>OZ025291.1:401926813-411926813 GCA_964019185.1 Maratus speculifer
TATTTTACTTAAAATTTTAATGCAAGAATCATACGTAAATACTGTATAAAGAGGCATCGGATTTCAAAGAACAAAACCCGAAATATATTTCTGCATTTAAAATCTTTTCTTTAAAAGAAATTTCCAATCAAATACATATCGCCTGTTTTACATCGCCCCCGTGTTTTGTAAATGGAAGTAAAATTTTTTAAAGCGTTTACTGTTTTTTGTTTTTAACGTTGAAGATCATATAACTTTATGATCATTAACCCTTTGGGGAGAAGTGACACGTATACGTGCCACAAAAAAGGCCTAAGAATCCTTGTTTATTCCCATCAGTAAAATTTTACTGTAAAATTTGCCTTATTTAATCGGAACATAATCTCGATTTAATAAGACACAAATTTCTCTTTTTAAGGGTGTATTTCGATTCAAACTGCTTATTTTCCAATTTATTTTTGAATTCATTATTGCTCTCAAATACACGAAACTTTCAAAATCTCTTATTTGGAAAGTGCACAAGGTGCCGTGATTGTTAATTCTTTGATACATGCAGAAAATAGTGCAAAAAAAGCTAGCAAAAACGGCATTTCGAACCGATTTTTCACAAGCAGGAGATGTGGGAACGAAAAAAAGGATCATACTGATAAAGTAGTTTTTTATAATTCAAATTCTAATGAATTGAGCGTAAAAAGACATCACACGGCACCTCGAACGTCCCTTCAAGAATCCCCTCAGCAAGTTTTATGTTTCTACTTTTAAAAATGCGCCTGAAATTGTATCAGAAAATTTCGAGCTGTTGAAGGTGGAAAAGCGTTTTTTGGAATACACCCTTAAAAACCGGTGACAAACATTAAAAATTTCGTAAAAGGCTCTCGTCACGAAGGGGTTATAAACTACGTTGGACTAGTTGCTGTACGACATTGACCATTCAGAAGCCTGTATTTTTGCAAACAATAAAGACATGCAAGCTTACGATTGGATTTTCCCGTTTTGTTAAACAGGGAAAAATATATCTGATTTCCAGCCGTCTTCTATTTCAATTACATGATCAGTTAAACTTAAAAAAAATACCTGTCGGCTGGGCCTATAGGCGGAGGTAGATTTCGAAAAGTGCTCATTTAAAAAAAAAATAATAATAAAAAAAAATAATAATAATAATAATAATATGATTAGAGATAAACCCAGTTTAATAACTTCATTTGGCCGTTTATGAAAAATTTTTAATTTCATTTTTCTGCAAAAACTGGTTTTATCAGAATCATCTTGAGAAAAATTCAGCTCAAATGCCCATTTTGACAACATATTTTGAAATAGATTCTGAATTTATTAAAAAATTGACCAAAACAGTACATTATACAGTTCCTAAATAACAAAAAACTGTCAGTTGAATGCATTTGAGAAAAAAATTGAATTTAAAAATGAGTCATAAAATAACCGATTTGTTGTTCGAATACATCCTTAATTTTTTAATCATGATTGCTTCGGAAAATTTTGTGCGAAATACTCATTTTGACAGAATTTTAAGAAATATATTCTATCTTTATCAAAAAACTGGTCAATGCGTCACAGTATATAGTTCCTAAATAAGAGGATCTGTAAATTGGATGCGTTTGAGAGCGAAAATAGATTTTAAAACGAGTCATAAAAAACGCAATTTGCTATGTAAAAACACGAAGACTTCGGGAAATTCTGTTCAAAATACCCCTTTTGGTAGCCTTTTTCAAAATATATTCTGTCTTTATCAAAAAACTGATCAATGCATCACATTACATAGTTCCTAAATAAGAGGATCTGTAAACTGGATGCGTTTGAGAACAAAAATGGATTTAAAAACGAGTCAGAAAAAAACGGAATTTCTTATTTGAATACTTCCTTAAATTTTCAGTCCCGATGACTTTCGGAAATTCTGTTCAAAATACCCTTTTTGGTAGCCTTTTTTGAAATATATTCCGTGTTTATCAAAAAACTGACCAATGCATCACATTATATAGTTCCTAAATAAGAGGATCTGTAAACTGGATGCGTTTGAGAACAAAAATGGATTTAAAAACGAGTCAGAAAAAAAACGCAATTTCTTATTTGAATACTTCCTTCAATTTTTCAGTCCCGATGACTTTCGTAAATTCTGTTCAAAATACCCTTTTTGGTAGCCTTTTTTGAAATATATTCTGTCTTTATCAGAAAATTGACCAATGCGTCACTTTATACAGTTTCTAAATAAGAGGATCTACCATTTGGATGCGTTTAAAATCAAAAATGAATTTAAAAATGAGTCAGAATATAAGCAGTTTTAGGTTTTTTCTCCAACTCCTATTTTTGTTTAATTTCTTTTTGCTATACGAATTGGTCCTATGAAAAACTTGTCAATATAAAAGTTATAGATATTTTTGAGAAGATGTAAAATAAATTTAATCAGATTTGATATCTTAAAAATTGACGGAGTTATGGATTTTTCTCTTTTTTCAGCGCCCTTTTTCTTTTCGTTTTTAATTTTTTTCATCGCTAAAAGTTGGTCCGATCAAAAACTTGTAAATACAAAAGTTTTAGATAATTTTAAGAACATTTACAAAAAATTTAGTTGGACTTGATATCTTGAAAATTGACGAAGTTATGAATTTTTTTCTCTCAAAATCCCTGTTTTTTTAGCCCATTGAGCCCACTTCTAAAATTATCAAAAATCTGTTCTGCATATATTTTTGGCCCATTTTTAAGAAGTAATATAAACTTTAAACCGATTCGATATCTACTTTAATTAAGAAGTTATGGCGTTTTTTCGGTTTTCACAAAAACGCCCCCTATTCCGACCCCCTTGGTCCGATTTTGCCCATTAACGAACTTAGCCAAGATTTAACCCCTTTGATTTTATGTACCAGTTTGGTGGAGATTGGTGAAGAATTATAGAAGTTATCGTGTCCATAAAAAAGTGAGATATATATATAGATAGATAGATATATAATACCATTAAATTAGACAAGATTCACCAATGGATTTTATCAATAAAACAATAAACCAAAACGAAGAATTAAATTGAATTATAGTAAACAATATTAACCATTTGAAATTAATCATTGAATTTAATAACTTATAGCACATTGAACATGGAAGGAAAAAAGAATAATATGAATACAAATGAAATTTGTAGAACCAAAGCAGAATCTTCAGGTCCCAAATACTTTGGAACTACAAATGGAGTGTGTGGTTTCATCTTCGTATTTGCCATGAAAAAGCAAAACAATACGAATTTGGGACTACTATCACACAAAAACCAAATTATTAAACAAGGAACAAAGATATTTTACAAAAAGGAGTTGAAAGTAAAAATAATAGTTATCCATAACAAGCAAAAAAGATAAAGCTGAATGGAAATATAATTGAACCGGAGAAAATAATTAATAATCGATATTAACATAAAATTAAATTAATAAAACGATTAAAATTAGAATTAAGAGATAACATTCATATTAACACATAACTTAAAATACATTATTGTTACTTTAATCAGTAACATTTATTGTGACTTTACATGGTAAAAACTCATTATCTTAATATAGGATAATAAAAATTAAAAAATAAAATAAAAATAAAAGAATAAAAATTAATATAAAAAAATAATAATAGTAATAATATTATTAATAATAATACCAAATATTATATCAATAACATTAAAAATAATGTGATAATTAAAATATAGCTATTTAACTATAGATATAACTAGACAAATATCCATTTATTGATATATATATAAACTGATGCGATTGCAATAGGTAGTATTTCTTACGAAATCTACCTAAAAAGACGGCCAGTTTTCGTATTAGAATTTAAAATAGACTACGCATTTGCGACGCTTTATTTTCAACGTGTGCTTAAATGTGATACAAACATAGAGATAAATGTGTAGGCGAGACGATGGGGATTAAAAAGCTGTGAATATATAACGCCATCATTTTAGGGAAAAGGTGGAAGTTTTGGTATCGTTAGGCATCTCTACGGAGAGGGGGGAGGGACTATCTTTTGATATAATTTTTGATCCAATCAAAATTTTTTCTTTTTATTTGCAACGTGATATTTGGTTCAAAATGGTATGCAATTTTTTTAGTCTATTACCTATTTTTATGAAAATTCAAAGTTATTTTTAAAATTACTAAATTATTATAAATTATTTTATTCTGTAACGTAAAATACCCCAAATACCTCAATGTATGACATTCCCATTTTTCTTCATATGTGTATACGCCTAATCACGGTTCGAGAAGCTATGTGTGAAATATTTTTGAAATGTATGCTAGTGCATACTTATAAATAAAACAAAAAGAGAAAGAATGTTGTTCATTTATCTTATTGATAAGATTTTTTATCTACGTCCCACCCCTCTTCCGTTCGGGGCAACTGCAACAAGACTTTATAACTGTTGAATGCAATATGTAACAAAAATCTATTTTAAAATACTTTTGAATAGTAACTATTAATTTTAAGTGTTATTTGACTTCTCTTCATTTGAATCAATAAAGCGCTCGAAAAATAAGTGTAATCAGTTTTATTTGTCACTCCAGACAAAAGAAGTAAATTTGTGAAGTTCCAAAAATGCTTACACTTTGATAATGATGTAATTACCTGAGGGGGGGGGGGGGTTCTAGGCATGATATCAGAAGGGAGGTGGAGAGGGGGTCCAAAATTACGAAAATTTTTATGACGTTACATTTGCACAGATCTTAACGAAGTAAGCCTATGTAGAATTTTTCATTTACTGTATTAAAATGATGTTTATAACAAATATTATGTTTAATTAATTTGCATTGGGACACCTTAATCTTTCCTTAATGATTTTCCTCTTAGTCATTGCTTAAGTCTGTGTTAAGCGAAAAATCTCTGTCTAAGCGAAAAATCGATTTATCAATGTCTAATTTGAGAAGTGGATAACATTTAATCGATGTAAATTCAAAGTAATATGCTTCATAATATACTTTTTTATAATCTGTACTCGAAAAATTGACTTTATCGATGTCTGTTTGGAAAGGTGGTTAACATTTAATCGATGCAAATTCAAAGCAAAGTGTTTCATATATACCTTTTATAAACTGTAAGGGGAAAAACATCACAAGATGTTATTATGTGCAGCTAGTTAATTATTTCTATGCATAAATTTCCCTTCATCGGCAGAACAGTTTAAACTAATCTCACAGGAGGGGATTCGATTACGAATATGAGCATCTTCATCTTGGTTCAGCGGAGCGAAATAAACAATTTCTGAAAAGGATATTGTTATAGAGTGTACAATAATTTCTCTCGAGTGCTAAAGGACAGATATGCTCGAGTTGATGTTGAAGGAAGCTTAGTCGTCCTATTAGTAAAATGCTTAGCTTCTCTTTGGAATATGCATAAAGTTATGATTGAGCAAATGTGTAAATTTCGCTCGAATGTAGCAGGAGAAATTCTAATGTGTCTAGCAGTTATCCAAGAAATATGATATAGTTATCTAATAAATTTATTCTCCAATTCACTTGGGCAATACCTTCATTTCAGATAATTTAACCTCTTATAAATTTAATTTAGTATTACATGGTGATAGGAGATTTCACTATAAATTAAGTCTATGTTAGAATCAATTTCTGTATTATGAATTTGATACTTATAAAGATATTCAGAAGAAGAATAAGACTATTAAATACATGGAATACTAGTCATTGGGGGGGGGGGGTCATAATGTTTACTCATCATGGATATGCATAATATAATATACGAAAATAAAATATTTACCAACAGCTTATGAAATGCATTACAATTCCAAAGCCAAATTTAAACATATATTTAAATATTTTTAATATACATAGTAATGCTCTATTAATGAATTGAACCCATTTCGACAAATTATATAAAAGGCCAAACTACTCAAATATTACCGAATTGCATAAAAGAAACATCCTTATAACTCCAAAAATGATAGTTATATTAACTAACAGTTCACTGAGTCGGATTAAGCGTCTCATCTCCAACAGAAATATGTCTTTGAATTGAAATTTGAATGAAATACAGGGTCATGAAAATCGAAGAATGTAGAAAACAGGATTACAAATATCTCGGCAACTAATAATTCGATCGAATTCGTTCTTTATGCAAACTTTATGTTATTTTATTCTCTGTTACTTCCACTTCTTTAAATAAAAATTTCGAAAAAAATTACATGCCTTTCATCAAAAACGAGTTTTTCGAGCGTTCGAAAAAATAGTTCCAGATAATAGAGGTTACTGACATTATATAAGCTTCCTCCTATTCTTACAGACTAAGATTATGCCAAATTTAAAGTGTCTAACTGAATTTGTTCGAGAGATAGAGCATTTACAGACACACAGACGGACGGAAGACGGCAAATTTACTTTTCTAAAAATACGTTATTTGGAACCTCCAGTATCTGAAACGTGTAAATCCGTCAATTTTTTTTTTTTCGATCTTCAAAACAATTGCAAAATTTGCTCTTTAGTACGTATGATAGGTAAGCAATACGATAAGAAATATGGTTATGAAAAAGAAAGGTACACACACATATATATAATAAGATAATATTTACATGAGTAAATATATTCATTTAAAGTAATTTGATGCATTTTAAGTTTAATATGATGTGGTTAATATCAAAAATTATTAATTTAATCTATTTGGGATAATCGAATTACAGCGATGCCAATATATTTTATTAAGATTACTATATCTGCATTATTTTATTCATGTCCGTTTGGAAAGGTGGATAACATTTAATCGATGCAAATTCAAAGTAACATGTTTCATAATATACCTTCTATAATCTGTAAGTGAAAAATTGAAAAAAAAAATCACGAGTTGTTAATATGAGCAGCTAGTTAATTATTTCAATGCATAAATTTGCCTTCATTGGCAGAGCAGTTTAAACTAGTCTCATAGGACGGGGTTCGATTATGAATAAGAGCATCTTCTTTCAGGTTCAGCGGAGCAAAAGAAACAATTTTTTACGCTTATTTTTATTTTCGTCCCTCCCCTTTTTTTCTTCTGTTATTTTCACACAACTTTCGTCTCCTGCATTTTCTCTTTGAACTAGTGCACTCTTTCGCACTCTTTGCCATTTCTACCCTATTTCTTTCAGTTTACCTTTTACCTTGTGCCCTTACTGACACGTGTATAATTCAGCTGATGACGAGCTGTTATTGTTTTAACTCGAAACACTTCCATTATTGTTTTTTATTTTATGTGTTATTTTGTGTATTATTTCAATTATTATTCATCAGCCATTTTTTCGGTGTTTTTATTTGGTACTATATCTACATTTTATCCATGTCTGTTTGGAAAGATGGATAAGATTTATTCGATGTAAATTCAAAGTAACATGTTTCATAATATGCCTTTTATAATCTGTAATTGAAAAAATTGATAAAAAAATTAACTTTATGAGATGTTAATATAAGCAGCTAGTTAATTATTTCGATGAAGAAATTTGCCTTCATCGGCAAAGCAGTTTAAACTAATCTCACAGGAGGGGATTCGATTACGAATATGAGCATCTTCATCTAGGTTCAGCAGAGCGAAATAAACATTTTCTGAACAGGATATTGTTTAGCGTGTGCATTAATTTATCTCGAGTACTAAAGGACAGATATGCTCGAGTTGATGTTGAAGGAAGCTTAGTCGTCCTATTAGTAAAATGCTTAGCATCTCTTTGGAATATGCAGAAAATTACGAATGTGTAAATTACATTCGAATGTTGCGTGAGAAATTCTGATGCGTCTAGCAGTTATCCAAGAAATATGATATAGTTTTCAAATAAATTTATTCTCCAATTCACATGGGTAATACCTTCATCACAGATAATTTAGCCTCTTGTAAATTTAATTTACTATTACATGGTAATAGGAGATTGCACTATAAATTAAGTCCATGTTAGAATCAATTTCTGCATTATGAATTTGAAACATATAAAGATATTTGGAGGAAGAATAAGGATATTAAATACATGGAAAATGACATAAAGAATATGACTATGAAAAAGAAACACACATACATTTATAACAAGATAATATTTACATGAGTAATATAGTCATTTAAGGCAATTTGATGTTAGGTTTTATGCATTTTAGGTTTAATATCATGTGGTTAATATTATTTTTTACTATAAGCTCGTTTTGATATAAGTACAGTTTATATGACACAAAGTATATACAGTAACAACAGAGATTTACTAAATCTATCACAATGAATGTAGAATTAAATTAATAGAGTTACAAAGGCGAAAAAGTAAAAGAATATAATAGTCGAAGGATGATGATAATTATAATATACAAATTTAAAGCTGTAGTATACATAAGCCGCGTTTTAGCTCATGAGCTATTAAGTAAGAGAAATAATATACACGTAAAGAAGCAAATTTGGTGCTGCAATGTATGATCAGAAAAGAAAATTGTTATCGAAAAACAAGGAATGAAGAGGAATAGAAAACAAGCGTTTTACTGACATAACAATTACAGTAAGTAATGAAATGGGCCATTACCACTTCAATACGGAGCTTGAAATGTCTAGAAAGTGATTGGCGTGTGACATTCGAGGATTTTATGCTTTTCACGAAAAGTTGTAGCAGCGACTGAAAGACTTGAAGTGATATCCTTATTAAAGTTAATCGATACCTGGAAGGTTTCGATGGTATAAGACACATGGAATTTTCGAAAGGATATGCCATTCATTTAATAGACACTGCCAGACCTGTATCGATATCAATGGTAACACATTTGAAAATTTACTGTAATTTTTATGCCAGTAAATTGCTGGCCTTCATTCACGCCTCATATCTTTTTGCCAAAATCCTTTTCTCTTACGACCCCAATTTGCAATGCAAAAATTGCTTCTGTGGGATGTCTCAGGATTATTGGGAAGAACTTTTAAGGAGAGGTAGGAGACATCACAAGGATTCAGTTTTGTACAACATTCTGCCGCGATAGTGTTGACACAAAACATAAGAAAGAAAGGTCAAAATCAGAGAGAGAAAAATATGTTTTTTATTCATAGTGCTGCAAATATGGTGATAGATATTGGAAAGGACTGAGAAACTTATTGAACGAATCATAGAAACTGCTGGGGAAGTCCGTGACACACCCGATATTTTCGAGAACATTAGATCTTCCATGAGTTGGAGATGCGTTTACATGCATCACTGCTCTGGGTTATAATGAAGAATACATGCTTTAATGACTATCATTGTGTCTTAAATTTGATTTTTTCTTAGTTTTTTGCTGTTCTAAGGATAATAAATATGTTTTCTCCTCTTATTCGTGCCCTGTCTTTCTTGTGTTTTTGTCGTCACTACAGCGACAGGAAAGATTTTCCGACCTTGGGTTGTTATGCAAACCTGAATCCTTGTGATGTCCCCTACATTCCCTTAAAGTTTGTCTCTCAATAATATGGGGCACCCTGTTTGCGTATTTTGCCTTCTTTTACAGGAGTCTAGAAATTCAAGGACACCCAGTGCATTGTATTGTATCATTCAACAAAAATAAGATAGCTTGACTACTGATGATTCTCATGGGACACCCTGTATGCGTACATCACTTTCTTTAAAAAAGTCTAGGAATTCAAGGACACCCAGTACATTGTACTTGAATAATTCTAAAAGAACATGATAGCTTGACTATTGGCGATTCACCTGATGAACAGGTTGTAAAAATTGGCGTATAAATATTTAAAAATTTTGAAATCAAATCAATTCATTCGATCATTGCTTGTTCTAAACGGGAACATTTGCAAAAATAGACAAAAATGCATCGAAATCAAACCATTCGTTCAAAAGTTATGCATGGATATAACCATGTGGCGCCAACTTATATGGGTCCATGGGGCACGAGCCCACCCAATAATTTGATATCTCCATTTATCCGTTATTAATTGAGCCCACCCAACATTTGTATATTTGTACATTCTTTGTTGGAAGTCAGAATGAGGTCTCATATCGTCCTCTATAAATGCAGATTTTTTTCAAATGTAATGATTTTATTATTCATCTTATATTATTTTAAAGGATGGATGAAAATAATTCTATGCACAACCTTAATAATATCATTAGACGCTATATTTTATCTTTATATAATATTTTATCATTATATTATCATTATATCATTAATTATATTTTTAATTTGAGATACAATATAAAAATATCAGTAAAATAAATTCAATAACATGTTGTGCCTATTTTCTACATTTTTTTAAAAATTATGTAAGATTTAGTAAATTCCCTTTCTTAAGATAAATTCAGTTCCAAATTGAATAATTTCTTACGAGGCATGTTACTTTTTTTTCTCCAAAATATGCTTCAAAATAATGCAAAGTAAATATGCATAGCCATTAATTACTTTGTTTATTATTTTTAATTACATTTAATGATTTCTATGCATTCATCATATCTTTAGATGATGCATTTTCGACACCACTAATTACATTTTTATTTTGTAAAGTAATATTAAAATATCAATAAATATATTAAATCAGATCTTAATTCTAATTTATGCAACGTTTTCCTAGATTTATGTAAGATTTCACAAAATGTCTTTTCTTAAGATAAATTCAATTCCAAAATGAATATTTTCTCAAGAAAACAGCCGTAAGACATGGTGACGTCACTGCAACGTCGTTGTGAAGTCACATTGTGACTTTGTGACCATCGATTGTCGATGTGACGTCACGTGACGTCGATGTGAAGTCACAGTGACTAAAATGTGAAGTCGTTATGGCCGTTTTAGAGCTTTTTTGTGACGTCACATTGTGACCACTTTGTGACGTCAAAATGTGACCAATTTGTGAAAAGTGTGTCATTTGTGACTACTTTGACATTAACATTGTGACGAACTGTGAAAATTGTTTTAGAAAGTCACATCTTAGTCACATTGTGACGTCACTGAGTGGTGGCATTTTGGTCACAGATGTGATGTGACCAAAGTGACTCACAGTGACGTCATTGTGACGTCACTGTGAACATGCATGCTATGAGGGAGGCTTCTTTTTTCTCAAATATATACTTCAATGCAATGAAAATATTACTCTCTTAAAACTGCAGCCACAAAATAACTCAAGTTGAGCCGAAATTCACTCATCTCGTGATTTGAAAGGCAGCTTCTCAAAAAGAGTTGAAAAAACTCGAGTAGCAAGTTGATTGTAAGCAATTTAAATCAAGATGAGTAGTTTAAAAAAAGCAACTTAAATCAAGACGAATAAAACGTTTAAGAAACAACTCATTCGCGATCCAATAAATTACAGCTCATTCCTGAGAAGCCTAATCAACTGTTTCGTTTCAAGAGTGTGTAGTGTGTATCATTTGCCGTAAGTTATTTTATTAACTATTTTATTAACTTCTATTTTACTTTATTAACTGCTTCTAATTATAGTTTATAACTTCTACATGTTATACGATTGCTATATCTTAATCATATTTTTAAACTCTGCATTAATTGCATTTTTATTTTGTGAAACAATATTAAAATGTCAATAAATATACTAAATCATATGTTATCTGTATTTTCTACAACCATCGCTTAAGGGTGTTCTTAAATCAAAAAAGGCAAATTTGTGACACATGCATTAATTTATTTTTGTTCGGAAATGCATGAAAATAGCAGGTGTTGTTATTCAGAAACTGTGTAATTGCACTCATTCTTTTGTTTTTTAAAAAACCCAATAGATTTTTCATAACAAGCCTTCAAAGTTGACACTTTTGAGCATATTTCCCGACGAAAGCAGAAAAACCGGTCGAAAAGGAGGAGAAAAACAGGTGATTGCGTCATCGAAATAGCTTATAACTCGATAAATAATTTAATGATCATAAAATGGAAAAATAAGTTCAATTCGAAATCGCTTTCTTAGTCAGGCATTAAAATTTTATATCATTCTGTTAAAAAATGAATTTGTAAATGTGTCAAAACGTTTTTCGCTTGTTGAGCGGATCAGTTGATAACACCCTTAAATTTATGTAAGACTAAACGCCCTTTCTTGATAAATTCAGCTCCAAACTGAGTATTTTTTATAAGAAATCATTTTTCTCCAAAATATACTTCTACACAATACAAGTATGTATTATTTGCCGTAAATTATTTTATTTACTGCTTCTAACAAAATGAAAAATTTTCCCAGAGATAATATTTTACAAATTATTTTTCTTAGGCTTGCGAATAGCAGCCCCTGATTGATGGGAATTTCCCTCATAGTGCTCTGCTTTTGTTCAGAATCTAATCTTCTAATGCACATTGACTTTGTAGAGACTAAATCGTAGATGCAATTTTTGAATATAATGAAATAACTATTCATTCGCTAAAAACGCCCCGGACTTAGAAAACATCAGATTTATGGTTAGATGGAACTTCCCTTGGATGTGATTAGGAAGAATGATGCATTGAAGAATATATAAATAGTAGAAAACGATGAATTCTTTCCTTTTTTTCCTCTTTTTTTAAAACACAGTTTTTATGTTGTGATTTTGTTTTAATGTAAGATATGATTTGCTTTTATTGTTAAAAAAAGGACAATTTTTTTGTCAGAATTTTGATATTAATGAGAAAGTAATTAATTAGGATAACTCTTATCTGATGATAAGTTTTACTTGTTTATTGTATTCTATATGTATCATTTTCTGTGTACATGGGTTTAAAGTAATATTTCTTCTCATTTCTTCTTTGACGTGGGCTATTTTCACCAGTCGCTTACATTTCAGAATTTTTTTTTCAAAAACTTAATAATTTGTTTTAAAAATGGACACAGGTGTTTAAGTAAATGTTTATGGTACATGAAAAAAATTGGTTGTGCATTTTGCCCTATAATATAATATGTAAATGGTATTTAGAGTTGGTTTGTAAGGCAAATTGTCAAGTCCATTACCTTACATAATTACTGAAAATACTCAGCTTTAAATTTATTAAATTTCCTAAAATCAATTTTGAAGTGACTTATGTCGCTAAATTTCAAAACATGATATTTATCAATAATGCTTAAATTAAATTGAAATGAGAGACAGTTTTAGCCCCAAGATTTTGATCACATAGAAATTATATAAGAACTTTCTCTAATAATTACAGTACATATTCATGCAAACTATTAAATTTTAAGGAAATTGCATATTCGTTTCTTAGTTGAATAAAAAATAAAAGTAGAATGGTGAAAAAAAATGATAATTATTAAAAAACCGAGCGGTAACAGACTTGACATTTGGAACGGACTTGACACTATGTTGAAAATGGCCGGTATCGCATGTTACCAAATCCAAACAAAACGATGATTTTGTAATCTGTAATGGTTTACTTCATTTATTGCGGCATAAAAGATATTTGTTAATGCAAATATTAAATTATGTACAGTATTTTAAAATAATTTAAAAATGCTTACAAATAATGCTTTTGCCATAAATATATTCGATTTAGATATCTGTCTAATAATTTTGCTATTTTTCTTAATAAATAATCAATTAATCTGGTTAATTTTGGTTAATAATTTTGAGGGAGAAATAGAGGGCAGAACATTTTTAACACTTTCCTTTTAACACTTTGAAAAGTTTTTATGATATCGGTTTGTTCAGCCGTCTTGCTGCGCTCTAACTCTGGTAAATATAATCGGATAGCCCTGAAATTTTTTTAGTTATTGACATTTACTTTAGCACGTACCCTATTGCAAATGAAGTTTTTAGCATGATTAGTTTATTTTCAGGATCAATCAAAAGTTTTCCGTTACATTACGGTCTATGGGAAAAAACCGTTTCAAATTATTTTTAAAGATGTTACGTCCTGTCAAACATATTACGATTTATATGCATTTACAAGTTGCACAGAAATATGTATATTGTAAAATATAATGTAAAATATGTATTTTTCAATATACATATATCATACATTCAGGATCAATCAAAAGTTTTCCGTTACATTACGGTCTATGGGAAAAAACCGTTCCAAATTATTTTTAAAGATGTTACGTCCTGTCAAACATATTACGATTTATATGTATTTACAAATTGCACAAAAATATGTATATTGTAAAATATAATGTAAAATATGTATATGATGTGGAAAAGAATAATTATTATTCATTTATAGGGCCGCACGAAAGAATTCCATTACATAATCGTAAAGAGGGAATTGTTTGCGACAAATTTTAATTATATTAAACTATTTCATGTATAATAATATTGATATACGTCATTGAGGCTTAATATAAGTTATTTCACGCATAATACGAAGTGCACAGCATTTACAGGGACACACAAAAGATTTCAAATAGTATATTCTATCCAAAGTATATTATCGATGATGGATGATGGATGGATGAAATGACTTTTTTAATTATAATATGCGCATTTAAGTTTCACTAAATTTATACATATTACTAGCAAGCTAAGCCCGCTGCGCTGGTCTATTTTTTCAAAACAAAACATAAATCAAACAAAATACTGAATTTGATTTTGTTTTTTCAAGCAACTTCATCCCGAATGCTCTATCAGATTTCTGAAAATGATACAAACGCCGTTTTATTTAAAGGTAGAAAACCAACTATTATAAATGAACAAATAATGAATGAAAAAGTAACAAACAGCTGTTTCGAATCTACTATCGAGATTCTTCATCTGTGCAAAACTCAGCGAGCTAGAAAAAACAACACTGAGCCAAAAATAAAAACACCAACAATGGAATCAAGGCCCGTTGACGCCAAATATATTAAAATGATTATAAAATATTGTGTTGTTCTATTGTATTGTTATATCGGCTTATGCATTCGACAAAATTCGGGCTTTTAAGAAAGAAATCTTTCAGTCGATCATTTATTGTAAAATTTGATAGATAAATCAGGCAATTATGAAAACAGCAATTTAAATATTGTCTTTTCACAATACTTCTAAAATAGCGAGCATTATGATCGCAGAGATTGACCATTGAGTTTAATCAATTTTCAAGTGATTCATTTTCATTTGATAGTTTTTGAACTCTAAACCTCTCAACTTGACGATATGGGTATCTGTGGAAACCGGAGGAAACCTTAATTCATCCACTATGAATATTATATTATATTTCGCAACGTACATCTGCTCTTCACAAATGTATTACAGTTTTCCGTCTTTGGAATACAGCAGAATAAATAAAGTTTTCCTTAGAAAATTAAGATGAATGTTTTTTGTATGTGTGAAATTAATTTTTTGGCACAGATGTCATATACGCATCACGTTGGCGCGATTGAAACAAAATGACCATTTTATGCCTCATATGGTAATCCGCCTTTGTTTTTAACTTATTTATAAACTATTTATTTACTTTCATTTGCATTTTAAAATGATAACTAATAAACTTTTTTTTTTATTTATTATTATTATTTCCTGTTATAGAAAATAATTAAAAATTAGAAATGTAACTGTCTTTTAAAAAAGTTTTCGTTAAAGTGGCGCCAGAAATATATCGCGCCAATGTGATGCATATATGACATTTGTGCCTCTTTCTTACAACATGGATGTGAGCATTTGCACCGAAATTTAATTATTTAACTCTATTTTTACAATATTAACTGTTGTTTATACAATTTACCTTTTTGATTATTCTGTCGAGAAAAAAAATTAATCTGTGCCAAAACTTCCATGTTTGGAAAAAAAAAAAATAATCTTTATTTATACGGCCTGTTTAAATACTGTAGTAGTGTGAAAAAAAGAGGGTATAGTTGTCATATATGCACCGCATTGGGGCTTTTTTTCTGATACCGATTCGGCGAAAACTTTGCTTTCAAATACCCGTTACATATGTAAGTTTTAATTATTTTCCATCACTTTTTAAAGAAAATAACAATAAATAAAAAAAAGTTAATAATTATAAAACAAAACTATTTATATCCTTTAAAAAAAGAAAATAAAAGTAAATAAACAGTTTATTAAAAAAAAAAATAATAATAATAAAAAAAAAAAACCAGCCGGGTTACCATGTGAGCCATAAAATCGCCATTTTATTGTAGTCGCGCAAATGTAGTGCATATATGACGAATGTGCCTAGATCAAAATAGTTTTTATCCTTCTATAGTAAAAAAAAAACTAGCCTTAAAAGGAATGACTCCTGGAATGATGCTGATGTGGAAGATTTCCGGAACTAACGAATCCGGGTTGTCCACTCCTTCCATGAGTCGAATAGACCAATCAGGAAAGGACTCCGTCTATGCATCGCCGTATGGGTTACCATAAAGAGAGGAAAGCTTACCATCGCCAACAATCGCCAAGTTTGTCGCCAACTTGGCGATATATCGCCGAATTTGGCGACCAAAATTAGTTGTCAAAAATGACGTCAACTTCGCGATAACTGTAATATTTCGCCAAATTTTTAATTTCTTTACAATAGCGATACACAACATTTTTGCCAGAAAATCGTTTGACACCAGAATATTTGAAAAGTGACGTTTGTTTTCTTTCATAGCAAAGTTTCTGTCATTATTATAAGGAAAATTATTCTGCATAAAATTACTGGTATCAGTTTGGCCCGCGGGCCACAGATTGTGCACCCCTACTTTACAACACCAGTCGTTTGATGCATCATTTGAGAGGGTTGCAACTGCTTATTCATATAATGGATGTCTTGTGTGTTATCCCCCATTCTGCTCCCCAAGGGGGACACATTTTTAATTTCTTTACAACACCAGTTGTGTTACACAAGATTTGAAAGGTCTGCAACTGCTTATTCATATTATGGATGTCTTGTGTGTCACCCCCACACTCTGCTCTCCCCAGGGGGGTCACATTTTTAATTTCTTTACAACACCAGTTATGTGACACATCATTTGAAAGGTCTGCAACTGCTTATTCATATTATGGATATCTTGTGTGTATCCCCCCCCCTCTGCCCTCAGAGAGGGCGCATTTTGTAATTTCTTTACAACACAAATTGTGTGACACATCATTTGAAAGGTCTGCAACTGCTTATTGATACCATGGGGTATTGGCGAGCGCAGCAAGCAGGGGTAGCCAATAATTTGGAATCGCGAAGCGATTACACGGGGGGTTGGCGAGCATAGGGAGCAGGGGGGCGGGCCCCCCCTAGTGTAATAAAAAAAAGTAAATAATTTATTATTAAATAGACAACATCATCCGGGTTGCCTTATCAAGCAAAATAATGACACTTTGGTATCAGTTAAATACCCAGATGTGTATATGACATTGGCGTCAGAAACAAATCGATACATTGTGGCGTGTATATGATATCTGTGGCAAAAAACATTTTAAAAGTTGCAGTTAAATTATTTTACAATATCTATGTATGTGGAAAGATGTATATGTATATATGTATTTAAATTAAATGTAAATTTTTTTTCCTAAAAATGCTCTCAAGCATTTAAAAAAAAAAAAAAAAAAAAAAAAAAAAAAAAAAAAAAAAAAAAACAGAAAAAGAACATAGTTTTGGCGATCATCACTCCGTCTTGTGCTTTTTGTGGTTTTGAATCGCATTGTTTGGCCACAAAAGTAGATTGAAACACTCAATTGAACAAATAACATACAAATAACAATTCGAGCCATTTTTGTAATTAATTCTGCAAGTTTCTTCCGTAAAAAACATAATAGGAAAATTATATAAAAAAAATGTTTTAAAAAAGACCTAATGAAGTTTTTGCAATGTTGTTTTCTTTTAATTTGTCTCGAAAGAAATAAATAGCTAAATATTGTGTCACTTCAAAACTTTCTTTCACGTTGAATTACTTTTTAAATACTATTTTTTTTAAGACAAATATTTTCCTTTCATAATATTATTTTGCATAAAACTGATTTTTTTCTTTTTATGATTATTTATTTTAAATCAATGAATTAACAGGGTTTTTTTTTCGAGACGTTTATATTATTTTCCATTAGAGAAACCCATTTCATTTCTTTTTTAAAATATAATTATCGCCAAAAAATTAGTTGTTGCAACCCTTTCGTCAAAAATAATAATAAAATAAGAAATTTATTACCAAAATCATAGTTATCCATGTATAATTGAATCACAAACCCCCGCAAGAATATTTACTATCGAATGATACAATCTGTAAAAAAATCCATCGGATAGTTTTTGAAAACACTCAAGCCAAATTTTCAGAACTTCTGCTTTATAATATATATGATATAGTATGTATAATTACTATAGCTGATGTATAGGGCTACACAAAAGAGCTCGTAAAGGTTACTGAATATGAGCACAATTTATTTAAAGGTTATTTTTAGATAATTTATGTATTTTTATGCTGAGATGCATTCAGTTTACTAGTAAATGTTTGTAGAATATATATTAAATGATATACAGGGCCATGCAAAGAATTGAATACATGGTCACCTATGGATGTCATTACCGAAGATGTGATTCCAGTAGTTTTAAGAGAGTTTTAGTTTGAATTAAACTTTCGCTGAATACTGGTGTATAATGAAGGCACTAGGTAAATTACAAGGTTGAACAAAAGTTATACAAATATGTTTCCATCCCTTAGTATAAATTGCTCAAAAAGAAATTTCAACTATTACGCATTTCCTTGCACAACTAAATTTCTCCATTATATAGTATGCATAGCTATCGACAGATCAAACACAGGGATTTTCAAAACTATTTGGCTATGGATAGTAAAATCAAGATAAATAAAAGTAAAAAAAAAAAAAAAAAAAAAAAAAAAAAAAAAAAAAAAAAAACTCATTGACGATCTAGGAAATTACAGCTATTTTCTGAGAAGCCAAATCCACTCTTTCGTTTTAAGAGTGTATAAATACACAATTGTTTCCTATAAAAACGTGTAAATACGCTACTTAAATATGTAGATGATAAATTGTATTAACACCTTCATTTACGAATTTAAAAAATTTTAATGATAAAAAAAATTTTCATCAAAATTTAATACTTTTTGTAACTTTTTTTGAAAATATTTAAAAATTGTTTTGCAGTTTCATGTTTAAAGATCACTCTAACAGGATTTTACGTCACGGTTTTCGAAATAAACGTTTTTAATATTCCAAAAACAAGGTACCCGAGTTCGTCATTTTTGAAGGCACAAATCTCTAAAAGAGTATGGAAAAAAATTCCTGAAATATCTGCTCAAAGAGAAGAAAAAAACGTTAGTAAAGAAAGATTTGTCTTACATCCCAGTTTTTAGACCTATATTATCCTCGCTGCTTTTAAAATAAGGACATAACAGTGGGGGGAAAAATATTGTTTAAAAAAAGAAAAAAAATGATAAAAGTAAGAAGACAGTATGTGACTTTGAAATTTCTCGAAAAACCCAAACACTACGTTCTTTTTCAAGCATAAAGAAAAAAATATAAATAAAAAAGAGCATCCAGAGTTTTGCCTTCTGCGACTTATACATTTCTTTCACCTCATACGCTTTTCAAAATAACAATAATAATAATAAATAAAAAAAGATTTGAAATTTTGAAATACTGAAATAGACTATCGAAAAGTTTGAATTAAAATCCGTTGTGAACGAACTATGTGCATATGAATTTTTACATATTTTTGTATACTCAGCGTTGCATTTTTCAATTCATTGATAAACACAGAAAATGCATATTTATCTACTACTTGACAGTATTACAAGAGGTCTGCATAATTTAAAGAAAAAGCAAATTTATGTTTATAAGCAAATTATGTAAATTTATGTATAACTCTTATCAGGGAATACTTATGCTTTCTGTAGGAATATATCAGTGTAAATTAATATAACATTCTGTTTAAATATAGCTAAATATGTAAAAACCGCAACACATAGTTTGTTTACAATCCTAATTTAAGAATCTTGATATCGCACGAAAGAAAAAATCAGTAAAAAAAAAAAAAAAAAAATGCGTCAAACATAGTTACATGCAAGTCTTATACTTTCCAATATTTCTGGACTATTGTAACGTATCTTTTTATTTTAGTAAGATAAAGAAAGTTGTCTTAAGAGAACAATTTAGAAAAAAATATGCACTATTCTACATAAATATAAAGATAATAAATTGTATTAACGCTTTAATTTATAAATTCAGCCATTTTTATCTGATAATAAATGAATTTAGTTCGAAGTTTATTATTTTCTGTAAGTGTTTCTGAAAATATTTAAAAATTGTTTTGTACTTTTATACTTTTCGGACACTTTAACGTGATTTTACGTCATGGTTCTCGAAATAAACGTTTTAAATATTTCAAAAACAACGTACCCGTGTTCGTCATTTTGGAAGGTTAAATCGCTAAAAGAGTATGGAAAAAAATCCTGAAATCTCTGCTCAAGAAGAAGAAGAAGAAAATAATAATAAAGATTTGCCTTACATCCCAATTTTCAGACCATGTATTATATTTGCTGTTTTTAGAATAAGGATATAACACTGAGGGTAAAAATATTCTTTCTGAAAAAAATATTGAGAAAAGTAAGAAAACAGTATGTGACTTTGAAAGCCTCAAAAAACCCAAACACTGCTTTTTTTTTTTTTTTTTTTTTTCTAGCACAAAGTAAAAAATATAAATAAAAAAGAGCATCCAGACTTCGGCGACTATTACATTTCTTTCTTCTGATATGTTTTCCAAAATAATAATAAAAAAAGATATGAAGTTTTGAAATACTGAAATAAACTGTCGAAAAGTTTGATTTAGATTCTGTTGTGAACTGATCTATGTGTTATATGAATTTTTACATATCTTTGCATATGAATACTCAGCATTGTATTTTAAAACTCAGCAAGAAACACAGAAATTGAACATTAATCTACTACTTGGTTGTATTGCAGGAGGTCTGCACGATATAAATGTAAAACAAATTTATATGTCATACATAGATTTATGCATAACTTTTTTCAGGGAATACTTATGTTTTCAGTACTAATATATCTGTGTATATCAATATGATAATCTGTTGATATGTAGCAAAATTTGTAAAAACATGCAACACAGTGTTGTTTATAATCCTATTTTAAGGGTGTTCTTAAATCAAAAAAGGCAACTTTGTGACATATGCTTTAATTTATTTTTGTTCGGAAATGCATGAAAATAGCAGGGGTTGTTATTCAGAAACTGTCTAATTGCACGCATTTTTCTGTTTTTTAAAAAACACAATAGATCTTTCATAATAAGCCTTGAAAGTTGACGTTTTTGAACACATTTCCCGTCGAAAGCAGAAAATCCGGTCGAAAAACAGGAGAAAAACGGCTGATCGATTAATCGAAATAGCTTATAACTTGGTAGGTAATTTAATTATCATGAAATGAAAAAATAAGTTCGATTCGAAATCGCTTCCATAGTCAGATATTCCAATTTTATATCTTTCCGTTAAAAAATTAGTTTGTTAATGGGTCAAAACGTTTTCCGCTTGTTGAGCGGAGCAGTTGAGAACACCCTTAAGAAAATTGATACTGAACGAAATAAAATCTCCGCACAAAAATAATGTGTCGAACATAGAATTGTCCGTCTAATACTTTCCAACATTTCTGGACTACTATAACATATCTTCATATTTTAGCAAGTTAAAGAAATATGTATTAAGTGAACAAATTAGAAAAATTATTCTCTATTCTACATAACTATAAAAATTGAATTAAAGCTTTAATGAATAAATTCAGGCATTTTTATCCGATAAAAAATAAATTTTTAATCATCAAAATATCTCTCTTTCTCTCTCTTTTTTTTGATTATTTCGTAAATGGTTTGAAAATATTTACAAATTGTATTGTAATTTTCATATTTTAAAAATGACTTTAACATCATTTTACGTCACGGATCCTGAAATAAATATTTTGAATATTCGAAGAACACGGTATTCGAGCTCATCATTTTTGAAGGACAAATCTATCTAAGAGTATGGAAAAAATTCCTGAAATCTTTGCTATAGGAGAACAAAATAATAATAAAAAAATTAGTAAGAAAGATTTGCCTTACATCCAGTTTTTAGACTTGTATTATCCTCATGCTTTTTAGTATAAGGCTATATTAGTGGGGAAAAATATTTTTTCTGGAAAAAAAAAAAAAAAAAAAAAAGGAAAAAAGTAAGAAGACATAGTATGCGACATTGAAATGCACCGAGAAACCCAAACATTTCTTTTTTTTTCTCTCGCACAAAGAAATATATATACAGGGTGATTCAAAAAAGATGGGAAAATTTTTAAGGGGTAATAGTATACATCAAGACAAATAATATTAAATAGGAAACCAAGGGTCCTAAGCGTTTTCCAAAGCAGATAGCCGCCATTAAAGTTTAGGGTCCAAAATTTCAAATAAACATAAAAAACGGAAAAATTGGTCGATTGATTTGCGGTTTTCATTAAAACTATTCTTTATCTAGGTATTTTCTTGAAAATAAATTATAAAGAGAAATTCCGAAAAATGTCGATAGAGGGCGCTTTAGACTTTGGAGTAACGAACAACTATTTTTTGCCGGTATTTTTTGCATCTCATTGAATGGTTTCGCAGGCTTAGACTTAAACTTAAATTTTGAGTTCAAAATCTGAATAGTTAGGAGTGGTTAAGTAGCTCAAACTGAACTGTGTTCAGAGGTTCAAATTTCGAATAAGCATAAAAAACGGAAAAATTGGTCGATTGATTTGCGGTTTTCACTAAATTTATTCTTTATGTCGGTATTTTATTAAAAATAAATTATAAATCTAAATTTGAAAAAATGACGATAGAGGTCGCTTTAGACTTTGGATTTAGGAAAAACTATTTTTTACCGTTATTATTTGCATCTCGTTAAATTTTTTTAGAAGATTAGACATAAACTTAAATTTTGCCCCAAAAATCTGAATCGTTGGGAATGGTTAAGTAGAGAAAACTGAACTGTGTTCAATGGGGGTGGGTAGGTTCAAATTTTAAATTATCATAAAAAACGGAAAAAAATGTTAATTCGTTTACGGTTTAAGCCAAAACTATTCTTTATGCCAGTATTTCCTTGAAAATAAATTTTAAAGATAAATTTCAAAAAAGTCCTTTAGAGGGCGCTTTAAACTTTTGAGTAACCAACAACTATTTTTAACTGGTATTTTTTATATCTAATAAATGCTTGTAAAAGCTTATAGTTAAATTTTGAGCTCAAAATCTGAATCGTTGTGAGTAATTATGTAGCGCAAACTTGAACTGTGTTTGAGGGGTGGCGAGAGTAACATTTCAACTCTTGAACACAGTTCAGTTTGTCCTTCTTATCCCCTACCAACTATTCAGAATTTGAGTTCAAAATTTAAGTCTAAGCATTTGCAAGCATTTAATTAGATAGAAAAAAATAACGTTTAAAAATAATTTTTTGCTACTCTAAAGTTAAGGGCACCCTCAAACGAAATTTTTAAAAATTTATCTTTAAAAATTATTTTTAAGGAAATAGTGACATAAAGAATAGTTTTAGCGAAAATCGGAAACAAATAGACGATTTTTTCCCTTTTTATAATCATTTTAAATTTGAAACTCCCCACCCCCATTGAACACAGTTCAGTTTGCGCTACTTAACCACTCCCAATGATTCAGATTTTCTGCGCAAAATTTAAGTTTATGTCTAAGCTTCTAAAAAAATTTAACAAGATGTAAATAATAACGGTAAAAATAGTTTTTCGTAAATCCAAAGTCTAAAGCGCCCTGTATCACCATTTTTTTTAATTTAGCTTTATAAATTATTTTCAATAAAATATCGACATAAAGAATAGTTTTACTGAAAACAGCAAATCAATCGACCCATTTTTCCGTTTTTTATAATCATTTGAAATTTGAACCTTCTGAACACAGTTCAGTTTGAGCTACTTAACCAGTCCCAACTATTCAGATTTTGAACTCAAAATTTAACTTTAAACCTAAGCTTGCGAAACCATTTAATGAGATGCAAAAAATAACGGCAAAAAACAGTTGTTCGTTACTCCGAAGTCTAAAGCGCCCTCTATCGACATTTTTCGAATATTATCTTTATAATTTATTTTCAAGAAAATACCAACATAAAGAATAGTTTTGATGAAAACCGCAAATCAATCGACCAATTTTTCCGTTTTTTATGTTTATTTGAAATTTTGGACCCTAAACTTTAATGGCGGCTATCTCCTTTGGAAAACGCTTGGGACCCTTGGTTTCGTATTTAATATTGTTTGTCTTGATGTAGACTATTACACATTAAATTTTTTCCCACCTTTTTTGAATCACCCTGTATATATATTTTAAAAAAAAGAACAACCGAGAGTTTTGTCTTCTGCGACCTTTACATTTCTTTCTTCTGTTACTCTTTTTAAAATAATAATAATAATAATAAAATAAAGTTTTGAAATTCTGGAATAGATTGTCGAAAAGTTTGATTTAGATTCTGTTATGAACAGATCTTTGTGTGTATGAATTTTTTATGTCTTTGCATATGCATAGTTGCCAACCTCCCGCTTTTTTCTTAATCAAAAAACGCGCATTTAACCAAAAAAATTATTAGAATAAATATTTCTGTATTGTATATAATGGATTTTTGATATCTGCTTGATTTCTTTTATCCAATAAAATTTCTGGTTGAAAATATAATTTGTTCTATTTTAAAAAGCGGGAAATTTTCAACTATGCATATGAATACACAGTAATCTATTTTAAGATTTAGCGAGAAACGCAAAAAATGCATAGTAATCTATTACTCGACTACATATGAGAAGGTTTGGACAATAAAAAGGAAAAGCAAAATTAGGAGTCATATAAAGACTTATGTAGGGGAGACCGGGGCATGTTGGCCATAGGGGTAAGTTGGCCAATTTCTTTTTATTTTCAAACCAGTCACCAGATGTCGCCATAGTTCGATAAACATGTTAGAAAACCTGTTCCCCTACCCTTCCGCAAGTTTCAGTTCTCTTAACAAAAGCAAACTAAGAACAACGTTGATTTTTCACTTTCGTCGATTTCGAAGCAAATTTTCGTTAGTGTGCAGAAAGTGTTAATGCTCCCAAGAGATACTTCACAAGAACAAAAGTGAGTAATATTTTGAAAGTTATAACGATTCTTTTGATGTAACAATAGAAATTAAATGTTGTTAAGATATGTGTAGAACAGCAAAAGTATTTCAAACATGTTGAGGGGGAGAGTTGGCCAACATACGTTGGAGCACGTTGGCCAGGTCTTTTCCGGCCCATTGTAGCCATAAGCTACAGACATTGGGCCGCACAGTTTATGGCCAATTCAAAAAATATGTTAATTCAGCCTGTGATGGTTAGGTGACAACTAATAGACGCCCAATGACCATCTACGATATTCCGGGAATTGTAAAAACTGCCCTTCCCAATGCAATAAAGCCAGTTAACATAACATCAGGTTTTCGGATAACTGGAATATGCCCTTTCAATAGGAATGTTTTTACTGACTCTGATTTCATGCCTTCGTATGCCAGTTATAGACCAGAGACTTCAAGCACGCACGACAAAGCAATTGGTGAAGCTTCTAATGAAACCCAGGTAATTATGGGTTGGCCCATTTCTATAGATGTGCCTACCGCATCTTTTCCTGCTCCATGCAAGACAACTCCAACACCTGAGGCCATTAGACCATTCGAAAAGGCAGAGCCAATGAAGACAAATGCTTCGAATAGAATGAAGAGAACTTCTGCAGTCCTCACAGACTCCCGTGTGAAATTAGTTTATGAACAACAACAAAAGGCAACAGAAGAGAGATAATAGTGGCAAAATTAAAAATGATATTAAAAGAAGAAATCAGACCAAAAAACGCAAAGGGAAGCAATCTGTGAAAAAGATTTTGTTTCCTTTTGATCCCTCACAGCCCGGATGTAATGGCCTGAACCGTCAAGAAAGGAAGAAAAAATCTGTTAAAGAAAGTGATGATGAGGATGACAATATCTGCCTACGTTGTCTGATGGAGTTTAATGAAAGTATGCCTGGGAAAGAATGGATCCAGTGCATGAGTTGCAAACATTGAGCTCATGTGAAATGTGTTCGAAAAGAGGTTAATGGATTATATTTTGAATGCATTCACTACAATGATCCCCCTGATTTGTAAATTTAATTTTTTTTAAATAAATAATTTTTTTAACGAATATTTTTTATGTACATGCATTAAAGTAAGTATTCACTATTATGAATTTTATTTAACTTCTAAATAAACATAAAAAAGAGCATTGCAGGGCAACTTGCCCCACTCAATGGACCAACCTAACCTGTGCACGGGGTAGGTTGTCCCACATGACATCACACCATAACTAAATTCATAAAGTTCTTAAAATTTCATAGTAACTAAAAGTAAGCCTTTTCCTCACTAGTTAAAAGTACTAGATACTGTAAAAAAATACTACATCTGAAAATAAACAACATTTAGGTATTGAAAAAATAATGTAAAAAAAAACTAGGCCAACATGCCCCGGTCTCCCCTATAACTCTTATCAGGGAAAACTTAGGTTTTCTGTAGTAATATATATTTGTAACTTAATACGATAATCTGTTCATATGTAGCCAAATTTGTAAAAACACTTAACACATGGTTTTTTACAATCTTATTTTTAAAAAAATTGACACTGCAGGAAATATAAAAATCAGTAAAAAATCAGTAATAATGTGTCAAACATAGAGTATGTCTGTCTAATACTTTCAAGCAATTCTGGACAACTATAAGGTACCTTCATATTTTAGTAAAGTGAAGAAAGATCTCTTAAGAGAAAAATTTAGAATAAAATATGCACTATTTTACATAACTATATAAATTATATTAACCCCTCAGCAACGGGAGCCTTTTACGAAATTTTTAATTATTTGTTACCGGTTTTTAAAAAGAGAAATTTGTGTCTTATTAAATCGAAAAAATGCTTCGATGAAATAAGGCAAATTTTACAGTAAAATTTTACTGATGGGGATAAGCATGGATTCTTAAGCCTTTTTGCGTCATGTATACCTGTCGCTCGTTCCCAAGTGGTTAACGCTTTAATGTATAAATTCAGATATTTTTATCCGATAACAAATAAATTGTTAACCCCTTAACGCGCAGTGTTGCCGGGTCGGCAACACCTAAAGTCCCCCCTGTTTAGAGACACAAAAACTCCGTGAATATTTCAAAAACTACTCTAATGGCTACTTTAGATCTTTTTTATGAGTTCTAGATGTCAACACCACAGATATCAAACTCTACAGTTTTTAAATAATAGGTAAAATGTTTTATTGTAATACGCGCTTCACAGCAATGCTCTTCTCACTGCGCTTATCAATGCTTTACTTATGGGAGGTTACCACTTCAACAACAGCTGTATAATTAAAATGGTTAGTGCAATCTTTACAAAACAATACCTGTGTACTCCTCTAGGCCTAAATAGATTGCCTATTTTTTTTTCCCTTTAAATTCCAACTTTAAAGAGTAGTGCGCCGGAAAAGGTTAATCTGTGAAATTTCTTATTTTTTGTAAATGTTTTTGAGAATATTTCCAAAATTTATTATGCTTTCAAATCTTAAAATCATTCAAACATCCTTCTAAGTCACTGCTTAAAAGAAAAAAAAAAAAAAAAAAAAAAAAAAAAAAAAAAAAAAAGCTTTGAATATTCTAAAAACAAGGTACCCGAGTTCGTAATTTTTGAAGAACAAATCTCTAAGAGTACGGAAAAAATTCCTGAAATCTTTGTGCAAGAAGATGAAAAAAAAAAAAAAAAATAGTAAGATTTGCCTTACATCCCAGTTTTTAGACCTATATTATCCTCGCTGCTTTTAGAATAAGGATATAACACTGGGGAAAAAAGTATTGTTTCTGAAAAAAGAGAGAAAAATACGTAGACAATATATGACTCTGAAATGCACCCGAAAAAACCAAACACTGCTTTCTTTTTTTCTAGCACAAAGAAATAAATATAAATAAAAAAGAGCATCCAGAGTTTTGACTTCGGCAACTTTTACATTTCTTTCTTCTGACACGCTTTTCAAAAGGAAAAAAAAAAAAGATTTGAAATTTTGAAATACTGAATTTGATTGTCGAAAAGTTTGATTTAGATTCTGTTCTGCATTGATCTATGTGCATGTGAATTTTTACATATCTCTGCATGTGAATACTCAGCGTTGTATTTTAAAATTCAGCGAGAAACACAGAAAATGCATATTTATCTACTACTGGACTATATTCGGGAACATCTGCATAATAAAAAGGAAAACCGAAATTATGTGTCATATATAGTTTTAAATATAACTCTTATCAGGGAAAACTTATAGTTTCTCTAGTAACATATCTATGTAATGTAACATGATAATCGGTTCATATGTAGCCTAATTTGTAAAAACACGCAACACAGCGTTGTCTACAATCCTAGTTTTTAAATCTTGATAGTGCATAAAAGAAATTATCAATAAAAAATTATGTGTCAGACATAGAACACACCAGTCTAACACTTTCCAACACTTCTGGACTAATATAACGTAATTTCATTTTTAGTAAGTTAAAGAAAGATGTTTTAGGAGAACAATTTAGAGAACATATGCACTATTCTACATAAATATAAAGATAATAAATTGTATTAACCTTTAGTTTTTAAATTCAGCCACTTTTATCCGATAAAAAATAAATTTTAATCAAAATTTATTATATTTTGTAAACTTTTTGAAAATACTTCCAAATTTTATTGTACTTTCATATTTTCTGATCACTCTAACATAATTTTATGTATAGGTTTTCGAAATATTTGTTTTGAATATTCCAAAATCAAGGTATCCAAGTTCATCATTTTTCAACAGCAAATCTGTCTAAGAGTATGGATAAAATTTCTGAAATCTCTGCTCAAGGAAAAGAAAAAAAAGTTAGCAAAGATAGATTTGCCTACATCCCAGTTTTTAGACTTATATTATCCTCACTGCTTTTAGAATAAGGATATAACAGTGGGGAAAAAATATTGTTTCTGACAAAAAATAAAAAAATAGAGAAAAGTAAGAAGACAGTATGCGACTTTGAAATGCAACGAAAAACCCAAACTCTGCTTTCATTTCTCTCACACAAAGAAATACATATAAGAAAGAGCAACCAGAGTTTTGCCTTCTGCGACTTATACATTTCTTTCTTCTGATGCACATAAAAAAGAAAAAAAAAAACGAAGTTTTGAAATACTGAAATAGACTGTCGAAAAGTTTGATTTAAATTCTGTTGTGAACTCATCTATGTGTTACATGAATTTTTGCATATCTTTGCATATGAATACTCAGCATTGTATTTTAAAACTCAGCAAGAAACACAGAAAATGCACATTAATCTACTACTTGGTTGTATTGCAGGAGGTCTGCACAATATAAATGAAAAACAAATTTATGTGTCATACATAGATTTATGTATAACTCTTATAAGGGAAAACTTATGCTTTCTGTACCAAAATATATGCGTAACTTGAAACGATAATCTGTTCATAGGACGTTGTCAAAACGTGGGTACTGTACATACATCATAACTTTAAGATTTTAAAAAAATAAATTTAATCATCATTGACTTTAATTTTTATTTTCACTGAATTCTTAATTCTATTCAGAGACATAAATTGATATAATTTATTGAAAAGTTTTGTATAAATATCTTAAAATTTTAATTTTTTTGACTAAAGTGGCCAATTTTGGACATTCATAACGTTAACTGTTCCAATGTACCAAGAAAAAAAAAGGGTTTTAACATGTTTCCAGGAGATTCTAATGATAAACAGCAAATGCATAAAGGAAATGAATGATTGTTTTATAATTTTTTTAACAAATGGCACTACCAATTTATTGCTTTTTGAAGTTAGAAGGACTTTTTTAGAAAGACTTTTTCTGTATTTTCATATGGCCAAAAGTAACAATCGAAACAAAGCTTTTATTTTCAAGCAAAACACGTTAAGTATGTACTTTATTCTCTTTTATCCATCTTTAAAATAATTTTTGTTTAATTTGAAAGTATCTATATGTATTTTCGTAAAATCTTTTTGCAATAAATGCACTTTCTCAAATAAGAAATTGGAATGTCCGAATTGCGTTACGATCGAAACGCCGATTTTTTTTTACGTAAATTTATTTTTAAAGATGATCTGATGTCTTGAAACGTATATTAAGATATTTATTATAATGTTTTATTATAAATAAATATGTGTTTTGTGTAAATAAAGCGTATTTAATACCGGTAATAATATATTTTTACTTAGAAACATGCTCAACTTTCACGTGTAGATTGATTAATTAAATGCTTTAATAATTAATTTTCCAGAATAATTGCTTTCTTTTAAAGTTTGTATATAAGTTTATCGGCTTATATACTGTATTGTAAAAAAAATAAATAAATATTGGCCTTAAACTTGAAAATTAAAAAGATTACTATTAGTTAACGTTTAATGATCCCACGTTTTGATAATTCGCCTCATATGCTGCCAAATTTGTAAAAACACCCAACATAGGGTTGTTTATAATCCTATTTTCAAAATCTTGATAAAAGAAAAATTAGAAAAAATATAATGCAAGTTTAATATTTTCAACACTTCTGCACTATGTTATAACGGATCTTCATATTTTAGTAAGGTAAAGAAAGATGTTTTAAGCGAACAGTTTAGAAAAAACATACACTATTCTATGTACATATACAGATGATAAATTGTGCACATTAATCTACTATTCAACTGTATTGCAGGAGATCTGCATAATATAAATGAAAAGCAAATTTGTGGGTCACATTAAGCAAAGGGCTTAGACACAAAACCTAATGCTTCGAACACTGTTAAAAATAAAGGTGACAAACCGGTTGCATTTGGCGCCCAGGGGTGAAAAGGTGTTACTCTTTGACACCCGCGGGTTTGAAAATGTGTTTGTGGTGCCATTGAGTGTTTCACGCTAATTAGGGTGCCGCGCAATGCATACCGCTGGACAATTTTCACCCCTTAGTCATTTGCGCATGCTCTGTTACATGTATCCTTGCCCTTCAACTCGCTATCTCTGATGGATCAACACAGCAATTTTTTCCTACGATGACTATCACCGCTATACGCTATCCCAATTTCGTTTAGAACTTCGTTCGGCTAAATTTTGGCGAGCTTTATTATATAAAGCAACCTTTGAATTTCAGGACATTTGAACATTTCAGGGAGGTTTTGAAGGTGAGCTTGATGGCCGAGTGGTTAGAGCGCTGAGCTTGTAATCAGACGTTGTGGGTTCGAATCCAACGAGGGCCAAAAGTCGGTTTGTATATTTTTTATTATTTTATTATTGGGCACTCTGGATTAAGGGTGCCATTTTTTTACCCCAATTAAGGGTGCCATTTTGGCTCCGTTAGGGTTGTCACCAGTGAGACAAGCCTTTCACCCTTAAAAGGTGCAATGTGTCACCATTAGTTTTAACAGTGAACACAAGATAAGAAAATCCTTAATTTTATGGAAGACTATTAATAAAGGAATCGAATGATCAATGATTGCCGAAAGTGTATAAACCAAAAATTAATATCACTTGTGGCTGACTCATAGGTTTATCAATGTGTTTTTCCTACTATCATTTCATAACTTTTGATTGTAGGACAAACACAAAGATAAATTTACGAATCAAACACTATTTGTATTAATTTTTTCCACCCTTCACTTTCGGTTCACATGGATCATTTGATTCCTCTATTAATATTCTTCCATAAAATTAAGGTTTCTTTTCATGTGCTCGATACATTAAGTTTTTGTACTGTCGGTTCTTAAACTCTATATAGGGTTATATGACACATAAGGGGGGTATAATAAGTAGTTTTATAATGTGTCATATATATAACACATTACAGGGTTACATATAACTCTCAACACGGAGTTCTTATGCTTTCTGTATTAATATATCTGTGTAATTTAACTTGATAATCGGTTCATGTGTAGCCAAATTTGTAAAAACACCGATCACAGGATTGATTGCTGTTCTATTTTAAAAATCATGAAATTGCATGAAAGAAAAAATGATTTGTCAAACATAGAATATGCCACTATAACACTTTACAATATTTCTGTGTTACTTTAACCTCTTTGTTGGTCAGTATTAATACAATGCTATTCATTATTACTAAATTAGTATTCCTTCTGCACTTCGACTTCACAGAATCATTTGGATTATTTCGAATCTTAGATATCGAAGCATATCATTCTAAGATCGAAATTATAACTATGTTTAAATATCATTAACTGAAAGGGGGAAAATTAGACGTTTAAATATGCAACCAAAGAAACGAAGACGACAACAAATCGCCACATTTTATTAAGGTAAAGAAAACAATTAACAGAAAAAAAATATATAAAAAACTTTTTTTTGTGTACAGTAAAAGCTCCATAACGGACACTCCCAAATAGTTTACACCTCCATTTAACGGACAGTTTACCGATCCTCACTCCCAAAATCTAAATTTTTGTATGTTTAACCTCTGAATAACGGACATTCTGAATAGCGGACAGTAATTTTTGCGATAAAGTATGAGAAATTGTTTTTTAACTAAGAAAAAACAGTAAAAAACCTCTAAATTGTCAGGGCAATGTGTCGAAATTTTGTGATCACAGATAAATGTAGAGAGTGGGACGGCTCAAACTCGGTCCTTCCCTCCCACGTCCAGTGTTAAATTCAGGGGATGGTCCGAGGGACATTACATCCCGGAGCATCGCAATACCCCCCTCCCACACTCCCGTCCGGAAGATTTGAGATTTTATGCTTTTAAGAAGTGGCAAAATACAGTCAGCAGTGACACTTAAAAAGATGATTCAGGAAAATTAAAACTATTGACATGGTTAAAACTTCACATTGAAAAAAAATGTAATCTTTAAATGCTAAAGGAAACTTTTAAAATATATTTTTTTGCATGAATGTAACAGTGTATAAAGCAATGTACCATTTTATTTTAATTTTTTTTCTTAACAAATGATTTTAATTTCTGATTGATCATATATTAGAATTTTAGTACACATAAAAGTCAATTAATGACACTTTAAGCATTTCTTAGCAATTTTTGAATCTCCAAGATTTTTCCCAATAGCGGACACCTCCGAATAGCGGACACTTTCCGCGCTCCCAAGGTGTCCGTTATTTGGAGGTTTTACTGTATAACCATCTGTAGATGGCAGTTCTTTACATAGCCCTGTATATAAATTAATTTTTATTCAACAAGCATCTCTTAATATGCAAAATATAATTCAACTGAGAAATGCATAACTTAATTATAAAGAACTGTTAAGCATTTCGTGTTCCTGCATAGTAAATCATACGATTTTTTTTTGTATAATGCTGCATATAGAATTTATACACATCACATAGAATAAAAAAAAAAATAAATAAAAAACGCATATCAAAGATAAAAACGTGCTTTTAGCATTTATTATTCATGTAACAGAAAATGTATTCTGGATTCCATAAATGAGGGATAGCTGTTATGCTTGTCATATTTTACAGTAAGTATCTTCTTATACGCCTTAACAAAGTATGTAAATTTCATTGTACTTCAGATAGTGTAACATGATTAAAAATAACATTCAACCATTTTTTCACGTTGACCATTATGTAATGAATTCTTGTTTGAACCTGTAAATGAATGATAAAGTCTTTGCCCTTCATATTCTACATAAAACATTGTTTCATGCACCTCATAAATGCATATCAATTGCATTATGCTTATTAATATAAAACATTACCAAAACACACTGAAAATAATTTTTCTGGATGGACCATAATGCAACGGCATTATTTTGGGTGCAACCACAAAATAATCTTGTGTATGAGATTTAAAAAATAGTTCCATTTCAATACAATTTTTATTTATATTTATAACCCACCCTTGCTCTTGAAAAAGGTGATTAAATGCATTTAAATTATTTTTTTATTTATTGCATTTTCTATATCAGGAATCGAACTCAAATTATTATATTGTCCAAATAGGGTAACACTTTTCTTTTTTACTATTAATAAAATAATTCAACACTATTCTATTGAAAGACGAGTTCATTTTTGCGAATAAAAATTTTCTTATCTGTACGATGTGATGTTAAGGTAGAAAATTTAATCTACCTCTAGCATTAGTTTAATGAAATTTTTCCAGAATTACAATGCACTTTTAAAAGACTCTTGAATATTTTCTTTCTTTTAAACTCTTTTTAATTTTATTTCAGTAATTTATTTTCCATCGAAACTTTTTTTCAAATGAAAAGAAACATATATCCATTGAAAATTATTTAAAGTATAAAAATCAATCTAGAATATATTTTGTAAGATTAGATTCATTTATGCAAAACATTATCTGAATTCTTCCTTTTATCAAGGACTGATTGATTATAATTTGAGGTAGAAATTACCCGCAATATTTGATTTGGTTTCTCTTTGAATAATAAAAAATAGAAAGTAACATAAATGCACTAAAAATTAGAAATATACATTTTTTTTAATTAGTGTTAAAAATGCAGAATATTCTTTACCATTAAATACTTTTATATGTTTAAAATTTATCATAAAGCTATATTAAGGATTAAGAGTGAGGAACAAAATTTATTTAATTGTGATAAAACAAATTTAAGGCAACACCAAGTTATTGAAACTTAATCAATAATTATTACTTCAACTATTATTTTCAACACAATCTAACTGATTGGTAAAGAAATCATACGAATTAAATATTTCCAACTGAGCGAAAAATTGACCAGGCTGGGAATGGAACCCAGATACTTGGCTTACAAGGCCAATGCTTTACCTGTTAAGCTACCTGGGCGATAGCCAGCTGGGATTTTTCACTCAGATAACCTTATAGGTCATAACATATGGTCTGTCATTTAGACAGCTCAACAGAATAGACTACAGATAATGGAACTCCATATGACGATGGATACGTAGATATACTATTATTTTTAACACAATCTAACTGATTGGTATGATTACTTTACCAATTCAATATGGCACATATTCCTCGAAAATAGTATTTTTGTTGGAATACGAATTACTTCTGTAGTCTCGGATTCTATAATCTCTTCCATATATTCCTGCAGCTACCTAAAATCTTTTACATTTCTAATGCATTGGCAAAGGAAGGAAATTTTCTTCTCTTCCCCTCAGTCCTCCAGTTTTCAATAACTGTGGGGATGCTGGGGATGAGGTTTTCTTCATTTCTGATTGTTTTCGAACAGTATCCGATTGATGTGATATCTTTGAATTTAAAACAGTTTTGGTCCGATCTTTCTGAATACAAGGTCTTTGAGGTGTTTTCACAATTTGACTAGAGTTGAGTTTTTTTTCAAATTTGATGCAGATGATTTAGTAGGGTTTTTTGGAGAGATCTTAGCCTCAGTTTGTGGTTTTGATGATCCATTAGATTGAAATGCAGATTTCTGTCGCCATTTCTCTAGGTCAGTTATTTTAACAGCTTCGGAAAATGGTATCCAACGTTCTAATGCAGGGTTCCCATAGCATTTAGAACCAAGTCTGATATCACGCGTTTCTTTAATAGGAATACCGGGTGATTGTGTTATGGCTGATTTACTTGGTGGATATGATTCATTAGTTTGGGTACTTATATGTCTTACGGATTTTGATTGGTTCTTAAGTAAGCTGGTGTAAGGAATTCCAACAGATGGGGTTCTGGTTTCTACAAGTTTGCGGGCATCAGGATAAGATAAAGGAGGTGGGTCAATAAGGGCTATATTTCGCCCATCATATACCCGGAAAAAAAGTTTCGAATTCAGATGATCGCTCTGTGGCTTTGTGTAATTAAAGATATGTATTTTTGTTCAATATAAGTTTTACGTGATAAATAAAATAGTAAGTCATGGAAATTATAGCCCGAAAGTAGAGTGTTTCGGATTTTTTCTGCTTTTTTGACGTTTTTCGTGTTTTTGAATTAATTTTTTATTAAGAGGCGCTCGATGAAACCAATTAATTATGAAATGCAATGATTCTACACTTTATAAGCTTTAATATGAGCATTATTTTATTTGAGTTCAGTGTGCGCTTTTAAATGTAAAAGAAAAAAATGTATCATGTGAGAGAATCAAATGCACTACTATCGGAGCGCGTTCAGATTTATTTTGCCGTAGTTAAAAAGTATTAACGTTATTCAGACGTCAATGTTGTTTTCTAAAATTGTTTTCATAAATATTTATTAAAGAAATTACTAATAAGTAATGCTTCGATACCAATGTTATTGTTGTAAAGTCTCGCAGAAAACTTTTCGTATATGTTCTAACAGAAAAGTTATATAGATACCTAGATATTCGAAAAACTGAGATTTACAAGTGGTTCTAAATAGTGCTCTAAATGCAAATAATATGTATTTCGTGCTCTCCAGGCTCTAAATACTTCTATTTCTTCTTCTGATGTAACAATAAGAGATTATACTTCAACGATTAAATTTGATACCACAAATAAGAAAACTAATATACATTTATCAATATCTCATTTTCACAACTCTTACACTTGTTATATAATATGTAAAGGTAAGAACTGCCTCGTTATTGTAGCAAAAGCTTTTGAAACTCAAGCCTTTATAGAAACTAGAATCTATATTTCGTCGCGAAAACGATGCTGTAAAACTCAAATTACTTTATCGGTAAATTGACTCTGCAAGATTTAAGTCATGTAAGTAAGAATACGTCGATTTATAAAATACGATGCATGAAAATTTTTAAAACAATATCAGAAATGTAGCAAAGAAGGCATCGATTTTGATACACCTGGACACTTTCCCGAAATATATTATTATATTCCCATGGGTATATTTATGTCTGATTTTAACTATATCATTAAACTTGTAAAGTCCAAAATACGTTCCTCAAAAAAGCGGTCACCTCGTACTTGCTTTGCAGTGTTACTTATAAAACAAAGATTTGGTCTCTATCATGATGTTCTGTCTTCGTTATTCAATATAAGAAAAATAATAATATCTTCTGTAAAATATGAAAACCAGGTTTTGATTGAGAACATTGTTCCAAAACACCGTAGAATGGAACACATCACCAGAACACAAGTTATTGAAAAATAGATGAGGCCTTCAGCAGGAAGATTGATTATTCCAGATGACGACAATGATTCTATAATTATTGCTTTCGATAGCACGTACATTTATATCTAAAAGAGTGTGAACTATTTTTTTCAGAGACATTCCTTCTAGCTATACAAAGGCAGACCTTTCTTAAGCATATGGTATTCGTCACTACTTCAAATTACATTTTGGATGTCTTCGTCCCTTACTTCGTGGAAACAAATAACAATTACGCTAACATACTTACAAACACATAAAAAAATATCCATATAATATCAGAGAGTGGCTGAAACCAAATGATGTTTGGGAGTATTGATCGATTTTACCGGGATTATTTGGAACGAAATGAATATTGAACATGAAATGTCAAGATTCTTAAATAAGCAGCAACAGTTTTCAACAGAGGATGCTAAGCGATACCTCTCGTAACCAAAATTTGATTTTTCGGTGCACAATTTCTGAAACCTATAATATTTGGATAAAAACACAGCGAAACATTAAAACGGAATGGTGTCAGCGAAACATTATAACGTAAATGATCAGTGTAAAAAACGCTAAAGTGTCGTAGAGTGCTCGGAGCATGTTGTTTTCATATTATGGTTTCTGGCTTACAATACTACTGTAATGTGACATAGTTCAATCAAAATTAAAACACCAAATATTGAATATGTTCATATACTATACAAGACGCGGCTACTGGATGGTCCATTAGCGATTCTGGTGAAGCAATCAATAAGGAAAATAATCTAAAACACATTGTCCAAAAGGTCTGAAACTGTATGATTATTACTATTATTATTATTTATTGATTATTTCCGATATTTCATATATTGAAATAATAATCTTAGTAAGCTCCATTCATCATAAATTTACACTTATTGTTGTATTTACTATTGATTATGTGGAATAAAACTAATGACAATAGTGTTTATGTTCGTTAATACACATAATATTGACTTAAATCTATATTTTATTTTTTCATCAATTATTAATCTTTCATTCAAGATATTATTATTTTCTTACTTGTTATAAGGTATACCAATGAAAAAAATGTATGTCATGTCTAGGTGCTAAAGGGCGAAAAATGGCACTTATTAGCCCACCTCCTTTTGAGTAATTTTAAGTGTGATAATTTCTTTTTCTCGGCTCCAATTAGGACAAGAACGGGAATATGCTGTATGCTGTATGATCTCCTTTACAGATTGTACAGCTGGTTTTTCGAAATATTTATTGTGATGGTTGACTTCTGCACAACGTGCGCAAGTAACAGATCCACGACAAGTAGTGTTAGTATGGTCCTAACACTGGCATTTAAAAAAACGGAGAGTGTTAGGAATGTAAGGTCTGACAGGACAATTCAAGTAAGCTACTTTGATTCTTGTTGGTAAAGCAGGGCTTTTGAAAGTGAAAATGACATACTTTGTTGGAAGAACTTGTCCATTCCTACGTATAGCGATACGACGTGTATCAAGGACATTTTGGTCTTTTAAATTTCTAAGAGTTCATCTTTTGTAGAGAATAATAGGTCTGGTTCAGATGTAACTCCGCGGCTTGTATTTAGAGATTTATATGTTTGTACAGAAACGGAAAAGTGCCTATTTTAGAGCAATTAGTGAGAAGCTGTGATTGTTTAGCTGTAGAAACTTCAAGTAGTAAATCTCCAGTTTGTAAATTTTTGAGAGAATGACCATCCCCTAAGACAGACTGGAATGTTTGTGCAATGAGAAATGGTGAAGTTTTTAAAAAAAACAATCAAAGTGGGTATCAGTACGTTTAACGATAAAAAAGCGAGTAAATGAGAAAGACAGTGCAGTTTGTTGCTCTCCACTAGGGAGAGAAGTAGAAGTAAATGAAGTTTTTCCACCCATTATAAAAAAATAACTTTAGACATCGGCCGAACCACTCATTTCCGAGCTTAACAAGGAGATGTGCAGTGCTAACCAGGGCCCATACGCTCACAAGACAACCATATGTCAGTCTCCACCCTTAACGAGGTGACTGACTAGTAGCTGTTCGATCACTTAATCCCTTAGCCAGTGAGGAAAATCAGCTGACCAGCCGATTGATGCATACGGGACCAATATTCACCTCCCGTCTACCCTGAAGTAGAGGCCAAAGCAGTGTGTTGGTTTCCCTCAACTGCCAGGATCCCCTTTCCAAGTACACGGGTCTCCACACACGGATAACACGTGGGTGGTTTACAATTCTCCATAAGTCGATATACAGGAAAATATCGGCTCATGCAGAATTGCCCTCACCTCCGAAGAGGAAAAACAACAAGAGTGAAACAAAGATGAAAGGAAGATAAGAGGAGTAAGAGGAAAGGGAAAGGGAAAAGGAAAATATTATTCAGGTGACCGGGGTTGTAAAGCTGAAGTCTGAAGAGGGTGAATATCTGAAGAAGGTATCCCCCTGAGGGCCACCAATAATAGGCTAAGAATATATTCAATAAGAAATAAACTTTTGAGTAAGCAAAAAAGTACCATTTCGAGACATACATCTTATTTTTAAAATTTAGGTAATGGTTATTTTTAATATATTTGCTATGCAATCACCCTAAATTTTTATACAAAACCATGATTCCTTGTTTATCGTTATTTAATTTACCTTAATGTCGGTGGCAATTACTGATTTCTGTAATTTCATATCACCAATTTCCGATAGATGTGTCAATCATTGGGAATATTAAATAAAGTTGAAATCCATTTTGTAGCTGTTTAAAAAACGTGATAATTATTAAATTTATCTTGAAGTTAATTTCATTCAAATTTAAGTTGTTCTAAGAGGGCCTGGAACTATCTGACAGATATTGGATATCTACATTAATAAAAATTTAAAACATGAAAAAGAGACGCATGCATCTGTAGTATGGCATATAAATAAAGTTTCAGTTTTTTTTTTTTTTTTTTTTTTTTTTTTTTTTTTTTTTTTATGATAAAGAATGAAGTAGTTTTAAAGCTTCAAATAACTTTTAAAAAAATCTTTTCCAGATGTCAGACACTGATTCATTTTGTGCCAGTTATTGGTTTTTAAAAATGGGGGTTAATGTCAGATATCGAAGTTATTGACCTTATTTATGAAAAATATTAATTTTTAATAATACATTGCAAAATTTGAGAATTTTGTAAACAGTAATTGCCAAATGTGTCTCATACTATCCTTTCTGAAAGAAAAGTTTAAAATATATTTAAAACGTTGAAATTGCAGTTTGAACATAAAAACTCGTTAAAGTGTCCAGTTCTTCCCCCTATTTATGGTCTTTTTGTCATTTTTTCCCGTTTTTTCCTTTTTTTCTCCAAAAGGTATAAAAAAGAGATTTTATTACAGAATACATTTCAGAACAAAGTGTGTAATAAAAGCTTGCTGCCTTGAATCTTATTAATTAATAGATAAATATGACAAAATATAAATATATAGAAATTATTAATGACGTACTAAATTTTGTGTTTTCCCCATTGATTATTTTCTAATTTACAGCGCCTTTTAATTGAATAAATATTAGAGTCTTTAATAATTAATAATAAGTTAATAATAAGGTTTTTCATTTATGTTATTTAATTATTTGCACCCTTGATCTGAATCAGATGCAGTTTGAAATTATGATTGCTTCAACACTTTTGCAGTTAAATCTTTAAATTTTAAATAATGTTTATATTTAATATGTAAGTGCATACTAATAACAGTTTCAGTGTGTTATTTGTCAAAATTTGCGCTACATTTCAAATTCTACATCGTATCTTATTTTAATTAAAATCTGATTACGATCAATTCAATTGTTTTTTTTTTATTATTATTATTATTATTATTATTATTATTATCTGTAAGAGCATTTTAAAAAATCCAGTCTTAGCTTACATTTAAACTTAAAATTGTTCTTAAATGCAAAAAGACGACTTTATGACATAAGTTTCAACTTATTTTTGTTCATTTCATAAATGCATGAAACTAGACTAGCTGGTGTTGTTCTTCGTACTCATTTTCTTGTTTTCTTTATCCAAAAGAAATATCTGTTTGAGGAAATACTGTCAAAGTAGGTGTTTTGAACCGAATTTCTCGACTAAAGCAGAGAAACCAGTCAACGGAGAGAGAAGAAAACTTAAAAAACTTTAACACAAATGGTAATTTATTGATAAAAAATATAAAACACAGCTCGATTCCTTATTGCTTCCATAGTCAGACCTTTCATTTTTTATATCTTTCTGTCGAAAAGAGAATTTGCATGTTTGTCTAAACGCTTTGCGCTTGTTGAGCGGAGCAGTTGAGAACATTCTTAATTAGAAACTAAAATTTAATAGAAATGAATATTAGTAAAAAGTCTTTCCCGAACAATTTTATACAAGAACATGTCCATGTTTAGAATCAAACTTTACTAACACCTATATAATCATGCTTTTAATTAAATGTTTATTTTGAAATTTCCGTATTTTTTTCCTAATTATAATTTTTGCATTCTTTTTACATACTTGTGCCTTTTTCTTTTTTACCAACATGCATTTCAGTTTATTTTAGTCTGAAATATTTATTTTTCAGAACTTCTTTAAACAGAAATTTTAAAGAACATATATGTTTTAAAACTCTTTTTAACTTGCGAAATTTCAGAACTCGGATTTCCTTTCCGAATCTTATTTCAAAAAGAAAAAAAAAATCTAGAGCTTGTTTTGTAGCTGAAATCCATTCTTGTTATTTTCTATTTAAGATGGATTACTGTTCTAAAATTGTCTCCAAGACATTGATTTTTAAAGATTCTTTTGCCCTCTATGACGGTTTTAGATTTGAGAAAGATAAATTTGAAGAAAAAAAATGAATCTTAGTGATATAGTTTATTTTTCTTTTATTTCTTGTAGGGGGATATTTGTGGTTTTCTCCGAAAACTTTCTTATTTTTTTCTTATAATATCAAAAATAAATTTACTTCAAGTTATTGGGAAAGAAAAGGCTTTCGTGTTACATGATGTCTCAAAGATAGACTAGGACTTTGAAATTTCATCTTTAAGGATTAAAAATATATTACACTAGGTTTTTTTTTCGCTTACTTTTGGAAACATTTTTTTTCGAAAAAAAAAACTTGATTGTTTTTATACATTAGATTGATCAATTTCATATAGTACTGTATAGTATATAATCTGTATACTGTATAGTATAGTATATAATCTGTACAAAGTCTATTAAAAAATTAAGCGTAACTTAATTTTTTAGCTGCTGGCAATTAGTAGGAAAAGTAGATTGAAAAATTTTAAAAATAGATATGAAATAAGGGGCGCAATGTTTTGTTTTGATTTTTAAATTATATTTATATCCAGTGTCATTTAATTTTCTACTGATTTTATATGTTATGAATACGGTTCTTATGAATGAACCGAAACATGTCAACTTTTTAATTTAATTTTTATTTGTGACACCTGTTCTAAGTAAATAAATATGAAATGTTTTTATACGTGAATGAAAAAGGTGAAGTGATTTTGTTTTAGTTTTTGAAAAAAAAAAAAAAAAAAAAAAAAAAAAACCGAAAGCTAACAACAGTTTTAACATTGAAATAAGATTAAATTACTGAATTATTGCAGTTTTATACAAGAACATGTTCATGTTTAGAATCAAATTTTGCTAACACCTATATAATCACACTTTTAATTAAATGTTTCTTTTGCAATTTCTATATTGTTTTTCAGCTAATTATAATCTGTACATTCCTTTTACGTACTTGTAATATATTTTTTTTAAATTTACTTACATGCATTTCAGTTTATTTTAGCCTAAAATATTTTATCTTTTTCAAACTTCTACAGAAATTTTAAAGAACATATACGTTTTAAAACACTTTTTAACTTGCGAAATTTCAGAACTCCAATTTCCTTCCCGAATCTTATTTCAAAAAGAAAAAGAAGAAGAAGAAAAAAAAGAAGAAAATATCTAGAGTTTGTTTGTAGCTGAAATCCATTCTTGTTATATTCTATTTAAGATGGATTACTGCTCTAAAATTGTCTCCAAGACATTGATTTAAAAAAATTCTTTTGCCCTCTATGACGGTTTTAGATTTTAAAAAGATAAATTAGAAGGAAAAAAATGAATCTTACTGATATAGTTTATTTTTCTTTTCTTTCTGTAGGGGGGATATTTCTGGTTTTCTCCAAAGCTTTCTTAATTTTTTTCTTATAATATCGAAAATAAATTTACTTCAAGTTATTGGGAAAAAAATTCTTTCGTGTTACATGATGTCCCAAAGATAGATTAGGGCTCTAAAATTTCATCTTTAAGGATTACAATTACATTACACTAGGTTTTTGAACTGGCGATTTTTTTCGCTTATTTTTAGAAATATTTTATTTTTTTTCACAGAAGAAATATTAGTTTTTTTTTTTTTTTTTTTTTTTTTTTTTTTTTTTTTTTTGCATTAGATAGATCAATTTCAAATTGTAATGATTGATAAATAATTATGTATAAGGACTATTAAAAAATTAAGCACACTTTAATTTTTTACCTGTTGGCGATAAGTAGGAAAATAATTTGGGAAATTTTAAACACAGATAGGAAATAAGGTTAAATTACAGAATTAATCTTTACATTACTTGAGAAGACTTTCCTAAAAAGAATTGGTCATTTGTTGAGGTTTGTAACTGATTATACAGGGCATTATTATTCCTTGGTCCATCATGAATTAAAAAACTTTTTTGGTAACATGTGCAAATAATCTCATACCCTTGTATTTTTCTGCATCATCTGAGATAAGAAAAGCTCTCAAATTGGTAATATATATATTTTTTTCTTTTTCATTCCATTTTAATCATATTTTAGTTCTTTATTTATCGGCTGAGGTCGTCCAAAATTCTGTTTTTTAGCCTTTTTTATGGCTAATAAGAAGACAAAATCACCCACTTTATTTGTGGTAATCGAGATATTTAGGACCTGATGAATTTGCCTTGGTTCTACAAATTTCCATTATTTTTTTTATCCTATTTTTACAATGTTTTTAAAATCAAAATCTAAATTTTTAAATGAATCAGTTTTCTAATCAATGAATACATTTCTTTACTATTTACACTTTCACAATTGTTGTTGGTTAATTTGTAATAATTTTTAATAGTTATATATGTCTATTTATCTATCTATCTGTCTGTCTAGCTCTTTTTATTTTTCTATATATGTAGACGGTGAATCAAAAAGTAATGCCAATACTCTATTTTTTAAACAGTTACTTGAACGTTTATGCATGATATTATAGACGTAACTTTACTCTACTTCTATATTATTTCCCTTTTCAGATTGGTTGATTTGAACCATTCATTTGAAGGCAAAATGCAAGAGTCCTCATTGAATTTCTGTCAAAAGAACATTGCGCACATAAGAAAATTCTTAATCGCTTGAAGAATGTATATGAAGACAGCATTGTTCGGTATTGGCTAAAGAAATTTGGAAACAGGAAAAAGAACCGCATATGAAAAGACGTTATCACTCTCAAATGTGTATCGAGACCTGTTGTTGAATTGATTGGAGGAAACAGACGAGTTACAGCTGAGTTGCTGATGCATTGAACGTTTCGCATGCGTAATTTTTTTCCGAGCACCTTCGTCGTTCCAAGCCCAAACTCGCACTCTGGTTGTTGCTCTCGGCACTGTTTTCACGTAACTTGGCGATAACCATACTTTGCGAAAAATACTTCGCTCGTAAGGAACGAGTAAACCTAAAACCTAACCTACTCATTCTTATTCTTTCTTCATTCTTATCCTCGTGGTCTTGTGCTCTTGTGTGATAAAACTTTTAAAGAGTACAGCTTTCAGTAAGACACGTTCCATCCAAACAGTGCTGCAAGAGAAAAAGTTATTTTGTACTCGGTTCGGAAGGAAATGAAACTCGACGAAAGCATCTATCTTTACGCCAAGTATGATTATCGCCAAGTTACATGAAAACAGTGCCGAGAGCAACAACCAATCAGAGTGCGAGCTTGGGCTTGGAACGACGAAGGTGCTCGGAAAAAAAAAAAAATTCGCGTTTCGCATGGTTCTGCCCAAAGGACAATTTCAAATCCTGAGAAAAAGGGCACGTACTAAAAGAAAACCCGCGAAGTTTCTCCAAAATGCTTTTGATGCCCATGTTAATTGATAGCGCAATATCTGCAAATACATGGGTACATTGTTGAATGGTAGTTTAGTGTACAAATCAGTTCAGGATGTGGTAATGACTTCTGCTATTATACATTCATTAATAAATTTTTTAAGGTATATGAGGCATAATGTATAGATTCATCCTCGTATATATAAATATATATATATAAATTTAATGTATTATGCTTTTTTTAAATACTGCTGTAGATGAAGCTCATGTATGGAACAGAGCTGTAAATAAATCAGACACTGCAAGGAGAAAAAAAGTACAGGCGTTAATACATTTCAAGCAAAGACACTCGTAAGCTTATATAAATCCTGTAACGTGGTTATTTTCTAATATCTCGTTTGCATTTTAAGTATTTTTTTTTTGCATTTGATAGTTGAGATCTATGTCTACATTGCTCATTTTTATTTTATTCGATTCTGTTTTCAGATATTTTTATAATAAGTTACAGTCGTTTTCAAAACCGGTTCCAAAAATGAAAGTGCCATTCTAAATAATATGAACTAGAATCGAAAAAGTAAAAAAGGAACGATTTAAGGATGGGTCTCGACTGTCCAATGCAAAAATGTCGTATTGCAAACGAGATATAAAAAAATAACCTCCTCGTAGGATTATCATTAGCTAGAAAAGGTCTTCTCTTACAGGGGCAAAGGCCTTACACAAAAGATAATAATTGATTGCACATTATGTCTAATGAAGATATACAGAAGCAATATAAGAAAATCTGAGTTATGAGATAAAATATTTTTTGGGAGGTTGCTAGGATTTAAAATTATAATTGTTTCTTTACATGAACTTTGCTTGTGTGTAAGAGCAATGTTTTCACACTTAGCGACATATTTTTTATATTTTTGATTTCAAGAATGTCATCGTCAATTTGTGAATTTCTCCTATTGATGAAATAGTATTTTAAATGGTGTTATAAGTCAAAAATAAAATAAAATAAAATAAAAATATTATAACAGGATAAATAGGATAAAAGGGTAATATATATATATATAATATAGATATATATTATATATTATACGCATAATAGTATAATAGGATAAAAGTGCTGTAAGTCGGTCTTTTTTCTTTATAATAATCAAGTTATTTTTAAAGATGTAGGTGCCCAGTTTTTAATGATCGTGTAGGAGAAAAAGGAAAAGTTAATTTAAATTTTATTTTAAATAAAATTTATGATTATGATGTAAGTCTTTACCAAAAACATCTTCAGTTTTTTATTTGCTAAATTATGCTGTATATTTAAAGTTTTACATCATACCTTATCTTAATTAAAATTTTATTATTTTTAGTTTAATTGTTTTTCTCTACAATAACATTCTAAAAATCCCAGTTTTGGTTTCTATTTAATTTTAAATAACACCAGAAATTTTTTAATAAAAAGTTTCAATTAGAAACCGCATTTTATTCCATAAAAACTTTGTGTAAGTGCTTGTTTATGCTTAGAATCAAATTACGCTAACATATATAATCATGCTTTTAATTAAATGTCGGCGATGCCGTTTGCATATTTTTCAACTAATTACAAACGTATTACTCTTTTCATTCCTTATACAGGCTCTCATTTCCTACCTTGTGCTGTAAATCATCACAATTTACACTGTAAAAAAAAAAAAAAAAAAAAAAAAAAAAAAAAAAAAAAAAAAAAAAAAAACTTTTAAATTTACGGCAACCTTTTCCTTATAACCTCTTCCTAGTTATCCGGAATTCCAGAAAAGATATTTTTTATCGTCAAAACCAGAAGATTTCCAGGATTTAAGGCGATATTGTCGAATTTTATATTAATTCGAGGCGTTATTTTGTTATATATCTATATCCTCTGCTAAGAGAATTGAAGCTAGAATTGTATTTTGCATCAATATTTTTATCGATTATTTTTCACAAACTATACAAAACTATAAATGTTACGTTAAATTTTACTAAAAGGACTTTGTGTTATAGAATAAATGTGTCTGCATTATTCTCGACATGGTTAAAAAAAAAAAAAAAAAAAAAAAAAAAAAAGGAGTAATATTTTTAGATTTAGCGAAACCGCACGAAAGCATAACATAACCTCTTCCCAGTTATCCGAAATTCCGGAAAAGATATTTTATATCTCCAAAAACCGGAAGATTTCCAGGATTTAAGGCAGTATTACCGAAACAAAAGTTTTTTTTTCTGTCAGTTTTTTTTCCTATGAAAAAATGGAAACGTTTCTGAGTAATTTTTAAGGTTGATTTATCAATTTCCTCAACATCAAATATTGGTTATTTGAATGCTATCCATTCTTATGTAAGTGTTTTCAGGCTTCCCTGTTCAAGGGATGTAGTTGAGAGTAAACGGCGGTACAGAGTCTACTTTCAAGATTTTTTTAAGCAGCTTCATATACCCTCTCTTTCTCAAATGACACTGATAAAAATGAAATACTCAAAAATGAACAAATCGATGTACTCATATCGAAATGAGTATTTTTGGATAAAAAACGAACACATTACTTCCTCAATTTTGAAGCATCATATGTTATCAAATCCAAACAAACGATAATTTTGTACCTGCATTGGTTTGTTTCATTCACAGCGGCGTAAAAGATGCATAATTTAATAAATGTTAAATTATGCACAGTATTTTAAAATGATTTAACAGTGCTTTCTAATAATCAGGTACTCGATTTAGGTATTTTGCTAATAGTTTTGCTTAAAAATAAATAAATAAATAAATATTCAATGAAACGCTTATTATTAATTTTGAGCAAGAAATAAATGTCAGTATAATTTTACTTTAATTTGTGAATTCAGGTGGTAGTTCATAGAGATTTACATTTGAACACAACCATGGAATCAAAAATGAGTACATGTGTTTCTCAGTATTGAGTACATTTGGATCGAAGCTATTTTGAGTATGTGAGGTACAAAAATTGAGTACTTTTTACTTAATTTTGATAATCTATTTTTTTTTCAATGTAAACATTAGCGTATTCCCCTAAATAAAAAAATTTTATGATATGAGCATATGGCCTCTGCTTATACCGTATACTGTCTGATATTTGTTACAACTACAACACTCTCGTGTTCTGTGGTGCGTGTTCTGAATTACACCACTTAAGGGTGTATTCGAAAAAACGCTTTTCCACCTTCAACAGCTCGAAATTTTCGATACAATTTCAGACACATTTTTAAAAGTAGAAACATGAAACTTGCTGAGGGGATTCTTGAAGGGATGTATGAGGTGCTGTGTGATGTCTTTTTACGCTCAATTCATTAGAAGTTGAGTTATAAACAATTACCTTATCAGTATGACCTTTTTTTTCGTTCACAGATCTCTCGCTTCGGAAAAATCGGTTCGAAATGCCGTTTTTGATTGCTTTTTATGCAATATTTTCTGCATTTATCAAAGAATTGGCAATCACGGCACCTTGTGTGCTTTCTAAATAAGACAATTTGCTAGTTTGGTGCATTTGAGAGTAAAAATGAATTCAAAAATAAATCGGAAAATAAGCAGTTTGAATCGAAATACACCCTTAATGATACACTGTTAAAAATTTGCAACTTTTGTTGCATCGTCACACCACTGCTTTTATAGAAAATGATTGCTTCACTGTATTATGAAGCATTCTCATTGGTCAAAATAAAAGATATTCTATAAAGGCGGTGAAATAACGATGCAGTAAGCGTTTCACATTTTTAGCAGCGTATTTCCGTTTTAAATTTATTACTATACATTTTGTTGGGATTTTCAGTTTAAAAAAATCCACATAATTATTAAAAATTTTTTGTAGTAAAATTCGCACACTCTGAATTCAGTATTGTTGCAAATTTTGAATTGTTTTCACTCTGTTAGCTATTACGCTTTTTGATGAATTTAAATAAAAAAAAAATCCTTTTATAAATATAAATTTCATTTTTAATTTTTTTTATTAAAACTGATTTATATAAACGATGTTTAAGAGACATATGCATGGCTTTTGTAATTAAGCTGAAAATGTTTCAAGCACACCTTTGTAAATTTCCCTCCTAGAAAAAGGTCAAGTTTGAAATATATGGTTTCACATCGTGAAGCTTCACTGTTGAAAATCAATGATATTTTTTAAATTTTGAAATATTCAGAAAAAAAAAACAGCAGAATTACACGAACCACGTAATATTATATTAGCGTTTCATGGACAGTGACAGAAATTGCCAGATCTACATGATTGTCTATTTTCCGTTCAATGATTACATCTTTTAATTAATTAGATTGATTTTTGTATGAAAAGATAAAATTTTGCTATAGACTTTTAAGCCCGATCCTGGTATATTAGAACAATAGAAATTAAGTACAAAAGTACGTTTCCGAAGACAATAGGACATTTTAATAGTTTTATAATTTAAATTTTTTAATTATAAATTAATACATTGATTTTAAGTCATTAAAGAGTAAAAAATTGTAAATAAATTATAAATAAAAAATAAAAACTGATGTATATATATACATACATGTATATCTTATAAAATCGTATTTATATATATATACATATATAAATACGATTTTGTCAGTTAATATTATAATATGAACTAATTTACTATTATTTATTTACAAACCAATAAAAAAATGCTTTAAAATTAGAAACGTCTCAAAAACAGGACTCTAAGCACGAATAGGTTAATTATAATTAACACTTTCTCATTTGTAATCCAATATCACTGCAAAAGTTTCATTTATGAATCTTATATCACATTAGGCAACCAATGAATTTTTTGCTGAGTCCGTATAAAGTGTAACGTAACGCTGAGTTATAGCCGGCTAAAATTGAAAGCGGGCGAAGTCGTTTGTCATACTGCCAATTCTTTGCCGTCACCGTTTGCCTGATAGGAAGTCGTAACTTATATATAAACGGAATTTCCCTTTTGTAAAAAGGTCAAGTTTTAAATATATGATTTCACGTCTTGAAATTTCACTATTGAGGATCAATGATGCATTTTTTTAAATTTTGAATTATTTGGAAAAGAAAATTCATCAGACTAACATGAGCCAAGTAATATTTATTATTTTAATAACAATTTTAATTTTTCTTAAGAAAGGTGTTATAATAAAAATAAAATACATTGACATGTTTCGGAACCGTCAAATAAGTTCCATAGTCATAATATAAATGAAACAAAATTTCAAAATATTTCTCGGTCAATACAAATGACACGCGACAATGAGATTTAAATAACAAAAAACACGCGCTCTATTGCAAAAAATTAAATTAAAATATAGACCATGATCTAAAACTTAAATAAAAATTAAACTCAAATAAATATTTTGAAATTTTTTTTAATTTATATTATGACTATGGAACTTATTTGACGGTTCCGAAACATGTCAATGTATTTTATTTTTATTATAACACCTTTCTTAAGAAAAATTAAAATTGTTATTAAAATGTTTATATAAAAGGGGAATGTTTTAAAATCTGATGATTTAAAAAATCAATTGGATTTAATTAACTTTTTATCATAATATTTATTATATTAGCATTTTATGACATGTGAGAAAAATTGTCAGATCTACTTGATTGTCTATTTCCCGCTCAATGATTACACTATTTTAATTAATTAAACTGATTTTTGTTTGAAAAGATGGAATTTTGCAATAGATTTTAAAGTCCCATCCCAGTATATTAGAATTATACGAATTATGCACAAAAGTGAGTTTCCTTAGTCAATACAACATTTCAATATTTTTGTAACTTAATTATTTTAGTCATAAATTAATACCTTATTTTAAGGCATTAAAGAGTAAAAAATAGTAAATAAATTATAAATAAAATGTAAAAAGCGTAATTAATATATATATATATATATGTATATATGCATATATATGTACGATTTTATCTGTTAATAGTGTAGTATGAATTAATTTACGATTATACGTTTACAAACCAATAATTAAAAAAAAAAATCCATTCAAATTAGAAGCATCTTAGAAATAGGACTGTAAGCGTGAATGGGTTAAATATAATTAACACTTTTGAAAAGAAAGATTTAAATTATTCAAATTGCTCATTTGTAATCCAATATCACAGGAAAAGTTTCACTCACGAATCTTATATCACATTAGGCAACCGATGAATTTTCTGCTGAGTCCGTATAAAGTGTAACGTAAGTCAAAGTTATAGCCGGCTGAAATTGAAAGCGGGCGAAGTCGTTTGTCATACTGCCAATTCTTTGCCTTCACCGTTTGTCTAATAGGAAGTCGTAACTTATACATAAACGGAATTTCCCTTTTGTAAAAAGGTCAAGTTTGAAATATATGACTTCATGTCTTGAAACTTCGCTGTTGAGGATCAATGATATTTTTTGAAATTTTTCAAATATTCGGAAAAGAAAATTCAGAAGACTAAAACGAACGAAGTCATATTATATTACCATTATATGGCATGCAAACAGAAATTGCTAGACTTTTTTGCTTTCTCTATTCTCTAGGATTATGCTTTTGTTATTTAAACCATTCGAATTTGATGTACTATTTACAATGTATGTCTTTTCATTAATTATTATGTTGTCGTAACAATTACGAGAGTTACTATCGACATGTAGTAAGGATAGCGTGTATCTATGCATTTCTCATTATGACTCTATTTATACTTTGTAAATTAATAATAATAATAATAATAATTATGGTTTTTTTTATTCTCTTGACACGTTAGTAATGCTTTTCTTTTAAACACATATCTAACCCTTAATATTTAAAATACAAGCTACTTTCACGAACATATATTGTGTAAAGAAAAGGAAAAAAACATTAGAAAGATTTAATACTTATCAAACCAAGTTGTAATGCAATATTTTCCAAACGTCTCCAAAATTTCTTCTTAAGCCGATTGTCTTATGAATATGAATTAAATAATACTCAAACTAACAACATTCAGCATATTTGAGACAAGGACATATTCGTAAAACTTCAGTAAATCTATTTGGATGGCTACTATTAACATTATAACCATAAAATAATTTTCTTCAGAAAATTGAAAAAAAAAAAATGGACTCGTACGGGTTAATTCTACCTGGTATTTGATGGAATTAAAAAGATGGAATTTTTAATCGATTTTCTGGTATTTCAGAATTACAAGCAATGGTCGTCATATTTTAAAAAAAAATCATTACAAAATGAGAACATCGATAAACTCAGATTTGAAACTGTCATATTTTTTAGTGAATTAACACTTTAAAAATTATATGGCTCATTTGTAATCCTAATATCGCAACAACAGTTTCACTCCTGAATCTTATATCACATTAGGCAGTCAATGAATTTTCTGTTGAGTCCGTATTAAGTGTAACCTAACTCTAAGTTATAGCCGGCTAAAATTGAAAGCGGGAGCAGTCGTTTGTCATACTGCCAATTCTTTGCCTTCACCGTTTGCCTAATAGGAAGTCGTAACTCTTACATAAACGGAATTTCCCTTTTGTAAAAAGGTCAAGTTTTAAATATATGGCTTCGCATCTTGAAACTTCACTGTTGAGGATCAATGATATATTTTTTAAAATTTTGAAATATTCGGAAAATAAAATATAGTAGACTAACACAAACCAAGTATTATTATATCCGCGTGTTATGGCATGTGGATAGAAATTGTTAGATTTACTCGTTTTCTTCATTTCGTATTTTATAATTAGACTGTTTTATTTAAATGAACTCGGTTTTGTATGCAAAGATGGAATATTGCAATAGATATTTAACCTTATCCTAATAGGTTCTAATTATATAAATTAAATGTTAAAATGCGTTTGCTACATCTATATAACATTTCGTTACATTCAAAACCTGATTATAAATTAGTACATTAATTTTAATGTGTTTTTCAGTTAGCTCGCCACAGGTGATAAATTGCTAAATAGTTATAAACATATACTGGACAATTGCACCATAAAATTTAACTACTAAGAATGTATTTATTGAAAATACAAAACATTGTTCAATGGTGCACAAAACAAGAACTTTAATATGAACTTGTACAATTAAAATAAAATAAAATATCAACGTTTCGCGCCGTCTTCAGGAAAACATGATAATGAAAGGACTAAAAGTTTGCTTCCTGATCAAGAGATAATATTTCTAATAAAATAAAACCGAAATGAATTGAAAATTTAAAAATGTTGCCACTTACACGTGAGAAATGATAATTTATTCTACAATATACCAAAAATATGGCATAACATCATAAAATCTTAAATTTTATATCTCTTTGCAATATTTTAATTTTTACACACGTGTAAGTGGCAACATTTTAAAACTTTTAATTCATTTCGATTTTATTTTATTAGAAATATTATCTCTCGATTAGGAACAAACTTTTAGTCTTTTCATTATCATATTTTCCTAAAGACGGCGCGAAAAGTTGATATTTTATTTTATTTTAATTATACAAGTTCATAATTAAGCTCTTGTTTTGTGCACCATTGAGAAATGTTTTGCATTTTTAATAAATACATTCTTAGCCGCTAAACAGTTTTTAAAGATCGATCGATATTTTTTTCTATAGATCCAATTAAAAGAACAAAGGATTGAATTATGAGCCAAAATATGCAAAATGATTGTAAAACAGCTACTATAAAGCATTTTAATAAGTGAAAAAAAGGATAATAAATTGTAAATAAAAAAATAAATAGTATTTTTTAGATACGCTTTTATCGATATATAGTATAATATTAATTAATATATGATTATACATTGACAAACCAATAACATCGACAACATATCGACATAAAATAAACCAAATTAAACTTAATCGTTCAAAATTTTCAGCAGTTTTCTTCGAACCTTGTATTTTCTTGTATAAATAAGATTAGGTTCTCTTAAAAAGATTTTTACGAGAGGCACCTCTTTCCTATAGGCACATAACTCTCGTTTAGAGAATTGGTATGCATAAGCAACGCCGATATTTTTTACAGCAATACTATGAAAAAACTAAATAAAAAAAAATTAAAGAAAAAAAAATCAAATGATAAAAAAAAAAAAAACATTTCATGGGTTAAAAATAAACAATTTTTGAGTCAAGCCGTTAATATTTTTCAAGTGTATATTAGATTTAAACATTATTTTTTCTTTTTCAAATCTTTTACTACACTTTTCTCCGAAAGGTAATGAAAAAAAATATTTAATACTTAATAAAAAGGAGTTTCGAATAAATTCAGTTTACTGCTTTTATTTAATCTTTTCATTAAGATCGGACATAAAAAGGATGTTAACTTTCTTCAACGTGGAAAGATAAAAATAAATTTCTTTTGTAAGAGAAAACAAAAGCGCCATTATGCGTTAATGAGGTGAAAATAAAACATTTTGTCATTTATCTCACAAAAACTGTCTCTATTATTTTTAATTAACAAGAAACAGAATAATTTTCAGCTACACCATTCATAGCTGGCGTGAAAAAAAATGTCCATATATCTGACGTAAGAAATCTATTGCACTTCGCGTTAAATAAAACAAGGCAAACGTGAGACATAAACATCAGTCTTCGACGGTCATAATGGTCAATATCTTCATCAAAATCGAATTATCTTTAAGGGAAAAAATAATTTATGTTCGGAACTGAATCTTTTTTTATTTTTACTTTTATTTCTTCTGCTTAAATTGAAAGAATATTATTTCTTCGTAAAAAGTTAGGATAAATGAAAAATGATGGGAACTGTTTTTGCCTTTCATTTGATATAAACTAGACATATAAAAATATGTTGGCCAGTGCTTTTTAATGTAGGAAGATAAGGATAATAATAATAAAAAAAATACTGTAAAAACAAATCTCAAAATGTCTTTTAAACGTGGAATGAATGATTACATAGATTTTTTAAATTGAAAGTTTAATAATTATGGTTCAGATAGAGAAATAATATAATAGTGGATTTAAAATAATCAACCCATCTCAGTTTTTGGATTAAATAAGTAAATGTGAAAAAGAAAAAAAAATCTATAATTTCTTTAAAAAAAACTTTTTATTAATGAAAATAACAAATGATAAAAGAAAAGAACTGATAGATAACACATAAGTTACTTTCGAATCAAGAAGCCAATAATTTTCATTTTTACATTAGATTTAAATATATTTTATTTCTTTTTAAAATCTTTTACTACACTTTTCTCTGAAAGGTAATGAAAAAATATTTAATATTTAATAAAAGGGAGTTTCGAATAAATTCAGTTTACTGCCTTTTATTTAATCTTTTCATTAAGATCGGACATAAAAAGGATGTTAACTTTCTTCAACGTGGAAAGATAAAAATAAATTTCTTTTGTAAGAGAAAACAAAAGCGCCATTATGCGTTAATGAGGTGAAAATAAAACATTTTGTCATTTATCTCACAAAAACTGTCTCTATTATTTTTAATTAACAAGAAACAGAACAATTCTCAGCTACACCATTTATGGCTGGCATGAAAAAAAATATCCATATATCTGACGTGAGAAATCTATTGCACTTCGCTTTAAATAAAACAAGGCAAACGTGTGACATAAACAGCAGTCTTCGACGGTCATAATGGTCAATATCTTCATCAAAATCAAATTATCTTTAAGGGAAAAAATAATTTATGTTCGGAATTGAATCTTTTTTTATTTTTACTTTTACTTCTTCTGCTTAAATTGAAAGAATATTATTTCTTCGTAAAAAGTTAGAATAAATGAAAAATGATGGGTCTGTTTTTGCCTTTCATTTGATATAAACTAGACACATAAAAATATGTTGGTCAGTAATTTTTAATGCAGGAAGATAAGAATAATAAAAAAAATACTGTAAAAACAAATCTCAAAATGTCTTTTAAACGAGGAATGAATGATTACATAGATTTTTTGAAATTGAAAGTTTAATAATTATGGTTCAGATAGAGAAATAATATAATAGTGGATTTAAAATAATCAACCCATCTCAGTTTTTGGATTAAATAAGTAAATGTGAAAAAAAAAATCTAGAATTTCTTAAAAAAAAACTTTTTATTAAGGAAAATAACATATGATAATAGAAAAGAACTGTTGGATAATATATAAGTGACTTTCGAATCAAGAAGTCAATAATTTTCATGTTTACATTAGATTTAAATATATTTTATTCCTTTTTAAAATCTTTTACTACACTTTTCACTGAAAGGTAATGAAAAAATATTTAATACTTAATAAAAGGGAGTTTCGAATAAATTCAGTTTACTGCCTTTTATTTAATCTTTTCATTAAGATCGGGCATAAAAAAGGATGTTAACTTTCTTCAACGTGGAAAGATAAAAATAAATTTCTCCTGTAAGAGAAAACAAAAGCGCCATTATGCGCTAATGAGGTGAAAATAAAACATTTTGTCATTTATCTCGCAAAAACTGTCTCGATTATTTTTAATTAACAAGAAAGAGAACAATTCTCAGCAACACCATTCATGGGGCTAGCGTGAAAAAAAAATGTCCATATATCTGACGTAAGAAATCTATTGCACTTTGAGTTAAATAAAACAAGGCGAACGTGAGACATAAACAGCAATCTTCAACGGTCATAACGTCAAAATCTTCATCAAAATCGAATTAACTTTAAGGAAAAAGTAATAATTTATGTTCGGAACTGATCATTTTTTTATTTTTACTTTTACTTCTTCTACTTAAATTGAAAGAATATTATTTCTTCGTCAAATTATTAGGATAAATGAAAAATGATGGGAACTGTTTTATCATTTCATCTGATATAAACTAGACACATAAAAATATGTTGGTCAGTGCTTTTTAATGGTAGGAAGAAAGGGATAATAAAAGGAAATACTGTGATAAAAAATAATCTGAAAATGTCTTTTAAACGAGGAATGAATGATTACAACATAGGTTTTTGTAATTGAAAGTTTAAAAATTTTACCTCGGATAGAGAAGTAATATTATACTCGATTAAAAAAAATGCTGAGAGGTTTGGTACATCTTTTCTTTTTATAGCATTCAGTGTCTTGCATTGATGAAGAATTTCAATAGTAGATCCAAAACGGCTGTTTGCTACTTTTTCATGCATTATTTGTGCATTTCAAAGCGTTGGTTACCTATTCAAGGACACAGAAATTAACTTCTGAATTTAATTAATTATTTAACCCTCTCACTGACAAGCCCGTCTATAGACGTTCCCTAAGCTCCAGGTTTCACTGCAATGCAAGCAATAATTAAAATGATATAACTCTGTTGATTTTATGGATTTTTAATACATTGTGCAATGATTAATACACTCAAGGATAACATTCATATTTGTAAATAAGAGTTTTCTATAATTTTGAAAGAATCCTATTTTTTTAGCAATTAAAACAAAATGCTGAGAAAACAACATTACAAGTTTGCCCTTTTGCAAGACTGTCAGAGGGTTGGTACATATATATTAAGACAAACATAAACACAATTAATAAAATATCTGTGGTCATTGTATTGGGTAACAGGGTTATTGTATTAATTGTGTTTATGTCTGTTTTAATATATATGTACATTTAATGGTTGGTTATCTAACTTTATAAATTTTTGCACAAAAACTTTATTTGCTATTTTAAGATATATAGATTTCAATTTTATTTTTATATATATATAGAAAAATTCGTGCAGTACAAGGTTAAGCAGGGACGCTTCAACAAGAATCCAGTCTACACTGTTAAAAATAAATCTGTGAATTCACGGTGAAACTACCGGCAGCAATGTAGCCGAACTTTTACCGTTCCTTTAGTAGATTTTCCGTTGTGGGAAATACAAGAAGGGAAAACTCCGTTTTAAGAATCAGTAACTTTCCGTTACAAAATTTGATTTTTAATAATAATAATTTAATATAGTTTTTAAAATGAATGAATTGATTAATCGTCAAGGAATTCGAAATTACCGAGTGATTTTAAGCTGTTATGTTATTTTACTTAATTATTATTTTGTGTAATTTAGTTCACGCCGTCCTGCGGATCGAACCCAGGACCTTTAGATTGCGAAACAAATCCTTATGAACTGAGCCAAAGTTGCTGATGCTGAGTTGTACAAAGTATGTCTTTTATGAGTTAGTGGGAAAATCTGTTGTGCTTTTTAAAGATTTCCTTTCAAATATATTCCTTAGAATATGTTTAAACGGTTTATTTTATTTCATTTTAGACTGATGCATAATACTTATTATTTTTTAAAATCAATTTTAATTTTTTAAATAGTTTAAATAAAAAAAAATCACTGTTTAAAACCACTTTTTTTTTTTTTTTTTTCTTTTTTACAAAAAAAGATATAGAAATTTTTTTGAAATTGTCGTACACTATTTATGTAATTAAAAAAATTAAAAAAATAAATTAAATAATAAATAAATAACAATAAATTTAATAATAATAAATAAATTAAAAAAATTAATAAGAGAAAAATAAGCAGAAAATATATATTTTAAAAGGGTTTTTTTATGTTTTCATTATTCCATGGCGCCAGTGGGACCTGAACCCATAATCTGCGCTCACCGGTGATTAGCGGTGTGGTAACTTGACCATTCGGCCATGGAGTCCCCCACAGAACGGAGTGTCTCCGTTTTTTGTTTTTATTTCCATCAGTTTCGTTATTTTCAGAAAATATGGTGGAATTTTGGGATTTGTAACGGAAAATGCCCTTTTGTTGTGAAAAGGGAACTTTTCTGTAAAATTCAGGAATAAAATGTCCGTAAATTTCAGAATTTTTTTAACAGTGTACATAAAAAAGTTGGTGTATGATGATGGAAAAACTCACTTCTTTTTTGCATTCGACATGGATAAAAGTATAAAATTCAGTTATAGTGGTGTCTGTTTTGAAAATTATTTTTTTTCCCTTCCAAGGCTTGTCTGGTTAACAATAAATAGATTTAGGAACTATTTCAAACATTTCTAATAAATCTTAGCTAAAACCATCTTATTGGAAGACTAAAAATATTTAATAAATAAATTAAATGAAAATTATTTTTAAAATTATAATTACAGGAAAAATGGAATTAGCATAAGAATTTTAGAGAAAAATAAAGAAATAGGTAAATGGAACATTCTGTTGTAGCAGTGTATTAAATTTTGTTCGAAATAAAAGAAAGCGAACGTAAAACGTAAACAGTAATCTTCAACAGTCATAACATCAATGTTTTCATCAAAATCGACTTAACTTTTAGGATGAAAAATAATTTCTGTTTCGAACTGAATCGTTACCTTTTTCCCCTGTTTTTCGACTCAGATTGAAAGAATATTACTTTTTGTAAGATGTTATGAAAAATGAAAAATGATGGGAACTGCATTTAGTCCTAAATAGTTTTATGGGAACAAATTTGACATTGAAAAAGACTTTTATGAGCATTTTTAGATTGAAAAAAGGGGGAAACTAATTGAAACTTTATAAACACAAACCTGAAAATGTGTTCTAAATGGGAGTGAGTTATAGCCTCGATGTTAATTTTTTGAAGATTGATAATTTTCGATTAGATAGAGTGATAGGAAAACTATTACGATTAAGGATGTTCTTAAATCAAAAGGGACAACTTTGTGACATACGTTTTAATTTATTTTTGTTTGGAAATGAGTGAAACTAGTCGGTGCTGTTGTCCAGAAACTATCTAATTGCACTCAGTATTCTGTATTTTTGCAAACGCAATAGATCTTTCAGAACAAGCCGTTAAAATTAACGTTTTGAACGCATTTCCCTACGAAAACAGAAAAAGCGGTTTATTAGCGGATCATTAGGAATCTAATGATCCATGTCTTCCGGTAGCGAAGTGGTGCATAAGCCAAAAACTGATAACTGGTTGAAAAGTAGGATAAAAAATGCGTGATCACGTGATCGAAATTACTTATAATTCAATAGCTAATTTTATTGATAAAAAAATTGAAGATTAAGTTCGATTCTAAATCTCTTTTATGGTCAGATTTTGCAATTTTAAATCTTTCTGTTGAAAAATGAATTTTTGAATGTGTCAAAACGTTTTGCGATGGTTGAGCGAAGTAGTTGAGTAAAATAACAATAAAATAAAATAACAAAAGATACCGTAAATAAAACAAATATTTATGGTAATGACAGATGTAAATTTTTCCAATTTTTCATTTTTGGGTGAAAAAAGTCCGGGCCAGGATTCGAACCAGGGATGTATTGGCTGAAGCCGCCAATGCTCTTCCAACTGAGCCATCCCGGACACGAATACCGGAGGACTATTTCACCCAATTAACCTCGACGAACACTTGAGGGTTAATTGAGGTTAATTGGGTAAAATAGTCCTCCGGTATTCGTGTCCGGGATGGCTCAGTTGGAAGAGCATTGGCGGCTTCAGCCAATACATCCCTGGTTCGAATCCTGGCCCGGATTTTTTTCACCCAAAAATGAAAAAATGGAAAAATTTACGTCTGTCATAATTAATTTTCCGATTGAATAATCGTGTTTAAAATTGATCTAATTTATGGCAATGGTAAGAGGAACACTTATCAAGCGTGACACATGTAAAAATATATGCAGGGTGGTTCACAAAAGATAGCCAAAACTTCAACTATTTCAAGTCGTTTTTTTTAATACTTTAGTGACATTAATACTAACACTACAAAAAAATTAATTAGAATTTAACCTTGTCTGAAACATAACGAATACTGTTATTTTGTGTATTATTTAATTCATATTCATATGACAGTAAGCTAAGGAAGAGTTTTTGGAGATATTCAGAAAATTTATTTTACAACAAGATTTAACTTATATTACAACCTTATAAAACTTTTTGCGCTTTATCATACATGACTCTTTCAGGAACGTAACCTTTATTTTAAAAGTAAAGAATGAAATATATGTTTAAAATAAAAGAATTGCAAACAGTGCTAAGAAAATTAAGCAAATATTTATTATTATTATTATTATTATTACTAAATTCCTAAATTTTAATGAATTCATACAGTAAATGCATGACACTTATATCGTTACTGCACGTAACAGGAACAAAAGTCTCTATTAAAATAAAATAATACTTATTTAAAATTCATGTATTATTAATAGAAAACCAGACTCGAAAGGGTTAAGAGGTGATGGTACTCATACAAACAAACAACGTTGAATAGAGAATTTATAGTGGGAAATAAAACATAAAGGTTGCCGGTGCATTTGGAATCTTGGTCCATAAAAACTGTAAAGCTCGATTCCTATCGTAAGATATTTATCTAAGAGCTGACCGCACAAAACTCTAAGTCACCGAGCACAAGAAATTTTTTTTTGATGAATAGTAATAGAGGAATTTTATGATCCATGTCTTCCGGAAGTGAAGTGGTGCTTAAGCCAAAAACTGATACCACTAGTCATTCACTCATACGTTTAACATTGTGTTTGAAAAACAATTAAAAGTATGAAAACATGGAAAACTGGGTGCAGGAAAACATGATGCAGTCTATGTGTCAACCTCTAGTGGTGTTCACTTTTGGCTTATGCACCACTTCGTTTCCGGTACGCATGGATCATTAGATTCTTTTATTACGACTGTTCCATAATATAAAGAAATATTTCTTGTGAAAAAATTGGCAAATGGCACGAAAAATTGGCAACTAAAATCAGTTTTATGTTGCAGATAGAATCACATTACATTTATTTACGCTGCTCCTATAAGAATTGTGAGGTTCTCATAAAATGAAATTATTATTATATATTTTATTCTGAATATCTCTGGCTTTAATGTAAATAGTTTTAATTTTCCATTAAAACTTACCATACAAAAGATGATAGCTAAACTTTCTTCGACGTAAAAATATAAAAATAGGTTATTCTGGAAAAAAAAACAATGGCGATATTTTGAGTTAATGAAGTGAAAATAAATGTTTGTCATTTATCTCACAATGCAGTGTTACTATCTCTATTATTTTTAATTAAAAAAAAAAATGTTGCTTTGTGCGAGAAAATGTCAGTTTTTATTTTTTAATTTAGAAATAAATTCAATACATTTTGTATTGAACAAAGAAAGGAAAAAGAGAACATAAACAGCAATTTTGAACGGTCATAACATGAATATTTTCATCAAAATTGAATTATCTCTCAAGATATTAAGGGTCAACTTATCCATTAAAACTTGCCACACAAAACATGGTAACTAAACTTTCTTCAACGCAAAAATATAAAAAATAATTATACCGAAAGAGAAATAGAAAGCAGCCATTTTGAGTTAATGAAGTGAAAATAAAATATTTTGTCATTTATTTCACAATGCAGCGATACTATCTCTGTTATTTTTAATTAACGAAAAGAAAAAAAAAATCAATTCTTGTTTTGTGCGACAAAATGTCAGTTTTTTTTAATGTTGAGATAAATTCAATACATTTTTTATTGAATAAAATAAAGAAAAAGTGAGACATAGACAAAAATTTTCAATGGTTATAACATCAACATCTTCATCAAAATCAAATTAAGTTTCAGGATATTAAGGATACGTCATTCGATTAAAACTTGCCATACAAAAAATGGTAGCTAAACTTTCTTTGACGTAAAAATATAAAAATAAATTATTCCGTAAGAGAAAAACAAAGGTGCCATTTTGAGTTAATGAAGTGAAAATAAATGTTTGTCATTTATTTCACAATGCAGCGCTACTGTCTTTATTATTTTTAATAATAATAATAAAAAAAAACAACAGCAACAACAACACCAAAAAAAAAAAATCAATTCTTGTCTTATGCGAGAAAATGTCAGCATTTTGTTTTTTCAATGTAGAAATAAATATAATGCATTTTGCATTTAACAAAGAAAGGAAAAAGAGCAACATAAACATCAATTTTCAACGGTCATAACATGAATATCTTCATCAAAATCGAATTAACTTTCAAGATATTAAGGGTTAATTTATCCATTAAAACTTGCCACACAAAGAATGGTAGGTAAACTTTCTTCAAAGTAAAAATATAAAAAATAAATTATTCCGAAAGAGAAAAACAAAGCAGCCATTTTGAGTTAATGAAATGAAAATAAACATTTTGTGATTTATCTCACAATGCAGTATTACTGTCTCTGTTATTTTTAATTAACAAAAAGAAAAAAAAATAGAAAAAAAATCGATTCTTGTCTTGTGCGAGAAAATGTCATTTTTCTTATGTTGAAATAATTTTAATGCATTTTGCATTGAATAAAACAAAGAAAAGGTGAGACATAAACAGAAATTTTCAATGGTTATAACATCAACATCTTCATCAAAATCAAATTAAGTTTCAGGATATTAAGGATACGTCATTCGATTAAAACTTGCCATACAAAAAATGGTAGCTAAACTTTCTTTGACGTAAAAATATAAAAATAAATTATTCCGTAAGAGAAAAACAAAGGTGCCATTTTGAGTTAATGAAGGGAAAATAAATGTTTGTCATTTATTTCACAATGCAGCGCTACTGTCTTTATTATTTTTAATAATAATAAAAAAAACAACAGCAACAACAACACCAAAAAAAAAAAAAATCAATTCTTGTCTTATGCGAGAAAATGTCAGCATTTTGTTTTTTCAATGTAGAAATAAATATAATGCATTTTGCATTTAACAAAGAAAGGAAAAAGAGCAACATAAACATCAATTTTCAACGGTCATAACATGAATATCTTCATCAAAATCGAATTAACTTTCACGATATTAAGGGTTAATTTATCCATTAAAACTTGCCACACAAAGAATGGTAGGTAGACTTTCTTCAAAGTAAAAATATAAAAAATAAATTATTCCGAAAGAGAAAAACAAAGCAGCCATTTTGAGTTAATGAAATGAAAATAAACATTTTGTGATTTATCTCACAATGCAGTATTACTGTCTCTGTTATTTTTAATTAACAAAAAGAAAAAAAAATAGAAAAAAAATCGATTCTTGTCTTGTGCGAGAAAATGTCATTTTTCTTATGTTGAAATAATTTTAATGCATTTTGCATTGAATAAAACAAAGAAAAGGCGAGACATAAACAGAAATTTTCAATGGTTATAACATCAACATCATCATTAAAATCGAATTAACTTTCAGGATATTAAAGTTTAATCTTTACATTAAAACCTGCCATAAAAAAAATGGTAGCTAAATTTTCTCCCACGTAAAAATATAAAAATAAATTATTCCGAAAAAGAAAAACAAGGGAGTCATTTTGATTTAATGAAGTGAAAATAAACGTCTTGTCATTTATCTCAGAATGCAGTGATACTATCTCGTTTATTAATAATTAACAACAACAACAAAAAAAAAAATCGATTTTTGTTTAATGCAAGAAACGTCATTTTTCTTTTGTTGAAATAATTTTAATGCATTTTGCATTGAATAAAACAAAGAAAAGGCGAGACATAAACAGAAATTTTCAATGGTTATAACATCAACACCTTCATTAAAATCGAATTAACTTTCAGGATATTAAAGTTTAATCTTTACATTAAAACCTGCCATACAAAAAATGGTAGCTAAACTTTCTCCGACGTAAAAATATAAAAATAAATTATTCCGAAAAAGAAAAACAAGGGAGTCATTTTGATTTAATGAAGTGAAAATAAACGTCTTGTCATTTATCTCAGAATGCAGTGATACTATCTCGTTTATTAATAATTAACAACAAAAAAAATCGATTTTTGTTTAATGCAAGAAACGCCGTTTCTCTTATGTTGAAATAACTTTAATGCATTTTTCATTGAAAAAAAAAAACAAAGAAAAGGCGAGACATAAACAGAAATTTTCAATGGTTATAACATCAACATCTTCATTAAAATCGAATTAACTTTCAGGATATTAAAGTTTAATCTTTACATTAAAACCTCCCATACAAAAAATGGTAGCTAAATTTTCTCCGACGTAAAAATATAAAAATAAATTATTCCGAAAAAGAAAAACAAGGGAGTCATTTTGATTTAATGAAGTGAAAAAACACGTCTTGTCATTTATCTCAGAATGCAGCGATACTATCTCGTTTATTAATAATTAACAACAACAACAAAAAAAAATCGATTTTTGTTTAATGCAAGAAACGTCATTTTTCTTATGTTGAAATAATTTTAATGCATTTTGCATTGAATAAAACAAAGAAAAGGCGAGACATAACCAGAAATTTTCAATGGTTATAACATCAACATCTTCATTAAAATCGAATTAACTTTCAGGATATTAAAGTTTAATCTTTACATTAAAACCTGCCATACAAAAAATGGTAGCTAAATTTTCTCCGACGTAAAAATATAAAAATAAATTATTCCGAAAAAGAAAAACAAGGGAGTCATTTTGATTTAATGAAGTGAAAATAAACGTCTTGTCATTTATCTCAGAATGCTGTGATACTATCTCGTTTATTAATAATTAACAACAACAACAAAAAAAAAATCGATTTTTGTTTAATGCAAGAAACGCCGTTTCTCTTATGTTGAAATAACTTTAATGCATTTTGCATTGAAAAAAAAAAAAAACAAAGAAAAGGCGAGACATAAACAGAAATTTTCAATGGTTATAACATCAACATCTTCATTAAAATCGAATTAACTTTCAGGATATTAAAGTTTAATCTTTACATTAAAACCTGCCATACAAAAAATGGTAGCTAAATTTTCTCCGACGTAAAAATATAAAAATAAATTATTCCGAAAAAGAAAAACAAGGGAGTCATTTTGATTTAATGAAGTGAAAATAAACGTCTTGTCATTTATCTCAGAATGCTGTGATACTATCTCGTTTATTAATAATTAACAACAACAACAAAAAAAAATCGATTTTTGTTTAATGCAAGAAACGTCATTTTTCTTATGTTGAAATAATTTTAATGCATTTTGCATTGAATAAAACAAAGAAAAGGCGAGACATAAACAGAAATTTTCAATGGTTATAACATCAACATCTTCATTAAAATCGAATTAACTTTCAGGATATTAAAGTTTAATCTTTACATTAAAACCTGCCATACAAAAAATGGTAGCTAAATTTTCTCCGACGTAAAAATATAAAAATAAATTATTCCGAAAAAGAAAAACAAGGGAGTCATTTTTATTTAATGAAGTGAAAATAAACGTCTTGTCATTTATCTCAGAATGCAGTGATACTATCTCGTTTATTAATAATTAACAACAACAACAAAAAAAAATCGATTTTTGTTTAATGCAAGAAACGTCATTTTTCTTATGTTGAAATAATTTTAATGCATTTTGCATTGAATAAAACAAAGAAAAAGACAGACATAAACAGTAATTTTTTTTAGGTTTATAACATTAATATCTTCATCAAAATTGAATTAACTTTCAGGACATTAAGGATAAGTCTTTCGATTAAAACTTGTTATACAAAGAATTGTAGCTAAAGTTCCTTCGACGTAAAAATATAAAAATAAATTATACCGAAAGAGAAAAACAAAGGTGTCGTGCTGAGTTAATGAAGCGAAAATAAATGTTTTGTCATTTATCTCACAATGCAGTGCTACAGTCTCTATTAATTTCAATTAACAAACAAACAAACAAAAAATCAATTTTTGTCTTATGAGAGAAAATGTCGGTATTTTTTTTTTAATGAGGAAATAAGTACAATACATTTTGCATTGAATAAAACAAGGAAAACAAGTTGGAAATTGCACTTAAAGCGTACCAAATGAGGTGCGTTCGTTGATAACGAAGTTTTAAAATATTCAGATCTTGCTGATATAGTAGAGCGTACTTTGGATACAGTATAATGGTCGAAATCTTTGTGTTCCTGTAAATATGCAGGGAGTAATTTTTATTATACTTCATTAACGTATATCTTATTCATAAAATGTGAAGTAGGTTAATATAATTAAAACACGCCCCAAACAATGTTTCCCCGTATAACATTATTTAGTGGAATACATTTGTGTGGCCCTGTAATTTAAAAATAAATATTTTTTGTATCACAGATTATGCAAAATGTATTTTTAGTACATATTTCATAGATTCATGCAATTCTGTTACATTCAAATGAGTGTAACACCATTAAAATGCATTTGAAACTTTTTCCCCCATTGACCGTAATGTAACGGAATACTTTTGATTGTCCCTGTAATTGATCAATGCATCCGATTTTCATAACATTTGAAATGAATTGACAAAATTATGTAATAAATATACCTTTTAAATTTCAAACGATTAAAATGCATTTGAAACGTTTTTCCCCATTGACCGTAATGTAACGGAATCCTTTTGATTGTCCCTGTAATTGATCTATCCATACGATTTTCATAAAATTTGAAATGACTCGACAAAATTATGTAATAATTATGTATTTTAAATTTCAAACGATTCGGTTGGGTAGTTTTTGCGCTGTTATATGCGGACGGACAGACAGACAGACAGACGGACAGACAGACAGACAGACGAACAGACAGACAGACGGACGGACGGACTGAGCGAAAACAATAGGTGCTACGTATTTACATAATTACGAACGCGCCTAAAAAGCGAAATAAACAGTAATTTTTAACGCTCAAAACATCAATATCTTCTTCAAAATCGAATTAATTTTCAGGATATTAAGGGTTAACATATCAAACTTGCTATACAAAAAAATGGTAGGTAGACTTTCTTCGACTTAAAATATAAAAATTAATTATTTCGAAAGAGAAAAACAATGGTGCCATTTTTAATTAATCAAGTGAAAATAAACATTTTGTCATTTATCTCACAATGCAGTGCTACTGTCTTTATTTTTTTTAATTAACAAAAAAACAAATCAATTCTTTACAGCACAATTCTTGTCTGATGCGAGAAAATGTCAGATTTTTTTATAATGTAGAAATAAATCCAAAGCATTTTACATTGAATAAAACAAGGAAAAAGAAAGACATAAACAGCAATTTTCAACGGTCATAACATCAATATCTTCATCAAAATCGAATTAACTTTCAGGACAAAAAATAATTTGTGTTCCGAACTGAGTGTATGTGTGTATGTGCGTTTTTTTCCTGTTTCAGCTCAAATTGAAAAAGTATTACTTTCTCATAAAGTATTACGATAAATGAAAAATGACGGGAACTGCATTCGGCATTTCATGGATTTTTGGACATAAATTAGACACTGAAAAGGATTTTAGTAAGTTTTATTTCTTTCTTTTCTTCTTTTTTTCTTTTACTTTTTTTTGTGACATGAAGATAAGGAATAATAAAATGAAATATTGTGAAAACAAAACCTGAAATGTGTTTTAAAAGTGAATGAATGATTGTATTTGTTTTATTGAATGAAATAGATATTTTTTGTTCAAAAATAATGATAGCATAAAACCACATTTAAAGTTGAACATTTAAAGGGAAAAATGTAAAAAGTACGAATTTTTATGATAAAGATTAAGTGAATTACCGTCAAGAATGACGAGCCAAAAGAAAATCTAATAAATGTTTATATACAATTTTATACACATTTTTTCACAAGTATTTCATGTTTTATTTTTTGCATATTCGGAAGAACTACTTTCTGCCATATCTCTAAATTCATTTTTGTTCAGAAACTCGTGAAACTGACAAACATTGTAATTCAGAAATTATCTAATCGAGGGATATTTCCAATTTTTAGATAAATGCAGAAGATATTGTCGGATTGGGCCTTTTTTTACGGAATATCCCATAGCACGAGAAATTGGAAAAAATTGTTAACATGGGAAAAGACCTCCTCATAACTTGATACGTAATTTATTTACTAACCGTTTACACGCCAAATTAATTTTGCGATGTAATAATAATTTTGTTTTTCCTATATTATAGCTTCAAATGTTTTAATTTATGCATAAAAATTTAGAAAAATTTAACGTGTTTTTGGCTGTTTTCATTTCAAAATTAGCATTTTGGAACATGATTATTGATTGTCAACCTATGCAAATATAACAAATTATTTTTCGCTATATGCTATTGTATATTGTTCTTGAATATTTTCTCTAATTCGAAAAACATTTAGATTCCTTATGGTCGAATGTAAGTAATATAGAGAAAACGATAAAAGCAAATAATATATTTTTATGCAAATTAATTAATTTACATTTTCCTTATATCTGTGATAAATGCTTAAACATAAATATATTTGTTTTCAAAAGTTGAAATCAGCCTTATATTTTATAGGAAAAATAAGGATATCGTTACTATGTGGGAAAACATATGTTTTGTAGAACAAAGAATGCAATGTTCCCATTTGGAAACATTGGCATTTAAGGGTGTATTCCGATCCAAACTGCCTTTTTTCAGATTTATTTTTAGATTCATTTTTGCTCTCAAATGCACCAAACTTTGGAATTTCTTATTTAGAAACTATACAAGGTGCCGTGATTATCAATTCCTTGATAAATGCAGAAAATGTTGCAAAAAATGCTGTCAAAAACGGCGTTTTGGACCTAATTTTCCAAAGCGGAAGGTCTGCGAACGAAAAAAAGGGTCATGCTGAGAAAATAATGCTTATAAATCAAATTCTAATTAAATCAGGGAAAAATTACACCACACGGCACCTTGTACGTCACTTTAAAAATTTCCCTCGGTAAGTTTCATGTCTCTACTTTTAAAAATGTGTCCGAAATTGTATCTGAAAATTTCGAACTGTTGAAGGTGGAAAATCATTTTTTCGAATACACCCTTAAACGTTTAAAACAAAATTGAAAAGGTTTAAAAATGACTCAGAATGTGTGTCAGAAAGTTATTGAGCAAGAATTTGAGAACCATCTTAAGTTGAATTCAGGAAAAAATCTAATAAGCATATTTAACACTTTGTATCACCGTGTTGCAGATTTGCAACGTACCCAATAGTCAATAGTACTTACACAGTAAGTTTTTAACACGATTTTATTTATTGTTCTTACTTCCCAAAACACTAGTTATACAAATTGACCATTGGAACTCTCAACAGACAATGATATTGAATTAATTCCACAAACCAAAGTTTTTTTTATAATTTCAGAATATTCAAGTCGATATTACGTAAATTAGTAAATTTTGTCAAATTAAAGGGACAAGGGACCTTTAAAAACATTTTTTTTTATTTTTAAAATAGCACTTTAAGTATTAATCAAGGGTACATTTTATGCATTATAGCGTATATTTATCACAAATAAATATAAAAAACAATTTTTTTGAAAAAAAAAAATAGGGAAATTTTTGTAATATTTTAGATTTAACGAGAACTTTTCAAAATGCTCCATGCGCATTACTTTTTTCTCTGAATGCTTTGAAATTTTTTGTAGTTATTTATCATAATATATGTCATAAATCTGTGCATGGTTTTTGGAAAATAAATATAATTGTAAAAGTTAAAGGTACTTAATTGTAAAATTAGGTTAAAAATGCTCAAAATTTCAGAAAATTTGGAAAATATATAATTTTTTTAACTTTATATTGAGATATATAATTTTCAATGCACAGTTTTACTTATATATATAAATTAAACTAGTAAAATAATATTGGATATTTTTATTGATGTGGAATGTGCATGGAACATTTTGAAAATATCTTGTTAAATCTAAAATATTACAAAAATATCACTATTTTTCTCAAAATAAAATTCTTTTTACATTTTCTTGTGATAATTGTATGCTATAATGCATATAATGTACCCTTGAATAATATCTAAAGTATAATTTTAGAAATATCAAAAAATGATTTTAAAGGTCTCTTGTCCCCTTAAAAAAGCAGGAGAAGTCCGATGGTAGATTTTTTTTTTTAAATCTAATTGCGTATACTTTGAAATTTTGTATTAGTAAAGGAACAATATTTATGAGAAGTATATCAATTTATTTTTATTGTAAATTTGAATAATGTACTTTTTAGTCCATAATTATTTTAGTTTTACGTTAAATTTTTTTAAATTTTATTTTACATGCTCAAAATTATCTATTCTAACATCTAAATCAATATTTTTTTTTCAAATCGGAGTTCTTGAGCCACAAAGCGTTATAACTGCAATCAAAGGATATTGTCCGAATGCCACAAATACTGATTAGTTTATACATTATTAAATACATGAGATACTTAAGATAGTTATAGAACAATATTTTCATAAATTGCACATTCGTTAAACTATTTGTTATAAATATAAATTTATGTATGACAGAGTGGGTAAAAATTACATAAGAAGACTTGTCATTCCATGGTAACTTACGGTACATTTAGAACTATTTTCAGTGATTTTAGTAAGATAACACAGACACACACATATATATATATATGCATATAAATATATATACCGGGTGTCCCAAAAATGACTGATGGATTTTAAAATTCAATAACTTGCAAACGGTGACAGCTATTTAAAAAATTTTTGCAGGAGGGTTATGTATAATGTCAGGAGTTTTTTTACCGTAATTTTTTATTTTAGTTCGAATCTCAAACAGTAGGTGGCGCTGACGGCGATTGAAGGCCAGGTGATCAGAAGCGTCGACCTGGCCTTCAATCGCCGTTAGCGCCACCTATTGTTTGAAATTCGAACTAAAATAAAAAATTACGGTAAGAAACTCCTGACATTATATATTACCCTACTGTAAGATTTTTTTAAATAGCTGTCACCGTTTGCAAGTTATTGAATTTTAAAATCCATCAGTCATTTTTGGGATACCCGGTATATATATAATGTAAATTTGACATGGGTTGCTAATTAAACTTGATCAAAGCCCAATTTAGATAAAAGTTAGTTAATTTTAGAGTTATTTCTTAAATTTTGGTATTTATATTTACAACGGTAACTGCTTTATCTGAAAAAGGAATGTAAGTTGTGCTATAAAATTTAATTATCATTATCATTTTTTAGATAATTTTCATTTAAATTGATCCTTAGATAGTTTCATTGACAAATCACGTTAACATTTTAAATATACAATTTTATTTTAATTGAGAGAGGTGTAACGAAAATATATTTTCGTTACACCTCTCTAAAGTAAAATAAAATTGTTTATTTAAATGTTTATGTGTAAAAGGTGAATTACTTAAAATCTTGTGATTTAAAAATCTAAAAGATTTAATAACTTTTTATGAAAATCACGTTAATTTTACATTTGAATATTTTTAGTGTTATGTTACAAAAATTACTACAGTAAATTCTTCTAAGTGTAACGTAAGTTACCAGGGAATGATCCAGATAACAAATGTTCATATCTTTTGAACAAATCGTGAGAAATATTAGATTTTCCGATACTGTAGAATATTTTATTTTTAGAGCACTATTAAAATTCACATACTTGTCATAAAAGTTTTAAATAAAATGTTATCTTTGTAAAATTCGGCTATAAAAATCCTAAAGTAAAACGAAGCTCCAGTTAAAGAAGAAATAGATGGAAACTGAAATAGCAACCCCCATAAAGAAAATCGTTCCTTTCCTAGTTTGGAATTTTTCTTACTGCAACTGTAGTTTATCCATCTTTGGCCTTATTTATGGGTAATTTCGTTGGTAGTTGCTCCAAAGGAGAGAAATAATTAGGGTATTTTAATGGCAGTTCTTTTGGGACTTTTACTGAATATTTTCCCTTTATTAAGCGCTTTTTAAAAAGACAGACAAATTCGGGAGATATATTTCATGTTCTTGTTTTTCTTATGCCTCTATGTAAAAAGGTTGCGTATGTTTCTTATACGATTCAACAATTTTTGACCGATTTGCACGAAACTTCCCATAGATAAGTCTCAGAACAAAATAAAAACTTTATCCGTTTAAAATTCTCTAAATAACTCTTTACCCCGTGTTTTAATCACCTGCCATGGTTTATATGAATATATACATAAATATACATATTTTAATTTTCTAATGTAATTTTACTTATCATCTTGTCACGTCCTAAAGAATGGAGCAAAAAAAAAAAAAAAAAAAAAAAAAAAAATAAAAAAAAAAAAAATAAAAATAAAAATAAAAATAAATAAATAAATAAACAGGTTATTATTATTATTATTATTATTTTACCTTTAAAATTCAGACTTATTCGCCATATTTTCGAATTCAAAATTTATGTCTTTAATGAGCACATAATGCGAATTTATCATATGCAAAATTTAAGAAATTTTTTAAATAATTTTTTGACCGATTTTCATGAAACTTCCTACAGACAGGTCTTAAAACAAAACAAAAATTACTGGCTATTTTTAAGATTTAATACGAAAATAAATAAAATAAAATAATTAAAAATTAATAATCTACTAAATGGGATGTCAGATGCGATGGAACAAAACGTTTTATGTGTATATCCTAATTTGGATATGCAATAATTATAAAAAATAAAACAAACAAAAATATGCCGTTATTTTTAAATAATTATTTTAGTTTGATTTTTATAAACGAAGTCATTTAAAATGGCGTAATGCATTCAAGTAAGTATATTGTAAGTTAAAATTTTTACTAAAATGACTAAAACATTTCAGTTTCAAGAAAAAATCCAGGTCAAAAATAAATAAATAAAATAAAATAATAAAAAATAATAATTATCCATTAAATAAAACGATACATACGGCGGAACACAACGTTTAATGGATCTGCATTTATTATGAAAAAAGCAAAGGAAATAAGAATATGACGTCATTTCCTTCTAACCATTTTAGATCTAATATTTTGACTCGAAATGTCAAAATGAAGTTTTATCATTTTTGGCGGATTCTTGCTCATCTGAAATTAACATCCATTATCTATCATGTAAAGGCTTTGTTTTCTTGCCATACAAAATAGAATTTCAGTAAATGACAAACAATATTTAAATACATTGATTTTTTCGGTTATTAATTACTTTTTTAATTAAAAACTATAAATTAACTTAAATTGTTTTTCCATTTATTTTCTGTGAAACATGATTTTTTATATAGTTTCATAAGTTGTTGTTTGTAGAGACATTAAGAGAGATGCAGCTTTATCGCTTCTATTTTTTTTTATACATATTAAATAAATATTCTTTTTATTCAAAATGTTAGAACGTTCGACGTAAAGTACAGCACAACATTATACACATTCTAAATAATGAAATATAACTAAAAACAAAGTAAAGATCTCAAATATCTTCAACTACAGTGCTGATTAATTAATAGATATAATGATCAGGAGACCAAATGTATATTAGATATCTTAGAACAGATTAGCGATTTCAACTTACCTTTAACTTTATTGTTATTATTTGAAACAAAAATAATTTGAAGAAATTACGAATGAGCACCTAATTATAACTGTTGAAGATAAAAATTCTGATAACAAACATGTTATTCAGTTTTAAACTCAACGAGTCCTTTATGAAGTAAGTATTCAAGAAAATAAAATATTCAAGCCTGTAAGTATTCGTTTTGGAGAATCTCGGAATTTACATCTATCTAAAATAAATATAAATTCATGCAACTCCGAAAGCATAAAACAGAATGTCTATTAATGCATCGTATGATCCAGCCTATTATTCGCTTATGAAACAAACAAGTTTAGGCTAGTATATTTTTAATATTGGATTTCGGTACTTAATTGGTTAAAATAATTAAATAAAATTTTTGTTCTAAAAGTATTTAATTCATCAGTAGATTCTACGTTAGAAATTATAGCACATTCAATAATCAAAAGTTATAAGATTTAAAGAAGTTATAATAAATCAAATTAAATTCATACAAATTAAATTTCCCTGAAAATCTACAGAAGAACAATAAAATATCATCTGTAAAGTTTCACAAAAGATATCGCTAATTTCTGGCGTCCGAAGAATGAACACATTCAGTTTATTTGCTTCAGTGGAATCCCGTCGCAAAGAATGTGTACGGTCGGCTAGCAATTCGTCTAAGCCCAATGAAGCATCGCTTCACATGTGGGCGTCATTGGACGCTGTTTCTGGTCCACTATTTTCAGGAAAGTTAAAATTTTTCCCCATCGTCAGTCTCCAAATGAATTTATTCCATCAAACTTCTAAAGGTAATTTTCTTGAATTGTGCCATATGTGGCTAGACAGCTTTTCGAAGAAAAAGTCATTTTATGGTAATGATAGAAGGTGGAGAACAGAAGTGTTTAAAATGTAACGGAACGCATTTAAAGTTTGGAAATGTTATTTTGGGTAAATTTATTTCAATATGCAGGACATGAAGAAAAAGATTCAGCGTTTGTAATTTTATTTGTGTATTTTGATGACGCATGATTGATTATTGGAACATTCTTAATTACTGAAGTTATCTTGAGAAAGATGAGATATGTAAAAGTAAATTTCAAGAAATGAGAGTTGTACATCTCTCTCTCTCTCTCTCTCTCCATATATATATATATATATATATTAATGTATATATAAGTATATGTTCAACCATTAATTGTAAAACAATATATGTCAACAATAAAAAAAAAAATGAAAAAATCAATTAAAAGATACATTTTGAATTTGCAGAAGTATAGTAGACTCGTTGGACCCCAAATTCTATAGAACAACAAATAGAGTATGTGGTTTCATCTTCGCACACCTATATATACAGGGTTTTCGCTGTCGCTCGCTATTGCGCCAAATTGCGACTAAATTCTTCATTTGGCGAGTAAACAAGTGATTAGATTTTTGAAATAGCTAGTACTCAATTTTTGCTTTTTCTTTCTTTTATTTTTAGTTTTTCATACATATGCATATATACATATTTTTAATATATTTTTAGCGGATATTGAAATTAGATTAATAGCTGCAGTTGCAATTAGAAAAATTTAGGTTATTTTAGAACATATTGAAAACAAGGGGGTACATTAAAGGATTAAAGATAATTTTTTTATTGCTACATGACAGATCTATTTTGCTAATACTTTTTTCATTTGGCGAATGTTCTTTATTTTTAATTAGCTAAATTACTAACGTTGGTCAAATGTCAGCGAGAACACTGTATATATATACATAACTATTATAAAACAACATCAATTTATCATTCAGAAATGAGAAAACAAGAAAAGAAGCGAAAAAGTCGAACAAAAAGAGCGAAAAAGTCGAACTTTTTTATGAAAAATATTCAAAAATAAATAATATATTAGCGAACTACGAAATTCAAAAGTAGTAAAATATTGAAATATTTTAAAATTCTCTAAAAATTGGATAAAAATATCATTAAAGATTAAATTTCGTTTCGTATGCATAGAAGAACAATAAAATATCACCTGTAAAGTTGTGAGGGAGTGACCTTTGTCATAAAGGCACTCTAGTATTTCTGAGTTCGTGACGTCAACAATTTAATATGTGTAAGCGTAAAAGCGACATCTATCCTCTCTTTTACTTTAACTTTCTGGAGTGTGTGTGCTCTTTCGGATTCTACAGTTAGCTCGCGGTTATTAGTAATATGTTAATGTGAAGTATCTCAGTTTGCAGCATATAAAAGCTTGTGTGTGAGTGTGTGGTGAATGTCTCTGGCATTAGCCAGTGAGTGAGCATCTCTGGTATTAGATAGCGAAGTGAATTATTGTTCAGCGAAGTAGCAGCGGGCCTCCAGTGAAGTGTAAAGGAGTTTCGATATTTGACTTGAGAGTTGGCCGTGGTAAGAAAATTTATAGTAGTTACATTTTGATTTTTTGTGAATAAAGAAATACATACAGCCACGGGCTGTTTAATTAAGCTTTATCTAGCAGCTCAGCCAAGAGATAGGAAGAAGTATTGGAAGGTGCCACGATTGAGCTAGGCCGAAGCCTGTGAGTATGCGTTTAGCTTTTTCATAGTATTCTCAGTTGTGTAAAATTTAAGACTTACTCCACTTCCCCTCAGCCCTCATCATTTTAATAAACTTTGTTTTATCTTAAGTACTGAGTATGACTGCATTTAACTCCCACCACGACCAACCAAACGTTATAAATGACACCCAGCATGCATGTAACGTTACAAAGTCTCACAAAAGATATCGCTAATTTCTGGCGTCCGAACAATGAACATGAGCACATTCAGTTTATTTGCTTCAGCGGAATCCCGTCGCAAGGAATGTGTACGGTCGGCTGGCAATTCGTCTAAGCCCAATGAAGCATCGCTTCACATGTGGGCGTCATTGGACGCTGTTTCTGGTACACTATTTTCAGGAAAAGTTAAAATTTTCCCCCATCGTCAGTCTCCAAATGAATTTATTCCATCAAACTTCTAAAGGTAATTTTCTTGAATTGTGCCATATGTGGCTAGACAGCTTTTCGAAGAAAAAGGCATTTTATGGTAATGATAGAAGGTGGAGAACAGAAGTGTTTAAAATGCGAAGGAACGCATTCAAAGTTTTGAAATATTATATTGGGTAAATTTATTTCAGTATGCATGACATGAAGAGAAAGATTCAGCATATGTAATTTGAGTGGTGTGTTTTGCTGACGCATGATTGATTATTTGAACTTTTTAATTATTGAAGCTATTGTGAGAAAGATGAGGTATGTAAAAGTAAATTTCGAGAAATGAGAATTGCATCTCTCTCTTTCTCTATCCATATACATAATATATGCACGTATACAGGGTGTCCGAAAAGGTCGTTTACAAACTTAACATGCTGGTCTGTCATATCATGATGAACAATATTAAATAGGAAACTAAGGGTCCCAAACGTCTTCCGAAGGAGATAGGCGCCATTAAAGTTTAGGGTCCAAAAATTCAAATGATTATAAAAAACAGAAAAATTGGTCGATTCGTTTGCGGTTTTCACTAAAACTATTCTTTATGTCAGTATTGTCTTGAAAATAAATTATAAAGATAAATTTCAAAAAATGCCGATAGAGGGCGCTTTAGACTTTGGAGTAACGAACAACTATTTTTTACTGTTATTTTTTGCATCTCATTAAATTTTATGAGAAGCTTAGAAATAAACTTAAATTTTGAGCTCAAAATCTAAATCGTTGGGAGTGGTTAAGTAGCGCAAACTGAACTGTGGGGGGAGGTTCAAATTTCAAATGATTATAAAAAACGGAAAAATTGGTCAATTGATTTGCGATTTTCACTAAAATTATTCTTTATGTCAGTATTATCGTGAAAATAAATTATAAAAATAAAATTCAAAAAATGCCGATAGAGGGCGTTTTAGACTTTGGAGTAACGTACAACTATTTTTTACCGTTATTTTTTGCATCTCATAAAATTTTTTTTAAAGCTTAGACATAAACTTAAATTTTGAGATGAAAATCTGAATCGTTGGGAGTGGTTAAGTAGTGCAAACTGAACTGTGTTCAATGGGGGTGGGGAGGTTCAAATTTCAAATAATTATAAAAAACGGAAAAATTGGTCGATTCGTTTGCCGTTTTCGATAAAACTATTCTTTATGTCAATATTTCCTTGAAAATAAATTTTAAAGAATTATTTAAAAAAATTCCGTTCGAGGGCGCCTTTAGAGTAACCAACAACTTTTTATAACCGTTTTTTTTTGTATCTAATTAAATGCTTGCAAATGCTTAGATTTAAATTTTGAGCTCAAATTCTAAATCGATGGGAGGTGTTAAGAAACGAAAACTGAACTGTTTTCAAGAGTTAAAATGTTACCCTCCCCACCCCTCGAACACATTTTAATTTTCCGCTACTTAATTACTCACAACGATGCAGATTTTGAGTTCAAAATTTAAGTTTGAACTTTTACAAGCATTTAATTAGATACAAAAAATAACGGTTAAAAACAGTTGTTGGTTACTCTAAAGTTTAAGGCGCCCTTTAACGGTTTTTTTTATATTAATCTTTAAAATTTATTTTCAAGGAAATATTGACATAAAGAATAGTTTTAGCGAAAACTGCAAACGAATCGACCAATTTTCTGTTTTTTATAATCATTTGAGATTTGAACCTCCTCACCCGCGTTGAACTCAGTTCAGTTTGCTCTACTTAAGCACTCCCAATGATTCAGATTTTTATCTCAAAATTTAAGTTTATGTCTAAGCTTCTAAAAAAATTTTATGAGATGCAAGAAATAACGGTAAAAAGTAATTGTACGTTACTTCAAAGTCTAAAACGCCCTCTATCGGCATTTTTTGAATTTTATCTTTATAAATTATTTTCAAGATAATACTGACATAAAGAATAATTTTAATGAAAATCGCAGATCAATTGACCAATTTTTCCGTTTTTTATAATCATTTGAATTTTGAACCTCCCCCCGCAATTCAGTTTGAGCTACTTAACCACTTCCAACAATTAAGATTTTGAGCTCACAATTTAAGTTTATGTCTAAGCTTCTAAAAAAATTTAATGAGATGCAAAAAATAACAGTAAAAACTAGTTTATCGTTACTCCAAAGTCTAAAGCGCCCTCTATCGACATTTTTTGAAATTTATCTTTATAATGTATTTTCAAGAAAATACTGACATAAAGAATAATTTTAGTGAAAACCGCAAACGAATCGACCAATTTTTCTGTTTTTTACAATCATTTGAATTTTTGGACCCTAAACTTTAATGGCGCATATCTCCTTTGGAAACGTTTGGGACCCTTAGTTTCCTATTTAATATTGTTCATCATGATATGACAGACCATCATGTTAAGTTTGTAAACGACCTTTTGGGACACCCTGTATATATATAACCATTAATTGTAGACCAATATATTTAAACAAAGAAATGAAAAAAATGAATAAAAAGGAATATTTTGAATTTGCAGAACAATAGTAGACTCGTCGGACCCCAAATACGCTAGAACAACAAATAAAGTATGTGGTTTTATCTTCATATATATATATTACATAACTATTATAAAACAGTTTTAATTTACATCCAAAAACGGGAAAACAAGAAAAAAATAAGGTCGACCTTTTCATGAAAAATATTCAAAAATAAATAACGCATAAGTGGACAAAAAAATTCAAAACTAGTAAAATTTTGAAATATTTTAAAATAGTCAATAAATTCTGTTAAAATTTGTTTAAAATTTGATTTCGTTTCATATACATAAAAGAACAATAAAATATCATCTGTAAAGTTTCACAAAAGATATCCCTAATTTCTGGCGTCCGGAGAATGAACACATTCAGTTTATTTGCTTCAGTGGAATCCCGTCGCAAGGAATGTGTACGGTCGGGTGGCAATTCGTCTAAGCCCAGTGAAGCGTCGCTTCACATGTGGGCGTCATTGGACGCTGTTTCTGGTACACTATTTTCAGGAAAAGTTAAAAATTTTCCCCATCATCAGTCTCCAAATGAATTTATTCCGTCAAACATCTAAAGGTAATTTTCTTGAATACTGCCATATGTGGCTAGACAGCTTATCGAAGAAATAGGCATTTTATGCTAATGATAGATGGTGGAAAGCAGAGCAGATTAAAACGTAAAGGAATGCATTTAAAAATTTTAAATATTATATTGGTGAAATTTATTTCAGTATGTATGATATAAAGAGAAAGGTTCAGCTTGTGTTATGTTTTATTTACATATTTTGCTGACTCGTGATTAATTACTTGATTTTTTTTTAAATTGTTGAATTTAACTTGAGAAAGATGTGATATGTAAAATGAGACTTAAGGAAATGAGAATTATACATATATATAAATATATGTGTAAACATCTATACATATAATAAAACAGTAGGACCCGGTGTGTCTGTACATTGAAGATAATTGACAAAAATGGAGTCAGGGCGATAAAAGAAAACCAATGAAACACAAAAAAAATTTTTTTGAATTTTTTGTCTGTCTGTCTGTCTGTCTGTCTGTCTGTTTGTTCGAGGTTATCTTCGTAACTACTGAATGGATTTTTATGCGGTTTTCACTAATGAAGAATGCACACTCCCGGGCAGTGTATAGGCTTTGTTTCATCAAAATCGGACAACAGACAAAAAAGTAACAAAAAGAAACAAAAGAAACTATTAGGTGCGCTGCTCACGTTTTTTAGTACATAACGTTTTTTAGTACATATAAAATCCAATAGATGTCACTGTGCGATTTTAAAACGCGCTATCGTTATGTTTTCGCCAGTCTACTTAAGTATGAGAAAGTTTCAAGCTGGCTGTCGTTCCATGTGGTTTAGTCGGTAGAACGTCAGTGCGCCATACTGATGGCCCGGGTTCGATTCCCAGCATGGAATTTTTTTTCACTATGTTGGCATTAACGCCTATAAGCAATTAAAAGAATTTGAAATATTGTATTCAAGGCGAATTTTCTCTCTGGGAAAATTTCCTTGCATTAATATGTCAGTGTAATTTTTTTTTCGATTTAATTTTTTTTTTCGAAACTTTGTTTTTCTTAAAAAATTACAGTAAATATTTGATATTTCCCAACGTTTTTTGAATGATCGACTTGCTTTTTTTTTTTTTAATGTATGTCTGAACCTTATCTAACTACTTCTTCAAGATTTCTTTAGATAAACCGACCAGCGTAGCGGGCGAAGGCCGCTAGTAAATGTATAAATATACATTCATATGAGAACACGAGTTTCAAAACTTGATTCTATTTGAAAATTATAGCACATTCATTAATCGAAAAATCAATAAGATTTAAAGAAGTTATACTAAAAGAGATTAAATTCGTATAAAATAAATTTCGCTGAAAATCAAATTCACAGAGGAAAATAAAATATCATTTGTAAAGTCTTACAAAAGATATCGCTAATTTCTGGCGTCCGAAGATTCAGTTTATTTGCTTCAGTGGAATCCCGTCGCAAGGAATGTGTACGGTCGGATGGCAATTCGTCTAAGCCCAATGAAGCATCGCTTCACATGTGGGTGTCATTGGACGCTGTTTCTGGTCCACTATTTTCGGGAAAGTTAAATTTTTTCCCCCGTCATCAGTCTCCAAATGAATTTATTTCATCAAACTTCCAAAGGTAATCTTCTTCAATTCTGCCATATATGGCTACACAGCTTATCGAAGATAAAGGCTTTTTATGCTAATGATAAATGGTGGAGCACAGAAATGTTTAAAACGTAAAGGAACGCATTTAAAGTTTTGAAATATTATATTGGATAAATGTATTTCAATATGCATGAAATGAAGAAAAAGATTCAGCATATGTAATTTTATTTGTGTATTTTGCTGACACATGATTGATTACTTGAAATTTTTAAATTATTGAAGCTATCTCGAGAAAGATGATATAATAAAAGTAGATTTCACGAAATGAGAATGTATAAATGCATAAATATGTGTTACACATAAGTGTATATATATGTATATATATATATATATATATATATATATATGTGATTTTAAGTAAATAAATTATGATTTAAGTAAAACTAATATTCTTCAACATATAAAAAGATTTAATAGACATAAAATATATACGTAACATTTAAATATAACAGTGGAACCGAATATACTTAGCATAAACATGCTTCCCTGAGCTTTGCATTAAAAATCAGTCCAACTCGCCATGGTGAAATCTATAGAACACCTCGTTCTCTCCACGCATCATCACATGAGTCTCGCTTGGGATATCACGTTCATTAAATCATTGAGTTTATTATCTTTTATCGCTGAATACTTCATCCTTTATTCCCACATATATATATATATATGACATGAATGATACATAATGTAATGCAGAATATAGGACATGAATTTCAAAACTCGATACTCGACTATTTAAAAAAAGTGATTTTTTAGCAATTGTTTTAGTGGTAAATCTGCATCAGAAAAAAAGAGGCAAGAAAAATCATGTGTTAAGCATAGATTACGAAACACTTTCCAACACTTCCTGAAATCTTTAACGAAACTTCGTTATTTAAGGAAATCAGGCGTTACTATCCGTTGTTAAATATATATTCAAATACTTTTGAACAGCCCTATGTTTGGTCTCTCTGTTGATATATATATATTATATTGGGAAAATTTAGTTTAGCTAGAAAACGCCTAAAAGGTTGAAATTTATTTTTCAGCAATTTATACTAATACATGGATACACAGTTGAATATTTTTGTTGAACTCTGTAATTTACTTAGTGCATGCCCGTATTTAGATAAAATTTAATTCAAACTAAAACACTCTAAGAACTATTAAAATCACGTATCCAGAAATTATCATTTATGGGCGTCTATGTATTAAATTATTTTCGTGGCTCAGTATATCACTTTACTTATATTCTACAAACATTTCTTACAAAACTCAATGTGGTTGTGTAAAAATGTGTGTAAATTGTGTAAACTCACTTAAGAACTACCTTTACGTATTTTTCTCTCTTTCTCAGTAACCTTTACAATTTTTTTTTGTGTAGCCGTGTATATAAAGTATAGCTTTTATTCACATCACATAATATGCATCAATTTAGTGAAACGTAAAAGTGCATATCATATTTAAATATATATTTCATCTACCAATTAGCCATTTCTAATATACACTACTTCGGATTAAAAATAATATTTAAAATATTTTGTGCATCCCGGTAAATGTTATGCACATCGTATTATGCATAAAATAGTTTATATTAAGTCTCATCGAGGTATATAAATTTAAGTATACATGAAATAGTTTAATATAATCAAAATGTATCGCAAAACAATTCCTCCCCCCCCCCCCTTTACCATTATGTAATTAAATTGTTTTGAGTGACCCTGTAAATGTTTTTACCCTTCAAAATTCGCTATCATAGTGCCAAAATAAAATGGCAGTCTATGCCCATCATGTGGATACTAAAGATAAGAAATTTCGGGCATTAGTTCATGAGATATAACTATCGCTAAAATCGTGTCAATCTCACAAAATTCGGCATAGCAGCACCATCTGTCGGACGATTGAAATCGAATCGTAATCAAAAAGGGCAACTTTGTGACACATGATTTAATTTATTTTTGTTCGGAAATGCGTGAAACTAGCATCTGTTATTATACAGAAACTGTCTAATTGCACTCATTTTTCTGTCTTTTAAAAAACACAATAGATTTTTCATAACAAGCCTTCAAAGTTGACACTTTTGAGCCTATTTCCCGACGAAAGCAGAAAAACCGGTCGAAAAGGAGGAGAAAAACGGGTGATTGCGTCATCGAAATAGCTTATAACTCGATAAGTAATTTAATTATCATAAATTGGAAAAATATGTTCAACTCGAAATCGCTTCCATATTCAGGCATTAAAATTTTATAACTTTCTGTTAAAAAATGAATTTGTAAATGTGTCAAAACGTTTTTCGCTTGTTGTGCGGATCAGTTAAGAACATCCTTAACTGAATGTGAAGTTTGATGGAAATCTCCGCATTAATTCTTGAGATAGAGTTGTTACAGAAATCGTAACAGATGTAGAACAGCAGTGCCATATGTGGAGATATTTACAAATAATTGTAAACAGCATCAATTTACGTCAAGGACTAGTGGAATCTGAAGTTTGATGTAAATCTGTATATTATTTCTTGAGATAGGGTTGTTGCGGAAATCTTTAAAAAATGCAGTATAACAGCGTCATCTTTCGAGCTATTTAACATCAAACAGTAATCAGTTCTAATTTATATTAGTTATTCATATTAGTATTTTAATTATTCGTAATCTCTAATCTCTAAAACGTATAAATCCATCGAAAAATGGAATTTGAAAATTTTCTCGAATCAAATACTTTTTCTAATAAAGGGCATTTTAAAAGCCTACAGAATAAAATATTGTCGATGTAAAAATTATTTATTTCACATTATAATTGATTATCGAAAGCAATTAAAAACAGTCTACAGAGAATGAAGGGAAAAACCCCTACAATTACTCATTCGATAGCAATTTATGTCTTCTTTAAATGTTTTTTTTTTTTTTTTTTTTTTTTTGTCTCAACAGATTGGCTTCATCATGGAATTGTATCAACCACTTAAATTTTCAGTACAAACGCCTAATTTTTTACATCACTTTGTCTTTTTTCTGACAGATTTAACATTGGGCACTAAATGAGAACCCATTTGGTGAAGTAGTTAGAAATTACACCGATATAAACTTTTGAACTCCTAATTTTATAATTAATATAGATTGACAAAATTAAATAATAATAAAAAATTAAATCCGTACCAGATTTTTAAAAATATATCGTACATGGATTTATTTAATTCTTTTCTTGAATATTTTCAAGAAATTTTAGTAGAACAATTCATAAAAAAGATTTAGTTTTTAGATTGACGCAGCTATGTAACTTAAGAATAAGTTATGCAAATGCAACTTTCATTGAATGTATTTTTCGTATTCAATTTCAATTTTCTTTCCAAATATCTATCTTTAGAGCCATTCCTTTACCGTTTCATAGCAAGTTTTTAAGCATAGGATTTTAAAATGGAAGGGGCACAAAAATCATGAAAAATTAAGATTTTTACTTTTGTAATAAAATTTTTTAAAATAAAACCATACAAACCGCATGGAAAAATCCTAATAAAATAAAAGTATATGACACATTTTACCTAATATTGTGTATGACTTCCAAGATTTAATTTATCTCAGGATAGGTTTTTTAAAGGTTTTCTAAACACAGGATTACCAGACAGTAAATATTTCAGGGAAAATAGCTGTGTTTTCTTAGGAAGATATTTTTTCAAGTTTTTCTAAATACAGGTGGCTATAGATCAAGAAATATTCAAGGCACAATGCCAGTAGTTTGTTATCGAAAAATTCACTGAGCGGTGGCTACCCTGTATAATACAGATATATTTATATATATCGATGTATTAGAAAGATAAATCTATGAAAGTTTGTATAGTGTTTCTCAGTAGTATATTCTTTATATTTCTTAACTCAGTGAGGATTTTTTTTTTATTTTTAGAAAAAATATTGAAATTAGAATCTTGCAAAAAGATGAACTTTAGAAAAATCTTTTTTTTTATTAAACAACATTTTTTTTTCTTTCTTTTTCTTTTTTTGGTAAATTATTTTACTAATATCGAAAACGAGTCAACATTTAATCTTTTTGCATAAAAATAAAAAAAGCATCTAAAAATAGTTATTTTTTAGAGGTTATATGATTTTTTAAAGATAATAAGAGATAAGATTTAAAACATTTAAAAAATTAACTACATTTTAAAAACAAAAAAATTGCATAAGAAAATGCATATTAACCTAAAGACACATTTCGCGAAAAGCGTTTGATCCTTACAAATTAAAATAATCCGTAAAATAATATAAAAAAAAGCTATCGGAAAGTCACTAATTTTTCAGTTACACGAAAGTTTGCAATGCATGAAACCAAATGGATAATACAGATAAATGTGTTATTGTATATAGAAGATCAGTTATTGAATGCCTTTTTAAATGCATTATTTTTTAATGTTTGAGATTTTGATTTAAAAAATACAAATTTCTTAAAAAACAGAAAAGTTTTTCGAGAGTTTTGGACTAAGGAACTATATGTTTTCTTCATTACGCACATACAGGGTGCCCAATCTCAATGGTAGCCAATGGTTAATTTCTAAACTGTTAGTCATAGACATATACTTCCAATGGCGAAAATGCTTTAAAAAATGTGAAAACTTGTTTTTTTAAGCGATTACATCAAGCGATTACATTATCGAACAAAATTTTATTAAAAAATACGTAAATTAACTTTTTGTACGGTACCCCGGTTCTATAAGTGATATTTAGTAAATTTTTCCCACTACTCTAGCAAGCAAAAGAAAAAAGGTCCCATTCGTCTAACATTAAAATTGACCAAGTTATGAAACTTTAAATTTCATGACTAAACCACTTTTCTGTAGCTGAAAACGGATGAATTCGACTGAGCTTTAAAGGAACGTACACTAAATGCTTAAAGTATTATAAAGGTCGTTCATTTCCAGAACGGTCCAAAGGCTACTAGCTAAAATTTTTATTACAAAAATGTTTTAAATGAGGCAAAAAAAAAAATATTTTTAAAGAGATTTAATTGAAGGTGTTGCCACCGTATAAGTTTTATGGTAGTGTTAATTTTAATTAATTAACTTCTAGATTGGTTAAAATAATTTAAGGTGTGAGTTTCAAAATTCTCTTTATCGAGAGAACCAAATTTTGGGAAATCGCGAAAAACCTTTAAATGCGTCCATTGGTTTTCATTATAAATTTGGAGATTGTAGTGCAGATTGGTATAGACTGATGGAGAAAACAAAAGCGATAAGGCGAGTTTTTTACATATGTTTTATTTTGTAAGGAAATGAAACTGCTTCTTTTCATGATTTTATTTTAAAAAAGGTGTGCTATTTTGATAAGCTTTTATTTTATTTAAAATGTTCGTATGTATGTTTTCCTAATTCAAAATTTGTATTAACTTCCAAATTGCTTCATTTTTAATTCACTTCCAAACATTCGATCGAGGTTCAATTTGCATATTTATTTATATCCAATGACAATGCGATATTAATGCTATTTTAGGTGAGTACCATTTATTTATTATATAGGATTACACTAAATTCTGTTAGGTTAAGTATTCTAATAGAATTTCAAATGTGTATCATTTTGTAACGAATTGTGACTGTTGCTTTTCATAATTTAATTTAACAAAATTTCTATTATTTTTTTATTTATATTTTTAGTACAAGCTGTATATTTTGCATTAATATGTAAAGATCAACATAAATTTAAAAATAATGTTGTAAAAGTTATTTTACTCTCAATGTTCAATGTTAAATTTTATATCTGACGTTTATTTTTATTTCAAGTAAATTTGTGATTAACCCCTATTTTGCAGCAAAAAAGATGATTCAATTTTAAACTGCTATTACTCGGTCAGATTTAATCACAGAGGAATGGGGACTTTTTCTGTCTTACTTGTTAGAGTAGTGATAAAATTTACTAAATATCACTTATAGGACAGGGGGACCGTATAAAAATTTAATTTTCGTATTTTTTAATATATATATATATATATATATATATTTTACCTAAATCGCTTAAAAAACAATCCTTTACTGTTTTCAAAGAATTTTTGCAATTGGAAGTACATGTCTGTGACTAACGATTTAGAAATTAACCATTGGCCACCATTGAGAGAGGAGACCCTGTATAACAAAAAAGAAGAAAAAAAAACTTTGGAAACCGATATTATGTCTGTTTAAAATATATATATATATATATGTGACATTTTAAAGTTAGGAGCCAGAAACATCATCGCCAGGGTCCCCGTTCTTTGCACAGAAGTCATGGCCAGCGAGGAAAAAAATAAAAAATAAATAAATGTAGAATATCCAATAAATCCCTCATTGGTGGCTGTAAGCTTATTTATTCAACTGTAGTCATTATAGAGGGAAAAACTCCTTTTTGCAAACGATCTTTTACCGAAATGTCCAAAAAATATTCCATCATTTACTTCAATCAGCCGTACTCATCGACGAAAGAACTCCAGAATCTCTCCCCCTCTCATCTCGAGACTTCCACCTTTAAAACTAAAAAGAAAATTCTAGAACTTTCTGTAATCTCAAGCCATCATCCTTTTATGTAAACAGAATTCTTGTCCAGATACGAGACTATTTTACACAGACGATAAATTTATTTAAAAAAAGATATTATTTAACCAATTTGTAATCGACTCATAATTTCTTAGGCAGACGATTTTTATCAATGATTAATTTTAAGAGAAAAAGAAAAGAAATGAATTTATTAATGCACACATCAAAGGTTGACGGCGGAAAAATAAATAAATAGATAAAATAAAATAATGATATTTTTTGAAAGGTATGGTTTTGGAATAAATTTAATAAGATTTTCTTAAAAAGGGTTGATAAAAACATAGAAGAAATCAGTTTTATTTGGAATATTAAGAAATAAAGTTTTAATTAAGAATATTTTTAATTTAGAGCCATCTTTTTAAATTTACGCATACTGGAATAATGTTTTTAAGGCAAATTAAGAATTTATATCGTCTGCATACAGATTAACAGATTAGATCTAGAAATAAGATTTTAATTTAATAATTTGAAGTAAGTACGGAACATTATTATAAGAAAATTAAGGTAGTATAAAGGTTAGTTTTGGCGAAAAAATTTTAAATTTGTAATATTATCCCCCCTCCCCGAAAATTTGTATGAAATTGATAGTTAAATAAAACTACAAGTTCAGACAACAGAAATATAATAATTTAGAAAAGTCAAATTTTGGAATAAAACTGTCAAACCCAGGAAGCCAAGAGATGGAAGAAAAGAAAATTAACGCAATATAAAAAATATTAGCGATTAAAATAAAATAGTTAAGAGGAAATTAATCTGAATTAAATTTAGGTAGGAGCATTTCCCTGAAAGAGATACAATACTGTTACAATATCACTTACTATTTGTAAGTGCATAGGAGATAATACATACAATAACAGTAAATAAGTTATAAATATAAATAAGCAAGAGATAAAAAATATAATAAAAACAATAGCAATTCGTTCTCATGGAAGTTTAAATAATTACAATAACTTCATGCATAGGTTATTTTAAATAAAGTTCTTCAAATGAAAAAAGTCTTTCCATTGTGTATAAAAGTCTTTTCCAATGTTCACTGAATACAGTCTCTTTAATTAAAGATCTCCAAATCTAGTTTAATCTTTGTTTTTTATGTTATGTTGGATCCAACATCTTTTAACAATCAATCAAATTTTTCTTTCAATAATATATCAATTTTTTAAATAATAAATAGCATCACTCTCAATATCAATAATAAACAATATAGAAAAATTTAAATAATAACAATAACAACAATAATAAGTGATAGTATAATAAGACTCCATATCCTAACATTTCTCAATAAGAGTATAATTAATACTAAACTTCATTATAGAAATCATAATGGTAATAATAATAAAACAAGAGTATAATCAAAAGAAAATATCACAATTTGTTTATTATTGATAGGGAAAATATCGGTTGAGGATAAAAAGAATTACATAGTTACTAAATAATTTTCTTATCTTCTAATAGCATAAGAAAGTATTTTTTGCTTGCCGAAAGTATAAAAAAAAAAAAAATCATAATAATTCCAAAATCCAAATAAAATTAAATCTAACTATTTAGAAAATGGACTCTCAACCAGTATTTCCTTACAATAATTCCTCTCTGATACTCTTTTACAAAATTGTCAAATTTGATTATAAGTTTTCAATGCCAAATGTAGAATAATGTTTTATCTACACATGGTTTATAAACTTTAATAATAAAATACAATAGGAATAAAAGGTGTCATTCTTAATTGAGAAATGGAAATAAAAATAGTGTGCTTTTTTGAAAAACTTTTAATATCTGTAGTTTTCACAATCACTGAAAATCACATATTATGTTATAGGTTTGAGTAGAATCATCAGATTTTATAACTATTATCACATAATATCTGCTGAATAAATAGAGTAATACTAATGTCAAATAAATGAGTAAATATAGTTAGACTTAAATACACTTAAAATTAATTTATCAACATCAATTTGAAAGCCTTTACAATCAAAGTGTACACCTTATGCCTGCATAAGGAGCCCAATTTAATCCCAAAAACTCCCAAAAACAAGTAATATTCTTGTTGCGCACCAAGAACATACCTGCTAATGTTGAAAATTATGGTGATAAAATATTTAAAGAATAAGAATTAAAATTTAATCTATTGTCTTAACTTTAGTTTGATCTAGTGATTGTGATTGTATCTGAGGATTTGTTTGTTTTTTGGGTTGCTCATGAAACAGTTTAAAATCTTCGGGTGAAAAATAGGGTCTTAATTTAGAAACATGCACAATAACGGAATTCTGTCCTGTCTCATAATTAAATTTATCTATTTCATAAGTTACATCAGAAAGTTTATTTATAATTTTGTATGGTCCAGAGAAAGTAGGTTCTAATTTTCGAGTGTTAGGGTATTTAAATTCTTCATAAATTACAGAGTCTTGTATTTTTAATGGGCATTCGACAAAATTTCGATCATAGAGCCTTTTACTTTTAAGGTGAAATTCCTGAGTTCGCGCTTTCGCAATTTTGAGGGCTTTGTCTACTGGTGGGTAATAGTTCTGTTTTAAAGGAGATTCATAAGGCAATTGACCATAAAATAAATAGGCAGGTGGGAATTTGGTGATAGAATGGGGCGTATTGTTGTATTCTTCGATGACTTGGTTTAATAATCTAGTCCAAGGTATTTTAGAAGAAGTGGAATTAACTTTACATTTAAGCCTGGTAACTATAGTCTGATTAACGCGCTCTACCTTTCCATTGGTCTGAGGATGATGTGCGGATGTAAAACGCTGTTGAACATGATGATTTCTAAGGAATTTCTTAAATCTTGGAGATCTGAAAGATTTATGCCTGTCACTAAGTATTTTTTGAGGTGCTTTGATATTGAAAATTTGTTTTAAGCAGTTAGTGTATGTTTTAGTGGTAACATTTTTGGAGGGAAAAGCCCAAACAAACCTAGTTGCATGATCTATTATTATGTGTAAGAATTTTTTTGTTGAGTTGTAATAGTTAAATCCACCAACAGTATCAATAGAAAGACATTCAAAAGGTTGATCTGTTGCTGGCATAGCTTGTAATACGCCGAATCTTTTCTGTTTTGGTTTTTTATTTTTCTGACAGGTGTCGCAATGTTTAACAAATTCTGTAATGTCTATTGTCATATTAGGCCAATAATAGTTGGGAGATATTAAATTAAGCATTTTTTGAATCCCTAAATGTCCAAAATTATCATGAGCAATATGAAGTAATTTTTTTCTTAATGACATTGGTACAACAATTTTTTTGAATCCCTTTTTCTGAACTATAATAATTCCATTCTCTTTTTTATATTTTTTGTCACAAACATTGTCTTTGTCTTGCATCTCTATAATTTCTTTCCTATCTAGCAATAAACTAATATGTTGATTAAAATGACAAACAGGATTTCGTGACAACATGTCTGCTTCGACATTTGTTGAACCCTTTTCATATTTTATCTCATAATCAAACATACTAAGTTTGAGCGACCATCTAAAAAGCCTACCTCTTAAGTTTTTAACACTCTTTAACCATACTAGAGATGCGTGGTCCGTATGAATTGTAAACTTGACACCATGAAAGTAATGATTGAATTTGTCAAGAGTATCTATAATAGCTAAACATTCTAATTCAGTTATGAAATAATTTTGCTCATAACTCTTCAAAATTCGAGAATGATAAGCAATAAGATGTAAGAAATTATCTTTATCAGGTTGTTTTAGAACGGCACCTACTGCTATCTGAGAGGCATCTACAAACATATGTAAAGGTAATTTAGGATCATAAATTTTGAGGATGGGTTTTGCAATTAAAGAATTTTTTAATTTTTCAAAAGACTCCTGGCACTCTGAATTCCATTCCCATATTGTGTCTTTTTTAAGTAATCGATTTAGAGGATATCTAATTTCAGCATATTTATTAAAGAATTTATGGTAAACATTAATGGAACCTAGAAATCGTTGTAACTCTTTCACATTGGAAGGAGGTTTTAAATTTTTGATGGTTTCAATATTGGCATTTGCTGGAGTTATAGTTCCATTAGTGATTTCATAACCTAAGAAATTGATTTTATTTTGGCCTAATTTACATTTAGAAAGTTTAAGTTTAATGTTTTCTTGTTTGCAAATGTCAAAAATTTGAGCTAAATGGTTTAAATGTTCTTGTAAAGAGGAAGAGAAAATTATAATATCATCAAAATAGTGGCACGCAAAGTCGATTTTATATTTATTAAGGATCCTTCGAATGGTTCTATTGAATATGGGAGGGCCCGTTTTTATGCCAAAAGGGAGCACGAGCCACTCAAAAAGTCCAAAATTGGTTGTAAATGCTAATTTTTCTGTATCGGATGGATGTATTGGTATGTGCCAGTAGCCAGAGGCTAAATCCAAAGTTGAAAAATACTGAGCACTATTCAATTTATCTAAAATTCCATCGATACGGGCAAGGGTTCTGCATCGTTTTTAATTATTGCGTTTAATTTTCTATAGTCTATACATAATCGCGTTTTTTTACCTTCCTCTCTTTTCATAACTAGTGTAACAGGGGCAGAATAGGGGCTATTACTTTCCTTTATCAGTCCGGCTGCTAACAATGATTGAATTTGGTTTTTTATTTCTATTTCTTCTAGGGGAGATGTTCGGTAGGGCCTCAAAGATATAGGTAGGTCAGATTTTAATATAACGCGTTGTGGTTCAATATTTATCCTACCCACATCATATTTATGCTTTGCAAAAATATCACTATAAATATGAACTAATTCCCTTAAATTTACATCTTGAATTAAATTTATTTCCCCAGTTAAATCTGAATCCGAATTATCGCGAAAATTTTGAAGAGTCATGGAACCTCTATAATCAGGATGCACATTAATTTCGTGATCATATTCAACACAGTCTTAATTTTTCATAATATTTCCACAAGTAGATTGTAACTCTATATCATGATTACTTACATTCAGTGTTTCATTATCATAATTATCTATTGCTACAGTATTACCAGTATTTAATTTCATATTTTTTTTTATATTCTGAGGTTACATATATATCACGTAAATTCATATTTTCGGATTATTTTTACTACTTTGGGAACAAGGCACTAATTAGCAATTTCCTAATTACATATAAACACTTAACGCACTATTCCCATTTATATGTGCTATGGGTATTGTATTTACGAAATCAGATTTATAATTTACAATTTTTAGACTTTAACTTGATGTATTTATTTAATATAAAGAAAAAGATTTTTGTAACAAACAAATAAATAATTTTCTTATGAGTTTATCAACAAATGAAGCTTTCAATTTTTGTAGAAATTTACCGTAAATAGATAAAGAATAAAAGGTACACATATATTAAAAACTCGTTATTGAACATTATATCTAATATATAGAAATTTAAATAACGCAAAAATATATTATGTTGACGCACTAGTTGTGATATTTGAAAATTAAATATCAACAAAAAAGCTTAAAGTAAATCATGTAAAACATATTTATGAAAAAAAAGAATTTTTTTAAATAAAGATAATTAAAAAATTATGTGCATTAAAAACATAATAAAGAAAGAATTCCTTCTAATGGATAATAAATTTTTGTTTTTCATTATCCGGGTTTTTCAAAAATGTCTTTTTAAGTTTTTAGATTCAGTTCGTGTATTTAAGGGTGTTCTTAAATCAAAAAGGGCAACTTTGTGACACATGCATTAATTTATTTCTGTTCGGAAATGCATGAAAATAGCAGGTGTTGTTATTCAGAAACTGTCTAACTGCACTCATTCTTTTGTTTTTTTTAAAAACACAATAGATTTTTCATAACAAGCCTTCAAAGTTGACACTTTTGGGCATATTTCCCGACGAAGGCAGAAAAACCGGTCGAAAAGGAGGAGAAAAACGGGTGATTGCGTCATCGAAATAGCTTATAACTCGATAAGTAATTTAATTATCATAAAATGGAAAAATAAGTTCAATTCGAAATCGCTTTCATAGTCAGGCATTAAAATTTTATAACTTTCTGTTAAAAAATGAATTTGTAAATGTGTCAAAACTTTTTCGCTTGTTGAGCGGATCAGTTAAGAACACCCTTAATAAAGATATAATACCACAGTAAAAATTATTGCACCAAAGAAAATACTAACATAACATATTTTAAAACGCACATTAAAAAAAAAAAAAAATCAAGATTCCAAAATTACTTTCAAATCAAGTCGCTAGGTTTCTCAGAGATACACTGACTTGTTTTCAGAAACATCTGTATAAACGGCTATGGTAATCATAACACTAGAGCGATATACCGCGCGGATCAATAAGTTATATGGTGGGCACTCTATAATTTAAATAGGTTGAGAAATACAACAATAAAAACACACTGTTTATCTATAAGATTAAGGGCGACCTTCCGTGTGTTAATAAGTCTTGAGAATATATCGTTCACCCAAAAGAAAAGTAATACATCTCGACAAAGGTAAATTTTACAGCATAGGCAAAAGAAGATTAGTAAGTTTTTACTTCAACATGAATTGTGGCACTTAGCACTGTATGCAACAGTAAAAATGTTCATAAAACCATAAAACCCTCCAGAATGTAGGTGTAGATGAGGTTTTGAGGGTTGAGTAGTTTTCCATGTTCCTGTGTTTACAAATGGACATATAGCGTAATAAACCGATTTTCCGGATAACTATGCGTGAAACTTCCGGCGGCAAGACGCATTTTAATTTACAGATATATATTAGGTCAGCCGGAAAGTTCTGTCGTATAATGTTACTTCACGCCTACTTTTTAAAATTCAGATTTCTTCATTAGCATCACTATTTTGAAATGGTTAAATTGCCATAGATTTCACGTTTCACATTAAGGTGAAAACAATGAGAAATTTGGTATTTCAAAAAAGTGGTGCCAATGAAAAAATCTGATTTTTTTTTTTTTTTTTTTTTTTTTTTTTAAGTAGGCGTGAGATAATATTATATGACAGAACTTTCCGGTTGACCTAACATATAAAATAAAAATTTACAATTCTATAAATGACATAAAACGTAAGATGAATTTTTGCGAGTTGTGTCATTTTTCTTTCGGATGAGCGATATTAGCTCTTTAAATCCACTCCGACTTAAAAAATCATTCAAACGACATCAAAGTGTATGTTTTATATATGTCTATAAGTGCATACATTATCTATTTACTTCCTGGTATTATCAGTGTATAAGACGAACTACGTTATTCATAAATATTGATCACCTTTTTTCTAAAACTTCCTTAAACTTTTTAAAATAAAGTATCGAATCCAGAACTAATTATAAGAATTTTAAAAAAATTGTAATTTAAGAAATTACCCCAACCATTTGAAAAATGTTTCACTCGATACATTCATCTATCATTTTAAGCTAAATACCAGTTGTTTTATTGTGTATTATCCGTGCCACTGCTATAAATGACTTTATACATGCTGCAATTTGAAGGTACGGTTCGTTTAAGTTATATCACTCTATTGTCGCCAAGCATAAAAGTTGGCGACGAAAGAAACATTTCAAACTATTTAACATTGTTGGTGCAAAAGTAATCATTATTAAAATACAGCTTTGGCATATACTGTTATACTTGTAAGACTTTGGCATATATTGTTTGATTTTACAGAGCAGAATTTTGGTGATGGAGGTTTTAAACCAAAATCGATCGCAGCACATGCATCTGTGAATGGGTCCATCAGACATCGAATCAAAAAAGTTTTTTCCCAGTTTTTCCCAAGCCGATTGCTTTTTAGTTTTCTTTTTAGGTGGTGGAAAATCAAGAGTAATAGCTATAACATTTTCCGGCTTGTTAGAATCACTATTGGCACTCAAATTTTCCTGGTTAGAACCGACCGATAGTAAAACGCCATGGCTAGTGGATTGGTCGCCCTGGCGACATGATGTTTTACAATTAATCGGTTCGGCATTAAATTGCTTCCTTTTTCGTGATCGCCTTTCAACACGTAATTGGTTTTCAGCGGCTCAATAATCTTTTGATTTTATCATTTTCTGCATTGAAAGACGTTTTTGCGCCAAACCAAATACAGTATTACTCAGTTATCCCGTCGACCAATTTCGCCAAATGATACGAATCGCCAAACTAATAAGCAACTTATACATGTTGACTGTGTTTAATATCATTGAATGCGATATTCACGTTCATTCATTTCTTTGGCTTCGGCTTTTTCCGTATCTGTTAATTTCCGTCTACCCATTTTTAAATTTGTTAGTTTTCTCCTTTATTACAATGATTTTAACCATTTTAATTTACTATTCAAATAAAAATTCTTCTAAAAGTAAAGAATTTAATTTAAATTCAAATAAAAATTCTTCTAAAAATAAAGAATTTAATTTAAATTCAAAAGTGGTAACATCATTCAAAAGTGGTAACATCATTCAAAAGTGGTAACATCATCGGGTCCATTCTCCCGAAAACAACAACCATTTTTCAAATGGTTAAAAACAGTTCAAATGATTGCAAAGCTTTATTGTAGAATTTCCAAACTCTGAAACAGCAAAAAAACATAAAATCGAGACAAATTAAACAACTTCACAAAGTCTTTAATATTTATACGTTATGGATTTCTTTCGAACTGTTCCTGGATGATTTCTGCAAATAAGAGACAATATTGATCGTTGCTTATTTACACGCGTCAATCCAGTTATAGTGCTTGACGCTTTTTCCGACCAAACGCAGTTTATGTCTTTCTGGCAGTCAGTTAAGGAAATCCATAATTTTTTCTCTCTGGTATTTTTATTTTATCTAAGAAATAAAGAATTTAGTTCTGAACGATTACACATTTTTATGAATTTTCACAAAAATGTATACTACAAATTTTCAAGATGCATTTATATTTAAGCCATTTTCTTGGATATTAATAACTTTTTAATTCAAATTCTAGTTTTTTTTTTTCTCATGAATCTTAGCTTTTGCGAAATAAAGCGACTCCAGATTAAATTTTCTACTCACCTTTTAATAACTAACCTACACTGTAAAAAAAATTCTGTAAAGTTACTAAACTTTTTCTAGGAAACTGGGATTCCAAGAACTTTTCCTGTAACGGTAACAGCAAAAATTCAAGTTTCAGAGTCGGTTACAAAAAAATTTCATGTTACCGTAACAGGAAAAGTTCTTGGAATCCCAGTTTCCTAGAAAAAGTTTAGTAACCTTACAGAATTTTTTTTACAGTGTAGAACAATGGAAAGTATGCAATTTATTTGATTTTTTTTTTTTTAAATGTATGTCAAATGTATGCATTCAAAATGGTATGCTTGTTTGCTTGATCATTTTCATGTCCTCCTCTGATTTTCTAAACTGTAATTTTCAAAATATTGTCCAATTTCTATGAATCAGGGATATTGAATTAGTAAGATTATAATAATAAGATTTAAAATGAATGCGAATAATAACAAAAAGTCGCCAGAAAACATTCGTTTCTGGCAAAGAATTTTTACTAAAAGAAACCAAATCACATGCAATAAATAAACATTATAATATCAGTGCAATAGGAAATAATCCCTTTAAGTCGGTTTTATTTTTCTTTAAAACTACTTGTGTAAAATAAATCCATAGCACATGCATTCAAACAGAAAATAGCGCTTGAAATTCGTGTATCTAACATATATTTGTGTTAACTTGTAGAGGTCACTATCTTTATTCAATTGGCTAAAGATACTTTTTTTTCTCGTTGCCTGGTTGAGATAATTTTAACTGTTTCGTGTTGAGATTTGATTCCTTGAGGTCCGATTCAGGTTAATCCGACTTTTTTGTCGAAAGTCTTCAATTTTTTTTATTGAAAAAAAATATATATTTGGATATGAATGATAATATCTATGTTCAATAATATATACGAGCAAGGAAGACCAAGCTACACTCAGTTAAAATTTGCAGTATGTCCAACTAATTGTAACCAAAATTCTAGCCATATCATTGTTACAAAGTATTTTTGCTAAGTTTCGCCACCTTTGGAATACATTCTTTCATTCGGCGTCAAACATGCGTTTAAAATGTCCGATGTACCCTGATCAGTTGAATTATATCTTTGAAAACGTTCCACGGCTCTGATTGGTTGAATCATGTATCACAACTCCTATTGATAATTTCTAGAAAGTTTCTCCAAATTCTAAAAGCCAATCTTTTTGTCACGATTTTCCTAAAAATTTTTGCCAAATATCACCAAATTTGGCCACAATCTTTAATTTTACTCGAAGCATGTATTTTCACATTGGTAATCTTGGAAATCAATTTTACCACCACATCATGCCTGTATCAACAATACTTTGCCAAAATATCGCTTAATTCGGCGAATTTTCGACAACATCGCAATTTCAATTACTGCCAACTGTTCAACAACTTAATAATTGTTAATGGTTTCTTTCCCATTAAAATGTACCCTTAGTGATTCCAGAATGACCCACTAATCGAATTTTATCGAACATGTGACCTAGTCCAATGGTATTTCGGTATCGTAAAACGATAGGATACATCTTTTAGTTACAATTATTAAGGTCTTTTTTAAAGTAAGATTTGCATGCTCACACATAGACACACCCAAAAAAGATTTCCCTGTATTATAATATAGGATACATATGAATTAAAGAAGCAATATAATGACAGACGACATTTCCATTAAAAAAAAAAAAAGTCTAGAATTTGTTTTATTATTATTTTTTCCGTGTTCGAGTCTGTTTTGAGTAGAAGTATGACAGGTTTGGGTTGCGTTTCGGATTCACTTTAAGCAGAATTTTAGGCTTTTAGACCGGACTTTTTTTAAGATAACTTCTAATTCGAGATGAAAGATAATGACAGTCTAACTCTTTTCAGAGAATTATTCAAGATTGTAGAAAGTCTTCTTTCCGTATTATTTCCGCAAAATGATAAAGCAGTTCAAAAACAATTCTCAAAATCTGAAAATAAAGCTACAAAAATATAAAATGTTTCCACGGGGAAACATGAAAAACTTTTGATGGTCTTCAGAAAAGAAAATGAAACAAACATCCTATTATCTTTTCTTAACAATTACTTTCTCGAAAACAACATTAAAGTTGTTCCGAAGAAAATGTGTCATCCCCTAGATGATAAGCAAAGAAAAAAATGTTTTTATTTCATTTTTATTTTCATTTTTTATCCTGAATGGATATTTGTTCATTTTACTTATTTTTTTTTTCTTTAAAAAAGAATAAAAGAGATTTAAGGGGAATCTCTCATTTTTCTAATAAGTTACAAAAGTGAAATAAAAAGCTTTAAGAAATTATACACGATCTAGGGAAAAAAAAAAGAAAATTATGAAAAGAAAATTAGAGTTTGTTAAAAATAATTCTATAGAAAAGCTAGAACGTTTTTTTCTCTGCCTTAACAAAAACTTGTTATAAACAATATTTTCGGAAACACTGTTAAAAGTTTTTACTCAAAGTTAAAAATGTAATGGCGTAAAGCAATTTAATGAACCAAAATATTGTTTTTCTTAGCTTTACAAAAATCGAAAATAATTTCAACCTATACCTCGAAATAGAGCTAATTAATAGTCAATCTGAACAAATAGTTGTAATAGCTTTTAACATGTTCTGTATCACGTTACCGGTTACTGGCACAGAACTTTCCACCTAAGCGCGTGAATTATCCGCGACTGACAGTGAGAATATGATATACAATATAAAAAATTATATTGTTTTAAGTAATGGATAAAAAATAAATGATAAAATCCGGTACACTGGAAAAAAAAAATCTGTAAAGTTAACTAAAAGTTTTCTAGGAAACTGGGATTCCTAGAACTTGTTATGTAATGTCAACAGTAAAAAATCATGTAACAGATACAGACTTGTACTGAAAATAAAAAAATTTGTAAGGTTACAAAGACTTTTTTACGAAACTGTGAATCCTAGAATTTTTTATGCAACTGCAACTCAGGTTACAGGTAAAATTTTTGTAAGATAACCGCAATATTAGTAGATTTATTTGTAAAGTTACAGATTTATGTACTCTCTTAAAAAGTCAGCTACAAAATAGCTGAAGTTGAGCTGAAATCCACTCATCTCAATGTTGAAAGGCAGCTTCTCAAAAAAGAGTTGAAATAACTCGAGTTTTAACCAATTTAAATGAAGTTGAGCTATTTGAATAACCAATTTAGATCAAGAAGATTTAATCGTTTGAAAAACAACTCTTTTATGATAGGAAAAATTACAGCTCTTTCATGAGAAGCCAAATCAGCTCTTTCGTTTTAAGAGTGTAGCTTTACAAAAATAAGCTTTGTAGATTTACATTTTTTCTTATAGAGTGCACGGGTAAAATGTTAGTTAACATACAGATTTCGACAATTTGACATTTGTAGGAATATAGATTTTTTTTACAGTGTGGTTAGCTGGTATCATCTTCTGACAAATTTCTCTCTTTTGATAGGCTGATTGGTACAGCAATCTCAAAAACAATTAGTTAAACATTCTCTGTATTCTCTGTTGACACCATTGATATTGGTTAGCAATTGGATTTTGGATAGCTACATAAATCTACTAAAGTTTTGGTTACGTTGCAGAGTGATAAACAGAAAGATCAAAGGGAAATTGCTTCCGTGTCTTTTAGTAGCTTCATAATTGTAACTCATCGATTTGTTAAAGTACTTTCGAAAGTGAGTACCTTTATACTGCAACCGCTTCATAATTAACACATTGTCGGACAGTATGAACAAGTGTCAATTCCCAAAGGCCCCATTGGCACAAAAAAAAAAAAAAAAAAAAAAAAAAAACTTTGATTTATTTAATTTGTAAAATATAGCTTTTTTTAATACATACAACTGCTTTCAAATCTCAGTGTCAATCATTAATTTTAACTCTTAATTTTCGAATTAATTACTCAAAATTTTCGCTTAGACGGCTACAGACGCAAGAACCCGTCAACGTGTAAATAAGACGCCGAATTGGTATAGTACTTTTTAAAATGAGTACATTTATCCGGACACCGTTTCGTGATTATTGACTCTCCGAATTGGCAAAGGAATTTTTAAAAAAAATACGTTATGCAGGCAAAAAAAAAAAAAAAAAAAAAAAAAAAAAAAAAAAAAAAAAAAAAAGGTTTATTACAAAAGATTATAATTACCAGAAGGAATTTTAACTGGAACGTCAAAGTTTCAACAGCACAGCTGAGATCCAGAAAATCAAAAAATGTTCAAGCCAAAGGACACAAGTTTGTGTCTTGGCCTGGACATTTTTCTCTCTTTTTGAAATAAAACTGAACTGTGTTCGTCAACCAAAGAACCGACAATTGGATTTTGGAAAACAGATAAAGGTGAAGTATGTTTACTGCAGAAAATGTTTCCAGATTTGGCCCATTATCCCTTGTTTTCCAATTTCATAATAAATAATCGGACGTTGTATATGCATATATATATATATATATATATATATATATATATATATATATATATATATATATAGATGTTACAGGCCAAACCCGATTTTAGGCCAAACTAGAATGGCCTAGGCGAAACCGGTCTATCCTAACGCCCATCGGATAAACTAGTTTTTCCTAGGCCAAACCGGTCTATCATAACGCCCATCGGATAAACTAGTTTTTCCTAGGCCAAACCGGTTTATCCTAACGCCCATCGGACAAACTAGTTTTTCCTAGGACAAACTAGTCTATCCTAAGGCCCATAGGACAAACTAGTTTTTCCTAGGCCAAACTAGTTTGGCCTAACTCTTATAGGATAAACTAGTTTAGCCTGCTGTTTATTGGTCTGAACTAGTTTATCCTAGGCCGATCTAGATTATCCTAGGCCAATTCAATTTGGCGTGATTTTATTGAATTCTATGACCGCCTCAGCGCCAACATTCTAGTTTGTCCTAGGCTGATCTAGTTTGTGCTAGGCTGACCTAGTTTATCCTAGGCCAATGTAATTTTACGTGTTTATAGCTCACAGGCGTCAAAGCTCGATAAATAATGAGCTCGCAGTCTCTGTATTTATGTATGTACCCATGTATATACGCATGATTGTACGTTAGGGTGGGCCGAAAAAACTTTTTTTCGATTTTCGATTATGGCGGGTGCGGAAAAGTAGCCACTGGTGGCACTCAGTTCATACAAAAAATTTTGAGATTTTTTGGACATTTCCTTACCCTGCCGCAAACGGCTTGAAGTTTTGCAAAAATGTTCATTTTTGAACTTTTTCGAAAAAAATTAAAAAATGTTAAATTAAATTTATTTTGGTTGTATTTACTTGAAAAGGCATATTTAATGTACCAAATGTTTAAATAAGATCTGATCATTCATTTTTTAATATTTATGTGTATTATAACTTAGGCTATTTTTATAGCTTTTTCGCGTATAATAGGCAAAAGTTGTATTTGTTTGAATCGATCGTTAGTTTCTGTATTATTTATGTTCCTTGGTCTTCTTTATATATTTTCTATGTATCAAACGTCATATATTTGGGGAAAAGACAGCAGTATACTTCAAAAGCCAATCTGGAAGGTGAGTAAGTGGTGAAGCAGGACTCTAAGCGAGCGCAATGACTCGTCTAATACTCAGGGAGTGAAGGACGAAATAGTTGAGAGCCAAAATGCGATAAAGGATTCTTATTATTTATCCTTGCTAAGTTACCTGTGACATTTGTTCAGTGTTTACGTGAAACCCTTTTGTGGTGATATACAGTGCTTTTTGGGTCGTTTAATGTGCCATTATAGTGTTTTGTGCGTTTTATTACAACGAGCTTGGAAATGGCTAGTATAAAGGGCCATGACAATGCAAAGACACGCGATAGCGTGAAAAGTAACTCTTTGGGGGCATCATGCATGTTCAAAAAATTGCAATTGCCAACTTATGCTGATAATCATGCGCCACTAATACTGTTTGCTTCACCATGTAGAAGTTGTGACAGCAGAGAATACGAATCTCGTCATCGATAAAAACAAAGTCAGAAGAGAGAACTAGAAACTTGGAAAGAAGATACAGGCAGAAGAAGTTATTGAAAGAAGGAAACTTAAAAGCATATTTTTTGATGGTAGAAAGGATAAAAGTATATTCAGAGGGAAAAAAGAACAAGCGGCACTGTCGAAGGAAAGGCGAGGAACACATCACCGTGTTGTTTGAACCTGGTTAGGAATACTCGGGTCACTTGATACCTTGTTCCGGTCACGGAAAAGAAATAGCAAAATCATTATACAATCTTCAAGTCACCACAAGTTAGACTTTTCTGAACTGACGAGGTATCAAGGTAACGGAACGAGGTATCAAGTGACACAAGTATTCCTAACCAGGTTCAAACAACACGGTGATGTGTTCCTCGCCTTTCCTTCGACAGTGCCGCTTGTTCTTTTTTCCCTCTGAATATACTTTTATCCTTTCTACCATCAAAAAATATGCTTTTAATTTTCCTTCTTTCAATAACTTCTTCTGCCTGCATTTTCTTTCCAAGTTTCTATTTCTCTCTTCTGACTTTGTTTTTATCGATGATGAGATTCGTATCCTCTGCTGTCACGACTCCTACATGGTGAAGCAACCAATAATAGTGGAGCATGATTATCAGCATAAGTTGGCAATCGCAATTCTTTCAATATGTATGATGCCCCCAAAGAGTTACTTTTCAGGCTATTGCGTGTCTTTGCATTGTCATGGCCCTTTATATTAGCCATTTCTAAGCTCGTTGTAATAAAACGCACAAAACACTATAATGGCACATTAAACGACCCAAAAAGCACTGCAGATCAATACAAAAGGGTTTCACGTTAATACTAAACAAATGTCGCAGGTAACTGAGCAAGGATAAATAATAAGAATCCTTTATCGCATTTTGGCTCTCAACTATTTCGTCCTTCATTCCCTGAGTATTACGACAAATCATTGCGTGCGCTTTGAGTCCTGCTTCATCACTTTCTCACCTTCCAGATTTGTTTTTGAAGTATACTGCTGTCTTTTCCCTAAATATATGACGTTTGATACATAGAAAATATATAAAGAAGACCAAGGGACATAAATAATACAAAAACTAACAATCGATTCAAACAAATACAACTTTTGCCTATTATACGCGAAAAAACTATAAAAATAGAATAAGTTATAATGCACATAGATATTAAATAATGCATGATCAGATCTTATTTAAACATTTGGTACATTAAATATGCCTTTTCAAGTAAATACAACCAAAATAAATTTAATTTAACATTTTTTAATTTTTTTCGAAAAAAGTTCAAAAATGAACATTTTTGCAAACCTTCAAGCCGTTTGCGGCAAAGTAAGGAAATGTCCAAAAAATCTCAAATTTTTTGTATGAACTGAGTGCCACCAGTGACCACTTTTCCGCACCCGCCATAATCGAAAATCGAAAAAAAGTTTTTTTCGGCCCACCCTATTGTACGTATGTACGTACATATGTACGTAATGCGATAACTCTTGTTAGAAATATTCGATTTGCTTAAAATTTTGGAAGTTGTTTTATTTTGATAAGGTACTTTTCTGATTAGTTTTGGGAATTCATTGGATAAGATTAAGAGGGGGTGAACGGGAGGCTAATACCCCATTGTTAATTCAGAGAAATGGATTTTTCATGCAGAATTATCAGTTTTTATTTAAAATTTTAGGTATAGGATCATTCTAACAAGATGCCTCCGTGACTAGTTGTGGATGTTTATCGTTTAAGTGGAAAACAAAGGGCAATGTAGGTAACCCCCCAATAATTTAGATAAATGGTTTTGATGCAGAATTTACGGATTTGCGTCATATTTGGATGTATGTTCTTGCTGATAAGCGATTCCCTGAATAGTTTTGGGGAGTTTAATGGTTAAGTATGAAAGAAAAAGTGAAGGATTACAACTTTCATAGGAAAAACTAGTTTATCCTATGGACATTTAGAGAAATAAGTTTGGCATAGGAAAACTAGTATATCCAATTTGCGTTAGTATAAAATAGTTTGATCTAGGCTAATATAATTTGGCTCAAAATTGGGTTTGGCCTTTAAAAACATATCTTTCACTAGAATAAGCATAAATGTGTGTCAAGAGTCATTGCTTGTAACATCAATACAGAAATTTAACATGTGCACCGTAGAGACATGATACATTGGACATGGTGTTTGCTTATTATTATTTTTTTTCTGCAGACTCAGGCCATACTGTGATAAGCTTGCTTTTATTATTACTATTATTCGAGCCAGATCGCAGCTGAACATAATTTGGAATCGAACAGCGTTTTCCATTTTTGAGAAATTAATTACCTGTCGACATATAGCTATTTTTGTCACGGCGTCAAGTTTTTCTTTTCCGTAAAGTCGCAACTGGAAATTCGATTCAAAACGTAGCTTTAATAGTATTTTCTCAAAGATACATCGCTTTTATGAAAAAACGGTTAACGCCATTCGATTACATATTTTCTGAGTGAGAATGCCTGTTAATCTTATGCATTTCTGAAAAGAAATTAATTAATAAATGTGTTAGGATGTAGCTCTTTTGAATTTGAGAAAACCCTTAAGGAATGATAGAAAAATATATTTACAAATCTACTTTTTACTAAACATATTCAAAAATTATGATGTTTATAACACTGCTTTTTCTCTTTTGTTCTAACTATTTAATGAATTCCTATTTGAATATTGAAGGACTAAGAATTCAAATAATCAATAATACATTGTGTATTTTCCATTTAGCGAACACATCGTAATTTAAAAATACATTGTAAATTTATCCATAAATATGTATGCAGTATTCTTTAAAGGAATCTTAAATGTATGTGAATTAAAATCTGAATTTTTTGCAGAAATTGAGTAGGGCCAGGTCAAGCCGGACTGAGTCCCTTTTCACTGATTTTTTTACAGGCAGGGCTCGGGCTGAACTTTTAATTTTTAGAGTTGATACCGGGCTTCGAAATTCCGGCCCGTGCAAACGTATAACAGGGGTGATAGAAAACCACTTTGCACAAGATTAGAGAGCAGTAGTCAGGATTAATATTAAAAAGAATATTGCCCTGTTAAAGTAATGGTTTTGCATTCACAGGCTGTTTACACTAATTGTGTATTACAGACATTTTCTTTAAATATCACCCTCGAAAAAACAAGTAAGGGAGATTACTTTTTTCCATTTCCCCTAATTATATTTAACCATTGAACCCCAAAACTAATCACAGATACGCTTTATAAAATTTAACAATTATTCAAAATTTGAAGCAAATCAGATAATTCTGCTCAAAAACCATTCATCTGATTTAAGGAGGGTAATCCTACATTCCTCCTTTTATACTTAATCATTAAACAAAACTATTCAGGGATTCGAATTATGAAAAAAACTATGTTCAAAATTTAATCGGCAAATCAGATAAATCTGCTTAAAAACTCATTTATTTAATTTAAGGAAGGCAATAAATCATTCCCTACCCCATTATACCTAAACAAAAGAAAAATTAATTAAAGAACCGTCTGTTCAAAATGAATTCAAGTCCAAAATTTTAAGCAAATTGGATAATTCTGTATTATAACTAATTTATCTAATTTAAGGAAATAAATTGTACGCTTCCCCTTTATACTTAACCAAAGAACCACCAAAATTAATCAATGAAACGCTTCATCAGAATGAACAAATCAAAGATTTGCAGCAAATCAGTTAACTCTGCATGAAAAACCCATTTAGCAAAATTAGGCGGGAGTCCCCCTTTCTTCCATTTGTTCTTAACCAATTAACTTCCAAAACTAATTACGGAAGCACCTCACCAGAACGAATCTATTTCAAAAATTTAAGCAAAACAGCAAATTCTGCTTGAAAAAAGCATTTACATAAATTATGGGGCGTTACCTATGTTTCCCCCTCTCTTTATACTTAAACAATGAACATCCACAACTAATCATGGAGGCGCCTCATCAGAATGCTTCTATATCTAATTTTTTTATTATAAAATATGCTAAAAATGCATGGAAACCCATTTATTTGATTTAAGAGAAGGGGCGAATCAGCCTCTCGATCTTCCTCCCTCTTATTATTCTCCAATGACCTCCCAAAATTAAACAGAAAAACTCCTCATAAGAATAAACCTATATTGAAAGTTTGATGCAAATCGGGTATTTCTATCAAGAATTTTTGCGTTACGTACTTACGTACATACATAGATACAGAATCCACGGGCACATTATTTCTCAGGCTTTGGTAGTCTGATGAGATAATAACACGTCAAATCACATTATTTCTATCAAGAGTTATCGTGTTACGTACATACGTACGTACATACATGTGTACATACATGCGTACATACAGAACTTGCGAGCCCATTATTTCTCAGGCTTTGACGCCTGTGAGCTAAAAGCACGTAAAATACATTGGCCTAGGATAAACTAGATCAGCCTAGGACAAACTAGAACGTTGGCGCTGAGGCGGTCATTGAATTCAATAAAATCACGCCAAATTGAATTGGTCTAGGATAATCTAGATCGGCCTAGGATAAACTAGTTCAGACCAATAAACAGCAGGCTAAACTAGATTATCCTATAAGAGTTAGGCCAAACTAGTTTGGCCTAGGAAAAACTAGTTTGTCCTATGGGCCTTAGGATTGACTAGTTTGGCTTAGGAAAAACTAGTTTGTCCGATGGGCGTTAGGATAAACCGGTTTGGCCTAGGAAAAACTAGTTTATCCGATGGGAGTTAGGATAGACCGGTTTGGCCTAGGAAAAACTAGTTTATCCGATGGCCGTTAGGATAGACCGGTTTGGCCTAGGCCAATCTAGTTTGGCCTAAAATCGGGTTTGGCCTGTAACATATATATATATATATAGTTAGGAATTTTCTTATACTAGTTAGGAACTAGTTAGGAATTTTCTTATAAAAAACGTGTAAATATCAATAAATTTAATTGACAAAATTAAGTATAAAAGAAAACGCATGTTTTCAAAAGTTTCCGACCACTGATCATTCTTTTTTTTTTCTATCCGTGAAGTGTTTTTTGGTTGTGTTTATGAATTAATCAAAGTGTATAGCATAGTTTGAATTCAAATTTGAAAAGTTCAACAATTATTGTTATGGTTTCACTTTAGATTTACCAAAGCTCTCTTTAACCTATTTCTTATCTGTGATTCAAGCTTGTTGATAATATGAATATTATCTGTAACTTCACGATGTAATTTCAAATTCGCAGATGTAAATAAATATATGCATCTGTATATTCATATAGTGAAAATACACTTTTTCAAACTCATGTTCGCAAGTGCCATTATTTTCAATAATATATGTTGCTATTCTAAACAAAGATTTCGAATATGAGCATGCGTCTTATGTGTCTATATCGCTACTTTCTTATACAGGTAATCTCTAAAATCAAGAGTGATCACTTAACCTCCTCCGTCCTGATGTCGCCCGGGCTCACACTAATAAACAAGCTTTAAATAACTTTAAATGCTTCTAAAAATGTAAAAATTACATCTAGACTTTCTTAATAGAGTGTGCATGTTAGAAGCATCGATATATAGACTGATGCATCTTTGGAAATATTTTATAATAGTTTTAAACAATTTTTTGTGATACCGTGTAAAATTTGTCTCAGTACTGGGGATGATAAAATAACTGAAAAGTTGTCTGGTTTCTGCTACTTCGACTGGAATATTTAGCTTCATTATTTCCGTAAATTATTTTAAATCAAATATATTTGAGTTTTCACTAAAACTACCTGTGCTATTTAATTTAATTGGATGTTTCCAATTTACCAGTCGTTAATTACTTAAATGTGATTATGTCAAATATTTGAAATGTCAGATAACAAGCTTCTGGTTTCAACTACTCTAACTAAATTATTTAGCTAAATTACTTTTAATAAAATATATTAAGTACGTGTTCTGTTTTTTCATTGAAGTTACATGTACTTTTTAATTTAATTTAATGCTCTTAATTTAACATTTTGCATTATATCAAATTTGATATTTAATATGCAATCAATAAATACTTTTAAAAGACATTATCTTATTCAAAAAGATAGTTTTAAAATGATATTTTCTACGACATGTTATGTGAAATTACACTAAAGTGCCTACATGATACGTTTTATATGAATAGAATTTTAAATATTTACCGCCATTAATCTTTTTTAATATTGTATTTGCGTTCACCGCAACCTTTATAATATCCTTGTATTAAACTTTCACAATCATAAGTGAGAAAATTACACTTCATCATAGACTGTCTCTACCCTTTTAATGTTTTAGAAACGTTTGCGTGATCTACTTTTTTCCCGGGCCATTTAGAAACTCATTTTGAAAATTACGTTTGGCACCGAAAAGAAATGGTGGAAATAATGGACCCATATCAGGCTATAAATAGCAGAGTGTAATTGCGTTTAAATGCTCAAAAGTCATTAGAACTGTGAAATGATACATGTTATTAAGCGGTATCTTTTGAGAAATGTCAGGTAAAGTAATTGAAACTGGCTATACGGTACAACAAACACAATAAATATATTAAACAGAATTGATGTAACGGAAGAGAAAGTTCCTTTGCAATCAGAATTTAAAGAGTTACAGTAGTTTTCTCTTTTTTCCAGAAGAAACAAAATTGTACTTTTCGTGCTTTTGCTATATTGGAAAAAATAAGAAATGACTATTAGTGGGTAAAACTTTCACAGTAGAGCTTTTTTTTTATTTTCGTATGTTGTTTGATTTCTTGATTTTTAACTCATCTCTATTCTTATTCATAATTATATTTGTTGCCTCTCGCATCAGTTATAAATAATTATAGGGTGAGACTTTATCATGGATAAAACATACTATCTTGTAGACTGTACATTTATTAAGACGAAATAGGACAATAACAAAAAAAACATTGAAAGTTACACTAATTATCTTCCTTGCTAATCCATCACATGAAATCGTGCTGCGTTTCACTTGGAAAAATATTAAAAGGTTTCTCATATCATTTCAAATCTTTGAAAGGAATAGACCAGAAGGCGGCAGCACAGACTATCACCTCATCGAGTTCACGGCTGAAAATTTAGGATTAGTTCAATCTCGATTCCCATATTAAAACCCAATCGGTCTGCCAAGTCATATCTTGGTGAAAAACACCTAAAAATCGGATCTTAGCGGTTGACTCAAAACTTTGCTATTATGTTTATTTGCACCCAAAACTACGAAAACATGGCGGACTGGAAGCAAAAAACCATAATTATAAAACTATGAGTCTACCGTTATGATAGAGTTTTTAGATGTTTTGCACCAAGATATGACTTGGTAGACTGACTGGTTTTTAAATGGGAATCGAGATTTAACTAATCATAGATTTTCAGCCATGTATTCGATGAGGTGATTGTCTGTGCTATCGCCTTCTGGTATAGAATAAATAAGCCAAAAATATCCGTCAAACGTTGTATGAAGCTAAAAATATCCGTCATTCTACATCAATCTGCCGCAATCTGTTTTCTTCTGTCCTTTATTTTCGCATCACTTCATTTCGGCCTTTCACTCATTAGCCACGTCTACACGCACTCAGACGGTCAGTAGAGAGTCTTCATTAGAGACGTTTCGTTCGCCTATTATAAAAATAAATTGTAATTTTTCCGCATCACTTCAGTTCGGCTTCTTACTTGTTAGCCACGCCCCACACATTTAGACAGAATCGTTTTTTCTTTTTTTTTCTTTTTTTTTTTTGTTATAGTTCCATGGGGCTAATTTTATTTTGACTTAAACTTATTTTTCGTTAGTAAATTAATAATTTGGATTTATTAATTAAAGGATAAGTTGTTTTGAAATAAATATTAAACGAAACACTCTGTGTGATTTCTGTGTTGGTAAGTGTGATCTGTGCGATAACACTTACCCACTTGTTTTAATCTCCTTATTATTATTATTATTATTATTATTATTATTATTATTATTATTATTATTATTATTATTATTATTTGCTAACTAATGCTATCTGTCATTATATTTTTAGGTAACACCAGTAATTGCTTTACTTATTTTAATCTACAAGAAATATTGTTGCAATTGTTAAGTGAATTTATTATAATTGACAAACGAAGTGCTAATTAATGGAATGAGAGATAAGAGTAAATAAACATAACAAACCTATTGTTTTCCTCTCAAAAGCCTATATGCTTGTGATAAATTCTTAAAAACATAGAAATACAGAAAATCGATATTTGAAGTATCATATTATGCCTTAATGAACCCTTAAGTTTTGCCCTTCATTTATAAAAGTAAATTATTTGGGTTGAGCCTTTAGTGTGTTTTCCAATAAGAAATGAATGCAAAATTAATTTTCTGCAATTAGTTCTGCAAAGCAAAGTTCTTCATTCGAATATTAATGAAGTCCACATCTCCCATTGAAAGCGAAATCTTCCGGAACTGGGGGCCTTTGAATTCGGTTATTGAGATTTGATGCATGTATCTACATCAATAGATAGCCTGAAGAGGTTTAATTTAGCCGTGGTGACAGAAAATAACGAAAGGAAATAAGAAAAAAGAATGGAAATGATAATGAAGTGTTTACGAAAAATTTATTTGACGTTCATTATTGATCAATTTTCCCTTTAGTACCAATGGATATCCTACATTTTTTTAAAACACTTTTTGACATAAATAGAGATTCCATACATAATGTAGTTTTGAAATAAAATGTTAGTAGAAAAATTGTTTCTCGTAAAAAAGATACATGTTCCATCAATTTTGAAGCCATGTTTACAATGAGGAATGTCAGACCTATATAGTTCTATTTTTTTCAACGGGTCATAAATAGACTTTGCTGATACATGGTGTTGTTTAGAAATGAGATGTTTGCTTTACTTAGTATTTTTTGCTGATTTTAGCAAAGGTATTTATTTAATTACTTCAGATCTATCAAATTGAGACTATAGATGAAAAGGTTTAATAATCCCGGTGAGAGATAAAATAATAAAATAAATAAATTTTACTATAGGTAAATAAAAAAATTATAATGGGATGCAAACAAAAATAAAATGTAAATTGATTACTGATGAAACTTTTCTTGAATACCTCTAAACACTTAATATTTTTTTGAACACAGTGTAAATTTTATACTTATAAGTGATAAACGGCGTATTAAAATTGAACATTCATTCTATTTGAGATTTTTTTTAATTATTGCTTTATATTAAAGATCCTTGAGATCTAACCTTGAGATTTATCAAATATTTTCAGATCCATTAAATAAAAATTTTCGTCACATTAAGGTAACTTCTGAACAGTTTTTATTTAGCCCATGTTAGAGAAAATATCTAAAGGAAATAAGAAACTGAATACAGATTATAATGAGGTGTTTCAATAAAGTTTGTCATGCAACCATCCTCCATCCAACCCTTTTTTTTAAGATATAAATAAAATGAAATGAAGAGACTGGTTTCCAATGAGAATTGAAGAGAAGTGAATGAAGGAGCGCGGGTAAGTGACGGTGGTGTTCGAATGTTTGTAGGGTGCGTGGAACATCTGAGGTGAAATTTTTCTTTCGGAAGTTCGGAGTAATTGGTTATTTGTTACTTAATTGGTTACTCATGTATATAGCATCACATGTGTACATATTTGTAAATAATTCTGCTTATTAAGTTCAGTAAATGTTATTAAATTCACCGGTATTAGTTCAGCCATCGGTCACCAGACATCAAAAAGTTTATTACTAATGAAGTTTACCTTTAATACCAAATGATATTTAAAAATTTTTAAACACACTGAAACTAAACAATCATTGTTGATAGATAGTGTTTTGAAATGAAGTATTTAGTTCCTTTGCTGTTTTCTTTTTGCTTCATATTAACCTTCTCATCACCACGAACTGATATATCCGTTCACTAGGTTATAAGTTTGACAGCAATAGATGCATTTTTTAAAATGCAAATAAATCTAAAGACATAATTTAGTGTTTTTAAAAAAGTTATGATCAATTCTACCTGGCCTTATACGCTTATACGAAATAAAAAAATTTATATCATTTTGTAAAAAAATATGTTCTTTTCACCATTAAAAAATAATAATAATACAGAGAAAACAGCATTAAAATTTTGCTCTTTTGCTCGTTAGTCAAAGGGTTAAAGATATTTAATTAATTACTTGAGATCCATCAAACACCAATATGTATTTGGAAAAGGTTTAATTTTGTCATAGTGAGAAAGAAAAACAATAAATAAGTAAATAAATAATCTTTGTTATTATTAGAAAAATTGCTTCTTGGAAAAGCGTATGTGTTGGATCAATTTCCATGCCATATTTACATTTAGGAATGTTAGATCTATATACCTGACAGATTTATTTCGAAGGAAGACGAAATTTCTTTTTTGTCTCAATCAATACAAACCAATGTATTGTGAAATTGCATTCTTAGAGAAAACAGTAATTGCTTTAATTTTTAAATCCTACAAAGGCTGTTATCGTAATTAGAAGGAATAAATGAAGTAATAATGAATAGAATTAAAGATATCAATAAATAGATGAAATTAACCTTTTGGTTTTTTTTTTCTAAAATTGACAGTCTTTAATGGGTGGGGCATAAAGATCTCCTTACTTTAAGAGGTCAATAAAAATATATAGCACATTGAAAACAAATATTTTATGTTTACATTCGGAAAGAATAATGTTTGCCATTTATTAATTTTTAAAATCTGTAAAAATTTTTGCTATTAATTTCGAGGTTTTGCTGCACGTAAAATGATATTGTAACATGCAAAAGCATGTGATTTCTTCCTCTGGGGTTACCTGAAGTCTAAAGTTTACACATATAAACCTAAGTCCTATACACTCGACGAACTGAAGGATGCTATTCAATTTGAAATTGTAGCAATTCTTCCAGTAATGGTGGAAAAAAGTTTAGCTGAATTTCCGGGAGAGACTTCACAAGTGTATAGAGATCGAAGGAAAACATTTAGACGATATCATTTTTTGTACAACTAAACCTCGAAATTAATAGCAAAAATTGTTACAGATTATAAAAATTAATTAATAGGCATACAATATTATTTCCGAATATAAACTTAAAATATTTGTTTTCAATGTCCTATATATTTTTATTGTCCTTTTAAAATGGGGAGATCTTTATGCCCCACCCTGTATGTTTGTGATACAACCGTATAAAAATACAAAAAAAAAAAAAATGATGTTTGAAGTATCACATTATTGTATAATGAACACTTAAGTTTAGCTATTCATTTATAAAAGTAAATTATTGTGGTTGTAGACAGGAGTGTGTTTCCAATAAGAAACGAATGCAAATTTAATTTTCTGCAATTAGTTTTGCAAAGCAAAATTCTTCATTCGAATGTTAATGAAGCACACATCTCCCATTGAAAGCGAAATCTTCCGGAACTGGGGGCCTTTGAATTCGGTTATTGAGATTTGATGCATGTATCTACATCAATAGATATTCTTATGAGGTTTAATTTAGCCGTGGTGAGAGAAAATAACGAAAGGAAATAAGAAAAAAGAATGGAGATGATAATGAAGTGTTTACGAAAAATTTAATTGAAGTTCATTATTGTGAAGTTTGCCTTTAATGCCAATAGATACTCTACATTTTTTCAACGCATTTTAACTTAAATACATTGCTGATAGACAGTGTTGTTTTGAAATGAGATGTTAGTAGAAAAATTTCTTCTCGGAAAAAGGTTACGTGTTCCATCAATTTTGATGTCAGGTTTAGATTTAAGAATGTCAGATCTGTATAGTTCACATATTTATTTCAAACGAAGACCAAATTTTTTATTCTCTTGCTAATCAATGTAATCTATAATTGTATTCTTAGAGCAAACCAATAATTGCTTTACTTATGTTAATCCTACAAATTTTGTTATTGTTAGTTAATTAGAAGAGATAAGTGAAATATTAATAGATAGAATTAAATATAGCAATAAATTAATGTAACTAACTTATTGTTTTCCTCTCAAATTGGTAGCGTATATGCTTACTGTAAAACGGCACGGAAAAAGAAAAAACAGAAAGAAAAAACAAGATAAAGTAAAAAAACTAAAACCCAACTACGACAAAAAACTACGCTGAAAAAGTATAAAAGTACCCCATGAATACAGGTAAAGTCACAAGCAAATGCTAGTAATATATATATATTCGAAATGTACAAGTGAAGCGCTTTAAAATGATACCAAACACGGCATATCTAGCTTAACTTTATTTTTTTACTCTGTATATTTTGTCCGCTAGAGGGCGCCACATTGAATTTGGTGAAAATCTATATAGCCTATAACCAGCGGACAATTAAGACGCTTCTAATGATATGTCATTTGTCGAATTCTGATTAGTGGTTTAGAAGTTACGAGGGAACAGATGAACATACATACATACATACATACATACATACATACATACATACATACATAGCCTGTCAAAATCATAACCCTCCTTTGGCTTTGCCGTAGTCGGGTAAAAATGCTTGACGTTTTACATTAAGTTTTAACGAACCCTTAAGTTTAGCTCATCATTTATAAAAGTAAGTTATTTGGTTTGAGTTTTTAGTGTGTTTTCCAATAAGGAAACAAATGCAAAATTAATTTTCTGCAATTAGTTCTGCAAAGCAAAGTTCTTCATTTGAATGTTAATGAAGCCCACATCTCCCATTGAAAGAGAAATCTTCCGAAACTGTGGGCCTTTGAATTCGGCTATTGAGATTTGATGCATGTGTCTACATCAATAGATAGTCTGAAGAAGTTTAATTTAGCCGTGGTGAGAGAAAATAACTAAAGGAAACAACAAAAAAAAAAAAAAAAAAAAAAAAAAAAGAATGGAGATGATAATGAAGTGTTTACGAAAAATTTTATTGAAATTCATTATTGATCATGTTTTCCTTTAACCCATTAACGCCCGAATTATTTTCTTCGCTAAAATTTAAATTTTGTATTTCCCACCACTTTTAAAAGCAAATTAATTTTTATCTAAATTTATCAAGGATTCTGTCTCGTGAAATAAGGTATACATTTTTCTTCCTCTTTACTGGTGGGAAAACCGCTTTCTTGCTGTATTTGTAACCGTCCTCAAACGAGGACGCTGGGCGTTAATGGGTTAATACCAATGGATATCCTACATTTTGTTTAACGGGTTTTTAACATAAATAGACTTTGCTGATACATGGTGTTGTTTAGAAACGAGATGTTTGCTTCCCTTGGTATTTTTTACAGTTTTTTAAAAAGATATTTAATTAATTACTTGAGATTCATTGAATTAAGTCATTAGACGAAAAGATTTAATTTAGTCATGGTGAGATATAAGAAATAAATTTTACTGTAGGTAAATAAATAAAAAATAGTTGTAAATGGGATGCAAATAAAAATATAATGTAAATTGAATATTGATGATATTTTTCTTGAATACCTCTAAATACTTTATACTTATAGCTGATAAATGGCGTATTAAAATTGGACATTCATTCTTTTTTAAAAAAAAATTCTGCTTAATATTAAAAGTTCTTGAGATTTATCCTTGAGATTTATCAAATATTTTCAGATCTATGAAATAATAAATTTTTGTCCCTTTAAGGTATCTTTTAAACAGTTTTCATATAGCCGTTGTATGAGAAACTATCTAAAAGAAATTAGAAACTGAATACAGATGATAATGAGGTGTTTCAAAAACTGTTTTTATTTTAATACCAAGTGGTATTTAAATTTTTTTAAATACACTCTAATTAAACAGGCATTGTTGATACATTGTGTTTTGAAATAAAGTAGTTGTTTCCTTTGCTGTTTTTTCTACTTTACATTAACTTTCTCACCTCCTCTAACCGATATATCCGTTCACTAGCTGCAAGTTTGAAAGCAATAGATGCATTTTTAAAATGCACATAAATTTAGAGACATAATCCTGTTTTTTTTTTAAAGGTTAAAATCAATTTTGCCTTGGCTTGTATACTTATATGGGGGTCTTTCTAAGGAAACCTAACCCGTATTTATGCAAGGCTCGAAGAAAACCACGAAAATTCCGAGCGGTTAGCCTGATAGCCGCGATTGGGTTCCAATACAGCACCTCCCGTCTACCAGTTTCGGGAGCAGAACCTTTCGGCCACTGATGGGGCCTACAAAGGCTTTTATTGTAATTAGAAGGAATAAATGAAGTAATGTTGAATAGAATTAAAGTTAACAATAAATAAACGAAACTAATCTATTGTTGTTTTTTTTCTTCTAAAATTGACAGCTTATATGTTTTTAATAAAACTGCATTTAAAAAAAAAGTTTGAAATATTTAAATGTTTGAAGTATCACATTATTCTATAATGAACCCTTAAGTTCAACAACTCATTTATAAAAGCAAATTATTTTGGTTGTAGACTGCAGTGTGTTTCCAATAAGAAACAAATACTAATTTAATTTTCTACCATTATTTCTGTAAAAGTTCTTCATTCGAATGTTAATGAAGCCCACATCTCTCATTGAAAGCGAAATTTTCCGAAACTGGAGGTCTTTGAGTTTGGCTATTGAGCTTTGATGCATTTGTCTACATCAACAGCCATTCTGAATAGGTTTAATTTAGTCGTGGTGTGAGAAAATAACCAAAGGAAACAAGACAAAGAACCAAGATGATAATGAGATGTTTACGAAAAATATAATTGAAGCTCATTATTTAAGAAGTTTTCCTTTAAAACGAAAGAGTATTTTCTATTTTTTAAACACATTGTAACATAAATAGACAGTGTTGCTGCATAGTGTTTCATAATGAAGTGTTTGTTTCCTTTGATATTTTTTTATGCTTTTCTATTAAAAGTATTTAAATACTTGAGATTTATCAAATTAAAAAAAAGTCACATCGAAGAATTTTTGGAACAAGTTTTAATTTTGTCATGGTAACAGTAAGTAAATAAACTTTGTTCTTATTAGAAAACATATTTCTCGGAAAAAGGGTACATGTTGGATTGATTTCGCCTGTATTTAGATTTAGGAATGTCAGATCTACCTAGTTCACATACTTATTTCAAAGTAAGATCGAATTTTTATTTATATATTTATTTATTTTTGCAAATCAACGTAATCTGTGATTGAATTCTTAAAGTTAACCAATAATTCCTTTATTTATTTTATTCCTACTAAAATTGTTATTTCAATTAGAAGGGATAAATGAAATATTAATGAATAATGATAGCAATGTATAAATGTAATTAAATTGTTATTTTCCTCTCAAACTGATAGCCTACATGTTTGTGAAAAAATACAAAAAATCGACGTTTAATCTACCACATTATGCCTTAATGAACCTTTAAGTTTAGCCATTCATTGAGAAAGGTAAGTTATTTTGATTGTAGACTGCAGGGTGTTTCCAATAAGAAACCAGTACAAATTTAATTTTCTGCAATTATTCCTGTAAAAATTCTTCATTCGAATATTAATGAAGTCCACATTTCCCATTGAAAGCGAAATTTTCTGAAACTGGGGGCGTTGGAGTTCGGCTATTGAGCTTTGAAGCATGTGTTTATACATCAATAGATATTCTAAAGAGGTTTAATTTAGCCGTGCTGAGAGAAAATAACCAAAGAAAATAAGAAAAAGAATAGAGATGGTAATGAGTTGTTTGCAAAGCATATAATTGAAGTTCATTATTTACTAAATTTCCCTTTAATACCATTGGATATTTCTTATTTCTTAATCACATCGTAACGTAATTAGACACTGTTTATGCATAGTGCTTTGTAATGTTTCCTTTAATATTTTTAAATTCTTTTGTATTAAAGGTATTTAATTACTTGAGATCTATCAAATAAAAAATATAGTTACATCAATGAGTTTTCGGAACAGGTTTAATCTAGTCATGGTAAGAATAAATAACAGTAAATAAATAAGCTTTGTTGTTATTAGAAAAAAATATTTTTCGGGAAAAGTGCACATATTGGGTCGATTTTGCCTATATTAAGATTTAGGAAAGTCAGATTTATATAGTTAACATATTTATTTCAAAGACCGAATTTTTATTTTATTTATTTTTATTTATTTATTTATTGCTAATTAATGTAATCTGTGATTGAATTCTTAGAGTTAACCCATAATTCCATTATTTTTTTTAATTCTAGAAAAATTGTTATTTCAATTGGAAGGGAAAAATGAAATATTAATGAATAATGATATCGATAAATAAATCTAACTAAATTGTTATTTCCCTCTCAAACTGATGGCCTATATGTTTGTGATAAAGCCTTATAAAAATACAAAAAATCGATGCTTAATCTACCACATTATGCTTTAATGAACCCTCAGGTTTAGCCATTCATATATAAACGTAAATTATTTTGGTTGTAGACTGCAGAGTGTTTCCTATAAGAAAAAATACAAAATAAGTTTGCTCTAATTAGTTCCGTAAAAGTACTTCATTCGAATGTTAATGAAGCCCACGATTCCCATTGAAAGCGAAATTTTCCGAGACTGGTGGCCTTTGAGTTCGGCTATTGAGCTTTGATGCATGTGTCTACATCAATAGATATTCTAAAGAGGTTTAATTTAGCCGTGGTGTAATAAAATAAATAACGAAATAAGAAACATAATTTAAATAATGATTTGTTTACGAAAAATATAATTAAAGTTCATTATTGATAAAGTTTCTTTTTAATAGCTATTAGTATTCCAAATTTTATAAATACACCGTAATATGAACAAGATTGTTGAAACATGGTGGCTAAGGCATTCGGTTAATTAATTTAAATCCATCAAATAAAGAACATGCACATGAAAGAGTTTTCGTAACAGATTTAATTTTGTCATTGTAAAAATAAATAACAATAAATAAATAAATAAATAGTCTTTGTTGTTATTAGAAAAAATATTTCTCGGAGAAAGGGTATACATGTTGGATCGATTTCACCTATATTTAGATTTAGGAATGTCATACCTTAATATTTATTAGTAATAATATTTATAATAAGTTAATATTTATTTCAAAATAGGACCGAATTTTTATTTTATTTTATTTATTTTTGCTAATAAATGTAATCTGTTATTGAATCTCTTACAGTTAACCCATAATTTCTTTATTTATTTTAATCGTACAAAAATTGTTATTTCAATTAGAAGGGATAAATGAAATATTAATGAATAATGGTAGCAATAAATAAATGTAAACGAATTATTATTTTCCTCTCAAACTGGTGGCCTATATGTTTGTGATAAAACCTCATGAAAATAAAGAAAATCAATTTTTAATGTACAAGATTATGCCATAATAAGCCCTCAAGTTTTGCCATTCATTGATGAACGTAAATTGCTTTGGTTGTAGACTGCAATGTGTTTCCCTATAAGAAATGAATACAAATTAAGTTTTCTGCAATTATTTCAGTAAAAGTTCTTTATTTGAATGTTAATGAAGCTCACAATTCTTAGTGAAAGCGAAATTTTCTGAAACTAGGGCTTTGAGTTCGGCTATTGAGATTTGACGCATGTGTGTTTGCATCAATAGATATTCTGAAGAGGTTTGATTTATCCGTGATAAGAGAAAATATCCAAAGCAAATAAGAAAATGAATAGAGATGATAATGAAATGTTTACGAAAAATATAATTGAAGTTAATTATTTTCGAAGTATCCCTTTAACAACAATGGATATTTTCCTATTGTTTAATCACATTGTAACATAAATAGACACTGTTGATGCATAGTGTTTTATAATGAAGTATTTGTTCCTTTTATTATTTTTTAATGTTTTCTTTTAAAAGTATTATACGATCCATCAAATAAGGACTGTAGACACACCAATAAAATTTTGGAAGAGGTTTAATTTAGTCATGGGGAGAGAAATAAACCTAAATTAATAAAATAAAAAAGCAAAATAAATAAATAAAAAGTAGGTGATAATGAGATAAAAAAAATAAAATGCAAATTGATTACTGAATAACTTTTCTTTTAATACCTAAGAATAGTTTAATATTTTTTTAATTTTCTGTAAGTGTAGAGTTTTTACTGTTTATATGTTCAAGGTTTTTGAGATCTATCAAACAACAATTATCGTCACATTAATGCATCTTTTGAAGCATCTTAATTTAGTCATTGTGAGATAAAATAACTAAAGTAAATAAGAAAAAGAATTGAGATGATAATGAGTTCTTTTCGTGAAACGTAACTGAAGTCCATTATGATGAAGTTTATTTTTGATATCAGTGAATATTTCATATTTTTAAAATACACTGTAACATTAGTAACCATTATTAATACACGGTGCTTTGAAATGAAGTATTTGTTTCCCTTGATATTTTTCAATGTATTCAATTACTTCAAAAATCTTTCAAAAGTATTTAATTACTTGAGATCTAAAAAATAAAGACAATTTTCGTAAGATATTTATCTGATTCATGGTGAAAGAAAATAACAAAATAAATAAATACTATTATAAATAAATAAATAAATAGATTTAAAAAATGAGATGTGAATAAACTACAAATTCTTTACTAAGTTTGTGTACAAACATTTTATCTATTAAAATCATTAAAAAATTTGAGATCTTCTAATGCTAATCTAATGTTTTTAATCTACATTTAATGCTTGTACTATTCAATGTTTGTCCAATATTTCTTCGTTGTTAAAATATTTCTAAAGCTAATGCTCAATTTAATATTTTATTTTTTTAAAACTGACGAACAAGAAGTAACAATTTTGCACATCATAGAAAATTATGCTTCGATTTTAGAAATAATTTGAAAACTGAGAAAAAAAGAGGCATCCTTTAAAAAGAAACACCGAAAAAAGATGTTAAAAATATTGATTTCCCGAGGAGATATTTTGAATATAAAAATGCATTAAACATCAATAGATTTAACATTATTGAGGGGAATTCGGCGGCTGAGTGACCAGCACCCTTAAAAGCTCAACAAGAGGGCATTGTGCAAAATGATGCAATATGATGTTTGAATAAAGAACTTTTTCTGCAACTGGTTTCTTTAGGACTCAGTGAACGACTATTTAATCTTTCAGAAACTATCTAATCGAACTCATTTTTCCGCTTCTTTTGCAAACGCAGTAGGCTTATGAGAAAATAGTGTCAAAGTAGGTGTTTTCAACCGATTTGCGCTCAAGAGAAGAAAAAACAGTCACACAGGGATGGAAAACTCATTGTCACATGAAAAAAAAAATTATATCTCAACAGGTAATTTATTGAACAAAAAATAAGAAACTCAGATTCCAAATCGCTTCATTTGGCAAGCTTAGTAGTTTTATATCCTTCCATTAAAAAAGAAAAAAAATGAATTTGTAAATATGTCAAAACATTTTGCACTTTTTGAGCACAGTAGTTAAGAACAGCTTTAAAAAAAGAGTAGTTTCACAAGGGGTGCATTAGAACTACACTGTACTAAATTATTCAAAAAACAAAGTTAAAAAAAAAAATCTCCCTTTTTTTTTAAATTTACCAAGTTATTGAACCAAGATTGTAGCAACTTTCATCTATATTTTAGTTAAATAAGCAGTAAATAATTAAACAATGAGGGGGGAAATGTTTTCAATTATATCATAAAATACTGGGTAACTCAAAATGAGTATAGCGATTACAAACAGCTATAACTATTTAATCGAAATGAATTTATCGATAAGACCAACAGAAGAATTTAAAAGGAAGTTCAAAATTTTGTTTAGATTCTTTATAAATGTTCTATGTGACTCTCTGGAGTCCCGTGGACAACATATAAATATCCCTTTTGTTCAAATATCAGATACCATCGGCATTAGTTGTTAGCAGTATTCTGTGTGCAGTGTTGCCGTATCTGGCGATCATTTTATTAGGAATATTGAATTCACACCAGAAAACTTTTATTATTATTTTTTTGTTTTATTTATTGAACATCAGTTATCTTCTTTAAAAAAAAACTTAGATCTTTCTTCAATGGTTAAAGGGAAAAAAAGTTGGAAATTGTACGTGAAGAGTAGCAAATGAGGTGCGTTCGTACGATAACGAAGTTTTAAAAACATCACTCTCATATACCAAATGCATAAAATTGTAAATAGTTAATTACAATTAAAATGCGCACCAAACAATGTTCTCCCTATACCATTATGTAATGGAATACTTTTGTGTGGCGTTGTAATTCGATAACAAATGTTCTTTGTACCACATATTATGCTTAAGATATTATATTTTTTCAAGAGTGGGTGCAAAGTTGCTAGCAAGTAGGCAATCCCTTGATGCTGCTCTACTGTTCAGCACTGTTCAGTTATCTTATAAAGTGAAAGTAACTATTAAAACTTCCTGGTGATAATTCGAAATGCCTAGCCGGAAACCAGCCAGATGCGGCAACACTGTCTGTGTGTTAGAATCTCACAATTGTCATTTCTGTCATCAGTATAGTGAAGATTTTGTCAGCCGTACAGTCAAACACCTCCAAATCCTAACAACATATACACATGCTATTGGATGTTTGAACAAAAAGGATATTTTGATGTACTCCATAAGACCAAGCAAAATCACCATAAGAATATTTGATACTACTTTGGTTATCCCGTCGACCTAAAATCTATCGCCAAACTATAAGATTAAATGCCAATTACGGATGATCGTGAATGTCACATCCAATAACATTAAATAAGATAAACGTGTTTAAAATGTCATTAAATGATTTTTATTTCGATTTTTTATTTGTATTTTTATTAATATTCTTCGGATTATTTTTTTTCTATATTTAAGGGTGTATTTCGATTCAAACTGCTTATTTTCCGATTTATTTTTGAATTCATTTTTGCTCTCAAATGCACCAAACTTTCAAAATCTCTTATTTAGAAAGTACACAAGGTGCCGTGATTGTCGATTCTTTGATAAATGCAGAAAATATTGTAAAAAAAGCAATCAAAAACGGCATTTCGAACCGATTTTTCCGAAACGGGAGATTGGAGAACGAAAAAAAGGGTCACACTGATAAGATAATTGTTTATAAATCAAATTCCAATGAATTGAGCTTAAAATGACACTACACGGCACCTCATACGTCCCTTCAAGTATCCCCTCAGCAAGTTTCATGTTTGTACTTTTAAAAATGTGTTTGAAATTGTATCGGAAATTTTGAGCTCTTGAAGGTGAAAAAGCGTTTTTTCGAATACACCCTTAAAATGAAAATTACGTCAATAAGTATAATTTGGCTATTAGTTTGGCGATTTGTACAGTTTGGCAAAATTGGTCGTCGGGATAAAGAAGTAGTACCGAATATTTGTAAATTATGTAGGCAAAATTTTAAACTTCCTTTTAAGTTCTGTGTTCATCGTACCGATAAATTCCTTTCGATTAAATAGGTATAGCCGTTTGTATTCACTTTAATCACTTTGAATTACCCTGTATTTCACTTTATGCTACACATGCTGTTTCATGGAAACGGGTTCAATTAAAAGCAAATTGACTTTTTAAACATCGTAAACAAAAGTTTAAAAACGAAAAAGTAAAAGTGATAAACTGGTAGTGAAATTACTAAGAAAAGAAAAAAAAGGAAAAATACAATAAGCTAAACAAGAAAATCATATGTTAAAAATACATTCATAAATACTGTCTATCTTCTAAGTATAAATGTGTTGTAAATCCTTTTTATTTCCAAAGGTAATTAAGTATTACTTTTGTCTTACTATATAATATGTTTTAATAATCGTATAAAAACAAGTCGGAAATTGCACGTCAAACGTAAGCAAATGAGGTGCGTTCATACTATAACGAAGTTTTTAAATATTCAAATCTTAGTGCAGTACTTAGTGCTTAGTATACAGTACATCAGATACAATATTGTATCCGAAATCTTTCGCGTATCCCTGTAAATACTATCTGCTTTCTATTATACAGAAAGTGACTCGTAGTAAACTTCATCAAAATATATCAATTTCATGAAATTTGAAACAATGTAATATAATTTAAACCCGACCCAAACGATGTCTCCTCCTATACCAATATATGAGGGAATACTTTTATGCGGCCCTGTAAATTAACAACAAATATTCTCTGCAACAAAGATTATACAGAATGGATATTTATTTACTTCATGGATGCATATCGATTTTATTATGTTCGAAAGAGTAACAGTAAAATGCACTTGAGACTATTTTTTCCCATTGGCCATAATTTAACGGAATAATTTTGATTGTTCCTGCAATTAAGCCATTCCTCTGCTTCTCAAAAAATTTGAAATAACTCTATAAATTTATGCAACTATTATATATTTTTTATATCAAACGATTCGGTTCGGTAGTTTTTGCGTTGTATGCAGACAGGCAGACCCAACTCAACGACGACTGTAGACTCGACGTATTTATATAATTACCAACGTATTTTATATGGCATGCTTATTAAGTTAATAAATAAAGTTTTATATGCTAATTATTAGAGCACATATTATTCTTTATGACCATTTTTCACTCCATTAAAATCTGTATTTCTCTCCTCTGTTACTTCTTTAGAATATTTTGATTATTCTCTTACGTTACCATGATAGATCAAAGATGTTAGTTATGAATTAAATATTTTACATTGCTAAAACGCAACTAAAGTAAAAAATTCAAAAATATAATAAAAATTCAACATTTTTATTATGAGATGAGATTGAAACTTGAAAAATTCAGATTTGGCAAAACTACAAGTGAAAGGTTCTATTACATTATACATGAATAAATTCATATAATCACGGAAAGAGTATGTGAAAATTCAGTATATATGTTACGAATTGAATGTTTCCAGCTGAGCGAAAAATTGCCCAGGCCGGGAATCGAACCCGGATACTTGGCTTACAAGGCCAATGCTTCGTATGATAACTTTACCAATCAGTTAGATTGTGTTAAAATAACAGTATATATGTTATCGGGCATGCTGCTATTTTTAGTGGGATTTTAAAAACTTCAGAAATAACTGTTAAATACCTGATTTTTTAAAAATCATTAAAAAAATTTTCGGCTTTCATTTCTTAAATAAATTATGGGAAAAATATTTAAAAAATCTTATTTTGTTTTAAGTATGGTTTATGACTAAAAACTTCATTACTATTCGTCAATACTGTGATTTAAAGGGGGAAAAATGTACCTTGATAAAATTGTATAACATTAAACATATATGAACTTTAAGAACCATGATGAGAAATAAATTTTATTTGGTTACTGCACAACAAAATAGGGTATTTCTCAAGATTCGAAAGGAAACAAAAAGAGGAAATGTAGCAACAATTTAGAAAATAAATCTATCTTTATTTTTAAGCAGGACAACTGTTGCCATCTACATGTTGAAAATGAATTTAATTACATGTTCATATATTTAATTGACAACATTAGGCATTATATCTATAATATTATTCCGATAGTATTTCAGAACTTACATTAGGTATGTTGCCGAACAGCAACATACTGCATTTAAGGGTTAATATTATACAACTATCCTCTGCCAAATTTAGTATCAAATGCCAGTTAATAAAGATTTCATCAGTCCAGCGCCAGACAAATGCAGCCAAACATGGTCATTCAATTATCGATTCAAGTCTCATGCAATAGCATACAGCCGCGGCTATTCTGCAGTGTTTCATTTTGCCAGGGAAGTTGAAGACAATTGACAACATTATCGAAAATACTACAATGAAACAATAATCGAAATAAAATGTATTTTAATCGTTTTCTTAAAACTAAAATTAGACAAATTAATAATTAATTATGATAAAAGAAGTGAATAATTCTGCTGAATATGAGGAGGTACCGTAAAAAAATATAAAAAAATGTATATATATATATCAGAATGAACAATTTTACAAAAATTGCAATGCATTTCATACAGAAAATTCAAACTTAAAAAAAAAAAAAAAAAAAAAAAAAAAAAAAAAAAAAAAACCTTTCGATAACAAAATGAAAAATTGCAGATTTTTTTTTTCCAAATTTTCTTTCAAAAATTTTTAATCCCAAATCTTAACATTATTCAGTTATATTAACGTGCTTCTGGAAGCACTGCTAATTTAAGTATGATTTTATTCGAGAACAAATTCAGAATTAATTTTCTGCAATTAGCCTCGACCAAATTCAGTATCAGATTTCCAGTTAACGAAGCGTCTTTCTGTCCAGCGACGGACAAAAGCACCCAAATCCGTCCATTGAATTATCGATGAGGGTTTTGTTGGATGAGCATACATCAGTGGCTATTCTGTTGGACTCTAATTTGCTAGGCGCTTGATAAAAGGCAATCTGAAATATTATTAAGCGCTTTACTACTAAAGGATAATCGAAATAAAAATTTTTTAATTGTTCAACTCAATATAAAATTAAAGAAACTTATAATTTATCATGAGAAAGTTTGCTAATATTCTTTCTGTGAAAAAAAGTGTAAAACTAGTATTTAAAAAAAAAAAAAAAAAAAAAAAAAAAAAAGGGAAAAAATTATTAGAATGGTGATTTGCATAAAATTCTGAATATATTTCATAGATAAAATTTGCTTTTTTTTCAAATGAAAACATAATCGTTCTTCTTCAAGCATTTTCAAACTCTAGGTTTAGCACTGAAAAATGTTGATTCGGATTTACTAAAATAACACGTAAAACAAACAAACAACAGCAGCAAAAAGAAAAAAAAAATATCATCTTACATTATACTATCCGGTAAATCCACTACACAAATAGATGTGTGTATTTAGTTATATTAACATGTCTTTGGATGCGTTGCTAATTTAAGAACGTTTTTATTAGAAAAGAAATTCAGAATTAATTTTCTGCAATTAGACTCGACCAAATCTAGTGACAGATTTTCAGTTAATGAAACATCCTTCTGTCCACGGACAGACAAAAGAACGTAAATTTGCTCATTGAATTATTGATGAAGGTTTTGAGTATACATCAGTGGCTATTCTACAATGAGATAATTTCCGAGTTGGGGGAAAGTATTAAAATGGAAATGAAATTGTGTATACAACTATTTTGTTGGAATTCGTGAAAGGAGGCATTTGAAAAATATCACAAAATACCCAGAATTGAGATATTTTTTTCTTTTCAAGCTTACCCGTAAAGCATGGTGACGTCACTGCAACGTCGTTGTGAAGTCACATTGTGACTTTGTGACCATTGATTGTCGATGTGACGTCACGTGACGTCGATGTGAAGTCACAGTGACTAAAATGTGAAGTCGTTATGGCCGTTTTAGAGCTCTTTTGTGACGTTTCACAAAAGGGTCACAATGTGACAAGTTTGTGAAAAATGTGTCGTAATTTGACATTAACATTGTGACGAAACTGTGACAAAAGCGACGATATTTAAATTGCCAGAAACATGTTTTTTAAAGTAAATAACAAGTTTTGAAGGATATTTATAAATTTCTAAAGATTTTTAAGAAAGTCACATCTCAGTCACAATGTGACGTCACTGAGTGGTGGCATTTTGGTCACAGATGTGATGTGACCAAAGTGACGTCACTGTGACCATGCATGCTATTAGGGTAATTACTCAGCTTAACAAGTGCAAAACGTTTTGACGCATTCGAAAATTCATTTTTTTAACGGAAAAAAATCCCAACCTTTATATCTAAAGTCCAGCATAGTATCCTACTCTATAATAAACAAAGAGCCCTAAAAGTTTTAATAAAAGCTAAACAGAAAGAAACTTTTATAATGAGGATAAATTCTGACGATAAATTTTGTACAAGTTTATTTTAAAATTATTCTTCAGTGACAAATGTAAATACCGAATTTAAATGCCACTATAATTCCATGATAAATTTGAATAGTTATTTGTCTTTTTACACCTAGAAATTATAACTCGTTTAAAAATTGAAAAAGCTATTTTTTATTACCTTTTTAAAAAGATTATTATACAGTTAAATCACCTAAATGCATTTTTCTGATATTATTAATTCAATAAAGCCACAAAATTATTAACCTAGAGAAAATACGGAATTTAATAAATTAAATAAAAAGGTTATTTTTTTATTATTAAAAATAAGAAAGTATTATGTGCTGATAATCTTAAAACGATGTTACTTTTTAAAATATTATATCATTATCCTAATTGGAAAAATAAAACATCCCATTTATAACAGTTTTACAATAGTTTAAAAGGTTTAGTTTTATTTTCAATTTTTTTTTTTTTTGGTAAGGAAAAAGTGAAAAAAAAAGAGAAAAGAAAAGAAAATTCCATGATAAATTTAGTTAGTTATTAATATATTTTACTCCAATAAAATACAAATTGTCTTAAAATTGTATAGATTATTTTACTTAAAAAATATCATACAACTAAATGTCTGATATTGTTAATTCAAGAAAGCTGCAAATTTTTTATCGTAGAGGAAACACGGAATTTAAGAGATTAAAAAAAAGGATTATTTTCCTTTTATTATTTAAAAAAAACTAAGGATGTGTTTATAATCTTCAAACATTGTTAGTTTAAAAATATTGTAATTCCATTATCCTAATTAGAAAATAAAACATGCAATTTATAATAGATTTACAACAGTTTATTTTTTTTTTATTTTTTCAAAGTTTTTCTATAAAAAAAAAAGACAAGCAGGGGGAAAGAAAAAAAAAAAATAAAAACGAAAAATAGTTCCTTTTGGAAAAACAGTTATTTGGTATATTTTCTAAGAATGGATTATAGCCGAGAGTTTTGTTCCTTGTAGCTTGTTAGTCGAAGAATTATTGACAAAAGATTTATGGCTGTTTATTTTTCCGCTGCTCAGTATTTTTTTTCATAAAAAACTTTTGATCTCAGTAAACAAGATTTTTTTTTTCACAAAAATATCTATAGGAAATGTTTGATCTGTGGAAACAAAAAAGTATCATTATGTTTTCTATGTTTTTTCTTTTTCTATTTTTTTTCTTTTAAAAGAAAAATATTGTACTTATTTCTGTTTTGTTCTTATTTAATTTACGATAGACTGCATTCATGAACTGTTCAATTTAATATTAGTTTATTAAATTCACTTATTATATTAAAATATTTCTTTAATAATAAATATAAAAGAATTCAATTTTTAAAATTTTTGAAGTATTCTACGAGGTTGAGTTTGAAAATAAGTTTGAACTGGTGTCTGTGGACAAAGGTGCGTATGATAGTAAAACAATGTACTGAAACATGCAAAATACGACATAACTTTATTTTTCAACATAAGTACCAAACACGTTGAGACGTGTGTCATAGCACTTGTTAAGGGTGCTCTTAAATCAAAAAGGGCAACTTTGTGACATAAGTTTTTATTTATTTTTGTTCGGAAATTCATGAAAGTAGCAGATGTTGTTATTCAGAAGCTGTCAAATGGCATTTAGTCTTTTTTTTTTTTTTTTTTTTTTTTACAAAGGCAATAGATATTTTTCATAACAAGCTTTCAAAGTTGACGTTTTTTTAACACATTTGACGTTTTTTAGCAAAGTAAAACACAATTTCTAAAGATTTCACAAACTATTAAATTTAAATATTGAAATTTTTTATATTTTAAAATGCATTATTTTTATAAAAAGCAATGATTCAGCACTGGCTTTTGTGTTAGATATAGGAAGGATGTAAATATATCCTTTATATATAAATAGGATGTAGATTCCTAGTTCATCGATTAAGGAAACATCAAGATTTGTTTTTAAGGGTATCGTGGGACTTTTTTTCCCTTTTCCTTTTTTTTTAATAAATTACTCGCAGTTGTTCATTTCCTTCTAGACATGGAATTTTTAGTTTTTAATGGCAACGGTAAAGCGTGCGTTTGTTTATATTGTTTAAAGTAGCTTATTTTTAATTTGGAATTTGCATCCAATTATAATATATTATAATTGGATATAATATGCTAACTGGAATAATTCCGCTGCAATACCAAATAAAAAGAGAATCTCAAGCTGGGCAAGTATTAAAACTTGGCATACCATCTGAAGAGTTCGATCCAACCCTAATACAAACAAGACTAAAAACGTGCCAGATAAAACCATTTAAAAAGTATTTACATTGGATAGAAGACATACCTCCGAATTTAACTAACTTATTGGAAATATACACCGATGGCTCAAAAACTGAATATGGCACAGCCTATGCCTACTGAACTTTCTATAACAATAAATTAATTCAAACATATCAAAAGTCCTTAATAAATGACAATAGTGTTTATCAAGCAGAGTTGTTAGCTATTCATGACACAATAATCTGGGCACGTTCAAGCAATTTTCAAAATATGTTAATTCAAACAGACAGTTTATCAAGCCTACAAGCCTTAAAAGACATTAATACAAGAGATATATTAGTAACCTCAATCATAATACTATTACAGAAAACTACTAAAAATTTTGTTTTCAAATGGATAAGAGGCCACACGGGCATAAAAGGAAACGAATTTGCGGATACCTTGGCAAAAGAAGCTACACTGGAATCATCACAAATAGAATCAAAATTCGATCCATTACCAGCATCCTTAGTAAAAAGAAAATTAAAGCTAGATTCGCTTCAACACTGGCAAAACTATTGGGACTATGCAGATACCGGCAGATGCACATACGAATTTCTACCAAAAATTTTTACTTTTTCATCGAAATCTATATTTATTCGCTACCAATCATGGTCCTTTTTCTTCATATCTAGTTAAATTTAATAAAGTAGATTCTGATCTCTGTACTTGTGGGAACAGAAGTACCTCCGTGCATTTCATGTTAAATTGTCCCCTAACTTCAACCTTTCATCTGCGAAAGCGATCAAATATGAAATTAAATGAGTGGTTTTCATATGTATTGAAATGTCCGAAATTATTACAGAAAATAATTGACTGCATCACCCTCGTTGAAAAGAATCAGTATATATTTCAACTTGCGCATTAGCAAGCTTATCAAATCATATCTCTGTTTAAACATTTCTAAAAACATTTACTCTATCATACTTATGATAGTTGAACTTAGTTGAACTTTCTAAATAAAAAGTGCATCTAAAAATTTTTATAGACATTCACAAACTCTTAATTGTCTTAATTAACTCTTCTATTTTAAATTTCAAAAATTTATGCATTTTAATATTGTAAAAACTTTAGGTTCGCCCGAAAGAAATTGGGCAACCATTTATGAAACAATTGTACTTTTTTTTTTTTTTAAATAAATGTTAGGTGGGGCTTGTTGAGCTCAAGCCATATGGTAGGCCTCCCTACCTATCTGAATCTGAATCTGAATCTGAATCTGGATATAATATGCATGTTTTATAGAAAAATATGCTGAACAAATGTTATTTCAAGTAGAATCAATTACCATTTAGCTGTCATATGATGCAAACCTAACATAGCGTTTAGCTGCAGTCGATTCCCAGACCAGAATGTTTCGTACCGGAATGGTTACCTACACTTTTCTTCACTCAGATTTTATTATTAGATACCGAATACTAATCTTTTACAGGTAAAAACGGCTAATATTTTATAAAATCCTCTAACAAAATACAAAAAAGTGGCTAAAAATACGCTATAAATAAAACTCTATAAAATTCGATAAATAATCTATAAAATACTCTATAATATAACATAATATTTGATGAGAATCAAATATCATCAAACGAGATGAGTAGATAAGCACTTTATGAAATTCATAAAACAGGAAAACCTCTTTCATTAAAAGAATGAAAAAAAAAAATGACTAAATGGTAGTTATAAACCTTTGAAATGATCATATTTCTGCAATAAAAATAAAATAAAAATACGTTTTATTGAATAAATCAAACAGTTTAATAACTCACCAATATTATACACATATATATATCCAGGTTTTGCAGAAGTGATAAAATGTAAAGGCATTATTAGTTAAAATTTTCAGATAAAGGAAAAGAGCACATACCTGAAAAAAAAAAAAAAAAAAAACAATATTTAAGTATTTTATAAAAAGCACAAAATGACATAAATGTAATATATTCTAATGATAACAAAAGTAATGACATGTTCTTGATGTAGAATATTTTTTACATTATCTTTTTATAATATATATATATGTGATGATTTAAAAGTTAGGAGCCAGAGACATCAACGCCGGGTTTCCCATTCACCGCAGAGAAGTCATGGCCACCGAGGAAAATAAATAAATAAATGTAGAGAATCAAAATAATTACTCATTGGCTGCTGTAAGTTCATTTATTTAATCCGTAATCATGAGAAAGGGAATATCTCCTTTTGCGAACTATCTCTAACCGAAATATCCAAAAAATATTCCATCATTTACTTTAACCAGCCGTACTCAGCCAAGAAAGAACCAAGAATCTTTTTTCTCAACTCGAGGCTTCCCCTTTTAAATCTTAAAAGAAAATTCTAGAATCTTCTGTAACCTCAAACCATCATTATTTTATGTAAACAGAATTCTTGTCCAGCTACGAGATTATTTTCCACAGACGACAAATTTATTTTAAAAAAATATTATTTAACCAATTTATAATCGACTCATAATTTCTTAGGCTGACGATTTTTATAAATGATTAATTTTAAGAGAAAAAGAAAAGAAATGAATTTATTAATATGCACACTATCAAAGGTTGACGGCGGAAAAATAAATAAATAGATAAAATAAAATAATGATATTTTTTGAAAGGTATGGTTTTGGAATAAATTTAATAAGACTGTCTTAAAAAGGGTTGATAAAAACATAAAAGAAATTAGTTTTATTTGGAATATTAAGAAATAAAAATTTAATTAAGAATATTTTTAATTTAGAGCCATCTTTTTAAATTTATACATACTGGAATAATGTTTTTTAAGGCAAATTAAGAATTTATATCGTCTGCATAAAGATTAACAGATTAGATTTAGAAACAAGATTTTAATTTAATAATTTGAAGTAAGTACGGAACATTATTATAAGAAAATTAAGATAGTATAAAGGTTAGTTTTGGCGAAAAAATTTTATATTTGTAATATATATATGTTTTTTTGAAGATTTATAAAAACAATTAGAAGCTTAAAGTATATGTCTATCCTCAAATCGCCGTTTTTACGAAAAATTCCGGTTTTTTGTTTCATTGTTTTAAATGAAAGTTGAAACTTCTCGGATTCTAAAAATACCTTATTTTTGATTCTGCGATAATTAGAAGCAAAGTTAATAGCCCAAAATATGAACCGAAAATGAATTTTCTGAAACCGGACTGTTTAAAGAGCCACAGAACGGTATAATACTTTTTAATACACAAATATGGAATTCTAATACATATACAAACATATAAACACTTAGAATGTACTGAATTTTAAGATTGAAAATTTAAGTATAATTTTTTGTACTACAGCAAAATCTTATTTTGCGATTTCTGGGAAACTGCATTTTTTATTAAGTATCTTTACCACAAATATTATTTCTGATTTTTTTTTTTTTTTCAGATATTGAAATAAAATTTTGTCACAAGGTTCTGCTTAATATATTGGTATATTATGAAGCAAAATACTACCTGTAAGTTTGTATATAATTATTTAAGGATATTTTTTATTGAAAATGCACATTAAAAAAATCATGTTTTGCATACAAAATTTGGTATATGTTAGTAAATTTAAGATGTATTGCAAATATCTTGCTCCATAAAAGAGCTAAATGATTTGTTAACGCATTGTTGAATAAACAAGTTAAATATACTATATACAGAAGGTTTGTTATAAACGAATTCTTTACTAAAGTTTGATAATATATTACTTAAAATTGAAAAGTTTATTAAACTTCCATTAAAGATTTATATGAATGTATAGTTTTATTTACTGTTTTAACTTAAAATTTCACGTATTAAAAAAAAAAAAAATGTGCACTGAAGGTACACTGTTAAAACTAATGGTGACGCATTGCACCTTTTAGGGATGAAAGGCTTGTCTCACTGGTGACAATCCTAAAGGAGCAGGAATGACACCTTTAATTAGGGTGAAAAGATGGCACTCTTAATCCAGAGTGTCCAGTAATAAAAAATTAAAAAATACATAAACCGACTTTTGCCGTCGAAGGATTCGAACTCACAACGTCTGATTACAAGCTCAGCATTCTAACCGCTCGGCCATCGAGCTCACCTTCATTCACTCATAGCCATTGATTTTACTTGCCGTCACAGAAAACAGAAAGACACACGTCACAGCGCATGCGCATGGTTCCAGTCACCCGATGAGGTGCCACATTGCTGCCAATACGAAGTGTATGGCACCTTATTTAGCTCCAATCACCCAGTAAGAGACCTGTCGGCACTGCAACCACGTATCCAAGTCCCTATGGCACCCTAGGGTTCCAAATGCCCCGGATTCCAATGGACCCTAGGGCCTTTTCCCCTCCGGGTCCCAAATGGCACCGGTTTGTAACCTTCACTTTTAACAGTGTAACACAAATGCTCTCTTTATGTAACAATCACTTTTATTGAAATTGCAATTAAGATTGTTTATTAACTATAGTATTTTACAAAATCGATCGATCGAAATTACGAATTCTTACTTTGATGTTTTTAAGGTTACTAGCCACTCAGTTTTCGAATACCTCACAGTAATATTAAGCGTATGGGCATTTGATGAATTCTCACATTTAAAATACCTTCTCAGGAAATTAACATTTTTAACTCCCACTTTCTGTACACTCGTCTTAAAAAATGTCTCTTTTTTTCCTTATTTGTAAAAACATTTCTAAAATCTATGCTTAATTTTGTATGAAATATATATTAAATTACTACTTCCAGTTCGTCTACTATTAACACATGAAACAGAAAATTAAGCATAAATTTTAGAAATGTTTGCACACTTAAGAAAAAACTGACATCTTTTAAGAAGAGTACGCAGGTAAAAAAAGTTAAAAATAATAATTTCCTGAGGGGATACTTTAAATATAAGAAAGTATCAAATGCCCTTAGACATAACATTACCGAGGGGAATTAGGAAGTTGAATGAATAACAGGCTTAAGAGTGTTCTCAATTGCTCCGCTCAACAAGCGCAAAACGTTTTGACGCATTTACAAATTCATTTTTTTAATAGAAACACATGAAATTAAAAGGCCTGACTATGAAAGCGATTTCGAATCGAACTTAGTTTCCCATTTTATGATAGTTAAATTGCCTATTCAGTTATAAGTTATTTCGATCATGTGATTATCCGTTTTTCTCCTGATTTTTGCCCGGTTCTTCGGCTTTCGACGGGAAATGTGTTCGAAAACGTCAACTTTGAAGGTTTGTTATGCGTTATCTATTGCGTTTGGAAGAAAAAAAAAAAAAAAAAAAAAAAAAAAAAAAAACGGAAAACTGAGTGCAATTAAACAGTTTCTGAATAACAACACCTGCTATTTTCCTGCATTCCCGAATAAAAATAAATTAAAACTAATGTCATAAAGTTGCTCTTTTTGATTTGAGAACACCCTTAACTCGTTTAAAAAGAAAGTTTTTTGTAAATATATTTTTTCTTTTCTAGAGTGTGTGTGTGAAGAGAAGGAGGAATATTTATTTGATCTTGTTGTGCACAGCTAAAAAGTAAGAAGCACAAATTTATTTTAGTGCATATATTTTCCAACTACAAAAAAGTTATTCGTTAGTAAGTACATGTGTCTCCATTTGAGACTGTTGAAATAGAAATGTTTTAGAAAGTGCTATAGCTAATTAATTGAATGTATGTCTGGTAATTTTTTACAATATTTTAAGGGGGTCTTGGACGCATTTTAAAATAATTTTATTTATTGAGTTAAAAGTTTGAACATTTTTGTGATGGTTAACCAAATCATTTGTAAACAAAATGACATGATAAAACTTATCATATTTTTTTTTTAATTCTAAATTAAAATATTATTAAAAATGTAGAGTAACTTAAAATCCAACAGGGGAGCCAATTTATTTGCCTAACTTATTTTTTCGATTCTGATATTTTTCACCTTTTTGCATAAGTAGCTAACACTTTTTTATACAGAGAAACTTAAAAAGCAACTAAAGCACAAAATACTAAAGCACAAAAAATCAAGTTTCTTAAATGTTCTTAAATATTGTACTATAAAACAATTATTATTATGGGTTTACAGCATACAAAAATTAAAACTTTGATAATGTATAAATAATTATGGTGTGGATAATAAATAACGTACTATTTGACAAATATCAAATATACAATATATTGCAACGTTTAAAATTAGAATAGAAGAATTATCAATCACAAAACACAAAAATCTAAATAAAATAACACATTTTGCCACCTTACAAAGTAAAAAATCTCACAAAACAAAACTTTGATTTTTATAAATCAAAGACTTCCATGCATTTTTTGAAATGTGTCAGTTATTAAAAAAAAAAAAAAACTTTTGTTTATTATTTTCTTTATCATTTAATCTGTCAAATGGTCGATACTAAGAAATAAAAAAATAATCAAAAGATAATTTTGAAATGAAAAAATAATCATATTTTTATAAATTTAATACAATTTTTTTTATCATACTTTTGTTTGAATTTTTTTTCTCGTATAGTGACAACTGTTATGACTCATTTAACAAAGGAATTAATGGACCCCGATGACAGAATAACAATTTAATTTTTTTCTCCTTTCAATTTATTTGTTGCGCTGGAAAGGAAGTTAATAAAATCTATCTTGACAAAAAATCCTTTAGAAAAAATAAAAATGTAATTAAAAATAATTCTTAAAAATATTCTTTTTCAGATATTTAAATATCACAAAAAGGAAGGTTTAATGTAGCATAAAAATAGTTTTTCCTTAATAAAATAAATTTATCGATTAATAAAAAAGTTTGCGCTTTGTTTGAAATAATTTGGCTTGAAATAATTGGTTGTTATGCATTCTGTCAATTTATGTATAAATAATTATGCTTATTAGATATAAATATTCATCTTTTGGAGATGCATTTATGCAAAATAAATTAAAACTTTAATAATGTTATTTAGTTTTATTAGTTTGAATTTTCATTTTATTAAAAGTCAATTTAAACTTTCTTTTTATTAGTTAGATGTTAAATCTTTTATTTTTTTAATTAAAATTTAAAAGAAGAGATGAATTATTTAAACAAAGAAGAAAAATATGCTTATCACATACATCACGATCCTACACACTCATCCCACAAATATATATATAAGGATTTTTTTTATGCATTTGGACTCTAAAAACAATTTTCGCATTTTTCCAGTCGTATTTTCAAGGATTTTTTGTTTATCTTTTCAATATTCTGATAAAAATAAATCAAAAAGCCATTGAAAAAATGAAAATTTAGCGTTATGTGTCAAGTCTTAGTCTCAGAACAATGTTCATAATAATTTTCATTTATTCACAAAATCACTGACATTGAAAAAAAAATTGGTAAAAATTTTAACCTTGTACTGTCAATAAACAGATTGTTTTTCTTACAATGGGGACATAGGATATACGTTATTGGTTTATTTCAGACACAGACGGTATCTAGAATACATTTAAAAATCCAGAATTCAATCCTATGACCTCAACTACAGCTTTGGTTCAATCAAAATCATAATAATTTTAGCAATTTTCCCTTTTTTATGAGATGAAATATGATTAACAAATAAAGAATTAAAAATGCACATAACGCTTGAAAATTGATTCAGCAAACACTCTTCATTTTGTGGTAAATTACTCGAATTCGAATTCCCGTGATCAATAAATTTTTATACTTACCGATTATGCATTATAATTTAACGAAGTGTTAAACTCCTAACCAGGGTTGTATTCAGATACTTTTCTCCGGGAGTGACTTCTGTATTTCCGGGGGAAATGCAATTTTTGATCAATGAAAACACAAAATCTCATAATTTTTGGGGGAGACATTTCATTGCTTCAGAAAAGAGAATATCCCTCCGGGCAACCCCCTGAATTCGACGCTACTCCTAACATAACTAAATAACTAAAAATGCTTGCCTAGAAGTTAACATTCATATATGGCAATATGGTTTTGTGTTTTGTACAGCTCTGCATTGAGAAAAAAAAATAAAATCCTGGTATCTAGAATCTAAATTGTGGCTCTAGAAAAAAGAGTTCTATGTCATCCTTATAAATTCTGGCTCCCTTTGCTAGATAGTTCTAGAGTTTTTCTATTAGAATTCAAGAGCGTTTTCCTATATTCTCATGATAAAACGTATTCAAAAATCTCTGCAAATGGATACGAACACAAGAGGTTTGATTTAGTAACTATAATTCTACTTTCTGAAACCATTCCCGAAATCAAGCGAAAATTTCTTGATTATAAAACGATTCAATATCGTTTCGTCAACTAGAAAACAAGAGATTAGACTTTCTAGATCATTTCATCTATTTAGCTTAGTTGTTTAACCTATTCGTATGGTTCGGTCATCTATAGCTCTGGTTTAGGTATTCAGAAAGTGACTAACTATTCAATCTTAGTGAAGGCGATACATATTTTTTTCTCAGTGTGAAAATTAACTTCCTGTTATTATCCTTTATACACGAAAATGTATCAGAATTCTTATGTGTGGTCCTGCAAAACAGCATTAAAAGTTATATGTTATATTTTCTATATGAAAGATGTTAACTCTATTTCTGTGATTGTCCCTGATTACAAGTACTTTGAATATCCCTGCAAATATACTACAAAAGATACACATTTAAATTTCATAGGTTACATAATAATTACATACATAGGTTTAATAGATTACATTCTATACTAAACCTAAGTAGTATATGCCAATTTCTTTACAATCCACGTGTATATGCCAGAGTTAGAATGCGGCAGACAGACAGTGTGTGAGAGAGGCGAATTGAAGTCATAAGCACTTTTCACCTGTGTTAAAAAATGACACATCATGAAACATCATACTGCGAATGAAGAAAAAATATTAAAATATTGACTAACAAAGAGGATGAAGATATGTAGAAAGATCCGAATAAAAGTTACTTATGGGATGAAAAACATTGTACAAAAAAAGAAAGAAAATGCTATTGCTGCTTATTTTAATGCTTTTTTTATTGATACATTTTCTTCATCTTGTTAGTTTTGATTAAATGAAAATTTCAACCTATTTAGTTAATGGCATTTAATGCATTATAACATTTCCTCAACTTCAGTAAAACCGGAAGAAAGGATATTCTCCACGATTACTATCAACTTCCAACCCAGAAGCTTACACAGACAAAACGGGATAGTTGTACCCGTTTTCAGTCTAACAAGGGAGGTCGTGTAATGTGTGTGAATATAAATGCATTTAGAGATTATGTAAAGGGTCATGGGCATAAAAGTATGTATAGGGCCTCACTATTCTACTTTTACCTACCAAGCACCTTCTAAGAGGTCCACTCCATATCATTGAGTTTACGTACAAATAAGTGACTAACAGCAGCGCACTGTTTCAGGGAGATCACTCGGGGTATGACAGGTGTAAAGATCCCGTTTGAAATTATCCTATGGAAATGAACTGAGTTGTATGCATCGGGTTGGCGATTAATTTACGATTATGGATATGCTTCAGATTTTGAACAGTGTTGCCTGTTTTCTATATGACTCTGAAAAAGAGTGGATTGCATACAATTCCTTTCATGTACCTTGAATCAAGGTACAAGAGACTGTTAGTCAATCCCTTGACATCATAATTTCTATTATTCAGTGATTGTTCTAACATACGGTAAGATATTTAAACGACATATTTATAAAATATTGAGTTGAAATATGGATTTTAAAATTGACAGAAACGTTGTGCTAAACGGATAGTCGTACATGGTGGTAGTTAGAAAAAATACTTAGCGAATTTTGTCTCTATCTAAACTTTTTAATGAATACTTTATTAATTTCTTACTCTCTCTTATTCCTACTTTTCATTTCTTTACTTCGTATATCAATTACTCACATACGTAGACAGCAACTTGACGAGTTTAAAGGAGTGGTGAAAAATGTAAAATGTATTGGTTGTTGGGAAAATCCTCCAAATATATTTCGCGTTTTGTGTTTTGAAATACACTTGTTCCCATGCAATTATTCTTGCAGAAATAAATTGTAAAATAAACAGCAACTTGCCGAGTTTAGACAGCAGTAAATGATATGAAATATGTTGGTTGTGGGGAAAATCCACCAAATATATTTCGTTTTTGTGTTTTTAAATAAACTTGTTCCGTTGTAATTATTCTTGCAGAAATGAGTTGTAAAATAAACAGGAACTTGCTGAGTTCAAAGAGTAATAAAAAATGGGAAATATGTTGATTGTGTGGAAAATTCAACAAATATGCTCCATGTTCCTTTTTTGGTAATGAAGTTATGCAGCGAAATTAATTTTATAGAAGTCAGTTGCAAAATGAATGGGAGATAAAAAAGATTTGAATATAATCTATATATATTTAAAAAACAAGGCTGCTTGTTTTAGTTTTTTGGCCTGAAATTCCAAATAAACCAATTTTTATAAATAGACAGTGGAACTCCGATTTATCGACGTTGAAGGCACCGCTCAAAAACTTCGTTAAATTCGAGAAAATGCTAAATCAGGACCATAAGTAAAACACTATGTATGTTATTCAAAGCTGAAAAAGGTGGTAAAATTAAATTTCAATTAATTAAACATAACATAGAAAATAAGGCATTTGTATGTAAATAACAGATTTTGTTACTTTAATGAAAAATCGAAACTTACATTATTTTCCGTAAAAAAATCCGAGATTTTAATTTGAACGTTTGTTTTAAATTTCAAAATGTATAAGGAAATTCAAGCATTAAAACTTAATCCTATTCTTTTCCTTAAGTTTTATGTCCTTGAAAATTTTTTTCAGATTTTGTAAAATAGCTTGGATTTTATTATAAGTGGAACCCCGATTTATCGACGTTATTAATTTTATAGAAGTCAGTTACAAAATGAATGGGAGATAATAAAGATTTGAACATAATCTATATATATTTTAAAAACAAGGCTGCTTGTTTTAGTTTTTTGGCCTGAAATTTCAACTAAACCAATTTTTATAAATAGATAGTGGAACCCCGATTTATCGACGTTGAAGGCACCGCTCAAAAACTTCGTTAAATTCGAGAAAATGCTAAATCAGGACCATAAGTAAAACACTATGTATGTTATTCAAAGCTGAAAAAAGTGGTAAAATTAAATTTCAATTAATTAAACATGCCATAGAAAATAAGGCATTTGTATGTAAATAATATATTTTGGTACTTTAATGAAAAATCGAAACTTACATTATTTTCCGTAAAAAAATCCGAGATTTTGATTTGAACGTTTGTTTTAAATTGCAAAGTGTATAAGGAAATTCAAGCATTAAAACTTAATCCTATTCTTTTCCTTGAGTTTTATGTCCTTGAATTTTTTTTTCAGTTTTTGTAAAATAGCTTTGATTTTATTATAAGATGGCATGGAATCAACACAGCACGGTTTTTTTCAACGTCGCTTTCATCCGAAGACAGGTTTCATCGATTCGGCAATCGACAATGCTTTTGTTTCGTAAATCAGTACTTCGATGTCGGATTCTGTATGCTTAAGGCGCAATACTAAGCACAGAAAAAGACCCGGATGATAATGTAAAGTCTATGGGAGAGTTCTTTTCAAATATCTTGCTCAAATTTTAATATTTTTACATGATTTTTTATTTGTCTAGGATAACTGAGGACGTTCCACAAATGGCCTAGTTTTATTTTTTCAATTTTGATTTCAGCTTTTTTTTTAAATTACAAAACCGGTTTAAACCGGTTCTGAAATTGAAACTATCATAATATAAAAAATATATATAAGCAAAATCGAAAAAGTAAAAACTAGGCCGGTTGTCAATTGTCCTCAGCTATCCTATGCAAAAAATAATGTAAAAATATTAAAATTTGAGCAAGATATTTCAAAAGAATGCTCCTATAGACTTAACATTACCATCCGGGTCTTTTTCTGTGCCTTAAAGGTGTGCCTTAAAGGCTCTTTTCTCTGTGGGGCTTAATGAAATCGCTATAAAGTCTTGCTCAATTAACTTCAGTGGAATCGTTATTCCGTATGTGATTAAAAACAGACGATACCAAAGAGATTGGAGTTGGCAATTCTCCTTCCTTGAAACTATGTAGATGCAGTCTCTTGAAATCTTTTTCTATATCAAATGTAGAGTTTCCAAAGCGTGTATATTCTCCTTGGGCTCATGTTGGTAATTGGAATTGACACAAGATACCAAATGAAATAATGTATTTTGTGCAAGTTGTTCTCTGTAGCCACTTTGAAGGAATGAATTGTTCCTAAGTAGTGACTATAACATTTGGTGGAAAAATGGTGGGAGCACATTTTTCAATGTTTCATTAACACAAAAATGATAATTTTACAGTTTTTCGATTGCATTTTCTAATCTTGTTGTCGGAAATAAGCAAGAAGAAACTTTCGTCATCCAAAATTTCTATTAGTTTCGTAACATGTGAGAAAAGTCTTAATGTTTTTAAAACAGCAAGGTCTTTTACCCATCTAATGACAAACGTAATTAGTTTTTTGTTATCATCATTATTACAGCGCAGTACCACAGGTAGACTTTTTTTGACGTTTTTCCTCTGTTATATGATTCACCTTTTACTGTGTGCGTCTTATCTGGAGGGTGGTCTAAATATATATAAATATGTATAAACTTGTGTATGTATAACACACACACACACACACACATATATATATATATATCTGCACAAATATGTATCAACCCGTATCATCAGCATTAAAAATATTCTGCGGAGTTTGATTTTTTACTAGAGATAGTAAAGCATGCATTTTCCAGTCATCATCCGTGGCTTTGGCTTGATCGACATTTGCATATTCACTCCACTCGATCTGTATGCCAACTTGTGTCTCTTTTTTAATCTGCAGATCCAAACATTTTATGTGGAACATTCTGTTACGTCTAAGTGAAGAGAAATTCCCATAGATTTCTCTATTAATGTTGTTCCAATTATAGGAATATTTGCAGAGTCTGCTTGATGGAGCTATTCATATTTTTTTTAGTAACTTTTTTCAGTCACGATATGGAGAAAATTTTAATCTTTTTTGCAGCATTTCCTAGTGTATCTTATCTTGTTTCAAAGAATATCTTTCTGGCTTAAAATATTTTTAAGTAAGTTGCTATAAGTTCAAAGAATTATGCCAATCCCTCGGTCCCTTCCTCTGTGGATATTTCAAAATTGCGGGCTTCTCTTGTATCTTCTTATCTTCTTGTTTCTTCTTGATCTTGTGTCACGTAGCGAAGAAATAAAAAAAAATATGATTATTTCTTCTTTTAATTTTTATGTAGAAGTAAATTTGAATGCAGCAAGCAAGCTGCAGATTTTTTGATCTTCCAAAATGAAAGAAATAACTATTATTTAATTTGATTTCGTAGATTACAGGAAATATCGATTCGAAAAAAGCAAAAATATGCATCAAAAAAGTGTGAAACATATATATATATATATATATATATATATAAGTGTGATATTCGACAAAAAACGATTAGTTATTGTTCGTGGTATTGTTCATTTTCACTTACAATAACCGACGTTAAATACGGGAAAGACACCAGAATGAGGCTTCAAAAGTGGGAGTTTCATATCGTTGTTATAGAAAATTGATGAAACCAAGCTGAAGCGATGTTTTAAACGGGAAAAATTGCATGCAGGAAGCTTTATAGCTTCCGCTATATTTAAAAATGGAAGTTCTTTATTTGTAGATATATGCCTGCATTTTACTATTTTTTTTTTTTTTTAAATAATTCGCATTTAATGTTTTTATTTAATATCGCCTTTATGAATTTACTCTCATTGTTGAAGAGAGAGAGAAAAAATATAGAATTATTCATAGAGTAAAGAGAAAGAATAGATGCGCTGTATGCTGTAAAAACTGTGTACATTATAAATCCCATTATCGCTTTAAACCCGTGCTTTTTTTATGTAGAAAAAATGATAGTGATTTCAAAATGATAGTGATTTCTTTATATTTAAGCGTTTAGAAATAGAATTTCATTGCATGATGAAATAAAAACTGTATTAAATTAAAAAAAAATCTTCTTTCGTGAAAACACGAGGTTGTGTTTGGGCCGAATGTAACCAACTTTAGGGTTACTTTATTGGAGTCATTCTCAGCCACCATAATTCATTTTTTCTCTCTTTTTTTATAGGAATTACCGTATCATTAAGGCTGAAATTTTCGTATTATAATAAAGAAAAATAACAATTTTTAAACTTTTGAACAGAAAGTGATATTACGATTTAAAATAATGCATTTTGATTTATAAAGCTAATGCATTTATTTACTTTTTTCTTTCAGCCGATACTAAAATTGAGAAGCTCATCTCAGGGATCTTCGATAAGTGAAAATATCGACATGAAAAAATTTAATGAATATTTATTTTGATAAAACTAAATATTTTACTACAAGAGCATCTATTAGAAAATTTCTGGATTTCACCAGCATTCAAATTAGAATCTCAAGAGTCTGGATCCAACATTGCAACCAGCATGCAACATTGTTACAGAAAAACGTGACATCAAGCTTGTGGAAATATTTATTAATAATCCATTATATATCAAAATTAAAATAGTTAATATGAATATCAAAAGTATGCAGATAAATTTTGTGATGGTGAAAATGACGTCATTTTTAGATTTAATTGAAAACAAAAATTAAAATTGTGTCATAGTGACACAATTTTCATTGATTTTTTTATTGTTTTTTATTTTTTTAATAACATTTCCAAAAATCAAAGCATCAATTAGCAAACTTCAAATCTTCTTATATTAATTGCATGTTACTACTGATTACGTACAGGAATAAAGTTTATTTTTCAAATAATTTGAAAAATTAAAATTAAAATTTACTTAAAAATTGTATTTGTTTTTTAAGTAAGGTCAGCCAATATAATATTAATTATTTATTATAAATATTTTTTTAACCTTTTTACAATTTCAGTAGTTTAGTTCTATTAAACAATTTCATTCGTCGAATTCGATAAATATTGACTCGAAATAAATAGTAAACGTTTCGAAGAAAATAAAACAAAAAACAATAGAAGTGAATAAAAAATAGATAATAATGCACTGTTCTAAACAAAACAAAAATGCTTTATTTAATCAATATAAAAGTCTAAAGTATCCATTTGTTTATTGAAAATACATTTTAACGCAATTTTTGTTTACACTTATTTCATTCATCGATTTAAAAAAAAAAAAAAAAAAAAGCTTTGACAAATTTGTCAATTTTGCGTACTTTTTTTTTTTTTTTTTTTTTTTTTTTTTTTTTTTTTTTTTTAATCAAAAATTTTGGTTTCATTCCGGAAAATTCCATATAAGAATCTTTTCTTTATATACGTAGTCATAAAATGTCTTTAATAAAGAAAAGAGTAGTATAGCAATTTTGTGGAATGAATGAGAAATTTAGAAATTTAAAAAGAGCCATATTGGCCGCCTGGTATTTCTACCACAATGCGTCACTTGTGTCTTTGCATCCTTATACGATAAATAATTATTATAGTTTCTTGTACCGACCATTAAAATTTACACCATCGATTTATGATCGTCCTGTACATTGATTGCCGGGAAAATTCACCAAATATATTTCATTTTTTGTGTTTTTCAAAATTATTTTTTTTTCAAAATACATTTTATTATTTTATAATACAATAACGCAATTTTTGTTTACATTTACTTCATTCATGTATTAAAAAAAGTCTTTTACCAATTCCCATAGAAAATTTAATATTAATATCTACCGAACAATAACACCCTTCAAATAATATATCTTCAATAAAATATATTTAACTATCCGCAGACTAAGTTTAAAAGAAACTTTATCCCATATACGCCACAAAACCCTATATTAGACAAGTAATTACACCCCATAAAATAATTTAGAATTGTTAATTGCGATCCTAGGTGCTTGATGGCGTTCATATTTCTTCCGTGAAAATTAATTTTATAAAAGTAATGTCCGAAAGTAAGTAAAAGAACGTTATTTGAACACAATGCGGTAAGATATAATTATTTTGTCAGAGAAGACTTTGTGGAAATATTTTCTAAAGATAACATGTAAATTATAGAGGTAACTTTGCAAAGGCGAGAAATATTAAAATTAATTTTTCTACATAAAATATTAGGTAAAATTTAATAACAATGTTTTCGTTATAATTTGTATATATAACTAGATAGAAAAGGTGCAAAATAAATTTTAATCAAACGTATATTTATTTAAGTTTTTCTTCCTTTTTGCGAGAAATAAGCAAAGCATAATACGATGAATCTGTATTTTTAATATTTTCATGAAATTTGGTTTCTTTAAGTAGTAAAGCTTTCTGCATAGAATAATCTGAAACTGTTTAAATTAAAAGCTATCGAATTATTCTGGTTGTAGTTTTATTATACTATTTTTAAGATTTTTATAATGTTTAAACACAATAGTTATTATTTCCCACTAATTTTATCCAATACGCCACAAAACCCTACATTAGACGAGTAATTACATCCCATAAAATAATTTAGAATTGTGAATTATGATCTTAGGTGTTTGATATGGCGGTCATATTTCTTCCGCAAAAGTCTATTTTATAAAAGTAATGTCCAAAAGTAAGTAAAAGAACGTTCTTGAAAAAAAAAAGTGCGTTAAGATATAATTATTTTGCCGAAGAAGACTTTGTGAAAATATTTTCTTAATATAACATGCAAATTATGAAGGGAATTTTTGAAAGATATCAAATATTAAAATTAGATTTTCTACCGAAAACACTAGGGAAAATTTAATAACAATATCTTCGTTATAATTTGTATGCATGACTACATAGGAAAATTGCAAAGTGAACTTTAATAAAATATACTTATTTATTTAATTTTCCTTTTTTTTTTCAAGAAATAAATAAGGTATAATATGATGAAGCTGTGTTTTTAATGTTTTCATACTGTCTGGATTCTTTAAATAATAAAACTTTCAGAATAGCTTGCTTGTATTTATGTCGGCTAATTATCTACACTGTGGTATATAGGCCCTAAGGGGTGGGGTGCCTTCCGTGGGGATCTTTCTGAGGGAACCTAACCCGTATTTATGCAAGGAAGTCCAAGGTTCAAAGAAAACCACGGAAAACTCCGAACGGTCAGCCGACGGTCGCGATTGGGTATCAACCCAGCACATACCGTCTACCATTTTGGAAATCAGAACGTCTTGTCGGCCACTCGTGGGGTTTTTCAGAGTAAAAGAATCTGAAAATATTAAAATTAAAAGCTATATAATTATTCTGGTTGTAGTTTTATTATACCATTTTTAGGATTTAAAAAAAAAAAAATTGAAACAATAGTTATTTCTCACTAACTTTATCCTACATACGCCACAAAATCCTATATTAGACGAGTAATTACATCCCAAAAAATAATTTAAATTTGTGAATTACGATCCTAGGTGCTTGACGGTGTTCATATTTCTTGCATGAAAATCAATTTTATAAAAGTAATGTCCGAAATTAAGTAAAAGAACGTTATTTGAACACAATGCGGTAAGATATAATTATTTTGTTAGAGAATACTTTGTGAAAATATTTTCTAAGGATAACATGCAAATTATAGAGGAAAATTTCTAAAGGAGTGAAATATTAAAATTAATTTTTCTACAGAAAAAAGTCCTACCGGCAATGCCGGGAGGAAGAGGTAGCTTTCATATACTTATTTACTTAATTATTTATTTTAAATCAAGTTATATTATTCAAACATACGAAGCTCAAATTAGTGGAACCCGATTTTATAAGATTGAATACTAATTTTTGTCAATATTGAATATTAATTGGAATTTTTAGAAATTAGTCATCTTTTATTCAACCTGGTTTTATTTCAAGCGATTTATAGGGTCACCAAATTCCACGATATCTATTTTAAACAACATGATGGATAAAACAAACCAATGAGCTTGGTCGAAATCTTAATTCATGTGCACATGCACACTCATGTTGAAATCGATTAATATATACGAATGCTGTCGCGTACAAATTGATTTAAAAAAATGTCACCCACATTAGAAATTCAAACTGCTACATATTTAAGGCGTGCACCTAATGTAAAGGCAAAGGAAAAAATACTCCGGAATTTATTATTAAGATAAATACTTTAGAAAGAACTTTTTTCAATTTCTAATATTTTGCATGTACATCATTATACATTAAAAAGATTTTTGACAAACTTAAATGGCCGCCATTTTGAAACAAGAGGGTGTATAAAGTTGTCTGATGAACTCGGTCAAAACATGGTTATGCTATGTACACACGGAGTCATATCCAAATCAGTTTATAAATATACGCATTATCGTGTGAAAAATTTTAGACCGTTTGAAAATGTCAACCACACTAGAAATTGAAAGGGCTATAACTCAGCCATTTTTCAAGATATAGATGAAACAAAAAATGCTCTGGAATCTTTGTATCAAGGTCAAACGCACAAAAGAAAAATCTTTTTCCATTTTTTAATTTTTTGCATCTAATTTTAAAATTTAAATTTTTAAAAAAAAATTTAATATTCCGCCATTTTGAAACAAGATGGCGGATGGAACTGGCTAACGAACCCGGCCCAGGCTTTATTATGCATTATGTACATACCAAGTTACATACAAATCGATTCATAAATACGCGTGTTCTCACGTGACAAAAATCAGATCGCTTTAAATGCCAGCCATAAGAAAAATTCAAAATGCTATAACTCTATGCTACCATTTTTTAAGATATAGACGAAACAAAAAGTGTTCTGGAATCGTTGTTTTAAGTTCTAACACATAAAAGAAAAATACTTTTTAACTTTTGATTTTTTCGCATTTAAATTTAAATTAAAATTTTTTTTATATTTTAAATGGCCGCCATATTGAAACAAAATGACAGATGATGCTGCCCAACGAACTCGGTCAAGAATACCTATGTACATACTAAGTTTCATTCAAATCGGTTCATAAATACGTTAGTTACAGCATGACAAAAATCAGATATATATATATATGCCAACATTTGAACGGAGGGTGGTTTTGGGGTCTGGGGGTCATGATCGGTGAAAATATACCAAAATATTCTGGAAGTGCTTTCATCCGGACGGCTGCAATAGGTAGCTTTTTACTTTTTGTAATGAAAGCTTCCTAATATTAGGGAAAATTTAATAACAATATTTGCGTTATAATTTGTATGTATAACTAGATAGAAAAGGTTCGAAATAAATTTTAATAAAATATTTATTTTTTTATTTTTTTATTTTTTGCAAGAAATAAGCCAGGCATAATACGACGAAGCTGTTTAAAATATTTTCATACGATTTGAGTTCTTTAAGTAGTTCAGAGTAGAAGATTCTGAAAGAATTAAAATTAAAAGCTATATAATTATTCTGGTTGTTGTTTTATTATATCAGTTTTAAAATTTTCATAATATTTGGACACAATAGTTATTTACCAATAACTTTATCCTACATACGCTACAAAACCCTATATTAGACAAGTAATTACATCCCATAAAATAATTTATAATTGTGAATTACGACCGTAGGTGTTTAATGGCGGTCATATTTCTTCCATGAAAATCAATTTTATAAAAGTAATGTCCGAAAGTAAGTAAAAGAAAGTTCTTTGAACACAATATTTTGAGATATAATTATGTTGTCAGCGAAGGCTTTGTGAAAATATTTTCTGAAAATAACATGCAAATTACATGGAAAATTTTGTAAAGGAGTGAAATATCAACTTAATTTTTCAAGAGAAAATATTATGGAAAGGTAATTATCGAAGTTATTCTTGTATGCATAAATCTATAGCAAATTTACAAAAGAAATTTTATTAAAATGTTTCTCTTTAAATGAAAAAACTAGACAAGGGGCATTACGGCAAAGCTGTCTTTTAAAATTAGGTGCAATAAAAAAAAATACATCTAATTTTACTGCAATTTTTACAGAAAAAACTGCTGTCAATAATGCTGTCTTTTTTTTTTTAACAGTGTACTGCTTGATTTCTTTACACGGTGAAACTTTCAAAATAGAAGAAGTCCAAAAATATTAGAATTAAAAGTTATAGAATTCTACTAGTTGTAATTTTATGATACCATTTTTTAAAACTATTTGATTATGACAATTTTTTACCGATTATTTCGCAATTTCTCTGTTACTTAAATTCCTTACTTCCCAAACTATCGAAACTATGTCCTGCTACATAATTTATAGGTGGGTTTTTTGTCTTATTGAAAATTCTTTTTTCTTTTTTTTTCTTTTTTTTTATCCAATATCAAAAACAATGTAATGATATTTTGGGGACGAACATTAATATTTTTTCTAAAATAAATATTCAGCAAACTGTACTTTGCTGTTCTCTATCTAATTTCTATTTTGCGCATGGTCATTAATATTCTTCATAAAACAAATGTGCAACAAAATATATTTTACTGTTCTATATCTAATTTTAGAGGAAACTGCAATTTAGATAAACGGTAAATCTTATATTACAGTCATAATTACACCCAGAAAACTTTAATTAATCTATGTATTTTTATTTTTTTTTATAATTTATACATTTTGTTTAATTTTATTTTTATTTAAACATTTATTTTTATTTAACTCTATTTTATTAATCTACAAGAAGCAAGATAATATAATACACAACGTAGTGATGTTATGCGCATGAATATTTTTCTTCTTCATAAAATAAATGTTACGAAATATATTTTGCTGTTCTTTGTCTATTTTTAAAGGGAAATGCAATTTAGATAAGCGGCAAACCTTATATTACAGGCGTAATTATATTCAGCAAAATAATTTATAATTGTGAATTATGATCCTAGGTGGGGGAATGACTTATATTTTTCACTCTGAAATCAATTTTCCAAAAATAATGACCAAAAGTAAGTAAAAATAAACGCTATTTGAATAAAATGAAATGAGATATAATTGTTTTCCACGGTAAAACTTTTGCAAATATTTTCTAAAGATAATTTTTAAGTTGGTTACGGAATATTGAGAAATATATTACATTTATTATTTATTAGAATGAGGGAAGCGAATCCTCTACTAGGCTACACAAATAACACTTTGTCGTACACTTAAAAAGAAAAAAGAAACAAACAAACAAAAAAAAAACTACTTAGTTTTTTTGGCATGAAATTAAGCATAAAAATATATTAGGATTTTTAGATTTACACAATATTATTATTTTTTTTAAGAATAACCTTAAAAAAATTATTATTTTAATTAATTTATTTTACATGTTTTTCCATTGCGAACACATTTTTGCAAATAAAAAACGAAACACATATATTTTTAGAGGAAAAAATAATTCATACAGTTAGTAAATATAGATATAATCATGATTAATTAAATAAAAAAATATTTTTTTTATTCCGCCAAAATATCTCAAAAACTATGTTTTAAATTTAATTGAAGAAAGAAATGTTTCTGGACTTGATAGTAATAAAATATGATCTGTCGATTCTGACAATATTATTTTTTTATCGAATAATTAAAAAAAATACATTTTTTTAAAAATATATTTTTTATTTTACGGATTTATTTTTGTGAACGATAATGTAACTTATGTATTTCTTGTAGTACATAAAAATAATTAAGTCAGTAAAAACGAATAAAGTCATGAATGATTATGTATGTAAAGTATTATCGTTGCATCAAAATTTCTCATTTTTTTTTAAACTATTTAAATAAGGGAAGGAATACATCAGCATTCTACGAAGACGAAATATTTTAAATATAGAAAAAAAAATCAAAATTTATTCTTGAAAACGCAAAAGAACATTAAACTTTCTTATATTAAAAATATATGTTATTTGGAAGGAAAATATACATTTTTATATAATACTTTATTAAGATTGGTTGGAGATGGTGCATATTTTGATGCTCTTTACTTGTAATCTTATTGAAGTTTCAAAATTTCTCTTATGAAATTTTTAAAACACTTTTTTTTTCATATTTTTTTTTCATTACATAATTTTAATGAATTAAAATTTGTGAAAATTCAATTATTCACATTCCATAATATTAGTATTTTTCAGTGTTAAGTATTTAAATAAACAATTTATTATTATTATGTGAAATCATTTACGCAAACAATGCTTACGCATTTAAAAAAAATTACATTATGTTGTTTTTTTAATTTATAAAGTGAGAACAAAAGAATTGTAAAGAAATTAATTAATTAATATTTTCATAAAACTTCGCATATCGAAAAAAAGCATGGTTTTTGTTATGTATGGGCCATTTTCAAATTTCGCTTACATATGCTGTCCAAGAGTAAAAGAAGAAAATTCAAGCATAAATTAATATTTAAAGTTTGATTTAACTTATGCCTTAGCTAAATAAGACTATATTGAACATTTCTAACATGAAAAATTTTATAAATGAATAATAATATTCGAGATATAAACCTTTAAAATTGTGATTCTAAGCAAAAATGCTTGCCCCTTTCCAAATTTTATGTAATTAACTGTTATCCTTTTAAAATCTAACTTAACTTTTTTAAATAAAGAGTTTTGATTATTTTAAACATGAACTGTTAGTGTTCTAAAAATATGAAAAAAAAATTGTTTACAAAAGATATTTTCTTTGAGAAATTAACAGAAATATTTTGTCCCTCACTTTGCGCCAAGTCATGGTGACTGGTCATCTTGTGATTATTTTAGCCAAAATAGGTTTCTAATTTTGCTTAAAATTAGCAGCAAATATTCGGCGATATAGTTAAACTATTCATGCAACTACTACTTGCCATTTTTTACTCTTCAATTGTGGAGGAATGTAATAGTGGCAAGAATCAGCTTTCATCAAGGGTGGAATTTTTTTTTTCACTGTCAAGTCTGTTATTTCGCAAATTTTAATATTAAAATAATGATTTTTGTATTTTTGGAATTAATTAATGTTTACTAAATAGTTTCCGAAGGTATGTGTATCATTATCTAAGTTAAAAATTTTACAAGCTAGTTCATTTCTAATAGTTTTATTTGAAATGTCAAGTCCGTTACTTGTCATGTCTGTTATTAAGTGTATAAGCGATAAAATGTAAGCTGATAAGTAAGTTTACTAAATAGTTTTAGAAGATGTGTAAATTATTATCTAAGTTAGAAATTATACATCTAGTTCATTTCTAATACTTTTATTTGAAATATCAAGTCCGTTACTATGAAATGTAAGCGAATGATGAAAATGGCCCATATCATTAGTTTCCAAAATCACTTGAAATAAAAAAAAGAGGTAAATAAAAGTCAGTATAACTTGAAATACAATTTGTAAAATTTCATTTTTTTCCACATAAATACGTAGAAATATCGAGTGATCTAAAAGTCAGGAAGAACTTTAAAAATGAATAATTCGGAAACGAAATAAAATAAAAAGATACCGTTTGCACCAAACGAATGCAAAATAACCCGGGTTTTGTGTGGCAACGAAAAAAAATAGTTCTGTAGGTGACCAACAGATGACTGTATAGTGTTTTATTGGACCAAAAAGATGATTTGCAAATGTTAAAATTTTTAACAACTTACAAGTCAGCTTAGTTACAATTAATTAGTACTGCGAGAAAAGTTCAATGTGATGTTCATAAATAACAAGTATGGCTGTGAGACGAGGCACCACATCGTTCACAGCATTTAGTAGCATTTCTTGCGTTATGGCACATACATTTTGGCGGATGACATCTTTCACTGCTGTTGATGATGCCAGTTCGTCGCGGTACATTTTTGGCTTCAAGAATATCCACAACCAAAAGTCACAGGGTGTGAAACACGTCTGTTGACTTACTGAAAAAAAGACCAATTATAAGATCTGTAGTGAAACCACACCAGACTGTCACTTCTGCATGTTGCAAGGGTGCCTCAACAAAATCCAACAAAATTATTTTTTCATTACCACACAAAACCCGGTTTCTTTTCCAAACGCTTGGTGCAAATCGTACCTTTGTACCTTGATTGGTTTTCAAATGATTCATTTTTAAAGTTCGTCCTGACTTTTGGATTACCCGGTATATAAACTTTAATTTGATTCGCATTTTTAAGCATATTATTTTAAATAAAAATTAAAAATATTTAAAATTGAAATATGAAAAAAAAATGTTACTTGAAAAAATAATAATAAAGTATTGTAAAGTAAAATAAATAAATTTTACATTATTTTACTTTTTTATTTTATTTTATTTATTTATTTGTTAATTTTTTGCAAAGTAGTTGCTTTTACGAAAATATGTGTAAAGACAACAAGTAAAAGTTATAACAAAATGTAGTAAAATAGTGAAAATGATGAAAGGCGGTAACATAAAAACAATGCATTAAACTTTTGTAAGAAATATATATTATTTTTGTCAATTCATAATACATTTTAAGATAATATAATTGAACAATATTTATTTACAATTCTTTCTTAAATCTACATAAAATGCATTCACCCTACATTAATATAGATAAACATTAAAGTTTTAAGTAATATAGATAAACATTAATCTTTAAGCATTAATTCAACAAAATATATTCAACTATCTAAGTTAATAAGAAAATTCCTTATCCAGATAAACCTCAACTCCTATATTAGAGAAATAATCATATCCCATAAAATAATTTAGAATTGTAAATTACAATCTTAGGTGCTTGATGATACTCATATTTCTTTCCTGGAAATCCATATTATGGAAGCAAAGCCTCAACGTAAGAAAAATAATGTCATTTAATGTCATTTGAACACAGCCAAGCGAAATATAATTATTTTGTCAGACAAAACTTTTTGAAAATATTTTCTGAAGATTATATATAAATTCTACTATGAATATTGTAAAGAAATAAAAATATTAAAATAATTTTTCAGCAGAAAATAGGACAGAATCTGAGAATAGTTGTAGAGATGATACTATACTTTAATGAGAATAAGAAAGAAAAATTACAGAGAAATTTTATAAAAATGTCAACTATGCATGCAGTATAAACAGAATTTGGTAAAATATCGGGATTTTTACGGATTTTCTTATTTCCGATAAAAATGATTTTGTGAAAATGTCAAAAAAGTAAGAAGTTAAATTAAATTATATTATTAAACTTTCTTTTCTTTGGAGTGTGTAAAAGTTTTCTAATCTTAGCAAGAATGACAAATCAACTAGTTTTAGTGCTACTTGACAAGGAATTTTCAAACCTTTCAGATAAAGATTTCTATTCGTAGAATGTTTAAATGATTGAATGACACCAGAATCTATAAATTTGTTTGAAAATATGTAAAAGTTTTTATTCCTGTATTCAATAAAAGGAAAATTATCATACCAAAATTCTGATGCCAATGGGGCATTATTAAAATTACGTGGTTCAAAAAGAATCATTACCCTTCAAGGGGTAAAATTCATATTCACTTATTTCTGGAACATTCATGATATCATTTCATTTCTAACAAATTCTGTATAGTATATTTAACTATCTAAGTTAAAAAGAAAATTCCTAATCTAGATAAACCTCAACTCCCATATTACAGAAATAATCACATCCCATAAAATAACTTAGAATTGTAAATTACAATCTTAGGTGCTTGATGACGCTCATATTTCTTTCCTGGAAATCCATATTTTAGAAGCAAAGCCACAACATAAGAAAAATAATGTCATTTGAGCACAGCCAAGCGAAATATAATTATTTTGTCTGACAAAACTTTGTGAAAATATTTTCTAAAGATTATATATAAATTCTACTGTGAATATTGTAAAGAAATAAAAATATTAAAATAATTTTTCAGCAGAAAATAGGACAGAATCTGAGAATAGTTGTAGAGATGATACTATACTTTAATGAGAACAAGAAAGAAAAATTACAGAGAAATTTTATGAAAATGTCAACTATGCATGCTGTATAAACAGAATTTTGTAAAATATTGGAATTTTTATGGATTTTTCATATTTCCGATAAAAGGGATTTTGTGAATATGTCATAAAGTATGGTTATGAGAATATTTGATCAATAATATTATATTTTATTTTTATTTAAAGATGTGGGATTTAATTTTATCATTATACTGCTAAAGAAAAAAATCCGTAAGATTCCGGGAATTATTATAAAATAAATATATATAGATTTCCTTTTTTTCTTTTCTTTTTTTTTAAATCTTAAGCGGTAATGTATAAAACGAAACGAATGAATTAGAAGTTAGAGCACGGTTTGGTTTATTTTGTGTCGGTCGATTATCTACTCTAGGGATATAGGCCCAGGGGGGTGGGGGAGTTCCCTTCAGGGGGAATGCTTTCTAAGGGAATGTAACCCGTATTTACGCAGGGTTCGAAGGAAACCACGAAAACTCCGAACGGTTAGGCCGATGGCAGCGATTGGGTTCGAACTCAGCACTTGCCATCTACCAGTTGAGAGGTCAGCACCGGTTAGAGCATGGACTGGCAAACTGAATTCATGGGCATTTTAAGCTATGTTGGAAAATCTTAAAAAGAGAATCTTAAAAATCTTTTTTTTTTTTTTTTTTTTTTGGGGGGGGGGGGGGGGGTATAAAACTTTTTTATAAAACGTTTTCGAAACCTTAGAAAGAATGACAAATCAACTAATTTTATGGTTATTTGTCAAGGTACTCGTTAAAATTTCACACATTCTATTCTATAATGCTCAAATAATCTAATGATACCAGAATATACAAACGAATTTATTTGAAAATATGAAAAAGATTTTACTCCCGTATTCAATAAAAAGAAAAATATCATTCCAAAATCCTAATGTCAATTTGCATTATTAAAACTAAGTAGTCATTAAAGAATCATCACCTTTCAAGGCATAAAATCCGTATTCACTTATTTCTTGTATATTGATGATATCATTTCATCTCAAACAAATTCTGTAAAAGGACAAAAACTGGACTGATAATCAGTTTTTTTCTTTTCTTTTATTTCTTTCTTTTATTTATTTCTTTTTTTTTGGTATAGTAATTGACTGTAATTTATTGTTAGTAAAATTTGTAATCAACTTTTAACAATCGAATTTACACATTTCGTTTATACATATTTTTTAATGATGTTCACTCACTTTTAAATGGTGCTCCTATTTTGATAATTCTTTCCTTGATGAAAAGAGCTTTGTTCGTGGTTTCATATAAATTTGATAAGAACTCAAAATATGGTATCTTTATCTGTCTATCTGTTTCGTTGTCTTCCGTTTCTCTTATTTTCCAACTTGTAACTTTCGTTAATAAAAACAAGAAATTTCAACATGATGTTGAAATACAGAATGTTGCTGTGATTTTAACTAACTTGAAAGAACTTTACAATTAAGAAATATTAATTTAATAGTGTTTTGACTTTTTTCTTCCCCCCCCCCCAAAAAAAAAAAATATATATATATATATATAATAAGCTTCAATATAATAAGTCACTAAGCGCCAAACATGACCAATGCTGGTGATGGAAAATGATTAAGGAAATAAATACTGAAAACAACAAAATGTTGTTGTAGAAAATATCCGGTTGTGCCAAATCATTTCCGTAAAATATGCCAATTGGCGTGAATAAGTAAATTTTAGTAAAAGTAAACTTGTCTATGATATTTTAGATCATTCTTTTTTATGATTTTAAGAAACACGTCTCAAAGGATAAGAAAAACAGCTCATAAAATAGATATTTTTTTTTTTAGTTTAGTTATTTTAAGCGATTAAAACATCCAATGAATTCTTTACTTATGCTGAAACGATTATTTTTAAAGGTTTGTGTACCGTGTTATTGATCCAGTATTCGTGGATATCATTTTAATTTTGACATAGAAATATTTTAAATGTAGTTTTGTATTTTAAAACTATTTAAAATGATGTTCTCAACCTTGTACATTTTTAATGTATTTTGTGCATATTCAAAACTTCTCAGTGAAGATCCAGTATCTATATACAGGGTATTCGTTTTTTAATAATCCATCAACTGATTCCTAAACCTAAGAGACATGGTTTCAATTGAAAAATTGCTTTAAATGTTGTTTATTATTATATTGTTAACTGATCCACCCGACGTTGCTCAGGACCGTGAGAATAACTTTAAATGAACTTTGAATTTATATAATTTTGTATACTTAACTACATTTTAACTAAATTTATATTTTTAAATGAATAAAATCGTAAAAAAATACTGAATTGAAATTATATACTATTTATTAATATATTTTTGCGAAATTTTATTTTTGAAGTCTATACTGACGAATGTGAGCGAAATCGCGACGAAACACTCAAGTTTTTACTGATTTCGTCGAAATTTTTGCACATTTTATTTTGAAAAAAATATTTCTAAACATCCGAAAGTTTAAAATTTTTTTCTGTAATATATATCTGGTCTATTAATATACTTTAAAAAATTGTGTTAAACTGTAAATGTTTAGTTATTTTTAGCGTAAAAAACGTATCATCGCCGTACATAGTGATGTAGCTTGTATATTTGAAAAGTCATAATTCATTTTAAGGGAAAAAAACTTACCACACCACCGATTAGAAAAGGGTTTCAGATTTAAAAACATATTTTATGTTTGTCAATACTTTTAAATTGCACCTTGAAGAAACTTTGCTATAAAGGGAAAAAAGATCCTTTTTGAAAATTTTTTAAGGTTAACTCAAATATATATTTTTTTAATTGGCAGCAATATTTGAGGCATAAGAGTACGATATTTTAGAATGTATCTTCTGTTTTAAACTTTACTAAGAAACTTTTTTGATGAAAGTTAATAAATATCGAGAAAATACACTGCAAAATTCCTTTTCTCAATTCGATGCGTAAATAAGGTATATGTGCGCGTGTGCAAGAGTTATTTCCCTCTCAAAAAACGGAGATGAGTTTTAATAAGAATTTTTTTTAATTTTTAATTAATAACTTAACTAATTATTAGAAATTTAAAATTCTGGCTCCCATGTGCGCCACAAGAGGACTTGGACTAATCTCTCACAAATTTCCAGCCTCATATGTTCCATAGATTTTTCTAACCATTGCAGGCAGACAAACACATGCTGACAGAGCAAACTTTCTTTTATTGAATGGATAAACCATTATATATATATATATATATATATATATATATATATATATATATATATATATATATATATGTATGTATATTAAATTAGGAAAGTTTAATTTTTAAATGTCCTTGTGCCTATATTAAGCCGATGTTCGATATAAAAAGAAGTTATATTAAAAGAATCTTCTCGGGGATCTAAAAATCCCCTTGGCAGAATCGCGGCGGCACGGCGTCAGTATATTTGAATGGAAAAAAAATCCCACAAATAAACAAACAAATATACAATAAACATTTTGAATAAAGTATACATTTATGGAAGGGAGAGAATATTTGTACAATAAAATTTTCTGTGTGTTTCAAGTCAGCAGAACGATATAACTAAGTCGATATTACTAAGTGAAGTCGTCAGCATTTAAGCAGATTTTAATCATAATGATAAATATATATATTTTTTTTTAATTTTCCTCTGAAATCATTACTTCTCTTTCTCGCTCATGCAGCATACAGAATTAAAAATAGTTTAAAAATGTGTTTACTTTATATGTGTCTTGTCTTGCTTTTGGACCTTGCGTATCTTATTTGTTACTTCAAAATAAATAAATAAAATTAAAAAATAAATAAATAAATAAATAAATAAAAATGAAATAAAAATAAATAAAAAATAAATAAATAAAATAAAATAAAGTAAATAAGTAAGAAAATAAAAATAAAAATTAAATTAAAAAATAAATAAATAAATAAATAAAATAAATAACAAAAAATAAAAAACAATTACTCTAAATTTCCCAACGGAGATTGCTAAATATATTTACCTTATTTTTAGCTTATAAATACTTAATATTAATATATTTAGCAACCTCCGTTGGGGAATTTAAAGTATGTTGTGGGAAAAAATATTATTATTATTTTTTAAATAGTTTTGCTTATTATCAGTCTGTCTTAACTTCAGGTTCGCCTCATGTAAGAAAGATTTTTCTTAATAAAGTTTGTCGCAGAAAGTATAAAAATTTTCTACAACGAAGATAAAAGTTGAAGTAGTAAGAACTTCCTTCTCCAACCAAAACTTACCGAGTTCTGACACTTTGAATTATGTGAATTTTCAGTGTTTTTTGGCACTTTCTCGCTTTTCATTGCTTTTTAATAAGATAATTTTAAATTGAATTAACTCAATATAAGGAATTTCTAGTAACTGAGATTATTTTTAAAAATCATATTACTTTTATAATGTTTATGATAATTTATAATTTTTTTTCGACTTAGACGTCTCTTGCACTTTTTTTTCTGTTAACACGACTTTTTTCAATGAAGTTTCCTACAAATATACACTTTTAAAAATGCTCTAATTAAATAAGATAAATTTTATTTTTATTTATTACTGGTAACAAAAACACATTTTTCAAAGAGAGATGATGTCTCCAATACCGGAAACGGAAGTGCAAAGGGTTAAGATATGTTAAAAGATTCACTTTAAAATTTTATTCATTTGAAGATGTAGTTTATTCTTTTCATGAGCAGTTCAGAAAACTTATAAGTGACACTCAGTGTAATAACTGTTCCCATATTTGTTTGTGTTTTCCAAAAATTATTAAAAGCAAATTTTATTTCTTAAAGTCCATTATTTACTTTATAATTTACCAAAAATTCAAGTTATGTTTCAGTAAAAATCCCTTGACATAAAATCATTTCGAAAAGTGAATTACAATGCAGTTTTTAAGGCTGCCGGCATATTTCATTTGTGAAAAACCAATTTCCTAAAAGTTATGTTTCAAAAGTGAATAGGAATAAACGCTATTAGTGCTAAATGAGGTGAACCTTAGCATTTTTACAGAAAACATTAGCTTTATTATTTAAGGAAAAGGACTTTCAATAGATCATGCTTCTAAAGTATATTAGTTTAATTTAAAATTTTGAAAATAGTACAATAATAATAATAAATTAATGACAGTTTTCAACTATACATTTATAATTTAGATATATTTTTTCTAAATCCACTAAATCCATGCACAGAAATTTCAAAATACGGTGTGTGTAATACACTATCTTAATATTTATTATAATATGAACAACTATGAACAACATATGAATTATAATATATGAATTAAATTAATGTAAACAATTTCCAGAAATTAAAACTAAAAAAAAAAAAAAAAGTAACTTTTTTAGTGAAAATTTATAATATTTAAAGTTTTTAAAAGATTCACTTTATAATTATGCATTTGAAGGCTTTGTTCATTTTTTTATGTGCACATTAGAAATTTTGTAAGTGTCATTATTGTTCCTACATTTGTTTGCATTTTCTTTCCTCAAAAAATGTTGAAAAGAAATCTGATGGCCTAAATTCCATTATTTAATTTATAATATACCAAAAACTCAAGTTATGTTTCAGTAAAAACCACTTGACGTAAAATTACTTCTAAAAGTGAATTACAATGCAATTTTTTGGGATGCCTATATATTTCATCTGTGAAAAACCAATTTTCTAAAAGTTATGTTTCGAAAGTGAATGAGAGTAAAGGCTATTAGTGCTAAATGAGGTGAACTTAAGCATTTTTATAGAAAACATTAGCTCTATTATTTAAGGGAAACGTTTTTCAATAGATCATTTAGCTAAAGTACATTAGTTAAAATAAAAATTTTGAAAATAGTATAATAAATAAATTAATGAGGGTTTCTCAACTGTACATTTATTACTTAGTTCTAGTTATTTTTAAAACAATGATTAGTTACATGCAAACGCTGTGTGCTAATACATGACCTTATTCAGCTGCAGATCGTGTTTCTAAAGTATATCAATTTAAATTAAACTTTTGAAAATAGCACAATAAAAAAAGTATATGACATTTTCTAAACTGTTCTTTTATCAGAATGGGTTAAAGTTATACATTTGATGAAAAGTTCCTTTCTTCATAAGTAGATATAAAACTTATAAGAGACACTCTACATAATAACTGTTCCCATACTTGTTTAAGTTTACTTTTCTCAGAAAATGCTGAAAACAAATTTAATGTCTTAAATTCCATTATTTACTTTATAATTTATCAGAAACTCAAGTTATGTTTTTGAAAAAACTACTTGACGTAAAATTATTTCGAAAAGTGAATTACAATGCAGTTTTTTGGGCTGCCTACATATTTCATCTGTGAAAAACCAATTTCCCAAAAGTTATGTTCAGAAAGTGAATGAGAATAAAGGCTATTAGTGCTAAATGAGGTGAACTTAAGCATTTTTACAGAAAGCACTAGCTTTATTATTTAAGGGAAAACTTTCAATAGATCATGCTTCTAAAGTACATTAGTTTAAGTTAAAATTTTGAAAATAATTAATGACACTTGATGAACCACTTGACGTAAAATTATTTCTAAAAGTGAATTAAAACGCAATTTTTCGGGATGCCTACATATTTCATCTGTGAGAAACTAATTTCCTAAAAGTTATGTTTCGGAAGTGAATGAGAGTAAAGGCTATTAGTGCTAAATGAAGTGAACTTAAGCATTTTTATAGAAAGCATTAGCTTTATTATTTAAGGGAAACCTTTTTCAATATATCATTTAGATAAAGTGCATTAGTTAAAATTGAAATTTTAAAAATAGTATAATAAAAAAATTAATGAGGGTTTCTCAACTATACATTAATTATTTAGTTCTAGTTATTTTTAAAACAATGATTAGTTACATGCAAACGCTGTGTGTTAATACATGACCTTATTCAGCTTCAGATCATGTTTCTAAAGTATATCAATTTAAATTAAACTTTTGAAAATAGCACAATAAAAAAAATCCCTGTCGGCTGGGCCTATAGGCGGAGGTAGATTTCGAAGAGTGCTCATTTCAACAACAACAACAACAACAAAAATATGATTAGAGATAAACCCAGTTTAATAACTTCATTTGGCCGTTTATGAAAATTTTTCAATTTCATTTTTTTGCAAAAACTGGTTTTATCAGAATCATTTTAAGAAAACTTCAGCTCAAATGCCCATTATGACAACATATTTTGAAATAGATTCTAAATTTATTAAAAAATCGACCAAAACAGTACATTATACAGTTCCTAAATAACAAAAAACTGTCAGTTGAAAGCATTTGAGAAAAAAATTGAATTTAAAAATGAGTCATAAAATAACCGATTTGTTGTTTGAATACATCCTTATTGCTCATCATGATTGCTTCGGAAAATTTTGTGCGAAATACTCACTTTGACAGCATTTTTAAAAATATATTCTATCTTTATCAAAAAACTGGCCAATGCGTCACAGTATATAGTTCCTAAATAAGAGGATCTGTAAATTGAATGCGTTTGAGAGCGAAAATGGATTTTAAAACGAGTCATAGAAAACGCAATTTGTTATGTGAAAACTTTAAATTTTCAAATCTCGAAGACTTCGGGAAATTCTGTTCAAAATACCCTTTTTGGTAGCCTTTTTCAAAATATATTCTGTCTTTATCAAAAAACCGATCAATGCATCACATTATGTAGCTCCTAAATAAGAGGATCTGTAAATTGGATGCATCTGAGAGCAAAAATGGATTTAAAAACGAGTCAGAAAAAAAAACGCAATTTCTTATTTGAACACTTCCTTAAATTTTCAGTCACTATGATTTCTGAAAATAATTGTTCAAAATACCCTTTTTGGTAGCCTTTTTTGAAATATATTCCGTCTTTATCAAAAAACTGACCAGTGCATCACATTATATAGTTCCTAAATAAGAGGATCTGTAAATTGGATGCGTTTGAGAACAAAACTGGATTTAAAAACGAGTCAGAAAAAAACGCAATTTCTTATTTGAATACTTCCTTCAATTTTCAGTCCCGATGACTTTCGGAAATTCTGTTCAAAATACCCTTTTTGGTAGTCTTTTTTGAAATATATTCTGTCTTTATTAGAAATTTGACCAATGCGTCACTTTATACAGTTTCTAAATAAGAGGATCTACCATTTGGATGCGTTTAAAATCAAAAATGAATTTAAAAATGAGTCAGAATATAAGCCGTTTGGATTTGAGGTTTTTTCTCCAATTCCTATTTGTGTTTAATTTCTTTTTGCTATACGAATTGGTCCTATGAAAAACTTGTCAATATAAAAGTTGTAGATATTTTTGAAAAGATGTAAAATAAATTTAATCAGATTTGATATCTTAAAAATTGACGGAGTTATGGATTTTTCTCTTTTTTCAGCGCCCTTTTTCTTTTCGTTTTTGTTTTTTTTAATCGGTAAAAGTTGGTCTTATCAAAAACTTGTAAATACAAAAGTTTTAGATAATTTTAATAACATTTATAAAAAATTTAGTTGGTCTTGATATCTTGAAAATTGACGAAGTTATGAATTTTTTTCTCTCAAAATTCCTGTTTTTTTCGCCCCTTGAGCCCACTTCTAAATTTATCAAAAATCTGTCATGTATATACTTTTGGCCCATTTTTAAGAAGTAATATAAACTTTAAACCGATTCGATATCTACTTTAATTAAGAAGTTATGGCATTTTTTTGGTTTTCACAAAAACGCCCCCTATTCCGACCCCCTTGGTCCGATTTTGCCCATTAACGAACTCAGCCAAGATTTTATCCCCATTGATTTTATCTACCAGTTTGGTGGAGATTGGTGAAGAATTATAGAAGTTATCGTGTCCATAAAAAAGTGAGATATATATATATATATATAGATAGATAGATAGATATATAGATAAACTGGTGCGATTGCAATAGGTAGTATTTCTTACGAAATCTACCTAAAAGTATATGACATTTTCTAAACTGTTTTTTTATCAGAAAGGGTTAAAGTTATACATTTGATGAAACAGTTCCTTTTTTCATGAGCAGATATAAAATTTACAAGTGACATTCTACATAATAACTGTTCCCATGCTCGTTTAAGTTTTCTTTTCTCAAAAAATGTTGAAAACAAATTTAATGTCTTAAATTCCATTATTTACTTTATAATTTACCAGAAACTCAAGTTATGTTTCTACAAAACCCACTTGACGTAAAATTATTTTGAAAAGTGAATTACAATGCAGTTTTTCGGGTTGCCTACATATTTCCTCTGCTAAAAACCAATTTCCTAAAAGTTATGTTCAGAAAGGGAATGAGAGTAAAGACCATTAGTGCTAAATGAGGTGAACTTAAGCATTTTTACAGAAAGCATTAGCTTTATTATTTAAGGGAAACAACATTCAATAGATCATGCTCCTAAAGTATATTTGTTTAAGTTAAAATTTTGAAAACAGTATAATAAAAAAATGAATTACAGTTGATCAACTATACATTTATCTTTTAGTTCTATTTATTTTTAAATCCATGCTTAGAAATTTGCAATCATATTGTGAGTAATACATAAACTCAATATTTATTATAATATGAACAATATATGAATTATAATATACATGAATTAATTCAATATAAAGAATTTCCAGCAATTAAGACTTAAAAAATATCATGTTACTTTTATTTATCAAAAATTTATTATATTACAAGATTTTAAAAGATTCACCTTATGATTATACATTTGAAGGCATTGTTCATTTTTTCATGTGCAGATTCGAAATTTTATAAGTGTGATAACTGTTCCTGCATTTGTTTTTATCTTCTTTCCTCAGAAAATGTTGAAAACAAATTTAATGTCTTAAATTCCATTATCTACTTTATAATTTACTAGAAACTCAAGTTATGTTTCCGCAAAACCCACTTGACGTAAAATTATTTTGAAAAGTGAATTACAATGCAGTTTTTCGGGTTGCCTACATATTTCATCTGTGAAAAACCAATTTCCTAAAAGTTATGTTTCGAAAGTGAATGAGAGTAAAGGCTATTAGTGCTAAATGAGGTGAACTTAAGCATTTTTACAGGAAGCATTAGCTTTATTTTTTTAAGGAAAATTACTTTCAAAAGATCATGCTTCAAAAGTATATTGGTTTAAATTAAAATTTTGAAAATAGTATAATATAAAAAACAATGACAGTTACTCAACCATACATTAATGATTTAGTTCTATTTATTCTTTTAAAAATTCATAGGTACATGCAAACACTGCGTATTGATGCACAACCTGATTCAGATATAGATTCAGCCTTGAATCTCGCTTCTAAGGTATAATAGGTTAAGTTAAAATTTTGAAAATAGTCTTATAATAATAAAAAAAATACAAATAACTCAACTATTCATTTATTATTCAATTTTATTTCCTTTTTAAAAAAATGTATAGATACATGCAAGCACTATGTGTTAATACATAATCTGATTCAGCTATCGACTCAGTCATAGATCATGCTTCTAAAGTATAATAGTTTAAGTTAAAATTATAAAATAGTAAAATAAAATATTAATGGAAGTTACTCAACTGTAAATTTGTTATTTAGTTCAATTTATTTTTAAAACCATGCATATATTCATGCAAACACTATTTGTATAATACCTGACCTGATGCAAATTAAAAAGGAATTTATTAAATGACCTGCTTATAGAATAATTTATAAGACTATTCTTGTACAGAATTATTACAGAGATCCATTAAGGAAAATTGTCAAGAATCATGGAAAATTTAAATATTCCACCTTTTTATTAAATACTTAGATTAAATATTTTGAAAATAGGACCTGCCTTGGATTATTCCCATCTAAATTTTCAGACCTCTGTGTGCGGTAGACTTTCCTAGCCAGCGTCAAAAACTCAAAAGAATCTTTGTTTTATTAGTACAGATAATACATATATTTAAAAATATGCAAGAGTATCGCTATGAAAATAGTAGTAAAATAAGAAGTAACACATTTATACCATGATAAATATTAATTAAGTAATAATTTTGAAAATTTTCACACTTGAATCATATGTTAACACGATTAATGCATCGCAATATATCTATAATATCTGTATTTGTTAAGCAAAGTTACATCTCGATTTCAAGAAAGAAAAGAGTTACATCTCAATACATGAGACAAGCCTATATGAAAAACAAACATTTTCCCTAGTTCTACTTTTTGTTTGCAACAAATGATGGATAGCTTCGACCATTTTCATCAACTGTCCGTTTTTCTTCCACGATATTTATTCTTCTATAGAATACCATCATCAGAGTGAAAGGAATTTCGTTGCATATCCATTCCAGTGCACCATTTGATTCCCCGACTGCGCTTCAGATATTATTGACCAGAGAGTTAACGTTTCGGGATATTTTAATAAGTATCCTTTCATGTGAAATGAAGCACTTTCAGTGATTCAACCGATTGTCACACAGATAAGCACCAAAGAGAATATCTTCATAAAAATTTTGGAATATTTTTCCACTTTTGTTTCAGACAGGAATGCGAAATATGAATCTTTTGTAAAAAGTTTAAAGTATTGTACATTTTTATACAAAGTGATCACATTCATAAAATTTTACAATTTTTCAAAAACTTTGTAAAATAAGTAAATTTAGAACATACAAAAATAACTAAAAGTTACTTTTTAGCACTTTCCAGCAAAGTTGAAAAGTGCTTATGCATTCGGTTTGTCTGTCCGTCTGTCCGTCTGGCCGTCTGGCCGCGCTCTAACTCCCGTAAATATACTCGGATTGCTATGAAAATTTTATATGTTATTGATGTTTACCCTAGCACGACACCTATTGAAAATGAAGTATCTACCATGATTAGTTTATCTACAGAGAGAATCAAAAGTGTTCCATTACATTACGGCCAATGGGGAAAAATCGTTAATGTACTCGGATTGCCATGAAATTTTAGGACGTTATTGACGTTTACCCTAGCACGAACGCTATTGAAAATGAAGTCTCTACCATGATCTACAGGGCGAATCAAAAGTTTTCCATTACATTACGGGCTATGGGGGAAAATCGTTAATATACTCGGATTTCCATGAAATTTTATGATGTTATTGATGTTTACCCTAGCACGAACGCTATTAAAAATGAAGTTTCTACCATGATTAGTTTATGTATAGGGGAATCAAAAGTTTTCCATTACATTACGGCCCATGGGGAAAAATTGTTTATATACTCAGATTGCCATGAAATTTTAGGACGTTATTGACGTTTACCCTAGCGCAAGTCCCATCGAAAATGAAGTTTCTACCATGATTAGTTTATCTACAACGCCAGTCAAAGTTTCCCATTACATTACGGCCTATGGGGAAAAATCGTTAATATACTCGGATTGCCATGAAATTTTAGGACGTTATTGACGTTTACCCTAGCACGAACCCTATTGAAAATGAAGTTTCTACCATGATTAGTTTATCTACAGAACGAATCAAAAGTTTCTCATTACATTACGGCCTATATGGAAAAACCGTTTCAAAGGAATTTTAAAGATGTTATACCCTGTCAAACATATTAAAATATGCATTCTAGAAAATATAAGGTGAAAATATAGCTATTAATCATTTACATGGCCACACAAAAGAATTCCATTAGATAATGGTAAAAGGGGGAATTGTGTGTGACATATTTTAAATATAAGCTGCTTTAAATTTAAGCTGTTTCATGTATAATAAAATTGATATATGTCACTGAAGCTTAATATAAATTATACGCTACTGTCTTGCATAATATGAAGTACTTAGCACTTACAGGGCCATACAAAAGATTTCAAATAGTATATTCTTTCCGAAGTACCGCATATGTGTCCGATGATGGCTGATGGAGGGATGAAATGCATTTTAATTATGATATGCGCGTTTATATTTCGCTAAATATATGCACATTATATGGTGTGTATAAATGTTATAGTTGATATACAGGGCCATCCAAAAGAGCTCACTAACGTTACTGAATATGAGCGTAAATTATTTAAACGTGGTTCTTAAATAAGCTATACATTTTTACGCTGAGCTTCATTCAATTTACTGAGAAATGTTTGCAGAATATAGATAAAAGGATATGCAGGGCCACGCAAAGAATTCGGTACATGGATGCCTATGAATGATAATTTATGAGAATGTGATTTCAGTTGTTTTAAAAGTGTTTTAGTTTACAATAAATTTTAGCCTAATGCTGACGTGTAATAAAGGTACAATGTAAACTACAGGGCTGAACAAAAGTATTCAAGTATGTTTCCATCTAATAATATGAAATGCTGAAAAAGAAATTTCAAGCTACTGGGTATTTTCTTGCTAAACTAAATTTTCCCATTATATCAACTGACACATGAAATACAGAGCTGTTCAAAAGTACTGGAATACATATTTGGGTATATTTGACTATACACTATTATTTCCCTAAATAACAAAGTTTTGTTAAAGATTTCATTAAGTGTTGGAAAGTGCTTCATAATCTATGCTTATCGCATGATTTTTCTTACTTGTTTACTTATATCGTTAAAACGGGAAATGACATAAATATGGTCATAAATATTGTTAATTTTCTAATACAAAACAGTATACGAAATTATCTTTATAATCGCAATGAATACTACAGGATGATCCAAAATTATGTGGAGAAACAGATATCACAAATCAGGCATACGACAAGGATAAAAAATCACATAGGGTCGCAAACCACTTATTGAGACAAAAATACAGGGTGTTTCATCCAAACTATTCCCGGTTTGAAAGTAATAATTTCGGAGAAATTAAAAATATTACAATGAAAATGCAACGATATGTATCTTATTTTGTGTGAAATGTGATAACGTTACGAAAAGATCTGGAAAAACATATTGCTCGAGCAATCGATGATACCGTATAAAATGATCATCACTATCCATAATGTGAGGTGCCAAGTACATATTGCTGGCGCGCATAATGCACACTTCTATCACTTTTGTTTGGTGTTATCAGATTTAAAACAAAGAATGTCATTTAAATGTTTTATTAAAATATACTTCAATTTTTTTAAAGTTTTTACCATCAACCCAAATTGAGTTAGGATTGAACACCCTGTATTTGAGACTCAATAAGTGGTTTGCGGCCCTATGTTCCTATGTGATTATATATATATATATATATATATATATATATATATACCGGGTGTCTCAAAAATGACTGATGGATTTTAAAATTCAATAACTTGCAAACGGTGACAGCTTTTTAAAAAAACTTTTGCAGGAGGGTTATGTATTATGTCAGGAGTTTTTTTTTACCGTAATTTTTTATTTTAGTTCGAATCTCGAACAATAGGTGGCTCAGCACTGATAACCTGGCCTTCAATCGCCGTCAGCGTCGCCTATTGTTTGAAACTCGAACTAAAATAAAAAATTACGGTAAAAAAACTCCTGACATTATACATAACCCTCCTGCAAAAAAATTTTAAATAGTTGTCACCGTTTGCAAGTTAATGAATTTTAAAATCCATCAGTCATTTTTGGGATACCCGGTATATATATATATATATATATATATATATATATTTAAAACAGGTAGATAAGAGAAACAAACATTTTTTTTTATTCTATGTTTTTGTTTGTAACAAGTGATGATTAGCTTTGTCTAACTTCGTCTACTGGTAATTTTTCCTGGTCGATATTTATTCTCCCACCGAAAACCATTATCAGAGTGAAAGAAATTTTGTTACATATCAATTCCATTCCATAATTTCATTTTATATTTCTATATGAATTATATATCTCCGAATAATGTATCCATGGATTATACACGAATTATATACTCTAAATATCTGTATTTATTAAGCAAATTTACATGTCAATTTATATATAAAAAAAGAAAAAACGAAAATTAAACGCATACATCTTAATTTATGAGACAAGTCCATATGAGAAATAAATATTTTCTCCGCTTCTATTTTTTGTTTGTAACAAGTGATTGATAGCTTCGCCCAACTTCATCTTCTGGCATTTTTTCTTGGGCGGTATGTATTCTTCTGAAGAATACCATCATCAGAGTGAAAGGAATTTCGCTGGATATCCACTCCAATACATCATTTGATTCCTCTACTGTGCTTGAGACATTATTGGCCATAACATTTCGGGATGTTTTAATAAGTATCCTTTTATGTGAAAGGAAGCACTTTCACAGATTGAGCCGACTGCCTCACAGATATGTACTAAAGATAATATCTTCGTAAAAAAGTTAGTAATATTTTTCTACTTATATTTGGACAGGAGTGGAAATATGAATCTTTTGAAAAGAACTGAAACTATTGTACTTTTTTATACAAAGTGATCACATTCATCAAATTTATTATTTTTTCATAAGCTTTGTATTTCAACAAATTCATTTTAAGATTACTCATATATTAGAATACATCATTTTAGAAATGTAAAATAAATTAAAATAAAATAAATTAAATAAAATTAGAACATAAAGCAAATTGACTAAAAGACGCATTTATAATTTTAAAACAGGAAATGACATAAATATTGTCAATTTTCAAATAAAAATCATTAACGTATTCGAATTTATATATTATTACAATGTACGTCGTAATATGTGGATTTATAAAGCACACTTACACCTCAATTTATATATTTTTTTAAAAGCATGAAATACTTTTTAATTCTGCTTACAAGTACATATGAGAAACAAACATTTTCTCTAACTATATTTTTGTTAGTAAAAAATTATGGATGTCTTTGCTTAACTTCACCTACTACCAATTTTTCTCGGACTATATTTATTTTGCAAAGAAATACCATTAACAGAGTAAAAAATATTTTCCTGCATTTCCTTTTCATTACATCAATTCATTAAATATTTCAATAGAAATTATGTACCGCAATATATTCCATAATATCTGGTTTTACGAAGCAAACTTACATCTTGAAAAATAATAATTATCATAAAAATAATAAAACACAAGTTACGTCTCAATTCAAGTCAAACATTCCCTCTGATCCTGTTTTTTATTTGTAACAAATGATGGATAGTTCCGCCGAACTTCATCTACTGGCAGTTTTTCTTAGGCGATCTTTATTCTTCCATAGAATGATATTTTCAGAGTGAAATAAATTTCGCTGCATTATCCATTCTTATGTATCATTTGATTCACCGACTTTGCTTCAGACATTACTGACCAGAGAGTTAACGTTTTGGGATGTTTTAATAAGTATCCTTTCATGTGAAGAAAGAACTTTCACAGATTGAGCTGACTGCCACACAGATAAGTACCAAAGATAATATCTTCATACAAAAGTTAGGAATATTTTTTTACTTATATTTGGACAGGAGACGAAATATGAATCTTTAAAAAAAAAAAAGTTGAAAGTATTGTACTTTTTCATATAAAATGATCACATTCTTCAATTTTTTTAATTTTTCAAAATCTTTGTAATTCAGCAATTGTCTTTTGAAATAAATTTTTTCAGATGTTTGAATACATCTTTTTAATGATGTAAAATAAAATAAATTAAATTAAAATATTTAAAATTATGACATAAAAAATTGACTAAATGAAACGTTTTTTAGATTTTTAAAACAGGAAATCATATAAATATTGTCAATTTTCAAATAGAAAATATTAAAATATACGAACGTATATGTTGTCACAATATACGTCATAATATCTGGATTTATAAAGTACAGATACACTTCAATTTATGTTTTAAAAAAAGCATGAATTACTTTTTAATTCCTATTACAAGTACAGATGAGAAACAAACAGTATCTCACTCTCTATCTTTTGTTAGTAAAAAATGATAGAAAGCTTCGCTTAACTTCATCTACTAGCAACATTTCTTGGGCTATATTTATTTTACCATAAAATATCATTATCAGAGTAAAAAATATTTTCCTGCATAACCATTTCATTAAATATCTCTACATAAATCATGTATCGCAATATACTCTTTAATATCTGGTTTTATAAAGCAAACTTACATCTCAACAAATAATAATAATCATAAAAAAAAATAAAACACAAGTTACATTTTCAATCCAAGTCAAACATTTTCTCTGGTACTGTATTTTATTTGTAACAAATGATAGATAGCTTCGCCGAGCTTCATCTACTGGCAGTATTTCTTGGGCGATATTTATTCTTCCATAGAATGTAATTATCAGAGTGAAAGAAATTTCAATGCATTATCCATTCCAATATATCATTTGATTCTCCGATTGTGCTTCAGACATTATTGGCCAGAGAGTTAACGTTTCGCTATGTTTTAATAAGTATCTCTTCATGTGAAAGGAAGCACTTTCAGAGATTGAACCGATTGCCACATAAATAAGTACCAAAGCGAATATCTTCATAAAAATGTTAGGAATATTTTTCTACTTATATTTGGATAGGAGACGAAATATGAATATTTTGAAAAGAGCTGAAAGTATTGTACTTTTTCATACAAAGTAGTCACATTCATAATAATTTGCAATTTTTCAAAAACTTTGTAACCCAGCAATTTCTTTTAAGATATGCAGGGCTCCCAAATGGTCCGGGAACTGAACATCAGTATTTTTTAACAGAAAATTTCATGGTACGTTTCTTCATAATTTGCGCTAGTATCAACTTCCAAAGGTGGTTTCTTGGCAGTTTGCAAGAAAATTCTCAGAAAAACATTTCTCTAAGATAATTGTGATGTTCAGTTGGTGGACCATTTGGGAGCCTTGGATATGTCTACTTAAATCTAAAAACATATCATTTTCAAGTTGTATAAATAAAATAAAACAAAATATGTAAAAAAATGACTAAAAGCTACTTTTTTATATCGTTAAAACGGGAAATGACACAAATATGGTCTTTAATACTGTCAATTTTCTAATACAAAACAGTAAATTATACGAAACTACCTTTAAAATCGCAATGTATTCTTTCATATCTGGATTTATAAAGCACACTTACACCTCAGTAAAAAAAAAAAAAAAAAAAAAAAAAAAAAAAAAAAATTCTTAAGACAAGTACATAAAAGAAACAAAAATGTTTTATGGTTCTATTTTTTTGTTTGTAACAAGTGATGATTAGCTTTGTCTAACTACGTCTGCTAGTAATTTTTCTTGGTCGATATTTATTCTCCCACAGAATACCATCATCAGAGTGAAAGAAATTTTGTTACACATCCATTCCATTCCATCATTTCATTTTATATTGCTATACGAATTATACATCTCCGAATAATATATCCATGAATTATACACGAATTATATACTCCATATGTCTAGTTATATTAAGCAAACTTTCATGTCGATTTACACGGAAAAAAAAAAACAACGAATACATCTTAATTTATGAGACAAGTCCATATGAGAAATAAATATTTTTTCTTGTTGTATTGTTTGTTTGTAACAAATGATGGATAGCTTCGCCTAACTTCATCTACGGCAGTTTTTCTTAAGCAATATTTATTTTTCCAAAGAATACCATCATCAAAGTGAAAGGAATTTCACTGCATATCCACTCCAATACATCATTTGATTCCTCGACTGTGCTTGAGACATTATTGGGCATAACATTTCGGGACGTTTTAATAAGTATTTTTTCATGTGAAAAGGAAGCACTTTCACAGATTGAGCCGATTGACACACAGATAAGTATCAAAGATAATATTTCCATAAAAAGTTTGGAATATTTTTCTTCTTAAGTATATTCAAGAAAAGAGTTGAGATATGAATCTTTGAAAAAGAATTGAATGTATCGTACTTTTTCATACAAAGTGATCAAATACAACAAATTTTGTAGTCTTTCAAAACCTCTGTAATTCACCAATTCCATTTTGAGATACACTTACTCAGATGTTATAATACATTACTTTTAGTACATAAAATAAAATAAAATAAAATAAAATAAAATAAGTAAAATTAGAACTTAAAAAAATGACTAAATGATACTTTTTTACATTTTTAAAACAGAAAATTACAAAAATACTGTCAATTTCTGATACAAAATATAAAATTATACAAACTTTTCTTTGTAATCGTAACGTGAGTCATAATATCTGGTTTTATAAAGCACATTTACAGCTTGATTTATATTTAAAAAAAACACGAATTATTTTTCAATTTTTACTATAAGTACACATGAGAAAAGAATATTTTCTCTTGTTCAATTTTTGATCAAAATATATGATGGATAGCTTTGTCTTCAACTATTTCAACCACTTCAACTACTGTCAATTTTTCTTGGGCGATATTTATTCTCCCACAGAATACCATCATAATAGCGATAGAAATTTCGCTACATACCCATTCCATTATATTGTTTGATTTTATATTTCTCTTTAAATTATATATTCCATTATACTCAATAATATCTGGATTTATATATCAAATTTACATCTTGATTAATAAATAATAATAATGACAAAAACAAGTTTCAATTCAATTCAAATATTTTCTCTGGTTCTGTTTCTTTATTGTAACGAATGATGGATAGCTTCACTCAACTTCATCTACGGGCAGTTTTTCTTATGCGATATTTATTCTTCCATAGAATGCAATTATCAGAGTGAAAGGAATTTCGCAGCATTATCCATTCCAATATATCATTTGATTCCCCGACTGTGCTTCAGACATTATTGACCAGAGAGTTAATGTTTCGGTATGTTTTAACAAGTATCCTTTCAGGTGAAAAGAAAGCACTATCACAGATTGAGCCGATTGCCCCACAGATAAGTACCAAAGATAATATCTTCATAAAAAAGTTAGGAGTATTTTTCTACTTATATTTGGTTAGGAATGGAAATATGAATCTTTTGAAAAGACCTAGAAATATTGTATTTTTTCATACATAGTGATCGTATTCATTAAATTTAGTATTTTTTCATAAGTTTTGTAATTCAGCAAAACCATCTTAAGATATAATTACTCATATGTTAGAATACATCATTCTAAGAATGTAAAATAAAATAAAATATGTAAAATTAGAACATAAAGAAAATTGATTAAAATGTACGTTTTTTACATCTTTAAAACAGGAAAATGACATAAATATTGTCAATTTTTAAATTCAAAATTTTAAAGTACACGAACTTATATTTGTAATTACAATATACGTCATAATATTTGGGTTTATAAACCGCACTTACACCTCAATTATATATATATATATATATATATATATATATATATATATATATATATATCAGAGAACGAATAACTTTTTAATTATTATTACATATCCATATAAGAAACAAACATATTCTCTTGCACTATTTTTTGTTAGTAACAAATAATGGATAGCTTTGCTTAACTTCATCTCTGGAAATTTCTCTTGGGCGATGTTTATTCTCCCACAGAATTTCATCATCAGAGTAAAAGGAATCCCGTTGCATATTTATTCATCATTTGATCAATGAATCATTACATTATTTGATTCATGTACTAGCAATTTATTTTGGCCAATCATTATAAATATATTTGCCACAGAATACCATCATCTGATTAAAACATATTTCGCTGCATATCTATTTCATTACATCCTTTCATTAAATATTTCTATACAAAATATGTATTGCAGTATACTCCATAATATCTGATTCTATAAAGGAAACTTACATCTCAACTAATAATAATAATCATGAAAATAATAAAACACAAGTTACGTCTCAATTCAAGATAAACATTTTCTCTGGTCCTGTTTTTTATTTGTAACGAATGATGGATAGCTTCGCCCAAATTCATCTACCGGCTGGTTTTCTTTTTACGATATTTATTTTTCCATAGAATACCATCATCAGAGTGAAAGGAATTTTGGAGCATATCCATTCCAATACATCATTTGATCCTCCGACTGTGCTTCAGATATTATTGACCAGGGAGTTAGCGTTTCGCGATGCTTTAATAAGTATCATTTCATGTGAATGGAAGCACTTTCACAGATTGAGCCGATTGCTACACAGATAAGCACCAAAGATAATATCTTATTAAAAAAGTTAGGAATATTTTTTTACTCAAGGATATTTGAGAAAGCAGTTGAAATATGAATCTTTGGAAAAGAGTTGAAAGTATTGTATTTTTTTGTACAAAGTGGTCACATTCATTTTGTAATTTTTCAAAACCTTTGTAGTTCAACAATTCCATTTCGAGATATATTTACACAGATTTTTGAATATATGATTTTAAGTATGTAAAATAAAGTAAAATTAGAACATAAATAATTTGACTAAAAGGCCACACTTTCCGTCGTTGAAACAAAAAATAACTTAAATATTTTCTTAAATATTATCAATTTTCTAATACAAAATTGTAAAGTCTATGAGCTTTTTTTGTAATTGTAATATATACCATAATATTTGGATTTTTAAAACACATTTACAATTCGAATTATAAAAGAAAAAAAAAAGGAATTACATCTTAATTCCTAAGAAATGTATTTATTCATGGTGCCGAGTGGTCAGGGAAAAATACAGTCAGAAAAAGAAGAAACTACCACTTTTTTCTAATAAAAAATTACTTCAAATAATATAAAGGGATTAAAGAACACGAATTTTTATTTTTATTACTATTATGTAAAACAAAATATTGGTATATAACACATTTTTTTACTGTGTTTTCCCCTGAACATTCGCCACCTTATTATGAAAAACAAACATTTTCTCTCGTTCTATTTTTTGTTAGTAACATATGATGGATAACTCTGTCTAACTTCACCTCTGGAAATCTCTCTTGGGCGATATTTATTCTCCCACAAAATACCATCACCAGAGTGAAAGGAATTTCGTTGCATATTTATTCATAATTTGATCAATGAATCATTACATTATTTGATTTTACACTTTTATATGAAATATATATTGCAATAAATTCCGTAGTACTGTATTTATAAAGCAATTTATATCTCGATTAATAATAATTAAAAAAATGCAAGGTACATCTTAATTCAAGTCAAGCCTTTTTTCTAGTTCTGTTTTTTGTTTCCAACAAATAATGGATAGTTTTGTCCAACTTCATCAACTGGCTTCTTTTGTAGAGCGATATTTTTTCTTCCACAGAATACCATCATCAGAGTGAAAGAAATTTCACTGCATATTCTTTCTAATGCATCATTTGATTCTCCGACTGTTCTTCAGACATTACCCGTAAAGCATGGTGACGTCAGTGCAACGTCGTTGTGAAGTCACATTAGGACTTTCTGACCATCGACTGTCGATGTGACGTCACGTGACGTCGATGTGAAGTCACAGTGACTAAAATGTGAAGTCGTTATGGCCGTTTTAGAGCTCTTTTGTGACGTTTCACAAAGTGGTCACAATGTGACAAATTTGTGAAAAATGTGTCACTTGTGACTAATTTGACATTAACATTGTGACGAAACTGTGACAAAAGCAACGATATTTAAATTGCCTGAAATATGTTTTTTAAAGTAAATAACATGTTTTGAAGTATATTTATAAATTTCTAAAGATTTTTAAGAAAGTCACATCTCAGTCACAATGTGACGTCACTGAGTGGTGGCATTTTGGTCACAGATGTGATGTGACCAAAGTGACTCACAGTGACGTCACTGCGACCATGCATGCTATTAGGGTATTGACTAGACAGTCAGCGTTTCGGGATGTTTTAATAAGTATCTTTTCATGTGAAAGGAAGCACTTTCACAGATTGAACTAATTGTCATACAGATAAGTATCAAATATCTTCATAAAAAAATTAGGACTATTTTTCCACGGGATATTTGTGAAAGGAGTGGAAATATGAATCTTTTGAAAAGAGTTTAAAGTATTGTATTTTTTTTTTATACAAACTCAAAATCAAATTTTATTATTTTTCAAACTGTCTCTCTTTAATTTTAATAGTGGAATGCATGTATATTTTTAAAAATTTTTCAATGAAAAATTATTTATTTTATTTTCTTTTCGGCACAGTCTCACTTCTTTACTAATAGCATATAGAATACAAAAGGCATTCTTTTCATATCTACCTTTAACAGGAACTGACATATTTCTCCCATATATTGTTACTTTTCTAACACAAAATTGTAAAGTATATCAACTTTGTAAAAAAAATCTATTTTAGTACGCTTCCATCTTTTTCACTTATGCAAAATATGTTCGTTTGAGCATAAACGATGCAAAAATGCTCAAATGAAAAATAAAACTTTGGTCTGATAATATAATTCAAAATAGCCGTCTTTTGGGAGTTCTATAAATGATATTAACTGCCAGTGTTGAGAGATAGCAGCAATAAATGAAAACGTTCTTTAAATCCCACGTATAAGTAACATTATCGTTTGGTTACATTGAAGTTGAAGTGATGCAACGCGGAGGTACAAAGGGTTAAAATGTTAATGAACTTTGCTAGTCAGAATTTTGTCAATTGCTGATTCTTATTTCTTATTTTCTACAGGAATATCCCCCCCCCCTCCCTGACGTCGAAGAGGTAACTGCGCTATCTCTATGTGGTAAAACACAGTGTAACTCATAGCGCACTAAACTGGTTTTTCGCTCAAAAAACTGTCATTGGAATTGACGTTCCCCACAAGACCGGTATGTCGTCTGTGTGCATCCGAAACTTGACAGCAGAAACAGAAATTTGCCAACAGAAGAAAAAAATGGCAATATTTTTCTTTTCAGGGGAGGGGGATGTCGTAAACGAAAAATACAATTTTAAAGTGATTTAAAAATAGTAATATTATTAATTAATACTGTTATTTTTATAGTTGCAGCAGACTTCTTTAATTTTGCAATTTTATTTCATATTTGTTAAAAATTTGTTTTATTAAGAAATCTTAATTTTGTCATTGTATATTAGCCGCAAAAGCCTGGTTTACCCCAGAAGTATTGTAAATGCTAATAGTGTGTTTATTAGAACATAAACTTGCCGAATTTTGCTCATTTAAATGTTTCCATACTGTCAATTATTTTTATCAGTTTTTTTTTTTTCAAATTTACCTGAAAAACAAAGTTTTTACCGACCGTCCTATGTCCTGGGCATCTAAACTAGTTTATGTATTCGCTATTTTGAAACGCGCGATTCATATTTTATTACTAGTTCATGTTTTATTAAGAAATCTTAATTTTGTCATTGTATATTTGCCGCAAAGCCTGGTTTACCCCAGAGGTATTGGAAATGCTAATCGTGTGTTTATTAGAACATAAACTTGCCGAATTTTGCTCATCTAAATGTTTCCATACTGCCAATTATTTTTATCAGTTTTTTCAAATTTACCTGTGAAAAACAAAATTTTTACCCACCGTCCTAGGTCCTGGGCATCTAAACTAGTTTATGTATTCGCTATTTTGAAACGCGCGATTCATATTTTATTACTAGTTCATGTTTTATTATGTAATCTTAATTTTGTCATTGTATATTAGCCGCAAAGCCTGGTTTACCCCAGAGGTATTGGAAATGCTAATCGTGTGTTTATTAGAACATAAACTTGCCGAATTTAGCTCATCTAAATGTTTCCATACTACCAATTATTTTTATCAGTTTTTTCAAATTTACCTGTGAAAAACAAAATTTTTACCCACCGTCCTAGGTCCTGGGCATCTAAACTAGTTTATGTATTCGCTATTTTGAAATGCGCGATTCATATTTTATTACTAGATCATGTTTTATTAAGAAATCTTAATTTTGTCATTGTATATTAGCCGCAAAGCCTGGTTTACCCCAGAAGTATTGGAAATGCTAATAGTGTGTTTATTAGAACATAAACTTGCCGAATTTTGCTCATCTAAATGTTTCCATATTGTCAATTATTTTTATCAGTTGTTTCAATTTTACCTGAAAAACAAAATTTTTACCCACCGTCCTAGGTCCTGGGCATCTAAACTAGTTTATATATTCGCTATTTTGAAACGCGCGATTCATATTCGCAATTCTTCAATTTATTGAAAGAAAATATAAATTTTTATTACCTGAATTAAATATTTTTTGCATTTTAGAAAATAATTTTACAGTGATTGGGAAGAAAATTGATATTTTCTTAAGATGGCTTCTACGAGCAGGCCTACAGTGCACGTTTTCATTTTATATTCGTGTACATACATTGTAATTTTACCAGGCGAATATTTTTTTTTCTTCTGGTCAAGTTGGATAAACAATAAAAAGCGTGCTTTACCGCCACTTTTTGGTGTTTATATAAATATGGTTAATTATATAAATACGTAGCACCTACAGTCGTCATTCAATCTGTATGTCCGTCCATCTGTCCGCATATAACAGAGCAAAAACTACCCAACTGAATCGTTTGAAATTTAAAATATATAAATGTTGCATAATTTTGCCGCGTCATTTCAAATTTTATGAAAATCGGCTGTAAACTTTAATTACAGGGGCAATCAAAATTATTCAGTCACATTATGGCCAATGGGAAAAAATAGTTTCAATTGCATTTTAATGATGTTATGATCATTCGAACACAATAAAATTTATATGTATCTATAAAGTCTATAGAGAAATATACATTCAAAACACTCTGTGGTGCAAAGGTATGTGGTATAATTTCACAGGGCCACGCAAAAGCATGCCATTATATAATAATAAAAGGAGAAACTAGTTTGAAGTATGTTTTAATAATATTAAACCATTATTGATATACTTTGCTGAGGTTTACTACAAATTACTTTCTGTATAAAAGAAAGCAGATAGTATTTACAGGTCACAAAGGTTTTCGCCTACAATATTGTATTCGAAGTACTGTATACTATTACGCAAAGATCTGAACATTTTAAAGATTTGTTATAAGACGAAATCACCTCATTTGCTATGTTTGTCGTGCAATTTTCGGCTTGTTTGTTCAAACTAAAAAATTCTAACTTCACTGTAAAAAAAGGACGATTTAACGGAAGTATTACTGGTAATCTAGACGCCAGTACTATTTACTGTTTTTTAACGAAAAAATTCCGGAAAAAATTCCATTTTTTCGAGTTTTTCCCGACATTTACGGACATTTTTCCGTTAAAAAACAGTAAATAGTACTGGCGTCTAGATTACCAGTAATACTTCCGTTAAATCGTCCGTTTTTTTTACAGTGTTCTACATTTTTTCCTGACATTCATCGTATAATCTGAAAAATTTCACAAATTAATATTTTCAGTTAATATATCCAAATATGATTTTCGAAAATAAAATCGGTTCGGATTAACCAGAATTTTGGATTAGCGGGTTTATGTACTGTATCATCATATTGTATAACATATTTCCTACAAGTAAACAATTTCTATGGGTTTTAGAAAAAGAACTTTCAATTCAATAATCCTAATGAAGCAAGTGAACAAATTAATTTGTTTTAGAAAGAAGGATTATATCTTGAAAAATTGAATTTCCTTTTGTTCGGCAAGTGCATGATTGAAAACTGTTCAATATTCTAGAATTGACGTTCCAATTAGGTAATTACAAAACTCTTAAATCATTTGAGAAAACATTTAACTGATAGAGTCTTTTGTGATTTTTCCAATACGCTGTATTTTCACAAAGACATCCCAGAGAAAGTTTAATGATGAATCGAAATTAAATGTTTTTGCATCGATCGAGTAAACTTTAGAACTATTTAATAAAGATTTAGAATTTTTAAACAAATATTATACAAGTTTGCAAGAAAGGATAAAGTAAAAAATGAATCTGCTTCCTGCGGTATTATAGTTCAGTTGCTACCATACAGAAATTTCATTAAAATTACAAATAATAATAATAATATATAAGCTTATTGTGAGATTTATATCATTCTCGGGGATCCTTACGAAAAATTTATGTTCTTTCCGAATCGCAAATCCATGTTATTCATGGAAATATTGATGTAAAACACAAGAACACAGTCAAATTCTAACATGGTAGATATATCATCTTATTGTATAGCATAAAATCTTTCATATAGGTGAATATTTTCTATGTGTTTTTCAAAAAGAATTTTCAATTCAATAATCCTAATGAACCAAGTGAACAAATTAATGTCTTTCGGAAAGAAGGAGTATGCCTGAAAAATTGAATTGCCTTTTGTTCTGTAAGCGCATGATTGAAAACTGTTCAATATCCTAGAATTGAAGTTCCAATTAGGTGATTACGTAACTCTTAAATCATTAGAGAAAACATTTAACTGGTAGACTTGTTTGGTTTTCTCCAATCCAGTGTATTTTTCCAACGACATACACTGTAAAAAAAAAAAAAAAATCAAGAGGTTACTAAAAATTTTTTAGTAAATTTGTATTCCACAGAATTTTTTAGTAATCATTACAAGCTTTTTTTTTTTTTTTTGCAAGTGAAACAAACATTTTTTTTGTAAGCTGAACAAAAGAATTTTTTGTGTAACTAACTTAAAACTTTTTAGTATGAGCCACCAAGCAAACTATAGTAATGGCTCCAAAATTATTTTTAGTTAATTAAAAATTATATTTAGACTTCTGAAGCGGAAGATTTTCGGCAAAACCACAATAGATGGCAGCACCAAACATTGCTACCTGCTCTATTTTGACATGTTTCTAAAGGGGAGGGAAAGTCCAGAGATCATTACCCATGGTAACTGCTAAGACAGGATTTTCATAATCCCTTTATTTAACGAGCACTTACATTGCATACATTCAGTGCATATTTGGTGGCGTCAAGCATCGAACCCGGGTAATTTCAGCCTGGAGTTCGGTGCTATGACCACTAGGCTATCACGGCCACACCAAGTGAGTTTTAGTAATAGCTATTAAAAATGTAAAACTATTAACTCAATTTGTTGCTAGCTTTTTTCTAGTTATTCTAACAGATTCATTGTAACCGAGTAAAATTACTAAAAATTTTTTAGTAATTACAAGGATCACTAAAATTTTTTTAGTAGATTGACATTTTTTTACAGTGTAGAAAAGAAAATTTATTGAAGAGAAAAAAAGTAATTTTTTTTTTTTTAATACTGATAGAGAAAATTTTTAAACTTTTAAATAATGATTTACATTTTCTACTAAAATGTATTCGAGCTCATTCAAAATTATAAAGTAGAAAAAGGCACTGCTTCCTTCCCTACTATAGTTCAATTGTTATCATACAGAAATTTCATTAAAAATTATAATAAATAATAATGATAATAATAATAATAATAATAGTAATAATAATAATAGTAATAATAATAATAATAAATATAATAACAACATTTTAAAAAAATTATTGTAAGATTTAGAGTATTCTGGGGGGATCGTTAGGAAAAACTGATGTTCATTTCGATTCGTCATTCCTGTTAGTCACAGAAATATTGAAGTGATATACAAGCACACAGTCAGATTCTAACATGATAGATATATCATCATATTATGTAACATAAAAGCTTTCATACAACTGAATAATTTCTATGTGTTTTGTAAAAAGAACTTTCAATTCAATAATCCTAATGAACCAAGTGAACAAATTAATGTCTTTTAGAAAGAAAGAGTATGTCTTGAAAAATTGAATTTCCCTTTGTTCTGTAAGCGCATGATTGAAAACTATTCAATATTCTAGAATTGAAGTTCCAATTAGGTGATTACGTAACTCTTAAATCATTAAAGAAAACATTTAACTGGTAGAGTCTTGAGTCCAATACGCTTTACTTTTCTAAAGGCATTCCAGAGAAAGTTTATTGATGAAATGAAGTTAAATGTTTTTTATATCGATCGAGAAAACTCCAGAACTTTTAAATAAAGATTTATCTTTATCTCCTAAATATCATTATTTTTATTTGTAAGATGTAAATCATATGCAATTTCCTTCCACGTAAGTGATATATTCGGGATACTTATATTTAGTGTCAGCTTAAAATACATTATTTAACAGTGTGTTGTTTAAACAGTATAAACAAACAGGAAATTGTATGAGAAACATGGAAAATATGGTGAGTTCACACAGTAAGTAGTTTCATAAATATTCAGATATTAGTTCAGTAGCTGTTGCATTATTATGCAAAAAGGTATACAAAATTTATTCCAAAATTTATTACAATAGATACAAAATTTTTACAATTAAATACACGGTAAAAATAATTGTAAATTTACGGTGCTTTACAGTGAATTATCTAGTAAGTTTACGGAATATGTCACTTTTTTCATAAACGGTCAATTCCCGTAATTTTTGTGTATGTAACGGGCGAAAACCGTTAATGTACTGGTAAAGTCTGTTGATATAAGGATAAAGTCCTTTTTTTACAGACATTGTCTGGAATCTCTGCTGCAGATTTTTTACAATGTATATCAAAATCAGTGTTAATTATTATGCACACACTACACAAATTATCTCATATGTACTGGTTCTTTAAAAAACTCTTTATTAAAGGACTCATTCGCAGCTCACTGCTGCGTTATCGTCTGCACTTATCTCAAACACAACTTTAGAATAAAAACAGAAAAAACACTTCACTTCTCTTCAGTTTCTCAACACTGACATTTTAATTTAGGTAGCACGGTATCGTCTGCCTACATGGAACATACCGGCCCCCATTGACATGTTTCACATTCAATAATAAATCTTTTTTTTTACTAAGTACACTAATTACACAAATAAATACAAAAAGTCACTATATATGTTACTTAAATATAAAATTGAAAAAAATAACAATATATCACTCACACATATATATATATATATACATTTTTTTTAAGTACTATGGGTTTCAGGCATAGGTAAAATACATATTTTACTAATCGATCTTTTAAAAATTCCATTCTGAGTTTTTACCTGAACTACGCGAATTTTTTTTATCGTTACCGTAATATACTTCAATAATTCTGCCTAAAGGCCACTTATTGCTTGATATATTTTCCTCTACTAACAACACTAGATCTCCTATTTTTACATTATCCTTTTCAAATCTCCACTTACCCCTCTGTTGTAATTCACTTAAATAATTATGGTGCCATTTGCGCCAAAAAAGTTGTACAATTTTAGTTATCCTTTGCCATTTTTTGAGGCGATTTTCTTTTATATTGGTTAAATCAGGCTCAATAATAACATTTAATGGTCTGTTTATAAGAAAATGAGCTGGAGTTAGGACTCCAAAATCATCTGCGTCATCTGATAATGGACTCAAAGGCCTCGAATTTAATATTCCCTCTATTTGTATCACTACTGTAAGAAATTCCTCATAAGTGAGATTAGCACCTCCCACAATTCTCTTAAAATGAAATTTAAAGGATTTTATTGCGGCCTTCCAAAGACCCCCGAAATTGGATGATCTGGGGGGAATAAATTTCCACTCAATGCCTTCACTAGACAAATATGCTGCTAATTTCTCATCAGGTTTTCTTACTAATTCATAAAAGACCCTAAGTGTTTTATCTGCCCCAATAAAATTTTTTGCATTATCAGAATACAATTTGGCACATTTACCTCTGCGTGCTATGAATCTTTTTAGTGCCGCAATAAATGATTCGGAAGTTAAATCTGAAACAATTTCTATGTGTATAGCCTTAAATACAAAACAAACAAAAATACAGACATAAATTTTTTGTAAGATGGTCCTACGTGCATAACCAATTTTGATCATAAATGGCCCACACAGATCAACACCCGAAATATTAAAGCAATAGTCTAATTGGACTCTATCCCTGGGCAAATCGCCCATCAATTGATTTGCAATAACTGGTTTAGCTTTAAAACATGGAATGCACTGATGAACCACCTTTCGACACATTGCACGACCATTTATTGGCCAAAATTTATTTCTTACTAAGGATAGTAAAGTTGACGCACCAACATGCAAATATTTCTTATGATAATAATTTATAACAATTACAGTAAATTTATTACTCTTTGGTAAAATCGCCGGGTGCTTTTTTGAAAAATTTAAATTACAATTATTTAACCTGCCACCAACCCTTAAAATTCCAAATTCATCTAAGTAAGGGTTGAGGCCTTTTAACTTGCTACTCGGACTTACCGATCCTTTAGTCTGAAGACTATGTATGTCGGTACTGAAGGCTTCATTTTGCACTAATTTAATTAAATATTTCTCTGCCAATTCCAGTTCTAACGTACTCAAGGGTTAATTACACTTATAAAGAGGCATACCTGCATTCATCACAAATCTGAAAATATAACTAAGAATACACACAAGCGTTAAGTAATTATTACTAAGATTAATCAAGTTATTTACAAAACAATTATCGGTAATATTATAATTTACAACATTAAATTCATTAACGATTTTAACATTAATTTTGAGCTCTTTATTGAACTCCTCATTTGTTGCTGGTATGGTTATTGTACGTTGAGGATAATCACTGTTCTGAAGAAATGAAGGTCCCTTAAACAGTTTTTTAACAGTCATTTGTGCTTCAGGTTTATCTGAATCATCACGAGGAACAGCTCTCTTAGGCTCCACTTCACGGCCATCAACTTTATGAGATCTAACAGCTTGAGCATCATCAACCATATGAGCACGTCCAAATGTCACAAAGTCAAATCCACGTGATCTGCGTTTATTGCGTTCCATCCTCACAACACAATCAACAATTTCATCCCATTGTTCAAAATGAGATTTGAGTGACTCTTCTGTAGTTTTATAATTGAGTCCGCCAATGAATAATTTACGGAACTGTTCTGTTTCAACTTCATTATCAAAATTACACCCTTCTTTATATGTCAGCGAAAGATTTTTATCACTTGTACACCACTTATGGAGTCTCATACCTGCTTTATGCATAATCGCTATGAGCTGCCGCTGCAACTCTTTGGCTTCTTCAAGCGTAGGTGCACCGCACAAAATATCATCCATGTAAATATTTTCTCGAAGAACCGATGCTGCCATCGGATAATTATCTCCTTCATCAATCGATAGCTGGTTGAGAGTTTTCATTGCTAAATAAGGCGCACTAACCGTACCGTATGTAACGGTCTGCAGTTCAAAAATTTTAGGCTCTTCTTCGAAATTATCGTTCCACAAAATTCTCTGCAATGCGTGCTGACTAGGATCAATATTGATCATTCGATACATCATTTGAATATCCGCAGTCAGTGCATAATTATGCTCTCGAAAACTAACCATAATCGTGAATAAATCATTCTGAATAACACCGCCATTATATTGCAATGAATTAAGTGATGTGCCATTTGTTGTTGTGGTAGAACAGTTAAATACAACTCTCAGTTTTGTGGTGGACTTTTCTGGCCTGAAAATACCATGATGTGGAGCATAATACACGACGTCAGGTTCTTTCACTTCTTTAACCTGTTTCATATGCCCCAACATTTCATATTCATTTAAAAAATCTTTATACAATTTGAAGTATTTCTTATCTTTTGATAAGCGAGTCCACAGCGATTTGAGTTTTTTAAGAGCAAGCTCCCTAGATTGGCCTAAACACGAAGGATTTTTCTTTAAAGGTATTTTCACCACGTATCTTCCTTCCTCATTTCTCCTATGCGTGCGCGCAAAATGTTGCTCACATATCTCAAATTCCTTACTTTTTGATAATTCTACTTCGACGTTTTCAACTTCCCAAAACTTTTTTAATGTTTGGTTTAAATCTTCCTCCCGAATTAGCCCACAATGAACTTTTACATCACTTTCCTGCTCTATGCATCCACTAGCCACATACCCAAATACGGTATTTTGCAAAAGTAAATTTGAACTCTGAGAATATATTTGTCCCGGTCTTAATAACTCATAAAATATTTCTGCCCCCAACAACATATCAATTTTATCAGGGAAATTAAATCTATAATCTGCTAATATAGTTAAATCTGGTACTTCAACATTTATGTTAACCACTTGTTGCGGAATTAAATCTGTAATTTTCCTTACTACTAGCATAGTCAATTCTCTTTCAAAACTTTTATCTCTATTCGCGATTTTTGTATTTACGCAGCCTTTTATTGTCATAGAAGTGTCATCCAAACATGAAATTAAAGTATTCGTTTTATTAATTCTAAGCTGCAATCGATTAGCACACTGCGAAGTAATCGAACATGCTTGTGAACCGACATCTAGTAAGCATCTAACTTCCTGCCATTCCGAGAACTTATCTTTAATGAGGATACGCGCCGTACTTAATAAAACGGATTTTGTTTTATTTTTCACAAAACTAGAGGCGACAGTCTGACTCGGAGGGTAGGAAAGGATTTCCTCGGGTTGTGAATTTTTTATTCCTGCAGCCGATTGAAACACATGACCAACATTTTTATTTTGATTATTTAATTCCTTTTCTTCTCTAGGAAAGTGTATTAGTTCAGAATGCGGTAGTTTACATCTAGCACAATTTTTAGACTTACATTTCTGTGCGCAACAATTATAATTTAAACATTTGAAACATGCTTTATTTAATTTCACAACTTCTACTCTATCTTTAATGGACAGTTTTTTGAATTGCGGACAAGAATGTAAACCGTGATATTCATTAGATTTACACAAGACACATTTGACATTTTTTGTTTCCGAAAAAAATATATTTGAAGCGCTCCTTTGAGGCCGATTTTGAAATTTATTTGTCGCTATACGTTTATTTTCATTTATCGTGTTTCTCGAATACACATTTGATTCACCTTTAGATTTATTTTTAATCGACAAAAAAATATCGCATTCTCTTCCTAGTTGCTGTGGTTTAAAATATGACTCTGATTGTTTAATTGCGATATGATTCATTAATTCGCGATCTAAAGAACTGAAAATTTTATCTGAAACAATCAGATCGCATAATGATTTAAAATCATTTACCTCACGCAAATTACAGTAATACTGAAAAATTGAACTCAGCCTAGCTGCAAATTGAACGTAACTTTCCGACGGTAATTTTTGCGCACTCTTGAAATTGTTTAAACATTCTTGTGCAGTAGGTTAAAATTCCCTTAACACTATATTTTTCAATTTATCATAACTAATCAACTCTTCCTCTGATAAATAGATCATTAAATTGCTCGCTTTTTCGCCGAGAATATTTAACAGAATTTCGGCCATAAACTCTTCAGGTACATTTTTAGTTCGAAACGCTTTCTCAAGAGATTGAAAAAAAAGATTAAATGACTCAGCTCTCGTTGGTAAAGGAATAGTTAAAGTTTTAATACTTTTAATAAAACTTTCCAAGTTATTGTTCCCTATTCCCGTTTCCGATTTTTCTGTTACAGACGGCAAATTTTCCTGAGATTCTTTACGCAATTTGGCTATTTCTAATTCTTTCTCTAACTGAGCTAGTTTAATTTTTTCAAATTACGAATTTTGGGATGGCTCTTTACGAATATTTGCTAATTCTAACTCTTTTTCTAATTGCGCTAATTTAATTTTTTCTAGTTCTAATTTTGTTTTCTCAGTTTCTGTTCGTGATTTATACTCCTCTACAACCGAATTAACGATGCTTTTTAATAACTGCTCATTTGAGTAATATTCACTATTCTCTATAATATTTCTTAAATCAATAATTTTACTACTTTCAGGAGCAGTTAAACCCAATTCCTCAACTACAAGCTTAAGCTCGTGTTTATTTAGATTATCAATAACAGACATAATTTAATCAAAATAAACTAAAAAATTGCTCTTACCTCACTCAAATCGCTGCGAAATTCCGAGGAAGACTCATTATATTTCTTAAATTTATCATCTTCAACGCAATATTTCACTTGTTTCAGTACGATATTATTCGAAGATTCTCATGTTGAACGTTGACAGATCTATAATAGAACTCTTAATATAACATCAGCACAAATTCCATGATTTTTCACTCTCGTAAATAATTATTTTCACCTTACGTCTCGGTGGTCCATGAATTATTATGCACACACTACACAAATTATCTCATATGCACTGGTTCTTTAAAAAACTCTTTATTAAAGGAATAACACTCATTCGCAGCTCACTGCTGCGTTATCGTCTGCACTTATCTCAAACACAACTTTAGAATAAAAACAGAAAAAACACTTCACTTCTCTTCAGTTTCTCAACACTGACATTTTAATTTAGGTAGCACGGTATCGTCTGCCTACATGGAACAATCAGTAATACGGAAATTGCTGAACTTCATCGTAAATAAGTCATAATCACCATGACAACCTATCATGCTATATCATTGAAATAATTATGTACAATAGGATTTAACAGAAAGGATAAAGCTTTTATTAATATATTTTTACGTTTTAATACAATTTTTGCAAAATATAAATGACTCGACAAAATTCTGCAATGATTATATATGTTAAGGGAGATCCGTAAGAAAAAACCCAAAATTTTTATTATTTATTTTAAAGTAATGAATTTTGGTGTATTATTTAAGAATCTTTTTGTAAGGAATAATTAGCAAAAAAAATTCACTTTTTATTAAAAAGTATATTTTTTATGGGGGTTTTTTGTCGAAAAATACACTTTTTAAAATTACTACTCCTCATTTAGTTTTCAATATTTTGGTATTACTAAAATTTTTTAAATAGTGTTATAGTGTATGGAAAAGACCTAGGGAGAGATATTTTTAATTTTCTACTTTAATCAGATAAAAAAAAGAAAGAAATTACGCATGGTAAATTTCCTTAAATTCGTTATAATTTTCATGTTTACCAATTTATGTAAAAATTTCAGAAATAGTTAAAAAATATATCTCTCCTTACTTTTGTTGCAAATTTTTTTAAGATTCTAAAAACATAAACACTTTGTTTCTAAATCATTTTAACACTGAGCCTTAGTACTTTGAACTTAGGCAAAATATGAAAAAAGTCATTTTCAGGAAAACACATTTTAAAATGGCCGTTAGTCCTTTAAACTCTAGTGACTACAATTTAAAAAGCTCATTTGCTACCTGTTCCAAGTGACCGCGAGTTCGGAAATTTTGCATGGATATTCGCAAATATGCATTTTATCGTTTTCTGAGATAAAAAATTTTTTGAACTTCTAAGGATTTTTGGCCGAAAATGGGGTTCGGGTCTCCCTGAAATTTAAAAGTAGTCGGTTGGGTAGTTTTTTCGCTTATATAAGCAAACACATGGACAGACAGACAGATGGGCGTAGAAGGGACACCAAAGGAAGCTACGTATTTAAATAACTATGAACGATATATTACGAGAAGGGGAAATCATAGGAAGTTATGATGACTTACCTGTTCAACTATAGTTATAAAAAGTTCATTAAATATATTTTTCACAAAAAGAAATAGGAATAGCGTAAATTAATTATTATTATCGCTTTAACATTTATTTTTATAATTATTCGTATATTGATCTCTGGTGTATAGAGTAAAAGTGTTGAAATAATAAGGTTAAATAATAAGGTTAAAAATTGCATGTAATATATATACTATATTTTTTCTGTAGAAAAAATTTAGTTTTTCAGTAAAAAATAATAGAAATCGTTAAGCTTATTAAAAATAAATTATAATAATGATTTCAAAGTTTGAAATTGAATGAACCAATCACAGGACGAAAGACTATCAAATAATCTTGTGATTAAAATATAAAATTTTATTATTTATTATTTTGTTTTTATGATTGTTACTCAAGAAATATACACTTTAAAAACTACCTATTCTAATTGTCATTACAAGGTTAAAAAAATTTAAAGCAGAAATAGTAATAATAATAATGAAAGATTATCGAATCCACTTAAATGTATTATAAATTTTCTTTATCTTATTTACAACTTTTACATTGACAAGTTTTCAATAGAATCAACTCTTGCAGGAAAAATAAATACAAGAAATATGTAAAATAAAATAAAAATAAAAAAAGGGAAGAAGTGAAGATGAAAAAAATTCAAAACTTCGTCAGTTCGTAAGATATCAAACCCGTTTAAATTTATTATAAATAATCTTAATGCAACTTTACTTCTGTATATAAATTTTGTACTGACAAGTTTTTGATAGGAATTACTCTTATAGCAATAAATAAATAAATAAATAAAAACAAACACATAAATAAAAATAAAGTAAAAATAGGGGTTGATAAAAGAATTATCGTGTTAACATGATCCTAATAAAATCAGTTCGTAAATATAAATGAAACTAAAAATTCATCAAAAGCGACCAGATAAAATTTTTCTCAATAATCTTCATCTGATTTTTGTTGGTGAAATTGATATTTAGCCTCGAAATATACTTGTGACTATAGGCCGATCTCATTTATAAATGATCCACCCATTCTACGCTACAGGAGAAAATTTCATTATAATAAGTAAAATATAATAGATAAGTTTTTTTAATCGAGTACTGTATTCTTTTAACAAAATTAATTAAAATAATGTAAACTGTCCTGGGATAACAACGCCAGATGGGTAATAACGCCAAGTGCTAATATTACACATAATTAGGAAACAAACCGGGAGATGGCACCTACAGATACTGTGCTGAAGAGCTCTGAATCATCTGAATACGTCCGCTAAAAATAATTTGTACTGTTTGTAAATCTTATCCCTGGAAGAAGTACGTATGAACCAATGCCAGACCTAAAATTTGTGAAGTTTTGCGATATGAAGACAATATATTTAGTATTGAATATTTTTTATTAATTACTTTTGAACTGTATTTCATGTATTTTCAAGTTGTTTGGAAGATTTTGGATGTGTATACAAGGTAATTTAAATTTTAAAATATATTGCGTAATAAGTATGAAGAAGTAATAATGTGACTATAGGCCGATCTCATTTATAAATGATCCACCCTTATATAACATTCTGCACTAGAGGAAAAAATTTCATTATAATAAGTAAAATATAATAGATAAGTTTTTTTAATCGAGTACTGTATTCTTTTAACAAAATTAATCAAAATAATGTAAACTGTCCTGTGATAACAACGCCAGATGGGTAATAACGCCAAGTGCTAATATTACACATAATTATGAAATAATCCGGGAGATGGCACCTACAGAAACTGTGCTGAAGGGCTCTGAATCATCTGAATACGTCCGCTAAAAATAATTTGTTCTGTTTGTAAATCTTATCCCTGGAAGAAGTACGTATGAACCAATGCCAGACCTAAAATTTGTGAAGTTTTGTGATATGAAGACAGTATATTTATTATTGAATATTTTTTATTAATTACTTTTCAACTGTATTTAATGTATTTTCAAGTAGTTCTGGAAGATTTTGGATGTGTTTACAAGGTAATTTAAATTTTAAAATATATTGCGTAATAAGTATGCCAGAGTAATAATGCTATCCATTGGCGCTATTCTTCAGATTTGTTCTTTTGAAAACTACATCCGAAGAGGGTTTGTTTTTTACTTTATGCATGAGAGAGCATTATTTTCGTTTTTGAAAATCAAAATGGATATAGAGAAATATGCATGGCCTAGGTGTTGTTAATTTTTTCATGTCAGAAAAATAAAAAATGAAATAATTATAACTGCATCTTAATATCGTAATTAATGGTATTTAAGAAAAATGTGCCATTTTATTGCGTCTATATTTATTTGTATAACTTTATTATTCACATAAGTGGGTAAAAACGTCGAATGCCATTTCCCAAGAAATCATGCCATTACATTTTATGTATAGAACCTGCTAAAACACTCTTTCTTCTATATTTAATCAATAAGTTGCTGCATCAAATCCTCTATTTGTTTGAAATAAAAAATATATAACTAAGCCGTGAAATTTGGTGGAACCTTAACGTGGCATTATTACACCCAGAAAACATTACTATCATAGAACTATAAATAAAAAAGCCTTTTTCCATTATGTTTATTTGATTTCAAACACATTTAAAAGAAAAATTTCAGATGTGATACCAATTCTTCTAAGGTGTGTTAGTATTTTACAAATAGCAAATAATACGATAAAAAATCTAGAAATCATTTGTTTTAAATGAAGACAGGTTAAAAAACAAAGTAAATAACTCCAATTCTTCAGATGCAAAACAAATAAATTTTGTTTTTGAAATCAACGCAGAATACACATTTGTTGAATTTAAACAAGAAAAAAAAATAATGATACCAAGAAAAATTGGAGAGATATTTAAACTACCAAAAGGAAGATTTAATTATAATTGTTCTTGTATTTCGCCTAGTACAAACATCATTATTTTTGCATTAACTTGTTTAAGTTTGCATATTTACAATTCAGAAGAAAAAACTTTTTTACTCTATAAATTACATCTAACATTAGTTATTGCTAGAAAATTGTTATAATGATCAAAAACATGAATTAGTATGGATAGGTTTTTGATGTGTGAATATAGTATTGGAAATGATAAATTAACTGATGATTTAACAGTTGTGTTACAAGTGTGATAATTCAGCTTTTTTTAAAATATATAATGGGAACAAGAATTTTCCTATTGCAATAGATAATATATCAATCGAGCATGAAATTACTCATAGAACAAACTTCGTTATAAAGATGAAAAAAACTAATTCACTTTCCAGCATATTGCAAATGTATTTAAACAACCAAGATAACAGCGATACAAACAAAAACCAAGATAACAGCGAATATCTTTTATTAATATAAAACAAAAAATAAAAACTTGTAAAAATAGAAGATATTTATTTAAAAGAACAGAAATATTACGAAATGAGTAAAAATTCCAAATTTTAATTTGGGAGAAAGAAATTAGAAACTATATTTTAAATTAGCTAAAAACGCAGATTCATAATTAAAAAATAAAATAAAATAAAATACGGAACAAAATGGAGTAAAATTTAATCAGGGTTCTACTTTTCTTTCATCTACTAAAATCAACCGAAATTTTGCATTAACTAGTTAGTACGTTTGAGCAATTTTTATTTTAAAAATTGATTTTAACCCCACTTAAAATCATGGATTTCATTTTACCCTTTTTACATTTTTTCCAAATATTTTAATCACGTTCCATAGTTGCTTAAATTGAAATTAATTACAATTCATACAGCATAAGGATATTAATTTTTTTTTCTGCAAGCAATCCACATTTACAAAACAAGATTTCAGCATATAAAACAGCTTGTCTAAACGTATTTAAGAAAGAAAATTTGTAACTGAAAACTATTTTTTTCTCTTTCTCTAAACGAAAACATTAATGCTGACTCTTGAAGAAAATGACACCGTGAAATGATTTTGCTTAGGTACTGAAATTCAGAAACTGTATAAAAAAGAAATGTTTTAGAAAGAAACGCCATTTAGGGAATGTGTGACAGCTGGGTCCGTCTTTGCACAAACTTAATTCTTCGTATTTTAAAGTACTGGTTGGTAAATGGTTAATATAGAAGAGGAATATCATGTTTGTAGAGAATATGTCACGAGAATATTTTTTCAGATTTCCCTTTTCTTTGAGTTTAACAGTTTTACTGGTGATTTAATAGTTGCCTTACAAGTGTGATATTCAGCTCTTTTTACAAGTGCAATTGGAAGGATAATTCTTATTGCAAAAGATAATGCAACAATAAAGAATGAAGTTACTTACTGCAAGAAATCAGTTATAACGATCAAAAACACTAATTCGCTTGGCTGCATATTTGAAATAAATTTAACCAATGTCACAAAAACCATGAAAACATTAAATATCTAATATTAATTTAAAAATTTGTAAAAAGAGGACATATTCGTTTAAAATGAACACAGACGTTACGAAATAAGTAAGAATTCCAAATTTTGATTTAGGAAAAAGAAATTAGAAAATATATTTTAAAGCCACTGAAAATGCAGATTCATAATTTAAAAAATAAAATCCAAAGAGAAAATGGAGTAAAATTTATTAACAATTCTAATTTTAATTTCACCAAGTAAAATCAACCAAAATTTTGCATTAACTCTTTAGTACCTCAGAACTTTTCGTTTTAAAAACTGATTTTCTCCCCAGATTAAAATCATTTATTTCATTTTATACCATATTTTCGATACACACATTCTTTCAAAATCTATTAACACAGGTTCCATAAATGCATACATGGAAATTAATTATAATTCATGCAACATGAGGCAATTATATTTTTTCCGGGAGAAATTAGCATTGGAAAAACTAAATTTCAGCGTATAAAACAGCTTGTCTAAACGGATTTAAGAAAGAATATTTGTAACTGAAGGAAATTTTTTTCTCTTTTTCTAAACGAAAAAATTAATGCTGACTCTTAAAGAAAATGACACTTTGAAATGATTTCGCTTAGGTACAGAAATTCAGATACTGTATTAAAAAGAAATGTTTTAAGAAACAAACGCCATTTAGGGAATGTGCGACAGCTGGGTTCGTTTTTGGACAAACTTGATTCCTCGAGTTTTAAAGTACTGGTTGGAAAATGGTCAATATAGAAGAGAAATTTCTTGTTTGACGAGAATAATTCTTCCCGATTTCATTTTTTTCAGTGAGGTTGAGTTTTACTGATGATTTAACATTCGCCTTAAAAGTGTGATAATTCACTTCTTTTTACTGATACATTTTACTGATGATATTATAAAACACAACTTTTCTTATTTTTGTAGATAATACATAAATAGAGAATAAAATTACTTATTACAAAGACTGGTCATAACGATCAAAAACACTAATTCTCGTTGTTGGGCATTTCACATGTATTTAAACAATGCCACAAAAAACCAACATAACATCAAATATCAAATATTAATTTAAAACAACAAATAAAAACTTGTAAAAGAATTAAATATAAGTTTAAAATGAACAGAAATGTTATGAAATAAGTAAAAATTTTAAATTTTAATTTGGGCAAAAGGAGCTAGAAATTATTTTTAAATCATTTGAAAACGCAGATTCATAATTTAAAAAATATAGTAAAATCCGGAGAGAAAATGGAGTAAAATTTAATCACGATTGTACTATTTTTTCATGTAGCAAAATCAACAGATATTTTGCATTAACTAGTTGGTAGCTTTAAGCAATTTTAATTTTAAAAACTGATTCTCCCCCCCCCCACACTTAAATCATGAATTTCATTTTGCCATTTTTATGGTGAGCACATTTTTCCCCAATATTTTAACACATGTTCCATAATTGCTTAGATTGAAATTAATTACAATTCATGCAGCATAAGGCAATTAATTTTTTTCTGCAGGCAATTAGCATTTCCAAAACGAGATTTCAGCATATAAAACAGCTTGTCCAAACGGATTTAAGAAAGCAAATTTGTAACTGGAAACAATTTTTTTTCTTCTTTTCTACACGAAAACATAAATAGTGCCTCTTGAAGCAAATGACACTTTGAAATGATTTCTCTTAGGTACCGAAATTCAGAAGCTGTATAAAAAAAGAAATGTTTTAGAAACAAACGCCATTTAAGGAATGTGCGACAGCTGGGTCCGTCTCTGCACTAACTTTATTCTTCGCGTTTTAAAGTACTGCTTTGTAAATGGTCAATATAGAAGAAAATTTTCTTATTTGACGAGGATAATTTTTCCAAATTTTCTTTTTCTCTGCATTTAAAAGTTTTACTGATGATTTAAAAGTTGCCTTACAAGTGTGATATTTGAGCTCTTTTTACAGATATAATTGGAACGCATTTTCTTATTGTCATAGATAATACATCAATAGAGCATGAAATTACCTATTGCAAGAACTTGGTTATAATGATCAAAAACACTAAATCTCGTTTCTGCGTATTTCAAATGTATTTAAATAGCGTCACAAAAACCAAGATAAAAGTAAATAACTAATATTAGTTTTAAAAAAATAAAAAATTGTAATGGGAGAAAATATTCATTTAAAATGAACAGAGATGTTACGAAATAAGTAAAAATTTTAAATTTTCATTTGGGAAAAAGAAATTAAAAATTATACTTTAAAGCAACTGAAAACGTAGATGCATAATTTAAAAAAAAAAAAAAGTGAAATCTGGAGAGAAAACGGAGTAAAATTTAATCACGATTCTTTTTTTATTTAACTTAATTAATGATTTTTAACTTAATTTTTGCATTAACTAGTTAGTGCCTTTAAGCAAATTTTAATTTTAAAAATTGATTTTTTCCCTACTTAAAATCAGGGATTTCATTTTGGCATTTTTACGATCACCACATTTTTTTTTCCTAATATTTTAAAACATATTCCATAATTTGTTAGATTGAAATTAATTACAATTCATGCAGAAAAAATCAACTAGTTTTTTTAGTAGGCAATTAGCATTTACAAAATGAAATTACAGCATATAAAGCAGCTTGTCTAAATGGATTTAAGAAAGACAATTTTTAACTGAAAGCTACTCTTTTTTTCACTTTATCTAAACGAACACATTAATGCTGACTCTTGAAGAAAATGACACATTGAAATGATTTTGCTTAGGAACCGAAATTCAGAAACAGTATAAAAAAGAAATGTTTTAGAAACAAACGCCATTTAAGGGATGTGCGACAGCTGGGTCCATCTTTGCACAATATTAATTCTTCAAGTTTTAAAGTACTGGTTGGAAAATGGTCAATATAGAAGAGAAATATAGTATTTGATGAGAATAATTTTTTTCAGATTTCTTTTTTCTCTGAGTTCAAGAGTTTTACTAATGATTTAACAGTTGTCTTACAAGTGTGATAATCCAGCTCTTTTTGTAGATATAATTTGAACACGACTGTTCTTATTGTAACAGATAATACAATAATAGAGCTTGCCAATACTTATTGCAAGAACTTTGTTATAACGATCAAAAAACACTAATTCGTGTTTTTGCGTATTTCAAATATATTTAAACAATGTCACAAAAACCAAGATAACAGGAAATATCTAATATTAATGTAAACCATGAAGTAAAAACTTGTAAGAGGAAGAAATATTTATTTAAAATGAGCAGAAATGTTTTGAAAAAAATTCAAATTTTAATTTAGGAAAAAAGAAATTCGAAACTATATTTTAAAGAAACTGAAAACGCAGATTCATATTTAAAAAATAAAGTAAAATCCGGAGAAAAAATGGAGTGAAATTTAATCACGATTCTAGGTTTGTTTCATCTAGTGAAATCAACCAAATTATTGCATGAACTAGTTAGTATCTTTGAACGTTTCGTTTTAAAAAGTATTTTATTTTTCCTCAGCTTAAAATCACGGATTTCATTTTGCCATTTTTACGATACGCACATTTTTTCCCCAATATTTTAACACACGTTCCATAATTGCTTAAATGGAAATTAATTACAATTCATGCAGCATAAGGCACTTAATTTTTTTCTGTAGGCAATTAGCATTTGCAAAACGAAATTTCAGCATATGAAACAGCTTGTCGAAATGGATTTAAGAAAGAAAATTTGTAACTGGACGCTATTTTTTTTCTCTTTTTCTAAACGAAAACATAAATGCAGTGTCTTGAAGCAAGTGACACTTTGAAATGATTTTACTTAGGTACCGAAAATTAGTAAGTGTATGTCAAAAAAAGAAATGTTTTAGAAACAAACGCCATTTAGGGAATGTGCGACAGCTGGATCCGTCTTTGCACAAACTTAATTCTTCGAGTTCTAAAGTACTGGTTGGAAAATGGTCAATATGGAAGAGAAATTTCTTATTTGACGAGAATAATTTTTCTAGATTTCTTGTTTTTTCTAAGTTTAAAAGTTTTACTGATTATTTAACAGTTGTCTTACAAATGTGATAATTCAACCTTTTTACAGATTAAATTGGAACACGAATTGTCATATTTTCAAAGATAATACATCAACAGAATATGAAATTACTTATTGCCAGAACTTGCTTATGACGATTAAAAACACTAATTCTCATAGCAGCATATTCAAAATGTATTTAAACTACGCCAATAAAACCAAGATAACAGCAAATATCTAATATTAATTTAAAACAACAAATAAAAACTTGTAAAAAGAGGAAATAATCGTTTAAAATGCACAGAAAAATTATGAGGTAAGTAAAAATTCCAAATTTATTTTAGGAAAAAGAAATTAGAAACTATATTTTAAAGCAACTGAAAACGCAGATTCATAATTTAAAAAATAAAATCCAGAGATAAAATAAAGTAAAACTTAATTACGATTCAATTTTACTTTTATCGAGTAAAATTGAACGAAATTTTTCTTATTAACTCATTAGTACCTTTGAGCATTTAATTTTAAAAACTGATTTTTTCCCCGCTTAAAATCATGTATTTCATTTTACCATTTTTTTATGATGCATCCATTTTTCCCCCAATATTTCAATGTATGTTCCATAATTGCTTATATGGAAATTAATTATAATTCATGCAACATGAGGCAATTACATTTTTTTCTGTAAGCAATTAGAATTTGCAAAACGAGATTTCAGCATATTAAACAGCTTGTCGAAACGGATTTAAGAAAGAAAATTTGTAACTGGAAACCACTTTTTTTTTCTCTTTTTCTAAACGAAAATGTTTAATGCTGGCTCTTGGAAGAAAATGACACTTTGAAATGATTTTGCTTAGGTACCGAAATTCAGAAACTCTATAAAAAAGAAATGTTTCAGAAACAAACGCCATTTAAGGAATGTGCGACAGCTGGGTCCGTCTTTGCACAAACTTAATTCTACGAGTTTTAAAGTACTAGTTGGAAAATGGTCAATATAGAAGAGAATAATTTTTACCGATTTCATTTTTCTCTGCGTTTTTACTGATGATTTAATAGTTGCCTTACAAGTATGATAATTCAGCTACTTCTACAGATATAATTGAAATACGATTTTTCTGATTGTCTTAGATAATACATCAATAGAGTATAAAATTACTTACTGTAAGAACTTGAATATAACGATCAAAAACACTAAATCTCGTTGCTGGGTATTTCAAATGTATTTAAACAATGTCACAAAAACCAAGATAACAGCAATTATCAATTATTAATTTAAAACAACAAACAAAAACTTGTAAAAGCAGGAAATATTCATTTAAAATTCACAGAATTGTTATGAAAAATGTAAAAATTTTAAACCTTTATTTGGAAAAAAGAAATATATATATATTTTAAAGCAACTGAAAACGCAGATTCGTAATTTGAGAAATTTAATACAATACTCGAAAAAAAAGAATAAAATTTAATTACTGTTCTACTTTTCTTTCATCAAGAAAAATCAACCTAAATTTTTCGCATTAACTCGTTAGTACCTTTGAGCATTTAGTTTTAAAAACTGATTTTTTCTTCTGTTAAAAAATCACATATTTAATTTTACAATTTTTATGATGCACACATTTTTTCTCAATATTTTAACACTCATTCCATAATTGCTTGGTTGGAAATTAAATATATTTCATGCATTATGAGGCAAATATTTTTTTTTCTGTAGGCAATTAGCATTTGCAAAACGAAATTTCGGCATGTAAAACAGCTTGTCAAAAAAGATTTAAGAATGAAAATTTGTAATTGGAAGCCATTTTTCTTCTCTTTTTCAAAAACGAAAACATTAATGCTGACTCTAGAAGAAAATATCACTTTAAAATGATTTCGCTTAGTCACCAAAATTCAGAAACTATATAAAAAAGAAATGTTTTAGAAAGAAACGCTATTTAGGGAATGTGGGACAGCTGGGTCCGTCTTTGCACAAACTTAATTCTTCGAGTTTTAAATTACTGATTGGAAAATGGTCAATATAGAAGAGAAATTTCTTGTTTGACGAGAATAATTTTTACCGCTTTTCTTTTTTTCTTAGTTTCTTAAGATTTTTTTTAATGATGCCAAGGAATTTTTTAAATTGTCATTTATCAACACTGAAAAAGGCCAAATGTTTTTAAAACTAGGAAAGTATAATTTAACCATAAATAAAAGTAATAAACGCTTCCGAGTTATAAATAATTCTGAATATCATTCTGTATTTTTATAAATCTCCGAAACTAACTTATTTTAAAAATTTAAAGCAATTTTTTATGTTTATTTGCTGATTATCGAAATTTTTCTAAACGCTTTGTGTTGGGTGTTAAATATTTTCCTCAACTTTGGACTGTACGTTTGATTTTTTTGGATGAAATCTATTTTGAAATAAAAATTTTCATCTTCAAAGCACTTATTTTATTATTAGTATGTATATGGAACACAATTACACTTTATATAAACAGAATTATATAATGAATTTCTTTCCATTATTGCTTGTATGGAAATTATTTATAATTCATACCGTATAAAGCGATTAATTTTTTTTCTGTAGGCAATTAGTATTTGCAAAATGAAATTTCAGTAGTATTTAAAATGTATTTAAACAATGCTACAAAATCCAAGATAAAAGCAAATGCCTAATGTTAGATTAAAACAACAAATAAAAACTTGTAAAAGGATGAAATATCCATTTAAAACGAACAGAAATGTTATGAAATAAATAAGAATTCCAAATTTTAATTTAGGAAAAATAAATTAGAAATTATACTTTTAAACAACTGAAAACGTAAATTCATAATTTAAAAAATAAAGTAAAACTCGGAGAGAAAATAGAGTAAAATGTAATCAGGATTCTATTTTAATTTCATCTACTAAACTCAGCCTAAATTTTGCATTATCAAGTTAGTGACTTTGAGCATTTAATTTTAAAAAATGACTTTTCCCACCGCTTTAAATCATGGATTTCATGATTTCATTTTACCATTTTTATGATGCACACATTTTTCCACAAAATTTTAACACACGTTCCATAATTGCTTAGATGGAAAGTAATTATAAATCATGCAAGATGAGGCAATTAATTTTTTTCTGCAGGCAATTAGCATTCACAAAGCAAAATTTCAGCACATACAACAGCTTGTAAAAACGGATTTAAGAAAGAAAATTTGAAATTGGAAGCTATTTTTTTCTCTTTTTCTAAATGAAAATATTAATGCTGACTATTGAAGAAAATGACACTTTGAAATGATTTCGCTTACGTACCGAAATTCAAAAACTGTATAAAAAAAAGAACTGTTTTAGAAACAAACTCTATTTAGGGAATGTGCGACAGCTGGGTCCTTCTTTCACAAACTTAATTCTACGAATTTTAAAGCACTGGTTGGAAAATGGTCAATATATAAAAGGTGTTTGACGAAAATATCTTTTACCTATTTCCTTTTTCTCTGCTTTTAATAGTTTTACTGATGATTTAACAGTTACCTTACAAGTTTGATAATTCAGCTCTTTTTACACACATAACTGGAACTAGATTTTTCTTATTGTCATAGATAATACCTTAATAGAGCATGAAATTACTTATTGCCAGAACTTGGTTATAACTATCAAAAACACTAATTCGTGTTGCTGTGTATTTCAAATGTATTTAAACAATGTCACAAAAACCAAGATAACAGCAAATATCTAATATTAATTTAAAACAACAAGTAAAAATTTGCAAAAGGAAAAAATATTTGTTTAAAATAATCAGAGACGTTACGAAATAAATAAGATTTTCAAATTTTAATTTTGGAAAAATAAATTAGAAACAATATTTTAAATAAATAATAATAAAAAAAACGCAGATTCATAATTAAAAATAATAAAGTAAAATCTGGAGAGAAAATGGAGTAAGATTTAATCATGATTCTAATTTTCTTTCATCTTCTAAAATCAACTGAATTTTTGCATTAACTATTTAGTAGCTTTGAACATTTCACTTTAAAAACTATTTTTATCCTCCACCAAAAATCAGGTATTGCATCTTACCATTTTTACGATGCACACATTTTTTCCACCTATTTTTTAACACGCGTTCCATAATTGCTTAGATGGAAATTAATTATAATTCATGCAACATGAGGCAATTATTTTTTTTCTATAGGCAATTAGCATTTGCAAAACGAAATTTCAGCATATAAAACAGCTTGTCGAAACTGATTTAAGTGAAAAATATTTGTAGCTGGAAGCTATTTTTTCTCTCTTTTTCTAAACGAAAACATTAATGCTGACTCTTGAGAAAATGACACTTTTAAATGATTTCGCTTAGGTACTGAAATTCAGAAACTGTATAAAAAAGAAATGTTTTAGAAAAGAATGCCATTTAGGGAATGTACGACAGCTGGGTCCGTCTTTGAACAAACTTAATTCTACGAATTTTAAAGTACTGGTTGAAAAATGATCAATCTGGGAGAGAAATATCTTGTTTGCGCGAATAACTTTTACAGATTTCCTTTTTGTCTGCGTTTTAGAGTTTTACAGATGATATTACAGTTGCCTTACATGTGTGATAATTGAGCTCTTTTTACAGATATAATTGGAACACGATTTTTCTTATTGTGATAGATAATAAGTCAATAGAGCACGAAATTACTTATTGCAAGAACTTTGTTAAAACGATCAAAAACATTAATTCTCGTTGCTGCGTATTTGAAATGTAATGAAACAATGCCGCAAAAACCAAGATAGCTGAATATATGCAATATTATTTTAAACCATCAAATAATAAAAAGAATGATATCCAGTTAAACTGACGGCATAGAGCTCAAAGGCTATGCAGACTAATTGTATACTACAGCCTTATATAATAATGCCCTGCGAAAAAAAAGAAATAAAAATAGGGAAGGAAGTATCCCTACCCCCAATTTTCTTTCTTTATAATTATCATTGAAACCCCAAAATTAATCAGGGATACGCCTTATCATATAATAAACCTGTATCCAAAGTTTGAAGCAAGGCGAATAATTCTGCATAAAAACCCATTTATGTAATTTAAGAAACATTGTGCCCCGTTGCCTCCTTTACAATTAATGATTAAACCTCCAAAATTGTTCTGATATTCAACTTATCAAAAAGAACCTACATTCCAAAATTTAAGGCAAATCGGATAATTCTGCATAAAACCCTATTTAGCTAACTTAGGGGATGAAGTAATCGCCCGTACTCCCCCCTTTATAATTAACAAAAGAAAAGTACCACAGCAAATGAGCTAAGCTTCTTACTACTATGAACATGAATCCAAAAATTGAAACAAATCGGTTAATTCTGTATGAAAAACCATTTACATAAATTATGAGGGGTAGTTTTCCCTATTCTCCCCTTATACTTATCCAGTGAATTCCAAAAACAAATCAGGGAAACGCCATTTCAAAATAAACCTTTATACAAAATTTGAAACAAATCGATAAATTTTGCGTGAAAAACCTAAATTAAGACGGGGGAATTACCCCCCCCCCCCCTATTCTCTCTCTTTAAACTTATCCAATGAATACCCAATATCAATCATGAAGGCACCTCATTAGAATGATCCTACATCTAAGATTTGAACGAAATCTACTAATTCTGCAGGAATAAACCCATTTATATAAATTAAGGGGGGGGGCAATAGCCCCCGTTCCCCTGCTTATACTTATCGAATGAACTCTCAAACCTAATCAGGGAAGCGTCTTATCATAATAAGCCTAAATACAAAATTTCATGTAAATTAGATATTTTTATCATGAGTTATCGCGTTACGTAAGAACGTACGCACGTACATACATACATACAGAACGGGCGAGCACATAAGCTCTCAGGCTTTGATAGCCTGTGAGCTAAAAACTTGTGAAAGAAAGAAAGATTCATTTAAAATGAATAGAAATGTTATGATAAAAGTAAAAATTCAAAATTTTAATTTAGGAAAATTGAAATTAGAAACTATATTTTAAGCAACTACAAACGGTGATTCATAATTCAAAAAATAAAGTAAAATCCGAAGAAAAAATAGAGTAAAATTCAATTACGATTCTACTTTTCTTTCATCTAGTAAAATAACCAAATTTTTGTATTAAATAGTTAGTGTCTTTGAAAATTTCGTTTCAAAAATAAAGTTTTTTTTTTCCTCCGCTTAAAAATAATGGATTTCATTTTTTAAAATTATGGATAAAATTATGCCAAATTTGACGATGCACATATTTTATCCCAATAGTTTAACACACGTTTCATAATTGCTTAGATGGAAATTAATTATAAATTCATGCAACAAAATACAATTAGTTTTTTTTTTTTTTTTTTTTTTTTTTTTTTAGGCAATTAGCATTTGCAAAACGAAAATTCAGCATACAAACCAACTTGTTGAAACTTATTTTAGAGAGCTAATTTGTAATTAGAAGTTAGTTTTTTTCACTTTATCTAAACGAACACATTAATGCTGAATCTTGAAGAAAATAACACTTTGAAACGATTTCGCTTATTTACCGGAATTCAGTAAGTGTATAAAAAAAGAAATGTTTTAGAAACAAACGCCATTTAGAGAATATGCGACATCTGGGTCCGTCTTTGCACAAACTACGAATTTTAAAGTACTGGTTGGAAAATGGTTAATATAGAAAAGAAGTATTTTGTTTAACGAGAATTATTTTTACCTATTTCCTTTTTCTCTGCGTTTAAGAGTTTTACTGATGATTTAACAGTTGCCTTACAAGTGTGATAGTTCAGCTCTTTTTACAGATATAATTAGAACACGAGTTTTCTTATTGTCATAGACAATACATCAATAGAGCATGACATTACTTTTTCCAAAAACTTGGTTATAACGAACGAAAACATGAATGAGCGTGAATATATTTTTGATGCTTGGAAACGATATTGAAAGTGATAAATGAATTGATGATCTAACAGTTGCCTTACAAGCGTGATCATTCTGGTAATTTTACAAAAATATTTGGAACACGAATTTCTTACTGTCATAGATAATACATTTATAGAGCTTGTAATTACTCACTGCAAGGATTTGGTTAGAACAATCGAAAACGCCAATTCTAGTTGCAGCGTACTTCTAATTTATTTTGAGCAGTTACAAAAACCAAGATGATAGCAAATAACGAATATTAATTAAAACATCAAATGAAAACTTGTAAAAGGAGAAAATATTCTTTTAAAATGAACATAAATGTTACGAAAAAATAAATTCCAAATTATAATATAGAATTAAGAAATCAGAAACTATATATTAAATCAACTGAAAGCGCAAATTCATAATTTAAAAAATGAAATCCGGGGAGAATATGGAATAAAATTTAATCACGATTCTACTTTTATTTCATCTACTAAAATCGACTGAATTTTTGCATTAATTAGTTAGTGCGTATGAACATTTCGTTTTAAAAAATTATCTTTTTCCTCCTCTTAAAATCATGGATTTCATTTTACCATTTTTACAATGCACATATTTTTTCAGAATATTTTAACACACGTTCCATAATTCCTTAGATTGAAATTAATTACAATTCATGCAGCATATTGCAATTAATTTTTTTCCTGCAGGCAATTAGCATGTACAAAATGAGATTTCAGCATATAAAACAGCTTGTCGAAACGGATTTAAGAAAAAAATTGTAACAGGAGGCTATTTTTCTCTCTTTTTTTAAATGAAAACATAAATGCTGACTCTTGAAGCAAATGACACTTTGAAATGATTTCTCTTAGGTACCGAAATTCAGAAGCTGTATAAAAAAGAAATGTTTTAGAAACAAACGCCATTTAGGGAGTGTGCGACAGCTGGGTCCTCTTTGCACAAACTTAATTCTTCAAGTTTTAAAGTACTGGTTGGAAAATGGTCAATATAGAATAAAAATATTTTGTTTGATATGAAAAAAATTTCCACATTTCCGTTTGTTCTGCGTTTAAGAGCTTAATGATGATTTAACATTTGCTTTATAAGTATGATATTTCAGCGCTTTTTACAGATATAATAGGAACACGAGCTTTCTTATAGTCATAGATAATACATCAAGAGAGCATGAAGTTTCTTATTGGAAGAACTTGGTTATAACGATCAAAAACACTAATTGCCGTTACTGCGTATTTCAAATGTATTTAAACAACCTCACAAAAACCAAGATAACAGCAAATATCTAATAATAATTTAATACAAAAAACTTGTAAAAGAAAGAAATATCCTTTTAAAATGAATAGAAACGTTCTGAAAAGTAAAAACTTTAAATTTTAATTTGGGAAAAATAAATTAGAAATTATACTTTAAAGCAACTAAAAACGTAGATTGATAATTTAAAAATAAAATAAAATCCGGAGAAAAAATGGAGTAAAATTTAATCACGATTTTACCAAAGAATATTAACTACGGAGTCTAGTTTCTTTGATTCTACTTTCCTTTCATTTTATAAAATCAACTAAATTTTTGCATTAACTAGTTAGTACCTTTGATCATTTAATTTTAAAAACTGATTTTTCTCCCTGTTAAAATTATAGATTTCATTTTACCATTTTTACGAAACGCACATTTTATCCAAATACTTTAACACGATTTCCATAATTGCTTAGATGGAAATTAATTATATTTCATGCAACATGAGGCAATTATTTTTTTTTTTTCTGCAGGAAGTTAACATTTGAAAAAAATCATCTTATAAAGCAGCTTGTCAAAATGGATTTAAAAATAAAAATATGTAACTGGAAACTATTTTTTTTTTCTTTTTCTAAACGAAAACATTAATGCTGATTCTTGCAGACAATGACACTTTGAAATGATTTCTCTTCTCTACCGAAATTCAGAAACTGTATAAAAAAAGAAATATTTTAGAAACAAATGCTATTTAGAGAATGTGCGACAGCTGGGTCCGTCTTTGCACAAACTTAATCCTCCGAGTTTTAAAGTACTGGTTGGAAAATGGTCAATATGGAAGAGAAATATCTTTTTTGACGAGAATATTTTTTCCAGATTTCTTTTTTTTTCTAAGTTTTTAAGATTTTTTTTTAAAAATAATGCTGAGTAATTTTTTTATTGTCATTTATCTATATTTAAAAAAAAGCCAAATGTTTTTTAACCTAGGAAAATATAATACAGCCATAAATAAAAATAATAATCACTTCTAAGTTATACACTGCTCCGAAAATTATTTTGGTACTACTAGGTTATCCCGTCGACCAAAAATTTATCGCCAAACTATAAGATTAAATTCCAATAATGGATGATCGTGAATATCACATTCTATGACATTAAATACGATCCACGTATTTAAAATGTCATTAAGTGATTTTTATTTCGCTTTTTTATTTGAATTTTTATTAATATTCTACTAATTATTTGTTTTTTCGTTATTTAAAATAAAAATTATGTCAATATGTATAATTTGGCAATTAGTTTGACGATTTGCATAATTTGGCGAACTTGGCCGACGGGATAACAGAGTAGTACCAGTATTTTTTATATTTGTAATCTTCCGAAATAACTATATTTCCCAGATTTAAAGAAATATTTAGAAAAGCAAAGTTTATTTGGCTGCTAGTAATTTTCGAAACCTTTCTGAATGCTTTTTTAGGGTATTAAATGTTTTTGTCAAACCTGAATTATATACATTTCGGATGTTATCAATTCTGTAATAAATCTTTTCATCTTCAACACACATATTTTATAACTAGTATCTATATGGAATACACTTATACGCTGTATAAACACATTTGCATACATAAGTTAACGCAAATTTCTTTAGCGGTGTTTAAATTTGGATGTGATATCAAGACTTTAAAATTAAATATAACTTCAGATACCATATTTCGAAGCATTCAGCGAAACAATTTTGGAACTATAAAGACATAAGTTCAAGGATTTTAGTTGACAAAACACGCATAATTTATAAATAATATTTATATGGAACGCATATATATGCTATATAAACAGAATTGTGCAAATAAATTAAAATAAATTTTCTTAACAATATTCAAATTTTGATGTGTTATCAAGATTTTAAAATGAAATTTGTCTTCAGATACCAAATTTCGAAGCATTCAGTGAGACAATTTTGGAATTATATAGACCAAGGATTCTAATCGACACAATACACATATTTTATAACTAATATCTATATGGAACACACATACATTCTATATAAACAGAATTATATAAATGAATTAAAATAAATTTCTTTAGCAGTATTCAAATTTTGATATGATATTTCAATTTTAAAATGAAATTTATCTTCAGATAGTAAGCTTCTAAATATTCAGGGAAGCATTTTACGAATTATTTCGATATGAGTTTAGGGATTTTAGCAGAGTTTTTAATTTTTTCTAGTATAGAGCAGTTCACATCATGTGACTTTTACCGAAGAACAATGAAGAAAGCTGTAGGACACACAAACACAAAAAGCATTGATAAAGGTAGAAATAGTTGTCCTACAGCAGCAGCAAAAACCTGTTCGTGACGTCGTCACCTTGCACAGCTCTATATCTCTGTGACTTTTTTTTTTTATACCGGTTTTATTGCATGCTGCACACTTAAAACTGAAATTTTAGTAATGTTGCATAGTTGCTTATTTCAAAGTAAATCATGCATCTAAGGATGTTCTAAAATACAAAAGGCCAATTTTATGACATAAATTTCCAATGATTTTTGTTCGGAAATGCATAGAACAAGCAAAATTAATGCTTTTTTTTTTTTTTTTTTTTTTTTTTTTTTTTTTTTTTTTTTTTAATGGATTGAACATATTCTCTCTTTTGATAAGCATGCTATAAATGGTGTATTAATTTTGATATACATAGGTATCTGAAATTATAGAACTCCGTAATTTCTTGTAATTCTATTGGTCAATAAACCTATCTCTTGAATTCGATTTCCTGCATATATAAATGAAGCACAGTTCACCACATTGAGGAGAAAGCTCCAAAATTTGCTATCAACTGACAGAACTAACCAACTGCTCATTTTATTTCTAGTGCACAGTGCCATAAAAAAAAAAAAAATCTTGACACTTATTGAAATATTAGTAGCTTGTGACAAATTGTCCTTAGTGATACAATCATTAAATCATTAGAATTTTTTTTTTCATTTCTGCAGTTGTTACAGTTTGTATTAACAGTACATCATGTTTTTTTAAAAAAATCAGACATGGTTTAAATCTTTCTCGGTCTTTTTAAAATGATTTTTCATTTCGGTGTACTGCCATATGTGTGTAAATCGGCCTTGCCTTTTTTAAAAGACATAGATAGCTTGTCCTGATGCACTGGATTGCGCACACTTTGTACTATCCTTCAAAATATTCGTGTTAAGATTGCTTAATATTTTGGTTTTTCTTTGCGAATTGCAGTGCTGTTGCATTTTTTCTTGTGAAAACCCTAGGCGAAAGAGATTTTCCTGATGTGATTAAAAATTGCGTTTTGACAAAAGCAAATCTAGTTCAAAACCAAGATTGGCAGGTGAAGCAAAAACGCACATACTTGCTCTCTTGAAAAGAGTCATTTCTTGGTGAATTAGGGTATTTAAATCTGGTCATGCAAGCACTAGCAAAGCTCCAATTTTTGAATAACCAATTAAGGCATCAACTCCATAAAACACTAAGAAAATTTTCCATAATATTACTTACCCATCATACGTAGTATAGGGTAAGTCTTGCAATCGTTTTGAAAATCGAAAAATTTTTTTTTTGACGGATTTACACGTTTTAGATAGTGGAGATTCCGAAAAACATATTTTTTTTTAATTTTTTTTTGCCGTCCGTCTGTCTGTCTGTCAGTCTGTCCGTCTGTAAACGCTCTATCTCCCGAACAAATTGAGATAGAGACTTGAAATTTTGTATGTAGTTAGTATGTAAGAATGGGACGAACCCTATTTAATATCAGCAACCTCGATTATCCGGAACTATTTTTTTCGGACTCTCGAAAAATACGTTCTGATGAAAGGTATATAAAAGTTTTCGAATTTTTTTGTTCTAAGGAATGGACGTAAAAGGCAATAAAATAACACACATTTTGCATATAGAACGAAGTCAATCGAATTATTAGTTGCCGAGATATTTGTAATCTTGTTTTCCACATTCTTCGATTTTTCATGACCCTGTATTTCATTCAAATTTCAATTCAGAAGTGTATTTTAATTGGAAATGAGACGCTTTATCCGACGCAGTTAATTGTTAGTTAATAGAATTATTATTTTTGGAGTTATAAGGATGTTTCTTTTACGGAGTTCGGTACTACTTGAGTAGTTTGGCGTTTTATATAATTTGTCGAAATTGGCTCATCAGCAGTTCTTTAATATAGCATTACTATGTATATTAACAATATTTAAATTTTGTTTATGAATTGCAATGCATTGTATAAATAGTGTTCACATGTTTTATTTTCATATACATATCCATGATGGGTAAGTATTACGGTGGTCCCCAACGACTAGTTTTGAATGACCGTAAAGTAAAAAATTGCGAAAGATAACTATTGTAAAGATATATACTAAATATAGGAAAAATATTTTTCATAAAGCTTTGTGTGAAATGGGTGCCGCGTTATTTTAACAAAACACCAAACAGAGCCTATTATTCAGAGTGCCTATCACTCATAGTGCAATTTGGAAACATTTTAGAGATTTTGTTGCTTTCCAGAGATATAGGATTCCAAACATTTTGACATTTCACTTTTCATGAAAAGTGGCATTCACAACTTTGAACTTTGACATTTTTTGCTAGGAAGGGAATTTTTTTTAAGGCTTCAGACATACACATTAATCATTGAATGTGATTTAGGTACTACTAGGTTATCCCGTCGACCAAAAATTTATCGCCAAACTATAAGATTAAATGCCAATAATGGATGATCGTGAATGTCACATTCAATGACATTAAATGCGATACATATATTTAAAACAGCATCAAGTGAATTTTATTTCTATGTTTATTATTATTCTGCTAATTATTTGTTTTTTCGTTATTTAAAATAAAAATTATGTCAAAATGTATAATTTGGCAATTAGTTTGGCGATTTGTATAATTTGGCGAAATTGCTCGACGGGATAACAGAGTAATACCATGATTTATTTCAACATAAAAAATATTAAGACAATTAAAATACAACTATCAGAGTATCAATTTTTTGTCTGAACTTCAAAACAGTCATTCTTAAGAGCCCAAACTACTGATTGAAAAAGACAGGGTCTAAATGTTAAGTCTATGCGGGCTCTCTTTCCAAATATCTCGCTCAAATTTTAATTTTTTTTACATGATTTTTTTGTATAGGATAGCTGAGGACGATCTACAACTGGGCTACTTTTTACTTTTTCTCCTTTTGTTACATATTTTTATATATTAAGATAGTTTTAATTTCAGAACTGGTTCTAATGGGTTTCGAAAGTTAAAGTCAAAAAATTGAAAAATTGAAATCAAAATTGAAAAAGTAAAAACTAGCCTGGTTGTAGATGGTCTTAAGCTATCTTACGCAAAAGACATGTAAAAATATTAAAATTTGAGCGAGATATTTGAAAAAAACGCCCCCATAAACTTAACATTATCATCCGGATCTTTTTCAATCAGTAGTGTGGGCTCTTAATACAATTAAAACTAGTCGTTGGGGGCCACCGTAATACTTACCCATCATGGATATGTATATGAAAATAAAACATGTGAGACTATTTATACAATGCATTGCAATTCATAAACAAAATTTAAATATTGTTAATGTACATAGTAATGCTACATTAAAGAACTGCTGATGTACCAATTTCGACAAATTATATGAAACGCCAAACTACTCAAGTAGTACCGAACTGCGTAAAAGAAACATCCTTATAACTCCAAAAATAATAACTCTATTAACTAACAATTAACTGCGTCGGATTAAGCGTCTCATTTCCAATTGAAATATACCTCTGAATTAAAATTTGAATGAAATACAGGGTCATGAAAAATTGAAGAATGTGGAAAACAGGATTACAAATATCTCGGCAACTAATAATCCGATCGACTTCGTTCTATATGCAAAATGTGTGTTATTTTATTGCGTTTTACGTCCATTCCTTAGAACAAAAAAATTCGAAAATTTTTATATACCTTTCATCAGAACGAATTTTTCGAGAGTCCGAAAAAAATAGTTCCGGATAAACGAGGTTGCTGATATTAAATAGGGTTTGTCCCATTCTTACATACTAACTACATACAAAATTTCAAGTCTCTATCTCAATTTGTTCGGGAGATAGAGCGTTTACAGACAGACAGACTGACAGACAGACAGACAGACAGACAGACGGACGGCAAATTTTTTTTCTAAAAATATGTTTTTCGGAATCTCCACTATCTAAAACGTGTAAATCCGTCAAAAAAAATTTTTCGATTTTCAAAACGATTGCAAGACTTACCCTATACTACGTATGATGGGTAAGTAATAAAGGAATATTTTCCAATTCTTGAAAGCTGTTCTGCTTGACAACAGCCAAATATTTTGACACATGTATAAATTAATTTTTTTAACAGAAAAATATAAAATTGGAAAACCTGACTATGGTAGCGATTTGGAATAAAACTGCGTTTTTCATTTTTTGATCAATAAATTACCTATTGAGTTAAATGATTTTGATCACTGGACAAATACAATTTTCAGGGTTGTTTGATTAGAAATTATTCTTTCGCTTGAAAATTCCGTTCAAATTCCCCACTTTGACGTTATTTTCTGAAAAATGTACTGTGCTTGAAATAATAATAACAATAATAATTGAAAAAGAAAAAAAAAAAAAAAAACGGTAAAATGAGCGTTATTAAATAGTTTCTGGACAACAAAACTTGCTAATTTCCTGCATTTCCGAAAAAAAAACCCCACTTATGTCATTAAAATTGCTTTTTCTGTTTAAGAAGAGTCTTAACTATATGATGATTTTAGCATGTAGTGGTACTTAAATATGATAACACTAAAACCTCACCTCTAGGCATAAAACTATTAGGAAAATCAAGCAAAAGTTCTCATTCTTGTTTTCATGCGCATTTTTTATAGAATAATATTAAATGCATGAAATATTTTTTTTTATAATAAAAATAGTAACATCACATTCTCTGACAAACATATTTATCAATGAAGTATTCAATCTTTATCAGAAGTAAACATTGTTTAAATTTTTACGAATGATAAAAATTGATATATTTGAAGCATTATATTAAAAAGAAATAATAATAATTTTTTTCAAGAAATACATTTGATCAATCATGCATATTTTAGAAAAACAACTTCTTAAAAGCAAACGATAAATTTATTTAGACGCATGCAACTAACTTTTTTATTTCTTTTGCATTTATTTACAGGATTTATCTTTGTAGATATATTTCAGGAGTTCCTAGGCACTAAGCTTATCGATAATTTATTTCTCACGTTCGTTCAATATCCCTTTCTCTCAGAAATTCATAAAATCGGAAAGAATTGAAAAGTAAAATCCCTCAGTAGTTTTGCAATAGCTTTGGTTGAAGGATGGAGAACCAAGTTAAATCTGACGTTTAATTTTGTTCTCTGTAAAAAATGAATAAAAAAGTGTAGCTTATATACTGCACTGTTGCAAAGTTCTAAATAAAGAAAATGATTGAAGTAAATTTCTAATGCGCTGTTCATTATCTGGGTTTACAAAATTAATGTGCGTTTGAAATTATTTGTGATTTTTGTCGATTTTTTTGTTATGAAAAAATGAAATGCAATATTTATGATTTTTAAATCCAACTTTTTTTAAAATGCAAGTAACGTCAAGCTAACGCTAAGTTTTTTTTCAATTTATTTCTTTCAAATATGGGACAAGTCTATTAAGGGTATACTTCAAACGCGAAAACGCCAATACGCTGATTTTAATCCGACGTTAACAATTTAAAAAATATATAGTATGCTTTTATATAATATTTAAATTATTTAAATGAATTTTTTTTTTTTGAAAACGCAATTATGTTTCATAAAATAGTGTCAAAGTTAGCTTTTGTACCGAATTTTTGCGTGAAAGAAAGAAAACACTCAAAAAGGGGGGTGGAAAACGTGTCTGTCACATGCTCAAAAACACTGCTAACCCAATAAGTAATTTATTTATGAAAAAAAAAAAAAAAAAAAAAAAAAAAAAAAAAAAAAACAGTTCGATTTCAAATTGTTTCCGTTGTCAGATCTTTCAATTTTCATAATAACACTAAAAACTCACCCTCGACATAAAACTATTTAAGAAAATCAAGTTTCTCTTTTTCATTTTGAAGAATATTTTTTATAGAATAATATACGGAACATTTACATAAAAGAAACATTCTAATATTATTTTTTCCATAAAAAAAGTATTAACATCGCATTCTCTCAGAAGCACATTTATCAATGGAATAGTCAATCTTTATCAGAAAAAAAAAAATTATCATTTTAATTTTTACGAATGAAAAAAACTCATATATTTCAAGCATTAAATCAAAAAGAAATAATAAAAATTTTCAAGAAATACACTTGATCAATCATGCATTTTTTAGAAAAACAACTTCTTAAAAGTAAACGATAAATTTATTTAGACGCATGCAACTAACTTTTTATTTCTTTTGCATTTGTTTACTGGATTTATTTTTGTAGATATATTTCAGGAGTTCCTAGGCACTAAGCTTATCGATAATTTATTTCTCACGTTCGTTCAATATCCCTTTCTCTCAGAAATTCATAAAATCGGAAAGAATTGAAAACTAAAATCCCTAAGTACTTTTGATGTAGTATATTTTGGTTGAAGGATGGAGAACCAAGTTAAATCTGACGTTTAATTTTGTTCTCTGGGAAAACGAACAAAAAGGTGTAGCTTATATACTGCACTGTTGCAAAGTTATAAATAAAAATAATGACTGAAATGAATTACTAATGCGCTGTTCATTATTTGCGTTTATAAATTTAATGTACGTTTGAAATCGTTTATGATTTTCATTTATTGTCTTGTTATGAAAAAATGAAGTGCAATATTTTCATTTTTTAAACCCAATTTTATAATTCAAGTAACGTCAAGCTAATGCTATGTTTTTTTTCTTTCTTTTTTTTTTTCACAATATGGCACAAATCTATTAAGGGGATAATTCAAACGCGAAAACAACCACAAGCTGATTTTAATCCAGTGGTAGCATTTTTTAAAATATATAATGCGCATATATATTTAAAATAATTTTTTTGTTTATGAAAACGCAATTATTTTTCGTAAAATAGTGTTAAAGTGGCTGTTTTGGACAGAATTTTCGCTTGAAAGAAGAAAAAACACAAAAAAAAAGGTGTGTGTGTGTGTGGGGGGGGGGGAACGTGTCTCTTCCATGATCAAAAACACTTATAACCCAATAGGTACTTTATTTATGAAAAAAATAAAAAAACAGATTCCAAATCGGTTCCGTAGTCAGGCCTTTCGATTTTTATAATAACACTAAAAACTAATTCTCGACATAAAACTATTTAGAAAAATCAACTTTCTATTTTTCATTTTTAAGAAATTTTTTTATAAACATTTACATAAACGAAATAATTTAATTATGATTTTTTAATAATAAAAGTATGAACATCGCATTCTCTCAGAAGCACATTTAACAAAGCAATATTCAATCTTTATCAGAAAAAAAATACCATTTTAATACTGAAAAAATCTGATATATTTGAAGCATTATATTAAGAAGAAGTAATAATAAAATTTTCAAGAAATACACTTGATCAATCATGCATTTTTTAGAAAAACAACTTCTTAAAAATAAACGATAAATTTATTTAGACGCAAGTAACTAATTTTTTATTTCTTTTGTATTTATTTACTGGATTTACTCATGTAGATATATTTCAGGAGTTCCTAAGCACTAAGCTTTTGGATAATTTATTTCTCACGTTCGTTCAATATCCCTTTCTCTCAGAAATTCAAAAACTCCGAAAGAATTGAAAAGTAAAATCTCTCAGTACTTTTGCAATAGTATGTTTTGGTTGAAGGATGGCGAACCAAGTTAAATCCGACGTTTAATTTTGTTGTCTGAGAAAATGGACAAAAAGGTGTAGCTTATATACTGCACTGTTGCAAAGTTATAAATAAAAGTAATATCTGAAGCGAATTTCTAATGCGCTGTTCTTTATTTGGGTTTATAAAATTAATGTGCGTTTGAAATCGTTTATGATTTTAATTTATTGTTCTGTTATGAAAAAATGTGCAATATTTACGCTTTTTAAATCAATTTTTTTTAAATTCAAGTAACGTCAAGCTAACGTTATGTTTTGAAACTATTGCATAGCTTTTATCCCGGGCTTTGAGCGCGGCGACCGAATCTTGAAATTCCGTAACGAGAAAAATCCTAACACTCCGGCTAACGTCGTTTTAATTCGGCAGACTTCGGTAGACTTCTCATTTATTCAATAAAAGAAAAAAAATTGTTTTCTTATCGGTCATCACGCTCAAAAAGTGTAACTTGAATTAATATCAAAGAAAAAGAAAAAACTTGAATTAATATCAAAGCCCCAAAAAATCTGCATAAATAAAAAAATAAAAAAATAATTATAATTGCATAAGTTGATAAAAAATGCTATGCAATAGCTTTACCCGGCAGTCCCCGAGTGCCACACGTATTTTTTTTCTTTTCTTCTTTCTTTCTTTCTTTTTTTTTTTTTTTCACAATTTGGTACAAGTTTATTAAGGGCATACACTAAATGCGAAAACACCCACAGGCTTATTTTAATCCGATGATAGCTTTTTTAAAACATACAGTATGCATTTTTATATTTTTCAATGAATTTTTTTTTTTTTTTTTTTTTTTTTTTTTTTTTTTTTTTTTTTTTTTTAGAAAACGCAATTATTTTTCGTAAAAAAGTGTCAAAGTGGGCGTTTTAGACAGAATGTTTGCGCGAAACAAGAAAAACACTCAAAAAGGGGTGAAAAACATGTCTGTCACATGCTAAAAAATATTTATAATCCAATAGGTAATTTAGTTATAAAAAAAAAAGAAAAAACAGTTCGATTCTAAATCGTTTCCTTAGTCATGTCTTTCAATTTTTATAATAGCACTAAAAACTCACTCTCGACATAAAACTATTTAGAAAAATCAGGTTTTCTTTTTTTATTTTCAAGAATATTTTTATAGAATACGTAACGTTTACATAAACGAAACATTCTATTATTATTTTTTTTTTCATTATAAAGTATTACCATCTCATTCTCTCACAAGCGCGTTTATCAATGCAATAGTCAATCTTTATAAGAAAAAGTATGGTTTAAATTTTTACGAAATAAAAAAACTGATATATTTGAAGCATTATATTAAAAAGAAATAATAATGAAAATTTTCAAGAAATACACTTGATCAATCATGCAATTTTTAGAAAAACAACTTCTTATAAGTAAGCGATAAATTTATTTAGACACATGCAACTAACTTTGCATTTCTTTTGCATTTATTTACTGGATTTATTTTTGTAGATATATTTCAGGAGTTTCTAGGCACTAAGCTTTTCGATAATTCATTTCTCACGTTCGTTCAATATCTCTTTCTCTCAGAAATTCATAAAATCGGAAAGAATTAAAAAGTAAAATCCCTCAGTATTTTTTGGAATAGTAAGTTTTTGTTGAAGGATGGAGAACCAAGTTAAATCTGACGTTTAATTTTGTTCTCTGGGAAAAATGAACAAAAAGGTGTGGCTTATATACTGCATTGTTGCAAAGTTATAAATAAAAGTAATATCTGAAATGAATTTCTAATGCGCTGTTTATTATTTGGGTTTATAAAATTAATGTGCGTTTGAAATCGTTTATGATTTTCATTTATTGTTCTATTATGAAAATATGACGTTTAGGGTCAGGAGGGGTATTTATGACCAATTTGTACATTTTTAATATTATTATTTTATTTTTTACTTTTCTCTATTTGGAAAAGTAATGTTTTTAAGGGGGCTCAGGGGTTGATCGATACGGAAAAACATGTAAACAGATTTCTCGCTTCGAGTCCATATAAAAATAGAAGTATTCAATGTAATTAATTTAAACTTTTTTATATTTTTAAAGGTATGTTTGTAGTCTTATAAAATTATAAAATGAAGTACTTCAATGTAATACACTGATCAAAACAATTAAAGGATATTTAAAGTTTTATATAAAATAAAGATATAAACGAAATTTTTTTGCCGAAAATAGAAGAAGAGAATCACAAATGCAAATTTTTCTGGTTTTCAAACTGTGGAGTATGCAAATTTTGAGTTCGACGTCAAAAACGTCGCTTCAGCGGCTGCGAATGAAATTCGACTTTCAACTGGATAAAAGAGAATGAAGACAAGGATGATCGACATTCAGTGATTGCTTTGTTTCGATGAGTACGATGTCTCAGCGAAGTCATTTGACAGGTTCATAAGCTTGAAAAATTGTTGGTAGGTTATAAGGGGGCCTAACTCAAGCCGAAGTAGCGCAAGCCATTGGAGTGTCACAAAGTGTCATTTCCAGGATCTGGAACCGTTTTTTGGAGAGTGGATGTGCAGGCCGAAGACCAGGGCAAAGTCGTAGACGGGCAACAACGCCCAATGAAGATTGGTATTTAGCGTTAACAGCTCGGAGACACCGAAACATGAAGGCTATTCTTCTCCAACAACACTTTCGCTCGGCTACAGGTACCACGACTTCAACTCAGACTGTCCGAAACTGGCTCCATGCTGTAGGTCTGTATGCTCGCCGACCGATGGTATGTGTTAGATTAACATCAAGGCATCGTCGCGACCGCAGGGAGTGGGAAACCGAGCATGTCAATTGGAGGAGAAATGAATGGAGCAATATTCTGTTTTCTGACGAGTCCCGTTTTTCTGTGCATCCGGATAATAGGCGTATTTTCATCTGGAGGGACCGTGACAGTAGGAATAATCCTGCGTTCTTGCACGAAAGTGTCAGATTTGGCGGTGGAGGAGTGTTGGTGTATCGTGGCATCTCCATTGACTGGCGCACTGACCTCTACACCATTCGAGATGGAGCTCTGACTGGTCGCCGATATACGGATGAGATCTTCAGACCTATTGTTGTCCTTTACGCAGCAGCAATCGGAGATAACTTCATTTTAATGGACGATAACTGCAGGCCACATCGTGCAAACCTGGTGGAGGATTTCCTTTTCGAGGAAGGAATCGTTCGAATGGAATGGCCAGCGTGTTCTCCAGACATGAATCCAATCGAGCACGTTTGGGACGCTCTAGGAAGACGAGTTTCTGGCCGCCAACAACCCCCACAAACTCTCCAAGAACTAGAAAGAGCTCTTCTGGAAGAGTGGGGCAGAATACCCCAACTCGTCATAAATAGCCTCATTGAGTCCATGCCTCAAAGGTGTTCAACGTTGCTGGCCGCCCGTGGAAACCATGCCCCCTACTGAAAATGATTTTCTTTGAAGAAAACACCTTTTCTTATTCTTTTTTTCTCATATGCACAAATTGCGTTTTTTTCCTTTTGTACAAAATTCGCAATAAAATGCATTTTTTTCTGGCAAACATGTGTAATTTATTCTCATATAACCTACTATGTCTGTCGACCATGTATCAATCAGCTAAAAAGTTTCCCAGATACAAAATCACCTAAAACTGCAATAACCTTTAATTGTTTTGAGCAGTGTATAATAAGAAATATAGCAAAATTTATGTAACACAATTTTCGAAAAAATAATTATGTGTTATATCACCAACACCAAGATATTTTAACTTTGAATTGACATAAGAAGCTAATTTTCTGCTTTAAAATGATCCGGGAACTTTACTCTATAGAATGAATTAAGAATATAACTATCACTCAAAAACAACATTATTAAAAAAGCTCTCAAATTTGAAAATTAAAAAAACTCCTAAAAAATACAACTTTTTTTTTCATTAAAAATACTCAAAATATTAAACTATCTAAACTACATTGATTCATTCTATAGATAATGATGTTATATGCATGCAAAAAAAAAATTAAGCCATTCCATCAAATAGTTTCTTTTAAATCTTGGTGTTAGTCGTCAAAAATCAAGTTTTGAGAAAACGCGACTTAAAGCTGAAATTATATGAGTGCGGCTATGGTGTTGATACATAAATGATTAAAACTCTGTTAAAAATGCAAATATTTTTATGCTGTTTTTTGCATTGAGTTCAATATTAATTGAATAATAAAACTAGATCATTAAAAAAAATCGATTTTTTGAAAAGTTTTCAACCCCTGAGCCCCCTTAATACATAGAAATTAACTTCGGCCATTCAAGAACACGTCTTAAATGTTTTAATTTTCATAACTTTTTTCTTTTAAAATTAGAAGGATGGTTATAATTGCTCCATTAAAAACTTACATTCACAAAAGTTTTGGATAATTCAGTTCACTAGTTGAGAAATTAGGACCAATTTATTTTCTGTTTATACTTGACAATAGACATTTGATTGGGGGTAATTGAGACCATTATAACTCCAAACTGGTAAATCTGTTTATAAAAAATTTTGGTAAACTTTGTTTCAAATTGCTATTTGGGTCTCAAAAATATTTCTGAGTAGTGATAAATAATATCTAAAATGAAAAAGCCATTTATGAAGTTAACATCTAAGCGCGATACGGAGTCGGCCATAGTTATCTCCTGTCATAATTAACCCATCTCACCCTAGTTATTTACCCTTTTTACATCCAGATTTTTTTTAAAAATGCAAATAACATCAAGTTAACGCAAAGTTTTTTTTTTTTTTTTTTTTTTTTTTTTTTTTTTTTTACATTTTGGCACAAGTATATTAAGGGGCTACGTCAAACGCGAAAACACCCACAAGCTGATTTATTTTAATCCAGTGGTAGCATTTTTAAAAATATCTAGTATGCATTTTCATATTTTCAAATGTTTTTTTTTTCATTTTTTTTATGTATTTATTTATTTTTATGCATTAGGTAGCTGATGTCAATTTCTACAAATCCGATTTATTACTTTTGACTTTCTTCTATCTTTACAAAAAGTAAGTACTGGATTCGTGAAAAATTTTGATTTCCGGTTTTCGATGAATTTATATGTTTTAGAAGGTCCTGAACACGAATTAATGTTTTTTTAAAAATGTCTGTCTGTCACTGTGTCTGTCATTCTGCCATTCTGACAATCTGTAAGTCTGTATGGGATAAAAATTTTGTGCACTCTATCTCAAGAACTAATGAACTTGATTTTACGAAACTTAAGATTTTGTAAAACCATGACAGAAACTGTAGCTGATTAGCTTTTGGTGTACATCATTCAATCGGTTGAGTTACTATGGTGCATTATTCACAATTTCCACAAAAAATATGTCTAATGAACTAATGCACGGATGAATTGATGCAATTGAAGAAAAAATATTGCGCTATTTATTTAGAGAACTTAATTAAATAGTAAAAAAAGTAGTGGAACATAAATACAAAAGCAATATTCAGACAAAAGAAATTTATGGATTCACATTTGAGTTTAAGTTACGTGCTTCACTTAAATAATCCCCCCCCCCCAAAAAAAAAAAAAAAAAAAAAAAAATCGTAACACTCAGTGTGATATCCAATGACTTCAACAAAAGAAAATATCACCGAAAAACAAAAGAGATTCTTTATTACTGAAACTTATTTTGCAATGTTTTTACGCTTTTTCTCTTCAAGGTCTTAGAAAAAATTATTCGAATAAACAAAATTTTCTCTTGTCTCTAGTTGATTATTCGACACAAAAACGAGACAACTGAAGAGAAAAGATGGTTAGGTTACAAACAATTCTCGCGCTGAAACTTTCTATTAATTAAAAGTTGAGATAATTTAATTCTGTAAATTGCGAAAGTATAACAATATTAAATCTAATGATAAGTAAGGACTCTGGGTTGTCATGGTGATGACGTCAGATTTAAGATGGTTACTTTAATTTTCATATTATTGAATTTAATGTATATAATCGTGATAAATTTTGCATTCATGCATTTTTGCTTAAGAGTGCATCAGCTATTGTACCAAGATCTAGATTTTTAGAAAACTAATTATTGTACGAACTATTTTGCCTTGTTTCACATACATTTTTTGACTAGACCTTTTATAAAGATAGCGTGCAAAAACTTAATCAATAATAAATTCTCTTCTAAAATACAACAATAGTACAGTAGCATATTTCTTTTCAGTCATATCGGTAATCTTTCTTTCAAGTTATTTCATATCGGCGTGATTATATCATACCTGATATGACATTTTCCTCATGACTGAAAGAAATGAGCAACTTTATCGCCAAATGTTCTAATATATTAATTAAGAATTATGTTATATAATTCTTTACGTCCTGAAAAATAATTCCTACACTATTTATTTATTTGTACACAGGATGTCCAAAAGTCCCTGACACTTTTTTAAATTTTATATAAAATCAATTAATTTTCGAACAGGAGTGGGTTTGGACTAAAATGCTTCTGTCAGTGAAAAGTTTTTTTAAGCGAATGAAAATAATTAGCTCTAACGTTCGATTACAGATGGCGCAACTTGTCCGTATGTTGGATTTGCAAGATTCTTTTTTTTCTGATTTTCATATTAGTTTCGATTTGGTTTTGAAGTACCAAAATACACATTTAGCTTTTTCGCTGGGAGTCCCAATTTGAGTGTCACAGCATCAAAACTAATCAGCATATTTCAAACCAAACATGTTGGCAATAGACATCGGCTATGATAGAATTTTGGAGATAATTGTTACATTCATTTGAAAAAAATTTATCATCGTGTGAGACATTTTAGTCCAAATTGAACTCCTGTATCACAGTCTTTTGATTTTAAATTAAATCATAAAAGTTGTCAGAGATTTTTGTGTCACCCTGTATATTTATGCGGATAATTGAGAAAACATAAAGTATTTTTATTTTAAGCATATGAATTGAATATACTGGTATTGAAAATCACCTGAATGCAGCAAATACTAACATAATGTTAAAATATTCAAATTTAAATAGAAGTAAATTGTTTTAAACTGAATGAATAACAAATATTTAAAGGTCACGGAATTGCTTTAGTAAGATTGTAGTCTGAATTTCTGAATTGTGAGCTTTAAGTATAAGAACGAAATATTTTATACAATGTTAAGCATATTTTCGAAAATGCTTAGGAATTAGAAGAAAAAAAAGTTAAATTGATTTTGTTTGTGAGATTTAATTAAAAAAGGTAAAAATAATGCAATGTAAAAATTTATGAAGAATGTATATTCCAATACAAGCAGTTTACGGATCTGCATAAAAATTTATAAACCTGTTTCGCTTAGTTAATTTTTCTTATACAAGTAAACAATGGCATTTAAGTCAATATTCAAAGCCACCAAGAAATTTAGCGCATAAAATAAAAAAGTTTTTTTTTTTTTTTTAAGAAAATTTTTGTACTATTTTAATTTTGCTTGTCATCAAGGATAAAAATGATTCGAATAATTTTTCTTTTAAATCTTACCTCAGTTTTTTTTATCGACTTCCATAAGACCGAAAATTGAGCAAAGTAGTCGAATAACTTGCAGACGATTTTTCCAGGAAACTTTGCATTTATCAAAAAGTGAGATAATTAAATAGTGAAAGTTACGAAAATCTAATAAAATTAAAAGCACATATATTTCATGGAAGTTGTAACGGTTGGGTGCTCGTATTAGGGGTTAAATGCAGACATAACTCAGGAACTAAGATAAAAACAGTTTATTTAAACCGGTTAGGGCTGAATTGCAGTGGAGCAGTTCTTAATTTTAATAACTGGTAACAATGCTAAAAGATTAAACTCATACTCACAGCTCCGGCACTAACTCAATCGGGGTACTTCAGATTACTTCTCACTTCAACTTCCGCTAAACTGCTAGATAAACTTTATTAGACAGCCCGTGGCCGTACATGTACTCTTTATTGACTTTGAAAATACTCAATGTAATCAACATTAAATCTTACCACGGGCACCCTTCTCGAATCTACTTCCAAAACTACTTGTCACTCACTAAAGGCTCGATACACCTAGCTGGCTAATGTCGCTAGACTCACCTAGTCGGCCAAGGCTGCCTAGACACTCTACACACACTCAAACTCCAAGCTTTTATATGCTGCAAACTGAGATACTAAAAATTTACATATTACTTCTAACCGCGACATAACTGTAGAATCCGAGAAAGACACACACGTTCTAGAAAGTTAAAGTAAAAGAGAGGATAGATGTCGCTTTCACGCTTAAACATGTTAAATCATTGACATCACGATTTCAAAAATGCTAGAGTGCCTTTATTACAAAGGTCACTCCCTCACAAAGTTAACTGCTTAGTTTTAGAAAATAAATAAGCTAAATGGTTTATTAATGTTTTTCAAGCTACAGTATAAAAATTTGCAGCTTTTGCTACATAGGATAAATGCCAAAATCTCTTATTTATTTTGGGGTCTGCTCCAAGAAATAAATGATCCCAACCGTAAATTACATTTTATCAGAAAACTGTTAAATACGATGCATTTTTTTAATATGTTTCCGCTGTTAAACATGTTTGCGGAACATGACTCTAGAACAATTAAGCAGTGTTCCCGACATCTATGTTTATAGTCATTGCATCGCTTTTACAGAATATCTCGATTCTGACCTATGAGAATGTTCCATAACATGGACAAATGCGTAATTTTTTCCCCAAGCACCTTCGTCGTTCCAAACCCAAGCTCGCAGTCTGATTGGTTGTTGCTCTCGGCACTGTTTTCACGTAACTTGGCGATAATCATAATTGGTGTAGCGATAGATGCTTCCGTTGAGGAGTTTGATTTCCTTCCGAACTGAATACAAAGTAACTTTTCTCTTGCAGCATTGGATTGGATGGAACGTGTCTTACTGAAAGCTGTACTCTTTAAAAGTTTTTACACAAATCTTTTTACTTTGTACTTGGTTCGGAAGGAAATCAAACTCGACGGAAGCATCTATCGCTACGCCAAGTATGATTATCGCCAAATTACGTGAAAACAGTGCCGAGAGCAACAACCAATCAGAGTGCGAGCTTGGGCTTGGAACGACGAAGGTGCTTGGGAAAAAAAATTTCGCTAGACAAATAACCGTTTTTTATAAAAGTGGTGGAGTGGTTATGCTGCAAAAGCTACGAATTTTTATCATTGTGGGTAGCACTTTATTGTTGAAAGACATCGAACTCCTGCAGAAATGAATCTGTAATAGATTCACCTCCAAAATACAGCAATGCTACAATAACACATTCGTCCCATGACCGGGGTAATTTTAGCATACAAATTAAATAAATAAATAATAAATAAAACGGTTGATTTTAAGGAGATTGTCCTAGAAATTGGGACGTCAGTACAATTCACTGTTTCTTAACGTAAAAATTTTTGTAAATTCCAGAAAATTTTCTGAATTTTTCGGGTAAAAACGTAAAATATCCTGTAAATTCCAGATTACTTTATCTGGAATTTGAGGTAATTTTTCCATTAAAAAAGAGTGAATTGTACTGATATCTCGATTGCTAGCACAATCTCCACGTCCAGTTCTTTTTTTTTTTTTTTCAATGTACACTGTTAAAAATCTACAACTTTTGTTGCATAGTCACTCCACCGCTTTTATTGTAAACGAATACTTGACTATATTATACTGCATTCTCATTGGTCAGAACAGAGATATTCTATAAAAGCGGTGGAGTGACTATGCAAGAAAAGTTGCAGATTTTTAACAGTGCACATGATACGACATTTTTACGTTGCTGAAAGTAATAAGAAACTCTATCGCTGAATAAATCAATTTCTGATTTAGGGTTTATGTTGCAAAATCATTTCTATATAAATGAATAAATAACACGTTTTTTATTTATTGATGTATGTTTACCCGGATAATTAAGAGAACCATAACAAAAAAGGTTTTATTTCGAAATATGAGAAGGATAGAGATGCGGTATGCCATAAAAATGGCTTTTAAAATCATACGCGTTATCGTTTAAATTTAATCACTTGCGGACGAGAGACATGTATACGTGACGCAAAAAGGCTTAAGAATCCTCGTTTAACCTCACCAGAAAAATTTTACTGTAAAATTTGCCTTATCTAATCGGAAAATTTTCCGTAATTTAAAAAAAAAAAAAAAAAAAAAAAAAAAAAAAAAACAGAAATTTCGGTATTTAAAAATGGTGACAAACAATTTCGTAAAAAGCTCCCGTCGCGAAGGTGTTAAAGGTCCCTCGTTCGGACCAAACAAAACAAGCACGTGGAACAGGGACCGAATTTTTTGACATGCCCCTTGCATTTTATCTCTAAATGAAATTTATCTGTTTATATTTAAGCATTTTAAAGTAGTAATTAATTGTATTATAAATTTAAAACTATATTATTAATTTTTTTTTTTTTGCAAAAGTATGTTGTTGTGTTAGCGGAGTTTGGTGTTACATTTTTGAGGCACCTCTAGTCACCACACTAAATCTCTATTCTTTCCCTTTAATCTATGATTTTAAGCCTATGAATTGAATCCTATAGTATGTTAAAATTCTTGAATACACTAATTCAGAAAATTTTAATCTACCGATAAAAAAGTAAATAAGTATATCAAAAATATTTTATGCTGAAGAATAATTTAAAGATTACAGACTTGGCAAAAATACTTTAGAAATATCCGAATTAAGATATTTAAACGTACTGTTTCATTTACACAATATAAAACACATTTGTCAAACTGCTGATCAATGACACAGAGAAAAGAGAAAAAAAGGAGATGAAGTAGGGCGTCTGATCGTAATGCCGAAAATGTATCTCTAAAATCAGTTATATTCGGCTGAAACAAAACCATGTGTTTTGAGGTATTTCCAATTCAAATTTTTCTTTCTTTATTTTTGCTTTTACTGTTGTAAAGTGTTATTCATTATCCACGTGTTGAGCGTAGGTATGAGTAAAATTTCAATGACAAATGCTAAAATGTACATTTGCAGGATGCAGTACATACATATTCCTTGATCCTCGTGCTTGTTTTGTTTGGGCCCAATGTAAACACGAAAAATGAAAAATAACTGCCTTCATATTTCAAATCGTTTTTACGGCACACTGAATCTCAATGTATCTCTTTCCTTCATGTATTAATTATATGTAGAAAAGATGCAGCTTTTAATTCTCAGATTGAATTAAGAGTGTACGGGACATAAAACTTCAAATTTCTAATAAAAAAAAGTTATTGCATTAAAAATTTCTCTGCCCCCCCCCTTTTTTTTTGCTTAAAATGATGTTTAAACTATGCTTCTATTTTAATTGGATAGGAATTATTATTATTTTTTTTATTTTGCTTAATTTGTTTTCTAAATCTAGTTTTGAAGCAATGGTTCGCTTGGAAACGATTTTTGTGAAAATGCGTTATTCAACATAATAAGTTTTTTTTACCATTTCACTATTTAAATTGTTCAAATCTTTCAAACTTCACACATCTTTTTCAATTGCGAAATTTTCAATTGTTTTTCAATTGAAATTAGATGAATAAACTCGGGAGCCATTTTTTCCCTTTCAATTTTGATTCGGCAAATTTGAAAAAAAAAAAAAATATTTACTTTTGAAAACATATATATATATATATATATATTTAATAGATATATCATTTTTTTAAATTTTTTACTTTTAGTATTTTTAATTTTTATGTTAATTAATATTTTTGAAAATGCTAAATCAAAATTAAAACTTATATACTTTTGTTCATTCAAATGAAAAAAAAAAAATGAAGTTCTACATATAACTTGTCGAGTTATAACGATTTTAAATTACCACATTATTTTATAAATTTTAAATTTTAAATTAGTTTTCTTTTAATGAGAAGTTTTATGATGTGATTTTATTTACAAATAATATTGTTAAGTATCATAAAAAATCAAGATTTTAACTCAATAAATAAAAATCATTTTAAAATACATCTCGCCCCTCCCCCCTTAATATAAAAAATTATGTAAAAAAAAATATTAAAATTTATATGTGCAATTCGAATATTAAAAAATACGGATCTACATTAAAAAATAAGCAACATGTTTCACTCAGTTAATTTTTCTCATAAAAATAATTAATATCAATTAATTCAATATTGAAATACTTCAAAAGAAAAAAAATAAAGATTTTTTTCCCCTCTAATTATTACGAAAGGAAATAATTTTATACTATTTTTACTTTGCTTGTCATAAAGGTAATAAAAAAGGATTCGAATAAACAAAATTTTCTCTTTCCGCTCCTAATTGATTATTCGTCATAAAAGTCAGGGAACTAAGGAAATTAGATGAATAACTTGGTAGCCAATTTTTTCCCGAATCTTTCTATTAATTAAACGCTGAGATAATTAAATTGTGAAAGTGTCGAAAAATGTAATAAAATTAAAGCCACATGCAATTTACGGGAGTTGACAGCATATTTTTAAACAAATGAACAACCGGGAAAAGTAATAATACTTTATTAGTGTTTCGGAAATTTTTATTTTTAAGTTGCGAGATAAGTAATTTGTATTTAGGCAAAATTTGCGTTTTATTATTCATGTACATGTGTTATAAAAATTTAAGATATTGAATTTAATGTTTAAAGTACAAAAGAAGAAAAAGAATGACAGAAAATTTCAAGAATAATTTGTACTCGTAAAATCTGAAGTAATGGCATAAAATTTTATGGAATAGAATTTTAAGGAATATAGTTTAATTAAGAATATTTTTAATTTATAGCGATTTTTTGAAATTACGCACATTGGAATAAATGATTTTAAAGGCGAATTAAGAATTTATATCATTTCTATAAAGATTAACGGATTGGGTCTAATAACAGGATTTTAATATAACAACTTGCAATAAATATGTAATATTGTTAAAAGGAAATTAATATAGTATAAAGTTAATTTTGGCGAAAAAAATTAAATTTTGCAACATATATATATATATATATATATATTCGAATATTAAAAAATACGGATCTTCATTAAAAATTAAGCAACATGCTTCCCTTAGTTATTTTTTTATAAAAATAATTAAAATCAATTAATTCAATATTCAAATACTTCAAAAAAAAAAAAAAAAATTTTTTTTCTCCTCTAAGTATTACGAAAGGAAATAATTTTATACTATTTTTACTTTGCTTGTCATAAAGGTAATAAAAAAGGATTCGAATAAACAAAATTTTCTCTTTCCGCTCCTAATTGATTATTCGTCATAAAAGTCAGGGAACTAAGGAAATTAGATGAATAACTTGGTAGCCAATTTTTTCCCGAAACTTTCTATTAATTAAACGCTGAGATAATTAAATTGTGAAAGTGTCGAAAAATGTAATAAAATTAAAGCCACATGCAATTTACGGGAGTTGACAGCATATTTTTAAACAAATGAACAACCGGGAAAAGTAATAATACTTTATTAGTGTTTCGGAAATTTTTATTTTTAAGTTGCGAGATAAGTAATTTGTATTTAGGCAAAATTTGTGTTTTATTATTCATGTACATGTGTTACAAAAATGTAAGATATTGAATTTAACGTTTAAAATGTAAAATAAGAAAAGAAGTGACAGAAATGTTTTAGAATAATTTGTACTCGTAAAATATGAAGTAATGGCATAAGCTTTTATAGAATATTTTTGGCAACGTTTTGACATTACTTTAAACGAAAAGTTTTTTAGTTTAAAGGTTTTACTTTTGAATGTACTAATTACTTACAAATGGAATAAAAGCATATTTTATAATAATTATGATAATCTTTATTTTTCTATTCCTGTTTTATTTTCGACTTTTTAGTGTTTAAAATATTTTACTGATGCAATTCGCTGCCAGTTGGTATATTTTATTGAGAGTGATTTAGCGCATAGTTAAATTCATCGTTGTTGTTGTAACATATGTATAAGAATAATAAGCTTTTAATTACTTGAGTGGATATAAGCATTTAAATGCTTTAAGATTAATTTAATATTTTTTATGAAAATCTGATGATATAATAATGTGGTACTGTTTTCGGAAATATACCCTTGTACATCATTTTTATAGTTCTAGTATATTAGGCAGATGAAAAAAATGGATTTCAAACTCCATATTTATATGCATGTCAAAAGATAAATGATAATAGAAAAAAAGAGCGAAAAAATTCATATCCATTTATATTGGAAAACATATTAGATAGATATTTAGCTTCGCCCTGGAACATAAATTCAGTTAGTTTTATCAGATTCCACCAATCACAAAAGGATTTCCTTCAGCGAAAATGACATCATGTTTAAAAGAAAAATTGAATTAACATTCTCAAAACTGAACCATCTTAACCCTGCACTGTATCGGGCACATACCTAAAAACACTGTAGCTCTCATTATGATCCATGAAATGACTAATATGATCGCTGTAAATGGTCAAAAACAATCCAAAGAATGTAATAAGACTTATTCTGCTCTTGTCAGGTGGTTGCGTTTGACTAATTGGAAAATTAGAATTTGTTCTTCAAAGGAAAAAAAAAAAAAAAAAAAAAAACAATCGATTAAGCTATTAAGATGAAAATTACTTTTACAGTGAAACCTCCAAATAAGGGACACCTTTGGGACCACAACTTTCGTCCCTTAAATAGAGGTGTTCCTTATTCGGAGTTTCTTACACAGTGAAACCTCCAAATAAGGGACACTTATGGGACCGCAACTTTCGTCCCTTAAATAGAGGTGTCCCTTATTCGGAGTGTCCCTCATTTGGAGGTTTCACTGTATTATTTTTACTGAATACTTAAAAGTATTAATATAAAGCAAGTTCTTGAGTGTTGAACAGGTAAAATTATTCATTAATTTAAACTCATTTAATTACAAAATATAGCAATAAAATATTTAAAACACTGTAATAGTGTTATTTTGGGCACGCGCCGTAAAATATCATAATTTTGCAGAAAATTTGAAATTTAATTTTATATTTACTGTTTTTCCCAATATTAGATACATAGATATATTGATTTCAAATATTTTTCTTTTTCATAAAAATAGAAAAACTCTAGCAGTAAATAGTTAAAACGATGTTCTGCATGATTCTAGGAATGGTTCCGATCATGGTCATTTTAAAAAGAAAAACACATTTTTATTCATCTCACTTAAATATTTTACGGGATTGTTTCAAAATGACGTCTATGCACTGTACACAATATTAACAGAACAAAAGTATACAGATGTGAACCTATGTTATCCCTCATGAAAAGTAAACTGTTACATTGTTTACAATTTAATTTACTTCTATGAAGATAAATGTCTTTGCTTTGGAACAAAAATAATAAATGGCAGCATTGATTCTTATTTACTCATAAAATAAATGTTATTTTTCATCTGAGCTAAAAAAAAATGCCTCCAAGAATTATAGTATCCAAAACATTTAGAAATATTCTTAGTTTTTTTTTCTACGTAAACCATAAAAAAACAAGTTTTGTAGATCATTCACTTACTTAAAGACGTTTAATTTGTTATTGCACGAATTTACATTATTGATAACAGATCGGGAGGCGGCAACACAGGTAGTTAACTCATCGAGTTAACGGCTGAAATTCCAGAATTAGCTAAAAGTCGACCTGTCTATTAAAACGCACTCGGTCTGCCAAGTCATATCTTGGTAAAAAACACCTGAAATTATCCTGATTTTAGCGAGTGATTTTTTTACCACTGTATTTTCCTGCCCCCAGTCTTCCATGTTTTCATATCTTTGGCTGCCGGAACACATAATGATAAACCTACGTGTCAACGTTTTTCGGTGTTTTCTACCAAAATATGACTATGCAAACCGATTGCGTTTTAACATACAGATCGAGTTTTAGCTAATTCTGGAATTTCAGCCGTGAATTCAATAAGATGATTGTCTGTGTTTCCGTATCCCAGTCTATAATTAAACTGATATTTTAAGGGGGCTAGTAATTGATCTATATTTGCGAACCTAAACTTACACAACATTGGGGGTCTGGCCACTCTTACACAAATTTAATTCGGTTTGCACCACTTTTTTAAAAGAATTTTTTTCATTTACATATTTTCGGAAATACTCTAATCAGTTAAGGCAATTTTCCTTTATTACTGGTGACAAAATCAAATTTTGCAAACAAAAAGTGACCCCCATTTAGACTCGGCCTGGTGACATAAATTATTATTGTATCAATTTCAGAAAAAGGGCTCTATCTGCCATCTATAGCGTCATTTTATTTGTGGAAAAGCAATAAATGTATATTGTAGGCCTGTTTTACGTTAACGTCTGAAGAGCTTAAAGAAATTGAACGATTTACTATTTATTGAAAGATTTTTACATTAGCTCTATAACAAGTAAATCAGAAGGAAAAATAAAGTATTATAATGCGGAAAACAAGAAAATTATTTGATTAGTAAAAATTAGTAAAAAAAAGATAATAATATAAAAAATTATAACAATCATTTAGAAAATGAAATTCTTATCAATTTGACATGATATATTCCAATTCACAAGACGGAAGTTTACTCAATTTATTTTTACTAGATTCAGATTCGAGTTTATCCAATGCAAATGGTTATTTAATGGTTTAATAAGAATAAGCTTGACGCAACTGTGGCCGTTCGGTAGCTTCAGAGCCTCGACCCCCACCCTCCCTGCCTTTTTCTTTTTTACTTAATCAATTTTTCTTTTTATTTTGTCCGGTTTCAGTTTTTAATTTCCCTCCCTCTAACTTCGTTTCTGCTAGAGACTCAGCTATTCCGGACATGGTGCGGGATTTTTGAACCAGGTTTCCGCTTCACAGTCGCAGTAAGCGAAGAAAAGCTAAAGGATCACAGACACTAAAAATGGTTAAAAAAATAAATAAAATGCGAATACCACACTATCTATTCTCGACCGAAAACAACAATAAATTTCTAAATGATAAATAATAATTTTTTGTAATGTGTATTTATTTATTTGGATTTTACAATAGTGCTTAATACGCGTTTAAAATGGTTAGTAAGCAACAATGAGCAGAAATCAGAGCATTCTAGTTTTTTTAATAGATTCCCTAATTAGGTTAGTTCGCTGGTCCTGTAGGTAACAATATGCATATATGCATACATAAAAAGAAAAAAATTTCCTCTTAGAAAAGTAGTACACTGTTAAAAATCTGCTGCATTTTGTTGCAACGCACTCCCCACCTTGTATAGAAAACGGTTACTTGGCCGTGAAATGGAGCTTTCTCATTGGTTGGAATAGAGATATTATATTCAAGCGGTGGAGTGCGTTGCAACAAAATGCAGCAGATTTTTAAAAGTGTAGTGACTTTCAGCTATAATGGGGTCTAATACTGTTTTAATATTGAGTTCATCAGAAATACTATCACAAAATTACCTGCGATAGTTAAATCGCAGATGTTAATCATCTGCGATGCTTCACTGCCTTTCAATAAAATGTAATTACGTAAAATAATAGTTTTAACTTGTAATTACTTGCAATGAAACGTCAATATTTGCAGAAAAAATTCATCATGTTAAAAATTATGTTTTAAGCTTTTACGAAGAAATTACGATATATTTCCCATCAATATTTTATATAATATTCTCAAAACATAAACACCACCAATATTGACAGAATATTGACGATATTGATTAAGAAATTGTTATTTACAAAAGAAAAAACATTCTTCCATTTTTTTATTTTTCTACTAAATTACTTTGATTTACATAAAGTGACCTAAAATTTACTGGCGAGTTAAAAAAAAATCCATAACATGTAAACGGTGTTAACTATTGAAGTTATTGTCGCAAAAGACAGAAATAGAGTCAAGATTTTCTTTGCTACGCTGTCTTCTTCTTATCTACGTCAAATGGCGCTGTTCCGTTTTAATCTGTAATAATTCTCAGAATTTCATATCCAAAACATAAGCCATATTTTGGCTTATTAGTGTTGAATGAAGGGGTAAAATATCAGTAATCTTTGATCCATCTTCATAGATTAGTTTCAATATTTTAACAGTTTGTGATAGAATCGCTGCTTATTGTATGAAAACCTTGAAAAAAAAATAACAAAGAAATTATCTATTTTAAAAATTAATCATACGAATGTATAATTTCAAAAACTGTCACTATTTGTAGATTATTGTGTTTTAAAAATTGCCAGTTCATTTTAGGAAACTCTACATATTCATAATCCTCGATCGCTCATGTTTGGAACTAACACATATAAAAATAACAAGAAAATCCTTGCTTTATTCAGTTCTTTTTAGGATATCCTGCTCATTCATAATCCTCGATTGCTGATGTTTGGAATTAAAAAAAGTAACTAAGAAATTTCTGACTTTAACCATTATATATATTTTCAATATCTGTTATGGTTTATACGTTATTGAATAATAATTTAAAACGCCAGTATAATTTTAGGATGATGTCTTGCACATTCATAATCCTCGATCGTTGATGTTTGGAACTAGAAAAAGTAACTAAGAAATTTCTGACTTTAACTGTTATGTAAAATTTCAATAGCTGTCATGGTTTATATCTTTTTGAATAATAATATAAAACGGCAGTCTAATTTTAGGATGCCCTGTACATTCATAATCCTCGATTGCTGATGTTTGGAACTAAAAAGAGTAACTAAGAAATTTCTAACTTTAATCTTTAAATGTAATTTCAATAGCTGTTATGTTTTACATGTTATTGAATAATAATATAAAAGCCAGTCTGATTTCAGGATGCCTTGCACATTCATAATCCTCGATCGCTGTTGCTTGGATTTGGAATTAAAGCAGAGAAAAGAAACAAAGGAATTTCTTACTTTAACCATTAATCTCTAGCAAGTTCAATAAGTCTCATTGTTTCCATGTTTTATCATTTTAAGATACCCTGCACATTGATAATTATCGATAGCTGATGTTTGGAACTAATACATGGAAAAGTAATAAAGAAATTTATGACTTTAACCGCAGGGGTCGCAGCGTCCCTAAAATTTTCACACTTTCCTACGACAATTTTTAAACGATAATATTTATTGTAGGATTTCATTGCAGATGTTAAAGGAATCTGACATCAGGATTTTCCGATTCAAAATACTGGTAGAAAAGTGCGAAAATTTTTTGGGACGCTGCGACCCCTGTAACAGTTATAAGTAATTTCAATAGCAGTCATTATTTATATAGTATTGAATAATAAAAAACGCAAGTCCCATTTTAGGATGCCCTACAGATATTAATCCTTGAGTGCTGCTGTTTGGATTTGGAATTGAAGCATGGAAAAGTAACAAAGGAATTTCTTACTTTAACCATTAATCTCTAGCGAGTTCAATTGCAATAGGTGTCATTGTTTCCATGTTTTATCATTTTAAAAAACGTAAGTTCATTTTAAGATACCTTGCACACTGATATTTATCGATAGCTAATGTTTGGAACTAAAACATGGAAAAGTAATTAAAAATTTCCGAATCTAATTGTTATGCGTAATTTCAATAGCCGTCATTGTTTATATGTTATTGAATAATATAAAACGCAAGACCCACTTTAGGATGCCCGGCAGATATTAATCCTTGATTGCTGTTGCTTCGATTTGGAATTGAAGCATGGAAATGTAACAAAGAAATTTCTTGCTTCAACCCTTATGGGTTCTGTCCCTGCCCGTGTAGAGACTCGTGAGCTAATGTTATTCCTATGGGGAGGCATTTTTCTAAAACTCTTCCGCATTTTGACATTTTTAAATAATTTTTTTGCGTAGGATACTTGAGGTCCCTCTCAAGATTGCTCCTTGATTATTTTGTCGATTTTGGTCTCAGATATTTTTTATAAAGTTACTTTCACTTTCAGAACCGGTTCAGAAAGTGAAAGCAATTTATAACAAATACCTGTGATCAAAATCGAAAACAAAAAAAAAACAAGGAGTGATCTTGAGAGGGACCTCAACTATTCAATGCAAAAAAAGAAAAAAAATGCCTAAAGGCGAAAGAGTTTTAGAAAAATGCCTCCCCATAGGAATAGCATTAGCTCGCGAATCTCTTCGCGGGCAGGCACAGGACCCTTAATCTCAACTATGTACAATTTCAGTAGGTGTTACTATTTACATGTTACAGGATTTTTAAAAAAATGCAAGGTCATTTTACGATACCCTACACATTGATAATCATCGATAGTTGATGTTTGGAACTAAAACATGAAAAAGTACGAAAATCCTTTAATCAAAAATAGCTTGCTTGATCCCGTCGTTTTAACACTTCTCATTGTTTTCATGTTTTTCAATGTTTAAAATCGCAAGTCCATTTAGGATACTCTGTAAGTTCACAATCCTCGATCACGGATGTTTGAAATTATAACATGGAAAAGTAGCAAAAAAATTCCTTGCTTTTATAATTAATCAATTGCATGCATTATTTCAATAGCTATCACTGTTTGCGTATCGTGCAATTTTTTAAATCAATAGTCCATTTAAAAATACTTTTATATTCATTATATATATGTTATTAAATTAAAAAAAATTGCTATTTCATTTTAGCTAGTTCAATTGCCAGTTCATTACCTTCCATATTTACTACAAATCGGGAAAAAAAGAAAAAAAAATGATAAAAATATATTTTTTAATTTTTTTTTAATCAGTTTCTTGCAATTTCAAAAACAAATTGTAGCTTTTATGAAGCGAGAAAAACTCATTTAATGAATAAATTAAAGCTTTTTTGGAGTTTTTGCAAACTATAATAGAGTGTGTCTAGCAATTTTCTTCCTTTTGTAAAATAATACTTTAATAGAAAATGGAAATAACGGACAAATTTAAGAGGTTACTACTTTTTCTTTTTAATTGTTTTTCTTAGCAGACACAATTATTTCATTTTGAAGTAGCTTTCTTCAAGTCCACATATAGGCGGAAATAGCAACTTTTATAATTGCTACACTTTGTTGAATATTTATTCCCATCATCGATCTTAAAGAACTTTAATTAATTACTTTTTTTCATTACCAGCGAAGCTAATAATTTTTAAAAGCCAAATGGTAGGTAAACAATACAATTCTGGAAAAGTAAATATGATACAGTTCAATATGATGTGGATAATTAATAAACCTAAATGATGAAAATAATTTATTATATTCCAGTTTAATAAAATAATTAATTTAAAAATTTTCTAAAAGAAAAAAAATGTCTTTCATTATTGGGAGAGAATATTTATATTATTTGTTTTAGGAGAACAGTTAAATTAAATTACACAATTTTTTTTTGTTTGAAATATACCAATATGAATGTTCTTATGCAATTTTTTGTACTGATTTCGGAAAAAGTGCTTAAACATTTTAACCTCCTTGTGACTAGAGCCTTATTCTTAATTTTTAATCTTTCACCACCAGTTTTTACAAACGGAAAAATTTCTGTAGCTGAATTATGAAAATGTTTCGATTAAATGAGATAAACTTTACTTTTTCTCGGCCGCTCTCTGTCGCGAGGGGGCATTCTGTGCCCCAGCGGCTGAGTTTAGTCTGTAAATTTTCTCTATTTTCTTGTAACTGAAAAAATGTATTTTTTGGACCCTAAGGGTGTTCATAAATCAAAAAGGGCAACTTTGTGACACTTGCTTTAATTTATTTTTGTTCGGAAATGCATGAAAATAGCATGTGTTGTTATTCAGAAACTGTCTAATTGTACCCAATATTCTGTTTTTATTAAAACAGGACAATTTTTTTATAACAAGCCTTCAAAGTTGACACTTTTGAGCACATTTCCTGACGAAAGCGGAAAAACCGGTCGAAAAGCAGGAGAAAAACGGGTGATCACGTCATCGAAATAGCTTATAACTGGATAGGTAATTTAATTATCATAAAATGGAAAAATAGGTTCGATTCGAAATCGTTGCGATAGTCAGGCATTTCAATTTTATCTATTTTTGTTAAAAAATGAATTCGTAAATGTGTCAAAACGTTTTGCGCTTGTTGAGCGCAGCAGTTAAGAACACCCTTAATGATGCGACCGGGAAGGACACTATGCTCTACAGATAAGGCTTCCTTGTCTGAGTACTTCCTCTTAGGCATTCAAACTTAAAAGTAAAGTAAAAAATAACTGGTGAGAATAATGAAGGATTCTGAGCAAATTAAGTCGCTCGTCCCCTGGGGATTAATAACGTATTGTTACGATAAACCATAATATTGACTGATTTGTAAATTATAAATGCAATCAAAAGATAACCTTTGACTAATTAACACATTAGTAAATTGTAAATGCAATGAAAAGCTATTCTTATTGCCAATTGGGGAATTTGACACTTATTCATAAAGATTTCAGGAAACAATAAATAGAGGAGGACTTTGTTTTGAATAGCAGTTGGATTTAAGTTTTATTTCATTTTTCAGCGAATAACATTATGAATTTTAACCTTTTTGAGTCTGACTATTCATAGTATATGTCTTTCCATTGAGTAGTTTTTGTTTTAATAAATACTTTTGTTGCTGTTTACATGCAGTAATGTTAGTATGTGTTTATGCTTTCATTATATGACTTCGAGCGATTCGAGCTTCATTAGCGATTTTTAGAAATAATAATAATAATTATTATTATTTGTTTAATTATCTTTGAACCGTTTGCGATTCCTTTATTTTAAACTTGTATTCCACTCATTAAATTTAAAATAAGTGCTACTTTCATGAAAGAATTATCTCTAATAATAAAGAGACAAATTTGTGTGTGCGTCAGCGCTGTTCTGAAGAGATCGCTGCATGTAGAGTTACAAAATTTGGAGTGAAGGTACCTTACATGTAGTTTTGCACCTCAAAGCCCGATTTTCGATTGTTTGACTAGAATTTTTTAATTTAATTTTCTAGGCAATTTTTCCACATCAATGAAACGAATACGGTTTCGTTCTTTTCACCCAATATAGTATTTTTTTTCTCTTTTCAATAAAGTTTATTCTGAATTCTTTGAATTTTTATGAATTTTTAATGCGATTTTTAAATTTTTTTCGCATTTTTCGGCTATTTTTTGACGTTGAAAAAAAGAAAATTGTTACAAACTTTTAGCCTAATGCAGGAAATTTTGTCTGCTATGATTTTTCCATGTCGGCGATTTTTAATGCAATTTTCAGCAATTTTTGGAGATTTTTTGCATTCAAAATCTTTTTTTCTTTCATTCATGAAATAGTTCCAGTTACAATGTTTTAACCTTTTAGAGTAAATTTTGATCCCTGCGATTTTTTAACATTTAGTTCTATTTAATAAATTTCTATGCGATTTTTAGCTTTTTTTTTTTTTTTTTTTTTTTTTTTTTTTTTTTTTTTTTTTTTTTTCTTTGTTGTTATGCGATTGTTAGTGGTATTTTATAATGTTTCGAAGCGATTTTTCTACTTTAGCGAAATAAATACAGTTCCATTCTTTCAACCTATTATAGTGAATTTATTATAGTGAATTTTTAGTGATATTTTTAATGCCATTTTCAGTGTTTTTTCGCATTTTGCCGCTATTTTCTGATATAAGTAAAAGGATTTTTGTTTCAAACTTTTAGTCTTTTCTACTAAATTTTGTCTGATAATATTTATAAATTTAGCAATTTTTCGAGATTTTTTGCGTTTGGTGTCGATTTTTTGTCTTACATGAAATATTTCCAATTACAATGTTTTACCGTATTAAAACACATTTTGACTCGTAAGATTTTTTAATATTAGTGATTTTTAATGCATTTTTCAAAGCGAGTTTTAGCGTTTTTTTCGAGTTCTACGGTGTTTTTTTCATATTGGGAAGCAAAATTGATTTCAAACTTTTAATCTAATGTAATTTTAGCGAATTTTCGAGTACTACTTGGTTATTCTGTCGACCAATTTCGCTAAATTACATAAATCATTAAACTACTCGCCAAATTATGCAAATTGATGCTATTTTTGGGTAAATAATAAAAGGACAAATAAATTAGAAAAGCATGAATAAAAATACAACTAAAACAACGAAGTAAAAATCCGTTGATGACGAAACAAATACGTGTAACGTGTTTAATGTTAAGTGAATGTGACATTTACGGTCAATCATTATTGCTATTTAATCTTACAGTTTGGCGATTGTTTCTTGGTCAATCGGATAATAAATTAGTACTGATTTCCGATAGAATGTTTTATTAATTTGAAAAAATTCAGATTACTGCGATTTTTTAAATAACTTGCGATTTTCAGTGCATTTTTCAATGCGTTTTTAATGCAGTTTTCAATGCGGTTTTTATTGAATTTTTCAATGCGATTAGTACAATTGTTAATCTCTCACAGTGGTGTTTTAAAAATTAAAAAAGGGAATTTGGTTTTACATTTTTAGTTTAATATAGTAAGTTTCACCAACCTTTTTTCAATTTTTAATGCGATTTTTCAAGATATTTTATGTCCCGCGTCGATTTTTTTTTGTGATCCATGAAAAATGCATGATTGCTATGTTTTACACGACTAAAATAAATTTTTATTCCCGGGATGCATTTATATTTAGCGATCTTTAAGGAATTTTTCACTGCAGTTTTTAGTTGTTTTTCAAGACACAAAGCTATTTTTCTGAAATTCGGAAAATGAATCTGGTTTCAAACTTTTACCCTCATTCCTTTAGAAAATTTTGCCATCTACGATTTTTGAAATTTAGTGATTTTTAATGAAATTTTCAATGTTATCTTAATTTCAATGAAGTTTTTTTCATTATTTTTTACGTTTTGAGTCGATTTTTTGTCTTTCATAAAAGTTTTCAAGTTGCAATGTTTTACCCTAATATATCATATATACCGGGCGTCCCAAAAATGACTGATGAATTTTAAAATTCAATAACTTGCAAACGGTGATAGCTATTTTTTGCAGGAGGGTTATGTATAATGTCAGGAGTTTTTTTACCGTAATTTTTTATTTTAGTTCGAATTTCAAACAATAGGTGACGCTGATGGCGATTGAAGTCTAGGTCGACGCTTCACTCATCACTGATCACCTGGCCTTCAATCGCCGCCAGCGCCACCTATTGTTTGAAATTCGAACTAAAATAAAAAAATTACGGTAAAAAATCTCCTGACATTATACATAACCCTCCTGCAAATTTTTTTTAAATAGCTGTCACCGTTTGCAAGTTATTGAATATTAAAATCTATCAGTCATTTTTGAGACACCCGGTATATTCTAAAATATAATAGTCTAATGTAGTTAATTTTTCCCTCTGTGTATTTTTAATGCAATTTTTCGAAATTTTTTATATTTTGCGCCGATTTTTTGTCATTCGTAAGTGATTTCCGATTACAGTGTTTTACCCAAATACAGTATATTTTGACACCAGGGAGTTTTATGATAAAGGTTAAGAGATTTTCAACGTGTTTTTTAGTGATTGTATGAGTTCCAAGGCGATTTTTTGTCATTTTTATAAGGAATTCAGTTTTAACATTTTCGCTTTTAATGTAGTAGATTTTGTTCGCCTCGAATTTTCAATTTTAGCGATAATTAGCGAATTTTAGATATTCTTTCCGTCAATATTTTTTATTAAGGAAAGATTTCAGATCATCTATTTTTTTCTATTAATGTAAATTGATTTTTAGATGTTCAATTTTCGACAGAGTATAGTAAATTTTGTCCTCTTTTCATCAAAGTTTATTCGGATTTCAAAAGACATTTTTCTAATTTTTTTGTTACATTTTTATGTGATTTTTAATCTGTTTTGCACGATAAAATTTTTCCTCATCAGTAAAAAGAATGCAGTTTCATTTTTCTAGTCCTTCTCTTTTCAATGAAGTTTTGATGAAATTCGGGAAGCAGTTTTTTATTGCGATTTTCAAAGTTTGAAATTCTCGCTGTTTTTTGACAAACCCGGGCAACGCCGGGCATATTAGCAAGTATGAAATAAAGCACAAAAAGTATTAGAAAGCTGTAGTAGAAATCAAATCTTGTTGTAATATAATGTTTTCTAAAACTTATCCAAATACCCTTCCTTAGCCTATTGTCATTTGAATATGCATTGAATAGCACGCAAAACACCACAATTTGTTATGTTTCAGACAATGAAATGTTCGTTAAACACCAATTAATCTGTTTGGATAACCAGTGTTAATGTTATTAACGTAAAAATATTTTTTTTCTTCTAAAAATTAAAAAAAAATCGGACTCGAAAGATTAATAATTTTATCCATTTCATGTGTAGAAAAATGAAATTCTGAGGTATTAAAGATGGAAAACAGCTTTGAAAGAAGAAAAATAAAATTTTGTATTTGAATTGGTTTATAATTTTATACAGGTAAGAAAACGCTTCCTTCTAACTACAATACATGTATTTAATTGTTAGGTGAAGTGTTAAATTCGAAATAGGATGTATCATCTATCTATGTGAAATTTTTAATAGAGCTCATTTTACCGAAAATCACCCAATATTGCATCTAAAAGGCCTCATAATTTTCTTGTATACTAAGCCTATGCTGTAAAGAAAAAAAAAAAAAAAAAAAAAAAAAAAAACGGACGGTTTAACGGAGATTTTACTGGCAATCGAGACGCTAGAACAATTCTGTTTTTTAAATGAAAATTTTCCCTTTTCTTCGGGAAAAAAATAAAAGTCTCTAGAATTTACGGGAATTCGTGAGTTAAAAAATTGTGAATTGTACGGGCGTCTCGACTGAAAGTAAAATCTTTCGTTTTCTATTTTATTTTATTTTATTTTATTCTATTTTCAGCGTAGTTGGTGAGCATGCAATTTAAAATTGTTATGTAGTAAAAATTCACTTAAAAATGTATTTTCATTTTGTGTTAGAGATTAAATGACAGAATTAGGGAAAGTTTTTGAAATCTTACTAGTTTCTGCATGGTGGATTTGTTGTATGTTAAATTGTTAGTCATTTACCGCAGATATATATAAAAAAAATTCAATTAAAAATACATTTCAAACCAGTAGACTTTTTACTCATGTTTTACCAAATAGTGACTGTTTGTTTCATGCAATTTTAATGTAGGCTATTTGCCTATTATAGAGTGAGAATTCAAAAATCGGTAAAAAAAACTACGTTTTTCAAAGTTTTTAAGAAAATTGAAAAAATAATCTTATTTTTTAAATGCGTACTGCGCTTGCTATTGAATGCATAAAAAAAAGTTTTAAAAATGAAAGTTAAAAATCAAAAATCCAAAAATTATGTTCGTTTTTTGGTTGCAAAAAATTCTGGCTTTTCGAGTTATAACTGAATCTTGTCACATAATGACAATTTTTTTCCTTTCTTCTCTGCTGCGTCGGAAATTCAATTCAGAACGCCATTTTTGACAATATATTCTGAAAAATCCTTTGTCTTTACAAAAAAAACGTAAAAAATATATATATTTGATTACATAATTTTTAAATACGAACAGTGGTACACTTTATGCGTTTCCAAACAATAATTGAGAACTGTGTCAAAAAGAAACTCATTTTGATTTAAGAACTACTTTAACCATTTCATAAAATAGTTTCCGCTTGGTATTCAAAAATAAAATTTATTATAGAATCCAAATATTTTGTTAAAATTTAGTATCTGTATTAAAATATTCTAAGTTTGTTAGAATTTCGATGTGGAACATCCCCCCCCCCCTAAAAATCTATTTAAAACATTAATTGAAAAAAAGACGATAGCTATTTTTGTTTCCTCTTGGGTAGTTTGGAAATTAAAGTAATACACATGTATATATATTTGCCACCGCTAATAAAATTCTAAAATTTGTGGCAAAAATATATGTATTTAAAATAAATTTTAACAAAAAAATTTCTTAATTAAAACTTTTGTTTCAGTTTTATAGACAGAAACATTTGTTGACTAAAAGTATCACTTAATACAAAATGGGAATAACTAATTAACTTTTATTACAAATCTTTGGTAAAATAAAATATTTCTGCTAGAAAACATCTTTGTTCAAATATACGATATCACAGCAAAATAAGAGCAACTTTTATCGTCATTACGCTTCGATAAATACTCATCATTAATCGAGTTGCAATAACTTTAATTAATTACTTTTTATGATTACAGAAGAAGCTAATAATCTCAAAAAGTTATAATGGTAGATAAACAGTAAAAAATCCTGAAAAGCGAATAAGCGTGATGAAGATCAATATGATGCAATTAATTAATATATTGAAATGATGTTATTAATTTATGAGCTAGAAAGTACAAGACAATCGCTAATTTATTAAACAGAAGACGAGGAAGAACTAATTTTTAATACATTTTTCATGTGATGGAAGGAAATGATTGCCTTATATAAACGTACATTTTAATAATATCCTGAGATTTTATACGCCGCATTTGTCTATTGAATTGTTAGAGATAAATACTTCAAACATGCAACATATCTTTTTTGATTGTTTTACTTTAATTTTGATTCAGCAAATTTGAAAATAATATATATATTTTTGAACATATGATTTTTTTAATAAAAATTACGTACATTTTTTTTTTCAAATTTTTAGTTTCAAATTTTTTCAAAATATTTTGAATTTTTTTATTATTATTTTTAAAAATTTTGAATTAAAACAAGAATTTGGATATTTCTGTTTATTTAACTGAAAAAAATTGAAATTATACGAAAATTATTTTGAGTTATAACGATTTTAAATTACCTCACTTTTAAAATAATTTTTTATTTAAATTTTAAAAAAAAATCATGCGAAGATTTATTATTATTTTATTTTATTTTTATAAATGATATGGTTAACAATCACAAAAAATTCTAAATGTTAGCTGTATAAATATATTTTTTAAATGTGGTCTGGACCCCTTAAATGTATAAATTTAAACTTTTTTTTGCAATTTTATAGGCAGAAACATTCGTTGACAAAAAGCATTACTCAATACGAAATGAGAATAACTAATAAATTTTTATTACAAATCTTTAGTAAAATAAAATATTTCTGCTGAAAACACTTTTGTTCAAATATCTAATATCATTGCAAAAATAAGAATAACTTTTATCGCAATCACGCTTCGATAAATACTCATCATTAATCGAATTGTAATAACTTTAATTAATTACTTTTTCTGATTACAGAAGAAGCTAATAATATCAAAAAATTAAATGGTAGATAAACAATAAAAATCCCTCAACAGCGAATAAGCGTGATGAAGATCTATATGGTGCGGTTAATTAATATATTGAAATGATGTTATTAATTTATGAGCTAGAAGTACAAAACAATCGTTAATTTAAGAAACAGAAGACACTGATTCGAGAAAGAAATATTTTTTAATAAATTTTTCATGAGATGAAGGAAATGATTACTTTGTATCAACATACATTTTAATAATATTTAAAAATTTTACACTCCAATTTTTTAAATTGAATATTTCAGTGTATATTAGGGTAAATAAATAAAATTTAACAAAAATAAAAAATTATTTTTTAAGTTGTAATATTGCGGAAAAGCTTCTAATTCGGAGGTTAAAAATTGGAAAAAAATAAAATAAAATAAAATCAGTTTATATTTTACGGTCACATATGTGTTATAAATTTTGCCGAAGTGCGGGAAATATTCACTTTATTAGAATTTTTTTTAAATTGGATTCGTCACGAATGTACTAGCTGAAATTCTTATATAGCAGAGTAACAAACCATAATGCTGAAATATTACTTAAATCCACCAACATCTTCTGGTTGCGCATGTGCTCTGAAGTTCGACAAGAATCACATATTTACGATATCTTTTAAGAATCACTCATTCACGATACCATTTTATCTTACTTAGCTTGTCAATATTTAAGTGTAATACCTCTTTATAACTTTAGAGAACATGCGTGATAGGAAGATGTATTGAACTCATATTTCAACATTATGTTTTGTAATTCTAATACATAAGCATTTTAGTGATTACATACATGAAGAGGTTAATTTAAAAAAAATGTAATAAATGTAATAATGTGAATATTTCCTACATTTCGGTAAAATTTATCGAACATGTGCTACCGGAAGTCAAAAAGGGGTTTTATTATCTTTTTTTATCCAATTCTTAACACTCCGTAGGGCGCGCCTCAAAAGTTGCACCATCGGGCGCGTTGTATCTGACAGATGCATTCAGTATTTCAGCATTATACATTGTTTAAAAATTAGTTTTAAATGAGTTTCATCGTCACTTTCTTCAAACTGTTCAGAATCTTCATTGTCATCGCTAAATAAAATTTTATGGGCAATTTCTATGTCTTTAGGGTTATTCAAATCTAAAAACCGTTTAGTATTTATCATTTCGAAGCCGAAAGTTAAACAGGAGAGACTGAGGTTTTCACGTATTCTAACCTAGTATCAATAGGAAACTAACTACAAACGCTATCGGACGCATGTATCTAATAGATACATACAAATCCTTAACAAAGCGCGAAACCGGAAATTCCTATCGACAAAAATTTGAAACCACTGCATTCCAGGGACGGAAATGACCGGAAGAACAGATACTGTGAAGGTCAAGGTCGTGAAATTCCCTTTTCTTTTCGAAAACGACGAATTTCTTACGCCCGATGGAGTGTCAATCTCCCGAATTCGATGCTTTTCCACTGTACACTTAAAAAGAAATGGTTTCTCAAAATTAAGTAAAAAGTACTCAATTCTAAGTACTTCACATACACAAAGTATCTTCGATCCAAATGTGCTCAAAAATGAGAAATACATGCATTCAATTTTGATTCCATGATTGTGTTCGAATGTAAATCGCTATGAACTCGCTCCTTAACTTATGAATTAAAGTAAAAATATACTACCATTTATTTATTGCTCGAAATTATTAGCAATAAACGTTTAATTGAATATTTATTAAGAGAAAATATCAACATTATTAGCAAAATACTCAAATAGAATATTTTTTTTATGGCAAGAGTATAATAATAATAATAATAATAATAATAATAATAATAATAATATATAATTATAATATTATAATTATATAATTATTATAATTATAATTTATAATTATAATTAATAATTAATAATTTATAATAATATATAATTTATAATTATTATAATTATATAATAATATAATATAATTATATAATATTATTATACAATATATTAATTAATGTATAATAATAATAATAATAATAATAATAATAATAATAATAATAATAATAATAATAATAATAATAATAATAATAATAATAATAATAATAATTATAATAATTTGCAAGCACTTTTAAATTATTTCAAAATATTGTGTATAATTTAATATTTACATTAATAAGCATCTTCTATGCCCCCATGAATGAAACAAACCACCATGATACAGAATTATCGTTAGTTTGGATTTGATAACATGTAATATTTCAAAATTGAGAAAGCAATGTGATCATTTTTTATCTAAACATATTCAATTCAGTATGAATTCATCAATGTACTCATTTTTGAGTATTTCATTTTTTTTTTTCAGTGTATTATGACTTGAAAGCAATTTTTGAATTTTCTCGGCTCACCCTAACGCATGCGCACATATACAAGGTAATGTGTACATAAAGCTCGTTAGAGTCCTGTTTGTCTCCTTTAATCTCCTTGTCATCCATCGTATCCCATCGGCAATGTAAAATTAGCAAAATTTGCGCAACCCACGATTTCCGTATCTTTTCTTTTAAGATCTAATTCTATATTTAAAAAAAATTGTTTTACAATCAGATTTTATATATTTTATTTTTACCTTGTTTGATTTTTAAAAATATTATGCAGTGGGAGAGTTAACTTCAAAACGGCCACTATAATTATGATTGGTGCAATTACGTACAGTATTTGGCGAATTAAAGAAACTAGGAGAACGGAATGTATTAGCCACTCTAAGGTGGATGAATTTTTGCGATGCTTTTTTAATCATAAACCGCCAGTAGTAATTACGATAAATTTACATTCAGTTTTTTTTTTTTTTTTACTTTTTTACTCACTTCTTTACTGCTTGCCCTCTGATAACTGTAATTTTTCAAATGGATTGTGTCTTTTCTTTCTTTCTTTTTCTTTTTTTCGTAATCTGATTATTAATTATACTGCTTAGAGATATCATATTGAAGATTATAAATTGTTATTTTTCTGTTACTTTCTCTTGTGCGATTGTAAGATGCAGTATCAAGTTTCATCATTAATTAATGAATACTAAAATCAGGGTCCGAATGATCCTGCAAACGTCTTATTTTAAAAAGAATTTTTTCAGGCCCTTTAAAACTCTACATTTTATTCCACTCTCTGGAAAATTGTTGAATTTTTATTTGCAAACAATAAATACTCTCAATGTTTTCAAAAATTTAGGGTGAGACCTTAATTTTTTTTAAAGATTTGTCCTTTTTCATACATGCAATTTCATAAACATTTCACACAAATTGACCAAATACATCGACCGGAAGGAATGTGGTGAAATATTGTTATAAATAAAGTTTATTAAATTTAGTATAATATTCTCTTTTTCACTTTTCCCCCAATGTTTTTCTATTTTTAACAGACTTCAAAGGAGGAGATTTTGAATTCTACCTGTATGTATTTCTTGATCGCTCATAACTTCCGTAAATATGAACCGATTTTGATAATTCTCTTTTTGTTTGAAAGTGTAAGATACCCGTGCTGTTCCATTACAATTTCGTCAAATTCTGGTGTTTAGAACTTTTTAAAAATAAAACCATTATAAATTCATATACTTTTTGAAGCAGTCGTCCAATTAGAAGCGTTCTCTTTTCAGGCTATTATTCTGATATCGATACGCGATCTTTTTTCTCCAGAATGAGAAAAATTCGACTGTACTGGATTCACATAGATTTTGTGTTATTGGCGAAATGAGATTGATCAATAATAAAATTTACTTTCTCTGAACAGTGACAATTTCGCAAAAATGCAGCCTTCTAATTGGTTAATCTGGTTTCGTTTATAGTGAAAAATCTTTCAGATCCCGGCTAAGTTCTCTTTTGCTGTTAACAAAATGAGATTGTTCAATCAGAAGCCTGCATTTTTGCGAACTTTTCGCTCTTTACCAAACCGTGAAAAGTTTGCAAAAATGTAGGCTTCTGATTGGTCAATCTCGTTTCACTAATTAGGGGGGGGGGGATGTGGATCGTAGCCACTGTTGCAGAGATACGAGTTCTTTTCAAAGTGCGTAATCGTAACTGAATCAGTTCTCGAAGGTCCGCGTCGATGCTAAGCGACATCGGAAATAGGTATCAAAAAGCTGAAAATTCACCTTTAAAGTACCCTTATATGTCAGAACACTAGTCCTTGTGTATCAGTGTGTTTCTTTTATGGCGGAGTGCATTGCTATGTATCGATATTGTATTTCGATTCAGCTTCAATTATAGAATTAAATATCTGAATGCTTTCAGATTTTCTACTGAAAGAATTCTTCGATATCAAAGTGGCAATATACGAGGATTTTTGACAGGTTAAGACAAGTCTAGATAATAGCAGACTAAGGATATGGTAAAAACTGCATAAAGATCATGTTAGTATAAATGGCACTTCGCGCCATATGCACTACACAACTATCTCATGCACGATGAGAGGAAGAAAGAGAGAGAGTCTAGACAAAAAAAAAAAAAAAAAAAAAAAAAAAAAATTGGTGAAACATTTTGATGAGTTTTCCATTAAAGTGAAGCTAGTTAACTTCTTGCACTCGTATAATCATACTCATTCAGGAGACTTTCGGCAAACTTTGGAATAGAAAATTCCTACATTTTCTGTAGTTTGGAAAACGTATCTGTCAAAGCACACTCTGAACATAAGATGATATCACTCGCATATAGAAACATTCAAGTTCAGGGTATCAGATTCGTACTCAACATGTAAGCACCAGCGCTCCTTTCCTAAGTCATTATTGATGAATTTGATGGCTGCAGATTATTTATTAAATCATGGTGCATTTTTGTAAAATTTTCCTTTTTAGTTTTTATTACTGAAAGGAGAATATTTTAATATGTACCAATATATGGAGATGATTTGCTCTGCATAACTCATGGAAGCACTTTGACGCGCTCTGATTGTGTAAGACTACTTTAATAATGGATTTTCAGCTTTTCGACGCCCTCTTTCTCTGTCCGTAAATTTCAACGTGGGCATTAAGGTTTGTTGCTTTTAAAAATATATATATCAACCGATAAATGTTACTTTCAAAATACTGAAAATAAAACAGGGAATGGACCACAAGCATTTCTGACGTCAAAGAACATCACGACGGATTTTAGCTAATCAGCTTCTCAATTTATCCCACAAGCGTTCCCCAAAAGCCATTCAAATACCGCAATACTTGTGGGAAACATTGTTAACTCCGCCCATTGCTAGTGGTCAATTGACCAGTAAATTGAAAACATCAAAGCCCAGCAAAGAACATTAATTAGACAATGCACTGCAAAGAAATATCATACGTCACTACACATAATTGAGTATTTAAATATAAGTAATTAAAAAGGGGGAAATAAAATAAACTTTTTTTTTAAACATATCAACCGTCTTCAAAAAAAGAGCTGAAAAGAATTAAATACTTCTTTAAAAATTTCTAATGACGAAACGTTATCCAATAACCACACATTGGATACCAGGTATCGTCATAAAAACTGTTCAATTTAATATATATAATTTAATATCCACCAAACATGGATTTTAGAGACAATGTTTTTTACAAGAGATGATATTTATGATTTAATTTATGAATATATACATATAAAAACTAATGAACTACCTTTTCTTCCTTATCATATTAACATGAAAACTGTTAATTATAAGAGTGAATACGGCGGGAGCTTAAACTGACACCAAAATATGATGTTTTTTCGTTGGTTAATATCGATTAAAACTAAATTATCTGTAAAAAGTGTTATCTATAAAAAATAACTGTTATCTATAAAAAATATTCCAATGATTGGACAGTTTGATGTAGATTTTTAATAGTTTACTATAGCTGTTTCATTATTATCATAGAAAATAACCCCGTAACTGATGCAAAATCGCCACTTGCACCACCTTGCGGCGACTCTAAATTTATCCTTCCCAGTCCTGATATCGCCTGGAAGAGACACTGAATAATAGCTTTATAATTAATTTAAATGCTTCTAAATTCTTAAAATTACTTCTAAAAATTTTTATTAAATGAATGGATATCATAAGAATCGATATACAGACAGGTACAACTTTGGAAATGTATATAAATTTTAAACCGGTTTTTGTAGTGCCTCGCAATATTTGTCTCTGTTCGCAGTAGGTTTTGAAACATCACTCCATAAAATTAAAAATCCCTTTCGGCATGGCCTATAGGCGGAGGTAGATTTCGAAAAGTTTTCATCTCAAAAAAAAAAAAAAAAAAAAAAAAAAAAAAATTAAATGATTAGAGATAAACCCAGTTTAACTACTTTATTCAACCGCTTTTAAAAATTTTTTAATTTCATTTTTCTGTAAGAACTGGTTTTATCGAAATCCTCTTAAACGAAATTCTACTCAAATGCCCATTCTGGCAACATATTTTGAATTATATTCTTACTTTATTAAAAAAAATTGACAAATATGCTCATTATATAGTTCCTAAATAACAAAAAACTGTTAATTAAATTCGTTTGACAGCAAAATTGAATTTAAAAATGAGTAATAAAATAACCAATTTATTATTTTAATACATCCACAATTCTGTAATCAAGATTGCTTTGAGAAATTTTGTACGAAGTGACCACTTTGACAGATTTTTTTAAATATATATTTAGCCTTTATCAAAAATCTGACCAATACGGCACATCACACAGTTCCTAAATAACGAAAAACTGTCAATTGAATGCGTTTGAGAGCAAAATTGAATTTAAAAATGGGTCATAAAATAAACAATTTGTTATTTGAATACAACCTCAATTCTTTTATCATGATCGCTTTGGGAAATTTTTTTGCGAAGTGCTTACTTTGACAGCTTTTAAAAATATGTATATTCACCCTTTATCAAAAAATCAAAGAATACGCACATTATATAGTTCCTAAGTAACAAAAAACTGTCATTTGAATGCGTTTCAGAGCAAAATTGGATTTAAAAATGAGTCATAAAATAAACAATTTGTTATTTGAATACCCACAGTTCATTAATCATGATCGCTTTGGGAAATTTTGTGCGAAGTGCCCATTTTGGCAGCCTTTTTTTGGAATATATTCTGCCTTTATCAAAAAACTGGCCACTCCGTCACATAATATAGTTCCTAAATAAGAGAACCTGTAAATTGGATGCGTTTGAGAACAAAAAAAGATCTAAAAATGACTCGGTAAAAACGCAATTTTTTTAATTTCCTCAAATTTTAATCATGATAATTTCGTGAAATTCTGTTCAAAATACCCTATTTGGCAGCCTTTTAAAAAATATATTCTGCCTTTATCAAAAAACTGGCCAATACGTCGCATTATATAGTTCCTAAATAATAGGACCTGTAAATTGGATGGGTTTGAGAACAAAAATGAATTTAAAAATGACTCAGAAAAAACGCAATTTGTTATACTTAATCAATTTTTAATGACGATAATTTCGGGAAATCTGTTCAAAATACCTTTTTTGGCAGCCTTTTTAAAAATATATTCTGCCTTTATCAAAAAATTGGCCAAAACGTCGCATTATATAATTCCTAAATAAGAGGATCTGTCATTTGGATGCGTTTAAAATCAAAAATGAATTTTAAAATGAGTCAGAATATAAGCAGTTTGGATTTAAGGTTTTTACTCCAACTCCTATTTTTGTTTAATTTATTTTTGCTATAAGAATGGGTTCTATGAAAAACTTGTCAATATAAAAGTTGTAGATCTTATTGTGAAGATGTAAAATAAATTTAATTAGATTTGATTGCTTAAGAATTGAGTAAGTTATGGGTTTTTTTCTTTTTCCTCCCCCCTTTTTCTTTTCGTTTTTAATTTTTTTCCTCGGTATAAATTGGTCCTATCAAAAACTTGTAAATATAAAAGTTTTAGATAATATTGAGTACATTTATATAAAATTTAGTTGGATTTAATATCTTGAGAATTGACGAAGTTATGAATTTTTTTCTCCCAAAAACCATGTTTTTTTCGCCCCTTGAGCCCATTTTTAACTTTATCAAAAATATGTCATGCATAAACTTTTTGCCCATTTCTTAGAAGTAATATAAACTTTAAACTGATTCGATATCTATTTTAATTAAGAAGTTATCGCGTTTTTTCTGTTTTCACAAAAACCCTCCCTATTTCCACCCCCTTGGTCCGATTTTGCCCATTAACGAACTCGACCGAGATTTTAGGCTCCTTGATTTTATGTAAAAGTTTGAAGAAGATCTGAGCATAATTATGGAAGTTATCGTGTCTAGAAGAAAGTGATATACACCGATAGATAGATAGATAGATAGATAGATAGATAGATAGATAGATAGATATATATATATATATATATAAACTTTTTTACTGATGGTGGTTTTGGGGTCTAGGAGTCATGATTCGTGTAGATCCGCAAAAATTTTTCAGAAATTCCAACATGGGAGACAATGCAATAGGTAGTATTTCATACGAAATCTACCTAATTGTAAGATGCTGCCTCCAATTTTATGGAGTAATTTAACTTATATAATGGTGTAAGTTAAACTGATATAACTGGTGCTATATTACGCATTAATTTCACATAGCATCATCTATATACGTTAAATTAATCAATAAAATACCAATTTTTTTGGAGTAATGTTTCACATTGTATAGCTCAGACATCAACAATACAGCAAAATATTCTTCAAGACGCCATTTTGAATAAAAACGATGCCAATTCCATTAAATAATAATAATATAAGAAAAAGCCGCTGTAACTATCACACAGCGCCTCAATGTTTAGCAAGGTTAAAATAATCGAAATTCGAATTTTATATCATCATGATTGATTATGCTCAACGTGCTAAACATTAGTATGTTCTACACGATGTATAACACACAAATAATGTAATTTGTCTTGCAACACACATGTAGTAAAGCAAAAGGCTTTCGAAAACAATAAGCTTTACGACCAATTTTATTCTGAGTAAAATTTGTCCCTTATATCCCACAGATTGAATTTTTACATATGCATTGGATCAATAATTCCAGAATTATTAGATTAATTCACGCTATAAATATTTTTCAAACAGGTAACTTATATTTTTCTTTAATTTCCCTAATTTGATTAGTTTCTTCTCTACACAGAACTTTGTTTTTCTTTTTAATATTTTTTCCAAAAGAAATACTGCGTTTAATTAAAACGAAATTCATTTCTTTGAACTGAACTCAAAGACCTTTATTTATGTTTTAATAATGGTTCATTTAATAAAAATAAAGCATTACAATTTTTCCACTCCAAAGGATATTGATTCTAACTACGAAAAAAAAAATCTAAAGAACATTTGCCATTTTTTTTCTCAATTTCCATGTTCTTACGTAATTAAATATTTGCTGGTCTTGGTCACATTTAATTATCTTGCGAGAATTAATAACTTTCAGCCAAAAGAAATTAATCTGGCATAATTACATATTTCTCTCATTTACTTTAATGTATAACCTCCAGTAACCAATTACGACTTAAAGCGAAAAGTTTTTTTTTTTCCTTTCAAAGAACGAATTGAACTTTTTTTATAGTAACAATTAAACAAAAATTCAGATAATGTAAAATTTTGATGCTTAGTTGTTTTTCCGTCTTGTTGTTTTTTAAAGTTTGGATTAAAATATATATATATATATATATATATATATATATATATATATATATATATATATATATAACAGCAATAAGAATAACTTTTATAAAAGCATAATTATTTCTTTTTTGTTGTAAATTTTAATTAAGAATTGAAAAATATCTTAGCTTAAAAAGATAATTATGAAATTTATCAACAAGGTGGATAAATATTTTTTAACTAAAATTTTTAATTAAAACTAGTTTAAAATATAGGTTTAATTTCAAGCATTCAAGCAATGTAAAGTAGCTTTAACGAAACTGTTGACAAACAAAATTTAAATGTTTGAATGTAAGGATATGTTTCATTAGTTGAGAATAAATAATGAATTTTAAAAATTTCTCTCTTTAAGAAAGAATAAAAAACTTGAAAATTGTCGGATTCCAGAAAGATTATTTTGCGTACTGTTTAATTCCTTTATCAATTTTATTTTATTTTTATGCTTTTCTTGTCATGTCTTTGAGAAATTTTGAAATGTACATTCAATTTGAAGTCAGTTTTTTCTAATGCTGTAATCTCTTGAAAAATTAGTAACGTTTCTTTGCTTGTAAGACGTGATCTCTGAAATTACCGAACTGATTTATAAAATAATGATATCAAAATTCTTCTTACCATCAGAGTTCCAACATAGACTATATTTTACACCGATATAGCAACCTTCAAAGTGGAGCAGTAGCAAGAAACGTTTTAAAACTACAATTTCTGTGATATAGTTGAGGCTAAAAATTTAAAGTTGGTGCAGTAGTAACTTTTAAAATGTAAATACTAGCTAAGATATATTTCTAAAAAATCGATATATGAAAGGGTTAAATGAGCAGCAAACATTCTAAAAAACGTTCTAAATTAAGATTTATTGGGAATTACTTAAAATTTAGCGTGGCTATTATTTTCGATACACAAATACTCGACCTGAACAATTTTCTAAAAGTTAGAAATTTAAAATGTGCAAAAACATTAAGAAAATCGTGATCTGCTTGAGACAGTTGGTATATAATATTGAAATTTTGTATCGTGACTACTTCTAAGATATAAATGTTCGTTAAGAACGGTTTTTAATAAATTCGAATTTTTAAAGATTTAAGTGATTGGGAAAAGTTCTAAAAAAATTAAGTAAGATTTAGTTGCTTTTGTTTGGGTTAGAATATTGAAATTTAATATAGCGGTTATTTTAAATACTAGAAAGAGGGGAAGTTTTACAAAAGTTTCATAAAAATATTTAACACTAGAGTTTTTATTTAAAACGGTTTATGTTATTTAATTAACAGTCGTTTCCTTTGTTTCTTTTAATCATATTTTAGAAAAAAATTCAGGTTGGAGCTGAAATATATTTACATAATAGGGGCCAAATTGGTCCCTTGCTGTCATTCTAGTGTTAAAATGCAGGTTTACGGTATGAATAGTTGATTAAAATTTCAATATTTAAAGATGTAAAATCAGCTAAAAACGTATCTAAATTATAGATCATTAGAAATTACTAGAGATAGAAACTTAAAATCTGTCATATCCACAAATTTTAGCACAGAGCAGTTTTTACAAAATTCGAGCAATTTCTGTGACGCCGCTAAGCTATAAACTTAAAATTGAAAGGGGCTGTTATTTATTTATTTATTTATTTATTTATTTATTTAAGTGCTCACTATGATCTGTTTCCGAAACGATTTATATATAAACGTACGTTCATTAACCGTCCTACCAACCTTCTAAGCAATGATTTCTTTTCTTAGAGATAAAAATTTAAAATTAGACTTTGGCGTTCCTTTGAAAACATAAATTCACCCACAAACAGTTTTCGAAACTTTCGAAATGTAAAAGTGTGCTAGAGCAATGAAGGTTCTAAACTTGCGATTTCAGTAATATAGTTGTTATAGATGTTTGCATAAATAGATGCTTGGAATATAGTGGTTATTTTTACGATACAAATGTTCACCAAGAATGATGTCTTCCAAATTCGAAATTTAAAATTAAAAATGAAACGAGCGGAAAACTTTCAAAATAGGCTATAATTTTTTTTTTTTTTTTTTGAATTAATTTTAGCATTTCCAATTAATTTAGGTCTCATTTTCACCTAATTCAGTATGCTCAAAAGGTAGCTAAATTAGTAATTTTAAAAATATCCGTAGATGTATCATTTCCTCTAATAAAATAAGCTCAATACCAATTGGTTTATTTCAACAACGAACATTATGCACATGACGTCAAATGCCAGAACTGGCGGTATGTTAATCAATATTATTCTATGCACTGTACTGCCAGAATGTCAATATGCGCAGGCGCAAACATCGCTAGCAGACAACGTCTCTTTAGCCTCGACACCAAGTTAAATGCAAAATTTTGCAAATTTAACAAATGTTCTCGCATACAGATCAAACTTTCGTCCTTATATTACAGTATATTTTGTATCTTCAGCTACAATAAAGATTTTTTCTGTAATATTTTTTAAAAAAAACAAGCACAAACACTATGCACATCATTTTTATGATTAAGTAATCATTTTTACCAAACTGTTCAGTAGCTGGACAGCTTGCTGCAGATTTTTAACAGTGTAGTATAGCTGTTTCATTGTTATCATAGCATGTCATCAATTCTGATGCATTAGTGATTGGTAAAAAATAAACTAAAAAATAAAACAAATACTTGTATCAGGTAACAAATTTAGCTGCTGCGACACTGCTAGTAACATCTCTCTCTCACACAGCAATTAACTTGGAGAAAATTAATTCGAGCAAGATAATTAAATGTGACCGTCATCTATACCATCAAATATTTAGGGTTTTTTTAAACGAAGAATATTAGTATACATTAAGTGCGTTGAATAAATGTTTTTGTTAAAAATTCTTAATGCTGTACATTTTTTTTAAATGACCCATTATAAATACATATATAATATAAAAAGTAAAAAATAATAAAACATGAAAAAAAGGCCAAAAGAGTTAAAAAATGGTTTTGCCACTTAAGGGAATTAAAAGTTTGAAATGTTATTGAATGTAAAGCGTGAGAAATTTCCTACAGAAAAATTTCCAAAAGAGAGTATTGTAAGACTTTGAATTCAGTCCTCAGAAATGAATTCCGTTTTAATTAAATGTCATATTTCTTTTGGATTAGATAGAAAAAAGAAATATAAACTTTTGTGTGTCGAAGTAATTAATTAAATTAAGGAAATTAAAGAAAAATGTAACTTATCTCTCTGAAAAATATTTATAAGTTAGATTAATCAAATAACTTTCAAATTCTTGATCTCATACTCATACATAAATAAAATTTTGAACTGCAGACATAAATAGCTATAGAAAAATAAAATTTGGCTACAAAGTTTATTCCCTTCCAAAGTCTCTTGTTCTCCTAAAATAGTGGTACAATACAAACAATATTGTCTTTCTATCAAGCGTCGTGCAGAACAAACACAACTAATGATTTGAATGTTAAAAATGATTCTGATGATCCTGAAATCAAAGTTCAATTATTTTAACTGTGAGATTTTCAGTTTTTTAACTCAAAAAATAAGAATTGTACCGTGTATATTTCAAAAGTACACTTAGAAAAAATATTTTACAATATGGTTGATGTCAGATGACTGGAACCATTGTAAGAATGTTGCAAGTGCTGCTTTTGTACTATATGTGAATATTACCGTACATAATCGTATTTTTTTTATCAAAATTCACGAACAAGAACGATTTATAGTATGGCCAAGTAATAATTTTTATAAAACCATAAAATATCTTCATTAATATATACTTTATTTATGCAATTTACTTAGAAGAGAATTCTACTTCTTTAGAAGAAGAAAAAAAGCGAAATGACTGTCATGAGTTCATTTATCATATTTTACAAAACTTTCACAAAACTTATTTTTTACAAAATAAAATACACCAAACAAATATGTAACATTAGTATCTGAAATTCCCGAGAAATAAACGCTGTTAGTGTCACATGTCGAATATTAATTCTCGAGGATTAAGAATCGTCTGCAGCGCAATATAAATAAAACCGTAATGGAACATGGCACATTAAATTTAGTTGCCTCTCCGAAAATGAGAAATTTTCGTCTAAAGCGTTTTGCAGAAATGAAAACGTTTCAATCTGAAATCGATTCTCGTTTCTGTTACATGTGTGGGTAGATAGCAGTTAGTCAAAACATTTCTCTGTTCATAATGTGTCTGCGCAGTCGTTTCAAAGAATATCAAGAACATTTCCAAATAAGTAAATGGGTTCTCACCACCCATTACTTTCTACTCTGGAATCAGTTAGAAATGTAGAATTGCGGGGATGCTATGAAAGCATATTCAGCTCCATTTAAGTTTCCCTCCGTAAGTTAAAGTTACACAGATGTCGATCGTACAAATAATATTGGGAGAAAAAAAGATATATAAAGAAAAAAAAGCGACTATGAAGAAAACTTTTAAATTGCTTACCTCGAATTGTTCGTGAATAATATTTAATAAAATTGCATATATACTACGACATAGAAAAAAAATAAACGTTAAATAATACATAAATTTGTAAAAAGGATAATACTTCTCTCTACCGAAATATTAAACAAGGAAAATTAACAAAGTAGTCCGAAATATTGATAATTTGTTATTATCTTATTTTTTTTAATTCAATAAGAATTAAATTTGAAAAAATGTTCTATTTATTTACATACATGGGAAATTACTTTCAAAAAAGCCGAAGGAAGAGGGAGAAATACCTGTTGTAAGTGAAATTAGTTATAACCGGCAGTCTTACAAAACATAACAGTCGGCATTGTATAAAATATTTTTTTATTTATCCGGTACTCAAAATAAACCAGACTCCTACTGTTCGTTTTTTCTTTTTCTTTGTTATTTATTATTTATTATTATTGTTGATGTTGTTAAAGTTATAGGCATCTAATTATTGTATCTTATAAAACATCTAACAAACTAATTTTTATCCAACAAACAAATTTGCAACATTTCGTATCTCAAAATCTCGAAAAATGGACATCGTTAATGTTACATGTCGACTATTAATTATCGAGCATTAAGAATCGTCTGCTGCGCAATATAAATAAAACCGTAATGGCACATTACACATTAAATTTAGTTTCCTCTCCGAAAATGAGAATTTTTCGTCTAAAGCATTTTACAGAAATGAAAACGTTTCAATCTGAAATCGATTTTCGTTTCTGTTACATGTGTGTGTAGATAGCAGTTAGTCAAAACATTTCTTTGTTCATAATGTGCCTGCGCAGTCGTTTCAAAGCATATGAAGAACATTTCCAACTAAGTAAATGGGTTCTCACCACCCATTACTTACTATTCTGGAATCAGTTAGAAATGTAGAATTACAGGGATGCTATGAAAGCATATTCAGCTCCATTTAGCTTCCCTCCGTAAGTTAAATTTACACAGATTTCGATCGTACAAATAATATTGGAAGAAAAAGAGATATATAAAGCGAAAAAAAGCGACTATGAGTAAAACTTTTAAATTGCTTACCTCGAATTGTTCGTGAATAATATTTAATAAAATTGCATATATAGTACGACATAGAAAAAAAAAATAAACGTTAAATAATACATAAAATTGTAAAAAGGATAATACCTCTCTTTACTGAAATATTAAACAAAGAACATTAAAAAACTAGTCCGAAATATTGATAATTTGTTATTATTTTATTTTTTTAAATTAAATAAGAATTAAATTTGAAAAAAAATTTCTGTTAATTTACATACATGGGAAATTACTTTCAACGAAGCTGAAGGAAGAGGGGGAAAAACTTGTTGTAAGTGTAATTCGTTATAACCGGCAGTCTTACAAAATATAACAGTCGGCATTGTATAAAATATTTTTTTATTTATCCGGGACTCAAAATAAACCACAATCCTACTGTTCGTTTTTTCTTTTTCTTTGTTATTTATTATTTATTATTGTTGTTGATGTTGTTAAAGTTATCGGCATCTAATTATTTTATCTTATAAAACATCTAACAAACTAACTTTTATCCAAGAAACAAATTTGTAATATTTCGTATCTCAAAATCTCTAAAAATAGAAATCGTTAATGTCACATGTCGACTATTAATTCTCGAGCATTAAGAATCGTATGCTGCGCAATATAAATAAAACCATAATGGCACATTACACATTAAATTTAGTTTCCTCTCCGAGAATGAGAATTTTTCGTCTAAAGCATTTTACAGAAATGAAAACGTTTCAATCTGAAATCGATTTTCGTTTCTGTTACATGTGTGTGTAGATAGCAGTTAGTCAAAACATTTCTCTGTTCATAATGTGTCTGCGCAGTCGTTTCAAAGCATATGAAGAACATTTCCAACTAAGTAAATGGGTTTTCACCACCCATTACTTTCTACTCTGGAATCAGTTAGAAATGTAGAATTGCGGGGATGCTATGAAAGCATATTCAGCTCCATTTAAGTTTCCCTCCGTAAGTTAAAGTTACACAGATGTCGATCGTACAAATAATATTGGAAGAAAAAGAGATATATAAAGAGAAAAATGCGACTATGAAGAAAACTTTTAAATTGCTTACCTTGAATTGTTCGTGAATAATATTTAATAAAATTGCATATATAGTACGACATAGAAAAAAAAAATAAACGTTAAATAATACGTAAAATTGTAAAAAGGATAATACATCTCTTTACTGAAATATTAAACAAAGAACATTAACAAACTAGTCCGAAATATTGGTAATTTGTTATTATTTTATTTTTTTTAATTAAATAAGAATTAAATTTGAAAAAAAATGTTCTATTAATTTACATAGATTGGAAATTACTTTCAACGAAGCTGAAGGAAGATGGGGAAAAATTGTTGTAAGTGTAATTCGTTATAACCGGCAGTCTTACAAAATATAACAGTCGGCATTGTATAAAATATTTTTTTATTTATCCGGGACTCAAAATAAACCACAATCCTACTGTTCGTTTTTTCTTTTTCTTTGTTATTTATTATTTATTATTTATTATTTATTATTATTGTTGATGTTGTTAAAGTTATCGGCATCTAATTATTTTATCTTATAAAACATCTAACAAACTAACTTTTATCCAAAAAACAAATTTGTAACATTTCGTATCTCAAAATCTCGAAAAATGGATATCGTTAATGTCACATGTCGACTATTAATTCTCGAGCATTAAGAATCGTCTGCTGCGCAATATAAATAAAACCATAATGGCACATTACACATTAAATTTAGTTTCCTCTCCGAAAATGAGAATTTTTCGTCTAAAGCATTTTACAGAAATGAAAAGTTTCACTTTGAAATCGATTTTCGTTTCTGTTACATGTGTGTGTAGATAGCAGTTAGTCAAAACATTTCTCTGTTCATAATGTGTCTGCGCAATCGTTTCAAAGCATATCAAGAACATTTCCAACTAAGTAAATGGGTTCTCACCACCCATTACTTTCTTCTCTGGAATCAGTTAGAAATGTAGAAGATCCATTGCAGATCCATTTAAGTTTCTCATACTAAGTTAAAGTTCCATAGATTTCGGACGTACGAATAAGAATGGAAGAAAAAGAGATATAAGGAGAGAAAAAAATGAGCATAAAAATGACTTTTAAACTGCTTACTTTGAATTATTCCTGAATTATGTTTAATATAATTGCAATATAGTATGACACAAGAAAAAAAATAAAAGTTAAATAATACATAAAATTTTGAAAAGAATAATCCTACACCTTATTGAAATTATTAAAAAAAATCAGATAACAAACTTGTCCTAAATAATAATAATTTATTATTATTATGATGTAATAAAATTACACAAGAATGACATTAAAAAAAATTCCGATTAATAACACAATTTTAATAGAAGAGAAATTACTTTCAACGAAGTTGAAGGAATAGTGGAAAAGTACTTGTAAGTGAAACTCATTATAACCGGATGTCTGAAAAAATAGGACTATCCATAGAATTAAATATTTTTAATTTATTTAGTACTCTAAATTAATCAAGCTCTTTCATTTCATTTTTATTTTATTTTTATTTAATTATTTATTTATTGTTAAAATTATAGGTATCTGTTACATTTATTCTATTTTATAAAACATGCAAAAAATATTTTTTAATCCACCAAACAAATTTGTAACATTTCATGTCTCAAATTCTCGAGAAATAAACGATGTTATTGTCGCATATAGACTTTTAATTCTAGAGCATTTGAATTATCTGCAGCGCAATATGAATAAAACCGTAAAGGAACATGAAGCATTAAATTTAGTTGCTTATTCAAAAATGAGAATTTTTCGACTTAACGTTTCACACAAATGAAAACATTTCAACCAGAAATCGATTTTCATTTTTCCTACATGTGTCTTTAGGAAGCAGCTAGTCAAAACATTTCTCTGTTCAAAATGTGTCTGCACAGTCGTTTCAAAGCATACCAAGAACATTTCCAAATAAGTAAATGGGTTATCACCACCCATTACTTTCTACTCTGGAATCAGTTAGAAATGTAGAATACCAAGGTTGCTATGACAGCATATTCAGCTCCTTTTAAGTTTCTCATCGTAAGTTAAAGTTACGCAGATTTCGGCCATACGAATAATAATGAGAGAGAAAAAAAGCGAGTGTGAAGAAAACTTTTAAATTGATTATATCGAATTGTTCGTGAATAATATTTAATAAAATTGAATGTATAGTACGATATAGAAAAAAATAAACATTAAATAGTGCATAAATTTGGGAAAAGAATAATTCTACACATTATTGAAATAATAAACAAAGATCAGTCAAAATTTGTCCGCAATATTGATAATTTATTATTATTATAATCTAATTAAATTACATAAGAATGAAATTTGAAAAAATTTTGATTAATAATACAATTTTCCGGCAGCGAAAATTACTTTCGACAAAGCTGAAGAAAGAGGGGAAAGTACTTGTAAGTAATTCATTATAACCGTCTGTCTTAGTAAATATACTTATCTATATAGAATTAAATATTTTTGATTTCCTTGGTACTATAAATTAACCAAGCTCTTAGCATTCATTTTTCTTTTATTTTTATTTATATATTTATTGTTAAAATTATAGGCATCTGTTGCCTTTTTTCTATTTTATAAAGCATGCAACAAATTACTTTTTACCCATCAAACAAATTTGCAACATTTTATACCTCAAATAAACGCTATTAATGTCGCATATAGATTTTTAATTCCAGATTTTTAATTTTAATTTTTAAATCGTCTGCAGCGCAGTATGAATAAAACCGTAATGAAACATGACGCAATACTTTTAGTTGCTTCTACGAAAATGAGAAATTTTCAACTAACGTTTCGCACAAGTGAATCCCTTCCAATCAGATCGATTTTCGTTTCTGTCAAATGTGTGTGTAGAAAGCAGTTAGTCAAAACATTTTCCTCTTCCTAATGTGTCTGCGCAGTCGTTTCAAGGCGTATCAAGAACATTTTCAACTAAGTAAATGATTTCTCACCACCCATTACTTACTACTTTGGAATCAGTTAGAAATGTAGAATTACAGGGATGCTATGAAAGCATATTCAGCTCCATTTAAGTTTCCCATCGTAAGTTAAAGTTACACAGATGTCGGTCATACAAGTAATAATATGAGAAAAAGAGATATAGGGGGGGGGGAGAAATGAGCATAAAAAACTTAAAAATGTTTACTTTGAATTATTCGTGAATTATATTTTATAAAATTATAGATATAAATCGAAATACAACAAAATAAACATTAAGTAATACAAAAAAATATAAAGAAGTAATTATCCACGTTATGAAATAATAAACAAAGATAAGCAACAAATTAGTCCAAAATACTGATAAATTAGTATTATTTTTATCAAATTCAATTATATAGGAGTTGCATTTGAAAAGGTGTTCCGTTAATAACACAATTTACATTCCGACGAAATTAATTTCAACAAAGCTGATGAAGAGATGAAATTATTCGTTGTAAGGAAAATTCATTGTAAACGGTTACCTCACAAGAAATAACTATCTATATGGAATTTATTTTTGATTTATCTATTACTTTAAATTACCAAGTTCTAACTTTTTTTTTTGTTAAATTCATAGTCATGTATTACATTTATCCTTTTTTTTTATAAAACATTCAACAAAGAGATTTTAACCCACCAAACAAATTTGTAACGTTTCTTATTTCAAACTCTCGAGAAATTAACGACGCTAATGTCACTAACAGACTTTTAATTCCATAGCATTACTATCGTCTGCAGCGAAATATGAATAAAATCGTAAAGGAACATGACGCGTTAATTTTGGTTGCTTCTTCGAAAATGAGAATTTTTCGACTCAATGTTTTGCAGAAATGAAGATGCTTCATTCTGAAATCAATTTTCATTACTGCTACATGTGTGTTTAGGAAGCAGTTAGTCAAAACATTTCTCTGTTCATAATGTGTCTGCACAATCGTTTCAAAGCATATCAAGAACATTTCCAACTATGTAAATGGGTTCTTACCACCCATTACTTGCTTTTCTGGAATCAGTTTAAAATGTAGAATTGCAGGAATGCTATGAAAGCATATTCAGCATCATTTGATTTTCCATCGTAATTTAAAGTTACAGAGATGTTGATCGTACAAATAATAATATAAGAAGAAAAGATATAGGGAGAGAAAAAAAGCTAGTATGAAGTAAACTCTTTTTAAATGGCTTACCTCAAAATTTTCGTGAAATATATTTAATAAAATTGTATAAATTGCACGACACAGAAAAAATACACCTAAAATAATGCATAAAATTTTGAAAAAGAATAATCCCACATGTTATTGAAAGAATAAACAATGATCAGTTACAAAATTGTCCGAAATTCTGATAATTTATTATTATTATAAGCCGATTCAACTATATGAGAATTGCATTTGAAAAATTTTCGATTTATAACACAATTTTTATACAGGGGAAAGTACTTTGACGAAGCTGAAGGAAGATGGGGAAATACTTGTTTTAAGTGTAAATATAACAGGCTGTCTTATAAAATACAGCTGTCTGCATAGAATTAAACATTTTTGGTTTATTCGGTACTCTAAATGAACCAAGCTCTTACAATTCATTTTTAATTTATTTTTATTTAATTATTTATTGTTAAAATGTTTGGTATCTGTTGCATTTATTTCTCTTTTATAAAACATGCAACAAACTATTTTTAACCCACCAAACAAATTTGTAACAGTTCATATCTTAAATTGTCGAGAAATAGACGCTGTTAATGTTGCATATAGACTTGTAATTCTAGAGCATTTGATATTGTCTGGAGCGCAATATGAATAAAACCTTAATGGAACACGACGCATTAAATTTAGTTGCTTCTTCGAAAATGAGAATTTTTCGACTTAATGTTTCACAGAAATGAAAACGTTTCAACCAGAAATCGATTTTTATGTCTGCTACATGTGTGTTTTGGAAGGAGTTTGCCAAAACATTTCTCTGTTCATAATGTGTCTGCGCAGTCGTTTCAAAGCATATCAAGAACATTTCCATCTGAGTAAATGGGTTCTCACCACCCATTACTTTCTACTCTGGAATCAGTTAGAAATGTAGAATTGCAGGGATGTTATGAAAGCATATTCAGCTCCATTTAAGTTTTCCATCGTAAGTTAAGGTTACACAGATGTCGAGCATACAAGTAATAATGGAAGAAAAAGAGATATACGGAGAAAAAAAAAGCAAGTATGAAGAAAACTTTTAATTTGCTTATCTCGAATTATTCGGGAAATTATATTTAATAAAATTGCATATATAGTACGACATAGAAAAAAAGAACGTTAAATAATACATAAAATTGTAAAAAGAATAATCCTACACGTTAATGAACTAATAACTAAAGATCGTTAACAAACTAGTCCGAAATACTGATAGTTTGTTATTATTTTAATTTTAGTAAATTAAAAAAGAATTACATTTGAAAAAATATTCGATTAATAATAGAATTTACATGCAGGAGAAATAACTTTCAACGAAGCTGAAGGAAGAGGGGTGGAAATACTTGTAAGTTAAATTCATTATAACCGGCTGTTTTACAAAATATAACTATCGGCATAGAATTAAATTATTCTGATTTATCCGGTACTCTAAATTAACTAGGCTCTTACTTTCCGTTTTTTATTTTTATTTTTATTTATTTATTTATTTATTTATTTATTTATTGATGTTGTTGTTAAACTTATAGGCATCTGTTATAAGTATCATATCTTGTAAAACATCTAAGAAACTAATTTTTACCCACCAAACAAATTGTGACATTTCATATCTAAAATTTTCGAGAAATAAACGCCGTTGATGTCGCATATGGACTATTAATTTTGAAGCATTAGAATAGCCTGCAGCGTAATATGAATAAAACCGCAAAGGAACATGACGCATTAAATTTAGTTGCTTCTCCGAAAATGAGAATTTTTCGACTTAATGTTTTGCAGAAATGAAAACGTTTCAATCTGAAATCAGTTTTCGTTACTGCTACATGTTTTTTTTAGGAAGGAGTTAGTCAAAACATTCTTCTGTTCATAATGTGTCTGCACAGTTGTTTCAAAGCATATCAAGAACATTTGCAACTAAGTAAATGGGTTCTCACCATCCATTACTTTCTACTCTGGAATCAGTTAATAATTGCAGGGATGCTATGATGCAGGGATGCATATTCAGCTCCATTTAAGTTTCCCATCTTAAGTTAAAGTTGCACGATGTCGACCGTACATATAATGGAGAAAAAATATAGGGAGAGAAAAAAAGCGAGTATGAAGAAAACTTTTAAATGGATTACTTTGAATTATTCGCGAATTATATTTAATAAAATTGCATATATAGTAGAACCTAAAAACATAACGTTAAATAATATATAAAATTGTAAAAAGAATAAGCCTACACGTCAATGAAATAAGAAGCAAAGATCGTTAATAAACTAATCCAAAATACTGATAATTTGTTATTATTTAATTCTATTAAATTAAATAAGAAAAACATTTGAAAAAAAGGTCGATTAATAAACGAATTTACGTATAAGGGAAATTAATTTCAACGAAGCTGAAGGAAGACGGGGGGAAATACTTGTATGTGAAATTCGTCATAAAAGGCTGTCTTACATAATATAACTATCGGCAATATTTCTTATTTATCCGGCAATATAAATTAACCAGATTCCTAGTTTTTAGTTTTTTAAATTTTAATTATTATTACTTTCTTCTATCTTCAATAGAAGAAAGTAATGTAATCGAAATTTTTTTCGACTTCCGGTTTTCGACGGATTTACACGTTTTAGGGGTTAGAGATTCCAAAAAACATGTTTTTACAAAATGTGTGTCTGTCCGTGTGTCTGTGTATGTGTGTGTGTGTCTGTGTGTATGTCGCCATTCTACCATCAAAAAGTGTATGAAGTTATGCATAGAATTGAACCAAATTTTTTGTGAATGTTTTTGCCTGTGAAGCAGGTCCTCCTTCAGTTTTGTAATATTCCGCCGGAAGGGGGCGCTGCAATCGCGATTTTTGTGCCATTTTCAATATTGTACCGACCAAAAGTATATGAAGTTATGCATCGAATTGAATCAAATTTTTTGTGTATGTGTATGACTATGCCTAGTTGGTCCTCCCTGAATTTGAAAAAAATCCGTCAGAAGGGGGCGCTGCAATCGTGATTTTTGTGTCATTTTCAATATTGTACCGACCAAAAGTATATGAAGTTATGCATCGAATGGAACCAATTTTTTTGTATAAGTGTATGACTATGGCTAGTTGGTCCTCATTGAATTTGAAAATAATCCGCCGGAATGGGTCGCTGCAATCGTGATTTTTGTGCTATTTTCAATATTTTACGGACCAAAAGTATATGAAGTTATGCATCGAATTGAACCAAATTTTTGGTGTATGTGTACGACTATGGCTATTTGGTCCTCCCTAAATTTGGAAAAAATCCGTAGGAAGGGGGCGCTGCAATCGCGATTTTTGTGCCATTTTCAATATTATACCGACCAAAAGTACATGAAGTTATGCATCAAATTGAACGAAATTTTTTGTATACGATTATTTCTTGGTAAGACAAGTAGGTCTTCCCTGAATTTGAAAAAAAAATCTGCCTATCATTCTATTGTCCGTCGGCTCGTGCAGAGACGGAAATTCGTTTTTACTCCGATTAATTGATTGAAGCAGAAATTTAAGATGAAATTTAAAGTTGGTATGGTATTGAATTAAAACTATTTAAGCATTAAAATGAGTAACTATTTTTTTTAATATTAAAATGTACGTATGAGATAGAAGAAAGTTTTGGGATTGGCACATCCAACTAGTTTTTTTTTGTTGTTGTTGTTAAAGTTAAAGGCATCTGTTAGGCATCCTATCTTATAAAACATCTAACAATCTAGTTTTTATCCAACAAACAAATTTGTAACATTTCGTATATAAAAAACTGGAGAAATAAACGTCGTTAATGTCACATGTAGACTATTAATTCTGGAGAATTAATATTCATCTGCAGCGCAATATAAATAAAACTATAGTGGAACATGACAAATTAAATTTAGTTACTCATTAAACTCACCGAAAATGATAATTTTTCGATTTAGCGTTTTGCTGAAATGAAAAAGTTTCAGTCTGAAATCGATTTTCGTTTCCGTTAAATTTGTGTGTAGATAGCAGTTAGTCAAAACAATTCTCTGTTCATAATGTGTCTGCGCAGTCGTTTCAAAGCATATTCAAGAACATTTCCAACTAAGTAAATGGGTTCTCACCACCCATTACTTTCTATTCTGGAATCAGTTAGAAATGTAGAATTGCAGGGATGCTATGAAAGCATATTTAGCTCAATTTAAGTTTCCTATCGAAAGTTAAAGTTACACAGATGTCTATCGCACAAATAACAATGAAAGAAAAAGAGAGATAGGGAGAGAAAAAAAGGGAGTATGAAGAAAACATTTAAATTGCTTACCTCAAATTATTCGTGAATTATATATAAAATAATCGTGTACATAGTATGACATAGAAAAGAAAAATAAACGTTATAAAATGCATAAATTTGTGAAAAGAATAATCCTACACATTATTGAAATAATAAACAAAGATCAGTTACAAACTTGTCCGAAATACTAATAATTCATTATTATTATAATCTAACTAAATTACATAAAAATGGCATCTGAAAAAATTTCGATTAATAATATAATTTTCATACAGGGGGAATTTTCTTTCATCGAAGCTGAAGGAAGAGGAAAAAAATACTTGTTTTAAGTAAAATTCTTTATAAACGGCTGTCTTAGAAAGTATAACTATCTGCATAGAAGTAAATATTTTTGATTGCTTCAGTACTCTAAATTAACCAAGTTTGTACAATACATATTTATTTTATTTTATTTTTATTTATTTATTTATTTTTAATTGTTGAAATTATAGGTTAATATAGGTTCCATTTATTCTATTTTATAAATCATGTAACAAACATTTTTTTACCCACCAAACAAACTTGTAACAATAAATATAAAATGTATGACGGACTGAAATTTTCGCCTTGCTTTTAACGTAAAATGTATAATATGAACTTTAAAATGTTCAGGCTTCCTTAAAAGGTGATTAAATAATCAACTATAGATGTTCAAAGTAAATTTTATTTAAAAAAAAATTCGTACTTTCAAACCTTTAAACAGGTTCTTCCCCAGAAAATATTTTCTTTTATTAATACAAGTATAAGATTTCGTTTTGAAAAAATGAACGAGACTCGTGGCTTGAATTGGTAGTGTTTTAAGTGAACGGTAAAAAGAAATATTTGATTGTTGTACCATGGAAGCTGGATTAAACCTTATTACAAATAATAATGTTTTTGCTTTTAACGGAAAATATTACAAGAAATTAGAATGAGCTCCAATGGGTTCGCCTATTTCTGGATTATTTGCCGAAATTAAATTACGACTGTTAGAAGAAAGACTATTAGCTGAATTTGATATGAAACCTACAGTATGGTATAGATACTTAGACGATATTTTTATTATTTGGGAAAATAGTTTACACGATTTACATCTTTTCCTTAATAAGGTAAATAAGCTTGATGATAATATAAAATTTACTATTGAGATTGAGACAGATGGAAGCTTACCTTTTCTTGACGTTAATTTAGTTAAAAACAAAGAAAACCTCAGCATTGACAGAGATGTTTATAGGAAACCATTCAATTCAAATAATACGATCCCATATAATAGCTCGTCCCCATTTTTGTATAAAATTGCAGCCTACAAATTTTATATTAGACGTGCTTTTAAAGTATGCTCAGATAAATGTTTAGAAAAAGAGCCTAATACCATCAGAAATATCGCTGAAGAAAACGGATTTTCCACAATTTTCATTAATAAACTCATTCCTGAATTTAATTTTCATGAAAATATCAAAAAAGTAAACCATAAAGAAATGATATACAAAAAGTTTACCTATTTCCCTGGTCTATACGAAAAATTTAAATATGCTTTACTGAAACACAATATAAATTTAATAGCCTGTCCACCAAAGAAATTAAAAGAAATAATTTGTACAAAAATCGATCCAATACCGGAAGTAGAATTAGCTGGTATATATACCATCCCTTTCAAAATTGATTGCAATAAATTGATGGTATACATCGGAAAAACCAATAGAAAACTCAAAAAAAAAAAAAAGAATAAAAGAATATAAAGCAGACATACATTTTTTTCGCCAATATACTGCTCTCTCCCGTTTATATCTCAAACAGAATATAACAATAGATTTTGAGCATACGAAAATCATATTTCCAAAATCCAATTATTACTTATCCATTATAAGAGAATCCATAGGAATCCTATGCAAAAGCAATGAAATGTGCAATGATGCCCTATCTTATAATATACCGAATTTACGGTTTAACAACCTAAAAATAAAATCCTGACAATTTGAGAAAATGGCATATTAAAATTTCATGATACAACAATCAAATATTTCTTTTTACCGTTCACCTAAAATACTACTAATTCAATCTTCAAGCCACGAGTCTCGTTCATTTTTTCAAAACGAAATCTTATATTCGTATTTATAAAAGAAAATATTCTCTGAGGAAGAACCTGTTTAAACGTTTGAAAGTACTAAGATGGTCTTAAATAAAATTAACTTTTGACATCTGTAGTTGATTATTTAATCGCCTTTTAAGTAAGCGTGAACATTTTAAATTTCATATTATACAAACTTGTAACATTTTATATCTCAAAGTCCCAAAAAATAAACGCCGTTAATGTCGCATATGGACTATTAATTTTCGAGCATTAGAATCGCCTGCAACGTAATATGAATAAAACCGTAATAGAACATGACGCATTAAACTTAGTTGCTTCTCCGTAAATGAGAATTTTTTGACTTGGCATTTTGCTGAAATGAAAACTTTTCAATCTGAAATCAATTTTCGTTTCTGCTACATGTGAATGTAGGAGGCAGTTAGTCAAAACATTCCTCTGTTCATAATGTGTCTGCGCAATCGTTTCAAAGCATATCAAGAACATTTCCAACTAAGCAAATGGGTTCTTACTGCCCATTACTTTCTATTCTGGAGTCAGTTAGAAATGTAGATTGTCGGAATTGATATGTAGGCATATTAAGCTTCATTTAATGTTACGATCGCAAGTTACTCAGGTGTCGGTAGTACACGTAATGAAGAAAAAAAAGATGCAGAAAGGGCATGAAAAAAATTGAATATAGAGAAAACTTTTCAATTATTCGTCTTGAACTATTCTTGAATTAATTTTGATAAAATCATGTGCATGGTATGAAGTAGAAAAAATAAAAACTAAATATTACATAAAATTATAAATAGAATAAACCTACATGTTATACAAAAAACAAAATAAAGTAACTTGTTAAAAATACTGATAATTTATTGGTATTTTAGTTTGATTAATTTATATAAGATGGTATTTAAAAAACTATTTGATTAATGAAACAATGTATATCCAAGGAAAACCGCTTGTAACAAAGCTGAAAAGAAGAGTGGAAAATATTCTTTGTAAGCGAGCTTCGTTATAACCCGTTGCTTTTCAGAACTTTGCTATTCGAAGGGAATTAAAAAGTTTTTGATTTATCCGTTAATCTAAATTAACCTGTATCTCACTATTCGGTTTCTGTTGCTATCATCGGTATCCCCCTGTGACATTTATCATATTTTCAAAATATCCACCAAAGAAAGTTGTGTCTCAAATTCAATCTCAAGTATCATATTTCATATCTCAAAATTCTGGAGAAATAAACGCCGTTAATGTCGCATATGGACTATTAATTCTCGAACATTTGAATTGCCTGCATCGCAATATCAATAAAACCGTAAAGGAACATAACGCATTAAACGCAGTTGCTTCGCCGTAAATGAGAATTTTTTGACTTGACGTTTTGCTGAAATAATAGCGTTTCAATTTGAAATTGATATTCGTTTCTGCTACATGTGAATGTAGGAAGCAGTTAGTCGAAACATTTCCCTGTTCATAATGCGTCTGTGCAGTCGTTTCAAAGAATTCCAAGAACATTTTGAACTAAATAAATGGGTTCTCACTAGCCATTAACTTCTACTTTCGATTTGGTTAGAAATGTAGATTGGCAGGGTTGCGATGTAAGCATATTCAGCTCCATTTATGTTTACGATTGTAAGTTACACTAATATCTGTCGTACACGTAGTGAAAAAATAAAATAAAATAAAAGAGATTGAGGAGACAGGAAAAAGCGAGTATGAGGAAAACTTTTAAATTTTTTATCTTAAAATATTTGTGAATTATATTTAAGAAAATTATGTGCATAGTACGCAGTAAGAAAAAATAGAAAAAACATTAAATAATTCATAAAAATATGAATAGAATAAACTTATACGTTATACAATTTTAATCAAAGAAAGTAATCCAAAATATTGAGAATTAATTGATATTTTGGTTTAATTACCAAACCTTATTGGTCATAACATCTGGTCTGTCATTTAGACAGCTCAGGTCCTGCGGTCATTGTCCTGCGGTCTATTTTGTTGAGCTGTCTAAATGACAGACCAGATGTTATGACCAATAAGGTTATCTGAGCGAAAAATCCCAGCTGATTATCGCCCAGGTAGCTTAACAGGTAAAGCATTGGCCTTGTAAGCCAAGTATCTGGGTTCGATTCCCAGCCTGGTCAATTTTTCGCTCAGTTGGAAATATTCACTTTGTAATCATGAAGTACATTTAATAAAATTTCATGTATACCTATGTACTATGTTATTTTCGATATCTGCCATTTATATGTTTTTTAACATTTCATTTTTGATGCTTACTTTTTTCGACATCTCTGTATATTATTTGAAATTGGCGAATGTGTAAATAATTTACCATAAAAAGTGTGTGCATACGTAATGCCTATCGCATTTCTTTCTCTTTTTGCATTTTTCTATATTTACAAGAAGAAAGCATTGGATTCGTAAAAATTTTCGAATTCCAATTTTAGACAAATTTACACGTTTCAAATGTTAAAGAATCCCAAAAATATATTTGTACAAAATGAATGTCTGTTATTCTGTCACTCCGTATGTGAGAAAAACTTTGTGCGCGTTCTATCTCAAGAATTAATGAACAGAATTTTACAAAACTTTAGATCAAGTTAGACGTTGCTATAAACAGGAACTGATTTCTTTTTTGGTGTATATCGCCCAGCTGGTGATGCTGCTATGCTGCCTTATGCCTATGCTGCCTTATGCTATTCCTGCAATAACAATATCTCAAGAACTAATCGACGGATTTTCGTAAAAATTCAGATTCTGCTTGTCCTTGGTATAATATGATGCTGATAACTTTTTGGTGTAAATCTTCCAACAGGTGTGGCGCTGCTATGTGACGTTATCGCACTAGCTATGTCTCAGGAACTAATGCACTGATTTTCACCAAACTTCAGAATCAGTTATTTCCATGATATGAATTAGCATTCCTTAAGTTTTGGAGTAAGACAAACGGCAACCGATGGCATGTTTTATACGATTATGCAATGATTCTATTTCAAAAACTAACTCACGAATTTTCATCAAACTTCATATTCAGTTTGAACTTGGAGTAAAGTTTTGCTGATTGGATTTTCGTGTGTAAATAGCCTAAGCGATGACGCTCCTATGCTTCATTTTTCTGGAAGTATAAACATGCATGAGACCGAAGAAAGTTTTGGAATTGCCACATCCTCTTGTTTAATTTGATAGCATCAAAGAAATTATACGAAATTATACAAAGAAATTATGCGAATTTAAGAAAATGTATAATTATCAAGTATACACAGGCATACTTTTTTGTTTTGTTTTGAGGTATATGAATTTTCAGAAAATTTCGCATACAGTTTTTGAATAATTACTTTTTTTAATGTTTGTAAAATGCCACTTTAAAAAATATATCATTATTTTCTCATTCTAAATAACTTTTCATAATATTCATTTAAATGAATTTAACTTTTTCACGTTAAAAAAAATGCTTGAAAATTAAAAATCCGGTATATTTTTTCTGTTTGCAAAATTAAATTTTTATTGAAAGTTTTGGGATAATTTATAAATTATCGTTTGATGAGATTTTGATTTAAGAAAAATATTCTTTAATGCTTGTTAATATCTTCACTTTTTTTTAAACTTTAGTTTTATTGATTTATTTTTTTAATTATTTAATTACTATGAAATACTTGTAATACGAAATTTATAATTAAATACGAAATTTTGGCAGAAACAGCAACAACTGTTGACTAATTATTTCTTAATTTATAAAGCATGAAATACAATTTTAAAACACCCTTTTATTTTTTTTATGTTAAAGTACCTTCCATATTTTTTAAAAATCTTTTTGATTCGACACGGTCTCAATGAAGTCGCAGGGATATTAATGAGAATTTTAAAACTTCTTTACTTTTTGTTGGCACGTTATAGCATCATTTATCAAAAAATACTTTTTTAACTCAGCTCAGAAAAAAAAGAAAGAAATATGTGATTTTGTTTTTATTGTAGGTCTAAGCATTACTTTTTTTAATACATTCTCTTTTATTTTATGTTCTTCAAATTGATCATTTTTTTTTTCAAGAGCAATTTGTTAATTGAATAATCAATTTATTAAAACTCAAAGTAAAAATGTTCCAGTGCGACATTTTTGTCAATATTTGGGTATATCCAGTCACTTGAAAGTAAATTACTCATTTTGAAAATTGTTAAATATCACAGCTGTTCCAATATGACAGTTTGAAGCTTATTTTAAATTATAATAAATGAACAACATATGCAGGTAAAATGTTTTAACATTAAGTAATAGCTTTTAAAATATATTGATGATTTATCCCTAACTAGAAATAGAATAACTTTGTACTTCAGATAAAAATTTCAAATAATACACATTATGGCTTAAGATGACCGTCCACTTGTGATTTTAGACATTTTGTTAAATATCTAGAAAAATTCAGGAGGAATTATCCTGAAACTTTAAATGTGTAAACATAATAGTAAAGGTCACACATTTCTGTAAAGATTTTCCGCCGAAATTCTATAGGAGTTGTCAACAAATGTAAAAAGAACAAATAGCTTTTGCATAAGCCTGTCAAAACTAATGTAACAAAAGCGCTCAAACTGCAGATTATGATTAAATGGCTTATTGTAATATACTGGGTTTATTTTTATGTGGGTAGCATGTATACTCGTAGCGAAATTAAGGTTTTTATTAAAAAAAATCCCAAATTTTTACTATGAAATACTTGTAACATTAAATACGAAATTTTGGCAGAAACACTAATAACTGTTAACTTATTATTTCTTAATTTATAAACCATAAAATACAATTTTAAAACATCATTTTATTTTTTATGTTAAAATACCTTTCATATTTTTTAAAAATCTTTTGTGTCGACACGGTCTCAATGAATTCGCAGGGATATTAAGGAGAATTAAAAAAATTCTTTACTTTTTGTTGGCATGTTATAGCATCATTTATCAAAAAATACTTTTTTAACTCAGCGCAAAAAAAAGAAAGAAAAATGTGATTTTTATGTAGGTCTAAGCGTTACTTTTTAAAATCCATTCTCTTTTATTTTATGTTCTTGAAAATGTCGAAAAAAAACAACAACATTTTTTTTCCAAGAGCAATTTGTTAATTGAATAATCAATTTATTAAAACTCAAAGTAAAAATGTTCCAGTGAGACATTTTTGTCAATATTTGGGTATATTCAGTCAGTTAAAAGTAAATTACTCATTCTGAAAACTGTTAAATATCACAGCTGTTCAAATATGACAGTTTGAAGCTTATTTTAAATTATAATAAATGAATAACATATGCAGGTAAAACGTTTTAGCATTAAGTAATAGCTGTTAAAATATATTGAGGATTTATTCCTAGCTAGAAATAGGATAACTATTTACTACAGATAAAAATTTCAAATGATATATGACTTTTGTATTATAATGCTGTTATTCATTATTATATATTTTTAACATTTTTCTTTTTTCGTAATATAGTTAAAAGTGTTTATGTATGTCTGTCTGTATGCCTATCTGTCTGTCTAGCAAATGTTCTAACTCGCATAAATATATTCAGATTGTCATGCAATTAATCTATGTTTCTAATATTTAAGAATACATTTTTTTTTCTTTGAAAATGTTATGTAAAGAAAAAGTTAAAGAAAAAATCTATGATTCTAAAGATGAAAAGTGACAGAAATTTGTGTACTTACTAATATTTTATTTGTACACTGTACAAAAAAAAAAAAAAAAAAAAAAGGATGTAAATCTACAAAATTAGTCTCTCTAAAGTTATAAATTTCTATAGCTTTACAAGAGAATTCATTAAAGTTACAGTAGTCTTACTAAAATTTTCTATGTGACCCCAGGATTCAGTAACATAAAGTATACTAGGCAAGCTATTTTCCAAAAAAATTCTTAGTAACCTTACAAATTTTTCAATTTTCAGAGAAAATGTTTATCTGTTACATGAATTTTTGTTTATACCGCTATATATAAAGTTCTAGAAATCTGCTTTCCGAGAAAAATTGCAATAAATTTACAGATTTTTTTTTTCAATGTAGTGTAGGACGTCCATAAAAGAATATCTCAGTTTCACTGGTATTTAGAACGGTGAAATTTAGACTATTACCAACAAATCACACAAAACACTGGAAGCAAACAAACCTATTTTTAACCGACTTCAATGAGTAGGTTATGATTTCGACCTGTATGTATTTCTTGTTCACTCATAACTTCCGTAAATATGAACCGATTTTTATAATTCTTTTTTTATTTCAAAGTATAAGATGCCCGTGTGGTCCCATTTCAATTTCATCTTATTCTAGCGATTAGAACTTTTTAAAAATATAAACATTAAAAATTCAAATCCTTTTTGAAGCAGTCGTCCAATTAGAAACGTTCATTTTAAACCGACTTCAAGGTGTAGGTTATGATTTCGACCACTCATAAATTCTTTAAATATGAATCGATTTTGATAATTCTTTTTTTTTGTTTGAAAATATAAGATACCCATGTGGTCTCATTTTAATTTCATTAAATTCTGATGATTAAAATTTTTTTAGATGAAAAAATTTAAATTTGATTAAGAAATTAATGATTTGGTGCAAATAAACTTTCATTGTTGCAATCGTTTTCAAATCATAAGCATATAAAAACTATGCATTCATATGCGTTAGCCCCAAGTTGTCGCCAAGCTTGATCCTTTTTTTTTAAAAGTCGGTTAGTATTTTTTTTTTAAAGTAAGCATATTTCATTATTTTACATATGTTCCTATATGTGCATCTTTAATTATATGGCACACACTCAATGTATATTCAATTTTTACCACGATTCGGTTAACAAATCGAACCAACAGCCTCTTCAATTCTGTGTCTCACAAAATTGCCAAATAATTAGATAACGGCTAAACGTAGACACGATTTTTTTTATGAAACGCCCAAAGGGTAAAATCGCACGGCTCTAACATCTTTTGAATCTTCATCCCAGCAATAATGCTTTATGCGCCATTTTGAGCATGTAGCACGGCAAGTTTGTAAACAACGAAACAGTATTCGCGCATGTAATTGTCTAAAACTTTTTGAATTGCACTTTATTTGTGACCTCAAACCAACGCTTTATAACACTTACAGTTGATACTGTTGAAATTTACACATGGGACATTCTTTCATAGACACGTATTAATAGTTCGTTTACAAGATCACTCAGAATGCTTCCATTCAGTATGATCAATAAGGAAAAATCGTTTACAATGCATTTTACTGACATTACACAATTTTAAACATATTAAAGTCTATATACACCAATGAAATGTACTATAAGATACTAACTACATTTATGGTATGCATGGCATTTACCTTTCATTCAGGGTTCTCGTTGCCGCCCGCCATTGCGTCAAAATGCCTCATTTGATCAAGCGATCAAACTCGGCAGATTGCAAATGTTCAATTTGTGTATGGTTACATCTGATATTATTATCTGTATTACTGTACACTGCAAAAAAAGGGTCGATCTACTAAAAAAATTTTAGTGATCCTTGTAATTACTAAAACATTTTTAGTAATCTTACTCGGTTACAAGGAATCTGTAAGAATTACTAGAAAAAAGCTAGCAACGAATAGAGTTAATAGTTTTAGATTTTTAATAGCTATTAACTAAAACTCACTTGGTGTGGCCTTGATAACCTAGTGGTCATACCACCGAACTCCGGGCTGAAAGTACCCGGGATCGATGCTGGACGCCACCAAATATGCACCGAATGTATGCAATGTAAGTACTCGTTAAATAAAGGGATTATGAAAATCCTGTCGTAGCAGTTACCATGAGTAATTATCTCTAGACTTTCCCTCCCCTTTAGAAACATGTCAAAATAGAGCAGCTAGCAGTGTTTGGTGCTGCCATCTATTGCGGGTTTGCCGAAAATCTTCCGCTTCAGAAGTCTGTCTTTTTACCCACTGGATGCAGCTCGAAGGAAGCTATAGTCCATTTAATTAGTGGAGGCGGGTGACCATGACAAGCTTATCCCTCACCTTCACCAACTGAGGGGGAAAATCACATGTAGTTCTATTACAAGTTCCGCGAAAACACAGTTTCACCTTGTAGAGGTTAGCCGCCTCCATTAAAAAAATAAACTATACTTCGGGCACACGTAATGGTTACTATGCCCGGTTATGAATGGTTACTATTTTTGGACCTATTACTAAAATTTGCTTGGTGGCTCATACTAAAAAGTTTTAAGTTAGTTATACAAAAAAATTTTTGTTCAGTTTAAGATTACAAATTTACTAAAAAATTTTTAGTAACCTCTTGAATTTTTTTTTACAGTGTATGATTGATGTACCTTTTCAACTTCAGTCGCACCATGGCATTTGCATTATTATTTATACAGATATTAACTGAACAAAAATTCAGATTAGCAATAGCCAAGTACACAAACAGGATTATACGATAAGTATTTCTGTGTTGTCAATTTATCATTATCCTGTAAAATCACAAACAAAATTGCTCGCATCAATCGCCAAATCAAGAAAAGTTAAGCTGAAATGTTGCGTTGGATTTCCATTTACAGTTTGTATGGAATTTATCATTAACCAATTATCAATTTTTTCTATCGTTATAGTCGAAATTGCATAGCAATTTAACGCTAAACGAATGTTTGAAACATTTACACATTTAGGAGACATTAAGAATGTATTAATTTTTAATAGTTCTTTTACTGTATAGTATAATTTCTATTTTCTAAGCAATGACAAAAGATTATGTTATTTTAGAATACAAAATAGATAATAAAGAATACTGCCCAGTTAAACTGATGGCATTGAGCTCACAGGCTACAATTACTAATTGTACATTAAAGCCTTATATTTTCAAGGGTTAATTCCGTTCGAAAAAAAATAAGAAGGGGTAACAGCTCTCCCCTTTCCTCTTTTTTTATACTTAACCATTGAACCTCCTATACTATCAAAGACATGCTTGATCATATAAAAAATCTGTATCCAAAATTCAGAGCAAATGAGATAATTCTTAATAAAAACCCATTTAGCATTTATATAATTTAAAAGGAGTTATCCCCATATTTTATACTTAACCATTAAACTTCCAAAGCTATTCAGTGATTTGAACGAAATCTGAAAATTCTGCTTGAAAAACCCATTTATATAAATTAAGGGGGGGGGATTAGAACCCCTGTTCCCCCTATTTATACTTATTCAATGAACACCTAATAACAGTCACGGAATCCCCTCATCAGAATGATCCTAATCTAAATTTTGAACGAAAACTTAATTCTGCATGAAAATCCCATTTATATCAACTAAGGGGAGGGGCATGAGCCCCCCGTTCCCCCTCTTATACATATCGAATGAACTCCAAAAACTAATCAGGGAAGAGCCTGGTATATATACCTACATACAAGGATTACCGGATATACCTACATTCAAACATTCAGGCTATGATAGCATGTGAGCTAAAAACGGATAAATAAGAGGTTAAATGTAGATTTTAAAAAGTGTTTCAAGCCAAATTTGTTTTGCTAACATTTTTCTTTCATTCGGCTACAGTTTTTTATTTCCTATTCGGCAAATCGCTAATTTTGGACAAACGCCAGCGAGAACCTGCTTTCATTTACAGGGACACACAGAAGAATTCTCTTAGTAATTCCAACGAGCAAATATAGATGGAAGTACGTTTTCAATATTGTTATGCTATTTGATATTACTTTAAGTGCATAAATATTTTCAAAATATTTCTAAAATTGATGTTTAATTTAATATTTTATGTGCTAAAATGTGATCAATTGTACATTTAAGACTTCCGATAAAATCAAGTATATATTTTGGAATCATTTTAGAAACTAAGACAAACCGAGACATTTTTTAAGAAGTGTATACAATATATATATATATATATATATATATATATATATATATATATATAAGTTAAAAGTATGAATTACCCGAGGACAGATTTTAAATATACAAATGCTCAAATGTCTACAGAATTTAGATTAGTGAGGGGAATTCGCTATCTGTGTGATCAGCGTCCTTAAAGTTTTGTCCATCTTTCGTGAAATTCACCAAACTTTTGTAGATCATATACAGGACGTTACAAAATAATTTGGATACCTTATCAATTACAGATGATAAATATTGAAAATGGCTTTTCATATATGTTATTCATTCTAAAAATTGTTTACTTAAAAGCTGTTAACCATATTAAATGGTGATGTTTTGTTATTGAGCTCTGAATTCATTGGAATGTATTTCATAGGATACCAGGGTGCGTAGTCATCAAGAAAATCAGAGGATTTTAATTCTTTTAGTATCAGAAATTCTTTAAAGTACTGGCTGTTACATCTGAAAAAGGATTTCGTTTTCGTTAAATAAAACAGATTTTACATTATAAAAATTCTGGTAAAAGGTGCTTACAAGGTGCTTCCAGACTACGCACCCTGGGATACGTCCTATAAATGATTATTTTTCTTATTGTAACTTTGTTAATGAAATGTTAAAGCATAGATCGCAGACATCAAAAAACAGAATTAAAAAGTGCCGCAATAATCTTATTAATGAATCCCGATTTATTTTGAACCGGGGATGTGTGTGTGTGTGTGTGGGGGGGGGGACTAAACATTCTAAGAGAAAAAATTAACAAAAATAGCAAAAACAAAATCTGTTAATGAACATTCACTTTTTCAATTTCTTTTCATTTTTTAAGGAAATTCTTTTTAAGATTTTATTTTTCAAAAATTAATAGTTTTATTTGAAACTCTTTATATGTACATATAATAATAATAATAATAATAATAATAATAATAATAACAATAATAATAATAATAATAAAACATAAATGCGAAATAAACATCACAAAAACATAATTGCAAAAGTATTTTTTAATTATATAGCACTATATTTTATTTCAATTTCAGTATTGTTTTCATTAAAAAAATATCAAAAGGATAAATAAAAGATTATTTTAACTTAACAGTTAATCCTCTCAATTACAGACAAAAATTATTTTTTTTAAATGAATTCTTTATCTTTTTCCTTTTTTTTAGTTTATGATTTAAAATATATATATATATATATATATATATATATATATATATATATATATATTTTAGGATTACGCTTTAAAGAAATTTCTTTTTCTTGGTTTAATTTATCATTTCAAAAATTGTCGCTGCAGCATGATTGAAGAAGAAAAAAAATGACATTTTCTATAAACTCTCAAGCAAGTAATATTTTTTTGAGTCCAGATTAAACTCTTTACGTCAACGTCTTTTATACATCTCATGGGAAATTCAGATTTCAGAGAAGATTTTTAACCGGAGGCGAAACTCCCATTTACTTCAAACTTGTCTCCCATTTTTTCTTTTTTTTCTGTGGAAATGGATTTTACACATTTTTATTTACCATTACTGTTTTCTACAAAGTGTAACGAATTTAATGAAATAAGCACACAAAATGTGGTAAATGCTTTTTCAAAAGCGTTTTAAATTGGTTTCTAAATGGATTTCCTTTGTTTGCAGATTTTTGTGAGACCTTTTTTACCAAGCAAGAACAGAGGAATGTAGTGTTCTTTTCGCTTGCAAATGAAAAATAAAATAAATAAAATAAAGTAATAACAAAGACTACACGTAATCTAATAATTAGAGAGCAAATTCAGCGTGTTCTAAAAAAAAAATAAATAAATAAAGATAAAAATATGTACGAATATAAATATAGATTACTAAACGGTACACTTATAAAAAGAATATATTTAAAATACAATTAAAAAGTTTATCAACTTTTCATTTGTTTCTGCGAACGTCGTCAGGATACAATATAAATACGTTAAATGCTATTTAAAGTTTCAAAATATAAACATATGCATCCACGGACATAGTTGAGTTGAGAGTGCGTAAACCTGCTTTTCAATTAAATAGAGCATATTATGCCAGATTTTATTAATGGAATATGATAAATGATCGTTACAAGCTAGTGGCAGGAGCTTAATGCCGCTAGTTGAACGAATAGCCTCCTTAAAATTTTGCCCATCTTTCCTGAAACAAGCCAAACCTTTATAGATCATATACAGGACGTTACAAAATAATTCGGATATCTTACCAATTATAGATGGTGAATGTTGAAAATGGCTTTTCATATATGTTATTCATTTTAAAAATTGTTTACTTTGTTGTTATCTTTAGCCATATTAAAGGGCAATGTTTTGTTATTTAGCTCTCGATGCATTGGAATGTATTTGATATCCTACGCTTTATAAATCTTTATTTTTCCTTTTGCAATTTGTTAATAAAATATTAAAATTTAAGTGCAGATACAAAAAAAAAAAAAAAAAAAAAAAAAAAAAAAAAAAACATTAAATAATGTCGTAGTTATCGTGTTGACGGGTCTCTGTTTATTTTGAATGGGGGAGGGGGGGGGGGGAGGATAACTAAACATTCTAAAAGAAAAATATAAAAATATACATAAAAAACAAAATCTGCTGAATTTTTTTTTTCATTTTTAAGACAATTTTTTAAGATTTTATTTTTCAAAAATAAATAGTTTAATTAGAAACTCCTTTATGTATCTACATAATCAAAAAAGATAAAGAAAAACATAAATGCAAAAGTATATTTAATTATATAGCGCTATATTTTTATTGTAATTTTAGTATTGTTTTCATTAAAAATATATCAGAAGGATAAATAAAAGATTATTTGAACTTAATATTTAATCCTCTCAATTACAGACAAAAATTAATTTTTTAAATGAATTCTTTATCTTTTTCCTTCTTTTAGTTTATGATTTTTCTTTTTTCTTTTTTTTTTTTTTTAAGAAAAAAAATATTTTTTAGGATTACGCTTTAAAGAAATTTCTTCTTCTTGGTTTAATTTATCATTTCAAAAATTGTCGCTGCAGCACGAGAGAAGAAGGAAAAAAATTACATTTTCTATAAACTCCCAAGCAAGTAATATTTTTTTTAGTCCAGATTAAACTCTTTACGTCAACGTCTTTTATGCTTCTCATGGGAAATTCAGATTTCAGAGAAGATTTTTAACCGGAGGCGAACTCCCATTTACTCCAAACTTGTCTCACATTTTTTCTTTTTTTCCTGTGGAAGTGGATTTTACACATTTTTATTTACCATTACTATTTTCTACAAAGTGTACCGAATTTAATGAAATAAGTATACAAAATTTGGTAAATACTTTTTCAAAAGCGTTTTAAATTGGTTTCTAAATGGATTTCTTTTGTTTGCAGATTTTTGTGAGACTTTTTTACTAAGCAAGAACAGAGGAATGTAGTGTTCTTTTCACTTTCAAGAGAAAAATATAATAAATAAAATATAATAATGTAATTACAAAAAATATATACAATTTACTTAACAGAGACGTAGCTTAGCGTGTTCTAAAAATAAATAAAGCATTCCAAGAATAGGAGAAACAATATAAGCAACACGAGAGAGGAAATGAAAATATATTTTTGGTACTTTTAAGTTAGCCGGCCGCCAGTGTTATATTTACGCATATATGTAAATATATGTACACACACATATACATATAACCATTATACAAATAGGCATTCATCCATCTTAGTTATAATTAACAATTGAGTATCAAGCCTTGTTAATGGAATATACTAAAATTAAACGAGAAAAACAATTGGAGTGCGAGAGAGGAAATAAAAAGATATTTTCGGTACTTTTTATTTAGCCGATCGCCAGCGTTATATATACACATATGTGTAAATATATGTACACACCTATATATATATAACCATTATAATAGCGAGGTGGAACTCATCGAAATTCGACGGAAGAAAATGTTTAAGAAGAAACTGTTTCATTGATTAATAATAAATCTACAGAATTAGTTACAATAAAAATGTATCTTATATTGATCAGTCCAACTCTCAAACAAATATTATTTTAAGCTAAAATTGACAAAGTATTATTTCTATAAAACTCAGTTGTAGAAATTATTAGCATTAAACTTTAATCGCATATGTAATAAGTAAAATATAATAAAGATCAGTTATTATGATGAAGTTATTAATTGAGGCTCTTATGTTTGATATACGAATCAAAAAACAAAATTTATTCCAAATTGACATGATCATAAAATTTCACGTGAAATCTAAACCCGTCAATATTTTCATCTTCTCAAAATTTACATACGTATTTCTCAAATCCGTATTCACCATGCTTAAAGAATGGTATATTAACTGGATCATTAATGAATAAAAACGGATTCACTGGATTTTATAACAGACGATATATTTTACATACGCTTTTTAATTTATTTTCAATTTTAAGAAAAAATGGAGCGATTGTGTTGCCACAACTACAAAATTGGTACTAAAAACTAATAAGAAATTAATATCTCAAAAATAAATGGAGATATAGCTTTCAAATAAATTGCATTTAAAAGCACATTTTTTTTCTCTATTCTATGGTATAAAAATTAAAATGTGCGAAGTTTAGAAGTGTAAATTTTCCAGTAGCGAAAATTGCAAAACCGAAATTACATGGAAAGTGTTGCCATTCGCAACATGACGTATGCGTTATGCACAGATATGTTTGGCCTTTATAATATAAATAGGCATTCATTCATCTCAAATATAATTAACAATTGAGTATCAAGTTTGTTAATGGAATATACTAAAATAAAACGAGAAAAACGAATGGAATACACGAAAGAAGAACATTAATTAAAAAAAAGTTTAAAATGCGTCATACGTCCATTTCTTCACATTAGTAAGGAGAATACGGAAGCTCAGTGACTAACCACCTTAAGGCAGCTGGTCACTAAGTGGCCGAATTCTTTTCCCTAATATTAAGTCTCGGGCGTTGTATACATTTTTATATTTCAAATATCTTCTGGGGAAATTAATATCTTAACTTCTTTTTTTAGTGTTCTCTTAAAGGATGCATCTTTTTTTCTTAATTGTCAAAATATTTCTAAAATCTATGCACAATTATTTATGAAATGTTAAAGTTTTATTTCTAGTTTGTCCGTTTTTAAAACATAAAATGTTAAATTGAATATTTATTTTAGAAATATTTTGACAATTAAGAAAATAAGTGACTTCATTAAAGAAAAGAACACTTGAAAAAAGAAGTTAAAAATATTAATTCCCTTAAAAGATATTTTGCATATAAGAATGTCTAAAATGTCCATAAACTTAACATTACCGAGGATAATCCGGCCTCTGATTGACCAGTCCTCTTAAAGTTTTGCCATTCATTTATAAAACACTCTAAACTTTTATAAATTCCGTACAGGATAGTACAAAATAATTCGGATACTTTATCGATTATAGATTATATATGTTGAAATTGGCTTTTCATGTGTGTTATTCATTTTAAAAGTTGTTTTCTTAACTGATATCTTCAGCCATATTAAATGGTTATGTTTTGTTATTGAATTCTGAATGCGTTAGAATGTATTTCATTACCTACTCCTTACGGATGAGTACTTTTCTTGTTATAATATTGCTAATGAAATATTAAAATGTAGATGCAGATGCCAAATAAATAAATAAATAAATGAATAGTATCATAGTAATATTTTATACTTTTAGTGCATCCCGATTTATTTCAAACAGGGAGAAGGGGGGACAACGAAACATTAAAAAAAATATATTAACAAAAATGAAAAAAAAATCTACTAATAAATACTTATTATTTTTCAATTTCTTTTCATTTTTTAAGGCAATTATTTTTAAGATTTTATTTAAAAAAATAGTAACTCTATAATAATTAGAAACTCCTTTATGTATATATATGATTAATAAAGATAAACAAAAACATAAATGCAAAAGTATTTTAAAATCATATAGCCTTTATTTTCTTTTTTTTACTTCAATTTCAGTATTGTTTTCATAAAAAAAAATATCAGAAGGATAAATAAAAGATTATTTTAACTTAATATTTAATCCTTTCAATTACAAACAAAAATTAATTTTTTAAATGAATTCTTTATCTTTTTCCATTCTTTTAGTTTATGATTTTTTTTTTAATAAAAAAAAGTATTTTTTAGGATTACGCTTAAAAGAAATTTCTTCTTCTTGGTTTAATTTATCATTTCAAAAATTGTCGCTGCAGCACGAGAAAAGAAGTGAAAAAAATGACATTTTCTATAAACTCCCAAGCAAGTAATATTTTTTTGAGTCCAGATTAAACTCTTTACGTCAACGTCTTTTATACATCTCATTGGAAATTCAGATTTCAGAGAAGATTTTTAGACGGTGGCGAAACTCCCATTTACTTCAAACTTGTCTCGCATTTTTACTTTTTTTTTCTGTGGAAATGGATTTTACACATTTTTATTTACCATTACTGTTTTGTACAAAGTGTAAATAATTTAATGAAATAAGCACACAAAATTAGGTAAATACTTTTTCAAAAGCGTTTTAAATTGGTTTCTAAATGGATTTCCTTTGTTTGCAGATTTTTGTGAGACATTTTTACCAAGCAAGAACAGAGGAATATAGTGTTCTTTTTGATTTCAAAGGAAAAAAATAACGTAAAATAAAAATATAACAAAGACTATGCATAATCTAATAATTAGAGAGCAAGCTCAGCGTGTTCTAAAAAAATAAAATAAATAAAGCATTCCAAGAATTGGAGAGACAAAATTGGTGACACGAGAGAGGAAAAAAAAAGACGTTTTCAATCTTTTTAGTGCCATTGTTATAGATACATATATATGCGAATATTTGTACACACACACACATATATATGTATCCATTATATAATACTATAAACCGACATCAATCTCGAACACAATTCAAAACTGTGTTTCAAGCCTGTTAATGAAATATACTCAAAGCTAACGAGAAAAACAAATAGAATACAGAAAGAAGAACAGTGGCAAACAAAAATGGACTTTGTTATGCGTAACTCGTTTTCAAGGGCAGTATTACGTGACCACAAGTAACATACAGTTAATCTATGAAGTAGAAAATAGGATACTTGCTCTAATACAAATTTCTGCCATAGGCTGAATAATAAAAATAGATCAACAAGTTTGGACATGCATAACCGCTACATAAAATAAATAAAAAAAGAAACATGTCATTAAAAAACTAGTAAAAGAGATATTGAGCAAAGACAAAACCTCAGAATATGAGAACTATAGATCGGACCAAAATGTCTAACGTCATGCACGTGTTATAACAGACAGTTACAGTTAATAACATTTCTGGCGGTAAGGTAATAGCGAATGAATGAAATAAATATTATTAAAAATATTATATTATAATAATTAAATATACTATAGTAATATAATAAAAAATTTTAAGCTAATGGAGCCTTAAGATAATTTATTAAATTTATTGATTGAAAAAACACAGACAAAAATTGTAAATTAAGTAAATAGTCAACCATAGATACTTTTAAATAAATAAAGGGCATTACTTTTTAACTTTAGTGTCACCATCCGTTGCTGGAAAAAATATTTAAATACTCCAAGACAGACATTCAAATGATTTATTACTTTAATGATACATAGGATAATAAATTATTTTATAATCAAATTTAAGGAATTTATAGATAATTTATTAATAGTAAGACTGAAAAAATATAGGCAATAAAATGGAAATGAAGCAATTTACAAACAATAGAAACCACCAACCTTAGATATAATAAAAAAAAAAGAAGGAGTAATTCTATTTATGTTAGTGTTGCTATCTAATTAATAATATTTGTGTTATTTAAAAGTATATAAATTGTTTCAAATTAAATTCCAATTTAATTCATTATTAATTTATTAAATATATTTATCAACTATTGGAAATTTAAATATATAGTATTAACGCATAAAATGTCTTCATAACTGTTTTTTAGCCTGTTTAAATTTTAATTTGAGAAAGATAATTACATTTATTTTTTACAAATACTTTTTAAAATTCAATTTCGGGAAGGTGGGAGGGATAGATATATCAAATTATGACACATCTAAAATTCTATGTAAAACCTGTATCATATGCTCTACTAGAGATCATTAGGGAAAAAATAATTTTAAAATATTAAATATAACACAAAGATGTATATATATTTATGCAAAGAAATAAATTAATATATGCACTAAATCTAAATTTTATTACAATATTTACTTGGGGGGGGGACAGAACAAATTATGACATATTTATATAATACATATCATATGCTGCAATAGAATTATCTTGATTAAATTATATATTATTTAAAAAAGGGATTAGAATTATATCTATATCTGTACATGAATTAATAGATAAATTAAATCTATTAAGCATTATTAAGGAGAGCTGAGTCAACAAGCATAGTATAATCAAGTAACTAAGTTATTATTACAATGTACTTTTCAATGTGTAATAAAGAAATCAACATTTGCGTATGAATCTTCAGGACAACATCACCCTTTTCTTTAGTCCCACATGCATCCACTCAGCCATCCTATTAATTTTTAAAAAATTTTAATTTTTAATTTTAATTTTATAATATTTAAAAATATATACTTTTTTTAAAATACGCAAAATGCTAATTGTAAGAGTCAGTTATCGTCCATATAATTGAATAAATATGTCACTTGGAAATAGAAGTAGCAATTTCTGGGATTAAACTTAATTATAGTAAATACATATATTATTAACTGAAGTTAATCCAGTAAACGGCTATTTCTACTTCGAACTCTAGTAGTTATTGGCACTCTCATTTTCAAAACGAAGTGACTTATTTGTATAAATAAACAACAATTAGTTATTAAAATATTAGCAGATGAAGATCTTGGGAAAACTACAAAGTATTAAAAAGTATATTTTTAACTTTTAAAATTCCTTTCATTATTTTAATCGTCTTTAAGGTAAAACAGTAGTATCAGTAAAACAGTGAACTTTTTGAAGTTTATATTATATATTTTATGTTTGAATGAAGGTAAAAATTGTGTCTCGTATTATTTTATTTACGAAAATAATTGTTTACGAAAATTTTTCATAACAACTTTTGTAATAAAAAAAAAGAAAATTGTAAAACAATTTCGTTTAAATTAAGAAAAGCTAGAATGTAGAATGATCACATTAAAGTTCACCTTTAAAAATAAACTGTTTCTAACATAATATAGCCAAGAGGCATTTTATGCGGTTGTAACTTTTTTTTTAAATAAAAAAATATGCAAATAAAATTTTATTGCATGGAGAATTTAATTTTTTAAACCTCGTTTTTCGTTTTCAACAGCTAATTTTTTTTTTTTTTTTTTTTTTTTTTGAACACGATTAAATATATTGAAAGATAAATAAATAAATAATAATAATTTATTAAAACGTTTGTTTTATTATTTTATTTCTTTTTACTTCAATAGTTTTTTTCTGTTAAAATTAAAATACAGAAAAATTAATATTTATTATTACAAAAAAAAATATTTTAACTTAATATATAATTCTTTCAATATTGAAAAGTATCTGTTTTTCTAAACCCTTTATCACTTCCTTGTCTCCCCCCCCCCCTTTATACGAGGAATAATAATAATAATAATAAAAGTTTTCGGGCTGCACTTTAACAAAATATCTTCTACTTCCACTTTATTTACTTTAAAATGTTTCGTTTGCCTCAAAAAAAAAAAAAAAAAAAAAAAAAAAAAAAAAAAAAAAAAAAAGACGGTAAAGAAATTCGGTAAACAATTTTTTCGCAATAATATTTTGAGACTATTCTATGTTCTGTATATGTCAAGAGATTTAAATCATAAATAATTATATTAAACATAATATTTAATTAATAATTAAAACAATTACGTTTAATATTATGCCATAAGGGCAAATACTACAAAAAATATATTATAGATTTTTTTTATTACAATCGAAAAACAGAAAATTAAATATTTCTTAGTGTAAAAAGTTATTTTAGCTTAATACTTAATCAATTCAATAATGGAAATAACTATTTTCTAACAATATATCACTTACTCTTTTTTCCCTTTATGCTAATAATAATTTTAAAAAAATCTCAGGCATAATTTTTTTTCTTCTTTCTTTCTTTATTCCTCTCCCCCATTTTTTTATTTTATCATTTTAAGCAATTTCATCTGCATTAAAAAAAAGTAAAAATTAAAAAAAAGATAGGAAAGAAAGAAACATTTCCCATTAACTTTCATATACGTAATATTTTGAATCTATATTATCTTCTCTATGTGTCAAGGGAGTAAATATCTGAATAATTATGTTAAACATAATATTTAATTAATTAAAATCAGATACAAAACCATGCAATAAGGGCAAGACTGCTAAAAATAGATGATAGTAATTTGACATTTAACCTTTTCAATTAATGATTCTTTCCCTCTGGTGTTTAATTTATTATTTCAAAAATTATCGTCTGCACCAAAAGAAAGATTTTCTGTTAGCTCCCGAGCAACTAATTTTTTTTGAGACCACAAATTAACTCTTTACATCAGTGTCTAATTCACATCCCATGGGATATTTAGATTTTAGAGAATATTTTTAATTCCATTCGCTTCATATTTGTACAGCATTTGTTATATTATTACTATTGTAATTTTTATTGTAATTATTTTTTTTATTTTTTTGTCAGAATACATTTCAAACTTTTCTTTATTATTATTATTATTATTATTATTATTATTATTATTTGTAAATAATATATTTAACATTGCATATAACATTGCATAACTTTCTTAATAAAGTTAATAAAGTTATGCAATGTAATAAAGTAATAATATGTAATTTATAAATATAATGTAATAAAACTAAGCATAATCAAAAACAAAAAAAAAAAAAAAAAAAAAAAAATTAGAAATATACAAAATAGTATCCCATTAGGTTAAACATTGCCGAATATCGATCATTTTATCTTGATATTTAATCTTTTCAATCAATGATTTTTTCAATCGTGATTAATTTAATATTTCAAAAATTATCGTCTGCACCAAAAGAAGGAATTTTCTATTAGCTCCAGTGTAACTAATATTTTTTAAGATCACAGATTAAATTCTTTTTACATCACATCTTCTTTTACACATCGCATGGGAAATTCTGATTTTGCAGAATACTTTTAGTTTTATTAGCTTCATACTTGTACCACGTTTATTATTATTATTATTATTATTATTATTATTATTATTATTATTATTATTATTATTATTATTATTATTATTATTATTATTATTATTATTATTATTATTATTATTGCTTTGTCAGAATTTTATACTTTTCTTTCTTTTTATTGCTATTATTATTTAAAAAGTAAAATAAGTTAATGAAATATTAAAACTCAATAGAAAAAAATAGATTTATACTAAATACTATGCTATAAGGATTAATACTGCCAAAACTAGATTATTAGCCATATTTGGAAAATGCATGGGTCGAGAATAGAGATAGCTCAGGTATATCTAAATGTTTATGATATCCGAATTTTATTCGTTTTCTGATTTGTCGATGTTTAATGTCCAGAAATGGAATACTTATGTTGCCTCATTTGACAGAAAAAAAGGTTAAAAAAAGTAATTTTTCAAAAATAAATTAAGGTACAGCTTTCAAACAAATTTCATTGAAAAGTACATTTTTTTCTCCTATACAACGATATAAAAATTGAAAATGTGCGATGTTTAGAAGTTTAAAAAAATTGCAGTACCGAAAATTGTAAAGCTGAAATATTATTTAAAATTTGTTTATGATTTGTCTAGGAATATTAATATTTAATCCATGGCGTACATAATATATGACGCCGTTATTACGTAAGCCACGTTTTGATCATCATAAATGTGATATTTATTATTATTACTATTTTAAATATCGAATTTATTTATTAAGTCTAAATTTTTAGTCTTTTAAAATACAATTTTCTAAACAATCGTCGTAATTTATTTAATTACATTTTTTTTATTTGGTACTTAACCTTTTCCATTATTGAGTTTTTTTCCTCTCAGATTTAATTTATTATTTCAAAAATTATCGTCTGCAACAAAAAAAAAAAAAAAAAAGAATTTTCTGTAGCTTCCGTGCAACTAATATTTTGAGACCACAGATTAAATTCTTTACATCAGCATTTTCTAGACATCCCTTGGGAAATTTAGATTTTGAAGAATATTTTTAATCCCATTCGCTACATATACTTATGCCGCTTTTATTTTTATTTGTCAGAATTTATTTTACACTTTTCTTTTCTTCTTCTTATTATTATTTGCAAAATATAATAAAGTTAGTAAAACATTAGAACATAATACAAAAATAAAACTAGTTGGATGTGCCAATCCCAAAACTTTCTTCTATCTTATACATACATTTTAATATAAAAAAATTGTTACTCATTTTAATGCTTTAATAATTTTAATTCAGTACCTTACCAACTTTGATTTTCATCTTAAATTTCTGCTTCAATCAATTAATCGGAGTAAAAACGAATTTCCGTCTCTGCACGAGCCGATGGACAATAGAATGATAAGCAGATTTTTTTTCAAATTCAGGGAGGACCTACTTGCCTTACCAAAAAATAATCATATACAAAATGTTTAGTTCAGTTCTAGAACTAACTTCATACACTTTTATGTGGTGCAATATTCAAAATGGCATAAAATTCGGTATTGCAGCGCCCCCATCCGGCGGATTTTTTTCAGGTTCAGGGCGATCCAACTAGCCATAGCCATACACTTACACAAAAAATTTCGTTCAATTCGATGCATAACTTCATGTACTTTTGGTCGGTACAATATTGAAAATGGCACAAAAATCGCGATTGCAGCGCCCCCTTCTGGCGGATTTTTTTCAGATTCAGGGCGATCCAACTAGCCATAGCCATACACTTACACAAAAAAAAAATTCGTTCAATTCGATGCATAACTTCATCTACTTTTGGTCGGTAAAATATTGAAAATGGCACAAAAATCGCGATTGCAGCGCCCCCTTCCGACGGATTTTTTTCAAATTCAGGGAGGACCAACTAGCCATAGTCATACACATACACAAAAAATTTGGTTCAATTCGATACATAACTTCATATACTTTTGGTCGGTACAATATTGAAAATGGCACAAAAATCGCGATTGCAGCGCCCCCTTCCGGCGGATTTTATTCAAATTCAGGGAGGACTAACTAGCTATAGTCATACACATACACAAAAAATTTGGTTCAATTCGATGCATAACTTCATATTATTTTGGTCGGTACAATATTGAAAATGGCACAAAAATGACGATTGCAGCGCCCCCTTTCGGCGGATTTTTTTCAAATTCAGGGAGGACCAACTAGCCATAGTCATACACATACAGAAAAAATTTGGTTCAATTCGATGCATAACTTCATATACTTTTGGTCGGTACAATATTGAAAATGGCACAAAAATCGCGATAGCAGCGCCCCCTTCCGGCGGAATATTTCAAAACTGTAGGAGGACCTGCTTGCCATAGCCAAAAGCATTCACAAAAAATTTGGTTCAATTCTATGCATAACTTCATACACTTTCTGATGGTAGAATGGCGACATACAGACACACAGACACACGGACAGACAGACAGACATTTTGTAAAAACATGTTTTTTGGAATCTCTGACCCCTAAAACGTGTAAATCCGTCGAAAACCGGAAGTCGAAAAAAATTTCGATTACAATACTTTTTTCTATTGAAGATAGAAGAAAGTAAAAATAGAATTACACTAAATACCATATAAAAAAAAGGATAAATACTGCCATAAATAGATTATTTTAATTTTATATTTAATCTTTTCAATTGCCGATCCCCCCCCCCCATTTTTATTCATTATTTTAAAAATTATCGTCTGCACCAAAGGTCAGAATTTTCTGTTAGTCCCCGTGCAACTAATATCTATTGAGACCACAGATTAAATTCTTTAAACCAGTGCCTTCTAGCCATAACGTGGGAAATTTAGATTTTGGAGGATATCTTTAATCTTATTCGTTTTATACTTGTACTACATTTATTATTTATTTATTTTTCTCAGAATTTATTTTACACTTTTCTTTATTATTATTATTATTATTATTATTATTTGCAAAATGTATTAAAGTAAATAAAACATGTGAATATAATACCAGAAAAAAAGATAAAAATTAGAATTACACTAAATATTATGCATTAAGGATAAATACAGCCAAAAACAGATTAATTTAACTTGATATTTAATCTTTTCAATTATTGATTTTTTAGCCTTGTCTTTATTTATTATTTTAAAAATTATCGCTTGGACCTAAGATGAGAATTTTCTGTTAGCTCCCGCGCAACTAATTTTTTTTTAAACCACAGATTAAACTCTTTACGCCAGCGTCTTTTAGACATCCCATGGGAAATTCTGATTTTGGAGAAGATTATTAGTCCCATTTGCTTGATGCTTGTATCGCATTTATTATTATATTTTTCTTGATATAATGTATTTTATATTTTCTTTATTTCTATTTTTATTCTTATATTTTAATTACCCTGTAAAAAAAATGACAAAGTCGCAAACGCATTGAAACTGTAACATATAATTGTAACTTGTAATAAAATGTGCTCATTTTTATGAATATAGCACGTATAGTCGTGGAGAAATTAAGGTTTTTATAAAAACAATCCTTAATTTCACCAAAATATTTTGCTTATAATTTGTGTCTTAATATTAAAAAGTTATTATATAGTTCTTAATATAAAAAAGATGTTCTTTTCAGAAAATATGACAAATAATATTATACATAATACCCTGCAATAAAAAAATGGTGAAAATGTTCAGGCTCTGTATTACTGTGCATGAAATGAGCGAATAAAATCAGCAGATGATGCGCATAATATATTAGCTAAATGTATACAGCAATTTTTTGTGAAAGTATCTGTAAGATACATTAAAAATACTGATACTGATCGGCGTCGATAGAATAATCTCGAAATCCATTTTCTCAAAAAGAAGAAAAAAGATGAGTGGTTAAATCTAAATATAGTAGTATGTGTAATATTCTATATGTAACAATAATATGTACGGCATTTGGATACAGCTTCTTATGTGTTTGTATAGTTTGGGGGGCAACTGACAATTATTTTATCATCAACATTTTCAGAATTTATAATCTATGTTTTTTAGATGTTTACAAAATTGCTCTATACATTTAGATAACGCTATATGCACATTATATTTTGACTTTATTCGCGTATGTGCAGTGAAACATTATTTAGTGAACCATCTTCTTTTTCCTAAAATAATTTTCTTTTATTTTAATTGCATGGTATCGTGTACCATGCCGTTTGTAATATTCCTAAAAATATCATTATTTTATGTTAGGAATGATGCAAATTACAAACAAAAATACTTGGTGAAATTAGGGAGTGTTTTTGTGAAAATCTTGAATAGGAGTTATGCTCATAAAATTAAATTCATTTTATTACAAAGAGCCTCCTAATCATGTGCTGCAGTTTCAACGCTTTTGCAGCATTAGTTTCTTACAGGGTAATTTAAACGATATTCGTTTTTCAGCAATTTTCATATAGTCTCTTGTAGGTTTTAGTGGAAATATATGATTTCTAGTATATTTTTTACAAAGCTGAAGTTTCAGCATTATGCCACTAGTATATTTCTTGATATTCAACAAGATATAAAAAATCGCAAGTGTCCGGTCATCGTTGAGCACATAGTGTATTATAACCAAGTTTATTTTTCTTTCTACTTTTTATTTATACGTAGGGGACCCTGGGGTACAATGGACCACGGGGTACAATGGTCTATCCCCTATTTTTTATATTAATTCTGTTTTTGAAAACTTCATATTTTAGTACATAGATGGTAGTACTGAAGTAGTAAAAATAAGTTTGAAACCATGTGCATAGCTGACATTTTAGCCATTTTATACTTGATAGTTGATTTGACACAGGAGGAGTAAGGCAAAAGTAAATATTTTCAGTGAAACATATCTTCATTTATTTATTACAGATTTGTAATTTGAAAGACAGTGCGTGGTAAAATAAAAAGTTAAGACAATACATTATTATATTTATTGTAGCTAAAATAATAGAATTCTAAATTTCTTTTTTTATCATCAAGTTTTTGTCAAATTTCCATGTGGGGTACAATGGACCATCAGAAACTGGGGTACAATGGACCATGGTCCATTGTATCCTAGTTTTGTATTCCATGCTTTTAAAAGTTAAATATTATAGGTGAAATTCAGAATTAATAAATTATTTTACTTCTGTGTGTAAATTAATTAATGATTCATGTTGTATAATGCATTTTTGAAATATGTATCTGTATAATATATGTTTTCAAACTTAAAAATTAGTCCAAATTCATATTTAATAAATTATTTCATTTCTGTGTGTGAATTAATTAATTATTCATGTTATGAAATGCATTTTTGAAATATTTATCTATATAATATATGCTTTCAAATTTAAAAATTAACCCAAAGTGAACACCAAAAATTAGTAAACAAGATATTTTGAAAAATGGTAAACTAAAAATATCACCTTTTAATTATGTCCTTTAACAAAAGCTTGCTTGCGCAAAATGCCAAATAAACGAAAGAAAGGTGCATCAAGAATTCTAACTGATACACCAGTGAAAAATATAATTGAAGAAGAAGCGAAAAAAAGGGATGATAAAAAATTGAAGAAAAAATATGTTACTTTAGTTAGAGCCAAAAAGTGAATAATAAAATGTGAATAAACAAATTATGATATAGTTTATCTTTCTTATTGTTAAAAAATGAACTACAATGATATATTTTTATTAAAATTACATGTGGTCCATAGAGCCCCATGCTGTGGACCATTGTACCCCGGCATTGGGGTACAATGGTCCATTTTGTCACTTGTTATATAAAAATATATACATATAAAGTATGCATAATTATTATTTTTGAGTGGATGCAATATAAACTTTAATGTGTAGGTAACATGCATGTACTTGATCAAAAGAAAATAAAATTTACAAAAGTGGACCATTGTTATTTAAGAATAAAATCAAGAAAATTAAGAAAAAAAAATCAATTCGTAAACGTGTCAGAAAATAGTCAATTTAGATTTAGAAACAGCCTGAACTCATAAAATTTTCCACTTTTTTACTTATTTAATTACTTTTTGTATTATAATTTAAACATTTATACCATTTTGTTAAACAAAGTAAACAATAATAAAATAAATTCCTAAAACAAGTTATAAATAAAATATCACTCCAAGCTCGAAAAGTGTCAGTCCTTTAACATGTCACGTACCAGAGTAGGAATTGATCGAGGACATTTTTAGGGAAGTTATTGCTTTTTATAAGCAAAAAGGGAAAAAAAAATGATGGAGACTCGGAAAGAAACGGACACACGTTTCAACCGAGGTGAAAACCTTCGATTTCCTTCATCAAGTCTATCTGACACGACATTTATCGTGTGTGCGCTAAAGAAATTTCATTTCATGATCTGCACATTTTTTATGGATCATTCATTTATATCTTTCTGGAAGTGGGAATTGTTTCCATTTCTTATTTTATATTTATTTCTGTCTATTTATAATAGAAGAAAGTATTTCAAAAAATATATATTAAAATATTTAGTTGCTAAAACGGACGTCAAATACTTATAAAATACGTCAAATACATTAAAAGATCTTAATAATTTGACATGTTTCAAATGAATTTACTCAATCATCATCAGAAAAAAGAAAAATACAAATAAACACAAAGATGGAAAATGACTATATTTCTATTTTATCAAGGCTAAATTAAATAGAAAACATAGATATTTTGTTTAATGAAAGTAGATTAATTTATAGGTCAAATTTTTATTTGCAACTTTTATTAGAGAATCTATTGAAATTTACGTCAGAAGCTCAATGGTCTGCAATGACTCCCTGTCATTTCAAATACCAAATATTTGGGTTGAATTGTTAGACAATTTGAAAATTAAAACTAAGCAACGTGCAACATAATTAAAATATAACGCGCGTGATTTTTATTTATTTTTAAATTTCATTTGTAACAGTTTGTTGTCATTTTCTATCTTTGTGTTTATTTGTATTTTTCTTTTTTCTGATGATGATTGAGTAAATTCAATCGAAACATGTCAAATTATTAAGATCTTTTAATGTATTTTATTAGTATTTGACGTCCGTTTTAGTAATTAAATATTTTAATATATATTTTTTGAAACGTTTTTAATGGACGTATAAGAAAACGTCTTTTTAGAAGAAAGTATTGTCATCGAATTGTTTTTCGATTTTCGGTTTTCGACAGATTTACATGTTTTAGGACACAGAGTACAGAGTTTCTTTATTGTTACTTTCTTTATTTTCAATGCACTAAAATGCATTTAGAAATGAATGACATACTTCAACGATCCATATAATGGTAAAAGAATATATAGGAAATTTCATATTTTCTAGTAAAAAAATATTATACATGAAGAATAACTTTGGCAAAATCATAACACTAATCATAACTAAAAGTTTCATAAAAATGACATTAATAGGTTATCTTTTCTTTTACTTTGAATTGAAACACGAGTTAAAATAAAGGATAATCATAAAGGAGAGAAGTTATAATATAAGACTGAATGAAAAGAAATGATTCTACCAGAAATTGTACGATATCCCTAAAAAAAATATAAAAAAAAGTTTTTTTTTTTTGAAAAAAAAAAAAGTAAATTTTAAAATGTATCGTCTTGTACAATTTTGAACATTTAGAGATAATTTATTATTTACCCATCATACGTAGTATAGTGTAAGTCTTACAATCATTTTGAAAAACGAAAAAAAATTGACGGATTTCCACATTTCTGACATTGGAGATTCCGAAAAGCAAATTTTTAGAAAAAAAATTGCCGACCGTCCGCCTGTGTCCCTGTGTGTCGGTAAACGCCAAACAAATTGAAGTAAACTTGAAATATTGTATGCACTTAGTATGGGAGAATGGGACGAAGCCTATTTAATATGAGTAACCTCGATTATCCAGAACTATTTCTTTCGGACTCTCGATTCTGATGAAAGGTATACAAAATTTTTCGATTTTTTTATTTTGAGGAGTGTACGTAAAAGGCAATGAAAGAACACAAATTTTGCATAAAAAGCGATGTCGATCAGGTTATTAGTTTCCGAGCTATTTGTAATCCTGTTTTCCAAGTTCTTTGATTTTTTATAACTCTATCTTTCCTTCAAATTTCACTTCAAAGGTATATTTTAATTGGAAATGAAATACTTAATTCGACGCAGTAAATTGTTAGTTAATATGATTATTATTTTTGGAGTAATAAGGCTATTTCTTTTACGCAATTCGGTACTACTTGAATAATTTGGCATTACATATAATTTGTCGAAATTGGTTTCATCAGCATTTCATTAATACAGCATTACTATGTGTGTTATAAATATTTAAATGTACGTTTAAATTTTATTTTGGAATTGCGATGAATTTTATTAATAGTTATTCATGTTTTATTTTCATATTTTATATTATGCATATCCATGATGGGTAAGTATATGGTGGCCACTCAATGACTAGTTTTTTTAACCTATTCGTAGAAGTATGCTGGATAATTTTAAATATCGGAATTGTTATAGATACTTAGTTTAGGAAACAAAAAATGTGTAAACGCGTGTAAAATTATACTAAAAACAGAATTTATTTTACATTTTTATGTGAAAAAAATCGAGTCTGCTGAACAATATAAAGAAATGTTTTACCATTTTAAACATGCGTATTCGTCGAAATAACACAAACTGAGAAAAATCAGTTTTAAGTGAAGTGATTGTGGAATTTTCAGAAATAGCGATGTTATAAAATCGCTTTAAACTGTATTTATAATACCAGGATCTTTGCAAAATTTGATCAGAATATAGTAGAAGCAATAATGTATATCTTATACAAAAAATTAGAAAATCGATATTTTTGCAAGGGCGGATCTGGAGAGTCTTCAAGGAGGCGAGCAATATTAGAAATTTTGATACTCCAGTCTGATGCACGGGTCGGAGCTAATTTTTTTAATGCGGGTCGTGTTTCGTTTACTTTTTTGCTGTGGGTCGGGTTTCAGTCCAGTTGGCTTCAATTTTTTGCTCCTGGTCGGGTTAATTTCTAATTGGGTCGTGTTTGGGTCCGGTTGATTTTTACTTTTTGCTGCGGTTTGAGTTAATTTCTGATTTTTTGCTTTTGGGTCGGGTTTGGGTCCGGTCGACTACTACATTTTGTTGTTGGTCGGGTTGACTTTTACTTTTAGCTGTGCTCAGCGAATCTTTGGCAGTTTGACATACACTGGTGTCCAAAAGTTAAGCATAATTGGTACTTAAGTAAGTAATGAAAGAAATATAAATCGAAATGTGGTGAAACTCCAGGTGTGTAAACAAAATAGTACGCGTCATATATTTTCGCGAAGAGTTTTCCCCGAAATTGAACAGGAGACCGTCAACAAGTTGAAAAAGAACGAAGATCTTTTGGATAACCCTGTCAAAACTAATGTAGCAAAAACGTTCAAACTGCACATTATGATTAAGTGGCTTGTTGTAGTGTACTGTGTTTATTTTTATAAGGATAGCATGTATACTCGTAGAGAAATTAAGGTTTTTATAAAAACAGTCCTAAGTTTTTTGCTTATAATTTGCAGAGTTCTTAATATAAAATAATGTTCTTTTCTGAAAATATGACAAACATCATGGTACACAATACCCTGTCATCAGAATTTAAAAATAATAAAAATTGTATGACAAATGAGTAGGTTTACTAAATAATTTTTTACTGCGCATTCGTGAACGCTATTAAAATATTATTTGCATATTATGTTAGTTAAATGTGTAGAGCAACTTTTGTGAAAGTCTCAAAAACATAGATTAAAAATTCTGAAAATTATCGTTGATAGAATGAGATCAAAATCCGCTATTCCCTAATGAAGCAAAAAGATGAGGGGTTGTATCCATATTCCATTGTTTCGTGCCTAGACAATATTGCACGTACAACTGTATTTGGATAAAACCCCTGATATTTTGCTTCCTTTTAGGAATAAAGGATTTTGAGTTGATTCTATAGACGATAATTTTCAGAATTTTCAAGCTATGTTTTTGAAACTTTTACAGATGTTGCTCTATACATTTAGCTAACACAATAGGGTCATTCCATGTCAAGTGTCCTAAATTTTGGCATGGTTCCCGCTCGACCCCCTTCGATTTTTATGAAATTGATACAGAATATACATATAGGTATATGATGAACATTTGGAAACTGTTTAGTGCAAAAAGTTGTATAGTTGGAGCACCAGGAATCCATTTGTACCAATCACTATTTCATGGTTGTAGAAAAAACGGCCAAATCATGAAGTTTGCCATCATATTGCTCATGATATATGAAACCTTACTTATTGAAAAGAGGTGATCTAGTACAACCTTTTGTGCTAAAAAATTTAATTGCAGTATTAAAAATCACAAATCAAAACTATCGTAATTACTAGGCCTCAAAGTAGGCCGTACGGCCAATCTGGTTGAATTTTACCCTTACTTTAACATGCTGTAACTACTGCAAATATTATTTTAAAACTTTCTCGCTTTACAAACTAATTACCTATGGATATATCGTAAAGCCGCTGTAGTTGTTTTTTGATTGCTTAAATATTAATTAAATTATTGATGTTCAAAATCTAATAAAAAATTAAAATCGTCGATTTTGCCCCATATTCAAAAGCGTATATCTCAAAAGGGACACTTCTGATTTGGTTACAATTAGAACCACTGGAAAGAGCATATCTTAATTTATAAAAAAAACTTTATTTCATTTTGGGCCTCTTAGATAAAGAAGGAAAATAATAAAATTTAAAAACCTGTTGTACGAGGTAATCCAGATACATACAAGAAAGGTATAAATTACGACAGGTTCTTTCAACATATTCTGCACCATTCTTTTTTATTACAACGATTAATGCATATAATAATTATCACTTTTCCTGGTCACAGTTACTTCCCATTTACCATTATGAGTGATTTGGAACCGCATTGCCAATGAGTTATATCCAATAAGCAGGCAAGACTAGCTCCTGGTTGGGTATTGCATGTTTAACAAGATTTATACAAAATATTCCTTTTCTTTTTCAGTTTATGCTTTACATTACTGTTAAAACATTCTGTATCAAGATTTTAGCTCTATGGATTCTCATGATTATGATCAGAGTCAATGCAGCATTGGCTGTGCTGATAATTCTCAATGCTATTTAACAACTTATTGTGCACATAAAGGTTTTAAGCTTTTTAAATAATTTTCCTCTGAAGAACAGGAGTTAATTAATCGCCGAAGTATATTGCATCTTGAAGAAAATTCTCAAATATGCTTTCATCACGAAACATTGATTTTGCATTAATTTGAGTTTCTTCAGCGAAACGAACATTCTGTAATCCCTTCACTAAAGACAATCATTGCGTACGAAAATCTTTGCGGTCTATCAATTTAGAAAGTTCTAATCATTTGACAGACTAAGAAACTAAGAAGAACGCCAAACCAGACCAAAAAATATGTAGATCATGCAGAAAAGAATTCGAAGAAACAAGAACAACATGGTCCTCTTCTTCAAGCGAATTGGAGCAAGATGAAATAGATGTAACAGAAACGTTGAACAAAAGTCTAACAGATTTATCTCCTTTAAAAAGTCAACGAACATCAACAAGAGATATTAGAAGCTGTGCAAAGCGAAAGATAAGTGAAACTGAAGATGTGATTTCAAAGAAAATAGCTATTGTTGCTGGTATAGATCCATGTAAATTAAGACAACCTACTGCATGCAACCAATGCCTAGACTGTTTAGATTACAAATAGCTAATTAAAGAATTGAAGGAGAAGTTACAGTTGTCAAAACGTCCAGAACAAAAACAAATATTAACAATGGCACCTCAAAGTTAGACAATAAAAGAAGTTATGGAAGAGTTTGAAGTTTCAAAAAGAATGGTAAAAGCAGCACGAAAATTAAAAGTAGACATCGGGATATTGGCTTTACCTAGAGCAAAGTTTGATAAGAAGTTGCCAGAAAACATAAAAGAAAGAGTATTAAACTTTTTTTCAAGATGAAGAATTTAATCAATATGTCCAGGAATAAAAGATTTCATTTCTGCTCGGATAGATGGAAGAAAAGTTCAGATGCAGAAGCATCTATTACTAAACAATTTGAAAGAAATGCTTGCAGTCTATCAAAGTAGTAATGGACCGGAAATCGGATTCTCCAAATTTTGCGAGTTAAAACCAAAATGGTGTGTGACTGTCGTTGCAGCAGGTTCACATTCCCAATCTGAGTGTAAAATGAATCAAATTCTGAAGTTGATGCTAGCAAGCTGCCCAACTGATGTAAATTATAAATTCCTTATAAGTAAAACAGCTTGTGACTTGAATTCTAAAGATTGTATGCTTCATCGCTGCGAAGAATGTCCTGGAAGAGATGATTTAATTTTTTTTAAAGTATTTTCGAAGATAGCGATCCAGAAGACGCCATTGAACTTAAACAATGGGTTCACACAGATCATGACCCGTTAGAAACGGAGCAGATGACAATTGAAGATTTTATTGAAGTATTGGTATTGAAAATCTAAGCGACGATGTCTTAATAAATTTTATGCACCCTCATGGATCTTCAAAAACATTTTATTAGCCCACTAGACAAGACCTCTGTTGGATTCCGGAAGAGCATATAATTACTGTTCCATTTCCAATAAAAACAAAAATTAGTCAGCAATACAATTTACCGAAAGCTGTTGCAATCGCAATCAATAAGAAATTTGACAAACTGAACCAATGAGTAATGTTTTTTATAGATTGGGGATCAGGAATCAACATAATGGGAGCTTGGAATAATGAAAATATTTAGTCTATAATAATCTATGGATCCCGTTAGGTACCCGCATTCAAAATTTAAAACATGCAATACCCAACCAGGAGCTAGTCCTGCCTGGTTATTGGATATAACTCATTGGGAATGCGGTTACAAATCATTCATAATGGTAAAGAGGAAGTAACTGTGACCAGGAAAAGTGATAATTATTATATGCATTAATCGTTGTAATAAAAAAGAATGGTGCAGAATATGTTGAAAGAACCTGTCGTAATTTATACCTTTCTTGTATGTATCTGGATTATCTCGTACAACAGGTTTTTGTATTTTATTATTTTCCTTCTATATCAAAAAGGCCCAAAATGAAATAAGGTTTTTTTTATAAACTAAGATATGCTCTTTCCAGTGGTACTAATTGTAACTAAATCAGAAGTGTCCCTTTTGAGATATACGTTTTTGAATATGGGGCAAAATCGACGATTTTAATTTTTTATTAGATTTTGAACATCAATAATTTAATTAATATTTAAGCAATCAAAAAACAACTACAGCGGCTTTACGATATATCCATAGGTAATTAGTTTGTAAAGCGAGAAACTTTTAAAGTAATATTTGCTGCAGTTACAGCATGTTAAAGTAAGGGTAATATTCAACCAGATTGGCCGTACGGCCTACTTTGAGGCCTAGTAATTACGATAGTTTTGATTTGTGATTTTTAATACTTCAATTACATTTTTTAGCACAAAAAGTTGTACTAGATCACCTCTTTTCAATAAGTAAGGTTTCATATATCATGAGCAATATGATGGCAAACTTCATGATTTGGCCGTTTTTTCTACAACCATGAAATAGTGATTGGTACAAATGGACCCCTGGTGTCCCAACTATTCAATTTTTTGCACTAAACAGTTTCCAAATGTTCATCATATACCCACATGTATATTCTGTATCAATTTCATAAAAATCGAAGGGGGTCGAGTGGGAGCCTCTAGGCCAGTTGACATGGAATGACCCAATATGCAAATGAAATTTTGATATCGTTGACACATGCGCAATGAAAAATTATTTACTAAACCTACTCATTTTTCATACAATTTTTATTATTTTTAAATTCTGATGACAGGGTATTATGTACAATGATGTTTGTGATATTTTCAGAAAAGAACATTATTTTATATTAAGAACTCTGCAAATTATAAGCAAAGAAACTTAGGTCAGTTTTTATAAAAACCTTAATTTCTCTACGAGTATGAATGCTATCCTTATAAAAATAAACACAGTACATTACAATAAGCCACTTAATCATAATGTGCAGTTTGAACGCTTTTGCTACATTAGTTTTGACAGGGTTATCCAAAAGATCTTTGTTCTTTTTCAATTTGTTGACGGTCCCCTGTTCGATTTCGGGGAAAACTCTTCGCGAAAATATATGACACGTACTATTTTGTTTACACACCTGGATTTTCACCACATTTCGATTTATATTTCTTTCATTACTTACTTAATTACCAATTATGCTTAACTTTTGGACACCAGTGTACAATTCTGATTTAGTGCAGTTTAGTATTTGGCTTTTACTTTTGCGAGAAGGATTCGGGTTGACACGATTTTGATTGGGGTGAGTCTTTTGATAAACGTTTCGTTCTTTTTCGCAATCTTTGGAAGAAATATGCTTCTGTTTCAGGATCCTTTGAAGAAATTCGTATTATTTCTGCGATCATTTCACAAAATTTGTTGTCCGGTTGGCTTGTATTTTTTGCTGCTGGTCGAGTTAATTTTTACTTTTTGTTGTGGGCCACGTTTGGATCCGGTTAACTTGTACTGTTTTCTGCGGGTCAAGTTAATTTCTGATTTTTTGTCTTCGGGTCGGGTCTGGGTGCGATTAGCAACTATATTTTGCTATTCTCGGGTTGACTTAATTTTTAGCTGCGCTTAGCGCATCCGGGCAGATTGTCATACATTTCGGATTTGAGTCCATTACAGATTCGGTTTTTACTCTTGCAAGAATGGTTGACCCAGTTTTGATCGCGATCCTTCGATGAAATTTTTCGTTTCTTCGCGATCCTTTAACGAAATTCGCTTTTATTTGTGAACGTGGTTCTTTGATGAAATTCACTTTTTCCCCGTGAACCTTTCACAAAATTTGAGGGTTTTTTGCGACCTTTTGATGAATATCGTGTTTCTTTCGCAACCCTCTGATGAAATTCGCGTTTGTTTAATGAAGTTTGCCCTTAATTGCGGCTATTTGATGAAATTCGCGTTTTGTCTCTTTAATAATTTTCATGATTAACAAGTAAGAAAGTTGTCAACCCAACTTGGGCTCGTGGGAAAGAATTTAGAGGAGTGCACGGGTCTCGGTCGGGCCAGTGATGTTTATGATACTATCTAGATCAGAAACGTACCGAACATTTAGCTGAACGGGTCGCGTTCGGTCGAATACTGTTTATTATACTATCTAGATCAGAGACGGACCGAATATTTATCTTTTATTCCGGACCGAGCCACGACCTAGAAATTTTGATCAATGCAAACTTCTAGGAAAAATTAAATCCAGACCAGGATCGGTCTGGAAGAAAAAAAAGCCTGTTCCCACCAGTATCTGAAAAAAGAAAAACAAGATTAGGAAACGATCTGATTCAAAATGAGAGAAAACCTTACCCAGTCCGAGTCTCCTGGACTTAAACCGGCGTGACCCGTGCCAGGCCGTGACGGGCTCCAGCTTTGCCTCAAATTATTTCTCGTGCGGATGCATAATGTCACTTAGTAAACACTTTATTAGTCCAAGGGAGGGATGGACTTCCTCCCTACCCCTGCCCCTTAGAGCTCGCCACAGCATACGAGCTATATCGATCCCAGATCGAACGTTTAGCCTTTATATCGGAAGGAGCCTGGGCCAGAAAATTTTGGCCCGTGTATACCTCTAGTAGGAAGGAAGTCCGCGCCAGACCCGACCTGTAAAGAACAGTGTGGCTCGATCGAGCTCTGCAGGAAAAAATAAGACCCGACCCGACTTACTTTAACGATCCTTTTAAACATAAAAGAATATAGAGGGTGCAGTTTCAGTTTCAGCTAGGTGGGGAGGCCTACCAAATGGCTTAAGCTCAACAAGCCCCACTAGAAAAGTCTCTTTAGCCTGAAAATACTTGTGAATAGAGAAGGCTACAGCTATGTAAGTGAGATACGGTAAAGTAGAGATTACACCCGAACTAATGCAAACGACAGCAGCGCTCCTCGTGGTGAAATTTGGAAGGTCGCGAATACAAATCGGAAACGAAATGAGGTTGAGCAAAATTTCTAAATAGAAAGTTTTAGAGCACTTCTAAATAAGTCCGAAAAGACACTTGGTTCACACGGATAAAATAAATCGTTGCCTGTATACCCAGAAATGTTCGAAATCGGTGCACTCCATTCTGTGTAAGCATTTGAAAGAAATAGCTAAAAGTGTGAAAATAATAAGCATCATTTATTGCATAAGTATATACTTACTTCAATACATTTCGAGAACATCGCACAAAAGACACAAAAAAGAGATTTTAATATAAAAGCACACGCAAATACAGATTAAAATTGTCGTCTGCCATTGAAAAAAATTATGCTATGAGATTATGCTGTTTGCATCAAACGAGCGCTCCAACACTTTTTTAAATTAAAATATTAAATGTGTCGGAAAATAAAGTTTTACAGAAGTTTTATTACAGTACAATGTCTGAATTTTCAATTGTCTATTGTTACATTTTCAAAATGTAAATATTCAGAATAGAATCGTCGGGAATCAATTTTGGATATTTTTGGATATACAGACGGCTATTTATTTTATCCGTGTGAACCATATGTCGTTTCGTACTAATTAATTGATGATCTAAAACTTTCTAATTGGAAATTTTACTCTACTGCTTTTTGTTTTCAATTTGCAGCAACTGTCTTCCAAAATTTGCCACAAGGGGCACTGCTGTCATTTGGATTATTCAGAGCATAGTTGCCTTTACCTCACTTGTTACCTCACTACTTCACCTACTGTCATCTACTGTTACCTCACTTGCATAGCTGTACACTCTTAAAAGTGAAGGTGACAAACCGGTGCCATTTGGGACCCGGAGGTGAAAAGGCCCTAGGGTCCATTGGAACCCGGAGCATTTGGAACCCTAGGGTGCCATAGGGGCTTGGATATGTGGTTGCAGTGCCGACAGGTCACTTACTGGGTGATTGGAGCTAAATAAGGTGCCATGCACTTCGTATTGGCAGCAATGTGACACCTCATCGGATGACTAGAACCATGCGCATGCGCTTTGACGCGTCACAGCGCATGCGCATGGTTCCAGTCACCTGTTCAGTCTTTCTGTTTTCTGTGACGGCAAGTAGAATCTATGGCTATGAGTGAATGAAGGTGAGCTCGATGGCCGAGCGGTTAGAACGCTGAGCTTGTAATCAGACGTTGTGAGTTCGAATCCTTCGACGGCCAAAAGTCGGTTTGTATATTTTTTAATCTTTTATTATTGGACACTCTGGATTAAGGGTGCCATCTTTTCACCCTAATTAAAGGTGCCATTCTGGCTCCTTTAAGGGTTTCACCAGAGAGACAAGCCTTTCACCCCTAAAAGGTGCAATGTGTCACCATTAGTTTTAACAGTGTAGCTCTCTCCGTTCGCAATATTTTCTGGTTAAAGGGGCCTTCCTATGCACCCTGTATAGGAAATTTCGCATGTTCTAATAAACAAAATACCATACATGAAGAATAATTACTTAACTAAAAGTTTCATAAAAATTACAATACTGAAATTTTTTTCTTTTAATTTGAATTGAAACAGGAGTTAAATTCGCAAGTCCAAATCTTAAAGAAATTATCTATAATAAACTAAACAGATAATAAATAAATCAAGTGACTTTTATGATGATGAAAAATGGCTGAATACACAGAAACGACAGAAAAATGCTGGAAGTGTACAGAGATTGAAGTTGTCTGCAGTTCAGAGATATGATGAATTATTAATGATTTGCTTATGCGTTGACATTTAAAGATATCAGATAATCATTATTCTGTCCCGAATAACTTGAGAATCTAAAGAACTATCGAACCGTAAGCTGAAAGAACTTTTAATTTTATTTTTAGTTGGAAATTCATATTGATGATCATGTGAAATTTATTATCTGTTAGAATATTTATTAGTTGTCATTAGTATGAAAAGTAGAATTGGTGCAATTCGTACTGTAGTTATTAGATTTTCATTTTTTAAGCTATTCTTAACTGTTCTGCTCAATAAGCTCAAAAGGTTTTCACATATTTACAAATTCATTTTTAGCTCACAGGGTATCAAAGACTGGGATCTTATATGTCCGCCCGTTCTGTGTGTACGTATGTATGCATGTAACGCGATAACTCATGATAAATATATCCGATTTACTTCAAATTTTCGACATAGGTTTATTATAATAAGGCACTTTTGTCATCAATTTTATAAGTTCATTCGATAAGTATAAAGTAAGGAATGGGAGGCTAATAGCATCTTAATATATATAAATGGGTTTTTCATGCAGAATTATCAGTTTTTATTCAAATTTTAGATATAGAATCATAAAAATGACTCGCCTTCATAATTAGTTTGGGGAGTTCATTGGATAAGTATAAGTGGGGAGAGGAACGGGGGCTAACCCGCCCAATCTTTTAATTTAGATAAATGAGTTTTTCATGCAAAATTATCAGATTTCATTCAAGTTTTAAATATAGGATCATTCAGATGAGGCTCCTCCAGGATTAGCTTTGGGAGTTCATTGGATAAGTATAAGGGAGAACGGGTGGCAAGCAACCCCCCACTCCCCTTTATCTAAAATAAATGGGTTTTTCTTTCAATATTATCAGATTTATTCAAATTTAAGATATAGGATTATTCTGATGAGGTTCATCCATCATATATATTGGCTATATATTGATTAAGTACAAAGGAATGAAATAGGGGTTAACACCTATTAATTTATGTAATTAGGTTTTTTGCGCAGATATACAATTATTGTGCATAGCCTGTGAGCTCAATGCCATAAGTTTAACTGGGCAATATTCTTTTTATTAACATTATTAAAAAAATGTACAGTCAATAAGGATAACTTTCACCTATCAGAGTAACTTTCGACCAAGAGAGAAAAAATATTAAATCTGTTACATTACATAAATTAACGGCAAAGTTTTGGTCTTAAAATATAGATAGCAGCACCAGTGTGAGTTTGACAGCTCATTGGAAATAATTTGTCAAGATTTCACCATGGCGGAATGGATCAAAGTTTCGTAATTATGGATCAAAGTTATTCTTAACCGTTTACACGCCGAATTAATATCGCAATGTAATTATAATTTTGTTTTTCCTATATTACAGCTTCAAACGTTTTAATTTATGCATATAATTTAGAAAGTAACAAAAAAATATATATTTCTGCAGTTTTTATGGCTGTTTGCATTTCAGTGTTCGCATTTTGGAACATGGTTATTGATTGACATCCTATGCAAACATAACATTTTTTTCCCTATGTGTTATTGTATATTGTTCTTGAGTATTTTTTCGAATTCCAAAAACATTTAGATTTCAAGCAGTCAAATGTAAATAATATAGAGAAAACGATAAAAGCAAATAATATATTTTTTATGCAAATTAATGAATTTACATATTCCTTATACCTGTGATAAATGCTTAAACATAAATATTTTTTTTAAAAAATTTAATTTAACCTTTTATTTTATAGGAAAAATAAAGACATTGTTATTATGTGTGATAATATGTGTTTTATATTAGAAATAATGCAATGTTCCCATTTGGGAACATTGGCGTATAAACTGTTAATGAATGTAATTTTACAGATTTAAATTAATAGAAGTCTGTATGTTTACTAAAATTTTATCTATACACTGTACAGATAAAAAATTTAATTCCACAAAAACAGTTTTTGTAAACTAACAGATTTCTTTAGCATTACAAAGAAATCTACTAAAATTACAATAATCGTATTATAATTTTATATGTAACCCGGTTTGCAGTTACATAAATTACTCTTGGCATCACAGTTTGCTAAAAAAAATCTTAGTAACATTACAGATTTTTTGTTTTGCAGTGCAAACGTATATCTGTTACATGGATTTTTAGTATTGCTGTTACATAAAAAGTTTTATAAATCCCAGTTTCTTAGAAAAATTTTAAAAAACGCCAGAGATTTTTTTTACATATTTTAACGGAAAGATGTAAAATTTGAAAGCCTGGAAATGGAAGCAATTTTGTTTCGAACTGTATTTACCATTTTTCATAAATAAATTACCTATTGAGTTACAAGTGATTTTGATAACTTGGCAAAGGTGTTTTTAACCATTCCTTGAATGGCTATTCCACTTTCACGAAAATCGTTTCAAAATGGCCACTTTTAGTTAATGTTTTCGAAAACATCTGTTGCGTCTCAAAAAAAAAAAAAAAAAAAAAAAAAAAAAAAAAAAAAAAAAAAGCTTGTTTAAATAGTTTTTGATTATCAACATTTTCTAGCTTCCTGAATTTCCGTACAAAAGTAAATTAAAAAATTTACGTCATAAACTAGCTCTTTTATACTAAAGAACACACTTAAGTGCATTTCTTTTCTTTTTAAAAAGAAGCTTCTTTCTTTTACTGATGCATGTGTATTGACTGAAAAAGTATTGTTAAATATTGTTTGAATTTTAAAAACTGAAAAAAAATATTGTTTGAATTTTAAAAATGTCCATTCTATTTCAGAATAACCTGTATATCTATTATATTACAAAATTTATTATTATTATTGTTATTATTATTATTCCACTTTTTAAAAAACTCTCCTATAACGAAATTTTCTTCAGCTTTAATAGTCTTTAAAATAAACTAAAAATAATAATTAACCACGATGACACCATTGCTTTGAATTTCTGTTTAATGTTAGCATTTTTCTTTTTTTGATTGATGCAAGTATCTTTTAGTCACTTGCATCAAGAAAAATTATGGAGAAAATTTGCCTTTGTTTAATATCTCAGTTTTATAAAAGATCATTTTTAAAGGTATCACTTATTATAAGACAGGTGCTTTTGATGGGTGAAATAAAATGCGTAATTAATAAATATCGTCTTGTTCATCTGATTAATTTTAAAACTTAACTACAATAATTATTTATTTCAATAATATCTTTTGTTTCTATATAGTCTGTAATCAATGCATTAATTTATTTTGAATTTGTGGAATTATGAGTACTTTAAGATAGTATATATTTTAAAAATGACAAGACACATTCGTATGAACATGGTTTTTCTACTTTACTGATTTTGAAAAACAAATGCGAAACAAACGGCAGAAAGGGACGTAAGATTAAAATTATTCTGTTTTAATCCTGATTTATATGCCTTCATTGGTAAATACAAGTGCCAAAAATCTTGCTGATTATAAGGTTATATTTTGAGGATAATAATAAATAAACGTAATTTTAATTATATTTTCAGTTTGTTTGTTGTTTTAATTGTTATTCCGCTTACATGCATTCAGATTATCAATACTAGTTTTTGTTGATAGTGTATCCTTCGTATTTAAATATGCCTGTTTTGTAGGGCAGGAATTACCGACAGCTTATAGAAGTCATGCAACAATTTCCATACACTATTAAAAATCTTGTTCTAGTTTGAACCAAAAATGTTTGTTTTTTGGTGCTCAATATCTGCCACCATCAGATGGTGAAATCTCGTACCAACATTTGGAGCTTCCTAATTCAGCCTCGTTCCAATTATTGGAACTATGCTTCAATAAGAGCTCCAAATTTTGGTTCAAGATTTCACCATCTTATGGTGGCAGATATTGAGCACCAAAAAACAAACATTTTTGGTTCAAACTAGAAAAAGATTTATAACAACCTAGTGATATACACCCTTATATCAGGTGGGTCGCGGACCACTAAAGTTTGGGAACCGCTGTCTATCTTCAATTTTATTTTTATTTCTTTACAAAGTTTGCAGGTAACAAAAATTCTATTTCCAGAAATGCGTGTGCAAACTTAAAAATAGGAATCTGTTAAAGGTATGTATTAAAGTAGCCATATTAAATTCGTAATTTGAATACTTTTATAAATGTGAATCAGATTTGTTTAAATTTAAAAAAAACATAAAAAATAAATATATTTTTATGAAATTTTAAAACTGATAAACTCTCCTAACTAAAACTGAAGAAATACAGCATAAATCTACTCTTCTAAAACTTTTATAAAAGAAGTTGTTATTTATGCGTATTGATTTAACAGAAGATAATTACAAACGTCTTATTACGTGCATTTCCATGTGGCACTCTTTATGCTATCTAAGTTATTTATCTCACATTCTTTCTATCGCATGATAAGAATCGGGTTGTCAGCACTGAAGATAACTATTCTCCTAGATGATGTTGCAGAAGAGGAAATGGAACAATTCTATAAATAACCCCGGTCTGTACTTCAAGATTTGCATTTTCTTCAAATAAAGCGAAGAATCCATTATCATGATATTTCGTTTTCTTCTATAAACATTTTTTTTCAAATCTTTTTTTCTTTTCCATGTTACATTGTGTGATGTATGTTTGAATGTTTTATTCTTTTTGTATCAAAATATATTTTTAGAAATTTCGATTATTCAAGTAAATGATATTATTATTATTAACAAAATATAGTTATAAGATATATTTTTAATTGTTATTATGCTTGTATTGTTAAGAAATGCATATATGTACTGAGTGTACATATATGAATTCCAAATTCATTTATTCGCATTCCAAATTATTTTTGTATCGAAATATATTTTGAGTATTTTCGATTATCCAAATAAATCCTATTATCATTATTTTCAAAATATACTTTTAAAAATATACTTTTAGTTGTTATTATGTTTGTATTGTTAAGATTGGATTAAAATTTACGGATATTATTAAAGTGATTATTTATAGAGCGTAAAGGTAAGTCTTATTTAGTTTAAATTTTTTATCCCTGTAGGTTTTGTATGTCTTATGTTGCATAGAAAAGGGTTGATCTGGAATTGTTTTCCCGATTTCAGAAGCGGTTTTTTTCTTCCTATCCGAAATCCTTGCCATCATTGAAAAAAAAAGAAAAAAAAAAAAAAAAAAAAAAAAAAAAAAAACATGGTTTTTTTAAATTCCTATAAATGTAACATAAAAAATAATTAACTCCATAAAAAATGAATATTCGCTTCTAAGAAAGAGTGATTATTCACTCCTACCAGAAATAAAAAAAATGCACTCCTTTAGCGAACATGAATAGTCAAGATTGATTATCCACCCCTGTTTGGAGTGAATATTTACTTCCCAGGAGTGAAGATCATTCTTTAGGAGAGCTCACAATTCCACTTTTGCTCAGAGCGGATAGTCACTCAAAAATTGTTGGGCATATTTTGACTCTGCGTTTGAGTGACTATTGACTCCTTTGGATTGAGCAGTCACTTCTTTTTATTTAGAGCATATGACGGAGGAAAATAATTGAAAATGTTTGATATTCGGAAGCCTAGTAAATTGCAGTAGAACTTCTTTTTAATCGTCTGGTGTCACCACCGCCTAAATAACGTTCACATTACTGACTAAAATGCTCGTCTATACAGGTATGACATTAAAATTTGAATAAACAAAAATATTTTTAATATCGAAAGCATAAGTAAAATATGTTCAAATTTCTTGTTCAAATATTTTATCAATTTCTATATTTTTTTTGTCTTCTGTTCTTTCTTGAAATTTATTTTTAGAAAGACACTACTTACAACAATTTTTTTTTCCTGAAGCTTTTTGAACATTAAATTGGTCAGATAAAATCTGTAATGGCTTAAATTACTTTTTTTGTGAACCTTTTTAAGAATGTTCTGAACACTTTAAATAACTTTACAAAATATCCTTAATAAGAAACAATCCTTAAAACTGGGAAACTTCTTTAACTTGGCCAAATGGAAATTTGAGAGCATTGAGCTCGACGTATATGTTGTTATATATGTCGAACTCAGTGTCGAGCTCAGAGAAACATTTATTCAATTTTCTTACTTACATTTGTATTTCTTTCCTGTTTGGAAATGATCTGCCCCTTTCTTATTTTATAAGGTAAGTAAAGATTATATTCTCTTTACTAATGTACGAATAAATTAAATTGTCACATGATAATTTATCTACTGAGAATAAATAACCTTTTGTTACTAATTCTTAATTTATTTTTTAACGAAAATATTTGTTTGGCTGTTTGCTATTTTCGAATTTAGCATTTTAATAAAATGGTGAAAAAGTATACTGGACTAGAAACTCTCTTATAAAGGGAGTCCAGTTTTTCCATCTTGAAGGTTCTATTAGTGTGTGCGGAAAAGCATCTTCACTTTGGCATTTGGTTTTCTTTAATTTTCCGAAATGTGTTTGTGGATTTTATGTCTGCGCTCAGGTATTTTCCATGTAATTTAATGCAAATTTGGTTCAGTTGAACAACTTGCTTATTAAAAAAAACAAGTTTGTAAAAACAGGATCAAAAGTTTGTATCAGCTGATATTGGGTCGAGCCCTATTCTACGTCATGAAGGAAATGTAGACTAGTCAACTGGAATTGAAGTGATTTCTGCGAGTTCCAAAACGTATCGAATTATTCAGACTTGAATATCAAATTTGATTAAAAAGGATTAGTTTATATTTCAGTTATTGAAGCAGAAAATAATGGTTGCTATTTTTTGTGACATTTGTAGTGATGGGAAATAGTACTTGCTTGTAGCCTTAATCTTGCTGGAATGTTCGAGACAATCGTTTAATCAGCCAACCTTCCATACGTATGTAAAATTTTAACATCATAGTAATCTTGCATTTTTGATCTATAAATTAAGTTACTTTTGGTGACGTTTAAAATGTGCAATTTTTTTTAACTTCATTAAATTGCCTGTACAATTTGAATCAGATAAACACTGTTTTTTTTAAACCCTAAATTTGGTTATGCTTACATTTCAGAATGGCATATTTGCCGGTCATATGACAAAAGCATTTTGGAAAATTCTTTGTAACCCGATACTAATATGCCTATTGGTAACATGATGCACTGTAAAACACTTGTGTAACGTTACTCCATAAAATTGGTGGCAGTTTTGGTGCCTCCGATTTTATGGCGGGATTTTTTTTTTTTTAACTTATATAATGGTATAATTTAAACATGTGTTACTGGTGTAGCATTACATATTAGTGTAATGCTACACTGGTTATATCGGTTAAACCGGTTACATCGGTGATGCCATCATAAAACTGGTGATAGCTTGGCTGCCACAAATTTATGTAGTAAAGTTACTCAAATGACTTACAGTGTGGTTATAAGTATGAGTAGTTTGAAAAATTTGGCGTATTCGTCGTTTGTTTTTAATACGTACGATAGTCGCTCAGGTTTTCATGTAGCGTAAAAAAAAAGATACATGTTTTTTAATCTCTGAAAATGTAGTTTATATATGAACGAAAATGAACAAGAACTCTTCCGAAACACTAACTTCCGAATAATAATTGTTTCATGTCCCGAAAAGCATTTTTAGCTTTTAAAACCTCAGAAGACAATATATTTTTGAGAATCAAAAAGACATTTTAAAAACCATTTTTTTCTGCTATCGATATTTGGAAATGTTTTTGAGTTTTATAGTGTACTGATCAATTTTCTCAAATTAGAATGTCGGTTTTTAGGGTGTTATCAATTTTAAATAAAACTCTGTATGCATAATTTAAGCCTACAAAATTAACAAAATAACAACAATTTTACTGGTAATGTTGATAATTTTAGTTTGTCGACAATACATGTTTTTTGAAAATGAAAATATCTACTTGAGGTGTGATAGCATCGGAAAAACCTATATTCTGGATTGAAAAGTTTGATTCATAAACTATAAAACTATTCGAAAATCAAAGGCAAAGAAAGAAATTTTTTTTATGCACGCTTCTTTAACTATCGAAAAATTTGGGTTTTTGAAAGTTTTGAAGATAAAAACGCTTTTTCAAACCGTGGGTAATTCGGAATAGTATATTGCATATTTCCGCTCTTGATAATATTGTATTTTTCTAGATTAAGATCATGAGTCTTTTTTAGAAGCGTGCTTTTCCCCATTGAAAGCCCTCCCTCAGGCACTAATTTCATTGAAACATAGTTGAAATTGGCTGAAATTTTCTTGAAATTAATGCCACAATTCATTGATAGATAATGTTTTATATACACACTGTAAAAAAATTGTAAATTTATGGTACATTACCGTTAATTATATAGTAAATTTACGGAAAATGTCATTTCTTAAACATAAACGGTCAACTCCCGTATTTTTTTGTGTTTTACGGGCTAAAACCGTTAATGTAATGGCAAAGTACCTTGATATAAGTATAAAGTCCGCTTTTTTACGGACATTGTCTGGAATCTCTGATGCAGTAAATCTCTGCTGCAGCTTTTTTAAAGTGCAGGGTGTTCCAAAAAATTCTATGAAAACACTAATCTGACGATTTCTTTGACAGGTATCTATCAAAAAGAGCCAATATCAGGTTACTGGGCTCCTTTCAACTGTTTCACAAATGATCTTGGGAATGTTATACAATATTTATGGTCGTCTAGGACGTTTATTATCCTTCATGCTACCGTTTCGTCTCAATTTGTTCACAAGTAGCCTGATTTAGTTCCATGTTTGGGGTTGTTTCTGTATTTTAAATGGTAAAACTAATGCACCTCTATATGTGTTTTATTACCCAGTTTCCATGAAACGTTTGCTATTCTTTATTCTTTTAGGGAGAGCATTTCTTCAAACACTTGTGAAAGAAATTAATTGATTAGTGTTTTCATAGAAATTCATCGTTATTTTTGGAACACTTTGTATTGTAACATAAAATAAAGTAAATTAATGTCACGAGGTGTTGCATCCATTAATAACTACATGTTGCATCCATTAATCATAACTTGGAGTTCATTTTCTAACGACTTTATTTACGGACAACGCACAATACACAAACATTCACAGGTACAGTAAAAAAAAACGTAAGATCATATTTTGGTCCACCCTCGGCAACCACACTCGATGGTTCCCAAACAGCATCTCCTCTGTCTGGCTTCTTTGACTTTGTTAGGCTGCGAGCAAACAGCACTACTTTTTATTACACTAAAAGAGCAATCAATCTATCTTTGTTTCCGAACGGAACAAAGATGAAACCTCTTTAAATGATTTTTGAGGGACTGACCATACCGAATTGAAAAAGGAGGGGAAAGTTTATCTCCCCCCATCTTCAGTCGTAAAGCCGTCAACTGATTTCGAGTTCGATTTCTCTCTTGAAGTTCCGATTCAGTGCACTAGAAGTGCAATTTATACATCAAAGTGCCGACACGAAAGATCAAAAATAGCGATGCCTGACCGCAAGAAGTTAGAGCTATTTGTCTGGTCCTTAGGTCCGTCTTAAGTGGGTGACACGTGAGAGTCTTATTTTCATCATTAAAATTTTATTTATTTCTCACAATATCATTCAGTCACTTTCCCACCTAGAATTTAGCACCTCATTAGAATGTTTACCTCCACCATCTGGAGATCGTGATTTATTTCGACATGCCACTTATAGAAGCAATTTTCAGCTATGATACAACTCCGAATCCAATTAAAATAATATTGAGTAAGGTTTTAAGCAGAGATCTGGTGAACCTTCTTGCGACGCAAGGACGTTACAGTACACATAACTTGAAGCTGCAGTAATAATTTTTGTAGAAAGAAAAAAAAATATTAACTAAAAAAAATCAAATTTCTCATTTTTAAATTTATTATCTGATATTCTTTTTCTTCCCTGTTTAAATTAATTTTTCAACATAGAACGTACTAACGACAATAAGCCTTTTTTTACTTAAGCTTTACGACAGTAAATTGGTTGGATAAAAGTTGTAGCGATTCTTATGTTCTTTCCCTTTTGTGACTCGTTTTAAAGATGTTCTTTACACTTCAAAAAAGTTAGAATCAGAAACTTAATCCTCAAGGCTGTGAAACTTCAGTTATTAAACGAAAAAATAATTTTCATTTCTTTTTCTGTTTTTGGAAGCATATTTTTACACTCTTTTCTTCTTTTTTTAAAGGCTGCAAAGTTCTCTAGTTTAATACAGTTTTTGGCATGCATGAAAGAATTAAATGTTTATACAATACACTTATTTTGGAAAATAATTCACCGAAATAATTATTTACATTTCATTATTATCGAAAAATTATTGTTGAATGCAATCTATACTCTGTTTATCGTGATTTTAATAATGTAATGTATTTTGCACTCTAATTTATGATTCCATGACATTCTTTCTTCTTTCTTTTAATGTTAATTTTTAAAAAGAAATCATGCTAACTATAACAAATCCTCTTTTATTTTAGCCATAAGACAATAAAATGGTTGGATAAAAGTTGTAGTGACTTATGTTATTTCTTTTTTGTGACTCCTTTTTAGCAGGTTCTGGACAGTTCATAAAATTTCGAATCAGAATAAGACTGAGAAAGTTCTTTGACTAGGTCAGGAGATCATTAAGTTAGGCTTATTTAATTTTCATTCCTTTTTTTTCTTTTTGAAAACATATTTAACACTTTGTTACCCTTTTATTGGAAATGCAAATTTTTTCTCGCTACATTCTGTATTAGTTCGCGTTAAAGACTTAGACATTTATATTCTACACTTACTTTGGAAAAAAAAATCACCAAAGTAGATAATTTTTCCGATCTTATTTTCATCTGAAAATTTATTGCTGAACATAATCTATTTTCATATATATATTTTTTTCGTTAAAATGATGCATTTTTGATGTATGCTGTATTATATTCTTTCATTCTATAACATTTTATTTTTCTTTTTAAACAGAAAACGTATTAACTATAACGAATCTTTTTTTACTTAAGCTTTACAGCAATAAATTGGTTGGATAAAAGTTGTAGCGACTTATATTCTTTCTCTTTTGTGACTCCTTTTAAGGATGTTCTGGACACTTCAAAAAAGTTAGAATCAGAAAATGAATCCTTAAGGCTGTGAAACTTCTGAAAGTAAAAGAAAAAATATGTTAGGCTTATTCAGTTTTCATCTTTTCTTTTTGAAAACGTATCTTTACACTTTCTTTTTCTTTTTTTTAAGGACTGCAAAGTTCTGTTTAATACAGTTTGCATGCATGAAAGAATTAAATTTTATACTATACAATTATTTTGGAAAATAATTCAACCAAATAATTATTTATATTTCATTAGTATCGAAAAAGGATTGCTGAATGCAATCTATACTCAGTTTTATATTATTTTAATATATATGTATATATATACGTGTGTGTGTGTGTGTGTGCGTGTATGCTGAATTCTGTTTTAGGACTGTAAAACACTCTTTTTTATTTGGTTTAAAGTTAATTTTTAAACAGAAAAATAGCTAACAATAAATCTTCTTTTACTAATGTCTTACGACAATGAAATGGTTGCACAAAAGTTGTAGCGACTTATGTTAATTCTTTTTTGTGCCCCATTTTAAGGATGTTCGGGACACTTCATAAAAGTTCAAATCTAAATAAGACCAAGAAAGTTCTTTAACTAGGTCAGAAGATAAATTAACTCAGGTTTATTGAATTTTCATGGTTTTTTTTTCTCTCTCTTTTTGAAAGAGCATTTAACACATTGTTTCCCTTATCTTGATTTTGCGAAATTTTTCTCGCTATATTTTGTTTTTGCTCGCATCAAAGACTTAAACAGTTATCGATATATAAGAGTGGACTTTAATTATGATTAATTTATGGATAATGATCTAAGCTCAGAATGTTTATATAATTGATAAAACAGTGTACAATGGGAACAATAAAAAAAGTTTTTAATGTACATGACATTTAAAATACGCATGGCGTTTAAACATTAAAAAAGGTGTTAAAAAATTTCGGGGGTTTCAACCAAATTATTTAGTCATTTTCAAGGGATATTAAAGATTTTTTTTCTTTTTCAAAGCATATTTAACGCTTTGTTTCCCTTTTCTTGAAAATGCAAAGTTTTTCTCTCTAAATTCTGTTTTTGCTCGCATGAAAGACTTAAACATTTATCAATATATAAAATGGACTTTACGTATGATTACTATATGGATAATGATCTAAGCCCAGAATATTTATATAATTGATAAAATCGTGTACAATGGGAACAAAACAATAAGTTTAAAATCTACATGATATTTAAAATATGCATGACATTTAAACATTAAAACCGATCCTAACAAATTTTTGGGGTTTTAACCAAATCATTTAGTCATTTTCAAGGGACATTAAAGATAAATTTAGGGAAAAAAGAAAAGAAAAAATTATTCTGAACTTAGCTCATTATTCATTTATTAAACATCTATAGTATACAATTACTTTGAAAAAAAAAAAAAAACACACCGAAATAAATAATTGTTTTTGTCTTATTTTTAAAGAAAATTTATCGCAAAACACAATCTGTATTCATGTATATTTTCTTAATTAAAATGTTACATTTTTGAAGTACATTGTATTCTGGTCTGTCATTATATGACATTCTTTTTTTCTCTCTCTCTCTTTGAACAAATTTTTGAACAGAAAACATATTAACTACAACAAATCTTCTTTCACTTAAGCTTTACAGCAACAAATTGGTTGAAAAAAAGTTGTAGCGACTTTGTTAAAAAAGTTTGAATCAGAAGTAATCCTCAAGACTGGGAAACTTCTTTAACTAGATCAGGAGAAAAATTGAGTTACGCTTATTCAATTTTAATCTTCTTTTTCTCTTTTTGATAGCTTATTTACACTTTGTTTTTCTTTTTAAAAGACTGCAAGGTTTTCTAGTTACATTCTGTTTTTGCAGGCGTGAAAGAGTTAAACCTGTATCAAATGCGAAATTTTTGCAAAATAATTCACCAAATAAATAAGTATTTTTACATAATTTTTTTTATTAAAAATTTATTTGTGAATGCATGCTATCTATATTCAGTTTTATTCATTTAAATGATGCAGTTTTTTTTTCATATTGTATGCTATTTTATCACTTAATTGAATTGACAAAAATGTACTTTAAATATTTCCAAACATTAGACATATCTAAACTGACAAACAATGAAAATAAAACGAAATTCAGTAGCACTTTTAATTTTTAGTTTTTTACCCCTAATTTGTTTTATTTCTTTAAAAAAAATGTTCTTGAACTTTTAACGTGTTTAGATGCTTTCTATTTTTATATGAACAAAATAGCAAAGCAGGTATGAAATACTTTAAACGATAATTAAACACAAGAGCTTCATAAAAACCTGTTTTTATTCGAATTTTATTTGAAATTAATCTTTGATTTAATTTGATTTTGAAATAACTTTGAAATTATATTGATGAAAACTACTTTATGAATATTTGGAAAAATTGAGATATGTGCCTACTCTCAAATAGTTATTTTTGTGAAAATTTGATTTTGTTTTTCAGTTTCAAGCTTAAATTTAAACATTTTGGATTCTAAAAATGCTTTTTTTATTATTCTGCGATGATTAGAAGCAAAGTTATAATTTAATATATAAATTGGAAATGATCTTCCTGAAAACAAAAGGGGACCATTTAAAGAACCACATAAAAGTAAATGATGTATTTTAAGGCAAAAATATATAATGTTATAATATGTACAAAAATATAAAATCATCTATAAATTAAGTAAATATTAAATTTCTAAACATCATATATAGTTTTTAGTACTACATCGAAATCTTAATTTGCGTTTCTTGAAAACTGTGTATTTTATTGTGTGCTTTTACGAAAAACATTTCTTAATAAACAAATTTAAAAAAAATATTTAAAATAAAAGTTTTTCAGAAGATTGTACACATGTATTGGTGTGTTATTAAGCAAAATATAGCCTGTAAGATCGTATATAAATTAATTTTAGAACATTTTTTTTTTACACATTAAAGAAAAAACATGCATTGTATACAAAATTTCGTTTATGTTAGTAAATTTCAGAGCATTGAAAATCTTTTGCTTCATAACACATGTAGGTGGCTAGCTACTTATAGCGTTGAAAAAAAAGTGACATATTGAATAGATTAGCTATAGAAGGTTTTACATAAAGCAATTATTTGCTAAAATATGAGTAAATATTGCCTAAATTTGAAAAATAATTAAAATTGCCTTAAAAATGTTAGTTAAAACACATGTGTTTTAACTAAAAACACACGTGTTTGATAAAAATTTCATTAACACATATCTTCAAAAAATAATGATGTAGTGCGAAACAAAAATCATGTAAGCAAACTTCTTAATGTTTATTGATTTTTTTAAATATATTTATACTTTATTTTACACTTTAATCAAACGTATAGAATTTATATGTAATTTCTACATTCGAATGCAAAGATTCAAATATATCAATAAAAGAAGCAAATTGTCTTACAGTACAATTCCTTTAAAGAAGAGCTACATTCAGTATGTCGCATAATAATAAAATTTAGAATTTTTGATTTAACGCTTTGTGACACAACATCTCCGATTTGGAAAATACCATAGCTTTGATCTACAAGTATAGAAATAAGAATTTTGCAGGAAAAAAATTGCAATTTTCAGAAAAATCTTTTTAAAATTTTTCTTTAATCGTCATTTGAAAATGAAAAAAAATATATTATTCTTAAATCATTCGAAAAAAAAAAAAAAAAAAAAGAATTGATACTCGTCAAAGTAAACAATTTGTTGTTTAAGTAATAAGGGAGAGTGTCTATATATTCAGCAAAAACTGCAGGCTGTCCCAATATCCAAGTCGAATAAGAATATTAGATCATACTTTACCCGTAATAAAAACTAAAAACTTTTTTTTTTTTTACATTTTTTTGTGGCGACATTACTAAAATAGCAGTAAATGACCATCATCCATGTCCATATTAAACTAGACAAACTACAAATTAGAATATAGCTTGCTTGCAGTATTAATGACCAAACTACAATGCATTTCCTGTATTTTCGGTAATGTCGTCACTTCCCACAGTAAGCTAAATTTCCTCATTTGAAATTTCTCGAAAATAATTTCGTAAATGATAAAATTATATTGGTGTAAATCAGAATTTGGCTTAAACTAAAACATGTTGTATTTTTTATTTTTATTTATTTTTTTTTTTAAATAAATGGATTGCTTTATTTTTATCATAAATAGAAGTCGTTCGTCTCGCTGTGTATTAACATAGCTTCTACTTATCATTTTGAGGATATTTTTAATACAGAGTGTATTAAAAATATAACTCTGTAAAAATATTAGAACTCAAAACAATGAATGGAGCTACTGCCTTTCAGAACCTTTAGTTAAACAAATGGAATCATTTTTTTTTTTCGAAATTCTCGGTTGCATTTCATTATTTTTAACTGATTCTTTTCGCATAAATTATAAAATGGAGATAATTCAAAAAATTTTTAAAGCATTTATAAATGCGGTATGTCTGTCTGCCTGCCTTCTGCCTTCTACCTTCTTAAATGTACTAGGTTTCTGAATATACTAAATATACTAGGTTTCCTGGGGAAAATTTTATATATAATCGAATTTTATATGAAAAGTTAAATATTGAAAATTAAATGTATAGAATTTATATTTTCTTAACAAGGACTTACAAATTATTATTTTTATTTTTATTTTTTAATTTAATGTAAAATTGTTGGCCGTGGTGCATTTTATCGATATTACGATATTTCAACCACAATAAAATATATGGTATATTATAACTTTTGATATTTTTATAACTTTATTGATTTTACACTCTTTCGAACACAATAAAATTGATATGCATCTATGATGCATGCACTAAAATATACATTTTGTACAATGTGCGGTAGAAAGAATATTTGTTGTTAATTTACAGGGCCACACTAAAGTATTCCCTTGAATAATGGTATAGGGGTAATCCTTGCTTGGGACGCGTTTTAATTAAAGTAAATTATTTCACGTTTTACAAAATTGATATACATTACTAAAAATTTTTTTCTGTATAAAAGAAATCAGACAGTATTTCAGGGACGCAAGTAAGATTTTGGCTACTATAATGCATCTGATGTACTGCATACAATAACATCAAGACCTAAATATTTTTAAAACTTCTTTATAGCACGAACACATTTTATTTGCTACGCTTGACGTGTAATTTCCTACTCGTTGAACTACTCTTTATTTGTGACCTTGAACAAACATCCCACATTTTAATCACATCATAGTGTGACTGAGTGAACACTAGTCACAGAAAAAGACCCGGATGATAATGTAAAGTCTATGGGAATGCTCTTTTCAAATATCTCGTTCAAATTTTATTATTTTTACATGATTTTTTTTGTATAGGATAGCTGAAGACGATGTACAATCGGCCTAGTTTTTACTTTTTCAATTTTGGTTTCTGACTTTTTTTAAAAAATTATTTTACATTTCAAAACCGGTTTAAATCGGTACTGAAATTGAAACTATTATAACATAAAAAAATATATAAGCAAAATCAAAAAAGTAAAACTTAGACCGGTTGTATATCATCTTCAGGTATCAAAGCTATGCAAAAAAAAATCATGTAAAACTATTAAAATTTGAGCGAGATATTTAAAAAGAATGCTCCCATAAACTTTACATTATCATCCGGGTCTTTTTCTGTGAGTCTTAAGATTGATACAATTAAAATTTAAAACTGAGACATTTTTTTATATCCATTATAATGAAATAGATATGACGAGAACGTGTCATATATTGTTAAATAAAGTGACTGTTAATATTTTTCTTTAAATATTTAGAAATCACAAAATTTATGCATATCATTTTTTACGAGATCCACTTGAAACTTATATCAATTTCTTTTCTTAAAAAAAGAAAAAGAAAAGTCCCATAACTCATATCTAAGCAGAACTGGATTGGCAAAATGTTTGATTTCACGGCATGTTCTTGTGCGGCAAAAAAATTCCGAATGATAGATGTAACTTCGTGTCTCCGATATCGCTCATATTTCAAATTCAGCATTTCTTCGACAGCTAAAAAATTTATTACACGCTGAGCCCTATCATTTCATAGCACTGCGCTTAGCCTTTCCCAGAAACACTGAGTTAACGTTTATTCTACACATTAAATCACTATTTCTTTTTTATTATTTTTAAACGAATTCGTTTCTTTATTTCTTTTTATTCATTTTGAGAAACATATGCCAAAAAAATAATATCCGAGTGTTATTTGGTCTGGTGAGATACATTACGCGAGATTTAACGTCAGAAAAGAAATATGTTATAAATAGTAATAACGAAAAATCTCTGCTTTGGTATGTATTTTAACTTTTTTCTATCTTAACAAGAAAAAATTATTGGATTCGTGAAAATTCTTGAAACCCCGTTTTCGACTGATTTACACGTTTTAGGGGTGAAAAAACACGAAAAACATATTTTTAGTAAATGTCTGTCAGTGAGTCTGTTATTCTATTAGTTTGTCATTGTGTTTTAAAATTGTACCGATGAAACAATTTCTTAAAAATATTTAAGTAAGTAAAATTTGATATTACTATCTTATTTCCTAGCATCCTAAAATGTATTCTTTACAAAATGTATTAAACGTACTTGTAAAATAATTTTATAACTAGTTGTATTCAAAAAAGGTAAGTAAAATAATAAAAAGTGTTAAATATTTTTAAAATATCACGCTTCACTCTGATTAATTGTCTAAACTTTTATGCAAAATCGATAGATAAAGTAATTTCTATCAAGAATATCATTTATAAATATGTAAACATGAAAGTTTCTCATAACATGTTTTATTTACATATACAGTCGAGTCTCTCTATAACGAAACTCCATACATCGAATTTCTCTATATAACGAAATTTTGTAGGAACGGTCCCCTTTTCGCATGATTACATTAAAAACAGTCTCTATATAGCGAAGTATATATCTCCATATAACGAATTTTTTCAATAATTGGTCTTAATTTATTGAGTTTTAAAAAAGCTTCGAAATCATATGGAATCAATTTTCCATCACTTATTTTTGATTTATCGTTCAGTGCTGAATTTCTTTTTTTAATATTACTTCTCTCCTTGTTCTTTAAATCCAACGAATTCATCCCACCTCCCACACACCTTTCAACATCCTTCTCAAAACAGTGTCAATTAGATTGTTACACAGATTAGAGAGGAATCAATGAGAGGCACATAAGAGAGGCCTTCAAATGGAGGAAAATGTTAAGTACAATTTTTCATTAAATGCTAAAATGTGAGCTTTTTTTTGAGAGAGCGTAACAATTTTAAAATCAAAACAACAAAAATTACAGATTTTTTCGTCTAAATTAATGCAAGGTCTTCCTTATTTGATTTTCAGTAAGCTTTCAAATAAATGTCTGTTCTCTTTTTTGAAACTGCTTAAATAATTAAGAAATAAAATGTTAGGTTAATATTTACTTTTAAACATTTCAAATTCTTAATTAAAAACATCAAAAATAATATTTGTTCAAAATTTACACATTAAATACGATTTTTAACATTTTCTATACATCGAATTTCTCTATATAACGAATTTTTTACTCGAACGATGGATTTCATTATATAGAGACTCGACTGTATTTATATTTATATTTATAGATATAAACATATGCAAAATAGATAGATAAAGTTGTTTCTACCAAAAATATCTTTATAAATTTGTAAACATGAAAATTCTGCATAAGATGTTTTATTTATATATATTTTTATTTATATTTAAGTATCTGATCAATTTATACTGAAAATAAAAGTGATGCGCTAAAGAAACGTCCTATCGTCCACAAATGATGTTACACAGTAGTTTATGGCTCTGTTTTATGGTTTTATCGGTCCGATAAAAGGAATCTGTTGTAAGAATTGTTTAAAAGCCTCATAAATAATCACACGAACAGAACAGGAAAAAAAGTATCCTTTTTATATTTTATGTGAACTTAATTAGAAAACATTCAACAATAAAAGTAAATAAACAGTTCAATACAAAATTACGCACTTTCTCACTCAATCTATATAATTATATATACATATTTCATATTTAGTTTGAAAATTATTTAAATGATTCAAGATACAATAAAGACGAGTTAACCCTTTCCGGCGCACTACTCTTTAAAGTTGGAATTTAAAGAAGAAAAAAATTAGGCAATCTATTTAGGCCTAGAGGAGTACACAGGTATTGTTGTGTAAAGATTGCACTAACCATTTTAATTATACAGCTGTTGCCGAAATGGTAACCTCCCATAAGTAAAGCATTGATAAGCGCAGTGAGAAGAGCTTTGCTGTAAAGCGCGTATTACAGTAAAACATTTTACCTATTATTTAAAAACATTAGAGTTTGATTTCTTTTATGCTGCCAATTAGAACTCATAAGAAAGATTTAAAGTAGCCATTAGAGTAGTTTTTGAAATATGAACGGAGTTTTTGTGCCTCTAAACAGGGGGAACTTTAGGTGTTGCCGACCCGGCAACACTGCGCGTTAAGGGGTTAAAATTGTTATCATTTAATTTACACCTATACATAAAAATTTGACCATTTTTTAATTATCCAGTACCATAAAAAGGTTATAAATATAGATATTATTTAATTTTAAAAATCAAAATAAAGCTTCAAAGCAGAAAATGTTTTCTGGACAAAATGTTTGTAATGATTGATAATTAACAAATATCAGTCCTACATCGTACTGCCTTAGATGAAATTTCAAATTATATTTAGTGCTTTCAATCTATTGCTAAAAAGTAACAAATAAATGGAAAAAATGAAAGATTTTTGGAACGCAAAGAAAATTATCTTCTTGTGAGGTTTAAAGAACTTAGAGTCTCGAGAAAGTATATTTTTTCATTGAGACAAGAAGAAAGAAAACACTTGATACTCTCTTTTACACTTGTCCATAAGATTCACTTCGATAGGATATTTTGATACATATACAAACAGAAATCTTGAAAAAGTTTCTTTCTTGAAACACTTCTGTTACTTTTAACGAAAGTAGTTATAGATTGTAATAAAAATGAAAGATTTGTCCATTGCATTTTTTTAACATCAGTTGTTATCAATTTAATAATTTTACACGGTTTCTCAGTTGTACATTTTTTTAGTTATACAATTTTTTACTTTGTTCTTTTGAGAAATGGTTGATAGATTTTTTTTGGAAGAGTCCCCTATCCTGTTCTGGTTGGCTACATTGGTGAAGGGATCCGAAACCGTGCCAAAAGATCTATTTAGTCGAAAAAATGGTTTAAAGATACTAATGTATATGTGTGTATATTTATATTACAAACATTATATATGTTTTATTTTTACATGAATAATATATCTAATTATATATGTAGGTAGATATACATAATTTTGAACAGCCTATAAAGCATTATATAATGCATTTTAAAATACAATAACATTTTACTTACTGTTTTGTAGCATGAAGCCGCTAGATGCTCATCACAGAATCACATTTTTGGAGGGTTAAAGAAATATGTTGCGTTCGCGGTAAAAGAGATGATTTTTCGAAACATGACTAAAATGAAAAGTATCCTAGTCCAGGAAAACGTACGGTGTCGTACAGTATTTTTGCTAACAAATAGACTAGAACTATAAGAATAAGTGGATTCCGGTTAATGTTCTATGTATCTGAGGGATAAGGTCGCTTATTTAGTGAATCGGACAGTTTTTCATCAAATAAGACTGTTCCCTGTGAAATTTAAAGCTAAAACGCTCATAAATTATTATTTTTCTGCGAATATATTATATACACATATAAATAAACACTTCATACATGAAGACGTGAGTTTTAAAATTTGCCTTATACAAAATAAAAAAAAAAATAGTGTTTACTCCATCCATATATATATCTGGTAAACCGGCACTAAGGAGCCACTTGCATCGGAAAAGAAGAAGAAGAAGAAAAAAAAGAAAAGATTTATCGCGCAGTGCTGGCGTTCCAAAATCTCGGTTTACGATGAAAACCAAAGACGCAGTTAGAAGTTTTTCGTGAGTTCAATAAAGTTCATTTTTCTAGATAAGGCTAGTTTTGAAATTCACGATCACACGATTTTACTATAATTATTTATATTTCATATTGCAATTCTATATGTGGAATTGAAACATAACATCATATTACAAACGTTATTGTCATATAAATCGTAAGACTTTAAGATTTTATCTTAAAATCTGACTAACAATAATATAAAATGCTAAAAAAGTACATTACATAATACTAAATTAACAGAAAAATATCGTTTAAAAAAAACCTTGAAAATACAAAATTGAAAAATATACATTAAAAAGAATTATATTCATGTAATATTATTACTTATCCAGCACTGGTATTTCATAAATTAATAAAGGAACGCAAAAAGCTGAACATTGCAACAAACGTCGAAACATTTATTGCTGGAAAAAAAGGGAAGACAGAAAGACAGGATATATAACTTTTCCGTTTCTCTTCTTTAACCTTTTGCAATCACATGTCCAGTCTGACTGGACATCATCCTTCTTTGCTTTACACATCATTTGCTTTATAAATTTGCTTTATACATCAGTAATACAGGAATTTTTTTTTTTTTTTTTTTTTTTTTTTTTTTTTTTTTTTTTTGCCTTACATAATTGGAGCATTCTTACAATTGTGTTCTTGAATGAATTATCTATTTAAAAACGTGATGGCAACCAAATAGCATTTCTGTAACAGACGATCAAGTAGAATAGCCTAAAGAAATGCCAGATTGAATCTGATTAAAAATCCCCCCCCCCAAAAAAAAAACAAAACAATAACTGCTTTTTGTTAAAATTTTTTACCTTTTTAAAATTACCAACATAGTCAAGTACTTTTCAGAAAGTGTTATTTCATGCTTAAAAAAAGAAAGTAGAGGAAACTGGGGCACATTGATACATGGAGCGCATTGATACACCCCCTCTACTGCTCACAGGGTCACTACAGGAAGTTTCAAAACAGCTCCAAAAGGTGATACTAGTGCACTCAACTACATACAGAAAGTCTTGGAATGATTCAGTAGTTTGATGAAATGGGACGGGTGATTAATTGTTTTTGTAGATCAAAAGTAAATTTGAGTTGTGCAATTGAAATGGTATTATACAAGTGTTCTAGTGTTTTCAACCGAAAAGAGTACTCCCCCTGGCAAGTAAAGCTACTCTTTATCAGTTCCTTTCCTTTTTTGTTAGATGAACTATGAAGTATTAAATTTGAGACTCATTTTATTCAAAATGGCTGTATGGGGCACATTGATACAGTCTTTGTCGGGGCACATTGATACAACTTAAATCGTTTTCTAGTTCACTTTTTCATCATCTCTTATTATTTTTTTTTACAATACACTCCTTAATCCAACCATTTTCGCAAAAGTTTTCTAATATTAGTTTTTATTGAAGTGAATAGCTCTAATTTCTTCATATTAGAACATTTTATAGTATTTTTGCAAACTTACCCAACATCTAGTGCTAGTAGAATTAACAAAAGAAAAGGACGGCAGTCTGTAAAATTTCAAATTTATATCGATTCTCCAGAGAAAAAAGTATTTTTGACATGAGAAATGTTATGTAAGAGAAACAAGCTGCAGAATAGCACAGGATAATTATATTATAAACAGAATTTTTAATAGAATTATCTTTTATTTTCTGTTTATAAACCTATTTATAAACAGAAAACCTGGGGATTTTTTCATACTTCCTGAGAAAGAAGATAATGCTGGGGTTGAAGCGCCAGATATGACAAAGTTACCACAGCCAACAATCAGACAAGGAACAGCCAGAACATCAGGTCATTATACATTTGATTTTGATTGCTTTAATATTGCTTACAAATGAAGTGTGGGTGATTTGAATTTTTATAAATAATATAAAATAGTTTGCTAACTATTTTTCTATGAAAAATATGCATTGGGGATATTTTGTCTCCATTTTTTCCAGACTTATCAAAGTGCCCCATGAGGTGTATCAATCTGCCCCGGGGATGAGCACATTGATACAAATGACTTTTTTGATTTTTTAAAAAATTACATGCAAAAATAATATATAAAACAACGATTGTACATTTTTTTAGCACACTACACAGGTTTTGCGGACAGCGCATTGAAAAATAACTTGAAATTTCTGCTTTCTGGACACCAAAAAAAGTTTAGAAAAAAGCTGTATCAATGTGCCCCAGCTCCCCCTACTGAAAATAATGCATCGTAGTGTATTTAAAATGCGCTTTTCATTAGCTAAATGTTTTTGCTGGATATAAACTTTTAGATTATGCATATAATATTTTTTTCAAAACTTCCAGTATCTCAAACGGACAATCCTGATATGTAAAATCTGTGCATCAGTTTTGGAATTTTAGATTATAAATATTCTCAAATTCGTGACAAAATTTTATGAAAATTAGAATTTTTAATAAAAATTCTATTTCGTGCCAGATTTTATTTTTTCTTTAAAATAAGTGTCTGTTGGATTAAAGAAGTAATACACACAAGCGATTTCTTATAAGGTATTTCTAAATAATAAATTTAAAAAAAGTCGGAAATTGCTCGTCAAGCGTAGCAAATGAGGGTGCGTTCGTACTTAACGAAGTTTAAAAAATATTCAGATATTGATGTAGTGGTATACAATACTTTCGACACTGCTATTTGAGTCCTTTTTGTATATTAAATATTGAATATTTAGTATCAATATAATATTCATTCCTTTCGGATCCGATTTTTTTTTCATTTTGATTTCAAAATTATTTTTACTTTAATAAAATTTATTGCAGCTATCCAAAGAGACTTACAGAAGTTTTGAAATATCGAATTACAACAGGGTTTAATAGACATTACACATGTCTAACATTTTTTGCGTTTTATCGCACATTATTCGTTCCTAAAATGTAATCTGCTTTTTAAATTTAAAGAGTGAAATATATATGTAAAATAAAAGAATAGTTAATAGTATAAATAGAATTAATTAAACATTCACTATTATCGTAATTATTAAATGTCAAAACATATAAATGGAGGCATAATTAAAAAGGCATAGCCATATTTTATCCATATATTATAGTTATATATCATCATTCCCATATGTAGAAAGTAAGTAAACATTTGTAAAGACAAAATAATACTCAATGAAAAGACATGTACTATAAATATTACACCATGCCCGAAAGGGTTAAAGTAATTAATATATGTTAATCTTAATTAGTCAGATGCTTAGATAAAATGTAATCTTGTTTATTTCGTAGCACATATTGCAACTAGACTCCTTAAAAAAACACGAATCTTCACGAATCACAACAATTTACAAAAAAAGAGTCTTTTTAATACACAAAATTTAATCTTTCACCATAAATATTGAATATTTAGTATGAAGATATTTTTTTAAATAATAAATATATATTAACCTTAATTAATCAGACATATAGATAATGCCTGTAAGATAATTTTTCTAATCTTGTTTATTTTGTAGCACATATTGCCACTAGATTCCTTAAAAAAAAAACATGAATCTACACCACATTTTACAAAAAAATATGCTGTTTAATACACAAAATTTAATCTTTCACAAAACTTTCAAGATTCTGAACTAAATTGATACTAAGCTCTTTTTTTTATTCTTTCTTTATCGTATCATTCAAAAGAAGTTAAAGGCGTAAAGAATTTTTTTTTCTCTGATAAAAAAAAATCATTTTTCATTTCTCGAGGATGTAGGGGAGACCGGGGATGGTTGACTAATTTTTTACTAAATCATACATATTTTTTTTCTTTTCATCCATACAGACAATATAATCGCATTAATGGATAGAAGGACTATTAAACTAATAAAAAACAACAAAACATAGTTAATTATTCAATATCATCATCATGTAAAAATGCATTTTACAGAACATCGACTCTTAGTCAATCTACCCCGGAACCGGGGTAGGTTGACTATATGCCCGGGGTAAGTAGACTTACGTATCAATAAGCAACAAATTATGAGAAGAGTCAAGTAATAAAACACTATTTTCAATTTAATTGAACTCTTTATTAAAAAACCATTTTAATCAGGTACAGACATCCTTTATAAGTCTTTATAAAAACTATCAACTCTTAGTATTTAAAGTTTTTAAACTAAAATCTTCTTCAGTTTCATTTTAAATCACACATAAATCTTTCTATAACTTCTTATGAATGTAACATATTAATTCTTATTAATGTAACAATTTAAAATTTTCTTATGCCACAAATTAAATGCACATTTTGCATTTCTCTACTTAAAAAATAGTAATTGTTAAATACTTGCATTTAGTATTTAAACTTTTATAAACTAAACTCTTCTTCAGTCTCATTTTAAATCACATATAAATCTTTGTATACTTAAAAATATAAAAAAAAACAGGCAAGTTATCAGTCTTCATTATCAGAAATACAGTGTTTGCATTCAAAAAACATTAGATTACCTCTTACACATTTGGCATGAACCCTTAACTTACAAATTATGCACTGAATCCATTGTTCGCCAGAGACACTATCGGCGTAGGATTCAGTGCATTCTAAACAAATCGTGCTCTCGTCATCTGAATCCACAGCATCGTCATTTCCATCGACGGTGTCATCAGCAACATTCATCTCATTTACTTTATCCGTTCATTTTCCTTTATCCGTTCCTTTTCCCTTACCCTTTCCTTTTTCCTTTGCCCTTCCATTTTCCTTTACCCTTACCTTTACTCGTTTCTTTTCCTTTTTCTATTCTGTTTTTTGTATCTTTTCTTCTTTTCTTCAAAGTTTCTCTATTCTTTTCCATATCTATAAGATTTTGTTTTTCAGGGGTGTCTGTATATATAGTACTTTTACGTTTCCGAATATTTCTTCTATTATCTGCTGAAGCAAAAGAAAGAATATACTTATTAAGAATCGAATAAAAAGATAATTTTAAAGATATTTTAAACTCAAAATGTCATTGGGTTTGGTTGACTAATTATTCAACCAGCCCCGAAAGAAATTAGTCTACCAACCCCAAACGACATTTTAAGTTTCGATGGCATGGATAACCTAAACACTGCCACCTAATCTCTATAAATAAAAGGAATTCCGAGGATAATTAATTAATTAATTGAGGCACAGGGGAAAGCAAATCTTGGCAATGCGCCAACTCGGTCCAGAGGAAGCAAATCTTGGCAATGCGCCAACTCGGTCCAGAGGTATAAAAGCAAGATAGAAAAAAACGCGCAGGTCTGTGCATTCAAGTACAACCACCCATATGTATATGCTGAAAGTTTGTTCTGACGCTCACCCGACGCACGTGGAGTGCCGATGGTCCGGGAAGCGTACCATACACATAAATTATTAAATAAACCTTCAAATTAAGCCCGGCGAAGCGGGCTGGGTATGCTAGTTAAGAAATAACACATAAAATAATATCAATATGGACTCATAAAACACTCTGACTAATAGGCAAACTGTTAACATAAAATGTGTAGATACCAGATCAAAAAATATGCAACACGAAAATATTACTTACATGATATGAAAACAATTCACGGGTCACTACTCGAAAACGGCGTGTGCCGGCGACGCGACACTACCGACGACTGAGCGGGGGGCGGAGAGTGATGCGCGGCTGCGCTGGGATGACGCAATATTCATACCGTTGGCGTGTTTTTGGCGGTTAGTCTACCTACCCCTATAGTCAACCATCCCCGGTCTCCCCTACGTGTCAGTAGACGCACGCTTGTGTCGATGGTAAAAAGAAAAGCAATACACCATTTTACGGTATTTCCCCCGAGACAGTTTCAACAGATTCTTTAACTACAGAAAAAAGAGAATACTGGCCCGAAGAAAGTTTAAAAAATAATCGATTTCCAGAGTACGGAGAGTTTCTTGCAATAATAAAGTTGGAAATTCACTTTCTTTTGTGTCTGATAACACTTGTTAACTCAGGCTAGGATAAAAATATACTTTTTAGGTGCGTTCGTAATTATGTAAATACGTAGCACCTATTGTTGTCGTTCAGTCCGTCCGTCCTTCCGTTGTCTGTCCGTCTGTCTGCACGTTCGTCTGTCTGTCTGTTTGTCCGTCTGTCTGTCCGTATATAACAACACAAAAACTACCCAACCGAATCGTTTAAATTTAAAATATATAATTATTACATAATTTTGTCGAGTCATTTCAAATTTTATGAAAATCGGATGCATAGTTCAACTACAGGGATAATCAAAAGTGTTCCGTTACATTACGGTTAATGGGGAAAAATGTTTCAATTGCGTTTTAATGGCGTTACACTCATTCGAACGTAATAAAACTGATATGCATCTATAAAGTACATATTATAATATACATTTTCCATAATCTGTGGTGCAAAGAATATTTGTTATTGATTTACAAGGCCACACAAAAATATTCCATCGCATAATGGTATAGGGAGAACATTGTTTGGTGCGCATTTTAATTGAAATCATTTGCAATTTAATGAGATTGATATATGAGAGTGATATTTTTAAATCTTCGTTATCGCACGAACGCACCTCATTTGCTACGCTTCACGTGCAATTTCCAACTTATTTTTTTAAATGTAGATTTCCTTAACAAGTGATTTTCATTTTTTTCTTTAAATATTATTTAAGAGAGAGGAATAGTTTCACCAGTACTAAACTGCTTTGAAACCGTAAGATAAATTTGCTTATCTAAAATTAAAAAAAAAAAAAAAAAAAAATCGATTTCAGAGTACGAAGAGGTTTTTCCAATAATAAAGTATGGGATTCACTTTCATTTTAGCTTGATAACATTTGTTAACTCAAACTAAGATAGAAAGTTTTTTTTTTTTTTTTTTTAAATGCAGATTTCGTTAACAAGCGATTTTCAAATTTTTTCTCTTTGGGTATTCTTTTAAGAGAAGAGAATTGGTTTACCAGTATTTTCTTCATATTATCGTACGATATATTTTAATTTAAAAATATTAATCTTAGTTATGATAGAGACTGTCTGTATTTAAACATATTAGATTTTCAGGCTACGATGAGGTACTCGCAATAATAAAGTTAGGAATTCACAATCCTTTGCCTGTGCAAATCCATTGAACAATGAAATGTTCTTATGTTTCATTTTGATAAGTGTGATACATTTTAAATATTAATTATTATTAAATTTAAATTTATATTATAATATTTTGAATTAGAACTTTACACGGACGTAACTATTCTTGTACTATAAAAAATTGTTTTGAGTGGTTCTTTACTAATATATAATAAATTTTTTCGTCAAAAAAATTGAGCCAAAAGTTATGAAGCAAAGATACACCCTCAATAAATTCTGGTTGTTCGGCATATTAAATATTGAGTATTCAGTAACAAGACAATTTTGTAAATAATAAATACATATTAATCTTAATCAATCAGATGCATAGATAATGTCTGAAAGATTATTTTACTAATGTTGTTTGTTTTGTATCGCTTATCTATACTGGTTAACTTTTAAAAAAATCACGAATCTATACCCCAATTTACAAAAATAAAGACTCTGTTTAATACACAAAATTTAATCTTTCACAAAACTTTCAAGATTCTTAACTAAATTGATACTAAGTTCCTTTTTTTCTTCTACTTTCTTTACCGTATCTTTCAAAAGGAGTTAAAGGCGGAAAGAAGAAATTTTTTCATCTGATAAAAAAAATCATTTTTCATTTCTCGAGGATGTACATGTCAGTCGATGCACGCTTGTGTCGATGGTAAAAAGAAATCAATACACCATTTTACGGTATTTCTCCCGAGACACTTTCAACAGATTCTTTAACTACACAAAAATAGAGAATACTGACCCGAAGAAAGTTTAAAAAATAATCAATTTCCAGAGTACAAAGAGGTTTGTTGCAATAATAAAGTTGGGAATTCACTTTCTTTTGCGTCTGATAACACTTGTTAACTCAGCCTAGGAGAAAAATATAAATTTTTTAAAATGTAGATTTTGTTAACAAGCGATTTTCATTTTTTTTCTCAATGGCTATTCTTTTAAGAGAGGAAGATATGTTCACCAGTATTATATTTTCATATTATCGTACGTTATTTTTTTAAATAAAAAAATATTAAACTTAGTTAAGATCGAAACTGTCTATTTTTTAAACTGAAGAGATTTTCAGTCTACGAAGAGGTATTTGCAGTAATAAAGTTGGAAATTCACTATCCTTTCCCTGCAAATCCCTTGAATAATTAAATGTTCTTATGGTTCATTTTGATAAAAGTGATGCATTTTTAATATTAGTTATTATCCCATTAAAATTTATATTTATATTATAATGTTTTAAATTGCGACTTTACACGGACTTATCTATGTTTGTACTCTATAAAAGCTCTTTTTTTGTGGTACTTTACCAATATGTAATAAAGTTTTTCGTCAAAAAATTTTAAGCCAAAAATTATGAAGCAAAGAAACACCGACAGTATTTACTGGTTATCCTGCATATTAAATATTGAATATTTAGTATGAAGACAATTTTATAAATAATAAATATATATTAATTTTAACAAATCAGATTCATAGATAAAATATGCCTATAAGATTATTTTTTAATGTTGTTTGTTTTGTATCGCATATCCCTGCTGGTAAACTAAAAAAAAAAAAATCATGAATCTACCCTACGATTTACAAAAAAAGAGGCTGTTTAATACACAAAATTTAATATTTCACACATGTTTCAAGATTCTGAACTAAATTGATACTAAGTACTTGTTTTTTTTCTTCGTTCTTTATCGTAGGGGAGACCGGGGATGGTTGACTATAGGGGTAGGTAGACTAACCGCCAAAAACACGCCAACGGTATGAATATTGCGTCATCCCAGCGCAGCCGCGCATCACTCTCCGCCCCCCGCTCAGTCGTCGGTAGTGTCGCGTCGCCGGCACACGCCGTTTTCGAGTAGTGACCCGTGAATTGTTTTCATATCATGTAAGTAATATTTTCGTGTTGCATATTTTTTGATCTGGTATCTACACATTTTATGTTAACAGTTTGCCTATTAGTCAGAGTGTTTTATGAGTCCATATTGATATTATTTTATGTGTTATTTCTTAATTAGGTGGCAGTGTTTAGGTTATCCATGCCATCGAAACTTAAAATGTCGTTTGGGGTTGGTAGACTAATTTCTTTCGGGGCTGGTTGAATAATTAGTCAACCAAACCCAATGACATTTTGAGTTTAAAATATCTTTAAAATTATCTTTTTATTCGATTCTTAATAAGTATATTCTTTCTTTTGCTTCAGCAGATAATAGAAGAAATATTCGGAAACGTAAAAGTACTATATATACAGACACCCCTGAAAAACAAAATCTTATAGATATGGAAAAGAATAGAGAAACTTTGAAGAAAAGAAGAAAAGATACAAAAAACAGAATAGAAAAAGGAAAAGAAACGAGTAAAGGTAAGGGTAAAGGAAAATGGAAGGGCAAAGGAAAAAGGAAAGGGTAAGGGAAAAGGAACGGATAAAGGAAAATGAACGGATAAAGTAAATGAGATGAATGTTGCTGATGACACCGTCGATGGAAATGACGATGCTGTGGATTCAGATGACGAGAGCACGATTTGTTTAGAATGCACTGAATCCTACGCCGATAGTGTCTCTGGCGAACAATGGATTCAGTGCATAATTTGTAAGTTAAGGGTTCATGCCAAATGTGTAAGAGGTAATCTAATGTTTTTTGAATGCAAACACTGTATTTCTGATAATGAAGACTGATAACTTGCCTGTTTTTTTTTATATTTTTAAGTATACAAAGATTTATATGTGATTTAAAATGAGACTGAAGAAGAGTTTAGTTTATAAAAGTTTAAATACTAAATGCAAGTATTTAACAATTACTATTTTTTAAGTAGAGAAATGCAAAATGTGCATTTAATTTGTGGCATAAGAAAATTTTAAATTGTTACATTAATAAGAATTAATATGTTACATTCATAAGAAGTTATAGAAAGATTTATGTGTGATTTAAAATGAAACTGAAGAAGATTTTAGTTTAAAAACTTTAAATACTAAGAGTTGATAGTTTTTATAAAGACTTATAAAGGATGTCTGTACCTGATTAAAATGGTTTTTTAATAAAGAGTTCAATTAAATTGAAAATAGTGTTTTATTACTTGACTCTTCTCATAATTTGTTGCTTATTGATACGTAAGTCTACTTACCCCGGGCATATAGTCAACCTACCCCGGTTCCGGGGTAGATTGACTAAGAGTCGATGTTCTGTAAAATGCATTTTTACATGATGATGATATTGAATAATTAACTATGTTTTGTTGTTTTTTATTAGTTTAATAGTCCTTCTATCCATTAATGCGATTATATTGTCTGTATGGATGAAAAGAAAAAAAATATGTATGATTTAGTAAAAAATTAGTCAACCATCCCCGGTCTCCCCTATCATTCAAAAGAAGTTAAAGGCGGAAATAAGAAATGTTTTCCTCTGATAAAAAAAAAAAAGAAAAGAAAAGAAAAAAATCATTTTTCATTTCTCGAGGATGCACGTGTCAGTAGATGCACGCTTGTGTCAATGTTAAAAAGAAAAGCAATACACCATTTTACGGTATTTCCCCCGAGACACTTTCAATAGATTCTTTAACTACAGAAACAAAAGAATACTGACCCGAAGAAAGTTTTAAAAAATAATCGATTTCCAGAGTAAAAAGAGGTTTCTTGCAATAATGAAGTTGGAAATTCACTTTCCTTCTTTGCGCCTGATAACACTTGTTAATTCAGGCTAGCCTAGAAAGATATTTTTCATGTGATATCGTTAACAAGCGCTTTTAATTTTTTCCCCTATTGATATTCTTTTAAGAGAAGAGAATTGGTTCATCAGTACTCTATTGTGTTATTATCGTACAATAATCTTTTTAATCTAAAAATATTAACGTTTGTTAAGATCGAAACTGTCTTTTTTTAAAATTTAATAGATTTTTAGGCTAGTAAGAGGTTTTTGCAATAATAAAGTTGAGAATTTATTATCCTGTGCCTGCAAATCCCTTCAATAAGGACATAAAAGTGATACATTTCTAATATTAATAAGTACTTCATTTAAGTTTCTATTATAATGTTTTGAATTACACTGCTCAAAGCAATTAAAGGATATTGCAGTTTTAGGTGGATTTTGTATCTGGGAAACTTTTTAGCTGATTGATACATGGTCCACAGACATAGTAGGTTATATGAGAATAAATTACACATGTTTGGCAGAAAAAAAATGCATTTTATTGCGCATTTGTGTACAAAAAGAAAAAAACACAATTTGTGCATATGAGAAAAAAAGAATAAGAAAAGGTGTTTTCTTCAAAGAAAATCATTTTCAATTGGGGGTATGGTTTCCACGGGTGGCCAGCAAAGCTGAACACCTTTGAGGCATGGACTCAAGGAGGCTATTAATGACGATTTGGGGTATTCTGCCCCACTCTTCCAGAAGAGCTCTTTCCAGTTCTTGGAGAGTTTGTGGGGGTTGTTGGCGGCCAGAAACTCGTCTTCCTAGAGCGTCCCAAAGGTGCTCGATTGGATTCATGTCTGGAGAACACGTTGGCCATTCATTCTCTTTTATCCAGTTGAAAGTCAAATTTCATTCGCTGCCGCTGAAGCGACGTTTTTGACGTCGAACTCAAAATTTGCATACTCTACAGTTTGAAAACCAGAAAAATTTGTATTTGTGATTCTCTTCTTCTATTTTCGGCAAAAAAAATTTCGTTTATATCTTTATTTTATATAAAACTTCAAATATCCTTTAATTGTTTTGAGCAGTGTATAATGTTTATATTATAATGTTATAAATTACAATTTTACACGCATTTAACTTTGCTTGTACAACTAAAAAAAAAAACTCTTTTGTGTGGTACTTTATCTATATGTAATAATTTTTTGCCAAAAAAATTTTAAACCAAAAGTTATGAAGCAAAGAAATACAGATAATAATTTCTGATTAGTCTGCGTATTAAATAATGAATATTTAATGTCAAGACAATCATTTAAATGATAAATATACATTAATATTAATTAGTCAGATGCGTAGATAAAATATATCAATAACACTATTTTTTTAATCTTGTTTATTTTGTAGCACATATTGTCAGTAGATACCTTAAAAAAACATGAAACTACACCAAATTTTACAAAAAAGAGGCTTTTTAATATACAAAATTTAATCTTTCACAAAACCTTCAAGATTCTGAACAAAATTGGTACTAAGTTCTTTTTTTTAATTCTTTTTTTATCGTATCATTCAAAAAGAGTTAAAGGCGGAAATAAGAAGTTTTTCCTGTGATAAATAAAACGAATTTTTTTTTTTCATTTCTCGAGGATGTACGTGTCAGTCGATGCATGCTTGTGTCGATGGTAAAAAGAAAAGCAATACACCATTTTACGGTATTTCCCCCGAGACACTTTCAACAGATTCTTTAACTACAGAAAAAAGAGAATACTGACCCGAAGAAAGTTTTAAAAATAATCGATTTCCAGAGTGCGAAGAGTTTCTTGCATTAATAAAGTTGGAAATTCACTTTCTTTTGTGCCTGATAACACTTGTTAACTCAGGCTAGGCTTAAAAGATTTTTTTTTTTTTTTATGTAGATTTTGTTAACAAGCGATTTTCATTTTTTTCTTTGGATATTATTTAACAGAGGAGAATAGTTTCACCAGTATTACACTGCTTTGAAACCGTAAGATAAATTTGTTTACCTAAAAAAAAGTTTAAAAAGTAATCGATTTCCAGATTACATAGCGGTTTCTTGCAATAATAAAGTTGGAAATTCACTTTTGTTTTGCACCTGATAACACTTGTTAACTCAGGCTAATCTATTAAGATTTTTTTTTTTTTAATGTAGATTTTGTTAACAAGCGATTTTCATTTTTTTTTTCTCCTTGGGTATTCTTTTTTGAGAAGGGAATTGGTTCACACGTATTATATTTTCATATTATCGTACGATATTTTTGTTAATCTAAAAATATTAACCTTAGTTAAGATCGAGACTGTCTATTTTTTAAACTTAATAGATTTCCAGGATACAAAGAGGTACTTGCAGTAATGAAGTTGGAAATTCACTATCCTTTGCCTGCAAATCCCTTGAATAATGAAATGTTCTTATGGTTCATTTTGATAAAAGTTATGCACTTTTAATATTAATTATTATTTCATTTATACTTCTATTTGTCTTACAATGTTTTGAATTGCAATTTTGCACGCATTTAACCTATTAAAAAAACTCCTTTGAGTGGTACTTACGATTATGTAATAAAGTTTTTTGTCAAAAAAATTTTAAGCCAAAAGTTACGAGGCAGAGGAACACCGACAATAATATCTGGTTATTCTGCATATTAAATATTGAATATTCAGTATCAAGATAATTTTGTAAATAATAAATATATATTAATCTTAACAAATCAGATACATAGATAAAATATGCCGATAAGATTATTTTTCTAATGTTGTTTGTTTTGTATCGCATATCGGTACTGGTTAACTAAAAAAAAAAAAAAAAACAGGAATTTATACAAATATTCACGAAAAAATACACAGTTTAATACACTAAATTTAATTTTTCACAAAACTTTCAAGATTCTGAAGTAAATTGTTTTTATTTTATTCTTCCTTTATCGTATCATTTAAAAGAAGTTAAAAGCGGAAGAAGAATTTTTTTCCTCTAATAAAAAAAAGCATTTTTCATATCTCGAGGATGTAGGTGTCAGTCGATGCACGCTTGTGTCGATGGTAAAAAGAAAAGCAATACACCATTTTACGGTATTTCCCCCGAGACACTTTCAACAGATTCTTTAACTACAGAAAAAAGAGAAGACTGACCCGAGGAAAGTTTAAAAAATAATCGATTTCCAGAGTACGAAGAGGTTTCCTGCAATAATAAAGTTCAGGATTCACTTTCTTTTGCGCCTGATAACACTTGTTAACTCAGGCTATAATAAAAATATACTTTTTTTTTTAATGTAAATTTTGTTAACAACCGATTTTCATTTTTTTCTATGGGTATTCTTTTAAGAGAATAAAATAGGTTCACCAGTATTATATTGCTTCTTAACCGTAAGATAATATTTTTTATTTAAAAAAATAATAATTAAATAATCGATTTCCAGAGCACGGAGAGGTTTTTGCAATAATGATGTAGGGAACTTACTTTCCTTTGTTAATTCTGGCTACGCTAGAAAAATATCTTTTAAACATACATTTCATTAACAAGCGGTTTTCATTTTTTTCTTTCTGGGTATTTTTTTAAGATATGAAAATTGATTCACTAATATTATGCTGTTTTATTGTCGTAAGATAATTTTTTACCTAAAAGTATTAACATTAGTTATGTTCGAAACTGTGTATTTTTTAGCCTGAATGGATCCTGCAATATGCCTCCCTTTTTTTTAAGGTTAGTTTAAAAATTAAATAAAAACCTGTCTTAAATACTGCGGCACAGGTCAAGGGAAAGTTGCAACGTTACGACTTCCTTTAGAAGCGTTTAGCACGATGCCAACAAGGATTTATTTTTATGAAAGGCAAAATAAAGTTTAAATATGCGATACTGTTATTTCAGTACCGAATTAAATTTAACATAAGCAGATTATGATAAGATTAAAAAAGAGTTGTACCGAATAGCAATATTTGATATTATTTAGGCTTCACATCTCTTTAAAAAATTTTATGGTGTATTTACTCATATTTTTCTAGTATAAATAGCTGTACCCAATCCTACGTTGTCATATAGTTTTTACAAAGTTTTAGTTTTTTATTATTTTAGCATTTTTATTATTAGTATTATACAGTTCATAATTCATATATTTATTGTACGGAACAATCTGAGTGAAAGTAAGGCATATCACACATAGAACAGACAAGGCGGGAAAAGCATACGACAGAAGACAAATTTTAGGGTTCAAACTAGGTTTTCTTCGGGTTTCCGGATTTTAAAAAGATGAAATGTCTCTTGACTCTCGCTTTTTTCTCGTATGTTTGCTCAATGTGTGAATTGCCTAACGCTCACACTTAACCAATTATTTTCAAACAGAAAAAAAAAACCTCTCCGGTAATTTTTGCTATTACCGTGAATAAATTTGAATTAGAAGAATGTCAAATAAGTTATTATAAGAAAACTGAAATTTTAAATTGAAATAGAAATAAATAATCGCAATAATTCCAGATTCGCTAGTCTCGAGACACAAGTGGTCGTAGCTCACTCAGGAGTATGATGGCGAAGGCACCCCCCCCCCTCCTCACAATCCTAGATTTGTTTAATTCTATGTTCGTTAAAAAAAATAAATAACCAGTGAAGCTCCATTAATAATGAGGTACTCTTTGAGGGATAAGGTTGAAATATCGTGCGTCAATTCAAATCTCAACCCAAAGCTAATATTATTACGAACCCGAATAGAACGAAAATTAAAGATTTTTTTAAATATAATTATGAAAATGTAGTCTACAATTTTACTTTCATTTGTATAAGAATGAACCTATATGCAATAATATATGCTTTTTTTTTATAAAAAAAATATTCAGGTCTTTTTTTTAAATCTGAGATCAACCCGAAATCTCCCTCCCACCACCATCACTCAACCCCCCAAAAAGACAGAAAGAAAGAAAATTCAACCCGAAAACTATCCGAATCTAAAAAAATTAAATTCAACCCGGGACGACCGGAAAAATAATATAACTTCATTTCGACTTGACCCGAGGCAAAGAAGGATTACTTGACTGTAATCGATGCTGAACTCTAATCAAAGTTTATTTTTTAAAGCCCGAAATTTATATTCGTAAGTTTATATTTTATATTTGTGAGCAGAATTTCTGTCGGAACAAATGTAAGTAATTATTGTTATCATAAATCCCTCCTCATTTATACTTAAAACTATAGTCGTTGCTCATTTATATAAGAAATAATCGTTTAAAATTTAAAATAATGAAAAAGAATAAAATAAGTAAATATTCAGGTTTTTTCCTTTTTTTACAAACAGAATTAATTAAAGTTAATTTTTTAAATGATAATAAATCAACTTAATTTAATTAATTTAAAAGGATTTTTGAAGTACATTTTTGAAAAAAAAATATTACCGTTGTTAACATAATATGCTGATACAACTAATGTATAAAATTGTAATGTACAATAAATGTTTAAGCATAATAATTGCAGTGTTACTAGAATACATAAAATACATTTAATATTTTTTAAAAAAATCCTTACCTATAAATTTAGGAACATGCAGATGGCAACTCTTTTCTTAATGAAAAGCGTTAAAAGCTTAAAGATGAAATATCGAAAAATTCTTGACGCATGTATTTTTTCTTAGAGGTCAAAGACTTTTTTCCGCACATCATCACGCAAAATGTTCATTAGAGCAAGAAATTGAATTTTTTATACTTACTCCAATTATTTATATTTATAGTCAATCATATATATATATATATATATATATATATATATATATATATTTATAATACATAAACTTTAATTAATTGTACATTAAAAAAAAAAAAGAAAACCTGGATTTTTACTTATTTTTCTTTTTTTTCACTCTTTGAAATTTTAAACGATTAATTTTTGTTATAAATGAACAAATACTATGCTTTTCATTATAAACAAGAAGGAATATGTCAAATCGATAATGACTTACGTTTGTTTCGATACAAATTTTGTTCAGGAAAATAAATATAAACTTGTGAATATAAATTTGAGGTATTAAAAAATAAACGTCTTGTTCTGATTAGTGTCAGGATACCCTATTTTATCCCGGGTCAGATTAATATGAAGCTATTTTTTCCTGGTGATATTGGGTTAATTGGGATAATTTTAAATATTTCCGTATTGAATAACTTTCGGGCTGAATTTTTTATTTATTTATTTATTTATTGTGAGGAGAAATGTTGTTTCAGTTTGATCTAAGTTTTCAAAAAAAAAAAAAAAAAAAAAAAAAAAACTTTTTTAAATTGTGTATTTAATTGTGTTTATGCTCATTTTCATGAAAAAAAGATAAAATTGATGATAGCGATATAATTGTAGATTACTTTTTCATATATATATGATTATACATTATAAAATTATGTCTATACAAAAATGAGCACATAGTAGAAAAAACTCCACAAAACTTCATACTTCAAATGATTTTTTTTTTTTTTTTTTTTTTTTTTTTAAATAGGAGTTTATTTTTTCATGCTGACACAGACAGTTTATATATTATTGGCAGTTTACATATTGTTTTCACTGAATTTAAAATTTTGGTAAATATCTGTGTCTCATTGGATTTATTTATAAAAAGTATTTATATAATTATATATTTATATTTGAATAATATTTCAGCTTAAAAGATGACTCAAGTCTTGACGTTTTGATTAATAATAAGCTAATCTAATATAAGGTAAGTACTTCTTTAAAATAATCTTTGAAGTGCGACTTATGGAATACTTAAAATAGTAAGTAACGTAATAAAATGGAAACAACTATAAAAACAATTTAATCGAACATGTCAATCTCAAAAATTTTTATATTGTATGTACAGCTCCTTAGAATTAGTTACCACTGTGCCAAAATTGAAATGCAATCTTTACCCATCAAGTGCATTTTAAAGGTATAAGTTAGTTGAATTGTGTGCATTTAAAACAGATATAAGAATCCCATTTTCCAACCAAATCCTTGAATTTCGGCATCCACACTCTTAGATGTCTGTAACCGAAATTAGAGTCCTAAAGAGCAAAAAAGCGACACCTGTTAGGGAGTATACATTAATAAGTATCTATTTATCTGAATGTGTAACAGATAAAAAATTATGATTAAATTCCAAGTACACTGTAAAAAAATGTAAATTTACTGTATTTAACCGTGAATTACACTAGTAAATTTACGAAAAATGTCCCTTTTTAGATAAACGGCCAACTTCCGTAAATTTTATGCTTTATGGGCAAAAACCGTTAATATAAAGGCAAATCTCGTTAATCTAAGAACAAGGTACTTTTTTTACAGACATTGCCTGGAATGTCTGGTGCTGTAAAATTATTACAGCATTTTATTTTACAGTGCATTAGTTTTTGAGTTATAGCTATAACAGTAAAAATACAAGTCTGAGTATTGCACTCACTCAGAGGATTCCATACTATAAATATATTAATTACAGACCCCTTGAGTACGAACTACTGGTATGCATACCGCTTAAAATTCACAGGATCTTTCAGTATTCCCACCAATTATTTTTTTACAGTAAAGTTTACCTTATTTAATCAAGACATTATCGCAATTCAACTACAGAAAATTTCTGTTATGAAAAACCAGTGGTAAAAGATTAAAAATTACGCACAATGTTCACGTTGCGAAGGAGTTAACTGTATTACTAAAATTCGTTGTTAAAAAAACAATAAGACTTTGTAAAAAAAAACTATATAACATAGGGTTGGATATATAGTAGAAAAATACGAATGACATAACATAAAAGTCCTATGAGATGTGAAGCCTAAATAATATTAAATATTGCTATTCTGTATAATTGTTTTTTATCTTATAATTATGTATTTATAAAGAAGTTAATTCAACATTGTAAATAAAAGTAGTGCATATTTAAAGTTCATTCGGTTTATCATAAAGTTATATTCAGTTATATTGTAGTAATCCTTTACTTTTACAGTGCAGTCAACAGAAAACCCTAGTTCAAAGTTTAAATTTGGCATTGCGCTAAGTTACATCGAAAGGAGGTCGCAAAGTTGTAACGCCGCTATGATCTGTGCCGTGCAACATTTTTCCAGCTAGTTTTCAATTAAAAGATACGGAGACATTTTGAAAGATCCATTCAATGTAAACTAATCGTGAATCCCATGGTATTTATGTGATTAATTGTAATTAAATAAGCTTGTTTTCAACAACTTGACGCTTACTGCTTTTATACTGCTACTAGATATTGCATTACATAAATATATGTTTAAAAGTTGTTATCTGGACTTTAAAAGCCGATTGTACACAGAGTATACCGCTCTTGTTATTATGCATGTCAAACCGTCCGTATCTTTAAAGGTTAAAATCTCAGGTAATTAACCACGATTTTTTTAATATTGTCATCATCAATGCTTTTATACTTCTGCTATGATAGGTATCTCTAGCGCTTCTCAACACCTTTGCGGAATTCTCGTAAATCAAAATTTGTGCGTAACAGCCTTTCTTAAAAAGTAAGTGACCTAGAGTAACCTCTATTATTTTTCTGCAAGGTTTTAAATTAATATTACGTCTAATTTTTTCACAATTTTAGTTTTAGTAGATTTGGAATTAGATAGGGGGGGAGGTACTGTAGTTTTGCACTATATTTTCGACGATATCTTTGAAAATATACTATTTAAAGTTTTACAAAATGTATTTTTGAGATTAGCGCTACAAAAGGTTTCACAAAATACACCACACGATATAAAAAGAAAAGATTTTATTTCAAATAAGTTAAAAACATTTCTCCAAAACATATTTGCGAATATTTAATAATCAGTAAGTATGTGGGTCAACAGAGTTTTTTACTCCCCTCCCTTCTAATTTCACCTTTCCATGTTCCATAGTTAACAAGTAAAATTACTATGACAGACAGACAGACACAGGAGTGAACTTAAAATGGTTTAGTTTTTAGTTTTTAAATAAGGAATCTTGAAAAATCGAAAAAAAGGCAACATAGCAGGGAAACCTATTGTATTATTTATACGAAAACCAAATCAGCAACAACTTATGTCAAGGTTTTTGCAGAATATGAATTTTGATGAAATTCCTTGGTTCAATTCTTGAAATATGACTATCGCTAAAGTAGTGTAAATTGGAAAAATTCTGCATAGCAGCGCCACCTTTTGAGCGATTTAAACTAAAACCTAATCAGCATTAACTTGTGTCAACATCTAACTGATTCTGAAATTTGATGAAAATACGCGCATTAGTTCCTGAGTAGAACCTTATGAACAATACTTGGGTAACTCCGCGCCGATAGATAACTTCATATCACACCTCACGCTGGGCGACTGGTAAGTTTGTGTGTAATTGAAATCTCAAAAACTATGCGATATAAGATATAATAGCTATAATTTTCACGTAAGTTTTAAATAATCTTCTATTACTGCTACTTTTTTCATAATTTTAATTTCAGTAAATTCGGGGATTAGTGAGGGGAGGACAGTGTCGAGTTCATTTTCAACACTATCAATGAAAATTTATCTAAAATTAAAACAAATATACTTTTGAGTGTCATATTACGAAATCTTTCAAATGGTATTTTTTTCTTCAGGAAATAGAACTAGAATATATATATATGTGCATATTTATAGAAGTAAATTAATTACCTATCCTAATACTTCTCTAAAAATATTTGTGAATTTCTAATAATCTATCTATGTGTATACAGGGTGCTTCGCTACCAGACCGACAAAACTTTGAGGGATGATAGTAGACATGAAAACAAACATTATTAAATAGGAAACCATGGGGCGCAAACGTTTTTTGTAGGAGCTAGGGGCCATTAAATTTTAAGGTTCAAAATTTCAAACGATGATAAAAAACGGAAAAAAGGGTCGATTCGTTTGCGGATTTCACTAAAATCATTCTTTACATCACGATGTTTTTAGAAAAAAAATTAAAAGGTTACGTTCAAAAATTGTCGATAGAGGACGCTTCAGACTTTAGAGTAACGAACAACTACTTTTTACCGTTATTTTGTGCATAGGGCTGAAATTATTCTAAAATTTAGACTTTAACTTAAATTTTAAGCCTAAAATCGGAAACATTGGGATCGGGTAACTAGCGAAAATTGAACTGTGAACAGAGGGGGAAATTTTAAACGCTCATAAATATTGGACAAACAAATCGATTTTGTTGCGGTTTGCGTGCAAGTCATTCCCTTGATAATTATTTTATTCAAAATGACGTAGAGTTTTGGTATCCTCATTTTCTGATAGAGGGCGCTTCTGTTACATCATCGACATTTCAATGGTATTACTTTTGAGTGTTTTACTACCAGAGCAACCTATTTCCAGGAAGTGTTAGCGATGCAAAGACGACTCGGAATCACATAGGAATGTAACGTTGGAAATGTCTTTTTTGCGAGTTACGGTTAAAGGAAGCAGAAAAAAGAAAAGAGAAACAGCATAGAAAGAGCAACACTTTAATGTGACAGAAAACAGTTTATTTAAATGTTTTACAACCAAAGGGGTTCGAAATTACGACCAGAAATAGTCCGGCATGCTTGACAGCGGCTTTGCGTAAAATTCCTCACGCTTTGAAAGATTCCTGGCATCTCTGATAGCTTTCTGGCAGCTACAGAAGTACCAGCAGCGAGGTCTTCAACTGATGGTACGGGAGTCTCATACACCCAATTTTTCATTTGATCCCAGCAGAAGAAGTCCATACATGATAGGTCCGATTATCTGGCAGGCCAACGAACCGAGCCACCATGACCTATACACCACTGTCCATATGTTACTTTGAAGTGTCGGCAAACGTTATTGGTAAAATGTGGAGGAGCCCTATCGTGCTGTTCATCGTTCAAATACTTCATTTTGCTACCTTTTGAACCGGTTTGCGAACGATCACTTCAAAGTGATCGCTGCTCAGGCGCATTATCGCTTTGCGCCATCCTCTGCAAGGAAACCGCAGCGCCATCTACTGTCACTGTCAAGCTTGCCGGACTACTTCTGGTCGTAATTTCGAACATCTTTTCTACTAAAACCTCTAAATAAACTGTTTTCTGTCACATTAACGTGTCGCTTTTTCTCTGCTATTTCTGTTACTTTTTTCTCTGCTTCCTTTAACCGTAACTTGCAAAAAAGGCATTTCCAACGTTACATTCCTATGTGATTTCGAGACGTTTTTGTTTTGCTAACACTTCCTGGAAGTATGTTGGTCTGGTAGTAAAACACCCAAAAGTAATGCCATTGAAATGTCAGAGATGTGACGGAAGCGCCCTCTATCAAAAATGAGGACCTCAAAGCTGTACGTAATTTTGAGCAAAATAACAACCAAGGGAATAACTTACACGCAAACCGCAACAAAATCGATTTGTTTGTCCAATATTTATGAACGTTTAAAATCTTCCCCTCTGTTCACAGTTCAATTTTCGCTAGTTACCCGATTCCAATGCTTCCGATTTTAGGCTTAAAATTTAAGTTAAAGTCTAAATTTTAGAATAATTTCAACCCTATGGACAAAATAACGGTAAAAAGTAGTTGTTCGTTACTCTAAAGTCTGAAGCGCCTTCTATCGACAATTTTTGAACGTAACCTTTAAAAAAATTTCTAAAAAAATCTTGATGTAAAGAATGATTTTAGTGAAAACCGCAAACGAATCGACCCTTTTTTCCGTTTTTTATCATCGTTTGAAATTTTGGACCTTAAAGTTTAATGGCCCCTAGCTCCCACAGAAGACGTTTGCGCCCCATGGTTTCCTATTTAATAATGTTTGTTTTCATGTCTACTATCATCCCTCAAAGTTTGTCGGTCTGGTAGCGAAACACCCTGTATATATATATATGATTCAATAGCCTTTATAACTATTCCACGTCCGAACTAATTTTTCTTACAGTTTTCGTGTAAAATTGCTGTGATAGAAAAACACACACAATCGATCTTATAATAGTTTTTTTTTCACTTTCTAAGAGAGGAACCTTAGCTAATAATAAAAATAAAAAAAGTGTCTTGCATATAAATCTAGGAGTCCGCTGATTGTAATTTTATTCGTAATAAAAAGGTGTTATAAAGTTGAGGGATATTACAATGAATCATTCCTGACATAAGTTTATGATCTTATAGGTCAAAGTATTTTTTTCCGCGCTTTATCACGCAAAACGTTCATTAGAGCAAGTAATTGAATTTTTCATACTGACTACCATTCTTGATATTTTTAGTGAATCACATATAATTTTTATTTCTATGGGAGAATATTTAGTCTAAAAGAAAGCACAAGCCATAGCTATTTGAGTGCTAGGAAAGAAAGGAGTTAATTTTAATTATTATGAAAGAATTTTAAAGAAGTTAAATAAAAATTTAGTACAAGATAACATCAGATTTACACATACATGTAAGTTTTATACATAAGGCGAAAAATTAAGGAATCTTCAAATAAAAATACATTCATATATACAGTTTTTCAAAGAAATTAAAGCACGAAAAAAAATTAAGTTTAAAAAAATTCCTTTTTTAAGTACTGCAATCTCATTATTTTCCTCTGAATTATCGATAATTCATGAAAAAAAGTAATATTTTTCAATAAAAAATGCAGCTCTATTTTTTATAAAGCATATTTTCATCTAAAATATTCATTTATGTAATAAAAAACATTGTTTCACTTTTTATTTATGTGATGAAAAGACATTTTTTTTTGTAAGTTAAAGTGCATTGTTTTGTTTATGTAAATTGAATTTCGTAATATTTAACACTTATTGATGACGTTTATCTGTTAAAAGTTCATTTTCTCTTTCGAGAGAAATCTTAAGCTGTTTTACATAATAAAGGCAAATATGCAGGTGTTTGTTGTAAAAGGCTGTCAGAATAAATATAATTTAACATGAAGTTTCAAGTAATTTTAAGAAATTTTAGCGTAAATAATAATATTCTGGTATATAAGGAAAAAACACTATTACGTAAGTTACTGAATAATGTAATATTACTCTAAATATTACTCTAAATATTCATCGAACTTTCCTTTTGTTCACTCCATTGTAGAACAAATGTTTGAATGTCTTGAATATCATATTCATGTTCTTTTTTTGCTGTTATCCAACACAGGATTTCTCATATATATATGTGGGATATTGAGTGATTAGCTTATGATTTAAGCAAAAGTAACATTCTTAATAAGATAAAAAAGGTTTAATAGACATAAAATATATACTTAGAATTCAAAAATAACAGTAGAACTGAATAGTATTCTGTATAAATAAGCTTCTCTGAGCTTTGGATTAAAAATCCATCAAACTCGCCATCGCCGAAATCTATAGAACACCTCGTTCTTTCCACGCATCATCACACGAGTCTCATTTTGGATATCACCTTCATTAAATCATTGAGTTTATTATGTTTTATTGCTGAATACTTCATTCTTTAATCCCACATTCTCGGTCATCCTGACGTTTCTGACGTCCTCGGCAGCTGCTTATAAAATTTTAGACACAAATTCACACAAATTCAAGGTAAAACAGGTAAATATAAAACAACAACATCTAACGTTACAAGCAAACATAAAACAAAAACATCTAACGTTATGCAGATGCATTACCCCACGACTTGACGTATTTTGCAATAGTAGATATCTTGTCCACCATGGTCTCCAATTCTCTTTGCATCATAATGATCATGTGATTTTTCTATAATGTTTTTATTAGGTCCATGGAATTTTCTCCTTTTCAGTCCTGTTCCATACGGCATTTCTTGGATTAACTCGGTATCATTTAATTCATATCTGTTAGGTACTTTTCTGATCATGTTAAATTGCTTTCTATAATTATCGTTACTCCAGAAATATAGATTTCTACGCGAACCATTAAAGTTTGCTTTGATGCTTGTTTTATTATTCCTTTCACACGGTTCAACCCTTTCTTTTTCAAAAATTTCAAATTTTCTTTCCTTTAAATATTTTCTCCGATTTTCACATTTGTGACATTTTCTATTAAAATTATTTCTCGAATAATATTTCTTTTCTTCATCTCTATCATTGTAATCACGCTTCTTGTAATTTCTGATAAATTTCTGTTTATTTTCATTAATTCCTTCAATATTATTTTCTTCCTCCGTGTTTTTCCGCTTATAATATTTTTCAACTTTCCTCGTTTCATTTTTATTTTCATTGGAGCGTACACATAAATTGCGTTTTTCTTTTAGGTCATTCATTCGTCCTGTTTGTGATGTCTCGTTACTTTCATTCAATCTTTTCTTACTAATTAAATTTTCTTCTTTCTCATTTATTTCTTTTCTAATTTTCAAATTTCTCACGTGATTCGAATCAATTTCATTTTCTTCTATGACTCTCGCGAAATTAATCAAGTAATTATAATATTTTCATCACTTGAATTATCTAATGTTGACGTTTTCTTTTCATTATTATTTCTGGCAGCATGATTCAATTTTATATCAGAATTCTTCTGAACTTCAGTGTAACCTACTTCAATATTGTTGCGTTCGTCAACGATCTTAATTCCGTTCTCGTCTATCGCCAAATTTAATTTGCTAATCACATCGTATCCCAATACAATATCATATGAAAGAGATTCTAACACATACAAATTTGCTTTGATTAGAAAATCATCAATATTAAATTCATATGAAAAGTATCCTTTAGGATAAACAACTACTCTTTCTATGCCTGACAAAGAAATATTATTTGAACGTAATCTTGGCGATCCAATTTTCGTATAGTATTCATAACTGACCAGACTGATATCACTTCCAGTGTCAAAAAAGATCTGTGTCTTTTCACCGTTAATATCAATATTTATCATGCGATCCGGCTTGGCGCTGTTTGTTTGTTTGATTACTGCAAAATTTATCTCCTTGTGATTGGATAATCGCGGGTTTTGGCTCCCGTTAATATCGGTGTCTAACATGTGATCCGGTTTGGCACTGTTTGTTTCTTTGATTAATGCACAATTCACTTCTTTGTGATTGGATAATCGCGGGTTTTGGCTCCGATTTTGGCTGTCATAATTTATTTGACTATTATTCCCATTTTTACACTGGGATATTACGTGGCCAAGACGGTTACATTTAAAACATCTAATTTGTGCCCTGTTTCTTTCATTTAAATTAGAAGATTCATTTTTATTAGCTGTATTATCTGCAAATTGTTGTTTTCTTAAAGTATCATAACGTTGAGATGGTAACCACGGTTTTGAATTGTTATTATCGCGCATTTTTGACTTTCTATCTTCAAAGTGGTGTGAATTTCTATTCATGGTTTTAATATTACGCCTTGCTGTTTCGTAATCATCTAGTTTACAAACTAATACATCAACATTTTTAATTTTGGGAAGATCATCGATAAAATGTTCTTTCATTTCTATCGGTAACCTTCTCTTGATTTGATCTACTAATATTAGTTCTTTTAAATCTTCAAAATTGGATACATCAAGACCGGTAATCCATTCATCTAAATAATTCCTTAACTCAAATGCTAGATCGCGCCAAGTGGCTGAGTTTTCTTTCTTATGCGACATTAATTTTTGCCTAAACTCTTCTGGCGTCAATTTGAATCTTTTGAGCAGCAAGTTTTTTACATAATCGTAGTTATTTGTTAATGTTTCTGGTTCTCTAGTTATAACATTAGCAATTTCTAGAGGCATTAAACTTAATAAGTGCATGACCCAATTCTCTTTTGTTATATTCATCCTAGAAATCTGTCTCTCGAATAGAGCTAAATAGATACTAATATCACCCTTCCCATCAAAGTGTGACATTAATTTAGACAAATCTGGTTGCTTACCTGAACCAGTTACAGCCGAACCGTCACTTGTACTTGTCATATTTCCTTGAAGTTCAATTTTTCGTAATTCGTACTCCATCTCCATCTTCTTTTCCTCTAATCTTCTTTCCGCTTCTAACCGTAACCGTTTTTCTTCTTTTTCTGCTTCTAGTCTTCTTTCTTCTTTTTCTGCTTCTAGTCTTTCTTTTTCTTTTTCTATTCTCTCCGCGGCAATGACTTCAAGTCGAACTTTTACAAAATTTTCTTCATAATCCTTCGATTCCGTCACCAACTTTATCAAATCAATGATTCTTGGAGTCTGAGGCACAACTATACCTAGATCATCACACAATGTTAACAAGTCCGCCTTTTTAGCTTTATTCAGAACAGACATTATAATTTTTGTTTACACTTCAACAAAACAATATAGTGCACTATCTTGCAGGCTTGATTACGGATAATTTCTAATCATTACACATATAACAAACAGTTCCTTTTTTTATATAATACGTTTTAGTTTAAAAACAAAACATTCTTCTTAGACTTAGATCTTCTAAGTACAAAATAGCTTTCATCGTGAAATTCAAATTCAAATATAAATCAGCGAAATCATTCAAATCCTTCAATCCCGGCAACGAACCCCCAAAACTTGTGGGATATTGAGTGATTAGCTTATGATTTAAGCAAAAGTAACATTCTTGATAAGATAAAAAAGGTTTAATAGACATAAAATATATACTTAGCATTCAAAAATAACAGTAGAACTGAATAGTATTCTGTATAAATAAGCTTCTCTGAGCTTTGGATTAAAAATCCATCAAACTCGCCATCGCCGAAATCTGTAGAACACCTCGTTCTTTCCACGCATCATCACACGAGTCTCATTTTGGATATCACCTTCATTAAATCATTGAGTTTATTATGTTTTATTGCTGAATACTTCATTCTTTAATCCCACATATATATTATTTACTATTAATGATATTATATATATATATATATATATGTATACAGAGTGTTTCAAAAATGACCAGTATATTCGAAAAATTAATAAAAACTAAACGGGCAACGATAGAAATACACCGTTTATTGCAATATGCTTGGGACAACAGTAAATTTTTCAGGCAGACAAACTTTCGAAATTAGTTACAATTTTCAACAACAGATGACGCTGCAGTTTGGAAAAAGCGAAAGTACGATATTTTCCACATATCCACCATGCGCAGTAATAATATGGCGTAGTCTCTGATGAACGAGATTACCAGATATCTTTGTAAACGTGTCAGACGCGATGGCTTCACATGTAGAAAAGATAAATGTACTGCTTCATTTGTTTAATTGTTTCTGAACTGTGGTGGTGCACCTGGTCTTTCAAGTCAAAAATCCTCTATTCTAAGGATTAAACAATTTTTTCTCAGCAAACTTGTAATCTGTGAACAGCATATACTTAAAGCAGAAAGACACCTTACAGAATGGCGAATTCACAGACTGCGTTTTCTTCTATACCTTTCAAATTGCCTGCAGCGCCATCTGTTGTTGAAAATTCTAACTAATTTCGAAAGATTGTCTGTATGAAAATTTACTGTTATTCCAAGAATATTGCAACAAACGGTGTATTTTTATCGCTGCCGTTTAATTTTTATTGATTTACTTAAATATACCGGTCATTTTTGAAACACCCTGTATGTACTATGTATATATATATGTGTATATATATATATATATATGTATATATATATATAAATACGTATACTACATATATCTATATATCTATGTACGTTCATGCATAAGTTTTAAACAGGTGCTTTTACAAGTGGTTATCAAATTAATGGAAACGCTAATGAATAAAAGTAACATAATGCATCTCGCAAGCATTAAAATTTAGCCTTAAAATAATAATTCAAGCTACCAGATTTTTTGTTATTATTTAAACAATATATATTATGGTAGTATTAGGTAGCTTTCGTAAAACTGTACGCTTCTTGGATTTTTGTCAAATGCATGAAATGTCAAACCTCAACGATTTTCAGAGGCCATGTTGTAGGAGACCTGTTAGCTGGAGCAACTGTGCCACAAACATCCCAGCTTTAAGCCGTACCTAGAAGTACAGTGTATAAAATCATGACAGTATATACACAGTGCATCAAAACAAGGTCAGCAAAACAAAATAGTGATGGAAGGAGAAGCTGAGAGAAAGAGACTGACAAGTATTGAAGCAGATTGTAATGTTTAAAACGAAACGTCCGGCAATTCCACCAGAAGGTTGGCTCCATAATACTTACACGCACCCTCCTATTAAACAAACTAAAACACATCCATAACCACCTATTCCAAATCTCAATTTTAACAACGTAGCCTGAACAAGCAACAGTTCTGCTGCTCCTTCTCAGTGTTACAATTGTCACACATACATCCGCCCATTGTCACGTAGGGGGATCTGTTCCCCGGCGGGAAGTTTTCGTTTTTTTATTTTCTATTATTATGTGATTCCTGTTTGTTTTTATTTTTTCCTACCTGCCCTCTGTCGCGTTAGGTTCTTTTGCACCTGGCAGGTGCGGCTCTGTTATGAGTTTTTCTTTCAAAAACGCCCACTGTCGCGATTCTGTCGGTCCAGTTTCGTCTGAATTCTGTAATTTTTTAAGACTTTAATAAAGGCGACCGGGAGGAACACCATGTTCTACAGACCTGGTTTCCTTATCTGAGCTGTACCTGTTAGGAAAACAATGTCTAAAAGGAGAACATCTGCAGCCAAAGTGATCGCAGAGCTCAAACAGCATTTTAATTCTCCAGGGTCAGTAGTTACTGTTACGAGGAAGCTTCATTAACAGAATATTTATAGTAGAGTGGAAATTACCAAGCCACTTGTCACTGTTTTTAATGCCAAACATGAACTTCAGCGACGCTACAACCACAAATCTTGTTCGATTAATAAGTGGAAGGCAATTAAATGTACAGGCAAATTATCTTTCATATATTTTTCCACAACAGGATGGGTATAAGTTTGGAGGACATCTGCACAAACGTATGATCGTGATCGTTTAGACAGTCGCGTCGTGATTTTCTGCGGACCTAATTGTAACCCTGTAAGGAAGGATTACTCTGAAAAAAGTATAGAGATTTTTTAGGTCAGTAAGTCCATCCTCTGATGCAAACTTAATTTTCTTTAGGAAATACAACTTTCCTGGATGATAACTCCTATTCATGCTGCAGGACTTGTGCAATCATGGTTTGATAATACAAGATGAAGTTCAACATTTACCTTGGCCCGTACATTACCCCGACCTCCATGTAATCGAACTGTTGTGGTTTTATTGTTGGAATTTGATGGGAAATAGAAAGTACCCAAAGGAGACAATCTCACACAAGTACATATCGGCGCACTATACAGGCTGTATCAGGATTGGTCGTTCAAGTTTGAAAAGGAGTGGAAAATAGCAAAAATAAATAAATAAATAAATAAAAAATTACACAAGAAAATATGGGCACCCTATGCAGGCTGTATCGGGATTGAGCGTTAAAATTTTTGTGTGGATAGAAAATAGCAAAAAAAGACAATCTCACACAGAAAAGTATGGGAGCATTATGCAGGCTATATCAGATCATTCAAATTTGATGGGGGAGGGGAAGGGACAAGAAAAAGGAAAAAAATCTTACACTGAAAAGTATGGGCGCAAACGAGAGCAAGATACTATAGAGTACGCTGTGTTTTTACACTTTTTGGTCACGTGCGGATCTCTCTGTTACGTCAAGTCGATTTTCATTCAAAAAGTTAACTTTGAAGGAGTAAGATAAACTATAATACGTTGAATCAATCACTGCGATAGTTCAAAATGGCCGGAAAATCATACATATGCATGTGAAATGTTAATTCAACTGGCACAAACCTCATCATAAAAGATTTGCGCATATCCATAAACATCTGAAAAGGAAAGCAAAAGTTCCTCTTTGAATATCCACTACACTGTTGATTGCAAAACGCTAAACTAACGAGCAATATCTTATGTGCTGAAACTTATTTTTTTCTTCGGCATACTGCAAGACAACTTCCTTTATTGGAGTTGTCCTGAGTAGAATCTCTATATCTTGATAGGTATTAGTAACCGATCGAGTTTTGCACAGATGGTGATTAACTTGTGGAAACAATTGATGCTGATATTTGCGCAGTTTGGGGTAGCATTTTGCATATATTTTCACAACCCTCTGACTGCTTTCCACTGACGCACTGGAAATTAGATGCACATTTGCACATCCATGTAACGAATAATTATTCATGTTGCTTCTGCAAAAATACTTTGTCGAATGATCATTGACCGGACTTCTCAGAGAGCTTTGTGCATGGTCAGAAATTGTGGATACACAGCGTCCTCTACACTACCATGCGTTCGTTTGCACACATACTTTCGTATGTGAGATCGTCTCCATTTCCTGTTTTCCACCTCTCCATAACATATTAACGATCAATCTTGACAGACCCTGTAGACTATATTATACACTAAATATTTAAAAAAAATTGCAGCAAAGTATCGATTTATTTGATCGCTTTTTTTTAGAAAAAGTTTATATAACCACAATTTAACTTTATTCTAATCATAATGTAGTACATATAATTATGGTCAGAATAAAGGTTACTTTTACTGTTATGCATCGTTTTATATAAAACAGTCAAAAGGCTGGACTTTTTCCCGTAAATGTTTAACAGCGCAAATATAGTACAGAATATGCTGTTTAATAATTAAGTTTCAGAACGAACAATACGTCTGCAAACCTATTTGCCGCAACACAATTATCACTACCTAACTTTATTCTCACCATAACAAAGCCCATAACACACTGTTAAAATTTTATGGCAAATTATCTTGGTAATCGACCATTTTTTGAGAAAAAGATTACATAATCGAAGTTTAACTCTATTCTGACTGAAATATTGGCAATAATACGATTAGAATAGAATTAAATTACGATTTTGTAACCATTTTATATAAAAACTGTAGAATGTCTGTACAGTTTGCTGTAGATTTTTAACACTGTACATTACTTTCATAAAGCGAAATTCAAACAGTTAATGTCAACAAATATTCATATAATCAAGTTCTTTTGTAAATTACTGTAAAAGAAAAATAAATGCACACTATATTTGTATGTCAAATTCAAAGCAACATGTAATTTAAATGAATATGAATTTCAACGCTTGAGAATTTTTTTCTTTAAGAATTAATATGAATATTAACATTAACATGATTTAACATTAATGAAATTAACATTAATTAACATGAAAATGTTTAATTCTGTAAATAATACAGCTTAAGATTCGACAACTTCTTAATACTAAACCTAAAATAAAACTGATTTAAACAACAACAACAAAAAAAAAATACTGTTTATTTCAAATATTTTTGTAAATATTACCTATCACAAAAGAAATGCATATATAAGTATATATATATATATATATATATATATATATATATATTGTAACGCTTATTTAGCAATAATTATTTATACTTTCACACGGAAACGACTCATTGAAAAAAAAATACACAGTCAAATAATCAATTCTGTGCAACTTATAAATAATGCAATACAATCGGAAATTCTCTTTAGACATCTGAAGTTAAGACATAAAAAAGAAAGAGGAAGTAAATAATTAAAGAAACGCGGAAAATAAAACAGCCCTTTGAAAACAATTTTCAATTTACGATAATGTCTGCAATTTCTTTTCCAAAATAGAAAGTGTCGCTTACAATTGAAATTATCCTGGAAAGAATACATTCTTTTTTTTATTCTTTTTTTTTTTTTTTGCCTAAAGGAATAATAAGATAGAGAAAGAATAAAATAAATTATAATCTTAAAAAAAAAAAAAAAGTTGTAACATGCAAAAAAGCTTTATTTTTGTATTGCATGGTGTATTAAAATAAATACGATAGATAAAAATGTGTGAGGTGCGTGTACCTAAATCCGAATATTTAAAAGATAAATACCATCTTTGTTGTTTAAGAGGAAATTATATGCGATGATTTTGCTTATGAAATGTATAAAAGAAATAGTTATTATTAATAAGAGACAATCCAAATTTTTTAAATGCATAATAATAGATTAAATTATGTTTTGGAAGCATATATACATATATGTATATATATAGCTTTTTATATTGCTTTACAGATATAGAATAGAAAATGTAATTTTTTAATGAACATTTTAAAGTTTTGATTTTTTTTCTCTTACATATAAATTTAATTTCCTCATCTACAGATCTACAGATTTTTATCATGTCAATACCTACATACCAAGTTAGTGCGTGTTTCTTTTATTTTAATTGTAAAAATACAGGGTGATTCTAAATTTATGGTGCAAACTTTAAGGGTTGATACAGGTTACAATCATACTGATAACAATTGTTTATTCTATAGGTATGTATGGACGTAAGAAACGCATTGAGGTTTAACCAGAGGGCCAATTTGGTCCTTTTTTTCTTTCAAAATTTCGCACACCAGAAAATTTCTATAATATTTTATTCTTTATTGTAGACAGACGCTTCATGATTACACAAAAGAAAAAAAATTCTCCTTTAAAAATTTCCTCTTTTTCTTCCTTTTCTTTCTTTTGTTTTTGTTTTTGTTTGTTTGTTTGTTTGTTTGCAGGAATAATAAGATAGAGGAATAAAAATAAAGAAGAATAAAAAGAATTAAGAAAAGAATAAAGAAGAATAAAAATAAATTATAATCTTAAAAAAAAGGTAGTAACATGCAAAAAAAGCTTTGTTTTTGTATTGTATGATGTATTAAAATAAATGCGATAGATAAAAATATGAGAGGTGCTTGTACCTAAATCCAAATATTTAAAAAATAAATACCAGCTTTGTTGCTTAAGCAACTTATTAAGCTTGCTTAAACTTTACTTATGCAATAAATAAAATATTTATTATTAAAATTGGCAATCCAAGTTTTCAAATTAATATTATTAGATTAAATTATATTTTGAAAGCATTTACATATATATTTCTTTTTCTGTTGTTTTACAGTTATAGAATAGAGAATATAATTTTTTAGTGTACATGCTAAAGTTTTCATTTTTTTTTTCTCTTAGATATAGATTTAATTTCCTCATCCACAGATAGTTTCTAATCACGTCAATATTTATATTCCAAGTTCGTACTTGTTTATTTTATTTTATTTGGCAGAATATAACACACAGGTAGAGTCAATCAGGGAAACTTTGTGCCAAACCAGGGTAACATTGCTCCACTTTTACGAAACAAAAACCCATTCTACCACGGACTGACAAATTACTTCCAATAAACTGTCAAACTCACACTGGTGTTGCCATCTATATTTTAAGGCCAAAACTTTGCCGTTAACTCAAGTGATGTAGCAGATATAATATTTTTTTATCTCATGACCCAAAGTTACCTTGATAGGTCAGATGTACCCTGATTGACTACAGTATATCTGTTAAGGGTGTTCTTAACTGCTCCGCTTAAGGGTGTATTCGAAAAAACGCTTTTCCACCTTCAACAGCTCGAAATTTTCAGATTTAATTTCAGACACACTATTAAAAGTAGAAACATGAAACTTGCTGTGGGTATTTTTGAAGAGACGTACAAGGTGCCGTGTGATGTAATTTTACGCTCCATTCATTAGAATTTCATTTATGAACATTTATCTACTCAGCATGACACTTTTTTTCGTCCCCAAATCTCCCGCTTCTGAAAAATCTGCTAAAAATGCCGTTTTTGATTGCTTTTTTTTTTTTTTGCAATATTTTCTGCATTTACCAAAGAATTGACAGTCACGGCACCTTGTGTAGTTTCTAAATAAGAGAATCTGCGAGTTTGATGAGTTTGAGAGCAAAAGTGGATTCAAAAATAAATCGGAAAATAAGCAGTTTGAATCGAAATACACCCTTAACTCAAGTGATGTAGCAGATTTAATCTTTTTTATCTCATGACCCAAAGTTGATAGGTCAGAGGTACCCTGATTGACTACAGTACATATGTTAAAGATCTGGTACTGTTAAAGATCTATGATAAAACCAAGACGGCATAACTGAAAGGATTAATTTGGGACTACCAATGAACTTGTTATAATTGTTTTATTCAAAATGTAGATATTAAATATCACGGGCAAATGCTTTATTGTAAGAAAATTGCAGAATATTTCGATGATGTCTGAAAAATATCTGCCTAATACTCCTTCCTTATATTAAAAATGCATAATTACATAATGAAGAAAGAAACTCTTTGTAAGAAGGAACTTAATAAAAATACTTTAAATTTTAGCGAATTCGGATTCAGAAAGAAAAAATCGGTAACTGTAGTCGCAAATCGCACAGAGTGTTTCGTTTGATATATCTTTCAAAACAATTTATCCTTTAATTAATAAAATCAAATTGTTAATTTATAATTATTAAATGCTTACATAGCATCAAAATATTTAATTTAAAAATATACATAAATAGAAGTTATTTATTTTAATCAGATAAAAAATGTTCAAATAAAATTATTTGAATAAAATGCAAAATTCTAAATTTCTTGAAAATCAAGAAAAAAAAAGAGATATAAATAAAATTTTAAGTTTCTAAATGAAAAAAAAATTAAAATTTAATTTAAATTTTTAATCATTAATAAATCATAAAAATGTTTTTTAAATAGAAAGAAAATTTCTATTTAAATAGAAAAGAAAAATAATGAGAATATCAGATGAATGAAATCTAATAATATAAACCTTAAATTAGCCAAAAATACGAAAATTTTTCTTATTAAATCCATTTTAGGATAAAAATTCCATGCCCTGGCAGTGGGGATCGAACTAAGAACCTTCTTTAAAATAGCAAATAAATCCTTTGTGAAAAAGTGTTTAAAGATAGGAAACCAACGATTATAAATGCACAAATAATGCATGAAAACGTAGCAAACAGCATTTTCTGATCTTTATCGAGATTCTTCATCAGTGCAAAACTCAAGGAGCTAGGAAAAGCAAAGCTGAGCAAAGAGACAGAGAAACGCAGGCTTATATACCTGTTAGGGGAACGATTCCGTCAAAAGAAAAGCAACCAATGAGATGAAATCAGTCTGAGCAACTGGATGGACAATTAGAGATATCTACTGGAGAACAAACAAAATAAAAACTAAAAAGCGAGAGAAAAACAGCTTTAAATTAAAGGTTTTCAAATGCTTGGAAAATAAGGAGTACTTGATAAGTCATTGACTAAGGAGTGAGAATTTTTAGCTTACCAGATCATTAAAAATTCTCACTCCTTATTCAATGACTTAATCAATTATGATGTATAGACGCAAAACGTTCAAACTAAGATTTTCTTTACAAAACACAAAAAAGAACGCATGACATTGATTAATTTATTTAAAATAATGGACTTCTTAAAATTTTTATGATTTGTCCTGTAACACGAGGTATACAGCTGTAAGTACACAAAATTTGAAGTATCTGACTTATAAAGTTTTTGTGTACGGATTCTGTGATGGACAGAGGATAGAGACAAATAATGTTTCGTCAGATCAAAAAAAACAACAACACGATTTTTAATAATAGATATGAATACTATTTTCATAACTCATGTTTTATATTATTCTCTAAATATTTTTTGTTATAGAAACTACAATGTAATATTTAATGCTTTCGTATATAAGGATATTCATTGTTAGTCTTGTGATTGTTAGAGCAAAATTTCATACATAATTCCAACTATTTTATAAATATAATTAAGACAAATACCAATATAACCAGTTAAATACCATTGTGATCCACTCATATTAAATATATGGAATGTGTAACAAAAAGTATTTCGCTTGTCCATGTAATAAAACCAAATTTTGTTACAAATTACATATTTGTTAAGTGAGTGGAACACGATGGTATTTACTGGTTAAATAAATTTTTATCTTAAGTATATTATGTAAGATAATAATTGGAAGTTTATTTATGTTTACGAATATATTCTCCATCGAATGCTTGAGAATCTTTACCTGAAATTTGCATTGCATATCTGTGGAATATTCTTCTAAAGTTCAGTTCTTTAAATCATAATTAAATTCACAGACATTCTGACACCGTTAAACTTTGAAACTTATATTTAAACAATAATTATTTACAAAGTTCTATTTACAATTTAAACACTCATAAGTTTTAGTTAATTAGTACACGTCATACGCGGGAAGTCCTCTTCATCGAACATTCTTTTTTTACGACCCAAAACAAAACATTCCATCAAACGTTATCTTCATCTCACTTCGGCATTTCCCTTGAATTTGATCTACTGCTTGAATCGTCTGCCTTGCTGAGAACCTTGGTTTCAGAGTACTGACATGGGGAAGCAACAAGACACAATGCTACTTGGCTGTGGTAGAAAGAATCGCTTCCTCATATCTACTTTCATGTCATTTTTTCATTCTTTCATCGTCACGTTTTTGTAGGCCCCGATTATGACGAATTGGGGCCCTGGGCAAAGATAAATTAGGGGGCCCCTTTCGAATCATTTCAACGTTATTCAAATAGAACTGATGGTCACTCATATGTGTATGTATAATGCATAAACATATTATTACACATTGGATATAAATGGAAGAAAATTCTTAGCTCCGTCACTTCTAAGTTAAACACCTTAATTAATAGGAGTGCATATTTTTTTTTTCCTTTGTACAGAACAAAAAAATTTTATATTAAAATTTAGCAATTTGATATAAAATTTAGCAATTTGATTTTAGCAATTTACTTTAAGATGAATTTAATAATTTTACTATATGGAGGAGTTAGAATTGGAAAAAGAAAGTAATTTTTTTTAAATTTAATGTATTGGTTTTGAGGGCCCCTTAAGGTCAGGGGCCCATGACAAAGTCCCGATTTGCCCATGCGGTACTAAAGGCCTGCGTTTTTCTTTTTTTAATTTATCCTACATTTACTCTAATGAAATATACACTGCTTTTCAAATAAACACATTTCAGAACACTTTTTGTCTTCAAATTTACAACATATTAATGTGCTGCGAATTACATAACTTCAAATACAAATCATTTTTTATTATGTGATTGCGTTCTTAATATGTTGCAAAAGTGTTGCTATCTAGAAATGTGTTCCAAAATAAGTGCTGTTAATTGTGTTAAAATAGTGTTGTATATAGTGTTGATAAAAATATTTTCTTACAATACTGTTTTGCTGCATATCAATTTGTCACCAAATTAACAATTCATTGTAAACACCACACAATTTACAACACTATAAAACAAAACACGTGAGACACATTCAAAACGTTTTCTACAGGGTACCTTTAAAATTATACAGTTTTAAAAAGGAAATAAGAGACAGCCTCTTTATAGAAAAACAAATTGCAGGAGAATACTGAGTGAATTCACTAATTTTCACTAATTAACATCAATTATTGCATTTCTGGAAAAGTAATGTGAAATTTAACAGCACTTTTTGCAGAATGTTTTATCCTGGCACAGTTTGTAACACATTCATAAGATAATCCAAAACGATTTTAGTAAGAAATTTTAATTATTATGTTTAATTAGCGTTCTAAAAGTATTTCACGAATTTGCATTGTACTAATAAAAACAACCTATTCATCATTTTTAATAAACCTTTATTAAACATTTATGGAAACAATTTGCAACAGTTGTGATCTTGTGTTATGATTGAAGCTGGCGGTCAGAAAAAATAACGCCCTGAAATAATTATTTTCTTTCTTATTGAAAATCATAGCCTAGAGCTAAATAAATATTTATGATAGAAAATTTTAAACAAGTATTTCACAATGCAAGATGTAAAAATATTTGCAATCGTCTACAATGTAATCAAAAGTTATTTGTAAATTGAAAATAACAGAACAATTTTATCGTGGAATTAAGTTTTAGTCAACAGTATTTTAACTGAAATTAATAAAATTTATTTTTGAAGAATGTACTTTGGCTGAAGGCAATTTTCATTACAGTAGTTGAAAGGCAAACAAAGAGACTGTGACGACAGGGTAAATATTTATGTAAGATTTTCTCTGCATGTGTATAACAACTTTTAGCGTCTGAATATTTGAAATATTACAAATAGATAGATTGTTTATATAAAACCTAAAAAATACCGTAATAATAGAGAAAATTTGGTTAAATAATCCAATAAGAAGATTAATATGCAGTGTATACACAAAATGTACTAAACATTTAAATAACTTTTTAAATAGGAAAACTGCATTTTGATTTAATTTATGTTACCATACAAAGGAAAAAAGAAAAGAAATGTTACAGCATTGAACAAGCTAAATTAAGCTAAAAATTACTAAAAATGATTTTAAAAAAAACTAAAAAAGGTATAATATCTTTTTTAGATCGATATATGCTACATCAGCCTATGTTTAACAGTTTCAAGATCCTTGATATAAATACTGCCAAAACAAATTTTTGAACAAAACATTGGTAAAAAAAAATTGTGATCCTGGTTCTTCGAGTGACAAGTGTAACCTCTTAACGCTCAAACTAATATTAATAAGGGAGTTTTGTTTATATATTTCTTGCTATCATTTTAATTATTATCTAAAGACTTTTATTTTTTAATAAAGAATTTTTTTTTCTTTCTTCGTATAAGGTACCTTCGGTCGATAAGTTTTTTTGTGCGTGAGGGACTAAGGGGTGCCTTGGCAAAATCCTTGTTTGCCCATAGAGAAAAAAAAAACTCTACTTCTGTTTCTTAGATTTTTGTAGGCAATTTCTGCCACTGTAATACACCTCGGATGTGCGTAAAACATCAATTACTAATTCTATCTTTACACATGCGAATTAAGTTAACCACTTCGGGAATGTAGGTGCATTTGTATCTTGAAATATGTGTATCTTCAAAAGATGTTTATTGCACTTGATTTTGGCACCATTAAAAAAGAAGAGAAAAATTTTGCTTATTTACTTAAGCCATTTTCTTGATTGATAAATAGATTTAATCATTTACAAATAGTGGTGCAAACGGAATAAAATTCAAGCAAAAGATGCTGGTTCTGAAATGGTTTGTTAAATACAAGGTTCTAAAAAGGACTTTTTTTTTTATGCGGTCATCTTTAACAGTGTAATTTTATATTCTGTTCATATGTATAAAGAATAAATGTGCGTGATATATTTCTGTTGTTTATTTTTACAAAAGCAAAGCATGCCTGCATACCTATTTATTTTGTAAACCGATCTAAGTAAACCAATTTATTTATTTATATAAAATTGAAGTAGGAAAGGTAAAAGTCATTTTCCTACAAATAAGTCAGTTTTTATATAATTGGTTTTTGTTACATTTACATATAAATAATTTCAAGGTTTGTTGCAGAATAAAATAAAATTTGAATATTCTTATGCACTTCTCCGATCTATATGCAGAATGCATGTGTTTGAGATAGCGCCCACCTAGCAAGCGAAATTTAATTTCATATGTAAAAAATAAATATTCTGTGTCTATTTTTATTTATGTGTATAGTTGAAATAAAGGTGCCTATTGAATATTTTCTCCGCTGTTTCAACTGCAGTGCTTCCATTTCAGAATGGATTGCATAGAAATAAGCTCATCTTTTAGAAAATTCTTTTTCTACAGTCAGTACTGCAAACACTTTTATTCATTCTTTTGTTTGTTTGTTTGTTTTTTATCATCTTCTTTTTAACGAAATTTAAAATACATTCAACTAAAAATAAATCTTTATAAGAATTGCATGCATTAAAAAACTATTGTAAAGCGAAAAAAATCTTTAAATCTTTAGGAATGTTAAATTCTTTCAGCAATAATTTAAGTTTTTTAAAAAACCTTATGCATTGTTTTACATGTTGGCTGCCACGTAAGTCACCGGTGACTGAGACTTAACTATCCGTTTAGCTCGTGTCAGTGATCTGTGACTGAAAGTGTAAAATATGTTATAAAACAAAAAATATATACATATTTTGTTTTAAATAACTATTGAAAAATTATTTGAAATTTACTTAAGTTTCATTTATTAGAGAATTGTATCATTAAATAAGAAGCGGCTTAAACGGAAAGTTCGGTGCCAGTCGCCAGTGTGTGACGTGTGATTCAACGTGTAAATTAAATTAAGAGCCGACATTACCGTTTGAAAAAGACCCGGATGATAACGTAAAGTCTATGGAGCTATTCTTTTCAAATATCTCATTCAAATTTCAATATTTTGACATGATTTTTTTTTTTTTTTTTTTTTTTTTTTTTTTGCACAGCATAGTTGAGGACGATCCACAAACGGCCTAGTTTTTACTTTTTCGATTTTGGTTACATCCTTTTTATATTAGTATAGTTTCAGTTTCATAACCAGTTCAAACCGGTTCTGAAAATTAAAGTATTAAAAAAAAATCTGGTAGCAAAATCGAAAAAGTAAAAACTAGGCCGGTTGTGGATAGTTCTCAGCTATTCTATGCAAAAAAAATCACGTCAAAATATTAAAATTTGAGCGAGATATTTGAAAAGAATCGCCCCCATAGACTTTACATTATCATCCGGGCCTTTTTCAGTCAGTAGTGTGGGCTCTTAAAGAAAATATAATGTTCCTGATAAATTTAATGTTCTGAATGAAATTAAAATTTTAAGAGACACTGTTCCTACTGCAATGTTTCCTTTTCAGAATGGATTGCATGAAAATAAGCCCATATTTTAGAAATTCCCTTTCTATATCAATGTGAAAAGTAACACTGGAAAGCCTCGATTACGTCCATTAATAACTATATCGTAATATTTATAATATACCCCTAATAGCATGCATGGTCACAGTGACGTCACAGTGACGTCACTGTGAGTCACTTTGGTCACATCACATCTGTGACCAAAATGCCACCACTCAGTGACGTCACATTGTGACTAAGATGTGACTTTCTTAAAAATCTTTAGAAATGTATAAATATCCTTCAAAACATGCTATTTACTTTAAAAAACATGTTTTTGGCAATTTAAATATCGTCGCTTTTGTCACAGTTTCGTCACAATATTAATGTGAAATTAGTCACAAATGACACATTTTTCACAAATTTGTCCCACTGTGACCACTTTGTGAAACGTCACAAAACAGCTCTAAAACGGCCATAACGGCTTCACATTTTAGTCACTGTGACTTCACATCGACGTCACATTGACAATCGATGGTCACAAAGTCACGATGTGACTTCACAACGACGTTGCAGTGACGTCACCATGGTTTACGGGACATTCCACAATGAAAAAGTAAGAATTTATAATATAAATAAATGTAATTATATAAATATAATCAAATATATTTTACATAAATGTATTTAAAATTATTCATAAGAGAGTCCATTGAAATTTATTATAAAAGTTCATATGTTTGTAACGATTCGCTATCTTTTGGCATCCCAAACATATGAATTAAATGGTTAGACAATTTACAAGAAAATTATTTAGCTAAACCATAGGTTCCCAACCTTTTCTGAACAACCGCCCCCTTTACAAGAGAAAAAAATCCCAACGCCCCCCCCCTCTTCCATAATAGTTAATTATACAAAATGTTAAAACATTGTTGCATATTATCTACATTTTATCTCTTTATCTATCTATTAAGAATCACAAATTAGGAGTTAATTAAAACGACCATCAAATGTAGTAAAAAATTTTCTATTAAAAACTGAAAAAGAAACAACAAACCAATAAGAATTAAAAAAAAAAAATACTCAAATGGTTGAGGCTTGTGGGATTTTAACAATTTGTTCATGTCGGATTCCAATTTCTTTAACATCAGTCACAAATTGTCAGGTTCAAAGATGTCTGTTCCCTTTCTTAAATTAGCTATATAAGCATGGAACCCACTCTCAGCAAATCTGATGAAGGAAAAGCAATTAACATTTTATATAATCTCGCTCACAATCCATCTTAGAGAATTGTATTGGTTTTTTAAGTTAGAACTCTCGGTATCCATTTCTGAATTTTATTTTTAGTTCTTGTTTGCTTTCATTTCCTCGTTTAAATATGATGATACGGCTGTACCTGCATTTCGAAGTAAATATTCCTTTTTTACAAACTGCAAATAATGTGGCAAAGTGGCTGTATTCTCATTTACTTAGATTTCGCTTGAACAAAAAAATTTACCCACAGAAGTAGCTATGAGGTTTATTCTTTTAATTAAATTCAACTCATAATCTTGCAGTCATCTGATGCCTTATTAAAATATTTAAAATGTTTAAATTGATTTAATTAAATATTCTAGCTCTGTCAAACTATCGATGTCATCTTTTTAATGTAATAAGGTCTTAGCGTATTTTTACACCTCTGTTTTCAATTAAATATAATACTGAATCAAATATATTGAAAAATGATTCAAACTAATATCTTTTCAAAGACAACGAACTTCTGTATGCAGCAGCAAACAATTGTAATCATTTGCAACTCTGACACAAAGTGATAGCGACATCTGCACTACAAAGTGAAACAATTGGTTCACTTTGTTTTGAAATGATTTTCACCATAAAGTTGGCTAAATATCCCGCCATTCAATAAATTGCTTCTATTCATATTGACTACTCTAATACTGTAATGAAGCGACATATACTGGTGTTCATTCAACAATTTTAAAACCAAATGCTGATGATGTGTAGAAGAATTCACAGAGAGTACATTTATTACTGCTTGTTTCAAATGTGTTAATGAAACCCTGATGATATTCCGTCGTTGCTGGAGCAACATCAGTAGCAAGATATTATGAAAAGGAATTTCTCTTGGACTTATTTCATGATATTAAATATCGATTCTCTCTTCGTATTAGTTTCCAAACTTTTAGCAAATAATAACTCTTGACCTTTTTTTATGAGTTTTTGTTATTTGGTAACGCTGATCCATCGAATTGAATGGAAAATTTGCAGGTCTTTAAGTAATAGCATGATGATATTTTAATGTCTTAGCCATCTATTCTTTGTACCGAATTATTACTCAGTATTTTTTCTGATGATATCTGGCGGTTACTTATAATGAAGAACACTTTTTATTATCTCTCTGACTGCCGGCAAGATTAATTTCTCGTCGTTTGTGTGCGGTTTTCACACTTTTGCGATTAACAATATATTATTATATGAGGGTCGTAGTCCATCATTTTGTTTAGAAGATGACAGAAAAAGTTTGATATAGTTGACAGTTCTAAATTTTTCCTTTCTAATCTTTGAAAAATAGGACATGTCTTTTCCAGAGCTGCCAAGTCTCCGGCTTTTTCTATATCAATATTCTAATTCAGAAAATGTTTCTTTATTTAATTTTACCATTTGGGCGATTTAAAACAATCATATTTTCACTAAGATAACAGTGGTGTACAGAAACCCGGAGACTTGCCAGCTCGCTTTTCTATCACCACGCATTTATTCAAATGCTTTTGTTGCCTAGAAGGCTTCATTGCTTCATTCAAAAAAAAAAAAAAAAAAAAATTGGCAAATTAAACACATAGGCAACGGGCGATTTGTAGGAGAGTGCGTAGGTCCATATTTCAAATACTCAATATTGTACTGACGCAATTTTTACTTTGATTATGATATTTTGAAATAAGTTTTTCCCTATTTAAATTTAAATAAATTTAAATTTGAACAAACTTATAGACATAATAATTTTTATCACTTTCACTAAGAAAAAACAAATTTCTTGAATTGATTCAAATTACGGATTCGTTTTAAAATCTCTCTTCAGACATATGTTGTCATTTTTCAGAATTTTTTAAAATACAGGTTAATAAAAAAGAATTCTGTTTAAAATTTTCAGATAACAAATTATTGCAAATTTTGTACTTTACAATATTTAAATTTATAATGATCTTTAATGTGAGTCATAGTAATTTTTGGTGTTCCTATGTGAAATTTTGACATTCATGAAAGAACTGCAGCTACAATGTTTTTATCCTGATATAATAAAATTTTGTTCTCCGCGATTGTTAGCCGTTTTTTGTCTTCCACTTCAATTATTTTTATACAAGTAAAATAAATTTAACACTCAGATCTAGGTTCGTCTGCATAGATTTGCATAGACAAGTGCAGTTAAGATTTTCGTCGCGGACCGGGCAATGCAGAGAAGATCAACCATTTTCATTATATACGCAAGTAAGTCATGACCGCCCCCCTTTACTGTCCTAACGCCCCCCATTTTTCTCCAGACCCACTACCGCCCCCCTGAAAGGCTCCAGCGCCCCCGTTGGGAACCTATGAGCTAAACCAACGGACAATATCTAAATTAAAAAGCGAGTGATATATTTAATTTAATTTTAATATATAATTTTTTATTTTCCTATTATTTATTCCAGTTTTTCAAGTTCACTATGTTTGTAATTTTATTTTCTGTTTACATTCTGAAGATGACTCGATTAAAAAGGGTTGAAACATGTAAATAAAAAATTTTAAGGTATTTTAAATGTTTTTATTAATACAACAACGGCTTATAAGCAATATATTTATTTATAATATAAATTCCCTTTCTATAGTTCCTATAGCAAACATTTTCATTCATTCTTTTGTTTGTTCGTTTGTTTACTTCCATCCTCTTTGAACGAAACTTAATATACTTTCACTTAGAGTTTTTGACTTTGTAAAGATCAGAAGACTTTTTGTAAAAAATATATGCATTAAAAAAACTGAAAAAGAGAAATAAAAACCCTTTAAATCTTGAAGAATGTTGAGTGCTTTTAAAAATAAGGTACCATGGGGTAATAACGCCACGTTAAGGTTCGACCAATTTTCACGGCTCAGTTTTAGTTTGTATTTTTCAAACAAATATATGATTCGATACAGCAACTCATCGACTATCTATATAAAAAAAATAATTTAACAGATATGTATTCATAAAACGTAATGGCGTGATTTCTTGACCAATGCTATTTGGCGTTATTACCCACCTATATGGGTAATAACGCCATGCAAACAAAACTATGAAATAAGATGGAATAATTGCATGTAGATTGCCCAATTCTAAAAATACAAACTCTAAAAACTTGACAAATTGCATTCTAAGCTATTGAAAATGCTCAATTTTTTGTGAAAGTATAAGAAAAATAAAGGTGTGGTGTGTGTGTGTGGGGGGGGGGGGAAGGATGAGGCAAAAGAATATCAGACTGTGAGCTTCTTTTTGCTTAAAAAGGACCGCTTAAATAGAATTATTAGAAACATTGCACAGTTTTAACTGTGTTTATTTGAATTAGTATTTAGGATGTAGCTCGGCCACTGTAGGGAATCAACCGGGATATTAATGCCAAGGATTGGCGTTATTACCCCGTTATAGTTATTGCGCTGTACATTTTAAATTACAAATTATCTCGAGAAGATATCCAAAATCTTCAACAATATTTTGAAAGTCCATGAAATGTACTAAAAATTTATGTAATTAACAAAGTATTTCCGGATAAAAAAAATAGTCTTCACATCACAAAACTTATCTCGCAAATTTTAGATCAAGCGTTAATTTTAGTTGCTTGTAAAAACAATAAGACCTAAAAATGAAACAAATTAACTTGAAGCTGTTTTTTGCGATTTATATGACTCAAGAACCTTCTGCGCAGAGCACATGGGTGTCATTTACCAGATTATTTCATAATTATGCAAAATATTAGCACTTGGCGTTATTACCCCGCCTGGCGTTATTACCCCACACCACCTTACTTTAAACTGCTTGAAAACAGTATCCGTTATTTAACTAAATTAAAGAAAATATAAAATGTGTGTAATAAATTTATCGCACTGAATAAAAGCGAGATTTTAAAGATTTTTTAAAGAGACACTTAGTTTCCTGCTTTTGTAAAAAATGTTGAAAATATTAAGTTTTGATTTTAAATGAATTTAGAAATCTGAAGTATCGTAAAAATCTAAGACTAAAAAATAAGGCTGGAAATGCTTTACACTTCATTTATATGTCTTTAAATAATTGAAACATGCATCTTTGTGGACAGTACAAGTTCCCTATATAGACAATGATATATCAGGGAACCATTTTCCATAAATCACCAATGATCTGCACTTGAAATCAAACTGATAACTTGCAATAAAGTCAGGCTTATACACAGATATTTTTTAGATGCTTTTTAAATTTATTTTTAAATTCAATAATTTATTGTTTATTTATATAAAATTAAAATAATAACGCTAAAGTCATTTAAAAAAAAATCAGTTTTTATATAATTAGTTTTTGCTACTATTACATATAAATAATTTCAAGGTTTGATTCACAATAAAATGAAATCTGAATAATATGAGAAATTCAATTTCATATGTAAAAATAAATATTCTGTGTCTCTTTTTTTCTGTGTCTCTTTTTATTTATGTGTATTTGAAATAAAGATGCCTATTAAGTATTCCGCGCTGTTTCTAATGCAATACTTCCCTCTCAGAATGGATAATAATAGAAATAATCTCACCTTTTAGAAATTCCCTTTCGAAAGCTCCTATAGCAAACACTTTTATTCATTCTTTTGTATTTTTGTTTGTTTTTTATCATCTTTTTTTAACGAAATTTAAAACACTTTTAACTAAAAGTAAACCTTTCTAAGAATTTCATGCATTGAAAAACATTATAAAGAAATAAAAAACTTTAAATCTTGAGGAATGTTCAGTGCTTTTAGAAATACTTTAAGTTGTTTGAAAACCATATGCATTATTTAACTAAAGAAAATATACTGGTTTTGTAATAAATTTATGGCACTTAATAAAAGTGAGATTTTAAGAGACACTTAGTTACTGCTCTTGCGAAAAATGACGAAAATATTAGGTCGTTATTCAGGTCTTTCTTAGTTTTTTGCTTAATTTAGTCAAGATTTTTTAAAAGTTCAAGAATGAAAAAACAAGATTGATAATGAATTTAACTCATTCATTTGTCTGTAAATAATTGAGACTTGCAATCTTTGAGAGCAGCACTAAAGTTTTACAGATTACTAGCTGACCCGCCCGGCGTTGCCCGGGTCCGTATTAACAATATTAAACGAACTTGAAATTTGCATGATTTTATCATTAACTCGAAACATGCAGAAATGCATTGTCTGAAATACGTGGCCACTGACTGTGTAAAAAATCGGTTTAAAAAACAACAACTAATATTAAGCTCTAAAAATACTCAAAATGAGCAATGAGAAATGCGGAAGGGAATATGCATCCAACGATTGCGTGATTTTCATGTCAAATTGTTGATATTTACCCGTAAAAATCACTGTTAAGTCACGTAACTAATTATTTTTTTCACATAGAAATCCCAAGTGAAATATTTTGAATTTCAAACTAATTATATCTCACTTAAATCCAACTATACCATGATTGAAATCGATACTCGATGGTACCTAAAAGGTTGGTATATAGTATTATAATTTCAGAGCCATTTAACAAAAGTAAGTGTTATTTTTAATCAAATCATGCATAATGTTCACTCTGTGGATAAATTCCTAACCATAAACTTCTGTACCGTAACCATAACTTGCATGTAACCTAACTGCGACTTAACAGTACCCTACCGTAAATTAAATATAACATAAATGTAACCTAGCCTTCACTTTATTGTAACATATCCTTATTCTAACCATAAAATAAATGCAATTTAACTTTAACCTAACTTTAACTTAACTGTAACCTAACGGGAAATTAAATAAAATCAATGACTTACCGTAATGTAATTGCAACCTAATTGTTACCTAACCATATATTGGGTTCATGTCCATGGAAATTATTTTGTCTTGTTCAGATATGGTTATGATTCATTAGAATATTTTCGTCCGGTTCAGATTTCGTTCAATTCAGATTTTAGGTATTTTTTGAAATTGAATTTTAATGTTCGGATCGGATTCATGTCCATGGAAATTCTTTTGCCTTGCTCGGATCCAGTTATGGTTTTGTGGAATATTTTTGTCGGGAACAGATTTGGTTCAATTCAGATTTCGGCTTTTTCTTCAAATGATATTTTTGGGTTCGGGTTTTCTTGCGTGTTCACGGAAATTATTTTGCCTTGTTTGAATAAGAACATGCTTCAATGGAATATTTTTTTCAGTTTTGGTTCAGTTCAGATTTCGTGATTTTTTTCAAAGAAATTTTTTAGGTTCAGATTCGGTTCATGTGCATGGACATTTTTTGTCTTATTCGGATCCGGTTACGGTTCTTTGGAATATTTTTTTTATCAGATTCATATTTTGTTCGATTCAAATCTCAGGTATTTTTTCAAATAAAATTTTTAGGTTCGGATCTAGTTCATGTCCACGGAAATTATTTTGTCATACTCGAATCCAGTTATGATTCTTTCGAATATTTTGGTCGGATTCAGATGTGGTTTGGGTCAAATTTCAGGTTTTGTCAAATAGATTTTTTTAGGTTCGAGTCGGGTTTATGTCCATGGAAATTATTTAGTCTTGCTTGGATTAGGTTATAGTTCTTTGGACTATTTTTGTCGGGTTCAGATTTGGTTCAATTCAGATTTCGTGTTTTTTCAAATATAATTGTTGGGTTCGGGTCTGCTTGCGTGCTCACTGAAATTAATCTGTCTTATTCGAATAAGGACATGCTTCACTGGAATATTTTTGCCAAGTTCAGATTTCGTTCAGTTCAGATTTCGCGATTTTTTCAAAGAAATTTTTTGGGTTCATGTCCATGGAAATATTTTGTCTTGTTTGGATCCGGTTGCGTTTCTTTGAAATAGTTTTGTCAGATTCAGATTTGGTTCGATTCAAATTTCTGGTATTTTTTCGAATGAAATTTTAGGTTCGCATCGGGTTCATGTCCGCGGAAATTATTTTGTCTTACTCGAATCCGGTTATGGTTCTTTCGAATATTTTGGTTAGATTTAGATGTGGTTTGGGTCAAAGTTCAGGATTTTTTAAAGGGAATTTTTTAGGTTTGAGTCGGGTTTATGACCACGGAAAGTATTTTGTCTTGCTGGGATCGGGGTATAGTTCTCTGGAATATTTTTATCAGTTTCAGATTTCTTCGAGTCATATTTTGGGTTTTTTCTAAGAAAATATTTAGGTTCGGGTCAGGTTTCATGCCCATAAAAATTATTTTTCCTTGTTTGGATCGGGTTATGCTTCATTTGAACATTTTTTCGGGATTCAGATTTGGTTCGGGTCAGTTATCAAATCCATAGTTTTTTCAAACAGAATTTTTAGGTTCGGGTCAGGCTTATACTCACGGAAATTTTGTCGATCACGGATCGGAGTGTGGTCTGTTTTTTTTCTGGTTGTGATCGGGTTATGTTTAAATTAGTCTCAACAGGTTAAACATAACACGTTCAGCGATTAGGTTATAATCAGTTTTGCTATTATTCTTTTTATGGCTATTTCTGATTAATAATTTACTTTGCTATTTTATAATTTATTATATTGTATGAATCGTTTGCGGATTCAAACAATTGTACGCCAAACAGATATTTTATTTTTGTTTTAAAAACAAATTAAAGCATATTACAATTTTAAATTGAATAGACCACATTTTAAATTTAATCAATGCTTAAAAAAAACTCCTAGAAAAGTGTTGTGTATTTTTTTTACTGCAACACAGCTAATGACTCATACATTCTAATGTTCGAAATGCCAAAAATCTGCGTACAACCATACAGTAAAAAGAAATTAATAGAGTGGAGTATAATGTCTTGGGGTGACGCCAAAAATGTAACTCTAAAATTCGCTACATTAAGTCCAAATAAGCACCAACAAAATTATGTGCTTTGACACTTCGATCAATTCAAACTGGTTTAATCCCGTATTTCTTTGTTTTTACTTTTTATCTTTTAAACTGTAATTGAATAGATGACTAAAATTTCGTTTAAAAATAACGTTTTGTGCCATTATTGGCTGTAATACACGATCGGAATGCATAAAAGATACAAATAGATCAATCATAGGCAAAAATTATTTGATTATTTTTATCACATGACTTTGAAATATCAATATAGAAGCATCATTTAAGATTTTGCTTGAAAAGGTAACATTCTTTCGTTAATGTCTAAAAATCGTCTGCACTCTGAAATCTAGATTTTAGATTAATATTTTTTATTTAAGTTTTCATGCATGATTTTAAAAGAATGTTTTCATCAATATATTTTATATATTGACATAGACTTATTAATATGTTGTTAAATCATAAACATTTTTCATCTACGTTATAAAGTATTGAAAAGTTCTGAAAAAAAGAAAACTTTTAGTAATACAAATTTTAGTTCAAATCAAATGTTTCCAATATTTTTTTTTATTTTTTTTTTGACATTTAATTATTTCTTATTTTCCAATTTCAATTATTTTAAAAGCAAATATTTATTTTAATAAATAATATAAAGAAAAAACCATTTTAAAAAATTACGATTTCTTCGTAAAATAGTCTTCAGCTGTAATTCATTTCTTTCAATTCGTCATTTAAATACAAAATTCCTTCCTCGTGCTTTTGTTTGAGACATTAAAATTTCAGCGATAAATGGTTTCATAATGCAAACCTTTTTTTCGGTTTACTTCGCCTCCACCTATCTTTTTCTTCCATGGCCTACAGCAGCTGTGATAAAAAAAATCCTCATTTAAATTGACAGTTTGCCAGTCTATGAATTTTAAAGGTCTGACCCAGCCTTTTTAATCATTTCTGCGAAAATTTTATGCAACCAACCAACCATATGCAAATGAAAGCGAAAAAAGCGAAAAAAAGGCGATTTTTTTTTATGAGAGTGAGCTTTGGAATTTAATTAATTACTCAGTTAATAAATAGAATTTTAAAATTCTGAGCTTCAGGTGCATCAGGAGAGATATTGGGCTACTCTCATAAAAATTTTGAGCTTCGTACATCCCATAGATTTTGCTAGCCATCGCAGACACACACACACACACACACACGCAGACAGACAGAGCGATTTGTTATTTTATTAGTATAGATGTTCATATTCTGCACGCTGTATTGTTTTTTATGTTACTTATATATTTATAGATATCTAATGACAGACCTAACTTGATTATATCAAGAAAAAATCATCCAGTTAAATTTCAGTGAAAGTAAGATTATTTTTACTTTCAGTTAATGCTATGTATTCATTATACGAAAAACCATAGAAATGGTACCACGCATAAAAATTTAATATATAACGATGCACTATGATCTAACTTATCAAAATGATGGCTCGATATACTCAATTAACACAAAAATAAAAGTAAACATCTAAATAAAATACGAAAAATAACGTGCATAATAGGAAAAACTGAACGATAGCGTTTCATTAGCAGCGCAGTTACTGAATACAGTTGAACCTCGTTAACATGAACCTCAAGGGGAATCAAAATTTTGTTCATGTTATCAGTAATTCATGATGTCAGTATCAAATCTTTATATTCGTCTTTATAGGGGAATTCACGTTAAGCGTGTACATGTTAACGAGGTTTGACTGTATTTTTAGTTACTTGTTTTGAAAATGACTCTCGTGGAGTCGGAACATATAAACAATAGAATAAACTTATTTTTACAGCTTTTAATGTTTTAACATACACCTTTCAGCAATTAAAATTAGCACATAGATTCAGTAACGAAAGAAGGTAATGAAAATATTTGTAGATTGAATTTCATACATAGGTCATCTCACAAATTAGATTAAAATAAATGTTTCATCTTTTTAGCACATTCTAACAAAGTGCTTATGCATTCGGTTTGTCTGTTCGCCTGTTCGTCTGTTAACTATATGCAGTAGATAAATAGCATTTTAAATACAATCAAACTGAAGCCAATGTCTGTGTTCGATTCCCAGTCTGGTCAATTTTTCGCTCAGTTGGAAATATTTAAATTGCATATGCAGTAAATTTGAGTCTTTCCCTCGGGATTGCACTTATACTCTAAAGCGAAACCTGGTTATCGGGGCGACCATCCCTGTCATTCGTGCCCGTCTGTTCGTCTGCCCGTCTGTCCACGCTAACTCCCTTAAATGTACTCGGATTATAATGAAATTATTAAAGCTTATCACCAAAGCGTATTTGGTACTGCATATGAAGTATGTACGATTAATAGTTCATTTACAGGGATACTCAAAAAAGTTAGATTACATAATAGATATGTAAAAATAGCATGGAGAGTATTTTAATGATATTACGCTATTTCAAATGTATTGAAACTGATATAAATCACTGAATTTCATTATGATAATGTTTAAACAGTGTATTCATAGCATTTTTTATGAATTTGCAGGGACACACAAAATAAATCGGTTAAAGTACTTATAGCTTTTTGCTAGGAAGTATCTTTTAAAATTCTGTATGCACTTTTAAATTTCATTTGTTTCTTGCATATTACTCTTTATATATAGATTCTACACATCATATAGAGGGGTGCACAAAAATATTCGCTTACCATTCTTATTATTAGAGGAAATTGCTGAAGGAAAATTTTCATCAGAAATACATATATCTCATAAATGCAATAAATTTTGAATGTATGTTGCTGATAGATACAAATCCCTATATCATATTCAGAGCTACTAAAAAATTCGGAAAATTTTCCGATTGTAGAGGGAAACAGCTGAAATTCGGTTTTAAAATGCGTTACAAATTTCCATATGGGGAAATTATACGTAATATTTTACCTTTTTCAAAAGGTGCAGTTTTGTTACATTATTCTCAATGAGTTGCAAAGTGCTTCATAATCTATGCTTGACGCATGATTATTTCTTTCTTGTTTTTATTATTCCTTATTTATATGTTTATGTGCATGCTTTTATTCAGAAATTTTATCTATACAGTAGTACAACATGAATCCATAAAATTTAAATCGCGAACTTACAACTCAGAGAAATTTCCTTTTTAAAGTTGTGATGGTATTCTAAATTTAGGTCTATTTTTTTCAGTACAAAAATTTTTCGATTCATTTTTATAAATACATTCTGTTTGTGAGAAAAAACTTATAATTTTGAACTCTTTTTTCTCCTTTCCATTCAAAATTCAAAATTTAAATAGTTAATGTTATGTATCAAAATACAAACTTTTCTTAAAAACTGTGATATTAAACGAAGAAAGAAAAAGCAATAATGCTAAAGTTTTCAGCTTTCGATGATAAATTGCCTGTCGAACGCGTTTAGCCTTTAACTTTACCATGTACCATGCATATGTTTGTGTAAAAAAAGTAACTTTTGTAAAAACCTTAAAGTATAATACTTGTATTTTCAAAGTGTGTTTTTAAAATATTCATCATAATGCATTATTCAATTGAAAAATTTTATAAATAACAGAATTCATATTCAAATTTATGTTTTATTATTTTTTTAAATAAATGATGCGATGAAATTTACCAAAACAGAGCCGAAAATAAACACAAATATGATTTTTTTAAAGTAAAATCTTTTTGCGTTACCCTGTTTGCTTTTCCAAATTCTGAAAATAATTGAAAGGTACTGATGTGCACTTATTTAACTGTTATGTATACCAATTTATATGTATACCTACATCACTGTAAATGTACTTTCTATCATTATATATGGATTTTAAAATGCAATAATTTGCAAACAGTGACACTTATTAGAAAAATTCTTGCATAGGGTTATGTATGACGTCAGGAGTTTTTCTGATGCGATTCCTATATTTAGTTACAAATAACTACGACAGACAAAGCAATAAACCCTCAACCCAGACTCAATTTTCCAGCTTCTCTCAGCCTCCTTCAGCCTGACTCTTCTTCCATGCTAAAAAAGGAAATTAAAATATATTGAATAGATCCCGAAGTACCAAAACTCATGTCCAGAATGAGTGCCGATTGCCGTTAGTGCCATCTATTGATTGAAATTCAAACTAAAATCAAGAATCACAGTAAAAAAAATCCTGACATCCTACATAAACTTCCTACAAGAATTTTTTGAATGTTTGTCATCGTTTGCAATTTATTGAATTTTAAAACCAGTCTGTTATTTTTGGAACACCCGTTATATTTGTATATGTACATATGTACATACACTTTTCATATATTATATGTAAGATTTGGTTTATTTTTGCATAATTGAATATGTTTATAAGGAGCTAAATTTTGTTATCTTAGGCTTAATGCCTAAAAAATGGGATAAAATAAACAGTCTTCACAGTGAATTAAACATGCAAGCTCCTCTCATGGTTCTGCAACTCTTTTCTTATTATGTATTCTTGCGCTCCATCGTACATTTTTCGTTCATCTTTAGAGTTCTGTCAACTTGTTCATACATTTGTGATTTCATTTTATTTGTATATATATTATCTCCGTTGATATCTAATTATAGTCCAATTTATTTTTCAATTTAATAAATGTTGTTCCGAATTTAAAACATTTACTGTTTGTATCATGATACTTTTCATATACTCATTTTATAAATTATACTCGAATTAGACGATGATTTTAATATTCTTTAATGGTTATATATATATATATGTGTGTGTGTCTGTGTGTGTGTATGATATGCATGAGTATGCTATTATTACTATTATTATTACTATTTTTCTTATTATTATTCCTGATATTACTATATCTATTAACATTATTTAATAATTCTATTCAACATCATATGACTCTGAAGTTATGTAGAAACACAAGTTCGGCGAAATTAAAGACAAAGTTAATTTATGAAAGAGGGGTAATCGATATACTTTGTAATCGTGTCGCCAGAACAGAAAGTATCCAATTAAGAATTCCTTTCGAGACCATTAATCATAGTGATAGGAAATATCGATTTTGATTATCACCCTATTATTATCCCACCGTCGTAAAATCATTGGTTGCTTATATCGCTAGTTTATGAACAATTATAAAATTTGGCTTATCTTTCTAATTTAAACAAATGATTTACAGTGTTTATTTAATTAAATTTACCGCCATAAATTATAAAAATCAACAAAATTGTTTAAGTTATTGTACAGCTAATTTAAATATGAGTAATCATATTTGATGCATTCAAATACGTTTTATTGACAAAACCAAACTCAGAAAGAATTGATCTTCATGAAGATCGGCTGTGACCAAACCAGTATTTCGCAATTCCGGTACGATGTAGAATGTCATAGTATATTATTATTATTATTATTATTATTATTATTATTATTATTATTATTATTATTATTATTATTGCTGCTTTATGTTCTCATATATGTTTTGATTAATGTTCAAATACATAAATTTTGACTTGAAGCCATAATTTGGACTTTATTGATTTGGACTTTATTGAAAATTTGGATGAATCCAAAATCCAATCAACCCCAAACAATTAACTAATAAGAATTCCAAAACAAGCGTCAACCCGACCCGTAAATACAAAAGTGAGTGCTCCCCTGAACCGATTCAGTGATCGTGTTCGGTATGTGTAAAATCGCGTTAATCGATCCAATGCAGAATTCTAATTCTGGATTTGAAAATGCTTTAAATAAATATGCTGTAAAAAAAATTAAAACTTTATTATTTTAACACAAAACTTAAAAAAATGGTTATCTTTAAATTTCTAACAAATAACTTTTCAACTCAAAATACATCTTTCCATAAACTATTAGTGAATTTTAATATAATTTTATTTTATTATTTTTTAAATGAAATATTGATAGATTATTGAAGAGTAAGAAATGGCTTCCTTTTATAAATGATTCCATATATGTTTCGATCACTTATATAGTTTTTCATTTGAAAAGTAATTTTGTATTTTTTAAAAGTTGGTTAACCCAAAACCGTTAACTCTAAAACAATCAAAGTTGACTCGATCTTTAAACACAGAAGTTAGAATCAATCTAACCCGAATCGAAAGGAAACATTGATTTTTTTAAATTCTAACCCTGCTTTCGAAATTTCTTTAAATAAAAATGTTCTACAAAATTTAAAATGTCCTTTTGTTTTATTCTAAATATTTTATTTAGTGACAACTTTTAAAATGTTTTTATTTTGAATTATTTTTAAAAATAACTTATCAAAGTTTTTTTTTCATTTTTCTGAAACGTTTTATGTTGTGTTGAATGATATTGCTCAGTTTAAAACTCGCATGGAAAAAAAATCTTTAAAATATTTTTTATTTAAATAATTTTTTAAAATCGCATGATAAAACTTGGTTTTTTACATATACTTTTTTATTAAAATTTAAAATATGGGATAATTTAAAATCGTCATAAATGAAAATATTATTTGTAGAATTTCATTTTCGAAGTTTCATCTAAGTTTTAATTTTGATTTTTGGCATAAGTTAAGTTCTAATCTGTATATATTTTTTCAAATTACTATTTGTTTTTCGATATAATATAAAACAGTTTCAATATAAAAATTAACATTTATACTGAAAACTAGAAAAAAATACAAAATCGAAATCCGAAGGAAACAAAAATTTGTACAGTAAAGAATGCTTCTTTCTTTCTAAAAGTTTATTGCGAAAGATAAACTTCGAAAATTTGTTCTTTTTATTCTTTTTGGTTGAAAATTACAACCCATTCTGACAAGTTAAGCCTATCGTAACTGAAGAAACAAATAAATTTAGGAAAAGAAATACAGTAAGTGAAAATATCTCGCCCAGTGAAATCTTTCATCTAAAATTAAATTGATCACATTTGACAGAAACGGTAAAATGAAAGAAATTTGTCTTACTTTAGAAATTTCTTTTTTTCTAAAACGTCTTGTGTTGTGTTGAAAGATATTGCACAAGTTAAAATTGGAATAATTTAAGTTTGTTTTTCTTTTTTTTTCCAAGCAAATCCTACGTCTGACTGAAAAATGTAACTTAAAAATTCAGTTGTTTACCCTGATTTATTTTAGAGTTCATAGTTGTTGTATATGGCAGTAATAAACCGCGAGTTAGATTAATAGGGTTAAAGTGAAGAGGAATTATTCGAAGGGGGATATCTGGAAAAAAAGAATTCCCCAAATATCTAAAACAAAAGCAACTCAATCGCTAGAGAACTAAATTGACACATATATTTTTAAACTACGGGAATTTATCTATTTTCAGTACGGATGACGGAATGACAATTGCACAGAATATTTGTTTTATCTTACTTAAGAGAATTCAAAAAACATTTTAAAATAATTTTTATTTACTAAATTTAAAAAAAAATTACATTTTTTTTTTTTTTACATTTTACATTTCTCATATTCTTTGGAACGTGTTAAAATACTATTTACAGGATAACAGTAATGATAATAATAATAATAATAATAATAATAATAATAATAAGTATGTGCCGAACCACATCCCCTGAAATATGTCGACTAGTTGTGAAACTGCTACAAGGAAATATTTTAAACAAACAAAGAATTACAAATAAAATGCAAATAAATTAAAATATATTTTATACTTTCTTGAAATATGTTTTTATTGTTTATTAAATTACGATTATAATGCAGTATGAATGACAAATTTTTGAAACATTTTAGCAACACTAATTGAACATAATAATTAATACTTCTAAGTAAAATCCTTTTGATTTTGTTGCGAATGGTATTGGAAATGTATTGCGTCAAATTAAAAGATTGTGCAAAAAGGGTTGTAAAAAATTACAAGTAAAGAAAATGTGTTTTTTAAATATTTATTTTTATTATTGTGTAATTTAAAGGCACCATATAGAAAGTGTTTTGAATGTTTTCCGCACGCGTTGTTTCATAGTGTTCTAAATTGTGTGGTGTTTACAATCTGTTGTTAATTATGTGACAAAGTGTTACGGAGTACTTCACTATTGTAATAACATATTTTCATCAGCAGTATTTCATCACAATTAGCAACATTGTTTTTAAAATACATTTCTAGATAGCAACACTTTTGCAATACATTAAGAACACATTTCTAGAAAGCTGAGGACGATGCATAACCGTCCTACTTTTTCTTTTTTGATTTTGGTTTCAGATTTAAAAAAAAAAACACTTTAACTTTTAGAACCGGTTTGAACCGGTTATGAAACTGAAACTATTCGAATATAAAAAGAATATAACCAAAATGGAAAAAGTAAGAACTAGGCCGGTTGTGGACCGTCCTCAACTATCCTATGTAAAAAAAAAAAAAAAAAAAAAAAAATCATGTCAAAATATTAAAATTTGAACGAGATAGTTGAAAAAACGCCCCTATAGACTTTACATTATCAACCGGGTCTTTTTTAGCAAGTAGTTTAGGCTCTTCTGAAATCTTACATTCACGACTCTTCAAGCAATGCTATATTAATCAGGTATTTTTGTGGTTGTTTAGCTGGTATAAATACGGCGGTTGAAGGTACATACGGCGATTTCGGTTTTTTTTCAGATCTCGTTCCATGGAGACAAACTAGAATAGTTTGAGCTTTCACTGAGATGTTCAAGAATGCGTTTATTTTTGTGTTTTAGAATTTCCAGTGTAGCTATGGCTTGTAACGTATAGTCCTAATTTTGACATTTGTGATGAAAACGAGCCACTATTCTGTCTTTCTTTTAATTTTCGCTAAAGTGTATCTTAATAAACTGAAATCTTGCTTTCATGGCTCTTCAAGCAATGCTATTTTAATCAGGTTTTTTGTGGTTGTTTAGCTGGTATAAATACGCCGGTTCAAGTTAAATGTTTTGGAATTATTTTCAGATCTAGTTCCATGGAGACAAACTAGAATAGTTTGAGCTTTCACCGAGATGTTCATGTGCATTATAGCAGCAGCTTTGTACTTTCACTGAGTTTAGATTAGCATTCTTCAGTGGAGAGACTCTTTACCTTGAAACGTATTCTTTTTAATTCTTTAAAAGTACTCACTGCCTTCGAAACCATATGCTCAATTTTGAATAATACTGTAGTAATATGTATTGTCACACTAATTAGCACTAAAAACTAAATAAAATTTCGAAAAATCTTGTAAAACAGATTATTTTACGAAAATTTATTTTTTTATAAACTTTTTAAAATTTCCTACTATTTTTATAAATGTAAATACTTATGCTTCAATTTTTTGCCCACATTCATTAATATATACTATACTAGAAAAAGCCATGCTTTGTTTGGATTCGCGAAGTATTATGCTATAAGATAAATATTTGAAAGTAATAATATATTTATAAAATTATTTTTGCATCTTTATTAAACAAAAATGTAATTTTATGTTTCGGCGCATTTTAATTTTAAAATGTATTTCAACCAAATAACTAAGAATTTCCTCAGATTGTTTATTTATGATATAAAACTGGTATAAATAAAAATATTTTCGAAGTAGAATTACACAAAATATTAATTTTGTTTACAATTCTTTTATTGCCACTTCACAAAAACATAATGTAATTCTTTTAAAATTCATAAATATCGTCTGCTTAAATGATTTCACAAAATAAGAATAAATTGTGTATTTGAATTCCTAACACAGAAAAACACTTTTATAATTGAATGTTAATAAGAGAATTTTCACAAATTTTAATTCATTAAAAATATGCTATAATTTTACTAAAAAAAAGTATTTTATACATTTTATAAAAGAAATCATGAAACTGTACATAGTTAAAGGAATGAGCATAGTTTGAAAATCTGAAAGCAGTTTTTGAGATATTTTATCAGAATAATGAAAATATATTTTATTTATTTATTTATTTAATGATGATTCTAGCTATAATTACTGACCCCATGATTTAAGTTTTTCCTCTGAAAACGTACGCGTTTCACTTTTTATTTGAAAAAATGCGTTCGTAATGGAAAAACCTGTAAAATAAATTAATTAAAATAATATTTTTTTGAAAAGTATTTCTGTAAAAAAATAATATTCTGCAAATCTACAGATCATAATTTATATTTGTGTTTAATTTCAAGTGAAAATACTGCGTAGTTTTTTTGTAAAGTGTACGACAAATTGTCATTTGAGTGGCCTAGTAGAGGATTCGCTTCGCTCATCCTAATAAAGCTGTAAATTGATGTTTAGGTGAATGGGATTTTACATTTAAATTTTTTTTTCTCTCGTGTACACCATAAGACGAAGAAAATTTAACAAACTCTCCAATTTAAATATTTAAAAAAATAAATATAAACTTGAATGTTACATTAATACTTCAAGATATTAAATATACCATGGAGAACAAGGGAAAAAAATCAGACCTCTATCTAAGTTAGCAAAATAGCCTAAGTATTTATCGAGCAAGCAAGTTATAAAAATATGAACAGGGAGAAAAATCAGTTTAAAATTTTCATTTATATGGGTGATTGCGCTGGATAAATTGGCAAAAGTTACGATATCTCGCGATATAATAGTCGTAAAGGTAAAAATGATGTGTCAAAATATTCACAATTAAAAAAGTTTTCAGTTAATACTAAAAAAATATAATCCATACTTCGACCAAACTATAGGTAGTATGTTCCCTAAAATAAAAGCATATCGAAATCCTCGCAATTCCTTTCAATTACTGACACTTCTGTATTTTCAAGTTATTTTATGCGGTGCGATTTCGAAATTACTAGCGAAATCTTCGTAAAGAGACTAAGCGAATCTTTTTTAAGTTTCTAAATATAACAATCTGTTTATTTTAAGTTGGGTTTGTATTTAGAAAATTTCTTAGGCTTAGGACTCCTCTTTTCATTATTTCAGCGTTTGAGTTTATAACTAATCAATGTTAATTTAACTGTTTTTTTCCGTTATGGGGAGAGTAGGGTTTCATAACAATATTACACACCTCGCTGAAATGTGAAATAAAGGATATTTCGATTACTGGCAACGTCTTCAAAGTCGGATAACCGACAGTATTCTGGTTCACATGATTTTCTCATCCTGGCCAGTAATGCGATGTTGCTGGAATGCAATGTTATTGTATCTCATATGAGATGTCATTACAGTCCTTGCTGATGAGCCAATTGGCCGATCATTTTGTTACATGTACAGGGTGACATATAAATACTGTGACGTGATAAAAAAAACAATTTAGTTTAATATTTTCTTCTCGTTTTTGACCCAAACTATTATTTTATTCATGTTCTTCGTGTTTTTTGTTGTGTAATTGCTATTCTGGAGGAATATTAATTCTCAGTTTGGTAAGAAAACAAGGTGTGTAAAGGCTAATCCTGCTTTCCTTCAATATCCTGTCCGTCACCCCAAAGATAACTTCGCTTTTTGAGGGATCCTGGAATAAAAACCCTGTGCAATGAAGCCCAAATCCCTGAATTCACCGATAAGCACTTTGGAGGAAAACTTCTGCAGAAATCACCGTAGCAAATCACTGTAGTAATCAAAAAATTCTGTAGCGGCTATCTGGACGAATTTTCCAGGAGCGCTAGGTCCCTGCATCGCTGCAGGAGGAAGCCATTAGGAATAATATAAAGTTTCTTGTACATAATTTTCATCTCTTTCAAATGGTGAAAAAACGGGTTGTTTTGTCACTTCAGTTAAAAATTATCGTTTTTTATTTGTATCGCAGTATTTACCTTGTATAATGTAAGATCAAAATCATTAACACTAAAACTGTTTTTCAAAATGTAACAAGTTTCATTAAAAATACCATCATTAGTGTTAAAAATATAAACAAATACGAGTTCGGACTGGAGTCAAACACCTTGAATTTTTGATTTAATGAATTGGTTATTAATTTAATTTCTGTCAAGAAAATTGTTTGTTTTACCACTTCTTATGGTCTAATCATTTTTGAATCACCCAGTAAAATCTTAAAATCTGCATCTGGTACCAACATTACAACTCCCTTCATATATATTTTATTCTTTCATCTATCTACCGAGAAAGATTAATATTTATTAACTGCTAAATCATCTTTTGATAAGTAATTTCTTTAACTGCACTATTATGTATTAGAAGGATTTCATTATATATGATTTTTTTTCATAAAAGAGAAAGAATTATTGGCACTTCCATTAATAACTTCTTTATTTATGACCTTTCATATTTTAAAAGAACATTGAAATATATTTTAAATTTCATTTGTTCATATTTGAATGTAATAGAAAATTTTATGATATACATCGCTTGCGGGTCGAAGAATCTCTAATTCGTCAATAGAGAGGATTGCTCAGTTTTGCTTTGCACTTTTAAAGCAGGTTTGAATTTATTTTTCACGAAGTAAATCAAATAAAAGTTTATTTTAAAAGTTTTGATTATTGCAATTCTGTAAAATTTATTGTTTTTAAAATTTGAAACTTTTAATTTAGTATGCCACAGGTTAGTTTTATTAATCTATTTTTCGCTATAAAGTTTTTAATTTTTGGATGCAAGAAAAGGTTTTAGAATAAATTTCAGTACCATTTCTAAAATTGTTCTACTTTTTGATTTTTATTCGGCCTTGTTGACGATTTGTCAATTATATATACGTAAATTTTATGAAATTTTATGAATATATTTTATACATTTATGCTCCACACAAACAACTTCAACTAACTAAAAAAATAAATAATTGTAAACATAAAAATAAATAAATAAATAAATAATAAAAACTTAATACTATGCATATGGAATTTCTTTTTAATATATTTAATACATATAATTTTATAAAATGTCATTTAATAGATTAATTTTAAAGAAGAGATTAATAGAGAAACGTTTAACGTTCTGTAAAATTTTCCTGTTGAAATGGTTTCAATAAATTCTTGAATTAACTTTATTGCAATTTTTTGATAATGTTTTTTTTAATTTGCGCTCCATGCAGGAATCTCATATTAAATAACAAAAATAAATGAATAAATAAATAAAAACTTACATATTATGACAATAGAATTCCTTTTTAATTTATATAATACATATAGTTTCTAAAACCAGAGTCATTAAAATGAATAATCTCGATTAACTGATTAACGAACGAAAATTTTAACATGCTTTGGAAATGTCCTGTTATATATTCGTAAATAATGCAAATAAATTTTAATAAATTTATCTTATCAAAGTAATAATTAAACGAATAACTTAAAAAATAATACACTGTAAAAAAAATTAATAAAAAAATAAACTTTTATTTTACAGATGTAAAGTTATGGAAGTCTATAAGCTTACTAAAATTTTATCTGTACACTGTGCAAAAAATATGTAAATCTACAAACTTAGTACTAGGAAAACTACAAAAAATTTGTTGCTTTGCAAAAGAATCTGGTAAAATTACAGTAATTTTAGCAAAGTTTTGATTACAATCTGTGATGTAGTTACATAAAATGTTCTAAATATCCCAGTTTCCTGAAAAAATCGTATTTATTTGCAGTGCAAATATGTACACCGAAAAAAATGGTTGTTGATTTTACAGTATAATATTTGCAACGGGCGCGCAAGCATTTTACTGTAAAATACGCTGTAGTATGCTGTCGTATAAATGAATTAACAGGTGTGTTAATGTTAACGGTATATTACATGCTAATTTTATGGTATATTACTGTTAATTTTACGGTTTTAAACTTGCACCCCGGCTGTCAGTATTATAGTGTAAAACCAACATTTTTTTAAAAATAATTTTTGCACTGTATCTGTCTGTTACTGATTTTATTGTTGTTGTTGTTATCGTTACATTAAAAATTTCAAGAATCCCAGTTTCCCAGAAAAACTTTAGCAATTTTACAATTTTTTAAAAAGTGTAATCGAGTTCGGCTGGATCATCTAAAAACTGTGATTTTTCAGGTGAAAAAAAATATTAAAAATAAGGCATATCAGCGTCAGACATTTTACAAAAAGCATTCAAATTAAATCTTTATAAAATACTCATATTTAATTATTATAAATGCAATTCTGCATCAAAAATCCCATGAATTTAATGTAACAAATTCATAGTAACGCTTCAACAACAGAAAAAAATGAAATACATGATATTTATCACGCGCTTTTTTAAAATTGAAGTCATAAAGGTTTATAAAATTAATAGCTTTTTTTAAAGTTCTGTGAGTAATCAAAGTTAACTATTGTCAAATTGGAGTTCATCTAGATCGTTAAAATATTGTTATAATTGAGACATAAATGTGACATATCGTCATCAGAAGTTTCACAGAACCGCTCTTATATTTACATTCAATATTCAAATTAGATGTAGAAACACAATTCAGTATTGAAAATAATATGGACACACACGTACACTGCAAATTCCCAGCACACATTGAGAACACATGTGGAGCACTTTGATTGAAAAAAAGTGTTCCAGTCACCTTAATGTGTACTGAAATGTGTTCCGGATGTGTTCCACTATAAAGAAAGTGTGCCGACAGTGTCCTGAAAGTGTTCCGAAAGTGATCTGCTTAGAATATTTGTTAAATCTAAACTTGGGAACACATTTAAGAGCAGATTGGGAACACATATGGGCACACTTGTGAAATCATGGCTTTCTGTGTTACAATGATGACGACCATAAGGAGTCTTAATCGCAATCAATGTGGATCTCAAGATCAATTTGGTAAGTTAATTTTTTTTTTATTTACTTATTTTTTGCATGCATGCATATAGTGATTATTTCTTTTGAGGCTTTCATAAATTCATAAAAACCTCGAGAACAAGAATAATAGGTGCACTGTGTGTGCGTGGGGGGGGGGGTGTAACATTAACATGAAAAAGAATTTTGTGGTTAATTAATTCAATTTCATATTCAATTCCACTTTCAAATACTGATCGTAATGACGTACAGTGGTGTCAGGAATTGGGGAACTTAGGAGGAAAGAGTTGTCATGTAATTCCCCCTCCCCCTTTCACAGGGCCGTACAGAGAGACCACGTGTCCTGGTAGCAATCCAAATGCAAGCCCTCTTTCCTCTCACATCATAAATATAAATTTGCTAAGTCGAAATTTAATAAGTAAAATTACCGTCTTAGACAGGTTGTTTCCGTCTTAGGAGGTATAAATGCATAATATCCTTTTTGGTTTTCCGTATGAATAAGAATTCTGTTTTAGACAGGTAAATTTAAAAAACAGTAACTTCTGACTTTTTAATTTTATTATTTGTTAGATATTTAAACTAAAAAATAATTAACTTAAAAAAGTACGATTACACTGTTTTGCTACTTTATTTTTAAACAAGGACCGAAGCCAAGTGCTCTAGTAGAGATGGTAACAGGTGATCAGGGGCGTGCGAAGAGGAAAATACGCCCAGGGAAAAGGCTGAATTTGACGCCCCCCCTCCGGAACTTTTTCTTGTAAAAGGCAAAAAATGACGTTGTGAGCATAAATTTTTGCGCCCCGTATATTTCCGCGCCCGGGGCAACGGCCCCTTCTCCCCCCCTTTCGCACGGCGCTGCAGGTAATTTGTACCATCTGTCAGAGCAATTTCAGGAAAACGTCCGAGGGGGGGGGGCGATCCTCCCCCCCCCCAGAACAATGAGATGTCTCCCCGGAAGATTTGTGATTTTGTGTTTTCAAAGGCAAAAAATGCACGCCCACCCCCGTAACTCTACAATGTCCCCCTCCTCCCGAGCAACAGAAATCCTTCTTCGTAAAAGTGTCTAAATTTAACATTGTCGTCTATCCCCCCCCCCCATTTTCTACGGACTGCTCCCCAACTCCTTCAGGTTTGGATTTTTTAGTGAATAATTGAAAAATGAATATAAGTGAGATGAAAAGATAAGTGTTATATATTTTGAGCTTCTCCCCCCTCTAGACTACATGTCCAACTTGCTAAAGTTCTTGGCACAGAGCATATAACTGTGTGGCTCTTGACATCAGGAGATTTTTCAAGTTAGTTGGAACATTTTATTACAATGAAACGTGTGTTTCCCTCAAATGCAAATGTTCCCTTAACTTAAGAGCCCATGTATACTTATAATTGGAATAAATATAGCCCTTTGCTGTTTTTTCTTTACATATTTTGCAATTAAAAAAATCCTTAAAGTTTTTTTTTTGTGTGTGTGAGTGGGGGGGGGGGGAGAGATGGGAGGGGGATGCGGAATTTTCTTTTTCATTTTGTTTCAAATGACAGCAGAAGCATAGCCTCACCCCTTGAGCAGATGATGGATGCAACCGTCCTTCTCCTCTCCTTAGTTACTAATGATAAACTCAGTACTTACATTATTATTAATATTATTATTATTTTAAAATATTGAATCTAAATTGTATTACTGTATTGTCCTAATTCGTATTTGGCCTAAAATGCGGTCGGTATCTTGACACAGTACATTCTAAATTAAATAATTAAGAAATATGAATAATAATAAATTATAAAACTTCTAACTTGCAAATAATGATAATTTTTTCCGAAGTACTGTAGTGGAAAGTTTTTATCAAGTTGGTGTGGCAACATCGACGCGACGCGCGGGAAATGGAAGCTGAGCTGTTTGTTTATGTTTACATTCCGACTCGGCGTCTCTGTGCAATTCGCAATTTTTTATTAATATAAAGGTTACTCGACTTGTTTCTTTGAAAACATTAATACGAAGATTTTCTGTGGTACGTATTCTATTGCATCTATTGCATTTTGTTTTTGTTTGTCGAATTAATCAATATTCAGCCTAATTTATTTTACATAGGCACGTGATCTACATTTTATTGTGACATCTGAGTTTTGACAATAAAGGCAGGTATTCAGATATCCCATAAGGAACACACTGTTTTAAGATTCTTTAAATCCGAGTGAAATCTAAAATTCGATATTCAGATGGCATCCATATTGCTTTAAAAAAAAAAAAAACGTTCGGTGTAAAAAACGTTATGTTTGCATATCTATATCTGTATTGTATGTTGATCTGTAATCTCCCGTTTTTATATTAATCAAAATGATTTTAGTAACAGTATTACAGTAAACTCTCTCAAATATATAGGTACATCTTCAAACCAGCAGTTATGTATAGTGTAAATGTTTTGTTTGCATTTTTTTTAAGAGTAGGGTCACCCGGAGTAAAATGGGTATAAAAATCAGCTTTTTTATTTTTAATGTTTCATTGTAGAAATGTTGTGAAATAAATTCATGTTTTTGTTCAATATTTTTGTTTTGACATTGTGTATCTTAGGTCTAAATTAAACATAATTTGTGGTTCCCTTTTTTTTAAATTTTTGTGTAAAACACTATACCTATTTTACCCCGGTGTATACTCATTTTACCCCATGGTTCGGGGTAAAATGGGTATATGCTGGTTAAATTTGAATAATAAATTAAATATACTTAAATACACGATAATTAATGTGTAAACCATTTAAAAGTTTTGTACTTTCATCTTCTGAATCATGTGTAAACTTGGAAGGTGAAGGGAAGGGGCTTCAAAAACTCCCCACTTCAATTTGCTTACATTTTTTTCTTGATGTATAAAAACACTGTTATGAAACTAATGTAAATAAGATGAGAGTACTGACAAATCCTATCCTCCACCACATCAGTTTACACACATGCTGTGAATCTTGTTTCTCTTTAAAGGTATTTTTTTATTATTATTTAATGCAATTCAAAAGCAGATAGATATCAGTATGAATAAATGAGAAATTAAATTACACTGGAAAATCAATGTTTAATCAAAAGCAATTCATGCAGATAGGTATAACATAATAAAAATTTACATGCAAAGTGTATACTGGCAAGGACTATTGCAGCTTGGTTGAGATAGCTTTCTGACAATTTGGATGCGTTCACATCAGCAACATCGTCTTTCTCTGGAAAGAAATAAAATAATCCAGCAGATGACTTTGTTGCAAACTTCACAGTATTTTCACCTTCATCAGGGATATCAATAATGAGACCTGTGAATTCTTGAACAGACTTCTTTACATTAAATTTTACAGGGACTCAATCGCCAATCATTGGATTCATTGCAGTGAAAACCTTTGGCTTAACTTCTATTTTATGGGTTGCTTCGATTCTTTTAACTGTTTGTACTTTTTTTTTTGTGTTCCTAGTGCAAAGACTTGTAGCCACCTGCTCTGTAGTTAAAACTTCTCCTATCTTTGCTTGTACTCTCTTGCATTTTTCTCTGAGTTTTTTTATAGCCTCGCCAATACTAGAAAATGTGTTTTAATTTAATTTCACGATATTTTTCTTACCTTGTGTTCCTGTACATTTAATCAATTTGCATGTATTTTAATGTCACCCGAAATAGCCTAATTTATAATATAAATGATAAATTAATGATATAAGTAATAGCTTAATTTCATATAACAAAGCATAATATCAATTTAAAACATAGGATCAATAACAATTTGCCTTCAAAGGTCTTTCAACTTTGATCAATCTTCATACATTCATATCTTGACCTATACCCATTTTACCCCATATGACAAAAAACGCTATAAAATTTTTGTGAGTAAATAAATTTACTTAATTTTACAGTTTTCAGTTAGAAGAATCCTTCTTCTGTAGATATCAAACAGTTTATTCCTAAAATTCTTCCAGTATATTTTTCTGGAAAGAAGTTTTTCAACCACTAAAAACACTTTGTTCTATCTTCTGTAAAACAAAATGGTTGCCAAGCCTATTATATGTGTCGCCAGTTTGTTTTTATAAGGTTTAAGTATTGCCAGATATGTAAGCACTTTGTTCATAATTTAAATTTTTTTTTAAAAATTTGTCTGGTAAAATAATAAAATAAATAAAATATACCCATTTTACCCCGGGTGACCCTATAATTTGAATGTAATTAAATATTAAAAAATATAATGATTGCTTAAAATGAGTAAAATATTAATTTAAGACCTAATTGATAATTAAATTAAATAATAAAAAATTAGCTCTAAAATGAAGTCCTATCAAGCTGTTTCATACTTTGAAATTTTTGGGTTATTGTCAACTAGTGTGTTTTCTTTTCCTGTCATTTTTTTATTTGAAATATTTGGAATTATCCATATTAGGGGGATGTGCATATATAACTATTATCATTTTAGGGGGAAGGGGGGGGTCTGGCACTGGCAGACGATATCTCTAGGGGGAGACAGAGTTTGTTTATTGTTATCAATATCATTTTTGATCCAACCAAAATTTTCTCTTTTTTATTTGTAACATACATGGTCTTTGGTTCAAAATAGTATGTTTTTTTTGCCTAATTTTATGAAAAAGCAAAACCGTTATTGAAATTATGAAATTGTTATAAAGTTGAATAATTCTAAACATGGAATTCCCCAATGTTTTACATTCCTATTCTTTATATGTGTATGCATTCATAATCGCTGTTCGACAATGCAAAATTAGTATACTTGAGATGAAACTTATGTTTACTAATAGGTAAAAGAGAAAGAATGTTTTTCGCTTGTTTTGTTGATAAAAATTTCTATCTACACCCCCTCCTGTCCCTCCCCATTCATGAGCGGTAAGTGAAAGAAGACACTATTACTGTTAAATAGATTATGTTACAAAAAGCTATTATAAAATTCCTTTAAAAAGTAACTATTTATTTTAAGTGTTATTTCATATGTATTTCATACATAAGCTGATTTATATCTTATATATAAAGTTGTATTTTATTAACTTCCCTTCTTTTGAATCAATAAAACATTAAAAAAAATATTTTATATGTCACTCTAAACAAATTTAGTAAATTTTAAAAGTGAAAAAAGAAAATTTAGACATTGATAACGATATTACTATGGGGAGTGGGGTCGAGAGATGATAACATTTGATATCGGGAGGGTGGAGGGAGTCCAGATTTTCCAAAAAGTTGATAATATGTATGAACAAACCCTAAGAAGAATTATGAAATCAGAAAAAAAATTAAATTATTACATATCAAAACTGAAACTAAAACAAACAAATAAGAAAAAGCATGCGTCAAGCATATATTATGAAACACTTCCTGAAATGTTGAACAAAGCATCGTTTTTTAGATAAATAAGGTGTTAATATCCATAGCCAAATATGGGTTTTGATACTTTTGAACAGACCTGTATTTGATCTGCCGGTTGATATATATATATATATATATACTGTATACTGCGGAAGTTTAGTTTAGCAAGAAAACGCCTAACAAGTTGAAATTTCTCGGTATTTATGTATTAACGCCACCACAGTTACAGGTTTGGCGATTTTTAATCTACACTTAAATTTTTTTGACAAATCATAAAATAAAACACTTTATATAAAATTAAAGCACTTTCAAAATTCAAAACACTATATTTAAAAACAAAGTAACATATCAGATTTCGGTGGAAAATGGGCCGATATAGAGTCACTCCTGCTGCGGTAGCGTTAATACGTAAGTACCAATTTCTCTTCCAGCTATTTATACTAATGTATGGAAAAATATTTCAATACTTTTGTTAAGCCATGTATAGTGTTCATTCTAGGCTATTTTTGAAAGGGTGCAGCACCCTGCCCTTTTTCAAATTTGCAAAATGCACCGCTGGTTTTACCCAGAGATTTTTAATAAATATTTTATTCTGTATTATTTTTAAATTTGTGTGCCCAAAAATGTTACAATTTTTTTCATTTCTTTAGGAAAAAGAACATCAAACTATTCAATTATGGTTTAATTTAATTGTATTTTTAATTTTTATTTCATAAAATCAATCAAAATTAATATTACTTGGCTTATCTTCAGTGTTCTCGCTGTCGCTCGCCATTGTGCCAAATTGCTACTAAATTCTTCATTTGGCAAGCAAACAAGCGATTTGATTCGTCAAATTGCTAGTGCTCAACTTTTGCCTTTTCTTTTCTTTTTTTTTTGTGTGTGTGTTTTTGCCCTGTGTTTTGAAGAGTATAATTTTGAAACTGCATTTGAAGTATGGACTTCTAAGAAAAGCCGAATTCTAGAAAAATAAAAGTTCATTTGAATATGACATTTTGATTTTTCAGATTCATTGTGTATGATATCATAAAATTCTGAATTAACTTAGGAATTTTTATTTCATAACATTTTAATGAGTTAAATCAGTTTTAGATTTTATTTTTCTTGATTACGCAAGATATTTAAAACAGAAATGTATAATATAGACGCACGCGGTGCGCAGAAAACTTTATGAAGTTTGCAGAAAATTTTAAGAAAGAAACAATTTTTATTTATTTACTTACTTATTTTTTTTAGTACCAAAAAATAAAAATATTCCCTCAATTTTATCAACAAATTATTTACTGTTAACGCGAATGTCTTCAAAAAAAAGCATGAAATTTAATAAAGAATCGCGTAAAAACATGCATTTCACCAAAGAATTGCGTAAAAAAAACCCTCCATTTCAACAAAGAATCGTGTAAAAAAAATCCAACATTTCGACAAAATACCGCATGAAAAACGTGAATTTCGTCCAAAGGCTGAGTAAAAAATGTGAATTTTGTCCAATGACCGCGTTAAAAACATAAATTCCATGCATGAATCGCATAAAAAAATACAAATTTTGTGCATGAATCGCATTAAAAAATACAAATTTTGTGCATGAATCGCTTAAATGATCGCATGAATCGTGTTAAAAAGGCAATAATTACGTTCAGAAATTGTATGAAAAGTGCAAATTACATCTATGAATCATGTAGTAAAACGCGAATTATGTTCAGAAATCATTCAAAAAACGCAAATTTTGTTGGCAGAAAGCTGAAATGCAAATTACGTCTATAAATCGCATAAAAATAGCAAATTGTGTTCATAAATCGCATAATAAATGTGAATTGCATTCATGAATCGCATAAAAAACATGAATTACGTTCATGAATTGCTCAAAAAACGCAAATTACGTCCATGAATCGCGTAAAAACATGAATTATGTCCATGAATCATCATTTCATCAAAGAATCAAGAAAAAATCCAAAAATTTCATCAAAAAATTGAAAAAAAGTAAATTTTGTTAAAAGATCGTGAAAAAATTGTTGAAAGATATATTATAATAATTATATTATAAATATTGTTGAAAGATTGCAAAAAGGCAGACAATTTTAGAAAATCACGAAAAACAGCTGATTTTGTTAAAAAGTCACAAAAACCAGATTTTGCCAAAAAAAATCTGAAAAAAATGTTAAATTTCGTGAAAAGATCACAAAAAATGGGAAATTTCGTTAAAATATCACAAAAAAGGCAAATTTCGCCAATTTTGTCGCGTTTAAACACAAAAAAACGCAAACTTTGAAAAAAAAAAAAAAAAAGAGCACATAGTTTGTAACTGGTTTGGGGGCCCCAAAGCACAGAAACTTAGGGGTCGTCAAATTTATACTACAAACATCATTTTTAGGCTGTCGCAAGAAAAAGTTACGAGAGGGGAAGGGGCCTCAAATTCTAATTATTCCCCAAGTGCAATTTTCTTTTCGCACGCCCCTGATTGTGAAGCAAGAAAATCCGCTTTAAGAGCAATAAAGACACAATTTTGAAGCAGGAAAATCAGCTTTTATAACAGAAAAATTCCCTTCTCACATTAATTTTTTTTGTGCCCCTTTGACGAAATTTACATTTCTTTCCGGTCTTTTGCGAAATCTGTCTTTTTTTGGGGGGGGGGATATTTTGATAAATTTTGCATTTTTTCGAGAATGTTTGGCAAAAGTTGTCCTTTTTTGCAAATCTTTTGACAATTTTCCATTTTATTGCGATTTTTGGACGAAATTTACTGGTTTTTTGCAAATCTTCAGATGAAATCTGGCATTTTTATCATGATGTCTGACGAGAGTTGCCATTTTTCATGATTTTTGGCAAAATTTGCCGTTTTTTGCAAATCGTTTGACAAATTTTCATTTCATTGCGATTTTTGGACGAAATTTATCGTTTATTCACTATTTTTTGAGGAAATCTGCCTTTTTTTGGAGATTTTGTGATGAAATTAAGCATTTTTTCGCGAATCTTGTTGGAAATTAGATATTATTTTGTGATTTTTTAATGAAATTTGTCGGTTTTTCACGATTTTTTTACGAAATTACTCGTTTTGTAGGACACTTAAGAGCTATTTTTTGCCTAATTTATGCACAATACTGCATATTTTGTCAAAAGATCAGGAGAAATATGCCAATTTTGTCAAAAGATCTGGAAAATATGCAAATTTTGTCAAAAGATTGCAAAAGAAAAAATAGAATTTTGCCAAAAAGCGAGCAAAGAAGACATATTTTGTAAACAGATTGCAGAAAATATGCAGATTTTGTCGAATGATTGGAGAAAAGTCACAATTTTGCTTAAATACTGGGAAAAAATATGGGAATTTTGTTGAAACATCATGAACAAAATGCGAATTTTGTCCAAAGATTACGAATATTGTGCAAATTTTGTCCAAAGATTACAAATATTGTGCAAATTTTGTCCAAAGATCACGGATAGTAAGCGAATTTTATCAAAAAATCATGGAAAGTATGTGAATTTTGTTGAAAGATCGCAGAAAATATGCAGATTTTCTCAAAAAGGGATGTGAAAAAAACGAATTTTGTAAAAGGATCATGGATAAATGCAAATTTCATTGAAAAGATTGTCGAAAAAAGTGCAATTATCGCCAGATGATCACAAAAAATGCAAATTTTGTTAAAACGCTGCAAAAAAAAAAATGCAAATTTTGTTAGTGGTCCATGAGGCCATGAAAGTTCAACTTTTTCTTTGCTGAGCCTGTAGCATGTCTGCAGCAAAGAAAAAAAAGGTGAATTTCACCAAAAGATCTCAGAAAAATGCAAATTTTATGAAAGAATTGCAGGAAAATGCAATTTTCATCAAAGAAATGCTAATAAAATGCAAATTTTATCACAGAGTTGTGAAAAGACGCAAATTTTATCAAAGGATCATGAAAAATTGTGAATTTCATCAATGGATTTTGAATTTTAAAAAATGCATATTTTTTCAAATAATTATGGAAAACATGTCAATTTTTGACTAAAGATTGAGGAAATGCTAATTTCGTCAAATGTTTGTGAAAAGCAAGAATTTTTGCCTTTGCAGAAAACATGCAAAATCAAAGACGATTGCAAAAATTCATGATCTTTTGGCGCCTGATCAGCAAATTTCATGATTTTTACACACTTAAGGACAAAATTTGCGATTTTTTTTCCGTGCTCAATCAACACAATTCACTTTTTTTTTTCCCCGGGCGATAAGCCAAGAAAACATTTGATTTTTCTGCAGCTGGTGAATTTGAAATTTTTTTCATGCATCATCAACAAAACTGACAATTTTTTCTTGCCCAGTCAATGAAATGTGTAGCTTTTCTCGCTTCAATCCAATCAACAAAATTTGCAACTTTTTAGAAGTCGATCTGTAAAAATTCATGATTTTACAGTGGCCAATCGACAAAATTTGCCCTCTTTCTGTTTTTAATTGACGAAATACATGTTTTTCTGTGCCCAATCAACAAAATTTGTGATTTTTAACGAACTCTGACAAAATATATATTTTTTTACACAACAAAATGAAATTTGTGACTTTTTTTCCTTGATAAACTGACAGAACTCATGATTGTTTTGCTGCCGATCAATGATATTTTAAATTTTTTTCGAGCATCATGAATAAATTTGCAATTTTTCCATGTGTTATCAACAAAATTTAAGTTTTTTTTTTTTTTTTTTTTTTTTTTTTTGTTCTTGATTACAAAATTTCTTATTTTTTTCATGTAAGATCAATGAAATTTGCTTTTTTTTGTGATAAACCAAGAAAACATGTGATTCCACAAGCAATAAATTTTATTTGCATTTTTTTCATTTATCATCAACAAAACTGATGATTTTTGCTTGCCCGATCAGTAGAATATGCAATTTTTTGCGTATAACCGACAAATGAACAATTTCACTATTTTCCACACTTAATCAATGAAGTTCACAATTTTTCTGTGCTCAATCAGTGACATTTGCAATTCTTAAGTGATTGACAAAATTTCATATTTCCCCACGATACATTGACAAAATTTATGATTTTTTTCTACAATCTATGCATAAAAATTGCAATTTTTTCCAATTGTAAATTGACGAAATTCACAGGCCACAGGTTTTGGTTTTGCATCCCTAATATTAGATATATTTTACATCTAATGCGGTGCAATAATGAAGTTTAGTTAAATTGTGGCTTAATTATTGACTTTTGAATTTTTAGTACCATATATTTTTCACTGAGTAAATGTTTTTCAACCTGGTTTCCTACTCAAATTTGCTAATTTCTGTCACTCTTAAGCCTTGTCATACCTTTTTTTTAAACTCTCTGTATCTGTCAGATTTTTGTAAAAGAAAAATTGTATGTATCCTTTCTGATTTTTTTAAATGATTTTAGGATTTTCTCTTACCTATGGTAGATATATGTGGTGCCTACCCCAGACCGAAGAAAAACTAGTGAAAAAACACAGCATCATTTACGATTAAGGTATAGCTAATTTATTGTTTATTAATTTAAGTTTATGCATACATAAACTTGTGCTTAAATGTATTTTAAGAAAATGCTGCACATTTACTGTCTCTGTTATGAAAATCCTGGTCATAGGCATGTATTTAAAAGTGTATGCGGCTCCAATTACTTTTTTTTTACGGGGAACAAATGGCAGCAATTCCCCGATGGTAAAATTTCCTGAGGAAAATTTCAAGCTATGTTACCAACTAATAAATTGCAATACAGTCAAGTCTCTCTATATCGAAACTCCATACATCGAATTTCTCTATATAATGAATTTTTAGTAGGAACAGTCCCCTTTTTGCAAGATTACATTAAAAACAGTCTCTATATAGCGAAATATCTATTTCCATATAACAAATTTTTTTATAAATTGGTCTTAATTTATTCAGTTTTAAAAAAGCTTCAAAATTATATGGAATCCATTTTCCATCACTTATTTTTGATTTATCATTCAGTGCTGTTTTTTTTCAATATTACTTCTCTCCTTGTTCTTTAAATCCAAGGAGTTAATCCCACCTCCCACACACCTTTCAACATCCTTCTCAAAACAGAATCAATTGGATTGTTACACACAGGGTTCTCACTGTCGCTCGCCATTGCACCAAATTGCGACTAAATTCTTCATTTGGCGAGTAAACAAGCGATTAGATTCGCCAAATTGCTAGTGCTCAATTTTTGCTTTTTCTTACTTTTCTTTTTTGTTTTCATACATATGCATATGTACATATTTTTAATAGATTTGTAGCGGATAGTTGAAACTAGATTAATAACAGTCGGTGTCGCAGTTATAAAAATTTAGGTTATTTTAGAACATACGGACATAAAGGGGGGGGGGGTGTTCATTAAAAGGTTAAAGATAATTTTTTAGTGCTACACAGCGAATCTATTTTGCTAATACTTTTTTTCATTTGGCGAATGTTTTTTATTTTTAATTAGCCAAATTACTAACGTTGGTCAAATGTCAGCGAGAACACTGTTTACACATATAAAAGAGGAATCAATGAGAGGCCTTCAAATGGAGGAAAATGTGAACTACAATTTTTCATTCCTTGCTAAAATTTGAGCATTTTTTTTAAAGAGTGTTACAATTTTAAAATCAAAACAACAAAAAATTACAGATTTCTTCCTCTGAAATTAATGTAAGTCTTTCTCATTTGATTTTCATTAAGCTTTCAAATAAATGTCTATTTTTTTTTCTTTCTTTTTTTTTTTGAAACTGCTTAAATAATTAAGAAATGTTAGGTTTACTTTTAAACATTTCAAATTCTTAATTAAATAGATCAAAAATAATTTTTGTTCAAAATTTACACATTAAATATGATTTTTAACATCATTCTCTATACTAGGGATGCACCAAATATTCGGTATCTATTCGGTATTCGGCCATGTTACCGAATATTCGGTTAGGCCGAATATCAAACTATTCGGTTAAGCCGAATATTCGGCTTGGCCGAATATGAAACTATTCAGCCTGCCGAATATTCGGTTTGGCCGAATATCAAAGTATTCGGCCAAATCCAATACTTAATAAAGCCTTTTAAAGAACATTTTTAAAAACTTTTCACAATTTCTACTTTTAACTGTCAATTTATAAATATATTTAAAATAATATGAAAGAAAATTATATTTAAATAAAATAGAATGTTTTTACATTATTTATTTGCTGTTTGTAAAATGTAACTTAAGAAAATTAACCATGAGAAGGATTAAAATGGTGATTTATTAGGATTCTCCTTAAGAATAAATGATGCAAGTGCAGATGCAAGTTCCTAGATTTTATTTAGTAAAAAGTCTGTTTCTTGCTTTTCCCAAATAAAAGTTTTTAAACAAGAAAGAAAAACTTTTGAGATTAGTAATAGCTATCAAGGCAGACAATTTGTGTTCATGAAACCATAATCATAATCAACATATTGAGTCATAAGTACATTGTATTTCATCTCACTCTAGGTCAAACTTGTGTTTTCGTTTGTTGCATTAACAATAAATAAGATACCATATCTGTATTTTCAACTTGCATGCTTTGATTTCTGTAAAATATGATATGATATGTTAAGAAGGATGGAAAATGCCGCCATTTATAAGATAAGAACTATGATCTAGACATTCCTTTTTTCAGAATTTAATTGAAAGTACTTATACTTTATACTGAAAAAAATCTGCCTAGAGTTATTTAAAAAGAACAATTATGAGACGCTACAGTTTTTCTTCAACCATTTTTTGATTATTTCTCTTTGATTTTAAAATGTTTGTTTCAATTTGTTGAAGAAATCATGAAATTTAAAATTTTATTAATTAAAAAAGTCTCATAATTGTGCTTCTTAAATAAATAAAGGCAGAATTTTTTCAATACTAAATGCTCTTATAAAAAGCTCTTGTTTATCAAAATATAAGTTTCTCTTATTAAATATTATGTAAAATTGTTTTAAAAAGTAACATTTTAATACCTTTAAACTTTGAAATATAAAAAGTATTTGGAAAGCCGAATATTCGGTATTCGGCTGAATAGTCACTATTCGGATGGCCGAATATTCGGTATTCGGCCCAACAATTACTATTCGCCTTGCCGAATATTCGGTATTCGGTTCAGCTGTCGGCCGAATATTCGGCATTCGGCCAAAATCACTATTCGGTGCATCCTTACTCTATACATCAAATTTCTCTATATGACCAATTTTTTACAGGAACGATGGTTTTCATTATATAGAGACTCGACTGTTATTATATTTATGTATATCTCCACTCTGAAAAAACAGTTCAAAATAAACATTTATTGCAATAATCTGTTCAATCACAATCAAAAAAGGCTTTTTATATGTTAGTATCTTTATAGTACCTTTTATTATTATTATGTTTTCAAAGATTTTTACACACATAACTTGGTCTTAGATTGATTTATGCTCTTAAATTGAGAGCAAGAATACAAAACAGAGAGTTTGAGATTGAAAAATCTAGAAAGTGTGAATTTTACATTTTTCTGTTGAATTTAATAGCCCATAATTGTTTTGAACTTTGAACAAAAGCAAAAATGCAATTAAAAAAGGAAAAACTTAAACCATCTGTGCTGCATGAAATGACCACTCTTTTAGCCTAAGATGTCTCAAAATGTAATTGCTGCTCTTTTTCAAAACAAATGACCAGTTTTCATTTAACTAATGCATACAAAAGGTGTCTCACAATTTTAAATGCAATATTCACCCTTTAACTGAATCACTTTCTAGAGCAGAATTTTATTCAACAAAATTATGGATTCTAAGTAAACCAAAAATTTTTTATATTAACTTTGATTTTGATTTATAAAAATGGCTAATTGGCTTAACCAGTGATTCATATAAGAGTCAATATTATATTAATGAATGTTGCATTATAATATATACCAGAGTGAGTCATAATTATCGAAACAATATGCTATCTTGTTAAATATTGTCCCTTTGTACAATGCTTCCAATTGCAAAGTTTCATTTAAAAAAATGTGAAAATTTTCATAAGATAAGTTGCATTACCATGGAGGGTCTTTTTAACAAAATACAAAGATTAAATTTTTATATGCACCCCCCCTCCCCCAGGATAAAAATTCCAATTAGGAAAACTTCCCTTATTCAGGCCCGAATTATATACAAAAAATTGCATCTGCATATCTGCAAAACTCATAAGTGTTATACCCATTTAAATAATTCATCAGGTTTTAAGGGACACAAATTGAAATAGTACTCACAATTCAAGAAACAATGTTACTTTAACAGTTCTAGGAATTTTTCAGAGGCAACACTATTCCATATGAAGGGTACATTTATTTTCAAACATGGAACACACTTCTAAAAAAAGGGCACACTTGTACCTTGTTCCACCAAAATATTTTGAACTGCTTTGTTTAGAATCCCCTAAAATTTGTGATATTTTCCCAGAATCAATTAAATTGCCACAAAGTACATGGGAAAAGTTAAAAAGGGTCATTGGGCGCACCGGAAATGTTTAAAAGAACCATCAGACCCATAAAAGAAATTAAAAGGGCCACCAGGTGCTGCGCCTTGATAAAACTACTTCAAATAATAATGTGATCTGCTGTGAGATTATCAGAGCTCAATACTGTTGGACACAGGATGTTGTTAGACATGGTTAAGTTTTGGAATAATATTACAGTTTATATTTTTCAAACACTTACATTTTTTAGCGATCCACATTAAATATTGTATTTGGACTTATCTTTTTTTGGTTATATCACTGCAGATGATGATTAATATATCTTACACCTCTTTCTAAAATGCTTTAGTGTTGACTCTATGAAAAAAGGGCTGCCGGGCAGGAATTTTACAAAAAGGGGACACTATTCTGTAAAAAGGATACACTTGTACCTTACCCAAAATATTTTGAACTGGTTTGTTTAGAATACTCTAGAATTTGCAATATTTCCCCATGATCAATTCAATTGCCACAGAGCATATTGGAAGTTTTAAAAAAGACCACCAGGTGCATCAAAAGGATTTAAAAGAGCCACTAGGCACATGAAAGAAATACAAAAGTCTGTCAGGTGTTACACCCTGCTAAAGTAGTTTAAAGTCGACACTATGCTTATTATATTTAAATAAAATTCAAAATTGTCATTAGCTAATTTTTTTTTTTTTTCAATATACATTATGTATCTGATTTTTTTTTTTCTTTAGAAGGATGACAAATTTCAGACAAAAACTGAAGGATGTGCCAGCCTCTCGATCGCCAAGTGCAATAGTATGCATTAAAGACATGCTAATCTTCTATGCCACTGTCCTGTATTTGTTAGCAATTGTTAAGTGAAACTTCAGCAAGTATAATGGAGTTATGAATTGTACTGTTATTGATGAATTACAATTTGAAACTAAATTATCCTGTGCAATATATGTGCAAGCAATTGGAGCATTAGGAGTCTTTGTATTGGACCAGCACAGTTATAAACTTTGAAAAAAGTCATAATTGTTTAAGCCCTTTTAAAATGTAATTGAAAGATTTTAAAGATAATAAAAGTTTTGAACAAATTCGAATAATGGGCTAAAGTTTAAATTTCCATTGTTGTTATTTTTATACATAAGTAATAATCATGTGTGCAAGATCTTCGGTCTCAGCTTACTGATTTCAGTCTTGAAGAGATTTTTGACTAATAGTAAATTTTGCTTTATCTGCAAAAATAACAATAATTTTACTCTAAATACCTTTTAACCTGTTTCTTTTATTATAAGAAATAATTTTAAACCTAGAAATCATCTTGGCCATTTCCATCAAGTGATTTCTAATATTCAGAAAGGTTTTTACTCTTGGCTTGGATGGGCTTTTTGCATCCATGGTAATAAAAAAAAATATTCAATATTTTTATTAAATTTCTGTGAAAACTTTTTTCTGTGATGTTATTTTATTTTTTATGCTACATATCTTTATTTTTTTACTTAATTTTTTACATTTTAATCATGAAGTATGATCACTAGGGAGATTTATGATTCCATCTGGGGTTTTGGAAAATCATAGTTAAAAAAAAATATAATGGATCTAACAAAAAGATTTGTATGACTGTAACATAAATGAATTCCTTCAGATTTCAATTGTGGTGCTTGTTGGTAAATAGCAGATCTTGTATGATTAAGTAAATGCTTATAATTCGACTTATGAATGAATATTCATATGTATTAGGGAAAAAAAAATATCTAATGGACCAAAAATTAAACAAAGCATCATGGTGAATTAAATGAAAGCATATCAGAAGAATAAGAATAATTTTTGTTGCTTGTTACTATCAGCATTAAGAATAAATTTATTTTGTTTTGATTTTGGGTTTACATTTGCTTACCACAAATTAAACAGCTATTCAAATTTTACAATTTTTTAAATACAGTAAACTCAAAGGCAACTTGAATTCAGTTAGCTAAAGGATCTGCTTATATTGAATTCTCCAAGTCCTGAAGCTTTTTTAAGCTAATGACTGTGAACATTTTTATTGTTTTTGTGGTGGTGGGGGGGGGCATAATTTTTTCCCTCTTTGATCTACGAGTTTACTGTGTATCATGCATTTTTCAATAATTTTTTTATTATTCTAATATTTGTAATCTAAGTTTTCTCTTTTAAAAGAATAAATCTTGATCTTGATATACAAGCTTGCATTATTCAGATATGTGTTAGCGACATATATCCACCATGTTTTAAAGTTGTCACCAGCTAAGCTAGAAGTTGCAACAAGATATGCAAATCTTTTGGGTGTACATTTGTTCCTTAAAAAATATGTTATATAGTTGGCTTTGTTAAATCCGCATTATTTGCAATTATCTATCATCTGCACTTTATTTTCAGATTTAAACAAATGAAAATTGCTCTAAGAAGTTTGTAAGAAAAAAATAACAAATTATCAAATCCATATTTAGTGAATTTTCAAAGAAATGTTTAGTTATTTAAGAATTCTAATGCAGTTCATCTATTTAAAAGAACAGATTTTATATTGAAGCTCATGATCGCAAACCAATAAATAGATTGTACTAAATGGCATAGCAGATTAAACAATCAATAAAAACATTTTTTTACTATATTTTTTACATTATTAATTTTCTATAAATTATTAATTTCGACAATAAATATTGTTAATTTTAATGTTTTATTTGTATGCTATATTTTCCTGCGGTATTTTTAACTTATATTAATAATTATATTGTGTATAAATTTGCTGTAAATTATTAAATTGTTTTCACATTGCAGTTTAAATTTTTATTATAATAATCAGATTCAAACAAAAAAATTGTAAACAAAACTATGATCTAAAATCCACCAATTTTTCAGCCTCAATGTTGGCCGATTTGACAGAGACAATACAATATATACTTATACTTTTTAACTGCATACTGACATCAGGCGTTTCCTGTTTAATCTCAAATTAGTTGTCTGAGCATTTAAAATATTTTATTATATTGGAGAATAACAGGAATGCATACAACATTTTGTCCTTTTAAAAGAGGTGCCCACATCAATAAACAAATTGTCTGAAATGGTTAATGTGTAAATATTTTTGGTCATAAAAAAACTTCATTGAAAATATATGTGCACCTGCAGAAACTATGTGTAAAAGAAAATTTTTTTAAATATATTCTGAGAAATGTGCTTGAATGTGTACTAGAAAAAGATCAGTTTTCCACAAGCATTCTAAAAAGTGTTCCGTAAGCATTATAAAAACTGTTCCATATGTGTTCTAAAAAGTGTTCCAGAAAATGTGCTGAAAAGTGTTCCAAAAAAGGTGACAAAATGTATTCCAAAAAGTGTTCTCAAATGTGTTCTAGAAAGTGCGCTGGAAAGAAATAAGCGTTCCATATGTGTTCTAAAAATGTGTTCCAAAAAGTGCGCTGAAAAGTGTTCTAAAAAAGGAGACAAATATGTGTTCCGAAAAGCATTCTCAAATGTGTTCCTTAAGTGTTCTGAGAAGTATTCTAAAAACTGTTCCAAAAAGTGCGCTAAAAAGTGTTCTAAAAAAGGAGACAAAATAAGTGTTCTAAAAAGTGTTCTGAAAAGTGTTTTAAGATTTGCAGTGTACACAAAAGTATCGTATTTATAGTGCCACTTTAATGACAGGAAATCGAGATTTAAAATGCATAAAATTTATCATATTTTTATTTTTAACCAACGTCTTAAACATTTGTTAAAGAGTTCTTTTTATCTAAAATTCTAGACGTAATCAGAGTTTATCATTATCGAATCCAAGTTCAACAGGAACATCAAAATATCGTAGTAATTCAAATAACATGTGACATATTATCATCAGACTTTTTTCACCTATTGTTCTAAATATATTTTTATTCAATATCCAAATTCAATTATAAGAATTCAACTCCTAATGAAAGTACTACGAAAGAAGAAAAACTCAAAATATATATATTGCAAACATAATAACGCTTCAACGACAGGAAACAAGGATTTAATATACATGAAATTTATCATACCCTATTTTTAAATTGATGTCTTAAAAATTTATCAAAGTATTTTCTTTATTTATAACTCTAGGCGTAATCAAAATTTATCATTTCCGAATTAACCCTTTAAGCGTCCAAACCGGGGTTTTTTCCCGTCACATAACTTTTGGAATCAAATTCTTTTTTTAACACAAAATCAATATTAATGCTGATTTTTTTAATTGAAGGAGATAAATAAATATGTAAGGTCACCAAATAAAAATTATTAAGCCAATACTTTTCATGTAGCTCGTATTTTATGAATCGTTAAACATGAACGGAAAATTTTACAGGATGCTTAAAGGGTTAAAATACTGTAACAATTCAGGTAAAATTGTGATACATCGCATATCCGCAAAAAAGTGACATATCTCGCAGAATAATTTTGCGTTTTTCTACTTGTAGATCTGTCATAAGTGTATCTTGTTTTGCAAAGAGTTTCAGATGTGTAATTACACCGGAAATTATTTTATTAGACCGTTTGTCCATTCGGGATCACAGAAGAGGGGTGGATTGCGTGAAGAAATAAATCAATCCAATCCTCAAAATCTCATCAAATCTCTTCATTCTTATAGGATCTTAAATCTTTTATGCACATTTTTACATCTGCATCCAGAGTTAAGTACTAGAATTTCAAGATACATTAAAACCCTGTTTTTTTCTTTCTTTTTTTAGTGTATGCAAATGTGTCACTTTTCTTGCGCGTGAGTGATATCATCATCAGACGTTTCACAAAAATCGTTTTGATTAGATTTTAATCCGATATCTAAATTCGATATTAGAAAAACAAATCACGATTAAAAATTCCATAGACATAATGTCTGCTTTTAATGATAATGCTACAACAATAGGTAAAAAAATCAAATACATAAAATTTAACTCATTTTTTTTAAAATCTCAACTTTTAAAATTCCATTACTATATTCCCATTAGTTACAATTCCGGTCATAACCTGGGTTTATTATTATCAAATTTGAGTTCAGCTTCATCTTTCAAAAACTATTGTAATAATTTAGATAAGAATGTGACATATTATTGTCAGATGTTCTATCAAAACCATTCTAAAGATATTTCTATCCATCTTTCAGATTCGATGAACAAACGTATTTTTTATTGAAAATTACATAAAAAGAAAAAAAATCCTGTCTTATTTAGAGTAACGCTTGCGCAGTACAGAAAATCAAGACTTAAAATACATCAAAATTATCAAATATATATATCTTTTAAATTAACGTCTTAAACATTTTTTTAAAAATTCTTTTCATTTATAACTTTAGAAATAATTTTAAGTTAAGCTAATAGTTGATAATTGGTAAAAAAAAAAAAAAAAAAATGTGATACATCATAATTCAGGTTAAATGTGAGGCATCTTCGTTAGATGTTTATAAGAACCATTTTAATTTTATTATTCATTCAATATTCAAATTAAGTATTAGATACTCAATTCACTGTTTGTATTCTCAAGAACAAAAACATTTATATCAAGACAATTAACAACAAAAAACTTTTAAATCGCATGGAATTCATTACATTCTTTTCGTTGTTAAGAAAAGAATGTGATTATTTTCTTTTTGTTGTCACGAAAAGAATTTGATTATCTTCATCTTAGATATTTTTTAAAGCTTTCTCTTTATTTAACATTTTAGAAGTAATGAAAATTTAACGCTATTAATTTCGATTTATGTTTTAACTCTTATAATTATGATTGAAATGAGACACATCATCGTCAAATAGTTTTCAAAAAACGCGTTCAGTATTTTCTTTTTTTCAAATATTTAATTTTGTTTAAAGAGCCGTATTCAGCATCGGAAATCCCATGAAATAAAACTGTGTCCCATTTTCACAGTAAAGTTTAAACAACAGAAAAAATAGATTTTAATTACATGAAATCCGTATCATTCACATATTCATAGTACAACACCAGCAACAACAACAACAGTAAAAAAAAAAAAAAAAAAAAATGTAGCATTCTTTTTTACTTCTTTCAGAAAAAGTACTAGATTCGTGGAAATTTTCGACTTCCGGTGTTCGACGGATTTATATGTTTAAGGTCTTTACCAAAATTACTGCCAACGGTGGCTGCCAACAAGATTACTGACATGAATCTACCGCCTTCAGTAAATGTCTGTCTGTGAGTCTGTATATCTGTTTGTGACACAAATTTTGTAAGCGCTCTAGAACAAGAGAAATAATGCAAGGAACATAAGCAAATTTCAGATTAAGTTCGAACAGGGCATATTATTTTCCTATTTAGATTTTAATGTTAAACTATCCAACATTTACTATTCTACAGTTTTTCCGATTTCCCGATGACTATAATAGGCCAGGCAATAAAGGATTTTAAGAAACCTCATAGGGAAAGTCTATAGGGGAAATGGGACTGACCACGAACGATTCGAGTGGTTTAATGCTGTTCTCAACTGCTCCGCTCAACAAATGCAAAATGTTTTGACACATTAACATATATATTTTTTTACGGAAAGATATAAAATTGGAAGGTATGACTATGTAAGTTATTTCGAATCGAAGTTAGTTTTCCATTTTATGATAATTAAATTATCTATCCAGTTTTAATCTATTTCGATCACGTGATCGCCCATTTTTCTCCTGCTTTCGTCGGGAAATGTGTTCAGAAACGTCAATTTTAAAGGTTGGTTATAAAAGATCTTGTGAAAACACTCTTCACGAAGACATTCTGGCACCAGCAGCCGCTGATTTTCAGAACATTTTTCTTTTATTTATTTTTTTTCTTTCTTGTGCAAACTTAAAGCTGATTGGTTATTTTACGATCTTTTTTATTAATGTTCTTTTTTGTACCTTTCAGATTTCGATGTAGTCAGATTAATAAGAACAATGATCAAGAAACATGTAATATCTGTACGCGCGTGTGTAAATAATCAACTTTTCTTTTTTGTGTGTTTACGTTTTGTCTCTTATTTTTGATGTGGATTTTCTGTCTTTGAAAACGAACAAGAATTATGATTCGGAACACCGTACATCCCTCAAGAACCCTCGAGAAAGGTAGGAAAATTTTATATTATTATTTTTAAGAATATTTTCCTACTGAAATAACGAATTTGAAATTAACATGGCATCCCTGTCGCGGGATGTACGGTGGTAATATATTTTGAAACAATTAAGAATTTGAATATTGAAATAAACTAATTAAGTAGAGAAAAAGAGAAAAAAAAATGGCTGAAAGTTTAGAAACACTTAAAAAAAGAAGAACTATTTTTCGATCGGCTGTTACGAAAATTCTAAATAAAATCGAAACTTCCGTAAAATCAGACGATGTGTCTATCGAAGAACTGCAAGAACATGTTGAAACATTGACCGACAAATTTAAGTCACTTAAGACAACAGATAATTCAATTGAATTATTAGTCAATCCCGATGATTTAGAGAAAGAATTAGAAGCCGCTGAAAAGTATAGCGAAAATGTAATATTATGGAAGTCACGCGCAAATCAGAAAATTAGAGAATTAAATGCCGGATTTTTAAATTTAAAATCAAAACAAGAAAGTAACAAAGAACAATTTTCAGACAATGCATTTAATGAAAAAGTGGATAATTCGGTAAAAGTTAAGTTACCGAAATTGCATATACCAATATTTGATGGAAATATAAATGAATGGCTTTCGTTTTGGAGCAGTTTTGAATCGGCCATTCATGATAATAAGTCGTTAAATAAAGTTGATAAATTTAATTATTTAAGATCGCAATTAAGATCGACCGCTTTAAACACAATAGAAGGTTTTCCTGTTTCCGAAAAAAATTACGATGCGGCTATAGAATTGCTGAAAAGTAGGTTTGCTAATAAACAATTATTAATACACAATCATATTAGTAATCTTTTAGCTATCAAGCCTTTGAGAACTTCGAATGATATATATGCTTTCCGACAATATTTTGATAAATTATCAGTAGAACTGAGAAGTTTGCAAAGCTTAGGAACCGACTTAAATAGCATTTCAAGTGTATTATGTACAACCATTTTGAAAACAATTCCGAAAGATTTGTTAATAGAACTTAATAAGTCCGATAATGAAAAAGGATTTTATGAAATTGAAGAATTGATGAATTTTTTATCTACTTGTTTAAAAGCTAGAGAAAAGGCGAATTTAGTAATAAACCCAATGAACGAAGATAGAAGATTTTTTAATCCTCCTGAAAAGAAAAACTTTAATTCGTTTCGAAATAACAATAAACAAAAAAATTATCCCACAGCTAATGATTTAGTGTCAACGAACAAAAGAGAGAATTTAAACGTAATAAACTGCGTTTTTTGTGAATCATTTCATCACTCATCGGTTGATTGCGATAGAACTAATGAGTTATCTATTGATGAAATTAAGAACATTCTAATGAAAAAGGGAGCATGTTTTAAGTGCCTAGAAATGAAAAAACATTTATCGCGTTTTTGCAAAAAAAATATAAAATGCCGGATTTGCGACGGGAGTCATAACACGTTGTTTTGTTATAGAAACGTAAAAAGGGAAAAATCTAAACAACAGACCGAAGTGTCGGATACTGCCCTTTTTGCGAATGAAAACTTGCAGAAAGAAGTTTATTTACAAACTTTATATGTTTATGTTAGAAATAATGGTTGTGAATATATAGTACGCGCATTGTTAGATACGGCGTCTTCTAAGTCGTATATTTCAAAGTTCGTAGCCAATAAGATGGGATTAAAAAGTTTAAGAAAGTTCAGAATTACTCACGGGTTGTTTGGAGGTACCGAAACAACGGTAGATCATAACTGTTATTCTGTTAATTTAAGGGGTTTAAGGGGAGGTAAAAAGATAAAAATTGAGGTAATGGAACAAGAAAAAATTTGTGCTAATGTACCCAAAATTAGAGACATTCGTTGTATTGCGGAATTAAAAGGAAAAAATATATTTTTGAGCGATATCTGCCCTGAAGGTAAAAATTGTTTATATGAAAGAAATTTAAATGAAATACATGTACTTTTGGGAGCAGATGTTGTGGGAGAACTGTTTACAGGAAAAATAGAAAATTTATCTTGTGGTTTGGTTGCGATGCAAACAAAACTAGGTTGGACTACTATGGGCAAAATTGGCGGAAATGAAAGGGATAGTTCTCTTTTGGTCCTTTCATTATATGTAAACGATGCCAAAATTACAGATTTGTGGAATTTAGATTCTTTAGGCATAGTAGATCCTGCGGAAAAACAAACTAAGGAAGAAGTCCAGAAATTAGTTTTGGAGCATTTTAAAGAAACCGTAAGACGCGAAACTGATGGTAGGTACAAAGTTTGTCTTCCCTGGTTAAGTGAGCATCCTCCTATTCCAAGTAATAAAGATTTAGCGATAAAACGCCTGCAAAATAATATTAAGAATCTCCAAAATTGCGGTTTGTTGAAAGATTACGAAGCAGTTTTAAATGAGTGGGAAACGGAAGGGATTATTGAAAGAGTGAAAGAAGAGGAAAAACTTAGCACCAAAGTCCATTATCTCCCTCATAGAGCTGTAATAAAACCTAATTCTACTACCAAAATTAGGCCGGTATTTGATGGATCAGCACATGTTAAGGGTTCCGTTTCCATAAATGATTGTATAGAGAAGGGACCTAATTTAATTGAACTAATTCCTTCTGTTCTAAATCGATTTCGAGTGGGAAAGATAGGTGTTGTAGCAGATATTCGTAAAGCTTTTTTACAGATATCACTGAATGAAAAGGACAGAGATTATTTACGTTTTTTCTGGTGGAGAGATGGGAATTCAGAAAACCTTGAAATTTATAGACATTGTCGGGTTGTCTTTGGGATTAGTTGTAGCCCCTTCCTTTTGGCCGCTACTCTAACACGTCACTTAGATGAAGCACCTGAGAACATTAAAGATGTTGCTATAAAACTTAAAGAATCTTTCTATGTAGATAACTGTGTAGCTAGTGTAGAATCGTTAGAAGAGTTAGAATATTTTCGCAATGAAGCACGGAAACTCTTAGCTTCGGCACAATTTGATCTTCGTGGTTGGTGTCATAATCGGTGCGAAGAAATTGGATTAGGCTTTAATGAAAAGGGTCATTTGAGTGATGCGGCTGAGGATAAGATTCCCTTACTTGGTTTAATGTGGGACACCAAGAGTGATACATTGTCGTGCGATTTTCGGAATTTTAAATTGGAAAATGAGTGCATCACTAAAAGAACAATTTTGTCCTTAACTCATAAAATATTCGATCCCATCGGTTTCACTTGCCCCGTGACCTTAATTCCAAAATTACTTTTACAGAAATGCTGGAAAATAAAGGCGTCATGGGACTCCAAGCTGCCCGATGAGATAGTTAAGGAATTTAGAAAATGGACTAAGGAAATTAATGATTTGGGAAATCTTGAGATCCCGCGAAGATTGTCTAACTTATCTCTAAAAGAGGGAAACTTATCTTTACATATTTTCTGCGACGCTAGTAAATTTTCTTACGCTACATGCATTTATCTAAGAAATGAAGTAGAAAATCGTGTAACTTGTCAACTTATTCAGGCTCGTTCTAGAGTAGCTCCTCTAAAGGACATTTCCATTCCACGCCTTGAGTTATTGGCCTGTTGTATTGGAGCTAGATTGTCTAATAGTATTAAAAACGATTTGAAATTAGAAAATGTTGATACTTACTATTGGTCAGATTCAATGGACGTGTTATACTGGATAAAACGGGACGGTCCTTGGGCTACATTTGTAGAAAATAGAGTTAGAGAAATTCGAAAGCTTACCCCCAACACTTCATGGAATTTCGTACCTGGACATATGAATCCAGCAGATTTACCGTCACGCGGTTGTTGTGCAAAATCCCTTATTAAATCTCAGTGGTGGTTAGGACCATCATGGCTTTCAGAATCAAAGGAAAATTGGCCTAGTACTAATATTTTTCCTAATATGGATATAGTGAATTCTGAAAAAAGAAAAACTATTGTGACCGCTCCTAATGTAGAGAGTGATGAGGCACCATTTTATAATCGCTATTCTTCTTACAATAAAATTTTGCGAGTTACTGGTTGGATTTTGCGATTTTACCAAAATTCGAAAAGGGGTAGTACCGACAGAATATTCGGTCAATTAACACACAACGAATTAAAAGCGGCAGAAACAGTATTATTAAAACTTGTGCAAAAAGAATCCTTTGTGAATGAACATAATCAAAGGCTGAAATGCCTGAATATTTTTACAGATTCGGAAGGAATCATACGCGTGAAAACGAAGATTTTTCAACGAGAAGATGAATTCAATTTTAGATTACCTATCTTACTCCCTTCAAATCATTACGTCGTAGAACAAATTATATTTTCGAAACATTTAGAATTCGGTCATTGTGGCGTACCCTTGTTGATGACTGCGTTACGAGAAAATTACTGGGTACTGAAGAGTCGGAAAACAATCAAAAAGGTAATCGGCAAATGTATCATTTGTAAAAGACACTCAGCAAAACCACCTGATGTAGCAGAAAGTGTCTTACCTCTTGATCGTGTCAGAGAAGCCGCGATTTTCGAAATAATAGGAATAGACCTGTGCGGGCCTCTTTATTTGAAAAAAGAATCTAAAGTCTGGATTTTGATAGTCCCGTGTGCAGTTTTTCGAGCTGTGCATTTCGAGCTATTGACAGCTCTTTCAACCGAAAGTTTTATCTTAGGCCTGAAACGCTTTATTTCTAGACGAGGTCGTCCTGCAATAATATATTCAGATAACGGCACAAATTTTACTGGCTGCCACAATTTATTGAAAACTATTGACTATGAAAAAGTAAAAGCGGTTACTGCGTTTTCACGTATAGACTGGAAATTTATTCCACCTTCTGCACCTTGGTGGGGTGGATTTTGGGAGAGGCTTGTTGGAATCCTGAAACGAATCTTGAGAAGGGTATTGGGCAAGTCGTCTTTAAATTTTGAAGAACTACATACCGTTATCTGCGATTGTGAAAGTATTATAAATGCCCGCCCCTTGACGTATGTTACAGATAATAATGAAGATCTTCAAGTTATAACGCCTTCAATGTTCCTACAGGAAAATACTAAAATAGGTATGCCTGAACTAGAATTCCTAGACCACAAAGAAATGAATAAACGATACCATTATAGAATTAAAATTAGAAACGATTTAAAAGCAAGATTTAGAAGCGAATACCTCGGCACATTAAAATGTTCGATCTTTAATGGGAAAAAATCAAGATCTTTGTGTGTAGGAGATGTTGTCCTAATATGGACGGAAAATTCTAGCCGAATAAACTGGCCTCTTGGTAGAGTTATCGAACTTATACCTAGTCAAGATGGCGTTGTGCGTGTAGTAAAGTTGAAGACTGCAACTGGAATGCTAATTCGTCCCATTAAGAAACTTTGTTCTTTGGAGGTGAATGAAATCGCCGATAATCAAAGTGATGCAGTACTGCAGAAGCGTTTGACTACTCGCCATGGTCGAATTGTACGGCCGCCCGAAAGACTCCAACTGCAGTGATTGAGTTCTGTCCCCTAATCAACTCAAGGTGGGGAGTGTGAAAACACTCTTCACGAAGACATTCTGGCACCAGCAGCCGCTGATTTTCAGAACATTTTTCTTTTATTTATTTTTTTTCTTTCTTGTGCAAACTTAAAGCTGATTGGTTATTTTACGATCTTTTTTATTAATGTTCTTTTTTGTACCTTTCAGATTTCGATGTAGTCAGATTAATAAGAACAATGATCAAGAAACATGTAATATCTGTACGCGCGTGTGTAAATAATCAACTTTTCTTTTTTGTGTGTTTACGTTTTGTCTCTTATTTTTGATGTGGATTTTCTGTCTTTGAAGACGAACAAGAATTATGATTCGGAACACCGTACATCCCTCAAGAACCCTCGAGAAAGGTAGGAAAATTTTATATTATTATTTTTAAGAATATTTTCCTACTGAAATAAAGAATTTGAAATTAACAGATCTAGTGCGTTATTAAAAAACAGAAAACTGAGTGCAATCAGACAGTTTCTGAATAACAACACCTGCTAGTTTCATGCATTTCGGAATAAAAATAAATTAAAACTTATGCCACAAAGTTACTTTTTTTTATTTAAGAACACCATTAAACGGAATTGCACACGCAGCGCCACGGCGCAGGTGTGAGAGTCCCCCCCCCTTCCTCCCGTTCATCCTACGTCATAATCTCATGTATCTTATTTGTTGCAAATTTTGTCTACTTTCTAAATTTCTCCATACTTTTTCACTAAAATAATTTTAAAAAAAAGTATTCTTTTTAACGTATTTTGAGGGTAATTTACCAAAGTTTGGCAGAATTGTCGGGTAATCAAAATTTATCGATATCGATTTCAAGTTAAATTGTAGCACTAAATAACTGTAACAATTCAGATAAAATTGTGACACTTCATCACCAGAAATTTTAAAAGGTAATCTTATTTACTTTTTTCCCCAAAATTTAATTTCAGTATGAGTATGGATGTTCAGTATTGGCGATGCAACTAATGAAAGAAATGTCCCATATTTGTATTGAAGTTTAAACAACAACAAAAAGTAAAAACATCATTATCATCATGTCATCATGAACACCAATTCATCACACAACATATTTATAGTAAGACATCAACAACAGAAAAACAAGACTTTCTTAGAATTCTTTTATAACTGGTGTTTTTAACATCGTTGAAAGTATTCTCTTTATTTATAATTCTCAAAACAATCAAAATTTATTGATATCGATTTCAAGTTAAGCTAAAACACTTAAGAACTCTAATAATCCAGAGCAAATTCTGACACATCATCATCAGGCATTTTTCGAAAACCATTTTAATTATATTAAAGAATAGAAACATTTTCTGCAGGAAATGGTAATGGGAGCAGACGGCGAGAGGTGACGTGAGTGTGCAATGTTGTGTAATGGTCTTTTTTAGGTTGATGTTTTTAACATGCTTAAAAGTTTTCACTTTATTTATAATTCTTGAAATTGTCAAAAATATCGATATCGATTTCAAGTTAAGTTGGAACACTTAATAACTGTGATAATACAGATCAAATTGTGACACCTCATCATCAGACATTTCACTAGGTCTCTTTATTTATATTTTCCGAAATATTTAAATTCAGTATGGATAACGATATTCAGTATTGGAAACGCCACCAATGAAAGCAATGTCCGCTATTCATACTGAAGTTCAAACAACTGAAAAACATCATTATCATCATGTCATCATGATCACCAATTCTTCACATCCCATTTCCATAGTAAAAATAAATAAAAAAAAAAAAACAAGAAATTTTTATCACTCTTTTTTAAAAGGGTGTTTTTAACATCGGTAAAAGGCATCGGCTCTTTATTTATAATTCTCAAAATAATCAAAATGTATCGATACCGATTTAAAGTTAAACTAAAACACTTAATAACTGTAATAATTCAGATCGAATTGTGACACATCATCGTCAGGCATTTTTCGAAAACCATTTTAATTATATTAAATAATAAAAAACACTTTCATCAGAAAATGGTAATGAGAGTAGGCGACGAGAGATGCAATGGTGTGTAATGGTGTGTACACTCTTAAAAAGTCAGCTACAAAATAACTCAAGTTGAGCTGAAGTCCACTCATCTCACGTTTTGAAAGGCAGCTTCTCGAATTGAATTAAAACAACTCGAGTTTACGACCTGTTTTAATCAATTTAAATGAAGTTGAGCTATTTAAATAACCAATTTAAATCAAGAAGATTCAATCGTTTGAAAAACAACTCTTTGATGATCGAAAAAATTACAGCTCTTTCCTAAGAAGTCAAATCAGCTCTTTCGTTTTAAGAGTGTAATGGTCTTTTTTAAACTGGTGTTTTTAACATCATTAAAAATTATCTCTTTATTTATAATTCTTGATAAAAAATCTAATTTATCGATATCGATTTCATGTTAAGTTGAACATTTAATAACTGTAATAATTCCGATTAAATTCAGGGTTTGTACGCTTCAAGGATCTTTTACCAGAATGTTTGTAAAGTAATATTTGCCTTATTTAGTGGAGGAAATTCTACTTTTAGCTAGAGTTGCAAAAAGTCGGTTTATACCCGGGTTTATTTCCAATAGACCAGGTTTATTCCCAGGTTTATTCCCAAAAAACCGAATTATTCCTAAAAACCCGGTTTATTCCCGGGTTTAACCCGGGTTTTTTCTAACCTTTGCAACGCTACTTTTAGCTACAATAACAAGGCAACACTAGATACCGGGCTTGCTCATTCCATTCATGACATCACAAAAGGTGGCTGAATGACATCCAGCGATTGGTACAAAACGATGGGTGCGTCATTTTGAGCCCTGTTTGTACCAATCGCAGATAGCGGCCAGCCACCTTTTGTGACGTCGTGATAAGGAATGAGCAAGCCCAGTATCTAGTGTAGCCCTGACAATAATCAGTATTTTACGAATTTTTCGGTGCAAAACCACCTAAAATCCCAAGAATCCCCTGATGGGTATGAACTCTGAAATTGTGACACCTCATCACCAGTCCTTTTGATAGGTCTCTTTATTTACATTTTTCCAAATATTTAATTTCAGTATGGATAACGATATTGATTATTGGAAACGCCAGCATTGAAAGTAATCTTCATTATTCATACTGAAGTTCAAACAATTGAAAAACATCATTATCATCATTTCATCAAGATCATCAGTTCATCACATCACATTTTCATAGTAAGAATCAACAACTGAAAAACAAGAATTTCGAAGCATTCTTCTTTTTAACTGGTGTTTTTAAAACCATTGGGAGTATTTTTTGTATTTATAATCCTCAAAATAATCCAAATTTTATCGATATCGATTTCAAGTTAAGCTAAAACACTTAATAACTGTAATAATTCAGATCGGGTTGTGACACATCATCGTCAGGCATTTTTCGAAAACCAATTTAATTATATCAAAGAATAGAAACACTTTCTGCAGAAAATGGTAATGGGACCAGGCGTCGAGAGATGGCGGGGTGATTAATGGAGTGTAATGGTCTTTTTTAAGTGGATATTTTTAACATCGTTAAAAGTTTCCTCTTCATTTATAATTCTTGAAATGATCAAAATTTATCGATATCGATTTCAAGTTGGAACACTTAATAACTGTGATAATTCAGATCAAATTGGGACACCTTATTACCAGACTTTTTAAAAGGTCATTTTATTTACATTTTTCCCAATATTTAATTTCAGTGTGAGTAAAGATTTTCAGTATTGGAGATACCACCAATGAAAGAAATGCCCCGTATTCATACTAAAGTTTAAACAACTGAAAAATATTAATTTCATCATGTCATCATCATCATTGTCATCATCACCACCAATTCATCACATACTATGCTCGTAGTTACACATCAGCAACAGGAAAGCAAGAAATTAATACACAGTAAAAATTGAAGACCCAAATTGTCTTGAAAGATTTCTGGGTATAGTAATTTTCCTGAAATGGTACAGTAAGGATTCCAAAATGGTAGAGTATTGTTCCCAAAATAGATAACCCAAAATGGTTCAAAACAGAGCAGATCTTTATTAACATTAAATTAATCAAAATTTCTGAGGTATAATGTATATACTATCTAAGATATTTTAATTGTTTTAATGTCATTAAAAATCAGACTTTTTTAAAACGATTTTGTGCTACAAACTGAATTTTCCTAATTGGAACAATGCTGTACCCAAAAATCTTTCAACCCAATTTGGGTATTTTGTTTTTACAGTGTACCACTCTTTTTTTAAAGTACTCTATTTATAATTCACAAAATAATTATTTTTTATGTCGATTTGAAGTTAAGCTAAAACACTTAATAACTGCAATAATTCAGATTAAATTCCGACACCTCGTCACCAGACATTTTTAAAGATCGTTTTGTTTACATTTTTCACAATATTTAATTTCTGTATGAGAAACGTATTCAGTATTGGGAATCCTATCATCGAAAGAAATGCTTCATATGCCTACTGAAGCATAAAATAGCATTATTATCGTGTCATCATAATCTTCATCACCAATTCATCATATCCCATGTTCTTAGTAAGACATTAACAACAGAAAAACAAGAAATTCATAGAATTATTTTTCTAACTGATGTGTTTAACATTGTTTAAAGTATTTTCTTTATTTATAATTCTCAAAATAATCAAAATTTATCAATATCGATTTCAACTTAAGTTAAAACACTTAATAACTGTAATAATTCAGATCGAATTGTGACACATCATCATCAGGCATTTTTCGAAAACCATTTTAATTATATTAAAGAATAGAAAACACTTTCTGCAGAAAATGGTAATGGGAGCAAGTGACGAGGGGTGGAGTGGGTGTGTAATGGAAACGGCAAAATAGATATTTTTCTTCCAAGCGAAAATGAGGTCTCATCTTCATTTCCATAAAGTTTTTTTTTTCCCTCTCGCACTTTCTCTTAATTTTACTTCACCGAAGGTAAACGGATCGATATCTGCTTTATTTTTCCGTTCATCACATTTGTTTTTCGAAAAGAATTTCTGAAATAATTTAAATCTCGAATGCAATTCTCTCTAACTGAAGAAGGTTTATTTTTTATCTTTAATCCGTGTTAGTGAGAAAATCTATACAAGGCCTGAAACAAGATATAATGAAATAATCATCTTTTTTTTAATAGAAAATATTTTAAGAATGATTAAAAAATAAATAAAATAAGGCTCGTAAAGTGATTTTAAGTATATTATTATGTAATGAGATTTCTTTTTACATTTAATCTTAGTTAGTAAAAAAATCTGTACAAGACGTTGAACAAGATATTATAAAAATAATCATTTTTGTGTATAAACATTTTAAGAATGCTTAAAAATTAAATTAAATAAGGGTCGTAATGTGATTTAAAGTATATTTATAAATAAAATTTTTCCTGTTAGTAAGAAAATCTATATAAGACCTTAAACAAGATATAATGAAATAGTTTGAGTAGAAAAGATTTTAAGAATGCTTAAAAAATATATGAACTAAGGCTCGTAATGTGATTTAAAGTATATTATTATGTAATATTTTTTTTATCTTCAACCCGCATTAGTAAGAAAAAGTATATAAAACGTTGAATAACATATTCTAAAAAAAGGAATTATTTGTATAAAAGATTTTAAAAATGCTCAAAAAATAAACTAAAAAGGCTCGTAATGTGATTTAAAGTATATTGTTGTAAAAAAAAATACTAAATACTATATGTAAAAAAAATGTATAAAAAATATGTATGTATAAAAAATATGTATAAAAAATACTATATGTACTAAAAAAATCTATACGAAATATTGGACAAGGTATTATAAAAATAACCATTTCTTTGTGCAAAAAACTTTTTGAGAATGCTTAAAAATTAAGATAAATAAGGGTCGTAATGGTGATTTAAATTATATTGTTATGAATAAAATTTTTTCAACCCTTAATTCTTGTTAGTAAGAAAATCTATACAAAACCTTAAACAAGATATAATGAAATAATTACTTTTTGACTAAAAAAGATTTTAAGAATGCTTAAAAAATAAATTAATTAAAGCTGTCATGTCATTTAAAGTATATTATTATGCAACATTTTTTTAATCCTCAGTCCGAGTTAGTAAGAAAATACATATAAAACGTTCAACAAGATATTCTAAAAAAAGCAATTATTTGTATAAAAGATTTTAAGAAAAAAAATAAACTAAAAAGGCTCGTAATATGATTTAAAGAGTTGGTAGATTGTTAAATAGGATTCCCTTTTATCTTAATCCTAGATACTAAGAATATCTACACGAAATATTGAACAGGGTATTATAAAAATAATCATTTCTTTGTGCAAAAAACAAAATCTATTAAATAAGTCTCATAATGTGATTTAAGGTATATTGTTATGAATAAGATTTTTTAAAATATTTAATTTCAGTTAGTAAGAAAATCTATACAAGACTTTCAATAAGTTATAATGAAATAATTACTTCTTTGAATAGAAAAGATTTTAAGAATGCTTAAAAAATAAATGAAATAAGGCTCGCAATGTCTTTTAAGGTATATTATTATGTAATGATACTTTTTTTTCCCTTTAATCCTAGCTAGTGAGAAAATCTATACAGAATGTTGAACAAAACATTCGAAAAATAAATATTTCTTTGTGTAGAAAACATTTTAAGAATGCTTAAAAATTCAATGAAAGAAGGTTCGTAAAGTGATTTAAAGTATAATATTAAATAATAAGACTTTTTTCCTTTAATCCTAACTAGTGAGAAAATCTATACAGAAAGTTGACAAAACATTCTAAAAATAAATAATTCTTTGTATAGAAAGCATTTTAAGAATGCTTAAAAATAAATTAAATAAGGCTCGTAATGTGATTTAAAGTATATTATTAAATAATGATACTTTTTTCCCTTTAATCCTAGCTAGTGAGAAAATCTATACAGAATTTTCAACAAAACATTTTAAAAATGAACAATTCTTTGTGTAGAAAACATCTTAAGAATGATTAAGAAATAAATTAAAAAAGGCTTGTAATGTGATTTAAAGTAGTTTGTTATGAATAAGATTTCTTTTTATCTTTAATTCTAGATCCTACGTGAACCTATGCAGAATATAGAAAAAGATATTATAAAAATTACAATTTCTTTGTGCAGAAAGAATGCTTATAAATATTTAAGAATGCTTAAAAAGTAAATTAAATAAGCCTCCTAATGTGATTTAAAGTATATTGTTATGAATAAGATTAATTTTATCTTTAATCCCAGTTAGTAAAAAAAAATCTATACAAGATTTTAAACAAGATATAATGAAATAATCACTTCTTTAAATAGAAAATATTTTATGAATGCTTAAAAAATAAATAAAAAAGGACTCGTAAAAGGGTTTAGAGTATATTATTATGTAATAAGAGTTTGTTTTATGCTTAATATTAGTAGGAAAATTGATACAAAAGGTGTTGAAAACATTTTAAGAATGCTGAAAAAAAAATGAGCAAGGGTAAGTGATTTAAAAAAGATTTCTTTTTTATTTTTAATCAAGATCTATACAAGATTCTCAAGGATTGCATTCATATTTATAAATAAATTTTTTATATACATAATGCTGAAAGAATTACATTTTTTTAGCATTTTAAACAAAATGCAGAGAAAACAACATGGCAATTTTAGCCTTTTGACGATTTGTCGTCTCTTAACACTTTAATAAACAAATTAAAGTGTTAAGAGACGACAAATCGTCGTCCTAGAGCAACATTAGGACGTCTAGGATAATAAAAAAATTATATGCCTGATTTACTGCTATGAGAAACTGTGTTCGCACCTTGTGGAACAACTTCTGAAATACAGAGTTTCATTTAATGTTATATCTCATATAAGTTTCATAAAAATTCCTTACTTTCCTACTAGATGCTGTGTGACACTGTTTTTCATACCAGTAAATCAAAAATCTCATTTTCGTTTATTACTAACTATACTATTACTTTTATCCAACTGTTGTTCTGAGGCGCTGATACAATATTTATAAAAATCCTCAATTTATTTGCTATTTAAACAGAATCTGAAGAAATAACATATTTCAGGTTTAATTGTGTTTACTTATTATTCTTTATCAATATATTCTTCACAACAGTTCATTTTACTTATTCTCATGTTACTTATCTATTTTTTTTACATTTCATCGCATTATTTAATCACTTTAATTTGTAGCAAAATGGCTTTTACGACTTCAAATTATTATAGATTTTGCTCTTGTGTAAATTTTGGGTATTCAAAAAACTCGACATTTTTTTTCCAAACTGCAACTAAAGTGTTTTTAATTACATTGTTTTAATTAATCACATGCACCTAACAAAACAAAAGTTGCAAGTTTTGATTAAATAAAACAAAGGGAAAAAACTAAAATCTACAGCAGTGCTGATTAATAAAAATGAATAGACAAAATACAATTCAATCAGTCATATTTATTTTAAGCTTCAAAATAAAGTTCAATTTAATAAACGGCAGAATAAACTGCTTGTTACCCCCGCCCCCTTTCGATTGAAAAGTGCAATTAGCGAAAGGCACATTTACATTTATCAAATGCAGGGGACATGACTTCTTATTCTTGTTTTTGTTACAAATGGAAGTAAAAAAAACGAACATGTCGCTAACACATGTAAAATTTAACGAAGAGTATTCCGCCCTGACAACAAGCAATTAATTTTCTTTTCAACAGCATTTTATGGTTTATGCAAATAGTCGAGGATAAATATTGCTTTTCTTTGCAAACATTTAGAAAATAAGCAATAAAAATTACAGAAAATGTAGCCAGTAGTTATCATAGTTCGTTTTTCATTTGAAACAGTGTCTGAAAATAGGCAGAGTAAATTTATAGAAATAACGAAGAAAAGAAAAGAAATTTACTAATAAATTGAATGATATATCTGTTACGAATTAATACTGAGATGCAATATTTTTCTATAACTTATTATAAAAATAATATAAATATTAATAAAAGAATATAAAGAAGTTCTGACATTAACCCATTATCTGTTGCACTAAATTTTTATTAAAATTTGTGCTTCATATTTGAAAATGACTATAACCAAAAATTTTTTGAAAATGAAAATACAACAACCTGGGAGAGCTATAAATGTGCTAATATTTTATTAAATAAAATATAATATAATTAAACATTAATAAATTTTATGATACTACACTTGCAAAGACTAAATTTTACGTGTTTTTTGAATATAGAGTCAAGACTGACCTTTCGATAAAGGTTTATATATAATTTAAAAAATCAAAATAAAATTACAATATCCTGATTATAAAACCATTAGCAATTACTATAATGCCTATGTCATAAAACATTAAATTAGCTATAAATTGCTATAAATAGTTATAAATTTTCAATTAAGTGACATTAAATGATTATAAAACTAATAAATCAATTTTAAAGATCCCAAAATCAATATAAAACTCACAAATTTATATCAAGAAACCCCACAGTCATTAAATTACTATTAAATCATCTTTATGTTTCCAAAATTATAAAAGCAGATAAACCTATATTAAATTACCTTCAAATCTTTATATTATCTATAAAATACTCATTAAAAGTCAAGAATGTAATTAAATCAGATTTTTTGTGATGATAAATCAATCAATTTTATAATGTATGATTCATAATATAAACAATAAATAAACTTTGTTTATTGTGCAATAAATTATCATTAGAGTTAGATACTAAACGATAAGTTTGATCACTACTTCGAGAGCATTGCGCCTAAATATTTGCCACCTTCATGAAATGAGTTCATGAAACATTAAAATAATAATAATAAAAAAAATTACATAATCTTAACAGTTGTTCTCTAAACAAACATTAACATTCTCTAAACAAACACCTCTTTGTGGTATGTTAGTAAACAAATTATATTAAACAATGGAAGAGTTAATTGTGCTGCATCGAAGTTAAATGAAACTGAAAAATAGCAAATACAAAAGTTATCTACAGGTTATTTTTTGTGAAATAGATATATTTGGTTTAGGTTTCTAGTTCATAACTTTTACGGAATTTAATTTATCTAAAAAACTAGAATACTTTAGCATTTCAAATTATTTTAACAGCGGTAATAAAAAAAAGGTACATTATTATGAGTAATCAGCTCTTAAAAACATACATTTGAAAAATTATGAACATGTCAGAATCAAAAACAATTTCAAATGTCATAGAACTCAGTGAGTAAGAATAGTTTAAAATCGCAATTACTTTAAAACATATATGATAAGTTTTCCAGCTTGAATAAAATAGATTAGTTTGGTACATTAAAAAAAAAGTTTAGCATTTTCTTCTGTATTACATATTAGAATAAGCTGTTTCAATTGGACAGTTAATTGCAATACTGAAAAATTATAAAAATGCAGAAATCTTATTATGCAGTCTAGTGTCCAAAAATGAAGGGATAACAAACAAAATGTAAATTTCTGGACACAAAATTTTAATTGTAAATGCTTAAAAGAAAACTATGTAACTTACAACTCGAAAGGAAGTGAAGTGAAAGCACAATGTGTCAATGTGATGTCACCTTCATGTCACAAACGGTTACAAGTATCATGCTCATTATGGTGAACCATAATGTGACATCGGTACTACATGATTATCCCGTCGACCAATTTCAGAAAATTATACCAATCGCCAAACTATACGTCAAATTATACTACTTGACATAATTTTTATTTAAAGAAGAAAAAAAAATCTTAGTAAAATAATAAAAATACAAATACAAATCTGAATAAAAAATCCCTTGATGTTGTAAAAAATATGTGCATGGTGTTTACTGTCAAGTGAATGCAACACTACAATCTGTCGTTATTGGCATTTAATTTTATAGTTTGGTGATAGATTTTTGGGGATAAATAAGTAGTACAGTGATATCTTTCATTCTTTTCATTATTCCTCTCAAGTGACGCCTTGGTGACTCCACTGAGAAGTCAACGTAGCGGTTACTTTTTTTTTTTTTGAGTCATTTGGTGAATTGTAACATGCAGTAAAAATTGTAAATAAAATAACCGTGTGAAATTTTTGTGACTGTCGTTTTGAAACTCTATAGTAAAGTCGGAATGATAGTTGCTTAGTATGGAGTCCCCAGATGAACTCAAAATGAAATCAACTGCTTATCTGTTACAAAGCAATGCTCATGTTGGCTTAGTATAATCTTCAGTAGTCGAGAGTCTCTCTAAGAGCTTCTATTTGAAGACATTTGGTTACATTTCATAGTACAACGTCACCGGAATTTCACAATCGGGTCTTTAACCCCTTCGCGACCGGGTACTTTTACGAAATTTTTAATGTTTTGTTACCGATTTTTAAAAACAGAAATTTATGCCTTATTAAATCGAGAAAATGCTCCGATTAAATAGTTTAAATTTTATAGTAAGATTTTACTGGTGGGGATAAACAAACTCTCTGAAGCCTTTTTGCGTCACGTATACGTGTCGCTTATTCCAAAGGGGTTAAAAAACGGTCACATGAGAATCACAATGTAACTGCATTGAAACATCTCCCGATCATTAGCCACAAAGCAGCAGTCAAATTATAATCAGAGTTGCCAGATGGCAATCTCCTGGGAATAACAATGAAACGAATGTAATTTATTATACAGGGTGATTCAAAAAAAATGTGGACAAAATGATATGACAAATCAAGCATAAAACAAGGATAAAAAATCACATAGGAACATAGGGTCGCAAATTACTTGTTGAGTCACAAATACAGGGTGCCGCTAAAATTAAACTAATTTTAGCTACACCCGGTTTGATAGTAATAATTTCGAGGAAAATAAAAAATATTGCAATGAAAATGTAATGATATGTACCTTATTTTGTGTGAAATATTATAACTTTACGAAAAGATCTGGAAAAACACATTGCTCAAGCAATCGATGATACCGTATAAACTGATTATCACAATGCAAAATATGAGGTGCCAAATGTATATTGCTGGTGCGCATAATACAAACTTCTGCCACTTTTGTTTGGTGTTATCATATTTTAAATAAAAGTGAGAATGTCTGTTAAATGTTTTATTATAATATACTTCAGTTTTCTGAAATTTATTACTGTCAACACAAATTGAGTTAGGATAAAACACCCTGTATTTGTGACTCAAAAGTGGTTTGCGTCCCTATGTTCCTATGTGATTTTATATCCTTGTCGTATGCCTGATTTGTCATATCAGTTTGTCCACGTTTTTTTGAATCACCCTGTATATTGTTTCATTGCGGTGACTGAATTACGTGCCGTCATTTATGACTTTAACTTGTTCGCTACACTTGGGATTTATATAACTTTCTATTGAGTATTCACAATTGAATGTTGTGTTCAAAAATTGGCATTTTTTTTTAGCTTGTTTGTCCTTTTTCTTAGAAGTGAATATTATATTTATATTATTTACAAGAGAAAAACTTCGAGTGGGATTCAAGCTATTCAAACTCTAAATATTTATAAGAAATGGCTACTTACAATTTTTCATAGACATTTTGAAATTCTCTTACCTGGAAAAGAATAGGATAATTAATATACAAAAGTAGCATTAAACCAATATTATTATATAATTTTAATATTTATTAAAGATTCATAGTAAAAATATTTAAAATATACTCAAAAATAATAAAATGTTAACATATGAAAATCAAGACATTGATATTCGGGATTTCAATACTCTTAAAGTTTTAAATATTTTTTTTTATAGTGAAGGAAACCAGAGTATTTATTGCATTAAAAAGCTTCCACTAGACGATTTAATGTTTTTATATTCCGTGTGCCTCGTAAGTTCATTTACATTTCAAATCAGGACAAAAAATCAACAGATCATCATACGACAGTGCTGTTTGCAGCATAAAATTTGTCAAAAAGTGGAAAAGAAAAAAAAGAGTTAAATAACTACGTTTGTGTTTCAAAAATTCAAATATATTTAGCGAGTTCCCGTGAAGACTGCGGATTTTTATTACAAGACTTCTAAGTGGTCAGAATTGTAAATACATATAAAATATATGACGGAATAAAATTTCGCCTTACTTTTAACATAAAATGAATAATGCTTACTTAAAAGGCGATTAAATTTTTAAGTAAGCATTGCTCATTTTATGGTCAGAATTGTTAAAAAAAAAAAAAAAAAAAAAAAACTATTTTTTGCCTTTGCCACAAAATCTCAGACCGATTTTCAAGTTTTTACAGTGCAAACCACATTAATATACGATAATACGATAATATGCTCAGCTATTATTATTATTATTTTCTTTAAATATGAATGGATTTATGGACGACAATATATATTCTATTATAAAATTGTATTCTACTGTAATTTATGTTACGATAAATGAAAGTGATTATTCAAATATCTTGAAAGTATCTTCAATCTTACATTAGATAAGCCTATGTTTACATATTGATACTATAAAGATTGATAACTTATTCCTACATAAAAAAGAAAAAAAGAATGAAAGAAATTTTCTGAACGATGTAGTTTATTTATGTCAGCTGACAGCTGCATCGAAAGTCGTAAAAATCGTTTCAGTGAAAAAGTTCAAATATTTGAACATATTCTCTAGACTGTGCCACACTCTTGAAAAATCTTTGGAATTGCTATTTTGCTATTCAAATGTCAACATTTATTATCAACAGATATATTTAAACAGGAAAAGAAACCCGAATTTTTTGAGCCGAAATTTCGAATTCAAAGCTTAAGGCCTGGAACTCTTTGAAAAACCTTTTCCTTAAATGATTGGATTGAGCATGTTGAATAATACAAGTATTTGGGAATCGCAAATAAAGTGTAGCACAAAAAAAAAAGTTATTTTTCTTTTTTTGAGCACTAAACTAAATGTCTTTTTCTGAATCTCGGGGGAAATGAAAAACGGACTGTAATGTGAAATTATAAAAAAAGCATTTTTTTATAATATTTTTTGAAACACATGTTTTAGCACATCGCTGAAACCTATTCATTAATGTAATCCAAGTTTCAAAAGAAATTCCGAAAATTTCATGTAAAGTGAGTATTTTAGGTAAAATCCAGTTGGAGTTGACGAAAAAGTACTATTAAACGAAAAATTTTAAAATTACATTTCATTTAAAAAGCATAAATTTGATCCTTTTTTTATGTGGTAGTATTAATAAGCTAAATTGGATGAAGATGTCGTAGTTTTTGATTAAGTTGTTTTAAAAATCGCCTGTTGGTTTTCATAGTTATTCTTTGATTTCTTGTTCAAGTTTTCACTCTTAGGTATAATTTAAAAATATTCATATATTTTTCATTTAACAGGTATTATAGAATGCATTGATAATTTTGTTTGGCATCTTATCCTAAGGAATAGCAGACCTGACAACTACTACGCCTATTTAAATGAAATAAACATGTTTTGAATCAGAAAAATTATTTAGTAAAACGCTTGTGAAATTTATTTTATGGTATATAGTCCTACCTATTTCTTCATTTGTTAAGTGAAATTTCTGATTCTAATGTGTTTATTTGACTGTAAAAAGGCGTAGAAGTTGGCAGCCATGGAATAGGTGAGGTTGCCAATGGGAGGATTTCAATATCTCCTTTGAAGTGAAGAAGTGAAATGTGGTGGCCATTTATGCTTTGCGAAAAAGACAGGTATCAATACTCTCAGATATCAGATTTATTTTTCTGGTATTTTAACTAAGATTTACATAGGCAAATAGAAAAGTCACATAAAAGATTTTGCACACTTATCAGAAATGTTAAAACAGAATAACAATAAAACTGCACTACTAAACAAATTATAAAAAGAGCGCAAACAGATAATAACATAACAATAGGGAACCCTTTTGCTTACAACTGTGCGGCGCGGCGTGCAGTTTCCCTAGATCTCCTCTGCACATGGAAACTACGTTATACGACGTCTTGTACAACACGGCGTCTAATTACCTTATGTCACTTATTACCTCTAAGTACCCTAACTAAAAATGCTTTATAAATACATTTATGAATTTTCATACATTCACTTACAATTTTTATCTGTGGAATGAAGCTCTATCTAAGGTATATAATGTTTAATTTTCAGATACTTAATTTTTTTTTTCTTTTTCCAAATATTGTGACATTTTCTGTCATAAAGCAACATGTTTTAGTCAACATGTATTTTTTAATTACTTCGAAACTTTTAGTTCCTTGTAGAGAAAACTATCAGAATAGGAAAAATAAAATAAGGTGTATAAAATACATATGTACAACCACAGTTTCCAAGTTCAAAACAAGTTTTTTTCTTTTGGCCAATTTTGTGAAGAGTAAAAGTTATTTCTGTTAATTTTGTTATAATTTTGTGAGAAATAACATTTTTTTAAGAAAACTATCCAGTTATTCAAATTCGACCCATTCATTTATTAACAAAAATTTCTTTAAAATCTTTTGCTAAAGTTTTCATTTCTCGTGAATTAGTTTTGCTTACAAACTACGCTTTTAAAAAATAACAAAAGAAAAGAAAAAAAATAATAAGTTCTTGTGGGAAAGAATATTGTAAAGGGGTATATTTTATTAAAAAGAATTTTGTGAAGGAGACTATATTAATAAATTGATTTTTGTAAAGGTTCCCATTTTGTTATATTAATTTTCCCAAATTTTGCAAGCATCGATCCGTGGTATCTGATCTATATCATGTTTATTGAAGGAATGGACTAATATTTAAATGTAAATATTCTAATGTAGATACTATAAAATGCAATGGACACTTTGTTTTTAAAGACTTCTTAAGTACCTATTGAGCCACTTTCATCAAATATGTCCTTGAATTTTTGTCCTAGGTTTACATCAGGGTTTCTGCGAGAATTTGTCGTTGACGGCAGTCTTTTTAAATATTTTAAACTGTTTCATCTGCCTCAAACTTATTTCTAATTCTGTTTGCGTTAAATGGCATGGAATCTGTTCGAAATTTACTTCCAATCTGGCCCTGCATTTCAGCTAAACATTTTCAAGCTGCCAGTACTACTTAAAAAGGGATTTCTTTTGCTTATAGATTATATTGGTTCCAGTTATTATTTCAAGTTAGTTAAAGCTGAATGAAAAACAAAAACATTGTTAACTATTAGCAAATAAATTGCGCATTTTTTAACTTTCTGTATATTAATTATTTCAGGAGCAAATCATTTCCATTACTAAACTGTTAAAAAGAATGAATTACTTCGGAATTTACTTACAAACTTATTTGGAAATAAGAAGAAGGCTATATTTCCCATACAGAATAAAAGGAATTTTTTATTCAAAAATTCTGATGCCTTATGGTATTTGGGAAATAAAATTAACTGGTTTCCTAAATATACCACCGCCTTTTGAATGGTTAAGTGAAATTATGCGTGAAGTTCCTGTCATAAATGTAAATATTTTTCTACTTTTTTTCAAATTGCAAATTCAAAAGAAAGAGATATGCTATAAGTAAAATTTTACATATTTTCCAAGATAAAAACGAGGTATAATATTAAAATACATAATAGATAATAGATAATTTCAAAAATCAATTGTAAATCAATTTATTTTGACAATATACAGCATTTTAATTAAACAGGTGAGCTATAAATACAATTTTACATATTCTCTTGGATATAAATGATATATAATATTAAAATACACAATAGATAACAGATAATATCATAAATCAAATTATTTTGACAATATACAGCATTTTTACAAAAAGTATTACGAATGTTAGGTAGTTCTATTAATAAATTCATATCCTTGAGCAAAATAAATATTCATAAATTATTTTAATAAACTGAGTTTTTCCTCAGAATTGCACGAAAAATCTTGAAATGATCTCTGATAACTAAAATAATATTAATATTCATTTTCAAAAACTAAAAAAAAAAATTAAGCTGAATAGGGAAATTAAAATAGAAATCTAAATACTAAAATTCAAAATAAGAAAAAAAGAATTTTCTGGGATTAAATTCTCTCTTTAAGCAATAAAATAAAGAAATATATACAGTCTTCCGGGAATATTTTTTATCAAATCAACTGGAGTAGAGGACTTAAGAGACATTTCATTTTATTTTCAAATAAATGAACTTAGCTTTGAGGCTTTTTTTTTTCCTTTTTTTTCGACAAAAAAACATAATTAAACGATAAGTTCTAAAATTTTAGATTTCATCTGATAAAATAGATGAAATATGTATTTAATTTTTTTTCATTCATTAATATTTATCTTTTAAAATGAATTGCAAAATTTTCAAAGACAAAGATTAAAAAATGCCCTTATGAATTTAAATTAAGTATGATAGTCAAAAAGCAATTTATGGATTGTATCCAGAATTTCATTTATTGTTGAAGAATTTCAATCACGACTATGAAATTTGGTATTTAAATCATTCAGGATGTAAAATAAGCTTTAGTTATTTTTAAGCAAGCTAATTTCTTTTTCGGAAATGTATATTGTGGCATTATTATTTCGTAAAGTTAGAGGCATAAGTTTCATCTACATAGATTATCTAATAAAAATTTTTTATAAAATCAATAATCGCCTATTTAAAAAAATCAGAAAGGTAAAACAGTCTCTGATGCTAAGTTCATCTTCGAGTTAAAAGTTATTAGAAATTTAGTTATCTATCTTAATTTTGATGCTTCTCTTAATTAAAATAAAAAAGGTAATGTAGTCTTTAATGCCAGTTAAATTTCTGAATTAGATTTTATTTCAAATTTAGCTATTAATCTTAATCCTGATGTAACTTTCAGGGTAAAATCTGAATCAACTATGCTGTCTGCAGTTTTAGCCATAATTAGATGAGCGCAAATTAATACAAAATTGAAGAATTTCGCATTTTGGTGCTTATGTGTGGTATGAACGAATTGTTGGTATTTCTTAACTTTATTAGTGTTTTTTACCATGCATGTACATGACTGAAATCGAAAGCGATCGAACGGTGTTTCACACTCAGATCAAATTCTTCTTAAGGCTGTTCTGAAATCCAAAAAGGCAACTTTATGACACAAGTTATAATTTATTTTGATTGGAAATGCATGTAATTACAGGTGTTATTCTTCGTAAACTTTCTAATCAAGCTATTCTTTTTTTTTTTTCAACCGCAATAATTTTTTCCGGAAAATTTTGTCAAACTGGGTGTTTTAAATCGAATTTCCGTACAAAAGAAGAAAAATCATTTAAGTAAGAGTGAAAATCATATTTGTCATGCGATCAAAATCGCATATAACTCAGTAAGTCAGTAATCAAAAACAAAAATACAGATTGATTCCAAATCGCTTTCATGTTAAATCAGGATTTCTACTTTATATCTTTTTGCTAAAAAATGAATTTGTAAATGTGTCAAAACGTTTTGAGCTTGTTGAACTGAGCAATTGAGAACAGTCTTAAGGTACGCAAATGTGTTACAGATTCAAGCAAATGTATAGACTGTCGCAATAATTTTATATAAATTGGCTTAAGTATTTGGCATTTAAATAATTTTATTTATTTTTCTTTTTTATGTACTTTCTTTAACAAAAATCAGAAAAGAATGTAACAGAGAATAATTGATACAGTCTGAGATTATGTTATCAATTTTCAGTACCTCAGAGGTAATGCCCCTAGATTCAAAACAAAGTATCCCATATTCAGCTGCAATGATTCGAATTTTGCATATATGTATCTGAATACTTTGTTTTCTATAAAATTCTCAGAAAGTTGAAAGAAGTCAGTTCAGCTTTTATGCTATGCTTAGAAATGAATATCCTCTCAAAGCTGTTTTGAAGGTGATTGAAAAAAATGATGCCCATAGATAAGAACCTTTTTTGACACTTATATAAAAGCCTGACGATAGACGATGATGTTTTCTTAAAACTTGCTAAAATAAGAAGCCAAGTCGACTCCTGCTGATTTTATTGTAGCAGAATTTTTATGAATGCTCAGTAAGGTACTTGTACCTATTATGGATAGTGCTCCCAATATGGGCACCCCTAATATTTTTAAAAGTAATAATCTTGATAGAGAGATCGCACTACATGCCCGCGAAAAAAAGCAATTGAAAAGATAATTAAGCCAGAAAAGTACAAAAAAGTGCGCTTTTCGCCATTTAGAAATAAAGTTGTTGTTTTGTGGTGTGCTGATCTTAATTACAGGTAAGTTTAAATTCTTATTAAATATTGCAAAATTACTTTAAATATTGAAAAGTGGAGTGTTTTAAAAAGCTTTTAAAACATATTTTCGATTGCTATTGTTTATATTGCCTAAAAAAGTTTTATTTATTTATTACAAGATTTAATAAAACTACTCCCGACTCCCAATATGGACACTTTATGTCCACATTGAAAGTACAGCAAGTGAATCTTCAGATTTACAAAAATTTAAAGCTAAGCAAAACCACCTACATTATTTCATAATATTTTGTAGTAACTGAGGTGCTTTGCATCGGTCTTCGAAGAGCCAAAACCGAAAATGAAGCCCTCCCCCTCTGTTCTAAAGTGTATATTTTGAAGATATTTACTGTGCTCTAACCTCCCCCGCAATACTGTAAGATATATTTTTATTTATCGCCTCTCTTCTAAAGTTCCATAGAAAAGTGGCTCTTCCATACACCCAGTGTGGTAGTTCAATAAGGAGCCACTTGTCCATAATAGGGACTGGTGGTTCCTTATATGGACATTTACAAACATTTTTTTGTTTTTATCATTTAAATTAAACCGGAATAGTTACAAGGTCGCTAATTTTATTAATGATAGTCAACAGTCCAGGGATCATGGCAATATATTTTTGGAGACCTATCACGGGTACTTGAGGGTGAAAAAAATAAATTTTCCTTAGGGTTCCATATAAGGCACAGGTACCTTATTCGATAAAATTTTCAGAAGACTTGCTGAATAACTACAAATTTTTTGCTTTGCTTATAAAAATCCCGTAAAAAGTGTTTACAAGGACATAAAAAAGTTCCGAGCTTAGAAAAGCATATTTCGTGACAATTGGTAAAGTAAAATGCTAAGTCGACTTCAACAAATGTCATTGTATTCAACTTCATCTGAATGTTCAGTATTTTATAAAATGTTCATAATTTTGAGTAAAACCATCCAAGATTTTATGATTTTCTTAGAAACTACTGTACTACTTAAAAAGACATTTCGAGTAATAAAAAAAGGCTGAACTTAAAAATAATGTTTTAATAACATGTGCGAAATTGAGATAAGTGATGCTGAGAATAATGAAGATTGATATTAGTAAAATTCCCTCCTTAAAAAAAAAAAAAAAAAAAAAAAAAAAAAAAAAAAAAAAACATGATTTTTTTAGTGGATCCGTGTGCCTGTAATATTAGTCAAAATTTATTATAATCCTTTCGTGTCTGAATTTTGTTTTGATTTTTAGAAAAAAAAAATACTTTCACATTAATAACATTAACACTAGCTATGCAAATAGATTAACTAGTGTTTAACTAACATTTCATTGTCTAAAAGATAACGAATGTTGTTGTTTTGCGTACTATTAAATTAACACCCATATGACAATAGGCTAAGGAAGAATTTTTGGAGATATTTAGAAAATATTATATTACAATAATATTTTATTTATATTATAACTTTCTAATACTTTTTTCACTTTATTACACGTAATTCTTTCAGGAAAGTAACTTTTATTTTAAATTTAAAGAGTGAGATATATATTTAAAATAAAAGAATTGCAAACGGCCCAAAGAGAATTAAGGAAATAATAATAATAATTATTATTATTACTAAATGACCAAACAAAAATGAAGACATATAGTAAATGCATAGATATATACAAACATTACCAAATGTAAATAGTTGAACTCCAAAAGTATCAAAAGTATTTCTTAAAACAAAGTAATCCTCCAGTAAAAGAAATGTACTATAATAGTACACCAGACCCGAAAGGGTTAATTAAAAAAAAGGTACAAATATGTTTTGGACTTTTAAACGTTTGAGGTACTAGGTTGTGGTGAATTATCTATAAATACAAGTTTCTTTTCATGATTAGATATTTAAATTATCATGTTCGAAAAATTCTAAATATCGATCTTTATGCACATACCTTTCTAAGATTGGCTAAACAATTTTTATTAATGAAAAACGCATACCTCGACAAAGTTATTTAAGGAATATTACGTTTTAATGGTGTTAACTTTTACAAAAAAAAAATGGAAAATATTTTGCAGACTCTCTCGTATGTCACTTATTAAAATAAATTGTTTCGGCAAAACAGATAGTCCGATAAGAACTCTCCGCAGTGTTATCATCTAAACTTCTCCTTTTTCAAAATTTGTTTATAAAATAATGTGGAGTTTTAAGCTGATTTAAATTTGTGCACCGTTTTGCAAGATATTATCAAAACATTAACGCGGCGTTCAACCTTCAAGCGCTACTGAAATAGCGTATTAACTCTTTAACTGCAGAATATTAACTGAAACTTTTTAAAACTTTTTGTATATTCAATGTATTTGTGGAAAAAACAATTAACTATTATGAAGGTAAAACAGGCGAAACATTGTTTCCTTTACATACAGTGAAACTAGTGAAAAGATAATCATTTTAATTTTGTATAGTTAAGTTTACGAATAATCTCTTAATAGGATCATGAAATGTAGTTAATAGATAGTGATAATACATTCAATTATTTTTATCAATCATATTAAAAGAAAAGGAGAAATTAGCTGATTCGTGCGATAAATATTTTGAAAGGGTAAATGTTTATTTTGTTTCAGTTATTTGAATTAGTTGGAATTAGTAATTTGATGTAATAATATTTATTTAGCAATTTGAATAATGAATTCCAATAATACGCATTAAGGTATTATTTTGCAACACATTAAAGAATTTGAAATGTAATATTTTGCAATATGTTAAACCCAACAGAAGTTTTTTTTATTTCATCTTTACATTCATTTTACAATTTTTTTTTTTAGCAAATTTTCTTTAAACATTAAATTCTCTGCATAAAGTATTCAACAGTTTTTATTAAAAATAAAATTAATGTTTTCATCGCCAAACTAACTGATATGCGACAAAACATTTTATAAATAAAAAGAAAAAAATTAAACAAACGTATAATGTGCATTTATAATACGCACAAAAATAAAATCAAGCAAAATATATTTAATTTTTACCAAATAATAGAATTTAATAAATAATTAATATAATAAAAATTTATATTTATGTAGTATTTAAAATATATATATAATCAGGATTAATTTAATTATTTTTATTTCTTTCTTCTTAATATTTTTAATCTTCTTAATATCTTTATTTCTTTAATCCTAAATATATTTTAAATGTTAGGAAAATATTAAATTAAAAAGATGAAATTTATATCGATTACAGAGAGGTTAGAGGAACTTATGATTATTATTATGGCTTATTATTTTATGAGCCATATGAGTAAACATATCTATAAAACTATGTACCCAAGGCAACTAGTTGGATGCTATGAAGCAATATCACATTTATTTCCTTGATATGAAGGGGGAATGAAAATAAATATGATTATATTATGGTATGCAGCCAATTTCATGTAAACTGACTGTTTTCAATTTGTTCATACACTGTAAAAAAAAAAATCTGTAAAGGTACCACACTTTATCTAGGAAACTGGGATTCCAAGAAATTTTCCTGTAACGGTAACAACAAAAACTCAAGTTTTAGAATCGGTTACATGGATTTTTCCTGTTAGCGTTACATGAAAAGTTCTTGGAATCCAAGTTTCCTAGAAAATTTTTAGTACCTTTACAGATTTTTTTTACAGTGTAAGAGCACAAATTTCATCCGAGAAAAAAAAATGCGAATAAGAATTGTTATATCACATAAAAAGATTTTTGGAATGAAAAACAGTTTATCCTAATCAGATATTTTTTAAATATTCAAATCTGTACAGAGACTGTACAGAGGGGAATCAACCGTATGAAAGCGAGCATGTGATACACATTAAGACTACATAAGACTACACGCAGTGAGGTTTGGAATGAAGTGCACAACCTAGCAAGCTCCTCGAAACTTTTGAACATACGTACAAAATGGCCTATTGTAATGGTATAATTATTTAAAAAAAATAAATGCTTACTATTATAAAAAAGCAGCTATAATTATAGTTATTCAGCCACAATTGTACAGTAATACAGTCATATGAATGTTAGTACGCTCAAACACTCAAAAAAAAAAAAAAAAAAAAAAAAAAAAAAAAAAAAAAAAAAACCTTTTTTGAACTTTTTTAGTAACGGCAACAGCAAAAATTCGTGTAACACATACAGATTTGCACTGAAAAAAAAACTGTAAGGTTACTTAGAATATTTTAGGTAATTGGGATTCCAAGAATTTTTCTTGTAACTGCAACCCAAGTTACAGATAAAATTTCAGTAAGATAACTGTGATTTTAGTAGACTCGTTTGTTAAGTTACAGATTTCTGTAACTTTACAAAAATTAATTTTGTAGATTTACATTTTTTCTTGAACGGTGTACAGATAAAATGTTAGTAACCATACAGATTTCGGCAACTTTACATATGTAGAATTACATTTATTTATTTATTTATTTATTTATTTATTTATTTAATATTGTGGTGTCATTTACGGTGAATCGCACAATATAACAAATCTGTCTCAAAACTATTACGAATTTGACGTAAAAGGTCAATTATAAAGTTTTGCAGCCGTAAATTATAAAGTAATGCAGTCATATGAATGTTAGTACACACTGTTAAAAATAAATCTGTGAATTCACGGCGAACTGTGAACTACCTGTGAACTACCGGCAGCAAAGTAGCCGAACTTTCACCGTTCCGTTAGTAGATTTTCCGTTGTGAAAAATAAAAGAAAGGAAAACTCCGTTTGAAGAAGCGGCAACTTTCTGTTACAAAGTTTAATTTTTAATGATAATAATTTATAATTTTTAAAATTAATGAATCCACTAATCGTCGAAGCATACGAAATTTCCGAGTGATTTTAAGCTGCTGTATTATATTACTTAATTACTTAATTTATTTTATTATTACTTTTTTTGTATAATTTACCTCAAGCCACCCTGAGGATCGAACTCGAGACCTTTTGATAGCGGAACAAATACTTACTGACTGAGCCACAGCTGCTGATGCCGTAATGTACAAAGTATGTCTTTTATGCTTTAGTGGGAAAATCAGTTGTGCTTTTTAAAGATTTCCTTTCAAATAAATTCGTTAGAATGTTTGTAAACGGTTTATTTTATTTTATTTTAGACTGATGCATAATACTTATTTTTTTAAATCAATTTTAATTTTTTAACTAGTTTAAATTTAAAAAATAACTGTTAAAAATCAATGATTTTTTTCGTTTTTTTTTTTAAATGAATGAATGAAAAAAATTATTCATTTTTTACAAAAATAATATTATAGACAATTTTTTGAAATTGTCGTACACTATTTATTTATTTATTTATTTATTGGCTAATTATAGTTAAAAGATTTTTTTTAAATAAGCATTAAGAAAAAAATAAACGGGAAAAATGTAATTTAAAAGTGATTTTTTTATATTTTCTATATTCCATACCACCAGTGGGATTCGAATCCACAATCTGCGCTACCATGCTTGGCCATGGTGATGCCTTGACCACTCGGCCACACAACGGAATGCCACTGTTTTCTGTTTCTATTTCCATCCGTTTCGTTATTTTCAGGGAATATGGTGGAGTTTTCTTATTTTTAACGGAAGATTCCCTTTTGTTGCGAAAAGGGACTTTTTCTGTGAAATTCAGGGAAAAAATATTCGTGAATTTCAGATTTTTTTTTTTAACAGTGCACGCTCATAGTGTCGCTTACGGTGTATCGCACATCAAAACAAACCTATCGCGAAACTGTTACATATTTGAAAAAAAAAATGCCAATGATAATGTTTTGAAGCCGTAAATATAAAGTTACGCGGTCTCATTTATAAAGTCATGCAGTCATATTAAAGTTATTATGCTCATAGTGTCGCTTACGGTGAATCCCGCAACATAACAAACCTATCTCAAAAGTGTTACGGATTTGAGAAAAAGTGTCAGTCATAAAATTTTACAGCCATAATTACAAAGTTATGCGGCCATACTTATTTTTGATTCCATGCTTGTGATCAAATATAAATCCCTATTATCTGTCCCCTGAATTTACAAATTAATGTAAAAATATGCTGGTATTTGTTTCTTGCTCAAAATTAGGAACAATAAACATTTAATTGATTATTTACTAAGAGAAATAGCAAAATTATAAGTAAATACCCAATTCGGACGTTTTCATGATAAGATCATTATTTGCAAGTATACTTTAAAATTATTTTAAAATATTGTGCATAATTTAATATTTACATTAATAAATATCTTTTGTGCCACCATGAAATAGATAAACCAATGCAAGGTACAAAGTTATCGTTTGTTTGGATTTGATAACATATGCTGTTTCAAAATTGAGAAAGCACTGTGTTCATTTTTGATCCAAACATTCTCAATTTGATATGAGTTCATCGACTTACTCATTTTTGAATACTTCATTTTTTTTAGTGAGGGCCATCAGCATATAGCGCACAGACGGTCAAACAACAAAGTCAGATGGAACGACACCCAGCTTCGAACATCTTGCTATTACATATTGGAAAAGCCAGAAACGCAGCACAAGCTGGAATATTTATCTTAAGCCACTGATGAGGGGCAAACACGAAACTCTTATAAATCTAGTATCGATTGAATATTAATAAGTCAAGCATTAATATTCCATAGTAAAATTAGCACTTTAGAAATAGATAGATAACATAATATGCATTAAATAAAAATTTAACATAAATATAAAAGAACTGTGTGCTTAAAAAATAAATAATAAAAATCGATAAGACTGTTGTTATAAGCAGCAAACTCTTAGCCAATTTCTTTTCACTATCAGTCTCTAGCATACATCTTACAAAAAAAAAAAAAAAAAAAAAAAAAAAAAAAATCCATTTTAACATTTTTCAAAGCTTAAATTTATAATGTAATTCCAATTTTTCATGTAAAAATTCACTTGTTGTAGTTAAGAGGAATCTAAAAAATTATTTGATGTAAAAAAAATCCATTATATCATTTAGAGAAAACGTTTTTTATTTAGTAATTTTATGCTGTATGTTATGTAATCCGGAAAAAAATTTTGAATTCTCTGCCTTTCATAAAATGATTATAAATTGAATTTTTTTTTTGCAAAAACTATTATTTTACTAAACACATACTGTAACTTTTGGTATAATTCCCTTAATTTTAGAAATTTATTAAGAAAAGTATTTTGTATTAAGCAATCTGTTGTAACAGCAAAATATCGTAGATAATATGAATATTAGTTATATTTTTTAAAAATATTTTCATTACATTATTGCTGATGCTTTTTCTAAAACAATTTGCAATACCAGACAGCCATTTTTACATTCGGCATTTTATTTAAGTCTTTCAAAACTGCATTTTCAAAAGTTTCTTAAAACAATTAAGTCACATCGCTTATTTACATATTGAAATTTTCTTTTTAAAAAATATGTGACAAAGCTTTTGTTACACATGTTCAAAAGTCTCTTAAATTCCGGAATTTCGCTAGAATTCAAAAACTGAACTGAAATGCACTAACAAATTACTGGAAAGCGCTATGCTAAGATTCTCGCGTGAACAATTTTTATATAGTTTATTTCTTTTCTAAAAAGGCTTTACATTTCCTAAAGCCATGCAAGCATGAACAACAAAACATATCTCACATTTGATTTAAAACTTTGAAATAAAACGGACTACTAGAAATACGCATTTTTTTTTTCTTTTTTTCGCAGAAATCTTTTTACTTGTTATGCATATTCTTATTTTCTCGTCTTCGATAAAAACAGATTTTTGTGTTATGTGAAATAGAGTCTTTTTTCCAGTTCAATGAACGCGTAAGTTTTTCTTATCCTGCTTTTTACCGTATGCTCTTGCATAACGGTTGATATATTTTATCGAATATCTTTCTCACTTGATTTTTCAAAAAAATATTTGTCTTTTATTTTTTATGTGTTAAACTTTGAATAAAAACTGTTTTGGAAAGATGCAGTTTTCTGCTAGTATAATTATTATCATTTTTATGTTTATAAAAATATGACTTTGTGTTTTAAGATTATTTTCTTTATATTTTAGCGCGTCACATCTACTATAAATGATAATTTTTATAATATATTTATTTCATATTTCACAGTAAAATAACTTCATGTTCAAGAAAGTTCTTCCGTCATCAAATGGTACAACAAAATTTGTACGTAGTCTTCGAATGCTTTCATTTAAAGATTGGCCAAAACAGGTTTTTAAGAACGAAACCAAATTTCGGTAATCTCACTATTTTTGGACGAAAACAAAGATGTCTAAAGTTTTTAAGCAATATATATATATACATAAATATACCTAATTATTAACTAAATATGCACGTAGTTAGGCAAATTTTTGCTCTCTGTGCCTTTTACCAAAAATTTCTCTTTTCATTTAAAATTGAATGTAATACATTCATAAACATAACAAAATGATTTTCTTAATATGTGAACGTATTGTTAGGTATATATACCTCAATTTATCGTTTATAATGATTTTTGTAAATGATCAAATCTTATAGAGAACTTTTTCGAAGAGTATTCAATACACTTCTGCGGTTTCAAACAAAATATTTTGCATTTCTGTTAGGTCTGAGTATAAAAAACTTTTAAAATCTTCAAAGTTTTACCTTATATGCATTTCCTGGTATATAATTTACACTCACGTCTCGAGTCAGTCGCCAATGATAATTATAAACAATGAAACTCATCGGAATAAAAACAAGTCGGAAATTGCTCGTAAACAGTGGCAAATGACGTTTGTACTTTAACAAAATTTTTTAAATATACAATACAGTATCTGAAATCTTTTTTGTGTCCCTGTAAATGTTAAATGCTTTCTATTATACAGTAATTTGTTTGTAATAAACCTCAGCAACGTATATCAATTTAGTAAAATGTGAAGTACTTTAATATAATTAAAATGCACCCTAAACAATGTTTCCCCCTGTATCATAATGTAATAGAATACTTTTGTGTGGCCCTGTATATTAATGAAAATAATAATCTTTGAACCATAGGTAGTACATTTAGTACATTTTAGTCTATATTTCACAGGTGCAAATAAATTGTAATACAATTCGAAAGAGTGTAACGTCATTAAAATGCAGTTGAAGCATTTTTTTTCCTATAGACGTAAAGTAACGGAATGCTTTTGATTGTCCCTGTAATGGAACTATAGATCCGGTATTCATAAAAATTGAAATGATATGACAAAACTACGCAACAGTTATATAGTTTATATATACTTATTTCAAACATTTCGGTTGAGTATTTTTTGCACTGTTATATTCGGACAGACGGACAGGCGTACGGATTGAGTGATGACTGTAAATGCTATGTATTTACATATTTACGAAAACACCTAAAAAGAGCGTTTAATTTCACCTGATACTGCTGAAACTGGTTACTAAAGTCGAATACTCTATAAAACAAAATCTATAATTCTACAGAAATAAAGTTGCAGAAACCTGTATGCTTACTAAAATTTTATCTGCACACTGTGCAAAAAAGGATTACGGTTACAAAACTAGTTTTTGTAAAGCTATACAGAAATCTGTAGCTTTACAAATATATGTACTAAAATTACATTAATCTTGCGGAAATTTCATATACAAGTCGGATTCCAATCTATATGTATATTAGGCTAACGTATGTGGAACAAAAATCACGATTATTTATTAATTGTTTACTGGAAACATCCAAATGAAACATATCTTATGGGTTACTGTGCAAAAGTCCTTTGGTAAGATTTATGCTGTGGTAAATTGGATTTATTTATGTTTTGTTTCTTCGCTGCAATTATAAAGGTTCAAAATATAATTATTTTTATTTTTTTCTGTTCTTTTTACTTAAAAAAATCATGAATTTTAAACTTTTCTGTTTCGAATTAAAGTTATGTATAATAAATGAATAAGTGAAAGGCTTAAATTATCATATTTTAAATAATTAATGAAATACGAAAAAAAGCCACGGATACAATATTTGACGATTTATTATCTCCACCGAGCTAGCATAAAAATACTGAGTTCTTGATTTATCACCGCAGATGCCATATATGCACTACATTGGCGCGTTATTTTTCTGACCCCAGTTTGGCGAAAGTTCCGTTTTAAAATACCAGTTTCATACATATTTTTAAACTAATTCCTATTATTTTAAAAAGGAAGTAATAATTAAAAAAAAGTTTAGTTAATAATTATAGAATAAAATAATTTGTATCATTTTAAAAAAGTAAATTAAAAGCAAACAAACTGTTTATTAATAAATAAATAACAATAGCCGGGTTACCATGTGAGGCACATATAATTGCCGTTTTGTTGCAATCGCACCAATGTGGTAAGCATATGGCATCTGTATCTATTTCTCTAGCAGAATCTTCTAATTTGGCAAAAAATGAGCAATTAAAATAAATTATGAGTAAAAGCAATATGATTTAATGCTTAGTATACAGGGGTTGGACAAAAAATATGGAAACACCTTAAAAAAAAACACGTTTCCTTGCCTAGTATTGTGTACGGTACCCGTTGTTATTGAAAACAGCTTGCTGTCTTCTCGGAATGGATAAATACAGTTTCTGTATGTTTGCCAAAGGAATATTGTACCATTATTCCTGCAAAACGGTAGCAAGTTCAGATAACGATGGTTGCGTTGGATAGCGAGAACGCACTTTCCGCTCCAATGTAGACCACAAAGGTTCGATAATATTCAATTCTGATGACTTTGGTGGCCTGGGGAGATGCCAAAATTCATCCTCGTGCTCAAAAAAACTAATCCTTGACAATGTGAGCTGTGTGAACGGGGACGTTGTCGTCTTGGAAGATACCATCATCATTGGGGAACAAAGGTTGTACCATTGGATGGACTTGATTGGCCAAAATGTTCACAGTCTGAGCAGTAATACGCCCTTACAGAGTTATCATGGGGCCAGAAGAGAACCACGATATGGCTGTCCAAACCATCACCAAACCCTTCCATGTTTCACTCTAGACAACAAGCAGTCTGTATTATAGGCTTGAGATGGCGTTCTCCAGACGTAAACTCGGCCAGAAGTGGGGAACAATGTGAAAGAAGACTCATCAGACCATATTACGCTCTTTCACTGCTCTATAGGCCAGGCTTTATGACTTAAACACCACTTTTTCCTGTTACAGGCATTGGCATTACTGATGGATCGCTTTTCAATTGCAACACGGCCAGAAATTCCCTATTTATGAAGCTCCCTTCTAATTGTTTTGGTACTCACAGGATTTGGTAACACGACATTCATTTCAGCAGTAACTTTTGCAGCTGTGGTCTGCTTATTTTTCGCGATAATCCACCTTAATGATCGTCTGTCACGATCTCAGCACACACTTTCGTCCGCGCTGTGATTTAGCGGATGATGTTTTTTCCGCATTTCAAATATGCGGAATAAATCTTAGACACATTACCTCTTGAAACCCTAAAAACCTCGGCTACCTTGCTTACGGAAGCACCCACCATACGCGCGCCAACAATTTGTCCACGTTCGAAGTCTGTTAACACTGACATATTGCAATGATAATCTCACATAACAGTGGTCCAACAACGACTGAACGGTGCAGCGATTTTACGAAATTATATAGGTGGCGTCAGTAGTTGAAAACACCAGTGCCATCAACATAGTTCATTATAATCAATCTTTCTTTTCAAACATGCATTTCAAAAGGTGTTTCCATATTTTTGTCCAACCCCTGTACATTCACGGGAGACCAAACTGGTCGCCAAGGGCGACTAGTTACATAAAAAACTATAGGCATCTCAGTTTCCTAAAACATTCTTTGTAACGTCACAAATATTTTAATTTATAGTGCGAATATGTATCCGTTAGATAAATTATTTTTGTTGCTGTATACATAAAAAGTTCTATTGATTCCAGTTTCCTACAAAAATAACAGTAACTTTGCAGAATATTTTACAACAAGGCTTAAATGATTTCTGATTCTAGTATAATCACTGCGTTAAAATACCGTGACATTTTAAACACATAATTTATGAAATATTGATAGAAATGATAGTTTTCCATTAGTACATAAGAAATCTTTGCCGTATCAATTAAATCTCAAATAATTTCTGACTCTCCACACTTGCTTCAAAATGAAAAAAAAAAGATACCTTTAATATTTATTTATGAAATATTTAACGCACAGGAACAAATTTCCGTGCATCATAAGAAGTCTATATCATATCAAACAAATCTCAAACGGTTTCTGAATCTCCTATACTAACTAACAATAAAAAATTGTGAAATTTTTAATGATTATTTTGTGAGATTCTAAACGTTTGCTCTGTTTAACGAAAATATCTTTGCAAGGAAAACAGGCTTAGTTAGTTTTCATTTTAGAAATCATTCTGAAGCCCACGGTTCTGGTATGTTAAAGATTTAGATATTACTGTTTTACAAGGAGCAGCAGAAACAAAAAGTCCTTTAAAATCCTGTACCATATAAAACAAACTTCAAATTATTTGTTATTCTCCTACATTTACTTAAACTTAAAAAAAAAATTGTGATTACGCTTATTTTATGAAATATTTGACATAATAGAATTATTTTCTGTACGTTCATAAAAAGTCATACCGTATCAAATAAAAATCGAATAATTTTCTGACTACCACACACTTACTTCAAAAGAAAATTGTGATACAATTGAGAGCCTACACTAGTCATTTAGAAAGAGCCGGATAATAATGTTATGTCTATGGGGCATTATTTTAAAATATCTCGCTCAAATTTTAATATTTGTACTTTTTTTTTGTATAGGACATTTGAGAGCGATCTACAACCGGGCTGGTTTTTGCTTTTTCAATTTTCGTTTAAAAAAAAAAAAAAAAAAAAACAACAACTTTCGGCACCGTTTAGAACTGGCTCTGAAATTGAAACTATCATAATATTAAAAAATATATATACAAGCAATATCAAAAAAGTAAAAACTAGACCGATTATAGATTATCCTCAGCCATCGTACGGAAAAAAATCATAGAAATATATTAAAATTTAAACAAGATGTTTGAAAATAATGCCTCATAGACTTAATATTATCATCAGGGTATTTTTAAGTATCTCGAGTGGCGTCTTAACGCTTATTTTATCATATTCTAAAAAATTGTTAATTTTTTTTATGGAAAGCAGGATATCTTAGTTTTAATTTTAGAAAAAAATACTTGAAAATAAATAAGTTGCTTTAAAGCCTACTGTTGTGCAATATTAAGGGATTTAAATTCTACTATATATTACTCGGAGTAGCAAAACGAAAATTCCATGAAAATCTGCTTCATATCAAACAAACCTCAAATAGTTTCTGACACATCTACACTTACTTCAATAAAAAGTGCGATTCTTTAAATGCTTATTTAATGAAATATTTGACAGAAAGGAATGATTTTCTATGCGTTCCTAAAAAGCCCATATCATAACAAACAAACCTCAAATGATTTCTGATTCTCCTATATTTACTTCAATAAAAAAAAAATGTGATACTTTTAACACTTATTTTATGAAATTCTAAAAGTTTGTTGTGCTTAAATTTTTTTTTTCAAGGAAGCAGGATTACTTAGTTTTAGTTTTAGAAAAAAGTCTTAAAATAAATAAATCGCTCTAAAGCCTTCTGTTCTGCTATATTAAGGGATTTAGACTGTACTGTATTACAGGGAAAAAAGAGAAACAAAAAAAGAATCTCTGAAAATCGCAGTCAGTCTCCGGTTACAAATAGCCTTCTCACTTCTTAATCCAGATTGCGCTGCAGCTTTTAAATGATCTTTAGCTAAGCTTCTGTTTATTTGCCCCGCGAAAAAAAAACATAAAAAAGATATATAAAACCGCTGATAAACTAGCTTTTAACCCAGGAAAGTATTTCAGCACACGGTGTTTAATGGGCAGTAAAGTTTGAAGAGATTTTTTTATGTTGTGAATAATGGATTTTAGCGTAAAAAACACCTTAATTTATCATTGTTAATCAGAAAAAATCACTGGTTTTGGAGAAATTTCTGGATATAATAAGGTTTTTGCATGACATTTGATTTTTCTTGTATATTAGATACAAATATGATAGTTTATACGACTATTTTTCTTTGCTTTTTAAACTAAAATAACACAAAAATTAGTGTAACAATTCATAGAGGAAAAAAAAGAATAGAGATGTGTCGTAAAATCGGTTTGTAATATGATGTGGGTTATCACTCAAATTTAGATATCATCAATCGGCCAAAAACGAAACAAACACATGGAACAACGACCAAATTCTTCGCCATTTTTATATTTTGACCGAATTCTTCGGTGTATTTCTTCTCTGAATGAAAATGATCTACTTATGTTTAAGCATTCTTCAGTAGCATTTCATTGCATTACGAATTAAAAACTATATTACTAAGAGTTTTCTTCTTTTTTTTTCGCTAAGCAAGTAGCTGTGTTTGTATTTAAGATTACATATTTTACATCACCTCCCATGTACCACACTTCATCTCTATTTTTTCTTTTTACTCTATGGTAACTACACTATAAAAATGTCAGATGTTTCTGAATATGTAAAAATGTACTGTAATCAAAAACGAAAATATACAGTGACCACTTCTAACTCACCTAAGGTTTGGAAAAACGTTCCTTTACCTCTAAAAATCCCAGAAAGTTATTTGTTTTCGAAATTTAAATAAGAATTTATAAAAATTAATTTTTATTAGCTTCCCGTCCATTTCGAAAACGTGTCTAAGTAGCTTTTACAATACAATAATCACTTTTCTCAAATCAAAATATCACTTATTCGGTTCTATCAATTCAAAAGTAAACATTTTCAGCTGCATAACTGATTTTGTGCATGCAATTGTAGCAAAATAATGTCAATTTTCATATTAATGTTAATACTGTTAGTATTGTATGTTTGTCTATTAAACGTACTCTCTGAATATCAAAATATTTTCATATGAATTGGTAGCATCTGAAAAAGTGATATTTTGATTTGAGAAAAGTGATTATTGTACTGTAAAAGCTACTTAGAAACGTTTCCGAAATGGACGGGCAGCTAATAAAAATTACTTTTTATAAATTTTTTAAATTTAGAAAATAAATAGCTTTCTGGGATTTTTAAAGGTAAAAGAACGGTTTTAGAAACCTTAGGTGAGTTAGAAAAGGCTACTGTATATTTTCGTTTTTGATTACAGTGCATTTTTATATATTCAGAAACATCTGACATTTTTACAGTGTATTACAAATTTATTAAATATCATAAAATAATTATATCTAAATGAAGAAAGCCAAAAAATTCCTTGCAATTTTCCTAATTTAATCAAAAATATCATGCTAAGATAGAGAGAATTCTTTGGTGTATTTTTTCTCTGAATGAAAAATATCTATTTATTGTGTAAGCAATCTTAAGTAGCAGTTCATTGTATCATGAATTAAAAACTATATTACTAAGAGTTTTCTTATTTTTTACGCAGATGTACGTAGTTGTGTTTGTATTTTAGGATTAAATTTTTCACATTACCCCTATCAACCATGGTTCATCTCTATTTTTTATCTTTACTCTACGGCAACGATTACAAATTTATCAAATATTATAAATTAATTATATCAAAATGAAGAAAGTCAAATAACCGCTTGTAATTTTCCTAATTTAACTGAAAATATCTTGTTTATTTAGATTAACTTGATGATTTTAATTTTAAACAGCTTTAATTTGGACACATTAAACAAAGTCATTTAACAAATAATAAAGTTTTAAGATACGGAACTGGCAATCGTAAAATAAAAGGATAACATAATGCTGTCTAAGAAAAATTATAAGAACATATTAGTTTCTTATCATTTAACACCTCGAAACATTAGTTGGAAAGCAAAAATCTACTTTGCATATTACCAATGGGTTATTAGCGAAACTTTCAGAAATAAATACTTATTTAATTTTATTTGTGTAAAATTTTAAAACCATCCTTCCCATATAATTTGAAAACAGTGGAAATAGAAGTTATCATGGGATTTTATACTATGATCGTGTAAACTGTAAATTATATTAAAAATATTTGTCAATAATAATAACAATAATAATAGTTAATGGATTTATCATTAATGGTTCTACATAATTAACTTTAGAAAAACTTATGAGGTACTGTTACAGATCAACAATATGGGATACTATACTTATAAGATACTTATTGCCAAAACTGACAATTTTCAGATTTTCCTTAAATGATGAAACATTTTCCAATTCATAAAACAAGATATATTTAAAATTGTATATCATTTTAAACATTCTTACATGATTATTCACCTTAATTTTAGAGAATACTAAAAAATATTTGAGAGTTTTCTATATCGTAAAAGAAAATAGACTTACATTTTTTTTCAAATGATTGCTATCATAATCATTCCGAATGCAAATTTTTTGCGTATAAAAACCATGCAGACAGTTTTTTAGTTTTTTGTATAATTTGTGGAAGATTTGTATGAATACTATGATAAATTATGATACATTGAAACCCGCACGGAAACCAAACGTACGGATCATGTTGTTCAAACATATAAATATTTCAATTTAAGTGCTATGAAATTACTATGAATATGAAATACTATACTTATAAGATACTTATTGCCAAAACTGACAATTTTCAGCTTTTCCTTAAATGATGAAACATTTTCCAATTCATAAAACAAGATATATTTAAAAATGTATATCATTTTAAACATTCTTACATGATTATTCACCTTAATTTTAGAGAATACTAAAAAATATTTGAGAGTTTTCTATATCGTAAAAGAAAATAGACTTACATTTTTTTTCGAATGATTGCTATCATAATCATTCAGAATGCAAATTTTTTGCGTATAAAAACCATGCAGACAGTTTTTTAGTTTTTTGTATAATTTGTGGAAGATTTGTATGAATACTATGATAAATTATGATACATTGAAACCCGCACGGAAATCAAACGTACGGATCATGTTGTTCAAACATATAAATATTTCAATTTAAGTGCTATGAAATTACACGAATATTCAATGCTTTTTATTGCACTTACTTGAATAACAAAATACAAAATGCAATTGTCGTTATTTATTTTATGCCTAATCCAGCTGAAAACAATTCAAATACGTATCACTTTGTCAAAATACAAACGAACGTTTTGTTTTTTTCAATATATTCACTTGAAAAATAGGGATTTCTGAAAGAATAATGCAGTTTTACTTTTTGGCTTCGTTATGGATATACTACCACAGATCACGATGCATAAAACATAACTTGAGTCACGGTAGATCACTAGTAGAATGCATTTCTAATGGTGGACACGTGCATGGCAAAATTCCTACCCCTACTTTCCATACTTTTATCAGCATAACCCCACTCTCACATCTATTTTTTTTCTTGTCTTGTTTTATTTTGAAGTAGCCACCTTAGGCATTGTGTTTTTTATGCTTTGAATATTGAATTTTTTTTTCCTGCATAAAATATAAGGTACTTTTTCGCCACTGGCACGTTACAAGAAATTTTGAAAATAGTGAATGCATTATTTGTTAAAACACTTAGGGGTTGATCAAATGCGATTCATCCCAAATTTCTTTATGAATAAAAATCTTCCCTTGAATCAGATCAAAGTAACTTATAAGTTACTTATTTTTTCAGATATTAAGACACTCTTTTACATTTACCTAGCAAAAATATATCCATACTGTTAAAAATGAATGTTTTTTCATTTATTTCTTTGTTTCAAGGTTTCTATATAAATCTTAGAGTTACAAGGTATGGAAGGGAGGTAAGTGTGTAAGAGTATCTCAAATTATAAATCTCGAAGTGAGATTTTAATTTTTATATTAGCTTTTACTTTCTTCTATTTATAACAAATAAAAATAGTGTATTAGTCGAAAATTTTATATATACAATATTTATTCGCATTGTTTAAACAATTCAGGACGAATTTGCTTTATGCCCTACCAGTGGCTGAGAGATTCTGCTCTTGAAACCGGTAGGCGGGAGGTGCTGAGTTCGAATCGAATCGCGCATTTTGGCCTAAGCTTTCATAATTTTTGTTTTCTTCGAACCTTGGGAAACTTTGAGTAGCGCAGTTTAGGTTACCTAAAAAAGACCCCCAATCAAAAACAGTCTACGTAAAGCCTATATCTCTCGTGCAGATAATTGGCCGCCATTAATAACATACACACTCTTTGCTTTATAAATATACAAAAAAAAATCTTACTAAATATATTCATATGAAAAATAAAGATTTTTCACAGAATAATGCACTTTTACTTTTTGGCTTCATCATGTATCTACTAGCACAGATCACGATGCATAAAACTTCACCGTAGATGATTAATAGAATACATTTCTAAAGGTGGAAACGCGCATAGCAAAATTCCTACCTCTATTTAACATACTTTTATCAACAACCACACCCCCCTCCTTTCTCTTTTTTTTACTTGTTTTATTTTTAAATTTTGAAAATAGTGGATTAATTATTTATTAAAACACTTACGTGCGTATTCATCATTTATCTCAACACAGAAAACTCCGGCCGAAAGCTCAATTGGCATTCATCATTAGCCTGATTGGACTTGCACCTTGATCAGGTCGAATCAGGTTCATCGTTAGTTTTGAACGCTCGAATTAGGTTTCCTAGGCAGATGGTGAATACTTGCTTTACGAGTAGATCAAATGTGATTTATTCCCTCTGTTTTACAAATAAAGATAATCCTTGTATCAGATCAAAATAATTCATAAATTGCTTATTTTTATTTATTTATTTTGCTTATTTATTTATTTATTTATTTTTCAGATATTAAATCACTTTTTTTGCAATTGCTAAATAAAAACATATATGTAATGATAAAGATGGATGCTTTGGTATTTATGTGTTTGTTCAGAATTTTCTGGAGAGAATCTGAGCACAAGATATGATAAAAAAAGTATGTGTATGTCTGAAGTTATGAATGTCGAAGTCAGTTTTGAATTTTTTTATTGGAGTTTTAATTTTTGGGGGATTTTTTCGTTTTCCCCATGTTAAGACAATTTTTCTGTTATTAAAATAAATCTAGCCTCCACCTTTTACCCAATATGATATATTTTGTCCTCTTTCAATAAAATTTATACTGAAATAGAGGGTTTTTTGAGTACATAAAAATTTTTTTGACATTTATAAAAAAGGAGCTCGATTTTTTTAATTACTTTAGCTCAAAGTAATAAATTAAGTATGCGACTTTTTAATTTTAGAACATTTTTTTTATGTTTAGCGTTTTTTAGCATTCCGCTGCATTTTTCCTGAAAAGAAAAAAAAAAGAAAAACTCTCCGATAAATTTTGTTTCAGTTACCAATTCATGTTCGTTAAGCTTATTTTTAATAAAAAGATTATTACTATTCATGAAATTGCAAGAAAATTTCTGTTGCGTTCTAAATTACATTAATTTTCAAATGTTTGTTGAAGAGTCTAAGTAATCATTAACGTTGTTGTTTCTATTGAGTTTTTTCTGTTTTGCGAACATACATTAATATAATTTATACTGAGAAATTTCCCCATAACTATGTATATCTCATTACGTAAAAGAATCTTAATTGCATATTTTTAAAAAATGTACTTTTAAATACAATTTGTTTGAAAGCCTTATCCCAATTTGTTTATGAGTCAAGATTTTTTTTTATAGTTTTTAATACTTTTTTGTCATTAAGGCAACATAAGTTTTACAAAAATGCCGAAATCACAAAGATTCTGATATATCTCAGATGTATCTATTCTCTACAGAAAGCAACAGTTCATTTTCCAAATGGTTTAAAAAGCTTTAAATCTGATGTTTCTAAAATGCTGACCTGAAATGCAATTGTAGTATGATGTTAAGGCCATCTACAGTATGTATTTGGTTGAAGAGAATGTGTAATATCAATTAAGTGTTTAATATGACTTAAATATTACCAAAAAATAAAAATCAATGTTCTCTAAACTTTACTTACCACCGTCCATATTTTCTTGTCTATGTAGCACGTGTCTAAAATTAACTATAGATTTATTCAAAACGAATAAGAACTATAAGTGTACTCTTTATTTTATTTTAGAGTTCAAAATTATAAAGGCTTTAAACAAATAGGCTATAAAAACAGTACATTTCTTTTAAAAGATTGCATACTATTACTTTTTTACGTTTTTCTTTATTTATTTAAAAGCAGCGCATCCAGGAAGAAAACTATCTATGAAAGACTTAGCTGAAATGAAGCAAAAAATAACTGCTAAGAAAAGCAAGAATATGTTTTACAATATTACTAGCCTTTAAGCTTCTTTCGCTAACAGGGCTATAACGATTCACCTAAACGAGAACAGGAGGCTATTGAAAAAAATATCGACTGCTACGTATAGTCGTTTATAGCCATTTCTTATTTGTTTTGTATTTAGCAGATGATGTTTTTCAGACGTGATAAAATAAAAGACATTTTCTTCACTCTTCCAAATATCTATTTTATCAATATATGCGAAGTTGCATTTGATTATTATTTTTTTATTTTTATCTGTATTGTTTCTTTTAAATTGTTGTTTAGTGTACTATCTATATTACTGCATGTTGATTAAGAAGAGGGTCTCCTTCATTCGAATAAAGGGGCTCAAAGCTTGAAAATGTTTCAAAAAATTGATTTTTTTAGAATGTCCTTGATTATTCAATTGATTTTGAACATAGTGCAAAACACCGCATAAAAGTATTTGCATTTTTAACGGACTTATAAGCATATATGTAACAATTACTTTCAAAGCCACACCCATATAATTTTAACTTTTAATTGCGTTTCGGAAATTTTTATTTCTGACGACTATCCGTAAGATTTAATAATACTATTTGAAGGAATGGCTTAAACCATTTTTGTATGCACATAAATTCATTAGCTGTAGAATGAATTGATATATTTTATATAGTTTAATATTTTGAGTATTTTTAATAATAATTTAAAAAAAACTTTGCAGTTTTTAAAAATAAAATTTCAGAATTGTTTTTAAATAAAATTCCTTTTGAGTGATAGTTATATCCTTAATTCATTTTATAGAGTAAAGTTTTCTGATCATGTTAAAGCAAAAGTTAGGTTCTTATGTCGATTGAACGTTGAAATATCTTACGGATAGTGATATGACACCAATTTATTTTTCGAAAATTGTGTTATATAAATTTTTCTATGTTTTTTGCTTTATTACATTCAAGTACTTCATTTTATACTTTTATAAGACCACAAACATACTTTAAAAATATCAGAAAGTTTAAATTAATTACATTTAAATATTAGCTGCTTCCAATTTTATGGAATACTTTAACCGATATCATCAGTGTAACATAGTAATATTGCACCAGTAATACATGTTTAAATTACACTATTATATAAGTGAAAAAAATTACTTCATAAATTGGAGGCAACAGCAGCCACTAATTTTATGGAGAAATATTTCATAAACATTTTACAGTGAAGCATTTGAATGAATATATCTAAAGTTCATTAAACTACAGTAAATATGAATGTTTCAAATTTTGCACAGTATTCTGTACAGTTTTAACAGCTAATTAATTTTTTCAGTAATAGCATTTGTGGTTTCTCCTTGTCTCTGTCTTTCAACTTTAAACATCATCAGTCACCGCTTTCAATAAGATAAAACCAGCGATTCCGTATTAATGAGGAAATCGCTTTTAACATATACATAAAAAAATGACATTTTTTTCGGGAAAAGTCATTTTTTAATCCTTTCGGATTTTTTTTTTCAATTTTCAGAAAAAAACTACTTTTACGTTAATAACATCAACACTAGCTATCTAATTGGATTAATTAGAGTTTAATGAATATTTCATTGTCTCAAACACAACGAATGTTGTTGTTTTCCACTCTGTTCAATTCAAAATCATATGGCAATAGTCTAAACAAGAGTTTTTGGAGAGTTTTAGAAAATATATTACAACTGATGTAACAATTTTATAACGCTTTTTGCATTTTATTACACATTATTCTTTCAAGAAAATAACCTTTATTTTTTAATAGTGAAATAGATGTTTAAAGTAAATAATTGCAAATGGTGCAAAAAAAACTAAGCAAATATTTATTTTTAATATTATTTCTAAATGCCTAAACATTAACGAAGTCATATACTAAATGCATAGACACATACAACCATTACTAATGTAAACAGAACAAAAATATTTGTTAAAACAAAACAATACTCAATTAAAAGACATGTACTATTAATAGTACACCAGAACTGAAAGATTAATCATATTTCTTAACCCGTAACAGGGTTCCTACACTTTCAGCTGAAATATTAGAATTTTCATGTAGAAAAACTGTATTTATATTAGCGCATTTAAATAGCTAAATTGCAAAAGGCAGGGTTTTCTTTAAGAAAATTTTGGTCTTAATCGGGAAAGTCATCGTGTGTAAGTTTTGTCGTCAATTTTTGCCCATCGAAAAACATATATGCATACTCTCTTAAAAAGTTCAGCCAAAAATAACTCAAGTTGAGCCGAAATTAGCTCATCTCGCGTTTTGAAAAGCAGCTTCTCAAAAAGAGTTGAAACAACTCGAGTAGCGAGTTATTTATAAGCAATTTAAATCAAGAAGAGTGGAATGTTTGACAAACAACTCATTCACGATCCAATAAGTTACAGCTCTTTCCTGAGCAGCCAAATCCACTCTTTAGTTTTAAGAGTGTAGGTACCTATACCATACGACCCACTAACGGGGATTACTATTTTTAAGAACAGAGTGATTAAATAAATAATTCAAAATATTTTTGGCACTTATGAATTAATCATTGATCATTAAAAATAATTTTGTGAATGCCATGAATCTTTTACATTACATGTATTTACTTTTTCACAATTTCTCTTTATTATGTCTGTTGATATATATTGTCGTCACAAATTTTTATGTGCACTAAAAAGAATTGTGTATTGTTTTGCATTTTTTTTTTCTTTTCTCCCTTTATAATAGAGCGTTATATTTTTAAATTTTCAATCAACTGACTTGAAGATTTCGCAATTTTTTTCTAATTTTTATTCTAATTTTTTTTTTTTTTAATCGAGCTCTTGTTAAAAGCAAAATCATTTCCCAGTTATGTGATAAATTGTATTAATTGAAAAATCAAAAATAATTTATGTTGTTGTTGTTATTTTACAATTTATTTTTTAAACTTTTTTTCCTAACTTGCAAAACTGAAAACATATAGTGTGTTTGTTAATAACAAATTAAAAACAAATAAATTTTTTTAGAATTGTTGTCAAAAGACTTGCTCTCTCGCTGATTTATTTCTTGAAAAATAAAATCAAAATGTCCGACATTTATAATAAAATAAAAAACGATGTACAATTTTTTTGTACAAAAATACGGATGTTTGAAACTTTTGCTTGCATATGCATAAGTCGACTTCGTGCATGTTTCATAAACATTTGTATTGTTCATCGAGTAAACAACAATAAATAAATAAATAAATAAATAAAATAACAATAAGTACTTTTAAGAGATTACTTAAATCAAACAAAAAGGACCCGTTCACTAGTGCTAGTCATATGAAAGAAGTTTATAAAGATTCCTGTATTTCAATAGTTTTAATTTATTTATTTATTTATTTATTTATTGTATTGGATAGCTGAAATAGATCGATCTGTAGAAACGCTATTTTTTTTACTTTTTTGATTATGTTTAGAAATATTTTTAATGAGGAGCTTTCATTTTCGGAACTGGTTTCGAAAATGAAATCATCCTCTTAAAAAAATCTGCAATCAAAATTAAAAAACAAAACAAAAAAAACCCGCCTTTTTACTGACCAGTCTCAGCAATCTAATAAAAAACACATTTAAGAACAGAACAGAAATTGAAATGCAACCGAGATATCTTTATAAAATTCTTCAATTGAATTAGCATCAAAAAGCAGCTCTTTTCGCGTAACTGAGGTAGCCCTTCAAACATTATTTATTAACATAATAAAGCATATGGTAACTTCTTGCCTAAAATCCCTTTTTATATTCGCATGAAAAGATATTTATAGTAACTGATAAATTTTTTAATTGAATGTAAGTATTTTTTGCAATGGCATTATAAAAGAATGTATATGACAGACATCCATCGTATTTATAACAAAATCATAAAATCCATTTTTCGATTTCTATAACTTCGATAATATCGTATCCCGAATGGATGTCCCTAATACACTATATTGCCATTGATTATGGGACACTTGCGATTTTAGACATTATACTAAATATCTAGAAAAATACATGAGGAATCATCTCGAAACTCTTAGTGTATAAATATAATAGTATAAGTCATACATTTCCGTGAAGATTTTTTCCCGAAACTCCAAAGGGGACCGTCAACAAATTAAAAAAGAATGAATATCTTTTGAATAACCCTGTCAAAACTATTGTAGCAAAAGCGCTCAAACTCTAGATTGTGTTTGAATGCCTTATTGTAATAAGCCTTGTTCATTTTTATGCAAATAACATGCATACTCGCAGAGTAATTAAGGTTTTTATAAAAATGATCCCAAATTTTTTCAAGTTTTTTCCTTATAATTTTCAGACTTCTTAATATAAAATAATATGTTTTTCAGAAAATATGACAAACAACATTGCACACAGTACCCTGTAATCAGAATTAAAAAATAATGAAAATTGTATAAAAAATGAGTTGGTTTACTAAATAATTTTTTACTGCGCATGCGTCAACGATATCAAAATTTCATTTGCATATTATGTTAGCTAAATGTATAGAGCAACTTTTGTGAAAGTCACAAAATCATAACTTGAAAATTCTGACAATAATCGTCAATTGAATAAGTCGAAAATCCGTTATTCTCAAAATGAAGCAAAAACAAGAGGGGTTGTATCCATATATTCATTGATTAGTGTCAATATAAAATACACAATATGGGATGTACTACTGCATTTGGATAAAATCCCTCATTTTTTTGCTTCATTTTGGAAACAACGGATTTTGTCCTTTTTCTATAGACGATTACTTTCAGAATTTTCAAGCTATGATTTTGAGACTTTTACAAAAGTTGCTCTATACATTTAGCTAACATAATATGCAAATGAAATTTTGATATCTTTGACGCATGCGCAGTAAAAAATTATATAGTAAACCTACTCATTTTTCATACACTTTTTATTATTTTTTAATTCTGATTACAGGGTACTGTGTGCAATGTTGTTTGTCCTATTTTCTGAAAAAAATATTATTTTATATTAAGAACTCTGAAAATTATAATGGAAAAACTTGGAAAAATTTGGCACCTTTTTATAAAAACCTTAATTACTCTGCGAGTGTGCATGCTATTTGGATACAAATGAACACAGTGTATTACAATAAGGCATTCAATCATAATCTAGAGTTTGAGCGCTTTTGCTACATTAGTTTTGACAGGGTTATTCAAAAGATATTCATTCTTTTTTAATTTGTTGACGGTCCCCTATGGCGTTTCGATAAAAAATCTTCACGGAGATGTATGACGTATACTGATATATTTATACACCAAGAGTTTCGAGATGATTTCTCATGTATGTTTCTAGATATTTAGTAAAATGTCTAAAATCGCAAGTGTCCCATAATCAATGGCAATATAGTGTATAAACACTCTTATTGGCTTACAATACGCTTCCGGAATCTCCTGTTTATCCTGATTTCCTTCGGGTGTGTATGATGTGCTCTCCCTCTCCTGTGTTTGAGGAGTTGTTCAACCTCGAAATCTGGAATCAGATCCATCTGCAAAAAGACCGGAAGCAAAGCCTGCTTCTGCGTGTGAGAGATCCAAAATTCTAATGGAATGGATTTATTTTCAGTTCCTGTTTACCTAATGCAAATGACTGCTTTTAAAAGCATGTTTCGGACGTCTAAAGCAAACAATAAGTTTTGAAGTAGCCAACTATCCGAGAATTTTGTTATCCTTGTTTCTTATTTATCTAAAGAGTCGTTCGCCTATGTTTGGATAAATTTATCCTGATACTTATCGATAAAAGAGGTTTTGGAAAATATTGATAAAGTGCCCAGATTTTAATGCGAATTAATTAGTAATTTGAAGCCAATATGTACAAAACTGAAATCTTACTCCATAAGTTTTATAAAATTAGGCACAAATCAAAAATGAAAAAATCCTACAAAAAATGTTAATACTCCTTTTATATGAAGATTAATCAAGAAAAAAAATGTTCAAACAAAGTACTTTTTATAACATTAATAAAATAAAAATCAATTCAGTCTAAATTTACTAAATAGTGTTTTAATACATTGTAAAATTTAAAATATGTAAGCTACAAAAAAAAAAAAAAAAAAAAAAAAAAAACTTTAAAATATTGAAATGAAATCAAGATATAATTTATCTTTATAAATTTCATTCATTAGACTATCATAAGAAAGCGGGTCTTTTCGTGTAATTGAAATAGCTCTATAAAATATTATATATTAACATATTAAAGCATTGATACCTAAAATCTCTTTTTATATTCAAGTGAAAACATGCTTTAGCATCTGATAAATATTCAGTTGAATATAAATACTTCTGACTCACGTTTCTAAAAACATAACAAAAAAAAAAAAAAAAAAAAAAAAAAAAAAAAAAAAACTTCTATATATGATAGATATCCATCGTCTTTATAACAAATAAGAAACTCCATTTCTCGCATTCTTTAACTCGATAATGTCGCATCCCAATGGACGCTCCTAATATAAACACTCCTATTGGCTTACAATATGCTTCCGGAACCTCCTTCCGGAATTGCTTTTAAAAGCATGTTTATCCTGATTTCCTTGGTATGATGTGCTCGCCCTATTCCGTGTTTGAGGAGTTGTTCAACCTCTAAATCTGAAATCAGATCCATCTGCAAAAAGTCCGGAAGCAAAGCCTGCTTCTGTGTGTGAGAGATCGAGAAATCTAATGGAATGGATTTATTTTCGGTTCCTGTTTACCTAGTGCAAATGATTGCTTTTAAAAGCAGGTTTCGGACGCCTAAAGGAAACAATAAGTTTTGAAGTAGCTGACTATCTGAGAATTTCTGTATCTTTGTATCTTATTTATCTAATCAGTCTTTCGCCATCGTCTGGTTAAATTTCTAATGATATTTATCGATTAAACAGGTCTTTACAAATTATTGCTAAAGTGTCGAGATCTGAATAAGAATAAATTAGTAACTTAAGTTACAATGTACACTCTAAAAGTGGAAGGAGTGAAAAACTCACTTTTTAGAAGAGTGAGAGGCATTTTCACTCTTTTTGAAGTGATATTTTTAAAAATACACTCCTTAAAGACTGGAATTTTCCACTCTGTAAAAAGAAGTGAAATATTTCACTCCGTTGTTGAGAGTGAAGTACCTCACTCTGCTGACGAGAGTGAGATATCTCACTCCATGGACAAGAGTGAAAACCTGGCATTATACACTTTAAAAAAATCAGCTAAACTTTGAATCAATATATGGGATTTCAATAATCAAAATCACCAAAATGTATCACTCATTAATTTTCTATTACTCATTTCAAAATGTAACATTTGAAATTACACTGATTTGTTACTAAAACGTAAGTGCAAAATGAAGGACGATATCGTCCCGGGCGGAGAAATCGAAAGAATTGCAAATTTATACTACAAAATTAATTTTTTTTCTTTTCCTTTTTTTTTCTTGTAAATATGTGTATATATATATATATTTAGATAATGGGAAGTAAATTCATTTTTCATTTAAAAGTTATTGGATGGCACCTTAATGTACACCCAAATGCAAATTTATTAATAATTACTTCTTTCTTTTCAAAACCTATTTTACGCAGTGTTGAATTTAGTCACTTTTCTCCGGGAGGGACATTTGTGGCTCCGGGGGGAAATTGCAATTTTTGATAATGAAAAACGCAAAATCCCAAATTTTCCGGGGGGGATTTATTGCTTCGGGGGCAATATCCCCCCGGACCACCCCCTGAATTCAACACTGATTTTACGTGTTAGTCTGTCTCGTCAACCTTCTCTTTTCTGAGTCTGTAATTTGTTTTCTGCGCTAATGACAAAAACAAATGAAAATAATATTCTTCTGAATTAGCGAAAAATGTTCAAACTGTTATGCTGTACTGTTAGATACATATTTTTATAGACATTTCTCAGATTTCCTTTGACAAAATATAAGTGCAATTTCCTTCGGTGTTAAATTCAGGGGATTTACCTGGGGGGGCATCCTTTTCCCTGGAGCAATGAAACGTCGTGCCCTCTCGCTCCCCCCGCCCCCGAAAATGTTACCTTTTTGTATTTTCAATGGTCAAAAAGTGCACCCCCCCGGAACTCTATAATGTCTGCTCCGGAATCAAAGAAGTCCTTCCCGGAGGAAAGTGTTTGAATTTAACACTGATATCGTCTATTTTACGTTATTTAATTGTTTTGATTTTCTAAATTAAAATATCAAGCTCCAAAGTAAATGCAAAATATTGTTTATTCAATAGAATTTGTTTCTGTTTCTGTCTTTTCATTTTTGTGACACGTTTCACAAAGAATAGGTCGCATGCGTGTGCGTGGGAGAAGGGGATTTATACTCAGTCCGCTGCAAATATTTCTCTTAACATGGCACTAGTCACTCTTTTTAAAAGAGTGACGTCCACTCTTTTTAGAGTGACGTCATGAACCAATCAAAATAGTCTTCTATTCAACTTTTTTTTTTTTCAAGAAAAGCATAAGGACGTCGGCCATTTTACAGGATTTAAATCAGCGTTCATTATTTGGAATGTAACTGTAATTCTATATTAGTTTTAATTTTTTTTATTTCTGTTGTATTGTATTTTATATTACTGCATTAGTTTCTGTTATATAGAAAAAGATTGATTTTTTTTCTTCTAATTCATGAAAACCTGTTATCTATCTATCTCAATCTCACATATGAAATGCGAAAACAGATATAATCGTGATTCATGACCAGATGCTTCTTGCAGATTAAACATTAATGAGCTGAACTGAAGAAAAAGTGCGGAGACAGTGTATTGTTGAATTTTTCTCTCTGTTTTTTTTTTTTTTTTTTTTTTTTTTTTTTTTTTTTCAGTTTGAGATTGAAAAATAGCTTTTAGTCTTTTATAAATTTTGCAGTTTTTAATTTAAGAAATAAAGTTTTTGAAATTTTTTCTTTTAATATTAATAATACAGTCGAACTTCCTTAACGAAATCCCTATTTAATGAAGTTTTCTACTTAACGAAATTTTCTATGGAACCTTGACTTTGAACATTATTAATATGTAAATTAATCTTCGTATTATGAAAAATGTATTCTGTATAACGAAGTTTATCCCACTTTCGTGTCGTGCTTGTAAGACATTCAAAACAGAGAGCTTGAGTTTTGCAGCGGATTGCTGAAATTTTTTATTTAATTAATTATTTTCATTCAAATGAAGACATCTTAAAAGCCTTTGATTCCAGTTTCACGAAAATGTTGCAGATAAATTGTTCGGATACTTACAAAAGCACGAAAATTTTTATGAACAGTGTATTATATATATATATACCTGTGCAAAGAAATGTTACAAAGTATACCTTAAAGATTTGGAATACTGAAGAAAATAGAAAAGGTACATTTCAATATTTGTTCAATTGTCTTCATTATGTAGTCCCCCCCTTAAGGCATTATTTTAATTATTTTTTTTAAATGTTTACATTGCATAAAAGAGTTACTGCCCGAATTAAAATAAATTTTTTTTCAATAAAAACATGTAATTATGGACACCCAGAAACAGTTATTAAATTTGATTATATTGTAAACGCATTTTTTACTTTTATAATACAAGTAATTATTTTCATTATTATTATTTTTTTAAATGCCTGATACGAAGTTTAAAACTAAAATTGCTTTAGTATATATGTATTTATTTTTTTTTTTAATTTCATGGCATCATTTATATTGTATAAGATTGGATATGTTTTAAAGACATAAATAATTACTTTTTATATTAAAATGTTTTTCAAAGTATAAGAACAATACATTTCTAGTCATTTCTTTTCTTTTTATATTTCATTCTTTTTTCTATTTCCTAAATCAATCTTTTTCAATAAAACATGCAAAATTACTTAACTCTTATTTGTATAAAATACAATATATACGGGAATAGAAAAAAATAATAAAATTAATTGGACGTTACCTTGTCGTTCCATAATTAATGGTTGTATTAATATCAGAAATCATGATTAAGTTAAGGAATATATTTTTAAATATATATATACATATTCCACAGAATTTAAAATTTTAGACTATATGTTTATCTATAATAAAACAATGACCAATCACAATAAATAAAAATTAAATTACACATTTATAATATTTACATTAAGCTAGATATAATTTAATAACAATCACTAATGAGATCTGTCTATTTAAAATTTTAATTACACATGAAAAAAAGAATAATTAATGTACATTTTCGGAACTATTAAAATACTAAATAAAACTTCAGGGGTATTTGAAAAAAAAGTATTTCTTTGATTAATATATCGGTTAGTAACTTGCATTTATGGGTATTTTAAAACTATCATAGATTTTTCGGTTTGGTTTGGTTTGTTTGTATGTCGGCCGATTATCTACGCTATGGGATATCATAGATTTTTCGGACATGCAATGAAACCAAATATAAAGGATAAGATCGAAATAAAATATATTATTGTATTAATATATGTTGTATTAGAATATATCGGGTTGTATTAATATCTGTTTTTCAGTAAAAAAGATTTTAATTACACATCAGAAAAACAATAAAAAATCATAGATAACATGCATAACGGAATTATTAAAATAATATGTAAAACTTGATGGGTATCGGAAAAAATGTTGCCTGTTTAAGATTTTAAAATGTTATATAACTTGCGCTTATGGGCATTTTAAAACTATCATATACATTTATCTGACTACCAATGAAAGCAAACACAAGAGGAAAGATTGAAATAAAATGTTTACTTCTGTCAATAATATAATTTAATTTATAGTAACTTTAATTAAGTTTTCCCTTAAAAAGTTTAATTAATGTTACATACTTTTGTTATTCTTGCTGCTTCTTTAATACTTTTTGGAAATATCTACCATAGTTATAACTTCGGATTTTACCAATATTGGAATTTAGTTGATATGTAATTAAACATGGGGGCTTTATTTATAGGATATTATGTTTATGTGTACTGCATAATTTATTTACTATGAGACTATGTCCATTTATCCATATATTTCTTAGTAATTAGATAATCTGCCTTCTATTTTTCTTCAAACTTCAACTGTTTTTAATAATATGATTGTAAAAATACTGGTTTCATTGGTTTATATAATGGTATTGTCTGAATAACTTTGGATGTATTTATAAAAGTATTTATATATTGCCAATAAAGTATTTTATTCCAATCTTTACCATGCTTATATTTATTTTCATTGTATACTTTAAAAGATACCATTCTTTTAAAATGCCCATAAAAGCAATAAAAAAAAGAATGCACTGCATAAAAAATAAACATTTACTCCTTTAAAAAAGTGACTATTCACTCCTACGAGGAGTGAGAAAACGCACTCCTTTAGCAAGAGTGAATAGTCAATCCTCAGTAAGAGTGACTACTCACTCCTCCAGCAGTGAAAAAACGCACTCTTTTAGCAAAAGTGAATAGTCACTCCTCAGAAAGAGTAGTTATTGACTCCTGTTTAGAGTGACTATTCACTTCCCAGGAGTGAGTATTCATTCTTTCAGAGAGTCAACGATTCCACTTTTGCTCAAAGTGAATAGTCACTCTAAGAGGTTGGGCATATTTTGAGTCTGCGATAGAGTGAGTATTCACTCCTCTGGAGTGAATAGTCACTCCTTTTTGTTTAGAGTGTACAATATTTAAATGCTACTCACTCAGTTTTATAAAAACTGGAACAAAAAAACCCCATACTTTTAAACAAATAATTTTGATGCACTGTTTGTATAAAGATTAGTCAAGAAAAAGGATTCAAACAAAGTAAATTTTGTATGACATGAAATAAAATAAGAATCATATCAGTTTAAATTTACTAAATCGTGCTTTAATACGTTTTAAATTTAAATATGCAAAAAGAAAAACTTTTAAAAATATTGAAATGTAACCGAGATATGTTTATAAATTTCTCTTATTTTATTAACATTAAAAAGCGGGTCTTTTCGTGTAACTAAAGTAGCCCCTTAAAGTAATATTTATTAAGCTATTGCATAGCTTTTATCGCAGGCTTTGAGCGCGGCGACCGAATCCAAAAATTCCGTAACGCGAAAAATCCTAACACATCCGTAACGAAAAAACCTAACACTCGGCTAACGTCGTTTCAGCTCGGCAGACTTCGGCATGGTATCCTTCGGTAGACTTCGGCAGACATTGACGCGGTATTTTTCAGATATTTAGAGGATATCAAGTCTCAAACTTATATTTCTTATTTCAGTTACTATAAATCTATAGTTTCAATTATAAAAATTCCTGATAGAATGTATATAGAAAAGAATCGTCTTAAGATAAAATAAGGTAGGATAATGTAACTTTTGGTGATTGGAGACCCGCCCAATAGTGAGGATCGAAAAATTTAAAATGCTTATAATTCGCGATCTAATTTTCGTACCGCGGCCAAATTTTGTTTGGTAATTTATTATGAGACAGTGTTAATTTTTGGTGACAGGAGACCCCCCCCCACCACGGTGAAGGTCGAAAAATTTAAAATGCTTATAACACGCGATCTAATTTTCGTAGCGCGGCCAAATTTTGTTAGGTAATTTATTATGAGACAGTGTTACTTTTGGTGACAGGTGAGCCCCCACGTTGAGTGTCGAAAAATTTAAAATGCTTATAACTCGCAATCTAATTCTCGTAACGCGGCCAAATTTTGTTTGGTAATTTATTATGAGACAGTGTTAATTTTTGGTGACAGGAGACCACCCCACGGTGAGGGTCGAAGTAGTTAAAATGCTTATAACTCGCGATCTAATTTTCGTAGCGCGGCCGAATTTTGTTTGGTAATTTATTATGAGACAGTGTTAATGTTTGGTGACAGGAGATCCCCCATGGTGACGGTCGAAAAATTTAAAGTGCTTATAACTCGCGATCTAATTTTCGTAGAGCGGCCAAATTTTGTTTGGTAATTTATTATGAGACAATGTTACTTTTGGTGACAGGTGACCCCCCACGTTGAGTGTCGAAAAATTTAAAATGCTTATAATTCGCGATCTAATTTTCATAGTGCGGCCAAATTTTGTTTGGTGATTTATTATGAAACAGTGTTAATTTTTGGTGACAGGAGACCACCCCAAGGTGAGGGTCGAAGTAGTTAAAATGCTTATAACTCGCGATCTTATTTTCGTAGCGCGGCCAAATTTTGTTTGATGATTTATCATGAGACAATGTTAATTTTTGGTGACAGGAGACCCCCCACCGTGAGGGTCGAAAAATTTAAAATGCTTATAACTCGCGATCTACTTTTCGTACCGCGGGCAAATTTTGTTTGGTAATTTATTATGAGAGAGTGTTAATTTTTGGTGACAGGAAACCCCCCCACGGTGAGGGTCGAAAAATTTAAAATGCTTATAACTCGCGATCTAATTTTCGTAGTTCGGCCAAATTTTGTTTGGTAATTTATTATGAGACAGTCTTACTTTTGGTGACAGGAGACCCCCCCACGGCGAGGGTCGAAAAATTTAAAATGCTTATAACTCGTGATCTAATTTTCGTAGCGCGGCCAAATTTTGTTTGGTAATTTATTATGAGACAGTGTTAATTTTTGATGACAGGAGACCCCTCCCCCATGGTGAGGGTCAAAAAATTTAAAATGCTTATAACTCGCGATCTAATTTTCGTAGCGCGGCCAAATTTTGTTTGGTAATTTATTATGAGAGAGTGTTACTTTTGGTGACAGGTGACCCCCACGTTGAGGGTCGAAAAATTTAAAATGCTTATAACTCACGATCTAATTTTCGTAGCACAGCCAAATTTTGTTTAGTAATTTATTATGATAGAGTGTTACTTTTGGTGACAGGTGACCCCCACGTTGAGGATCGAAAATTTTAAAATGCTTATAACTCTCGATCTAATTTTCGTAGCGCAGCCAAATTTTGTTTAGTAATTTATTATGAGACAGTGTTAATTTTTGGTGACAGGAGACCCCCCCCCCCACGGTGAGGGTCGAAAAATTTAAAATGCTTATAACTCGCGATCTAATTTTCGTAGTGCGGCCAAATTTTGCTTGGTAATTTATTATGAGACAGTCTTAATTTTTGGTGACAGGAGACCCCCCACGGTGAGGTTCGGAAAATTTAAAATGCTTATAACTCGCGATCTAATTTTCGTAGTGCGGCCAAATTTTGTTTGGTAATTTATTAATGTATTGCATAGTTTTCATTGCGGGCTTTGAGCGCGGCGAAAGAATCCAAAAATTCCGTAATGAGAAAAAAAACCTAACACTCCGGCTAATGTCGCTTCAGTTTGGCAGACTTTGACACGGTATCCTTCGGTAGACTTCGGCAGACATTGACGCGGTATTTTTCAGATATTTTGAAAATATCAAGTCTCAAACTTATGTTTTTTATTTCAGCTACCATAAACGTATAGTTTCAATGATAAAAATTCCTGATTAACCTACATGTATTGTAAGATGTTAAAAATATTTTAAACGATATTAACCTCTCATTTATTCAATAAAAGAAAAAAAAATGTTGTTATAGGTCATCACGCTCAAAAAGTGTAACTTGAATTAATATCAAAGACAAAAAAAAAAAAAAAAACTGCATAAATAAAAAATAAATAAATAATTATAATTGCATAAGTTGATAAAAAATGCTATGCAATAGCTTTACCGCGGCAGTCCCCGAGTACCACATGTATTTTTTATTAAAATAATAAAGCATTCATGCCTAAAATCTCTTTTTATATTCAAGTGAAAACATATTTACAGTATCTGTCAGATGTGCAATTGAATATAAATACTTTTGACTCGCATTTGTAACCGCATGATAAAAGAATATCTATATATGACAGACATCCATCATCTTTATAACAAAATAATAAAATCGACTTTTCGCTTTCTATAACCTCGATAATATCGTATCCCAAAGGCCGCTCCTAATATAAACACGCCTATTGGTTTACAATATGCTTCCGGAATCTCCTGTTTATCCTGATTTCTTTGGTGTGTGTATGATGTGTTTGCCTTCTCCCTTGTTTGAGGAGTTGTTCAACCTCAAAATCTGGAATCAGATTTATCTGCAAAAAGCCCTGAAGCAAAGCCTGCTTCTGCGTGTGAGAGATCCAGAACTCTAATGAAAATGGATTTATTTTCGGTTCCTGTTTACCTAGTGCAAATGATTGCTTTTAAAAGCATGTTTCGGACGCCTAAAACAAACAATAAGTTTTGAAGTTACCGACTATCCGATGATTTGTGTATCCTTGTATCTTATCCGTTTTATCTAATCAGTCTTTCGCCGTCGCCTGGATAAGTTTCTTCTGTTATTTATCGATAAAACAGTTCTTGGAAAATATTGATAAAGTGTTGAGGTCTGAATAGGAATAAATTAGTAACTTGAAGTAACTGTGTGCAAAATTGAAATGTTACTCAATTCATTTTATAAATTAAAATGAAAAAAAATCGTACATTTTTAACCTCTTAACTGGTTAATTCTTTTCTATTCAATACATTGAAAATAGTGGACTCACACCACTATTATTTAAGTAAAGTATTCGTAAAATTTAGTCTAAACATTTCCGCCTATCAATAGTATGAAATTAAAAAAATAATAATAATAGTGAGGCCAAAAAGCTTTAAATGATGCAATAAGCAAATTCGTCTGTGGCCGAACGGAGTTCGGGCAAACCAGTTAAGAGGTTAAACAAGTAATTTTGATGCACCGTTTATTTAAAGATTAGTCAGAAAAACTATTTAGACTACGTAATTTTTATATATTATGAATTAAAACCTCGATAATATCGTATCCCAAAGGACGTTCCTAATATAAACACTCCTAGTAGCTTACAATATGCTCCCGGTATCTCCTGTTTATCCTGATTTCCTTGGTATGTGTATGATATGCTCGCCCTCTCCCGTGTTTGAGGAGTTGTTCAACCTCAAAATCTGGAACCAGATCCATCTACAAAAAGACCGGAAGCAAAGCCTGCTTTTGCGTGTGAGAGATCCAGAATGCTATTGGAATGGATTTGTTTTCGGTTCCTGTTTACCTAGTGCAAATGATTGCTTTTAAAAGCATGTTTCGGACGCCTAAAGCAAACAATAAGTTTTGAAGTAGCCGACTATCCGAAGATTTCTGTATTCTTGTATCTTATTTATCTAATCAATCGTTTCCCGTCGTCTGGATAAATTTCTCCTGATATTTATCGATAAAACAGGTCTTTGAAAATAGTGCTTAAGTTGCGAGATCTAAATGCGAATAAATTAGTAATTTGAAGTTATTATGCACAAAATTGAAATGTTACACAATTCATTTTATAAGTCAAAATGAAATAAATCCTTCATTTTTAAACAATTAATTTTGATATATCGTTTATATGAAGATTAGTCAGGAAAGAATATTCAGACAAAGTAATTTTTATATATTATAAATTAAAGTAAAAATTAATTCAGTCTTAATTTGCTAAAAGGTGTTTTTATACATTATTAAATTTAAAATATTAAAAAAACTTTTGAAAATATTTAAATGCAACCGAGATATCTTTATAAATTTATTTTATTTTATTAGTATTAGAAAGCGTGTCTTTTCGTGTAACTGAAGTAGCCCCTTCAAGTATTATTTATTAATATAATAAAACATTCATGCCTAAAATCTCTTTTTATATTCAATTGAAAACATATTTACAGCATCTAATAGATATTCAGTTGAATACATGTACTTTTGACTCACATTTGTAATGGCATGAAAAAAAAAATACCTATATATGACAGACATCCATCATTTTTATAACAAAATAATAAAATCGATTTTTCGCTTTCTATAACCTCGATAACATCGTATCTCAAAGAACGCTCCTAATATAAACACTCCTATTCGCTTACAATATGCTTCCGTAATCTCCTGTTTATTCTGATTTCCTTGGCAGTATATGATGTCCTTTCCCGTATTTGAGGAGTTGTTGAACCTCAAAATCTGGAATCCTATCCATCTGCAAAATGCCCAGAAGCAAAGCCTGCTTCTGCGTGTGAGAGATCCAGAACTCTAATGGAATGGATTTATTTTCGGTTCCTATTTACCTAGTGCAAATGATTCCTTTTAAAAGCATGTTTCGGACACCTATATCAAACAATAAGTTTTGAAGTAGCCGACTATCGGAGGATTTCTGTATCCTTGTATCTTATTTATTTAATCAGTCGTTCGTCGTCGTCTGGATAAATTTCTCCTGATATTTACCGATAAAACAAGTGTTGGAAAATATTACTAAAGAGTCGAGATCTGAGTAGGAATAAATTAGTAACTTCATGTTACTATGTAAAAAATGTAAAAGTTATACAATAGGTTTTATAAAAACAGGCATAAATCAAAATGAAAAAATCTTCACTTTTATACTAATGATTTTGATGCACCGTTTGTACGAAAATTATTCAAAAAATATTCAAAAATCTTAATTTACTAAAAAGAATTTTGAAACAATGTTAAATTTAAAACACCTAAAGTAAAAAAAAAAAAAAAAAAAAAAAAAAAAAAATCGTCTAAAACAAAGTACTTTCAAGCACACTCGTAGCTGTTATCAGGGTTCGAAATTAAGAAAAAAACAAAAACGAAGAACTGAGACCTTTGTAAAAAACCGCAGAGAAATGTTCCAAACTGAAGCATATGGCAGAATGATTGATGAATTGAAAAATGTACTTAAAAATTTTTTTTATTGATCTAGATCCTTTGTACGGATCAATCTGAGCTATCTAATGAAAAAAAATCTTTTAAAAATATTGAAATGCAATTGAGATATCTTTATAAATTTCTTTTATTGGATTAATATTCTAAAACAGGTCTTTTCGCGTAACTGAAGTAGCTCCTTAAAGCATTATTTATTAATAAAACAGAAACATTTGATAACTTCATGCCGTAAATCTCTTTTTGTATTCGAGTGCTTCACTCAAGTATAAAATATTTATGGTATCTGAAAAATATTCAACTGAATATAAATGATTTTGATTCACGTATGTAATAACATGATAAAAGAATATCTATATATTACAGAGTCCATTGTCATTATACCAAACTCACAAAATTCATGTATTGCTTTCCATAACCTCGATAATATCGTATCCCAAAGGACGCTCCTAATATAAACACTCCTATTGGCTTACAATATGCTACCGGAATCTCCTCTTTATCCTATTTTCCTTGGTGTGTGTATGATATGCTCGCCCTCTCCCGTGTTTGAGGAGCTGTTCAACCTCGAAATCTGGAATCAGATCCATCTGCAAAAAAGCCCGGAAGCGAAGCTTGCTTTTGCGTGTGAGAGATCCAGAAATCTAATGGAAATGGATTTGTTTTCAGTTCTTATTTACCTAGTGCAAATGATTGCTTTTAAAAGCATGTTTCGGACGCCTAAAGCAAACAATAAGTTTTGAAGTAGCCGACTATCAGAGGATTTCTTTATCCTTGTATCTTATTTATCTAATCAGTCGTTCTTCGTCGCCTGTATAAATTTCTTGAGATATTAATCAATAAAACAAGCCTGAAGAAATATTAATAAAGAGTCGAGATCTGAATAGAAATAAATTAGTAAATTAAGTTACTATGTACAAAACTGAAATGTTATTCAATTCATTTTATAAATCAAGATGAAGAAAATACTACGCATTCAGCAAATAAGTTTGATGCATCATTTATATGAAGATTGGTCAGAAAAAATCATTCAGATAAGCTAATTTTTATATATTATGGATAAAAATAAAAATAAATTCAGACTAAATTTGCTGAAATGTGTTTTAATACATTGTTAAATTTTAAATATGTAAAAATATAACTTTTTAAAAATATTGAAATGCAACCGAGATATGTTTATGAATTTCTTTCATTCTATTAGAAATCGAATCGTTTCACGTAACTGATTTAACCCTTTTAAATATTACTTATTAAAATAATAAAGCATTCAAGTCTAAAATCACTTTTTATGTTCAACTGGATACATATTTACAGTGTCTGATGGATATTCAATTGAAAATAAATACTTTTGACTCACATTTGTAATGGCCTGATAAAAAATGTGACAGACATCTATCGATCTATGACAATATCATAAAATCTACTTTTCGCTTTCTGTAGCCTCGATAATGTCGTATCCTAAAGGATTCTCCTAAATTAAACTCTCCCTTTAACTTACAATATGCTTCCGGATTATCCTGATTTCCTTGGTGTTTGTATGAAGTGCTCGCCCTATTCCGTGTTTGAGGAGTTGTTCAACCTCTAAATCTGAAATCAGATCCATCTGCAAAAAAGCTCGGAAGCAAAGCCTGCTTTTGTGTGTGAGAGATCGAGAAATCTAATGGAATGGATTTATTTTCGGTTCCTGTTTACCTAGTGCAAATGATTGCTTTTAAAATCATGTTTCGGACGCCTAAAGCAAACAATAAGTGTTGAAGTAGCCGACTATCCGAGGAATTTCTGTATCTTTGCATCTTATTTATCTAATCAGTCGTGCCGTTGTCGTCTGAAAAACTTTCTCTTGATATTTATCGATAAAACAGATCTTGTAAAATAGTGCTAAAGTGTCGAGATTTGAATGCGAATAAGTTAATAATTTGAAGCTACTGTGTACAAAATTGAAATGTTACTCAATGCATTTTATAAAAACAGACACAAATCAAAAATGAAAAAATAATGTTTATACACTGTTTTTATAAAGATTAATCAAGAAAAAATGCTCATCAGTGTATTTTTTTATAACATGAGTTAGAATAACAATTAATTCAGTCTAGATTTACTAAAAGGTATTTTAATACATTGTTAAATTTGAAATATGTAAAATATAAAAAAAAAAACTTTTAAAAGTATTCAAATGTCAGTTTTTTTTTAATTTCTTCCATTTTATTAGCATTAAAAATCGGGTCTTTTTGCATAACTGACATAGCCTCTAAAACCAATCTTTATTAACATAATAAAGCATTCATGCCTAAAATCTCTTTTTATATTAAAGTGAAAACATATTTGTAGTATCTGATAGATAGTCAATTGAATATAAATACTTTTGACTCACATTTGTAATGGAATGATAAAAGAATATCTATATATGACAGACATCCATCTCTTTATAATAAAATCACGAAATCCATTTTCCGTTACCTATAACTTCCGTAATATCGTATCCCAATGGATGCTCTTAATATAAACAATCCTACTGATGTACAATATGCTTCCGAAATCCCCTGTTTATTCTGATTTCCTTGGTATGTGTATGATGTGCTCGCCGTCTCCCGTGTTTGAGGAGTTGTTCAACCTCTAAATCTGAAATCAGATCCATCTGCAAAATGCCCGGAAGCAAACCATGCTTCTGCGTGTGAGAGATCCAGAACTCTAATGGAATGGATTTATTTTCGGTTCCTGTTTACCAAGTGCAAATGATTGCTTTTAAAAGCATGTTTCAGACGCCTAAAGCAAACAATAAGTTTTGAAGTAGCCGACTATCCAAGGATTTCTGTATCTTTGTATTTTATTTATCCAATCAGTCGTTCGTCGTCGCCTGGATAAATTTCTCCTTATATTTACCGATAAAAACGGTCTTGGTAAATATTGCTAAAGTGTCGAGATTTGAATGCATATAAATTAGTAAATTGAAATTACTATGTAACAAAATGGAAATGTTACTCAATCCATTTTATAAAAATAAGAATAAAATAAAAACGACAATATCCTACACTTTTAGACAAACAATTTTGATGCACCGTTTATTTGAAGATTATCTAGAAAAGATACTGATAGAAAGAAATTTTTTTTAAAGATGAATTAAAATAATTCATTTTAAATTTATTAAAAGGTGTTCGAATACAGTGTTAAATTTAAATAATTTAATAAAAAAAATCTTTTTAAAATTTTGAAATTAAATTCAGATATTTTTATAGATTTCTTCCATTGTATTGGCATTAGAAAGCTAACTTTCTTGTAATTGAAGTAACCCCTAAGAGTATTATTTAATAATGTATTAAAGCATTTGTTAACTTCATGTCTAAAATCTCTCTTTATATTCGAGTGAAAATATATTTATACTATTTGATGAATATTCAATATATTAAATATAAACACTTTTTACTCACATTTGTAATGACATAATAAAAGAATATCTGTATATGACAGACATCCATTGTCTTTATAACAAAATCACAAACTCCATTTTTCGCTTTCTATAACCTAGATATTGTCGTATCCCAATGAATGCTCCTAATATTAACACGCCTATTACTAGTAATATAAACACGCCTACACAGTTACTAAGATTTTTCTAGTAGACTTGTATTCCAAGAACTTTTCATGTAACGGTAACAGCAAAAACTCATGTAACCTTCTTTGGTTACATGAAATTTTGCTGTCATCGTTATGTGAAAAGTTCTTGGAATACAAGTTTACTAGAAAAATTTTAGTAATTTTACATATTTTTTTTACAGTGTATACGTATCTGTATCTCTTTGAATGGGCAATTTCGGTTTAAGGAAATTCATTTCTGTTTTATATTTTGTGAAATAATTTTGCTTCAAATGATTGCTAAACAAAAATAAAGCATTTTTGGAATTCTAATTGTTTAAAATAATTAAAAAACTTTACAGAAAAACATCGATATGAGGGTAGGTACATTTCTTTAAGTAATTTTTTTCAATAGAAATTAAAATTTAATTCTTAGTATATATCACATTTTCAAATTAATACATTTTTTAAAAAGACCTATGAACAAGTCTTAGTTATAAATTACAGAATATTGTTTTATCTTTACTTTCAAAAAATAGTAGAATAATACAGCAAGAAATTAATGGCTTTTTAAATAGCCTCTTTTATCATAGTCATGTCATACAAGTTTAATGATATATTTTAACGTTTTGTAAGAGGTACTTTATAACATTGAAATACGCATCATAAAGCAACTAATGATTTGTTTTATGAATCCACTAGAAGTCGTAAAATGTACGCTTCTGAAAGCCATTTCACAGTGCAATAAATATCTCTATAGAGCCATAAATAGAAGTAAGGATGTATCCTACGAAAGTGTTATGAGAAATTATTGTAAGAAAACTGCCATTTTTAGTACAGCAAATTCAATGTTAGCGAGGAATATTTTTGTCTCTCTCTCTTCTAATTTTCTTAATAGATAGATACTATTTAAAGAGACGATGCTGTTAGTTTGTGAAATAAATATAATTTTTTTGTTAATAATAATGCTTCAAATCTAATCTCACTCGACTTTTTTTTTCTAAGCATAAATTAATTTTCAAGTTATTTGATATTTTAGAGTGATAAATACGCACAAACTATATTATTTTTATTGTTACATAAACTATATATTATTTATTGAAGTTTACTATATTGTTGTTTTTATTAAATGCATGTAATATAATTCCATAAAAACCCTTAATACACTTTTACACATTGACAATTAAAGTTGTAATTTTTTCAAACTGGGCGACAAAGTATCTCAGTTGGTATATGTGGTTCTAGCTAAAGGTCCTAGATGCAAATTTTAGACTGGACACATTTTCGTCCAGTTTGAAAAAATTACAACTTTAATCATTCAGTTACATTATTTTTTTCCCGTAGTTTAGTTTCCAAAATGAATTTTGTTGTATGTTTCGTTATGATTATCTACTTATAGTTCAGTACGTGTATTATACTGCAATATGAGATTTTTTTATGTACAGAAGACTCTATAGTGATAAGACTTGCATGTCTTGGAAAAACTGGGCTGCCATTTGTAAAATAATTGTATAATTTTTCTGCTTTATATATAGAGGTTTTCCGAGCCCTGCTCTCGACGGCGGCCTGTGATGATGGTAGTTATTCTTCTGGGCTAAAATCAAATAGGAAGCCTCTAAGTCTAACCTAAACTATTTTTAACGCAGTTTTTATTGTTATGTTTGTACTAAAGCATATCAAATTTCTTGTTTTAAGAAAGCTATAACCCGTTGTATGCAAAATAATATATTTACTACTATTCAAAATAAAATACCTGTAATGTACGTTCTTGGTGGTATTGAAAAAAAAACTGCTATAGATTTTAAACAAAAAATGAAAATGAAGGGGTCAAACATAGATTCTGAAGCACTTTCCAGTATATTCAGAATACTATACACTGTAAAAAAAGTGTCACGTAACTTATTTTGTCACACGAAAGTTTAATGTGATGACTTGCATCAACATTTTATCCCATTTTAATCGTCATATTTTACCATCTTCTGTCAATTTTCTCTCCACCTGACAATTTTTTGCTGCAAATCATGGCAGATGGTTTGTTGTACACGCATATCTTTGAAATTTATGAAAATAAATGCCCGTTTAATTAAAGCCATCAAATCACCTTCTCAATCTCTGCATTTATTTCTTAAAAAAAAGGGAAATTTTGTTATTGCGATTCCAACTTGAAACTGATCTCAAATTTGAATAACGTGAAAACTTTAAGTAATAAACTTTTAACTTATGACATGGTGATTTACTATTTTCTTATAAATTATATTTTCAACAGGTCTAGAATAGGAAATCAAATGCTCAGTTTCAAATGAATTCCATTACATTCAGAATAATAAACGGCTTAAGACCCCTTCTTCCTTTTAAAATATCTCTTCCACAGGCATTCAGTTTTTTTCGTTCCTCGCAGAGTTATTCCCCCACCTGAATCGAGAAGCTGATATTGAATTCGCCTGTAACGACTACTTATTCAGCACGACTGTATGTTTATTTGTGTACGCTTTAAATTTTTCGGCAGCTGAATAGTATTTTAAATGGTTTCAGATTTTAAAAGAGCTGTGCCAGAAACACGTTCAACCTTTTGTCTCGAAATTTCAAACTTCCCAGCAGGATGGATTTTATTTAAAATAAGGAAGAAAATTGATTTCAGATGGTTAAAGAAGTCAGACTAGTTTTAAAACACGTTAGTTCCCAAAATGCAGAATTTATTGTAAAGTTAATGTAAAAAAGTTAAAAAGTAATTGAAAACCTTACACTAAAAAGAAAATGAACAGTTAAAAAAATCTTATTTCGAAATATCCGATTTATTGGACCGTATTGAAATGCATATGCATTGCATATGGAGTTTTTAATGGATAATTAAAAAATCAATGCCAAACACTGAAAGTTATGGCTTGAATTAATATTTTATCCCATTTTAATAAACATATTTTAACATCTCCTGTCAACTCTAGCTCCACTTTTAACAATTTTATACTGAAAATCATGACACATAATTTGTTTGTTTTACGTGTATTTCTTTGAAATTCATTAAGATATTTTCAAGTGTAATTTAAAGCCATCTAATCATTATCTCAATCTCTGCATTTGTTTCTGGAAAATTGACATTTTGTTATTGCGTTTACAACATGAAAATGATCTCATATTTGAATAACTTGAAAACTTTAAGTAATGAACTTCTAACCTATGGCATGGCAATTTACTCTTTTCCTATAAATATCTCTTTTCAACCTGTCTAGAATAGGAAATGAAAGACTCAGTTTCAAATGAATTCCATTACATTCAGAATAATAAACGGCTTAAGACCCCTTCTTCCTTTTAAAATATCTCTTCCACAGGCATTCAATTCTTTTTCATTCCTCGCCAATGTTATTTCTCCACCGGAATCGAGAAGCTGAGATTGAATTCTCCTGTAAAGACTACTTATTCAGCACGACTGTATGTTTATTTGTGTACGCTCTGAACTTTTCGACAGTCGAATAGTATTTTCAAAGGCTTCAGATTTTAAAAGAGTTGTGCCAGAAACACACGTTCAACTTTTTGTCTCAAAATTTCAAACTTCCCAGCAGGATGGATTTTATTTAAAATAAGGAAGAAAATTGATTTCAGATCCTCAAAGAAGTCAGACTAGCGTTAAAACCCGTTTACTATTTAGATCCCTAAATGCAGAATTTATTGTAAAGTTATTATAAAAAATTAAAAAGTAATTGGAAAGGTTAAACTAAAAGGAAACTGAACAGTTTTAAACATCTTATTTTCAAATATTCGGTTTTTGGACCGTGTTAAAATGCATAAACATTGCATCTGGAATTTTTAATCGTTAAATACAAAATCAGTGTCAAACACGGAAAACGATATCTTGCATTAATATTTTATCCCATTTAATAAACCTATTTTAACATCTTCAGTCAACTCTAACTCCACTTAACAATTTTTTGTTGAAAATCATGACAGATCGTTTGTTTATTTTACGTGTATTTCTTTGAAATTTTTGAAAATACTTGCAAGTATAATTAAAAGCCATCTAATCATCTTCTCAATCTTTGCATTTATTTCTGGAAAAACAGAAATTTTGTCATTATGTTTCCAACTTGAAAATCATCTCAAATTTGAATAACGTGAAAACTTTAAGCAATGAACTTTTAACCTATGGCATGACGATTTACTCTTTTCCTATAAAATATCTCTTTTTAACCGGTCTAGAATTGGAAATCAAAGAATCAGTTTCAAATGAATTCCATTAAATTCAGAATAATAAACGGCTTAAGACCCCTTCTTCCTTTTAAAGTATCTCTACCACAAGCGTTCAATTCTTTTTCGTTTCCCCCACCAGAATGGAGAAGCTGGGATTGAATTCTCCTGTAAAGACTAGTTATTCAGCATAAATGTATGTTTATTTGTGTACGCTTTGAATTTTTTGACAGCCGAATGGTATTTCCAAAGGCTTCAGATTTTAGAAAGAGCTGTGGCAGAAATACACGTTCGCCCTTTATTCTCAAAATTTCAAGCTTCCCAGCAAGATGGTTTTTATTTAAAAAAGCGAAGAAAATGGATTTCAAATGCTCAAAGAAGTCGAACTAGCGTTAACCTCTTGTGGCGCGCTGGTATATATATGAAACCACTTAATTTTAATTCCGAAACGCCACCATGGCAACGGAATTAAGGTAAAAAAATTTCGGTTTATTGAACGCTCAAAATATATCTTTTTCTTAATTACAAAGAAAGTTGATTTCAAATCCCAGTGTCAGTCATTAATATCGACACTTGAGGAATGAAATTGCACTGCGCCGCAAAGGGTTAAAACACGTTTACTATTTATTTCCTAAAATGCAGAATTCAATTTATAGTTATTATAAAAAAATTAAAAAGTAATTGGAAGCCTTACACTAAAAGGAAAATGAATAGTTTTAAAAATCTTATTTCCAAATATTCGGTTTTTGGACCGTAATGAAATGCTTATACATTGCATACGGAATTTTTAATCGGAATTATCAAATCAATGTCAAACGTTGAAAGTGATGGCTTGCATTAATATTTTGACATCTTCTATCAACTCTTTTTCCACCTGACAATTTTTTGCTGGAAATCATGGCACATGATTTGATGCATGCGCATATCTTTGAATTTTATGAAAATACATGTAAGGGTAATTAAAACCATCAAATCACCTTCCCAACCTCTGCATTTATTTCTGGTAAAAAATAAATTCTGTTATTGCGTTTCCAACTTGAAAATGATCTCAAATTTGAATAACGTGAAAACTTTAAGTAATAAGTTTCTAACCAATGGCATGGTGATTTACCCTTTTCCTATAAAATATCTCTTTTTAACTGGTCTAGAATAGAAAATCAAAGACTCAGTTTCAAATGAATTCCATTACATTCAGAATAATAAACGGCTTAAGACCCCTTCTTCTTCTTTTTAAAATATCTCTTCCACAGGCATTCAATCCTTTTTCGTTTCTCGCAGTGTTATTTCCCCGCCAAAATCGAGAAGCTGAGATTGAATTTTCCTGTAAAGACTACTTATTCAGCATGACTGTATGTTTATTTGTGTACGCTTTGAATTTTTTGACATCCGAATTATATTTTCAAAGGCTTCAGATTTTAGAAATAGCTGTGCCAGAAACACACGTTCACCCTTTTGTCTCAAAATCTGAAACTTCCCTGCAGAATGGATTCTATTTAAAATAAGGAAGAAAATTGATTTCAGATCCTTAAGGAAGTCAGACTAGCGTTAAAACACATTTACTGTTACTTCCCATAAATGCATATTTTATTGTGAAATTAATTTTAAATAGTTTGAAAATAATTGTAAACCTTAAACTATAATGAAATTGAGCAATTTTAAACATCTTAATTCAAAATAAAGCTTTTTTGGAAATGTATTAAAATACATTTGCCATGCTACTGGAATGCTTAGCCTTTAATTACAAAATCGATGTCTAACTTTAAAAAAGATGGCTTGTAATAATATTTTCATCCCATTTTCATCAACATATTTAATATTTTATATCGACTATAACTTCCATTTAATAATTATTTGCTGGGAGTCGTGACGTATGATTTGTTGTACACGTATATCTCTGAAATTTGTGAAAATATATGCAAGTTTAATAAAAACTATCAAATTCCCTTCGGAATATCTCAATTTATTTCTGAAAAAAATCATTTTGTTATTGCGTTTCCAACTTGAAAATGATCACAAATTTGAAAAACGTGGAAAATTCAAGTAATAAACTTCTAACCTATGGTATGGTTATTTACTCTTTTCCTATAAAATATCTCTTTTCAACTGGTCTAGAATAGGAAATCAAAGACTCGGTTTCAAATGAATTCCATTACATTCAGAATACTAAACGGCTTAATACCTCTTCTTTTTTTTTTAAATATATCTTCCACAGGCATTCAAATCTTTTTCGTTCCTCGCAGTGTTAATCCCCCACCAGAATGGAGAAGCTGAGATTGAATTTTCCTGTAAAGACTATTTATTCAGCATGACTGTATGTTTATTTGTGTACGCTTTGAATTTTTCGACAGTCGAATGGTATTTTCAAAGGCTTCAGCTTTTAAAAGAGCTGTGCCAGAAACACACGTTCACCCTTTTGTCTCAAAATTTCAAACTTCCGGCAGGATAGATTTTATTTTAAATAAGGAAGAACTTTGATTTTAAATGCTCAATGAGTGAAAGCAAAAAAACATGAAAGAAAGCTGATGTATTAAGTATAGATTCTGGAACACTTTCCACCATGTTCAGAATACAGTAGGAAAACTTACGTATTTAATAAGGTATAAATCTAAAAAAAGCAATTAGAAAAACGTTTAATGTGTTTAAAAATGCTATTTCAGCAATTTATGGATCCTTCAAATTTTTGTATAACAGCAAGGTACACATTTTAAGACTCATAAAAAACATTTATATTTTAATACGAAAGCCAGAAATATGAGTTTTTGACGATTTAAAATTCCAAAGAATTAGAGTTAGAGAACTAAATAATAGCCAAAAGTATGTGCTAAAATAAATACACATTACTAGATGGTACACTTATAAAAAGAAAATATTTAAAATAAACTTAAAAATTTATCAATGTTTCATTCGCTTCTGCGTACGTCGTCGGGATACAATAGAATGATTTTAAATGCAATTTAAAGTTTCAAAATATAAACACATATTACACATATATTATTTAAATACATATTAATATAAACACACCACGGGCATGTTTGAGTTGATAGTGCGTAAACTTGCTTTTTAATTAATTATAGCATATTATGCTAGATTTTATGAATGGAATATGATAAATGATCGTTACAAGCTCGTAGCCCGAGGTTAATGATCGTAATAGACATTTTATTGAGACATGGATTTTTACATGGCATTATAATTTTTGTTTCGTGAAAATTAATTTTGCTCCCTTCATGTGAAAAATATAATCTTTCGAGGTCTGAACTCAGTTTTGACTGTGCAATATCTCTTTTGTTCTCTTTAAATCTCTTTAAAAATTTTCGTTTAGTTTCACCAATGTATAATAATCTTTCGTTGTTTGCGAGGATAATTGAAATTTCATAAAATCCTGCAATTTGATGGTAATGAATTTTATCAATATTGTTACTAAGAAACTGTATTAGATATGGAGGGGTGGGGGTATAGCTATTAATTTTATATTGAATTCTTAAAGAACCTTTTTTCAATTTTTCATACATAATGGGAACATAATGCATACTTCTATGTTTAATATGTAAACCATTGACAAAACGCTGGGCTGAAGGGGGGGGGGGAAGTATTATACTGCCGAATAATATTGTCAATATGCGAATCCTTAAAACTATGATCTTAGGCAACTTTTTTAATGAACTCAATTTCATTGTTCAATTGTTTTTAAGAAGCCAGCAATAAAAGAATGTATAAATATTTGTACATATGTATATATAATTTTAAATTTTCTGTCAATGAAGGCATAATGCAATTTAAGATAGTCAACAGTTTATTTTACTTCTATGAAATTAATTTTAATTTTCATTGGATGCTTAGTAAACCCAGTAAATTTCTCTTTACATGTTACACTTTTATATTATTCAAATCTTTTTCTGCTATCGACAAAATTAATTACTGAAATATCTGCATTACGATACCGAAGTTGAATATAAAATATATTTTCCATAGAAATAAACGTACTAAAATCCTTGAATGAAAACTACATATTTACCATGAATTTGTGTTTATTTGCGTATGTTTGAAGCTTAGCTTTGAAATTTAAAACTCCTTTCAAAAGCATCGCATTTCAAAAGAAATTGAGTTAAAATCAGAATCTTTTAATCTCAGAATTTCAAACTTTCCTTTAAGATAAATTTAATTTAAATAAGCACGATTCTAGACTTAGAGAAATCTAATATATGTATTAATTTTGTTTTGATTTTGTCGGGTTGTTATTATAGCAGATATTAAATACAATTTGAAAAATATTGGGTCATTCCATGTCAAGTGTCCTAAATTTTGGCATGGTTCCCGCTCGACCCCCTTCGATTTTTATGAAATTGATACAGAATATACATGTAGGTATATGATGAACATTTGGAAACTGTTTAGTGCAAAAAGTTGTATAGTTGGAGAACCAGGGGTCCATTTGCACCAATCACTATTTCATGCTTGTAGAAGAAACGGCCAAATCATGAAGTTTGGCATCATATTGCTCATGATATATAAAACCTTACTTATTGAAAATAGGTGATCTAGTACAACTTTTTGTGCTAAAAATGTAATTGCAGTATTAAAAATCACAAATCAAAACTATCGTAAATACTAGGCCTCAAAGTAGGCCGTACGGCCAATCTGGTTGAATTTTACCCTTACTTTAACATGCTGTAACTACTGCAAAAATTATTTTAAAAATTTGTCGCTTTACAAACTAATTACCTATGGATATATTGTAAAGTCGCTGTAGTTGTTTTTTGATTGCTTAAATATTCATTAAATTATTGATGTTCAAAATCTAATAAAAAATTAAAATCGTCGATTTTGCCCCATATTCAGAAGCGTATATCTCCAAAGGGACACTTCGGATTTGGTTACAATCAGTACCATTGGAAAGAGCATATCTTAATTTATAAAAAAAACTTAATTTCATTTTGGGCCTCTTTGATACAGAAGTAAAATAATAAAATTCAAAAACCTGTTGTACGAGATAATCCAGATACATACAAGAAAGGTATATATTACGACAGGGTCTTTCAACATATTTTGAACTATTCTTTTTTATTACAACGATTAATGCATATAATAATTATCAATTTTTCTGGTCACAGTTACTTCCCCTTTACCATTATGATTGATTTGTAACCGCATTGCCAATGAGGTTTATCCAATAACCAGGCAAGACAACCTCCTGGTTGGGTATTGCATGTTTAACAAGATTTATACAAGAATATTCCTTTTCTCTTTCAGTTTATGCTTTTAATTACTGTTAAAACATTCTGTATCAGGATTTTAGCTCTATGGATTCTCATGATTATGATCAGAGTCAATGCAGCATTGGCTGTGCTGATAATTCTCAGTGCCATTTGACGACTTATTATGCACATAAAGGTTTTAAGCTTTTTAAAGAATTTTCCTCTGAAGAACAGGAGTTAATTAATCGCCGAAGTTTATTGCATCTTGAAGAAAATTCTCAAATATGCTTTCATCACGAAACATTGCTTTTGCATAAATTTGAGTTTCTTCAGCGAACATGCTGTAATCCTTTCACTAAAGACAATCATTGCGTACGAAAATCTTTGCAGTCCATCAATTTAGAAAGTTCTAATCATTTGACAGACTAAAAAACTAAGAAAAATGTCAAACCAGACCAAAAAAAAAAAAAAAATGTAGATCATGCAGAAAAGAATTCGAAGAAACAAGAGCAACATGATCCTCTTCTTCAAGCGAATTGGAGCAAAATGAAATAGATGTAACAGAAACGTTGAACAAAAGTCTAACAGGTATTGATTTATCTCCTTTAAAATTTCAACGAACATAAACAAGAGATATTAAAAGCTATGCAAAGCGAAAGATAAGAGAAACTGAAGATGTGATTCCAAAGAAAATAGCTATTGTTGCTGGTATATCCATGTAAATTAAAACAACCTACTACATGCAACCAATGCCTAGACTGTTTAGATTACAAACAGCTAATTAAAGAATTGAAAGAGAAGTTACAGTTGTCAAAACGTCCAGAACAAATACAAATATTAACAATGGCACCTCAAAGTTGGACAATAAAAAAAGTTATGGAAGAGTTTGAAGTTTCAGAAAGAATGGTAAAAGCAGCGCGAAAATAAAAAGCAGACATCGGGATATTGGCTTTACCCAGAGCAAGTTAGTTTGATAAGAAGTTGCCAGAAAACATAAAAGAAAGAGTTTCACCGTAATTTCGGGTGTATAAGCCGCAGATCAAACAATTCTTTTTCGACCCAGAATTTTTTAAGAAACAAATATAACTAGTTAGATCGCCGTAAATATTTGTCTTCAATCACTAAATACGATTTCTGGGTCCAAAAAGAATTGTTCGATCCGCGGCTTATACACCCGAAATTACGGTAAATTTTTCAAGATGAAGAATTTAACCCTTTCCGGCGCAGACGAATTTTGTTCGTAAAATGGGAAATTGTTGACTGACACCGTAATTTACAAAAGACTTTTTTAGAAATTAAGAATTCCCTGATTTAAGCTGTCATTGTAAAACTAAAATTTTACTAAAATATTATTGGTGCCGTTTGTAAGTTTGGAATTAAAATTAGGTTTTGCCGGAGTGGCAACACTGCGCTGGAAAGGGTTAATTTAATATGTCCAGGAATAAAAGATTTCATTTCTGCTCGGATAGATGGAAGGAAAGTTCAGATGCAGATGCATCTATTACTAAGGAATTTCAAAGAAATGTTTGCAGTCTATCGAAGCAGTAATGGATCGGAAATCGGATTCTCCAAATTTTGCGAGTTAAAACCAAAATGGTGTGTAACTGTCGTTGTAGCAGATTCACATTCCCAATCTGTATGTAAAATGCATCAAAATGTGAAGTTGATGCTAGTAAGCTGCCCAACTGATGTAGATTATAAATTCCTTATAAGTAAAACAGCTTGTGACTTGAATTCTAAAGATTGTCTTCATCTCTGCGAAGAATGTCCTGGAACAGATGATTTGAAAAAAAAAATTCGAAAGTATTTTCGAAGAGAGTGATCCAAAAAACGCCATTGAATTTAAACAATGGGTTCACACAGATCATGACACGTTAGAAACGAAGCAGATGACAATTGAAGATTTTATTGAAGAATTAATATTGAAAATCTCTGCAACGATGTCTTAATAAACTTTATGCACCCTCGTGGACCTTCGAAAACATTTTATTAGCCCACTAGACAAGATCTCTGTTGGATTCCGGAGGAGCATATAATTATTGTTCCATTTCCAATAAAAACAAAAATTAGTCAGCAATAAAATTTACCGAAAGCTTTTTCAATCGCAATCAATAAGAAATTTGACAAACTGAACCAATGAGTAATGTTTTTATAGATTGGGGATCAGGAATCAACATAATGGGAACTTTAAATAATCAAAACATTTAGTCTATAATAATCTATGGATCCCGCTAGGTACCCGCATTCAAAATTTAAAATATGCAATACCCAACCAGGAGCTAGTCTTGCCTGGTTATTGGATATAACTCATTGGCAATGAGGTTACAAATCATTCATAATGGTAAAGGGGAAGTAACTGTGACCATGAAAAGTGATAATTATTATCAAGGCCCCCTTATCATAATATCATAATATGATATTATGATAAGTTAGCCTTGATTATTATATGCATTAATCGTTGTAATAAAAAAGAATGGTGCGAAATATGTTGAAAGACCCTGTCGTAATATATACCTTTCTTTTATGTATCTGGATTATCTCGTACAACAGGTTTTTGAATTTTATTATTTTACTTCTGTATCAGAGACGCCCAAAGTGAAATAAAGTTTTTTTTATAAATTAAGATATGCTCTTTCCAGTGGTACTAATTGTAACCAAATCAGAAGTGTCCCTTTTAAGATATACGGTTTTGAATATGGGACAAAATCGACGATTTTAATTTTTTATTAGATTTTGAACATCAATAATTTAATGAATATTTAAGCAATCAAAAAACAACTATAGCGGCTTTACGATATATCCATAGGTAATTAGTTTGTGAAGTGAAAAAATTTTAAAATAATATTTGCAGTAGTTACAGCATGTGAAAGTAAGGGTAAAATTCAACCAGATTGGCCGTACGGCCTACTTTGAGGCCTAGTAATCACGATAGTATTGATTTGTGATTTTTAATACTGCAATTACATTTTTTAGAACAAAAAGTTGTACTATATCACCTATTTTCAATAAGTAAGGTTTCATATATCAAGAGCAATATGATTCCAAACTTCATGATTTAGCCGTTTTTTCTACAACCATGAAATAGTGATTGGTACAAATGGACCCCTGGTGCTCCAACTATACAATTTTTTGCACTAAACAGTTTCCAAATGTTCATCATATACCCACATGTATATTCTGTATGAATTTCATAAAAATCGAAGGGGGTCGAGTGGGAGCCTCTAGGCCAGTTGACATGGAATGACCCTATTCTTTACATAAAACTGATTTATATTATTTTGATCAATTTTAAGACAAACTAAAGTAACCTTTTAAAAAATTTATAAATAACATTACTGGAACCTTACGTAAAATATACTTGATAATAAGTCAGAAATGTCACAGAGAATTTATTTCATTTGTTGAAAAGAAAGTGCTTGATGTACTAAGGAAACTTGAGTTTTTTTGTTTTATGCAATTTATAATTCAAAACACACTAAATTCAGATATTAATACCAGAAACTCGGAGAGTTGTTAGGATATCAACACTAATAAAATTTGTAATGAGCCCTGGCACGGCCCGACCTAGGCTACTGTAGTTCCCCACTCTGTAAAAATGAAATACCAAAATAGAACAACTCCAAATTGAACTAGTAACCAATTTAGGTTAAAAAGATTATAAAATAACCAAAATGGGTAAAATCATATCCAAATCAGATCTTTCGGCAAAAATGATTCCAAAATGAGCAAAAATTGTAACCCAAATGGCCCCTCCCATACGTCAACCCAAATTGGATACTCAAATTCCCTAGAATAGAACCGCCGATGGTCCATTTTTTAATATTCAAGAGATGGCAACAAGTGACGCGCCATCTTGAACGAAACGCCGGATGTTTTGTTTACATTACAGACATTATCGCCGCGTGTGAAATGAATGATTGTTTGCCACTGTTCCCAAGGGAAAGAATGTGTATTTCGTGCTATAGTTACCTGAAAAGTGAAACAAATGGATTTATTTAGGTATGTATTTTTCTGTTTTATACTTAATGAAATCTTAATCATTTTAAGTAATCACTTTATAAACATGTTTTTTCATGTCAAACTTTTCGGTCCATGTCCAAAGTTATGTTTGTTTTTTACTGATTAGAAAATGTATTTTAAATTTGCAGCAGTATTCTTGATTGCCTGGAACACATTAAACATTTTTAATACATTTATTAGTATATGAATAATGTCATATGAAGTGTAAACAGATTTTAAACGATTTCCAATGGCGAATAATGCATTGTTTCGATAGGTATATATGTAATAGATGTAGTTTGGTTTTGTAAAATAATTTATTAATTGTATATTCTTAATTTTTCAATTATTGCTGCTTTATATTATGTAAAAAATTTCTAAATGTGGTAACTAAACAACTGTGTGGTGCAGAACTTTTGCTTTTAACTTTGTGAATGCATTAGTATTTGTTAATTTAAATTAGCTTTGTTTTAATCATGTTCAAATAGCTTTTTACTGCAATAGTGGAACGAATGGTTGCCTTTTGGTTTGGTATATTTAAAAATTAGAAATCAACTGATAAAGCTTCCAAACTTATTTTTTTGTACTAGCAGTTAAATAAAACATAAAATTAACATCTTAGTTTGTTCCTAAGTTTGTTTAAATATGTAGTGTTCTGCTGTTATTATTATTATTTTTTTATGAGCTAAAGCACTGGTAATATTAATTTTTTTTATGTCTGATTTGTCATTTTCCATGCATTTTGTGTAATATAGGTTTTTTCATTGCCTAAAATGTTACCTTTTAATCATTTGTGTAAATTGTGTGATATTATTATACTGTTAATATTATAAAATGCATATGTGCATCCAGGAGGGATTTCTGTGGCTCTGTGTGAGGGGCGGGGAGCATTTTTTGATCTGTAAAAGCATGAAATCTCAAATATTCTGGAGAAATATCGCATTGCTCCAGGGTGTGTGTGTGGGGGGGGGGAGGTCACTCCCTGAATTCAACACTGCCGAAAAACTTATAGAATTCATGATCAGCTAACTTTTTACTACAATAATGAAGCGAATGTTTAACTGCCTTTTGGTTTGGTAAGGTTGAGAATTAGAAATCGACTGATAAAGTTGCTAAATTTATTTTTCTGTACTAGCAGTTGAAAAAAGAAAAATTAACATCTTAGTTTGTTCCCAAGTTTGTTTAAAAACGTTGTGTCCTACAATTATTTTTATTTGAGCTAAAGTACAGCTAATATTAATTTTTGACATCTGATTTGCTGTTTTTCAAGCATTTTGTGTAATATAGATTTTTCTATTGCCTAAAATGTTACCTTTTAATCATTTATGTAAATTATGTGATATTATTATACATTGCGACATGCATGTGTGCATCCGGGAGGGCTTTCTGTGGCTCCAGATGAAGTATCGGGGGAACTTCTTTATCAATAAAAGCACAAAATCTCAATTCTTCTGAGAAATTTCTCATTGTTGCAGGGTGTGTGTCTGTGGGAGGGGGGGGGGGGAGGTCACTCCCTGGTTTCAACGCTGCGGAAAAACTTGTAGAATCAATGATCAGCTAGTTTTTTACTGCAATAGTGGAATGAATGCTTAACCGCCTTTTGGTTTTGTATTGTTGAAAATTAGAAATCGACTGATAAAGCTGCTAAATTCATTTTTCTGTACTAACAGTAGTAGTTAAAAAAAAAAAAAAAAATCAATATGCTATTGCTTTATAAGAATATTCTTATAATCTTCTGAGTATTATTTCTAAGCTCGCTTCTATTATTATGCTTTTTTTTTTCTTGCATGCTCTTATTTGATATTTGTACGTGTTCTAGTATTAGTTACTTGTTTATTTTAGCAAAATTGCTCGTTACATGATTTTAAATTCAAAATTCTGCAAATTTTTTATTTTAAGTTTAAATTTTTTCAATTGGCTTCATACAATTTGTCAATTTTCTCAATCGGCTTTTTAAAATTTGTCAATTTTTTCAACCGGCTTCATAAAATTTACAAATTTCTTCAGTCAGCTTCATAAAATTCATGAATTTTCTCAATTGGCTTCATAAAATTCATGAATTTTTTCAATCTGCTTTATAAAACTCGTGAATTTTCTCAATTGTCTTTGTAAAAATTGCAGATTTTGTTGATCAGGTTCAACAAAATTGTGAATTTCAGCAATCAGCCTCGAAAAATCACGAATATTGACAATTGGTTTCACAAAAATCGCAAATTTGGTCAATCAAAAATGGAAAATTTTTTAATTTTATTAATTGGGTGCAGAAAAAGCAGGAATTTCATTGATCAGTAACGGAAAAATCTTAATCATCAGCTCCTTCGTTGTGAACGTTCACATTTCTTTCGGCACTAGCCACTTACGTTTATTTTTTAACACTTTTAATAAAACTAAATTTCGTACTTACGTATTAATGCCACCGCAGTTAACTTTTGGATTCTTTGTTGCCTTGTTTTTTGCTAACTTCTGACGCCATTTTTTAGTGCTTTTTTACTACTTTTTAGTGCTTTTTTTTTTTTTTGCTCATTTTTGATGCTATTATTTTTGTGCATGTGCAATAACTACAAGATTGCTCGTTATTGCCGCATTAACGCAAGTTCTGCTACAGTGGCGTTAATACTTAAGTACCCTAAATTTACTCTCCTAAATAAAGTCAAGGAATATTATTATATCTTAAAAATAATACTTGCTTTAATTGTTATGTGTACAAACATTAAAACTGCAGAGATATATTCTTACCAATGAATTGGATATTTTGACTGGGTAAGCAAACTTAAAGTAAAAAACTTCCCACTCCCCTCTGAAACCAGGGTTGCAAAAAAGCCGGCTAAAATTAAAAAAAGCCAGTCCGGCTGGCTTTTATTGATTTTAGCCGGCTTTTTTTGGCCAAAATTGGCCTTTTTTGGCCATAATTGGCTTTTATACGGTGAAGTCTTTTTATTATAAGCAACACATTTTTAAGTGTCTTTTAACTAATTTTAATGATGTTTAATTTACTTTGAGTTTAATAAATTTGTTTCTTAATATGAAAAATTGAGATTTTAATTATGATTCACTGAGAAATTGGGTTATAACCCAAATTTTCAATAGTGAAGACATTAATACTAGAATAACACATTGATGGAGTTGCTAGTGGTTTATAGTCAGAATTGCAAATATGTCAGCTAAATTATAAAATGGCCATACCAAGTGCTTTTTCTGATTTACATTGACCTTTAATCCTACCTTTGTTTTTCCATTTTTACTCCTTTATAAAATTAAAGGTTACTTAGTTACATGTTTTATTATTTAACTAATTTTAAGAGTTATTAAAATGTCATGTTTTATTCGCTATAAACATTTAAAATCATACATGTAAAAAAACACCATTTCTCACTATTGAAAATAGTATTTCGAATTATGCAGATTTCATAATATATTATATTTCACAATTTATTTCAGTATTCTCAATTAGCATATGCATGAATATATTCATTCATGCAAGTAGGCATATATGCACTTTTAAATAACAAAGAGCTATTCAAAATTTTAATCCAGCAAATTTTATTAGAACATTTTTTGTTGTTTAATTTTATGTAATTATGTATTAAACTTTCCTCAAATATTGAATCCTTCCTAATTTCTCTTTCAACATTGTTCATTTTATGACTTAATCTTTACATATTGACCTGTAACAATGTTTCCATGAATGCTTTGATGTGTTTCATTTTGTTAGTGTTCATTTTAGGCCATTTTTGAAGGGTGCAGCACCATGCCCTTTTTAAAAGTAGTAAAATGCACCTCTGATTTTACCCAGAAATTTTTGATAATTTTTTTTTTTTTCGTAGTATTTCTAAATTTGTGTGAAATTTCTAAAAATGATAGAATTTTTTCATTTCTTTAAGAAGAAGAATATGAAACCAGTCAATCATGTTTTAATTTAATTGTATTTCTAATTTTTATATCATAAAATCATTAGAAATTAATGTTACTTGATTTATCATATTTAAAAATTATGTATTTTGCTGCTTTCTTTTTTCCCTTTCTAAAGCCAATAACAATTTTTTTTCTTGAAAAAGTGCCCTTTTATGATACAGTAGTGCCTTTTTTGATGAATAGCACCTTGCCCTTTTTATAGCTATAGGGAACACTAATTTTGTCATAATTCCATTAAATATAATTCTTAAGAATGTGTAATATAAGTAGAACTATGAAATGTAGAAGTTTAAAACCCATTTTTTGAGTATATTTTCTTTTTTCCAAGATTTATATTTTTCAGACATAATGCCTTCACAGTTGACTCCTAGCAGTTATAAAGACTTATTTATTTGAAAAACTAAATAGAAATTTATAACTTTTTTAGGAGTAAATTATTAAAAATGTATTTAAAATAAATCAATCAAAATTTAATATGGATTCAATACAAATTAACACTTTAAAAATAAAAGCTGGCTTTTTTCAATTTTAGCCGGCTTTTTTTAAGTGGATAAAACCAAAAAAAGCCGGCCGGCTTTTTTTGGCCCGGCTAAAAGCCGGCAACCCTGTCTGAAACCATATTTTTTATCAGATTATAAGTCAGTAGATGACCTCTTCGAAATTCCTCCATGTTAATGATGTGGTTCTCGACTACCTAGATATATTTGTAAGTGGCCCTCCTCTTGAAAAGTTTGTGCACCCCTATTATAGAATGTTTTATTTCTGATTATTATTATTTTTTAATGGAATGCAATTTCTGAAAATAAACAATACTGCCAAAATTGAAAATGTGATTTCTCCTTGTGATTCTTTCAGAAAATGAATGCTTATTCTAAGAGGTGTTGAGCGAGGTTGTAACTACTTAAAAAAATGTTGCAATTGTGCATCATTGGAGTATGAAGTAAGTAATGGAGCTCCTAGCTATCTTTTTTCTGTCTGCCCACAAGGCATCAATAGATAGGTAATTATATGCTTTACATGTTTCAGTTGCATTACTTTAATTTACACCAGCATTTTCAACAAGGGCGGATCTGGAGAGTCCTCAAGGGGGGGGGGGCGATTTTAGAAATTTGGATACTCGACTTTAATGAGTGGGTTGGGGCTAATTTTGTCACTGCGGGTCATGTTGCTTCCATTTTTTGCTTCGGGTCGGGTCTGGGTCCGGTTGACTTCTATTTTTGTGTGGGTCGGGTTTGGGTCCGGTCGACTTCATTAGCAGGTGCAGTGTTGAATTCAAAAAATTTTCTCCAGGAGGGACTTCTGTGGCTCCGGGGGGGGTGTCACAATGGAGTTCAGGAGGGAATAACACTTTTTAACGATTGAAAACACAAAATTTCAAATTTTCCGGGGGGGGGGCATTTGATAGCTGCTGGGGGGATGTCTCCCCGGGCCACTCCCCTGAATTCAAAACTGATGCAAGGTGTTTTTATTCAGAAACTATGGCGTTATCCATTTTTTGATACAAGCAATTTAAGAAAATACTGTCAAAGTTAGTGTTTTGAATAGAGTTTCTGGAAGCGACAGCTTGAGAAGGTAGAAAAATCTGCAACCATTTGAGAAGAATCTCTTATATCTCAAGAAGGTTGTTCAAGTATCTTATTTACCAAAAATGAAAAACGATATTCGATTTCAAATCCCAGTCTTATCAATTTTATACTTTTACAGTTAAAAATTAGTCTGAAAATGTGTCAAGCTTTCGTTGAGAAGTGAATTTAAGAACGACCAAGAAGTATACAAAGACTGCATTTACATAAGTTGATTATCGCTGTTAATAATTTTACAAATTATATTGTGTGTCCTACACATCTTGAGAACAATTAAGTCTAGGTCCAGCCCGGCTCCTTTATACGTAGAAAAACAATGCAAGCCTGATCTCGGGTTGGCAAGAGTCTGTTAAAAAATATTAAACCCGGGTTACACACAATGTAACTGTTCGATCTTGATCTCTACACTGTAATAGTTACATTTCTTTATTGATGTTGCCAAACTAGTATCGGCTGGTGACGCACATTTATACTTATTCTCATTAGACCCATAATCATTGAAAATAGCTCATATTTTAACGTTTCTGCTTAAATCTTTATAAAAGGTCAGTAGGCCCGCTAAAATTTTTTATCGGCCTGTTCAATTTTTTTTCCGACTTGGCCCATTTATTTTGTTTTTTGGCCCGGCCCGTTGGAAAAATTATTCTAATTTTGCTGGCCCGTAAGAAAATTTGAAACCATTTCGCCAGCTATGCCAGGCCCGGACCCGTGCATACTTCGAGGCTGGGTCGGATAAGGACGGAAATTTAGCTTTTATTCCGAGCCGAACCCCGACCAGGGAAATTTTGTTCAGTGCGGTCTAGAGATAAATTCACGCTCTTATTCCACAGCCCAGTCCCGCCTGAGCCAGAAACATTTTGCGGCATCAAGAGCAAAAGCCGATAATAAAATTATACAGTAGAAAAAAATTGTATAATACTTATAAAAAAAAATTCCAAAAGTAATTATCATTTTAAAGCTATTTTTTACATAAAAATGGCTGTTACGAAAATTTAAATTTAATGTTATCAAAAGAACAGTTTAGTATAAAATAAAAATGTATTTTACACATAAAAGAATTCTTATATTTTGTTTTAATAAGAAAATATTATGGACAAGTTAAAGAAGTGTGTTTCATTAATAAATGCTGAACTAGAAAATACTGGAAAAAGAACTAGAAAATACTGTCTGTTATCTGTCAAATCGAACAACATTTTAAAATTTTCTGCAAAAAAAAAAAAAACACATTTTAACTATAATCATTTCATATTTCATAACAAGCCTTCGTTATAGGCATGATCCAGGACCCAGAAAATAACGTTCTTCAACTGTTCCTGTAAAAGTTCAACACTTTTACAGGAATAGAGGAAACGCTACTCGATCGCAAGAATATGGTGTAAATACATTTACTTGCATCTGCGGCATCAGTAGAGATCCCAAAATAAATTATTATTAGTACAGTTACTTCCATATGAAGAGCGATTACAACTTATATACGCTGTATACACAAGAAATTTAAATTATTCGGTAATCGCAAACTAAACTCAGAAGAAAATATTTTTTTCGCGTTATAAAGGATCCAATTGCAAAATAATCTCTGCCACAAACAAAAATTGAAGTAAAAACAAATTCATTATTCCCGCCTTTTTTCTTCATAGGCGCCAGAACGTCCGCCAACGGCAATGCTTGAACATACACCTATAGATGTAGATATGACTAATTGTTTTTTGTTTTTTTAATACCATTGAAATACTAAAATAGAAAAAAAATGTGCTTCACTTTCATTTTGATCAAAATAGCCAGATATTGATTTGAAAAGGAATAAGAAATTCTTAAATGGAAAAATGTTTTTTTTTTTTTTTTTTTTTTTTTACTTTTTCTATTTATTGATAAATAAAATTTTCATGTTTCAGAAAAATGAGTCCGACCCCGTAGACCTGCCAGGAGTGTAGTCGTAAAAATAACAGAGGATATACGCTCAAGGCAGAGGGTAACCCTAGAGTGTGTATACTATAACTTTCTGGAAAAACAGAGGGTATACGGTGTTCCTTTAAAAAAATCCAGAAGGTATACGGCGTATACCCACGTCTACCCTCCACTACACCCCTGAGACCAGCGTAAAAATGGATCCCGACCTTGTATCGGACACGGGCTCAATCTGAACCTGTCTCCTCTCTAATACAGACATCTAAAAAGAATGACTCCATAACCAGACACAGACCGACCATCGCGAAATTAAAAAGGCACGCCTCGGGATGGACCGTGCCGGATTCGAGTTAGGATCAAACTCATTTCCTGCGAGAATGCAAATCTTTTTGGGAAACTTTTATTAGCCCAAGAGGGGGGAAGGACAATCACCCCTTCGCCCCCCCCTCCTTAGACTCGCCATTGGCCCCGACCCAAATCTGAAGAAAAATAATGATCACGATACGGCCCGGGTCTGAAAGCGAGAAGATCTGACAGAGCCAGAGTCTCGTGAATTTAAAAAGGAGCCACCCTGAGCGGGCCACGCCGCACCGGACTAGAGTTAGGCTTCAACTGATTTCATGCAAGGATGCATGTCTTTTTGGCCGAGTACTCGTCCAAGATTTGGTCGTGTGCCGAGTACTCAGCAAATTGGCAGAGTAGGCCGAATACAGAGTATTTATCGAGTACTTGGTACAGCTCTAATTATGTATATCCTTTTTACAACAAAAAAAGTGAATGTAACTGAACATCAACAATATTGAAAAAACAATCAAAACAAATAATAAATAACTTAGAAAAGGTCACTAGGTACCTCTCTTTACCACTCAACGTACAAATTACTACTTTGTTTATTGAGATCTAGTGTTTAAAAATACTTAATCACCTATTGCTGTGTTTTTATTTCAAAAATGCATAATTTCTTGTATGTAGTAAAAGTAAACATTCTAATTCTTAAAATGTTTAAGCAGTTATATATTTGCTCTTTTTATTTCTCTATTAGAATACTTTTTGTCTAGTAATTGGTGCAATAAAGAAATTACTATTAATGTTATTATTATTACAGGATAATAATGCTGTGATTGATGTTCTCACCTGGATATATTCGCTTAAACTACTTCTAATTATTCAGGATGTGAAAAAAGACATTGTGCTATTTCTTTCTCTTGTCGACATGCTAGTGTTTTCTAAAAAAGTCTGATTATAGCAATTTTGTAACTGCTAGCATGTATTGTAATTTTAACATACTTCAGGACAGAATCCAAGGCCTGCCTTATTAATCAGTACTTTGGTTCTAAAAAATGAAATGCTATTAGCACCAATTTCAGAATGTAATGTTGTAAGTGATCTGTTAAAGAAATAGTTTTGTAAAGAAATAAATGTATTTTTTAGTATGTGTGTTTTATTTTTTCTGTCTGTGAAAATTTTAATGATTAATACATGTATATTCATTCACCATAACATGAATTTGGTTTACATTGTTATCTTTAACAGTATTTTCTGAAATATTGGCTGTACTAAAAAAATGAAAAATATGCCTTGTTTATGTAATTTCTAAAAAAGAACTCGTGCAATTTCAGAGTTTCTCCTAGGTTAAAAAAAAAAAAAAAAAAAAAAAAAAAAAAAAAAAGCAGGCCACTGTGGATGAGAAAGGGCACTTTTTATTTTTTTAGGGCATTTTTTTGGATTCTTAAGTTGTTTTTTTTTTCTTTTTTTTTTTAGCTTCATTCTTGTGATGTTTAAAACCTCGAGACAATACTGAGTAAATTTTGATTATGCAAGCAAATTTTTTATTGACACTTTATTTTTTTTATTTGAAAGGCAAGAAATAGGCTAATTTTTTGGATGTGGGGCAAGATGGGTGCTAATTTGTTGAATGAGGGGTAAGAGGATACTATTTTGTAAACCAAATGGCTGGTGGTATGCAGCACCTTCCAAAAACTACCCTGGGGGAACTGCGCAATTTCTTGCGTTTCTGAACAAAATTGAATTAAAAAGTGTCGAAGTAAACTTTTGGATTTGAATTCAGTCTTAATGTGGTATTATGTAAGTGCTCATATAATACAACACAATTTGGTTCATGTTTTGAAAAGTTAATTCACATTTTCAAAATAAATCTGTTTTCATTGCTCTGTTTATTTATTTTCAATTTATATTTAATTTTATGTTTAACTTTACTTATTTTCAATTTATGTTTAATTTTATATTTAACTATATTTATTTTCAATTTATATTTAAATGTTCATATAATTAAAATATTTCAAATTAACCAACTAAACAAATCTTTTTTTTTTTTTTCAAAAATGAGTTTTTTAGTGTTAATTTTACTTATTTAATAAAGTTATTTTACTTTAAGATGTGTAACTTTTTTAAATAAAAATGAATGTTTTAAAAATAAATTTTTTATTTGATTTTCTAAAAAATCAGAAATTTTTGATAATTTGTATATTATAAATTTCAAAGCTTCATAAAAATATTTGGCATTTACATTAAATTATGTACTAAAGGTTTTTCCTACTTAGACATGTGGAAAAAAAATATTTTCACTTAAGATTACAAAAAAATTGCATTTATGTATAAAATAATCAGAATTTTTAACATTTTATGGATTTCTTTTTTAAATAGAGCAAAAAATTACCCAAATTGGTTTGCAAGATATTTGGATGCAAGAATGTTCTAAATCAGGAAAGAAGAAAATAGAACAAAAAGTGACCCTAATTGGGTTGTAAGATTTTTGGGTGTAGCAGTGACCCAAATTGGGTTGTAAGATTTTTGGGTGTAGCAGTGATCCAAATTGGTTGTAAGGTTTTTGGGTATAGCAGTGACCCAAATTGGGCTGTAAGGTTTTTGGGTATAGCAGCGACCCAAATTGGGTTGTAAGATTTTTGGGTATAGCAATGTTCCAAATTGGGAATGTATGTTACCCAAAATGGGTAAAAAAAGTGTCCATTTTGGATTTATTGCAATACCCAAATTGGAACTGTGTTGCCCAAGATGAGTTAAAATTTTACCCATTTTGGGTAAACAGTGAATTCCAATTTAGGTTTTGCAATAGGTCCTAAAGTGGACATTTTTTTTTACCCATTTTGGGTCACAATCAAACATTTTCAATTTGGGACATTGCTGGACCCAAAAATCTTACAACCCAATTTGGGTCATTTTTTGTTCTATTTTAGAATTTTTTTTTTACAGTCAAATTTAATTTTGGGAGAACCTTTCTATCTATTGGATGTTTTTACTGGTACTGAGCTTCCTACATACCATATGTATGCAAAAATTTTGTACTTTTTCTTGTACTTCTTTTGTATTTTTGTATTTTTTTTTGTATTTTGTATTTTGTATTTTTTTGCAAATGTATTTTTTGTGTTTTATTTTTTTTTCAATTGTATTTTTTGTATTTTCTATTTTTTACTCTGTTGTAATTGTATTTTTTTGTATCTTTGATAAAATTGGACATGGAACATGGAGTCGCATACAACTTATATAGCCAAAAATACAAGGTGTTTCAGGCTTACTAAATTCGGATTCACGGTAATAATTTTGAAAAAAATAAAAGTATTGCAATGAAAATTTAACTATATGCACCTTGTTTTGTATGAAATTTGTGAAAACCTAACGAAAATTTATGAACAAGTATGTACTCACGCAATCGATATTACCTTATGAACTGATACACTGCAATCTCTCAGCACACACTGAGGATACAGCTAGAACACTTTGATTCAAAAAAGTGTTCCAGTTACCTTAATGTGTACCGAAATGTGTTTCGAATTTACTCCACTATAAAAAAAATGATCCGAAAACGTACCGAAAGTGTTCTGCTTAGGATATTTGTTAAGTCTCAACTTGGAAATATATAATAACAAACTAAGAATTAATTTGGGCACACTTGTGAAATCACCCGTTCCCAAAAGTTTTCAAAAAATGCACAAAAAAATATGCTTAAAAAAAAAAAAAAAAAAAAAAAAAAAAAAAAAAAAAAAAAAAAAACGAGTGTTTTTAAAAGTATTCTAAAAATTGTTTCAAAAGATGCGCTTCAAAATGTTCTAAAAAAAGCTGATAAAATAAATGTTCTGAAAAGTGTATAAAGATTTGCAGTGTAATCGCAATCCAAAATTTGGAGCGTCCAGTGCATGCTGCTGGCTCATATAATAGAAACTTTTACGACATTTTTATTTTATCACATTAAAAACAATGATGAGAATGCGGAAGTTATTACCTTCAACCCAATTTAAGTCAGAGTAGATCCCCCGTGTTTTTTATTGAAAAGATGGTTTGCGACACCAAGTTCCATTTCAATCTGTGTTCTTCTTGATGTCTGCTATCAAACCTTCAAATTTCTTGGATGAATATCTGAACATCCTGCACATTTATGCAGAATAACATTTTCCATTTAACAATTTCTATACTTAAATATTATATTTTCCACGGGTAACATTTCTATTTGTACGCAAAAATTTTGGCATATTTGTCGTTATATATCGGTTTTATAAATCACTTTTTCATTGAATCTTATTTAATATAAATTGCTAATTATTATTTTTTAAATGCAACAAAGCTTAAGTTGCTTCATAAACATTTATATGGTATTTCACCAGACAATTGATGAAACACGTATTATTCAGCTAATTTTCAATTTTTAAGCATAAAAAAATATGTATCATATTCCTGTGAGATATGTTCCGATTAAATTCTATAAAGTAGTAACACAAATGTATAAAAGTAAAAAAAAAAGGCATGTTATATACTAGGAGGATGGTTAGATCAAAAGCTATTTGAAAAGGTCGAAAGCTGAAGCGGCGTTTATAAATCATTGACACGGAATTTGCTTAATCTTTAGGATAACATTTTTAAATAAATCACTTAAAATTATTTATTTTATAAAGAAATTATACAGGATGAAACTCCCGATTATTGTCACCTAACTAGTAACTGGTGCTGCGGCAAAATTTTTTCTCAAATAAGAACTTTCTTGATAAATCCTGCAAAGTAACGCCAACTAGAGGCAAATTATTTGTCTTAACTCATAATCGACCAAGTATTAATTAATTATATTTTAACTTCATAAAAACACAAGAAGAGAGATAAAATTGAAAAAAGTACCAACATTATATTATCATCAAGTTTACAGATGTTCTATATTTAAACCTTTAAGAGTTGAAGTATTTTTGCAAAAAAATTATTTATTGTACAAAGAAATAACACAGAGTGAAACTCCCGGTTATTAACACCTAACTGGGGTTATACTATTATAGATACTATCCTATCTATTTATATTATACTATCCTATCCTCTATTATATCTATTTGAAATTCTGTTATCTCTTTTTATTTCTAGCGTACCCGACAGACGTTGTCCTTCTTGGCACCGACTCCAGAAAATCAAATAAATGTACGTAAATATGGCAATACGCACAATAAACACTACGCTCTTAATTTAATTTCTCATTACAATTATGTAAGGAAATTATTTTTTACTCTTCATTAGTTTTTGAAGTCGGTTCAATTTTTCATAGAAAAATCGGCTTTTGTAGTTATTTTTCATCAGATAACATATTTTAGTGTATTTTTAGGTAGATTTCGTATGAAATATTAGGTAGATTTCGTATGAAATACTACCTATTGCATTGTCTCCCATGTTAGAATTTCTGAAAAATTTTTGCGGATCTACACGAATCATGACTCCTAGACCCCAAAACTACCATCAGTAAAAAAGTTTATATATCTATCTATCTATCTATCTATCTATCTATCTATCTATCTATCTATCGGTGTATATCACTTTCTTCTAGACACGATAACTTCCATAATTATGCTCAGATCTTCATCAAACTTTTACATAAAATCAAGGGGCATAAAATCTCGGTTAAGTTCGTTAATGGGCAAAATCGGACCAAGGGGGTGGAAGTTAGGAGGGTTTTTGTGAAAACAGAAAAAACGCGATAACTTCTTAATTAAAATAGATATCGAATCAGTTTAAAGTTTATATTACTTCTAAACAATGGGCAAAAAGTTTATGCATGACAGATTTTTGATAAAGTTAAAAATGGGCTCAAGGGGCGAAAAAAACATGGTTTTTGGGAGAAAAAAATTCATAACTTCGTCAATTCTCAAGATATCAAATCCAACTAAATTTTATATAAATGTACTCAATATTATCTAAAACTTTTGTATTTACAAGTTTTTGATAGGACCAATTTTTATCGATGAAAAAAATTAAAAACGAAAAGAAAAAGGGGGGAGGAAAAAGAAAAAAACACATAACTTACTCAATTCTTAAGCAATTAAATCTAATTAAATTTATTTTACATCTTCACAATAATATCTACAACTTTTATATTGACAAGTTTTTCATAGATCCAATTCTTATAGCAAAAATAAATTAAACAAAAATAGGAGTTGGAGAAAAAACCTCAAGTCCAAACTGCTTATATTCTGACTCATTTTAAAATTCATTTTTGATTTTAAACGCATCCAAATGACAGATCCTCTTATTTAGCAACTATATAATGCGACGTATTGGCCAATTTTTTGATAAAGGCAGAAATTTTTTTAAAAAGGCTGCCAAAAAAGGTATTTTGAACAGATTTCCCGAAGTTTTCATCATTAAAAAAATCATTAAGTATAACAAATTGCGTTTTTTATGAGTCATTTTTAAATTCATTTTTGTTCTCAAACCCATTCAATTTACAGGTCCTATTATTTAGGAACTATATAACTTGACGTATTGGCCAGTTTTTTGATAAAGGCAGAATATATTTTTTAAAAGGCTGCCAAAAAGGGTATTTTGAACAGAATTTCACGAAGTTATCGTGATTAAAATTTGAGGAAATTTAAGAAATTGCGTTTTTAACGAGTCATTTTTAAATCTTTTTTTGTTCTCAAACGCATCCAATTTACAGGTTCTCTTATTTAGGAACTATATAATGTGACGGAGTGGCCAGTTTTTTGATAAAGGCAGAATATATTTAAAAAAAAGGCTGCCACTTCGCACAAAATTTCCCAAAGCGAGATGATTAATGAACTGTGGGTATTCAAATAACAAATTGGTTATTTTATGACTCATTTTTAAATCCAATTTTGCTCTGACACGCATTCAATTGACAGTTTTTTGTTACTTAGGAACTATATAATGTGCGTATTCGTCGATTTTTTGATAAAGGGTGAATATATATATTTTAAAAGCTGTCAAAGTAAGCACTTCGCAAAAAAATTTCCCAAAGCGATCATGATAAAAGAATTGAGGTTGTATTCAAATAACAAATTGTTTATTTTATGACTCATTTTTAAATTCAATTTTGCTCTCAAACGCATTCAATTGACAGTTATTTGTTATTTAGGAACTGTGTAACGTGCCGTATTGGTCAGATTTTTGATAAAGGCTAAATATATATTTAAAAAAATCTGTCAAAGTGGGCACTTCGCACAAAATATCTCAAAGCGATCTTGATTAAAGAATTGTGGATGTATTAAAATAATAAATTGGTTATTTTATGACTCATTTTTAAATTCAATTTTGCTGTCAAACGAATTTAATTAACAGTTTTTTGTTATTTAGGAACTATATAATGAGCATATTGGTCAATTTTTTAAATAAAGTAAGAATATAATTCAAAATATATTGCCAAAATGGGCATTTGAGTAGAGATAAGCATTTTTTTTTTTTTTGAGATGAAAACTTTTCGAAATCTACCTCCGCCTATAGACCATGCCGAAAGGGATTTTATTTCATGCTGAATCGAACGGTTCTAAGCAAATTTGTTTAACTCCAGTAGTTCGTGAGATAATTTACATTTTCCTAATTTTGTGATGTCTTCAGCGCAAAAACCTGAAATTTTCAATGCTTATCTTTATATATAAAAATCTTCTGTGCGTGTGTATGTAATTGAACTCCTCCTAAACGACTGGACCGATTTTAACTGGTCCTGCAGCAAAAATGTATCTCAAATAAGCATTTTCATGATAAATCCTGCAAAGTAAAGGGAACTAGTGGCAAATTATTTGTCTTAACTCATAATTGACCAAGTATTAATTAATTATATTTTAACTTCGTAAAGACACAAAGAAAGAGATAAAACGGAAAAAAATTACCAATAATTTACTATCATCATGTTTACAGGCTGTTCTATACCTTTAAAATTTGAAGTATTTTGGCAAAAAATAAAAAAAATAAATTAAATAAATAAATAAGATTTTTGTGGTTCTCCTAAGTAATAGAATCGCACTTAATTTAAAAAATACTTTCAGTTATGCCGACGGAAGACCCACAAATACTGCAAGTGGAAGTTTTGCTTTAAAACACAAAAAGAGAAAATCCCTTTTTTTTTTAAATTTTAGAATCACCATAGTTGTGTTGATGAAAAAACTTGTGTAGCTTTTTAAAATAATTAAAGAAAAGGCCAAATCTACTGCTATGACATTATTATTATTATCATCATCAGTATTTTATTTTTTACTGTAACTTCTTTCAAATGAAGCGGTAAGAAACTGTTAAAACAGAATAAAAATATATATATTTTTTTTTTACATAGTTTTTTTTTCTTTTTTTTAGTTTTCTCAACATGGGACATTTAAAAAATTCCTTATAAATATATTTTTTAAAAATTATAAAATAAAAGTTAAGCCAAGTATAATGAATGATTCCTTCATAACAGTGGAATCCTGAAAAAAAAAAAAGCAATCGCACAATCATTTTATGAATATGATAAAGAAATGTATGCTATCCTATATAAAAGAAAAGGGTCAAATATGAGTTAACTTTTTAAAATTATGTATCAATTTTATAGTTTTAAACTGTGATGAAGATTTCTCAACGGTCATTTTATTCATATATCTCTAACACAGTACTTACAAAAACAAAGATAACAAAAAATCGATATAAAACGCTTTAAAACTGTAGAATTTCGTTATGATGAAACCCACTATAAGGAGCATTTCTGTTTAAAGAATATTATTTAGTTTCTTAAAAAAATTCTATTACATTCCAATTTTATTATAATATCAATTCCATTTCATTATAAAGTATTCACATTAACGAATTTTTTTAGTATAACGAACTTAATCTTTGATCCTCCATCTATTTGTTGCGCCAAAATTCCACTGAAGTGATCTGAAACAAGAGGAAAGCTTAAGGTATGTTAGTGGGAGTTTCATACAAATTTCTCTTTAATTACTATATATATATACATATGTACATATATTTAAGAACAATTAAAAAACATATTTTCAGATTATGACGATCATGCGCTTTAATATTTCTAAAATATAGTTTTAAAAATGACATACATGAAGTATTAGCAACAACATATTACAGATTTTCTGGTTCAAGAAAGAAAAAAATTATACAGAGAGAAACATTTCTCCTTTCATTAGAAAACTTCTCAAGGTATGTGATTCAAACAATTCAACTAATATCAGGAAAAGCCCCTTTCCTTTTTCTTTTCCTTTGGCATAAGTGCAACTCTTCCCCTCCGGGAGAATAAGTTTTGATTGAATTTTCTGGTTTCCAATTCTTCATCGGTGGATGTTCATGTTTCCGAACCGTAATTTATTGAATGCCAGAAACGAGTAAATCTTTTCCACCTGAACCCATATGCTTAGTTAGTCTCATCATATTTAAAATAATACTTTAATTATACATTTTAATCCTCCTGAGATAAAAATCAGTGTTTCATTGGAAATAAGTGTTATTTTTATTAGAGTATTTAACGAAATCCTTTCTCATAAAATAAGTTAATGCAATACAATGACATAAAAGAAAATTCTCCAAGGTAAAATTATTTAAAGTACATTTACACACATACACACATATATATACATATATATGTCTTTTTTCATTCTATATGCTTAAAAATTATTATAACTATAGGATCTAAAAAAAACTCGTAAAAATGCAACATAGTATAAACCTTATATATATATATGTATATATATATATATAAACATATATATATACCAGGTGTCCCAAAAATGACTGATGGATTTTAAAATTCAATAACTTGCAAACGGTGACAGCTATTTAAAAAATTTTTGCAGGAGGGTTATGTATATTAATGTCAGGAGTTTTTTTTATCGTATTTTTTTTATTTTAGATCACATCTCAAACAATAGGTGGCGCTGACGGCGATTGAAGGCCAGGTCGACGCTTCACTCAGCACTGACCACCTGGCCTTCAATCACCGTCAGCGCCACCTATTGTTTGAGATGCGAACTAAAATAAAAAACTCCTGACATTAAACATAACCCTCCTGCAAATTTTTTTAAAATAGCTGTCACCGTTTGCAAGTTATTGAATTTTTAAATCCATCAGTCATTTTTGGGACACCCGGTATATATATATATATATATATTAATGCTTTATTGATTATATATATGGAAAAATCTCCAATAATTTTAGCAATAAAAGCTATAATTTACCAGAATTTTGACAAAATAATTTTTTAATGCATCTTCAACATTTTAGAAAATAAAGATCGCTATAAAATAAATTTAAAGTTTTGTAATATAGCAGAATTTTGTTACGATGAATTTCACTTTAAAGAATTTTTTAGCTAAACGATTATTTTTTGAATCGTTACAATATCCTATTATTGTATTTCATTATAAAAAAAAAAATTCATATTAAAGAAAATCTCACTATAGCCAACTTAGTCTATGCTCCGCAACCATTCATTGTAGTGAGATTTTATTGTAACAAATAAAATAACAAAAAATCCTGTAAGAGTTAGTTAATAGAGATACAAGTATCACTTGTATTGTTAAAATTATGTATATATTTTTTAAAAATATTAATAAATACATTTTTTGTTTATTACGACAGTACATTTTAATATTTCCAGAAAATAGCTTTGGTAATGATCTAGATAAAATATCAGCAGTGATATACTACGAATTTTTTTGGCTAAAGTAAGAAAATTTTATACAGAGCGAAACAGTTCTTCCTTCATTAGAAAACTTCTGAATGTATGTGATTCAAACAATTCAACTATCATCAGCAAAAGCCTTTTTCTTTTTCTTTTCCTTTTGGCATATGTGCAACTCTTCCCCTCCGGGGGGAATAAGTTTTGATTGAATTTTCTGTTTTCCAATTCTTTATCGGTAAATGTTCATGTTTCTGAACCGTAATGTATTGAACGCCAGTAACAACTAAGTCTTATCCATTCTGAACCCATATCTTTAGTTTGTCTCATCATATCTAAAATAATACTAAAATAGTACTTTAGTGATATAGTTAATCCTCCTCAAATGAAAATCAATGTTTTATTGGAAATAAATGCTACTTTTATTAGAGTAATTAACGAAATCCTTTCCAATAGAAGAATTTCGAGTAATGTAATGACACAAAAGAAAACTTTCTAAGGTGAAATTCTATTAAGTTCATAAATTAATAAATATATCTTTTTTTAAATATATACGAAAAATTAACTTATTTATAGCAGCTAATTTAAATCTTAAAAATTTTACATGATATAATCCTTATAATTATACATTTATAATAGAAATGGTGTCCGTTACTGGCGTTATTGTACATATTTCCGAAAATTACCCAATCATTTTTAGTAATAAAAGTTATAACTTTCAAAAATTTCGACAACTGTTATTTTTTTATGTATTTGTATTACGCTTTCAAAATTAAAGCTAATTGTACAATAGATTTAACATTTAATATTGAAGAATTTCACTACAACAAATCTCACTTTAAAGAATTTTTTAGTTAAAGAAAAATTATTATTTGAATTGTCAAAAGAACCTTACAGTGGAATTCAATTAAAATTTCTTCGGTAATTCAGATGAAAGAATAATGCTAAAAGCAGAGGGAATTATTTATTATATACGTATATTTAAAGGTGGAACAGTTTTCAGCATTTGATGAAAATGAAAATATATAAAAATATTATTTAAAAAAATTATTACTTTTTGATAATATCCCTTTTATCCTGTTTCCTTATGAAAAATGTTCATTTTAACAAATACAGTCTTCTCTCGTTAGTTCGAACTCTTTGGAACAAAAAGAAATGTTCGATTTATCCAGAGTTCGAATAACGGAAAGTATGAAAGGAAAGCATGCTTTAAGGTGTACTATTACAAAGAAATTAATGTTATACTATTTTTTAAATGGATTTCGGCTGTGTTATCATAAGGATATGACTTAAATTAAAAGATATAAATACAGAAAGTAATTGAGGGATTAACAAAATAAATAAAGAATACTGCCCAGTTAAACTGATGGCATTGAGCTCACAGGCTACAAATACTAATTGTACATTAAAGCCTTGTATTTTCAAGGGTTAATTCCGTTCGAAAAAAAATTAAGAAGGTGAAACAGCTCTCCCCTTTCCTCTTTTTTTATACTTAATCATCGAACCACCTATACTACCAAAGACATGCTTTATGATATAAAAAATCTATATCCAAAATTCAGAGCAAATGAGATAATTCTTAATAAAAACCCATTTAGCATTTATATAATTTAAAAGGAGTTATCCCCCGCTTTTATACTTAACCATTAAACTTCCAAAACTATTCAGAGATTTGAACGAAATCTGAAAATTCTGCTTGAAAAACCCATTTATATAAATTAAGGGGAAGGGCATTAGAACCCCTGTTCCCCCTATTTATACTTATTCAATGAACACTTAATAACAGCCACGGAATCGCCTAGTCAGAATGATCCTAATCTAAATTTTGAACGAAAACTTAATTCTGCATGAAAATCCCATTTATATCAACTAAGGGGAGGAGCATGAGCCCCCCGTTCCCCCTCTTATACATATCGAATGAACTCCAAAAACTAATCAGAGAAGCGCCTTGTCAGGATATACCTACATACAAAATTTCAAGTGGATCGGATATTTTTATCATGAGTTATCGCGTTACGCACGAACGTACGACCGAACGTACATACAGAACGGACGGGAATATAAGCTCTCAGGCTATGATAGCCTGTGAGCTAAAAATACAAACGAAGATGGAAAGGAGGTGCCTTGATAAACAGACGGGGTAATAAAAAGCGGATATCAAATGAATGGAACTATATGTATACTTGTTCAGAACAATTCTGACAAAAATGAAAGAAAAAAAGTTGTTTCAAGGATGTGAAGTCCTGAAGATAGTAAGAAAAAATAAAAAATCGGAATCTTGTTAGTTCGAATTAAACAGAAGTCAAGAGAAAATGTGTTCGGATAAATGAAAATTTTTAACGTTATTCTGCTATTGAAAATTTCGGGACTTCATGTTTAGTTCGAATTAAGCGAAAATTCGATTTATCCGATTTCTAATTAACGAGAGCCGACTGTATATCAGGAAGCCAACATATTCTGAAGTCCGCAGTCATTCGTAGTAACAAGATGTTATTGTAATAACTTAAGGGTGTTCTTAAATCAAAAAGGGCAACTTTGTGACATATGCATTAATTTATTTTTGTTCGGAAATGCATGAAAATATCAGGTCTTGTTGTTCAGAAACTGTGTAATTGCACTCATTCTTCTGTTTTTTGAAAAACACAATAGATTTTTCATAACAAGCCTTCAAAGTTGACACTTTTGAGCATCTTTCCCGACGAAAGCAGAAAAACCGGTCGAAAAGCAGGGGAAAAACGGGTGATCGATTGGTCGAAATAGCTTATAACTCGATAGGTAATTTAATTATCATAAAAAGGAAAAATAAGTTCAATTTGAAATCGCTTCCATAGTCAGGCATTCCAATTTTATATATTTCCATTAAAAAATGAATTTGTAAATGTGTCAAAACGTTTTTCTCTTAACACCCTTAACACTAGAACCGCGGGACTTTCGGTATACCTAGAACCGCGGAGCGGGTCACTTTGACCCGGGGTGGAAAAGGATTTATAAATATGCCCAAATACTTACTTTAATTAGTTAAAAGATTATATTTTATTACAATAATCAATATTATTTAATATTTACATTGTATTTTACACAAAGTCAGCAGAAATATCCTACATTTCAGAAAATGCTATTATTCAAGATTACATTTCATTCAGTATGATGAAAATATATTGAATAAATATTGAACATATATTTTAAACATAAATAAACTTGGACTTAGTAAATATTAAAAATAGACTATTCCATTTAAATGAATTTAGATATAAAATCTAAGAAAAAATTTTAAAAATATAAATAATACAAGTTACTTACTGATTTATCTAATCCAATTTATTGTATGCATTGCTTGAAAAACATGGTTAAAGATTTCGCACGTTTACCAAAAACGTGTGGGTACATTATATTTTGAACAATTATATTTAATTTAATTTTCATTATTTTTAGTTATGATAACAAACCCTTTTATGCTTAGTTTGTGTTTTTCACAGTTTTTAGTTTTTCTTCTTACGGAAATGATTTTTTTATTTAATTTATTTTATTTTATTTTTTTTGTGGGGTGGGGGTATGTAGAGGGGAGAATTTCGCAAGAAGTAACAAACTATTTTTGTACGTCTTCAACTAAGTTTTGAAGAAATTGACGTATACTAATAGATTTTGAGGCTACAGATTTGCATAAAATCCAAGCATTGATAATAGAAAAATACAAAATATTATAAAATGCATTCATTGGCTTCCTGTAAGAAAAAGTCTTGACATAAGGAGACTTCCTGTCATCGGGGTAATCATACAGTTACATTGAATTTAATTGCATTGTTGTAAAAAAGTGCCTTAAGTATTTTTTAGAATTATTTATAATTTCAACAGTTAGATGTAGACTGAAAAGCAACAAAACAATTTTACACTTTTCTCCTTGGTAAATAGTTATGCTGATGTATAAATGAGATGGAAGAATCGTCGTATGCAATTTCGATTTTGACATTTTGTATTTCTCATCTTGGGCGATTTACAGTTTCTGTGTTATTTGCAATTTATCTGGTTTTGAAATACATATAATGAATAAACCTACTAGCAGATTTTGAAAGAAATAAGTGCTCGTCTACGCTTATGTTAGTCCCTTTTAAATAGTTAGTCTTGCAGTTTTTTTGTCATCTTCTTTATTTACAGGTTTGAATGTGCAAGTTATTGTTTATTTATTTTTCAAATTCTCATGAGTATAAAATTTAAATTTTGTCAACTTTTGTTCAAATTCTTAATTCTGTTTTTTATATCCGATTTTTTTCTGATAAATATCACAAACTTTCGTTCAATACTGATAAATTTTCATTTAACTCCAATGAAAAAGTCCAACAATGTTAATAGTATAAGCAGAATCATCGTCACTTTCATTTTCATCACTAGAATTTATTTTTCTTCTTTTATAGGCAGATATTCATCCTCAATAATTTGCATTCTCAATAATTTTCAGATAATAGTTGCTAACATTCCAAAGCTTCTTTGGCGGTAATATAAAAACATCGAAATCTTATTTTAACTTTTAATAAATGCTTTATAAAAGTAAATTCAATGCTACTTCTAAATAATTGTTGTAATTTTTTTCTGCAATTACCCATTTTTCACATCAAGATTTAAAATCTTGATTAAAAATTTTCACACCCCCCCCCTTCCGATTCTGCCTATTAACACGTTCGTTGCCGCTTACGTGAAGATGTGATTATAGTTAATGCCGCACTGTAGAAGTGGGTTTTTCCCAGAAGCCGGTTTACTTTTTATAACAAAGAATCAGTGACAGATTCTCCCGCGCCAGCGCGTGACTGGCTATTGGACGTCACCCCACATCACGCGCTGGCGCGTGAGTGGCACCTTAACGTTAATAGAAGTGCGACAGATATTATTTATCATTACTTCTGAAAAAATGCATCTCTATTTTGTCATTTTTGTGTAAAAACTTATTACGGGTCAAATTGACCCGCTTCGCGGTTCTAGGTATACATGGTTATAACTCAAAAATTATTTATGCTATTCGCTATTAAATACAAAAAGTTGTTGCTTACCTTAAAATATTAAAAGTCAGAAAAGGAATCGTTTTTTCGATGAATACTTTTCGCTCGGCGAAAAATTAAATATCGATTTGGGTCAAATTGACCCGCTCCGCGGTTCTAGTGTTAAACAAGAAACAATCTTTAAAGTGTCAGTTACAAGTTATTTCCCCTAAATTTCACTTGTATTTCTAAAAATATGTTTTTATTTAAAAAGAAAAAAAAGATACATATATTATCCGTTTATTACGATAGTACGCTGTGATATTTCTAGAACACAACTTAAGAAATGACATAGATAAAATATAGTAAATACAGCAATATATTTTGAATTTTCTGGCTTAAGTAAGAAAAAAATATTAAGAGACAAACATATCTTACTTCATTTGAAAACTTCTGAATGTATGTGCTTCAAACAATTGAATTAACATCAGGAAAAGCCCTTTTCCTTTTTCTTTTCCTTTGGTATATGTACAATAGGGTGGTGCGAAAAAACAAAAGTTTTTATTTCCGAATCGCTATAGTGCGGAAAAGTTGCGGTTGGTAAATACAAGAAAAACTAAAAAAATTTTTTTGAAATCGGACATTATCTTCCGATTGCGCAAACCACCTAAAAATTCAAAAAAATTGAAAAATTTCGATTTTTTCAAAATTTTTAAAAAAATATTACATATACATATATTTTATCACTATAGTGAAAAATATTTACATATTGTACTATTTAATAATAATAATAAAATAAATTGCGTTTAGAGAATATCTTCCGATCGCGCAAGCTCATTAAAAATCGGGAAAAATTCAATTTTTAGTGATTTTTGATGCATTAAGAAAATAATTAAATAAGTTCAATTTGCGGTCTCATGTTAAAATTTAAATATGAATTAATACTATTTATGCATGTTATGTTATTTTTGAACAACCGAGATATCACCACGACGAGATCGCTGTAGGGCGAAAAGGTTTAGTAGTTCGCGCAACTCCTGTTAGCCACGTTGCGAAACAGCGTTGAAGTCGCCCTATGTGTCCACATCCTTTTCTCTCCCCAACCTCGTCCACTTGCACAGTGCGCCATTTCGTATCAGTGAGCCCGTGAACGAATTTAGTTTGTTAATTAGATGTATTGTGTTATTTAAAATACATTAACATGCGACAGGTACACGGATCTGCATACGTCGTTGACAAAGAAAATTACTAGACAATCTTTTCATTGTCCTATATTTTGTCATACCCAAGAGATTTTTTGCCAAATATTCTTCACGAATATAGCGCCTGTACGAGAAACTAAAGAAAATCCTTTAAAAGAATTTAAATACTTCTAAAATCGTTTAAAATACTTCTAGACTTTTTCAATAAATGCGTCCATATAACACACATTGTTATGTAGAATGATACATGTTTGAAGATGGTTTATAGTAATTTTAAACAATGTATGTTGTCCATCGTGATATTTGTCTCAGGACTGAGGAGGATAACTAAATAATCGTCCTTTTTTCCATCAAAATGTATGTCATGTGGTTCTTCTGATTCCACTTGACTTTGCCGTTATTTTTTTCTTTCTGTTTGTTTTCTAATTTTGTTAGGTCAATAACTTGAAAAGCATCTGTTTTAGTTATTACAGGAATATCTTCTAGTACACTCAACGCTTTAGCAGCACCTGCACTGTCAGATACACCATTGCGATCACAATGTAAAGATGTAGATTGTAACTCCACTTTCATTTGCCATGGTAATTTCTTCTTCTTAAATCTGATAGGCTGTATCCGTCATGGTAATGATATTTTACATATACCTACATTAGCATTAAAATTCTCATGTATTTCATCTAAATGCTCAAGGTCTTTTATTTTCGCTTCAACAAATTTGAAGGTTGCCTTTTCAATATATAGTTTCGTCTTCCAAGTCTTGTACTCAGTTTCTTTCTTTTTTTTTTAAACTTTAGTACCAATTTTTTCCGTTCCGCCCTTTCTCTGGAGGTAGATAAATCTATGCTCAATGACTTGTTTTGTTTTTGAGACGTACAATTAGTCTCAATTAGACACTCCCTCAGATCTGGTGACTTTTTACAGGAGCAATATAAATTCATTACACGTTTGCAGGCTGAAATATCACACAGTTGAGTTTTTTGTTTTTTAAATTCATCAAACTTTTTTATAAGCTTTGGCTATTCCTTGTCTCGAATGTAAGATTTTGTTAGTTTAGAATATTATCGTAGTAGGCATTAATTAGCTAAATGATTCTACAATCAAACACTTTTGGGATTGACGCCTTCTAATAAATATATTTTATTTTTTGTGCCACTGTGTTGCTGACAAATGAGAAACTCACTTTAATGATGTTGAATTTACTTGCTAATAAAGACCTCTCCTGAAGGTAGCATTGAAGAACATCTTCGTGTGTTGGAAGAATATTTGGCAGAAAATCTCTTGGATGACCGAATGTAGGACAATGAAAAGATTGTCTAGTAATTTTCTTTGTCAACGACTTATCCAGATCCGTGTCCCTGTCACATGTTAATGTATTATTAATAACACAATACACCCAATTAACAAACGAAATTCGTTCACGGGCTCTCTGATACGAAATCGCGCTCTGTGCAAGTGGACGAGGTTGGGGACAGAAGCATGTGGACACATAAGGCGACTTCAACGATTTTTCGCAACGTGGCTAACAGGATGCGCGCGAAACTCTAAACCTTGAAGAACTACTAAACCTTGCAGCGATCTCGTTGTGGTAAGATCTCGGTTGTTCAAAAATAGCATAGCATGCTAAATAGTATTAATTTACATTTAAATTTTAACATGAGACTGCAAACTGAGCTTATTTAATTATTTTCTTAATATATCAAAAATCACTGAAAATTGAAATTTTCCCGATTTTTAATGAGCTTGCGCGATTGGAAGATATTCTCTAAACGTAATTTATTTTTTTATTATTATTAAACAGTACAATATGCAAATATTTGTTACTATAGTGATAAAATATGTGTATATGTAATATTTTTTTTAAATTTTTGAAAAAATCGGAATTTTTAATTTTTTTGAATTTTTAGGTGGTTTGCGCGATCGGAAGATAATGTCCGATTTCAAAAATTTTTTTTTAGTTTTTCTTGTATTTACTAATCGCAACTTTTCCGCACTATAGCGATTCGGAAATAAAAACTTTTGTTTTTTCGCACCACCCTAATGTACAACTCTTCCCCTCCGGAGAGAATAAGTTTTGATTGAATTTTCTGGTTTGGAATCCTTTATCGGTGGATGTTCATGTTTCCGAACCGTAATGTATTGAACGCCAGTAACGACTAAATCTTTTCCACCTGAACCCATATTCTTAGTTAGTCTCATCGCATCTAAAATAATACTAAAATAGTACTTTAGTGATACATTTTAATACTTTTGCAAATAAAAGTCAGTATTTTCTTTGGAAATGAATTTTTTTTTTTTTTTATTACAGAAATTAATGAAATCTCTTCTCATGAAATAATTTCGATTAATGGAATGTTATAAAAGAAAAAAATATTTATAAATTACACATATACGTAAATATATATATGAATATATATATATTTATTTTCAGGGTTTACATATAAAAATTATCATAATTATAGAAGTCAAAAAAAGCTTTCAAACATTCAATATAGTATAGTTTTTCTTAGCATATGTATAAAATAGAGATGGTGTAAATTATTAGCGTTAGTGACCATATATATGTAAAAAAAAACTAATAATTTTTAGTAATAAAAGCTATAAATTCCAAAATTTCGACAACAGTTATTTTTGAATGCCTCTCTACAACCATTTAAAAAACAAACTTAAGTATGAAAAAAAGTCAAATTTTGTAATAATGTAAATTTTTTTAGTTTAATGAATGCTATTTCAATCGTTAAAAAAATTACATTATCTAGTTTCACTATACAAAATTTTCATTTTAACAAATAGGTCAGTAAAGACAACTTATTTTGTGCTCCACAGCCTTTCGTTGTAAGGAGATTTCATTGTAACAATTTAAACAAGCAACAACACTTAAAGTGTCAGTTACGAAGAATTTTTCCTAAGTTTTACTAAAATTCCCATAAATAAATTTTCTTTGTAAAAAAAAAAAAAAAAAAATGTATTTTACAGTTATTACAGTAGTACACTTTAATATTTCTAGGAAACAACTTTAGAAATGCCCTAGATAAAATATCAGCAGCAATATATTAAAAATTTTCTGGTTAAAAGAAAGGTAAAATTATACAGAGATATACATTTCTTCCTTCATAAAAATAAATAAATAAATAAATAAATGCCTGATTCAAACAATTCAATTAACACCAGGAAATATATTTTTCTTTCTTCTTTTCTTCTGGCATATGTTCAACTCTTCCCCTCTGGAGAATAAGTTTTGATTGAATTTTCTCGTTTCCAATTCTTTATCAGTGGATGCTCATGTTTCCGAACCGTAATGTATTGAACGCCCGTAACGACTAAATCTTATCCACCTGAACCCATATCCTTAGTTTGTCTCATTACATCTAAAATAATACTAAAATAGTACTTTAGTGATAAATTTTAATCCTTCTCAAATAAAAATCATTGTTTCTTTGGAAATAAATGCTACTTTTATTAGAGTAATTAACGAAACCCTTTATGATAAGAGATTTTTGAGTAATGTAATGACACAAAAAAAATATTTAAGGTGAAATACTATAAAGTATATAAATAAAGAAATAAATAAATATATCTTTTTTTCACTAGATACGAAAAATTATCTTACCAGCTAAGAAAAATCTTAAAAATTGTACATGATATAATCCTTATATTATATATTTGTAATAAGAATGGTGCCAGTTTATTGGCGTTATTGAACATATTTCAGATTATTAAAATAAATATCATTTTTTGTAATAAAAGCTATAATTTTTTTAATTTTTCGATAACAGATATTTTTTAATGTATCTTTACTACGCTTCTAAAATTAAAGATAATTATAAAATACATTTTAAGATTAACACTGTAGATATTCATTACAAAAAAATCTCAATTTAACGGATTTTTAATTTAAACAAATATTATTATTGAAATTGTCAGAAAAATCCTTTTATCCTGTTTCATTATAAAAAAAATTATCATTTTAACGAATATTTCAGTAAAGCCACCTTATGCCGAAGTCGGCAGTCATTCGTAGTAACGAGCTGTTATTTTAATAACTTAAACATAAAACAATCTTTAAAGTGTCAGCTACTCGAGGTTTCACCTAATTTTTGCTTGTATGTCTAAAAATATGTTTTCTTTAAAAATAAATAAATAAATATATTTTCCATTTATTATGATAGTAGCTGTAATATTTCTAGAACACAAATTAGAAATGACATAGATATAATATAGTACATAAAGCAATATATTTTGAATTTTCTGGCTTAAGTAAGAAAAATTTATTCAGACAGAAACATTTCTTTTTTCATTAGAAAACTTCTGAATGTATTTGATTCAAGCAATTCAACTATCATCAGCAAAAGTCTTTTCCTTTTTCTTTTCCTTCCGCATATGTGCAACTCTTCCCCTCCGGGGGGATAAGTTTTGATTGAATTTTCTGGTTTCCAATTCTTTATCGGTGAACGTTCAGGTTTCCGAACCGTAATGTATTGATCGTCCGTAACGACTAAATCTTTTCCACCTGAACCCATATACTTAGTTTGTCTCATCACATCTAAAATAATACTTTAGTAATGCATTTTAATCCTTCTGAAATAAAATCAGTGTTGCATTGGAAATAAATATTATTTTTATTAGAGCAATTAACGAAATCCTTCTTCATAACAAAATTTCAAATATTGTTATAACACAAAAGGAAACTCTCTGAGGTAAAATTCTGTAAAGTAAATATGTATGAATAGTATATATTTATTTATATATTTATTTTGTACGTGTAGAAATTATTGCTATTTTGGGAGCTAAAAAAAGTAGCTCTTAAAAACACCATCTAATAATCTTTAAGATTATATATATATATGTACGAGGGGGGATTTAAATAAAACCCGGCCACTGCGTGTAACATTGCATTGGACGTAAGGGGGCGCTACGTAACTGCATGTGTGGCGGCACAATCTATTTGTAGAGAGACTAACACATGGCCAACGTTTCACGTTGCATAGCGATAGTGTCGTTGCACGCCGAAGAGAAGGTAGTCACTCAAGTTATCATCCACTATTGAACATGCAGGCGAGTAAGCAGGAAAAACGAGGAGTAATTCGATTTTTAGCGACTGAGGGAGTTGGAGGCCGTGAACTATATCTATAAGGAAAGGGCATGTTTACAAACAAACACTTCTGTCAACCAATCTACCGCTACATTTTTGTCATAGCGATCATTGTAGGAATCATCTTTACGATGTAGCTCAATCATAGCAAGCAGACAACCACAATAAAATTTGTAGACCTATCAGAATGCCTGAATTGATATGTAGAGTCGGTTCTATAACGAAGCATGGGCGAAAACAGCTTTCCCACACTAATAAGAGCCCACAGTGACGTCACCTGCCCTTTCCTTATGCATGAAAGCTGTGTACGGTGAATATAGTCTGAGTTGTTCAACTGTTGTGGAATGGCACAAAAGATTCCTTGATGGGCGCGAGGGACAATGCTCGTCCTGAACGGGCTCTTCCTGTTATCACACTGTGTTGGATAAAGCGTTCAAAAGATGTTATTTTAACACCCCAGCTTTCTAATAACAATGCGGACGCCTATAACTACTTTAAAATATATAAAAAAAATAAAAGAAAGAAGTAAATAAACTTCTTCAGCACTAATAATTTATTTACCGGTAAACCTTATACCTTTTTCCATAAGAATTTTTAAAACATTAGAAAATACAATTTCTTTTCACGTTACATCACATGCCAAAAAAAATGTCACGAGAATTCAAGGTGAAAGGATAAAAAATAAAATGAAAAAACATGGACAATAGGTTTAACATCCTCCCACCTTTTGATTATACACTATAATCAAAACTTTATACTAAATAAATACATTTACATAAATATCACAAATCGAGTCTTTCTGGAATCTTTATCGTCCTGCCAGATCTCGTCTTTTTGATTTGTGCCCCGTCTTTTGGAGGATCAACATGGTTTTCATGCAAAGTTAGTTTGGAAAAAATATTTTCAGTACAATCAATCGATGACACCTCGAGAGGGTAGATTCTTTGAATGGGCCGAATCGTTTGTGAATGAGACGTTTGTAATTTCAAAAGGCGAACTTTTCCATCTTGACCACGAATGAGTTCTGTAACTCGTCCTAATGGCCAATTGATCCTTTTTTTGTTATCTACTCCCACCAAGACAATATCTCCTACCTCAATTGAACGTTTGGCTCGTTTACCATTCGGTCGTTGAATAAGAAGACCCAAATATTCTGATCTAAATCTATTTCTTAGATCCTTTTGCAGCTCTTGTCTATATCTAAGTCTACGAGTGAGAGAACTTTCTTCAACCGTATCAACATCTGGTAAACCGCATTCATGAATATCTTTCAGAAACTTGTCCGGAGATATGGGTTTGATGGACTCTTTCTCTGACATGTAAGTTAATGGTCGTGAATTTATAATGCTTTTACAGTCAGTCAATACAGTTATCATCTCTTCATAGTTCAAACAAGCTTGTCCTAAAACTCTTTTTAATAGATCTTTCATCAATCTGATGAGCCTCTCCCACCATTTGAGAGACACCAGCTGTTTTGCTTTACACCCTCTAGATGGCAGGTCTGCTGTATTAATTTCACCAGGTATATGTTTCCATAAAATCGGATCACTCAATCTTTTAATTTCTTGAACTCTATTTCTAACAAAAACAGACCAATTTTCTTTTCTGGATATCCATGCAAGCACTGTAGTGGAATCGCTCCAAAAATATTTTTCCATATCTTCCCAGCCCATTGCGTCAGTTACTGATTTAGTCAATCTAGCACCAATCAAAGCAGCTAAAAGTTCCATTCTAGGTATAGTTACACATCTCAATGGACCGATGCGGGATTTTGCAGCAAGGAGGAATAATTCTATACTATCTTTATTTTCTACCCTTAAAAATATAACAGTATAGCATACGCATACTGACTTGCATCGCAAAATGTATGAAGGGTACAAGCTTTTAAATTCTCTGGGATGAATTGAATATATCTAGGAATCTGAATTTCTTGTAAAACATTTAATTCACGAAACCATTCAATGAATTCGTTTTTTATATCACCAGTGATTTCTTCATCCCATGAGATTCCTTCTTTCCATGTTTTCTGTAACATCATCTTGGGACATATCATAACAGGAGCAGTAAAGCCAACTGGATCAAAAACTTTATGTGCAACTGACAGTATGACTCGTTTTGTTATTTTTTCTATATTTATATCTTTTATCCAGCTTACGTTAACTTTTAAAACATCTAGAAATCTGTTCCATTGTAATCCCAATACAGTAGTATCTTCACTATTTTCGATATTATTTCTGTCTTCTGTCTGTTCCCAACCTCTCAAATCAAATCCACCTTTAGCCATAAGAGACTTAGAATCGGTAATAAACCTTTCCAATTCTTCCTTTGTTTGGACACTAGCAACGACATTGTCAACATAAAAGCTTCTTAGCATCTGCTGTTTAAAATTGGTGTCGTATTCTTCATCGTTTTTAATGTGATATTCGATGACGGAAGCAAGAAGAAAAGGAGAGCTTTTGACTCCAAATACAACTCTAGTGTGTCGAAACATTTTAATATTTCTTTCTTCTACATCACTCCACCACAAAAAACGCAAATAGTCTCGATCTTCCTTACGAACAGCTATTTGTAAGAATGCTTTCTTGATATCAGCTACAACACCAAATTTCTTTTTTCTAAATCTTAAGAGAATGTCAGGAATTAATTCAATAAGATTTGGGCCACAATGTAAACATTGATTCAAAGACGGGTGATTTTGCATTCTTGCTGATGCGTCAAACACTGGACGAATGGGGGTTGTACTGTTTTCTTTTATCACTGGACTATGAGGTAAGTAGTTTCCAAAACGATTCATTTCAGACTGTGGAATTTCTTCAATTATTTTATCATCAAGCCACCCTAGAAGCACGTCTTCATACTTTTGATAAAGGTTATCGGAAAGCAACTTGTTCGTAACATTAATTAATCTTTTCTTGGCTAAACTCAGATTATCTGGTAGAGGTGGTGTGTCTTCTGACCAAGGCAAAGAAACTTCATAACGATTATCTTCATTCATTCTTACTGTCTGTAAAAAATGTTCTTTAACCTGACGATCAATTTCCATTTTAGATTGTTTTTCAATCGGATCATGTATTCCTAGTAAATCCAATTTCCATAAATCGGCAATTTCTGCTTCCTTTACGAACATAGACGTAACTGATAAAGCTAAGTTATCTTTAGATGTATTATCTTGTGGTACTTTTCCCATTAAGGTCCATCCCAAATATGTTTCTAATGCAATTAATCCTGACGAGAGTATTTCTCTACGACCTGTCAGTAATTTTCCCATTACATCGGCTCCAATCAGTACTTGAATAGATTCAGGAGTCTTACCAACATCCGTCAAAGTGATGCCTTTTCTCGATAATTCTTTAAACCAGGATCCATTTTCTACAGGCATAACATTTTCACATATAATGTCTTGATCCAATACTTCAAAATTACATTTAAAATTTTCCTTTAAATCACTTAATCTTACCTTGTAGTAACGATGATTATAATCCTTTGTTGTGACTCCGCCAAAAAGAGAATGCGTAACCTTTTCTTCTCGAAGCGGTAGATAGTCCATTTCTTCGGCTAGTTGTGATAAAATGTACGACCTTTGAGAACCTGAATCTAAAATTAGTCGAACATCTTTCTTCTTGTTGTCAGAAAGGATTTTTGCTTTGAGCGTCTGAAGAAATACTTTAGGATTTCTATTAAAATTAGCCATATTAACTTCTTTTCCAGACGACTTTTCTTCCTCTTTCTTTTCATTTGGCTTGTTTTTATCTAGCATTTGACACATCACAGACGCATGTCTTTTATCACAAACGAAACACTTCAAGATAGCTTTACATTGCTTCGTTGTGTGACCCGTTGCCAAACATAAAAAGCAACATTTTTTATCCGTTAATATATTCTGCTTTTCATTATAAGTCATCTTTCGTGCCGAAAAGCATTCTGAACTCAGATGTCTTCCGTTGCAAAAAACGCAATTTTTTCTTAACTCTGGTTTTGAAGTAGTTGTTAAGAGGGTAGTAGCAGTTGGTAAATGCTTAGTAGGCTCGTTGTAACCTTTATTTTTTCTAAAGTTTGCATCATCTTTTTTCGCTAAACCAAAACCTGATACAGCTAAATTAATTCTTTCATCACCTTCAACTTCAGATTTGAGAAACATCATTAAATTATCCAGACGTTCTTTTGCATCAGAACTAACGGGAGTCGTATAGGTTCGATTCCACGCTTTCAAAAAATCAGTTGTAAAACAAGATTCTATCATTGGATATAAAATTGAAGCGCATTTATCAATTGTGACTCCTAGCGTCTCAAGAGCTCGTAAATACGATTCAAGTTTATCATATAACGTTGTAATAGAAAATTTTCTTTTTGATTGAACAGAAATGATTAATTTTAACAATTCTCTGACATACACTTCTACCAAAAGATCTTCCCTGCCGAAACGAGCTTTAAGACTCTCAACAATAGCTTTGGCATAGTTGGTACCTGTTGGCGGGAAACTATCAACAACTTCTCGTGCTCTAGATCCAGTGACTGTTGCTTGGATCAAATATTGAAATTTATTTTCTGGTGCAATATCAGGATCATTATGAATCTGCTCAAACTGACTCCAGAACGGCAACCATTCCTTTAAATCACCATCAAATTGGCGAAATTCTAACTTCGGTAAAGTAAATTTTCGTTTTGAATTATTCATATCATAATCACTTGAAATATATTCATTTTGTATTTGTCCTTGAGATTGAATTTTAGCTAGTTCCAATTGATGATCTAATTCCAGCTTTCTTAACTCAGTTTCCGATTCTAGCTTTCTTAACTCAATTTCCGATTCTAGCTTTCTTAGCTCAATTTCTTGCTCTAACTTTTCCTTTAATTCTAACTTCTTTAACTCCTCTAACTTCTTTAACTCTTCATTTTCCTTTCTCTCAGCAACAGCGTTAGATAAAATTTCTTGTACAAAAGCAGGATCTATTTTGTATTCTTCGCTATTTAAAATGATTTGCTTTAGAGTTGCGATGGTGTACTCTTGAGGAATAATTTCCCCAATCTCTTCTGCTACAAACTTCAAATCAGCCTTTTTAAAATTTTTCACGGCTTGAAACATTTTCTTTTGAATAAATTTAATAAACAGTCCTGTCGCGGACGCCAGAATGTTGGATAAAGCGTTCAAAAGATGTTATTTTAACACCCCAGCTTTCTAAATACAATGCGGACGCCTATAACTACTTTAAAATATATAAAAAAAATAAAAGAAAGAAGTAAATAAACTTCTTCAGCACTAATAATTTATTTACCGGTAAACCTTATACCTTTTTCCATAAGAATTTTTAAAACATTAGAAAATACAATTTCTTTTCACGTTACATCACATGCCAATAAAATGTCACGAGCATTCAAGGTGAAAGGATAAAAAATAAAATGAAAAAACATGGACAATAGGTTTAACACACTGGAAATGATTGGGGAGGTGAATGATTTAGTTTTGGCCAATCACAGAATAACTGTGGACGAGATCTATCGGTCACTGAGTGTTAGCGCGGGCACCTCTCACAACAGTGGACGATAACATGCGTGACTTTATTCTCTTCTGTGTACAAGCACACTGTCGCTATGTAAAGTGAAACATTGCGCATGCGTCAGTCTCTTTAGCAATATATGTTGCAACCATACACGCAGTTACGTCGCGCCCAATACGTCTAATGCAAAGTTACACGCACTGACCTGATTTAATTTGAATGCCCTTTGTACATAAAACCATTAATTGTAAAACAATATATATCAGTAAAACATAAAAAAGATGAATTAAAAGGAATATATTTGAAATTTCAAGAAACTTAGTAGATTCATCAGACCCTATATATATATATATGTGTGTGAGTATGTATGAATATAAATATATATATATATATGTACATATATAAACTTTTAAATTTAATACAAAATTACCACATTGAAACATGGAAAAAATAAATGAAAATGAATATAATCGAAATTTCTAGAACCAAAGTAAAATCTTCAGGCCCACAAATACTTTGGAAATATATATGTATATATATATCGATATATCTATATCTATACAGGCACATACAAAAACATAAATATATGTATATGTAATAAAGCTTTTTGTAATCGTAAACGCTAAAGTTAACTTTTTGTAAATATTACCCATTTGAACAAATGAAAAATTAATCTGCATATATGTATGTACATATATAGATACATATACATATATATATAGATATATATACAGGGTGTTTCAGCACAGTGGTTACAAAGCTTCAGGAGAGATAGAGTGTACCTAGACGATACAATCTTATAATGCATAGTCAGAAACACTTTCTTTTATTATTCTTAGTACTGCAAAAAATCTGAGACATACGCACAAAAATAGACACACTGATCGTTGTCAAAGAATGCATTCCAAATTACGATGCCGAACCGTGATGACCCTCACAAACTCGGCTCATTTGAAACCTGATATCATAGATGCATAAATTTCTTAATTATTTCGGAGTCTGATCGAAGATTTGCGTGTCAAAACCACAAAATACATAAAAGAAATTGTCTCTTCTTTCTATGAGGTACATTTTATATTTTACTTTAAAATTTTCAGTTATATAAAATATCCGTTTGAAAATATGTTAATCTAGGATAAAATGATGGAATAATTAAAAGATATTGGTATATATGCCTAATATTCTCAAAAATGTCGAGCATATACCGGACGTTGCAATCGCCTACACGATGCATGCAAGAAGTTCCTGGACGTTGTCCCGCATTGTCCCATCATTTTTGCGGTGCTAAAATGAATAAACATGTTTTCTCGCTCTGTTCGTGTCCCTCCTTTCTTGTGTTTTGTGCCGTCTCTACATTACCAAGAAAGCATTTCCAACCATTTATTTATATGTGATATGCCATCGTCTAGATGCATTTTATCTCTTAAAAAATTTGTAACTGCTGTGTTAGAGCACCTTAATATATATATATTTCTGTTATTACAAACTATTAATACAAATGAAAAATCAATAAAAAAAAATTAAAAAAGATATGATACTATAAAACTGTTTATCCATTTTCGAGATTTAAAAAAAAGGTAAGAAATAAATATGTCATAGCAGAAATAGAAAGTTGATGTAAAATCATCTCAAGAAGAAAAACTAACGCTTATATTGCAGAATATATGTATATATATATATATACCGGGTGTCCCAAAAATGACTGATGGATTTTAAAATTCAATAACTTGCAAACGGTGACAGCTATTAAAAAAATTTTTGCAGGAGGGCTATGTATAATGTCAGGAGTTTTTTTACCGCAATTCTTGATTTTAGTTCGAATTTCAAACAACAGATGGCGCTGATGGTGGTTGGCGGCCAGTCGACGCCAAGACTTACTTCATTCAGCTTTGACGCAAAAGAAGGAGATTAAGGCTATGGAGTACGTCTCTTCTACAGTACCGTCTTACTCTCAGGCCCCGATTCTGGACTCATTCGATATGATTTCAATGGAATGCGTTGTTCCCATGGAAATAACAGATTGTTCGATAGTGGAATACAGCGTTTAGAAGTGGGCATAAATTTCGCAAGCAGTATTTGAGTTTATAGAAGATTTTCGTTTAGGAAGTTTTATTTTCCCGGATTAAATTACTTTTTTATGGCACGATTTAAAGAATATTTTATGCATCATATTTTTAAACTAGATAAAGATATTTTTTCAATTTGATGATTTTTGTTATATTCTTAAGAAATTTTAGATCTTTTAAGAAAATTCGTCAGTAGATTTTTATGAATGTTCAAAAAATAATCATGAAAACTGTTGATAGTACATTATTGTGTAAAATAACTACCAAAAACAAATATTATAAGTTGCCTTGTTTAGCCCTTTTCAATAGGATTAGTCTATCGTTGCATTAAAATAGAAAAAAAAAATGTGAGTTAATTAAAATTTATTTTCCCGGATTAAATTACTTTTTATGGCATGATTTAAGGAATATTTTAGGCACCGTATTTTAAAACTACACTGTTAAAAATTTGAAACCTTTGCTGCATCGTCACTCCTCCACTTTTATAGAAAGAGATTACTTCATTGTATTATGGAGCATTCTCATTGGTCAAAATAGAGATATTCTATAATAGCAGTGCAGTGACGATGCAGCAAAAGTTTCCAATTTTTAACAGTGTAGGTGAAGATATCTTGCTACAATCTTACTTTTAGACTATAAAAATCTTTTGCATTTTGTTGTATACGCACACCGCTTGTATAGAAACGGTTACTTGATTGTATTATGAAGCATTGTTATTGGTCGGAAAAGAGATATTATATACAAGCGGCGGAGTGCGTATAAAGCATAATTCAGCAGATTTTTAACACTGTGGGGCCCGATTCTGAACTCATTCGATATGATTTCAATGGAATGTGTTGTTGTCATGGAAATAACAAATTCTTCTATAGAAAAAATACAATATTCAAAATTGAGCATAAATATAACAATCTAAATCGATCAAAAATTTCTTAGAATATAACAAAAATTATCAAATTAAAGAAATCTCTTTATCTAGTTTTAAAATATGATGCATAAAATATACTTTAAATCGTGCCATAAAAAAATAATTTAATCCGGGAAAATAAAACTTCCTAAACAAAAATCTTCTGCAAGCTCAAATACTGCTTGCGAAATTTATGCCCACTTCAGAAAACTGCATTCCACTATCGAACAATCTGTTATTTCCATGGCAACAACGCATTCCATTGAAATCATATCGAATGAGTCCAGAATCGGGGCCTGAGAGCAAGACTGTACTGTAGAATGAGACGTACTCCATAGCCTTAATCTCCTTCTTTTGCGTCAAAGCTGAATGAAGTAAGTCTTGGCGTCGACTGTCCGCCAACCGCCATCAGCGCCATCTGTTGTTTGAAATTCGAACTAAAATCAAGAATTGCGGTAAAAAAACTCCTGACATTATACATAGCCCTCCTGCAAAAAAATTTTTAATAGCTGTCACCGTTTGCAAGTTATTGAATTTTAAAATCCATCAGTCATTTTTGGGACACCCGGTATGTACATACATTGTTCTGCATTGGTAAAAGGGAAGTATAAAACTATATAAGAAAATCACAATTGATTTCAAGAGAGAGAAAGAGAAATATAATTTATCAGTTCTCTTATACGCCGTTTACTATTCTACATGAATGTCAGATATTTTGTAAAGTTATTTTATATGCAGTGCTGGCCATCTGAAATGCCACACCATAAAGGAATCGACCAAACTACAAGAAATTTACACCATGCAGAAATTCGGAAGCATATACAAATTGATTACAATTTTAGCTCAGAAATCGTAGCGCTAATTACAATCTGTAGATAAAAGGAAGAAAAACTGTCTCTTTGAAGAACGAGAATTTTTTCTCGTACAATCTTTTGTGTGTACCAATTTAGTATGCCTCGAAGAAGAACGCAATCACCATTGGAGCACATTTCTGATTTCGACCGCGGCAGAATTATTGCATACACAGATTGCAGAGTATGCTCCCAAGAATTTTATCATTGTATCGGACGTAACCAAGTAATTGTAATGAGAATATAGAATTGGTGGATGCAGGAAGGAAAAACAGACCAATAGGAGTGATTTGAATAACCTGGTCACACTACGTCATGGGAAAATAGACATACTGTGCGCATGACTCTAATGGAACTCACTGTCACATTCGCAACCTTAACGCAAAGTATTCAGTCTCTAACACAACAATCAGTTACCCAAAACAGTTTAACGTCGTTTGTAGTACAGTGGATTCTCCGCCAGTCGTCCAATACTTCGCGCACTTTTGACTTTAACGCTCAGGCATGGGGTGATATTGGATTCGACTTTGGCACCCATCTAGAACGCGTTAACTAACCAGGCAACGCTATATCTCTGAGGTTGTGAAGCCTGTTCTCCAACCTCATATTCAGGGCTTATCTCTGGGCACATTTTAACATGACTATGCATAATCACATGTTCAATCTTTCTTCTTAGATCATTATATTTCATCGTTACCTGACCTGCCTGTTCTTCAGATCTATCTCCTATCGAGCATATCTGTCCAATTATTGAAGAACTTATAGCCCGGAATATCGCATCCACAAATACACCATATGAACTTTCTGCTTGTTGAGGCAGCTTGCTCACTCTATGCGGAGGCGTGTAGCAGTAGTTAGATTTTCCTATCCACCTTATTTCAATTTTTTTAAATTACTTAACACTATGTATAATCTTTAAAATAAATTTGGTTTAATATTTCTTGTCTTATTTGATGTTGCATTTTGAATACCCCACAGTGTATTGCAAAAATAGGGTATTTAAAACAATTCATATTTTTTTTCTCTCTCTTTTTTTTTCCATTCTCTCTCCCTTCATATGCTCTATACATTCTCTGTTAATAAAAAGAATGAATTAATCTAAATTAAATAATTACAACAAATTATATTCTGATGCAATTTATTCATTAAGTACATCACATATGTAGTAGGGAGTGTGTTGACATGCTTTTGAATTATATGTAAAAAATAAAATTATCAGGTATTTTAAAGCAGCATAATGGAGTCCGTAAAAAAATGTTATTTCAAGGTACGGCATATTTTTTTTACATTGGTTTGTAACAATTTAAAATAAAATTTAATTAAAATGAACACTTCAAAATTTTTATACCAGTAGAAAATTGATCATGTTTAGTTCTTCCTTTTCATAAAGATTGCTTTAAGTTAACAGTTACAAAAACACTGATGTCACAACGACGGAGATCAAGGGTATATATAATTCGTGTGTAACAACCTGTGAACATAAAAAAAAGAGAGAAGTAAAAAACAAGCTTATGAGGCAAAATTAACGGATAAGTACAAAATAACCTCAAGCCAAGAATAAAAGTACAGTAAATAAAATACAAAAATAAAAATAAAATATGTAAACAAAAAAGGTAGCATAAAATAAAGCAAACCGGAATTCTTCATATTTTTTCCATCTTGTTTCCCACTTTTACCTCCACAAACAAAAATAATGAGATAATAAATATTTGCAAATATATCTTTATCCTTTTAATAATGTATGCCATATATTACATTCTTATCATTTTAACATTTTTACAGTATCGAATAAACATTTGAACGAATACATTTTTTACTAATAAAATCTGGATCAAATGTTCATGTTTTCAATTCTTTTTCGGATAACATGAATGTTTCTGAACCGTTATATTGACCAGTGACGATTAAATATTTTCCCTTCTTGTATAAATTTTTCTCCCACAGTTTTTCCTTCAACATTAGAAGCAGCCAAAAATCGCATGGTACGAGATCTGGACTATAAAGAGGATGTACATTGATTTTAATATTGCGTTTACTAAAATATGGCTGAACAACAGTGGCAACATGCGGGTGAGCATTACCGTGATGTAATAATCAATTCCCTACCTTCCCTACCGATAAAATTTTCAGCAGTTGGCCAGCAGTTGAAGCAGTTTGACCCTTCACAGTGACGATGCTACTGGGGACAAACTTTAAAGAGCAGCACAACACTCTACTACAAACAATTTTTGCATTGAAAACTAAGGACTGAATCTATTTATTTCTGTCAAAACTACAAGGAGAAGAAAATACCGTTACGTAATTAGTGGTATTTTAAGCAGTTTGACTCTTCACATTGGTGATGCTACTGAGGACAAATTTTAAAGGTTTGCCGAGCAGACTGTTATGAACAATTTTGGCACAGAAAACTGGGGAGAGAATATATTTATTTATTCTGCCAAAAGTACAAGGTGTTACACTTCAATACGTGCAGAATAATTGTTTTATATTTAATGAATTACCGAAAAGAAAAAAGCGTGAATAGCTATACTTGATATCAAATGGATGTAATTATTTTATAATCATTAATTATCTTGAACATCATTAACCCTACATAGTTTTAACAAAAATAAAGATATTTTAAAGAAACATTTAACATCTTCATTTGTGGGAAATTCAATTATATTATGATAAATAATGGAAGTTTACAGTATTTTCATAGGCGAAACCTTATATATTATGAGTTGCATTTGGGAACATGGAGCGTCTAATTCAGTCTTTTTTGAATGCGAATATTTTTTTTTACTTCTATCACCTCTTACAACATCGTTCTTCTACAGTGTATATAATTGTTAAAGTTTAATAATAGTTTAAAAGATTTTTAAAATAAAAATAAGTGTTACTAAAATTAAAATAAGCTTTTCTCTGGAATATTATTTTAACTAAGGTAGTAAACTAACTATGTATCTGTAAAATAATTTTGAACGATATTAAAATGTATAAGAATAAGTATTGTTAAATATGTGTTAAATTGAAAGAATAATGTTAAATATTAGTAGAAAATTATTTTAAGTTGGGAATTCTGTTTTAAAGTTATTTATATTCATTTGCGTTATATTTTGAAATATGAAAAAAATAATATGTATGAAAATTTTTTACATTAAACTGTTTCACATTGTCTAATATTTTGAGATCAAGCCATATTCAGACTCTAGTTCTGCAATGTTAGTGAAATACATTTTTTACATCAGGGGTCCTTTTTAAATCTCATTTGAAAATTCGTTTTTTGACATTTGTATTTAGTAGGAACAGATCAGACATGCTTTTATGTAATGAAAACGTTTAAATGATTTTTTTTTTAATTTAAAGATTGTACATATAGCAGTATTCAGCAATTAATATGCTTAAATGTTGAAATCAATGTTACTGAAAGCTATTTTTTATTTTTCGTTTTGTCTTTTGATACAATATATGTCATTTGTGTCTGCTTGAGATTACAATTATTCAAGTTAAAGAACGATGATTTTATTTTTATACTTTTTTTATACCTAAGTTGAAAAGTTACTGTTCTTGCTTTGTCTAAAACGACGGTATTTCTTTACTTCTTTTCATTCTTCATTCATTAATTTTAAAAATAGTACACTTACTTTTTTATGAAAAAAGTTATCTATTTAAAATTTTATCGCTGCTTTCAAAAAAAGGTCAAAGAGGAAGTATTTTCTCAATCGCCTTTCATATAACTCTTGTCTTCTTTTATGTGGTTTAAAGGTGAATCTTTAAAGGAATATTTTTTTTAAACACCTTTATTTGAAAAGACTTCCCTTTTTATTAATTTAATGAACTCGTGATTTCCATTTGAAGTGAAAAAGAGGATGAAAAAAAAACATCTTTTTAGAACTTTGCCGTTGTACAAACGAAACCTTTAGACATAAACAGTAAAAATTAATCCCCAACATAGAAAAAAAATACTAGATTATATTCCACCTTTTGTGCTCAAATAAAAATTACTGAAGGATCACTCAACTCCATACTTCTCCGATTTATTGATTGACTTGGAACTGACCCCGTAGACATCCCAGCCCCTAAGGAGAATGTCTGTATCAACACACTTATGTTCCTCTTCCCTCCCCTTCTATAGAAAACGTCTGTTTATACTGATCCCACTCACAATCCTCGATGCATGTGTGTGTACTTTGCTTTCATATTTGAAGAGTTATTCTGCCATCATTTCCAGGATCAAAAGCTCTTTTCCAACAAATCCGGAAAGCTCTCTGTTAGGGGTCCGGATTGCGGAATGTCGGAAATTTATTTTTAATGTATTCGAGTGTTTTACTTATTAGTGTTAAAGCACGTCTCATTTCTTTGATGGGTAAGATGTTCTCAGGTGTTCTTGTTTCTTGAATAGTTGCCAGTAATAGAACGTCGTGTTATTCTGAAATATTTATAAAAATAAAAGTAGATTAAAAGATAGACAGAAGAGAATAAGAAAAATAGACTGGCAACTAATAAAATAAGATTCGTACCTCAGTAAAGACTTTAGCATAAGATATAATAAATCATTTCATGTAAATTATTGCAGGTTTTGAATTTTCATTGTAAAATTTATTCGTATAATTTGATACAATTATTGATAATTTATTATTTGATACAATTATTTGATATTCGTACAATTTTAGCTATTTGTCTAACTGTTAAGGTTTCAAATAGTATTATCAATAATTCTTAATGACTTGATTTATTTAACCTATGACTCTTATAAGCTCTCTGTTAGGGGTCCGGATAGCGGAATGTCGGAAATTTATTTTTAATGTATTCGAGTGTTTTACTTATTAGCATTAAAGCACGTCTCATTTCTTTGATGGGTAACATGTTCTCAGGTGTTCTTGTTTCTTGAATAGTTGCCAGTAATAGAACGTCGTGTTGTTCTGAAATATTTATACAAATAAAAGTGGATTAATAAAAGACAGAAGGGCATAAGAAAAACAGACTTAGCAACTAAGAAAATGAGATTCATGTATAATAATGCAGTAAATACTTTAACATAAGATAAGATAATGTTTTCATATGATAAATTGAAAACATTGTTTGATGTTTTAAATTTTCTTTGTGAAATTTATTCGTGCAATTTGACATTACAATTTTAGCTGTTTGCTTGGTTGTTAAGATTTCAAACAGTATTATCAATAATGCTTCATAACTTAATTATTTTAGCCTATGCCTCTTATAAGCTCTCTCTGTTAGGGGTTCAGATTGCGAAATCTCGGAAATTTATTTTTAATGTATTCGAGTGTTTTACTTATTAGTGTTAAAGCACGTCTCATTTCTTTGATGGGTAAGATGTTCTCAGGTGTTCTTGTTTCTTGAATAGTTGCCAGTAATAGAACGTCGCGTAGTTCTAAAATATTTATAAAAATAAAAGTAGATTAAAAGATAGACAGAAGAAAATAAGAAAAATAGACTAGCAAGTAATAAAATAAGATTCGTACCTCAGTAAAGACTTTAGCATAAGATATAATAAATCATTTCGTGTAAATAATTGCAGGTTTTGAATTTTCATTGTAAAATTTATTCGTATAATTTGATACAGTTATTGATAATTTATTATTTGATATTCGTACAATTTTAGCTATTTATCTAATTGTTAAGGTTTCAAATAGCATTATCAATAATTCTTCATGACTTGATTTATTTAACCTATGACTCTTATAAGCTCTCTGTTTAGGGTCCAGATTGCGGAATGTCGGAAATTTATTTTTAATGTATTCGAGTGATTTACTTATTAGTGTTAAAGCACGTCTCATTTCTTTGATGGGTAAGATGTTCTCAGGTGTTCTTGTTTCTTGAATAGTTGCCAGTAATAGAATGTCGTGTTATTCTGAAATATTTATACAAATAAAAGTAGATTAAAAAATGACAGAAGGGAATAAGAAAAAGAGGTTTAGAAACTTATAAAATGAGATTCGTATTTCTGAAAAGACTTAAATATAAGATATAATAAACCATGTCAAATGATTAATTACAGCTTTTGAGTTTTCTTTGCGAAATTCCTTCGTAAATTTTAACGGTTTGTCTGGTTAACGTTTCAAACAGTATTTATTATCAATGATGTCTCATAGCCTGATTATGTCAACCTTTAGCTTTCTAAAAACAAAATGATAAACCTTAGAAATGCTTCAGTTTTTAGAATCTATATACGTGTTCCTTTTTCACAAAAAGTTTTTTTTTCGGTAAATAGCTGTAGTAAATATATAGTTTTATTTTATTTAACTTTATATTTATTTGTTTATTTAATTAGGTATTTGGATCATATTAAGATCATGGTTAGATGGGTCATATTATGGTAACTTACGTTACATTTAGAGCAATTTACTGCAGTAATTTTAGTAATATAAAACTAAAAAATATTCAAATGCAAAATTAACATGATTTGCCAATGAAATCTACTTAAGGGTTAATTTGGATAAACATTACCTAAAAAAAGATGGTGAAAATTACATTTTATGGAACGTACATTTCTTTTTCAGTAATAGCAGTTACCATAGTAAATAAAACTACCAAAATTTAAGAACAAGCATTAGAATTAGGTAATTTTCATCTAAATCGGGCTTTGAATATGTTTAATTAGCAAATCATGTCAAATTTATATTTTGAATGATTTTTTTGCGTGTGTTATATTGCTAAAACTAATGAAAATAGTTCAAAATGTAACGTAAGTTACAATGGAATGACCTAGATTTAAATAAAATCAACTATTATTTATTTTTTTTTATTTTTTTATTGCAGTCTCTTGCTGATTAGAAAAAAAATCATGATTTAAGCAAGAGACATAAAAACCGTATTTGTTTATTTTACGAAAGGGGAGGATATATATTTTCAAAACGTTTTTCCGGCTTTATCAAGAATACTACATACTAAAACAGGACAGATGTCCGAATAAAGGTTCAGAAAGGACAGCCTAATTTCCTATGCAAGACATATGCCTAGGTTCTAATTGTTTGTGGAAGCTTCAAAACTTTTTACTCACATGTTAATATTTTGCATGACAATTATTTTTTATTCTTTTTGAATTACAAAGGTTAATTTTCAACTGTTTGAAACAGCGTTTTTAAAAAAATAGGATTTTAGGTATTAGGCTTCCCAGTATTCCTTTAAATTAGTCAACAAGACACTGCATTCCTAAGAAAATGAATGTGTACAATATTAATAACAAGTAAACATTAACGCATTAATTTTCTGTCTTGGCCTTAATTTTGGCGAGTTTGACAAAAATCTCTAAATGTTGCTAAAACCTTATTTGCGCTTTCTTATTCAATTTTTGTTATATTTACAGTTTCTTTTGGAAAATGCTTGTGGCAAGACTCATCACATGCTCTTTAGCTGCGATACGTTTAAGATGCAAAGATGTTTCTAGATGTCCAATTTTTAAATTAAATTTTTATATCTTTAGCCTCACAATTTCTTTACACGACAAGATTCGATGAAGTACTATTATACGAGAAGTCAAAATTGCTTCAAATTCCACGCATCTCCATGTTATTTTATGGCTCCAAGGAAAGCGCTTCAAAAGTAAGCAACTATCGTCTGTCGATGCATCTTAGACGCTTGAAACGAAATGAGTCGCCAGTGACAGCCAATCAAATACTTGGAAATCTGATGATGGAAAGAGCCTTTTTTCGAGCAGCCAATGAACTGCGACGAAACTGACGAGTGGCAGGCAACTTTTCTCATTTGAAGATTTTACGCGTAATAGCACTTTCAGAACATTTATAAAATTGTTACTGGTACATTTTAGAGTGTTTATAGTAAATACATTTTTCTTTCATAGCCAAGTTAGTCTATTGTTTACAAGTTTACCAACTTTTGAAAATGAGGCAGTTATTTGAAAAGTCCATTTTTTAAAAATAATATAAGGCATTTGTCGATGTTGGTGGGCGTGATTCAACGGCAGCATAATACTATTTCGGATAGTATACGGCGAGATACTATAGAAAAGATAGATAATGAAGCTCTTTAATTTGATTTCAGAAAATTATGGGCGACACATCGAAATTATGTCGTCATTCTTATTTGTAACATGGCAAAAGTAAAAAAAAAAAAAAAAAAAAAAAAAAAAAAAAAAAAAAAAAAAAAGACAAGCAACCGAATTATTTTTTACATTAGATCATTAGAATCACGTGGTGGTCTTTTAGTGCGCCTGCATTCGTACATTCGGACCTCACATCACTCAAACAATCTGAAAAAAGAGACATATGGCCATAACAGCCTACATTGGCGCACCACGGGGGGGAGCTAAGAGGGCTGAAACCCCTGCCAAACCGCGATATTTAACTATTTAAAGTTTTCTAAAATTATGAAAGTCAACTTTTATTATTTTAATTCTGCAAAATAGAAATCTCAAAAAATAGTAATATTTTCACAATTTTTTCTATTTATAAATTTTTCTATGAAATTTGAAGTATCAGCATTTTTAATATTCATCACAATTAAACAATATTTCTTTTTATTTAGCAAAGAGTTTTAAACCTTCAGAGTTGGCCCCATCAAAAATTTTCAGAGGTAACCCAGGTTTTGCTGATTGCCCCCTACCCTTTCACCACTCAATCTTCGTTCTTTATCAAGTCAATAGGAAAAAATGTATGCCCGGGAACGACATACCTCATTTATTTATAATAAAATGTAAAAAAAAAAAAAAAAAAAAAAAAAAAAAAAAAAAAAAAAAAAAAAATTAGCCTGACTTTGTCTGACATTTTGGGCTAGATCATACTTCAGACTTCTAAAGTATGCTGGCTCCGTCCAAACCTTTTTTCTGGGTGCCTTGAAACCTTTTTCGTTAGCCTCAGTAAAATGAGTTATGGTATCAGTATCCAGAATTAAACTATATTGTTCAACTAGTCTCGAATTAAATATTATATGAGAACCCCAGAAGCCAAGGGCTATAAGTGACAAAATTGAAAAAAAAAGTAAACTAAATACACAGACGACCTAAAAATATGCTTTTTTCATTTCAGGTAAGGAAATATAAGTGGTTTTCTTATTATATGCTGAGTTATAGAGGCAAACCACTTTTTTCGAAAAACAAACAATATTGATTAATTATACATTTAAAGAAAATTGTACTTCATATTTTAACAGTTATTGAAATAAGAGTTCAAAGACCAGAATGCAACAATGTTCCAATTTAACATCAATTATCTTTAAACTCAATTTACTCCAAATCGAAATTTTGTCACTTGTACCCTTTGGCTTCTGGGGTCCTGATATATTTTCTTATAATGTTGTTTGAAAAGCCTCAAACAAATCTTAACCAAAAGCAACAAATATCTTGAGGAATCATTTTAAGAAAAATCTTACGTTTTTTCATCGTATTCTTTTATAGTAAGTTATTTTTTGTTATTACTGAATTAATATAAAAACAATAATCCAATTCATCTAATTCATCCAGATAACCTTGATTAATAAGGATAATTTGTCGCTCCAAATTGTTCTAGGTTAATTGGTAGAGGATTGGCAGCTTCACGAAAGAGATTCCTGATTCGAATACTGGATCGGACATTTTACGTCCAGTGGTTTTATCCATGTGACGTCAGTCATATGTAAACAGACGAAAAGCACCAATAGGTGTGAAGACCATTTCAATACATTTTGACAAACCTTCATCCAATAAGCAATTTTTTCGGAGGGTTTCTTTGTGCAGAGGCTTGGCGGTTGCTACTCGTTGATAAAGGTCGTTGGAAAATTACAATTCATATGATATATTTACCAATTAGAATATTTTTGTTACAATTAATCTATTAAAATTCTCTTCTTATATAGTTCTCTATATATACGCTCTTTTACGTTATCTAAAATTGGCAAGGGGCACTTTGTATATGAAAAATTATTTGATAACAAATTAATAAGAAAAAAAAAATCACGTTTACTGATGAACGCATTTTTATTAAAACACTTGTTTTCATTGTACTTGTGGTCTTGAAGCACTTATATATAAAGTTTATTTTTAATTTATACATATATATACCGGGTGTCCCAAAAATTACTGATGACCTCACTCAGCACTGATCACCTGGCTTTCAATCGCCGTCAGCGCCATCTGTTGTTTGAAATTCGAACTAAAATCAAAAATTACGGTAAAAAAACTCCTGACATTATACATAACCCTCCTGCAAAAATTTTTTAAATAGCTGTCACCGTGTGCAAGTTATTGAATTTTAAAATCTATTAGTAATTTTTGGGACAACCGGTATATATATATATATAAAACCATTATGCAATACTACTTTTTAACATCTATAATTAATATAGAATAACCCATAAAATGACAATATATGCTCTTTTTTGAAAATTTGGTTTATTTTATCACAAGAATGCAATCTATTTGCATGTACGAAATATTAGATATGTTTATTAATTTTTTTAACTACCTTCTAGTATACTACAATCTTTTTTATCACTTTTTTTATTAAAAAAGAAATAAGTTATTTTTTTATGTAAGTAGACATATATGTAACTAGAAATTTCATTTAGTGCTGCCAAAAGGTTCATAGGTTTTTCTAAAAACAGCTCTATTTTCTGTTCTTCTAAAATCTTGCTTAAATATACTTTACAGTATGGATTATTTTATTGTGGAAATCCAAAAATGAACAGCTTCATTTGATTTCGTGATTTTGGAGTACAAAAGAAAATGCCTTTAAAGGAACACACGACTGGAACACCACGCCCATTCATATTAATTTTACTCTGATATTTAATAGTCATTAATTATATGTAGCTATTTTTTACCCAAGTTTTTATATATACATTAATTCATGTGTTTAATAAAACTGTGCAATAATTTTATACAAATTAGAAGTTCCCAAGATTTTCAGCTCTTCGAAAAATTATACTTTTCAGCTAAAAATCCCATTATTTCTTAAAGTACTCGAGCGGTTTCGATAAAAAACTTTTGGTGCTAGAGTATAAGATCAAGAGTGACAGACCGTTTTAAAGAATTTTAATTACTTTCACACATTATTTCTCTCCAAAAAACAAGAAATTTCTAAAAAAATGATATTGTCCTAAAAATAAAATGTAGTCACCAAAGAGAAATGTCTTTCGCATAATCCAGTCACTGTAAAAAAAATCTGCATCAAATTTATCTGTTTATTGACCGTTTTTATAAAAACGTTTATATAACCATATTTTAGCAGTTTTCCGACTATATTATTGTCATATTATGGTCAAAATGCAATTAAATTACGTCTATACATCCGTCTTTATTAAAAACGGTCGATAGGCTGGTTATTTTAGTTGCAATTTTCAAATTTCATCAAAATCGATCGAATATTTCTTAATGAAATAAGTATTAATGCTCGCATATTTCCAATAGCATTACATCTAGGTATGTCGTACCTTAAAAAAAATTCAGTGAACTTTTCCATACCATTTATTTTAGTGAAATAATATTATTTATTTCATTTTGATACTCTACTTACTGTTCGAAAAAACATGAATTTTTCAGGAAATTTTTTAATTAAACTGGCAGAATTTCGCATCTTTTGAAACATTAGTAATAATATATATATGGCAATTTTTTTATATATTTTATGTATTATGGCCATTATTCACAATACAGAATGCAATATTTTTACCATTGGAGACTTTCACATCTTGCTAATACCAATATTGGAAAGAAATTTTTTACTATTTCACTGAAAATATTTCAACAGTTTTGGCGTAACTGCAAATACTTGCAAAGTAAAGTCAAAATTTTTGTAACATTGATGTTTCATTGCCAATTTTTTCAATATAAAGCTAAAATTTAAACATTCTTACTGCTTATTTCATTGGAGGTATTTCCTATGTATCCAATATCGGTGCAGTATTGAACAACAACCAATACATTAAAACCAACTACAATCAGTGCATCAGTATTGAAATACAACGAATATAACCGGTATCCGAACTGATAAAAACTTCTTAAGGGTGTTCTTAAATCAAAAAGAGCCACTTTGTGACACATGCTTTAGTTTATTTTTGTTCGGAAATTCATGAAAGTATTAGGTGTTATTATTCAGAAACTGTCTAACTGCACTCAATTTTCTGTTTTTAAAAAAACACAATAGATTTTCCATAACAAGCCTTCAAATTTGACACTTTTGAGCACATTTCCAGACAAAAGCAGAAAAACCGGTCGAAAAGCAGGAGAAAAACGGGTGATCAAGTGATCGAAATAGCTTAGAACTGGACAGGTAATTTAATTATCATAAAATGGAAATATAAGTTCGATTCGAAATCACTTCCATAGTCAGGCATTCCAATTTTATATATTTCCGTTAAAAAAATGAATTTGTAAATGTGTTAAAGCGTTTTTCGCTTGTTGAGTGGAGCAGTTAAGAACACCCTTAAGATCACCATAAAATATAATGAAATACGCTAGGCTTTTTTAAAGATCTGAGTGTTTTTTCGTCAGGCGAAAGGAGGTCTGCGTCTACTATGACGCACAGCACGACTGAGCAGGGGCACGAATAGTGACACGACTGCAGCACGTCTATATGAGCTGCAGCAACATCATAGCGTTTGCTATGATAAGCGACACGATTCTCTTGCCACTACTTTTATAGTAGACGGACGTGTTCCTTGCGCCTGATGAATAAAGACTCAGATCTTTTGAAAGGCCAAGTGTATTTCAGCATATTTTATGGTGTTTTTAAGAATTTATCAGTTCGATTGACACCAGTTTCAACATATTTTCTTGGATAACATATAGTCGTCAGCTATTAAAACAAAATTACTTCATTTCCATACAAAGTTTGCATATGAGAATATTATTTGCAATACATCTTTAATTCTTCAATTTAAAAAAACTTTCCCTTCCTATTTTAGTAATTATAATATCATTTGAATTGAATTCCTACGCATTTGTGAACCTCTGTCATTCCCGTTTCCGTTCTTATTCTATAAACCACATGAAATTGCCCTTGAATTCCACACACTTCATCAAACACCAACCCAGTGCGACATTAATTAGAAGGGGGCTCTCTAATGCGTCTTTGTACTTCAATATTCAAATTACGCTATTCTTTGTTCGAGAGCTGATCTGTGTACATTCGCTTACAATATATATAACACTTGACACACATTACTTACTACGCGATGTAATTAACTTTGATTACATAATTTTATAAAACTCTCGGATCTATATAAAAAAAAAACTTAATTAAAAAATATTTCCATTGATATTGACAGAGTTCGTAGATTAATAAAATATCGCTTTTCAATGTAAAATACAATTTAGCGAAACTCATAAGCAAGGCATAAATTCCTGCATTTTAAAAATATCATCCGGTATCGGAGTTTTGTAATTACAACATTTTTCGCTTGAATACCTACATATATTCATTTGTGTATCGCTGGCATCCCCTTTTCCTTTCTTATCCATTAAAAGCACGTGAAACTGCCTTTAAATTCCACACTCTTCATCAAAAGCCGAAGTCATAGCGACATTAATTAGAAACGGCTCCCTAATGATTCTTGTATTCCGATATTCAAATTACGCCACCCTTTATCCAATAACCGATTGGTGTAGGTTCGTTTACAATGTGTATGAGACACATTAATTGGAAAAAGCTGAAATTTAATGAGAGAATGCGTTCCGGTAATAGATTCTGGAAAGAATCTGAGTCGAAGTGGGTTGCAAAGCATTTAAGTTATCAATATTCGTTCAGAAAAAGTAATATGGTAAATTAAAAATTGACTTCAATGTTCAATTAATGTATGGATTTTTGCATAATTTCGAGGTCAAAATGCATTCACTGCTTTATGCATTAAACGATCAATGGAAATTCGCAAAGTGTGTTAAATTACAAAGGAGTTTTTTAGACAGATCGTTCGATAGAAAACGTTACTTACGCTTAAATGTAAATGTTCAATTACAAGAATTTTTATGTTCATGTAAAATGAATGCTTATCAATATTCGTTTAGAAAAAGCGATATGGTAAATTAAATACTAACTTCAAATTTCAATCATGATTTCAATCATGATGATCCGTGCAATGCGGGAAATGCTCGGTAAACGAAAATACCGAACAGATTCTCCCTATATCAAGGTCACAGAACATTTTGCTGGCTGTAATGTTGTGTACGGGGAACAGTTCGGCGAAAGACGTCAGTGTGACACCGCTCTTATCAATATTTGTTTACAAAAGCAATATGATAAATAAAAAAATAACTTCAATGTTCAATTTTTTTTTTTTTTTTTTTTTTTTGCATAATTTTGAGGCTAAAATATTTGTACCTTCGCATTATTATAAAAATACCATTATAGGAAGTTTTATATACGAATAAAATAAATGCTTAGTAATACTAGTTTAGAAAAAAGCTATATGATAATAAATGTATTTCAAAGTTCTGTAGTAGATGTTTGCAGAATTTCTAGGTTAAAATAAAATTCTTCATCTATTAAATATACAATGGATTATATTACAAATTCTTTAGGCATATCATTGCATAGAAAACGTTACTTACGCGTAAATATAAAAGTTCAATTGAAACAAATTTTATGTTCGATTTTAATGAAAGCTTATTAATATTTTTTCAAGAAAAGCAATATGATAAATTAAAACTTGCCTTCAAATTATAATTAACATATGAATAATTCCGTAATTTCAAGGTTAAAATACATTCGTTTATGCATTAAATGATTATTTGATATTCGCGAAATATATTACATTACAAAGAAGTTTTTTAGACAGAATATTTTACAGAAAACATTATTTATGCATTATTGTATATGCTCAATTACAAGAATTTTTATGTTCAAATACAATGAATGCTTTATATTTGTTTAGAAAAAGCAATATGATGGTAAATCAAAAACTAACTTCAAAGTTATGTATTGATTTTTGCGCAGTTTCAAGTTTAAAATAAATTACTTTAAGTATTAAAAAAACAGCGAGATTCGCGAATCGTATGAAATACAAAGAGAATTTTTAGACAGATCGTTTTATAAAAAACGTTACCCACGCTTCATTTTAAAACTTCAATTATAAGAATTTTTATGTGTGAATTAAACAAATTTTTAATAATTATTAATTATTAATAGTGTGAATTAAACGAATTTTTAATCTTTTGCATAATTTTGCGTCTAAACGTCTTTGTTGTATGCATCAAATGATCATTGGACATTCGCAAAATTTAGTACATTACAAATAAATTCTTTAGACAGGGCATTCTACGGGAAAAAGATTAATTGAAAAAGTTCGTTAAAAATAATTTTTATGTTGAAGAAACATAAAACTTAATATTTGTTCAGACAAATCAACATGGTGAATAAAAAATTTGCTTCAAAATTTAATTAATCTATGGGTTTTATCATAATTTCGAATTAAAATACATTGTTTATGCAATAAAGGATCAATGGAGATGTAAAAAAATTTTAAACCTTTCTGTTTATTGTAATCGTGTTATCATATCTTTTTTAAATATATTTGATCGCTTTAAAAAATGTATTTTCGGTAAATGTATTTTTTATGGATTACTCATTGTATAAAATAATCCTTTGAATTACCTCTTGTTGAAATAATGTAAAAAAAAAATTAAATCATTTTTAAAATTATAGTCTTTTTAAAAAGTGACACAAGTTTTAAATTTCGGGAAAAAATTGATTTATACAAATCATAGCAGTTTAAAACCTGCACCCCCTATCCATCACCAGTAACAAACCTGCTTTAAAACATATAATCTGTATTCGATTTAAAATAAAGGAAATCAACTGCGTTCAAGTATTAAAAATATTTATATCTTAAAACATATGGAAAAAAAGCATAGTTAAACTCTTTTTTTTTTTTTTTTTGAAAAGCTTTTAATTTTTTTCTTATTAGGTAATATGAAAAATACACTCACAGTTAAACAAACTTTCTTAATTTTAGCAGAATAACGGTACTAATATAATGATACTTTATAAACATGTATTATATATTAAACCAGTTTTACTTAATTTGCACCATTAAAAAAATCATTTCAGATTTCATTTCTAGATATTACAGAACTTTCCTAAATAAATATGCATTAAATATTTTTGTGGATAAAAATGTAACATGAAGTAAATACATTTTTCTTCAGTTTTAAAATATAGATATAAGATGTGCACCATGGAAAAAAACCCTGCATAATATTAAAGTATTAAAAAGTTTACTTACACCCAATTTTATTTATTTATTTATTTGTCTACAATATTGTCTAACATACAAAAATTGCATATTATTTTTTATTTTGTCGTAATACTCTTTAATTTTATTCATGGAATACAGCATGAAATTAATTCAGTTATTTAAAAAGTAAATATTTTTCTTAAATATCATTTCAAAATATGTTCTCTTTTATGCATTAAAAATAATTTAAAATAGTTAAAATATTACAAGAATAATTTCGTTCCTTTCTATTTTACTTAAGTATATCGTTATTTTAGATGGAAAATTTTTGTTCGAATAATATATTCCCTATGAAAATCATGTATATTATAAAATTTTACTTTAATTTTTATCCAGAAAAAAACGTAACCAATTCATTTAATTTGAATGTAAAAAAAATAGTAATTTTTTTAAGATTTTTTTTTTTTTCAAATAATTTCGCTTTGATCTAATACTAAAAACTATTCCACCAGTAAATGTATGAAAAATAACATATTGTTAAATAAATTTATTGGATACAAAAATAATGCATAATATAAAAAAAATTACTTTCATTTTTATTTCAAAAAATCAACTGAGTTTGTTGGATTGTTTTACCTAAGAAACGACGTTTATTTTAACCAATTTTAGGCCAAGCACAGAAATTTTATAAAATGTAGCATTATTTTTATTGAAATATGCTTAAATTACATACATTAAGACACAAAAAAAGATTCGTGCATGAAAAATAATATTTTATATAAGAAATAATATTTTATATAATAATACAAAATATTATTTCTTATAATGAATAATATGAATATGAATAATATTTTTATGACTTTTGTTTTATTCTTATTTCATATACAGAATTTGCAACTTTAATCTATTTTAAAAACATATAATTCATTTCAATTGGAATAATAATATATTTTTAAAAAGTCGAATTTGTCAAAGGCGTTTCAAATTAAAACTCTGGCGTATTTTGAAAATTTTTTAAGAGAAAGTGTTTACTCCAATTGAATTACTAATATTTTATGGATGTCTTCAAAAGCCTTAAAAAATAGAAGAAAAATAAAATTCTTGAAAAAAATGTGTCAGAGTGTTAAAAAAAAATATTTATCGAAATGTTTCGTATACGAACCTTTGGCCGAAAATGGGTTCTAACATTTTGATAATTTCACTTTCATTTAATGCTGAAAACTTTTCCTCTTTTAAATAGTTGTACAGTGATGCTGAAATAACTTATTATATATAAAAATAAATATCAAATATCAAAATTTCACACTAATTTTATCAGTTGATTTAATTTTACTATCAAAAAGTTAAAGTAAAAAATAAGTTTTATTATCAAAAACTTCAAAATTCTTTTAAATAATATTTTTACATATGTTTTCACTTTCATCTAATGCTAAAAACTGTTCCACCTGTAAATACACATAGATAATAAATAATTCCCTTTGCTTTTAGTATTATTCTTTCATCCGAAATATCGAAGAAATTCTAATTGAATTCCACTGTAAGATGTTTTTTCTGTTCTATATGCATGTTTGTCGTTTTCGCGATACGACACAACTCCTGCCCTAGAGATTTGTTTGAAGCAATGCAACATGTAATGCTAAAATCTTTCTTTTCGCTTGCCGGGTATCAAATATTCATGCGCAAAAAGTCTGAGATCTTTTCTTTTTTATGTTGAAATCTCGGAAATTTGCAAAAAGCGTATTTGCCTTTCCTTGAATTATTAAATATGTTTTTATATTCTAGATGGGGAGAATTAAGAGCGATTTTACAACTCTAATAAGACATTTTGAATAAAGCATGCTAAGTTGATGATCTTGGATTATAATAATCGAAATAAGGCTCCTTTTGTCTGAATAATTTATGCAAGTTGTTATTACAAGGCAAGAGAGTTGGATTTCAGTTAGTTCGCGCTGAAGAATCTTGTATGTTCTCGAAAATCTCATTACTGTAAAAATATGAGGACATATATGATGCGACACAGTGATCTTAAGCATAATAGAACATTGTATTTTTACTTCAAGACTTTTAAATTAGTTTCGGGTGTTTTTAATTTGCTTTGTTTCTACATTTTTATAATTAACTTCTATTGTTAAAAAAAATAATAAAATAAAACTTGAACAGTAAAAAAAAATGGCACAAAGAATTTTCTAAACAGAATAACAAAAATTTATCTGGATGAACTCGATTTTGTTCTCACCTTTATTAGAAACCCCATAAAAACACCGTTTATAATAAATACGGATTGCAATGGATATTTATCTCAACTAATATTTTGATGTAATTTCACTTTCATTTAACGCTAAAAACTATTCTATTTATAAATACACTCACAGTGATATACTTCTCGAGAAACTTATCAGGCATAAAAATCATATACAGTATCAATATTTTACTAATTTTTATCAGTTGATTAAATTTTATTATCAAAAAGTAATAATTCTTTTAAATAATATTCTTATATACTTTCACTTTCATCTAGTGAATCAACAGTTTCACCTGTAAATATACGAATATAATAAATAATTCCCTTTGCTTTTAGTATTATTTTTCATCTGAAATATCGAAGTAATTCTAATTGAATTCCGCTGTAAGATGTTTTTCCTGTTCTTATATGCATGTTTGTCTTCTTCGCGATACGACACAACTCCTGCCCTAGAGATTTGTTTGAAGCAAAGCAACATGTAACGCTAAAATCTTTCTTTTCGCTTGCCGAGTATGAAATATTCATGCTAAAAAAAGGTCTGAGATTTTTTTTTCTCTTTATGCTGAAATCTCAAAAATTTGCAAAAAGCGTATTTGTGTTTCTTTGAATTATTAAATGCGTTTTTATATTCTAGATGGGGGGAATTAAGAGGGATTTTACAACTTTAATAAGACATTTTGAATAAAGCATGCTAAGTTGATGATCTTGGATTATAATAATCGAAATAAGAATCCTTTTGTCTGAATAATTTATGCAAGTTGTTATTACAAGGCAAGAGTTTTGATTTCAAAAAGATGTGCGCTGAAGAATCTTATATATTTTCAAAAATCTCATTACAATGGAAATATTTGAGGATATGATGCGACGAAGTCATCTTAAGCATAATAGAGCGTTCTAGTTTTACTTCAAGACTTTTTTAAATTAGTTTCAGGATATTTTTAATATGCGATTTTTTGAATTTTTTTTAATAATTAACTCCTGTTGTGGGTATAAGAAAAAAAACTTGAACAGTGAAGAATTGACGCATTGAATTTACTAAATAGAATAACAAAAATTTATCTGGATGAACTCGATAGGAATATATTTGCTCTCGGCTTTATTATAAATTGCATAAAAATACCATTCTATAATAAATATGGACTTCAATTCTGAATATGTTCCTGCTTAAGGTAATCAATACATTGCTCTAAAAAGTATTACATTAAAAAAGCACAAGAGTGCATTTTATTTGGTATTCAACTTTGATACATCTCTTTAATTTTATAAAAGCAGGTTTTCAGTTTTATTCTTCAGACAAAAATTGAAGTTACTGTTTATAAGCGATTTTTTAAGCCTTTTAAATAGAGCATTTTTTTCAACAAATCATTCTACCGAAAACCTTACTTCCATATACTTGTAGCAATTCGTTGAAAAGAATTTGTATATTAAAATAAACTGATAGCACCATAAAAGTATCAAGTAATGATACTCTAAAAATTGTTGGCAGTGTTGCTGCCTCTATTTTATTGAGTAATTTAACGATATAACTAGTATTCGTTACACTAATGTGTAATATTACATAGGAACCTATGGAACCTTCAGATACGGAAAACTAAGGATTACCTAAAAAATGACATTTATTTTAACTAATATTTTGATATAATTTCATTTTCGTTTAGCACTAAAAACTATTCACTTCTCATATATTTTGCGAGTTGTATAAATCTTCCGAAATTTATAAATTCCAAATATATCCCCTCGCCCTCCTTATTTTACCTATCTACTTCACAATAGTTCTATTATAAGTAGCCTTAAAATTATTAAAATTTCCTTTATGCTAAAAGAGTGCTTACTTTCTGTACTTTACGGTTATCTTTTTAGAATTCTCTTAAGTAATAACCATCTTAACGTTTTTCTAATAAATAAACGTATTTCAATTAAAAGTAACTTGAAAAAAATTATAATCAATTTGAATTTAAAATAATTTGCGTATGTTTTAACATTTCAACCACAAGCAATGATTAAAAGTGCACCATGTTGATATTTTTTTCTTTACACTTTTGATATTAGAAAATAGTGACGGTTTTACTTATTTCTTTTTTAATCAATAAATTCATTTTGAAAGTAGGAAAACTTTAAAATAATATTAAAATCCGAAATGCAATATGATACAACTAGTTAAAAGCTGTTTTTTTCTGTAAAATATGACAGGATAAACAATTATTTTCTATAGAAAGTAAACGCAAGTTTGTATATATTTCTATTAAAAATATTTAAAATAAATTCATTTTGATTAATATAAAATAAGCCTCAAACATATTTAAAAATGACTATGACATGTATTTGCTTTTTTTTAAATGCACTTTTTGATCATAAAATTATTACATTGTTAAAAAGAGAAAAAATAAAGAATACTGCCCAGTTAAACTGATGGCATTGAGCTCACAGGCTACAAATACTAACTAAAACCTTATATTTTCAAGGGTTAATTCCGTTCGAAAAAAAATTAAGAAGGGGAAACAGCTCTGGAAATGTAGGGGAAATGTAGGGGAACATATGTTTGAGCACCTTTCCTCTTTTTTTATACTTAATCATTGAATCTCCTATACTATCAAAGACATGCTTTATCATATAAAAAATCTATATCCAAAATTCAGAGCAAATGAGATAATTCTTAATAAAAACCCATTTAGCATTTATATAATTTAAAAGGAGTTATCCCCCTCTTTTATACTTAACCATTAAACTTCCAAAACTATTCAGAGATTTGAACGAAATCTGAAAATTCTGCTTGAAAAACCCATTTATATAAATTAAGGGGGGGGAATTATGACCCTATTTATACTTATTCAATGAACACCTAATAACAGTCACGGAATCGCCTCATCAGAATGATCCTAATCTAAATTTTGAACGAAAATTTAATTCTGCATGAAAGTCCCATTTATATCAACTAAGGGGAGGGGCATGAGCCCCCCGTTCCCCCTCTTATACATATCGAATGAACTCCAAAAACTAATCAGGGAAGCGCCTTGTCAGGATATACCTACATACAAAATTTCAAGTGGATCGGATATTTTTATCATGAGTTATCGCGTTACGCACGAACGTACATACAGAACGGACGGGCACATAAGCACTCAGGCTATGATAGCCTGTGAGCTAAAAATAGTTTTATAGATAAGTTAGAAAAATGTGTTCAAGAAGATATGTCTCGCGCTAAGTCCACACTAAGTCTATGAGTAATGTGTTTGTATATATGATGCAAGAATATGGGCATTAATGGAGTAAAATTAGTTTTTGTGTTCAAGCATGCATTTATTTCAAAATAAAATGAACAGATTAATCAAAGTATTGTCCGTCGCTAGTTAATATACTAGTCTATAAACAATATCTCGTGTTTTGTAGCGATCCAAATTTTGAACCAAATTTGGAGTTTTGTGAACAAAGTAAACCGGAGACCTGAGAAATCGTGCTGCTTCTTCAGAACAACCAGCAGTCAAAGGGAGCAATGTCTTAAGAATACGATGAGTGCTGTTAAAAAATCTACCTGAGCGTTCATAAATATTTTTTTTTTTTTTACGACTTTTGCGAAAATTTGTCTTTGAACGTCTCTCGGTTTCAATTCATAAGGTATTTAATACCTTTGCTTTTGAATCATTCTCATGGATTTCAATCGTAAGGAAATTGCTTGTTGACTCAATCTCAATGATTCTGCAAAATCCTCCTGGGTTTGAATCGGTTCTTTATCCGGCAATATCTCTCTCGTAATCCATAGTAAAGCTTTCCCTTTTTGCCTGTTCCAGTGCTAAGTTTGTTTTCAGCGGTGAAATGATGAATCTCGAAACACCAAAAAAATTTAGTTATATGATTTATCAGTTGCAGAAGCGTTACCGTAAACTTCTACAAGCATCCATGGGCTTCATCAGTCCCTTTCTTTCAATTAAAAAGAAAAACTGAAACCTCCTGCAAATGTATCTTAGATTACACAAAATTTGTTATATTCAAAACAGTAGAAAACAATGTTTTTGTATGAAACCCAAAGCGAGATAAACGGTATAAATTCAAAGTGGTAGCGGTATACTGACAGAGATTTAACCTGTCTGAAACCACCAAAACTAACTGTTATTATAAAATATTAACTACAGCCCGTGCCATCTTTTGAACTAATTTGTAAACCTCATACATTTATTAATTGTAATTTCAATAGTTTTTTGAATTATTTTGTCATATGAGATTGATTTACTCTACATAGAAAAGAAATGAACTTGATTTTATACATTAACCACTCCATTTAACGACATTTTAAACTTTAATATCAGTAATTACGTATAGCATTTTTATTGCCATATTTTCCAAAAAATATTTTTTTTTTTTTTTTTTTTTTTTTGAATTATAAGGTTAGATAAGGCAAAGAATACGACTAAAATATTCTGGTACTAAAAAAATAAAAATTCACACTCCATTAAAAACATCTTCTAGACATATTAAAGGACAAACCAACAGAAAATTTTGCAAATTTTAAGGAAAAAAAGTAACCAATTTATTCTGTAGGTGTAATTTGGCGTTATTGTTTTCAGCTTTCAACATCCTCCCCTTCCCTCCCTTACACAACACACCTATGTATATAATATAGAAAAAAGAAAAAGAAGACTCATGTTATGTTCTTGGTTTCATTTGATTGGTAAAACGTAATATTTTTAACAAAAATAAACGAATATTTATTATTTAGAATATTAGACGTGAAATGTTTGTAGATACTTTAAAAAGCAAAAAATATTAGGTTTAAGTGGATTTATTTATTTATTTATTATTATTAGTTTACGATTAAAAAATTAGGACTGATAGGTAATGGATGTAGATAACCTACATGTAACAAGAGAGTAGCGTTATAATAAATAAAACAAACATACAAAAATACCTTTTGTAACCAACTCCCTGGGATTATTTTAGCATATCTCATTTAGAATTAAAATACTCATGTGTTGTATTAATTTACATATTAATCTACTGGTTGAATACCGTGTACATTTTTCCAGACACACAAACAATTTTGTTGAAGTTATAATTATATACTTAAGTATCTTCTTTTATTTCTTTATCCATCGAAATTTATTTTAAGTGAAATTTCCTAAGGTCTGATTAAAGCGAACGCCATTATTTGCCATATAATTTCTTCTTCCGATAGAATCAAGAGCCAGACAATACATTAATGGCCCTGTTTTGAACGCACAATGTTTTATCAGTAAGTAATTAATCCTCTCTCGAGCTTTCATTAAAGGCTCGTTAACACTTGTTTATCGGCGCCATTCTTGTCTCTAATCTCAATAACGTAATGGTAAGATTTACGAAAGTACTTCCCAGTGTTTTGTTTTTTCTGGTGTAAACAATTTTTAGGCGATGGGAAGTCGTTTACTTATTAGCAATATTATGTCTTTCATTAAATGAGTGCTACATTCCTAAATTTATTCTACTTTAAGTATGGGAATAGGTTTCGTGATTTGGCATTTAAAAGGAACTTACAGGAAAAACTATAATTAAAGATATGGGTTTGAAGTATCTACTTCTATTTTTTTATACAGCGAAATTTACGAGGGTAATTCGGAAAGTAATCTCCGTTTATGAATTTAAAAAAAAACTAATGAAAGGAAACATGTTTTATTACTTACGTATGAAAGACACATTCTTCAGCTACTTCTCAACATAATTGTCGTATTAATTAAAACAATTATCATAACGGTAAATCAGCTTTGAAATCCCATCGTCACAGATTGATGCCGCCAGCCTATTCAACTGCGATTATTTTAAAATTCAATTCGCACCACTCTTTCAATCCAAAGAATTTTAACATACTTTTCTATATAATTTTCTGATAAACGTACTACCAAAAATGTTTTAAAAAATAGTGGGTCAAGTAAAATATTACGAGAGCAATTCGGAATTTGTCAGTATGAATAAAAGAATATGTTAAAATTCTTTGAATTGAAAGAGTGGTGCAAGTTGAATTTAAAAATAATCGCAGTTGAATAGGCCGGCGGCAGGAGTCTGTGAAGATGGAATTTCAAAGCTGATTTACCTTTATGATAATTGTTTTAATTAATATGACAATTATGTTGAGAAGTAGCTGAAGAATGTGTCTTTCATACGTGAGTAATAAAACATGTTTCCTTTCATTAGATTTTTTTAAATTCATAAACAGAGGTTACTTTCCGAATTACCCTCGTATTTTAAGTGAAATTTCCTAAGGCCTGATTAAATTGAATGCTAATATTTGTCATTTAATTTATTTTTCCGATAGAACTAAATGTCAGACTATATTAATGTATGTTATGTCATGTTATAAATTAATATAATATGATTTTGTATGCAGCGTTTTTTGCAGTTCCATATATATTTTCTTCAATTTATTCTATTCAGCTGATCCGAAGTATCAGACCAAATTATGTGATCGTTAAATTTCGTTGGGTGAATTAGTTCTCAAGTACTTCGTCCAGGATGGCTCAAATGGAAGATCATTGGCGGCTTCAGCTAATACATCCCTGGTTCGAAAATTGGCCTGGACTTTTTTCACCCATTTGGAAAATTTTCATGTGTTACAATTCATTTGCCGATTGAGTAATTCTCTTATAAATTACATTAATGGCCCTGTTCTGAGCGTACAATGTTTTATCAGTAAGTAATTAGTCCTCTCTCGAGCTTTCATTAAAGGCTCGTTAACACTTGCGCCATTCTTGTCTCTAATCTCAATAACGTAATGATAAGGTTTACGAAAGTTCTTCCCAGTGTTATGTTTTTTCTGGATGTAAACAATTTCTAGGCGATGGGAAGTCGTTTACTTATTAGTGATATTATGTCTTTCATTAAATAAGTGTTACATTCCTAAATTTATTCTACTTGAGTATGGGAATAGGTTTCGTGATTTGGCATTTAAGGGTGTTTTTAAATCAAAACGGGCAACTTTGTGGCACAAGTTTCAATTTATATTTGTTCGGAAATGCATGAATCTAGCAGGTGTTGTTATTCAGAAACTGTCTAATTGAACTCAGTTTTCTTTTTTTTACAAACGCAATGGATCTTTCATAACAATCCTTCAAAATTGACGTTTTTGAACCCATTTCCGACAAAAGCAGAAAAACTGGTCGAAAAGGAGGAGAAAGAACGGGTTTGAAATAGCTTAGAACTGGACAGATAATTTAATTATCATAAAATGGATAACTAAGTTCGATTCGAAATCTCTTCCATAATCAGGCTTTCCAACTTTATACGTTTCTGCTAAAAAATGTATTTGTAAATGTGTCAAAACGTTTTGTGCTTCTGGAGTGGAGCAGTTGAGAACAACCTTAATGCAAAATTAAAAGAAAAGGGATGTTTAAATAAAAATTTTTCATTGTTCAGGATGCTCCTGAAATTGATCTAGAAAATCATAGAGGAGATATCAGACACCAAAAGTTTTAAATATTGCCATAGAACATGAGGTAGCAAGCGACTTATTTAAGTATAAATACAGTGTTTCTTTTCACCTAAACTTGGGTTGACGGTAATAATTTTAAGTAAAATGAAAGCACTGCGATGAAATACAACGGTATGTACTTTGTTTTGTTACCAATGTTTTAATATCACAAAATTATTTAAGAAAAACAGTTTGTCCAAGTTATCTTTATAGTGCGTGAACCGATAATTACCATCAAAAATATGTAGTATCACTGTAAAAAAAAAAAAAAAAAAAAAAAAAAAAAAAAAGAGAGAGAGAGAGAAGGAGAAAGAATCATACAAAAATTCTCAATTTTGGCGCTAGTATTGCATAATTTACAGGAAATATCCGTAAGTTTTCATTAAAACAGTTTTTTCTGTAGAAAATATAGATTTTATTCTGTAAAAATCACAAAATCCACCTTTTTTTAAATATAAAACAAACTGATTTTCTTAAAAGAAATGTTTTTTCTGTAAAAAATACAATTTCTTTCTGTAAAATTAAGTAAAAAAAGTTTCTGTAAAAAAAGTTTTTTACAGTACTAGCATATGTAATTAAAATTTCTTCCACTGTTTTTTATTTTATCACATTTAAAATAAAGGAGAAATGTGTATAATTTTTTTTATCTTAATACGCTTCACTTTGCTTAATAAGTGACTCAAGTTGTGCTTAATAAGTGCTTTGCGAGCCCATGTTCTATGGTAAATTTTCATCCCCTTGATGCTTTATCCACTCTGAATTCTTCGACGTCCTGTATATATGTGTGTATTTATATTTTGTTTCGTTTTTCAAATTTAAATTCGTTTAATGTTTTTAGTATAAAAACTAATAATTAGAGTCACATTTAAATATATATATATATATTAAATAAACAGCGTTATATATATATTTTTTTCGTTTTGAATACAGAAAATAAGAAATAATTCAACTTGTTTTCAGGATTTATGAAAATATTGATTAAAAATTGATTTCAATACAAGTTTTATTAAAGTAATTTTTACGTCTCCTTTTACTAAGACAGTCTTATTTTCAAACATTTTCCTCAAAAGAGGGAGTCATCGGGTTTGAGATAAAATTCTGGTAAAATAAATAACTGCAATTTTGTAGATTCTATTGTAAAGTTACAGATTTTTGTGGCTTTCCAAAAAGTTGTTTTGTTGACTTAAGTCTTTTTTCCTACAAAGTGCAGATAAAATTTTAGCAAGCATACACATCATAATGTCATAAAAATTATTGTAATCTATATAGAAAATTCTAATACACATATATAGAAGATTAGTTTTCGGTGTCTGTACTTAAGGGGCTACTTCAGTCAAATGAAAAGACCCATTCACTAATGCTAATCTTATGGAAGAAATTTTTACAGATATCTCGGTTGCATTTCAATATTTTTAAATGATTTTTTGGCTTTGGATATCTGGGATCGATCTGTATGCATGCCGTTAGTTACTTTTTTTCATTTTGTTTACAGTTATTTTTTACAAGGACGCTTTCATTTTCGGAACCGGTTTGGAAAACGAAAGCAACCCCATAAAAAATATCTGCAACCAAAATCGAAAATCCAAAAAACGACCTCTATTCAGATCAATCTGAGTTATCCAATGCAAAAAGAATCATCTAAAGATATAAAAATGCAACCGAGATACCTGTATAAATTTCTCCCATAGGATTAGCATTAGTGAATAGATCTTTTAATTTGAGTGAAGTAGCCTCTTAATAATGCCTTACTCTTAGAAACAGTCCATTAAAACATATTATAAATTTCATAACTCAACAAGTTAATCGTAAAAAAATGCATTTAAAAATGGTATCCAATTTCGAAGGTGCTTTTTAACTTAATAATTTAACGATGCATTTTTGTGTTATTTAATGATTTAAAATTATTTAAATGAGCTTCAATGAATATATTTGTAATAAAAATGGAAATATTTCTTTGTCTTTTAAAATTTTGTGTGATACAATGAGTTAAAAATATTTAAATTGCATTTTGTGCTTTTTGTAATTTTTAAAATTTTTATTTTTAAAACTCCAATTATTTTTGTGAATTAAATGAAGATGGGACTTTTATTTAGTTATGCTTTAACACGCAGTAAATATAAATGGCAAAATAAAAGTTTAAATTGTAACATTTTAATCTTTATTTTTGATACTGTAAACTAGTTTCCATCACATAAAAGGAAAAAAAAATCTGCTAACCCTCAAGAAAAAAAGGATTTCTAATCTCTCATCACATTAAAATGACGATTAGAAACTTTTTCGTTCCAGAATGAAATGATTAGAAAAGAGCCCTTAAAGCAAAATACTTTTTTAACAAGTTAGGTTCATACGAATTCAGTATAAAGCGTTATTTTGTAAAATGTTTTTCAAAAAATCCATCAATAGCAAGAGATAAGGCACAAAAGCAATCTTGATATGCAGTTTAAAAAGACAGTTAACAATGTCCATTTTACTGGGGAAAAACGGAAATTTGCCACTGCTTAGTCTCAATGTAACTAAAGAGAAAATAAAGTTTAAAATTTTTAGTGGTGTGGAAGGTAATTATAGAATTTTATCATGGAATATTTATACGATGTATTTAAATTTCAAATGAGGGCTTCAAATAACGATTCAGCAATTTTAATTTATAAATAAGCATTCTTGGGTATAAAAATAAACTTCAGTATACTTCGGAAATGTGCCTTTTAGATGAATAAATTAAAATAACTTACATATATATCACAAATTATACATCACAGAATACATTAAAATATCTCTAATCTTAATATGCACTAAAATTTTGTCAACTTAAAAATACATTTTGGAATAAATATGCAGTCTACTGCAATACTAATTGCAGATCCAATTAAATTATTTCTTTATAAATGTGTTTAAATGTTTTTAATGACTGACTAATTAAATCCTTAATATGAATCAAATCAATTTGTTATTATGATTTTATAAAAATAAAAATATTTTAGCGTATAGGTCTAGGGAAAAAAACATCCTGATATAAATAAAAAAGAAAAAGAAACATTTTCACAATAAACAATAAAATGCTGAAGTAACTATTTAGTGAAAGGCTTAGAAACAAAATAGCATTACTCTGCTGAGAAATTCTGTCAAATTTTTAAAGTTAATTACAAACATGACAAGAACCATCTTATAAGTGATCTTTAAATAGGATAAAAGTGACTATGCAAAATGTGTATTATTTAAAAAATATACAGGGTTAGCCAAAAGTCTTGCCGTGGTTATAAATATTTATTGCGATCAAACTATTATAACGTAGGATTGTTGGAAGAAATTGTAGATACTGTAAGAAGTTTTTAAGACCTCGCACATGAGTAAATGTCAACGTGTGACCAGTTGGTATTCAAAGAATGCCTAAGCGGTATTTTAGTCTCCGCCAAATATTCTTTTACATAGCTTTACAGTACATGTAGAATCTTTAGCAAAAAATACTTCGAATTCATGTGATTCTTTACGAACTGATTGAGTAGAACTCCGTAAAAACGATTTCCAAATGCTTTCAACATTTGCTTCACTCGTACTAGGGTTGACACTTCTAAGAATTTCAGCAACACAGCATGTCGCTTTAAACCCGTCATATCACCATTACTTTATAACGTATATTTTCGTTAATTTTGCACCATGAAAGTTACCTCCATAACAACATCGAAATGTTCGCTGAACATGAACATGTCCAGCAAACATTTCGATGTTGTTCAACTTCGTTTCGTGAAACCAAAGCAGTCATTGAACTTTGGATTGATGCCATTGATGCCAAAATTCCTCATATAGAAAGTCCTGCTTCTATCAGTCAATCTTTAAGGAACAATCGCACCATCTCTTATACAGCTACTAAAAAAAGCTACTAAAATTGACCTATTCAATGATACAACAAATTATAGTGAATTATTATATTTAGGGCAAGACTTTAAATTAATCTTACATATTAAATTATTGACATCGGATATTGTTAAATTGAAAAAAAGTATAAAGTTTTTTTTTATTAATTTTAATTTTACCATAGCTTTAGTTGATAATATGTGTTTTAGGAGGAATACGATTGGTATTATTAAATGTAATAATTTTTTAAAAATATCTTACAGTAATATTTCTAAATTTATTTTATTTATAAAAAAATGTGATTCTAGTACACAACTAAAATCGATTTTTTATTACGAAAATACTATACCGATGATACTAAAGCATATATTTGGTATTTTTCTGGTAAAAACTAGCAAAAATAGCGGACTTTGCATGTTTTAAAAAATACTTAGCTATTTTCCCTCTTTATTCTCCTAAACTTGTAGCATTTCTGCTTTTCAACTTCACTTGTCTAATCGTCTCATTCAGACAGGTAGGTATGGTTTCCAATTTAACTGTTTAATTGGAACTTATCATTTTTTATACATTATTTTATTCTATTTTTATGGTGCAATTTTTTAAGGAATTTTTCATTCGAAAGGCAGATTAAAGTTTGGTTTGTTTCATTTCCCAAACCATCGATACACAAATTTATTGCCATTAAGCTGTATAAATAACGCTAAAATGATAGAATTGACATTTTTAATAATGTATAAAGGACAAACAGACAATGAGAAAGGAGCATAAATTAATTTACCTATATTAACAATTTCGGGTCCGATTTTTTTTTCCATTTTAAGTACAACGCTAATTTTACTTTAATATTATTAAACGCAGTTATCCAAACAGATTTACTGAAATTTAAAGTTTATTTCATTGTCTGAAATTAAACGAATGTAATTATATTGTATTCTATTCAACTCATAATGATATGATACTACGCTGAGGAAGAGGTTTTGGAGGCATTTGGAAAACAAAGTATTAAGGGTGTATTTCGATTCAAACTGCTTGTTTTCCGATTCATTTTTGAATTCACTTTTGCTCTCAAATACACCAAACATTCAAAATCTCTTATTTGGAAAATACACAAGGTGCCGTGATTGTCGATTCTTTGATAAATGCAGAAAATATTGCAAAAAAAAGCAATCAAAAACGGCATTTCGAATCGATTTTTTCCAAGCGGAAGGCCTGGGAACCAAAAAAAAGGGTCTTACTGATAAGAAAATTGTTTATTACTCAAATTCTAATGAATTAAGCGTAAAAAGACATCACACGGCACCTCATATTTCCCTTCAAGAATCCCCACAGCAAGTTTCATGTTTCTACTTTTAAAAATGTGTCTGAAATTGTATCGGAAAATTTCGAGCTGTTGAAGGAGGAAAAGCGTTTTTTCGAATACACCCTTAACCGAGGATTTGAGAGAGTATTACAACTTTCTATGGTTTTTTGTGTTTCATCATGCATGATTCATTCTGAAAAGTAACCTATATTTTAAATTTAAAGAGTGAAATATATGCATAAGATAAAGGAATCGCTAAGGGTGCAAAGTGAATTAAGTAATTTTTTATTATTATTCTTATTACTAAATTTCAAAACATAATTGAAATCATAATAAAAAAGACATAGCCGTTTATTTCTATTTCTATAAGTTGAAAGAAACAAAAGTAACTGTTAAGGCAATGTAATACTCGATGAAAAGACATGTATTGTTAATAGAACACCAGACCCGTAAGAGTTAAACTTGTTTGGATGACTCCGCTGTTTTTACACTTACCTCCATTTCACCGTTGACCTCGGGCTGTATTATTTGTCCCATCCATGTTATTATGCATTTTTTATTGTTATTTTATCCATTGTACTGATGATGGAACTTTAGATTATCCATAGTAATTGTGTATCTTTGTTTTTTACGTCATTAATTCCATACGTGTACTTGCTACGCCACTTATTTAAACCTTCAACTACCAGTCGAGTCCAATTGAATGCACAGTGTAGACGCAAAATTCTTTTTCAAACAAGAAATTCAATTAAAATTTTAAACTAGAAAATAATAGTATTTCATGACGAATAATTTTTAGATAATAAAAAGTATAGATATTAGAAAGAATAATATTTTAATGCGCATGTTTTTATACTTTGAAATTTTCGTTTTTAGGTGCGTTCGTAATTATGTAAATACGTAGCACCTATAGTTGTCGTCTGTCTGTCTGTCCGCATATAACAACGTAAAAACTACCCAACGGAATCATGTGAAATTTAAAATGTATAATTATTACATAATTTTGTCGAGTCATTTCAAATTTTATGAAAATCGGCAGCATAGATCAATTACAGAGACAATCAAAAGTATTCCATTACATTACGTTCAATGGAGAAAAAGTTTCAAATGCATTTTAATGGTGTTACACTCATTCAAACATAATAAAATTGATATGCATCTATGAAATATATACTATAATATACAATTTGCATAATCTGTGTTGCAAAGAACATTTATTATTGTTTTACAAGGCCGCACAAAAGTATTCCATTACATAAAGGTATAGGGAGAATGTTCTTTGGTGCGCGTTTTAATTGTAATTAACTATTTAACATTATATGAGATTGATATACGTTGCTGAGGAATACTACAAGATATTTCTTTTATAAAATAAAGCAGATAGTATTTACAGGGACACACAAAAGATTTGGGGTACTATAGTGTATCCGAAGTACCATCTACTATAACAGCAAGATCTGAATATTTTTAAAACTTCGTTATCGTACGAACGCACCTCATTTACTACGTTTCACCTGCAATTTCCAACTTGTTATTCTTTAATATGAATTTAAAAATTATATTATTTCGTAATATTTGCTTAACAAAATTTAAAAGATTTAAAAAATGATAATATTTTTTTATATTTTCTTTAAAAACATTCCGTTTTAAACTGCATGCTTATTAGATACTTTCTTTGATACACAGAACAAGTGTTTAAATCTTTTTTTCCTTTAAAGTTTTAGCAATTTATTTTATATTAAAATCTGTTTCATTTTGAAATCTGAAAAGCAATTTCCAATGCTTTTTGTTTTTTACGCTTTTCGGATTATTCATATTTTTCTTTTAACATTACATTTTGAAATTTGTAATTCACTCACGTTAAATTTATTAATGATGAATATTTTTCATATCTGCGAGCATAAGAATTATCTTTTTATAAATTCAAAGAGAAAAAAAGAATGAATTTCGAATTTAAAGAGATAAAATAGAAAAGTTATATATTATAAAAAGTTTTCTGATAGTAACAAACTGCAAAATAAAATACTTTATTAAAAATAATATAGTATACTTTTTAATTATATTTTAAAGAAGTTGCTAATTATACGCCCCTTTTTCATTTCTATATCTTTATTTTTGCATTATACTACTTATTTTTTTTCTTAGTGTATAATATAACATAAGCTTCATATTTTTATCAAAAATATATTTATGTTTCTAAACTACGAAAAGTATATATTGCTAAAATTTCCAATACAAATAAAAACATTTAAATTTATTTCAGTGAAAGAAAGTATTATCAAACTTTCATTTATAAAAACAGACATTCCAAAGTCTTATTGTTATTTGAAGATACATTTTTAGTTTGACTAATGTGAAATTTCTCCTTTTAGTGGATCCTTTATATGCAAAATTTCATTTTTTTAATGTTTGAAATTGATATTTATGTTGAAACATATTCTGCTATAAGATACAAACATTACTCATTTTACAAAGAAAGCATTTTAAATACTCTGGAACTTAGATGCTCCATAATAGATGTGTATCTTCGTTTTTTACATCATTAATTCCATTCGTGCACTTGCCTTGCTGCTTTTTTTAATCCTTCGCCTACCAGACGCATTCAACTGACTGGACAGGGTAAATTCAAATGTTTACTCAAAACAGAAATTCCTTTAAAACATATTAAAAATTTAAACTTGAAAATAATTAAAATAAATAAATTAAATAGTTTTAAGTAAAAATTATAATATAGTATATTTTTTATAAAACTTGACTAAATTTTCCGGTAGTTGAAGGTTTAATATTACATACAAAGTTGTTTTAATGTGCATTTAAGCTAAACTTTTTTTTTTTTTTTTTTCAAGAGATATGAAAAATAAACCCCATATCCGAATAAGCAGGTACGATATACCGGAATTTATTGTAGTTTATGTTTTTAAACATTTAAACGTCATATAAAGTCACAACCATACGTAAAACAACATAAATTATAAGGTTTAATTAGATAAAGAAAAATAAAGAAGAATATTTTAAAACATCTGTGTTTAAACTCGGAATATTTCGTTGTTATTCTATAATGAATTTTAAAAAATATTTTTTCAAAATATTTGCTTAACAAAAGACTAACAAGATTTAAAATAAATATATATATTTTTTTACATTTCCTTTTAAAAACATCCCATTTTAAAATGCTTCCTATTTAGTTATTTTCTTTGATACACAGAACAAGTGGTTAAACCTTTTTTTTTTCCTTTGAAGTTTTAGCAATTTATTTTATATTAAAATCTGTTTCATTTTGAAATTTCAAAAGCAATTTCCAATGCTTTTATATTTTTTCGGATTATTCATCTTTTTCTTTTAACATTGAATTTTGAAATTTGTAATTCACTCACTTTAAATTTATCAATGATGAATAATTTGTATATCTGATTGCAGAAGGCTTATCTTTTTATGTATTCAAAGACAAACAATAATACTAAAAAAATGACTTTCGAATTTAAAAATATAAAATTAAAAGTTTTCGGATAGTAACAAACTGCAAAATAAAATACTTTATTAAAAGTCATACTATCATATATTTTTTTTTATTTTTTTCCAGTAAGTTGCTAATTATTTGCTCCTCTTTCAATTTTTTTTCCTTTATTTTTCAATTTTACTGCTTATTTTTTTTTTTTTTTTTTTTTTTTTTTTTAGTGTATAATTTAACATAAGCTTCTTATTTTTATTAAAAGAGTATTTTTGTTTCTAAATAAAAAAATGTGTATATAGCTAAAATTTCCAATACAAATAAAAAAATTTTAATTTGTTTCACTGAAAGAAACTATTATTAAACTTTCCTTTATCAGAAATATACACCTTTCAAAGTCTTATTGTTATTTCAAGGTATGTTTTTTAGTTTGAATAATATGAAATTTCTGCCTTTATTAAATCTTTCAAATGCAAAACTTCAAGTTTTTTTTTTCATTTTTACATATATAGTATATATATATATGGTTGAAATAGATATTTAAGTTGAAGTATATTCTGCTGCAAGATACAAACACTTATAATTTTACAAAAAAGGACTTTAAATACTTTCAAACTGGGTACATTTGTTTAGAAAAAAATCAGTTTTTTTTTTCGTTTTTTGTTGTTATGTCAATCTTCTGATTCCATAAGTATACCAATCATGCATCAAATGACATTTTTGACAAGTAGATTTTAGCACTTTCTAACACGTTTTAACAAAGTTGGAAAGTACTTATGAATTCGGTTTATTTGCCTGTCTGATGGTCTGTCTGTCTATGCTCTAAACCGTGTTAATATAATCATATTACCATTAAATCGATTCATGTTATTGGGGTTTATTATGGCATGTTCGGTATTCAGAATAAAGAATATAGCGTTTGCGATTCATTTACAGGGACACTCAAATAAATTCCGTTATATTACTGCTTATGGGTTTACATTATAGGGTCGCCCCCTGAGTATGCCTAATCAAGACAAATGCATGTAACGGAAGACTTCTTAGGATAGGATTAGATATACATGAGAGCTATTGAGCTTACTATCTTATCGTATAAAGGGCTAATGTTATGCAATCTGTAGATGGCTGTAAAAAGAAAAAGTGAACCTACGCCGTTGAGCTATGAAAAGGGCTGTGTACACGCATCAGTTTTTCACTGAAAAAAGTTTTAAAGCTGTAAAATGGGTTTTTTAAACCTCTTCTGCATCCGCTATATTTTTTTTACCTATAGTGGTCTAATCAGCAGTGTCCAGTGCAAAGGTGGAGCTAAATATGTATGGGAAAAGAGGAGAGATGGTGATGGTTATTAAGTGATGCTATTTATGAATACTCCATGTATCGTATCCTCATTTTTCAGTACTAACTAGATCGTCTTATCATTTGTTACCATGAGAAATCAAAATTCTAGGCAGATGAAAAGGACTGATAAAAAGTGCTATTAACAAGCCCCACAAGAAAAAAACTATCAAAGATAGTGAAATGGTTCAAATTTAACCACGAAGCATTAAGTGAAAATCATTGGGTATCTACAGAAGCAGATTGTTCTGAAATCTTCAAATCCTTAAGTGCTCTAATCTTCAAATGTGGTAATAACTACTCAGTCATTAGAAAATAAAATTATCTAAATTTAATTTTGATTGCATTACACGTCAGTTCATATCGTACGAGTAAAACTCTTCTGAGTATTAAGTTGCAATTTTTCTGTTTTTCTTTTATGCTATTCATTTATTATCAATCAGTTAAAGATCAACAATGCATTACGCTTCTAGACTGCATGTAAAATGTGGATAGTTAAATTCCGAATAATTGAAAACGTTTATTAATTGCTAATTATTTGTTATCTAAGCTACCCTGGAGAATATCCTAGTTCGGTAATTTCCCACTAGGAAACCATGTAGGGAAAAATCAACCACACGGCACTGGATGACCAGAATTATGATGAATAATTTTAATAATATATTGATCCGCAATATATATTAAAGAGTATAGAAATTAACGTCTGAATATTAATTATTTACTTCTTAAATGTTCATATATATGAAGACAGACATAAAAACACGTTTTGTGTTTATATCTATATTAATATATATATAATCATAATTTCATAAAATGTTAAATAATTCAATATAATTAAAACACATCTCAAATAATGTTTCCCCATGTACCATTATATAATAGGATACTTTTGGGTGGCTCTGTAAATTAACAAAAACCACAGATTGTTCAGAATGCATATTTCGGTATATATGTCATAGATGTATATGGATTTTATTATGTTCGAAAGAGTGTAACATCATTAAAATGAACTTGAAATTATTTTTTTACCATTGACCGTAATGTAACGGAGTACCTTTGATTCCCCCTCTAATTTAACTACGTATCCTATTTTCATAAAATTTTGAATGACACGACAAAATTATGCAACAATTATATATTTCAAATTTCAAAAGATTCGATTGGATAGTTTTTGCGTTGCTATATGTGGATGGAGAGACAGACGGACGGATTGAATTGCGACTGTAGGTGATACGTATTTACAAATTACAAATGCACCAAAAAATATCAACAATGTTCTTATTTCATGAATACTGTTAAGCTACACATATCTCTTGCACAGCATCAGATATGACCAAATATGGTCATATTCTTCAGACTGTTATCTTTGGATTACGACACTTCTATTATTTGATTTAATCCGTAATACTATCAGTAAGACCCCGAACTCATAAAATATTGTACACAAACACAAGTTTTGTGTTTATGTCTATCTCAATATGTATGTACCTTTAACAAAATCCCAGACTTAAATTGCTTACGCTCTTGTATATCATCGTACATAAAGTAGTGGTCAAAATTATAAGGACAAGACAAAAATCAACAAATCTTGGCTACATTTGACCTGAAACTTATGCAAATTTAATGACTGGAAAACAATGAAAAATGAAGACTGTTTTTATGACTTTTATGGAAAATGTAGAAATTTCATATTCATAAGTTGTATTACAGATTTATACAGTTATCTCATATGGACTAAATTATAAGAACAACTTTATTTGTGTATTCTAAAAAGTAAAATTTGCATGTTTTTTGCTCTGCACACGGTATTCTCGGATTACATAAATGCGTAGTAAGCATTTAAAATCGTTATACTCTATTTTTCAGTCATGCTGCTAGTTACAAAGCTTTCGGAGTTTGAGAAAGGGGAAGTGGATGCATTTGAAAGATCAGGAGTTTCTGTACGCCAAATTGCGACAAAACTTAATAGATCAAGAACGGTTATTTACAATTAACTTAAAAATCCCGGTAAATATGGGCGGAAAAGACATAGATGTAGGCCATCTTCTGTTTCTTTGTACGGGAAAAAAATAATAATTATGCGAGCCTGCTTCTTGAAAAAAAAAAAAAAAAAAAAAAAACGTGAATTGAACTTAGAATGCAATGCGCGAACTCTTTGACGTGTTTTCAAAAAGAAAAAAAGAGGATTCGCTATGGTAAACATACGTCACGACCGCCTTTTATAAAAATTCAAAAGAGACTGAGGGTGGAGTTTGCCAAAAAATGCATTAAATTGGGAAGAAAGTGGGTTGATGTTGTCTTCTCCAATGAGAAAAAGTTTAATTTCCATGGACCAAATAGTTTTCGGTACTTCTGGTAGGATCTCTGATGAGAAAAGGAACTTTTCTCAAAGCATTCATTTGGAAGTGGCTCATTAATGGTCAGAGGAGGTTTTGCAACTGTGGAACATCTCCAATGGTTTTTGTGCAGGCTAGAATGAATTCTGAGAGATATGTTGATGTATTGCGCAGTAATATTTTACAGAAGCACAATTAATAACGAGTGGAAACTATTTTTTTCCAGCAGGATAATGCCTTTGTACATGTTTTCTAAATTTAAAAATCGTGGTATGATGCTAATTTCGTGAAACTATTTGATTGTCCGACCGAAAGCTCTGATCCGAATCCAATGGAAAATCTGTGGAGTATTTTGGCACACGAAACGTTCGAAAATAGTATACAATAGGAAAACAAGCAAGAGCTCTTGTATTCCATCGAAAAAGCCTCGTCAAAATTTTCCAGAAACGTTCTTAAGGAACTGTCAAACTCCAAAACATCAAGTCTGATAAAAGTGATTGAGAAGCAAGGGAAATCATTAATTATTAGCATGTTTCAGGTAAAAACATTATTGTCCTTATAATTTTGTCCAATTTTTACAATGACACATTTTGGTAATTATGGTAAAGCCTATTTTTCCTTTTTCCATTATTTTGCATTCTGCAATGATTTCCAGAAAAAAAAAAAAAAAAAAAAAAAAAAAGAATTTTTTGCATAGTTTTCACTTTATTTAGTTAAGAAATATATATATATATATATATTTTCAATTTTCAATTGTTTTTATAATTCTGACCACCACTGTATCATTTCTTACTTTTTATATATTCATACCTGTATTTCCCACTGATATTTTGTCTAATCAATGTTAAAAAAAGCTCTTGTTTTAAAGAAATAATTCCTACAAATAAAAAGAAAAAAAATCTATAATGTTCGATTTCATGAATACTGCTAAACTGCACATTTATCTTCCAAAGCATCAGATATGACCAAATATGGTCATACTCTTCAGACTGTTATCTTTGGATTACGTCACGGCTATTATTTGATTTAATCCCTAAAACTGTCAGTAAGGCTCCGACTTCACCAAAGAAAGTGGTGACAAAATAATCATCTCTTTTTCGCGTATTTCTTAACGACACCCTTGACGGGAAAGAAGAAAGAAACGAACTGCTAGAAAAGCAAAGACTGAAACATGACCTGCGGAATGTATTCTTAGAAAATATTTCTCCAATGTCTTGACAATGATGAAGAACTGAGTAAGACCTCGTGTGTCAACTCGTCCACCGATCACCGCTATTTCGTGACCGATGACAGCACTCCGGTCGTTTATTAGGCTCGAATCAAAGAATGTAAACAAACCTGTGACGTAAATAGCCCCAAAAGATATTTTCCCATTCTTCTACCAAATATTCTGTTAATGACAAAAGTTGGTGACATTTATAGGCCGTTTGTGAGAAGCTATATTCACAATGCAAATCATGAATTGTGTGTAATTAAATAATTATTTAGCAGATTTGTTTAAGCAGATTTTTTCCTTAATAAATCTTATTTACGTAAAAGGAAAAAAGAACCAAAATTTAGATAAATGTTCAATGCATTCGTCCAATTACATCTACTGTTCAAACATGAGAGACATTCATTTATGGATGCTGAATACACATACCTTTAATACCTTTTAAATATATATATACCGTTATATACCGTACAAATACCTTTTAAATGTCATAAACTAGAAATAGGTGTTTTAGCTAATTATATATAAATAAAATAGTCTTCTTTTTATTTTTTAATAATTAGTTTGAATACAGATATGAATTATAGTAAAAGAAAAACAGTACATATACAGGGTGATTATAATTAAAGTCCGAGTTTCAAAACGCTCTAAAAAGCGAACCACTCGTTAGAATGGCGTCAAAATTTAACAGCGTATTATTGAAGAAGGGGGAAAGAACATGAACCAAAAAAAAGTTCCAAATTTGAATGACAGATGGCGCTGTAAGCGTCAGTATATGTAAATTAAAATACCTGGCATGCGCACGACAATTTCAGGTGTTATAAAAGCGTTGGGTAAACGGCGTTTCCTCATTTCGCTTCTCAGACGTTGGCCATGAATGTCTCAATGAAGGATCGTGCTCTGCTTGTAAAGCTTTATTACAAGAACGGGGATTCTGCACCAGTGGCTCTGCAGAAGTTCAGGCCGATGACTGTCAGAGTTCTGGTGAAAATGATGCAAAAATTCGAAAATACAGGTTCGTTTGATGTGCACTCCGGTAGAGGAAAGAAAAGATGTGATTCGGCGGTAGTTGAAGAAGTGGCCAGAGCAGTTCAGGAAGAGTCTAGCGGTGGTGAGCAACCATGCAGTGCACAGAGAATTGCCCGAACAGTGAACAGGCGTGTAAGCACGGTATATAACATTCTAAGAAACATCCTGCAATGCTATCCGTATAAAATTTGCCATGTGCAGGAGTTGTTCCCTTCTGACCTGCCAGCAAGAGAGCGTTTTGCTCTGGAATTTCTCGCTCGCATGGAAGTGGACAAGATTGGCCGTGGAAAATTCTGTGGACAGACGAAGCCCATTTCCACCTGACGGGATATGTCAATACACAGAATTGCTGAATATGGGAAACAGAAAATCCACTCGCAACGAACCCAGTACCACTTCATCCTGAAAAAGGTCACTGTGTGGTGCGGATTTACGGCATCATTTATCATAGGGCCGTATTTTTTTGAGGAGACGGGTGCTTTAGGTCCTGTTACCGTTACCGTCAATGGTCAGCGCTATGAGTCTCTTTTGCGTAATGACGTCATTCTAGCTCTGCAACAGCGTGAATGTCTGGATAGTATCATTTTTATGCAAGATGGCGCTCCTCCGCACATTGCAAATCGAGTGAAGCAGTTGTTGAGGCGGCATTTCGGAAATGCTATAACTATCAGTCGTCATTTCTCTACAGCCTGGCCGGCCCGATCACCTGATCTTAATCCGTGTGATTTCTGGCTGTGGGATTATCTGAAAGATATTGTGTTCAGTACTCCGATTGCCAACGAAGCTGAATTAAAGACACGCATTGCGCAACACATTCTGAACTTGACCCCGGATACACTTCGATCGGTTGTGGAACATGCTGTTTCCCGATTTAATCTTGTTGCACACGACGGTGGACAGCATATTGAACATGTTTTGCGCCAGTCTCATCAAACTTAAAAACCGATTGGATGGATGCTTTTTATGCGGTTTTTGGCCTCAGGACAACTAAAAACCGATTGGATGGATGCTTTTTTACGCGGTTTTTGGCCTCAGAACAATTAAAAACCGGTTAGATGGATGCTTTTTATGCAGTTTTTGGCCTCAGGACAATTAAAAACCGATTTTTCCCATCCGATGTGGTACGACCTTGCCGTGGTGGACGGGCTTACATAACTAACAGTATCACACGCGTGAAGTCATGCATACTGAACAATACAGTTGGTTTATAATGTGTAACTTACGCCTTAGTTGTTGTTTTACGATTTGTCCTTTGTAGTCGAAATTCTGACGCTTACAACGCCATCTGCCGCTAAAATTTGGAACTTTTTTTGGGTTCATGTTCTTTCCCCCTTTTTCAATAATACGCTGTTAAATTTTGACGCCATTCTAAGAAGTGGTTCGCTTTTTAGAGCGTTTTGAAATTCGGACTTTAATTATAATCACCCTGTACTTATTCTCAATTATAAAGTTTTTCAATAGTAGGATTTTATTAGAAATTAATGTTCTTTTTATGAGGATTAAAATATAATAATGATTGAAGAAATAAAGAAACGTTCAATATTCAGAAAAAAAATTAATTTCTGCTTATATAAAAAATTTAAATATTGTACATAAAATGTTTTTAATGTACTGCTATTATAAAGAAGGTATTTTTACATTAATTTAAATTAAATTACACATTTTTTAAATCGTGTAGACATGTTGCAAATGTTGATCTCGGAAATGAAACTTTAAAGCATTTCATAAATAATTTAGTACATTAGTTGTTTTTCTAAATAATTTCTTCAGATTTTAATAGCATTTATAAAAATTGCATACAATTGTCGAGTTAGTTTTAATTTTATTCCCGTAGTTAATTTTTTTTTAAACTTGGCAAAATCAATGTTACATGGTATTTTCTTCGTATATCCCAAGTTCCTAATCCAAAGGAAATAAAAGGGCGCCATTTAGAGTGATGTGCAGCTGAGAAGATTACCGCACAATCTCTGCGAAGGCTTTGGTCTGGCACTGCATTGCCCAGCGAACACGTGTTTTGGGGATTATAGGGAAACAGTTCGAGGGAAGTTTCCCAACTTTCGCCTCTAATCTTACTCATTCAGTATTAGGGTTATTATACCACTTTCTGCCAATGACAACATTAACAGTCGCACCCCCTTACGTTGTAACTTTAATATATTTGATTAGTGATGGTCCCACGAGAAAATATTCACCGCCCTCATATTGCACCTTGATCATTAATACTCTAAAAGGTTTTTACTTCCATATATATATTTCTCTTTTTATTCCACCTACCCCACATAGAGAGTGTTGAGGTCTATGTAGGATTATCAGTCCCCTCTGTTATTAGTTTCACACCCACAAAATGGTATATAGCCCGCAGGTTGGATTATTTTTTCTTTCTTTTTGATAGACCTTCTGTACTGCTTAATATCATTATAATAGACATATACGGATTACATATATTCCGCAAAATCTGTAACAATTTGACACAAATAAAAAGGAAGATTTGGATATTTGAAAGAAAATTTTTATCATCCATGTTTTGCTGTGTTTGTTAGATACCAATGTATGGTAAGTAAAAGCAGCTGTCAATGAAAAAAGCGTGCAATAATGAAGATATAAAACTTGACAGTCCTAAATTAATAGATTTAAATATATCAAAATAAAATTGCATGTTTTCCCCTAAATTTTCCTTCTAATATTTTTCCTTCAGTATTAGAGTATATACCATATATATTCAGTATCAGATTCATAGACCAATACAGATTATATTTATTCCACAAAACCTGCAATTATTCGGCACAAGTAAAAAAGAAAGTTTTGAATTAAAAAAATATCATTCATGTTTGCTGTGCTCGTTAGATACTATTGTACGTGTAATTATGTGCAGCAATCAATAAAAAAAAAATGCTTAATTAGTAATGAAGATGCAAAACATCTCAGTTCAAAGTTAGTAGATTTAAATATCAAAATAAAAATTACACATTTCCCTCTTACTGAAATCTTACAAGTACTAGAGTTCATTTTTAAGAATTCATTTCATATATAAATGGTTTTCATTGTTGTGAAAAAATAAGCTTAAGTTTTCAGAATACTTTAATTTGTGCGAAAGTTTAAGAATTACTTCAAAGAATAATAACACTTCAATGCAAGTTTTTAAAAGTAGTTTTTACAATACATTAATCATTTCTCTCTACCCCGACAATCGTTTTTTTAATGCTATGAAATCTCAATTTTACAATTTCTACCGAAAAAAATGGGTTCTCAAAATTGTGTAAGAAGTACTCAATTTTGAGTATTTTACGTACTCAAAATAGCTCCGATCCAAATGTATACGAAACTGAGAAACACGTGTACTCATTTTTGATTCTATGGTAGTATTCAAATATAAATCGCTATGAACGGTCCCATGAGCTTACAAATTAAAATAAAAAAATACTGGCATTTATTTCGTGCTTAAAATTATTAACAATACACGTTTAATTGATTGTTAACACGAAAAATAGCAAAATTATTAGCAAAAGACCAAAATCGAATATTTTTATGATAAGAACATTATTTGCAAGCACTTTAAAATTATCTTAAAACACTATATATAATTTAATATTTACATTAATATGCATCTTTTAGGTCGCCAGCATGAATAAAATAAACCAATGATATAGGGTACAAAATTATCGTTTATTTGGATTTGATATCATAGGAAGTTTCAAAATTGCGAAAGGAATGTGTTCATTTTGTATCCAAACATACTCAATTCGATATGCGTACATCGATATGCGTACATCGATTTGCTCATTTTTGAGTATTTCATTTTTTCAGTGTCAGCTGCATTACTGAAACTATGCGTGCAATGGCAGCAGAAAAATGTTAATGCTAATACCGTTCAATTTACATATTTACTAAACATGAAATTATTTACTTGAAATCTCATAGCAATCGAAAAATCGGTTTTCGGGCAAAAAGAACTGATTAATCCGGTATTTGTGCTTATGCCGAACGAGCTCCGCAGTTCTGCTCTCATGTGACCGAGTTAAGTTTTGCACTAGCTACCATAGTGGCACGTCGCGTCGTGTTTTTTCAGCGGGTCTTAATCCCACCGTTCTATAAATCTAACAGCGGATGATTATTTTTATCCCCCTTCAAAACCAAATCCTTTCGGGTTCGTATTGTTTTCCATAATGAGAACAAAATTATTTTTACATCAAAAATATTAATCACATCTTTAAACGAAGAGTTGTGTAAGATCCGTGAGATTGCAGGTTCTAATGGGTATAAAATAAGTAGCATCAATAAATTAATTAATTATTATAGAAAAGGGAAGCCTAAACAATAATATCCAGGGTTAACTGAAAGATTCAATAAAGTGGGTGATTCTAAAAATTTTAAAAAAGTTTCTTTTCCATATCTGAAAGACAGTTTTGAGAAATTAAAATTTAAATTAAAAAAGTTTAATATTGAATTGATTGCAACTCCTCCACCAAAATTAAGATGTCTACTTAATAAGCAAGTGGATCCTATAAGACATGATGATCTTGCTGAAGTTTATGAAATACCTTATATTACTGAAAATGGTGACTTAAATTATTACACAGGCATGACTGGGAGAAAGTTTGGAATTAGAAAAGGAGAGCACGAATCTGATATTAAATTTGGACGTACTAACACTGCCTTATCAAGAACATATTTAAATGAGGAGATAAAAATATTGTTTAGTCAAAGTAAATTGTGTTTCATATCAAATTGTAATCGTAAATCTATTATAAGAGAGTCCATTGAAATTTATACGCGTAAAAATCTGGTTTGCAATGATTCCGTTTCTTTTATTATTCCTAAGTTATGGTTAGAATTAATGAATAAATTCCTCGTGAGAGCTTGAATGGGATGAACCATGTTGGAAATTCTTTTAGATCATGGTCTATTTTTAATTTAATTTTTTACAATAGCGCGCGTGTTTTTTGGTGTTTTTATATCTCATTTTCGCGTGTCATTTGTATTGACCGTGAAATATTTTGAAATTTTATTTTTATTTATATTTTAGATCATGGTCTATATTTTAATTTAATTTTTTACAATAGAGCACGTGTTTTTTGTTATTTATATCTCATTGTCGCGTGGCATTTGTATTGACCGAGAAATATTTTGAAAATTTTATTTTATTTATATTATGATTATGGAACTTATTTGACGGTTCCGAAACATGTCAATGTATTTTATTTTTATTATAACACCTTTCTTAAGTAAAATTAAAATTTTTATTAAAATGTTAATCACATCTAGCCAAATAAACTTATTGTAGTTTAAAGATGATCTCATTGTCTAATTAATATGCATGAATAATGTATCATGTATAATGTATCTCATCTAATGAATATACTTATTTTGTGTACCATTCAATTCTTTTATGTTTGATAGTAGGTTAAGGAAGGATTTTTGAACACGATTGGAAAATATCGTATTACAACAAAATTTAAGAACTATTACATTTTTCTAATATTTTTTGCGTTTTATCACACACGGTTTGTTCAGAAAAGTAACCTATATTTTAAATTTAAAGAATGAAATGTATGTATAAAATAAAGTAATCACCAACGGTGCAAAGATAATTAAGCAAACTTTTATTATTATTGTTACTATATAGTAAAATATCTCGGAAACTATTTTCGAAAAATTCGGGCAGCTAATAAAAGTTTATTTTTGTAAATTTCTAATTGAATTTCAAATATAAATTATTTTTTGAATTTTCTAAAGATAAAGGACCGCTATTCGGAAATTAAGGGGACTTGGAAGACGTTATTGTATATATTTTCGCTCGTGAATATTTTAGTAAATTAAGAAACATCTGTTTATTATTATTATTATTATTATTATTATTATTATTATTATTATTATTATTATTATTATTATTATTACTTACAGTACATGCTTCTGGGTACACTGTAGACATGTAACGCTGTGATACAAAGTCTTTAGAAAATGTTGTTTGCTAAATGCAAACATGTGTATTTAATAAGAACAATAAACGTATTTGACAGAAAAAAAAAATATTATGCAAATCGTGAACGCATATATATTTTTTATTTTGTTATACAAAGGCCTGCTATCCATCAACATAAATGTAAATTACGTTCGACACATACATGAATAGGATACTTTAGGCATTTGATATTCTTCAGGCGAAATGCGTACCCCACATTTAACACATAGATGGAGATTACCCGGAACTAATCCGCGAGCATTTAATCCCTATTTCATATAGAAATTTCCCCCCATTTTACCCTGTTTAGAAATGGGATATAAAATGAAAAAAAAAATTGCATATCGAGTAAATCCGTCATCCAATTCATGTCCTTTCATACTATTTGAGCAAATTTAATGCTATTTTCAATAGAATTCAGTATATAAATGAAAAGTTTACTATGTATGTATAATTCCTTTGTATAAACATCTTCCTTTGGAAGATGTTTGTCATTGTTTGTGAAAAAAAAATTGGAAGCAAATATGTGTACAGACTTTCAAGTATTACACAGGCAGATTACAAACTAATTATGAGATAATTTATGATTCTTACAAATAAGTGTACTGCTGCAAATCCATTTTTATAAATTTTAATGAAATATGGTTCTTATGGGATTTTTATAAGCATGGTTTAATGCTTAATGTATGAATTAAAAGAAATATTCATTTCAAAATATATTTAAGTTTAAAAATGTTTCGTATAAGAAAATATGATGTGAAAATTTATGAGAAATAAACTGTGATATTTATTTATATTAAAAATTTCATTTTGGTAACGAAAAATGCAAATTAATGGAAGTATGACCTCAAAAAACGTTAACATTTGAAATTTTTTTCGTTGGTGCGAATTCGAACTAGTATAGAATTTATGGGTTAACAATAATTCTGCAGCCAGCACCCTGTTGTATGGCATTTATTTTTTAAAAGGTTTTTCTAGAATCCCGAAACATTCTCGATTTCCCTTCCCCTAGTAAGTTTGGAATTTCTTATGCAACAATTTCTTAGTCTATTCTAGACAAAGAGACGAACATACAGACATTTTTTCAGTGCTATATTTTATGTTCATCGTTTTAATAGATGAATGAACATAAAAATATGTGTTTTCCTGAAAATTGCAGATAGACAATCTAATTTTGTTATGTAGTGTGTATAGATGCTAGCGCATGATCTCTATAGCAGTGATGTGGCTCGACATTTGAAATTTTTTGTCTCTGGGAAACAGATACTTAAAGCCTAGATCCTCCTTCTTTTTTTCTGTTCATTTTTCTTTTCTTTTTTCTTTTTTCTCTCTTTTTATTTATTTATTTATTTATTTATTTATTATTATTATTATTTTTACAAAAGATTTTTACTTTTTTTTATAAATAAGTAATGTATTTCATAGCAAATATGCCGCTTCTGCAACCTTTCAAGGTAAAAAGTATAAATCCTGAAGGACCATCACGATGTTTTATGCATCCCTACATGAATTTTTAAAGTGCATTTGTATTCGTATAAATATGTAGCACCTATAATCGTCGTCTGGTCTGCCCATCTCTCTGTATATAACAGAGCAAAAACTCTCCAACGTAATAATTTGTAATTTAATATATAGAATTATTACACATTTTTTATCGAAACATTTAAAATTTTATGAAAATCGAATAAAAAATTTAAAAATAATAATAATACAAGTTGAATGTAGATTCTGCCATTGCAGAATCCAGTTTTGTCTCCGATTAGAAAAAAAAATCGATAGAGGTTTTTAGAAGGGCGTCCCCGTTTAGATTGCAATGAACCAACTTCATTTTTCTTGTGTTTATCAATATAATAGCAAACAGAACGGCGTGAAATACCCAATTGAATAGCAATTTCTCTCTGAGACATTGGAATTGCGGAATAATAAAGAGATACAATTTGACGTGCTACTTCTTCATTGACTATATTCATTAAAAACGAATGTTTTCTTTAGTTTAAACGCTTTTTTATAGACTCTAAGTAAAAGGAAATGCAATTTAACAAAACGAGTGGAATCCCGTCGAATTCGACGAATGAAATGTTTAAAAGACCCGATAGATTTGGTTTAAAAAAAGCAAAACTAATTATCGTTATTGAATCACTATATAATAAATATATTTACAAACTAAAAGTCAAGTTTGCCAGTAACAATTTTGCATGCAAATATTCGCACACCTTCAGTTAAAATTGTAATTTGAGTGCCGGCGAAATCCAGAAATTTTATTTTATATACACTCACAGAAAAATAGTTTTATTTAAAAAAAAAAAAAAAAAAAAAAAAAAAAAAAAAAAAAAAAAAAACTAATTTCATTTTTACTGCGACATTATTTTCACTAACTGAAGTCATCTGAAAGTAAAATTTCAATCTCAGTGTCCATAATGAAAAGAAATATTGAAATGTAATATCGGATACTACTAGGTTATCCCGTCGACCAAAAAGATATCGCCAAACTATAAGATTAAATGCCAATAATGGATGATCGTGAATGTCACATTCAATGACATTAAATACGATTCATGTGTTTAAAATGTCATTAAGTTTTTTTTTTCGACTTTTATTAATATTTTTATTAATATTCTACTAATTATTTGTTTTTTCGTTATTTAAAATAAAAATTATGTCAACATGTATAATTTGGCTATTAGTTTGGAGATTTGTATAATTTAGCGAAATTGGTCGATGGGATAACAGAGTAGTACCTAATATCGTTATGAGTAAAAATATGATGTTTTAAATAGTCACGTCATTTTCTCTTCAAATGTTTTTTTAAAAGTTACTGTTATTAGCAACATGAAAAAAGCGTCCGTAATAATATTGTAATTCCCATTTATCTGGTTGCTGAATGACATTTTACTCATTTGAAATTTTTCTTATTTTGCTTTAGACATTAATTTTTATCATAAATTATTTTCTGTTATTTCATTTACATTATTAATATTATTTCTCAGTAAATATTTTTTTTTACCTCAATTAGTGCATAATTATACGCAATCATTTTGGAAAATAAATTTTTATTATCGAGAGAAAAGCTAAACTGAGTTGCCACCGTTTTGAAGAAATATCGTAAAAAGCATTTAAAATTAAAAATAAAATATAAAAATGGAAATAAATTAAAAAATAACTAAAATGGGCACAACTACAAATAAATAGCCTTCATTAAAAAAAGTAATTATCAAAATCGGTTGAGTAGAAAATTCAGGGTTGATGACACGACATTTTTAGCTTGTCTGAATGAAATAGCATCGGAGGCTAAAAAGTTTCCTTAATTCTTTTAATTCATTTTACGCATAATTCATTCAATCATATCCCTTGATAGATATGATTGTATGCCATGGTGCTTACGCCCTATTTTGAGATAGAGGCACATTATTTGCGCATTAATGAATTTGAATATATAATGGTAGTAAATTTTGTAATCATACATTTTTGCATAACAGTGTAACAGTTATTGAAACCAAATTTCAATATTTATAAAACTATTTATAAAACGAACGCGTCTCATTTGCCATGTCAGCAATAAAATTTCCAACTTGTTTGGTTAAATGATACACTATAGCGCATACCTGCTATATTTTAAGTCTCATCAGATTAGGTACAATGTATTATAAGGCTTTACAATGCATGTAGGAAGTGTACAGGGTCGTCATAATAAAACTTTGCCGATATACGGAGCTCTAGTGGCGAGTCCACACAACAGATCGAAATGAAATTTCAGATATAGCTATTCAAAGGTATGAGCTCGAGATTCTGTAAACGACAACAAAATGGCGCTCACGGTTACGGTTATAGTTACAGAAACTCGAAAATTTCCAATGGCAACACCCATTTTTTTTCATCGCAAAATGCTCAGCACATGTGAAAACCCTAGATAGCGTTGGAACCGTACGTGTATCGCAACAAACGGAGATGTTATGCACGCATAAAAAACCGTTCTGGGAATCTTCCCCTCCATAGAAAAAACTCGATTGGGGCGCAAGCAGGAAATTTGCATATGACACAGAGTCAGTACACTAATCTCTGATTACAATACAGATCGGAGAAACTAAAACTTTTATTTTGATTACACATTTTCCACATGGGTGCCATCACAGGCAATTAATGGTGATGTCACCCATGTGGAAAATGTGTAGTTTTAGTTTCTCCGATCTGTATTGTAATCAGAGATTAGTGTACTGACTCTGTGTCATACGCATATTTCCTCTTTGCGCTCCAATCGAGTTTTTTCTATGGGGGGGGGGAGGATTAACAGAACGGTTTTTTGTGCGTGCATAACATGTCCGTTTGTTCTGATACACGTACGGTTCCAACGCTCTTTAGGGTTTTCGCATGCGCTGAGCATTTTACGATAAAAAAAAATTGGTGTTGTTATTGGAAATTTTCGAGTTTCTGTAACTATAACTGTAACCGTGAGCGCCATTTTGTTGCCGTTCACAGAATCTCGAGCTTATACCTCTGAATATCTATATCTGAAATTTCACCTCGATCGGTTGAGCGGACTGGTCGCTAGAGCTCCATATATCGGCAAAGTTTTTTTATGACCACCCTGTATTTTGTATTATAAGGCTGTACAATGCATGTAGGAACTGTACTATGTATTATAAGGCTTTCTAAAGAGAGTAGCTTCATTTATCCTGCAAACATCCTTAAATTGTATGTTTTAAATAAGAATTGCTAGTCTTTATTAAAGATTGTATTGATACGTTTCCAGCAATAAACGTAAAACATGGAAATGGATTCCTTCTTTCTACGAATATATTCTAGATTTTATTATTTAATTAGAAATGACAAAAATCAAATATATACACTTTTTTTATTGATGCAGTAAAAAAGAGTAAAATAATCTGACAAGAAAATGACATTACTAAAACTCTGAGTATAGTTAATTTTGTTTAAGTAGAAACTAATAAACTTAATTTCTTTTGTTTAATTTAAATTTTAAAGTTTTTTTTTTTTTTTTTTTTTTTTTTTTTTTTTTTTTTTTTTTTTACTGATGCTATAAAAACGAATAAAATAATATGGCAGGTAAATAACATTATTAAAACGATCATCATTATTATTTTTGTTTAAGCTGAAAAAAAATCTTTAATTTTGTCTGTAAAGAAACTTTTAAAGTATTTTTATAAATAATTCTCTAATGTTTATTATAATAAAGAAATTAATTCATTTGAAGGGAAAATGACATTATTAAAACACCCACTATTATTTTTTTTTATTTACGTAGAAACTAGTTAACTTTAATTTGTTTTGTAAAGAAACTTTTAAAAAACATATATATATATTTTAATTTTCTATTGACTTTGATAAATAAATAAATTAAATAATAGCGATAAAAATGAATAAAATAATAAGACAGGAAAATGACATTATTAAAACGCCCATTATTATTATTATTATTATTATTTTTGCTTGTTTGTTTGTTTAAGTAGAAACTAATAAACTTTAATTTCTTTTGTAAAGAAACTTTTTAAGTTTTTTTTTTTTTTTTTTTTTTTTTTTTTTTTTTTTAGAATTCTCTATTGGTTTTGTTACATAAAGAAATTAAATAAATTTTTATTTTTAAACTGATACGATAAAAATGAATAAAATAGCCGGGCAGGAAAATGACATTAACAAAACTCTGTGTAGTATTATTTTTGTTTAAGTAGAAACCAATAAACTTTAATTTCTCTTGTAAAGAATCTTTTAAAGTGTATTTTTTTATATAATTCTCAATAGGCTTTGACAAATGAAGAAATAAAATAATCGAAATTTTAAAAACAGTTCAGGTTTGTGGATTAGAGACGTCTCAAGTAAATGTCAACAGATGGGAAAATACTTCAATTACATTGAAGGGACGTGAGAAGATTCTGGAAGAAAAGAAGACAGTTTTTTTCTTCTCTAGACGCTTTGAAATTGCAGGGTAAAACGCTGGAGGATTGGTATAAACAGGTATTTATTTTACAGCAATTAAAAAGAATAAACTTTGATATACCAATACAAAACAAGTTAGAAATTGCACGTGAACGTAGCAAATGAGGTGCGTTCGTACGATAACGAAGTTTTAAAAATATTCAGATCTTGCTGGTATAGAAGAGCGTACTTCGGATACAGTATAGTAGTCGAAATCTTTGTGTTTCTGTAAATATGCAGGAAGTAATTTCTATTACACCTCAGCAACGTATAGCTTATTCATAAAATGTGAAATAGTTGAATATAATTAAAACACGCCCCAAATAATGTTTCCCCGTATAGCATTATGTAGTAGCATTTTGTGTGGCAATGTAATTTAATGATAAAAATTCTTTGCATCACAGATTGTACAGAATGCATATTTTAGTATATATTTCATAGATTCATGCCAATTCTATTAACCTCTTCAGACCCCAGGGTTTATTTATGTACTTTTCTTAATTTCAGTTATGGATTTATATTATCAAACCGATACATAAAAAAGATTGATCAGCAAAAAAAAATTAGAATTTATTTTTTGTTGATAAAAATGGATGATACATCAGGATTCAAAAAAGACATTTTTTGACAATTTCTTTGGATTTTTTAATTTTATTATACATTTTTGCATTGTAAAAACACTGAAAAACATAAAATAAATATATATTTGGTAATTTTTCATTACTAATGGGCTCTACAAATGATATCTTAACGCACAATAAAATTACTTGAGTTTTCATTTTTGCTCATTTCGTACATTTTTGCTTCAAGCCAATTTTATATAACACATAGCTTACTAAAAAAGAGCTATAGCAAACAAATTACTATTTTGTTTAATTCTTCTATCTGTTAGGCTTCCATTTACACCAATTTCTCTTTTTTTTACATTATTTATATACGTGAAAAAAAATTGTAAAGATATGTATCCTATAAGATACGTCAGGTCTGAAGAGGATAAGTTCGAATGAGTGTAACATCATTAAAATGCATTTGAAACTTTTTCCCATTGACCGTAATGTAATGGAATACTTTTGATTGTCCCTGTAAATGATCTATGCATCCGACTTTCATAACATTTGAAATCACTCGACAAATACGCAATAATTATATGTTTTAAATTTCAAACGACTAAAATGCATTTGAAACTTTTTCCCCATTGACCGTAATGTAACGGAATACTTTTGATTGTCCCTGTAATTGATCTATCCATCCGATTTTCATAAAATTTGAAATGACTCGACAAAATTATGTTATAATTATGTATTTTAAATTTCAAACGATTCGGTTGGGCAGTTTTTGCGTTGTTATAGGCGGACAGACGGACGGACAGACAGAATGACTGAGCGACAACAATGGGTGTTACGTATTTACATAATTACGAACGCACCTAAAAAGGTGATATATCAAGAAAAAAAATATTTAATTCAATTTAATTTTTATGTGCCAAAATGCTCAGTATTATTATTTTTGTTTAAGTAGAAACCAATAAACTTTAATTTCTCTTGTAAAGAAACTTTTAAAGTGTATTTTGTTATATAATTCTCAGTTGGAATTGATAACTAAAGAAATAAAATAATCGATATTTTAAAAACAGTTCAGGTTTGTGATTAGACGCGTCTCAAGTAAATATCAACGGATGGATAAATACTTCAATTACAGCGGATGAAAGTGAGAAGAAAAATTATAGAAGAAAAGAAAAGAAGACTGTTTTCTTCTTTAGACGCTTTGATATTGCTGGGTAAAACGCTGGAGGATTAGTATAAACAGATATTAAAAAGAACATACATTGATTTATCAGTACGAAAAAAAATTAAATAGGATGGAGATATACCAGAAAATAATTATTTGATTCAATTTATTATAATTTTATTTCATATATTTATGTACATTAGTTGCGTGGCAACCCGGTGTAATGCTATAGAATTGCACGAAGTCGTCAGATTCTTATGAAGAAAATGAAACATAACTTTATTGAACATTTAGAAAGCAACTATAACATTAATTTTACTTAATTCAATGCTTTAAATAATAAATTATAGTTACTACTTAAGTTAAAAGATTTTCCCCTCTTGTGAAGGTAAAAGAAAGTAATAAGGAAAATTTTTTTACTCATGTGATAAAAATGAATAAAAACAATCTGACAGGAAAATGACATCATTAAAACTCTCAATATTGTTTAAATAGAAACAAATAGACGATAATTAACAATCATTCGTAAAACAGCTTTTAAAGATTTTTTATGTTTTTTCATACATAAAGAAATTAACCCGTAAAGCATGGTGACGTCACTGCGACGTCTTTGTGACCATCGATTGTCGATGTTACGTCACGTGACGTCGATGTGAAGTCACAGTAACTAAAATGTGAAGTCGTTATGGCCGTTTTAGAGCTCTTTCGTGACGTTTCACAAAGTGGTCACAATGTGACAAATTTGTGAAAAATGTGTCATTTGTGACTAATTTGACATTAACATTGTGACGAAACTGTGACAAAAGCGACGATATTTAAATTGCCAGAAACATGTTTTTTAAGTAAATAACATGTTTTGAAGGATATTTATAAATTTCTAAAGATTTTTAAGAAAGTCACATCTTAGTCACAATGAGACGTCACTGAGTGGTGGCGTTTTGGTCACAGATGTGATGTGACCAAAGTGACTCACAGTGAAGTCACTGTGACCATGCATGCTATTAAGGAAGTAATAGATTTTTTTAAACTGATGCGATAAAAGTGGATAAAATAATATGACATTAAAATGACATGATTAAAACGCATGGTACTATTATTTGTATTTAAATAGAAACCAATAAACATCAATTTCTGTTGTGAAGAAGTTTTTGAAGTATTTTTTTTTTCACTATTCTCAATTCGCATTGATAAATAAAGAAATAAAATAATCGAAATTTTAAAAACAGTTCAGGTTTGTGGATTAGAGACTTCTCAAGTAAATGTCAACAGATGGGTAAATACTTCAATTACAGCGGATGGCCGTGAGAAGAATTATAGTAGAAGGAAAGAAGAAGACTATTTTTCTTTTCTAGACTGTTTGATATTGCAGGGTAAAAGTTTAGAGGATTGGCATAAATATGTATTTGTTTTACAGCAATTAAAAAAGAATAAACTCTGATTTACCAATACGAAAAAAGGAGATATATAAGGGAAAACATTATTTAATTCTATTTTATTTTTATATATTTATGTACGCTGCTGAGTGGCTAGATGTGTTGCTTTAGAGTAGCATGAGATCGTCAGATTTTTATGGAAAAAATAAAACATAACTTTATTGAAAATTTAGAAAGCAACTATAACATTAATTTTACATAATGAAATACTTGAAATAATAAATTATAGTTACTACTTGAGTTAAAAGCTTTCCCGCTCTTCTGAAGGTAAAAGAAAATAATAACGGAATTTTTTTTACTGATGTGATTAAAACTAATAAAAACAATCTGACAGGATAATGACATCAGTAAAACTCCCAGTGTTGTTTAAATAGAAACAAATATACTTTAATTTCTTTTGTAAGATAACTTTTAAAGTTTTCTTTTCCTTTTTTTTTACATTTTTTATGGGCTTTTATACGTAAAAAACTAAATAATAGTTTTTTTTTTAAACTGATGCGATAAAAATGAATAAAATAATATGTCATTAAAATGACATTAATAAAACGCTCAGTACTATTATTTTTGTTTAAGTAGAAACCAATAAAATTTAATTTCTCTTTAACGAAACTTTTAAAGTAATTTTTTTATTATTATTCTCAATTGGCTGTGATAAATAAAGAAATAAAATATTCGAGATTTTAAAAACAGTTCAGGTTTGTGGATAAGAAGCCTCTCAAGTAACTGTCAACAGATGGATAAATACTTCAATTACATCGAAGGAACGTGAGAAGAAAGATTGTAAAAGAAAAGAAAAGAAGATTTTTTTTTTCTGTCTTTAGATGCTTTGATATTGCAGGGTAAAACATTAGAGGATTGGTATAAACAGGTATTTATTAGAGCAATTAAAAAGAATAAACTTCGTTTTACAATACAAAAAAAGTAAGAAGGAGAGAAATCAGGAAAAAATTATTTGATTCAATTTTATTTTTATATATTTATGTACATTAGATGCGTGGCAACCCGATGTGTTGCTTTATAGTTGCATGAATTCATCAGATTCTTATGGATAAAATGAAATACAACATTACTGAAAATTTAAAAAGCAATTATAGTTTTAATTTTACTTAATACGATATTTAAATTAAAAAAATATGTTTACTACTTAAGTTTAAAGCTTTCCAACCCCCTGTTGTAGAAATAAATAAAAATTAATAACAGATTTTTTTTAATTGATGCGATAAAAGTCAATAAAAATAATCTTGCAGGAAAATGACATTATTAAAACTCTCAGTATTGTTATTTTTGCTTAAATAGAAACAAACAGAATTTAATTTCTTTTATAAAGAAACTTTTGGGTTATATATATATATATAATATATATATATATATATATATATATATATATATATATATATATATATATAGATAGATAGATAGATAGATAGATAGATAGATAGATATAATTCTCAAATCGGCTTTGATTCATGAAGAAATTAAATAATAGATTTTTTTAACTGATGCGATAAGAATGGATAAAATAATCTGACATTTAAATGACATTATCAAAACACTTAGTATTATTATTTTTGTTTAAGTAGAAACTAATAAACTTCAATTTCTCTTGTAAAGAAACTTTCAAAGTAACTTTTTTTGTTATTCTCAATTGGCTTTGATAAATAAAGAAATAAAATAATCGAGATTTTAAAAACAGTTCAGGTTTGTGGATTAGAGACCTCTCAAGAAAATGTCAACAGATGGATAAATACTTCAATTACAGCGAAGGAACGTGAGAAGAAAGATTCTGGAAGAATTGAAGGCCAATTGATTTTTTTCTCTAAGCGCTTTGACAATACAGGGTAAAACGTTAGGGGGATAGTAAAAACTTATTTTAAGGGTATCCTGGACCCATTTTAAAATAGTTATTATTTACTGAGTAAAAATATTAAGTTTTTTTTTTCCGATGATAAACCACATTATTTGTAAATATAATCAAATGATGAAAATTCTCATAATTTTAAAAATGTATTTTTTAATTAAAATTTTGTTAACATGTGGGATAGTTTAAAATAGTTTAAACTCGAAATATTCTTTGCAGAATTTGATTTTTTCCCATTTAAATATACAGAAATATATAAGCTTTATTTTTTATTCAGTATTTTTAAAAATAATAATTTTTAAATTAATTAATTAATAAGTAAAAAATAAAAAAAACTAAATTCAGCATTTAAATGGGAAAAATTACAATATTGATTGGTCTCTACCACTGAAAGCTTGTCACTTCAGTTTTGGAAAGTTTCTCACTTTCCAAATGGCAAAGTCATAAAAATCTTGCTAAAAAAAAAAAATAAACTGATATATTTTTTTGTATACTGTAAAAAAAATACACACCAATAAATTTTACTGACATTTAATTTGCTTTAATAATTTTATGTCTGTTTAAACGAAAACTTTTTTTAAAATATGAAAAATACAGTTTATTATCAATTCAAAAAATAAAATTAAATGGTAGAAAAGTCACCAATTGACATCTCGCCATTTAACATAAGCAATTCAGCATGCAAATGGAAATCATAATAATATAGATTGTTTTAATCAACTGAAAACTTGTCAGTATCTCACTTTCCAAATGGCAATTTCATAAAAACATTAAATGAAAAAAAAAAAAAAAAAAGAATTTTTATGTGCATATACTATAAAATAAATACACACCGATAAATTTTATTGGCATTAATGTTTTTAATATCTACTTAAACGAAAATAGTTTTTAAAATATGTAAAATACAGCTTTTTATCTATGCTCAAAATAAAAATATAGTTGAAAAGTCAGCAATAACTTCTCGCCATATCCCATAAGCAATTCCGCATGCAATTGAAAATCATAACAATATTGATTGATTTTTACCACTGAAAGCTTGTCAGTTTCCCACTTTTCAGATGCAATGTCGTCAAAACTTTAAATGATTCAGAAGTTTTCTGGATACTCTTTCTGCTGCACTTGCAGTTTATTTGGCCTGAAAAGTTATTGGTGCGAAGACGAAACTTTGAATCGATTATCTGCTCCCTGTTGTCGCTGAAGAAAATAAGTTTTAAGATCGCGCCATCTTTAGAAAAATGTTCGAAGTTAAATAAAGTGAGATTTGTTGCCTAGCAAATTATTTTGCACACATATTATCGATTTTAGAAACAGAATTTAAAGAATTCTGTTGTATATTTGAGTTTGCTCAATATACAGGGTGATTCTAATTTTTTCTACAATAAAAGAGGGTTGATAGTACACATCAAGACAAACAATATTAAATAGGAGACCAAGGGTCCAAAACGTTTTCCAGAGGAGATAGCCGCCATTAAAGTTTAGGGACCAAAATTTCAAATAAACATAAAAAACGGAAAAATCGGTCGATTGATTTGCGGTTTTCACTAAAATTATTCTTTATGTCGGCATTTTCTTGAAATTAAATTATAAAGATAAATTTCAAAAAATGCCGATAGAGGGCGCTTTAGACTTTGAAGTAACGAACAACTATCTTTTGCCGGTATTTTTAACATCTCATTAAATTTTTTCGTAAGCTTAGACTCAAACTTAAATTTTGTGCTTAAAATCTGAATAGTTGGGAGTAATTAAGTAGCACAAACTGAGCTGTGTTCAGTGTGCTCAAATTTCAAATGATTATAAAAAACGGAAAAATTGGTCTATTGATTCGCGGTTTTCCCTGAAACTATTCTTTATGTAGGTATTTCCGAGAAAATAAATTATAAAGATAAATTTCAAAAAATGCCAATCTTAACACCTCTCAACGAATCAGAATTTGAGCTCAAAATTTAAGTTTAAACCTAAGCTTTCGAAAACATTTAATAAGCTTTTGCAAGCATTTAATAAAAACCAAAAAAATGGTTAAAATTAATTGTTGGTTACTCTGAAGTTTAAGGCGCCCTCTAACGGAATTTTTTGAAACTTATCTTTAAAATTTCTTTTAAAGACTTAAAGAATAGTTTTATTTTAAACCGCAAACGAATCGACCAATTTTTCCATTTTCTAGAATTATTTTAAATTGGAACCCTCTTAAACATAATTCAGTTTGTGCTACTTAACCACTCCCTACTATTCAGATTTTAAGCTCAAAATTTAAGTTTAAGTCTAAGCTTCCTAAAACATTTAATGAGATGCAAAAAATAACGGCAAAAAATAGTTGTTCGTTACTCAAAAGTCTAAAGCGCCCTCTATCGACACTTTTTAAAATTTATCTTCATAATTTATTTTTAAGAAAATACCAGCATAAGGAATTGTTTTAGTGAAAACCGCAAATCAATGAAACAGTTTTTCCGTTTTCTATAATCATTTGAAATTTGATCCCTCTGAACACACTTTAATTTGTGCTACTTAACCACTCCCAACCTTTCAGATTTTCAGCTCAAAATTTAAGTTTGAGTCTAAGCTTACGAAAACATTTAATGAGATGCAAAAAATACCGGTAAAAAATAGTTGTTCGTTACTCCAAAGTCTAAAGCGCCCTCTATCGGCATTTTTTGAAATTTATCTTTATAATTTAATTTCAAGAAAATGCCGACATAATGAATAATTTTAGTGAAACCCGCAAATCAATCGATCGATTTTTCCGTTTTTTATGCTTATTTGAAATTTTGGTCCCTAAACTTTAATGGCGGCTATCTCCTTCGGAAAACGTTTGGGATCCTAGGTCTCCTACTTACTGTTGTTTGTCTTGATGTGTACTATCACCCCTCTTTTATTGTAAAAAAAAAAATTAGAATCACCCTGTATATTGTTTCTGAAGTGAACAATATATTAAAATAAAATTATATTGCAGATAAAAGGAATAATAACTAATAGTAAATAGTAATAAGTAATAATAAGTAGCAATTTTATTCTCACAAAGTAAAATTATATAGTAGAAACGGCAGCAATAACTTCTCGCCATTTCCCATAAGCAATTCAGCATGCAAATGGAAATCATAACAATTTTGATTGATTTCTACCATTGAAAGCATGTCAGTTTCTCTCTTTTCAAAAGCAATGTCGTCAAAACTTTAAAAGAAATTTGTGTGTGTGTGTGCGTTTTATAAAATAAATACACACCAATAAATTTAAATGATGTTATTTTTTATATCTATTTAAATGAAAATATTTTTTAAAATATGCAAAATACAGTTTTTTTTTTTTTTTTTATCAAGGCACAAGATAAAAATATAGCTGAAAAATCAGCAATAACTTTTCGCCATCATAAGCAATTCAGCATGCAAATGGAAATCATAACAATATAGATTGGTTTCCAGCACTGAAAGCTTGTCAGTTTCTCACAGCTCAAACGCAATGTCGTCAAAACTTTAAATGATTCAAAAGTTTTCTGGGTATTCTTTCTGCTGCACTTGCAGTTTATTTGGCCCGAAAAGTCATTGGTGCGAAGACGAAACTTTGAATCGATTTTCTGCTCCTTGTTATCGCTGAAGAAAATACGTTTTAAGATCGTGTCATCTTTAGAAGAATGTTCGAAGTTAAATAAAATGAGATTTGTTGCCAATCATATTGTTTTACACACATATCATGTTTTTTAAAAGAAGAATTTGCAGAATTGTGTTGTATATTTTTGAGTTCGCTCAATGTATATTGTTTTTGAATTGAACAACAAAATTAAATAGCAGATAACAAGTAATAATAAGTAATAGCAAGTAGTAATAAGTAATAATAAGTAGACATTTTAGTTTCACAAAATAAAATTATATAGTAAAAAAGTCAGCAATAATTTCTCGCTATCATAAGCAATTCAGCATGCAAATGAAAATCATAGCAATATTAATTTGTTTATACTACTGAAAGCCTTCCAGTTTCTCACTTTCAAATGAAATATTGTCAAAACTTTAAATGAAAAAAAAATTGTGTGTGCGTTTTATAAAATAAATACACACCAATAAATTTTATTGATATTAATTTTTTAATATCGATTTAAACCAAAATAGTTTTTAAAATATGTAAAATATAGTTTTCTAACAATGCACAAGTTAAAAATATAGTTGAAAACTCAGCAATAACTTCTCGCCATTTCCCATTCAGTAATTCAGCATGCAAATGGAAATCATAACAATATCGATTGGTTTCTACCACTGAAAGCTTGTCAGTTTTTCACTTTTCAAATGCAATGTCGTCAAAACTTTAAATGATTCAAAAGTTTTCTGGATATTCTTTCTGCTGCACTTGCAGTTTATTTGGTCCGAAAAGTTATTCGTGCGAAGACGAAACTTTGAATCGATTTTCTGCTCCCTGTTGTTGCTGAAGAAAATACGTTTTAAGATCGTGCCATCTTTAGAAAAATGTTCGAAGTTAAATAAAGTGAGATTTGTTGCCTAAAATATTGTTTTGCACACTTATTAGGATTTTTAAAAGAAGAATTTACAGAATTTTGTTGTATATTTTTGAGTTTGTTCAACATATATTGTTTACGAAGTGAACAATAAAATAAAATAAAATTATATATCCGATAACAAGTAATAATAAGTAATAGTAAGTAAAAAGAAGTAATAATAAGTGAACATTTTATTTTCACAAAATAAAATTATATAATAGAGAAGTCGGCAATAAATTCTCGCCATTTTCCATAAGCAATTCAGCATGCAAATGGAAATCATAACAATATTGATTGGTTTATACTACTAAAAGCTTGTCAGTTTCCTACTTTTCAAGTGGCAGTTTCGTCAAAATTTTAAGTGAAAAAAAAAAACTTTTGTGTGGGCGTTTTATAAAATAAAACACACCAATAAAATTTATTGACATTAACTTTTTTAAATATCTATTTAAACGAAAGTAATTTTTTAAATAGTCCTTCCGGCAGTGCCGGGAGGAAGAGGTAGCTTTCATATACTTATATATATATTTATTTATTTTAAATTAAGTTATATTGTTCAAAGATACTAAGCTCAAATTAGTAGAACCTGATTATGAGCTTGGTCGAAATCTTAATTCAGGTGCACATGCACACTCATATTGAAATCGATTAATATATATATGCGATAACTCAGCCATTTTTTAAGATACAGACGAAACAAAAAATGGAATCTTTGTATGAAGGTCAAATGCATAAAAGAAAAATCTTTTTCAATTTCTCACTTTCTTGTACCTAATTTTAAATTTTAAAATTTATGAAATTTTTTAAATGGCCGCCATTTTGAAATAAGATGGCGGATGGAGCTGAGTATCGAACTCGATTCAGGCCTCAGTATGTACTATGTACACGCCAAGTTACATCCAAGTCGATTCATAAATACGCGTGTTATCACGTGACAAAAATCAGATCGTTTCAAAATGTCAGCCATAAGAAAAATTCAAAGTGTTATAACTCAATCATTTTTTAAGATATAGATAAAATAAAAAGTGTTCTGGAATCGTTGTTTTAGGTTCTAAAACATAAAAGAAAAATATTTTTCAACTTTTAATTTTTTTGCAATTAATTTTAAATTTTAAATTTTTAAAAAAAATTAAAATGGCCGCCATTTTGAAACAAAATGGCGGATGATGCTGGCCAACGAACTCGGTTGAGACATTTGAATATACCATATACATACCAAGTTTCATTCAAGTCCATTCATAAATACGCGTGTTATCACGTGACAAAAATCAGATCGTTTGAAAATGTCAGCTATAAGAAAAAGTCAATGTGCTATAACTCAATCATTTTTTAAGATATAGACAAAATAAAAAGTGTTCTGGAATCGTTGTTTTAAGTTCTAACACGTAAAAGAAAAATATTTTTCAACTTTTAATTTTTTCGCATTAAATTTTAAACTTTAAATTTTTTTTTTAATTTAAAATGGCCGCCATTTTGAAACAAAATGGCGGATGATGCAGGCCAACGAACGCAGTCGAGACATTTGTATGTACTATATACATACCAAATTTCATTCAAATCGGTTCATAAATACGTTAGTTATCGCATGACAAAAATTATATATATGGTTATATATACAACACATGACAAAAATCATATATATATATATATATGTTACAGGCCAAACCCGATTTTAGGCCAAACTAGATTGGCCTAGGCCAAACTAGTTTATCCTATCGCCTATCGGATAGACTAGTTTTTCCTAGGCCAAACCGGTCTATCCTAACGCTCATCGGATAAACTAGTTTTTCCTAGGCCAAACCGGTCTATCCTATCGCCCATCGGATAAACTAGTTTTTCTTAGGCCAAACTAGTCTATCCTAAGGCCCATAGGACAATCTAGTTTTTCCTAGGCCAAACTAGTTTGGCCTAACTCTTATAGGATAAACTAGTTTAGCCTTCTGTTTATTGGTCTGAACTAGTTTCTCCTAGGCCGAGCTAGTTTATCCTAGGCCAATTCAATTTGGCGTGATTTTATTAAATTAAATTACCGCTACAGCGCCAACATTCTAGCTTGTCCTAGGCTGATCTAGTTTATCCTAGGCCAATTTAATTTTACGTGTTTTTAGCTCACAGGAGTCAATGCCTGAGATATAATAACTTGCAACTTCTGTATGTATGTATGTACGCATGTATGTACGTATTTACGTACGTATGTACGCAACGCGATAACTCGTAATAGAAATACCCGATTTGCTTCAAATTTTGGATGTACGTTCATTGATATAAGGTACTTTTCTGACTACTTTTGGAAATTCATTGGATAAGAATAAAGGGGAGCTAACGGAAGGCTAATCCCCCACAGTTAATTTAGAGAAATGGATTTTTCATGCAAAATTAACAGTTTTCATTTAAGATTTTAGATATAGGATCATTCTGACAAGGCGCCTCCGTAATTAGTCTTGGATGTTTATTTTTAAGTGTAAAAAAAAGGGCAATGTAGGTTACCCCCCATAATTTAGATAAATGATTTTTTACGCAGAATTTACGGATTTGCTTCAAATTTGTATATAGGTTCTTTCTGATAAGGGGATTCCCTAACTAGTTTTGATGGTTTAATGATGAAAGGAAAAATGAAGGATCACCCTCTTTCCTAGAAAAAACTAGTTTATGCTATGGGCATTTAGATAAAATAGTTTGGCATAGGAAAAACTAGTTTATCCTCGTCCAAATTTAGCCTCGGCGAAACTATTTTATCCTAATGCCAATTGGATAAACTAGTTTTTTCTACACCGAACTTGTTTATCTAAATGTTCATAGAATGAACTAGTTTTTTCTAGGTAAGAGGGCAATCGTTCATTTTTCCCTTCATACTTAACCATTAAATCCCTAAAACTATTCGGTAAATCGCCTTATCAGAAAGAACCTAAATCCAAAATGTGAAGCAAATCCGTAAATTCTGCGTCAAAAACCCTTTATCTAATTTATGGGGGGGGGGGTTACCTACATTGCTCTATTCTTTACACTTAAACAATAAACATTTACAAGTGATCACGGAGGCGCCTTGACAGAATATTCCTATATCTAAAACTTTAAATGAAAACGGAAAATTCTGCATGGAAAATCCGTTTCGCTAAAGTAACGGTGGGAGATTGGCCTCCCGTTCGCTTCCCCCCCCCCTTATTCTTATCAAATGAATTCCCAAAACTAATCAGAAAAGTACCTTATCAGAAGGAACCTACACCGAAAATTTGAAGCAAATCGGATATTTCTATCACGAGTTATCGCGTTACGTATATACGCACGTACATTCGTACATATATACGTACATTCAAACATACAGAACCTGCGAGCCCATTATTGGGAGGCCTGTGATCTAAAAACACGTAAAATTAAATTGACCTAGGATAAACTAGATCAGCCTAGGACAATCTAGAATCTTGGCGCCGTGGCGGTCATTGAATTCAATAAAATCACGCCAAATTGAATTGGCCTAGGTTAAACTAATTCGGTCTAGGAGAAACTAGTTCAGACCAATAAACAACAGGCTAAACTAGTTCATCCTATAAGAGTTAGGCCATACTAGTTTGGCCTAGGAAAAACTAGATTGTCCTATGGGCCTTAGGATAGACTAGTTTGGCCTAGGAAAAACTAGTTTATCCGATGGGCGTTAGGATAGACCGGTTTGGCCTAGGAAAAATTAGTTTATCCGATGGGCGTTAGGATAGACCGGTTTGGCCTAGGAAAAACTAGTCTATCCGATGGGCGTTAGGATAAACTAGTTTGGCCTAGGCCAATCTAGTTTGGCCTAAAATCGGGTTTGGCCTGTAACATATATATGTATATATATATATATATATATATATATATATATATATATATATGTCAACATTTGAACGGAGGGTGGTTTTGGGGTCTGGGCGTCATGATCGGTGAAAATATACCAAAATTTTCCGGAAGTGCTTTCCTCCGGACGGCTGCAATAGGTAGCTTTTTACTTTTTGTAATGAAAGCTACCTAAAATGCAAATTCCAGTTTTTTATCAATGCACAAGATTAAAATATAGTTGAAAAGTTAGCAATAACTTCTCGCTATTTCTCATAAGCAATTCAGCATGCAAATGGAAATCATAACAATATTGATTGGTTTCTACCACTGAAAGCTTGTCAGTTTCCCACTTTCCAAATGGTAATGTCTTCAAAACTTTAAATGATTCAAAAGTTTTCTGGATATTCTTTTTGCTGCACTTGCAGTTCATTTGGTCCGAAAAGTTATTGGTGCGAAGACGAAACTTTGAATCGATTTTCTGCTCCCTGTTATCGGTTAAGAAAATACGTTTTAAGATCGCGCAATCTTTAGAAAAATGTTCGAAGTTAAATAAAGCTAGATTTGTCGCCTAAGCTTTTTTTTTAACATATATTATGATGTTTAACCCTTTCGGGTCCGAATTTTTTTTCATTTTTTTAGACATAATTACTTTTACGTTAATAAAATTAACATGAGCTGTTCGAGTAGATCAATTAGTGTTTAACTAATGTTTCATCGCCTGAAAGATAGCAAATGTTGTTTTTGCAGACTATTCAATTTATATTCATATGGCAATAAACCAAGGAAAAATGTGTGTAGATGTTCAAAAAATATTGTATTACAAAAAGATTTATCTTATATTATAAATTTCTAATGCTTTTTGCGCCTTATTACACATGATTCTTTCAGGAAAGTAACCTTTATTTTAAATTTAAAGAGTAAAATGTATGTTTCAAATTTAAAAAAAATGCAAACGGTACAAAGAGAATTACGCGAATAATAATATTTATTATTATTATTGATAAATGACTAAATATAAATGAAATTATACACTTAAAAAAAATTAGTTAAATTTATGGCAAAAACTGCTGGCAGCAATGTTGCCACAAGTTTTCGCCCGTAAAAATTGCAGTAAAATTAGATGTAATATGCATATAATTTTACATTATAGTAAATACAGACATATACTGACATTATTATATGCAAATAGTAGAAAAAGTATTTGTTGAAACAAGATAATACTCAATGAGAAGACATGTGCTATTAATAGTGCACCAGACCCGAAGTTGGTTAAAAGAAGAATTTAATGAATTTTGGGTATGTTGTATATTGTTCAGTTTGCCGAATAGATATTTTTTTCTAAAGTGGGTTTCACACCGTATATGGGCAGCAAAGGACCTACACTCTTAAAACGAAAGAGCTGATTTGGCTTCTCATAAACGAGCTGTAATTTTTTCGATCATAAAAAGTTGTTTTTCAAACGATTAAATCTTCTGGATCTAAATTGGTTACTTAAATAGCTCAACTTCATTTAAATTGGTTAAAACTCGAGTTATTTCAAATCTTTTTTGAGAAGCTGCCTTTCAACATTGAGATGAGTGGATTTCAGCTCAACTTGAGCTATTTTGTGGCTGACTTTTTAAGAGAGTAGCTCTTCTAGAAACGTAAACAATGTAATTTAACTCCCTACTTCACTTATTGACTAATGAAAAATATTTGATATAGTCTGCATACTAGCAACTGTAAAACCCTAGGAGAAAATCTGCGTAGACATGAATGAAGACTTACGTGAATATTATAAAAAAGATTTACAAGAAAGCAATGCCAACCATCTGTTTGGACAAGAAAAGGAAATATCATGCTTGGATTAGAAGTTAGATAAGACTATTTCGCCTAAGATTTTTTTTTCTGCTGCCTCAGAAAATATTTTTAAAAGGCTGAATTAAGAGAACAATGCTGAGTGCTAGACAGTGAATACCTAAATAATATCTGGTTTTTATAATAAAATTTTTATTTTTAATAATACTTTGAAAAACTGCAATTTACTCTAAAAAGATTTGACAGAAGCTAGTATAATCTTTTATTTAAAAAATATTATCTACAAAAACACTGAAATTAAGTAAGTGATAAGTTATTGTGACCTTGTGCAGGAAATAATATCGGACAATAACATCATGAATGACATCAAACGATAATATAGGCTGAATAAAGTTATTTCGGGAAGTTTAGTATTATTCTGAAGAGTCTCGCTACTCGAAACGAAAAGTGTTTAACAAGATTGACAGCACTAACTTAGGCTGCGAACACACTCAAACACATTTTGCGGTTAGAAGTTGGGGTGTTTTATGTTTACAGCCGGCATGTTTGATGCATAATGACTTCTCCAGGTCAACTTCAATCCAACTGCAGCACAAGGACCTTTCTATTAAGTAGAGTTAAGTTACCTCTTGAACCATTGTAATATCCCCGTTTTCTATTGTCAGTAAACCACAGAAGGGAGAAGAAGAAAGGATATCATAGAATTCAGTTGAACTTGGGCAAAATACAAGTGTGCTCGGAGCGTTATGGAACAAAAAGGCGGAAACAAACAAAACCAATGAGACAAAATTACACATGACTCTGCAAAGTATGTCGGCATTATTAGAACAGACAGAAAGGCATGATCTAATTAATAATTCAGATGGCAGCTTCCGACATCATCAAGGGAACTAAACGGTTAAAATCGAAATTGACTGGTCAGATTGGAAAAAGACAAGAAAATATATGGAATATTAACGCAAAGACTTTAAGTATTCGAGCGAAGGAGGTTGTGGGTTCGATCCCGCTGGCTCCATTGCACACACTCTTTTTGTGAAGCTCCCGGTTGTACTTCTCTTGTGTTGTAAAAGTTCCTTGTGCTATCTCATCCATATATGTTGACGAGGACTTATAAACAGGCTTTCATGTCGAGCACACAAGTCAGCTGTATGTTATTAATATATATATATATATATATATATATATATATATATATATATATATATATATATATATATATAATTACATATAATAAAAACGGTAAAATTACATATAATAAAAAGATTAACGTCTAATTTTACTGCAATTTTCAAGGGTGTATTTCGATTCAACTGCTTATTTTCCGATTTATTTTTAAATTCATTTTTACTCTCATATGTATCAAACTGGCAAATTGTCTTATTTAGAAAGTACACAAGGTGACTGTCGATTTTTTGATAAATGCAAAAATATTTCAAAAAAAGCAATCAAAAACGGCATTTTGAACAGATTTTTCCGAAACGGGGTTTTGGAAACGAAAAAAAGGGTCATACTGAGAAGATAATTGCTCATAAATCTAATTCGAATGAATTGAGCGTAAAAATGACATCACACGGCATTTTATGCGTCTCTTCAAAAATCCCTTCAGCAAGTTTCATGTTTCTACTTTTAAAAATGTGTCTGAAACTGTATCGGAAAATTTCGAGCTGTTGAAGGTGGAAAAGCGTTTTTTCGAATACACCCTTAAGTCAAAAATTGGTGGCAACATTGCTTCCAGCAATTTTTGCCATAAATTTAACGGAATTTTTTACAATGTAAAATTGAAATGGACTAGGAATAATGCAAGAAAATAAGATAATATACAGAATATAAACATCCAGAGTATAAGTATTATCCCAGAGATTTTAAAACGACCAAGAAGATAGCCTCAGATATGATGGAACGGCGAAAAAAATGTGTTGGAGCTAACTTGTTGACCAAAGAACTAAAAGCGCAAGCACACGAACCTTCTAGCTGCTGTCGGCTTCTTTATTGCGGCAATACGATGTTTTTGATCTTTTATGACTTTTTCGGAAAGGAAACTGATAATATGCAAAACAGAAATCTTTCCCACAAGTAGGGTTAGGCTCTATATCACCTGAGATGTTATAGATTCCTCCCAATTCAATTGTGAATGAACCGCAGAAGAATCTTATACAAATGATTTCGGAGAATTCACTTGAAGGGGTGCAAATCAAGGCTGTGCCTGCAGCCTAAACAAAAATCAATCGGTAAATATCGGCGGAAGACACATTGTTAAAAAATTATGTAAAATTACTCTATAAAATTAATACAATGATACCTCCAATTTCATCGAGTAATTTAACTCATATATTGATGTATTTTAAAAATTATTAACTAATTTAATATTGCACAGTAGCGTAACGTGGCACCAATTTATCGGTTAAATTACACAATAAAATGGAGGCAGCACTGTTGCCACCAATTTTATGAAGTAACGTTACGCATTTTTTTTCAATGAAATAATTTCATCCAGCAGTGGATTGCAAATAATTGTTGATTGAATGATTCCCGTTTATTATATATATATATATATATATATATATATATATATATATATATATATATATATATATATATATATATATATGTAATAGTGGACTGATATGCAAAATAATTTATTAAAATCAGTGTAAAAGGTGGTAGATTTTTTTAAGTTATTTATTTAATCATATGCAAGACTTTTAAAAGAGTTTATAAAAATTAAAAATATTTAGAAGAAATTTATTGTATGACAATCTTTATGGCATCAATACTTAGTCAATTACTAACAATAATATAATAAATTATTATTAAATTAATACAATATTACAATAATTCTTCTAATAATCAAAGTTTTTTGACTTAAAAACTATTGATAAAACATTATCACAGGTCTTAAATGGTCTGTTTTCTTAATATCAGTAATTAATATGAATAATTTTTGTGGGAGGTTTATACAGTATTTGAATGAAATATATATATATATATATTATATCTGAGAGAATTATCGTTTTATAAAATTGGTATTTAAAATCCGAAATATGAAGACGACCTGCATTTGGATTATACACTTTTTCACATTCCTAGTGTTCAAAAATAATAAGAAATGATTTATTTAACTAAAAACAAAAAAGTATGTTTTGGAATGTTTTAGAAAATTAGATTTTTATGGCTCATTTTATTCATAAAACTCTGTGATATCAAATTTTATTAACTCCTGTTTCAGATTATACTTGTCATAAAAATGAATGCCGATTTCAAGTTTTTATCGAAATTTAAGTTAATTGTAAATCATTTTCCATTTCTACAAAAACATTTTGGATGAGAAAAATGCAAAGCAGTTTAGTTTTACAAATCTTTACACAGCGTTCTCATCCTAATTAAAATTCCCCGTGCACTCAAATTACTTTATGAATAAAATTAAAACTCTAAATAAAATGCATAATTTTGGCATTAGGTTTCAGCTGATGTCGTTAATTATCTTATTAAAATGCACCCACCCAGATCAAGAAGATTACAAAGGAATTTAATTCTTTTTCAGAACAGTTATCGTATTACAGCTAACAAGCATCTCTTATTTATCATTATTTCGCTTAAGGAGAATGGCAATCGATCACACAATTTAAAAAGAGTAATTTATAAAATAATTGAGACATTTAAATGGCATCAGCTTATTCTTTCTGTGTATTTTAGGATACGTTAAGAAGATTAAATAGATGTCCTCTAACATGTCTGAGATGAAGAATAACTACACACTGATCATATGTAGTGTAACATGCTTATTTATGCAGACTTAAAGCTTAAAGTTGTTTGGATGTTAGAAGAATTAAAATTATTTTTCTAATCTAATAAACAAAGATTGGATTAAAATCCGTTTTGATATTTTGATTCTGCATGATATTTTAAAAACAAAATAATAATTATTTGAAACACTATGCAAATAAATGCATTGCGACATTATATTGGAATTTGCATCATTTTTTATCAAACATGTTTTAATAGAACTTAATTGAAATGCATGCCTTTTTTAAAAACTACCACAGGAAGAATTATAACAAATTATCAAAAACTGCTTCTATAAGTGAAAATGACATTGTTAGTCTATGGATTCGCTTTATTGAATTCCAGTATAGAGAATGTTATTTAACTTATGATGGAATCAACAGACTTGTAATACAGATGCCAGTTTTTTTAACGATAAAAAATGTTCTGAGGCACATCTTCTCCAGTTTTGCAATTTTTTCCCCTTATTATAGGAAATCTTTTATCCAGGATTTTTCTGTGGTTTATTCACAATAGAACGAGAGGAATCTACAGGGGATCAGAGATAAAGAACTGAACCATATTTGAGGGAAAGATTCCTGTTTGCAGTACATCAGCCTCCTTCTTTTAAAAATAATTTTAAAAAACGCGTCATCGCAAGCAAAATGCCAATACTTGTAACAGTAAGAAGGTTGGCCTGTTTGCAGCTTAATGGTGCTATTACGCGAGAATGGATATAGTCTAAGAGCTAGCAACGTCAAAAATCACGTCATTTTATCAAGACTCATTTTTTAATATGTTTTTTGCTTTTATGGTAGAATACGTTTGCAAGCGGTCTGGCAGTCGGTAGACGTTGCGTTTACATGTGGCAGATGGGGTTATGCAGGTGAAAAACCTTAAAATTCACGTCATTTTATCAAGGCTATTTTTTAAATATGTTTTTATCAAGCTTAAAAATTACAAGATATTACTCTTTGGATACAGACAACCTATAATTAATTTTCCAGACACAAATTCGGTTGCAAAGTTAATGCCAGATGGCTTTAAATATGGCAACGAAAGTGCCTGTTCCTAAAGTGGTTTATAATTTAAAAATTATAAGACCTCTTTACGTCATTTTATCAAGCTTAAAAATTACAAGATATTACTCTTTGGATAGCAGACAACATACAATTAATTTTCCAGACACAAATTCGGTTGCAAAGTTAATGCCAGACGGTTTTAAATATGGCAACGAAAGTGCCTGTTCCAAGAGTGGTTTATAATTTAAAAATTATAAGACGTCTTTACGTCATTTTATAAAGCTTAAAAATTACAAGATATTGCTCTTTGGATAACAGACAACCTATAATTAATTAATTAATTAATTAATTAATTAATTGGTCTTATGATTTTTAAATTATAAACCGCTCTTGGAACAGGCACTTTCGTTGCCATATTTAAAGCCGTATGGCATTAATTTTGCAACCGAATTTGTGTCTGGCAAATTAATTATAGGTTGTCTGCTATCCAAAGCGTAATATCTTGTAATTTTTAAGCTTGATAAAATGACGCAAAGAGGTCTTATAATTTTTAAATTATACACCGCTCTTTGAACAGGCGTTTTTTGTTGCCATATTTAAAGCCGTTTGGCATTAATTTTGCAACCGAATTTGTGTCTGGCAAATTAATTATAGGTTGTTTGCTATCCAAAGAGTAATATCTTGTAATTTTTAAGCTTGATAAAATGACGTAAAGAGGTCTTATAATTTTTAAATTATACACTGCTCTTGGAACAGGCACTTTCGTTGCCATATTTAAAGCCGTCTGGCATTAATTTTGCAACCGAATTTGTGTCTGACAAATTAATTATAGGTTGACTGCTATCCAAAGAGTAATATCTTGTAATTTTTAAGCTTGATAAAATGATGTAAAGAGGTCTTATAATTTTTAAATTATAAACCACTCTTGGAACAGGCACTTTCGTTGCCATATTTAAAGCCGTCTGGCATTAACTTTGCATCCGAATTTGTGTCTGGCAAATTTATTGTAGGTTGTCTGCTATCCAAAGTGTAATATCTTGTAATTTTTAAGCTTGATAAAAACATATTAAAAAATGAGCCTTGATAAAATGATATGATTTTGAAGTTTTTTGACCTGCATAACCCCTTCTGACACAGGTAAACGCAACGTCTCCCGACTGCCAGACCGCTTTCAAACGTATTCTACCATAAAAGGGAAAAACATATCAAAAAATGAGCCTTGATAAAATGACGTTATTTTGAAGCTGTTTGACCTGCATAACCCCTTCTGCCACATGTAAAAGCAACATCTCCAGACTACCAGACCGCTTGCAAACGTATTCTACCATAAAAGGGAAAAACATATTACAAAATTAACCTTGGTAAAATGACGTTATTTTGAAGCTTTTTGACCTGCATAACCCCTTCTGCCACAGGTAAACGCAACGTCTCCCGACTGCCAGACCGCTAGCAAACGTATTCTACCATAAAAGAGAAAAACATATTAAAAGTTAGCCTTGATAAAATCAGTTGACGAAAACGTTGCTAGCTCTTAGATTAATAACATGGAGACGTCTGGAATTTGACATTCCAGGCGTCTCCATGTTATCCTATGGCACCAGGGGAGTTGCTTGATTTGAAGAGACTCCCCTCGTGCCATAGACGCCTGGAATTTTAAAGCGACTTTGTCTGCTCGTGTAATACCACCATGCTATTATAGTGCTATTACTCGAGGAGTCAAAAAGTGCTATTACACGTAAAAATTCCAAGCGACAAAAATCGCCTGCGTTTTTTCGTGTTTTTAGCATTTCATTGGCTGTTCGAGAAGAGTCTTTAGCATCATTTGGATTTCCAAGCATTTGATTGGCTGTTGCCGGCGACTCGCTGCGTTCCACGCGTCAAAGACGCTCCGACAAAAGAGAATCGCGCGCTACCAAGCGACTCCCTTGGTCCCATAGGATTACATGGAGACGCCTGCAGTAGCGCACGTCTAATAGCACCTAAAGTCGCTTCAAATTCCAGGCGTCTCCATGTTATCCTATGGCACGAGGGGAGTCGCTTCAAAAGCAAGCAACTCCCTTGGTCCCATAGGATAACATGGAGATTCCTGGAATTTCGCTCACTCGTGTAATAGGACTTTTAAAGTTAATTAATAATATTCCGGATAAATTACTTTAACATATGACAAACAAATATATCATAAAGATAATGGTTTCAAAACAGTGATGAGGACAGTAAAATCTCTTGTATACGCTTCGAGTCATGTTGCACCAACGCCCCTAGATTAGAGAAAACCGTGACACGATTTCAATAATCGAATAAAACGTAATTAATTTTATCTTACGTGTTATCTTTAGTGAAAATTAACGCTATTTCATAACTGTTGGTAAATGTTGGATTTTCTAAAAATTATTTCGGGAATCTCTTTTCAACAGATCCTTTTTTAAAATCATAATTGAACTGATGTCTCTGTGTTCCCCCAAACTCTTAGAACGTTGAAACCAACATATAAAAATGTACAAAAATTCATTTAGCTTTTAACCTTCATTCTGATTAGCTGTTGTAAAAACAACAATAATAATAATGATAATAATAATGAAAAATTTCGAGGTTGTCTATACACTTAGTTCATTTTTTTCAATTTTTTCAAATTTTTCAGTTGTACCTCATTGTTTCTGGGGTCCTCATATGACATTTATATGCATATCTATATTGCATATATTCATATAATGAAATTTACATTCGATACAGTGATATGTATATTTGATATATTCATAGGTACATTTGATATGCTACGCATTTTTCACGTATATGTATGTTTCTTTACACAGTTAGAAATTTTGCACTTGTTTGATCCAAATTTTGGTTCTCTGTAACTGCCAGCATAGGATGGTGAAATTTCATACCAACATTTTAGCTTCCTATTTAAACCTCGTTCTAATTATTGGAACTATGCTTTAACAGGATTTTCAAATATTAGTTCAATATTTAACCATGTTACAGTGGCAGCTATTGAAAACCAAAATTTGGTTCAAACTAGGACTAGATTTTTAACAGTATACGATCATTATAAGCATATGCAGGTATCATTATTATAAGCAATGCTAATGATACCTGCATAAATTAAGCTACACCAGCTGATTTCAATCTTAAAAGTTATAGAGCTATTGGAGTGTAATTACTTAAATAGTATTAATGAAAATCAATCTTCGAACACATACATTCTAAAAATTAATCAGCGGTGCATCATTTTCTTGAAAACACAAAAAGTAACAGAACATTAAGACTACCACTAAACTACAACTCAATTTCTTAGAAGAAAGAAGTACAAACATACTTTATTTTCCCTAAGCATAGTAAATTAACCCGTCTTCTCAAGTCTGCGAATGACAAGACATTAATGTTGTAATTAGTTAAGTTTGACTGCACTATTCACATATAAGACCAGATTTCCATTCTAGAATAAACGTTCTTTAAACTTACATAATGACTTTTGAAAGTACACGAAGTTGATTAATCTTTCTTTAACACATTATTTGAAGTTAGATATGTTTAAATGCACATTCTTTAAGGGCGGAGGATTTAAAAGCCTATCTTGTTTGAAGTTTGTTTTATCTTGGAAATAAATGTAAGTATAAAATTTAAAATAAAAGCTACATTTCAGGAGCATGTTTTAGTAAGGAAAGATGCAAAAATAATTAAAGAATATACATATAGTGAATGTTTGATTTTTTAAAGTTTATGTCAGGAATTTCTTTTTAACAAATCTTATCTATGTATGTTCTGTAGCTTTTAACTTTCTTTTTGTTTAGCTGTTGAAAAGAAAATGTCCCGAATTCTGAAATTGGTTTAAAAAAATATATGCATGTTTTCTCTTTTAATTAAGATAGAAATATGATTTAAACGTCATTTTAATCATTAAAAAACAGATAAATTTTTTATATCATAATTTTTTTAGAAATTTTAAAGGTTTTTGTGTCCGGACCTCACTTAAAGTTTAAGAAGAAATGTGCATTTACAGTGAAACATTGATTTCCCGAAATTTTCTGTCATGTGTATAATAACATGCTTATAATTGGTAATCAATGTTAGAGTTTTTAATTTGAAAGAGATGTAGATCACGTTATTTGGACGTGTAATTTTTTTATAGGAACATAGCTGAGACTTTGCGACGTATAATTGCGCATGGCGAAATGCTGCTATTTATATAATAAAGTTATCATAGGTAAATATTCATGATTTTTCCGCGGACGGCTGTGCAAAAATTTTATCTTCAAGAATCTTCTTTCACAGATAAGTTTAAGCATTAGAATCTCTATAATATATTATTATTTTGAATAGTATAATGTAACATAATGTTAAAATATTTTGAATAGTATAATGTAAGATAATGTTATAATATTTTGCAATGTAATTTTTGGGGGCTTTTAGTGTGCTTTGTATATCATTTTGCATAATACGGAAATATGATCAATTCCTAAAAATATTTCATTCCTTGTGATTCCGCTTTTAACAAGATTTACTGTATATAAAAACTAATAATGGAATGCAATCAAAAAATATCTATAGATATTCTTTTTCAAAAAGAAATGTATCGGTAGAAATGAGTAATGATTTTATTTTTGTCACACACCATTAGTATTTGTCGAGAGGAAAAAAAAAAATGTAAAATTAGAATTTTTTTTTTTATTACCCCTACCTCCCCTCGCTGCAACTGATGTATTTAATGCTTGGAATGGGAGGTTCTAAATGCATTTTGAGGTGTAGTGATGGTACCACCTGGGAGAAAAAACGGCCCCTCTACTCTAGGGTAAAACTTCGATGAAGAAAAAAATGAATGAGAATGGGGGGAGTGAGATTGCTTTCGTAATCATTTCTACACACGTGGCGGCCATTAGCCCAACATTTCGCACGATTTTATACCGTGACTCAATATCTCATGGACAATATATCACAAATAGGGAATGGCGTTTGCTCTAGACACACATGGAAAATAAGAGTTGCAATCATTGCCTCCTCACAAACAGCGTACGTAAACGAATACTGTAATTTATTGACCAAGGGAAAATGATTTTCTTTGCAATCTACATAAATTGGTTCAATAGATATTTGAAGAATGTGGGATCAAATTTAAGAGGGTCCGGGACACATTTTAATCCTCTGAGCGTCTTCGAAAAGAGTAAATTCATTATGCTGTTTTCTCTTTATTTTGTTTTATATGCTAAGAAAATATGATTCTTTCAAATATATACAGTTGACTCTCGTTAATTCGAAATCGGATAATTCGAATCTTCGCTTAATTTGAACTAAACATGAAGTCCTGAAATTTTCAATGGCAGAATAACGTTAATCTTTTTCGTTAATTCGAACTCATTTTCTCTTGACATCGTTTAATTCGAACCAACAAGAATTCGATTTTTCATTCTTCCTTTCTTTCTCGCGGATTTTAGATCATTTGAATAATTTTCTTTCTTTGATTTTTGTGAAAACTGTTCCGAACGAGTATGCATATAATCCAATGCAATTGATATCCACTTTCTTAGTCCTTCGTCTGTCTATCAGTGACACTTCAAATTTTGCTTCCATTGTGCTTGTTTCTAATCATTTATTTAATTTATGTATTTATACATTCTAATTTATTATTAAGTCATATTCTAATGATAACAGACGAAATATATTAAAAAACACAATATCATTAATTCTTTGTAATAGCACCATATTAAGCATGTTTTTATTTCATATTTTCCTTAATTTCAACTTCGGATAATTCGAACATTTCTTCTGTCCCGACGAGTTCGAATTAACGAGAGCCGACTGTATATAAACTTAATCACAAATGTAAATGCAGTCCTTTAGGATATTAATCGTTCTTCAATGTATTGAAAATTCATTAAATCTGTTGAATTATATTGTCTTAAACATGGTTTATATTGCAGTGATAACCGGGGCTTAGTAAACGGAATATTACGCGTCAAATACTTAGAGGGTTAAAATAATTTTTATTTATAGAGTTAAAATTTTGAAATTTTTGCGATGCTTAACCGCATTATTTGAAAACAAAATCACATAGTAAAATTCCTCATAATCTTTAAAAAAATCTTTTTGAATTAAAAAGTATTAAAAATTGGGATAGTTTCAAATCACTATAACTCAAAATATTATTCGTAGAATTTAAATTTTTTAACATTAAAATAAGTAGAAATATCTAAATATTAATAGTAATTTAGCATTTAAAAAATATAAATTTTTTAAGAAAACTAAAAATATTTTTAACGGACCATAACGGACCATAACAGACCATAGTTTTTAGATAAATAGAAATTACAATTAATTGATATGAAACAGATTAAAAATCAATTTATTTCATTTTTAAAGAAGCATAGGTGAAAAGAATAAGAGATTGATTTGTTAATTTGTTAATTTATTTTTTGTAAACAGAAATGTAATTAAAAATTATTTAACTTTAAAAAAAATTAAACTACTTAAACTTTTATTCAATACTATCTTTAATAATAGATTACAAGATTAATTCATCTTTAATCTATGAAAGCCGTACACATATTTGTAGAGAATATAATTTTCCTTTAATATTCAAGGCGAGTGACCTCTCTGTACTTACTTTCACGACAAGATGATTAACGATTCTGAGGTAGATGTTCGACATTTTATCGAAGAAAGCAAAGATAAACTATTGTATGCATATCATAAATTATATCTTTCCTTCATCTTTTGCCATACATCACATTAGATATAATCAAATTTGTATAATAACAAGATATGGGATGAATTCCAGAACTTTTCTGGTCTGCTACAGAGGTACTTATCAGATGCACAAAAAATTCACCCGAGAAAAAACTTTTATTTTTTTTTCTAGATGGATGCTCAAAATTGTTATGCAGTATTATACATCTAATTTGTTGTGTATAAAGAATACACATATACAAGGTGTTCCAAAAATAGCGATCCATTTCTATCAAAACACTAATCTATTGGTTTCTTTCACATCAGTTTGAAGAAATGCTCTCTTTAAAAGAATGAATACACAGAAAAAAAATGAAATACTCAAAAATGAGTACATTGATGTACTCATACTGAACTGAGTATATTTGGATCAAAAATGAAGCTATGTCTTTCTCAATTTTGAAACATCACATGTTATCAAATCCAAACTAATGGCAATTTTGTACCCTGCAATGGTTTATTTTATTTATGGTAGCATAAAAGATTATTATTAATGTAAATATTAAATTAAGACACAGTATTTTGAAATAATTTAAAAGTGCTTGCAAATAATGCTCCTGTCATAAAAAATACTCGATTTGGGTATTTCGCTAATAACTTTTGCTATTTTTCTTAATAAACAGTATATTAAACATTTATTGTTAATAATTTTGAGTAAGAAAAATATGCTGCTATATTTTTACTTTAATTTATAAGTGAAAATGAGGCAGAGTTCACAGCGATTTAAATTTGAACACAACCATTGAATCAAAAATAAGTGCACGTGTTTTTCAGTTTTGAATACTTTTGGATCGGAGCTATTATTGTGTATGTGAAGTAATACTTAAAAATAAGTACTTTTTGCTCAATTTTGATAAATCTTTTTTTTTTTCAGTGTAGCTATTGTTTCCTGGAAATTGGGTGATAAAACATACGTAGAGGTGCATCAAATGTCGCATCAAAAATGAAGAAAAAAGCTACCACCAAAGTTCAATATCAGGCTAACTGCGAAAAAATTCAGCTGAACCGGTAGCGTGGCGGATGAAAAATAAGCTGGACTACCATCAACATTTGACGATGCTTTCTAGAGCATTTGTGGGGCAGTTGAAAGGAGCCCACGTTCACAAGTAATGTGATATTGGCCCTTGTTGGTGATTTGTTTTCCGTGTTTTTCATGGCACAGCTGACGCATCCTTATATGACCATCTCATATGTTTTATCAAACTGTTTTATTTAAATGCCGCGATGAGCGGCCCATCTTCGTCGTCGACCTCTACTTACATCCTGAATAGTAAGGCTGGGAGCGAACAGCACTAGTTTTTATTACACTAAAAGAGCAATCAATCAATCTTTGTTTTCGAACGGAACAAGGGTGAAATCTCTTTAAATGATTTTTGAGGGACTGACCCTACCAAATTGACAAAGGAAGGGGAACTTTTATCTACCTTATCTTCAGTCGTAAAGCTGTCAACTGATTTTCCTCTCTTGAAGTTCAGATTCCGTGCACTAGAATTGCAATTTATACATCAAAGCGCCGACACGAAAGATCAAAGATAGAGCAAGAAGTTAGTGCTATGTGCGTGGACCTTAAAACTCTCTTGCGCGTAAGAGCTGTCGCTGATAAGCGATAACGAATAGCGTCAAACGACTTTTTCATGACCCGAATGCCTTAGACTCTAAATAGAAATGAAAAAAAAAATGAGAAAAATTGAAAACGGAAAAATTTAAAAGAGAAATTAGACAAATTAAAGACACTAAAAAAGGGTTAGTGGGTGGGTGGGAAATAACACTAGTGATCGCCCCTGACTACATCCTGAACATATTTGTCTAACACACAATTTCCAGGAAACGATGGATATTATTATTTTTCATAAGGATAGCATTTCTTTAAACACCTGTGAAAGAAATCAATAGATTAGCGTTTTCATCGAAATAGATCGTTATTTTTGGAACATCCTGTATGTGGAAATTACGTTCTTTTGTAGAGATGTACACGGATATAGTATAAAAATGTATATGCGTTTCGAGAAAGATACGTAAATTTTTAGCTTTGGTCAAATGTCCAATTTGAAGATACATAGCATTAATACATATAGTACATGCGGTATAAAAATGCTGTATATTATCTAAAATTTTGTATGGTGTCTTTTATTATCCTATCACAGTATATACATATGTACAACGTGGCGATAATTAAACTGGCAGTACTCCGAACGTTTTTTAGCACGATCTTATTTGGACAATGACGCAAAATTTTGTAAGAAGATTAAACAAGATGAGGGACGAAGGATTTCACGAATAAAAAATTTAGTTCCGAAGGTCAACGCGTAACAGAATAGAGGGTTTTAAAAAATGCAAAATCAATACAAAAATCATTAAATGTGCTATATAAAAGGTAAATTAATTTCAGTATTGATTCTGCATTTTTTAAAACTTTCTTTTTTCTTACACATTGCTACATGTTCCCCTAGCGGTGACTTTTGAAACTTTTTTTTTTTTTCGCGGAATCCTTCGTCTGTGTTTAATTGGATTCTGCTTATTCTGTTATGACTAGCCTGTTCATTAAAACTAAATATCCTATTTTTGGCTTGAATTATCACTAGAAATGATCGTTTGATCTTTTAAAAAATATTGAATACATGTTGTGATCGATGGAACTGAGGATGCTGTCAATTTTGAAGAAGAGGGCAGTAGTGAGGATAATAAATCAGTCATGTTCAATATCCGTACTGTTGTATCAATGAAAGAAAGCTTTTTTAATCAGTTGGTCGAAAATTCTGATAAAGATTTAGATAATGAATGAGAATTCGCAACTTTTTTCATTGTAAAATAATTGAATTTTCAAGTTTTTATAGGTATTTGTAAGTATTTTTGAAGGTTTTTACATTTCCCATCTTTTTTATTTCAATTTAGAATATCAATTTTTTCAATTTTTTATACTCGTGTATAAGCTGATTTCCTGCTTTTGAGTCAAAAAATTGTCCCAAAATCCTCACTTATGCGGTAGTTAATTTTTAAAGTTTCGTTTATCTGACGAATCCCTATTCGTCTCTGTCATCTGTCTGTCTGTCACAGAGTCCGTACACAAAAACTACATTATTCAAAAATTTCAAATTTTGTGTATTTACAGCTGAATACCTCTTTGTAGTTTACACGACAAATCATAAAAATTTTAAAAAGACTATTATTTTAATTAAAAGGTATTTTTTATATCATCACTTCATTTTTGTTGTTTGTTTCTTCCAATTCTTGCACGCAAGTTTAAATAGGTATAAAAATTGTTATTTATGAAATATAAATTAATGGATTAAATAAATCACGTGAGAAACGCGCTTATTTGTTTTTATTTCTTCATATTGCATCATATTTATCATCTATTTTGAAACGCTAAAGAGACGCTCAAATTTTATCGTTTTAAATGCGGTTTTTGACGAAGACCTGCTATAAATATTATTAGTTAAAAATAAGAAAAAGAAATATGATAGTGGAAAATTTCGAGCAGGCACATTCTTAAATATAATGGTGCTGCCATTTATGCAAGCATTGATTAACAATTACGAATGATAACTATTGACAATTTTCGTTTGTTAACTTAGTGATAAGGTTTTTTGAAGAAAATATTAAACGAAACTCTTTGTGCGGTCTGCGATCACACTTACCGATTTTTTTTGTTAGTTTCGTCTAACACTGATAATACCATAATACTACTAATAACAATACATACTACATACATGCAATAAATTAAATGAAATGTAAAGCTTATATTATAAAAACATTATTTTCACCCCCTTGAAATCTAACAACAATATTTTTTCGTTATAAAGTTCATATACATAGCATCTTTATTTAATAATAATAAGTTTTATAAATTATATTATTGTCTTCGTACTCCTCTTTTCTCCGTTAATAAATGACTTCCATTAACGTTCTATCATCAGCAAGATTATAAATAGAGACGTTGGTTTTCGATTTGGATGCTTAACGCCATCTCAAATGAGTTAATTAAGTAGGCGGAAATAGCATTTTCTAGCAATTTGTCATCGTGATAATAGATTAGGAAGTATGGAGAACTGACAAAGTGTAACAATATGTTGTGATGTAAATAAATTCTCGTTAAATATGTCAATTTTACATTTTTAGAAAACTGGTATTCATTAAACAATTAAGTTAGACAATTAACTTATTTGTAGTATCAAGAATTGTTGTCGAATTAGATAATCATTCTGAAAAAGGATTTAAGTTAAAATATGTTTATCTTTTCTGAATGCTATAATATTATACAAAGAAATGAAATAATGTAAATGAATTATTATTTTTAAAATCTTTATAATGTTACTTTTTAAACAAGAATTTTATGTTTTATATATGACGACCTCAGAAGCACAGGGGTATAAGTGACAAAAAATCAGATTTATAGTAAAGTGACTTTAAAGATAAATGACGTTAAACTTGAACATCAATAATAATTGACTGAATTGGAATAGGTAATTGCCGCTTGTTTGATTGTGGTCCTTGAACTCTTAGTTCAATAATTGAAAAAAAAATGTTCAGTTTTCCTTAAATTTATTATTAATCAATAGTGACCATTTTTCGGTTAAAGTGATATATCTCTAGAACATAGCCCATAATTAGAAAATCAATTAGATTTCTTTACCTGAAAAGAAAAAAGCATACTTTTAAGTCTTCTGTGATCTTAGTTTATTTATTTTTTTAATTTTGTCACTTATACGTCTTGGCATCTACGGTCGGCATGTGCAGTATTGTAGCAAATCTGGCATTTAAACATTCTATCGAATGCATTATAACTCCTTATAATCATACGTGAAATCATTTTAATTCTATCAACAGCCTCGACCGTGTCGACGTTTGGCAGAGTTAGGAAATACACACGTACAGGTAGTGGAATAAATGTAACAAGGAATCTCTATGAAAAAATAAAGAGTCATCTTTAGCTTTTATGCTTATATTAGCAATACAACATTTGAAAACAGTTCCCACTGTTCATTATAAAGCTCAAGTCTTGATGTTACGAATCATCGTTGGTTAAAGAAGTTATTACAATTAGAAGTATGGACATCAACAAACTACCAGTCAGTATAGATGTTAGCAGATGGAAGAATTGTCATATTAGACAATCATTCTGAAAAAGAATTTAAGTTTAAATATGTTTACATTTTACGGATGTTATAATATTGTAAGAATTTAAATGATATTACTTTTTAAAAAAATTTAAATCGTTATAATGTTATTTTTTTAAAACTAGAATTTTATGTTTTATGTATGTATTGTAGCAAATCTGATGTGTAAACATTCAGTCGAATGCATTGTAACTCCTTTCAGTCGTGCATGAACTCATTTTAATTCTATGAACAGACGAAACACTGTCGACATTTGGCACAGTTGTGAAGTGGACACATACAGGCAGAGAAATGAATGTAACAAGCAGTTTCTCTATAAAAAAAATAATAATAAATAAAATAAATAGTTATCTTTAGCTATTATGCTTTTATTAGCAACACGCCATCTAAAAACAGTTCTCACAATTCATTATAAAGCTCAAGTCTTGATATTACGATTTATTATTATTATCATTATTATTTTATTGTGTTAAAAGTAATTAGAATAAAAAGTATCGGCATCAACAAACTAAAAGTCAGCATAGATGTTAGCAGGTGAAAAAATCTTAAAAAATATGTCTCTTCACCGATTGCAGCTTCTTTTTGATAACCTCTCGTTAATACGATCCAAGGCGTCGCCCGTATTCTGGCCAATGAGGAATAATAACGTCATGGGTGAAAGTCCAGTTAGAGTAATTCTACAAAGAGTTCTGTCAAAAGAAGCGTAATTGTAATAGAAATGAAAAATAATCCAATGCGCAAAAAATCTTGGAATAAAATGAGTAAAAAAACATGTCTTTTTTTTAAAAAAAAAAAACTTTGAATTAACACAAAATAATAGAAAGTAAAAGAATACTGATGCAATTTAGATATATTTAAAAGCTTTCTATTTAAGTAAAATGAGTAAGATAATAATTAACATAAGGAGATTTTAGTATGATTAATGATAGATATAATTAACGAATAGGAAAGAATAGGAAATTAGTGAATATACTGGTAAATTAGATAAAAAGGAAATATCGCGAAGGAAAGTTAATAATGCAACATAAATATCTAATAATTGAATTTGGTTCATGAAAATGTTTGGAATTGTATATATTGCATAAAAAGTTTAATTTAGATGCAATTTTAACCAGTTTTATACATATTTTTGTGCGTAGTTAAGCACTATTTTTATAGTTACGATATAATATTTAATCTATCCATATTTATATGTGTTATATACGGTGTTCCTTTCTCTAAGTACTTTAAAAGTATAACATGTGCAATGATAAATTAGACTAAATACTCACAGCTAATAACAAAAGGCATTTTTTATTCGGTTGTTGAGCTTTACGTTTAAATAATTTTTGTATGGATTATATTTTCAATGACTTAAAGAAATAAACGCTCTCATTATTTAATAAAATTTGTAATATTTTATCCATTTTTCATGGCTCTTTTAATTTTTCCAAAAATGCAAATAACAATTAAACATGCACAATAGCATTATAGAAACACAAAATGCAAAATCCACGTTAGTTTATAACTCCTTTTTTCCTGCATAATTCGTTTTAAAAATATTTTGATTAGAATTATTCTGCAAACCTAAGCTAAAAAATAATTCAAATCTAATCTTCATGAAAGACCATTTTTTTTTTCTGGGAAAAAGTATTTCAATAAAATATATCCAAACATCAATTCTGTTCAACATTTTCCTTGCTATTTGAAATCTATTCTCCGGCAAGCGGCAGTTTGAAATGTTCTACACCTTATCGCTTAAGAACAGATTCAGATTCCGCTGCAACCCCTATTTGTCCTGAACAGTGTTTCATTCGATCCATTTCGATTTTCCACTCCCGTCGCTTAAGAACAGAACGGGATTATACGTAATCCTACGGAAAAATATCAGTATTGAAACCTTAATGAAAATGAATCGGTGGAAGAACAGGCTGCAGAAGACGGTTACAATTTTGACGAAAAATCTTATGTCTGAAATAAGTCTGTTAGTTTGTTAAATCTGGCAAAAGTTAATCTGTAATTAAATTTTTATAAAATCTTTAGAAACTTTAAAAAGGGTCAATGAAATACTCGGACTTACGCTGTAAAAATTTATTGATAAAAAGCAAACTTTGATACTCATCAAAATACAATATAGATAAAAACAGCCTTAATCACACTTAAAGCATTTTTGAACCGAAGTTTCGAACTCATTCTAATGAATCATAATCTGAGGATTTGCATGACCTTAATGGAAAAAAACGTACACTACAACATAATCACGCACATTAAACTGAGTATAATTTTATTTTATTAGAATTGTACTTAGTTTAATTTGTGTGATTGTGTTGTAGTGCACGTTTTTCTAGATTCAGGTCATGTTGTTTTTCTGAAGATGACTTGTTAGAATGCTTTCAAAACGTTGGGTATAAACATGTTCTAAGTGTGATTAATGCTGTTTTTATCTATATTGTGCGCTGATGAATATCGAAGTTTGATTTTAATCAATTAAAAAGAATAATGAAAATTTTAAAAATTACATAATATGGAAATAATTTAGAGGAATTATTATTATTTCATACGTTATTATGCCAGATTGAAATCACTTATTGTAATGCGTTTTATCTGTTAAAAATATCAATTAGTAAATTTAACAAAAATTATTATCTAATCAAAAGAAAATTTTCCATAAAATATTTAGAAAGCATTTAAAAACATTAAAAAGCGCAATGAAATTCCTACAAAAATTAAGTATTATGTACGTGATTTTTAGGAATTATTATTATTCCATGCGTTGTTATACTAGGTTGAAATAAATTACTGTAACATGTTTTATCAATGAAGTTAGTTAGTAAATTTCTCAAAAATTATTCTGTAATCAAATGAAAATTTCCTTACAATTTTTGTAATATCTTCAAACATTTGAAAGGTAATGAAATCAAAATAAAATTCATAATACGTAAATAATTTCGAGTAATTACTATAATTCCTTAAGTTATTATATTAGATTGAAATCAAATTCTGTAAAGCGTTTTACCTGTTTATGTTAAATAGTAAACCTCGCAAAAATTAGTCTGTAATCAAACAAAAATGCCCATAAAGCATTTATAAAATCATTAGAAACATTAGAGATAATGAAATTAAGAAAAAATAAATATTATGCAAAGACTTTCGAGGAAGTTTAATCATGTAGAAATTGAAAAGAATTAATTGATATCAAAACTTATTTTTGTAATATTCTATAAGCTATTATATTACATTAAAATCATAGGTCATCATAGGAATTAAAATACATGAATAGATTTTAAAACTTATTTTCGTAATTATTTTATAAGTTATTATAGTAGATTGAAACCAATTACTGTATCGCGTTTTATCTAATGAATTTTTTTATTTAATTTTTTTTTTAATTTTGCAACAATTATTCTGTGTCCACATGAAAATTTTCCATAAAATTTTATAAGATCGTTAGGTATATTAAAAGGGTATACTGGGGCCAAATATGTTGCCTTCACTTACTAGAATGAATAGTTAATCCTTTTCTGAAACCTTAAACTAGAATTATAGATTTTCGAACTAGGCAAATAGGGTAAATAACTAAGCTAAATCGACGAAATTATCTAGAATTCCCAATCTCTTGTTTTTAGATGACGAAATGATATTGAATCGTTGCAGTAACGAAACTGCATCCATGCATATCGATGCTTTTATTTCTGCAATAGTTTCATGAACTTGAATTATAGTTACTAAAACTAATCTGTTGTATTCGCATCTATTTGCAGAGATTCTAAATAGTTATGACACAAGAATATACGAAAATGTTGTTGCATTCTAGTAGAAGACTCTAGAACACTCTATCAAAGTGGACTAAAAAACATAGGGATGATATAGAACTATTTTTTCTGGAATCCCGTTTTAGATTCTAGATGCCTGAACAATATTGTTTTCTCAGTGTAAATGAAATTTAAAAGTATATGTGTGTTAGGAAAGAATTCGAAGGAAGGTTAATCATCATAGGAATTGAAATGTACAAACTGATTTCAACTTTTTCGTAACATTATTCTATAAGATTTATTCTATAAATTGATTTATATATTGATGCTTGATTTAGTATTCGATGGATTGAAATTAATAACTCTAATGCATTTTATCTGTTAAGTTTGTACATTAGATAGTAGATTTCGTGAAAATTATTCTGGAATCAAATGAACATTTTCCATAAGGTTTTTATAAAATATTTAAAAAGGTTAAAAAATGTAATAAAATTGAGACAATAGATAAATGTTGTGCAAAAAGTTTCGAGGAAATTAATCATAAAGAAATTAAAATGCATGAACTGATTTAAAAACTATTTCCATAATATTATATGATAAATTATTGTACGATATTTAAATTAATTACTGTAACGCATTTTATCTGAATTTTGTTTAAATTATGGGGGAAAACATGCTTTGTATAGGGAATCTAATAAAAATTACTTCACTATCAAAATAGATAAATTTTTATGATGTAAAACTAATAAATAAAAAAGGGATTTTCTTTTTTGACAATTCTTCGAAAAATTTAGAAAATTCTTGTAGGTATTAAAAAGATAATACATAAAAAATAACATCTAAAAGAATTTGGGAAAAGATCAATCATACGGAAGAAAAATCAAGGAATTAAATTTAAAATTTATTTTCTTAGTATTTTACCATCAGTATATGTAATTTAAAACAAATGCATAAAAGGATGCTTTATCTAAATTATAATCAAATTATGAGAAAAAATGTTTGTGGTTGCAACATCGGTTTGTTGGATAATTAATCTACAATAAATTATTCACTTATTAAAGGGAAAACTTTGTAGAATGTAAAATAAAATATGATAAGAAATAAATTATTAATTATTAATTTTGTTTTTAAATAATCCCTTAAGGACTGCAGAAAATCCTTCTATTATTAAAAAAAAGTTGTAAACAAAAAAATAAATACATCCAAGCATTTGAAAGAAGATTAATGACATGGAGGGAGAAAAGGAAGGATTTAAACTATAAAATTTAATTTATTACATAAGTATTATATTATAAGTTACGCTATATGCTTCAAAATATTCTTAGTAACAAGCTTTAGTTGAATTTTTGTCACATTACGAGAAAAATGTTTACGACTGCAATATCAGTTTCTTGGATTGGAAATTTCTCAAAAATAATTCTTTAATCAACAGAAAAGATTTACAAAATAAAAAAAGGAAAGCAAATAAAAATTTATTGAGAGGTTTTTTTTAATCAAACAATCTCGGTAAAATTTTAGATTATATATATGGAAATATATACTTACAGAAAAATACTTTGATTAAACTTGCAGATAAAATTACTTTCAGAATTTTTCTTGAAATTATATTTACAGTAAAAAAAAAAAATATTTATTAATACAGAAAATGTTTTAGATTATACTTAAATCATAAAATTATGTTTAAAAAATTCTTGTCGGTAGAAACAATATTTCAGATTACATTTATAGAAAACTTTAAAAATGCAGTAAATTTAAGAAAAGATAGACTAAACTTTTTAAATTTCGTTTTGACCAGCTAAATTCTTATTTTTTGTGTGTATGTGTATTATAATAGAAGTGTTAGCATATGATCTAAAAGAAATACAGCGAACAAGTTTTTATCTAATTTTTAATAAAGTTCTGCAAAATTCTTTTGTCTGGTGTCAAACATTATTCCGCTATAAAAAAAAAAGAAAAAATGAAACAGAAAAAGAAGAAATGGAAAAATTGCAAAAGAAATATATCGATTTTTTTTTTTTAATATTCTACAAAAAATTTAAACCTATTATGGAAAATTAAAAAAAATAACAAAGTATTCATATGGGAAAAAACCGTTTGGAGAATATTTTAATGACATTACGCTATTTGAAATGTATTGAAACTGATATAGATCATTGAATTTCACTACTATCATCTAAAAACAGAGATTTCATAGCATTTTTTAAAATTAATTTACAGGGTCACACAAAAGAAATTGGTTACAGTACTATTTTGTGTAATAATTCCTGGAGAGTAGATTTTAAAATTCGGTATGCGCTTTTAAATTTAAGCAGTTTTTCGCATGTTACTCTTATACATAAATTCCATGCCCCATAAACAGGGCTGTATAAAAATATTCGTATGCTATTCTCCTTATTAGAGGAAACGTTTTAAAATGAAGTATATGTATCTCTTAAATGAACTAAATTTTGGAATGCATGTTGTTAATAAATGCAAATTTCTATATCATTTATAGAGTCTGCTAACACTATCGGATTATTTTCCGATTATAGACGAGAACAGCTGGAGTTCGTCTTTGAAATGCGTTACACATTTTCATATGGTGAAATGAGACGGATTATTCTAATTTTTTAAAAGGTGATGTTATATTATTCTGAATTTGTTGGAAAGTGCTTCATAATCTATACTTGACACATGGCATTTTATTTCTTATTTATTAATGTGTCAAGACTTTCTGATGACACCGTATACTATACAATGTGATAAAAACATGGAAAGTTATTTTTTTAATTATTTGCTTTTATATTTTATGGTATTGAGATTGATCATAATCTCTGATCTAATCTCTGATTGATCATAATTTCTGATCTAATCTCTGATTGATCATAATCTCTGATCTAATAACTGATTAATCATAATCTCAATCTTAGCACGCAATAATAATATTTTATCTATACCGTATACAAGATTATCTATATTATATAATGGTATTCTGACACAAATGAGATCTATAAAAGACCATCATTGATGTCATATTTTATTATGATGAAACATGCGTTATTAATTATATTATCGCAACCAATAAAGAAAATATTCATAACTGGTAATCTAATAAATCAAGCAATCCTGGCTTCATTTTATCTGTACACATACATATGAAATGTAAATACGTGCGATTAAATAACACTGTAATATTTTAGCTTTTTCCAATTATCGAGACATTTTCTGAATATTCAATTATGAAATCTATTCGAGCAATGACATTAACTCTTTACGAAATAAATTAAAGTAATTGCTTGTCTCATTTAGATAAAAAACACTTTTATAGATAATTTTTTAAAAATACATATATCATCACATTTTGAAAATTAAATAAATTTTAAAATTATTTATATCATTATATTTTGAAAACTTTTTAAAATTATTTTTTCCCTACTGAACTTTTTTACGTTTGATGGTATTTATTTTTAAAGCACATTTTTTTTTCTCGAAACTGCCAACACTTTTGCAGAATTTCTGAAGATGAATTTTCTTTTATGATGAAAGTCAAGAAATTATTTATTTTTGAATAAATTTGTTCGTAAAAGCTGTAGGAGCAGTTAGTAGTGTTAACATTTTTCATAACATAATAATTTTGCCCAAAGATTAAAACCTGCATATGAAATGCTGATAATACACATAAATGCAAACACATGCAAATTTCATGAAATGATCAATAAAACTTGTAAGAAATAGAAATTTCATGCAGTACTTGAATAATTTTTTATACCTTTATTTATTTATTGAACAACATACATCTGATTTGTGTGCATGACATGAAGCCTGCTTGTAAGCCATGGACAATATACAGGGACGAGATAGAACAAGGGAATTTTACAACTCAAGAGATATACAACCAGGAGCTCCACACAAAGAGTGCGTGCAATGGAGCCAGTGGGGTTCGAATCACAACCTCCTTCGCTTGAAGGCGATTATCGGAGTGGTGCTTTGATCACTCAGCCACGGAGGCCCAACTTGAATAAATAAAGTACTAGTAAAGCAAAACAAACAAAATGAAATCATAATTGTCGGACGTTCCTCTCAGCCCGCACAACTTTGAAGAAAGTCCGTGGTAGTTATAGCTGCCACCACTGGTATTATTAGGTGATATCGGTCACCCACTGTGAGGATTGTGTAAATGAACACTGACGCTGTCAATTAACTTAACTAACCGTTTATTTATACTATATGTACACAAGAAATACAGTATTTACAATTATATACAATTACAACTCGGATATAGGTGATCTGGTTCAACATTAAATTAAATACAGTAAAGAATGGCTGTGTACTGTTCAAATTACACCTTCTCCCTCACACTCAATACACGTTAGATTTACTTTATCGGAGATCAATTACGAATCTCCCAACACATGGATACTCGGCTTACGCTATCCGGCCCAGAGCACTACACACCAGGACGCCTGTGTCCCTTGCTCTCCAGATACGAACTGCACACTTAGAACTCTGTCCTACACTCCTCTCTAGGTACGAGCCCAGATACGAACTGCACACTAGGACCTCTGTCCTACACTCCTCACTAGGTACAAGCCCAGATACGAACTACTCAAAACTTAGACAAGACTTGACCTTCTCAAATCACTGCCTTCCACAATGTACACCCCCCAGTGGAGCTTCTTCATTGGACGCATTCCACCTTGCTTTTTTGATCCGTGATATGTTGCTTGTTTGCTCATCATTCACATACAGCGCTGACGGATGAACACGCCTCTCGGCAATATTCTCTTTGTCACTCACCACCTGTACATGATCACCTGTCAATTCTCCCTTCAACAAAGAAAGAATGTCACCTTGAAAATTCCAGTACACAGCCGGTACAATACATAAAATATTAAGATAGAGAAATAATAGAAATTCCAATTTGTAGCAGATGCTTACTCAGAACCTGACAATAATTACTATTTCTTTTTTTATTTTTACAGTTGTTATAGTTGGTTTTAACAACATATCACGTTTTTTAGCTCACAGGCTATCAAAGCCTGAGCGATTATGTGCCCGCCCATTCTGTATGTATGTATGTTCGTGCATAACGAGATAACTCATAATAAAAATATCCCCTCCACTTGAAATTTTGTATTTAGGTATATTCTGATAAGGCGCTTCCCTGATAAGTTTTAGGATTTCATTCGATATATATAAGAGGGGGAAAGAGGGGCTCATGCCCCTCCCATCAATTGATATAAATGGGTGTTTAATACAGATTTATCCGTTTTCGTTCACATTTTAGATACAGAATCATTCTGATGAGCGGCCTCGGCGATCGGCATTAGGTGTTTATTGGATAAATATAAATAGGGAAAACGGAGGAGCTAATGCCCCTCCCTTTAATTTATATAAATGGGTTTTTCATGCAGAATTATCAGTTTTCGTTCAAAATTTAGATATAGGATCATATGTACAATCCTGTGAGCATATCATGTAAGCTCAATGACATCAGTTTAACTGAGCACAATTCTTTTTATTAAAATATTAGTCTGAAGTCTTCCTCGGACATTCTGAACCGTTTTTTAGTTTTGGTGCATTGTCACGTGGTAATTCAACTTTGGTCTTTTAGGGCATAGATAATTTGCCATGATGCTTGTAAATGTAAGACTTTACGACGTAGAGGGACAATTTGTTCTAGTAAAGTCAAATCACGAGGTTGTTCGAAAATTGTAAGCTTTTTATGTCGTATTATGTGTACTAGAATTTTGAATATCTCTCTTTTCATACCACTACCGAAACTAAGAAAATAATGGGGAACTCTATATCACGTTAAGCTACAAGTACGATCACTCCACGTACCCAACGAGGGATAGGAACTCAGATCCACCACTTCTATTTAAAACTGGAAAAAATAAAATAAAACATGCGAACATTTAGATTGCGCTCAAATGGCTAGATTTTTTTTTCTTGCACACTGCGATATTTGAATAGAATATTTGTTTTAATAATTCAACTTAGGTTCGAGTTTATAGAACATATCTCCAAATTGAAAAATTTTGTTGAAAAAAACATACATTTTTAATATAATAGCTTCTTTTACACGTTTCTTCAAATATTTAAATAAAATTACTAATAACTGTTTAATATTAATCATAATATAATTATTTAAGATATTATGATACATTTGCTAGTATGCATGAATCTAAAATTTGTGAAAATGAAGAATTAAATAATGCATTCTTAAGGGTAGGCTACTTATTTTAGTAAAACATAGCTGAAAAATAAAATAAAATTTCAATCTTAAAAGTAATGTATTCCGGTTTATTGATTTAAGTCTTGTTAAAAACTCATTCTGCTGTTTACTATGAATAATTCAATCTATTAACATAACATAAGCCAATTATGATTGTTTCTATTTGTCTCATTCGATATATTAACGAAAGAAAAAATATCGAACGTGCAGCTCAAACGAGGATTTAATACTCAAACGGTAAAACTTATGGATGTCAAACTTTTATTAGATGACCAATATGGCTTTTACGATTTAAATAATAATAATAATAATAATAATAATAATAATAATCAAGCTATGTGAACTTTCATGATAATTTCCAATATATAAGAAATACCCGATATTTTATATATACATCAGATTTTTTTATCTATCGATATTTTCTAAATAGTCAACTTATGGTTATAAATATTTTTGAACCTACATAAATTAGAAACTAAAGCATGTTACATTTAGCATGAAAATTTAATGGAACAATATTCTATATGTCTTTTTATTATTATTATTATTATTTACAAATAAATAAATAAATAAATATTATCAAATTATTGAAAACAACACAATTTTCTTCTTAGACTCACACAAAAAAAATTACATATATCTGATACAATTTAAGGTTCCAAGAAAATTTCATGCATTAAACAACAAAATTTAAAAGAAAAATAATTTGCATTGAAAAATTTTAGCATAAAATTAAACTTGTCTTTTTTTTAATTCGTAATTCTGTTGTATAGTTTAAACTGAACAAAACAAAATCGAGAAAATATATTTTTTAATGAAACTGTAAATAACTTGTTTAAATAATACTGTTTATCTTTCAATAGTGTTATAAGTAAATATTAAGTCACACGATTATTAGTTGTACATTTAAAACTCAGCTTCAAATGTAAAGCCTAGAAAATATTTTTTTAAATTAGGAATGAGACTAAAAAAAGAAAAATACAATGAAATTTGTCAAGTTATTTTTAAAAAAATGTAAAGAACTATTGTACACGTAACGGTAGCGCTAAATAATATGCCCATTTTGCCATAATAGAATATTTTTTCTGTCACACACTGATTTAATTCAAGCACACAAAGCTAAAATAGTAAATATATTTTGCGTTGAAACATTGAATAATTTATGATACACGGCAAATGGAGCTTTTAACGAGCAATAAATCGACATGAAGATATTAGAGCTGTTAAATATGTATAAAAATATACATGTGCATCGCAAAACTCTTACACTGTTAAAAAAAAAAAAAAAAAAAAAAAAAAAAAAAAAAAAAAAAACAATAATAATAATAAAATAAATAAAATAATAAAAAAGTCCGCTAAATTTAACGGATTTTTTTTTTTTTTTTTTTTTTTTTTAACACTGTATTTGAGGGGAAATTATGATCGTTCATGTGAAAATAATGCAATACTATTATTTTTACTACTAAATTTTTGTAATTTTCCACATTTTTTTAGTGTGTATATGCACGCTCAGTTCAGATCAGATATCAGAGGGCGTATATCAGATGTATCAGATACATACGCTCAAGCGTGAAGGTGATACCCTAAAATTAACAACCTAGGATATCAGACTCAGACTTGCCAGAATTACTTTCAACTTAAGATAGTTTTTAATTTATAATACGGGGAAGAAAATTAAAAACCTATTGTATTATTTATGTTTGCTTGCATTTAAATGCTGATGATTTAAAAACTCTCAAACAACAAACACCCAAGCTCAAAGGTGGAGATTATACCCAAAGAGCAAGAATTTGAAAATCAAACTCCCGACTATCAACTTTCATGACCCGGTGATTTTTTATCTGTAATAAAGAGTAGAAAAATAATTTCGTTGTATTATTTCTGTTTGGTTGCAGTTAAAGACTGATGGAAGATGGAAGACAAAATATCGACCGATAAATATCCAGTCTCAAACGTGCAAGCGATACTCAAAGAGGAAGTCTCTAGATATCAGATTCTGGTTTCCTAGAAAGACGTTCACAATTCGATGGTTTTTCATCTGTAATTAATAAGGTGCAGAAAAATTAAGCTTTATAAACAAACGTATTAAGTTGTTACAGAAAAGGAGTTATGAGAATAAATAATTTAAGCATTTATCAGACATACGAATTATAAGGAGGCATACAGAAAAAAATATAAAAAATAGCGTGGTTGTTTTCTATGTGTGCCCGAAGGGTAAGAAGTTTTGCTGAAACTTCCATTAAGACTGCACCCCGAGGGTTGGAAGTCAGGCTTCTGCAGAATAAGATGTTTGGCAAAGCTGCTAATAGATAGCAGCACCAAACAACGCCACTTTTTCAATTTCTATATGTCTCTGAAGGGAAGGGAAAAGTTTCTTCAGAGAACTATACCCATGGTAACTGTTAAGACTGACCATAGGATTTCCAGACCAAATTTATTTAACGACCCCATAGATTGTATACACTCGATGAAACTTTGACGATGTCAACCATCGATCCCGAGACCTTACAGTCCAGAGTTCGGTGCTATGACCAATCAATATGACATCAATAATGAAAAAAAGGAAGAAAATTCCTTTCAAAATGTATTTATCCAACTATCAAATAACTACTTGTTAAAAAAAAGAAAAGAAAATATTTTCGTATATTATAAATAATTTAATATCTCGACGCAAAATAAAATTACCATAACACTCCGGGTTGCATTGAACATTGGTGAAAGTAAAAATGTCGCCCATTAAACGTCTAACAGTAAATCTGGAGTCGATACCTAAAGGGCAAGAATCTCGATATCAGACTCCGCATGACCAGAATAGCTTTCACTATCCAATGATATTAAATGGGAAAATAACGCCAGACAAAGTTATTAAGATGCCAAAGGAAAAAAATTAGAAAAGAAAATAATTTCGTACTTCACGAAAAATAAGAAAAAGAAAGTAATAAATGAATAAAAAGGAGGTATCATTAATTGGATCGAAGTGAGCAATTAAAATCGGAATTAATGGAAGTAGGATTTTTTTATTTTTTTCCCCAGTTCAGATTGCCCCCCTCCCCCCTCCTTCTCGTCCCGGTGATAAAATTTTTGATTGCCATTCTTCTAGCTTCCTTAAAGGCATAGAATATTTTCGTTTTTTGAAATTAGTAATATTGAACCATTTATTAAATATAAGTTATTTATAATCCTCTTAGTTAAATTCATGCTTATTAAATCAGTTACAACGGAAAAAAATATGCTAGTAGGTTTTTTGTGTGTGTGTGTGTTCAATGTACGTTTATATGTGACTTCATTTCGAAAGATGAAACTCGAATTAACTCTTACAAATAACACTATGTTATTTAGCATATGTTTAGGGTTATGTGGAATATTTGTTATTTTTGCACTTTATTTTATGTAATATTTATATTAATTATTAAGTGTATGTAATATTTTTTCTTAAATAGTTATTAAAGTATTTAAGAACAATAATGCTTTACCTAATAAATTTCGCTTTGCAACTATTTCAATAGCAGAAACTTGAAAAAACGAGAAAGAAAATATCATGCGTCAAGCACAGATTATGAAGTAATTTCCAACACATTCAGAATAATGTAATATACCTGCATCGTTTGAAAGAATAAAATCTACGTCTCATTTCACCATATGGAAATGAATAATGCATTTCAATACTGAATTTCAGCATTTACCTTCTGCAATCGGAAAAATATCCGAATCATTTCAGAAGCCCTATATATGATGCAGAAATTTGTATCTATTAACAAAATGCATTTCAAAATTTAGTCCCTTTCAGTTAAAAATTTTCTTTTAGCAATTTCCCCTAAAAATGAGAACGGCATGCAGATACTTTTGTGCAGTCTTGTATATGAGGTACAGAATTTACATATAAAGATTAATATGCAAAAAAAGTATGAAGTTTAAAAGCGCATACGGAATTTTAAAACGTACTCTCCAGCAATTATTATGCAAAGGCAGTATTGTATCAGATTTCTTTTGTATGCCCCTGTAAGTTAATTTAAAAAATGCTATAAATGCTCTATTTTAATGTGATCGTATTGAAATTCAGTGCTTTATATGAATTTCAACACATTTTAAGTAAAGTAATGCCATTAAAATACTTTTCAAATAATTTCTTTCCATATACCTTAATATAATCAAATTCCTTTGATTGTCCCAGCAAATAAACCATTAATCACACATACTTCATAAGCAATACCCAACTTTCTTTGGTGACTCTAAAAAAGCCTTACCAACTGCATAAAAATCAGAGTATTCTTACGGGAGTTAGAGCTTGTAGAGACAGCCAGACAAACCAAATCCAAAAGTTCTTTTCAACTTTGCTGAAGAGTGCTAAAAAATAATCTTAAGAAATTAGTAAATATCATTAGTAAATATCATTAGTAAATATGGGGTCGACACATTCAAATTGCAAGACTCTCGATATCAGATTCCTGGCTTGCCAGAATGACTTTTATGATGTAATGATTTTAAATAAGAAAAGAAAACTATCCTAATCAGATTTATTAAGATGCCAGAGGGAACAAATTATAAAAAAAAATATTTCCCATTTGGTAGACATTGGAAAATGAATAAATAAAAAAGCGGATTCCTAATTTGGTCGAAGTGAGCAATTAAAATTGAAAGTAAAGGGAATATTATTATTTTTTTTTCGCTCTTGCATTTTTGACGTTTTTGTTTTTTAGAGGGTGACACTGAACCATTCAGAATATGTTTTTTAAAAAATCTTAATTTTACTAGCAAAACACGCACATATTAAATCGGTTTTTACAAAAACACGCATGAGGTATCTTTTAGTAAGTTTTATGAGACTCGTTATACGTTTTTAAGTGAACTTTTTCGAAAAATAAAATAGTTGTTTTGCTGATATCTTCAGAGTTCTGGAGATATTTTTCATTCAAATATCTTATTTGTGTAATATAAAATATCTTAATATGTAAAAAATAATAATTCTACTAGTAAAATACGTACATATTAAATCGTTTATCACAAAAAATACATAGTTGCATATTTAGTAAGTTTTATGAGGCTCATTATACGTTTCTAAGTGAACTTTTCCGAAAAATAAAATAGTTGTTTTTCTTATATCTTCAGCGTTCTGGAGATATTTTTTATTCAAATATCTTATTTATGTAATATCAAATATCTTAATATGTAAAAGAATAATTCTACTATTAAAATATATTCATATTAAAGTTTTCTAAAAAAAAAAAAAATAACCATGCGGCATTTTTCAGTAAGTTTCAAGAGGCTCATTAGATGTTTATACGTGATTTTTTTTCAGATGATAAAATTACTTATTTTTGTGCTACATTGTAAAAAAAACCGGTAAATTTACGGCGCAGCAATGTTGCCAGCAGTTTTTGCCTAAAAATTGCAGTAAAATTAGATGTAATTAAAAAAAACCACATCTAATTTTACTGCGATTTTTATGGCAAAAATTGCTGGTAACATTGCTGCCAGCAGTTTTTAAAATAGGTTTAACAGATTTTTTTTTACAGTGTACCTTTAGAGCTCTGGAGATATTTTATATTCAGTTGTCTTATTTTATTATAAAAATCTCCTTTTATAGTAATTCCTTGAGCTTTAAGTAAAAGTTAATTGGTAGAGAAGTTAATAAATCTTGATGCATAAAAATAAAATTTATCCGAACATTTTTTATCTTAAAGCAATTTGTAAACATATTTTTAAATTTTCTTTATTTTTTATGAAACTGCATAGATATGAACACACATTGAGTAGAGAAAAAGTTATTTATGTTCAGAATAGCCCTCAAAAAACAAACATCGATCGAGACAAGAAACATCTTTAACATCTAACAACATGCTATATGTGTTCTTTTCATACAGGGTGTCCAGCAAATAACACCCTGATTTTAAATTTAAATTTCTCAAAAACAAAGATCGACAGAACTATGCGGTAAACGGTTTGTTTATTAGGTAAGCTGTAAAAATCTTATATAGAAGTTTCGAACGGTGAATCTTTGGAAAAGATTGTGTTCTGATTGCAAAGAATGCTTTGATTTGACATTTTCTTGTTTTAGATTTTTGCGCAGAATGAGTTTTTCGGCTTAAATTGCCATATTTTAAAGATTTTTGGAATTAAATTTTTAAAATTTCGAAATTCAAGAAATTTAGTTCGAAACATCGTTAAACTATAGCACTGTAAGCCGAAAAGCTCTATATCTGCAAACAATCTAAAACAAGAAAAATGTCAAATCAAAGCCTTCTTTGCAATCAGAACACAATCAGTTCAAAATATTCACCGTTCGAAACTTCTGTATAAGATTTTTACAGCTTACCTAATAAACAAACCGTTTACCGCATAGCTCTGTCGATGTTTGTTTTTGAGAAATTTATTTTTAAAATCAGGGTGTTATTTGCTGGACACCCTATATTTCAGTTTATGTAAGACATATGTTAAACAAAAGTAATTTTTTATGCCTTACAAGTCTTTTAATTATTTTGGAATAATAAAGTTTAACCAAATAAAATTCGTTTTTCTTCTTTATCAATAAGGACATTTTTATTTAGTTTAAGCAAAAACATAAAAAAAGCAACACCAGTTTAAATAAATAATTTTAAGTAAATATGGAGTTAATACGCAAAGGCAAAGACTCCGGATATAAGATTCTTGGTCTACCAGAACGACTTTCACGATCTAATGATTTTAAGTATGATCCAAGTCCACAATCCAAATCAGATTTATTAAGATGCCAGAGGGAATAAATTAGAAAGAAAAATACTTCGCATTTGACAAATATTGGAAAATAAATAAATAAGTAAACGGGATCATTAATTCGTTCGAAGTGAGCAATCAAAATACAAATTATAGGAATAGATTTTTTTTTCGAAGTTAGATATTTTCCCCGTGGTTATAGTTTTGATCATGTTTTTTGCACTTTCCTTAAAGTCACGGATCCTTTTTTATTTTTAAATGATTGACAATGAATCATTAATTATATGTAAAATTTTATTACTCTACTGGTGAAATTCATATCAATTAAATCGGTTTTCTCAAAAAAAAATGTATGTGGCATCTTTTTATAAGTTTTGTGAGGCTCATTGTGTATTTATATGTGATTTTTTTCGAAAAATGAAATGAGGTATTTTTTTTTTATATCTTCAGCGTTATGGAGTTTTATTTATTCAATTATCCTATTATACGTATAATAATCGTATAATCATCGTATAATAATCGTTTTCTGTATAATGAAAATATCTTTTCGTAGTAGTTTTTTAATCGTTAAGTGAAAGCAAATTTATGAAACCGGTATGCATAAAAAATAATTCATCCGGCATTTTCTTTTCACGTTAAATCAATTTGCTTTGATGTTTCTTAATTTCTTATAGCATTTTGTTTTTATAAAATCGCATAAGGTATGAACACATTTTTAACTATGTAAAAATAATTTCTGTTTAGACTAGCATTCACGATACCAAAGATACAGACCGTAACAATAAACATCTCGAAAACCTAATAACACTTTTTATGTGTTATTTTCATGCTTCTATTTATGAAACATTTTTCGGCAAGCATGTATAAGATTTTCCCCCTTTTATATGACTTCTTCTTCTTCTGTCTCTGTTTTTTTTCTTGGGGGGAGGAGGATATGAGATTTGTATGTTTCTACTATCTATAGAATTTGGTTTTCTCTTCTTCTTTATTTATGCTATTTAATGATAAAAATGACTTTACATTAAGTATTTTTTAAACATTGAGAAAAAATAAATATTTATGAATTTAATTAATCATTATAAATAAAAATTACAAGATCCAGTATATCAGTAATCCGGAACCATGATTCACGGATGAAGTTTTAATTTCATTTAGAAATTTATTTTTTTAAATCAAATTGCGTAGTTATGACTACTCATTTAAGTTTAAAATAATTCTTTCTAGTTAGAGTATTACTAAAGTTATAAACCAAAACAAGTAACATGGATTTATAAAGAATGTTCTAATGTGTGATGCGACCAAAAAAATATGTATTTAATTTGTGCATATAAAATTAGTATTTAAGAATCAATCATGAAAGTATTTAAGCTTAATTAGTTTTATAAAAAAATATTTATTTATTTTCTAAATAAGTGTTTTTATTGTATTTTTCTATGTATTTTATTCTATGTATTTTTATAAGTTGAAAAAACTGAATTTTAAAAGATTCCCAATTAAATATTGAGCTGGTAATCAAAGAGCAATATTCTGGTTGTGACATAATTTGGCCAGAAAGTCTTTTGCGTTCTAATGATTTTAAATAGAAAAATAACACTATCACAGACAGATTTATTAAGATGCCAAAGGCAACAAATTATAAAGAAAATAATTCGCATTTTACAGACATACAAAAATAAATAAATGTAATATAGGATCATTATTTTATTCTAAGTAAGTAATTAAAATCGGAATTTATAGAAGTGGGATTTCCAAGACCCCCCCCCCCCCCCAAGTCGGATTTTTTCTTCTCTCTACCATTCTCAATCCATCCCACGATATAAAATTTTGATTGCCATTCTTCCAGCTTCCTTAAAGGCATAAAACATTTTCTTATTTTTTCAACCATTTATTAAACGATTTCTTGAACCGCTTATTAACTTTGTTAGTGGAATTCATATACCGGGTGATCCAAAAGTCAGGACGAACTTTAAAAATGAATAACTCGAAAACGAATCAAGATACAAAGATACGGTTTGCACCAAATGGATGGAAAAGAAACCGGATTTTGTATGACAACAAAAAAATATTGTTCTATTGGCGACCAACGGCATCACTAGCAGCATTGAAAGATGCCATCCGCCAAAACGTGTCTGCCATAAAGCAAGAAATGCTACTAAATGCTGTGAACGGTGTAGTGCCTAGTCTCACAGCTGCACTTATGAATGAGGGACAGCACATTGAACATTTTCTGTTGTACTAATTAACTGTAACTAAGCTGACTTGGAAATTGTCAACATTTTTTCATTTGCAAATCATCTTTTGGTGCAAAAAACACTACCGTGTCATTTTTTGGATGTCAACGGCAAACTATTTTTTTCGTTGTCACACAAAATCCGGTTTCTTTTCCATCCATTTGGTGCAAACCGTATCTTTGTATCTTGATTCGTTTTCGAGTTATTCATTTTTAAAGTTCGTCCTGACTTTTGGATCACCCGGTATATTAAATCATTTCTCGCGAAAAAATACGTGTTATCTTTTGGAAGAAGATTTGGAGATTCGTTATATGACATTTTATATGGTAGAAACAAGCAATAATTTGAACATTTTGTATGCAATACTATGTTATTTTCCTGTTGAAATGACTTTAATTTCTGTAAATTCGTTTAGTATGTAGTACTGTGTTCTTGTCATGTTGATTTGACTTTTATCTTGAGTAAATTGACATAATATATAATACTTAGTTGAATTGACTTTTTGACTGAACTGAATCTTGTTGAATTGACTGTTATCTTATGTAAACTCATATAATATGAAATACTACGTTTTTGTCATTTTAAACTGTTTTTAGGTGCGTTCGTAATTATGTAAATACGTAGCACCTATTGTTGTCACTCAGTCCGTCCATCTGTTCGTCCGTCCGTCTGTCCATCTGTCTGTCCGTCCGTTTGTCCGTCTGTCCATCTGTCTGTCCGTCTGTCTGTCTGTCCGTCCGTCTGTCTGTCTGTCAGAATATAACAACGCAAAAACTACCCAACCGAATCGTTTGAAATTTAAAATACATAATTATAACATAATTTTGTCGAGTCATTTCAAATTTTATGAAAATTGGATGGATAGATCGATTATAGGGACAATCAAAAGGATTCCGTTACATTACGGTCAATGGGGAAAAAAGTTTCAAATGCATTTTAATCGTTGGCAATTTAAAACATATAATTATTGCGTAATTTTATCGAGTCATTTCAAATGTTATGAAATTCGGATGCATAGATCATTTACAGGGACAATCAGAAATATTCCATTACATTACGGTCAATGGGGAAAAAGTTTCAAATGCATTTTAATGATGTTACACTCATTCGAACATAAAGGAATGAATATATGAAGTATATACTAAAATATGCATTCTGTACAATCTGTGATGCAAAGAATTTTTATTTTTAAATTACAGAGCCACACAAAAGTAATCCACTACATAATGCAATTTCAAACTTGTTTTTATTGTGTAAACTCGTAACATGTAATACTATGTTCTTGTAGTGTGAAACTGACTTTTATCTCGTGTAAATTCATATAATAAATAATAACGTTCTTGTCATGTTGAACTGATTTTTATTTAGTGTAAATTCGTATAATAAGTAATACTATTTTCTTGTCATATTGAACTTACATTTATCATGCGTAAATTTGTATATAATGATCTGTATTGAGAAAACGTATAATTACTCAGAAAAATATAAAACACCTCAAATGTTTCTCCTGAAGAAAACGTTATAAATAATAAATTTTTACAAAGAAAAGAACCTTCTTTTTCAGTATAAAATTTTTCAATTTATTTTTTAAACAAATATGGTAAAAAACTGAATTTTTTGAAAAAAATTCAAATGAACATTGAATCGATACCCAAAGGGAAAGACTGTGGATTTCAGACACCCATCTTGCTAAAATTACTTTCACGATCCGATGGCTTTTAACAGAAAAATAATGCTATTCAAGTCAGATTTATTTAAATGCGAGAGGGTACAAATTGAAAGGGAAAACAATTCGCATTTCACAGACATAGAAAGTAAATATGTCTTTGTACATATTTATCCGCAAGAAATAATCCCCTAAAAAAAGTTTTAAGTAACAAAACTTTACAGGGAAAAAATATTTCAACTTCAGTATAAATCTCCCACCCCCTTCCTCTCCAAGAAAACATTATAAATAATAAACTTTCACAAAGAAAAAGAACATAGCTTGTATTTCATTATAAAAAAATTCAATTTATCTATTTCGACAAATACGTTAAAAAACAGATTTTTTTTTGGGAAAAAATTTCAAGTTAAATATTGAGTCGGTACAGAAAAAAAAAGTCTTTGGATATAAGACGCCCACCTTGCCAGAATTACTTTCACGATTCAATGGATTTTAATAGAAAAATCACAATTCAGATTTATTAAAATGCCAGAGGGTACAAATGGTAAAACAAAGTAATTCGCATTGCACAGACATGGAAAATAAATATGTCTGCGTGTATTTATTTATCCCCAAGAAATATTTCCCCACCAAAAACGTTGTAAATAATAAACTTTTACAAAAAAAAAAAAAAAAAAAAAAAAAAAATCTATTTCAGCATAAAATTTACCCACCCCCTTAAAAAAACGTTTCAATAAATATGTTAAAGAACCCAATTTTTTAGAAAAAAATTTAAGTAAACATCAATCCATTACCCAAAGGGAAAGACTGTGGATATCAGAGTCCCTGCTTGCCAGAATTACTTTCACGGCCCAGCGGCTTTTAATAAAAAAAGAACGCTATCCAAGTCAGATTTATTAAAATGCCAGAGGGTACAAATTGAAAGGAAAAATTATTCGCATTTCACAGACATAGGAAATAAATATATCTGTTTACATATTTATCCCCAAGATTTATTCCCCCAAGAAAACGTTATAAATAATGAACTTTTACAAAGGAAAAAAAAAATCTATTTCAGTGTAAAATTTCCCCACCCCTTAAGTAAATTTTTCAACAAATACGTTAAAGAACCCAATTTTTAAGAAAACATTTCAAGTAAATATTAAGGCAATACACAAAGGGAAAGACTGCGGATGTCAAATTCCCAACTTGCCAGAATTACTTTCACGATCCAGTGGCTTTTACTAGAAAAATAACGCTATCCAAGTCAGATTTATTAAAATGCTAGAGGGTACAAATTGTAAAGAAAAATAATTCGCATTTCACAGACATAGAAAGTAAATATGTCTGCGTACATATATATTCCCAAGAATTATTCCCCCCCCCCCAATAAAAAAGATGTAAATGGCAAACCTTTACAAAGAAAAAAAATTATATTTCAGCATAAAATTCCTCCCTCCAAGAAAACACTTCAACAAATATGTTAAAGAACCAAATTTTTTAGAGAAAATTTCAACTAAATATTAAGCCAATACCCAAAGGGAAAAACTAGATTTTAGACTCCCAACTTGCCAGAATTACTTTCACGACCCAGTGGCTTTTAATAGAAAAATAATTCTATCCAAGTCAGATTTATTAAAATGCCAGAGGGTACAAATTGTAAGAGAAAATAATTTGCATTTCACAGACGTACGAAATAAATAAATAAAAAAGAAGGAATCTTTAATTCGTTCGAAGTGAGCAATTAAAATCAGAATTAACAGAAGTAGGATTTTTGGGTTTTTTATTCCAAGTCTGTTTTTTTTTTTTTTTTTTTTTTTTTTCAATGTGATAATATTTTTGAGAACCATTCTTACAAGTTACCTTAAAGGCATGGATCGTTTTCCCCTTTTTTTAAAGCGAGTGATATTGAGCCATTAATTATATGTAAAATTTTCTTAACTCTTCCTAGTGTAATTCATGCTTATTAAATCAGTTTTGAACATAAAATTGTGATATTTTTCAAAACATTTTACGAGGCTCATTACTTGTTTTGTTTTTTTTGTGAGTTTTTTGGAAAGAAGGATTTTGTATTTTTCTGCTTTTTAAAGAATTTTCGAAATGTTTCTTTAATTAATTATCTTGTTATATGATAAAAATGACTTTTTAAAGATTTTTTTTAAGCATTAAAAGAGAGTAAATTTGTAGTATTTAAAAAAAAAAATCGTTATAAATAAAAATTAGGTGCAATGTGTTTCTTTTAATCTTAAAGTAATCCGCTGTCAATTTTCTTAATTTCTCCTAAAAGTATTTTTTTTTTATTAAAGCGCTTAGATGTATGGTTTTAATTAAGTATATGGTATATTTTAAACATTTTTCAACATAGTTGAAACATACTTATTAATTCAGTTTGTCTGTCCACCTGTTCATGCTTTAACTTGAGTAAATATAGTCCGATCATCATGAAATAGATTTATGTTATTGAGGATTATAATAGATGTATGTAATCTATAGAATGTCTGCTATTGAAAATGAAATATGTAGCATTTTCGGATCATTTACAGGCCACTCAAAAGCATTCTGCTTCATTATGGTCTATGGAGAATAATCGTTTGACGTGTTGTTTCATGATATTACACTATTTTAAACATATTCTAATTGATATACATCACTAAAATGTACTACAAGGTTTTTACTATAAGATATTGTGTGTATAGAACTTATCAGTTCTATGGGGTACCAACAGGGACATACAAAATAATTTGACTATAGAAGAAAATGAGCAATAACTAAATTCTTGAAGCCTACGAAATATCATTGATGAAAGTTCGCTTTCAGTTGTGGTATGCATTTTTAAATTTAATTACTTTTTAAATACTACTTCACCGTAGAAAAAAAAAGTTGCAAATAATAAACTTTTACAAAGAAAAAAAATTCTATTTTAGTATAAAATCCCCCCCCCCCAAAAAAAAAATATTTCTGCAAATATGTTAAAGAACCCAATTTTTAGAAAAAGTTTCAAGTAGGGGGAACAGAGGCACATTGATACATGGGGCACGATGATACTACCCCTCTACTGCTCACAGTGCCATTATAGGAAGTTTCAAAACAGCTCCAAAAGGTGATGCTAATGTACGGAACTACATACAGAACGTCTTGGTATGATTCAGTAGTTTGATGAAATGGGGCGGGTGATTTATTGTTTTTGTAACTAAAGTAAATTTAAGTTGTACAATTGAAACGGTATGATTAATATAATATTAGAAATTGATATAATAGCTTCCCTGGCATGTAAAGCTGCTCTTTATTAGTTCCCCATTCTTTATTGTTATGTAAATTATTAAGTGTTCGATTTGAGACTCATTTTATTCAAAATGACTGTATGGGGCACATTGATACAGTCCATGACGGGGCACATTAATACAAGCAAAATCCTTTTCTAGTTCATTTTTTCATTATATTTTATTATTTCTTTTACCATACACTCCTTAACCCAACAATTTTTTGTCAAAAATTTCTAATATTAGTTTTTGTTGAAGTGAAATAGCTCTATTTTTTTATTTTAGAACATTTCATAGTACTTTTGCAAACAGAAAACGTACGAATTTTTCCAACATCTAGTGCTAGTCGAACTAGCGAAGGAAAAGCACGGCAACCTGGTAAATCTCGAATTTATATCGATTTTCTAGAGAAAAAAGTATTTTTGAGATGAGAAATGTTAAGTAAGAGAGACAAACTGCAGAACAGCAAAGGGTAATTATATTATAAACAGAATTTTTAATGTAATAATACTTTATTTTCTGTTTATACACCGATTTATAAACAGAAAACAAGGTAATTTTTTCATCTTTCCAAAGAAAGAAGATAATGATGGGGTTGAAATACCAGATATGACAAAATTACCACGGCCAACAATCAGACAAAGAACAGCCAGAACATCAGGTCAATATATATTTAATTTTGATTGCTTTAATATTGCTTACAAATTAATTGTGGGTGATTTGAATGTCTATAAATAAATATAAAATGGTTTGCTAACTCATGAAAAATATGCATTGGTGTTATTTTGTCTCCATTTTTCCCAAACGTATCAAAGTGTCCCCATGAGGTGTATCAATCTGAACCGGGTATGGGCACATTGATACAAATGACGTTTTTAAATTTTTTTTTTTTTTTAATTGCATACAAAAATAGCATATAAAACAACGATTGTCCATTTTTGTAACACTCTACATAAGTTTTGCTAACACCACATAGAAAAATATTCCGAAATTTCTACTTTCTGGACACCGAAAAATTTCTTAGGAAAAAACTGTATCAATGTGCCCCAGTTCCCCCTAAATATTAAGCCAATACCCAAAGGGAAAGACTGTGGATATCAGACTCCCTGCTTGCCAGAATTACTTTCACGATCAAGTGGTTTTTAATAGAAAAATAACGCTATCCAAGTCAGATTTATTAAAATGCCTAGGGTACAAATTGTAAGGAAAAATAACTCGCATTTCACAGACATAGGAAATAAAAAAAGAAAAAAGAAGGAATCTTTAATTCGTTTGAAGTGAGCAATTAAAATCGGAATTAACAGAAGTAGGATTTCTGGGATTTTTTTTTTTTTTTCAAGTCTGTTTTTTTCAGTGCGATAATATTTTTGCGAATCATTCTTCCAAGTTACCTTAAAGGCATGGATCGTTTTCCCTTTTTTTTTAAGTGAGTGATATTGAACCATTAATTACGTGTAAAAAGTTCTTAACTCTTCCTAGTGGAATTCATGCTTATTAAATCAGTTTTGAACAAAAAAATTGTGATATTTTTCAAAACATTTTACGAGGCTCATTACTTGTTATTTTGTGAGTTTTTTTGGAAAGAAGGATTCTGTAATTTTCTGCTTTTTAAAGAGTTTTCGAAATGTTTTTTTAATCAATCATCTTATTATATGATAGAAATGACTTTTAAAAGATTTTTTAAACATTAAAAGAAAGTAAATTTGAAGTAATTTAAAAAAATAGTTATGAATAAAAATTAGATGCAATGCGTTTCTTTTAAATTTAAAGTAATCCGCTGTCAAGTTTCTTAGTCTTTCTTAGAAATAACTTTTTTTTTGCATTAAACCACTTAGATATATGATTTTAATTAAGTATATGATACATTTTAAGCATTTTTCGATGTAGTTAATACGTGTTTATTAATTCAGTTTGTCTTTCCACCTGTCCATGCTCTAACTCGCGTAAATATAGCTTGGTTATCATGAAATAGATTCATGTTATTGAGAATTGTAACAGATGTATGTTATCTATAGAATGTCCGCTATTGAAAATGAATTATGTAGCATTTTCGGATCATTTACAGGCCACTCAAAAATATTCTGCTTCATTATGGTCTATAAAGAAAAATCATTTTCCGTGTATTTTAATGACATTACAATATTTTACACTATTGTATAAATTCGTTCAAAATAGTATGTATTTAGAAAATATATATTTACACAGTAAAATATAAAAAATCTTAAATATTTATACTTAAGAAAATATTATAAATAATAAACTTTTAGAAATAAAAAAACTCCTTTATTTCAGTATAAAAAATTTCAATTTAATTTTTGAACAAAGTTGATACAAATCTGAGGTTTTTAGAAAAAAAAATTAAACAACATTGAGTCGATACCCAAAGATAAAGATTGTGGATATTAGTCTCTCAGCTTGCCAGAATTTTTTTCACTAACCGATTTCTTTTAGAAAAAAAAAATAACGCTATCCAAGTCAGATTTATTAATATGCCAGAGGGAACAAATTATAAGGGAAAATAATTGGCATTTCACAGACGTAGAACATAAATACGTCTGAGTACATATTTATCCCCGAGAAATATTTTCACCAAGGAAACGTTATAAATGATAATTTTTTTCAAAGAAAAGAAAATTACTTATATTTCAGTACACAAATCCCCCCCCGCTTCCAAAAAATACTTTCAACAAATATGTTAAAAACTCAATTTTTTAGAAAAAAAAATTAAACTAAGCATTGAGTTGTTAGCCAAAGGGAAAAACTGTGGATATCAAAATTGCCAGAATTACTTTCACGACCTGATGGCTATTAATAGTAAAATAATGATATTCAAGTCACATTTATTACAATGCCATTCGCTTTTCTCTTGAAGAAAGCGTTATAAATGATAACATTTTACAAATAAATAAATAAATAAATAAAAATAAGTAAAAGAAAATGAAATAAAATAAAATAAAGAAAATAAATAAAGAAAATTACACCCCCCCCCCCCCCACACACACACCGAGGAAAACATTCTAAGTAATAAGCTTTTACAAAGAACAAAATTACTTCTATTTCAGTATAAAAAATTCATTTTTTAAACAAGCATCGTAAAAACTGATTTTTTAGAAAAAAAATCAAGTAAATATTGAGTCGATACCCCCAAACGGAAAGCCTGCGGATATAAGACTCTCGGCTTGCCAGAATTACTTTCACGATCCGATGGATTTTAAAAGAAACATAACGCTAACCAAGTCAAATTTATTAAAATTCCAGAGGGTAAAAATTATAAGGGGAGAAAAAATTTGCATTTCACAGACGTAGAAAATAATTATGTCTGTGTATATATTTATCCCCAAAAATTACACCCCCTCCCCCCAAAAATAGCTGTAGATAATAAACTTTTACAAAGAAAAGAAGTTTTATTTCAGTATAAAATTTCCACACCCCCTAAAAAAAGTTCCATAAAATATGTTAGAGAACCAAATTTTTTAGAAAAAATATTAAGTAAATATTAAGCCAATACCCAAAGGGAAAAACTGTGGATATCAGACTCCCTACTTGCCATAATTAATTTCACGATCCAGTGGCTTTTAATAGGAAAATAACGCTATCCAAGTCAGATTTATTAAAATACCAGAAAGTATAAATTGTAAAGAATAATAAATCGCATTTCACAGACATAGAAAATAAATATGTCTGTGTACATATTTAACCCCAAGATTTATTTTCCCGAAGAACATGTTATAAATTATAAACTTTTAGAAAGAAAAATATTTCTATTTCAATATAAATTTTCCAACTCTTAAGAAAACGTTTCAACAAATATGTTAAAGAATGCAATTTTTTTAGAAAAAATTTCAAGTACATATTAAGTCAATACCCAAAGGGAAAGACTGCTGACATCGGACTCCTAACTTGCTAGAATTACTTTCACGTCCCAGTGGCTTTTAATAGAAAAATAACGCTATTCAAGTCATATTTATTAAAACACCTGAGGGTAAAAATTATAAAAGAAAACAATTCGCATTTCACAGACGTAGAAAATAAATAATTCTATGCACATATTTATCCCCAAGAATTATTTTCCCCAAGAAAACGTTGCAAATAATAAACTTTTACAAAGAAAAAATAATTTTATTTCAGTGTAAAATTCCCCACCCCCTTAAGATACCTTTTCAACAAATATGTTAATGAACCCAAATTTTTAGAACAAAAATTTCAAGTAAATATTATTCTAATACCCAAAGGAAAAGACTGCGGATGTCAGACTCTCAGCTTTCCAGAATTACTTTCACGACCCAGTGGCTTTTAATAGAAAAATAACGCTATCCAAATCAGATTTATTAAAATGCCAGAGGGTACAAATTGTAAAAAAAATAATTCGCATTTCATAGACATAGAAAATAAATATGTCTATATACATATTAATCGCCAACAGATATTTTCCCTCAAGAAAACGTTGTAAATAATAAACTTTTACAAAGAAAAAAAAATCTGTTTTGGTAAAAAATTTCCTCATCCACTTTAAAAAACGTTTCAAGAATTTGTTAACGAACCTAATAAAAAAAAAAAAAAAAAAAAAAAAAAAAAAATCAAATAAATACTAAGCCAATGCCCAAAAGGAAAGACTGCGGATATCAGACTCCCAAATTGTCGGAATTACTTTCACGACCCAGTGGTTTTTAATAGAAAAATAACGCTATCCATGTCAGATTTTTTAAAATGCCAGAGGGTGTAGATTGCAAAGAAAAATAATTCGCATTTCACAGACATAGAAAATAAATATGCCTGTCTGAATATTTATCCCCAAGATTTATTCCTCTCCAAAAAACGTTGTAAATTATAAACTTTTTCAAAGTTTCACCAAATATGTTAAAGGATGCAATTTTTTGCAAAAAAATTCAAGTAAATATTAAGCCAATACCCAAAGGGAAAGACTGTGGATATCAGAGTCCCTGCTTGCCAGAATTACTTTCACGATCCAATGGCTTTTAATAGAAAAATAACGCTATCCAAGTCAGATTTATTAAAATGCCAGAGGGTACAAATTGTAAGGAAAAATAATCCAAATTTCACAGATGTGAGAAATAAATAAATAAAAAAGAAGGAATCTTTAATTCGTTCGAAGTGAGCAATTAAAATCGGAATTAACAGAAGTAGGATTTCGCATATTTTTTATTCTAAGTCTGTTTTTTTTTAATGCGATAATATTTTTGAGAATCATTCTTCCAAGTTACCTTAAAGGCATGGATCGTTTTCCTTTTTTTTTAAGCTAGTCATATTGAGCCATTAATTATATGTAAAAAGTTCTTAACTCTTCCCAGTGGAATGCGTACTTATTAAATCAATTTTGAATAGAAAATTGTGATATTTTTCAAAACATTTTACGAGGCTCATTACTTGTTTTATGTGAGTTTTTTTAAAGAATGATTCTGTATTTTTCTGCTTTCTAAAGAGTTTTGGAAATGTTTCTCTAATCAATTATCCTTTTATATGATAGAAATGACTTTTAAATATTTTTTAAACATTAAAAAAAAGGAAATTTGTAATGATTTAAAAAAAATCGTTATAAATAAAAATAATATGCAATGCGTTTCTTTTAATTTTAATATAATCCGCTATCAAGTTTCTTAATTTCTCTTAGAAGTATTTTTTTTACTTCAAACCGCATATATGCATGATTTTAATTAAGTATATGATAACTTTTAAACACTTTTCAACATAGTTGAAACATATTTAGTATTTCATTTTGTCTGTCCACCTGTCCATGCTCTAACTCGCGTAAATATAGCCCGATCATCATGGAACAGATTTATGTTATTGGAGATTATAATAGGTGTATGCTATCTATAGAATGCTTGCTATTGAAATGAAGTATGTAACATTTTCGGACCTCTCAAAAGAATTCTTTTCATTAGGGTCTAAGGAGAAAAATCATTTACCGTGTATTTTAATGACATTACATTATTTTAAGCATATTGAAATTGATATGTATCACTGAAATGTACTACAAGGTTTTTACTATAGAATATTGTGTGCATAGAATTTACCATTTATTTACAGGGACTCACAAAATAATCTGACTCTAGTAGAAAACGAGCAATATTTAAATTCTTGAAGCATACGGAAATCATCGATGAAAGTTCGTTTAAAGTTGTGGTAAGCGTTTCTAAATTTAATTATTTTTTTAATGTTACCTGCTGTGTTTAATTTCTATAGATCACATAGAATTCACACAGAGTTCGACCCGAACATTAAAATCCAATTTCAAAAAATACCTGAAATCTGAAAGGAACCAAATTTGAACCCTACGAAAATATTCTAAAGAACCATAACAAGATCCGAACAAGTCCAAATGATTTCCATGGACATAAACCCAATATATGGTTAGGTAACATTTAGGTTGTGATTAACAAGCAATTACATTACGGTATTGTTGTTATGGTCAGATTAAGGATAGGTTACAGTAAGGTGACGGTTACAATTATTTTATATTTAAGTTACGGTAGAGTACTGTTAAGTCACAGTTAGGTTACACACAGGTTATGGTTATGGTACAAAAGTTAGGAATTTGTCTACACAGTGAACATTACGCATGCTTTGATTAAAAATATACACTTATTTTTGTTAAATGGCTCTGAAATTACAATACCATATACAAACCTTTTAGCTAACATCGAGTATCGATTTCATTCACGGTATAGTCGGATTTAAGAGTGATATAATTAGCTTGAAATACAAAATATTTCACTTGGGATTTCTACGTGAAAAAAAAATAATAATTGGTTACGTGACTTAACAGTGATTTTTACGGATAAATACCAACAATTTCACACAAATATCACTCAATTGTTGGACATATATTACCTCTCGCGTTTCCCATTGTTCATTTTGAGAATTTTTAGAGCTTAATATTAGTTATTGTTTTTTAAACCGATTTTTCACACAGTCAGCGGCCACGTATTTCAAACAATGCATTTCTGCATGTTTCGAATTAATGTTAAAATCATACAAATTTCAAGTTCGTTTAATATTGTTAATACGGATGGCAGTATTGTTAATATGGTGGCAGCTTTGCTGTCACCAGTGTTATGGTGTAATCTTTTTTCGCTTATATAATGGTGTAATTTAAACATATGTTACTGGTGTAACTTTACATATTAGTGCAATGTTACACTGGTTATCTTGGTTAAACCGGTATTATCGTTACTCCACCATAAACTTGGTGGAATCTTGGTTGCTATCAACTTTATGGAGTAACGTTACACAAATGTTTTACAGTGATTAGAACTTTTATGTAAGCCAGATGCACGTGATAAGTAGCCAAATATTTCTGTATCGTAAGAAATTATCTATATTATAAATAATAATATACATTATTTATATATATTTACTATCCAACTCATGTGACTGTCATAAACAACTACCTACTGATTTTATCTCTTTTCATGCACATGTCATAAACAACTACGTTATGATTTTATCGCTTTTTATATGCATCTTGATTTAAATATCAAAATTAACTTTTCGAATAAAACTACATAAAAGTTGCCATGGTCGCAAAAAATTCTTGATATTTTTATGTTAACAACTTACAAACCTCACCAAGAGCAGTTTTTAACTCGCTAGTTAGCATTGCTTATTCGATGTAGGTTTTACAATGGAGTAGATTGAAATAGAAAATTCGATTTTTAAAAATTTGGAGAAGGCGAATTTTGAAATTCACGTGCTCATACATAATAGATATGTATAAAAGAATACCAATAATTTTCAGAAAAATTCGCTAAATAGAAATATTTTTATGAAATGTAGGTTTTATTAGGTAGATTTCGTATGAAATACTACCTATTGCATTGTCTCCCATGTTGGAATTTCTGAAAAAATTTTGCGGATCTACACGAATCATGACTCCTAGACACCAAAACTACCATCAGTAAAAAAGTTTATATATCTATCTATCTATCTATCTATCTATCTATCTATCTATCTATCGGTGTATATCACTTTCTTCTAGACACGATAACTTCCATAATTATGCTCAGATCTTTTTCAAACTTTTACATAAAATCAAGGAGCTTAAAATCTCGGTCGAGTTCGTTAATGGACAAAATCGGACCAAGGGGGTGGAAATAGGGAGGGGTTTTGTGAAAACCGAAAAAACGCGATAACTTCTTAATTAAAATAGATATCGAATCAGTTTAAAGTTTATATTACTTCTAAGAAATGGGCAAAAAGTTTATGCATGACAGATTTTTGATAAAGTTAAAAATGGGCTCAAGGGGCGAAAAAAACATGGTTTTTGGGAGAAAAAAATTCATAACTTCGTCACTTCACAAGATATCAAATCCAACTAAATTTTATATAAATTTACTCAATATTATCTAAAACTTTTGTATTTACAAGTTTTTGATAGGACCAATTTTTACCGATGAAAAAAATTAAAAACGAAAAGAAAAAGGGGGGAGGAAAAAGAAAAAAATCCATAACTTACTCAATTCTTAAGCAATCAAATCTAATTAAATTTATTTTACATCTTCACAATAATATCTACAACTTTTATATTAACAAGTTTTTCATAGAACCAATTCTTATAGCAAAAATAAATTAAACAAAAATAGGAGTTGGAGAAAAAATCTCAAATCCAAACTGCTTATATTCTGACTCATTTTAAAATTCATTTTTGATTTTAAACGCATCCAAATGACAGATCCTCTTATTTAGGAACTATATAATGCGACGTATTGGCCAGATTTTTGATAAAGGCACAATATATTTTTAAAAAGGCTGCCAAAAAGGGTATTTTGAACAGAATTTCCCGAAGTTGTCAATGAAAAATTGAGGAAGTATAACAAATTGCGTTTTTTCTGAGTCATTTTTAAATTCATTTTTGTTCTCAAACCCTTCCAATTTACAGGTCCTCTTATTTAGGGACTATGTAATGTGACGGATTGGCCAGTTTTTTGATAAAAGCAGAATATATTTTTTAAAAGGCTGCTAAAAAGGGTATTTTGAACAGAATTTTACTAAGTTATCGTGATTGAAATTTAAGGAAATTTAAGAAATTGCGTTTTTACCGAGTCATTTTTAAATCTTTTTTTGTTCTCAAACGCATCCAATTTACAGGTTCTCTTATGTAGGAACTATATAATGTGACGGAGTGGCCAGTTTTTTGATAAAGGCAGAATATATTTTTAAAAAGGCTGCCAAAATGGGCACTTTGCACAAAATTTCCCAAAGCGATCATGATTAATGAACTGTGGGTATTCAAATAACAAATTGGTTATTTTATGACTCATTTTTAAATCCAATTTTACTCTGAAACGCATTCAAATGACAGTTTTTTGTTACTTAGGAACTATATAATGTGCGTATTCGTCGATTTTTTGATAAAGGGTGAATATATATTTTTTAAAAGCTGTCAAAGTAAGCACCTCGCAAAAAAATTTCCCAAAGCGATCATGATAAAAGAATCGAGGCTGTATTCAAATAACAAATTGTTTATTTTATTACTCATTTTTGAATTCAATTTTCCTCTCAAACGCATTCAATTGACAGTTATTTGTTATTTAGGAACTGTGTAATTACTGTGTATTGGTCAGATTTTTGATAAAGGCTAAATATATATTTAAAAAAATCTGTCAAAGTGGGCACTTCGCACAAAATTTCTCAAAGCGATCTTGATTAAAGAATTGTGGATGTATTAAAATAATAAATCGGTTATTTTATGACTCATTTTTAAATTCAATTTTGCTGTCAAATGAATTTAATTAACAGTTTTTTGTTATTTAGGAACTATATAATGAGCATATTGGTCAATTTTTTTAAATAAAGTAAGAATATAATTCAAAATATGTTGCCAAAATGGGCATTTGAGTAGAATTTCGTTTAAGATGATTTTGATAAAACCAGTTCTTACAGAAAAATGAAATTAAAAAATTTTTAAAAGCGGCTGAATAAAGTAGTTAAACTGGGTTTATCTCTAATCTTTTTTTTTTTTTTTTTTTTTTTTTTTTGAGATGAAAACTTTTTGAAATCTACCTCCGCCTATAGGCCATGCCGAAAGGGATTTTTCAAAATTCTCTTTCGTTACAGACGTTCGTTATTCAGAAACATTTGCTAAATGAAAGTTCATAGTAAAGAAACTTCAATATACCTATAAATATTAATTGATACATTACTATTATTATATTTACGCCAACTTATTTATTTTAATTGATGAATTACCATTATTATTTACACCGACTTATTTACATTGATGCGTTACCTTATTATATTTACTCCGGCTTATTTATATTGATTACGTAAAAACGTTATTTGTTATGATCGAATGCAAGTTGTAAAGTTAATTATTACCTTATTTATAATTCATATTGATGAAAACTGACCGTGGCAACTACAAGAATCAAGTCACATAATTCAATTTCGCTATCAATAGGTTCATTGTTCGGCCAAACAGATGTTCGTTATATAGAAACATTCTCTAAATGAAAATTCATAATGAAGAAACTTCAATACACCTATAAATTCTGAATGATACATTAATATTATTATATATACACCGGTTTTATTTATATTGATTATGCAAAAACGTTACTTGTTATGATCAAATGCAAGATGTGAAATTCATTATTTGTTATTTATAATTCATACTGGCGAAAGCTGATCATGTCAACTACAACAATCAAGTCACATAATTCAATTTTCACTATCAATCGTTTCATTGTTCGGCATACAGACGTTCGTTATTTAGAAACATTCGCGGAATGAAAGTTCATAGCAATAATAATAAAAAAAATCAATACAAGTATAAATATTGATTGATACATCACCAATATTGTATTTATACTGGCTTATTTATATTGATTATGCAAAAACGCTACATGCTATGATCGAATGCAAGATGTGAAGTTCATTATTAGTTTATTTATAATTCATACTGATGAAAGCTAACCATGGCAACTACAACAATCAAGTCACATAATTCAATTTTCACTATCAATCGTTTCATTATTCAGCATACAGACATTCGTTATTTAGAAACATTCGCTGAATGAAAGTTCATAAAAATACAAGTATCAATATCTCAATACAAGTATAAATATTGATTGATACGTCATTATTATTGCATTTATACTGGCTTATTTATATTGATTATGCAAAAACGTTACTTATTATGATCAAATGCAAGATGTGAAGTTCATTATTAATTTATTTATAATTCATATCGATGAAAGCTGACCATAGCAACTACAACAATCAAGTCACATAATTCAATTTTCGTTATCAATCGTTTCGCACCACCAACTCCAATTCTTCCTCCCCTCATTCCAAACATCCCTCGCTCCGACCAATCATCGAGGGGATTAGATCTCCTTAATCCCTTACCAAATCTCCCACGACTCGGACCTGGGGATTTGTTCTCTAATTAAGAACGCATTCAGAGGAGGAACTTTTCCCTTCTTCTTCCCCCTTTTCCCCCTACTTTTGCAGAAGAAAACCTTGTTCATTAAACGGCATTTTATATTAATTGGTGGATGAGAAAGAACTAATTGGTGCAGTTAAGCTGCATTTAATTGGGGACGGAAAGTGGACGTAAAAAACAAAAGGAGGCGCATTTAGAGATTTTTGCGTAAAAAGGGAAAAGAGGAAAGTTTTCTTTTCAAATTGCAGAAAATTATTGGTTTTTCCCTTTTTTTCGAAGACAGTAATAAGCTTAAGTGTTTTTTTCCTACCCCCTTATGATAAAGATGCTTAATTGGGGGATTTTGAAAATATTCGAGGAATTTTGGGAGTTATAAATAATTTATTCATTTTTCTTTTCTTGCAAAGCAAATGTTTTAAGTTAAGCGTAATTATTAAAGAAATTATTATTATTTACTTTTTTTGATATTTGAGTTCATTTTATTTGCATCGCAGAATTATTTCAATTTATGATTTTCTATAAAATTCTGGAAAAATCATATTTATTGAATGAAATCTTTAAATTTTTCTGCTTCAAAGGCATCTGGAAGTATTGTTTTTAAAATTAATTAATGTTAATTAAGCTATATATTTTTTAAAACAATATGTTTATGAAATGAAATATTTGTTTTTAAAATGAATTCGAATTCATATTTTTCAATTAATTATTTTTAAAGGACTTAAGATTTTTGGAGTTTACGATGATATTTAAAAGTCTGTAAGAACTCTATTTTTAAATTGATTTTATTTATGCAAGACACAATTAAAAGAATAGATTATCGACAAAATGATTATAAATTATAAAGAAACAAAGGCATTGCTGTGGGTTTTAAATCAAAATCTCTCGTAAATTCAAAGAAACGACAACAACAAAAAGATTGAACATAAAACAATTCCGATTCATTTGACATATAAACTAAATTAAAATATAATAAAATAAAATAAATAAAGTAGTGAAAATTTAAAATAAACCATAAAAAATATTAATATTTTACCATTGAAATGGATGAAAATTTTATTGAAAGATATTTATTAAATTTAATGCTTGTAAAGCATTTTTTGCAGGATATAATAATTTTTTGATAGGAAAGAATAAATAAATGCTGTAAAATAAATATCTCTGTAATAAAAGCCTAAGTTATGTCCAGAGTTCTCGCTGGTTTTTGACCAACATTAGCAATTTGGCAACATTAGCTTACCAACATTTGCGATTTGACCAACATTAGCGATTTTCGCCAAATGAAAAGAAATGTTAGCAAAATAGATTCGTCGTTTAACATTAAAAATATAAATATAGTTTAAAAAAACTAAAAACCACGCTTTTAAAGTAATCAAATTAAAAAGTAAAAAATAAATAATGTTTAAAAAAACTAAAAAACACGCTTTTTAAGTATATATCAAACTAAAAAGTGAAAAATAATTTGTACTATAAGCTGAAAACGAAAATAGATGAAAAATACTATATTACTACAAAATCATTGTTATTATAGAAATCAATTAATAAGCAATAAATAAAATTATCGTGGAAAAAAAGCGTGGGGTGCTCCATCTACCATGCTCCATCTATCAGTTCTTACGAAGCACCCCACGCTTTTTTTCCACGATGATTTTATTTATTGCTTATTAATTGATTTCTATAATATCATTGATGTTATAGTAATATAGTATTTTTCATCTATTTTCGTTTTCAGCTTATAGTACGAATTATTTTTCACTTTTTAGTTTGATATACTTAAAAAGTGTGTTTTTTAGTTTTTTTAAACTATATTTATTTTTCACTTTTTAATTTGATTACTTTAAAAGCGTGGTTTTTAGTTTTTTTAAACTATATTTATATTTAATACAAAAACCAAATTAATCGGTTGGATAGTTTCAGAGTAATTGTTGAACATACATAGAAAAAATATATATACGCGTCGAATTGATAACTTCCTCTTCCTTTTCTGAAGCCGGTTAAAAATAAAAATTGTAATACGGAAAATTTTTTTTTAATTTTACATAGATGTAAATAATGTCAGGAGTGGGGTTCGAACCCACAATCTCTTTCGAAAAACAGAGCTTCAATCCGGCGCCTTAGACCGCTCGGCCATGCTGTCTACACTCCATTCAGTGAACGCATTCAACACTTTTAATTAGCGAAAAATCACTAATGTTATTAGTTTTTGCCTAATTACTAAAAAAGTACTGAACCAATTTCGATGAAACTGAAGTGGTACCAATTCGAGAGCATCGTCTTTCATTTAACACCAAAACCAAGTTAATCGGTTGCATGGTTTAGGAGTAATCGGTGAACATACATAAAATAAGGAGAGTTACAAACTCACAAACTCACAAACTTACAAACATACAGGTGAAGTTAATAAAAGCGTGGTAAAAATATATCTTTAACCTTTTTTTTTTTTTTTTTTTTTTTTTTTTTTTTTTTTTCAATATGTTCTAAAATAACCTAATTCTTAGTAATTGTTTATAAAATAGGAATTCAACTATCCGTTACAGAAACGATTAAAAATGAAAACATTCCAAATATCTTCTAAATGTGTAGATGTTTCAAACATTTTTTAGCAGTTTACATAAAAATAAGAATCAACTATCTATGATGTACCGTTGTGAAAATATACACTAAATATTGCTATGGGATTTCGACTTCAAACCATTAGAAAAAATTGACCAGCCAGCAATAAACAGTAAGGTGAACCAAGCCAATTTCTATATATTTTGTGTTTGATGCGAGTGATTTTAATTGTGCATTTACCGTCGCATAGATAGTGATTAACTGACAATGAAAAAAAAATGAACGCACAATCCTTTCTATATCTTTAGCTAATACTAAAGTAAATTGATGTTTAGGCAATATTTCTAAAAATAGAGCAAAATAATTGGCACGGTGCGACTGAACATTTAAAGCAATAGCAATCGTTCAGTAACGCGGTTTATCCCGACTGTGTTACTAGCACCTCACAAATAAACATATAAATATTTTCAAACAGAAATATAAATTTTCTCTCATTCTCCACAAAAAGTAATGGCAGAGCAATAAAATACAAAATATTTATATTTATTACACGAATGTCAATTTTAAAAAGATACTGTGAGGAAAAGAAAAACGCGCTTCAGAGAAGTAACATTATCTGCATGTTTAAAATAGGTCCTAGAATGGACATTAACATGTATTATATTACTCGCTGTCGGCAATTGCATGTAAAAAATATACATATATCTGTATGATATTTATCGACCTTCATCTAAACACCGGAATGATTCTTCTTTTGGAGCACAGTTTAGACTGAGATAAATCACACCATCTGTATCATGATGGTATCACGGTTGGAGTTGGGAGAATTTTGAAGAGTTCATCATGGTTTACGCTTGTAAAAATCCCACAGTCCACGCACATAGCACTAACTTCTTGCGCTATCTTTTATCTTTCGTGTCGGCGCTTTGATCTAAAACTGCTTTTTCAGTGCACTGAATCTGAACTTCAAGAGAGGAATCTAACGCGAAATAAGTTGACAGCTTTACGACTAAAAATGGGGTAGATAAAAGTTCCCCTTCCTTTGTCAATTTGGTAGGGTCAGTCCCTCAAAAATCATTTAAAGAGGTTTCCCCCTTGTTCCGTTCGGAAACAAAGATTGATTGATTGCTCTTTTAGTGTAATAAAAACTAGTGCTGTTCTCTCGCAGTGTTTATTGGAACATTGTTAAAAAATCTGTAGCACTTAAAACTATACAAAATGGAAGCAAATTGAAAGCATTTTGTAAGATTGTTGAAATGAAATGATTAATTAAATGAAATGAAATAAAAGACAATATGTATTTTATTTTATTTAAAAATAGCTATAAAGTAAAATAATATTGTATTTAGAAGAAGAATTAAGGGTATTTCACACCGAGAACAAATTATTTATAAACGGTTTCAAAAGAAAAATGTTTAAATTTCTGAAAAATAAAATAGCAAAATAAAATAAAATGAGATAAAATAAAAATAATGTATTCTTAACAGATAAATAAAGTAAAAAGCTTTGACTTAATTGTTTGTTTTGAAATTAGATTTACTTATTTTTAGAAAACGTAAAATAAAAAATCTAAATAAGAGTTGTTAATAAATTAATTTCAATCTCCAACACACCAATCTTAAGGGAATTAGAGAAGAAATGTAATATAATCACATCTTCTTCGGAGTTTTTTAGATATTCGATCCCATTCTCCGGCTCAGACGGCTGAACATTACTTTCAAGATTTCATAATTACTGTTTGGGGAATTGTTCATGCTTAAAGAAAGTATATACATTGTGAAAACTTTTCACGACAATTCTTTCTAAACTGCTTAATGAACAGACTGTTTTATTTCCGTGTTATTCTTTAGAATGTAAATTGCTTTTCTGAAATAAATTTAATGCATAATCAATTATTTGAATTTCCTGCATGATAACGAATAATATAAAATGATAAATGTAATTTCATGCAATTTAATGTTTGTTCTAAAATAAGAGGAATTTTTTAAATGCAGTGAATACATACAATTGAAAACAGTTTAACAAGCATGATATATTAATAATAAAAGATTTCATAATTACTATTTGGGGAATTGTTCATGCTTAAAGAAAGTATATACGTTGCGAAAACTTTTCACGACAATTCTTTCTAAACTGTTTAATGAACAGACTGTTTTATTTCTGTGTTATTCTTTAGAATGTAAATTCCTTTTCTGAAATAAATTTAATGCATAATTAATTATTTGAATTTCCTGCATGATAACGAATAATATAAAATGATAAATGTAATTTCATGCAAATTAATATTTGTTCTAAAGTAAGAGTAAATTTATAAATTTGGATGAATAGGTATAATCGAAAACAGTTTAACAAGTATAATTTATTATAGAGTATTGTAGACAAAAATAGAGCATGAAATTTCATTAAAAGATTTTGAAATCGTCCCGTCTTGAACAAAAAGAAAAGAAGTAGATATAAAAGTTTATTTTTAAAATTATGAATGATGAAAGTTCAAAATTATGAATTAAAGTAACATCATAAAATGTTTATTACCTTGGTCTCCAAAAGTATATATACAAGCCCCATAAAGGTACAACATGTCTTTCGAAGTTCACCATAAAAAAATGGCAGTCAGATTAAACTTCATAGTTTATATGAAGGAAAATAGTAAGCTTTAAAATAACTTACGCAAAACTTACAGCTATAGCTAGGTATTTATGAATGAGAGAAAAATATGCAATTACGAAACTTTCGTAATTAAAATAAGTATCAAAGTTATTTTACACTGGAACAAATTATTTATAAACTGTTGCCAAAAAAAAAAACTTAATTTTTGAAAGTAGTAAAAAAAAAAAAAAATAAAATAAAAAAAAAATTAAATAAAAATAAAAATAAAATAAAACTAATATAATTTTCACAGATAAATAATGCGAAAAACATTGTTTGTTTTGAAAATTTTATTTATTTATTTTTAGAAAACTAATCTAAATAAGAGTTGTTAATAAATTAATTCCAATCTCCAACACACCAATCTTATGGGAATTAGAGAAGAAATGTAATATAATCACATCTTCTTCAGCGTTTTTTTAGATATTCGATCCCTTTCTCCTGCTCAGGCAGCTGAACATTGCTTTCAAGATTTCATAATTACTATTTGGGGAATTGTTCATGCTTAAAGAAAGTATATACATTGTGAAAACTTTTCACGACAATTCTTTCTAAAATGTTTAATGAACAGACTGTTTTATTTCCGTATTATTCTTTAGAATGTAAATTCCTTTTCTGAAATAAATTTAATGCATAATTAATTATTTGAATTTCCTGCATGATAACGAATAATATAAAATGATAAATGTAATTTCATGCAAATTAATATTTGTTCTAAAGTAAGAGTAAATTTATAAATTTGGATGAATAGGTATAATCGAAAACAGTTTAACAAGTATAATTTATTATAGAGTATTGTAGACAAAAATAGAGCATGAAATTTCATTAAAAGATTTTGAAATCGTCCCGTCTTGAACAAAAAGAAAAGAAGTAGATATAAAAGTTTATTTTTAAAATTATGAATGATGAAAGTTCAAAATTATGAATTAAAGTAACATCATAAAATGTTTATTACCTTGGTCTCCAAAAGTATATATACAAGCCCCATAAAGGTACAACATGTCTTTCGAAGTTCACCATAAAAAAATGGCAGTCAGATTAAACTTCATAGTTTATATGAAGGAAAATAGTAAGCTTTAAAATAACTTACGCAAAACTTACAGCTATAGCTAGGTATTTATGAATGAGAGAAAAATATGCAATTACGAAACTTTCGTAATTAAAATAAGTATCAAAGTTATTTTACACTGGAACAAATTATTTATAAACTGTTGCCAAAAAAAAAAACTTAATTTTTGAAAGTAGTAAAAAAAAAAAAAAATAAAATAAAAAAAAAATTAAATAAAAATAAAAATAAAATAAAACTAATATAATTTTCACAGATAAATAATGCGAAAAACATTGTTTGTTTTGAAAATTTTATTTATTTATTTTTAGAAAACTAATCTAAATAAGAGTTGTTAATAAATTAATTCCAATCTCCAACACACCAATCTTATGGGAATTAGAGAAGAAATGTAATATAATCACATCTTCTTCAGCGTTTTTTTAGATATTCGATCCCTTTCTCCTGCTCAGGCAGCTGAACATTGCTTTCAAGATTTCATAATTACTATTTGGGGAATTGTTCATGCTTAAAGAAAGTATATACATTGTGAAAACTTTTCACGACAATTCTTTCTAAAATGTTTAATGAACAGACTGTTTTATTTCCGTATTATTCTTTAGAATGTAAATTCCTTTTCTGAAATAAATTTAATGCATAATTAATTATTTGAATTTCCTGCATGATAACGAATAATATAAAATGATAAATGTAATTTCATGCAAATTAATGTTAGTTCTAAAGTAAGAGGAAATTTTTAAATTGGAATGAATAGATACAATCGAAAACAGTTTAACGAGCATAATATATTATAGAGAATTATAGACAAAAATAGAGCATGAAATTTCATTAAAATCTTTTAAATTCGTACCGTCTTCAATAAAAAGAAAAGAAATAGATATAAAAGTTTAAAAGTTTAAGTTATTTTTTTTAATTTCATTATTTTAATTCCAACTATACTATCATTAATAAAGTGTAATAACTGTAAAAAAAACTATCAACTTTTTAAATAATTTTAATGCAAATATAAAAAACAGGTTAAAAAGAAAAAGAATAAATAGATACTCTCTTTATTATATTTGATTACTGTTATTTCTTTTTTATTATTAATTTTATTTGGTTATTCATCTTTTTTATTATACAAAATACATTTATAAAAATCCTGATATTATCTTAAAATTTCTACGCGTAAAACTTTGATAAACGATAATGTGTTTAGTTATTTTAATACTTCATTTTTAATGCTTTTTGGAGGGAAAAAAAAAGATTGTGTAGACTTGTTTACTTAGAAATATGCATTTTCTTTTATTTTCTAGTTTATAACAGTACTTTTTTCTAATAGTAAAAAAAAGATAAAAAAAAGGGAAGGAAAAGAAAAAGAGAAACGTAGCAAATTTAGTTGGAAAAATTTTAGTTGAATATAAATGTAGAGAAAAACATATTCAACATGCGTAATATTCTTTGGCAGGCCAAACTCTAAAATGAGTCCCATTTATCACGATTGTTTCCAAAACATTTCAACTTCGCTTCAACGAGATGAAAAGAAGTTTCTAACAGGTGTTGCTCCATTTCATTAGGTAAAAGAATGTTAAATTTTAATACAAGTGTTGTAAGTTATGAGGTTATAAATCACTAAAGCAAAACAGCGAATAATTTTCTGACTTGCTGTCGGTTTGTAAAATTGTATCCCGTTTCTTTCTTTTCCTTTTAATATTTTTCTTTAAAAATTAAAAAATGTATCTAAAATACCAAGATAAATAACGAATGTTTTTATATATATGTTTGTATGAAACCTAGTGTAGTATACTGTAACTTGTTATAAATTTTAATACAAGTGTTCTAGTTTATGAGGTTATAAATCACTAAAGTAAAACAGTGAAACATTTTCTGACTTGCTGTCGGTTTGTAAAATTGTATCCCGTTTTTTCTTCTTTTTTTTTTAATATTTTTCTTTAAAAAACAAATAATGTATCTAAAATACCAAGATAAATAACGAATGTTTTTATATATATGTTTGTATGAAACCTAGTGTAGTATACTGTAATTTGTTATAAATTTTAATACAAGTGTTCTAGTTATGAGGTTATAAATCACAGTGTAAAAATGCATTTTTGTCTTGTTTTCTGGTCTGGTGTAATGTTTGTTTCGACTTTTTTTTTTTTTTTTTTTTTTTTTTTTTACTGAAATTCATTTGGTTATTCTTCATTAGCGTATCAAATTTATGGTGCGTGTTATATACGAGGATTTAAGAAATCGCCATTTTTACTTGTAAAGTAGGGGTGCGCCTTTTACACGTGTGCGCCCTATACACAAGTAAATACGGTATTATTCACCATTTTTTTTTTTTTTTTTTTTTTTTTTTTTTTTTTTTTTTTTACACAGTATTGAACCAATTTTGTACCAAGCTGCAGGAATAGGGTAAAGATTTCAAAATATGCAGAAAATATTATCCGACAATTTTTATTGAATATCAGCAAAATATCTGTATAGAAAGTGAAGACGAACTCGCTTTTCACACTGTTTAAAATAAATCCGTGAATTCACGTGTAAAACTAGAGGCAGCGAAGTTGCCGGACTTTTTCCATTCTGTTAGTAGATTCTTCGTTTTGGAAATAAAAGTAGGATAAACTATGTTTAAAGAAGCGATAAGTTTCCATTATAAATTTCGTGTGAAGTTGGTATTATAAAATTGGCAAGAAATATCACTATAGTTATAATGTATCTTTATTATTTATATTTTATAAATCGCATTTACAAAAAGCAATAAATTTTCAATTCAGCAGCACGATACAAGTCTAATTACAGAACCAGGAGTCCTTGATCTCCAGGAGAACCAGGAGGCAACATATCAGTTTTGTAAATTTACAAATTAAATTTATGGCGGAAAATATAGTATTTCCGTTGTTTCCTTTCATCTCCGCCGTTTCGTTATTTTCAGGAATTATAGTGAAATTGAACTTAATTTAAAATTTAATTTAACTAAAGTACATTTGCCTCCTCTTAAAAGTTATATAGCCTGCATAATTAATTATGCCGCAATTACTGCGATCATTATGAACTTATCAAGAAAAATGTGAATAAAATTTTGGAAATAGAAATGTACTTGTCCAGTGCATAAAATAATGATTATTTTTTTAATTATTTTTTATAAAGCAAAATTTCCAGAGACAATATCAAAATAAACAAATAAAAAAATAATTCTAATTTTTCAAAACTTTATTTATTGACTGTACTTTACTCAACTTCTAATCGGAGAACACAAATTAAAATTTCGAAAAGCAATGAATAATATTGCTACTCAGATATTTATAGCTGCTCAAGTTTTGAGTAAAAATGCGCTATTGAATTTTATATTCTTGCTTTAAAATCCTGTTATTTTATGGTTTTAGTCGTGATCGAAATAAATGGGATATATAAATTCAATTTATAGGTTGAAACGTAGAATAACCTGATTTCAAAAGGATGCACTTGAAAAAATAAAGTACCGAAAAACCATGAACGGAATAAATTTAATTTTAACTGTTATTTTAAAAATTCTGTAGAAATTTTTAAGATTCATATATTCTGGTCAGCATACACGGCATTTCTTTTTCTTTTTCTGATGACAATCTTCCTCGTATGTCAGTATTTTGTTAACCCTTTATCTACCAACGGTACTTATAAGTACCATTAAAAATACTTATTATATAACTCTTTTAATACGTCCATTAGTTATACTATTGTTTAGAATGAGTTACAGATACATTACTTTATTTTGTTTCAAAAACATTATAGGTTATACAAAACCAAAATATTTTTAAAAGGACGATTTCTTTTGCCTTTGTATCTTTTCAGTTTTCTAGGCGCTGAGGGAGGGGATGGGGATTTTTCAGTTAGGAAATATTTCTATATCTATATTGTAAGAACATCATATTTATACATTTTATAATTCAACAAAATACCAGGAGAATAATATAAAATAAAAGATTTGAGTGGGGTTATAAATATTGCACAAAATTGCTGTAAATTCGAATTTAATTAATCCTTCAAAATTTTTCAACCTTTCTAAAATCTTTCAAAAATTTATGAAATGATTCTTTAATTCTTTTAATTTAGCTTAAAGACTTTCCGTAAAATGCTTTAGAATGTAAAATTTTCATGAATTCATAATTCGATAGATAAAGGGTTTAACCAAGGCTAACTTATCATAATATAAAGGCTTATCATTCACCAAGTTTCCTTTGACCGCAGTACAGGGGGCGCTGAACTACATGATTTTCACGTTGGTAGCGCCATCTAATGTTAGAAACTGAAATGTTTTCCGTTATTTCCTATGGGATTATTAGCAGTAGTATGCACCAGGTGGCGTTACATACGAGACAAAGTCATATAATAAGTTGGCAATTATAGGGACAATTTCAACAATAGATTTTCTCCTGAATGCGAGGCCTTGATATTATGATAAGGGGGCCTTGGGTTTAACTTATAATAGTTGTGATTGAACAGATATAATCACGCAATAGTTATAATATGATTACTAGAAAAATAAAAATTGTTACTCTTATCTGGTCGGAGTTTGTGTTTTATATTTTTTCGAAAATTACCTGATTTCAGTTTATATTGTTAATCACTTAACTGATTGAAATTTTTAAAAAAACTTTAAAATAATGTCTATGTTTTTCATGTCTTTTTACAGATTTATTAATCTTTTATCACCGGTTTTTCAAAAAAAAAAAAAAAAAAAAAAAAAAAAAAAAATTGTTGTCAAATTGAATCAGAAAATGCTTGGATTAAGGATGTTCTTAAATCAAAAAGAGCAACTTCGTGACATGTGCTTTAATTTATTTTTGATCGGAAATGCATATATATACCAAATCAGGTATTGCTATTCAGAAACTGTCTAATTGCACTCAGTTTTCTGTTTTTTTTTTTTCTTACAAACGCAATACATTTTTTATAAAAAGTTTTCAAAGTTGACATTTTTGAGTACATTTCCCGACGAAAGCAGAAAATTACGGTTGAAGAGCAGGAGAAAAACGGGTGATCACGTGATCGAAATAGCTTATAACTGGATAGGTAATTTAATTATCATAAAATGGAAAACTAATTTCGGTTCAAAATTGCTGTCATAGTTAGGACTTTTCATTTTACATCTTTCCATTAAAAAAGGAATTTCTATATGTGTCAAAACTTTTTGCGCTTGTTGAGCGGAACAGTTGAGAATAACCATAAATAATGCAAAATTTACTGGTGAGAATTAAAAAAATCATGATTGGAATATGAATACCCGCACGTGGAATGCGCAATTCATGATTGCCCGTATTACGTACGGGTAAATTAGGAAAGCGGTTAATAACTATATATAAAAGGTTTAAAACTTAGTAAGCAAATTGTTAACGTATTTGAAATGCAGCCACAACTGACTAAAAACCTTGAAATTGGTGATACAAATAGATGCATGGTAGTTGTATCGCGGTTTTGCCCTCCGATAATGGAATTTGAAGATATCGCTAAACTTATTTTTACCCGTATTGCCAAAAGTATTCATCACAGAAAGGAGCATTTCATATAAAAAATGTAGTATATTTTGCAAATTAATTTCTTGCAATAATTTTTTCAAAATTTTTTAACCTCTACCAAATACAAATGAAAATAAATAAAAAATTAATCCGATTTTTTCTGATTTCAAGCTTAATTAATTTGTATATGAGGCCATAATGCCAGACTTTGTCAAATGCCTTAGCGACATCAAGAAAAACAGCAGCAGCTGGAATCTTCCTGTTGAGGTTTTCGCGAAGGAATTCCACAACACGAAGTAGTTGGTGTGTAGTTGAGTGTTTTGCCCTGAAACCAAATTGTTCAGGAATTAGTATATTATGTTCATCGAGAATTTCATTGAACTGTGACCTTATGACGCGCTCAACTACTTTACTTAAAGAAGGTAACAAGGAGATAGGTCTGTAATTAGAAGGATCTTGCTGGTTAGTTTGAGGTTTAGGAATTGGAGAAATAATAGAGGTTTTCCAAGATTTTGGAAAATAGTGGAACTTAAGAATTGCATTAGTGAGAGAAGTTAGATAGTTGATACAATTAAAAGGAAGATTTTTTAAAGCATAATTAGAGATATTATCAATACCAGGAGCTTTCCTGTTCTTAAGTTTTTTAATGATATTAGAGATAACAATGGGCTGAACCTCCGGGAGGGGATTCTGGGGAGGAGTGGAAAGAAAATTATTTACAGTATCATGAACATCAAAATAATGATTAGGGTTGGCTAAATAGGGGTTGGGGGAGAACTGCTCGGCATATGACCTAGCAAGAATCTCAGTTTTATCGGTGTCAGTATACGCCGTACTATTAAAAGCAGTTAAGGGGGGAATGAGAACATTTGCAAGAAAAACATATTAGAGAATATGTTTTTTGAAAAAATAGTGGTGTGAATAGAATATAGAAATAGTCGCCTATGGTATCACTAGAAATTGTATCCACCGATTTGCTGCAATAAGTCGCTAGGTGGCGGCCTAGTTTTTGTAATGGGAAAAAAAATACTAACACATATTATGAATTTTATGTATTCCAAATAAACGAGTATTTTATCTTCTTTAAAATTTCAATTTTAACACGACAAGTATATAACAGTAAGAATGCGACATGTTGTTATTCACCCTCTAACGGTTTTGCAAAGTGTAAAATTGTAATGTTGTTTTCTCAGCATTTTGTATTAAATGATAAGAAAATATAACTCTTTCAATATTAAAAAAAAAAAAAAAAAAAAAAAAAAAAAAAAAAAAGAAAACTTAATATAATAAAAATATAAGCGATATCTTTGAGAATATTAATCATTTTAAAAATTCAGTGAAAATTCATTAAATCTATAGAATTATATTATCTTAAATATTGTTTATATTGCTGTGAAACCTGCAGTTTAGTGAACGAAATATTACATGCAAAACACTTAGAGTGTTTAAACGTTTTGAGAATCAAATGCAATGCATAGAGATCGTGTTTCACTTAATAAAAAACGAGCAATTAAAATAATCTATAATATACGCGAAATAAACATTTAGTCAGTCAGAAGAATTTTTTTCTTCATATATTAATGCCTGCTTTTAAAAAATAATTTCGCATCGAACATTTTTTTTTTTTTTTTTTTTTTTTTTTTTTTTTTTTGATAAAGGAACTCACATTAGCACATAAAACCTAATTGCACCGTTAATTTTCATTAGTGCCGCGTGTGTGTGAGAAACAATATTAATAACTTAGTCAAATGTTACCTCGTTAATTATTGCAGCTGATGAGTTAATTAATTAAACACAGCCATTAGCTGGAAAAAAGTCCCTTTTCCCGCATTGATCCCATTATTTACGACAAGGGTGGTGAGCAACCTTCCTCTAATCCTTTTAACAGCAGTTATATATGACCCTGATGCTAAATATATGACGTGCGCCGTTGAATTCGATAAAAATCATGAGTTACTGAAAGTAAAATAAAATGAGAACAAATGAAAATGCATCTACTACGTGAAACAGTTAATTTTATTTTTGAAAATAACAATTCTCAAGATCGTGAGATTAAATAAAAAGAAAGTCTTAATTTATGGAGGAAAGAAATTAATTAGGTGACATTTAAATAGTTCTCGATTGAAGATATAAAAGATTTTAAAATGTACGTTTTAAAGTACAATTGATTTTTATTTGTCTGTTGAATAATGTACACTGTAAAAAAAATTGGGAAACTTACAAAAAATTTTCTAGTAGAATTGTATTCCAAGAACTTTTTATGTAACGGCAACAATAAAAATTCATGTAACAGATACAGATTTGCACTTTGAATCAAACAAATTTTAAGGTTACTAAGAATTTCTTTGGGAAATCGTATTCCAAGAACTTTTTAAGTGACGATAACGAGCATTATAGATAAAAATTTTAGTAAAGTTACCAAAATTTTAGTAAATTCTTTTGTAAAGTTACAGATGGTTTTAGTTTTGCTTACAAGTTTTGTAGATTGACATCATTTTCTTGTACAGTGTACACATAAAATTTTAGTAAGCATAAGAGATTTCGGTTAATTTAGATTACTAAGGTTACAGATTTTTTTTACAGTGTATAAGGCAAATATAAAACCTGATATTTTACCCCTTTCGCATTGAATTTTTATATTTGCTTTTGAAAAGAATCTTCTTTAGTTTAAATATTTTCAATTAGTTACGCAAATGCAGGTATTGGGTTTTACTGGAATCTGTTGATTTGATTGCAAATAATTTGATGATTTGATTGCAAATAATTTGATGTTTTGATTGAAAATAATTTGATGTTTTGATTGCAAATAATTTGATATTTTGATTGCAAATAATTTGATGTTTTGATTGCAAATAATTTGATGTATTGATTGCAAGTAATTTGATGTTTTGATTACAAATAATTTGATATTTTGATTTAATGTGACCCGCCGCCAATAAAGGTAGCCGGCCATTGACTTAGACCTGAAAATTTTAAGCTGAACCCGTAACTGCTGTTAATAAACCACTGCTGTTATTTTCGAATTTTATACTTTAATGTCTAATTTATATTTTAACTATAGTTGCTGATGAAACCTTTTTTCGTTTGAAGCAGTAAGCTTGAGACCTCTGACTAGGGGAATGTTAATGCTAATAGAACATTGGATAAAACTCGAACAAAAAAAGTATCGTATTAACTAATTATGCCTTTTATTTCTACATTTAATCAGTCGGTCTCAGAGACCACTCACTATGCAACAATAAATGTCCATAAATTAAGGATTAAATTTACACAATTGGTTAGAGAGCTTCATATCACTTTAATGACAAGTAAAAAAAATATCCTGTCTAATGAATTATTTTATATTTCTATGACACCGCTGTATAATTTTTTATCTCACTATTTTACCTTTTCTAAGATATGTGTCTAGTTTATTTTTGGTTAAAGTTAGCTATTATTAGCTAAAATTAGGTTTTTTTTTATATACCTATTGAAATTCAGCGCCAGTAAGTGTTTAAAAAATATTAATTTGCATTCATAAACTGTATAATGTAATCGTTACCATCACAAGACGAGCATGAAACTTTTCAAGTATGTTCGAGTGTACCAACATGCATCTTTAAAAGCTCTTCATATTGAATCTTGCCGTTTTATCTCAGAAAATGTTAAACCAGATAATTCTTTTTCAAATTAGTTAAGAACTACATAAATCAGTCTGAAGAAAAATACTGCAAGAGAAACTACTTAAAATTACTAGAAATCTGCGAAAAAGCATCTTTTGATATATGTTAGAATTACAAACCTAAAATAGTTAAATTCTGACAATTTATAACACTTTAGAACAAGCAAGAAATAACTCTGTGTTAATATTTTTAAACGCCTACTTAATACATCTTTTGATTTCTTTTCTTTTTTTTATCATAACATCTTATGTTCTTTTGTCAATAATTATAACATGTATTTTGATTTTAAATTAGCTCAGATTTTGTTTTCTTATAAAGACTAAATTAAAAATGTCATATCTGCACTCATAAAAATGCACAGTCTAAAACGTTAAAAAATTGAGTATTGAAAGAAATCTTATAACTATCTTAGAAGAAGAGCATGAAACTATTCAAGTGTTTATAAAATTCTTATGGTTGTGAACATGTCTTTAAAAATTCTAAATATTCAATTTATGCGCATTTTTACTTCTAAAATTTTATAAAAGAAAATCACCTTGCAAATTAATTAACGACCAAATTACAACATCAGGATAGAAGAGCGAAAAAGAACTTACATTAACTCTTACGAACCTTTACGAAGAATATTTTTTGACATAATTTTCACCTAGAAACATAAATTAAGCATACATTTTTGTTATTAATTAGAACGCTTAATAAAACTTTAACAACAAACTTGTAAATACTGTTTGATAAATTCTTTTATATTACTATAATATGCCAGAAAAATCTTTAGTCAGAACATTTCTTTTTTTCCTTTATATTCTGTAAGGTTTAGTTTGATTTTAATTAGCTACTTACAGGTAAAAATTGGTTTCTTTTTCGTCTATCAAAACGCGTTACCGGAAAGAATTAGAAATTGCTCTGATAAAACTACTTGTAATTTAAGAATTACCATGACTAGAAAATGATCATAAAACTTTTGAAGCTTTTATAAAATCTTTGCGCTTATAAGCACACGTATTTCAAAGTTCTTGATATTCCATACTTCCACCTTTCTACTCTTAAAATTTTATCCTAGAAAATCACCTTGCAAATTAATTAATGACCAGATAAATCAGTCAAAAGAGAAAATCGCAAGAAAACTAATTAAGAATAAATTGAAAGCGGCGATGAATATAATGGTAACTTAAAATATAGACTCTTTTCTGAAAGGACCTAATTAGGCAAATGGACCATAGAGACAAAAAACGTTCCCATTCTACTTAGAAAGGTGTCTTTATTAATCATTTTCTCTATAGCTTGTATAGTAACGACTTCGAAGAGATTACCGAAATAAACAGTAAACTTTCAGCTTTAAAGTACTTACCTTTAAGGCAAGGTTTGTTTAAATTTTATTATATAATAAGTAATTGTTTAGAAGATGGAAATGAATTATTTATAATGAAATACAGATAAAAGTATTAATGATAAAAATATTTTCAAAAAATTCAACTTAGCTTTTGATTTTAATAATTTTGATTAAATTTACATAAATTAATATATATTAAGAATGAGCTTTATTTATAAGAATAATTAAAGAGATTATTATTGATCAGATTTAAAATAAAATGAAAGTAAAAAAGATGAATATTTTATGGAAAGTTTTAATAGCCACACATTTTTAATAGTTATACATTTTAATTAGTAATAAATTTCTAATTAGCTACTTGTGCCTAAAAAAATATTTTGAACAGCAAAGTTCATTGCCGGAAATAGTTTTGAAAACATCATTTTTTAACTTATAAATTAAACAATGTAACTTTTGCCATCACCGTACCACGAATATAAAACTTTTCAAGCGTTTGTAAAATCCTTACACTTATAAGGACATGTCTTTAAAAGTTCTTGATATTCCACACTTGCCCCTTTCTACTCTTAAAAATTTATCCTAGAAAATCACTTTGCAAATTAATTAACGACTAGATAAACCAGTCAGAAGAGAAAATCGTAAGAAAACAGAATAACTCGAAAGTGGCGAAGAATATAAGTTGTGACTTGAAACATCGACGCTTTTAAGAAAGGATTAAATTAGGCAAATGGGGTGAAGAGCCTAAGACGTGTTTGCACACTGATTAAAAAAGAGTTGCGTTATAATAAATCCTTTTCCCTATGGTTTGCATGTTAACGGACTGGAAGAAATTATCTTAATAAATAGTAAACTTTAAGCTGCAAAATAATTAAAATTAAGGAAATGGCTTTTTTAACTTTTATCTACCGACGGTACTTATAAGTATTATTAAAATAACTTCTTATAAAATTCTTTAATATGGCAATTAGTTGTAATACTATTTATAATGAGTTACAGATGCATTACTTTATCTTGTTCCAAAAGCATTATTAGTTAAAGAAAACAAAAATATTTTTAAAAGGATGATTTCTTTTGCCTTTGTATCTTTTCAGCTTTATTGGCGCTGAGGGAAAGGAGTATGGATTTTTCAATTCGGAATAATTTCTATATTTATATTCTAAGAACATCATAATTGTACATTTTATGATTCTACAAAATACTAAGAAAACAATTTAAAATAATCGATTTGAGTGGGGTTATAAATAGTGCACAAAATCCCTGTAAATTCAAATTTAATTAACTTTTCTAAATCCTCCAATCCTTCTAAAATCCTTCAAGATCTTATTAAATGATTATGAAAATCTCTTAATTTAGTTAAAACAATTTGCGTAAAATGCTTCAGAATGTAAAATTTTCATGAAATCATATTGTGGTTTATAAAGGGTTAAATTGTGTTACATAATAAAAACATATGTTGGAGATGTCAAGGAATATATTTATAATGAGTAACAGATAAAGTTATGAGGAGGAATCTGAAAATAAGTTTTCCCCTAGCGTCTGTGGACAGAGGTCCGTATGAAAGTCAAAGAATATAATGAGACATAAAAGATACGACACAACGCAAATTGTCAATATAAGTACCAAGTAACGTTGAAATATTTGTCATATAGCTTGATAAGCAGCAAAAAAGCCCTCCAAGAAAACATCATGGCTTTGCATATGAACAAGTCATTAAACACTTCTTCCGAATGCAAAGCTCTGAATTTTTGCTAAAGGGCTTTTCGAAGCTTATCAAGCAGTATGGCAAATGTCTCAATGTATTTTGTAATTACATAGAAAAATAAATATATGTCTTATCTTTAATGGGTATTTCTATTTCTGACTTTCATATACAACTCTAACTATAACTGACAGGGGGAATTTATTTTTAGACTTCTCCTCGTATTAGTGATAAAATATTTTTGGAAATTTGAACTTAGTTCTTGGTTTTAATAATTTTGATTTAATTTATATAAAGTAATTAATATTAAAACTTTATTTAGGTTTAACTGTGGAATAAGAATAATTTAGGAGATTGTTACGGATTTGAATTATTATAAGTTGCAAGTAAAAATGATAAATATGTCAGAAAATAAATTAATAGAATGATAAATACAGCTTTAAAAGGGTAAAATTAGAATTATACTATGTGTACCATACTTAAAAGATGATGAAAAATGTATGTCATATATATATATATATATATATATATATATATATACCGGGTGATTATAATTAAAGTCCCGATTTTAAAAATCGATAATTTTAAAACTACTGGTCAGAATGACTTGATATTTTAGCAGAACAATCGTAAGGCAATGGAATTTTGTTTGGCGAAGGAAAAAAATAGTTCCAAAATGTGCCGATAGATGGCGCTGTCAGTGTTCACATTGTCTAGATATATGCAAATTACTAATACGTGACATGCGCACATGAGACTTAGCTGCCATAAAAATGCAGAGCACCAGCTCTTTGCCTAAATGCTTCATCATGACTCTGACTATGAAGGATCGCGCTCTGCTCTTGAAGCTTTTTTATGAGAACGATGACTGTGCACTTACAGCTATTAGGAAGTTTCGGACATTAAAATCCATTAAATTGGGTCCAATAACCACAAAAGGTCTGCGAAAAATGATTGCTAAATTCGAAGAGACCGGTTCATTTGAGGTTAAACGGGGTAGAGGAAGGAAACCAGTTTCGGCTGCGGCAGTGGAAGATGTGGCTACAGCATTAGAAGAACAGACTAACAGTGATGTTGGAATCAGCAGTGCACGAGGAATTGGCCGAATGCTGGATATGCCGAACAGCACGGTGCGTAAAATCCTGCGGAAGATCTTGAGCTGTTATCTGTATAAGATAACTCATGTGCAGGAGTTGCTACATGCTGACCTGGAAACACGTCAATCTTTTGCACTGCAATTTATAGCCCGGATGGAAGTGGACAACGGATGGCCATAGAACATTCTGTGGTCTGACGAAGCCCACTTTCATTTGCAAGGTTCTGTTAATACGCAAAATTGCAGGATATGGGCGACCGAGAATCCGTCCCAGCTACAGCCATTACCTCTTCAGTCTGAAAAGCTTACTGTGTGGTGCGGAATAACGGCAGCGTTTATTGTTAGTCCGTTTTTCTTCGAGGAGATCAGACCTGCGGGTCCCGTTACCTGCACCGTTACTGGCAAGCGGTATGAAACTCTTTTGCGTAACCATGTCTTTCCGGCACTTCAGCAGCGTCAGTGTGTGGATCGCACAATATTCATGCAAGATGGCGCTCCTCCGCACATTGCTACTCCTGTGAAGCAGCTACTGAGTGCTAATTTCGGAGATGACAGGATCATAAGCCGTCATTTTCCAACAAGGTGGCCGCCACGTTCCCCCGACTGAAACCCTTGTGATTTCTGGCTTTGGGGATACCTGAAGAATGTTGTTTACAGTGGGAGGATTCAGAATCTAGCCGACTTGAAGGCAAGCATCACACACCACATCCATTGCATCAGTACAGATACCCTCCGATCTGTTGTGGAGCATGCCGTTTTGCGCTTCCAATTAGTAGCGGAACAAGGCGGAGGGCATATCGAACAACTTATGCTTTAATCATCAGCAAGGTGTTGATTCCATGAAGCTCTTTTTTTTTGCCATAATCGCTGTTGTCGCTGCATTCTGGTCTTTTCGTTAATAAATCTTTAGTAAATCCCTGAACTCTATTTTTTTTCTTTTGGCTAACAACATTTCTGTGTTTAACGAATATATTTTTGGTCTTTCCTCCTGATATTACCCGGAAAGCGCCATCTATCGGCACATTTTGGAGCTATTTTTTTCCTTCGCCAAACAAAATTCCACTGCCTTACGATTGTTCTGCTAAAATATCAAGTCATTCTGACCAGTAGTTTTAAAATTATCGATTTTTAAAATCGGGACTTTAATTATAATCACCCGGTATATATATGACATAAATGTATGTCACATATATGTATGACATATATTTTTCGTATATATATATATATATATATATATATATATATATATATATATATATATATATATATATTTATATATTTATATATATGTGTATACGCGTGTGTGTGTGTTTTTCAGATTTTAAAAAGACGAAAAAGAAAAAAAGAAAAAACAGAAAAAACAGAAAAAGAAAAAAAAAAAAAAAAAAAAAGACCTTCACTTTCATTTTTTTTTGAACACCAACTAAGTGACATTTGAAAAATAAAACGTTAACAACAGTATTTTTTGTATTCTCTGAGGATGACTGTGTTTATAGTTGAAAATTCTAAAAAATTAAAGTAATTTAACATCTTTTCACTTATTTTTAATCATCTTTTAATAACTTAAAAGATTATGCATTACAATCTTTTAGTACATAGTGTAATTTTAAGTTGATGAATTCGTTTTCGAAATTTTTAATTGTTATACATATTAATCGCAAAAAATTTTATCAGTTATAATTTTCTAATTTTATCATTACGTTTATTTATTTTTGAATATCAGCATTCATTACAGAAAAGAGTTTTAAAAACATCATTTTGTCACTCTTAAAGTTAAATTATCTAAGCGTCACCATAAGATGACCATGAAAGTTTTCAAGCGTTTATAAAATTCTTACGCTTATGAGCCCAAGTTTTTAAAAGTTCTTCATATACAATACTTGCATCATTCTACTCCTTAAAAGTTTATCCTACAAAATCACTTTGCAAATTAATTAATGACCAGATAAACCAGTCAGAAGAGAAAATCACAAGAAAACTAAATAGCAATAATTCGAAGGCGGCAAAGACTATAATGACTTAAAATATCGACTCTTTTCTGAAAGGTCTTAATTAGGCAAACAGACCGTAGAGATGAAAAGCGTTTTCACTCTACTTAGAAATGAGATGTGTCTTTATAAATCATTTTCTCTATGCCTTGCGTAGTAGCGGCTTGGAAGAAATTATTTAAATTATGTTAATTGCTTTAAATTTTAAATTAATTAACATTAAAGTCTCGCTTTATTTAATTTTTTATTATACAATGAGAAAGTATTTTTCAGATAAACTTAAAACTACATTATGTGTAAATTACTTAAAGACGATAAATATTTTTTAAAAAAAGGTGTTAAATTACTTTTAATTCTTAGTATTTTTCAACTGTAAACACAGCCATCACCGAGAATTTAAATAAAATAAAAATACACATATTAACATCTCAATTTTCAAATGCCACGTAACTGGAGTAAAATTATTTATTTTTTTTTTAAATCCGGAAAATAACATGTAGATATGGAGGCACGTGGACTATTACTTTTATTTTTAAGAAACGCAAGTTTAAAAGCTCACGATCTGACCCAATATGTTTATATTTGTGTTTTTTTAATTACGTTTCTGCATTCCATTTGAATCCAATATCGATTTCTTTACATCAGCAAATAAGTAAGTTGAATGCTATATTCATCTTTTAAAAAGTTAAAACTACACTATGCGTAAATTACTTAAAGATGAGAAAACAATATTTTAAAAGGTGTTAAAATTTGCGTTTTCAGTCTGATTAGAAAGGAGTTAAGCAATAATAAATCCTTTTCTCTATGCGTTGCACGGTAACGGCTTGGAAGAAATTACCTAAATAAATAGTATACTCTAAGCTTTAAAGTAATTGATATTAAGGTAAGGCCTTATTTAGATTTTGTTATTCAATAAGAAATTGCTTTGGAGAAGGCAAGGAATATATTTATAATGCGTTAGAGATAAATGTATTAATGATAAATATATTTTCAGAAAATTCTACTCAGCTTATGATTTTATTAATTTTGATTAAATTTACATAAAGTAATTGGGTTTAAGAAAAGACTTTATTTAGATTTAACTATAGAATAATAATAATTTAGGAGATTATTACGGATTAAATTTATAATAAGTTAAAAGTAAAAACTATGAATATTTTTTGGAAAAGTTTTAATAAGTTATTCATTTTTATAGTTATAAATTTTTCTTTAGCTACTTTTGTAACAAAAATATGTATATATATTTTTGAACATCAAATATCGTTGCCAGAAAATCTTTTGAAAAATCTTTTTGTCACTTATAAAATAAAATAATTTAAGCGTTACCTACACCATAAGACGTGTATAAAACAATTTCAAGCGTTTATAAAATTCCTACACGTCGTTAAAAGTTCTTCATATTCCATATTTGCACATTACTACTATTAAAAATTTTATCCCAGAAAATCATTTTCCAAATTAATTAACGACCAGATAAACCAGTCAGAAGAGATACCCACAAGAAAATAACATTAGAATAACTCGAAAGCGGCGAAGTATATAAAAGCGACTTGAAATATCGATGGTTTTTAGTTTTTCAGAAAGGACCTAATTAGGCAAATGGGCCGAAGAGGAAGAGACGAGTTTTCGTTCTGATTAGGAAGGAGTTACGCCATAATAAATTCTTTTCTCTATGGCTTGAATACTAACGCCTTGGAAGAAGTTATCTAAATAAATAGTAAAATTTAAGCTGTAAAGTAATTAAAATTATGGGAAGATCTTATTTAAATTGTGTTACATATTAAAAGAATATTTTATCGATGAACAAGGAATATATTTATAAAGATTTAGAGGGAAAAATATTAGTGATAAAAATATTTTTTGGAAAATTGAAAATAATTTATGATTTTTATAATATTGATTTAATTTACATAAAATAATTAATATTCAGAAAAGACTTTATTTAGATTTAGATACATAATAGAAATAATTTAGGAGATTATTACAGATTTAAAATATTATAAGTTGCATGTAAAAATTATAAATATGCTTTCAAAAAATTTTAATAGTTATACATTTTATTAGCTATAAAGTTTTATTATTTATAAATTTCTAATTAGATAGTTGCAGCTATACGTTTATTTATTTTTGAATATCAACATTCATTACCGAAAAAAGTTTTTAAAACATCATTTTGTCACTATTAAAATTAAATAATCTAAGCGTCACCATAAGACGAGAATGAAACTTTTGAAGCACACTTTATAAAATTCTTAAGCATATAAGTACAAGTTTTTAAAAGTTCTTCATAGATAATGCATGCACATTTCTACTCCTTAAAACTTTATCCTACGAAAAAAAATTTGCAAATTAATTAATGACCAGATAAACCAACCGGAAGAGAAAATTACAAGAAAACTAATTTAAGAATAATGCGAACGCGACGAAAAATATAATGGTGACTTAAAATATCGACTCTTTTCTGAAAGGTCCTATTTAGGCAAATGGACCGTAGAGACAAAAACTGTTTTCACTCTACTAAGAAAAGTGTTGTGTCATTATAAATCCGTTTCTCTATGGTCTTCATGCTAACGGCTTGGAAGAAATTACCTAAATAAACAATAAACTTTAAGCTTTAAAGTAATTAACGTAAGGCTAAGTTCTATTTAAATTTTATTTTACAATAAGAAAATGTTTTGGATATGGCAAGGAATATATTTATAATAAGTTAAAAATAAAATTATGAAAGAGAAAAATATTTTTGGGAATGTGAACTTAGTTTTTGAATTTAGTAATTTTGGTTAATTTTACATAAAGTAATTGATATTAAGAAAATACTTTACTTAGATTCAGCTATAGAGTAACAAACATCTAAGAAATTATTGGGGATTAAATTTATAATAAGTTGTAAGCAAAAATTGTAAATATGATTTCGAAATAATTTAATAATTATATATTTTTAATAGCTATATATTTTTAATAGACATACATTTTTATTAGTTATAAATTTCGAATTAGCTACTTGTTGCAAAAGAACTATTTATTTTTGCGCACCAAAATTGTTGTCAGAAAGATTTTTGAAAACACCATTTTTTAACTTATAACATTTAATAATTTAAGCGTTATCAACACCATAGGAAAAGCATAAAACTTTTCAAGTGTTTATGAAATTCTTACGCTTGTAAGTACATTTCTTTAAAAATTCTTCACATTCAACACTTACATATTTCTACTCTTAAATATTTCAGCCCAGAAAATCACTTTCTAATTAATCAATGACCAGATAAACCAGTCGTAAGAGATAATCTTAAGAAAACAAACTTAAAATAACTCGAAAGTGACGAAGAATATAAGGGAAACTTGAAATATTGATTATATTCTGAAAGGACCTAATTAGACAAATGGACCATAGAAGATGAAAGGAGTTTTAACTCTACTTTGAAAGACGTTATATCTATCTATATCCTTTTCCCTATGATTTGTATAGTAATGGCTTGGAATAAATTACCTAAATAAATAGTAAAGTTTAAGCTTTAAAATAATTAACATTAAAAGAAAACTTTATTTAGATTTAGTTATATAATAAGAAGTTATTTTGGAGATGATCAGGAAATATAATGAATTGCTAATAAATAAATAATGACAAGAAAAAAAAGAAGAAGGTTTAGTAAAATTTTAACTTAGGGTTTGGATTTAATAATTTTTATTAAATTCACATAAAATAATTAACATAATTAAAAGACTTTATTTAGGTTTAGCTATACGATAAAAAAATCAGAGATGGTTACGGATTAAATTTATTTTAAATTGAAAGCCAAAAGGATATATATGTTTTAGATTTTTAATGTTTATTCATTTTTAAGGCTACTTATAAATTTTTATTACTACTAATAATTTAATTTTTATTGTAGTATTTAATATTTATTGCTTTAATTTTTATTGAAGTTAAAAATTTATTCATTATTGTATATCAGAATTCATTGCCGATAAGATGTTTAAAAGTATTTTTATTTAGATTTAGCTACAGAATAAGAATAATTTCGGAGATTATGTAGGATTAATTTATTATAAATTGCAAGTAAGAATGATAAACATGTTTTCGAAGATTTTTAATGGTTATACATTTTTAATGTCTATAAATATTTTTATTAGGTTTAAATTTCTAATTCGCTACTTGCAGTTACAAATGTATTCATTTTTCAATGTCAGTATTCATAGCCGAAAATTGTTTTAAAAATATTTTATTTAGGTATAAGAATAAGAATAATTTTGGAGATCATTAGGGATTTAATTTATTAAAATTAGAAATAAAAATGATAAATATGTTTTAGAAGACTTTTAAAATCATACATTTTTAATGTCTTTAAATTTTTTTTAGTCATAGGTTTTCTAGCTCGCTACTCGCAGTTTCTTAACATCAGAATTCCTTGCCGAAAAGAATTTTAAAAATATCTTTTTTTTTTAGTTTCATCTACAAAATCAGACTAATTTCGCAAATGATTGCGGATTTAATTTAATATAAGTTGCAAATAAAAATGATAAATATGCTTTTGAAGATTTTTTAATATACATTTTAAATGTCTATAAATTTTTATTACCTGGAAATTTTTATTAGCAGCTTGCAAAAAATATTATTTTTATTTTTGAATATTAAAATTCATTGCCGGAAAAAGATTAAAAGAAAAAATAAAACTTGGTGTCACTCATAAAATGAAGTTCTCTAAGCGTTACCATTAACATAAAATGCGAAATAAAACATGTCAGGAGTTTATAAATATTTATACACTTGTAAGCACACATCTTTAAAACTTCTTCACTTTCAATAATACTACCTTACTATCTCTAAAACTTGTACCTTAGAAAATCACTTTGCAAATTAATTAACAATCAGATAAACCAGACAGAAAAGATAATCGAAAAACAACTTAAAGTAACTTGAAATTGGCGGTGAAAATAGTAGCTACTTAAAATATTGACTCTTTTCTGGCACACCCTAATTAGGCAAAAGGGCCATAGAGAACGAGACCCGTTTTTATTATACTTAAAAAGGAGTTGTGCCGCTCTAAATCCTTTTCTCTATGATTTACATAGTAATGGATTGGAAGAAATTACCTAAATAAATAAATAACTATAAAGTAATTAAAATTAAGACAATGTCTTTATTTAGATTTAGTTACACAGCAAGAAATTATTTTGAACATTATCAATGGATATGCTTATAATGAGTTACAAATAAAAGTATTAGTGGTAAAAACGCTGAAAGAAAATTTAGCTTTTTCTTTGATTTTAATAATTTTGAAAAAATTTACGTATAATAATTAACATTAAGAAAAGTCTTTTTTTTTTCTTTGGTTTAGTTATAGAATAAGAAGTATAATATTACTTTAAATAACTTCAAGTAACACTTGTAAGCACACGTCTTTAAAACTTCTTCCCTTTAAACAATTCTATTTCCAATTTTTTATTCCCAAATTTTGTATCTTATTAAATCACTTTGCAAATTAATTAACCAACAGATAAACCGGACAGAAGAGATAATCGTAAGAAAATGAACTCAGAATAACTCGAAAGTGGTGAAGAAAATAACAGCAACTTAAAATATCGACTCTGTTCTGAAAGGACCTAATTCGGCAAATGGGCCGTAAAGGATAAGACGAGTTTTCACTCTACTTAGAAAGGAGTTGTGCCTCTCTAAATCCTTTTTTCTATGGCTTACATAGTAATGGATTGGAAGAAATTACCTAAATAAATAATTAACTATAAAGTAATTAACATTAAAGCAAGGCCTTTATTTTTTTTAATTATACAGCAAGAATTTATTTTGGACATGATCAATAATATGCTTATAATGAATAACAGATAAAAGATTTAGTCGTAAAAATACTGTTGGAAAATTTAGCTTAGTTTTTTATTTAAATAATTTTGAATAAATTTACATGAAGCAATTAACATTAAGAAATGTCTTTATTTAAGTTTAGTTTTAAAATATGAAGTATTTCGGAGATGACTAAGAATTATAGTTTTTATAAGTTGCAAGTAAAAATTATAAATATGTTTCCGGAAAAGTTACAATAGTTATAAATTTAGTAGTAGTTATACATTTCTAATTAGCGACGTCCAGTTAGCCGTTGGTATTACGGTTCGTTTTTTTAACATCAAAATTCATCGCAGAAAGAGTCTAAGAACATCATAATGACATTCATGAAACTACATAATTTAATTGTTACCATCATCATAAGACGAGTTTGTAACTTTTAGAGCATTTAAAAAATCTGAAAATTATAAATATACATTTTTAAATGATCTTCTTATTCAATACCTACAGTTTTTACACTTAAAATATTATCATAGAATTTGTCTTCGAAATTTATTAATGATCTTAAAAATAATTTTATTTGATCGAGTCAGGAGAAAAGATCGCAAAGGAAAAAAAATGACCTAAAACTATGAAGAATCTTATTTTCGCATAATCTAATTCAAGAAATATATAAAAATGCTTACATTTTGGCCATGAACTAGAGTTATTAACATTTTTATAGAAAGTGGAAAAATACTGCTTGATGAATTATTTTATATTGCTATGGAATGCAGAAAAATCTTTTATGGTGAGTCTTTTCCATATTATAAGTGTGCAGTTTCTTTAAATTCTATTTAGCTATTTTTGTAAAAACTGGTAATATTTTTGACGATGAATATTCAACGCCGAACAAAATTCATTAGCATTCGTAAAACAACATAGCTTTACCGTCCCTATAAAACGAGCATGATAGTTTTCGAGCATTTTTAAAATTCGTACTTATGTCAACACACGTCTTTAAAAATCTTCGTATTCCATCTTTCTGCTCCAAAAATCTTATCCTAGGAAATTCTTTTGCAAATTAATTAACGACCATATAAACCAGTCAGAAGAGAAAATCACAAGAAAAATAACTTCAAATAACTTTTGATCAAAGAAAAACAACTTTGAATAACTCGAAAGAGATGAAGAATATAAAGGCGATTTGAAATATCGACTTTTTTCTGATAGGACCTAATTAGGGAAATGGGACGTAAAAAACTGAAAGGGGTTTTCACTCTATTTAGAAAGGAATTGGGCCTATCTAAATCCTTTCCTCTATGGCTTGCATGCTATGGCTTGCAGAAAAAATCAATTATGGAGACTACTTTCTGTACTATTATCGTGTAATTTTTTAAAAATTCTATATAGATATTTCGTGTTAAAAATTGGTCCTATTTTTGAGTATCAAAATTCATTGCCGGAAAGGATTTAAATTAGCACTTTTAAAACAACATACTCTAAGCTTTAACGTCCCCATAAGACGAGCATGAAAGTTTTCAAGCCTTTATAAAATTATTATTCATGTCAGCACACGTCTTTAAAAATCTTCATATACCAGGTTTCTGCTCCTAAAATCTTATCCTAGGAAATTTTTTTGCAAATTAATTAACGACCAGATAAACCAGTTAGAAGAGAAAATCTCAAGAAAAATAATTTAGAATAAATAGAAAACAGTGAAAAATGTAAGGGACGACTTGAAACGGCGACTCTTTTCAGAATAGACCTAATTAGACAAATGGACCATAAAGGATAAGAGTTGTTTTCACTCTACTTAAAAAGGAGTTTTGTACTTCTAAATCTTTTTCTAAATGCCCAACAAAATAACGGCTTGGAAGAAAATATCTTGATAAATGATAAACATTGAGCTTTAAAATAATTAACATTTAGGTAGGGTTTTTTTTAAATTTTGTTATGCAATAATAAATTCTTACTCGTGTCAGCACACGTCTTTAAAAATCTTCGTATTCCATCTTTCTGCTACTAAAATCTTATCCTGGGAAATCCTTTTGCAAATTTTGTAACGATCAGATAAACCAGTCAGAAGAGAAAATCACAAGAAAAATAACTTCAAATAACTCGAATGTGGCGAATAATATAAGGGCGCTTTAAAATATCGACTCTTTTCTGAAAGGACCTAATTAGGTAAATGGGTCGTAGGGGATAAGATGCGTTTTCACTCTACTTAGAAAGGAGGAATGCCTCTCTAAATCCTTTTCTCTATGGCTTGCAAGAAATCGCCTGAACAAATAACTTTAAAATAATAAACATTAAGGCAATGCCAATATTCATATTTAGTGATACAGCAAGAAATTATTTTGGACATAATCTACAAATATACTTACAATGAGGGACAGATAAAAGGATTACTGTTGAAAACGCTGTTGGAAAATTTAAGTTAGTTTTTGCTTTTATTGTGTTTTAATTAAATTTACATAAAATAATTAACATTAGTCAAAATTTTTATTTAGGTTTAGTTATAAAGTAAGCAGTATTTTGGAGATGACTGAGGATTACAGTTATTATAAGTTACAAGTAAAAATGATAAATATGTTTTTGGAAATGTTTAATAGTTATAAATCTTTAAAAGTATTTATAAATTTCTAATCAGCTAAATCAGGTTAACCCTTGATATTACGGTTTTATCTATCTTTTCATATTAAAAATCATTGGCGGACAGAGTTTAAAAACATCCTACTGACATTCATAAAACAACGATATTTAAATGCTACCATTATCATAAGAATAAATTGAAATTTTTTAAACGTTTATAAAATCTGACAATTGTAAATATACGTCTTTAAATGTTTTTTTTTATATTCAATACTTATAGTTTTTACTCTTAAAATATTATTGTAAGAAATTGTCTTCTAAATTAATTAACGCCCATAAAAACAAGTTAAGAGTAGGAAGCAAGGGAAGACATAGTCGCATAGGAAGAAAAAGAAAGTAAAAATTTGCGAAGAATCTTATTTTTTCATAATTTAAATCAAGAAATATATACAAAAAATCCTTAAATATTGGCTATAAACAAGAGTTATTTGCATGTTAATAGAAAATGACAAAATAAGGCTTTTTGAATTATTTATATTGTTATGGCATACATGAAAAATCTTTTATGGTCTCTATTATTTTGTATATACCTGCAAGTTTATTTTGATTCTAATTAGATACTTCGGGTTCAAAATTGGTCTTATTTTTTACTAACAAAATTTATTGACGGAAAAGGTTTAAATTGGCATTCGTAAAATTACATAATTTTAAGGTTTGACGTCAACATAAGACGAGCATGAAAATTTTCAAGCGTTTATAAAATTCTTAAGCATGTCAGCACACTTCCTTACAGGTCGCCATATTCAGTCTTTCTACACCTAAACGCTTATCCTAGAAAATCATTTTGCAAATTAATTAACTACCAAACAAACCAGTCAGAAGAGAAAATCTTAAGAAAAACAACTTCTAATAACTCGAAAGTGGCGAAGAATATAAGGGTGACTTAAAATATCGGCTCTTTTCAGAAAGAAACTAATTAGGCAAATGGGCCGTAAAGCATGAAATGCGTTTTCACTCTGCTTAGAAAAGAGTTGTGTTACTCTGAATCATTTTTCTATGGCTTTCATGATAACGGCTTGGAAGAAATTACTCAAATAAATAGTAAACTTTAAGCTTTAACGTAATTAACATAAAGGCAAGGCTTAGATTTAGTTATACAAAGAGGATTAATACTGAAGATGATCAAGAAATATGCAGTATATAATAAATTACAGATAATAAGATTAGTGATAAATATGTTTTCAAAAATTTAACAAGTTTTGGATTGCAATAATTTTAATTAAATTTACATAAATTAACTTTAAGAAGTAGCTTTATGCAGTTTGAGCTATGGAATATGAATTATCTTGGAGATGATTAAGGATTACATTCATTATAAATTACAAACAAAAATGATACGATAGTTTCTAATTTGCTACGTCTAGTTAGACGTTAATAATACTATTCCTTTTTTTAATTAAAGATTATTATTCATTGGTGGAAAGAGTTTAAAAACATCATACTGGCATACATGAAACTACGCAATTTAAATTTTGCTATCATCACAAGATGAGCATGAAACTTTTGAAGCGTTTATAAAATATCGTAATTGTAAATATATGTCTTTAAATGTTTTTTTTTATATTTTAATTTAATACTTAGAGTTTTTACACATAAAATTTTATCATAGAAAATTGCTTTCTAAATTAATTAAAGATCATAAAAACAAGTCATGAGAAAACATTGCATTAAAAAAAACTAACAATTTACGAAGAATCTTATTTTCTTATAATTAGATGAAGAAATATAAATTAAGCTTAGATTTTGACTATAAACTAGAGTCGTTAACATTTTAATAGAAAGTGAAAAAAATACTGCTTGATGAATCATTTTATATTGCTATGGTATGCATGAAAAATCTTTTATAGAAACAATTTTCTTTTTTATATACGTGTAGGAAACGATTTTGATTCTAATTAGCTACTTCGGGTTAAAAATTGATCCAATTTTTTACAATCAAAATTTATTGCCGAAAAGGGTTTAAATTAACACTCATAAAACTACATAGACTTAAGGTTTGACGTCACCATACGATGAGCATGAAACTTTTCAAGCGTTTATAAAATTCTTATGCATGTAAACTACCGGCCTTACAACTCTTCATATTCCACCTTTCTACTCCTAAATGCTTATCTTGGAAAATCATTTTACAAATTAATTAACGACCAGATAAACCAGTCAGAAGAGAAAATCACAAGAAAAACAACTTCTAATAATTTGAAAGGGGCGAAGAATATAAGGGCGACTTAAAATATCGACTCTTTTCAGAAAGGAACTAATTAGGCAAATGGGCGATAGAGGATGAAACGCGTTTTCACTCTGCTGAGAAAGGAGGCTAAATCCTTTCCTCTCTATGGCTTGCAGGATGGGAAGGCTTGCAGGCTTGGAAGATATTATTTAAATAAATAGTGAACTTTAAGCTTTAAAATAATTAACATTAAGGCAAGACTTTATTTAAATTTTGTTATACAGAGAGAAATTATTTTGGAGATGACCAAGAAATATATAGTACATAATAAATTACAGATAAAAGGATTAATAATAAATATGTTTTCGGAAATTTAACACGTTTGATAGCAATAATTTTGATTAATTTTACATAATATATTTAACATAATGTACATAATGTAATTAAGAAATGGCTTTATGCTGTTTCAGCTATGAAATAAGAATTATGTTGGAGAGGATTAAGGATTACAGTCATTATAAGTTAAGAGTAAAGATGACACGATAGTTTCTAATTAGCTACGTCTAGTTAGACGTTAATATTATAGTTCGTTTTTTAATTAAATATTATAATTTATTGTCGGAAAGAGTTTAAAAACATCATATTGGCATAAATGAAACTGCGTTATTTAAGTGTTACCTACATCATAAGATGAGTATGAAACTTTTGTAACATTTATAAAATCTCACAACTATAAATATAAGTCTTTAAATGTTGTTTTTTTATTTTCTTAATACTTAGAGTTTTTACTCTTAAAATATTATTGTAGAAAATTGCTTTCTAAGTTAATTAACGATCATAAAAACAAGTCAGGAGAAAAAATCGCATGTAAAAAAAAAAAAAAAAAAAAAAAAAAAAAAAAAAAATCTAAAAATTTACGAAGAATATTATTTTTTTATAACTTAGATGAAGAAATATAAATTAAAACATAAATTTGGACTATAAATTAGAGTTGTTAACATTTTAATAAAACGTGAGAAAATACTGCTTGATGAATCCTTTTATATTGCTATCGTATGCATGAAAAATCTTTTATGGAGACTATTTTCTATTTTATATACGTGTAGGTTTATTTTAATTCTAATTAGCTACTTCTGGTAAAAATTGGTTCTATTTTTGACTATCAATATTCATTGCAGAAAAGAGTTAAAATTGGAATTCGTAAAACTACATTGAATAAGTTTTAATGTCACCATAAAACGAGCATGAATCTTTTCAAGCAGTTATAAAATTCTTATGCATGTTAGTACACGGCCTTACAAATTTTCATATTGCGTCTTGCTGATCCTAAAATCTTATCCTAGAAAATCACTTTGCAAATTTATCAACGACCAGATAAACTATTTAGAAGAGAAAATAACAAGAAAAACAACTTCAAATAACTCGAAAATGGTGAAGGATACAAGGGCGACTTAAAATATCGACTCTTTTCTAAAAAGACCTAATTAGGCAAATGGGTCGTAAAGGATGAAAGGGGTTTTCACTCTATTTAGTAAGGAGCTGTGTCGCTCTAAATCCTTTCCTCTATAACTTTCATGATAATAGTTTGGGAGAAATTACTTAAATGAATAGTAAACTTTAAGCTTTAAAGTAATTAATATTAAGGCAAGGCTTTATTTAGGTTTGGTTATGCCGGGAGAAATTTTTTTTTGAGATAACCAAGAAATATATAGTACATAATAAGTTACAGGTAAAATGATTAATGATAAATATGTTTTCGGGAAATTTAATTAGTTTTGGATTTTAATAATTTTGTTAAATTTACATAAAGTAATTAGCATTAAGAAAAGGTTTTGTGTAGTTTCAACTATGGAATAAGAATTATCTTGGAGATGATTATGGATTACGGTTATTTTAAGTTACGAGTAAAAATGATACGATAGTTTCTAATTAGCTATGTTTAAATAGACTTTAATATTACAGTTCTTTTTTTAAAATTAAACATTATTATTTATTGGGGAAAGAGTTTAAAACATCAAACTGTCGTACATGAAACTAAGTAATTTAAATGTTACCGTCATCATAAGACGAGTATGAAACTTTTGAAACTTTTAAAAAATCTCACAATTGTAAATATATGTCTTTAAATTTTTTTTAATTTAACAGTTAGAGTTTTTGCTCTTAAAATATTATCGTAGAAAATTGCTTTCTAAATTTATTAGCTAACATAAAAACAAGTCAAGAGAAAAGATCGCATGAAAAAAAAATTGAAAGCTTATAAAGAATTTTATTTTTTTATAATTTAGATGAAGAAATATAAATTAAGCTTAAATTTTGACTGTAAACTAGAGTTTTTATTATTTTAATACAAAGTGAGGAAATACTGCATGATGAATCATTTTATATTGCTAAGGTATGAATGAAAAATCTTTTATGGAGTCTATTTACTTTTTTATATACGTGTAGGTTTATTTTGATTTTCATTAGCTACTTCGTGCAAAAATTGGTCCTATTTTAGACTATCAAAATTCATTGCCGAAAAGGGTTTAAATTGGCATTAAAACTGCATAGACTAAGATTTAATGTCACAATAAGACGGCCATGTTAGCACATGGGCTTACAAATTTTCATATTCCATCTTTCTATACTCCTGAAATCTTACCCTAGAAAATCAGTTTGAAAATTAATTATAGACCAGATAAACAATTCAGAAGAGATAATCGCAAGAAAAATAACTTCTAATAATTGAAAAGTGGCGAAGAATATAAGGGCGACTTAAAATATCGACTCTTTTCAGAAAGGAACTAATTAGTCAAATGGACGATAGAGGATGAAACGCGTTTTCACTCTACCTAGAAAGGCGTTGTGCCTCTCTAAATCTTTTCCTCTATGGCTTGTATCATAATGTATTGGAAGATATTTTTTATATAAATAATAAACTTCAAGCTTTAAAGTAATTAACATTACGGCAAGGTTTTATTTAGACTTTGTTATACAGGAAGAGACTATTTTGGAGATAATCAAGAAATATATAGTACCTAATAAGTTACAGGTAAAATGATTAATGGTAAATATGTTTTCGGGAAATTTAACTAGTTTTGGATTTTAATAATTTTTATTAAATTTATATAAAATAATTAACATTAAGAAAAGGTTTTGTGTAGTTTCAACTATGGAAAATGAATTATCTTGGAGATGATTACGGATTACAGTTATTATAAGTTATAAGTAAAAATGATAAATATTTTTTCCGGAATGTTTAATGGACATAAATTTGTAATAGTAATCATAAATTTCTAATTAGCTACGTCAATTTAGCCGTTGAAATTACAGTTCTTTCTTTTATTTATATCAAATTTCATTGGCAGAAAAAATTAAAACGCATCATACAGATATTCACAGCGTTCAATTGTAAATATACGTCTGTAAGTGTTTTTTTTATTCAATACTTAAAGTTTTATTTTTTAAATATTATTGCAAAAAAGTTGCCTTCAAAATTAATTAACAATCATGAAAACAAATCAGGAGAAAAGATCGCAAAGGAAGAAAGAGGAGCTAAACCTTTACGAAGAATCTTAATTTTGCATAATTTATATCGAGAAATATAAAATACGTTTAAATTTTGGCTATACACTAAAGTTATAACATTTTATGAGAAAGTGAGAAAATAATGCTTGATGAATTATTTTATATTATTAAGACATCCATGAAAAATCTTTTATGGGGACTATTTTTAGTTACATACATGTATGTTTATTTTTAATGAAATTAGCTATTTAGGATTAAAAATTGGTCCTACTTTTCAGTATCAAAGATAGGAAGGCTTTAAATTGGCATTCGAAAAACAATATAGTCTAAGCTTTTTATTCTCCATAAGACGGGCATGAAAGTTTTTATGCCTTGACGCATGTCAGCACACGTTTTTAAAAATATATTCCATCTTTCCGCTCCTAAAATCATATCCTAGAAAATCCTTTTGCAAATTAATTAACCACCAGATAAACCAGTCAGAAGAGAAAATCACAAGAAAAACAACTTCAAATAACTTAAAAGTGGCAAAGAAACTAAAGGCAGCTTGAAATATCGACTCTTTTCTAAAAGGACCTAATTAGGCAAATGGGCCATAAAGGACGAAAGAGATTTTCACTCTACTTAGAAAGGAGTTGTGCCTCTCTAAATCCTTTTCTCTACGGCTTGCAAGATAACGGCTTGAAAGAAATTACTTAAATAAATAGTAAACGTTCAGCTTTAAAGTAATTAACATCAAGGCAAGGCTTTATTTAGATTTAGTTATACAGGAAGAAATTATATGGAGATCATCAAGAAATTTATAGTATATAATGATTACAGATAAAAGGGTTAGTGATTAATATGTTTTCGAGAAGTATATCTAATTTTGTATTTTAATATTTTTGCTTAAATTGACGTAAAGTAATTAATATTAAGTAAAGGCTTCATGTAGTTTCCGATAAGGAATAAGAAATATCTTGAAAATGATTAAGGATTACGTTATTATAAGTTGCAAGTAAAAATGACGAGGTTTTAAACATTTCCTAACAGATATAAATTTTAATCCAGGCATCTTAATATTTGCGCTTCCTGAAATCATGCCAAAATTATACAGTAAATCGTGTTTCGTGAATTTCTTTTTTATGCATCGTTATTGAATTTTACGTTGATATTTTCTTGTCTCAAAATGTTCCCTACAAATAATACGCTTTCAATACGCTTCTTTATAACATCGTTTTTTAAATTATTTTTTTCATACATGGCTTCTAAAATACATAGTACTTGAGAAAAAAAGCACAGTTGTGTTCGGTCTATTACCGAAAGATGTAGCTTTTATTACAAATACTGATTTACTTAAATTAATAGCTTTTTGTTTTACAGGTATTAAATATAACTTCAGTTGCATTCATTGTGTAAAGTATAAAGTAAAAAAATTAGTAAGAAATTTGTTCAAAACAGCATTGTAAATTATGTTTATTCTCAAAGGTTTTTTTTTTTTTTTTTTTTTTCAAAATTAAAACTGAAATATTTTATTTTGTTATATATGGTAATTTACTTGCAATTTTATTTATATTTAGCTGAAGCTGGCAACTTAATTTTTGAACCAGATTTACTAATTCAGATTGCCTCTTTAAATGAGTTCTTTGAGTCAAAAGACGTGTATACTGGATATCACAGTGAGAATAATATTTAAACCTTCCTCTGATTTTAAAGTATGGAAACACATGATGGATGTTCTCCGTTCTCTGAACTTTGGAAACAAAAGCATTTCAAATTTTCGATATTGTTTAAGATACATTGTCAACTTCTAAAACTGAATATTTCGTTTGTTATTTGTTTCTTAATGTGTCTTTTTCAGTATCAGCGCTTGTTCATTTTGCAATTTTCAAAATTTCAGCCCAAGAAGTTTATGATCTTTATCTATTATTTTACTATTCAACATTCATTTTATTTTCAGCTCAAGTAAAAAGTGATGGATATGAAAGTAAAGTTGTATTATGCATGTCAATCGTTGCAGAATCTCAGAATTACGCAGATTAACTTTGTGCAGATTAAAATTATTTAATGACAAATTTGTATTACAAAATGGTAATGATGTTATTTGTATATATGTTAAATATAATAATATATTATGTAATAATTTTAGATTTTGTATAATCTATAAATTAGCAAAACAAATTAACTTTCCAGTGATTTAAAATCTAATAATTGAAAAAATATATTGTCAAATACATACACAATAAAACTATTTTTATAAGATCTTGATCTATTTAGTCAATTTGACATTTTCTTTTTTATAAGAATCCCAAGAACAAAGGACCGTACGAAGCAACTTTTGATTAAAATTTAATTATAGAATAACTATTCAAGACTTACATTTTCCTCATACTTTGACATAATTTAAAGAATTTTACGAAAAAATTATTCATGTAATGGATAAAACCTCCGAAATTAATGCTGAAATTTTTCTATCGATAGATGCACATCAATATAGGCTGTAATGGAAAAAAATCAATATATTGGATATACCTACGAGGACAATGTATGATAAACGGAAAACAAATATCATATCTTTTAAGCAGATTGAAATAAATAACGCATGATTTAAAGTGATTACGAATTTAATCTAATGGAATCATTCTCGAACTGAAATATTTTAAAGGGGCCAAATTTATCACATGAGTTTCTAGCAGATTATTTTACACTCTGTAATTCTATAAATAAAACATACGCAGGAGAAAAAACGCATAAATGTCATTTTCTCATCAAATCGATCTACTGCTACCTCTGTCTCAAATAAAATAAAATAAAATAAAATAAAGACTATGTTAAATAATAAGTGATATTTTTACAGATTTTATTTAACTACTTGTATGATTAAGACAAATAAATATGTTTAAAACTTAAATTAATTACATACCAATACAGTACTCCTTGGAATTATGAGGAGAAAATATTTTAAAATAAAAATGTATTTCCTTTTTATGCTCATTCTTTAATAGTCCAAAACTAAGCTTTTTATTCTTAGTTCTGCTCCATGGGTTAGAATGAAAGTAGCTTATAAGTAGCCAATTTTTAGATAAAATTTCTCTGTTTTAGCAAAGTGAATATAGAAATATCAGTCAAATATTGCCTTAAGTGCATTATAGAGGGATCCGTATCTGATTGTGGTCCTACATTTCCAGTCACATGTACGCTTTTTCCCATAGTCTTTCCGTTTGTCTGCAGATCGACAGTGGCAGCTGAACCCATGTAGATAACAATCTCAAAATATACTTCTTGACGAGTCAAAGGATCGTGTATGCTGCTAACACCAAGAAGAATAATGTCTTCGTATTTATCGATACATAAGTCAGTAAATGTCTCATCTCATGACTGACGGACAGATGGTAGGACCTCTTTGAATAAAGTGTCCAGAATGCCTCTATAAGGACTTGTTGCTAAATATTGTTCTGTCCGAACACGGTTGAGATTGTGAGATGTAAGAGTAAAAAAATCAAGAAACAGCATCGTTTCTCTTTTTATAATGTTTGACTCCTCTTATGAGAAAGATTTAACAAACTTAAAAAGCAATCCCTGCCTGCTCAAAATATTTCTGAAATATTTTTTTATGGTCTTCAGTCGCTTTCAATGTTTTTCTTCGCAATTGTTTTCATGAAGCCGTGTTGTAACTACATCACAAATCTTTTGATACATGGAACAGATTTTACTTTATGGACTAATAAGTAATCCCTCTTAGAAACAGAAGGTAAAATAAATTATAAAACTGCTTGAAAAACTGAAATTGTTTTGTTCAGCTTACCGAAAATTTCGAAAAACAAATCCTTGAAATTTCGAAAGAATATGTTTCGACAGTTGCTTCTATATGCCAGTACTGCACATAACGATTTTATCTCTAGGCTTAAATACGTCCTTTGCTCATTTATATATTCGGAAGCATGTTTTATTTTTACAAACTCGTATCTATTTTATGTCGTAAATATTTATAACAAGTTTCAATACATATATAAAAAAAAAATAATCAAAAGAGCTCAATAATTATTGATGAAGAATGTTTCATAATCTTGGTCTGTAAAACAATGATTTGGGAATTTCCATTAGGTGGGTACCTTTACTATAAATGTTACACTATAAGGTAATGAACCCACCCTAGTATCAAACCAATATTGGTTCAACGTTGCACCAATATTTCCTTTATTGGAAATATTGCAATTAAAACTCCAACACTTATTATATATTGGCATTTCATTGGAAATATTTCCAATGAATTCTTAATAATGTGCAAATGTTGGCGTTACATTGGAAATATTTCCAATGAAACCCCAATATTTAACCAATATTGGCGTTTTATTGGCAATATTTCAAATGAAACCCCAATATTTGCATAATATTGGCTGCAAATATTGGCTGCAAATATTGGCTAAATAAGGGCAAAATGTAAACACCCCAATATTGGAGCAATATCGCATGCCAGTATTGCGCCAATGTGCCAATATTACTCCAAGATGTAGCCAGTATTGGTCCAATATTGTTTGGCTACCGGGGCAGTAAGTAATTACTTTACTTAATAAAACAACTTTTCATAAAATAACCTTTTCAATAAAACTTAACAGAATTTACAAAACTTCCTCGTTAGATTCCTTATATAATCTGATTTAAAAATTTGGACTGTAAAATTTACATATGAAGATTTAAAATCAACTAGTTTTCCAATTTCATTTTTTATCATTTTTGTTGTTATTACAGTCATAATGGAAATGCACTGATCTGCTAAAATGATTTAATAATAAAGATATCTTTCGACATTATATACTGTAAAGCTTAATACAATAAGAGATGTAATTTTTTAAAGTTGTGTATTATTTTTTATTTCAAAGTAATATAATTTGCAAATAATAGTTTCGGCAGATGGCAGAACGTTTTAGATTCCTTGGCTAACACAGTGGAATTCATTTTTAAATGTTCTACTGAGGGTGATGGTCACATATATTGAGGTTTGTACATGACTAATTGCACATTAATACTCCTTGGTCCATCATAATTTAAAAAAACCTTTTTTGGCAACATGAGCAAATGATATCTTACGCTTGTTTCTTTTCATGCATTTTTCTTGGTGAGAAAGGCTTTCAAATTGGTAATATGTTTAGCAATCATTTTTAATCATGTTTTATTTTAAACTTACTTTTTTTAATTACTTTATTTCTCTATTTATTGATTTCGTAGTCTTAAAGACATATTGTTTAACTTTTTTATGACTAATACGAAGATGAAACCACAAACTTTAGTTGTGGAACTCTAGCATTTAATATATTATGAATCTGTCTTGGTTCTACAAATATTAATTAATCATTTTCTTCCATTTCTACTATGTATTCATAACTAACATTGAAATGTTAAGATGAACAATTTTATTGTCAATAAAAAATTATATATTTCTCGATTTTAGTAAATCTTTATTTTCACGATTTATAATTTCAATTTCACGGTTCATGTTGGTTATTTGTAATGGTTTTATGTACACATAATCTATCACATCATCTATTATCATCCGTATCTATATATATATTCAACAAATATCTTATACCCAAATTTCAACATAATTTAAAGACAATTCAGGTTTTATTCTTTACATAATTGAATAAAACCTCCAAATAAAATCCTGAAATTTCCCTATCAATAGATTGGTATAATCGAAAACGTCATATGGATATCAATAACATTCAATGGAAAAACAAAATCAATAGATTAGGCACACTTACAAGACAATGCATTGTAAGTGAAAATAATAAATCATATCTTCTAAGCAGCTTGAATTTAACAACCTATGATTTAAAGTGATTAGGAAATGAATAATTCGAGAGATTTTTCCGAACTAAAATATATTTAAAAAGAATTTCTCAATCACACGAGTTTAAAAATCATGGTTTATTGTACAATCTTTAATCCCATAAATCAAAAATGCGCAGAAGAAAAAAGAATAAATAAATATTGCCTTCTCTCCACCTTCTATCCATCATTTTCTCCCAAAACTGTCATCTAAAATTATTCCATAATCTATTTCTATGTCGACATTTATATGAATCAATAACTTCAGATCATAAAATTCTCTTCCAAAAGTTATTGTTTTTATTACTTTATAAGTGTTCAAGTTAAAAATATATATATATATATACATTATAGTCATAAAGAAAAATGAGTGTTTCTGGCGCTACGCATTTTTTGTTTTGGAAATTCGATGCTTAAATCGATAAATATAAAACTGCAGTTAAAAAAGGAAAGAATTATAAAATAAATCAGATAAATAATAATATATGGCATTTAAATTTGAAAAAAACACCATATATATATATATATATATATATATATATATATATATATATATATATATATATTCTATATATATATATATATATATAAATTCTTCACATTTTTTTGTTAGCAACTAATTTTACGGAAATTTAAAAACGCTGTAACTTTGTATTAACTTAAATTCAAATTTCATTTTAATCAAAAAAGTTGTACGTTTTGTAAAAAAAAAAGAAAAAAAAAAAAGAAAATATATATATATATATATTTTCTTTTTTTTTTCTTTTTTTTTTACAAAACGTACAACTTTTTTGATTAAAATGAAATTTGAATTTAAATTAATACAAAGTTACAGCGTTTTTAAATTTCCGTAAAATTAGTTGCTAACAAAAAAATGTGAAGAATTTTTTTTACGAATTAACATTATGAAAGGTATAGCAGTTACATCACCCTTGTAACTGTGCTGCACATTTATTATTCGTATATTTTACCGAAATTACAACCGAATATATAAATTTTATCCAGATTATTATTCGTATATTTTAAAGAAAAATTAATGACATATTAGTATTGCTTGTGAAATAACTTTATAGCAAATAATACTTTTATAAAATACTAATCATTAAAATATATCTTTTTGTTACATAAAGCATTCACTAATGATATTGTCTTCTTGCACTTGCCCGCTGACGGAGAGGGGATAATCAGTATTTCTTATCAACAAAATAGGTGTCCAATAATCTTCTCTACTTTTTTAGGTACGTTCGTAATTTTGTAAAAACGTAGCACCTATAGTCGTGATTCAGTCCACCAGTCCACATATAACAGCGCAAAAACTACCCAACTGAATCGTTTGAAATTAAAAATATATAATTGTTGCATAATCTTGTCGAGTAATTTAAAATTTTATGAAAATCGGATGAATATTCAATTACAGGGTCAACCAAAAATATTCCGCTACACTGCGGCAAATGGGGAAAATACTTTCAAGTACATTTTAATGATGTTACACTCTTCCAAACATAATAAATTTGATATGCATTTATGAAGTATATACTAAAATATACATTCTGTAATGCAAAGAATATTTGTTATTCATATAAGGGCCACACAAAAGTTTTCAATAACATAATAGTGTACAAGAAAACATTGTTTGAGGCGTATTTTAATTACAATAAACTTTTTCACAATTTATGAAATTTATATACGTTGCTAAGGTTTACTACTAGTTACTTCCTGTTTATTAGAAAGCAGATAGAATTTACAAGGACGCGTGAAAGATTTAGGTTACTCCACTGTATACGAAGTACTGTATACTTCGTAATAGAAGTATACTGTTATACAAAGATCTGAATATTTTTAAAACTTCCTTATGCTACGAACGCACCTCATTTGCTACATTTGATGTGCAATTTCCAATTTGTTGAAACCGTTAATGGCAATGTCATTAATTTCCGTAACTATCGCCGTTTTTTCTAAAATAGTTTAGTTTTGAAAAGGACGTATCAGGAAATTCCGAAAACTGTCTGTTTCCGTGGTTTACAGAGATGTTTCTGAACTAAAAAGGTTTCATTGCTGCTCATAAATTTCGATATAAAACAATCCCTTCCCATTTTTTTATTTTCTTTAAATACTGGATTTAATTAACTTAAATTTTCAAAAAAATATTAAAAATATTTTCAGAAGCATGGAAAACTACTATGTTTAAGTGAGTGAGGATTTTTTTCTGCATTAATAAATGATTACTTCATTCTACAGGGTGGTTATAATTAAAGTTACCCTGTTTGGACCTACGTAGAGTCCGCCCTGGTTGACCGATATCGCTGAAACTTGGAATATAAGTTATATGGACCATGGGGAAACGAAATCTGCAATAAAAAAAAATTAGTTCAAATTTCGACCACCAGGTGAAAAAAAGGCGCTTTAACCCTTTCCGGCACACTGTGCCCGGTCTGGGATACCTAATTTTAATTCCAAACTTGCAAGCGGCACCAGTAATATTTTAGTAAAATTTTGCTTTTACAATAAAAGCTTAAATTAAGGAATTCAAAATATCTAAAAAATTCATTTGTGAATTCCGGTGTCAGTTGATAATTTCTCATTTTATTACAGATTTTGCCCGTGCCGGAAAGGGTTAAAACCAAGCGTTGGTATTCTCGCAGTGCAACTGACAAATTACTGCCGTTCTGATAAACCAGCTTTACCAGTAACGCTCGTTCCTTCTTTTCTAGCGGCATGATGCAGAATGAATATACGAGAGAGAGTACTGGCTTTTTAAAACGCTCCAAATTTGCATAAAATCCTTTCTGGCGGGTGAAAACCGCCATCTATCGGTGGAAATTTGAAAGATTTCTGTTTCCAGTTTGAGATTTATGGTCTTAAAGCGCCTTTTTCCCCCTGGTGGTCGAAATTTGAACTAAATTTTTTTATGGCAGATTTCGTTTTCCCATGGTCCATGTAACTTATATTCCAAGTTTCATCGATATCGGTCAACCAGGGTAGATTCTACGTAGGTCCAAACAGGGTAACTTTAATTATAACCACCCTGTACTTACAATGAATTTAACTTGTATTTAAAAAGTGCTAATTTACATTGCGCGATTGCAAAAGATCGTGCCCTGTTTCATAAATGGCAGAATTTTTTCAATTTCGACGTGCTGAAGTTTTTTTTTGTAACATTATTATTAACCGACAGTTAGCTACATATCGTAAGTGAACATAAAGTTTAAAAAAGTGTTTCCAAATTACCTCGTATTATTTTACAAGAATTAAAAATAAAAGATTAAGTGTTGGACATGCTACAGAAAATATTTTAGGTGTTTATTTAAATTTTGTTTCCGCTCATAGAGCAGTTAAAAAAAAAGGTTTCGTCGATATGAAATAGTGATTTCAATTTAAACGAGAAAATCTGCTCTTGGTGCCCTTTTGACGTTGATAATATGTTTATTCGTGATTTATTGAATAATAATCTATGCATTGCTACTGTAGAGATTGCTTAGAGACTAAATGTTGAAAATACGGCTGAATAATGTCATTTAAAACAGCTTGGGTACATTTCGAAACTCGGTGCATCGGGAATCGGGCAAAGACATTTGTAATCACCAATAGTTCTAAAAAGTCTTGAAAATTCAAGCTTACTTCATCTTCCAAACAGTGAATAACTAAAAAAATGGCATAATTTATGGAGATAGTTTTTGATTCAGCCATTAAATTCCGTGTTTTCTTTAATTGAGAAATTCGTATGAGTAAAATGATTTTAATAAGATATTATTGACTTTTGATGCAATGAATGCTGGTAAAATTTGTATCACATTTCATATTGCAGATAAAATTATTCTGCATTATGGTTAATTCTACTTAAGTTTGTAAATTCCATTTAAAAAGGTTGTTTTATTTCCCTTTTATAAATATTTAAGAATTTCCATACTAGGAGAGGTTATTTTTTTAGATTTTATTAGAAAAAAAAAACAAATTAGTTATTTAAATGAAAGAAAAATCAAGAATATAACACTTCATAATAATTAAAATAACTGAAGAATGAATTTGCATTAAATTTCTGAAGATAAATTAGATTAAAAAGAAAAATTAATTCAGTATGAAAGAATATAAGGCAAAAAACCTTTTGCGACCAAAGGAAATGAAAGGTGCGAGTACGAAAGAAACAAGTGCCATTGATCTTAGGAAAGACTAATAAATTTTTCTCGAGAAACATTCGTAATGTTTCTTATCTAATTTATGGGAAAAAGGAAAAAAGTACTAGGTAGTTTTCCCTTTTTCTATTACAATTCCCGTGGTATCATTTGAATAAAAGTACATGTATACACATATGTATATATATTAACCGCTATAAAATATTACAAATTATCATCTACATTAAATATAAATTATAAATTAAGTTTTAAGAAGAGATTCAAACATTATAAATTTCAAACTTGGAACAATAAATTATTACATGAAATAATTATAAGTTAAGGCAAGATTCAAATACTTTTGTAGTTCTAAGTAAGATTCAAGCATTACAAATTTTTGATTTCGAAAAAAGGATTAATAAGAATAAGAAGCCGAATACATAAAAATCATTGGAATATAAAAAAAGTTTGATATATGTACTGAAACATTTTGTAATTGAAACATTTTAACAAATGAAAAATGACCAAAAAAATTAATTTATTGGTAATAGCTTTAAATCAATTATCTAAAATGCAGTACATCAAAATGGAAGATGTATAAATTCAATAAGGAAAAACTACAATAGGAGTGCAAAAGAGAAAACGAGACATGAATAAAAATGAAACTTATGATGTGAAACTCGTCTTCTGGGAAAATATTTCGAAATCATAAAAGAATTGCGGACAATTTCTGAAATGGAAAGAGCCATGCTTCAAAGCCTATTTTTTAATTAAGAGTAATATATACATGTTTATATTTTTTCGTATACATATAATATTTAGTATTTTGTAAAATACCATCTTAAAACGATGATTGATATTTATTCTGATTGCATATTGAATTAAGAAAGTATTTCATACGTGAATGGTTTTAAATTTTGGCGAAGATCGAAACAATGAATACACTGTTATACAATGTTTCAACTTCTTAAAATTACTTATAATTTTATCAGTATATTTTATCGAATTTTTCTAAAAATACTTTCTTCACGTTTTAATGGAAAGAAATCTATTTAACAAGAGGATTTAGAAATGCATCTATAGCTGGAAATTTTTACATGTATTTAAATTTCCAAAATGTGCATTTAACTGAAGTGTATTTTTATTAAAAGTATAGAATAATAAGATTTTTTTTCTTGATAGTTAGAAGAATTACGATCAAATTGAAAGCTATTGTCAACATCTGAAAGCGCCAGTCTTCGCTTCAGGCATTTCCAGCACTTTTTTTGGTTTTAACCATAACTTGATAAACTACAATCACTGTTTTCAGACGTTGTCCTCATCATCCACAATTTGCTACTATTTTTCATCATTTTTATTATTTTTTTTCAAAGGTACTGTGATTTTACATCGGCACATCTGAGCAGACAAAATTCAGGAACAAAAGTCATATGGTTATTCTTATTGTCTGTTAAAAAAAGAAGGTCCTCTTCTATTTATATAGTTTCAATATCATAGTTATAAACTTAGGTGAAACTTTAGGAAATCACAGGTGAAAAGAGATGTATAACAACAATATGAATCACATTCAAAAGTAAAACAGTAATCATAAAATTTGAGAGGTAAAAGTCCCGCAGGCAGAAATTCAGTATAGAAAGCAATATAAAAGCGTTTATTAGGCAAAACTTTAAAGGACAACAACTAACTGGACAACGGTTTCAGAAGATATTTTAAACTTTCTGACAATTCAGATAGTTGCATAATATATTTGCCTCGCCGCAAGGAATTTTTAAAAAATTAAGGGTTTAAAAGGGAAAAATTAAAGGAAATTGAGGATTATTGGAAAAATATGATGATACTAGTGTCTATTTTTGCCACGAGTAAATTATTTGAAGTAAGGTGCCTTAAAAGCTGATACAGAAATAATTTCATCTATAAATAAAATTAATGTAAGGACGTGTGAAGGACCCGCCATGCAAAATGTTAGTGTTGGTGTATAATGTAGGTATTAGTTTCCTGCCTTGCTTTCCTATGGAAATATGATTTATATAAATTTGATTCATTTTATTTACAGGAATTTTGTAACCTAGTATAATTCTAAAGGTTAATTCAATTGAATATTTCTGCATTATATTTCAGACTACTTTTAAAATCAGAGCAATATCTTTTCACTTTCTCCTATTTTAGGCGGAGATATAGAAAGCCTCATTAGATCACATTACCTTTCGATACTTTTGAGACAAGATTATATTATAATGATGAAAATTTATAAAGATCTTTTTCAAAACAAATATTTTATATCCCGAATTTATGAACTAGTGCAAAGATGCTATTTGACTAAAATATAGCTAATAATTTAAATCAACATAATAATAATAAAACAATAAGCTTTCTAAAATCATCCACCGAGAAATAAACTAATTTCCTAAAATATGATAAATTTGCATCACCCAAAATCCGTGCCCTAATTTCGAGCATATTTTGGTTATTTATTTAAGTACATTTATTATTCACTTGTTTAACACGGTATACAACAAGTACTCAGCATTTTCTACTCCGCTTTCTTTTAATAGGAAGTTTCAGATGCTCCGTTACACAAAGAAAAGAATTCGTCACACTTCTTTAGAAATAAAGACTCTGAGAAGGTATTAATGGCCAGCTAGAAATGAATAGCTCCTTTGTCCGCAAGATAAATGGATGAAATGTCCTAAAAGAATTACTATTCTCGTACTTTAGTGCTATTTATTTGGATTATACCAGACATTAATTGAACGTTAACTGCCAGCATTATTGTGGAAAAATATTTTCGTCATCAACAAAAGAATATTTCTAAATTCCTTGCATATTATCTGAAATTAACAAGTGTTTTAAAAACAAATATGTACTGAAAGATTAACAGATATGTATAGAAAGTTGGACTTCAAATAACAACTCAGCATATTGAATCAACGGCACATTATGATATAAAGCATTGAACATTAACTACCAACATTATTGTGGAAAAATGTTTTCTTGATCAACAAAACAATTATTCTAAACTTCTTTTATATTACTTGAAAAAACATCTACTTTTAAACAGATATGTTTTCTAAAAAGAAGTTGAGACTCAAGTAACAACTTAGGAAATTGGATAAACGACACATCATGATATAAAGCATTTACATTAGCGACCACCATTATTGTAGAAAAATGTTTCTTTCAGCAACAAAATAAATATTCTAAACTTTTTTCATATTGTCTAAAAAAACATAAAAAAACAGATATGCAGATTCAGCCAGGTGGGGAGGTCTACTAATTGGTTTGAGCTCAACAAGCCCCACCCATAAACAGATATGCATTCAAAATTTGAAGTTGAGATTCAGATAACAATTCAGTAAATTAAATCAACGACACCCAATCCTATAAAGCATTGAGCATTAACTGCCAATAATATTGCTAAAAAAGAAAATGATTTCTTTATGAACAAAACCATTATTTTAAATTCCTTTCATACTGTCTGAAAAATATGGATTTTTTTTCAATGAAGATTACGTAGTAGACTGTCCATTTAAAGGAAAATATAGAACAATAAAAATTTAGTTTTTAAACTTTTTACTATATAAATTTACCAACATAAAAATAAAGAAATAATGCATGTCATGAAGAACAGTTTCTTACTCTGATATCATTGTTTGAAATCTGATTTGAAAATATAGGCCTAAAATTATTTTTTTAAGTTTATTTTATTTAATGAATATTTTTTAAGTAAATCTGTTTCTGAAATCATTGCTGCTGAATCTGTTTAGTTAAAATAAAACACATTTTAGCTGTACCTGTCTGTATGAATGAAGGATAAAATGCATAAAATATAATTTTAAGAATTAATGTAAACTTTACAAATTCCTATTGCCATAATGAAAGAACAATTTAATAAAATATGAACGCAAAATATCCAAAATGCTATAAAGTATTTCAGCAAAGAGTGATTAAGAGGTTGAATATATTTTTTAAATATTACTATGAATTTAAATTTCACTATATGAAACGAATATTTTGCCTTTATGTGAATTTTTCCAAAAGAAGTTAAAATATATTAATTTTGATGAAATGAAGATCACAATTATAGTTCATGTATTGAATACGTAATTCTAATTAGAGCTCATTCTATCCATTGATAAAAAATTTCCCTAAGAATGCTTATATTTTTGTTACGATATCTTGACTTGAAGATATACTACGTGAAATGAAAAATAAAAGTAAATTTGAAAAGAAATTATTGTTATTTAAAAAAACTTTTTTTTCTGAAAATTTCCAATTCAATAATGATACGCAAATTTTCATAAAACCTTTTTTCCTGCCAAACACTCACACACGCATATGTATACATCATGTAAGTGTGTTTAAAACTGTAATGCAAAACTGTAATGTTAAAATTTCTATTAAATTACTGAATTTAAATTTTTATTGTTTTATTTTATAAATTGATTATTTTATTTTTAATCTATTTATTTATTATATTTTTAATAAAATAAATGCAAAAATGAAGAATTCATAAAGTCAATTTAGTACAGAAAAATACAAACATACTTATAAACTGATTAAGAGATTATAGGTAACTATGATTTTTGTTCGCGAGCGCACACATACGAATATAAATACATATATACACTGTAAAAATAAGGTCGATCTACAAAAAAAAAAATTTGTTTCTCGGAGTGATCCTTGCAATTACTAAAAAATTTTTTGTAATCTTACTCAGTTACAAGTCTGTAAGAATTACTAGAAAAAAGCTAGCAACGAATAGAGTTAATAGTTCAATATTTTTAATATCTATTTCTAAAATTCACTTGGTGTGGCCGTGATAGCCTAGTGGTCATAGCACTGAACTCCAGGCTGAAAGGTCCCGGGTTTGATGCTCGGCACCACCAAAGACGCCCCGAGTGTATACAGTGTAAGTACTCGTTAAGTAAATGGGTTTAGGAAAATCCTACCGTAGCAGTTACCATGGGTAATGATCTCAGGTCTTTACCTCTCCTTCAGAAGCATATCAAAATTCTGCAGGTGGCAATGTTTGATGCTGTCATCTATTGAGGCTTTGCCGAAATTCTTCCGCTGCAGAAGCCTGTGTTCTTACCAGCTGAATACAGTTTAAAAGAAGCTTCTGCCCTCCGGGCACACGTCAACAACAACTCATTTGGTGGTTCTCGCTAAAATGTTTTTAGTTTTTATACGAAAAATTCATTTATACAGTTCGCAAAATAAATGTTTGTTTCACTTGCTAAAATTGCGTTTGGAATAGTTACTAAGAATTTGCGAGTAATGGTTACTAAAAATAATTTTTGAGCTGTTACTAAAATTTGCTTGGTGGTTTGGTTACTGGTACTAAAAAGTTTTAAGTTAGTTATAAAAAAAATTCTTTTGTTCAGCTTACAAAAGAAATGTTTGTTTCACTTGCAATAAAAAGTTTGGAATGGTTACGATTTGTACTGTGAGTAATGATTACTAAAAAATTCTGTGGAATACAAATTTACTAAAAAAATTTTAGTAACCTCATGAATTTTTTTTTTACAGTGTACACTATAACAGTTTAATTTTTTTCTATTTGATTGGCTACAGTTACTATAAATTTACAGGCTTTCAATGGATATTCATACATAATCTATTAATTTTACCAAAAATATTGCAATTTAATGCCTGCACAAAAAACAAATAATGATAGTAATAATATACTAATTTAAAATTTGTTCAGGAAATTATATTTTATTAATTGTTCAAAGCAAATATAACAAAACATAAAAAATCGTAACGATTTTAGCATAACAATTTTCGTCATCTGTAAAACTTGTTTTCTAGCAATTACACTCAAAACGCCGTGGAAAAAGAAGCACGTGATCGGTACTAATTTCGCTTGTTATAAAATTATTTTTGATTGTAGAACTGTCATTCAATTTCATCAATAAATCATTTCTCTTAGTATATAAAAAAAGTATTGATACAACGACATTTCAGACAAATTCATACGTATCTAAAATAATAAAGATAGAAATTTGTGAGCGTTTCAGCACTGTTTTGAAGAGATCGCTGCACGTAGAGTTTTAAAATTTAGAGCGAAGGAGCTTTGTATATGAAGTTTTGCACCTCAAAGCCGGACTTTCCATTTTTGATTGGATTTTTTAATTTAAATTTTTAGTCAATTTTCAGCGGTTTTTTTGTTTCGAGATGATTTTTTCGCATTAGTGCAAGGGATACGGTTTCATTTCTTTTTAACTCAACATAGTAAATTTAATTCTCTTTTCAAGAAAGCTTATTCGAAATTCGAGCAGCGATTTTTGAATTGTTAACGAAGTTTCTAATGCGATTTTTAGTATTTCTTCGCATTTTGAGGGTTTTTTTTATGTTGATAAAAATAAATTTGTTTCAAACTTTTAGTATAATTTACTAAATTTTGTCTGCATCGATTTTTCAATTTCATCCATTTTTAATGCGATTGTCGAAGTAATTTTTAAAGATTTTTCGAGTTTTTATACTTTTATGATCACCTTTTTTTAAAAGTTTTTTTCAGTATTGTCACGGACCCGTGCAATGCCGAGCGGGTCAGCTAGAATTAAGTAAATAAATAAATAATCCAAAGCAATCATAACAAACCGATCACGCGTTTTCTGTAAAACTTGTTTCTATGCAACAGTACTCATCACGCCGTAAAAAAGGGAACACGTGTTTGATGGTGATTTTAAGTTTTCTAAAATTATTTTGATTGTAGAATTGTCGTTAATTTTTATAAATAAGGTTTAATACTTCATTTTAAATAAAAATATGCTAATACTGCAAAATTTTTGAGAAATTTTTATGCATTGTACACTTAAAAAAATATAAGCGAATGGATCAACCCCATTACATGTTTTCTCTAAAACATGTCTTCTTGCAACAAAACTTTTTTTTAACATTTTTATTTTAGAGCTGTCATTCATTTCCATAAATAAGGTATAAAACTTCCTTTTCAAAGAAAATGTATTCATGCCACAAAATATGAGACGAATTTACATTTATTATATATTTGAAAAGGCATAAACTATCATAACAACCCATAATATGCTTTCTATAAACCATTTTTCTTGCAATAATACTCACTACACCGTAATAAAAGAAACACGTTTTTGCTAGTGATTTAACTTTTTCTAAAATTATTTCAATTATAGTGTTTTCATTCCTTTCATAATAGAGGCACGATAGTTCATTGTCAGAGAAAAATTAAAGTACACCAGAAAAATTGAGACAAATTTACATGTTTCGAAAATTAATATATATATCATAAGTGATAATAATAAACTCATCAACGTTTTCTGTAAAACTTGTTTTCTTGCAACAACATTCACCTCAATTTAAAGAAAGAAACACGTGTTTGGGAGTGATTTAACTTTTTCTAAAATTATTTTGATTGTAGGTCTGCAGTTTATTTTCATAATCAAGATACGGTACTTCATTGTCAATAAAAAATTAATTTATACCACAAATTTTTTAAAAAAATACCCATATTATATTTTTAAAAATATAAATAAATCGTAAGTAATTATAACAAATCCATCGTACGTTTTCTGTAAAACTTGTTTTCTTGCAACAATACTCGTCACACCGCAAAGAAAGAAATACGTGTTGGAGTGATTTAACTTTTTCTAAAATTATTTTGATAGTAGGACTGTCTTTTCATAATTAAGGTAGGATTCATTGTCAAAGCCTTCAAGTAGGATACAAGTCATTGCCTTCATTGTCAAAGAAAAATTAATTTATAACACAATATTTGGGGGTAAATTTACATATACGGTGTATTAAAAAATAAAATCGTGATAGTTAAAAAGAAATCCATACCATGCATTCTGTAAAACTTGTTTTCTTGCAACAATACTCGCCGCACACCGTAAAGAAAAGAACACGTGTTTGGTAGCGATTTAACATATTCTGAAATTAGTTTGACAATAGAATTTCATTCATTTTTTTAAAAAAAGTTATAATATTTCATTGCCAAAGGAAAATTAATTTATATCACATAATTTAAGACAAAATTCCATGTATTTTATATTTAAAAAAGATGGTAAGAGAGTATAACAAATCCATCACTAGTTTTCTGTAAAACTTGTTTTCTTGCAACAATACTCACCACACCGTAAAGAAAAAAACACGTGTTTGGTAGTTATTTAACTTTATCTTAAATTATTTTGATTTTAGAACTGTCATTTCTTTTCATAATCAAGATAAGATACTTCATTGTCAATAGAAAATTAATTTATACCACAAAATTTGAGACAAATTTATATACATTGTATATTAAAAAGTAAATGATAAAATTGTAAAAGATCATAACAAATCCATATCACGTATTACATAAAATCTTGTTTTCTTGAAACAATAGTAGCACACCGCAAAGAAGAGAATACGTGTTTTGTAGTGATTTAATTTATTCTAAAATTATTTTGCTTGTTGGATTTTTTTCATTTTCATAAATAAATTATAATAACTCATTCCCAAAGAAAAAATAATTTAATACACAAAATTTGAAACAAATTTACATGCATTGAAAATTTAAAAAAAATGAAAAATTTATGAGCGACCATAATAAATCCATCAACGTTTCCTGTAAAACTTGTTTTCTTGCAAGAATACTCACCACACCGTAAAAAAAGAAACGCGTGTTTGGTCGTTATTTAACTTTTTTTAAATTATTTTTACTGTAGAACTGTCATTTCTCTTCATAATCAAGATACGATACTTCATTGTTAATCAAAAATTAATTTATACCAGAAAATTTGTGACTAATTTACATATGTTGTATATTAAAAAATTATTAATAAATCATAAAAGATCCTAACAAATCCAAATCGCGTGTTCTGTAAAACTTGTTTTCTTGGAACAATACTCATTACACCGTAAAGAAAGAAAAACGTGTTTGGTAGTAATTTAACTTATTCTACAATTATTTATAATAACTCATAACCAAATGAAAATTTATTTATACCACAAAATATGACAAACATGTATAGTAAATTAAAAAAAAATCTCATATGTATTATATATTTTTTTTAATGTAGTCAATGATCATAAAAAAACTCATCATGCGCTTTCTGTAAAATTTGTTTTCTTATAACAATACGCAACGCACCGTAAAGAAAGGAACAAAGGAACAAATGTACAGTAGTGATTTAAATTTTCTAAAATTATTTTGATTGTAGGACTGTCTTTTCTTTTCATAAACATGATACAATACTTCATTGGCAATGAATAATTAATTTATATCACAAAATATGAGACACATTTATATAAAAAAATATAAAGAAAATCTTAAAAGTTCATAACAAATTCATACCATGCGTTATTCGCTAGATCATAAAGAAGATAACACGTGTTTGGTAATGATTTAACTTATTCTAAAATTATTTTAATTGTGGGATTTCCTTCATTTTCATAAACAATTTATAATAAATCACTGACAAAGGAAAATTATTTTATACCTCTAAATATGAGAAACATGTATAGTATATTTTTAAAAAAACTCACATGCATAAAATATTTAAAAAAAATAACGTAAGAGTTCATATATTCTCATCAAGCATTTTCTGGTGAACTTGTTTTCTTGCATACACTACACCATAGAGAAAGCACCACATGTTTAGTAGTGATGTAACATTTTCAAAAGTAGTTTTGACTGTAGGACAGTCATTTCTTTTCATAATCAAGATACAATACTTCATTGGAAATGAAAAATTATTTTATACCACAAAATATGAGACACATTTATATAAAAAAATATAAAGAAAATCTTAAACGTTCATAACAAATTCATACCATGCGTTATTCGCTAGACCATAAAAAAGATAACACGTGTTTGGTAATTTTTTAACTTATTCTAAAATTATTTTAATTGTGAGATTTCCTTCGTTTTCATAAAAAATTTATAATAACACACCGACAAAGGGAAATTAATTTATACCTCTAAATATGAGAAACATATATAGTATATTTAAAAAAAAAAATCTCACATGTATAAAATATTTAAAAAAATAACGTGAGAGTCCATAAATTTTCATCAAACATTTTCTGGTGAACTTGTTTTCTTGCACATACTACACCATAGAGAAAGCACCACATGTTTAGTAGTGATGTAACATTTTCAAAAATAATTTTGACTATAGGACAGTCATTTCTTTTCATAATCAAGAAACAATACTTCATTGGAAATGAAAAATTGTTTTATGCCACAAAATTTGAGATATACCTACATATTAAGAAAAATAATTGTAAAAGATCATAGCAAATCCATACCACGTGTTCTGTAAAACGTCTTCTCTCAACTCACCGTAAAGAAGAAAACTTGTTTGGTAGTGATTTAACTTATTCTGACAATATTTTGATTGTTTTATTTCATTCATTTTCATAAACAAGTTATAATAACTCATAGCCAAAGGAAGATTAATTTATACTACAAAATATGAGAAACATGTATGATATATTTAAGAAAAATCTCACGTGTATTATATATTTAAAAAAAGTCGTAAGTGAGCATAAAAAACCCATCACACGTTTTCTGTAAAATTTGTTTTCTTGCAACAATAATCAACACACCGTAAAGAGAGGAACAAATATTTAGTTATGATTTAAAATTTTCTAAAAATATTTTAAGTGTAGGACGGCAATTTCTTTTTTTAATCATAATACAATACTTCATAGGCAATAAAAAATTTATATTACAAACTTTGAGACACATTTTCATAAAAAATATATAAAAAGAAAATTGTAAAAGTTCATAACAAATCCATACCAGTGTTCTGTAAATCTTGTTTCTTTGCAACAATACTCGGCACGCCGTAAAAAAAGAAACAATTGTTTGGTAGTGATTTAACTTATTTTGACATTATTTTGATTGTGAGATTTCATTCATTTTCATAAACAAGTTATAACAACTCATAGCCAAAGGAAAATTAATTTATACCACAAACTTTGAGAAACATGTATAGTATATATTTTTTTAAATGTCACATGTATTATATATTTCAAAAAATCGTAAATGATCATAAAAAACCCATCAACACTTTCTGTAAAACTTGTTTTCTTGCAACAATACACACCATGCCGTAGAGAAAAAAACAACATTTTTAGTACTGATTTAAGATTTTCTAAAATTATTTCGACTGTAGAACTGTCATTTACTTTTATAATCAGGACACCGTAGTTTATTGCCAAAAAATAAATAAATAAAATAAATAAAAAAATAATTTATACCACAAAATTTGAGGCAAATATACACTTATTGTACATTAAAAAAGAAAAAAGAAAGAAAGAGAAAATCGTAAACGATCATAACAAATCGAATCCCACATGTTCTGTAAAACTTGTTTTCTTGCAACAATACTCGCCACACCGTAAAGAAAGGAACACGTGTTTGGTAGGGATTTAATTTTTCCTAAAGTTATTTTGATTGTAGGATGTCAATCCTTTTCATAAACAAGGTATAATACTCCATTGTCAATAAAAAATCTGTAGTTTTAAATTTTTATGCGCTGTAAAATGAAGTTTAAAATAAATAAATTAATTAATAAAAACTGCTCAAAAATATTTATTTATAGATACTTTTGAAAATTTAAGTAAGTATTTAAGTATTTAAGTATACATTTAAGTATTTTTTAAAGTAAATATATATATATATAAGAAATGTATGTTGACTTATATTATTAAATTTTTTCTATATCATGTATCATAACTTTTGTTTTAATTCACTTTAAGGAGAAAATACTCAACGTTAAATTAGACAAGTGATAAAAATCTTCCAAATAACACATTTTTCACTCAAACAATATTTCAAATTTATATATCAGAATTGTTACACTATTATTTATCAAAAGTTTTATAAATAATTTTGTTTATTGAAATTTACATAAATAAATATTTAACATCTTACCTAATAAAGCCAGAACCTCCCTTCGTTGCAGAAAGAAATTGAAGAATCCGTCTGAATAGTGTATGGCACCATAGAAAAATAACACAGAAATAAGAGTCTGGGTTCTATTCATTCCCATTTTGAAAAATGATCTTGCGAATTGAATTGGACTTCGTACAGATTTCTTGCAACAACTAAACACCACAATATATCACTTTTTATTTGTATCCACGATAAATATTTATGTTAATGTTTGTCAATTATGATATAAGGTTGAGTTTACAGATACAACTATAACTGTTAGCTTATAAAATTGTTAAAATTAAAGCACTTTTATTCGCTGTATTTTTAATTATCTTGAATACATTTTATTCAATTAATGAAAACATTCAGTATAGTTAAAAACTGCACAAATAGAAAAAATCATATCCAATTGTTTTTATATTTCATTTACCAATATAATGACACATCAAGAGTCCTGCAGATATCTATAAATGTTAAATCATGATGAAACCTGATAAGTATTAAAAATCCAATATAATCCATCAAATCTTACAAAATTTTAATACTTTTAGCATTGAAATTAAACTTTCCAATAAATGACCGCGCCAAAAAGTGATTTTATTTTTATATCATGTATGACAATGCCTTGTTATTTTTTGAAGCAATATTAAATCCTTGTTGTATCCAAAACAATATTATAATTGTGTGGCATATGTGATATTTTTTAATCCATCAGAAAAACATAATCATTGTTATCTCATGAATTTAGATAAATCTAAATTTTATTTGTCTAAATTGAAAAAGTATATAAATTTCATTAAAAATAATACGATTTATATCCTTTCGATTGGCCTTATCTTTTCACGTTCTGCTTCCAATACCATGTAATGCTTACATTCCCTTCCTCAGTCGGAGCTGTTTTGGAACGAAATGATGAAACAGTAAAACACTGGAAAGGTGTGCGTGGGTTGATGTGTGACGTAATACTTTGCCGGAGAAATTGGGAGCAACGATTGGCTGGGGTTTGAGCACGTATTTTGAAGCAGCTGAGTTGGAAACACGATGAAAGATGCATGGAGCAAATTACACGTGGATACAATAGCAACATTCCTCATAAAAAGAACCAAGATTTTTTTTTCATACACATTTTATATAAAATAAATTTATTTTATATCAACAATACTGCTTTTTCAAATTTTCTATGAAGAATTTCCAAAATTATATGTGCATAGATTTATTAAAAATATTACTCTTATAAAAATTAAGATAAATATGATTATTAATACAAGATATATTGATAAGCTAATTAATGATAACTAGATAAACTTGTGTAAATTATAGAAAAGAAACTAAATTTTTAAAAACATTTAATGAAAAACCTAGAATATTACAAAAACTAGTCATTGGGGACCACCGTAATACTTACCCATCATGTATAAACATAATATAAAATACGAAAATAAAATATGTGTAAACTATGTATAAAATGAATAGCAATTCCAAAATAAAATTTAAATGTACATTTAAACATTTTTAATACGTAGTAATACTCTATTAATCAATTGCTGATGAACCAATTTCAACAAATTATAAAACACCAAACTATTCTAGTAGTACCGAATTGCGTAAAAGAAACGTCCTTATAATTCCAAAAATGATAATCATATTAACTCACAGGTTACTATATCGGATTAAACGTTTCATGTACATTTAAAATATGTCTTCGAATTGAAATTTGAATGAAATATAGGTCATGAAAGATAGAAGAATGTGGAAAATAGGATTACAAATATCTGTACAACTAATCACCCGATCGACTTCTTTCTTTATGCAAAATTTGTGTTATTTTATTGTCTTTTACATGCTTTTTTTAAATAAAAAAAAATGCAAAAATTTTTACGTATTTTTCATCAGAACGAATATTTCGAGAGTCCGAAAAAATCACTCCGAAAAATCGTGATTACAGATTTAAATACGCTTCTTCACATTGTTACATACTAAGTACGCACCAAATTTCAAGTATCTATCTCAATGTTTTCGGGAGATGTAGCGTTTAAAGATGGACAGACACAGAAAAAGACGAACGACAATTTTTTTAAAAATATTTTTTTCTCACTCTCCAGTATCTAAAACGTGTAAATCTGATTAAAATATTTTTAGATTTTTTTGTTAAAATTATTTTTTGATTTTATAGAAAATCTCTGCATAAAACAGAAAAATATGATAAAGGTGCATTCCTGTTAGGATTTTGTTGAGTAAATTGTTACTTTTAGGGAGTTATTATTATTTTTTAAAGTTGCTATGCATTACTTCGATCTTTTTTAGTTTATTTTGTAGCTTATACTTTGGAAAAAGCCGTTGTTCCGGATTCGAATGTGGAAAGCAAAATTAAATATTTTTTTTAAATATTAATATTATTAATGAATGCAAAATGAAACTGGATCTAAATTACTTTTCCAATTTTGGAACTAAATCTAATCAAATATATTTTTTAATTCAGTTTTAAAAATTAAATATTTTTAAGAGATAAATTAAAAAATACAATATAAAAAGAAAACATAAATGTATCTTATTCCACAAAAGTATAGTACAACTAGGGAAAAAAAGCTCTTTCAAGCTATTCAAGGCTTTAAAACGTAATCCATTCTCCCTAGAAATCACTGAAAACAATAGATTTTCAAAGCAATTAAAAAAAGAAAGAAATTGCGGCTTATAATTTTCGGAATCGACTTCGATTGGTTTTTAATCGGTAATATATTAAAATAAAAATCCTACGAATGTTAAATATATTTTTTGAATTAATTATTAAAGAAAAGAAAGCTATGATTTTTTTCTCAGAAACCCAATGAAGAAAAAGAGAGAGAGAAAAAAAACTCTATAATTGGCTTCTTAATCTTCTTTATTGCCAAAAACCATTTCAATGACGACATATGTAACAGGAGCGGTCAGGAGTTTTTCCTTTTTTTGGTATTAATATCATGAAAAAAGATGAGGTTTATTTAAAAAAAAAATTTCCAACTATCTTAGCGATAGAAATAATTTGAAAGTAATCCATGCAAACATTAAACTAATTTTATTTATTTTTAGTGTATTTCAGTGTACTATCCTTTGGTGTAAAACGCAGGGTATGTTAGGTAATTATACACAACTGAGAATAATGTAGAACACGTTTGAAAAATCTTATTTCATAGTGACCGGTAATCGTGAAGACTGGGAACTTTATTTTTATTGAAAGAAAATACTGAATGTGTAAGTCGGATATGATAAAGACTGTATAAAGGGGCTAAGTAAAAGGTATAGAGATGTGAAATTGCAAATAGATAATGTTGGGATTCCATCGTAAAATATCTGTTCAACTAAAATGAATTCCTAAAACTAAAGTAGTTGAGTATCAATAAAACGTTTAAGACTTTACTCCAGAGCCAAAATTATACTTCATAGTACTTTTTAATATTTTTTTCTGGAACAACAAACAAAACTTTTGCCAGATTTTGGAGCAATATAAATACAACCAGATAAATAATTATACAAATGCACGTTACTGATACATTGATGAAACAAAAGATAAATAGTCATTTCCTAAGAGGTGGATTAACAGGTGTCCTAAAATATTCATTAATTTCATATTATTTCATATTATTTCTACTGTTGTGCTATCGCTCTTCTAAATATCTCACTTGAAGGTGGAAAGTCAGACATAACTTACATATTATTAAGAAACTTTTTTTAAATGCTAATAGTTTTATTTTAACAAAGAGATCTATCATTTCCATGCCTGTGACTCCTGTGTAATAGACCGAACTGACTGGTTTTTATGAATCAGCGCATTTCATAATAATATAATGTTAATTACATTAAAATAATGCTATGTGTGTTAAAATAATGCCAATCTTTTAAGAGATTTCTAGGTGAAAGAATAACATTCAATCATAAGAATACTTTCTGAAAAAATTAAGAAGGATTAATTTTTCTAAATGCCGATTTAATTGTATAAAACGGTACATCATATAATTCCTTTCCTTATATTTATTACGAGTATCAAAGTGAAAAAAAAATTCTTAACCCATTATACCTCTACGGAACTCTAAAAAAATTTGTTATAAAATTTATTTAATGCATTAAATAGTAGTAACTCAGTTTAGTGGAGTTATAAATATTTTATCTTGTTCTAAAAGCATTAATGTTTCCGACAAGCAACTTTCGTGAGACTTTGTTTTCGGCGTATTTTAATGGTATTAAATTATTTCACATGTAATAAAGTTGATTACATTGCTGAGGTTTAGTGTGAGTTACATCCTGTATCATAGACAGTGCACAATATTTTCAGGGGCATAAAAAAGATTTCGGATACTATACTTTAACCGAAATAATGTATATTACACTGAGAAAAAAAATATGCCGCCTTCAACTAGAGCAAATAGTTAGTCACTTTCTAAATATCTAAACTAGAAATATAGATTCCAAACTATGCGAGTAGGGTAAACAACTAAGCTGAATAGGCGAAATGACTTGACATTTCTAGTCTCTTCTTTTCTAGGAAACGAAACGACATTGAACTGTTTCAGTAGCGAGAAATTATCGCTTGATTTTAGGAATGATTTCTTAAGCTATAATTATAGTTATTAAATCAAATCTCCTGTATTCGCATCTATTTGAAGAGATTTTTAGATAAATTTGACAGCAAAAATATAGGAAAACGCTATTGAATTTTAGTAAGAGACTCTGGAACTCTCTAAGAAATGGAACTAAAATTTATAAGGATGACATGGAACAATTTTTTCTAGAGCCATTACTTAGATTATATATGCCAGAACCATATTTTTTTCTCAGTGTAGGCATGATTGCTAGGAGTGTATTTTTAGTTGTGATAAAAGTTTTTGAGTTTATCTAAAATTTTGCATATTTCGTTGTGTGTGCAAATGCTATAGATCATAAGTAACACAACAGAAACTAAATAGGTTACAGAATATGAACAAAAGTAGTTTAAAGGTAATTTTTAAATAAGCTATGTATTTTACGCTGAACTTCATTTTGTAGGCAAAGATATGTTTATAGATTGTAGAAAAAATGATATACAGGGCCACGCACAGTAATAAATATATGGCTGTCTATGGAATGTACCCTCTGGAAGTGTGATTTTACTACACTTAGGCGTGTGTTAGTCTTAATTAAATTACAGCTAAATATTGGCAAAGTGTAGTAGACAAAAAACACGGGTGTACAAATGACTTAAAATATGCTATACTAATAAAAATAAAAACTAGCTATTGGGTATAAATTTCTAAAAGAATTTCAACCTGTAACTTATAAGTTCAGGGTACAGTCACGGCCAACTTTTTTAGAGGCCTCGGAAGCTTTTGCTTTTTAGGCTGGTCTTAGGACTGAAATAATGACGTAATCTCCGTCTATCCAATCTCGTGAGGAAGTTGTCCTTGTAAGGGGCGTTACAAACAAGAGTTGTCTTTGCCGATTGGTTAATCATGATATGATGTCATAAATTCCGTCCAACAGCCAAGAGCTTCCACGGCTTCTAATGAAGTTGGCCATGGTACAGTTCATAGCGATTTATATTTGAACACAACCACGGAATCAAAAATGAGTACATACGTTTCTCAGATTTGAGTACATTTTAATAGGAGCTATTTTGAATATGCGAAGTACTTAAAGTTGAGTATTTTTTTACTCAAATTTGAGAAGCCATTTTTTTTTCAGTTTGAATTTAAAAAGGGTTTATATTTTAACAACTATAAAATAATTTAAAACAAAAAGTACTTTTTCACGGATCAGTTTTCATATGATAAGTAAGATTAATGATGTAGATCGTTTGTAGGATGTAAAGTATAAAAATTAATAACAATTAATAAAAATAAAAACATATTGACGGATAATTTTTAAACCTGGTTTTTAAACGCAAAATATATAACGAGATTTAAAATGTTCAAGTTTACCTAAAGTCGATTAAAATAATCAAACATAGATGGCAATAGTTAATTTTGTTTAAAAATATCTTAGTACTTTCAAGCCTTAATCAGGCTCTTCCTCAGAGAATGCTTTTGTTTATTTATACAAAATACACAAAATTAAAATTTGTACAAATAAACAAAATTATTCTCTGAGGAAGAGCCTGATTGAGGCTTGAAAGTACTAAGATATTTTTAAACAAAATTAACTATTTCCATCTATGTTTGATTATTTTAATCGCCTTTTAAGTAAACCTGGACATTTTAAAGTTCATATTATATATCAATGACTGTTTTTAAAATAACATAGCTAGGTCACCGATCTTAAATTCTGAGCACTCTGATAAAACAATAAAATGGATTAATATTTAGGTACTTAAATTTGTTTTACTTTATTTTTTTTATAAACTTTTCTTATTTAATCCAGTTTACATTAGTGCATATTTGCAAACTCAAGGTGTAATCGTAGTTGTAAAATATACGGAATGTAAAATAGATATAAAATATTATATATGTATTAAATTAAAAATAAATTGCAAGTATAATTATTTTACAAAAAATGTAAAAAAAGACTTTTACTATTGACATCAGAATTTGACCAGAAATACTCGTATGCTATAATCATATTACAGTAACATAATTACAAACTTATAAAATAGCTTACAAAATAAAGCATAAACTAACGAGAATCTGGACCCACTGACTTTTATAAGCAAAATTTTACTATAAATGAAGAATGTCATGCTGAAATATAAATAACATGATTATTCAGAAATAAACTTCTATGCAGTGTTGGGCACGTTCACAAAATAAACGAACTAACTCAAACTCACGTTCATTTTCTGAAAAATGATTTAAGTTCACGTTCAAATTCAAAAATTTTCAAACGAACTCGTTCAAATCAAACTCATTTGTAAAAGTGAACGAAGTTCACTAAAAAGTTCACTTTTTTTATGTTTGGATATTATTGTCCAAATTTACAAAATTTTGTGAACTAATCATTAGATTATTCGATATGTAAGATAGAGGTCTGCACGGACGGAAATTTCCAGGCCCTATCCATAGATTAAAAAAAATGTCCGGCCCGATATTACAATAAAAATTTCGGCCTGATATTAAAATAAAAATTTCGGCCCGAGCCCAGCCCGGCTCGTAGAGAAAATTTAGCGGCCCGACCCGGCCCGATATAATAGGTAAAATCAAGGCTCGACCCGGCCCGATATAATAGCTAAAAACAAGGCCCGAGCTTGGCCCGGTCCGGAAAAAAAGTTGAAATTTCGCACCGAACCCGGCCCGACCCCGAGTACATTTCTACAGGACATTGATATTTACCCTTACGGAAAAGTTTTAGCCAAAAAAACTTACCTTAGTCTGTTTATAATCTCCATTTATGCAGAAGTGCCGTAGGCTGCGGTGTTTATGCTTTCTTTTAAAGTCTTTCCGATTTCTTTGAAATCTTTCCGATTTAGACATATTTCCGCCTTACACAGTCCACCTTGTACAGAGAGTTTACTGTATGTATCTATTTTCGGCGAAATTGTATACAGCCCAGGTCCGGTTCGGCGCGACCCGAGTCTGCAGAAGAAGTAAGACTAAGATACTACCCAGAGAAGTGATATCCAGACTTAACCTGTTAACTGAGGCCCGTGTAGGCCTCTAAATGGCATTTGAAAGAGGGAAAAAGTGTACTAAGGTCTGGAAAAATTTTAAATAAATTATGAAAAAATTGAACGTAAATTTGAACGTAAATTTCGTTCAAACTCGTCTATTTTTTGAGTTTTCGTTCAGTTCAAACTCGTTTATAAAATAGTGAGCGAAGTTCAGTTCAAAGTTCACAAATAGTGAGCGAAACTCGTGAGTTTTCGTTCAGTGAGCGCGTTCATACCCAACACTGCTTCTATGTAATATAATGCTACGTTGCTCCATTCTTAAGTTATTGCAAGCTTACACTTAAAAATAAAATCCCACTTAAAAATAAAAGTAGTTTAAAGGTAATTTTTAAATAAGCTATGTATTTTACGCTGAACTTCATTTTGTAGGCAAAGATATGTTTATAGATTGTAGAAAAAATGATATACAGGGCCACGCACAGTAATAAATATATGGCTGTCTATGGAATGTACCCTCTGGAAGTGTGATTTTACTACACTTAGGCGTGTGTTAGTCTTAATTAAATTACGGCTAAATATTGGCAAAGTGTAGTAGACAAAAAACACGGGTGTACAAATGACTTAAAATATGCTATACTAAAAAAAGTAAAAACTAGCTATTGGGTATAAATTTCTAAAAGAATTTCAACCTGTAACTTATAAGTTCAGGGTACAGTCACGGCCAACTTTTTTAGAGGCCTCGGAAGCTTTTGCTTTTTAGGCTGGTCTTAGGACTGAAATAATGACGTAATCTCCGTCTATCCAATCTCGTGAGGAAGTTGTCCTTGTAAGGGGCGTTACAAACAAGAGTTGTCTTTGCCGATTGGTTAATCATGATATGATGTCATAAATTCCGTCCAACAGCCAAGAGCTTCCAAGGCTTCTAATGAAGTTGGCCATGGTACAGTTCATAGCGATTTATATTTGAACACAACCACGGAATCAAAAATGAGTACATACGTTTCTCAGATTTGAGTACATTTTAATAGGAGCTATTTTGAATATGCGAAGTACTTAAAGTTGAGTATTTTTTTACTCAAATTTGAGAAGCCATTTTTTTTTTCAGTTTGAATTTAAAAAGGGTTTATATTTTAACAACTATAAAATAATTTAAAACAAAAAGTACTTTTTCACGGATCAGTTTTCATATGATAAGTAAGATTAATGATGTAGATCGTTTGTAGGATGTAAAGTATAAAAATTAATAACAATTAATAAAAATAAAAACATATTGACGGATAATTTTTAAACCTGGTTTTTAAACGCAAAATATATAACGAGATTTAAAATGTTCAAGTTTACCTAAAGTCGATTAAAATAATCAAACATAGATGGCAATAGTTAATTTTGTTTAAAAATATCTTAGTACTTTCAAGCCTTAATCAGGCTCTTCCTCAGAGAATGCTTTTGTTTATTTATACAAAATACACAAAATTAAAATTTGTACAAATAAACAAAATTATTCTCTGAGGAAGAGCCTGATTGAGGCTTGAAAGTACTAAGATATTTTTAAACAAAATTAACTATTTCCATCTATGTTTGATTATTTGATTAAACTGACAAAAATGAAAACCTAAAACCAGTGACTTTTATAAGCACAATTTTATCACACATAAAGCACAATACGCTGAAATGTAAATAAACATAAATGTTAGAAATAAACGTATAAATATATAATGATATGTGTCTCTATTCTAAAACTACAAATTTTAATTGAAATTCTTTGACATACAATACATTTTTGATATTGAGCTCATAATATGTTACATGGTTGTTACTTTCTTCTATGAAGAAGAAAGTATTGGATTCATGAAAATTTTCGAAATCCGATTTTCGCGGATTTACACATTTTTAGGGGTCACAGAACCTGAAAAACATGTTTTCACAAAATGTTTGCCTGTGAGTCTATCAGTCAACCAGTCTTTCTGTCTGTGTGTATGTGGGGGAAAAAATTGTGGGCGCTATATCTCAAGAACTAATGCTTGGAATTTCACAAAACTTTAGATTCTGATAGAACTTCGTATGAACTATGTCTGGTTCGTATTTGGTGTACATCTCTCAACACATGGCGCTGCTATGCTGCATTATTTACAATTTCCACTATGGCCATATCTCAAAACTAGTGCATGGATTATCATAAAACTTTAGATTTAGTTAATACTTGATATAACATAGAACTGATTACGTTTTGGTGCAAATCACTAAGGGATGCTGTTTTGCTGCATTTTTCAGGAAGTATTAATGTGAAAAGAAAGTTTTGGGATTGCCACATTTGACTAGTTTAAAATAAAAGTATGACTTAAGTGAATATTTAAAAAATCAAAGCTCCGATAGCAGGACAATAATGTTGACATTTCTTTACGTTTAAGTCTTACTTATACATTCAAATGACGTTCTGTTTGTGTATGAAGAAAGACCATGTTAGTAGGAATGCGCTGTTCTTTTTTTTTTTAATTTATGTTGATATTCTATAACAATTTTCTTTTTATTTTATTTTAAACCAATTTTTTATACATTTTAGACTTGAAACTTTCATTGTTTATAGTTTACAATATTTTTCAAGACCAAACCCCGAAAAGTTCTCACTGATGAAAACAAACTCACTTATTTAAATAAATAATAATCTTTCAGAGATATTGCTACAGGCAGCCAATATACCTTTCGTAAAATTTACACTATTCTGACTTCAAATCAAATTAAACTTAAAACATGAAGAAAAACAAATTCCATGCAAAGTAAAATATTTCTCAGTAACTAAAAACTACACTTTAAACATTTAGGAATTCGAATATTATTGTTTATAAAAATGGTCAAATTCAACATTTTCGTATAATTTAAAACTACATTTATATTCACGCAAAGCATCGATGCGTTCAAAAGTATCAGTGTTTAATTTTGAAAAAATGTCGTGACTTAATTTGCTACAAATTTCCATTTCTAATTTTCATTAACAGCTTGTTCATAAATATCAATCAATCTGAAGATTTTTTTTTTCAAATTTATCCTTCAAAATATTAATTGCTGAATTTTTATTGTTATGTAGTACTTTAGAAATTTTTACAGTATTTTTATTTTGTAAGAACTAGTTTCCGGTAATTAGATTATAAGCTGAAGGAATTTTACAAGAGTTGTATAAATAATTATTTTGTTTGTGTTCTTATTTTGGCTTAATTATGTACGTAAACAATCTCTCTTTAAGCGCAGGTGGATTTGGTAGCATTTAAGTACTCTTTTCATCAGTTGTGCTTCGGGCAATTTTATAATTAGATTGCTGTTTTGAAATGAATTAATTAAAGTCCAATGTAATTATTTCTGTACTTAAAACAGCTAATCTAGATTATCGGCGAGCTGATGAATTTTCATTTAAAAGTTTCATGCTTCGTGTAGAATATTTAAAATTACTTTCCTAATTATAATTACTTGCCTCACATGTGTTTCTTTCACAAATGTTTCTCCTGAATTTAAAAAGTTTTTAATTGAAAGTCCATAGTTGAAATAATTACAATCTATTTTGCAGATACTTGCTTTGCAAAAGTAATTTATTGGCTATTCGATTTTCAATGAAATTAAGTTATTCAGTTAATAGCTCAAGACAAATTTTACAATGTTTCAAACAATAAAGTCTGTACTGTTTTTTTTTCTTTCATAAATACACCATTAGATAGCATAAAAAAAATAACGAATTTTAGAACCATATTTCTTTTCTTCAGACTTTTCGATTATTCTATGAATATAAAGTTATAGATATTGCAAGGAAATAATTGGGATAGGATAAAAATATTTTCTGCATATAATTAATTATTGTGTACCGGATATTGATTTTAAGGGGGCTCAGGGGTTGAAAACTTTTTTAAAAAATCCATTTTTTTTAATGATCTAATTTAATTATTCATTTAATTCTTAACTCAATGCAAAACACTGCATAAAAATATTTGCATTTGTAACGGAGTTATAAGCATTTACGTATCAACATTTTCATAGCCGCATCCATATAATTTCAACTTTAAGTCGCGTTTTCTCAAAACTTGATTTATGATGACTAACACCAAGATTAAAAAAAAGCTTCTTGATGGAATGGCTTAATTTTTTTTGCATCTGTATAACATCATTATCTAGATTATGAATTAATATATTTTAGATAGTTTAATATTTAGTGAATTTTTAATGGAAAAAAAGTTGTATTTTTTAGGGTTTTTTTAAATTTTCAACTTTGAGAGATTTTTTAATACTGTTTTTCTTAAGCGATAGTTATATCCTTAATTCATAATCTAGATTATGATATTATATGCATGCAAAAAAAAAATTTAAACCATTCCATCAAATAGTTTTTTTAAATCTTGGTGTTAGTCGTCAAAAATCAAGTTTTGAGAAAACACGACTTAAAGTTGAAATTATATGGATGCGGCTATGTAAGTATTGATACATAAATGCTTATAACTCCGTTAAAAATGCGAATATTTTTATGCGGTTTTTTGCATTGAGTTCAGAATTAATTGAAGAATAAAACTAGAACATAAAAAAATCGATTTTTTGAAAAGTTTTCAACGCTTACATTAGTAAATAGTAAAAAGTTGAAGATAGAAGTAACTCGTAGTAAGGTGAAGATAAAGGTTCACAGTTTCAGCATTTGAAAGTTTACAATCGCCGGCAAATTTACAATAAAATGTTGATTGCTTATGGAAGTTATAGTCCCTTATATGATATTATTGTTAGATGGAAAAGGAGTTTTCAAACTGGTCACATTTCCCTCGTAGAAGATCGAAGATGTGGAAGACAGCAATGAAGAAATTGAGGACGTTATCCGAATAGATCCAAGGGTAACTCTCTAAATGGTCATGAGTGTGATTCATCTTAGTTATGGCAGTGTATTGAAAACAATACGTGAAAAATCCCGTATTGTTTACTGCCACCTCTCCTTCAACCCGAGTTATGGTTGAGGAAATGTAAGCGATAAGGATTAGAAATTCTGCCACATCACTTCGATCTTACTCCAAGATGGTTTTTCTTAATACCAGAACTAAAAAAATAATAAATAAAATTAATAAAAAAATAATAATAAATCATTACATGATTGGTTTCACAACACAAATGAGATGAAACAATGGCTTTTGACTCAATTTGCAGAGTACTTCAATGGTAACCTTTGAAAGGTTAAAAAAATGGGGGCGCTGGGAGAAGTGTTTAACTCTAGATATTGATTATGTACAAAAAGCTTGAATTTTTTTTTTATAATTTTTTGTTTCAATTATTTCTAGTAATAGTTAAAATTTGCCATACTCCCACAAATAGCAAATAAACTCCTTGTAGGAATATATTAATTTTAACTGCTAAAAGTTGTAGATTAAAACTTTAAAACCATTAAAAACAGGTTTATTTGATTGTTTACATATTTCGACTCTACCATACTCATTTTCTTAAAAAAAAAAAAAAAAAAAAAAAAAAAAAAAAAAAAAAAAAAACTAATAATACTTTTTTTTAGATGATTGGGTAGCATCGAAACATGTAAAGAGTCAAGTAAACCAATTTTTACTATTTTTAAAGATTCAATATACACCTTTTATGAATTAAAATTAGTATAAATATTTTCTACTATTTCTTTTGTTTTCACATTTACAGTACACCCTCTTTAATTTTTAATTCTTTTTATTGTTGTACTTTTTTAACATTTACGTTAGTTTTATTTTTTAATTTTGTTGCTAGCACTTTCTATGACTGAAATCTTTCCTTTTTTCTTACTGAATTTGTCATATTTTTTACGACTTCTTTACTTTCTGTTTAGCTCCTGTTTTCCTGCAAAACCCAAGGTTCCTTCCCCATCGAGATTGAACTTCAGTGCAAGAGCATGAAAGAAAGATCAGATGCAAATCAGACTTTACTGAACTGACACAACCGCAACAGCACTATTAGAGCTGAGATAATTTCACAACCGCATCAGAGAATGTCAACTCCAATATTTTTTAAGTATAAGTAAGACGCGTTGTTACAACATTGAGGATGCTGTAAATACAGGGTGTTTCGCTACCAGACCGACAAACTTTGAGGGATGATAGTAGACATGAAGACAAACATTATTAAATAGGAAACCATGGGGCGCAAACGACTTCTGTAGGAGCTAGTGGCCATTAAAATTTAAGGGCCAAAATTTCAAACGATGATAAAAAACGGAAAAAAGGCTCGATTCGTTTGCGGTTTTCACTAAAATCATTCTTTATGTCAGAATTTTTTTAGAAATTTTTTTTAAAGGTTACCTTTAAAAATTGTCGATAGAGGGCGCTTTAGACTTTAGAGTAACGAACAACTATTTTTTACCGTTATTTTGTGCATGGAGTTGAAATTATTCTAAAGTTTAACTTTAACTTAAATTTTAAGCCCTTTTTTTCGTTTTTTATCACCGTTTGAAATTTTGGCCCTTAAATTTTAATGGACCCTATCTCCTACAGAAGACGTTTGGGCCCCATGGTTTCCTATTTAATAATGTTTGTCTGCATGTCTACTATCATCCCTCAAAGTTTGTCGGTCTGGTAGCGAAACACCCTGTATTGCAATATAGCATATTTATACTCATTCTGGTGATCACATTCTTTTTCTATGCAAACATCTCACAATTAAATATCGTTAAAATGTGTTTATTTTAGAATATCTTTGTCGGATATATGTAATATGTAAAGTTATTTTATTTATTTGTATTATTACACTATAAAAGAAATAAAACCATAAAATATAAAAGTACAGGAATTCTGCAGGTGGAAAAAAAACATACAGTGTAAATAAATAAAAATTCCCGAAGTTTTAACGACAAAATAAATCAACTAAATTTGGTTTTTATTACAATTGTCTGCTAAATATATTTTTAAACATATATTTCTTAATTCTGAAATATCCACGAAATCATTTGATTTAAGAAAAAAAAAAGAAATACATAAAACTATGGAAACTATACTGCCAATCAACAAAATTTGTCTGAACAATATACGAATAAACTACTTTTTCAAAGTAGTAATTACAGTTGTTAATTATATTTTTTAGGTTTTAACATTTTAGTTTTAACATCATTTTTCTATGTACATACTGTAAATAAAATTACAAAAAAAAAAAAAAAAAAGTTATAGTATAAATTCAGCGTATAATCAATGAAATAACAAGAGTTCCTTTCTATACAAAAGTAATAAAAAGAAAAGTTTTTAACAGGACACAGCTTTATAAGATGTTAACTGCTTCACGTGACACTTCTTTTGTAATGTAGATTACGACAACTCATATGCAATGTAAATTAATCGTAAATGTAGCCAGATCCATTCATTTATATCGTTAACGCCGCCATATGATAAATTAAAAAAATAGGTGCAATTTTTTTATGCTTCTCATTTCCATTTAAACTAAATAGGAAGAATAGTCTGTAAGGAGAGAAAAAAAAAGAATTTGGGTAAATACCAATCAAGAGAACCAGATAAGTACCGTGTAAAAGTAGATAATGATTGTTTTTCGGTTTAGTTTGCTTTTGTGCTCTTTTTTTTTTTTTTCGGCTTGATGCATGTAGCCATGGGAAACTATTCAGTCTTTTAAGCTTTATTGGTTGATTGCGTTTAAATGAAAGCATGGGAATACTGCAAAAGAACTTGTAATTTATACATACTGAACTAGTATTCATTACTGTACTCTTACTATTCTCATACTCTATACTCATATTCTCTATACTGTACTAGTATTCATTACTGTACTCTTACTATACTCATACACTATACTCATATTCTCTATACTGTACTCTTACTACTGTACTCATTACTGTACTGTACTCATTACTAGTACTATTTACTGTATTTTCTTTAATGACTCCATTAATGTTTTTTTTCCCTCTGATGATTATGATTTAATTAAGTTTTTCTAACTTTTAAAAATGTGTAATTTCAAATGTTTCAATGATTAATGTTTAATGTTATAATTATTTTAAATGTTTAATGTTTAATTAATGTTTAATTAAATGTTATCTTTGCAATATCTTAATTTTTACTCACGTGCAAGTGGCAACATTTTTAAACTTTTGATTCATTTTGATTTTATTTTATTAGAAATATTATCTCTCGATCAGGAGGCAAACTTTTACTTATTTTAATATCATATTTTCCTGAAGACGGCCGCAGAAGGTGGCGCGAAACGTTGATATTTTATTTTATTTTAATTGTACAAGTTCATATTAAAGGTCCTGTTTTGTGCACCATTGAGCAATGTTTTGTATTTTTAATTAATGCATTCTTAGTAGTTAAATTTTATGGTGCAATTGTCTAGTATATGTTTTTTAAAAATGTATTTAAAAAACTTGACTAGCGGAGATTTTCATATTTCCACTCTCAAATGTTGTTTTCTATATTATTTTATATTTAAATTATTTCTTCATGGTGATTTTTTTTTCACTTATTTTTCCAATTATATTCTCGCGTAATATTTCAATATATATAAATGTACGCGCATGTATGGAATTTATTTGTACAGTGTACGAATACATTACTTCTTATTAGTAAGCACATTTGTAAATTATATTTTTAGGTTCTAACATTATTTTACTTCATGCACATTGTAAATAAAATAAAAAGAAGCAGTAGCTGTAGTAGAAATAAAGAGTTTAATCAACAAACCCTTAAAATACATTAAAAAAATCCCTTTCTATACAAACAGTTTTTTACAAGAAAGTCCTATAAGATGCTAACTGTTTCTCGTGACACTTCTTTTGTAATACAGATTACAACAGCTCATACGCAACGTAAATTAATCGTAAATGTATCCAGATTCATTCGCTTATATCGTTAACGATGCCGCATGATAAGTTAAAAAAAGAAAATAGGTGCTATTTTTTATGCTTTTCATTTCCATTTAGACTAAATAGGAAGAATAGAAAATAAGGAGAGAGAAAAGAAATTGGGTAAATACCAATCAAGAGAACCACATAAGTACCGTGTAAAAGTAGATAATGATTGTTTTTTCGGTTTAGTTTGCTTTTGTGCCTTTTTTTCGGCTTGATGCATGTGACATGGAAAACTATTCATTCTTTAAAGCTTGATTGATTGATTGTGTTTAAATGAAGGCATGGGAATACTCCTAAAGAAATTGTAATTTTTACATACTGAACTAGTACCCTTCTAGTTCTCTTCACTGTATTTTTGTTTAATGACTCCACTAATGGTTTTATTTTCCACTGATGATTATGATGTAATTAAGTTTTTGTAACGTTTAAAAATGTATTTAAATAACTTGACTAGCGGAGATTTTCGTATTTCCACTCTCAAACGTTGTTTTTGTGTTATTTTATATTTATATTATTTCTTCATTGTGATTTTTTTTCATGTTTTTTTTCCAATTATATTCTTGCGTAATATTTCAATATATATATATATATATACTGGGTGTCCCAAAAACAACTAATGGATTTTAAAATTCAATAACTTGCAAACGGTGACAACTATTTAAAAAAAATTTCCAGGAGGGTTATGTATAAGGTCAGGAGTTTTTTTACCGTAACTAATGATTTTAGTTCGAAATTCAAACAATAGGTGGCGCTGACGGCGATTGAAGGCCAGGTGATCAGTGCTGAGTGAAACGTCGACCTGGCCTTCAATCGCCGTCAGCGCCACCTATTGTTTGAATTTCGAACTAAAATCATGAGTTACGGTAAAAAACTCTTAACCTTATACATAACCCTCCTGCAAAAATTTTTTAAATAGCTGTCACTGTTTGCAAGTTATTGAATTTTAAAATCCATCAGTCGTTTTTGGGACACCCGGTACATGCATATGCATGGAATTTGTTTGTACAGTGTACGAATAAACTATTTTTAGAAAATAGTAATCACATTTGTTAATTAAATTTTTAGGTTTTAACATTATTTTACGTCATGCAAATTGTAAATAAAATAAAAAAAAGAAGCAGTAGCTTTAGTATAAATGGAGAGCTTAATCAATAAAATATCAAATTTCCCTTTCAATACAAAAAAAAAAAGAAAAAAAAAAGGGAAAAAAGTTTTTAACAGGACAGCTCTATAAGATGTTGACTGTTTCACGTGCCACTTCTTTTGTAATGTAGATCACGACAGCTCATATGCAACGTAAATTAATCATAAATGTACCCAGATCCATTCACTTCTATCGTTAACGATGCCGCATAATAACTTTTTTTTTTTTAAATGCTATTTTTTGTGCCTCTCATTTCCATTTAGACTAAATAGAAAGAACAGGAAGTAAGGTTAGAAAAAAAGAATTTAGATAAGTACCAATCAAGAGAACCTGATAAATACCGTGTAAAAGTAGATAATGATTGTTTTTCGGTTTTGTTTGCTTTTGTGCCCTTTTTTTTTCGGCTTGATGCATGTGGCCAAGGGAAACTATTCACTCTTTTCAGCTTGATTGATTGATTGCGTTTAAATGCGAGCATGGAAATAGTCCTAAAGAATTTTTATTTTTTACATACTGAACTAGAGCAATTTTAGTTCTTACTGTATTTTTGTTTAATGATTCTACTAATGGTTGTATTTTTCACTGATGATTACAAGTTAATTAAGGTTTTGAAACATTTAAAAATATATTTATGCAACTTAACTAGCGGAGATTTGAGTATTTCCACTCTCAATTGTTATATTTTTAAATTATTTTGTATTTATGTTATATCTCTATTGTAATCCTCTTTGATATATTTTTTTATTTATTATTTTTCATTTATATATTTTTTTTATATATTATATTCTCACTTACTATTTCAATACATATGTATGCATATTTATGGAGTTTGTTTATACAGTGTACGAATAAACTTATTTTTCAAAGTAGTCATCACATTTGTTAATAATATTTTTAGGTTTTAACATTATTTTATTTTATGCATGTTGTAAATAAAATAAAAAAAGAAGTAGTAGCTGTAGTATAAATACCTACTTCAATCAATAAAATAAAAAAAATCTTTTCCTATACAAAAACATAAATAAAAATAAACTTTTAACAGGACAGCTCTATAAGATGTTGACCGTTAAACGTGACACTTCTTTTGTAATGTAGATTACGACAGCTCATATGCAACGTAAATTAATCGCAAATGTATCCAGATCCTTTCACTTATATCATTAATGACACCACATGATAAGTAAAAAAAATGCCTTTTTTGTGCCTCTCATTTCCATTTAGACTAAACAGGAAGCATAAAAAGGAAGGAGAGAGAAAAAGAATTTGGATAAATACCAATTAGAGAACCAGATAAATACCGTGTAAAAGTAGATGATTGTTTTTCGGTTTTGTTTGCTTTTATGTCCTTTTTTTCGGCTTCATGGATGTGGCCAGGGAAACTATTAACTCTTTTCAGCTTGATTGATTATTGATTACGTTTAAATGAAAGCATGGGAATATTCCTAAAGAAACTGTAATTTTTACATGCTGAACTACAGTTCATTTATTCTCCTTACTGTATTTTTTAAATGATTCCTCTAATGGTTTTATTTTCCACTGATGATTATAATTTAATTAAATTTTTTTAGCCTTTAAAAATTATCTAAGTAATTTGACTAGCGGGAATTTTGGTATTTCCATTCTCAATTGCTGCATTTTTATATTATTTTATATTTATATTATTTCTCCATTGTAATTTTTTTTTCTTTTATTTTTCCAATTACACTCTAGCATAATATTTCAATAGATATATATGCATGTATATGTATATGTATATGTATATGTATATGTATATGTATATGTATAACAATTTTGAAATGTTTCAAATTATCATATGCTTTAAATATAAATTATAAATATTATAAATTACGTTTTAAGAAATGATTCAAATTAAAAGTTTGCTAATGTTGCAAGCAATTAACTAATATTTACTATGTATTTAAGGATATATGAGTTATCTTCTCACTACCGCAAAATGATATATCCGTTCACTCAACTGCAGGTTTCTTTCCAATACATGTATATTTTAAATTATTGTAATTCTACAACTGTAATAAAGTTAAAATAAAGTTACGATTAAGAAAATCAAGGCTTATATACCTCTACGTAAATATATATATATATATATATATATATATATATATATATATATATATATATATATATATATATATATATATATATATATCATGTTGGAAAAATATCTTCTTTAAGTATTTTAAATATATTACCAGATAAAACGACATTAGAATTTTGCCCTTTTGCTCCGCGCTCATCGAGTTCTGGAATTTCAGCCATGAACTCGTTGAGGTAACTGTTTGGGTTGCCACCTCCCAATCTATAGAAAATATTATTTTAATTTTTAAAATTAAAAAAAAATATATTTTCGTCAGCGTCAGTTGAGTAACAAACTTTGCAATTGTCGAGCAAAATATCCATTGACTAATTTATATGAAAAGAGGGCGGTGTGATTAAACATGTTTATTTCCCTCTGAGATTTCACCTAACTAATTTAATCATTCTTTTAATTTTTTTATACCTAAAATGTGCGCATTTTTTACTCGCTAGAAATATTTTGTTATTTGTTTTTGTGGGTATTTTGCTTTTTCATAAGTTCAACTGAACAGTGAATGAACCATTTAATGAAATACAATTAACTAAAAGATAAATGATAAAAAAAATATTTCTATTGAGAAAATTTAATAAAATTTCGTAGGGAATTTAATATGGTGTAGTTTCTTTTTTAGTGGGGTCAGGACGATTAAAAAAAGAAAAAAAAACAATTTTAGGTTACTCGCACTTTATTTATTACTTATAAATTTTATGATTTTAGATAATTTTCTGCCTACAAAACTTCGTTGACATTTTCTTAAGGTCGTAATATGATACGCAAATTTCTGTTAACATTATGTTTAACACCAGTGAGCAAATATATGGATACGAAATTTATCAGGTTACAAAAATTCGTATTTTTTTTAAAACTCAGAATGTGTTAACTTAAAGAAGAATAGCTGGGACGTAGCTGAGCACTCCCACTACTAGCTATGGCTATTCACTCTTATAATATTGTATCTCTCAAATATTATTGTATCTATCACATCCATACTCTCAAAATAGATCGAAGACTGATTTGAATATTTTTTTGTTTTGCTTTGGAACTAATAAGCATACTAGGATCAAATAGACTGATGAAATCATTAGAAATATATCCAAAATTAAGTTCTGTTTTTTTACTACAATTACATTATTATTTAGCAAGTATCTAAAATTGGTGCATTACCCAAATTATACTCCATTAGAAGACACAATCATTGCCCATCTTTGGGATAATTTACGGATTCCCTATCTGAAGAAGCTGTTATTGTTTGAAGCTATCAATTCTTCAAGCCAATATTTTCATAAAATGTGAATCGTGGGTATTGAAGGGCTGACTGCGCGAACCGGAATAAACAGTAATCCGAAGTGGTAATGTGTAGTAAATATTGCGAGTGGGATAGAACTTCCCATTCCAGCACTTTTAAATTAGTTTACACTTGGTGGATAGTTTGGTGGACACTTGCAATTTGTAGTTTTGCGTTTTCATTTTGCAAATTCAGTTTATTGTGTCCATTCTCCCATTCTGGTCTATTTTCTTGAATAGCTTGCTTCAAAAGCATTAGATGTCATCGGCAAACTTTGCCAGTAGCAGTTTCAATGACTCAGTAGCTTTTCAATCTACTTTCACGTTCGGAGTTGCCAACACTGAATAATCATTCTTAAAACAGCCTGAACCACCTTCTACTCATATTATCAGAAAATGTATGTTTACAAATAAAGTAAAAGTTTCTACAAATAAACGATGACTTTCATCAGCGCTTTTTTTTATTATAAAAGAAATAACAAAATTTACCGCAAATGACGATTATTCGAAACAAAACTATCCATTTTAACCCTCCATTGCACCAAGTGTCGTATCTGATGCATATCTAAAAACTTTATAAATTGCATTATGTGCCATGAATTTGGTCTATATGATCTCTTTCCTAGTCAAGAACAATCGAAAGAGTGGAATAAATTCTTATACTTATCCCATTCTTTTGATGGACTACATGTCAAGTGTAGTTCATTGTATACGGACTACATTTGACAGAAAATTTTAATTTGTTCTTCAGAAAGAAAAAAAACCAAGTTATTAAGGTAAGATTTAAATTCATTATTTTTTCTGAATACTTAAAAATATAAATATGAAAAAATTACACAGAGATATAAGTAGTTAAAATGAAATATTTTCAGCTAATTTAGTTGCAAAACATAGAATTAAAATATTTTAAAACCCTCATTTTGAACATATGGCATACACTAATATCTATCAAATTTTAGCTCAAAATGAGAAATTTAATTGTTTGTTTGTTTTTTCACATTAAGACCAACATGTAGATTTTAAATATTCATTTTCAAAAAATAGAAATCAAAACGTGAAGGGATGGGTTAAATCGAATATAAAAGTAAAAAAAAAGTTTAAAAAAAGTTTAAAAAAAGAATAAAAAAAGTTTTTTAATACTTTAATAAAATACAATACGCATTTTGAAGGTTATGGAGAGATTTTTAAAAAGCATGTATGACCAGATTCACACAGTATATATAAGGCCAATAAGGTTTTTTGAAAAATGGAACTTGCTTTTACATACCCAGTAGTTCTCAAGCATATAAAATAATTAAATATTTAAAAATTTTATTTAACATATTTAATAATATGTATAATTTGTCCTCGTACTATATAACCCAGGAAAAAAAAAATTCTGAGATTTAAAAGATTAATATTTATTGCTTAGTTCAGCATTTTAATAATATTTAAGGTAAAAAGATTCTGAAAATAAAAGAAAGAGAGATTCATTTGTTAAAGACAAAAGAGAAATTCCTTTACTAAAAATCCTAAATTATTATACCAAATTTTGTCGAAAAATGTTTCTCACGATTCTAAACTCTTTATTGCCTGAGAAAATAAGCTTATTATTTCAGCAACATTTATGAAATATAATATATTTTCTTAAAATTTTCCATAATTGTCTCTAGTCCCAAAAGAATTTTTCCAAAATAAAAGCTGAGAGGATATGTTCATAAATTTATAACGATATTTTTAATCCCTCAAAATTTTCTCTTAATTTTAAACATAGTCATTTTTGTAACTCTCGTATGAATTGTTTCTCTGCAATAATTTTATTATTTTACGTTTTTAAATATGCCACGTAAATATTTAAAGTACTTAGAATGTATTTTAACAATGCTGATATTACACTTTTGTTCTAAATTCAAGAACTGCTACTACAAATATTAATTAGAAATTCAAGGGGTAGTAAAATATTGAAAAAAGAATCCTCCTGCATAAAATGAACTTGGAATATATTTTTACTTATTGACCAAATCGCTTTTGTCTAGAGAAATCTTTGTTTATTTACCGAAGCTTAGTGGATTATTCTTAAATGAAATACACTTCAAGACAAATTAGAGAGATCTGACTGCGAATGAAAAAGAGAGAATCTGTAAGTGGTAATGCAAGGTAAATAAATTATGTCACAAAAACAGGCATGTCCTGGTTTAAGTAAGTAATGCATTCAATAGAGTTTAACGTAAGTTAAATTTTACATAAGTAGAATTTGTAAGTTGCTTAGTTAAATTTTTGTAAGAAACTGCAATATTTATCATATATTTGAAGATATATATACACAATATTTTTACCGCATTACTTTATAAAAAAAGTATTATACGACAATATTTACTTGTATATATATTATAAAACTATGAGCAAAAATATAAACAAATTAAAGAACACTTTTTAAATATCTCGAGGAGATTTGGACGAGAATAAAAAAGAGAGAATCTGTAATTTGTAATGCAAGGCAAATTATTTATATCACAAAAATAGACATGATTTGACTGGCTTAAATAATGCATTCAGTAAAGTTTTAAATAACTTGAATTTTACGTAAGTCCAATTTGTTAATTGCTTGGGTAAAATTTTTAAAGAAACTGCAATTTTTATTATATATACATAGATGCATATGTAAAATATTTACACCGCTTTATTATTATTAGCTACTACAAATATTAATTAAAATTCAAGGGGTAGTAAAATATTGAAAAACGAAGTCTTCAGCATAAAATACACTAGAAATATTTTTTACTTATTGACCAAATCGCTTTTGTCTAGAGAAATCTTTGTTTATTTACCGAAGCTTAGTGGATTATTCTTAAATGAAATGCACTTCAGGACAAATAAGAGAGATCTAGAAGCGAATGAAAAAGAGAGAATCTGTAAGTGGTAATGCAAAGTAAATAAATTATGTCATAAAAACAGGAAAGTCCTGGTTTACGTAAGTGATGCTTTCGATAAAGTTTTACGTATCTTGAATTGTACTTAAGTCAAAATTGTAAATTACTTAGGTAAAATTTTGTAAAAAACTGCAATGTTTATTCTTTATATATAGTTATGTATATATGTAATATTTTCATCGTATTATTTTATAAATAAAGTATCAGACTCGTATATTTACTCGTCGTGTATTTACTCGTATATGAATTAGAAAAGTATGAAACAAAATAAAAGCGTAAATTTTTTAACGTTTTTTAATATGCACACGAATATTTAATGTACTTAGAATAAATTTTAACAATGCTGATAATACCCTTTTGTTCTAAATTTAAGAACTTAGCTACTACAAATATTAATTAGAATTTCAAGGGGTAGTAAAATATTGAAGAAAGAAGCCTCCAGCATACAATACACTGGGAATATTTTTTTACTTATTGACCAAATCGCTTTTGTCTAGAGAAATCTTTGTTTATTTGCCGAAGCTTAGTGGATTATTCTTAAATGAAATGCACTTCAGGACAAATTAGAGATATCTGGCTTAGAATGAAAAAGAAATAATCAGTAAGTGGTAATGCAAGTTAAATAAATCATATCACAAAAAGAGGCGTGCCCCGATTTGCGCAAGTAATGCGTTCAATACAGTTTTGCGTATCTTGAATGTGCTTAAATCAAAACTGTAAGTTACTTAGGTAAAATTTTATAAAAAAAAACTGTAATGTTGCAACATTTTTACCGTAATATTTTATAAATGAAGCATAATACGGCAGTATTCACCCGAATATAAATTATAAAAGTATGAACAAAAATAATAATGTAAATTTTTATAAGTTTTTAAATATGCCACACAAATATTTAGAATAAATTTTAACAATACTGATATAACAATTTTGTTATAAATTCAAGATCTTAGCTACTACAAATATTAATTACAAATTCAAAGAGTTGTAACGTATTGAAAAAAGAAAACACTTGGAATCTTTTTTTACTTATAGACCAAATCTCTTTTGTCTAGAGAAATCTTTGTTTATTTACTGAAGCTTATTGGATTATTCTTAAACTAAATGCACTTCAGGGCAAATTAGAGAAATCTAGCTGCGAATGAAAAAAAGAATCTGTAAGTGGTAATGCAATGTAAATCAATTATGTCACATAAACAGGCATGCCCTGATTTACGTAAGTAATGTGTTCAATAAAGTTCAACATAACTTAAATTTTACTTAAACAGAAATTGTAAGTTGTTAGATCAAATTTTGTAAGAAACTGCATTATTTATTATATCCATGTAGATGCACATATATATAATATTAACACTGCTTTATTATTATCATCTACTACAAATATTAATTAGAAATTCAAGGGGTAGTAAAATATTGAAAAAAAAAGTCTCCAATATAAAATATACTGGAAATCTTTTTTACTTATTGACCAAATCTCTTTCGTCTGGAGAAGCATTTGTTTATTTACCGAAGCTTAGTGGATTATTCTCAAATGAATTACACTTCAAGACAAATTAGAGAAATCTAGCTGAGAATGAAAAAGAGAGAGTCAGTAAAAAGTAATGTCAGGTAAATAAATTATGTCACAAAAACAGGCATGCCACGTGTGTTCAATAAATTTAACGTAAGTTAAATTTTACATAAGTAGAATTTTGTAAGTTGCTTAGGTAAAATTTTGTATTAAACTACTATATTTATTATATATATGTAGATACATATATGTAATATTTACACCGTATTATTTTATAAACAATTTATCATGCGACAGTATTTACTCGTACATAAATTGTAAAAGTACAAACAAAAATATAAACGAACTTAAGGAACATTTTTGAAATATCTTGCAGAATATGGGATTTATAAATTTTACATTAATGAGCTGATTTATAACAATTTGCAACTACATCAAACAACATTTGAAAGAGAAAATTGCAAATTGCATGTGAAGCTTAGCAAATGAGGTGCGTTCGTACTATAACGAAGTTTTAAAAATGTTCAGATCTTGGTGTAATTGTATACAGTACTTCGGATACAGTAGACTATCCAAAATCTTTTCTGTGTACCTGTATACAGATTTCTATTATACAGGAAGCAACTTGTTTTAAATCTCGGCAACGTATGTCAATTTCATAAAATGTGAAATAGTTTAAAACATTTAAAACGCGCCCCAAGCAATGTTTCCTTCTGTACCATTATGTATACTTTTGTGTGGCCCTGTAAATTAATAACAAATAATGTTTGCGCCACACATTATACAGAACGTATATTTTAGTGTATACTTCAGAGATACATATCAATTTTATTATGTTCGAAAGAGAGTAATACCCTTAAAATGCACTTGAAACTATTTTCCGTCGGCCATAATGCAAAGGAGTAATTTTATTGTCGGTGTATTTAAACTACAAATCCGATTTTCATAAAATTCTAAATGACGCTACAAAATTGTGCTACAATTATACATTTTAAATTTCAAACAATTAGCTTGGGTGGCTCTGTTATATGCAGACAGACGGACGGACTGAGCGACGACTATATATGCTATGTATTTACGTAATTACAAACTGACCTAGTAAAAGAATTAAAAAAGACTTCATTAATTTCTGATATTAAGACGAATGAATAGCACTCAAAAAATAAATTAATCTTTGATAGGCACAAATTACATTTATTATGAATTAGATGACTACTATGAATAGCTAACAATGAAGATTGGGTTGTTTTGTTAAAAATTTGATTGTACATACTGTTATGAATGTAACTAATATATGAATGATATAACGGATGTTGTTGATATCTGTAGATTTTATTGATAAAATAAACATCAAAAGAATGCGACTTCGTGTCAAACGCACTAGTATGTTCAAAAAAGTAATTTCGATGTTTATTACGAAATTTATATAGTATAAGGCGAATTTGAGTAAGTTGCGTAATAGGTAAGTCAGGGGAATGCCTGTCCTTTATATTTACATCCATACCAATTGTTGCATTTTGAGTTTTACCACGATGGGAAATAAACCGTTTCAAGCTATGCAGTCTGTTAATAATTGTATTAATTGAAATGATATTATCTTAATTGTATCAGTTGATTTAATGATAATTTTTTATCATAACAGAAGGGTATATATAACTGCAATATATATATATCTGTCCCTTATACATTGTGCATCACAAGTTTGTACGAATTTTTAAAAATGTAAAAGTTGAATTTTGAGGAAAAAAATTCTATTTGTGTCAATATGATCACAAGGACATTGGACAAAAATTTGGATACATAATTTGCACTGTTGGAATCAATCCAACATTTGCAACAAAACAAATAATAATTTTCAACTACATTTAAAAACCTGCTTATATACCATAGTCATAATAAACAACAAAACACTGCTTAATGTTATTTAAATCTTTAAATATACATTGAATGTTGCAGTAGTAGCGATAAATATCGATAGATACAAATTGACATTTACTAACAACTCCAGGAAACATTTAATATTATAGAAAGGATTAAAAATAGAATAGTTCACATTCGCTTCGTCCGCTGAAATCAAAGCTGTTTATTCTAAGATGTTGTCTCAAATCGGATTACGTCTTCTAAATTTAGAAAAATCCTTACAAATTCTCGCTATTTTCGTAGTGTTAACAAACATTTTCTGCGATGATTTTAAAGATAATTATTAAATATACGAAACTTCGTTTCACTAAGGTTTTGAAGTAAGGATTTTGTAAAATTAAATCGTTTAACGGAATTTTCTATTAGTAGCATATGTATAATTACCGCCGTTCAAAACGTGTTACACGAGACAAATATGTAACAAATTAAATAGATTTTTCAATAGGATAAAATTGCATGTTTTAACAGAAATTTAAAACTTTATAATAATAAAATTAGATTTCCGATTCGAAGTACATACTATTAAAGAAATGCAATATATGTATTATGTTAATATGAAAATAACTATCAGTATTAAATGAAATTACAAAATTTATAACAATTGAAATTATCGTCCAACATTTGAATCGAATTACCAAAAGAAAACAAAATTTTCATACATTGAAGCATATGCTTAATTTTCTAAACTTTTTACTCTACAAAATTCTATTTTATGAATATTGTAAATTATTTTTGAAGTATATTAATTGAAAGTTTTTATTCTTCATTTTACTTTTATTATTTTTATGGTGACCCTTTATCGTGATTTGCAAATGTGCATAATATGAAAAAAGTATTATTTATGGTAATCCTTTTTCATGGTGTAAAGCTTAATCCAGTTTTTCATTATACAATAAAATACGTTCGCACTAGGAAAATAAATAAAATCTCAATAGAAGAAAAAAAATACAACGAATTAGTGCGAGTGGTTAGATTATGTGACACTTTATAATACAGAAAAATAAAAAAATTCTATGAATATGTTTCAATTTCAAAGTTTTACTTTAAACTTTAAAAATACTCGTCTATTAACCATCAATATTAATTAAAAGCTTTTGTCACAAGTTCCTACACTGTAAAAAAAAAATCTGCAAAGGTACTAAACTTTTTCTAGGAAACTGGTATTCCAAGAACTTTTCATGTAACGACAACAGGAAAAATTCATGTAACCGATTCTGAAACTTGAATTTTTGCTGTTACCATTACAGGAAAAGTTCTAGGAATCCCAGTTTCCTAGAAAAAGTTTAGTACCTATGCAGATTTTTTTTACAGTGTATACTATAAGTAAACATTTAGAAAAATATAAAATTAACATCAGTTTTTTTTTAATCATACAATAAAAACGAATTCTTCTATTATGTTTCCGCTTAGAACTCTAAACAACATATCATTATTTTTTCCTTATTCATTGGCTTCACAAAATAAAATTACAGCAGCATTTATAGTATTACAGCGTTAGCAAAAAGAATCTTAACATTTAAGATTAGATTATTTAGATTGTTTTTTCCAGTTGAGATTAGTAAAAATTTCTATCACACTTTTGTAACGTGAAGTGAAGAATCTTGCCGCTTTACATGATTTACAGTTTATCTTTTATTAGGTGAGTTCGTAATTATGTAAACACGTAGCACCTGTAAATGTTATTCAGTTCATCTGTCTGTACGTATGTCTGTCCATCCGTCTATCCGCATATAACAGAGCAAAAACTACTCAGCCGAATTATATGATAATTAAAATGTATAATTATTACATAATTTTGTCGAGTCATTTCAAATTTTAGGAAATTTTATGAAATTTGTATGCATAATTTAATTACAGAGGCAATCAAAAATATTCCGTTACATTAAGGCCAATGGGGAAAAATACTTTCAAGTGCATTTTAATGGTGTTACACTCGTTTGGTCATAATAAAATTTATATGCATCTAGGAAATACATGCTAAAATATACATTTTTCACAATCTGGGGTGCAAAGAATTTTTCTTATTAATTTACAGGGCTACCCAAAATTATTCCATTACATAACGATTTAGGGGGAAACATTGTTTGGGGCGCGCTTTAATAATATTAAAATCGATTTCACGTTTTGCGAAATTGATAAAGCCTGCTCAGCTTTACTAATTACTTCCTTTATAATAGAAAGTCGATAGTATATACAGGGATACACAAAAAGATTTCGGATGCTTTACTGCATACGATGTACTGTATACTATTACATCAAGATCTGAATATTTAAAAAACTCTCTTATAAGGTACCCTGGGGCAATAACGCCACGTTAAGGTTCTACCAATTTTCACGGCTCAGTTTCAGATTGTATTTTTCAAACAAATATATGATTTGATACAGCAACTCATTGACTATCTATATAAAAAAATAATTTAACAGACATGTATTCATAAAATGTAATGGCGTGATTTCTTGACCAATGCTATTTGGCGTTATTACCCACATATATGGGTAATAACGCCATGCAAACAAAACTACGAAATAAGATGGAATAATTGCACGTAGATAGCCCAATTCTAAAAATACAAACTCTACAAACTTAGAAATTGACAAATTGCATTCTAAGCTGTTGAAAATGTTCAATTTTTTGTGAAAGTGTAAGAAAAATAAAGATGTGGTGTGGGGGGAGAGGATGAGGCAAAAGAATATCAGACCGTGAGCTTCTTTTTGCTTAAAAAGGATCGTTTAAATAGAATTATTAGAAACATTGCACAGTTTTAACTGTTTTTATTTGAATCAGCATTTAGGATGTAGCTCGGCCACTGTAGGGAATCAACCGGGGTATTAATGCCAAGGATTGGCGTTATTACCCCGTTATAGTTATTGCGCTGTACATTTTAAATTACAAATTATCTTGAGAAGATATCCAAAATCTTCCACAATATTTTAAAAGTCCATGAAATGTACTACAAATTTATATAATTAACAAAGTATTTCAGAATAAAAAAAATAGTCTTCACATCACAAAATGTATCTCGCAAATTTTAGATCAAGAGTTAATTTTAGCTTCTTGTAAAAACAATAAGACCTAAAAATGAAACAAATTAACTTGAAGCTGTTTTTTGAGATTTATATGACTCAAAAACCTTCTGCCCTGAGCACATGGGTGTCATTTACCAGATTATTTCATAATTATGCATAATATTAGCACTTGGCGTTATTACCCCGCCTGGCGTTATTACACCAGACCACCTTAGTAAGAACGCAACTCATTTGCTACCTGTGACGAGCAGTTTTCAACTTATTTTTTTAAGTCTGGTAATGAATTGAAAAGAGGAATTTTTTTAATCTCTTTTCTCTGTAAAAATAAACTTTTCTGGTGCACATAACAAACGTTAAAAACGTAAATAAATAAATAAACATAAATAAAAAAAGAACTTTAAATGTTTAGGTTTACTTAAAAGCCGATTAAAATAATCAAATATAAATTTGATTTTTTAAATCTCTTTTCTCTCTAAAAATAAACTTTTCTGGTGCACGTAACAAACGTTAAAATAAATAAATAAATAAAAATAAAAAAGAACTTCAAAATGTTTAGGTTTACTTAAAAGCCGATTAAAATAATCAAAGATAAATTTGATTTTTTAAATCTCTTTTCTCTCTAAAAATAAACTTTTCTGGTGCACATAACAAACGTTAAAAAAAATAAATAAATATAAATAAAAAAAGAACTTTAAAATGTTTAGGTTTACTTAAAAGCCGATTAAAATAATCAAATATAGATGTTAATAGTTAATTTTATTTTAAAACATCTTAATACTTTTAAGCCTTTAATCAGGCTCTTTCTCAGATAATATTTTCTTTATTTACACAAATATAGTCGGCTCTCGTTAATTCGAACTCGTCGGGACCACAAAAAATGTTCGAATTATCCGGTGTTCGAACTATGGAAAGTATTAGAGGAAAACCTGTTTAAAGGGATACCGTTACAACGTATTTAATTTTATAGTATTTTTAAAATGTATTTCCGCTGTTATCATTAGAATATGACTTAATATCAAGTTAAAAGATATAAATTCATAAACAAATTAAGGGATTACAATCAAGCACAATGGAAGCAGCGATGGAGATGTCATTGATGGACAGGTGGAACACTAAGAAAGTAGATACTAAATGCATGGGATTATATGTATAGAGGTTTAGAGAAATTCTGACCAAAATGAGATAAAGAAATCTATTTCAAAGATCTGAAATACGTGAGAAAATAAGAAAAAATGAAAAATAGGAATTCTAGATAGTTCGAATTAAAAGATGTCAAGAGAAAATGAGTTCGAATATATGAAAATTCTTAACGTTATTCTGACATTGAAAGTTCCCGAACTTCTTGTTTAGTTCGAATTAAGCGATGATTCAATTTATCCAATTTCGAATTAACGAGAGCCGTCTGTACATTAGGGTGGAGCGAAAAAAATTATTTTTTACAAATCTAAAACGGGTAGGTGCCAAAAGTTGCCTTTATACTAGTACATCAACTGCGTGAAATTTTACCGCTGAACAAAAATGGCTTGAGTCTGCGCTTTCGCTCTAAAAATCGAAATTTTCGGTAAAATTTGTTATTTTTTGACATTTTTGCAAAAAAATAAAAAAATTCCTACAGAGTTGGTTATTATTTAAAAGTGTTACTTAAACCTTTATATTTATCTACTTAATATATTTAAACTATAAAACAATATCTGTAGACTGTAAAATTGGAGCAAATCTGACAACTTTTGGTAAAAACCAGCGTTACCTCTCTATTGGAGCATACAACGAAATGTTGTTATGAATGCGTTTCTTATCTATCTGCTGTCAAAATTATTCTGTATATAATTCGTAGATGTGGCTGCATTTCATATACCACCCGTCTCAGCCACCCAACAATCTAGGCCCAGTGTTTTATTTTTGTATTGAATTGTTATTTTTTTTCCCGAAGAAGGGCATAAGTAGTTTAATCAAAGTAGTTAACCTCTTCTTTGTTTTCACTGACATTGGATGCTACTGGTTGGACCTGCAGCACGTATATTTTTATACCTTGTATAACAGAAGAGGAAGCTTAGTAATGTACTAGCTATGTTGTTAATTGAACCTACTCAGTAGTCTATTATCTTCATTAACTTTTCATACAATTAATGCATTATGATTGGGAGTTCTGTTATCACAACATTTTTTCAATCATTACATTATATGTATAATGATATGCCTAAAAATTGATTTTATAAATTCAATTTCTAGTATGTCATCATTTACTGTACCTATTATATTGAATATATTTTGAGAAGCTAGCAGTTTAATATTATGACGATCGACACAGATGATTGCAAACAAAATTTGCGTGTAAAGCAACAACATTTCGAAAGAAGTTTTAGTATTTGTTTTATGTCGTTTCCTGTGTTGTTTCGTAGTCGAGTAATTTCTAATAATGTTTTAGACCTATTCTTTAGGTATGTATTACATTTGGTATAAAATATCCCGTGGTATAAACTTTGATTATATATTTTGTGAGTGAATCTATAGACTCTGATTGCCAGTCTGTGCTTCTATAAATCGGAAAATTTTATTCTCTTTATGAACTGTTTTTTTTTTTTTTTTTTTTTTTTTTTTTTTTTTTTTTTTTTGCGATACGTTTTCTAATTTCCTATTCCCCATTTCTTCTGAGAAATAGTTTTCCTTATGAATTGCTTTGCAATCTCCGACAGAAATTTCTAGTCTGTTCTGAGTATATTTTACTTAATTTGAGAAAATTTTTTTTCAAAATTATTATCTATTTTATAAAAAATAGCAATAGGAAGTGAATAGTACGTAGACAAAGGTTATCTTATTGATCCAGTAAATCTATGTAGATTATAACGTTTTACGTCGACTTTTCTAATAATTGACACAGAGGAAATTCACTGGAGTTGAAGTAGCATATGATCCATTATTATACACAATTCTAAGCTTACCCAATGCAAAATGGTTCACAGCGACAAATAGAATTCTCCTAAATTTAAATGAGTACTTATAGTCGATTAGAGTCCGTACATTCTCTCAAAAAGTACCATGCATTATAAGTTTATGCCGAGGACAGTTCACCATCAAATATTGTTCAATTATAAAATGGGGATCTAAAAGTTAATGGGAAATTACCTGGCTATGAAAACACTTAGAAAAGGCATAAAACTAATTTTTTAAAAAAATCATTTACAACAAGGGTTGCTCTGCACGTGCAGGACAAATTCCCGTTGCAATTCTCTCTGATGATCACCAGAAATCACATTAAACAATTCGCTTTTCAACATATAAAAAATGCAAAAGCAGAATAAATGATGGCACACTTATAGTTGAAATACACTGCTCAAAACAATTAAAGGATATTTGAAGTTTTATATAAAATAAAGATATAAACGAAATTTTTTTTGTCGAAAATAGAAGAAGAGAATCACAAATGCAAATTTTTCTGGTTTTCAAACTGTGGAGTATGCAAATTTTGAGTTCGACGTCAAAAACGTCGCTTCAGCGGCAGCGAATGAAATTTGACTTTCAACTGGATAAAAGAGAATAAAGACAAGGATGATCGGCATTCAGTGATTGCTTTGTTTCGATGAGTACGGTGTCTCAGCGAAGTCATTTGACAGATTCAGAAGCTTGGAGAATGGTTGGTAGGTTAGAAGGGGCCAAACTCAAGCCGAAGTAGCGCAAGCCATTGGGGTGTCAAAAAGTGTCATTTCCAGGATCTGGAACCGTTTTTTGGAGAGCGGATGTGCAGGCCGAAGACCAGGGCAAGGTCGTAGACGGGCAACAACGCCCAATGAAGATCGGTATTTAGCGTTAACAGCTCGGAGACACCGAAACATGAACGCTACTCTTCTCCAACAACACCTTCGCTCGGCTACAGGCACCACGATTTCAACTCAGACTGTCCGAAACCGGCTCCATGCTGTAGGTCTGTACGCTCGCCGACCGATGGTATGTGTTAGATTAACATCAATGCATCGTCGCGACCGCAGGGTGTGGGCAACCGAGCATGCCAACAGGAGGAGAAATGAATGGAGCAATATTCTGTTTTCTGACGAGTCCCGTTTTTCTGTGCATCCGAATAATAGGCGTATTTTCATCTGGAGGGACCGTGGCAGTAGGAATAATCCTGCGTTCGTGCACGAAAGTGTCAGATTTGGCGGTGGAGCAGTGTTGGTGTATGGTGGCATCTCCATTGACGGCCGCACTGACCTCTACATCATTCGAGATGGAGCTCTGACTGGTCGCCGATATAGGGATGAGATTCTCAGACCTATTGTAGTCCCTTACGCTGCAGCAATCGGAGATAACTTCATTTTAATGGACGATAACTGCAGGCCACATCGTGCAAACCTGGTGGAGGATTTCCTTTTCGAGGAAGGAATCGTTCGAATGGAATGGCCAGCGTGTTCTCCAGACATGAATCCAATCGAGCACGTTTGGAAAATTAGGAAGACGAGTTTCTGACCGCCAACAACCCCCACAAACTCTCCAAGAACTGGAAAGAGCTCTTCTGGAAGAGTGGGGCAGAATACCCCAACTCGTCATTAATTGATTCATTGAATCCATGCCTCAAAGGTGTTCAACGTTGCTGGCCGCCCGTGGAAACCATACCCCCTACTGAAAATGATTTTCTTTGAAGAAAACACCTTTTCTTATTCTTTTTTTCTCATATGCACAGGTTGTGTTTTTTTTTCCTTTTGTACACAAATGCGCAATAAAATGCATATTTTTCTGCCAAACATGTGTAATTTATTCTCATATAACCTACTATGTCTGTCGACATGTATCAATCAGCTAAAAAGTTTTCCAGATACAAAATCCACCTAAAACTGCAATATCCTTTAACTGTTTTGAGCAGTGTACCTGAAATCATCTTTGAAGCAGGTCATTACGTAAAAAAATATAATTGATTGATGACATGATGTGGTAACAGAACTTCCAATCACTTTCATCAACTGGATGTAAGTTTGTTAAAGATAATAGATAGCCAAATAGATCCCTTTAATAATATTTCCGTGCGTTATTCTGCTTGTCATTTTCTTTGTATAAGCTGTAAAAATATATATTAAGATAGTCACAGCAGCATGTGGATACAAAGAACAGATAAACTAGGCAGATGCATCGAAAACAGGCCAAATTTTGATAAAGAAAATCGCAAATCAATATATAAATAAAATACTGTACTAAGATTATCGAATAGTTGGAACGGGTGGTATTTGAATATAGCCACCTCCACGACGTATGTCCAAGGTAGTTTTGAAAAGAAAAGCTGTATTAAAAACAACAATTCATTGTATGTTCCAACAGAGTGGTAATGCGTTTTCTTACCAAAAGTTGTCTGTTTTGCTCCAGCTATACGGAATAAAGATATTGTTTTATAGTTTAAATATGTTAAGCAGATAAATATAAAGGTTTAAGTAACACCTTTAAATAATAACCAGCTCTGTAGGATTTTTTAAATTTTTTTGAAAAAATGTCAAAAAATGACACATTTTACCCAAAATTTCGATTTTTGGAGCAAAAGCGCAGACTCAAGCCATTTTTTTTCAGCGGTAAAATTTCACACAGTTGATGTACTAGTATAAAGGCAACTTTTAGCACCTACCCGTTTTTGATTTTTAAAAAATAATTTTTTTCGCTCTACCTTACTGTACATGATTCCAGTTAGAAAAGGAACGAGACTCGTAATTTGAAGAAGTAGTAGTATTTTAGAAGAACGGTTAAAATAAATGTTTAATTATTGTACCATAAATTTTAATACGACATTTTCCTAAACTGTCAGGATTTATTTTCAGGATATTAAAGCATAAACCTGGTATATTATACGATAGGGAATCATTATACACTTGATTTTTTTGAAAAATCTTGTGCTTTCACTTTATTGGAACAAAATGCTCCTGTAAATAGTAAAGCCTTAGATTTACAAGTATAAGGGTAAGCTATCTATGGCTTAAAAAAGTCAAAAACAATTTATCGCAAGGGTGTACACCAATGCAAAAATCTGTTCAAAACGAGCTAGAGCCGTTAATAACAGAATCAACAACTTTTGATGATTTTTTGAAAGATGGCGTACCTTTAATATCAACTATAACAACAGCAGACATAAAACAGAAACATTTTTTATGAATGTATCTGTAAGGAGCATCTGTCACAAACTTCAATTTTTTGAATGAGTCGTTTCTTTTTTTTCTTTTTTTAATTATTTGGAAAATAGTTTTTGTTCTTGGTTGGGAATTTGGAAATCCGAAGTATATATCTTTTAATTGGTTGAAGTCCACAACTTACTTCCTTTTATTCGTTTCCTGATTGGTCCAAGTTTAATGTCCGAAAATGAAATACTTATGTTTTTATTTTATTCGTTTTCTGATTGGTCCACATTTAATGTTCAAAAATGGAATACTTCTGTTGCCACAATGACAAAAAGAGTAATTAAAACTTAAGAAAGAATAACTTAAAAACAAACTTTCATAGAGATTTCAAACAAATTTCATTAGAAAGTGTCTTTTTTTCTCTACGCACAGGTGCAAAAATTTAATATTTGCGATTTATTGAAGTTGAAAAATTTGGAGTTTCCAAAATGTAAAACTAAAATTTCATTTTAAATTTGCTGTAATTATTAATTATAAATGCAATTTATCTGAATTCATCGAAATATAAAAGTTTTAGAATGATAATGTCATTTTGATTTTTAAAGAACTCAAATATAAGTCTCATAACTGTACGCAGCAATGTAATCTTTTGGAAATGGCAAAATCTCATTAGGTGCCATTACTCTAATTTTGTTACTAAACTGTTTTTGACACGTGTTAAAAAAAATCAGAAATACTTTAAAGACTTCTTATTCATTAAGAAAAAAAAACGCTTCCATAAAGAAATAGATTAACGTCTAATGGGTTAAAAAAAAAGGGTTTGAGCGGGATTAAAATTTTTCGCACAAGATCCCGATTAGATCATTGAGTTTAATTGGTAAAATTTTATTAAATGATTATGTAAATCTTGTAATACAGTTTACAAAAATTAATGAAAAATACTTAGAAAATGAATTTTTTTTTTACTTCATAATTTGTAAATTAAAAGGATAATTTGTGAAAATATAAAAGAAACGCAAATAAAAATATTATAAGCTATACCGAATTAACTATAAATTCGAAAAATATTGTTTATCTTTCGAAAACTCATAAATTAACATATTTTCGAGATTTAAAAAAATTGAAAGGTTTTTGTTTATTTGTTTTTCTTGAATGGATTGCAGAAACCATTTTAAAGAATTTTGTATTAAGCAATTTTATCGAATCAAAATACTAGTTTTACCACGCAATCAGTTCTCAAATAAATATATTCAAGTTCAACATTTTTTTTTTTTTTTTACTATATGGAAAATAGATATTGTCCTCGATAGAAAACTGAAAATCTCAAGTATATCCGAATTTTTCTATTGGTTGAATTCCACAATTTATTTTATTTTATTCGGTTTTTGATTGGTTCACGTTTAATTTTTAAAAATGGAATATTTCTGTTGCCACGATGACAAAAAAGGTAATAAAAACATTAAAATAATAATAATAATAATTTGAAAACAAATTGTGATAAAAATTTCAAACAAATTTCATTTAAAAGTGCATTTTTTCTCTACGCAATGGTGTAAGAATTTAAATTGTGCGATGCTTAGATATTTAAAAATTGGAGTTCCAAAAATTGTAGAACTGAAATTTCATTTAAAATTTGCTTATGATGGGTCCAGGAATATCAATGTTTAATCCATGTCGTACATTATAAGATTCGTTCAGAAGTCAAACTGATTAACTCCATCCAAACCGTTTCAAGCTATGCAGTCTGTTAATAATTGTATTAACTGAAATGATATTACCTTAATTGTAGCAGTTGATTTAATGCTAATTTTTCATCATAACAGAAGGGGTATATATAACTGCAATATATATATATCTGTCCCTTATACATGGTGCATCACAAGTTTGTACGAATTAAAAAAAAAAGTAAAAGTTGAATTTTGAGGAAAAAAAATTCTATTTGTGTCAGTATGATCACAAGGACATTGGACAAAAATTTGGATGCATAATTTGCACTGTTGGAATTAATCCAACATTTGCAACAAAACAAATAATAATTTTCAACTACATTTAAAAACCTGCTTATATACCATAGTCATAATAAACAACAAAACACTGCTTAACGTTATTTAAATCTTAAAATATACATTGAATATTGCAGTAGTAGCGATAAATATTGATAGATACAAATTGAGATTTACTAACAACTCCAAGAAACATTTAATATTGTAGAAAAGATTAACAATAGAACAGTTCACATAAGCTTCGTCCGCTGAAATCAAAGCTGTTTATTCTAAGATGTTATCTCAAATCGGATTACGTCTTCTAAATTTAGAAAAATCCTTACAAATTCTCGCTATTTTCGTAGTGTTAACAAACATTTTCTGCGATGATTTTAAAGATAATTATTAAATATACGAAACTTCGTTTCACTAAGGTTTTGAAGTAAGGATTTTATAAAATTAAATCATTTAACGGAATTTTCTATTAGTAGCATATGTGTAATTACCGCCGTTCAAAACGTATTACGCGAGACAAATATGTAACAAATTAAATAGATTTTTCAATAGGATGAAATTGCATGTTTTAACAGAAATTTAAAACTTTATAATAATAAAATTACATTTCCGATTCGAAGTGCATACTATTAAAGAAATGCAATGTGTATTGTGTTAATATGAAAATAAATTTCAGTGTTAAATGAAATAACAAATTTATAACAATTGAAATTATCGTCCAATATTAGAATCTAATTACCAAAAGAAAACAAAATTTGAATACATTGAGGCAAATGCTTAATTTTTTAAACTTTTTACTCTACAAAATTCTATTTTATGAAGATTCTAAATTATTTATGAAATATATTAATTGAAAGTTTTTATTCTTCACTTTACTTTTATTATTTTTTTTATGACCCTTTATCGTGATTTGCAATTGTGCATAATATGAAAAAAGTATTATTTATGGTAATCCTTTTTTATGGTGTAAAGCTTAATCCAGTTTTTCATTATACCATAAAATACGTTCACACTAGGAAAATAAATAAAATCTCAATAGAAGAAGAAATACAACAAATTAGTACGAGTGGTTAGATTATGTGACACTTTATAATACAGAAAATAAAAAAATACTATGAACATGTTTCAGTTTCAAAGTTTTACTTTAAACTTTAAATATACTCGTCTGTTAGCCATCAATATTAATTAAAAGCTTTTGTTACAAGTTCCTATACTATAAGTAAACATTTAGAATAATATAGAATTAACATCAGTGTTTTTTTTTTTTTATCATAAAATAAAAACGAATGCTTCTATTATGTTTTCGCTTAGAACTGTAAACAACATATCATTGTTTTTACTTTATTTACTGGTTTCACTAAATAAAATTACTGCAGCATTTGTAGTATTACAGCGTTAGCAAAAAGAATCTTAACATTTAAGATTATATTATTTAAATTATTTTTTCCAGTTGAGATTAGTGAAAATTTCTATCACACTTTTGTAACGTGAAGTGGAGGATCTTGCCACTTTACCTGATTTACAGTTTATCCTTTATTAGGTGAGTTCGTAATTATGTAAACACTTAGCACCTGTAATCGTCATTCAGCTCATCTGTCTGTACGTATGTCTGTCCACCCGTCTATCCGCATAAAACAGAGCAAAAACTACTCAACCGAATCATATGATAATTAAGATGTAAAATTATTACGTAATTTTCTCGAGTCATTTCAAATTTTATGAAATTTTATGAAATTTGAATGCATAATTTAATTACAGAGGCAATCAAAAATATCCCGTTACATTAGGGCCAATGGGAAAAAATACTTTCTAGTGCATTTTAATGGTGTGACACTCGTTTGGTCATAATAAAATGTATATGCATCTAGGAAGTACATGCTGAAATATACATTTTTCATAATCTGGGGTGCAAAGAATTTTTCTTATTAATTTACAGGGCTACCCAAAATTATTCCATTACATAACGATTTAGGGGGGAACATTGTTTGGGGCGTGCTTTAATAATATTAAAATCAATTTCACGTTTTGCGAAATTGATAAACTCTGCTCAGCTTTACTAATTACTTCTTCTATAATAGAAAGCCGATAGTATATACAGGTATACACAAAAAGATTTCGGATGCTTTACTGCATACGAAGTACTGTATACGACTATTACATCAAGATCTGAATATTTAAAAAACTCTATTATAGTAAAAACGCAACTCATTTGCTACCTGTGGCGAGCAGTTTTCAACTTATTTTTTTTAATTCTGGTAATGAATTGAAAAGAGGAATTTTTAAAATCTCTTTTCTCTCTAAAAATAAAATTTTCTGGTACACACAACAAACGTTAAAATAAATAAATAAACAAATAAAAATAAAAAAGCACTTCAAAATGTTTAGGTTTACTTAAAAACCGATTAAAATAATCAAATATAAATTTGATATTTTAAATCTCTTTTCTCTCTAAAAATAAACTTTTCTGGTGCACATAACAAACATTAAAATAAATAAATAAATAAAAATAAAAAAGCACTTCAAAATGTTTAGGTTTACTTTAAAGCCTATTAAAATAATCAAATAAAATTTGATTTTTTAAAATCTCCTTTTTCTCTAAAAATAAACTTTTCTGGTGCACATAACAAACGTTAAAAACGTAAATAAATAAATAAATAACTATAAATAAAAAAAGAACTTTAAAATGTTTAGGTTTACTTAAAAGCCGATTAAAATAATCAAATATAAATTTGATTTTTTAAATCTCTTTTCTCTCTAAAAATAAACTTTTCTGGTGCACATAACAAACGTTAAAAACATAAATAAATAAATAAATAAATATAAATAAAAAAAGAACTTTAAAATGTTTAGGTTTACTTAAAAGCCGATTAAAATAATCAAATATAGATGTTAATAGTTAATTTTATTTTAAAACATCTTAGTACTTTTAAGCCTTTAATCAAGCTATTCCTCAGATAATATTTTCTTTATTTACACAAATAATGTCGGACACAAATAATGTCGGCTCTCGTTAATTCGAACTCGTCGGGACCACAAAAAATGTTCGAATTATCCGGTGTTCGAATTATGGAAATTATTAGAGGAAAACCTGTTTAAAGAGATACTGTTACAATATAATTAATATTATAGTATTTTTAAAATGTATTTCCGCTGTTATCATTAGAATATGACTTAATATCAAATTAAAAGTAATAACAAACTTAATAACAAATCAAGGGATTACAATCAAGCACAATGGAAGCAGTGATGGATATGTCATTGATGGACAGGTGGAACACTAAGAAAGTAGATATTAAATGCATGGGATTATATGTATAGAGGTTTAGAGCAATTCTGACAAAAATGAAAAAAAAAAAGAAATCCATTTCAAGGATATGAAATACGTGAGAAAATAAGGAAAAATGAAAAATAGGAATTCTAGATAGTTAGAATTAAATGATGTCAAGAGAAAATGAGTTCGAATATATGAAAATTCTTAACATTATTCTGACACTGAAAGTTCCCGGACTTCTTGTTTAGTTCGAATTCAGCGGTATTCGATTTATCCAATATCGAATTAACGAGAGCCGACTGTACATGATTCCGGTTAGAAAAGGAACGAGACTCGTAATTTGAAAAAGTAGTAATATTTTAAGGGAACGGGAAAAAGAAACGTTTAATTATTTTACCATAAATTTTAATACGAAATTTTCTTAAATTGTCAGGATTTATTTTCAGGATATTAAACCATAAACTTGGTACATTATACGATAGAGAATCATTATACACTTGATTGTTTTTGAAAAATCTTGTGCTTTCACTTTATTGGAACAAAATGCTCCTGTAAATAGTAAAGCCTTAGATTTACAAGTATAAGGGTAAAGTATCTATGGCCTAAAAAAGTCAAAAGCAATTTACCGCAAGGGTGTAAACCAATGCAAAAATCTGTTCAACACGAACTAGAGCCTTTAATAACAGAATCAACAACTTCTGATAATTTTTTGAAAGATGGCGTATTTTTAATATCAACTATAACAGCAGCAGACATAAAACAGAAACATTTTTAATGAATGTATCTGTAAGGAGCATCTGTCACAAACTTCAATTTTTTGAATGAGTCGTTTCTTTTTTTTCTTTTTTTAATTATTTGGAAAATAGTTTTTGTTCTTGGTTGGGAATTTGGAAATCCGAAGTATATATCTTTTAATTGGTTGAAGTCCGCAACTTACTTCCTTTTATTCGTTTCCTGATTGGTCCAAGTTTAATGTCCGAAAATGAAATACTTATGTTTTTATTTTATTCGTTTTCTGATTGGTCCACATTTAATGTTCAAAAATGGAATACTTCTGTTGCCACAATGACAAAAAGAGTAATTAAAACTTAAAAAAGAATAACTTATAAACAAAGTTTGATAGAGATTTCAAACAAATTTCATTAGAAAGTGTCTTTTTTTCTCTACGCACAGGTCCAAAAATTTAATATTTGCGATTTATAGAAGTTGAAAAATTTGGAGTTCCCAAAAAGTAAAACTGAAATTTCATTTTAAATTTGTTGTAATTATAACTGTAAATGCAACTTATCTGAATTCATCGAAGTATAAAATTTTCAGAATGATAATGTCATTTTGATTTTTAAAGAACTCAAATATAAGTCTCATAACTGTACGCAGTCAATGTAATTATTTGGAAATGGCAATATCGCCTTGGTGTCATTACTCTAATTTTTTTTACTATACTGTTTTTGACAAGTGTTAAAAAAAATCAGAAATGCTTTAAAGACTTCCTATTCATTAAGAAAAAAAATGGTTCAGAAAAAAAATAGATTAACGTCTAATGGGTTAAAAAAAAAGGTTTGAGCGGGATTAAAATTTTTTGCACAAGATCCCGATTAGATCATTGAGTTTAATTGGTAAAATTTTATTAAATGATTATGTAAATCTTGTAATACAGTTTACAAAATTAATGAAAAATACTTAGAAAATGAAATTTTTTGACTTCTTAATTTGTAAATTAAAAGATTAATTTGTGAAAATATAAAAGAAACACAAATAAAAATATTATAAGCTATAACGAATAAACCATAAATTCGAAAAATATTGTTTATCTTTCGAAAACTCATAAATTAACATATTTTCGAGATTTAAAAAATAGAAAGGTTTTTGTTTATTTGTTTTTCTTGAATGGATTGGAGAAACCATTTTCCAGAATTTCGTATTAAGCAATTTTATCGAATCAAAATGCTAGTTTTACCACGCAATCAGTTCTCAAATATATATATTCAAGTTGCGAATTTTTTTTTTTCAAGCACCTTTGTCGTTCCAAGCCCAAACTCGCAGTCTGATTGGTTGTTGCTCTCGGCACTGTTTTCACGTAACTTGTCCATAGCCATACTTGGCGAAAAATACTTCGCTCGTAAGTGAACGAGAAAACCTAAAACCTAACCTACTCATTCTTACTCTTCCTTCATTCTTATCCTCGTGGTCTTGTGCTCTTGCGTGTAAAAACTTTTAAAGAGTACAGCTTTCAGCAAGACATGTTCCATCCAATCCAATGCTGAAAGAGAAAAGTTACTTTGTACTCGGTTCGGAAGGAAATCAAACTCGACGGAAGCATCTATCGCTACGCCAAGTATGATTATCGCCAAGTTACATGAAAACAGTGCCGAGAGCAACAACCAATCAGAGTGCGAGCTTGGGCTTGGAACGACAAAGGTGCTTGGAAAAAAAATTACGCATTCAACATTTTTTTTTTTTTTTTTTTTTTTTTTTTTTTTTTTTTTTTTACCATTTGGAAAACAGATGTTATCCTCGATAGAAAACTGAAAATCTGAAGTATATCTGAATATTTTTATTGGTTGAATTCCACAACTTATTTTATTTTATTCGGTTTTTGATTGGTTTACGTTTAATTTCCAAAAATGGAATATTTCTGTTGCCACGATGAAAAAAAAGTAATAAAAACATTAAAATAATAATAATAATTTGAAAACAAATTGTGATAAAAATTTCAAACAAATTTCATTTAAAAGTGCATTTTTTCTCTACACAACGGTGTAAAAATTTAGATTGTGCGATGCTTAGAAATTTAAAAATTGGAGTTCCAAAAATTGTAGAACTGAAATTTCATTTAAAATTTGTTTATGATGGGTCCAGGAATATTAATGTTTAATCCATGTCGTACATAATAAGATTCGTTCAGAAGTCAAACTGATTAACTCCATCCAATAGTAATGCACACTTTAAACAGTTAAAGTAGTATATTTATAAATTTCTGTTTTTTTTAATCATTGGTGTAGGAATATCAAGGTTTAATGCACGATGTACGTAATATATGACTCGTTATTATCATCCTATAAATGATGTTTATCATTATTATTAATTTAAATATAGAATTATATTTATGATTCTTTAAAATTTTAGTCTTTGAAAATATCCTTTTTCAAATAATCGTTGTAATTTGTTAAATCTTTTTTTTTTTTTTTTTTTTTTTTTTTTTTTGCTGCAACAGATAAAATACAGAATTCGGTATGAAAATTTGCAAAAATTATTAAATGAATACACGCATACTGCTTATTGAAATTTTTTACTACACATTTTTTTAAAATGACAGATTTTAACTGATACATTTTTATTCAAAAAAAAAATTACTTTAAATCTGAAAATTAGATTCTTGTATATTTTTACGTTTTATGAGCGTGGGGAATTACTATGATTTACGAAAACTTTTTTTGTGAACTGCGATTGTAGCATGTGATCAATCAATTATATCTTAAAAAGTTATGCAATGTGTTAAAATGTTTACAAACTACAATTAGAGAACGTAATTAAAATAAGTGCAAATTTTTTTTTATAAATAAAAACCTAAGGGAAAATTAAAATGATATTTATATTACGGTTTATATTCAGTAAGATAAGTTTATTTGATAATGCTTTTAAATTAATATATAAATAAGAGACATGTAAATTAACCCATTGTTTTTTTCAGCCCATTAAGTGTACAATCTTGGTTTATTTTGAAAAATAAAGATTACTTAAGGTAATTTTAAACTGTTAAATTCTTTTACAGAAAATTTATTTAAAAGAAAATCAAATCTTTGTCGCATTTTTCATGTATCTTTTTTACTTGTTTTCATTATCCGTTTTCAAAATTGTTGAAAGCCTTTTTATTTTGAAGCTATACATTTCCTTAGTGTGTACTTAAGTATTTAAGTTTTTACACTGCTGTTTATGTTAGCGTAATGAGAACTGCTTTATACAGCATCTAAGTATATCATGAAATCTCGTCAATGCAGCGTTAATGTTTACTTAACATTTAACTGATGAAAATAAAGAATAATGGAATAAATATAATGCAAGGATTAAAAGTAAATTGGCAGTAAAAATTTTCAAACCTTACGAAAGTACAAATTTAACCTTTTATCTACCGTCGGCACTTATAAGTACCATTAAAATTACTTAATATAAAATTCTTTTAATTAGTCAATCAGTTGTAATACTGTTTAGAATGAGTTACAGATACTTACTTTATACTGTTCCAAAAGCATTATTGGTTACACAAAACAAAAATTTTTTAAAACGAGGATTTCTTTTACTTTGTGTATTTTTCAGCTTTCTGAAGGAGGGGGATAGGGATTTTTCAATTTGGAAATATTTCTATATTTATATTGTAAGAACATCATAGTTGTACATTTTATAATTCTAAAAAAAAAAAATTAAAAAAAAAACAATTTAAAATAAAAGATTTGAGTTTGGTTATAAATATTGCACAAAAGCCCTCTAAATTCAAATTTGATTAATCCATCTAAAATCCTTCAAAGATTTATTGAATGGTTACATAAATCTTTTAATTTAGTTTAAACAATGGCCATAAAATGTTTTAGAATGTAAAATTTTCAAGAATTCATAATGCGGTATATAAAGGGTTAAAGAATAAAAAATAATGAGGTATTGGTACCCATTATGGATAGGGCTCTCAATATGGACACCCGTAATATTTTTAAAAGTAACAATTTTGATAGAGAAATCGCGCTACATGTCCGTGAAGAAAAGCAATTGAAAAAATAATTAAGCCAGGAGAGTACAAAAAAGCGTGCGATTCGCCATTTAGAAAGAAACTTGTTTTTTCGCGGTGTGCTGATCGTAAATACAGGTAAGTTTAAATTCTTATTAGATATTGTAAAATTACTTTAAATATTGAAAAGTGGAGTGTTTTAGAAAGCTTTTAAAACATATTTTCGATTGCTACTTCATGTATTACTTTAAAAAGTTTTCTTTATTTATTTATTACAAGATTTAATAAAACTACTCCCGATTCCCAATATGGACACCTTACGTCCACATTGGAAGTAGAGCACATGAATCGTCAGATTCACAAAAAGAGAAAGCTAAGCAAAACCAGCTACATTATTTCGTAATATTTTGTAGCAACTGAGGTGCTTTGCATCGGTTTTCGTAGAGAAGCTATCGAAGGTAAAAATAAAGAGTGTTTAATCTTTTTTTTCCCCCTAGAAAAAAAAATGAAGATTTTAGCTCAGAGTTTTTTGCATGTTTTATGTTATTACTTTAGGAATACATAAAATAAAATAAAAATAATAAATTATACAAACAATGATAACATATTATTATAATAATAAATCATAATTTGGCTCAAATTATGTGGATAGATGCTGTAACATACGCACCCAATTAGACGAGGTTTGATAGATTGCCAAAGTTTTTTGCAATCTCTTTTCGTTTATAAATGTGAAAATAGATAATATTAACAAGAACTGCATCTGCTTATAGATCAATAAAACAAAACACTACGATTTGGCAGCGATTATATAAAAAGGTTTAACTATTAACCCTGTTTTTGCAGTTTGGCATACTTCTAAAAATAGTATTTATCTTTTTTAAAAATGGCTGAAAGTGGTTCAGTATCAATATATGATATCGCTTTTGATTTTTAAATTAATTAACAAGATCGGTTTAATAGTTTTTGCTTTGTCCAGTTTGAAAAAAGTTATTTTGCGTAAAAATAAGTTTATAGTGCTTCGAAACAGTATATGTTTACAGGCTTGCTTTGTACTAAAGAACTTCAATTTCGGCCAAATTGACGAACATGGATAATTTTCAGACCATACGGAATTAAAAAAAAAATGTAAAAAGATTTTAAAAAAATCGATTTTTTCTTCTGAAAATGTATAAATAAATATCCCTTAATCTAGTTACCAGATTTTCTTAATAGATTTTCCGTAATTGGGTCTACTCTACTGCTATACTTCTTATAGTCTCTTCTATAAAGTTTTCAGATTCCATGTACATTTTTTAAATTTCAGTTAATGATTTATATCAACAAACTCATAACTAAGGAAGACGGAACGGTGATTTTTTTTTTTTTTTTTTTTTACTTTTTTGTACATAAAATTTGACGATACATGAGGCATTAAAAAGTACGTTTTTTATAATTTCATAGGATTTTTGATTTTCGATTTTTTTTCTTTTTTTTTTGTGTGTGTGTGTTGAAAAAAGATTGAAAAACATAATTTTTATGACTAATAGACTATACAAATGACATCTTAATCTCTTCAGACCTGAGCATAAAATAACTCTACAAATATATATTTATTGCTTTTGCATAATCGAAATGACGCAATAGATAACAGAAAGCGTCATGATAATATGTTCTTTAGTGGAACTGACAATTTAGGTTTACAAATATGGATATAAAAATAAGAATGCCCCTTAAAACATCAGTTTAACTAACAGTAATATAGAATTACGCAAAAACAAAATTAAGGTCTTTAAACATGTAAATGATCAGCAAATCCCCAATTTTTTTTTACCGTAAAGCATTTAAGTCAAATGATCAAGAATATTTCTTACTTTCTTGGCCACAATGTCTTGAAGGTATTTTCGAAACCCGGATGAAAATGATATTTATTTTATCTATCAGTGCTGACACTTATTAGTTTTGTTTTAAAGTAAAAAAAAAAAAAAAAAAAAAAAAAAAAAAAAAAAAAAAAAAAAACATTTAGCTGTATAGAAATAAAGTAAAAATTCAAAAAATTCCAACAGTTTAGTTTTTATGAGGAAAAGAATGGAGGCACACATTTATATACCTCAGGTCTGAAGCAGTTAACGCACAGTGAAATGATTTACGCTTTCATGTTTATACATTTCGTATATTTCTGCTGCAAGCCATTTTTATACAACACATTTTATATAACACACTAAAAAAGCACAATAAGAAACAAATTACTATTTTATTTACTTCTCATATATGTTGCGCTCCATTCACATCGATTTCTCTTTTTTAAACATTACTTATATGCGGAAAAAATTGTAAAAATGTATATCATATAGGACACACCAGGTCTGAAGAGGTTAACTAGACACTAACTATCATTCCTCATATTTTGTTCAATAAAATTTAAAAACACCCTGTATAACAGGAAACAGATTTATTTTTAAAGAGTCTTTTACAGTAGAAAAGCATTCTGTAATTGCTGAAACGAGAAACGAGTCTTTATTTAATTTTCTGAAACACTTTTATTCCAACAATTTATTTTCTATGCAGACTTATTTATTTTCTGGGCCATATTCATAATATCTTTGCATGAAGCTTACTGCGAATTTTTCAAAATTTAATTTAATACAAATAATACTATTGAAAATCGAATTGTTTCCTCTTTCAATATTAAAATCTCAGGACACCTAAAATATTATATCTCATTTCCAGTGAAAGTAGCTTCTCTAGCTTCAAAATTATTTTCTGGTTATCTACTCCCAATAGTAATTGAGTATGAAATTGCATGTTTACGTTAAAAAGTTCAATTTAAAATCGGAACGGCACATATTTTCTATTTTATATTAAACTTAAACAAATAAGCAAATTCTTTGCATAAGCTACCTATAACTTTTATATTTAGCATATAACATTACGTTAATTATAGAAACGCCCCCCAAATTTTTAGATTTAATTTATTTTTTGTTCTTGCAATTTTTTATTGCTATTAAAAAAAACAGTAAAAAAGATTTAAATGATTTTTTTTACATTTTTTCCTTTTATAATCTAATTTTAAAAATTTTCCTTAATAAGTACACATATAAAATCAAAGTTGATTTTAAATTTCCTTACAATATCAATAAGCTGAAAATGCTCTTAAAATGAAATGAGCTTTAACGTTATTTTGCAGCATTCATCTTATTCAAATGCGAAGGGGGAAATTAAACTATATAAATTGCATAAATAAAATAGAGAAGCTATATCAGGTAACGGATTGAAAATTTTTATTGACACAAAAATAGAAAGTTAATACAGGGTGAATCAGCACAGCGGTTGCAAACTCTTAGGTAAGATAGAGTACACCTAAACGATGGGAAATGACATAGCAATGCATGGCTGGAAACACCTCCCTGGCACGGTAGAGATAAAACAAAACAGAAAAAAAAAGAAAGACTGAAACGGGTAAGAAAACATATTTATTTTCATTAATTTTTGGTACACTAGAAAATTCAGAAATATGAACCAAAAAAAATACTAAAAAGTTGATAACGTTACATTTGCACAGCTTTTTATAGTCTATTCCTTAACTGGACTCGTACTATCATTCCTCATATTTTTTTCAAAAAGTTCAAAAACACCCTGTATAATAACTAACAGACATATTTTTTTAAGAATCTATTTAGATAGAAAAGGATTTTTTAATTTCTGAAACGGGAAACGAATGATTTATTTAATTTTATTAAATGCTTTTATTTCATCAATTTATTTTCTAGGCAGACATATTTATTTTCCATGCCATATTCATAATATGTTTACATAAAACTTATTATGATTTTTTAAAAATTCAATTTAACCCAAATAACACTGCTGAAAATCGAATTGTTACCTCTTTCAATATTAAAATCTCAGCAGACCCAAAATGTTATATTTCATTTTCGATGAAAGCAAAATGTAATCACATGTTCTCCAGCTTCAAAATTATTTTCTGGATATTTATTCCCAACAGCAATTGAGTATGAAATTGTATATTTACGTTAAAAAGTTCAAAATCGGAACGGCACATATTTTCTTTTCATATTTGACTTAAACAAATAAGCAAATTCTTTGCATGATCTACCCACAACTTTTAAATTTAACATATTTAAAATTTGAAATTGAAAATGATTTAAAAATGATTTTTATATTTAAAAGAAAAACAATAATAACATCATTTTTATGATGATCAAAACGTAGCTTCCGTAATAACCGAGTCATATTAATATGACTGGACTTTTAGAGGCACGTTGATATGCCTGGACCAATCATAAACAAATATTAAATGAAATTTCAGTTTAACAATTTTCGGTACTGCAAATTTTAAAACTTTTAAACATTGCACATTTACGTTAATGATAGAAACCCCCCCCTCCCCATTTTTTATATATTTTTGTGTTTGTTTGTTTGTTTCTGAAAGTTTTTTTTATTGCTATTTAAAAAAAAAACAGATTTAAATGTTGTTTTAAACATTTTTTCCTTTTATAACCTAATTTTTAAAAAATTCCGTAATAAGTAAACATAAAATCAAAGTTGATTTCAAATTTCCAGTTAAAATATCAATAAGCTGAAAATGCTCCTAAATTGAAATAAGCTTTAACATTATTTTGGAGTATTAATCTTATTCAAATGCAAAGGAGGAAATTAAACTATATAACTTGCACAAATGAGATAGAGGAGCTATATCAGGTAATGGATGGAAAATTTTTATTGACACTAAAAGAGAAAGTTAATACAGGGTGTATCAGCACAGCGGTTACAAACTTTTAGGAAAGATAGAGTACGCCTAGACGATGGGAAATGACATAGCAATGCATGGTTGGAAAGGCCTTCCTGGCACGGTAGTGATGACTCAAAACAGAACAAAGATAAGACGGAAACGGGATGAGAAAAAATGTTTATTTTCCTTAATTTTTGGTACACTAGAAAATTCAGAAATAAGAACGAAAAAAATAGTGAAATGTTGATAATATTATATTGCACAACCTTTTATAGTCTCTTCCTTAACTGGGCACTAACTATCACTATTCATATTTTTTCAAAAAGTTCAAAAACACCCTGTATAATAACTAAGAAACATATATTTAAAAGTATATTTAGCTAGAAAATGATATTATAATAGATGAAACGGGAAACGAGTCATTTATTTAATTTTACATAATACTTTTATTCCAACAATTTATTTTCTAAGCAGTCTTATTTATTTTCTTAGCCATTTTCATAATATGTTTGCATTAAACTCACTACAAAATTTTCGAAATTTAATTTAATGCAAATAACACTGCTGAAAATCGAACTGTTACCTCTTTCAATATTAAAATCTCAGTAGGCCCAAACTATTATAGTTTATTTGTAATGAAAGCAAAATGTAATCACATGTTCTCAAGCTTCAAAATTATTTTCTGGATATTTATTCCTAACAGTAATTGAGTATGAAACTGCATGTTTACGTTAAAAAGTTCAATTTAAAATCGGCACGGAATGCATTTTCTTTGCATATTTGACTTAAACGAATAAAGAAATTCTTTGCATGAGCTATGTATAACTTTAATATTTTTTGTATAACATTATATTAATGACATAAAGGCTTCAAAATATGTCGGATTTATGTTTTGCCTTCGAGAGTTCAAAGTTTTTTTAAAAACTAACTAAAATTACTATTATTAAAAAAACAGTAAGTGAAAAGATTTAAAACAATACATTTTTGCATTTATAATCTAATTTTGAAAATTTGCATAAACAAGTAAATATAAAATCAAAGGTGACTTCTAATTTCCAGTTACAGAATCAATAAACTGAATATGCTCGTAAAATAAAATGAGGTACAAAATTAGTTTTGAGCTTTAATATTTTTCAAACAAAATGGAATTGTATAACTTGCATAAATGAGATAGAAATGCTACATCACTGGGTGGTTTGAAACTTTTTATATACTTCTATAAACCAAACATTTTTATACAAATACTTTTATACAATTTTATAACACCAAATATTTTTCACCAAACTTCAGATGCAGTTAGTTCCTGATATAAATAATTCCTGATTAGATTTTGGTTTAAATCGTTGAACAAATGGCACTATTATGCAGAAATTGTTTATGATTTCGGTAATAGCTCTATTTCTCAAACTAATGCATGGATTTTCATCAAACTTCAGATTCATTTAAATTTGACATAAGTTTTTGCAGATAAGATCTTGATGCAAATACCTAACAGGTGGTACTGACATGCCTCATTTTCAAGGAAAGATTAACGAGTATGAGAAATAAAAAACGTTTGGGATTGCCACATCCGATTAGTTTTTATTGACATTGAAATAGAAAGTTAATTTATGTGTTAAATATATTGAATGTATGTGTTATGTATTATGTATTATTGAATTGAATTTAAATAAAAATCTACTTTAATTTACAACTTCCTTAAGTAGTTCTTAGTATTATTTAGCAATATTTTATATTTCACAGTGTTTGTTTGCTCTCCATTCTCTCCGTCTATCTCTTTTCAATAAAACCTTCGATAAAAGCTGGCTGAGGTAGCCGCGATTCAGAAAATATTAGAATAGATTAGAGCGTGTTTTTTTGCATACTATAGTTTAGTATAAAGTTTTATTTTCATCGTTGGTTATCAGCAACGCTGTTGCTGCTTTGTTGTACATAATGATAAGCTTTAAAAATACCTGTGAAGAGTCAATACAATAACTCCGTCAGGGATTTACTTGTACCCAGGTGCAAGCATCATTCTTTGTTCCCATTTTCTATCTGTACATAGAAGTTGTTTGTGAATTATGCGTAAAGCTCCGGGAATATGCCTTTTTTGCCAGCTTTAAGCTGAATTTTAGGAAATCCTTTATTTGAAACCCTTCTGCGGTTTATTCATAATAGAATAAAGGGAGATCTACAGGGCAAAATGTCTTCAGGAGACTTGGAGCCCAACCTTACTTGAGGAAAGGTTCCTGTTTTGCAAGACATCGGTTTCCTTCCCCTAAAAGTCATTAAAGATAAAAAATACCAAAACGCATCGCCAAGTAATGGATGCCGCTACTGATAACAGTTAACAGATCAACATCACTTTAAGGCACAAGGCACACGCTTGTTTTGTCAACCTTCTACTGAATTTTAGGAAATCCTTTGTTGAGAACCCTTCTGTGATTTATTCACAATAGAATGAGGTGAGATCTACAATGGTTCTGAAGATAAGGAACTCAACCCTGCATTCAGGAAAGGTTCCTGCTTTGCAGGATATCTGTCTCCTTCCCCTAAAAGTCATTTAAGATAAAAAAAAAACACCGCTTTGTTACAATAAACAATGCCGCGGTATTGATAACAGTTAATAGGTCTCTCTGTTTGCACCTTAAGGCTCCGGGCACACGCTTGTTTTGCCAACATTCAACTAAATTTTAGGAACTCCTTTGATTAGAACCCTTCTGCGGTTTATTCACAATAGAATGAGGTGAGATCTACAATGGCTCTGGAGATAAGGGACTCAATCCTACTTTTAGGAAAGCTTTCTGTTTTGAAGGATACCAGTCTCCATTCCCTAAAAGTCATTTAAGATTAAAAAAACACCACGTTACTACAATAACGGATGCCGGGATACTGATAACAATTAATAGGTCTGTCTGTTTGCACCTTAAGTGGAAAACTTCATGCCTTTTGTATAAATACTAGGGATATTTAAATGAAAAGCTACGAAACGTCGTAACAACCAAACCGGTTGGAATTTGAATATGCGGCTTTGAAATAACAAAACGAGACATTAAGTGACCCGATTGGAATATTTGACGTGGTTGTTTGCATGCACGGCAACCCGCGCATGAAGGAAGATAGAAGCAAGCAATTTTGTATTTCGTCTAAATGATACGGCAGTGCGTTGAGGACATCATAATTTTTCCATAGCAAAATTCGACGATTGCAGAACAGCGAAGTGTTATCAGATTTATTGCTGCACCAGGCTTTTTTCAGACACCTTTCTGCTCCTCAATTGTCAAATTTTGAAATGAGAACACCACGATGTCCTTACACGCACTGCCGCATCGATTGAATGGAACGCACAACACTGCTTGTTTTGTTCCTCTTCATTGGCAGGCGCCAGCGCATACGCACAATCACGTCAAATATTCCAATTGTGTCCTCCGATATCTCACTACGTCATACCAAACTGACATATTAAAATTTCAACCAGTTAGGTTGTTATAAAATTTTCTACCTTTTCATTTGAATACGCCTTATACATAAATTTTATACAAGGTAATATTCACATTCATGTGCAAGCTATCATATTAAAGAGAGTTGAAAGTGCTAATAGAAAAAACAAATAGGAAACTACAAGAAGGAATGATGGATTTTTTTTATAGAATATTTCTTTTCAAATTTTCCTTTTGTTTACCTATGCATGTCATAAAATGCCTGATAGGAAAACACTACCAACTGGTCATCATAAATAATTTTAGCTTGTCTAACTAAGAACCATTTTTTAAATTAAAAAAAGTGCACTTTTCCAAAGAAAAACTTCTTAATGAAATTTTTGTACATATGTTTGAAACGAAAGTGGCAAATCATGGACTGAGTGACACAGAGGCGGAAAACAGAAGTATATGGATAAAAATATGCACATGGCTTTTTGTTGAGAAAAAACTCATATGTGGGGAAAATCCTGAAGAAAAAGAAGTGTATAAATTCAGTTACGCATCTAAAATGTTTAATTACGGTTGAAATTTATCATACCTACTTTGTTAAAACAATGTACAGTGGAGTCTCTCTATAACGAAACTCCATACTTCGAATTTCTCTATATAACGAATTTTTAGTAGGAACGGTCCCCTTTTCGCATGATTACATTAAAAACAGTCTCTATATAGCGAAGTATCTATCTCCATATAACGAAATTTTTCATAAATTGGTCTTAATTTATTCAGTTTTAAAAAGCTTCGAAATCATATGGAATCAATTTTCCATCACTTATTTTTGATTTATCGTCAGTGCTAAGTTTTTTTTATATATTACTTCTGTCCTTGTTCTTTAAAACCAACGAATTCATCCCACCTCCCACACACCTTTCTACATCCTTCTCAAAGCAGAGTCAATTGGATTAATACACACGTAAGAGAGGAATCAATGGGAGGCACAAAGGCTTTCAAATGGAGGAAAATGTTAACTACAATTTTTCATTCCTTGCTAAAATTTGAGCCTTTTTTTTGAGAGCGTAACAATTTTAAAATCAAAACAGCAAAAAATTACAGATTTCTTCGTCTGAAATTAATGCAAGTCTTCCTTATTTGATTTTCATTAAGCTTTCAAATAAATGTCTGTTCTCTTTTTTGAAACAACTTAAATAATTAAGAAATAAAATGTTAGGTTAATATTTACTTTTAAATATTTCAAATTCTTAATTCAAAAGATCAAAAATAATATTTATTCAAATTTCACACATTAAATACGATTTTTAACATCATTCTCTATGCATCGAATTTCTCTATATAACGAATTTTTTACTGGAACGGTGGATTTCGTTATATAGACATTCGACTGTAATTTTTTTTTTTTTTTTTTTTTTTTTTTTTTTTTTTTTTTTTTTTTTTTTTTTTTTGAGAATCTATCAAATAAGTTGAAATTTTTTATTCACATAACATGAATAGCTCCTAGTAAAGGGAGGTTAGCGTTTTCCTTTTAACATTTAGACAAAAAAAAAGCATTCATGTTATAAGCAAAAAAATTAGTTTTTATAACACAATTACATAAATATAGCAAAATCGCAGCGATCTATTTAACAAGTGTATTTTAATGGAATACTTCATTAACAAAGTATTTTTTGATCTACATTTGAACTAATGGGGGAAATAATAAAATTTTATGTAACACAAACCCTTATCAATTTGTTCTTATTCAAAGTCAAACATGGTAAAAAGTAAAAAAAAAAATCTATGAAATAAGTTTTCATGTTGTAAAACACTTTTATCTTTATTATACTTTTACATAGCCTTTATAGACTGCATATTTGTTTACTGATTAACTTATTTTATTTTGCTTATATTAATTATAAATACTGAAAAAAGTTAAAAGTTAAAATTTTAAGTTTTTTTTTTTTTTTTTTTTTTTTTTTTTTTTTTTTACAACTAATAAGAAGTAAAGTGCTTTGCGTATTATAAAAACAGCAAGATAGTGACTTAAAATGCGATGTTTTCCATCGGAAAATCTAAAGAAAAGGGAAATATCTTTTTCCCTCCTGGTTTTCTTTTGTGCAGAAAACCAAATTAATATCTTTAAAATTACGAAAAATCGAATTACGACTAAAATAACTGAATTTTAAGTTGTTAAATGCATAAATTACGTAATTTTCTTATTAACAACATTTAAAACCTTTTTAAACCTTTATTTTATTTATTTTTTAATTTACGCAGTTTGAATTAAAAAATCTCAAATTCTCAAGTTAATTACATGAACTTACAGCATATGACTAAAATTACTGGTTATTAAAATAAAAAGAACAGATAAATAATAATATAAAGTCAAAACAATGATTTATATCTTTATTTGTTTAATTATTTTCTTATAATAGAATTATTATTTTTTATTTATTTTTATAATAGAGCTAAAAATGTAGAAAGATAAAAAATAAAATAAATTTACTGTACAAGTGGTTGTCTCTTAACCGGTTGAGGACACTTTAAACTTTAAACTTAAATCATAATAAAATTTTTACACCGTATGTGAGATTATCGCTAAAGCCCTGCAGTACAGACCTCGAACTACAAAAGTCATCAAGTTGTTCTAACCAAAGAGAATAACAATGTGGTTATCTTATATTTTTCATTGTTTCCAATAAGGAAATACCGTTTTTTGGTTTGTTTTTTCTTTTGTTCATTCTGAAGTTTAAAATACATATTTTTTTTTTAATTTAACTCTCCGTACAAATACAGGTGTTTCTAAACTCATGGTACAAACTTTAAGGGGTGATAGTACACATCAAGACACACAATATTAAATAGGAAACTAAGGATCCCAAACGTCTTCCGAAGGAAATAGGAGCCATTAAAGTTTAGGGTCCAAAAATTCAAATGTATATAAAAAAAAAAAAAACAGAAAAATTGGTCGATTCGTTTGCGGTTTTCACTAAAACTATTCCTTATGTCAGTATTTTCATGAAAATAAATTATAAAGATAAATTTCAAAAAATGTCGATAGAGGGTGCTTTAGACTTTGGAGTAACGAACAACTATTTTTTGCCGTTATTTTTTGCATCTCATTAAATGTTTTCGGAAGCTTAGACTCAAACTTAAATTTTGAGCTCAAAATCTGAATAGTTGGGAGTGGTTAAGTAGCGCAAACTGAATTGTGTTCAGAGGTTCAAATTTCAAATGATTATAAAAAACGGAAAAATTAGTCGATTCGTTTGTAATTTTTGCTAAAACTACTCTTTAAATCAATATTTTCTTAAAAATAAATTTTAAAGATAAATTTTAAAAAATGCCGATAGAGGGCACTTTAGACTTTGGAGTAACGTACAACTATTTTTTACCGTTATTTTTTGCATCTCATAACATTTTTAGAAGCTTAGACGTAAACTTAAATTTTGAGATGAAAATCTGAATCGTTGGGAGTGGTTAAGTAGCACAAACTGAACTGTGTTCAATGGGGGTGGGGAGGTTCAAATTTCAAATGATTATAAAAAACGGAAAAATTAATCGGTTTTCGCTAAAACTATTCTTTATGTCAATATTTCCTTGAAAATAAATTTTAAAGATAAATTTCAAAATATTTCGTTAGAGGGGGCCTTAAACTTTAGAGTAATCAACAACTATTTTTAACCTTTTTTTTTTTTTTTTTTTTTTTTGTATCTAATTAAATGCTTGCAAAAGCTTGGAGTTAAATTTTGAGCCCAAATTCTAAATCGATGGGAGGGTTTAAGAAGAGCAAACTAAATTGTGCTCAGGAATTTAAATGTTACACTCCCCACCCCTCGAACACAGTTCAATTTTCCGCTACTTAATTATTCACAACGATGCACATTTTGAGATCAAAATTTAAGTTTGAACTTTTACAAGCATTTAATTAGATACAAAAAATAACGATTAAAAATAGTTGTTGGTTACACTAAAGTTTAAAGCGCCCTCTGACGGAATTTTTTGAAAGATCTCTTTAAAATTTATTTTCAGGGAAATATTGACATAAAGGATAGTTTTAGTGAAAACCGATCAATTTTTTTTCGTTTTTTATAATCATTTGAAGTTTGAACCTCCCCACTCTCATTGAGCACAGTTCAGTTTGCGCTACTTAACCACTCCCAACGATTGAGATTTTCATCCCAAAATTTAAGTTTATATATAAGCTTCTAAAAAAAATTATGAGATGCAAAACATAAAGGTAAAAAGTAATTGTACGTTACTCCAAAATCTACAGCGCCCTCTATCGGCATTTTTGAATTTTATCTGTATAATTTATTTTCAAGATAATACTGACATAAAAAAAATAATTTTAGTGAAAACCGCAAACGAATCGACCAATTTTTCTGTTTTTTATAATCATTTGAAATTTGAACCTCCCCCCACAGTTCAATTTGCGCTACTTAAATACTCCCAACGATTTAGATTTTGAGTTCAAAATTTAAGTTTATGTCTAAGCTTCTAACAAAATTTAATGAGATGCAAAAAAATAATGGTAAAAAATAGTTGTTTGTTACTCCAAAGTCTAAAGCGCCCTCTATCGGCATTTTTTGAAATTTATCTTTATATTTATTTTCAAGACAATACTGACATAAAGAATAGTTTTAAGGAAAACCGCAAACGAATCGACCGATTTTTCAGTTTTTTATAATCATTTGAATTTTTGGACACTAAACTTTAATGGCGCCTATCTTCTTCGGAAGACGTTTGGGACCCTTAGTTTCCTATTTAATATTGTTTGTCTTGATGTGTACTATCACCCCTTAAAGTTTGTACCATGAGTTTAGAAACACCCTGTATAATGTAATGACCAATTATAATCAGTAAAAAAAAAAAAAAAAAAAAAAAAAAAAAAAAATCCGATTATAAAAATATTTCTATATTTTTACGTTTTGAAGTTTCTTGAATCCGTGTCAGTTATTTTTTAATCGTACCATATGCATGTGTGTATCTATGTCTGTGTATTATAATTTCCTCACTAGACCACGCAAGGTCGATTTTTGGTATTTTTCGCTGATGTCGCTATGTATACGTATGAATACAATTAGTACCTAAGTTACTGCGCTCTCATATGGTGAATATAATATATCCATTATTATAAAAACGATCTTGCTTATCAAATTTATTCAGCAATTAGGTATGTATAACAAAATGATGCATTGTATTAAAATTTTATTTCTAATTGCTAAAAAAGTATAAGGAAGATTTTAAAAATAGAACTACAGTTTTACTTTGTTGACATGTTTCAACTCATCACAGAATCATTTTCAAAAAGAAAAATTATATTCCAATCATTTTTATCATTATTATATATTATCATTTAATATCATTTTCAATTTTTTTCGAAAATGAACACATCTGAACAAAGTAAAACTATTTTTCTATTTTTATCTTCCTTCTGTTTAAATCTTCCTTAGACTTAGCAATTAGAAATAATAAATTCAATCAGTTTATGGGTTCGGTATCTAAATTTTTTTTCGCGATTTTCGAACCATTTTCAGACAATAACTGATAAACATTTAAACATTTTCTCTTATATATCTATCAAACAGTAAAATATTTCAATTGTTCATGTTCTTCTTGTGTTAATGCAGCATCTATGTTTCACCAAAACGAGACTTAATTTGCTAAGTCTTTTTATTTATTTTTATTTATTTATTTAATTTTTGTTCACACTAAACTATATTTCTTTGTATCGTAGAATGAAAAATTACTAAATACAAGATTACCAGAATTTATGTATTTATTTTGTTGAAGAAGAAAGAAAAATGCATGTCTTCTCAGATTATATTTGTTGAAAACACATAACCTTGCTCATTGTTACACAAAAACAAGAACTTTAGAATGAACTTGTATAATTAAATATAAAATAAAGTGTAAAATTAACGTTTCGAGCCGTCTTTAGGAAAATATGATAATAAAATGACTAAAAATTCAGAAATGAATGCTTTCTGCTTCAGAGACAATTTCTCGAGCATTGACAGATGATGTGCATGCAACGATGCACTATCACCATACAAGGAATATCAAAGTATATTTCAAATAAAATAAAATAAAATCGTGTATTTTTAACATTTATCATGTGTTTTTAGCAAATACATTTTTAGTAGTTATATTTTATGGAGCAATTGTCCAGTATGTGTTTAAAGAAAACGTATGTATTTAAAAATAAATAAACGAATGACTTTTGCCAAATATACTAAAATGGTCCGTTTTTGGTGAAAAGAGGGTTTTGATTATATCTTATACTTGAGACTAAATTTCACCATGTTTGACTTCAACTTTTGTTTTGAATTCAATTATACCAGAATAATTCTGTAAATGAAGTATTTTAATAGAATAAATTTAATATATTACATTACATTTTTTTACATTTTCGGGTGATCAATTATTTTTGATCACCCGAATACAAATTATGTTCCATAAAATTTTTTGAAAAGCCAAGTGATGTCACTCCCATAATTAGTATTCAGAATGCATTTATTGTGTTGAAATTTACATCAAATAGAGCCATATCTAGATAAAAATACTTAAGGAGGTTATATATGTGTAAGATCACATTTTAAGATAACGTTGTATATTACGAGATAAGCTCATTTGCACATCTGCAAAACTGCACCTACATATCCACTAATTTACATATCTACACATCTATATATGTACCACAGTTATACATCTACTTCTCGTCTAAATATTAACGTACCTATATATTCACTGAAAATAAATTGCAGTTTTAATAAAATACATTTGCATTGAAGAATTTTCTATAGAGTCAGGGTATCCTATATTTTACAATGACAATGCTTTTCAACAAAAAAATTCAATCGCAAATATTCTATGGTTAAAAAAAATAGTCGTATAACACTTAAAACCCCTTAGCAATAAGAGAAATGTTCGAAAATTTTATATTAGAATTTGTATTTCATAACAATAGGACATTGGCGTTATTATGATATTTTAATGAACAACAGTGATTACTAACTCAAAACAACAGTACGCTCGAAACAATAGCTAAAAATTAATTTGAGTATTCAGTAACATCTATTTGCACAATGCATAATATTGTTGAAACAATTTTACGGCATGATTGTTAATTCTCAACAACGAACATAGATTCATTAGTATATCGCAGATTAGCTTGCGCGTTCCTGTTCCAAATAACGGTAATCATTAATGCTTTGTAACTATATAAAGCATTTACTGCGCAGGTGAAATTAACTATAGATGCAGAGATCTGACCAAATTTCAGTGAACTGTGTCACATTATAGTGCGTCGGGTTTTGCTAGATAGATGTGGATATTTTATGAGAAACTAGAAATTTTAATTGGAATCATACAATACATAATTACTAAATTTTAAACTAGGAAAACTAATTTAAATTTAAACAAACATTTACCATTTTTGATTAGTTTAAATTTTTTTCGATAGATGAGATGCATAAATATTCGGGAGTATGTTTTGTTTATATATATTGCATTTATTTTGCTTTTTTCATTTACCATTTCACCAAAAAAATCTATACCTGAGACAAATTTAATTTTATGGCTTTATTAATAATTATATTGAATTTTAAACTAGAAAAAATAATTTAAAGTTAAACGAACAATAATAGTCTTTGATTCGTTTAATAATTTTCTGGATAAATGAGCCGCATAAAAGTTCGGTATTTTATTTTGTTTAAAAAAATTGCATTTATTTTGCTTTTTTTTCACATACCTTGTCACCTTAAAACGCATGATGAAACAAAATCTCTATTTCGAGGCACTTGAAATTTTATTGCTTTATTACTGGTTTTATTGATTTTTAAACTAGAAAATCTAATCTAAAGCTAAACATTTAATAATAGTTTTTTTATATGGTTATTATTTTTCTTCATTTATGATATGCCGGAAAGTTTGGGAGTTTATTTTGTTTACATAAATTGCGTTTATTTTGTATTTTTCACCTAACTGGTCATTTTAAAACATATGATAAAAACTCTATTTTTGAGACTTTTTAATTGTATTCATACATTAATATTTTTATTGAATTTTAACTTTGAAAAAAACCTTAAAGTTAAACGTACTATTATAATTTTTGGTTAGTTTAATATTTTTCTGGATAAAAAACTCATAAGCTTATTTTGTTTGCATAAATTGGGCTTATTATGAATTTTTTTTCACTAACTTTGTTACTTTAAAACATCCGATCAAAAAAAAAAAAAACTCTTTTATTGTGCATGGTTAGTTTTATTGTTTAATTAATAGTGAAGTATGAAAGTAGTCATTATTGTAAAAACTGGTGGATTTTCTATTGTGAAATTTCAAATTCTCACTAGAAAATTTAAAAAGATACTTTTGTAATATATAACGGTAGTCATTCCTTGATAGGCTAAAAAAACCCGTTTTATAATAAATATATAATGCACTGAGTAGCCATTTGCAATAAAAACAACAGGATGTAAAGTTAAGTAACCGGCAAAAAAAGTATGCTGAAACGAAAAAAAGTACTGAAAAAATGATAACATGCGGAGCGAAGATATCAGGTTTATTGCCACTACGTGGCAATTAGGCGGTCACCCGCTCCGATACGAGGTATCTAACCCATTAAGTTGAAATAACTCGGCAGCTAAAGACCTGGTCATCGGTTAGAAAGAAAGAAAACATGTAATACATCATGACAAATCAACTAATCACTGTCGACGAAGACGAACAAGTGTATAACAACTCTTATAGGTATTTCATTAACAACTATATAGGCTCATTACTTGAGGATATAATAAAATATTATATTTAAATATCACTGGTATGAATTCGGAATTACGGGGGGAAAATCCCCAGATTTAAGTATACCGATGAGAAATCGCCATTATTTAAATGAGAAATTTTACTGTCACCCATTTAAAAAAATTTCCTTCATGTATACAATTCCTCAACTTTGAAAAAGCACAAAAAGAAGGGGAAGATATTTTAATTATAGTAATAAAACTATGCATTAATTTGCGGCAAGGACCATTTTTAACCGACTTCCAAAAGGAGAGGAGGTTATCAATTCGATGCGTATGTATTTTTTTTATGTATGTTCAGCGATTACACCGAAACCATGCAACCGATTAACTTGGTTTTGGTGTTAAATGAAAGACGATGCTCTCGAATTGGTGCCACTTCAGTTTCTTCGAAATTGATTCAGTACTTTTTTAGTAATTAGGCAAAAACTAATAAAATTAGTGATTTTTCGCTAATTAAAAGTGTTGAATTACGTTCGCTCAATGGCATGTTGACAGCATGGCCGAGCGGTCTAAGGCGCCAGATTGAAGCTCTGTTTTTTGAAAGAGATTGTGGGTTCGAACCCCACTATTTACATCTATGTAAAATTTACAATTTTTCTTTCGTATTACAATTTTTATTTTTCCTATTAAATTATATTTACAATTACAAGTGTTATCATTCGCTGAATTTCTCATACAGACAATCAAGTGTTTGAATTGCTTTTTCAGTTATGTGTCTAAATTTAAGATACCTCTATTGGTGATATATTTTAAACATTTTAACGCTCTTTTATAATATTTCATTCTCTAATGTAACTTTTTTTTTTTACACAATCAGGAGCACATCTCTTCCTTCTATTAGTGCATATATTATTAGGATTCATTTTTAAAAAATGAGGTGCATTTTAACAGTCTTCAATAAAAAATGCCTTTTTTAAATGAATGACATATCACATATGAAAACAGAAAAGAAAAAAAAGTTGCATCACTACAAGGGAAAAAAATGTAACTATGATGTAAGAAATCCGAGAGAAGAATCTTAATTCACCACTACGGAAATATCCTGGAGGCGAGATTAGCATGATTATGGTTGTCAAATACGAAAACTGAAATTGCAATACTTTTAGAAAAGCACTCCAAGATCGGATTTCTTGGAACAAAAGAAAATAAGACTTTGTTATGTTAAGGAGGGAAAAAAACGCAATTTGAATAAAATAATGATGTTGGAATTACATTATTCATCCAGGAAAAAAAATGTAGAAAATGGCGAAATCTTCCATTTGTAATTTTCATGAAAATTAATGCAGATGCTTTCGTATCAACATGGAAAAAAATAGATTAAAATAGCACTTTTAATTTACATGATAAACGAACCTAGAATCAATATTGTTTAAAATGTTTAAGGTTATTTTTCTTTAGAAAGATTTTGCAGTCATTTTTATAAAGATTTAATTACAAATTTTCGACCTTACAAAACTTATTAAAATTAAGATTAAAATTATAAAAGTGAATTATGACAATAACTTCTTGTAATAAGAAGCTCTCTATGACTCAACAAAACCGATTCTTAAAATCTATCTATCTATATATATATATATATCTTTATATATAAAAATCTTCTGTGCGTGTGTATGTAATTGAACTCCTCCTAAACGACTGGACCGATTTTGATGAAATTTTGTGTGTGCGTTCCAATAGATTCGAGAATGGTTTAGATTGACATTTCGTCGAAATTGATTCAGTACTTTTTTAGTAATTAGGCAAAAACTAATAGTTAGTGATTTTTTACTAATTAAAAGTGTTGAATAAATTCGATGAATAGAGTGCGGACGGGATGTCCGAGCTGTCTAAGGCGCCAGATTTAAGCTCAGCTTCTTGAAGAAAGAGATCGCGTGTTCGTACCCCACACCTGAGAAACGTTTATGCTTTACAATAATATTTCCTGTATTATAATTTTGATTAACCGACTTCAGACAATCGTTAACTTTTAACAAAAAGGGAAAAATAAACTTTTCTATCAAAAATTGAACCGACTTCAAAAAATACTGAAGAGTGAAAAATGTGCGTATTCCTTGTTTTATGCAAGAAGTTAATTGCATAATTGTAATAAAAAATTAAATTAAGAGCGTAAGTGTTTATCGTTTGTATTACCTTATTTTCGTATGTTTATTTGATTTTCTGGAATCGGTGCCAAGAAGGACAACGTTTGTTGGTGACAGGACAACGTCTGTCGGGTCCGCTAGTATATATATATATATATATATATATATATATATATATATATATATATCACGTTACGTATGTGGCACAAAAATCACGATTATTTTTTAGTTGTGTAATGGCAGCATCCAAATGAAACATATTCTATGGGTTACTATGCAAAACTACTTTGGTAAGATTTATGCTGTGGTAAATTGGATTTATTTATGTTTTGTTCCTTTGCTGCAATTTTGAAACTTCAAAATATGATTATTTTTATCTTTTTTTCGTTCTTTTTACTTTAAAAAATAAATAAAAGTCACGAATTTTAAACTTTAGCATAAAAAAACTGAGTTCTTGATTTATCAGCACAGATGTGATATATGCACCATATTGACGCGTTTTTTTTCAGACGCCAATTTGACGAAAACATCGTTTTCGAATACCAGTTACATACATATTTTAAAATTAACCAAAGTAAATTAAAAGCAAACAAGCAGTTTATTAATAAATAAATAGCAATAGCCGAGGTACCATGCGAGGCACATATAATTGCAATTTTGTTGCAATCTCGCCAATGTGGTGCATATATGACATCTGTGTTTATTTCTCTAGCAGAAGCTTCTAATTTGGCAAAAAAAATTATCAATTTAAATTAATTATGAATAAAAGCAATATGATTGAATGTTTAGTATACATTCATGGAAGACCAAACTGGTCGCCAAAGGCGGCTAGTATAATGAAAATGATTTCCTCACACAGTGAGAAAAATATCGTATTCATATTTAGATTTTTGCCACTTTTCACCAAGTTATGTGAACAAAAGATTCATTGTAAAAAAGAAAAAAAAAGACAAATGTTTCTTTTTTATGAAAATACAATATAGCAACGAATAGAAATGTACAATTGTGGACAAAAAAAAATCCCTCTATTAACTATGCAATAGTTTATCGATGGGGAAATTAACTGTTGCTAAACTATTGAAAATAAAATCTACTTTTAAATGCTGCGTATAAAATTTGCTTAGTGGGCTATCTACATATCAGAACAAGCCCGAACTTTTTTCAATAGCAATTCCTAATTTTGAAACTATATTTTAAATCCTCGATTTAAGACATACCTAGATATGGAATTTCAAACCATTTGGATGATAGGATTTTTTATTATAAACATACGAAATTTAGAGCTTCTAATGTTAAGTTACATTTTCATATTTTTATTAATATCGCCTGAAACTATAATTTTAATGTACTAGTACTCTGTGCAGTTATAATACTAAAAATACAAAATATAAAATTATGTAACTTTAACAATGCTTCTAGAATTGTTAAAGTTACATCTAGACTTTTTTAAATAAATGTGTGAATAATTAGAAGCATCGATATGTAGGTTGATGCATCTTTGGAGATGTTTTATAATAATTTTAAAGTGGTTTTTGTAGTGCTGCGCTAAAATTTTCTCAAGAGTGAGGAGGTTTAATTCAGGCGTGTCTGAAATTTCTCATTCAGACAATCAAGTCTTTGAATTAGCAATTAAACGTTTGAATTCTTTTTTAGTCGCATATGTGTCTAAATTTAAGATACCTCTATTGGTGATATATTTTAAACATTTCTATGCTTTTTTCTAATATTTCATTCCTGTTATTAGATAATCTTCATAATTATTTGTATTACACAATAAGGAATACATTTATTCCTTTTAGTAAAGCATATATTATCAGGTTTCATTTTTTTTTAAATGAGGTACATTTTAACAGTCTTTATTAAAAAATAAGTTTTGAAATGCCTTTTTTGAATGAATGACATATCACATATTATAACAGAAAAGAAAAAAAAATGTTGCATCACTACGAGAAGAAAAAAACCCAATATGTAACCATGAGGTAAGAAATCTGAGAGAAGAATCTTAATTCACCACGACGGAAATATTCTGGATTAACAAGATTATGTTTGTCAAATAAGAAATTCAGTAGCCGGAAAAAATATTTTAAATGTCTTTCATCTATTTTTTTTAAGTGTCTGGTGGCGCTAGCAAACGTAGGGGCATCGTAAATTTCAATTACAGGTGACTATTTTTATATTTTATTCGCACCACTATTTAAAAAAATATACATTTCGTAGTGTATTTCTCTGGCAAAAAAAATTCTCAAAACATATCTAAAATATTTTATCATTTTGAAAAAGTGGTGCGAGGTAACACTGAAAAACATTCACCTGTAATTGAAACTTTACGATCCCCTCTAAAAGTATAATGATAAAATTCTAGCACAATCATCACGTACAGAATACAATTGTATAAGATACAGACATTTAAGTGTCTGAATTTTTAAATCTCTTAATTTCAGACACATCACGAATATTCAGACTTTGTTCTTGTTGTTGTTTATTTATACCATGGTCATAAAAAGATACTTAAGGGTGTTCTCAACTGATCCGCGAAAAACGTTTTGACACATTTACAAATTCATTTTTTAACAGAAAGTTATAAAATTTTAATGCCTGACTATAAAAGTGATTTCGAATTGAACTTATTTTTCCATTTTATGATAATTAAATTACTTATCGAGTTATAAGCTATTTCGATGACGTAATCACCCGTTTTTCTCCTCCTTTTCGACCAGTTTTTCTGCTTTCGTCGGGAAATAGGCTCAAAAGTGTCCACTTTGAAGGCTTTTTATGAAAAATCTATTGTGTTTTTTAAAAAACAAAAGAATGAGTGCAATTAAACAGTTTCTGAATAATAACATCCGCTACTTTCATGCATTCCCGAACAAAAATAAATTAATGCATATGTCACAAAGTTGCAATTTTTCATTTAAGAACACCCTTAAGTGCATTAACCTTCTCAGTCCTGATGTCGTCTGAAGGCAACACTAAAAACATCCAAAATTAATTTAAATGCTTCTAGAATTGTTAAAGTTAAATCTAGACTTTTTAAATAAATGTGTGCGAATTAAAAGAATTTATATTTAAAGCATAGATAGACTGATGCATCTTTGGAGGTGTTTTATAATAATTTTAAATTGGTTTTTGTTGTGCTGCGTAAAATTTGTCGCAAGACTGAAGAGGTTAAACTCAGACGCGTCTGAAATTTCTCCATTCGGACAATCAAGTGTTTAAATTGCTTTTTCAGTCTAAGTTTAAGGTACCTCTATTTGTGATATATTTTAAACATTTCGACGCTCTTTTTTAATATTTCATTCTTGATTATTATTTTTATTTTTTTAGGATTACAATTAGGATTACATTTCTTCCTTCTAGTAATGCATATATTACCAGTCTTTAATTTAAAAAAAAATGAGGTACATTTTAACAATCTTTATTAAAAAATACCTTTTAAAATGCCTTTTTAAAATGAATGAAATATCACATATTAAAACAGAAAAGAAAAAAAAAAAGTTGCATCACTACAAAGGGAAAAAAAATGTAACCATGAGTTAAGAAATCTGAGGGAAGAATCTTAATTCACCTCTACGGAAATATCCTGGAGGCGTGATTAATATGATTACAGTTGTCAAATACGAAATTCAGTGGTCGGAAAAATATTTTAAATGTCTTTCATCTATTCGAAAAAAAGTGTCTGGTGGCGTTAGTAAATTTAGGGATATGGTAAATTTCAATTACCTGCGGCTATATTCGCACCACTGTTTAAAGAAATACATTTCGTAGTGTATTTCTCTTGCAAAATAAATTTTTAAGGTATTTCTAAAATAGGGCGAGGTATCATTGAAAAACATTCGCCTGTAATTGAAACTTTACAATATCCTCAAATATTTAATGATAAAATTCTACCACAATCATCACGTACAGAATACAATTGTATAAAATACAGACATTTAAGTGTCTGAATTTCTAAATCTTTTAATTTCAGACACATCACGAATATACAGACTTTGTTCTTGTTGTTGTTTATTTATACCACGGCCATAATAAGACACTTAAGTAACTAACCTCCTGAGTTAACTGAGTTAACCTCCTCAGTTCTGATTTCGCCTGGAGGCGACAGTAAAACACATCCCTTAAATTAATTTAAATGCTGCTAGAATTGTTAAAGTCTCACCTGGACTTTTTTAATGAATGTGTGCATATTCGAAGCATCGATATACAGGGTGTCCCCTCTCAACGGTGGCCAATGGTTAATTTCTAAACCGTTAGTCATAGACATATATTTCCAATTGCAAAAATTCTTTAAAAAAGGCAAAGAATTGTTTTTCAAGCGATTTAGCTCAAAATAAAATTTTATTAAAAATTTACGAAAATTAACTTTTTATACGGTCTCCCGGTAGTATAAGTGATATTTAGTAAATTTTTCCCACTACGCTAAGAAGTAAGAGAAAAAAGGTCCACATAACATTAAAGGTTCACATAACATTAAAATTGACAGAGTTATAAAGCTTTAAATTTCAGGACTTAAACCACTTTTCTGTAGCTAAATACGGATGAATTGGACTGAGCTTTAAGGGAACGTTCACTAAGCGCTTAAAGTATTATAAAGGGCGTCTATTTTCAACGCTTTCTAATAGCTAATTCCTAAATCATTTGCCACAGACATATAGATCCAATTTTTAAAAGGTTTTAAATGAGATAAAGAAATATTTTAAAATCAATTTAACTGAAGGTGCTACCACCGTATAAGTTTTACGGTAATGTTAATTTTTATTATTTAACTTCTAGATTGGTTAAAATAGTTGAAGACATGAGTTTTAAAATTCTCTTTATCGTGAAAATCAAATTTTGGGAAATCGCAATTTTATTTTAAAAGGTGTGGTATTTTGATAAGCTTTTATTTTGCTTAAAACGTTCTTACTTATTTTTCCCTTGCTCAAAATTTCTATTCAAATTTTAACTCACTTCCAAATATCCGATCGAGGTTCAATTTTCACACTTATTTATATCCAATGGCAGTATAATATTCAGTAATAGAAACTGGGAGATAAAAGGCAGGCGTCAAATGACGACTACTGTAAAAATCTTAGGCTTCAAATTAAGATTTTTTGTTGCAGTTTCTAAAATTCATATTGATATTACTGTAATACTGTATATCATTTAGGGATGATTCTGAGTATATTAAAAAAAATTGAAATTTACATCAAATTTTCTGAAAGGTTAGAGCAGAGATGGGAGAGAAATTTTCTCCCATTGCTGTTTTTTTTGGGGGGGGGGGGCGGGGGGTGTTACGTTCCTTTTTACGAAATTTGGGTATTTTACTATCTTTAAACGAAATTTGTGTTTTACCACAATTTATTGACGAAATTTGTCGTTTTTTCGCGATCTTTTTACGAAATTTGCCGTTTTTTTCGAGATCTTTTGACGAAATTTGTCGTTTTTTCGCGATCTTTTAACAAATTTTGCCGTATTTTTTCGCGATCTTTTGATGATACTTGCTGTTTTCCGCGATCTTTTGATGATACTTGCTGTTTTTCCGCGATCTTTTGATGATACTTGCTGTTTTTCCGCGATCTTTTGACATATTTTGCCGTGATTTTTCGCAATCTTTTTATGAAACTTTTGCCGTTTTTTCGCGATCTTTCGACAAACTTTCTCGTTTTTCGCGAACTTTTGTCGAAACTTACTGTTTTCTCGCGATCTATTGAAGAAACTTGCCGTGTTTTTTTTCACGATTTTTTGACAAAACTTGCCTTTTTTGCGGTCTTTTGGCGATCGTTTGACAAACTTTGCGGTGTTTTTTCGTGATTTTTGACTAATTTTGCGGTGTTTTTCGCGATTTTATGGCAATACTCTCCGTTTTTTCGCGATCTGTTCACGAAATTTATCGTTTTTCGCAATTTATTGACGAAATTTACCGTTTTCCACGATTTTTTTCTTTGACGACCTTCAGTCGGAATTTGGATTTTTTTACCCAGATCCCGTGAAAAAATCGGCAATTTTTCTTAGAACGATTGAATAAATAATTTTTTTTCGGCGACTATTTCTCGAAATTTGCGATATATTTTATGTCCGAATGTTCGGATATATGATCGATTTTTTATAATTTTCGGAAATGATTACCTTAATTTTTTGGAAAATACCGACCGTAAGCATCTTTGATACTACTTTTTAGAACAGCACAAATACTTATTTTTATTTTAAATTATCGAAATTAATCTCTAAGATTATAATAATTGAAGCATCTATAAACTGGTGCAAAGCTTTTCTAATTATTGCTATATTTAGTAATTAATAGAAAAATGCACTTAATCTGTAAAACGAAATTAAAACTTGGCAACTTCTTACCAATACTAAAACAAAATTTATCTAGTATTGGTAATTAGAGTTGAATTTAGTAGAAAAAAAAAACTAACAGTAATAATAAAAACACAATGCATCTACATTCGAATCAAGGGGCGAAATTCACAGAAAACTGAACTACTGAAATTCACAGAAAAAAAAAGTTTTTTGAAAGGTTACAGCAGAGTAGGAAGGCCTGTGAATAGCCTCCCTCATTAATTATGCATTTTTTTTTTCCATCCTTTGGCGAAAATTCCGTGGGTATGTGATTCCTTGAAGAAATTTGCATTTTTTCGCGAACCTTTGGTGGAATTAACGGATTTTATCGCTTTCCTATGACAAGATTTTCATTTTTTCTGTAATTCTTTGTCAAAATTCGCGTTTTTCTAAAGATTCTTTGAGGAAATTAACGTTTGTTTTCGCGATCCTTTTCTGAAAATTTGTGTTTTTTTTTTTTTTTTTTTTTTTTTTTTTTTTTTTTTCGATATTATGACGAAGTTCATACTATAACGTTTTACCCGGGATTTTTTTTGGACAAAATTAGACTTTCTTTTCGCGATTCTTTGACGAAATTCATGTTTTTCCAGCGATTCTTTGATGAGATTAGCATTTCTGTTCGCTATCTTTTGTAGAAATTTGAGGGTTTTTTTTTCCGTTATCGTATAAAAAAAAATATTTGTTATTTTTTGAAAAAAATCGTAGGTTTTTTGTGCTTTTTTGGCGAAATTGGCGATTTTTCATGCGAACGATTAATGAAATTGACTTTTTTCGCCACTTTTTATCGAAATTCACGATGTTTTTAGTTCCAAATTTTCAGACTAGACCGTTTTTTTTCTTAAATTTTCGGAAACAAATACCTAATAAATGTATTATTATTTTTTAAGTTAGGCGTCAAATTTGACGACCGAGAGTAATTTTGTAGTCGTCAAATTCAATTTTGTAGTTGCATTTGACGACTAACGACCGCTAATTTCAAACACTGATAATAGTAATACAATTTTAAGTGCGCACCATTTATTTATTTTATAGGATTACATCAAATTCTGTTAGGTTAAGTAATCTAATAGAATAGAAAATGTATGTCATTTTGTAACGATTTGTGACTGTTGGTTTTCACAAATTAAATTAACAAACTTTCTGTTATTTTTTACTTATAATTTTAGTACAAATTTTGCTTTAATATGTAATCATCAACATAAATTTAAAAATAATATTGTAAATATTATTTTACTCTCAATGTTTAATGTGAAAATTTATATCTTGCGTTTTTTTTTTTTTATTTCCAGTAAATTTGTGACTGATTCCTAATTTGAGGCAAAAAAGATGCTTCAACTTTAAACAGCTATTACTCGGTCAGTTTTAATCGCAGAGGAATGGGACTTTTTTTGTATTATTTGTTACAGTAGTGGGAAAAATTTACTAAATATCACTTATAGGACCGGGGTACCGTATAAAAAGTTAATTTTCGTAATTTTATAATAAAATTTTATTTTGAACTAAATCACTTGAAAAACAATTCTTTACCTTTTTTTAAATCATTTTTGCAATTGGAACTATATGTCTATGACTAACGGTTTAGAAATTAGCCATTGGCCACCGTTGAGAGGGGACACCCTGTATAGATTGATGAATCTTTGGAGATGTTTTATAATAATTTTAAACTGTTTTTTGTAGTGCTGCGTATAAAATATTTCTCAGTTAAATTCCGACATGCCTGAAATTTATCATTCAGATAATCAAGTGTTTGAATTGCCTTTTCAGTCACATATGTGTCTAAATCAATAGATACATCTATTGGAGATATATTTCTAACATTTCAACGCTCTTTTGTAATATTTCATTCTTTAAAAAAATAATAATTTTTTTACACAATCAGAAATACATTTCTTCCTTACATTATCAGGTTTCCTTTATTAAAAAATACCTTTCGAAAAGCTTTTTTTAAATGAATGACATATCACATATTAAAACAGAAAAGAAAAAAAAAGTTGCATCACTAAAACAAACAAACAAAAAAAAAAAAAAAAAAAATACATGTAACCATGAGGTAAAAAAATTGATGGAAGAATCTTAATTCACCACTACGGAAATATCCTGGAGGCGTGATTAGCATGATTATGGTTGTCAAATACGAAAACTGAAATCGCAATACTTTCAGAAAAGCACTCCGAGGTCGGATTTCTTGGAACAAAAGAAAATAAGACATTGTTATGTTAAGGAGGGACAAAAACGCAATTTGAATAAAATAATGATGTTGGAATAACATTATTCCTCCAGGAAAAAATGTAGAAAACGGCGAAATCTTCCATTTGTAATTTCCATGAAAATTAATGCAGATGCTTTCTTATCAACCTGAAAAAAAGGTAGATTAAGATGGCAGTTTTAATTTATATGATAAATGAACTTAGAATCAATTAGACAAATTAAAAAAAAAATTAAACAATATTGTTTAGTTTTTTTTTACGGTTATTTTTCTTTAGAATTATTTTGCAGTCATTTTTATAAAGATTTAATTTAAAATTTTCGACCTTACAGAGTTTATTAAAATTGAGATTGAAATTATAAAAATGAATTATGACAGTAACTTCCTATAATAAGAAGTCCTTTATGATTCAACAACACCGATACGGTTTTAATGAAAATGATTTCCTCGCACAGTGAAAAAATTATCATATTCATATTTAGCTTTTCACAATTTTTCACCAAGGTACGTGAACAAAGATTTAATGTAAAACAAATGTTTTTATTTTATGAAATACAATATAGCAACGAATAGAAATGTACAGTTATGGAAGAAAAAAAAACCTCTATTAACTATGCAACAAGCATAAAAAATTTGAAATTTGCTTAGAGAGCTATCTACATATCAAATCAAGTCCGAACATTTTTTTTAATACCAACACCTTATTTTGTCACTATATTTTAAATTTTTGGTTCAAAATATTCCTAAATATGAAAATTCAAATCGTTTGGATGGCACACTTTTTGACTATAAACATTCGAAATTTAGAGCTTCTAATGTTAAATTACATTTTCATATTTTTATTATATCACCACAAACTATAATTCTAATGTGCTAATACTCTGTGCAGTTATAATATTAAAAATACAAAACATAAAATTATGAAATGGAAATATCCTGAAGGTATGATTGGCGTGATTACAGTCTGTCTCAAAAGTTTAAGCACGAGCATAAAATGTCGATATTCAAAGAAATATAAACAGTTAGAATGAATAACAATTTTATTTGCAGATTTAGCAATAATATTTCAAAAAATAATATCAAAAGTAGAAAAAATAAATTACATAATTGTAAAAAAAATTAATTAAAAAAAATATTCAAAGAAACCGTTTTAAAAGTAGATGCACATTGCCAAAAACAACCAGATATATAATTTTTTACAAAACTTTTAATTACAAATTATTGTCCTTTAATTTCAGATTAGTTCAAATAAACGCACGTCCATCGAAATTATTAATTTTTGTAGGGTTTCTGATAGCAAAGAGTACCATGCTTTATCAATGCCTTCTTGGAGTTCTTCAGTTGAGTTATACTGCTATCCATTGTCGTAAACCAGGCAGGTTAAAATACCCCAGACATTCTCAACCGCGATTAAGTCTGGTCTTAAAGATGATCAATCAAGACTTTTAAAATTTTTCTGAGAAAGTCAAAGTTTTGTAGAATGTGATACGTGGATTGAGGCATTGTTTTGTTGAAAAGTCCAATCAGGACCCCCCAAAATGTCACCAAATGGAGGCAGAAGTTGGTTTAGCGTCTCTTGATACTTTTTTGAATTTTGTGTTCCTTTTAACAAATCCAAAGAAGCTTGGCCATTGCATCCAAATGCCCTCAAACCATAACAGATTTACCGCCTTGCTGCCTGCTGAATAATGCCCTTGGTTCTTTTCGTAAATCATGCCGATGCGCGGTCGAACCATCAGAGACATCTAAGTTCCACTTTTTCTTATTGCTGGATAAAACAGTAAGCCATTTGTCCCCGTAGAGCATGTGTTTTTTAACCCTCTTCATTCTTGCCTGTTTGTGATGCAATTTGAGAGATGGTTTGTGTACCATTTTTTTAGTATGATGTAAACACATTCTTTAATACGTCTATGTGTAGTGTCTTTGGTCATCTGTACACTGAGGTTAATTTTAACTTGCCGTATGGACATATTTTGTCTAGATACCAATCTCCGTATTCTCCGATCAGTCTGAACTGTTGTCATATATGGTCGTCCACATCTTGGTTTCCACTTAAAATTGTCATTTCTCGAGATTACTTGATATATACTTCGTTTTCATCGATTTAAAACTTTTGTAATTTCAGAAACAGTTTTATTTTACGATTTCAATTTAAAAACATTCAAAATCTCACTATTTGTAAATTCTTTACCGTTTAGCTTTTTTAAAATGAAGGGAAATAATTTCTCCGCCTTTTTTACTTTTATGAAATTGCAATACCATGTCATACAACGTCATTACACACGGCCAATCCCGTGTTTCTAAAAAATTTTTCATAAAGTGCTTAAACTTTTGAGACAGCGTTTCTTCAAGGAAAAAGAAAAATTGAATAAAAATAAATATATTATTTATTTTAACCACCCAAAATGGCTTATTTTATTTTATTTTGATTAAATGTCGAGTATTTTTTTGTAAATTTAGCATAAAGTATTTTCTTGTTTATTTATTTTAAACCAGATCTGCTCAGTGCTTAAACTTTTGAGACAGACTATATGGTTGTCAAATACGAAAACAGAAATTGCAATACATTCAGAAAAACATTCCCAAATCGGATTTCTTGGAACAAAAGAAAATAAGACTTTGTTATGTTAAGGAGGGGCAAAAACGCAATTTGAATAAAATAATGATGCTGGAATTACATTATTCCTTCAGAAAAAAAGTGCAGAAAATGGAGAAATCTTCCATTAGTAATTTTTATGAAAATTAATGCAGAAGCTTTCGTATCAACATGACAAAAAAAAAAAAAAAGATTAAGATAGCAGTTTTAATTTACATGATAAACGAACTTAGAATCAATATTGTTTAAATTTTTTAAGGTTATTTTTCTTTGGGAATATTTTGCAGTCTTTTTTAGAAAGATTTAATTAAAAATTTTCGACATTACAGAACTTTTATCAAAATTAAGATTAAAATTGTAAAAATGAATCATGACAATAACTTCCTATAATAAGAAGCCCCTTTATGAATCAATAACACCGATTCAGAAAATATAATGAAAATGATTTCCTCACAGAGTGAGAAAATTATCATATTTATATTTAGCTTTTTACTAATTTTCACCAAGGTATGCGAGCAAAGATTCATTGTAAAAAAAAAAAAAAAAAAAAAAAAAAAACGACAAATGCTTCTTATTTTTTAACAAGTTGGAAATTGCACGTAAAGCGTAGCAAATGAGGTGCGTTCGTTGATAACGAAGTTTTAAAATATTCAGATCTTGCTGATATAGTAGAGCGTACTTTGGATACAGTATATTGGTCGAAATCTTTGTGTTCCTCTAAATATGCAGGGAGTAATTTTTATTCTACTTCATTAACGTATATCTTATTTATAAAATGTGAAGTATTTTAATATAATTAAAACATCCCCCAAACAACGTTTCCCTTTATAACATTATTTAGTGGAATACATTTGTGTGGCCTTGTAATTTAATAATAAATATTCCTTGCATCACAGATTGTACAAAATGTATTTTTTAGTACATGTTTCATAGATTCATGTCAATTCTGTTATATTCAAATGAGTGTAACACCATTAAAATGCATTTGAAACTTTTTCCTCCATTGACCGTAATGTAACGGAATACTTTTCATTGTCCCTGTAATTGATCAATGCATCCGATTTTCATAACATTTGAAATGACTCGACAAAATTATGTAATAAATATACGTTTTAAATTTCAAACGATTAAAATGTATTTGAAACTTTTTTCCCCATTGACCGTAATGTAACGGAATCCTTTTGATTGTCCCTGTAATTGATCTATCCATACGATTTTCATAAAATTTGAAATGACTCGACAAAATTATGTAATAAATATACGTTTTAAATTTCAAACGATTAAAATGCATTTGAAACTTTTTCCCCCATTGACCGTAATGTAACGGAATGCTTTTGATTGTCCCTGTAATTGATCTATCCATCCGAATTTCATAAAATTCGAAATGACTCGACAAAATTATGTAATAATTATGTATTTTAAATTTCAAACGATTCGATTGGGTAGTTTTTGCGTTGTTATATACGGACAGACAGGCGGACTGAGCGACAACAATAGGTGCTACGTATTTACATAATTACAAACGCACCTAAAAACGACAAATGCTTCTTATTTTTTTTAAAATACAATATGCACTGTTAAAACCACAAGTTGTACATTACACTCCTAGGGGTGAAACGCTTGTCTCGTGAGCGACCCCCTTAGGGGAGCCAGAATTGCACTCCTAGGGCACCACACGTCGCATAGGATGCCCTAGGGATGCAATTGGGGTGCCATGGGGTGACTTAGGGGTGCCATTCTCACTCCCTTAGGGGGGAGGGGTTGCTCACGAGACAAGTGTTTCCCCGCTAGGAGTGCCATATGCAACCAATAGTTTTAACAGTGTAGCAACAAACAGAGAAGTACAGTTGTGGAAAAAAACTCTCTATTAACTATGCAACAAGTTACACTTGGAGAAAGTTACTGCTACTAAACGATTGGAAGTAAAATCTACTTATAAATGCAGCGTATAAAATTTGCTTAAAAGGCTATCTGCATATCAAAACAAGCCCGAACATTTTTTTTTCTATAGCAAAACCTAATTTTGATACTATATTTTAAATCTTTGGTTCAAACTATACTTAGATATGAAATTTCAAATCTTTTCGATGTTACATTTTTAAATTACATACTTTAATTATAAACATTCGAAATTTAGAACTTCTTATGTTACATCACATTTTCATGTTTTTATTAATATCGCCTGTAACTGTAACTCTAATTTGCTAATACCCTGTGCAGTTATAATACATAAAATACAAAACATAAAATTATATAACAGAAATATCCTGAAGGCGTGATTAGCATGATTATGGTAGTCGAATACGAAAACTGAAGTTGCAATACTTTCAGAAAAGCACTCCAAGATCGGATTTCTGGGAACAAAAGAAAATAAGACTTTGTTATGTTGCGAGGGAAAAAAAACTCATTTTGAATAAAATGATGATGTTGAAATTACATTATTCCTCTAGAAAAAAAAAATGCAAAAGATCTTCCATTAGTAATTTTCATGAAAATTAATGCAGATGTTTCCGTATCAACATGAAAAAAAGATAGATTAAGAAAGCAGTTTAAATTTGCATGATATACTAACTTTTTTTCTGAATCAATATTTTATATAATTTTACTTATAATATTTATGGCTCAATTATTTCGGTTTGGAAAACGCCATAGTCTGGAAACAGATGACAAAGCGTGTTTTTCATTTCATCGCGGAAATGAAATATGTTTATGTAAATGGGCAACTAAAAGTCATACGAACAAAATGAGCAGGGTATGACTAAGTTTAACAAGTTAAAAATATGTTCAATGAAATTAATTATTAAAAAAAAATTGTTTCCCATCAATGCAGATTTTCACGCTTTTAGAGTATTGCAAAGAACATTTATAGAAAATGTTGAGCTCTTTCCGAAAAAAAAAAGGTATGACAAACCTTATTCTGCAGGAAAATACTGTCATACACATTTAAAGGAGGTGGAGGTTGACAAAATTGCACATTTTGTTTGGAATTTATACCGGAGACTACACTATAAATAAATACGCTAAATTTACGGTGCAGCGATGTTGCCAGCAGTTTTTTCCGTAAAAATTGCGATAAAATTAGATGTAATAAAAAAATTACATGTAATTTTACTGCAATTTTAACGGTAAAAACTGCTGGGAACATTGCTGAAAAAAGTTTTTGTCGTAAATTTAACGATATATATTTTTTTACAGTGTACTTTATTTCGCGTGTCGAATTTCCACGAAAACGGTAATTCATTACAGCTTTTGCCCCACCAGTGGCCGAGAGGTACGGACCTCTCAACTGGTAGACGGCAGGTGCTGGATTCAAACCCAATCGCGGTTGTCGGCCTAACCGTTCGGAGTTTTCGTGGTTTTCTTCGAACCTCGCGTAAATACGGGTTAGGTTCCCTTAGAAAGACCCCCACGAAGGGCACTCCCCCCTGGTCCTATATCCCTAGCGTAGACAATCGGACGACAAAAATAAACCATAAACCAAACCATTACAGCTTTTAATAATAATTAATTTAATTAAACATATCTACGCAATATCAAACCTATTCATACCTAGCTCATTTGTTCGTATAACTTTTTACTGTTGAATGTTGATAACATTTTTTAATCAATTCCGTGTCGAGGAGACTTTTGATGTTATTGCCTCCCGGACTATTAGATCGTCAAGGATAAAATCTGTAAAGAAAAACACCACAAAGTTAGCTGATAACTTTCAAATATAAACAATTAATTCAATCAAATTAATGAAAATATTTTATCCAAACTTCAGCGATAATTCTCATGCACTTTGCCCTGTGAAACATTTTTCTCCAGTGTGAACCAGATTTTGGTGCTCAGTAGTTGCCATCATAATGTGGTGAAACCTTGAACCAACATTTGGTGCTTCCTATTTCAACATCGTTCCAACTATTGGAACTATGCTTTAACAGGAGCTCCAAGTATTGGTTCAAGATTTCACCATCTTACTGTGGCAGCAATTGAGCACCAAAATTTGTTCCAAACTAGGACAAGATTTTTAACCCTTTCCGGCGCACTACTCTTTAAAGTTGGAATTTAAAGGGGAAAAAAATTAGGCAATCTATTTAGGCCTAGAGGAGTACACAGGTATTGTTTTTTAAAGATTCCACTAGCCATTTTAATTATACAGCTGTTCCCGAAGTGGTAACCTCCCATAAGTAAAGCATTGATAAGCCCAGTGAGAAGAGGGAAGCGCTGGGAAGAACGTATTACAGTAAAACATTTTACCTATTATTTAAAAACGGTAGAGTTTGATCTCTGTGGTGCTGCCATCTAGAACTCATAAGAAAGATTTAAAGTAGCCATTAGAGTAGTTTTTGAAATATTCACGGAGTTTTTGTGTCTCTAAACAGGGGGAACTTTAGGTGTTGCCGACCCGGCAACACTGCGCGTTAAGGGGTTAACAGTGTGTGATGGGTCATACGCAACAGTGACCAGATCATTATTGATCCTTGTTTCTGGTCAACCACCTGGTTCCTTAGTTAAGTACAAGTTCATTCTAGTAAAGTAACATATAATTAACCACATATAAAAATTCCATATTTTCTTTGAATTTACTGTTTATTTCCCTATCCAGAACGTATTTTATGATATAATGAGAAACTGACTTAAACTATAAATCACAAAACAAAAGTCTATCTTAAATAATATATTTTTTTTTAATGTTAGATAAGCTTCAAGATAGCTAAAATGAATCTAAATGTAAAAATGTGCAAAGTCAGGAGTTTCTGTGTCCACGGATATGATTCATAGATAAATTAAAGAAACAGGTAAATCAATTTACATGGAAATGATAAAGCAATCAGCTTTAAAATTTCGCTACAATTTGGTGAGGATGCAATGAACTTGCAAACATACGTCATATGGACCCAAATTTGACGCTATGATATTCAGTAACGAAAACAAAAAGTGGAATTTGAATGGCCCAAACGGGTAGAAATGCAATTGGCCAGACTTGCGTAAAGAACCGGGACTTTCTTAAGTCGACATCAAGGAGGTGACTTTCTAATGATTTGCTCCTCCCTTTGCTTTAATGCTAGAGGTCTGCACGGGCCCGGGCCGGACCGGAGGAGTCGTTTCGAATTTTCTAACGGGCCGGGCCGGGCCGACAAACAACATAAACGAGCCGGGCCGGGCCGGCAAAAAAAATGAACGTGCCAGACGGGCTGGGCCGATAAAAAAAATTTTCGGGCCTGCCGGCCCGTTCTTAAGATTTAAGCAGAAACGATAAAATATGAACTATTTCTAACGAAAATGGTTTTAACGAGAATAAGTATAAATGTGGCCATACTAGTTTGACAGCATCAATATAAAAATGCACAGTGTATCGGCATCGGAGTATTACATTATGTGTAACCCGTTTTAATATTTTTTTAGCTGACTCATGCCGGTCCGAGATCACGCTTGCATTATTTTTCTACATACAGACTGGCTGGGCCGGTACTAGACTTAATTATGGGCAGAAAACATGATTTGTAAAATTATTAACAGTGATAAAGAACTTGTGTTAGCTTAGTCTTCGGATTATACTTCTTGGTGATTTTTAAATTAATTTTTCGATAATGCGAAAGTTTGACACATTTTCTGTTTAATTTTTAATAGTAAAAGTATAAAAGTGATAAGCCTAACTATTGAAGGGATTTGGAATCGAATAGCGTTTTTCATTTTTGGTAAATAAAATACTTGTTGAGATATAATAGTTTCTGAAATGATTGCAGGTTTTTCTCCCTTCCCTTGCTATAGCTTCCGGAAATTCTATTCAAAACGCTGATTATGACAGTATTTTATTGTTTGCAGTATTCTTAATTTGCTTGTATCAAAAAATGGATAACGCCATTTGATTATATAGTTTCTGAATAAAGATATCTGCTAATCTTATGCGTTTCTGAGGAAAAAAAATGAATTTAGAAATGTATCAGAAAGGAGCTTCTTTGAATTTAAGAATGAATTTGGATTTGAAACCTATAATAAAATGATATAGAAATATATTTATAAATCTTTTTTATGAAACAGCTTCAAAATTAACGATAATTAACGATGTTTTTAGCTTTCTTTTTATTTTCTTTTATTCTAAGCCATATTAATTTTTTAATGAATCTTTATTCGAATGTTGAAAGCCTAAGAATCTAAGTAATCATTAATGTTGTTAATGTGTATTTGCTGAAAATATACTGTAAAATCATTCCATAGATATGTATGCAGTATTCTTTAAAGGAATCTTAGTTATACGATAAAAATCTGAATATTTTAGAAATCGTAGAAATTGTAACGGGCCAAAACGGGACGGGCCTGTTTTCGCTGATTTTTGTACGGGCCGGGCCGGGCCTAAAATATAAAAATTTAAACGGGCCGGGCCCGGGCCGAACTTTTGAGTTTTACAACGGGCCGGGCCGGGCCTGGAAATTCCGGCCCGTGCAGACCTCTATTTAATGCTCGAGTATCTCTGGAGTTATTCAATGGTTGCCAAGCAACACAAGACTACATACATACGTTGGAGATCAATTTTTAGTCATTTGGCGAATTTTTAGCTAGTCCAAAGTGTGGATTTTAGCAAGATAATGCGTCTATTCATGTTGCATACAACACAAAAACTTCGTTTAACTCTGAAAATACTACTGATCTTAACTGCCCGGCGTGTAGCTCTGATCTGGAACCAGTCGAAATCCTTTGTAACATCATATGTCGTAAGGTTTATGCAAATTTTTGCTATACTTTTCTGTTAATGAGCTTCGAGCTGCTGTTGAACATGTTTGGAACAAAATAGACCCCGAAATGAAGCAGCATTCAGTTTCTTCAATGAAAAGTCACATTTTTGCACTAATTGCAGACAATGTGGGTGCAATTCCATTTTAATTTGTATTATTTTTCTGTAAATATACAAATTGTCTATACTTTTGCCTCAATGTTAATTTCGTTTTTTTGGTCATTATATATTACGTAAAATGTAAAATTTAAAATTTATTGTTTGTGAATAAAGTACAAGTAAAGTATGACACAAGTAATGTATGACAGATGAATTACAAAAATCCGGTACATACTTCTGAACATAGAAGCGTAATCGATCATTGTCTAAACTTTTGCTGAGCACTGTATTTACCTACATCGAACATATTTTGTGATATGATGAGAAACTGAAGTAAACTATAAGACATGAAGCAAAAGAGTGCCATAAACCGGAAAGCGACAGAGGGTCAACTTGATGGGGAGTCTTTCAATAGAGCAGAGTGGGGATGAACATTTTAATTGATACCAACGGTTTCTGAAAACCTGTTGTTATCACATAGAAATTTATATTTATTTGCGTTAAACCATGGACCTTTCCCGCAGTACCTGTTTAAAATTGGAAAGACATACTCCCCATGATCTAACTGTGGAAAAATAGGTTCGTCTTTACGTTACCTAACTGAATGCACTTTAACTTCAGCTTATCATCTTAGACGATCTCAAAATATATCCCGCTCATCATGGTTCCAACTGATCTTAAAACAAGCTGTACTAGTTCAAAAAATTATAGACTGTATAACATTATTGGAAAGAAATCAAGGGCTTTTTCAATTGCCACCATTGGACTTAATAGATGATGAGGACATTTAGAATATGTTAAGAACATTTTTAAATAGAATTCTAATTTACTGAATTATCATTAACAAAAATACTTAAGAAGTTTTATATTATCATCTTGTTGTTGTTGTTATTTTATTACTCTTAATTATATTATTCTGTTTATTTTATTTATTCTATTCAAATATCTGCAAATTGTCTTAACCTACCACTATTTTAACTTTTTGAGAATTAAAAAAAAACTATCATCATTAAGTATTATTTAAGTCAGAAATATGATTATTGTAACTTCTGGTTATAGGTTTATCTTAATTATTTATTTTGTACATATAATTTTGTATTTATAGTGAGAAGAATTATTCAATCATGTTTATTTTTTGAGCACGCCCTGAATAGGGCTACGCGTTGTCATTGTGTTTAAATTATATTCTTTTCTTGCGGTCAGGTGCCGCTATTTTTTAACTTTCGTGTCGGCACTTTGATGTATAAAGTGCTTTTTCAGTGAACTTTTTTGAACTTCAAGAGAGAAATCGAACTCGAAATCAGTTGACAGCTTTACGACTGAAGATGGGGGCGAGATAAACTTTCCCTTCCTTTGTCAATTTTATAGGGTCAGTCCCTCAAAAATCATTTAAAGAGGTTTCACCTTTGTTCCGTACGAAAACAAAGATAGATTTATTGCTCTTTTAGTGTAATAAAAACTTGTGCTGTTCGCTCGCAGCCTTACACCCTGCTAGGTGGCGCTTGTTAAGCCATTTGGTAGGCCTCCCCACCTTTCTGAAACTGAAACTGATCGGTATAGTAAAATAAGGAATTTCTGTTGTCCCATTCAACCCCACTCTCCCCTAGGGCTTTCTCCCAAACAAGCACCCCTTCCCCCACACAATCCGAAGGCAACAGACCAGACAATCAACTCATCAAGCTCATGGATAAAAATATAGGATTAGATAAATCTTGATTCGTATATTAAAACGCAATCGGTCTGCCAAGTCATACTTTGTCGAAAGACACACAAAAACCCGATTTTAACGGTTCACACGTAGATCTACAATTGTACTTTTCTGCTCACAAACGTGTAAAAACATGGAGGAGTGGTAACAGAAAAATATCTAGTAAGTAATAAATCTATGAATGAACAGTTAAATTCGTTTTTTAGGTGTTTTCCACCAAGATGCGACTTAGCAGCAGGGCCGTAGCTAAGGGGACGATATGGGCGGCTTAGCCCCCTAAAAAACATTTTGAGCCTCTCATGGAAAAGATCACATGATCATTAAATAAATTTATGTTTTGAAAATCCAAATGAAATTCTGTTGTAAAATGTAATTTGATTTTGAGAATTTTTCAGTTTTGCAAAAACACTAAATTGTAACTAAAAAAATTGTTTCCAAAATTTCTCATCTTATTTTCACAGATGAATCTAACATGACATTTAATATTGCTCTAGCTACACACTCGAATTTTTCATTTTCCTATTCTTTTCTTCGCATAAAATGAGGTTATTACAACAGTTTAATGAGAAAAATAGTAACTACAGTGTGAATATGCCCTAATTTATCTTTCTGCGTCACTTAGAGCGAGAAAATATGAGCCCCTCTATACTCACTTCTAGCTATGGCCGTGCTTGGCAGCCCGATTGCGCTTTAATATGCGAATCGATATAACTAATCCTTGATTTTTATACGTGAACTCGATAAAGTGATTGTCTGCACTTTCTCCTCTCAGTCTACCATGAATATTTTTTTTATGCAAAGTACATTTCAAAATAGTTATAAAGAATGTGAACATAAAAAATGCAAAGAAAAGTAAAGAGAAAAAAAATGACACAGATGTTATATACTCACCAAGATACTAACAGGTGCCAAAAGGGCGTTATTTCTGTTAATATGGTAACTTGGCTGTTGTTGTTTGATTAATATTAAATTGATTATTTACCTTTATTTCCTCATTTAAAATTATGTAAATTGTTTTGTTCTATAGTAATTAATCAAAATTTTTTGATTTATTGCTATTCCCTTTTTAGAATAATAGAAAATAATTTAAATACATATATTTAATTGGTATTCGAAAACAAGGTTTTCGCCATATTGAAAATCGCAAAAGAACCCGGTGCGCATAAGACATTTGTGTTGAAAAATTAAAGCCTTCCATTAACATATTTCAAAAATAAATTAGCTTATTTATAAATTAAAATATTTGATGTAAGAATTTTAATAAATAAATTATGATTGTTTCAAGATGACTATTGAATTCTTATAAAATAGTGTTTAAAAAATATACACTGAAAAAAAAGACAAAAAAAGAAAAAAAAAGTTAAACGACGAAGCAATGTTGCCAGCATCTTTTACCGTAAAAATTGAAGTAAAATTGGACGCAATAAAAAAAAATACATGTAATTTTACAGAAGTTTTTACGGCAAAAATTGCTGGCAACATTGCTGTCAAAAGTTTATGCGTATGAAGAACGGATTTTATATCTTTATCTTCTCTTTTTTTTTCTCGCCAACTATAATTAAAAATCTAAAAGTACAAAAAAAAAATAATACGCGTGACAATTTACTGCATTTCATTATATCAAGCAACACTGAATCCAGTTCTTTCTAAAAATATTTAAATTAATGAGGTATACTGGTGCTATATATCAGTAATGTTTCTCAGACGTGGTGGAGCTGCAACTTGCAAGAGTAATTAGATTTATGCAAGCTCATTTAATGTTGGGTATACGAAGACTGTATATGCATCTTGTGATTCATCTATGGAATGCATTAACGCTAACAACCTTCTGTGTACATGCATTTATTGCATAGCCCTATTCGCCATTATCTGCTACATTCTGAGAGCAAATATTAGCATTAACAAATATCTTAATATATTCCTGTACGAGGTACTTTAGAGGTAATGCATTTGGGCTATAAATGAAATGTAAATATTTGTGTAGGTATGTTAAAAGGTATGTGATTAGATAGATGTATTTGATATGAGCCGGTTTTATGATTTTATGTGTATTCGATATATTCAATTGATTTTAGCAAATGAGAAAAAATAATAATAAGAAGAAAAATCATCTAATTTTTAAAATAAGTAAAATGAATTTTTTTAACACTTTTCAACATCGTTATAAATGAAATGTAAATATTTGTGTAGGTGTGTTAAAAGTATGTGATTAGATAGATGTATTTGATATGAATCGGATTATGATTTTATATGTATTTGATATATTCGATTGTTTTTAGCAAGTGAATAAAAAAAAGTAAATAAGAAGAAAAATCGTCTGATGTTTAAAGTAAGTAAAATAAAATTTTTAACACTTTTCAACATAGTTCAAAAATGTTAATAATTTTGATTTTCCTACCTTGTATGTCGATCTGTCCGCTCTGTGACTTACATAAATATATTCGGATCGTTGTAGTTGATAATTACTATGGAATCACTTGCAATTGATGTGCATTATTGATAATTAGTATGGGATATTCGGTATTTAAAATGAAGTTAATAGCATTTATTATTCGTTTACTGGGATACTCAAAAGTATTTCGTTGTATTATGGTTTATGCGGGAAAATTTTTTTGTAATTATTCTAACGAACTTACATGATTATAAACATATTGAAATATCACTGAGATGGACTGTAAGATATTTACTGCAGGATATTTTGCATGGGAATTATTGTCCTTTTTCAGGGCCACACAAAATAATTCAGTTTCAATATTGTCTATGAGCAATAACTGCAAGAAGCTCTTTTTGAGTACTGATATGCATTTTCAGATTTAACCCTTTTTTATTACATGGTGCATATAGTAAAATTTATAGATACAGGGCTACACAAAAGTCTTCGAATATATTTCCGTTTATTCAGGAAAGTTGTTGTAAAAGAAAGGTATTTTCATTGGTTTTGCGCCTTTCATAACTGAACTAAATTTTAGCATGCTACGCATAATAGGTATATAGATGAAAAAAAAATTAAATATATGTTTCTTGACAAATATAAATACACAAGTAAACGTTATAGATAGAATGTAGTGACAATAACCATGTTCTAAAGGGCTATTTTTAACAAGTCATGTAAGGAACCTATTGAAAATTTTAAGCAATCCCTATTATATATATCGGATTAATATCTCCAGTTTTTACAAGTGTTATGTTTTAAGAAAAATTCGGTGTTACGAATATTAAATTTCATTCAGTTGACTGAATTTATTATTATTCCTAAAAAATCTAAGACTTTCTAATTAATGAGTAAATAAACTAATCGTTGGGGGGCACAGTAATACTTACACATCATGTATATGCATAATATATAGTATATGAAAATAAAACATGTATAAACTATTTATAAAATGCATTGCAATTCCAAAACAAAATTTAATCATATATTTAAATATTTTTAATATACATACTAATGTTCTATTAATGAATTGGTGATGAACCAATTTCGACAAATTATATAAAACGCCAAACTACCCAGGTAGTGTCAAATTGTGCAAAATAAACATACTTATAACTCCAAGAACAGTTATCATAAAAACTAACGATTTACCGTGTCGGATTTGGCGTCTCACTTCCAATTAAAATATACCTTTGAATTGAAATTTGAGTAAAATATTGGGTCATAAAAATCGAACAATGTGGAAAACAGCATTACAAATATCTCGGTAACTAATAATACGATCAAATCCATTCTTTATGCAAAGTTTGTGTAATTTTATTGCCTTTTTTGTCCACGCCTCAAGAAAAAAGAAAAAAAACAATCGAAAATTTTTATGTACCTTTCATTAAAACGAATTTCTCGAGAGTAAGAAAAAAATTGTTGCATGTAATCGATATTACTGGTATTAAATAGACTTTGTCCCATTCTTACATATTAAGTACATGCAAAATTTCAAGTCTCTATCTCAATTTGTTCTGGAGATAGAGCATTTAAAAGCACACAGACAGACACACGGACAGACAGACGGACGAACAGCTAAAAATTTTTTCTAAAAATGTATTTTTCGGAATTCCAGTATATGAAACATGTAAATCTGACAATTTTTTTTTTTCGATTTTCAAAACGATTGCAAGATTTACCCTACGCCACGTATGATGGATAAGTAAAAATGACTGAATACTAGATAATTCTATTTATATAGGTGCTGTCACAATATTAAAAAGCTTGGAAAAACTGGATCATAAGAAAACCAGATTCGTTGGCAAATGATATAAATTTTCATAAAACGAAAAATAATAAATTATTAATAGTTATATATGTAAGCATCAAATATTTTCTTTCTGATTTTAGTGATTATATAAATTATTTCTGATGGAATGCATAAACAGATATAAATTGTAAAAATATTCAAAAAATTGTTTTATGTACGAAATATAAATATATAGACAGAAAGTGTTTGAAAAATTTCTCTTCTTTATAAATGGACTTGAGTCTATCTCACCAAAATCTCTATGAATGAATCCTTCTAAAATGTGAAAATACCAAATAATGTAATTACTATATTAGTCACTAAAACTAACTAATAAATTTGTGTATGCTTTTTATACAACACTATCTGAAAAAGGGACATTAGATGAGGTACTACTGTTTTTTGATTTTATGTAGATTAAATATCGTTTAAATTGCAAACATTTTTATGAATTTGATATTTCATTGACCGACAGCCTTACAATTTCTTCTTTCAACCCATTAAAAGTTAAAGTTTTGTTACAATATTCTGTAAATTTTGAAAAGTGTCTAATAATCTACGGTTTGACGCAAGATTTTTCTTTCTTGTTATTTTGAACTTCTTACATTTAACTATTTTCCATATTTTAATATTTCCATTGCAAAATCAGAGTTCTATTTAAAAATTACTTTAAAATAAAACGAAATATTTTAGAGTATCTAGTAAGACAGTTAAAATTGGTAATGAATGAGAAAGCTTGTTGTCATATAACGCTTGGTGTCACAACAGAAATATAAAAAAACAGCAACGTAAAAAGCACCAATTATATTAACTTATCAGCGTAGCTGTAGTATATAGCTTACAGTTCTCAGATTAAGTATTGTAATTTATACGTATACTGGTTTCGGTAGCATATAGCTTACAGTCCTCAGACTGAATATATTAATTTATACGCATACCTGTTTCAGTAGCATACAGCTTACTGTACTCAGACTGAATATATCAACTTATACGCATACCTGTTTCGGTAGCACATAGCTTGCAGCCCTCAGTCTGAATATAATAGCTTATACGCATACCTGTTTCGGTAGCATATAGCTTACCGTCCTCAGACTGAATATATCAACTTACACACATATCTGTTTCGGCAGCATATAGCTTGCAGTCCTCAGACTGAATATATTAGCTTATACGCATACCTGTTTTGGTAGCATATAGTTTACCGTCCTCAGACTAAGTACTGTAAATTATATGTTACCAAAACTGGTATGCGTGTAAGTTAATTTAATTGGTGTTTTTAACGTTGCAGCTTATTTCAACCAAAGTTAAAATTGATGATTGTAGAAAATAATAGTTTGCAGTTGTTAAGAAAATTTGACTACACTATTTATTCCTTACTTGCACTGCTTAGTTCAGGTCTTCTTAGATTACACATTTCAAAAGGTATTTCAATACTCCAGCCAAAGCAATAAAAATCAAACAGTGAAACAATCTGAATAATAAAATAATTCTTTATTGCGTCAAGCGTTTTTATATAAAGAAATGGCTTTAAAAAGTCTGCGGCATCTCTAAAAGGTAACAGGGGAAATATTTGCATCTAAATTCGATTCAGTATTGCATTTCCTGGAGGAAACTGGAAAAAGAAAATGGAACCCTCCCTTTGTAAATCCCATAAGCTTGTAGCGGCTTACAGGACGGAAGCTGGATTCGAGAAACTGGTCTCTCGTAATACGCCTGACGTCACCTAAAGGTTGTTTGAGGGGGAGATGATTAAACAAAGAACTGAAATACCTTGTTAACTTTCCATAATAGGGAATTGGGGTCGGAAAGAAGATCACAGGAAAGTAAAATAGAGTTTGGATACATCCAAAACTTCCCCCACCTATCGTAGTACAAAAAAGTATCCCTCTGCTGTTGATCTTTTGAAACTAATGAAAGATACTTGGTCTAGACGATATTACAATTTAGATCCCACAAAAGAAAAGTTAGAGAGCAAGGCACATATTATATTCATTGGGTTGAGGAAGAGCGTAATTTTGTATTAAAAAATTACAATTGACGGAAGAATGTTATACCCCTTTAAAGAATAATTACGTCATTATAAAGTCATTGGAATTTAAAAACATTTTTGCAGATCAAAGCAAAATTTTCAGCTAGGACTTCTGCGCATCGAAAAAAAAAATCAAGTTTCCCAAATTTTAATAAATATTGGGAAAATATTGGATGCCACATAAGTTTTATTTGCATTACGAAAATTAGTAAAAAATTAACTGCTTTTCATACAGGTTCATAAGATTTTTCAAAGTGTCAAATGTTTTGTGCCCCAAAGTAACTGTCTGAATTAACTTGCGCTCCAAATTCTCCACTAGTTCACAAGTTAATTTCATATTACGAAATATTATGAATTTAATAAATTTTTTCATATTATGAAAATTCATTAAGAATTTTTTTTTCATACCGTATAAGATTTTTCGTTGTGTCAAATATTTTGGGAACAAAAAATAACTTTCTGAGAAAAGTTTTGCTCCATGATCCTCCGCCCCCGCCCCCCCCTCCCCATTTGACAAGATTTAAGGGGCAAACCATAATTTGATATGAGAAATTATTATATTTTTATAAATCATTTAATTATGAACCGAATTACTATTTTCTTTTAACTTTTTTTCTGCTGTCACAAAGCATTCAGTAATTTAACAAGTCTTGTAGTGCAAACCATAGTCTGTTATGACAATTTGTTAGAATTTTTATTGATTTTTATGAACTTATGCAACGTTCTGTGCCCAACTACAATTTTACTCTAGTATCAGACTACTGTTGGTTATATTAGTATTCATCCGAAATACATCCACCGAAATATGAAAATATTGATTAAAAATTCCCTTTGGAAATAATACTAACAAAATATTTTTACTTCAAAAGTTATAGCTTCATATTGGCGATATTTACTATGAAATCGTTAAATATTTCTCACCAATGTCGGTGCAGTAATTGAAAAAGTGAAAACATCCTAATATTTGAGCAACATTTCATGCCGATATAGCATGGCCTTAGATGTACTAAACACAAACAATACTGATATTGCCTGGTTGTAAATACACTTATTTGCAGAAATGAAAAAAATATCTTGGGTAGTGTAGGGTTTTAAAAATTACTTTAATTCAGGATGCAAGTTAAAGTTTTAAACAATGCCGATGAATTTTACCGCCATCTAGAAAAAGTAAAATACCGCCTTAAATGAACAAAATAAATAACAAAGAACATAACTGAAACCAAAAATAAAACAGAATCTCAAGATACTCATGTACATTTTATGTATAAAAAAAGTATTGTGAAATTTGCACTGAAAACTTCCTTTTTGTGCATTTTAAAACTAAATAAAACATTAAAAAAAATCTTAATTAAGATTGAGTTTAAAATGACACTGAAAACGGAAATAAGACATCCGGAAAAAATTTTATATTCTTTTAAGCGTTTATTTTATAACTTGCTTCTTTTCTTCACTGTTTCCGCTCTTTTCCTTTTCAAATAAATAAAAATTAAATTAGGAAACTTCTTGTGTTAAACATACACACACACACATACATGGAACCATGGAACTGTAATATAATATACGTTCTTAAAACATGAAAAATAAATAATGCGTAACGCATACGTCATTTTTCGAATGGCAACACTTTCTGATAAAATTTCAGTTTTGCAATTTTCATTACTGCAAATTTTTTAAGTCCTAGACATCGCAAATTTTCAATCTTTACACCGTTGTATAGGGAAATATATGTACTTTTAAATACAATTTGTTTGAAAACTGTAGCTTAATTCGTTTTTGAGATAGTAATTTTTTTGTAGTTTTAAATTTAATTTTTCTGGAAGTGGCAACTTGAGTACTCCTTTTCTGTGCAAAGTAAAGGAAAAATAGCCATAAAGTAAAAAGAAGAAATAGAGATGACTTATGGTGGCTGGGAGTATTGCAAAAAATGTAACCCTGAAATTTGCTACATTAAGCCCAAACACAACTGCGTGTTTTAGCTAAAAAGAAGGAAACTTTCAATGACAAGTCTATGGAAACTTTTAGTATATTCCAGTTTTAAAGTAATGTCCGGTTCCCCAAATTTTTTTCCAATTGTTTAAGATATTCAATTGTAATTATATTAAACTAACATTATTCGCTTAATGTAATTTTTTATAAATTTCAGTTAAACTTGCTTAAGCAGACGATTTTTTTAGTTCTTTTTGTATACCTGTCATTTTACCAGAAGGAAAATGCAAAACAAAATTATTTAATTTTTCTTTCTTCTTGGAATAATTATATTTTTTTTTCTTTTCTTTTTTTTTTTTTTTTTTTTACTTTATTTTTAGAACTATTTTTATTTTTCAAATATATTTTCAGAAAAGAAAAGAAAGTACATTTTCACATAGAAAATTGATCTGAAATATAAAAAGAACGATGTAAAAGACAAAATGAGATTTCATAATACGCCAATATTCGATGTTTAAAATGTAATTGAAAATTTGGTTTGGCATGATTTGTAAAAATCAAGGTTTGCGTATTTCACAAAAAATACGGCTTCTTCTTTGCACGTTGAAGTGACGGAGTGCAATTTTTATTCTTTTAATTTGTGCTGTGAATTTTAATTTATAAAACTAATTTTAAATTTGTCATAGAGTTAACTTTGAAGCAAACTTTAAAAAAAAATGTATGTGCAGTCATTTCTTTACTTTTAACATTTTAGCATGCGCGTAAGATTTTTCGGTTTTACTTGGTTATCCCGTCGATCAAAAAACTCGCTAAATTATAAAATTAAATGACAAAAATGGATGATTTGTGAATGTCATATTCAATGATATTAAACACGATACACGTCTTTAAAATGTCATCAAGAGGTGTTTAATACCACTTTTTATTTCATGTTTTACTAATTTATTTGTTTTTCAGTTATTTAAAATATAAATTGTGTCAACATATATAACTTGGCTATTATTTTGGCGATTTTTTTTAATTTGGCGAAAATGGTCGATGGGATAATCAAGTTGTACTGATTTTTCATATGCGCAAAATCTATATTGTAACAAACAAATGTGTCCGTGTGTAGCATTGACGTTATTTTGTGAATGACAACATTTCAGGAAAATGATTTTTTGCAATTTTTGTTACTGCAATTTTTTAATCTTCTAAACGTCGCACATTTTCAATTTTTATTTCATCACATAGGAAAAGAAATCTACTTTCAAATACAATTTGATTGAAAACTGTGCAACCTTTTGTTTTTTTAATCTTTATCACGTATTTCCATTAAGAAATAATGATACACAATTTACTCATAAATGTAAGAATACTGTTCCTGATAATATTCCATTATAAAATTTAAATTGGTTGAGTAATAAAATAAAAGAATGGTAAAAAACGCAGATTAAATTATCAAAAATTGCAAATTCAACGTGTAATCAAACAACTTAAAATTTTACACTGCCAAATAAGAAAAAAAAATTGAAAATATTTTGAATCTGTTTGAAAGCTGTATTTCAATTTACTGATTGGCTGTGGTTTAAAAAAAATCAGGTGCGAGTTATTTTTAAATTTATCTCAACCGAGTGAAACTCGATTACTATAGATTAATATATTTGTCCTTAGAAAAATATAAAGAGTTTGAGATTTGTTTCCGGCTAATATACTATAGCAAAATTAAAATTTCCTTTATAAATAATGAAATAAAATAAAATAAAATAAAATAAATACAAATTTAACAGACATGTAATTGAATTTTATTGCATATTACATGCTCGAAACACTGAAATGACCAGAAACAAGATTGCTGCCGTAACGAAATCGTTGGCTAATAACTTCCGGCACGCGTCTAATACAGAAATGTGACTTTTGAAAAAAATCATAGCTTTATTTAATTCCATAATTAATATTTTTCATTTAACCCTTTAACCTAACCATGTTAGCCTAATCATGTTTTTCCGATATGTAATATTTTAATTCAAAGATTGATTTAATATAATATTGAGATTAATATTAATTTTTTGAATTGTATAAGATAAAAAAAATATATAAAATTATTAAATAGAAATCTTCATACCAATACTTTTCACAGTTATTATTTTATGAATGAAACATGAATGAAAAAATCCGCCATATATTTAACCCTTTGAAGGAAAAAACACTCCAATTCTTAAAATGCTGAAATGATTGATTGACACCAGAATTAAAAACAAATTTGTTTCAAAATATTTAAAAGCGTTTCTTCACGTATTTGACAAAAACAAAATTGCTATTTCAAATTACTGGCGTCAATGTGGCGTTTTGCAATTAAAATTAAGTCTGATATATTTTATCTCACCCCCTTCAATCGGTTAAAGTGTTAAGGGGACGGTCGACCTTTAAAAAATTTCTTTTAATTTTCATAACACAGACTTGAAATTTTGTGCAAACATACATTTCACCTTAAGTATATAGAAAACCTAAAAAGAAATTTCCAATCTTATTATAATTTAAAAATTCTTTAAAAATTTTTAAATTTTAAAACGAAATTTTAAAATGCTTCTTGCGTCTTAATTTTTTAGATATTTCCTCGATTTTGAATTTTGATCGCGTAAAAATCTATTAGAAACAAATCTGTGTATCATTTTTTCAATCCCTTAGATAGTTAATTTTTTAGAAATATTTTTCTAAATTTCATATCAATTTTCGTCAAAATTTCGCATTATAATAAGATAAAAATTGAAATTAATTATCTTAATGAAGTCTAATTTTAAAAAGCATACACAATTTCTTTTTAAGCAATATGAAGATTATTTCTTACTAATTTCATGAATTTTGATCAAAAATTAAGTAGCAAGCAGCATTTGAAAACAATTAAAAAGCTGGAATATCAATACTGAGAAAAACAGATTTAAAATATATTAAAAGCCTTAAAACTGTTTGTGAACAAAATTAAAATACTTGTAACTTTGCGTAAAATATTCGCATATCCATATGCTTTTCTACGAATGATGCAGTGTAAATTGGAGAATAATAATCCCTACAAAAAGAAATGTCACTTTCGGTGTCAATTTTTGCTCAAATAAAAGTCCACGGTCTCCTTAAAATGCTTTTTTGAAGTTAGTTAGCAATCTAAAACGCATATTACATGTAAAAAATTCATTAAAGTTTTCAATTTAAAAAAATGCTTTTTATCTTTTTTATGTAACCCGGGAAGCCCGGGTTCAATCTACTAGTTTTGTTAAAATCTGTATAAAACGTATTTAACCTTTTTTTTTTTTTTTTTTTTTTTTTTTTTTTTACATTTTTATGTCTGGCGCGCTAAAAAAATGTATGTTTTCAGTTTTCCTATTAATTATATTTACATTTTACAAGTGTTATCGTTCGCTGAATTTCTCATACAGAGAATCAAGTGTTAGAATTGCTTTTTCAGTTACATATGTGCCTAAATATAAGATACCTCTATTGGCAATATATTTTAAACATTTAAACGTTTTTTTTTTTTTCAAAACAAAATTAGGAATACATTTCTTTCTTTGCGAAATGTAGATATTTCCCGAGGTTTCATTTTTTAAAAATAAGGTGCATTTTAACAGTCTTTATTAAAAAATACCGTTTGAAATACCTTGCTAAAATGAATGACATAATACATATTAAAACAGAAAAGAAAAAAAAAATATTGCATCACTGCGAGAACAAAAAAATATGTAACTATGAGGTAAGAAATCTGAAGGAAGAATCTTAATTCACCACTACAGAATCATCCTGGAGGCATGATTAACATGCTTATGGTTGTCAAATACAAAATTCAGTGGCCGGAAAAAATATTTTAAATGTCTTTCATCTATTTTTAATAAAGTGTCTTGTGGCAATAGTAAACGTCGAGGTATTGTAAGTTTCAATTACCAGCGGCTATTTTTATATTTTATTCGCACCAATATTTAAAAAATATATGTATTTCGTAGTGTATTTCTCTTGCAAAAAAATTCTCAAAGCATATCTAAAATATATTTTTGTTTTGGAAAAATGGTGCTAGGTAACATTAAAAAATATTCGCCTGTAATTGAAACTATACGATATTCGAACATATATGATGATAAAATTTACCACAATCATCCCGTACAGAATACTATTATATAAAATACAGACATTTAAGTATCTGGATTTCTAAATCTCTTAATTTCAGACATATCATGAATATTAAGACTTTATTGTTGTTTATTTATACCATGGTCATAATATGACACTTATGTGTCCTGAATTCAAACATGTCTGCAATTTCTTATTCAGACAATCAGGTGTTTGAATAGCTTTTTCAGTCACATACATCTCAAAATTTAAGATATCTCAATTGATGATATATTTTAAACATTTCATCGCTGTTTTGTAATATTTCATTATTATTATTATTATTATTATTCTACACAATTAGGATTACATTTCTTCCTTTGCGAAATGTAGATACACAGTAAAAAATGAAGACCCAAATTGTGTTGAAAGATTTCTGGGTATAGGAATTTTTCTAAAATGGTACAGTAAGGATTCCAAAATGGTAGAGTATTGTTCCCAAAAAGATAACCCAAAATGGTTCAAAACAAAGCAGATCTTTATTAACATTAAATTAATCAAAATTTCTGAGGCATAATGTATATACTATCTAAGATATTTTAATTGTTTTAATGTCATTAAAAATCAGACTTATTTAAAACGATTTTGTACTACAAACTGAACTTTCCAAATTGGAACAATGCTGTACACAGAAATCTTTCAACGAAATTTGGGTCTTCATTTTTTACTGTGTATTTCCCGAGGTTTCATTTTCAAAAAATGAGGTACATTTTAACACTTTTTATTAAAAACACCTTTTGAAATGCCTTTTTTTTAAATGAATGACATATCACATATTAAAACAGAAAAGAAGAAAAGTCGCATCACTACAAGAACAAAAAAATAATAATGTAACCATGAGGTAAGAAATCTGAGGGAACAATCTTAATTCACGACTACGGAAATATCCTAGAGGCGTGATTAGCATGATTATGGTTGTCAAATACGAAAACTGAAATTACAATACTTTCAGAAAAGCACTCCAAGATCGGATTTCTTGGAACAAAAGAAAATAAGACTTTGTTATGTTAAGTGGAGGAAAAAACGCTTGAATAAAATAATGATGTTGGAATTACATTATTCCTTCAAGAAAAAAATGTAGAAAACAGCAAAATCTTCTACTTGTAATTTCCATGAAAATTAATGTAGATGCTTTCGTATCAACATAAAAAAATAGATTAAGATATCAGTTTTAATTTACATGATAAACGAACTTAGAATCGATATTGTTTAATTTTTTTAAGGTTCTTTTTCTTTAGAAATATTTTGCAATCATTTATATAAAATTTAATTAAAAATTTTCGACCTTACAGAATTTATTAAAATTAAGATTAAAATAGTAGAAATGAACTATGACAATCACTTACTGTAATAAGAAGCCCCTTTATGATTCAACAACATTGATTTGGAAAAATATAATGAAAATGATCCTCACGCAGTGAGAAAATTATCATTTTCATATTTAGCTTTTTGCAACTTTTCACCAAGGTATGTGAGGGTATGTGAAATACACGCTTTTCACGTGATTTATTTAATCCATTTATTTATATTTGATAAAAAATATTTTTTATATCTATTTAAACTTTGGCAACAATTAGAAGAGAAAACAACAACAGCAAATGAATTAGATATTAAAATAAATATTTTAAATAAACTAAAAGCGTTTTTCAAAATTTTATGATTTATTGTGTGACAAGAGGTATTCAGCTGTAAGTACACAAAATTTGAATGCTCTGAATTGTATAGTTTTTGTGTACGCACTCAGTGACAGACAGACAGAGGACAGAAAAAATATTGTTTTGTCAGATGAACGAAACACTAAAATACGACAAATGTTTCTTATTTTATAAAAATACAATATAGCAACGAATAGAAATGTACATATGTGGAAAAAAATCTTTTTTAACTATGCAGCAAGTCATGTTTGGGGAAATTAAATGCTGCTAAACGACTAGAAATAAAATCTACTTTCAAATGCTGCATATAAAATATGCTTAGAGAGCTATCTACATATCAAAGCAAGCCCAAAATATTTTCGTCAATAGTAACACCTGATTTTGACACTATATTTTAAACCTATGGTTCAAGCTATACCTAGATATGAAATTACAAATCATTTGCATGGTACATTTTTTTTTAAATTATAAACATTCGAAATTTAGAGCTTCTAATGTTAAATTACATTTTTATATTTTTATTAATATCGCCTGAAACTATTATTCTATTGTAGTAATACTATGTATAGTTATAATACTAGAAATACAAAACATAAATTATGTAACGGAAATATCCTGAAGGCGTGATTACCATGATTATGGTTGTCGAATACGAAAACTGAATTTGCAATACTTTCAGAAAAACATGCCCAGATCTGATTTCTTGGAACAAAAGAAAATAAGACTTTGTTATGTTGCGGAAGGAAAAAACGCAATTTGAATAAAATAATGATGTTGGAATTACATTATTCCTCTAGAAAAAAAATGCAAAAGATCTTCCATTAGTAATTTTCATGAAAATTAATGCAGATGTTTCCGTATCAACATTAAAAAAAGAAAGATTAAGATAGCAGTTTAAATTTGCATGATATACTAACTTTTTTTTTCCCCGAATCAATATTTTTTATAATTTTTGCCTCCCGGTCTACCATGAGTAATATTTTCTTACGTAAAGTACATTTCAGAATAGGTATAAAAAATGTGAACATAAAAAATACAAAGAAAAGTAAAGAAGAAAAAATATGGCACAGATATCATATACTCACCAAAGCACTTAACAGGGGCCAAAAGGGAGTTATTTTTCCTGATATGGAAACCTGGCTGTTGTTGTTTATTTAATATTAAATTGGTTATTAACCATTTGAAAAATGGTTGTTGTTTTCGGGAGAATGGACCCGATGATGTTACCACTTTTGAATGATGTTACCACTTTTGAATGATGTTACCACTTTTGAATTTAAATTAAATTCTTTATTTTTAGAAGAATTTTTATTTGAATTTAAATTAAATTCTTTACTTTTAGAAGAATTTTTATTTGAATAGTAAATTAAAATGGTTAAAATCATTGTAATAAAGGAGAAAACTAACAAATTTAAAAATGGGTAGACGGAAATTAACAGATACGGAAAAAGCCGAAGCCAAAGAAATGAATGAACGTGAATATCGCATTCAATGATATTAAACACAGTCAACATGTATAAGTTGCTTATTAGTTTGGCGATTCGTATCATTTGGCGAAATTGGTCGACGAGATAACTGAGTAATACTGTATTTGGTTTGGCGCAAAAACGTCTTTCAATGCAGAAAATGATAAAATCAAAAGATTATTGAGCCGCTGAAAACCAATTACGTGTTGAAAGGCGATCACGAAAAAGGAAGCAATTTAATGCCGAACCGATTAATTGTAAAACATCATGTCGCCAGGGCGACCAATCCACTAGCCATGGCGTTTTACTATCGGTCGGTTCTAACCAGGAAAATTTGAGTGCCAATAGTGATTCTAACAAGCCGGAAAATGTTATAGCTATTACTCTTGATTTTCCACCACCTAAAAAGAAAACTAAAAAGCAATCGGCTTGGGAAAAACTGGGAAAAAACTTTTTTGATTCGATGTCTGATGGACGCATTCACAGATGCATGTGCTGCGATCGATTTTGGTTTAAAACCTCCATCACCAAAATTCTGCTCTGTAAAATCAAACAATATATGCCAAAGTCTTACAAGTATAACAGTATATGCCAAAGCTGTATTTTAATAATGATTACTTTTGCACCAACAATGTTAAATAGTTTGAAATGTTTCTTTCGTCGCCAACTTTTATGCTTGGCGACAATAGAGTGATATAACTTAAACGAACCGTACCTTCAAATTGCAGCATGTATAAAGTCATTTATAGCAGTGGCACGGATAATACACAATAAAACAACTGGTATTTAGCTTAAAATGATAGATGAATGTATCGAGTGAAACATTTTTCAAATGGTTGGGGTAATTTCTTAAATTACAATTATTTTTTTACTTTTTATTTTCTTATTTAAAATTATACATATAGATATTTTTGTTCTATAGTAATTAATTTCTTTTATTTATTGCTGTTTCCTTTTTTTAAATAATAGAAAATAATTTAAATACACAAATATAACTGGTATTAGAAAAAAAGGTTTCCGCCATTTTTGATTCAGAAGAGAATCTCACAAAACACGGCACGTATGTGACATCTCTGTCGAAAAAGTAAATCCATTCATAAACATATTTAAAAAATAAATTAGCTTTTTTTTAGATTAAAATATGCGATGTAAAAATTTTAATAAATAAAAATGACTGTTACAAGATGGCTGTTGAAATTGAAAAGAACTACTGAATTCTTATAAAAGAGTGTTTAAAAAATATACACTGAAAAAAAAACGTTAAATTTATGGCGCAGCAATGTTGCCAACAGTTTTTACCGTAAAAATTGAAGTAAAATTGGATGCAATAACAAAAAATTACATGTAATTTTACTGCAGTTTTTGCCGTAAATACAACGGGTTCTTATTTTATAATGAATGTATCTCTATCTTCTCTTTTTTTTTCTCGCCAACTGTAATTAAAATTCGAAAGATACCAAAAAATACCCGCGGCAATTTAATGCATTTCGTTATATCAAACAACACTGAATCTACTTCTTTATAAAATATTTAAATTAATGAGGTATGTTGGTGCTATATATCAGTAATGTTGTCAGATGTAGAGGAGCTGCAGCTTGCAAGAGTAATTAGATTTATGCAAGCTCATTTAATGTTGGGTATATGAAGACTACATATGCGTCTTGTGATTCATCTATGGAATGCATTAACGCTAACAATCTTCTATGTACATGCATTTATTGCACAGCCCTATTCGCCATTATCTGCTACATTCTGAGAGCAAATATTAGCATTAACAACTATCTTAATATATTCCTGTACGAGGTACTTTAGAGGTAATGCATTTGGGTTATAAATGAAATGTAAATATTTGTATAGGTATGTTAAAAGGTATGTGATTAGATAGATGTATTTGATATGGATCGTTTTATGATTTTATATGTATTTGATATATTCCATTAATTTTAGAAAATTAAATAAAAGAAATAAGAAGGAAAATCATCTAATGTTTAAAGTAAGTGAAATAAAAAATTTTAACACTTTCTAACATAGTTATAAATGAAATGTAAATGTCTGTGTAGGTATGTTGAAAGGTATGTGTTTAGATAGATATATTTGATATGAATCCGCTTATGATTTTATATGTGTGTTATGTATTCAATTGATTTTAGCAAATGATAAAAAAATAATAATAAGCATAAAAATTATCTAATGTTTAGAATAAGTGAAATAATTTTTTTTAACATTTTTCAACATAGTTCAAAAGTGTTAATAATTTCGATTTGTCTAGCTGTCTGTCGATTCGTCCGCTCTGTAACTTGCATAAATATATTCGGGGTCGCTCTAATTGATAATTACTATGCATCCCTATGTAAATGATGTACATTATTGATAAATAGTATGGGATATTCGGTATTGAAAATGAAGTATATAGTAATTATTATTCGTTTACAGGGATACGCAAAAGTATTTCGTTGTGTTATGTTTTATGGGGAAAAATCGTTTTAATATATTTTAATGAACTTTCATGATTTCAAATACATTGGCATATCACTACGATGGACTTTTTGATGTTTAGTGTAGGATAATGGTGTATGGGATTTATTGTCCATTTACAATTTACTATTTACAATACTGTCTATGATCGATAATTGGAATTACTGCGTTTTCAGTACTGATATGCAGTTTCAACTTAACAAAATTGGAAAACAAAATAATTATTTTCTAATTACACGGTGTGTATAGTAAACTCTATAAATACAGGGCTGCATAAAAGACTTCGAATACATTTCCATTTATTCAGGTGAGTTACTGAAAAGGAATTTTCAACTGTTTTATGCGTTTTGTAACCGAACGAAATTTTATTATGCTATCCATAATAAGTATGTAGATTGAAATTTTTTGATATATGTTGCTTCACAAATATAAATACGCATGGAAAAATTTTACATGGATTGTGATAACAATAACCACGTTCTAAATGTTCCTTTTAGCTTCTTAGTGAATCTATTGACAAATTTAAGCAGTCCCTGTTATACAAAGAAGTTATATTGGCAATTTTCTTAGATGTCGGTTTTAAGAAAAAACCGATGTGTTTATTAAATTTCCTTCAGTTGACTAAATTCATTACTAAAATTATAGCAATGTTAAACGAGGCTGTTTTTTAATTAATTAGCAAATAAAAAATTACTAAATAACAGGTAACTCCATTTATAGGGCATTTGAAATATTATTAAGCGCAGAATAACTGGAGTTAAGAAAATCAGATTCGTTGGCAAATGGTAGAATTTTTAATGAAATCAAAACTAATAAATTATTAATATTTATTTATATAAGAATTAAATAATTTTCTTCTGATTTTATTTATGGTATAAATTGCTTCTACTGGTATTCATAAACAAATATAAACTGTAAAAATATTCAATGATGAAAATTCAATTGCTTTATGCATGAAATATAAACATGTAGCCAGAAAATACTTGAAAAAGTTCTCTTCTTTGTGCAAGGCCGTTCACTCTATCCCATTAAAACCCCTATGAACCCTACCAAAGAATTAAAATGCCAGATAATGTAATTATTATAATAGTCATTAAAACTAACCAATAAGTTTTGACATGATTTTTGCACAATACTATCTGAAAAAGAAACATTAGGTGGCATAATATTGTGTTTTAATTTTCTCTCACTTAAAAATCCTTTAAATTCCAAACTTTTTAAGAATATGAGATTTCACTGACCAATAGATTTACACTTTCAGAAAAACCTGTAATTTTATAAAACTTTCCTTCGTTTGTTCTTTAATTTTCACGGGCAAAGCTTTATTTCATGAAAAACAGCATTATCCAATAATCAAGGGGCCTTATCTGTCAGATACATACAACATTAAGGGCGAACCGCATATTTTTACAGTTATAACCTATCTGTTAGCAAACATGTTATGACCGCACATTTCCTCTTCTGTGGTCGAATCCTTAATTTTAGTCATGCTTCAAAAAATTATGTCACTTAACCGCAACCGTGACATTTTTTAACCCGCCAAAAAGCGATTCTGTGATGATTATCTAAAATGCTACGGAACAGTAATAAAAGTGCTATTGTGTTTTAAAGCACATTATATTTTGTTTACGGCTTAAACAAATAATGGACATATTACTTTTATTTTATTTTATTTTATTTATTTACTTATTTATTTTTACGGGGTATGATTAAAATTTCTGCTCCTGTTTTCTTCCGGTAATTTTGCAGTGACATTTTTTTTACAGTGTACTATTTGTTCTTCCATCATATAAGGGGGGGGGGGGGGTCAGGGGTTTTACATCTTCAGAATTTTAGAAATGTTAATTCTTTTAGATATCAAACTGCTATTTTATTTGAACATTTTTATGTAATTGTTTCTTTGAAATTTCCGTTAAAATTAAAGTTAATGGTTTTAAAATTATATCCGCTCAATAGTTGAAACATCGTTTTCGTAACTTTGAAGTATTTTCTTTTTTCAAATGACATTTTTGAGCATAACATGCATACATAACATACATCAAAAACTTCTAAATAATGTTTCACGAACTTTTCAAAATATATGTTTCATTTTAGTCTTTTTAAATTGAGCCAAAAATTTCTTTATTATTATCCATAAAAATAATTTTTTTAGATGATTATATTATCGAAAATTTTAAAATTTTACTTTAGATAAATACAACTTTGTATTTAAAGTGCAAAGATACTTTGGATGGGCAAATTTATTTCGATTCAGTGTAATTATTACACTGTAAAGTATAACTGGGAACAAAATTTTTTATTCTAGTTGCAAAACTGATTTCGTGATCCTGCGTATAACCTGTTGCACCAATTTTCCTCTCGTTAAATTTTTGACAATTTGGAGCCCCCGAAAAATGATAATTTTGGATCTTGCATTTTTTAAATAAATTAAATGAAAGGAGATACTTATACTTTTTATCCCAATCTACATTTTAAAAATCATATGCATTTTAAGATAATAAATTTTAAAAATGGACTTTTTAATTTTTTTTTCCAATTTTAAGATTCTTGAGATCTTTTAAAAATTGATATTTTCTCACAGTATGCCGGAAGTGTTCGAGAGTATTTCAAAATTGTCTGATTGACGCAAGAATTTTGTTTCTTGGTGCTTTGAACTTCTTACATTCAACTATTTTCCAAAGTAGTAAATTTCCATTGAAAGGTCAGAGTTCTATTTAAAAATTATTTTTAAATAAAACAAAATGTATTATAAATGATAGCAGGACAGTTAAAATTGATGACTGCGGAAAGTAATAGCATGCAGGTTTAAATGCCCTTCGAAACGAGATTCTTTTACAGAATTTTTTATCTTCTATCATCGGCTTTTTTAAGCAGAAATTTTGGCCTATTTGTATCGCGGAAATTCTCTGATCAAATAAGGTAAAATTTACAATACAAATTTGCTGATTGAGAATAATCAAGCATTCTGAGGCTCCAAAGTAGCACGTACCCCGGTCGCTCGTTCCGAAGGAGTTAAGAAAAATGGCTGCACTACTTATTGCTTACCTTCATTGCTTAGTTCAATCTTCCTGCATTACACATTGCAAAAAGCATTTTAATGCTTCAGACAAAGCAATAAAAATCAAGCAGTCAAGCAATCTGAATAATAAAATAATTCTTTATTGCGTCAAGCGATTTTATATAAAGAAATGGCTTTAAAAAAACCTGCGGCATCTCTAAAAGGTAACAGGGGAAATATTTGCATCTAAATTCGATTCAGTATTGCATTTCCTGGAGGAAACTGGAAAAAGAAAATGGAACCCTCCCTTTGTAAATCCCATAAGCTTGTAGCGGCTTACAGGAGGGTAGCTGGATTTGAGAAACTGGTCGCTTGTAATACGCCTGACGTCACCTAAAGGTTGTTTGAGGGGGAGATGATTAAACAAAGAACTGATATACCTTGTTAACTTTCCATAATAGGGAATTGGGGTCGGAAAGACGATCACAGGAAAGTAAAATAGAGTTTGGATACATCCAAAACTTCCCCACCTATCGTAGTACAAAAAAGTATCCCTCTGCTGTTGATCTTTTGAAACTAATGAAAGATACTTGGTCTAGACGATATTGCAATTTAGATCCCATAAAAGAAAAGTTAGAGAGCAAGGCACACATTATAATCATTGGATTAAGGAAGAGTATAATTTTGTATTAAAAAATTACAATTGAAGGAAGAATGTTACACCCCTTTAAAGCATAATTACAACATTATAAAGACATTGAAAAAAATAAAAATTTATTGCAGATCAATGCAAAACTTTCAGCTAGGACTTCTGCGCATCGAAAAAAAAAATTAAGTTTCCCAAATTTTAATAGATATTGGGAAAATATTGGATGTCTCGTAAGCTCTTTTGCATTAAGAAAATTCATAAAAAAATAAAATCTTTTCATACAAGGTCTTAAGATTTTTCAAAGTGTCAAATGTTTTGTGCTCCAAAATAACTGTCTGAATTAATTTGTTCTCCATATTGTGCACTACTTGACAAGTTAATTTCATATTACGGAATATGAATTGAATAAATTCTTTCATGTTATTAAAATTCATTAAAAATTTTTTTTCATATCATATAAGATTTTTCATTGTGTCAAATATTTTGGGACCAAAAAATAACTTTCTGAGCAAATTTTTGATCCAAAATTCCTCCCAATTTTACAAATTTTAACCCTCTGACAGTCTTGCAAAAGGGCAAAATTGTAATGTTGTTTTCTTAGCATTTTGTTTTAATTGCTAAAAAAATATGATTCTTTCAAAATTATAGAAAAATCTTATTTACGAATATGAATGTTATCCTTGAGTGTGTTAATCATTGCACAATGTATTAAAAATCCATTAAATCAACTGAGTTATATCATTTTAATTATTGCTTGCATTGAAGTGAAACCTGGAGCTTAGGGAACGTCTATACACGGGCTTGTCAGTGAGGGGTCAAACCGCAATGCATGAGAAATTATTATATTATTATTAATCCTTTAATTGTGAACCGATTTATCAGTTTTTTAAACCTTTGTTTTCTATTGCTACAAAGCATTTTTTTAAATTTAAAAAATTTTGTGGTCCAAACCATACTCTGATATTGACAATTTGTTAGAATTTTTATTGCTTTTTATGAACTTATGCAACATTCTGTGTCTAGTTACTATTTTAGCTTGTATCAGACTACTGTTGTTATATTAGTATTCATCTGAAATACATCCACTGAAATATGAATATTGATTAAAATTTTTCTTTACTTTGAAACACATTTTTCCATTAGCTGCGGTTTATTGTCTAAATAACAGACCAGATGTTATGACCAATAAGATTATGTGAGCGAAAAATTCCAACCGGCTATCGCCCAGTTAGCTTAACACATAAACCATTGGCCTTGTAAGCCAAGTATCTGGGTTCGATTCCCAGCCTGGGCAATTTTTAGCTCAGTTGTAAATAATCAATTCGTACACTATTTTTATTTCAAAAGTTATAGCCTCAAATTGGCAATATTTAACATGAAATCGTGGAATATTTTTCACCAATGTTGGTACAGTAATCGAAAAAATGAAAACACCCTAATAGATGTGCTTAAATGTACTAAACACAAACAATACCGATATTTCCTGGTTGTAAATACATTTGATTGCAGAAAAAAAAACTCTTGGATGGTGTAGGATTTTAAAAATTACTTTAATTCAGGATGCAAATTAAAGTTTTAAACAATAACGATGAATTTTACCGCCATCTAGAAAAAGTAAAATAACGGCTTAAATGAACAAAATAAAAAATAAAGACCATAACTGAAAAAAAAAAAAATCTCAAGCTACTCATGTATATTTTATGTATAAAAAAAGTATTTTGAAATGTACACTGAAAGCTTCCTTTTTGTGCATTTTAAAGCTAAATAAAACATAAAAAAAATCCTAATTAAGATTGAATCTAAAATGACACTGAAAACGGAAGTAAGACATCCGGAAAAATTTTTACATTCTTTTAAGCATTTATTTTATAACTTGCTTCTTTTCTTCACTGTTTCCTCTCTTTTCCTTTTCAAAAAAAGTAAAATTAAATTAGGAAACTTCTTGTGTTAAACACACACGCACACACACACACATATGGAACCATTAACTGTAATATAATATACGTTCTTAAAACATAAAAAATAAATCATATATATATATATATATATATATATATATATGTATGTATGTATGTATATATATTAATAGGGTGCATTAGGAATGAAAAAAAAACAGATTAATGTTTTTACAAAACAGAGAATATAGTTAAAGATATTGACTTTATAATTGAAGAATGCTATAACCACAAAGTAATCAATATTTTTAATAATTTTATTTAATAAAACTACCTATAGCTTATATAACTGCTTCTCTATAAGACATCCGAATGTTTGAATCAAATGATCCTGATGCATATTTGTCATTTCTCTCATTATGGCAGCTTTGAAAAAAATTTAATATTGTTTGATGTTTAATAGACCCCAAGCGCCAAATACACAATAATCAAACAGACTGAGTATCTGAAAGTCTAGGGTATATTAGGATTTGATCGTTGTAAATTTTAAACTAACTATTCCTGCATTAGTTAAGCCTTGTTTGATGGTTCACGTCTTGCTGAAACATATAAACTATTTTTTTCTCTTGAATAGGCTCTGTAAATTTTTCAAAAACAGCTGTATTATCTCTGAAGTCTTGTTGAAAGAGGCATTAAGGCAATACGCGATTTTCAGTTCGTAAACGCTAGCCAACAAAGTTTGTATGCAAAATAATTGGTGCGTTAGAAATGCCTATGAAAAAAACCCTCATTTAGTCTGCTAATTTTCTTAAACTCTTCAACTGCTGGATTTTTCAGTTGATATAAGAACCGTTTAGATCTCATTTGAAAAAGTTTTTGATTATTTATTTATTTTTTACTTCGGACGTGAAGTATTTTTTCCTTATTACATAATATTTATATAAATGTCTTGATTAGTTGATTAATAACGCATTATTTGGTTGTTGTTATTTTAAACTATTAATTCCTTTTTGTTTAATCCTTTCAGGGTAGGTTATGCATATATTTATTTTCAAAAAGTACATGTGGAATTTGATTTTTCACGATTAATAATTAATTGCAATATTTATCTTTCTTAATTAGAGCATTTTTTCGTATTTTACCAGTAAAGGGAACTGTTTAAAAAAACTGTGTCTTTCAAATAAATTTGAATAAGAGATATCGTATCGAAAGAGTTAAACCTTATATGATAGTTAAGCGTTTGACTAAAACTATGGCACCATCCGATTTCTTGAGATTGCTGGATAAAACCAGATGTTTTAATGTCTTTTATTTTTTGTTACTGATAAAACGTTTCCCGTTTGTAACCTTATGAAGCTTTTAAACGAAATGTCTGTCAGGTTTCTAGTCGAGATATTTCTAAACCACTATAATCAATCTTTAAAGCTACAATTAGAGCAAACTTTTTCAATCCTTTAGTAAACTAATTATATGCATACACACACACACATATATATAGTCGGCTCTCGTTAATTCGAACTCATCGGGACCATAAGAAATGTTCGAACTATCAAAGTTCGAATTATGAAAGTATGAGAGGAAAGCGTGTTTAAAGGGGTACTATTACAAAGAAATTAATGTTATTGTAATTTTTAAATATACTTCGGCTGTTATCATCAGAATATGACTTAATATTAAATGAAAAGATATAAACACATAAACTAATTAACAGATAAGGAACAAACACAAAAAAGATGAGGTGCAGGTGTCATTGGATTGGTGGACAGACGGGGACTAAAAAAGCAGATATCAAATGCATGAGACTATATGTATACTTGTTCAGAAGAATTCTGACAAAATTGAAAGAAAGAAAATTATTTTAAGCATATGAAGTCCGGAAGTGGGTAAGACAAAATGGAAAACTGAAATCACGTTAGTTCGAGTTAAACGATGTTAAGAGAAAATGAGTTCGAATAAATGAAAATTTTTAACGTTATTCTGGAACTGAAAATTTCGGAACTTCATGATTAATTCGAACTAAGCAAATATTCGATTTATCCGACTTCGAATTAACGAGAGCTGATTGTATGTATATATATACTTTATATACTTTTACGAACTCGTATATAAAATGTAGAATAAAAAGTAAAAAATGAAAAAGGAAGTATTTTTTTTTATCTTTTATATTATCAATTTAATCTAACTTAGACTGTAGCACTCTTACCTTACATAGAAAACATTTTCATAACTTCATTTTGTTCTCTTTGTCTCATTTAGATTATAGTTAACGGAGTTTATATTCATTTGTAATTACAGGGATTAATTTTATCGTGTTTTTACTCTTGTTGTTTTAGCCCGATTTATGGGCCCGTTGAACAACTATCAATTTTTGTTTAACTGCCTTATCCAACTTTTTAACTGTTAACATGTACGTAGTTTTTTGCTTACATAGTTGCATTTTGTTAATATAGATGCACATGCAATTTTGTGAATTTTAGCTACATAACAGTCTCATTTTTATGAATAAATGGGATAGATGGAGCTAAACGTATTGTATGCCTAACGACTCAGATTGGATATAGTTAAAACAATGATCTTTTATTCATGACTTCCAATGTATGTCGTTATTTTTCACTTCATGGGGTGGCCCAACAAAATTTCAGAGAGTCCCCGTAATACATTTATTTCATATTACAGAATATCTTTATAACGCAATTTCATTTAATGCAATTCTGCAACGTACAACTTCTGAGATGTAAACAGTGAATTTTGCTGTGAAGAAACACCCGAATTTCGAAACTGTAAAAAATTGCTCCTGTCTAAAAAACTAAGTTTAATGCGTTAGTTCAGTTGTATATCCTTAATTTAGAACTTTTTAATGAAAAAAAAAATCGCTATTACAGTAAATGTTTTTGAAAAGGACCAATACATTGAATGATTTTGGTCCAGGTATGTTTGGACCATTTTCAAAAAGTATATTTAATAATATGTTGAATAATCTGTATAATACAAAAATTTATACTCCAAATAAAGAATGCTGTATAATGATACTCTAAGGTATTTGATATGTTTCAGAAATATTTGGATGTATTCATGAAATAAATTTAATGATGTAAATTTAATGATGAACCTTGCGTTTTTAGGTTCGCTTTAAATAGATCTTCTAGTGTATTTACAATTGAAAATGTCATTATTATTTTCACATTTCAATTACTTTCGTTGATTAACACAGATTCTGGGTTCTGTTTCCGGAAGGTCAAAGCTTGTATACTATAGTAGGGGAAGTGGTTCGATTCGCTTAACTTTTCTGTCAAAAAACTGTTTGCTTCAAAGTATTTAGAATACCTCTATAAAATTACCAGTTTTTATATTTTCTATATATGCAGAAGGTTTTGCAGAATAATCCGAGAATGCGAAATCGTCACAATAAATATCTAAATTTGATTACGGCATCAGCAAATCCACTTACTTTTTTTTTAGAACAGAGAGATTCTTCTGGAAATCAAACTCATTCTCAAACTCACTAAAAGTAAATTACATAAACTTCTTTGCCCAGCAGGTATAACCCAAGTGCAGTTTTACTCATGAGAATAATGTTCTATCCATTTATGGCATATTAGATATGCACTGATATCTAGACAGACAGCATTAGGCTTTTACCTTCAACAACTCAGCTTGAGGGTTTGCCTTCCCGATTCCATTATGGGGATTTAACAAGCAGATTCTGCTCCTCAGGCCTGTCTCCAGTTCCCCGTCGGCACCCTTTCCGTGAAGCTATTTGCATGACATCAGATTATTCTGTACCTCCCTCATTCGCTCATAAGCTGAAATAAAATTCTTCTTCTGTCTAAAGAACGTAGAATGAAATATGACCCTCTAAATTCGTTTTTTATCTGTTGCTACCTCCCGTTATTCAGCTGTCTTTCACAAGCAGCGTTAAGTTATTAATAAAACTCCAATTCAAAAGTTTTGCATTGTTATTTGAGGATTATATGTAAATTTTCTCTTGTTGGGGAAACTGTGATTTTCAGCTTTCATGCGTGAGTAACTATGTGTATGTGGTTGTTATAAAAATCGTATCTTTTAAAAGAAAAATAATGTTTACAAATCTACACAGTTTAAGTTTTGGATCAATACATCTAGCCTTTTGACTATTTTAAAAGAAAACGGTAATATAACTGTAGTTAAACTGAATTTTATGCATATTACAGCCTGCATTATAATCAGAAAAGAATTAAATTTCGGTAATGCAACAGTTTTCTATAAAAATGGCCAAGTGGTTGGATATTTTACTGGAAATTTGAAACAGTGAAGTATTATTTAACATTTTTACTAAATGTTAAAGCCATCCTCAAATGATAAGTAAATTTATCTTCATAATAATTTGTAACAGCAACTGTAGAGAATAAATACCGATCCATAAAAATTTATAAATAAGTTAAATATTGTGAAAAATTAATTTTTTTTTATCCGTGGAATGTACAAGTGATTTAATTAATTGTAATTCAAAGTAAAATTAGCTAAATAATCTTGTGTTAAGCTATCTCAAAACTCACAGAGAAGATCCATCCATATTTCTCTGTGAATGAATTGAATGAGAAATAGCATCAAAAGCTGTATAAATGTTTAGTGTATACACCTGCATAGTTAAAGTTCTCAATACAGTGTTTTCGGTTTACAGCTTTTTATAATCTTTTAATACAATCCCGTTTCTCAGATATTTGTGGATTACTTTTGTACTACAATATGAGTACGTTACGGATTCATTATAACGGAATCTTTCTTGTATTTATCTTATAAATTAACGTTTTAGTTACGTACTACTTTATTTTGTCTGATAAAAAACTTCACAGATCATGAATTTTATGCTAAATACTAAAATTATTTTTTTTCCTTTTTATTCGTTATAATTTTAAATGATCTAATTATTTTTAACTCAGTTTTGCGTTTTTTATTTCAGCAGTAGTTTCAAACTGAAAAGATATAATGAAAAAAATATTTTATCTTCTACTTCCATTAAAACATAAATGAACTTTAAAGTTTCTACGCCAAGTTTCCAAATAAGTACTTATGTCGTTTGCTAATCCTTTAAGTACTTTTAAAAATTTTTAGTAAGCAAGAACTGTGCTAAATAAAGCTAAACTTTTAAGCTTGTGATGTTCCAAAAATTATTTTTTAAGGTTTAAGAAATCATTAAATAACTTAAGAAAATTACTAAACAACTTCCTCTATAAATAGCCTTATTGCATTTATTTTTTGTTTCTAAAAGTTTAAAATTAAATAAAAATACAGTTATCTACTTTAAGTAGTCTTTTCAGACGAAATTTAAAATTAAAGAAAATGGAATAACCACTTTATTTTACAATTCAAAAATAAAACAAAAAATGCTGCTTAAAACTTTTATTTTACAGTAGAATATTTTTATGCAAATATATTTTTTAAATGTAAGTTTTATACTTTTATGATAGAGTCGACAAAAGCAGATGTATGTAAAATTGAAGGGAATACTTGTTGATTTGAATAAACAGAAGTAAAATCTTAAAATTTTTAAAGTTATTTTTTTATAATTTTTTACCGTTTGTTTAGGTCACTATATTTTCAGATTATTTATATATAGTCGAATGACATTAATATGACTACCTGTTAATAGCCAAAATAACCAATGAATAGCGCTCGGAGAATAGTCACAGGTGTATTTAGCCATCATGATTGTAGTTCAGCTGACTGCTGTAGGGTACAAGTGCAGGATCCAAGTCGCGAGAACCATAATCATGGCATGATTCCTACAGATGCTCGATTGGTATAAAGTCAGAGTAATTAAGGAGGAGTATGTGTGGAGGCAAGGAGGTACAATAAAGTGTTCTCAATACTTGTCAAAATACTCACTTATAATTCCAGCAGTATGAATGTCGCATTGTCGTTCTGGCATATGCTACCATATAATCTAATGTAAACTTCTGCATGTATGGGTGTAAGTCGACTAGTGCAGATTTTGATGAGACGTATATTGTTTATTTTCAGTGAAGATTTTAGTGTTTTACATATTGTTCATCTGTTTTTTACCAGAGCCTACTGTAAATTATTAGATAAAAGAATTGGTTCTTAAAAGAGACAAAATTTTGTCTGACATATTAAAAAATATAATAGCGCAAAAGAGTTATTACCACTATATCAAGGCGGAAAAAAATTTTAGGTAAATGTCCATATTATTTTGAAACATAAGATCAAACTTACCTTTATATTTCGTTTGATCCAAAATTCGTTTGTAAAAACCGACGAGCGTAGCGGGCTTAGCCTAATAAAAACTAATATAAAATCATCAAATTGAGGTACAATTTTTATACAAATTGTTTTTAATGTTATATTTTCTTTTATTGGATAGCGTAAAAACTACGTGGAAGTATTCAAAGATTAAATTTCTGGAAAATATTTTAACCCTTCACTGTACGATTTTGTCTGTTTTTATGAAAAAATATTTGAAATCTATATATTAATATAATAATGTTAAAAACAGTAAAAAAAAAAAAAATTTCAAAATTTCATCAAAATTTTTGATAGGTTATGGCAAGTCCTTCTGTATACATACATGTTGTGGTTTATAAATATTGTATTGCTATATTTTACGATTAAGTGGGATTAAAATAATTAATTTTGTTTGCTTCCAAGCGTCTTGCAAATGGGTAAAATTGTAATGTTGTTTTCTCTGCATTTTGTTTTAAATGCTAATAAAATATGATTCTTTCAATATTACATAAAAAATCTTATTTAGGAATATAAAAGTAATCCTTGAGAGTCTTAATCATTCTTCAATGCTTTGAAAATTCATTAAATTTATAGAATTATAATATCTTAAATATTGCTTATATTGCAGTGAAACCTGGAGCTTAGTGTACGGAATATTACGGGACAAACGCTTAGAGGATTAATATTCTGCAACTTTTCTTGTATTAATATTTTTAAGCATTCAGTAAAAATAATAAAAGAATTTTTACATTAATTACTCAGTCTTTTTTTTTTTTTTTCCAAGAACAACTTTTAATTTTTTTTTCAAATGAAGTCATATGACGTAGACAAAATAAGTGTTATTCAATTTTTTGGGCTGTTCTTGGTCAGTTGAAGTGATTCTATTAGGCAAATACGCTCATGATGAGAATTATAGTTGTTTTAGATATATGACAGATGCGATACATGGTGCAGTGAAGGGAACAATTCTATTTATACAAGTATTAAAAATCGCATTTCGTAGTATAATTCTTTTGCAAATGTTTTCAAGCCGTATAGAAAAAGGCTTTTGTTTTGAAAAAGAAGTGCAAGATAGCATTAACCCTTTCCGGCACGGGCAAAATCTTTTAGTAAAATGAGAATTTATCGACTGACACCGGAATTCACATACGAATTTTTTAGATACTTTGAATCCCCTAATTTAAGCTTCTGCAGTAAAAGCAAATTTTTACTAAAATATTATTGGTGCCATTTGCAAGTTTGGAATTAAAATTAGGTATCCCAGACCGGGCACAGTGTGCCGGAAAGGGTTAAATAATATTCACCTATAACTGAAAAGTTGCGATATCGCTACGTAAAATTCTACGATGCTTAAAACCGTTCGTTAAATCAATATTGATAGAATCGTCCTTTAGAATTGCTTTATTATTTTTTTATTTCCTCCAAATATCTGTAATTTGAATTTTTTTCGTTTTTTTAAATAATAATTTAATTTTTTATCGAAATATAAACTATATCAACATTCAGAATTGCAGGAAAACATAATTTACTTTTCCTTTCTTCTTAGATACTGATATTTAAAAAAATATCACGATAAAGCATTGAACTATGACCGGAAACAATTTTAGAATCAATGATGAATTTTTTTCTCAAAATCAATAAGCTTCATTTGAATTGAACTTTAAAAATCACCCCCACCCCCCTTTTTTTTCTTTTCCTCACTAAACTGCATCGTACTTAAAGTTGCCTCACGGCAATCGATAATATTCTGTATTAAATTTCCCCATATAAATATCAAATATATTGGAGAAATTTTCATTTTTATTAATGATACTTCAAAAAACCATTTTTCTCTTGATTTCTTTTAACATTTAATTTCACCAGCTCCCTAAATTTAAACTTTATTCAATAATGAATTCTTGACTATCACTCATGTTGAATGATTTTCCTGAGTTTTAAATGTCTACTTTGATTTTCTCCATCTTTATGTTGCATTATATTTTTTAGTGAAAGGTGTTTCAGAAAAATAGACATAGGTAATGGGCATTGTAAAATAAAATATTTAATGTAAATATTTAATGTAAATGTCATCTAATTGTAACCGGTTTGTATGCATACGGTTTTATAAATTTATAAATATTAGAGTATCCAACTTGGTTGTAGATTAAAACTGAAAGGCATTTTTTAAAATTGAAAATACCTGTAAATATTACATACATATATAATATTCACAATATGTATATTGAGCGATGTTTAGAAGTTTTTTAAAATACAATAAAGTCAAAATTTCTGAAACAGATATTACAATGAATACTACAGTCATTTGAAATTAGCATTACACCCTCCCCCCCCCCCCAAAAAAAAAAATAGCGAAAAGATAAACTAGATAAAATTCAAATTGACAAGATGTGTTAACAACTCTTGTACTGTGTTCCGAACATTTTGTTGATAGTTTTGAATAAAAAAAAAACAGCTGTACGCAATCCATTTTTGCAAGGGATTGTTACAAAAGAAGATTTGAATATTAAGATCAATTCTGGACATTCAGACTTTGACTATGCAACTAAAAATTAGTCAGTTTATAAAATTATTTCAGCATTATTATGATATATATGAATGGACAGATTTTTTATAAAATAAATGATTGGTTCCTTGGTTACGCATTTCATTCTAGCTGACATGTGTAGGTGTATTTTTTGATCAGTTTTACTTGAAATCTGTTTCAAAGATTTAGACACAGACCATTAATGAACAGGAATCTGTTTCCTGATTCAAGTCCTGATTTCTTTATTTCTCGGATTGTAATTTTTCTTTACATAACCACGCAGATTGAAATTATCGGTTTCATTAATTGTCGTGAGCAAAAAATCACCATCATCTAATGATTCAAAAGAAAAAAATTTCCTGTATTATTTTTAAGAATAATTTATTTTTATACAATAATTTATTCTAAAAACTGCATGCAATTAATTAAGAGTGATTTACTTTTAGACAATAATACATTATGAAAAGAGACTGTAATTAAATTAGGATTATTTCCTTTTTGTTTTTCTGATGTTTATATGAATAAAATAACATGCTCTATCAAGTAAAATTTATAGTGGAAAATATGCATTCATTCTCGAATGCTGCATAATCGTACGCTGTTTTTTTAACTTGAATACTATAAGTAAAGTTACTTAACTTTAAGTTAAATTATTTATAAATTACTTTTTAAAGATAAATTGAAATATAATTATTTTCCCACGTGTACAACTTTTAAGGCAATTCTTTGTACACACTGTCTAAACAAAATTTCCATTTCAACATGAGAAAAACATCACTTTAAATCCCATTTTTCTAACTTAGAAACTGAATACTTTGTCTCCATTTTCTTACGAGCAGTCTTCCGTGGTGACAGGGAGATTGACTCGTAAATCCCTTTTCTTGGTTTAGAAAACACCCCCAGTTTCTCTAATATGGGGATTTAACAAGCTCTTTTCGCGCTTTGTTTAATAATATCCCTCGATGCCTTGGGTGACGTCATTTGCATGACATTCGATTAATCTGAGCCAACCGTTTCGTCCCAGAATGCTTGGCATGCATCTAAAACGCCTTCGTGGCATATAAAGAGTAGAAATCTGTTGTTGACAATTCAATGAAATTTTCGGTGGATAGATTAAGATGGTTACGTGTTCTGTTAAATAAATGTTCTTTTAATTAATGGAAGAAATACTTCATTTACTGCATTGTAAATGATATTTCAGGAAGTATCATTATTAGCAGTTTTAAAGTGAATAGTTTTAAAATTTAAACATTGATATTATTAGTGCATTAAATTAAATTTTTAGATTTTATGTCACACATACGTATATGGTGTCAAAAAAATTTTGAATCTAACTTTAGATATTTATCTGTAAAAGATAAATAGGCAATGTACCGTGGGTGGCCAAATTATTAGTTACGCTAAAATGTTTTTTTTTAACTATTTCAAATAAAATAGTTATTGTTCTCAATAGAGAATTAGGAAATCTAAAGTATAACTGAATCTTTTGATTGGTTGAATTCCGCAACTTATTTTATTTTATTCGTTTTCTGATCGGTCCAAGATTAATGTCTAAAAATGGAAAACTTCTGTTTTTTATTTTATTCGTTTTCTGATTGGTTTAAGTTTAATGTCCAAAAATGGAATATTTCTGTTGCTACAATGAAAAAAGAGCAATAAAAACTTTAAAGTAATAATAATTTAAAAACAAATTATGATAGAGATATTAAATAAATTCCATTAAAAAATGCATTTTTTTTTCTCTACGCAACGGTGTAAAAATTTAAAATGGGTGATATTTGGAAGTTTAAAAATTTGCAGTTCCGAAAATTGGAAAATTAAACTTTCATTTAAAATTTGTTTGTGATGGGCCCAGAAATATTAATGTTTAATCCATGTCGTATGTAATATGAGCCGGTCAGAAGTCAGTCTCATTAACTCCGTCCAATAAAAATTAACATTTAAACAGATAAAGTTATCTATCTTTAATCTACTGCTGTTTTTATCATTTGTCCAGAAATATTAATGTTTAATGCACGGCTTTTGTGATACATGACTCGTTATAATCACCCTAAAATGATGTTTATTACTATTAATAATTGAAATATAGAATTTAATTATAAGCCTTTAAAATTTAAGCCTTTTGAAACATGATTTTCCAAATAGTCGTTGTAATTTGCTATATTGCTTTTTTTTTTTTTTTACTCTTTTTCATTTATTTTTGAAAATTCATATTAATTTGAATATGTTCTGCAAATTTCTTTGGATTTAAATACTGTCAATCTTGATTTATTGTTTTTGTACAGACAAAACTGACCAGTGACACTCGACAGGTGTGTCGTCAACTAGGTAAATGTCTCTCAGTGCATAACATGTGCCAGGGATGTAATACAAACACTTGGTGATTTGAATTTTTTCAGTTGTTTATCGTGATTCTGTTCTCTGCAAAATGTGTCAAAAGAAAATTCGAAAAACCAAAGACGTAAGAATCCATGACCAGAATCTATTATTATGGTATGGTATCATAATGAGTAATTAACCACTTAATTGACCAATATGTATGGATAAAAACTTTCAAATAATGTCTATTTTTTTTTCATGTTTTTAACAGGAAAACGGTTAAATGATAAGCGTAAAAAAAGTATGCATGTCATTTTAAGAAAAATGCAGTCTGTACAGGGCAATTTGACAAAATATTGAGAAACAGTTTTTTTTTTTTTTTTGTTTCCAGTAAAAATTTACATTTTTAGAAGTTTTTCTATTTAAAAAACGAAAATCAAGCGTTCATAGTAAACCCACATACGTTACTTCCATTTTAACGATAGTTACTTAACTCAACTTCCTCCAACCCTCAAAATCTCTTTTTTATGTTTTCATTCTTAAGGGTTTTATGACTTCATGCACGTTTTTAGGTGCGTTCGTAATTATGTAAATACGTAGCACCTATTGTTGTCGCTCAGTCCGTCCGTCCGTCTGTCTGTCTGTCTGTCTGTCTGTCCGTCTGTCTGTCCGTCCGCATATAACAACGCAAAACTACCTAACCGAATCGTTTGAAATTTAAAACATATAATTATTGCGTAATTTTGTCGAGTAATTTCAAATGTTATGAAAATCGGATGGATAGATCAATTACAGGGACAATCAAAAGGTTTCCGTTACATTACGGTCAATGAGGAAAAAAATTTCAAATGCATTTTAATCGTTTGAAATTTAAAACATATAATTATTGCGCAATTTTGTCGAGTCATTTCAAATGTTTTGAAAATCGGATGGATACATCAATCACAGGGACAATCAAAAGAATTCCGTTACATTACGGTCAATGGGAAAAAAAATTCAAATGCATTTTTATCGTTTGAAAGTTAAAACATATAATTATTACGTAATTTTATCGAGTCATTTCAAATGTTATGAAAGTCGGATGCATAGATCATTTACAGGGACAATCAAAGGTATTCCATTACATTACGGTCAATGGGAAAAAAGATTCAAATGCATTTTTATGATGTTACACTCATTCGAACATAATAGAATTGGCATGAATCTATGAAATATATACTAAAATATGCATTCTGTACACTCTGTGATGCAAAGAATTTTTATTATTAAATTACAGGGCCACACAAAAGTATTCCCCTGCATAATGCTATATGGGGAAACATTGTTTGGGGCGTGTTTTAATTATATTCAACTATTTCACATTTTATGAATAAGATATAGGTTTCTGAGGTGTAATAAAAATTACTTCCTGCATATTTACAGAAACACAAAGACTCGACTACTATACTGTATCCGGAGTACGCTCTACTATGTCAGCAAGATCCGAATATTTTTAAAACTTCGTTATCGTACGAACGCACCTCATTTGCTACGTTCACGTGCAATTGCCAACTTGTTACTCCTGCATGCACAGTTAAGTTCCACAATTTCAAGTTACAGTAAAAACATTCAAATTTTCTTTTCCATCTCCTGTGTAATTTACTTTTGCCAAGATGTGTCACTTTTCTTGTGGGTGAGCGATATATAGCAGACAGTTTTAAAAAAATTAAATCATTAAAAAAAATCTGAAAAATGAAATTTTTTTTGAAAATTTGCAATTGCGCAAATAAAAAATCTTAGTCTCAGAAAGAAACTGTCCTCCATAAGTCTTGAGCATAATCAAATGTAGGTGGATTCCAAATTTCATCAAAATCGGTGACGTAGTTTTGGAGGAAAGAGATCTTCCTATCCAAACTGCTTATTTTCAGATTTATTTTTAAATTCATTATTGCTCTCAAATGCACCAAATCTCTTATATTCAGAATCTCTTATTTAGAAACTACATAATGTGCCGTGTTTGTCAATTTTTTGGTAACTGTAGAAAATATTGCAAAAAATGCTGTCAAATTTGTCAATTTGAACAGAAATTTCCGAATCTGGAGATCTAGGAACGAAAAAATGATCGAACTGAGAAAATAATTGGTTATAAATCAAATTCTAATTAATTCAGAGAAAAATTACTTCACACGGCACTTCAAAAATTACCCCACCAAGTTTCATGTTTCTACTTTTAAAAATGACTCTGAAAATGCATCGGAAAATTTCGAGCTGTTGAAGGTAGAAAATCATTTTTTTCAAATACACCCATAAATCTCGCATAGTTCCCATATTATTGCCTACAGTCTTGTTTTCCATTAAGGACAAAGATTCGTCTGCTTTGCGATAAGTAGTTTTAACCCTTTTCCTCGAGAAGAGACTCTAACTCATCTCTGTGTTGTCGGGTGTTTTTCGTATATCAGGACGACAAATGCTTTGGACACCACTAATACCTTACAGTTTATTTCGCCATTTTTTACTACATATTATTTGGTCATTAGATAGAGCGAAAAAAATTAGTTTAACCCTTTATCCAGCGAATTATGAATTCATGATAGTTTTATATTTTAAAGCATTTTACGTAAATTTTTTCAATTGAATTAAAAGATTTAAACAATCATTTAATTAGTTTTTGGAGGATATTAGAAGGATTGAAGGATTATTTAAATTTGAATTTACAGGGATTTTGTGCAATATTTATAACCCCAATCAAATCTTTTACTTCCAACTTTTTTCTTAGTATTTTGTAGAATTATAAAACGTACAAATAGGATTTTCTTGCAATATAAATATAGAAATATTTCCGAATTGAAAAATCCGTATCCCCATCCCTCAGCGCCAAGAAAGCTGAAAAGATACAAATGCAAAAGAAACCATACTTAAAAAAAATATTTTTGTTTATTTTGAATTCACCCATTGAAGTTTAGTAAGTCCTAATGACATATTTGTTTGAGTGCATCTTCATTAAATATAGATAATGTTCGGAAATATAAGTTTTCGTAAAAGTCTAGCAATATTATCCTTATTGTCAATTATCGCTCAAAGTGCGATAATTTCTGGTACAGAAAATAATATTAATTATTATCTTTTTTATAATATTTATCATTATAATTATTTTTTGGCTTTAATACAATAAGAAAATTTTTAATGATAAGTATCATGAAAAATTCGAAAGATATGTATAGATTTTTTAAAAAATCATGCTACAATATTTATTAAATAACAACCAAAAAAAGTTATAATAATTCTTCTTGTCTAACAAGTTTGACGAGATTAATTTCATTATACACTTTATAACTTGAAAAAAAAAAAAAAAAAAAAACTAGTAACAGCAACGAAAAAAAGAGAAAATACTAACATGTCATAAAGTATTAATAAATCGATAACTAGAAGGTCATGTCTGATTAAAAAAAAAACTTTTCTAACATCTAGATTTACTACTAATTCTTGTTTACAAAATTTTATGTACTTTTCTCAACATATTTTCCAAGTAATAAACGATTTTTCGGTTACGTTAATTACAATCGTACTAATTATTTCTCCAATATTGTATTCACAGTAAGCACTTCCATTGAATTTCCAATATTTGTTAGATAATGTATTTGCAGTAGAAATATTTGCAATGAAATAAAATTATTACTTAATTTATTGCTTTACATTTGAAATATTTTCAGGGAAATGATACTGTTACAGAATTTATTGCTTTATATTCGAAATATTTGCAATGAAAATATTGAAGAAAACTGAATTACTTTAGATAGAAACAAAGGATTTATTATTATGAAAACCTTGATTTATTATTATGAAATATCTAACGAGAAAAATATTTATTGATACTATTGAGGAGTTAATGACAAAATATATAGATATATTATTTTAACATTCTCTAATATATAGGGAGCACTGGTCAAGTAAAGTCAATTCAAATATTAATGACAATTTTAATTATTTTGTTACTTTATTATTTTTCCTATGAATTTTATTATTTCAACAGTATCGTCGCGGAAAGAATATGTAAAATATGGGCACAAAAATTATAAAATCTCACTTCTGAAAAGAAGAAAATATATACGGATTGTTCGAAACCGGTATTTTTGTTACAATTTCTTTTTAATATTTGGGTTGTTTATTGGAGCTGCAAACTTAACTTATTGTTTTGTATAAAATTTAGTGATTCTCAAAAAGTGGCAGAATTGACCATTAATGGAATGCAAAAAACGATAAATTGTGCTTCAACATGTTTTTTCATTGGACAGAGTCACTATCGAATTATTTTGTTCTACCAGGGAATAATCTACTATAATGTAACACAAGTCGCAGACTGTAAGGCAGCTGATCATCAGCGGAGGTTTTTGCAATATGTCGTATATTCCGTTCCAAAAGTAAATGAATGGCAACTCAGTCACTAACTAGTTTCCAAATAACGGGTAACTAGATCTCGAGTAACATCAAAAATCCTATCGCCATTCATATAGCATTACAGCGAGCAGTATTATATACACCATTTAATTATATAATTACAATCATATTATATTCAACATAAATTAGTAATATCAAGTAATACGGAAAAATTAAAAAAAATCATAGTTTTAAAAAATAACAACCCGTAATGCTGTGACAAAAACCAAATTCCTCTTGTTTGATATCTTTGATGATATTAATTTCATTAAGAACAATATAATTTATAGAGAATTTTTAGAAAATAGTCAAAATAATCTGTTAGTATGAAATCCTAGAATTTGATGAATGATTAGTAATACCTAAAAGAAAAATTTTACAATTTTTACTATAACATGGCCGTTTGTGCAATTTTATTTTAATTATTCCTTTACATATTTAGAGGAATTTCGTGTACTATGGAATGCTTGAAAAATGTGGAGTTCTTTGTTACCTGGCGCATAATTGTCCCATCCAAGTGTAAAACAGTTAAACAATCCCCTGGCACTACCATTAAGCACATTGCTCAGTTCTCTTTGAATATTTTTGTTGGAGCGACGCTGTGAATAAGAATTTTGTTCTCAATTTTTTCTAATAAATTTTATGAAATTCATATTAATTATAAAATATCACTGTCAGTAATGTTAACTAAGTTCAGTGTAAAGACGAATAGATATATTTATTGCTGTGTTAGCCAAAAATTTTTATGAGTAAAGTGTGAAACAGATAAACAACTCCTTGGAACTAACATTAAGCACTTTGCTCAATTCTCTTTGAAAGTTTTTGTTGAAACGACGCGGTAAAATAGAATCGTATTCTCAATTTTTGCTGATAAATTTTATAAAATTCATATTATTATAAAATGTCACTGTCAGTAATGTTAACCCGGTTCAGAGTAAAGACGAATAGATGTATTTATTGCTGTGTTAGTCAAACAAACTTTTTGATGAGTAAAGAGATTGTTTGTTTCAAGATGGTGTGTCAGGTAATATGGAATATCGTCTAGCCAACTGTTTCAAGACGAGACTATGAAAAACGAACAATCATTCTACTCCAACCTATCATTTGAGATAGTTTCTTTACTATTTTGTACACCAGATGAGGAAGGTGCAGCGTCCTTGTTTTGCAATGAAACAAATTCATTGAATAGAAGACGTGATGAGTGGATACAGTGCCTGGTCTGGAATCTTTTGTGGTGCTAAAATAATAGACTCAAACTTAGTGCTTTTGTAAAAAAAATGATTTTTTTTTAAACAGAATCTAATGATTTTTAAATTATGTACAGATATTTACTCATCAACTAATTATGGTTATTTTTGTAAATCGTGCTTTTTCTTGGAATTTTAATATTCCTCATAACCCTGTTCCATATTATCTAGATGGTTGACGTTACCCGATATGTGTAACATTTTTAAAAAGCTAAATATTTATATACGTTTTTTCCATTTTAAAAGTTGAATATATATGTCTTAATAGATTGTCAAAGTTTACTCTTTACTCACTTTTAATGCATTTCAATTTTTTTTATGAGATATCATGACACTTTAATTTCAAAGGAAAGATTTGAAACACAAATAAGGAAGATAATGCACTTTTCAGGCGGTCCCATAAAATTGAATAGAATATTTATAGCACAGGGACTAAGGTATATGGGAGTAATAACACTAGAGTGATTAGTAACGACAAGTTCTAATATTATGGATAATTATGGAAGAATCCGGGAGATTGCCGCTACGGGTTTTGCGCAGAAGGTCTCTAAATCATCTGAATGACGACCAACATCTAAAAAAAATTAATTTGATCCATTCGTAGACCTTTGTAGACCGTATCGGTGGACGAAACACGTAAAAGTCAACACCCGATATAAAATTTTCGAGGTAAGTTCTATGATATGAAGACTATATATTAATTAGGAAATGTTTTGTTTATTACATAATGTTGTAATGTATTTCAAGTATTTTCAAAATGTTGTGGAAGATTTTGGATGTATTTGCAATGTAGTTTATGAGAAGGTGGGGGAGGATTGTACTTTGTGCTTATATATAACTAAATAAATAAACAACGTTAAAGTGCACAAATATTAAAATAAAAGATGTTAAAAGCATACATGTTTCGGGACTTCTAAAGTCCCATCATCAGTGCTAAAAAGTGTAAACGTAAAAGAAAGTCACATCGTAAAATCAAAATAAAATGAGCCGTGTAGCGGAGCTCGCCGCTAAGGCAAACTGACTGAGAAACGTCGCAAAGCAGCAGTAAAAATAAGCTGGCACGCGCACCCAGAGGAGACCAATCAAATGTCACATCTTACTGGACGAGTCCAAATCAAGGAGAACCGGAGGGGGGAGGGGGAGTGAAGTTACAGGAATGGAAACCAGACATTAGAAAATCTTGGAGTACTGGACATGTCATTAACTACATTTTTAGAGTTTTTCCATATATGATAGGCTTCCCAAAAGTCTAAATCATAAACAGATGAACAATACAAACATGTATCCTTTTAACATCTTTTATTTTAATATTTGTGCACTTTAACGTTGTTTATTTATTTAGTTATAATGTAGTTTATGGTTTGTACACTATAAGAAAAAGGACGATTTTACGGAAGTGCTACTGGTAATCTGGACGCCAGTACAATTTACAGTTTTTTAACGGAAAACTTTTCTTAAATACCTTAAAATTTTGCATATTTTCGGGGAATTTACGGGAATTCTTCTGTTAAAAACAGTAAATTGTACTGGCGTCCAGATTACCAGTAGTATTTCCGTAAAATCTTCCGTTTTTTTGCAGTGTATACTCCACAATAAGTATACCGGGCTAATAACGCCATCCACTGGCTGTTGATTCTTGTCACTGCTGGAATTACATTTGAAGAGGGTTTAATTTTTATTTTATGCACGAGAGAGCATACTGTTATTCTTAAAATCTATAAAGGAAAGAGGCAAATTTCTTTGTCCGAAGTGCTGCTTATTTTTTCATGTCAGAAGATTAAAATATCAAATGATTATTACAGTATCATGATATCACAATTAATGGAAGTAAGAAATTTGCCAATTGTAAGGAAGTTTGTATCATTAAAATTAGATAATTTAAATGCCACTGTTCCATGTTATTTTATAATTTTGCTTGCATGGCGTTATTAACTACATAGGTGGGGAATAATGCCATATAGGCATTGGTCAAGAAGTCATGCTTTTACATTTTTTAATAGATATCTCTTAAAATATTCTTTCCTATGTACATAGTCAATAAGCCACTGTATCAAATCCTACATTTGTTTGAAAAAAAATGATCTAAAAGTAAGCCGTGAAGATTGGTAGAAATTTAACGCGGCACCAGTATCCCTGAACACTTTACTTTATTTAATTAGTTATTTTCGTAATGAAGTGGGAAAAAAATCTATTGTACAATGTTTAGTTCTAACATACGGATTTTAGCATTTTTCAAACTAGTTTAAAAATCTTTATGAACTGGGTTTGTCTGTCTGTCTGTAATCTAGTTCGCTTAAATACACTCGGATGGCCATGCAACTGATATATGTTATGAGTTTACTATGGTATGTTCTCTGTTAATGTTGAAGTGTGTAAAATTTATAGTTAGTTTGCAGGGACTCTCAAAAATCACATTATTGTAAATGGGGAAAATCATTTGCAAAGTATTTTAATGTTCTGAAAGGCGCAATTCCAAACATGACGAAATAGCTATAACTAACTGGAGTGCGCTATAAGATGCTTGTAGACCTTGATATGCATTGCACTGATCATTTATTTGCAGGACACACAAAATAATTCCATTAGAATAATATTTAAGAGCAATAATTCTTGGAACTGCATTTTCAATTGTAGTAAGAGTTTTTAAATTAAACTACTTTTCTTGTATACTACTAAGAGTTTTTAAAATCTACAGGTTGTAAAGAGGACTGCACAAAATAATTAGAGTTCATTTTAAATTATTCCTAAAATGGTTGACATAGAATTTTTACCTGCCTTATAACTTTCCTAACTGAACAAAATGTTTGTACAGTATGTGGTGTATATAAAATTCTATAGAACAATAACAGGTTAGCATAATGAATTTGGATACTTTTAAGAATATAGATAGTGATTGCTAAAATTTGATTTTCAAATAAGATATGCGTTTTTTTAAACTTTTTATTTAGATAATAGACAACACTTTTCATCTTAATAAACGATAAAATTTTATTGCGGGGTACTACTTGGTTATCCCTTCAACAAATTTCGCCAAATTATACAAATCGCCAAACTGATAGCCAAATCAAACATATAAATTTTTATTTTAAATAACCAAAAAAATAGATAATTAATACAATATTGATAAAAATACAAAGTCGAAATAGAAATAGCTTAATGACGTTTTAAACACGTGCATCCTATTTAATATCACTGAATGTGACATTCACGGTTGTCTATTTTTGGCATTTAATCTTATAATTTGGCGATAGTTTTTTGGTCGACGGGATAACTAAGTAGTACCTATCACGGCATTATGAGTTTGTTGGATACTGTTCTTCAAAACTTACGTTTAACGCACGATTTTTCTTTCATTTAAAATTTAAAATAAATGTTGCCTCTAAATTGAAAAAAAAATGTCTTTTAATATAAAACATATTCATGCATGTATTTCTTATTTCAAACGTTCAATTTATGTCACTTAGCATATATTTTAATGTTCTAATGAACGTTAAAAGTACATTATCGAAGATTTTCAAAAATTATTAATTATAAACTACCTTGAGTACATTATCAATATTATCTATAAATATTCACAAACATCGCTAAAAAATAGTTTCGGCAAAAAAAAAAGAAAAAGTATTAAATTATTTTCTTAATTTGATACAAAAACTGAAATATTAATGCTAAGCAGCAGAAAAAAAACGAAAGGCAATTATTGATTAAAATGATAACACCCAAGATTAATCTAAAAAAGTTATCTGATATTTTTGATGAGATTAATTTAATTATAAACAAAATAATTTGAGAAAAAAATGCGATAAAAAATAAAAACAGTACATTAATATGAAGTACTCAGAAGTTGATAAATGAAAGATGATAATGCCTAATTAAGAGAATTTTTTATAGCTTTTACTGGAATATAATTGATTCTTATTTACATTTATATTTGAATACGCTTTTCTTTATTTAGCTTCAATTTGTTTATCTGTGTAAAGATTGAAATTTGTAATAGATTTGTCAGTCACTGCTTGATATGGTACAATTATTACAAGTTGGAAACTGCACGTGAAGCGTAGCAAATGAGGTGAGTTCGTATGATAACGAAGTTTTCAGATATTCAGATCTTGCTGTAATAGCAAACAGTACTTCCGATACAGTATAGTGGTCGAAATCTTTTTTGTCTTTCTGAAAATATGCAGGAAGCAGCTTGTATTACACCTCAGCAATGTTTATCATATTCATAAAATGTGAAATACTTTAATATAATTAAAACACTGCCCAAACAATGTTTCCCACATAGCATTTTGTAGTGGAATACTTTTGTGTGGCCCTGTAATTTAATAATGAATATTCTTTGCCTTACAGATTGCACAGAATGTATATTTTAGTATATAAATATATGTTCTGGATAGGTTCATGTCAATTCTATTATATTCGAAAGAGTTTAACATCATTAAAATGTACTTGAAACTTTTTTTTTTACTATTGTTCGTAATGTAATGGAATACTTTTGATTGTCCCTCTAATTAAACTATACATCTGATTTTCATAAAATTTAAAATGACTCGACAAAATTACGCTAAAATTATATATTTTAAATCTCGAGCGATTTGGTTAGACAGTTTTTGCTTTGTTATATGCGGTTTTTTGTATCACTCTCGTCAAAATATGCCCACAGGCTCTAAAATTGCAACAATGAAATATTTTAAATACAAAAAAAAAAAAAAAAAAAAAACAGCAAAAATTATTTGTGTTTTAGTAAATTACATAAGCAGTTCGTACGTTTTACAGAGCCAAAATAAAAGCACCGGATCGAAATCTTTCGGAACTATTTGAATTTCACTCTTGAAATTAGAGTTGATTTTTAATATAAACAATGAATCATTATCAGTTTTTTAAATTATTTTCACTTTTCTTTTTTATTTATATCTAAATTAATTATCTATTTTGTATTTATTATTTTTATCCATTTTATGTGCACAATGGACTTAGTTGTCGGAGAAAACAGATAATAAAAAATATAAGTCACAAAAGTTTCATACTTTTCTATTCTTCAACTACGAAAAAGAAGAATAAAATTATGCAGAAAGAAGTGACGCTAGAAATTTTGAGGAATCAAAACTCTTAAATGCGTAGAGGAAGACGTGAAACACAAAAAAGGAAGGAAATACACTTTTGAAGAAGCACCATAAAATTGAATAGCATCTTTAAGAAATTCTGACTTTTTCAAAAAAAGAAAAAATATATATATATAGCATACTTACGCGCCCTAGCTAGAATAATCCTCTCAGCTTATAGGTATCTGAAAAAAAAGAACGTTCCAAAGAATAAAAGAATGCAGTGATTCACTCTGTCACAGAATAAACGGATATTCTCAGAGAGTATACTTATTTTATTCAATCTTTAAAAGACGTAATGTTTACTACAATACAAAAAATTAGAATATTTGAAGACATACAAATATTACTTATTTATTCATACATTTTTTCTATAACAGTAAAATTGAATAGTAAGAGCATTGTAAAAATTTTCCACAAAATTCCCAATTGTTTGATTATTTTTATAGGAAAGAATTAAGTAACTGTAATTAAACTTTACTCTTGTTATAATATGAGCAATAATGTGATCAAAATGGAAGTTATATATGATTTCGTAACCGTTTTCTGTAAAAACGGTAGCGTCACTGGCAGTTTGTGCAAATACTTAACAATGTGTTATTCAACTAATTGTCGTTCTTCGATCTATAAATTATAGTAACATTAAGATTTTATTTGTTTAAATTATTAGACAAAGAGGAAGGAAATACATTTTTGAAGAAGCACCATAAAATTTAATAGCATCTTTAAGAAATTCTGAGTTTTTCAAAAGAATATATATATATAGTATATATAGCATACTTACGCGCCCTAGATAGAATAATCCTCTCAGCTTATAGGTGTTTGAAAAAAAAAATAACGTTCTAAAGAAGAAAAGAATGCTGTGATTCACTCTGTCACAGAATAAACGGATATTCTCGGAAAATATTCTTATTTTATTTAATCTTTAAAAGAAGCGACTATCAGCTGAAAACAGAATATGCATTCCTAACACACTGACTTTCAATCGCATCATATTATAAATGCCCAGACGTTATGTTTACTGCAAAATAGAAAAGGAAAATATTTGAAGCGATTCAAGTATTACTTATTTATTCATACATTTTCTCTATAATAGTATAAATAGAACAGTAAGAGCAATAAAAAAATCAACAAAATGTTATATCATTTGAATGTTTTTGTAGAGAAGTATTACCTAACCATATTTTAACTTTATTCGGACTTTAATGGGAACAATTTTTAACAGTGCGTAATTAAACTAATCTGTAATTTACGAGAAGTTTGAAGTTTCTAAAACTACTAATGATATTAATCTTAAGAATTTACCTATCTATTTTTCGCAGAAAGAATACAGTTTGCGATGCAGATTTTAATGTTGATGATATTAGCTGATTGTTTTTACTGCAATTTTTTTAATTATACAGTAATTATTACAATTAATGGAAATATTGTCAATTGTGCATGATTATTCTGTCCACAGTCCGTCCTGCACTATTACGTTATCAGATAATCAAAAGGGTGTGAAATTTTGAGAAATTAAGATCCTTAAATGCATAAGGTGTGAAACACAAAGAGTAAGAAAATACACTTTTGAAGAAGCAGCATAAAATTGAATAACATCTTTAAGAAATTCTGATTTTTCAAAAAAAAAAAAAATATATATATATGTATATATATATATATATATATATATATATATGTATATATATATATGTATATATATATATATATATGTATATATATATATGTATATATATATATATATATATATATGTATATAGATAGATAGATAGATAGATAGATAGATAGATAGATAATACTTACGCGCTCTGTCTAAAATAATCCTCTCAGCTTACAGGTGCCTTAAAAGAAAAGAACGTTCCAAAGAAGAGAATAATGTAGTGATTCACTCTGCCAAAGAATAAACGGATATTCTCGGAAAGTAACCTTATTTTATTTAATCTTTATCAGCTGAAAATAGAAAATATATTCATGTACTCTGACTTTCAATCCGCATCATAATGCAATTATCCAGACGGAATTTACTTTTATCCATATTTTGTGTACAATGGACTTAGTAGTCGGAGAAAACAGATAATAAAAAATACAACACACGAAAATTTCATACTTTTCTATTCTTCAACTACGAAAAACAAGAACAAAATTATGTAGAAAAAATGGCACTAGAAATTTTGAGCAATCAAGACTCTTAAATGCATAGAAAAAGACTTGAAACACAAAAAGGAAGAAAATACACTTTGAGGCAGCATCATAAAATTGAATAGCATTTAAAAAAAAATTCTGACTTCTTAAAAGAAAAAAATATATATATATATATAGCATACTTACGCGCCCTATCTAGAATAATCCTCTCAGCTTATAGGTGTCTGAAGAAAAAGAACGTTCCAAAGAAGAAAAGAATGCAGTGATTCACTCTGTAAAAGAATAAACGGATATTCTCGGAGAGTATACTGATTTTATATAATCTTTAAAAGAAGCGACTATCAGCTGAAAACAGAAAATATATCTCAACACTCTGACTTTCAATCGCATCACAATGTAAGTATCCAGACGGAATCTTAACTGTAAAACAAACATCAAAATATTTGAAAAAAAAAATACAAATACTATTTATTTATTCATATATTTTTCTATAATAATATAAATAATATCTATGTAATATCTATATCTATATCTAATAATATATTCTATAATAATAACAATAATCTATAAAACAGCACTGTTAAATTATTTTAGCAAAATGCATAATAATTTGAATGTTTTTTATACTAAAAGATTAGATATTATATACAAGATATTATATACAAGACATATTAGATTTAAACTTATTTCTGATCATAATTTTAGCAATAATATGGTCAGAACAGTTTAATTATGGGTTTGTAAGCGTATATTGTACAAAAAGTGCTGAAAAGCTTGAAAGTTTGAGCACAATTTTAACAGTGGGTAAATAAACTGATCTGTAATTTAAAGGGAGATTGGCCCTTCGTTGGCGTATAAATTAGAGTAAATTTAGCATTTTATTTATTATTTATTATATTATATATTTATTTATCGATCATTTTATTTATTTACATAAAAATAATAAAGTAACACAAAACTGTTTTTACTTTATTACTGATAGCCTTTTCTATTTTAAAATATTTATATTATACAATAATTGCTGAAACTTTTTTTCAGATATTGTCAATTGCCCATGAGTATAATATACACATATCATTCTGCATCATTATGTTATCAGATAATCAAAAGTGTTTGAAATTTTGATAAATAAAATATCTTAAGTGCACAGGGGAAGATGTAAAACACAAAGAGGTAGAAAATAAACTGTTGAGGCAACAGCATACAATTGAATAGCATTTTTAAAAAATGCTGACTTCTTCTAAGAAAAAAAAATATGTACAGGGTGTCCCAGAAGTAATGGGATAAACCTAATGGAAAGATAGGAGGCATCACAAAGGTTCAGCATAGCAATCCATGGTTAGAAATGTCTTCGTTCGTTGGTAGGTTGTGTTATTCACAAGAGCATTACAGAACTAGTCGTTGGGGGCCACCGTAATACTTACCCATCATGGATATGTATATGAAAATAAAACATGTGAAACTATTTATACAATGCATTGCAATTCATAAACAAAATTTAAATATTGTTAATATGCATAGTAATGCTATATTAAAGAACTGCTGATGTACCAATTTCAACAAATTATATAAAACGCCAAACTACTCAAGTAGTACCGAACTGCGTAAAAGAAACATCCTTATAACTCCAAAAATAATAATTCTATTAACTAACAATTAACTGCGTCGGATTAAGCGTCTTATTTCCAATTAAAACATACTTCTGAATTGAAATTTGAATGAAATACAGGGTCACGAAAAATCGAAGAATGTGGAAAACAGGATTACAAATATCTCGGCTACTAATAATCCGATTGACTTTGTTCTTTATGCAAAATTTGTGTTATTTTATTGCCTTTTATGTCCACTCCTTAAAATACAAAGTTTCGAAAATTTTTATATACCTTTCGTCAGAACGAATTTTTCGAGAGTCCGAAAAAAATAGTTCTGGATAATCGAGGTTGCTGATATTAAATAGGGTTCGTCCCATTCTTACATACTAACTGTATACAAAATTTCAAGTCTCTATCTCAATTTGTTCGCGAGATAGAGCGTTTACAATACAACTAAAGACAGACAGACAGACAGACGGACGGCAAATTTTTTTTTCTAAAAATATGTTTTTCGGAATCTCCACTATCTGAAACGTGTAAATCCGTCAAAAATGTTTTTTCGATTTTCAAAACGATTGCAAGACTTACCCTATACTACGTATGATGGGTAAGTAAAAACAGGACCAGTTCCCTGGATCGCTTTCTTTCTTTTGGGGTGCACTGAAAAACGCTGTGTACGCAAGGTCTATGGAAACTGAAATGAATCTGGTTGCAAGACTCATCTATGCTACTGCGGATATCCAACAAAATTCTGGTGTATTTGAGTCCGCCAATCCAAGGTTCGACGGTGTAATGCATGCATCGCTTACAATGATGAAAACTTTAAACATCTTTTGTAACATTTTCACATAACATCTACCACGGTAAATGTAATATCGTTGACCAATAAATTATTTCAGATGGTTTCAGTCTTGTGTCTCTTCGTCCCTTGTACCTTCCCATGACGTTTCCGACCATGAGTTGCTATGCAACTTTGTATCCTTGTGATATCTCCTACCTCCCTTAAAGTTTGTTCCATTACTTCTTTTACACCCTGTATAGCATAGTCACGCATTCTATCTAGAATAATCCCCTCAGTTTATAGGTGTCTGATGAAAAAAAAAAAACTTTTCAAAGGTGAAAAGAATGCAGTGATTCACTCTGTCAGAGAATAAACGGATACTCTCGGAAAGTATACTTACAGTTTATTTAATCTTTAAACGAATCGACTATCAGCTGAATTTAAGGCAAAATTTACTCTATTTTTTTTTTTTTTTTTTTTTTTTTTTTTTTTTACAGTTATTGAAATACGAATTGAAGAACCAAAATAAAATAAGCTTTATTTTTCTATTTCAATTCTGCAATTATTATTGATGTTCAAATTTAACGTCAGTTACCTTTAAACTCAATTTACTCCAAATGGAATTTATGTCACTGGTGCCCCTTGGCTCCTAAGGTCCTCATATGTATATTATACTTATGCACCCTATCTAGAATCATCCTCTCTGCATGTAGGTGTTAGAAGAAAAAAGAACTTTGCAATGAAGAAAAGTTTGTAATGATTCACCCAGTCAAAGACAAAACAGATATTTTTGGGAAGTATACTTATTTTATTTTATTTTTAAAAGAAGCGACTATCAGCAAAAAACAGAAAATATATCCATATTCTCGGATTTTCAATCTCATCATATAAATACCCAGACGTAATGATTACTGCAAGGCGAAAACGGAAAATACTTCTTATTTTTTCATGCATTTATTTTTTTCTATAACAATATAAATTGAATAATAAGAGTATTTTAAAAAATTTCCACAGAATGTCTAATCATTTGAAATTTTACAGAAAAGGATTATATACTCGCAATTTGATTGTATTCGGACCATAATGGAATACGGAATATGGTCAGAATAGAGTTTAATTACAATTTAGTAATCAGTTAAAAATATATATATAGTCGAAATTCTTGACATATTTTCAGAATTTTTAACAGTGAATAATTAAATAAATTTATAATTTAAGAGAAGATTGAAGATCTTAGGTCTATGAATTATATTAATTTTAATAATTTATATATTTATTTAATTTTTATAGAAAGTATTATGTAACTCAATGCGGAGTTTAATATCTATGGTATTACCTGATAGTTTTTACCATAAAAATATGCTAATTATACAGTAATTATTACATTGCATGATTATTGCTGGATATATTGTTAGTTGCACATGAATATTCTGTACACGCCAGAGTATACCAGAGTCGGCGAGCCTATGGCACGCGGTGAGTTACTTCCGGCACGGTATAGATTTAACCCTTAAATACATATTGTATCAGTTTCGATACCATAAGTGTTCCCGATTTATTGGGAGTTTTATTCGCATATTCCGTATTCTCACCAGAAATTTAAAAGAGCAATTTTCACTTCACTTAATGACAGACCATTCGTAATTAAATAAAGAAAAATTTACTATTTAGATTTTCAGGTATAAATTCTGATTCTTTGAATTGCGCATTTTTTGGAACGCGTTCTATCCTGAGCATTTAAGGGTTAATTTCTCAAATCAAAAGATATTAAAATACCTCGAATAAAATAATATTGAAATTGAACGAAATGTATAAATTTTGACAAGGTAGATTTGTCTGAATTCAATTAGTAATCAATTAAGTAGCCGTTGTCAAACAAATTGAAGAGAAATTATAATATTAATAGCTCAATATTCAATTCTAGCTCAATATTGTAACAACAAATTTTCAGTTTGATTGTTGAAAAGGAATAGGAAACATTCATTATAAAGCATTATGGACAAAAATTACGATTCTAAATTGGAATTTCATTATTTTTTATCTAGTATGGAACAACATAAACAATACTTTTAATTTACTATATAAAATATAACACCAAACATTACACTTATTTTTAATTAAAAAAAAAAAGACATTAATAAAATTATCTTTCTTGGCACGTCAAGATCACATAAAGTATATTTTTGGAAAAAATGGTACGCGAATGCGAAAAGGTTCGCCATCCCTGTCCTATACCATTATGTTATCAGATAATCAAAAGGGTTTGATGTTTCTAGAAATCAAGATTCTTAAATGCATAAGGGACACAAATAGGAAGGAAATACCATTTGGAGGCAGTTACCATAAAATTGAATAGCAACTTTAAAAAATTCTGACTTCTTCAAAGAAAAAAGAAATATATATATATATATATATATATATATATATATATATATATATGGCGTACTCACGCGCCCTACCTAAAATAATCCTCTCAGCTTATAGGTGTCTGAAGAAAAAAGAATGCTCCAAAGAAGAAAAGAATGCAGTGTTTCACTCTGTCACAGAATAAACGGATATTCTCGGAAAGCATACTCATTTTATTTAATCTTTAAAAGAAGCGACTATCAGGTGAATACAGAATACGAATTCCTATACTCTGACTTTCAATCGTATCATAATATAAAATCCTAGAAGTAATACTTTTTTTTTTCTATAACAGTATGAATTGAACATTAAGAGCATTTAAAAAAAAAAAAACCAACAAAATTTCTAATTATTTGCAAGTTTTTATAGGAAAGGATTATGTAACCGTAATTTAGTTGTATTTTCATCATAATGGGAACAATTATATGGTCCAAATAGAGTTTAATTACAGTTTTGCATTAAGTTTTTTAAAAAATAGTTGAAATTCTAGACATAATGTCAAAATTTTTAACAGTGAATAAATTAATCTATAATTTAAGAGAAGATTTAAGTTCTTCAGCCTATGAATCATATTAATTGTAAGAATTTATTTATTTCTTTATTTTTCATAAAAAGTATAGTGTGACTCAATGCAGTTATATATTTATGATATTATCTGAAAGTTTTTATTATAAAAACATGCTAATTATTGAGTAATTATTACATTGCTGGATTTTTGCTGCATATATATTCTCAGTTGTAAATGATCAAGCAAATGAGTTATCAAAATGGTTTGATGTTTTTAGAAATCAAGACTCTTAAGGGTGTACTCGAAAAAACGCTTTTCAACCTTCAACAACTCGAAATTTTCTGATACAATTTCAGACACATTTTTAAAAGTAGAAACATGAAACTTGCTGAGGTGATTTTTGAAGAGACGTGTAAGGTGCCATGTGATGTCATTTTACGCTTAATTCATTAGAATTTGATTTTTAAACAATTATCTTCTCAGTATGACCCTTTTTTTCGTTCCCAGGTCTGCCGCTTCGGAAAAATCGGTTCAAAATGTCGTTTTTGATTGCTTTTTTTGGAATATTTTCTGCATTTATCAAAGAATCGACAAATACGGCACCTTGAATACTTTCTAAATAAGACAATTTGCCAGTTTGATGTAATTGAGAGTAAAAATGAATTTAAAAATAAATCGGAAAATAAGCAGTTTGAATCGAAATACACCCTTAAATGTATAGCAGACAACGTGAAACACAAAGAGAAAAGAAATACTCTTTGGAGGCAGTTAACATAAAATTGAATAGCATCTTTAAAAAATACTGACTTCTTCAAAGAAAAAAAAATATATATATGGAGATTCTTCTTATAAAAGTTCTTTCGAACACATAAGAAAATAAACTCGGAGGTAAATTAAATTCTGACACCGTTTTTAAACTTTTGAATGACTTATATTAAACGTTAATATTTACAAAAAAGATATTTACATATTAATATTTACAATTCGAACATTCAAAAGGAAACTTTAATTAAAACATCTTAATCGCGTCATCTTAATCAACATTCTTCTAAAGTCAACACCCACTCTCCCCACATTCCATCCAACGATCTCTTCCGTTCATTCCCTTTTTCTTCGGCTTTTCGTCTGAATGGAGTTTTTTCAGAAAATCGTCTGCTTTCTAAAGACCTTTTCTATCAGAGTTGCGATATGAAGAACCTTACAAGACATGATACTTGGCTGTTGGAGAAAGAATCGCTCCCACAACGGCCGTCCTGACTAGGCTTTCGTCCTCGAATGCTCGTCCCTTTGGAGGCAGCAGCAGTTGGATCATCTGGAAAGATAAAGAAAAAAAAAAAACACAGCAGCATCCAAAGTCTTAATTGAAAAAAATAAGTCATTATTCAAATTGTTTATCAAAGCTTAGATTATTTCTTGAAAAAATTCATATATTTTTTTTTCGCGTCTTTTCGTCTTCTCTTTCTTACGTCCTTTCATCTTCTTTTATCTTACGTCTTTTCGTCTTCTTCTTTCATACGTCTTTTCATCTTCTATTACCTTACGTCTTTTCGTCTTTTCTTTCTTACGTCTTCCGTCTTCTTTTATCTTACGTCTTTTCGTCTTCTTTCATACGTCTTTTCATCTTCTTTTACCTTACGTCTTTTCGTCTTTTCGAGAATAAAGTTAAAATTCTATTAGTTGTCAGTCCAGAGGTTTGTTATAGTTGGTATAGTGTCACAATCGGTGAAATTCTTTTTTTTTTTTCAAGCTTCGTCCGTCCACGGCTTCATGTACTCTGCACATGTACTGGTGACCATGGGTCCTTCGTTGAATCCAAGTTTCTTTACATCGTAGGTGTCATTATTTTTTACTTTTATGACTTTGTACGGACCTAAATATTTTGGTTTTAACTTCAAACCTGGACCTTGTTGTGTGCGTTTTATAGCAACCACATCATTAATCTTAAATTTGTTAGCTTTCTTTCGTCTGAGGTTGTAAGTTTTACGGTTCTCTTCTTGGACTTTTAAAATCTGTTTTTTAGCATTTTTTCTCATATCTTCGCGATTATTTGTAAAATCAGATTGTATTTCAGCATTCAGAAGACTAGTAATTTCAATGTTATTTTTTAGTTTCATTTTAGTACCAAACATCAATTCAAAAGGAGTTGTGCTTATACTTCTCTGAAAAGTCGAATTTATCACCTGTTGGACGTTGCTTACATGTGTATACCATTTTTTAGGATTATCGACAGACAATTTAGACAGAACAGATATTATGACAGAATTTAGACGCTCAACTTGGCCGTTAGACCTGGGTAATCCAGTGGTAATCGGGATATGTTTAATATTTTCATTGATGCAATAATCTTCAAAAGCTTTAGAGGTAAATGCAGGACCTTTATCTGATATAATTCGAACTGGATTTCCAAAGATAGATTTTTGGATTTCTAATTTAGAAATTACTTCGGCAGCATCGGTAGATTTTGTGGGATACAACCAAACAAATTTTGTGAATGCGTCAATGACCGAAAGGATATGTTTGTAATTTTTATTAGTGCTTTCTAATGGACCTAAGTGATCAACATGGTACGTATGTAATGGAGTTTCTTCTTTTTCTATTGGGTGAAGTAAGCCTTCTTGTTTACCACATTTTCTATTAACTAAAATACAGGGAACACAATTTGCTATACATTTCTCAATTTTTTGTTTAACTTTAGGGATGTAAAAATCATTTTCTAAACTTTTCTCTGTTCTTGCAACTGCGTAATGACCTTTTTCGTGAGCGGCCTTGATTATATTCATTTGCATGTCTTCCGGTACAACTAATAAATCATTACCATTAACACATTTATAAAGAACATCATTTTTAACTAGATAATCATCATAAGATTTCACCTTTAGGATTTCTTTTATTGTTTTAATATGGCCATCGGTTTCTTGAGCTTGGATAATTTTTAAAGTTAAGCTATCTTGGATTACCATACAAATAGGATACCTACTTAATGCATCGACATGTCTCATACTGCTACCCTGTCTATGTTCAATAACATAATCAAAATCGGATAACATTATTGCCCATCTAGCTATTTTTGTACTCATTTCTTTTTTATCCATAGTCATTTTAAATGCATTACAATCGGTTACAATTTCAAATGGGATACCTAGCACATATACTCTAAACTTTTTCAGGGCTTCAATTACAGCTAAAACTTCTAATTCGTAACTAGTGTACTTCCGTTCAGCTTCGGTGGTTTTTTTACTTGCGAAATAAACTGGATGAAATTGATTATCTACTGGAGATTGTTGCATTAAAACAGCTCCATAGCCATCAATACTGGCATCACAATGGATTTCGGTCGCACTTTTGGGATTGTAAATTAAAAGTACTGGTTCTGACGACAAAATACGTTTGAGTTCATTAAAAGCTCTTTGTTCTTCTATATCGAATTTAAATTTTGAATCTTTTCTTAGCAGGTCACTTAACGGTTTAGCTATAACCGAATAATTTCTTATAAATTTTCGAAAGTATCCTGTCAATCCTAAATAACTTTGAACATCTTTGGTACACTTTGGTTCGGGAAAATTTATTACTGCTTTAGTCTTCAGTGGAGAGGGATACAATTTACCATTTATGATTCTATACCCCAAGAAATCAATTTCACGCTTCAAAAAATTGCATTTTTTAAGATTTAATTCTAATCCATATTCCGATGCAGTTTCGAGTACAAGTTTTAATTTTTCTAGACCTTCAGCTTCGTTTTTAGCAGGTATTATTAAATCATCCATATAAATGACAACAATGTGATCTTTTAATAGGTTTCGAAATACATTATAAATATACTTTTGAAAAACACTAGGGCTATTGGTCAACCCGAATGGACATTTCAAAAATTCGTATTGTCCTTCATGAGTAACAAACGAGGTGTATTTCCGCGAGTCTTCTTCAACATCTACATGAAAGAAACCGTTTTTCAAATCTATGGTGGTAAATACTTCGGCAGAATGTAATTGGTCTATTACATCATCAATAACTGGCAAGGGGAAATGCTCACGTACTGTCTTTTTGTTAAGACATCTGTAATAAACACAAAGTCTCATTGTGTTATCTTTTTTCTTGACTAACACAACCGGCGAAGAAAAATTAGAAAAACTTTCTCGAATTATTCCCTGAGCTAGCCACTCCTCAATTTGGTTTTCGACTATTTTTTTCTCGCATGGCGGTAATCTTCGAGGAGAAGAACAAACTGGGATTTCGTCAGTTAAATTAATTTTCATTTTAACATCTACTGTTTTAGTTTTAATTGGTACATAATTTTCAATTAAAGAGTATAACTCTGAACGTAATTTTTTGTCAGCAATGTGAGTTAAATCAATTTTAGGCTCATCCAAAACATTTACAATATTAACTAAAAAGTCATTAGACTGAACTTCAGCTTTAAACAGTTTCACTTTATTCTCAGAAATAGTTAATGTACCTTGATGAATAACATCAACATGGAGATTCTTCTTATAAAAGTTCTTTCGAACACATAAGTAAATAAACTCGGAGGTAAATTAAATTCTGACACCGTTTTTAAACTTTTAAATGACTTATATTAAACGTTAATATTTACAAAAAAGATATTTACATATTAATATTTACAATTCGAACATTCAAAAGGAAACTTTAATTAAAACATCTTAATCGCGTCATCTTAATCAACATTCTTCTAAAGTCAACACCCACTCTCCCCACATTCCATCCAACGATCTCTTCCGTTCATTTCCTTTTTCTTCGGCTTTTCGTCTGAATGGAGTTTTTTCAGAAAATCGTCTGCTTTCTAAAGACCTTTTCTATCAGAGTTGCGATATGAAGAACCTTACAAGACATGATACTTGGCTGTTGGAGAAAAAATCGCTCCCACATATATGTAGCATACTTACGCGCCCTATCTAGAATAATCCTCTCAGCTTATAGGTGACTGAAAAAAAGAACGTTCCAAAGAAGAAAAGAATGCAATGATTCACTTCTGTCACAGAATAAACTGATATTCTCGTAAAGTATACTCATTCTATTTAATCTTTAAAAGAAGCGACTATCAGCTGAAAACAGAATATTCATTCCTACACTCTGACTTTCAGTCGCATCATAATGTAAATACCCACGCGTTATGTTTACTACAAGATGAAAAAGGAAAATATTTGAAGAGATATATTACTTGTTTATTCATACATTTTTTTTTCTATAACACTATAATTGAATAGTAAGAGCATTGTAAAATTTTTCTGCAAAATTCCCAATCGTTTGATTTTTTTTTATAAGAAAGGATTAAGTAAATGTAATTAAATTTTATTCTGATTATAATATGAGTAATAATATAATCAGAGTGGATATTAATTACGATATCGTAACAGTTTTCTGTGAAAACGGTAGCATGATTTGACAGTTAGTGCAAATTCTTAACAATGAGTTATTCAACTAATTGCCGTTCTTCGTCTTATAAATTATAGTAACATTAAGATTTTATTTGTTTATTTATTTTTATATAAATAAAATAAGTAACACAAAATTGATTTTACAAACTTATAATTGACAGTTTTTACTGTAAAATATTTTTTAATTATATAATTATTATAAAAATGGCTTCAGATATTGACAGTTGCACATGAATAAGCTGTGGGTGCTTCATCCTGTGCAATAATGTTATCAATTAATCACAAGTATTGGAAATTTTGAGAAATCCAGACTCTGAAATGCAAACTGAATGATGTGAAAGAGAAAAAGATACCCTCTTGTTGCAACATCATAAAACTAAATAACATCTTTGAAAAAATCCTCATATCTTCGGGAAAAAATTATATATATATGTACATATATATACAAGTTTGAAAGGTGTTTGAAAAAAAGCACGTTGGAAAGAATAAAGGAATACAGTGATTCACTCTGTTACAGAATAAACAGATATTGTCTGAAAATATCTTTATTTTATTTAATATATTTTAATTTATTTAATTGTTATATATGTATATATACATATATAACCATTAATTGTATTACAATATATGAACCATTGAATTTAATAGCTTATACCACTTGAAACATGAAGGTAAAAAATAATAATTAAAGTGAATGCAAATGGAATTTGTAGAACCAAAGCAGAATCTTTAGGCCCCAAATACTTTGGAACTACAAGTGAAGTGTGTGGTTTCATCTTTGTATTTGCCGTAAAAAGCAAAATAATACTAATTTGAGGCTACCAACACAAATAAAACCAAAATTAAAACCAAAACCAAATGAAGAAAAAACATCAAAAACAAGGTACATCGAAATTACTAAATTGGATAGAAAAATGAGAAGGGAAAAAATAAAAATAATTATCGTTCACATGATAATAATAAATTAATTAATTAATTAAAAATGGTGTAATGTGATAACAGAAAAAATAAACCATACATCATAGTTTACCCTATTAATATTTAAAACAAAATCATTTAATTTGACTATGCTAAGATAAACTCAATATCTTAATATAAGATGATTTAAGATTTAAAAATAGCTAATTAATATGTTTATCCTATACACATAGAAATAGTATTATAGTTCTCCAATATATTAAAAGTTAGGTACAATTTAATCATGTGAATTAATTAAATTATTTTAATAGAATTAATTGATGAAATTATACATATATATATATTATATATATATATTTATACAGGTTTAAAAGGTGTTTGAAAAAAGGAAAATTAGAAAGAATAAAGGAATGCAGTGCACAGTTAAAAATAAATCTGTGAATTCCAGGTGAAACTACCGGCAGCAATGTAGCCGAACTTTTACCGTTCCGTTAGTAGATTTTCCGTTGTGGGAAATACAAGAAGGGAAAACTCCGGTGTAAGAATCAGTAACTTTCCGTTACAAAGTTTGTTTTATAATAGTAATAATTTAATATAATTTTTAAAAAGTATTTACCGATTAATCTTCAAAGAATTCGAAATCACCGAGGGATCCTAAGCTGCTAGGTTATTTTACTTAATTGTTATTTTGGATAATTTAGTTCACGCCATCCTCAGGATCGAACGCGGGACCTTCCGGTTGCGGAACCAATTCTTACGAACTGAGCCAAAGTTGCTGATGCTAAACGGTACAAAGTATGTCTTTTATGAGTTAGTGGGAAAATCTGTTGTGCTTTTTAAAGATTACCTTTCAAATATATTCCTTAGAATGTTTGTAAACGGATTATTTTAGACTGATGCATAATACTTATTATTTTTTAAAATCATTTTTAATTTTTTAAATAATTTAAATTAAAAAAATCACTGTTTAAAACCACTGTTTTTTTTTAATAAATTTTTTTTAATTAAATTTTTTTTTACAAATGTATATATATATATTGTAGCGTATATTGGGTTCTTTTGATCTTATGGTTAGACAACTTCAAACTCTTGCTCTTAGAAAAGTAGAAAATAATTTATTTACAGACTTCAGAACAACAGAGTCTTCGAAACTCACAAATATTACTAGATATTCAAAAATAACTGCTCAAATCTATCGTACAATTACAGCTTTAGATCCCAAAGACTCTTTATACAACGTCTCAACACTTAATAACATTCAAAACAACATAGATGAAACTCAAGCAAACTTGCTTACGCCTTGTTCACTCAATGACTGACTGGTAAATAATAACAACAGCTCGCATCGCTTCTCTTCTTATATAGGCTCGTAGCATGTGCTGGAAATTTCTAGAACCTACTCGAAAAATCCACGGAATAACAAACAATGTATCAGTATATCTAAAGGGGGGTTACCATTGAGAGGGAAGGGTTACCATCGCCAACAATCGCCAAGTTTGTCGCCAACTTGGCGATATATCGCCAAATTTGGCGACCAAAATTAGTCGCCAAAAGTGACGCCAACTTGGCGATATCTTTATTATTTCGCCAATCTGTCGTAGACATACACTGAAAATAATGGACATGTTTGCTTGATAACAGAGACAATGTAACAAAAACTAATATTAGTAAAGGAATGGAGCTTAATAAGATTATTTACATTATTTTACAGTACAAACACTAACTATTTACAAAATTCGTAACACTACACCCTCCTCAAAGACTGCACGTCCCGGGCAGTGCAATCCTTGAGTTAGAGGAAAACACTTAAAATAAATAAACAAGTAAATAAATAAATAAATAATAATAACAATAATAATAAAATTTACATAAATAAGAACTAATTACTATTTACATATTTACAAAAAGTGACTTTCATGACCATGGTCTGAAATTCAAGTTTCGAATTTCTAATCACTTTGGCCAAAATAAGGGACTAGCCGGTTATAATGCACAACCTTGGGTTTGGCTTGTGGCGATTTTTGTATGCGTACGACGACGTCATTCAGCCTGTTGACGACTGAGTAAGGACCGTCCCAGTTTCTTTGTAATTTTGGCGACAGTCCCTTACGACGTATGGGATTCCATAACCAAACTTTGTCACCTTCGTTGAACTCATGTCCAGTTGCCTTTGTGTCGTACCGTTTCTTCATCTTTTCTGATGCCAGTCCGATTCGGTTCCTCGCTAAACGATGAACCTCCTCAATCCGTGCCTGGAGTCCATCCACGTATTCTTCAGGCGACAAAGGAGCGTCAGGAGGACGGCCAAACAAAAGATCCGCAGGCAGAAGAAGATCACGACCAAAGAGCATTTGAGAAGGGGAGTAACCAGTGGCCTCATGAGTGGCACTCCTGTAGGCAAGCAGGAAAAGAGGCAATTTCTTGTCCCAGTCCTGTTGGTCTCTAGACACCAGGAGAGAGAGGCTATTTAGGATGGTACGATTGAACCGCTCCACCATGCCGTCCGATTGAGGGTGTAGAGGTGTTGTTCGGGTTTTGTCCATGCCGAGTAGTTCACACATTTCCTTGAACACAGCCGAATCAAAATTTCTTCCTTGATCGGAATGGATTTGAAGAGGAACTCCGTATCTGGAAACCCAGTGTTGAATCAGTATGTCTGCTACGGTTACCGCCTCTTGATTAGGAATGGCGTAGGCTTCAGGCCACTTAGTGAAGTAGTCCATGACAACGAGGATGTCCTTATTGCCATCAGATGTTCTAGGAAGTGGACCCAGGATGTCTAGAGCAATTCGTTCGAAAGGAGCTCCTACATTGTAACGTTGCAATCGTCCACAGGTGCGCCTCTTTGGACCTTTACGTGCTACACAGGTGTCACAAGTTCGACACCACTTCTCCACGTGACTGCGAACATTATTCCAGTAGAAACGCTCTCGAACCTTTTGCAGGGTCTTCATTACACCAAAATGACCTCCTGTGGGACTACCATGCAGTTCTTGAAGGACCATAGAAATTCTCGACTTAGGGAGTAGTAGTTGCCATCTACATGTCTTTCCATCGTCAGACTCCCATTTTCGGTAAAAGATGCCGTTCTTCAAATGTAAGGAATCCCAGAGAGCCCAATAACGTTTAGTCGTAGGGTGGTAATGGGCCATGTCTTGCCAGCTGGGCTTCCTGTTGGACTCCTCTTTCAGCTCTAGAATTGGCTTAATTTCAGGATCAGCAAGTTGATCTTTACGCAGGCTCTCGTCACTCCACGGATCTTGCGATGATGTAGACCCAGTTGTAACTTGTCTTACTATAGGACCTTTGACATTAAATTTCTTCTCAACCCGGTCGCAGTATCTACAATTCTCTGAGCAGGGTCTTCTTGAGAGAGCATCTGCATTTCCACGTGATGAGCCTTTTCGATGGCGTATCTCCATATCGTACTCTTGAAGCTTTTGTATCCACCTGGCTATCTGGCCTTCAGGGTTCTTAAAATTCAATAGCCAAGTTAGAGACGCATGATCAGTTCGGATCAGGAACTTTCGACCGTAAAGATAGTGATGAAAGTGGTCTATGGCTTTCACTACAGCAAGAAGCTCTTTTCTTGTTACGCAGTAGTTTCGCTCGGCCTTTGACAAGCACTTGCTGAAATAGGCGATAACACGCTCCTGGCCGTCGATTTCCTGGGACAGTACAGCGCCAATGCTTTCGTTGCTTGCATCCGTATCAAGTATAAACTGTTTATCGATTTGAGGATACGACAGAATTGGAGTGGATGTCAAGGCCTCCTTAAGCTTTTCGAAAGCAGCGTCACATTCCTGTGTCCACATAAATTTTTGATTGGCTTCTGTTAATTTATGAAGTAGTCTTGCAATCATCGAGAAGCCTTTGACGAATTTTCTGTAATAGGTGCATAATCCTAGAAAACTTCGAAGCTGGTGAAACATCTGCTGGACGACTCCAATTTTTCACTGCCGATATCTTCTCCGGATCAGTCCTAACTTCTTCCGCCGAAATGATGTGTCCAAGGTCGGCGACTTCATTGCGAAACAAACTGCACTTCGAAGGGCTTAACTTCAAATTAGCTTCCTTTAACTTTTGTAGCACCCGCCTGAGGTTGTTCAGATGTTCATCAAAAGATTTTCCTATGATTATGATATCGTCTAAATAAACAAGACATGCCTCATATAACAGTCCCCGAAGAACCGTTTCCATAAGGCGTTCAAAAGTTGCAGGTGCGTTACATAGACCAAAAGGCATTACCTTGAACTGCCATAATCCTTGTCCCGTTGTAAAGGCAGTCTTCTCGCGGTCGTCGGGATGGATCTCTACCTGCCAGTAACCACTCTTCAGGTCTAAAGTAGAGAACCAAGTGTTGCTCGCAAGTGTGTCAAGAGTGTCGTCAATCCTTGGCAGAGGGTAACTATCCTTTTTGGTGACGTCATTCAGTAGGCGGTAGTCTACACAAAATCTTGTAGAAGCATCCTTCTTTCTTACTAATACAATGGGAGACGCCCATGGACTTGTTGATGGTTCGATGACGTCATTTTCTTCCATATCTTTAATTAAATTCTGCACCTCTTCTTGCTTGGCTAAAGGCAATCGTCTAGTGTGTTGTTTAATAGGTGAGTGATCTCCAGTATCGATTCGGTGTTGTGTCATTTTGGTTCGTCCAAAGTCTTCAGATGTTTGGGAGAATAAACTTTGGAATTCCCTAATTAAACTCTCCGCGGCGTCCATCTGTTTTGGATCTAAGTCTGTATTTTGTAACAAATCCTTGACTAAATTATCTGAAGATTTCTCAGAGTGACTGGAATTTTGACTTATGCACGTCACAGGAGCACACGATGCTATCACCTCTCCTTTCTTGATAGTCTTCGTCTTATCACTGATGTTAACAATTATGACTGGAATGGTCTTTTTCGAGAAGTCTACAACAGAAGAAGCCACCAGTACTCCTGCTTGTGTACTATTGTCTTCTTGATATCTATATGGCCAAATCGGTAATTAGTTTCATTTTTAATTTCAGCTGGAACTAAAAATTCTGTTCTTGGATCTAGATTGATGTCTTCTTTGGCTATTACTGTTTGTTTACATTCAATTTCATTATTTAATCCAAAAAAGACTTATTTCTTCAAATTTTGAGAGCATTTTGTTATTTTTTAAATCAAGCTTGAACCCAAACTTCTTCAGAAAATCTAGCCCGATTAAGCAAGGATCTGTTATGTCAGCCACATATGCCGTATGATAATATTTCGTTCCTCCAAAGTGTATGGTTAAATTGGCCTTTCCATATATGCCAATCTTGTCGCCTGTCACAGTTTGCAGGGTAACGCATGGTGGAGTCCAGATGAGTTTACATTTCAATTTTCGAGCCAAATCTTCTCTTATTATTGTCACATTGGCTCCTGTATCGACAATCATATGGCACTGAATTCCGTTAATAAAGCCTATTACATATAATTCATTATCACCGCCACTCATTTTTGATATCTGGAGGATCTTCAGATGGGACTTTTCATTCTCTGGCAACCTCCGCCCCGCGAGATGGCCAAAATTTAGATTCCCTGCTGACTGTTTGAATTTATCTCAAGTTCGTGAATTTTGGGGCAATTTCTTCGGAGATGTCCTGTATCACTGCATCCCCAGCACGTGAGATTCTGTCTTCTTGAACTTGTTCTTCCCTATTTTAAAGCTTCAATCTCTTGATATATTTTCCTAATTTCTTTCAAGACGTCGCTCTCAGTGTCTGAGCTTTTGTTCACCGTTGCCCCTCGGACTGAATGACGATCTCTTCGGCTGGCTTGTGTAGCTGCTTCCAACTTTAAGGCATATAGTAGTGCAGCCTTCAAATCCTGTACATCTGCCATTCGTACCGCTCTCTGCACTTCTGGATCTTTTATTCCGTCTACAAAATATTGCAGTGAGAGCATTTCCCGTACATTTGTTGGACAGTCACTGAATGCTAAATTTGCAAGCCGTTCAATTTCCGAGGCAAACTCTTGAAGGGTTTCACTCGATTTTTGATGGCGGCTCTTCATTTGTATTCTCGTATAATCCTTGAAGAATTTTTCGCCGAATCTCATTTCAAGTGCACAACTTAGAGTCTCAAAATTGAGTTGCGTCATATCGGGCAATGTTTGCAGCACGTCGGCGGCTTCTCCTCTTAAAGATGCTGCCAGTTGACAAGCTTTCACCTCGTCACTCCATTTGTTCGCTTCAGCTACAATGGTGAATTGGGTCTTGTAAACTTGCCAGGAACTCTTTCCATCGTATGTCGACAGCTTAATGTGCACGAGAGAAGCAGGCGGATTCCTAAATTCTTCATAATTATCACTAGACGCAGAAAGTTTATTCTCAAAATCTTGTACTTTTTTATTTAGCTTTTCATCTACTTCACCTAGTATTTTCTCTTCAACGTTACTGATTTTCTCTTCAACGTTACTGATTTTCTCTTCAAGGTTACAAACTTCATTCTGAATTTTCTCTTCTACTTCCGCCATTTTCCTTTCCATTTCCTGTTCAACATTACTAACTTCATTCTGAATTTTCTCTTCTACTTCCTCTATTTTCTCTTCTACCGAGCCTATTCTTCTCTCTACCGACGAGAACTTTTCTTCTAAAGTTTTCTTCATTTCTTTTTGGCCTTTATTAATCTTTTCAGTCACATCTTCTTGGCATTTGTCAATTTTATTTGTCAACTGTTCCATTCTTTCTTCGTTTTTATTCATTTTGTCCGCCAACTCTTCTTGGTCTTTATTCATTTTATCCGCCAACTCTTCTTGGCCTTTATCAATTTTATTGGTCAGTTCTGTTCTTAATCCGTTAATAGCTTCTAACAGTTCTTTCAGTTGTCCGTCCATTGTTCGTGTTTTCGCCATAAGATCCCGACTCCTGACACCAAAAATTGTAGCGTATATTGGGTTATTTTGATCTTATGGTTAGACAACTTCAAACTCTTGCTCTTAGAAAAGTAGAAAATAATTTATTTACAGACTTCAGAAAAACAGAGTCTTCGAAACTCACAAATATTACTGGATATTCAAAAATAACTGCTCAAATCTATCGTACAATTACAGCTTTAGATCCCAAAGACTCTTTATACAACGTCTCAACACTTAATAACATTCAAAACAACATAGATGAAACTCAAGCAAACTTGCTTACGCCTTGTTCACTCAATGACTGACTGGTAAATAATAACAACAGCTCGCATCGCTTCTCTTCTTATATAGGCTCGTAGCATGTGCTGGAAATTTCTAGAACCTACTCGAAAAATCCACGAAATAACAAACAATGTATCAGTATATCTAAAGGGGTGTTACCATTGAGAGGGAAGGGTTACCATCGCCAACAATCGCCAAGTTTGTCGCCAACTTGGCGATATATCTCCAAATTTGGCGACCAAAACTAGTCGCCAAAAGTGACGCCAACTTGGCGATATCTTTATTATTTCGCCAATCTGTCGTAGACATACACTGAAAATAATGGACAAGTTTGCTTGATAACAGAGACAATGTAACAAAAACTAATATTAGTAAAGGAATGGAGCTTAATAAGATTATTTACATTATTTTACAGTACAAACACTAACCATTTACAAAATTCGTAACAATATATATATATAGATATTTTTTTGAAATTGTCGTACCCTATTTATTTCTTTATTTATTTATTTTTCGGCTAATAAATTTAAAGATTTTTAATAAGGAAAAAAGATAAAAATAAACAGAAAAAATGTAATTTAAAAGGAATTTTTTATGTTTCATTATTCCATGGCGCCAATGGGACTCGAACCCACAATCTGCGCTCGCGGGCGGTTAGCGGTGTGGTGCCTTGACCACTCGGTCATGGAGGTCCCCACAAAACGGAGCGTCTCCGTTTTTTGTTTTTATTTCCTTCCGTTTCGTTATTTTCAGGAAATATGATGGAATTTTGTGATTTGTAATGGAAAATACCTTTTTGTTGTTAAAAGGGAGTTTTTCTGTGAAATTCAGGAAAAAAATGTTCGTGAATTTCAGAATTTTTTTAACAGTGTGATTCACTCTGTTACAGAATATACAGATATTGCCTGAAAATATTTTTATTTTCACACTATCAACAGAAATAAGAAAATCTATACCTATACTCTAACTTTCAATCTTATCATAATAAAGTACCCGGACAAATATTTGCTGTAGAACGAAAATTTTTGAAAAAAAAATTTACAAATAATGCTTATTGTATTAATATATTCTTCTAAAAAAGTCTAAATTGAATAGTGAGAACTGTTAAAAATTTCATTCAAAATATTTAATCATTTAAACGTTTTTATTTAAAAGGCTTACATAATCATAATTCAACCCTACTCTGATCATAATGTAAGCAATTATATGGTCAAAATAGAGTTTAATTGCAGTTTTGAAACTGTTTTGAATAAAAATGGTTCAAAAACTCAGTCAGTGCAAATTCTCAAAACTATTGCGGAAGGTCTCCATACGGGAATACTCAGAAAATTCTGAAGAAATTACAGAATATTCTACTCACGTGGATGTTTGTAAACATGTTTGTAAAAACATTTTTGGCGGTACACCAATAGAACGTTCGTAAAGAAAGAAAATGAACATTTTTTTCATTTGGCGATTTATTATCGGTTGGCCACAAAATAAAATTTCAAAAAATTCATTTTATGTTAAATTATTTTTAAGGTTTCATCTTGAACTTGTTTAAAGAAATTTTATTTATATAACGTTAGTTTTGTCAGCTTTAGTTTGTTTTAACTATATTTTGTCTTAATGTGTTTAGAATGAAAATTAACTATGAAATTACTTTTATTGCTACTAAAGTTATTGGAACACCTGGTAAACTGAACATCAAAGTTCAGAGACAATTTCCAATGTTAAAAAAAAACATTGTAGCAATATTGTTTTATTGACAGTATCTTGGCTATCTTCGAAATACTACCGTACTACGTCTCCTTCATTCAGTATTTATACTTTCAAAATTTCGCATTAATATTGGAAATTATCAATTTATCATTTCACTGCCAATATTTTTGCTATATCCAGATTCTGTTGGACATTTTTCCACTATACAGCCAATGTTTCTGTAATTATTTCGCTGCATGAACATGATTTCTACTATAAAACCAACATTCAGCAAGCAGTATTTCTTCTGTGACATTTGGAATACCCTGCATTTATCTTGAAATTTAATTTCAAAGAGTGTATAATAATAAAAAATAGTTATTTCTTGAGAAAGCGCCACTGTTTTAGCTTTCACATTAAAAAAATATATCTATAAATCTGGCTGCGTGAAGTATTCCTGCTACAGCTAATAATGTCATGAAGAAAAAAAACTAATTACGATGCTTTTAATTTACTTAAAAAAACTCATTATTAATTCAAATAAAATAAGGTTTCAAATGAACCTTTTTTTTAAATCATGGCATAGCAATTTGAAGGTATTTTTGAAGAATATTGATAAGTTAAATGGTGAGTATATAATGGCATAAGAAATGGTAGAATTCACAAAAACAAAAAATGCCATAAACTAATAATGTAATAAAGATAAAAAAATTAATTAGGATAATTTTAATTTGCTTAAAATCTCATTATAAATTCAAATAAAATAAGCTTTCAAACGAACGTTATTTAAATCATTGTATAGCACTCTGTTTTTTATTATTTCTTTTTATCTTTTACAAGTGAGATTCTTGTACGGACGTGTACTAAATTAGAATTATATAGCAAGTAGACTGTAAATTTAATGGAATGTTTTATTTCGTTAGAGACGCAGCTTGTTGCTGCATTCAGAGCTAGTTGCTAAGAGACCGTTTCTTTCAACCAACTGCGTCACACAACACGTGAGCAGGGTTACACTAAACTGCCGATTGGCGTATAATTGGCGTAGGCTGTGTTTGTCGCCAAGGTGATGTTACAGGGTTACAATACAGGAGCGGAACATCCCGCCCGGCGTTGAAATATTTTTATATTTCAAGATATGTATGCAGTACAAATAATAACACAGCATGATACAGATTATAAGGAAAGAATAAATAAATAAACACAAATAATACATTAAAAATTAATACATAATAAAGCACATTTAAGGTTTAGGATCTATGATGTTGTCCTCAATGGGTAATATACTTATGTTTGAAATAGGTCGTTTAAAATTACCCTTAGCGGTGCGAACTTGAACTACCCTGATTATCTCGTCCGCACCTGGGAATACCTTATTAATGCGGCCTAGTGACCAAGTGCAAATGGGCAGTTGTGAGTCCTTAAGCAAAACTAGCATTCCTGGCAGATTATTAGGCTTTTTAAATAGCCACTTATTTCTTTCTTGTAACTGGCTCAGATAATTATTCTGCCAACGTTTCCATATTAACTGCGTTCATTTTTTAGTCCTTTGCTATTTATTTAGCAAATTATCTTTTACCTCACTTAAATTGGGTTCTGGAATTAAATTAAGAGGCTTTCCTATGAGGAATTGACCTGGAATCAACACCTGAAGATCGTCAGGATCTGTTGACAAAGGACAAAGTGGTCGCGAGTTTAAAATACTCTATCTGTTAAATTCAAATTCGATATTTCAGTAGAAAAATGTTCTTAAAATAATAATATAAAATTTTCCTACCTTTCTTGAGGGTTCTTGAGGGATGCACGGTGGTCCGAATCTTAATTCTTTGCCGTCTTGAAAGACAAAAAATCCACATCAAAAATAAGAGACAAAACGTAAACACACAAAAAAGAAAAGTTGATTATTTACACACGCGCGCACAGATATTACATGTTTCTTGATCATTATTCTTAATCTGACTACATCGAAATCTGAAAGGTACAAAAAGAACATTAATAAAAAAGATCGTAAAAATAACCAATGAGCGTTTAGTTTGCACAAAAAAGAAAAATAAATAAAAAAAAAGAATGTTCTGAAAATGAGCGGCTGCTGGTGCCAGAATGTCTTCGTGAAGAGTGTTTTCACACTCCCCACCTTGAGTTCATTAGGGAACAGAACTCAATCACTGCAGTTGGAGTCTTTCGGGCGGCCGTACAATTCGACCATGGCGAGTAGTCAAACGCTTCTGCAGTACTGCACCACTTTGATTATCGGCGATTTCATTCACCTCCAAAGAACAAAGTTTCTTAATGGGACGAATTAGCATTCCAGTTGCAGTCTTCAACTTTACTACACGCACAACGCCATCTTGACTAGGTATAAGTTCGATAACTCTACCAAGAGGCCAGTTTATTCGGCTAGAATTTTCCGTCCATATCAGGACAACATCTCCTACACACAAAGATCTTGATTTTTTCCCACTAAAGACCGAACATTTTAATGTACCGAGGTATTCGCTTCTAAATCTTGATTTTAAATCGTTTCTAATTTTAATTCTATAATGGTATCGTTTATTCATTTCTTTGTGGTCTAGAAATTCTAGTTCAGGCATACCTATTTTAGTATTTTCCTGTAAGAACATTGAAGGAGTTATAACTTGAAGATCTTCATTATTATCTGTAACATACGTCAAGGGGCGGGCATTTATAATACTTTCACAATCGCAGATAACGGTATGTAGTTCTTCAAAATTTAAAGACGACTTGCCCAATACCCTTCTCAAGATTCGTTTCAGGATTTCAACAAGCCTCTCCCAAAATCCACCCCACCAAGGTGCAGAAGGTGGAATAAATTTCCAATCTATACGTGAAAACGCCGTAACCGCTTTTACTTTTTCATAGTCAATAGTTTTCAATAAATTGTGGCAGCCAGTAAAATTTGTGCCGTTATCTGAATATATTATTGCAGGACGACCTCGTCTAGAAATAAAGCGTTTCAGTCCTAAGATAAAACTTTCGGTTGAAAGAGCTGTCAATAGCTCGAAATGCACAGCTCTAGAAACTGCACACGTGACTATCAAAATCCAGACTTTACTTTGATTTTTCAAATAAAGAGGCCCGCACACATCGATTCCTATTATTTCGAAAATCGCGGCTTCTCTGACACGATCAAGAGGTAAGACACTTTCTACTACATCAGGTGGTTTTGCTGAGTGTCTTTTACAAATGATACATTTGCCGATTACCTTTTTGATTGTTTTCCGACTCTTCAGTACCCAGTAATTTTCTCGTAACGCAGTCATTAGCAGGGGTACGCCACAATGACCGAATTCTAAATGTTTCGAAAATATAATCTGTTCTATGACGTAATGATTTGAAGGGAGTAAGATAGGTAATCTAAAATTAAAATCATCTTCTCGTTGAAATATCTTCGTTTTTACGCGTATGATTCCTTCCGAATCTGTAAAAATATCCAGGGATTTCAGTCTTTGATTATGTTCATTCACAAAGGATTCTTTTTGCACAAGTTTTAATAATACTGTTTCTGCCGCTTTTAATTCGTTGTGTGTTAATTGACCGAATATTCTGTCGGTACTACCCCTTTTCGAATTTTGGTAAAATCGCAAAATCCAACCACTAACTCGCAAAATTTTATTGTAAGAAGAATAGCGATTATAAAATGGTGCCTCATCACTCTCTACATTAGGAGCGGTCACAATAGTTTTTCTTTTTTCAGAATTCACTATATCCATATTAGGAAAAATATTAGTACTAGGCCAATTTTCCTTTGATTCTGAAAGCCATGATGGTCCTAACCACCACTGAGATTTAATAAGGGATTTTGCACAACAACCGCGTGACGGTAAATCTGCTGGATTCATATGTCCAGGTACGAAATTCCATGAAGTGTTGGGGGTAAGCTTTCGAATTTCTTTAACTCTATTTTCTACAAATGTAGCCCAAGGACCTTCCCGTTTTATCCAGTATAACACGTCCATTGAATCTGACCAATAGAAAGTATCAACATTTTCTAATTTCAAATCGTTTTTAATACTATTAGACAATCTAGCTCCAATACAACAGGCCAATAACTCAAGGCGTGGAATGGAAATGTCCTTTAGAGGAGCTACTCTAGAACGAGCCTGAATAAGTTGACAAGTTACACGATTTTCTACTTCATTTCTTAGATAAATGCATGTAGCGTAAGAAAATTTACTAGCGTCGCAGAAAATATGTAAAGATAAGTTTCCCTCTTTTAGAGATAAGTTAGACAATCTTCGCGGGATCTCAAGATTTCCCAAATCATTAATTTCCTTAGTCCATTTTCTAAATTCCTTAACTATCTCATCGGGCAGCTTGGAGTCCCATGACGCCTTTATTTTCCAGCATTTCTGTAAAAGTAATTTTGGAATTAAGGTCACGGGGCAAGTGAAACCGATGGGATCGAATATTTTATGAGTTAAGGACAAAATTGTTCTTTTAGTGATGCACTCATTTTCCAATTTAAAATTCCAAAAATCACACGATAATGTATCACTCTTGGTGTCCCACATTAAACCAAGTAAGGGAATCTTATCCTCAGCCGCATCACTCAAATGACCCTTTTCATTAAAGCCTAATCCAATTTCTTCGCACCGATTATGACACCAACCACGAAGATCGAATTGTGCCGAAGCTAAGAGTTTCCGTGCTTCATTGCGAAAATATTCTAACTCTTCTAACGATTCTACACTAGCTAAACAGTTATCTACATAGAAAGATTCTTTAAGTTTTATAGCAACATCTTTAATGTTCTCAGGTGCTTCATCTAAGTGACGTGTTAGAGTAGCGGCCAAAAGGAAGGGGCTACAACTAATCCCAAAGACAACCCGACAATGTCTATAAATTTCAAGGTTTTCTGAATTCCCATCTCTCCACCAGAAAAAACGTAAATAATCTCTATCCTTTTCATTCAGTGATATCTGTAAAAAAGCTTTACGAATATCTGCTACAACACCTATCTTTCCCACTCTAAATCGATTTAGAACAGAAGGAATTAGTTCAATTAAATTAGGTCCCTTCTCTATACAATCATTTATGGAAACAGAACCCTTAACATGTGCTGATCCATCAAATACTGGCCTAATTTTGGTCGTAGAATTAGGTTTTATTACAGCTCTATGAGGGAGATAATGGACTTTGGTGTTAAGTTTTTCCTCTTCTTTCACTCTTTCAATAATCCCTTCCGTTTCCCACTCATTTAAAACTGCTTCGTAATCTTTCAACAAACCGCAATTTTGGAGATTCTTAATATTATTTTGCAGGCGTTTTATCGCTAAATCTTTATTACTTGGAATGGGAGGATGCTCAATTAACCAGGGAAGACAAACTTTGTACCTACCATCAGTTTCGCGTCTTACGGTTTCTTTAAAATGCTCCAAAACTAATTTCTGGACTTCTTCCTTAGTTTGTTTTTCCGCAGGATCTACTATGCCTAAAGAATCTAAATTCCACAAATCTGTAATTTTGGCATCGTTTACATATAATGAAAGGACCAAAAGAGAACTATCCCTTTCATTTCCGCCAATTTTGCCCATAGTAGTCCAACCCAGTTTTGTTTGCATCGCAACCAAACCACAAGATAAATTTTCTATTTTTCCTGTAAACAGTTCTCCCACAACATCTGCTCCCAAAAGTACATGTATTTCATTTAAATTTCTTTCATATAAACAATTTTTACCTTCAGGGCAGATATCGCTCAAAAATATATTTTTTTCTTTTAATTCCGCAATACAACGAATGTCTCTAATTTTGGGTACATTAGCACAAATTTTTTCTTGTTCCATCACCTCAATTTTTATCTTTTTACCTCCCCTTAAACCCCTTAAATTAACAGAATAACAGTTATGATCTACCGTTGTTTCGGTACCTCCAAACAACCCGTGAGTAATTCTGACCTTTCTTAAACTTTTTAATTCCATCTTATTGGCTACGAACTTTGAAATATACGACTTAGAAGACGCCGTATCTAACAATGCGCGTACTATATATTCACAACCATTATTTCTTACATAAACATATAAAGTTTGTAAATAAACTTCTTACGGCAAGTTTTCATTCGCAAAAAGGGCAGTATCCGACACTTCGGTCTGTTGTTTAGATTTTTCCTTTTTTATGTTTCTATAACAAAACAATGTGTTATGTCTCCCGTTGCAAATCCGGCATTTTATATTTTTTTTGCAAAAACGCGATAAATGTTTTTTCATTTCTAAGCACTTAAAACATGCTCCCTTTTTCATTAGAATGTTCTTAATTTCATCAATAGATAACTCATTAGTTCTATCACAATCAACCGATGAGTGATGAAATGATTCACAAAAAACGCAGTTTATTACGTTTAAATTCTCTTTTTTGTTCGTTGACACTAAATCATTAGCTGTGGGATAATTTTTTTGTTTATTGTTATTTCGAAACGAATTAAAGTTTTTCTTTTCAGGAGGAATAAACATTTTCCTTTCTTCGTGAATTGGGTTTATTACTAGATTAGCCTTTTCTCTTGCTTTTAAACAAGTAGATAAAAAATTCATCAATTCTTCAATTTCATAAAATCCTTTTTCATTATCGGACTTGTTAAGTTCTATTAACAAATCTTTCGGAATTGTTTTCAAAATGGTTGTACATAATACACTTGAAATGCTATTTAAATCTGTCCCTAAGCTTTGCAAACTTCTCAGTTCTACTGATAATTTATCAAAATATTGTCGGAAAGCATATATATCATTCGAAGTTCTCAAAGGCTTGATAGCTAAAAGATTACAAATATGATTGTGTATTAATAATTGTTTATTAGCAAACCTACTTTTCAGCAATTCTATAGCCGCATCGTAATTTTTTTCGGAAACAGGAAAACCTTCTATTGTGTTTAAAGCGGTCGATCTTAATTGCGATCTTAAATAATTAAATTTATCAACTTTATTTAACGACCTATTATCATGAATGGCCGATTCAAAACTGCTCCAAAAGGAAAGCCATTCATTTATATTTCCATCAAATATTGGTATATGCAATTTCGGAAACTTAACTTTTACAGAATTATCCACTTTTTCATTAAATGTACTGTCTGAAAATTGTTCTTTGTTACTTTCTTGTTTTGATTTTAAATTTAAAAATCCGGCATTTAATTCTCTAATTTTCTGATTTGCGCGTGACTTCCATAATATTACATTTTCGCTATACTTTTCAGCGGCTTCTAATTCTTTCTCTAAATCATCGGGATTGACTAATAATTCAATTGAATTATCTGTTGTCTTAAGTGACTTAAATTTGTCGGTCAATGTTTCAACATGTTCTTGCAGTTCTTCGATAGACACATCGTCTGATTTTATGGAAGTTTCGATTTTATTTAGAATTTTCGTAACAGCCGATCGAAAAATTGTTCTTCTTTTTTTAAGTGTTTCTAAACTTTCAGCCATTTTTTTCTCTTTTTCTCTACTTAATTAGTTTATTTCAAAATTCAAATTCTTAATTGTTTCAAAATATATTACCACCGTACATCCCGCGACAGGGATGCCATGTTAAATTCAAATTCGATATTTCAGTAGAAAAATGTTCTTAAAATAATAATATAAAATTTTCCTACCTTTCTTGAGGGTTCTTGAGGGATGCACGGTGGTCCGAATCTTAATTCTTTGCCGTCTTCAAAGACAAAAAATCCACATCAAAAATAAGAGACAAAACGTAAACACACAAAAAAGAAAAGTTGATTATTTACACACGCGCGCACAGATATTACATGTTTCTTGATCATTATTCTTAATCTGACTACATCGAAATCTGAAAGGTACAAAAAGAACATTAATAAAAAAGATCGTAAAAATAACCAATGAGCGTTTAGTTTGCACAAGAAAGAAAAATAAATAAAAAAAAGAATGTTCTGAAAATGAGCGGCTGCTGGTGCCAGAATGTCTTCGTGAAGAGTGTTTTCACACTATCTGTGTGATAACTGTCAGGAATTCCTCGATCGTGAAATGAGCTGAGCCCACAGCTCTTTTTAAGTGGTATTTGGAAGATTTGACTCCTGCCTCCCAAAGGCCACCAAAAATTGTGCGCCCTCGGAGGGGGAGAACTTTCAGTTAATACCTTCAAAAGCTAAAAAGTTCGAAACTTCATCACTTGTAACAAGTCTGCGTAAACGTTTTAGTTCTGCTGAAGCCCCAACGAAATTTGTAGCATTGTCGCTAAAGATTACAGAGCTTTTCCCACGACGAGCGAAGAATCCTTTTAGAGTCGCTATTATAGCCTCGGATGTCAAATCTGAGACAAAATCCAAGTGTACAGCTTTAGTGACCATACATACAAATATGGCAAAGTAGCTTTTCTGAAAGTACCCTTTTTCTGACCTTTATATTTTATTTTAAAAGGCCCACTCAAATCTAATCCCACATTTGAAAATGGGGAACTGGGCACTATTCTTTCAGGAGGGAGATCCCCCATCATTTGATTAGACGTTATAGGACTTAATTTTAAAGCATTGCACACACTCATGTAAAATTTTACGCGTAATATTTCTGCCACCAAGCGGCAAATATTTTTGACGCACAGTATTCAAAAGAGCTTGGGGTCCTACATGAAAATCTCGTTTATGATAATATTGAAAAATTAATTTCGTCAAGCGACAGCTCGCAGGAAGTACAATGGGGTGTTTGTGGTCAAAATTCAAATTTGATTTTGCTAGTCTTCCTCCCACCCTCAATAAGCTATCTCCATCTAAAATGGGATTTAAGAATTTTAACTTACTTGCGTGATGAACCGAAGATCCCGCTTGGAGGGCCGAAATTTCATTTTTGAAATACTTTACCTGTTCATTTTTTATTAAATAAACCTCGGCTCTCTTTAATTAATCCAGCAACAGAGGGCCGGTAGCATATGTTAATTTTTTTACATTTCTGAATGAATCTGAAAATATAAGCTAGAATTCTAATTAATTTTTGAAAATTATTTCTAAGATTAATTAAATTATCACACAAATTAGAGTCATTATGTATAGCAAATGTCAAGTTGCTGGGAGCTTTAAGCTCACTAGAATAATGTTCATCTTTAATGTCACTTATATTAGAGTCAGTTTTTGCTATTGTTTCCTCAAGAATTGAAAGAGGCGGGCCATGCCACCACAACTGGTTAGAAGAAAAGTTTTCCCCACTTGCACCTCTTGATATCAAATCAGCCGGATTGTGTTCTGATGGAATATGAAACCATGGAAAATTTTTAGTTTGTTCCTTAATTTGTACAACGCGGTTTCCCGCAAATCGGTTTTCAGGAGATGAGGAGCAGTGTCTATCCAAGCTAAAGCAATGGTTGAATCAGAAAACAAATTTACTGAAGCTACCTGTTTGCCTGATGAATTTAAGACCTTGTTAGTGAGTTTATCCAGAAGAAGACATAATGAGAGTTCGAGACGTGGCACTGTTATTACTTTGGTTGGACACACGCGAGATTTACTACATAATAAATGACTGATAGTTTCACTAGAATTAGATGTTTGCATGTATATCACTGCGCCATAAGCCTTGGAAGACGCATCTGCGAAACCATTTAGCACCACTGATTGGTTCACAGCTAGGAAGCATCTTGGTACTTCATTGGATTCCAGATCTTTAAGACTTTCGAGGAAGGTTTCCCATTGTTTGGAAACATGAGAGGGCAGCTTCTCATTCCACTCTATTTTAAGAAGCCACAGCTCCTGCATGAATATTTTTGCTTTCGCAATCACTGGCCCTAAGAGACCGAGAGGGTTATAAATGCGGGCAATTTGCGAAAGTACACCTCTTTTTATGAAATCACTTTTCTGTTAATATTAATTTTATACCTAAAGGTATCATTGAAACTGTTCTACAACATCCCTAATGTTTTAACAGTTATTTCTTCAGAATTTCTGTCCAAGGGAAACAAGTGATTATCAGTAGATTGTCCTCATTGGTACACCATTTGTGTAAAACCATCCCTCCCTTTAGCAGGAGTTCTGTTAATTGTGATTTCATTAATCTGAATTCTTCTAAATCGGATGAGCCCGACAGGCAATCGCCCATATAAAAGTCTTTCAAAACAATTTTCGATGCTAACGGGAATTCCTTTTTCTCATCTGGAGCTAATTGCTGTAATACTTTGTTGGCTAAGTAGGGAGCACAAGATGTTCCATACGAAACTTTTGTTAGCTGAAATACCTTAACCGGGGATGACATACTGTCTTTCATCAAAATTTTTAAATATTTGTACTGGCATGGATTTATTTCTATCATCCTAAACATTTGTTTAATATCCGCAGTAAAAGCATAAATATGCTTTCTAAATCTAATTAATATCGAAAAAAGATCATCTTGCAGAACTCACCATTACATAATAAATCGTTCAAAGATTTTCCGTTGGTTGACTTGGCACCAGCGTCAAAAACGACGCGTAGTTTTGTGGTTTTACTAGAGGGTCGTAAAACGCCGTGATGTGGTAAGTAATAACCATCATTAATGTTCGTGTTTTCTTTTATTTCATGCATGTGATTTAAATACCTATATTCTTTAATAAATTCTGTGTATAAATTTTTCATAACAGGATCTTGATCTAAACATTGCCACAGAGAGTTTAATCTTTTTAAAGCAAAATCTTTAGAATTTCCCAAATCGGGTTCTAAAACCTGTGGTTTAAACGGCATCGTGACCACAAACCTACCATCCGGTTTTCTGAAGTGCGTTTTATCGAAGTGATCATTACAATATTCTAATTTTTCACTTTTACATGGTTTTAAATCTTGTACTTTTTCATTTCCCAGAAAGACTTCAAAGTGTCATTAAGTATTTCAAGATTTTTGCTAAGAAACAATAATTAGTATTATTATTATATACTGTTTTGTCATAAATACAGCCAGATACAATATAACCGAAAATACTTGATTGCAAATATAAATTTTTGCCTAACTTTATTTTTTCTTCATTTAAAAGAGAAAAATACAGTTCAGCACCGATAATTATCTCCACACTGCTTGGAATGTTAAATTGCTTATCCGCTAAATAAATATTTGTTGGAATTTTTAAATTTGATATGTGTATCTTTTTTGAGGGCGTGAAGTCACAGATATTTGGAACGATTAATAGCTCAATATCATAACTGGTACTATTCATTTTATTTGAAAACTTTGATTTGATTCTAGATTTAATGTAAATAGGCAATTTATTTATTCCACTTACTGGAATATTTATTTTCTCTTTTTTCAAGCTTAGTATTTGTGATGCTTTAAATGTACAAAAACATTTCTGCGACGCAGAATCCAATATTGCTTTGAAAGGAATTTTAATGCCATTTATATCTGTCAAATAAATTATTGCAGTGCTAATTAAGACAGATTTATTATTATCATTTTCATACGAAAAAAATGAATGAGCAGTAGTTTCGTTTTGTGATAAATCTTTCGAAATAAAATTGCTATTTATTGTTTCCTGTATTGGGAGATTGTTTATAGGATTGTTCACTGGTGTTGTATAATTATGTAATGATGAACGATGGCTTGCGCTCTTGCAAACATGACAAGCGCTTTTTGAATTACAATAATTAATAAAGTGGTCTGAACTTAAACAATTGAAGCAAGGTTTATTTTTCTTAACACGGTTAATTCGTTCACTTAACTTCATGTTTTTATATTTAACACAATGATATAAGGGATGATTTTCGGTTTTACAAATTACGCAAAATTTCCTTTGAGGTTTGTTTGTTTTTATGAATAAGGATTTTGCAGTATATTTAGAGGGTACGTTAGAACTTATACTATTTAAGATTTGACATCTTCGCTCAAGGAATTCTAAAAATTCATCAAAATTAGGCACTTCATTACCCTTTAATGTTAGTTCGTATTGCTTACGAGTTTCATTATCTAGTTTATTTAGAATAATATTCAGCAAAATTGCGTTCGAGAAATTATCTCTATCATACTTTAAGATCTTTAGAACTCTTAAATTTTTCTTTACATTATCTAATAAAATGCTGAGATCCTTGGCGGATTCCTGTTTAATTACATAAAGATTTAAAATATTCTTTATATGACAATCTACAATAACTCTTTTATTCTCGTATCTTTGTTCTAACGCATTGAAAAGTGAAACATAAATTTCATCTGGTGTAAGCAAACTCCTCGCTTCACCAGTCAAAGCAGACCGCAAATAAAATAACTTTTCCTTATCTTTTAAATTTGAATTATCATTAATCAGCTCATTAAAAGTACTTTTAAATATGGACCATTCTTCTATTTTGCCACTAAAAACCGACAATATGACCCTAGGGAGCTTAATGCTAGACGTTTTTGCTTGGTCCTGTTCAATGGATTTCTTATTCAAATCATTACTACTTTCATAATAATCATTAAGCAAGGATTTTAAGTTTACCTCTAGTTTTAGAATATCCTCGTCCAGATGACTGAGTATTCTTTCAGTTTCTTCCAACTTTTCTTCCTCTATTATTCTGCAATATTCGATCTAAAGTGCTTCAAACTTTTCTTCTGTTTTCGACAGATTCCAGATGGGCTTTCCATTCAGATAAATTGAAGAGTTTTCCATCCGTTGCGTTAAATATTCTAATGACTTGGGCCTTGATATTCCCTCGCCTTCTGTTCAGCGCTGTTATTTCTTTTTCCGACATTATTCGCCTTGTTGACGAAATTCAATAAATTCAATTATTTAACTCAATAGTAATGATATGCTGGCTCGGTCATGGTCATACCTCCGGATCGCTAGGACCAAAATATACGGATGTGTACTAAATTAGAATTAAATAGCAAGTAGACTGTAAATTTAATGGAATGTCGTATTTTGTTAGAGACGCAACTTGTTGCTGCATTCAGAGCTAGTTGCTTAAAGACCGTTTCTCTCAACCAACTGCGTCACACAACACGTAAGCAGGGTTACACTAAATTGCCGATTGGCGTATATATACGTGGGCTTTGTTTGTCGCCAAGGCAATGTTACAAGGTTACAATACAGGAGAGGAACAATCCTTTTCTTTATTTAGTTTAATTTCTTTCGTGAGAGTATAATTTTATTTTTCTCCAATTCCTCCACAAGAACTGGATAAATAACAAATATTTCTACTCAGAAACAAACTAAGTTCAAAGAACTGCAAACATTTTTAATGCATCTGCCAAAAAAAAAAGTAAAAGCTTTCTCCAAATACTTACCTTAAAATCTTACGGAAATTTTTTCCCCACTTCGATGCTTGAGCACGATATTCATCGTGGACTTCTTTCTTAGAAACAATGGAAGCATAAATTTTTAATGATTTCAAATCGTCTGTGTTTGAAGAGTGATTTTTTTCATTATTTGTCACAAAGAAATTTGTTTTATTTTTTATGACAGTATTCTTTTACCTATGTTGAGGTGTTCATAGTAACTAAAAAGTAGGAGCAACGATTATTTCTTTATTAATTTCAAAGCATTTTTTGAAAATACGCACGAAAATAACCGGTAACGTGTTTTTTCCAATCATGATTTAATAGATTCATTGATTTCAAATCATGATTTAATATACTCACCGATAATTTTTATAATAATTTTTAGATTATTTAATCCGAGCATTTTTCTGATTCAATTAGGGAAAAAAATATCGTTTGAGAAACCAATTATAAAGTATTAAAAATTCTATAAAAGACGCAAAACATAGGCATTATTTGAAAATCTTATTGAAAAATATTGCTCATTGAAGTGGTTAACATATCAAGCTATAAGAAATGGTGGGATTCACAAAAACAAATAATGTAACAAAGATAAAAAATTAATTACGATGATTTTAATTTGCTTAAAATCCCAATATCAATTCAAATAAAGTAAACTTTTTAACGAACGTTTTTTAAATCATGGCATAGCACTCAACTTTTGATAATTTCTTTTTACCTTTTACAAATAAGATCTTTTACTTTATTTAGTTCAATATCTTTCGTGAGAGTATAATTTTTATTTTTCTTCAATTCCACCCCAAGTACTGGATAAATAAGAAATATTTCTACTCAAAGACAAACTGAGTTCAAAGAATAGCAAACATTTTTAATGCATCTGCCGAGAAAAAAAAAATAGAAGCTTTCTCCAAATACTTACCTTAAAATCTTACGGGAAATTTGCTCCCCACTTCGATGCTTGAGCACGATTCATCGTGGACCTCTTTCTTAGAAACAATGGAAGCATAAATTTTTAATGATTCAAAATCTTCTGTGTTTGAAGAGTGATTTTTCTCATTATTTGTCACAAAGAAGTTTGTTTTATTTTATTTTTTTAAATGTCAGTAAGTGTTGAGGTGTTCATAGTAACTAAAAATAAATGCAACGGTTATTTCTTTATTAACGTCAAAACTTTTTTTTTGAAAATTCACTCGTCGTTTTAAAACAAGTCGTATATTGAACGACACCAAAAGTAGAAATGTCTTTTGTATCCCTGTAAATACTATACGCTTTCTATTTTACAGAAATTAACTTGTAATAAAGGTCAGCAAGTTATATTAATTTTTTTAAACGTGAAAGAGCTTAATATAATTAAAACATACCCCAAACAATGTTTCTTCTTATACTATTGTGTGATAAAATAAGATTGAATGTCTCTGTAAATTAATAAAAAATTTTCTTTTCACTAAATGCCCAGCAAGATATATATATTTTTTAAAACATAAAATAGTTTAATATTATTAAAATGCACCGCAAACCATTTTCCCCTTATACAATTATCTAATAAAATACGATTGACTGTCCCTGTAAATTAATAAAAAATATTCTTTTTATAAAAAAAATTTATAAAAAAATTCTTAAATTTTTTTTAAACATAATTATATATATTATAAAGGCCAAACGTATCTGTGCATCACGCATACGTCATTTTGCGAATGGCAACATTTTCACATGCAATTTCCATTTTGAAATTTTCGCCATTGCAAATTTTTAAAAATGTAAACATCCCACATTTTCAATTTTATACCATCGTATAGGGAAAAAAATATTCTTTTAAATGCAATTTGTCTGAAAACTGTATCTTAATTTGTTTTTGAGATATTAATTTTTTTTGTAGTTTTTAACACCACTTTTATAAACGTGGCAACCGAAGAACATCATTTCTATTAAAAGTAAAGGGAAAAAAGCCGGAGGTTAAACAGTGAAAATTTTTTAATTAAAATATCTGCTGTTTTTAAAATATAGTCTGCTATAAAACCAGGTGAATTTTAATTTTCATTCACACTCTCAAAATTCGAAATTTCTATTTACACTTAAATGAAAATAAACAGTTTAGTATCTGTTCCCAGCTAATAGCAGTCGAGACTTCAGATTTTGAATTTAAATGATTTTTAAACGATCAAATTAGAATACCATAAAGAAAAGTGAATACAGATATGAGAGGTGCATATGTAAATTTTACGACGGTAAAAATGGTATAGGGTTTAAATTTCACAAAGAAAAAATCTATGATTGTGTCAAAGTGGAATAAATTCTGCTCTTTTTATCATTTTGGAATACCAAACAATAAGAGCCTTAATTGATAACTTTGTCATAATAACAGATCTTTGTTATATTTAACTGCTCACATTAAGATTAAAGTTTAATTTTAATAATTTTTAAGACCGAATTTTATGGAAATAGTATTTCGTTAACTTTAGGTTAAATATCATTTGTTTAAGAGTTATACTTACCAATAGCAGATGCATTTTTTATTGTAATTAATTTTGTAAGCTTATTATAAACCAATGAAACAGTTCCTTTTTAAATATTTTCTTTCGTCGAAATTCGACGGGTTCTACCTTGTATATCTTCAATTTCAAACGATTTGGTTGGATAGTTTCTCTCGGGAGTCCTAAGGTCGCGATTCTCTATAATTCAGAATTTCTTTTAAATTTCTATTAGTATAATGCTATTCGTTAGTCTCCATCGACTGAAATTTCATACAGTTAAACCCGTGCAAACAGAACCTATCTATAATGTTAAAAAAAAAATAGGATTATAACCATTGAAATACATATCTATTTACTAGATGGAAAATTGATGAAAATAGAACCTTCCTATAATGATAACAAAAAAAAAAAAAAGGATTACGTAAAGTAGTATATAAATCTACATATTAAGATAAGATATTTGTGAAAGTCCAACCTATGAAACTCGGACAAAATTTCCTCCCCGTGACATCTGCATAAATATAATCTATTAATTTATACGTTGTAACAATATAAAGTACGCATTAAAAATAACATTTTATCATAATAGCACAATTGTTTTTATTTGAGGAGATGAAAATATACCATCAACTGAAGTAGCTTTGGCCCAAAAAGAAATGAGTTATCAACAAAGATTTGGTCTCAAAATAGGTAGCAGCACTAACGTGAATCTGGCAATTCATTGTACATAATTCGCCAAAGTTCCACTGTCACAGCATGGGCCAAAGTTACTCCAATTAACGGTTCTGAAAACAGCACTGTTAAACGTTTGAAACTTTTGCTACATCGTCACTTCACTACTTTTATAGAATATCTATCTTTTGACGAATCAGAATGCTCCATAATACAGTAAAGTGATTGCTTTCTAGAAAAGCAGTGGAGTGACGTTGCAGCAAAAGTTTCAAATTTTTAGCACTGAGCAATAATATGTAGAAAAGCTGCCCCTCCCCAAATGGCATGGAATGGCTCTGAAGAATTCAGCCATTCTGTTTCAACAGATTTTATAGTTCATTGTTTAATAAATTTTGTGAAAACGAGTTGCTTATAATGGAATACTATCTGAAACTTAAAACTTTTGTAATTCCTACAGAAAGAATACATACAATTACAAGCCCTTAATCGGAAAATTCGCCAAAGTAGAATTTTGTTTTGGTCACTAGCGATTCCGATTTCACAGATATAAGATTTATTTTGTATAGTTCTAAAACGGAACAGTCAACAAGGAAATGACAGTAAGAAATTCCATTTTAGGCAGATTAAAGTATTAACAGATATAAACTGAGGTACTCCACCCGTAGAGACAATGAAATTTTTACATTTAAAAAGATTATTCAATCATAATTCAGTTGCACTCTCTCCGTAGAGAAAATGAAGATTTTACATTTTAAAAGTGACGTCACTGTTTATCAAACTTTTTATTCGAAGATTTGTGACAGAATATGGATTCATACATTCAGTTAATAATAAAATCAAGGAAATTAAAATTTATTGCTAAAAAAACTATTTGCTAATATATATGAAGACGTATTGAATCTTTCCAAACATAAAAGAAAAATTTGAACTTTCAAAGCCTGTTTTTTACATATCTGACAAGTTTACTTTAAAGTGATATAGAAAGTAAAGTTTTTATTTTATTTTTTATTTTTTAATTCTTTCTCTTAGCATAGAAAATTGTCGGTATGAAGATGTGAAAGAAGTAAAACAGAAAAAAGAAGAAGATGAACTAAGAAATAAGTGAAATAAAAAAATACAGTGAAATAATTAACCGCGCATCGTTTACATGTAAAATATTTTTCTCACATATGAATTATGTACGATAATTATTTTAGCACGTCGATTTGGGAACAGAAATTTTCACCGTTTTCAGTCGTAAAATTTATCAGACGAATATTATCTCACAGAAAAGGTAGCATTGAATAGTAATTATTGTATTCGCATTTAAGTGAGAGTTCACTGTGTATGTAAAAACAGGCAAATAACACAAGAAAAGTAAAATTTTACGCTAGAAAAGTGAGTAAAGCTCATTGTAAACATACACGAAACCGTATGAAGTCCAATGTATCATCCAATGGAAAAGTTTCATTTTTGGTTGAAGATTCTTGTAATAACTAAACAGGTGAAAACACAAGATTGTATCAAACTATTTAGTCATCGTTATTTTACTTTACACACATGAATGACCTTTCGTCAATTGCGTATGTATTTTTCAAAAAAAAAAAAAAAAAAAAAAAGCCTTTTTGTTTCACTCCAAAGTTACCAAACAATTGCTTGCTTTTTAAACTTACAGCCAGCTTACATCTTTGAAAGTAAGGATCCATTCGGAATTATGTCGTTATATACTTTTAATGCAAGAGCCGACAGCACAGAAACCTATGTCATCGAGCACAAGGAAAAACCTTTATTTTATGGAAGAGTAGAAATAGAGGAGTCTAATAATCCATGTCTGCCGGAAGTGAAATGGTGCATAAACTAAAAATTAATCACCACTAATGGTTCACCCGTAGGTTTATCATTGTGCTTGTCCTAGAAACAAAGCTACGGAAACAGATAAAACTGGGATCAAGAAAACACAATGTTAAATCTACGAGTGAACCACTAGTGGTATTAAATTTTGGATTATGAAATTTTCACTTCCGGCAGACATGGATAATTAGTAGATTAAAATGATATAACATATCACATATGTCGAATCCTTTAATTCACATTATTTATACATAAAACCAAAATAAAATACTCAGATTACTTAAAGGTGTTTTTTTATTAATAAAACCTAGTACTTTCGAGCATGTCATGCTCATCATCAGGATTAAAACAACAAAAGAGTAAAAGTCGGAGACTGAGTTCTTTTATACGAAGTGGACTGATCCAAAGACAACGTAAAAAAGAGGGGAGAAGTCGGAATGTTCCAAATTCGATAGAAAGGGGGGTTCAGGTTATTTTGAGCAGATTGTACCATATTCTTGGAATATCGTACGACAAAGTATCGTTACAAGTATTGTTAGTTCGACATAAAATTTCAATTGATTCCATGATTTTCCAATACCGCACTCTCTAAACTGTACCAGGAAGAAGAAGTTATAATAGATTTCAAAAAAGCTAAATTACTAAAGCAAATATCAAACTACCAGAAGATTAAAATCATGGAATCAATTGAAATTTTATGTCGAGCTAACAATACTTGTAACGATACTTTGTCGCACGATATTCCAAGAATATGGTACAATCTGCTCAAAATAACTTGAACCCCCCTTTCTATCGAATTTGGAACATTCCGACTTCTCCCCCCTTTTTTACGTTGTCTTTGGATCAGTCCACTTCGTATAAAAGAACTCAGCCTTCGACTTTTACTCTTTTGTTGTTTTAACCCTTATGATGAGCATGACATGCTCGAAAGTACTAAGTTTTATTAATAAAAAACACCTTTAAGTAATCTGAGTATTTTGTTTTGGTTTTATGGATAATTATATTCTTCTATCTAACTCTTCCTGAAAATAAAGGTTTTTTTTTCTTGTGCTGGATGAGATAGATTTTTGTGCTGTTGGCTCTTTTACAAATTAATACAAGAAGTCGTTATTTGCAGGGAAACAATACATTTCTCATTTGTTGTTCCAAAACCAAAGATATCTAAATTATACAGACAGAAATCAGGATCAGGCCTGCCTTTACTTTCTTAATCTAAATTTCGTATGTATGCATGTAATCTTTTCCTTTGCCCATATCAAATGGAATAGAGGAACATTGCTTACGTACATTGTATGTATGAATATTGTATATCATTTGATTAATAACCATATTATTAAATAAGAATTTTTTAAAACAGAAAAGCAGGAGAAGAAATTAGATGAAAATATAAACATTTGAATGATTTGCTGAAATGAACATGATTTATCTAATAAAGCCAAAAAAGCATGATGCATTGAAAAAACCTCACTTATTCCGAGAATATATCTGTACATATATTAAATTACCTAAAAGGAAAAAAAATAAACATCAATTTCAGTTCTTGTAAAATATTTAAATTTTTATTGTTCGTTATACTAACGTAAATTATTACGTTTTAATAGAAGTGTAATGTATATTTCCTTTTAGATTCAACAAAAGAATTCTTTTCTTTACTCCATTTCAGTTTCGTAAGTGAGAATATAATTTTATTTTCTTTCGATTCTTTCAAAAAGAATTGGATAAATAAGAAATCGTTCTTCTCGAGGTAAACTGAGTTAAAAGAACTGAAAACTTTTAAACGTATTTCTCTCAAGATAAAAAGTGCTCTTCTCAAACACTCAACTGAAATTCTTATGGAAAATTTATTTTTTACTCGAATACTTCTGCACGATTTGCCATGGACTTCTATCTTGGAAACAATAGGAGTGTACATTTTTAATGATAGGAATTCTGTTGCTTTTGCAGAATGATTTTTCTCTTTACTAGCCGCCCTTGGTGACCAGTTTGGTCTCCTTTAAATTTATACTGAACATTACAACGTTTATTCATTAATACGCTTTTTTATAATTTAATTTTACCTGCTCAATATTGTTCCAAATCAGAAAATTCTGCTAGTAAATTAAAAAAAACTCGGTATTTTTATACTGACCGGGTACAGGTGATAATTCGCCAAATAATATTCCCGTGGTATTTTTTTGTATTTCATTAATTTCATTTAAAATAATCATTTATTCATTTCATTTATAATGCATAACTTTAATTTTAAAATAAAACGTTTAAAATTCATGACTTATTATTATATTTGTTGTATTGTTATTATTTTTTGTTTTTTTAAGTAACAGAAAACTAAAAATAATAATATTTTTAAACTCCTTAAATGCAGCGAAAGAGAAAAATGTAAGTAAAACAGATTTACCTTAGTCTAAATCCTTCTAAATTACTTTTACACAATAACCGATAGTTTGCGTTTTATTCAAATGTTGCCACTAAACAATTAACAAAAAATCCTGATTTTTGTGCCGCATACGTTAGCGTAATATATGTACAGATATTATGATTAGATTTTTAGAGGCATTGAAACTTTAAAGTATCTTCCATTACAAATGTAAGAAGTTAAATATTGCAATCAAAGGGAGGAAAAAATTTCAGAATATTTCAATATAAGTTGATCATGACCCCTAAACCACCCTCCTTTTAAATGTTGATTTATACACTATATGGTTATTAATAACTGGAGACTTTCAATTTCAGCGATTTTGTTGAATATTTGAAAATATATTAGTCGGATTTTTCTGGAACTTTAGATTAATAAATGTTATGTTTGACCTCATATTTATCAAAATCCACTAGATAAGTAAGAAAATTAGGGGGGAGTGGTGACAAAAATCAAAGAAAAATAACAATGTTTAGGAATACCCTGTCTATTAAAATGCACGAATGGATCTATTTCTGCAAAATACAAATATGTAAATACCGTACAACATGTCCACTGATTTGTGTAAGAATAGCACACATATTCATGGACACATGGTGATTTTATTTTAAATTCAAAAAATTCTGGCATGTGTTTTGCTTATATCATGCAGGGTTTTCAACCTAATTTAATGCCAGTTTCAGAAATATTATCAAAATGCTGTAGAAACAATTTAGTGTAATTCGACTAAAATATATTAAATATTTTACAAAATAGGAGTAGTTGTGTAAAATATCTATTATCTGCATGCGCGAACGATAAACAACGATCTTTTTACATAACTTAATAACCAACTCTATGGAACAACTCATAAATAAAATCCAGTAAATATTTTTTCCCCTTCCATCTTAAAAAAATGTCTGAGATATAGTACTTTGAAATTCGTAAATTCTAGCTTTGTAGCAAGAGAACATCCTAAAAATTTTTTTAAAAATTATGAACTCAAATGAACGTGGTTTCGGGCAAATTATCTTTCATTGTAGTCAGTCCAACTCTCATACGCAAATCTATACATGCACTAGCATCGAATTCTTATGAAAATTCGCAACGTAGGTTATGTATAACTAAATGTGTCATACATCACAAACAAAGAAAAATATCGACAAAAAAGTAATAATAATAATATTATTAATAGAAGTGATAATAATAATTCGATATAAATTAAGCTAATTTGGAAACTGTTGACTTATTTTGTGAGATTACCATTCAAATTTAAACTTGATGAAAACTATGAATATATCTTCTCTAATTTGGTTCTCCGCATTTTAGCTTCGAGCTATCGAGTATCTATACTAATAAAAGAACAAAACGCTCTGTCTGTCTGTGTGTGTGTCTGTGTGTCTGTGTGTCTGCGATGGCTAGCAAAATCTACAGCACGTACGAAGCTCAAAATGTTTTTGAGAGTAGCCCAATATCTCTCTTGATGCACCTGAAGCTTAGAATTTCAAAATGCTATTTATTAAAACCTTTTAAACGCCGCACTGTAATCGAAAGGTAGCACAAACTATTTATTGGTAAAAATCCTATTAAAATGCAAACATAAGCACTATGAGTATTTTTTTTTTCTCGAAAAAAAATTTTTGTGTATGATTTCCAGCATGTTCCAAAAATGGAACATTGGCGGGAAACACTTAGTTTTTTCACATGTTTTCATAAAATGCGATTAACGACATTTAAATTAAATTCTTTATTTCTGTGCACATTTTTTTCACGATTATAGGTAATGTATAATCATTTGTCAATAATAACACAGGTTAAGGAAGTAAGTAGCCGGGCTTCGCCCGCCTAGCTGACGTTTGACTCAGGATTCCAACAAGTATTTCAGAAAAAATAGTAAAATAAAGTTTATGCAAAAAAGCTTTCCCACTTAAAAAAATTATTACATATATGATGGACAGTAATTACTGTATGAAAGCAGCTTTACAATTATTTATCAAAGTTTAAAAAAGAAATATGTACAAAACGATACAAGAAAATAATAACAATAATAAAAATGTCTGTACAACAATTCACAGCAAAATAATCAAATAAATCAAAATCTTAAAAATATAACCGAGAAAAAAATTTACCAAAAAGTTTTAGAATATATATATATATATATATATATATATATGTATGTATGTATATTTATATTGCCTTTAATTTTTCTGTCCTACATTTGATCTACTATTGATGGTAGTTAGGAAAGCATTTCGCATGTAGTCTTTTTTTACACTCAAAACATTTTTTGTAGTGTTCTTTTGGCATACAGCACATTGTCCTTGTGTTGATGGCACAAGATAATTTAATTGACAAATGCCAATACATTGTTCTTCAGAATCATCTGAAGAGAATTCATAAAAAAAATTCTTGTACCTCTTCTACTGTTCGAATCGGATTTGAAAGAGACAACTCGTCTGTCTGTATCCTAACTAATTGAAGAAAATCATAGAATAAAGTGAAATAATAAAAATTCCTTATCAGGCTATTTTCTAAAGTCACCTCTTACATTCTAGCTTATTTGAGTCATAAACAATGTCTAACTACCAACAAATAGGCATGTTTGCCCCGTCAGTTGTGAGTAATCCACTTTAGATCCACTTCAGGAGAATGAGCGTGTGAGATAGACGGGGGGGGGGTAAGGGACAGGGTGTGGAGTGGGGGTAAAAGAGAGTGTATCAAAGTCATAAACATCTTTTGTCGACACTTACTATACCACCTCGTATTCGGAATCTTTTTATAAATAGTGACATATACTGCAACCAAAGAACTTTATCATGTTAAAAAATATACCTTTACACGCCAATGTTCCATTTTTGGAACATGCGAATTTCTTATCTAAAAGAAACAATATAAATCCATCTTTTTTTTTAAACTTGTGTTCTACTAATAAAATGATCATTTTTACTTGATCAAACTTAGTTATAAAAATTTTTGTTAAATTTTGAATTTTATATAAATTTATGAATTTTGCCCAACGAAAAGTCTAAAAAAAGGCCCAAATTACGATTTTTTACCTTAGACATGATTTATTGTATCAATGAAATATCGACGCCAAAAAATTAATCCATATTTTCTTTACAAATACTAATTTTTACAGGGCAATACGAATAAAAATATATTTTTTGCAGAATTTTGAAGTTGATGTTCCATTTATGGAACATTGGTGTGTTAAAGGTTAACTGAGTAATTAATTAAATTCCAAAGCTCACCCTCATAAAAAATCGCCTTTTTTCGCTTTTTTTCCATTTCATTTTCTTATGGTTGATTGGTTGCATAAAATTTTCGCAGAAATAATTAAAAAAGCTGGGACAGACCTTCAAAATTCATAGACTGGCAAACTGTCAGTTTAAATGAGGATTTTTTTTTTAATCACAGCTGCTGTACACCATGGAGAAAAAGATAGGTGGAGGCGAAGTAAAGCGAAAAAAGGTTTGCAACACGGAGTAAGAAGTGTCTTACTCCGTGGTTTGCAATATTAAACCATTTATCGCTGAAATTTTAATGTCTCAAATAAAAGCACGAGGAAGGAATTTTGTATTAATAAAACGAATTGAAAGAAACGAATTACAGCTGAAGCATATTTTAAGAAGAAATAGTAATTTTTTAAAATGTTTTTTTTTTCTATTATATTATTTAGGTTAAAGTTAGGTTAAAGTTAAATTGCATTTATGTTATGGTTAGAATAATGATATGTTACAATAAAGTGAATACATTTAGGCTAGGTTACATTTCTGTTATATTTAATTTACGGTAGGGTACTGTTAAGTCGCTGTTAGGTTACAGACAGGTTCTGGTTACGGTATAAAAGTTTAAGGTTAGGAATTTATACGCAGAGTGAACCTATACGCAAGATTTGATTAAAAATAACACTTACTTTTGTTAAATAGCTCTGAAATTATAGTACTATATACCAACCTTTTAGCTACCATCGTGTATCGATTTCATTCATGGTATAGTCGTATTTAAGAGTGATATAAGTTTGAAATTCAAAATATTTCACTTGGGATTTGTATGTGAAAATAATAATTAGTTCCGTGACTTAACAGTGATTTTTACGGGTAAATATCAACTTTTTTTACATGAAAATCATGCAATCGTTGGATACATATTCCCTCCCGCGTTTTTCATTGCTCATTTTGAGTATTTTTAGAGCTTAATATTAGTTGTTTTTAAAACCGATTTTTTAGACAGTCAGTGGCTAAGGATTTCAGACAATGCATTTCTGCATGTAACGAGTTAATGATAAAATCATACAAATTTCAAGTTCGTTTAATATTGTTAATACGGACCCGGGCAACGCCGGGCGGATCAGCTAGTAATTAACTAAAATCTGAAAATCAAGAAATAGGGAAGCTACGTTTTTCCCTGGTACAGACTGGAAGGACATTTTACAAATATACACTGCACTCCAATATTAAAAACGAAGATCTAAGAATTCTTGAAATCAGAATGTAAATATTTTATTATAATAAGGTGTCCTAGGGTAATAATACCATTATTGCTAATAACATTGAGAGCACTAAGATACTATGCATAGTTATGAAGGAATCCGAGAAAATTGCAGTACAGTTTTTGCGCTGAATAAGTTTACTTCAAAAATAACCATTAAAATTTAATTCGTTATATTTATGTATCTTATTTCTTGAATAAGTACATGAGAGTCAACGAAAGATCTGGAATTTGCTAGGTAAACTCTTTAATGTGAGGGCTACATATATTTACTGGGGAATACTTGGTTTATTGCATAAATTTGTAGTGTACTTCATATACCTTCAAAATGTTGCGGGTGATCTTACAAGGAAGGTCTCCATACGGGCATACTCAGAAAAATCTGAAAAAATTACAGAATGTTCTTCTCATACAGTTATATATGTTTATAAAAAAATTTCGGCGGAATTTCCTTATTACGTCCGTAAAAAAATAATAAAAATTTCGTTTATTTGGCGATTTATCTCCGGTTGGCGAAAAAACGAAATTTTGAAAAATACGCTTTTACGCTTCGAATACTTTTTAAAGAAAAAACTTTCTATGTTCAATTTATTTAAATAAGTTTAGTTTAAGTAATTTTAGTTTTGCATTTTTACTTTACTTTAAGTGTAATTTTGTCATATTCGTTTATATGTACTTTTAACAAAATGAAATTAATATATTTTATCATTTAAAACACAATTTAAATTGATTAAAATTGTTCCAAATTGAAAAATACACTGTTAAAAATCTGCTGCATTTTGTTGCAGCACGGTTACTTGGCCGTGAAATGGAGCTTTCTCATTGGTTGGAATAGAGATATTATATACAAGCGGTGGAGTGCGTTGCAACAAAATGCAGCAGATTTTTAGCAGTGTATGACGCGGTCAATTGACCGTGCTATGGAGCATTCTCATTTATCAGAAGAGAGATATTCTATAAAAGTAGTGGAGTGACGTTGCAGTAAATGCTGCAGATTTTAAAAAGTGAAGTCAATTAAAATCAATTTTCAGATTCGTTAAAATCGTGTGCTTTTGGCGAGGAAATGCATTGCTCGCCAAATCCCGCGTCGCTTTCAGCTTTTCACGCCAATTATTCCAAACTATTTTATTTTTTTACATATTTAATAATGTAATTCCGCCGCTAATTTTCACTGATCTTTTATTACCTACATGAGTAGTGTAATTCGTATTTTTTTCAAAAGATTCTGCGTATGCCCCCAATGGAGACCTTCCTTGTTAGATGCTTCACAAAAAAGATTGTAGTTAAAAAAATATTTTACAAAATATATACCGGGATAATAACGCCATATACTTATGTTATTAATCTGGTTGATTCTTTTCTGCGGCAGAACTATATTTCTTATTAAAACACACATGTACACATAAATAACGCCTGTACCCTATCTAGAGCTGAAGAGTTTGTACCTTTAAATTTGGACAATTTATATGCCATTATTATATCTTATTTTATAGTTTGGAATGGCGCCATGCTGTAGTATAGCATGACATTCTTCCCCACTTAGGTTGGTAATGATGTTAAAAAGCATTGATCTGAAAATACTCGACCACATTTCAAAAATGCACCATTCGCTAAAATATTTTTTCTAGTATACATAATCAATAAGTAGCTATATCAAAACCTATAGTTCTTTAAAAAAGAGAAAAAAAACTAAGCCGTGAAAATTAGTAAAGCGTTAGATTAACGTGGCGTTAATACTTCTTCCCATGTTTTAATTACATAATATAACAAAATTAAGACTATTAATAAAATAAAATGTGTTTATAATCTTATTTAAATTATTGGTATTATAAACAAAACATAAGATTTTAATTACTCAATTGATCAATATTTTTGGAAAAACTTTCAAATAATGCATATTTTTTCCTGTCTTTTACAGAATTTTTAATCTTTTATCCCCAGCTTTTCAAAACAGAAAATTTTACGTAATTGAATCAGAAAAACGCTCAGATTAAATAATGCAAACTTTACAATAAAAATTTATTGGTGATAATATTAAACTAAAATGGGATGTAAATGACCGTATGACGTAATGTTAAATCAGGGAAACGGTTAATTTGTTTCTTCCAGTGAAAAACTAATAAATACATTTTCTTTTTGCATTTACAAGTTCCATTTTCTGCTTTAGTTCAATTTTCTACACGAGAATGCAATTTCATTTTCTTTCGATTTTTTTTTCAGAACTGGGTAAATAGGAAATAGTTCTTCTCAAAGGCACACTGAGTTAATACAACTGCAAATTTTTAAATGTGTTTTTCGAAAAAAGAAAAAACTGCTCTTTCCAAAATTTATTTTTAAAATCTTATGGAATTTTTTTTTCCCTGCCGATTGACTATGCATGATTTGCAGCGAAATTATATTGTGGAAATAACAGCAGCATATACATTTTAATGATAGAAAATTTGATGCGTTTTCAGAGTATTTTTCACTATCTTTGCTTCACGGGAAAAAAAAGATGTGAATCATCTCAAAAGATGCAATTATTGTTTTTTAGTACATTTTATAATATTCACGTAGTGTTCAAATATTAATGAATCAATATCTAAGTACTCGTTGAAATCACTAGTATTTTTTTCCTTTAGAGGCAATTCGAGAAGTGAACAAAATTTGCTAGTTTCAAGTACTGACACATTAGAAGCACATAATTTACAATCTGGCAATTAATGTTTGAAAGCTTTCATTTCACTCAATTAATTGCCAATTTTAGTCTTTAATTACATATAATTACAGTGCTGTTGGATGTTAATTTTACTTAAAATTAGCTATTTTCTATTATCCCAGATGTTCATAATTTCTCCCATGACTACCGGTAGTTACTTAGTTATGAACATCTGTTTTTGTGTCAGGTTAATGTAAAGCAAAAAATGGAAAGAAGAAATTCATACGCTCTTGTTGTTGATGAAGTTCATACGAATTTGTTCGACAAAAAGTTGATACACACATTATTCCACGTTAAATTGTTTTTCTTATAGAGACGATTCGGATTATTGTGAACAAAGATTGCTGTTTCAAGTACACTGTTAAAACTAATAGTGACATATTGCACCTTTTAGGGGTGAAAGGCTTGTCTCACTGGTGACACCCCTAAAGGAGCCAGAATGACACCTTTAATTAGGGTGAAAAGATGGCACCCTTAATCCAGAGTGTCAAATAATAAAAAAAATTAAAAAATATACAAACCGACTTTTGGCCGTCGAAGGATTCGATCTCACAACGTTTGATTACAAGCTCAGCGTCCTAACCGCTCGGCCATCGAGCTCACCTTCATTCACTCAATGCCATAGATTTTACTTGCCTTCACAGAAAACAGAAAGACACACGTCACAGCGCATGCGCATGGTTCCAGTCACCCGATGAGGTGTCACATTGCTGCCAATACGAAGTGTATGGCACCTTATTTAGCTCCAATCACCCAGTAAGAGACCTGTCGGCACAGCAACCACATATCCAAGCCCCTATGGCACCCTAGGGTTCCAAATGCTCCGGGTTCCAATGGACCCTAGGGCCTTTTCACATCCGGGTCCCAAATGGCACCGGTTTGTCACCTTCACTTTTAACAGTGTACTGCCACCTTAGAAGCACATAATTTACAACCTTGCAATAGTTGTTGGAAAACTTGTATTTCACCCAATTAATAGCCATTTTTAGGTTTTAATTACATATATTTATTGGTGCTGTTGCATCTTAATTTTACATACAATTGGCTATTTTCTATTATACCAGATGTTCATAATTTCTCCCAAGACTACTGGGTAGTTACGAAGTTACGAACATCTGTTTTGCTGTCAAGTTGATGTAACGCAAAAAAAGAAGAAGAAGAAATTCCTCTTCACTTCTGGTTGATGAAGTTCATACGAATTTGTTTGACAGCAAGTTGATACACACATTATTCTACGTTAGCTAACTTAACATAATAATAACATTTAATGTAACTAAATTCATTATAGATTAAATTTAAAATTTTAAACGAAAATCTTTCCAAACCAATCAAATGTTGGAGAACCGTTGACTTCGGTGGCGAGCGACATCGAATTTGTCTCATGTAATGTTTTTAAAGGAAATTTTGCCCAAACGAATCTCCGGAAGGTAGTGTTCACCGACATAGCTTTTAAACGAATGAGGCCAAGATGGTATTACAAATTAAAACTGGATTCGTCAGATATAACAACTTGTTGCAAATCTGCATGACAGTAACTGTTCAAGAGCACATTGCAGCCGCAAGTGTAGATGGTTTTGAGAAAAGGTGATCATGGGAAAGAAGTCGTACAGACAGTACATGATGCAGCAGACGTCGACGAATCGACATTGCAGACAGTAATATACCTACAACAATTCACCATTGTACGAGAAACTGGCTAGATGAAGCTGTATGGTCCGTCAGCGTCATGTAAATCATTTGTCTATCATCGCGCGTTCTTATCACCATTCGGGGCCCACTTTCAGATTTCCAAGTTGTCCGATCCTCTTCAGTTCACTGCTTCTACACTAGCATCATTCTGGTGCTGATACGCTGTACACGAGCTGCTATTGCATGATAAAATGTCTATCTTCGTGAAGTCTGATAATCCCTTCTTCTTTGATTTTGGATACTGCCTCTGTCGTTGAAAAGGCATAGTTGAGTTTCACCTAATGTTTAGCAAGTAACCACAGACAATTCTCAACGTCTCGCTTAAGTCCTCTATTTATACATTTATATTTAGCATTAGTCCAGAAAGAGTTACTAAATCCACGCATGAATTGTGATTCTGAAATGGGAATTATTTGCATAACGCTTAATTTTTCATTCTCGAAAATTTTCAGCTCAATCGAGTCATTCGTTCATGGTGTTACAATTTTCACAAAAATGAGTGTACACAATTTTACAATCAGATCTTCTCACACAAGCCTCTGCCCTTTCCGGCACGGGTAAATTCCGTTAGTAAAATGAGAAATTAGCGACTGTTACTGGAATTTATAAACGACTGATTTTTTAAGAATCCCTTAATTTAAGCTTTCATTATAAAAGTAAAATTTTACTAAAATATTATTGGTACCATTTGCAAGTTTGGAATTAAAAATAAGTATCCCGGACCGTGCACAGTTGCCGGAAAGAGTTAATGGTTCTTGCTCTGAATTACTCCATGTTCATAATTGTCCCAACTGACTCAAGATAGTATACGTGGTGAATATAAAGTTATTTTGGAGAGAAAAGCATCTTTATCTTAAAGTAAGAAAAGTATGTGAGTTTCCTTAAGTAAATAAAAACAACAGCGATGAACAAAAAGAATGTGAGAAGAAAATGCAAAGTATTTACGAGACTAATTTTAGACAATTTGCACAATTGCTAATAAAGCTTAATAAAGTGTGATTATTTTTTGAGCTCCGTTTCTGATTTAATTACAGAAATATTATTTTATAATTATTTGACTCTTTGTTAAATTATCACATTGTCATTTTCTATACAAAAAACAACATTGAAAACAAAGCATAAGAATCTAACCGAAAATCTTAGATTCATGCTGTTTAGAAATCATGTTGTATCGGCATTCAAAAAGCTACCTTCTAATATAGTTTAAAATGCCAATGTTATTTTTAACAAAATAACTCTTCATATGTTTCAGTTACATAAAGTAACAAAACTAAAACGAATAATTATGTAAGATGGTTGTGACTTATTTAAATGCTTATTGTTAGCCAATTTAATATAAGAATTTAAAGTATTTTTTTTTTCAATCGAACCAAGGCATTTTTTTAGCTTTCGCAAGTTCACTTCCTTTCTTCACTTCACGTAAGAGTATTATTTCGTTTTCTTTTCGGTTCTTCAAAAAGAACTGATTAAATAAGAAATCGTTCTTTTCAAAGAGATTTTTTAAAAAGGTGAAAAGATGAAAGGCGAGTTTTATATATATATAACTGTAAACTTTAAAATCCAATGGTGAATTTGTTTTCTTAAACAAAAAGAAAAAAATTCTTAAAATTTATATGATTTCTTCGCGTAACAGGATGCTTGTGTTCGATTCACCATAGATTTTTAACTTGAAAATATTGGAAAAACAAATTTTTAACAATATAAAATCCCTGTCGGCTTGGCCTATAAGCGGAGGTAGATTTTGACAAGTGCTCATTTCAATAAAAAAAAAAAAAAAATGTGATTAGAGATAAACCCAGTTAAACAACTTTATTTGTCCGCTTTTGAAAAATTTTAAATTTCATTTTTCTGTATGAACTGGTTTTATCAGGATCATCTTAAGCGAAATTCAGCTCTTATGCACATTTTAACAACACATTTTGAAATATATTCTAACTTTATTAAAAAATCGACCAATACTTATATTATATTATTATATTATTATACATTCCTAAAAACAAAAAGAAAAAACTGTCAATTTAATGCGTTTGAGAACAAAATTGCATTTAAAAATGAGTCATAAAATATCCAATTTGTTATTTGAATACACCCTCAATTCTGCAATCCTTATCGTTTAGGAAAATTTTGTGCGAAGTTCCTACTTTGACAGATGTCATTTATATATATTTAGCCTTTATCAAAACACTGACCAGTACGGCACATTATACAGTTCCTAAATAACAGAACATGTCAATTGGATGCGTTTGAGGGCAAAACTGAATTAAAAAATGTGTCAGAAAAACAACATTTTGTTATTTGAATTCCTCAATTGTTCAACACAATCGTTTCGGGGTATTCTGTTCAAAAAACCCATTTTGGCAGCCTTTTTTGAAATATATTTTGCCTTTATCAAAAACCTGGCCAATCCGTCACGTTATATAGTTCCTAAATAAGAGGACCGGTAAATTAGATGCGTTTGAGAGCAAAAATGGATTTAAAAATGAGTCAGAAAAAACACAATTTGTTATATAATTCCTCAATTTTCAATCACGATCACTTCGGGAATTTCTTTTCAAAATACCCTTTTTGGCAGTCTTTTTTTAAATAAATTCTGCCTTTAACAAACAATTGGCCAATACGTCACATTATATAGTTCCTAAATAAGAGGTTTTGCAATTTGGATGTGTTTAAAATCAAAAATGAATTAAAAATAAGTCACAATATAAGCAATTTGCATTTGAGATTCTTTCTCCAACTCCTATTTTTGTTTAATTTCTTTTTTCCATAAGAATTGGTTCTGTGAAAAACTTGTTAATGTAAAGGTTGTAGATATTATTGTGAAAATGTAAAATAAATTTAATTAGATTTAATAGCTTAAGAATTGACTTGTAACGTTACATGCATGCTGAGAGTCATTTGTAACGTTTGGTTGGTCGTGGTGGGAGTTAAATGCAGACATACTCAGTACTTAAGATAAAGCAACAAAGTTTATTAAAATGATGAGGGCTGAAGGGAAGTGGAGCAAGTCTTAATTTTACACAACGGAGAATACTATGAAAAGGCTAAACACATACTCACAAGCTTCGGCCTAGCTCAATCGTGGCACCTTCTAATGCTTCTCCCTATCTCTTGGCTGAGCTGCTAGATAAAGCTTAATTAGACAGCCCGTGGCTGTATGTATTTCTTTATTCACAAATAATCAAAATGAAACTACTATAAAGTTTCTTACCCCGGCCAACTCTCAAGTCAACTATCATAACTTCTTTACACTTCACTGGAAGCTCGCTGCTACTTCTCAATTTGCTAGCACTTCGCTGAACAATAATTCACTTCGATATCTAATGCCAGAGATCCTCGCTCGCTAGCTACCGCCACAGATGCTCTCTCGCTGGCTAATGCCAGAGACACTCTCTCGCTGGCTAGTGCCAGAGACACACCCCATTCACTCAAACCCAAGCTTTTATATGCTGCAAACTGAGATAATTCACATTAACATATTACTAATAACCGCGAGCTAACTGCAGAACCCGAAAGAGCACACACACTCTAGAAAGTTAAAGTAAAAGAGAGGATAGATGTCGCTTTTACGCTTACACTTGTTAAATTATTGACGTCACGATCTCAGAAATACTAGAGTGCCTTTATGCAAAGGTCACTCCCTCACAGACTTAGTTATGGATATTTCCCCCCCCCCTTTTTGTTTTATTTTTTATTTTTTTCATCGGTAAAAAAGGGTCCTATCAAAAACTAGTAAATACAAAAGTTTTAGAAAATGTTTAGGGCATTTAAATAAAAAATTAGTGGGATTAAATATCTTGAGAATTGACGAAGTTATGAATTTTTTTCTCCCAAAAACTTCACCGCGATTTTACACTCTTTGATTTTATGTATCAGTTTGGAGAAGATTGGAGCACAATCATAGAAGTTATCGTGTCCAGAAGAAAGTTATATATATACATATATATATATATATATATATATATATATATAAACATTTTTACTAATGGTAGTTTTGGGGTCTAGAGGTCATGATCGGTGTACATCTGCAAAACATTTTCAGAAATTCCAACATAGCAGCGACAGCAATAGGTAGTATTTTATTTGAAATCTACCTAAAATTCTGTTTTATTTAAAAAGTAATGTAGTGTGTTATTCCACTACTCACACTTACAAAAAAAATTTTTTTTCTGATTTATAGGGTAACATTAAAATTTCTGATAGATGGGAAGGCTACTACACTGTAAAAACTACAGGTGACACATAGCACCTTTTAGGGGTGAAAGGCTTGTCTCACTGGTGACACCCCTAAAGGAGCCAGAAAGGCACCTTTAACTAAGATGAAAAGATGGCACCCATAATCCAGGGTGCACAATAATATAAGGAAATTGTAAACTGACTTTTGTCCCGTGAAGGATTCGAACCCACAACGTCTGATTACAAGCACAACGCTCTAACCGTTCGGCCATAAAACTCACTTTCAAAGCCTTCCTGAAATGTTCAAATATCCTGAAATGCAAGGGTTGCTTTATATGAAAAGCTCGCCAAAAGTTTCCCATCAGAAGTTCTAAACGAAATCGGGATAGAGCATGCGCGGTGATAGTTTGCGTAGGAAGATATTGCTGTTATGATCCACCAGTGACGGCGGGTTGAAGGGGTGGGACAGGCATCACAGAGCATGCGTATATGACTATGGGGTGAAAATCTTCCAACGGTATTCATTGCGCGGCACCCTACACTGTTAAAAGTGCAGGTGACAAACCGGTGCCATTTGGGACCCGGAGGTGAAAAGCCCCTAGGGTCCATTGGAACCCGGGGCATTTGGAACACTAGGGTGCCATAGGGGCTTGGATATGTGGTTGCAGTGCCGACAGGTCTCTTACTGGGTGATTGGAGCTAAATAAGGTGCCATACACTTCGTATTGGCAGCAATGTGGCACTTCATCGCGTGACTGGAACCATGCGCATGCGCTGTGACGTGTGTCTTTCTGTTTTCTGTGACGGCAAGTAAAATCTATGGCTATGAGTGAATGAAGGTGAGCTCGATGGCCGAGCAGTTAGAACGCCGAGCTTGTAATCAGACGTTGTGAGTTCGAATCCTTCGACGGCCAAAATTTGGTTTGTATATTTTTTTATTTTTTATTATTGGACACTCTGGATTAAGGGTGCCATCTTTTCACCCTAATTAAAAGTGTCATTCTGGCTCCTTTAGGGGTGTCACCAGTAAGACATGCCTTTCACCCCTAAAAGGTGCAATGTGTCACCATTAGTTTTAACAGTGTAATTAGCGTGAATCATCCAGTGAGGGATAAAATGGCACCCCAAACATATTTTCAAGCCCGCGGGTGTCAAATGGTAACAACTTTTCACCCCTGGGCGCCAAATGCAACTGGTTTGTCACCTTTATTTTTAACAGTGTAGCAGTATATACATGTATCCATCTATCATCTTGGTCGAATATTGAAGTTTGAACACTCGATGTCCGCAACTGATAATAAGATGCAAGAATTTCAATTTGCCAATCGCATAATAAGTTTTGAAAGAATTGAGAGTTGAGATGATCCTAAAATATTAATGAACTATGATTTTCTGTGATTTTAAAGGCGGGGGGGCTAAATCAAGAAGAATGCTCTTCAGCGTGTATGGAAATGAAATTCTATTAACGTTGTATGTAGCTTTGTATTCAGATGGTTTTTAAAATTTATAAGAGGTTAAAAATTCTCCCTTAGAGGATGATCAAGCGAGATGATATTTTTCAAGGTGGAGTCCACGAAAAATATGTCGAGCTTAACAAATAATGTTAATCAATGACAATCACTGTATCTACCAAATGATATCATGAAAATTTTACCTTATACTAAATTAAAAATCAAATTTAATTATCTTAATGATGTCGAATTTTAAAATGCACCAGCAGTTTCTTTGTAAGCAATATCATAATTCTTCATCAATTTCATGAATTTTGACAAAACATTATGACGCATGGAAAATTTCAAAAATCTATAGCCTCTTTAGTCTTGAGACAATTATTACAAAGAACCACAAAAACAGTTAAAAGTTAAAGTAAAACATCTCCAAAGATCCCCATGTGTAAGTCTACACAAGGGGATTTTTTTTTTCTATGAACGTATATTTATAAAAGATCCAAAAGTAATTTTAACAATTGCAAAAGCATTTAAATTAATTTATAGGGTGTTTGTTATTTAGTGTCTCCTACAGGGAACATCAGGGCTAAGCAGGACAAATGTCGAAAAATGAGTCTTCAGAAAAACAAATTTAAAATAAAATAACCCTTTGTATCACTTTGTTGCAGATATACAATGTACTCAAAATTTAATAGTTCTTATACAGTAAGTTTTAAAATAAGATTTTACTTGCTGTTCCTATTTTTTAGCACACTAGTTAATATAAATTGATCATTAGAATTCTTAAATGACTATTATATTGAGTTACTTTCTCATACCAAGGTTTTGTTTATCATTTGAGATCGATATTGCAAAAATTACCTTAGTAAATTCTGTCAAATTAAAAAAGCCGCAGAAGTCCGAATGTAATTTTTTAAAGGTAATTTTGCGTTAGAACGTGGACAATATTTATGGAAAATACACAGAAACTGACAATTTAATGAATTGGGAGATGAACCAACTTTCTTCAGACTTTTTTCTATGTATATGTATACAGGGTGAGTCATAAATATCGAAACAATAGGCTATCTCCTTAAATATTGCCCCTAGACCCATACTTCCAATTGCAAAAATTCATAAAAAAAGATGAATTTTTTGATAAGATAAGTTGAAACTCCATGGGGGGTCTATTTTAAAAAATACGAAAATTAAATTTTTATATGGCCCCCAGAGGATAAAATTTCCAATTAGAAAAAATTTCTTTATCCCTTCCTGAATTCAACAAAAAAAATTTCATCTCGATATCTGCAAATCCCCGAAAGCTATTAATATCCAAAATTTTCCAAAATTCCTGACTTACACCACTTAAGATGCCTCTGAGCGCAGCAAAATCAGTTCATTTGAAGTACAATTAAGGGATCGACCATAAATTTACGTATTGTTAAATGTCGATCCAAGACAACATTTAAACTTTTAGATATAAAATAAAAGCGTATAGGTTTTTGCTTTAAACTTCGATGAAATATGCTAGATGTCTGCAATATTTCGAACTTGCCGCCAACTTCGTAACTGGCACGATTCATTGAACGGGACCGTCTTATTAAACACTTATTAAAAGTGTTATGAAATTAAGTGATATTAATTAAACTCTCATTAAAAGTGTCTTAAAAACTTATTGGCGCAGGCAATAAGTTTAGTAAATATAGTAATAGCGAAAATGACTCTTCTATTAGCGGAATCAATGGAAATATATTTTAATGAATTACATAGAAATATTTTCAAAAATCTACTTTATACTACAGTTAAACCGCTATAACGGACACTCCCGAATAGTAGACACCTCTGTTTAACGGACTATTTTCCAATCCTCATTCTCAAAACCTAAATTTGTGTATGTTTAACCTCTGAATAACGAACATTCCGAATAGTGCACACTATTTAAGGCGATAAAGGATGAAAAAGTATTTTTTAAGGAGAAAAAAAATGAAAAAAGTAAAAAGGCCTCTAAATTTATCAGGGAATTTTGTGATAAATGAGCTGGGGAAAATCCCCCCCCCCCCCACGTTCAAAGTTGAATTGAACTGGTTGCCAAGGAGGGACATCTTCCAGAGCATTGAAATATCCCCTCGGAAAAATGAGATTTTATGCTTTTAACAGACAAAAAGTGCAATCCCCCTCCCCGACCGGAACTCTATAATGTCCAATAATGTTACTTTGAAAAACAAATTACATGTAATCGCAAGCAAAAGTTAACTTTTGTAACAGGGTTTTTTCACAAGCATGTAATGGACATGGGTAAAGGTGTGTACAGTTTTATTTAGCCCCATTGCTTAAAAAATAATTTTAATTTCTGATTAATCATATAAAAGAGGTTTTAGGACACATAAAAGTCAATTAATGAAATGTTAAACGTTTCTTAGCACTTTTTGAATATCTTTGATTTTCCCAATAGCGGACACCTCCGAATAGCGGACAATTTCTGCGTTTTTGATGTGTCCGTTATTTAGAGGTTTACTGTATTCGGTTTCAAAATTTATGAAGGTTTTAAACCTATTTTTGCTTTCTTCTATCTTTACAAGAAGAAAGTATTGGATTCATGAAAATTTTGAATTCCGGTCTTAGATGGATTCACACGTTTTAGGGCTCAGAGATATCGAAAAACATGTTTTTAAGAAATGTCTGTCTGTGAGTCACAGCACAGTGAAAAAAATTGAAATCGACATATAAAAAAATAAAGTTTAAATCAACTGACGCATTTAAACAGTAATTAAAGAAGGTGAAAATGGCAAAACTTAAACAAAATCTGAAATCGAAACTATACAGCATTTAAACGTTATGAGCCTGTTTGCCCATCTTAAAACTAAATGCACTTTGCTGCATCAAATGTTTTTATTTCAGTATTTCTCATTTTTAAACTGGCATACGTCAATAACCGTCGGTTACGGTAACTTTTCAGCTCAGAAAATTTACTTTTAAAAATATGATTTTTTTACAAAAATTACTTTTTTTTAATATTGCTATTTTAATACTTTTATTTTTTTAAATAAATATTATTTAAAATGCTGAATTAAAATTGAAAATTAGACGTCTTCGTTTAATCAAAAGAAAAAAATTCAACGCGACAAATAATATTTTGAGTTATAACAATTTTAATTTACTCAATTTTTTTTTTGAAAAAAAAAATATTAAGAAGTCTTAAGATGTGATAATGCTTACAAATTATATGGTTAACCATCACAAAACATTCAAAATTCCAACTTTATAAATAAATAAATAAAATAAATGTTTTCTGGACCCATTACAGCAACATTGTTTCTTCAATTACACGCATTTCAATTTGTGTCTGATCCCTTGAAACCTCACGGTTTATTAAAATTGTCATAACTCTCTGAATTTTGAAGATATCAAGATGAAATTTTTTTTTGTTCAGTTCAGGAATGAATATGGAAAAATTTTCTAATTGGATGTTTTATTCTCTGGGGTCCGTATAAAAATTTAATTTTCGTATTTTTTAAAATAGACCCCCCATGGAGTTGCAACTTATCTTATCAAAAAATTCACCTTTTTTTTTTGAAACTTTGCAATTGGAAGTATGGGTCTAGAGGCAATATTTAAGGAGATAGCCTATTGTTTCGATATTTATGACTCACCCTGTATACGGCTGATTAGACACATGCAGACTGGCCCAGATAAACGGGTATGACTACCAAAGGGACAAAATTTTGCTTGATTGTCTCAAGGCGAAGATTTACTTGAAAAGACTATAGGCCATTATTTTTATTAATTAAAGAAAATAAAATGAGTCATCTAAAATCAAAAAGAAATTTGACAAAAGTTATAAACTATGGCGGTTTTCAATTTAGATAAAAGTAATTGCAAAGTTGTTTTTTTAGTTATTATTCATTTTAAAAATACATGTTCTTGAACATTCGAAAGCTACTGTAGATACCCCCTGTCGGACGTTTCTCTCAGTCCACACAACATTGAAGAATGTCCGTGGTAGGTATAGCTGCCACCACCGATATTACTAGGTGAAATCGGTCACCCACTGTGAGGTTTGTGTAAATGAAGACTTACGCTGTCAAGTAACCGAATTATCAGTTTATTAAGAATATATGTACACACTAAATACGCTATTTACAAATATATACAACTCGGATATAGGTGATCCAGTTCAACATTAAATTAGATACAGTAAAGATTAGCTGTGTACTATTCCAATTACACTTTCCACCTCACTCTCAATACACGTTAAATTCACTTTATCGGAGCTCAACCTTGAGTCTCCCAACACAAGTATACTAGGCCTGCACTTCTTAGCCCAGAGCGCTAAACACTAGGACGTCTGTGTCCTTTGCTCACCAGGAAACGCACTCCTTACGCTCTTCAACACAGAGCACACTTTAGAAGGACCTCGGTCCTACACACACCTTCTTGGTACGAAACCAAGGAACGGAATGACTTCTCTCAGACAAACATGCCCTTCTCAACTCACTGGGTCACACGAATGTCAACCCCCTCTGGAGCTTTCTCATTGGGCACATTCCCCCACTCCTTTCTTGCCTAGTGACATGTTGCTTATCTGCTGACCATCCGCGTTGAAGTCACACGACGTGTGAATCCATAATACCTCACTGACAGATGGACATGCCTCTCAGCAATCTCCTTTCTCTAACACACCACCTGCAAAGGATTATCTGGCAATTCCCCTTTCTACAAAGAAGGAATGTCACCTTGGAAATTCTGTACACAACCATACAATACGAAATATTGAAATAGAGAAATAGTAGAAATTCCATTCTTTAGCACAGGTGGTATCAGATCCTGATACCCCCCACCTTAGCGGAAAATATGCCTTTTAGGGGCTAATTTTCCCCAAACATATAGTAATAGCGCAGAAGAATTCAATAGTCTCTTTACAGATTTCTTCATTATGCTTATTACATAGGTATTTCCAGGTGTCTGAACACTATCTACTGACATCTCTACTGAACCTTTACTAACATTATTATTACATAAACAATACACATGTTAATACAATATTATAAACAAAAAAAATCAAAAAATATTTACACACACACAGAAAAAAAAATTTAAATGTGTGACGACATCCCTTTAAGGTTGTCCACTACTGGGTCGTTGACGCTGATGGGCTAACAACTGGTTGTTCTTCCCAGCTCTTTCTATGTAGCCCGGATATTGCGTCAGCATTTAAATGTTGAGCTCCTGGACGATGAGAAATACTCAGGTTCCAGCGTTGCAAGGCAAGAGCCCATCTAGTGAGTTTGGGTGATCTTGGGGTTGTTTCGGTGAGAAATTTTAATGGATTATGATCCGTAATGATCTCAATTTGAGATCCATAGGTCCATTTTTCAAACTTTCTCAACCCAAAGAGAACACTCCAAGCCTCTTTCTCTATACTCGGCCAAGTACGCTGAGCCCCTGACAATTTCTGACTGGCAAAAGCTATTGGTTTAAACTGACCCTTTTCATCTTTTTGAGTAAGGCAACATCCTACTGCCAGGTCGGAAGCATCTGCGTGGAGCTGATATTCCTGGCCTACGATAGGTGTAGCCAAACTCGTCACTTTACATAACTCATCTTTAAGAGTATTAAATGCTTTTTCTGCCCTTTCATCCCATGGTACAGTATTTTTAATCTTCCCTTTTGTCAATTCGGTTAAAGGTATAGCAATTTCGGCATAATTTGGAATATAAGATCGGTAAAATCCCATTAATCCCAAAACAGATCTAACTTCCTTTTTAGTTTTTGGTCTCTTTAGATCCCTTATTGCTCCTATTTTTTCCTCATCAGGTGCATGCGTTCCACCCCCAATTACATGACCTAAAAACTTAGTTAATTCTCTCCAAATTTTCATTTATCCAGCCTAATCGTAAAATTTGTGCTTTTAAGTTCTTCAATGACAGCCCTAACTTGCTCACAATGCTCTTCCCAGGTGTCGGAGAAAATGATGACATCATCAATATATGTTTCCGCATACCTCCGATGACCTTGAAGAACCTCATTCGTATCTTTCTGAAACGTGGCAGCCGCCCCTGATAATCCAAAAGGCATTGTGCGCCACTGATAAGTTCCATTATGCGTTGTAAAAGCTGTCAAATGTTTACATTCCTCAGCCATTTTAATCTGCCAATAACCCCTCAATAATCAATCGAAGATAAATATTTAGCCGCCCCCGCGGTATACATGATTTCTTGTGAATCTTTCATCGGAAAGGTTGGAACCTGAGTTACCGAATTTAAAGCTCTATAGTCTATACAAAGCCTAACAGTCGCGTTTTTTTTCGCCACACAAACAATTGGATGACTAATTTCAGCGTTTGACACTTCGATTAGATTTAATTCTAAAAACTCCTGAATCTGCCTATCTACTTCCTCTTTATAAGCTACCGGCACACTATATAACTTTGGCTTTTTCCTTTCCACTCCTGGTTTAAGATCAATACGATGCTCCCCTACTTCAGCTGGTCGTACAGGACCCATAAACACCTCTTTATTCTCCCTCAAAATAGACTTTATATCTTTGACTTGATTGTTAGATAACCCTTTTATTTCGAATCTCTCTATATCTCGTTCTACTTCCTGATCCTGGTTCAAAATAGGAATTTCCCCAACTTCTCCGAATTCCTCATCACCTTCGAAAACAATATTAACTATATTACATTTAGCAATAAATTCTCGTATTTTATTTTGGTGCACATGCTTCCTACTCCCGTCGGCTAACTCAACTATAAAAGAATGCTGGTTTCGCTTTTCGACTATGGTTGACGGCCCTTGCCACCTAGAATATAACATATTAGTTGAATCGGGGATTAACAATATTACTTTATCGCCTACTTCAAACGTTTTTTCCTTTGACCTTAAGTTATAATGATACGCCATTCTATTTTGTTGCACCTCAGACGATAATTTTGCCTCATTTGCGGCTCTTTCTAAACGTCCCCTAAGTTTATTCAGATACTCATGAATCGGCGTAGTATCTAACTGCGCCCCCTTATTTTCTCCTGCCCAGGATGACTTGAGAATCGATAAAGGACCCTCCGGCGCTCTACCATACAATAATTGGAAAGGTGAGATTCCCGTCGTAGAATTTGGGACTTCCCTATACGCCCATAATACAAATGGTATTTGTTCATGCCACTTTTTTCCTTCTTCTCTAATAGTATGATGTAACTTACGTTTAAGAGTCTGATTAAATCGTTCCACAAGCCCGTTAGACTGTGGATACTGTGGGGGTCGAAAATATTAGACTAGCACCTAACCTTTTCTCAAATTCTTTCGTTAAGTCGGCTGTGAAATTGGTTCCATTATCACAGGCAATTATATTTGGAATTCCTGTCCTCATAAATATTTGAAGTAACGCATCACACGCGGTTTTAGCAGTTAAACTTTTTAAAGGGATCGCATCCGCCCACCTGGTATGTTGATCAATTAAGGTTAGTATATACTGATGCCCTTGTGAACTTTTAGGATCAGTAGGCCCAATTAAGTCAACATTAACTACCTGAAATGGAAGTTCCGGCCGCGACACTGGGGAAATAGGAGCTTTATCATTTACTTTAACCCCTCTAGTCAACTGGCACTCTAAACATGACTCACAAAATTGTTTAGTTTCTTTCGCCATCCCCTCCCAATAAAATGAATACCTGATTCTCTGTAAAGTTTTCTTATCTGCATGATGCCCTCCAAATACTGAACTATGCGCTAATTTTAGGATTTCTTCCCTTCTTACTTTGGGTACTACTAATTGCGCTATATTTTCGCCTAGCAATTTCTCTTTATGATATAATAAGCCATTTACAATATAATAATCCCCCTTATCCATTTTAGCTAATTCCCAAGCTTTCTCTAACTCTTTACATTCTAATTGGGATTTCTTAAACATATCGGAATTGCTAACAATAGCTTTATTACCTTTCTCCACTTTCGTTTTTTCCGTATTCCGAGTTTGTACATTTTGCGAACTCGCTTCTATTGCGTAAACATTACAACTATCGTTATTCATACCTTCCTTTTCATTCAAGTTATCAACAATAATTTCTGAACTTTCTAATTCTTAGGCCTCTAGCAATGGCTCCTCGCGGTTGACACCTGACAACTCAATAATCACTTTGGTTATGTAAAATCACTTGCTCATTAATATTATCATTCACTGCGCAAAGTACTTCCTGATGAATTATATTCGTTTGTCCGAATTGCGGAATAGCTAACGGTAGTTTAACCAACGGCGATTTAACTGCTTCACCGAATAACCCTTGTAAATAAATACTACCCGCTCCTTTTAATTTCTCTTCCGGGACTGAATCTTTATGAACAACACTAATTTCACATCCAGAATCAACCAATCCCTTTGCTTTTTGCCCATTTACACTAACATCAATTTTCTCAAGTTTACTTAATTTCTCACCAATAACGTTAGTTCTCTGTTCGGACTTTGCCGATATTCTCGCAACGATAGCTCTATTAGGTAACTCTGTTGTCTTTTACCACAATCTTATGCACACCCGCTTTCGGATCTCGTCCTTTATTACCATTATTTCCCTCATTACCCACTTTATTACAAAAACGTTGGTAATGACCTCTCAAACCACATTTAAAGCATTTAGGCGCTGAAGCATCACTAGGTTTCTTAAAATCTATTTGCCTATCCGAAAAAGAATTAGTCTCATTACTCCCGTTTTGCCTCCAATTATTACTAACTTCGCTATCCTCCCTCGGTCTCATTTTTTCATTGTTTACGTACCTATCTTTACCTTTAAAACTTTTATACGTACCGGCGTAAGACTTATTTTTATGGTCAAAATAATGGTCACATTCTCTAGCAATTTTAGAAGCTTCTAACCATTTACCTTGATGAGTTAACCCAATATATGACGCGGTATCCTCATCTAACGTACTTACTAACTTATCAGTAACTATCAATTGGTTGACCTTTTCATAAGAGTCAGCACCTCTAATCTTGCAATAATTTTCCCACGTCGCTATTAAACGCGATACAAATAATACATGAGTTTCGTTCTGGTTTCTCCTAGCCTTCTTAAAACTTTCCAAACACGCCTTCGGTGTCGGCTCATGTTCCCTTAGGACTAACTCCTTTAATTCCTCATAATTCTCCATTTGTTCCGTAGTGGTATAAATTAATAGATTATCCGCCTTATCTCCTAACATGTTTAGTAGAGTTTCGGCCTGCTGGTTTTCCGGTACATTTTTAGTTTTGAACGCCGTTTCTAAGCTGTTAAAAAATAAATTCCATCCCTCAGTCCCTTCCGGTACTTTGATAGATAGAGTTTTCACACTTTTGATCAATTTTTCTATACTACTTTCATTATTAGGTTCCCTAGAGACGTTAGAATTATTTGCCGATCCTTGAACCCTTAGTCTCTTCATTTCTAATTCATGTTCCATCCTTAATTTTTCAACCCTCTTTTCTCTTTCTAACCTTTCCTGTTTTTCTTCGCGCTCCAATTTTGCCTGTTTTTCTTCGCGCTCTAATCTTTCCTGCTCTAAACGTTCTGCAACAATAGCTTCTGATAATTCCTTAATAACCCCCTCGTCATACCCATCATTGTCCATTATCTTTGTCCTAAGCTGAATTCTGGTATCATTTTCCGTGAATTCAACACCTAATTCTTCAGCTATCACCTGAAGATCAACCTTTTTTAGTTTCAATAAGAAAGCCATACCTTCACCGATTGTTATTACCACCCCACAAGAATAGTTAAACCTACCAAATTAATATTTCCTAAATTTTTAACTTAGTACAGATACATCTCCACTTATTTTACTAATTAATACCCTTCAGATAATCAATGCATTTAATTTCTAATTAACCTACTGAATACTCTGATTTTCCTCAACCATTGATATCACACAATATATTTCCAATAAAACAAAAGGTAAAATAATAATTCGATTTGATTACTATGCAATACAGATTTCAATTTATACACTTAGATAACAACATACAATTTACATAATAATACTGATACGTTGAAATTGAATAGAAGTATTGATGTCAATCAAAAAATCCACATAAGAAAAATTGTAAAACATGCATATATAAATTTCTACAATAATCCTCACTAAAATATTTCCAAATTCAATACTGGTTCTCACACTTAAAACAAATACAAGATCTTTACTTTTATTTTTCCTCACTATGGCTCTCTTTTGAGCTTTTTTTCACTATGGCTCTCTTTTGGGCCTTTTTTTTTTCACTATGGCTCTCTTTTGAGCCTTTTACTTACCCATCATACGTAGTATAGGGTAAGTCTTGCAATCGTTTTGAAAATCGAAAAATTTTTTTTGACGGATTTACACGTTTTAGATAGTGGAGTTTTCCGAAAAACATATTTTTAGAAAAAAAAATTTGCCGCCCGTCTGTCTGTCTGTAAACGCTCTATCTCCCGAACAAATTGAGATAGAGACTTGAAATTTTGTATGTAGTTAGTATGTAAGAATGGGACGAACCCTATTTAATATCAGCAACCTCGATTATCCGGAACTATTTTTTTCGGACTCACGAAAAATTCGTTCTGATGAAAGGTATATAAAAATTTTCGAATTTTTTTGTTCTAAGGAATGGACGTAAAAGGCAATACAAAACACACATTTTGCATATAGAACGAAGTCGATCGGATTATTAGTTGCTGAGATATTTGTAATCTTGTTTTCCACATTCTTCGATTTTTAAGGACCCTGTATTTCATTCAAATTTCAATTCAGAAGTATATTTTAACTTGGAAATGAGACGCTTAATCTGACGCAGTTAATTGTTAGTTAATAGAATTATTATTTTTGGAGTTATAAGGATGTTTCTTTTACGCAGTTCGGTACTACTTGAGTAGTTTGGCGTTTTATATAATTTGTCGAAATTGGTACATCAGCAGTTCTTTAATATAGCATTACTATGTATATTAACAATATTTAAATTTTGTTTATGAATTGCAATGCATTGTATAAATAGTTTCACAAATTTTATTTTCATATACATATCCATGATGGGTAAGTATTACGGTGGCCCCCAACGACTAGTTTTTTTTCTCACTACTATTGGCCAATCAAAATTCTAAGCAAATGTTATTATACACTCTTCAAACTTAAAAAATATTGCTTCATTTAAATATTACTTTAACAATAATTTAAATTTAAATAAAGTTAATTATTCCTTCCAACAATATTAACACAATTAGTTAAAAAATTATAGACAGTCAATGCTAGCTCAAGTTATTATGACCTTTCCTTAAAACAATAGCCAATATGGTTATTAACACTTTATAGGTAGGAAGTATTGATAAAACACATAAATAATATAGACAATTTACTTAAATTACTATTATTTATACAACAACAAATTTTGGTTCGAGATGTCAGTAGAAGGATATGATCAAAACACCTTACCTTATACTTTATTTGCTGGGGTACTCTTCTATTCACAGGTAGTTCCACGATGTAGCGGTAATATGGCACAACAGTTTAGTTCTTTCTAATACTGATACGGCACAGGCACAACACTTTAGCACACACTCGACGACACGGCACGACACTTTAGCACACACTCGACGATCCGGCACGATACTTTAGCACACATTCGACGATATGGTACGACACTTTAGCGTACAATCGACGATCCGGCACGATACTTTAGCACACACTCGACGATATGGCACGACCACACAAGGATTCCACTGGATACTCCGGCACTAACACACTGCAACACGGCTCGCTGGTCACTGGTTTCAGGCGATTCTATCCCGACGCTGCCAACAATTTGTCGGACGTTTCTCTCAGTCCACACAACTTTGAAGAATGTCCGTGGTAGATATAGCTGCCACCACCGATATTACTAGGTGATATCGGTCACCCACTGTGAGGTTTCTGTAAATGAAGACTTACGCTGTCAAGTTACTGAATTATCAGTTTATTAAGAATATATGTACACACTAAATACGCTATTTACAAATATATACAATTACAACTCGGATATAGGTGATCCGGTTCAACATTAAATTAGATACAGTAAAGATTGGCTGTGTACTATTCCAATTACACTTTCCACCTCACTCTCAATACTTGTTAAATTCACTTTATCGGAGCTCAACCTTGAGTCTCCCAACACAAGTATACTAGGCCTGCACTTCTTAGCCCAGAGCGCTAAACACTAGGACGTCTGTGTCCTTTGCTCACCAGGAAACGCACTGCTTACGCTCTTCAACACAGAGCACACTTTAGAAGAAACTCGGTCCTACACACACCTTCTTGGTACGAAACCAAGGAACGGAATGACTTCGCTCAGACAAACATGCCCTTCTCAACTCACTGGGTCACACGAATGTCAACCCCCTCTGGAGCTCCCTCATTGGGCACATTCCCCCACTCCTTTCTTGCCTAGTGACATGTTGCTAATCTGCTCATCATCCGCATACCTCACTGACAGATGGACATGCCTCTCAGCAATCTCCTTTCTCTAACACACCACCTGCAAAGGATTATCTGGCAATTCCCCCTTCCACAAAGAAGGAATGTCACCTTGGAAATTCTGTACACAACCATACAATACGAAATATTGAAATAGAGAAATAGTAGAAATTCCATTCTTTAGCACAGGTGGTATCAGATCCTGACACCCCCCCCATTATAAAAAAATTACAGGAAAGTACTTCTGCACGATCAAAGCACTCTTATGTTATTGCATAGCCGGTTTTGTTGCTATTCAATGAGTACTACAGGACTGTACCTGATTTGTATCCAGACACCAAACGCATCTGTCTTGTAATATCCTGCATTGCTTTGTCTGCATTCTTCATTCACCTGAATCTTATGTACGGTTCCTACAAGAGTCCTACATATACCGGGTTATATCCGATACGAATTCAAACTAGTCGTTGGAGGCCACCGTAATACTGACCCATCTTGGATATGCATAACAAAATATATGAAAACATAACATACATAAGCAATTTATAAAATGCATCACAGTTCGAAAATAAAATATAAACGTATATTTAAGCATTTTTAACTCATCATCATGCTCTGTTAATGAATTTCTGATGAACCAATTTCAATAAATTATATGAAACGCCAAACTATTCAAGTAGCACTGAATTGCATAAAATAAACATCCTTATAACTCTAAAAATAATTATCATATTCACTAACGGTTTCTTGCATCGAATTAAGTGTCTCATTTGCAATTAAAAGATATCTTTGAATTGAATTTTGAATGAAATACAGGGTCATGAAAAATCAAAGAATGTGAAAAACAGGATTAAAAATATCTCGACAACTAATAATTCGATCGACTTCGTTTTTTATGCAAAATTTGTTTTAATTTATTGCCTTTTACGTCCATTCCTTAAAATAAAAAAAAATTCGAAAATTTTTATATACCTTTCATCAGAAAGAATTTTTCGAGAGTCCGAAAAAAATTGTTCCGGATACTCGAGGTTACAGATATTAAATAGGCTTTGTCCCATTCTTACATACTAAGCACATACAAAATTTCAAGTCACTTTCTCAATTTGTTCGAGAGATAGAGCGGTTACAGACAGAGAGACAGACAGACGGACGGACGGCAAATTTTTTTTTCTAAAAATATGTTTTTCGGAATCTCCAGTGTCCGAAACGTGTGAATCCATTAAAAAAAAATTTTCGATTTTCAAAACGATTGCAAGACTTACCCTATACTACGTATGATGGGTAAGTAAAATTATGGTTAAGTTCAACCGTGTGCCCGAACTTGTCCCACTTGTAAACGACCCGAATAGAAAGTGGAAAAATATCATACGTATTTTAATACACACATGGGAAAATAAACTAAAATTATATCACTATTATCAATTTGTTTATTTCACTACTATCTTTTTGTTTAAGAAAATAAGCATATATTCAGGAATATTTAAATATATAATTTATTTTTCATTAAAAAATCTTTTGCCTCATGCTCAATTTTCATGTCTTTTTTTTTCCTTGAGGTTGGGGAGAGGGAATTAATCAGACACATTTACAGTCAATCTGGTATGGATATTAAAATCGATAAGTTAATCAAAGGAAGGACTGCTACTTTAAGCCATTTTTCGACAAAAGTTCTCATTAATTAAAACCTATTGAAAAACCAAGAATGTGTGATTTTTTTTAAGTACAATAAAAAATATAATTTTAGCTATACCAATTTAACATATATGCATATTAAAATATTTTGTAAGGGAGACCTTTAACTCCTTTATTTCGTCGTAGCAAGCCTCTTTTTTTACGAGCGCAGATAGGCAGCCTTTTGTGATAAAACTGTTATATAGAATTAAAATAATAACAATAATAATAGTGTTATTTTTTGCACTAACGCATTTGCTAAAGTACTAATTATTAGTGTTTATATCGCTTTATTTTATATATATATATTACAAATTTTAAATTTTTTTCGTCAAAACTAACCTTTATACTATCTTAATTTTTTTATAATAATATTCCGTACTTACTTCAAATTATTAAATTAAAATCTTGTTTCTAGATCTAATCTGTTAATCTTTATGCAGACGATATAAATTCTTAATTCGCCTTAAAAAAAACATTATTCCAGTATGCGTAGATTTAAAAAGATGGCTCTAAATTAAAAATATTCTTAATTAAACTTTATTTCTTAATATTCCAAATAAAACTCATTTCTTCTGTGTTTTTATCAAACCTTTATAAGAAAGTCTTATTAAATTTATTCCAAAACCATACCTTTCAAAAAATATCATTATTTTATTTTATCTATTTATTTATTTTCCCTCCGTCAACCTTTGATAGTGTGATATCAATAAATTCATTTCTTTTTTTTTATTCCTGAAAATTAATCATCTATAAAAATCGTCTGCCTAAGAAATTCTGAGTCGATTATAAATTGGTTAAATAATATTTTTTAAAAATAAAATTATCGTCTGTGGAAAATAGTCTCGTAGCTGGACAAGAATTCTGTTTACATAAAAGAATGATGGTTTGAGGTTAGAGAATGTTCTAGAATTTTCTTTTGAGATTTAAAAGAGGAAGCTCGAGAAGTGGTAAGGGGGATGAGAAGAAGGACTCTTGGGTGCGCTCTTGCATGAGTACGGCTGGATTTAGTAAATAATGGAATATTTTTTGGATGTTTCGGTAAAATATCGTCTGCAACAGGAGCTTTTCCCTCTATTATAGCTACAGTTTAATAAAATGAACTTGCAGCAGCCAAGGAGTGATTATTTTGACCTTCTACATTTATTTATTTTGTTTTTTTCTCGCTGGCCATGATTTCTGTGCGGAGCAAGGGAAACCTGGCGATGATGTTTCTGCCCCCTAACTTCAAAATGTCACAATCTACTCAAAAGTCGACAGGATAGCTTATGCCTGTGATGCCTTTTTTGGATTTTAAGGAAATTTGCTACGGAACGAAGAAGAACATGCTATCGCCGAAGTTCGATTGAATTCTATGTTCTGAAGGACATTCTATATAGTAGTTTCGGCTTGCTAATGGAGTCTGCTGTGGAACGAAATGATGATAGGTTTGCGAATCGCCGAAAATCGACTTCTCGTGAATGTTCTTGTGCCAAAATTGCCGTAATTTCTTACTTAATTAAAGTAAAAGAATGTTCTTTCTAAAGAACTTCACAACTATGCTTGGAAAGATTTTAATCTGAAATAATTAGTACTTGCTTCGAGTCTGATTGTGGATTTCCTGACGCTTGATATTGATCTGTCGCCGTCGATGCATAATTCGTGATTCAGAATTCATGGCCATAGTGACAAATTTTTGAAAATTAATGACTTCAAAGTGGTGAGTATGCGAGAAGTATTTGATGAGGAATTTAAAGACGATTGAATTTTATTGAAGATTTTTCGAGAAAATGTAAGTTATTTTATTAAATGTTTTGATTATTATTTTTATTATTTTTATGATTGAGGAAAAATATTTATTATGTATTTATTTATTTATTTATTATTTTATCGATGAGAGTAAGTTGAAGTTAATTTATTAATTTACTAATTTATTTATTTATTTATTATTTATTGTATGTTATGGATATGATATAGTAATTTTGAAATCATTAACTTTGAAATTTATTGCGAATGATATTTTTATGCCCGATTAAAGCAAGTTTGTAATAATAATTTTCAATAATAAGGAATTATATAGAAAACCTAGAAGCTCAAGTTTATTTTTAAAAGTACATTATCTAATTTATTGATATTTGTTTGTTATCAAGAAATAGTCTCAGAATGCAATATTTTTATGATGGTGTTCCTATTACTAGACATTTGAGCTTAGAAAACTAAATTAACATTTATGTTTTCTCCTCTATTTGTTAGAATTTCTGGTAGCAGTGAGCTTTAGTTCCCTGATTCTTATAACTTAGTTAAATTCAGTAAGAAAGATGGAACTGTACAAAAGTGCTGCTAGAGTTTTAACTGATAAATATAATTATTTTTTTCAGTAAATTTTGTGATTTTAAGTAACAAATTACCTAACATTAAAATTTTTGTATCTGTTTATGATTTATAAAATAATAGAATTAAAAAGTTGATCCCAATTTAAGGTATAACTTTGATATTTACAATTTATATTTTTATTAGATAAAATTTCTGGTTAAAGTTAGCAGCTAAATACAGTTATAATTTTCACGATAATTTTGATTCAGATTTTTAAAAGGGAGGGTAATGGTTTTGTGTGAGGCAGTTAAAATGTATACAACTCCAGTAGACAAAACCTCAAGATTGCGAAAGCGCGAACTCGTGAATTTCACCTTAAAAGTAAAAGACTCTATGATCGAAATTTTGTCGAATGCCCATTAAAAATACAAGACTGTAATTTATGAAGAATTTAAATACCCTAACACTCGAAAATTAGAACCTACTTTCTCTGGACCATATAGAATTAAAAATAAACTTTCTGATGTAACTTATGAAATAGATAAATTTAATTATGAGACAGGACAGAATTCCGTTATTGTGAATGCTTCTAAATTAAGACCCTATTTTTCACCTGAAGATTTTAAACTGTTTCATGAGCAACCCAAAAAACAAACAAAACCTCAGATACAATCACAATCACTAGATCAAACTAAAGTCAAGACAGTAGATTAAATTCTAATTCTTATTCTTTAAAAATGTTATCACCATAATTTTCAACATTAGCAGGTATGTTCTTGGAGCGCTACACGAATATTACTTGTTTTTGTTAGTTTATGTGGTTAAATTGGGCTCCTTATGCAGGCATAAGGTGTACACTTTGATTGTAAAAGCTTACAATTGATGTTGATAAATTAATTTTAAGTGTATTTAAGTCTAACTATATTTTCTCATTTATTTGACATTAGTATTATTCTATTTATTCAGCAGATATTTATGTGATAACAGTTATAAAATCTGATGATTCTACTCAAACCTATAACATAATACATGATTTTCAGTGATTGTGAAAACTACAGATATTAAAAGTTTTTCAAAAAAGCAAACTATTTTTATTTCTATTTCTCAATTAAGAATGACAACTTTTATTCCTATTTGTTTTTTATTATTAAAGTTTATAAACCATGTGTAGATAAAACATTTATCTTCATTTGGCATTTGAAAACTTATAACCAAATTTGACAATTTTGTAAAAGAGTATCAGAGAGGAATTATTGTAAGGAAATACTGGTTGAGAGTCCATTTTCTAAATAGATTTAATTTAATTTGGATTTTGGAATTATTATTTTTTTATGTATACTTTCGGCTAGCAAAAATACTTTCTTATGCTATTAGAAGATAAGAAAATTATTTAGTTGCTATGTAATTATTTTTATCCTCAACCAATATTTTCCCTATCAATAATAAACAAATTGTGATATTTTCAGTTGATAATACTCTTGTTTTACAATTAATATTATTATTATGAGTTCTTTAATGAAGTTTAGTATTAATTATACTCTTATTGAGAAATATTAGGATATGGAGTCTTATTATGCTACTTATTATTATTGTTATTATTATTATTTAAATTTTTTTATATTATTTATTATTAATGTTTTGAAGTGATACTATTTATTATTGAAAATTTGATATATTAAGAAAAGATGTTGGAATCCAACAAAAGACTTATTTAATGAAATATATCACTGAAAAAATTTAGTTGACTATTGAAGAGATACTGTTTAATAGACTGGATCCGGAGGACTTTTATTTAGAGAACTTTCTTTAGTGGACTATTGATTAAGATATTGAAATTCTATAAACTCCCATGAAGGAGATTTCTTATTGTTTTTATTGTATTTTTAATATTTCTTGCTTATCAATATTTATAACTTATATATTTTTATTGTATGTATTATCACCTATGCACTTACAAATAGTAAATGATATTGTAACATTATTTTATTTCTTTCAGGGAAATGCTCCTACCTAAATTTAATTCAATTTAATTTTCTCTTAACTATTTTTTTTAATCGCTAATATTTTTTATATTGCGTTAATTTTCTTTTTTTTTCCATCTCTTGGCTTCCTGAGTCTGACCGTTTTATTTCAAAATTTAACTTTTCTAAATTATTATATTTCTGTTGTCTGAACTTGTAGTTTTATTTAACTATCAATTTCATACAAAGTTTTGGAGAGGGGGGATAGTATTACAAATTTAAAATTTTTTTCGCCAAAACTAACCTTTATACTATCTTAATTTTCTTATGATAATATTCCGTACTTACTTCAAATTATTAAATTAGAATCTTGTTTCTAGATCTAATCTGTTAATCTTTATGCAGACGATATAAATTCTTAATTCGCCTTAAAAAAATTATTCCAATATGCGTAAATTTAAAAAGATGGCTCTAAATTAAAAATATTCTTAATTAAACTTTATTTCTTAATATTCCAAATAAAACTCATTTCTTCTATGTTTTTATCAACCCTTTTTAAGAAAGTCTTATTAAATTTATTCAAAAACCATACCTTTCAAAAAATATCATTATTTTATTTTAACTATTTATTTATTTTCCCTCCGTCAACCTTTGATAGTGTGCATATCAATAAATTCATTTCTTTTCTTTTTCCCTTAAAATTAATCATCTATAAAAATCGTCTGCCTAAGAAATTCTGAGTCGATTATAAATTGGTTAAATAATATATTTTTTTTAATAAAATTATCGTCTGTGGAAAATAGTCTCGTAGCTGGACAAGAATTCTGTTTACATAAAAGAATGATGGTTTGAGGTTAGAGAATGTTCTAGAATTTTCTTTTGAGATTTAAAAGAGGAAGCTCGAGAAGTGGTAAGGGGGATGAGAAGAAGGACTCTTGGGTGCGCTCTTGCATGAGTACGGCTGGATTTAGTAAATAATGGAATATTTTTTGGATGTTTCGGTAAAATATCGTCTGCAACAGGAGCTTTTCCCTCTATTATAGCTACAGTTTAATAAAATGAACTTGCAGCAGCCAAGGAGTGATTATTTTGACCTTCTACATTTATTTATTTTGTTTTTTTCTCGCTGCCCATGACTTCTGTGCGGAGCAAGGGAAACCTGGCGATGATGTTTCTGCCCCCTAACTTCAAAATGTCACATATATAAATATATATATATATACTTAACTTTTTATTTCATAAAAATCTATCAATGAATTGTGTAATTTTAAATTTAATTACTGAAAAAATTAATGATAACTTAATTAAACTATTTTCAATAATAACAAAGGTAACTAAACGATATTATGGATGAAAACAGTATTCAAGCAAAGAAAAAAATCTTTCTTTATTATTATTTTTAAGATAGAGAAATTTTAAAAGCTGTTTTGTTTCGATTCACTTGTTCATAAACAATAGTTTATTGCTTTGTTTTCAAACAATGGTGGGAAAAAATTGCGACGCATACAGTGAACATTTTTTTCGTTAATGGATGAAATGTTATTGATTTGTACTTTCAGTATAAAGTATTTTTTATTATTTCAAGGATTGAACGAATGAAAATATATTGATTTATACTTTCAATCTAAAAATTATTTTATTTCTAATTTTAAAATCACCTAATTTCAGAGCTTTTAATTTTGTATTAGATTATGAACGAAATATAAAAAAATTAACATGTAAACCATTTGTATCTCAAATAAAGAATACTGCCCAGTTAAACTGAAGGCATTGAGCTCACAGGCTACAAATACTAATTGCACATTAAAGCTTTATATTTTCAAGGGTTAATTCCGTTCGAAAAAAAAAATTAAGAAGGGGAAACAGCTCTCCCCTTTTCTCTTTTTTTTTATACTTAATCATTGAACCTCCTATACTATCAAAGACATGCTTTATCATATAAAAAATCTATATCCAAAATTCAGAGCAAATTAGATAATTCTTAATAAAAACCCATTTAGCATTTATATAATTTAAAAAGAGTTATCCCCCTCTTTTATACTTAACCATTAAACTTCCAAAACTATTCAGAGATTTGAACGAAATCTGAAAATTCTGCTTGAAAAACCCATTTATATAAATTAAGGGGGGGGACATTAGAACCCCTGTTCCCCTTATTTATACTTATTCAATGAACACCTAATAACAGTCACGGAATCGCCTCATCAGAATGATCCTAATCTAAATTTTGAACGAAAATTAATTCTGCATGAAAATCCCATTTATAACAACTAACGGGGGGGGATTAGAGCCCCTGTTCCCCCTATTTATACTTATTCAATGAACACCTAATAACAGTCACGGAATCGCCTCATCAGAATGATCCTAATCTAAATTTTGAACGAAAACTTAATTCTGCATGAAAATCCCATTTATATCAACTAACGGGGGGGGGCATTAGAACCCCTGTTCCCCCTATTTATACTTATTCAATGAACACCTAATAACAGTCACGGAATCGCCTCATCAGAATGATCCTAATCTAAATTTTGAACGAAAACTTAATTCTGCATGAAAATCCCATTTATATCAACTAACGGGGGGGGGGGGCATTAGAACCCCTGTTCCCCCTATTTATACTTATTCAATGAACAACTAATAACAGTCACTGAATCGCCTCATCAGAATGATCCTAATCTAAATTTTGAACGAAAACTTAATTCTGCATGAAAATCCCATTTATATCAACTAACGGGGGGGGGCATTAGAACCCCTGTTCCCCCTATTTATACTTATTCAATGAACACCTAATAACAGTCACGGAATCGCCTCATCAGAATGATCCTAATCTAAATTTTGAAAACTTAATTCTGCATGAAAATCCCATTTATATCAACTAACGGGGGGGTCATTAGAACCCCTGTTCCCCCTATTTATACTTAATCAATGAACACCTAATAACAGTCACGGAATCGCCTCATCAGAATGATCCTAATCTAAATTTTGAAAACTTAATTCTGCATGAAAATCCCATCTATATCAACTAACGGGGGGCATGAGCCCCCCGTTCCCCCTCTTATACATATCGAATGAACTCCAAAAACTAATCAGGGAAGCGCCTTGTCAAGATATACCTATATACAAAATTTCAAGTGGATCCGATATTTTTATCAAGAGTTATCGCTTTACGCACATACGCACATACATACAGAACGGACGGGCACATAAGCTCTCAGGCTATGATAGCCTGTGAGCTAAAAAAGTCATAGTAGAATCACTACTATACTTTTAAATATTTTTTCTGTTTTTTTTTTTTTTTATGTTGCATATGCTATTTTCATCTACAAGATATTTAAGAAACTTATAATTATCTATTATTCATATAATAAAATATATTGTTATATTAACATTTTTTATACATTTATAAGTTTTAGCAAATTCATAGATCACGTAAAGAATTCAATAAACCGTTCATATATATAAATATGTGTGTGTGTAAAATTTTTTATTTTCATATTTATTTCATTTAATTTTTTATTTCTTTCACATTAGAGAATTTTAATTTCATTTTCTAAACTCTAATTTCATTTTTTTCTACGTCTAGTGCCCCAAGTTCCTGCAATCAAAATTCATTCTATTTTAGAACATTAAACTTTTGGGTAAAACCTACTTTTTTTTTTTCCTCAAGACGCAATCTAAGATTTTCCTGGCCAAATTCATTGAATAATTGAATCAATGTTCTCTGTGCTTCATTAAATAGTTGCGTCGCGTCGGTTAATAGTTGCGTCATTTAATAGTTGTGCGCAGATGCGTCGGTTGGCCTAAAATAGTGTAAAATGTCCGGGTTTTGTGGTTACACACCTTGATCGATATATGTTCATACATGGTCTCAGAAAGAATATTTCTTGTTGTTTTTCATTGACATCTAAATTCACGAGGCATCAAACAGTGATGAAATAAAATCAACTGTATGTATATTGAATATAGATGTAGAACGTTATCAAATTTACTTATTGCACAGATAAAATTAAAGAGTTTTGGTGAAAGTGTGTCTATGAAATTGTTTCTTTGAGTTAGAATATTTTTTGTATTACTTTTCATGTAGCTTCTTGTTCTGACTTTTCTAAATACAAATTTTCTCGCTCGATTTTGATACCAGAAACTTATTCTACATTATGCTTGAGCCTTTCATCTTGAATCGCTAGTAGTTGCTGAAAGCACTGACTCTAAAATAGCCACTACAATTCTAAGGGATATAAGTTAAATATACACTATATTGCCATTTATTATTGGACACTTGCGATTTTAGACATTTTACTAAATATCTAGAAAAATACATGAGGAATCATCTCGGAACTCTTAGTGTATAAATATAATTGTATACGCCATACATCGCCGTGAAGAATTTTTATCCAAACTCCATAGGGGACCGTCAACAAATTAAAAAAGAATGAATATCTTTTGAATAACCTTGTCAAAACTAATGTAGCAAAAGTGCTCAAACTCTAGATTATGATTGAATGCCTTACTGTAATACACTGTGTTCATTTTTATGCAAATAGCATGCATACTCGCAGAGTAATTAAGGTTTTTATAAAAATGGTCCCAAATTTTTCCAAGTTTTTTCCTTATAATTTTCAGAGTTCTTAATATAAAATAATATTTTTTTCAGAAAATAGGACAAACAACATTGCAGACAGTACCCTGTAATCAGAATTAAAAAATAATAAAAATTGTATGAAAAATGAGTAGGTTTACTAAATAATTTTTTACTGCGCATGAGTCAAAGATATCAAAATTTTATTTGCATATTATGTTAGCTAAATGTATATAGCAACTTTTGTAAAAGTCTCAAAATCATAGCTTGAAAATTCTGAAAGTAATCGTCTATAGAAAAAGGACAAAATCCGTTGTTTCCAAAATGAAGCAAAAAAATGAGGGATTTTATCCAAATGTATTAGTACATCCCGTATTGTGTATTCTATATTGACACTAATCAATGAATATATGGATACAACCCCTCTTGTTTTTGCTTCATTTTGAGAATAAAGGATTTTCAACTAATTCAATTGACGATTATTTTCAGAATTTTCAAGTTATGATTTTGTGACTTTCACAAAAGTTGCTCTATACATTTAACTAACATAATACGCAAATGAAATTTTGATATCGTTGACGCATGCGCAGTAAAAAGTTATTTAGTAAACCTACTCATTTTGTAAAAAATTTTCATTATTTTTTAATTCTGATTACAAGGTACTGTGTGCAATGTTGTTTGTCATAGTATCTGAAAAAAATATTATTTTATATTAAGAACTCTGAAAATTATAAGGAAAAAACTTGGAAAAATTTGGGACCATTTTTATAAAAACCTTAATTACTCTGCGAGTATGCATGCTATTTGCATAAAAATGAACAAGGCGTATTACAATAAGGCATTCAATCATAATCTAGAGTTTGAGCGCTTTTGCTACATTAGTTTTGACAGGGTTATTCAAAAGATATTCATTCTTTTTTAATTTGTTGACGGTCCGCTATGGTGTTTCGGTAAAAAATATTCACGGCGATGTATGGCGTATACTATTATATTTACACACTAAGAGTTTCGAGATGATTCCTCATGTATTTTTCTAGATATTTAGTAAAATGTCTAAAATCGCAAGTGTCCAATAATCAATGGCAATATAGTGTATATGAAATTTACTGAATTTCTCAGCTATACTGCCCTGAAAGCATTTTGCAAACTCAGATAAAAATAACATCAATTTTATGTGAAAATCAACATAGATGTTGCCATTTATTGGTTTGTTCTTAAAATAAAAACATTTAGCTTTAAGGAATGAAGTAAAATTTAAAAAAAAAAATTTAAACAGATTAATTCTTATTAGAAAAAAAATAGAAGTCGACCTATAAAACAAAGAGAATGTAGAAGAAAATAAACATCTTTTTTCCAATTCTAAAATAGAGTTATATGCATATAACAATAAGTTTTCAGAAAATGACAGGACTAAAAAACAAAAAATACAAGTCATTATCTGAAATTTCCAGACATTTATCCGCTAGACTTGATGCTTATCGACGTTTTCTACTCACCTTTCGCTTATTTTTTCCCCCTTCATTTATCTTATATACGAATGTATGTTTACTCTTAGAAATATAAAGCCAGTCCGAGAACTATCGCTCCGCTGAACATCGAAATAAATGAGAGTCTATACGCAAAATTGTTTGTTTAGAATAGAAAATAAACTAAAGGCGAAGGGATATTTTTTGTAAGTGACACCATAAAAAACTTGACCATATTATTGCTTTTTATTCGTTAAAAAAATTACGAAAAAATTAAATTCATATTACTAGTGGGATTCTTCTGTCTATGTTGCAATTGTATACATTTTTGCATGTACTTGATTTAATTTTAGTCCTTTCGGTTTTTGTGTGTTATTAATAGTACGTATCTTTTAATAGATTTTTTTGCTGGCATTGTAATTTACGTTTACAAATAAATTACAAAAGACCTTAAACAATCAATATAATTATCACTAACCCAAATTCACACAGGCAGAATGAATGGTATAAAAATCCTCAAAACATTTTATTCTAAGGGATATAAGTTAAATATATATAAAATTTTCTGATTTTTTTCGCTATACTGCCCTGAAAGCCTTTTGCAAACTCAGATCAAAATAACACCTATTTTATGTAAAAATCAACATAGATGTTGCCATTTATGGGTTTGTTTTTAAAGTAAAAACATTCATCTTTAAGAAATGAAGTAAAAAAGTTTTTAAAAAATCAAACAGATTAATTGTTATGAGAAAAAAAATAGAAGTCGACCTGGGAAACGAAGAGGGGATGTAGAATAAAGTAAACATCTTTTCAATGTGAAAAATAACACTAGTAAATCTTGATTACGTCCATTAATAATTACATCGTTATATAAATAAGCAAAAAACTTTGTAAAATCACCATAAAAAGAAAATTAAACAGGACGCTTTTCGAGCTTCAAAAATATATCTCATCATCAGCTAATCCAAACACGTGTCACAAGGGACAAAGTGGAGATAAAAGTGGAGATCTTTTATCTCCACTCTGTCCATTGTGACACGTGTTTTGATTAGCTGATGATGAGCTGTATATTTGAAGCTCGAAACGCATCCTGTTTAATTTTCTTTTTATGGTGATTTTACAAAGTTTTTTGCTTATTTATAAATTTATCGCCAGTGATTTCGGTGTTTCTCAATACATCGTAATATTAATAATATATATTCCACAATAAAAATAAGAATCTATATTATAAATAAATATATTACTTAAAAGACGTTGTTGTATTAATAAACACATTTAAAATACATTAATTTTTTTTTACATGTTTCAACTCTTTTTATGAAGATGACATGAACATTATAGTAACATGAAGATGACTCGATTAAAAAGAGTTGAAACATGTAAATAAAAAATTTTAATGCATTTTAATTTTTTTATTGATACAACAACGTTTTATAAGCAATATATTTATTTATAATATACATTTTTACTTTTTCGTTGTGGAATAAATATTATTACTATTACGATATAAACATCTTTTTCCAAGCCTAAAATAGAGTTATATGGATATAACAATACGTTTTCAGAAAATGACAGCACTAAAGAACAAAAATACATGTCATTATCTGAAATTTCCAGACATTTATCCGCTAGACTTGATGCTTATCGACGTTTTCGACTCACCTTTCGCTTATTTTTTCCCCTTTCAGTTATCTTATACACGAATGTATGTTTACTCTAAGAAACATAAAGCCATCCCGAGAACTATCATTCCGCTGAACATCGAAATAAATGAGAGTCTATACGCGAAATTGTTTGTTTAAAAATATGCTAAAGGCCTGGGAATATTTTTAAGCGACACCGTAAAAAAACTTGACCATACTATTGCTTTTTATTCATTATAAAAAATTACCAAAAAAATTAAATTCATATTATTAGAGGGATTCTTCTGTCTATGTTGCAATTGTTTACATTTTTATGTGTACTTGATTTAATTTTAATTCTTTAGGTTTTTGTGTTGTATTAATAGTGAATATCTTTTTATTTGGTTTTAACAGATATTTCTTCTACTGTTTAAAAGTAGTAATGTTAGTATGTGTTTATGCATTTACCAAAAAAACTTCATTAACGTTTAAGCATTTTGTGAACTCAGATGAAAATAACACCCATTTTAGGCGAAAATCAACATAGATGTTGTCATTTATTGGTTTGTTTTTAAAATAAAAACATTCAGCTTTGAGAAATGAAGTAAAAAAATAAAAAAAATCTAACAGATTAATTCTTATGAAAAAAAATAGAAGTCGACCTAGGAAACAAAAACATAGCTGCCAACTTCTACGCGTTTTTGCTACCACTAAAATTGTACAGAGATTTTCCATTTGTTTAATCATAAGATTTCGCAAATTAAATAAGAAAATATTCGCTATGAAATTTTTATGGTAGGAAAAATGCGTAAACGTTAGAGCTATGCAAAGAGGAGGTAGAAGAAAGTAAACATCTTTTTCCAAGTCTAAAATAGAGTTATATGCATGTAAGAATATATTTTCAGAAAATGACAGGAACTAAAGAACAAAAATACATGCCATTATCTGAAATTTCCAGACATTTATCCGCTAGACTTGATGACTATCGACGTTTTTGACTCACCTTTCTCTTATTTTTTCTCTTTCAGTTATCTTATATACGAATGTATGTTTACTCTTAGAAACATAAAGCCAGCCCGAGAACTATCGCTCCGCTGAACATAGAAATAAATGAGAGTGTATAAGCGAAATTGTTTGTTTAGAAGGGAAAATAAGCTAAAGGCCTAGAGATATTTTTGTTAGTGACACCATAAAAAAAACTTGACCATATTATTGATTTTTATTCATTATAAAAAATTGCGAAAAAATAATTTCATATTATTAGAGGGATTCTTGTATCTATGTTGCAATTGTTTACATTTTTATGTGTACTTGATTTAATTTTAATTCTTTAGGTTTTTGTGTTGTATTAATAGTGAATATCTTTTTATTTGGTTTTAACAGATATTTCTTCTACTGTTTAAAAGTAGTAATGTTAGTATGTGTTTATGCATTTACCAAAAAAACTTCATTAACGTTTAAGCATTTTGTGAACTCAGATGAAAATAACACCCATTTTAGGCGAAAATCAACATAGATGTTGTCATTTATTGGTTTGTTTTTAAAATAAAAACATTCAGCTTTGAGAAATGAAGTAAAAAAATATAAAAAATCTAACAGATTAATTCTTATGAAAAAAAATAGAAGTCGACCTAGGAAACAAAAACATAGCTGCCAACTTCTACGCGTTTTTGCTACCACTAAAATTGTACAGAGATTTTCCATTTGTTTAATCATAAGATTTCGCAAATTAAATAAGAAAATATTCGCTATGAAATTTTTATGGTAGGAAAAATGCGTAAACGTTGGAGCTATGCAAAGAGGAGGTAGAAGAAAGTAAACATCTTTTTCCAAGTCTAAAATAGAGTTATATGCATGTAAGAATATATTTTCAGAAAATGACAGGACTAAAGAACATAAATACACGTCATTATCTGAAATTTCCAGACATTTATCCGCTAGACTTGATGCTTATCGACGTTTTTGACTCACATGTCCCTTATTTTTTTCCCTTTCACTTATCTTATATACGAGTTGTATGTTTACTATTAGAAACATAAAACCAGTACGAGAACTATAGCTCCGCTGAACATCGAAATAAATGAAGGTCCATACGCGAAAGTGTTTGTTTAGAAGGGAAAATAATCTAAAGGCGTAGGGATATTTTTTGTAAGTGACATCAGAAAAAAAAAACTTGACAACATTATTATCTTTTACTATTATTTTTTCAACACAATCTAACTGATTGGTAAAGTAATCATACGAATTGAATAATTTCCAACTGAGCGAAAAATTGCCCAGGCCGGGAGTCGAACCCAGACACTTGGCCCACAAGGCCAATGCTCCACCTGTTAAGCTACCGGGGCGACAGCCGGCCGGGATTTTTCGCTCAGATAACCCTATTGGTCATAGCATCTGGTCTGCCATTTAGACAGTTCAACAGAATAGACCGCAGGTAAATTATTATCTTTTATTCATAAAAAAAATTACGAAAAAAATTAAATTTATATTCAATGTTAAAACTGTTGTTAGCTTTCGTTTTTTCAAAAACTAAAACAAAATCACTTCACCTTTTTTCATTCACGTATAAAAACATTTCATATTTATTTACTTAGAAGGTGTCACAAATAAAAATTAAATTAAAGAGTTGACATGTTTCGGTTCATTAATAAGAACCGTATTCATAACATATAAAATCAGTAGAAAATTAAATGACACTGGATATAAATTTAAGTTACTGGATTAAATATTACTGGATTAAATATAAGTTTATATCCAGTGTCATTTAATTTTCTACTGATTTTATATGTTATGAATACGGTTCTTATTAATGAACCGAAACATGTCAACTCTTTAATTTAATTTTTATTTGTGACACCTTCTAAGTAAATAAATATGAAATGTTTTTATACGTTAAATTTATATTATTAGTGCTCTTCATCTGTCTATATCGTAATATTGATAATATATATTTCACAACGAAAAAGTAAGAATTTATATTATAAATAAATATTTTGCGTATAAGATATTTTAAATGCATTAATAAAATATTTAAAATATATTTAAAAATTTTATTTACATGTTTCAACTTTTTTTAATCGAGTTATCTTCGTAATGTAAACATTTATATTTCGAAGATGATGGATGTAATTAAAGCTTACTAGTGTTATTTTTTTCTGTCTATGTTGCAATTGCATACATTTTTACATGCATTTGATTTAATTTTGAGCCTTTCGGTTTTTGTGTACTATTAATAGTACTTATCTTTTTATTTTGTTTTAACAGACATTTCTGCTATTGTTTACGAGTAGTAATGTTATTATGTGCTTATGCAATTTACTATAAAACTTTATTAACGTTTAGGCATTTAGTACTATTACTAATAATAAATATTTGCATAATTATCTTTGCAAAATTTGCGATTCTTTTATTTTAAACACATATTTCACTTTCCAAATTTAAATTAAAACTTGCTTTACTGAAAGAATCATATGTAGTAAAGCGTAAAAAGTATTAGAATGCAGCAATATCAGTTAAATCTTTTTGTAATATAGTATTTTCTAAAATCTCCAAAAACTCTTCCTTAGCCTATTGTCTTATAATTATGAACTGAAACGTACACAAAACAACAACATTCGTTACGTTTCAGACAGTGATATATTCATTAAACTCTCGTCAATCTTGTTGGATAGCCAGTGTTATTAATATTAACGTAAAAGTTATTTTTTTCTAAAAAAAAAAATGAAAAAAGTCGAACTCGAAAGGGTTAACACATCTATTGTAAAATAGAGTAGTATGCATGTAAGAATATGTTTTCAGAAACTGACAGGACTAAAGAATAAAAATACATGTCGTTATTTGAAATTTCCAGACATTTATCCGCTAGACTTGATGATTATCGACGTTTTTGACTCACCTTTCTCTTATTTTTTCCCTTTCAGTTATCTTATATACGAATGTATGTTTATTCTTAGAAACATAAAGCCAGCCAGAGAACTATCGCTCCGCTGAACATCGAAATAAATGAGAGTCTATACGCGAAATTGTTTGTTTAGAAGGAAAAATAAGCTAAAGGCCTTTGGATATTTTTTGTAAGTGACACCAGAAAAAAAACTTGACCATATTATTGTTTTTTATTCATTATAAAAAATTACGAAAAAATTAAATTGATATTATTTGTGGGATTCTTCTGTCTATGTTGCAATTGTTTACATTTTTATATGTACTTGATTTAATTTTAATCCTTTAGGTTTTTGTGCTCTAGTGAATATCTTTATTATGTTTTAACAGATATTTCTTCTACTGTATAAAAGTCGTAATGTTAGTATGTATTTATGCATTTACCAAAAAACTTCATTAACGTTTAAGCATTTTGCAAACTCAGATGAAAATTACACCCATTTTATGTGAAAATCAACATAGATGTTGTCATTTATTGGTTTGTTTTTAAAATAAAAAAACATTCAGCTTTAAGAAATGAAGTAAAAAATTAAAAAAAAAATCTAACAGATTAATTCTTATGAAAGAAAATAGAAGTCGACCTAGGAAACAAAAACATAGCTGCCAACTTCTACACGTTTTTGCTACCATCAAAATTGGACAGAGATTTTCCATTTGTTTAATCATAAGATTTCGCCAATTAAATAAGAAAATATTCGCTATAAAAGTTTTGTGGTAGGAAAAATGCGTAAACGTTGGTAGCTATGCAAAGAGGATGAAGAAGCAAGTAAACATCTTTTTCCAACCCTAAAATAGAGTTATATGCATGTAAGAATATATTTTCAGAAAATGACAGGAACTAAAGAACAAAAATACATGCCATTATCTGAAATTTCCAGACATTTATCCGCTAGACTTGATGACTATCGACGTTTTTGACTCACCTTTCTCTTATTTTTTCTCTTTCAGTTATCTTATATACGAATGTATGTTTACTCTTAGAAACATAAAGCCAGCCCGAGAACTATCGCTCCGCTGAACATAGAAATAAATGAGAGTGTATAAGCGAAATTGTTTGTTTAGAAGGGAAAATAAGCTAAAGGCCTAGAGATATTTTTGTTAGTGACACCATAAAAAAAACTTGACCATATTATTGATTTTTATTCATTATAAAAAATTGCGAAAAAATAATTTCATATTATTAGTGGTATTCTTGTATCTATGTTGCAATTGTATACTATTTTAGATGTACTAGATTCAATTTTAACGCAGCTATTTTTAACTAACATCTTCTAGTAAGACATTTTTTATAATTGCTAAAAGGATGTAAAATTACGATTTTAAAAACAATAAAATTATTTTATTTAACTGGTGATATGTTTTAACTCTTCCTCCAGTCGTTTTCAAAACAAATAAAAAGATAGCCTGAAATTGCACGGCAAATAGTGCATTGAACTGAAACGCCACCATTTAGGTTTTTCATGTTACGCATGTTATTATTATTATTATTCATTTTATTTCATTTGGATATTTATTTCCATTTTCAAAACCACTGCCATAGTTTTGATAATTTGAATTATTTTGTGTTGTTATATATTGAATGTTTACATGTTAGAATCTCTATGTTTGTCTTATAATGGATATTTACTCTAAAAATTCAGTTAAATGTACATTACATGAAAATTTGACTATACTGTACCGTTACCACCGTATATAGCGCATTCAACTAAAACGCCATCATTGAATTTTTCATGTAACGCACGTTATTATTATTTTTTTTAACTTGGATATTTATTTCTATTTTCGAAACCATTGAGTAACTCGTGCCACAGTTTTGGTAATTTGAATAATTTTGTGTCCTTATATATGGAACATTTACGCGTTAGAATCTCTGTTGTTTGTTTTATAGTGATGATTTACTAAAAAAAATAAATAAAATGTACGTTACACGAAAAATTGTGTATATTGCAGCTTTTGCACAATAAACATCCCGGTAATTCAACGAATACAATTTTATTCGCTCGCGTAACTTCCACAAAAGCAACATTAGACAATTTTTAAAATCACGTGTGTTATATAAAAACTCTAACGTTAGGCAAAAATTGGAAATATAATAATCAACTTATTTTTTTTCAAGTATACAACTGCAAAAAAATACTATAATAAATTAATAAATACTGTATACATCGATCATTAACGCAAACCGGTGTATATCAAGTACTAAACTTTGGGTCATCAAATTTTTATATTTTTGTATATTCGCCGAATAACAATCACCTGTTTTTTTTTTTTTATGTTTGCGCTGAAAGTTCAATTAATTAAACTAAATGTTCAATTGAATTTCCATGCACTAAAATTTAAATATTTAAAGTTGTAATACGATGAATATTCTGATGAACCAAGAAATACAACTTCACTTCACATAGCTTACACGACAGAAGCAAGATTAAGAAGTATTTAAAAACATCAGTTCTATATAACATTTTCAATGTTAGATAAAATATGATAATAATATTAATCACTTTATTTTATTTTATTTATTTATTTTATGTATTTTATTTTATTTATTTTATTTTATTTATTTTTTGCAGTATGTAGCAGTAACTAATAGTATAATCAAATTAATTTTTACTCTATATTCTGGTGTAAAACAAACACCTAGGTTTTCAAATTTCAATTTTCTACTTTTGTGGTTGGTTGGCAAATGCTGAGACATATGCTACTACCCGTAAGGGAGGCTTTTGTCTCGAAACTCCAGAATAGGCACTAATTTTCTACTTTTAAGTAAATCCGCCGTATAATGCTCACCTCATTCTGTGTTAAAAAATCAGCCATGTGACACTTAGAAAAAGTCAATTAAAATGTTACTTTAAATTATAATTACAAAGGTGAAACACCGAGTTAATTACATTTAATCTTTAACAGAACGTGGAAAACTAGATTTATACGGCCCATCTATTTGAGATTAATGTATGAAGCCTCCCGCCGGAGGTTTCCGATACCCTCTCCAAGTTATTCTGACCAATCATGGAAACCCTGTACCAAAATAATGACCATGTGCACAGAACAGAAATCAGCTTATTCAATGCTAATTTGGGATGTTTTTGCGTCACGTGGGCCAATGAAATGGTCCAAAGTTTGAAGCTGAATCCAGTTTCACTTTTTCGGCGGTTTTTAGGGAAATGCGCTGGCCGTTGTATATGTAGTTACTCATGAACATTTATTCCAGCAAGAATCTAACTCAAATAATTTTTTTGTAATATTTTTTCTAGGGATAATTTATTTGTCTTAACACTTTATGCACTGACGGTACCATTAAAGAAAATGCAATATAACATTTTTTTACCCTGTCTTTTAATAAAAGTTTTTTGTTTTTTGTTTTTTGTTCACACACAATATATTTCTGGATCAAATTTAGATAGAGTAAAAAAAAACAGACAAAACCAAATATTTTCAAAAAGTGTAAAATTTTGTAATCATCTTTATAGGTTTAGTTTTCATTTGTTTTCAAAAAATGTTATTTGAAACATCTTCAACATCATTCTTTTTACAGAGAGGATCACAATACTTTTAAATACATTGGTTTAGAATTGGGGTATTTCCATAAGAGCATTTTTAGTTAATTAATCTGATGATTTTTGTAAATATTTTACAAAATAATTATAGCGACCGGTACATATAATTAGGTTTAATGAAAAAATATACCTAAATTTCCCGTTATTCTTATTTAAAAAAATTTCAGTATATCTTTAGATATTGGAGAAGATAGATTGCGGTGAAGAAATTTCATTATGAATATTTCCGTAGATAAAGGGTTAACTCTTTTAACACGTGTGTATAATATTGTATCCATAAATCATATCCATCATGTGTTAAAAAAAAGATGCTGTTAGTAATTGGAATTACTGTCAATATTATAAAAAAATTAGTGAAAAAATTTTTTTTTAAATATTGCCAGCAATATTTTTCTAATATATGTATACTATGCCCTCAAAAACAAAGATAAATATTATATAGATTTGAGACTTTGTAATGGTGGTTTGTAAGGAAAGAATCTTTAATGATTTAGTTGCTTGGCATTTCACCCAATTAATTTTCATATATTCTGACACCGAAAGCAATCATTTGATAAAAATATACATAAGGTGAAACTCTCAGTAACTTATACCTTAAGGGGGCTCAGGGGTTGAAAACTTTTAAAAAAAATCGAATTTTTTATGATCTGGTTTGATTATTCAATTAATTTTTAACTCAATGCAAAAAACCGCATAAAAATATTAGCATTTTTAACGGAGTTATAAGCATTTATGTATCAATCTTTACATAGCCGCATCCATATAATTTCAACTTTAAGTCGTGTTTTCTCAAAACTTCATTTTTGACGACTAACACAAAGATTAAAAAAAACTATTTGATGGAATGGCTTACATTTTTTTTGCATGCATATAACATCATTATCTAGATTATGAATTAAGGATATAACTATCACTTTAAAGAAACATTATTAAAAAATCTCTCAAAGTTGAAAATTTAAAAAAACCCTAAAAAATACAACTTTTTTTCCATTAAAAATACTCAAAATATTAAACTATCTAAAATATATTAGTTCATAATCTTAGATAATGATGTTATATGCATGCAAAAAAAAAAAATTAAGCCATTCCATCAAATAGTTTTTTTTAATCTTGGTGTTAGTCATCAAAAATCAAGTTTTGACAAAACGCGACTTAAATTTGAAATTATATGGATGCGGCTATGAAAGTGTTGATACATAAACTCCGTTAAAAATGCAAATATTTTTATGCGGTTTTTTGCACTGAGTTAAGAATTCAATGAATAATCAAATTAGATCATAAAAAAATCGATTTTTTGAAAAGTTTTCAACCCATGAGCCCCCTTAAGGATTATTTCTTATCTAAATCACCATTACAATCTTTTAAATATGTTTTATACTGATCTTTGTTTTTGATACCGTATTTCCCCGCATTACCCGGCATGTCGGAAAAAGCGAGAAACTTCGAAAACGGGAAGGAATGCGGTTCATTAGCTACATTCAGTAGCAGCAACTATACTGTTGGGAAAGAAGAGTGCGATATAGAGTTTTCCCATTTTTCTATTTATTTAGTTTCCCTTTTTTACATAAAGAGAATAAAACCCAGGTAAAAAAAAATCAGCAAAAAACCTTTAGAAAAAATATGATTTTACAGGGATTTTGAAGGTTTCTACAGGGATTTTGAAGGCAAATTAAAAGCGCAGGTTTATTTGAGGGAATTTACTGTTAATCAAAAGATTTTATGCAGGCATTTATCTGACCTCCAAATTACTAATCGGGTATTTTGAAGGTCACTTCAGATATTTTGAAGGAAATTGAAAACTGAACAAAATGCACAGATTTTTAAAGGTTGTATAGAGGTTTTTATCAGTAAGTTAATGGCTTTCAATTTACCGTTAGTGACTTAGCTGATGTTTGATAAGTATACTTCAGGTATTTTGAAGGAAAATATAGCCTTCAATTTACCTTCAGTGACTTAGCTAATTTTTTATAAGTGTACTTCAGGTATTTTGAAGAAAAATATAGCCTTCAATTTGCCTTTAGTGACTTAATGACTTAGTGAATATTTACAATTTCTTAGTTCAAGCCTTCGTTTTGTTACGTGAGGACGTGTCCCAGAAATGCTCTTCAAAATACAAGAATAGGCGCGACCCACGGCCCGCGGGACAGGAACATTCTGTTGATTTAGATGCGTTAATATCTCAGCTACATTTTGAGGTAAGTTGCATGTTTTTAGGACAATTATTAATTAAATTATAAGTAATTAATTATCACATCCCTTTGCCAGTTAATTCTATCGGCGTTTACAGATACTAAGTTCCACAATTCTAAGAATTTAATTGCTTAAAATTTTAATTAAAAATTCTCAAATCATATAAAAATCATCTCCATAGTCTAATTTTCAATCAAGATTAGTTTATAAAAATTTTCTCATAAAAATTCTCGCATTAATTAAAGTTTTATTATTATTTCTTCCAAATTAATCAGAACCACGTGTTCGAATTCGAGCTAAATAACGCTAAGTTCAGCCTGATGGGGATAAGTATTAAGTTATATATCCAAAAGATAGCGTCTCGTTCACCCCTGCCGGCAGCAATTCAGACCCCGTAGCGACCACGTGGAATTTCTGAACTTTGAAATAAATCTCAAGATTAAAAAACTTCAAGACAATACACTGGCCTCAAATGTACCCCGTAAATATATATTGTAATTATATTTATATATCATAATTATATGCATTTATATAAAAAACTTTAACTATTTTCTCCATTTTTAATGTTTTAATTTCTAAACTTAGAATATTTTTCGACTTTTTTTTCATTTTTTCGCAAAAATATTTTTTTTTCGAATTTTTAGATAAAAACTGGAAAATTGACTAATTATTACATAAAATTAACGATTTTAATTTATTTTCTTTAAAATTAAAAAAAAAAATTTAGTACGGCATTTTTCTTTTTACCGGTGCTCGGCATGATTACGCCGCACTCACCGTACTATCCATCCAGCCGTAAAACACTAATTATTGTTTATTTTGAGTACAATTGAGAAATGTGAAATTTAAATCTTTGTTTTCACACATATACAGGGAAATTGCAGATTTTTTACCTTCAAGAAACCTTAGTTCCAAATACCTGTAAAATACCTGAATATTGTTTTTTCAGGGAAAATGCGGGTTTTTTACCTTCAAGAAACCTTAGTTCCAAATACCGGTAATTTACCTTAACTTTTTTTTAAAGGTTTTTTGCTGATTTTTTTACCTGGGAACCTTGTTTCTGTGTCACTTACCATTTCACAGAAAGCTTTTCCCCAACACCCATCCAATATTTACAAAGTAAAAATTATTTAAATACAGTCGAATCTCGTTAATTCGAACTCGTCGGGACCACAAGAAATGTTCGAATTATCCGAAGTTCGAATTATGAAAAGTATGAAATGAGAACATGATTAATATGGTACAAAGGAATATACAAAGGAATTAAGGTTATAGTGTTTTTTTAATTTATTATGTCTGTTATCATCAGAATATGACTTAATATTAAATTAGAATGTATAAATACATAAACTAATTAAAAAATTAGAAACAAGCACAATGGAAGAAAAATTTGAAGCGTCACTGATGGACAGATAGGACACATAGAAAGTGGCTATCAAATGCATGCGATTATATATATCCTCGTTCGGAACAATTTTCACAAAAACCAAAGAAAGAAAGTTATTCAAATGATCTGAAATCCGTGAGAAAGAAAGGAAAAATGAAAAATTGGCATTCTCTTTCTTTCGAATTAAACGATGTCAAGAGAAAATGAGTTCGAATTAATGAAAAATTTAACATTATTCTACCATTAAAAATTTCGGGACCTCATGTTTAATTCGAATTAAGAGAAGATTTGAATTATCCGATTTCGAATTAACGAAAGTCGGCTGTATATAAAGAGAGAAATGTGTACTTATGTTATATCAAAAAAGTAATGTTATGTTATAATTTATTTAATTTAATGCCGTCATCTCTGGAATAGAAACGTTATGCATGCAAATTTTGTATAATAATAAGATAAATAAAACCTAATAAACATTTAAATATTGACTAATGTATACAGAGAGGGAGAGAGACAAAAAGAAAAAAAAATAAGTATTGATGACTCGAATTGAGTTTACTCGAAACTGAAAAATATTGCTAGAAAAACCACAATAAATCAGCGGCCCATCCCTCAATAGTCAAACCTCATATTTTTCAGCATGCCGGTAAATACGAGTTTTTCCGCCATGCTGGTGTTTCTCGATTTTATTTCGGCATGCCGGATAATGCAGAGGAATACGGTAGTATAATAGATATACCATAAAAATTTATTACCAATAAATTTTTGAAAAATTTTACTTTTTACTTCAAAAAAAAACTTTTTCCCCCTATAAATATGGTGAATAATTACAATAACTGACACCATGCCTATTTTGTAAACACAATAACTTGACAACAAAGGGAACTATTGTCTGACAGTTTTTGCAATGTTAAAGCATTACTTTGTAGAATTTTACAAGAAAATGTTTATCTGAGTTAAATTTTTGTTAAAGTGTCAGTTGCTATTTAAGTCTCTACAAAAGGGGGTTTTATCCTAAATAAATACAAAATACCACGTTTGTCTTTATTGAATTCAAAATTTAATTTACCATCTTTTAACAAAAATTTAATTTGTGTAGCAGCCATATAACATGTAAATTTTAGTCAATTTTCCCATAAGTGTGTGTTATAATGTTGATACAAGGTTAGTTCAATAATTATTGTAGCTTGAGTATCTAAAAAATTTGTACTTCGATAATTAACGTTGAATATTTAAGCCTGATATCTTAGGTGCCTATATGCTAAGTTTCAGAACCATAGCGGCTATATTGATATATATTTGTGGAGGGAGAGTTAAAAGGGCGTGTGTGTGTGTGCGAAAGTTTGGTTTGAAGGCTATAAAATGTTAAACATTTTGCTCTACTTTGAACCAAATATTGGTTTTCAGTAGCTGCCACCATAAGAGGGTGAAATCTCGCACCAAAATTTGGAGCTCCGTTTTTAGGTGCGTTCGTAATTGTGTAAATACGTAGCACCTATTGTTGTCGCTCAGTCCGTCCGTCCGTCTGTCTGTCCGCATATAACAACGCAAAAACTACCCAACAGAATCATTTGAAATTTAAAATACATAATTATACCATAATTTTGTCGAGTCATTTCAAATTTTATGAAAGTCGGATGAATAGATCAATTACAAGGACAATCAAAAGGATTCCGTTACGTTACGGTCAATGGGGAAAAAAGTTTCAAATGCATTTTAATCGTTTGAAATTTAAAACATATAATTATTGCGAAATTTTATCGAGTCATTTTAAATGTTATGACAGTCGGATGTATAGATCAATTACAGGGACAATCAAAAGGATTCCGTTACATTACGGTCAATGGGGAAAAAAGTTTCAAATGTATTTTAATCGTTTGAAATTTAAAACCTATAATTATTACGTAATTTTGTCGAGTCATTTCAAATGTTATGAAAGTCGGATGCATAGATCATTTACAGGGACAATCAAAAGTATTCCATTACATTACAGTCAATGGAAAAAAAGTTTCAAATGCATTTTAATGATGTTACACTCATTCGAACATAATAGAATTGGCATTAATCTATGAAGTATATACTAAAATATGCATTCTGTACAATCTGTGATGCAAATAATTTTTATTATTAAATTAAAGGGCCACACAAAAGTATTCCACTACATAATGCTATACGGGGAAATATTGTTTGGGGCGTGTTTTAATTATATTAAAGTACTTCACATTTTATGAATAAGGTATACGTTAATGAAGCATAATAAAAATTACTCCCTGCATATTTACAGGAACACAAAGATTTCGACTACTATACTGTATCCGAAATACGCTCTACTATATCAGCAAGATCTGAATATTTTTAAAACTTCGTTATCGTACGAACCTCATTTGCTACGTTTCATGTGCAATTTCCAACTTGTTCAACATTGTTCCAACTACTGGAACTGTGCTTCAACAGGAGATACAAATATTGGTTCAAGGTTTCACCACCTTACAGTGACCGCTATTCAGCACCAGAATTTCGTTCAGATTAGGACAATATTTTTAACAGTGTAGGGCTAGATTTGCGACAATAGATGAAACATGTCTGTTTTGTAAACAATCAAAACTTTAATTATTTGGGTTCAAAAATCTTCTAAATATTCTTGAATTTTTTTTTTAATAAATTTTATTGCATACGTAGAATAATAGCATGAAGAAATATTGAATTCAAATTATTTACATAATATGTACAAAATGTATAATATGTACAAAATATAAATGCTTTTTACCTTGATAATTTCTGATCATCGTACTAAAAACTGGAAAGATGATCCTATATGCATTTCTGCGTGCCTTTTCATAAAATTAACATAATTCTTCAATAAAACTTAAGACACGCACGACAAAACAAAAAATATAAACATTCTCTCTAAAAAATTCTTTTACATTCCATCAAAAATTGATGCCAACTTTTTTATCTAAACTTTTAACTCATCTCGTAAGATAAAAAATATAAAAGCAAAGCAGACGAAAAAACAGCTTCGCTTCCATAGCAACGACTCGCGTCTTATAAATAAATTAAATATCACAATTGCAAATTTGCAAACGATTTTCTGTGAATAAACTGATATATTAATTTATCAATTCCTAACATACTCCCACCTTTAATTTAGGCGGAAGCCAAATTAAACTTAAGATCACTTTTGATCAAATTAAGCCCTAATTCAAAATAAAAAATATAAAAATAAATAAAGATAATAACTAAGCAATAATAAAATAATAATGAAACATTTAGAGTTCTAGAAAAGTCATTTCAGGATTCTAGAAAAGTCATTTCAGAGTTCTAGAAAAATCAGTTCAGAGTTCTAGAAAAAGTCTTTTCCCAGGTCTATTATTTACTGTTGCTTCGACATCAGAGAGGACAGTCGAAAAGTTTCAAAAGTTATAATTGAAGCACCGAGTGTTCTGATCAAGGGAATTCTTAACACATATAAACAGACGCTCCCACCATCCACCAAGCTGCTGCTGGAGGGATGAACTTCCATTTAAGAGGAGACAGTTCTTTCGAAGAAACTATGGCCTTCCAATCCTGCATATAAATCTTCGAAATGATTGAATGAATCCTTCTGTTGAGAGACTGGATACAAGTTCCAAATGTATTGCCCTATATATTGCACACGTAAAAAGTACAACCCAAACTTTGAATTTTTGTTTTACGAAAAGAGGGCCGAAAAGATCAGCTCCAACAACTTCAAAAACTTTGGAATCTCTGATTCGATCTAGAGGTAGGTGAATTGGAGGTGTAGTATATGATTTTGCAGAGTATCTTTTGCATCTGTAACACATAGACAATTGACTTCTAATGCTGCGTCTAGAAGAAATTATCCAATATTTTTCTCTTAAAATGGATCCAACTGTTTGAAGTCCAGCATGACAATTCTTTAAATGACATTCTTGAATCAGACAATTCACTACATGATGTTTCGATGGTAATAAAATTGGATATCTGAAAGAAAACTCGTCATCCCGCTCTAATATCTTTGTTTTTACTCTCAACAAACCTTCTTGATCTTTCATAACCTTTAATCCTTTTATTGCATCAGTAGTATTACCAAAACTTTCAGATTGTATTATTGACCAGAACGACCTTTCCGCATCTTCCTTTTCTTCAATCGACAATTCTGATGGAAAACACATATTTCGATTTCTGCACTTCATTATGAATCTCTTCACCCAACATAGGACATTAATAAATCGACCAAATTTTGAAATTCTACTATATATCATAAATGCATGTGAGTTAGAACATAAAAGATTAGGTGCTGCAATTTTCTTCTTTTCCATCATTACTAATTCTTCGTTGGGGCTTGTTTCTGAATGTGGCCAATTTTCTTCTGATAACTTCAACCATTCTGGTCCCTCCCACTATCTCATCTTCAGCAGCTGTTTAGGACTACATCCGCGAGAAGGTAGATCAGCAGGGTTGAGATGACCAAGTACGAAGTTCCATTGTTGAGATTCGGAAAATTTACAAATTTCTCTAACTCTATTGCCTACAAACGTTCCCCATTGATCATTTTTTCGAATCCAAGCGAGAGCAGTCGAAGAGTCCGTCCAATACTTTACTGGTATGGAAATACAATTAAAGGCTTTCAAAACAAATTTAGTCAACCTTATTCCTAAAATACAAGCAAGAAGCTCTAAACGTGGTATGGTTATATTTTTCTTTGGTGCAAGACGAGACTCAGCTCCTAAAAGTTGTACAAAGACTGCGTCTTTATCTTCACAACGTAAGAGAACTGCTGTTGCATAAGCTCTGGTACTTGCATCACAAAGTGTATGAATAGACCATTTTTCTTTACAACCATAGCCTACACGTCTATTTATCTTCACGTCATTTAAATACTTGAGTTCGCTATACCATTTTTGAAAATTATTCCGGATTTCTTCTGGGAGTGGAGCATCCCAATCTAATTTCGTTGACCAGGCGTCTTGAATTATCAGTTTGGCTGGCAACAATGCTGGGGCTAAAAATCCTATTGGATCGAAGATCCCCTGTGTTACAGCTAATATCTTTCTTTTCAACAGATTTTCTATCTCATCACTAAATTTATGAGCGATCTTCAAACTATCCTCCATTATGTCCCACTTCAACCCTAAAACCGGAACTATCGTGGTTACATTTTTGCTGAGCATCTTTTTTTCGCTAAGGAAACTGCTGTCTTCACTTTTAATTGGTCCGAATTCCCACATTCTTAATTCCATTTTCGCATCAGCCATGATTTCTGTAGATTTTGAAATAAAATTTTCTAGTTCAGGCACATTGTCGACTGAAGTAACGCAGTTATCTATATAGTATGATTTCATAAGCTTCTCAGCTATCTGTTTGTTTTCTTCATCAACATTACTCAAATGATATCTTATAACTGCACCTAGCAAAAATGGGCTACAAGTTGCTCCAAAAACTACTCTATTGTGTTGATAAACTTGAAATTCGTCAGGACTTTTCCACCATAAAAATCGCAAGAAATGCCGATCTGATTCTTTGACTTCAATTTGAAGAAATGCTCTTCTTATATTGGCTACTACCCCAATAGCTTTCTCACGAAATCTTATCAATACTGCAGGAATTTGTTCGATGAGGTTTGGTCCTTTGAAGAGGCAATCATTTAAAGAAGGAGACCTCCCTACCTTACACGATGCATCAAAAACTGGTCGAACACTTGTAGTAAGACTATCTGGTTTGATGACGGGATGATGAGGTAAAAAAAGTCCTGGAATCTTGAGTGTTTCATCTGGTACTTTACTGATAACGCCTTCTTCTTCCCATTCACAAAAAAGTTTAGCATATTCTTCAAACATTTTCATTGATTTTAATTTCTTTGTTGAATTTATCAATCTTCGTTCAGCTATGTGTCTATTTGAGGGAATCTCACGTTTGCCGTTAATCCAAGGAAGACCTACAATATAGCGACCTTCTATATTTCTATCAACTTCCTTTATAAAATTATCATGAGCGAGTTCGTCTTCTTCTGCTTTAGACAAAGTTTGACAGGGATCTGTTATACCGATTGTCTCTAACTTCCATAATTCTGGAATCTTCATATCTTTTAAAGCTAGGCTCGTGATAAACATATTTCCATAATTTAGACAAGACTGTGATGTACTTTCTAAACGACCACAAAGTGTCCATCCAAACTTTGTCTCTATTGCTGTAAGACCGCTCTTTAACTGTTTTACTCGACCTGTAAGAAGTTGTCCGTAGTAATCGCTTCCAATCAAAATTTCAATTTTTGGACTTCCTGCTCCTAAATCTGTAATCCACAGTTTATTTTGTTTAAGCTCTTTAATTACTGATTCTTTCGGTATCCGAGGAATATTATTACAAATTATATCTTGATCCAAAAGTTCTAAGACTTCTTTCGTTTGTTTCTGTCTATCAGAAGAACTTAACTCAACTTGGAATTTATTGTGAGATTTAGCTTCTGTTTGCATATCACCAAACAAAGTGTGTACAATAGCTTCAGAAGAAATGGGATTTAAACCTAATTCTTCAGCTGTACCTTTTAAAATATAGCTCTTTTGCGACCCACAATCAAGTAACGCTCGTACTTTCTTTGTTATTCGACCTTTAATAACTATTTCTAAAGTCATAAGGGCTACTTCAGCAGAACACTGCTTACTTGCTATGGTGCTTTGAATAACTTCTGGGGTCTTAGCTGTATTTTCTGGTTCTATACACATTGAAATTTCAGGGCATAATAACTCGGTATGGGGTTTAGAACAAACGTGGCAACGAATAAACACTTTGCAAACTTTAGCGTGGTGACCAAAACGAAGACATTTTAAACAGCAATTTTTATTCTTAATTTTGGCCTTCCGTTCATTAAAGGAAAGAGATCTAGCTCTAATACAGTCCTTGCTTTCATGAGATTTACAGCAAAATAAACAGAGGCGTTCTTTTGCGCTAAATAGCCCTGCCGCAGTAGGTATTTTAGTTTCTGCTTTTCTTAACTTTTCTTTAGGTTTGTCTTTAGAGCTCAGCTCTATAAAACTCGATTTGGCTAATTTGAATCTTTCCTCGTTCGCAACTTCTTGTTTCAGAAATTCCATCAAACTTACTATATTTGCTTTTGTTGACAATGCATTATTATTACTAACAACGTTTGATGTAATTGAAATATTATATCGCTGCCATGCTTTTAATACATCTTCCGATAAGCTAGATTCTATCATGGGATAGAGCCACGCCGAATTGCTTTCTAAACTTAAACCCATTGATTCTAACGATCTTAAATATGCCTCGACTTTCGTGAATAAATCTGATAAGGGAAGTTTATCTTTGCCGTGTACATTAGCTACAACCAATTTCAGGAATTCTCTTACGTACACTTCTATTAGTAAATCTTTATTCCCAAAACGCTCTTGAAATGCCTCGACAGCTTTGGGGTAATTAACTGCGGTCATTGGATAGCTCTCTAACAAACGCCTGGCACTGGTTCCAGGTTCTACCGATTGTAAAAGATACTGAAATTTGTCACTATTATCCAAATCTATGTCTTCATGAATTTTCTGAAACTGGGACCAAAATGAAAGATAATTTATTAACTGCGAATCGAATGGCTTAATATTTAGTTTAGGTAATTTATAATGCTTTGATTTGGAATAACCGTAATCTGTGTTTTTTACACTATCATCTTGATTACGTTTATTTGTACCCATTACTTCACTAACTTTACGCTTAATGGTAATAAATTGATCTGAATAACTTTCATTTTCCACTACTTCATTTTCAATAGCCTCTTCATCGCATTTATCATCATCTAACATGAGTTCAATTATAGCTTCATCAATAGATTTAATTTCATGAATCAAATTTTCTAATTTACTAAAATCGTCTGAAATTTTACCCTTATCTAATGACTCACTGTTAATTTCTTCATTCAAAACATTTAAAGTTCTGGTAAATGACGAACGTAGCGGCGTACGCTTTTTCTTTAGCTTATTCATCATCGAAAAATTAAGTAGTAATGCACAGCTTATGAAAACACTATACGCTATAAAAACAATTCAATATCTCAACAGTATTATTCAAATGTCCGTGCTCGGGGCGCCAGTTTTTTTTTTGTAAACAATCAAAACTTTAATTATTTGGGTTCAAAAATCTTCTAAATATTCTTGAATTTTTTTTTTAATAAATTTTATTGCATACGTAGAATAATAGCATGAAGAAATATTGAATTCAAATTATTTACATAATATGTACAAAATGTATAATATGTACAAAATATAAATGCTTTTTACCTTGATAATTTCTGATCATCGTACTAAAAACTGGAAAGATGATCCTATATGCATTTCTGCGTGCCTTTTCATAAAATTAACATAATTCTTCAATAAAACTTAAGACACGCACGACAAAACAAAAAATATAAACATTCTCTCTAAAAAATTCTTTTACATTCCATCAAAAATTGATGCCAACTTTTTTATCTAAACTTTTAACTCATCTCGTAAGATAAAAAATATAAAAGCAAAGCAGACGAAAAAACAGCTTCGCTTCCATAGCAACGACTCGCGTCTTATAAATAAATTAAATATCACAATTGCAAATTTGCAAACGATTTTCTGTGAATAAACTGATATATTAATTTATCAATTCCTAACAATGTCTGCTGTCGTTTGCAATTGGGAACTGAGTGATTTAGCCACATCGCATCCACTGTCACAAATCTAACCCATTAAGAAGCAAACCAGTCTTTTCCCCCTCACCTCCTTTAAAAACGGGTCACCTTTCCTACCAGAAATATGCTAATATAGCAGCCACGTTCTGAAATTGAGCATACAGGCATATATGACATAAGGTTTTGATATTCTACATAAACCATTGCAGTACAAATATTTTATATACACTAGGTACAATACTTATTGAACCACTCACATATATACACATTATTATTATTATTATTATTATTATTATTATTATTATTATTTTGTAAATCAGAGAGACTTTTTTGTATGCTATTCATAATATGAATGGCATATGTAAAACCATGTATGTGTTACTAATTTCAATGTTGATGCTTTTATAAAGAAACAAGGCATTTTTAATCATGACTCAGGCATAAATTATATGTACAAGATACATATAATTTAGAAACAGTGTTTTAAAGGGGGGGGGGGGAAGGAGGTTGAATCTGAATAAATACGGCATGGCTTGGTCACATTCCTGCTTCTGGCCCAGATTCCCATCGTTTGGGACTCGAGGGGTATCTACACTCAACCGACATCAGAATGATTTCTTTTAAAATTATTCGATTTTTTCCTAGCTAAGAGATACAAACTTACCAAGTCTTAGGTATCACTGTGTTGAGTTTTGCAAGCTTAGTTAATTCTCATTCGAACATGCTGCATCTATTTTTGTTGCGGTCGGGATCAGAATGTTGTGTTACCAACTTATATTATTTGTAAATACATTTTAACTTTTTATTGATTTAGTAGTAAATTAAAAAGAATTTTGCTAGTATTAATTTAAAAGGAATAATATTTTATTATTGGATATTTGGAAAAATTATTTACATAAATGATTTTTAATAAATATCTTATTGCATTTTCGCAGATTTACTAGGTATGTATTTATGCTATTTTTTCTTAAAAAGTATTTACAATTAATACATCATTACATAATGTGATAATTTGATTATTTGTTTGTCCCATATTAGTCAGCTATACATGAAAATAAATAGATAATGTTAAATGCTTCAAACGTAATGTTTTATTCAACTTATTAGTTCCAATGTATTTTATTTTATTTTTAATTATTCATTTATCTTTATTGTTTTTGCAAATTAATCTGCAAGGTAATTTGCATGCATATGCTTGCATATTCTGTTTTTATCTTATATCATTGGTGATTCTTTACTGCATTTAGCATTAAATTAAAAAGAATTTTGTTGCTTTAAAATGAGTATTAATTATTGGCAATTTGCGAAAAGCTACTTTATATTAACATTATTTAATGAATATCTTGTTCTATCTGTCCATATTTTTAGGAATATATATATATGCTGTTTTTCTTAAAAAGCATTTACACATTGTTACGTAATGAATTTATTATTATTTTATTAATTGTTTAATAGTTTATTCTACATTAATCGGTTATACATAAAAATTATTACATAGTATTAAATTCTGCAAATTTAGCGTTTTATGCCATACATTACTCACAATATATATACATACATATATATATATATATATATATATATATATATATATATATATATATATATATATATATATATATATATATATATATATATATATATATATTCATATATATATATATATATATATATACATATATATATATATATACATACATATCATTTCTTTAAATATTCTTGCTGCTTTCTCTTTTGGAATTATGCAGATTTATCCACAAGATCATTAATATGTTAAAACGAATCATGCTTTTTTTTTTACATTATTTAATATTTTATTTTACGTAGCGATAACGTAAAAATAATTTTAATGATAGTGAGGTTTGTTATCATTTGATTACTTGATATTTACGAATATTAAAATTTATTATATATGTAATTATTAAAAAAAGGGTTCTATGTCGGAAATAAATTATTCAAACCAACCCTAGAAAAAGAATAATCAAAAGTAATACTTATTTTCGAATTCTCCTTGAATTTTTCGATCATTTCGTATTGTTATTGAGAGAAAAGAATCCGAGAGATGCTTCAAACAAGAAATCTATTTAAATGGAAATAACGTCTCTCAAGAGGTCTTGAAGTCTGTAAACACAGGGAGATTGAAAAATAATCGGGTGCTTTGGGATTTTTTTATAAACCACATACGATTCGGATTATTTTTCGAGTAGAAAGTAGCTTTTATTTTTTATACTAAAAGATTTTCATTCTGAAAGTTTTATAAATTATAGTAAATTGAAGATTGTAATTTTAATATTTTGATTAAAATTTTCCATGTAAAATTAGTTATTTAAAATTTATTTCTAACTTTAAAAAAGAGTATTGAATCACGTGAAATATTACTTTTAATCCATTTATATATTAAAAAAAGCAAAGCGGATCTCTTAAAACCGATTTCAGATGATCAGAACGTGCGCATTGAGCACTTTAGAGGGCTTTTTTTAGCTATTGGTAAATCAGTTCAATAATGTGAAATATTTTTATTCAGGAGGAAAAGCTTTAATTTTTTTATATGTTTCTCATGTTTATAATAAATTATCATCTATATTTCATACGAAAATTTTATGAATATCCAGGGAGCGTCAAGCACTTGTGAACAAATTATCTTTCCAACAGGAATATACACTAGAAATAGAGTTTTTTCTTTAAATATTCTGTACAAGTGATCGCAGACACACACACTGGATAACATAATTCTTTAAAATTACCTCCATACGCAAAAATCGCCTCTACAGGCTGTCGAAACTCGAAACTGACTGTAGGTAATGATCAATTTTCTAAGTTGCAGGGAAAATAGTAAAAAAAAAAAAAAAAAAAAAAAAATGACAAGCAAGAAATTATGGAGGAGGAAGGAAATGTAATTCATGCAGAAGACGATGATAGTATTGATTATTCTGAGAAAAAATCTTAGAAAATTTGAGAAAGTTAAACTGTACTAAAAAAGCAGTGTAAAAATGCTTAACGAAGATTTGAAATGGGTATATTATAATGTTTTAAGTGACTATGGGTGATATGAGTGTTGCATGTCGCTTGTGGTTCAGAAGAAAAATAGAATTTTGAAGAATGTATTGAAAGTGATGAAGAAAATATTATAACTCATCCAATATTAAGTTACAGTGAAGTATTAATACACTTTTCAAATTGTTCTTTAATTATTAGAGCAAGTAGATGATGGCACACATGTTGAAAAAATTATGTTAAGAAATTTACGTAGAAAATTCTTCGAAGTGCTAACGGAACATGAACACAGATATATTCTTCACAAAACGGTGAATTAAAATACATTTCTGTTTTTTTTTATATTGTACGCATTGTAAATATAAATAAGTTAAAATTTATGTCCATTCTCTTTCTTTTGTATAAATTAAATTTTTAATATCGTATTACATAAACAATTGACATTTTCTATCCTTTTCTTCAAAATTTTCATCAAAACTTTTCCAAATTCAATTGTTTGAGAGAGGTATTTCACGATCATCCCGATGTATCAGAAGTCTATTGTATGTATATACATTTTTATGTAGGGAGCGAAAGAAATAGATGTGGGAATTCGGATGTAATGATATGATCTGATTAAGTGGAATACTTCAATAACTGCCTCATGCAATGCTGCAGTCAATCATAAAACTGCCATACGAATTCTTAGTACTCCTAGAAGACACTGTATTCAGTTCTGTTTAAATACCTGGAATTGAACTAAGCCATGAAATAAAATCTTATAAACAATTTTAACAGTTTTTTTGTAGATAAATTTTCTAAAATTCTTATTGATTATAAAATCTCATCATTAGTGGTGTTAAGTAAACCCAAAGTAAAACTGAACATTTATATTTTTTGCTGAGTTTGTCTTTTTTTTCTATCCTTATGTTTTGACAAGTGAAGAGTTTTTTTTTTTCTTTCTTTTCAAGATGGTGTGTGAGGCAACGTGGAATATCAGCTTTATGACTGTTTTAAAATGAGCCTATACTACAAAAAATTACAGATGATTCTTAATCTACAAAAAAGTACAATAATCAGAAACTCAAATATATAATAACTTGTTGCGAGTCACCCAAAATTCTGAAAAGTTTTTTTTTTTTTTTTTTTTTTAAATCTGCAGAAACCTCAGTAAATTATTTTCGAAATTTAAAAGTAATTTAAGAAAAATGAATTTTTATTAGTTGCATATAAGTTTCACAAATGAAGTAAGTAGCTTTTACAATGCATTAATGAGATAGTTTATTTGTGCCAAAGAAAGAGCAATAAATAATAACAATTGGTAGCAGAAGAACCGGTTTCTCCTCCAATTTCAGCAATGATAATTGCAATCTTTTTTTTTCATTTTTCGATAGAAAAGTTGGTTGCTCGAAAAATTGATGAATCTGATAGCTACTTTAGACACCGGGTATCATTTTTTTGAAAACATGAATCAAGACAAAAATCTGACAAGGAAGGTCTCCATACGGGCATACTCCAAACAATCTGAAAATATTACAGAATGTTCTTCTTGTGCGAATATATACGTTTATAAAAATAATTTCGGTGGAATCTCCATTCAGTATCCGTAAAAAAGAAAAAAGAAAAAATTTCGTTATTTGGCGATTTATCGTCGGTTGGCGATGGAATGTAATTTCAAAAAATACTTTATATCAAATACACTTCAAGGAAAAAAAAAAGTTTCATCTTGAACTTGTTTTGATACAGTTAATTTAAATAACTTTAGTTTTGTAAATTTTAGTTTTTTTAAGTATAATTTTGTTATATAGGTATTTATATGAATTTATATTCAAATTTAATCATCAAAATTTGAGATTTGAAACGAAATGCATAATTGAGATTAATTAAATTTGTTTCAAGCTCAAAGTCCAGTTGAGAATTGTCAATTAGATTTTGTTACTATGAAAACGCCTGGCTTTTATTTTTGAATACGTTTAAATGTATGAAGATAATTTTTCTCAGTATGATTTTTTTAATATATGAGAACATTTTTTTCCAGTGATTAATTAAATAACTACTTCAACAACAACACTGTAATATACAATACAATATGTATATATACAATACAATATGTATACATACGTATATAATATATTAAAGTCTCTCATTGTTTATGTTTAAATTCATTCAATACCATTTACACGCATTCTAAATATCCAACAGTTTTGAGTTGCACTATAATAGTTTGCTTTTGGCGAGGAAAAGGACTGATCGCCAAATCGAGTGACTCTTTCGTCTTTTCACGTCAAATATTAAAAAAATATTTTATTTTTTTACATACTTTCTTCAGTGATTCCGCCGTTAATTTTGACTGACCCTTTATTACCTACATAAGTACTTTAATTAGTATTTTTTTTCATAAAATTTTGAGTATGCCCAGTATGGACACATTCCTTGTGAGTTCCGAAGTCACCGCATTTGGATTTTGTTAACACTCACGCAGGATGACATATTTGAACGTAATAGAGAAATGAACCATTTAGTGAAAGGCGCATGGCAGTTATGTTAATGGCGCGAGTGAGGGAGAAGTTTAGGAAAATGAGTCCCATGTCTGGTAACGTTGAGTTTTTGGTGTAAAAAGTCTAGCGTCGAAAAAAGAAAGGGAAACTGGAATCATGGAACAATATTAGAAATAAAAATAACATAACTGCTTTTAAAAACATTCGAAAAATAAAAGTAGCTTCTCTCAGAATATTATAGATTGGGTAATTGATAAAAAATTATGAGTACATTAAAAGGTTTATACTCTTAATAAAGGCGTTGTAATTTAGATTAAATGAAATAAGAATATATAATAGATATTATATTAAAAAATACGGAATTAATGAATATGCATTAAATGTATCCATTTATAAAAGTAAAAATTTTATGTAACATACATACATACATAACATAGCATAACATACATAACATAACATACATTATATAACGTAACATATATACATATTTATTTAGTTTCTATTTTTAACTCAGAAAATATTAATCAGTCAATTTTTTTTACTTATGAATACTTAAAAGAATGAAAAAATTCCTTTCTTGATACGCTACAGTATTATTTATTTTAACACTTTTATTTCAATATTTATTTAATCAAATCAATATTAATCTTAAATGCAATGAAAATGAAAGACATCTGCCACTTATATGTCGAAACAAGTAAAAATGCAAATTTTAGAATTAATTTGAAGTGTAACGTAAAATTCAGCATTCAGAAAAGATGGTATAAAAAATTGCAAGTTACCACTTGTAAATGGAGCTTATATTTATAATTAGTTCTAACTACGTTTCTAATTAAGAACATTTAAGCAGATTTTATTTAATTTTTTTTATCCTCGAGAAAATGCGGATTTTGAGTTTAATTACATTCTTCTGAATAGAGTTAATTTGAAGTATGTCTCGTCGAAAAATATATCATGTTAAATACTTAAAATTAAAAAATATATATGAAAGTTGAAAATTTACACTAAATTCACCCTGGGTTAAATAATTAATATTTTAAAGCACAAACTAATGTACTAAAAATACTTTCAGGTGCATACATATAATATAAATTTATTTAAATATACTAAAAATGGTCTAAAATACTTTTAAATAAATCCAAAACATTTTCAACTGTTAGAAGGTCGTCATCGATAGGATTTAAATGTTGTTATTTTTGTTTGTGCTTATTCAAAGATTGTCCAGAAGAAATTATTGTAATTTAATAGTTGCAAGTCTGAGATGCCAGATATAGGCATTCAAATGTCCAACAAAATGAGCTTTTATCTATTATACAGCAGGTCTTTTCATACTTCATGAATATCGTATGATAGTTATAATAAAAGAGCTTGCAAAAATGCACTAAGGCTCTAAAAGTGGGAAATATTTTGTTTCCATTTTTTCATGACTATCTAATTATTTCTTGTCCGAAACATGATGAGCTTATGTATAAGGATTTTTAAATATGCATAACTATTGCTTGTATTTGCATTCTAAAAAAGTTATTTCAATCTTTAAAAAGCATAGTTACGTATGCAAAAATCTAGGAACAAGAAGACAGTATTTCACCACCATAATTTAAAAGTTTTCATTGCTTAAAATTTAATAGCTTCTTACAATAATTTTACATGAACTTTTACACAAAAATTAACGAAATAAATTTAGAGTTGAGAAACTATCTCCTGCACCTAATTTTTTGTCCTCTGACTATGGCCATCTATCCTGTATTAATATATATACACATATATATACACATGCATACACCATACATATACACCATATACCGGGTGTCCCAAAAATGACTGATGGATTTTAAAATTCAATAACTTGCAAACGGTGTCAGCTATTTAAAAAATTTTTGCAGGACGGTTATGTTTAATGTCAGGAGTTTTTTTTTTACCGCAATTTTTTATTTTAGTTTGAATTTCAAACAATAGGTGGCGCTGACGACGATTGAACGCCAGGTCGACGCTTCACTCAGCACTGATCACCTGGCCTTCAATCGCCGTCAGCGCCACCTATTGTTTGAAATTCTAACTAAAGTAAAAAATTACGGTAAAAAAACTCCTGACATTATACATAACCCTCCTGCAAAAAATATTTTAAATAGCTGACACCGTTTGCAAGTTATTGAATTTTAAAATCCATCAGTCATTTTTGGGACACCTAGTATATACACCATATATATACACATATTTATACGTACAGAGTGATTCTGAATTCGTGGATTTCAAGGGCTGATACAGTACACCGTAAAAATCATTTATTGTATAGAAATGTACGGGTGCAAGTGGTGCGTTGAGGAGCAAACGCCAAAGGGCTAATTCGGCCGATTTTTTTTATCACAAAAATTTTTTTTTATTCCTGAAAATTTTATATTAGTATTATTTTCTTTATTTAAGACAGACATTTCAAGATAAGATAAAGAAAAAATTCTTCTTTGAAATTTTTCAGCATAAAATTAAAATTTTTAAATTAATAAAAGGCAAATTTACCAAACATATAAAAAAAGTATTTTTATTCATGAATTTTTTCGTTATGTAATCATAAAATGTCTGTCTTAAATAAAGAAGGAATAGTATAGGAAATTTTTGGAATGAAAGAGAAATTTCGAAATAAAAAAGGGGCCAAACTGGCCGCCTGATGTTTTATCTAAATGCGTCATTACTGCCTATACATTACTGTAAATAACTGATTGTCACAGTGTCCTGTGCCAACCCTTAGAGTTTGTATAATGAATTTAGAATCACCCTGTATATACATTGTGCTTCTACTAAGAAGTATTTCTCAGCAGAGAGGAAATTGATGGCCAATAGCAAGATAGGTGTTGGAAATGACGGAGAAGTGCTGGCTAAAAGTCTACCACTGCTGGATAGCTTCTGTCAACTTTGATGTTGGAAATCATCAGATAAGATTCTAATCGGCCTGCTTTTTATCGCATGTGCTGGCCCGCCACGCTATGGAAGTGCATGGACATTCGCAGTATTATTGCTGGAAACCCTTATACTAGGTGGAATTGTACATTTTGAAGACACTGAACATTTCAGAATTCATCGTTTGGCAACATTCTGGTTATTTGGAATTTCAATTCTTTTATTAGCGACAATTACTTACATTGAGATTGTGATCAAGAATAGTAACAACCATTAACAATAAAACAAATGCTAAAAGGATTAATAAATTCTTTATTTTAACTGACTTTTCTTTTTCTTCTTAAATCTGATTTTCTAAGTTACAAATGACATCGGTTTTCATAATTCACATATTTGAGAATCGGCGTATAAAATGTATGTGATGCCTATAGGGCTTTAAAGATTGGAAACGTATATCACAACAGAAAGAAACAAAAAAAATCTAATAAGAACATATAAACTGTGAACAGCCAAAACATGCGCTAAAGGCAGCAATGTTCGTCCGATCACAAAATACAGGCAGCATCAAACGCGGTTAGTACTTGGGAGGGCCAGCTGCTGCTCTTGTTGAAAAGCAAAAACTGATCAACCTGAATATATTCGAATGTTTTATAAAAACTACACTAACGGGAAAAAAACCCGAAATTAAGAAAAACTTACTCTATGGTTTTGAAATTTGGACAGTGCATTTGTCTAGTTAACATGTTTAATTGATTAGATTTTCAAGATAAAAGGTTAATTTAAGCTCAATAAAATGCATTTCAAATGCTTAATACTGTTACATTAATAGCCGCTATAACCTCCAGAATTTTGAATGCAAGCCTGCATACGTGTATGCATTGTGTCATACAGGTGCTGAGTGTCACTTTGTGATATGGTGTTCCGTGCTTGTTGTACTTGTTGTGTCAATACTGTGACCGTCAAAGCTGGCTGGGGATGATGCTGGAGTTGTCGTCCAATGATATCCCGTACGTGCTCAATGGGAGACAGAACTGGTGATCTCGCTGGCCAAGGTAACATGTTGACACTCTGTAGAGCACGTTGCGTTACAACAGCGGTATGACGGTGCGCGTTATCCTGTTGGAAAACTCCCCCCTAATACTGTTTATGAATGGCAGCACTATAGGTTGAATTACCAGACTGACGTACATATTTGCAGTCAATGTGTTTAGGATAACCACAAGAGTGCTTCTGGTGTCATAGGAAATTGCTCCCCAGACCATGAGTCCAAATTGTAGTTTCAGTGTGTTTAGGTCGCAAACAGTTTGGTTGCAGGCGTTCCTCTGGCCTTCTTCTGACCAGCACACGGCCATCACTGGCACCATGGAAGAACCCGCTTTCATCAGAAAACACTACACATTTCCAACTCCATCCTCCAATGAGCTCCTGCTTGACACCATTGGCGTCACAAACGGCAATGAATTGGAGTTAGTGGAATGCATGCAACAGGCCGACTTGCTCGGAGCGGTCCTTGAAGTAATCGACTTCTAACAGTTCATTGTGGCACTATGATAACAACTGCAGCTCGAATTTCTGTCGCAGACGCAGCACGATGGGCCACAGCCGTATGCAGATTACAACGGTCCTTTTTCTCAGTAGTGCCACGTGGTCACCCGGAACCTGGTCTTCTTGTGGCAGTACCATCCCTTGACCACTTCCCCCAGCAATCATACACAATGGATACATTCCGTCCAAAACTTTCTGCAAAATCGCGGATAGAAAATCCACTTTCTCGTAGCCCTATTATAAGACCTCTTTTCAACTGGAGGAACTGATGATAATAGCTTCTTCGTCTTCTTAAAGGCATTCTAGGTCAACCTCAACTCGATTCGTCAAATTTTCAAGATAAATAATGCTCACGAGGTTTACAGCATGCATTTAAAGCAAATCTGATTTGAAAATTGCGAGTGGCACTACTAGCGCCACACTAATGCGCGAAGCGTGAAATTTGAATCGATGTCATCTTTCAGATGTAAAAACATGCCTACAAAATTTCGTTTATCTAACGCAAGGCTTTATTGGTATTGGGATTTTTTTTTCCGTCAGTGTATATAGATATCGCTATAGCTTTTGATTAAACTAGCTTATAGAAAAACAATTCATAATTTTCTTGGTTTCTATAACACTTTTTATGTAGATTTTTTTAATATAAGAATACATTAGAATAATAGTCTAAGATTTTTTTATGAAGGTGCTGGTGAGTGTCTGCCCATAGTAAAAGAAAAAGCAGTCTAACTGTTTACCACTGTATAAACACTGGAGGATATATGATGCTGCTCGATTAAACTTGCTGGGCAGCAAACAAATAGCTGTAGGATAGTGCTAGCACTTAAGAAAAAGTGCTGGAATACGTGACGCCAATGCTGGACTGATGTTGGCTATCACTCAAGGGCCAGCTGCTTTCCTCAGTAGCACTTTTGCACTGGCCTAAGTAATAGCATTATTGTACATTACTGCTGATGGTACTACACTATTAAAAATCTTGTACTAGTTTGTATCAAATTTTGGTGTTCAATAGCTGCCACTGTAAGGGGGTGAAATCTTGAACCAATGTTTGGAGCTCCTGTTGAAACATAGTTCACATAGTTGGAACGATGTTGAAATAGGAAGCTCTAAATGTTGGTACGAGATTTAACCATCTTATGGTGACAGTTACTGAGCACCAAAATTTGGATTATAGTAGAACAAAATTTTTAATAGCGTATTGGCTGCTATTTTTTTTCCATCTGTTGCCTCCTTGATTCTTTCTTTACTGAATTGACAGATCGTACTGATTTTGAAGTCAAACAAATAATGGAAAATTTAATTTGATGAGTATATCGTAAAAGGTGAAATTATGCACCTTGAAACTTACATGTTGTTGAAAAATATTTAATGACTAATAGACTTGCCAAAGATAATGAGGTAATAGAGACAACGGTGGATTGTGTAAAGTAATGAAGGATATTCTCTATATTAAAGATTTTAAATGTATAATTGTGTTATTAATACGCAAAAATATATACTACCGCATTGTATTCTTCCAATAAATTGTGTAGGTTAATGAAGGATATTCTCTATATTAAAGTATTTAAATGTGCAATTGTGTTATCAATATGCAACAATATACACTACGGTATAGAATTATTCCAATCAGTTGATTATTGATCGGTTAATATACCTCTTGCTAACCTCCCGTAAAGCATGGTGACGTCACTGCAACGTCGTTGTGAAGTCACATTGTGACTTTGTGACAATCGATTGTCGATGTGATGTCACGTGGCGTCGATGTGAAGTCACAGTGACTAAAATGTGAAGTCGTTGTGGCCGTTTTAGAGCTCTTTTGTGACGTTTCACAAAGTGGTCACAATATGACAAATTCGTGAAAAAATGTGTCATTTGTGACTAATTTGACATTAACATTGTGACGAAACTGTGATAAAAGCGACGATATTTAAATTGCCAGAAACATGTTTTTTAAAGTAAATAACATGTTTTGAAGGATATTTATAAACTTCTAAAGATTTTTAAGAAAGTCACATCTCAGTCACAATGTGACGTCACTGAGTAGTGGCATTTTGGTCACAAATATGACGTGACCAAAGAGACTCACATGACGTCACTGTGACCATGCATGCTATTAGGGCTATGTCTTTCCAAACGAATATGTCATTCAATGTTGAGAGCTTTTGTTCTTGATCAAGCAATTGTGTAATAAGGCTCAAGGGGAGTGCAATGAGTAAAGATTTCGAAAAAAGTATGACCAAGTAAGGATGGCATGACTTTAATTTAGTAAAACGTCTTATGTTATGGGGATAATTTTTGCTTGGATATTATATTAAAATAGATAAAAGTAAAAAAAATGAAAAGTATGTTACATACTGTAAGAAACTGTTAATTTTCCTATTTAGGGCATAGAAATCAGGAAAATAGATGACACCACATTAATGATAAACATTTGACATTTCAAACTACATAAATCATACCAGCATTATTTTTAAGAACTAAAGCAATTGGAAAAAGAAGAAAATATACTACGGATCTACTAATATGTGCTTTTAAGCTTAAATACTTGTAAACATATAAGTTATCAGGCTTTAGAGCAAAATTTATACTATATTTAGATTAACTTTTGGCATTTTATATCAATTGGTAAAGTTTTGGGGCAATGCTGTATATTGGCAAACGATTGGAAATTAATAATGTTTCAATGTTACAAAAAGCAAACCAAACAGATTATGGACAACTGGCAACCCAAAGTCAAACGCATATTTCAATAATGTTTTAAAATTGTATTATTCTTTTAATACATAATGAGCCATAGATATTGTGCTTCATTAATATTTAAAAGTTTAATTATTCTAATTATATGAACATCTGTAAAAGAAATTATTTTGAAATACTTTATTTATATTTTTATTTTATTATAACAGCAGTATTGAATTGTTCTTAGTGCATTAATTCTTTGAATGTATTGTTTTGCTCATATAATATTCACCACTCTTTTATATTAAATATTTCACCGCAACTCTCTCTTAAATTCAATAAAAAAATAACAAAAATCCTTGACAACCATTTTCTGTATGCAAAAGCATATTTTATAAAATACAAATGTTTAAAACAAATCTGTCACTATCTGAACCACAAAATCGCAAGACATGCATTTTAAAATGTGATCTAGTCACAGAAACAAAATATCGAATCATTCTATTTTTGATATAATTTTCTAAAAACGCTCAAAATAGCTGCACGTAGAAATCTCGACTTAACTGCGTTGTTTAAATTCCAAAGCCGAGAGGATAAAAAGTACATCTGACATTTATAAAGTTGTCCCATCGAATGGTGCGCATTCTTCAGATAGTGGGGAGAGGAGTGAAAATATTTGAAATATGAAACGCCACCCGCCTTCATTTTGAGTATGAAACGGTATTTTTCACATATTTAGAATTTAATTTCAATCTGTCATTGTACTTGAAATGAATTTTTTGAAGTTTTTAAGTATAGAAATCTAAAGAATGCAGTTTTATTAGGCACGTATAAAGATATGATTTACCGGAATAAATATTATTAAGTTTATTAGAAGCTGATTTGAAAAATTTTGCTTATAACAAATAACTTAAAAATGTGTTTTCTATTGTATAGATAATGTCTAGCATTATGTGTATAAACTATACTTTTATTGTTGTAATGCAAAAACAGAAAATTTAAATTTTAAGTAATTTGCTAAAATATTTTAGAAAATGTATTTTCCACTTAATGTTTTCGATTAGATTAAACAAGTAACATTTTTCTGCCGTTAAGATATAAAATCGCTACATTTTAAGGTGGCGAATATATAAAGCTATATCAAAGAAATAAAATGTTAAAATACTAAAAAATTAAATATTTTAACATTTCAACATTGCAGACTTTAATGTTTATTTAAAAAATGTTTTTTTAGTATGTCAAAAGTATGCAAGCTAAATAATTCCTTTTTAGACGCCAAGCTTAATGGTTCTAATGGGGGAAATAATCCTTAAAGGGCAATAATACAGCTATTCTCCATCGCTCATCCTAAATATTTCTATTGAAGTACCTACGTTTGTTAATTATTCACTTATCAATGGAAATACTTACAACAATGAACTATTTTTATAGAAATATTAGCTAGAAATTGAAAATATTTGCAACAAAACACCAATTTGCCGAAAGAATGGTTTTACATAACTATGATTGTCAATGAAGTGGCAAAATGCAATATTATGCAAAGTTGTCAAAGATTAAATACTCAATGTAAAGGAAATTTTCATGATAATCTTCCAAGATTCGAAAAAAATACCGTTAGTAAAAGAATATTAATGTATTATTATTTAATATTAGAGAGTTTAATTTATTTGGAGTCATGCTTAATCTTTAAAATACGATCTACCAGGTGGAAAAAGTCGAAGAACTGAAAATTCAATAATTTTAAAAATATAGAAGAGGCTATCACCATTTTCTGAATGACGTCCCTTTCAAAAACTACTCGAACTTATGTCTTTCAGCCATAGTTGATCGTTTCAAAGAATAAAAGATTTTGTCAGGGTTAACAACAAATTTGCAATTTTAAACATATTTTCAGGGATATGGTTTCTATTAAATGTTATGCTATGAGCATGAAGTTACGATTAATATTTATTTTTATGTTAGAAGAGGTTTTTAAGTGAGAAAAAACAATATTTAAGCAATTTAAAAAATATTATTGGGTATAAAGGTTGGACTATGATGGCACATTTTTTTTTCTTCATGTTCGGGCATCGAGAAAAGGAAGCCCGAACAGTGATTACACCAGTGATTACTCCATCGGTCATGTGAACACTGCATAGTTTAAAACTACTAAATTTATATTTTATGTATGAATTTTGAATTATCCTGTATTTCAAAACTTATACACCTTATACATCATGATATTGTATGATATTTTGAAAATACTAAACTTACATTTTATCTATGACTTTTGGATTATCCTGCTTTTCAAAACTTATAGAAAACTTAATTATTGTTTCTCTACATACATTTCTATTATCTGCTTTTCAGATTCAAAGTCATATTATTATGTAATTATTTTTATTATCGAAGTATGTATTTTTATTATCGTATATTTACAGCCAAAGAGGATAAATGATGTCTCGGGAAAAAGTCGAAATTTATCTCGGAATTCATATTTAATATATACAAGTTCTTATTAGTTTCTGAGACCATCATTCCAGATGGTCTGTTTTCTCACGTAAGATAACATGATTCTTTTTCGGCTGCCGTTACATTTCTTTCTTGTTCATTGGCGAAGGATGGTGTTAATGAGTTCAGAATTCTAGCCAACGGAACAGTTACTTTCTCTTTCCGGAAGTTACTTTTGTGGTTCCGCGTTATCACCGATAACGCAAAACTGTATTCCAACTCAAAGATTACGCACTATTTAGTTAATAAAGTATTTGGCGCAACTTTTTTAGAAATGTTTTGGGTGGAAACGTTTGAAATAAAGAGAAGTTTTTTTAACTTCTTATAAAATGTTTTTATTTTAATATTAAATGTATAATATATAGTTTTTATAAGACATAATATTTATATATATTAAAATAAAGTAATGTATAATATATTATTTTATTTTTTATATACAGTGGAACCTCGATTATCCTTATAACCTCGATTATCCAAGCTAATTGGAATTGCTAGTACATCGGATATCGAAATACTCGGTTAATAAAAATTGCGTTTTTTTTTTTTTTTTTTTTTTTTTTTTTATATAGAATACGCTAATAAGATTTTAGCAAGCATACACATTTCCGTTACTTTACATCGGTCAAATTTCAGATTATTTATTTATTTATTTATTTATTTTAATGTGTGACTGTATTTCCTTACATTTACAAAAACTTAATTGTTATATTTCTATAGATTATTTATGTAATTTTTATCAGACTCAAAGCCATATTATTATGCACATACTTTTACTATCTTAGCCGAATAGATAAATGATGCCTCGGGAAAAAGTCCAAATTTGTCTCGGAATTAATATTTAATGCATACAAGTTCTTAAAAGTTTCTGAGGCCATAATTCCACATGTTCTGTTTTCTCACGCACGATAGCAAGATTTTTTTTTTTTTTTTTTTTTGGGGGGGGGGGGCTGTCGTTACATTTTTTTCTTGTTCATTAGACGAAGAGTGATATTAATGAGTTCAGAATTCTAGCCAACGGAACAGTTACTTTCTTGGTCCGGAAGTTAGTTTTGTGGTTCCGCGTTATCAGCGATAACGGAAAACTATATTCGAACTCAAAGTTTACGCACCATTTATATAATAAAGTATTTGGTACAAGTTTTTCAGTTATGTTTAGGGTTTAGGAAACTTTTGAAATACATAAAAGAAAAAAATAATAATTGTAATTTCTTGTAAAAAGTTTTTATTTTATTATTTAACATATAAAATATAATATTTATTATATATTATATATTATATAATACATTATATTTTTTATATGCAGTGTAATCTGAATTAACCGAGCTAAATGGAAGTAATAGTGCCTCAGGTATCGGAAATCTCTGTTAATAGAGATTATGTGTATAATTTTGCCGTGCTGTTTAACTTAACATGTCTTAGAATTAAAGAAAAAAAAACGGATTTTTTTAAAAATAAAAAAAATATAAAATTACATATATATTATAAAATTATATATAAAAAATCTTCTTTTTTTATTTTTATTTTTATTTTATATTTTTTACTTTGGCATAATTTTGTATTTTAAGACTAATACTAAAACTTAATTGTCATATTTCTACAAATTATTTATGCACATTTTTATCAGACTCAAAGCCATATTATTAAGCACGCCTTTTTATTACCTTAGCCGAAGAGATAAATGATGACTCGAGAAAAAAAGTCCAAATTTATCTCCGAATTCATATTTAATGAATACAAGTTCTTATTAGTTTCTCAGGCCATAATTCCAGATGCTCTGTTTTCTCACGTAAGATAACAAGTTTCTTTTTTTCTGGTTGCCGTTACAATTCTTTTTCGTTCATTGCCGAAGAGTGATATTAATGCGTTCTGAATTCTAGTCAACGGAACTGTTACTTTCTCTCTCCGGAAGCTAGTTTTGTGGTTCCGCGTTATCACCGATAACGCAAAACTATATTCTTACTGAAAATTTACGCAACATTTAGTTACAAAGTATTTCGGACAAGGTTTTTGGAAATGTTTCGGGTGTAAAAGGTTTCAAATAAAGAAAGACATTTTTTAACCTCTTATAAAAAAATTTATTTTATTATTAAACGTTTCATATATAATTTCTAAAATATACAATTTTTAAAATATATAATATTTTATGTATATTAAAATAGAATTATTAGATAATATATTATTTTTATCTTTTATATATATTGCAACCTCGAGTATCCGATCTAATTGGGACTGCTAGTACCTCGGATATCGGAATACTGGGCTAATAGAAATTGTGTATAAAAAAAAGCTACAGATTCCTGTACCTTTATAAAAGCTAGTTTTGTAGATTTCGATCTTTTTTTCTGCAATGCGCAGATAAGATTTTAGTAAGCATACAGATTTCCGTAACTTTACATCTCTCAAATGTCAGATTATTTATTTATTTATTTCATTGTGTGACTTTTGGATTACTCTGTATTTCCGTACTTTTACAAAAACATAAATGTTATATTTCTATAGATTATTTATCTAATTTTTATTAGACTCAAAACTATATTATTCTGTACGTATTTTTATTATCTTTGCCAAAGAGATAAATGATGCTCGGTAAAAAGTCCAAACTTCTCTGATATCGACAATCTCTGATAATAGAGATTGTGTATAATAATTTGCCGTGCTGCCGAATTTAACATGTCTTAGAATAAAAAACAATGGAATTTTATAAAAAATAATATAAATATTTTTTTTTTTTTTACTTTGGGATTATTTTGTATTTTTAGACTTATACTAAAATTTAATTATTATATTTCTACAAATTAATTATACACATTTTTATCAGACTCAAATCCATATTATTAAGTACGTATTCTTATTATCTTAGCCAGAGAGATAAATGATGCTCGGTAAAAAGTCCAAACTTTTCTCGAAATTCATATTTAATGCATACAAGTTCTTATTTGTTCCTGAGGCCATAATTCCAGACGTTTTGTTTTCTCACGTAAGATAACAAGATTTTTTTTCGGCTGCCGTTGCATTTCTTTCTTGTTCATTGGCGAAGAGTGATATTAATGAGTTCAGAATTCTAGCCAACGGAACAGTTACTTTCTCGCTCCGGAAGTGCGTTTTGTGGTTCCGTGTCATCACCGATAACAGCAAAACTGTATTCCAACTCAAAGTTTACGCTCCATTTACTTAACAAAGCATTTGGGACAAGTTTTTCAGTTATGTTTCGGTGGAAACTTTTGATATACACTGGCAGAAAAAAAAAATCCCAACACCAATAAAGACTTGTGTTAACTAAACGAAATTTTGTAGGCGTGTTTATGCATCTGAAAGACGACATTGATTTAAATTTTATGCTTCGCGAATACGTGTAGCTCTAGTAGCGCCACTCAAAACTTTAAAACCAGGTTTGCTTTAAATGCGTGCTGTAAAGTTCGTGAGCATTATTTATCTATAAAATTTGACAGATTGAGTTGAGATTGATCATGAATGCCTTTAAGAAGACGAAGAAGCTATTATCATCAGCTCCCCGAGTTGGAAAGAGGTCGTAAAGTAGGGCTACGAGAAAGTGGATTTTCTTTCCGCGATTTTTCAGAAAGACTTGGATGGAATGTATCCACTGTGCATGATTGTTGGGAACAGGGGTCAAGGGATGGTACAGACTCAAGAAGACCACGCTCCGGGTGACCACGTGGGACTACTGAGAGGGAAGACCGTCGTATTCGGCGTACGGCTGTGGTGCATCGTATGGCGTGTGCGACAGAAATTCGAGCTGCAGTTGGTACCACAACGTGGTAACGTTGTCGTTGTACCGATTCCTAACAGTTCGTTGGTGACACAACGAACTGTTAGGAATCGGTTACTTCAAGGACAGCTCGATGCAAGGCATGCATTCCACTGACTCAAAGTCATTGCAGTTTGCGACGCCAATGATGTCAAGCCACAGCTAACTGGAGGATGAAGGGGAGATCTGTTGCGTTTTCTGATGAAAGCATATTCTAGCTTGGTGCCAATAATGGCCGTGTGCTGGTCAGAAGGAGGCCAGGCGAACGCCTGCAACCAAACTGTCTGCGGCCTAAACACACTGGATCTACAATCTGGAGTCATGGTCTAGAGAGCAATTTCCTATGACAGCAGAAGCTCTCTCGTGGGTCTCTAAAACACGCTGACTGCAAATGTGTACGCCAGTCTGGTAATTGAACCTGTAGTGCTGCCTTTCAAGAAAGGCTTTCAAGAGGAGATTTTCAACAGGATAACTCTCGCCCTCATGCCGCTGTTGTAACGCAACGTGCTCTACAGAGTGTCGACATGTTACCTTGGCCAGCCAGATCACCAGATCTGTCTCCCATTGATTACGTACAGGATATCATTGGATGGGAACTTCAGTGTCATCCCCAGCCAGCACTCACCATCACAGTATTGACAGAGAAAGTACAACAAGCATGGAACTCCATACCACAAAGTGACGTTTGGTACCTGTATGACACAATTCATGCACGTGTGCAGGCTTGCATTCAAAATTCGGGCGGTTATAGCAACTATTAATGTAACAGCATTTCACATTTGAAATGCATTTTATTGACCTTAAATTAATCTGTGATCTCGAAAATCTAATCAATTAAACATGTTAACTAGACAAATGCACTGTCCAAATTTCATTACTCTACAATAAGTTTTTCTTGGTGTTGGGATTTTTTTTCCGTCAGTGTATATAAAAGAAGAAAAATAATAATCGAAACCTCTTGTAAAAAGTTTTTATTTTATTATTTAACATACAATATATAAATTTTGTAATACATTATGCAATACATTATCTTTTTTATATACAGTGCAACATCGATTGTCCAAGCTAAATGGAAATGATAGTGCCTCGGATATCAGAAATCTCTTTTAATAAAAAATGTGTGTAAAACTTTACCGTGATAATGAATTTAACATGTCTTAGAATAATAATAATAATAATAATAATTTAAAAAAAAAGGATTTTTTTAAAATATAACATAAATAAAAATAATCATTTTTTTTTTACTTTGGAATTATTTTGTAATTCTAGACTTATAATAAAACTTAATTGTTATATTTCTATAAATTATTACCATTAACAACACATTTTTATCAGACTGAAAGCCATGTTATTAAGAACGTATTTTTATTATCTTAGCCGAAGATAACACATATCTACATGATGCCTCGGGAAAAAGTCCAAAATTATCTCGAGAATTCATATTTAATGCATACAAGTTCTTTTTAGTTTCTGAGGCCATATTTCCAGATGTTCTGTTTTCTCACGTAAGATAACAATACACTTTTTTTGGCGGCCGTAACATTTCTTTCTTGTTCATTGGCGAAAAGTGATATTAATTAGTTCAGAATTCTAGCCAACGGAACAGTTACTTTCTCGCTCCGGAAGTTAGTTTTGTGGTTCCGCAATATCACTGATAACGCAAAACTGTATTCCAACTCAAAGTTTACGCACAATTCAATTACAAAATATTTGAAACAAGTTTTTTGAAAAATGTTTCCGGTATAAACTTTTAAAATATTGGGTTGGGGAAAAACTAATTTCGCTTTTTTTCGCATTTTTCAAAATGAATTTATTTTGTGAGTTTAAAAAACTAATCTATAATGTATGTGCTGTTTCGTTTGATGACCTTTTGCCATTTTTCTGGTAAAACCATAATTCCATCACAGTAGAACTTCTGAGAGTTCTGTGCAAAAAACTAAACTAGGTGATTTTCACAAACCTCTTTTGAAGCCAGCTTAATACCATTAAGAGAGTTCTACAGAAGGTGAAACAAATGGTAATCGGTCAGGCCCAGGTCCGGACTATACGGTGGGTGCAACAAAACCTCCCAGCAAAGCTCTCTTACTTTTTGCTGAGTGAGTAAACATGTGTGAATGAGAGTTATCGTGATGGAAGAGAATGCCTTTCTTTTTGATCAATTTTGGGCGGGATTTTTTAATCTCCTGTTTAATTCGCATCAGTTGTTTACAGTAGATAGTTGAATTAATGGTTTGGTCAGGTTCAAGCAGCTAATTATGGACAATTCTTTTAAAATACCACGAAATACTGAGCATCACTTTCCTTATAGTCAGTCCGGGCTTTGCCACCCTTTTTGAAGTTTCTCCGGACTTCGACCACGATCTTTTTCTCACATTGTTGTCGTACGTGAACCACTTTACATCACCCACAATCATTCGTTTCAAAAATGGCTCGATTTTGTTCCATTTCTGTAGCGATTCACAAATGGAAATTCTGTCCATTAAATTATTCATTGTAAGTTCATGGGGAACCCCAGTATCGAGTTTCTTTTGGTACCCAATTTTATGTAAATTGTCCAAAACTGTTTTATGGTCGATTTTTAGTTCAGTAGCAATGTCTAGGGTGAAATACGTCGGTCTAACTCGATTTTTTCTTAAATTTCATCGACTTTTTCAACGATTGGTCGGCCAGGGAAAGGTTCATCTTTAACCTCAAAATTTCTTGAATGAAAATGAGCAAACCAATTCTGACACTGGCGTTTACTTAATAAGCACTAATCACCATAAACACCACACAATTTTCAATGAGCTTTCACCACATTTTCCCCTTTTCTAAAGTACAAAAGCAAAATGTGACGAAAATGATCGTCTGAAATCTCTATTTTTAAAACGGAATAACTTTTGACTGATTAAACAGATGACACTACTTTTAAATCTAGAAGTTTTTCGAGACTGTTACCTTTCAAACGCTGTATAATTTGGCTTAATTGAGTAAATATTATTCGAGATATGCGACTTTAAAGCAATCTATTGCGAAAAAAAGGAAATTACTTTTTCCCCAACCCATTATATAAAAGAAAAAAAATAATAATTGTAACCTTTTGTAAAAAAATTTTATTTTCTTATTTAACATATAAAATAAAATTTGTACAATATATAATATATCATATATTATATATTACATCATCATTTTTATATACAGTACAATCTCGATTATACGAGCAAAATGGAAGTGATAATGCCTCGGATAACTCTGTTAATAGAGATTGTGCATAAATAATTGCCGTGCTGGCGAGTTTAACATATCTTAGAATATAAAAACGAAGAATTTTTTAATGATATAAATAATAATAATAATTATTTTTCTTTCGGATTACTATGCATTTTCAGACTTATACCAAAACTTAATTGTTATATTTCTACAAACTATTTATGCACATTTTTATCAGAATCAAAGCCATATTTTTAAGTACGCATTTCTATTATCTTAGCCAAAGAGATAAGTGATGCCTTGAGAAAAAATCCAAATTTATCTGGGAATTCATATTTAATGCATACAAGTTCTTATTAGCTTTTGAGGCCACAATTCCAGATGTTCTGTTTTCTCACGTAAGATAACAAGATTATTTTTTGTCTGCCGTTACATTTCTTTCTTGTTCATTGGCGAAGAGTGATATTAATGGGTTCAGAATTCTAGCCAACGGAACAGATACTTTCTTTCTCTGGAAATTAGTTTTGTGGTTCCGCGTTATCACCGATAACGGCAAAACTGTATTCCATCTCAAAGTTTACGCACCATTTAGTTTACAAAATGTTTGGGACAAGTTTTTCACTTATATTTCCAGTGGAAACTTTTGAAATATATAAAAGAAATAAAGTCTTTTAACTTCTAGTATAAAGTTTTTATTTTATTATTGAACGTATAATATATAGTTTTTATAATACATAATATATTATACAGGGTGATTCAAAAAAAGTTTACAAAATGATATGTGAAAAATGAAACGTACAAGAAGGATAATAAATCACAAAGGAACGTAGGGTCGCAAACTACTTATTGAGTCACAAATACAGGGTATTTTATTCTAACTACATCCAGTTTGACTGTAATAATTTCAAAGAAAATAACAACATTGTGTAATGAAAATGCAAAGATATGTATCATATTTTGAGGAAAATGCGATAACGTTACGAAAAGATCTCGAAAAACATATTGTTTAAGCAATCGATGATACCGTATAAACTGTTTATGTCACAGTCCAAAATGTGAGATGTCAAGTGCATATTACTGATGAGCATAATACAAAATTCTACCACTCTTGTTTGGTGTTACCACATTTAAAACAAAGATGAGAATGTCTTTTGAAGTTTTATTATAATACACTTTAATTTTTTTAAACTTATTGCTATCAACTCAAATTGATTTAGGACAAAACTCCCTGCATTTGAGACTCAATAAGTGGTTTGCGGCCCTATGTTTTTGTGTGAGTTTTTATCTTTGCCGTATGCCTAATTTGTCATATTATTTTGTCAGAATTTTTTTTTAAATCACCCTGTATATTATAGAATATTCACATCATATAACATATATATTGTTATATGCAGTGCAATCTCCATTATCTGAGCTAATTGCCACTGTTAGTACCTCGAATATCGGATATCTCGGTTAATAAAAATTTCGTATAAAATTTTGTTGTGGTGGAGAATTTAAAATGCCTTAGAATAAAAAACAACAGAATTTTTTCAAATGATATGAATGAACATATATACAGTTATGTTTCACAACTGGGGAGAGGTGTAATTGACTGATAACATATTGCACCTGATTTTCGATTGGGCCACACGATCACCCAAAATAAAGCATTGTTCGCTGTTCACTTCTCAGGGTGTTATGTTTTTGGAAATTGGATGCTTTTAGAGCTTGTGGTACAAACAGTGAACAAAAAAGTGTGGTCTTGCACAAGCCTCAATCATAAGAGATGAGGGGGGGGGGGGGTAAGAAAAAAAAGTTCTGATTATGTCATCGACTAGGTTAACAGAAACCTTGCATATATTTACACACACACACACACATATATGTATATATATATATATATCTGTGTGTGTGTGTGTGTGTGTGAGGATCGCAGAAACCAATGGGTGTTAGTGAGGGAATTGATAAAAAAGGAACTAAGTGCACAGACGTCCTGGAAATATGATTTTTCCCTTTCAGGTAAATGAATGTATGTGATTTCCTAATTATGTGCTGCGTTCAATTGATAAACAACTTTTGTCGAATAATAATTAATATAGATTAATTATAAGAAAATGTTATTCAAATTAAAGAAAATGTTACTCTGTTTTTTTTAATATATATCTACTGAAATAAAAGGTAACAGACCATATTGAAACAAGCAGCAGTTTCCTATTTCAACCCACTTAATTATTAATGATGTTGAAATTTAATTCCATTTATCTTTAAACTCTATTTACTACAAATCGAATTTTTGTTACTTGTACCCGTTGGCTTCTGAGGTCGTGAGCAAAATATCTCATATAAATGAGATATTTTGCTCCATAACAATGCACAAGCAAGTTCCAGTATGTAACGTATTATTTTTAACCATCTCTAAATCGCTGAATAGTTAATTTGCAGTCAGACGCACCACACGGTGGTAGGATATGTAATGAAATTCTTGAGAATTTCTCATTAAAATCATTCAAAGACGTCTGATTTTCACTAAATATCTTTATTTATCATTCACAAGATATCGATACAATTCCATCAAACGACTACTTAATCTCTATCTATCTTGATACTATCAACATAATATGTCGCCATAGAAAATATAAAAACATAAAAATAATCTTTAAAAAAAAAAGCGTTGCACTATGTTAAAAGACTTAACTCCACCAAGTGACAGGGATTTTATTAGAAACAGAAAAACATGGAAATACCTGCTTCAAAGCCATTGTAATAAGGTTATATCCGAACAGGTGCTAGAATACAGGAATTTACGGCTACTTCTAAGTTGCCAATTAATTCATTAGGAAAAGTTATTTTAACCTGCTTTAACTATTTAGTTTATTAACATCACAGTTTACCAACCATTTTAACCAATTAATTTTTTTTAGAAAATTTTACCATAAAAAAGATAGAAAGTTCTTTCAGACCGTCGGAGGAATAAATGATGCAATCAGTCCCTTGGCGTCGCTAAAAAAGAATTGTGGGTAATCGAATGATTTTTTCGAATGAAAAAAACGATATCATGCAACATATCAAAGAATAAATTAAGTAACAGGATTTTAGGAAAGTGTTAATTTACAAGATTAATATTTTAAAAAAATAAGAAAGTAAAAAAAGCGTAGATTAATGGCATGGAGTACAAATAATACGTTAAATATTATAAAAAGAAGGGGGAAATGTTAAATATTAAAATAATTTAGAAATAATTTAGAATTAAAGCGAATTTTTTTTATTATTACATATATATATTTAGAAGTATAATAATAATGAAGTCATCAATGTAAGATAAAAAGACAGTAGGAAAAACCCAAATATAAAAACCATGAAACTATGAATACCATATAGATTCGCTAAGTAGAGATATGCTATTCATAGCAAAGATGCGCAATTTTGTCGAATAGTGTCGGCAATGTACCTAAATTGACAATATTTAGCTTTCAATATTATATCGGAAAATCGAAACAAATGAGATCCAAAGAAAAAACAACTGTTATACGTGAGACATCCATATTAATTAATTTATAAATGAGAGGAATATATATATATATATATAACTATTGTAAAGAACACAAAATATCACTTACAAATGTGAATTGAAAATCAAAACTGAAATTTTACTCTTTAAAAATAATATTAATACAAAATATTAATTGCAAACAAGATAAAGAATTGAAAGAACAGTAGATCATTGAATTTAAAAAAAATATTGGAAAATATTGCCAGAAATTATATATTTTTAGAGCCCAAAAAGAATCCCCAGCCTCAAATCACCTCAAATTCCACAAAAACATGCACCATTCATAAACCATAACATGTTAAAAAACTTGGGCTATAATACACAATAAAAACAGAAAAATGAAACCAAAAATGACAAGAGACCAAAATAAAATGCATTCTGTACAAGTATCCAAACCAGTTCAGTTATGATACAGAAAATTTTTAATAAGAACTTTTGATTATTTGCACATGTTGCTTAAAGCATTTTAAGTATAATAATGCTAAATCAACCATGTGTTAAGAGAGCTGTGTAAATGACATAACTAATACCAAACATAGCGATGCCCTGTGTATGCACCGGTGTTGGTGTGATTGCACTCTTAACAATGTATTACAGTTTAATCTGTATAATGCCTCGCTTTTAATATATTTACATTTTAAATAAATATTTAGCCTCATTTTAAACTATAAATACATCGAGCATTATTTTCATGAAACATATCTAATAAAAAAATAAAATTGCATAGTAAGCCGCTATGTACCAGTGAAATGTTTTAAAATATTTATTACTTTTATCTTTCGGTGAAAATTTATACATTCAGAATAAAAAATAATAATAGCTTAAAAAATGTAAGAATGAATGTAAAAATGTATGAAAAAAATGTATTTTTTTAAGTTCTAGAATGTGCTTTAAAAGGGTTTAAAAATCAATTAGAAAAAGAATTAAACTGCTACTAATGATGTATATCGAAAAATATTCCATCCGACTTTGAAGTCCGACTCATGGTCAGTGTTGTAGTATAGCCGATATTTTTTATTATTATTATTTATTATTATTTTTTATTTATTTATTTATTTATTTATGTATTTATTTATTTATTTATTTATTTGTACTTTTCAAAAATTACTGGATTAATGTATTTATTATACATACATTTCCTACATATTTATTACTTTTTATAAATTTGTAAGATGTTCAAAATGTAATAGCAAATAGGATAATGCTCATGAAAGATTAGTATTCAGTAAATTTTAGTTTTGAAATTTTTGAACAACCCTTCATTTTACCATGTAATGAAATGAAATATTTAAAGAAAAATCAAAAAACACATAGATCAATCTTATTTCATTTTCAACAATTTCTCTCCATATCGAGTATTAATGATTGCGTATTCAGTGCATAATCAACAGAATTTCTGCACATGATGCAATAAAACACGCAGCGTTTAATCATGAATCACGCATCATTAATCCACGAAATGCTTTTTCATTTTCAATTTTGAGCATTCTGTTATAAACCTCATTAGCGCATAAAAGTTACTTGGAATTCCGAATATATTTACGAGAGTAAGAAAAGTTCAAGACAGAGCGACAAATCAGATTCAGAAACACTTTTTAAGGATGTTAGATACTGTTAAAGGTTTGACAAATATTTACACTATTGAGCTCTATTCCAAATGAAGCACCTTCATTTTTTTTCCTTCGCTGGTTTGGAAAAGTGTAAGTTATTTCAATGAGAGGATTGAGAATTTTGAACTTGAAAATTGGTAGTGTATCTTCCATTGCTTTTCGCGTAAATAAATTCTCATTTGTTAATTGATAAACAAAAAATTTAATATTTAATTTTCTAAAGAAATTCAAACTGTATACATTTTAATTTTTTATCAATGTTTGTTCGCAAGCATATGCCTAAGTAGATGCTTTTATTAAAAAACTTGTAATAAATTGGTTTTTTTTTCTTTTGGAAAAGACAGGAGATTTTTTTAATATAAAATGCTGCAAAAATGGCATTTTGTACCGAATTTTTTTTTAGATGAAAATGAACAAAACTGCCGTTCTGATATAATAATTGCTTATAATTTAATCCGTTTGGGTCTGACATTTTTTTTACATTTATTATAGTAAAAATAATTATAATAATGGTTTCCTCGTTTTTCTTTACATCGTTGGCAATTCTTTTATTTTAAACATATATTTCACTGTTTAAATTAAAAACATTGCTTACGCTGCTGAATTAATGGCGTGTAATAAAACACAAAAAAGTATTAGAAAGTTGTAATATCGGTTAAATTTTAAATTAATTTTATATTTTCCGAAGGTCTCTAATAACTCTTTCTTAACCTATTATCATATAAACATGAATTGAACAGCATACAAAATAACTCTCTTCATGAGATTTCGGATAGTGCCATATTTTTAAAACTTCAGTAAACCTATTTGAATAGTTAATTTTGATGTTATTAATACAAAAGCAATTTATAAAAAAAATGGACCCGAAAGGGTTAAGATGAAATTCGTTTAGCCCCCCCCCCCCCAAAAAAAAAAAAGGTTCGAATACAAATCACTTCAATAATCATGATTACAAGTCTCATGTTTTTTTTTTATTTAAAAATTATATTTTCGACATACACTGTATAAAAAGGATCGATCTACTAAAAAAACTTTAGTGATCCTTGTAATTACTAAAAAATTTTTAGTAATCTTAGTCGGTTACAAGAAAATCTGTAAGAATTACTAGAAAAAAGTTAGCAACGAATAGAGTTAATAGTTTTATATTTTTAATAGCTATTACTAAAACTCATTTGGTGTGGCCTTGATAGCATAGTGATTATAGTAACGGACTCCAGGCTAAAAGGTCCCGGGTTCGGTACTGGCCACCGCCAAATACGCCCCGAATGTATGTAGTATAAGTACTCGTTAATAAAGGGATTATGAAAATCCTGATTACAAGTCTCATGTTTTTTTTTATTTAAAAATTATATTTTCGACATACACTGTATAAAAAGGATCGATCTACTAAAAAAACTTTAGTGATCCTTGTAATTACTAAAAAATTTTTAGTAATCTTAGTCGGTTACAAGAAAATCTGTAAGAATTACTAGAAAAAAGTTAGCAACGAATAGAGTTAATAGTTTTATATTTTTAATAGCTATTACTAAAACTCATTTGGTGTGGCCTTGATAGCATAGTGATTATAGTAACGGACTCCAGGCTAAAAGGTCCCGGGTTCGGTACTGGCCACCGCCAAATACGCCCCGAATGTATGTAGTATAAGTACTCGTTAATAAAGGGATTATGAAAATCCTGATTACAAGTCTCATGTTTTTTTTTATTTAAAAATTATATTTTCGACATACACTGTAAAAAAGGATCGATCTACTAAAAAAACTTTAGTGATCCTTGTTATTACTAAAAAATTTTTAGTAATCTTAGTCGGTTACAAGAAAATCTGTAAGAATTACTAGAAAAAAGTTAGCAACGAATAGAGTTAATATTTTTATATTTTTAATAGCTATTACTAAAACTCATTTGGTGTGGCCTTGATAGCATAGTGATTATAGTAACGGACTCCAGGCTAAAAGGTCCCGGGTTCGGTACTGGCCACCGCCAAATACGCCCCGAATGTATGTAGTATAAGTACTCGTTAATAAAGGGATTATGAAAATCCTGTCGGAGCATGTAGCAATTTTTGGTGCTGCCATCTATTGCGGTTTTGCCGAAAATCTTCCGCTTCAGAAGTCTGGATGCAGCTCGAAGGAAGCTCCTGCCCTTCGAGCGCACGTAATGGTTATTAAAAATAATTTTGGAGCTGTTACTAAAATTTGCTTGGTGGCTCATACTAAAAATTTTTAAGTTAGTTATACAAAAAAAATCTTTTGTTCAGTTTACAAAAGAAATGCTTGTTTCACTTGCAAAAAAAAGTTTGTAAGGGTTACTAAAAAATTCTGTGGAATACAAATTTACTAAAAAATTTTTAGTAACCTCTTGAATTTTTTTTACAGTGCATGCCAGAAATTCCGAGTTGTCCAGCGATGGATTTTTTTTAACCATTTGGAAAATGGTTGTTGCTCTCGTTCTAGAGATGTCCTAGACATATCTAAATCCTTTTGATGTCCGTATTTTATACATTTTCTGATTGTTCCATGGCTAATTCCAAAAGTGGAATACTTCTGTTGTAATGATGACAAAAAAAAAAAAAAAATATTCAAAACTACCAAAACAAATCGCAATACAACTTTCAAACAAATACCATTTAAAACTAGATTTTTTATCCTATACGACGGTGCAAAAACTGAAAATGTGCGATAGTTAGAAGTTTAAAAATTTGCAGTACCGAAAAATGTAAAACTGAAATTTCATTTAGTTCTTTTTATGATTGGTCTAGGAATATTAATTTTTAATCCATTCTGTACTTAATATATGACTCTGTTCTTATGTAATCCCCGTTTTGATCATCGTAAAAATTATGTTTATTATTATTATTATTATTATTTTAAATGTAGAATTTATTTATAAGTCTAAAATTTTATTCTTTGAGAGCATCATTTTCGAAATAATCCTTGTAATTTATTAAATTACTCTTATTATTATTATTATTATTATTTTAAGAACCAACAAAAAGCATATACATTGTAAAAAGAGGAGAAAAAAAAACTCTGTAACGTAGTTAAATTTTCTCTGGTAAATTGGGATTCCTAGAACTTTTCACGTAACGGTAACAGCATATAACAGAATCGATTGCTTGATTGATTGATTGATTGATTGATTGATTGATTTTTGACGTCCGATTATCTGCGCTAGGGATATAGGACCAGGGGTGAATGCCCTTCGTGGGGGTCTTTCTAAGGGAACCTAACCCGTATTTACGCAAGGTTCGAAGAAAACCACGAAAACTCCGAACGGTTAGGCCGACAGCCGCGATTGGGTTCGAACCCAGCACCTGCCGTCTACCAGTTGAGAGGTCCGAACCTCTCGGCCACTGGTGGGGCCCAGAATCGATTGCATGAATTTTTGCCGTTACATAAAAAGTTCTAGAAATTCCAGTTTCCTAGAAAAAATGTTGAAATTTTGTAATTTTTTTTTAATTACTGTGTAGTTGTGAAAATCGATTCGAAACTGAAAGAAATATTAGTAAAAGTTTTCTTCATTGTTTTGAATCTTGTCGTAGGTAATTAATTCAATGATATCCAGTGAAAGGTAATGGTTCTATGTTGCCATAGTGATTACGCCGTATTTGAGATGGAGTCTTATTATTTCAATTTGACTATATTTAATATATATAATCGTAATAAATTTAAGTTTAATGCAATATAATTCATCAAACCTTAACACCTATTTCATCGTACTTTAAATAATTAGTTGATTCTGTATGACTTCGTTTGTTATTAGTCGTGAATAGAGAATGGATTATTTTCTACCTCACTGATCAGAAATACCTTCCCATGTCCCGCTTAGAATTTTGCTTTTGGTTCTAAGTAGAATTTGTAATGTGACTCAGCCTGATGGGGGGAAAGAATATCTCCCACTAGCCTAAATACCTTATCACGTGTGAGACCTCTCTCTCTCTTTTTTTTTCTTTTTGTACCCCTAATAATGGGAGTAAATGTGTGTGGGATGAGGTCATTCAGAAAAACAATTTTCCTTAGATCCCGGAACATTCCTGCACTTTGATTGCATTTCTGTACACGTACGAACAGTGCATCTGTATTTATTTTGGATTAAATCGACAAATACTGGACATTTCCCTTATTTTTAGTTTTGAATGTTTTGAAATAACTTTTCATACATATTTTTTTTCAATAATGCCCCATTAATGTATGTAATACTTTCATGCGCTTTTATGTTTCAGGTGCGTTCGTAGTTATATAAATTATGTAGCACCTATAGCCGTCGTCAAGTCCGTCCGTCGGTCAGTCTGTCCATTGGTCCGCTTATAACAACGCATAAATTATCCAAACGAACGGTTTGAAATTTAATATATATATAATCGATGCAAAATTTTATCTTGTCATTTCAAATTTTATGAAAATCGAATGGAAACTTAAAAACATATTAATAAAAGTACCCTTTATTGTTTTGAATCCTGTCATACATAATTAATTCAACGATACCCATTGAAAAGTAATAATTTTATGTTGCCATAGTAATTAAGCCCTGTTTGAGATTGAGTCTTATTATTTCCTTTTGACTATATTTAATGTATGTAATCGTAATAAATGTATGTTTAATCTAACATAATTTATCACACCTTAAAAAACTGTTGATTCTGTTTGGCTTCTTTTGTTATTAGCTGGAAATAGAGAAAATATGATGGATTATTTTCTACCTCACTGATCATAAATACCTTTCGATGTTCCGCTTATAGTTCTGCTTTTGCTTCTAAGTAGAATTTGTAGTGTGACTCAGTCTGCTTCGGATAAAGGATTTCTCCCTCTAGCCTAAATATCTTATCACGTGTGAGACCTCGCCTATTACTTACCCATCATACGTAGTATAGGGTAAGTCTTGCAATCGTTTTGAAAATCGAAAAATTTTTTTTGACGGATTTACACGTTTTAGATAGTGGAGATTCCGAAAAACATATTTTTAGAAAAAAAAATTTGCCGTCCGTCTGTCTGTCTGTCTGTCTGTAAACGCTCTATCTCCCGAACAAATTGAGATAGAGACTTGAAATTTTGTATGTAGTTAGTATGTAAGAATGGGACGAACCCTATTTAATATCAGCAACCTCGATTATCCGGAACTATTTTTTTCGGACTCTCGAAAAATTCGTTCTGATGAAAGGTATATAAAAATTTTCGAATTTTTTTGTTCTAAGGAATGGACGTAAAAGGCAATAAAATAACACACATTTTGCATATAGAACGAAGTCGATCGGATTATTAGTTGCCGAGAAATTTTGTAATCTTATTTTCCACATTCTTCGATTTTTCATGACCCTGTATTTCATTCAAATTTCAATTCAGAAGTATATTTTTATTGGAAATGAGACGCTTAATCCGACGCAGTTAATTGTTAGTTAATAGAATTATTATTTTTGGAGTTATAAGGATGTTTCTTTTACGCAGTTCGGTACTACTTGAGTAGTTTGCCGTTTTACATAATGTGTCGAAATTGGTACATCAGCAGTTCTTTAATATAGCATTACTATGTATATTAACAATATTTAAATTTTGTTTATGAATTGCAATGCATTGTATAAATAGTTTCACATGTTTTATTTTCATATATACGTATCCATGATGGGTAAGTATTACGGTGGCCCCCAACGACTAGTTTTTTTTTCTTTTTGTACCCCTAATAACGGGAGTAAATGTGTGTGGGATGAAGTCATTCAGTAAAACAATTTCCCTTATAGATCCCGGAACATTCCTGCACTTTGATTGCATTTCTGTACACGTATAAATTGTGCATCTGTATTTATTTCGGAATGAATCAATAAATACTGGACATTCAAATTATTTTTAGTTTCATATATTTTGAAGTAACTTTTTAAAAATAATGCATAAATAATGGGTCTTCCAAAATTTTTGAGATGCACTTTTACGGTTTAGGTGCCTTCAAAATTATATTAACTACGTATAGTCGTAGCCTAGTCCGTCTTTCTATCTCAATTTGTTCGTCTGTCTGCATATAACAACGCAAAAATACCCAAACGAATTGTTCGAAATAAGGTGGCCTGGGGTAATAATGCTACAATGAGTAATAACATCAAGTTGCAATAATATGTGCAATTACAAAAAAATCCGGTACCTACGAGTTCTCCACAGAATGGCTTAAGTCATATGAATCGCAAACAAACGCTAAAAGTTCATTTGTTCCATTTGTAGATCTTATCACTAAAAGAAGCACGTAAGAATCAACGTAAGAGAAGTTCTGTGATCTGAAGACTATATATTTATTAGGAAATACTTATTAGAAAATATTTATTAAATAAATTGGTAATACATTTTCTTTACTTTCAAAATCTTGGGGAATATTTTTGACGTGTTCTGAACGTAGATTGTAATTAAAAATGTACTGCACAATAAGTATACTGGAGTAATAACAACATTCACTGATGTTATTACTCAGTTTGATAATTTTTAGTGCTGGAAATACATACGAAGAGGATTTAATTTTTATTTTATGCACGAGAGAGATTATTGTCGTTGTTAAAAGACAAAAAGAATACCGAGAAATTTGTTTGTGCTAAGTTCTGCTATTTGTTTCATGTCAAAAGAATAAAATAACAAATTAATATTATTATGATATCGTAGTTAATGTTAAGTAAGATAACTTTGTCAAATTATAGGGTTGTAGAATTTGTATACTTAGAATTAGACAAATTACGTGCCACCAATCCATCTTATTTTATAGTTTTATTATATTTTACATTACTTTGTTTGCGTGGCGTTATTACCCACATTGGTGAGTAATAACGCCAAAAAGCGTTGATCGAGAAATCACACCACATCACATTTAATGAATGCATACTTGCTAAAATATTCTTTCTTGTATACATAGTCAATAAGTTGCTGCATTAAATCCTGTATTTGTTTGAAAATAAAAATCTAAAACCAAGCTTGGATAGTACTGATAGAATATTTGTAATTGGCAGAATCTTAACGTGGAATTATTTCACTAGGACGCCATATACAGAACCACCTGAGACTTTTGTCGAATCATTTAAAGTTTTATAAAATTCAAATGAGAATTTAAAAAATATATATTAATAAAAGTTTTCTTCATTCTATTTAATCTTATCATACATAATTAGCTCAGTGATATTCCATAATAAGTAATGGTTCTAGATTGCCATGTTGATGACAACCTAATTCAGATGGAATCATATTATTTCCTTATTACTGAATTTAACAATATAATCGTAATAAATTTAGTATTCGTGCTTTTTTTCATAAGAATGCAATTGCTATTGCACCAAATTCTGAATTTTTATAAAACTAGTTATAGTACTAACACAGCTCGATTGTCACGTTTGACATATTATTTCTGATTTTTGTTTTTAGTTTCTAACATGCTCGACTTGTATTTTTAGTTCTCTACTTTTAGGTTCTCTACGTTTGTTTGTATTTTCTGTAGTGTCGACTTTCATTAGTTGTTACTGCATGTCAAAACTACTTTTATAATAAATTCAGAGGAACTGTGTCCGAAGACAGGAAATACAAAATACATAAAAAATGATTTTAATGTTGTTGTTGTTTTCCCCCGATAACAAAGAATGAATGTAAAACTGTTTGTACGTTAAGTTTGTAAAGCCCTGTAATAAAACATTTTTTACTTAGTCTTAATAATTCGTTTTGTAACTTTTTTATATGCTCCATGGGTTTCATAAGTTATATTTAGAAAGATTTTTTCCTTCTTGTAACAAGTGCATAAATCAACATTTAATTCTAATACGACCAAACGTAATCAAATTATACTAATATTTTAAAAATTATGAAATTTCGAAACTTTCTAGAACTAAAATTGGACAGACTTTGTTTTAGGGCTAGAAAGCAGCAAAGTATTGTAAAATTCATAGAGTCAAAACACGGGGAAATTTGCTTGTAAAAGAATGGAATTTTTGCTGCTGTACATGTTAAAGCATTGAAAATTTTTCATCTAGGTCTATCCTATAAAGGTATGGGATCTCAAAAAATGTAGAAAGTGTGTCTTTTGAAAAATAATGGCATTTCTTTTTCATAGTCTCTAAATCTGTTCACAAACAACTATGTCGCTCGATCACTGAAGGAGATCGGGACTTATGGAAAGGGTATCTACCACGGAATCTAATAAAAAAAATAAAGAAACAGTAACAACTAACTTGAGAGCCATTTTTCTGGATCACAGATTTGCCAATTTATAGTGCTTTGGTGCATTTTTGGCGCGATCAAAGTGGCGGAATGAGTCGAAAATGCGCCTAGGCAGTGTGGGTTTGAATCTCATTTTTACCTCTTATTTCGAATTTTATTTTATAATTTTCCTTTTTAATTTAAACATGTTTTGTTAGTTGATTTATATATTTAATGATAAACGCAATGCTTTTGAATTTCTGTTATTAAACTAAAGCGCATATATTTTAAGTATGATACAATGTGCTATGTAAAATTCATCTTCCAGGGCATTTTAATACATAAAGTTACGCTTGTTGTAAAATAAAATGAAAAAAAACTAATAGAACGCGCTGTGCGTAAATTAAGAAAATGAAAATATCGTCTGATTTTATTTGTTATCATTCGAAGAACTTTGATAAGTGTATGAGAACGATTGAGTTCTCTGAATGTAATGATAGATGTGGCTTTTACATGGAATTAAACGAAATTTTTAATAATATATGGACTTTTAGATTAATTTGAACTTAGAATAAGTTTATCTTAACAGAGAGTTTGATTTTAATTTAAGAGCTCCAAGCATCGCGTAGATGCAACCCGCAAAGAAGACATGCATGGTTAGTAGGTAATTTTTAAACTAACCTTGTTTTCGAATTCTAACAAACTGGTATATTATGAAAGACGCTAATATTTTGAAGCAAAACAAAATATGAATTGTTCGAAAATATTCGTTTACACATTCATAAATTATTTCTGGGCGTTATGCAATACTTCAACGGGGAATTATTATCAAAAATAGAATACAGCGCACACTTTACTTATAATATGCAAAAATTAAATTTAAAAGTTATAGATCATTTTAATGAGCAATACTGGTACTTATATTTCGAAAATGGTAAAATATATTTAGCTTACCGTCTAGTTTTGTTCAGATAGAATGTTTATGTATTCCTACTAAAAAAAAAATCTTTTAAGATACATTATTTTGAATGCCACAGTCAACTCGTTTTTTATAACGTATATTGATTTGTGTATTTTTTCTTTCACACGTTATTAAAATAGATATTCTATAAAAAGAAATGTTGTAAATAACACGATTTACTTTAGAAGAAAGCATGTTAAGAAAATTATACTTTAAGAAACTAATTTGTTAATCAGATATTTATGTTCCTTCAATGATGTTATGTGTATGTGTGTTTAATAAGTACAAAAAATATAAATGGATTTTGATGACTGTTTATGTTAAATTTAATCCTTCATGAAAGATTTTTATCATTAATATTGCTATAAATGATATTAAAAGTGTCATAATCATTACTTATCATAATTAATTCAATAATCTCAATACTGTGCTACAGTTTGCAAAATAATGCATTAGGACACTTTAAACTCATTTGAAAATTATATTACGAAGTAAAGTAATCAAACTAATTTGATCGCAACTGGTCAAAATGTCATTTAAATTTTCCGAATCGTGATGAAGAATCCTTGAGATCTACATTTCCCAAACTTAATATCCGCAATATCAAAATCTATCGCTTCAACCTGTAAAAGTTGTTTTTCCGTTATAGGAATCTTATTGCTCGGAAAAAAAGAGATTGACTAATAGTTTAGAACAACGTGCGGTTCGCAAATTCGCAACCAATCAGTGGGCGATGTTTAAGCAGCTGACAGAATGATCGTTGAGTTCTTTAAAAATATCTTGTTAATTTAAAATTGCTGTAAAAATGTAGCGATAGCAATATGCTACATTTAAGTTATATTAAAATTAAGATTCTGCATAAAATAATAGAGTAAATCGATATCTAATCTAATTAACTGTAACCTCCTCAATCCTGAGACAAATTTTATGCGGCACTACAAAAACCAGTGTAAAATAATTATCAAACATCACTAAAGATGCATCAGTCTATATATCGATGCTTCTAACATGCATAGATTTATTTAAAAAGTCTAGATGTAATTTTAACAAATCTAGAATCATTTAAATTAATTTAAAGGGGTGTCGCCTTCAGGCGACATCAGGATTGAGAAGGTTAAAAACTAGTCGGATTTGGCAATCCTAAAAATTTCTTCTATCTCATACATATTAATACTTGCATTACCCTGATTAGCTATATTTACACCAAAATCTAATAAGCAACAACTTATGTCAAGTTCTAACTGAATCTAAAGTTTGGTGAAAATTCGTGCGTTAGTTTATGATATAGAATCATTGCAGAATTCGTAAAATAAGTCTAGGTAGAAGCACCACCTGTTGAGTAATTTATTCCAAAAACTCAAAAACGCTAATTTAATGTGGGTTAACTGAAACTTAAGTTTGATGAAAACTCGTCATTAGTGTCTGCGATATAGCTATTGGAAAAATCTTGAGTAATTCTGCACAGAGTCACCTGTTGGATAATTTACACCAAAACATAATCGGTCCCATAGTATATCAAGAAATAATGGAATATGAAGTTTTATAAAAAATCGTCGATTACTTATTCAGATATAGCTACACTGTAAAAAAAAAAAAAAAATTGTAATTTTTACAGAAAAGCATTGAACTCTTTACAAAAAAAACTGTTTTAAAGAAAAACAGTTTTTTTCTATAAAAGACACTGAATTCAGTGATTTTTACTGTAAAAATCTGTATTTTTTTTACAGAAAAACATTGTTTTATTGAAAAATTACATTTATTTTCTGTAAATTAAACTGCTTTAAACTGGCAAAAAATTTATATTTTTCGCAGACAGGAAAAAAATTGACAAGAAAAAAATCGATATTTTTTCCCTATCACTTTGATATATATATATTTATATATTTGTATATATATAAATATATATATATAATATAATATACATATACAGGGTGTCCCAAAAAGTCGTTTGCAAACTTAACATACTGGTCTGTCATATCATGATGAACAATATTAAATAGGAAACTAAGGGTCCCAAACGTCTTCCAAAGGAGATATGCGCCATTAAAGTTTGGGGTCCAAAAATTCAAATGATTATAAAAAACAGAAAACTTGATCGATTCGTTTGCGATTTTCACTAAAACTATTCTTTATGTCAGTATTTTGTTGAAAATAAATTATAAAGATAAATTTCAAAAAATGTCGATAGAAGGCGCTTTAGACTTTGAAGTAACGATAAACTTGTTTATACCTTTATTTTTTGCATCTCATTAAAATTTTTTAGAAGCTTAGACATAAACTTAAATTTTGAGCTCAAAATCTAAATCGTTGGAAGTGGTTAAGTAGCGCAAACTGAATTGCGGGGGTAGGTTATAATTTCAAATGATTATAAAAAACGGAAAAATTTGTCAATTGATTTGCGATTTTCACTAAAATTATTCTTTATGTCAGCATTATCTTGAAAATAATTTATAAAGATAAAATTCAAAAAATGCCGATAGAGGGTGCTTTAGACATTGGAGTAACGTACAACTATTTTTTTCCGTTATTTTTTGCATCTCATAAATTTTTTTAGAAGCTTAGACATAAACTTAAATTTTGAGATGAAAATCTGAAACGTTGGGAGTTGTAAAGTAGCGCAAACTGAACTGTTTCAATGGGGGTGGGGAGGTTCAAATTTCAAATGATTATAAAAAACGGAAAAATTGGTCGGTTTTCGCTAAAATAATTCTTTATGTCAATATTTCCTTGAAAATAAATTTTAAAGATAAATTAAAAAAATCCGTTAGAGGGCGCCTCAAACTTTAGAATAACCTACAATTATTTTTAACCTTTTTTTTTTTTTTAATCTAATTAAATGTTAAGTTCAGACTTAAATTTTGTGCTCAAAATCTAAATCGATAGGAGGGGTTAAGAAGCTCAAACTGAACTGTGTTCAGGAGTTGAAATGTTACCTTCCCCACCCCTCGAACGCAGTTCAATTTTTGGCCGCTTAATTACTCACAGCGATGCAGATTTTGAGCACAAAATTTAAATTTGAACTTTACAAGCATTTTATTAGATACAAAAAATAACGGTTAAAAATAGTTGTTGGTTACTATAAAGTTTAAGGCGCCCTCTGCCGGAATTTTTTGAAAGACATCTGTAAATTTATTTTCAAGATAATATTGATATAAAGAATAGTTTTACCGAAAACCGCCAATTTTTCCGGTTTTTATAGTCATTTGAAATTTGAACATCCCCACCCCCATTGAACACATTTCAGTTTGCGCTACTTAACCACTCCCAACGATTCAGATTTTTATTTCAAAATTTAAGTTTATGTCTAAGCTTCTAAAAAAATTTTATGAGATGCGAGAAATAACGGAAAAAATAGTTGTACGTTACTCCAAAGTCTAAAGCGCCCTCTATCGGCATTTTTTGAATTTTATCTTTATAAATTATTTTCAAGATAATACTGACATAAAGAATAATTTTAGTGAAAATCGCAAATCAATTGACCAATTTTTCCGTTTTTATAATCATTTGAAATTTGAACCTCCCCCCGCAATTCAGTTTGCGCTACTTAACCACTTCCAACGATTTAGATTTTGAGCTCAAAATTTAAGTTTATGTCTAAGCTTCTAAAAAAGTTTAATGAGATGCACAAAATAATGGTAAAAACTAGTTTATTGTTACTCCAAAATCTAAAGCGCCCTCTATCGACATTTTTTTAAATTTATCTTTATAATTTATTTTCAACAAAAAACTGACATAAAGAATAGTTTTAGTGAAAACCGCAAACGAATCGACCAATTTTTCTGTTTTTTATAATCATTTGAATTTTTGGACCCTAAACTTTAATGGCGCATATCTCCTTTGGAAGACGTTTGGGAACCTTAGTTTTCCATTCAATATTGTTCATCATGATATGACAGACCAGCATGTTAAGTTTGTAAACGACCTTTTGGGACACCCTGTATATATATTTATATATATTACAGTGTATGGCTTGAATCGTGTAAAAGGCAGCATAGCAGTGCTACCTGTTAGGCGATGTACAACAAAAAGGAGTCAGATCAAGATATTACTGAATCTAAATTTTTGTGAAATTCCGTGCATTAGTTCTTAAGATTTTTTTTATAAACAGATTCACAGAGTGATAGAGTGACAGTTAGAGTAACAGACAGACATTTTGTAAAAACATGTTTTTTGATTTCTCTGACTCCTAAAACGCGCAAATTTGTCGAAAACGGGAATTCGAAAATTTTAACGTATCCAATACTTTTTGCATGTAAAAATAGAAGAAAGTAACAAAGTATGTACCTCAGACATTAAGATTTTACAAAATGTCTATAAAATAATCTCTCATTTTTATCGGTCTTTTATGACAGTTTAATTTAATTATTTTCAATAAAATATCCCTCTAATAGGTGTCAAATTAACTTAGTTTTTCTTACAGATACAGTCGAGTCTCTCTATATCGAAACTCCATACATCGGATTTCTCTATACAACGAATTTTTAGTAGGAACAGTTCCTTTTTCGCATGAATGCATTAAAAATAGTCTCTATATTGCGAAATATCGATCTCCATGTAACAAATTTTTTCATAAATTGGTCTTAATTTATTCAGCTTTAAAAAAGCTTCGAAACCATATGGAGTCAATTTTCCATCACTTATTTTTAATTTATCGTTCAGTGCTGAGTTTCTTATATATATATATATATATATATATATATATTACTTTTCTCCTTGTTCTTTAAATCCAATAAATTCATCCACCTCCCACACACCTTTCCACATCCTTCTCAAAACAATGTCAATTAGATTGATGAACATGTAAGAGAGGAGTCCATGAGAGGCACATAAGAGAGGCTTTCATGTGAAGGAAAATGTTAACTACAATTTTTCATTCCTTGCTAAAATTTGAGCATTTTTTCTTTCAGAGCGTAACAATTTTGAAATCAAAACAACAAAAAATCACAGATTTATTCGTCTGAAATTAATGCATGTCTTCCTTATTTAATTTTTATTAAGCTTTCAAATAAATGTCTGTTCTCTTTTTTGAAACAGCTTAAATAATTAAGAAATAAAATGTTTGGTTAATATTTACTTTTAAACATTTCAAATTCTTAATTCAAAAGATCAAAAATAATACTTGTTCACACATTCACACATTAAATACGATTTTTAACATCATTCTCTATACATCGAATTTCTCTATATAACGAATTTTTTACTTGGAACTGTGGATTTCGTTATATAGAGACTCGACTGTATTCAGTTGGCGTACCTTTAGTTATACAACGCATGCGCTATCTAACTTCGAATTGTAACAAGTCCGGATGTAACAGAAGCAACAACTTCATCAACTCTGGTAAATCATTACAGACAAGAAGGCGAAAGCACAGACAAGTACCACGGCTAAAATTTCAGAATTACAGTCGGCTCTCGTTAATTTGAACTCGTCGGGACCACAAGAAATGTTCGAATTATCCGAAGTTCGAATTATGGAAAATATGAAATGAAAGCCCTACTTAATATGGTACTACTACAAAAGAATTAATGTTATAGTGTTTTTAAAATTTATTTTATCTTTTATCATTAGAATATGACTTAATATTAAATTAGAATGTATAAATACATTAACTAATTAAAAGATTAGACACAAGCGCAATGGAAGAAAGATTTAAAGCATCATTGATGGACAGACGGGGCATTAAGAAAATGGACATCAAATGAATTGGTTTATATGTATGCTCGTTCGGAACAATTTTCACAAAAATCAAAGAAAGAAAATTATTTAAATGATTTGAAATCCACGAGAAAGAAGCTAAAAATGAAAAATCGGAATTCTTGTTAGTTCGAATTAACCGAAGTCAAGAGAAAATAAGTTCGAATTAATGAAAATTTTTAACGTTATTCTGCCATTGAAAATTTCGGGACTTCATGTTTAGTTCGAATTAAGCGAAGATTCGAATTATCCGATTTCGAATTAACGAGAGTCGACTGTAGTTAAAACTCGATTCGCGTATTAAAACACAACCGACCTGCCAAGTGAAACTTTGGTAGAAAACACCTGAAATTATGATTGCAGTTGTTGACTCATTCATTTACTATTGTGTTTTTCTCCTTCCAGTTCTCTATTTTTTTTTATGATTTTGGATGCAGGAAAATACAATAATAAACCTACGAGTCAATCGATAAAATCGGTTTTTCAGATTTTTTCCACCAAGATATGACTTACAAGGGAGGTCTCCGTGCGGGCATACCCCGAAAAATTTGAAAAAATTACAGACTGTTCTTCTCGTGTGGATATATACGTTTATAAAAAAAATTTCGGCGTAACCTCCATTCAGTAGCCGTAAAAAAATAATGAAATTTTCGTTATTTGGCGATTTATCGCCGGTTGGCGTAGGAATGTAATTTCAAAAAATACTTTGTGTCAAATATACTTCAAGAAAAAAAAGTTTCATGTTGAACTTGTTTTGATAAATTTTATTTAAATAACTTTAGTTTTATAAGTTTTAATTTGTTTTAAGTATAATTTTGTTATATCGATACTTATATGTATTTATATTCAAATTCAATCATCAAAATTTGAGATTTAAAACGAAATTCATACTTTAAATTAATTAAATTTGTTTCCTGCTCAAAGTCCATTTGAGAATTGTCGATTAGATTTTGTTGCAATAGAAACACGTGGCTATTATTTCTGAATACGCTTAAATTTAAGAAGATGATTTTTCTCAATATGATTTTTTTTTATCTATGAAAACATTTTTTTCAGTGATTAATTAAATAGCTACTTCAACAAGTAATATATATATGCAATATAATGTGTATATATATGTATATAATATATTAAAGTCTCTCATTGTTTACACGCATTCTAAATATCCAACAGTTTTGAGTTGCATAATAATCGTTTGCTTTTGGCGAGGAAAAGAGCTGTCCGCCAAATCGAGTGACTCTTTCGCCTTTTCACGCCAAATATTCGAAACTATTTCATTTTTTACGTAATTTCTAATGTGATTCCGCCGCTAATTTTGACGGATCCTTTATTACATACATAAGTACTTTAATTAGTATTTTTTTCATAAAATTCTGAGTATGCCCAGTATGGAGACCTTCCTTGTTAGCAGACCGATTACGTTTCAATACGCGAATCAAGATTTAACTAATTCTGGAATTTCAATCGTGAATTCAATATGGTGGTTGCCTGTGCTACCCCCTCCTGTCTGTTAGGTTGTGCGGAATGTAGACACGATCTTTTATGATGTCCTCCCCCCCCCAAAAAAAAAAACAGCATATGTCTAACGGCATTGAAATCTTTATACCAGCAATAACGTTATACGAGACATTATGTTTATGTGGCGCTGAAAGTGAGTCAGTATGAAAACAGTATATCCCGCATGCGCTTATCTGAAACTGTTTGAGTTGCTTTTCATTTGTGAGCTAGAACATATACTCTTCATTGCTTACAGTTGATACTATTAAAATTTATATTTGAATTTTTCTTTTATAGACATCTGTACTATGAGACTCGCCAGCTGTTATCAACTTATCAAAAGGTGTGTTTTTTATAAGCATGTCATTAATTAGATTATAATTTTTAACACAATTATTCAGTTGGTAAATAAATCATATGAGTCGTAAATTTCCAAAAAGGTGAAAAATTTCCTAACAGGATTCAGACCTTTTGGCTGAACCCGCAAATTCTCTAGAAACTTAACTATCCCAGACAAATATGAAAGACTTAATTCACCTAGCTAAACCATAATAATTTTAGCATCTTTTTTTAATATCTGACATTCAATCTTGGTTTGAATATTTTTTTTTATAAAACACATTTTTAAACTTCCATTTGCATTCCATTGCATATGAATTAAAAGAAAAAAAGTAAAATAATTGTTGTTGTATATTTATATCAAAATTTTAGAACTAAAGGAGCAGGCCGAGAAGTTGACAACCAACCTCTGTTGCATAAAATGACGATATAGTTTGGATTACAAGGATGAGAATTATGTAGTTTAGAAATACATCCATGTATACGTTACGTTATCTATCTTTTCACTATTGATTTTTTTTGTTAAGTTGGAAAATAAAATCGTTTGATTGTTTAATATAGAATACAATTTAAAAAGTAATAATTTACGATTAAGATTTAAAATAATAATAATAATAGTTCATTTCAAAGCTGAAAATGTTAGAAATAAAATTTTAAAATAAATTTTTTGTTCGTTGCTCATTTATATCGAAAATATAAACAGTAATCAAATTTCTAGTTGCATATTCAGATATTCAATTTTCTAAAATATTGTGTAAATTGATGATTATTTTACATCTAATTTAAAATTGAAAGAATGTGAAATATATTCAATAACAATTGCACATAAAAACAAAGAGATTAATAATAATATTAGAAACAATAATAAAAAATATGGAAATTAAGTTTTAAAAGTATTGCTTGTTTGTTTGTTTGTTCATTTATATAGAAAATTTGAACAACAGTCAAATTTGCAGTTGCATATTCAGGTACATTGTAAAAAAAAAAATCCATTAAATTTACTGCAAAAACTACTGGCAGCAATGCTGCCAGCAGTTTTTGCCGTAAAAATTGCAATAAAGTTAGATGTACATTCTTTTTATTACATCTAATTTTGCCGTGAATTTAACGGATTTTTTTACAGTGTATCTAATTTTCTACTAAACGTGTAATTCGATAATTATTTTACAACTAATTTAAAATTGAAATAATACAAAATATATTCTGTAACGATTTCAGATGAAATTTTCTTCATATTACCGCGTAAAAAAAAGGTAGAGTCTTATTGAATATTTAATAACGTCTCCCCTTAAAGAAGTCTTACCCCCTAGAAAATATTTCCTGGTGCCTCTTTCGAATGCTGCAGCTCTGTAACACATTCTCGTTTATATTACGTTTTCTATCTTTTGATATTGATTTCCGGTGAGAATTTCTTAGAGCAAAGAGGATAGGAATTCACTATAAATGGAAATATCTCTCTTGTCTTTGTGAAACTTACCTTAATACTAATAAAGGAATAACGATATTTGAGAATCTCGTTATCTTATGTGTGTACTTACTGAGCAATAAAAGAAATGTATATATATATTTGCTTTGGCTTGAACATAAGAAAATTACAAAATTTATATGAATTTTTTGCTTCTTAGCATTTTTAGTTATTTAGTTTTTTTCCCGTTCATTGTAACTATTTTGTCATTTTTTTTTTTTTTTTTTTTTTTTTTTGTTACTTTTACTTTTGAAGATTTTAGATTTAATAAAATAAAAAAGATTAAAAATCCTTTCAACAAAAGTAATTTTTACACGATAAAAATATCAAAATTTTGGAACGTTTAGAAGTTCAATAATTTCAAGAAGCATAAACATCTATATGCATTACAGTCGAGTCCCTATATAACGAAATCCACCGTTCCAGTAAAAAATTCGTTACAGAGAAATTCGATGTACAGAGAATGATGTTAAAAATCGTATTTAATGTGCGAAATTTGAACAAATATTATTTTTGATCGTTTGAATTAAGAATTTGAAATATTTAAAAGTAAATATCAACCTAACATTTTATTTCTTAATTATTTAAGTTGTTTAAAAAAAGAGAACGGAAATTTATTGAAAAGCTTAATGAAAATCAAATAAGGAAGACTTGCATTAATTTCAGACGACGAAATCTTTAATTTTTTGTTGTTTTGATTTTAAAATTGTTACGCTCTCAAAGAGCTCAAATTTTAGCAAGGAATGAAAAATTGTAGCTAACATTTTCCTCCATTTGAAGTTCTCTCTTATGATTAAAATAATTATTGATTCCTCTCTTATGTGTGTATCAATCCAATTGACTCTGTTTTGAGAAGGATGTGGAAAGGTGTGTGGGAGAGGGGATGAATTCGTTGGATTTAAAGAACAAGGAGAGAAGTAATATAAAAAAAACTCAGCACTGACGATAAATCAAAAATAAGTGATGGAAAATTGATTCCATATGATTTCGAAGCTTTTTAACTTTGAAGCTTCGAAATGAATAAATTAAGACCAATTTATGAAAAAATTCGTTATATGGAGATAGATATTTCGCTATATAGAGACTGTTTTTAATGTAATCATGCGAAAAGGGGACCGTTCCTACTAAAAATTCGTTATATAGAGAAATTCGATGTACGGAGTTTCGTTATAGAAAGACTCGATTGTATTTGAATTTTTAGAATTTTTTTATTTCTCCTTATTTATTTATTTTTTGACATTTTATTTATCCCAATATACATTATTTATAACTTACATTTTAAGACATTTTAGTTTGAAAATAAAATTTATAAATATTAAAAAACCATTCTTCATAAGTACATTTTTTCCTATATATTTCTTCATAAGTACATTTTTTCCTATACATTTCTTCATAAGTACATTTTTACAAAAACATTTTTTCTACGGTACAAATATTGAAATTTTGGACCGTTTATAAGTTAGAAAATTACACTAGAAGCGAAATCTATTCTTCAGACTTTCCCACAGTCAATATGACATTAACATTACCCACAGAGATGTTTTTTATTTTATAAAATAAATTTTCTTTCACAATACCACACAGTGTTATAAAAATCTTTAAAACGCTAAATATTTGGATTTATTAGTTTAGCTTCGGCTTTGAAAAGTTTTTAAAACGTTATGCGCTACTACACAATAACAATAAAAAAATTGTAATGTAAAGTTGAATGTAAAGTCAGATGTAAAGTTACCGAAATCGTTATACTTACTAAAGTTTTAACTGTAAACTGTAAAAAAAAAAAATCATGTAAATTTATAAAACTTAAGCAGAAACCTATAACTTTACAAAAGAATCTGCTAAAACTAAAGTAATTTAAGTAAATTTTATCTCTAACCCAGGTTGTCGTTACATAAATTTTCTAGTAATTCCAATTTCCTAAAAATTTTTTTGTGATCTTACACATTTTTTCAATTTACAGTGCCAATCTAAATCTGTTACATGAATTATTGTTGTTGCCGGTACATAGAAAATTCTTGGAATACCAGTTTCCTAGAAAATTTTTTATTATTAGTATTCAGATAGAGTTTGGTGCATATAAATGTCAAATGCTTCAAGGAAGTTAAGTTCATGAATGGAGGTAGGTTTTATTTTTTCTTTCGATTTCGGCTCAGCGAAAATATTTTCAAAACCTACCTCCATTCATGCATTTAACTTCCTTGAAGCATTTCACATTTATAAAAATTTTGACAAAATTGTCAATTGTGAATTCCCTATCCCCCCTCTTTCGAATTGCTGGAAATATTACATTAAAACCTCTATTTCGTAATGCTTATTATTATTTTTTTCCCGCTCTTTTTTGACCTTTTTCTCTCCCCTCCGGTCCCTTTCCACGTGCGCTCTCCGATTGGCCCTTACTTGCAGTCCTCTGCCGTCCTATTGGTTGCCTTCAATCCTCCTTCTCTACTATATATATCAGCAGATTTCTACCTCTGCTAGCACTGACGACTATACACTAAATGCTACCGAAACCGGTCTGCTGTTTATATACAATATTTGGGGCTTTTTAACGTTGCTAGTTTTTGTATTCCAAAATTTTAATTTTGTTACTTTTTTTTTTTTTTACAGTGTAAGTTTAATACTTATAAAAGGAATTAATCTATTTGATAATCTCGTTATCTTAGTCAATATCACTGAATATAAAACAATCTGTCTTAGAAAAATAGTTACTGATTTTTAAAATCAATCCAAATGTTGTTACTTTAGACATGTATTAAATAAGCACATTTAAACTCACTACTTCAAACATTGCAAATTTACAGCATTTTTGTATTAAATGTATTAATTTAATTTATTATTCATAAACAGCTTAAATATAAAACGAAAATTATTAAAAGCAGTTGTATACACATATATTCTAAGTATATACAGGGACTAAAATAAAGTCTGAGTACGTGCAAAAAACTCTTTAAATTATGAAGGTAGAATTATGAAACAAATATCTATCTTTAGTAAAACGATTAAACTAAGTTAGCTAAGGATTTTCCTTTTCAAATGAAAATAACACAAAAGCATTAAAATAAAGCCATTGTGGAAATATGACATTTTGATCAAACTTTTCTGTTAAAAGAAAAAGGGTTAAATTTTCTGGTTTATATTCAGGGAACATACAGGGTGTCCAGCAAATAAGACCTTGATTTCAAAATAAAATTTCTCAAAAACAAAGATCGATAGAATTATGTAGTTATCGGGTTGTTTATTAGGTAAGTTGTAAAAATTTTTCACATAAGTTTCAAACGATGAATATTTTGGAAAGATTGTTCTCTGATTGTAAAGAATGCTTGATTTGGCATTTTTTTTTTTTTTTTTTTTTTTTTAAGATTGCTTCTAGAGAATGGATTTTTCGGCGTACAATGCCATATTTTAACGATTTTTGGAACTAAATCTTTAGAATTTCTGAAATTCAAAAAATTTAGTATCAAAAATCGTTAAAATTTGGCATGTTTGCCGAAAAACTCATTCTCTGCAAGCAAGCTAGGAGATGAAAAATGTGCAAGTCACGCATTCTTTGCAATCAGAAAACAATCTTTTCAAATATTCACCAATCGAAACTTCTGTGTAACATTTTTTGAGCTTACCTAATAAACAAACCATTAACCGCATAATTTATCGATCTTTGTTTTTAAGATATTCAATGTTGAAATTAGGATCTTATCTGCTGGACACCCTGTAGTAAAGTTCATTTATTCTAAAATAATACTTGAACGAATGAAGCTAGGATTGCAAAACATCTCTATTTACAGTTAAAGATAATCTTTATCATACGAGAGTGTGAAACATTCCTAGTGGAGAAATTCGAAAGATATGAAATGTATCTAAACAAGCTGTGAAAGACTCCATAGTTATAGAGGGTACTAGATTTAGAATACAAAGAAGTCTAACACATAAAAATACTTTAGTTAAAAAGTGCTAAAAATGCTACCATTTCGATAAATGATCAGCAGCTATAGTGCATTAGCTGTCGCTTAAGGGGAAAAATGATACATATTTAATAACAGATGATTAGCGGATTGTGTTTATGACGGCCTATTATCAACGCGAGAGATAAGCTCAAGGGAGGGTTCTCTTCTTGGGGGCCTTTCTAAGGGAACTTAACTCGTAATTACGCATAAAATCCAAAACTTGAAAAAAAAAACACAAAAAACTGCGAACGATTAGGCTGACGGGTGCGATTAAGCTTGAACAAAGCACCTCCCGTCTACCAGCTTCGACAACACAATATCTTGGATACTGGTGGATCCATAAATGATTAGATACTGATAAACGTTATGATAGACACATTTTCACTAAAATAATAAGGCATGTCCTCAAAGTACAATTTATTTTAATAAGAAAAGCAACTTAAGTATGCTGAATGCAACCACTATCTACAACAATTTGTTTATGCATACGAGTCCATGCTTATTTCTGCCAATCTTGAAACTATTGAGCATACTAATTTTATTAACCTTGCTTAGAAGTGTCTGTTTTATTAAGAAATATGAAAACACCTTAAAATGCTACCCTTTTACAAGCGATTAGTGGCATATTTAAGCTAGTTTCTTAACAAAAAACTATAATTTTCGTTATTATTTTTGCTTGTAAAATGTTATTTCATACTAAATCGTCATAAATATTATATTTTTGTAACTGGATTGTTTTAAATATTTTTCATAAATTTTTATATATAAGCTCTATAGTTTTCAAATTTCTCCACAATGTGCATTGCGGTCCCTCCCATGTAATATTCATCGTCGTTTAACTAAAAACTAGTCGTTGGGGGCCACCGTAATACTTACCCATCATGGATATGTATATGAAAATAAAACATGTGAAGACTATTTATACAATACATTGCAATTCATAAACAAAATTTAAATATTGTTAAAATACATAGTAATGCTTTATTAAAGAACTGCTGATGTACCAATTTCGACAAATTATATAAAACGCCAAATTACACAAGTATTACCGAACTGCGTAAAAGAAACATCCTTATAACTCCAAAAATAATAATTCTATTAACTAACAATTAACTGTGTCGGATTAAGCGTCTCATTTCCAATTAAAATATACCTCTGAATTGAAATTTGAATGAAATACAGGGTCATGAAAAATCGAAGAATGTGGAAAACAAGATTACAAATATCTCGGCAACTAATAATCCGATCGACTTCGTTTTCTATGCAAAATGTGTGTTATTTTATTGCCTTTTACGTACATTCTTTCGAACAAAAAAATTCGAAAATTTTTATATACCTTTCATCAGAACGAATTTTTCGAGAGTCCGAAAAAAATAGTTCCGTATACACGAGGTTACTGATATTCAATAGGCTTCGTCCCATTCTTACATACTAAGCGCAAACAAAATTTCAAGTCTCTATCTCAATTTGTTCGGGAGATAGAGCGGTTACAGACAGACAGACACACAGACGGATGGACGGCAAAATTTTTTTTCTAAAAATGTTTTTCGGAATCTCCAGTGTCCGAAACGTGTAAATCCGTCAAAATTTTTTTTTCGATTTTCAAAACGATTGCAAGACTTACCCTATACTACGTATGATGGGTAAGTAAAAATACATTTAAAAGGCAAACTAGTCGTTGGGGGGCCACCGTAATTCTTACCCATCATAATATAAAATATGAAAATAAAACGCGTGTCTATGGCAAAAATAAAATTTAAACGCATAAATAAATAGTTTTAACATACAATAATACTCCATTAATGAATTGCTGATGAGCCAATTTTGACTAATTATATAAAACGCCAAAATAACCGAGTAGTACCGGATTGCGTAAAAGAAACATCCTTATAACTCAAAAAATAATAATCATATTAACTAAAAATTTACTGTCTTAGATTAAGCGTCTCATTTCCAATAAAAATATACCTGTGAATTGAAATTTGAATAAAATACAGGGTCATAAAAAATTGAAGAATTTGGAAAACAGGATTATACATATCTCGACAACTAATAATCTGATCGACCTCGTTTTTTATGCAAAATTTGTGTTATTTTATTGTCCTTTACGTCCAATCCTTAAAATAAAAAATTTAAAAAATTTTTATATACCTTTCATCAGAACGAATTTTTCGAGAGTCCGAAAAAAATAGTTCCGGATAATCGAGGTTACTGATATTAAATAGGCTTCTTCCCATTCTTACATACTAAGTACATACAAAATTTCAAGTCTCTATCTCGATTTGTTCGGAAGATAGAGCGGTTACAGACAGACAGACAGACAGACAGACACACAGACACACAGACGGACGGACGACAAATTTTTTTTTCTAAAAATATGTTTTTCGGAATCTCCAGTATCTGAAACGTGTAAATCCGTCAAAAAAAATTTTTCGATTTTCAAAACGATTGCAAGACTTACCCTATACTACGTATGATGGGTAAGTAATAAACGTATATTGTACTACTATAGTTTTATTAATTGCGGATAACCAATTTATAACCGCCAAAACTCTTTATTTACGACCCGAATAGCCTTGGACTCTAAACAGAAAAGAAAAAAATATATACAGGGTGATTCTAAATTTTTTACAATAAAAGAGGAGTGATAGTACACATCAAGACAAACAATATTAAATGGGAGACCAAGGGTTCAAAACGTTTTCCAAAGGAGATAGCCGCCATTAAAGTTTAGGGACCAAAATTTCAAATAAACATAAAAACCGGAAAAATTGATTTGCGGTTTTCACTAAAATTATTCTTTATGTTGGCATTTTCTTGAAATTAAATTATAAAGATAAATTTCAAAAAATACCGATAAAGGGCGCTTTAGACTTTCGAATAACGAACAACTATTTTTTGACGGTATTTTTTGCATCTTATTAAATTTTTTCGTAAGCTTAGATTCAAACTTAAATTTTGAGCTCAAAAGCTGTAGTTGGGAGTGGTTAAGTAACACAAACTGAGCTGTGTTCAGAGGGTTTAAATTTCAAATGATTATAAAAAACGGAAAAATTGGTCGATTGATTTGCGGTTTTCACTAAAACTATTCTTTATTTAGGTATTTTCTTGAAAATAAATTATAAAGATAAATTTCAAAAAATGTCGATAGAGGGCGCTTTAGACTTTGGAGTAACGAACAACTGTTTTTTGCCGTTATTTTTTGCATCTCATTAAATGATTTCGGAAGCTTAGACTTAAACTTAAATTTTGAGCTGAAAATCTGAATAGTAGAGAGTGGTTATGTAGCACAAACTGAACTGTGTTTAAGGGGGGAGGGGGAGGTTCAAATTTAAAGTAATTATAGAAAATGGAAAAATTGGTCGATTCGTTTGCGGTTTAAAATAAAACTATTCTTTAAGTCAGTATCTTCTTGAAAATAAATTTTAAAGATAAATTTCAAAAAATTCCGTCAGAGGGCGCCTTAAACTTCAGAGTAGCCAACAACTTATTTTAACCATTATTTTTTGCTTCAAACTAAATGCTTGCGAAAGCTTTTTAAATGTTTTCGGAAGCTTTAATTTTGAGCTCAAATTCTGAATCGTTATGAGGGGTTAAGAAGCGCAAACTGAAGTGTGTTCAGGAGTTGAAATTTAACCCTCCTTCCTCCTCGAACATAATTCCATTTTTCGCTACTTAAACACTTCCAACGATTCATAATTTGAGCCCAAAATTTAAGTCTATGCATTTGAAAGCATTTAATGAGTTTAAAAAAAAAATAACAGTTAAAAATAGTTGTACGCTACTCCAAAATCTGAGGCGCCCTCTATCGGCATTTTGTGAAATTTAACTTTAAAATTTATTTTCAAGAAATTGCTGATTTGAAAATTAGTTTTAGCGAAAACCGCAAACGAATCGACCAATTTTTCTGTTTTTTACAATTATTCGAAATTTGAACCTTCTGAACACAGCTAAGTTTGTCAACTTAACCACTCCCAGCTATTCAGATTTTGAGCTCAAAATTTAAGTTCAAGTCTAAGCTTACGAAAGCATTTAATAAGATGCAAAAAATAACGCCAAAAAAAGAGTTGTTCGTTACACCAAAGTCTAAAGCGCCCTCTGTCGGCATTTTTTGAAATTTATCTTTATAATTTATTTTCAAGAAAATACTGATTTAAAGAATAGTTTTAGCGAAAACCGCAAATCAATCGACCAATTTTTCCGCTTTTTATAAACATTTGAAATTTGAACCCTCTGAACACAGCTCAGTTTGTGTTACTTAACCACACGCAACAACAGATTTTAAGCTCAAAATTTATGTTTGAGTCTAAGTTTATTAAAACATTTAATGAGATGCAAAAAATACTGTCAATAATAGTTGTTCGTTACCCCAAAGTCTAAAGCGCCATCTATCGGCATTTTTTGAAATTTATTTTTATAATTTAATTTCAAGAAAATGCCGACTCAAAGAATAATTTTAGTGAAAACCGCAAATCAATCGACCGATTTTTTCGTTTTTTTATGTTTATTTGAAATTTTCGCCCCTAAACTTTAATGGCGGCTATCTCCTTTGGAAAACGTTTTGGACCCTTGGTCTCCTATTTAATATTGTTTGTCTTGATGTGTATTATCACCCCTCTTTTATTGTAAAAAAAAATTAGAATCACCCTGTATATAAGAAAAATTGAAACCGGAAAAATTTAACAGGAAAAATAGACAAATTAAATACATTGAAAGACGGTTAGGGGCGGGCGGGGCTCTGAAGCTATCAGCTTTCCCTGTAGTCCGAGTGCTACGTGACAAAAATAAGGTGAAAACTGCAAATCGTGATAAGAACATACCGCTTGGTGAGTATGTACTTTATGATAATACAATGCATATTAGAGGGGGAGGCATCTCGTAAAGTCGTCTGAATTCAAGATGGCGGCTGTTATTCAAAATGGCGTCATTTTCTAAAGATGCTTAATATAAATGTGCATTTCATGGAGATTTCGATGTTTTTAAAGTCAAGTTTTTGTTTTTAACACTATTCAATATTATTTAAAAGAGAGTATGAATTCTGTTTATCTGTCTGTTTGTCTGTCTGTCCGCCTGTCCTTCCATGCTCTAGCTCGCTTAAATGTTCTCAGATTGCCATGTTTATTTTATATATTTTATGAAGTTTATAATAACATGTTCGTAGTAAGTGTATAAAAGTGTATAGCTTTTATAGTTTATTTACAGGGCGCTAAAAAAATACATTACAATATTGTGTAGTGGCCAAATCGTTTCCAATGTTTCTTAATGATGTTATATTCTTTAAAACACATTAAAATTCATATACATCAATGTTAATACTACAATGAGCTACCAAATACTTATTATATAATAAGGTGTACATAGTATTTATCGCTTATTTCCTGTGACACACCAAAACAAGAAAATATACGTTTGTAATTTGCATATAAATCTTATAACGATCACCGTATAATTCAAGTGTTATTAATGAAAGTGTTAGGTGGGATAAAACGTTTGTAATAAGGATATCCCGAATAGTCAGTATCTGTCTTATATTAATAAAATACATGTAAGAAATAGAGGTATCACATAAATTTATAGGAATTCAAAATGGCGACTATTATTTAAAATCTTTTGCAGTTTTATTCCTCTGCATCTTACAAGGCTATTTATTATGCTAATTTCCACATTTTATAACTCAATAATCTTTCTAATACTGGAAATATACCTAAAATGAAAATAGATCATTTATTAAAGTATTTTTTCATTTACAGTAAATTTAAAAGAATGAATATATAATAAAAATACTCTTTTATTAATAGATTACTTATACAATATATTAAAAAATGAATGTTACATATAAAACTGTAGAATATAGAAATTTCACTCGGTGTCATCATGTTTCTCACATTCGTGTTTGCAATTGCAAAATAATGCAAGAAAGTCCAATCTTTCTACAGCCACATTTACCTTAAAGATTTTACACATACACTTTATTAAATCTTCACAAGAGTATAAAATCACTGGAACTCCGACCATCTATTTTTCTATGATAAAATATCCACGCACCATTCCCATTTGTTTGGAGAGATTGCATGTATTTCCCGATGATCCACTTTTCCCCAAATGTCTCCAGCTTGGAAAGCACTGCGTAAAATATATTTTTGAAGTGCACTACATTGGTTGGTGGAAAATTGTCAGAAACAATTCTTGTCTTGCATTATTGATACTTATGGTATTGCTTGTTGAACAACACAACAATACTACGAACTTTTCTAAAACATTTAAAATACTTTCAAGAATAGAAGTTTGTGGTTTCGATAGGTATGAAAAGACAGCAGTAGCTTCTTGAAAGAGAATGAGCGTTTTCCAATTTGACTTTTTAGTTTTCCCTGTGAAATCCATATTGCTGTCGCATACTGTGAAAGCATTAAATCCTAGTAAAGTCGCTGACTTTTCTCTTCCAATTGCTGCTATGGTATGAACAAGAATAAATCTGTATTTCTTCCCTGTTCCAAATGCAATCCGAACAGTTTCTAAGCCTCTATTTGAAAGGATAAAAAAATATGGAATCACCAAAACTAATACATCAGTGTCTACAGAGCGTACAATATTATTTTTCAGTCCTTTTTCAACCATGTCTTTGAGATGTAGTACTATTCTTTAATCTTGTTTTTTCGTGACCAGGGTAAGTCGTTGTAGTTAAGGAACTTACGGCAGTAAGACTGCCTTTAACTTCTTCTCCTGGAGTGGTTATAACTTTTGTGTTTTTGTATGGTGCTAGTGCTTCAAGGAGATTAAAAAGCTCTTCTTTGTTATTTGAATTTTTTAAGAAATCGTGCCAATTTATAGATAATCTAACATGTGGTTGCACTTGTCATCTCGCCGCTTGAACCGCTCTTCTGTCTAGTTTCTCCTTTAAAGCTTAGTATAATATATCTAACCCAAATCAAATCTATTCTTTGACATTTAAAACTCTCAATGTCTTTACGTAAGTAAGGATAAAACGTTTCAATGTAGTAATCATTAAATGTCTTTAAAGTCTGTTGAGGCTTTAAAATGTTAGTAAGAAATGGCCCATCATACATTAAAGCATTACATGTTGTAAGCTGCATTCCAACCAAAGAAAATAATCATATAACATTTTGCAATTCGTTCCTACCTGGTAAAGTTTAAAAAAGCATACTATAATTTAAAAGCACATAGACAACATTCTGTTTATAGACAGAACTGTAAACGTATTCTTTTTTAGATCTTGTAAATGAACTATAAATTCTATGCTCATCATATTGTACAGTAAGTATCTTGTACTACACTTCACTGATGTATGTTAATTTCAATATGTTTCAAATAATTTAACATCTTTAAAACACACTAAAAAGGATTTTTGCAAATGAACCATAATGTAAAGGGATTTATTTTGAGTGTGCCTGTAAACGAACTATAAATGCTAAACACTTAATTTTCGATGTAGAACATTTTGCAATATACCACGTCTTTAAATTACACATAGAGATGACACATACATAAACTACATGGATATCTGAGTAAATTTAAGCAAAAAAGAGCAAGGTCAGAAAATTCGTAAATACTTTGAGTGCCCTGTAAATGGACTATAAAAGCTATACACTTTACTTTTTACTCCGAACATGTTATTATGAAATTCATAAAACATATAAAATATACATGGTAATATGAGTACATTTAAGCGAGCTAGAGCATGGTAGGACAGGCGGACAGACAGACAAACAGACAGATATACCGAATTTATACACTCTTTTAAATAATGTTGAATAGTGTTAAAAACGAAAACTTGACTTTAAAAACATCGAAATCAACATGAAATGCACATTTATATTAAATATATTCAGAAAATGACGCCATTTTGAATAACAGCCGCCATCTTGAATTCCGACGACTTTGCGAGATGCCTCCCCCTCCAATATGCATTGTATTATCATAAAGTACATACTCACCAAGCGGTATATTCTTATCACGATTTGCAGTTTTCTGATGCGTAGCACCCGGACTACTGTCCTCTTCCCGGACATATATGAACATATATTCGGGATAAAGTAACTTTCATATTAACCTTTACATTCTAAATATCTCAAAAACAAGTGCATTAATTTTATTGAAAATAAAAGTAAAATATAAAAAAAGTACAGTGCAAATATGCATAATTCATTTTAGGAATTTTAAATTTTAATAGAAATTTAAGAGTTTTAAAAGGTTAAAAGTATAATGAAAAAATATATCCTCATGTAAAAATTAATATCACCATAGAAAATCAACTTCTGATGTACAGTGGCTCACAAAAGTGTTCGTACACTTTAAAAATTTGTACTAAAAAGAAATTTCCCTGAAATTAAATTCGTATATGAAGTAGAGAAATTTTTTATATTATCTTTAAGTTATTCTAAATAACACACAACCTTTTTGTTTAACATTAAGGGATTTTTTTGTTATCTAAAAATGAAAACAGGAGATGCCACAGAAAGAAGACGCCACAAAAGTCTTCGTACACAGAAACATTTTCGGATAATTTCATTATTAAAAATATTATTTGTCGCTTTATTTTTATTTTTGCATTATATTGACATTTAAAAAATCGCTTGGTTTTATATTTTGCAGAATTGGTCCGTAATATTCTATTTATTAATTAAAAATGATTTGTAATCGTAATGTCACGACTAATAGCGTTTGAAATTAGTTATTTTTCTTCATAATAGTAGTAAATTAATTCGAAATATTGCAAAATTAGTTAATTTATTACATTCTATGGCGAAGTATGCGATAAAAGGCTTTGTAGAAAAAAAATGGATTGAAAACTAGGTATGAAAAGGCCGTCAATCTAAGTGAACGCAATGAGATCAAATACTTACAATTAGAAAAGTCTTAAAAAATCCATGTGTAAGTGCTATAAAAGTTGCTATAGAATTTAACGAGACAGTTTCTACTTCATTTTTACCTGAAACTGTTCGACGAATGGTAAGCCCAGCTGCATTATATAGATATTCTGCCCATAGAAATTTTTTTGTTAATGCGAAAAACAGAAAGCTTAGGCTTTCTTTAGCAAAATCAATGATAAATAAACCCGAATCGTATTAAATTAATGTTTTATTTACAGATTAAATCTAGTATGCCATTCTTTGTCCAATGAGTGCATAATAGTATGGAGAAAAAAAAATTAAGAATTTAATTCAAAGAACTTAGTTGGAACAATTAAGCATGGCAGTGGAGTTGTCCTTGTGTGAGGGTGCATATCAGCATCAGGATTTGGTAATTTGGTATATAATGATAGCATAATAAATCACGATCTTTGTTCCAATATTTTAAAAGGCAATTTAAAATTATCAGGCCAATATATGGGTAACAGATACAACTTTGTTTTTTTATCAGGATAATGATACAAGGCACATAGCTCTCAACGTTCGCCTCTAGCGTCTTTATAATTGTTCACAAGTTCTGAAAACATCACCTCAATTGCTGAATTTACCCAGTAAAACATATTTGGAGGTAACTGGAAGTTAGAACACGAAAACACAGCATTGAAACAAAAAGCGAAGTAAAAACAGCAATGTTCGATGAAGGCATCAACTTTCATGCAGAAATTATAAAAACACTAATTAAATCTATTCCCAGGTGTTTGAAAAACTTTTGTGGGTGCTAAATAATATTCTATTAAGTACAACTTTAGCGAAATATTACAATATTTACAAATATACAGCGATTTTTTTAAAGTGTACGAAGACTTTTGTGAGGTAATTTTTTTGTTATTTTTTGATTAGTGATTTTTTCAAAATAAAGTTTTGCTATGTTTTTAAAATATTTTATGTAATTTTGTTAATAATGAGTCATAGATCTTACTCTTAAATACCCATTCTAAAATATTAATTTTAATTAATAGATAGAGCCCTATTTCATTGAAATTCCTAAGTGTACGAACACTTTTGTGAGCCACTGTATGTTTTTTAATTCATACAAATATCGATCATTAGTTCTAAATATATATATACTGAAATTCGTTATAGATATATTTTCACTATATAAATACAAAGAGTATGACACTTGATGTGTTCATTATATAAACAAGCTGACATAAATTCCCGAAGCTTTGTTACAAGAATATAAAAATAAAGCAAAAGAATCTAAAATCCATCTTTTAATAATTATGTCTTGCCAAAGTTTGAAAACTTTCACTGAAGTTTGAAAAGGTATTGCCTTTTAATAATCAGCACCTCATTAGGCAAATGCTTCCTCGTTAAATTATTTTTAGGTCAGCGAGTTTCCCTAATTTTCCCTTTTCTATTTATCTTTTCCGAAAAGCATGGCGCTGTACAAAATCAAGATCTCTAGCGTTATTGGAATTAAACTGCTGTACAAATTATTAAATTCTTTTTTTAAAAAAAAACAATTTCACCTTTTTTAGAAATTACTGTAGAATATTTTAATAAAAATAAATTCCATTTTAATATTTGGAATTTAATAAATGAGTTGTAATTTACGTGACGTTAACCACTTCATCGAAATCGGGTATGGGGAAACATTGCTTTCACCTCCCACATATCTCAGGGCAGCTGGTGAAGTGAATGTGTTTAGTTAATTTTCGTTTAAATGGAAATCAAAATTGAAGTACATATATACAGTGCGTGTAAAAACTATAAAGACAGCAAAAAATATTAATTCTTTTCATAAATTTAAAACAAATTAAACTTTTTTCCTTACAATACGTCTCATTTAGATGAAAAGCTAATAAAAAAGTCAACAAAATTCAACTGTGAGTATTTTATTACTGAAATAAAGTAATTATATAAAAAATCTCTGTTTTTGCCTGTATAAAAACTTTAAGGACAGTAAAATAAATTCAATATAGTAACCAAAGAAATAAATATTTAATGTGTTATGCTCTCATTTATGAATTTAATGATTGCAAATAAACAGAATCCATCATTCCTTGACATCATTAATTTTTGGCACAGTTCGGGATTTTATTTGTACAATTCATCTTCATTTGTTGATCTCAGTTGTGATGCTGAAGAAAACTGCCTTTCATTTTCATAAACTCGTCTTATTAGATGTCTACATAAGTTATCGATGGAATTTAAATCAGGATTTCTGAGCTGCCATTGCAAAACTTCAATATTTTTCTTATAGAACCAAAGTTTTTTTTTCAAGACTTATGTGAATAAGTGCATTATCTCGCTATTATATCGTTTTTTCTGTCAGAAGTATTGAAACAAATAAAAGATGGTCAGAAAGAGTTCGCATATGTGTCTTTGAATTAAATTTTCCTAAAAGGTATACAAGTGACACCCCGTCGTTGAACGAAAAGCAGCCCCATGCTTCCATGAATCTACCACCTACTGATGTTTTAATGAAACCTCTTCTTATTTTCTCAAATCATCCCAATAATATTTCTCCGATGAAAAGAATTGAAATTTAAATGGTCCTGATGGCTAGAAATATTATTGGGGTGATTTGAGAAAAGAAAAAGAGATTTTATAAAAACGTCAGATAGGTGGCAGATTCATTACAACAAGGAGCTGCTTTTTATTCAACGACGTGGTGTCATTTGTATAACTTTCAGGAAAATTTAATTCATAGACACATTTACAAACTCTTTCTGACCATCTTTCATTTGCTGAAACACTTCTGGCAGAAAAAAATTAGATATAAGAGCGAGATAATACACCTATCCACACAAATCGTGAGAAAAAACCTTAGTTCTATAAAAAAATATATTGAAGTTTTTCAATGGCCGTTCAGGAATCCTGATTTAAATCCCATTGATAGCTCATGGGGCGATCTAGCAATGCGAGTTTATAAAAATGGAAGGCAATTTCCTTCAGCATAGGAACTCAGATCTACATTTGAAGATTAATAGTACAAAAACAATCCCGAACTGTGCCAAAAATTAATGATGTCGAGGAATGATGGAATATTTGCAATCATTAAACTCGTAGATGGGTGCATGATACATTAAATATTTATTTCTTCGGTTATTATATTGAATTAATTTTACTGTTCTTAAAGCTTTTACACAAACAAAAATAGTGATTGTTTGTACAAATACTTCATTATCGTAACAAAATACCTGCATTTGAATTTTTCTACGTTTTTATTAGTTTTTTAGCTACATGATACAAATTATAAGGGGAAAAGATTCATTTCTTTTAAAATTTATCAAAAAATTTAATTTTTTTCTGTCCTTATAGTTGTTACACGCATTGTATATGCATATATAGAGAGAGGGGATGAGATATACATAGTGATATAAATGAAGATTTGAGATAAAAATAAGGCGGTATGTGATAAAAGAAAGGATAATAGAAATATCATTTTTGTGATTTTAAAATTTAAGAAAAATGCAAGAGTTGTAGAAAAAGTACATATTCATGTCAAAGTCAATATCGCCATAAAAAAATCATCTGCTGAAATATATTTTTAAACTTAAACAATGTATGCATTGAAGATACAATATGTATTGAAGTTCGTTACAGAAATATTTTTATTATATTATAAAAAAAGAAAGTATAACACTTGATGCGTTCTTTACAGAAACAAGCTGACATAAATTTCAGAACCTTGTTACAAGAACATAAAAATGAAACTAAAGATTCCAAAATCTATCTTTTGATAATTATGTCTTTGCCAAAGTTTGAAAACTTTTACTGAGGTTTAAAAAGGTATTGCCTTTTAATAATCATCACCTCGTTAGGCAAATGCTTCCTCGTTAAATTCTCTTTAGGTCAGCAAGTTTCCCTAAATTTCTTTCTTTATTTATCTTTTTCCGAAAAGCATGGCGTTGTACAAAATCAGTATGTCTATCTTAATTGGAATTAAACTGCTGCACAGATTATTAAATTCCCTTTTTTTGATAATTTAAATTTTTTATTTCAATTTCTCTATAGAAATTAATGTAAAATTATTTAAAAAAATTATTTTTTTAATATTTGGAGTTTAATAAATTAATTGTAATTTACTATAAGTTAATAAAGCAAAGGAATCTAACATCCATTTATTAATAATTATGTCTTTGCCAAAATTTGAAAAATCTTACTAAAACTTGAAAAGGTATTGTCTTTTAATAATCAGCACCTCATTAGGCAAATGCGTCTTCGTTAAATCGTCTTTAGGTCAGCGAGTTTCCCTAAATTTCCGTTTTTATTTATCCTTTCCGAAAAGCATAACGTTGTACAAAATCGAGATTTCTAGCTGAATTGAAATTAAAATGTTGCACAAATTATAGATACGTACATTGCAAAAAAAAAAAAAAAAAAAAAAAAAAAGTATAGTTACTATGATTTTTCTAATAGATTTGTATTCCAAGAACTTTTCATGTAACGGTAACAGAAAAACTTGTGTAACCTTTCTCGGTTACATGAAATTTTGCTGTTATCGTTACATGAAAAGTTCTTGAAATACAAATTTACTAGAAAAATTTTAGTAACTTTACAATTTTTTTTTTTTTTTTTTTTTTTTTACAGTGTATAATAAATACGTACTTCATATTAGCGAATTTACATTTTAATAAAAAAATCAAAGTTTTAGAGGGTTAAAAATCTAACAAAAAAGTGTACCCTCATGCAAAAATTAATATCACCATAGAAATGCAACTGCTGCAATATATTTTAAAACTAATACAAATATCCATTATTAATTCAAAATATAAATGTATTGAAGTTAGTTATAGAAGGATTTTTAGTGTAATAAGTACAAAAAGTATAACACTTGATGCGTTCATTATATAAACAAGCTGACATAAATTCCAGAAGCTTGTTACGAGGATATAAAAAAAGAAACAAAGGAATCAAAAATCCATCTTTTAATAATTATGTCTTTGCCAAAGTTTGAAAACTTTTACTGAAGTTTTGAAAGGTATTGCCTTTTAATAATTAGCACCTCGTTAGGCAAATGCCTCATCGTTAAATCCTCTTTAGGTCAGCGAGTTTCCCTAAAATTTCCTTTTTTATTTATCTTTTCCGAAAAGAATGGCGTTGTACAAAATCGGGATCTCTAGCTTAATTAGAATTAAACTGCTGCACAAATTATTGAATTCACTTTTTTTTATAATTTCACTTTTTTATATCAATTTCTTTTTAGAAATTAGTGTAAAATTATTTTGAGAAAATAAATTCCTTTATCTAGTGAAGATGAAATATATAGTGCAATATAAATAAAAATTTCGGATGAAAAAAGTGACATAAAAACAACAACAACACAAAAAATCGCGTTAATCATATATTTTAAAATAATTTGTGATCCGCTACAATTTGCTAAATAACTATTTTTTTTTATAAAAAAGGAAAATACAAAGGAAATATGTATACTTCATATCGGCGAATTTACATTTTAACAAAAATTTCAGAGTTTTAGAGGGTTAAAAGTATAACGAAAAGGGGATTCTCATGTAAAGTTAATATCACCATAGAAAATCAAGTTCTGCAATATATTTTTAAACTAATGCAAATATATATATATATATATATATATATATATATTTTGTTCAAAATGCAAATGTATTGAGGTTCATTATAGAAAAATTTTGAGTGTAATATAAGAAGAAAAATTGTAACACTTGAAGAATTCATTATATAAACAAGCTGACATAAATTACAGAAGCTTGTTACAAGAATATAAAAATGAAGCAAAGTCCATCTTTTAATAATTATGTCTTTGCCAAAGTTTGAAAACTTTTACTGAAGTTATTGCCTTTTAATAATCAGCACCTCATTAGGCAAATGCTTTCTCGATAAATCCTCTTTAGGACAATGAGTTTCCCCAAATTTCCCTTTTTTATTTATCTTTTCCGAAAACCATGGCATTATACAAAATCGGGATCTTTATCTTAGTTAGAGTTAAACTGCTACACAAATCAGTGATTTTATTTTTTTTATTTTTTTTTTTTTTATTACTGTAAAATTATTTTAAGAAAGTAATTTTTTTTAATATTTTGAATTTATCAAATGAGTTGTAATTTACTATAACTTAATAAAATCTGCTTATCCATTTTTCGTTTAAATGAAAACTAAAATTGGAATATATAAATATGTATATATATAGAGAGAGAGGATGAGATATATATAATAATATAAATGAAGATTTTAGAAAAAAAAGGCGGTATGTGTTGGTATGTGTCAAAAAAAGAAAAATATAATAGAAATATTATTTTTTTTTCTCTGATTTTAAAATTTAACAAAAATGCAAGAGTTTTAAAGGATGAAAATTACCATGAAAAAGTACATATTCATTATTCATGTCAAAGTCAATATGCCATAGAAAATAAACTACTGAAACATATTTTTAAATCAGTGCAAATATCTATCATTAGTTCAAAATATTCATGTATTGAAGTTCGTTATAGAAATATGTTCACCACATTAGAAATACAAAAAGTATAACACTTGATGTGTTCATTATAAATAAATAAGCTGACACAAATTTAAGAAGCTTGTTACTAGGATGTAAAAATGAAGCAAAAGAATCTAAAATCCATCTTTTAATAATTATGTCTTTGCTAAAGTTTGAAAACTTTTACTGAAGTTTGAAAAGGTATTGCCTTTTAATAATCATCACCTCATTAGGCAAATGCCTCCTCGTTAAATTCTCTTTAGGTCAGCGAGTTTCCTTAAATTTCCCTTTTTTATTTATCTTTTCCGAAAAGCATGGTGTTGTACAAAAGCACGATCTCTAGTTTAATTGAAATTAAACTGCTGCACAAATTACTGAATTCTTTTTTATAATTTCACTTTCTTATTCAATTTTTTTTAGAAATTACTGTAAAATTATTCTAAGAAAAGAAATTCCTTTATATATATAGAGAGAAAGAAGATGGGTGAGCCATAAATATCGAAACAATAGGCTATCTCCTTAAATATTGCCCCTAGACCCATACTTCCAATTGCAAAAATTCATGAAAAAAGGGGAAATTTTGGATTAGATAAGTTGCAACTCCATGGGGGGACTATTTGAAAAATTACGAAAATTAACATTTTATACGGCACCCGTAGGATAAAAATTCCAATTAGGAAAACTTTTCTTATTCAGTCCTGAATAAGACACAAGAAGTTGCATCTTCATATCTTCAAAACTCGCAGAGTTATAGCCGTTTGAATTATTCATCAGGTTTTAAGGGATTAGATACAAGTTGAAATACGCGCAATTTAAAAGCCAATGTTACTTTAACAGTCTAGGAAACGTGTAAAAAAATCTACCTTTTGAATTTTTTCTCTTTTTTTTTTTTTTTTTTTTTTTTTTTTTTTTTTTTTTTTTTTTTTTTTTTTGTAATGGTTAGCCATATAATTTGCTAAGAAAATCACATCCTAAAATTTATCCTAAAGTATATAAAAAATTCACATTGTTAATACTGGTTTAAATGGGATAATTAAAAATCGTTATAACTCGAAACATTATTTATCGGATTTCAGTTTCTTTCCATTTAATTGAAGATGAAAATCTAATCTTAGTTTTGTTTCAGGGTTTTTGTTTTCAATATTAATTTTAAAACTATTAAAAATATTTATTCAAAAAATAACATAATTTAACAAAAATGATATTTTCAAAAGTAAATATTTTTTCAATTTTGCCCGAAACAAAACTAATGTAAAAATAACATGTTTCAAGTTTGTACTTTTTTAATTTAACAATTCTTAACTTTTTAATAATTTAAAGAGAAGAAATTGTCGGGAAAAAATCATTATGCAGAAAAACGAAATGTATCGTTTTACTGCCTGTCAGTTATTTAAAAGAATGCTTTTCTAAGTTGCAGATTAAGTCTTTTTTAGAAATTTATCTCTCATAACTTCAACTTTTTATCGTCCTAGATAGGCTGTTAAAAAATCTGTATTCTGGGCTCACGCCGGGTTAGAACCGGGACGTTACTTTTTTCTGAACTCTCACCTATACGAGCCTAATGTATTTTTGATACCGAAGGGGACAGCTTCCCTCTTCCTACACTGTAAAAAAAATCTGAAAAGGTACTAAACCTTTTCTAGGAAACTGGGATTCCAAGAAATTTTCCTGTAACGGTAACAGCAAAAATTCAAGTTTCAGAATCGATTACATGAATTTTTCCTGTTATCGTTACATGAAAAGTTCTTGGAATCCCAATTTCCTAGAAAATATTTAGTACCTTCACAGATTTTTTTTTTTACAGTGTAGGTCTGTACTGGACGAAAATTTCAATCCGGTGTCGAACATTCCATATTAAAATCACTAGTCTCTGACTGACCTAATACCCTGTTAAAACTAATGGTGACACATTGCACCTTTTAGGGGGTGAAAGGCTTGTCTTACTGGTGACACCCCTAAAGGAGCCAGAATGGCACCTTTAATTGGGGTGAAAAGATGGCACCCTTAATCCAGAGTGCCCAATAATAAAAAAATAAAAAACATACAAACCGACATTCGGCCTTCGAAGGATTTGAACCCACAATGTCTGATTACAAACTCAGTGCTCTAACGCTCGGCCATCGCGCTCACCTTCAAAGTCTCACTGAAATGCTCAAATGTCTTGAAATTCAAAGGTTGCTTTATATAAAAAAGCTCGCCAAAAGTTAGCCATCCGAAGTTCTGAACGAAATTGGGATAGCGTATAGCAATGACAGTCATCGTAGGGAGAAATTTCTGTTTTGATTTAACAGTGACGGCTAGTTGAATTGCAGGATACACGGCACAGAGCATACGCAAATGACTAAGAGGTGAAAATCTTCCAACGGTATGCATTGCGCGGCACCTTACTTAGTGTGAATTATCCATCAGAGATCAAACGGCACCCCAAACACATTTTCAAGCCCTCGGGTGTCAAATGGTAACACCTTTTCACCCCTGGGTGCCAAATGTAACTTGTTTGACACCATTAGTTTTAACAGTGTACCTGCCTGATATAAGTAAAATTTCGTTCAATCAAAATTTTTACAAAAATCACATAGATTTTAAAATCGCTTTTATTTTACAAAAAAAAAAAAAAAAAAAAAAAAAAAGAAAGAAACTTTTAAAAATTAATTTTTTTAAAAGAATAGTGTATTTAAATGCTAAAAAATTAAACATAATAAAAACAGAGAAAAAAATCTGCCTATGACGGAATTCTGTCTTAAACGGAAAATGTATTGATCCATGCAAAATAAATACAATAATACCTGAGAAAAAAGTAAATTCCATTTAACCCTCCTAGGAAAGGCATTTGTCTAAAACGTATTTTTTCTTTCCTAATTCCGTCTTAAAAGGTTTTACTGTATAGCATTTTTCAAAGTCACCTACGCACGGGCTATGGATTAGCGATATTAAAATATGTGAAATATTTACATATAAATAGAGATTCATTGATAAAATAAATATATCACAGGCTTTGGCGGTTTTTTAATAATAAAAAGTATAAATATAAAAAACGAAAAGCTATAATAAGCATTTTTTGTAGGAACTCCTCCATACGAAAGAATTTTTAACCACACCGAAGTAAAAAACTATGTATAAATTTACGGCTGAGCCGGGCTATGATTTAAATTTTTTTCTAGGCTGGTCAGGGTTATGATTTTAACATTTTTCCATACCGGGCAGAACTTTTTTTCCTATGGGTCGGTTTGGAACCGGACATAGATATCTCGATCCAGGCAGACTTCCAGTGCTGACGATCAACATAATTTGAAAACAAGTTTTGATTTAAATCAATACGCTGCTTTATTAAGAGGCACTGTCTTAAATCGTATCTTATCTTTAATGCCAGATAATTTGTAGACGATCCCTCATTTGCTTTGAAAATGAGGCAATAACTCTTTGTTTACAAGCATGGTAAAGTGGTGTAAGTCGCGAATTTTGGAGGACTTTGGATTTTAATATCTCTGTCAGGTTTTTAGATACGAAGATGACATGTTTTTGTTGCATTTAGGAATGGATAAAGAATACTTCCCTAATTGGGAATTTTGCTCTACAGGGGCGGTATATAAATTTTCGTACTTTTTCAAATAGACCCCCCATGGAGTTGCAACTTATCTTATCAGAAATTTCAACTTTTTTATGAATTTTTGCGATTGGAAGTATGGGTCTAGAGACAATATTTAAGGAGATAGCCTGTTGTTTCGATATTTATGACTCACGCTGTATACAGCGATATATAAATGAAAATTTAAGATGAAAAAGGTGGCGTGTAACAACAACAATAAAAAAGTGTTAATCATACGATTTAATATAATTAGCGGTCAGCTACAATTTGTTAAACAACTATTAAAAATAGAAGAAGAAATAAATAAAGAAAAAAAGAAAGAAGTGCAAATATTTATACTTTATATTGGTAAATTTTACATTTAATAAAAAATTAAGAATTTTAAAGGGTTAAAATTATAACAAAAATGTATATCCTCATGTAAAAGTTAATATCACCATAGAAAATTACCTTTTCAAAAATATTTTTAAACCAATACAAATATTCATCATTAGTTAAAATTATAAACGTATTGAAGTTCGTTATTGAGAGATTTTCAGTGTACTATAAATACAAAACGTATAACACTTGATTCGTTCTATATATTAACAAGCTGACATACATTTCAGAAGCTTGGTACAAGAATATAAAAACGAAGCAAAGGAATCTAGAATCCATCTTTCAATAATTATGTCTTTGCCAAAGTTTGAAAACTTTTCCAGAAGTTTGAAAAGGTATTGCCTTTTAATAATCAGCACCTCATTAGGCAAATGCCTCCTCGTTAAATCCTCTTTAGGTCAGCGAGTTTCCCTAAATTTCCCTTTTTTATTTATCATTTCCGAAAAGTATGACGTTGTACAAAATCAGGATATCTAGCTTAATTGGAATTAAAGTGTTGCACAAATTATTGATTTGCTTTATTATTCTTATTCTTTTAAAATTATTTTAAGGAAATAAATTCCTTTATATACACCAAGAAAAGATGAGATATATATTGCGATATAAATGACAATTTCAGATGAAAGATAAAAGGTGACATATAACAACAACAACACCACAAAAAATAGCTTTAATCATACATTTTAATATAATTCGTGGTCCGCTACAATTTTTAAATCGGTATTTTTAAAAAAAGGAAGAAAGATAGTGGCAATATACATACTTCATATTGGTAAATTTACATTTTAACAAAAAATTCAGAGTTTTAGTAAGTTAAAGTATAGGTTAAAGTATAACGAAAAAGTGTATCCTCGTGTAAAAGTTAATATCACCATAGAAAATCAATTACTGCAATATATTTTTAAACTAATACAAATATCCATCATTAGTTCAAAATATAAATGTATTGAGGTTAGTTATAGAAAGATTTTTAGTGGATGAGTACAAAAAATATAACACTTGATGCGCTTATTATGTAAACAAGATGACATAAATTCCAGAAGCTTGTTAGAAGAATATAAAAATGAAGCAAAAGAATCTAAAATCCATCTTTTAATAATTATGTCTTTGCCAAAGTTTGAAAACTTTTACTTGAGTTTCGAAAGGTATTGCCTTTTAATAATCAGCACCTCATTAAGCAAATGCCTCCTCGTTAAATCCTCTTTAGGTCAGCGAGTTTCCCTAAATTTCCCTTTTTTATTTATCTTTTCCTAAAAGCGCGGCATTGTACAAAATCGGGATCTCTAGCTTAATTAGAATTAAACTTCTGCACAAATTATAGAATTTTTTTCATTGATATTTTCATTTTTTTAAAGAAATCACTGTAAAATTACTTTAAGAAATGAAATTTCTTTTTAATAATTGGAAATTAATAAATGAGCTGAAATTCACTATAAGTTAATAAAATGTGCTTAGCTAATTTCCGCTTAGATGGAAACCAAAACTAGAACAGACAAATATATATAGACAGAAAGAGAGAATGAGATATATTTAGCGATATAAATTAAGATTTCAGATAAAAAAAAAGGTGCTATGCGACAACAAAAAGGTTAATCGGCACAGATGTCATATACGCACCACATTTGCACGTGTTTTTTACCCCGCCAATTTGGCATTGCAAATCTCTGCCATGATGGAGAAGATTCGTTTAATAAATTTATAACAATTGTTAGGGAAATAAAATGGAAAAATTACAGATTTCAGTGAAATATGTTGTTTAAGTAAAGCAAAAGCATGCGTTCAATATGGCTTAAGTATTAATATTTACGATTCTTTGTGAAAATTATACTTAGTGTTTTATTACTTATTAACTTTATTATTTGTAACTGTTTATTTATCGTTTCCTTTTTTATTGAACTCGTGTTTATTTATCGTTATTTTTCCTTTTAATTTTTTAAATCATTTTTATTATATACTAAAATCAATAATTATATTAAACTGTCATTTATTATTCCCTTTCTTAAAATACTAGACTATCTTTCATTTTTTCACGTTATTTTATTTATATATTGCAGTAAAAAATCACATGCTATTATTGCATGCAATTCGTAACATATTTTCAAACGCAAAATCTTCGGCAAATTGGTGGGGAGAAAAACACGTGCAAATGTGGTGTGTATATGATATCTGTGCCGATTAATCATATGATTGAAGATAACAATGGTCCGTACAATCTGTTAAATTACTATTAAAAGAATCTATATATATTTATAGTAATTGTAATTGATAAATGAAGCCTTTTATAATAAATTCAAATAAAGATTTGTAATAATATCAAATAAAGATCTGTGTAGTTCATTTTCTCGAAATTATGAATGTGGAACTTACCACCTTTATCATATGAAGTACTCAAATATTTTACTTGCAAAATAAACTGACTGTAAATAAAATAAACTCATTGTTTAGTCTGAAGGGTTTTTCTGTCTGGTATTATGTATAATGTATTTCAATGATATTTTTCTCAGTTACAAAGATATTTCTTTTTAAATGCGTCCGTAATTATATCAATTCTTAGTGTCTGTCCCTCTGACTGCATGCACTGTAAAAAAAAAAAATCTGTAAAGGTACTAAAGATTGTCTAGGAAACTGGGATTCCAAGAACTTTTCATGTAACGATAACAGGAAAAATCCATGTAACCGATTCTAAAACTTGAGTTTTTGTTTTTACCGTTACAGGAAAAGTTCTTGGAATCCCAGTTTCCTAGATAAAGTGTAGTACCTTTACAGATTTTTTTTACAGTGTGTGACAGCGCACAAACTACCCAAATGAATTATTTAAAATTTAATATCAATAATTTTTGCTGAATTTTGACTAGTCATTTCAAATTTCAAAAAGATTGAATCAAAACTTAAAATGATATAAATAAAAGTTATCTTAATTCTATTAATTCTGTCATACGTAATTAATTTAATGATAAGAAATGATTCTAGGATGTCACTGTGATTATGTCCTATTTAACATGAAGTTCTATTATTTTCGTATTACTGAATTAAATGGAGGTCATCGTAATAAATTTTGCATTGGACTGCAACAGCAAATGCACGAAGATCTGAATATTTATTAATTTTGTAATAGTCTGAACGCACCTCATTTGCCATGTTTGACTTACAATTTCCGACTTGTTTCAAGAAGACATTGCTAAAATCCTGTTACTATAATCCCGTTAATATGCATGTATACTTACACTGAAAAAAAAAATCTGTAATGTTACTAAACTTTTTCTAGGACACAGTAACAGCAAAAATTCATGTAAAAGAATCAGTTACAAGAATTTTTGCGGTTAACTTTGCAAGAAAAGTTCTCGGAATCCCAGTTTCCCTGATACAGTTAAAAAACTTTACAGATTTTTTTAAAGTGTACATGCATCTTCAAAAGGTGCATACAACACTTGTTTTCAATACTGGCAAAAAGGAAAACTAATATTTGCCTAATTTAATTAAGGAGTTTTCGTTATTAAAAATATAAAGATAGCTGTTTAAAGTTTCCCGACTACGGTCGGATACATTTTTTAACTCTGCTTTTTACGGATTTTTTTAGTATTTTTCAATGTAATCTAATACAGAATAAAGGAAATTATATAAAAAAATGTAATATCGATGCAACTTTTTAAAATTTTGACGAATTTCGGTCATTTATTTAGTTTTTTTTTGAAAATATCTTGGCTCTAAAAAGAGAAAAAATGCATATAACGCAAATCTTTTTTCAACATATGCATATTAGAAATTTTTGAGTGTAATGAAATAAAAACTAGTACACTCTAAAGAAATTTTGGAAAACTACAAAATTTTTTCTAGTTGAATTATATTCCAAGGACTTTTATTCAATGGCAACAATAAAAAGTCATGTAACAGATACAGATTTGCAATTTGAATAAAATTTTTTTGTACATATAAAATTTTAGTAGGCATTACAGATTTCGTTAAATTTACATTACTAAGGATACAGATTTTTTGACAGTGTAAATATAGAGAAATCTAAAAGAGATACAGCTGATTATGTTCAGATACATAGAAACTTTTAGTAATTTTACATGTAATTCTTCATAAAAATGATATATATCAATGAATAAGTCACTTAGAGCTAATTCTTTTCTTTATTGCACGCTAAAGGTTACCAAAAAGCTACACAAAAAATTTCATGGTTATAGGATAATAAATCTTAGAGCAATAGTCGTTTACTTTTTCCGATGAAAATTTAGTTTTTCAGAAAACATATTTAAAGCTTTCAACTTCAGTTTAAATTAACGCCGTCTGCCTCTTTTTAAAGAGCTCTAATTTCATTTCTAATATGTCTACTGGAAAAATAAAAACATATTTAAAACAGTAATTTTCATTCTATAAGAAAATAAATAAAAAAAAATGCGAATTTTAATTGAAATAGAGTTTTTAAATGCAAGCAAATACGCTAAAAAAAATTGATTTATGCAGTAAAAAATCTGTACAGTTACTAAGATTTTTCTAGTAGACTTGTATTCCAAGAACTTTTCATGTAACAATAACGGCAAAATTTCATGTAACCGAGGAAGGTTACATGAGTTTTGCTGCTATTGTATATATATATATATATATATATATATGTATATATATATATATATATGTATATATATATATATAGCATTGGATATTGAACTTATCTTTACAATTTGCCAAATATTAAGAAATATGCCTGTTGAGTAGATTACAACTGTAAAAAAAGGTCAAAATGAAAAAATTCAAAGGTTATCGGGGAAAAAAAGAATGAAAAATGCATAATAAATTTTTGCCGGCAAGATAGGAGATAAATCAATAACACATAAAATGAATTTATGTTCCCAAGCCAGGTGTGCTTATTAGATATCGATTTTTTTGACAAAACTTCTCTGAGACTTGACTCGACTGTTTATGCGAGTTTTTGCTTTGAATACATGTTTAATTCCATTTCCTTCTAAAGTAAAATAAATTGCTAATGCAAATTATTGAAATTTTCAAATATGTCTTTTAGAGTCAGTTAGTATTTCATACTAATTTAAGATGAAGTCATCTGAATATTCTAGCAGTGAACAAATATTGATTCAATGTTCGTAAATAATAAACTATTTGTAAATATTTCCAATATAATTTCCATATTGGTTTTATAGAAAAAATAGAATAAAATGCCACTTTTACAGCGACATTATCAGTATAAATAAAATATTATGGAATATTAATTTTGAAAAAATATTGATATTACATTGAAAATATTAACATCTTGTTCAAACTCAAATATTGAATAAGTATTGGCTTTAATAAATTTATGTCTTTTTCTTTTTCACTCCTAATATTTGGAAAACATAAACTTAAATTATAGGAAATGTGTAACAGATATTTTACCAATATTAATAGAATATTAGATGATAATATGATTTCACTGAAAAAAGCTCGAAATGTAATAAGGATCGTGGAGTTATAACGCCTCGTTAAGGCTCTATCAATTTTCACATCTTAATTCTAGGTATTTTTCAAAATAAATGTAGAATTTGAAATAGCAACTTATTAAATTTGTATACAAGGAAGAATATTTTAGCAGAGATGTATGCATAAAATGTAAGGGCGTTATTTTATCGAGCAATGATTTATTTGGCATTATTACCCGCCTATATTGGTAATAAAGTCATGCAAATAAAACTAAATAATAATATGTAGTAATGACATGTGGATGATCAAAAATACGCAGGCCATAGGATAAATGGATAAATTGCTTTTATTTATCATAAATTGCAATGCCTGCATACTGTAATATTCATTTGCTATTTTATTCTTCTATATACGTATCTCTTTATACTTTTGTTTTCAATAATGACAATAATGGTCTCTCATGCATAAAATTAAAAATTAAAAATGTAGCTTTGCAGCTGAAAAGATTCAATCGGTGTAATAACACCCGTGGATGGCATTATTACCTTAGTATACATTTTGCGCAGTACATTTTAAATTAGAAGCTACCTTGCGTACCCATCCAAAATCTCCCATAATAGTTTGAAAGTACAGGAAATTCACTGTACATTTATGTAATAAGCAAAGTATTTATTAATAAATATATAGTCTTAATATCACACAACGTATCTAGTAGCAAATTTTAAATCGGGGTTGACTCTTACGTGCTTATTTTAACAATAATGTATAAAATTGTAATAAATTTATGTTTAGCGACCGTTTGTAATTCAGATGACTCAGAGTTATTTTGCAAAAAATTCGTACTGCCATTTTTCCGGATTCGTCCATAACTACGCGTAATATTAGCACTTGGCGTTATTATCCCCTGGACACCTTAATAAGAATACTTGAAGGGTAATATTTACAGCTCCGACATGTCAAATAGAAAACACTTTAAACATTATTTTTCATTTAAAATAAAATTAATTAAATAAAAATATTAACATGCTTTTAATAAAATATAGTATTTTAAAGCAAGTCAATTTTCTGGCAGTGACTTAGAGACAGTGATTTGGTGGCAATAGCTACTTCAATTTTCTATGATTTATTAACCGGGAATTTGGATATACACTTTTTCTAAATAAAATGGCGTTATTTGCACCACTAAAACATTTTTATATTATGATTCTTCTTAAGCAACATCTGTTTAAAAGTGCACATATAACATCGTCATCACGAAAACATAAAAAAATTCCAATGTCGTCATTCTAGAAGTAAATTGGGTATATAATAATTGATATCCTTTCATTTGTTTGTTTATAAAAACTACATGTTTCCTCCGAAATCATTCATTCTTATTTCTTCAATATTCAGAAAATGATTTTATAAACGGATTAATAAATTTGCATTCTTTCAGCTACTTGATACAATTAAGAAGAAACGAAAAAAATAATATAAGTTACACATTTATTCTTTAAAATACATTTTTGCAAAGAGTAAGTGTTGTATCAAGCGTAAAGTAAGTTTGTAATAAACAAAAATAATTTAATTGATAAGTAAAAACGAAAAAAAATATTAAAATTCGGCTGATTTTATAACAGACGATAATTTTAGCATTGCACATATTTTAATTTCCACATTTCCCCCGTTTTATAGGAAAATGGCAACAAAAAAATATCTCCAGCTTTTTTTCTTTTAGTTTTATTTGGTCATTGATTTAAGATAAATTAATAGAGTGGAAGTACAATGTCTGAGAGTGAAGCCAAAAATGTAACACTAAAATCCCCTACATTAAGCCCAATTAAAAGTGCTATTACACGTAAAAGTTGCAAGCGACAAAAATCGCCTGCGTTTTTTCGTTTTCTAAGCATTTCATTGGCTGTTCGAGAAGAGGCTTTACCATCATTTGGATTTCCAAGCGTTTGATTGGTTCTTACTGGCAACTCGCTTCGTTCCAGTCGTCAAAGACGCTCCGACACAAGAGAATCGCGCGCTAACCAAGCGACTCCCCTGGTCCCATAGGATAACATGGAGACGCCTGCAGCACGACACGTGTAATAGCACTTTTAGACCCAACAAAACCACGTGCTTTTAACACGCCTATCAATTCAAACTCGTTTAAACCTGTGTTTTTTTGCTCTATTTTTTCAATATCGAAACTGTTATTGAACAGAGGATTGAAATTTCGTTATAAAATGACAATTTGTGATATTATCGTCTGTAACACATTTCGGAAAATGTAAAAGTATCTAATCAATCGTTTCAGCGGTAAGAATTGTTTGATTATATTATCATATGTATTTTAAATATCAATATCGAAAATTCTTTCAAGATTTTGTTTGAAACGATAACTTTTTTTTTGTTGTTGTTAATGTCTTGAAATCGTTTGCATTCGGAAATCAAGATTCTAGATCAAAATTTATTACTTGAGTTTTCATACATGATTTTAAAGAATGTGTTCATCATTATGTTTTAATTATGCTAACTAGCTGCACCCGTCGAAACTCGACGGAAAAGAATATGTATTAGGTATGATATATATTAATCTTATATAGACAGTAAAATACTGAGCGAAATAAACAATTGCTACCTCTTAAAATAGGGATAAGATAGCTTTTCATGATGAAGATGTACAAACTTCAGAAAATAACAAAAAATAAGGAAAACAACTCATAAATTACTATGTTGGACTTAACTTCAGCTACAATTCTTTTTTTAATGCGGTTTCTAAACCTTAAATATTATTTAAATGCCAAATTATTTAGGAAGTTAATATTACACCCCAGAAGACAAATTCAAAAATATCTGCTTAGTTTATTTTTTCTTCGTTTAAATATCGCTTGATAACTGTACAATAATTATAATATCAATGAAACATTTTAATTATAATAGAAACAGGGACTTACTAAACTGCTTAACCAACCCACTACACATTCAAAGCACTTGCAATCAATTTAATTTATTTATTGGTTTGTATCCTCCATGAACTTTCAGTAAAAATTAATTTTATTGTTATGGCAACAACAAAAAGAAAAAAAAAAACGATATCTCTGTTGTTAAAAAGAAAAATTTTTTTGTATTTGTTGCTGAAATGCAGATTTTTTTTATTTTAAACAATAACTTAATACAATGAAATGATTGTAATTATTTTTTGATGTTATGTAAGATAGAAATATAGTAATACCGGCATATCACAGGTTTTATTCTTTTTTTTTTCTAATATGACATCATTTACACCTTCAGAAATATTCATCTTTTCTTAAATAAAAGCGTAATTTATGCAGTTATTTAAGAATTCTTTAGTTTTTCATAAAATATTCATTATAATTAAATAGAAATGGCGCAGTTTATAGAAATATTTTCATTTAAGCACACCATGGACATTCACATTAATAGAAGTTCACTTTATTTAGATGCAGGAATTAAAGTCAGTGAATATGACATCATCACTGACACAGCTATAACAATGTATATTATATTCATGGAACAAATTTATCTGGTTTCTGTATGACGACATTTTCTCCATCGACAAAATTTCGCTTTAGATAGTATATTTTATTAAAGTTTATCTTCTGTTACTTTACTTACATAATACTTAATAATATTACTCAGTAAATAATCTGTGCATTGCAGGGAATAACTATGATCAATCATTTTATTATGAATAAGTTTAACAAAAACCTTTATTTATTTTATTTTATTTTTATTTATTTATTTTGAAATGCGATTATACATTCACTGATGAGATCAATCTCCTGTTTGTTTGTTTATTGAACAACATACATCTGACTTGTGTGCTCGACATGAAGCCTGCTTATAAGAATCAATCTCCTGATTAGTGGAAAATAATAAAACAAAATAAATTTTGAGAAAAGCTTAACCAGTTGCCACTATTTTGAAGAAATGTCATGAAAAAGCTTTTAAAATTAAAAATAAAATATAAAAATTGAAATAAATTAAAAATTAGCCAAAATGGGCACATCTTCACATAAACAGCTTTCATTTTAAAAAATAATTATCAAAATCGGTACAGTAGAAAGCTCAGGGCTGATGTCCAAAAAAACAGCCAGGTGTTTTAAATATATAGATTCTCCAATTTCAGTTATTAAAAGAAAATGTTTATTTTAATAAATAATGATAGATCAAAGAAAATTTTAAAAATTTACTATTTCTTCTTCAAATATACCTCAGCTGTGTAATTCAGTTGTTTAAATTCGTCTTATTAATATAAAATCCCTTCTACGGTACTTGTTTGGGACATTAAAATTTGAGCGTTAAATGGTTCCATATTATAAACCTTTTTCGCGGCTTACTTCAGCTCCACTATCTCTTTTCACCTTCACTTTTAATAAAAATGTGTGCATCTGTTGCCACAATTACAAAAATCGTGGCTTACTTCAGCTCCACCTATCTCTTTTCACCTTGATTTTTAATAAAAATTGCGTACATCTGTTGCCACAATTACAAAAATGGTATTAAAAACTTCAAAAAAATTAATATCTCAAAAACAAACTAAGATACAATTTGCAGATAAATTACATTTAAAAAAGCATTTTTTTTCTCTATACAACGGTGTAAAAAATTAAAAATGTGCAATACTTAGAAATTAAAAAAATTGTAATAACAAAAAATAAAATAAAAACCCAAATTTTATTTCAAATTTCAAAGAGTTGCCATTCGCAAAATGACGTATGCGTTACCCACAGGCAGGTTTGGCCTTTACATTATAAATATGTTGTGATATTAAACTTGCAGTTGATTATTGCTAATGTATAAACATATGAGAAAATAATCTAAAAAAATGCTCTGTTTAAGTCTCGCACTGGGTTACTTGTTTAACGCCTTTGCGGTGGAAGCCTTTTTGGAAATTTTTAAAGTTTTGTGACCGGTTTTTAAAAACAGAAAATTATGCCTTATTGAATCGAAAAAATGCTCCCATTAAATGAGGAAAATTTTGCAATAAAATTTTTTACTGGCGGGGAAAACAAGGATTCATAAGGGTTCTTTTACGGCACATATATGCGTCGCTCGTCTCCAAGGGGTTAATAAAAAAGGATAGGTTTTTTTATATAAATAAGAGTAAAAGAGTTCATAGTTATATTTATTTGTTTTAAATTTATATTTTGATAACGAAACAAATTTAGTAACTAATAAGAATGTATTTATTAAAACGCAACACGTTGCTCAGTGGCGCACAAAACAAGAATTTTAATATACACTTGTGCAATTAAAATAAAATATAAATATCAACGTTTCGCGCCGTCTTCGGCGGGCGTCTTCAGGAAATATGATAATGGAAGGACTAAGTTTGCATCTTGATCGAGAGATAATATTTCTAATAAATTAAAATCGAGATGAATTAAAAGTTTTAAAATGTTGCCACTTACATGTTTTAATTCATTTCGATTTTAATTTATTAGAAATATTATCTCTCGATCAAGATGCAAACTTAGTCCTTCCATTATCACATTTCCTGAAGACGCCCGCAGAAGACGGCGCGAAACGTTGATATTTATATTTTATTTTAATTGTACAAGTGTATATTAAAAGTCTTGTTTTGTGCACCACTGAGCAATGTGTTGTGTTTTAATAAATACATTCTTATTAGTTAAATTTTATGGTGCAACTGTCCTGTATATATTTACAAATTTAATAGATTGTTTTTTAATTCATTTACTTACAATAAACATAATATCTAAATGTTAGGTGAAAAAGAAATATCATATTGATAAATAAAATTTAAATCTCTCCCAATATTAGGTCAATCAATTGTAACTTAACCATAGTACTTTAAGTTTAAATTTTGCATCTAGTGTTTTTTTATATAAGTACCTACATTATTATAATTATTAAAAACTATTTAAAATCTTTAAATATTCCAGCAAGTTTTTTATAAAATAAAATTTCATAAAATTTTTTTCGTAGAAAAATCCTATGAATATAAGATAAGTAAAATAACTAAACAATATAGTTTTCATTTAAAATGATTAAAATATTTTTCTGTAAGTAAAGAATTTTTAGAATCAAACACCTAAAATAAAACTATAAATAACGAAATCTGATAAATACTCAACGACAAAATCTTATTTATTTTAGCTATCAATACGAGCAAAAGAATTCATAATTCTATTCGTTAATTTGTGAATATTTATTCTTGGTAAAGAAACAAATGTTACAGATTTTTTTTCCAATTCACTTAATTACATTAAACACCATTATCGATTAATTTTAAGACAAAAAGAAGTATCAACTTAACGAAACGCAGTATCAGTTAATGTTGAAATAAAACGAATTATAATATTCAGCTAAATTTTATGTCAGGACCTAAACTACAGTAATTGGAAAATCTATGAAAAACTTTAAATAGGCAAACAAGATTCTGACATAAAATTTATTCGATAGTTAAAAATGTCTACAGATAAAATAAATTAAAGGAAATAATGTTTAATACAAAATAATTAAAATATTTCTTATGAAATCATTTAGCATAATTTAGCATATTTTATTATATTATATTATATATTATATATATCAAATTTAGCATAAAATAATTAAAATATTTCTTTATGAGTAAACACTCTTTAGATTCACACACTTGAAACAAAACTATGAATAACAAAATTGGATAAAAATTTAATTGCAGAATCTTATTGATTTTTGCAATCAATCCGAGCAAAACAATTCATAGTTCCGTTTGTTAATTTGTGAATATTTATACTTGATAACGAAACAAACGCCATAAAATTTTCTTTCAATTCTCTTAATTACATTAAACATCAGTATCGTTTCATTTTGAGACAAGAAGAAATACCATCTTGACAAAAAATAGTATCAATTATTGTAAAAATAAAATGAAGCATAATCTTCGGCTAAATTTTATATCATGTCCTAAACTACAAAAATTGGAAAAATATATGACAATCTTTAATTATGCAAACAAGATTTTGATTTAAAATCCATTTGATAGATACAAATATTTACAGATAAATTTAAGAAAAAAAAATATTTAGCATAAAATAATTAAAATATTTCTTTATGAGTAAACACTCTTTAGAATAAGGGACGTGTTGTGGAGGGTATACGGGAATATACGTAATGTACCTTCTGATTTTTTTAAAACTCCGTATACCCTCTGTTTTTTAAATAAAGCATTAGCAACGTATACTCTATATATGAACGTTCATGATGCCAGCGTATACCCCCTACCTATAGCGTATACTCTGCTTTTTTACAACTACAACATTATTTAGAATCAAACACTTAAAACAAAGCTATAAATAACAAAACCCGATAAACATTTAACGACAAAATCTTATTGATTTTTGCAATCAATCCGAGCAAAATAATTTATAGTTCCATTTATTAATTTGTGAATGTGTATACTTGATAACGAAACAAACGTGATAGATTTTTCTTCCTATTCACTTAATTGCATTAAATACCAGTATCAATTAATTTTAAGACAAAAAGAAGTATAATCTTGACGAAACATTCTATCAATTAATGTTAAAATAAAACAAAGTATAAACATCGATTAATTTTTATATCAGGACCTAAACTACACTGTAAAACATTTGTGTAACATAAAACTTGTGGTAGCTTTGCTGCCACCAGTATTATGGTGTGATTTTTTGTCACTTATATAATGGTGTAATTTAAACATATGTTACAGGTGTAACACTACACATTACTGTTATGTTACACTGGTTATCTTAGTTAAACCGGTAACCACCATAAACTTGGTGGAAGCTTGGCTGCTACCAACTTTATGGAGTAACGTTACACAAATATTTTACAACGTACTATAATTGAAAAATCTATAAAAATCATTATATATGCAAACAAGATTTTGACATAAATTTAATTTGAAGATAAAAATGGCTAAATATAAAATAAATTAGAGGAAAAAATGTTTAACATATAATAAAATATTTCGTTATGAATTACAATAATACGCTTTGTATAAATCACCATTAAACGAAAATAACGAATCAAGACCCGTTTCGAGCTAGAAAAACCACAGCTCGTCATCAGCTGAAATAACACTCTGTTGGTAAGAGAATTATACAATATACTACTTGATTTATACTTTATCTCTAACTCTGTCCTCTTACGGACACGTGTCCGTGTAGCTCGAAACGTGTCCTGATTTGTTATTTTCGTTTAATGGTGATTTATACAAAGTGTATTATTGTAATTAATAATTATCACCAGTGTTATCGGTGTTTTTTATATATTTCTTTATGAGTAAACACTTTTTAGAACCACACTGTAAAAAAAATTCTGTAAGGTTACTAAGAATTTTCTAGGAAACTGGGATGCCTAGTACTTTTTATGTAACCGCAACAGAAGAAAATCACATAAAATAACAAAAGTTTCTTTAGTAACTGTGACTAAATTTTGTTTAGTAAACGTACTAACGATTTCTTAGGGAGGTTTCCAAAGAAACTTCTGTAAGTTTACTAAATATTTTTTTGTAACGTTACTAACGATCGTTTAGGGATTTCAGTAAAGAATATCGAGAAAATTTACTAATAATTACGTTGTGAACGTAGTAAAGATTTTGTAGGGAGTTTTCCAAAAATCTCTTTGTAAAATTACTACGGATTGTTCAGTAAATTTACTTATGATTTTTAAGGGAATTTCTCAAATTAGTTTTTGTAAATGAACTAAATATTGTTTAGTATACTTACTAGGGATTTCTTAGGGAGTTTTCTAAACACTTCTTGGTAAATTTACTAAGGATTACGTAGTAAACGTGCAAACAAACTTTTAGGGTGTTTCCTAAAAAATATTCTGTAAATTTTTTTATGATTTTTAGTACACTTACAAGGGATTTTTTTGTACATTTGCTGAAGAAATTTTTGTAGATTTGTGAAGGACTTTAAGTATATTTACTAATTTTCATTAGTAATGCACACTAAGTATTTTATGTACTTTATCGAATACCCTTAAAAAAAGTTAAATATTTTGATAAAGTAGATAAAATACTTAGTGCGCATTCCTAAAAATAAGAGTAACTGTATTATAAAGTCCTTCACAAATCCACAAAAATTTCTTAGCAAATATGCTAAAAAAACCTTGTAACTGTATAAAAATCATTAGAAATGTAACTTTATTAAGATATAGTGAGAAAAATTACAAATAATAATTTAATATTGTATTTAAAATAGTTTTTGCATTATCACCAGAAAATTTTTTCTAACAGTGCAAGAGCTATGATTTCTTAGTATTGTATCTAAAATATTTACACTTACCAAAAAATATTTCTAACTGTACAAAACTTTTGCAGTGAAATTACCAATGGTTTTTCAGCAGTATTCCAAAAAGATTTTATTATTATTATTATTATTTTTTTTTTGTATAGTAATACTTATAGTATTCTTTCAATATGAATTTGAATTTTAACAATTTTAAATATCCACAGTGGAGTTTTTCTTATGTATCAATATATTTCTTTAAAAAATAAGTAATATTAGCTTGACATGTGTTTCAATATAGTCACAGCAATTACCATAAATATTTGTATGCTACGCATGAGAATACTGACTGAAGCTTCACTATAGATAATTAAATAGGTACTAAACCATGCTTGATATTAAATGAGCATTGTAACAACAACAATAACTGAGCAGAGAAACTGAAGGAGATCTTACGGTTTTCAGTTAAGCTAAAAAAGGGTAAATAAAAACAGTAATGTAAAAAAATGTATCATTAGTAAGTTTATAAATTATGCCTATTATAATATATATATATATATATGGTTATTATTGAGACAAATTAAATTTACAATTTTTAAAGACAATTCTATTTGTATGAGTAAGCACTGTGCATCATCTAATCCAATATACGATTTGAAAACCTGCATATTATGAGAAACACCATCGGTTTATCTTATGTAAATATGCATCTGAACTAGAAATGGAAAAAAGTAGTCTTGCGATTTTTTTTAAATGGAGTTTTGTACAATTCCAAGATTATCAGAATTTCAGTCATAAGTGTATTATGGTACATATATTTTAAAGACTATACAATACGCGGTTCAAAATACTGCAAAAAAAAAAAATGTGACCATCTGTAATATATATAATAAAATTAACGTCTTTACATGAATGCCATATATAAGAAAATGTGTTTTTTTAATATCTGTTATTCTTATTTCTGCTGAATATTCCGTATAGTTGTCACTGATCACTAGAAACTTTCTTCCTTTTATTTATTTTCTTGTCTCTTTCCTCGACTTTCTCTTCACAAATTTGTTGCACTGTCTACATTAAATACACCTGACATTATTTATATTTTATTTGCTTGAGAGTTATATTTCAAATTGAAATATTTAAGAGGAAAATTTAATTAGTCATAGAACCACAATTTTCAAACTCTAAACTGGCTTAAAGTTCCAGAAGAATGGATCTAACATTCATGGATTTAGTAAGACTGAACTGTTGTTGAATCAGCTCTGGAATTAGAAATTCCATTTCAAAAAGTTGCATATAAGACAGATGATATACACACCTTAACATATGTACTCAAAAATGCATATTGGATATATCAACAGTCATTATTTCACACGTTTTAATGCTTATTAGTATGTTATAATCACCAGACGTGACTAAGAAGAATTTCTAAAAACAGAAAATGTATGAAAACAACAATTGAAACAAATAGAAAGGTATAATACTTTGAAAAATATTATGAGTAGTCATTTTTATTATAAATGCAATGTACATACCTGTACAACCAATAAATGTAATGTGATTAAATGACAAAATACAATGAAAATATGAAGTTTATTTCTAAATACTGATTTATTATAATCTATACAATAAAAATAATTTACATACATATTTTTAATATGACTCATATTTTATAAATATTACATAACTAAAGTTCATACAAATATCTATTAAATTCATGCTTCATCAATAGTATATTTGGAAACATGTTTTCTCCAAATTTGAATAATCAAGCTTATATACCTATTAAGATACTATTGGAAAATGATTGATAAAATATTATGGTAAAATATTTGAAAACTTCAGTGCTGTAGAATATATTAGAAAGCCCAACTAAGGTATGAGGAGGGATTTTTCTTATAGATAATAGTTCTTTTTCCTCGTCTGACTTTATCAAACTTTCATCATCCGGGAAGCTCACACTGTTTTTAAATTGGACTTCGGTTTTCTTACGCATCTATAGAAGAAAGTTATATGTTAACATAAAAAGTAAAGAAACATTTTAAAAAATTATAATGAATATTATGTAATAAAAAAATCTATATTCATCTTCGTATTGAATAAATGAACTTTACAACTACTTCAAAATTATTTCTATTGAACCGTCAAAATATGACGGTAAATATCTTAATGGTATCAAAGAAATAAAAGTTTATTTAAATGAATAAATGTTGAAAAATAAAACAATAAGAATTATAAATAATTTGAAAAACCATGCAATTTAATTTTAAATCAATGATTAGTAATTGTCAGTGATATATTCATTCATGTAGTCCTAGGAGTTTTCATATCTGAGGTTTTTCATTTACTGACAGAACATCAATAAATCGTAAATTGCTGTCATTATTTATTAAAATAATGACAGTAAGTTATATACTATATGTAAGTTTTCATGTAAAATACATTAGTAAAACCATATGAAACTGAAAAGTTCCCTTTTTTAAGGATTGACATGCTTTATGAAATAAAAATACAAATATCCGTCATAAGGTAGCACCAATAACACTAAAAACATTGAATATGCTTTATAAATGTTAAATATATAGCACTAAAACAGTTCAATTGGTGTAAAAATGATGTCCTGAAGGTATCTACAATGTTGAAGTTGTGGATTAAAAAAATCGTCAACGTTACATGGAGCAATTTTCCTGTGCCGGCATGTCTAGATAAATAACTAATACTCAGACACAATCCATCTTCATTTCCAATAAATATTGGTAGTAAATTTGCATTGTAATACAAATGCTTAAGCTTTCAATATGTATAAAAAAATACAAATTGATATATCCATCTCTTTGTGAATTTGGTACTTAAAAGTTTTCATAATTGCTAAGTGCTTCATTTGAATTGTGTGTAATTCAATTCTATCTTTATGCACTAAAAAAAAATACTAACAGTTTTTAAGTCAAAGTTATTTTTAAATTAAAAAAAAATATTAAAAACCTTTCAGATAGTATAAAATTAACTTTCCATCTTTTCTTGATGAAAACTATAGTTTTTAAAAAATCAAATGTTTATTATTTACCCCCCCCCTCCCCCAGAGTTAAAATGCGGGATAACAACCAATAATTTAATTTTTCTAAAACATTAATTTGTAATATAATGAATGTTTTTAAACTTTTATTAATTAATATTAATTATAGGAATTACAAATATTGCGATCATTTTCTTTAGTTAGATGTATACGATGTTATATACATTAATATTTGACATAATTGTAAAATCATTAAATAACCCTGATATTTAGATGTATTACAATTAGGAATTTCTTTTATCGTTAAATTGTTTACCTCTGCTAAAAATTAATGATTATTGAAAATAATTACTAAATATCACTTCTTCACCCAGGATACGCAAACTTTATGTTTTAACGGCAAAAAAATTCAGAGTTTGAATGATGACATGTTTTTTTTTAGTACATGTTAAACACCGGAAGAGCTTTGTTCCCTCACCCCTCCCCTTTTCGACAGCACTTAAAATTACCCTTTGAAATACTGTAAAACGTTTCAAACTAGTTGAATGTGGCAATACCGAAACTTTCATCTATCTATATACATGTTAATACTTTGAAATTTGCCGTCCCAATACGAAAAATATATGCCCATCTTGGGATTTCTAAGGATACGAAATGTTATGCATTATTTTTTGAGGTATGAACATCGCTAAAATCACCTAAATTTTGCAAAATTCAAGAAAACAGCGCCTCTTGTTTGGTGAGTTGGGCCGGAACCGAATATGTAACAGGACAGTATCTAACAGAATCTCAAGTTTGATGAAAATCCGATTAATAAGCATTAAGGTAGAGTTATTGCAGAAATCTGAAAAAATAGCGAAGGAACACCGCATGTTGAGCAATTTAAACAAAAAGTTAATCGGCACAAATTTACATTACGAATTAACTGAATATGATCTTTTATTATATGGAGTGCATTAGTTCTCGAGATAGAGTGCAACTTAAAATTTGTGTCTCATAACATACAAACACAAAGACAAAGTTACAGACAGACATTTTGTAAAAACATGGTTTTAGTATATCTGACTCAAAACTTAACTCCGTCGAAAACTGGAATTTACATCGAAAAGTACCCATCACTAATTTACATCAGTGACTGATTGAACATAATTTCTGTATTAAACCTATATATTTAAAATATTAAACTCTGTGCATTGGTTCCTGAGATAGAGTATCTAGAAAATGCTTGTCATATACAAATAAAATCACAGATTCCTCTTTTCGAAAAAGCGGGGTCTCTGCCCCCTAAAGCGTGTAAATCTGTCTAAACGTTTTACGAATCTAATACTTTCTTCTTATAAAGATTGATAAAGTAAAAATACAAAAAATATCGTTTAAAAAATTCATTGTCCAAAGTCACTTTTTCTTTTTTATCTGCGTATTTTATTGAGGTTTCACATTACATACATATTGATTAAAAATGATGGGGGGATGAAGGAAGAGTGGAACACTGGGAGGGATGGGACATTTGCAATAATTCTTAAAATATGCTTTATTTTTAATTTATGAAATTTCCATCAGATGAAATAATCAATGTATTATACTTATTGTTATAAATATTTGGAGTTGCAAGTAATTATGAGTTTGTCACTTAAAAAGTCCATTTCACAATAGAAAAAGTAACTAACTATTCAGATTTTTAATGTAAATTTTCCATCTCATTTTTTGTTGCAAATTTAATTGATTTTAACACTTTATAAACTCAACAATATGTTTTTTATAAATGAACAGTTAAGTAAAATCTAAAAGGCAATGTTTCTTTTGGAAACATATTTCTTTTAGTGCTACTGCAAGGTAGGAATGGGACACAATGATTCAAAAAAGATTGGGACCTGTTCTATCGTCCCCAAATTGTATCTCTACTCAAATAATTATATTTAATTACATACAACATCAAAAATTTGGCCAATATGGCACATTATAAATAAAAGAAAATGCCAATTGCACACAATTAAGAGCAAAAATTAATATAAAAACGAGTCAGAAAATAAGGGGTTTGTTATTTGAATACACCTTCAATTTTTCAATCATGAGAAATGCAGTTATAAATGCCCAATTTGACAGCATTTAAAATATATATGTATATTCTATCTTTATCAAAAAATTGACCAACGTGGCACATTATGCAGTTCCTATATAAGAGAGCTTATCATTTGGATGCGTTTAAAAGCAAAAATGAATTTAAAACGAGTCAGAATATAAGCAGTTTGGATTTGAGATTCTTTTCTTCAACTCATATTTTTGTTAATTTTATTTTTACTATAAGAATTGGCCCTAAAACTCCTCAGTATAAAAAATATAGATATTACTGAGAATATGTAAAATAAATTTAATTGGATTTGATATATTAAGAATTGACGAAGTATGGATATTTCCTCCCCCTCTTTCAGTTATCGTTTTATTTTATTTTTTTTCAGTATAAGTTGATTCTATTAAAACTTGTAAATATAAAAGTTTTAGATAATAAACTTCTATCCAATAAATAAATAAATAAATAATTGCATGCGATATCTTGAGAATTGACGAAGCTGTGATTTTTCTCTTCTACCACCCCCCCTTTTAAATCCTTAATGGAATTTATTTGCAAAGTACATTTGAGTTCACTGATTGTGCATGATTTGAAGAAAAACTTGAAGAAATGAATAAAAAAATATTTCATGTTATATCTTACTCTTAAAACAAAGGTTTCATCATCATTTTCTTACAGTTAATATTCCATAAAAAGAGATAAAACGTCCTCTAAAAATAATTAAATTATATATCTAAAACACAAATTTAACAGATATTTAATTGAGCTACGCGCTTAAATCTTTCAAATTATCAAAATATAAAAGATGAACTAAGTATAAAAATCTTGGGTTGAGGGAAGTTTTCAGGAAGTTAACTGCTGTTATAATAAAGTAATAAATACAGGTGAAAAAAATATGAAGGCATTGTAAAAATTTTAATTTTATGAGTAGAAATAGGAGACAAAAAGAATCATATTTTATTAATTATTGAAGGGGGAAGGGCTTATGAAACAATTTATAATCTACCTTATTAAAGTTTTACAAATACGCAAAAAATGAAAAGTAAACAAGTTAAGACTTTTTTATTGTTTATTTTTTGTTATAATAAAGTCACAAATAGATCAGGAAAAGGTTTTTAAAAAGCAAAGGATTTTTAAAATTTTAAACTTTATATATTAAAGGGCCAAAAATATAAGCAATTTTTTTAGAAGAGGGGAGATTTATTAGATGACTGACTTACATTACAAAAAATTTACAAATAAGTAAAATACTAATAGGCCAGTGGTTAGCTGGTAGAATTCATTATTAGAGGGAAACAGGAAATTGGTTTAATCCCATCAGTTTATGTCTACAATGAATATATTAAATTTTCTTTCTCGTACAAGACGAGCATTAGAAAATATATATAGATTTACAATAAAAATAAATAAAATAAAACCCACCTTTTTAATGACATAATAATATCTCAAAACAATTGTCAAAAACATTGTTAAAACAAATGATGTATGGCTTAAAATTCTGAGTAAAATGAGCATCTACACTTAAATTTTTTGTTGAACATTAATGTCTAAATAAATCAGAGGTCAGAGGTATAACTCAAAATTAATTAGGAAAAAATTATATTGTTTTAAACCCTTCAGTTTAGATCTAGAATGAAAGTACTGAGTCCCTTCCCCCCCTCGTTTGTGGTCAACGTTATAAAAAATAAGTACACATTTATAGTCGAAAAACCACTTTTTTTATTTATCTGAGCAATATCTCAAAAGAACTGATTCTATCGAAAACATTGTCAAGACAAATGTTTTATAATTTGAAATTAAAAATAAAACGAGTATATTTTTGTCGTATTCTATTTCAAAATTTTTCCTTAATCTCTAACAGAATATTGATGCAAGAAGAGACCAAGTTATCAATCTGCCCAGCCTCCATTTGTTTTACATGTTTTAAGTTGTTGAAGCCTTCACGATGTTTATGTAACTATGCTAGGGATTTATTTTATGAATTTTGAGAAATATAATTTTGTAGTTATCGTTAAAAGAGGTGCATGAATGATAGCTGTTTTACATGTCGCAACTGATACCGCTAATCTTAAACCATAGTTTAAAGATATTTTTTTTTATGTTAAGACTACATTTTTTATTACTCCGAAGACTTTACACTTTTATAAATTTAACCTGACAGAAATTATCATATAACTACCGTGAAGCAGTTTCTGCCGAAAGATTAATAAGAGGCCCGATTAACTCATAGGAAAGATTTTTTGTACTAAATGTTTTGTTTAAATCTCTTATAATTAAAATTCACCTATTCAAAAGTCTCTGATGATAGTACAAAAGTTTCAAATGAATGAAAACTTCGATAGTGTGTGTAGCTAAAATGTAAAAATGGGGGGGGGGGGGAGCAGCGGTCTGTGAAATCAGTAACATTAGTTAAAGGTTAATTTAAGATGTTCGTACTAATCGAAAATCCTTTTTTTTAAAACCATTTTTGTCCTTTATGTAAAATATCGAAGTTTAGAACCATGCTACTTGTTGACTTTAAATTTCCTCTAGCGAAAAGGTTTCTGCACACTCATTTGTCCCCCCCCTCCCCAAATTCTCGCATTTTTTTTTCAATTTCCTTAAGTCTAATAGATATCCACTTAATATATACACAATAGATAACTATGTACACATATTTCAAATATCAAAAATAATGAACTGACAATGATTTTGATAAAAATAGTTTTTATAGGTATTTTTATGGTAATTAATAAAAGTTTTTATTTCGATTATAAATCAATACACATTTTGTAACGCTACCCTAGTAAGAAACGGGAAAACTTAGTATATTCATTCTAGACCTACAAGGATTTAAACAATTTTCAACTTTCCTCTAATTAATTCAGATTTCGCCTCCCCCCACCACCGGGCTCTAAAGAATTTTAAATAGTTTAAAATTCTATGCTTTTTTTATGAGGAGCGCATAGAATATATAGCATAGAGCGCAAAATGAAGGGATGAGGGAGCAAAAGGAAAAGGAAAATTTCCAGCGGTAAGAAAAATCTTACTTGGCAATTGAGTGTGAAAATAAAGTAACGCATAGAGCAGATTTTATTTATTTTAAATTAAAAAGTTTTACAGATTTTTTTAAACTTTAAATGCTGTTAATGTGTGGGATTGACAAAATTCGGAAACGAATATTTTGAGGGTGAAATTCAGATGAAATTTTTAATGAAATGAAAGTGATGTTATCAATTGCTAATGAAATTTAGGATTGATTATTCACTATAAAGTAACAAAAAGTGTAGAAATAAGTTTAAACACTTTAATCTTTTGTACTTTGGAGAAGGAGGCAAAAAAGCAGAAGGGAAATTTGAGAAAAATAGAAGGGAAGTTTTATTTGTTACATTAAACATTAGAAATTTCGCATTTGTAATAAATACCTACGTAAAGAATAGTTATCTGACAAAAATATATGTAATTAACAGGAAATAACAGAAAGGTTTACTTGCTAGATCATGCTACATTATAACAAAAAATCAAATACCCTTATCTGAGTTATCGATGCTTATAATATGCACGCATTCATTAAAAGAGGTCTAAAAGCAATCTTAACAATTCTAGAAGCATTTTTAAAAAATTAAAGAGTGTTCATAAGTGTCTCCTAGGGGCGAAGTCAGGACTGAAGAGGTTAAAACAAACTTTAACACATTAAGAATAAATATTTACTTACTTTTTAACTAGAAATCCTTCTCAACAACGGATTCAAGATGGAAGACTTTTACGCCCTTGTGGCCGCGTAAACAATGATCACGTCACTACTGAAGCCCTTTCTGATTGGCTGACAGGTGAAACTAAGATATTTCATGTATTTGTGCTATGCGCTGGTAAATATAATACCCTGGTTACAGATGCAATTTTAGTAAACTTGCAGATTTCTGTGGCTTTACAAAAAATAATTTTGTATGTTTGCAGATTTTTTTTTACAGTGCAGGTACCCAAAACAAAACTATGAATCATAAAATTTTATTTAACGGCAAAATCTTATTGATTTTAGCAGTCATTAAGAGCAAAATAATTAATAGTTCCATTTACTAATTTGTGAATATTTATGCTTGATAACGAAACAAACATGATCGAATTTTCTTCCAATTTCACTTAATTATATTAACACGCCAGTATCGATTGATTTTAAGACAAAGAGAAGCATCTTAAGAAAACATAGTATCAATTAATGTAATCTTCGACGACATTTTATATAAGGACCTAAACTAATGTAATTGGAAAAATCTATGAAAGTCTTTAACTATTCAAGCAAGAGTTTGACATAAAATTTATTTGATAGATAAAAATTTCGACATATAAGATACATTAAAGAAAAAATATTTTACACAAAATAATTAAAAAAAAAATCTTTACGGAAAAAAAAACATTCTATAGAATCAGACACTTGAAACAAAACTATAAATAACAAAATCCTATTGATTTTAGCTATCAATACGAGCAGAATAATTGATAGTTCCAATAATTAATTTGTGAATATTTATACTTGATATCGAAACAAGCGTGTTAGATTTTTCTTCCAATTCACTTAATTACATTAAACACCAGTATCAATTAATTTTAAGACAAAAGAAGTATCATCTTGTTAAACATAATATCAATTATTGTTAAAATAAAACGCAGCATAATCTTGAGCTAAATTTTATGTCAGGACCTAAACTCCTGTAATTGTAAAATCTAAGAAAATATTTAAGTATGCAAACAAGATATTGACAGAAAAATTATTCAATAGATGAAAATATCTACATATAGGATAAATTAAAGAAAAATATATTTAACATAAAATAATTACAATATTTCTTCATCAGTATACATTCTTTAACATCAGACATCCAAAGCAAAACTATAAAAAAAGTCGATAGACATTTAAAGACAAAATCTTATTGATTTTAGAATGTTAAAATAAAACGAATTATAATATTCAGCAAAATTATAATGCCAGGACCTAAACTACAGTAATTGAAAAATCTAGGAAAAACTTTAAATAGGCAAAAAAGATTCTGACATAAAATTTATTTAATTGTTAAAAATGTCTACAGATAAAATAAATTAAAGGAAATAATGTTTAATACAAAATAATTAAAATATTTATTATGAAATCAATTAGCATAATTTAGCATATTTTATTTTATTTTATTATATATTATATAATATATGTATCAAATTTAGCATAAAATAATTAAAATTTTTCTTTATGAGTAAACACTCTTTAGATTCAGACACTTGAAACAAAACTATGAATAAAAAATTGGATAAAAATTTAATTGCAGTATCTTCTTGATTTTTGCTATCAATCCGAGCAAAACAATTCATAGTTCCATTTGTTAATTTTTGAATATTTATACTTGATAACGATAATCACTTAAATATAAGCTAAATAATTCTTAGTTCCATATATTAACTTGTGAATATTTATACTTGATAACGAAACAAATGTGATAGATTTTTCTTCCAATTTCTCTTAATTACATTAAACATCAGTATCGATTAATTTTAAGACAAAAAGAAATATCATCTTAACAAAACATAGCATCAATTAATGTTAAAATGAAACAAAGTATAATCTTCTGCGAAATTTTATATCTGGATTAAACTACTGTAATTGGAAAAATCTATGAAAGTCTTTAAATATTCAAGCAAGAGTTTTACATGAAATAACTTTGATAGATAAGAATTTCGACATATGAGATAAATTAAAGAAAAAAAATATTTTACATAAAATAATTTAAAAAAATTCTTTACGAAAAAACTTTCTTTAGAATCAGACACTTAAAACAAAACTATAAATAACAAAATCCGATAAACATTTAACGGCAAAATCCTATTGATTTTATCTATCAATATGAGCAAAATAATTCATTATTCCATTAATTAATTTGTGAATATTTATACTTGATAACGAAACAAACGTCATAGATTTTTCTTCCATTTCACTTAATTACATTAAACACCAGTATCGATTAATTTTAAGACAAAAGAAGTATCATCTTGTTAAACATAATATACATTATTGTTAAAATAAAATGGAGCATAATCTTGAGCTAAATTTTATTTCAGGACCTAAACTGATGTAATTGTAAAATCTAAGAAAATATTTAAGTATGCAAACAAGATATTGACAGAAAATTTATTTAATAGATGAAAATATCTACATACAGGATAAATTAAAGAAAAATATATTTAACATAAACTAATTACAATATTTCTTCATCAGTATAAAAGATCAGACATCCAAAGCAAAACTATAAAAAAAAATCGATAGACATTTAACGACAAAATCTTATTGATTTTAGATATAAATATAAGCCAAATAATCCTTTGTTACATATATTAACTTGTGAATATTTATACTTGATAACGAAACAAATGTGATAGATTTTTCTTCCAATTTCTCTTAATTACATTAAAAATCAGTATCGATTAATTTTAAGACAAAAAGAAATATCATCTTAACAAAACATAGCATCAATTAATGTTAAAATGAAACAAAGTATAATCTTCTGCGAAACTTTATATCTGGATTAAACTACTGTAATTGGAAAAATCGATGAAAGTCTTTAAATATTCAAGCAAGAGTTTCACATGAAATAACGTTGACAGATAAGAATTTCGACATATGAGATAAATTAAAAAAGAAAACATTTTACATAAAATTATTTTAAAAAATTCTTTACGAAAAAACTTTCTTTACAATTACACACTTAAAACAAAACTATAAATAACAAAATCCAATAAACATTTAACGGCAAAATCCTATTGATTTTATCTATCAATATGAGCAAAATAATTCATAATTCCATTAATTAATTTGTGAATATTTATACTTGATAACGAAACAAACGTCATAGATTGTTCTTCCAATTCACTTAATTACATTAAACACCAGTATCGATTAATTTTAAGGCAAAAAAGAAGTATCATCTTGACAAAATTTAAGTCTTCTTCGATATAATTAACAAAGAATGACACGGGTAGTATTTGAATTCATCAATGCGAGGAAATTTTTTTTGAATTAATCGAATTAAGTGGTTGATTAAGTGTCAAGGCACGCTTTGCATTGATCGATTAGGGGTTCTTTCTCTTGCAAATGCGTCACACTATTACTTTCCAAAAGTTAATGAACCCAACAAAAGACAAGTATTGAATTTTTCCCGACGTGTTTCCCATTCTTATCTTGAAATGCAGAAATAAAAAAGCGACTTTTTATGCACTTTAATACGATCGTATTTCAGATAAAAAGAACTGAAAATGGTTTCATGAGGTTTTTCTCTACCTCGTGCACAAATGATTGTATTTTTTTTCCAATTTTGACTTTTTTTTAAAGTTTGAATTTATAAAAGATGTAATAGATACTGTCGTTGTACTACACTATATGTATGATATGTAATATTTGCGTGACATTTACACGTAAAAAATCCTCCAAATGAGCAACATTTGACGAAAAATATTAACTTTTATTTTTATGTTTTAAACTACAGTGAAACCTCCCTACACTGTTAAAACTAAAGGTTGCATATGGCATTCCTAGGAGTGAAACGCTTGTTCCATGAGCGACACCCCTAAGAGAGCCAGAATTGCACCCGTAGAGTTTCCCTAGGACATCCCATGGCACCTCATATGGTGCCCTGGGGTGCCATGTGGTGCCTTAGGGCACCCCTAGTGGCCCATTTCTGGCTCCCTTAGCGGAGTCGCTGACGGGACAAGCGTTTCACCCCTAGGAGTGCCATATGCAACCTTTAGTTTTAACGGTGTAGGCGACCACCTCCCTGAATGACCATTTTTTCATGGAGCAAAATTTTTTCGAATAGACTCAATACAAACTCAATACAACTTTACCTCCATTATGAGACCACGCAAATTAAACTCCTCCATAAGCTACATTTTTTTGAAAGTAAAATGAAACAAATTCTATTTTTTCAAAATGTTTGATGAATGTTTTATTCGAAAAATGAAATTTTTTGAATTAATCGAATTAAGTGGTTCATTAAGTGTCAAGGCACGCTTTGCATTGATCGATTAGGGGGGGGGGGGTCTTTCACTTGTAAATGCGTCACACCATTCCTTTCCAAAAGTTAATGAACCCAACAAAAGACAAGTATTGAATTTTTCCCGACGTGTTTCCATTCTTATCTTGAAATGCAGAAATAAAAAAGCGACTTTTTATGCACTTTAATACGATCGTATTTCAGATAAAAAGAACTGAAAATTGTTTTATGAGGCTTTTCTCTATCTCGTGCACAAATGTATTGTAAAGATTTTTTTTTTTTTTCAATTTTGACTTTTTCTTCAAGTTTGAATTCATAAAAGAGGTAATAGATACTGTCGCTGTACTACGCTATATGTGTATTATGTAATATTTATCTGCCATTTATTCGTAAAAGGCAATGAGCTAATTGAGCAAAATTTGATAAGAAATATTAACTTTGATTTTTATGTTTTAAACTACAGTGAAATCTCCCTATGCGACCACCTCCACTAATCGACCACTTCCCTGAACAACCATTTTTTCATGGAACATTTTTTTTTCCAATAGGCTCAATACTAACTCAATACAACTTTACCTGCATTTAGGACCATTCCAATTGAACTTCTCCATGAGCTACCAATTTTTTTGAAGAAAATGAAACTGTTTCTATTTTTTCCGAATCATTTGATGATTGTTTCATTCGAAAAATGAAAATTTTTTTGAATTAATCGAATTAAGTGGTTGATTAAGTGTCAAAGTACGCTTGCATAGGTCGATTGTAGGGTCTTTCTCTTGCAAATGCGTCACACCATTCCTTTCTAAAAGTTAATGAACCCAACAAAAGACAGGTATTGAATTTTTCATGACGTGTTTCCATTCTTATCTTTAAATGCAGAAAAAAGTGACTTTTTATGCACTTTAATACGACCGTATTTCAGATAAAAGAACTGAAAATAGTTTCATGAGATTTTTCTCTATCTGGTGCACAAATGTATTGTATTTTTTTTTTTTTCAATTTTGACTTCCCCTTCAAGTATTAATTTATAAAAGTTGTAATAGATACTGTCGTTGTACTACACTAAATGTATGATATGTAATATTTACCTGACATTTACTCGAATAGGTTTTCTAAATGATCAAAATTTGACGAGAAATATTAACTTTTATTTTTATGTTTTAAACTACAGTGAAACCTCTCTATGCGAAAACCTCTACTAATTGACCACTTCCCTGAATGACCATTTTTTATAATTTTTTTTTTTTTCAAAAGGCTCAATACTAACTCAATATAACTTTACCTCCATTCAGAGACCATCCCAATTGAATTTCTCCCTGCGCTATCAATTTTTTTGAAGAAAATGAAATAAGTTATGTTTTTTTCCGAATAGTTTCATGAATGTTTTATTCGAAAAATGATTTTATTTAATTAATCGAATTAATTGGTTGCTTAAGTGTCAAGGCTCTCTTGCATTGACCGATTAGAGGGTCTTTCTTTTGCAAATGATCATTCGTCACAACATTCCTTTCCAAAAGTTAATGAACCCCTGTTTCCATTCTTATCTTTAAATGCAGAAATAGAAAAAACCGACTTTTATGCACTTTAACATGATTGCACTTCGGATAAAAAGAACTGAAAATGGTTTTACGAGATTTTTCTCTATCTCGTGCACAAATGTATTGTAAAATTCATTTTTTTTTCAATTTAGAATTTTTCTTCAAATTTGAATTTATAAAAGAGTTAATAGAAATTGTCGTTGTACTATATTATATGTATGTTATGTAATATTTATCTGACATTTACTTCGAAAGAATCTTCCAAATGAACAAAAATTTGACGAGAAATATTAACTTTTATTTTGAAATTTTTAGTTAAAATTCTCTAAAATACATGTACATTATCAATTACTTGACGAAAAAATGTGTTTTTAGTGGCGTTTGCAAATATGTAAACACGTAGCATTTATAAACGCCTTCTAGTCTGTGTTACCATTTGCCCGCATATAACAACGCAAAAAATAGATAATGGAATGCTTTGAAACTTAATATTTATAATCGAAGAAAGAATTCCTCGAGTCAATTTAGATTTTCTGAAGATTGATTTAAAACTTTTAAAAATATTAATAAAAGTTTTTTTTTTCATTCTATTAAATCCTTCCATTATACGTAACTAATTCACTAATATCCCATGATAGGTAATGATTCCAGGTTAGCGAGTTGATTATGTCCTACATAAGATGGATTCATATTATTTCAGTATTACTGAATTTAATATATATACTGTAGTAAATTTTGAATTCATGCATTTTTCCATAAGAGTGCAACAGCGATTGTACTAAGATCTTAATATATATAAATTTCGATATAGTGATAACGCACCTCATTAGCTACGTATAGCTTACAATTTCTAATTTGTTATACTTTTTATAAGTAAGTAATTAAAATAATATACCATAATTCAGTTTAAATGCATTTTTATCAAAGCATATTGTTCACTGCCTGTACATTCCTCTTGTATTATACACTACATTAAATACCGGGTGTCCCAAAAATGACTGATGGATTTAAAAATTCAATAACTTGCATACGGTGACAGCTATTTAAAAAATTTTTACAGGAGGGTTATGTATAATGTCAGGAGTTTTTTTTTTACCGTAATTTTTTATTTTAGTTCGCATCTCAAACAATAGGTGGCGCTGACGGCGATTGAAGGCCAGGTGATCAGTGCTGAGTGAAGCGTCGACCTGGCCTTCAATCGCCGTCAGCGCCACCTATTGTTTAAAATGCGAACTAAAATAAAAAATTGCGGTAAAAAAACTCCTGACATTATACATAATTCTCCTGCAATTTTTTTTTTTTTTAAATAGCTGTCATCGTTTGCAAGTTATTGAATTTTAAAATCCATCAGTCATTTTTAGGACATCCGGTGTATACATCTGTTTTGGAATGTTGGTGATTATTAAAGTGATTAAATTAGCAATAATTGTATGGATTTTAAAATAAAAATTACTCTTTGCATTGCTAAAAAATAAATTTTAAAATTTTTGATTTTTCAATAAATCGATCTTTTTTCATATATCTAATGAATTCATACTACAGATTGCGTCATTAAAGAATTTCTTGTTGAAATAACATGAGTAATGAAAATTAATTTTTAAGTTTTACCATTCCCTTGTAAGAGAATGCAACTTTTTCCAGTTAACTATTTCATACAAACTAAACAGCAAAAATGTGATTAGTCTAATTTAATCAATTACAAAATCTAGGGACAGTTGTCCGGACTACACGTTCTTAGAAATTCTTTCTTCATTTCACAAATATATTTTTGGCAGCAACAATACCGGTATAGATCTGAAAATTGAAAAAAAAATCCATCCCTTTATTTTTCGATCTAGGACAAAAAATTTCCGTAATAATAATAATAATAATAAATACATCATTATAAAATTTTAACTTACATGATGATCTATATACTCATTTATTAAACTATAGTTTTTATAGAAACACACGTATTATTTAAATTCATAAAATTCAACAGTTTTAAAACATTAAATATTAGTAACTACAAGTTTTTCTTCAAATACAAGTTTTTTTATACCATGGTTCAACAACCCTCTTTTAAAGATATTGAAATTTTACCCTAATGTGTGACAGTGGGAATGTTTTAAATAAGGTACCCTGGGGTAATAACGCCACGTTAAGGTTCTACCAATTTTCACGGCTTAGTTTTAGATTGTATTTTTCAAACAAATGTAGGATCTGATACAGTAACTCATTGACTATCTATATAAAATAAAATAATTTAACAGATATGTATTCATAAAATGTAATGGCGTTTTTTCTTGACCAATGCTATTTGGCGTTAATACCCACCTATATGGGTAATAACGCCATGCAAACAAAACTATAAAATAAGATGGAATAATGGCATGTAGATTGCCCAATTCTAAAAATACAAACTCTACAACTCTAGAAATTGACAAATTGCAATCTAAGCTATTGAAAATATTCAATTTTTTTGTGACCCTGAAAGAAAAAGAAAGGTGTGGTGGTGGCGGGGGGAGGAGGCAAAAGAATATCAGATTCTAAGCTACGTTTTGCTTAAAAATGACCATTTAAATAGAATTATTAGAAACATTGCACGGATTATTTGAATCAGTATTTATATTCCCATGTATGCATTCTATGCGATAGAAAATATTGATTTTTTTGTGAAAGTGAAAGAAAAAGGAGTGAGAGGGAGCTCCAACAGAATATAACACCCTGTGTCTCTCTTTGCTTTAAAAGTCCCGCTTAAATATGATTGTAAGAAACATTGCATGGTTTTAACCATTCATAATGTAATATTTTAATCATATGAAGTTTTATAATAACTAGAGTTATATGTAAAAAATATTTTTGTTAAACCTAAACGGCTGTTAGCGTCTCACATACCGCTGAGTTTTTCAAGTTTCAGAGTTTAACTTGCAATTTTTAGTTTAACTATAGATACCGGGAAAATTTTGTTTCATTTGGAGTCCTATTACTATCTCTAGAGACTTTTGAATAGCTGAATTTTATTTATAATAGTCCTGTATATAAGGTTCAATGCAAAAATAATATTCTAAAAGTTAATTTAACATTTTATTCATCGTTAGATTAAGCGGTCTGACAGGCCGCTCACAGTAAGTTATGCGACAATTTTTGTCACAGCAGTTAAGACTTAATACTATTATAGTAATCTAGTAAATAGTTTTTAACCCAGAATTCCTCACTAATGCGGATTCTCCAAACCTACAGTTAAATTGTCGATGTTTTAAAGAACATGCTTTAATAAATTTTTAATAAATTAAATAAAATTTTTGATTAAAAAATATTATCCCAAAGAGATCTCTTATTCAATTTTATACATCATTCATATGGTTATATATCATTATCTCTATATTAGCAACAAAATTAACCTTTAACTGCTGTTAGCAATCTGACTGAACACTGTACCCCCTCCCCTCTTCCCCCCCCCCCAAAAAAATAGCGTTTAACTTGTATTTTCCAGTTTAACTATAGTTAGAACTGAAATTCTCTTTCGTTTGGAGTTCTCGTAATATTGTTAGAAATATTTGAATAGATTAAATTTAATTAGAATTAATTCTGTACAAAAAGTTTAGCGCAGGAACAGTATTCTATGATTTTTAATCATGGATCGCCTTTTAACCTTTAACTAATGTTACCGGTCTCGTAGACCACTATTTTTCTTTTAATTTTTTAGTTTAACTTGTAATTTTCAGTTTAACTGCAAACACTACCGAAATTTTGTTTCATTTGGAATTTTAGTACTATCACCAGAGACTAAATAGGTGAATATTAAGTATAATACTCTTGTATAAAAAGTTTCGAACAAAAACACAATCCTATGAGTTATTCCCGCCTTTTATTCATCTTTCAATTTTGCGGTCTCACAAACCGCATCACATTCATACGTAACAATTTCTGTCACATCAGTTAAAGGTTAAATTTATAAAGTTTTGAAAAACCGAACGCTGAGAAAGCGGACAGTTAAAATTTCGAATTCAATTGAACAATCCAGTGGAAATTTAATAGAAACCTGATTTTGAAGATGTTCGAATTTGAATCTCGAAAACATTTTGATATAGTTTTATTTACAAGAGTAAAAAATTATTTTTTACATCAATTAAAAAAAAAAAAAAAAAAAAAAAAAAAAAAAAAAATAATAATAATAATAATAATAATAATAATATAATAAAAAATAAAATAGAGAGATTATTTTTAAGCATTGGGCACCCCCCCCTTAATCTTACCATTTCAACAATGATGATAATGCTGTCCCATATTAATATATAAACCCCCTTCGGATATAGTTCGGCCACTGTTGGGAATCAACCGGGGTAATAACGCCAATCCCTGGCGTTATTACCCCGGGATACTTATTGCGCAGTAAATCCTAAACTGCAAATTATCTCGAGAAGATATCCAAAATCTTCTACAACAATTTGAAAGTACATGAAATACACTACAAATTTATGTAATAAACAAAGTATTTCCGGATAAAAAATATAGTCTTCACATCAAAAACCTTATATCGCAAATTTTAGATCAAGCATTAATTTTAGTTGCTTGTAAAAACAATAAGGCCTAAAAATGAAACAAATTAACTTGAAGCTGTTTTTTGCGATTTATATGACTCAAAACCCTTCTGCGCAGAGCACATGGGTGTCATTTACCTGATTATTTCATAATTATGCAAAATATAAGCACTTGGCGTTATTACCCGCCTGGCGTTATTACCCCAGGGTACCTTACTAAATTAAGTAGTTGGATAATTCAATTATAAAACTTGGTATTGGAGTTTCCATTATTTTCCATACATTTATTTATTTTAATTATCCATAATAAAGTTTTTTTATATACCATGTTTGTAAATCCTTTTTTTAGGACATTGAAATTTTATCTTAATTTGCGATAGTAAGAATATTTTAAACACAAAATTAGTCGGTTGAGTAATTCATTTATAAACCTGGATATTATTGGAGATTTCTTTGTTTTTATAATTTGTTTTTTCAGAATTTTATATTTATAGATAAGTTTAATATTTAATAGAGTCTATCTCATAACTTTTTATTCTAGTGTAGGTATTAAAAAGGTACAAGTGTAGGTACAAGCAATGGTTGTCTATGAATTAAAATATTTGTATTTAATCTTAATAAAATAAAAACATTCGGTCAATAATCCCCGTTTAGTTTTATCAGCTTCATTTATCTAATTAAAATCCTGATCTATTTCTAGAAATGCATTTGAAAAAGTTCTCTTTTACATTTAATGTTAAATATGAGTCTTTATTAAATTTTCTGAACGTATTAGCTTACACGAAATTTTCATTAAGCGGCTATGCGATCCATTGACTGTTTCGGTTAAAAATTAATTAATTTTATTAATATTTATGTTGGATATTTGATATCAGTTTACTGTTAAATGTATAATAGAGACAACATAAACAAATTATCGACTGAAATCGCATTTACCATTCTTAGCCTTCATGTAATTTCTGAAAATGTTACACATTCGCGAAAAATTTAAAAGGAAAGAAAGAATGACAATAACATTTAATTATATTAAATTTTGAGAGATTTATTCAAAGTCTTTAGTTTTATAGGAAAGCATGTATTCGTTAAATTTATATTATTCAACAGATTTAAAACATTAATTGTTAGTATTGCAAAAAATAATAATGTTAATAAAATAAAAATCACAAGAGTACGGAAAATGCAGAGCTTACTCTGCATCAATATAAAATTTTAACTGGCAAGATAATCTCATTTATTAAACTGTTGTTTTTTATATAGCGATGCAGGTATTATTAAAATTTATGTGATTCAACAGTTTTATAACATTAATTGTTAGTAATCGCAAGAATTTTTTTAATTACATAATTAAGTTTTTTTAAATCTTGTTTCAACAACCGTTTCTTTAGGAAATTGAAATTTTGTCCTAATGTTTGACAGTAGATATGTTTTAAACACTAAATTAGGTCATTATTTATGATAATTTATTTATGATATTTGACATTATTGAGTTTTCCTTTATTTTTATAAGTTTGTTATTTCAGAATTTTTTATTCATAGAAAATTTTAATATTCTATAAAGTCTTTCGCATAACATTTTATTCTAGTGTAAGTATTATTTCCAACCAGGTTACAAATAAATTAAAATATTTGCATTAATTCTTAATAGAATTAAACATTCGGTCAATAATTCTCATTTAGTTCTATCGGCTTGAGCTAGCTAATTAAAATCCTAATCTATTTCTAAATATGCATTCGTAAAAGATCACTTTTATATTTAATGTTAAATAAGATTCTTTATTAAATTTTCTGAATGTATTAGCTTACTTGAAATTTTCATTACGCGGCTAAGTGATCCATTGACTGTTTTGGTTAAATATTAATTAATTTTATTAATATTTATGTTGGATATATGATATCAGTTTACTGTTAAATGTACAATAACATCAACATAAGCAAATCATCGACTGAAATCTCATTTACCATTCTTAGCCTCCGTGTATTTTCTGAACATCTTACATACTCGCGAAAAATTTTAAAGGAAAGAAAGACAATAACAGTTAACTATATTAAATTTTGAGATTTTTTAGTTTTTATAGCAATGTATATATTAATTAAATTTATGTTATTCAACAGATTTAAAAGTTTAATTGTTAGTATTGAAAAAAATACTAATATAATAAAATAAAAATTACAAAAGTACTGAAAATGCGAAGTAAGAAACATCAATATAAAATGTTAACTGGGAAGATAATCTATATACTCATTTATTAAACTGTTTTTTTATTATTAAAATTCATGTGATTCAGCAGTTTTATAACATTAATTGTTAGTAATCAAAAAATTTTCTTCAAATACATCATTAAGGATTTTTTTTTTTTTTTTTGTAAATAATGTTTTAACAACCTTTTCTTTACGACATAGAAAATTTTTCATAATGTTTGACACTAGATATGTTTTAAACACTAAAGGAAATTTATTTATAATGTTTAATATTATTGAGGTTTCCTTAATTTTTATGATTTGCTCTTTCAGAATTTTACACTTATAGAAAATTTTAATATTAAAAAAGTCTTTCCTATAACACTTTATTCTAGTGTAAGCATTATTTACAACAAGCAATGATTTCTATAAATTAAAATATTTGCATTTCATCTTAATAAAATAAACATTCGGTCAACAATTCTCATTTAGTTCTATCGGCTTCAGTTAGCTAATTAAAAGCATAATCTATTTCCAGACATGCATTTGTAAAAGTTCACTTTTATATATAATGTAGAAAAAGAGTCTTTATTGAATTTTCTGAATGTATTAGTTTACTCGAAATTTTCATTAAGCGGCTATATGATCCAGTGACTGTTTTGATTAAAAATTAATTAATTTTATTAATATTCTGTGCTGGATATTCGATATCAGGTTATTGTTAAATGTACAATTGAAACAACTTAAACAAAACATCGACTGAAATTTCATTTACCATTCTTAACATTAATGTAATTTCTGAACACGTTACATTAAAGCGAAAATTTTAAAAGGAAAGAAAGAAAGTAAATAATATTTAACTATATAAATTTTTTATAGATGTATTCAACAATTGTGGCTACAGAAATATCAAATGGGAAATATGATAGGGTGATATGATTATGTTAGAAATTTTTGTTGTTTATTAATTTATTTTTCAGTATAGTAAAATGAATTTTGTATGAATTGTTAGGATATTTCTTTTTAGTATTAAATATATTACCATTTAATTTTTCAAAAAAAAAATAAATAAATAAAGCATAATGTTGTTTTTTCATAACATTGACAAATCATCCTCTTGCCCCAGTACTTTGACATAGGTCAAAAGATAAAACACGGGAAAAGGTTGAGCATATTTTATCTTTTGAATATGTTACTTGGTTTAACAAATGATAACTGTGTTTTTACATCTTACAAAGTATCAAACTAAGCATAATGAGTTTAAAGTAATGTTGAAATATTTAGTTGTGCTGCTTAAGTTGTGCAGTCATGTTTAATTGTGTAGCTAACAATAGTCACAAGTAAAAATGCCATTTTTCATAAGTGGAACATTCCTCATGTCAAAACTCTTGGCATTTACAGCACTGGATCCATTCTTCTGTTGGTGGGTCACAGTGTTCCTCATCACGACATTGCCATAGGATATCTGAAAACACCATCCTTAGAAGTGCAAGATGACGAGCTCTTCATCTTGCAACGGACTACCTGTTTAAAAATATTCATTTTCAATGCCATGAAGGAAGGCGATTAATTGACATTTATTCATGGGAATAGGTAGTATTTAAACTAAGTTACTCATAAATATTAAAGAAAAACGATGTATCTTACCAGTACCTCTAATAGAGCTTATTTACACATACATAAAAGTTATAACGTGGCAGCGGTAAACAATAAAAGCTTCACAAAAATGGCGATTCCGGCGTCTCTATGCGGCATCTCTTGTTTAACGAACAGCCAATGTCCGGTTGATGCTGTCACCTAATGGAAAAATTAAGACATTCGTCATCTTGCCCTCATTCTTCATCTTGCCCCGGTCTCCCCTACACAAATCTTAAAAGAAATGAAGGATAAAATATGTACATTAATGTAAAGGTTTTTAGAATTTTATGCTGAAAAATAATGTATTCCATAGAATAACACTAATAGAAAAGGATAAAAGGTTGTGAAATAAGAAAGGTACTTCGAAATCTAAGAAGGCTATTTTTCAGAACATGTGAAATGTGTTGAAAGAAGGGAGAAAGTAATGTATTAAAAAATTGCCTATAATCCGTTTTATTAAAAAAGATTTTCAAATGAATAAAAGTATCTATGAACTATATTTTTATTTATTAAACTATAGTTTTTATAGCGATGCATATGTTATTTAAATTTATGTAATTCAGTAATTTAAAAAACATAACTGTTGATATTTCAAAAAAAGTGTGAAAAGTATACAGTAAGAAATATCTTTACAAAATTTTAACTTACATATCGATATATATAGCTAATTATTAAACTGTAGTTTTTATACAATGTATATTTATTTTTATAAATATTCCATTTGAAAATATTTTTCTTTTCCACTTTTATGCATATTTTTTACATTTTGTTTTCGTGTAATTGTCGCCTAGAATTAATACAATTTGAAAGTTTTTTTTTTCCAAGATTTTCAGTGTTATTTGAAATTTTTTAATCAACCAAAATTATATACAGCTATGAATCATAATTTTGCAATGTTGATTACAGGAAATTCATTACAATTAAAATGCCAAAGATAAGGTATTTCTAGATATTATAAATGATAAATTTTTAGATATTAAAATGTTTTTCTTTTCCATGGTTAAAATATTTCTAAAATTTCTTATTATTGCAATTTATTTTCGCCTAAAAATAAACATTTGAAAATTCTTTTTGGGGATCTTCGATAACATTAACAATTCTTTTCACAACTAAAACTATACACATTTATAAATCATAATTTTGTAATGATGATTACAGGAAATTAGCTGTCATTAAAATACAGTTTAAGATAAAACATTTCAAGAATGTATATATGGTTTATTTCTGGATCTGGAAATGTTTTCCTTTCCCAAATGTAACTAGCAAACATTTGTTACAAGCTAATCGGTTTAATCTCTAAGCTGCTGTAAACAGAGCTTGCTTTAAGAACTTATGATTCTTCCTTCCTTAGTAAAGGGATTAGAGTAACGTAGATAATAGGATCCTAGAATGCCAAAATCTATTCCGGTTTTAGCGTTGCAGAGCCACAACTTGCATGTCGGTTCATTTATCTTGCCTCTTTAATGCTTTGTTTGAGTAATTGTACGATACATTGTTGAAAGCAGTACTCAATTTCGGGTATTCAAGCATTAGTTAAGGGACGAATAAACAATAATACATTATAAATATTAATATTATTAATGTGATAAGAGTGCAATGAAATTAAAACTAGTACACTCTAAAACAATTTTGGAAAATTACATTAAAATTTCTTGTAGAATTATATTTCAAGAACTTTTTATGGAATGGCAACAATAAAAATTCATGTAACAGATACAGATTTGCACTTTGGATCAAACCATTTTTAAGGTTACTAAGAATTTTTTTGGAAAGTTGGATTCCCATAACTTTTAAGTAACGGTAACAAGGATTACAGATAAAATTTTAGTAAAATTACCGATATTCTAGTAGAATCTTTTGTAAAATTACAGATGTCTCTAGTTTTGCTGACAAGTTTTATAGATTGAAATCATTTTCTTGTACAATGTACATATAAAATTTTAGTAGGCATAACAGATTTCAGTAAATTTAAATTACTAAAATTACATTTTTTTTTTTTTTTTTTTTTTTTTTTTTTTTTTTTTTTTTTTATCTATGACTTCAGCGTCTAATCGTCCTCTAACTATCGTACATATACTCAGATTGTCTGTAGTTTTAATATGTTATTGAATATGTTATTTAATATATTTTAATATGTTATATGCTATAGAACGATGTTTTTCCTTCTCATCACTGCGAACTGATATATCCGTCACTAAGCAGCAGGTATCACTAAAACTGAAGCGTTATTTAAATTAATGCGATTTTAATATAGAGTGTGCAGAAAAAAGTTCAAAAACTCCTTTTCAATTCGCAGTACTGCGGAAAAAAATTAAATATAATGGGTTTATTTTTTCTGGTCGCACATGCGACCAGAAGTTTGCCGAAATGTTGAAAAATTTACACTATTACGAAAATTTTCGAATTAGCTTTTTCACGAATGTAATAGCTGAAATTGTTATGTATTAAAATAACAAAACTTAATGCTGAAATATTATTTAAATCCATCATCATCTTCAGCCGCGCATGTGCTCTAAAGTTGCAAAGAGTTATTACTATTAAATATTGACAAGCTAAGAATTATGAAGGATTACCGTAAAAAGTGGTAGTATTTACAAAACTTTAGAGCAAATATGCTACCGGATGATGTTGATTAATTTAAATAATATTTCGTCATTATGTTTTGTTATTATAATACATAAGAACTTTCTTGAAAATACTAATTTAAAAAAATGTAATACTGTGAATTTTTCAACATTTCAGGAAATTTTAAAGCGCATGCGCAACCGGTAGATATGAACCAATTTTATTTATTTTTTGTAGACAATTTTTAGTCCTTCGAATTCGCACATTTTCAGCTGTATTGAGAATTGAAAAGCAATTTTTACATTTTTTTGGCCCATCCTATCTACATGTGTAATACAGTTTACATGAATTAAGTTATAATTAATATTCTTAAAACTTATATGCCTATACGTAATAATGAAAACTATACCATGTTCGAAAAAAAAATCTTTTTATTTAGCTTTAAAAAAATAAGGAGAAAACAACTTTACAATTTTTGCCCTTTTGTTCGTCAGGGATGGGAGGACTAACGAAAATGAAGAGCGGAGCATTTATAGTTCAGTTACAGGGGAAATTTAAATTATTATGTCAACCAATTGTAAAAAAAAAAAAAAAAAAAAAAAAAAAAAAAAAAAAAATGTTTGAAATTTATTTTAATGATGTTATACCATTTCCAATATACAAAAATTGGTTTCGAATTAAAAAATTGCTCAAAAACATGCATTTAGGATGTGGTAGTGAATGAATTATTATTTATTTAGAGGGCTATACGAAAGCATTCCGTTACATAATAGCCTGCCGAAAAAAATTCGTTGCAGCGTATTTAATGTATATTATGCTATTTTAAATAGAACTGAATTGATATAAGTAACCGAATTATATTACAAAACGTATGCCTAAGAATACGAATCTAGAATTATTGTTTATTTACATGGACGCTAAAAGATTTTGGACATAGTACCGTCTTGTTTATTAACGATAGTTAATGTAAAGGCGTTTAAATTATTGTATTCGTTTTTGATTCTAACAAAATTTATGCTTACTACGTGGTGTTTATAAGTGATATATATCATATACAAGGCTACACAAAGCAGTTTGTAAGTACATTCTTTGAGTGTTAATTGCTTAAGAACTGCAATTATTTCCTCCCTAGTACGCTATAAAAAAGTATGTAACCTTAGTAATCTAAAGTTACTGAAATCTGTTATGCTTACTAAAATTTTATATGTACAATACAGGAAAATGATGCCAATCTGCAAAACTTGTCAGCAAAACTAGGGACATCTGTAAATTTACAAAAGAATCTACCAAAATTTTGGTAATTTTACTAACATTTTACCTGTTACTCTCGTTACCGTTACTTATGAAGTTCTGGGAATCGGATTTTCAAAAATTTCTTAGTAACCTTAAAAAATTTTTGATTCAAAGGTCAAATCTGTATCTGTTACATGAATTTTTATTGTTGCCATTGCATAAAAAGTTCTTGAAATATAATTTTACTAGCAAATTGTTTGTAATTTTCCAAATTTTTTTAGAGTGTAAACGGGATTAATGTAACGTAGTATACAAAAACCCTAAGTATATTTCGGTGTTTGTGGTGCAGACCCATAATTTACATGTCGGCTCATTTACTTTATTCTCTTTAGTGCTTTATATGAGTAACTGTACAATACATATTTTGATGTTGAGCGCATTTTTGGATATTCAAATATTATTTATGAGATGAACAAATGTGTAATGCATTATAAATTTTCAAATAAAATTTTTATGACTTTATCGATTATCCTTACTGTAACTTTCGAAGTATGCTTGGATTGCCCTGTAACATTTTTGAAAAAAAAAAAAAAAAAAAAAAAAAAAAACGCATGTTTATTTGTACGAAATAAGATTGAAATTTACAACAAAAACATAATTAACATACAATAGTAAAAAGATATTTATGTGAAACGGCAATTGAAGACAGTAGTATTTTGGAATTTAAAAAGGAATTTAATATATTTCGCTTTAAATCTTACCTTTACTTTATGAACACAAAATGCAACAATTTGAAATTCCAATTGTTGATTTTTAATGTTTTTATTTTAAAGAAATGTGTGATATTACACTTCTTCTTACTTCTCCCCCCTCTTGTTATAAACTGTTATAATATCACGAACGTCCTTCCCCTACAATATGTCATTCCTTGTGGACCTCCATTATGTAGACTACATCGATGCATGTAATCATATGCGGGCCTTCACACAGGCATTCATATATTTTCCAGAATATGTATGTTAAGTGTTGAATTTTTTCACGTGCTTTAAGCGTTTTTCAAATTGTTTGCTTACAAGGGATTCATTTTTGGTGTTAGTTACACCTAGTATCGAGACCTAGTACAAATTGTAGCCCTATTTATAAAAGTCAGAGAATCAATAAAAATTCTCTGTTAAAATTATATTTTATGTTTTCTTTATATTTTAATTTTTTTATTATTAGATTTTTATTTGTTTATTTCACGCCAAAAGTGAGCAAGTCGCCAAATATAGCGTTATGAATTTTTTGCTTCCCTTATTTTGAGGTTATGACATTTGGCTAGGATTTCTGGAAAGCTTTACTTTCGAAAAAATGCCCATTTTTCCTCCTCCAAAAATGTGAATATAATGTCGCAATTTTTCAAAACCAAATTCTTAGGATTTAGAAGGATTTTTTAAACTTATTTCAATATTTTTTAGTTATTATTAACTAATTTATATTTTTAAATGCTTTTCTTAAAAAAAAAAAAAGAAACTATGTTAATGTTCCGATAAGTGGCCTAAAAAATACCATTTTTAAAAAGGTATGCTGCTGAAAAATGAAAAAAATATATGGCTTTAACAGAACTTTTTTTTTAATTCTCAAACTTCCTAAATAAAAAAATGCACCGAATCTCAATGCTAAGTGCAACCATCACCAAAAAAGATTCCATTGTTAGAGTTACTACGTCCACTTATTAGATAATGAACTTTTGCTACATTGTTCTTAATATGTTGGACAGTGCTTCATAATGTAAGCTTGAAGCATATTTTTTCTTTCTTATTTATTTATTGTACATTTATTCATTTCCCATCTTGGAGAGTAGAAAAAAAAAAAAAAAAAAAAAAAAAAAAGCAATATTTCAAAGACTGCTCCAGACAGTGGGAAAAAACAAACAAATGTTTAAGAAAAGAATGTGAAGCATAGAGCATTCTAATCCCTAGCATAAGTTGCACATTATCAATTCAGAATGCCTCCAGCGGTACAAAACTGCATTTTCCTTTTCAAATTTCATGGTTTTCAATGAAATATCCTTCCAAAATTGATTCCGTACATCGAAGTTGATGCAAGATAAACACCTGTAATCTTTTTTCCTAGCACAGTGGGGAAGGAACACAAATATTGAAATCAAATTTCAAACAACAATTCTCATTTTTGAAAGAACTCCAATTTCAGAGTTTATATTTGGATATATATTAGAAAGAAATTGAAATCATGGACTTCTTCAAAACTAAACATAAAAGCTACATTTGTGGTGACATTTGCAGAATGATGTTTCTAAGCAATATTAAAATCAAGTTTTTATTTTTGATGAACTTTGTTAATTTTGCATGATTTAAATAAGAAAATTAATTCTAATGCATTTAACTATTTCCTACAAGGTGTGTATTTGATTTTATACATTAAGTTTACGATTTTGTTTTGGTTCTAGGAGGTGGTGAGGGTGGTTGGGGGGAAGAGGATCGAACGTAAAAATATTTTTAAAAAAATTTTACAAAAAAGGCAACAAACACACTTCATAAAAAACAGACACACAAACATGTGTACTTTTCTAAAATACCATATTCAACAAAAATATGGATTTATTGTATTTCAAGAATACAAATAATGTATAATAATGTAAATAATCTAAAAAGTATATAAATAAGCAGTAAATATAATAAATTTCATTATTCGCAGAACTGAAAACATAGATTACATTAAAATGTTTAATATGTTATCAACTAAAAGTGTTTAAATATAATAATTTTTGTCAAGTGTTCCGAAAAAAACACAGAAATTTTTTTAAGAGATTACAGTACACACGAAAACAAAACAAAACAAATGCATAGTGAATATGAGTTGCAGTTTTACTTTTTCCTACAAGGTATATATTCGATTTTATATATTAAATTTAAAATTCTATTTTGGTTAAAGGGGTTATTTGTGGGCAGAGCTCGAACGTAAAAAATTCAGAAACAAAAACGAACAAAAAAGGCTAAGCGAACAACTTTACTAAAAAACACACAAACATAAAAAAAAAAATGTATTTTATAATTACATAATAATTTCTAAAATATCATATTTAACAAAAATTGGGGATTTCTTGCATTTCAAAAATATAATTAATGTATGATGTATAAATGAATGTAAAAAAATATAAATAAACAATTAATGCAACATATTTTATTAATCGTAGTATAGGGGACATAGATTGCAATAAAATGTTTGATAGGTTATTAACTAAAAATCTTTCAGTACAATAATTTGTACAATGTGCAAGAGAAAATTTTAAATGATTTAGTGCACACGAAAATAAAACAAAACAAGAAAAAAATACACAGTGAACATAAATCGCATTTTTTTTTCAATCAAAAATACAGGATTTCTCAGTCTAAGACTAATTTGGATTTCCGTTCATTAAACTGAAATTTTACCCATTTCATCAGAATAACTCATTTGTGTTCAAATAATTACAACAAAGAAACTTTTTTGAATGAACTTTATTCAGTTAATGCGGCAGTACGTACTGTCAACTACACTCCGAAATCCGAAGCGCCTAACCCACACTGTAAAAAATTATGTGTATTTACACCATAAAATTATTGGCAAAATGCGACCTCAAATTTTATGGAGTAACTTAAATTTAAACTGATATAACTGGTGCAGTATTACACATTAGTGTAACGTAACATCAGTTATATCGTTTAAATTACTCAATAAACTGGATGTTTTAGGGTTTCCACTAATTTTATGGAGTAACGTTACATAATATTTTTTACATTACAGAGCTATTTGATGTGAAGGATTTCTATTTTCATCTATTATGTTATGTTGTTATATTTAAAAGAAAATGTCCATTGAAAATATTGCTTGAAAATCTTCATTAATAATGATATTTCAAACAAAATCCATGTTCAAAATGCGGTGAGATATCACGCATTTTTTTTATCATGATTCCTTATCAAAAACATGCCTGTTTTGATATGCATATGGCCTCTTAAAGTTTGTCCTATAGTTTTTGAAATACATATCATTCAGTTACAGATTGTTTCACAGAGATTTATACACTGTTTGCATGATTTATTAACGGACTTATTATCAAGATCAATGTCCATAGCCAAACATTTTCAATTTCATACATCCAGTACACTTATCACTAGACCGTTGCGCCATGTTTGTACTTTGGATGCATTAAGCATCTGAATTCTATCAGTGTCATAAAATAATCGCATTTCCAGATAAAATTTTACGTTCTTTTTTACATTATTCAGATGGAATGAATCCGATAAGATACTTTCATTTATCATCCAAAAAATTTTATGTATAAATATTTTTTCTTTGTTCATTGAACCAAAAAGGACCGTAAAATAAAGATCCAGAGATTCACTTCAAATGTAAAGCAAGTGAAATATTGATTTACATGAACTCTATGGATAGTGTGTTTTATTGCATTTATGATTAGTCATTTTAGATAGTTTCGAATATGAAGATCACTATATAGTATGGTTATTGAAGAATAACGTAACCTTTATGGTATTGCAAAGCACACCATGAAAAATTATTTTTACGTATTTAATATGAACGTTTGAGTAAGTGTTAGTTTCGATATAGATGATGACAATTTTCTGTATTTTTTGAAATATTATGAATTTTCTGATAATGCATAATAAATGCATTGAAAATTTCCTTTACATATCTGTTTTAACATTAAAATTATCCATGATTGAAATAATCGATCAATTATCCCATAACTGAAACTCCCTGTTTTTAATGTGACTCTATATATCTAGATAATTTATATTTATTCCGGTATGCGAATAACCTTTTTATTTAAGATGGGTATTTTATAAAGTCTAACTTCCATGCCTGCTAACTTCTACGCCTATTTAAAGTCAAATAAACTCATTAGAATCAAAATTTCTAGTTAATAATTGACAATATGTACTGTAATACATAACACTTAATACGTTTGGCATACACTTTACTAAAAAAAATATGTTTCGAAATATGTTTTTATGATTTTAAAAAGGTGGAGAGGTTAGCAGCTCTGAATTTCTCGTCCCTAAACAAGAAAATTTCATGTAAAAATAAAATAAAACAAATTCTTAGCGATTGCCTCATAGACATTTGGTGTATTTTAATGTAAATGAATTGGCACAGAAGAAAGTTTTTGTCTCAATACATTAATTGTATCCGCATTTAATTTAAATTCTATTGTTTTCAGTAGCTTTCCTTTTGACGGGCAATGGAACGATCAGATATTACATTTTTTATATGTCATTATAAAAAATCTTTATAAGATACAGCAATTATTTTAAAATCGTAAAGTACACCATGTACTTAAAACAATGATGAGTTGTTCACCAAGTGATTGCTACGACGGAACTCTGCATAGAATCAATGTGGCGCTACAAAAAATCAATTGTCACCGATAAATGTTAATAATATTCTTCGTCTTATTTCAATATATTTTTTAAAGATTTTTTTTAGTCGAATAAAACTATTAAAATTTAGCGGTGACAATCTCCTAACTGCTACACCACTGTTTCCTCAATTCGGTTGGCAAATGTCCAGAAAAATTACTTCTTGAAAGTAAAGAAAAGACGAAAAACAAAGATGTATTTTGTTGGATCCCGACAAATTTATAATTCGACCATAAGCTAAAGAATCTATTAGCAACAATTTATATGTGCATGTGAAAATTGAAGCATCGGTACAAAGGTTAAAGGTCCCGGTGACAAATTAAATTTTCTTTATTTATAGACATTTTTTAAATATTTTAAAATTCTGAATGTGTCGCCCTATTAAAATCATTTTTAAGATAAAACTATTTTTTAAATAATAAATTTGGATGTATTTATCTGATTTTAATTTTTTAATTTATGTACTTTTTGAAATAACCCATCAACCGCTTGCCCGATTTTATTACTATTTTGACTGCTGTATGGAGAAATATTTTCTCAAAAACGAGTTTTAAAGATTTATAAAAACATTGCCAATAAAATTTTTAATATATTAAAAAAAGAAGAAAAGAACAGGTTTTTAAAGTGATTTTTACTTTTGGGAATTCATTTTCAAAAATTTTCTATGGATTTAAAAATGATGAAAACAATTTTTTGAAAAAAAAATTGTTAAAAAATTTACACAAATCTCTTACAAGAAAATTTAGATATTTTCTCTAAAACAAGAAAAGGTATGAAAAAATCTTTTCTGGGATAAATTAACAAAGTTTTAATTATGGTCGAGAAAAGACTGATTGTACAGCGGAAAAATTGTTCAGTCTGCTGGTGTATGATATGTGCTATGTACATTATAGAATTAAATAGTTTACTTAATTTTTTTATTTAATATTTTATTAGCAAAAACCAAAAAATTCATATTTTTGATAATTTTGATGGCGAAAAAGCGTGAACTTTCATTAAAAAAACAAATAAACATAAAAAATGAATTGTGTAATATAATTTACTGAGTATTAAGTGTGTACAAATCAATACTTTATGAAACGAGAACATTCAAAGATAGAAATGTTTACTTGAATCTCATTAATATTCTTATAGTTTATTAAACCTTATTGGTATGCATATCTTGTAAGTTTGCTTTGAAAGAACTTTATGATCAAATTTCCGAATGTATCTTTAAATATCACGATAGTCCTATGGGAAACTAAACACAGATAGTGAATTATTGACGTTGCGTTATTTATTCAGATCTGTATTATTTCAGAAGCTATACATTTTCCAATAAATAGTCTTTAAATCAGAGACTGTACTCAAAAACAAATTTTTTATATATTTTTAGCACTTTCCAACAAAGTTGAAAAGTGTTTTAACATTCGGTTTATTTGGTCGTCTGTCCACGCTCTAACTCCCCTAAATGTACTCGGATTTTCATGCAATTGATAAAACTTATTTAGAGTCAATATAGCATATTTCGTATTGCATATAAAGTAAATGAAATATATGAATGGTTTCAATTACAGGGACACTCAAAAGGATTCGATTACTTTATGAATATGAGAGAAAATAGCTTAGAGAGTATTTTAATGAATTACACTATTCCTAATGCTTTGAAACTGAGATAAATCACTGAATTTCACTATGATTCTGTTAAAACAGAGCATTCATAACATTTTTTTTATTTACAGGAACACACAAAAGAAATCTGTTACAGTACTGTCTTTGCATAATAATTACATAAGGAATACGCTTTAAAATTGTATGCGCTTTTAAATTTAATTAGTTTTTTTTTTTTTTTTTTTTTTTTTTTTTTTTTTTTTTTTTGTATATTTCTTTTTATTTGTAAATTCTATATCTCATATACAGATGAAATAACACTGATATAACTGACGATAATTATTAATTATAATAAAACATTTCATATAAACCATCATTAAACGAAAATAGCAAATCAGGACGCGTTTCGAGGTACAACAATTACAGCTTATCATCAGCTGAACTAACACGGTCCGTAAGGAGACAGAGTTAAACTGTTTATTTCTAACTTTGTCTCCTTACGGACACGTGTTAGTTCAGCTGATGACGAGCTGTATTTTCGTTTAATGGTGATTTAAACAAAGTGTTTTATTGTAATTCATGTACAGGGCTGCACAGAAATATTTGCATACCGTTCTCCTAATTAGAGGAAATTGCTGAAGGAAAAATTTCAAGTGAAATACATGTATCTCTTAAATGAATTATATTTTGGAATTCATGTTGTTAATAGATACAAATCTTTTTATCATATACACGGCTGCTAAAACATTCCGATAATTTTCCGATTGTGGATGGGAATAGCTGAAATTCGGTTTTGAAAGACGGTATACATTTCCGTATGGTGAAATGAGACGTAATAGTTTAATTGTTTAAACGGTGCAGTTTTGTTACATTATTCTGATTGTGTTGGAAAATGCATCATAATCTATGCTTGAAACGGAATTTTTTTCTTTCTTGTAATCTTTTTATTATTTATAATATTGAGCTGAAAAAAATAGAAATGAAAACGAAGATAAAATAACTACCTGCATTTGAAAATAAAATAAGCATTTGTCTAAAATGCATCGATATTTTCGAAAAAAGTATTATTTTTTTTCGTTATTTCATGAATACATTCTTATTTTACTTCGGATTTCGAAATTCAGCCGAGTATAAAATTTTAATGACGAAAGATATGTATGTATCGTAGCATTTTTACACTTCGCCAAGTGGAATAAATGTGCCCAGATTTATGAACGATCGATTTTAGTGCAGAGCACTTGCAACTCCAGAAATAAATCACATGGAAATAAATCAAAAAGTATTATTTTGCGCATATTTTCTGATCGATTTGATAAAATTTGCAAAAAAGATTTGATCTATATTTCCTTTTTTTATCAACATGAAAAATGATACTTATCGTATGAAAAAAAGTTTACGAAAACTTTCATAAATGGGAAGAATCTGTTTGTTTAATAAATATATATATTAATAGCTGTTTATTTAATATTTAGTTTTCAAAATCCAATTAAAAAGAGATTAAATAGAATTGAAATAAATCAAATAAATTAACATAATGTTTTGTATTAGATACTGTTTTTTAGTTAAAAATAGTGACATTTAATAATAAAAAACCATAGACATAAAATAATAATGTTCATAATACTGTGTAAACTGATAAAGCGTTTAGTAACAACAACAACATAAAGTTAAATAATGCTAAAACCGAAAAAGTGCATTCAAAAGCTTATAAATACCTTTTAATAAATGATTTTGACGTTTGAAAAAATACTCTATAAAGGTAAATGTTCATAAATATACTTTTTCAGCAAACATTTTTAAAAATCTGCAGTTAAATAACAAATAAAAAGAATATTGTCCAGTTAAACTGATGGCACTGAACTCACAAGCAAAAGGTAACTCGCTATTCACACAAACCTTATATTACAGCCTTGTTTTTACAACAAACAAATTAAGGGAGTTATTAGCTCCGAATATTTACTTTTTCTTTTGTATTTAAAAATTAAACTCCCAAAACAAATCAGAAATAAGCTTTATCACAATGGACCGATATCCAAAAGTCCGCGCAAATCGGATAATTCTGCCTAAAAATTTATTTAATAATAAAAAGGGGATATTATTCACTTTATACTTAGCCATTAAACCCCAAACACTACACATCAATTTGTCCTATCTGAAAGAACCTATACCCGAAATTTGAAATAAATTCTATAATTCTGCATAAAAACCTATTTATCTGTTTAAAGGGGGGGGGGGAATAGTCGCCTGTTTCTTCCTTTATACTTAATAGAAACTAACAAGGGTTGAGCCTTGACAGATTGTACCTATATACAAAAATTGAAGCAATTCGGTAAATTCTGCGTGAAAAACCAACCTAACTAAATTAAGAGTGGGGGTCCCCCCATTTCCTTCCCTTTATACTTAACCAAAGAAGTCCCAAAACTAACCTTGGAGACGCTTTATTACGGCGTATCGCCGCGGCTTATTGCTTTGAGACCCCGTATATTAGGAGAAGCTGCATCGAAAATTTCAATGAAATCTGATAATTATGGATTAAAAACCCATTTATCTAAATTAGGAGGGAGGCGAATTAGTCCCCTATTTCCTCTCTTATACTTATACAATGAACTTTCAAAACTAATAAGGGAAGCGTCTTATCACAATAAACCTAAATCTAAAATTTTAAGCAAATCGGATATTTTTATTATGAGTTATCGCATTACATACGTACGTACGTTCATACAGAATGAGTAGTTATCTAATTTCTCAGGATGTGATAGTCTTTAAGCTAATAAACAGTAATAAATGCTTAAAAATTAAAATGTGTAGAAGAGTATACTAAAAGGTATGTATAAACTTTCAGATGTACTTATTTCACTTTTAGCATGCTATTTATTTATTTTCTTTAAAAAAAATTATATCATCCAGTTTTTATAAAAACATTTGCATACGAAGAATAAGTTTACTTCGTCAAATGTTTTAAAATAGAGTTATTTTTTAGAAATACACATTGATAATTCATGCCCCCTCAGTATTTTTGTATACGTGGGATTTTATTTTCTTCATAGTGGATAAACTGTAATTTTTGTGACCTGCTCTTTGGAACTGTCAGTTTAAATGAAGACCATGAGGCAGATTTAATACAAAATAATTCATTTACAACAGTAAACAGGAAATATTAGCTGTAGAGTAAACAGATTTAATTCAGTCATTCAGAAAAAAATAATAATAAAGGACCAATTTTAGTAATACTATAAAGGAGAAAATCTTCTTGAAATCTAATTTTAACTCACATAACTTGTTTACAATGCCTCCCCCCCCCCCATTTGATATACATGGACCTAAAAATTTCACTTTAGATGATAATATTGTAAATGTTCTGCAATGGATTCCGATGCTTCGTTATTTTAAGTTGAAATTCATACATTTTAGAAAATAGGAGAAAACTCACTGCTGTTGAAACTATCGAAAAATGCTATTTAGGAACTCCAATCGAATTCCGCATGTGCCGTCAATTGCAGGGGAGAGCTTGCTTACACTTGAGCGAGATCCATCGTAAATCAGTTTAGAATCCATATATTACCTCGCTATATATAGCTACCACACAACCGTAGTTACCTAATTGTATATTATTGTAAAGTTACCCTGACAGCTAATATTTCCGGAGATAAATATGCCCTTTGCAAAAATTGAAGGATGGTGAAATAGATAGTTCATTTACGCATCAGTTAGTGGTTTAGGACACTACAATCGCAAGCACAAAATCCAAAACTCATTCGTTCAGCAGAGTAGCGTTATAAATGCCCAACCATGCGCTGTGCTACACCGTATATTACCCAAATATAGACTCACATTTCTAAATTACTTTACTTATTTTTTTACTTCATTTGCATCTATTTTCTAAATTTTAGTTAAAGAAGGGCTAACTCAAAAATTCGACAGTTGCTTTCCTTTTGACAGAAGAAAATTACCATTTTTGTGGTATATCATTTCGTTAAGTGTTAAACACTACCAGTAAACAGTGTGACCGTTTTTCAAGCTAAAAGCAGGCTAGATTTGGACTGACAACAAGCTAAAAATAAAATCGATGGTCCTGCCATCTATTGATGGTCAGTATATCAATAGACTGACAACTATCTTTTAGCCTGAGTTGTTAGCTTGATTTAGCTTGTTGTAAATCCTACAACAGTCCAGATTTCTTACAACAATCCAAAAACGGTCACACTGCCAGTAAATGTCAATATCAGATTTTTCAGGAAATCATTTATAAAGCTTAAAGAATTGTTTACACGCTTACATTGCGCTTAAAGTTGATTTATTGGGAAATATATATTTTTTCTTTAATATTCCCAAAATGTTTAGGATTACACGTCTCGCTAAGTACCTCCCCCTCCCCCCCCAAAAAAAAACTTGCAATTAATTATAGGTGCTGTACCTTCATTTTTCATAAATTCTTCTTCAACATACACGCAATGCAAACAACAACATTAAGTAATTTCAGTAAAGTACCAGACTATATTGCATCAACTTCTCACTAGAATGTCCTTTTGCAGCTCATAGCGTCTTAACTCAAATAACACAGGCTAAGTAAATGTATATACCTATATCGAGAAAATAGTAAAAAGTACAGTCTTGCCCTAAAAAGAAAAATCCTTAACACTTTAACCTTAGCATCATCTTTAACTTTTAAAATTATTACCATTTTCTCTATAAAAATTATAAAAAAATATTAATTTTAGCTAATGGAAAAATAAGTAAAATCATCCGGATATGGATATTTTTAGATGCAAAAAAAGGTATGAAAATAGAATTGAAAATGTGCTTTTAAGTAATCTATTAATATTTCAAAAATTACATTTGATTTTTAGGTTATCGTTACACATTTTCTTTATTCGGAAAGAAGAAGACACAGTTTAAATGTTTTAAAACTTAAAATAAAATATTTAGAAAAATAACGTGTAATTGACACTTGCACTTTACAGCTCGTATGTTGTTTGACTATACGTTTTATACATTTTTGATATTACATATTTACCTTTATATTAACATAAACTTTTCTAAAATACTGCAAAATGTTTCCCATAATTCAATTATTATTAGATAATTCTAATTTTTGCATGCAAATACAGTCGAGTCTCTCTATAACGAAACTCCATTCAACGAATTTCTCTATATAACAAATTTTTTGTAGTAATTGTCAATTTTTATTATTATTACATTAAAAATAATCTCCATACAAAGAAATATATATCTTCATATAACGAATTTTTCCTGAAATTTTCCTTCATTTATTAAGAAAACGCTTCAAATTGTTTGTGGAATGCATATACATTTTCTAATTCCTAGTTTATATTTCATAGCTGTATATTTATATTTTATTGTTTATTCTAAAAAAAGAAGATATTTACGTTCCCACCTTCACCACCACCACATAAACTCATACACACAGCCCCCCCTCCCCCCGAAAAAACTTTTCGTTAATATTTGAAAGGAGAATAAGAAATTTTTTTTTCAATTCAATTTCTTACATTTGAATGTCACTTAAAAAAAGATTTACCACTGCCTTAAAAATTCAAGATTTTAAGGGAATAGAAAATCTACAACTTTTTGGCACAAAATCTGGTGGAAATCCGAAGATATTTGACCCACTCTGCAGATATTTTTAAGAATATCTTTAAAAATTCTGCAGATGTTTTAAAGATAAAGCTAAGTCTGCAAATTTTCTTCAGATTTCTCTAGAATTTCTGTAGAAAGTGGCGATTTCTGCAGATAATCTTAAGATTAATTTTAGTGGGGAGACTAAAAAGAGGAATGGAGGAAAATTAAGATGCATGGAAGTATTCGTAAAAATTTAGTTGTCTTTGACTTTTTGGAGATGCATACCTATCTTATTGTTACGTAGCGTTCCAGTGATAAAATTTTAAACAACATTGTGAACAATACTGATGAAAGAGACAATGAATATGAAAATGAAAACATTATACAAAAACAGCAACAGAAATGATTATTGTCTTTGATGCTACAAGGGAAGGACATGAAATGGAAGAAAAAAATTCTATTTACTTTTTCATTCCTTGTTAAAGTTTGATAGTTTTTAAAAGTGTAAAAGCCTTAAAATGAAAATAACCGAAAAGTACAGATATCTTCAACAGATTTTTTCATCGTTTTACTATCTTTTCAATTAAAATTTTATTTTCTTGTTATAAATTATTTAAATGAATAAAAAATAAAATGTCAAATTAATCTTTAGCGTTAAACATTTCAATCTTAATTAAATAATCCCAAAAAAATTTTAATTGGAATTTTGTGGAATTACATACAACGAATTTTTCTATATAACGAATTTTTGACGGAACGATGAATTTCGTTATATAGAGACTCGACTGTACTCTTAAAAAAATTTCATAATTTTTTTCTAAATGTATTATTTTATATATTTATTATACTTTATTTTCAGATTACTTTGTTACATTTGTTTTATTTAAAAAGAAGGAGAAACAGTATAAATATTTTAAAACTGAAAAAACAAGGAAAGATGCAGCAGCAATGCCATTTATTTGACACTTACATCTTACTAATCGTATATTTTTCGACAAAATGTGTCATATTTCGTTTTCTTTACATATTTACCTTCATATTGAAATTAATATTTTTAAAATATTTCAAAAATTTCCCCACAATTCAATTATCATAAGACACTTTTCATTGATTCATACAAATACTCTTGAATAAATTTCATAATTTTTGGCAACATCTATCATTTCAATTTACTAATCACCGAACTTTGAACGACCCTAACACAAAACAAACATCGTCAAACAGTGAATCACTATCAGGCGATATCCCATAAAATAAGGGGGAAAAAAAACTCTGTGTACTCTATAGCTTAGTATGCCCAATAATCCGTAATTGTCTTCGACAATCATTTAACACTCCGGACTGTTGAATCATCGTTTTTGTAATATGTGGGAAAATTCATCGCAACTGAGTAACCATCTAATATCTGCGCCCAGCATGGGGTAGAAACATTTCAAAAGTCTATCCCTGGTGCATGTTTTCCTTCGGCGTGCAGTGGGTCGTAATCATATGAGAAGTGTCCCTGATGACCCATTGTTAAGTCCATTAATACTCTGAACCGGCATCTGAGTCAGTTCTAGGTTAGCGGGGGATTCAAATCAATCATGGCAATCGTCGGGAACTCGATACTCGATCAATCGCTTGAATTGGTACCAGAAAACTTGTGATGACCTTCCGGTGATCGTTTCTTCAATATAACATATTAAAGCGATTCAGAAAAATAAGATATAGACCCGATAACACTGCAGCACCTCATCATACTGTTCAGGCAAGAAAAAAAGGGCGATATATCACAAAACGTAGATAACCTATGAATTAAAAAATATGAAAAAAATGATGATCTGCAGTTATACATGCGACTGAAACATTATCCTTTTAGTATATTGTAACTTTCTAAATAATAATCAAAGGTAGGAAATAAAAATTACTATAATCAAAATAATTATAAAGTTGGTTAAATACACTGTTAAATCTGAATTGTGTTTATGTTCTCAAAAATACAAGCTTAAAAATTTTAAAAACTGCGTTTTGTTTTCAGGAGCCACGAACTAAAAAGAGGTGCAATTATTATAATCAACATATAAGTAAAGTTAATTAAAAGCACATTTAAGTTTAAATTGTGTTTTTGTTTTCAAAAACAACAAATTTTATTTGATATTACAAATTTCTAATACTTTTTGCGCCTTATTACACACGATTCTTTCAGAAAAATAACTTTTTTTTTAATTTAAAGTGTGAAATATATGCTCAAAGTAAAAGAATCGCAAACGAAGTAAAAAGAATTAAGCATATAATAATGATTATTATTATTACTAAATGCCTGAACATAAATGAAGTCGTATAGTAAATGTATAGACGTATTCTAACATTACTGCATGTAAATAGTAACTGAAGTTTTTGTTAAAACATAATAATACTCCATTAAAAGTCATGTACTTTTAATAGTATACCAAACCCGAAAGAGTTAATCACTTCTCTAATGCAAAAATATTAGGAACGGTTATAATTCCGTAAATATAATGCTAGCAAACATTTTTGAAAGCTTTCTTGCAATGTCTCATGCACTATTTCCGCAAAGATTATTGGAGTCTAGTTAGAATTTCCAAAATTTAATGTTAAAAATATTTTCTTCGTTTATAATGGATTTTAAATTTTGAAAGCAGTTCATTTATATCGGCTCTATTCATTTTCTAGAAATGTTTTCCAAGAATCGTGAAATTCTTTACTCTTCGCTCCAATAAAGAGAAACGGAACAAAGGATTTTCCTTGCTGCACTAATTGTTTGTTGAACTAAATTCGAAAGTGTCCATTGACTGAAATTCCACTTTTCACTAAAATGATTTGAAAACGTTTTCTCAGCAAATAATCTGTTGTACGTTGTTTGATACAAATAACCAGCATGATTTCGGCATGACAATGGAACTTAGATCAAAGTGGCTTATTTACATAGAAACATACTAAGGGAAAAGACAAATTAGAAAGCATATGAATAAATATATCTTTGCTAAGAAAGTATTTATTGTAGCAAACCTGAAACTCTTTTATGCAAGAAATTCTGATTTATAGCACAAATGTATCATTTTTAGAGTTCCGTATTTCAAAAATTAATACGGAACCATTATAAAATTACTCTACATCTGTTTGTCTCCATCTTCAAATCCATTTAACTACACTTAAACAATGAAACGTGTAAAATTCTAATTGGCTGAAATAATAAAAGTTATTCACTCACATATTTATAGAGTATTAACCATTCATAAATATATTTAGGAAAAATATAGACGAGTAATAAGTTACTTGAAAAAAAATATTTTCTTTGTATATCATATGGATATTATAGGGAAACTTTCGTAAAGACCAAACACAAAAATAAATTTATTTTAATTTTAGTTATATTTTCAGCGATATTGTCAAAATATAATGCAAAAAATGTCTCCTCCGCCTTCTGTTTCCGAATGTAATGAAACTATATCTGTGAAAAAATAGGGGTAGTAGAAGTTAACTTAAACCTTTCTGGGAAACTATAGCGATTACTCTAGGTCTTATAGATTTTGAGAAAATCGTATTTCTCCGTTACGGACGAATTTCGATTTACGGGTGTTCAACAAAGATTTAAGGAGTTCTGAAAATGCCTATCGTGGCAGAAGTACGAAGAGATTGTTGATATTTATATTCGAAATTAACTCTCTAATTATACCAAATATTAACCTATAAAGACATGGGCCTTAAGACATATATATAAAGAAACAAAAGCGTGCTATATACGCACTTGGCTTTTAAGGCCAAGGTAACAACTTTTAATGATATATTAGTAATGGAATGCCCAGTTACTGTTATATATATATGTATTTATAAATACCAATATCTCTTAATTATTCTGGAGTCTGATCAAATATATATATTTATTTAATACCGAAAGTTTTTTATAATAAAAAAATTTAATTTAAATCTTTTGTATATTTTATAGAAAGGAGACACATTTCTTTATATAAACTTTCTGCTGTTAAAGATGCTTGGATCATACTCGAGAATAATTAAGAAATGTTAGCCCCTATGATTTATTGTACAAAACTCTCTGTACGCGATTAATTTGCACTTCGTTGGTAATTGGCAAATTCGTGTTTTTTTTTAATTTTATTTTCACATATTTGAAAAATAAGGCCTCTAAGAGTTATTGAAACATATTTTTAATAAATCAACAATAATGAGTTTAATTTTAGAATACATATTGAATCTTCTTTATAAAACGTTTGTTTTACCGATGATTTGCTAGATTTCAAGAGAAATCTGACAAATTTAGAGGTTATTAAAGTATAAATTCTCCAAAAAATTTACTATTTCGCACTTTTCTAAGATATATTTAAAAAAAATCAGTATCTTTCAAAAGTCTATCAATTATCTATAAAAAGACTGAAGATTGAAAATTGAGACTGACAGTATCTTCACTTGTGACATTTTTGATGATTTGAAAATTGTGCTTTAGTTGAAAAAAAAAAACTTTTTCGGAAAATGTTACTCATTATTGTTCAAAATATTTTCCGTCTTTATCTAGCTTCTGATCAAAAACTGTTATCCTATTTAAAATTTTTCTTCATTTAATTTCATGTTCTATTCTTGCTTCTAGAGCAATCTTTTTATAGCTGTCAGACACCATTTAACAACCTTAAGTAACCTTACATAATCTTAAATAAAGTTTGCTGCGAGAGGGTCTGTTTCAGATTTTTATTTTCATAAGATTTTGAATGTAATTAAACTTTTGATGCTCTAACATTTATTTTTTTAATTGTTTATTTTTTTACGAAAAGAGTTTTTGTGCATTTTACTTCCTTAATCAAATTTTATTCTAAGACAAAGCTTTTTTTAGTGTCTTCCATCTATCATATAACAACATGTTTTTTCAAACTTCAAAGAAATAATGTATTTTTTTTCTTTCACTTTCTAACATAGTTCAATAGTGTTTACAGTCTCGGTTAAACCGGCCATCTGTCTGAATAAACACAAATATATAGGTAGGTAATTGATGTACTTATTGAAGCTTATTATAGCATGTTCGTTACTGAAAGTGAAGTATGCATTACTTTTACAAATGCTTTACCAGAACACTCAAAAGACTTCTGTTACATCATGATCTATGGAGAAAATTTTTGTTCATTGTTTTTTAATAATATTACACATTTCAAACATACGGAAATTCACAGATAATATCATTGATATTTACTACAAGATTCATAGTGTAGAATATGGTGACCATAGCATTTATCGTTCATTTATAGGAACACACAAAAAGTTCGATTACAGTACTGTCTACCAGTAATAACTTAATTGCTAGAAGTGTGCTACTAAATGTAGTGCGTACTTTTAAATTAACTGCTTTTTGCAGAGTTACACAGAGTGTTGTAACTCTATAGATTATATACTAGGTTGCACAAAAGAATTCAAGTACAATTTCGTTTATTGGCAAAAATTGCTGAATGACAGTAATATGTGTTTCCAATTTGAGCTAAATTTTAGCAATCTATTTAGAGTACATACAAATACATAGATTGCATGTGCAATGTGGAAAAACTATCTAATTTGGATACTTTGCTGACTATAGATATTAATATTGGATTTTGAAAAGTGTTTTGGAAATTGTTTACTTAAGTAGCATCATTTACCTTACTAGAAAATGAAGTTTTGTTCAGCGATTTTAATTTTGTCTTAAAAATTACTTATCAATATGTATATTCAGTGGCGCCAAATTTCTTTAAATATTGGGTTGGCTCAAAAACATTGGCTGGGCTCAACGATATCAATGTAAAAAGATACAACCAGTTTGTTTTTCTTTAAAGAATGAACGGTTGATGAAAGATTAGACTTTTAAGTCTAGCTATCAGGTTTTAAGATACAGTTGGCTCTCGTTAATTCGAACTCGTCGGGACCACAAGAAATGTTCGAATTATCCGATGTTCAAATTATGGAAAGTATGATATGAGAACATGCTTAATATGGTACTATTACAGAGGAATTAATGTTATAGTGTTTTTTTTTTATTTATTATGTCTGTTAACATCAGAATGTGACTCAATATTAAATTAAAATGTATAAATACAAAAACTAATTAAAAGATTAGAAACAAGCACAATGGAAGAAAAATTTGAAGCGTCACTGATGGACAGACGGGACACTTAGAAAGTGGATATCAAATGCATGGGATTATATGTATACACGTTCGGAACAATTTTTACAAAAATCAAAGAAAAAAAGTTATTCTAATGATCTGAAATCCGTGAGAAAGAAATGAAGAATGAAATATCGGAATTCTCGTGAGTTCGAATTAAACGATGTCAAGAGAAAATGAGTTCGAATTATTGAAAAAGTTTAACGTTATTCTGCCATTGAAAATTTCGGGACTTCATGTTTAGTTCGAATTAAGCGAAGATTCGAATTATCCGATTTCGCATTAACGAGAGTCGGCTGTAGTTTCATTTTTTTAAATCCTATTCTCATGTGTTTTTCCTATCTTCATGTCGTGAACATGAGTGCAAATTGAAACAGCAGAAAGTTAAAAATTTACATTTCAGTCATTATGGACTTATGAGTGTCAACCGGGGAATTAAAACGCGCGGTCATTGGCAAAATAAATTTTGTTCTAGATAGAAAAATGAATAATAAATTAATAATGATATAAATTATGAAATAAAAGAATGAAAATTGGGCACGCTAAGAGTGAAAATATTGAGTGGGGTCAGGCCTCAAGGGCCCATATAAGTTGGCGCCGCTATTTGTCATTTTAGTATATCTCATGCTCTATCGGACATTTATCAAAGTAACAGAAATAATTTATTCCATTTTTCAATATTGGGTGAAAAAAAGTCCGGGCCAGGATTCGAACCAGGGATGTATTGGCTGAAGCCGCCAATGCTCTACCAACTGAGGTATCCCGGACACGAACACTGGAGGACTATTTCACCCAATTAACCTCAACGATCACTTTTATCTGGTCTGATACTCTGGATCAGTTCAACAGAATAAATCGAAGGTCAGTATATGGAACTGCAGAAATTTCACCAACTGTAGCTTTTTTCACCCAATATTGAAAAATGGAATAAATTACTTCTGTTATAATTGATTTACCGATTGAATAATCGTGTTTAAAATTAATCTAATTTATCAAAGTATTCGTCAAATATTATCGTTTTTCTAAAAAATATAAATTTCTGAAACGATAGGGAAATAACTACATTCATTGGTTGTATAATCATGAATTTGCATTCCCGCCATGAAATAAATTGAAAAAATAAGTTACGACACATAAAATCCATTTACTGGGAAATGTAGGGAGACCGACCCGGCAATGCATTTAAAATTATCCAAATCGGTTTTTTACATGTTTGTAACCACCCCATTTTTAAAATCCCTTTTATTAGAACTTTCATGCATTGAACAAAAATCCATTATAGTGTGAGCTTTTTGCTGAATACACCGAAATGCAATTTAGAATAATGCGACTCAAGGTCGCGATATTATGGAGTAATTCAAATATAAGTTCATTCAATGCACAAGTATTCTGAGTTTCGAAAAAAATCGATTGTCAAATCAATGTGTGAATATTTTTTAAAACAACATATGTTGGTTATTATGTATATAAAGATGGAATTTTGTAATAACATTTTCATCACTCCCTAGTATAACTAAAGTTGGTTTATACCGGGTGTCCCAAAAATGACTGATGGATTTTAAAATTCAATAACTTGCAAACGGTGACAGCTATTTAAAAAAAATTTGCAGGAGGGTTATGTATAATGTCAGGAGTTTTTTTTACCGTAATTTTTTTATTTTAGTTCGAATATCAAACAATAGGTGGCGCTGACGGCGATTGAAGGCCAGGTCGACGCTTCACTCAGCACTGATCACCTGGCCTTCAATCGCCGTCAGCGAAACCTATTGTTATACTTATAACCTATACTTTTAACCTCTACCTATACTTATAACCTATACTTAACGTATACTTTTTTATGTATATAAATTAATGAGGTCGCGCTTTTTGTCAAGCGTAGAATGAAGCAGTGAGTGGGCAAACTTAGGGTCTATTTCCAAATCAACACACTATAATAGAAAATATTTAAAACTGAATGAATCTCGGACTTAAAATTACAGTCGTGATTTTAAGTTAAATAAATATTGAATGCTTATAACTAATTTATTTATTTTACTTTTTGTTCTTGTTATTTAAATTTCATCACTTATGATAAACAAAAGAGTTTAATATAAAAAAACAGTCTAATTTATTTTCTCAAGAAAATGGAATTTTTGCAAAGATAGCATCGATATTTGATGAAATATGGATAAAGTAAAACTCGTATTTCTAGCTATATTGATTTTTTTAATCTGAAAATGATAGCAATGTTGTAATTAATTTTTATATTTTATTTTTATTTTTGTCAAAATTCCTTCCTCCCCTCTAATTTTGTATAATTTTACTTATAGAAGTATTTTAAAAATTTTCACGCTTCACATAAACCACCAGCCTATATGTCTCGCGGGCATAGTAATCAACACCATCATCATTTAGGCACCTTCCATTTTTTTTAATAAAACCATAAAACAAATTTCAGAAAATGCAATGTAAAATTTAAAAAATGGTGATCTAGTAATACAAATTCAAAAACCAACAGAGTTTATTAAATAATATAAAATACTTCTAGTGATGTATCTTTTTGGTTTTATGTTTGACAAAAATATTTTCAAGAAAGCTATAGTTAAACTAATGTTTAAAATTTCTACTTAAGAAAGATAATATATCAATATATAATTTATCATATGATATAATTTAAACTAATCCTTAAATTTACTTTATTTAAAAAATAGCACTTGCCCATTATTTTGAAATTCTTATATTTTCGTTTATCAACAACATTATATTTCGCCTGAAATTTAAATTTAAAGATTTTAATAGTCAAAATAATCAAAAATAATCTAAAATTTGATACGTGGTTTATATTAACCACAATTTATCTCTACGCGGCAATATATAAAAGACAGATCGGCGCAGTTAATCAATGTTAGTCATTATTCTTCAGTAGTTGTCCAACGCATTTCAGACATCGACCCCACTTCGCTCTTTGATGTTAGGCAACAGGAACACGTGTTACTTCCCCTCCCATCAAAGCCAAGCTTTTGAAATCATTTGTGGCTCATCGATTGGACGAGGTTTCAGATTAAAGCGATTTCATCCCGCCATCGACATAATTACTGTTTTTCGGGCTTATTAAAATAAACGTTTGTTAGAGAAAGTTTACATAATGCGAAAGTGAAATGAATATTGTCATTTTCCTTTTATAATGGAAGTAAAAGTAACGCAAGATAAAGCAACGTATGTGAAATAGATATTACAATAAACGTTTAAGTTTGTGGAATTGATTGAAATATTCATGAATACTTCAGTAAATTTACATTTTTATTGATATAAAATGTACTTTTATCTTTAAATTATTTTTAAAAATGTACATACCTGAAAGTGTCTGTTAGCGGGAAATTGTGCCAAGTGAAACTAGTCGTTGGGGGCCACCGTAATACTTACCCATCATGGATACGTATATGGAAATAAAATATGTGAAAACTATTTATACAATGCATTGCAATTCATAAACAAAATTTAAATATTGTTAATATACATAGTAATGCTATATTAAAGAACTCCTGATGTACGAATTTCGACAAATTATATAAAACGCCAAACTACTCAAGTAGTACCAAACTGCGTAAAAAAAACATCCTTATAACTCAAAAAATAATAATTCTATTAACTAACAATTAACTGCGTCGGATTAAGCATCTCATTTCCAATTAAAATATACCTCTGAATTGAAATTTGAATGAAATACAGGGTCATGAAAAATCGAAGAATGTGGAAAACAGGATTACAAATATCTCGGCAACTAATAATCCGATCGATTTCGTTTTATATGCAAAATGTGTGTTATTTTATTGCCTTTTACGTCCATTTCTTAGAACAAAAAAAAATCGAAAATTTTTATGTACCTTTCATCAGAACGAATTTTTCGAGAGTCCGAAAAAAATAGTTCCGGATAATCGAGGTCGCTGATATTAAATAGGCTTCGTCCCATTTTTACATACTAACTACATACAAAATTTCAAATCTCTATGTCAATTTGTTCGGGTGATAGAGCGTTTACAGACAGACAGACAGACAGACGGACGGCAATTTTTTTTCTAAAAATATGTTTTTCGGAATCTCCACTATCTAAAACGTGTAAATCCGTCAAAAAAAATTCGATTTTCAAAACGATTGCAAGACTTACCCTATACTACGTATGATGGGTAAGTAAAATGAGGGTTAAAAGTTAAAATCACTGACTTTTTTGCACAAAATGAAAAATATAAAAAATATGGTATGTCAAAGGTGTATTGTAAAGTAAAAAATTACTTGTACAGCCTTGTAATGAAATGCCTTAATAACTACTGTGAAGTAATCCTCTATAACTCAAATAGCTGAAATGAAAATAATAAAGATAATTTAATAACTTGTATGCGACAGATTTTGTGGCATTCAAACTTCGATTTTAAAGATCCGGAAGAAATGTGACTGTAATAAAGTTAAAATAAACGTATCTCTGACGAAATGGTGTTCATACTTTTCCTTGCTTACGTTTTGGTCAAAATAACACCACATTTTGCCACAGGACTCAAGATACTTTATGTAAATCACTAAATAGGTGGAAATTCTAAACGCCGTACAACTTTTAAATGAACTCATAAAACTACACCGAAAAAAAGGAATTAGTTAAAACTACAAACATGTTTTGTTGAGTACATTTTGGTTGTTTTATGCGAATTTTTTAGTTAAAGTAAAAAATCGGTTTTGTTGCTCAGACAAAAAAATACTGTTAACACTCTTATAAAATTGTAACAAAATTTCATCAATAGTATTTGAGTCTTACTAAAGTCTTGTATTTTCAATTTGTAATTCCAACAAAAATTTGTTGTTTTTGCAGAATTTAAATTGGTGTGCAGTAGCCATAGCTCTCTCACGTAATTTTGTTTAGTTGACTTATACAGCTATAAAGGATTAACATAATTTTTGAATAATAAAAACTTTTCAAACTGAGAAGGATTAATGATGTTATTATACGTTTTGGATGGAAATTGGGGACGGAAAAATTGAAATTGAATATTTTTTTTTTGTTTTTGTTTATGCAAACAAAAAATCCATTGACCCATATTCAAACGAAAATATTTGGACCAAACAATTTTTTGTTGATTCAACAAAAGTGCGTATTTTGCCACATTATTATAAAATAGGAATAGAAAATTTCAAAAATGAGTTCGCCATGGTTTACTCAAAGTTCCTTCTAGGAATTTTAGAATATGTTTTCGCTGAAAATTTTACCTCCAATTCTAATCTTGATCAATTTATGATACGTCAAAGTCATCATTTATGTTATTCCCTCAGACGTAAATTGCTGTCTTGGATCAGAATACTACCAAGTTGTGTTAAAAATGTAGTAGTAATAATAAAACAGGTGAATGTGATGCAGATCTCACAGAGGGTTTCATTTATTAGCTTCTTCAAAACGCCTTATTATTAAATTAACAAACGAAAAACGGTTTTTTAGTGCTATTTTTGAATTTCCTAGCCAACCGTGACAACCAGAACAGAGTATTGAATTTTCCTCCTAAATGTTGCCTAGCTTTTTTTTTTAAATTCCTTTATCTGAATTTACAGATTTAGTGGAGGTACGCAAGTAAATAAAATTATGAATAAAAGTAAAATATTACAAAGCTTAGAATAAATTTAAGGGAGACCAAACTGGTCAACAGAGGCGGCAAGTAATTTAAATGATAAGAACTTAATAAGTAAAAAAATATATTTCATTTCGCGTGTCAAAATAGATGATGAATATGGTGTAATATGATGAAATAAAAACAAATAAGCACGTTTTTCACACGGTTTATTTAATCTATTAATTTAGGTTACATACATAATAATTTTATTTAAACTTAGGTACAGCAATAAGAGGAAATGAAATTTTGAAGTTTGAAATTTACGCTACTGCAGATTTTAAAGCTTCTTAATATTGCACATTTAAATTTTTACATCATCGTATAGGAAAAAAATGTACTTTTAAATGCAATTTGTTTAAAATTGTATCTCTCTCTCTCTCTCTCTCTCTCTCTTTTTTTTTTTTTTTTTTGAGATATTAATTTTTTTGTAGTTTTTAATAGCAATTTTGTAATTGTGGCAACAGAAGCACTCCATTTCTATTAAAAGTGAAGGGTAAAAAAAAATAATTTTAATATCTATTTAAACTTGCGTGCAACAATTAGAAGAGAAAAAACAACAACAAAAATGAACTGATGACATTAAAAATAATATTTCAATTAAAACAATAGGTTTTTTTTTTCAAAACTTTATGATTTGCTGTGTGACAAAAAGTATTCATCCTTATTTACATAAAATTTGAACTTATATAGTTTTTACGTTACAGTTTTTCTGTCACAACAGACAGACTGAGAACAGAGACGAATAGGGTTTCGTCAGATGAAGGAAAACCTAATTAGCAAAAGCCATGCTTTGTTTTGATTCGCGAAGCATTATTTCATAAGATGAGTATTTTAAAGTAACGGTAATTTTTTTAAGTATAATTTTATATACTGACTCTGTGAATTATTTTTTCTTCTGAAAATACATGTGTTTAATTTTTATTTGCAAAAATGCTTCTAAAATAGAAAAACATGTAAAATTAATTAATTGAAATAATAATTATTGTTAAGGTGATGATAGACTAAGATGATTTTACAGGCACTTCATATTGTTCAAAATAGCCTCCTCCTCCATTAATACACATTTGCTAGCGACTCTACTACTCATTTATGTCCGTTTGAAAGTCTTCAATTGGGATGCTGTTCAGATGTTCAGTACGTGCATTAAGTTTTTTCTCCAAGTTCTCTAAGACGATGTTCTCAAAACGATTTTTTAAGGTCAATTTTAAGACTTCAGACTTTATAAAAACGCCTTATAGTGACAGAAAGTGGCTCTACGCTAACTGTACGACCAAAAACCCATTTTAATTCAACACGGGCATTGTACATTACTTTCTAAAAACTTCAGTACTATCCCTCGTATCCATCGTTCATTTGCTAATTCAAATGTTGCATAATACTTATGCAGTAATAAATTGTTAAAAAAGTTGCGCTGAATTGAAACGGTTGCAGTTGTCGCAGCCATAATTTTAATCGACTAAGCTCAATATTTTAAAAAGTGTAATAAAACCCAGATGCCTCTTCTCAACTTAGAATTATCAAATCAGTGATATTCCTCGTACGATACTGCTACTAATTACGGCCATAATTCTATATCTTGTAGAAAACAGTATCGGGCCTACAAATGACTCCATATGCCTGGCACTTTGCGTTTTCTTATATTTATTTTTATCCGCTTATTGACTGATTTCACATGCTATCACGCAATAAACTATTTTAACTATTACTCAACATACTATATTAATGTATTCTGGAGACATTTTAAACAAGGTGTCCTGAGGTAATAATGCCAGGGTGGAAAATAACCCAAATGCTAACAGTACACGTAATTATGAAGGAATCTGAAAGATGACACCCACGGGTTCTGCACAGACCGGCTCTGCGTCATCTGAATCATAGTGAATCACAAAAAGTTAATAGTTCCATTTGTAAAGCTTACTGCTGCAAGAAGGAAACTGGAATCAACACCTGAACTAAAATTTACAAGGTAAGTTTTGTGATCTCAGGACTACATATTTATTAAAAAATTTTTTATTTATAACATAAATTTATAGTGTACATCATGCACTTAGAAAAATCTGTGAAATATTTTAGATGTATTTTTGAGGTAATTTATTGTTTAAAATATGCTTCCCAATAAGTATACTGGGATAATAACGCTTTCCACTAGCGTTTTTACTCTGGTTGATTCTTTTTAGTGCTGGAAAAAACATCCGAAGAGGGTTTATTTTTTATTTTACGTACGAGAGAGCATTATTACCATTGTTGGAAACCAAAAAGGATAAAGAGAAATTTGTATGTAATAATATGTATGATAATTTGAATGTAGTACTACTAATTTTTTCATATCAAAAGAATAAAATATGAAGTAATTATTATTGCTTTCTGATGTTGCAATTAACGATAAGTAAAATAAATTTGCCAGTTTCCAAGGCTGTAGTGTTTGTATCTTTAGAAATGGACACTTTACATGTCATTATTCTATCTTATTTTATATTTTTCTTTGCATGGCGTTATTACCCACATAAGTGGGTAATATAACCAAATGGTATATATCTAGTAATCTTAGTGATTGCGCCATTTCATTTTATGAATGGATATCTGCTAAAATATTCCTTCTTGTGTATACATAGTCAATGAGTTTCTGTATAAAATCCTATGTTTCTTTGAAAAAAAAATCGAAAAACTAACAGGTAAAAATTAGTAGAATCTTAATATGGCGTTATTATCCCAGCACACTTTTTATGACTTTATGTTAGACTGTTAAAAATTTAACACTTTTGCTGAATCGTCACTTCACTGCTTTTATAGAAAATGTTTACTTTATTACAATGCATTCTCATTGGTTAGAGATATTCTATAAAAACGATGGAGTAACGATGCAACAAATATTTAAAATTTTTAACGGTGTAATATAAGGTGGTGCCATGAAAATACGTCAGTAATGCTCTCTATGAAAAAATAATTTGTAGGGTGGATCTATTTTTTAAATAAAAATATTTATATGAATTTAGTGCAATTTAGTGTATTCAAAAGTTAATAATTATGATAAACAGTTGACGTGGAAATATTTCATAGAAATATATTTCAGACCAACTAAATGCACTTGGATTCGAAATTGGTATGTTTAAAAAAAATAGGATATATACGTATCTTCAATGTTTGATATATTTGTAGACTTAACAAAAAGTGAAGAATGTACACATAGTTAAAATTTTATGGAATAATTTAAAAAAAAATTTAAACCATCCGATACTATATAAAAAAAGGTTTTAAAGAAATAATCTAAAAAGCATTGAGTAATTAACATAAAGTTAATAAATAAAATAAAATTCTTTGGATTAACTATTGTGACGCAAAAATAAAATCATTATTATTATTATTATTATTATTATTATTATTATTATTATTATTATTATTATTATTATTAATGATTCCACCTTTTTTCTGAGAGTTGTGTATGCTATTGTAAGTCAGATTATTGCAGATCTGGAAAGAGCATGTTTCATAGAAAAGTTGGTAGGGGAATCGAAACTTCCTTTTGGGACCAGACGTATTTTATGACTGGAGGGGTCAGCGGGAGGTACAGTAATGATACGATTCGGGTACCATGATTAGAAATATTTTTCCGCAATAGCAGCAAATAGGAAATGAATGCAATTCCATGCATGATTCATGGAAGGGAATAAATTTGCGACTTCCCTATGGCTTATGCTTGATAAGGAAATTTTATTTAAGGGGAGCAGGTCACTGTAGAATTCCTTATCAGATAGTGTCATCGACATAATTCTAAAATGTGAACAGTAATGACATATTTCTTACTTTCTGGAATTTATTACTTTAGGTCAGTTATGACTGCTGTTTTAGAATATATGCATGCTAATCCTAGAGCCTAATGCACAAAAACCTATGTCACCGGGCACAAGAATAAAACCTTTATTTTACGTAATAGTAGAAATAGGGTAATCTAATGATCTATGTTGCCTGAAGCGAAGTGGTGCGTAAGCCAAAAATTAATACCACTAGTAGTTCACTCATAGGTTCATCATTGTGCTTGTCCTCCAAACAAAGGTATGAAAGCTGTTGAAACTGGGAGCAGGAAAACACAATGTGAATCTTACGAGTGAACTACTTGTGGTATTAATTTCTGGCTTATGCACACCACTTCACTTCCGGCACACATGGATCATTAGATTTAGTTATTTTTCGCTTATATTTTTTATATAGTCGGAACCGGTTAAAAAGCTTTCGATAAATACATGACTTTTCAGCTCTCTTGAAAACAACGCGTAAGATTAAAGCAAGAATAATACGTTTTACACACGAATGGTTATTCAGCTTTATACGTGATAGCGTTTCAGTCCCTTGAGGGAAAAAAATCCTGCTTAAGAGACAAATTTCTTCTCTTTTCTCCTGTGTTACTGGTTTAGCAAAATTTTTATTCCGTCAAAAACCTTTGTCTCCAAATTATAATATTCGCCTTATTTAATAAATTATTATTTAAATGGAAAACTACTAATCAGAACGAATGATAGATATTGAATAAATAGTCTCGCTAATTTTGTAACATCACAATCATTCCTTCAAACAGTGTCCTGCGTTCTTTCTCTCTCTCTTCATGTAAAGAAATAGCGAAATAAACGAACTTTTGTCACTTTTTGTTTTTCAGCCTTCCTTATTGTAGCGATGTATACCCTCGATTATTTTTTTACCCTCCTACGTAGGATATAAAGTCTCCTCAATACGGTATATTTTTGTTTGCCTGTATCATTATTAAAAAAATTTACTCTGAAAGACATGGTGTAAAAAAAGAGTATTTGAAAAATCAATAAATATTTCGAAATCAATGTTAGATATCGTGCAACAATATTCAAACACAGAGATTGAGATTTTAGCTGCCTATTTACCTCAGATAATGAAAGTAAAAAACCAAGAAACACGATGGCATATAAATATAATATACTCAAGATCGATATTTGAGTACATCTCTTAATGGCCCATAGTAAAACAGAAGGTTTTAAGCAAAGATTCTCAACATAAAAAATGAACAGACAAAGGGATCAATCGACTTATTTAAAACTCGCTATGAAATCTGCTATAAACATGTTTCAAGAGATCCGAAAGCAGCGAACACAAAAGATGTAGAAAGTTTGAGAATCTAGACGCCGCCAAAAATGCCAAAGTGTATATTGGCTCTCATATTTTCCTTCAAAGTTTTGAAATATGGATTGTTTTCAAAGAAATTAATTCATGTCGAGTTAAACATTCATTGTGACAAAGAATAAAGATGCTGGAAATAATTCTAATAACAATAGGGTGTATGAAAAAGTGCAGATGATACGGGAAAAAGTTATGCTTCTTTTAATTCTTAAATCACTAAATCCCCGCTCCTTTACAAATGATGAGTTTGCACTACGTATGTAGCCAGAAGCAGATTTGGGTGAGTGGATAATCGTTTCGTCTAACAGATGCGGAACTTCCACCTGCAGAAGGAATCTGGAAAGATATACATGTTTGTGGAAATCTGCTCAACTAATCCTGGATCATTTTTCCCGGACATTCCGGAATGTGGATTATATCTTTGCAACAGCCATGAAAAAGCAAAATAATACGAATTCAGGTACAATAAGTATAATGCCAAAAAAAAAAGTTAATAAAAACATTAAATTAAAATCATAGTAACATGATTGAAATGAATAGAATAGGAAAAACACATACCAGAATACTAATGTTATCCCTAAAATGATGTAGCAAAAAATAGTCTGTCATGATTACATGCAATTGTTGCTAAAAAATTAAGAATATTGTAAAAAATGGATTTAGGAATATGTTTCAATTTTAAAGATACAAACTGCATTATATTGGACAAGCGCCCTATAGGGCATTAAAACTAGCTTCACATTAAAACATTTGTGTAACGTTACTCCATAAAGTTGGTGGCAGCTGCTATTTCCATTTTATGAAGCATTTTTTTTCATTTATATAATGGTATAATTTAAACATATATTACTGGTGTACCACTGCAAAATTACGCTGATTATATCGGTTAAAGTACCCCATAAAGTTGGAGGCAGCAAGGCTGCCACCAAATTTTATAGAGCAACGTTGCACAAATGTTTTACAGTGTTGTTATCTTACAAAATGTTTTAGTGCTGTCATCTCTTGTGAAAATAATGAAATATATGCAATTAAATAATTATGTATAAACATATTTATTTATTTTTATAAATTACTTAAATGCATTATATCTAATGGAAAATTCTTTTCTAAGTTTCTCTGTAGATATAAGAAATTTTTAAAATACTTTATTAAATGAAAACAAAAAATATATATAATTTGTAATTGATTTATTAAATATTGTAAATATTTAATATATTATAAATTTTATTAAAATGTCTGAAATGAAAAAAAAGTATATTCAAAGTGTTTTTTCAAGCAATGTTTTTCCCTTTTATTTCCAAAGGAACTAAAGTTTTATATATAGCTATATATAAAAATAAAAAAAAAATCATGCGAACTCCGGCTTAGGGTTTGTGATAATCTAATTTAGATCCTTTCGTAAGTAGAAAGTAAAAAAAAAACCCACCCCTCTCAGGCCGCACTTGTTTTCCTCACTCTCCTGCCGAGAGAGGTAATAAGATGAGAAGTGTCCCTCATGACCTATTGCAAAGTCCATTAATGGCACGACGGATTCTGTGACTCAGTGTTAGGTTAGGGTGCCTCTGTGATCAATCATGCCAATCACAGCTCCGTTTGACACTCACTTACGACGTGAATGCCACTGGATTTTTTTTTAACGCCCTTCCGTGATAAGCTATGTAGATTTGCAATGTCCCCTCGGCCCGTAACATCACAATAAAGTGTAAATTTAATACTATCATTTGTCTTCTGACCTACTTAATATTCATTCGAATGTGTTTTTAATGAATGGAAGCAATATACATGTGAATGACCCCCACTAAAGTAAAACTGGTATTGTGAAAGATTTACTGCGTTAGATTTGCCAAACATGCACATCATGCATAAAATTATTTAGAAAATACGTTTTTTAATAATTTTTACTGATTTTGATTTAAAAAAAATTGCATTTTTCGAACTGAGAATTATAGACTAGAAGTAATTACGAACTCATAAGGAATCGTAATGCTTTTTACTCAAAACTTCTTTAAAGTAATATAATTTTTCAAAGAAACCTACTCGTTTTAAATCAATGGTCGTGCACAATATTGCACAAATTGCAAATATATGGCACTATATTGCAAATATATGGCAATATAAAGTCCATTAATTTACGAAGTGAATGCCACTGGATTTTTTTTAACGCCTTTCCGTGATAAGCTATGTCGATTTGCAATGTACCCCCGGCCTCTAACATCATAATAAAGTGTGAACTTAATACTATAATTTGTCTTCTGACCTACTTAATATTCATTCGAATGTGTTTTTAATGAATGGACGCAATACGCATGCGAATGACCCAAAATGAAGTAAAACTAGTATTTTAAAAGATTTACTGCTATATTTTTCAAAACAGCGTATCATGCATTAAATTACTTGGTGTATATACATATTCCAAAATATATTTTAATCTGCAAAGATTAATCTTATACAGTTATAGTCTTATTTCTTTTTAATAATATCCCATTCTTTCTCCAGCTTATTGAATTTAAATCCAATTTACAAAACTAATCTACTAATCTTTCTATGAAAGATACACATTCTTAATTCATCTTTAAAATATTTATTGGAATATGACACTCACTTACGACGTGAATGCCACTGGATTTTTTTAACGCCCTTCCGTGATAAGCTATGTAGATTTTCAATGTACCCCCCGGCCGACAACCGGGGCCTGTAACATTACTATAAAGTGTAAATTTAATGCTATCATTTGTCTCGCCCCCGGCCTGTAACATTACAATAAAGTGTAAATTTAATGCTATCATTTGTTTTCTGACCTACTTAATATTCATTTGAATGTGTTTTTAATGAATGAAAGCAATACACATGTGAATGACCCTCACTGAACTAAAACTAGGATTTTAAAAGATTTACTTCGTTAGATTTGCCAAAAATGCACATCATGGATAAATTCTTTTAGAAAATACATTTTTTAATACATATAAAATTCTACTGATTTTGATTTAAAAAAATTCGCATTTTTCGAACTGAGAATTATGGACTAGAAGCAATTACGAACTCATAAGAAATTATAATGCTTTTCACTGAAAAGTTCTTTAAAATATTATAAATTTTCTAAAAAACTACTCGTTTTAAATCAATGATCGTGCACAATATCGCAAATATATAACACAATATTGCAAAGTCCATTAACTTTCTACGTGAATGCCACTTGATTTTTTTAACGCCCTTCCGTGATAAGCTATGTAGATTTTCAATGCTCCCCCCCCCCTCGTTCTATAACATCACAATAAAGTTTGAACTTAATACTATCGTTTGTCTTCAGACATACTTAATATTCATTCGAATGTGTTTTTAATGATTGAGTGCATTGCACATGGTAATGACCCTCACTGAACTAAAACTAGTATTTTAAAAGATTTTTAGACTTTTGCCAAACAAGCATATCACGCATAAAATTATTTAGAAAATATATTTTTTAATACTTATAAAATTTTACTGATTTTGATTTAAAAAAATTTACATATTTCGAACTGAGAATTATGGACTAGAAGTAATTACGAACTCACAAGGAATTGTAATGTTTTTTACTCAAAAATTCTTTAAAGTAATATAAGCTTTCAAAAAACCTACTCGTTTTAAATCAATGGTCGTGCACAATATTGTACAAAATTGCAAATATATGACACAATATTGCAAAGTCCATTAACTTACGATATGAATGCCACTGGATTTAACGCCCTTCCGTGATAAGCTATGTAGATTTTCAATGTTCTCCCGGCCTGTAACATCACAATAAAGTGTGAACTTAATACTATCATTTGTCTTCTGACCTACTTAATATTCATTCGAATGTGTTTTTAATGAATGAGCGCAATACACATGTGAATGACCCCAACTAAAATAAAACTAGTATTTTCAAAGATTTACTGCTATATTTTCCAAAACAGCGTATCATGTATTAAATTACTTGGTGTGTATACATATTCTAAAATATATTTTTTTTCCGCAAAGATTAATCTTATACAGTTATAGTCTTATTTCTTTTTAATAATATCCCATGCTTACTCCAGCTTATTGAATTAAAATCCAATTTACAAAACTAATCTACTAATCTTTCTATGAAAGATATACATTCTTAATCCATCTTTAAAATATTTATTGCAATACGACACTCACTTACGACATGAATGCCACTGGGTTTTTTTAACGCCCTTCCGTGATAAGCTATGTAGATCTTCAATGTACCCCCCGGCCGACAACCGGGGCCTGTAACATTACAATAAAGTGTAAATTTAATGATATCATTTGTCTTCTGACCTACTTAATATTCATTTGAATGTGTTTTTAATGAATGGAAGCAATACACATGTGAATGACCCTCACTGAACTAAAACTAGGATTTTAAAAGATTTACTTCGTTAGATTTGCCAAAAATGCACATCATACATAAATTGTTTTAGAAAATACATTTTTTAATACATATAAAATTTTACTGATTTTGAATATAAAAAATTCGCATTTTTCGAACTGGAACTATGGACTAGAAGTAATTACGAACTCATAAAAAATTGTAATGCTTTTCACTCAAAAATTCTTTAAAGTAATATAAATTTTCCAATAAACTACTCGTTTTAAATCAATGATCGTGCACAATATTGCAAATATATGACACAATATTGCAAAGTCTTTCTACGTGACTTTCTAAGTCACTTTTTAAGTGAATGCCACTAGACTTTTTTAACGCCCTTCCGTGATAAGCTATGTAGATTTTCAATGTCCCCCCGTCCTATAACATCACAATAAAGTTTGAACTTAATACTATCATTTGTCTTCTGACCTACTTAATATTCATTCGAATGTGTTTTTAATGATTGAGTGCATTGCACATGGGAATGACCCTCACTGAACTAAAACTAGTATTTTGAAAGATTTTTAGATTTTTGCCAAACAAGCATATCATGCATAAAATTATTTAGAAAATACATTTTTTAATAGTTATAAAATTTTACTGATTTTGATTTAAAAAAAATTCACATATTTCGAACTGAGAATTATTGACTAGAAGTAATTACGAAGTCACAAGGTATTGTAATGTTTTTTACTCAAAAATTCTTTAAAATAATATAAGCTTTCAAAAAACCTACTCGTTTTAAATTAATTGTCGTGCACAATATTGTACAAAATTGTAGATATATGACTCAATATTGGAAATATATGACACAATATTGCAATGTCCATTAACTTACGATGTGAATGCCACTGGATTTAACGTCCTTCCGTGATAAGCTATGTAGATTTTCAATGTCCCCCCCGGCCTGTACCATCACAATAAAGTATAAATTTAATACTACCATTTGTTTTCTGACCTAATTAATATTCATTCGAATGTGTTTTCAATGAATGAGCGTTTTACACATGTGAATGACCCCCACTGAACTAAAACTAGTATTGTAATGATTCGCATTGTTCTATTTTCCGAAGAAGCACAACATACATTAAATTGCTTAGGGTACACATTATTTATAAAACTTATAAAAATTTACTGATTTTAAAATTTTTCGAACTGAGAAATATGTTCTTCATGTAAGGAAGTAATCTTAAGAAGCTCTAATGTATTTCTATCATTTTTTTTTATAATGAAATTAAATTTAAAAAACCTGTCTGTACTATATCATCATTATCATCATTATCATCATCATCATCATCAATCGTTTTTAATCCACTGATGGATGTACGTTTACACCGATTTACCCACTGTTTCCTGTCTAGTGCTTTAGTCATCCAAATAACACCTGCGATTTTTCCGGCTCGTCACTCCATCTTATTTAAAATCGTTTTCTTGGCCGTTTTACATCACTGAGATACGACGATAGGGTGTTTGTGATAGAAATTTTATAGCATAGTATACCAAAGTTTATTGCATACAAGTTAGGTGAACGTAATGTGTTCAAATTTTATATAATTTGCATCTCATTTATATTTAACCGTTTTTAAAATTTTTATTTTATATATTCAACAGCAAATCAATAAATAATGAATGTAAAAAACAAATATACAGGAAAAACCAAAACTTTTTTAAAAAAAAAATATCTTCACATATCAATGCAACGATTCTCAAAATCCTATATAACGGCATGTAAATGTACTTGAATACAAAAGAGGAACACAAAATCTGTGCTATTATCTGTGCTATTTGTGAGCAGGTGCGTGCGTGCTAATCTGTGCGTCAGTGCAAGAATTACCAACATTGATAACCAACAACTGAATTCAAAAATTCAGTTACTTTTTCACTGAAACTGAATCTTTAGCGATATTTAGACAATGACAAAAATTTGTCGAAAATAAAACCGAACCTGCCATAGGACACAAATTATAAGCAAACTGCAGGGAATCACTTTCATCACAGAAGACTATCCAAATATCAGACATTATATTTCGAGCTATGAGACTTTTATGGACATATATAAACTAGTTGGATGTGTCAATCCCAAAACTTTCTTCTATCTCATAACTACATTTTAATATTTAAAAAAAAAAAAAAAACGTGGTGAGCCCAAAGTTACCCACTATCAAATTTCCTCGAACATTTGACCTAGCCTAATAAGATTCTGGTATCCGAAAAGCCTAAAACGCAAAATTTAATTAATATTTTGAGAAAATGAGCTTAGTAGTGCCTCATGCTGGGTAATTTATACTAAAACCTAATAAACTACTAAATAACCTAATAACCTACTAAACTAAGCATCTATTTACGTCAAGACCTAACAGAATCTGAAATTTGATGGAATTTCGTCCATTAGTTCTTGAGATATAGTTATAACAAAAAAATTTGCAAAACGTAGCACAACAACACCATATCTTGGACAATTTATGCCAAAACGTAAAAAAACGTCTATTTATGTTATGGTGTAAAATAATCTGAAGTTTGATGAAATTCTGTGCATTAGTTCTTGAGATATAGCTAGTTTTAAAAAAACGTGTAAAATATAGCACAGCAGCACCATTAGTTGAAGGATTTATAACAAAACGTAATTATCGTGTAATTATGTTCTATGTCATTTTGTAACAAAATCTGAAGTTTGAAAAAATTCTGTGCGTTGGTTGTTGAGATATAGCTATCGGAAAAATCGTGCAAAATGCAGCATAGCTGCACCACCTGTTGCAAGGTTAATACCAAAATGTAATCAGCGTCTAATTATGTTAGATAATCTAGTGTAACAGAATCTAAAATTTGATGAAGTTCTCTGCATTAGTTCTTGAGATATAGCTATCGCAAAAATCGTGCAAAATGTAGCATAGCAGCGCCACCTATAGGGCAGTTCACACCAAAACCTTATCAACGACTATGTATCTCAATGTATCGCGGAATCTGAAGTTTGGTGAAATTTTGTGCATTAGTTCTTGAAATATAGCTATCGTGAAAATCATGAAAAACGTGACATAGCAGCGCCACCTGCTGGCCAATTTACACCAAAACTTAATCAGCGTCTATGTATATCAAGGGGTCACAGAATCTGAAGTTTGGTGAAATTCTGTGTATTAGTTCTTGAGATATAGCAATCCTGAAAATCATGAAAAACGTAGTATAGCAGCGCCACCTGCAGGCCAATTTTCACTAAAAACCAATAGGCACTAATTCATATCAAGGTCTAACTGGATATAAAATTTTATTAAATTTCGAGCATAAGTTCTTGAGATAGAGCGCCCACAAATTTTTTGTCACATACAGACAGACACACAGACAGACAGACAGACAGACAGACGGACAGACTCACAGACAGACATTTTCTAAAAATAGTCAAAACGTGTTCAGGACCTTCTAAAACGTATAAATCCGTCGAAAACTGGAAGTCGAAAATTTTCATGAATCCAATACTTTCTTCTTGTAAAGATAGAAGAAAGTAAAAACATGAAATATGTACCTTTCTAATTTCATTTGTAGAAATCCTTTCAAAAAGTATTTAAATTGTTTCGATTAGTAAAAGAATGTTTCTGTAAGCAGTGTAAACAAACACAATAAAAAAAAAAGATATTGCTGCAATGCATTCGCATGAAACACTTACTGAATATACAAATCAACACTTCAAAGTAAAACCGTTTTCGATTGTATTCTGAATGTATCACGAATGTGTTCATAGATTGTGTAAAATATAGATTAATAAATAGATTGTGTAAAAAGTGTTGTTAATAGAGAGAGAGAGTTAAGAGGAGTTGTTAAGAGAAGAAAATGTGTTTTAAAAACATATTTTAAAACATTCACTGTAAAAATTTTTTGTAAAATTCCAGTAGATGTACCGTAAATTTCACGGTACTTCTACCATTTTCACTCTTTACGGTATGAATACCGTATTTCTAAGGTATATTAAGTGTAAAAAACAGTTTTTTGTACTGTTTCGATTAAAAACGATATTTACACAGTAAAATTATTATTTTTCCGTAAAAACTCGGTATTTATACCGTAAAATAATTATTTTTCAATAAGAAAAACGACATTGTAAAAATTTTCGTAGCATTTCAATAGATGTACCTAAATTTTACGGTACGTCTACTGTTATCATTCTTTACTGTATGAGTACCGTATTTCTAAGATATATTAGGCATTAAAAAAACCATTTTCTGTGCTATTTCGATTATAAACAGTATTTATACCATAAAATGACCAATTTCTGTGCTATTTCAATTATAAACGGTATTTATACCATAAAATGATTGTTTTTCAGTAAAAAGGCGATATTTATACTGAAAAAAATTATATTTCAGTAAGGGAAAATATGGTATCCTCGCCTCGGTGTACGACATTTTCTCAAGCGATGTTCTTGTTGTTGCTAGGTAAATGCTCGCAGATCTGAGGAGATGGGGGGGGGGGGGGGAGTGGAGCCGTTAACTTGTTTTGGAGTCCAAAAATTTCAAAGGGTCCCAACTCCTGCAATACACACTGTTTATTATAATTTTTATAGATACCATAATGTAACAATAAAAAAAGAGAAAGGACTGTATTTACTTTTGTTAAATAGTATTAAAGAAGAATAGATAATTATTAGAATTTATAATTATTATCTTTAACTACAAGAAAATAAATAATGTAATTTATGAAAGATGACTAAAGTAGTCTACAAAGTAGACGAGGCTTTATTAAAGATTCACATGCATTTTATGTGTCTTGCGTGTCTGTGTAAGGGGGGGGGGGACTGATTCTGGGCCCGTCACGGTTCTCGACGGCCTGAATAGATGTTGTCTTTCTAGTGGGAACTTTTAATCTATCATACTGAATGATGTCAAATCCATCCTTAATTTTTATTGGAGAATTATACAATTCATAGAAGTGAAATTCTAAGATTTTAAACTAGTTTAATTAATTACTTATTCATAGTCATGCAATTGGAATTGTAATATTATGTACGATTGAATATATATACCAGTGATATTCTTATATGTTAAAAGAGTTTGTTCAACTTTGTGTATGCTCTTTGTGTTTCATTCAGTTGGATCCTCATACCGGACGTGCAGGACAAAGAAGTATGTAACATTTTAACTATTTTTAAGTGAAAGTAACTACACTGCTCAAAACAATTAAACGATTCTTGGCAGAACTAGACAAAAGCAAAGATGTATTGTTGCAAAATAATGGTCTTACATCGAGGAAACAAACAATTATGTAGAAGTTTCTTTGCGTTCGTATATTTTAGCTATGTGATAAAAAAATATTATACTTGAATTATAGATGAAGGGCGAAGTCAAGAAGCACACGGAAATAGTCGATTACAGAAAAAAGCGTTTGGAACGCTTGAAAAACGATTTTGTTAATAATTTTGATTGCGTGATGTATCGCCACACAATTTTCCGAATATGTTGGTAAAATCGCAAGTTAAGGCATTTTTCAATTCATTGCCGACATACAGTAAAAAATAACAAAATTATGTTCCTGTTTTCTGAGAGGATTTTTCATAATGTGCATGGTGTTCGTAAAAGAAAGATCCATTTTCAATGATATATTGTAACAGTTTAATTTAGACTGCTTATAGTAATTCATGCATTTAATTGAAAGTATACTAGCTTAGTTTTTTTTTTACAAATGTTCAGTAGGTGCACCTTTAATTATGTGGTACACCTTCAACCTAAAGTCCTATTCCTTACACACTTCGGTTAACCAATCCGGAGTAACGGAAGCAATAGCTTCTTCAATGCTATGCCTGAAATTCGTCAAATCATTGGGTAGCGGTGGAACGAAGCCATTACCTTTTATAAAACCTCAAAGGAAAAAAGAAAACATAGAAATGCTATTTAAAGGCTTTTAAATCGAAAGCCCAGCAATCTACGCTTAGATTTTGCTATTTTGTGTATATGCCAATGCACTTGAGTCAATAACACAGAAGTATTTGAATATGCGCTTATCGAGAACTGTTTGAGTTGCTCTTTATTTTTGACCTTGAACCACCGTTTATAGCTGATATCATTATAACATATCACCTAGACTTTTTTATGGATGCCCTGTATATGAGGTCCTGTATTAACATTATCGCGTCGATCGTCACGGATATGTGACACATAAAGCTTTTAGAAATCAAAATATTTGTTTTTTCATACATTTTATTTTTATCTGAAAATCGAAGTCTTAAAAATTTTTTAACTGTTTTAGAAAGTGTCAAAAATAGTTATTGTTCACTAAAAATCTTTTAAAATATCTTGCTGTAGCAACTGTTTTTGTTTCTTAGCTTTTGGTAGCAAATTTTTATCAATCTTGTATTGCGTGTGTTAAAAGATTCTTGACAGAACCAAGCAAAAACAAAGATGTATTGCTGTAATATAATCAGGGCTCGCACAGTTCTACCACTAAATTTTAAGAATGTTTTCAACGTGTTTCACTGCAGAAAAATATCGTAAAATCTGTGAATAAAGGTGGGGTTTGCGAATGTTGTGGTTTAAAAATTAAATGTAAATTTTCTCATTTTTAATAGTGGTGCCAGAGTCCTTGGAAATTCCAAGGAGTGTGCGAACTTTGAAAATAATAGTATTTACAGCGTTTCCAGCAAATAACACCCTGATTTCAAAATTAAATTTCTCAAAAACAAACATCAGTAGAATTATGCAGTAAACGGTTTGTTTATCAGATAAGCTGTAAAAATCTTATACAAAAGTTTCGAACGGTAAATATTTTGAAAAGATTGTGTTCTGATTGCAAAGAATGCTTTGATTTGACATTTTTCTTGCTTTAGATTTCCGCCAGAGAATGTGTTTTTTGGCTTAAAGTGCCATATTTCATTGTTTTTTGAAATTAAATTTTTGAAATTTCGAAATTCTAAAAATTTACTTCGAAAAATCTTTAATGTAAGCTGAACAATTATTTCTCTGCAGGCAATCTAAAACAAGAAAAATGTCAAATCAAAGCATTCTATGCAATCAGAACGCAATTTTTTCAAAATATTCACTGTTTGAAATTTCTGTACACTGAGAAAAAAATATGGTTCTGGCATATAGAATCTAAGTAATGGCTCTAGAAAAAATAGTTCCATGTCATCCTTATAAATTTTAGTTCCATTTCTTAGAGAGTTCCAGAGTCTCTTACTAGAATTCAAGTACGTTTTCCGATATTTTTGTTGTCAAATTTATCTAAAAATCTCTTCAAATAGATGCGAACTAAAGAGATTTGATTTAGTAACTATAATTATAGCTTTAGAAATCATTCCTAAAATCAAGCGATAATTTCTCGCTACTGAAACGGTTCAATGTCCTTTCGTCTCCTAGAAAAAAAGAGATTAGAAATGTCAAGTCATTTTGCCTATTCAGCTTAGTTGTTTACCATACTCGCATAGTTTGGACATCTATATTTCTAGATTAGGTATTTAGAAAGTGACTAACTATTCGTTCTAGATGAACGCGGCATATTTTTTTTTCTCAGTGTATAAGATTTTTACAGCTTACCTAATGAAAAAACCGTTTACCGCATATTACTATCGATCTTTGTTTTTGAGAAATTTAATTTTGAAATCAGGGTGTTATTTGGTGGACACCCTGTATCAACGAAACAAACAATTGTGCGGAAGTTTCTTTGCGTTCACGTATATTTTAGATATGTGATAAAAAATACTGAATTATAACTTGAAATCTTGAAAATTGAATATTATTGAAAACTTATTATTGAAAACTTGAATTATAAATGAAGGGCGAAGTCAAGAAGCACACGGAAATTGATTACAGAAAAAAGAATTTTATAACGCTTGAAAAACGATTCTGTTAATTTCGGTTGCGTGATGTATTGCGCTATAACTTTCTGAATTTGTTGAAGAAATCGCAAGATAAAGCATTTTTCAATTCATTGTTGACATATTAATTAAAATAACAAAATTATTCTCTGGTTTATTAAGATGAATTTTTGTAATATGGAGAGTATCCATAAAAAAAATAGTTACTTAGATTATTTTATTTTTAAAAACAAAATATTTAATTGCTATTAAATATAGTATACGTCTTCAAAAGTCTAAGTTTTTTTATATATTTATAATCGAACTAAACATTATGAAATTCAAATCTGCTAAACACCCCCTTTTTTAATATAAAGCTATGTGCTGATTGACAGGTGGCTTTTTCGCTATTATATACATATTTATATACAGGGTGGTCATAAAATACACATTTTCCACATGAGTGCCATCACCATTAATTGCCTGTGATAGCACACATGCGGAAAATGTGCAATCAAAATAAAAGTTTTAGTTTCTCCGATCTGTATTGTAATCAGAGATTAGTGTACTGACTCTGTGTCATACGCAAATTTTCTCCTTGCGCCCCAATCGAGTTTTTTTTTTTATGGGGAGGTAGAATTCCCAGAAAGGTTTTTTGTGCGTGCATAACATGTCCGTTTCTTGCGATACACGTACGGTTCCAACACTCTTTAGGGTTTTCGCATCCGCTAAACATTTTGCGATGAAAAAAATGGGTGTTGCCATTGGAAGTTTTCGAGTTTTTGTAACTATAACCGTAACCATGAGTGCCATTTTGTTGTCGTTCACAGAATCTCGAGCTCATACCTCTGAATAGCTATATCTGAAATTTCACCTCGATCGGTTGAGCGGAATCGCCGCTAGAGCTCCATATATTGGCAATTTTTTTTTATGACCACCCTGTATATAAAGTAACGATTTATAAATTGACGAATGAAAATCTGCATACATAACCGAATGACCAATGAAAATCTGTATAGATACCACGAGGGGCGGAGTCCGGTTCTATCGTCAAATGTCGCCATGTTCGGTAGACAAAATTAGTCGCTAAAATTGACGCTAACATGGCGATATCTCTAATATTTCGCCAAGCTCCCATAATAAAAAATGATAGGTTTGATTGATTGAAGAAAATCAACAAATTGAAACATTTTAATGCATCAAAAACTAATACTAGCTTATGAATAGAGCTTAATAGGGTTATTTACATTATTTTTAAACACAATTATTAACTATTTACAAAATCCGTAACAATATAATTTATGAGAAATATTATTTATGTGAACTTCTTAGATAAATAAATTCACATGCTAAAAGTTATAAAAAGTTGCATTAATTGACTAGAATTGATGGACAAGAATGTGCTTAAAATTGTATAGTATGAATATCACATGACGTTTCAAATAATTTTTCCTAATGCTGATCTAAGATGGATATACAATGCGTATAGAAAAAAGTTAAGAAGATAACACTTTACAGTACTCTGGGCATCGTTTAGCACTGCAGAAAACTTGTTTTAACTGACATTCTCTGCTTACTTAATTCATTTTACATTAGGTTATTAAAAAAAAAAAATAATAATGAAGGACGAAAACAGACATTGTATCTCTTAACAGCGGCTGATTTGGTTTAAAAAATTTCCAATCACAGAAAAATGAATGAAAATCAGTTTACAGAAAAATCACCACTTTACTTTTGAATTAAAATTCAATCTTTATAAAGACGATGAAATTAGCTTGTTTTAGTATCTGGGGTGTCTGAATGGGGGTTGCGAAAGTACCTCGTAGAGCACAGAGCCCTCTAATTTTCTCTTTTAAAAAAATAAATTTTTAAATATTAAAAAAAAACGCTATGAAAAAAAAATCTTGGTTAAAAAATTATGTAAAAAGAGATTTAATTTGACGCAGAAAATCCTGGAACGCATCCCTCCTAACATAAAAAATAGTCTCATAAGAAAAAAAAAAGAATTTTGTAAAATGGAATGAATTTTGATGTAAAACGCCAAGATAATATGTAGAAAATAACTGAATTTTAAAATCGGGAAAGTTTAGAAAAAGTGTTCTGATGCCGGAGTAAAAAAATTAATTATAGTACAAAATATCTACAAAATTTCAATCTTTTTTTTTCTTTTAAATTTGATGTTTTAAATTTGTTTCTTTTTTCAAAAAAACTTTCTTTCCCTTCCTTTTTTTCCCTTAGAAAAAATACTTTAGTAATTATCGAAAAAATAAGAACTTGAATTAAGCAAAAAATATCGCCTTTAAAAAGAGAATTTTAACACTAAATCTGTTATACAGAATAAAAAAAAGTGTTATTTTTAAAATTTATTAAAAATAACGCTTTTTCAAATTAAAACATTAACGAAGAATATGATTGTTTTTATTCTACAATATAAGAGCGAAATCACGAATAAAATCTGCCTCATTATTTCTGTAATATTGAATTCCAAATATTTGTATAATAAAGTATAAACAATAACAAGAAATTTTTCATCGCGAGCGGAATAAAACTATGTTTTCCACCGTAAGTATCCAGAATATTGTTCCGAAAATTTCTTTTTTTCGTACATTTAGATAACGAGGTAAACAATTTAAAAGTACTTAATGCAGCTTACATTAGAGGTAGCATGTACATCAGTACTCACTAGCATCAGTATATAATCCAGTACTTAAATTCCACTTTCTACAACTGACAGTGAGCAAATTATTTCGTGAAACTCTGTGTATTAGAATTTATATGTATCACATAATACTCTAAAAATGAGTTAAGTTCTAAACAGTAAGTATCGCTCATTGTTAGTCCTGTAATCGAATTATTTTGTGTGTCTTTCTAAAACAACGATAAATGGTGCGCATTCAATATTTGACAAAAAACGTGCTATGATGCACATCAGTTATGCATAACAATTTGATTATGTTTGAAGTAGTGTAAGATTCTTTAAAAAAAGCTAAAAACAATCTTCATCATGGATTATATTGGTATGGAATTATTTTGTAAATACTTGTAGACGAATTATAATTAACTTTATACTCTACAGAAATCATATTGCTTCCCACTTCAGCGATGTATATGAACTTCATCATATTTGACGTGCCAAACCATTATTAAAATTCAAGTTTACCATTTTTTTCCTAAAGATCATAGTGCAATGGAATTTTTTCTATGTTTTTATAGATGCACTGTACACATTTCCTTTTCATTTGAGAACCTACTAATATACAGGGTGTTCCAAAAATATTCATTTCAACTCTTGTTCCTCAAAAGTTGAACATAGATATATAGTATAGAAGAAAAAATGCAAAATCATATTCCGGCGGTGATGAGGGGGCGTGTCTCGCACAAATCTCACATATTAGTTCAAATGTTAGTTTAAAAAGAACGCGTGAAATAACATTTTACGACAGAACTTTCCAATAGACTTAATATGTAAAATTTGTGCGAGACACGCCCCCCATCTCCATAGGAATATGATTTTGCATTTTTTTAATATGATGCACCCTACGTATAAAGTTGAAATTGATAGTGAATATACATCATATCTCATAGTATTTCAGGAGAAAAAATTAATGTGGTCACTCAGATATTTCAATAGATTTTAAATTAAAATATTCATTTAAAAACAAGAAAAATGTTAAAAAACTTGTTCTTTTGTTAAAAGAAATCTGAAAAAATTGTCAAACACTCGTATGGTTGTTTTATACATCCCTTGCTTTTTCCTTAAAATCCGCTAAGTAGTTGCGTTACAATGCGCTCCTTTCCAAAATAGGCATTTAGGGTCATAAACACCTGTGGCCTTCAGATACAAACTTGAAACTGGCGAGAAATAAATTCTTTTTATGGGCTATCAATTCATGTAGGACTCGATGTGGTTGACTCAAGAGCATATTTTACTAAGAAACCCAGATATACCCTTTGCGTGAAAATCATAAAAAAGATTTAATCCGACTCTTCGCAAATAATTTTAATAAATCGTATGCTTCTTTCGAGGCTTTTATTTATTTTTTGTTTTTGAAAAATGATTTCGTAAAATTATGAAGACCAATTAGAACCAATTTTTTTCCGATTCATCAATTCCGAGGTTTACCAGGCCAAAATTCAAATTTTTATTGCTTCATTTGATAAATCGGACTATTACTGGTGATTTCAACAATCGAAGCGCCTTCACACACGTCCAACGTAAAAACAGAAATGCTTAAAAAATTCTTCGATAACCATTAAATTTCAATTCGACACCAAGGGCATTAGGTCTGACCCTTTTACATTTTTTACGTGGGATTATCTCAAAGATAGGATTTTTCAGGGAACTTCACTAACATCAATAAATTAAAACAAATTACAATTAAAACAATCTCATGAATAATTTCAACGACTCCTATAGTTAAAGAAATGTTTAAAACATTATATTTGCAGAGTTGCCACAACTGTCATATTTAAAGGTAAAAAAGGAGGTACTCTTTTAAGTGGATTACCCTGTATATGTATATTTATGCGATTTACAGGTAGAAGAAAAACCGAAGTCATAAATATATTTTAATTATGTTGGAAAGTGTCAAAAACAGTTTTGATTCATTAAAAATGTTTTAAAAAGATTTTTCTGTAACAATTGTTTTTGTTTCTAAGCTTTGTTAGTAAATTTTTATCAATCTTACGTTGCGTGCGTTGAAAGATTCCTGGCAGAATCAAAGATAGCAAAGATGTATTGCTGTAAAATAATGGTCTCATATCAACGAAACAAACAATTATGTAGAAGTTTCTTTGCTTGCGCGTATATTTTAGGTATATGATAAAAAATGTTTTTACTTGAATTATAAATGAAGGGCGAAGTCATGAAGCACACGAAAATACTCGATTATAGAAAAAAGCATTTGGAACGCTTAAAAATGATTTTCTTAATTTCAGTTGCGTGATATATCGCGCCACGAATTTTCGAATGTGTTGAAGGAATCTCAAGTTAAAATATTTTTCAGTTCATTGTCGACATGCTAAGAAAAATAACATAATTATTTACTTGCTTGCTGAGATGAATTTTTGTAATATATATCATGTTTACACACTGTCAGAAATATGTTCTTTAATTCGAGTAAAATTTTCTGGAAGCAGTGCAACCATGATTTTTTCCATTAATAGATGAATATTTGTTTCTTTTTTACTCCGTTACAGGAGCTACAATATAATTCAATTGAAGAAAATGGAGATAAAATAAAAGTTGCTGACCTTGTAATTGAATCAGCTACCTTAGGGTTACCAGACCACTACTCCTACCACTCGGCTACAGTAAGGTAGTAAAACAATTTCAATTAAATAAGTTTTCCTCAAATTGCTAAAACTTGAATAGTTTATTTTAAAATATTTAAATTTTGAAGTTCGTTCCTGGGAAGATATCGTCTTTGAAGGTATTCTGGCTTCGGTTTTAATATTTTAGTCTTTATTACTTTAGTAATAAAATACATAATAATAAATACATTTTATGTATCTTGCAATGTCGAAAAATTGCTAGAATTTATTAAAAGTGTCATCTTTAAACGTTGCTATAACAATTGTTTTTATTTCTAAGCTTTGTTACCGAATTTTTATCAAACTTACGTTGCGTGAGTTAAAAGATTCTTGGCAGAACTAGACAAAAGCAAAGATGTATTGCTGCAAAATAATGGTCTTACATTGAGGAAACAAACAATTATGTAGAAGTTTCTTTGCGTTCGTATATTTTAGATATGTGATAAAAAAATATTATACTTGAATTATAAATGAAGGGCGAAGTCAAGAAGCACACGGAAATAGTCGATTACAGAAAAAAGCGTTTGGAACGCTTGAAAAACGATTTTGTTAATAATTTTGATTGCGTGATGTATCGCCACACAATTTTCCGAATGTGTTGGTAAAATCGCAAGTTAAGGCATTTTTTAATTCATTGCCGACATACTGAAAAAATTACAAAATTATGTTCATGTTTTCTGAGAGGATTTTTCGTAATGTGCATGGTGTTCGTAAAAGAATGATCCATTTTCAATGGTATATTATAACAGTTTAATTTAGGCTGTTTATAGTAATTCATGCATTTAATTGAAAATAAACTAGCTTAGTTTTTTTTTTTTTTTCAAATGTTTAGTTTGCACCTTTAATTATATTTTAAATGCACCTTTAATTATATGGTACACCTTCAACCTAAAGTCATATTCCTTACACACTTCGGTTAACCCTTTCCAGCGCAGACAAATTCTGTTAGTAAAATGAGAAAATATCATATAACACCGAAATTTACATATGACTTTTTAAGAAATCAAGAACTTCTTAATTTAAGCTTTTATTGTTAAAGCAAGATTTTATTAAAATATTATTGGTGCCAATTGAAAGTTTGGAATTAAAATTAGGTATGTTCAGACCGGACACACTACGCCGGAAAGGGTTAACCAATCCGGAGTAACGGAAGCAATAGCCTCTTCAATGCTATGCCTGAAATTCGCCAAATCATTAGGTAGCGGTGGAACGAAGCCACGACCTTTTGTAAAACCCAAAGGAAAAAAAGAAAACATAGAAATGCTATTTAAAAGTTTTAAATCGAAAGCCCAGCAATCTACGCTTAGATTTTGCTATTTTGTGTATATGCCATTGCACGTGAGTCAATAACACAGAAGTATTTGTATATGCGCTTATCGAGAACTGTTTGAGTTACTCTTTATTTGTGACCTTGAACCAACGTTTATAGCTGATACCATTATAACTTATCACCTAGACTTTTTTTACGGATGCCCTGTATATGAGGTCCTGTATTAACATTATCGCGTCGATCATCACGGATATGTGGCACATAAAGCTTTTAGAAATCAAAATATTTGTTTTTCATACATTTTATTTTTATCAGAAAATTCGAAGTCTTGACCACCTGACTGCCGCCGGCTGATTTTTTCACACACTAAACTGCAGGTTGCACTGCAACATAAGCAATATTTATATTAGTACAATTCCATAAATAAAACCCAGTTCTGAAAAATTAAGTTAGGATTGATGCTATCAAAGATTATACACCGATACTAATAACATATTTTGTATCATGTTGGAAAAAACATTTTTTTTAAATATTTTTAAAAAATTTCAGAGAAAGCAACATTACAATATTACCCTTTGATAAAAAATGATAGAAACATATAAAAAAACAAAACAGAAAAAAAAAAAACTGATAACTTATTTGATTTAAAATAAAGAAATAAATAAGGAACAAAAATTTGTTTATTGAGAAATATTACTATGAAATGAAAATATTTAATTTAAATATAAAAATATTATTCGTAATAGTTAAAAAAATTTTCAGTGTGAAAGAAAGTTTTGACACAATATTTGGCTGTTTATCTCTTAAAGAAAAAAGCAATTCAAAAACTTCATTAGATAAAACGTAAAAATTTTTATCTTACCTTTCTTTCTTTTCCCTTTTTTATGTGATTTTTTCATTATATGTCTTACATAAGAAATTCGCAATATTAATTTTAAAAATGGCTCTAACCGTTAATTATGTGGTATTTGTTTAATTTGGGTTTTAGAATTTACCTTTGTTGCCAAACAATGTGGTTTTAGCCCAAAAGAGCATAAGCCTGATAAAGATTTGCAATAACTATGTTGTCTCTCTCTCTTTTTTTTAGTAGATTTCGTATGAAATATCGGATAGATTTTTTTTTAAACTGTGTTATTTGGTAGAGTATATTCCCGCGATGGTTTATGAGTCAAATATACAGGGATAACTATGCTTATTAGTAATAAATTTCTTATTTTATTGATATTTTTAACGACAGTGTTGCAACAACTAATTTTTGGCGATAATTATCGTTAATAAAAAAAATCGAAATGACTATCTCTAATAAAAAAATAACATAAACATCTCGAAAAAAATAACTTATTTAATTTAAAATAAATATATAAATAAATAAAGAATAAAAATCAGTTTAAGGAGAAATAATACTATAAAATGAAAATATATAATCTAAACATAAAAATAGTATTAGTAATGGTTAAAAACTAATTCAGTGTGAAAGAAAGTTTTGAATTGATTCAATATTTGGCTATTTATCTCTTTCGCGCCAAGGTTAAAAAAAAAGCATCTAAAAAACTTCATAAGATAAAACATAAATAACTCTTTTATTTTATTTTCTTAATTTTTCTTTTTTTATGTGATTCTTCTATTATATTTCTTACAGAAGAAATTCGAACACAAATGTCATATATGCACCACTTTGGCGCAATTTTTTTCTCACGCCAATTCAGCGAAAACATCGTTTTCAAATACCAGTTGCATATATATTTTTGGTACTACTTGGTTAATTCGTCGACCAAAAACTATTGCCAAATTATAAGATTAAATGCTTACGATCGATGATTGTGAATGTCACATTCAATAACATTAAATACGGTACACATGTTTAAAACGTCATGAAATGATTTTTAATTTCATTTTTTATTTGTATTTTTATTTATGCTTTACTAATTTATTTGTTATTTCGTTAATTAAACTAAAAATTATGTCAACATGTATAATTTGGCTGTTAGTCTGGCGATTTTTATAATTTGGCGAAAATTTTTTTAATTATTTTCGATTTTTTTAAAAAGTAAATAATAATAAATAAAAAAAGTTTAGTTAATCGTCATAGCACAAAAATTTTTAAGGCCTTTAAAAAAAAAAAAAAAAAAAAGTAAATAAAAAGTTAAGTTTTATAATAGATAAATAACGACCGCCATGTGATGTTACCATGTGAGACAGAAAATCATCATTTTCTTACAGTCGCGCATATGTGGTGCATTTATGACATCTGTGTCAATTTCTTTATACATTTTCACTATATGACCCCAGGAACCCAAAACCATCCCCCTCCAAAAAATTTACTCACATATATATATATAAGGTACCTTGGGGTAATAACGCCAAGTGCTTATATTTTGCATAGTTATGAAATAATCAGGTAAATGACACCCATGTGCTCTGCGCAGAAGGGTTTTGAGTCATATAAATCGCAAGAAACAGCTTCAAGTTAATTTGTTTCATTTTTAGGTCTTATTGTTTTTACAAGCAACTAAAATTAACGCTTGATCTAAAATTTGCGAGATAAGGTTTTTGATTTAAAGACTATATTTTTTATCCAGCAATACTTTGTTTATTACATAAATTTGTAGTGTATTTCATGTACTTTCAAATTTTTGCAGAAGATTTTGGATATCTTCTCGAGATAATTTGTAGTTTAGGATTTACTGCACAATAAGTATCCCGGGGTAATAACGCCAGTGATTGGCGTTATTACCCCGGTTAAATTTCCAACTATATCCGATTTCGAACTATATCCGAAGGGGGTTTATATATTAATATGGGACAGCATTATCATCATTGTTGAAATGGTAAGATTAAAATGGGGGGGTGCCCAATACTTAACAATAATCTCTCTATTTTATTTTTTATTATATTATTATTTTTTTACTAATGTAAAAAATAATTTTTAACTCTTGTAAATAAAACTATATCAAAATGTTTTCGAGATTCAAATTCGAACATCTTCAAAATCAAGTTTCTATTAAATTTCCACTGGATTGTTCAATTGAGTTCGAAATTTTAACTGTCCGCTTTCTCAGCGTTCGGTTTTTCAAAACTTTATAAATTTAACCTTTAACTGATGTGATAGAAATTGTAACGTATGAATGTGATGCGGTTTGTGAGACCACAAAATTGAAAGATGAATAAAAGGCGGGAATAACTCATAGGATTGTGTTTTTGTACTTAACTTTTTATACAAGAGTATTATACTTAATATTCACCTATTTAGTCTCTGGTGATAGTACTAAAATTCCAAATGAAACAAAATTTCGGTAGTGTTTGCAGTTAAACTGAAAATTACAAGTTAAACTAAAAAATTAAAAGAAAAATAGTGGTCTACAAGACCGGTAACATTAGTTACAGGTTAAAATGCGATCCATGATTAAAAATCATAGAATACTGTTCCTGCGCTAAACTTTTTGTACAGAATTAATTCTAATTAAATTTAATCTATTCAAATATTTCTAACAATATTACGAGAACTCCAAACAAAAGAGAATTTCAGTTGTAACTATAGTTAAACTGGAGTTAACACAAGTTAAACGCTATTTTTTTGGGGGGGGGGGGGAGGGAGTACAGTGTTCAGTCAGATTGCTAACAGCAGTTAAAGGTTAATTTTGTTGCGAATATAGAGATAATGATATATAACCATATGAATTATGTATAAAATTGAATAAGAGATCTCTTTGGGATAATGTTTTTTAATCAAAAATTTTATTAAATTTATTAAAAATTTATTAAAGCATGCTCTTTAAAACGTCGACAATTTAACTGTAGGTTTACAGAATCCGCATTAGTGTGGAGTTATGGGTTAAAAACTATTTACTAGATTACTATAATAGTATTAACCCTTAACTGCTGTGACAAAAATTGTCGCATAATTTACTGTGAGCGGCCTGTCAGACCGCCTAATCTAACGATGAATAAAATGTTAAATTAACTTTTAGAATATTATTTTTGTATTGAACCTTATATACAGGACTATTATAAAAAAAATTCAGCTATTCAAAAGTCTCTAGATAAAGTAATATGACTCAAAATGAAACAAAAGTTTCCCGGTATCTATAGTTAAATTAAAAATTGCAAGTTAAACTCTGAAACTTGAAAAACTCAGCGGTATGTGAGAAGCTAACAGCAGTTAAGGTTTAACAAAAATATTTATTACATATAACTCTAGTTATTATAAAACTTCACATGATTAAAATATTACATTATGAATGGTTAAAACCATGCAATGTTTCTTATAATCATATCTAAGCGGGACTTTTTAAGCAAAGAGAGACACAGGGTGTTATATTCTGTTGAAGCTCCCCCTCACTCCTTTTTCTTTCACTTTCACAAAAAAATCAATATTTTCTATCGCATAGAATGCATACATGGGAATATAAATACTGATTCAAATAATCCGTGCAATGTTTCTGATAATTCTATTTAAATGGTCATTTTTAAGCAAAACGTAGCTTAGAATCTGATATTCTTTTGCCTCCTCCCCCCACCACCACCATAGCTTTCTTTTTCATTCAGAGTCACAAAAAAATTGTACATTTTCAATAGCTTAGATTGCAATTTGTCGATTTCTAGAGCTGTAGAGTTTGTATTTTTAGAATTGGGCAATCTACATGCCATTATTCCATCTAATTTTATAGTTTTGTTTGCATGGCGTTATTACCCATATAGGTGGGTATTAACGCCAAATAGCATTGGTCAAGAAAAAACACCATTACATTTTATGAATACATATCCGTTAAATTATTTTATTTTATATAGATAGTCAATGAGTTGCTGTATCAGATCCTATATTTGTTTGAAAAATACAATCTAAAACTAAACCGTGAAAATTGGTAGAACCTTAACATGGCGTTATTACCCCAGGGTACCTTATATTTGTATGTACTAAATTTTGACCGCACAATAAAAGTCGCAATTATACACGAATCGTGTTAAAGTCGCCATATACATTTAGATTGTTATTATCTTAGCGGAGATTACGAATGGAAAAAAACCGGCCCAACTTGGTGAAATTGGGAAAGGTTAAAAATTTTTAATATCGCCTTAACATGGCTTTGGCAAAATCAGGTCTAACAGAACAATGGTAGGAAAACATAAACCTTTTTTATTATAGTAGTTGCCAACAATTTAATAAAATGAATAAAATTCTTACTGAACCAAATACTTTACTGTAGCAAGATTGCACGTGAAAAAAAAATGTTTGACGAATTTAAGAAAAATTGAGTATTACGTTATAATTTTACTATAGCAAGATTTCCATATGAAAAGTAAAAATAAAATAAATAGCTTAGCCGATTTTTTAAAGCAAATATTACGTCATATTGGAAAATAATGGACGAAAAGCAAGTGAATATATAACGTTATATGAATTTGTTAAAACGTATTGATACATGGTGAAAACCATACCATAAAAATATGTTATACGAGTGAGAGGCCAAGAGTTCAAGAAGTGACAAACGAAAGTAAACCACCTAAACGTTATTCATGTTCGATAGTCGATCTGTGCTATCATTGTAACTTTCTCTAATTTAGTAGTGTAAGATCAGAGAACATTTTCATTCCTGTTGCCATAACGGTCTCATTTCCCTACCAAAACTACACTATTATTTGTCAGCTAAAAGAGATTCATTATATGAGCTAAAATTTGTCCAACGCTTAGGATAATTTAATATCGCAATGACATCAGAATCGTTTTCAGCTATAAGCAAGGTTCAGCTGAAGGTCCCTATTGTTTAAAATATCTGTTAAAACTCAACATTTTCTTTCATCCAAAGTTTATTCGGGAAAATTGACCAGCGCAGCGGACATAGCCTGCTAGACCATTATAAAATAGCATTGAAAACCCTAATAATTTAATATAAATATTCCATTTCATCGTTATGTATTTTCCTAGCGGAATGCCTCATAAGAGATTACATAGAATGTTTTATAAACGCATGAAACAATTTTAGTTAAACTATTACTGCCGTTCCGAAATATTTGATTATTTACAGCTAAATTAATTTTTCTAATTAATATAGGCTTTTTACTTTCTCATTATTTTGCTCAATGTGATCAATAGCCCAATTTACAGATAAATTAAGGAAATTCAGCTTTAATGAAATGATTTCAGAATGAGAAAATGCAAACATGACGAGTACATGTCTAGTGTTGATTTTGAATTTCCCAGACATCTTTATATGATTCGAGTAGATGACATCGAAAGGCACTTAACGGTACTCATTCCCTGAATTGCTTTTGCAAGTTACAGATTAATTAGCTATGACCTAAAGTCAAAACCGTCTGTGGATGCTTCAAACAAGTTGGGTATGTAGTGGTCAGGTCACATACCGTGAAAAGTAATGCACTTTAAATAATGAAATACAAATATTTTATGTTTACTTAGTGAAAATACTGACAGTGTTGTCAAAATAAATCTTTAAAATGCATTTATTTAGATTATTTTAAAAATATAATTATTGTTATATTTCTGCTTATTTCATAAGTATATAAAATATAATGATACTTTTTATATAAGAAAAATGCATTAGAATAAAGTACAGTACTTTTTATTTACTTTTGAACATTTCTATTATTACATAATATTTAAAATAAAAAAAATAACAAAAACTAATAACTTTCTTAAATAAATATTTCATTACATCTGTATGAACTTTCTTAGAAATAGGACCCATAAAATATTACGTAAAATATTTCATAGTGACCGGAACTAATTTTATCTAAACTGTAACTATCGTTTCAAAATACCTGATTGTTTATAGATAAATTAATTTTTCTAACTAACATAGGCTCTTTACTTTCTCATTAATTTGTCTCATGTAGTCATTAGCATTATTCCCAGTTAAACTAACGAAACTTATCCCTAATGAAATGATTTCAGAATGGGAAAATACAAGCATGACGAGTGCATGTCTGTCATTGATTTTGAATTTCCCAGACGTCTTTATATGATTCAAGTGTATGACATCGAAAGGCACTTAAAGGTACTCATTCCGTGAATTGCTTTTGCAAGTTACAGATTAATTAGTTACGACCTAAAGTCAAAATTGACTGTGGGTGCTTCAAACAAGTTGGGTATGCAATGGTCAGGTCACTTACCGTGGAAAATGGTGCACTTTAAATAATGAAATACAAATATTTTACATTTACTTAGTGCAAATGCTGAGAGTGATGTCAAAATATATCTTTAAAATCCATTTTTGTAACTTATTTTAAATGATATATTTATTATTAACTGTTGATGATTCCGTAATTATATAAAGCATAATGATGTTATTTACATAAGAAAGACGCATAAGAATAAAGTAGAGTACCTTTTTATTATTTTTGTACCTAGTTTAATTTCGTATCATGATTAAAAATTCAGTTTTGAAAGAAGGAATTCTCCCACTTTTATTTTTTTTTAACTTTCGATGACGATGTTATTTGGATGATGATTTCAGGGTAGATTTTAATAAAATTCATCAATGGCATGTGCGTTTGTTCGTTTTTCATATATTTGGGACCATTTTTTCCCAAAAATTGACCTGTTGCAACAACATTTAAACTTTACCTCACACCACTCTTTCAAAAAAAATCTTTTTCATAAATTTTTTAAGAAAACTTTTAAGTGCATCATACTTAGACATACATGAACTATCTTTAAAATTAGTTTGATTTTTTTTAATTAGTCATAGGATCAAGTTTGCACATATACATTATACATCTTACGTTCTTGAACACATAAAATACACTTTAATTTTTTTCTTTAATTATTAAAATTGAAATAGATAGTATAAGATGATATGGCAGTATAAATATGTAATGGAGAAATAAATAAAATTGTTGTTTTTCAGTTTATAATAAGAATAATGAAAACCATAGACACTAAGGCCTCAAAGCAATCTCTACTACGGTGGATGTTCAATGTTAATGTCAATGTATGATACATGTTTATTTAATATTATAGTTCGGTAAATCTAATTACCATCAATGTTTCATGTTCCATTCAAAATTTTATAAATCACTGAATATTTTCGTTATCAGAGAGAATAAATCTTATTCTTATAACTGCTGTTTCTAAACAATTACTGGTGATTGGATGTAGTAGGTTAAGAAGACACTGACGCAAGGCCTTTAAAACATTCATTCATATATGAATATCATGCATACTGTATACCATACATAGCTGTATAATGGATAATTTGCTCGAATTGTAAAACAAGTTTGTATGAACTAAACCTCATTCTATTTACTAATAAAATATTTTTAATATTCCTGAATCTTGATTTTCATTAATGACTTTTTAATAGCATAATGGATTATGAAGTAATAAAAAAACTCTTTTTTTATGTTTTTATCAATCATGAATTATACAAATATATAGTTGTATAGTTTTTTTTTATGAATTGCAAAACAAACTTGGTTGAATATGCTTCGCATCATTAACTAATATATTTTTTTAATTTCTTCATTCTTGATCTACGTAATTCTCAATTAGCAAAGGAGGTTCGGATGACAAATAAAAATATCATTTATTATTTTATTATCATCACTAATGGTTGGAAATCAACATTAAGGGGACAAACGACCCTTAAGCTTAAAAAAAATCGACTGTTCACAAAATACATATATGAAAGTCTGAACATTTCTGCGCATTTTAAATAAAAAAAAATAATAAAAATATTCCAATTATTTTCAGAGATATGATATAAAACATAAAGGTCACTCCTATGGTGAATTATTTAATAATTTAGCTTTAAAGCCATTTATCTCAAAATGTGTTTTTTTTTCACCTTGCGTACAGGATATCTCTGACACTATTTAATATTTTTTAGCTCACAGGCTATCATAGCCTGAGAGCTTATGTGCCCGTCCGTTCTGTATGTATGTGCGTATGTGCGTAACGCGATAACTCATGATAAAAATATCGGATCCACTTGAAATTTTGTATGTAGGTATATCCTGACAAGGCGCTTCCCTGATTAGTTTTTGGAGTTCATTCGATATGTATAAGAGGGGGAACGGGGGGCTCATGCCCCCCGTTAGTTGATATAGATGGGATTTTCATGCAGAATTAAGTTTTCGTTCAAAATTTAGATTAGGATCATTCTGATGAGGCGATTCCGTGACTGTTATTAGGTGTTCATTGAATAAGTATAAATAGGGGGACAGGGGTTCTAATGCCCCCCCCCCCTTAATTTATAGAAATGGGATTTTCATGCAGAATTAAGTTTTCGTTCAAAATTTAGATTAGGATCATTCTGATGAGGCGATTCCGTGACCGTTATTAGGTGTTCATTGAATAAGTATAAATAGGGGGAACAGGGGTTCTAATGCCCCCCCCCCCCGTTAGTTGATATAAATGGGATTTTCATGCAGAATTAAGTTTTCGTTCAAAATTTAGATTAGGATCATTCTGATAAGGCGATTCCGTGACTGTTATTAGGTGTTTATTGAACAAGTATAAATAGGGGGAACAGGGGCTCTAATCCCCCCCCCCGTTAGTTGATATAAATGGGATTTTCATGTAGAATTAAGTTTTCGTTCAAAATTTAGATTAGGATCATTCTGATGAGACGATTCCGTGACTGTTATTAGGTGTTCATTGAATAAGTATAAATAGGGGGAACAGGGGTTCTAATCCCCCCCCCCGTTAGTTGATATAAATGGGATTTTCATGCAGAATTAAGTTTTCGTTCAAAATTTAGATTAGGATCATTCAGGTGAGGCGATTCAGTGACTGTTATTAGGTGTTCATTGTATAAGTATAAATAGGGGGAACAGGGGTTCTAATGCCCCCCCCCCCTTAATTTATATAAATGGGTTTTTCAAGCAGAATTTTCAGATTTCGTTCAAATCTCTGAATAGTTTTGGAAGTTTAATGGTTAAGTATAAAAGAGGGGGATAACTCCTTTTAAATTATATAAATGCTAAATGGGTTTTTATTAAGAATTATCTAATTTGCTCTGAATTTTGGATATAGATTTTTTATATGATAAAGCATGTCTTTGATAGTATAGGAGGTTCAATGATTAAGTATAAAAAAAGAGGAAAGAAGAGAGCTGTTTCCCTTTCTTAATTTTTTAACGGAATTAACCCTTGAAAATATAAGGCTGTAATGTACAATTAGTATTTGTAGCCTGTGAGCTCAATGCCATCAGTTTAACTGGGCAGTATTCTTTATTTTCTTGAAAATTTCACTGATTGTGTAACATATTACATCTTTCAAACTGAACCTAAATTTTTACATTCCCTCCCCATTTTTCATGCAGGTCATCAGATTTTACTTTAAAAAATTGTTAATTTAAATAAAAAAATATATGTATATTTTTAGCCTAAATTTGAACAAATTTTGATTTAGATTAAAGAAAAAGTATTGTAATTTGTTGTTACAGTTGATTTTTTGTATTACATTGGATATTTTGATTGAAATCATTCGCGCAAGTAGTTGTATCAGTTAAAAAAAAATACCTACTGTTTAAACCTTTACAAAAAATAAACTTTTTTTCCTTTATAAGAATATAAAAAATATCTTTTTAATTATAATGCTTCAATTTATAGCCAGTAAAAAAGTTATGGTCATAGAGCAAATACATTCTGAGAAATTAAATGTTAAACATGATGATTTTTGTTGCTTAATTTTCACTTTTAAAGGTCGCATGTGCCCTTAAACTTATCGGATAAAAATACTTTATGACATTGAATGTATCCACAATTTGCCAATTACTTCTATATTACGAATACCATAGGTACATATTATAAATCAAATGCAATAACATAAACTATGTCTTTGTCTGTGTGTGTTTTCGATTTAAAACTACTTTCATAAATATATCTTTTGTTGTACATAAGAATGATAGGTAATTCATTTGATTTTATCATCAAAAAATAAATCAAAAGTAAAACTTTGGGAAAAAGATAAATTTTCTATTTATCCTTTAACATTTGATATATTTTATATAATTTTTCCATAGTACTTTAAAATATCGATAACTCATATTTTATGAAATGCTTGTGTTAAGATACCTTTAAAATAATATCCCATATCCTAGCCAAAGGTTTCAAATCATTCATTAATGAAATTGTACATTTTAGCTATGTAGAAAAAAGTTTCAAATTAAGAAACAAACATCTTTAAGAGAAGCAATTTTAAACGAGATATTTAAAAAATAACATACTTTTTTTTTTTTTTTTTTTTTTTTTTTTAACATTAGTCGTTTATTGAATTTACTTGTAATGGAATTCTCGTCTTTCTGTTTCCCTTAAATGCTTTCTTTTTTTAAATAAATTGTGTCATTGTAATTTGTCTGAATCGGTTGCTTATTTATATGCGTAAAATAAAACCAAAGACACGGAACTAACAGTTACTCCAGCAGTGGCCGAGAGGTTCTGCCCTCGAAACTGGTAGACGGGAAGTGGTGGGTTCGAACCCAATCATGGCCATTGTCATAACCGTTCGGCGTTTCCCGTGATTTCCTTTGAACTTTGGATTTCCTTGCGTAAATACCGGTTATGTTTCTTTAGAAAGACCCCCCCCCCCTTAGGGTCTATATCTCTCGTGCTGATAATTGGCCTTCAAAAATACAAGCAACCGAGCAAAAAGATAAAGACTTGAGCTGAAAAAATGCTCTGTTGATTAAATGAATATTTTTACTTTACATAATTACAAAATATCTGTCATTCTAAAAAGGAAAAAAAAAATCAAAATTTCAGGTATGAATTCGTAATTTCTATATATATATATATATATATATATATATATATATATATATATATATATATATATATATATATATAAATGTTTGCGTTGGATTTAAGTGTGTTAAAAACTTTTCTGTGACTATTTTGTGATTTCTTAAACATAACTTTTGTAATTTTTTCCATTTTGTTCCAAAAAAAATTTAGTTTTAAATCACCTAATTTCATTATTACAAAACGAACTAAAAAATTTAAAATTGAATGGTTTATCCACTTAACCTTTGTAGTTCGACTTTAAAGGGTTAATGGCCTTTAAAGTATCATTAAGCAACTTGCTCTAAAGATAATTTAATACATCTGCCACTGGAAATACTTTTTAAAATGAGTCACAGATATTTTCATTTATCTAGTTAATAAAACATTGTTGGTTGCACAAAACAAAAGTACAATTAGAGGATCATTTCTTTTTCATTTGCATTTTTTCAGTTTTCATGACGTTGGAACATCGTATTGAAAAGTTTTCTGTTCTAAATGTACTTTTAAGATACAATTTCAATATTTCTATTGTAAAAGTATTATATTTGCACATTACCCAATTCTGTACAATACTAAAACTATATTTCAAATAAGAGATTTAAGTAGAGTTAAATAATGTTCAAAATCCCGATACCTTAATCCCAATAACTTAAAATTTCATTAATTAATTTTAATTGAAAAAGTCTTTAAAATATATATTACATATTTCTATAATTTTTCTAATGTAGTTTCAAAAATTCACGAAAAATGCTTTCGAAAATAAATCTTTTATGAATTCAAAGTGTGGAATGTAAAGGGTTAACATGAAGGTTTAAAATTAACAACTGAAATTTAATTAAATAACTTTTCAGACATACTATGAAATACAAATTCATGCTTTAACGATATATTCATAGGAAATTTGTAGGAAAAAAAACCTGAAGGGAAAATTTTACTTGAAACTTTTTATTAAAAAATTAAATTTACTTTTATGTTCATTGTAATATATATTTTTTTGCTGCACTTATTTTAAATTGAATTCTCTCCCTTCTGTTTGTTTTAAACGCTTTCTTTTTATAACTGGGTGTTTCTGTCTTTGTAATCTCTCTGAATCAATACTGTTAATCCTGTATGCGTAAAACAAAGCCTGAGGCATTAAACAAACAGATAAAGACTTGAGCAGAAAAAGTGTTTTGTTATAAATTGTTGGAGAAGGAATGATTTTCTCGTTGACACAAATAGTCTTTTCTTGCTGGAATTTAAAAGAAAAAACATCATACATCTTTTGTGTATCATCAGATATTATGTTGATGAAAGAGAAATAGAAAACTGTTTTTTTATTATCATTATTTATAATGGCTTTACTTCTTCAGTAAGAAAATATTGATCTAACAAATTATCTTATGATATTAATACATTATCCAAATATTTGATAACGAAAATACTATTCGCGTGCAAATAAGTATGAAATCTTTTTGACGACATAATTTGGTACACAAAGCAAACAAGAAATTTTGCTTAGTCTTGTTTAAAGAGGATTTCAAAAATTATGTTTTATGCAAATATAGGGCAGCCTGTGATATATCAATGAAGATTAAACGTCAATGTTTTAGCTCTTACTAAGTTTAATAGTTCGAAAACAATGTAATATGTTTATGTGTTCCAGGACTTATGGTTAAATGGATTTATCTGGTAGGTAAGAAAAAAGGTACTCCTCTGTTATCCCGTCCACCAATTTTGCCAAATTATACAAATCGCTAAACTAATAGTCAAATTATACATATTGACATAATTTTTATTATAAATAACGAAAAAATAAATAATTTGTAGAATATTAACAAAAGTTCAAATAAAAAAACGAAATTAAAATCACTTAATGACATTTTAAACACGTGAATCGTATGTAATGTCATTGAATGCGACATTCACGATCATCCATAATCGGCATTTAATCTTATTGTTTGGCGATAATTTTTTGGTCGACGGGATACCTAGTAGTACCGAAAAAAAGTAGGATCCCATGTTATAGCAAGTTTGGAAATTTCCATAATACACTGAAGAAAACGGGTTCTCAAAATTGAGTAAAAAGTACCGTATTTACTCGTGTATAGGGCGCACGCGTGTATAAGGCGCACCCCTACTTTAAAAGTAAAAATGGCGATTTCTTAAAATCTCGTATATAAGGCGCACCATAAATTTGATTCGCTAATGAAGAATGGCCAAATAAATTTCAATTATAAAAAAAAAAAAAAAAAAAAAAAAAAAAAAAAAGAGTCGAAACAAACATTACACCAGACCAGAAATCAAGACGAAAATGCATTTTTAGACTTCGGGTTGTAAGAGAATGACGGAAAATAGGAATGAGTGACGGTAAAGATAATTGCTAATTAGCGTTTAGAAAATGTCATTAGCTCTGTTGTATAAAAAATTGCAAGGAATGGAATAAATATGCAGTAATACTTCAATTAAGAAACATTTTCCGTGTTTTAATATCTCCTTTGAATAATTTCTTGTTTCTTATGTATATCGTTCGACTGCATCTAACAGTAAAAAATTATTCCGTGTATAAGGCACACCTAGGAGTTTTGCCCAAATTTTTTGGAAAAAAAAAGCGCGCCTTATACACGAGTAAATACGGTACTTATTTTTAAGTACTTCACATACTCAAAATAGCTCCGATCCAAATGTATTCAAAACTGGGAAACACATGTATTGATTTTTGATTCCGTGGTTGTGTTCAAACATGAATCCCTATATACTACCCCCTAAACTCAAAAATTAAAGTAAAAATATACTAGCATTTATTTCTTGTTCAAAATTATTAACAATAAAAGTTTAATTGATTTTTTATTAAGAGAAATAGCAAAATTATTAACAAAATACTCAGATCGAATATTTTTATGACAAGATAATTTTTTTCAAGCACTTCTAAACTATTTTAAAAATTGTGCATACTTTAATATTTACATTAATAAGCATCTTTTATGCCACTCTGAATAGAATAAACCGATACAGGGTACAAAATTATAGTTTGTATGGATTTAACAATAATGGTTCAAAATTGAGATAGCAATGTGTGCATTTTTAATCCAAACATACTCAATTTGGTATGAATACATCGATTTATTCATTTTTGAGCACTTCACTTTTTTTCAGTACATCTTTTTTTTTCGGCATGTAGATAGGTAGATCCGTTATTCCTCTATAGGTATGTTTGAAAGTGGTTTTGGCATTTAGGGGTCATGATCGACGAAAATATAGCAAAATTTACCGATGGGCTTTCCCCGGACGTCTGCAATAAGTACCCTAATAGCATACATGGTCACAGTGACGTCACTGGGACGTCACTGTGAGTCACTTTGGTCACATCACATCTGTGACCAAAATGCCACCACTCAGTGACGTCACATTGTGACTGAGATGTGACTTTCTTAAAAATCTTTAGAAAGGGGGTAGCAGGTTAAGGGGGGTCTGGCGGCCCCCACCGAATCTGGTAAAATCGTTCCAAAAATCTTGAAGAGGGTCGAAAAACAAGCAGTATAAGCTTTTTACCGACATTACAACCCCAAACGAAAACACAGTAATGGCGAAAAATATGATTTTTTGTGATTTTTATTTTTTTCAACCAGTTTAATTTATTTTAAAATGGTTTAAACGCAATTAAAAATTTGTTTTGGATGTGTGGAAGTCTCTTGAATTTTTTCAGATTTTTTTATCAAGTAAAAACATGTGAATTTTAGGTTTAAATGCGAAAAAATCGTGAAAAACGCGTCATTTTCAAGATTCAACCCTCTAATTTTTAAGGTTGTTTTCATTTTCACGAGGGGTGCTGTATAGTATAGATAGCGGCAATCGTCCTCTTTCGAATGCAGGCAACTGGACTCAATTTGGTCAATTTTGGTGAGCGGGGCGATTTTTTGAAAAAAATCTCGAATTTTCAACTTTATGTAAATTACGGCGCGTACTTGGTATAATGCGTCTTTGCTATAAAAAATACATCTCTATAGGGGTTTTTGAGGTCGCTGATCACGAATTTGATGTCAAAAAATTTTTTGACAACAAATTAACCCATAAGTATTTATTAACACAGGTTTGATAATGTAAAAAATATCATTGAATCAAAGCATTTAAACAATTTTAATATCGTGTTCAACTAATATAATCAATGAAATTAAATTTTCTGGTATAAATCATATTTTATTCAAGCTTACGTAATAGTCACACAGTAATATAAAATAGCATAATACTTTTTTACAGAGCTAAGTTAACAATTTTACAGTTTTAAACCTCGTCACTATCTTCTTCAGTAACAGGTTCAACGCTTTGAACAGAGAAAAGATTTGTGAGAATCTGTGCTGGACGAATAATTCGCGACAAATATCTCCCATTCCCTAAGAAGTAAATGATAGTGGCCACATGTGCACAACAACCGACAGTTCTGAGGCCATTCGCACAATCGCATACGTATTCTTCTATACCACTTCTTCCAATAGCATTAGGAACGTATTTTACGTAACACCTGTACTTTTTCCTGTACTTGTGCCTCGATTGAACTTCGCATTTCGAAATTGATTTATCTTCCAACAAGTAATGCATATTAAGAACTCCATCTTCAGTACATGATTCTGCTAAATAAGAAACGGTCTGTGATAACTGGTAAGACCCTACAAAAAGTATCTTCAGATCTCTTACTGTCAACTCCGGAAAGTCTACAACATCACTTGACGTCAGAGGTCTGAAGATCCTTTTTTTTCTGTTCCAGTTTTTCTCTTCTACCACTTTCGCTAAATCATTATTAACGTTTTTTCTGAGCAACATTTCGTTAGTGATCTCATCTTGTAATTCGCTATCACAATTGAGTCGTTTTCCGAACAAGTTAACCATAAAATTCGCTATTTTGCAATAAGTTTTAGCTGATAGCAAACGTTTGTTGTCAGACTCATGATGCAAGAGTTGGAATTTGCTGCCAATGATCCCATGAACAGCCTCTACTACCCATCTTAGTTTAGTTACAAATCGACTGTCATTCGCCTCTTGAATCGTTAGTTGTTTCCTCTTTCCTTTTAACGCAGGCATCAAAACAACAAATCCTTAAGACTGTAAGAAATTTTTTACATCTCGAAATCCTCTATCAAGTATAAAGACGTCGCCACAGCGCTATGGCGCGTGCGCAGTAGCATGACTTCGGGTTGGGCCTAATGCCTCGAGTCGTGGGCCTAGTAGTGTAGTCTTTTACCAGATAGCGGTTTAGTCAACTCATTTGAATTTCAAATTACCATTATCAATGCAGTTAAAATTCATATTACGTTATCGGTAATTATTATATTTTTGACTAAATAAAATAACGATAAAAATTCAACGACACATAATTTTTTTTTAATTAATGTTAATATTATTAACAATATTATTAATACTATTCATATTACTATTAATATTATTAATTAATTTTTTCTGGAATAAAAACTAAAAAACAGTTAATTGAGAGAAATTAAAAATATTTTTCATTAATATTTTTACATTATCAAACCTGTGTTAATAAATATTTATGGGTGAATTTGTTGTCAAAAATTTTTTTTGACATTAAATTCGTGATCAGCGACCTCAAAAACCCCTATAGAGATGTATTTTTTATAGCAAAGACGCATTATACCAAGTACGCGCCGTAATTTACCGAAAGTTGAAAATTCGAGTTTTTTTTTCAAAAAATCGCCCCGCTCACCAAAATTAACCAAATTGAGTCCAGTTGCCTGCATTCGAAAGAGGACGATTGCCGCTATCTATACTATACCCCTCGTGAAAATGAAAACAACCCTAAAAATTAGAGGGTTGAATCTTGAAAATGACGCGTTTTTCACGATTTTTTCGCATTTAAACCTAAAATTCACATGTTTTTACTTGACCAAAAAATCTGAAAAAATTCAGGGGACTTCCACACATCCAAAAAAAATTTTTAATTGCGTTTAAACCATTTAAAAATAAATTAAACGGGTTGAAAAAAATAAAAATCACAAAAAATCATATTTTTCGCCATTATTGTGTTTTCGTTTGGGGTTGTAATGTTGGTAAAAAGGTTATACTGCTTGTTTTTCGACCCTCTTCAAGATTTTTGGAACGATATTACCAGATTCGGTGGGGGCCGCAGGACCCCCCCTTAACCCGCTACCCCCTTTATAAATATCCTTCAAAACGTGTTATTTACTTTAAAAAACATGTTTCTGGTAATTTAAATATCGTCGCTTTTGTCACAGTTTCGTCACAATGTTAATGTCAAATTAGTCACAAATGACACATTTTTCACAAATTTGTCACATTGTGATCACTTTGTGAAACGTCACAAAAGAGCTCTAAAACGACCACAACGACTTGACATTTTGTCACTGTGACTTCACATCGACAATCGATGGTCACAAAGTCACAAGGTGACTTTACAACGACTTTGCAGTGACGTCACCATGATTTTCGGGTAGTTTTTTTTTTTACTTTTTGTAATGAAAGCTACCTAAATGTGTCCACAATTTTGGCCACCACTGTATGTATGTTCTTTAATTCTATTTGTATCATGTACAAAACATCATTGATACAATTAATTATTCGTTACATTATCTGAATATTTTTTTTATATTTTTAATAATTGTGATTTAAATACAAACTTATTTTAGTTAAATATTAGTTCTTTTTATAATGCAATTAGGAACAATAAATATAAAATAATTTATGAAATAACACACTGAATGCTTTAACATTTAGCTGTATGCTTTTGTGAAATGTAAATTGTTGCTACATATATTTGATACAATCTTTAATTATGCTTATATCACCTACAAAACATCATCAATACAATTAATTAATCTGTACAAGACTTTAAATCCTTTTTCTTTTTTATTGTGATTTAAATTCAAACTTATTTTAGTCATTAATTAGTTCTTTTTATATTGGAATTAAGAACAATGAAAATAAAACAATTATATTCAAAATAACACCCTATTTACACAACATTCAGAAGTATATTAAAACACATTTTCTTTTACCACGTCGTCAAAATTATTTATCATTGTAATTTAAGAAAATTGCTCAAAGATATGATTATACAATGTAATTTATTTTTAAAACTATCAGTAAAAATTGCGTTAACCCACAAAATAACAACATTAAGGTTTACGAATTCAACAATAAATCAAAATAAATAAATATATATGTAATCAATCTTTTCTGTATTAATTATTAATGTATTTTAAACGAATTATTCACAGAAAATTCTTGTAAAATATAAATTATTGCTACAACTGTTTAAAATAATCTCTAATTCCATTTATATGACGTACAAAACATCATTAATACAATTAATTCATTGCTACAGGATTTCAATACCTTTTTTCTTTTTATGTTGTTATAACAACTGTAATTTAAATACAAGCTTATTTTAATCATTAATTAGTTCTTTTTATAATACAATTAAGAGCAATGAAGATAAATCAATTATATTACAGAAAATGACACCCCAAGTGCTTGAAAATTCAGTAGTATATCAAAAGGTGTTTTCTTTTATCACTTCGTCAAAATTATTTATTATTGTATTTTAAGAAAATTGTTCAAAACTATGATTGTAGAATGTAATTACTTTTATAACTGTAGGCGATTTCCAATGGTTGAACTGACTGATTTTCCCCCTTGACTCATTTTCTCTTGTCTTCTAATCCCATTACGCAGACAAAAGCCTAAGGGTAAACAGTGATGAACTCTTTTAATTTCATGCACAAAGATGCTTTTGTACATCCAAATCATCACTCAAAGAATATGTACTGAGTTCAATCAGTTCCATCCAATTAGCAGAGAAATAGAAGAGGAGCTAATAAAACTCTGATCTGATATTCAAACAAGAAAAATTAAATATCAACCTAAAGCACAGTGTATTTCATTGAAAATATTACTTTTCTTTTTACTTAATGAAGCTATTTTGAGCATGGAAATTCATTAGTCATTATTACGATATTTAATGCACTTATGAACTTATAATAGAAAATTAGCCCCGAGAAACGTTATTTTTCAAAAAAGGAAAACTCCGAGATTTTTTTTTTTTATATTTTAGAATGGAGGAAGAATTACTTTCAGTAAAATAAACTGAGTTCTTATTACATTTTCGATATTTATAAATGTAAACAATGTAATATAAATAGGAAATAATTTAATACAAATATTAATAAGGTTTTTTTTCTGGTAGGAAAAAAGCTTAACCTTTAGTTACACGCACACAAAAAAAGATTATTACATTTAAATAGGGTTTTTTTTTTGTTTTAATTGAATGAAACGATTACGAATTATGCCGTTGATAAAAGAAAAAAAATATTTTATAAGCATTAAGCCGGAAGCGGGTATCAAACTATCTATGTCATTGAAGTTTTAGATGATTTAAGGTGTGTGCCCACACACAAATTATTACAAATTGGTCGAATACTGAAAATTTTCGATTTTTTAATTTTATCCTTATTTTTGTTTATCTTTTATATAAAGGTAAGATTCGAAATATAACTTACTTTTGGTTCAGCAATAATTAAAAGCAAATTTCTTGCTCAAAATATAAGCCAGAAATATTTTTTTCTAAATGGAAGTGACCATTAAAAAAATTACAGAAAGGTAACCAATACATTTTAATACACAGATATATAATATATAATACACACATAAATATATAACTACCTACAAATATGATGGATTTAAAAGTTGTAGTCTTCATACATAATTTTTTGCACTGTATCAAAATCTGAATTTGTTTTTTTCTGAAAAAGTGTGTTTTTCATTGTGTATGTTTACGAGAAACATATTTCTTAAAGAGTTTTTAAGATACTGAAATAAAATTTTGTCACATCGTTCTAAACTTCTATTGGTGTATTATGCAGCAAAGTATGGCTTGTAAATTAGTATATGCTAATTTAAGAGCAATTTTTATTGAAAGAAAAACGTTTTCTTCTTTCAAAGAAAATCCCATTTTGTATACAAAATTTGGTATATGCTAGTAAATTACATTTTTAACAGAATCAAGTTGATTGGAAAAGTTATCATACGAATTAAATATTTCCGTCTGAGCGAAAAATTGTTCAGACCGGGAATCTCACCCAGATACTTGGCTTACTTGTGTTAAAAAGTGCAATTTATCTACGTATCCATCGTACTACGGAGTTTCTTTACCTGCGGTCTATTCTGTTGAGCTGTCTAAATGACAGACCAGATGTCATGACCTACAAGGTTATCTGGGCGAAAAATGCTCAGCGGTTGTCGTGCCCAGTTAGCTTAAAAGGTAAAACATTGCCCTTCTAAGCCAAGTATTCTAAGCCAAGTTCGATTCCCGCCCTGGGCAATTTTTCATTCTGTTGGAAATATTTAATTCGTGTGATATGTTAGTAAATTTTAAGAAATATTGCAAATATTTTGCTTCATAACACTGATAAGTCGTTTACTAATATATTGTTGAAAGAAAGTGAAATATATGCAGGGTTCTTGTTGGCTTTTGACCACCATTAGTGATTTGATGAATAAGAAATGAATTATTAGCCAAATAAAAAGAAACGTTAGCAAAATTGATTCGGTGTGAAACACTGTAAAATCTATCTTTAGCCCCTTATTGTATCAGTTTTTCCCTCTGCAATATGTTCTAAAATATTATATATATTTTTTGTAATTGCTTAACATTGACAAAAATCAAATATTTAAAAATGAGTACATCGATGTACTCATATCGAATTGATTATGTTTGGATCAAAAATGACTAAATCGCTTTCTCAATTTTGACACATCACATGTTATCAAATCTAAACTAACCATAATTTTGTGCCATGTAATGGTTTGTTTCATTGGGCATACAAGATGCTTATTAATGTAAATATTAAATTATACACAATATTTTGAAATAATTTAAAAGTGCTTGCAAATAGTTCTCTTTCCATAAAAAAATATTCTATTTGAGTATTTTGCTATTTTTCTTGATAAAAAAAATCAATTAAACTTTTAATGTTAATAATTTTGAGCAAGAAATAAATGTTAGTATAATTTTACTTTAATTTATAAGTTAAGGGGGCAGTTCATAGCGATTTACAATTGAACACAACCAATTGATCAAAAATGAGTACACGTGTTTCTTTGTCTTGAGTAACATTTGGATCGGTGCTTTTTTGAGTTTGCGAAGTACTTAAAATTGAGTACTTTTTACTTAATTTTGAGAACCCATTTTTTTTTTCAGTGTAGAAATTCGATCATTTGGTATGTAAACTCTTTAAAATATGTACATTCCAAATATTTCCTGGCCCCACCAGTGGCCGAGAGGTACGGACCTCTCAACTGGTAGACGGCAGGTGCTGGGTTCGAACCCAATCGCGGCTGTCGGCCTAACCGTTCGGAGTTTTCGTGGTTTTCTTCGAACCTTGCGTAAATACGGGTTAGGTTCCCTTAGAAAGACCCCCACGAAGGGCACTCCCCCTCGTCCTATATCCCTAGTGTAGATAATCGGACGGCAAAAAATACACCAAATACACACCAAATATTTCCTAAATGTGAAAATGCTTCAGATAAATATGAAAATGATTCTTTTAGCAGTCTAAATAAAAAGTAAAAATCTCTTTTCTTGACTTACCGTTGTGAAAAAATGCACTAAAAATTGCTACGAGAAAATAGAAAAAAAATGACCGGACAGTGATACTTTGCATAAAACTAATAAACACGTGGTAAATGGCTAATTTCAACATCATTTTCCAGTAAAATATTTCTTTACTTGGTGCTTAAAGGAGTATTCGAAAAAACGCTTTTCCATCTTCAACAGCTCGAAATTTTCCGATACAATTTCAGACATATTTTTAAAAGTAGAAACATGAAACTTGCTGAGGGGATTTTTGAAGAGATGTACAAGGTGCCGTGTGATGTATTTTTACGCTCAATTCATTAGAATTTGATTTATAAACAATTATCTTCTCAGTATGACCCTTTTTTCGTTCACAAATCTCCCGCTAGGGGAAAATCTGTTAAAAATGCCGTTTTTTTTTTTTTTTTTTTTTTCAATATTTTCTGCATTTATCAAAGAATTGACAATTACGGCACCTTGTGTACTTTCTAAATAAGACAATTTGCCAGTTTGATGCATACGAGAGTAAAAATGAAGTCAAAAATAAATCAGAAAATAAGCAGTTTGAATCGAAATACACCCTTAATGCGTGTTTGAGTTTTTACTTGAGCGACTCCTACAGTCGGGCGCGTAACTGAAAACAGAAATAGCTATCGCATAATCCTTTCTGTAATTTTAGATGTTGCTAAACTGGATTGGTTTTGATTCTATACGTTTATTAATAAAATAGTGTAAATGGAGAAGTGGGATTGGTCATATAAAGTGGCATCAATATTTCAGTAACGCAGATAATTTCGACTATATATTCATACCACACACACAAAAAGCGCAGAAATTGGGTACTTGCAGTTTGGCGAATTTCATTGTTCGTTTACTCGCGAAATTAAGCATTTTATAGCAATTTGGCGCAATGGCGAGCGGCACAAGAACCCTGACTATATTAAATAAATTTCGTTACAGAAGTTTTGGCATAAACACTATTCTTTATTAGAATTTGGCTAAATATTGCCTAAATAAGTCAAAATTCCATTGGAAATTTGGTACGACTTGTTATCCCGTCCATCAATTTCGCCATGTTATACAAATCGCTAAACTAACAGTCAAATTATATATATCGACATGGTTTTTATTTTAAATAACGAAAATACAAATAATTAGCAGAATATTAATAAAAATCCAAATAAAAAGTCGAAATAAAAATCACTTAATGACGTTTTAAGCACGTGTATTGTATTTAATGTCATTCAATGTGACATTCAAGATCATCCATTTTTTTCATTTTATCTTATGGTTTGGCGGCAGTTTTTGGTCAACGGGATACACAAGGAAAATTTAACCGGAAATTTATATGAAATGATAGTTTTATTCCCCATTTTTTCTAAAAAACATGTGTTTGATAAAGTTTTATTTTTTTTTCCCAAAAGTGCCCTAAAGGTAGGCATAAACTTTTAAGAAATATATTATAATTTGTGAAGAAAATACTGGTTATCCTTTCATAGCTTTGTAAAAAGAAATAAAGTGGGATGTAAAATCAATCTCACGTGATAAACGAAATTATTTATTACTAATCGAGATTTTTTTCTTGTCGCTTTCGTCCGGAGTATATGCGTGTCTGACTTTGAGTTTATAAAATTTTCGTATTAAATATATAATAATGCAACATACAATTCACACAAAAAAGGAGAATGCTCTATTTTCAATGTTATGTCATTTTCCCGACTGCAATATTTTTGATCAATTGAAATAATTATTGCATTTTCTAGTTGTACAAGAATGTTAAATTAAAGATAATTATGTAACTGTAAAAAAATGCAATTAATTTCGCTTCTTTACAATTTGAATATTCCAAAAATTTTCTTCATTACACTTTTAAATGGATTTAGATTTCTGAGAACTTTCAATATCTTACTCAGATTTATTTTACCTGTAGCATTTATTAAATTATTATTGAACATTTGTATGTATTCATATTCATGTACAAAATCATTGCTTAAACAATACAAAAGAATCAGAAAATACAGTCGGTTCTAAACAAATGGTCTATAATTTACAGGAAGAACATTTTTGAATTATTAATGCACCCATTGTTTCAGAATTCAGGTAACAGTTTTAATGACGGTGTTGTGTGCGTTATTGTAAATATTTTTAAAATTATTGCTGCTCATTTTCGATACAATTTTTGTCGTATAGATCATAACAATTTTTCCAGTCTATGAAGGAAACTAGATTACCCAGCTCAGAGTAAATTATACAAATGCATAAATAATAATACGGTTTTATAACATATATATGATCTGTTTATATCTTTATCTATCAATCTATATATGGGTGTGCATTAAAATTAATCCGTTTCATAATTTACTTATTAAGTATTTTCAATTTGTTTATTTTCATGTTACAGAAGCTGCATATTTTTGAGATATTTTTTAAGTAAAATATGCTGTCTTTCATATGAACTTTTTTTTGTTCCATATTTTCTCTTTCCATAGTTTACAAATTAAAAGCACTAGCTAAAATTATTTAATCAATTAAAATAATTAAATTAATTAAATTAATTAAATTATAATAAATCTGTTTATAAAATAACTCATTTGTCCCCATTTTTTTTTCTAAAGGTAATATTTTTGTACATTTTCAAACCAATTCTATATTGATCTACCTTTCTCTCCGCATTTAACTTTTATTTCATGCTAAAAATAACGCTCCGTATACAATTACTTTTCTTCTACTAAAATACACATTCCATCTATATTTATTGCTACTTCTATTTTTATTTTTTATTATAAAATTACCGCTCTTTCCATTATTATTACTTTTTTCTATCTTCAATAGAAGAAAGTATTGTAATCTAAATTTTTTTCGACTTCTGTTTTTTGAAGGATTTATACGTTTTAGGGGTCAGAGATTTCAAAAAACCTGTTTTTACAAAATGTCTGTCTGTCCGTGTGTCTGTGTGTCTGTGTCTATGTCGCCATTCTACCATCAAAAAGTGTATGAAGTTATGCATAAAAATGAACCAAATATTTTGTGAATGTTTCTGGTTGTGGCAACTAGGTCCTCCTTCAGTTTTGAAATATTCCGCCGGAAGGATCGCGATTTTTGTGCCATTTTCAATATTGAACCGGCCAAAAGTATATGAAGTTATGCATCGAATTGAACCAAATTTTTTGTGTAAGTGTGTGACTATGGCTAGTTGGTCCTCCCTGAATTTAAAAAAATCCGCCAAAAGGGGGCGCTGCAATCGCGATTTTTTTGCCATTTTCAATATTGTACCGGTCAAAAGTATATGAAGTTATGTATCGAATTGAACCAAATTTTTTGTGTAAGTGTATGGCTATGGCTAGTTGGTCCTCCCTGAATTTGAAAAAATCCGCCGGATGGGATGCTGCAATCGTGATTTTTGTGCCATTTTCAATATTGTACCGACGAAAAGTATATGAATTTATACAACGAATTGAACCAAATTTTTTGCGTAAGTATATGGCTATGGCTAGTTGATCCTCACTGAAATTGAAAAAAAAAATCCGCCGGAAGGGAACGCTGCAATAGTCAATTTTATGCCATTTTCAATATTGTACCGACGAAAAGTATATGAATTTATACAACGAATTGAACCAAATTTTTTGCGTAAGTATATGGCTATGGCTAGTTGATCCTCACTGAAATTGAAAAAAAAAAAAAATCCGCCGGAAGGGAACGCTGCAATAGTCAATTTTATGCCATTTTCAATATTGCACCACCTAAAAGTGTATGAATTTAGTCCTAGAACTGAACTAAAGTCTTTGTATATAATTATTTTTTGGTAAGACAAATAGGTCCTCCCTGAATTAAAAAAGAAATCTTCCTATCATTCTATTGTTCATTGGCTCGTGTAGAGTCACAAACTCGTTTTTACTCCGATTAATTGATTGAAGCAGAAATTTAAGATGAAAACCAAAGTTCGTATGGTATTGAATTAAAATTATTAAAACATTAAAATGAGTAATTATTTTTTAAAAATATTAAAATGTACGTATGAGATAAAAGAAAGTTTTGGAATTGGCACATCCAACTAGTTTTTGAATGTTAAAAGTTACTTTTCTTCTATAATTTTTTTATTTCATGCTAAAAAGATACTGCTAAAAGATGAGTAATAATAATAAAAAATAATAACGTCTTACGATTATTTTCGCCACTTATTGTAATTAAGCTTCAGTTGCCCCCATGAAGTAATATTTTGGGCTAATTTTATGTTATTATTTTGAAAAAAGTTTTAAAGGATATTTTTCTATCTTTAGATATGATAAGAACTCAGATCAAAAAATCAATCTGTAGATTTCTTTAAGTAATCGTCAACAGCAACAGTAACAGTTTACTTAGTAAATACGGACAGAAGTTAATATTTACAAAATCTGATACCAATACCTCTTTATTTATGTTTATCTTTCTCCCTTCCTCATATTACTTTATAAATTTGAACGTATTTTTTCGTTTACTCTCGGAATAATAGAAAGATTTTCCGCATATAAAATACTTCATTTTTCCCCATTTATTTTTTCTAAAGGTAGTATCCTTGTACATTTTAAAATCGATTGTACATTGATATACCTTTCTTTATACATTATTAAAAACTCTGCAAATTATAAGAAAATAACTAGGCAAAATTTAGGACTGTTTTTATGAAAACCTCAATTTTTCTAGAAATATAATATGCTATCCTCATAAAAATTAACACGGGTTATTACAATAGGCCACTTAATCACAATATACAGTTTGAACGCTCTTTTTACATTAGTTTTGTCAGGGTTATCCAAAAGATATTCGTTCTTTACCAATTTTTTGAATGTTTCCTACGGATTTTCACAATAATAATAATAATAATAATAATAATAAATAAATAAATAAATAAATAAATAAATAAATAAATAAATAAAACTTGGCATGTATTACGCTATTTACACACTTGGTGAATCAGAATAATTTCTCATGTATTTTTTTAGATATTAATCAAAGTGTCTAAATTCGCAAGCAACCGGTCACCATTGGCCATATAGTGTATATAGTTGTACTAAATTTGATTGCCAAATCGGAAAACAAAGCAACAACCGGTCTGTAACCGGTCCCAGTAGCCGCCACTTTGATACCGAGCAACATCACATATTTACTATTTCCTTGGCCTGCAACAACTTAGGCTTTGGTCGAGACACATTGGCAGTTTCCATGACAACACTTCTTCACAAAAAAAAGAGTGTTTATTGCTTACTCTAATCACAATATATAGCTTTCTTTCTTTCTAGCCTATGACCAGGCCCCTACCTGCGGAGTTACCTCAGCATAACGTGTTAAATACCTGGTATCGGGGCAAGTGACCGCCTAATCGCCGCTTAGCGGCAATAAACCCGATTACTTCGCTTCTCACATTACCATATCTGCAGTCGTTGCTTCTCATTTGAGCATTCTTTGTTTTGTCTTTTGGTTCGCGACAAAATAAAGCTATAATGAATAGCTTAATATAATTGTTATAATATATAGCTTAACAATTTACTACAAAATTAATAAACACACTACATTTTTTTCCGCCATCGTTGCACACGGTTACACGATGTTACATTTTTTTTTCAGTTATTTCAAACTCAGAAAAAAATAAATACCGTCTTCACCTAGAATGAATAATTAGTCACTTTCTGAATATATAAGTTAAAACAATAGATGACCGAGTTATGGAAATAGGTTAAACAATTGAGCTGAATAGACGAAATAATCTAGCATTTCTAGTCTCTTGTTTTCTAGTTGACGAAACGATTTTTAATTGTTTATGTAACACGAAATTATCGCTTGATTTCGGGAATGGATTCATAAACAAGAATTATAGTTACTAAATCAAACATATTGTGTTCGCATCTATCTGGAGATATTTTTAAATAAATTTGGTTACCAGAATATAGGAAAACGCTCTTCAGTTCTAAAAGGAGACTCTAGAATTCTCTAGGAAAGGCAGCCAGAACTTATAAGGATGACATAGAGCTATGTTTTCTAAAGCCAAAATTTAGATTCTAGTTGCCGGACTTATATTTTTTTTTCTCAGTACAGTGGAGAGCAACATAGTTTTTTATGCGAGCAAATATCACGAAAATCTCTCTCTCCGTACTCATGTTTCAAGTTAAAGATGCTAATTATCCAGTTTCCTCATTACCCTTGGTAATTTTTTCGTCTATGGGCGTTTGATGCACTTTTATATCCAAAATATCTCCTCTTTAAATTAATATTTTTAACATAGTTTTCTGAGTTCTCTTCTCAAAGGATGTCCCTTATTTTCTTAGTTTTCCAAATATTTCTAAAGTTTACGCTCAATTTTATAGGAAGTGTTAAGATCACTGTTAAAACTAATGATGACACATTGCTCCTTTTAGGGGTGAAAGGCTTGTCTCACTGGTGACACCCCTAAAGGAGCCAGAATGACACCTTTAATTAGGCTGAAAAAATGGCACATTTAATCCAGAGTGTCCAATAATAAAAAAATAAAAAATATACAAACCGACTTTTGGCCCTCGAAGGATTCGAACTCACAACGTCTGATTACAAGCTCAGCGTTCTAACCGTTCGGCCATCAAGCTCACCTTCATTCACTCATAGCCATAGATTTTACTTGCCGTCACAGAAAACAGAAAGACACACGTCACAGCCAACACCCCCTATAGTCAAAGCCTCCGCACCGAATCAAGATGGCCGATCACCAAGTCCATTTCCTGCAACCATAATATGAGTTTACGCAAGCCCACACTTTAAAGCTTCAATTCCCGTTACTTTTAAAATTCATAACATCAGTTTTTATTTTCTCATTTAATTAAAAATTCAAATAAAAGCGGATTTCTCTAAGATGTATTTTTTTAAAATAATAATCAAGTAAATAAATATCATTCAAATAAATAAATACTGTAATTTAAATACTAAAAATAAAAATCTTATTTTATTTATTTCCATTAGATTTCCATTTATTCCCTTCGAACCACATTATTTTTATTGTAGTAAATTGTTTATCTTTTTTTTTTTTTTTTTTTTTTTTTTTAATTTATTTAAATCAAATTTTTTGTTTGACTTGCGTTTTTAAAATGAAAAAAAAATCTGTCTTTTTATATTTTTTATGCAATCATTTACAATATAAAGGTTTGTCAATAGAGTTAAAGAATTTTACGGTTTTTTAAAAAGGCACTTTTGGAAAATAAAAAATGTTAAGAGGGTTACTTATTGTTTAAAAAATCTACTAAAAAGGATCTTAAAATAGAAATCATTTTAAATTTCTAAATAGACATGACTTAATTTAGAAATAGAATTTTTTTTTTTTTTTTTTTTTTTTTTTTTTTTTTGTTTTATCAATGTCACAGTATTTTAAAAGAATAAGCATAAAAATAAATAGTTAAATGGTCTTACATATGTTAAAGGAAAAATCTTAAGTTTAATTATAACTTTATATCAATTTTTCTATAAAATATACTAAAATTTGTAATTTAAATTAGCTTTATAACCTAGAAGCTAATTCTTTTATATGACTGGAATTTGATGACTTGACTTAAAAACAAAAGTATTGGGGAAAAAAATTACAAAAATATGTTGTGCGAGAAGATTTTTTCCCCTTCAAATACTATCCTTCTTTAACACCCCCTTTCCCTCCACACACACTCCCATGTACTTTATTTACTTATTATTATTAATAATAATAATTGAGGATTATTTTAAAGACAGGATGCTAGGTATTATCTCTTATTTACTTATGTCATTGCTTTAACATTATTATCATATAATCATTTCTGTTATACATATGCAAGATATAAAATGTTTTTCACAAAATTAAAGCCAAAAGAAAAAAAATATATAAAATGCATGTTTTTTAGCTTTAATTATTTTATTATTCAGTATTTCCTCATAAGACTCTGTTTATCTATTGTTTTTTATATTTGAAAGTGCTTGGTAAAATCAATCATTTATGTATCATAACAGTTTTAAGTTTATTTTCTGTAACCATTTAAAGATTTTTTGTTAATTCATTATAATCATTATCCCCTCCCCCCCCCCCGCACAGAGACATGTGTAAATATTTTCTTGTAAATATCTTTGAACAAACAATTATAAATAATTAATAATAAGACATTGTTGCACACAAGTTGCTGTACAAAAACATTCCCAAAACCTTTCTTTTTTCATTGGGGGGGGGGGGGGAGGGGGCTTAATTTTATAAATCGAAATTAAATATCAGCCGGTGCCATTGGGGTGGGGAAGATCCAACAACTCACCAATCTATAAATTTTAAAATTCATATTATTAGTAAAGAAAAAATATGTTCCCTATCAATATATATATATTACTTTTTAAATTACAATTATTATTTCAAATTATTATTATTAAAGAAAATAGCGATTCCTCATCAATTTATGAATTACTATTATAGATTATTATTATTATTAAAAAAACATTTTTCTCTGTCAATCTAAAAAATATTTTTTATTTATTGTTATTATTTAAGAAAAAATCTGTACCTTATCAATATATATTATTTTTAAATTACAGTTAATATTAAAAATTAAGGAAATTATTATTAAGGAAAATAGCGATTCCTTATACATTTATAAATTACTATTATTATTATAGATTATTATTATTAAAAAAATCTGTTTTTTTAATTAATTTATTTTTACTTATTCTTCGCCAATCTAAAAAGTATTTTAAAATTATTATTATTAAAGAAAAAAATATTTTTTGTCAATCTAAAAAATATTTTCAAATTATTATTATTATTAAAGAAAAAAAATCTGTTCCTTATCAATCTATAAATTATTTTTGAATTACTATTATTATTACCAAAGAAAAAATATGTTCCTCATCAATCTACTACACTCTCTATAATAATTATTTTTTAATTATTATTATTAGAGAAAAAAATGTTTCTTATCAATGTATAAATTACTTTTAATTTACTATAATTATTAAAAATTATTATTATAAATTAAAAAAATATTATTTGCCCATAAAAATAAGTTTAAAATTAAGAGTATATATAGAAAGAAAAAAAAAACTGTCAAAACATCAAAATCATTATAAGAGCTGATATGCTAATTATGTACTAGTGAACGCTGCAATTACAATAAATAAACTCTTTGAATATTTATCAATTTATTTAAACACTGCATCCAGATTACTGATAGTAAATGATTAAAAACTGCTAAAGAGTAAAATTATGTAATTTAATAAATATATTCGGATGCAAACTAATAAACTGGAGTTTAGATACAAAGAAATAAATAATATTAGTTAAAGGACGGGTATTTTTTATAAACATATTATGCATCAATAATAACAAAGTCCTGTGAGGAAATACTGAAGGTTAAAATAAACTGGATAAAAAAGCCAAATGAGAAGCAGAAATATCATATTATTATTATCATTTAAAACAAAATACTAATTCAAAGTATAGGTAAATGATTCAAAGCTACTGTTGTAATACACGTGTAACTTGAAAATTAAATTGATAATCATTAATCTTACAAATATATGACAGAAATTATATTTAAAGCCTTGCTATTAAAACAATGACATAAGTAAACAAAAATAACACTTACTTTTAATCTTTAAAATATCCAAATTACTTTATTAAAGCACAACAAATCATACAACAAAAAATGGCGATATGCGAGCACGAGGCAGAAACATGCACTACTGCTGGTACAGGGGAAATCACTCCCTTTTGGTCTTTGGACTAAAGGGTCGGCCATATTGGCATTTTTGGAATTCGCTGTGAAGGCCTTGACTATAGGGGGTGTTGTCACAGCGCATGCGCATGGTTCCAGTCCCCCGATGAGGTGCCACATTGCTGCCAATACGAAGTGCATGGCGCCTTATTTAGCTCCAATCACCCAGTAAGAAACCTGTCGGCACTGCAACCACATATCCAAGCCCCTATGGCACCCTAGGGTTCCAAATGCCCCAGGTTCCAATAGACTCTAGGGCCTTTTCACCTCCGGGTCCCAAATGGCACCGGTTTGTCACCTTCACTTTTAACAGTGATGCTACTCCCATTTTGTCAGTTTTTAAAACATAAAAATCTAAATTAAGCATAGGTTTTAGAAATCTTCTGGCAACTGAGAAAACAAGTAGCATCCTTAAAGGAGAGAATACTGAAAAAAAAAAAAAAAAAAAAAAAAAAAAAAACAATTTAAAAATATTTTCTTGACGATGTATTCTAAATATAAGAATGCATCAAACGTCCATAGATTAACATTACCAAGGGAAATTCAGTAACTGGGTGTCTAACAGCCTTAAATAATCGGAGGCAGATCATCATTTAACCGTTTCGGCTCTGAATTTTTTTTTCATTTTTTAGAAAAAATACTTTTACCTTAATAACATGAACACTAGAAATCTAAATAGATTAATTAGTTTTTAATGAATATTACACTGTCTAAAAGATAACGAATGTTGTTGGTGTTTGTTCTATTCAATTCATATTCATATGACAATAAACTAAGGAAGATTTTTTGGAGATATTTAAAAATTATTGCATTACAAAAAGATTTAACTTATATTACAAGTTTCTAATTTTTTTGCGCGTTATTACGCATCATTTTTTTCAGTATAGTAACTTTTATTTTAAATTTAAAGAGTGAACTATACCTTTAAAATAAAAGAATCACAAATGGCACAAAGAGATCTAAACAAATAATAATAATAACTATTATTACTAAGTGCCTAAACGTAAATGAAGTCATATATGAAATGCATAGACGTATATTAACATTACTGCATGAAAATACACTGTTAAAATTGAAGGTGACAAACCGTTGCCATTTGGGACCCGGAGGTGAAAAGGCCCTAGGGTCCATTGGAACCCGGGGCATTTGGAACCCTAGGGTGCCATAGGGGCTTGGATATGTGGTTGCAGAGCCGACAAGTCTCTTACTGGGTGATTGGAGCTAAATAAGGTGCCATACACTTCGTATTGGCAGCAATGTGGTACCTCATCGGGTGACTGGAACCATGCGCATGCGCTGTGACGCGTGTCTTTCTGTTTTCTGTGAAGGCAAAAAAAAAAAAAAAAATCTATGGCTATGAGTGAATGAAGGTGAGCTCGATGGCCGAGCGGTTAGAACGCTGGGCTTGTAATCAGATGTTGTGAGTTCGAATCCTTCGTAGGCCAAAAGTCGGTATATTTTTTAATTTTTTATTGTTGGACACTCTGGATTAAGGGTGCCATCTTTTCACCCTAATTAAAGGTGTCATTCTGGTTCCTTTAGGGGTGTCACCAGTGAGACAAGCCTTTCACCCCTAAAAGGTGCAATGTGTCACCATCAGTTTTAACAGTGTAGTAGCAAAAGTATTTTTTAAAACAAAATAATACTTCATTAAAATGGCATGTACTATTAATAGTACATTAGACCCGAAAGGGTTAAGCCAATGTAGATATGAGGAAGAACCAATAAGCGTATGGCAAAGATTTGTTTATTGTAATCAGTATAATATTGAGCAGATATCAGTATTACTCAGAGCCGCTACACTGTTAAAACTAATGGTGACACATTGCACCTTTTAAGGGTGAAAGGCTTGTCTCACTGGTAACACCCCTAAAGGAGCCAAAATAGCACCTTTAATTATCGTGAAAAGATGGCACCCTTAATCCAGAGTGCCCGATGATAAAAAATTAAAAAATATACTAACCGACTTTCTGCCCTCGATGGATTCGAAGACAGAACATCTGATTACAAGCTCAGCGCCCTATCCCCTCAGCCATCAAGCTCACCATCAGAGTCACCCTGAAATGTTCAAATGTCCTGAAATTCAAAGGTTGCTTTATATGAAAAAGCTCGCCAAAAGTTAGTCGTCCGAAGTTCTAAACAAAATTGGGATAGCGTATAGCGGTGATAGTCATCGTAGGAAAAAATTGCTGTGTTGATCCACCAGTGACAGCGAGTTAAAGTGCAAGGATACACGTTACAGAGCATGCGCAAATGACTAAGGGATGAAAATCTTCCAACGAATGGTATGCATTGCGCGGCACTCTAATTAGCGTGAAACACCCAATGGCACCCCAAACACATTTTCAAGCCCGCTGGTGCCAAGTGATTTAACATTTTCACCCCTGGGCGTCAAATGCAGCCGGTTCGTCACCTTTATTTTTAACAGTGTATTAGTGGCCGAGAGGTTTTGTTTTTCATCTGGCAGATGGGAGATGCTGGAAGCGAACCCATTCGCGCCTGTCTGCCTAATAACACGAAGTTTTTAATCGTTTTCTTTGAACCTTGGATTTTCATGCATAAATACGCGTTAGAATCCCTTAGGAAGACCCCCGCGAAGGACACCTTCTCCCCTCGGATCTATATTCCTATAGGAGTAGTTAATCGACCGTTATAAACAACATCAAGACCAGAACTACATGGGAAATTAAGTTATACAAAGTGAAAAAAATGGTATAAAATAGGTAACTTTAATAACTATCACCGATTTAAGATTGGGAAATAAAAAGTACTTGAAGAAAACTTATTAAAAATAATTTTTTTTCTTTTAAGATTTTAAAGAAAATTAAATATACGTTTCAAATAGAATGGTTTTAAATAAATGGAATGAATGGAATATTATTTAAAATGTTGATTGTTATGTCAATCACCGGTGACTAAGACTGAACCTTTGTTTTTAGCCACGACAGTTACCGGCGAATGGCATTCTAAAATATGATATAAATTTAAAATAATTATATTGTTTTAAACAATTACAAAAATATTATTTAAAATTTAGATAATATCATAACACTATCAGTTGCTGGTGATTGACGAGACCTAAACGGAAAGTTCAGTGTCAGTAACCGTGGCACTGAACATATTAAAATAGGGAGCAATTTAACAAACTAGGGTTTCAGAGTAATTTCGAAAAAAAATACATTTATATATATATATATATCATTATAACATAATTACATTATTTCCATTAATTTCATAACTTATTTGTTTAATATTCTTTCAATATTTTAATATTTTTAAATATAGTTATTTTTAATTAAATTAATAATTTAATATATATATTTAGTTTCTGAAATTAATCTCCTTACAATATTTGTTAACTGCCATCTCTTAACTGTTAGCGAAATGAGATTGCAAATTTGCATTTTTTTTTTTTCTCCCACATGTTGGCGATTATATAATGAAAGTTTTTTCTCTTTGCTAATTTTATTATTGTTGGTTTAATATATGTCTAATATTTTTCATTGAATTAAATTTTGTATTTAGGATTAATTGGGTAATTTGGAAATCATTTTTAGGTTTATCCTGATTTCTAATAAGAAAATAATCGTAATTAATGTGTCTATTTGGTATTACCCTTGACAACGAGCCAAATACCACATTCCCATTACTTTGTAATTTTTCCAATATTGCCAACGACTCTTGTCTTCTTTTAGTTTGTTATTTTATGAGCTATTCTATGTTCATTATACATGTTAAATAGTAGTATTGCATAATGGTTCTATATACATACGATAAAATCAAAATCAAATCTTTTTTAATAATCTGTAAGTATAATCATTTTCCAGAAAAAGATTCTGAATATCATCCATCATCTTTTTTATGTTTTTCATGAAAAAGTACGCTCATTTCCAAAAAATCTCCTAAATATTCTTAAGATAGGCTGTAAAACGAAGCCATAAGGATGTCTTCTATGGCTTCGTACAAATCTTACATGTTATGATGTAATACGTTTCTTAGACTGATAAAAAGATTTTAAAGTGGACAGAAAAGGAAATTTAAACTTATTTTAAGGCTTCTGAACAAAAAACACACAATATTTTTAACAAAGTATGTTGTGTCACATTGTCTATAGATATTACTTTTAGATATGTTTAATACAAAGTGTTTCTCGGCCATTTTCACCATAAGCTTACATGTCAGAATTTTATTTTTATTTTTCAAACATAATAATTTCTTTTAAAAATGGAATCGGTTGTTAAAGTAAATGTTTATATACTTGAAAAAAAATTGTTGTGCACTTTGCCCTATAATATAATATGTAAATGCTATTTAAAGTTGGCTTGTAAGGTAAAATGTCAAGTTCATCACTATAAAAAATTACTGAAAATACTTGGCTTTAAATTTATTAAATTTTCTAAAATCAACTTACTTTAAAGTGACTTATGTCCCTAAATTTCAAAACATGATATTTATCAATAATACTTAAATTAAATTGAAATGCGAGACATTTTTAGCCACAAGATTTTGATCACATAGATGTTGTACAATAACTTTTTCTAATAATTACAGCATATATTCGTGCAAATTATTAAATTTTAAAGAAATAGCATATTCGTTTCTTTCTTGAATAAAAAATAAAAGCAGAATGGTAAAAAACTGAAAATCATTAAAAAATCGTGCTGTAACAGACTTGACATTTGAAACGGATTTGACACTAGTTGAAAATGGCCGTTATAAAAATACATTTGTACTTGACAAAAAAAAGTAACAAAAATGTTAAATTTTAGATTTTTATTCTTAACATCTCTAGAACATTAAATCTAAAATTCTTGATAATCTGATAAATAGTAAAGAAGATATATTTAATTATACGCGTATATCTTTATTATATATATATTTTTTTTGTAAATAGAAAGTTTATATTAATTTTTTTTCAGTTCTTATTTATTTTTTTCTCTGTACAATCAAGACGCTAAAGCATCCACAATAATTGAGAAAATTGTCGATTTGAGAAAATTTCTCTTTCGATTTGAGTTAGGATAACTAAGCTATTATTATTATTATTATTTGCAAACTTTGATCTTTACACATTCTTCTTCTTTTTTTTATTAAAACTTATATGTATTTAATTTTTACACCTATATTCCAAATATCATATCCAATAATAAATTTTTCTTTTATGATCTAATCTTTGCATTCAATATCTTACCTATGTTTATACAACAAGATACCCTGAGTATAAGATTAAATAAAAGTTTAGATTTTAATATCAAATTAGAAAAAAAATAAAAGAAAATTTAAAAATTATTAATTTTTTTAATATATTTTTTAAAATTATTTTGGCATTAAGGTCTTTAAATATTCGTAAAGATAGTTCTTTATTTAAATATGACCCAAAATTTTAATTTAAGTATCGTTTACTGAATAAATTTATTTGATTCAGAGCCTTCTTAAAATGAAAAATAGTATTTGACAGCTAATGTGTAGAAGCTATAGCTTCTACACATTATTATATATATTATTATATATTTATTATTATATATATATAATAATAATTCGACAGCCGTTAAGGTCATTCACTCTGCCATCCCGGAATTGATTTTTTCTTTTATGTGCATGTAAATCGATAGTAAATATTCATACAAGCAAAATGAGCTAAGTATGACTCAGTTTGACATGCCAAAAATACGTTAAATTAAATTAATTATTATTGAAAAGGTACAATGTTCTACCGTTATCGCGGCATTTTTTCGAAAATCGAAAATTGATCGTGAACATTTTATCGAAAATTTTATGTTCTTTCAGAAAAAATGGTATGACAAACTTTACTTTGCCAAAACAGTTTGTCATACATATTTTAAGATGGCTACCAATTACAAAATTTACCATTTATTTTGCTTTGAATTCTTTATAAAATACTTTTTGGATAAAATATATTATTAAAAAAAAAATAAAGGTTTTTTTTTTTGCAGCATTTAAAACATTTTTAAAATCAATTGAAACTATATGCTTCTAACTAAAAGCCTATAACGAACGGTTTAGGAATTATTGAACACTGTTGATAGTGGACATACTATATAAATTTAGAATACAGTTGTAGCAGAACACTATAGTACTTTAAAATCTAGAGAAAAAGAAAGAGCTATACAAGAATATATACGCAGATATGCTTTTTAAATGCATTCTTATTTGTGTAAATACGTAGCCCTTACAGTCGTCGTTCATTTCGTTCGTCTGTCCACATACAACAGAACAAAAACTAGCCAACCGAATCATTTGAAATTTAAAATATTTAAATGTTGAATAATTTTGTTGATCATTTCATATTTTATGAAAATCAGATGCATAGTGTAATTACAGGGGAAATCAAAAATAGTCCGTTACATTACTGCTAATGGGAAAAAATAACTTCACGTGCATTTAATAGTGTTACATTCTTTAGAATATAATAAAATTGATATGCATCTATGCAGTATATTCTAAAATATACGTTCTATACAATCTAGGTAAAAAGAATATTTTTTATTAATTTACAGGGCTCACAAAAGTACTCCCTTACACAGTAGTATAGAGGAAACATTGTTTAGAGCTTTTTTAATACTATTTCACATTTTATTAAATTGAAATACATTGCTGAGATTTAATACAAGTTACTTCCTGTATAACAGAAAGCAGACAGGGATTTATAGGGATAAACGAAGGATTTGAGATACACTAATCTATTTTTTCCCATTGGCAATAATATAACGGAATATTTTTATTTTTCTCGTAATTAAACAATGCATCCGACTTTCATAAAATTTAAAATGACTCAGAAAAATTATTCAACAATTGTATATTTTAAATTTCAAATGATTCAGTTGGCCAGTTTTTGTTCTGTTATGTGCGGACAGACGGACATTCGGAACAACGACTACAGGTGCTATGTTTTTGCACAATTAAGAACGCACCTAAAAAGCATACCTACATATATATTCTTCTATAGCTCTTTCCTTTTCTCTAGTTTTTAAAGAACTATACTGTAAAAAAGCTGCAGTAGAGATTCCAAAGAATGTCCGTAAAAAAAGGACTTTATTCCTATATCAACAGACTTTGCCATTACATTAACGGTTTTTGGCAGTAAAACACAAAAAATTATGGGTGTTGACCCTTTATGCAAAAAAAAGTCACATATTCCGTAAATCTGCTGGACATTTCACGGTAAAGTACCGTAAATTTACAATTTTTTTACAGTATATAGTGTTTTGCTACAACGCTATTCAAAACTTATACTGTATATCAACTATCAATAGTTTTCAATATCTACTGTATCCGATCTCTGTATACTACACTATATTGCCATTGATTATGGGACACTTGCAATTTTAGACATTTTACTAAATATCTAGAAAAATACATGAGGAATCATCTCGAAACTCTTAGTGTATAAATATAATAGTATACGTCATACATCTCCGTGAAGATTTTTTACCGAAACGCCATAAGGGACCGTCAACAAATTAAAAAAGAATGAATATCTTTTGAATAACCCTGTCAAAACTAATGTAGCAAAAGCGCTCAAACTCTAGATTATGATTGAATGCTTTATTGTAATACACTGTGTTCATTTTTATGCAAATAGCATGCACACTCGCAGAGTAATTAAGGTTTTTATAAAAATGGTCCCAAATTTTTCCAAGTTTTTCCATTATAATTTTTAGAGTTCTTAATATAAAATAATATTTTTTTCAGAAAATATGACAAACAACATTGTACACAGTACCCTGTAATCAGAATTAAAAAATAAAAAAAATTGTATAAAAAATGAGTAGGTTTACTATATAATTTTTTACTGCGCATGCGTCAAAGATATCAAAATTTCATTTGCATATTATGTTAGTTAAATGTATAGAGCAACTTTTGTAAAAGTCTCAAAATCATTGCTTGAAAATTCTGAAAGTAATCGTCTATAGAAAAAGGACAAAATCCGTTGTTTCCAAAATGAAGCAAAAAAATGAGGGATTTTATCCAAATGCAGTAGTACATCCCATATTGTGTATTCTATATTGACACTAATCAATGAATATATGGATACAACCCCTCTTGTTTTTGCTTCATTTTGAGAATAACGGATTTTCGACTTATTCAATTGACGATTATTGTCAGAATTTTCAAGTTATGATTTTGTGACTTTCACAAAAGTTGCTCTATACATTTAGCTAACATAATATGCAAATGAAATTTTGATATCGTTGACGCATGCGCAGTAAAAAATTATTTAGTAAACCAACTCATTTTTTATACAATTTTCATTATTTTTTAATTCTGATTACAGGGTACTGTGTGCAATGTTGTTTGTCATATTTTCTGAAAAAAATAATATTTTATATTAAGAACTCTGAAAATTATAAGGAAAAAACTTGGAAAATTTTGGGATCATTTTTATAAAAACCTTAATTACTCTGCGAGTATGCGTGCTATTTGCATAAAAATGAGCAAGGCTTATTAAAATAAGGCATTCAATCACAATCTAGAGTTTGAGCGCTTTTGCTAGATTAGTTTTGACAGGGTTATTCAAAAGATATTCATTCTTTTTTAATTTGTTGACGGTCCCCTTTAAAGTTTTGGGAAAAAATCTTCATGGTTCATATAATACTTTTTAGATAAAACACTTTTTTTCATATTTAAAACATTTTTTGTAATTCGATCTATATGTCTAACGGTTTAGAAATTAACCTTTGAAACTGTTGAGAGTAGACACAATGTATGAATTTTGAATAGCGTTGTAACAGAATACTATAGTGCTTTAAAATCAAGAGAAAAAGTAAAAGCTATACAAAAACGTCTACGTGGATATTCTTTATTTTTTAATTAGTTTAGTTTAACATACTTTTATATTATATAATACATAAATTTGAAAAGTGCTGAAAGGGGAAACTGCAGTAATTTCAAATCTCGAGATAAAGGAAAAAGTTATATGAGAAATATAATTTCAGACAAAATAAGCATAATGTAATGGTAAAAATGTAAACAAAAGAAAAAGTAGTTGCTTAAAACAGGAGAAATATTTTTTTTTTTTTTTTTTTTTTTTTTTTCTTTTTTTTTTTGTAAAATTTAATTTGCACATGAAATATCGCAGTCACAATGTATTGCAAATATCTTTCAACAAGCATAGTGAAAGAAGCTATATATATATCAGTATTTTGCTCGGAGGCGGTAAATTGTTTAATCTTTGTTTCATATTTTATGCACAAGTCTGGTTGTAGGAAGTGATACAAGTCTATCTTTTGGATAATGGGTGCGGGTGTTATCAGGTGACACATTAGGATCTCCGTTGCCCTGGGGGTACTGATTTTAATGTTCCTCCCCAATAAAAAAAATGGAAAAAAACGTATATCTTGCTTCTACCTGAAGACTGATAAGAAAAAAAAGAAAAAAAGTGTCTACTAAATTAGAAATCAATGTATTCCCCTTACCAATTTTATCGTTTCGTTTTAATATTCGAGTATACCAGATTATACATCGATTGTTTTAATTAAAGTTGTGCAGACATATTTAATAAAAAATAATTTGGAATTGGTTGTTCCTAAAAATTTTTGTAGAAATGTTTCAATGAAATAATTTCAAAAATATAATGAACAGGTTGAATTTTTACTAAAATACTTTTTAGGTAAAATACTTTTAATTTTTTTAAGTAAAATACTTTAGGTAAAACACTTTACTACCTCATCAAACATTTTTCGTAATTGTAACTATTTGTTTATGACTAACAGTTTATAAATTATCCATTAAACACCATTGGGAGTGGACGCATTGTATAAATTTAGAATAGCGTTGTAACAGAACACTATAGTGCTATAAAATCTTGAGTAAAAGAAAGATTTATATAAGAATGTATACGTAGATACGCTTTTTAAAAAATTATTTTAATATACTTTTATATTATATAAGTGTCTACTAAATTAGGATTAATATATTTCTCTATCCATTTTTAGCGTTTCGTTTATGTATTTGAGTTTACCAGATTGTTTTAATAAATAAATTGTTTTAATAAAAAACGTGTACACATATTAAACAAAAAGTAATTTGAAATTAATTGTTCCTAAAAATTTATGAAGAAGAAGAAGAACAATAATGAAACAATACCGAAACTAATTACTTTTTAGTAAAATACATTTTATTTTTTTAAGTAAAATACTTTAAATAAAATACTTTATTACCTCATTAAACTTTCATTGTAATTGTAACTATCTGTTTATGACTAACAATTTAAGAATTATCCATTGAACACCATAGAGATTGGACACATTGCATCAACTTTGAATAGCGTACGAAACTCTATAGTGCTATGAAATCTTGATAAAAGTAAAGATCGATACTAGAATATATATGTACATATTTTTTTTATTTTAACATACTTTTATATTATAAAATACAAATCTTAAAAAGCATTGAAACAGAAAAGAGTAAAGATTTCAAATCTTGAGATAAAGGATAAAGGAAAGAGTTATAAGAACTATTATTTCAAACAAAATAAGCAAAATGTAATGCCCCATATTAAAACAAAAGAAAAAGAATATGCTTAAAACAGGAGGCATATTTTTTATAAAATTTAATTTGCACGCGAAATATCGCAGGCACAATGTAGTGCAAATCTCTTTCAACAAGCACAGTGAACGAAGTGATAGATCAGTATTTTTCTCGAAGGCGGTGAATTGTTTAATCTTTGTTTCATAATTCATGCACAAGTCAGGATGCAGGAAGTGTTACAAGACTATCTTTTGGATAATGGGTAAGGCTGCTATCGTGTGACACATTAGGATCTCCGCTGCCCTGGGGATACTGAGTTTAATTTTCCTCCCCAGTAAAAAAGCGGAAAAATACGTATGTATGAAAAAAAATGTGTCTACTAAGTTTGGAATCAATGTTTTTCCCTGTTTGTTTTCAATGTTTCCTATAAGTACTTGAATGTACAAAATTATAAATCCGTTATTTTAACTAAAGTTGTGCAGACATATTAAACAAAAAATAATCTAGAATTTACTGTTCCCAAAAATTTGTAAGGGATAATTTCAATGAAACAATTTCAAAAATATAATAAATAGATTGTGATTTTTTCTAAAAATACATTAATCCAATCTTTTTTATTGTACTTGTTTACACGGCTCATAGATTTTTATTTTTTTTACTTACCTATCTACTTTTTGAAGGGGTTTCTATAAATTAAATTATAAAGGTGCACATCTCATGCTTTTTATATGTGTCCATAGAAGTTTCATAGCTCGAAATTAAAAGGTAGGATTTTTTTACGGTCCTGGATGATGGTATTTTCTGAAACTCAGAGATTTTGTGAACGAAGGGAATTTCCTTTAATTTGCCCATAAACTGTGTCTTACCACAGTTTCATTTTTTTCTGCAAATTTCGGCTGAAGTCTAAATTTCGGTGGAGGTTGGATTACAGAGAAAAAGTGCTAAATTCGTGAAGAGCACTTAATTTTAAGTAGATAATTTTTACAGTGACATAATAATAGAACATTTTTTTTCAATGTCTTTTGTGTTAAAGCACATTTATATACCATTATAAAAGATTTTTAAAAGAATCCTTGCATTAAAATGTGAAGATATTTTAAAAATATGTTCGATATTTCTTTTCTTAACTTTCTTTTTATTTTGTTTAATTATTTATTTGCTGTTGAATATATCAAATAAAAAAAATTCACAACTACTTAAAACAGGAGGATTGTTTTAATAAGTTTCAATTTCCACATGGTATATCGAAGGCGCAATGTGGTGCAAATCTCTTTCGACAAGTATAGTGAACGAAGTGATAGATCAATATTTTGCTCCAAGGCGGTGAAATGTTTAATCTTTGTTTCATATTCCATGAACAAGTCAGGATGTAGGAAGCGTTACAAGTCTATCTTTTGGATAATGGGTAAGGGTGTTATCAGGTGACGCATTAGGATCTCCGTTGCCCTGGAGGTACTGATTTTAATGTTCCTCCCCAGTAAAAAAAAGAAAAAAAACATATATCTTTCTTCTACTTTAAGACTGATAAGAAAAAGAGAAAAAATAATGTGTCTACGAAACTAGGAATCAATATATTTCTCTGTCCATTTTTATCGTTTCGTTTAAGTATATAGTAAACAAGTTCATACTTCTGTTGTTTTAATTTAAGTCATGTAGACATAGGAAACAAATGAAATTTGGAAATTTGGAATTAATTCTTCCTAAAAAGGAATTGTTGTAAGTAATGTAAGGAATTGTTTCAATGAAACAATTTCCAAAATATGATGGATTGCGAATGGATTGCGAATTTTAACCCATAACTACTGTTAGCGGTCTCAGAGACCGCTCCGTTTTTCAAGTTTCACAGTTTAACTCGTAATTTTTAGTTTAACTGTAGATACTGGTTAAAATTTGCTTCGTTTAGAGCCTTATTGCTACTTCTAGAGTCTTTTGAATAGCTGAATTTTATTTATGATAGCCTGGTATAAAATTTAATACTTAAATAGCATTCTGAGAGTTAATGTAATATTTCATTTATCTTTAAATTAAGCGGACTGGCAAACCGCTCACAATAGTTATGTGACAAGTTTTGTCACAGCTGTTAAGGGTTAATTTAAATTAATTCATCTTTCTAAAATATACACTGCAAATTCTCAAACACAAAAGTAAGCACATTTCGGAATACGTTTTGTCCAAAACTTACAACACATGAATGTGTTATGAAGTATTTTTTGTATTATGATTGTGTTCTTAATGCTGTTGCAAGTCTTGCTCTCTAGAAACATGTTTTTAATATATTGCAAAGTATTGTTATCCAGAAAAGTGTTCTAAAAATAGTGTTGTTAGGCTAGATTTACTTTTTTTTTTTTTTTAAGCAGCTTCACTTATCTAAATATAAATTCTCGGGCTGATCTTCTTTAAATATTTTTTATTTCTTCATAGGTGGCACATTACACGTAGAACAGTACACAGACATAAACTATTTACAAAATGTGTCGCTTTTTACATTTTGCAGTTGCACACAACCAAAACAAGACATGAACTCACTGCTAATTTAGAACTCCGATCATAACTTCGAATAGAATTTTTTAATAGAACTAGTGTTGCTAGATTTTTTTAAAAAGAAAAGTACTACAGCTACATTTCTAATTCAGCAGAGCTCAGGTCACGTGACGCGAGACAGTCCTTTTTTTCCTGAACGGGTAGGAGCGTGTTACAGTGTTGTTAATTGTGCTCAAATAACGTTGTAAATAGTGTTGAAATAGTGTTGATGAAAATGTTTCTTAAAATAGTGTTGTGTGGCAACACTTTGTTCTCAAATTAACGACATATTTTAAGCACCACACAGTTCAGAATACATTATAAAACAACACATGTAAAAGACTTTCAAAATAGTTTCTACATGGTGCCTTTAAAATTATACAATTTTAAAAACGAACACTGTAAAAAATTTTGGTCTCGAATCACGGTGGTTATACCGTCAACTTTGTGACACTTCCTTTTACCGTAATTTTACTGGACGGTATATATACCGTAAAATACTTAAAGTACATGTACCGTAATTTAACTGAACATAAATTTAAATATTTTGTGGTATATGTACCGTAAAATATTTAAAGTATATGTACCGTAATTTAACTGGACGGTATATGTACCGTAAAGTATTTAAAGTACATGTACCTTAAAAAAAATATCGTTACAGCATATATACCGTAAATTAAATGTAAGGTATATGTACCGTAAAAAATATTTTTACAGCACAGATACCGTAAATTAAATGTACGACATATGTACCGTAAAAAATATTTATACAACATATATACCGTAAATTAAATGTGCGGTATATGTACCGTAAAAACATTTGTAATCAGTATGTGTACCGTAAATGAAATATACGGTATATATACCGTAAAAATACAGGATGATCCAAAAAAAACCCTCCCACATTTGACAGGTTAAAAAAAACAAAAACGACTCTAATGAGAAACTTATTTGTTAAAAATATAGAATAGATATGACGAGAGTTTAAAATGACTATTTTTCAGGAATGACTTCTGGAAAGTGTCTTCCATTACGAGCAATATAGATTTCAAGACGATGTCTGGAATCTATCATCACGAACGCATCGTCTTGTGGGAGAATTGCTACTTCTACTCTCTTGAGGTGAGAATGAATGTAGGTCTTGTCTCAAGATTGTCTCAAGCAGATGTAGCCGCTTCCACAAGACATAATATGTTAGGGGATGATATATTTCAGATATTGTCTAGAAATTTATATTGCTTATAATGGATAACACTAACCAAGCATCATTTCTAAAACATAGTCATTTTAAACTCTTGTTATACCCATTGCATATTTTAAAACAAACAAGTTTCTATTTACAGTCCTTTTTTGTTTTATATTATCCTGTCAAACATGGGATATTCTTATGTGTTATTCTGTAATCAGAATCGACGAATATACATGGTAAGCACAAGTCTCACTCTTATTATAAAAACTTATTTTGTCGAGAAATATTAGATATGTGAGGATACATTTAAATATTTTGAATAAAAATTCTAATAAAACCATTTGTAGATCATCAAGTTGTGCAATGATATGCATGCTGGTAAAAAACAAAAAATATATATATATATATATATATATTATTTTTCATAAATATTAAATTTTCTGTATTTCTTAAGAAATATTTTTTTTCTTTTTGTTTTTTGTCATTACGTACAATTGTTCAAAAAAAAAAAAAATTATGGTAAAATGTAACTAAAAACAATGAAAAGTATCAATTATACTTACATAGCTGCCAATTACTACACCTTTTCTACATTCATTTTTTATACCACTATTTTAAAATAGTTACTGCTGTCACATTTCAGATTTAAATATACAGCGAAAATTATTATTTTAAAATAGAGGTATAAAGATGCTGTAAAAGTAGTATGCACTTAGAGAATTAAAAATAAAAATCACAAAAAAGTGTTTACATTTGTGACCGCTATGATAATGTGAGATGATCTCTGATAAAATAAAATGCTAATATTAAATTACTTTCTTACATTTCTATAAATTATTAAAACTGAAAATAATTAATTGATCTTATATTATTTTTATTAAATAGTAACAATTTATTAAATTTTATTAAATATTAACAAATAATTCAAGAGTACTGACTGCCGAAAAATTATTTCACACTTCTTTTGTTGTTTCACAGACATAATTATAAAAACTAAAGGATCAGAAGGGCGTGAAGAGAACACAAATCACATACACTTTCAAAAAATAAAGTAAAATTAATAAAAGTGGTCAAAATTATACATATACATTAATATTCTTGTTACTTACTTGGAAATTGGGATTTTTATTTTTATTTTCTCAACATACAAATCTAAAATTTCTTACATTCATTTAAAAGTTTAAGAATGTCACTGTCTAGCAAATCACCACTTTTTAATTTTTTTTTATGGAAATGTGCTATTATATTATTCTATATTGATATGTAATTTATAGCTTATAATCTTAATAACAAACTTTAATTCTCCCTACAGATCAAGAAAAGTAAAAACTAGTTGTCGTGGGCAAAATTGCCTATAACGCGAAAAAAGTTAATAAAAAATGAAAAATGTATTTTCCTTCCAAATATTTAAATAGTCAAGACTAAATTTATACATTCATGCTTAAAAAGAGTTTAAAATTGTATAAAAACTTTGCATTGTTAAGGAGAGGGTTTGAGAATCATATTAAAATTACAAATATAAATATTTTAGAACATTTACAAAATAAATGAATATCATTATGATTCAGACATATTTAAAACAAGCAAATAAAATATAAAAAGATATTTATTACAACGATTAAATTACATTAATACACTGTATCATGATGCATTTTTATAATATTTATGTATACAATTTATTTTCTTCTACACATTGTGTCATTTACATATAAAAATTCCAATAGTTTTGCCCACTTGCTGCATTTTGATTATCCGCCAATTGATTATTTGTAGTTTGTACCACACACAGAGTTGACCAACATCAAGTACCTTAAAGAAAAAGATTCATTCAACATGGGTATAAGCATTAAAATATATTATCGAAAACAAATACAAAAGTAATTTGTAGAAATGGTTTCACAAAATCACCTTAAGAGGTTATTTCAATATTCACAAAAAGGAACAAGAATGCTAATATTAATCCTATGGGAGCGTTATTTTCAATTTTCTCGCTTTGATTTTAATATATATATATATATATATACATATATACATACAATAGATGATCTACTGGGCTACTTTTCATTTTCCTATTTTAGTTATAGATTTTTTATATATATTTGGGTAGTTTCAATTTCCAAACCAGTTCTGTAAATGAAGGAAAACTAAAAAAAAGTCTAAAACTAAGATCTAAAAATTAAAAAACTACCGCAGGTACATCGCCCTCAGTTATCCTACACAGAAATCACTAAACAATATTTATATCCATGTTAAATATTATAAAATAACGCTCCCATAGAATTTACATTAGTGTGTTCGTTTCTTCCCATGACTAGTGTGGTACTTCCCATGACTCTTAAGAACCTACACCAGTCCCGTGGCTAAATGCCAATATTTAATGTTAAATTCACGGGAAAATTTCTTAGAATTTTCTAACTTGTATTTTAGTATTTTTATTTTTACTTTTATTTTTTTTTTTTTTTAGATGTGAAATTTTAAATTGATATATATTGTTGTGTGTTTGTACTTTTTCAACTTTTGTAACCATTTCTTAAGGCGAAAATAGTTTTATTTTCAGAACTGCTTTCAAAGTAGAAGCATCTGCACATAAAGTCCTTCCGACAGTGCCGGGAGGAAAAGGTAGCTTTCATATACCTTATTTATTTATTTATTTATTTTAAATTAAGTTATGTTATTCAAACATACGAAGCTCAAATTAGTGGAGTCCGATTATATAAGATTGAAAACTCGTTTTTGGCAATACTGAATATTAATGGGAATTTTTATAAATTAATCATCTTTTATTGAAGCTGGTTTTATTTTAAGCGATTTATAGCGTCTCCAAATTCCACGATATCATGAAGTATATGCCATTTTAAAACAATATAATGGATAAAACAATCCAATGAGCTTGATCGAAATCTTAATTCATGTACAAGCGCACACTCACATCGAAATCGATTAATATATACAAGGGCTGTCGCTGGCAACTTGATTAAAAAAAAATGTCATCCACATTAAAAATTCAAACTGCTATATCTCACGCGCTTTTTAAGGTAAAGACAAAGCAAAAAGTATTCTGTAATTCATTATTAATATCAAACACCTTAGAAAGAATTTTTCCTCAATTTCTAAATTTTTCTTTGTACAACATTATACATTTAAAAGATTTTTGATAAACTTAAATGGACACCATTTTGAAACAAGATGGCATCTGATGCTGCCCAACGAACTCGGTCGAGCCATTTCTATGTACTATGCACATACCAAGTTTCATTCAAATCGGTTCATAAATACGATAGTTACAGCGTGACAAAAATCATATATATATATATATACATACAGGGTGTATCGAAACTATTGGGCAAAACTTTAAGGGGTGATAGTACACATCAAGACAAACAATAATGAACGGGAAACTAAGGGTCCCAAATGTCTTCCGAAGGAGATAGGCGCCATTAAAGTTTAGGGTCCAAAATTTCAAATAAACATAAAAAACGGAAAAATTTGTCGATTTATTTGCGGTTTTCACTAAAACTATTTTTTTTGTCAGTATTTTCATCAAAAGAAATTGTAAAGATAAATTTCAAAAAAGGCCGATAGGGGGCACTTTAGACTTTGGAGTAACGAACAATTATTTTTTGCCGTTAGTTTTCGCATCTCATTAAATGTTTTCGGAAGCTTAGACTTAAACTTAAATTTTGAGCTCAAAATATGAATAGTTGAGAGTGGTTAAGTAGCGCAAACTGAACTGTGTTTAGAGGTCGAATATCAAATGAATATAAAAAACTGAAAAATTGGTCGATTCGTTTGCGGTTTTCGCTAAAACTACTCTTTAAATCAGAATTTCCTCGAAAATAAATTAGAAAGATAAATTTTAAAAAATGTCGATAGAGGGCGCTTTAGACTTTGGAGTAACGAACAACTATTTTTTACGGTTATTTTTTGCATCTCATTAATTTTTTTTAGAAGCTTAGACATAAACTTGAATTTTGAGCACAAAATGTGAATCACTGGGAGTGGTTAAGTAGCGCAAACTGAACTGAGTTCAAGGGGAGGGGCAGGTTCAAATTTCAAATGATTATAAAAAAAGGAAAAATTGGTCGATCCGTTTGCGGTTTTCGCTAAAACTATTCTTTATGTCAATGTGTATGTAATATGTAAATGTTTATTTGAAAATAAATTTTTAAAATAACTTTCAAAAAATTTTGTTAGAAGGCGCTTTGAACTTAAGAGTAACCAACAGTTATTTTGAACCGTTAATTTTTGTATCTAATTAAATGCAAAATCTTAGACTTAAATTTTGAGCTCAAATTCTGAATCATTGGGAGTAATTAGGTAGCGCAAAAATGAACTGTGTTTGAGGTGGGGGGGGGGGGGAGTAAATTTCAACTCCTGAACACAGTTCAATTTGCGCTTCTTAACCCCTCCCAATGATTCAGAATTCGAGCTCAAAATTTAAGTCTAAGCTTTTGCAACTATTTAATTAGATACAAAAAATAAAGGTCAAACATAGCTGTTGGTTACTCTTAAGTTCAAAGCGCCCTCTAACGAAATTTTTTTAAATTTATTTTTAAGAAAATACTCACGGAAATACTGAAGAAAATTGCTTGCGGTTTTCTCTAAAGGAAAACCGCTAACGAATCAACCAATTTTTTCTTTTTTTTTATAATCATTTGAAATTTGAACTTGCCTTCCACTTCAACTCAGTTCAGTTTGCGCTACTTAACCACTCCCAGTGATTCAGATTTTGTGCTCAAAATTCAAGTTTAGGTCTAAGCTTTTAAAAAAATTTAATGAGATGCAAAAAATAACCGCAAAAAATACTTGTTCGTTGCTCAAAAGTCTAAAGCACCCTCTATCGGCATTTTTTGAAATTTAACTTTATAATTTTTTTTAAAAAAAAGACTGATTTAAAGAGTAGTTTTAGCAAAAACCACAAACGAATCGACATATTTTTCCGTTTTTTATAATCATTTGAAATTTGAACCTCTAAACACAGTTCAGTTTGCGCTACTTAAGCACTCACAACTATTCAGATTTTGAGCTCAAAATTTAAGTTTAAGTCTAAGCTTCCGAAAACATTTAATGAGATGCAAAAAAATCGGCAAAAAATAATTGTTTGTTACTCCAAGGTCTAAAGCGCCCTCTATTGGCATTTTTTGAAATTTATCTTTACAACTTATTCTAAAGAAAATACTGACACAAAGAGTAGTTTTAGTGAAAACCGCAAATCAATCGACAAACTTTTCCGTTTTTTATGCTTATTTGAAATTTTAGTTCCTAAACTTTAATGGCACCTATCTCCTTCGGAAGACATTTGGGTCCCTTAGTTTCCTATTCAATATAGTTTGTCTTGATGTGTACTATCACCTCTTAAAGTTTTGCCCAATAGTTTAGATACACCCTGTATATATATATATGTCAACATTTGAACGGAGGGTGGTTTTGGGGTCTGGAGGTCATGATCGATGAAAATATACCAAAATTTTCCGGAAGTGCTTTACTCCGGACGGTTGCAATATAGATAGCTTTTTACTTTTTCTAATGAAAGCTACCTAAAACTGTAACAAGCAATTAAAAAAGTAGAAATTCACAATAAAATTTACGTACTGCACCCTGTGTGAAAAAAAAAACAAACATTTAAAAATATTAAAAGGGGGGGGGGGGGCAAGAGGTCTGTAAATAACAATACCATAGAATTAATATTTAGATTGAAAATTTCTTACCGATCCTAGTGTAGGCTATGTGTTTAAACAAAAATGGAATTGTCGGAAATGAAATCCTTAATTTAATACATTCTCTCAACACTGCACACATTATCAAGTAATTGTTATTTATTCAGTTAAAATTTTGAAATTTTTTCTGATTGTTTACCATATCATTTTGAAACAAAAGCACGTGACATAATTTCTATAATTTTTTTTTTTAATTTAATAGTTATTAGAAAGTGGGGTAATTTAAAATCGTTATAACTCGAAATATTATTTGTAGAATTTCTTTTCATTTATATAAACAGAAATATATGAGCTTTAATTCTGATTTAGGAATTTTAAAAGCATTAATTTGAATAAAATTAAAAAATATTTATAGTAAAAAATTTTAAAAAAATGTAATTTTTAAAAATTATATTTTTAAAATTAAATATGTATTTTTTTTTAAATTTGCTGAAGCAAAATTAATATAAAACAATTGAAAAAGATTTCTTCCAAATTTAAACAAGATTTTTTTTTTTACCGCTATTGGGTTAAAGTAATTTAAATACAAGAAATGGTGAAAAAACTCATGAAGAAAAAAAGCATTTTCACACAAAGTCATTTTTATGAGAACGATTGCTTTGAAAACTAGATTTTAAAAAGAAACCAAAAAGAAAAAAAATAATATTTCTTGTTACAGTTAAAATAGAAACAAGGTTTTAAACGTAATTTTAAGCAGAATTTTTAATGTAATAAAACTGTTTAATAAAATTTGAATATTTTTGTTTCCCGCACCCCCTTAAGCACCGAAAGTTATAGGTCGCAGCATAAAATTAGCCGCGTGTGGCATCTCGCGACAGTGAATCTGTAATTATAATGAAGGGCAGGGTATGAAAAAGAAGTCAATTAAAAAACTCTGTTTATTTGGAGAATGGAAGAGAGGTTAAAAAGTTTTAAAAAAATTCTAACTAGAAATAAGTAAAAAGCATGCGTTTAACAATGATAATACTGAGACGCTATTTTAGCTAGATAATGTGTGAGTTAAATGTACCTACAAATAAAATTATGCTATTAGTAATAACTAATAGTCATTATATTATTATTACCATTATGGGTTTGAAATATTACAAGAAATGTATCAAGCCTTTGATTTAAAAAAAATCAAATATTGACTTTGTGTTTGATTTTATTTGTTTTTCAAAAATTAAAATAAGAAACTATGATCAAGACTGTGCAATAAAAAATGCTGATACTCAGTCATATCCACTATTTTTTGCAATCACTATTCATATTGCAAGCCTTATAGCATAAAGGTAAAGAATGAAGACGGGTGTTACACATTTTCTTTTCTTCTTTGTAGATTATTTTTTCATCAAACATTTCTTTTGTTTTAAGTTATATTTAACACTTTATTACTGAATGCAAAAATGTGAGTTAGTTATTAACAGAACTGAATAAAACGCGTAAAATCGTTAAAAGTAAATGTTTAATTAACGCTGCAATTGCAAAACATTTTACCTATGGATTATTTTCTGCCTCTGTAGTATCTGCCGCAGACAATCGAGAATTTTTTTGGTACTGGGTATCCAAGTTCCAAGGGTTAGTTCCAAGTCTACTCCTCCATTATACTTCAAAAATGAAATTGGGTAGCCATATTCCTTCTCCATTCCAAATTTTCTGTTATTGAAAATAAACATATATTATTTCTTAACGATTTAAATATACCAAATGAAAAAAAGTCTTTATATCAGCCATTTTATTAATATATATCAATATTTTTTCTGGATTGCTTGTCAAAAACTGTGAAAACATGTTTTAATTCCAAAAATTTTTGAAGAGTTTGGACGATAATGACTACGAAAATAAATAAATAAATAAAATACCAGAGGAAGACCCCTAGCTTTTCCATCATATTAAAATTACTCAATATCAAAAAGTAAATGTTTAAAAAAAACCCGAAAATATAATAACTATATTCTTATAATTCTCTAAGTAATCAATTTGAAAAACAAAGAAATCACACAAGGTTTTGGCGTGTAAGAAACTAAATAGTTATACTGTAAATCAATGATTTTTACTGTTATTAATATTTTATCACAAAAATTACGCAGGCTGATTTCGAAGATCTCAAATAGATGATAATTATAATTTACACTTCCCGTAAAACTTCTAATATTGAGAACATGTGATAAAATATGGATTGGTAAGTACACCTCTTTGTTTTAAGACAGGGGTGCAAAAGTCTTTGCGCCAGTTGCTCCTATGCTCTCACTACTAATTTTTTTTCGACTTGTATCATCTAATAATTTGTATAAATTTCTTGCTAGAATGCTATTAAATTTTACTCCGTGGTGAGTGATTGCCCCCCGCTGGTGCCTAGATTTTTACACCAATGGTCTAAAATCTAAATATGTAAAACTGTAAATTTTGAATGTAAACTTACGTAATTAGGCACAATGAAAGCGAAATTTGGGGCCTATTAAAAAAAAATTCATTGAATAATAGGCTCTTTCACAAAATCAGACATTTCATCATTATTTTTACCATCCAAATTAAAAAAAAAAAAAAAAAGTACACCAGAAAGTAAATTTTTAACACAAAGACTTAAATCCGATTCAATAAACTCTATGTGCAAAAAAGACAAATTAAAATAAAGAATACTGCGCAGTTAAACTGATGGCATTGAGCTCACAGGCTACACATACTAATTGTACATTAAAGCCTTATATTTTCAAGGATTAATTCCGTTCGAAAAAAAATTAAGAAGGGGAAACAGCTCTCCCCTTTCCTCTTTTTTTATACTTAATCATTGAACTTCCTATACTATCAAAGACATGCTTTATCATATAAAAAATCTATATCCAAAATTCAGAGCAAACGAGATAATTCTTAATAAAAACCCATTTAGCATTTATATAATTTAAAAGGAGTTACCCCCCTCTTTTATACTTAACCATTAAACTTCCAAAACTATTCAGAGATTTGAACGAAATCTGAAAATTCTGGTTGAAAAACTCATTTATATAAATTAAGGGGGGGGGGGCATTAGAACCCCTGTTCCCCCTATTTATACTTATTCAATGAACACCTAATAACAGTCACGGAATCGCCTCATCAGAATGATCCTAATCTAAATTTTGAACGAACACTTAATTCTGCATGAAAATCCCATTTATATCAAATAAGGGGAGGGGCATGATCCCCCCGTTCCCCCTCTTATACATATCTAATGAACTCCAAAAACTAATCAGGGAAGCGCCTTATCAGGATATACCTACATACAAAATTTCAAGTGAATGGGATATTTTTATCACGAGTTATCGCGTTACGCACGAACGAACATACAGAACAGACGGGCACATAAGCTCTCAGGCTATGATAGCCTGTGAGCTAAAAAGTATAACTCCAGAAATTTGACTTTAACTGGGTGCTTTTCTTTTTCTAGAGAGGAGGGGGGGGGGGATGAAGAAACGCCGTAATTCGCATTTATTCAGCGAAGTATTTGAATTATAGGCTACACATTTTTAATTATTTTTTAATTAGTTTAATGACACTTATAATCGTATAACATGCGGAATCACAAAATACCGAATTGACTATTTAATCAAACACTAGTTTTAATGACATTTAATTGACTTAAAATTTAATAAATAACCCAGTTTCTCACTAGTGAAAACATAAATATTGTAATAACACATAGATATGAGTTGCCAGTGAATTTTTTTAATCAGACTTGCAAATATGCCAGCTGAATTTTAAAAGGGCTATATCAACTGGTTTATTGATTTACGTTGACTTAATTTCCTCCCCCCCCCTCTTTTTACTGTGTTCTATGAAATTAAACAGGACGATGACTCTAATTTTAACTCGGAAGGACGCGCGCAGGGCCTAAAAGATCCTGAGTGCGTATGGTTTTTACAATTGTAACCACTAATTTTTTTAAAGTAATCTTCAACTTATTTTATCACAAAATTTTTATGAATTGTTTCCGTCTAAATAAAGTAGTTGTTATATTTTGATTTTATTGGTGACAAAGTTAAAACCATTCAAACACTGGGTAAGGGCGTATTCTCCCGGGTTAAGAGCAATCAATGCACAAGTCTTTTTCTATAAACATTTAAAACCAAAAAAGTCTTAATATAAACACCAGTTTCTCACTATTTTCATAATTAGTTTTATGAATGGAATATGCATGAATATGCATGCTTTTAAATAGCAACTAAGGAGCAAAACAATCATAGTTTAAAAAGTATATATGTATATCTTTGTTTAAATCAGATTCTTTTTATTTAAATCAGGTTTTTATGATTTTTTTCGTGTGTTAATATACTATGTTTTCAAACTTTAATTAATTAATGTTATTTAAGTACGGGATATATTAGTTAGTACTAGTTCTAATATTAGTAATAAATAGTACTAATATTTATTACAATATTAGTTAGTAATGGAGAATGGGATAGAATGGGACAAAATTTTTTCCTCATTACGTATTATTCTAAACATCAATCACAATACTAGATGGAGGCAGTGGCGTAGTTAGTGGGGGGCAGGGGGGGCGGTCCAACCCGGGTGTCACCCAATATTTATTTGAAAATAAATATGTATAATCTTACACCATTGGGAAAAAGAATTCTGAAATAAAATTAAATTTCTAGCGTACGACGAAATAGAGTTAATTTTCTTTTCTAAAAGAAGTTGAAATTTTATGCAGACTGGTGTGTTTAAATAAGATATTTGCACCAGAGAACAAAAATCTAATCTATCCAACGAATGGATAACAAAAGCAAACTTTAAAAGGAAGAATTTTCTTCGACATACAGACACCACATTGATTTAAGCGGATTATGAGTTAAGTAAAAATTCGCCCCTCTGTTTTTTTTTTCTCAATGCAGGGCAAAAGGTAAATGAGAAATGATATGGCCATTTGTTATAATAGCGTACAATTGTGAATGAAAAAATATAACGGATCGGTGTGTGTGTGTGGGGGGGTGACACCATGGTGGCTGGCGGTAACACAATTTACATCCGCTCTGGGTATCACCTATCCTAGCTAAGCCACTGAGATGGAGCAATGACAACCAAATCTTCAGTTGAAAAAAGTTGCTTTTCAGCATAAACTTAGATTTGTATAAAAAAATTGTTTATTAAAACATAAATTTGCTTACAATAATTTTAATATTTGCAGTATATTAATGACTTGTTTACCTGTAGCTGTAATAGTTCCCATCTTTAGAAAACCTAATATTATACATTATCCATAATTTTAACTAAACTTAAAAGCAGCACTGTTGTTTATATAAGTAGTTTAACATAAAAACAATAGCGGAGGGGCGTGGGACAGTCTAGCAAAAGGAGGAATGAAATAAGTCGAATTCCTTCTTTTGAATAAGATAAATGTAAATTACTAATATTACGCAAATATTCTAGTAAAAATGATTAAATTTAAAAGGAAATAGTTGAAATATTGAACAGAAAATATTCAAAATTTTATAGATGTCAGTTTGCTATTTTTAACGCAATTTAATCCAACACGCACATTTCAAAAACAAAGCAATTTATTTTCCAATTTTTATATAACTTAGCCAAAGAAATGAATAACATACTTTTAAGAAAAAACAATTTAAAACATGTATAGTTCAAATTAGCTATCTAATTATGTAAGTTAAAGGAAAACAAGAAATACAGCCGATTAACTTACTTAAATACGAATGACTGGATCTCAAGTTCTTCATTGCCCGAAATCAACAAACTGACGCCATTAGATTTGTTGGTTGGTTGGTAAATACGAAACTTATGCTGCTACCCGTAAAGAAGGCTTTTGCCTCGAAAATTTGACACCATTTCTTTGGCCGAAAGCAAACTTTCACGCTCTGTATTATCTTGCCTATAATCAGACATTTTCAAAGAAAATGTTTTGCTCAGTCAATATTTACGATGGTTTTACTAGAAACAAGAATGATATATTAACTTTTTTTATTAGGTGCTGTGCATATATAACATTATTCTTTTAGGGGGGAGGGAGGGTCTGACACATGATATCGTAAGATATCTTTAGGGGAAGGGGGAGGATTTGCCTTTTGATATCGATATCATTTTTGACCCAATTATAATTATCTCTTTTTCTCTGTAACGTGGTATTTTGTTCAAAATAGTACATTATCTTTTTTTTTATTTTGTTAACTATTTTTATTTGAATAAAGCGATATTTTATTAAATTATCTTCAATTGAATCAATAAAGTTTGCGAAAAATAAATTTAACCCGTTTTGTATGTTAATCAAAACAAAAGAACTAAATTCTAAAAAAAATTTTTACACTTTGATAATGATATCATTACCGTGCCAGGGAGTTTGATGGAAGTAACGTATGATATTTAAAGGGAGGGAAAGGGTCCAAAATTACCAAAAAGTAAATAACGTTATACCGCGTTTAACATTAACCGCGTTTCTATAATTTACTTGAAATATGGTAAAGTGAGTGCAAAATCAGGGAATACGGAATCATTATTTTACAGACATCTTTAACTGAGCAAGGTCGATCCATCCGATGGATCATACTGAATCGGGTAAGAGGCATCGACTATTTCTTTTAAAAACATCAGTGGTAGTGTTTGCATCAAAATTCCACTGATGACCACTGAAGTAACCTGAAAATATCATTCAACATCTAGTCTGAATAATTTATCCAAGCCGGACTGAAAAGAGATCGGGGGAGGGGGGATTGTCCAAGGTTTGAAGACATATGGAAGAGACTGTGAATTAACTTAAACTGTCTAAATGGTTTTTAGTGTTTAATTTTCCAAAATTTGGAGGGGAGAGATTGAGTTACCGAATGAGAGACCTTTCTTTTAACAAAAATAACAGTCTTGCCATATCAGTGTTGAATTAATGGGGTGCCCCAGAGGGAACCCCCCCAGTGCAATGAAATGCCCCCCCCGGAAAAATAGAGTTCTTGTGTTTTCACTGGGGAAAAAGGTTTCATTCCCCCACCCCCCGGAGCCACAGAAGTCCCTCCCGGAGTAAAGTGTCTGAATTCAATACTGAGCCGTATGGCGAAAGAGCGTCGAGTGAGATAGGTTCTAAAATTTTGATTTGCGATTTTTAGAGTTTTTGAACTTCACCACCTTTTTAAGGATTAGATCAACAGAATTGTTAATTACGAAATTCCTGAGCTCATCGAGATTGGGGTCTGAGTTCGATAAAATTCTAACAACGTAAGCGAAAAAATTTTTTGAATTTTAGTTATTTATGAGGTTGGTAGAGGAAAGAGGACCGGTGTTTTCAGTTTTACCGGTGGTTTAAGCGTAAATCTAAGCCAACTGACTGTTTGGTATTTTATTATTTTTTTCTGATAAGGATGTATTTTTTCTAGTTTTATGATAATTTTGTCTAAATTTTGAACGTGGGGATTCGCGGGGGATGGGTCTTTATAGGCCCCAAAATTTCACCATCTGAGCACACACGATACGTTATACCATATCATTTTTTTTTAACAGACAACTTACTAGCCGCCGATCTTCATTATTTGAGAGAGGCGACGTTCGATACATTAGAATTGTAGAGAACGTGAACATGCGTGTTACTAGTGTGTCGCTGAATAAGGAAAAAGAAAAAGGTAAAACGCTTCGTGTTGCCCAGCTTGGAGTTTTCAAAAAATAAGCAGTACCATATGTCGGTGCTTCTCTTTATTTTACTTCATGAATAGACTCCACTTTGAAATTCCACCACGGAAATTTTTCACATTGTATTAATAGATTCTTTTTTAAAGAACTTTTAATTTCAAATAATTTTTAGCTGAAAAAATTGTTATTTGTCATACCTAAAAAAATATTAATTATTAATGTCATAATTTTTAAACCCAAAATAAATTAATAAGACAAATATATAACAGTAAAGAAGAAGTTTATTAAGAACTAATGCAAGTTAAAAATGTAATAAAAATACATGCATAATACACTGCTCAAAACAATTAAAGGATATTTGAAGTTTTATATAAAATAAAGATATAAACGAAATTTTTTTGCCGAAAATAGAAGAAGAGAATCACAAATGCAAATTTTTCTGGTTTTCAAACTGTGGAGAATGCAAATTTTGAGTTCGACGTCAAAAACGTCGCTTCAGCGGCAGCGAATGAAATTTGACTTTCAACTGGATAAAAGAGAATGAAGACAAGGATGATCGGCATTCAGTGATTGCTTTGTTTCGATGAGTACGATGGCTCAGCGAAGTCATTTGGCAGATTCAGAATCTTGGAGAATTGTTGGTAGGTTAGAAGGGGGCCAAACTCAAGCCGAAGTAACGCAAGCCATTGGAGTGTCACAAAGTGTCATTTCCAGGATCTGGAATCGTTTTCTGGAGAGTGGATGTGCAGGCCGAAGATCAGGGCAAGGTCGTAGACGGGCAACAACACCCAATGAAGATCGGTATTTAGCGTTAACAGCTCGGAGACACCGAAACATGAACGCTAATCTTCTCCAACAATACCTTCGCTCGGCTACAGGCACCACGATTTCAACTCAGACTGTCCGAAACCGGCTCCATGCTGTAGGTCTGTATGCTCGCCGAACGATGGTATGTGTTAGATTAACATCAAGGCATCGTCACGACCGCAGGGAGTGGGCAACCGAGCATGTCAACTGGAGGAGAAATGAATGGAGCAATATTCTGTTTTCTGACGAGTCCCGTTTTTCTGTGCATCCGGATAATAGGCGTATTTTCATCTGGAGGGAACGTGGCAGTAGGAATAAGCCTGCGTTCGTGCACGAAAGTGTCAGATTTGGCGGTGGAGGAGTGTTGGTGTATGGTGGCATCTCCATTGACGGGCGCACTGACCTCTACATCATTCGAGATGGAGTTCTGACTGGTCGCCGATACAGGGATGAGATCCTTAGACCTATTGTAGTCCCTTACGCTGCAGAAATCGGAGATAACTTCATTTTAATGGACGATAACTGCAGGCCACATCGTGCAAACTTGGTGGAGGATTTAATTTTCGAGGAAGGAATCGTTCGAATGGAATGGCCAGCGTGTTCTCCAGATATGAATCCAATCGAGCACGTTTGGGACGCTCTAGGAAGACGAGTTTCTGGCCGCCAACAACCCCCACAAACTCTCCAAGAACTGGAAAGAGCTCTTCTGGAAGAGTGGGGCAGAATACCCCAACTCCTCATTAATAGCCTCATTGAGTCCATGCCTCAAAGGTGTTCAACGTTGCTGGCCGCCCGTGTAAACCATACCCCTTACGGAAAATGATTTTCTTTGAAGAAAACACCTTTTCTTATTCTTTTTTCTCATATGCACAAATTGTGATTTTTTCCTTTTGTACACAAATCGCAATAAAATGCATTTTTTTCTGCCAAACATGTGTAATTTATTCTCATATAACCTACTATGTCTGTCGTCCATGTATCAATCAGCTAAAAAGTTTCCTAGATACAAAATCCACTTAAAACTGCAATATCCTTTAACTCACGCAACGGAAGTTTGATAAAAATTCGGTAACAAAGCTTAGAAATAAAAACAATTGTTATATATATTGTTTAAAGATGACACTTTTAATAAATTTTAGCAATTTTTCAACATTCCAAGATACATAAAATGTATTTATTATTATGTATTTTAATACTAAAGTAATAAAGACTAAAGTATTAAAACCGAAGCCAGAATATCTTCAAAGACGATATCTTCCCCGAAAGTAACTTCAAAATTTAATTTTTTTAAAATAAACTATTCAAGCCTTAGAAATTTGAGAAAAACTTATTTAATTGAAATTGTTTTATTACCTTACTGTAGCCGAGTGGTAGGAGTAGTGGTCTGGTAGCCCTAAGGTAGCTGATTCAATAACAAGGTCAGCAACTTTTATTTTATCTCCATTTTCTTCAATTGAATTATATTTTAGCTCCTGTAACGGAGTAAAAAAGAAACAAATATTCATCTATTAATGTAAAAATCATAGTAGCACTGCTTCCAGAAAATTTTACGAGAATTAAAGAACATATTTCTGACAGTGTGTAAACATGATATAAATTACAAAAAATTATCTCAGCAAGCAAGAAAATAATTATGTTATTTTTCTTACCATGTCGACAATGAACTGAAAAATATTTTAACTTGAGATTCCTTCAACACATTCGAAAATATAACGATATATCACGCAACTGAAATTAAGAAAATCGTTTTTAAGCGTTCCAAATGCTTTTTTCAATAATCGAGTATTTTCGTGTGCTTCTTGACTTCGCCCTTCATTTATAATTCAAGTAAAATTTTTTTTATCATATACCTAAAATATACGTGAAAGCAAACAAACTTCTACATAATTGTTGTTTCATTGATAAAGACCATTATTTTACAGCAATACATCTTTGCTATCTTTGATTCTGCCAAGAATCTTTTAACGCACGCAACATAAGATTGATAAAAATTCACTAACAAAGCTTAGAAACTAAAACAATTGTTACAGAAAAATCTTTTTAAAACATTTTTAATGAATCAAAACTATTTTTGACACTTTCCAACATAATTAAAATGTATTTATGACTTCGGTTTTTCTTATACCTGTAAATCGCATAAATATACATATACAGGGTAATCCACTTAAAAGAGTACCCCCTTTTTACCTTTAAATCTGACAGTTGTGGCAACTCTGCAAGTATAATGTTTTAAACATTTCTTTAACTATAGGAGTCGTTGAAATTATTGATGAGATTGTTTTATTTATAATTTGTTTTAATTTATTGATGTTAGTGAAGTTCCCTGAAAAATCCTATCTTTGAGATAATCCCACATAAAAAATATAAAGGGGTCAGTCCGATTTATCAAATGAAGCAATAAAAAATTGAATTTTGGCCTGGTAAACTTAAAAAATTGATGAATCGGAAAAAAATGGTTCTAATTGGTCTTCATAATTTTACGAAATCATTTTTTTTTAAATAAAAAATAAAAGCATCGAAAGAAGCATACGATTTATTAAAATTATTTGTGCAGAGTCGGATTAAAGTTTTTTGATGATTTTCACGCAAAGGGTATAGCCGGGTTTCTTAGTAAAATATGCCATTGAGCCAACCACATCGAGTCCTAAATGAATCGATAGCCCATAAAAAGAATTTATTTCTCGCCATCTTCAAGTTTGTATCTCAAGACCACAGGGGATTATGACCCTAAATGCCTGTTTTGGAAAAGAGCGCATTGTAACACAGCTACTTAGCGGATTTTAAGGAAAAAAGTAAGGGATGTATAAAACAACCATACGAATGTTTGACAATTTTTTCAGATTTCTTTTAACAAAAGAACAAGTTTTCTAACATTTTTCTTGTTTTTAAATGAACATTTTAATTTAAAATCTATTGAAATTTCTGAGTGACCACATTAATTTTTTCCCCTGAAATACTATGAGATATGATGTATATTCACTATCAATTTCAACTTTCTACATAGGGTGCATCATATTAAAAAATGCGAAATCATATTCCTACGGAGATGGGGGGGGCGTGTCCATGGCCAACTTCATTAGAGGCCTTGGAAGCTCTTGGCTGTTAGGACGGAATTTATGACATCATATCATGTTTAACCAATCGGCGAAGACAACTCTTGTTTGTAACGCCCCTTTACAAGGACAACTTCCTCACGAGATTGGATAGACGGAGATTACGTCATTAATTCCGTCCTAAGACCCGCCTAAAAAGCAAAAGCTTCCGAGGCCTCTAATAAAGTTGGCCGTGGCGTGTCTCGCACAAATTTCACATATTAAGTCTATCGGAAAGTTCTGTCGTATAATGTTATTTCACGCCTTCTTTTTAAACTAACATTTGAACTAATATGTGAGATTTGTGCGAGACACGCCCCCTCATCACCGCCGGAATATGATTTTGCATTTTTTCTTCTATACTATATATCTATGTTCAACATTTGAAGAACAAAAGTTGAAATGAATGTTTTTGGAACACCTTGTATATTAGTAGGTTCCCAAATGAAAATGAAATGTGTACAGTGCATCTATAAAAACATGGAAAAAAATTCCATTGCACTATGATCTTTAGGAAAAAAATGGTAAACTTCAATTTTAATAATGGTTCGGCACTTCAAATATGATGAAGTTGATATACATCGCTGAAGTGGGAAGCAATATGCTTTCTATAGAGTATAAAGTTAATAATAATTATAATGCGCCTTGCGTCTACAAGTATTTATAAAATAATTCCATACCAATATAATCCATGATGAAGATTGTTTTTAGCTTTTTTTAAAGAATCTTACACTACTTCAAACATAATCAAATTGTTATGCATAACTGATGTGCATCATAGCACGTTTTTTGTCAAATATTGAATGCGCACCATTTATCGTTGTTTTAGAAAGACACACAAAATAATTCGATTACAGGACTAACAATGAGCGATACTTACTGTTTAGAACTTAACTCATTTTTAGAGTATTATGTGATACATATAAATTCTAATATACAGAGTTTCACAAAATAATTTGCTCACTGTCAGTTGTAGAAAGTGGAATTTAAGTACTGGATTAAATACTGATGCTAGTGAGTATTGATGTACATGCTATCTCTAATGTAAGCTGCATTAAGTACTTTTAAATTGTTTACCTCGTTATCTAAATGTACGAAAAAAAGAAATTTTCGGAACAATATTCTGGATACTTACGGTGTAAAACATAGTTTTATTCCGCCCGCGATGAAAGATTTTTTGTTATTGTTTATACTTTATTATAGAAATATTTGGAATTCAATATTACAGAAATAATAAGGCTAGATTTTATTCTTTATTTCGCTCTTATATTGTAGAATAAAAACAATCATATTCTTTGTTAATGTTTTAATTTGAAAAAGCGTTATTTTTAATAAAATTTAAAAATAAGACTTTTTTTGATTCTGTATAACAGATTTAATGTTAAAATTCTTTTTTTAAAGGCGATGTTTTTTGCTTAATTCAAGTTCTTATTTTTTCGATAATTACTAAAGTTTTTTTTTTTCTAAGGGAAAAAAAAGAAGGGAAAGAAAGTTTTTTGAAAAAAAAATTTTTAAATATCAAATTAAAAGGAAAAAAGGTTGAAATTTTGTAGATATTTTGTACTATAATTCATTTTTTTACTCTGACGTCAGAACACTTTTTCTGAACTTTCCCGATTTTAAAATTCAGTTATTTATACATATTGTCTTGGCGTTTTACATCAAAATTCATTCCATTTTACAAAATTCTTTTTTTTTCTCATGAGCCTATTTTTTATTTTAGGAGGGATGCGTTCCAGGATTTTCTGCATCAAATTAAATCTCTTTCTACATAATTTTTTAACCACGATTTTTTCTTTTTTCATAGCTTTTTTTTAAATTTTTTAAAATTTATTATTTAAAAAAGAGAAAATTAGAGGGATCTGTGCTCTCCACCTCCCATTCAGACACCCCAGATACTAAAACAAGCTAATTTCATTGTCTTTATAAAGATTGAATTTTAATTCAAAAGTAAAGTGATGATCTTTCTGTAAACTAATTTTCATTCATTTTCCTGTGATTGGAGATTTTAAAAAACAAATCAGCCGCTGTTAAGAGATGCAATGTCTGTTTTCGTCCTTCATTAAAAAAAATTAAATTTTTAAAATAACCTAACGTAAAATGAATTAAGTAAGCAGAGAATGTCAGTTAAAACAAGTTTTCTGCAGTGCTAAACGATGTCCAGAGTACTGTTAAGTGTTATCTTCTTAACTTTTTTCTATACGCATTGTATATCCATCTTAGATCACCATTAGGAAAAATTATTTGAAATGTCATGGGATGTGCATGCTATACAATTTTAAGCACATTCTTGTCCATCAATTTCAGTCAATTAATGCAACTTATTTCTATAATTTTTAGCATATGGATTTATTTGTCTAAGAAATTCACATAAATAATATTGCACATAAATATATTGTTACGGATTTTGTAAATAGTTAATAATTGTATTCAAAAACAATGTAAGTAGTCCTATTAAACTCTATTCATAAGCTAATATTAGTTATTATTATATTCCATTAGTTTTCATAGCTAACATTCATGAGCTAATATTATTTTTCATTAGATGTCTATGGGAGCTTGGCGAAATATTGGAGATATCGCCATGTTATCATCACTTTTGGCGACTAATTTTGGTTACCAAACTTTGCTGCACTTGGCGACAGAACCGGACTCTGCCCCTCGTGGTATCTACGTAGATTTTCATTGGTCCATCGGTTATCTACGCAGATTTTTTTGGTTAATTTCTAAATCTTTACTTTATATGTATATACATATATATATATATATATATATATATCCCAAAAAGAGGAAGTTTGTTTTTTATTAACCAAGATCTGCTTAAAATATATCCATCCAATCATATATTTAATGCGCTGGCATGTAAACATTTTTTAATACGTTTTAACCCTTTATCTACCGCATTATGAATTCATGAAAATTTTACATTCTAAAGCATTTTACGTAAATTGTTTAAACTAAATTAAAAGATTTATATAATAATTTAATAAATTTTTGAAGGATTTTAGAAGCATTGAAGGATTATTTAAATTTGAATTTACTGGGATTTTGTGCAATATTTATAATCCCACTCAATTTTTTTATTTAATTTGCTTTCTTAGTATTTTGTAGAATTATAAATTGCACAAATATGATTTTTTTACAATATAAATGTAGAAATATTTCCGAATTGAAAAATTCCCACCCCCCCTCCCTCAGTACCTGAACAGATACAAAGGCAATAGAAATAATCCTTTTAAAAATATTTTTGTTTTGTATAACCAAAAACGATTCTGGATCAAAATAAAATAATGTATCTGTAACTCATTCTAAACAGTATTAGAACTAATTGACGTATTAAAAGAATTTTATAATAAGTAATTTTTATGGTACTTATAAGAACCATCGAGAGACAAAGGTTTAAAAGTATTTGAAGTAGTTCTTTAAGTTAATTACTAAAGAAAGTACATGTATCAGTTTTTTTTTTTCTTCTGAAACGAAGAAAAGAAAGATACAAAATGTTTTCAATGTGTGTTTTCTAAGGAAACACGTTACTCCACAGTCGTTGCAATATATTCACACATTATATCGCGGTTGAGAGCTTTTTTATTATTTGGTGTGCATAATTTCTTTTATTCAAAATTTCTGAAAAAGTTTAAATAGAGTGATATATTTAAACTAATTCAAGAATATGTAAAGCAATATTTGTTATATTTAGGTTTTTTTAAACCTATTTCGGTCAATGCCGAGTAGGATTTCTACAATATAAATATTAAACTATTATCACAACATAAATATTTTAAGTATTTCATATTACTAAAATAACACTAAATTATAAAAAAAATAAAAAACATTAAATATTGAAATGAATCTATTAACACATTCGCTGCCACTCACGAGCCAGCGCGTGATATGGCGCCAACGTTAAGGGGCCACTCACGTGCCAGCGCGTGATGTGGGATGATGTCCAATAGCCAGTCACGCGCTGGCGCGGGAAAATCTTTCACTGATTCTTTGTTATAAAAAGTAAATCGGCTTCTGGGAAAACTCACTTCTATAGTGCGGCATTAACTATCATCACATCTTCACGTAAGCGGCAGCGAACGTGTTAATTTAAAATAAGATGAATGAAAATTTTGTAGTTTCGAATTTTTACTGTTTTTCGAATTTTTACTATGCATAAAGATAATTAAGAATACATATATATTTTTCATTTTGTTATTTTAATTAAATCGAATTAATTCTGAAATCATTATTTATTATTTATAATTTTTTCCGAATAGATCATATTTACAAAATGGTTACACTTTTTATTTTAACTATTAACTTAATTGTTATAGACAAAACTGATTTTCTTAATTTAATTAAGCTTGAATTTAGACAGAACCTAATTTTAGTCTGTGTTAAAGAATATTTGTCTCCGTGACAGCAAGGACTCGAGACAGGAATTCTCGATGTCATACTAATTAAATTTGACTTGATTTACTTGAGAATTTACATGAAAGTTTTCGTTTTCACGATTCAAAACAACGCAAAAGAATTCTCAACTTTTCTCAAAAGAGAGCTGTTTATTTTAGTTCGTTTGAAATTTCATTTAATTTAAATTGAATTGTGCAATAAGCAATGTATTTAAACATTTTGCTCTTTTTTACATTTATAATAAGAAAAACTGATAAGATGAAGACAAGAAAAATTAAGATTATAATAATAAGAAAAATTAATTCTGATATTATTATACATTATTTATGAATTTTCCAACCAGATGCACATTTAAAATATAGTTACAGTTTTTGATTTAACTATTAACTCATTAGTTACAGACAAATCTGATTTTCTTAATTTAATTAAGCTTGAATTTAAATAGAACTTTTTTTTAGCCTGTGTTAAAGAATATTTTGTCTCCATGACAGCAAGAACTCGAGACAAGAATTCTCGATGTCATACTAATTAAATTTGACTTGATTTGCTTGACAATTTACATGAAAGTTTTCCCTTTCATGATTCAAAACAATGTAAAAAAATTCTAAACTTTTCTCAAAAGCGAGCTGTGTATTGTAGTTCGTTTGAAATTTCATGTTAATTTTAAATAGAATTGCGCAATAAGCAATGAATTTAAAAACATTTTTCTCTTTTTTACATTTATAATAAGAAAAACTGATAAGATTAAGATAAAAAAAAATTAAGATTATAATAATAAGAAGGATAATTAAGATAGAAGAATTAATCCTGAAATCGTGATACATTATTTGTATATTTTCCAACCAAATGCTCATTTAAAATATAGTTACAGTTTTTGTTTTAACTATTAACTCAATTGTTACAGACAAATCTGATGTTCTTAATTTAATTAAGCTTGAATTTAGATAGAACATTATTTTAGTCTGTTTTAAAGAGTATTTTGTCTCCATGACAACAAGCACTCGAGTCAGGAATTCTCGATGTCTTATTAATTAAATTTGACTTGATTTGCTTGAGAATTTACATGAATGTTTTCGCTTTCACGATTCAAAAGTATGTAAAAGAATTCTTTCAAGATAGTTTCAAATAATTAAATTAATTAAAATTAATAATTCTTTTTTCAAAATAGTAGATTGTTTCAAACTTCAAGCTAATTTTAAATTGAAATATACAATAAGCAACGGATTTAAAAATATTTCCCTTTTTTTTGCACTTTCTAACAAAGTTGAAAGGTGCTTATGCATTCTGCATTCGATTTTTCTGGCCATCTGTCCGTGTATCCACGCTCTATGTTCCGTAAATATACTCGGATTTTCATAATATTGATAAAGCTTATTTTTGATTATTGAAGCTTATTTATTATTGCGTATGATGTGTGTACGATTAATGGTTTATTTATATGGACACTCAAAAGTATTCGATTATATTATAAAACATGGGGGAAAATTGTTTGGAGAGTATTTTAATGACATTACGCTATTTCAAATGTATTGAAACTGATATAAACAACTGAGTTTCACTATGATCACGTTAGAACAGAGAATTTATAGCACTTTTTATTAATTTACAGAGACACACAAAAAAATTTGGTTGCAGTATTGGCTTTCTGTAATAATTGTTAGAGAGTACGCTTTGAAATTCGGTTTGCGCTTTTAAAAGTAATTAGTTTTTTATTCATATTTCTCTTTACATATGAATTTTATACTTCATATACTGGGCTGGACAAAAGTATTCATATGTTATTCTCTTTATTAGTAGAAATTGCTGAAAAAAAATATCCTTTAAATAAACTAGATTTTGGAATGCATGTAGTTAATAGATACAAATCTCTATATCATGCAAGGCCGCTGAAAAATTCGGATAATTTTCTGATTGTAAAAGGAAACAGCTGAAATTTGGTTTTGAAATTCGTTATACATTTCCATATGGTGAAATGATACCTAATATTTTAATTTTTTAATTGGTGCAATTTTGTTACAATATTCTGAATGTATAGGAAATTGCTTCATAATCTATGCTTTACGCATGATTTTTTTTCTTGTTTACATTTATAATAAGAAATAATGATAAGAAAAAATAACATTATAGTAATAAGAAGTTCTTGATTTGATGAACTTATACGTTTTCTTCATCCTAATTTGAATTTCATTATTTAAACCCGTTTTTCTTTCTGGTTGAATGTTGCTTGTCTGTATTTCACACAATTTTTTTGGATGCTGTAATTCAATAACTAATGATCGGAATTCCACGAAACTCCATATTTAGTTATGTATTGAAATATATCAGTGTTCATTAGATGACTGTGGAACATTCTCGAATGTATGCATATAAGATTCTGATTTGTAATGCATGATCGTGTTTTAATTTGAGTTGTAACGATTAAATCAAAGGAAACATATCTGTAGTAGTTGATGATCGGATTCAATTGTTTTAGGTACATTCCGTATGAAATACTACCTATTGCGGTCGCTCCTATGTTCTAATTTCTGAAACATTTTTGTAAATCTACGCCGATCATGACCTCTAGACCCCAAAACTACCATCAGTAATAAAGTTTATATATATATCACTTTCTTCTGGACACGATAACTTTTATAATTCTGCTCCAATCTCCATCAAACTGATACATAAAATCAAGGAGTATAAAATCTCGGTCAAGTTCGTTAATGGGCAAAATCAGGACCAAGGGGTTGGAAACAGGTAGGGTTTTCGTGAAAACAGAAAAAAAAACACCATAAATTCATAGTTAAAACAGAAATCGAATCAGTTTAAAGTTTATTATACTTATAAAAAAGGGGCAAAAAGTTTACGCATGACAGACATTTTATAAAATTAAAAATGGGCTCAAGAGGTGTAAAAAACAAGGTTTTTGGAAGAAAAAAAAATCATAACTTCGTCAATTCTCAAGATATCAAGCCCAATTAAATTTTTTATAAATGTTATAAAAATTAACTAAATCCTTTGTATTTACAAGTTTTTGATAGGACCAATTTTTATAGATGAAAAAAAATTAAAAACGAAAAGAAAAAAGGGGAGTGGAAAAAGAAAAAAATCCATAACTTCGTCAATTCTTAAGCTGTTAAATGCGATTAAATTTATTTTACATCTACTCAATAATATCTAAAATTTTTACATTGATAAGTTTTTTATAGGACTGATTCTAATGGCAGAAAAGAATTAAATAAAAAATTGGAGCTGGAGAAAAAACCTCAAAACCAAACTGCTTATATTCTGACTCAGTTTTAAATTCATTTTTGATTTTACACGCATCGGAATGACAGATTCTCTTATTTAGGAACTATATAATGCAACGTATTGGCCAGTATTTTGATAAACGCAGAATATATTTCAAAAAAGGATGCCAAAAAGGGTATTTTGAAAGGGAATTTCCCCAAGTGATCGTGATTGAAAATTGAAAAAGTATTCAAATAACAAATTGCGTTTTTTTCTGATTCATTTTTAAATCCATTTTTGTTCTCAAACGCTTCCAATTGACAGGTTCTCATATTTAGGAACTATATAATGTGGCGTATTGACCATTTTTTTGATAAAAGTACAATATATTTAAAAAAAAGCTGCCAAAATGGAAACCTCCCACAAAATTTCCAGAAGCGATCGTGATTGAAAAATTGAGGTATTCAAATAACAAATTGCGTTTTTTCTGACTCATTTTTTAATTCAATTTTGCCCTCAAATGCATTCAATTGACAGTTTTTTGTTTTTTAAGAACTATATAATGTACCGTATTGGTCGGTTTTTTAATAAAGTCAGAATATGTTTCAAAATATGTTGTCAAAATGGTCATTTGAGCCGAATTTCGCTTAAGATGATTAGGATAAAATCAGTTTTTACAGAAAAATAAAATTAAAAATATTCCAAATGCGGCCAAATAAAGATGTTAAACTCGGTTTACCTCTAATCATTTTTTTTTTTTTTTTTTTTTTTTTTTTTTTTTGTTGTTAAACTGAGCACTCTTCGAAATCTACCTCCGCCTATAGGCCAAGCCCACAGGGATTTTTTAAAACTTATATTACACTTTAGTCAGAATATTAAAAGATCCACTTTTTATTAAAGTGAAAACAATAAAGATTACGATTTGGGAATCTCACTAATGTAAAAGGTCATGATTTCAGTTGTAGAGGCGAGGACGTTTGTAGGCATTAAGCTTTATAATTAAGACTGTTGAAAAAAATCTGAATTTCACAGAAAAAGTTCATTATCATGACAAAAGGGCCTTTTCCGTTCAAAGTTGAAAATTTTTATCATATTTGCTAAAAACAACCAGTTGACGAAGAGAGAAGGAAACAACTGAGACTCCGTTATCTATCGCAAATTTATTTTCAATGTTAATAAAACTAACATGTTGTTACACAGAACTAAAAAAAAACTCAGTAAAAGAATAGTGGCTTTTTTTAAGATTTCTATTGTGCTACTGAATTCCACAGTACCGATACCAACACCTTTTTGAGTATCAAATTAATCGGGCCATATCTAATCATTCATTGATCAAAGAAAATTTCTCTAATAAATTATTTAATCAAACATTATAATAATTATACATCAACCATAAAAAATCATCATAATAAATTAGCCTTATTAATTAAAACTTACAAGAATTATAACAGCATCGATAAAGTTACAACCTACCTTATAAAAATATATGACTATATGACTTTAAAAACACGTGCATTCAAAAATTTTCTAGCCTGATAGCTGGAGCAACGGATTTCGACACTAAAGGTCGTCAGCTTGAATGATCTCGACGACGTTATTGTCTTCATCAGTCAATAAATACAGGTGCTTCTAAAATATTCAATCAATGGTATCCACCAGAAAAACTTTATAATAGAAAGTTATCGCTTCTTCAAATGATGGTTTTCCCTTTTTTTATATCCCAAAACGGAATATCTACTAACAGAACGGATAAAATCTGGCAACTTTGCTGCCAGTAGTTTTATTGTGAATTCACATATTTATTTTTAACAGTGTAGGTTGAGAAAAAAGTAGCTAGTTTTAGTTTGATATGGTTAAATTAATTCAATTCCAATAAGCAGTACCTTGTAGGCTCCAGACAAAATGAACAAGAAAGTTAACAGTATAAAAACATTCTAAACGTCCATATGAAAGTTCGGAAAAGTTTCAATATGTTATAAAGCTAAAACTAAATTCTAACGCATCTCCATCATAAAAATTCTAGAACTTGGTGCCGAATGTGTGGAGTTCAAACATAAGGGGGAAACACGAAAGTTTTTGTTTCTTCTAGTGCATAAATCAGTTTTTATCGATTTATGTACACTAACACGCAGTCAATAAAAGTACATCAAATACCGGAAGAGAATCACCTCATTGAGTACGCAACTGAGATCCCCGAATTAGTTAAAACTCGATTCGAACCCTATTTTAGCGGCCTACTTCTAGGTTTACCATTGTATTTTCCTGCAGCCAAAGATATGAAAACATGTAGGACTGAGAGCAGGAAAACATAATGATGAATCTGCAATTCAACCGCTGAATTCGAGTTTTTAAGTGTTTTCCACCAACACATGATTAAGCAGTTCGATTGCATTTTAATACGCGAATCAAATTTTAACTAATTCTGTAATTTCAGCCATGAAATCGATGAGGTGATTGTTTATGCTGCAGCCTTCTGGTCTATCAGGTGACTCACTGTAAAGCAGATATCAGACAATTAACTCGCTTGGCGAAACTCTTACTCTAATTCTTGGTGGAAAACACTGTAAATCCAATTTTAGAGGTTGACTGATAAATTTACCATTGTGTTTTTCAGCTTCCAGTCCTCCGTACTGTCATATCTTTCGGTACAGGAAGCACGGAATGATAAACTTACCAATCAGCGATTAAATTCGAGTTTGCAAGTGGTTTACACAATGATATAACTTGGCAGATTAGTTGCATTTTAATATACTAATAGTGCTCTGTATAATCCTGTAATTTCAGTCTTCAAGTCAATGAGGTGATGGTCTGTGTTGCCGCTTCCTCGTCTATTTATGGATATAAAATTTGCCAATGAAGCCTTTCATTATTATTCTACTCGCTTTTGGCTATCAGTTTGGTCACCCTTAAATGCATTCTAAGTATTGTACGATGTTACATTATTATACAATGAAGCCTTTCATTCATTATTCTACCCGTCTTTGGCTATCAGTTCGGTCACCCTTAAATGCATTCTAAGTATTGTATGATGTTATATTTTATTCAGAATTTAATTTACCTTTTTAATCCTTCGTCAAATTGAAAGTTTCTGATAGGGAATTCAATAACTCGGTATTTTTATGATAGCCGGACGCTGGTGATAACACGCCAAACATTGTTCAAGTGTCATTTTTTTCTAATTCCATTAACTTCGTTAAAACTATAATATTTTCATTCATTTTATTTAAAATATCTAGCCTTAATTTAAAACAGAATCATTTAAAATTCGTGACTTTCACTTATTACTTAAAGAAGAAAGAACTACAAAAGGAAAGAAGAGGAATAATTTCACCATCAAAGCATTCTTTAATTTACCAAGTGAAAAATAAAACATGCTAACTGCCTAGTTAAAAAGTGCCGGTGGCAAAAACTGCGCGTGGCTAACATAAAAATATCAAGAATTGACATAACGATAATGACAATTTTTAAGCAGTTTTATTCAAAAAATAAATTAGAAAAAAATTGTTACATTGCATATGAAAAGCCATTGTAAGGGTTTATGACTTGCGCTGTCATAATATAGACAAAACGATGGTGACAGAACAGCATTTGGCGATATACCACTTGTGCCCGAATAACATTTTAGTATCAAAATGCCTCCTGTCATATAAACAGTTCAATGGTGAACTCGGTCGCATGACTTAAGCTATTATTATTGAGATAACTAATGATTTATTTATTTGCATTTTATGTAAAATGAATTTTTTATTTTATCATGAAGTTAATATCGCACAAAATATTACGTCATTATTTTTTTTCATTTCAAATGTTTTATCCACTCATTAAAATCTGTTTTAGATTCACTTTTTAACACTTCTAATACTGATATTTTATACAGGGTGTTTGATATAAATGCAACTATCTTAAATTTCTTTTCGCTTTTTATAGAAGTTGAAATACAGAGCTTACTACGCGGAATATCAAACTTTGTGTCAAGAGTACTTTAATGTTTGCATGTGACACATAATTTAAACATTTCTTTGAATTTGCTTCCCTCTTTGGAGGGGTATTAAAAAAGAAGATAAAATTTGGGTGATTGTAAAACTTTAATTTAACTTGATGAATTCTTGATAAATTACAGAACATTTTGCAGTTACATCAGCAAATCTCATTTTATTTGTAGTAGATGAAATATTCAGACGTTTCAAAATCGTCTTATAACATATTGCGTATTATCACGAGCATTTTGCATTGTTCTGATAATATAATTACAAATTTAGTTTGCAGCCAGTAATATTATAGAGTTAACACAACTTATATAATGTTATGAATATTTTTTCTCTTTTGTTTCCATATAACAATAATAACATACGCGGCAGTTGACTGAGACAGTAAAAGTGGGATGCACATTTTTTTTTCAATTACCCGAAGGTTTAATTATGGGATGTATAAAATGAAGGTAATTTAAAAGTAAAAAATATTTTATCAGCATTAACCACTTAGTTATGGTCCGAGAAGCGGCTGCACAAACCATCATCTTATCTAACTTACGGCTGAAATTCCAAGAATAGCTAAAACCGATTTGCAATTTATGGTGCAACTGGTTTGCCAAATCATAGCTTTGGAAAAAAACACTTGTAAAGCCGATTTTATTGTTCGACTGCTAGCTTAACCAATGTCTTTTCCTGCAAAACACACACAAAAAATTATCCATGTTTTCATAGTTTTGGGTAAAGGAAAACACAATAATAATCCTACCGATTAACCATTAAAATCAGTGGTTTCTACCAATATATGACTTGACAGACCAGCTACATTTTAAAATACTAAACGAATTTTGTTAAATTCAGGAATTTCAGTCTCCAAATCGATGAGGTAATGGTATGTACTGCCACCTTCCTAGTATATTATTTAAATACAATTTTTCAATAAAGCCATTCATTACTACTTTTATTAGTGTTTTATTTATTGTCATTTTACTCAAGACGAATTCTCCGTCTAACCATGGTCTTATAGTTGCTTAAAATACTGCGTCATTATTCATTTTCATTTCAAATATTTATTCCACTAAATAAAATCTGATTTATCTTTACTTTTAAACACTTCTAACACTGCCATTATATACAGTGTGTTTGATACAAATGCAAATTTCTTAAATTTCCTTACGCTTTGTCAAAGAAGTTGAAATACAGAGCTTACTATCCGTAATATCAAACACTGTGTCAAGAATACTTTAATGTTTGCATGTGACACATAATTTAAATATTTCTTTGAAATTGCTTCTCTGTTTGGAGGGGTGTTAAAAGCGAAGATAATGTTTGGGTGAATGTAACACTTTAATTTAACTTGATGAATTATGGAACATTTTGCAGTTACATCTGCGAATCTCATTTAAATTGTATTAGATGAAATATTCAGACGTTCCGAGAGGATCTTATAATGTATTGCGTATTATCACGAACATTCTGCATTGTTCTGATAATATAATTGCAGATTTAGTTTACAGCCAGTAATATTATAGAATTAACAAAACTTATATAATGTTATGAGAATTTTTTTTCTCTTTTGTCACAATGTAACAATAGTATTATACGCGGCAGTTGACTGAGACAGTAAAAGTGGGATGCACATTTTTTTCAATTATCCGATTGTTTAATTATGGGATGTATAGAATGAAGGTAATTTAAAAGTAAAAAATATTTTATCGGCATTAGCCACTTAGTTATGGTCCGAGAAGCGGCTGCACAAACCATCATCTTATCTAACTTCCGGCTGAAATTCCAAGAATAGCTAAAACCGATTTGCATTTTATGGTGCAACTAATTTGCCAAATCATATCTTTGGGAAAAACACTTGTAAATCCGATTTTATTGTTTGACTGCTAATTTAACCATTGTCTTTTCCTGCTACACAAAAAGTTCTCCGTGTTTTCATAGTTTGGGTGCTGGAAGACACAATAATAAACCTGCCGATTAACCATTAAAATCAGCGGTTTCCACCAATATATGACTTGACAACCAGATACATTTTAATGTACTAATCAAATATTGTTAAATTCAGGAATTTCAGTCTCCAAATCGATGAAGTAATGGTATGTACTGCCACCTCCCTGGTCTATTATTTAAATACAATTTTTCAATAAAGCCTTTCATTACTATTATTATTAGTGTTTTATTTATTTTCATTTTACTCAAGACGAATTCTCCGTCTAACCATAGTCTTATAGTTGCACAAAATACATTATTCCGTCATTACGTCATTATCCATTATTACGCCATTATTCATTTTCGTTTCAAATATTTAATTCGCTAAATAAAATCTAAGTAATATTTACTTTTAAACACTTCTAACGCGGCCATTTTATACAGTGTGTTTGCTATAAATGCAAATCTCTTAAATTTCCTTACGCTTTGTTAAAGAAGTTGAAATACAGAGCTTACTATCCGTAATATCAAACTCTGTGTCAAGAATACTTTAATGTTTGCATGTGACACATAATTTAAATATTTCTTTGAAATTATTTCTCTGTTTGGAGGGGTGTTAAAAGCGAAGATAATATTTGGGTGAATGTAACACTTTAATTTAACTTGATGAATTACGGAACATTTTGCAGTTACATCTGCGAATCTCATTTAAGTTGCGTTAGATGATATATTCAGACGTTCCGAAAGGATCTTATAATGTATTGCGTATTATCACGAACATTCTGCATTGTTCTGATAATATAATCGCAGATTTAGTTTACAGCCAGTAATACTATAAATTATAAAAGCCTACAAAATTTTAGCTCCTTTTAATATTTTTCTGCAATATTGTGGGTGTTTAGTAAGAATATTGTAATTTTAGTATTTTTTTGTGAAGCTACATATTTCTCTAGTTTTACAAAAACTAATTTTGTAGATTCACAACTTGTTTTATACTGTGTGCAGATAAAATTTTAATAGGCATACAGTTTTTTGCAACTTTAATTCTGCAAAATTATAGATTTTTTTTATAGTATTAACAGAATTGTTTAATTAAAAATCCTTTACAAAAACACTTAATTTTGCTTTTTAACTTTTTTTTTTGCCATAGCTTCTTCTCAATGAAAAACTATATAATCAATATTATTCTTTTTATGCAAATTGAAGAAAGATGTATAATCTCTCCCAACGTGATAATTATTTTCTTGTATATTATTTTTGTATGTTTCCGAATAATCATTAAGCAGTATTCCGTTATGATATTTACCGTATTTACCGGTATCAGGTTTTTAATTGACTTAGAAATTATAATGTCTTATTCCTCACTTTTTTTTATTAAAATTTCAGTCAGAAGTGACGAAATTTTAATCTTTTTTTATATGTGCAAGCAATAAAAAATACACCAGTAAAATGATTGAAAATGAATATTTTAATGTAAAGTAGCAAAAAAAGCACTGTAGACCTATGTTATGTATGTTTGATATACTGAAAAAAGGAGTAAAAATTATTACGAAAAGTATATCACTTCATAAAGTCACACAGACTGAAATACGCATATTAACTGAACAAAAATCACTAAAGCTTATTAATATATGAATTGACACTTATTCGTGCAAGTATAGGAATTGTATTTATCACTTTTGAAAACTTCATTAAAATAAATTTTAAAAAATACACTCAAAAGACACTTTTATTATTTTGAAAAAAAAATTGCAAAGATTTTAAAAAAATCATGTGCATTTCACTATTTTTGAAAAATAAAGTTTACTTCAAGTGAATGCACACGTTAAAGCAACTTATGCAACGGCATATATAATGTTTCACTAAAACCGAAATGCAACGGTAAGTAGTAGAAATTACAGAGTGTCCATAGAAAATGTTTCAGTTATAAATTTCAGCAGTATCAACTGTAAGCGTTGTTGAGTGTTGATTCACAGTCTCCATGAGTAAATCATACAGTTTCAGATGGCCGCATGCACGAGTGATGTTGAATGTTTTGCTATGGACTGGCTTACAGTGCATACACAAAATGGTGACTGCTGAACTTAAATGCTAAATTTTTTAAAGATCGTGCGAATTTAACTATTTTTGAAAAATAAAGTTTAATTCTAGTGCGTGCACACGTCAAAGCAACTTATGCGACGGAATATATAATGTTCCACTAAAACCGAAATGCGAAGGTAAGTAGCAGAAATTACAGGGTGTCCATAAAAAAGTTACAGTTATAAATTTCAATAGTATTATAACTGTAAGCGTTGTAGAGTGTTGATTCACGGTCTGAATGAGTAACTCAAACAGTTTCAGATAACCGCGTGCGCGAGTCATCGAGTGCTTTGCTGTGGACTGGTTTACAGTACATACACAAAATGGAGACGGCTGAACGTAAAGCGTTTTATGTCCTGCAATTTACTGAGTGTCAATCTACAACTTCAATTCAACACGAGCTTCGATTAAGGGTGTTCTCAACTGCTCCGCTCAACAAGTGCAAAATGTTTTGACACATTTACAAATTCATTTCTAAGCAGAAAGGTATAAAATTTGAAATGCCTGACAATCGAAGAGATTTCGAATCAAACTTATTTTTCCATTTTATGACAGTTAAATTACCTATCCAGTTTTAAGCTATTTCGATCACCTGATCACCCATGTTTCCCTGCTTTTCGACGGTTTTTCTGCTTTCGCCGGGAAACGTGCTCAAAAACGTCGACTTTGAAAGCTTGTTATGAAAGATTTATTGTGTTTAAAAAAATTTATTGCAAATAGACAGTTTCTGAATAACAACACCTGCTATTTTCATGCATTTCCGAACAAAAATAAATGAAAGTATATGTCACGAAATTGCCCTTTTTGATTTGAGAGAATTGTGATCCTTCATGTAGCAAAAACACACAAAATTGAGGATGCTTTTGCTTCCTTTACTTCAGATTTGTCAACCGAAGTTTGGCAAAGACTAGACTTAAAGTTGGATCATTGCCTTATAACAACACAATAGAAAAAATCTCACAAATTGACAGGAAAACACTGTAATTTTTTTCACCAGTATAAAATCGTTTAATTTACAGAAAATACCTGTGATTTTCCATTAAAATAAATTGTCTCTGTAAAAACTACATCTATTTTCTGTAATAATTACAAAATTCAGTTTCTTTTACAGAATAATACTGTTTTTCTGAAAAACACATTTTTTTTCTAAAAAATATAGTTTTTTCTTGTAAAAATGATAGTTTTTTTACAGTGTAAAGATGTACATATACAGTATTTATAAGCTGAACTAAGTTAAATTACCTTCAATTTGTATGATATAAGTATAAATAGTCTAAACTAAACTATCACAATATACCATTGAAACTGCAACATTCTGTTATAGGCATTTGTATATTTTAGTTCAGTGTTACATATGCGATTTTCTGAAGTAACACTATATAAATATTTAATTTTCATCTTCATTAAATATCCTTGTTTTTATTCTCTTTCATTTGATGAGACGATATCTGATATATTTTTCTCGTTTATAAACGTTTGGATTAAGGATTAATGTTCAGTAAATACCATAACTATATCGTTATTGCATAAATAATTCTGAAGCCAATTTCTCAAATTAGACGTTCACGTGATGCAGCCTTATAAATTAATCCTCGCGTGAGACGACACCATTGTCTCTAATTACTCGACATCTATTAAACATCAGTGATCCAGTATTCCAGCAAATACGTTTAAAAATGTGAATATTTCTTTCCAGAAGTGTTTTAATCTAATTACTAGAGACAAAAGGCTTAGAATATTCGACGTCTTTTTGTTCATTTGTTAGCGTAAGTAAGGGGAAACAAATTGCGATGAAAGAGCACACAATTAATTTATGTTGGAAAATGATATTGTTCGTTTCATTGTTTTAATTTTAAAAGTTCAGTAAAGAAAATTGAAATGCAGCTTAAATGAAAACACAGCATCAATATTTCATGAAAATTGATATTTAGGGGGGAGATGAATTTAATAAAATGGGATATAATTAATTTAATAATTGCAAATACAAAGTACTCGATTGGAATTTTTTTGATTATTTTTTTATTTTCTAAAAAACATTCTATTTATGCATTGTAAATTTTCTTTGCCTTAAATGGATTCCTTCTTTGCTTATATTAATAGAGCCCATGGAAAAGAGGGTTTTTATTTTATTTATAGCAGCTTTATTAGTAATTTAAAGTAAATTTATTGTTAGTAATTTAATTAATTTTAGTTACATATACGATCTTTTAAATTCTGTTACATATACTTAATTTTCATCTGCATTAAATATTCATGCTTTTTATTATCACTCATCTGATGAGACGAGATTTCCTCTATTTATCTCGTTTGTAAACGTGTAGATTAAGGATTAATGTTCAGTAAGTACCATACTATATCGGCATTACAGAAATAATTCTGAAGCCAATTTCTCACATTAGACGTTCACGTGATGCAGCCTTATAAATTAACTCTCGCGTAAAACGACAGCATTGTCTCTAATTACTCGACATCTATCAAGCTTCAATGATCCAGTCTTCCAGCAAATACGCTTATAAATGTGAATGGAATATTTCTTTCCAGAAGTGTTTTAATCCAATTACTAGAGACAAAAATTGTAGAATGTTCGACGTCTTTTAGTTCTTTTGTTATCGTAAGTAAGGGAAAACAAATTGCGGCGAAAGAACAAAGAATTAATTTATGTTTTGGGAAATGTGGAAAAGATATTGTTCCTATCAGTATTTTCATTTTAAAAGATCGGTAAAGAAAACAAAATTGTGGCTTAAATGAAAATGAAGCATCAATTCTTCATGGAAATTTATATTTTAAGGAAAAATAAATCTATTAATATAGTATATAATTAGTTTGATAATTGCAAATACAACGTATTCGATTGGAATTGTTTTAGTTAATTTCTATCTTCAAAAAAGCATTCTCATTTTGAATTGAGAATTTTTCTTTGCTCTGTATAGATTCTTTGTTTTTTTTATTAATGAAATCCATGAAAAAAGATGGTTAGTTTATTTATAGCAGCTTTGATTTATAGCTAAAATTTTAGTTACATATACGATCTTTTTAAATTGTGTTACAGATATTTTGTTTTCAACTTCGTCAAATGTTCTTACTTTATTATCACTCATTTGATGATACGAGATTTGCTTTATTTACCTACTTTATAAACGTGTGGATTAAGGATTAATGTTCAGTAAATACCATAACTATATCGGCATTGCAGTAATAATTCTGAAGCCAATTTCTCAAATTAGACGTTTACGTGATGCAGCCTTATAAATTAACCCTCGCGTGAGACGACACCATTGTCTCTAATTACTCGACATATATGAAGCTTCAGTGATCCAGTCTTCCAGAAAATACGTTTAAAAATGTGGATGGAATATTTCTCTCCAAAAGTGTTTTAACCCAATTACTAGAGACAAAAGGCCTAGCATGATCGACGTCTTTTAATTCTTTTGTTAGCGTAAAATGGGGAAATAAATTGCAACAAAATAGCAAAAATTTTATTTTTGTTTTGGCAAAAGATATTGTTCGTTTCAGTATTTTCAGTTTAAAAGTTCAATAAAGAAAACTGAAATGCGGCTTAAATATAATTGCAGCATAAATACTTCATGAAAATTTATATTTAGGGGGGAAATATATTTAATAAAACGGGCTATAATAATTTCAATAGTTTCAAACGTAAAGCTCTCGATCGGAATTTTTTAAATTAATTTTTTCCCCATGGAACCCATTAAAAAAGAGGTTTCTTTTTAATAACAATTTTAATTTTTCTTAAGAAAGGTGTTATAGTAAAAATAAAATACATTGACATGTTTCGGTACCGTCAAATAAGTTCCATAGTCATAATATACGTAAATAAAACAAAATTTCAAAATATTTCTCGGACAATACAAATGACACGCGACAATGAGATATAAATAACAAAAAACACGCGCTCTATTGCAAAAAATTAAATTAAAATATAGACCATGATCTAAAAACTTAACTAAAAATAAAAATTTCAAACTATTTTTCACGGTCAATTTTATTTGACGGTTCCGAAACATGTCAATGTATTTTATTTTTACTATAACACCTTTCTTAAGAAAAATTAAAATTGTTATTAAAATGTTTATATAAAAGGTGAATATTTTAAAATCTGATGATTTAGAAAATCAATTGGATTTAATTAACTTTTTATCAGAGGTTTCTTTTTTTATGTAACAGCTTTGATTTATAGCTAAAATTTTTGTTACATATTCGATTTTTTGAAATGTGTTACAAAGATTTAGTTTCCAACTTCTTTCAATGATCTTGCTTTTGTTATCAATCATGTCATGACACGAGATTTCCCATTTTTATCTCGTTTGTAAACTTGTGGATTAAGGGTTAATGTTCAGTAAATACGATAACTATACCGGCATTGCAGAGATAATTCTGAGGCCAATTTCTCAAATTAGACGTTTACGTAATGCAGCCTTATAAATTAATCCTCGCGAGAGATGACACCATTGTCTCTAATTACTCAACATCTCTCAAGCTTCAGTGATCCAGTGTTCCAGTAAATACTTTTTAATATGTGAATGGAATATTTCTTTCCAGATGTTTTTTAAACCAATTACTAGAGACAAAAGGTCTAGCATGTTCGACGTCTTCTTGTTCTTTTGTTAGGGTAAGGTAAAGGAAAAGAAATTGCGACGAAAGAGCGAAGAAATAATTTATGTTGGGAAATTATATTGTTCGTTTCAATATTTTCATTTTAAAAGTTCGGTAAAGAAAACTGAAATGCGGCTTAAATGAAAATGCAGCACCAATGTCTTATGAAAATTTTTATTTAGCGGTAAAAAAAAAAAGCTTTATTTATGCGGAATAGAATTAATAAAAAATAATTTTAAATACAATGTACTCGATTTTTGACTCAACAATTAAAAATTATTTTAAAATGCATCCCGGATTCCCTAATCTACCTTCAATTTGATGTATGATTTGTTATAAATAGTCTAAGATATGCTATTATAATATACCATTGAAGCTGCGACATTCTTTTATAAGCACTCTGTATATATCAATTTCATGTTATAAATACGATTTTCTGAAATGTGTTGCAGATATGTAGTTTTCAACTTCATTAAACGTTCTTGCTTTTATTATTTTCCATTTGACGAGACGAGATTTGCTTTATTTATCTCATTTATAAACGCGTGGATTAAGGATTAATGTTCAGTAAATTCTATAACTATAACGGCATTGCAGAAGTAATTCTGAAGCCTATATCTCAAATTAGCCGTTCACGTGATGCAGCCTTATAAGTTACTCCTCGCGTGAAACACCATTGTCTCTAATTACTCGACATCTATCAAGCTTAAAGATCCAGTTTTCCAGCAAATACGTTTAAAAATGTGAATGGAATATTTCTTTCAAGAAGTGTTTTAATCCAATTACTCGAGACAAAAGGCTTAGCACGTTCAACGTCATTCAGTTCTTTTGTTAGAGTAAGTAAGCGGAAACAAATTGCGACGAAAGAGCAAAGAATTACTTTATGTTGGAGAATGAATTTCAATATTTTCATTCAATATTTTCGTTCATTTCAATATTTTCATTTTAAAAGATCAGTAAAGAAAACTGAAATGCGGCTTAAATGAAAATGCAGCATCAATACTTCATGAAAATTTATATTTAGTGCTGAAATAAATTTATTAAAACGGGATATAATTAATTTAATAATTGCACATAACACATACTCTATTGGAATTTGTTTGATTAATTTCTATCATCAAAAAAAAAAAATATTCTGTTTATGTACTTTTAATTTATCTTTGCACTATATAAGTTTTTTTTGTTTTCTTTTATAAATAAAATTCATGAAAAAGGAGGAGTTTTTTTATCTATAGTAGCTTTCATTTGTAGCAAAAAGTTTAGTTACATATATGATTGTTGAAGTGTGCTACAGATATTTAGTTTTAATCTTCATTAAATGTTTTTGTTTTTATTATCGCTCATTTGATGACACGAAATTTACTTTTTTTATCTCTTTTATAAAAGTGTGGATTAAGGATTAATCTTCAGTAAATACCATAACTATATTGGCATTGCAGAAATAATTCTGAAGCCAACTTCTCAAATTAGACGTTCACGGGATGCAGCTTTATAAATTAACCCTCGCGTGAGACGACACCACACTCTCTAATTACTCGACATCTATTAAACATCAGTGATCCAGTCTTCCAGCAAATAGGCTTATTAATCTGAATATAATATTTCTTTCCAGAAGTGTTTTAATCCAATTACTAGAGACAAAAATCCTAGCATGTTCGACGTCTTTTAGTTCTTTTGTTAGCGTAAGTGAGGGAATATGAATTGCGACGAAAGGGCAAAGAATTCCTTTTTGTTGGGAAGTGATATTGTTCGTTTCAGTTTTTTCATTTTAAAAAATCAGTAAAGATAACTGAAACGCGGCTTAAATGAATAAGCAGCATTAATACTTCTTGAAAATTTATATTCAGGGGTGAGATAAATTTAACAAAACGGGATGTAATTAAAATAATAATAACAAATACAAAATAATCGATTGGAGATTGTATTATTAATTTTTATCTTCTTAATAACGTTCTATTTATGCATTGTCAATTTTTCTTTGGCCTATATGGATTATTTGTTTTCTTTTATTAATAGAACCTATGGAAAAAGGGTTTTTCTATTTATAGCAGCTTTGATTTATAGCTAAATTTTTTTATTACATATACTATTTTTATAAAAGTGTCATAGATACTTATTTTTCAACTTCATTAAAAGTTCTTACTTTTGTTATCTTTAATTTGATCACAGGAGATTTACTTTATTTATCTCGCTTGTAAACGTGCGGATTAAGGATTAATGTTCAGTAAATACCATAACCATAACGGCATAGCAGAAATAATTCTGAAGCCAATTTCTCAAATTAGACGTTCACGTGATGCAGCCTTATAAATTAACCGTCGCGTGAAACGACACCATTGTCTCTAAATACTCATTATTCTCTAATTCTTGTAATGAAGATTTTTTTAGTTAGAGTGTTGTCATTATATGACAAGTGTCCAACTAAGTTGGAGAAAAAATCGGAATAATCACAATTTTTGCTTTCTTCTCTTCTGATACCAAAACATAATTTCTTTCTTTCTTTTTACTTTTTTTTCGTTTTCTCACTTTTTTTTCGTGGAATATAGCTAGTGACACACAAAAATCTATGTTTTGCAATTTATTTTTATACTAAATCAAACACCCGTCCTAATACGGTGGGTAGTGTTTGATAAAGTGCTATATAAATTTATAATGGCAGTGTCACCTAGCAACAGACATACCAAAATGTAAGAAGTTTTTTAATTGCAAACGATAAACTGTGAATGAAAGACATTATCCTTTTATTTCTGCTGCTCTTTCGAAGCTGAGTGAATAAAATATTGTTGTTGTTGTTGTTGTTGTTGTTGTTGTGATTCGAATTGTTTTTATGAGAATGTGTGCTAAAAAGTTACCGTTTATAATTGACTTGTTTCGATAATTTATCTCTGCTCGAAAGGAACTGAGATGTATTTTTTCGTGAGAATAAACTATTTTATAAATAAAGACGAGTAAATTTTTGAGTTTGTGTGAAAAATAATTAATTATTTCGAACATTGGATAAAGAAGTAGAAATCGTGGGTTTTCCTTAAAATTTCATTTAACTAATAAATATATTCATATCCTGTTATTCTGTAATTAGGCTATTTGGTTTTAAAATCATAAAAAAAGTCAGTAAATTAAAATTTAGTTTTCCAAAACTCCGTAAAAAATACCTCCTCCTTATTGAAAGTTGTAAAATTTTAAATTATGCAGTGTTGAAAATTAAATTTGCAAAAGAAAAAAAATAGGAAAGGAAAGAAAAATCAATTAGTTCATTCATCAAACCAAATTTTCCAAAATAATTTAAAATACAAACCTGAAACAAACAAAATAAAATAAAAACTATGTTCATTACATTAATACTTAGAAAATAGAGTATTTTTAGGTTAGATTAGAGATGTGATAGATCACCAAATATTAACATCATTCATATATCATTAATTACACTTAACATAAAAAAAATTAATCCATCTTATTTAAAAAGCGCAACTTTTATTTAAAACTAAAAGCAAATGTCGCATCTCGTATTTTTTCGAGAGTTAAATAAATAGCATGCATTTGTGGCATCATAATTCATTTTTATATTTAAAAAAATAATAAGGCTGCTATTACTTGTGGCTCGCGCTATGGCCAGTGTACACATCTGGACACTTTGCTGTAATCATTTTTACGCATGAAGGCTTTGCTGTGGTACTTCATTGCGAAACGTTTTTTAAGTATAATACGGCAAAAACGGCATATTCATTAGATTTGAAATTTATAACAAGAAAAAAATGAATATTTTTTTATCTTTCTAGTGCAATTTGTCTGTCAATTTTCTAATAAATGTTTTTCGAGCTATAAATATTTTCAGTAACTTGAAATGGTTCATTTTCCTAGATTAAATTGTGGCAACGGTTAGCGATAGAGCCAGTTGTCATCAGCACATAGCTTTTTATTAAAGAGGGTGCTTTGCAGATTTTAATTTCATAGTATTAATTTCGGTTATAAATGTATAAAAATATGAAAAACGCAGATTTTTGAAGACGTATACTATATTCAATAGCAATTAAATATTTTGCTTTTAAAAGTAAAATAGTCTAAAAAACTAATTTTTTTATGAATACTCTGCATATTACAAAAATTTACCTTAATAAACAAGAAAATAATTTTGATATTTTTCTTAGTATGTCGATAATGAACTGAAAAATGTCTTAACTTGCGATTTCTTCGATACATTCGAAAAGTCGTGGCGCGATACATCACGCAACCGAAATTAACAAAATCGTTTTTCATGCGTTCTAAAGGCTTTTTTCTGTAATCGACTATTTCCGTGTATTTCTTGACTTCGCCCTTCATTTATAATTAAAAAAAATTTTTTTATCACGTGTCTAAATTATACGTGAACGGAAAGAAACTTCTACATAATTGTTTGTTTCGTTGATATAAGACCATCATTTTGTAGCAATACATCTTTGCTTTTGCTTGGTTCTGTCAAGAATCTTTTAGCACACGCAACGCAAGATTGATAAAAATTTGCTAACAAAAGTTGAGAAACAAAAACAGTTGCTACAGTAAAATATTTAAAAAGATTTTTAGAGAACCATAACTATTTTTGACACTTAACACACTTAAAAATTCTTTATGACTTGGAATTTTCAGTTAAAAATAAAACATAGGAAAGAAAACATACTTTGATTTCTAAAGGGTTTATATCCGTAACGCTCGACGCGATAATGCTAATACAGAACCCAATATACAGGAAAACCATAAAAAATGTGCAAGTGATAAATTATAATGGTATCAGCTATAAACGTTGGTTGAAGGTCACAAATAAAGATTAACTCAAACAGTTTTAGACAAGCGCATGCGCAAATACTTCTTTGTTATTGACTCACGTGTAGCGGCAAGTACACAAAATGGCAAAATCTGAGCGTAAATTGTTGAGCTTTCGATTTAAAAGCTTTAAAATAACGATTCTATATTATCTTTTTTTCCTTTGGAGTTTTATAAAAGAGAGTGTCTTCGTTCCACCACTACATAAAGATTTGCAAAAGTTGAGGCACAGAATTGAAGAAGGTATTGCTTCCACTCCGAATTTGTTAAACAAAGTGTGTGAGGAATTGGACTTTAGATTGAAGGTGTGCCGTATAACTAAAGGTACACCTATTGAATATTTGTAAAAAAAAGCTAAGCTAGTTTACTTTCAGTTAAATGTATGAATTACTATAAACAGTCTAATTTAAACTGTTATAATATACCATTGAAAATGGATCATTCATTTATGAACACCATGCACATTACAAAAATTCCTCTCAGAAAATATAAACATAATTTTTTTTCAGTATGCTGGCAATGAGTTGAACAAGTAAGAAAAATCATGCCTTAAGCATAGATTATGAAGCACTTTCAACACTTCATGAAATCTTTAACAAAACTTCGTTATTTAGGGAAATAAGGGTTTATTGCCAAATATATATTCCAAAACGTTTGAACAATAGTGTATTTGATCTGTCAGTTGATATACATACTATATAATGGGAAAAAATTAGTTTAGCAGGAAAGTGCCTAGTAACTTCAAATTTCTTTTTCAGCAATTTATACTAACAAATGGAAACATACTTGAATACATTTGTTCAGCCCTGTAGTTAACCTAGTACAATTATTACATGCTAGTATTATGCTAAAATCGATTTTAAACTAAAACACCCTTAAAACAACTGAAATTATATTTTCAGAAATTGTCATTCATAGTTGTCCATGCACCCGATTCTTTGCGTGGCCCTGTATATCATTTTATCTATATTCTGCAAACATTTTTTAGGAAATTGTATGCAGTTCAACGTAAAAATGCATTACTTATTTAAGTAGCACCTTTAAGTAATTTATGTTCATATTCACTAACGTTGGCGAACTCTTTTGGTTGGCCCTGTGTATTAACTATAGCATTTATACACACCATGTAATGTCCTTAGATTTAGTGAAACTTAAACGCACATGTCATAATTAAAATGCATTTCATCCATCCATCAGCGGTCATCGGATACATATACAGTGGCGGTCAAAACTTTCCGGCCAGCAAAATTTTTTCAGTTAATTTGTAAATATATCCTTATGAAGAGGAATCTCAAAGCGATACTTATATATTTTATCGACATATTAGTTAGGAACTTAATTATAGAAGAACGTGTAAATATCAATAAATTTAATTGACAAAATTAAGTATAAAAGCAAACGCATGTTCTCAAAAGTTTCCGGCCACCTTCACAAGTTCGTAAAAAAATGGTATTGTAATAGAAAATTACAGTGATCAACAACATTTACAAATACCGTTTTATCGTATTACTATTTTATTAGCTTTAGTAATGAGTACTGCGGCGCAGCAACTTGACATTCATGACAGTCAAAGGTTAAATATCGTCTATGGTACATTTTTTCGACATTTCTTGCAATTTTGGCGAAATTTCGGCTGAGTTGCAATATTTATAGATCCGCAGACTTTTGCCAACTTCTTTCCAAAGATTTTCTGTTGGATTTAAGTTGGGCGTTTGGGCTGAGCATTGCAAAAACGAAATTTTTTGTGCGAAAACTATTGCTTATCGAGGCTTGCATACATTATTTATGTCGTTATCATGTTACGAAAAATAGTTGCGACCAAATTTTTTTTCTCTAATAGGGCAAAAAATGGTCTTGCAAGATATCCTTATACATTGTATCATTCATCTGGTTGTGAATTTCAAATAACGGACCGACACATTTTTAAGAAAATACTCCCCACGGCATAACGTGTCCTCCGCCTTGCTTCATTGTAGGAATAACATAGGTCGAATCATACCTTTTGTTGTTAGGTCATCGTATGTAGTGTCTACCATCACTAGCAAAAAAATTTTAAATTCGATTAATGGAAAAATAGAACTTTTGTCCAGTTTTCACCTGACTATACTTTGTGTTCCTTGGAAAATGAAAGTAGGGTACGTCTGTATTTTTTTTTTTACCTATGAAATTTTTTTTTAACACCGACTCTTTCATAAAGTTCTGTATCACGTCAGCATCATAACACGGTAGACTAACTTATTTCAGCAATATTTTCATTCCGTAAATCGCAGTATATTGCAACGAAATTTTCATGCGGATTATCATTGGTTTTTCTCCTGATAATTCTGCCCACAGGAATAGGAATTTTCCTGGGTCTCCCGGACCTCTGAAAGTCCTTAAAGCTATGGCCATCTTTATATAATTTTTAAATATCGTTTAAAGTCGATTTTACCAATCGATAACTTAGCCGCAATATCTCGAGAAGATTGGCCTTTTAGCGACAAACTAATCACTCATTTATGAACAACAATTGTTGAACTTTTCATATTTGAATTCAAACTATGTTATACACATTGATTCATTCATAAACACAACCAAAAAACACTTTTCGGATAGAAAAAAACTAAAGAATGATAAATGGCCGGAAACTTTTGAAAAGATGCGTTTTCTTTTATACTTAATTTTGTCAATTAAATTTATTGATATTTACACGTTCTTCTATAAGTAAGTTCCTAACTAATATGTCAATAAAATGTATAAGTATCGCTTTGAGATTCCTCTTCGTATGGGTATATTTACAATTTAACTGAAAAATTTTTGCTGGCCGGAAACTTTTGACCGCCACTGTACAGTACCGGAAAGAATATACTATTTGAAATCTTTTGAGTGTCCCTGTAAATGCGATGTACTTCGTTTTATGCATGACAATATCGTATAAGTTATATTAAGCCTCAGTGATACATATCAATTTTATTATACATGAAACAGTTTAATATATTTAAAATGTGCCTCACACATTTCCACCTCTTTACCATTATCTAATGGTTTTTTGTGTGTCCCTGCAAATGAGTAGTAGCTGTATTTTCACCGCATATTTTATAGAATAAATATTTTAGTCCATCTTCTGAATGTATTTTAACATGTTTGACAGGGTGTAACATCTTTAAAATTCCTTTAAAACGATTTCCACCTATACGCCGTAATGTAATGGAAAACTTTTGACTCTCCCTGTAAATAAAATAATGATGGTAGAAACTTCATTTTCCACAGGGTTCGTGATGGGGTAATCATCAATAACGTCCAAAAATTACAGGGCAATCCGAGTATATTTACGGGAGATAGAGCATGGACAGACAAACCGAATGCATAGCACTTTGCAACTTTCTTGGAAAGTGCTAAAAATGTCTTTAACTTGCGATTGCTCCAACACATTCGGTAAATTGTGGCGCGATAAATCACGCAACCAAAATTAACACAATCGGTTTTCAATCTTTCCAAAGGTTTTCTTTCTGTAATCGACTATTTCCGTATGCTTCTTGACTTATCCCTTCATTTATAATTGAGGTATAATATTTTTTATCACATAATACACTAAAATATACGTGAACGTAGAGGAATTTCTAAATAATTGTTTGTTTACTTGATATAAGCTCATAATATAATACATCTTTGTTTTTGCCTGATTCTGCCAAGAATCTTTTAACTCACTCAACATATGATTGATAAAAATTCGCGAACAAAGCTTAAAAATAAAAACAATTGTTATAGCAACATTTAAAGAAAACATTTTTAATATATCATAACTATTTTTGAAACTTTCCAACATACATAACATGCATTTATTGTTATAAATCTTAAAACTAAAGTATTGAATATTAGGTAAAAGTACTGGTCTGGTATCCTCAAAGTAGCTGATTTGCATACAAAGTCAGCAACTTTTATTTTATCTCTGTTTTCTTCAATTGACTTATATTTTACCATCTGTAGCGAAACAAAAAATAAAGGATATTTGTCTATTAACAGAAAAATTCTGATAGCACTGCTGCTCTGAAAATTTAAGTGAATTGAAGAACCTATTTCCGATGTTGTATAGAACCTGGTGTATATTACAAAATTCATCTCATCAACATAGTTGCTAATCGCCCTATTTTTGTCAGACCAATAATTTTATGCATAAATACTTTCGTTATAGAGTTGCAAAATTTACACAATTAAATGAAGTGAACATTTTTGTAAGATTTTACTGGTATCCAAAAAACTATCGCAAACTATGTAGTAAACAAGAAAATAATTTTGTTATTTGTCTTTAATATGTCAGCAATGAACTGAAAAATTCCTTAACGTGCGATTTCTTTCAAACATTCGGAAAATCCTGGCGCGATACATCACGCAAACGAAATTAACAAAATCTCGTTTTCCAAGCGTCCCAAAGACTTTTTCCTGTAATCGACTATTTTCGTGTGCTTCTTGACTTCGCCCTTCATTTGTAATTCAAGTAAAATATTTTTTTATCACATATCTAAAATATACGTGAACGCAAAGAAACTTCTACATAATTGTTTGTTTCGTTGATATAAGACCATTATTTTACAGCAATACATCTTTGCTATCTTTGCTTCTGCCAAGTATCTTTTAAAACACGCAACGTAAGATTGATAAAAATTCACTATAAAGCTTAGAAACAAAAACAATTGTTACAGTGAAATCTTTTAAAAACATTTTTAGTGAATCAAAACTATTTTTGACATTTTCTAACATAGTTAAAATGTATTTACGACTTCGGTTTTTCTTCCATCTGTAAATCGCATAAATATACATATACAGGGTAATCCATTTAAAAGAGTACCCCCTTTTTTTACCTTTAAATCTGACAGTTGTGGCAACTCTTTAAGTATAATGTTTTAAACATTTCTTTAAGTATAGGAGTCGTTGAAATTATTGATGAGATTGTTTTAATTATAATTTGTTTTAATTTATTGATGTTAGTGAACGTCCCTGGAAAATCCTATCTTTCAGATAATTCCACATAAAAAAACTAAAGGGGTCATAACTGGTGCCCTTAATGGCGAATTGAAATTAAATGGTCATCAAAGAATATTTTAAGCATTTCTGTTTTCCCGTTTGACGTGTGTGAAGGCGCTTCGTTTTTTGAAATCAGTAGTAACGGTCCTATTTATTAAGTAAAGCAATAAAAATTTGAATTTTGTCCTGGTAAACATTGGAATTGATGGATCGGAAAAAAAATTGGTTCAAATTGGTATTCACAATCTTAAGAAATCCTTTTTCAAAAATAAAGAATAAATAAAAGAATCGAAAGAAGCATACGATTTATTAAAATCATTTGTGCAGAGTCGGATTAAAGTTTTTTGATGATGTTCACGCAAATTTACATTTAAAAAATAAGTTTTTGCATTTAGAAAGTGAAAAAAAGAAAACGATATCCATTTAATTAAATACAGGCTTTTTGAATAATTAATGATGTTGTAAGTCTTGATGCATATGTTATAGATTAATATGATACAAAAAACAAACAGTTACCCTTTGAAATTGATCCCCGTTTGTAATAAATATCACTCAATTTATTACATATTATTTATATATACAGGATGTCCCAAAATTGACAATTGTCATTGTTTTTTTTTATTTATTTCAGTACTGCATTAAGTACTGATGCTAGAGAGTACTGATGTACATACTACCTCTAATGTAAGCTGCATTAAGTACTCTTAAATTGTTTACCTAATTATCTAATTGTACGAAAAAATGAATTTTCGGAACAATATTCTGGATACTTAGGGTGAAAAGCATAGTTTTATTCCGCACGAGATGAAAGATTTTTTGTTTTTATTTATATTTTACTATAGAAATATTTTGAATTCAATATTACAGAAATAATGAGGCAGATTTTATTTTTAATTTCGCTGTCATATTGTAGAATAAAAACAATCATATTCTTCGTTAATGTTTTAATTTGAAAAAGCGTTATTTTTAATAAATTTTAAAAATAAACTTGTTTTTGATTATGTATAACAGATTTAGTGTAAAATTCCCTTTTTAAAGGCGATATTTTAGCGAAATTCAAGTTCTTATTCTTTCGATAATTAATAAAATATTCTTTTAAAGGAAAACCAGTCGTTGGGAACCACCGTAATACTTACCCAACATGGATATGCATATCATAATATATTATAATAGAACATATGAAAACTGTTTATACAATGCATTGCAATTTCAAAACAAAATTTAAACGTACATCTAAATATTGTTAATATACATAGTAATGCTCTATTAATGGCTGATGAACCCATTTCGACAAACTACATAAAATGCGAAGCTACTTCAGTTGTACCAAACTGCCTAAAAGAAACATCTTTATAACTCCAAAAGTAGTAATTATATAAGCTAATAGATTACTGCGTTGGATTAAGCGTCTCATTTCCAATTAAAATATTTATCTGAATTGAAATTTGAATGAAATACAGGGTAATGAAAAATTGAAGAATGTGCAAAACAGGATTAAAAATATCTCGGCAACTAATAATCCGATCAACTTTGTTCTTTATGCAAAACTTGTGTTTTTTACTGCCTTTTACTTTCACTCCTAAAAATAAAAAAATCGAAAATTTTTATGTAACTTTCATCAGAACAAATTTTTCGAGAGTCCGAAAAATATAGTTCCGGATAATCTAGGTTACTGATATTAAATAGGCTTTGTCCCATTCTTACATACTAAGTACATTCCGAGTCTCTATCTTAGTTTGTTCGTGAAGTACAGCGTTTGCAGGCACACAACGGACGGCATTTTATTTATTTATTTTTTTAATGTATTTTTCGGCATTTTCACTATCTGAAACGTGTAAATCTGTCAAAATTTTCTTTTTCGATTTTCAAAACGATTGCAGGAATTACCCTATACTACGCATGATGGGTAAGTAAAAAAATAAAGGGGAAAAAATTTTTTTGTAAAAAGAAGCAAATTTAAAATATGAAATTTGAAAGAAAAAAAATTAAAAAGGGTAGAAATTTTGTAGATATTTTGTACTGTAACTCATTTATTTACTCCGACATTAAAACACTTTTCTTTAACTTTCCCTATTTTAAAATTCAGTTATTTATACATATTATCTTGGGGTTTTCTATCAAAATTCAATCCATTTTACCTTTTTTTTTTTTTTTTTTTTTTTTTTTTTTTTTTTTTTTCTAGAAGGGATACGTTTCAGGATTTTGGATTAAATTGAATGTTTTATGATATAATTTTTTTTAACTACGATTTTTACTTTTTTATAGCTTTTTTTTATTACAATTTTTTAAAAATTTATTACTTAAAAAATAGAGGGCTCTGTCCTCTACGAGGTACTGTCGCCATCCCCCATTCAGACACTTCAAATACTGAAAACGCGTTAATTTCATTGTCTTTATAAAGATTGAATTTTAGTTCAAAAGAAAAATGGTAATCTTTCTGTTAACTGATCTTTCATTTTCCTTTGATCGGAGATTTTTAAGACCAAATCAACCGGTGTTAAGAGATACAATGTCTCTTTTCGTCCTTCAAAAAAAAAAAATAAATAAATAAATAAATAAAATAAAAAATAAAAAAAATAAAAAAAATAAAATAAAATAAAATAAAATTTTTAAAATAACCAAACGTAAAATGAATTAAGTAAGCAGTGAATGAAAGTTAAAACAATTTTTCTACAGTGCTCAACGATGTCCAGAGTACAGTAAAGGTGTTATCTTCTTAATTTTTTTCGATACGCAATGTATGTGCATCCTAGATCACCATGAAGAAATAAAATTGAAAATGTCATGGGATCTCCATGCTATAAAATTTTAAACACATTCTTGTTCATCAATTCTAGTCAATTAATGCAACCTTTTATAACTTTTAGCATATGGATTTATTTGTCTAAGAAATCCACATAAATATATTGTTACGGATTTTGTAAATAGTTAATAATTGTACTCGAAAAAAATGTAAATAATCCTATAAAGCTCTATTCATAAGCCAATATTAGTTTTTTTTTTTTGTTGCATTAAAATGTCTGAATTTGTTGATTTTCTTCAAGCAAGCAAACATATTATTTTTCATTGGATGTCTATGGGAGCTTGGCGAAATATTAGAGATATCGACATGTTAGCGTCACTTCTAGTGACTAATTTTGGATACCAAACTTGGCGGCATTTGGCGACAGAGTCGGACTCCACACCTTGTGGTTTCTATACAAATTTTCATTCGTCCATCGGTTATCTACGCAGAAATCCAATGGTCCATTTCTAAATCGTTACTTTATGTATATATAAATATATATATATATATATATATATATAAGGATGCGAAATTTGCCCAAAAAGAGGAAGCTTGGTTTTTAATAACCAATATCTGTTTGAAAATACATCTATCCAATCTTATATTTTATGCGCTGGCATGAAAACATTTGTTAAAACTTTTTAACCCTTTATTTACCGCATTATGAATTCAAGAAAATTTTACATTCTAAAGCATTTTACGTAAATTGTTTAAACTAAATTAAAATATTTATATAATCATTTAATAGATTTTTGAAGGATTTTAGAAGCGTTAAAAAATTTAGAAGGATTAATTAAACTTGAATTTACAATGATTTTCAGCAATATTTATAATCCCACTCAAATGTTTTATTTTAAATTGTTTTCTTAGTATTTTGTAGAGTTATAAAATGTACAAATATGATGTTTTTCCATAGTAAATATAGAAATATTTCCGAATTGAAAAATCCCAATCCTTCTCCCTGAGTGCCTAGAAAGTTGAATAGATACAAAGGCAAAAGAAATCGTCCTTTTAAAAATATTTTTTTTTATGTAATCAATAATGATTTTGGAACAAAGTAAAATAACGTATCTGTAACTCATTCTGAGCAGTATTACAACTAATAGACGTATTAAAAGAATTTTATAATAAGTAATTTTTACGGTACTTATAAGTACCATCGATAGATAAAGGGTTAAAAGTATCTGAAGTAGTTCTTTAAGTTAATTACTAAAGAAAGTACGTCCATCAGTTTTTTTCTGAAACAAAGAAAAGAAAGATCAAAATATTTTCAATGTGTGTTTTCTAAAGAAACACGTTACGTCACAGTCGTTGCAATACATTCACATATTCTATCGCAGTCGAGAGCTTTTCTATTATTTTGTATACATCATTTCTTTTATTCAAAATTTCTGAAAAAGTTTAAGTAGAGTGATATATTTAAACTATTTCAAGAATATGTAATGCAATATATATTACATTTAGGTTTTTTTAAACCTATCTCGGTCAATGCCGAGTAGGATTTCTACAATACAAATATTAAACTATTGTCTCAGCATAAATATTTCAGGTATTTCATATTACTAAAACAACACTAAATTAATATATATATATATGTGACCATTTAAAAGTTAGGAGCCAGAGACATCAACGCCGGGTTTCCCTTTCACCGCACAGAAGTCATGGCCACCGAGGAAAATAAATAAATAGATGTAAAGGATCCAATAAATTACTCATTGGCTGCAGTAAGTTCATTTATTTAATCCATAGTCATGAGAAAGGGAAAAGCGCCTTTTGCAAACTGTCTTTTACCCAAAACATTCCATCATTACTTCAGCGAGCCGTACTCATCGAAGAAAAAACCCAAAAATCCTCTTTCTCAGCTCGAGGCTTCCCCTCTTAAATCTAAAAAGAAAATTCTAGAACATTCTGTAACCTCAAACCATCATTCTTTTATGTAAACAGAATTCTTGTCCAGCTTCGAGATTAAACACTTAATTCAGACGATAGTTTTATAAAAAAAAAAAAATATTATTTAACCAATTTATAATCGACTAAGGATTTCTTTGGCAGACGATTTTTAGAGATGATTAATTTTAAGAGAAAAAGAAAAGAAATGAATTTATTAATATGCACACTGACAAAGGTTGACGGAGGAAAAATAAATAAATAGATAAAATAAAATAATGATATTTTTTGAAAGGTATGGTTTTGGAATAAATTTAATAAGACTTTCTTAAAAAGGGTTGATAAAAACATAGAAAAATGAATTTTATTTGGAATATTAAGAAATAAAAATTTAATTAAGAATATTTTTAATTTAGAGCCATCTTTTTAAATTTACGCATACTGGAACAATGTTTTTTAAGGCAAATTAAGAATTTATATCGTCTGCATAAAGATTAACAGATTAGATTTAGAAACAAGATTTTAATTTAATAATTTGAAGTAAGTACGGAACATTATTATAAGAAAATTAAGACAGTATAAAGGTTAGTTTTCGTGAAAATTTTTTTAATTTGTAATATATATATATATATATATATATATATATATATTGAAATGAATCTGTTAATTTAAAAATATGATGAATGAAAATTTTGTAGTTTCGAATTTTTACTATGCATAAAGATAATTAAGAATACATATATTTTTTATTTTGTTATTTTAATAAAATCGAATTAATTCTAAAATCATTATTTATTATTTATAATTTTTTCCCACACACACTTACAAAATGGTTACACTTTTTATTTTAACTATTAACTTAATTATTATAGACAAAACTGATTTTCTTAATTTAATTAAGCTTGAATTTAGACATAATCTAATTTTAGTTAGTGTTAAAGAATATTTGTCTCCATGACAGCAAGTACTCGAGACAGGAATTCCTGATGTTATACTAATTAAATTTGACTTGATTTTCTTGAGAATTTACAGAAATGTTTTCGCTTTCACGATTCAAAAGAATGTAAAAGAATTCTAAACGTTTCTCAAAAGAGAGTTATGTATTGTAGTTCGTTTGAAATTTCATGTTAATTTTAAATTTAATTGTACAATAAGCAATGTATTTAAAAACATTTTGCCCTTTTTTAAATTTATAATAAGAAGATAAGATAAATTAGGATTATAATAAGAAGAATAATTAATTCTGAAATCATTATACATTATTTATATATTTTTCCAAACAGACGCACTTTTAAAAAATAGTTAGAGGTTTTGTTTTAACTATTAACTTCATTGTTATAGACAAAACTCTTTTTCTTAATTTAATTAAGCTTGAATTTAGACAGAATCTAATTTTAGTTTATATTAAAGAATATTTGTCTCCATGTCAGCAAGTACTCGAGCGAGACAGAAATTCTCGATGTTATACTAATTAAATTCGACTTGATTTGTTTGAAAATTTACATGACTGTTTTCTCTCTCACGATTCAAAACAATGTAAAAGAATTCTAAACTTTACTCAAAAGAGAGCTGTGATTGTAGTTCGTTTGAAATTTCATGTTAATTTTAAATTAAATTGTGCGCTAATCAATGTATTTAAAAATATTTTGCCCTTTTTTACATTTATAATAAGAAAAATTGATAAGTTGACAAGAAAAATTAAGATTATAGTGATAAGAAGAATTAATTCTGAAATCATTATACATTATTTATATATTTTCCAACCAGATGCACATTTAAAATACAGTTACAGTTTTTGTTTTAACTATTAACTCAATTTTTACAGACAAATTTGATTTTCTTAATTTAATTAAGTTTAAATTTAGACGGAACCTAATTTTAGTCTGTGTTAAAGAAAATTTTGTCTCCATGACAGCAAGCACTCGAGACAAGAATTCTCGATGTTATACTAATTAAATTTGACTTGATTTGCTTGAGAATTTACATGAATGTTTTCTCTTTCACGATTCAAAAGAATGTAAAAGATTTCTAAACTTTTTTCATAAGTGAGTTATGTATTGTAGATTGTTTCAAACTTCATGATAATTTTAAATTGAGTTGTGCAGTAAGCAATCGATTTAAAAACATTTTCCTTTTTTTAGCACTTTGAAACAAAGCTGAAAAGTTTTTATATATTCGATTTGTCTGGCCATCTGTCCGTGTGTCCATGCTCTAACTCCTGTAAATATACTCGGATTTTCATAATATTGATAAAGTTTATTTTGGATTATTGAAGCTTATTTATTATTGCATATATAGTATGCACGGTTAATGGTTCATTTACATGGACACTCAAAAGTATTCGATTATATTATGATATATGGGGGAAAATTGTTTCGAGAGTATTTTAATGACATTACGCTATTTCAAATGTATTGAAACTGATATAAACAACTGAGTTTCACTATGATCACGTTAGAACAGAGCATTTATAGCATTTTTTATTAATTTACAGGGGCACACAAAAGTATTCGGTTGCAGTACTGTTTTTCTGTAATAATTGTTAGAGAATACGCTTTGAAATTCGGTTTGCGCTTTTAAATTTAATTAGTTTTTCTTCATACTTCTCTTTGCATATGATTTTTATACTTGATATACTGGGCTGGACAAAAGTATTGATATGTTATTCTCTTTATTAGTGGAAATTGCTGAAGGAAAATAACCCTTAAATATACTAGATTTAGGAATTTATGTAGTTAATAGATACAAATCTCTTTATTATATACAGGGCTGCTGAAAAATTCGGATAATTGTCTGATTGTAAAAGGGAACAGTTGAAATTTGGATTTGAAATACGTTAAACATATCCATATGGTGAAAAGATACGTAATATTTTAATTTTTTAAACGGTGCAATTTTGTTACAATATTTTAAATGTATAGGAAATTGCTTTATAATCTATGCTTCACGCATGTTTTTTTTCTTTTTTACATTTAAAATAAGAAAGAATAAGAATAAGAAATAAGATTATAATAATAATATGTTGTTGATTTGATGAACTGATACGTTTTCTTCATCATTTTAAAATCCGATTTTCTTTCTGGTTGAATGTCGCCTGTATGTATTTCACATAATTTTTTTGGATGCTGTAGCTCAATAACTAATAAAAGGAATTCCATGAAACTGCATATTTAGTTATGTATTGAAATAAATCGGTGTTGATTAGATGACTGTAGAACATTCTCGAATGTATGTATATAAGATTCTGAATTGTAATGCATGATCGTGTTTTCATTTGAGTTGTAACGATTAAGTCAAAGGAAACATATATGCAGTAGTTGATCATTTGATTCAATTGTTTTTAAGTTATATTACACTGTAGTCAGAATATTAGAAGATCCACTTTTTATTAAAGTGAAAACAATGAAGATTACCAGGTGGAAATCTCACTAATGTAAAAGGTAGTGATTTCCATCGTAGAGGCGAGGACGTTTGCAGGCATTAAGCTTTATTAACACTTTTAAAAATTTTTAATTTTACAGAAAAAGTCCTTTATCATGACAAAAAGGCATTTTCCGTTAAAAGTCGAAATTTTTCTTTATATTTACTGAAAACAACCAGTGGACGAAGGAAACAACAGAGACACTCTGTTATATATCGCAAGTGTATTTTCAATGTTTATAAAACTAACATGTTGTTGCACAGAAATGATAAACTCAGTAAAAGAAAACTGCCTTTATTTAAGATTTCTATCGTTCTACTGAATTTCAACTGTACCTGATACCAACAACTTTTTGAGCACCAAATTAACCGGACTGTATTCTAATCATTCATTGAGCAAAGAAAATTTCTCTAATAAATTATTTAATCAAACCATACTATTATTATTCATTAATCATAAAAAATCATAATAATAAATTAGCTTAATTAATTAAAATTTACAAGACTTATAACAGCATTGATAAAATTACAATCTACCTTATAGAAATAAACGCACTGTAGATTCCACTATATGACTTTAAAAACACGTGCATTCTAAAATTTTCTGGGGTGATAGCTAGAGCAACGGATTCCCACACTAAAGGTTATCAGTCTGAATAATTTCGACAACGTTATTTTTTTCATCAGTCAATAAATAAAGGTGCTTCTAAACTGTTCAATCAATGGTAGCCACCAGACAACTTTATAATAGAAACTTACCGCTTCTTCAAATAATGTTTTTCCTTCTTTTATATCCCAAAACGGAAAATCTACTAACAGAACGGAAAAAAATCTGGCAATTTTGCTGCCAATAGTTTTATTGTGAATTCCCATATATATTTTTAAAAGTGTAGGTTGAGAAAAAGTAGCTAGTTTTAGTTTGATATGGTTAAATTAATTCAATTCCAATAAGAAGTAAGTTAAAGGCCCCAGACAAAATGAACAAGAAAATTAACAGTATAAAAATATTCCAAACTTCCATACAATAAGTCGGGAAAAATTTCAATACGTTATAAAGCTAAACTAACTAATGTATATCCATAAAAAAAATTCTAGAGCTTGGTGGCGATTGCGGTAGAACACAAAGACAAGGGAAAGACATCAAAATTTTAATTTTTCCTAGCGCGGAAATTTGTTTTTATCGATTTATGTACAATAACACGCAGACAAAAAAGGTGCATCAAAGACCGGTGGCAATCCCCTCATTGAATTCGCGACTGAAATCCCAGAAATAGTTAAAACTCGATTGGAGTCCGATTTTAGCGGTCGACTCGTAGCTTTACCATTGTGGTTTCCTGCAGCCTAAAGTATGAAAACATGGAGGACTGAGAGCAGGAAAACATAAATGATGAATCTACAATTCAACCGCTGAAATCGAGTTTTCAATCGTTTTCTGCAAACATACGATTAAGAAGATCGATTTCATTTTAATATGTGAATAAAGTTTTAATTAATTGTGAAATTTCAGCCGTGAAATCAATGAGGTGATTGTCTGTGCTGTCGCCTTCTGGTCTATCTGGTGACGCACTGTAAAGCAAATATCAGCCAATTAACTCTCTTGGCGAAACTCTTACTGTAATTTTTAGTGTACACTGTAAATCCAATTTTAGTGGTAGATGGATAGATTTATCATTGTCTTTTCCAGCTCCCAGTCCTCCATACTGTCATATCTTTGGGTACAGGAAGTACGGAATGATAAACTTACCAATCAGCGATTAAATTCGAGTTTACAGGTGGTTTACACAAAGTTATGACTTAGCAGACTAGTTGCATTTTAATATACTAATAGCGCTCTGTATAATCCTGTTATTTCAGTCTTCAAGTCGATGAGGTGATGGTCTGTGTTGCCGCTTCCTGGTCTATTATGGCGATAAAATTTGCCAATGAAGCCTTTTATTATTATTATTACTACCCGCCTTTGATTATCAGTTTGGTCACCTTTAAATGCATTCTAAGTATTGTATGATGTTACATTATCATACAACGAAGCCTTTTATTCATTATTCTACCCGTCTTTGGCTAGCAGTTCGGTCACCCTTAAATGCATTCTAAGTATTGTATCATATTATATTTTATTCAGAATTTAATTTATCCTTTCAATCCTTCGTCAAATTCGAAGTTTCTGACAGGAAATTCAATAACTCGCTATTTTTATGATAGCCGGGCGTTGGTGATAACTCGCCAAACATTGTTCAAGCCTCATTTTTCCGAATTCCATTATTTCTTTAAAATTATTATATTTTCATTCAGTTTATTTAAAATATCTAGCCTTATATTAAAACGGAATCATGTAAAATTCGTGACTTTCACTTATTACTTAAAGAAGAAAGAAATACAAAAAGAAAGAAGAGGAATAATTTCACCATCAAAGCATTATTTAATTTACCACGTGAAAAATAAAACATGCTAACTGCCTAGTTAAAAAGTGCCGTTGGCAGAAACTGCGCTTGGCTAACATAAAAATATCGAGAATTGACATAACGATAATGACAATTTTTAAGCAGTTTTATTCAAAAAATAAATTAGAAAAAATTTGTTACATTGCATATGAATAGCAATTGTAAGGGTTTATGACTTGCGCTATTATAAAATAGACAAAACGATGGTGACGGAACAGAATTTGGTGATATACCACTTGTGCCCGAATAACATTTTAGTATCAAAATGCCTCCTGGCATATAAACAGTGCAGTGGTGAACTCGGTCGCATGACTTAAGCTATTATTATTGAGATAAATAATGTATATTTATTTGCATTTTATGTAAAATGAATTTTTTATTTTATCATGAAGTTAATATCGTACAAAATACTACTTCATTATTCATTTTCATTTCAAATGTTTTATCCACTCAATAAAATCTGTTTTAGATTCACTTTTAATCACTTCTAAAATTGCCATTTTATACAGGGTGTTTGATATAAATGCAACTATCATAAATTTATTTCCGCTTTGTTATCGAAGTAGAAATAAAAAGCTTACTACCCCGAATATCAAACTTTGTGTCAAGAATACTTTAATGTTTGCATGTGACACATAATTTAAATATTTCTTTGAATTTACTTCTCTCTTTGGAAGGGTATTAAAAGAGGAGATACTATTTGGTTGAATTTACCACTTTAATTTAACTTGATAAATTACAGAACATTGTGCAGTTACATCAGCGAATCTCATTTAAATTGCATTACATGAAATATTCAGACGTTTCAAAAGCGTCTTATAACATATTGCGTATTATCACGAACATTCTGCATCGTTCTGATAATATAATTACAAATTTAGTTTACGGCGAGTAATATTATAGAATTAAAAAAATTATATAAGGTTATGGGATTTTTTTTGCTCTTTTGTTACAATATAACAATAATAATATACGCGGCAGTTGACTGAGACAGTAAAAGTAGTATGCACATTATTTTTTTCAATTATCCGAAGGTTTAATTATGGGATGTATAAAATGAAGGTAATTTAAAAGTAAAAAATATTTTATCAGCATTAACCACTTAGTTATGGTCCGAGAAGCGGCTGCACAAACCATCATCTTATCTAACTTACGGCTGAAATTCCAAGAATAGCTAAAACCGATTTGCAATTTATGGTGCAACTAATTTGCCAAATCATATCTTTGGGAAAAACACTTGTAAATCCAATTTTATTGTTTGACTGCTAATTTAACCATTGTCTTTTCCTGCTACACAAAACATTCTCCATGTTTTCATAGTTTGGGTGCTGGAAGACACAATAATAAACCTGCCGATTAACCATTAAAATCAGCGGTTTCCACCAATATATGACTTGACAACCAGATACATTTTAATATATTAATCGAATATTGTTAAATTCAGGAATTTCAGTCTCCAAATAACGGACGTAATGGTATGTACTGCCACCTCCCTGTTCTATTATTTAAATACAATTTTTCAATAAAGCCTTTCATTACTATTATTATTAGTATTTTATTTATTTTCTTTTTACTCAAGACGAATTCTCCGTCTAACCATGGTCTTATAATTGCACAAAATACTGCGTCATTATTCATTTTCATTTCAAATATTTAATCCACTAAATAAAATCTGATTTATATTTACTTTTAAACACTTCTAACACTGCCATTTTATACAGTGTGTTTGATATAAATGCAAATTTCTTAACTTTCCTTACGCTTTGTTAAAGAAGTTGAAATACAGAGCTTACTATTCATAATATCAAACTCTGTGTCAAGAATACTTTAATGTTCGCATGTGACACATAATTTAAACATTTCTTTGAAATTGCTTCAATGTTTGGAGGGGTTTTAAAAGCGAAGATAATATTTGGGTGAATGTAACACTTTAACTTAACTTGATGAATTACGGAACATTTTGCAGTTACATCTGCGAATCTCATTTAAATTGTATTAGATAAAATATTCAGGCGTTCCAAAAGGATCTTATAATGTATTGCGTATTATCACGAACTATTATCATTGTTCTGAAAACATAATTACAAATATATTTTACTTGCTGTGTTACTACGAGTTATAGAACTTATACAATGTCATCTAAATTTTATTTCCTCTTTTTTCTCTCACAAAATAACAACAATATTGTACGCGACATTCGACTTTGACAATAAAATTAGGATTCATATTTTTTCCCCAGTATTCTGAAGGATTAATTGTAGGATATTAAGAATGAAGTTAATTTTAAGTATAAAAATATTTTATCAGTACTATCCATTTGATTCCAGTATTAGTTAAAACCCATCTGCATATTATGAAGCGACTTGTCTGTCAAATCATATCTAAGGAAAAAATACTTGTAAACCCAAATTATTGGTCGATTACTGGTTTACCATCGTCTTTTCCTATTCCTTAAAAAGTCTTCCACGTTTTCATAGATTTGGATACAAGAAAACACAATAATAAACCTATAAAACGACCATTAAAATCAGTAGTTTTCACCAATGTATGACTTGACAGACCAGCTACATTTTAATATACTAATCGAATTTTGTTAAATTCAGGAATTTCAGTCTCCAAATCGATGAGGTAATGGCATGTACTACCACCTCCCTGATCTATTATTTAAATACCAATTTTTCAATAAAGCCTTTCATTACTATTATTAGTAGTATTTTATTTATTTTCATTTTACTCAAAACGAATTCTCCGTCTAACCATAGTCTTATAGTTGCACAAAATACTGCGGCATGATTCATTTCCATTTCAAATATTTAATCCACTAAATAAAATCTGATTTATATTTACTTTTAAACACTTCTAACACTGCCATTTTATACAGTGTGATTGATATAAATGCAAATTTCTTAAATTTCCTTACGCTTTGTTAAAAAAGTTGAAATACAGAGCTTACTATCCGTAATATCAAACTCTGTGTCAAGAACACTTTAATGTTTGCATGTGACACATAATTTAAATATTTCTTTGAAATTGCTTCTCGGTTTGGAGGGGTGTTAAAAGCGAAGATAATATTTGGGTGAATGTAACACTTTAATTTAACTTGATGAATTACGGAACATTTTGCAGTTACATCTGCGAATCTCATTTAAATTGTATTAGATGAAATATTCAGACGTTCCAAGAGGATCTTATAATTTATTGTGTATTATCACGAACATTCTGCATTGTTCTGATAATATAATTGCAGATTAAGTTTACAGCCAGCAATACAATAAATTATAAAAGCCTACAAGATTTTAGGTGCTTTTTAATATTTTTCTGCAATATTGTGGATATTTAGTGAGATTATTGTAATTTTAATATACTTTTGTGAAGCTACAGTTTTCTCTACATTACAAAAACTAATTTTGTAGATTTGTGAGGGAGTGACCTTTGTAATAAAGGCACTCTAGCGTTTTTGAGATCGTGACGTCAATGATTTAACATGTGTAAGCGTGAAAGCGACATCTATCCTCTCTTTTACTTTAACTTTCTAGAGCGTGTGTGTCTTTCTCGTATTCTACAGTTATGTCGCGGTTAGAAGTAATATGTAAATTTGTAGTACCTCAGTTTGCAGCATATGAAAGCTTGGAGTTTGAGTGTGTGTAGAATGTCTGGCGGCGTTATCCAGCTAGTGGTGTCTAGCAGCAAAAACCAGCTGAGTGTTTCTCCCAGGAGTTTTACAGTGAGCCGCCGTCAGTTAGTTCATTCAGAGGAGAGCGATTTGGGAAGTTTGTCGTTGGTAAGAGATAGTAGTTATTTACGTTGAGTAGTTTAAAGTTATTAAAGAGTGTATTACAGCCACGGGCTGTTTAAGAAAGTTTTATCTAGCAGTCTAGCTGAAGTTTAAGTGAGAAGTAATTCGAAGTGCCCCGATTGAGTTAGTGCCGGAGCTGTGAGTATGAGTTTAATTTTTTAGTATTGTTACCCTTTATTAAAATTAAAGAACTGCTCCACTGCCCTTGAGCCCTAACCGTTCTAAATAAACTGGTTTTATCTTATATTCTGAGTTATGTCTGCATTCAGCACCCACCAGAACACCCAGCACGAGCACACATCCGTTACAGATTTACAACTTGTTTTATACAGTGTGCAGATAAAATTTTAATAGGCATACAGTTTTTTGCAACTTTAATTCTGCAAAATTACAGATTTTCTTACAGTGATCTCAGAATTGTTTAATAAAAAATCCTTTACAAAAACACTTAATCTTGCTTTTTAACTTTTTTTTTTTTTTTTTTTTTTTTTTTTTTTTTTTTGCCATAGCTGCTTCTCAGTGAAAAACTATCAATCAATAATATTCTTTTTATGCAAATTGAAGAAAGATGCATAATCTCCCCCAACTTGATAATTATTTTCTTGTATATTATTTTTGTATGTTTCCAAATAAGCATTGAGCAGTATTCCGTTATGATATTTACCGGTATCAGGTTTTTAATTGACTTATAAGAAATTATAATATCTTATTCCTAACTTTTTTTAAATTAAAATTTCAGTCAGAAATGTCGAAACTTAAATAAAATTTTTTAATCTTTTTTATATGTATAAGCAATAACAAATACACCAGTAAAATGATTAAAAATGAATATTTTAATGGAAAGGAGTAAAAAAAGCACAGTAGACCTATGTTATTTATGTTTGATATACTGAAAAAAGGAGTGAAAATTATCTATACGAAAAGTATACCACTTCATAAAGTCACAGAGACAGAAACACGCATATTAACTGAACAAAAATCACTAAAGCTTATTCATATATGAATTGAAACTTATTCGTACATGTATAGGAATTGTATTTTTAATATCATTTTCCAACACTTCATTAAAATAAATTTTAAAAAATACACTCAAAAGACACTTTTATTATTTTGAAAATAAAAATTGCAAAGGTTTTTAAAAAATGATGTGCTTTCACTATTTTTGAAAAATAAAGTTTAGTTCAAGTGAATGCACACGTTAAAGCAAATTATGCAACGGAATATATAATGTTTCACTAAAACCGAAATGCAATGGTAAATAGCAGAAATTACAGAGTGTCCATTAAAAAATGTTTCAGTTATAAATTTCAACAGTATCAACCGCAAGCGTTGTTGAGTGTTGATTCACAGTCTCCATGAGTAACTCATACAGTTTTCAGATGGCCGCATGCACGAGTGATGTTGAGTGTTTTGCTATGGACTGGCTTACAGTGCATGCACAAAATGGTGACTGCTGAGCTTAAAACGTTTGTGTTCTGCAATTTGCTAAGAGTGAACCTATAGCTTATGTTCAACACGAGCTTCTTTTAAAACTTAATTGTTATCCCTCATGTAGCAAAATCACACGTAATTGAGGAGGCTGCTGATTCTTTTACTGCAGATTTGTTAACCTAAGTTTGGCAAAGACTAAACTTAAAGTTGGATGTTTAGAACTATAGATGCACATATTGAACATTTATAGGATATACTAAGATAGTTTTCCTTCAATTAGATGCATAATTTGTTATAAATAGTCTAAATTAAATTATCATAATATACCAGTGAAACTGCGACATTCTGTTATGAGCTTTTTGTCTATTTCAGTTCCATGTTACGCATACGATTTTCTTAAGTAAAATACTATAAAGATATTTAATTTTCATTTTTATTAAATATCCTTGCTTTTATTATCTTTTATTTGATGAGACGAGATTTGCCTTATTTATCTCGTTTATAAACGTGTGGATTAAGGATTCAGTAAATACCATAACTATAATGGCATTGCAGAAATATTTCTGAAGTCAATTTCTCAAAGTGGACGTGCACGTGAGGTAGCCTTATAAATTAACCCTCGCGTGAGACGACACCATTGTCTCTAATTACTCGACATCTATCAAGCTTCAGTGATCCAGTCTTCCAGCAAATACGTTTAAAAATGTGAATGGAATATTTCTTTCCAGAAGTGTTTTAATCCAATTACTAGTGACAAAAGGCATAGCAAGTTCTACGTCTTTTTATTCTTTTGTTATCGTAAGTAAAAGTAAACAAATTGCGACGAAAGAGCAAGGAATTAATTTATGCTGGGAAATGATATTGTTCGTTTCAGTATTTTCATTTTAAAAGTTCAGTAAAGGAAACTGAAATGCGACTTAAAGAAAATGAAGCATCAATATTTCATGAAAGTTATATTTAGGGGTGAAATATATTTATTAAAACAGGATATAATTAATTTAATAATTGCAAGTACAACTTACTCGATTGGAATTTGTTTGATTAATTTCTATCGTCAAAAAACATTCTTTTTATGTATTTTTAATTAATTAATTTATTTATTTATTTGTACTTTATACATTCTTTGATTTTTTTTTATAAATGGAATCCATGAAAAAGAGGTTTCTTTTTCTCTGTAGCAGCTTCGATTTATAGCTAAAAGTTTAGTTACATATATGATTTTTTGAAATGCGTTACAGATATTTAGCTTCCATCGTTATTAAATGTTCTTGCTTTTTATTATCGCTCATTTCATGACACGAGATTTCTTTTTTTATCTGGTTTACAAACGTGTGGGTTATTTCGATGTGGATAATTTCGAAAATTTCAATGAAAGAGTAAAGAATTAATGTATGTTGGAAATGACATTGTTCGTTTCAAGATTTTCATTTCAAAAGTTCAGTAAAGAAAACTGACATGCGGTTTTAATGAAAATACCGTACCAATTTTGCATCAAAATTTATATTTAGTGGTAAAAAGAGCTTTATTTATACGATATAGAATTAATAAAAGTTAATTTTGTATACAATGTACCCGATTTTTGTCTCAACAAATAAAAATTATTTTAAAATGCGTCCCATACGCAAATTTGATGTATGATTTGTTATAAATAGTCTAAGCTAAGCTATTATAACATGCCATTTAAACTGCAATATTCTTTTATAGGCACTCTGTACATTTCAGTTCCTAGTTACAAATACGATTTTTTGAAATGTGTTACACATATTTAATTTTCATCTTCATTAAATGTTCTTGCTTTTAATTATCACTCATTTGATGGCACGAAATCTGCTGCATTTATCTCGTTTATAAACGCGTGGATTAAAAATTAATGTTCAGTAAATGACGTAACTATCTTGGCAATGAAGAGATATTTCTGAAGCCAATTTCTCAAATTAGACGTTCACGTGATGCAGCCTTATAAATTAACCCTCGCGAGAGAAAACACCATTGTCTCTAATTACTCGACATCTATCAAGCTTCAGTGATCCAGTCCTCCAGCAAATACGTTTAAAAATGTGAATGGAATATTTCTTTCCAGAAGTGTTTTAATCCAATTACTAGAGACAAAAGGCATAGTATGTTCGACGTTTTTTTTTTTTTTTTTTTGTTCTTTTGTTAGCGTAAGTAAGGGGAAACAAATTGCGACGAAAGAACAAAGAATTAACTTATGTTATGGGAAATGATATTGTTCCTTTGAGTATTTTAATTTTAAAAGTTTAGTAAAGAAAACTGAAATGCGGCTTAAATGAAATTGAAGCATCAATACTTCGTGAAAATTTATATTTTGAGGGAAAATAAATCTATTAAAATGGGATATAATTAATTTAATTATTGGAAATACGACGTACGCGATTGGAACTTTTTTGATTAATTTCTATCTTTAAAAAAAAAACATTCTGTTTATGTATTGGGAATTTTTCTTTGCTCTATATAGATTCTTTGTTTTTTTATTAATGGAATCCTAAGAGGGTTTTTTTATTTATAGCAGCTTTGAGTTCTATCTAAATTTTTATTACATATACGATATTTTGAAATGTATTAAAAATATTTAGTTTTCAACTTCTTTAAATGATCTTGCTTTTGTTATCATTCATTTGATGACACGAGATTTGCTTTATTTATCTCATTTGTAAACGTGTGAATAAAGGATTGGTGTTCAGTAAATACCATAACAGTATTGGCAATAAAGAAATAATTCTGAAGCCAATTTCTCAAATTAGACATTCACGTGATGCAGCCTTATAAATTAACTCTCGCTTGACACGATACGATTGTCTCTAATTACTCGACATCTATGAAGCTCCAGTGATCCAGTCTTCCAGGAAATACGCTTAAAAATGTCACAGGAATATTTCTTTCCAGAAGTGTTTTAAATCAATTAATAGAGAAAAAAGGACTCGCATGTTCGACGTCTTTTAGTTCTATTGTTAACGTACGTAAGGAGAAACAAATTGCGATGAAAAAGAAAATAATTAATTTATGTTTGGAAATTATTTTGTTCGCTTCAATATTTTCATTTCAAAAGATCAGTAAAAAAAATGATATGCGGCTTAAATGAAAATGCAGCATCAATACTTGATGAAAACTTATATTTAAGGGTGAGATACATTTAAGAAAACGGGATATAATTAATTTAATAATTGCAAATTTGAAGTACTCGATTGGAGTTTATTGACTATTTTTTATCTTCTAAAAACATCCTATTTATGTATTGTAAATTTTTCTTTGCCCTATATGGATTCTTTTTTTTTCTTTTATTAATAGAACCCATGGATAGGAGGAATTTTTTTTATTCATAACAGCGTTGATTTAAAGCTAAAATGTTTGTTACATATACGATTTTTTGAAATGCGTCAGAGATACTTAGTTTTCATCTTCATTAAATGTTCTTGCTTTTTATTATCACTCATTTGATGACACGAGATTTGCTTTTTTTTATCTCGTCTATAAACGTGCGGATTAAGGATTAATATTCAGTAAATACCATAACTATATCGGCATTGCAGAAATAATTCTGAAGCCAATTTTTCAAATTAGACATTCACATGATGCAGCCTTATAAATTAACCCTCGCGTGAGAAGATACCATTGTCTCTAATTACTCAACATCTACATCTCTATATCTATAGTCTCTAATTATTATAATAATATTAATCTATCAAGCTTCAGTAATCCAGTCTTCCAGCAAATACGTTTAAAAATGTGAATAGACTATTTCTTTGCAGAAGTGTTTGAATCCAATTACTAGAGACAAAAGGCCTAACACGTTCGGCGTCCTTAATTCTTTTGTTCGCTTTAAAAGGTGAAATAGATTCTGAAGAAAGATCAAAGCTTTAATTTATGTTTTGACAAAAGATATTGTTCGTTCCAGTATTTTCATTTAAAAATTCATTAAATAAAACTGAAATGCGGCCTAAATGAAAATGTAGCAACAATACTTCATGAAAATTAATATTTAAGAGTGAAATATATTTAATAAAACGGGATTTAATAATTTAATAATTGCAAATGCAAAGCTCAAGGTTGGAATTTGTTTAATTAACTTTTATCTTGAAAAAGAAAAAGAAAAAAAATTTTGTTTATGCATTGTGAAATTATTTTTGCACAGTGAGAAGAAAGAGAAGAAAGGAGAGAAGAAAGGACTCTCATGTTCGACGACTTTTAGTTCTTTTGTTAACGTAAGTAAGGGGAAACAAATTGCGATGAAAAAAAAAAAAAGAATTAATTTATATTTTGGGAAATGATATTTTTCGTTTCAGTATTTTCATTTTAAAAATTAAGAAAATAAAATTAAAATGCGGCTTAAATGAAAATGAAGTATCAATACTTCGTGAAAATTTATATTTTGAAGGGAAATAAATCTATTAAAATGGAATATAACTAATTTAATAATTACAAATTCAATTTACGCGATTAGAATTTGTTTGGTTAATTTCTATCTTCAAAAAAAAAAAAAAAAAAAAAAAAATCCTGATTACGTAGTGGGAATTTTTCTTTGCTCTATATAGATTCTTTGTTTTCTTTTTTTAATGGAATCCTTGAAAAAAAGGGTTTCTTTATCTATAGCATCGTTGATTTATAGCTAAATTTTAGTTACATATACGATATTTTGAAATATGTTACAAACATTTAGTTTTCAACTTTTTAAAATGCTCTTGCTTTTGTTACCATTCATTTGATTACATGATATTTGCTTTTTTTAACTCGTTTGTAAACGTGCGGATTAAGGAATAATGGGCAATAAATGCCATAACTATATCCGTATTGCAGAAATAATTCTGAAGCTAATTTCTCAAATTAGACGTTCATGTGATGCAGAATTATAAATTAAGCCTCGCGTGAGGCGACACCATTGTCTCTAATTACTCGACATCGATCAAGCTTTAGTGATCCAGTCTTTCAGCAATTGTGTTTTAAAAAGGTGAATGGAATTTTTCTTTCCAGAAGTGTTTTAATCCAATTACTACAGACAAAAGCTATAACATGTTCGACGACTTTTAGTTCTTTTGTTAGCGTATGTAAGGGGAAACAAAATGCGATGAAAGAGCAAAGAATTAATTTATGATGGGAAATGATATTGTTCGTTTCAGTATTTTCATTTTAAAAGTTCAGTAAAAAAAACTGAATGCGGCTTTAATGAAAATGCAGCATCAATACTTCATGAAAATTTATATTTACTGGTGAGATAAATTTAATAAAACGGGATATAATTAATTTAATAATTGCAAATACAACTTACTCGATTGGAATTTGTTTTTTTTTTCTATCATACAAAAAAATTGTTTATGTATTTTGAATTTTTCTTTATATTATACAGATACTTTGTTTTTTTTTTATATAAATGCAATTTACTTATTGTATTTATAGCTGCTTTGATTTATAGCTAAAATTTTTGTTACACATACGATTTTTTGAAGTATGTCACAAATATTTAGTTTTCAACTTCTTTAATTGGTCTTGCTTTTGTTATCATTCTTTCGGTGACACGAGATTAACTTTATTTATCTCGCTTGTAAACTTTCGGATTAAGGATCAATGTTCAGAAACACCTTAACTATATCGGTATTGCAGAAATAATTCAGAAGCCAGTTTTTCAAATTTGACGTTCACGTGATGCAGCCTTATAAATTAACCCTCGCATTAGACGATACCATTGTCTGTAATTACTAGACATCTATCAAGTTTCAGTGATCCAGTCTCCCAGCAAATACGTTTAAATATGAGGATGGAATATTTCTTTCCAGAAGTTTTTTAATCCAATTACTAGAGACAAAAAGCCTAGCATGTTCGACGTCTTTTAGTTCTTTTGTTAGCGTAAGTAATGGGAAACAAATTGCCACGAAAGAGCAAAGAATTAATTTATGTTTAGGGAAATGATATTGTTCCTTTCATTATTTTCATTTTAAAAGTTCAGTAAAGAAAACTAAAATGCGGCTTAAATGAAAATGCCGCACCAATTTCTTATGAAAATGTACATTTACGGAAGGAAAATCTTTATTTATACGGAATAGAAAAAATAAAAAATTAATAAAAAATAATTTCGAATACATTGTAGTCGAATTTTGATTCAACAAATAAAAAATATTTTAAAATGCGTGCCAAACCCCCTAATTTACCTTAAATTTGATGAATGATTTGTTATAAATATTCTAAGCTAAGCTATTACATATACCATTAAAGCTGCAGTATTCTTTATTAGGCACTCTGTAAATTCCATGTTACAAATATGATTTTTTTAAATGTGTTACACATAATTAATTTTCATCTTCATTAAATATTCTTGTATATTAATAGAACCATTGGAATAGAGGAATTATTTTTATTTATAACAGCTTTGATTTAAAGCTAAAATGTTTGTTACATATACGATTTTTTGAAATGCGTCAGAGATATTTAGTTTTCATCTTCATTAAATGTTCCTGCTTTTTATTATCACTCATTTGATGACACGATATTTGCTTTTTTTATCTCGTCTATAAACGTGCGGATTAAGGGTTAATGTTCAGTAAATACCATAACTATAACGGCATAACAGAAATAATTTTGAAGCCAATTTCTCGAATTGGACGTTCACGTGATGCAGCTTTATAAATTAACCTTCGTGTGAGACGACACCATAGTCTCTAATTATTTGACATCTATCAAGCTTCAGTGATCCAGTCTTCCAGCAAATGCAGGTTGGTTATAAAATAAGTATCCCTATTTGGAGCTGTCTGTAGCTTGAAGGAATAACCCGAATGAAACCAAAATCGGTGCACATACTATTCAAGAAGGGAGAAGAAGAATAGAACAATGAAAACATTAATTACAATAATAGGCAACAGATGGCGCTACTTGTCCTTTCGGTGCAAACTCCTTTGTAAAATCAAAACGTCTGTTAAATCAAAATTTCTGCCATTAATTTTGCACGACATGGCTTTCAGTTTACCAAATCTCGCTTTAAATTTATAATTATTCTACGAACTGTTCCATGAACTGTTATTCACGAAATACCCCTCCACTCTCCAAAAGTTACAGTGTGGTGTGGTTTTACTGCAAGTTTTATTCTTGCTCCTTATTTTTTTGAGGAGTTACGACCAACAGGCCCTGTAACGTGTTCGGTTACTGCACAAAGACACCTGCGCATGTTACAAACTTTTGTAGTTCCTCAACTGCAGCAAAGGCAGTGCCTGTATGGAAAAATTTTTATGCAAGATGGAGCCCGCCCCGTACTGGGCGAGCAATACAACAGCTCTTACGGCAACATTTCCCAGATGATAGAGTAATAAGCCGGTATTTTCGTATGACGTGGCCTTCTCGATTCCACGATCTGACGCACGTGATTTTGGGCTTTGGGGGCACTTAAAGTCTATTGTGTACAATGGAGGTGTCGCAAACCTCAATGACTTAAAAGATCGCATATCACAAGATGTGCGAAACATCACTCCTGATGCTTTGCATTCCGCAGTTGAGTACGCCGTCCACCGCCTGTATTGTGTCTTGCAGCACAATGGTCATGTTGAACCTGAACTTGATCGGCACTGCCATGCGAAATCTTAACCCCATTCACTGTGAATTTCCAATAAATTAGGTATGCTATCCGGTTTTGTGCCTTAAGTCTTTGTTCTTGTGTTGCACATTACATTTCAATCACAAAAGCGTCATCCATCGGCGATTATTGCAATTATTTTTTTATTGTTCCAGTCTTCTTCCCCCTTCTCAAATAGTATGTGTACAAATTTTGGCTTCATTCGGGTTATTCCTTCAAGCTACAGACAGCTCCAAATAGGGATACTTATTTTATAACCAACCGGTACATTTGAAAATGTGAATGGAATATTTCTTTACAGAAGTGTTTTAATCCAATTACTAAAGACAAAAAGCATGGCAAATTCGACGGTTTTTTTTTTTTTTTTTTTTTTTTTTTTTTTTTGTTAGCGTAAGTAGGGGGAAATATATTGAGATGAAAGAGCAAAGAATAAATTTATGTTGGGAAATGATATTGTTCGTTTCAGTGTTTTCATTTTAAAAGTTCCATAAAGAAAACTGAAATGCGGCTTAAAGGAAAATGCAGTACCAATTTCGTATAAGAATTTACATTTAGCGGTAAAAAAAAAACTTTTTTTATACGGAACAGAATAATTAAAAATAATTTTGAATACAAGGAACTGAATTAAAAGTTTTTGATTAATTTTACCATGGAACAGATCTTTCCGTTTATACTGTGATTTTCCTTTGCTTTACACTTTGTTTCTCAATTATTTTCTCAATTGAAACTATGAAAGAAAGAATGAGTTCTATTTATAATAGCTTTGATTTATCACTAAAATTTTAGTTACCTCACTAAAATTTTAGTTGTTTGTAACTGATGTCGCTAATTGATAAACTGAGATGCAGCTAAAATGAAAATGTAGAACAAATTTCTCATGAAAATTTACATTTAGGAGCAAAAATCCTTATTTATGCAAAATAAAATTAATTAAAAATAACTTTGAATACAGTGTACTCGATTGATATTTTCTATATTTATCTCGTTTATAAACGTGTGGATTAAAGTTCTGTAAATACCATAACTATATCGGAATTGCAGAAATAATTCTGAAGCCAATTTCTCGAATTAGAACTTCATGTGACGCAGCATTAAAAATTACTCCTCCCGTGAGACGACAACATTGTCTGTAATTACTCGACTTCTATCAAGCTTCAGTGATCCAGTCTTCCAGCAAATACGTTTAAAAATGTGGATGGAATATTTCTTTCCAGGAGTGTTTTAATCCAATTACTCGAGACAAAAGGCATAGCATGTTCGACGTCTTTTAGTTTTTTGTTAGCGCAAGTAAGGGGAAAAAATTGCGACAAAAGAGCAAAGGATTAATTTATGTTGAGAAATAATATTGCTCGTTTCAGTATTTTCAAAGTTCGATAAAGAAAACTGAAATGCGGCTTAAATGAAAATGCAATACTAATTTCTTATGAAAATTTGCATTTAGCTGTAATATATATATATATATATATATATTTATTTGTGTGTGTGTGTGTATACGGAATATAATTAATTAAAAATAATTTTGACTATAACGTCTTAAATTGAAAATGTTTTGATTAATTTTTACCATTAAATAGATCTTTCCATTTATACTGTGATTTTTCTTAACTCTACAGTTTGATTCTTAATTTTTTTTTTCTCAATTGAATGAATGAAAGAAAGAATGAGTTCCGTTCCTAATAGCTTTTGTATTTATCACTGAAATTTTAGTTAAAAGAAAGTGTTACATATGTTTAGCAAATTAAATTTCGTGACAAGAAAATAGATCATTCACATTAATAGTTAAAGAATATTAAAAAACCTCCGATAACGAAGTTCATTTAAGCAAATAAAAATCCATCTTACGCTATCATCTCTAGGTAACAGATAAACACATTTATAGATTATTATTTCATGTTATAAAAACGAAGAAAATTATGCATAATAATTAAACATAATATACATAAATTATGCATAAATTATATCGCATATTATGTGGCATAATATATATTAGAATTATTTAAAAATTATGACATAATAAAATTAACCGGAGTTGTTTATATGATTTCATCGCAGAGATTGTGACAATGTATATATAGATGAGACTAGTAGATCGATGAAAATAAGATTTAAAGAGCCAGTTAACTCTTTTAAAAATGAGATATTAAATTCTAAATTAGTAGAACAAATTTTTGAAATGTACAACAATCTATCATTTAAAATTTCGTTGATTTTGAAAAATAACTGCAGTGTTTATTATTATAGATTATTCACTGCAAATCGGTTCACTAAGTTTCATCCTTACACTGTAAAAAAAAAAAAAAAAAAAGGGTCGATCTTCTAAAAAAATTTTAGTGATCCTTGTAATTACTAAAAAATTTTTAGTAATCTTACTTGGTTACAAGGAATCTGTAAGAATTACTAGAAAAAAGCTAGCAACGAATAAGAGTTAATAGTTTTACATTTTTAATAGCTATTACTAAAGCTCACTTGGAGTGACTGTCATAGCCTAGTGGTCATAGCACCGAACTCCAGGCTGAAAGTATCTCGGTTCGATGCTGGCCGCCACCAAATATGCACCCAATGTATGCAATGTAAATGCTTGTAAAATAAAGGGATTATGAAAATCCTGTCGTAGCAGTTACCATGGGTAATGATATCTGAATTTCCCTTCCCTTTTAGAAACATGTCAGAATAGAGCAGGTAGCAGTGTTTGGTGCTGCCATCTATTGCAGCTTTGTCGAAAATCTTCCGTTTCAGAAGTCTGTCTTTTTACCCACTGGATGCAGCTCGAAGGAAGCCCCTGCCCTTCGGGCACACGTAATGGTTACTAAAAATAATTTTAGAGCTATTACTAAAATTTGCTTGGTGGGTCATACTAAAAAGTTTTAAGTTAGTTATACAAAAAATTCTTTTGTTCAGTTTACAAAAGAAATGTTTGTTTCACTTGCAAAAAAAAGTTTGTAATAGTTACTAAAAAATTCTGTGGAATACAAATTTACTAAGAAATTTTTAGTAACCTCTTGATTTTTTTTTACGGTGTACTTGCTTAATGGATCTGGTTTTATTCTGAAGGAATATTGTAATTTAAATGTGTTACTGTGTCCATGGCTTGTCTATATTCTGTTACTGCTGATATTTGTACAGACGAGGCTGTACGTAGTACAGCAAAACACTTATTTTGTATAGTTTTGGTTTTGAATTAAATGTTTTCAGTATATTTTAAATTTAATTTCTTTTTCATAAAGTAGTCAAGTATATTTAGTGGTTCATAATTAGTTTAAAATTATTCATTCTTTAAAAATTCGAAGTATATCAAAACTAATACAGAAGGCATAAGTGAGTCAAAAGTCGCTTAAAAAGTATTGTTTTCAAGCCATTGTAGGGAAATGTAAAGGAAAAGAAAATATTCGTGTTTTCTTCAATAAGTTGATGTGTCAAGCTAGCAGGAAGAAGGTTGTACATTTCGCCGATTGTTACGAATCACAGAAATGCATTCAAAGCCATAGTAATACGTGACGGCAGTCAATAACTTAGAAAGGCTCAACCGGGGTGTTTTGAAAGTGGGGAACTATTTTCAACGATAGATGCATAAAGAAGTTTCATTTGACATTTTGTGGGTTTTGCAAAGAACAAAAAAAAGTCATAAGTGAGTAAAGTTCTCTATCTAGAGAAATTGTGCTTTTCGATTACCTTTTACATTCTTTATTTGCGGATACAGACATTTTCGGATATAAATGACAGCATAGATAATCAAGATGCATTGATCTTTGGTGACAGATTTGATGACAGAATTGTCATTACTTGTGTTAAATTTATATCTAAGCAAACAATGCATTCCACATGCGCAATTCTTTACGGAAGTAGACAGCTTGGAATATAAATGACAACATTGATAATCAAAATTGCATTATTCTTCGAAGACAGAATTGATAATAGAGTTTTGATTACTTGTGGAAAATTTCTTTAAAAAGAAACGATATATATACACTTTTCGCAAAGTTTAAAACGTTGTATAATATTTACTTTCGCTTTAAAACTAATCTTGAACCACACATGGAAGAAAGAGATATGTCTGAAAAAAAAAAGCGTAATAGATTTTAAATTCATTGATATGAAATTGATATAGTAAATAACCTTTTTAAATTCAAATTCGAATGAACTTGCAATCAAAACCATGATATCGTAAAACACGAACAATTAATAATGTATGAAAAAAAATATCAACTGATCAAAAACTGATTTCAAGTGAATGTATGCACGTGTAACAAAATTTAATAATTATGCATTTGTTTGTAGGATTTCGTGTGAAAATGATCTGATAAATAGTTTTATGTATTCTTTATGATTATAATATATTAACTATAACACAAGACTATCCACCTAAGTACTCAAATAATAATTGTCAAACGAATATATTAATACTGTTCTATAAGCTATCGTAATAAACTACCGTAAACTACCGGAATTACCTAAACAACTAATAAACTTCCGTAAGTACGTACAGGAAGTTCCGAAAGTAACCCCCCGTCTCTTTGGAACGTATCCCCGCAATACTTTTGATATTTTTTCTTTTTTGAAAAAGAGCCATTTATAAGTCCTCCCCTTTTATTATTTTGTGACACTTTCAACCCTTCTTTTTATTTTATTTTATTTATTTTAGGAAATTCCTTAAGGGTTTTTTGTCTCAATATCTCCTAAATAAATATCTTATGCAATTATTTTCTATATTATCTCTTTACATATCATTTTATCTCAACTGCATACTTCACTATGGGAGCTAATAAGGCCTTTGAAAGGGAAAAAAAACATTTTGAAAGATACTGTTAATGATTTCATGGATTTTTATGCACTAAAATTTAATGTATATATATATTGAGCTTAAGTTTTATGAATTTTTTTCGCATTTTTTTTTATAACTATATTAATCATTTTATGTAAATTTTGTTCAATAATTTATTATTATTATTAATGGAAACAATTTTTTCTTCTATGGAAAAGAATTTTAAAACCAAAAAATGTTAATTTCATCTGGCTTTATTTTAAAAACTGTAAAATCCTGTAAATTAAAAAAATTCAAAATACTCCCCACAACCTCCCAATTTCTTATAATTTTCATAAATTTTCCAATTTTAAGTTTCTTTTAAATTTATTAAAATTTCCTGTCTGCTAAAAGAAGCAGGGGTGTCGGTACTTTGGTACTTCACAGTATCTGTAGAATTTTCCCACGAAAATGTATCATGATATTTTTTTATTCATATTTTAGCAAAAATTTTAAATTTTATGCATTGTATATGAAGATGTGTCTGTGACAATCGTTATTATTGCATTAGAACACTAAATAAAAAATGCAATTAAGTTTGTAAAAGTATTTTTTGTAACGAGAAACTCTTACATTTCATGAAAAGAAGGCATTATATTCTTTTTTTATGACAATTGCAAAACTGCAATCAGATATATTAGTGAGATTAAAACTATAGGCTGCTTCAACGAAGTGTTTTAAAAAGCACAACTCTCAAAATTTAAGTAAAACCAATTACAAAAATTTATATTAAAACTTTAAGAAAAATTTAACTTAAAAATTGAGATTTTAAAAAGATTTTCTTTCTGTAAGTCACTATGATTCAAGCATCATTACACACATCTCCACTTATTTCATGATAATTTATGCAATTCCATTTATATGTTCATAATATTGCATAGTTAACAAAATGTCTAAATTTCACAGAATGATAAATTCTTCCTTGAGATATTCAACGTTAGATTTACATAAATTATTTGTCATTAATCTTCCAAAAAGTAATTTATATAAAATACTCTTTCATAACTCAATTAACTCCAAGACATAAATATTGGATAACAGTAAGTTAAGATAGTCTGGAAAATTTATGATTTCATAATTTGATTTTGTGATACCATCCCATAATTAATGCTGTGTTTATTGTCATACCATCATTTGGCATAGCATCTATAAAATCTAACAACAGTTGGTATCAAGTTGGAACAATTATATTGTTTTTAGTATTAAAAAAATTCATAGTAATCAAATTACAATTCACGACTTTCGAAAAAAGCTTTATACACATAGAAATAATAAATTTGGAAAAAGATATCTAAGAATTATTACTAATCTTTTTTCATAGAAATGTGCATATATTATTTAATTAATAAATCTTAATATTAAAAACATTATTGTGTCATAAAATTAATTCTATTATTAAATCTTAATATTGATTAAATCTCTTATTAAATTTTAATAATAAATCATTTATTAAATCATAATTAACATTCTATCACTATATTAATGTAATTCAAACTATCATTAATGTAATATTATCATATTAAATCCTAACACATATCATAAAGAATAATTTAAAAATGTAAAATACGTAATTTCAATTAAAATGGAATTTTAATACAATGCCCAGAAAGCTCTACACAATTATCTCAACATTAAATTATCTTAAGATAAATTCCTTAAGGGAAATCATTTTCTATGAACATAATTTAATTAAATTACTTTATATGAGACACAACTAATTTTCGGATTACAGTAAAGTTTACTCATTTTCAAAAGATTAAAAAAAAATGCAATTAAAGCGGTCCTTTGTTATACCTTCCATAAACAATGTTGGGCACATACTTTCTCAAAAGCAATCATTCTAAACTTGTGTATAAAATGCAAGTTTGAGCTAAAAGTCTGGACTACACCGCCATTAATTACGTTTAAGGTGGGTGTATTCAAGGGAAGAAACGCGAGGAAGCGACATTGTTGCGGTGAAAATTGGTTTTGTGACCAACCGACCATGTAAAAGGGGGAAGTGGATTTTACTACAGATTTACAGAGGATAATTTGTGAAATGGAGTCATGGTAAAGGAGGCAAAGAGAAAACCTGAAATTTGATTTTGCCGCGTGGCAACAACCTATGTATAAAAAATCGAAAAAGAACTCTGTGAAAAGTTAAAGTTTTCTCCCTACACTTTTTCTTTTCTCTTTCAAAAAAACATATGGTTTTGTTCATAAAACGTTTATAATATATTTTTTTATATATGATCTTCATGCATGAGCTAAAATTTAAGGAAGTACCTTGACTAGACATTTATGTATTTGGTAGTTTGTGTTTCTTAATAAATATAATCATGGAGAAGAGGCTCTCAAACTGCAATATTATGTAAATCATCCAGTGATGGCCCTAATGCATCTTGATATTTAAACGAAATACTCAGATTTTTCAAAAGCGTAGCTGCCAACTTTCATAGCATCTTTAATCAGCTAGGGCTAGAAATTATGTGGAAAACAAATAAATTAATAAATAAAATATAATAAAAGTTAAGAATTTCAAATTCTATCAGTCATCAATAATGTTTTAAATTATAAGAAAATAGGTTAAAAAGTACAACAGTAGTGCAGTAAGTTTTATAGAATACTATTTGTTGTTCAGTAAATTAATTCCCTTTTTTTACAAATTTCTTCATGTAACTAGTTTTACAAATGCAAAGTTGAATACGAAACTTTGTGATAAGTTAAATTTCTTTCCTTATTACTTTTTCTTTTCACTTCCACAAATCTTTTCCCAGACCGTTGTTAAATTTTCATATTTTTAGAGACTTATCTAACACGTAATTATATGTATGTAGACCCTGTTGATCGTACCATGGTAAAACAAAACTTTTGCACGAAACAAATGCACCAGAACAATGCTGGAAAGTATTAGTTGAATAACCAAAAATGATTCTTATTACGTATAGAAAGTGAATTCTATAATTAATGTACATAAAAATATGCATTTTAAAATTCGTTTATTTTTACGGTGTAATGATGTAGTGTAACCGAGAGAAAAGTATTTTACTACAGATTTACAGAGGATAATTTGTGAAATGTAGTCATGGTAAAACAATGCAAAGAGGATAACTAAAATTTGATTTTGCCGCATGGCAACACCCTACATATAAAAAAAAATGGAAAAAGAACATTGTGAAAAGTCAAAGTTTTCTCAATATATTTTTTGTTTTCGCTTTCGAAAATCATATTGGTTTTTGTTCATGAAACATTTAAATAATAATAATAAATATGTTTCTACAATCTTGAAGCATCATAGCAAACAACTAAAATTTAAGAAATACTTTTGACATACGTTAATGTACCTGTAAATGCTTTTAATACTTAATTCAAAAATACAATGTTTCTCAAATTATAATTTTATATAACTTACCCGGTGATCGGCGGAATTGTTTGCGACATATTTTAGTTATATTAAATAAGTTTTTGTGTAATAAAATTAATATATATCGTTGAGGCTTAATATAAGTTATTTCACGCATAATACGAAGTGCATAGGGACAGAAAAAATATTTCAAATAGTATATTCTATCCGAAGAACTATATATTATCGATTATGGCTGATGGGTGGATGAAATGCCTTTTTAAATATGACATGCGTTTTTAAGTTTCACTGAATTTATGCATATAACATGGTATGTATAAATACTATAGTTGGTATACAGGGATAAACTAAAAAGTTCGTGAAGGTTACTGAATATGAGCGTAAATTATTTAAAGGTGGTTTTTAAATAGATAATGCATTATTACACTGAACTGCATTGAGTTTAGTAAGATATGTTTGTATATTATAGATTAAATGATATACGGGGTCACAAAAAGAATTGAACACGTTTTAAGCGTGTTTCAGAGTAACTAAATACTGATGTTTAAAAAAGGTAATAGGTAAACTACAGGGCTTAACAAAAGTATTGAAGTATGTTTCAATCTATTAGTATAAATTGCTCAAAGATCAATTTCAACTTAAGCATTTTCTCATTAAACTAAATTTCCCAATTATATAGTTTATATATATATATCAACCTACATATCAAATAAGGGTTGTTCAAAAGTATTGGAATACATGTTTTGCAATAGACAGTGTAAACATCTAATTTTCTTAAAAAAACGAAATTTTGTTACAGGTTTCACAACGTGTTGGAAAGTGTTTCATCATCTACGTTTAACGCATGATTTTTCTTACTTGTTATATTTTTTAAGCGACATGAACATTTATATTAAAAAAAGAAAAAATTAATGAAAAAAAAGGAAAAAATACAGGAAAAGGGAAAATATCACTACCCAGTCACCTTTATTTCACAAGTTTCGCTTGCCTGAAATTTTGAAGTTCGCAGCATTTATTTCACACTTTTGAAAACATACTAATCACGATTTATTAGATCAAATGATTTAGAATCTTATTTCATTGGAGAAATAATATTTTATCGTATAAAAAAGCAAATGGAAATCGATAAAATTATGTTAGCAAAATATCAATATCATCTAACCCATTCAAAAAAATAAAAATAATAAGTAACATTAATAAGAAAACACAATTATCGGCATTTCGACATTAACAAAAAAGTCAGATATGCCGAAGACTTTTACGTGACTATAAATGATTTATCCACACAATAATCCATAGCCAACTAATTCGTTTCTACCCTTCCACTGTTTACTGCAAGCGTCGCATTGCAACTGGAAAAATCACCGGCTGAAAATCTATTATGAGACATCAATCCGAAACCACTCTTAAGATAAAAGAAGAAAAAAAACGCTCACCTTTCAATTGATTTTTTTAACAAAGGGAAAAAAGAGATAAATTGTTCTTTTGAGTACAAATCGGTCTTAGACCAGGAATTAATCGCTACAATTCTTTTACATTTGTTTAACTGAAAAATGGTCTGTTCCTGTTTTGTATTAAGATAAATTATTCTGATAAAAAAAGAAAAAAGTAAAAAGGATCAACAGAAATTTTGAGAGTAAAAACTACATCGGAAGATTATTTCACAATTTGTAAAAATTTCGTACGTGATAAGCACTTTATATTTTGTGTTAAATACATGTCCAGAATATTAAAACTTTTTTCATAAAAGGCGATTATTTTTAGATTTTTTTTTCAAAATAAATGCAATTTTTGGTCATCGCTTTTTTTTATTTGATAGCTGCATGTAACCGGAGGAGTTTCATTAAACTTATATGATTTTTTTAAACTGTTTTATGAGGTAAAAAAGAATAATTTTAACGTGCTTTAGAAATTATTTGTGATATTATACTGCATGTTTCTAGTGACTTCGTCAGTCAAAATATTTTTTTTCCTTTAAGATTTGGCTTCTAATTACTGAGACAGTGCAATGAAAGTGCTGTAACTTGACAAATTCGAGAAAAGCTATACATTTAAAATACTCTACAAATATTTTTTGGCATGTATCATAATATAATCGAATCTATTTGAGTGACCCTAAAAATGAACCATTATTCGTACATCCAAATATGCTTTGATGATCCTAAATAACATATATCAATTGGATCAAAATCCGAGTATATTTGCGGGATAGACAGATAGACAAACCGAATGTATAAGAACTTTTCAATTTTGATGGAAAGTGCTAAAAAAGAAAAGGAAAAATAACACAACCCAATCACATTTATTTCATAATAAATTTTGGAGTTGTCAGCATTTATTAAATCTTTTAAAAACTTACTTATCACAAATTATTAGAGCAAAAGATTTAGAATCTTATTTCATTTTAAATAATATTTTCTCGAGAGAAAAGCAAATAGAAATCGATAAAGTCATGCTATCAAAGTATCAATATCATCTAACCCATTTAAAAAAAGGTTAATATCCACAAAAGAAAAAAAAATATCGTCATTACTACATTAATAAAAAAGTCAGATATGTCGAAGACTTTAACGTCATTATAAATGATTTATCTTTATAATAATCCATAGCAAACTAATCCGTTTCTACTCTTCCACTGTTTATTGCAGGCATCGCATTACAACTGGAAAAATCACACGCTAAAGATCTATTGTGAGACATCAATCTGAAACCAATCTTAAGTTAAAGAAAACATTCACCCTTCAATTGATTTTTCAAAAGAAAAAAAAAAGATAAGTTGTTCTTTTGAGTACAAATCGGTCTTAGACCAGGGATTAATCGTTGCAATTCTTGCTCATTTATATTTAACTTAAAAATTGCCTGTTCCTGTTTTGGATTAAGATAAATTATTCTGATAAAAAAAATAACAAAAAGGATCAAAAGAAAATTTGAGAGCAAAAACTGCATCTGAAGATTATTTTATAGTTTTAGAAAGTTTTGTACATGAAAATCATTTTATATTCTTAGTTCAATACATGTCTAAAATATTAAAACTTTTGTCATATAAGTCGGCTTTTTTTTAGAAATATATACATCTTTTTATCAAAATGAATGAAATTTTTGTTATTGTTTTATTTATTTGTTAGCTGTATGTGACCGGATGAATAGCGTTAAACTTGCATGAATTTTTCTATTTTTTGGGAAAAGACGAAGATAATTTTAACACGCATTATAAATTATTTATGTTATTGCCTAGCGTGTTTTTAAGGACTTTGTTTGTCGAAATATTTTCGTTCCTTTAAGATTTGACTCACAATTACTGAGTTAGTGCAATGTTTCGGCGCTATAATTTGACTAATTAGAGAAAAAATATATATAATTTTACGAGCTAAAAGAAACGTTTTTAAACAGTAAGTGTAATTACAGACTACATTAATTAATTTATTATTACTATTAAATATTGAATTTTAAGCAAGGAATCATATTTATAATGTAGATTAAGAATATTTTGTTTTACAAATTGTCAAAAACAATTTATTCTTTTAACATCTGGCTTTTAACTACTTCAATGATCAATATTTAAAAAAAAAAACTAAAAAAAATTAATACTGCAAATTTTATACTTCTAAACATAGCAATTTTTTTTTAATTATTACACCATCGTATAGAGAAAAATATTTACTTTTAAATGCAATTTGTTTGAAATCTATATCTCAAATTATTCTTGACCTATTAATTTTTTATAATTTGAGTACGAATTTTGTAATAGTGGCAACAGAAATACGCCATTGTCTTTTAAAGTGATAAAGATTGAAATGTGCACATGTAAATTTTGAGACGATGAAAATTTTGACGAGTTTAAATATCACGTGAAATTCTAAGATCCTGTCAGTTTGAAATATTTTTTTTTCGTACCACACATGCCGAACTCCGGCTTTTTAATAATCAAACAATCGTACTATCAACCAGAAATTTATTTAATTAATGAAATTAAGTAAATTCCAAACGATTATCTCATTTAATAAAAAAATACTTTTAATTGAAAAATTTTCTGGTTCAACATATGTATTCTTAATTTTTAGAAAGCCGGAGGTTGGAAACTCTGTTCATACGCATTTATACCAAACATAAGAGCCTCAATTGATAACTTCATCTTAATAACCGATCTTTATTATATTTTACTTTATTTTTTATATTTTTACATATGCGATTAAAATTTAATTTTAATAATTTGGACAACTGAGTTTTATAGCAATGGTATTTTTTTTTTATCTTTAAATATTATTTGTTTGAGAGTTAGGCTGACCATTGTAAGATGCATTTTTTGCTGTAACTAATTTTGTAGGTTTATTATAAATCAATGAAAGAGTTCCAACTTAAATATTTACTTTCGTCGAAATTCGACGGGTTCCACTTCGTTACTTTCAAACCAGACTATATTTTTTTAGTTCACAAAATTTCTACTTTTCGGTAGCAGGTTAGACTCATGGTTGCAAAAATGTCATTCCGTCACACAGTAAGAAATTAATCAAAAATGAAAAAATAAAATCTGTAAAAAAAGTTTCAGATAATTTTTAAATCTTATAATCAGTAATAGTCATTTGCAATCTTAAAAATAAAATTCTGTTTGAAATAAAATCAGAGGGTGCTACTTGGTAATCCCGTTGACCGATTTCGCCAAATTATACAAATGGCCAAACTCATTACGAAACTATACATATTGACATAATTTTTATTATAAATAACGCAAGAAACAAATAATTAGTAGAATATTAATAAAATACAAATAAAAAGTCGGAATAAAAATCCCTTACTCGCATTTTGAAAATGCATATCGTATTTAATATCATTGAATGTGACATTCACGATCATCCATTATTGGCATTGAATCTTATAGTTTGGGGATAGATCTTCGGTCGACGGGTTAATCAAGTAGTACCCATCAGAGTAATTGTTTTAACTTCATTCTAAAACTCAAAATGTCATTCCGTCACATATGAAATTGCCCAAATATTATTCAAGGTATATACTTTAAGGTCTTCAATAAAGGATTATATTGGATTTCATTTTACATTTATTTAATTAATCAATGGAACATACGTTTAATGTTCTAGTGAACTATGCTATTAATGAACAAATGAACAAACACTCAATTACAAATTTCTGTATAGTTATTTATGATATTTTTGAGTAAACACTGAATATTTTAGAATAAACATACAGACGTTTGTACTTTACTTACATGAAAAATAGCTGAATATTCTTAACAGTTCCTCAAGATCAGTGAACAATAATAACATATGTAAACAGAAAGAAATGTAAAAGCAATTTGTTTCCTGATATTCATAATATAATTGCATTTCCGTTTCCTGATATTCATAAAAATCATAAAAATACTCTTTCAAATTTAAAATTTATGCCGATCTCGTAAGTGTAATTAATATGATTTCTCATTTGTCTATTATTTTAAATTTATTACATTCAACGAACAACAATTATATAGACGTAAAAATGTGAATATAAGTTAAGAACATTAAACGAAAATAATAATCTAAAATTTTTGACAGAATGAGGGGGTAGAGAAATTATATTCGCCCAGATCTCCAAATTACTCTCGCAAATTCCAAAATATATGCCTGTCTCCTAAGAACAATTCCCTTGTAAAGCCATTGAAGAAGTTTATTCCAAGAAAAAATTAGTTTTCTTATTTGTGTACATACATTCATTTCTCCCATAACATCTTCTTTGGAATTTTTACACGAGACTTTAGTTCTTTTTCTCCTGCACATAATGTAGACCTAGGACATTTCCTGATACTTCTTCTCTCAGAACGCCCCTATCTTATAGGAAAGCAAAGAAATAAACAGTTTGGTAACGTTCTATTACCCATAAAAAGAAAATCCTCTCGTTTTACGGATCAGGAACTCAACACTATGGGGTATTTTTCCATTTATTTTTATTTAGGTAATAAAATCTAAGCTTGCATTTTTTTTTATTATTTCATGCAGAATACTTTCTGACTACGGAAATTCTTTTTGTCTTATTTTGTTAAGAATTCATACTGATGTCGTAGTGAATGTGAAATGAAATTATTCAGATTTTCTTTTTCTGATTTCTTTTTTATTTCTTTTTTTATGTTGCTGTTTATCTATTTTTTATTTTGAAAATTTTTTCTTCTTTTTTACAATTTTATGATAGTTATCCACAATAATAAACTATAATCGGTTGCACTGAATATATTCTGGGCACCTTACTGCATTTGTATTCACTTTAGATTGGATATTTTTTTAAATAAAAATTCATTGAAACATTGGTTATACGTAGGGAAAAATGAAACACTAATATCTAAAAAAAATGGCAATAAAATCACGAAGGATGAATGGCAATACTGGTTGAAATTTTCCAAACTGTAAACATTACGCTATTGGAGCAATATTTCATGCCAATATTGGTATTACAGGTAAATTCACGATGTCTTAAAATGGCCTGATAATGTTTTAAATACAATTTCAAGTAAACGGACATAATTAATGAAGTTATTAAATAGAATAACCTTTGAAGAATAACCTTTGAAGTTAAAAAGTGTTTTATTACGTTTCCTTATTTTAGTTACAAGAGAAAGCTATAGATGGTACAGGCATGTGTAAAAATTTTAGATTGCCCGAACTAGCATAAAAAAAAATCAACGCTCAGCTTTTAATTTCCTTTTTAATTAGCTGTTGAAACACGCAAACAAACACAAAATAACATCAACAACAACAAGAATGTTTTGTCAAGTATATTTTTTAACATTTTGAAAAGTGTTTAGGATTTCTGTTTGTCTTGATGTCTATCCGTCTGCCAGCGTTGTAACTCTAATAGTAAATATAGTTGGGTTGCCATGAAATTATTGTATGTTAATGAGGTTTACCCTAGCCCTATTTCAAATGAAGTTTTTAACATATATAATTTATTTACAGGGGCAGTCAAAAGTACTCGTATTCTGATGCATTACCGTCAATGGGTAAAAACCGTTTCAAATTAATTTTAAAGATGTTACTCCCTTTCAAACTTAATAAAAGAGATATGAATTTATTATTATCTTTTTAATTTGCTTAGGTTTGTTGTCAATTTAATTTTTTATATAACCTGATTTAATCATTATTATAATCTCTTTATTTAATTTATTCTATATTAATAAGAATTTCCAATTAACTTTGCACTGTAACAAGAAAATCATTGACGGGTTCTTTTTAATTTTATGTGTAATATTTCTCTTTTATAAGAATAAAATTAAAGATTTTTTTAGTGTTCTAGATATTTTAAATATTTTTTTTTTCTTAAATTGATTGCAAACATCGTTAAAGTCACTTTTAAATGTGCCAAAAATTGTTTTTTGTTTTTAACTTTCTCTCTCTCTCTCTCTCTTTTTTTTACTATAAAATTATGTTTATTGACCGTGTTTTAACCCATTAAATCGAAATATTGTCCCAGAATCACACTGTTATTTGAAATATGAAAATGATCTATTTTTATACTTACACTATTAAAAAAAAATCCGTTAAATTTATGGCAAAAACTACTGGCAGAAATGTTGCCAGCATTTTTTGCTATAAAAATTGCAGTAAAATTAGATATAATGACATCTAATTTTAGTGCAATTTTTATGGCAAAAACTACTGGCAACATTGCTGCTAGCAGTTTTTGACGTAAATTTCACGGATTTTTGTTTACAGTGTATATATTACGAGTTGTGTTTATGTACACTGTTTATTTTTAGAACTATTTTATAAAAGTTTTTGAAATTGAAAGCATACGTTAATTTTTGAAGTCTACATACTAAAATAAAAACTAAACAAGAATTAATAAAAATACACAGCATTATCACTTTAACTTTGCAGGCTTCTTTTGTTGTGATTTTTTTTCTTTTATCGAACTTACAGTAATTATGTTTAGAATCGAAAACTAACAGTATCTTTCAATTCATAACAAAACCGAAAATCATGCACCCATGCACCCAGCACAGATTATGTAACGCTTTCCAACACATTCAAAATACAGTATCAAATTTTCCCAGGTTTAATTGTGAAATATGATGCATAAATAAAATTAATGGAAAAGTTATAAAGCATTCGAAACACAATTAGTTCTTTTACAAACAAAAAACGAAAATATATCCTTTTTTTTTTTTTTTTTTTTTGCTTATTTTTTGAAGATTTCTATATGATCTATAGATTTGTGTGGATATTCAAAGTTAGTATGTAACACATTGAAATGAATAGAGTAGCTGAAAATTTCCATTCAGCGATTTCCGTGAAAGAAAAAAAAAAAGGAAATGTACTTGAGAATTTTTGTGCAACCCTGTATAGAATGTATTATATTTATTTTCGCAAGTAATATTTAAAAAAAATCAATTTAAAAAATTGTACTGCCATTGAAAGTGCACTTCAGGCAATTATTGCTGACCAATAGTTCAATTTCTTCTGTAAACAAATTCTTTTGTGTTTCACTGTACATAAACGATATATTCTCTGCACACCCTATTGTATGGTAAGTTCCGAGTAGTTCACTTCAGTGATATATAAAAATTTCAGCATATTATTAAAATATACCGCGAACGATTTCTTTTGAGTATGTCTGTAAATGCTATATACTTCATCTGCAATAAGCATGCCATAACGATGTCCAATAACTTCTATCAATTTCATGGCAATAGGATTATATTTACGCAATTTAGAGCACCGACGGGCGGACAAAGAAACAAACCAAATTCATTAACAATTTTCATCTTTATTGTTAAGGCCCCTGTCCTCGCTCGAGGAAACGCTCGCGAGCTAATGCTATTCCTATAGGGAAGCATTTTTCTAATAACTCTTTCGCATTTTGACATTTTTGAATAATTTTTTTTTGCATTGGATAGCTGAGGTGCATGCCGACAGTGCACCTTTTTTACTTTTTCGATTTTGGTTACAGATATATTTTTTAAAAAGCACTTTCAGTTTCGAAACCGGTTTTGAAAGTGAAACTAACTTTGTAAAAAATATCTGCAACCAAAATCGAAAAAGTAAAAAAGATGCGCTGTCGGCATGCACCTCAGCTATCCAATGCAAAAAAAATTATTCAAAAATGTCAAAATGCGAGAGAGTTATTAGAAAAATGCTTCCCCATAGGAATAGCATTAGCTCGCGAGCGTTTCCTCGAGCGAGGATAGCCTTAATAGTTAAAAAATGATGCCGCAATAATTAAATCACCTAATTTTCCTTTACCAACTGCCCTCAAAGCTTATTTTAGATATACTTTTCACTTTCAGTCTGGAACTTCACTTACCGCATAGGGTCTGATCATAGCAATATATACTTTTCTGTCATATCTTTGACACATTAGAATTTATGAATTCACATTCAAATTGACTCATTCGAATTTAACGTTATAATTAGCTTTGACTACAATTTCCCTATAAATTTTCATCGGATACTAATAATTTCTTTACAGGTTGAAATATTAAGAGCTATCCACATAGCAACAGAAAGAAAATTAAACATCAAACTTAAATTTGAGAAAAGTTAAAAATGTATATTATGAGAATAACAAATATATAAGCAAACTTTTATATTCAAATAATTAAAACTTTTATATTCAAGCAAAATATTCATTTCTGCTGCTAAAAAATTATGTTAAACTATGAATTGCACAAATTACGACCCTATTGTGTATTTATTACAAATTATACAAAAGTATATTTACATATTCTACACGAATCTAGAAAATATGTGTTCGAGATTATTTTGAAATTTAAGAAGTGTTCCACGTCTAATTAAAAAAGAAAATACGCACATTTTTTTTATTCTCTTGGGAAAACATTGATTGTGGTTCTGAAAGAGTATATAGATAAAAATTTTCTTGAACTTATCAACTTAAAAGAACTACATCAGCACGCATTATTTACCCTCTCTTGAAAATATTTTTTTTATACTTTTATGTATATAAGCGAAGCGAAAAGGGGATATATAGCATACGCAAGGAACGTGTTTGGAATTGAACGAACTACATTATGTTGCTTACGTGAGGTTCAAAGCAAGTAATATTTGCTTGAGTAAATAAATGTGCATGAAAGTATACATATATATTGATTCTCTGGTACATTTCATTTATATCCCAAAAGATATCTCACGCAGAAAAAGTTATCCACCAGGTAACAAACTTATAGCTTCTCCAGATCCCAGGATGTCTTCATGATGTTATTTCTAATTTCACTTATGGAGTTAAACTAATAACTAAAAAAAATTTTGATAAGCAAAAAAAAAAAAAAAAAAAAAAAAAAAAAAAAAAAAAAAAAAAAAAAACTTAAATTTTTTTGTTTATAAAATATGATGATACATGGGATCTCAAAAGTGCATTTATTGACAATAAATTTTTTATTTTGTTTTTCTTTTTTACATTGCAAAATCATTGAATAGCGTAAAACAGTTGTATGTATAACAAATTTTAATTACTAATGAACACTACAGATGATATCTTAACGCACTGTAAATTTATTTACGTTTCATTTTGTACTTTTCTTACATTTCAGCTGAAAGCCATTTTTATATCACATGTTGCTCGCTAAAAAAGAGCTATGAGAAAAAAATTGCTATTTTGTTTAGTTCTGCTATTTGTTAGATTCCACTTACAATAATTTATATTTTTTAAATACTACTTATATACGTGAAACAAATGTAAAGAGGTATATACACTGGCGGAAAAAAAAATCCCAACACCAAGAAAAACTTATTGTAGAGTAATGAAATTTGAACAGTGCATTTGTTTAGTTAAAATGTTTAATTGATTAGATTTTCGAGATCATAGGTTAATTTAAGGTCAATAAAATGCATTTCAAATGTGAAATGCTGTTACATTAAAAGTCGCTATAACCTCCAGAATTTTGAATGCATACTTGCACACGTGCATGCATTGTATCATACAGGTGCCGAATGTCACTTTGTCGTATGGAGTTCCATGCTTGTTGTACTTGCTGTGTCAATACTGTGATGGTCAGTGCTGGCTGGGAATGACACCGGAGTTCTCATCCAATGATAGCCCATACGTGCTCAATGGAAGACAGATCTGGTGATCTCGCTGGTCAAGGTAACAGGTCGACACTCTGTAGAGCACGTTCCGTTACAGTAGCGACATGAGAGCGCGCGTTATCCTGTAAAAAAACGCCCCTTGAATGCTTTTCTTGAATGGCAGCACTACAGATTGAATTACCGGCCTGACTTACAAATTTGCAGTCAATGTGCTTGGGATAAGCCTGTGAGTGCTTCTGGCATCATAGAAAATTGCTCCTTAGACCATGACTCCAGATTGTAGATCCAGCGTTTTTAAGACGCAGACAGTTTGATTTTAGGCGTTCACCTGGCCTCCTTCTGACCAGTACACGGTCATCACTGGCACGAAGGCAGAACATGCTTTCATCAGAAAACACAACAGATCTCCACTCCATCCTCCAGGGAACTCTGGCTTGACATCATTGGCGTCGCAAACGGCAATGGCTTAGAGTCAGTGGAATGCATGCCTTGCATCGAGCTGTCCTTGAAGTAACCGATTTCTAACAGTTCTTTGTGTCATTTTGGTACCAACTGCGGCTCAAATTTCTGTCGCAGGCACAATACGATGAGCCACAGGAGTACGCCGAATACGACGGTCTTCCCTCTTAGTAGTGCCACGTGGTCACACGGAACTTGGTCTTCTTGAGGCAATACCATCCCTTGACCATTGCTCACTACAATCATGCACAGTGGATTCATTCTGTCCAAGTCTTTCTGCAAAATCGCGGAAAGAAAATCCACTTTCTCGTAGCCCTAATTTACGACCTCTTTCCAAATTCGGGGAGCTTATGATAATGGCTTCTACGTCTTCGTAAAGGCATTCATGATCAACTTCAACTCAATTCGTCAAATTTAGAAGAGAAAAAAATGTTCACGAACTTTACAGCACTCGTTTAAAGCAAACCTGACTTTAAAGTTGTGAGGAGCGCTACTAGCGCCACACTTATGCGCGAAGCCCGAAATTTGAATCAATGTCATCTTTCAGATGTATAAACACGTCTACAAAATTTCGTTTGGCTAACACAAGTCTTTCTTGGTGTTGGGATTTTTTTTTCCGTCAGTGTATATATATGCTCTAGGATACATCAGATCTGAATAAAATAAGGATGTCTGTAAAATGAGGTATTATACTGAAATTTTCATCTAAACAAATTTAAAAACATCTTTTTTAATTTAGAAAAAAATTTCTTTTTATGTATATACCTGTTAAAAATGTAAAAAGCTATATTTCTAGATTATATAATGTTTGTAAATTTTCATTATCCGGTTTTCTGTAAGATATTTAACTATGGGTGGGCAATTTTGCTCTTTCCTCGGCTTGTATCCTTAGTGCAGATAATTGTTTGCAACACAAAAAAATATCTGAATGGATGAAACATTAAAAATGTATGGAAAATTAAATAAAATAGTATGCGAAATTTTCCTATTTAATTTTTTCTTCCAATAGTTTCTCAACTTTGTACTTTTTTATACTTTTTGATTTCTATGAATAAAAGAAAATGAATACTCTTCTGTGTGGTATAAATCTTTATTTTTATGAGTGGAAATGACACTGGGATAAAAATTGGCCTTTTAACTTATTAATGCTGTGTACTTTAAGATTATGTATTTTTTATGTATATAAATATCCAAAAACAGAATTGTGATGAGCAAATGAATCATTTTCATGATCACGAGCACAAATCATAAAAAATTACGACGAATATCGAGTAACAAAAGAAAAAAAAATAAATTAGCCTGTCCTTCAAATGAAAGAAATAATTGCGCGAAGCGAAAAGATAAAATGGGTACAGTATTTTCCGATTATATTGTACATTTAAAAATAAATTCATAACAAACTAGAAAAAAAAGAAGAAAAAGAAATTGAAGAAAAGTGATAATATTGGCTGACACAAAAATTCTCCTTGTAAAAATAATTGCAATTTTTATAGACTACACGTTTCTAAATCAGATTATAAAAGTGAAATTGCGTACATTATTTTTATATGGAATAGTTTACTTTTAAAATAAAGGTATTTCATATCTTACCAAAATATAAATGTAAATTATATGAATAATAAAATATATATGTAAATTACATAAACCTGGAACTATATAACAACATAATAAAATATTAGCAGTGTAACACCGGTGAAAAGAATGAAAATATGTTACTGGATACTGCTGTATATGAAGTAGAAGGAGCGGGTGGCAGATATAAAAAAAGGAAAAAGTCCAAAAAGAAAATTTTCATGATATATTTTATCGAATCTTTATCTAAAAAAGAAAAAATACTTTTCATGATTTAAATTTTATTCGGCATTGTGTATGAATATAACTATCCTTCACTTTTGATACATTAAAAAACTGCTTCACAGAGAAATGATAAACGCGCTTTCTCAATTTGGATGTCATATTTATACTTAGTGATATTAGATGTGTACAGTTCGCATATTTGCATTGCATGGCAAAAAACTTCTATTTATTTTTTTTTTATTTTTTTATTTTATTTTATTTTATTTTATTTTATTTTATTTCTCTTTTTTAATTGATTGATTGATTTAATTTTAATTTTAATTTTAATTTTAATTTTAATTTTAATTTTAATTTTTATTTATTTATTTATTTTGAATTAATTAATTGATTTGTTGTCCACGGTGAAAGGTACAGTTAAATTTAAAATTTTTATTTCTAAAATTTCAGCTTATATAGAAATATAAATTTTTTTAATATAATTAATTGTAGTTAGTCATATTTATTGACAAGGAAAAATAATATATATATGTACATATATCACCATCATCGTTAACCGTTTTCAATCTACGATTTGATTTCGTTCTACCCCAGATTTTAACACTTTTACCTGTATAGTGTTTTAGTCATTCAATTAACACTGGCCACTTTTCTGATTTCGTCGTCCCATGTTACATAAGGTCGTCTTCACTGTCGTTTTACGTGTCTGGTATATCACTGTAGGGTATTAGTACTCCATTTACTGATTTACCTTCCTCCAATATGCCAATACTATTTCCAGTTTAGCCCGTTTACTTATCGCGATGGTGTCAAAAACTTTTGTCTGACATCTTATCCAGGTTATTCTCTTTCTCTTTTTTTCTAGTTATGACTAGCATACATCTTTTCATACATCCTGTATTTGTAGTTTTTGTACCATCCGCTTACTTAGCATCAATATTTCTGCTCCATAAATTAGTGTAGGTAAAACAACTTTATTTTAAACAGCTTTCTTTTAAAAAAACATGCATGTTACTCTTAAGAATAATATTGTCCTTCCCAATATGTACTTAAAAATTTTGTAAAAGATTGATTTTTTTTTCAAAAGAGAAAGAAAAAAATTCTTTTCCTATACAACTACATGAATCGCAATAAAATGGAACTCATACGTCGAATTAGAAAAATTAGCACCGTTTCTGTAGCCATACAGTTGAAGATGTATTTCTTGTACTCTCAAGATGTATTTCTTGTAATTAATGAACAAATTGCAGTGACTTAACAAAACATATAATATGGTAGGAACATGTCTGGTGAATATAATAATCAAAAGAAAAAAAACGTGCGTCAATCATAGATTATTTTAACACCTTTGAATTTCTTAACAAATTTTCAATAGTTAATATAGTGAAAGGTGATTTGAAGTAAAATAAGGGAAAATGCATAACATATTTAAAAAACACAATTTTAGCAACTACCATCTATAGTCATAAATATATTCCAATAATTTTTTTATACTTGTAAATATCCTATAGGTTTGTATACAGTCAATGCAAGAAAAATTTCGACACTCTGCGATTTTAGACATTTTCTTGAATATCTAGAAATATAGATTCGGAATTATTCTGAAATTCCAGGTGTGTAAAAAAAATAGTACAGGTTATATATTCTCGCAAAGATTTCCCCTAAAATCCTATAGGGAACCGTCAGCAAATTAAAAAAAAAAACGAAGATCTTTTGCATAACCCTGTCAAAAGGGATGTAGCAAAAGCGTTCAAACTGCAGTTTATGATTAAGAGGTTTATTATAATAAACTACGTTCATTTGTATGAATATAGCATGTATACTTGTAGAGAAATTAATTTTTTTTATAAAAATGGTCCAAAATTTTGCCAAGTTTTTTGCTTATGATTTGCAGAGTTCTAAATAAAAAAACAATGTTCTTTTCAGAAATATAACAATCAACATTGTACATACCACCCTTAATCATAATTTAAAAATATTAATATTTGTTCGAAAAATGAGCAGATTTACTAAATAAATTTTTACTGAGCATGAGTCAATTCTATAAAAATTTCATTTGCATATTGTGTTAGCTAATTGTATAGAGCAACCTTTGTTAAAGTTTCAAAATCATAGCTTGAAAATTCTGCAAATTGTCGTCGAAAGAATAAGATCAAACTCCGATATTCCTAAAATGAAGCAAAGAGGTGAGGATCTGTATCCAAATATTTGTAGTACGTGCAATATTGTTTAGACATTAATCAATGGAATATGGATACAGCCCTTCATCCTTTTGTTTCATTTTGGGAATATAGGTTTTTCATTTTATTCTTTCGACGATAATTTGCAGAATTTTCAAGCTATGATTTTGAACCTTTAACAAAAATTGCTCTATACATTTAGCTAACACAGTATGCAAATGAAAATTTTATAGAATTGACGCATGCGCAGTAAAACTTTATTTAGTAAACCTGCTCATTTTTCGTACAAATATTAATATTTTTTAATTTTGATTGCAGGGTGTTATGTACATTGTTGATTGTCATATTTTCTGAAAAGAACATTGTTTTTTAATAAGAATTCTGCAAATTATAAGCAAAAACTTGGCAAAATTGTGGACCATTTGTATAAAATTTTTTATTTCTCTACGAGTTTGCATGTCATATTCATAATAATGAACACAGTTTTTTACAATAAAGCTCTTAATCATAATCTGTAGTTTGAACGCTTTTGCTACATCAGTTTTGACAGGGTTATCCAAAAGATCTTCGTTATTTTTTATTTTGTTGTCGGTCCCCTGAGGGATATCGGGGAAAAATCTTGGAAAAAATATATACCCTGTACTATTTTGTTTACACACCTGAAATTCCAGAATAAGGCATAGTGTCAAGATTTTTTTTTTTTTTTTTTTTTTTTTTTTTTTTTTTTTTTTTTTTTTTTTTGCTGTGATTGTAGATACTCCGTAGTATATCAAAATAGTTTTGTTAGGAAACGCAAAAGACCGTTCTCAAAAACTTAAAAAATTTCTATTCAATAATGTTGTCAATAAGCAAAAATGTATTTTTTTTTTACAAAGCTTTGTATATGAACTATAGAACAAATACACACAAATATATACACAACAAGTGAAAGAAAAAAAATAGTTTAACTTAAAAACACATACCATATGTGAAAACGTATTTCCCGATTTTTTCCCCTCATAGATAGTATTGTAACTGATTTCTTTTACGTCTCCATATAAAATGTACATAAACTATAACTCACACCCTATTCTATAGTTTCCTATACTAATCTATATTATTGTATAATGCTTCTTGCAGTGCACTTTTGTCACGCATCACAGTCTCAATAATTTTAGAATAATTTTATAAATACGCTGAAAATCGTTTTTCTCGATAGACCTAAATTTAACAACATTGTTTTGATATTTGTTATAACATTGTGATAACAACATTGTATGTACCGTTTGTCCCAAAAATGGCTGATGGATTTTAAAATTCAATAACTTGCAAACGGTGACAGCTATTTAAAAAAATTTTGCAGGAGGGTTATGTATAATGTCAGGAGTTTTTTTACCGTAATTTTTTTAATTTTAGTTCGCATCTCAAACAATAAGTGACGCTGACGGAGATTACAAGCCAGGTGATCAGTGCTGAGTGAAGCGTCGACCTGGCCTTCAATCGCCGTCAGCGCCACCTATTGTTTGAGATTGCGAACTAAAATAAAAAATTACGGTAAAAAAACTCCTGACATTATACATAACCCTCCTGCAAAAAATTTTTTAAATAGCTGTCACCGTTTGTAAGTTATTGAATTTTAAAATCCATCAGTCATTTTTGGGACACCCGGTATAAACAAGCAATGCATGTTACTTACTTCATTTATAATTCGGAACATTTCACGGTAAACCTCAATAACATACTTAACATATATCAATTTCATGTAAACACTGGAATAATTACGCAGTTAGAACACAAACAGACAAGCAAAAAACAGAATTCGGGAAGAATTTTCAAATGTGATGGAAAGTGTTAACAAAACGCGATGCAACCGAAGAAAACAAGTTGGAAATTGCATGTGAAGCGTAGCAAATGAGGTACGTTCGTACGATAACGAAATTTTAAAAATATTCAGATCTTGTAGACAGTACTTCGGATGCAGTATAGTGGCCGAAATCCTTTTTGTGTTCCTGTAAATATACAGGAAGTAAACTTTTATTACGTCTCAGCAACGCATACCTTATTCATAACATGTGAAATAGTTTAACATAATTAAAACACGCCCCAAACAATGATTCCCGTGTAGCATTATGTAGTGGAATACTTTTGTGTTACCCTGTAATTTAATAATAAATGTTCTTTGCATCACAGATTGTACAGAATGTATATTTTAGTATATACATATATATATATATATATGTTACAGGCCAAACCCGATTTTAGGCCAAACTAGATTGGCCTAGGCCAAACCGGTCTATCCTAACGCCCATCGGATAAACTAGTTTTTCCTAGGCCAAACCGGTCTATCCTAACGCCCATCGGACAAACTAGTTTTTCCTAGGCCAAACCTGTTTATCCTAACGCCCATCGGATAAACTAGTTTTTCCTAGGCCAAACTAGTCTATCCTAAGGCCCATAGGACAAACTAGATTTTCCTAGGCCAAACTAGTTTGGCCTAACTCTTATAGGATAAACTAGTTTAGCCTGCTGTTTTTTGGTCTGAACTAGTTTATCCTAGGCCAATTCAATTTGGCGCGATTTTATTGAATTCAATGACCGCCTCAACGCCAACATTCTTGTTTGTCCTAGGCTGATCTAGTTTATCCTAGGCCAATGTAGTTTTACGTGTTTTTAGCTCACGGGCGTCAAAGCCAGAAAAATAAAGGGCTCACAGGTTCTTTATGTATGTATATAAGCATGTATGTACGCATGTATGTACGTATGTGCGTACGTATGTGCGTACGTATGTACGTAACGCGATAACTCTTAATAGAGATATCCGATTTGCTTCAAATTTTGGATGTAGGTTCATTCTGATAAGGTACTTTTCTGATTAATTTTGTGAATTCGTTGGATAAAAATAAAGGGGGGCGAATGGGAGACTAATCGCTCACCGTTAATTTTGAGAAATGGATTTATAATGCAGAATTATCAGTTTTCATTTAAAATTTTAGATATAGGTTCATTGTGACAAGGCACCTCCGTGATTAGTTGTAGATGTTTATTGTTTAAGTCTAAAAGAAAGGGCAATGTAGGTAACACAACATAATTTAGATAAATGGTTTTTGAGGCAGAATTGACGAATTTGCTTCAAATTTTGGATATAGGTTCTTTCTGATAAGGCGATTTCCTGAATAGTTTTGGGGTTTAAATGGTTAAGTATGAAAGAAAAAATGAAGGATTACCCTCTTACCTAGGAAAATTTAGGTTATCCTATGGACATTTAGATAAACAAATTTGGTATAGGAAAAACCAGTTTATCCAATTGGCGTTAGGATAAAATAGTTTGGCCTATTTGGCTCGAAATCGGGTTTGGCCGGTAAAAAAATGTCTTTCACAAGAATAAGCATAAATTTGTGAAAAGAGTCATTCCTCACAACATCAATACAGAAATTTAACATGTCCACCGTAGAGACATGATGCATTGGCCTTTTTTTTTTCTTTTTTGGCAGACTCGTACCAACTGAGATCTGACTTGCATTTATTATTATTATTATTATTGCATATTCGAGCGAGATCGGAGCTGAATATAATTTGGAATCGAACAGCGTTTTCCTTTTTTGAGAAATTAATTATCTGTTGACATATAAGCTATTCTTGTCATGACGTCAAGTTTTTCTTTTCCGTAAAGTCGTAAGCGGAATTTCGATTCAAAATGTAGCTTTAATAGTATTTTCTCAAAGGTACATCGCTTTTATGAAAAAATGGTTAACGCCATTCGATTACATGTTTTCTGAGTGAAAAAGCATGTTAATCTTATGCATTTCCAAGAATGAATTAGTTCTTAAATGTGTCAGGATATAGCTCTTTTGGATTTGAGAAAAGCCTTAAGGAATGATAGAGAAACATATTCCCAAATCTACTTTATACTAAACAGATTCAATAGTTATGATATTTATAATTCTCCTTTTTTTTTATTTTGTTCTAAACTACAATAATTATTTAATAAATCCCTATTTGAATATTGAAAGGTCTAACAATCTAAATAATCAATAATACATTGTGTATTTTCAATTCTGCAAACGCATCGTAATTTAAAAATACATTGTACATTTATCCAATAGATATGTATGCAGAATTTTTTAAAGGAATCTTAATTGTATGTTAAGTAAAATCTGATTTTTTTGCAGAAATTGAGTAGGGCCAGATCGAGCAGGACTGAGACTCTTTTCACTAATTTTTGTACAGGCAGGGCTTGAGCTGAACTTTTAATTTTTTCACCGAGTCAAGGCAAAATAGCTTTCCTTCGGAAAGGGCGGGGCCTTCCCGAAGGACTAGAAAAAGAATTAGCCTAATTAAAGAAGCGCCTAATCAAATAAATTCATGTCCAAAATTTTAAGCAAATTGCATAATTCTGTATTATAACCAATTTATCTAATTTAAAAAAAAAAAACTGTAAGTTTCCCCCTTTTATTTAACCGAAGCACCACAAAAATTAATCAGTGAAGCGATTCATCAGAATGAACAAACCCAAGATTTGCAGCAAATCGGTTAATTCTGCAAGAAAAACTAATTTGCCAAAATTAGGTGGGATCCGCAAGTTCTTTCCGTTGTTCTTATTAAATTAACTCCCAAAACTAATTAGTGAAGCGCTTTACCAGAATGAATTTATTTCTAAAATTTGAAACGAATCAGTAAATTCTGCGTGAAAAAAGCATTTACAAAAATTATGGGTCGTTGCCCCTATTCCCCCTCCCTTTATACTTAAACAATGAACACACACAACTACTCATGGAGGCGCCTCAAGAGAATGCTCCTATATCGAAAATTTGAATCAAATGCATAATAATGCATGTTAATAATACATAGAAACTCATTTATTTCAATTAAGAGAAGGGGTGAATCAGCCTCTCGTTTCACCCCCTCCCCTTATTATTATTCTCAAATGACCTTCCAAAATTAATCAGAAAAGCTCCTCATAAGAATAAATATATATATTGAAAGTTTGATGCAAATCGAGTACTTCTATCAAGAAATATTGCGTTACGTACTTACGTACATACATAGATACAGAACCTACGGGCACATTCGTTCTCAGGCTTTGGTAGCCTGATGAGATAAAAACACGTCAAATTACATTATTTCTATCAAGAGTTATAGCGTTACGCACATACGTATGTACATACATACGTACATACGTACGTACGTTCATTCGTACATACATACAGAACCTGTGAGCTCATTTTTTCTCTGGCTTTGACGCTCGTGAGCTAAAACCACATAAAACTACAATGGCCTAGGATAAACTAGATCAGCCTAGGACAAACAAGAATGTTGGCGTTGAGGCGGTCATTGAATTCAATAAAATCGCGCCAAATTGAATTGGCCTAGGATAAACTAGTTCAGACCAAAAAACAGCAGGCTAAACTAGTTTATCCTATAAGAGTTAGGCCAAACTAGTTTGGCCTAGGAAAATCTAGTTTGTCCTATGGGCCTTAGGATAGACTAGTTTGGCCTAGGAAAAACTAGTTTATCCGATGGGCGTTAGGATAAACAGGTTTGGCCTAGGAAAAACTAGTTTGTCCGATGGGCGTTAGGATAGACCGGTTTGGCCAAGGAAAAACTAGTTTATCCGATGGGCGTTAGGATAGACCGGTTTGGCCTAGGCCAATCTAGTTTGGCCTAAAATCGGGTTTGGCCTGTAACATATATATATATATACTTCATAGGTTCATGTCAATTCTGTTATATTCGAAAGAGTTTAACATCATTAAAATGTACTTGAAACTCTTTTTCCCCATTGACCGCAATGTAACGGAATACTTTTGATTGTCCCTGTAATTGATCTATGCATTCGATTTTCATAAAATTTGGAATGATTCGACAAAATTATGTAATAAATATATATTTTAAATATCGAACGATTCGGTTGGGTAGTTTTGCGTTGTTATATGCGGACAGACAGACGGACGGATTGAACGACAACTATAGGTGCTACGTATTTAAATAATTACGAATACACCTAAAAACAATTAAGATTATTATGTCGTACAACAAAACGTATGTTTTTTTAAGTTTTCAAATTATCAGCTGATCCACATAAAACAATTTTTATAATTAAATCGCCGATGATTGATTATACTCATTGTTATTAAACAAATACTGTGTTTAAACGTTTCGAATTGATTTGATTTTTGGCATATAGATAAAAGAAAGAAAATACTACCATAAATCGAAAAGAAGTACAATTCATGTACCGGATCAGGAAAATCAAGCCTGTTGCCCTTGAGGCAAATAATGAACCATGTGCAAGTAACTACTGTAGATGCATGCCGGTACACACACACACAGACATATATATACATATATATATATATATATATAAAATAAAAAATTCGCCATTTTTCCCGCCCTGAGTTTTATTCTAACGTTTTATGGAAAATACTTTTATTCTCAGTTTCCGTAATGCATTAATATTTTTAACGGCTAAAGTTCTTTTATTTCATTTTATTTAACTTAGCATAATCTATTGATTATTTTCTTAAAAAGAGCTAGAATGCTTCTTGAATGCCAATATCTTATTGCGAAATCTTACATTCAGTGCACAAATCCATTTTCCTTTTTAGAATTACAAAACATTTATCGAAACTTTAATTTTTTTTATTATTTACTTAATCGTCTGCTAGGGGATTCATACGCTTTTTCGCGTGGGAAAATTACGCTATTACGCGAAAAAGTAAATAGTTCGTACTTCTAGTCACACCTAGCGTCCAATGGTAGATAGTGGGTTGGATTATCTAACGTTAAAAACGATCCTAAAGGATCTTTAAAAGCCTTACGTAAAAAAGGGAGGGGTTAGATTGGCTTGGAATTTTGAGAGACTCATTTTGCTTTGGAAGAGCGTGCAGAATGCTTTGGACCTTTCAAATGTCAGGATTCCCGTCTCATCTTCGGAATAATTTAGAAGGTTTGAGATGATGCAGGCGTAGAGCAAGTTGTCTATTAGGAATTTAGGAAACTGGAGAGATGTGGAATAACTGATATTCGTGTTCAAAAATAATAAAGGACTAAAAACTGATTTTCTTGCATTTTTACTTTAGAAACTCCCATAGAACACAACTCCATTGTTTCCAACTATGGCTGCTAAACCCACATTGATAAAAAGACAGATGTTATTCCACGATAATCGATATATTATTTCAAGCAAGCCTGTTTATATTTTCAAGTAAATCGACATATTATTACATATATATACATATATATAAGAAAACATGGTGTAACTACGAAAAAAAAATAAAAAAGAACCAGAAAATTAAGTAAGAACCATAAGTAAATGCTATACTGTTTTTCTGACTTAAAGTTTCAGCATATAAGGTGGTCTGGTGTAATAACGCCAGGTGGGGTAATAACGCCAAGTGCTAATATTTTGCATAATTATGAAATAATCTGATAAATGACACCCATGTGCTCTTCGCAGAAGGGTTTTGAGTCATATAAATCGCAAAAAACAGCTTCAAGTTAATTTGTTTCATTTTTAGGTCTTATTGTTTTTACAAGCAACTAAAATTAACGCTTGGTCTAAAATTTGCGAGATACGTTTTGTGATGTGAAGACTTTTTTTAAATCTGGAAATACTTTGTTAATTACATAAATTTGTAGTACATTTCATGGACTTTCAAAATATTGTTGAAGAATTTGGATATCTTCTCGAGATAATTTGTAATTTAATATGTTCAGCGCTATAACTATAACGGGGTAATAACGCCAATCCTTGGAATTAATACCCCGGTTGATTCCGTACAGTGGCCGAACTACATCCTAAATACTGATTCAAATAAATACAGTTAAAACTGTGAAATGTTTCTAATAATTCTATTTAAGCGGTCCTTTTTAAACAAAAAGAAGCTCACGGTCTCATGTTCTTTTGCCTCATCCTCCCCCCTCCCCACACCACACCGTTATTTTCTTACACTTTCACAAAAAATTGAACATTTTCAATAGCTTAGAATGCAATTTGTCAATTTCTAAGTTTGTAGAGTTTGTATTTTTAGAATTGGGCAATCTACATGCAATTATTCCATCTTATTTCATAGTTTTGTTTGCATGGCATTATTACCCATATAGGTGGGTAATAACGCCAAATAGCATTGTTGAAGAAATCACACCATTACATTTTATGAATACATATCTGTGAAATTATTTTTTATATATAGATAGTCAATGAGTTTCTGTGTCAAATCATATATTTGTTTGAAAAATACAAACTAAAACTGAGCCGTTAAAATTGGTAGAACCTTAACGTGGCGTTATTACCCCAGGGTACCTTACACAAAAAATCGTTTTCTTAATAAAACAGACGGGCAGATAGAATTATTTATTGTTACTGAACAAAAATTAAACTTGAAATTTTTGAATAAGTTAAATTTGATGTGTTTTATTATTATTATTATTATTATTATTTTTTTTTTGATAGAGAGGTAAAGAAAATAGTTTTTATAACAATTATCATAAATTGCACAAAATTACAAACACACATCGAACTGGAAAAATTAACCTTGTTGTTATTCAGGCAAATAATCAACCACGTCGAATGGCGTAGAGAAATACATAAAACTTTTAATATATTTTGAATGCTAAAAAAGAGCGTAAAAAATAATGACAATTAACGAAAAAAAATACAACGAACTAGTAAAGGTTAAAGTTTTATTTTCTAAAATATCAGCTTATGCATACAAAGCAATTTTCCGCATAAAACTATCGATAGATAATTATATTTCATGTTATTCAGATAAAAAATATAGGTAAAGTGCAAATGAAAAGTTTCGACACAATAATTAAAATATTTTTAAGAAGTTCCAGAAAGAAATATTACATTCCCACAATAACATTACTAAACATAATTCCAAATTGTTAAATACCTTCAGCATTAAATTATCGTTTAGCCGTAAGATAAGTATCATATCGTTAGTTATCAATTCTTTTTCGCTCATTTAAAAAAAAGTACAAGTTTATAAATTTCAACTTTCACAGATATTGTAAAACTGTAAAAGCCTTTGAAGAAATGAAGAATTTGATTTATATTACAGAAAAATTAAAACCTTAATCACCCATAAAAATTAAACTGCAATAACAGTAAAAATAAATTTCCCCAAAACAAACTTCAACTGACATTTTTCCGTCATGTTTATTCATCAGAGAGTTCTTAATTTTACCTTGTTTATTTTTGCAATAATAGATAATTGCACACTTTTTAGATTTTGTCGAGAGTACCCTTTAGTCACGACATAAAGCATGTTAATCTTTCACAGAAACTGTTTGTATAATGGAAAAAAAATGCATTTGATTTATTCTAATTACAAAACACTATTTTTAAGATTTCATTTATTAGTTTAAAAAAAAATGTGCAACTTTTTCTAAAACTTGAAATAGTTAAAGGGAAAATAGGGAACCTTATGAAATGTAATTCATATTTAATAAATAATGCTTTTATTTGCAAAACATTAAAGAAGGTTTCTGAAGATTGGTTGCCGAAAAAAATGCCACTAAAGAATAAAAAGTTACTAAGACAGCAATTTAAAAATATTGCGTGAAATACAGCAATTAAAAATAGCACATAAACATTTATATTATGTAACGAAGAAAATGTTATAATATATCTATAGGAACTATATTGAACCACGTCTAACAGAGTAGAAAAATATATAAAATAGTAAACTTTTAACGTATTTTGAAAGTTAAAAAAAGCGTAACAACTGATGGTAATTAACAACAACAAAAACAAAATGATAACAAACATGTAAATGATAAATTTTTATTTTGTAAAATGTCGGTTTATGCTTATAAAAAAATTTTTTTGGAAGGTGATTATTGATATATAATTACATTTATTGTTATTGAAATAAAAAATATAGATAAAGTAATGGAGAAAAGTTTCAACACAAAAATTTAAATATTTTAAAGAAATTCTAGAAAGAAATATCACTTGTCCACAATAACTTTATTTAACAAAGTTTCAAATTATTAAATACTTTAAAATTAAATCTTTGTTTAGCTATAAGATAAATACCATATTGTTAGTTATTAATTCATTTTCTTTCATTTAACAAAAAAGAAGTTATAACGTTATAAATCTAAACTTTTTCAGGTATTGCAAAACTACCTTTGGAAAAATGAAGATTTTGATTCATATTACAGACAAATTAAATATTTAATTATCCATAAAAATTAAACTGCAATAACAGTAAAAATAAATTTTCAAAAGTAAACGTCAACTGATAATTTTCCCTCATGTTTATTCACCAGAGAGTTCTTAATTTTACCTTGTTTATTTTTACAATAACAGATAATTACACACTTTTTTAATTTTGTACAAAATACCCTTTAATCACGACGTAAAGCATATTAATCTTGCATAGAAACTGTTTTTCTATGAAAAAAATATTTGATTTATTCTATTTACAAAGTACTATTTTTATGATTTCATTATATTAGTTTAAAAAAACAAAAATATGTAAATATGTAACTTTTTATAAAATATGAAATATTTAAAGGGAAAATAGGGACACTTATGAAATGTAATTCATATTTAAATGATAAATAATGCTTTTATTTGCAAAGCATTAAAGAAGTTTTCTGAAGATTAGTTGCCGAAAAAAATGAGACTAAAGAAAAAATATTATTAAGACTGCAATTTAAAAATTTAAAAATATTGTGTGAAATTATTAGAAAATCTCCATAAAAATATCATTTCAAGAATATTATTTAAATAAATAAAGAACTCCCTAAATTAATATTTATTATTTTCCCTTTTTAAAGCTTTTCTTTCTTTTTTTTATTAAGATAAATGCTTTAATTTGCTTAATTTACATAAATTCTATAGAATTTATTTTATAACAAAATATCAGTAATTTCAGAGAATTGCAATTGTTTAATCTATTTTACTAACATTCAAGGGTCTTGTTAAGTACTACCTCAAAATAAATCAAGTTAAAAAAAAAACCGCAAATAAAAATAGCACAATAACTTCTATATTATATAACGGAAAAAAGTGTACAATATCTCTATAAGAGCTATAATGAACCCCGTCTAACAGAGTAATTAAAATATGTAAAATAGTAACCTTTTAATATATTTTGAAAGTTAAAAAAAGAGCTTAATAACGGATGGTAATTAACAACAACAAAAACAAAATGATAACAAACAAGTAAATGTTATATTTTCATTTTGTAAAATGTCAGTTTATGCTTATAAAACAATTTTTGGATAGAAATTATCGATAGATAACTATATGTCTTGGGATTGAAACAAAAAATATAGATAAAATGCTTGAGAAAAGTTTCAGCACAAAAATTTAAATATTTTAACGAAGTTCCAGAAAGAAATATCAATTGCCCGCAATACAACTATTTAACATACTTTCAAATTGCTAAGTACTTTTAAAATTAAATCTTGTTTAGCTAGCTATAAGATAAGTACCATATCATTAGTTTTCAATTCTGTTTTGTTAATTTATTAACAAAAAAGAAGTTATAAGTTTATAAATTTAAACTTTTACAAATATTTTAAAATTACCTTTGGAAAAATGAAGATTTTGATTTATATTCCAAAAAATTAAAACCTTAATCACCCATAAAAATTAAACTGCAATAACAGTAAAAATAGATTTTCCAAAAGTAAACTTCAACTGACATTTTTTTACTCATGTTTATTCACGGGAGAGTTCTTAATTTTACCTTGTTTATTTTTGCAATAATAGATAATTACACATTTTTTACATTTTGTAGAAAGAACACTTTAGTCAAGACATAAAGCATTAACCTTCAATAGAAAATGTTTGTATAATAGGAAAAAATGTATTTGATTTACATTCTATTTACATAGCACTTTTTTTAAATTTTCATATATTAGTTTGAAAAAAAAAATGTGTAACTTTTTATAAAATTTGAAATATTTAAAGGGAAAGTAGAGAAACTTATGAAATGTAATTCATATTTAATAAATAATACTTTTATTTGCTAAACGTTAAAAAAGATTTCTGAAGATTGGTTGCCGGAAAAAAAAATGCGACTAAAGAAAATAAAATTATTAAGACTGCAATTTAAAAATATTGTGTCAAATTATTGGAACGGCTCTACAAAAATATTTCTTGAGAAATTTCGTTTAAATAAATAAAGAACTTCTGAAATTAATTTATGATTTTTCCCTTCCTAAAGCTTTTTTTCTTTATTTTAACGATAAAGGATTTTATTTGGTTAATTTACATAAATCCCATAGAAATTTATCTTATAATAAAAGATCAATACTTTCAGAGAATTGTAATGTTTTAATTTATCTTACTGAAATTCAAAGGCCTTGATAAATATACAATAAAATAAATAAAGTAAAAAAAAAAAAACAATTAAAAATCGCACTATAACTTCTGTATTATGTAAAGAAAAAAAATGCACAACATCTCTATTGGAACCATAAAAAAAAGTACATTCTTAAAAAAAAAAAAAAAAATGTTTTTTTTTTTCTCTCTCTCTCTTTTTTACTACGTTATAACAGAAAATAAATTTCTACTTACTGCCAGAAAACATATTTTGGAGGAAATATAAAAAATGATTTGCTTAATAAGTATATATAAGACCTGTTTTAAAAATATTGCCATTTTTTCATTATTTCCACCATTTACTAATTTACTTATCTCCAAATAATTTTTGGTACGTTCTTTATTTATATTTATTCATATGTATCAATTGTCATTATTTATTTGAATATTTTTATTGAAATGTTCTCTTACGGCTCCATCGACTTCTAAACTTTGTCACTTGGATCAAGAATGCCTAAAATGTTTAATCATCATAAATCTCGTAGTTTTGCTTTATTACATTAGACCGGTAAGCAACAGCACAGGCAATCACTTCATCGAGTCCATGGTTGAAATTCCAGAATTTGTTAAAATTCGATTCAAATATTAAACCACATTCAATCTGGCAAGTAATATCTGGATAGAAAAAAACCGGAAAATCCTATTTTAGAGGTTTACTCATAGATTTACCAAGAATTTTTTAATTGATAAAAAAAAACGCATTTTTCACCTTTGAAAATTCATAAATATCAAAACTCAGTAAGTTTTACTTGGAAAAGAATAATTTTTTTTGCTGTTTATTTGTGAAAACACATAGAATTTTTTTCTAAATAAAAGTTATAGGGAATCGTATAACTTATAGATCATTGTATAAAATACATAATTTCTTAACTATTTAAAAAATAACTATTTTAATGTAAATTAATTTTAATATGATACAGAATTTCTTTTTTAAATATTTTTGTATTTGGTACTGTTTTTGCATTTGTAACGGCTTAGAAATAAATTTATTGCAAACGATAATAAGAAATATTCTCCATAAATATTAACACTGTTTTATAGAAGCGCAACGCGATTTGTTAGATAAAAAAAAAGTTTATCTACATTTCGTTGGTGCCTAGACTATTTGTTTGATTTCCCCGAAGGAATGTTTGATTACCCCTTTTTGTATCAACGCAAATTTAAAGCTTATCCTACAAGAACACGAAACATTATTTATACACTTTTAATCAAATGCCATCCATCTAACAAATTTCTAATGTACAAGAAAGTTTTTCAAATTAATTACCATTGCATTAAAACTAAGTGCCGTCACGAGAATATTTTTTCTATTTTCCAGTAAAATACAATAACAGAAATAATATTTTCCAGTTCTAATTTTCTAACAACGCATTAATAACAAAAACATGTAAACACTAGATCAAAATAAACAAAAAATATTGCACCAGAGTACCCCCCCCCCCTTTTCCCGAATACCATGATTACATAGTAATATCCTTTTTAAACATTCAAATGCAAAAAATTGCCATCTTATCACCCATCTAACTACACCAGCCGAAAACATGTTTTTTATTAACAATTAAATCCGTAAATCTCTTTAATTCCACTTTTCAAACGCAGATTCTTTCTCATTAAATATGTGACCAAACCTAGCTGACAATATCTACCTTGCTTTGTATTATCTACAAGCATCATTCACTTATTTCAATTCTTCGCGTAAAAATACATTTTACCCTAGTTCATTTCCAATATTCCAACCACTTGTTTGCATAAATAGTGTTTTCATTATCCCAACCATTTGTTTAAATAAATGTGGTTTTCATTATTCTAGAAACTTTTCTTAATGTTTTAATTTTTTTAAATGTAAGCATTATAAGACATTAAAAACATAAAACTAAAAAGTAATAACTTCGGACAAGCCAGATTAAAAAAAATATCCGTAGAATATCCATATTGTTTGTGAACAATGAATAACTTTTGAGAGAATTTATCAGGTGATCTTTTCAGATAGCAAACAGACAATGATTGCTGTGATTGGCTCTCTTGGTTAGACCAAACGGATTTTTAATGTCTTAGAATCATAGATGGGCAGTGAAGCATAATAAAAAGAATATTGCCCAGTTAACTGATGGTATAGAATTCACAGACTATGCACACTAATTGTATATTACAGCCTTTTATAATAATGCCCTTCGAAAAACATATTAAGGAAGGGAATAGCCACCGTTCCCTTTCTTAATACTTATTCAATGAACACCCAATACTAATCACAAAGGTGCCTCATCAGAATGATCCTACATCTAAGACTTGAACGAAATCTGATAATTCTGTGTGAAAAACCCATTTACGTAAATTAAGGGGAGAGGCATTAGCCCTAGTTCCCCTTCTTAATATTTATCTAATGAACACCGAATATTAATCACGGACATGTCTTATCAGAATGATCCTATACCTAAGATTTGAGCGAAAACTGATAATTCTGCATGAAAAACCCACTTATATAAATTATGGAGTGGGGCATTACCCCCTGTTCCCCTTCTTATACTTATCCAATAAATTCTCAAAACTAATCAGGAAAGCGCCTTATCATAATAAACCTATATCCAAAATTTCAAATGAATCTGATATTTTTATCATGATTTATCGCGCTACACACGTAGGTACATACATACAGAACGATCATGTGCAAAACCTCTCAGGTTTTGAACCTGATAGCCTGTGAGCTAAAAAGGGAATTATTTTTCTTTATGTATGTGCTATTCTCTCTTTTTTTTCTCTCCCTCTGTGTCTCAAAAGCGTTTCAATGCTGTGGGAGGATTTTATTTTTTGCAGTAACAGAATTTTTTTACCGTAGATTCAGATGTGATTTACAAGTTAAGAAACAGATTTTCGATATTTTTTAGCTCACAGGCTATCATAGCCTGAGAGCTTATGTGCCCGCCCGTTCTGTATGTATGTGCGTACGTTCGTAAAGCGATAACTCATGATAAAATTATCCTATCCACTTGAAATTTTGTATATATGCATACCCTGATAAGGCACTTCCCTGATTAGTTTGTCGAGTTCATTCGATATGTATAAGAGGGGGAACGGGGGGCTCATGCCCCTCCCCTTAATTGATATTAATGGGTTTTTCATGCAGAAATATTAGTTTTTGTTCAAAATTTACACATAGGATCATTCTGATGAAGCGCTTCCGTGATTGGTATTAGGTGTTCATTGGATAAATATAAACAGGGGAAATGGGGGTTCTAATGCCCCTCCCCTTAATTTATATAAATGGGTTTTTCACGCAGAATTGTCAGATTTCGTTCAAATCTCTGAATAGTTTTGGAAGTTTAATGGTTAATTATATAAAAGAGAAGGATAACTCTTCTTAAATTATATAAATGGATTTTTATTAAGAATTTTCCGATATGCTCTAAATTTTGGATATGGATTTTTTATATGATAAAGCATGTCCCTGATCAGTTTAGAGGGTTCAATGATTAAGTATGAAAATGGGAAAGGGGGGAGCTGATCCCCCTCCTTAATATTTTTTTTCGAACGGAATTAACCCTTGAAAATATAAGGCTGTAATGTACAATTAGTATCTGTAGCCTGTGAGCTCAATGCCATCGGTTTAAATGGGCAATTTTTTTTTTTTTTTTTTTTTTTTTTTTTTTTTTTTTTTTTTTTTTTTTATTCTATAAATATGTATTCGTAAAATATTTTTCAGTCTTGCTAATTTTTTATGCTTATTACGCCAGGCGTTTTAAAATTTACAGGGTCTTTTTGATAATGTGTAACTGAATAATAAGTTTAGGTTAATATTACGAATAATTATCCTATTATGTTAAATATTGTCTATCTCTATCTTTAACTCAACTGTTATATATTTTTAATTCTAGTGTCGGGAAGAAATTTATTCGAATTCTTAAATCACAATCCTCTTTTCAGTGTACATTTAGGAGTGGATCCATTATCATGAGAAATTTGTTAAAATAAAAATCTGTTATTCTTTGCCACATTCCTTTTATCTTACTAAAGGTATTTAACCACTTCGTTTTTGAGTATTAATGCAGTATTATTCTTTATTACTGGATTATTTCTTCTCCATTTTGACTTCAGAGCAGGAGCTTTAGTCTATTTGGATTTAAAGTTTGAGATTCCGAGCCTATCATTCTAACAAGGAAGGTCTCCATACTGGGCATACTCAGAATTTTATGAAAAAAAAATACTAATTAAAGTACTCATGTGTGAAATAAAGGATCAGTCAAAATTAGCGGCGGAATCACATTAGAAATTATGTAAAAAAATAAAATAGTTTCGAATATTTGGCGTGAAAAGACGAAAGAGTCACTCGATTTGGCGAGCAGCTTTTTTCCTCGCCAAAAGCAAACGATTATTATGCAACTCAAAACTGTTGGATATTTAGAATGCGTGTAAATCGTATTTAATGAATTTAAACATAAACAATGAGAGACTTTAATATATTATATAATATATATACATATTATATTGCATATATTACTTGTTGAAGTAGCTATTTAATTAATCATTGGAAAAAATGTTTTCATAGATAAAAAACAAAAATCATATTGAGAAAAATTATCTTCATAAATTTAAGCGTATTCAAAAATAAAAGAAAGGAGTTTCCATGGCAACAAAATCTAATCGACAATTCTCAATTGGACTTTGACCAGGAAACAAATTTAATTTAAATTATGAATTTCGATTTAAATCTCAAATTTTGATGATTAAATTTGAATATAAATACATATAAATATCGATATAACAAATTATATTTAAAACAAATTAAAACTTACAAAACTAAAGTTATTTAAATTAAATTTATCAAAACAAGTTCAAAATGAAACTTTTTTTTTCTTGAAGTGTATTTGACATAAAGTATTTTTTGAAATTACATTCCTTCGCCAACCGGCGATAAATCGCCAAATAACGAAATTTTCTTTATTTTTTACGGATACTGAATGGAAGTTCCGCCGAAATTTTTTCATAAACGTATATATCCACACGAGAAGAACATTCTGTAATTTTTTCAGATTTTTCGGGGTATGCCCGTATGGAGACCTTCCTTGTAAGATTGAAATTGCAATTACGCTGAGCATCACTAATAAAAAGAGGTCCACATACACTTATAAAAAAAACTTTTCCTAGTTTGAGCCAAATTTTGGTGCTCAGTAGCTGCTGCCATCAGATGGTAAAATCTCGTACCAACTTGTTCCTAACCTTTTGAAATGCTGCATGAAAATGTAGAAGTATATTCATTTACAATCTTTGAGAAAAAGTATCAGTTATGTTCCTGATCTTTTTTTATAAATCGCTACATTTATTCATAGGTTTTTAACAATTTAACTCTAAAACGAAGCCTTGGTAGTGAAAGTCCTGATAGTGAAAGTCAGCAGATGACTTAACTAGAGACGTACTTCAGACGAAATTAAAATAGATAAAAAATGTTGTTTACTTTTATCCATGATGCAAAACATAAGGAATAGTTGAAAACAGTATCATCCAAAGAATACAAATTATAAGAAATAAATACCAGAAGAAGATTGTAAACAAAATCTATCACTAACAACAATAAATACCAAAAAACAACTTGTGTGATGCAAAGATACCAATTTACTTATCTATTAGTTTTCCCAATACATTAATGAGTATTGATATGGATTATTTACAACTTATCTCTTCTTTACATTTACCCCAAAATAACTATATTTTTGTTCACAGAATTATTTAAATGAAATATGTACTTAAAAGCTAAAAAGACCACCAAAATTATAGAAAAAACTAATTACACTAATATTTAAAATGTTATTAATATAATTTATTGTTATATTTCACATTTAAAACATGCTAACATATATGTTTCACTACAAAGAAATATTATTTAATTATTTTTAGTAAACATTTTTATTTTATTTAAGAAGTGGGAAAAAATTTACAGCCTATATATTATTTTTCTTTGTGAATATTTGTTTTCACGCGGTTTGGAATGAAGAAAATAAAAGCCTTCCAAAAACGAAAAAAGATAATCTTTGTAGACTGGAAAACAATTTTGTTAAAAGCTGCAAAAAATTGTTTCAGCTTACTTCCTTTGTTCAAATTTGAATTTTGGAAGAAGAAAAATTCTTCGATGTTTATTGATGAAAAGTTCTAAACTTTAGATGCAAGAAGAATTTTTAAGTAACTGCAGTGTTCGGAATAATAAAGATTTAAATAAAAAGTATGTCACTTTAAAATATATTCAAACCAAAAAAAAAAAGTTAAAAGTTTTTCATTTTATGGACTTTGTGAATAGATATCCTAAACAAACTAAACTAGTCATTGGGGACCACCGAAATACTTACCCATCATGGATATGTATATTAGAATAAAACATGTGAAACTATTTATACAATGCATTGCAATTCATAAACAAAATTTTAATATTGTTAATACACATAGTAATGCTATATTAAAAAACTGCTGATGTACCAATTTCGACAAATTATATAAAACGCCAAACTACTCAAGTAGTACCGAACTGCGTAAAAGAAACATCCTTATAACTCCAAAAATAAGAATTCTATTAACTAACAATTAACTGTGTCGGATTTAGCGTCTCATTTTCAATTAAAATATTCCTCTGAATTGAAATTTGAATGAAATACAGGGTCATGAAAAATCGAAGAATGTGGAAAACAGGATTACAAATATCTCAGCAACTAATAATCCGATTGACTTCGTTCTATATGCAAAATGTGTGTTATTTTATTGCCTTTTACGTACATTCCTTAGAACAAAAAAATTCGAAAATTTTTATGTACCTTTCATCAGAACGAATTTTTCGAGAGTCCGAAAAAATAGTTCCGGATAATCGAGGTTGCTGATATTAAATAGGGTTCGTCCCATTCTTACATACTAACTACATACAAAATTTCAAGTCTCTATCTCTATTTGTTCGGTAGACAGAGCGTTTACAGACAGACAGACAGACTGACAGACAGACAGACAGACAGACGGCAAATTTTTTTTTCTAAAAATATGTTTTTCGGAATCACCACTATCTAAAACGTGTAAATCCGTCAAAAAAAAATTTTTCGATTTTCAAAACGATTGCAAGACTTACCCTATACTACGTATGATGGGTAAGTAAAAAGTAAAAAATTCTATTAATTTAATAATTTAGTGCTATGTATTCTTTCATTTGTATTTGATTTTTAATGTTAAAAAAATAAATGTATACATTTTCACTTACACTATCTTAAATACAATACTAACATTATCTCTTCAAATAACAATAAATAGAAGATTCCAACTTATAAATCTATTTACTAGAAATCTTACATATATAAATATCTATATTTAAAATATCTTAAACTACGGTTTTCTTACCAGTTATTAAACGAAAAATGATTTTAATGCAAATTTCTCGTGAGATGTTAAAATTTTGTTAAATTAATACCTTCGATCATTATATGTACATGTGTATGTGTGTGCGTATTTTTGTGAAATGTTTTATCTCCACAACAATGCATATTGCAAAGCTAGTACGTAACATACAATTTTTAGCCATCATAAAGGGTAATTTGCAGTCATGTGTGGCATACGGTGGTAGGATATGGAATGAAATTCTTGAGAACTTCCTATTAAAATGACTCAAAGACAATGTCCATTAAGCACCTTTATTTATAATTCACATAATAATAAAACATTTATACCAGATTGCTGCTTGATCTCATTGTCAACGTAATAAGTCGACACAGAAAAACATAAAGATGATTTTAAAAAATAGAGGCTTGAACTCCGCCAAGTGACAGAGTTTAGTTCAGAGCCATAAAAAATGTAGAATTCTACTTCTGGAGTCAAAATTATCTCGTTATATGCTGACATGCGCACAGGTACAGGATTTTACAGCTAAGTTCTAAGTTGCCAATTACTTTATTAGAAAATACTACCTTAACCAATGCGAAATTTTAAAAACAACAAAAAGAAAAAATTCTCTCAAACAGTTGGAGAATTAAATTGCACAATCCGACACCAGGCGTCGCTGATCGGGAATTTTTAGTAATCGAATGATTTTTTAGAACGTAAACGGTGGAAGAATAAAATAATAAATGGGATCTAGGGGAAAAGTCGCCTTGACAGATTAATATTTCTTAGAATCAAATAAAATGAAGAAAGCATAGATTAAAGATATGGATTATAAATAATAAGCTAAATATTAAAAAAAGGAGAGAAGTTAAATATTAAATGAATTATGAAATAATTAATTTAGAATTAAGACGATTTTTTTTATTATTACGTATGTATAAAATATTTCCCTGGCTGACTCATAATCAACTCACAGCTCACACGACTGAAATTAGAAGCATAAAAATTGGAAAATTGGAGGAAGGGGGATATGATATTAACGGGCACTAAGAGACATTTTTAAAAATTCTCCCTCGCCTAAGGAGTTAAAGATAGTTTAAAGGTAACAGAAAATTATACCATATCTCAGCTGCCATTTTAGGTATAAGTATACAATTCCAAAAAATAAATCTACAAAAAAAAATAATTAAACACACATTTATGGGATTTTATAAATTCCTCCTTTAAAGCATTTAAAACAGAGAGTCGATATTTTTAGAGCATATAACATATTTCAGGAGCCATATGTGTAGAACAGGAAAATCGTAGAAAATAAATCTACTAAAAATTACTAATTAAATTCCGCATTTCAGAGATTTCAGAAATTTCTGCCAAAAGAGGGTTTAAGGAGGGGGGGGCTTGAAAATTTTAGAACATTTGCCATATCTCAGCGACTATTTTAGGGAGGCCCGTAAAATTCCAGAAAATAAACTTATTAAAATATTGATAAAACACATATTTCAGCAGTTTTAGACATCCCCCTTCTAAGGAGGTTAAAGAGACGAACACAATTTTTTAATTTATTAGTCCAAAATTTAATATACAAAATCTTAATAGTTCGTAAACATTATTTACTTATTAAACAATCAGAAACTCTATAATGGAAATTAAGATGATTATTGCAATTAATGATAATTAATATGAACTTTCCATTTCATAATTTAAGTATGGAATGTTTACCCATCAATGTATGCTACAATATTTAATGTCTCGAGCTATATTACTATAAACTACGTAGATAATTATAATGGGTCGAATTAAAGAGTGTATAACATATATTTTGGCGGCATCGAATTAAAAAAATATTTTTTAAATTTTAAAGTTTTGTGCCCGATTTAAATTCAAGCATGTCATTTTAGAAATACTTAAATGACAAATTAATCGAGGTTGCTATTTTTTTCATAGTATTATTTTTAACTATTTACGGAAGAATAATAATTATATAATAAGAATAATGGTTATTATATATTGAATAATATTAATTATATATCAGTTATCTTTTTAAAAAGCTTTTTAATAAAAAACCTTAAAGATAAAGAATTGGAAGTTTAAATTTCGATTTCGCATGACAGTAATTCATTTAGCATTAAGGTAAATGTACCTATGGTAAATGTACCTGTCGGACGTTCCTCTCAGCCCGCTCAACTTTGAAGAAAGTCCGTGGTAGTTATAGCTGCCACCACCGATATTATTAGGTGATATCGGTCACCCACTGTGAGGATTGTGTAAATGAACACTGACGCTGTCAAACTGAACTAACAGTTTATTTATACTATATATACACAAGAAATACACTATTTACAATTATATACAATTACAACTCGGATATAGATGATCCGGTTCAACATTAAATTAAATACCGTAAAAAGTTGGCTGTGTACTGTTCAGATTACACCTTCTCCCTCACACTCAATGCACGTTAGATTCAGAGATCAATTTCGGATCTCCCAACACACGGATACTCGGCCTATGCTATCCGGCCCAGAGCACAACAACAGGAAGTCTGTGTCCGTTGCTCTCCCGATACAAACTGCCTATGCTCTCCAACACAGAGCACTCTCTACAAGGACCTCTGTCCTACACACTTCCAGGTACGAACCCCAGATACGAACTGCTCAAATCTCAGACAAGACTTGCTCTTCTCAAATCACTGCTTTCCCCAATATAAACCCCCCTTTGGAGCTTATCCATTGGACGCCTCCCACATTGCTTTCTTGATTCGTGACATGTTCCTTGTTTGCTCATCATCCACATACATCACTGACGGATGAACACGCCTCTCAATAATCTCCTTTCTCTAACCTCACCACCTGCACATGATACCTGTCAATTCTCACTTTAACAAAGAAAGAATGTCACCTTGAAAATTCCAGTACACAGCCAGTACAATATACAAAAGATTAAGATAGAGAAATAACGGAAATTCCAAGCTGTAGCAGGTGCAGTCTCAGAACCTGACAGTACCTATGGTATACAGCGGGTAACGTAATGGACCAATCATTTTTAACGATCAAAAACATGGTTAAAAAGAATTTCTGAAAACGACGAAAATAAATCTTATTGACTGATAATTATGAAATGTTAGGAATAATTATTTTTTTTGTTGTTGTTGTTGGTACATTTATTTATTTTCTAGAATCTCTTCAAAAACAGATTTTTCGGCAAATTCTGAGAGATTTTATAAAGAGGCAAGATTTTATTTAATGCATTATTTTGAATTAAATTACCGTTGATAAACTCTATTAAAATATAAATAGTTTGTTGGATAAGCCGAAAACTTAAAGATTGATGCATCAGAAATCGGCCCACAGAACATAGAGGAAGGTAAAATTATTAATTTTTCATCTTTTCCAAAAAAATATTTTTTAAAACGTTGAATGTTTATTTTGAGATATGAAGATTAGCACTAGATTAAAAATAGATATATTTGTTTTTAGAATTAACTGACACTTTAATAATAGTTAGATAAATTTCCTTAAGTGGGAAGTTTCCTCCGCACTGCTAGAGCGTTAACCATCCGTTTATTTTAAAACTAATTTCAGCCCTCACAATCTTTCGAATGTAAATATTTTATACTGCATATATGAAATATATGTATATATATACATAATATACTGCATAAATATTCAATTTGCAGCTGGAATTTATTCTTTAGAAATAAAAGAAATTTCAATCAAGCTATTAAGGTAATATTTACTGTTCGCATGCTTAGAGTGTTTATTCTAAAACAGTAATATTGATAAACATTAAATAACTTCATATTTCAGAAGTGACATTAATTACCTCAACTGTTTACTTTAAAACCATAATATTTACAAACGATAAATGACTTTATAACTCAAAAGTGACATTAATGAAATTAATTTAATATTGTTTATATAAAGCAATTCATAAGTAGTTGATTGCACATGATTGCGAAATCATTTTTGTTGATTACTTCAAGGACAATATTTTGCTGTGAGCGAACTGACTTCAGTTTCTCTTATGCTTTTGTAAAGCACACACGGTGCTTATATTTCTCTTCTGTCTTCGCATACTTGGATAATATATGTTAACCCAGGATTAAACCGCAGCAGGAAACTGAATTCCTGTATCTTGCTTTGTCAATTTACTAAATGTTTCTTTAAGTGGTTAATATAACACAAAAAGATAAATCAGTGTTAATTTATTTACAATTAAAAACACCGAAAAAACTGCTTCATGAATCTCGGACACTAACATTATGGAGGCATCGGCCAGATAAAGAGTACCTGCACACATCGCTTTTTATGGATTACACCGTCTCAAAGTCGCCATAAAGGAGTACCCTTCAGCCCAGCTGTTTCAGATAAGTACATTTTGGTTTATTATCAGTTTGGCTTTGTTTTTAACTTGGTCCCCTCATTATTTTAATAATGAGTCAAGAAGATTTAGAAAAGACAGCAATAAATTTACGTGGCAGAGCTAAATCTGCATTAACACGTATCACGAACTTCATTGACGCAGATCAAGTTTTTCAAAAGAATGATTTATTGAATAAATTGGAAAAGCTAGAAACAGCTTATTTCGATTTTGATAAATATGATGCACAATTACCAGAAGAATCCTCGGAAATGGAGGAATTTGAAACAAAATATTATGAAACCAAAGCCAAACTGCAATCAGAACTTGAAAAATTTTCTATAAATAGTATGAATGCACATTCTCAAGTTGTTAATGAACAATTACCTATAGTTAATACAACTAATAATTTTAAATTACCCAGATTGAATATTGAGCAATTTGATGGTAATTTCAAAAACTGGATGTCATTTAAAGACTTATATTTATCGTTAGTGCATAATAATGCCAGTATAACAAATATTCAAAAATTTCAATACTTAAGAGGTTTGCTCGGTGAAGAGCCATCTTCAATTATAAAACATATTCCCATTTCTGAAACCAGTTATGCAGAAGCATGGGAAAAATTATTGTCAAGATACGACAAAAAAAAAAAAAAAAAAAAATTGTCGCAGCTCTTATCAAAACATTTATGGATATACCTCCCATTATTCACGCTAATGCACTTAACTTACGCAATATATCAGATATCTCTGACGAGGTAATTCGTGCTCTCAAATCAATCGATGTTAAAGCATCAGAGAGAGACATTTGGTTAATTCATATTCTTCTTCAAAAGGTTGATAATAAAACACGTGAAGAATGGGCTCAATATTCATCAAAGGATGATTTTTCTTCTTTTGATCAATATATTCAGTTCATTAATGACAGATGTTTATCTTTAGAATTGTATAATAATGATTATACAGAGTTACATAAAAAAGCGAAGCAATTTAATTTTCACAAAGCTCCCGCTAATAACGTTATCAAATATTTATTTTGTAAAGCTAATCAAATTGTACAAATGTATTAAATTCAAGGAATTGAACGTAAGAGATAGAAAACAATTTGTGAGAAAAAACAAATTATGTAGCAACTGTTTGTCTGACAGACACTACACATATCAATGTAATTCTACATTTAGCTGTCATCATTGCCAGCTTAAACACCATACGCTGTTATGCGAGAATAAACTACAAAATTATGCAATGTCAACTTCACGTTCGAATGAAAAACAGAGTCGGAAAAGCAAATCTGATTCAGAGGACCTTTCGATTTCTGATGATAATAAAAAAGAAGTTTCTCCTTCAATAAATTCTGTTCAAACATCTTTTGCACTTTTGCCCACTGCTACAGTATATATTTATGATTGCATGGGTCAAAAGCACACGTTAAGAATTATTTGTGACAGTGGCTCAGAATCTACGTTCGTTTCAGAATCATGCATGAAAGTGTTAGGATTCAAAAGGAAAAATGCCAGATTTCCCGTGAAAGGTCTTTCTAATTCAAAAAGCGCAGTAACAAAGGGTTACGTAATGATTGATCTTATATCAATTCATAATGCTGACAGTAAGTTGTCAGTGAAAGCTTTTATTTTAGACGAATTAACAGCTCCATTACCTTCTGAAAAAATAAGTGAAGAGCATTATTCACACTTAAAAAATGTAAACTTGGCAGATCCACATTTTGGGACTCCAAATAAAATCGATATTATTTTAGGATCAGATTACTTTTTTTCTATTTTACTTCCTGGTCAAATAACATGTGCTCAGAGCAGTTTAATTGCGCAAAATTCCATCTTTGGCTTTCTCGTATCGGGAAAAATGCCGCATCCTAACACAACTCCTAATTCAATGCATAATTTACATATTTATGAACTTAATATTGATAATGAATTAAAACGGTTTTGGGAAATGGAAGAAGTATTCAATAATAATGCTCAAATTCTGTCTCCAGAAGAACAATTTGTTGAATCACATTTTCAGAAAACTTACTCAATCAATTCCGAGGGTCGTTTGTAGTAAAATTACCTTTTGTAAAACCTAAGACAGAATTAGGTAATTCTAGACCTGCCGCAATTTCCCGCTTGTATGCGATGGAAAGGAAATTTAAAGAAAACCCAGAATTCGAAAAGCAATACAAGGATTTTATGCGCGAATATATACAGTTAGGCCATATGGAATTAATAACACAAAATGACATTAACGATTCTGAAAATGAACAATATTTTCTTCCTCATCATGCGGTTATTAAACCTTATTGTACTACTACCAAGTTGAGAGTTGTGTTTGATGCATCATGTAATACTTCAAAAGGAAACTCCTTGAATTCAATATTGGGAGTAGGTCCTAAATTACAACGGGACATATTTGAAATTTTACTTAATTTTAGAGTTCCGAAAATTGTTTTTTGCGCTGACATAGAAAAGATGTACCGCCAGATTTTAGTTTCTGAAGAAGATCAAAATTATCAGAAAATAGTTTGGAGGTTTAACTCTAATGAGGAAATAAAAAATTTCAAATTAAAAACGGTTACTTATGGGCTAGCTCCAGCGTCTTATCTAGCCACTAAATGTCTCAAACAAATTGCTGATGATTATACAAAAAATGCTGTTATTTCTCAAACATTAGAGAAAGATTTTTATATGGATGATCTACTTTCAGGCTCAAATACTGTTAGTGAGGCAATAGAAACTTGTAAAGAAATTACCGATGTTTTGCACGCGCATGGTTTCCACTTAAGAAAATGGAATTCAAATTCAAAGGAATTTCTTAGAGAGTTAGAAGATGATTCCAATACCGAATCGAATTTTGAAATAATTCCTAGCGATAACAGAAGCTCTAAAGTTCTAGGATTAAGCTGGAACTCTTCTTCAGATACTTTTATTTTCAAGGTTTCACTAAATCTCACTCCACCTCTTACAAAGAGGCAAATTTTAGCAGAATCTGCTAGAATCTTTGACCCACTGGGTCTAATTTCCACATGTACTGTAACTTTAAAAATATTTTATCAAAAACTGTGGTTGACGAAAGGGGACTGGGACACTATTATACCAGAACATCTAACCGGGGAATTACTCAAATTTCAAAATTCATTCAATGAAATCAATCAATTTTCGATACCAAGATGTGTTACGCTTTCATCCGAGAATGTCTTCGAATTACACGGATTCTCCGATGCGTCAACACTAGCTTATGCTGCCGCAATTTATTGCCGACAAACTTGCAATGGAAAAACCAATGCTTTTCTTTTGGTTTCTAAAACAAAAGTCGCACCAATCAAGCAAATTTCTGTCCCTAAATTAGAACTTTGTGGTGCTCACTTATTATCTAAATTATTCCGCACAGTTATGGACACACTAAAGAATTACAAGTTCGATATTTTTGCATGGACTGATTCTAAAGTAGTCCTTTCGTGGTTATCCGCACACCCCCGCAAATGGAAAACATTTGTGGCGAACAGAACCTCTCAAATAACAGAAGTTTTACCTATGAAGCACTGGGGACACGTTCCCTCAAAAGAAAATCCCGAAGATATCGCTTCTCGCGGTATTGACCCAAAGTGTTTGCCAGAATGCGAGCTATGGTGGAAAGGGCCAAGCTGGCTACTTCTAGACCCATCTAATTGGCCGAAAGACGACTTAAATGTTGATGAATTCGATGAACAAATCAAATCCGAGCAAAGGTCGGATCCCATTTTTTCATGTCACATGCATGCTTCAAATGATGTACTAGATAATTTGTTTCAAAAGCACTCTTCACTTTCAAAAATTATCCGCATTCTGGCATATTGCCTAAGATTCATTAAAAAATGCAAAAATGCTAATGAACATCAAATCCCTTCAACAGTACTTACATCTAACGAAACAAAATCTGCTGAAGAAATGATCGTTCTTTGGATTCAAAATTCTTACTTTAAAGAAGAGTTAAAATGCATCAAAGAACAAAAACCTCTAGCTAAGAAAAGCAAATTACACTCCCTATATCCGTTTATTGATGCTAAGGGTATCTTACGGGTGGGAGGACGCCTGCAAAATTCACAGTTAGCATTTAATCACAAGCATCCGGTAATACTTCCATCACAACATAAAATGAGTGAACTATTGATAATACAACAGCATATTGCCTCTTTACATGCTGGACCTTCTCTACTATCGCACATCATAAAACAATCTTTTTGGATAGTTGGTGGGAAAAAGCTCATCAACAAATGCATTAATAGATGTTTAAAATGTTTCAGATATAAAAAAACTATTACAACTCCTCAATTAATGGGGAATTTACCTAAACCTCGAGTAAATCTTGAACGCCCTTTTTTGCCAGCGGAATTGATTACGCAGGCCCCATATCCATTAAATTTAGCAAGGGTAGGGGTGCAAAAACAACTAAGGGTTACATTGCCTTATTTATTTGTCTTGCTACGAAAGCGGTTCATATAGAAGCTGTAAGTGACCTAACAACTGAAGCATTTATAGCAACTCTTCGACGTTTTAGTGCAAGAAGAGGTACCCCACGTCACCTTTATAGTGACAACGGGAAGAACTTTGTCGGGGCATCAAGAAAAATCGACCAAATACAGAGGGCCTGGTTGTCATTTCCTAAAAATGAAATCATGTCTCAATATTTAACTGAAAAATCCATTGAATGGCATTTTATCCCTCCTTCTTCCCCTCACTTTGGCGGAATTTGGGAGGCTGCAACAAAATCCGCCAAGTACCATCTCAAAAGAGTAATAGGAGAGACACTCCTAACGTTCGAAGAGCTCGCCACCCTACTTAGCCAAGTCGAAGCATTATTGAATTCGCGACCTCTTATACATTTAAATGACAATGATAGTGACTGTATAAATGTTCTCACACCCTCACATTTTCTTACAGGTGATGTAATTTTCTCTATACCTGAGGAGACCTCATCTATTACGAGCAACCCTAGAAATCGCTGGGAGCTGCTGCAAAATTTAAAAAGAGGATTCTACCAGCGATTTAAGCAAGAATACCTATGCTCGTTTCAAAAGAGAGGCAAGTGGAGAGTCGAGCAAACCAATCTGCAAATTGGACAAGTTGTGCTACTCCTTGATGATCTCCAGCCACCAGACTCTTGGCCATTGGGCCGGGTAAAAGAAGTACACCCAGGAAAAGACGGACCTGTCCGTGTGGTAACAGTCAAATGCAGAAGATCTTTTTTGAGACGACCAGTCCACAAATTAGCTCGCCTCCCTATATATCAGGACTAAGGCCTGATAGGGTGGGAGTGTGTTCGCATGCTTAGAGTGTTTATTCTAAAACAGTAATATTGATAAACATTAAATAACTTCATATTTCAGAAGTGACATTAATTACCTCAACTGTTTACTTTAAAACCATAATATTTACAAACGATAAATGACTTTATAACTCAAAAGTGACATTAATAAAATTAATTTAATATCATTGTTTATATAAAGCAATTCATAAGTAGTTGATTGCACATGATTGCGAAATCATTTTTGTTGATTACTTCAAGGACAATATTTTGCTGTGAGCGAACTGACTTCAGTTTCTCTTATGCTTTTGTAAAGCACACACGGTGCTTATATTTCTCTTCTGTCTTCGCATACTTGGATAATATATGTTAACCCAGGATTAAACCGCAGCAGGAAACTGAATTCCTGTATCTTGTTTTGTCAATTTACTAAATGTTTCTTTAAGTGGTTAATATAACACAAAAAGATAAATCAGTGTTAATTTATTTACAATTAAAAACACCGAAAAAACTGCTTCATGAATCGCGGACATTAACATTTACTTTCATTAGTTTTACTGAAGATTTAAAAATAATAATATACAAATTGTTGCAGAATGTTAAGCAGATAAAAATAATTATTTTAAGCTCATTTACTTGTAAAATATAGCAATACAATATTTTAAAACATTAGTTCATGGCTGCCATCTCGTACGGATTTTTCCCAATCACTAAAATTAAATAGAAATATTCAATTTGTTTTATCGATGGAAATCGTTAGATTTCGGCGATTGTTTTAGGTGGAAATTTCCAATAAATTTTACTTGTAGGAAAAATCCGTACAGGTTGGCAGCTATGCTAGTTGTTTACATGTAGCACGCACACTACAAAATATAAAATTTCAGCTGAAAAAAATATAATTAATTTTTACTAATTTTTCCGGATCTCATATGGATTTCAAATATTTTTGTTTTCTTTAAAAAAAAAAAAAAAAAAAAAATCAAATGGTTAAAAAATAAATGGTTAAAGATATTTGAAACTTATGTGTTTAATAATACTTAAATAAAAGTACTTTAAAAGTTCTCAAGATAAGATTTTTACTCTACATATAAATAGTCAAACATTTTTTTTATATAAGTAAACATCATTCATAATTAATTAATTATTAAAATTCTTACTTTTTAAAACCACCCTGTTTTTCTCATTTTTTTTTTAAATCTAAATTTCGATCTTGTATAACGACTGATGTAATGGAAACAGTCATACTTCAATATTTTTGCTAAACTCACGAGCATAAAATTATAATTTATTGTTCATCATCCAGATGCAAAAAAAAAACGAGAAATAAAAGAATACGAAAAAGAAATATCATATATTTTAGATACCAAGTTGATATATAGACTCTTTCCGAAAACGGAGTGTGAAATAAGTGCAAAGGTTTCATAAACCATTTTTATCACTTACAATAAAAAAATTCTCTGTCCATATAAAATATATTGAATGCTAAGGAGAAATTATGACATGTTCGTTCATTTAATTACTAATGAAGTACAATTTAAATAATAAAATTACAGCTAAAACTATTTGAGGATATTTCTGAATCAATTCGCATATTAATTAGGAATGTTTTGATTAAGCGTTCTTTCCATGAGATAAATGCACATTCAACCGCTTCCCCATCCCCTAAAAATAAACTGAGCGCATGTTATAGTAATAATATAATAATAATAATAATAATAATAATAATAATAATAATAATAATAATAATAATAATAATAATAACAAAATGTTAAAAATTTATCTTTAAAAAAACTTTAGAAGAATCTCATTTATAATAATAATAATAATAATAATAATAATAATAATAATAATAACAAAATGTTAAAAATTTATCTTTAAAAAAACTTTGGAAGAATCTAATTTATATAAAATTCTTTTGGTGTTATTTTCCGTTAAGCAGTCTTAGAATAATTTATAAATAGTAAGAAATAATTATATTAACTTTCTAATTCTTAGAATAAAATATGTCCTAAAAATTCCGTGAGTCAGAAAATCTGAATTCATGCCAGAAAATTTCAATAATAATTTTTTACTTAGTATTTTCAATCATACTAAAGACAAATTACTTTTACTTTTCATTATAATATATTTAATATTTTCAATAATTTATGTCTTTAAATAATGAATCTCTGTTTTTAAACGAAGCAAATATTGCTATTTTAAATTTCTCGTGTGAATTTGGAGTATAACTAAAAAAATCCATTAAATTCAAAACAGTAGTGATAGCAATTATGCTACCATATGAATTAGAAGGTTAAGGAAAAGTACTATAAAACGCTAAAACAGAAAACCCCGTAAAAAGACAGAATATCAGTAAAATAACATAAAATCTAAGAAAAGTTTATTTTTTGAACAAATGAATCTCCCTTCCTCAAGTTAACAAAAAATCTAAAATATTTTATTATTTAATGGCTTTTGACAGGCGTGGTTCAATATATGCTCTATTTCACGAAGAGGGGTTCATTTCTTCAATTCATATACTTTTTTGTGTTTTTCTTCAAGTTCTCTATAAAGAACTATCGCTCTTTAAAAATATTTCAAAATAAATAAAACTGTGTTAGTTTTTAAATTACGAACTTATCAACATATTTAATATTAAAAACCTGTTTTCACATACTTATATCTATGCAAAACGTCTATACACATATGCAAAGTCAATCATTTCGTTATTTATTTTACACTGAAGAGAACAAAATTGTTGCGTATTATAGACATTTTTGTAACATGAAATGAAAAAGAAATTAAAATTAAAAGCATGTATCAAAGAAAAATATTTTTTAAGACATGATGTTGAATTCTAATTCTTTTTCATATATTCACTATTCAAATAAAAAAATATATTGCTTAAGGGAAATTATAGAGTTCTTCTTTTCCTTATTAATGAAATGTAATTAGCTAAATCAAATTATATCTAAAGTTATTTAGAAATATTTTTGCAAGTAATCACATCTTATTTTAGAATGCATCCATAACAAGTTTTTTACATTAGGTTAATTAATATTTAACACCACTTTCATCATATTTTTTTTTCATTTTTTATCAAACTTTATATGCATGTTTTTTATAGATCTTATGTTCATGATAAAACAAATTGCTTCATAATGAATGAATTACTTCTAAGATGGCAAAGAAATAGTAAAACTTGCACTGTAAATGAGTATTCTTTATTTGATTCTGTTTAACTTAACGATTTATTATCTGAGTGTCGATAGCGTCATTTTATGAACTGTAATTGTAACGTAATTGTCACATATACACAAATATGTCGATTTATAGTATTATATAATAGTTATATATATATATATGTGGGATATTGAGTGATTAACTTATGATTTAAGCAAAACTAATGTTCTTGAAAATATAAAAAGGTTTAATAGACATAAAATATATACGTAACATTCAAAAATAACAGTCGAACTGAATAACATTCAGCATAAAAAAGCTTCCCTGAGCTTTGCATTAAAAATCCACCAAACTCGCCATCGCTGAAAAATCTATAGAACACCTCGTTCTTTCCACGCATCATCATATATGTCTCGCTTGGGATATCTCGTTCATTAAATCATTGAGTTTATTATCTTTTATTGCTGAATTCTTCATTCTTTAATCCCACATTCTCGGTCATCCTGACGTTTCTGACGTCCTCGGCAGCTGCTTATAAAAATTTAGACACAAATTTACACAAACAAAACAGGTAAACATAAAACAAAAACATGTCACCTTATGCAGATGCGTTACTCCAGGGCTTCATATATTCTGCAGCAGTTGATGTCTTGTTGGGACCATCATGATCTCCAATTTCCTCTACACCATAACGATCATTTGACTTTACTTTAGTAACTTTATAAGGTCCATGGAATTTTTCCTTTTTCAGTCCTGTTCCATACTGCGTTTCTTGGATTAAAACGGGATCTTAATTCATATCTGTAAGGTACTCTTCTCATCATGTTAAATTGTTTTCTATAATTACCATTACTCCAAAAATATAGATTTCTACGCGGACTATTAAAATTTGTTTTGATGCTTATTTTATTATTCCTTTCACACGGTTCAATCCTTTCTTTTTCAAAAATTTCAAGCTTTCTTTCCCCTAAATATTTTTTCCGATTTTCACATGTGTGACATTTTCTATTAAAATTATTTCTCGAATAATATTTCTTTTCTTCATCTCTATCATTGTAATCACGCTTCTTGTAATTTCTGATAAATTTCTGTTTATTTGCATTAACTCCTTCAATTTTCTTTTCTTCCCTCGTGTTTTTTCGTTTATAATATTTTTCAACTTTCCTCGTTTCATTTTTATTTTCACTGGCGTGTGCACATAAATTGCGTTTTTCTTTTAGGTCATTCATTCGTCCTGTTTGTGTTGTCTCGTTTCTTTCATTCAATCTTTTCTCACTAATTAAATTTCCTTCTTTCTCATTTCTTTCTTTTCTTATTTTCAAATTTCTCACGTGATTCAAATCAATTTCATTATCCTCTATGATTCTCGCGAAATTAATCAAGAAATTACCTCCTGCATTATTATCATTTGCAAGTATAATATTTTCATCACGTGAATTATCTAACGTAGACGTTTTCATTTCATTATTATTTCTGGCAGCATGATTCAATTTTTTAACAGAATTCTTCTGGACTTCAGTGCAATCTCCTTGAATACTGTTGCGTTTGCCAACGACCTTAATTTCGTTCTCGTCTATCACCAAATTTAATTTGCTAATCACATCATATCCCAATAAAAAATCATATGAAAGAGATTCTAACACATACAAATTTGCTTTGATTAGGAAACCATCAATATTAAATTTATATGAAAAGTATCCTTTAGGATAAACAACTACTTTTTCTATGCCTGACAAAGAGATATTTGAAAGTAAACTTGGCGATCCAATCTTCGTATAATATTCATAACTGACCAGACTGATATCACTTCCAGTGTCAAAAAAGATCTGTGTCTTTTCACCATTAAAATCAATATTTATTATGCGATCCGGCTTGGCACTGTTTGTTTCTTTGATTAATGCACAATTCACTTCTTTGTGATTGGATAGTCGCGGGTTTTGGCTCCGATTTTGGCTGTCATAATTTATTTGACTATTATTCCCATTTTTACACTGGGATATTACGTGGCCAAGACGGTTACTATTAAAACATTTAATTTGTGCCCTGTTCCTTTCATTTAAATTAGAAGATTCATTTCTATTAGCTGAATTATCTGTAAATTGCTGTTTTCTTAAAGTATCATAACGTTGAGATGGTAACCACGGTTTTGAATTGCCATTTTCGCGCATTTTTGACTTCCTATCTTCAAAGTGGTGTGAGTTTCTATTTATGGTTTTAACATTACGCCTTGCTGTTTCATAATCATCTAGTTTACAAACTAATACATCAACATTTTTAATTTTGGGGAGATCATCGATAAAATGTTCCTTTATTTCTATCGGTAATCTTCTTTTGATTTGATCTACTAATATTAATTCTTTTAAATCTTCAAAATTGGATACCTCAAGACCGGTAATCCATTCTTCTAAATAATTCCTTAACTCAAATGCTAGATCGCGCCAAGTGGCTGAGTTTTCTTTCTTATACGACATTAATTTTTGCCTAAACTCTTCTGGCGTCAATTTGAATCTTTTGAGCAGCAAGTTTTTTACGTAATCGCAGTTATTTGTTAATGTTTCTGGTTCTCTAGTTATAACATTAGCAATTTCTAGCGGCAATAAACTTAATAAGTGCATTACCCAATTTTCTTTTGTTATATTCATAATAGAAATCTGTCTCTCGAATAGAGCTAAATAGATACTAATATCACCCTTCCCATCAAAGTGTGACATTAATTTAGACAAATCTGGATGCTTACCTGAACCAGTTACAGCCGAATCGTCACTTGTATTTGTCATATTTCTTTGAAGTTCAATTTTTCGTAATTCGTACTCCATCTCCACCTTTTTTTCCTGTAATCTTCTTTCTGTTTCTAACCGTCTTTCTTCTTTTTCTGCCTCTAGCCTTCTTTCTTCTTTTTCTGCTTCTAGTCTTCTTTCTTCTTTTTCTGCTTCTAGTCTTCTTTCTTCTTTTTCTGCTTCTAGCCTTTCTTTTTCTATTCTCTCCGCGGCAATGGCTTCAAGTCGAACTTTTACAAAATTTTCTTCATAATCCTTTGATTCCGTCACCAACTTTATCAAATCAATGATTCTTGGACTCTGAGGCACAACTATACCTAGGTCATCACACAATGTTAACAAGTCCGCCTTTCTAGCTTTATTCAGAACAGACATTATAATTTTTGTTTATACTTCAACAAAACAATGTAGTGCACTATCTTGCAGGCTTGATTACGGATAATTGTCTGAGCGAAGCGAAGTCTTTATACTCAGAGATACGTAACGATATTAATTGTCTGAGCGAAGCGAAGTCTTTATACTCAGAGATACGTAACGATATTAAAATTCAAAAAAATTCTTTCGTCAAGCAAATCTCAAAAAATACTTGTCGGATTTTGATTCTGTTTGTACCAATATTTACCTATGAAGGTAATCTGGTGAATGCACCTACTTTTAAAAATTAATTCCAAATAGTTTAAAAGTTATATTAAAAAAACTGATAAAAAAGCACAATTTATGTGCATACGTCACAGAAATTTGGTGAGCGTGATTTTCATCGGCTGGACATTTTCGTAGATAACCGAATCAGTACATGGAGTAAATAGTAATCATTTTCGCACTCAGAAATATTGAATGCAATAAAACATTTTAAAATTGAATCATGCAGGAAAATAAAACTGTTATTTTTTTATATTAAAAAATGTCATAAAAACTTTGATTTTGAGATTTTGTGATAATCTCTTAGCAGCACCTTTTGATCGCTAAAAGAATGTTTTACATATTTCGCGTGTGAAAATTAGAAACAATTACGTTTTTAAATAAAAAGTTTCTTTTATGACATCATTTTCCCTTTATATTTATTTTCATTGCATGTTTTCTTTTAACTTATATTTTGTTTGTGTATGGAAGTCAATTCTGGTCACTAATTTTTCGGCACGGATACCACAAGCGCATCAGACTTGGCGCAATTTTTTTCAAAGTCCAGTTGGCGAAAACTCCCTTTTCAAATAACGCTTACATACACATTTTTAAATTATTTTCTATTTTCAAAAAGAACTTACAGTAAATAAAATAATAATAATAATTAATAACTATAAAAAGAAATATTTTATAGAATTAAAAGAAGGAAGTGAAAGTAAATAAACATTTTATGAGTAAATAAACAAATAATAAATAAATAATGCCGGGCTACCATCTCAGGTAAAATAATGCCATTTTGACGCCAATTATGTACCCTGGCGCATATGTCACATTTTTCCCATTTTTCATCCGTTTCCTGTTGGCATACAACTTTGAAATATGGTGTATGTATGCATACCTGGGAGCAATACTGGAAATAGACATTGATTTTTTTTAATTCGATCCAAAAAGGGCAACGGGGCTATTTTTTAAAGTTTTATACAATTTATACTGCATGTTGCGTACTATCGCTGCTTCCATGGTTTAATTTAATCGTTTTTACTTTGCGCCTCGCGCAAACGATTTTTTGTTGTTGTTTACATTATGAAATTGCTAGAACTTTTTTAAAATGGAATTTTCTTTTGAACTGAAAAATGCAGTATGTATTGTATTAAGATATTATAATGATGAAAAGATATGATATGTGCACAATAATGGCCTTATTTGTAATGTGAAAGTTAATATATGTTTTTTTTATACATCTGTGCTTGAATTTACTCCGAAGACATGAAAATTTATTTACTTAAGATATAGAATTAGCTTGATCTCCCGATACATGATAAGGTAAGATTAATACATTCATGCTGTAGCTAAGATATTTTAATTTTGAACATGAATACTGATAATTTAAACATCAGTATTAAATAATATTGAAGAATTTTATAAACAGGGATAGATTCAATATTATTTTGGCATCCAACTGCTGGGATATTTTATTATTTAAGAAGTGATATAAGATAATGGAACAAATTAAACGATTACGCACGCCATTAAGAAGTGCTTTTACGCGAATCGCTAATTTACTTGAGAATAAATTAAGTGATGAAAATAAAAATACTGAAGAAATTGAGATTTTATACGCTCAATTAGCAGAAAAATGGGTAAATCTAGAACCAAAAGAAAAAGAAATGTTAGATCTTCTTTTAAACGATAAATCATGTACGCAAGAAAATTATGATACGGAATACGAAAGTTTTAGCATGTATGAGGAAAAATTTATTAAGCTAAAAACGAAAGTTCAAAAATTTTTGAAAGTTTCTGAAACTGAAAATATTAAGAAACGGAAATTTAAACTTCCTAAGATAGAATTTAAATTATTCGGGGGAGATATTAAAGAGTGGTTGGCCTTTTGGGCTCAATTTGAAAAGATACATAACGATTCTGATATCGCGAAGGAAGATAAATATCAGTACTTGTTGCAAGCGACGCTAAAGGGTTCTAGGGCAAGAGAAATTGTCGAGTCGTACCCCGCTACTGCTGATAGTTATGAAAATGTTATTGAATGTTTAAAAGCTCGTTTTGGTCGCACTGATATGTTAATTGAAGTATACATAAGAGAACTACTTGCTTTAATGATGAATAACACAACAGGAAAATGTCCAAGAATTCCTCTTTTTAAATTATACGACAAAATTGAAACGTATTTAAGGTCATTAAAAATGTTAGGTGTTTCAAGCGAACATTATTCTGCAATTCTTTATCCATTAATTGAGTCGTGTTTGCCTGTTGAAATATTGAGAATTTGGGAAAGAAATTTAAATTCCATAACCTTGAATTCAAAACATGAAAGTAAAAATAAATTAGATTCTTTGATGAAATTTTTGCAGCACGAAATCGAAAGCGAAGAAAAAGTCCGTTTGGCTAGAAGTGGGTTTAATCTAGAAAATGTAAACCAAAATATTCATACTGCGCCAAGTAGGCGACAAAGGAATCTTCCAACGGCCACGGAATTACATAATTCATCGAAAATGAAAAGGGAAATGTGTATTTTTTGTAACAAGTCACATTTAAGTACCGAATGTAGATATGCTAATAGTTTATCTCATGAAGATAGAAAACAAATATTGATGAAAAAGGGTGCTTGCTTTAAATGTTTAGAAACAAGAAAACACATATCACGTTTTTGTAGAACGAAAATACCACCCTGTGATTGCGGTAAATTACATTTTAAAATAATGTGTCCAACGAAAAATGATAAGGAAAACCCGATTACAGAAAAGTCAAATATCGAAATTAAAAACGACACTGCTTTATCCAATAAAACAAGTACTCGCCATGTACTTTTACAAACGCTTATTGTCCGACTTAGATGTAATAGTAAGATGAAATATATAAGAATATTAATTGACTCAGGTAGCAGTAAATCCTATTTGTCATCTTTTGCACTGGCCGAAATGGGATATGAATGCATAGGGGAAGAAAATTTGACACATAGTTTATTTGGAGGCACAGAAACTGTATCATCACATAAGAAATATTTGATTAGTCTGAGTGACTTCTTTGATAATTATCGCTGTTGTTTCAAAGTGCTAGATCAAGAAAAAATTTGTTCGGACATTCCAATTCCTCGTGGCTCTTTTATGAGTGAAATAAAGAAGCATAAAATTTTTCTATCTGATTTGAATAACCAGGTTGAATTGCTGTATGAATTTTCACCTAACGAAATTCATGGGCTTATAGGAGCTGATATAGCAGGCAAATTGTACACCGGTAAAATAAAACAATTGAATTCTGGCTTAGTGGTAATGGAAACACGTCTTGGTTGGACTTTGATGGGAAAAACCGACATTTTTAACACATCAGATAGCACAAACAGCGTCATGTCACTTCATGTAAATGATGCAAAAATTACAGATTTGTGGAGGCTAGACACGCTTGGAATTCTCGATCCTGGTGAAAGCGGAAACAGACAAGAAATCGAAAAAGTAATTGAAGAGCATTTCAATAGAAATATAAAAATAGATGCAGAAGGAAGGTATGAAGTATCCCTCCCATGGATTGAAAACCATCCTCCGTTACCAACTGGTCGAAAAATTGCTGAAAGACGATTAAGAAGTTGTGTTGAATCACTAAAGAAAACAAGAACTTTAGAAGAGTATGAAGATATATTAAAAGAATGGATAGAAGAGGGTGTTATTGAAGAAGTTAAGAATACTTGTAATGATGAAAGTGAACACTACTTGCCACATAGAGCTGTGATTAAAGAAAATTCGATCACAAGAGTTAGACCAGTCTTTGATGGTTCAGCAAGACAAAAAGATTCACCTTCAATCAATGACTGTTTAGAAAAAGGTCCCAATATAGTAGAACTCATTCCGACTATATTGAATAAATTTCGTGAGAAGAAAATAGGCGTAATTGCGGATATTCGAAGAGCATTTCTGCAAATAGGTTTAAATGAGCGAGATAGACCATTTCTGAAGTTTTTATGGTGGGAGGAAGGCGATCCCGAAAAGTTGAAAATTTTCTAGCATAAAAGGGTTGTTTTCGGTCTTACATGTTCACCTTATTTGCTTGGCGCAACTATCCGATATCATCTGAAGAACGCACCTTCTAGATTTAAAGAAACAGCAGAGAAATTGATGAAGTCTTTTTACGTAGATAACGGCGTCACTAGTGTTGATAATCATGAGCAGCTTGAAAAATTTATTGAAGAATCCAAACTTATTCTCCAGAGTGCTAAGTTTAATCTTCGAGGATGGGAATATAATATCCATGAAACAGTAGTAGAAAACTTCCCAGAAGAAAAGATTATTCCAGTTTTGGGACTAATGTGGAATTTAAAAGCTGATACTTTGAAAATAGATTTGAGAAAATGTTTTGAAGATTCCACTGTTGTAACAAAAAGAAATATTCTCAGTGCTGTTCATAGAATTTTCGATCCCATTGGCTTCACATGTCCTGTCACCTTGGGTCCAAAGATTCTTCTTCAAGAATGTTGGAAATTGAAAGTTTCGTGGGATGCTGAATTACCTGAATCTATTGCCAAGAAATTTGAAAAATGGCGAAAGGATGTTTCTAAATTAAAGGAAATAGAAATCCCTCGATGTATTATTTCCAATTATGAAGCTACAAAGAATATTTCATTGCACATATTCTGCGATGCAAGCAAGAATGCATATTCTACATGTATATTTTTAAGATGTGCGACTGAAAACACAATATCTTGTCAGCTTGTACAGGCTAGGAGCAGAGTTGCTCCAATGAAAACCATTTCTATTCCTCGATTGGAGCTGCTTTCCTGTAATATCGGAGCTAGACTAGCACAGAGTGTTATAAATGATCTTCAGTTGAAACATATCCCGAAATTTTTCTGGTCCGATTCAGCAAATGCTCTATATTGGATCAAAGGAACTGAAAATTGGGCTCCTTTTGTTTTCAATAGAGTTAAAGAAATCCGATATTTGACAGAACCTGAAAATTGGTATCACATCCCAGGATCATCAAATGCTGCAGACCTCCCTTCTCGTGGTTGTAATGCAGAAACTTTAGCGAAATCTAAATGGTGGGAGGGCCCAGAATGGTTACGAAGACCAGAACATGAATGGCCAAAATCCAATGTTGTTCCTGATTTCAGCGTAGTATATTCAGAAAAGAGAAAAACTGTTATTAGCACTACAAATCATGAAGAATCAAAAGAAAAAATTTATAACAGATTTTCATCGTACGACAAATTGATCCGAATTATTGCTTGGATTTATAGATTTTTTACTAACTGTAAAGTGAAACTTGCCAACCGGTTTTCTGGACTCTTAACGCTAGAAGAAATAAACAGAGCTGAAATATCTTTGTTAAAAATAGTACAAAATGAATCATTTTCAGGAACTGAAGATAAACGCTTAAAATCACTTCAATGTTATAAAGAATCAAATGGACTACTTAAAGTTAAGACTCGTATTCTGATGAGAGAAGATAAAAGAAATTTCCGATTTCCAATACTGTTACCCTGCAGTCATCCAGTTGTCGAAATACTTATTCGGACAAGACATCTTAGTTTAAATCATGCTGGCACCCAGATATTAATGAGTAACTTAAGAGAAGATTTTTGGATTTTGAAATGCAGGAAGACTGTTAGAAAGGTAATCAGAAGCTGTGTACGCTGTAAAAGATTCAATTCAAAACCTAAACCAATTATAGAAGCCCCCCTTCCGGAAGATCGTATAAAAGAAGCTGCAGTATTCGAAGTTGTAGGAACTGACTACGCCGGTCCTTTACTTCTTCGAGGCGGTCAAAAAGCTTGGATTGTTATTTTCACATGCGCTGTCTATAGAGCAATACATTTAGAGATAGCCACATCCTTATCTACTGACAACTTTTTGCAAGCTTTTAGAAGATTCATAGCACGAAGAGGTAGACCTGCGATAGTATATTCGGACAACGGAAAAAATTTTACGGGTGCTGAAAATTTGTTGAAACAAATCGATAGGGATGTCATTTCTCAGTACAGCGCAGCTCAGAAAATAATTTGGAAATTTAACCCTCCATCTGCGCCGTGGTGGGGTGGATGGTGGGAGCGTTTGATAGGCATAATAAAAGGGATCCTTCGAAAAGTCTTAGGACGAAGCTCTTTAAATTTAGAAGAAATGCAAACTGTTATTTGCGATACTGAAAGTATTGTTAATCAGCGGCCTTTGACCTATGTTTCAGAGGAAATTGATGATTTAACACCACTTACTCCTTCTATGCTTTTACAAGACATCAGAGAATCAGGTATTCCTGATCTTGACTTTTTGGATTCATCGTCTATAAATAAAAGACATGCTTATAGACAACGACTAAAACAAGATTTGCGAAAAAGATTCCGTACTGAATATTTGGGATTTTTGAGACAATCCTCGAAATTTGATAAAAATCCGAGACCTATCCAAATTGGTGATGTTGTTCTAGTGTCCAGCGAGAATGTTAGAAAACTTGAATGGCCGCTTGCCAAAGTTATTGAACTGTATCCTTCCAAAGATGGAAATGTGCGATTAGTGAAGGTTAAAATGAAAGGTGGTGAGTTTCTACGTCCTGTTCTGAGATTGATTCCTCTAGAAATAACTCAAGAAAAAGGTACAGAACTGCCTTCTATAGCTCAAAACTCAACATCTTCCGAACAGACTGTTCAGCCACATAATAAAGAACTCCCTTTAGATCCTGTTCCTTCTAAACCGACGGTAAAGCTGAATGGGAAAAACTGTTATTTAGATCCTTCTGCGAGTAAGCCGATGAACCAGAATTCTGTTAAAGACTGTGTTAGTGACTCTCCTGTAGTGACTGTTCCTTAAAAACGATCTAAATAGGGTCGTTTATATAAACCCAAAGTAAAGTTTGAGTTTCATTGAATTCGAAACTCAAAGGTGGGAGTGTGTTGCGTACTATCGCTGCTTCCATGGTTTAATTTAATCGTTTTTACTTTGCGCCTCGCGCAAACGATTTTTTGTTGTTGTTTACATTATGAAATTGCTAGAGCTTTTTTAAAATGGAATTTTCTTTTGAACTGAAAAATGCAGTATGTATTGTATTAAGATATTATAATGATGAAAAGATATGATATGTGCACAATAATGGCCTTATTTGTAATGTGAAAGTTAATATATGTTTTTTTTATACATCTGTGCTTGAATTTACTCCGAAGACATGAAAATTTATTTACTTAAGATATAGAATTAGCTTGATCTCCCGATACATGATAAGGTAAGATTAATACATTCATGCTGTAGCTAAGATATTTTAATTTTGAACATGAATACTGATAATTTAAACATCAGTATTAAATAATATTGAAGAATTTTATAAACAGGGATAGATTCAATACTGCATAAAGGAGCCACTTACCTATTTCTATATACCAGAAGAAGTAAGTGGTATGTAAAAACAATTATAGTATACATAAATAAAATACTTGAGATAATATACTAGAGATATAAGCACCGGGTTTCGCGAGATTTTTTATGCCAATTAGGCGAAAACATCGTTTTGATTACCTGATGCATATAGCATGCTATAACAACACGTTATTTATTTATTTCAAAATGAAAAAAAAAGGAATAAATGAAAAATTTCCTGCTATTAAAAAAGATATAACAATCAAGTAATGATAATATTTTTAGAACATAGCGCACCTTTCGAAGCCAAAACTGCACAAAAGAAAAAATAATCAATATTTGCAGCATTTTTTATGTAATGTACATTTTGTAATCAGTAGGCTCGATAGTCAGACCTCGTTTTTAGGTGCGTTCGTAATTATGTAAATAAGTAGCACCTATTGTTGTCGCTCACTCCGTCCGTCCGTCCGTCTGTCCGTCTGTCCGACTGTCTGTCAATCTGTCCGTCTGTCCGTCTGTCCGACTGTCTGTCAATCTGTCCGTCTGTCCGCATATAACAACGCAAAAACTACCCAACCGAATCGTTTGAAATTTAAAATACATAATTATAACATAATTTTGTCGAGTCATTTCAAGTGTTATGAAAATCGGATGGATAGATCAATTACAGGGACATTCAAAAGGATTCCGTTACATTACGGTCAATAGGGAAAAAAGTTTTAAATGCATTTTAATCGTTTGAAATTTAAAACATAATTATTGCGTAATTTTGTCGAGTCATTTCAAATGTTATGAAAATCGGATGTATAGATTAATTACAGGGACAATCAAAAGATTCCGCTACATTACGGTCAATGGGGAAAAAGTTTCAAATGCATTTTAATGGTGTTACACTCATTCGAACATAATAGAATTGGCATGAATCTATGAAATATATACTAAAATATGCATTCTGTACAATCTGTGATGCAAAGAATTATTATTATTAAATTACAGGGCCACACAAAAGTATTCCACTACATAACGCTATACGGGGAAACATGGTTTGGTACGTGTTTTAATTATATTCAACTATTTCACATTTTATGAATAAGATATACGTTGCTGAGGTGTAATAAAAATTACTTCCTGCCTATTTACAGAAACGTAAAGATTTCGACTACTATACTGTATCCGGAGTACGCTCTACTATATCAGCAAGATCTGAATATTTTTAAAACTTCGTTATCGTACGAACGCACCTCATTTGCTACGTTCACGTGCAATTTCCAACTTGTTTTGCTTTAAACGATGATATTTCATACGACGTCTTTTTGGGATTCGTCATTTTTCGATATTTGATAGTATGTGTCTACTCGTTTTGTACCCTTTTTTGTAACTTTCTTCTTTATTAACAGCGACATCTGGATTTCCTATTTAAATAAAAATTCTTCTAAATACAAAGAATTTTGTTAAAATAAATAAGTAATAGGAACGGACATCTATTGCTCAAAGCACAAAATTTTTCCTATTGAGTTAATAAAAATCAATAAAAACATAATTTTTATGATAGTAAAAAGGTGACTTATGTAATAACAGAGTCATATATTATGTACGTTATTGATTAAGTATGAATATTTCAATGAAAAATGATATTTAAAAAGAATTATGAAATTAGTTAAAAACCATTTATTTTAAACTAAATGAATAAAAGATTTATATTTTTAATGAAATAAATGAGATTTGAAAAATTATTGGTAATCTATCACCATAGATGTAGCAATATTACAATCAGTACCTTGTATGAAAAATGGAACAATTAGCAATACTTTTTGTACCCGAAAAATGGTCGTTGCTTTTTTTAAGTTTAAAAAGTAGATTACGAAATATTCCTATATAGAGATGCCAAACCCTCGCTTATTGCATAGCAAAATTTTCTTATAGGAAAAGTTATTTTTTAAATCCGCAGAATGTTCCAATTTAATAAAACATTTTCTGTATTAAAATACCGGTACCCAAAATACCGGAGACTTGGCAGCTCTGCCTATAACATTTTAATTAATCACGGTACTTTTTTTAATCGGATTCAAATTTAGTGAAGACAACGTTTTTTGGCCGAAAGCAGCTTTTTTCCATATGTGTAACTACGATACAATTCCTTGATGTTGACTTTTGAATGTTTTGACTTATGCTATTATTGCTTCCTCTCATTTATTTATTTGAATTTTAAATAAGATGACTCAAAATCGTGTTTTTTAAATATGCGAAAAAAAATGCATTTCGAGAGAGGGGAAAAGGACAATATTTGGCGATTTATTACCTGCGTTTGGCTAAGTGTCTTACTACCTTGTATTTAATACTCTTCGCAATACTTCGCTGTTATATGGACTTAGGCGCTTTTATAAAAAGTTTGACGTAATTCTGGCTTAAGATGCTGAGCTTTTTACTGAATAATAAAAATAAATGAAAAATGAATACTAAGAAATACTAATAAAAGAAAAATGAAGCATTATATTGATATATGTATATTTAAAAATTCATCTGCTAGCACTAATTAGATAATTTATGTATTATGTGTATATAATAGGAGATAAATAGCTTTTGATTCTGTATTTCTATGCTATAAAGCATTAACGTTTGTGTGTTTTTCGTTAGCATTGGGAGTACCTAGCCGATTTAAAGAATAATGTGATCAAAAAATGTTGGTAACCATCTTTGCTGCAAAATATACTATATTTTGCGAAGGAACAATAATCACTATCAATGCACGAGCAAAAAAAGTTCTTAAATTGAGAATTCTTTGATGTTGATATGACTAAAAATTTAAAATCTTTTTTTTTTTTGTGGCAACTTTTAAGATATAATAATCTCGTTATGATCTTGTTATGAACGATTTCTAAAACATTCGACAATTTAATTTGACATATTAAACATTTTTTTTTCTAGAAAAAGTTTTAAACCCAATTTATTGAGAATATTGCAATTTCTAGGATACTGTTGGGGTCAGAAACTATAACTTTGGCATCACAGTAACTTATAAGTTGTAAGTGCTCGTCTAGGACAAATTTTTAAAAAAGGATTCTTTAACTCTTTTCGACAACCTAATTGCATCCGTGGAAAACAGATATTCAACATTATAAACTATTCTGACGGATTTCACACCATATAAAATACACTCCATTTCTCTTCAAACGTAATAGTTTATGTTATTTATAGTTTCTCAAATCGGTGCGAAGCTTCTGTTTATGCTCATGACATCATTTCAAAGAGCTATATTTCCAATATAGGAAGATTTGGTGTTTTATTTTCTGTATTACTTTTAACATTTTGCATAATTCCAATTTTATATCCATGCATGGTTTGCTTTTCTTTTATAAAAATAGTATATGCAACAAGATTTTGTAGTTCTACGATTCGATATGCTTATTTTCATCATTATATTTTATCACAATGAATGACCAATTAAAGGTTACATCTCATTTTCTTTACTTATCGCAAGTTATTAAATATGTATTCTCAGCAATATCGCTCAGACTAATCCCTCTGAGGGAAGTCCTAGTTTCTAATCATTACACATATAACAAACAGTTCCTTTTTTTATATAATACGTTTTAGTTTAAAAACAAAACATTCTTCTTAGACTTAGATCTTCTTAGTACAAAATAGCTTTCATCGTGAAACTCAAATTCAAATATAAATCAGCGAAATCATTCAAATCCAAATCCAAGTCATTCAAATCCCGACCGAGCCCCCAAAACTTGTGGGATATTGAGTGATTAACTTATGATTTAAGCAAAACTAATATTCTTGAAAATATAAAAAGGTTTAATAGACATAAAATATTGTTACGAATTTTGTAAATAGCTAGTGTTTGTACTGCAAAATAATGTAAATAATCTTATTAAGCTCCATTTCTTTACTAATATTAGTTTTTGTTACATTGTCTCTGTTATCAAGCAAACTTGTCTATTATTTTCAGTGAATGTCTATGGCAGCTTTGCGAAATATTAGCGATATCGCCAAGTTGGCGAAAAACTTGGCGATTGTTGGCGATAGTAACCCTTCCCTCTTAATGGTAACCCCCCCTTAGATATACTGATACATTGTTTGTTGTTCCGTGGATTTTTCGAGATGGTTCTAAAATTTCTAGCACATGCTACGAGCCTATATAAGAAGAGAAGCGATGCGAGCTGTTGTTATTATTTACCAGTCAGTCATTGAGTGAACAAAACGTTTGTTAAGCGATTTTGCTTGAGTTTCATTTATGTTGTTTTGAATGTTATTAAGTGTTGAGACGTTGTATAAAGAGTCTCTTGGATCTAAAGCTGTACTTATACGATAGATTTGAGCAGTTATTTTTGAATATCTAGAAATATTTGTGAGTTTCGAAGACTCTGTTGTTCTGAAGTTCTGTAAATAAATTATTTTCTCCTTTTCTATAAGCAAGAGTTTGAAGTTGTCTAACCATAAGATCAAAAGAACCCTATATACGCGGTAACATTTGGTGTCAGGAGTCGGGGTCTTATGGCGAAAACAAGAACAATGGACGGACAACTGAAAGAACTGTTAGAAGCTGTTAATGGAATAAAGGCAGAATCGACGAAAGGCCAAGAAGAGTTGGCGGATAAAATGAATAAAAACGAAGAAAGAATGGAACAGTTGACAAATAAAATTGATAAAGGCCAAGAAGAGTTGGCAGAAAAAATGAATAAAGGACAAGAAGAGTTGGCGGATAAAATGAATAAAGGCCAAGAAGAGTTGGCGGAAAAAATGAATAAAGGGCAAGAAGAGTTGGCGGAAAAAATGAATAAAGGCCAAGAAGAGTTGACTGAAGAAATGAGAAGAAGCCAAGAGAGAATGGAAGAATTAAAGGAGGAAGTTAATAAAAGCCAGGAAGAAATGAAGAAAACTTTGGAAGAAAAGTTCTCGTCGGTAGAGAGAAGAATAGATTCGGTAGAAGAGAAAATTCAGAATGAAGTTAGTAATGTTGAAGAGAAAATGGAAAGGAAAATGGCGGAAGTAGAAGAGAAAATTCAGAATGAAGTTAGCAATGTTGAAAAGAAGATGGAGAGTAAAATAGAGGAAAGAATACAAGATATGGAGAAGAAGCTTTCATCCTGCAGTGGTAATTATGAAGAATTTAGGAATCCACCTGCTTCTCCCGTGCACATTAAGCTGTCGACATACGACGGAAAGAGTTCCTGGCAAGTTTGCAAGACCCAATTCACCATTGTAGCCGAAGCGAACAAAGGGAGTGACGAGGTGAAAGCTTGTCAACTGGCAGCGTCTTTGAGAGGAGAAGCCGCCGACGTGCTGCAAACATTGCCCGATATGACGCAACTCAATTTTGACACTCTAAGTTGTGCACTTGAAATGAGATTCGGAGAAAAATTCTTCAAGGATTATACGAGAATACAAATGAAGAGCCGCCATCAAAAATCGAGTGAAACCCTTCAAGAGTTTGCCTCAGAAATAGAACGTCTGGCAAATTTAGCTTTCATCGACTGCCCAACAAATGTACGGGAAATGCTCTCATTGCAGTACTTTGTTGACGGAATAATAGATCCAGAAGTGCAGAGAGCGGTACGAATGGCAGATGTACAGGATTTAAAGGCTGCATTACTATATGCCTTAAAGTTGGAAGCAGCTACACAAGCCAGCCGAAGAGATCGTCATTCAGTCCGAGGGGCAACGGTGAACAAAAGCTCAGACACTGAGAGCGACGTCTTGAAAGAAATTAGGAAATTAAATCAAGAGATTGAAGCTTTAAAATATGGAAGAACAAGCTCAAGAAGACAGAATCTCACGTGCTGGGGATGCGGTGATACAGGCCATCTCCGAAGAAATTGCCCCAAAATCCACGAACGTGAGATAAATTCAAACAGTCAGCAGGGAAACTAAATTTTGGCCATCCCGCGGGGCGGAGGTTGCCAGAGAATGAAAAGCCCCACCTGAAGATCCTCCAGATATCAAAAATGAGTGGCGGTGATAATGAATTATATGTGATAGGCTTTATTAACGGAATTCAGTGCCGTATGATTGTCGATACAGGAGCCAATGTAACAATAATAAGAGAAAATTTGGCTCGAAAATTGAAATGTAAACTCATCTGGACTCCACCCTGCGTTACCCTGCAAACTGTGACGGGCGCCAAGATAGGCATATATGGAAAGGCCGATTTAACTATCAACTTTGGAGGAACGAAATATCATCATACGGCATTTGTGGCTGACATAACAGATCCTTGCTTAATCGGACTAGATTTTCTAAAGAAGTTTGGCTTCAAACTTGATTTCAAAAATAACAAAATGCTCTCAAAATTTGAAGAAATAAGTCTTTTCGGATTAAATAACGAAATTGAATGTAAACAAGCAGTAATAGCCAAAGAAGACATCAATCTATATCCAAGAACAGAATTTTTAGTTCCAGCTGTAATTAAAAATGAAACTAATTACCGATTTGGCCATATAGATTATCCCGAGGACAATAGTAAACAAGCAGGAGTATTGGTGGCTTCATCTGTGGTGGACCTCTCGAAGAAGACCATTCCAGTCAGAATTGCTAACATCAGTGATAAGACGAGGACTATCAAGAAAGGAGAGGTGATTGCGTCATGTGCTCCTGTGACGTGCATAAGTCAAAATTCCAGTCACTCTGAGAAACCTTCAGATCATTTAGTCAAGGATTTGTTACAAAATACAGACTTAGATCCAAAACAGTTGGAAGCTGCGGAAAATTTAATTAGAGAATTCCAAAGTTTATTTTCCCAAACATCTGAAGACTTTGGACGAACTAAAATGGCACAACACCGAATTGACAGGGAGATCACTCTCCTATTAAACAGCACCCTAGACGATTACCTTTTGCCAAGCAAGAAGAGGTGCAGAATTTAATTAAGGATATGGAAGAAAATGACGTCATCGAACCATCGACAAGTCCATGGGCGTCTCCCATTGTATTAGTAAGAAAGAAGGATGGTTCTACAAGATTTTGTGTAGACTACCGCCGACTGAATGACGTCACTAAAAAGGATAGATACCCTCTGCCAAGGATCGACGACACTCTCGACACACTTGCGGGCAACACTTGGTTCTCGACTCTGGATCTGAAGAGTGGTTACTGGCAGGTAGAGATTCATCCGGACGACCGCGAGAAGACTGCCTTTACAACGGGACAAGGATTATGGCAGTTCAAGGTAATGCCTTTTGGTCTATGTAACGCACCTGCAACTTTCGAACGCCTTATGGAAACGGTTCTTCGGGGGCTGTCATATGAGGCATGTCTTGTTTATTTAGATGATATCATAATCATAGGAAAATCTTTTGATGAACATCTGAACAACCTCAGGCGGGTGCTACAAAAATTAAAGGAAGCTAATTTGAAGTTAAGCCCTTCGAAATGCAGTTTGTTTCGCAATGAAGTCGCCTACCTTGGACACATCATTTCGGCGGATGGAGTTAGGACTGATCCGGAGAAGATATCGGCTGTGAAAAATTGGAGTCGTCCAGCAGATATTCACCAGCTTCGGAGTTTTCTAGGATTATGCACCTATTACAGGAAATTCGTCAAAGGCTTCTCGATGATTGCAAGACCACTTCATAAATTAACAGAAGCCAATCAAAAATTTATATGGACACAGGAATGTGACGCTGCTTTTGAAAAGCTTAAGGAGGCCTTAACATCCACTCCAATTCTGTCATATCCTCAAATCGATAAACAGTTTATACTTGATACGGATGCAAGTAACGAAAGTATTGGCGCTGTACTGTCCCAGGAAATCGACGGCCAGGAACGTGTTATCGCCTATTTCAGCATGTGCTTATCAAAGGCAGAGCGAAACTACTGCGTAACAAGAAAAGAGCTTCTTGCTGTAGTAAAAGCCATAGACCATTTTCATCACTATCTTTACGGTCGAAAATTCCTGATCCGAACTGATCATGCTTCTCTAACTTGGCTATTGAATTTTAAGAACCCGGAATGCCAGATAGCCAGGTGGATACAAAAGATTCAAGAGTACGATATGGAGATACGCCATCGAAAAGGCTCATCACATGGAAATGCAGATGCTCTCTCAAGAAGACCCTGCTCAGAGAATTGTAGATACTGCGACCGGGTTCAGAAGAAATTTAATGTCAAATGTCTTATAGTAAGACAAATTACAACTGGGTCTACATCATCGCAAGATCCGTGGAGTGACGAGAGCCTGCGTAAAGATCAACTTGCTGATCCTGAAATTAAGCCAATTCTAGAGCTGAAAGAGGAGTCCAACAGGAAGCCCAGCTGGCAAGACATGGCCCATTACCATCCTACGACTAAACGTTATTGGGCTCTCTGGGATTCCCTACATTTGAAGAATGGTATTTTGTACCGAAAATGGGAGTCTGATGATGGAAAGACATGTAGATGGCAACTACTACTCCCTAAGTCGAGAATTTCTATGGTCCTTCAAGAACTTCATGGTAGTCCCACAGGAGGTCATTTTGGTGTAATGAAGACCCTCCAAAAGGTTCGAGAGCGTTTTTACTGGAATAATGTTCGCAGCGATGTGGAGAAGTGGTGTCGAATTTGTGACACCTGTGTAGCACGTAAAGGTCCAAAGAGGCGCACCCGTGGACGATTGCAACGTTATAATGTAGGAGCTCCTTTCGAACGAATTGCTCTAGACATCCTGGGTCCTCTTCCTAGAACATCTGATGGCAACAAGTACATCCTCGTTGTCATGGATTACTTCACCAAGTGGCCTGAAGCCTGCGCCATTCCTAATCAAGAGGCGGTAACAGTAGCAGACATACTGGTTCAACACTGGGTTTCCAGATACGGAGTTCCTCTTCAAATCCATTCTGATCAAGGAAGAAATTTTGATTCGGCTGTGTTTAAGGAAATGTGTGGACTACTCGGCATGGACAAAACTCGAACTACACCTCTACATCCTCAATCGGACGGCATGGTGGAGCTTTTATATCGTACCATCCTAAATAGCCTCTCCCTCCTGGTGTCTAGAGACCAACAGGACTGGGACAAGAAATTGCCTCTTTTCCTGCTTGCCTACAGGAGTGCCACTCATGAGGCCACTGGTTACTCCCCTTCTCAAATGCTCTTTGGTCGTGATCTTCGTCTGCCTGCGGATCTTTTGTTTGGCCGTCCTCCTGACGCTCCTCTGTCGCCTGAAGAATACGTGGATGGACTCCAGGCACGGATTGAGGAGATTCATTGTCTAGCGAGGAACCGAATTGGACTGGCATCAGAAAAGATGAAGACACGGTACGACACAAAGGCAACTGGACATGAGTTCAACGAAGGTGACAAAGTTTGGTTGTGGAATCCGATACGTCGTAAGGGACTGTCGCCAAAACTACAAAGAAACTGGGACGGTCCTTACACAGTCGTCAACAGGCTGAATGACGTCGTTGTACGCATACAAAAATCGCCACACGCCAAACCCAAGGTCGTACACTATAACCGGCTAGCCTCTTATTTTGGCCAAAGTGATTAGAAATTCGAAACTTGAATTTCAGACCATGGTCATGAAAGTCACTTTTTGTAAATATGTAAATAATTAGTTCTTATTTATGTAAATTTTATTATTTTTGTTATTATTATTTATTTATTTATTTATTTGTTTATTTATTTTAAGTGTTCTCCTCTAACTCAGGGATTGCACTGCCCGGGACGTGCAGTCTTTGAGGAGGGGGTAGTGTTACGAATTTTGTAAATAGCTAGTGTTTGTTCTTTAAAATAATGTAAATAATCTTATTAAGCTCCATTTCTTTACTAATATTAGTTTTTGTTACATTGTCTCTGTTATCAAGCAAACTTGTCTATTATTTTCAGTGAATGTCTATGGCAGCTTTGCGAAATATTAGCGATATCGCCAAGTTGGCGACAAACTTGGCGATTGTTGGCGATAGTAACCCTTCCCTCTTAATGGTAACCCCCCCTTAGATATACTGATACATTGTTTGTTGTTCCGTGGATTTTTCGAGATGGTTCTAGAATTTCTAGCACATGCTACGAGCCTATATAAGAAGAGAAGCGATGCGAGCTGTTGTTTTTATTTACCAGTCAGTCATTGAGTGAACAAGGCGTTTGTTAAGCGAGTTTGCTTGAGTTTCATTTATGTTGTTTTGAATGTTATTAAGTGCTGAGACGTTGTATAAAGAGTCTCTTGGATCTAAAGCTGTACTTATCCGATAGATTTGAGCAGTTATTTTTGAATATCTAGAAATATTTGTGAGTTTCGAAGACTCTGTTGTTCTGAAGTTCTGTAAATAAATTATTTTCTCCTTTTCTATAAGCAAGAGTTTGAAGTTGTCTAACCATAAGATCAAAAGAACCCTATATACGCGGTAACAATATATACGTAACATTCAAAAATAACAGTCGAACTGAATAATACTCAGCATAAAAAAGCTTCCCTGAGTTTTGCATTCAAAATCCACCAAACTCGCCATCGCTGAAAAATCTATAGAACACCTCGTTCTTTCCACGCATCATCATATAAGTCTCGCTTAGGATATCTCGTTCATTAAATCATTGAGTTTATTATCTTTTATCCCACATATATATATATATATATATATATATATATATATATATATATATATATATATATATATATATATATATATATATATATATATATATATATATATTCGTGTATATATATATATGTATATATATATATATATATATATATATATATATATATATATATATGTGTGTATATATATATATGTATATATATATATATATATATATATATATATATATAATTTTGTCTACTTTTAATGGTATTATATATATGTATATATATATATATACATTTGTCTGGCTAAAAATAGGATAACCCCTTCCGAGTTTGCGTAAATAGAATAAGCTCCTTCAATGACTCAAAAAATCATTCTTTGCATTTATACTATCCACCACTGTATCACCAATATATTGTCGAGATTCAAAGAAGCATTCTTCAAATTAAAGTTTATTTCGTTGCTACTCATTTTCGATAACATAAAGTTGTTTTGTGGCATATTAATTAATTTTCGCAAAACGGAATATTGATTTCAGGCTTCTAGCATATCGCAATTCCAGCCGTGTGATTTAATTTATGTATTCAGGAGCAAAAAAGTAATATTTATTAGTGTTAATGCTGTTAATTTATCATGTTACTCTGTAGAAAGTTTTTATTGAACATTACAAATGTTTATTAAGAATTGTTACTTTAATTTATATGTTACTTGAGAATTTGATAGCATCGAAAAAAATCTCCATTCCAGGCTATGAAAACTGGTAAACTACCCCTTGATCTGAGTCGCATGCCATGCTACAAAGAGAAAAATTAAATCGTTGAAAGTAAACTCGTGTTATTATTTTGCGGTTTTGTGTGTGTGTGTGTGTGTGTGTGTGTGTGTGTGTGTGTGTGTGCGCGCGTGTGTTTCTGAATAATGTTAAGAAATGGTGAAACAACTGTCCGGTTATTTTATTTTTAGTTTTACTATATTTGTTTGAATTTTTAATAATGTCGGATATTGTTAGTTCTTGTTGCATGTCAAAATAGCTTTTATGATGGATTCATACAAGGAACCGAAAAACAGTGAATTCAATACCTCTTTGTCAGAAGATGATAGTTCTGACTTTACTAATGATGTCATTTGGTAACGTTCGTGTCTGCCACCGTTTATCTATTTAAAACTTAGGTGTATTTCACGAAAAAATGAAGATCAGTGTATGTGATATTATAAAGGCTGCGGTTTTTGGAAACAAAATAACTCCTGCTTTTTAAAAGGAAAAGAAATAGAGAATTTTTTATATTGTAAAGTTCTATATACATCACCACAATCACAATGCTATTGTGATTGTGGTGAAGTGCATTATCATATGAGTTCAATATTTCCGAAACTGAGCGAAAATTGAATATTTCTGAATATGATAAATGTACCAATCACTTTGATTTTGTTAAAATTATAGTATATCTACGTACACCATCATTATACGGAATTCTTTTACCTGTGGTTTATTCTGTCGAGTTGTGTAAAAGACAAACCAGATGTTAAGACCAATCAGGTTATCTGAATGAGAAATGCCCGTCGATTATCGCCCAGTTAGCTTGAATAGTAAAGCATTGGCCCTGTAATCCAAGGACCTGTGTTCGATTCCCGGCCTCGGTAGTTTTTTTTGCTCAGTTGGAAATATTCAATACGTACTTTCTTCTGAATTATTTAAAAAAAAACATTTAAAATTAAAATTTTATTTTCTCTAAATCACAAAATGAAATTATTCTCTTATTAAAGAATAGCCCATATATTAAATGTAAAAAATCTGTTAGAGTTTTCATAAAAAAATAGCTTTAAAATATGCTCTGGAAGTCGAGGAATTTTGAGAGGGATCTAATAGGTTTTTTTTTTTTTTAAGACAACCATGTGACAGTTTTTAACCCTTTAACGCGCAGTGTTGCCGGGTCGGCAATACCTAAAGTTCCCCTGTTTAGAGACACAAAAACTCCGTGAATGTTTCAAAAACTACTCTAATGGCTATTTTAAATCTTTCTTATGAGTTCTAGATGGCAGCACCACAGAGATTAAACTCAACTGTTTTTAAATAATAGGTAAAATGTTTTACTGTAGTACGCGCTTCACAGCGATGCTCTTCTCAGTGCGCTTATCAATGCTTTACTTATGGGAGGTTACCACTTCGGCAACAGCTGTATAATTAAAATGGTTAGTGCAATCTTTACAAAACAATACCTGTGTACTCCTCTAGGCCTAAATAGATAGCCTAATTTTTTTCTCTTTAAATTCCAACTTTAAAGAGTAGTGCGCCGGAAAGGGTTAAAAATTATTATTATTATTTTATTCTTTAAAGCTGTTCTCAACTTTTCTGCTCAACAAGCGCATAAAATTGAAATGCCTGACTATGGAAGCGATTTCGAATCCAAACTTGTATTCCATTTTATGATTAATTAAATTACCCATCGAGTAATAGGCGATTTCGATAACGTCATCATACATTTTCTCTGTTTGTAAGACTAGTTTTCCTGCTTTCATCAAGAAATGCGGTTCAAAACTCTCCCCCACTTTGAGGGCTTTTTCTCAAAAATCTATTGCGTTTACTACTACTATTACTACTAATAATAATAACAAGTTGTAAATTGCACGTGAAGCGTAGCAAATGAGGTGCGTTCGTACGATAATGAAGTTTTAAAAATATCACTCTCATATATCAATCTCATAAAATTGTAAATAGTTAATTACAATTAAAATGCGCACCAAACAATGTTCTCCCTATATCATTATGTAACGGAATACTTTTGTGTGGCCTTGTAAATGAATAACAAAGTTTTTTGCACAACAGATTATGCAAAATCTATATTATAACATGTACTTTATGATGCATATCAGTATTATTATGTTCGAATGAGAATAATATTATTAAAATGCATTTGAAACTTTTTTTTCCATTGACTGTAATGTAACGGAGTACTTTTGATTGTCCCTGTATTTGATCTATGCATCCTATTTTCAAAAAAATTGGAACGACTTGACAAAATTAAGTACTAAGTATGTAATTTAAATTTCAAACCATTAAAATGCATGTGCAACATTTTCCCCCATTGACCATAATGTAGCGGAATACTTTTGATCGTCCCTGTAATTGATCTGTCCATCTGATTCTTCTAAAATTTGAAACGGCTCGACAAAATTATGTAATAATTACATATTTTAAATTTCAAAAGACTCGGTTGGGTAGTTTTTGCGTTGTTATATGCGGACAGACAGACAGACAGACGGACGTACGTACGTACGGACGGACTGAACGACAACTATAGGTGCTACGTATTTACATAATTACAAACGCACCTAATAATAAAAGAAAGAACGAGTGTGATTAGAAAGTTTCTGAACCCCAACACCTGCTAGTTTCATATATTTCCGAGCAGAAAAATTTTTAAAACTTACGTCAAAAAGTTGTCCTTCTTGATTTTGGAATACCCTTAAGGGAATTTCAAAGAACAAGATATTGAATTCCTAATTGATCACTTATTTTTACATTTACTAATTCAGTTACGTTTTTCTAGTGTAATTCAAAAATGTCGGTAAAAGAAAATAATCTTCTTTCTTTAATACTAAAAAGCACAAAGCTCGAATATGCTACATATTGTTGACATTCAAACGTAAAAATATCAACGTGATAATAGAAAACGTGATATGCTGTGAACAGCAAGAAAGCCTGGGTTGGATTTTTTTTTTTTTTTAAAGTCAATCATGTATCAGTGTTTTGAAATTTTTATTATTTTATTCTTTAATGGAAATCCAAAGGACATAAAATTGAATTCATAATTAATCCCTTATTAATACATTTACTAATCCATTTATAGTTTGCATTTATACCTTTCTCAAAAATATCGGTAAATGAAATTCTTCTTCTTTTTTTAATATTAAAAAGCACAAAGCTCGAATATGCTACTTATTTTAGACATTCAAACGCAAAAGTAGCCAATAAAAGAAGACGGAAAGCCTGCAGGAAAGAAAAATAAATATATTGGAGATACCATGTTGAAATATATTTCCTTTTCAGGAGCAGAGTGTGAAAGATGTGCAAAGGTCTCTTAAACTATTTTTATCAATGCCAATAGAAATATTCTTTAACCACATAAAAAATATTGATTGCTAAAAGGAAGTTTTGCAGGTTTGTTCTTTTGCTTATTAATTAAATGTAATTAATTTAATTAAATTAAATCTAAAAGTATTTGATGATTGCTTCGCATTTATTGGCATCGTGTTTAAAATATAATCATAAGTTGTTGTTTTTTTACTTTTTTTTTTTTTTTTTTTTTTTTTTGAGAAACATTTTTATTTGAAATTTTATAGTATGTGTAAGAGAAATTTACTAAAAATGTACTTTTAAAATACAGGGATAAAAATATAGTATAAAAATACAATCATATATGTAAAACTTGGCACTCGACCACAAAAAAATAAAGCTTAGCCTCATCGGTCCTGATGTCGCCCGGAAGCGACAATAAAAACACCCTTTAAACTTATTTAAATGCTTATGGAATTGTTAAAATTACATTTAGACTTTTTAAATAAATGTGTGCATATTAGAAGCCTAGATATATAGACTGATGGTTCTTTGGAGATGTTTTATAATAACTTTGAATTTATTTTTGTAGTGTAACATAAAGTTTGTCTCAGGACTGAGGAGGTTAAGGCGTAATATCGTACGTTACTAATTACATTTTGACTTATCTATTTCTAAGAAAAAATACTAAAAATTTAGGTTTTGCTTTTCTCTCTATCACAGAGTGAAAGTACCCTCTTTTTGAAGCCCATACATTAAATCTTAAAAACCTGTTAGCGTTTTCATTTTAAAAAATATTCCGTATGTTAAAGAAACCTAAAATGGAACTCCATTTTTTTATTTAAGACAACCATGTGTTAGTTTTTAAAAATCCTTATTATTATTTTATTCTTTAATAGAAATCCAAAGGACATGAAATGGAATTCCCAATTGATCACTTGTTAATACGTTTACTTATTCAGTTACGTTTTTCTAATGCATATCATATTAAAAAATGTCTGTAAATGAAAATAACCTTCTCTCTTTAATATTAAAAAGCACAAAGCTCGAATATGCTACTTATTATCGACATTTAAACTCGAAAGTAGCAAATAAAAGAAGACGGAAAGCTCGCGGTAAAGGAAAATATATTGGAGATACCACGTTAGAATATAAACTCTTTCCAGGAGCAGAGTGGGAAAGAAGTGCAAGGTCTTATAAATTTTTTTATCACTTCCCAATAAAAATATTCTCTATCCCCCTAAAAAAAATATTTATTGTATAAAAGAAATTATTCAGCTTTTGTTCTTTTGCTGATTGATTAAATGTAATTAATTTAATCAAATTACAGTCGAGTCTCTATATAACGAAATCCACCGTTCCAATAAAAAAATCGTTATATAGAGAAATTCGATGTATAGAGAATGATGTTAAAAATCGTATTTAATGTGTGAAATTTGAACAAATATTATTTTTGATGCTTTGAATTGAGAATTTAAAATGTTTAAAAGTAAATATTAACCTAACATTTTATTTCTTAATTATTTAAGCTGTTTCAAAAAAGAGAAGAGACATTTATTTGATAGCTTAATGAAAATCAAATAAGGAAGACTTGCATTAATTTCAGAGGAAGAAATCTGTAATTTTTTGTTGTTTTGATTTTAAAATTGTTACACTGTCAAAGAAAAAAAAAATGCTCAAATTTTAGCAAGGAATGAAAGATTGTAGTTAACATTTCCTTCCATTTGAATGCCTCTCTTATGTGCCTCTCATTGATTCATCTCTTACATGTGTATCAATCCAATTGACACTGTTTTGAGAAGGATGTTGAAAGGTGTGTGGGAGGTGGGATGAATTCGTTGGATTTAAAGAACAAAGAGAGAAATAATATATATATATATATATATATATATATATATATATATATATATATATATATATATATATATGTAACTCAGCACTGACGATAAATCAAAAATAAGTGATGGAAAATTGATTCCATATGATTTCGAAGCATTTTAAAACTGAATAAATTAAGACCAATTTATGAAAAACTTCGTTATATGGCGATAGATATTTCGCTATATAGAGACTGTTTTTAATGTAATCATGCAAAAAGGGGACCGTTCCTACTAAAAGTTCGTTATATAGAGAAATTCGATGTATGGAGTTTCGTTATAGAGAGACTCGACTGTATATCCAAAATTATTTGATGACTGTTTCGCGTTTATTGGCATCGTATTATAAAATAAAATCATAAGTTTTTTTTTCTTTTTAAGAATATTTTATTTGAATTTTTATAATGTGTATCAGACAAATTTATTAAAAAATGTGCTTTTAAAATAGAAGGATAAGAATATAATATAAAAATACAATCATATATATAAAACTTTTGCGGCTATTTCACGGCAAACCACTGCAAAAGTTTAAAGTTTATGCCGGAATATCGTACATTACTAACTACATTTTGTCTTATCTATTTCTAAGAAAAACTTCTTAAAGTTTAAGTTTTACTCTTCTCTATATCACAGAGTGAAACTACTGCCTCATTAAAGAACAGCCCATATGTTAAATGTAAAAAACCTGTTAGCGTTTTCATTAAAAAAAATTAAATATACTCTAGATGTCAAGGAAACCTGGTATGTATCTCCTAGGGTTTTTTTTAAAGACAACCACGTGTTGGTTTTTTAAAAATCTTCATTATAATTTTTTTCTTTAATGGAAATTCAAAGGACATGAAATAGAATTCCCATTTTTACTAATTCAGTTACGTTTTTCTAATGTATATCATATTCAAAAATGTCTGTAAATGAAAATAACCTTCTCTCTTTAATATTAAAAAGCACAAAGACCGAATATGCTACTTATTATCGACATTCAAACGCGAAAGTAGCAAATAAAAGAAGACGGAAAGCTCGCGGTAAAGGGAAATATATTGGAGATACCACGTTGGAATATAACCTCTTTTTCAGGAGCAGAGTGTGAAAGAAGTGAAAAGGTCTCATAAATTATTTTTATCACTTCCCAATAAAAATATTCTGTATCCCCCTAAAAAAATATTTATTGCTTAAGAGAAATTATCCATCTTTTGTTCTTTTGCTGATTGATTAAATGTAATTAATTTAATCAAATTATATTCAAAATTATTTGATGACTGTTTCGCGTTTATTGGCATCGTATTATAAAATACAATCATAAGGTTTTTTTTTTCTTTTTGAGAATATTTTATTTGAGCTTTTATACTGTGTATCAGACAAATTTATTTAAAAATGTTCTTTTAAAATAGAAGGATAAGAATATAGTATAGAAATACACTCATATATATAAAACTTTTGCGGCTATTTCACGGCAAACCACCGCAAAGGTTTAAAGTTTATGCCGGAATATCGTACATTTCTAACTACATTTTGTCTTATCTATTTCTAAGAAAAAATTCTTAAAGTTTAAGTTTTACTTTTCTCTATATCACAGAGTGAAACTACTCCCTCATTAAAGAACAGCCCATATATTGAACGTAAAAAACCTGTTAACGTTTTCATAAAAAAAAAAAAAATAAATAAATAAATAAAAAAAATAAAATAAATATTCTCTAGATATCAAGGAAACTTGGAATGTATCTCCTAGGTTTTTTTTAAAGACAACCACGTGTTAGTTTTTTAAAAATCCTTATTATTATTTTATTTTTTAATGGAAATACAAAGGACATGAAATTGAATTCCCATTTTTATTAATACTTTTACTAATTCACACTGTTAAAAAAAATCTGAAATTCACGGATATATTTTTTCTGAATTTCACAGAAAAAATCCTTTTTCGTACCAAAAGGGCTTTTTCCGTTACAAATCTGAAAACTCCACGATATTTCCTGAAACTAACGAAAAGGATGGAAATAAAAACAAAAATCGGAGACAGTCCGTTACTCGGGGATCTCCGTGGCCGAGTGGTTAAAGCACCACGCCATTAAACGTCTAGGAGCATAGATTGTGGGTTCGTATCCCACTATCCCCATAAAATAATGAAAACACGAAAAGTCCCTTTTAATTATTTTTTTTTCTGTTTATTTTTCTCTTATTTCTTATTAAAAAAATCTTTTAACTAATTAGCCTCCCAATAAATAAATAAATTGCGCGCGATAATTTCAAAAAATTATCTAATTTTTGTAAAAAATGAATAAAAAATATTTTTTCATACATTCATTCAAAAAAAAAATTGTGATTTTAAACAATGATTTTTTATTTTATTTACGCTAGTTAAAAAATTAAAATTTGTTTTAAAAATAATAAGTGTTATGCATCATTCTAAAATAAAATAAAATAAACCGCTTACGAATATTCTAACGAATATATTTGAAAGGCAATCTTTGAAAAGCACAACATATTTTCCCAGTAACTCATAAAAGACATACTTTGTACAGACAGGCATCAGCAGCTTTGGCTGAATCAGTAAGGACTTGATCCTCTGCGCAAACGTCCCTAGTTCGATCCTCAGGATGGCTTGAAATAAATTATGCAAAAAATAATGATTGAAAATGATTTAAATTAAGTATATGGTCACTCGGAAATTTCGAATTCTTTGACGAATGTCCGGTTCACTAATTTTTAAATTAAATTATTATCATTACAAAATCAAACTTTGTAACGGAAAGTTACCGCTTTTCCATACGGACGTTCTCCTTTCTTTTATTTTCCAAACGGAAAATCTACTAACGGAACGGTGAAAGTTCGGCTACATTGCTGCCGGTAGTTTCACCTGGAAATCACAGATTTATTTTTAACAGTGCAGTTACGTTTTTCTAATGTATATAATACACTGTTAAAAATAAATCTGTGATTTCCAGGTGAAACTACCGGCAGCAATGTAGCCGAACTTTCACCGTTCCGTTAGTAGATTTTCCGTTTGGAAAATAAAAGAAAGGAAAACGTCCGTATGGAAAAACGGTAACTTTCCGTTACAAAGTTTGATTTTGTAATGATAATAATTTAATTTAAATTTAGTGAACCGGACATTCGTCAAAGAATTCGAAATTTCCGAGTGACCATATACTTAATTTAAATCATTTTCAATCTTTTTTTTTTGCATAATTTATTTCAAGCCATCCTGAGGATCGAACTAGGGACGTTTGCGCAGAGGATCAAGCCCTTACTGATTCAGCCAAAGCTGCTGATGCCTGTCTGTACAAAGTATGTCTTTTATGAGTTACTGGGAAAATATGTTGTGCTTTTCAAAGATTGCCTTTCAAATATATTCGTTAGAATATTCGTAAGCGGTTTATTTTATTTTATTTTAGAATGATGCATAACACTTATTATTTTTAAAACAAATTTTAATTTTTTAACTAGCGTAAATAAAATAAAAAATCATTGTTTAAAATCACAATTTTTTTTTTGAATGAATGTATGAAAAAATATTTTTTTATTCATTTTTTACAAAAATTAGATAATTTTTTGAAATTATCGCGCGCAATTTATTTATTTATTGGGAGGCTAATTAGTTAAAAGATTTTTTTAATAAGAAATAAGAGAAAAATAAACAGAAAAAAAATAATTAAAAGGGACTTTTCGTGTTTTCATTATTTTATGGGGATAGTGGGATACGAACCCACAATCTATGCTCCTAGACGTTTAATGGCGTGGTGCTTTAACCACTCGGCCACGGAGATCCCCGAGTAACGGACTGTCTCCGATTTTTGTTTTTATTTCCATCCTTTTCGTTAGTTTCAGGAAATATCGTGGAGTTTTCAGATTTGTAACGGAAAAAGCCCTTTTGGTACGAAAAAGGATTTTTTCTGTGAAATTCAGAAAAAATATATCCGTGAATTTCAGATTTTTTTTAACAGTGTATTCAAAAATGTCTGTAAATGAAAATAACCTTCTCTCTTTATTATTAAAAAGCACAAAGCCCGAATATGCTACTTATTATCGACATTCAAACGCGAAAGTAGCAAATAAAAGAAGACGGAAAGCTCGCAGTAGAGGAAAATATATTGGAGATAACACGTTGAAATATAACCTCTTTTTGAGGAGCAGAGTGTGAAAGAAGTGAAAAGATCTCATAAACTATTTTTATCACTTCTCAATAAAAATATTCTTTATCCAAATAAAAGAAAATATTTATTGCTTAAGAGAAATTATGCAGCTTTTGTTTTTTGTATATAAATTAAATATAACCAATTTAATCAAATTATTTTTAAAAGTATTTGATGATTGTTTCGCATTTATTGGCATCGGATTTAAAAATACAATCATAAGTTTTAAACTTTTGCATCTACGTTTATAACCGGAATATCGTACATTACTAATTGCCTTTTGTCTTATCTATTTATAAGAAAAAATACTTAAAATTTAAGTTTTATTTTTCTCTATTTAAAGAGTGAAACTATCTCCTTATTGAAGAATTGCCCATACATTAAATGTAAAAAATCTGATAGTGTTTTCATTTAAAAAAAGAAAAAGAATGTTTTTATATACTCTGGAAGACGAGGAAGCGTGGGATGGATCTCCTAGTTCTTTTAAAAGACAACTATGTGTTAGTTTTCAAAAATCCTTGTTATTATTTTATTCTTTAATGGAAATCCAAAGGACATGAAATTGAAATCCCAATTAATCACTTATTAATACATTTACCAATCCAGCTATATATCTATGGATAATTCCATGGTAACTTACATTACAATTTGAACTATTTTCAGTAATTTTAGTAAAATAACTGACACAAAAAAATTATTCAAAATGTAAATTTGAAATGGTTGCTAATTTAACTTATTCAAAGCCCAATTTACATGAAAATTACCTAATTTTAATGTTATTTCTTAAATTTTGGTAGTTTTATTTACTATGGTAACTGCCATTACTGAAGAGAAGAGTGCAAGTTATCATAAAATGTAATTTTCATTATCATTTTTTAACTAGTTTTCATCCAAATAGACCCTAAGATAAGTTACATTGACAAATCATATTAATTTTGCATTTGAATAATTTTTAGTTTTATATTACAAAAATTACTGCAGTAAATTGTTTTGAATGTAACGTAAGTTACCATAAAATGACAACTATAAGCATAGATATTCAACCTTGCAATTTAAAAATATAGTTTTTGGAATCACATGCAAGCAAAGTGTTGAAATCTACATAGGTGAAACTGGCCGGATATTTGAGATTAGATTAAAGGAACATAAATAGGTTTTCAGGGATAAGAATTTAAGAGAGTATTCGAAAAAATACTTTTCCACCTTCAACAGCTCGAAATTTCCCGATACAATTTCAGACACATTTTTAAAAGTAGAAACATGAAACTTGCTCAGGGGATTTTTAAAGAGACGTATAAGGTGCCGTGTGATGTCATTTTACGCTCAATTCATTAGAATTTGATTTAAGAACAATTATCTTCTCAGTATGACACTTTTTTTCGTTTCCAAATCTCCCGCTTCGGAAAAATCGGTTCAAAATGCCGTTTTTGATTGCTTTTTTGGAATATTTTCTGCATTTATCAAACAATTGACAGATACGGCACCTTGAGTAGTTTCTAAATAAGAGAATCCGCGAGTTTGATGAGTTTGAGAGCAAAAATGAATTAAAAAATAAATCGGAAAGTAAGCAGTTTGAATCGAAATACACCCTTAAATTCCGAGATAAAATTGACCACCCCATAGAGACAGACCATTTTCCAGGTTTAGAAAATTACTTCTTAATTATATCCAACTAAACTAAAAACGTGAGCCGTATCTGTTTTTTAAGCCTAGTTCTCGAAAACAAATTCATTCAAATCTAATGAAGCTGCATTGGTACCAATTGAGTATTCGCTTTTAATTTAACTATTTTTTTGGCAACTTGTGATCAAAATCTGATTGACTTATACGCGAAATTTTTTTTTTCCAAGCACCTTCGTCGTGCCAAGCCCAAGCTCGCACTCTGATTGGTTGTTGCTCTCGGCACTGTTTTCACGTAACTTGGCGATAACCATACTTGGCGAAAAATAATTCGCTCGTAAATGAACGAGTAAACCTAAAACCTAACCTACTCATTCTTATTCTTCCTCCATTCTTATTCTTCCTCCATTCTTATCCTCGTGGTCTTGTGCTCTTGTGTGTAAAAACTTTTAAAGAGTACAGCTTCCGGTAAGACACGTTCCATCCTATCCAATGCTGCAAGAGAAAAGTTACTTTGTACTCGGTTCGGAAGGAAATTAAACTCCTCGACGGAAGCAACTATCGCTACGCCAAGTATGATTATCGCCAAGTTACATGAAAACAGGGCCGAGGGCAACAACCGATCAGAGTGCGAGCTTGGGCTTGGAACGACGAAGGTGCTTGGAAAAAAAAATTACGCGACTTATACGTTGAAATAACTGATGAGAGATTTAGAAAGAATCCGAAAAGTTTTATGAAATTGTTTTAATGTTTATGTAATTATTTTATGTTTTAAATTTAGTTATTTGTATTTTCTGTGATTTTAGTGAATTTTAATTAATAGGTTTTCTTAATTTATACCTTATTCAAGTATGTCGGTAAATGAAAATAATTTTATTTCTTTAAAGCAAAGCACAAAGCTGAAATATGCTACTTATTATCGACATTCAAACCTTAAAATGGCAAATAAAAGAAGACAAAAAGATCGCGGTAAAGAATAATATATAGGAGATGCCACATTGAAATATACCTCCGTTCCAAGAGCAGAGAATGAAAGAAGAAGTGCAAAGGTCTCATAAACTATATTTATCACTGCAAATAAAAATATTCTCTATCCGCATAAAAATATTGATTGCTTAAGGGTAATTATGCAACATTTGTTCTTTTGTTTATTAATTAATATAATTAATTTAATCAAGTTATGTCTAAAATTATTTGATGATTAGAACATAAATAAGTAGAATGCTATATTCATCTTTAAAATAAAGTAAACTTAAAACTACACTATCTGTAAAATACTTAAAGATGACAAAAATATTTAAAAATGTGTTAATTTATTTTGATTCTTTGTAACTGTAAATTTCAACTGTAAAAACAGTCATCAAAGGACAATATAAAAATACGAATATCAACATATTTATAATAAATATAGTGTTACGAATTTTGTAAATAGTTAGTGTTTGTTCTGTAAAATAATGTAAATAATCTTATTAAGCTCCATTTCTTTACTAATATTAGTTTTTGTTACATTGTCTCTGTTATCAAGCAAACTTGTCTATTATTTTCAGTGAATGTCTATGGCAGCTTTGCGAAATATTAGCGATATCGCCAAGTTGGCGTCAATTTTGGCGACTAATTTTGGTCGCCAAATTTGGCGATATATCGCCAAGTTGGCGACAAACTTGGCGATTGTTGGCGATAGTAACCCTTCCCTCTCAATGGTAACCCCCCTTTTAGATATACTGATACCTTGTTTGTTGTTCCGTGGATTTTTTGAGTTGGTTCTAGAAATTTCCAGCACCTGCTACGAGCCTATATCAGAAGAGAAGCGAGGCGAGCTGTGATTATTATTTACCAGTCAGTCATTGAGTGAACAAGGCGTTTGTTAAGCGAGTTTGCTTGAGTCTTATTTACGTTATTTTGAATGTGATTTAGTGTTGAGACGTTGTATAAAGAGTCTCTGGAATCTATATCTGCACTTATACGATAGATTTGAACAATTATTTTTGAATATCTAGAAATATTTGTGAGTTTCGAAGACTCTGTTGTTCTGAAGTTCTGTAAATAAATTATTTTCTACTTTTCTATAAGCAAGAGTTTGAAGTTGTCTAACCGTAAGATCAAAAGAACCCTATATACGCTGCAACATTTGGTGTCAGAATTTGGGATCTTATGGCGAAAACGAGAGCAACGGAAGAGCAACTGAATGAGTTGTTGAAAGCTATTAATGGATTATCAAATAAAATGGATAAAGGCCAAGAGGAGTTGGTGGAAAAGATGAATAAAGGCCAAGAAGAGTTGGCGGAAAAAATGAACAAAACGAAGAAAGAATGGAACAGTTGACAAATAAAATTGACAAATGCCAAGAAGATGTGACTGAAAAGATGATTAAAGGCCAAGAAGAGTTGACGGAAAAAATGAATAAAAACGAAGAAAGAATGGAAGAGTTGACAAATAAAATTGACAAAGGCCAAGAAGAGTTATCGAATAAAATTGACAAAGTCCAAGAAGATGTGACTGGAGAAATGAAAAGAAGCCAAGAGAGAATGGAAGAATTAAAGGAGGAAGTTAATAAAAGCCAAGAAGAAATGAAGAAAACTTTGGAAGAAAAGTTCTCATCGGTAGAGAGAAGAATAGACTCGGTAGAAGAGAAAATAGAGGAAGTAGAAGAGAAAATTCAGAATGAAGTTAGTAATGTTGAACAGAAAATGAAAAGGAAAATGGCGGAAGTAGAAGAGAAAATTCAGAATGAAGTTTGTAACGTTGAAGAGAAAATACTAGGTGAAGTAGATGAAAAGCTAAATAAAAAAGTACAAGATCTTGGGAAGAAACTTTCAGCGTCCAGTGGTAATTATGAAGAATTTAGGAATCCGTCTGCTTCTCCTGTGCAAGTTAAGCTGTCGACATACGACGGAAAGAGTTCCTGGCAATTTTACAAGACCCAATTCACCATTGTAGCCGAAGCGAACAAATGGAGTGACGAGGTGAAAGCTTGTCAACTGGCAGCATCTTTAAGAGGAGAAGCCGCCGACGTGCTGCAAACATAGCCCGATATGACGCAACTCAAATTTGAGACTCTAAGTTGTGCACTTGAAATGAGATTCGGCGAAAAATTCTTCAAGGATTATACGAGAATACAAATGAAGAGCCGCGATCAAAAATCGAGTGAAACCCTTCAAGAGTTTGCCTTGGAAATTGAACGGCTTGCAAATTTAGCATTCATTGACTGTCCAACAAATGTACGGGAAATGCTCTCACTGCAATATTTTGTAGACGGAATAAAAGATCCAGAAGTGCAGAGACCGGTACGAATGGCAGATGTACAGGATTTAAAGGCTGCATTACTATATGCCTTAAAGTTGGAAGCAGCTACACAAGCCAGCCGAAGAGATCGTCATTCAGTCCGAGGGGCAACGGTGAACAAATGCTCAGACACTGAGAACGACGTCTTAAAAGAAATTAGAAAAATAAATCAAGAACTTGAAGCTTTAAAATACGGAAGAACAAGTTCAAGAAGACAGAATCTCACGTGCTGGGGATGCGGTGATACAGGACATCTCCGAAGAAATTGCCCCAAAATCCACGAACGTGAGATAAATTCAAACAGTCAGCAGGGAAACTAAATTTTGGCCATCTCGCGGGGCGGAGGTTGCCAGAGAATGAAAAGCCCCACCTGAAGATCCTCCAGATATCAAAAATGAGTGGCGGTGATAATGCATTATATGTGATCGGCTTTATTAACGGAATTCAATGCCGTATGATTGTCGATACAGGAGCCAATGTGACAATAATAAGAGAAGATTTGGCTCGAAAATTGAAATGTAAACTCATCTGGACTCCACCATGCGTTACCCTGCAAACTGTGACGGGCGACAAGATAGGCATATATGGAAAGGCAAATTTAACTATCAACTTTGGAGGAACGAAATATTACCATACGGCATATGTGGTTGACATAACAGATCCTTGCTTAATCGGGCTAGATTTTCTGAAGAAGTTTGACTTCAAACTTGATTTCAAAAATAACAAAATGCTCTCAAAATGTGAAGAAATCAGTCTTTTTGGATTAAATAACGAAATTGAATGTAAACAAGCAGTAATAGCCAAAGAAGACATCAATCTTGATCCAAGAACAGAATTTTTAATTCCAGCTGTAATTAAAAATAAAACTAATTACCGATTTGGCCATATAGATTATCCCGAAGACAATAGTAAACAAGCAGGAGTATTGGTGGCTTCTTCTGTAGTAGACCTCTCGAAAAAGACCATTCCAGTCAGAATTGTTAACATCAGTGATAAGACGAAGACTATCAAGAAAGGAGAGGTGATAGCATCGTGTGCTCCTGTGACGTGCATAAGTCAAAATTCCAGTCACTCTGAGAAATCTTCAGATAATTTAGTCAAGGATTTGTTACAAAATACAGACTTAGATCCAAAACAGATGGACGCCGCGGAAAATTTAATTAGGGAATTCCAAAGTTTATTCTCCCAAACATCTGAAGACTTTGGACGAACTAAAATGGCAAAACACCGAATTGACACGGGAGATCACTCTCCTATTAAACAGCACCCTAGACGATTACCTTGTGCCAAGCAAGAAGAGGTGCAGAATTTAATTAAGGATATGGAAGAAAATGACATCATCGAACCATCGACATGTCCATGGGCGTCTCCCATTGTATTAGTAAGAAAGAAGGATGGTTCTACAAGATTTTGTGTAGACTACCGCCGACTGAATGACGTCACTAAAAAGGATAGTTACCCTCTGCCAAGGATCGACGACATTCTCGACACACTTGCGGGCAACACTTGGTTCTCGACTCTGGATCTGAAGAGTGGTTACTGGCAGGTAGAGATCCATCCGGACGACCGTGAGAAGACTGCCTTCACAACGGGACAAGGATTATGGCAGGTCAAGGTAATGCCTTTTGGTCTATGTAACGCACCTGCAACTTTCGAACGGCTTATGGAAACGATTCTCCGGGGGCTGTCATATGAAACATGTCTTGTTTATTTAGATGATATCATAATCATAGGAAAATCTTTTGATGAACATCTGAACAACCTCAGGCGGGTGCTACAAAAATTAAAGGAAGCTAATTTGAAGTTAAGCCCTTCGAAGTGCAGTTTGTTTCGTAATGAAGTCGCCTACCTTGGACACATCATTTCGGCGGAAGGAGTTAGGACTGATCCGGAGAAGATATCGGCCGTGAAAAATTGGAATCGTCCAGCAGATGTTCACCAGCTTCGAAGTTTTCTAGGATTATGCACCTATTACAGAAAATTCGTCAAAGGCTTCTCGATGATTGCAAGACCACTTCATAAATTAACAGAAGCCAATCAAAAATTTATGTGGACACAGGAATGTGACGCTGCTTTCGAAAAGCTTAAGGAGGCCTTAACATCCACTCCGATTCTGTCATATCCTCAAATCGATAGACAGTTTATACTTGATACGGATGCAAGTAACGAAAGCATTGGCGCTGTACTGTCCCAGGAAATCGACGGCCAGGAGCGTGTTATCGCCTATTTCAGCATGTGCTTATCAAAGGCAGAGCGAAACTACTGCGTAACAAGAAAAGAGCTTCTTGCTGTAGTGAAAGCCATAGACCATTTTCATCACTATCTTTACGGTCGAAAATTCCTGATCCGAACTGATCCTGCTTCTCTAACTTGGCTATTGAATTTTAAGAACCCAGAAGGCCAGATAGCCAGGTGGATACAAAAGCTTCAAGAGTACGATATGGAAATTCGCCATCGAAAAGGCTCATCACATGGAAATGCAGATGCTCTCTCAAGAAGACCCTGCTCAGAGAATTGTAGATACTGCGACCGGGTTGATAAGAAATTTAATGTCAAAGGTCCTATAGTAAGACAAGTTACAACTGGATCTACATCATCGCAAGATCAGTGGAGTGACGAGAGCCTGCGTAAAGATCAACTTGCTGATCCTGAAATTAAGCCAATTCTAGAGCTGAAAGAGGAGTCCAATAGGAAGCCCAGCTGGCAAGACATGTCCCATTATCATCCTACGACTAAACGTTATTGGGCTCTTTGGGATTCACTACATTTGAAGAACGGTATTTTGTACCGAAAATGGGAGTCCGACGATGGAAAGACATGTAGATGGCAACTACTAATCCCTAAGCCGAGAATTTCTATGGTCCTTCAAGAACTGCATGGTAGTCCCACAGGAGGTCATTTTGGTGTAATGAAGACCCTGCAAAAGGTTCGAGAGCGTTTCTACTGGAATAATGTTCGCAGTGACGTGGAGAAGTGGTGTCGAACTTGTGACACCTGTGTAGCATGTAAAGGTCCTAAGAGGCGCACCCGTGGACGATTGCAACGTTATAATGTAGGAGCTCCTTTCGAACGAATTGCTCTAGATATCCTGGGTCCACTTCCTAGAACATCTGATGGCAATAAGTACATTCTCGTTGTCATGGACTACTTCACTAAGTGGCCTGAAGCCTACGCCATTCCTAATCAAGAGGCGGTAACCGTAGCAGACATACTGGTTCAACACTGGGTTTCCAGATACGGAGTTCCTCTTCAAATCCATTCTGATCAAGGAAGAAATTTTGATTCGGCTGTGTTCAAGGAAATGTGTGAACTACTCGGCATGGACAAAACTCGAACAACACCTCTACACCCTCAATCGGACGGCATGGTGGAGCGGTTCAATCGTACCATCCTAAATAGCCTGTCTCTCCTGGTGTCTAGAGACCAACAGGACTGGGACAAGAAATTGCCTCTTTTCCTGCTTGCCTACAGGAGTGCCACTCATGAGGCCACTGGTTACTCCCCTTCTCAAATGCTCTTTGGTCGTGATCTTCGTCTGCCTGCAGATCTTTTGTTTGGCCGTCCTCCTGATGCTCCTTCATCGCCTGAGGAATATGTCTATGAACTCCAGGCGCGGATTGAGGAGATTCATCGAGGAACCGAATCGGACTGGCAACGGAAAAGATGAAGACACGGTACGACACAAAGGCAACAGGACATGAGTTCAACGAAGGTGACAAAGTTTGGTTGTGGAATCCGATACGTCGTAAGGGACTGTCGCCAAAATTACAAAGAAAATGGGACGGTCCTTACACAGTCGTCAACAGGCTGAATGACGTCTTTGTACGCATACAAAAATCGCCACACGCCAAACCCAAGGTGGTACACTATAACCGGCTAGCCCCTTATTTTGGCCAAAGTGATTAGAAATTCGAAACTTGAATTTCAGACCATGGTCATGAAAGTCACTTTTTGTAAATATGTAAATAATAATTAGTTCTTATTTATGTAAATTTTATTATTATTGTTATTATTTAATTATTTATTTATTTATTTGTTTATTTATTTTAAGTGTTTTCCTCTAACTCAAGGATTGCACTGCCCGGGACGTGCAGTCTTTGAGGTGGGGGTAGTGTTACGAATTTTGTAAATAGTTAGTGTTTGTTCTGTAAAATAATGTAAATAATCTTATTAAGCTCCATTTCTTTACTAATATTAGTTTTTGTTACATTGTCTCTGTTATCAAGCAAACTTGTCTATTATTTTCAGTGAATGTCTATGGCAGCTTTGCGAAATATTAGCGATATCGCCAAGTTGACGTCAATTTTGGCGACTAATTTTGGTCGCCAAATTTGGCGATATATCGCCAAGTTGGCGACAAACTTGGCGATTGTTGGCGATGGTAACCCTTCCCTCTCAATGGTAACCCCCCTTTTAGATATACTGATACCTTGTTTGTTGTTCCGTGGATTTTTCGAGTTGGTTCTAGAAATTTCCAGCACCTGCTACGAGCCTATATAAGAAGAGAAGCGATGCGAGCTGTGATTATTATTTACCAGTCAGTCATTGAGTGAACAAGGCGTTTGCTTGAGTTTGCTTGAGTCTTATTTACGTTATTTTGAATGTGATTTAGTGTTGAGACGTTGTATAAAGAGTCTCTGGAATCTATATCTGCACTTATACGATAGATTTGAACAATTATTTTTGAATATCTAGAAATATTTGTGAGTTTCGAAGACTCTGTTGTTCTGAAGTTCTGTAAATAAATTATTTTCTACTTTTCTATAAGCAAGAGTTTGAAGTTGTCTAACCGTAAGTTCAAAAGAACCCTACATACGCTGCAACAATATGAATAACAATGATAATAAATATTTGAAAATTAAGATGTTAATATTTGTATTTTTAGCTCACAGGCTATCAAAGCCTGAGAGCTTATGTGCCTGTCCCCGTTCTGCATGTATGTACGAGTACGTACGTTCGTGCGTGCGTGCGTAACGCGATAACTCATGATAATAATATCCGATTCACTTGAAATTTTGTATATAGGTATATTTTGATAAGGCGCTTCCCTGATTAATTTTTACTGTTCATTTGATATGTATAAGTAGAGGAACGGGAAGGGGAGGGTTCATGCCTCTCTCTTTTATTGATATAAATGGGTTTTTCATGCAGAATTATCAGGGTTTTTTTTCAAAATTTAGGTATATGGTCATTCTGATGAGACACCTCCGTGATTGGCACTAGGTGCTCATTGAAGAAATTTAAAGAGGGGTAACGGGGGATAATGCCCCTTCCCTTTATTTATATAAATGTGTTTTTCATGCAGAATTTATCAGATTTCATTCAAATTTTGAGTTTGGAACATTTTGGTAGAGGCACCGCCATGATTTGTTTTATGAGTTCATTGTATAAGTCTAAGAGGGCGAAATGAAATATAAACCTCCCCCTCCCTTAGTTAAGGTTAATGAGGTTTTCCCACATAATTTGCCGATTTGCTTCGAATTTTGGATATAGGTTCATTCTGATAAATGATTTCCCTGATTGGTTCTGGAAATTTATTGGATAAGTTTAGATGAAGTATCGGTGGGATTACTCTCTTAATTTATTTAAATGTTTTTTTTTGTTGTTGTTGTTGTTGCAGAATTAGCCGATTTGCTTCAAATTTTCGATACAGGCTCATAGTGATAAGATGCTTCTCTAATTAGCTGTGGGGTTCTTTTGTTAAGTTCTTGTTTAAGGAGTACTTGGGAATACCCCCCCCCCTTAAATTGGATAAATGGGTTTTTATGCAGAATTTTCCCATTTGCTTTTAATTTTAGTTGTAGGTTCTTTCTAATAAGGCGAATCTCTGAAAAGTTTTGGAAGTTTAATGGTTAAGTATAAAAGAGGGGAATAAAACTTCTTAAATTACATAAATGGTTTTTTTTATTAAGAATTTTCCGATTTGCTCTGAATGTTGGAAATAGATTTTTTATATGATAAAGCTTGTCCTTGATAAGTTTAGAGAGTTAAATGATTAAGTATGAAAAAGGGAAATGGGGGAAGACCTTTTTCCCTTCCTTAATTTGTTTTTCGCATGGAATTAATCCTTGGAAATATAATTCTGTAATGTACAATTAGTATGCGTTGTCTGTGAGCTCAATGTCATCAGTTTAACTGGGCTATATTCTTTTTATTATATTTTTTGTCGATTGCTGTTTTTACAGTTGAAAGCACTAAGAATTAAAGTAAATTAACACCTTTTTAAATATTTTTGTCATTTTTAAGTAATTTGTACAAAGTGTAATTTTAAGTTTATTCGATGATTGTTTCTTGTTCATTAGTATCGTTTTTCAGAATACAATCATGATAAGTTCTGTATTTCTATTTTTAGAACATATTATTTTCACATATTATATTATTTTAATTCTTTTTCATTATTAAATTTCCTTGTGCACTTCATTTAATAAAAGTGTTATAATTTTGGCAACAATTTTTGGGCTTTTTTTCCAACATATTAATTAATCAAAACTTACAACATGTAAAACTTCTTCTATGTGTAATATTTTTTCCAGTCATTTCAGTATCCAAGATTTCGTTTCCGACTGAAATTCTGAAATTTTCACTACATTTTTTAAAGATAAAATCGAAAATATACGTAAAGTTAAATCCTTACTAATATTATAAATCGGAAAGTGAGTTTGTTTGTTTGTTTGTTTGTTTGTTCCGCTTTCACGCCGTAACTACTGAACCGATTGCTTTCAAATTTTGCAGACGTAAAGTTAGAAGTCCGGATTAAATAATAGGGTAATTTTTATTTATTTTATTCAAATATTTTCCTTAATAATTCACAATTTAATTATTTTTAAAATCAATAGGCATTTTTCAGATAAAATTTAACCATTTTCCTTTCCTGTTGCCAAGAAAATAAAAAATTGGAATACTAATTTTTCAGCGGCAATGAATTTTTAATAGAAAACTTCCACGCGAAAAACTATAATAAAATAATTTAAAAGAAAATAAATATGACGTCATGGTTAAAATAAAAATAAAAGGTGTATTTTTATAATACATTTATCAAGGATATTTGTTTAGTTAATGGGAATTTTTGTGTAAAATATGGTGACATAAATTAAAAGTAAAAAGAATGAAAAAGAATTATATTTTTAATAAAATGGTTCACTCATGAAAATGTGACGTCATAGTTGAAATAAAACAGGTACTTTATAGCAGTCGTTAAAAATACAAGGGGTATGAATATCATATAGCTAATGGAGCGAGATAATAAATGACGTCATATTTAAAATGAATCAGAAATATTTTTTACTTATACTAATTAATCTATATATATAAAAGAAAGTCTGGATTTCGTATTAATCACAGCACAAAAAATCTGCCGAACCTAAAATCTTGAAAATTGGGGTAAAAATAATTCTGATAACATCGAGTGCTGCTAAGAAGGGATTTTCGAAAATTCCACCCCTACGAGGGTTAAAAAAAGGAACGAACTTTTAAAAAATTCCTTAAAAATCGGCTTTTGTAGTAATTTTTCGACTCATAACATACTTTAGAGTATTTTTTCATGCTGAATCGAATGGTACCAAGCAATTTCTTTTAAGTTCAGTAGTTCGCGAGATATATCACATTTTCCAGATTTGGCGGTGTCTTCGGCGCAAAAACCTGAAATTTTCAATTCTTATCTATATATATAAAAGAAAGTCTGGATTTCGTATTAATCACAGAACAAAAAAATCTGCCGAACTAAAAAATCTTGAAAATTGGGGTAAAAATATTTCTGATAACATCGAGTGCTGCTAAGAAGGGATTTTCGAAAATTCTACCCCTACGAGGGTTAAAAAAAGGAACGAACTTTTAAAAAATTCCTTAAAAATCGGCTTTTGTAGTAATTTTTCAACTCATAACATACTTTAGAGTATTTTTTCATGCTGAATCGAATGGTACCAAGCAAATTCTTTTAAGTTCAGTAGTTCGCGAGATACTTCACATTTTCCTGATTTGGCGGTGTCTTCGGCGCAAAAACCTGAAATTTTCAATCCTTATCTATATATATAAAAGAAAGTCTGGATTTCGTATTAATTACAGAACAAAAAAATCTGCCGAACCTAAAATCTTGAAAATTGGGGTAAAAATACTTCTGATAACATCGAGTGCCGCTAAGAAGGGATTTTCGAAAATTCTACCCCTAAGGGGGTTAAAAAAAGGTACGAACTTTTAAAAAATTCCTTAAAAATCGACTTTTTTAGTTATTTTCCAACTGATAACATATTTAAGTTTATTTATTTAGTTCAGTAGTTCGCGAGATACTTCTTATTTTCCTGATTTGGCGGTGTCTTCGGCGCAAAAACCTGAAAATTTTCACCTTATCTATATATATAAAAGAAAGTCTGGATTTCTTTTATATATATAGAAACACATCAGAGAACACTATATATAAAAGAAAGTCTGGATTTCGTATTAATCACAGCACAAAAATATCTATTGAACCTATAATTTTGAAAGAGAGTTCTATAATCAGGTTAACATGATTATTATATGAAAGCTATATTAAATTATCTCAATATATGTAAAACGCAAAGTGAAATTTCATCGGGGCCGCTTATAACTTAAGTTCTACAAGATAGATTTTATGGATTTTACATTGTTAGTTGGATAATTTTTCAGAAATTTTGTAACAAATGGAATATAGCATTCTACGTTGTTTAATTGAATGTTTAGGGAATGTTTTTTATGAGATGAACCCAATTACAAAAGTTTGGCTTTATTTTAAAAGTTCCGCTGAATGAATTTTTATGTGATTAAAATTGTTAACATGTTGAGCGCTACGTCATTCATTGGTGACTAACATTGAACTTTCCGTTTAGATGACTGATTTTTCACCGATGACAGACAGTCTAAAGTACGATATAAAACTAAAAATTACTATGATATAAAAATTTCGTTTGATTCAAAGTTTCTTAAAAAAAAAAAAAAAAAAAAAAAAAAAAAAAAAAAAAAAAAACTGAGCAGCGTAGCGGGCGAAGGCTGCTAGTATATCTATATATATAAAACATATGAGTGACACTCATTTTAAAACATGCGGATTTACTTAAAATTCAATTAATGTTAAGAATAATCTTCCATTTCGAAAAAATGGTTCACACTTCTTCATTTTAAATAAATATTCACGACAAAAGTAGCTTGCTTTAGTTCTCATACAAGTTATTTAGCATGTGAATTAGTTTAAAAAAGAGGGTTCCATTTTTCTAAACATATTTGGTTTTAGATTTTAGTTATATATTTATTTTAAAGCTAATATGTAACAAAATTAGTAGACGTTGTTTTTTGGGTAATGCCATTTAAATTCAACACCACTTTTTGTGTGTGTCTGTGTGTATGTGTATGAGTACGTGTGAGCCGCCATATATGCTGCAATGTATATATATCTATAATGTAAATAACGCAAATGGTATATATTAATACTATAATGTATTTAACGTATTTATGGTCAATGTCTATTTATAAGTGGTATATTTTCTTCGTTGCTCTTGCTAGCTGTAGGAAACACTGTTAAAAGTGAAGGTGACAAACCGGTGCTATTTGGGACCCGGAGGTGAAGAGGCCCTAGGGTCCATTGGAACCCGGAGCATTTGGAACCCTAGGGTGCCATAGGGGCTTGGATATGTGGTTGCAGTGCCGACAGGTCTCTTACTGGGTGATTGGAGCTAAATAAGGTACCATACACTTCGTATTGGCAGCAATGTGGCACCTCATCGGGTGACTGGGACCATGCGCATGCGCTGTGACGTGTGTTTTTCTGTTTTCTGTGACGGCAAGTAAAATCTATGGCTATGAGTGAATGAAGGTGAGCTCGATGGCCGAGCGGTTAGAACGTTGAGCTTGTAATCAGACGTTGTGAGTTCGAATCCTTCGAGGGCCAAAAGTCGGTTTGTATACTTTTTAATTTTTTATTATTGGACACTCTGGATTAAGGGTGCCATCTTTTCCCCCTAATTAAAGGTGTCATTCTGGCTCCTTTAGGGGTGTCCCCAGTGAGACAAGCCTTTCACCCTTAAAAGGTGCAATGTGTCACCATTAGTTTTAACAGTGAATGAAACAGTTTAAAAGTAATTATGCCTACAACTATGTGTGGAACAAATCGTTGAATGACAAACGACTGCTGTAATATATAACGAAAATTCTTCACTGTTATCAGAACAAAAACAATGATGTAGAGTATGTAGAGTACAGAGGTATGTGCAGTATATTTTCAAGATTTTTTTTTTTTTTTTTAAACAAGTTCCGTTTATCTTCTTATTCTGAAAAAAGATATAGCGTGTACACTTGGCATAACATTCATGACTTTAACATACACCCTTTGCTTTTTTTAAAAGTTACAACTATAGCAGTGGACGACATTGCGTACAGTGTAATAGATAAAAATAAGATTTAAAAAAAACCTCAGCATTTGTTGCTATAACTTTTCTGGGCAATGATATTTTTATGTAAAAATATGTAACCAAAACTAGCTTCCATTCAAATACATTAAAAAGTATCTTACAACTATTTGCTTGGAAGATACTTTATAATTCAATTGATATTTTATGTTTATGGATAGGGTAAGTTTTTTGCAAATAAATAAAATTATATAAAGGATTAAAAATAAAATCGATCATATAAATTAGCCCTTAAAAAAAATCTGATTTTTAGTTATCTACCGGCGATAGTGCCACCTCATATGCTGTAAATTCAACATAATTAAAATGATGTACAGTAGGGGAAGATGGGGATACTTGAGCCATTTTTTGAATTTTAATTTTTTTTAATTTTTTATAGTTTCTTAGAATAAAATAAAATATTGAAAATGAAAATTTGATATTTTTTCTTCAACTGAAAACCACTTTCAATTAATTTTGAACTATTTTTCTATGTATAATAAGTGTTTATTTTTTGTTTTACATCGTGGCTCAAGTATCCCCATGGGAGGGATACTTGAGCCACGGTGAAGGGATACTTGAGCCACGACGGAAAAATACCTACAAAAGTAATTTTTTTTTGCTTTATTTTTGCACAAACATTTTACAGAATGATAAATTATGAAACATAAAGTCCTTCAAAACCAATTGAGTAAACAAAGCTAGTAATAAGATCATTTTTTGTCGTTAGAACTGGCTGTCGAAGGATAATTTCAACTTGACTTATAACGACGGTAGAAGCCTCCTCAGTTCAGAGTCATTTAAATTTGGAATCTGCAATTCATCGGGCAAATTTCATTTTCAAAATATTAAGCACTTATCCAACAAATATTTTTACAGTTTTCTTTCTGGCATATTTTATTAGTAACCAACCATCAATAGAAGGTTTTCTTTTCACATCAGCACCATCATTGACAGAATTTTCCTTTGATGATACTGTCGAACTCATGCTTTTAATTTAGTAGCTGTCGGAATTTAAGCCAGATGTATCATTCTACTATTTCAAACATTTTTTTGATTTCACAGGAAAAGATTTTGTCTTCCTCTTTGGCTCCATGCAGGTAAGTTTGAACTGGGATTTTTGTTGCTTTTCTTGTTTTTTGTGCGCTTTTTTTTACAAATTTTTCTTCAATTTCCTTAGTTAAATAAAAAAAAAAGTTACAGCAACAGAGGTTACGATTTCAATATAAAATATTAATCTTAATATGTTATATTAAAAAATAAATATTTTAATATGTTGGACTTAACTAATTAAAGTATTAGAGATTATAGCCTGTAAAACAGTTTTAAAAATTTATTTTAATTTAATAAAAGTTAAATTGAAAACTATGTTTACATTTATCTGGACAGGCTATCTTGTTAGTCAAAATGAAAAATAAAATGGATATTTTCATTTAAAAAATATACATTTTGGAACATTTTTAGGTCGTTATTTTTTTAAGAAAAATAAATAAAATGAAAAATTATTCTCCTTTTTATCCAGAAAAAAATCTATTAGTGAATATAAGGATGGAATTTTATTTTTTGTTTGTTTCACCCATGCTTAATTTCTAGTAGGGGTGGTTGAGACATGGCTCAAGCATCCCCACTCTCACTGGCTCAAGTATCCCCACTACCACTATTTTTGTTTCCTAGAGTTTTACTAAATAAAGCATGCAGCTATTAGAACTATTTTAGATTCAAAATACAATTGAAATTATGCTTTTTAAATTTATGTATATAGTTGCAACTTTAAACAAAACTTTAATTACAAAAAAACAAAAAAACCATGCACCCAAATATTTTCTTCAGATAGCGAAAAGACAACTATTAATCACTATACTTTCAAAATGGTACCAAGATGTGTGATTTCTTTTTTACATGTTCAGAACTATAAATATGTTACCATATTGCCAGTTTTAGAAAGAAAAATTAACCAACTGTAGAGATAATAGGTGTGGCTCAAGTATCCCCTATGCTCAAGTATCCCCACTCTCCCCTACAACAAATGCTTTGGTTGCCGTTTGTGTAGTTTAGCATTTCTTATATCCTGACAAAAATTTTTTTTTACAAACATCGATTGTTAGTTATTATATTTTATTATTCTTATTCTTATTCTTCTTATTATTGTTATTATTTAATGAAATTTTAAAGGACTTGTTTCTAATTAAATAAATGTATATAATATCCGAAAATATAGGTAAACACGTAAACCACCATTTTTTTTTCAATTTGTTTTAATTTTAATCTTACTTACTATTGACTTTCAAGCGTGAAAAAAACAAACATACATTATTTTTACTCTTATTTAATGAAAATATAAGGAATTTGTTTCTGGTTAAACAGATGTATATTTTGTCTGAAAATATACGTTAACACAGAAACAACCATATTTCATAATTTGTTTTAACCTTAATATTACTTACTATTGACATTCAAACATGAAAGTAATAAATAAAATATTGATTTATATTGTTATAATCATCATATTGTTCTTATTTGATAAAAATTTAAAGGTTATGTTTCTGGTTAAACAAATGTATATTTTATAAAAAAAATATGCGTTAACATAGAAACAATCATATTTCATTATTTGTTTTAAGATTAATCTTACTTATAATGGACACTCAAACGTGAAAGTAAGAAATAAAAAAGAAGATTAAAGCTTGCGATAAAGAAAAATACATTTTAGATTCTGCGTTGAAATATTAGCTTCCTTTCAGGCGAAAAAAAGCAAAAATGTTTTCATAAATTATTTTTATAACTTTCAATAAAAAATAGTTTCTTATCCTCACAAAAAATATTTACTAAAGAAAATTATGGGGTTATTTTTATTTTTCAAATTAATAAAATGTAATCAATCAAATTATGTCCAAATTTATTTGAGGTTTTTAGGTAGATTTCGTATGAAATACTACCTATTGCATTGTCTCCCATGTTGGAATTTCTGAAAAATTTTTGCGGATCTACACGAATCATGACTCCTAGACCCCAAAACTACCATCAGTAAAAAAGTTTATATATCTATCTATCTATCTATCTATCTATCTATCTATCGGTGTATATCACTTTCTTCTAGACACGATAACTTCCATAATTATGCTCAGATCTTTTTCAAACTTTTACATAAAATCAAGGAGCTTAAAATCTCGGTCGAGTTCGTTAATGGGCAAAATCGGACCAAGGGGGTAGAAATAGGGAGGGGTTTTGTGAAAACAGAAAAAACGCGATAACTTCTTAATTAAAATAGATATAGAATCAGTTTAAAGTTTATATTACTTCTAAGAAACGGGCAAAAAGTTTATACATGGCAGATTTTTGATAAAGTTAAAAATGGGCTCAAGGGGCGAAAAAAACATGGTTTTTGGGAGACAAAAAATCATAACTTCGTCAATTCTCAAGATATCAAATCCAACTAAATTTTACATAAATGTACTCAATATTATCTAAAACTTTTGTATTTACAAGTTTTTGATAGGACCAATTTTTATCGATGAAAAAAATTAAAAACGAAAAGAAAAAGGGGGGAGGAAAAAGAAAAAAATCCATAACTTACTAAATTCTTAAGCAATCAAATCTAATTAAATTTATTTTACATCTTCACAATAATATCTACAACTTTTATATTAACAAGTTTTTCATAGAACCAATTCTTATAGCAAAAATAAATTAAACAAAAATAGGAGTTGGAGAAAAAACCTTAAATCCAAACTGCTTATATTCTGACTCATTTTAAAATTCATTTTTGATTTTAAACGCATCCAAATGACAGATCCTCCTATTTAGGAACTGTATAATGCGACGTATTGGCCAGTATTTCAATAAAGGTACAATATATTTTTAAAAAGGCTGCCAAAAAGGGTATTTTGAACAGAATTTCCCGAAGTTGTCAATGAAAAATTGGGGAAGTATAACATATTGCGTTTTTTCTGAGTCATTTTTAAATTCATTTTTGTTCTCAAACCCTTCCAATTTTCAGGTCCTCTTATTTAGGAACTATGTAATGTGACGGATTGGCCAGTTCTTTGATAAAGGCAGAATATATTTTTAAAAAGGCTGCCAAAAAGGGTATTTTGAACAGAATTTCAATAAGTTATGGTGATTGAAATTTGAGGAAATTTAAGAAATTGCGTTTTTACCGAGTCATTTTTAAATCTTTTTTTGTTCTCAAACGCATCCAATTTACAGGTTCTCTTATTTAGGAACTAATAATGTTAGGAACTTATAATGTGACGGAGTGGCCAGTTTTTTGATAAAGGCAGAATATATTTAAAAAAAGGCTGCAAAAATGGGCACTTTGCACAAAATTTCCCAATGCGATCATGATTAATGAACTGTGGGTATTCAAATAACAAATTGGTTATTTTATGACTCATTTTTAAATCCAATTTTACTCTGAAACGCATTCAAATGACAGTTTTTTGTTACTTAGGAACTATATAATGTGCGTATTCGTCGATTTTTTGATAAAGGGTGAATATATATTTTTTAAAAGCTGTCAAAGTAAGCACTTCGCAAAAAAATTTCCCAAAGCGATCATGATAAAAGAATTGAGGCTGTATTCAAATAACAAATTGTTTATTTTATGACTCATTTTTAAATTCAATTTTCCTCTCAAACGCATGCAATTGACAGTTATTTGTTATTTAGGAACTGTGTAATTACTGTGTATTGGTCAGATTTTTGATAAAGGCTAAATATATATTTAAAAAAATCTGTCAAAATGTGCACTTCGCACAATATTTGTCAAAGCGATCTTGATTAAAGAATTGTGGATGTATTAAAATAATAAATCGGTTATTTTATGACTCATTTTTAAATTCAATTTTGCTGACAAACGAATTTAATTAACAGTTTTTTGTTATTTAGGAACTATATAATGAGCATATTGGTCAATTATTTTTAAATAAAGTAAGAATATAATTCAAAATATGTTGCCAAAATGGGCATTTGAGTAGAATTTCGTTTAAGATGATTTTGATAAAACCAGTTCTTACAGAAAAATGAAATTAAAAAAATTTTAAAAGCGAGTTAAACTGGGTTTATCTCTAATATATATATATATATATATTTTTTTTTTTTTTTTGATGAAAACTTTTCGAAATCTACCTCCGCCTATAGGCCATGCCGAAAGGGATTTTTTTACATCTACTTACATCTTATTTTAAAACGTGTTCGTCAAAAATTTTTTACATTAGGTTAATATTTTTCTTATAAAAATATTTTTAGCGTTTATTTTTTCTATTACGGTCCTTATTTAATTCAGGTATTGTGATGTGTGCAATATTGTGTAAAAAAAGGATTGTTTTTGAAAGAATTACCAAAATAAAACTTTTAAACAAATACGATTTTTGGTTACATAACACTCCCACCCCCCATTTTTTCTGACCTAGTACATTTATCTAAAATTCTGAATGCTTTGTAACAATAATAATTATAACGCAAAATGAAAAGAATCATAATATACGAGAATAACAAGCTTTTTTAAACAAGCAAAAATATTTAATCACCAAAAGTTCTAAAAAATTGCGCGTTTTGAGAAAAATAAATTTCTCTTCTTCGAACTTAATAAAATATGTATGATTGAAATATAATGCTTTGATTCGAATAGAAATAATTTAGCGTGCACTCCAGCTAAACATACATTTTTTTCTTTTACTTTTTTCCCCTTTTTTTCCAAAATAAGCACTAGCCTTAGCTTATACGACAGCTTATACTCAGGTTATACGACCTGTCTCTCACCTGTTATAAGGTCGCATTTTCTGAATCTTTTAATTTAGTTCTAATTTTGATTAAAACAACTTTTTGATTAAAACACGAATATGACTGTTTTATTTTAAATTCTTTTAAGAAGTGTAACAGAGAGAAATTACATATTTTAACCACCCTTTTTTTACAAGTAAAACTAAATTAAATTTTGCAACATATTTAGTTACATTTATTACTTAAATTTATTTATTTATTACAGTGTACCTGTGAGTTATCATTATGCATTTTTTCCAATTTTCGAGACGGAAGTATGAATATGTAGTATAACAATGCTGCCAACATGGAATGCTATTTATGAAGTATGTTCTATTTTTATTTATTTGACCCAATGTATCATAGACATATTGATGAAAAAAACCATTCCATCGTATGCCCAGCAGTGGTGCAGTCGTAGAAATAACAGAGAATATAAGCTTTAGGCAGAGGGCATACTTCGAGTGCATAGGGGGAACTGGGGCACACTGATACAGCTTTTTTCTAAAAATCTTTTTGGTGTCTAGAAAGCGGAATTTTCAAGTTATTTTTCTATGTGATGTCAGCAAAACCAGTTTAGTGTGTTATAAAAATGTACAATCGTTGTTTTATATATTATTTTTGCATGTAATTTTTAAAAAATCAAAAAAAGTAATTTGTATCAATGTGCAGCATCCCCGGAACAGATTGATACACTTTGATACGTCTGGGGAAAATAGAGACAAAATAACACCAATGCATATTTTTCATTAAAAAAAAGTTAGCAAACCATTTTATATTATTTATAAAAATTCAAATCACCCACACTTTATTTGTAAGCAATATTAAAGCAATCAAAATGAAATGTATAATGACCTAATGTTCTAGCTGTTCCTTGTCTGACTGTTGGCTGTGGTAACTTTGTCATATCTGGTACTTCAACCCCAGAATTATCTTCTTTCTTAGGAAAGATGAAAAGTTACCAAGTTTTCTGTTTGTAAATCGGTTTATAAATAGAAAATAAAGGATAATTATATTAAAAATTATGTTTTTAATATAATTATCATGTGCTGTTCTGCAGCTTGTTTCTCTTACAAAACACTTTCATGTAGAAAATACTTTTTTTCTGGAGAATTGATATAAATTTGAGATTTTCCAGGCTGCCGTCCTTTTTTTTAATTAGTTCTACTAGCACTATATGTTGGGTAAGTTCGTACGTCTTCTCTTTGCAAAAATACTATAAAATGTTCTAATATAAAGAAATTAAAGCTATTTCACTTCAATTAAAACTAATATTAGACATTTTTAGCGAAAAATGGTTGTATTAAGGAGTGCATTGTAAAAAAAATAGTAAAAGGTAATGAAAAAATGAACTAGAAAAGGATTTAGGTTGTATCAATGAGTCCCGACAAAGACTGTATTAATGTGCCCCATACAGCCATTTTGTATAAAATGAGTCTCAAATCCAACACTTCATAATTTATCTAACAAAAAAAGAATGAGAAACTTATAAAGAGTAGTTTTACTTGCGAGGGAGAGTATTCCTTTCGTTAGAAAACACTAGAACAGTTGTATAATACCATTTCAATTGTACAATTGAAATTTACTTTTGATGTAAAAAAAACTAAATCACTCATTCCGTTTCATCAAACAATTGAATCTTTCCAAGACTTTCTGTATGTAGCTGAGTGCACTAGCATCACCTTTTGGAGCTGTTGTGAAACGTCCTGTATTGACCCTGTGAGCTGTAGAGGGGGTGTATCAATGTACCCCAGTTCCCCCTATACTAAAGCTTTCTTGAGAAGCAGAGAGTACACAATGTTTCTTTAAAAAACCATTTACTGCATGGACACGCATATACTCTCCACTACATCCCTGATGCCCACATGCATGTCACGATAACAATTGCATTAGCAAAAAAGTCTGATTAATTTTTTTGATTGTTGGAACATTAACTCAGTTTTATGCAAAGTGAATGAATTTCTTTCTTTATATATGATTTTGTATCTCCCTTACATATTTTTTAACTAAAGCTTCGTTAATTGTAAAATTTAAGTTTAATTTTCTTTCCCTGTATCAAGTGTTAGTTATTCATTTAACAGGCTGCTTTACTGGTTACTATATTTTTAATATTGTTAACTCTTTATAACATAAACTATAGATTAATGCAGATTTATAAAAAATAGTTTTGTAGATTTACATAATTTTTTTTAAATTATTTATTTTTATTTTTATTTTATTTATTTTATTTTATTTTGTAAAGTGTACAGATAAAATTTTAGTAAGTTCCTGTAACTTTACATCTCTAGAATTAAACAATTATTTTACAGTGACATTTTAAAATTCATTTTACTCCCTTCTTGAAAAAAAAATTATCCATAATATGTAAATTTTTCGCCGTTGAGAATGTGTGTAACTTCTTAAACCATCCTCTTCCATTTGTCACACTATATGACACTTTGTAGTCCAGCCTCCCTTCTATTGAAATATGCCATAATTAATAGATGGCTTCTTATTACTTTTCACCATTTTATCCAAAAAAATTAATTTCTTACCTTATTTTAAAATTCATCTAGTTAAAAGCAATCTTATTTTATTACTTGTTTTAAATTCAAGAGCAGAAAACATTTTTATTTATTTTTTTTTTCTCATTCAAAATTTCAAAGTAAGAAATAAAAGAAAATAGGAAAGTTGCGGAGAACTAAGAGCTTTTTGAGATACTGTGTTGAAATATATGCCTTTTTCAGGAACAGAGTTGAAGGAAGTTTCAAAGATTTCATGGGCCATTTTTATCACGTCTAATGGAAATATTCCCCGTCCTCATAAAAAATATTTATAGCTTAAGGAAATTTACGGACTTCTCGTTCTTTTCCTTATTAACGAAATAAGGGTAGTTGCGATAATAAAAGACAGGCGAGGATATAACTGACTTATTATTATTATTATTGTTATCATCATTATTATATAATGAGAAATAAATGATATTTTGTAATGAAATGGCTTCCAAAAATATATTTCATAGTTTCAGTAAAATTTGATAGCTTTATTTCAAAATTTTAAAGTATTTTCCGATGTTACATTTTTAAATCAATTTCCCCGAAATATTCCTATTTTTTACTACATGCAGGGTTATGAAAAACTGATCTTTAAACTTTATCACAAAAACTATGTTAAATTATTTGCGGTAGTGAAAGATGCATTTAAAAAACTTGTGTAAAGACAGCTTGACAAATTAGAAAAAAAAAATTCTTTTTTGAGTTACGTAGCCTAAAAATTTATTTCCTAAATTATACAAAAAAAAAAAACTTTATTTTTCTTAAAATTTAATAGATTTATTTAAATAAATTATGGATGCAAAATATGAAAGATGCACAAATTAACCACTGACAAAAATAAATAACTAAATCTGAGTCGTTATATATAGGGTGATATAGACAGACAATTAAAGACTGCTTTTTTCCCATTTAGTAAGATAAAAAGGAGTAATAATATCGCTGTTAATTTACATTTGAAAAAAAATCTTTGATTAAATTACAAAGCAGAATATAATCAATATCTTAATAATCTTTAAAAAACTGACACTTAATTGTAAACAAAACTTTAAACCATTTTAAATTTCGAAATTTTATTATGAAAAAGGTATAAATTGTTAAAAATTGGCCAAAAAATGTTTTTTATGATATCTACTTATTCAAAAGTAAATAAGGGGCAAGTAAAGACGACATTTTAACATGTTTTAGGTAGCTTTCATTACAAAAAGTAAAAAGCTACCTATTGCAGCCGTCCGGAGGAAAGCACTTCCGAAAAATTTTGGTATATTTTCACCGATCATGACCCCCAGACCCCAAAACCACCCTCCGTTCAAATGTTGACATATATATATATATATATATATATAACCATATATATATATATATATATATCTGATTTTTGTCATGCGATAACTAACGTATTTATGAACCGATTTGAATGAAACTTGGTATGTACATAGTACATATAAATGTCTCGACCGAGTTCGTTGGTCAGCATCATCCGCCATTTTGTTTCAAAATGGCGGCCATTTTAAATTTTTTAAAAAATTTAAAATTTAAAATTAAATTCGAAAAAATCAAAATTTGAAAAATATTTTTCTTTTACGTGTTAAAACTTAAAACAACGATTCCAGAACACTTTTTATTTTGTCTATATCTTAGAAAATGATTGAGTTATAGCACTTTGAATTTTTCTTATGGCTGACATTTTGAAACGATCTGATTTTTGTCACGTGATAACACGCGTATTTATGAACCGATTTCAATGAAACTTGGTATGTATATAGTGCATACAAATGTCTCGACCGAGTTCGTTGGCCAGCATCATCCGCCATTTTGTTTCAAAATGGTGGCCATTTTAAATTTTTTAAAAAATTTAAAATTTAAAATTAAATTTGAAAAAATCAAAATTTGAAAAATATTTTTCTTTTACGTGTTAGAACTTAAAACAAAAATTCCAGAACACTTTTTATTTTGTCTATATCTTACAAAATGATTGAGTTATAGCACTTTGAACTTTTCTTATGGCTGACATTTTGAAACGATCTGATTTTTGTCACGTGATAACACGCGTATTTATGAAACGATTTCAATGAAACTTGGTATGTACGTAGTACATACAAATGTCTCGACCGAGTTCGTTGGCCAGCGTCATCCAACATTTTGTTTCAAAATTGTGGCCATTTTAAATTTTTAAAAAAAATTAAAATTTAAAATTAAATGCGAAAAAATTAAAAGTTGAAAAATATTTTTCTTTTACGTGTTAAAACTTAAAACAACGATTCCAGAACACTTTTTATTTTGTCTATATATTGAAAAATGATTGAGTTATAGCACTTTGAATTTTGCTTATGGCTGACATTTTGAAACGGTCTGATCTGAACGATCCATCATGTTGCTTTAAAATGGCATACACTTTATGATATCGTGGAGTTTGGCGACTCTCTAAATCGCTTAAAATAAAACCAGGTTGAATAAAAGATGACTAATTTCTAAAAATTCCTATTAATATTCAGTCTTGAGAAAAACTAGTATTCAATCTTATAAAATCACTAATTTTATAAGATTATTTCCACTAATTTGAGCTTAGTATTTTTGAACAATGTAACTTACTTTAAAATAAATAAATAAATATATAAGTATATGAAAGCTACCTCTTCCTCCCGGCATTGCCGGAAGGACTTTTTTATATTTAGGAGGATTTCGTAAGAAATACTATCTATTATATTCTTCCCTAGGTAGGAATTTTTTGGAATAAAAATGCTGATCTACACCAGTCTTGACTCCTAGAACCCAAAACCACCACCAGCTCAATACTTGATACATATACAGTGGCGGTCAAAAATTTTCCGGACAGCAAAAATTTTTCAGTTAATTTGTAAATATACCCATATGAAGAGGAATCTCAAAGAGATACTTATACATTATATTGACATATTAGTTAGGAACTTACTTATAGAAGAACGTGTAAATATCAATAAATTTTATTGACAAAATTAAATATAAAATAAAACGCATGTTCTCAAAAGTTTCCGGCCACTTATCATTCTTTAGTTTTTTCTATCCATAAAGTGTTTTTTGGCTGTATTTATGAATGAATCAACGTGTATAGCATAATTTGAATTCAAATTTGAAAAGTTCAACAATTATTGTTCATAAATGAGTGATTAGTTTGTCGCTAAAAGGCCAATCTTCTCGAGATATTGCAGCTAAGTTATCGTTCGGTAAAATCGACTGTAAACAATATTTACAAAATTATACAAAGATGGTAATGGCTTTCAGGACTTTCAGAGGTCCGGGAGACCCCGGAAAATTACTATTCCTGAGGACAGAATTATCAGGAGAAAAACCATTGATAATCTGTATGAAAATTCCGTTGCAATATACTGCGATTTACGGAATGAAAATATTGCTGAAATAAGTTAGTCTACCGTGTTATGATGCTGACGTGGTACAGAACTTTATGGAAGAGTCGGTGTTAAAAAATTTTCAGAGGTAAAAAAAAATACAGACGTACCCAACTTTCATTTTCCAAGGAAAACAAAGTCTGGTCAAGTGAAAACTGGAAAAAAGTTCTATTTTTCCATCAGTCGAATTCGAAACAGTTTTGGAAGTGATGGCAGACACAACGTCCGATGACCTAACAACAAAAGATATGATTCGACCTATGTTATTCCTACAATGAAGCATGGCGGAAAACACGTTATGCCGTGGGGAGTATTTTCCTCAAAAAGTGTCGGTCCGTTATTTGAAATCCACAGCCAGGTGAATTATACAATGTATAAGGATATCTTGCAAGACTATTTTCTGCCTTATTAGAGAAAAAAATTTGGTCGCATCTATTTTACTTAACATGATAACGACATAAATAATGTTTGCAACACTCGATAAGCAATGGTTTTCGCACAAAAAATTTCGTTTTTGAAATGATCAGCCCAAGCGCCCAGCATGAATCCAATAGAAAATCTTTGAAAAGAAATTGACAAAAATCTGCGGAACTATAAATATTCCAACTCAGCCGAAATTTCGCCAAAATTGCAAGAAAAGTGGGAAAAACGTACCATAGACGATCTTAAACCGTTGATTGTATGAATGTCACGTTGCTGCTACGCAGTACTTATTGCTAAAGCTAATAAAATAGTAATACGATCAAATACTAATTGTAAATGTCGTTTATCACTGCAATTTTCTGTTACAATACCACTTTTTTACAAACTTGTGAAGGTGGCCGGAAACTTTTGAGAACATGCGTTCACTTATTTTATACTTAATTTTGTCAGTTAAATTTATTGACATTTACATGTTCTTCTAAGTAAATTCCTAATTATTATCTTAATAAAATGAGATATATATCACTTTGATAGAATATCACTTTGAGATTCCTTTTCATATGGGTATATTTACAAATTAACTGAAAAATTTTTGCTGGCCGGAAACTTTTGACCGCCACTGTATAGTTTAAAGTTATTTTCTTTCTAAAAATCAGACAAAAATTAATGCATGATAGATATTTAAAATCGTTGAAAATGGCTTGAAAAGGCAAAAAAATAGGGGTTAAGAAAAAACTTCATATTTATCTGAATTCACAAGACATCAAATCCGCTTGGATTTATCATAAGTCTTCGTAATATTATTTACAACTTTTATATTGACAAGTTTTTCACAGGAAGAACTCTTTTAGAAATAAATAAATAAGTAAATAAAGTAGAAAATAGGGTTTGTTAAAGAAAAAAACCACCTTTCCTGTAATTCGCCATTAATACAATAAAAAATTGTCATCAGTATGCAGAAATTTTTCATAACTTTCAAAGATGCGGGGTGTATGATTGCATTATTAAACGCACCCGTGTCTGAATAAAAGGAACGTCTTAAATTAAAATATTGAGCATTGTTTATTTAACGAAATATCCCCGAAATTTACCTGTGTCTGTAGTCCGAGCAGCAGAGATTTTTTTATAAATATTTAAAGCATTTTATTTTGTCCGTATTTCACTATTCTACTTATATATCTAAAACTATTTGGCGATGTTTATCCATGTATCCAAATTTTATTTTCAATGAATTCATCATAAAAAAAATTCCTAGGTCATTGTAATATTAAAAATGGAGAAATATTTATAGAAAAGTTTTCATATATACAATAGAATAAACATTTTTGCAGCACCATAAGTAGTTTGTTTTCGTAAAACATAATTTTCTTTCCGATAATATTTTTTAGAACTCGTTGACGGTGATGAAAAGTATATTTTAAACATTTTTAACCGATAAAAATTAAAAAATAATAAAAAAGACATTTTGAAAAAATGGTTGGTATGTCAGAGCATTAGAGATTTTTTTTCCTTAATTTTCTGGAATTTTCACCCGTTTGATGTATTTTACGGGACAAATTTTAATGAATATCAAAATTTTGAGGAGAAAGATGGAGATATTTTTCTTCTATGACGTTTTCAAGTTTAAGTTCACTTTTAGACATTTAGCAATATTGAATCTTGACTCAGTGCCGTGCGAAATTTGGGGAAGAAGGGGGCGGTTGCACCGGGCGCGGTAATTTAGGGGGCGCAAATTTATACTATTAGTGTCATTTTCGGCCTGTTACAAAAAAATGTTAAGAGGAGGGGTGCCAAATTGAAACTTTGCCCCGGGCGCAGTTTTTTCTTCGCACGGCCCTGTCTTGACTCATTGATTCAAAATAAGAACTTATCAAATATCAATCACTATCCTCGTGATCGTTGTTTACAATTCAACTTCATTATTTATACGAACTCTAATGTCCATTTACTATCTAATCTTGATGCATGTTATTTTCTGCAGGAAAATAATTGATCAAATAAAAATATCGGTTCTCTAGTTCACTATTTTGTTTATTTATTTATTTATTTATTATTTATGCATTCATTTTTATTTATTTATTTATTCTAAATGGGGGATTCATTTTTAAGGCCTGATTTTAAGAATTTTTATTTTGTTTTAATTAGTTGATTATATACATACACATAAATAGGTAAGTGGTAAATTTAAAGTTTAATATTTACTTTTCTGGGTAACAATTAAGATGGGGACTTTATCAGAAAAAAATCCACTGATTTGAGGAAAATTTCAGTTTTTTTTGTGAAATTGACTTTTGATTATAGCACATCACTAGAGCATTATAGAGCAAAATATCTTAAAATATTACGCATTTTGAACCTGACTACAATTTTATAACATAAACTATTACGTAAGATGTTAAACAGTTCTTATTTATAAAAAAAATTAAATAAAATATGCTTAATACATTTTCTTAAATTAAAAATGTAATTTTGGGACAGAATTATTTTTGGGATATTCAGAATTATTATTGCGACAGTTACGATTATTCCAAGCACGACAAATTTAAATTCATTTCTTGAATGACATTAATTGTTCTCAAAACTGACATTAGTTGCAATTATTGAGCACTGTTCAGATCGAGTAATTTTTAATTTTTTACAGAACTGTATTTTTTTTTCCGTGACACTTCTCATTAAATCGCTTAATGAAGAATAATATGTAAAATTTGTCATGGAGATTTCTAAAATGAAGTTTTGCTTTCTTTGCTCAAAAGAATACAGTATTGTAATCCAGATTGTTTCGACTTCTGGTTTTTGGAGGAATTTAAACCTTTTTTAAGAATGAGAGATTAACGTGTTTAACAAATTTTTGAAAATTTTTATCATTTTTTAAAACAATAAGAATATATATACCGTATTTTCGGGTGTATAGCCCGCACCCAACCCGCACCCCTAAATCGAGCAGTGCAGCAAAAAAGTTCGTGTATAACCCGCGGAGATGCATCGGTGTATAGTCCGCGGGCTATACACCATTTACGAACGTATATATTTCGATCAGGGTTCGAAATTAGAAGCCATTAGTCATAATTTTTAACACACATTTACCAAATTTTTTCGTGATGCATAATAACTACAGTAATTCGGCTAAAAAATTAAGATTATCAGTACCGTAATTTTCGGAAGAAACGCCGCGATGTTTACGTGTTTTAAGATAAAAGTTCAAGCGATGCGGCGTTTACGCGCATTTTTTTTTTTTTCAAACAAGCGTGATATTTTTTCTAAATTTTTTCGAAAATTAAACAACAACAAAAAAAAAAAATCTGTGATAAATTCAAAATTTTGGACATAAAATGTATACGTATCTTAGGTCATTGGTTTCCAAACGGATTGAATCCTCGGAATCGGTCCGAAATGCATCAACTCAGAAAAAAAGGAACGATTCCTCGTACTCTATCTGAAATGAAACGACTCCGGAAAAGTTCCATTCCTTGAACTCGTTCCGAAATAAAACGACTTTGTAAAGGAACGATTCCTCGGAATCATTTCGAAAAAGACCGTCTGCTCTGAATCGCTCCAAAATGACATAAATCACGCACTTTTTTTTTTCTTTGCAACAGGGTAGGGTACCAACTCCGAAAAGGAACGATTCCTAGGACTGTAATTGAAATGAAACGACTCCGGAAAAGTTCGATTCCTTGAATTCGTTCCGAAATGAAACGACTCTGTAAAGGAACGATTCCTCAGAATCGTTTCGAAAAAGGCGACTGCTTTGAATCGTTCCGAAATGACATAAATCACGCACTTTTTTTTTTTTTTTTTTTTTTTACAACAGGATAGGATAGATTATTTTTTTGAAAAATAAACTAAATTTTAAATAATCTAAAATTCAGAATCGTCGAGGTTTAAAGGGTTCCGGATTTTGGATTTTGTACTCTACAAACACAATGGGGTGCTGCAGCACCCATTCGCTAGCATATAATTTTTTGATATTTTATTTATAGATTTTTTTTTTTAGGTCTCGCGTATAAGTGGAACTTTGGAGTTCTTTTTTTGTCTAAAATTTCACGACTTATAAGCGAGTATATACGGTAGCTATTATAGATCTATCAGTGCAATACTTGGCGATAGTTACGACAGTTCTTCCAAACTCAGAAATAACTGTATTTAAGCAGTAAAATAAAGCCTTTACAAACATGGGAGAACTCTGTAAATTTCGCGGCATAGCGAAAAAATTTACAAATTTTGATGTTTTTTTCAAATTTTTTGAGTTTTAAAAGTTGTAGAAAAAATATCACGATTTCCAATTAAAAAAAAATCTTTGTATAACCCCCAGCGGCTTTTCGGAAGCTTTTTTTCTTGTATAAGCCGCGGACTATACACTCGAAAATACGGTATATATATATATATACACACTATATTGCCATAGATTATGGGACACTTGCGATTTTAGACATTTTACTAAATATCTAGAAAAATACATGAGGAATCATCTCGAAACTCTTAGTGTATAAATATAATAGTATACGTCATACACCTCCGTAAAGATTTTTTACCGAAACGCCATAGGGGACCGTCAACAAATTAAAAAAGAATGAATATCTTTTGAATAACCCTGTCAAAACTAATGTAGCAAAAGCGCTCAAACTCTAGATTATGATTGAATGCCTTATTGTAATACACTGTGTTCATTTTTATGCAAATAGCATGCACACTAGCAGAGTAATTAAGGTTTTTATAAAAATGGTCCCAAATTTTTCCAAGTTTTTCCAATATAATTTTCAGAGTTCTTAATATAAAATAATATTTTTTTCAGAAAATATGACAAACAACATTGCACATAGTACCCTGTAATCAGAATTAAAAAATAATAAAAATTGTATGAAAAATGAGTAGGTTTACTATATAATTTTTTACTGCGCATGCGTCAAAGATATCAAAATTTCATTTGCATATTATGTTAGCTAAATGTATAGAGCAACTTTTGTAAAAGTCTCAAAATCATAGCTTGAAAATTCTGAAAGTAATCGTCTATAGAAAAAGGACAAAATCCGTTAGTTCCAAAATGAAGCTAAAAAATGAGGGATTTTATCGAAATGCAGTAGTACATCCCATATTGTGTATTCTATATTGACACTAATCAATGAATATATGGATACAACCCCTCTTGTTTTTGCTTCATTTTGAGAATAACGGATTTTCAACTTATTCAATTGATGATTATTGTCAAAATTTTAAAGTTATGATTTTGTGAATTTCACAAAAGTTGCTCTATACATTTAGCTAACATAATATGTAAATGAGATTTTGATATCGTTGACGCATGCGTAGTAAAAAATTATTTAGTAAACCAACTCATTTTTTATACAATTTTCATTATTTTTAATTCTAATTACAGGGTACTGTGTGCAATGTTGTTTGTCATATTTTCTGAAAAAAATATTATTTTATATTAAGAACTCTGAAAATTATAATGGAAAAACTTGGAAAAATTTGGGACCATTTTTATAAAAACCTTAATTACTCTGCGAGTATGCATGCTATTTGCATAAAAATGAACAAGGCTTATTACAATAAGGCATTCAATCACAATCTAGAGTTTGAGCGCTTTTGCTGCATTAGTTTTGACAGGGTTATTCAAGAGATATTCATTCTTTTTTAATTTGTTGACGGTCCCCTTTGGAGTTTCGGGAAAAAATCTTCACGGAGATGTATGACGTATACTATTACATTTATACACTAAGAGTTTCGAGATGATTCCTCATGTATATTTCTAGATATTTAGTAAAATGTCTAAAATCGCAAGTGTCCCATAATCAATGGTAATATAGTGTGTATATATATATATATATATATATATATATATATATATATATATATATATATTAATCCACCTACATTTTTGTGGCTGAAAAAATCGTTTAAAAATATCAAAGACAGGTATAGACACGTTATTAAGCTGTTTATTTAAATTTATGTTTATGAAAATTGCAACACCACGATTTAATGATGCGATTGAACTAAATATATTATCAGAGAATGCAAAATATAGTATGTTATGCAAAAGGTTTTTATTTTCAGATTTGGCACATTTGCGTGGAATGAGTAACGTCCTTATACTGAAAAAATAAAAACACTGTTAAAAAAATTCTGAAATTCACGAATATTTTTTTCCTGAATTTCACAGAAAAGATCCCTTTTCACAACAAAAAGGCATTCAACGATTACAAATCAAAAAATTCCTCAATATTTCCTGAAAATAACGAAATGGATGGAAATAGAAACAAAAAACGGAGACACTCCGTTGTGTGGGGGTCTCCATGACCGACTGGTCAAGGCACCACACCGCAAATCGCCTGCGAGCGCAGATTGTGGGTTCCGGCCCCACTGGCGCCACGGTATAATGAAAACATAAAAAATCCCATTTAAATTACATTTTTTTCTGTTTATTTTTCTCTTATTTTTTATTAAAAAACCTTTTAATTAATTAGCCAAAATAAAAAATAAATGAATAGTGTACGACAATTTCAAAAAATTGTTTATACAATTTTTTTGTAAAAAAATTGTTAATACAAAGTTTTTTTTCCATTCATTCATTCAAAAAAAAATAGTGGTTTTAAACAGTATTTTTTTCTAATTTAAACCATTTAAAAAATTAAAACTGATTTTAAAAAATAATAAGTATTATGCATTAGTCTAAAATAAAATTAAAAAAACCCGTTTACAAACATTCTAAGGAATATATCTGAAAGGAAATCTTTAAAAAGAACAATATATTTTCCCACTAACTCATAAAAGACATATTTTGTACAATCCGGCATCAGCAGCTTTGGCTAAGTCAGTAAGGATTTGTTCCGCTATGAAAATGTCCCGAGTTCGATCCTCAGGACGGCGTGAACTAAATTATACTAATAATAATTAAGTAAAATAATATAGCAGCTTAAAATCACTCGGTAATTTCGAATTCTTTGACGATTAATCGATTCATTAGTTTTAAAAATTATATCAAATTATTATCATTAAAAATCAATCTTTGTAACAGAAAGTTACTGCTCCTCAAACGGAGTTTTCATTTCTTGTATTTCCCATAACGGAAAATCTACTAACGAAATGGTAAAAGTTCGGCTACTTTGCTGTCAGTAGTTTCACCGTGAATTCACAGATTTACTTTTAACAGTGTAGAAGGCTGTAGCAAGGCGTTGAAATTTGTCTATCGTTATCTGCTAGTGACGAGCGTTATATAAGACGTAAAAATTCCTCTTCGATGAAAGAATGTGACATTTTAACAATTGACAGGACAACTGACATTTAAACGAGTGATACGAGACTTACTGAAGAAGGATTTTTCTATCGTGCAAAAGTGGCTCGTGTGCAGCACAACAGCAGCAGACTGATTTGAATTAGGAAGCAGTGAACCGACGAGTATTGGACATCTCAGAAATATGAGAGTGGCTCTCGCACAATGACGTCAATGTGCTATGATCGACAGATCATTCGTGTAGCACTGGAGAACCCTACGCTTCATTTAGACAGTTGTCAGCTCATTGGTCAACTGCTACAGATGTATCACTGTCTGTTTCGTCAATTTGTTGACATATACTGCTGCGTAGACTGATTGCAAGAAATTCTTTATCGAGAATCTCCGTCACACAAAACTATCAACGCCTGTGGTTGCAATGTACTCGAAGGTATAGAGACTGGCATCTACATTGGCAAAATATCGTTTATTCTGATGAATACCGCTCAACTTTGTACTAACTTTGTGACCATATTCGTGCAAACGCTTTACCAGTGAATTCTATGGCTTATCGAAAGTCATAGTGGGCGAATATTCAGAGTTATGGTCTGACGTGGGATTGCGCATGGATAATCGCGTCTTCTAAGAATTATACGTAATCGAACTTCAACAGGTACATTTGTGAACTGCAAGAGCCCGAAGTCGTATTTTTTAAAAGGCATTCCTGCAATTATCTTTCAACAACATAATGTCCATCCACATATTACAAGGAATGTTTAAGGTTTCTTGTCCACAGAACACATACAACTTATTCTGTGGCTTGTGAATTTTCCGGATATGTCGTTTATTAGATATGTATTTGGTTTCATTGATTTGAGTCTCGCTCGTGACCCTCTAGCTTCTACAGATGAACTTTAGATAAGCATACAAAAAATATGGTACGTTCTTTTCCAGGCAGACATTCAAAATCTATTTGACTCCATGCCATGTCATGTAGAAGCACATGTAGTGCGTGGCTGGTACACCAAATATTGATATCGGACACTTTTGTCTTCTTTAAGAATGTAATTATTTGTCTGTATCAATATTAGTCGTTCGTAAGTTAAATTTCATTTAATTCTGATGATGATGATTCCATGATGATGTTACAATTTTCACGAACATGAGTGCATAAAATTAGAAGTAATAACTAAAACCTAATGCACAACTTATAAAATTATTAAGTGAAAACATATAATCGAAGAATAATGCCTGTATTAGTAGACCTGTGAGATGCTTACGCACTAAATTTATTTTTTTCTGCATTTTCCATTGATTTATTATGCAAGATTTTCTTAACTAAACCTTCTTGTTTTAGAGAAATATGAATGCACTATGTCAAAAGCCTATTCCAAAACCTTTTGCATAATATCACATTCATCGTTGTGCGTTTTAAAGTGCCTTGATGTTGACAAGGATGTTGACTTGAGAAATAATATGTAGATGATATTTAAGCTAAATGTATAACGAAAATTCAATATGCAATGTCAGAGGGGAAAAAATCCTATCTAATAAAGTCGCATTCATCGTTGAACGCTACATGTTCCTTAAATTCAGTTCGTAATGTTAGAAGGCGAAACATGGCATCCAATAATATCTAATCCATCTTTTTACGAATCATTAGTTGAGAAAAAGAGATAGCTTTAACAAAAATAAAATATATGATACTAATCTCAGCCATTTCAATCAAATTTTGTTTATTTCGTTCTTTTATATTTTTTTAATTGAACAATTACAATCATTGATGAATTTTAAAAATATGAGAATTAGTATTTTTTTTTTAATTTAACAAATTTCGTTTTAAACTCATTTTTAGAAAATCTGCGAACAAAAATAAAAAAATGTAATGTAAATTGCTCCTGTTGTTTATAATGCATAAGATTTAAAACAAAATTAATAATACTAATTAAGCCTCTCTAAATAAAAACAAGAAGGATAGTGTTTTTATTCTGTGACAGAAAAATAAAATATAAATACAAATATTTTTCCCTATTTTCATGAAGGCATTTTTTTTCTGGGGATAATGTGAAAATAATAAAGAAAGAAAGAGTTTAAATTAGCATTGTTATGTATCATCACGTGAGTGAAACAGTAATTTTCAAAGTTACTTTCTGCTTTGGGGGACAGGAAAGAAGCTAAAAATTATGAAAGATAAAGAACCAGAAAGATTTTTATGAAATTAGATGGAAACTTGACTGCATTAACACTTATTTTATAATTATATGTAAAAATGTACATATGCGTTTTTCTTTAACATACGGGAATGACCAAGTGATAAAAAAGAAGATAGTATAAAAAATAAACGGATGCTTTGCTCCTATTTATTGTAATACAATTTTTGAACTGAGATTACATCTCGATATTGAGATGCTTTTTACTTGCATTCAGACACTAAATCTTTAATACATAGTTTTTAGCAGAGTATTATGAAATAGCAATTATAGAATGCTGTGAATTTCTCATTGATTTCAGTTGACTTGGTTTTCTTCTGTTAATAATGGTGCATTCATAGTTCATTTGTGCTAGAAGTATTTATAGGCTTTTCTTTTGGAATCTAAAATTTTTATTCTTACATACAAAAACACGAATGTGCAATCAAAATGTCGAGCAAAGGAGTCTCATACTTTCTCCTACAAGAAATTTTATTGTTATTGAATATATCATTATGTTTTCAATGTTGCATATTTTGTATTGAGAGATACTCGTTAAAACTTTATAAACTATAAATATTTATAATTAATTAAATTTCATGTTAAAAATTCGCATTTACTGAATTGTATTCATTAATGAGTCATTGGATAATGACTCAAAAATTCTATATCACAGAATTAAAAAAAACGATCTAATACAATTGATAAATTTTTGGGAAAATATGATTTAAACCACTTTGAATATTGCTTAATTAACTAAACCAGAATATTTTATGAAAAGATATTTCTATGATGCTTAAAAGACTTTAGAATATATTTAAACACTTCAGTTTGATTTTATCATTGATTTTATTCACATCATTTAGAAAGTGAGCTCAAATGATAAAGCTCTGTGTAATTTTCGATACAATTACAACAAATATAAAAAAAAATTATGTTCAATCATTTATTAATATGTACTTTGTTCATAACTAAAAATTACGTTTATAAAAATTCGGCGGTCATATCCTCTTCAGTCCCTGAGTACCCAAATGGGTACATCACTTTTGTCCCATTTTATTAATGATACTCAAATATAAATGAAATTTCGATATAAGAATAATATGTTTCGAATTCTAAAATTCGAGCTAATGAAAATAAAACAAAAATCTCGCTCTGAAATCAAACGAGAGAAGACATAATTCAGTAATAATAAAAAATACTGTAATAATCGCCAGTAGCGAAGAGGTTAAAACTCATAATATGTTCCTTATTAGACTGAATGCATGAAGTGCATCAATAAAAAATCGCTTAAAAAATGACATGTTTAAACTAACATTTATTTGTGAAACGAATCGGACTTAAATGTTATTATTCAGTACTTTAACGTATTAATGTATTAAAAAAGAGATGAGATAATTTCAAGACTAATTTTTATCTAGAAGTGACTGCAATATATAAATATATATATATATATATATTTAAGTGAAGTAGGAATTGAAAAGAATTGAAACAGATTCATTGGTCTAGAAATTGCAAAAGATGTATATTCTCAGACAAAAAGGGAAAAAAAGTAAAGTTATGAACATTTTTTGTTATTTAATCTTAAAATTCGTGTCTAATTTGTCGAAAACTCGTGTAATATAAGGGTTATTGTCCAGAAAGTGTATCTTTTGAACAAAAATATTTTTCAATTTCAAAACTTTGATTTTCCCTTTAAATTTTTATATCAAACTTTTACTTACTACAAGTAATCATGAACAATGTTTCTGCTTAATTTTACACATTTAACTCATAAATAAAAAGATATATAAAACCTTATTCACGGAATTATACTTAAATTATTAAGGAGATGAGGAACCTTCTATAAAAATAGTCTTAATGGATACCTTTTTAGGAAAAGAAACTTATCTTTTGGTATTACAATTTGCACATGTTAAGCGTATTAAAACAGGCAAACTTGCACTTTTACAATATTTCACCAACCAGAAATTCAAGTTCATGAACGTGAGAGTTGAAAATAATTACATTATGATTTTTAAAAACAAAATTTGTTCTAGTTTTTGAATAAAAAATCTCAGAACTTTTTTATTGCTTAAGTCCTCTGTCCCTGTCCACGAAGACACTCGCGACCTAATGCTTTTCTATAGGGAGGCATTTTTCTAATAACTCTTTCGCATTTTGATATTTTTTTAATTATTTTTTATTGATTTTTTATTTATTTATTTATTTTTCTGCATTGGATAGCTGAGGTTCCTCTCAAGATCGCTGCTTGATGGACGTAGATATTTTTTATAAAGTTACTTTCACTTCGGAACCGGTTTTGGAAGTGAAAGTAACTTTATAGAAAATACTTGTGAGGAAATTCGAAAAAGTAATCATGGAGCGACCTTGAGAGGGACCCCAACTATCCAATGCAAAAAAGAAAAAAAAAATTCAAAATTTCAAAACGCGAAAGAGTTATTAGAAAATGCCTCCCCATAGAAATAGCATTAGCCTGCGAGTGTCTTCACGGGCAGAAACAGGGGCTTTAAGGTAACAAAATGGATGACTTGCATCATGGGGGAAAAATGTGGTGTCAGCACTGTGATCTGTCATTGAAAAATAGCATTTAATGTATGAGTAACGGAGTTGAAAATTTTCTATATGGACACACATTATTCTTTTTCTAAAACTAACTAAATGGCAATGTAAAAATTTTAAATATGCTTAAATGTATAGTATATGAGATGATTATGGAAGGAATAATAAATAGGCAAATATATTTTTCAAGTTAAACTAGTTAAAAAGTAATATTAACAGACACATCAGGTGTGTGGCATACCACGAACGTGAAAATTCACATACTGTGCACCAAGAAACTAATTAATTAAAAGTTATTATATATTTTTTTGTATTGATTTAAATGGACATTATTTTATTGTAGTTAAAAATATAATTAAAAGACGTGTTCTTTAAAACTTGTATTGTAAAATGCATGCGACTGAAATTTGTCACTTTTTGAAGAATGAGCCATAAATGGACAGCAAATACTGGAGTTGTTATTATTCTATATTCTAACTCTCATCTGTGGAATATTCTCTATCAGACGTGGAGTGAAAGTATTTTGCACGTCTATATTTTATGTAAGCATCTCATGTTTTTACATTCGGTAGTTTAATATTGCTGATGTAGTTTAAAATAATTAATATCTATAAAATATATTGCTAATTGTCGAGTAAGTATCATTTCATTCTTGATATTATAAAATTATTACATGGCATAAGACAGGAAATCTAAGTATGAAGTTAAATATTTTATGTAATCCTCATTATTTTATCCTTATTTTTTTTAAAGCTACAATATACACTATATTGCCATTGATTATTGGACACTTGCGATTTTAGACATTTTACTAAATATCTAGAAAAATACATGAGGAATCATCTCGAAACTCTTAGTGTATAAATATAATAGTATACGTCATACATCTCCGTGAAGATTTTTTTACCGAAACGCCATAGGAGACCGTCAACAAATTAAAAAAAATGAATATTTTTTGAATAACCCTGTCAAAAATAATGTAGCAAAAGCGCTCAAACTCTAGATTATGATTGAATGCCTTATTGTAATACATTGTGTTCATTTTTATGCAAATAGCATGCACACTCGCAGAGTAATTAAGGTTTTTATAAAAATGGTCCCAAATTTTTCCAAGTTTTTCCATTATAATTTTCAGAGTTCTTAATATAAAATAATATTTTTTTCAGAAACTATGACAAACAACATTGCACACAGTACCCTGTAATCAGAATTAAAAAATAATAAAAAATGTATGAAAAATGAGTAGGTTTACTATATAATTTTTTACTGCGCATGCGTCAAAGATATCAAAATTTCATTTGCATATTATGTTAGCTAAATGTATAGAGCAACTTTTGTAAATGTCTCAAAATCATAGCTTGAAAATTCTGAAAGTAATCGTCTATAGAAAAAGGACAAAATCCATTGTTTCCAAAATGAAGCAAAAAAATGAGGGATTTTATCCAAATGCAGTAGTACATCCAATATTGTGCATTCTATATTGACACTAATCAATGAATATATGGATACAACCCCTTTTGTGTTTGCTTCATTTTGAGAATAACGGATTTTCGACTTATTCAATTGACGATTATTGTCAGAATTTTCAAGTTATGATTTTGTGACTTTCACAAAAGTTGCTCTATACATTTAGCTAACATAATATGTAAATGAAATTTTGATATCGTTGACGCATGCGCAGTAAAAAATTATTTAGTAAACCAACTCATTTTTTATACAATTTTCATTATTTTTTAATTCTGATTACAGGGTACTGTGTGCAATATTGTTTGTCATATTTTCTGAAAAAAATAATATTTTATATTAAGAACTCTGAAAATTATAAGGAAAAAACTTGGAAAAATTTGGGATCATTTTTATAAAAACCTTAATTACTCTGCGAGTATGCTTGCTATTTGCATAAAAATGAACAAGGCTTATTACAATAAGGCATTCAATTACAATCTAGAGTTTGAGCTCTTTTGCTACATTAGTTTTGACAGGGTTATTCAAAAGATATTCATTTTTTTTTAATTTGTTGACGGCCCCCTTTGAAGTTTCTAGAAAAAATCTTCACGTAGATGTATGACTTATACTATTATATTTATACACTTAGAGTTTCGAGATGATTCCTCATGTATTTTTCTAGATATTTAGTAAAATGTCTAAAATCGCAAGTGTCCCATAATCAATGGCAATATAGTGTATATATTTTTTAATTTTCAGAAGATTTAATAAATCTCTCGTCATATATAAAAGTAAATGTGCAGTACAAATCCATGAGGGATTTATAGATGAAGAAATTTCGACAATCAAAGATCCTTATTTCTTCTAAAACATCTGTGCTTAGAGATGATTTTTTTTCTTTACTTAATATTTCAAAATCCTTTTCTTTACGGTTACAGAAGAAATCATCCAAAAAATCTTTAATCTCTAGACATCAATCTTCTTGATTCTGGTTTAATTCGGAGAAACATGATGCTGGGGAAAGGCTTTGCAGCATACATAGACTAATTGCCAAAGATTAGATGAGAAATTTCAAGCACCGCTATTTGACATGAAGGATTAGACATGACAAGGATGTAGTTTCTTCGAGTAAAGCTTTGAGTGAAATTGATTAATTAAATAATTTTTTTCACTAATACTTTTATGTTTGTGATTAAAGTATTGTATTTCTTCGTTTTGTGTGAATTTGTAAGAAACATAGTTTCAAATATTAAACTGATTAATATTCTTTGTACTTTAACCATATAACTAAATAAATTCGAGTAGAATGAAAAAAAAAGTACATATATTATATATTACGGTGAATTTGATTAATCTTTTATTATTAATCCCTTACAATAGAAGAGCAATACGTATATGTGCCATAAAAAAGTTTAAGAATCCTTGTTTATTCAGACTAGTGAAATTGTACTGTAAAATTTGCCTTATTTGATCGGGACATTTTCTCGATTTAATAAGGCACAAACTTCTGTTTTTAAAAACCTGTGGCAAAATATTAAAAATTTCGCAAAATGCTCCCGTCGCGAAGGGGTTAATAGTAACCAAATGATATCAAATAAACCGATTAATGTGATAAATTTACTAGAATTTGTGAAATTAGCCTGTTATTATTAATAATCCCCAATCAAGATTGGTAAATATAATACAGTTAATCTCGTTTACCTTGAGATTTTTATTTCGTATACGTTTTTTCTAAATATTCATAGCTAAAAGTATGCATCCAGTGCTGTATAATTTAGACATTGAATAGTTCAGTGTTTAAAAATTTTATCTGATTCATTCAGTATTTATAAAAATAGTTACGTTAATCTATTTAGTCTTTTTCGTATTATTAATAGAACACTTCTTTTGATTGAATATTATTGTCTCTTAACAATTATTTCTGTTACTAAATTAAAGATTTATGATGACTTAATTAGTTATGATACTATTTTTATAGAGGACAAATTCGTTGCTAAGCTTAATTATAATCACATTGACTGAACTTCATCGGTAATTATTAATAATAACCGGTAAATTTGATTAATATGCAATATTTATCAAATTTACCAAAAATAAGTGATTATTATTATAATAACCGGTTCTTATTAATAGTTACCGAATTTATCGAATTAACAGTAACATATATATTTTTGTAATTTCTCTGCATGTTTTAACTTTTTAAAAAATAGATTACATGTCCAAGGTGCTGCCGAATTCAATCGACAAATTCAGAAAGATGATTGTAGGCATGAAGGAGGTGAAAAATTACCATAAAAGAGGGGCTGCAAACCTCTTATTTAGCTAGAAATACAGGATGTTTCTAACTGAACTTTGGTTTACTGTAATAATTTTAAGTAAAATCAAAACAGTGTAGTCACAATGCAACGATATGTACTTTGTTTTGTGTAAAATATTGTACCATCACCAAATGTTATGAAAAAAAAAAAAAAAAAAAAAAAAAAAAAACAAGGTTCTCAAGAAATTGATGATACAGTATGAACTGGTATGTCCCAATTTAGGCGTGGTCTACAAAATGCTAGCTCGTATAGTGGAAACTTATACCACTAAGCCAGTTTTATGCTTTTGACGACGAAATCAGAGCACTAAAGTGCTTTATTATAAGCCAGCGTATGACTTCAATCACTGCGTGAAGTTCAAAAACTATCATGTAATTTCTAAAAATAAAATACCTGTTAAAAAATGTTGTTTGGAATAGTGTTTACCTCTAGCACAGTTATAGTTATCAATTTATGAAATTAGTTTCACATTTTAATATTTAGGAAAATTCAGTTGCTTCAAGATTTTCAATTACCCCAGTTCGACACTTTTCAATATTTATACATGAGCATAATATAGTAATAAACCACATTTCAGTTCTTATCAGCTCAATTTGTTTCAAGTGTGTAGTTACATTGATCATTCTAGATTACGACATATTGTGATTTCTAATACAAAATATATTAGCTCTGTTGATAAATCTCTGATTTGAATAATCAACCATCAGTTAGAAAAAGGAACTAAAAAAATCATCCAACGGAAGTTCGATCTGTTACATCTGCCTTCGAACTCCGGGAGAATTATCCAAAACTCTAAAAAGAAGCAAATCCGAAAATCAATAAAAAAATTTTAGTGATCCTTGCAATTACTAAAAAAATTTTGTAATCTTACTCGGTTACAAGAAAATCTGTAAGGATTACTAGAAAAAAGCTAGCAACGAATAGAGGTAACAGTTTTATATTTTTAATAGCTATTACTAAAACTCACTTGGTGTGGCCGTGATATCCTAGGGCTCATAGCACTGACCTCCAGTCTGAAAGTTCCCGGGTTCGAAGCTCGACACCACCAAATACGCACCGAGTGTATGCAGTGTACGTACTCGTTAAATAAAGGGATTGTGAAAATCCTGTCGTAGCAGTTACCATGGGTAATGATCTTTGGACTTTCCATCCCCTTTAGAAATAAGTCAAAATAGTGCAGATGGCAATGTTTGGTGCTTTGCGGCTTTGCCCAAAATCTTCCGCTTCAGAAGTCTGTCCTCTTACCCACTGGATGCAACTCGAAGGAATTTCCTGCCCTTCGGGCACATGTATTGGTTACTAAAAATTAATTTTGGAGCTATTACTAAAATTTGCTTTGTGGCTCTTACTAAAAAGTTTTAAGTTAGTTATCCAAAAAATTCTTTTGTTCAGTTTACAAAAGAAATGTTTGTCTCACTTGCAAAAAACACGTTTCTAATGGTTACTAAAAATTCTGTGGAATACAAATTTACTAAAAAATTTTTAGTAACCTCTTGAATTTTTTTTTACAGTGTAGAGCGTGACGCAACTAAAACACAGACAAAGGTTTTTGTTGTTTTTAAAGATAAATAAAAACACTTTACTTGCTGAAGCCGATTTTTTCTGAACCTCTTTAATCTGATATGATCGGTCTAATATTCGAGCATATGCAGGCGTAAACAAGCGTACGCTATAGATTAAAAACTTACAGCGTGTAAAGTTGAGGTGCAGATTCACGGTCGCCATTCGCCGCGAGGTGACTCAATTTTTTGATATAGCGAATAATTTTCGGCATCCAAATTGCCATCCTTTGACAAATTTTGCGTTTTTTCTCCCGATCATTTGGTGAAAACTGTTTTCCCGCAATCCTCTGACAAGAGTCCCACGTTTTTTCGCGATTTTTTTACGAAAATCTTTTTTAGCGATCCTTTTTTAGCTATTTTTTTTAGCGATCCTCAAACAAATGTCGCGTTTTTCAGCAATTCTTTGACGAAAGCTGCTGTGTTTTGGCGATCTTTTGATAAAATTAAGTTTTCTTCTGTGATCGTTTATCAAAATTCGATAAATTCGATAAATTCGATAAATATCGAAAATTTTTGTGAATCTCTACCTTTAATATAAAGCTTACATAATTTACATATAAAAAAGTTTTTTTAATACGCATATATTTTTTGTTCTTTCATTTCTATTTTCTATTCGCGTGTCTTACAAGTTTTTAGGAAAGGAATATGTCAAACATACATTTATTCAGGAAGTTTCGGAGCCATAAACATTTGTGAAATACCGAAATGCTTTTGAATCGGTCTTTTCAATAACCACAGAATCTTTTTTTTATATAAATTAAAAAAATTATTCACAAGCAAACGAACTTTTATAGACTTGACTTCAATAATTGTAAATATCGAATATTTTTTCTAATTCATGAATAATAAAAATTATAATAACAGAAAATTATGTTACTGATTTACATTATTAAAACGAAAGAGTGAATTTGGTTTCTCAGGAAAGAGCTGTAATTTGTAGATCGTGAATGGGTTGCTTTTTAAATGTTTCAGTCACCTTGATTTAAATTGTTTATTTAAATTACTCATATTGATATAAGTTGCTTAAAAATAACTCGTTTACTTGAGTCGTTTCAACTCTTTACGAAGCACTGACTTTCAAATCGTAAAATGATCGAATTTCAACTCAACATGAATTATGTTTTAACTGAGATTTTAAGAGAGTATGCTGTTTTAGAAAGAAACAAGGTTTATGGGTATTTAATTTGAACAAAACCGACATATTAATCATTTTTTAATTGAAATTAAGAAGATAAAACATTTATACTGGAACATTTGTATGTTTTTACACATTTTTATTGCGTAATAATTTTCTTCATTGGATTATTGTCAAGAGTGGAAATTGGCCAGCTAAATATGTTCCGGTAAAATGGCATATGCTTTTCAGATTGCTATCCTAATTTATTTTTTGATATTTTTAATCATAGGCTTTTGGAAGGCGAAAGGGGCACACGCATTTAAAGATTTTTCATCAAGTTAAATAAACCTTTAGTGACCCATTAATAAATTTCCTATCCATGATAGTGACTTCTTTATCAAAACCCTTGTATAAATGATTTATCAGATATAAATGCTTGATATGTGGTCCAATATTATTTTAAATATAATGTAACAATATAGAACAAACTTCTTTTCTATCGTTATTAGCAATGCCTTTGTTGTGCATATTAAAATACGAATTTATCTTATTTATGATTTTTTTTTATACCAAATCAATGAATAAATAATTGCTATAAATAAAAATGCTTTGATCAGTATCAGTAATAGTGCTATGGTTGTAATATCATCTGGTATTGCATGCAAAACCCACTTAAGTTACTTATATCGTTTTAGTAATAAACGAAAATTTAAAGGCATGCTTTGAAAATGAAAGGAACACACTGACTTACATGGTTATTATCCAGATCATAGCTCTATCTTTAAGGGAGCACTTCAGGCAAAAAAAAAAGCATATTAAAAAAATCTTGACTTGTGTAGTTTTTGAAATGAGGGATTCATTTTTAAGTCTTGTTGTTTTATGTGCCTCTTATTAGCTCTTATTTTTTTCTATTATATTTTTCTATATATGTGTTTCTTTTTTGCATTGATCATAACGAAGCATTAATTTTTTTTTATCCCAGATGTTCTAACCGATGAGTGCTTTCTGAATGTAAAAAATTTGGAATTTTATGATAACTAGAAATGCGTCCAATGATTTTTCATTTTTAAAGAAATTTAAAACCCACTCATTATAGGAACTTTTTAATGTTTACTAATAACTGTTTATGATGTCAGCAAGATGGGCATCTTTGCACACTTAAAAATAAATATATCATCAAATATTAGACATGACAAATTATTATAAGTTACATTTTTCTGAAAATAAAAATTAAACATGAAAACGTTGTTTCATGGTCAATTTCATTCAATGATTCATTAGTTCATTTTTCACTTAATTCCCTAATTCCTTAATCGTTAATTCGTTCAAATTCATTTTAAATTCATTCTTCATCTTTCGAAAGGTATGTGAGGATGCAATTTTAAACATCAAATTTAAGTAAGAGTTACGCATTTAAATTAAATTAACAGCATAAAAAAGTTAATTTAAGTATTTTTTATTTTTTCCTATAAATTCATTTCATGCATATTTAAAATTACTAAGATTATTGTCGATACGTTTTCTAGTGCTATGAAAAGGTATAAAAAAACAAGAAAAACATATGAAAATGTATATTAATAATGACATTACTACCTTAAATGACAGAAAACAACTGTAGTGAGTTAAACAATACATCATAATTGAGTAAAATTAATGTTAATAATTTATCCATTAATTATTATCAACAATTTTTTACGAGTTCTGTCTCCCTCCACCCACTTTTCCCCTTCTTCTTTATCTTACAAGTTTTTTCTCTGATATTTTGCTATTTTATACGTGATATGAAACATTGAGCCAATGATATAATATTGATTTTTCGATCCTTTAAATCTGATACCATAAATAAATTTCGTCATTATCTTCAACTAATGTAAAAATCGAGAATAATTATTTAAAATCACATTTTTCTTTTACTGAAAAAGCTATTAATTCATTCTACAAGCTGTCAATTTGACTTTGAAAGGAGTAAAGTATCACCTAACACATCCTTTTTATCGTCGAAATTATTGATTCTTAAAATCTTTAACCTGAAAGCATCCATCTTATTCAAGCGAGCTTAATTCAGCGTGTCAAGATTTTGAAAACGGACGCACATGATACTTAAAGCTAATTGAGGAAGATTATGAGGAAGTTTTTAAATTTAGTGATGTGATAACAGGATACGAAATGACATGGTTTCTTTTATTTATCCGGAGGTTTTTCGAAAAAAGAGTAAAGTGTTCGTTTAAATAAAAATTATTTAATCAATGAAAAATTTATTTTTTCATCTAAAAGAAAAGTTTAAAACAATATAGATGCCGGGAAATTTTTGTTTTTGTTGGTAACTTTTCGTGGGATGTACAGAGACATTTTACGTTTTATAAGCAATGGCTAGTAAATATTATAAAAAATAATGAACACAAAAATTACCAACAAGTAAAAAACTTAAATAACTGTTAAAAATTATATAAATAAATATCTATGTTTCTGTGTTATAATATAAACGGGATCACATTTTGATAAATTATGGACAGATAATATAATTTCGTAAAAAAATAAATTTTATATTTTTTTCAAAATGATAAGGTGTTTAAGATACATAAGTTTTTTTTTTCTAGTAAGTGGGTACTTTATATATGCCGTGAAAAATAACGCCATTATAAAAATATTGATTTTTTGATCATTTAAATATACCGTCAATAAATTTTGACATTATATCTTCAACAAATATAAAAATCGAGAATTATTATTTAAACTCACATTTTTCTTTTACTGAAAAAGCTATTAATTCATTCTACAAGCCATCAATTTCACTTTGAAAGGAGTAAAGTATCAGCTAACACATTCTTTTTATCACGGAAATTATCGATTCTTAAAATCTTTAACCTAAAAGCATCCATCTTATTCAAGCGGGTTTAATTCAGCGTGTCAAGTTTTTGAAAACGTACGCACATGATACCTAAAGCTAATTGAGGAAGATTATGAGGAAGTTTTTTAATTTAGTGATGTGATAACAAGATACGAAATGACACGGTTCTCTTCATTTTTACGGAGACTTTTGGTTAAGGAGTAAAATATTGTATTCAATAAAAAGTATTTAATCTATAAAAATATCTAAAAGAGAAGTTTAAAATAATATAATTACAAATAATAATAAAATAATAGAATTTTGTTTTTGGTGAGGATTTTTTTTAATGAAAAGTAATGTGACTTTTTATGATTTATTTTCAATGTCTAACGATTATTATAAAAAATAATATACACGGAAATTGAAAAAAAATAAAGAAACTGAAATAAAAGTTTAAAATAAAATATTTGCGTTTATATGTTACAATATACTGATACACGTGATCAAAATTTGATATATTATGGGAATATGCTACAAATTCATAATAAAATTAATTTAATTTTTTTTCTAAATAACAAAGTGTACAAGAAACCCAAAAAATTTTTATTCTGATAATATGATATTTTAAACATGTCATGAAAAGTGGCATTAAATGCAAAATGTTAATTTTCAATCTTTAAAATTTGATGCCATACATAAATTTCGACACTATCTTCAACAAATATTAAAATGCAGAATGATTATTTTAAAATTGCATTTTCTTTTATAGAAAATGTTTTTATTTCATTATATTAGCCGTCAATTTTACTTTGAAAAGAGTAAACTATCAGCTAACACGTTCTTTTTACCGTCGAAATTATTGATTCTTAAAATTTTTAACCCAAAAACATACATCTTATACCGAACGAGCTTAATTCAGCGTGTCAAGATATTGAAAACGAACGCACCAGATAACTAAAGCTAAATGAGGAAATTTACGTAGAAATTTTTATATTTAGCGATGTTTTAAAAGTATGAAAAATGGCACAATTCCTTTTATTTATTTATTTTTCCGGAAGCATTTTGGAAAAGGAATAAAATATTCTATAAAAAGAAAAAGTTTCATCAACGAGAATTTTTTTCATCAGAAAGAGAAATTTAAGAAAATATATATCCCTGGTGAATTTCATTTCATATAAGGAATTAGTCTAAAATGAGTCATTGTATTTCAAAACAATGTGTATTGTGACGTATGCGACCAATAAAGATGGATGATACCTAAAAGGATACATACACTCATCAGGTTTAAAAGCCTGATTCCTGGCTCATGTACACTAACACACAAGGTGTCAACGATTTTAATCAGTTGATTTAAATCAGCGATTAAAATTGTGTTTTAAATCAACTGATTTAAAAAAAAATCATTGATTAAAATCAAAAATTTTTTTAATGTTTAAAATGACATAAAAGTATTAAAATTTAAGATTAATTGTAATTTCTTTACACGTATTAACAACTTTTTTACAAATAAATATAAAAAAGTTTTACAAAATTGCTTCTAAACTTCTTGAGAAATTCCTGAAAACTGTAAGACATTAAGTACAGTAAGTTTGTAAAGGCATAAAAAGCGTTTCTTCAAACATTTTATTTCAGTGTAATTTATGATGTCATAATTTTCTTTAAGTAATAAAATTATTCATTGTTTTATTTAAAATAAGCATAACAAGTATGATAAATTTCTGTAAAGTAATAGAGCAAACAACCAAAATCTAATTTTTTCATTATTTTGGGATAGTAAATTTTATTCAAATATTGGAGCTAAAGAAGAATGGAAGAACAAAGTCTACTCAACAACTGCTGTCAAAGAATGTATAAGAGAAAAAAAACTAATTGGTATTAAAATGTTAAGCGCAACAAGATATCTTGGTTAGCATATGGAAATCTGTAAGATTTAGGCATTAACATTGATGTTTCTTAGTACAACACAAGATGAGCTGTCAGTAATACTTGTTAGTTTTATTACAAAGTGGTCTGGTGTAATAATGTCAGGCTGGGTAATAACGCCAAGTGCTAATATTTTGCATAATTATGAAATAATCTGGTAAATGACACCCATGTGCTCTGCGCAGAAGGGTTTTGAGTCATATAAATCGCAAAAAACAGCTTCAAGTTAATTTGTTTCATTTTTAGGTTTTATTGTTTTTACACGCAACTAAAATTATCGCTTGATCTAAAATTTGCAAGACACATTTTGTGATGTGAAGACTATTTTTTTATCCGGAAATACTTTGTTAATTACATAAATTTGTAGTACATTTCATGTACTACTAAAATGTTGTTGAAGATTTTGGCTATCTTCTCGAGATAGTTTGTAATTTAAATTGTACAGCGCAATAACTATAATGGGGTAGTAACGCCAATCCTTGGCATTAATACCCAGGTTGATTCCCTACAGTGGCCGCGCTACATCCCAAATACTGATTCAAACAAACACAGTTAAAACTGTGCAATGTTTCTAATAATTCTATTTAAGCGGTCCTTTTTAAGCAAAAAGAAGCTCGCGGTCTGATATTCTTTTGCCTCATCCTCCCCTCCCCCCACACACCTATATTTTTCTTACACTTTCACAAAAAATTGAACATTTTCAATAGCTTAAAATGCAATTTATCAATTTCTAAGTTTGTAGAGTTTGTATTTTTAGAATTGGGCAATCTACATGCAATTATTCCATCTTATTTCATAGTTTTGTTTGCGTGGCGTTATTACCCATATAGGTGGGTAATAACGCCAAATAGCATTGGTCAAGAAATCACGCCATTACATTTTATGAATACATATCTGTTAAATTATTTTTCTTTTATAGATAGTGAATGAGTTGCTGCATCAAATCATATACTTGTTTGAAAAATACCAACTAAAACTGAGCCGTCAAAATTTGTAGAACCTAAACGTGGCGTTATTACCCCAGGGTACCTTATGTGCTAATAGCAAATGAAATTACTTACTTGCAATTTTTATTAATTCTATAATTAATTGTTTCTTGTAGGCCATTTTTTAAGAAATAAAGAGGACTCTTTTGAAAGTTGACAAACTGCATGCTGCCTTCTTTTATTTTTTTAGAAAAGTGAACATTTTCTATACTACAGGTTTTTTTAATAAATGTATGTGTTACGTTTTATAAATGTATGTGACTTTACAAAAATGACAGAACTTTATTATTTGCGCAAAAAAAAACAGAAAGTTACTAAATCATGTTATTTAACATTAGTTTTTAATTTGTAATTCATAAAAGTTTTAAAAATTAATGATTTTTTACTTATTGTAATAAAAAATTATGTACTTTTCCTTCTTATTGTTACTAAATACATTACTATTATATTTTCTTGTAAAATAGTGCCAAGTGAATAGTGTGTAATTTTTTTTCCTTCTAAAATGAATATTAAATTTTAAATTAATTCTTTACAAATTAAAGCAGGAACGTTTTTATTACATATCTAACTAAAGATTTTGTTTAATAATTAAATAATTAAATTTCAGTTGTGTTAAAAATTTAATATCAAATGCAGTTATTGATTAATTTGATAAATGTAAATATCACTAGTATTTTATCTAATCTTACATAATTATTACAAAATATTATTGTGTATAACTTCTTTGTATTCTACTTCCTAATGAAACTTATTGATTTACAAATTTTATAATTTCTGTAATGACTAATTAATAATTAAATTTTACAAATTAAACTGTAAAAAACGTAGATTATGTTTATAATTTGAGACTTTATCGTTCTGAAAATATAAAACTCTTGGTATCTGTTGATTATTTTAATGCTAGGAAAAAAAATAAAAAAAAATCCGATTTAAATAAAAAAAATCTGATTTAAATCTAAAAAATCCGATTTTTTTATATAAAAAATCATGATTTTTTTTACACCCTGCTAACGCATCACTGCAGCCCTGATGGACACCAACATCAACACGTTTTTCAACGTATGTAGGGAAATAGATAACTGTTCATAACTGACCGAGGGACTAAGGTAGCACACATTGCACATTTGCAATATTGTGTAAACACCAGAGACTTGGGTCACCAGAAACTTAGTGAGTGATTGTGACTTTTTAAGTAAGGTACCTTGGAGTAATAACGCCACGTTAAGGTTCGACCAATTTTCACAGCTTAGTTTTAGTTTGTATTTTTCAAACAAATATATGATTTGATAAAACAACTCATTGACTATTTATATAAAAAGAATAATTTAACAGATATGTATCCATAAAATGTAATGGCGTGATTTCTTGACCAATGCTATTTGGCATTATTACCCACCTATATGGGTAATAACGCCATGCAAACAAAACTATGAAATAAGATGGAATAATTGCATGTAGTTTGCCCAATTCTAAAAATACAAACTCTACAAACTTAGAAATTGACAAATTGCATTTTAAGCTATTGAAAATGTTCAATTTATTGTGAAAGTGTTAAAAAAATTAAGGTGTGGTGTGTGTGTGTGTGGGGGGGGAGGATGAGGCAAAAGAATATCAGACAGTGAGCTTCTTTTTGCTTAAAAAGGACCGCTTAAATAGAATTAATAGAAATATTGCACAGTTTTAAATGTGTTTATTTGAATCAGTATTTAGGATGTAGCTCGGCCACTGTAGGGAATCAACCGGGGTATTAATGCCAAGGATTGGCGTTATTACCCCCATTATAGTTATTGCGCTGTACATTTTAAATTACAAATTATCTTGAGAAGGTATCCAAAATCTTCAACAACATTTTAATAGTCCACGAAATGCACTACAAATTTATGTAATTAACAAAGTATTTCCGGATAAAAAAAATAGTCTTCACATAACGAAACGTATCTCGCAAATTTTAGATCAAGCGTTAATTTTAGTTGCTTGTAAAAACAATAAGACCTAAAAATGTAACAAATTAATTTGAAGCTGTTTTTTGCGATGTTTATGACTCAAAACCCTTCTGCGCAAAGCACATGGGTGTCATTTACCAGATTATTTCATAATTATGCAAAATATTAGCACTTGGCGTTATTACCCCGCCTGGCGTTATTACACCAGACCACCTTACAACATAAACTTCTCTGTACAACATAAACTTGTAAACAATCAAACTTTTGAAAACGGAAAAACGTTAGACTAAAATTGCATATTAGTTATGATAGTGTTAAATGAAATGAGAGAATGCATGCAATGATTCAAACAGTGTTTGATTTAAATAACGCTACTGTTCATAATTCATCCGATAATTATTATAAACTACTTTTTCATGAATTTTGTCTTCCCCTGATAACTTTTCTCATTTGTCTTTAAAGTTTTTATTTTGACGTTTTGTTACTTTCCACATGTTATTTTGATTTTTCAATCATTTCAATCTGATGCCATAAATAAATTTCGAAACTATCTTTGACAAATGTAAAAATCAAGAACAATGTTTTAAAATCACATTTTTCTTTTCCTGAAAAAGCTATTAATTCATTATACAAGCCATCAATTTTACTTTGAAAAAAGTAAAGTATCAGCTAACACATCATTTTTATCATTGAAATTATTGATTCTTAAAATCTTTAACCTAAAAACATCCATCTTATTCAAGCAAATTTAATTCAGCGTGTCAAGATTTAAAAAATGTTCGCACATGATACCTAAAGCTAATTGAGGAAGATTATGTGGCAGTTTTTAAATTTAGTGATGTGATAGCAGAATACGAAATGACATGATTTTTTTTTATTTTTCCGGAGCTTTTTAGTAAAGGAGTAAAGCATTCGGTTAAATAAAAAAACATTTAATGAAAAAGAAATTTCCTTTTTCATCTAAAGAGTAAGTTTTAACCAATATAGATGTCTGGAGAATTTAGTTTTTGGTTATGAATTTTATAAAACTTAATGTGACTTTTATGATTTGTTACCGATTTATTATCGATGATTATTATGATTTATTACCGATTTTATGATAACTAACGATTGTTATAAAAAATAATGCTCACAGAAATTATTTAAAAAAAAACTGAAAAATAAGAGCTTAAAATAATGTTTATGTGTTTACACAAACGTTTATGTGTAATAATACACTGATACATGAGATCAATGTTTGATAAATTATGGGCATGTATTATAAATTCATAATAAAATAAATTTTATAATTATTTTTTAATGATAAGGAATGCAAAGCACCAAACCAATTTTTATTTCTGGGTAACTGATATTTTAAATATGCCATGAAAAATTGCGTCCAGTTCAAAATATTGATTTCTCGATCATTTAAATCTGATACCATAAATAAATTTCGACACCATTATAAATGTTAAAACTAAGAATTATTATTTAAAGTAGCATTTTTCTGTTGTTGAAAAATTAATTATTTCTTAGTACCAGGTTCCAATTTCACTTTGAAAGGACTAAAGTATAAACTAACACGTTCTTTTTTTTTAAATCCAAATTATTATTTCTTAAAATCTTTAACCTAAAAGCATGCATATTATATTATTCAAGCGAGCTTAAATCAGTGTGTCAAAATATTGAAAACGGACGCATATTATATCTAAATTTGTATGTTAAGTAATGTGTTAAAAGTATTCGAAATCACACGTTTCCTTTTATTTATTTATTTATTTATTTTTTCCGCAATAGTTTAGGAAAAGAAGTAAAATATTGTATAAAAAATAGATTACGTGTATACATGGAGAACTTTTTTTTTCATCAAACAGAGAAATTTTAGAAAATATAGATATTTGGAGTTTTTTTTTTTTTTTTCCATTGAAAGAAGAAATTTAAGAAAATATATATATCTGGAGAATTTCGTTTTATATACGGAATTAGTCTAAATGATTCTAGGGGATTTCTCGGACCTCGCATCATTACTGCCTTGACGGATATCGACAAAAACACGCTGTTGAACGTATGCACGGAACTCGATAACCGTATATAAGTGCACCGGGTGATTAAGGGTACACATGTTGCATATTTGTATATTATGTACAAGAAACTTGGTGAGTGAATGTATCTTTTAATGTATAACGGCCATTTTAACATTGTGTCAAGTCCGTTACCAAATGTCAAGTCTGTTACCGCACTGTTTTTTAATGATTATTCTTTTTTCACGATTCTACTTTCATTTTTCCTTCAAATAAGAAACAAATATGCAATTTCCTTAAAATTTAATAATTTACATGAATATAGACTGTAATTATTAGAAAAAGTTCTTGTATAATTTCTATGTGAATCTGTCTCTCATTTTCTGTCTCTCATTTCAATTTAATTTAAGTATTATTGATAATTATTATGCTTTGAAATTTAGGGACATAAGTCACTTTAAAATAAGTTGATTTTAGGAAATTTAATAAATTTAAAACTCAGTATTTTCAGTAATTTTGTATGATAACGGACTTGACTATTTGTCTTACAAACCAACTTTAAATAGCATTTACATATTATATAATACGACAGTGTGCACAATCATTATTTTTTATGTAACTAAAACATTTACTATAACACATGTCTCCATTTTTAAAAGAAATTATTAAGTTTGAAAACTAAAACTAAAATTTTGAAATGTAAGTCAATGGTGAAAATGGTCCATAAGCTGTCACTTATAAACAAATAATTTTTTGAAATCCGATAAATCATTTAAACTACAAATGTGTATTAGTTTTACTGAAATGGCAGAAATCATGCAGTGATTTTAACAATATAGCACAAATGAATAACTTTATTTTTGATAATTTATTCATTAATTATTATCAAATATTTTGATATGAATTTTGTCCCCCCCCCCCCTAACAACTTTTCTCTTTCGTCTTTGCCTTTAAAGTTTTATTTCTGACATTTTGTTACTTTCCGCATGTTGCATTGATTTTTTAATCATTTCAATCTGACACTATAAATAAATTTCGAAACTATCTACGACAAATGTAAAAATTGGAAGTAATTTTTTTAAATCACATTTTTCTTTTTCGGAAAAAAAGCTTTTAATTCATTATACAAGCCGTCAGTTTCATTTTGAAAGGAGTAAAGTATCAGCTAACATATCCTTTTTATCACGGGAATTATTGATTCTTAAAATCTTTAACCTAAAAGCATCTATCTTATTCAAGCGAGCTTAATTCAGCGTGTCAAAATTTTGAAAACGGACGTACATGATACCTAAAACTAATTGAGGAAGATTATGTGGAAGTTTTTAAATTTAGTGAAGTGATAACAGGATACGAAATGACATGATGCCTTTTAATTTTACGGAGTTTTTTGGATAAGTAGTAAAGTATTACGTTAAATAAAAAATATTTAATCAATGAAAAAAAAAAATCTAAAAGAGAAGTTTAAATTAATATATAAGTCTGTAAAATTTTGTTTTTAGTGATGATTTTTTTTTATGAAACGTAATGTGACTTTTTATGATTTATTATCAAAGGCTAACGACTATTTAAAAAAATAATGCACACAGAAATTGCTAAAACGTAAACAAACTGAAATAAAAAATTAAAATAAAATACTTACATTTATCTGTAATAATATACTGATACATGTGATCAAATTTTGAGAATTATAGACATGTCATTATATAAATTTATGAAAATTGTCATGATAAAATAAAGTTTGTAGTTTTTTTAAATGACAAGGAACGCTGGGTACCTAACAAGTTTTTCTTCAGCGAAATTGGTGCCATGAAGCACATGCCATGAAAAGTGGTGTCCAAAACAAAAAATTGATTTTTAAATCATTTAAATCTGATACCATAAATAAATTTCGACACTATCTTAGCAAATGTAAAAATCGAGAATAATTACTTAAAATCACCTTTTCTTACGGAAAAAGCTATTATTTCATTATACAAGTCGTCAATTTCACTTTGAAAGGAGTAGAGTATCAGGTAACACATAATTTTTATCATTGAAATTATTGATTCTTAAAATCTTTAACCTAAAAGCATCCATCTTATTCAAGCAAATTTAATTCAGCGTGTCAAGATGTAAAAACTTTTTCCCATGATACCTAAAGCTAATTGAGGAAGATTATGTGGAGGTTTTTAATTTAGTGATGTGATAATAGGATACGAAATGACATGATTTCTTTTGTTTTTCCGGAGATTTTTGGAAAAGGAGTAAAGTATTCGGTTAAATAAAAAACATTTAATCAATAAGATATTTCCTTTCTCATCTAATAAGTAAGTTTAAAATAATATAGATGTCTCAATAATTTAGTTTTTGGTGCTGATTTTTACAAAACTTAATGTGACTTTTACGATCTATTACCGATACATTACCGATGATTACCGATTATTGTGATTTATTACCGATTTTATAATAACTAACGATTGTTATAAAAAATAATGCTCACAGAATCTATTAAAAAATAATAAAATTGAAAAAAAGAGCTTAAAACAAAATATTTACATTTATGTGTAATAATATATTGATACACGAGATCAATGTTTGAAAAATTATGGGCATTTACTATAGATTCATTATAAAGTAAATTTTATAATTATTTTTTAATCATAAGGAATGAAAAGCACCAAACTAAGTTTTCTTTCTGAGGAATTGTAATTTTACACACGCAATGAAAAATTGCGTCCAGTACAAAATATTTATTTCTCGATCTTTTAAAAATGGTACCATAAATAAATTTTTACACTATCATCAACAAATGTTAAAACTAAGAATGGTTATTAAAATACCCTTTTTTTTTATTTAAAAAGCTATTAGTTCATTATACAAGCCGCCAATTTCATTCTAAAATGACTAAAGTATCAGCTAACACGTTCTTTTATTCAGCCAAATTATTGATTCTTAAACTATTTAACAGCATGTATAATAATCAAGTGAGCCTAATTCTGTATGTCAAGATATTGAAAACGGAAGTACATGATACTTAAATTTGTATATTAAGTAATGTTTTGGAAGTATGGGAAATGACACGATTCCTTTTATTTATTTATTTATTTACTTATATGGAAGAGTTTATGAAAAGAAATAAAATATTCTATAAAAAATGGATTACATACATCCATGGATAACTTTATTTTTCATCAAACAGAGAAATTTTTAAAAATATAGATATCTGGAGATTTTTTGTCATAAAAAGGAGAAATTTAAGAAAATTTAGCTATCTGGAGATTTTTTGTCATAAAAAGGAGAAATTTAAGAAAATTTAGCTATCTGGAGATTTTATTTTCATCAAAAGGAGAAATTTAAGAAAATATAGGTGTCTGGAGAATTTCGTGTTATATACGAAATTAGTCTAAATGATTCTCGGGGATTTAACACGATGGTTATTGAGAGGTGTACTGCTTACAAAAACAGATTATACCTGTCAAAGTACATATACTCATCAAGTTAAAAACCCGCCTCGTAGTTCGCATACAGGAAAACGTCATTACTGCCTTGACGGGTATCAACAGAAACATGCTGTTGAACGTATTTACGGAACTCGATAACAGTATGACTAAGTATAATAGTATAATAGTGTGACTAAGGGCACTCATGAATGACTAAGAGCACTATGAGTGACTATATGAGCTATAAGGGCTATAAGTGACTATAAGGGCTATATGAGTGACTAAGGGCACTCATGTTGTACATTTGTATTATGTAAAAGAAACTTGGTGAGTGAATATATCTTTTTATGCATAAGCTGTCTTTGTACGTCATACACATCAAAAGAAATAATCTTTTGAAACCCGATAAATCATTTTAACTACAAATACATATCAGTAATGATAGTTTAGCTGAAACGGCAGAAATCATGCAATGATTTCAACAATAACATAACTAAATAAATTTACTTTTCCTAATTTATTCATTAATTATTACCAAATAATTTTTTTTGTCTCCACCTATCACCTTTTCTCCTTCTTCTTTGCCTTTAAAATATTTCTTCTGACATTTTATTACTTTGCACATGTTATATTGATTTATCAATCTTTTCAATCTGGTACCATAAATAAATTTCGACACTATCTTATTAAATGTAAAAATCAAGAATAATTATTTAAAATCGCATTTTTCTTTTAAGTTAAAAACTATTAATTCATTTTACAAGCCGTCAATATCACTTTGAAAGAAGTAAAGTATCAGCTAACACATTATTTCTATCACGGAAATTATTGATTCTTAAAATCTTTAATCCAAAAGCATCCATCTTATTCAAGCGAGCTTAATTCAGCGTGTCAAGATTTTGAAAACGGACGCACATGATACCTAAAGCTAATTGAGGAAGATTATGTGGCAGTTTTTAAATTTAGTGATGTTATAACAGGATACGAAATGACATGATTTCTTTTATTTTTTGGAAATTCTATGAAAAAGAAGTAAAATATTCTATAAAAAGTACATTTAATCAATAAAGATTTTTCTTTATTTAAATGAGACGTTTCAGTTATTACAGACGTCTGGAAAATTTCGCTTTTGATAATGATATTTTTGTGAGACGCAATATGACTTTTTTGTGATTTATTAGCAATAGCTAATTAATGTTATCAAAATATTGCAGTGAGTGTATATCATCAAAAATAATGCACATAAAAATAACTAACCCAGAAAGATTCTAGACAAAAAAATATACGGTAAATAAATTTAAATAGACATTTGGAAATTGATAAGATGATTTATGTTTACGCGCAGTAATATATATATATATATATGTATCGGATCGAATAGTGATATATTATACACAGGTAATATAAATTTACAGTGCCAGAAAAAAAAAATCTCGTCATCTATTGAAAAATGCAATATTTAACTTTTTCGGGTCTGGTGTACTACTAATAGTACATATATTTTAATAGGATATTATTTAGTTTTAAGAAATATTTTTGCTACAATTTACATGTAGTAATGTTTGTACCTGTCTATACATTTACTATATGGCTCTATTTATATTTAGGGATTTAATAATTAATATTATTATTATTATTTGCATAATTCTCTTTGCACAGTTTGCGATTCTTTTATTTTAAACACATATTTCACTGTTTAATTTTAAAAGAAAAGTTATTTTACTGAAATAATCAAGTGTAGTAAAGTGCAAAAAGTATTAGAAAGTTGTAATGTAAGTTAAATCTTATTGTAATGCAATATTTTCTAAGCATCTCCAAAAATTCTTCCTTAACTTATTTTAATATGAATATTAACTGAATAGTACGCAAAACAACAACATTCGTTATAAGTAAGGCAATGAAATATTCGTTAAACACTAATTAATCTATTTGGATAGCTAGTGTGTATGTTATTACCGTAAAAATAAATTTATCTAAAAATTGAAAAAAAAAATCGGATCTGAAAGGGTTATACAGTTGGTCCTTACTGCTACATTCATTTGTAATGTTTATTTTTTTTATATTTCTACAGTTATTATAGTTTGAAGTATCAGTACATCATGTTTTAAAAAATTATCAGAACTGCTTATGTCTTCCTCGGTCTTTTTGAACTGATTTTCCATTTTGCTGTGCTGCCATGCGATAAATCGGCCTTTTCTTTTTTACGCCATATATAGTTTGTCAAGTGCTTGTACATCTAAGACTTTACCGTAAAATGGGGTGAATAGGAACGAAACTTCCCGGTCATACAAATAAATTCTTTATAAATATATGTGATGATATTTTTAGTTGCCAATTTTTTTATAAGAAGGTAATAACATTAAGAGTTGGGAGATTCAGTTTTGAGATGTTAGCACCACGACTGGGGTATGTAAAAAAACTTCAAGAGGATCCTCAAAAACCTCATTTTTTCAACGTCTTCAAAATTTTGTATTTATTTATACTATTTTTCGTATTCTAAACCTAAGAGAGGGGATTTTTAATTAATGATAGACCTGTAATAAATGCGATATTACTGTATACTGCGATATGCTGTATTAAATATTACTTATTTCTAAACTACATAATGAAAAAATGAAAAATGGCTTGTAACATCAGAGGTTTAAGATTTATGGGGTGAATCGGAACATGTTCTCTCTCGTGGTTTATTTTTCTATACAGCAATATTTCATGTAATATATGAAAACATATGCATGAATATGTATTGTAACAATATTTTGTTTCTTCAAATTACTTGAAGAGTTTACATGTGCCAAGAAATTACTTGGTTAAACAAAAAAGTCAACGCCTAATCCAACAGACATGGAACACACAATAAAAGAAATGAAAAATAGCAAATGAGTTAGAAAAACTGCACAGAATTATTCTCTGAGATCCACGACATTACACAAACATCTCAAAATGAAAAACCAATTAAAAAAAGAGAGAGATGCAAACAGTACTAATGGCTGGGAATGAGGCCGTATTAGTGGATCGTATTAACACATGCAGCGATTGGGGCTACTCAGTAGTTTCACTTATCCAATGACTACTAGTAAAAGATAACACAGAACAGGGCTGAATTTCTATTAAATGCTACTTCTGCAATTCGAATATAATTTCTTAAAATAAACTTTATTTTTTCTTGATTTCAAAGTTGTTTTCTAATTTTTAAAAAGGCGTATCTTTAATTGTATGTAAAATAAAGGCTTGGTTTCACAGTATCTACGTGTTCCTATTCCTTCCTTATCATTATCACCTGTTTTTATTAACTCTATTAAAGTTTCAATCGGAATAAATAAAAATTATAACATTTGTTCCGATTCACCCCTATCTGCGTGGTGAATCGGAACACCATTAAAAAAACAAATAATATATATATATAAACAGTAAAAATGTTTCGTTTTTGCTTAAAAAGTAAAGAACAAAACAAGACCGAAGTTTCTAGCAAAAAAATAAAAAAATTAAAAAATCAGTTTTTTTTTTTTTTTTTTTTTTTTTTTTTTTTTATCGTTAAAGTTGAAAAGTGTTCCGATTCACCCCATTTTACGGTACAACATAAAAGAATATTTTGTTCTAATAAAGTCAAAGTACGAGGTCGTACAAGAATTGTAAAATTTTTACGTTGATTTTGTCCGGGAGAAATGTTTATTTTTGTAGAGAAAAGAATTTTAACAAATCCTTCTTTTCAAACAGCGAAATTTTGGGTGATATCATGTTCTAAATCAAATTAATGTTGTTTTTATACATATTGTACGCTGATTAGTATCGATGTATTCTTTAAATCAATAAATTGTTGCAGCGTAAGTCCAAGATTTCATTATTTTATATGCGTATAGATTTTTAAAATATTATAAAATGAAAAAGGTAAAATTTTGAAAATGGATGCACATGATCTTAAGTTATTAAAAAAAGAATATTCCGGTGTTGTTAAATTTAGTGATATAATGACAGAATAGAGAATGACGTGTTTCCTTTTATTTTCCGGAAGCTTTGTAAAAATAAAGTATGCTACGTAAATTTTTAATTAACCTATAAATTAAAAGCTTTTTCTCGTCAGTAGAAGAAAATTAAATCAATATACATGTACAGCAATTTTTTATTTTGATGAAGACAATCTCATTTTTGAAATAGAAGCAACTGCTAATGAATGCAATTAAAAAATTTAATGGGGTGCAAAAGTTATCGAATAATAAATAAAGAAAAATAAGCTTAACGAAATTTTAAAATGTATTTGTATTTATTTATATAAATTTCGCTAAAATGATTGTGCGTGTAAACAGTTAAATAAATAATAACAAAAAATTAATTCTGTAGCTGTAAAGCTAGGGAAAACTATATCCTTTCTAAATTCTGGGCACTGTAATATATATATATATATATATATATATATATACAAAACTAATTTTTGTAAAACTGCTGAAATCTGTATAACTTTACAAAATAATCTACTAAAATTATCGTAATCTTTCTAAAATTTTACCTGTAACCCAAGTTGCAGTTACCTGAAAAGTTCTAGCAATCGAAATTTCCTAAAGAATTCTTAGTAACCTTTAAGATTTTTGACTTACAGTACAAAATGTGCATCGGTTACATGAATTTTGTCTACTTTTGTTGCCGTTCCATTAAAAGTTCTAGACATCCTAGTTTTCTAGAAATGTGTTAGTTGTTTTGTAGATTTTTTTTAATATAGTGTAGAAAAAAAATGATCTATTTAGTTATTATTATTGACATATAAATTCCACTAATAGGTAATAACTTAAAAAAACAAAGCCAAGTCATTAACCCTAAAAGACTCGGACGGTTTGGACAAAAATAATGACAGGAACGGCGTACTCTTTCTATCACCGACTTTTAAAATCTAGATAAATACTTTTACTTATATATTTGTGAAACAAAATGGCCAACAAGTAGAAGTATGTAAATAAAAACCTGAATCGGCTCGGCCTTTAGCCTAATATAGATTTCTAAATTAAAACTCCGCTCCCCCCCCCCCAAAAAAAAAGTTTCAAAATACCCAATTTGGCAGAATTTTTTAAATATAATCTGTCTTTATCAAAAAATTGACTTATATGCCCAATTATGTAGCTTCTGATTAGAATAACCTGCCTATTGGATTCGTTTGAAATCAAAAATGAATAGAAAAATAAGCAGTTTGGAGAAATTACTGTCTCAGTACAACCATATTTTTTGTTTCCAGCACTATCACTTCGGGGAATTCGGTTCAAAATGCCCCTTGAATAGCATTAAAAGAAATATATTTTATGTCTAACAAAAATCGGCCAATACGGCACATTATATAACTTCTGAATGAGAGGACATGTCAATTGGATGCGTTCAAGATCAAAAAGAAACTTAAAAATGAATCGGATAATTTAGCAGTTTTGGAAAATTATTTTCTCAGTACGACTATATTTTCCCTTTCCAGCACTATCACTGCAAGAAATTTGGTTTAAAATGCCCACTTTGACACCATTTTTAGATAGCTTTCATTACAAAAAGTAAAAAGCTACCTATTGCAGCCGTCCGGAGGAAAGCACTTCCGGAAAATTTTGGTATATTTTCACTGATCATGACCCCCAGACCCCAAAACCACCCTCCGTTCAAATGTTGACATATATATATATATATATATATATATATATAACCATATATATATATATATATAACCATATATATATATATATATATATATATATATATATATATATATATATATGATTTTTGTCATGCGATAACTAACGTATTTATAAACCGATTTGAATGAAACTTGGTATGTACATAGTACATACAAATGTCTCGACCGAGTTCGTTGGCCAGCATCATCCGCCATTTTGTTTCAAAATGGCGGCCATTTTAATTTTTTTTTAAATTAAAATTTAAAATTAAATGCGAAAAAATTAAAATTTGAAAAATATTTTTCTTTTACGTGTTAGAACTTAAAACAAAGATTCCAGAACACTTTTTATTTTGTCTATATCTTACAAAATGATTGAGTTATAGCACTTTGAATTTTTCTTATGGTTGACATTTTGAAACGATCTGATTTTGTCACGTGATAACACGCGTATTTATGAACCGATTTCAATGAAACTTGGTATGTACATAGTACATACAAATGTCTCGACCGAGTTCGTTGGCCAGCATCATCCGCCATTTTGTTTCAAAATGGTGGCCATTTTAAATTTTTAAAAAAATTTAAAATTTGAAATTAAAAGCGAAAAAATCAAAATTTGAAAAATATTTTCCTTTTACGTGTTAGAACATAAAACAACGATTCCAGAACACTTTTTATTTTGTCTATATCTTACAAAATGATTGAGTTATAGCACTTTGAATTTTTCTTATGGCTGACATTTTGAAACGATCTGATTTTGTCACGTGATAAAACGCGTATTTATGAACCGATTTCAATGAAACTTGGTATGTACATACTACATACAAATGTCTCGGCCGAGTTCGTTGGCCAGCCTCATCCACCATTTTGTTTCAAAATGGTGGCAATTTTAAATTTTTAAAAAAAATTTAAATTTAAAATTAAATTCGAAAAATTAAAAGTTGAAAAATATTTTTCTTTTACGTGTTAAAACTTAAAACAACGATTCCAGAACACTTTTTATTTTGTCTATATCTTAAAAAATGATTGAGTTATAGCACTTTGAATTTTGCTTATGGCTGACATTTTAAAACGGTCTGATCTGAACGATCCATCATGTTGCTTTAAAATGGCATACACTTTATGATATCGTGGAATTTGGTGACTCTCTAAATCGCTTAAAATAAAACCAGGTTGAATAAAAGATGACTAATTTCGAAAAATTCCTATTAATATTCAGTCTTGACATAAACTAGTATTCAATCTTATAAAATCACTAATTTTTAAAGATTATTTCCACTAATTTGAGCTTAGTATTTTTGAACAATGTAACTTACTTTAAAATAAATAAATAAATATATAAGTATATGAAAGCTACCTCTTCCTCCCGGCATTGCCGGAAGGACTTTTTTAAAGTATATTCTTCTTTTATTGAAAAATCGATCTATACGGCTTATTATATGATTTCTAAATAAGAGAACCTGCCAATTGGATGCGTTTGAGATCAAAAATGAATTTAAAAGTGAATCAGAAAAAAGGAAGTACGCATTTCAGCCTTAATACGATATTTTTTTTTCTTCAACCGTATATTTTTATTTTATTTTATTTTATTTTATTTATTTTACTGTAAAAAATGATCCTATCTAAAACTTGTCAATATAAAAGTTGTAGATAATATTAAGAAATCTACAATAAATTCATGTGAATTTTTAATTGACAAATTGTGTTTTTTTTTATTGACACCTACGACCCCTTTTTTACTCACCCATCATACGTAGTATAGGGTAAGTCTTGCAATCGTTTTGAAAATCGAAATTTTTGTGACGGATTTACACGTTTTAGATAGTGGAGATTCCGAAAAACATATTTTTAGAAAAAAAATTTTGCCGTCCGTCTGTCTGTCTGTCTGTCTGTCTGTCTGTCAGTCTGTCTGTCTGTAAACACTCTATCTCCCGAACAAATTGAGATAGAAACTTCAAATTTTGTATGTGGCTAGTATGTAAGAATGGGACGAACCCTATTTAATATCACCAACCTCGATTATCCGGAACTATTTTTTTCGGACTCTCGAAAAATTCGTTCTGATGAAAGGTATATAAAATTTTGCGAATTTTTTTGTTCTAAGGAATGGACGTAAAAGGCAATAAAATAACACACATTTTGCATAAAGAACGAAGTCGATCGGATTCTTAGTAACCGAGATATGTGTAACCCTGTTTTCCACAAACTTCGATTTTTCATGACCCTGTATTTCATTCAAATTTCATTTCAAAGATATATTTTAATTGAAAATGAGACGCTTAATCCGACGCAGTCAATTTTCAGTTAATATGATTATTATTTTTGGAGTTATAAGGATGTTTCTTTTACGCAATCTAGTACTACTTCAGTATTTTGGCGTTTTATATAATTTGTCGAAATTGGTACATCAGCAGTTCTTTAATATAGCATTACTATGTATATTAACAATATTTAAATTTTGTTTATAAATTGCAATACATTGTATAAATAGTTTCACATGTTTTATTTTCATATACATATCCATGATGGGTAAGTATTACGGTGGCCCCCAACGACTAGTTGTTTTCGTTTTCATTTTTAATATTCTTTCTTTTTTTTTCCTGCAAGAGTTAGTTTTATGAAAAACTTGTCGATATAAAAGTTGTAGAAAATATTAAAAGCATTTATAATGAATTTAATTGGATTTTACGCCTTGAGAATTGACAAATTTATGAAGTTTTTTCTCTTTAAACCCTACTTTTTTCACCGTGGCCGCTATAATAGAAACTTGATAGCAACATCCACGTGATAACGCATGATCAGCCGTTTTTTGAGAATTCGCACCAAGCGAAATCTCGCGATTTGCAATTAATGTGTTAAACAAAAAAATTCTTCATAACAAGAAATTTTCAAATAATATAAAAAACTGGTGCTTTAAACATATATAATAATGAATAGTTTTAAATTTAACAATAAAGGCTTGTACCTTTTTGCAAAATATACCAAAGAAAATATTTATTCATAAATTAAAAAAAAGCATAAATAAGTGCAGAAAATGTGAATACTGCATTCGTATTTATTTTTGTTAAATATGTTTTAACGCATAACGATATGATTCATTACTTTCTAGCAAAGGATTTAACGGAAATTACGATCCCCGATCCCAACAATCAAGGAAAGAAATCTTTATGTCCAATTAATAAATCGCAAATGGAAAATTTTACATCAAAAATCATTAAAGTATCCACTATTACGTGAAAAATAAATGTAAGGAAATGCAACTTTAATAAGAGAGGCCCTTAAATGTGATACAAGTAATACTTTGTTGAATGTAGCATTTTTTCCTCTCCTCAAAAGAACACGCGTTGTATTAATAGGAGATTACACTTTTCTATACTTATGTACGTTTTCTAAATCCAAATAATATTTTAGAAGCTTTTACTTAAATATTTGAAATATCAGATTAAATTTTAAGGCATGAAAATGAATTTCTTCCATTAACGTAAGATTTGTTTCAAAGCTTTAAATCTATTATAAGAATTTTTTTTTAATACACAAATGAGCGAAAAAAAATCTTGAAGTCATTTCCTGACTGCCGGAAATATTTCAACAAATTATGACTTTCTTTAATGTATTTAATTCATAAAAATGAAATAATAAAATAAGAGTTTTTGCATTCGTCAATTTCAAATTATTAAATAGATTTTTTGTAATATGTTTTGTTTCTGGATGTATTACATACATTGCTCAACTGACGCGTTTTAAAAACTAGTTTTAAAGCTTTGAAATTGTTAAGAAAATGTTCTTTGCCATAAAACTTGCATTTTATCAGTTGCAGCTGAAAGGAAGTATGTTCTTTTGTTATATAAGTTATTTTCTAAGAAATGTTCAAATGCGTTTTTTAGCAATCTAGAGTAAACACATTAATCATTCATAATAAAAACAAAAAACTAAACTATACTATCTACCAAAAAGTATTTGTACACTTTCAGTTTTTGACATTTTGTCAAATATTTAAAAATATACTGGTCGGATTCTTCTGGAACTTCAGAAATATAAAGATTACGTTTCACTTTATATTTATTTACATTCATTTGTTAAACGGGTAATTAGGGGGCCGGCAAAAAAACAAAGAATAATAGAAATATTTGGGATCGCCCTGTACATGAAAATGCACGAAACGACTTATCGCTTTAGAATACAAATATATGAATACAGTAGAATATGTACATTAATTTTTGTGAGAATAGCATGTATATTTATGGCGATAGAGCGATTTTTTTGAAAAATTCAAAAAATTCTGGTATGTTTATTGTTTATATCATGCTGGGTTTTTGACCAAATTTAACGCAAATTTCAGAAAAATTGGCAAAATGCAGTAGAAAAAATGTAGCGCAATAGGAATATAAATATATTATATATTTTATGAAATATGAGTAGTGTGGTGTTTTGGTGGGAAGAGAAGAAGGAGATGAGAAACACTTATTTTTTTGTTTCATCTCAGAAGTAGGCTAAGTGATCGTATTAATGGATGAAATACATTGCGCTGGATGAAGGCCAGCAAACGACCCAAAAAAAAGGCTACCATTATGGTTTTTCTTAAAATAGTGAAAAAATCTTTAATCTTGATGATAATAATTCAAAGCAAAATTTGTAAAAAATATAAAATGATAAGAAGAAAAAGGTTACCTGTAATTTCTTGGCTGATGAAGATGAAATTCAGGTAGATAAATGCACAGGTATTGAGACACAAATGAAGAGAGTATTTTGAAGAGGACAAATATTTTTTATTTATAATCATATGAGAATTTCTTCAAGCATTGAATATTCTCTCTATATATATATATGTATTTGTATCATACACTTTCTTATATAAATAGAACTATTATTATTTTCGTTGCAAAAATTTCCACAAAGGTGATGTATATGAGTCGACATATTCTGGAACAACTCTTCTTCACAATATATTTTTATATGCATTTTCATAACATGAATAAACATTTTTCTTAATCGATACAGAGATAACATTCTTCTCAGAATATCAATTAGATATTACTTCAAAAATATGCCTGGACAAATCACAAAGAGATGTTTCAATATTTCCCCTTGGGGACGCCGTTCCATATTCAAATAATTATATATATTTATGGCCGAATTAAACATGAGATGAAGAGGGATTGAATTGTAAGATAATTTATGTATGAGACACTTTCATTTTCTTTTAAGTGGGAATCACCTTTTCAGCATTTTTCTCAGAGGGAAAATAAATACACTAAAAAAATGAAGAAATAAAAAATCAGTTGGAGAAGCTTGATAATAGATTGATGAATATTCTTTGAGGATAACTATGACAACACTTAAACCAACTTGAGTAGCCAGAAAAAAAAGGAAACCAAAGAATTTAGGATGTGGTGGACGGGGAGCCTAACTCCTCGCAGCATTAAAAAAACAACATCCTTGAAAACAAACTTTGAGTAGCTGGTATGGAGCAACGGTCACGTACAACTGCCTTGGGGCGGGCACACTTGCCCCGGCTTCCGCTAAATTTCTCGGCATCTGAGAAGCTTCTCGGCACATGTCAACTCAACTGCCTCCAACACCACTGGGCTCCGACTGCGCAACTGCTCTCGTGGCTCAGAGCCAGGAGGGAGAAAAGAACAAGGGTTACTGTAAACCCGGGATACGCCAAGTTGGCAACGTTCGAATGCGGAGAGCGAGGAAAAAAATAAGCCAAGTTACGATTCAATGTATAGTGAAATATGAATTTAATAAGGAAAAAAATGACAAACGCTTAAAGAATGAAGGCCAAAGAAGGTGGCCAGGCACTTAGCTGGTTAAATCACGTCACCTGTGGATTTGAATTTGATAGGCCAAGGGGCGTGCCAGATTAACCGGAAATACCACCCATAGAACAATCCAGATTTTTCTAGAAGCTTTTCCAAACCGGAAGGAATGAATTCAAAACAAGATTTTACCGGTTTAGAAAATTCGATAGCTAGGTAAGGAAGAAAAACTTACAGGCGACGGCATCAAAAGAAACGAAATCGAAATAATATTTAAATTGAGAACATTAATAAAAAGAGATGATAGGAAATAAAATAGTTAATAAAATTGAATTAAAATAAAAAAATATGGGGGGGGGGTTAACGAGCAACCACCACATATCTACCCAGGCCTCCCCAAAAGAAAATATTGGAGAGATGACAAAAATTCAATAATTTTTTCATCGAAACAATATTTTCTAAAACATGTACAAAGATATAAAATAATTACACAAAATAAATGTACCAGAAATAGTTATATGAATATAAATAATTGTTTTACATGATATTTAAATAATAAAAATAATTACTATTATGGTAGTAATCCTTATGTTAATACACCAAATATAGCAAATATTTAAAATGGAAGGTATACAAAAATTTCTTCCAGAGGTATTTTATCATGTATCAAAAAAAAAATTTAAAGTTTATATATGTTTGCAGAAACAACAGTCTTTAACTATGAACAGTCTCTTGTTAAGCTGTGCAAAATGCAATATGATAACTAAATTCTTTAGCATATGTAAAATATTTGATTATACAATAAGAACATGTAGATGTATATTTTCCAGTTGACAATAAAATAAATCAAATTATAACTGTATATAAAAATGGATGGTTTCACATGATATATAGAATGAATTTGTAAGTTGAAAATTCGAAAAGGAAAATACGTGCAAATGGTGCAGAGAGATTATTTAGGCTCTCATAAAAGAAATGTACATATATAAATATGTAATAGCTTTTTAAGCTTTTAACTAATCTTAAATGAAAAACCTTAGCATTATTCAATAACAACATTTTCAAAGAAAAATATAATAAATTCCAAATAAAAGGCATATGTAAATTGGTAGGAAAAAAAGTAGAATGTTATTTTCAATAAAAACGTCTTCAAAATATATGTAACAATTTTCAAAGAGCTTTAGTTTATACTCTCATAAAAGAATATTCCTGAACACTTTCAACATAAATTGAGAAGAATTGCATAAATACTTTTAATACTATACTTCCTTCAAAATAAACATAAAATACAGGATATTTATATTCTGATAAAAAGGAACTTATATGAATATGTCAATCTTGTATATGGCTTCGATAATGTCAACAAACAAAAAAAAAATCAATTATGTCAAAAAATTTATATAAAATATCTTGAATATTTGCAACTTTCAACCATTTTTTAAATGACAAGTGATCATTTTTGTATTTGTCATATATCAAGTATTTGCTTAATATCAGTATATAATGACTCAACCAATATCTTTGGATCCAAAGTATAATTATAGAATAACAAAAACCCCTTTTTTTTATCTTTAATAACTTTCAAATACTCAGAAGTATACAAAAAAAAAATAATACTTATTGTGAGTCATTCATTTTTCTATAGTTTAATAATAAGAGGAGAAATATTAGTATGCATAAGTTTATCATGCATTTTCATTTTTTGTTAAAAGAGGTTAAATGTTAGAGCATGCATGCATTGTAAAGAGAAATTATTATATAAGTCACAATAGGGAAAATGATCTCATGAGTACTCATATTTATGTTTACTTTACATGAATTACAATCCACTTTTCTTAGTAGGATAAACATTTGTCAAAAAAATAACTTTACATAATGACATAATATTTAATAAGAATATAAAAGGACAAATTCTTTCTCAATTTTTTAGCACCAACTATTGCAATTAAAGACTTTGTAAGGTTAAAAAAAAGTAGTGTATGGCATACTTGAGATCATATATACTTATTACAATAATTATGGTTTAGAAATGAATATAGTGAATAATAAAAATATATTAAAACCATACATACATCTGGAGGATGACCATTGAATTGCCTCAAGGAGAAGAAGACTTAAAAGAAAAAAAAATAACAGCTGTCTGCAGCTTGGAGGAAGAGAACAAAAAATTACACAGTCATTCTTCTTACTCGAATATCAGTCTAACTAGTATTAACTGACTATGTAACAAACCAAGAGTCATCCTGAAAAAAGAAAAGAAGATTAGTTCATTTTTTATACATTTTATGAGTGCGAGGGCGAAGACCATAATTTTTATATTGAGTAGACTTGTTTTTAACACCAGTGTGAGTGCTATCAGGAGGAACTTGTGACTGTACAGATTTACTGGAACATGAAGATGTTTGTTGGCACTTAGAAGAAGAAAGAATTCGAGGGGATGTGTTACAAGCAGCATCATGATTTGAAACTTGAGTAGGAGAGTGTTGTCTCACAGGAGTAGAAGATGCATTATCAACAGGAGCTTGATCACGTGATACATTTTTTAGAAGAAACTGAAGGATATTGCAATATTTCATTTCTCTTTTGAAGCTTCAAGATTCGATTAGTGTGGATCAACATTGGTGAAGCGTGACTATTATTGGAATCTTGAATTTGAATGAGTACAGGAGAAATTATTTTCTTCACCACGTATGGGCCTTGTACCTTTTTGTTAAACACAGTGGGAAATTTTACGTACACAATGTCATTAACATTGATGTTGGCAAATTGTAATTTTTCTCTCGATTTTTGATACACTTTTTGCCTAGAAGATTCGTTATTCTTGTAAGCTTGATAGTATATTTTCTCAATAACATCCATTAATTTATGAATTTCATAGGCAGTATTGAGAATTTTCCAGGACACTTGAGTTTTGTAATTAGAATAAATGTCATTTATCTCTCTTCCAAAATGAAGAAGATTTGGAGTGAATTTTGTAGCTGGATGAGGTGTAGCATTATATATGGATTGGTGAATTTTTAGAGCAGTTGGTATATCACATCCTTGGGAAGCCATTGTATTCACAGACGATTTTATTTGAGAATTAACTCGTTCACTTAATCCGTTAGCCTGGGGATGGGCTACAGAACTGTGTTCCAATTTAATGCCAAGCTTTTTATTAAAGAAAGAAAACATATCACTAGTGAACTGAGAGCCATGATCAGTGAGAGTTAATTCGGGTTTTCCATGAGTGGAAATGTAATGTAATAAAGCTTTTGTAACAGACTCAGCACTGATATTATTCAAGGCATATAATTCTAAATGACGAGAAAAGTGATCTATGATGGTAATCACATATTGACGATTTCTCAATGGGCCGAGTAAATCCATAGAGACTTTTTGATTAGGAGCTGTTGGAAGTGGTGCTGGTAAGTATGGAGCAGTATTTTTTTTATGATTTTTGTTTACTAAACAAATTTCACAAGAGTTGACATAATTAATGGTATCAGAAACAAGGGTTTTCCAGGTAAATCTTTTCTTTAAGTTAACAATAGTTTTATGAATTCCAGTGTGAGTAACATGAGCAATTCTTAAGGCCTTTGCTCTAAGTGACAAAGGTAAAACAGCTTTATGTAGCTCAATATCTTCTGAAGAAAAATGTCCATAGTAGCAAAGTAACTCATTACTTGGATTAATATAGTAGCCATTTAAACTTTTAGATTTTTTGTTATTTTTAAGATCTTCATAAATTTGTTTGATTTTTTGGTCTTTTTGTTGTTCAGAGAAGATGGTGTGATCAAGAATTTCTAATAATGGATCTTGATTATTATCATTATTTGGAGGTGAAGAGTCACTTTGAAGATGACATGTGTAGTGAACTTTGTCAACTAAACCACATGGAAAGTGAGGAATTTCATTATGTAAATCTTTTTGATTATCTACAATTGGTAGTGGTTCTTGTGTAGAAATAAGATCTGGATTATTATGGAGACCTTCAGTATTCGAGGTGTTCTACTCAGAAAATCTGCTAAGACATTTTCTTTGCCTGGAACATGTTGGAATGTGTACGAGTATTCTGACAGTTCTAACATCCATCGAGTAGTAATATCAGCTGGTGATGTAGCCTTTTTATAATTATTAAGAGGTTTGGCATCGGATAATAGAATAAAGGGTCGACCAAAAATATAGTATTTAAAAGCTGTTATGCCTTTGTAAATGGCATAAAGTTCCAATTTGATGGCAGGGTACTGTCTTTCTGACTGAGATAGAGTTTTGGAATAATAGGAGATGGGTCTAAGTTCACCATTAAATTTCTGCATAAGAACAGCTGATATTGCTGTCTTTGATGCATCTGTATTAACATAGAAGGTTTCATTCCAGTTAGGAAGATTAAGCATAGGTTTCTGAAAGAAAATGTCTTGTAATTTTTTAAATGCATTTTCTTGTTCAGATTTCCAAGAAAATTTATTTTTAGGTTTGGTGACTTCAATGAGAGGAGTAATCAATTTAGCAAAATTAGGAATAATTGACCTATAAAATGAACACAAACCTATAAAACTTTTCGTTTGCCTCTTGGTTTTAGGCGTTGGAAAAGAAGTGATTTTTAAAATGTTACTTGTAATGGGAAGAATTTTATGATCTGTGAGTTGGAATCCTAAAAAGTTAATGCTTGTTTGCATAAAGGAACATTTTTCAGGAGACAGAGTAACGTTATTAGCAATAAGAGTGTCTAAGAGTTTTGTGAGTTTCATGGACATTTCTTCAAATGAATTAGCGCCAACAACAATATCGTCTTGATATGCATAACAGGAATCAATTTGAGATAATTGAATAACTGAGTCAATTAATTGTTGAAAGGTACTTGCAGCTGTCTTCAAGCCAAACACGAGACGCAAGTAGGTAAAAATTCCCCATGGAGTAGTAAAACTGAGCTTATCTTGCATATCTTTAGGTACAGCGATCTGCCAGTATGCAGAGGGCAAGTCAAGAGTAGTATAATACTTAAATTTTGATAATTGCACCAATAGATTTTGAATTCTAGGAAGAGGATATGAAGATGGAATTATAATGGAATTTAGCAATCTTAAATCTAGAGCCAAACGATACTTTTGAGGCTTGGACATATCAGTTCTCTTCTTTTTAACAAGAAGCATGGGACAGGCCCAAGATGAATTTGATCTCTCAATAATGCCAGCATTTAACATTTGATTAATCTGGTCAAGAGCTTCTTGCTCAAGTGCCTGTGGCACAGGAAAAGGTAGGGTTTTGACTGGATGAGAATTTAGCATTGTGAATTGAGGGTTAACCAGGTCGGTATGACCTAAAGTGTCAAGAGATTTTGAAAAAGCAAGAGCTTTACTGCACAATAATTTTGTTAAAGATTCTTTTTCATGAGGAGGTAAGTGTTTTAGATCAAAGTCATTTGGAGACAGTTCTTGGATACGTTTTCTCTTAACCTCTTCAGATGGTAAAATTAAATTGCAATATTGGTCTTCAAAGTCTAAATCAAAAGAGTATTCCTCAATGTCTTTCTCATCTACATTGATACATTCGCCAATAATTGAATTTTTATTTAAATGAATGTCTAGCTTTGATATATTCTGACATACAACCAAAAATAAATCATTTTGAATTGAAGATTTGGAATGCAATGATTCATGTAACACAAGACCTTTATTTTTTAAATTGGGTTTGAAAATAAAATATTCAGATGGAGGATTCAAGTACTTAACATGTAAATAAACAAAAGAATTAGGAGGGATTAATTCTCTATTGAGTAACTGTACCATATTGGAATTCACCAAAATTTTATTACCAATATTTAAATGAGTTGGCTTTTCACCAACATAACTAAGATCATTAGTATTTTCAGATGTAAAATTCTTGCCAGGCATATTATCATTAGTAGATACATAGTTCACAACATTACCATAATCAGTTGGAAAACAGTTAGAAAAATAAGTAAAATTACCATCAATATAAGGATTATGAAAATTCATAGCAGTATTAGCAACATTATTTGTAAACAAACCATTATTTTGAAAATTATAATTATAAGGATAGGTTGTGAAATTGTTGAACAATTGTAAATTTGTATCACCATAATTTGCATATATATCATCAGTATAAGTACCACTATTTGGATTATTTGATATAGAATCTTCATAACAAGGCATTTTGTGTACATCTAAAGAATATGGCACATTTGAATTATCATAATTATATTCAGAATTCATGAAGTAGCAAGTAGGAGATTCGTTATAACTGTGAAAAGGAATATGTTTATCCTTAATCAAGATAGACTTAAAGCTTGGCGAAATAGTTATGGAATGTTTATTGATAAACTCAAATCCAAGTATGGCTTGAAAATGAACATTTTGTATCTTTGTAAGATAAAAGACATGATGAAAGAAGAATTTATCAATTTTAAATGCAATCTCTATGCATCCTTTGAAAAAAACTTTAGAATTTATAGTAGATACAGACACATTTCTGGATAAGAATTTGTAATGAAGCCTAGATTTAATGCTATTAAAGCATTCTTGATCCAAGAGTGACAAACTTGATCCAGTATCAATTAACGTTGAGATTTCATTATGTTGAATGTTTATGAGTATGCATGGAAGAACATACGAGTTATTAAAAGAACTGCAAATGACATGTCTTTCTTGTACATCATCATCAATTTCTAAAGTTTGTTTGGATGTCAACGAATTATAAGAACATGAAGATTTGTTAAATTTAGGTGTCACAGGGGAAATTTGGACAGCTTTGGACGATACTAAAGTGACAGAAGAGCTTTTGTCAAGTTGTTGTTTGTGTTTGTTACTAAAGTGTACTGACCCTGAATGAGAATTACGGGAGAGAAGGCGGTCAGTAGAACCAGTCTCCCTTATTTGTTTAAATGATAAACATTGTTTTTATTTTGAGAAGAGGTATAGTTTTTCTTTCTGCGAGTATTAGACGAATATTTAGATGAAGAGTTTGGATTGGAAGCACTAATAATATTTTTAAATTTGTAGCATGAGTCCATACGATGATTGAATTTTCCACAAAACGCACATTGCACAACATCTCGTTTGTAATAAAAGGATGCAGAATTTTTTTTGTGAGAAAATTTGTCGAAGGTGGGTTGATGATAAGGACGTTTCCGATAAAAATTATGTTGACGAAAATTATTTTTACGTTTATCTGTAGCCTCTTGTCTATTTGGAGAAGGAGAAAATGTTCTAGGTTTTCTTTTAAAATTACGAGAAGCATGAGAACTGTCATTTGGAGTTTGCGAAGGTGAGAAGGTAGTTTGAGAATTGACATGAATTTTATCCTTCGTATGTTTTATAGGAGTCTTATGGAGCACATTACTAGAAGGAATGGAATTATCATGGACTTTTTCATTATCCAAACAATAGGCTTGATTATAATTCTCGTAAGATTTTTTTAGAGGGGAGTCGTAAATATTTTGAAGAAAATTTGCTCGTTCAAGAGCTAAATCGAAAGATGAAATATTTTCTTCAAGAATTTTTTGCTTAATTTGTTTAGGCAAAGCCTCAAGAAAATGAGTGAATTTTAATGAATTGAGAGCAGAAGAATCCAATTTAGGGTATGCAAGCCGAAGTTGTTTATCCAGCCGAAACGCAAAATTTTTGACTGATTCATTTGAATCTAAGCTTAAATTCTGCAAGGATTTGAGAGAAACAGTCTTTTTTGAAGGTAAGAAATAGTCTATAAAAGCTTTTCGAATGTCATGGAAATTATAGTTCTTGAACTGAGACTGTGTTTCAAGAAAGAAGAGTAAGGCGTTGCCCTCAAGCTTCGATTTGAAGAGAATAAAAAGTTCTTTATCGGAAAAATTATTTAACTCTTGTATATCAGATAATTGATCAAAGAAGAATTCCACAGTCTGAGGGTTGCCGTCGAATGGCTGTATTGCAATATTTAATTTAGACTTGGGAGGCATTATGAGATAATTAAAGTGAGAGCTCAATAAATGACAGGTTAGATTTGGACATAGACTGGTCTTATAATAAATAATATATAAATCGACCCATTATTTAAAAATATTGACAAATTTCATTTACGTTATACATCATTTTATATATATTAAGAAGAAGAATAATTATGTGATGAAGAGAAGAAAAATACCAACATATCTTTGTTAGCATCCGATCAAAATAACATGGCCCAAAAATTTTTATGTAAATATATATATCATATGGCTCAAAACAAATATTCTTATATTTATGACAAGAGGAATAATTTATATTAGTATAATCAATTATATTTACCAGCACCTCCGTTAAATAATATATATATTAGTCATAAATTATGTCATGGCAAGAAAAATATATGTCAATAAATTATGTTATATATATACTGTACTGCTCCAAAAAAAATATTATCTCAGCATAAAATCAAAATATATTATGCATTCATTTATTACACCACACTCAATAAAATATAAATATAAAATATTGATCACTGCATGATGATATAATTTGAAAATAATGAAGATATAATTGAAGATAATGAAGATATTATTATTTTTTTTTTTGAAAATATGTATAGATAACGAAAATACAATGACAGCAAAGGAAATAGATGGTCAAGCGTTGGTCACTGCACCAAAGAAAATTAATCTGTGGTGTTTTGGTGGGAAGAGAAGGAGATGAGAAACACTTATTTTTTTGTTTCATCTCAGAAGTAGGCTAAGTGATCGTATTAATGGATGAAATACATTGCGCTGGATGAAGGCCAGCAAACGACCCCAAAAAAAAGGCTACCATTATGGTTTTTCTTAAAATAGTGAAAAAATCTTTAATCTTGATGATAATAATTCAAAGCAAAATTTGTAAAAAATATAAAATGATAAGAAGAAAAAGGTTACCTGTAATTTCTTGGCTGATGAAGATGAAATTCAGGTAGATAAATGCACAGGTATTGAGACACAAATGAAGAGAGTATTTTGAAGAGGACAAATATTTTTTATTTATAATCATATGAGAATTTCTTCAAGCATTGAATATTCTCTCTCTATATATATATGTATTTGTATCATACACTTCCTTATATAAATAGAACTATTATTATTTTCGTTGCAAAAATTTCCACAAAGGTGATGTATATGAGTCGACATATTCTAGAACAACTCTTCTTCACAATATATTTTTATATGCATTTTCATAACATGAATAAACATTTTTCTTAATCGATACAGAGATAACATTCTTCTCAGAATATCAATTAGATATTACTTCAAAAATATGCCTGGACAAATCACAAAGAGATGTTTCAATATTTCCCCTTGGGGACGCCGTTCCATATTCAAATAATTATATATATTTATGGCCGAATTAAACATGAGATGAAGAGGGATTGAATTGTAAGATAATTTATGTATGAGACACTTTCATTTTCTTTTAAGTGGGAATCACCTTTTCAGCATTTTTCTCAGAGGGAAAATAAATACACTAAAAAAATGAAGAAATAAAAAATCAGTTGGAGAAGCTTGATAATAGATTGATGATAATTCTTTGAGGATAACTATGACAACACTTAAACCAACTTGAGTAGCCAGAAAAAAAAGGAAACCAAAGGATTTAGGATGTGGTGGACGGGGAGCCTAACTCCTCGCAGCATTAAAAAAACAACATCCTTGAAAACAAACTTTGAGTAGCTGGTATGGAGCAACGGTCACGTACAACTGCCTTGGGGCGGGCACACTTGCCCCGGCTTCCGCTAAATTTCTCGGCATCTGAGAAGCTTCTCGGCACATGTCAACTCAACTGCCTCCAACACCACTGGGCTCCGACTGCGCAACTGCTCTCGTGGCTCAGAGCCAGGAGGGAGAAAAGAACAAGGGTTACTGTAAACCCGGGATACGCCAAGTTGGCAACGTTCGAATGCGGAGAGCGAGGAAAAAAATAAGCCAAGTTACGATTCAATGTATAGTGAAATATGAATTTAATAAGGAAAAAAATGACAAACGCTTAAAGAATGAAGGCCAAAGAAGGTGGCCAGGCACTTAGCTGGTTAAATCACGTCACCTGTGGATTTGAATTTGATAGGCCAAGGGGCGTGCCAGATTAACCGGAAATACCACCCATAGAACAATCCAGATTTTTCTAGAAGCTTTTCCAAACCGGAAGGAATGAATTCAAAACAAGATTTTACCGGTTTAGAACATTCGATAGCTAGGTAAGGAAGAAAAACTTACAGGCGACGGCATCAAAAGAAACGAAATCGAAATAATATTTAAATTGAGAACATTAATAAAAAGAGATGATAGGAAATAAAATAGTAAATAAAATTGAATTAAAATAAAAAAATATGGGGGGGGGGTTAACGAGCAACCACCACAAGTAGTTGTATAAAATAATTTTTATCTGCGCATGCGCGAACTAGAAAAACATTTTTTTTACATCATTTAATAGTCAATTCTATGGAGTGACTTATAAAAAAAATCCAATCAAATATCGTGAAAATTGAAAAAGATATCATTATTTTAGTGAGATGTTTTTACTCTGCTCTCTAAAAACGGCTGAATCTTAAGGGATTCTCCACAAATTGACATTTTTTAATAACTGACTTTAAAAAAAAAAAAAATAGTATTGAATTAATACAATATCTAATACAGTATTGCTGCTAATAAATACTTGACAATTGTGATAGAAAAGGAAAAGAGCTTTATTCACATTCAGGGCCAAAACTAAGAGAGGGTTGGGGGAAAAGGGCATGTGCCCCGGGCGTTAGGATGAAAGTGTCCCAAATGTACATTTTGTTTGGCGATTTTTTCCATGTCTATGTTTAGCATGATATTGTCAAAATCGTCCCATTCAAAGCATTTCTCCTATACCAAAGCATAGAAGAATCTAATGATGATGGCATAAAGATCCCGCATAAAGCAGATTTTTTTTTTCGTTTTGATTCGGTTTCACGATTTTAAGGTATCATTTTTTTTAAACAAAGCAGACTACTTTAATCAATATTACATATTTTAAGTTTTAAAATAAGTCGGCTATTAATAAATTAGAAAATTTTTCTTTGCAAAGAAGAAAAGGGAGGGGGGGGGAGTTCACCAAAATTCATTGAAATATAAATATATTAAATATTTTCTAAAATGTTCTATGTAATGCAATATTTTCAACCAAATATAAAGCCACATTCAGAAAAATTCGCAAAATGTAGTAGAAAGAATAAGGTGCTATTGAAATATAAATATATTAAAAGTTTTCTAAAATATGAGTATTTGTATGAAATATTTTTTAATCAGCGTATGCGTGAACGATAAAATTTATCATTTTACATAATTTAATATTCAATTCTATGGAGCTACCCATAAAAAAATCCGATCGAATTTCGTGGAAATTCAGAAAGTTATTGTGGATAGGAGTGAACTGATTTTCAATTGGTCTCTGAAAGCAGTTGAATGACGTCAGATTTTACGCAAATTGCCAAATCTCCATTTACGTTTTTTACTGGTGATTTACTTCTTTTCTTAGATAATTACCAGAACGAACCTATTTCAGGATAAAAATAATTATAAAAAATCGAAGCATTTGTGTCAAATCTACCCATTGATACATAATTGATAATGGCTCTTATGCAAATGCCGATATCTGCGATCCTGAAATACGTCAAGTTTTCCACTGTTAAATGTGGTGTCGAAAACAACACTGACATCAATCGCATGCATGATGCCAAGAAGAACAGAGCTGTCTGATTTTGAGATAGGTGTGATCATCGGGTACCACCGAAATGGCCGATCTTTAATCGACGTATCTAGCGAGCTTAATTACCCCAAAACGACTGTGGCTTATGTGATTAGAAAATGGAAGCTGAATGGTGATTGTCAGAATGTGGCCAGAGTAGGCAGACCGACGAAACTGAGAGATAGAGACCGACGGGTTCTGTCTAGAGAAATTCGGAAGAACCGCAACCAACCATTGTTACACATACGCCAAGAATTTCAACAAGCTTCAGGATGTGTTGTTTCCATGAATACCATCCGTAAGGAAGCTCATCTGCTTAATTTTTATGGCCGTGCTGCCGCCCATAAGCCTTTAATCACCAAGTCCAACCGCGCAGCTCGGTTAAGTTGGTGCAAAACACGCCAGCAATGGACTGTACAGCAATGGAAACAGGTTCTCTGGAGTGATGAATCAAGGTTCACCCTCTACCGTTCTGATGGTAGGGTCTGGGTCTGGCGTCTGCCTGGAGAACGCCTCCTACCAGAATGTATTGTGCCCACAGTTAAATTTGGCGGAGGAGGAATTATGTTCTGGGGTTGTTTTTCCTGGTTCGGACTAGGACCCTTGGTCCCAATTCATGGTAAGCTCAATGCCGATGCCTACTGTAATATATTGGACAACAGTGTACTTCCTAGGTTGTGGCAATACTATGGATTGGACCCATGTTATTTCCAGGATGACAACGCAAGCTGCCATGTAGCGAGGTCCAGCATGGATTGGTATGCTGATAATGCAGTGCATCGACTCGAGTGGCCTGCCCAGAGCCCAGACCTGAACCCAATAGAGAACCTCTGGGACGAGTTGGATCGTCGAATTAAGGCGGGTGACACACGCCCAAAATCAGTAAAAGAGCTTACCTGCCTTGTGCAAACAGAGTGGAATAAAATACCATTAAATGTAATACAAGGACTAGTTGAGAGCATGCCCAGGAGAGTCGCAGCTGTAATTGCCTCTCGAGGAGGATCTACAAATTATTAAATGTGAACAGGCCCAAAACCAGTCTTTTTTCCCGAGGCAAACGTGGATTTTGAAGGTACAACTTTTCCCCTCCTTCGCAAAGCATATTTACAAAGAAAATTTCTCCAATTTATTAATAGCCGACTTATTTTTAAACTTAAAATATGTAATATAAAATAACGTATTCTGCTTTATTAAAATACTCCAATTTGATACTTTAAACCGAATCAAAAAAATTCTACTTTCAACAGGATCTTTAAGGCCCTTGTCCCTGCCCGCGAAGACACTGCTGAGCTAATGCTATTCCTGTGGGGAGGCATTTTTCTAATAACTCTTTCGCATTTTGAAATTTTCATTTTCATTTTTTTTTTTTTTTTTTTTTTTTTTTTTTTTTTTTTTTTTTTGCATTGGATAGCGGAAGTCCCTCTCAAAATCGCTCCTTGACTACTTTTTCGATTTAAGTCATAGATATTTTTTATAAAGTTAGTTTCACTTTCAGAACCGCTTTTGGAAGTGAAAGAAACATTATAAAAATATCTACGCCAAAATTGAAAAAGTAATCACGGAGCGATCTTGAAAAGGACTTCCGCTATCCAATGCAAAACATATTATTTAAAAATGTCCAAATGCAAAAGAGTTAGAAAAACGCATCCCCATAGGAATAGCATTAGCTCGTGAGCATCTTCGCGGGTAGGGGCAGGGACCTTAAGCCATCATCATTAGATTTTTTTATGCTTTAGCATAGCCCAGATATAATAATTTTAACAATATTATGCTAAACATAGCCATGAAAAAAATCGCCAAACGAAAGATACATTTGGAACACTTTCATCCTAGCGCCCGGAGCACATGCCCTTCTCCCCCCTCCCCCTCTCTTAGTTTTGGCCCTGAATGCGAATAAAGCTCTTTTTCTTTTCTATCACAATTGTCAAATACTTATTAGCAGCAATATTGTATTAGATATTGTATTAATTCAATACTAGTTTTTTTTAAAGTTAGTTATTAAAAAATGTCAATTTGTGGAGAATCCCTTAAGATTCAGCCGTTTTTAGAGAACAGAGTAAAAACATCTCACTAAAATAATGATATCTTTTTCAATTTTCACGATATTTGATTGGATTTTTTTTATAAGTCACTCCATAGAATTGACTATTAAATGATGTAAAAAAAATGTTTTTCTAGTTCGCGCATGCGCAGATAAAAATTATTTTATACAACTACTCATATTTCATAAAATATTTAATATATTTATATTCCAATTGCGCTACATTTTTTCTACTGCATTTTGCCAACTTTTCTGAAATTTGCGTTAAATTTGGTCAAAAACCCAGCATGATATAAACAAAAAACATACCAGAATTTTTTGAATTTTTCAAAAAAATCACTCTATCGCCATAAATCTACATGCTATTCTCACAAAAATTAGTGTACATATTCTACTGTATTCATATATTTGTATTCTAAAGCGATAAGTCGTTTCGTGCATTTTCATGTACAGGGCGATCCCAAATATTTCTATTATTCTTTGTTTTTTTGCCGGCCCCATAATTACCCGCTTAACAAATGAATGTAAATAAATATAAAGTGAAACATAATCTTTATATTTCTGAAGTTCCAGAAGAGTCCGACCAGTAAATTTTTAAATACTTGACAAAATGTCAAAAACTGAAAGTGTACAAATACTTTTTGGTAGATAGTGTATACTTATTGCGAAAAATCTCTCTGTCTCTATTTATATGTAAATATTGTTGCGTATATAGGGTTCTTTTGATCTTATGGTTTGACAACTTCAAACTCTTGTCTCTTAGAAAAGTAGAAAATAATTTATTTACAGCTCTTCAGAACAACAGAGTCTTCGAAACTCACAAATATTACTAGATATTCAAAAATAACTGTTGAAATCTATCGTACAAGTACAGATATAGGTCCCAGAGACTCTTTATACAATGTCTCAACGCTAAATCACATTCAAAACAACGTAGAGAAAACTCAAGAAAACTTGCTTAAACAATCGCAGCTCACTCAATGACTGACTGATAAATAATAACAACAACAGCTCGTATTGCTCTCCTTACATAGGTTCGTAGCATGTGCTGGAAATTTCCACAGGCTTCTCGAATATTCCAGAAAACCATGGAATAACATTCATTGTATCAGCATATCTAAAGGGGGGTTACCATAGAGAGGGAAGGGTTACCATCGCCAACAATCGCCAAGTTTGTCGCCAACTTGGCAAGATATCGCTAAATTTGGCGACCAAAATTAGTCGACAAAAGTGACGCCAACTTGGCGATATCTTTAATATTTCGCCAATCTGCCGTAGACATACACTGAAAATAATAGACAAGTTTGCTTGATAACAGAGACAATGTAACAAAAACTAAAATTAGTAAAGGAATGGAGCTTAAAAGGATTATTTGCATTATTTTACAGTACAAACACTAACTATTTACGAAATTCGTAACAATATATATAGTAATTGCGAAAAGACTTTTTCTTAAGTTATGTTTTCAGCATAATAGATATATCATTACCATCAATAACCATTTTCAATTCATTGTTGGATGTAGGTCTATCCCAAATTTTTGCAAAATTTCCTGTCCGCTTTTCTGATTTTGTTACTCAATCTTACTTGAGGTCGTCCTTTTAAACGTTTTACATCTCTGGGATACCACTGTAGGGTGGTTGTCTCTATTGTCTTGTCTTCTTGCAATGTGCCCAATGCATTCCCATTTTAGGCATTTAATTATTTCAATGATGTCAAAAACTTTCGTCTAATTTCATATCCAGGTCGTTCTTTTTTCTGTCTTTTCTAGTTATGCCTAGCATACATCGTTCCATACTTCGCAGTGTTATTTGCAATCTTTGTACTATCCGTTTTGTTAATGCCACTGTTATGCTCCATCTATTGTCTTGATAGCTCACAGGCTATCATAGCCTGAGAGCTTATGTGCCCGTCCGTTCTGTATGTTCGTTCGTGCGTAACGCGATAACTCGCGATAAAAATATTCGATCAACTTGAAATTTTGTATGTAGGTATATCCTGACAAGGCACTTCCCTTATTAGTTTTTGGAGTTCATTCGATATGTATAAGAGGGGGAACGGGGGGCTCATGCCCCTCCCCTTAGTTGATATAAATGGGATTTTCATGCAGAATTAAGTTTTCGTTCAAAATTTAGATTAAGATCATTCTGATGAGGCGATTCCGTGACTGTTATTAGGTGTTCATTGAATAAGTATAAATAGGGGGAACAGGGGTTCTAATCCCCCCCCTTAATTTATATAAATGGGTTTTTCAAGCAGAATTTTCAGATTTCGTTCAAATCTCTGAATAGTTTTGGAAGTTTAATGGTTAAGTATAAAAGAGGGGGATAACTCCATTTAAATTATATAAATGCTAAATGGGTTTTTATTAAGAATTATCTCATTTGCTCTGAATTTTGAATATAGATTTTTTGTATGATAAAGCATGTCTTTAATAGAATAGGAGGTTCAATGATTAATCTTAAAAAAAGAGGAAAGGGGACAGCTGTTTCCCCTTCTTAATTTTTTTTCGAACGGAATTAACCCTTGAAAATATAAGGCTTTAATGTACAATTAGTATTTGTAGCCTATGAGCTCAATGCCATCAGTTTAACTGGGCAGTATTCTTTATCTTTTTACAATATTCCCAGCCCATTTCCATTTTAAGTTTCATTTTTTTCAATCATGTCAAAAGCTTTCATCTGACTTTTTATCCAGATTATTCTCTTACTGTCGCTTCTAGTTATGCCTAGCATACATCTTTCCATACTTTTCTGTGTTATTTGTATTCTTTATTTATCAGTTTTGTTAGAATCCACGTTCCTGCTTCAGAAGTTTGTGCAAGTAAAATACGTTGATTATGTACCTTCCTTTTCAAACAAAGAGGTACATTCATCCGAGTAATATTGTTCATCCCAAATGTGGTGACAATACCACATCCCAAATATGGTATTGGTCCCTGGGTGTAATATTGTTCACCCAGCCACCCATTTCTTATTCTTCGACTGATTTTATTCATGATACTGTTGTCCGATGAAATTTCGTATATATATAACACATATAATAAAGTCTATTTTGTGGATTTGGCATACTTAAAATAGAAAACATTTTACAAAACGGGATATTACATTACCAACGACCTTGTCATCATATATTCTTAGAATAAATTTACCCTTCTATTGAATTATAAAAAGAAATTTATTTTTTAGAAAAAGTATTTAGATATTTAACTTGTAAATCATACATTTGTATGCATTATTATTTTTTTATTTGATTTCTATACTATGGCTGTGTGGAATGTATACTGGAGTAACATTTCTTTTGCACAAAGATTTAATCTAATGCACAAGGATTTTAGAACTATTATATTTGCGAAATTAAGGCAGTATGCAGCTTTTACAAGTGATAGCAAATACACGGATTCATAAGAAATGAGCCTCACTTTATTTTGACGCTAGCCTATATCGGCACACGCACCTGTTGCTAGTGACAATGATGGGAGGCGGTGACTTATATATTCACATATACAGGCTGAAAAAAAGCGTCGCACGCAAGCGAAAGACATCAAGGGTGTCTAGAAGTTTCTCCACGATAACGCGCCCAGCCAACCTCTTTCATCGTGAGCGTTTGCCTGGCTCGGCTGAACGTTCCAATTGTCCCACATCCTCCTTATAGTCCGGAATTGTCTTTCCCTGACGTCTTCTTCTTTCCACGCTTAAAATCAACGCTGAAAGGTAAATGCTTCAATTCGATCGAGAACATCCAAGAAAATGTCAGTACAGCCCTTGAAGCAATCCTGGAAGAGGCCTTCGTGGAAGCCTTCGATTCATGGAAATGCCGCCTACGAAAGTGTATTGATGCAGGAGGCACTTATTTTGAAGAATAGACAATTGTACCAATTCGTTCAATAAATATGTTCCTTTAAACAAAGGCTCATTACTTACGAATCTGGCGATGTTCATTACTTAAGCTACAGCAAAGTGTGACAAGTCGAAAACGTACGAAGGTGGCAAGTCAAACAGTAAAATTATTAAAAATATCTGGTTATAACAGGAAATGCTTATTTTACATTAACAGGACTTGTTCTTTGGTTCTTTGGTTTCATTGGATCTTTAAAACCCAGTACAGATATTTAATCAAGTCAACGGTGATTTATTTTTTTTTTTTTTTGAAAGATACTTAACAAAAAAAAAGAGGGTGACAATCCTTTAACTAAAAAAGACATAAAAAAGATATGTTTAAAATACATTTTGTAAATTTTGGTAGCAACAATTTTTAAAGAAACTTTACATTTTACCGCCAAATTACACACTTTAAACTAATTTTTTAAGAATACTCACATTGATATCAAATATCCGAAAGGTAAATAATATTTTGTAATAGTTTCAACGGCTAAAAACAGAGGACTGAATTTTTTTATATTTTAGAATGTTAACATGAATATTTTTGCGGATTGAAGTTGTGCAACATCACCAATTGTTTAAAATGTATATTTTTTTAATAATTACAGCAACAAAATTTCAAAATTTCCTACAAAAATCAATTATTTTACTTTTATATTTACTATAGTTAATATATTCTTACTTTTAAAGATGAGATGTCTTTTTTAACACTCTATATGTATGACAATAATATGCGTCTTTGCATGAATATACATAATTTATACGATATTTACTGAAACTAAAATCTGAAATTCAAGCAAGAATTTCTTCTTACCTCTTTCTTTAATTTTATTTTCTGGGGAGAAATTCCATCTTTCCGATATCTCGGATCGAAAAATGCTGATTTTACCTGATTTTGAATTTTGAGTTATCGCTATATTATTTATACAGCTGTCGCTGGTGCAACCATCCATCAGATTTTTAGGTCGAAAAAGACATTTTCTTCATCCCGACAGAAGATATTGATAAATAGTCAAAGTCCACTGGGATGAAATGCTCGATCCAAGCGTCCTCCTATATTTTATCCTTTTCTTTCGGATGTCAGCAGAAGGCTTAGCCAGAGCTTGCATTAAGAAGACATGAATTTTTTGTAATGAAAAAGATTCGCACATATGGAGCAAAGTGAAATGTCCCATTAATCTCATATTGTCTGTGGTTGGAGCGCAAAATTCATTCTGAGTGTCATCAATTGTGTGTGTCATTACATTGCTAAAATAAATAAATAAATAAATAAAAACAAGAGAGAAAAAATGATGTGTCAAGCAATTATCAAGCGCTTTCTAACACATTCAGAATAATGTTATAAAACTGCACCGTTTATAAATTAAAATATTACGTCTCATTTCACTATATGGAAATATATAACGCATTCTAAAAACGAATTTCAGCAATCTCAATCAATTTCAAAATTTCTAATCTACTATAGAAGAATTATCCGAATTTTTATCAACCCTGTATATAATAGAAGGATTCGTATCCATAAACAATATGCATTCAAAAGTTTAGTTCATTTAAGAGATATATATATTGCATGGTTCTTATTTATTTATTTATTTATCAATAAATACTGTAAACAAAACTTGAGAGTTTCCTGCAAAAATCGCTTATTTCTTCTTTATATTTACTATAGTAAAAGTGTTCTTGAATTTTAAAAATCAGATGTCTTTTTTAACACCCTGTATGTGTGCCAATAATAATAAATATATGTGTCTTTGCATGTACTTAAATAATTTATACCATATTTTCTAATACTAAACTCTAAAATTCAAGCAAGAATTTCTTCCTAGTGCTTTTTTTAATTTTATTTTCAAGTGAAATTCCATATTTTCTATATCTCAGATCAAAAAATGCTGATTCTACCTGATTTAGAATTTTGAGTTATCGCTATGTTATTTATACAGCTGTCGCGAATGCAACCATCCATCAGATTTTTAGCTCGAAGAAGACATTTTCTTCATTTCGACAGAAGATATTAATAAATAGATAGAGTCCATTGGGATGAAAGGCTCCATTCAAGCGTCCTCCTATATTTTATCCTGTTCTTTCGGATGTCAGCTGAAGGCTTAGCTGGAGCTTACATTAAAAGGACATGGATTTTTTGTAACCAAAAAGATTCGAACATATGGAGCAAAGTGAAATGTTTCATTAATCTCATACTCCCTGTGATTTGAGAGCGAAATTCATTGCGTAAGTAATTAATCATAAATTAAGAAGAAAAAATGAAGAGGAAGTTCTGCAATATCATCCATTGTTTGAATTTTTTTTAATTTATTAAAAAACATTTTGATAAATTTTAAAACAGTTAATCCATTTTTCAAAATAATTACGGTTAAAAAATTTGAGATTTTCCTGCGAAAACTACGTATTTCATATTTATATTTACTATAATTAAAATATTATTGAATTTTAAAGATCACATATATTTTTCAACACTCTGTATGTGATGTAAATGTCTGTGTCTCTGTATATACACACATAATTTATACGGTCTTTTCTAATACTAAAATATTAAATTCAAGCAAGAATTTCTTCTTACCTCTTTCTTTAATTTTATTTTCTGGAGAGAAATTCCATTTTTCCGATACCTCGGAACGAAAAATGCTGATTCTACCTGATTTGGAATTTTGAGTTGTCGCTATATTATTTATGCAGCTGTCGCGAGTGCAACCATCCATCAGATTTTTAGATCGAAGAAGACATTTTCTTCATCCCGACAGAAGATATTTATAAATAGCCAAAGTCCACTGGGATGAAATACTCGATACCAGCGTCCTCCTATATTTCATCCTTTTCTTTCGGGTGTCAGCAGAAGGCTTAGCGAGAGCTTAGATTAAGAGGACATGAATTTTTTGTAATCAAAAAGATTTGCCCATATGGAGCAAAACGAAATGTTTCGTTCATCTCGTAATGTCTGTGATTTGAGCGCGAAATTCTTTGTGCTTGAAATCAATAATGGAAGGATTACACTGCCAAAAAAAAAGGGCATGTGATTTTAATATAACGAAGAAAATATAAATACGAATGAAAATATGTAGTAACCTCTTTTGAATTACTCTCTATTTTGATAAACGTTCTTTTCGTTATCTTTACTTCTTTACGTTACGTTATAAGCGTCAGAGATCAATATATTTTCCAAATAAAAAAACTGCATTTATTGATAGAAAGTTTACTTTGCTACCAATGATTTTTGGAAAATATTCTGAGTAGCAATTTTAATAGTGTATTAATCGATTTCCTTTTGGGTGTCAGCACAAGGCTTAAAAGTATGTAATAACATTTCTTCGAATTATCTGCGATTCCGAAAAGCTTTCCATACGTTTAAGAATGTCAGAAATTAATATATTGCGAAGATAGCAATAACCGTTTTAAAATAAATAGAGATTTTTTGTCACAATTTTATCTTTACCTGTTCACCAGATAGATGAATGAACCCGGAGTTTTTTTTTTTTTTTTTTGTGCTCTCTATTCATGTATACATAGACTGTATCACAAAAGAGCATCTAAACTTTAAAATTCTACAACTAAAATAAACATAAAGATAATATATTTAAAATACATCTTGTAAATTTCAAATGCAGCATATTTTTAAAAAACTTTATATTTTACCCTACAGATTTATATATTTTAATCTAAATTTTTAAGAATACTCACTATGATATCAAAACTTTAAAAGGTAAAACATATTTTATGCCAGTTTCAACAAGTAAAAGCAGAAGACTACTTTTTAGCTCACAGGCTATCATCGCCTGAGAGATTATGTGCCCGCCTGTTCTGTATGTATGTATATTCGTTCGTGCGTCCGTACGTGCGTGCGTAACGCGATAACTCATGATAAAAATATCCAATCCACTTGAAATTTTGTTTATAGGTATATCCTGATAAGGCGCTTCCCTGATTGGTTTTTGGTGTTCATTCAATATGTATAAGAGGGGGAACGGGGGGCTCATATCCCTCCACTTAATTGATTTAAATGGTTTTTTCATGCAGAATTAACAGTTTTTGTTCAAAATTTAGATATAAGATCATTCTGATGAGGCGATTTCGTGACTGTTATTAGGTGTTCATTGAATAAGTATAAATAGGCTGAACGGGGGTTCTAATACCCTCCCCTTAATTTATATAAATGGGTTTTTCATGCAGAAATGTCAGATTTCGTTCAAATCTCTGATTAGTTTTGGAAGTTTAATAGTTAAATATAAAAGAGGGGGATAACTCCTCTTAAATTAATTAAATGCTAAATGGGTTTTATTAAGAATTATCTGATTTGTTCTGAATTTTGAATATAGATTTTTTATATGATAAAGAATGTCCTTGATAGTTTAGGAGGTTCAATGATTAAGTATAAAAAGGGGGAAATGGGAGAGCTGTTCCCTCTTCTTAATTTTTTTTCGAACGGAATTAACTCTTGAAAATATATGGTTGTAATGTACAATTAGTATGCGTAGCCTGTGAGCTCAATGCCATCAGTTAACTGGGCAATATTCTTTTTATTATTATATTTTAGAATATTAACATGAATTACTTTTCCAAATTGTAGTTGTACAATATCATCCATGGTTTAAAAAAAATTTTTTAAACATTTACTGTAAAATAATTGAGAGTTTCTCGCAAAAAAATCATTTATTTCATTTTATATTTATCCCACTAAGTGTTATTGAATTCTAAAGATCAGATGTATTTCTAACACTCTATTTATAACATAAGTGTGTGAGTCTTTATATGCACATTCATAATTTATACGATATTTTCTAATACTAAAATCTAAAATTCAAGTAAGAATTTCTTTTTACCACTTTCTTTAATTTTATTTTCTGGAGAGAAATTCCATCTTTCCGATACCTCGGATCGAAAAATGCTGATTCTACCTGATTTGGAATTTTGAGTTATCGCTATATTATTTATAAAGCTGTCGCCAGTGCAGCCATCCATCAGATTTTTAGATCAAAGAAGACATTTTCTCCATCCCGACAGAAGATATTGATAAATAGTCAAAGTCCACACGGATGAAACGCTCCATCCCAGCGTCCTCCCATATTTTATCCTTTTCTTTCGGATGTCAGCAGAAGGCTTAGCGAGAGCTTACATCAAGAGGACATGATTTTTTTGTAATGAGAAAGATTCGCACATATGGAGCAAAGTGAAATGTTTCATTAATCTCATACTGTCTGTGATTTGAACGCGAAATTCATTGTGAGTGTCATGAATTGTGTGTGTCATTACACTGCCAAAAAAAAGAAGAAAACAAAAGAGGAAAATTATATGTCAAAAAATTATGAAGCACTTTCTAAGACATTCAGAATAATGTAATAAAACTGCACCGTTTATAAAATTAAAATACTACCTCTCATTTCACTATATGCAAATGTATAACGCATTTAAAAACGAGTTTCAGCAATTCTACTGTACTATAAGAAAATTATCGGAAAATTAGCAGCCATGTATATGACAGAGAGATTCATATCTTTTAACAACATGCATTCAAATATTTACTTCATTTAAGAGATACATATATTTCATGTTATCTACTTTTTCTTTTTTAATAATTACTGTATACAAAACTTTAGAGTTTTCTGCAAAAATCACCTTTTTTATCTTTATATTTACTATAGTAAAGGTGTTCTTGAATTTTAAAAATGAGATGGTTTATTTCACTCCATGTGTATATACAAATAATACAAATATATGTGTCCTTGCATGCACATGCATAATTTATACGACATTTTCCGACACTAAAATCTGAAATTAAAGCAAGAATTTCTTCTTACCTTTTTCTTTAATTTTATTTTCTGGAGAGAAATCCACCTTTCCGATACCTCTAATCGAAAAATACTGATTCTACCTGATTTGAAATTTTGAGTTATCAGTATATTATTATTCAACTGTCGCAAGTGCCACCATTCGTCAGATTTTTTGATCGAAGAAGAGATTTTCTTCATCCCGACAGAAGATATTGATAAATAGTTAGAGTCCACTGGGATGAAAGGCTCGATCTCAGCGTCCTCCTATATTTTATCCTTTTCTTTCGGATGTCAGCAGAAGTCTTAGCGAGAGCTTAAATTAAGAGGACATGAATTTTTGTAATCAAAAAGATTTGCCCATATGGAGCAAAGTGAAATGCTTCATTAATCTAATAGTGTCTATGATTTGAGCGCGAAATTCATTTTGTGCAATCAATAACGCAAGAATTGCACAGCCAAAAATAGAAAAAATAAAAAACAAGAAAGAAAAGCCTAGATTACGAAGTTCTTTATTAACACATTCAGTATAGTGTGACACTGTTTATAAAAATTAAACTAAATTTGAGAATTTCCTGCAAAAAATTGCATACTTTTTTTAATATCTACCATAATTACAGTATTCTTAATTTTTTAAAAGGAGATGTCTTTTTTTAAAAGCCTGTATACATGGCAATAATATAAACGCATGTATCTTTGCATGCGTATGCATAATTTATACGATATTTTCTAATACTGAAATATGAAATTCAGGCAAGAATTTCTTCTTACCTCTTTCTTTAATTCTATTTTCAGAAGAAATTCCATCTTTTCGATATCTCGGATCGAAAAATGCTGATTCTACCTGATTTGGAATTTTGAGTTATCGCTATATCGTTTATACAGCTGTCGCAAGGGCAGCCATCCATCAGAATTTTTGATCGAAGAAGACATTTTCTTCATCCCGACAGAAGATATTGATAAATAGTCAAAATCCACTGGGATGAAATGCTCGACCCCAGCGTCCTTCTATATTTTATCCTTTTCTTTCGGATGTCAGCAGAAGGCTTAGCGAGAGCTTACATTAAAAGGACATGAATTTTTTGTAATCAGAAAGATACGCACATATGGAGTAAAGTGAAATGTTTCATTAATCTCATTGTGTCTATCATTTGAGCGCGAAATTCATTGTGTGTGCAATCAATAATGGAAATATTACACTACAAAAAAGACATGTGTTTTCAATCTAATGGAGGAAGAAAATATAAACATGAATGAAAATACGTAATAACCTCTTTTGAATTAATCGCGATTCAAAACTAACTTCCTTTACGTTGATAAACATCAGAAATCAAGGTATTTTCCAGATTTATAGAAGCATTTCTTGAAACAAAGTTTATGTTACTAACAATGATTTTCGGAAATTATTCTGGGTTGCAGTTTCCTTTTGGAAGTCAGCAGAATGCTTAGCAGAAGTTTACATTAAGAGGAGATGAATTGCTGTAATCAAAAAGATTCGCACATACGGAACAAAGTGAAATGTTTCATTAATCTCGTACTTTCTGTGATTTCAGCTTGAAATTTACTGTGTGTGCAATCAATATGGAAGGATTGCACTGCCATAATGGAAGGATTACACTCAGTGTTGGCAAGGTTTTTCCCAGCCCTGGTAAATACCGTGATAAAAATCGGTATTTACCGTCCTGGGAAATACTATGTTTTTCCCACTTGGGAAAAACTGTTTATTTTAAACAAATATAATTTCGAAACAATCTTCAAAAATGTCAAAATAGAGCTTAAGTAAATAGCTTTAAAAGATTCTACAAGCATTTCATTATAAACTAGACAAAAATCTGGTAACAATAAAAAATTTAAACAAATATGATGAACTTCTGGTTGTAAAAGAATATTTTGCATAAACCAAATTGTAAAATTAAAAAACTAGTCAGATGTGGCAGTCCCAAAACTTTCAGCTATCTCATACATGTTAATCTTTCCTGAAAATGCAGCACAGCAGTGCCACCAGTTATGTGATTTCCACCAAAATCTAGTCAACAACAACTTATATCAGCTTTTGACTGACTCTGAAGTTCGATGAAAATCCAGGCATTAGTTTGAGATCTGTTACTTAAGATCTATTGCCGAAATGTTAAAAAATTCTGCATAACAGCACCACGTGTTAGGTAATGTACACTAAAAACAAGTTAGGACCTATTTTTATCAGGAGCTACTTTAATCTGAAGTTGGATGAAAGTCCATCCATTAATTCTTGAGATACAGCTATTACGAAATCTGAAAAATCTAGCATAACCATGACACCTGTAGGATAATTTACACCAAAAACGAAACAAAACTAATCTACACCAGGGACTAACTGAATCTGAAATTTGATGAGAATTTGTGCTTTAGTTCTCAAAAAGATAGAACTATCGTAAAAATCATGAATAATGCTGCATAATAGCGCCACTTCTTAAGGAATTTACACCGAAAAGTAATCAGCACCAAATCATGTAACTGAATCTAAAGTTTTATGACATTCCATACATTAGTTCTTGAGATAAAGAGCTATGAATAATACAACATAACAACATCACTTATTGAGCGATATACACTAAAAACACATCAGCTTCAGTTTATATTAAAGTCTTACTGAATCTAAAGTTTTGTGAAATTCCATGCATTAGTTCTAAGTAGTGTCCACAAAATTTTTGTTGCATACACTCACAGACAGACATTTTCTAAAAATCATCAAATCATATACAGGACCTTCTAGAACATCTATCGAAAATCGGTATTCTAATTTTTTCAATAATAATCTAAAACTTTTCTTTAGTAAAGATAGAAGAAGGTAAGAATTGTGTTTTAATAGATCTATGTAAAAAGTAATACAACTTTTAGTTAAGTGTAATACAAATATTTATTACCTATCTTGATGACACTGTTATTTTTAAGTTTAATAATTTTATTTTGTTTTCTAAAATATTTATTTAGGAAATTCATTATTAAAAAGTTTTATGAGCAGATTTTATGTTTTATAAATTAATTCTTTTCTACTTATATTCCTTTTCTACAGAATATTTTTAAATCTAATGGAAATTTGTAATAACTGTGTATTTCTAACTTTAATTTTACACATCGGATTCAGAAAGCCAGAATATTTTATACATATTGTTATTTAGAATTTTTTCCCGGTATTTACCACTTTTACCCGGTATTTACCATTTTTTCCCAAAGGGATGGAAAAAATAAGTTTTAAACGGGAAAACCCAACCCTGATTACACTGCCAAAACAGTAATAAATCATGCATCACGCATAGATTATGAAGAAATTTCTTAACACATTCAGAAAAAATGTAATAAAAATGCACTGTTTGTATATATATATGTATATATAAAAGAGAATTTCCTGCAAAAATCACTTTTATTATATCTTCTATAATTACAGTTTTCTTATTTTTTAAAGATGAGATGCCTTTTTTAACACTCTGTATACACCGTGCCAATAATATAAATGTATGTGTATTTGCATGCACAACACTTGCATAATTTATACGACATTTTCTAATGATGAAATTCTGAAATTTAAGCAAGAATTTCTTCTTAGTTCTTTCTTTAATTTTATTTTCTGGAAAAATTCCATCTTTCCGATACCTCGAATCGAAAAATGCTGATTCTACATGATTTGAAATTTTGAGTTATTAGTATATTATTTATACAACTGTCGCAAGTGTCACCATCCGTCAGATTTTTTGATCGAAGAAGAGATTTTCTTCATCCCGACAGAAGATATTGATAAATAGTCAGAGTCCACTGGGATGAAATGCTCGATCTCAGCGTCCTCCTATATTTTATACTTTTCTTTCGGATGTCAGCAGAAGTCTTAGCAAGAGCTTACATTAAGAGGGCATGAATTTTTGTAATCAAAAAGATTTGCCCATATGGAGCAAAGTGAAATGCTTCATTAATCTCATAGTGTCTATGATTTGAACGCGAAATTCATTGTGTGCAATCAATAACGGAAGAATTGCACAGCCAAAAACAGAAAAAAGAAAAAAACAAGAAAGAAAAGCCTAGATTACGAAGCTCTTTATTAACACATTCATAATAATGTGACAAAACTGCACTGTTTATAAAAATATAAACTATATTTGAGAATTTCCTGCAAAAAATTGCATACTTTTTATAATATCTACTATAATTACAGTATTCTCAATTTTTAAAAATGAGATGTCTTTTTTAACAGCCTGTATACATGCCAATAATATAAACGCATGTATCTTTGCATGTATATGCATAATTATACGATATTTTCTAATACTGAAATCTGAAATTCAGGCAAGAATTTCTTCTTACCCCTTTCTTCAATTTTATTTTCAGAAGAAATTCCATCTTTCCGATATCTCGGATCAAAAAATGCTGATTCTACCTTATTTGGAATTTTGAGTTATCGCTCTATCGTTTATACAGCTGTCGCAAGTGCAGCCATCCATCAGAATTTTTGATCCAAGAAGACATTCTCTTCATCCCGACAGAAGATATTGATAAATAGTCAAAGTCCACTGGGATGAAATGCTCGATCCCAACGTCCTCCTATATTTCATCCTTTTCTTTCGGATGTCAGCAGAAGGCTTAGCGAGATCGTACATTAAAAGGACAAGAATTTTTTGTAATCAGAAAGATTCGCACGTATGGAGTAAAGTGAAATGTTTCATTAATCTCATTGTGTCTATGATTTGAGCGCGAAATTCATTGTGTGTGCAATCAATACTGGAAATATTACACTCCAAAAAAGACATGTGGTTTTAATCTAATGGAGGTAGAAAATATAAACATGAATGAAAATATGTAATAACCTCTTTTGAATTAATCGCGATTCAAAAATAACTTTCATTACGTTTATAAACGTGAGAAATCAACGTATTTTCCAGATTTAAAGAAGCATTTCTTGAAACAAAGTTTATGTTACTAATAATGATTTTTGGAAATTATTCTGTGTTGCAGTTGTTTTTCGGAAGTCAGCAGAAGGCTTAGCAGGAGTTTACATTAAGAGGACATGAATTGCTGTTATCAAAAAGATTCGCACAAATGGAGCAAAGTGAAATGTTTCATTAATCTCGAACTGTCTATTATTTCAGCGCGAAATTTACTGTGTGTGCAATCAATATGGAAGGATTGCACTGTTATAATGGAAAGATTACACTCAGAGTTGGCAAGGTTTTTCCCAGCCCTGGTAAATACCGTGATAAAAACCGGTATTTACCGTCCTGGGAAATACTATGTTTTTCCCACTTGGGAAAAACTGTTTATTTTAAACAAATATAATTTCGAAACAATCTTCAAAAATGTCAAAATAGAGCTTAAGTGAATAGCTTTAAAAGATTCTACAAGCATTTCATTATAAACTAGACAAAAATCTGGTAACAATAAAAAATTTAAACAAATATGATGAACTTCTGGTTGTAAAGAATTTTTTGCATAATTACTACAGTTAATCAAAATTGTAAAATAAAAAAACTAGTCAGATGTGGCAGTCCCAAAACTTTCAGCTATCTCATACATGTTAATCCTGAAAATGCAGCACAGCAGTGCCACCAGTTAGGTGATTTACACCAAAATCTAGTCAACAACAACTTATGTCAGCTTTTGACTGACTCTGAAGTTCGATGAAAATCCAGGCATTAGTTTGAGATATGTTAGTTAAGATCTATTGCCGAAATGTTAAAAAATTCTGCATAACAGCACCACTTGTTAGGTAATGTACATCAAAAACAAGTTAGGACTTATTTTTATCAGGAGCTACCTTAATCTGAAGTTGGATGAAAATCCATCCATTAATTCTTGAGATACAGCAATTACGAAATCTGAAAAATCTAGCATAACCATGACACCTGTTGGGTAATTTACCACAAAAATGAAACAAAACTAATCTATACCAGGGACTAACTGAATCTGAAATTTGATGAGAATTTGTGCTTTAGTTCTCAAAAAAATAGAACTATCGTGATAATCATGAATAATGCTGCATAATAGCGCCACTTGTTAAGCAATTTACACCGAAAAGTAATCAGCACTAAATTATATAACTGAATCTAAAGTTTTATGACATTCCATACATTAGTTCTTAAGATAAAGAGCTGTGAATAATACAGTATAACAACATCACTTATTGAGCGATATACACTAAAAACAAATCAGCTTCAGTTTATATTAAAGTCTTACTGAATCTAAAGTTTTGTGAAATTCCATGCATTAGTTCTAAGTAGTGTCCACAAAATTTTTGTTGCACACACTCACAGACAGACATTTTCTAAAAATCATCAAATCATATTCAGGACCTTCTAGAATATCTATCGAAAACCGGTATTCTAATTTTTTCAATAATAATCCAAAACTTTTCTCTAGTAAAGATAGAAGAAGGTAAGAATTGTGCTTTAATAGATCTATTTAAAAAGTAATACAACTTTTAGTTAAGTGTAATACAAATATTTATTACCTATCTTGATGACATTGTTATTTTTAAGTTTAATAATTTTATTTTGTTTTCTAAAATATTTATTTAGGAAATTCATTATTAAAATGTTTTATGAGCAAATTTTATGTTTTATACATTAATTCTTATTTACTTATATTCCTTTTCTACAGAATATTTTTAAATCTATTGGAAATTTGTAATAACTATGTATTTCTAACTTTAATTTTACACATCGGATTCAGAAAGCCAGAATATTTTATACATATTGTTATTTAGATGTTTTTCCCGGTATTTACCACATTTCCCAGTATTTACCACTTTTTCCCGGTATTTACCATTTTTTCCCGCCGGGATGGGAAAAATAAGTTTTGAACGGAAAAAAGCCAACCCTGATTACACTGCCAAAAAAGTAATAAAAAATCATGCATCACGCATAGATTATGAAGAACTTAACACATTCAGAAAAAATGTAATGAAATGCACTGTTTATATATATATATAAAAGAGAATTTCCTGCAAAAATAACTTTTTTAATATCTTCTATAATTACAGTTTTCTTAATTTTTAAAGATGAGATGTCTTTTTTAACACCCTGTATACACCCTGCCAATAATATAAATGTATGTGTCTTTGCATACACAACCCTTGCATAATTTTACGACATATTCTAATGCTGAAATTCTGAAATTTAAGAAGAGTTTCTTCTTAGTTCTTTCTTTAATTTTATTTTCTGGAGAAATTTCATCTTACCGATACGTTGGATCGAAAAATGCTGATTCTACCTGATTTGGAATTTTGAGTTATCGCTATATTATTGTTACGAATTTTGTAAATAGTTAGTGTTTGTACTGTAAAATAATGTAAATAATCTTATTAAGCTCCATTTCTTTACTAATATTAGTTTTTGTTACATTGTCTCTGTTATCAAGCAAACTTGTCTATTATTTTCAGTGAATGTCTATGGCAGCTTTGCGAAATATTTGAGATATCGCCAAGTTGGCGTCACTTTTGGCGACTAATTTTGGTCGCCAAATTTGGCGATATATCGCCAAGTTGGCGACAAACTTGGCGATTGTTGGCGATGGTAACCCTTCCCTATTTATGGTAACCCCCCTTAGGTCTACTGATACATTGTTTGTTGTTCCGTGGTTTTCCAGGTTTTTCTAGAAATTTCTAGCACATGCTACGAGACTATATATAAGGAGAGCGATACGAGCTGTTGTTGTTATTATTTACCAGTCAGTCATTGAGTGAGCTACTAGAGATTGTCCAAGCAAGTTTGCTTGATGTATTGAGTTTTATCTACGTTGTTTTGAATGTGATATAGTGTTGAGACATTGTATAAAGAGTCTCTGCGACCTATATTTGTACTTGTTCGATAGATTTAAACAGTTATTTTGGAATATCTTGTAATATTTGTGAGTTTCGAAGACTCTGTTGTTCTGAAGATCTGTAAATAAATTATTTTCTACTTTTCTAAGAGAAAAGAGTTTGAAGTTGTCTAACCATAAGATCGAAAGAACCCTATATACGCTGCAACATTTGGTGTCAGGAGTCGGGATCTTATGGCGAAAACAAGAACAATGGATGGTCAACTGAAAGAACTGTTAGAAGCTATTAATGGAATAAAGGCAGAATTGACGAAAGGCCAAGAAGAGTTGGCGGAAAAAATGAATAAAGGCCAAGAAGAGTTGGCGGAAAAGATGAACAAATGCCAAGAAGATGTGACTGAAAAGATTAATAAAGGCCAAGAAGAAATGAAGAAAACTTTAGAAGAAAAGTTCTCGTCGGTAGAGAGAAGAATAGGCTCGGTGGAAGAGAAAATAGAGGAAGTAGAAGAGAAAATTCAGAATGAAGTTAGTAATGTTGAACAGAAAATGGAACGGAAAATGGCGGAAGTAGAAGAGAAAATTCAGAATGAAGTTTGTAAAGTTGAAGAGAAAATCAGTAACGTTGAAGAGAAAATCAGTAACGTTGAAGAGAAAATACTAGGTGAAGTAGATGAAAAGCTAAATAAAAAAGTACAAGATCTTGAGAAGAAACTTTCAGCGTCTAGTGGTAATTATGAAGAATTTAGGAATCCGCCTGCTTCTCCCGTGCACATTAAGCTGTCGACATACGATGGAAAGAGTTCCTGGCAAGTTTACAAGACCCAATTCACCATTGTAGCTGAAGCGAACAAATGGAGTGACGAGGTGAAAGCTTGTCAACTGGCAGCATCTTTAAGAGGAGAAGCCGCCGACGTGCTGCAAACATTGCCCGATATGACGCAACTCAATTTTGAGACTTTAAATTGTGCACTTGAAATGAGATTCGGCGAAAAATTCTTCAAGGATTATACGAGAATACAAATGAAGAGCCGCCATCAAAAATCGAGTGAAATCCTTCAAGAGTTTGCCTCGGAAATTGAACGGCTTGCAAATTTAGCATTCATTGACTGTCCAACAAATGTACGGGAAATGCTGTCACTGCAATATTTTGTAGACGGAATAAAAGATCCAGAAGTGCAGAGAGCGGTACGAATGGCAGATGTACAGGATTTAAAGGCTGCACTACTATATGCCTTAAAGTTGGAAGCAGCTACACAAGCCAGCCGAAGAGATCGTCATTCAGTCCGAGGGGCAACGGTGAACAAAAGCTCAGACACTGAGAACGACGTCTTGAAAGAAATTAGGAAAATAAATCAAGAAATTGAAGCTTTAAAATACGGAAGAACAAGTTCAAGAAGACAGAATCTCACGTGCTGGGGATGCGGTGATACAGGACATCTCCGAAGAAATTGCCCCAAAATCCACGAACGTGAGATAAATTCAAACAGTCAGCAGGGAAACTAAATTTTGGCCATCTCGCGGGGCGGAGGTTGCCAGAGAATGAAAAGCCCCACCTGAAGATCCTCCAGATATCAAAAATGAGCGGCGGTGATAACGAATTATATGTGATAGGCTTTATTAACGGAATTCAGTGCCGTATGATTGTCGATACAGGAGCCAATGTGACAATAATAAGAGAAGATTTGGCTCGAAAATTGAAATGTAAACTCATCTGGACTCCACCATGCGTTATCCTGCAAACTGTGACGGGCGACAAGATAGGCATATATGGAAAGGCCAATTTAACTATCAACTTTGGAGGAACGAAATATTACCATACGGCATATGTGGCTGACATAACAGATCCTTACTTAATCGGACTAGATTTTCTGAAGAAGTTTGACTTCAGACTTGATTTCAAAAATAACAAAATGATCTCAAAATTTGAAGAAATAAGTCTTTTTGGATTAAATAACGAAATTGAATGTAAACAAATAGTAATAGCCAAAGAAGACATTAATCTAGATGCAAGAACAGAATGTTTGGTTCCTGCTGTAATTAAAAATAAAACTAATTATCGATTTGGCCATATAGATTATCCAGAAGACAATAGTACACAAGCAGGAGTATTGGTGGCTTCTTCTGTGGTAGACCTCTCGAAAAAGACCATTCCAGTCAGAATTGCTAACATCAGTGATAAGACGAGGACTATCAAGAAAGGAGAGGTGATAGCGTCATGTGCTCCTGTGACGTACATAAGTCAAAATTCCAGTCACTCTGAGAAATCTTCAGATAATTTAGTCAAGGATTTGTTACAAAATACAGACTTAAATCCAAAACAGTTGGAAGCTGCGGAAAATTTAATTAGAGAATTCCAAAGTTTATTTTCCCAAACATCTGAAGACTTTGGACGAACTAAAATGGCACAACACCGAATTGACACGGGAGATCACTTTCCTATTAAACAGCACCCTAGACGATTACCTTTTGCCAAGCAAGAAGAGGTGCAGAATTTAATTAAAGATATGGAAGAAAATGACGTCATCGAACCATCAACAAGTCCATGGGCGTCTCCCATTGTATTAGTAAGAAAGAAGGATGGTTCTACAAGATTTTGTGTAGACTACCGCCGACTGAATGACGTCACCAAAAAGGATAGTTACCCTCTGCCAAGGATTGACGACACTCTTGACACACTTGCGGGCAACACTTGGTTCTCGACTTTAGACTTGAAGAGTGGTTACTGGCAGGTAGAGATCCATCCCGACGACCGCGAGAAGACTGCCTTTACAACGGGACAAGGATTATGGCAGTTCAAGGTAATGCCTTTTGGTCTATGTAACGCACCTGCAACTTTTGAACGCCTTATGGAAACGGTTCTTCGGGGACTGTCATATGAGGCATGTCTTGTTTATTTAGACGATATCATAATCATAGGAAAATCTTTTGATGAACATCTGAACAACTTCAGGCGGGTGCTACAAAAATTAAAGGAAGCTAATTTGAAGTTAAGCCCTTCGAAGTGCAGTTTGTTTCGTAATGAAGTCGCCTACCTTGGACACATCATTTCGGCGGAAGGAGTTAGGACTGATCCGGAGAAGATATCGGCCGTGAAAAATTGGAATCGTCCAGCAGATGTTCACCAGCTTCGAAGTTTTCTAGGATTATGCACCTATTACAGAAAATTCGTCAAAGGCTTCTTGATGATTGCAAGACCACTTCATAAATTAACAGAAGCCAATCAAAAATTTATGTGGACACAGGAATGTGACGCTGCTTTCGAAAAGCTTAAGGAGGCCTTGACATCCACTCCAATTCTGTCGTATCCTCAAATCGATAAACAGTTTATACTTGATACGGATGCAAGCAACGAAAGCATTGGCGCTGTACTGTCCCAGGAAATCGACGGCCAGGAGCGTGTTATCGCCTATTTCAGCAAGTGCTTGTCAAAGGCCGAGCGAAACGACTGCGTAACAAGAAAAGAGCTTCTTGCTGTAGTGAAAGCCATAGACCACTTTCATCACTATCTTTACGGTCGAAAGTTCCTGATCCGAACTGATCATGCTTCTCTAACTTGGCTATTGAATTTTAAGAACCCTGAAGGCCAGATAGCCAGGTGGATACAAAAGCTTCAAGAGTACGATATGGAGATACGCCATCGAAAAGGCTCATCACATGGAAATGCAGATGCTCTCTCAAGAAGACCCTGCTCAGAGAATTGTAGATACTGCGACCGGGCTGAGAAGAAATTTAATGTCAAAGGTCCTATAGTAAGACAAGTTACAACTGGGTCTACATCATCGCAAGATCCGTGGAGTGACGAGAGCCTGCGTAAAGATCAACTTGCTGATCCTGAAATTAAGCCAATTCTAGAGCTGAAAGAGGAGTCCAACAGGAAGCCCAGCTGGCAAGACATGGCCCATTACCATCCTACGACTAAACGTTATTGGGCTCTCTGGGATTCCTTACATTTGAAGAACGGCATCTTGTACCGAAAATGGGAGTCTGACGATGGAAAGACATGTAGATGGCAACTACTACTCCCTAAGTCGAGAATTTCTAAGGTCCTTCAAGAACTGCATGGTAGTCCCACAGGAGGTCATTTTGGTGTAATGAAGACCCTGCAAAAGGTTCGAGAGCGTTTCTACTGGAATAATGTTCGCAGTGACGTGGAGAAGTGGTGTCGAGCTTGTGACACCTGTGTAGCACGTAAAGGTCCTAAGAGGCGCACCCGTGGACGATTGCAACGTTATAATGTAGGAGCTCCTTTCGAACGAATTGCCCTAGACATCCTGGGTCCACTTCCTAGAACATCTGATGGCAATAAGTACATCCTCGTTGTCATGGACTACTTCACTAAGTGGCCTGAAGCCTATGCCATTCCTAATCAAGAGGCGGTAACCGTAGCAGACATACTGATTCAACACTGGGTTTCCAGATACGGAGTTCCTCTTCAAATCCATTCCGATGAAGGAAGAAATTTTGATTCGGCTATGTTCAAGGAAATGTGTGAACTACTCGGCATGGACAAAACCCGAACAACACCTCTACACCCTCAATCGGACGGCATGGTAGAGCGGTTCAATCGTACCATCCTAAATAGCCTCTCTCTCCTGGTGTCTAGAGACCAACAGGACTGGGATAAGAAATTGCCTCTTTTCCTGCTTGCTTACAGGAGTGCCACTCATGAGGCCACTGGTTACTCCCCTTCTCAAATGCTCTTTGGTCGTGATCTTCGTCTACCTGCGGATCTTTTGTTTGGCCGTCCTCCTGATGCTCCTTCATCGCCTGAGGAATATGTCGATGAACTCCAGGCGCGGATTGAGGAGATTCATTGTCTAGCGAGGAACCGAATTGGACTGGCATCAGAAAAGATGAAGACACGGTACGACACAAAGGCAACAGGACATGAGTTCAACGAAGGTGACAAAGTTTGGTTGTGGAATCCGATACGTCGTAAGGGACTGTCGCCAAAATTACAAAGAAACTGGGACGGTCCTTACACAGTCGTCAACAGACTGAATGACGTCGTTGTACGCATACAAAAATCGCCACACGCCAAACCGAAGGTCGTACACTATAACCGGCTAGCCCCTTATTTTGGCCAAAGTGATTAGAAATTCGAAACTTGAATTTCAGACCATGGTCATGAAAGTCACTTTTTGTAAATATGTAAATAGTAATTAGTTCTTATTTATGTAAATTTTATTATTATTGTTATTATTTATTTATTTATTTATTTATGTGTTTATTTATTTTAAGTGTTTTCCTCTAACTCAAGGATTGCACTGCCCGGGACGTGCAGTCTTTGAGGAGGGGGTAGTGTTACGAATTTTGTAAATAGTTAGTGTTTGTACTGTAAAATAATGTAAATAATCTTATTAAGCTCCATTTCTTTACTAATATTAGTTTTTGTTACATTGTCTCTGTTATCAAGCAAACTTGTCTATTATTTTCAGTGAATGTCTATGGCAGCTTTGCGAAATATTTGAGATATCGCCAAGTTGGCGACAAACTTGGCGATTGTTGGCGATGGTAACCCTTCCCTATTTATGGTAACCCCCCTTAGGTCTACTGATACATTGTTTGTTGTTCCGTGGTTTTCCAGGTTTTTCTAGAAATTTCTAGCACATGCTACGAGACTATATATAAGGAGAGCGATACGAGCTGTTGTTGTTATTATTTACCAGTCAGTCATTGAGTGAGCTACTAGAGATTGTCCAAGCAAGTTTGCTTGATGTATTGAGTTTTATCTACGTTGTTTTGAATGTGATATAGTGTTGAGACATTGTATAAAGAGTCTCTGCGACCTATATTTGTACTTGTTCGATAGATTTAAACAGTTATTTTGGAATATCTTGTAATATTTGTGAGTTTCGAAGACTCTGTTGTTCTGAAGATCTGTAAATAAATTATTTTCTACTTTTCTAAGAGAAAAGAGTTTGAAGTTGTCTAACCATAAGATCGAAAGAACCCTATATACGCTGCAACATTTGGTGTCAGGAGTCGGGATCTTATGGCGAAAACAAGAACAATGGATGGTCAACTGAAAGAACTGTTAGAAGCTATTAATGGAATAAAGGCAGAATTGACGAAAGGCCAAGAAGAGTTGGCGGAAAAAATGAATAAAGGCCAAGAAGAGTTGGCGGAAAAGATGAACAAATGCCAAGAAGATGTGACTGAAAAGATTAATAAAGGCCAAGAAGAAATGAAGAAAACTTTAGAAGAAAAGTTCTCGTCGGTAGAGAGAAGAATAGGCTCGGTGGAAGAGAAAATAGAGGAAGTAGAAGAGAAAATTCAGAATGAAGTTAGTAATGTTGAACAGAAAATGGAACGGAAAATGGCGGAAGTAGAAGAGAAAATTCAGAATGAAGTTTGTAAAGTTGAAGAGAAAATCAGTAACGTTGAAGAGAAAATCAGTAACGTTGAAGAGAAAATACTAGGTGAAGTAGATGAAAAGCTAAATAAAAAAGTACAAGATCTTGAGAAGAAACTTTCAGCGTCTAGTGGTAATTATGAAGAATTTAGGAATCCGCCTGCTTCTCCCGTGCACATTAAGCTGTCGACATACGATGGAAAGAGTTCCTGGCAAGTTTACAAGACCCAATTCACCATTGTAGCTGAAGCGAACAAATGGAGTGACGAGGTGAAAGCTTGTCAACTGGCAGCATCTTTAAGAGGAGAAGCCGCCGACGTGCTGCAAACATTGCCCGATATGACGCAACTCAATTTTGAGACTTTAAATTGTGCACTTGAAATGAGATTCGGCGAAAAATTCTTCAAGGATTATACGAGAATACAAATGAAGAGCCGCCATCAAAAATCGAGTGAAATCCTTCAAGAGTTTGCCTCGGAAATTGAACGGCTTGCAAATTTAGCATTCATTGACTGTCCAACAAATGTACGGGAAATGCTGTCACTGCAATATTTTGTAGACGGAATAAAAGATCCAGAAGTGCAGAGAGCGGTACGAATGGCAGATGTACAGGATTTAAAGGCTGCACTACTATATGCCTTAAAGTTGGAAGCAGCTACACAAGCCAGCCGAAGAGATCGTCATTCAGTCCGAGGGGCAACGGTGAACAAAAGCTCAGACACTGAGAACGACGTCTTGAAAGAAATTAGGAAAATAAATCAAGAAATTGAAGCTTTAAAATACGGAAGAACAAGTTCAAGAAGACAGAATCTCACGTGCTGGGGATGCGGTGATACAGGACATCTCCGAAGAAATTGCCCCAAAATCCACGAACGTGAGATAAATTCAAACAGTCAGCAGGGAAACTAAATTTTGGCCATCTCGCGGGGCGGAGGTTGCCAGAGAATGAAAAGCCCCACCTGAAGATCCTCCAGATATCAAAAATGAGCGGCGGTGATAACGAATTATATGTGATAGGCTTTATTAACGGAATTCAGTGCCGTATGATTGTCGATACAGGAGCCAATGTGACAATAATAAGAGAAGATTTGGCTCGAAAATTGAAATGTAAACTCATCTGGACTCCACCATGCGTTACCCTGCAAACTGTGACGGGCGACAAGATAGGCATATATGGAAAGGCCAATTTAACTATCAACTTTGGAGGAACGAAATATTACCATACGGCATATGTGGCTGACATAACAGATCCTTACTTAATCGGACTAGATTTTCTGAAGAAGTTTGACTTCAGACTTGATTTCAAAAATAACAAAATGATCTCAAAATTTGAAGAAATAAGTCTTTTTGGATTAAATAACGAAATTGAATGTAAACAAATAGTAATAGCCAAAGAAGACATTAATCTAGATGCAAGAACAGAATGTTTGGTTCCTGCTGTAATTAAAAATAAAACTAATTATCGATTTGGCCATATAGATTATCCAGAAGACAATAGTACACAAGCAGGAGTATTGGTGGCTTCTTCTGTGGTAGACCTCTCGAAAAAGACCATTCCAGTCAGAATTGCTAACATCAGTGATAAGACGAGGACTATCAAGAAAGGAGAGGTGATAGCGTCATGTGCTCCTGTGACGTACATAAGTCAAAATTCCAGTCACTCTGAGAAATCTTCAGATAATTTAGTCAAGGATTTGTTACAAAATACAGACTTAAATCCAAAACAGTTGGAAGCTGCGGAAAATTTAATTAGAGAATTCCAAAGTTTATTTTCCCAAACATCTGAAGACTTTGGACGAACTAAAATGGCACAACACCGAATTGACACGGGAGATCACTTTCCTATTAAACAGCACCCTAGACGATTACCTTTTGCCAAGCAAGAAGAGGTGCAGAATTTAATTAAAGATATGGAAGAAAATGACGTCATCGAACCATCAACAAGTCCATGGGCGTCTCCCATTGTATTAGTAAGAAAGAAGGATGGTTCTACAAGATTTTGTGTAGACTACCGCCGACTGAATGACGTCACCAAAAAGGATAGTTACCCTCTGCCAAGGATTGACGACACTCTTGACACACTTGCGGGCAACACTTGGTTCTCGACTTTAGACTTGAAGAGTGGTTACTGGCAGGTAGAGATCCATCCCGACGACCGCGAGAAGACTGCCTTTACAACGGGACAAGGATTATGGCAGTTCAAGGTAATGCCTTTTGGTCTATGTAACGCACCTGCAACTTTTGAACGCCTTATGGAAACGGTTCTTCGGGGACTGTCATATGAGGCATGTCTTGTTTATTTAGACGATATCATAATCATAGGAAAATCTTTTGATGAACATCTGAACAACTTCAGGCGGGTGCTACAAAAATTAAAGGAAGCTAATTTGAAGTTAAGCCCTTCGAAGTGCAGTTTGTTTCGTAATGAAGTCGCCTACCTTGGACACATCATTTCGGCGGAAGGAGTTAGGACTGATCCGGAGAAGATATCGGCCGTGAAAAATTGGAATCGTCCAGCAGATGTTCACCAGCTTCGAAGTTTTCTAGGATTATGCACCTATTACAGAAAATTCGTCAAAGGCTTCTTGATGATTGCAAGACCACTTCATAAATTAACAGAAGCCAATCAAAAATTTATGTGGACACAGGAATGTGACGCTGCTTTCGAAAAGCTTAAGGAGGCCTTGACATCCACTCCAATTCTGTCGTATCCTCAAATCGATAAACAGTTTATACTTGATACGGATGCAAGCAACGAAAGCATTGGCGCTGTACTGTCCCAGGAAATCGACGGCCAGGAGCGTGTTATCGCCTATTTCAGCAAGTGCTTGTCAAAGGCCGAGCGAAACGACTGCGTAACAAGAAAAGAGCTTCTTGCTGTAGTGAAAGCCATAGACCACTTTCATCACTATCTTTACGGTCGAAAGTTCCTGATCCGAACTGATCATGCTTCTCTAACTTGGCTATTGAATTTTAAGAACCCTGAAGGCCAGATAGCCAGGTGGATACAAAAGCTTCAAGAGTACGATATGGAGATACGCCATCGAAAAGGCTCATCACATGGAAATGCAGATGCTCTCTCAAGAAGACCCTGCTCAGAGAATTGTAGATACTGCGACCGGGCTGAGAAGAAATTTAATGTCAAAGGTCCTATAGTAAGACAAGTTACAACTGGGTCTACATCATCGCAAGATCCGTGGAGTGACGAGAGCCTGCGTAAAGATCAACTTGCTGATCCTGAAATTAAGCCAATTCTAGAGCTGAAAGAGGAGTCCAACAGGAAGCCCAGCTGGCAAGACATGGCCCATTACCATCCTACGACTAAACGTTATTGGGCTCTCTGGGATTCCTTACATTTGAAGAACGGCATCTTGTACCGAAAATGGGAGTCTGACGATGGAAAGACATGTAGATGGCAACTACTACTCCCTAAGTCGAGAATTTCTATGGTCCTTCAAGAACTGCATGGTAGTCCCACAGGAGGTCATTTTGGTGTAATGAAGACCCTGCAAAAGGTTCGAGAGCGTTTCTACTGGAATAATGTTCGCAGTGACGTGGAGAAGTGGTGTCGAGCTTGTGACACCTGTGTAGCACGTAAAGGTCCTAAGAGGCGCACCCGTGGACGATTGCAACGTTATAATGTAGGAGCTCCTTTCGAACGAATTGCCCTAGACATCCTGGGTCCACTTCCTAGAACATCTGATGGCAATAAGTACATCCTCGTTGTCATGGACTACTTCACTAAGTGGCCTGAAGCCTATGCCATTCCTAATCAAGAGGCGGTAACCGTAGCAGACATACTGATTCAACACTGGGTTTCCAGATACGGAGTTCCTCTTCAAATCCATTCCGATGAAGGAAGAAATTTTGATTCGGCTATGTTCAAGGAAATGTGTGAACTACTCGGCATGGACAAAACCCGAACAACACCTCTACACCCTCAATCGGACGGCATGGTAGAGCGGTTCAATCGTACCATCCTAAATAGCCTCTCTCTCCTGGTGTCTAGAGACCAACAGGACTGGGATAAGAAATTGCCTCTTTTCCTGCTTGCTTACAGGAGTGCCACTCATGAGGCCACTGGTTACTCCCCTTCTCAAATGCTCTTTGGTCGTGATCTTCGTCTACCTGCGGATCTTTTGTTTGGCCGTCCTCCTGATGCTCCTTCATCGCCTGAGGAATATGTCGATGAACTCCAGGCGCGGATTGAGGAGATTCATTGTCTAGCGAGGAACCGAATTGGACTGGCATCAGAAAAGATGAAGACACGGTACGACACAAAGGCAACAGGACATGAGTTCAACGAAGGTGACAAAGTTTGGTTGTGGAATCCGATACGTCGTAAGGGACTGTCGCCAAAATTACAAAGAAACTGGGACGGTCCTTACACAGTCGTCAACAGACTGAATGACGTCGTTGTACGCATACAAAAATCGCCACACGCCAAACCGAAGGTCGTACACTATAACCGGCTAGCCCCTTATTTTGGCCAAAGTGATTAGAAATTCGAAACTTGAATTTCAGACCATGGTCATGAAAGTCACTTTTTGTAAATATGTAAATAGTAATTAGTTCTTATTTATGTAAATTTTATTATTATTGTTATTATTTATTTATTTATTTATTTATGTGTTTATTTATTTTAAGTGTTTTCCTCTAACTCAAGGATTGCACTGCCCGGGACGTGCAGTCTTTGAGGAGGGGGTAGTGTTACGAATTTTGTAAATAGTTAGTGTTTGTACTGTAAAATAATGTAAATAATCTTATTAAGCTCCATTTCTTTACTAATATTAGTTTTTGTTACATTGTCTCTGTTATCAAGCAAACTTGTCTATTATTTTCAGTGAATGTCTATGGCAGCTTTGCGAAATATTTGAGATATCGCCAAGTTGGCGACAAACTTGGCGATTGTTGGCGATGGTAACCCTTCCCTATTTATGGTAACCCCCCTTAGGTCTACTGATACATTGTTTGTTGTTCCGTGGTTTTCCAGGTTTTTCTAGAAATTTCTAGCACATGCTACGAGACTATATATAAGGAGAGCGATACGAGCTGTTGTTGTTATTATTTACCAGTCAGTCATTGAGTGAGCTACTAGAGATTGTCCAAGCAAGTTTGCTTGATGTATTGAGTTTTATCTACGTTGTTTTGAATGTGATATAGTGTTGAGACATTGTATAAAGAGTCTCTGCGACCTATATTTGTACTTGTTCGATAGATTTAAACAGTTATTTTGGAATATCTTGTAATATTTGTGAGTTTCGAAGACTCTGTTGTTCTGAAGATCTGTAAATAAATTATTTTCTACTTTTCTAAGAGAAAAGAGTTTGAAGTTGTCTAACCATAAGATCGAAAGAACCCTATATACGCTGCAACATTATTTATATAGCTGTCGCGAGTGCAGCCATCCATCAGAATTTTAGATCGAAGAAGACATTTTCTTCGTTGCGAAAGAAAATATTGATAAATAGTCAAAGTCCACTGGGATGAAATTCTCGATCCCAGCGTCCTCTTTCATTTTATCCTTTTCTTTCTAATGTCAGCAGAAGGATTAGCAGGAGATTACATTAAGATGACATGAATTTTTGAAATCAAAAAGATTCATGGATATGGAGCAAAGTGAAATGTTTCATTAATCTCGTACTGTCTGTGATTTGAGCACGAAATTCATTGTGTGTGTCATTACACTGCCAAAAAAAACAGAAGAAAACAAGAAAGGGAAAGTCATGTGTCAAGCATAGATTATGAAGTACTTTCTTACACGTTGAGAGTAATGTAATAAAACTGCACCGTTTATAAAATTATAATACTACCTGTCATTTCATTATATGTAAATGTATAACGCATTTTTAAAATGAATTTCAGCAGTTCTAATCTACCTTAGAAAAATTATCGGAATTTTTTATCAACTCTGTATGTGATAGAGAGATTAGTATCTATAAACAACATGCATTCCAAAATTTAGTTCATTTAAGAGATACACATATTTCATGTTGTTTATTTTATTTTTAAAAATAATTACTGTTAACAAAACTTGAGAGTTTCCGGCAAAAATCATTTATTTCACCTTTATTTTCTTCATACCGACAGAAGATATTGATAAGTAGTCAGAGTCCACTGGGATGAAATGCTCGATCCTAGCGTCTCTCCTATATTTTATCATTTTCTTTCGGATGTCAGCAGAAGGCTTAGGCAGGAGCTTACATTAAGAGAACATGAATTTTTGTGATCAAAAAGATTCGCACATACGGAACAAAGTGAAATGTTTCATTAATCTCATACTGTCTATGATTTGAACGCGAAATGCATTGTGTGTGTAATCAATAATGGTAGGATTACACTGCCAAAAAAAACGTGTGCTTATAATTAAACGAAGAAAATATATAATAATCTCTTTTATATTACTCATGATTCCGATAAACATTCTTGACATTTATGAACGTCAGAAATCTAATATATTGACCAAATTTAAATGAAGCATTTACTGAAAAAAGTTTACTTTACTACCAATGATTTTCGAAAATTATTCGGAGTAGTAGTTTTTAATAGTGTTTTAATCAGTTTCCTTTCAGATGTCAGCAGGAAGTTCAGCAGGGGGAGGACTTATTATTAGTTTACTAGTTTATTAGTTTATTATAGAACCATTAAGAGGACATGAATTTTTTTTATCAAAAATATTTGCACATATGGAGCAGAATGAAATGTTTCATTAATCTCATACTGTCTATGTTTTGAGAGCAAAATTCTTTGTGTGTGCAATCGATAACTGAAGGTTTACACAGCTTAAAAAAGAAAACATAAGACATGTGGATTTAATCTTACGAAGAAAATATAAATATGAATGAAAATATATAATAACCTCTTTTGACTTACCCGCGATTTCGATAAACGTTCTTTACTTTTTTAAGCGTAAGAAATCAATATATTCTCAAAATTTAAAAGAGCACTTATTTAACCCGGGAGAACGCGCGCTTACCCAGGGTGCGAATGGTTTTAACTTTGTCACCAATAAAATCAAATTATAACAATCATTTTATTTAGAGGGAGATAATTCTTTCAATTTTTGCGATAAAATAAGTTGAAGATTACTTTAAAAAAATTAGTGGTTACAATTGTAAAAATCATATGCATTCCGGGTTTTTTAGGCCCTGCGCGCATCTTCCCGGGTTAAAGAAAGTTTACTTTACTACCTATGAGTTTCGGAAATTATTCTGAGTAGCAGTTTTAAATAGTGTTTTAATCAATTTAATTTTGGGTAGTGATGCACAACCTTTTTGTCAGAAAATTGTTTGCCACCGGAATATTTGAAAATTGACGTTTGTTTTATTTAATAGCAAATTTTCTATCATTATAATAAGGAATTTTATTCTGCATAAAAATAATGGTATATACGTGGCCCGCGGGCCACAGGTTGTGCATCCCTACTTTTGGGTATCAGCAGAAAGCTTAGCAAGAGCTTACATTAAAAAAGGGCATGAATTTTTAAAATTAGAAAAATCCGCACATATGGAGCAAAGTGAAATGTTTCATTAATCTCATACTGTATGTGATTTGAGCGCGAAATTTATTGTGTGTGCAGTCAATACCGGAAGGATTACACATTTATAAAATGAGGGGGGTGGGGTTGCATGAGGTTTTAATCTAACAAAGAAAATACACTGTAAAAAATAAATGTGTAAATTGGCTAATTTTACACACATATATGTGTAATTTTGTAAAATTACACACCTGTAATAAAAATTACACATTTTTTTCGGAAATTTACCTGTTTTTGTGTGTATTTAGCGTCTGAAAGTAAGTGTGTAATTTGTTATCACCTGATAAACTCCGACAAGTGTGTAAATTCCGAAAAATGCCTGAATTTACACGAATTGAAGTGTTATTCTAATTTAAGCATAATAATGTTTACTCAGAGAAGTGTGTAAATTTCTGAAATCACCCACTTGTTTTAAAATTTACACATTTCGTACAAAAAATTGCCTGTTTTTATGTGTATTTTGTTTATTAGAATGAGTCCATAAGTTTTTATCAGTTAATAGACACACAGAAGTGTGTAAATGTTAAAGATTACGTGTATTTACGCGAATTGGAGTGTTTTACATAATTATAAATATGTAAATTTTAAAAGACAGTTTCAAAATGTATTAGAAGACTTTCCGACAAAACTGAAAAATGTTTATGCATTCGTTTTGTCTGTCCATCTGTCCGCGCTCTAACTCTCCTAAATATACTCAAATTTCCGTGAAAATTTTAGATGTTATTGATGTTCACGTTAACACAAACCCTACTGAAAATGAAGTTTCTATCATGATTAATTTATTTACAGGGATATTTCAAATTTACCATTACATTACGGCCTATGGGAAAAAATAGTTTCGAATGAGTTTTAAAGGTGTAACACCCTGCCAAACATATTTAAATTTATATGCATTTGCAAAGTACGTTAAAATATGTATTTAAAAAAATGCAGTATAAATGATAGTTATTATTCATTTACAGGGCCACACGAAAGAATTCCATTATGCAAGAACAAAAGGGCGGGGGATTATTTGCGAGATATTTTAATAATGTTAAACGACTTCGTGTACAATAAAATTGATATACTGATACGCTGAGTCATAATATGAAGTGCATAGCATTTACAGGGAGATACAAAAGATTTCAAATAGTATATTCTATTTGAAGTACTGTGTATTATCGATGATGGTTGATGGATAGATGAAATGCATTTTTAATTATGATATGCGTTTTTAAGTTTCCCTAAATATATGCATATAACATAGTGTGTATAAATTCTATAGTTTATATACAAGGTTACACAAAGGAACTCGTAAAGGTTACTGAATACGAGCGTAATTTATTAAAAGGTGGTTTTTAAATAAGTTATACATTTTTATGTTGAACCACTTACTCAGAAATGTTTGTAGAATATAGATAAAATGATATATAGGGTCATGTAAAGTACTGGATACGTGGTCACAATTCGATGATAACTTCTGGAAATGTTATTTAAGAGTGTTTTAGTCTAAAATAGATTTTAGGTCAATATTGGACTGTAATATAGGTACTAGGTAAACTACAGGGTTGATCAAAAGTATTCAAGTACGTTTTTATCCATTAGAATGAATTGCTAATAAATAAATTTAACGAAAGTTTAGCGTTTTCTTGCTTAACTAAATTTTCTTTTTATATAGTATATACATCAACATAAGGATTAAATACAGGGCTGTTCAAAAGTATTGAAATACATATTTGGCTATGGACATTAACATGTTATTTTCCTAAATAATGAAGTTGTGTTAAAGATTTCAGGAAGTGTTGGAAAGTGTTTCGTAATCTATCCTTAACGCATAATTTTTCTTTCTTGTTAATTGAGATATGAGTTTTAAAATTGATTTTTGCATATTGCGTTCTGTGTACAAATGCTGTAGATCTTGTACAGGGTAACACAGCAGAAAGTACACAGATTACAGTACATGAACGGAAGTAGCTTAAAGGTGGTTTTAAAATAAATTCTACATTTTTACACAGAATTGCATTTAATAAGCTAAGATATATATGGAGAAAAATGATATACAGGACCACCGAAAGAATTGGATACATGGCTGCCTATGTAAGATATCCTCTGGAAATGTAAGTTCACTAGATTTAAACGTGTTTTTGTTTTAATTAAATCATAGCTAAATAGTGGCATAACCTTATGCAAAAATAGTAGACAAAATACAGGGCTGTACAAAAGAATTAAAATTTGCTATCGTCTTTTGGGTATAAAGTTCTAAAAGTCAAATTTCAACATATTAGTCGTTTTAATACTTTACAACATTGTTGAAAATGCTTAAGAATACGGTTAGTTTGTCCGTATTCTAACTTGCGTTAATAGTTGGATTGCTCTGTAATTGATACATGTATTAAGGCAATATTTTAATTCATAACCCAAATTATGACTAATATAGTATAATAATTTATAAAAAAGAAACTCTACAATTCATTTTAACAGGAAACTTTTTGAAATTGAATAAAAACAAAAGTGAAATGCATTAAAAAAAATTTAAAACGAAAATTTTAATTAGAGCCACTTTTATGAAAATAACGTGCGTTTAACTTCCAAATCTACCCTTGTATAAATAAACGGAAAACAACATCTGCGTTTCACATCTGCGCTGTTCGGCAATAAATTCACTTGCAGACGATCAAAACAGTTAGTCTTTGGAATAAAGAACGTTTTGTTTGCTCGTATATATAGTTCTTTCATAAACGTATATAGTTCGCATGATTTTTAAAACTTTTAGGAAAATGTTACAAGAATGCGGCCAAAGGATACTTTACATGACAGTCCGAAAAGGTACAGTGTCAGTAATGTAGTTAAAAAAGAGCTCATTAATGTCATTGTACTGTATTCGGACATAATTCTACGAAAGAATCTACGTATTTCTATTTGGATTATCCCAGTTTAACACAGAGGAAGGTCATAAGAAATAGGTAAGGAAAAAGTATTTTCTCAGCTTTCTCTTTTAGTTAATATTTTTAGTTTTAGTTAATTTCACATAAACATTTTATAAAAGCAATGACTAACATTCATTTAGCTTTTATCAATTCAATAAACTTTACTAAATTTAATTTTTATTTTGTTGAAATAAAAGGCCGCATGCCAACGATTTATTCATTTAAGTGGTATTTAAATCAGATTTTTTTTCCTTTTTAAAACTATGCGGTTAAAATTATGTTTCTTTAAATTTTAAAAGTTTTGGGTTTTAAAAGTAATTTAACCAATAGTTAACATAATTACTATACATGTATTATCACATCCCAATAGTTTCTACTTTAAACAGAGATTTAACTCATATATGAATCATATCGCATTTTAAAATGTATGAATATGAAATATATGATATGTACAGCATGCATATGAGGTATATATAGTCTAGATGGGATGGTAATGGACAAGCTTCAAAATTTTTGATTAATAAAAAATACTTATTAACAATTTAATTTATGTATATGTATTTCATTAACTCCTCTCTACATGATTTAAAATCTAAATTATTTTTTATGCTCCTAATCAAGACACAGAAAATAATATTTCAAAGTTCCATCGATTTTCAGGAAAATTTGAATGAATTTGCTAAGAGTTGTATTCATTTAAAAAACTAATACTGTCATTTTTCTTTCCTTGCAAAATTTGCATGTGTTCATGTTTCGTAAGAAAGAAAATTTTGAATTTTATGTACTTATGACTATTTGCAAAATTTCATTTATTTTTAAGAATTTAAGAAGCGTGTGTTACTGAGGTCGGGGGGCGCTCAATTAAATCTAATAATTCCCATTTAAATAAAAACAATTAAGTTACAGAAATTGTTAAAAATCAATTGTATTCTGAAAAATTAACTGTATCTATTGTGCCACATCTGTCACCGGAGACTGAGTGGCGCTCAACGTGTTATTTGTTAAAAATAGAGGGAAGAAAACGAATTTGTGCTAAAATAATTTTTTTTTTTCATATTTTCTTTTATCCATCTAAACCTTCCAATATATAAATAATTTGATAACTGTAATTCCCTGACATTTAGAATTTTAAACAATGTATCTAAAATAATTAAAATTTTGATATTGTGATAGTTACAATGATTTATTTAAACGGTGAACAATTCTCAAAATATTTCATTAATTATTGCTATGCTAATTTGTTAAATTTATTTGAAGCAAATATATTTTTTAATAGCATGCCTTCATTAAATTCGGGCTCTAATTATTGTTATAAAATCTATTACTTTTGTGAGGTTCCATTACTGGATTCACATTCCTTATTCTTTTTTTATTGTGTCTTATAAAAAATAACCTGTATTTTTAATACACTGCTAAAAATAAATTTTTCACCTCATTTTATTCTAAAAATTGCATAGTAATAATTCTAATCCCTTGTACTATTTATGATAGTATCAGTGTTATAGTGGCTTTGGCAACAGAATCCAGCCAAAAATTACATTTTTGAAAAAAAAAAAAAAAAAAAAAAAAAAGAACATAAAAATTTCACATTATAGGCAAAATAGAGTACAGAATTCAGTTCTGTAAGATATAAACAATTAATGACCGTTTTAAAAAATCATGTATCAAGAGTTATTATTGGTTTAAATGTATAATTTCATAAATAAGAACGTAATATCTACAACCTATTATTAATGTTATTTTTTTAATAATCAAAAAATTGCAAACCCTTATGTAAAATGAATTAATCCTTTCTGTCATCACGTTGTATATATGCAAACAGAAGGAGATAATATATTATAATTTCAGAAAGAAAACAGATTAAGAAAAATAAAGAAAATAGATTATAATAACAGAAAGATAATAGATTACAATTTGAGACGACCCTGTTTCTTGATTGAGCGTAAATAATTCTTGTTTTAAGATTACAAATCTGTTAGAAAGAAACAAGTTGGAAAATGCGCGTTAAACAAAGCAAATCAGGTGCATTTCGTACTATAAAGAAGTTAAAAAAATATTCAGATCTTAGTGTAATAGTAGACAGTACTTCGGATACTGTTTAAGTATCCGAAATGTTTTCTTTGTCTTTGTAAACACTATGTATATATCTGCTTTCTATTATAAAATAAGTAATCTTTAACGAATCTCAGCAACATAAGCATCAATTTCATAAAATGTGAAATATTTTAATATAATTAAAACGCGTCCCAAACAATGTTTCCTTCTTTACCATAATGTAATGGAATATTTTAGTATGGCCCTGTAAATTAATTAAAACGATTCTCTGCACTACAGATTATACAGAATTTATATTGTAGTATATACTTCATAGATGCATGTCAATTTTATTATGTTCGAAAACGTGTAACATTATTAAAAGGCACTTGAAACTATTTTTATACATTGGCCGTTATGCAAGGGAACGCTTTTCACTGTCTCTATAATTGAATTATTCATCTCATTTTCATAAAAATTGAAATGACTTGATAAAATTATGCAAGAGTTATGTATTTTAAATTTCAAACAATTCGGATAAGTAGTTTTTGCGTTGTTGTATGTGAACGGACAGATAGACAGACGGACGGATTGAATGACAACTATAGTTATTACGTATTTACATAATTACTATCGCGTACTTAGAAACAAGTCAAGCATATACGAATTTGTACTTCATGTAATTTTGTTTTGCTATTTTAAAAACTTTTTCGCAGTTTACACATCAAAGAATAAGGTAAATCTTTGTACCCAAAAACCTGTCTATTTTAAATATTACACAAAAATGTGTTTTCCATGTTATGTAGACATATATGTAAAAACAGAATATTACACAAAAATCTGTGCATTCTGTACATAACACAAAAACATGTGTATTTTGCATATTACACAACATTGTAGGTATTTTCCTATTGCACAAAAATATATGTAAAAAAAGAATATTACACATATGTATGTGTAAAAATAGTGCTCAGAAATATGTGTATTTCAGTGCAATTCACACATTAAAGTGTGTATTTCAAGAGTTATCAGATAACTTTTACACATTTGGACTTATCATCAAATTACACATTAAAATGTGTATTCTGAAATTTACACATTTGACGCAATTTACACACAAATTTACACATATAGACATGTCGTTTTTGTATCATCGATTTACACATTTTTGTGTGTAAATTTACACATTTTTTTTTTAGAGTGTAGAAGCATGAATGAAAATGTGTATTAAACTCTATTGAATTATGCGCGAATCAGAAAAGCGTTCCTTACATTTAAGAACAATGTATCGGAAATCAATATATTGTCAATATTTAAAGAAACATTTATTGAAACAAAGTTTTTTTATTGCCAGTGATTTTCGGAAATAATTCTGATTAGTAGTTTCTGTGTGTATTAATGTATTTCTTTTCGGATGTCAGCAAAAGGCTTAGCGAGATCTTATATTCAGAGGAAATGACTTTTTTTAAATAAAAAAACCCACACATATGGAACAAAGTGAAGTGTTTTATTAATCACTGATTATGATTTGAGTGCTAAATGTATGCTAAATATGCTATTTGCTGTTAATAACCCTTTAAGACCCAATACGTATGATCGTGCGGGTTCGATTTTATCAAAATTGATTATTTTCTAGGAATTCATTCAATACTAAAGGGCTGAAACATTTAGAAATACAAAATATAATAAAAGATAGTTTAGAATGACTGGTTGAACACATAAAATTTTTTTTACCTTGCTTAAAAATCACATTTCTTTCGTTCCGTAAATTTCCCTCACGGGTCTTAAAGGGTTAACAGAAGGATTATACTGTAAATAAATACGAACGTTTTAATACAAGAAATTATAACTACGTGGAAATACACAATAACTTCTTTCAAGTTACAGCAATTCCGAAAAGCTTATCTTATTCTATAATGTATTAATCGGTTTCTTTCGGATGTCAGCAGAAGGCTTAGCAGGAGCTTTCATTAAAAGGACATGATTTTTTTTAATCAAAAAGATTTGCACATATGGATCAAAGTGAAATATTTCATTAATGTCATACTGTCTGTGACTTGAGCATGAAATTCATTACGTTTGTAGTCAATAACTGAAGGATTACACTGCCAAAAAAATAAAAAAAAGAAAGAAAAAATAATGCGTCAAACACAGATTATGAAACACTTTCCAACACATTCAGAAAAATCTAACAAAACTGTACCGGTTAAAAAATTGAAATATTATGTCTCATTTCACCATATAGAAATGTATAACACATTTCAAAATCACATTTCAAAATCTTTTACCATCAGCAATTGGAAAATTATCCGAATTTTGTTACAGCCCTTTATATTATGTAGAGATTTGCATTTATAAACAACATGCATACCAAAACTTAGTTCATTTAAGACATACATGTTTTTCAGTTGAAAATTCCTTTTCAGCAATTTCCTCTAATAAGGAGAATGGGATGCGAATACTTTTTCGCAGCCCTGTATATGAGGTACAGAATTTATATATAAAGAGTAATATGCAAAAATATAATTAAATTTAAAAGCGCATACCGAATTTAAAACGTACTCTAAGCAATGCTATGAATGCTTTGTTTTAACGAGATCGTAGTGAAATTCAATTATTTATATCAGTTTCAATTCATTTGAAATAGTGTAATGTCTTTAAAATTCTCTCTAAACGATTTTTTCCCATATACGATAATATATTTGATTTTTTAATGTCCGTATTAATGAACCATTAATTGCACATACATCATGTGCAATACCAAAAATGCTTTGATGACCCTGAATAAGCTTTACCAATTGCATGAAAATCTAAGCATATTATCGGGGTTAGAGCGTGGTCAGATAGATGAACAGACAAACGGAATGCATAAGCACTTTCAACTTTGTTGAAAATTGCTAAAAAACATGTAGTTTTATTTAAAAAAACGAAGAAAATATAAGCATGAATGAAAATATATCCCCTGAATTACACGCGATTCCTAAAAGCGTTCTTTACATTTCTGAACGTGTGAAATCAGTATATTTTAAGTTTTAAAAAAGTAGGCTTAGCAGGAGCTTACTTTAAGAGGACATTAATTTTTGTGATCAAAAAGATTATCACATATAGAGCAAAGGGAAAAGTTTCATTAATCTCTTACTGCCTATGATTTGAGCGCGAAATTCATTGTGTGAGCAATTAACATAGAATAAGAAGAAAGAATAGAGATGAAGTATAGTGGCTGGATTTGATGCCAAAAATATAACCCTAAAATCTGCCTTATTAAGCCCAAACACAGCCACGTGTTTTTTGCAAAAAAGAAGAAAACTTTTAATAATACAGTTTATTTTTCATTACACGGTAAAATGCTATGTTAGAAAGCTTAAATGTAAGCAGATAATTTTCATTTATAGAAAAATGCACGCTGATGTCAAAGAATTCTGTCCCTATTCCAGGTGATTATTTTGCTTGGGCCGAATGAGAGCATTTAAATTTGAAGGATATTGCAAACCAATTATACAGCATACTACATCTCCATCAATCTCTTTTCTCCATGGCAATTAATAACTGACTGTTGCTTTAGCTAATCTGGTTGCTTTATTGAAGAGCGTTGTTTTTTATTTGTTTATTTAAGAATTTTTTTACTAACATATAAAGTTACTGCATAGTTTAAAATAAATAAATTTATTAATTAAAAGGTTGTTAATTAGCGAAAATATAATTTAGCAATGAACGGAAATATGAAATAAACATTTTCGAGTTACCAAATATTCTGAATAGCATTATTTACAGTTTGAAATTTCAGAAAACATATTTTCAAGATTAAAAAAGGAACATTTGCAAAAACAGCGTTTCTATTACTGCTATTTATTTTTGGTAATGTTTCTGAATGACTGTCATTGTGCATTAATCAGTTTTCTTCCGCATGTCAGCAGAAAGCTTAGAAATAGCTTCTATTACGTGGACAGAATTTTGTAATAAAAAATATACACACATGTGTAATGAAGTGAAGTATTTCCTGTACTATCTCTTCTTTATTATCATTATTTACTATTTCTTCCTTTATTATCTTAAGTACTGTCTATGATTTGAGCATGAAATGTATTGTATGGAAAGCCAATAATAATAATAATAATAATAATAATAATAATAATAATAATAATAATAATAATAATAATAATAATAATAATAATAATAATAATAATAATAAATAGATAAATAAATAACTAAATAAATAAATAAAGAATACGGATGTTTTTCTGAATTTACGAAAACTTAGAATGATCATGAACGCAAATATACAGGGTATGGCAATTAATTTCTAGGAATGTACGAGAACTGGGAATCGTTAGAATACGACAATGCTTGTATTTGGAAGGTCGTTTATTTACGAATGTCCAAAAACATCGGCGGCTTGCAGAAGAAAATGATTCACGTAGAAACACACATTGAAATGTAGGTGTTACATTTTTGTTATCGAAATCGATATGGAGCAGAGAATAAACATTATATTCTGCTTCAGATTGGGCAAAACCCGCTACAAAATTCCATGAAATGTTGAAACATGTGTAAGAGAGGAAGGATCATTACATTCTCACACTTTACAATGATTTAGCCATTTTCGAGAAGACCGCGAATTGTGAAAAGTGGAGGGCATGCTTGATGCCCGCATTCCGTGTGCACTGAGAAAAAAAATATACCTCCTTCACCTAGAATGAATAGTCATTCACTTTTTGAATACTCAAACTAGAGCTACAGATGACCGAACTATGCGAATAGATTGAACAACTATGTTGAATAGACGCAATGACCTGACATTTCTAGTCTAGTGTTTTCTAGGTGACGAAACGATATTGAATCGTTTCAGTAACGAGAAATTATCGTTTGATTTTGGGAATAGTTTCATATACCAGAATTCTACTTACTAAATTAAACCTCTTGTGTCCGCATCTATTTGCAGAGATTTTTAAATAGATTTGACAACGAGAATATAAGAAAACGCTCTTGAATTCTAATAGGAATCTTCAGAACACTCTGGCATAGGGAACTAGAATTTATAAGGATGACATGGAACTATATTTTCAAGAGCCACAATTTAGATTCTAGATGCTGGAACTACATTTTTTTCTCAGTGTGCGCGCCAGAAACATCTGAGAAAATTTGTGAGCATGTGACTTCGGATCGCCGATTAACTATTTGAGTACCTAACCTGTAAACTTAAGAGGCTACTTCATTCAAATGTAAAGATTCGTTCGCTAATACTAATTCTATGGAAGAAATTTAGAAAGCTATCTCGGTTGCATTTTAATATTTTTAAATGATTTTTTCCCCTTGAATAGCTGAGATTGATCTGTATGCAGGCCATTTTTTACCTTTTTGATTTTGTTTACAGATACTTTTTAATGCGGACGCTTTCATTTTCAGAATCGGTTTGGAAAGCGAAAGTACCCTCATAAAAAATAAAGTTTTTGTTAAGTTTGTTTAAGTTTTTGTTTTCAAATTCTCATATTTTGTGAATATACTTAGGAGGTTTTGATAGTGATAATCATAATTTGGAATGGAAAAATAAAATTGTGGATATATACCACATGTTAAGATGTAAAAGACATGGATCAAATACACATATTTAGATACCGAAATATTTTTTTTAATAAATTGTATCTTATCGTTGTAACAATGTATCAATGGAATAGCTGATATTGACAAAAAATTTAACCAATCTTAATTAGATAAACTTCAATCGTTTCAACAAGTTATTAAGGTACAGAGTACAACTACGTTTTAATAATAATTGTCGCCTGAAATATAGTTTTTGTCATAGCGATCCAGGTAAAATAACATCATGCAGGGTCAAATATTGAATGTCATAATGACTGATTTTGGCAAAAATTTAACCAATTCAACCATTTCTTAAGCGTACTACCATTTTTTTTTTAATTATTCGTCGCTCAAGTCTAGTTTTTAATGTAAAGGAGACCGATAAAAAATACTTAATGAAGGATCATCTGTTGGGTATCATAAATGATTGCTATTGGCAAATATAGGACCAATTTTCATTGGATCAACTTCAACGTTTTCAACAAGTTCAAACGATTGTATAGCGTACTAGTGCTTTTTAATTGCGTTCATAATTATGTAAATACTTAGCACCTGTAGTTGTTGTTTAGTCCGTCCGTCTGTCCCTCTGTCAGTTAGTCCGTCTGTCCGTCCGTCCATCAGTCCGAAGATCCGTACATAACAACGCAAAAACTGCCCAACCGAATCGTTTGAAAATTAAAATATATAATTGTTACACAATTTTGTCGAGTCATTTCAAATTTTATGAAAATCAGATGCGCAGATCAGTTACAGAGACAATCAAAAGTATTCCATTACATTACGGTCAATGGGGAAAAAGTTTCAAATGCATTTTAATAGTTTGAAATTTAAAATACATAATAATTACATAATTTTATTGATTCTTTTCAAATCTTATGATAATCGGATGCATAAATCAATTACAGGGACAATCAAAAGTATTCTGTTAGATTGCGGTCAATAGGGAAAAATGTTTCAAATGCATTTTAATGGTGCTACTCTCATTGAATATAATTGATTTTCATTTAATATGATTGATATGCATCTATAAAGTACATATTATAATATACATTTTGCATAATCTGTGGAGCAAAGAACATTTGTTATTGGTTTACATATGTATTCCATAGGTATCATATATATATGTATTCCATTACATAATGGTATAGGGTAAATGTTGTTTAGTGCGCATTTTAATTGTAATTAACTTTTTACAATTTTATGAGACTGACCCATGAGAGGGATATTTTTAAAATTTCGTTATCGTCCGAACGCATCTCATTTGCTACGCTTCACGCGTAATTTCCAATTTGTCTAAAATAGTCGTCGCGCAAACCTATTTTTAATCTTAAAAGGATCACGTAAAGAATCTTAATGAAAGATCAGCTAAGGGGTATCATAACTATAGATAGTGTCAAAAATAGATTTAAAGTGAATGGAAACAATAATAATGATTTGCCAGAAGCAATTAATACTATACTGAAAAAACTTTGAACTAGAACTAAAATACTTCAACTCTGAACTAATACTAAAATGCGCCAACTGATGTGCGTTAAAAATGTATCAGCGCAGAAAGGTAAAAAGAAAAATCTAATGTCGTTGACATCTTTCATTTAAAAAATACTTGTTTGGCGTTGCGTAAATAATTATGCCAGATTCACATGTTTTTGAAATAATTTCTCCGGATGGTACAAAAGAATGACTAAACACCATAAAATCGTTTTCACTAACCTTTTACTAATTTTATTTCTCTTAAATAGATAACACTAGACAAACATAATGGCACATAAACACAAATATGCAAAGAATTATATTATAATAATTTTTATATTCTGCAGCAAGTACGACACTTATCTATTACATTACGACGTTACGTCTACATATGTATATCTTCTACTAAACTTACACATATAGGTCATGCGATGCATTGGGAAAGTCTATTTTTCCTATTAAAAGGGGATTTTCGCATTACGCTTGTTTATTTACTTTAAAAAGCTTGCTGCAGTTACTTGTTTATTGGAATGTATAAATGCAACTCAAGAAGTTAACGGTATTTATTAAAAAAAAACTTAGGTTATCAAATTACCTTATTTATCAAATAAAATACAGCATAACAAAACAACAAAAAACATAAAAAACATTTAAATGTTTATCTAAGAACTACAAAAATGCAGTCTTAGTGAACTCAAAGTGAAAATATAAAATATTTTATGTGCAAAAAGCGAGTTCTTAAAGAGTTCGAACTTCGAAATATGAGAGAGGAAGATATCTAGAAACTTCAGCCATTACTGAAAAAGCTACTATCTTGTAGTCCAGAGGCACTTTTGGACGAACTTGGGTTGTAAAAGTGAACTTTAAAAAGAAATAACACGTAAAACATGCTTTAAAAAAGCGGGAAGGAAGAGAGAAAACCTTCCACAGAAAACTTTTAACTCGGAGTGAATGCGTTGAAGTTCAGAATTTTAATATCTAGTTTGTCCGATGGGTTCTCTTTTATGTTGCTATTTGAATATTATTTCTGCTTCAAGGAACACTAATTGAAAAATTTAGTTTTCAGTCGTGTTTGAATACGTGAAATATATTTTTAAAGAAATGTTAAATATAACAGGCATTATATTTTCAAAAGTTAGATTGAAATTTTAAATTATTACATGTCTTTTGACTTTCATAAAAGTTAATGTATTCTAAAAGTGAGTTTTAACGAGGAAACATGATGACATAGTTTCGTCCACCTAATTATTTTATTATGTTTCTGTTTTTTTTTTTTTTTTTTTTTTTTTTGAATATGATGAAAAAATAGTTAGACAGCTGAAATCGGGTCTTTCCATAGTAACTTATGTTATATTTAGAAAAATATATAGCAATACTTTTAATAAAATAACACCGAAAAATATTCAAATATAAAGTTGACATGATTAATTAAACTTATCCTTCAGGTCAATTTAGATGAAAATTATCTAAAAATTTAAAGTAAAAATTATATTTTTCATGGTAACTTACTTTTTTTTTTTAGTAATGTCAGTTACCATAATTAATATAATTATTAGAGTTCAACAAATAACACTACAATTGGGTAATTTTCTTTGGAAAAAGAATTTAATACGACTGCATAACAAATCATGTCAACTTTATAATTTGAATACACTTTTAAATATTATAATCTTAAAAATTTGTGAAGTAAATTGTTCTAAATTTAGCGTCAGTTATCATAGAACGACCTACTTGTCAATTACCACGTTGCTCAAATAAACTTATTTAGAACAAGAACTTATTTTTAATGAATAAAGATATATAAGTATAATGATAAGAGAATACTGCATTACGTTTTATTACATGATCCTCTAAGTAAGAAACTATGTTTAAAAAACGACTATTTCAAAACGTAGTAGTACGTTGTACTTTAACATCCAATTGGAACAGTTGAAGTTGCTCCAATGGGGATTAGTCCTATTTTTACCAATATCAAACATTATGACACCCAATAAGTGATATTTCATTAGTTTATTTTTATTTATTTTTATTTTATTTATTTATTTATTTATTTTAATCGCGATTTTCTACAATAAAAATCACGCTTAAGCGACGAATATTTTAAAAATGTTGTAGTAGCTGTACCTTAACAATCTGTTAAAACGTTTGAAGTTTATCTAAGGAGGACTGGTCCTATTTTTTACCAACATCAATCATTATGATATTCAATAACTGACCTGGCATTGGGTTTTATTACGCAATCCTTTATAATAAACACTATATTTGAGAGACGACTACTATTATAAGTAATAATATGCTCTGTGTCAAAACGTTCTGAAACGGATGAAATTTATCTAATTAGGATTGGTCCTATTTTTGCCAGTATTATGATATCTAAAAGATGATCCTGCATTAAGTTTTTTACGTGATTCTCTAAGTAAAAACTATGTTTGAAAGACGACTATTTTGATAACGTAGTAGTATGCTATACCTTAACAACCAGTTGAAAAAGTTGAAGTTGCTCCAATGAGAATTGGCCCTATTTTTCGACAATATCAAACATTGCTACCCATTAGGTGATTCTACTTTAATTATTTTTTTGCTATCCTCTAAAAAAAGGCCACTGTACAATAATAGTTAGTTGTACATATGTATATTAAGTTGGCGATAAGAGTGAAGTTTTTTTAAACGATTCCTTTTTTGTTTTATTGGATTAAAAAGTTCTTTGAACCTTCCTGAATCATTTGGCATGCCCAATTTTATTTTCTAACCATTAGAAATAAAAATAAAATTTCTGATTGGGACGCAACGAGCATTTGTATTTAGTTTACGCTAACATTTTATATCTATTTCTATTTTTAAGTTACACTCGCACCACTGTATTTTTAAAGTAAATTTTGCAATATGCACATGTTGTCAAAGAACAAGTGAAAGTACTAAATGTGCTATTGTTAGACTTGACCAGACAATTAATCAGTATAAAACGAGTTAGTAGCTGAAAGTAACTGGCTTAGCCTTTTGCTTGACGCTAACGTTCTCGCCTCCTGATCAAGAAATCCCTAGATCGAATACAACAGACGCCAATCCACTCATTCTCCTTAGAGTTTTTTTAAGACTCCCCTATGATATGCTATACAATTTGCTCATCTACAGGCAGTAGCAAAACTCTGCTATCCATCAACAAAATCTACTGTTCACGGTTCACAAGTAAAAATCCTTCTTATTAAAAAATGTGGTGCCAACCGAATAAAATTCATGCAAGAGATGCTCGTCCGAAGATCTCGTGGAAAGTGGCATAGGGTTAAAAACATAACCTCATTTATTATATGAAACTAAACTTCATCCAAGTGTTTCTATATACGGTTGTCTGGTGTAATAACGCCAGGCGGGGTAATAACGCCAAGTGCTAATATTTTGCATAATTATGAAATAATCTTGTAAATGACACCCATGTGCTCTGCGCAGAAGGGTTTTGAGTTATATAAATCGCAAAAAACAGCTTCGAGTTAATTTGTTTCATTTTTAGGTCTTATTGTTTTTACAAGCAACTAAAATTAACGCTTGATCTAAAATTTGCGAGATGCGTTTTGTGATGTGAAGACTATTTTTTTATCCGGAAAAACTTTGTTAATTACATAAATTTGTAGTACATTTCATGGACTTTCAAAATGTTGTTGAGGATTTTGGATATCTTCTCGAGATAATTTGTAATTTAAAATGTACAGCGCAATAACTATAACGGGGTAATAACGCCAATCCTTGGCATTAATACCCCGGTTGACTCCCTACAGTGGCCGAGCTACATCCTAAATACTGATTCAAATAAACACAGTTAAAACTGTGCAATGTTTCTAATAATTCTATTTAAGCGGTCCTTTTTAAGCAAAAAGAAGCTCACGGTCTGATATTCTTTTGCCTCATCCTCCCCCCCCACACCACACCTTTATTTTTCTTACACTTTCACAAAAAATGAACATTTTCAATAGAATGCAATTTGTCAATTTCTAAGTTTGTAGAGTTTCTATTTTTAGAATTGGGCAATCTACATGCCATTATTCCATCTTATTTCATAGTTTTGTTTGCATGGTGTTATTACCCATATAGGTGGGTAATAACGCCAAATAGCATTGGTCAAGAAATCACGCCATTACATTTTATTAATACATATCTATTATTTTTTTTTATATAGATAGTCAATGAGTTGCTGTATCAAACCATATCTTTGTTTGAAAAATACAAAGTAAAACTGAGCCATGAAAATTGGTAGAACCTTAACGTGGCTTTATTACTTTAATTAATGTCATTGATAAAACTGTGCAGTAATTTTATACAAGTTAGATGTGTCTAAGTTTCTAGTTTCTCGGAAAATTCTACTTTTCAGGTAAAATTCCCATTATCTCAAAAACCCTGAAACGATTTCGATATTTTACTTTTTCGGTGGCTGAGAATAAATATAAGGTAATTTATGGCGGATAGTTTTGAAAAAACTTTAGTTAATTTCAGAAAAAAAATCTGAAAAACTTACATTATTCAAAAATAAAAAGAATTAATCACAAAAAAGAAATATTTTATCAATCTTGAGTATAATCCAGTAAATATGGATTTCAAATTTCATAAAAATCGATCAAGTAGTTTCCGAGAATATGGGTGTTAAATCCGGCATACTTTCCGTAAAATTGCACCCCTTAAAGGTTTGTTATTACTAGCATGATAACAATTTAAAACTATCAGATCGTTATTGCTTTCAATGATTTTTTTTTTCATATTTTAAATTTAATGTATATTTTTCGGTTAAGTGTAATAAACAAATGGAAGATTAAATACTCTCTCAATTTATAAATTCTGAAGTAAAATGCAAAATTACAATAAATAAATAAATAAATAAATAAATAAATATAAATAATAATAAATACAATGAATAAATAAAAAACAAACTTCTTAAAAACATCGTATGAATGAAAAACGAAAACGCAAAGCTTTTTAAAAGAATTTAGTTTTTCTTTCTGAAGTGCGTAAAAAATTATGCTACGACTCTAATAGAATAAACAAGACTGAAAGAAAGTATGTAGAAAATAAAGGGAAATTACTTGTCTAGAGCAGAAGCCCCTAAAGAAAACTGAAATAACCAATAAAAAGCTACTTAAAAAAAAAAAAAAAAAAAAAAAAAAAAAAAAAAAAAAAAACACAAACCTTGAAAAATATATATACAATTTCACTAAACAGTATTGTATTTGAAGCAATAATAATTTTTAAAAATGTTCGATTGCACGTACAATGTCTGTTAACATCCCAAAATCTAAATACTTTTTTAAAAAATATCTGTAAATTTATTTCTAAGTGTATATTGCCAATGCATACGAGCTTATCAATGAATTAAGGCTGTTCTTATATCAAAAAGGGCAACTTTATGACATAAGTTTTAATTTATTTTTGTTCAGAAATGCATAAAAGTAGCAGATATTGTTGTTCAGAAACTATCGAATCGAACTCATTTTCATGATTTTCTTTTTTCTTTTTCAAACGCAATATTTTTCAGAAAATATTGTCAAAGTGGCCGTTTTGAACTGACATTTTGCGTGAAAGTAGAAAAAACAGTCAACGGATGGGGTGAAACGTCTTTGTAACATAATCATAAAAAGCTTATAACTCATTAAATAATTTATTGATTTAAAAATGGAAGATTCAATTATATTCAAATTGCTTCCATCGTCAGAATTTGCAATATGACATATTTCCGTTAAAAAATGAATTTGTAAATGTGTCAAATCGTTTTGCAGTAGTTGAGCAGAGCAGTTGAGAGAAGCCTTAAAGGAAAACTAAACTTTGGGAATATATGTATTAAATAAAGAATACTGCCCAGTTAAACTGATGGCATTGAGCTCACAGGCTACAAATACTAATTGTACATTAAAGCCTTATATTTTCAAGGGTTAATTCCGTTCGAAAAAAAAATTAAGAAGGGGAAACAGCTCTCCCCTTTCCTCTTTTTTTATACTTAATCATTGAACCTCCTATACTATCAAAGACATGCTTTATCATATAAAAAATCTATATCCAAAATTCAGAGCAAATTAGATAATTCTTAATAAAAACCCATTTAGCATTTATATAATTTAAAAGGAGTTATCCCCTTCTTTTATACTTAACCATTAAACTTCCAAAACTATTCAGAGATTTGAACGAAATCTGAAAATTCTGCTTGAAAAATCTATTTATATAAATTAAGAGAGGGGGGAGGCATTAGAACCCCTGTTGCCCCTATTTATACTTATTTAATGAACACCTAATAGCAGTCACGGAATCGCCTCATCAGAATGATCCTAATCTAAATTTTGAAAACTTAATTCTGCATGAAAATCCCATTTATATCAACTAACGGGGGGCATGAGCCCCCCGTTCCCCCTCTTATACATATCGAATGAACTTCAAAAACTAATCAGGGAAGCGCCTTGTCAGGATATACCTACATACAAAATTTTAAGAGGATCGGATATTTTTATCATGAGTTATCGCGTTACGCACATACGAACGAACATACAGAACGGGCGGGCACATAAGCTCTCTGGCTATGATAGCCTGTGAGCTAAAAACCTAGAGCGCACAGAAAAATTATTAAAGTTTTTACGAACATTTTGCTGTAGAAAAAATTATCTTTTTCATTATTTATATTTAAAAAAAAAATGCAGTAAAATGTACTATAAAGAGTAAAATATATTATATACACAAAAAGTACAAAACAAATACAACAATTCCTGTATAAATAATACTGTATGAAAATTCAAAAAACATTTTCTTTAAACGATACAAATTATACTATTAGAAAAGCTCTTTAAAAATTCATTTTTATTTCAATGAAAATTACATGAATCACACTTTAAATCACACGTTTTCTTAAAATATTTTACCAATTGAAACTTTATTTAAAAAAGAACTTAGAAAGCTTAAAGATATGAAAATTCAAAGAAAAGTTATAGTAAGATGCAAAATTACAATTTTTTTTCTACAATTTTTTTTCGTATCACCATCACTGTCATTGAAAACTAGTCGTTGGAGGCCACCGTAATACTTACCCATCCTTTATATGCATAAGGAAGTAAAATATGTGAAAACTATTTATATAATGTATTTCAATTCCAAAACTAAATTTAAATGTTGTTAATACACATAGTAATACTCTATTAATGAATTGCAGATGCACCAATTTCAACAAATTATGTAAAACGCCAAACTACTCAAGAAGTACCTAACTACGTAAAAGAAGTAAATTATAACTCCAAAAATATTAATAATATTAACTAACAGTTTGCTGCGTCGGATTAAGCGTCTCATTTTCAATTAAAATATACCTCTGAATTGAAATTTGAATGAAATACAGGATCATGAAAAATCGAAGAATGTGGAAAATGGGATTACAAATATCTCGACAAATCATAATCCGATCGAGTTCGTTTTCTATGCAAAATTTGTGCTTTTTTATTGCATTTACATGCATTCCTTAAAATAAAAAAAATTCGAAAATTTTTATATACCTTTCATCAGAACGAATTTTTCGAGAATCCAGAAAAAATAGTTCCGGATAATCGAGGTTGCTAATATTCAATAGGCTTCGTCCCATTCTTACATACTAAGTATATATAAAATTTCAAGTCTCTATCTCAATTTGTTCGTGAGATAGAGCGTTTACAGACAGACAGACTGACAGACAGACTGACAGACAGACAGATAGACAGACAGAGAGACAGACAGACGGACGGCAATTTTTTTTTCCTAAAAATATATTTTTCGAAATCTCCAGTGTCTAAAACTTGTAAATCCGTCAAAAAAATTTTTCGATTTTCAAAACGATTGCAAGACTTACCCTATACTACGTATGATGGGTAAGTAAAAAACGATAACAAACACTAGAAATTATTACAAACAGAAATTTTGAAAAAAAAAATTAATTACTAAATGATAATAATAGCATTAGATAATATTTTTTGAAATTAAACCGAATATATACGCTATCATAAGTTAAAACAAATTCGACAGACGTTTGTACTGTAAAAATGTTCGATATTTATCATGATCACCATCATTGCTAACATGAAAACTAACAATAAAATATATTCTGAACAGAAACTTTGGAAAGCAGAAACAACAATTTCAGCGCAGGAGGTGTTAGTGTTTGCACGGTAATATGGCAGTTTAATTATCAAAGCCTGTTTATGAAAGTCTGTGGCTGTAAAAATGTTCGATTTTTATCATGGTCACCATCATTGCTAACATGAAAACTAACAATAAAATATAATATGAACAGAAACTTTGAAAATTAGAAACAACAATTTCGACTTAAATAATAATTAACAGAAATCTTTCCTCCTAAACGTATATTATGTATATTATATTCTTAAAACTCTCCAGATTGTGGTTAATTTTTAATAGACCAGTTAAAAAATTTTACATGAATATCTTTCAATAGGAAATCGTTTTTCTCTTCATCAACGTTGATATAGAAATGCCAGCAATTAAATATATTGCAGACTTTTTAAATTAAAAAATTAATATTTTAGGATAAACAACAATAATCTTCTATACTTAAAAAAAGGAAGAAGACATTTATTAACAAAATTACACAAAACAGTTTATCCTTTAGAAAACGTCTCTCTAAATGTTCAAGTAAGGCGTTTGTTCATGAGAGACGATACTCTCAAGTTATTTAAAGTTTACTTTATTTTACTTTCGCAGAAATCCCTCTTACGGAATTTTATTATTTTTTATCGCATTGAAAAATATTTTAAAAATATCCATGTACAGTATAATTTCATACTTTATGTATGAAGAATGCAGGCGCTGTAGCAAAAAGAACTGATTTCAACCAGCAACGTTTATTAGTTTTTCTTTAATTTATTAAATCTCTGAAGTCGTATTATTGAAAAAGGTTAGAAAAACATAAAAAAAATTAGAAGTACTAATCGGTCATTCCTGGCGCAGCGCTTCCATCCCTGATATGTAAAAACAACAACAACAACAAAAAAAAAATAGAAGTACTAATCGGTCATTCCTGGCGCAGCGCTTCCATCCCTGATATGTAAAAAGAAAAAAAAATTAGAAGTACTAATCGGTCATTCCTGGCGCAGCGCTTCCATCCCTGATATAAAAAAAAATAAAATAAAAAAATAATAAAAAAAAAATAAAAAAAATTAGAAGTACTAATCGGTCATTCCTGGCGCAGCGCTTCCATCCCTGATATGTAAAAACATAAAAAAAATTAGAAGTTCTAATCGGTCATTCCTGGCGCAGCGCTTCCATCCCTGATATGTAAAAACAAAAGATTAATTCATTTACTACGAAATAAAGTGCTCTAAATGAAAGGTTTTGTGTATATTTTTAATAAATCTTCTTAATAATTAATTTTGTCAATTAAAAAATAAAGTACTAATTAACTATCCCGTCGACCAAAAAACTATCGCCAAACTGTAAGATTAAATGCCAATGATGGATGTTCGTGAATGTCATATTCGGTGACATTAAATGCGATATACATGTTTAAAACGTCATTAAGTTAATTTTTATTTCGACTTTTTATTTGTATTTTTATTCATATTCTACTATTTTTTTCATTATTTAAAATAAAAATTATTCTAATATGTATAATTTGGCTATTAGATTGGCGATTTGTATAATTTGGCGAAATTGGTCGATGGGATAACCAAGTAGTAGCAAACATAGCCAATCATCGTCAAAAAAAAGTATAGAAAATTTTTCATAGAATCATAAAACATAATTTTATATGACAATTCTTATTAAAAATTGTCTTACAACATCACTATCGTCATCATCATCACTATAGATATCGTAAAAAAGTAGCGACAAAGTACATTTTATGTGAAGTCTTTGTAAAGTAAAAGTAACAATCTTTGAAAAAAAAAAACTTTAGTTAATCATCAAGTATAATTATTCCAGAATATTTTCTTTGTGTAAGGGATTAAAAAAAACAGCATACAAATATGTAATGTTTGTACTAACGTGTGTGCAGATGATAAATTTTTATATGAACTTTAAGCAGAAAAAAAATTGAAATATTATCATCACTCTGGTTGCATAAACAAACAATGTGCAATAAAAAAAAAAAAAAAAATAACAAAATACAAATTAATATTTCGACTGAATAAAATTAATGAAAATTTTTCTTTTTTTATTGAATATTATAATTACTCTTAAGCAAATTTAATGAGTACGAAAATTAATAAAAATAGCATATAATGAAAATTTTTTCAAACAAAATCTTTCTACAAAATACCCTTTTTACCACCAGCAATATTGATAGAGAGAAAACCTTAAATAATATCTATTACGAACCAAAACTTTGCAAAATAAATTTTTCTGCATAAAACTTAATCATTGGAAACTTACAGACAGCCCATTATTAAAATAATAAATATTATGAACTTTTTTTTGCGAAACTCCCTAGGTATTCATTTCACTAAACTTTATTTTACTTTTACTCATGCATAAATTTCACTTATTGTATTTTATTATTGCCTGTTATATGTTTAAACTCTTTAAAAATACCGATGTTCAGGATAAAAAAACGAAAATACTTATTACATGCATTCTTGGGACATTTTTCAAAGCTAACTGCACAATACTTTTAAATAGTTTATTGTTGTTCGAAATACTTTTTAATCTTGGTGGAAGTTAGTATAAAGAAATATATATTTCTATACCGAGCAATGGAAAATATGAGATTACAAAATAACTTCAAGCGTTTTCTTAAGACACAAAGTGAGTTTCCATGTTCCCTTCTTTATAAAAGTCGTACACTGTCAAAATATGACAAATAGCTCCTCCTGATAAGGAACATGTATATACCTATAATGACAAGCAGCGGCTGGCGATATTTCCCTTAAGCGCTTTGGAGGACATTGCATAAAAATTCTTTAAATCATTTATGATTTTCTTTTGCTTCGACTTTTCTTAGTAACGGTTAAAATGTTTTTGCGTTTCTCTTTCAGTAAATGATGAATCAGGCGCGGATCCACGGGGGGGGGCGATCGGGGCGATCGCCCCCCCCAAAAACATATGAAGGTGATTCAAAATCGTCGCAAAATGAAACAAAATGATGCATTTTTTTTTTTTTTAATCTAATGTTTTTGAAGTTCAATTTCCATCAAAGTTTCATCTGTTGTATGAAATGAACGCACGAAATCAGTTATTTGCGCTAAAACGATATAGACTCGCTTGACAAATTCTCATACTTTGACATTTTTTAACCCTTTATTAATGTGCCCGACAACCATCTTACTGAAAGATTTTTCATTCTTTATGTTACACTGAGGATATGAAATGTTCTTTCATCGAAGGTCCGGCTCTTTTCTCCGACCAGATGAAATCTGATAAAAATGAATTCTTTCTTTTTGCATAGAAAGAAGATTTTCCAAGAAGGGAGAAAAACTTTAAACGGACCGAATAACTAATCGTTTGCACCTTCGACAGCCTGCCTTGACCGACCGATAAATCATTATGTAATACAGCACCACAAGAAGGGGTAAATGGTTTTTCTATTGTAAGAACAGATTCGACAGTCGTTAGAAAAATCCTGGTTTAATTACTTACAGAGAAATGGGAGAAACAAAATTTCCTACACACGACCCCTCAAGGTTTGGCCCTAACTATAGAGTATATAGGAGCCTTAGCCCTAACAATGACCACGCACTCACTCCCCTCTAATTCATCTTCATTTGTCATCGCTGCTTGAAACACACTCTAGGATACGAAATTCTGGTTGACGTTGCCAGTGAGAAAATAATATAAACTAATGATAAAAGAGTAAAATATTAAAACTTGTACGTCGAAAACACCCTGAAGCCTTTGAAAATACCCGCAATTCGGGTAATTATTCCCAGATTGGATTGATGTTCAGTTGCTGGTAACAGTTCGTCCGGAAATCTTTAAACTGTGTTTCATTCTTATTTCTCTATACTTTGGGATACAGAGGCAATAGTAGTTAAAATTTAAATGTTCTTTTTCTTTTTTAAATTAAAATATATGTATATATATATAAATAAATAACAGTGTTATCGAGAATGCCTCCGAAACGAAAAGGTGGAAATATGGACATTCTGGAGTTATTCAAGAAAAAAAAAAAAAAAAAAACAAGTGAAAACAGAATAATTGTAAGTATAATTTTTTTAAACTACTTTTTGTATGTATAGTTTCACTTTTCACTTAAATTCTATTTTACAAGGTACAATATGTTTTTGCAATAAGCCATATTTTGAGAATAGAGGGAATTATATACTAAAAGGATTGGTTAACCGAATGTTTCGATTGATCGAACGTCGGATAATGGAGAATATGTAGTATTTTTAAATTACATTAATTATGTCATATTTATTTAATAATTAACTCCAAGGAATAATTTAATCAACAGAAACAGGGATGATTCTCGTCCAAAAATTCCGAAAATTCCGAAAATTTAAGGCATGCTCTTCCGAAAATTTGAAATTGGGTTATCAGTTCCGCATAGTTGCCAACTTGTACGGTTTTGCGCGCGGAAAAAACAATTGCGTAGAAATACAAATTTCCTGATAGGATCGCCGAAATAGCATACATTTCGTCAATATTTCGTGGAAGAACGACGATTTCGTCAGTGTTTTTGTAAACGAACTTTGTCAAAAGATCGACGGAAAACGTGAATTTCCTGTGCGGATCGCGGAAAAAACGGCAATTTCACCAAATATCGCAGATAAAACGCTGATTTCTTCTGAAGACGGCGGGAAAACGCCGATTTAGTCTAAAGATTGCGGATATAACGCCGATTTCTTTAAAACATCGCGGGAAAAAACGCCGTTTTCGATAAAAGATCGCTTTACAATATTTTGTCAAAAGAATATTTGAAAAAATACGCCGATTTCATCAAAATATCACGGAAAAAACGCCGATTTCGTCAAAAGATCGCGGGAATAAAACGCCGTTTTCGAGAAAAAATCGCGTAAAAAAGCAATTTTGTCTAAAGATCGTCGAAAAAACGCCGATTTCACTTTAAAAAAACATGGGAAAACGTCGATTTCGTCAAAAGATCGCGGAAAAACCGCCAATTTAGGCAAAAAATCGCAATAACTCGCCGATTTTGCTAAAATATTGCTGATTTCGTCTGAAGATAGCGGGAAAACGCCGATTTTGTCCGAAGATCGCTGGAGGGGGGGGGGACTCACGACCCCCCCTCCCCCCGCCCATTTCCGAAAATGCGATGCGAATTTCCGAAAAAAAAAATTTCATCCAGAATCGCCCCTAAACAGAAAATTGTGACTGTTGGTTACATATCACTCGGTATCGCCCCCCCCCCCCAAAACGATTCTCTGGATCCGCCCCTGTGATGAATAGTTACATGAAAGCTTTTTTTTAACAGATCAAGATATAATTAAATAAAGACAAACGTAAAAATTTTAGTAGCCTAAAAAGAACGTATTTAAAGAAAAGTTTATGAAACCAAGAAAATATGCTTTTAAACTTTATTGGTGGCGTTTTAAATTTGTTATCTTTGATAAAGTAGTCAATTTTATTTAAAGATGATAAAAAAAGTTGCATTTTAAAATTGTTATTGATAGTAATTATTTATTTCTATTATTATCATTTAGCGATTGTTTTTGTAAAAACTTTAAACAAAAAAAAAAAAAAAAAAAAAAAAAAAAAAACACTTTTAATAGTATCATTTACGACGTATTAATATTATATTTATGCAATTTTAATACTATCATTAAACCATCAAAAAATGAGCTACAAAAAGTAAGTTCTACGAAATAAAAATTTTAACTTTGATATGAAATATGATATGTTGTTAAATTTTTGAGGCAAAATTTTTCAGAGTAATTCCTTTTTTATTTCCTTAGTTACTGATAGCGTAAAAAAAACTTATGTATTAGAATATGTATTAGATAACGAAACTTTGGAAAATAAAATTATTGGCGTGAAGCCTAATCATTGAAAACTTTTAAAACTCTTTACTTAAACAATAAATATTATGAATAGTTTTAAGGAAACTCCTTAGGTATTTATTTCATATAAATTTTTTTTCACATTTACTGCAACATACATTTCACTTATTGTATTTTATTGCCTGTCTCATGCTAAAACTCTTTTAAAATATCACTGTTTAAGGGCAATAAAATTAAGATACTTATTACATCGATTATTATTTCATTTTTCAAAGATAACTGCACATTATTTTTAAACAATTTTCTGTTGATTTCAATACTTTTTAATCTTGCTGAAAGTTAGTAAAAAGAAATATATTGCCACATCGAGGAATGGAAAATATGAGATTACAAAATAACTTTAGACATTTTCTTAAGACAGAAAGTGAGTTTCCGTGTAGTCTTCTTTATAAAAATCGCATGCTGTCAAAAGATGAAAAATAGCTCCTCCTGATAAAGAGCATCTATATACCTATTATGGCAAGCAGCGGTTTGAGGCATTTCCCTAAAGCGCTTTAAAGGACATTGCATAAAAATTCTTTAAACCATTTACGACAATCTTTTGCTTCGTCTTTTCTTAATGGCGGTTAAAATGTTTTCGAGTTTCTATTTCAGTTAATGATGAATAGTTATATGCAAGCTTCTTTTTTTCAGATCAATATATCATTAAATAAAGATAAACGTAAAAAAGTTACTACAAAAAGAATGTATTTATAGAAAAGTTAATGAAACAAGAAATTCTGTTTAAAATTTTACTGAAGACATTTAAATTTATGCTAGCTTTTATGGTGTAGTCTAATTTTTTAAGGATGAAAACAAAAGTTAGATTTTTAAAATGATATTGATAGTAATTATTAATTATTATTATTGTCATTTAGTGATAATTTTTGTAACAATTTTAAAAATAAAATGAAACACTTTCAATAGTATCATTTACGACGTTATATAAACCATAAAAAATGTGCTATAAAAAGAAAATTTTGCACATAAAAATTATAATTTTGATTGAATAATTTTAAGGGCTTTCATAATTAAAAAAACACTTGTTTTTTTAGTAATAATTATATTTATTTTTAACACATTCGCTGCCGATCACGCGCCAGCGCGTGATATGGCGCCAACGTTAAAAGGCCATTCACACGACAGCGTGTGATGTGGGTTGATGTCCAATAGCCAGTCGCACGCTGGCGCGGGAAAATCTTTCACTGATTCTTTGTTATAAAAAGTAAATCGGCTTCTGGGAAAAACCCACTTCTACAGTGCGGCATTAATTATCATCACATCTTCACGTAAGCGGCATCGAACTTGTTAAGAAAACTATATGAGTTGAAATACGATATGATAAATTTTTGAACTAAAATATTTCAGCAGAGTTCATTTTTTTACCACTATCATTACTGATGGCATAAAACCCATAAGCTTTTCTGAATAGATCATTCAAAACTTAGAAACCCTTTACTTAAATAATAAATATTACGAATATTTTTTAAGAAACGCCCTAGATATTCACGTCAATAAACTTAATTTTACATTTTCTGCCACATATATTTCACTAATTGAATTTTATTACTGCCTATTTTATGTTAAAACTTTTTTTAAATATCTCTGTTTATGGGCAAGAAAATTAAGATACTTATTGCATGCATTATTGGCCCATATTTCAAAAATAACTGCACAATATTTTTAAATAGTTTTGTGTTGTTTTATGACTTTGTTAAATGACTTTTTAGTTTTGTAGAAAGTTCGTAAAAAAGAAATATTGCCATATCGAGCAGTAGAAAAGTTGAGATTACGAAATAATTTTAGGCATTTCTTAAAATACAAAGTGAGGTTTCATGTTCTCTTCTTTGTAAAAGTAGTATGCTGTCAAAAGATGACAAATAGCTCCTCGTGATAAGGAACATCTATATACCTATTATAGCAAGCAGCGGTTTGCGGTATTTCCCTAAAGCGCTTTGGAGGAAATTGCATAAAATTTCTTTAAACCATTTAAGACTTTCTTTTGCTTCGATTTTTCTTAGTAGTTACAATGTTTTTGCGTTTGTATTTCAGTGAATGATGGATAGTTACATGCAAGGTTCTATTTATCAGATTAAGATATAATTAACTGAAGTGTAATGCAGACGTAAAAAGTATACAAGCCCGAAAAGAAAGTATTTATAGAAAAATTAATGAAACAATTTTTTTTTATTTTTCTGCAATCGTTTTACTTATCTTACCTTTTATGAAATAATCTAGTTTTTTCAAGGATGAAAATAAAAGTTACATTTTAAAAATGTTATTGATAGTAATTATTTAATATTATTAATATCAATTAGTGATTTAGTTTTGTAAAAATTTTAGGAAACAAAACTTAGAATATTATAATATCAGACGTTATGTAAGACACTCACAAAATGTTCTAAAACCATACAATTTAGCAAAATAAAAATTACAATAATGATATGAATAATCTTAATGGATTTCATAATTAAAGAAAAAAATTGTTTTAGCAATTATTATAGTTATTCTTTAGCAAACTATATGAGTATGAAATATAATATGATAACAAAATTCTTTTCGCAGAATTCCTTTTTTAACATCAGAGTTACTGATAGCATAAAAAAATAAGTAATCTGCATTTCAAACAAGAAATTTGCAAAATAAACTTTTTGGTATAAACCCTAATCATTGGAAACTTACAAAACCCTTTATTTAAACAATAAATATTATACACATTTTTCGTGAAACTCCCTAGATGTTCATTTCAATAGACTTTATTTTACTTTTACTGCGACATAAATTTCACTTATTGAATTTTATTATTGCCGGTTGTATGTTAAAGTCCCTTTAAAATACCGCTGTGTTAGGACAGTGTAATTAAGATACTTATTAAATGGTTTATCGGATAATTTTTCAAATATAATTCCACAATATTTTTAAACAATTTTCTGTTGTTCGAGATACTTTTTAATCTTGCCTGAAAGTTAGTAAAAAGAAATATATATTGCTACATCGAGGAACAGAAAATATGAGATTACAAAATAACTTTAGGCGTTTTCTTAAAACGCAAAGTAAATTTCCATGTTCTCTTCTTTATAAAAGTCATATGCTGTCAAAAGATGACAAATAGCTCCTCCTGATAAGGAGCATCTAAATACCTATTATGGCAAGCAGCGGTTTACGATGTATACCTAAAGCGTTTTGGAGAACATTGCATAAAAATTCTTTAAATCATTTATGACTTTCTTTTGCTTCTTCCTTTTTAGTGGCGGTTAAGATATTTTTGAGTTTCTCTTTCTGTAAATGATGAATAGTTACATACATTCTTCTTTTTACCAGATTAAAGTCTAATTAAAGATTATATTATTACAGGCATAAAAAGTATAAAAACTAAAAAAGAATGTGTTTATAGAAAAGTTAAAGAAAAATCAAATTGTGCTTTAAGTTTTACTGCAAAGATATTAATTATAGTGAGCTTTTATGGAGAAGTGTAATTTTCAGAAGGATATGAACAAAAGTTAATGACAGTTTCCCAAAACTTAGGATTAAAAACAAAAAAGCGTAAGTTCTTTTATTAAAAATAAATAAAGAAAGGAAAAGAAAAAGAAAACTATCAGGCTAATTTTATTTATTAATTTATTTATTTTTATAAGATAAGAAATATTTCTACAATTATGTAATAAAATAATAATAATAATAATAATAATAATAATAATAATAATAATAATAATAATAATAATAATAATAATAATAATAATAATAATAATAATAATAATTATTATTATTATTATTATTATTATTATTATTATTATTAAAGGAGTAATAATGATAATGCGTCTCGGTAAAAAAGGGAAAACTCAGTAATCATTGAAAACTTGAAAATCGTTTGCTTAAACAATAAATATTATGCATATTTTTACAAAACTCACTAGGTATTCATTTAAATAAACTTTATTTTATTTTTACTGCCTCATAAATTCCACTTATTGAATTTTTATAACTGCCTGTTGTATGTTAAAATTCTTTTAAAATATCGCTGTTTAAGAACAAAGAAATTAACATACAATATTAGCCCATTTTTCAAAGATAACTGCGAAATATTTTTAAATAGTTTCTGTTGTTCGAGATACTTTTTAATCTTGCTGAAAATTAGTGAAAAGAAATATATTGCCAAATCGACGAATGGAAAATATGAGATTACAAAATGACTTTAGGCATTTTCTTAAGACACAAAGTGAGTTTCCATGTTCTCTTCTTTATAGAAGTCGTATGCTGTCAAAAGATGACAAATAGCTTCTCCTGATAAGGAGCATCTACATACCTATTATGACAAGTCGCGGTTTACGATATTTCCCTAAAGCACTTTGGAGGACATTGCATAAAAACCCTTTAAACCATTTATGACTTTAAATTTGCTTCGTGTTTTATCAGTGGCAGTTAAAATATTTTCTCATAGTTCTTTCAGAGAATGATGAATAAGTTACATGCAAACTTCTTTTCATAATTTTAAAAATATTATTAAGTGAAATATAAATGCGGGCGTAAAAAATATACAAGCCCGTAATAAACGTATTTATAAAAATTAACGAAACACGGAATTGTTTTTTAAATATTTCTGCAAACGCTTTGAGTTTTTTCAAAACTCTTTTTGTGTCTATATTTCACAAGGATAAAAACAACAGATAAATTTTAGAATAATTTTGAATGTGTGTGCTACATAAAAACTAATTCCCTAAAACATGAGACTAAAACCATAATTTTGGATTCTTTTACAATAAATAAATAAATAAATGAACAAATAGAAAGCTACCAGGCTGTTTTTTTTCTGTTTTATTTGTATTGATTTGTATAAGTATTTCTGCAACTCTGCAGCAATAGTTAAATAATAATTATTATTACGAAAATAATAACAATAATAATATTAATAAAAATAATAGCTTTGCGAAACTTTGCAAAAAAAAAAAAAAAAAAAAAAAAAAAAAAAAAAAAAAAATGCCAACAATCTTTGAAAACTTTGAAAAATCTTTACTTAATTAACAAATAGCATACATATATATATATATACACTGGTGGACAAAATTAAGAGATGGAAGGCATTTTCCCAAATATCTCGAGAAATACTGGATAAAAATAAATGAAAATTGGTATGGATATAACTTATAGTATGACAATAATATGTGCAAAGCAAAAATTAAAGTGCCATTCATTGGCAAGAGTTATTGGCAACAGTCTAATGTGGACTGAAATTCATGATGAAAGATGGCAATGAAAGTGAGGCTTGTATGGTGTGTGGCCGTCTCTAGTAGGGTGTGTGGTCACCTCTGACAGATAGAGAGTATGCACAACGAATATGCATGCTGTTAATAAGAGAGCTAAGGATTGCTTGTGGAAGACTCTCCCGCTCTTCCACCAGAGCAGTTTTTAACTCCGGAATGGGTCTGGGTGGGGGTTGGCATCTCGTAATAGCCCTTCCAAGAGCATCCCAAGCATGTTCAATGGGGTTAAGGTGAGGAGATTTGGCTGGCCAATCCATTCGATGAATATCCTCGCTTTCCAGATATTCCTCAACGGACGTCTGCAGAGACACAAGTGTCTAGGGACCTTGCTGTTGCCAAAGGAACATTAGTTTCAAGGATGAATGTTGCCAGGAGGCTCGGTGAAAGAGGGTTGTATACCAGGAAGCCCGCCATTTCATCCCACTCACTCCTTTCCATAAAAGAGACCGTGCACAATGGTGCAGACAGTATCAGCACTGGATATACAGTTCCAATGGGCTAATGTTCTGTTCACAGATGAGTCCAGATTCAGTCTTCAATCTGATTCTCGTCAAATATTCATATGGAGGGAGCCTGGGACCCGATACCATCCGAGTAGTATCATGGAAAGGGAGCATTATGCTGGTGGAGGACTGATGTTTTGGGCAGGGTCATGCAAGATACCCGCACCCCGCTCCATGTGTTTGACACTGGTTCCGTGAATGCCCATTGTTAAAGGCAGGAGACCCTACAATCCTTCGTGCGTCTTTTCTTGGGTGCTCTTGGCCTTGAATTCGTTTTTATGCACTATAATGCCCGACCACACAGGGCTCGCCTGGTTGAAGAGTATCTGGAAAGCGAGGATATTCATCGAATGGATTGGCCAGCCAAACCTCCTGACCTTAACCCCATTGAACATGCTTGGGATGCTCTTGGAAGGGCTATTGCGAGGCGCCAACCCCCACCCAGACCCATTCCGGAGTTAAAAACTGCTCTGGTGGAAGAGTGGGAAAGTCTTCCACAAGCAATCTTTAACTCTCTTATTAAACAACATGCATACTCGTTTTGCATACTGTCTATCTCTCAGAGGTGAGCACACACCCTACTAGAGGCGACCACACACCATACAAGCCTCACTTTCATTGCCATCTTTCATCATGAATTTCAGTCCACATTTGACTGTTGCCAATAACTCTTGCCAATGAATGGCACTTTAATTTTTGCTTTGCACATATTATTGTCATACTATAGGTTATATCCATACCAATTTTCATTTATTTTTATCCAATATTTCTCGAGATATTTGGGAAAATGCCTTCCATCTCTTAATTTTGTCCACCAGTGTATATATTACATAAATCTCTAAGTATTCATTTCAATAAATTATGTTTTACATTATGTTAAAACATCGCTGTTTCAGGCTAATGAAATTATGAAACTTATTGCATGCATTTTTCACATATAACTACGCAATATAGTTTTCTGTATTTTGAAATACTTTTTAATCTTGAGAAAGTTAGTTAAAGAAATATATTCCCATATCGAAGAATGGAAAATATGAGATTACACAATAGCTTTAGATATTTTCTTAAGACAGAAAGTGAGATTCCGTGTTGCCTTCTTTATGAAAGTCGCTTGCTGTCAAAATATGACAAATAGCTCCTCCTGATAAGGAGCATCTATATGTCTATTATGGCAAGCAGCCGTTTGCGATATTTCCCTAAAGCGCTTTGGAAGACATTGCATAAAAATTCTTTAAACCATTTACGCCTTTCTTTTGCTTCGCGTTTTCTTAGTTATGGTTAAAATGTTTTCTGTTTTCTCTTTCCATAATTGATGAATAGTTACATACAACTTCTATTTATCATATTAAAAATACAATTGAATAAAAAAAATGCAGACGTAAAATGTATACAAGCCTGAAAAGAACGTATTTATAGAAAGGTTAAGGATGTACGGAATTGTATTTTAAATTTTACTGCAGATGTTTTAATTTTTGTTGAACTTTATGGTGTAGTTTAAATTTCTCAAAGATAAAAAAAAATTATTTTTTTAAAATGTTATTTATAGTATAAAACAAATAATTCCCTAGAGTTAAGGACTAAAACACAAAAGTGCGAGTACTTTTATTAAAAAGAATTAAATAAACTTTCAGGCTGATTTTTTTAAAAGATGATAAATATTTCTATAATTTTGTACTACTTCTACTACTACTAATAATAATAATAATAAAACTGGTAATTCGTTTCACTATAAATGCAAAAATTCAGTAATCTATGAAAAGTTCAGAATTCTGTACTTTAACAATAAATATTATGTATATTTCTCGCAACTGGCATGCGCGACGCGCATTCCAATCACCTGGGTATTTATTTCAATAAACTGTATTTTACATTTACTGCCACATAACTCGTTCACTTATTAAATTTTTTTATTACTTGTTGTATGTTAGAACTCTTATAAAATATCGCTGTTTCAGGACAAAGAAATTAAAATACTTTTTACAGATATTATTGCTCTTTTTTTTTTCAAGGATAACTGCAGAATATTATTAAATAGCTTTCTGTTCTTCAAAATATTTTTTAATCTTGCTGAAATTTAGTAAAAATAAATATACATTGTCATATAAAGTAGTGAAAAATATGACATTGCAAAAAAACTTGAGGCATTTTCTTAAACAACAAACTGAGTTTTCATGTTCTCTTTTTTACAACGTCGTATGCTTCCAAAATAGGACAAATAGCTCCACCTGATAAGAAAAATCTATATACGAGTACCTAATATGGCAAATATTATACTTTTCCTATAAATCTAATTAAGAAAGGTAGAATTAAGGGAAAAAAGTATTTTTTATAGTTATTATTGTATTTATTTTGAAGAATTTTTTTCAGTATGAAAATTAATAAAAACACAATATTTTGTTGAAATTTTAACTATAATTTTTCACAAGAATGCCCTTTTTACGACCAGCATTGCTGATATTGCTGATAGCGTAAAAACCATAAATAATTGAAATTTAGCAAAACAAAATTTTCGGCATAAGCCCTAATCACTGAAAACATCAAAAATCTTTTACTTAAATAATAAATTTTATATGTCTTTTTCGCAAAAATCTCTTTGTATTCATTTGAATAAACTTCATTTTATTTTTACTGCCACATAAATTTCACAATTTTATCATTGCCTGTTGTATGTTAAAGTTCCGTTAAAATATCGCTGTTTCGGGACAATGATATTGAGATAGTTATTGCATGCATTATTGGGTCATTTTTCAAAGCTAACTGCGCAGTATTTTAAAATAGTTTTCTGTTGTTCAAAATACGTTTCAATCTTGCTGAAAGTTAGTAAAAGTAATATATTAGATAATCGAAGAATGAAAAATATGAGGTTACAAAATAACATTAGGCATTTTCTTAAGACACAAAGTTAGTTTCCATGTTCTATTCTTTATAATAGTCGCATGGTGTCAAAAGTTGACGAATAGCTCTTTCTGACAAGGAGCATCTGTATACCTTTTAAGGCAATCAGAGTTTTGCGATATTTTCCAAAACCGCTTTGGAGGAGATTGCATAAAAATTCTTTTAACCATTTATGACTATTTTTTGCTTTGACTTTTGTTAGTGGCGAATAAAATGCTTTTGCGTTTCGCTTTAAATGAATGATTCATACATACATTCAAGATTCTAGTTATTGGATTAAAATAAAATTAAATAAAGTTTAATGCAGTCATAAAAATTATACAAATCTGAAAAGAATATATTTAATGAAAAGTTACCGAAACACGAAATTGTGTTTTAAATTCTCCTCCTAGAATTTTTGCTTTTGTTGGTTTTATGATGTAGTGTAACTTTTATAAAACTAAAAATAGAAGTTAAACTTTTTAAGTGTTAATAATAGAAAAAAAAAGTAAATCACAAGATCTTTGGAGCAAAAACACAAAATTGAAAGTTCTTTTATTTAAAATAAATAAATAAAAAACTAATAATAACTTTTTAAATTGCTGATGGGTTTTTTTTTTAAGATGATAAATATTTTTAAAATTATGTAATAAATACAAAAGATAATAATATTTATTATTATTATTATTATTATTATTATTATTATTATTATTATTATTATTATTATTATTATTATTATTATTATTATTATTATTATTATTATTATTATTATTATTAATATTACTATTATTACTATTACTATTATTATTACTATTATTATTATTATTATAGCAGTAATACCGATAATGCGCATTGCTTAAAATGCGAAAATTTAGTAGTCATTGAAAACTTAAAAGATTCTTTATTTAAACAACAAATATTACATCTATTTTTCGCAAAACTCCTAAAGAATTCTTTTCAATAAATTTTATTTTACTTTTCCTGCCATATAAACTACACTTTTTAAATCTTATTATTGCCTACTGTCTGTTATTTTAACACCTTAAAAATATCGGTATTTTATGAAAATTAAATTAAGTTTACTTACATTATTGGCCCATTTTTCAAAGATAACTGCGCAATTTTTTAAAATAGTTATCTGTTGTTTGAAATACTTTTTAATCTTGCTGAAAGTTAGTAAAAGAAATATATTGCCATATCGAAGAATGAAAAATATGAGATTACAAAATAACTTTAAGCCCTTTTCTTAAGACAGAAAGTGAGTTTCCATGTTCTCTTCTTTATAAAAGTCGTACGTTGTCAAAAGATGACAAATAGCTCCCCCTGATAAGGAGAATCTATATACCTATTATGGCAAGTAGCAGCTTGTGATATTTCCCTAAAGCGCTTTGGAAGACATTGCATAAAAATTCTTTAAACCATTTATGACTTTCTTTTGTTTTGTCTTTTCTTTGCGGCGGTTAAAATATTTTCTCGTATCTCTTTCAGTGAATGAAGAATAGTTACATGGTAGCTTCTTTTTTCAGATTAAAATAGAATTAAATAAAATATAAGACAGTCGAAAAAGTTCAAAAAAGTCCAAAAAATGATGTTTTATATTATATGTCGAAAAAGTTGACTAGCGTAAAGAGAACATATTGGTAGGAAATTGATAAAACAAACAAACAAAAAAAATACATGTTTTAAACTTTAATGCAGACATTTTAACCTTTATTACCTTTAGGATAGAAACCTTAGGAATTTTTTTAAATGTTATTGATTGTAAACGCTACGTAAAAAATAATTGCTTAATATTGAATATGAAAAACACAAAAATTTTCCTTTTTTATTAATAAATATAAATATAAACAAAGCAAGCTATCAAGGGTATTATCTTTTCCCTTATTGTTAAGATTACAAGTATAATACGATATATATATGTATGTATGTAGTCATCTGATACCAATTTATATGATTTACCATTAATAGTATCAATATATCGTTTAATCATATATATTGGGATTTAATATACTATTTAAGGATAATATTAGATGTTTAATGTTATAATATTCATGTTAATTTTTTTCCTTCCATGTTCAATGTGCTATAAGTTATTAAATTCAATGGTTCATATATTGTAATATTAATGGTTTTATATTAGCATTCAAATTATTATGCTGCTTTAGCGCAAATAATTATGAATGTATGTGCAACTTGATATTTGATAATATAGTATCTTTTCATTTTTAATAAAATATTCATTTTGAATTTTTCCTATTTATGGTATCTTTTATGTATTTTAAATATATAACAAAGGTAGCTAAAACTTTTTTTAGCAATATTATAAATATTTTGCGCTAAGGTAACTGCTGCGATGCACATAACCTTAGCGTATTGTCATCACGATTTCTACTATGTAGTCATCTGATAAAATCTATAGGATTTCCCATTGATAGTATCAATATATTGTTTAATCATATATATTGGGATTTAATATACTAAGGATACTATTAGATGTTTAATGTGATAATATTCATATTATTTTTTTATTTTTTCCTTGCATGTCCAACATGCTATAAGTTATTAAATTCAATAGTTCATATATTTTAATATTAATGGTTTTATACACACACACACACACACACACATATATATATATATATATATATATATATATATATATATATATATATATATATATACAGGGTGTCCAGCAAATAACACCCTTATTTTAACCCACACCTTAAATTTCTCAAAAACAAAAATCGATAGAACTATGCGGTAAACGGTTTCTTTATTAGGTAAGCTGTAAAAATGTTATACTAAAGTTTCTATCGGTGAATATTTTGAAAAGATTGTGTTCTGATTGCAAAGAATCCTCGACTTGACTTTTTCCTTGCTTTAGATTGCTTGTAGAGAACGAGTTTTTTGGGGTACTTAGCCATATTTTTAGAACTAAATTTTTAAAATTTCTGAAATTACAAAAATTTTGTTCCAAAAAACTTTAAAATATGGCGTTGTCCGCCCAAAATCTCATTCAAACCAAGCAATTTAAAGCAAGAAAAATGTTAAGTCAAGCACTCTTTGCAATCAGAACAATCTTTTCAAAATATTCACCGTTTCGCATGTTTTCAAAATATTCACCGTTCGAAACTGTAGTATAACATTTTTACAACTTACCTAATCGCCCAATCCACGAAAAAATGGACATGAGGATGAAAATTTAAATTTCTTTAAATATGATTGAAATTTTGCATATTAACTGTTAAGAGTGTACTATTTCATATTTTATCAAAAAATAATTAAATTTTTGTTATTAACATACTTATTTTAATTAATAAAGTGATACTATGACTTTGTAAAATAGACTGCGGCAAAAATCTTTACATGTCATGGTCTCGTACAGCTGAACAAACATTCTGAAAATCTCCAAACTTGGATATATATGATCTGACAGCTATTATTGAGAGTTTTTGTCTACAGAGACGTGTTCACTTATCTTCATTACAAAAGGTAAGCATATTTAATTACTCTTAATTATTGTGTCACACCCGCAACAAAAAGTTACATTTATATCTCTGCAGAAAAATATATTTGATTTAAAGTTATGAAACTTTATATTCAAAAATAGTTTATTAAGATACTTTGAATTACAGACACAAAAGAAATTAATTAATATTTTAATTATAATTATTGAGCGTTGCGGGCGTGACATGTCCCTGTTGAGGGTGTGACATTAATTAAAGTCACACCCGCAACGTCTTTTAAAATTGATTACAAATGCATATTTGAACAAATTATATGCAAATTTATAAAAGAATAATATGCTGGAAAACATGTACTTGGCAGCTTTAACTATACCCTTTGATTTAATAGAGGGAGTTCCAGTTAATAAATAAAAATTTGCATCATCTGAGCATGTGACACTGTGTGCAGTTGATTTATTCAGTTTGTATTGATAAAATTGTTGCTTTACTGCAAGAAAATAATTTTATTAGTGATATATGATTAAGAAATTAATTTAAAAGGTAAGATTTTTATAGAAATTAAAAAAAGAAAATTACGAAGCAATATTTTAGCAATTTTCTTTAAATTTGTTAATTTTGTTTTGTTTTTTATATACATATTTTTAATTTTGTTATTTGATAGTATTTATCTAATATATATATATTTAGTTTTTCAAAATAAGTAAATCAATATTAGGGGAAGATTTTCTTTCTCTTTTAATTCAAATTAAATAAAAAGTAGAAGTAAGAATATTAGAAACTGTTAAAATGTTTATTAAGTTATCATAAAATGTATATAGTCAGTTTGAAATTAACCAAAATTTAACATAATTAACTTTATGTAAGATTAGAAATTTCAAGGGATAACTATTAAAAATTTGTTAAGCTTATATTTTTGGATTGGAAGTGCTATATTTATTCAGTTTACACATTAATTTCTTCTCTTTTGCAGAGAATGAAGAGTACAGAAAGATCACGATATCATTGAAAAAAGATTAAGGGAAACCCTTTTAAATATGAAGCATATCTACAACAAGAGAAGGAAAGAGACAAAGCAAGGAGAGAAAAGAAGAGACTATTTTAAAAAATCATGGTAAAGGTTGGCAATCCTTTTGCATTTCATCTCATGGTAAAGGAGTTGTCGATGGGGTTGGTGCAGTTGCCAAGAAAATGGTAACACTAGCAACGCTCTGCAACTATAAATTCAGCTTCAGATTTTGCCATGTGTGTAGAAAAAGTCCTAAAAAATATAAAAGAACTTTGCTGAATGTGAAATTTCAGAAGATATTGTGAAAATGCTTCATGCATGCTGGCACCAAGCACAATCTGAGCTCAACATTCAATCGATACATCATGTTTTTTTTCTATTGATGTAGGAACAATTAATGTCGCAATAACTTCAGAAAGTGATCACAAGAGAATTTGTTACCATATTTTGTCAAAAATATAATATCCAACGATAAGAGTGTAGTTGGAGATTTTGTAGAAGTTGTTTTATTCTCCACATTAAGAAAAAAAATGTAAAAACTTTGATGAACAAATAAGACAAATGAATGGAGATAAATTCAAGATTGGAAATGAAATTTGTTTGATATTTTCCTCTCTAGATATTATAATTGTAACATTGATTAAATCTTCAATTTAAAAAATCTGCCTTGAAAATATTTGTGTATGTCATTATTTTATTGGCTGTACAAGTCACACCCGCAACAGGGAATCACACCCGCAACGAAAATTTTGAATATTTTCTGCAAAAGCAAGAATTGAGTAAGTAATTTAATTTTTTCATAGAATAATTACTTAAGTATTACTGTTTAATATTTAAAAAAATCAATTCACTCAGTTGTCATAATTCACAGAGTTTTGTGTTTTTGCTCTGAAAGATGAAAATGCATGTCCTTTTTGTGTCACACCCGCAACAGATAGAAATTATTTTTTTTAATAAATAAATGATACATCGGACAATTTTCAGACTTAGATAAATGTATATGTAAGTGGTCTACATTGAAATTCATACAAATTGAAACCAATGCTCAAACATATTTTTGCTGGTGACTAATATAAGTTGTGTAAATGTCACACCCGCAACTTTGGATTGGGCATAATAAAGAAACCGTTTACCGCATAGTTCCATCGATTTTTGTTTTTGAGAAATTTAAATTTGAAATCAGGGTGTTATTTGCTGGACACCCTGTATATATATATATATATATAACTGAAATATCACATTCCCTTTAAATTAGGTCAAATCCATATTTTATAATTTTGCTAATAACATACCTTTAATTACATAAATGATGTCACAAAATGTTAAAATTGCTATTACATAGAAAAAAGTTCTAAAAACTTTAAACTTAAAAATCGCAAGCGGAATACTTACAGATCACAATGTGATAATCTTCAGGGCTGGTTTTGGTTACATACTCATACAATCCTTTATGCAAAATGTGAAAAGCGGAAAAAGTTAGTCATCCATAAAAGTTTTTGCACTGATGTTTAAAGTTTTTTTTGCGATTTATCATAGATTCTTGCTCGTTTGAGGATTAAAATGGAAAGTTTAATATATGTATTTTTATTATTTGCTAAAACTTAGCACTAAACATGGAAAAAAGTTAACTGCTTTTTTTTTTATAAAAAACCGAAAATTGTATAAAGCCTAAAAATAATTGAATTATAGTTTCAAGTTTAACTCGAAACATGAAAATTTAATTTTAATTTTTAAAGAAAAATAACTAATGCTATATCCAAAATTTCTCTTACTTTGTTTTCCCATTGTTTTCAAAACCATTTCAAACAATACACCAAATTTCAAATTCTAAATATTCCAACGATCCCTTTGAATATCACGCGAGGAATGAAAAATTAGAAAATGCCTTCTACTAAATTTACCGCAACTCACTGTATGACTATTCAACAGTTACCTATCAATTAGCATCCACTATTTAATTACATACTAAAATTTTATTTACAAAATCGTGTACATACATTAATTGTACCAAACTTAAAATTTTTCAATACTAAGGTACCCTGGGTGAATAGCGCCACGTTAAGGTTCTACCAATTTTCACGGCTTAGTTTTAGATTGTATTTTTTAAACAAATATAAGATTTGATACAACAACTCATTGACTATCTATATAAAAAAATAATTTAACAGATATGTATTCATAAAACGTAATGGCGGGATTTCTTGACTAATGCTATTTGGCGTTATTACCCACCTATATGGGTAATAACGCCATCCAAACAAAACTATGAAATAAGATGGAATAATGGCATGTAGATTGCCCAATTCTAAAAATAAAACTTCTACAAACTTAGAAATTGACAAATTGCATTCTAAACTATTGAAAATGTTAATTTTTTTGTGAAAGTGTAAGAAAAAAAAAGGTGTAGTGTGTCGGGGGGGAGGAGGCAAAAGAATATCAGACCGTGAGCTTCTTTTTCCTTAAAAAGGACCGTTTAAATAGAATTATTAGAAACATTGCACGGTTTTAACTGTGTTTATTTGAATCAGTATTTAGGATGTTGCCCGGCCACTGTTGGGAATCAACAGGGTTATTAATGCCAAGGATTGTCGTTATTACCCCGGTATAGTTAATGAGCAATACATTTTAAACTACAGATTATCTCGAGAAGATATCCGAAATCTTCTACAACATTTTAAAAGTACATGAAATGCACTACAAATTTATGTAATAAAGAAACTATTTCCGGATAAAAAAAAAGTCTTCACATCACAAAACTTATCTCGCAAATTTTAGATCAAGTAAATTTTAGTTGCATGTAGAAGCAATAAGACCTACAAATGGAACAAATGAACTTTAAACTGTTTTTTGCGATTTATATGATTTAAAAACCTTCTGCGCAGAGCACATGGGTGTCATTTACCGGATTAGTTCATAATTATGCATAATATTAGCACTTGGCGTTATTACTCCGCCTAGCGTTATTACACCAGACCACCTTAATACATAATTTTGACAACAAATTTGCATTTTTTGATATCTTTTACTTCCGGATACCAGACAGAAAGACATTTAGTCAAGTAGCTTAAGAATTTGTGTAAGGTTAAAATTTGGAACTCGTAATCTTAAATTCATTGTAATCGATTTAAATGTTGCAATTCGGGTAGTTTTTAATAACTAAGTAACTTATAAGTGGAATGAACTGTAATTTTGGATTAATATTTTTGAAGATTATATAAATTGATTTCCTTTAGGAAATAACAGGTTCCTTTAGGTAGATAAAGGATTAATCCTTTATCTACCGACCGCACTTAATAGTAACATTAAAATAACTTATTATAAATATTTTAATATGTCAGTTAGTTGTAATACTGTTTAGAATGAGTTACAGATACATTACTTTATATTGTTCCAAAAGCATTATTGGTTATACAAAACAAAAATATCTTTAAAAGTTGGTTTCTTTTGCCTTTGCATCTTTTCGCCTTTCTTCTTATTGAGGGAAAAAGATGGGGATTTTTCAATGCGGAAATATTTCTATATTTATATTGTAAGAACATCATATTTGTGCGTTTTATAATTCTACAAAATACTAAAAAAATAATTAAAAATAAAAAATTTGAGTGGGATTATAAAAATTGCACAAAATCTCTGTCAATTCCAATTTAATTAATCCTTCTAAATCCTTCAAATATTTATTAAATGATTACGTAAATCTTTTAATTTAGTATAACCAATTTGTGTAAAATGCTTTAGAATGTAAAATTTTCATGAATTCATAATGCGTTAGATAAATGGTTGAAAATCCTTAGCTTATAATTAACACGTTTTTTCTAAAATTAATTTCAAAATATGTATATTTTCGAAACCCTACATTTATTGATTGTTTGGCTTGTCTATTAACGTATTAAGGGGATGAGGGACCTTTAAAATCATTTTTTTTATATTTTTAAACTTGCACTTTAGATATTATTCAAGGGTACATTATATGCATAATAGCACATATTTATCACAAAAAATTAAAAAAAAAATTTTTTTTGAGAAAAATATTGAATTTTTTGTAATATTTTAGATTTAATGAGAATTTTTCAAAATGCTCCATGCGCATTATTTTTTTCCTTGAATGCTTTGATATTTTTTATAGTTATTAATCACAATATATGTCACAAAATTGTGCATGGTTTTTTGAAAATAAAAATAATTGTAAAAGTTATAGGTAATTAATTGTAAAAATAGATTAAAAAATGCTGAAAATTTCGGAAAAATGTAGAAAATATTTTTTTTCTTACCTTTAAATTAAGATATATGAAATTCAATGCACAGTTTTATTAATATACGTAAATCAACCTTGTGTAAATAATACTGGGGATTTTCATTCATATGAAATGCGCATGGGACATTTTGAAATGTTCTCGTTAAATCTAAAATATTACACAAACTTCCCATTTTTTCAAAAAAATAAAATAAAAATAATTTTTTTGTGATAAATATATGTTATAATGCATGTAATGTACCATTGAATAATATTTAAAGTGGAATTTAAAAAAAAAAACTGATTTTAAAGGTCCCTTGTTCCCTTAAGCTACAATGTAAAAGGACATTTCATTATTGCGCAACACCAAATTCTGCGTTGTGTTAAAACAACTTTTTTTGTTTCCGTAAACAATTCTGTAAAAAGAAAAAAAATATTAATACATTATTTGGAGTTTAATTGAAATGGATCTCATCAGGTTCGAACAAAAATTAATCATTTTAGGGTTGAAGGTACTCGAGTGCGAAAAATTGATTGAACCTAGTGTAAAATGTTTAACACTGTAACGTAGTTAAAAAAATAAATAAATAAATGTATCTTTAAGGGGGCTCAGGGGTTGAAAACTTTTCAAAAAATCGATTTTTTTATAATCTAGTTTGATTATTCAATTAATTCTTAACTCAATGCAAAAAAAAGCATAAAAAATATTAGCATTTTTAACGGAGTTATAAGCATTTATGTATCAATACTTACATAGCCGCATCCATATAATTTCAACTTTAAGTCGTGTTTTCTCAAAACTTGATTGTTGACAACTAACACCAAGATTAAAAAACTATTTGATGGAATGGCTTAATTTTTTTTTTCTTTCTTTTTGCATGCATATAACATCATTATCTAGATTATGAATTAAGGATATAACTATCACTTTAAAAAAAAACATTATTAAAAAATCTCTCAAAGTTGAAAATTAAAAAAACCCCTAAAAAATACAACTTTTTTTCCATTAAAAATACTCAAAATATTAAACTATCTAAAATATATTAATTCATAATCTAGACTATCTAAAATATATTAATTCATAATCTAGATAATGATGTTATATGCATACAAAAAAAATTAAGCGATTCCATCAAATAGTTTTTTTTAAATCTTGGTGTTAGTCATCAAAAATCAAGTTTTGAGAAAACGCGACTTAAAGTTGAAATTATATGGATGCGGCTATGAAAGTGTTGATACATAAATGCTTATAACTCCGTTAAAAATGCAAATATTTTTATGCGGTTTTTTGCATTGAGTTAAGAATTAAATGAATAATCAAATTAGATCATAAAAAAATCGATTTTTTAAAAAGTTTTTAACCCCTAGCCCCCTTAAATTTATATTAAATTTTTAAGACTTCTTCCACATTGCTTCTAATCACACTTAGCCTTTAACTGGTGTGACAGGAATTGTAACGTAACTGGTATGAAGCGGTCTGTGAGATCGCAAGATCTCAAAATGAATAAAAGACATGATTAACTCATTAGATAGTGTTTTTGTACAAAATTTTTTGTACAAGACTATTATAATTAATATTCACTCATTTAAAAGTCTCTGGTGATAGTACTAAAGTTCTTAATGGAACAAAATTTCTGTACACTGTTAAAAATTTGCACCATTTGCTGCAACGTTACTTTACCACTTGTATAGAATATCTCTATTCTGACCAATGAGAATGCTCTATAACAAAGTAAAGTAATTGTTTCTATAAAAGCAATAGAGTGACACTGCAGCATAAACTACAGATTTTTAGTAGTGTAGTGTTTATACTTAAACTGAAAATTACAAGTTAAATTATAAAAACTGAAAAAAAGCAGTGGTCTGTGAGACCGGTAACATTAATTAAAAGGTTAAATAAAACCACGAAGATGATCCTCCAATTAATTTATATTTCAGTTCTAACATTAAAAACAAACTGAACTTAAAAAATATATATTTGACGATATCAATAAAGCAAATTGGGAGTTTTTTAAATTATTGATTATTTTCGAAATAATTATTCATTTTTAGTGATTGGGTTACTTTTAAAATCCACATATTAAACTCCGATTTTTACAACACACTTCCTTATTATTATTCAAATATATTTAGAATAAATCAACTCTCATAATATAGCTAATATTTAACCATTTAAGCGGCCTAACCGGGTTTTTCTGTCACTTAACTTTTAGAAACAATAGCTGATTTAACGTAAAATAGGTATGAAAATTAATTTTTTGAAGTGAATAAGATAAATGAATATGTAAGTTTTGTCGAATACAAATTTTCATATCAGTAGCTTTTATAGATACTATTTAATGAATTGTTAAAAATGAAGGGAATATTTTGCTGGCCGCTTAAAAAGGGTTACGTTCAATTTCTACATTGATACAATTAAATAAAACTTCGGTAGAACTTTTCAATTAATTTATATTTCAATTCCAATATCAACAACATACAATTGCTTTTTTAAAAATGGCTGACTTTATCTAAGATGGATTCTCAAGAGGGGTTAGAATAATTAAGTGTATTTAAAAAGAAAGAAAACTTTTAACATTTGTTTGACTTTTCCATTAACTTATTAAACTAAAATGGTAAAAAGACACTTCACTAGTAACATTTCTAAAAAAATAGAAACTTGGAATAAATGCAACTTTCAAGTTCAATGTCAAGATATGCCTGAAATACAAGTTAACACTTAAATCCCAAAAGATTCTCAGGTTTAAAAGCTGTTCGCGTTTCCACTTAAGCAAAGTGCTTTTCTTGTCAAAATATTTTTTTGTGCGTACTTCCAAAAACAAAAGAATGCACTGTAAAATGTGAAGGTGTGAATAAATTATTTAGGAAAGAAGAGAAAAGAAATGTACCACAAGAAGTAATTTCAGATAAAACGTAAAAGAGAAATCTCAAAGCAATTTGATCATTGAAAGAGAATAAGAAAAAGGTGCGTTAAAAGAATTTTCTCAAAATGTCACAACAAACAGTAGTTCTCCTTTAGTATGTTATAGTTGGTTGTGTTCTTTCATACACAGTTTCAGAGTGCATTTTTATGCCAAACGCATCTCGTTAACTCGAACTTAACAGGACCACAAGAAATGTTCGAATTATTCGAAATTCGAATTATGAACATGCTTAAAATGGTACTATTACAAAGGAATTAATATTGTAGTGTTTTTAAATTTATTTCGTCTATTATCATTAGAATATGACTTAATATTAAATTAAAGTATGTAAATATAAAAACTAATTAAGGGATTAAAAACAAGCAAAATGGAAGAAAAATTTGAAGCGTCACTGATGGACAGGCGGGACACTAAGAAAGTGGATATCAAATGCATGGGATTATATGCATATTCGTTCAGAACAACTCTCACAAAAATCAAAGAAAAAAAGTTATTCAAAGGATCTGAAGTCCCTGAGAAAGAAAAAAAAATGAAAAATCGGGATTTTTGATAGTTCGAATTAAACGAATTCAAGAGAAAATGAGTTCGAATAAATGAAAAATTTTAATGTTATTCTGCCATTAAAAATTTCGAGACTTCATGTTTAGTTCAAATTAAGCAAAGATTCGATTTATCCGATTTCGAATTAACGAGAGTCAACTGTACATTAGTCTTTCGTTATTTCGAATGCAACCAAAAAGCGAAGCATATCCGGGAAAAGCAATACTACCAAAAGCGTTGTAATATTACATAACATCCTCAATCTTGATGTCGCCTCTAGCAGACACCAAAGATCATCCTTTAATCCTTTATCTACCGCATTATGAATTCCTGAAAATTTTACAATCTAAAGCATTTTACGCAAATTGTTTAAACTAAATTAAAAGATTTACATAATTATTTAATAAATATTTGAAGGATTGTATAAGAATTGAAGATTTAGAAGGGTTAATTAAATTTGAATTTACAGGAATTTTGTGCAATTTTTATAACCCCAGTCAATTTTTTTATTTTTAATTATTTTCTTAGTATTTTGTAGAATTATAAAATGTACAAATATGATGTTCTTACAATATAAATATAGAAATATTTCCGAATTGAAAAATCCTCATCCCCGTCCCTCAGCGCCAAGAAAGCTGAAAAGATTCAAAGGCAAAAGAAACCATCCTTTTAAAAATATTTTTATTTTCTATAACAAAAAATTCTTTTGGAACAAGATAAAGTAATGTATCTGTAACTCATTCTAAACAATATTACAACTGACAGACTTATTAAAAGAATTTTATAATAAGTTATTTTAATGGTACTTATAAGTACCGTCGATAGATAAAGGTTTAAATTAATTTAAATTCTTCTAGAATTATTACATTCTTTTTTCGGAATATCCTTAATAATTGCATGGACAATCGATATATAGACTAATACATTTTTAGTGGTATTTCATAGCAATTTTAAATTAATTTTTGTTTCCCAACGCAACATTTGGCTTAGGACAGAGGAGGATAATACGACTACACGTTAGTAATTAATTTAGATTGGCTGCCAAAACCTTAGTTTATCTGTACCAAGCTAATTGGGACGTAAGTACCTCGAATATCGAAAATATCGAACAATAGGAATTGTGTATGAAAACTCGCTGTGCTTGCGAACTTAACATCTCTTTGAATAAAAGATAATAAAACGTTTTAAATGATATAAATAAACATATATAAAGTTATGTACACATATAAAGTATCACAGTTCAACAAATTTAGGAAGGAAATAAACTACAAGTAGTAAATTTTAAAAAGCAAATGTATTTTTTTTAACTATACTAAGTTAAATGTAGAATGATAGCATTGATAAAAACAAAACAAATCTCAAGATTTTCTTGGTACGTTAAATTTATGACTTTAAAAAAATATTTTTTAAATCATAAATTTAACAATGAAAATTTTTGAAATTTAAAAAGAAAACAGGTTAAATTTATACTATTTTGTCAAAAAAGTCTGCTGCCTTTCATTGAAAAAAATTTGTATTTTCTATGAGTGGCTATATGATTTCGCAAATTTTTGAGTAACAGAAGATATAACGGCTTCATTGCTCCAAATATTTTAGGGCAGTAGTTATTGCTTAACCCTTTGCGGCGCAGTGGTATATCTATGAAACCACTAAATTTGAATTCCCAAACGCCTCTTGGTACCGAAATTTTGGTAAAAATATTTACGATTTATTAAATGTGTGAAACATAGATTTTTCTAATTTACAAATAAAGTAGTTTTCAATTTCCGATGATAGTCATTAATTTCAGTACTTAAGCAATGAATTTGTCCTGCGCCGCATAGTTTTAAAACAACTTCAGTATAACTTATAATCCTTGAATCCACAAGACACTTGCACGGATAGAGAATTAAAATGTGTTGTTTTTTTCCTTTTCAAGGGGGAAAAAATCAGACTTCGTTATGAGCCGGTTAACAGAAACCTCGATTAATGGAAGCTCTATTAATTGAGGTTCTACTGTACATAAATATAACCATTATGATGCAGCATAACTTTTACGAAAAGAAGGACTAAAGTAGCAATATGTGAAGATGAACTGTTATTGAGTGCGATGTAATGAAGAGCTAACGCAATGGGATAAAAATTATTTAATATCTTTTTACTTATATCTATGAATTGCATGTTATGCAGCAACTTGATTGTACGGGAATTATCAAAATTAGACAGAATAGCTGATTAAGCAACATTACTATTATACCAATATGAATTAAATATTTCCAACTGAGCGAAAAATTGCGCAGGCCGAGAATCGAATCTTAGCTTACAAGGCCAGTGCTTTACCTTTAACAGGGCACGATTAAATAGGGTAAATAAAAATCTTTGTTGAGTTACTCAATCTATATATTTTGTTATTAAAATCTTATTTTAATAGATTTGGGCCGATCAATATTCTTTATATCTATTCTAACCGGTGAGCATTTTTCTCTCAGATAATCTTATTGGTCATAACATCTGGTCTGTAATTTAGACAGCTCAACAAAATAGACCGCAGTTAAAGGAACTCAAGAGAAGGATGGGTACTTAGATAAATTATTATTTTAACATAACCAACTGATAAGTAAAGTTACCATATGAATGAAATATTTCCCTGATTAATTTATTACTCATTTGGAAATATTTAATTCGGAACTACAAACCAGTTACATATCAAACTAAATATAAGGGCATAAAGAAAGCAATGAATGTAAGAACATGTTTGATAAAATATTTAATAAAGGTTTTTTTCATTAAAACGGAAACTAAGAAACTAAACCTTCGAATAACTATTAAATTTCCTTTGTTAAGAAATATTTTTTATTTCTAAAGAGTCATTCTTTCTTTATTCCAAACATTCATTTAAAATGACACTTAAATATAGAGAAAATGTCCTTTGCGTTCCATTTATTATCATTCCATTTTATTAAATCTCAAATGCACAAAACACGGTGTAATACACGTCAACAGGTTTTAGTTATTTCTTTTACAGTGCGGTGACAGTTAAAGTGCCTTTCAGTGTTCTTTCTTTTACGACTCGAATAATTTGCCTTAAAATATAAATTTCAACACTTGATAAAATTGAATTGTCAGAAAAGCATTAATGTTATTCCGAACCTATTGTAAAATGTTTTAAATTACTTTTATAAAATGACACTTTGTAAATTGGTTTATTTTTTCTTCCTTATTCGAAAAATAAATAAATAAATAAGTAAAAATCTTTGTTGAATTACTCAATCTATTTAATTTGTTATTAAATTTTTTTTTAATAGATTTGGGCCGATCAATATTCTTTATATCTATTTTATCCCTCCATCAAAAAATTTAAAAAAAGTATTTATACATTTATAATTTTAATATTCATTTATCCGAAGAATAGCTAAATCACTAATATGTGATTTAGAGGAACAAAATTTCTAAATAATTGATAATATTTTTTTATGCTAAAGTACACTGTCAAAAAAAAGTATCTTGATCCACGAAAAAAATATCATAATTATGAGGGAATTAAATCTTCTTATAACTACTAAATATCCTTTGTTAAGAAATACCTTTCATTTCTAAAGAGTCATTCTTTATTTATTTTAAACATTCATTTAAAATGACACTTAAATATATGAAAAATGTCCTTTACATATCCTTTATTATCACCCACATTTTATTAAACCTGAAACTCACAAAACACAGTGTTAGACATGTCAACAGGTTTTAGTTATTTTCTTTTACAATGCAGTGACAGTTAAAATGCCTTTCGGTGTTCTTTCTTTTACGACTCGAATAACTTGCCACAAAATATAAATTTCACCTCGTGTTAAAATTGAATTGTCTGAAAAGCATTAATGTTATTCCGAAACCTGTTGTAAAATATTTTAAATTACTTTTATAGAAAGGAAATCATTGATTTACCTTTCTTTTCTTATTCGTAAAAATCCATGTGTGTTGAATTACTCAATCTATTTAATTTATTATTAAAATCGTATTATAATAATATTATAATCAATCAATTGTTCTTTTTGCTTATTTTTGTTCACAATTTAAAAAAAAATAACCAATTACTTATTTTTTACTAATTGTAAAATTCATTTATGCGAAGAACAGCTGAATCGTTAATATAAGCTTTAGAAGAGCAAATTTTCTAAATAACTGATAATATTTTTATTTTTTTATGTTTAAGTGTACTGTAAGAAAAAAGTAACTTAATCTTTGAAAATATAACATAACCATGAGGGAACTAAATCTTCGTATAACTATTAAGTTTCCTTTATTAGGATTATCCTTAATTATTCTTTTTCATTTCTTTCTATAGAGTGATTTTTTATTTATACCAAAGATTCATTTAAAATGACATTTAAACATAGGGCAAATGTCTTTTGCATTCCATTTATTATCACCACCATTTTATTTAATCTGAAATACACAAAACCCGGTGTAAGACATGTCAACAGGTTTTAGTTATTTCCTTTTACAGTGCGGTGACAGTTAAAGTGCCTTTCAGTGTTCTTTCTTTTACGACTCGAATAATTTGCCATAAAATATTAATTTCATCTCGCGTTAAATTTGTACTGTCAGAAAAGCATTAATGTTATTCCGAACCTATTGTAAAATGTTCGAAATTACTTTTATAAAAGGAAAATTTGTATATAAATTTAACTTTATTTTATCATTCAAAAAAAAAAAAAAAACACCCAACATTTGAGTTAAATTGCTCAAACTATTTAATTTATTATTAAAATCATATTTTAATAATATTTGGATCAATCAATTATTCTTTGTACATATCTTTATCCTCCCTCAAAAAAACTAACAAATTATTTTACATTTATAAATTGTAATATTCATTTATTCTAAAAATAGCTAGATAACTTATCTATGTTTTAGAGATGCAAAATTACTAAAAAATTCTTAAAATCATTCTTTTCTTAATATTAAAATTCGGTTTTAAAAAAATCTCCTAATTCAAATTATTTATAGGGATCTGCTATCAAATTACATTTCAAACTAAATATAAAGGTATAAAGAGTGCAATGAATGCAAGGACACACTTGATAAATCATTTCTGAAACAGCTCTTTTATCAAAACGGATGAATAAGAAACTGAATTTTCAAATAACTATTAAATATCCTTTGTTAAGAAATGCTTTTACTTTATAAAAAGTCATTCTTTATTTTTTTCCAAACGTTCATTTAAAATTATACTTAAATATAGGGAAAATGTCCTCTGCATTCTATTTATTATTGTTCGATTTTATTAAATCTCAAATGAAGAAAACACGGTGTAAGGCACGTCAACAGGTTTTTAGTTATTTCATTTTACAGTGCGGTGACAGTTAAAGTGCCTTTCGGTGTTCTTTCTTTTACGACTAAAAAATTTGCCATAAAATATAAATTTCACCTCGTGTTCAAATTGAATTGTCAGAAAAGCATTAATGTTTCTGAACCTATTGTAAAATGATTTAAATTACTTTTATAAAATAAAAATTGTATATTGATTTAAATTTATTTTCTTATTTGCAAAAATATCTGCGTTAAGTACTCAATCTATTTAATTAATTATTAAAATCATTTGTTAATAATATTTTCATTCGATAAATCATTCTTTGTACCTATTACAGTGCCCCATCAAAATATTTAACAAATTATTTTTCATTTGTTCAAACTATTCTTTTATCCGAACAATATCTAGATTATTAATGTATGCTTTAGAGGTGCAAGATCTCTAAATAATTGGTAAAATCTTTGTAGACTGTATATATATATCTTAATCTACGGAAACATAACCACGAGGAAAAATATATAGTAGCTTTTTCCAAATTATTCATCATTCTTAAAAGCGTTCTTTATTGTAAGCCATCTTAGAAACCAATGTAATTTTAGGATATAAAGAAGCATTTAAATGGTAAATTCCAAGCGTAAAGAATACTATTGTTGAAAATTCTTAGAAAAAACGTCCAATCATCAAACGATTTTTATAGATAAATATTTCTTGATCATATTGTGAAGAGGTCTGTTAAACATTACAATATTATCATATTAATACATTGTAAAAAAGCTGCATTAAAGATTCCAGACAATGTCCGTAAAAACGGACTTTATTCCCATATCACAGGACTTTGCCATTACATTAACGGTTTTTAGCCGTAAAACAAAAAATTACGAAAATTGGCCGTTTATATTAATAAAGTGACATATTCTGTACATTTACTGGATAATTCACGGTCAAATACGTAAATTTACATTATTTTTTTACAGTGTATTAAAAAATATGCTTTAATTGCTTATAACAAATACGTACAAGCTAATTTCATGATCTCCTGTCATGGAATCTTATCCTAATAAATCCATCCTGGAATATTAAATGTGAAAAAAAAAAAACTCCAAATTCAAAATATCAATATGGTTCTACAATCAAATTAAATTTCAAACTAAGTATAAAGGTGCAAAAAATGTAACAAATGTAAGGATACATTTCACAAATCATTTATGGAAAATATCTTTTATTAAAACGGACGAATAAGAAACTAAATCTTCGAATAACTATTAAATAACCTTTGTTAAGAAATACTTTTCATTTCTAAAGAGTCATTCTTTATTTATTCCAAACGTTCATTTAAAATGACACTTAAATATAGCGAAAATGTCCTTTGCATTTCATTTATTATCACCCCGTTTTATTAAATCTGAAATACACAAAACCCGGTATAAGACATGTCAACAGGTTTTAGTTATTTCCTTTTACAGTGCGGTGACAGTTAAAGTGCCTTTCAGCGTTCTTTCTTTTACGACTCGAAAAATTTGTCATAAAATATAAATTTCACCTCGTGTTAAAATTGAATTGTCAGAAAGGCATTAATGTTATTCCGAACCTATTGTAAAATGTTTTAGATTGCTTTTACAAAATGTAAATTTGTATGTTCATTTAATTTTATTTTCTTATTCGAAAAAAAAAATATGTGTTGAATTACTCAATCTATTAAATTTATTATTAAAATCAAATTTTAATAATAATTGGGTCGATCAATTATTCTTTGTACTTATTTCAATCCTCCATATAAAAGCTGCAACAAATCCGTAAAATAGCTAGATCATTAACTTATGCTTTCGAGGTGCAAATTTTCTAAATAATTGGCAGCATCTCTGTTTTTTAATTTTAAGGGGACAGGGGTTATGAAAAAGCAAATCTTTTAATTTTCAATATATTTATTTTAAAATTGTTAGGATTGTTGCTGGCAAGTTAAAATAGTTAAATTCAAAATTTTGTGAAAATAATAAAAAGCTTTTAATTATTAAGGGTGTTCTTAAATCAAAAAGGGCAACTTTGTGACACATGCATTAATTTATTTTTGTTCGGAAATGCATGATAATAGTAGGTGTTGTTATTCAGAAATTGTCTAAATGCACTCATTCTTTTGTTTATTAAAAAAAAAATAGATTTTTCATAACAAGCCTTCAAAGTTGACACTTTTGAGCCTATTCCCCGACGAAAGCAGAAAAACCGGTCGAAAAGGAGGAGAAAAACGGGTGATTGCGTCATCGAAATAGCTTATAACTCGATAAGTAATTTAATTATCATAAAATGGAAAAATAAGTTCAATTCGAAATCGCTTTCCTAGTCAGGCATTAAAATTTTATAACTTTCTGTTAAAAAAGGAGTTTGTAAATGTGTCAAAACATTTTTCGCTTGTTGAGCGGATCAGTTGAGAACACCCTTAAGATTTACAATATATAGTAAAATTTAAAATAATAGATTTAAAATATAAATGTATAAAGAATGCAATGAATGTAAGGACACATTTGATAAATCATTTATGAAAAAGTTATTTTATTAAAACCGACGAATAATAAGAAACTAAATCTTTGAATAACTATTAAACATCTTTTATTAAGAAATATTTTTCATTTCTAAAGAGTCATTCTTTATTTATTCCAAACATTCATTTAAAATTACACTTAAATATAGGGAAAATATGTCCTTTGCGTTCCATTTATTATCACCTCAATTTTATTAAATCTCAAACGCACAAAACACGGTGTAATACACAACAACAGGATACGGTTATAACCTTTTAAAGTGCGTTGACAATTAAAATGCCTTTCAGTGTTCTTTCTTTTACGACTCGAATAATATGCCATAAAATATAAATTTCAACTCGCGTTAAAATGTAATTGTCAGAAAAGCATTAATGTTAATCCGTACCTATTGTAAAATGTTTTAAGTTACTTTTATAAAATGGAAATTTGTATATTGATTTAGCTTTATTTTCTTATTCGATAGAAAAAAAAAACATGTGTGTTGAATTGCTCCGTCTATTTAATTTATTGTTAAAATCATATGTTAACAATATTTGGGTCTAACAGGTTTTTTTTATCTATTTCAGTTCCCCATCAAACAATTTAATAAATTACTTTACATTTATTAATTGTAATCTTCATTTTTTAAAAGAATAGCAAAATCTTTAACTTATGCTTTAGTTGTGCAAAATTTCGGAAATAATTAGCAATATATTTCATTTTTATGTTAAGGGGAATAGCGACATTAAACATTACATCTTTTAATTTTCAACACTTATATTTTAGAATTGTTAGGATTATTTCTGGCAAGTGCAAATAGTTAAATTTAATATTTGATGAAAATAATAAAAAGTTTTTAAATTATTAGAATTTAAAATGTATTGATAAAGTTTAAAATAATAGGTTTAACATACTATAAAGGTATAAAGAATGCAATAAATATAAGGACACATTTGATAAATCCTTTATGAAACAGTTCTTTTATTAAAACAGATGAATGATAAGAAACTAAATCTTCGAATAACTATTAAATATCCTTTGTTAAGAAATACTTTTCATTTCTAAAGAGTCGCTCCTTATTTATTCGAAACATTCATTTAAAATGACACTTAAATATAGGGAAAATGTCCTTTGCATTAAATTTATTATCACCCCCATTTTATCAAATATCAAACGCACAAACACGGTGTAAGACAAGTCAACAGGTTTTAGTTATTTCCTTTTACAGTGCTGTGACAGTTAAAGTGCATTTCAGTGTTCTTTCTTTTGCGACTCGAATAATTTGCCATAAAATAAAAATTTCACCTCGTGTTAAAATGGAATTCTCAGAAAAACATTAATGTTATTCCGAACCTATTGTAAAATGTTTTAAATAATTACTTTTATAAAAGGAAAATTTGTATATTGATTTAGCTTTATTTTTTTATCCAGAAGAAATAACATTTTATGTTGTATTGCTAAATCTCTTTAATTTCTAATTAAAATCATATTATAATAAAATTTGGAAGATTAAATTATTCTTTTTACCTGTTTTGGTGTTCCATCAAAAAATGTAACTTATTATTTATTTTATATTTATTACTTGCAATATTTTTTTTTCCAAAGAATAGCTCGATCAGTCATCTATGCTTTAGAGGTGCAAAATTTCTAAATAGTTCGTAAAATCTTTGTTTTTATTAATGTTAAAATACGCTGATAAAAAAACCTTCAAATTTAAGCTTTTTTATGTTAAAAAAACACATTTGTGTTGTATTTCTCAATCTACTAAATATATTATTTAATTCATTTTTTTAATATTATTTAGATTTTAAATATACTTTGTACATATAACTGTCCCCCATCAAAAATTTTTACAAATGTTTTATGTTAAATTTATTAATTGAAATATTCATTTAACCGAAGAACAGCTGAATCACTAATGTATGCTTTAGAGGAGAAAAATTTCTAAATAGTTGATAAGATTTTTCTTTTAAAAAAATAGTCATTTTAGTTTACGAAAAAAAAAAAAACATAACCATGAGGAAACTATATCTTCGTACCACTACACTCTGAAAAATAAATGTGTAAATTAGTCAAATTTACACACATTTATGTGTAAATTTGTAAATTTACAGACTTGCCATGTACTTTACACATTTTTTTTGCAGAATTTTACCTGTTTTTATGTGTATTTAGCTTTTGAAACTAAGTGTGTCATTTGTTATCACTTGAAAAACATAAATAAGTGTGTAAAAGTAGAAAAATACCTAAATTGACACCGATTGGTATGTTATTTTAATTTACGCATAGTTACACATTTTGTAAAAAGAATTACTTATTTTTATGTGCATTTATTTTGTGATATTAAGACTGCAAGTTGTTGTCGGTTGGTTACCCAGACAAATGTGTAAAATTAGAAAAATACCTGGATTTACATGAACTTCTGTGTTATTTTAAATGTTCGTCTGCATTTTGTATAATAGCAAGTACGCGGGTGAAAAATGAAAATTGAAAACATCTGCTGTATCATAGTTTCGCCATTTTTAGAATCGAACATGTCAAAAGAGGAAAGTTTGTTCTCCTTTTTTAACTCAAAAAATAAGAATAAATAATAATGCAATTACAAATAATCGAGGAATGTTAATTATCACAGAATGTTTGTCTTCATATTTAGAAAAAAATTGAACTATCTTTTCTTTTCTATTGTGATTTTACCGGCATGAAAAAAATGGATTTTCTATAACAAAGGTAAGTAAATGTTTTGTTCTAATGAAAATAAAGCTTTTCAATTGACAACTAATTTAATAGATTTTCATGGTTCAGTTTTTCATATTTAAACTGTAAGTTTTTTGACATACATCCAAAAATTAAGGAATTTAAATGTCATTATAAATATTAGCAGCATTATTATATTTAAGAAAATGATAAAATTTCGGTGCTTTATTTTCTAATATTGTTCGTTTTTTTCTATTTGAATATATCTAATCTTTTTCTAGCTCAGATTCCTTTTATTATGTAAAAATGTAAAATAATGTTTATGATTTCTCTGTGTTATGAAAGTTTTATCATAAAAAATGCTATCATATTTCAACTAAATTATGATTATTTTATTGAATTAGTAAAATTTAGATTAGAAAATCTTAATCATTGTCCGAGTTCCAAAGGTGTCGCAAAAGTGACTGCGTTCCTTCATATTAAGCATACTTATGACCATTCTATGAAAGCTATAATTATGAAGAAAGAGAAGTATAAATATGTGTATTAGTTATTGAATTGACTTTTGAATTTAAACCCTAATTTAACACATTTAGTGAAATACTTTTTGAACTTATTCTAAAAAGAATTATATACATGGTATGTATATGTATATATATGTGTATTTGTAAAATGTCTCATTTTTGAAAAAATGAGATTATTTGTAAAATGATACATTTTTGCAAGAATGAAATTATTTTTGGTTAGAAATTGAATTATCTGTATAAATGAACTTTCTTAAAACAGAGCCAATATTTTTATTAAAATAATTAGTGTTTTTAATTTCATTATTTGTGAATTTATTATCTTAAAAATGTAATTAATTTGTGTACATCAATATAATAAAAATAAAATTAAATAGATTGCATTTTTTTTAGTTCATTTGTGCTTTTTTGTGTGTTTCTGTATTTATAAAAAAATTTCGATACTTCTTAAGATGTATTATTTAAACCTGTAATAAATAAATATATATATAAGAATGTAAATAAATAAATAAATAAATAAAAGTTATGCGCGCATTTTTTTTTGGGGGGGGGGGTCGTTTTTTGAAGCAAGCTATTTTAAAGTATTACATATTACACTTCAGTACAGGTAGATGTGCCAGTAAAGGACGCCCTTCTAGTAATGTATCAACAATAAATCACAATAATGTAATCACAATAAATAAATAAATAAATAAATAAATGCAAACTAAGCTTTTATTATTTTTTCATAGGGAGCGAACAATTTTAATCAGCTGACTTAAGCCGGTAATTATATCGTAATTTAAATCAACTTTTTTTTAATCATTGACTAAAATCATAAATTTTATAAAGATTTAAAATGACAGAAAAAAGTATTAAAATCTAAGGTTTCTACAGGTATTGACTTTTGAATACACAAAAAAACTTTAAATAATTATTTCTAATCTTAATTTCTGAGTATTGTCAAAGACTTAAGCATGATAATTTTGTAAAAATCATAGTTTTTATCTTATAAGTATAAAAATCATCTAATTTAAAAATGATATTCAAATCTGGTATAAATTACAATGTCATAATTTCCTTTTAATAATCAAATTATTGATTCTTTTATATAATATAGGCATAGCAAGTATAATAATTTTCTGCAAATAAACGAATAAAGCAGCCAAATCTTATTTTCTCATTCTGCTTTTGCAATAATAAATTTATAGCAATCATTGGAACTAAAAATAGAATAAAATAATGACATCGGCTGAATCGCTATTGTAAAAGAAGGCATGAGAAAAAAAATAATAATAAAATATTAAGCATAGCAAGAGCTTATTCAGTAAAAGTTGAATGTTTTTACTTTTTCAACTCATATACACTAAATAAAAATTTTCATGATTAATTAAGGCAGCAAAACTGTCTGAAACAGTAAATGCCGAGAACTTCCACTAAGTGCTAATAATGGTGCTGTTTAGTGTTTTGAGGATTTCATATATAATTGGCTATTCCTTATATTTACTTTGTATGTGTGTATGAATGTGCTGGCATATTTTGGGGGGCTAATATATGCAAACGTGGATGTAAATTTAGATTCAAGCTATTGGCAGATTGCAAAATGAGATGCAAATAAATTTGTTAATTTTGTTAATTGTGTTACTAATTGATGAAATTACTTATTTGCAGTTGTTATTAATTCTGTAACTATTTGCTGTTTCCTCTAAGCACTTTTTTAGGTTGGAAAAACTTTCTTCTTATGAAATTGGCAAAATGCACCCTACTTTATTGAAATATAATTAAATTCACTTACAGTAAACACAGATTTCTTGTAATACAACTTCCAAATTACACATTATTTCTTAATCTAAGTTCCCAAGATCTTATGAAAGTGATAGAGAATTATTTCTTTATAAAAAAATTAAAACATGTTATTATTTAATTGTATTTTTCAAATTGTAATTCATAAAATTATTAAAATTAATGGCACTTTGTTTATCATAATGAGAAACTGAATGCTTTTTATAATTACTAAACAAATTACTAAGTATGATTCCCCATGAAATAGTGTACTTTTTGAAACTAGCATCTTCCCTTTTTTTTCTTTCTAGAATGAGCACAAAATTGTTAATAATCATTTTAGCAATTAAAATATGTTATATACTAATTAAAAATTATATTATTACTAATTTTATGCTAATTAAAAATGTATATTATGTTCCTAAATACAGAGATTGTTATTTAATAATTATTAATTTTAAATAGTGTTAATAGTTTATGTTAAATGCGGTTATTAATAATTGGAATAAATGTAGATATCATTTAATATAGTTTTGCACAATATTGCATAATATTATTTCAAAATATCAATTTATATAATGTTATTATATGCTACAAAGGAAACTACTACTAAAAATAGCTCATAGTTACAGACATTATAAAACTACTTTGTAGTTTTTATAATGTCTGTAACTATGAACTATTAGTTATGTTAGTTAAAGGATAAAGACACAGATTATGTTAGCAATTAGAGGATTTTTTTTGTTTTGGTAGACAAAAATCCTTGGTAGTCATTCAGTATTTGAACATTGGGGATAAAAATCATAAACTTCCAATTTATATCAAAATAATCTGATTTAGTCCTTTCAGGTATGATGTACTACTCATAGTACGTGTCTTTGAATGGGGTATTATTTTGTTTTAAGAAATATTTTTGCTGATATTTACATGCAGTAATGTTATTATATGTCTATGCATTTACTATATGACTTCATTTTATGCTTAAGCATTTAATAATAATAATAATTATTATTATTATTTGGTTAATTTTCTCTGCGCTGTTTGCGATTCTTTTATTTCGAACATCATATTTCACTCTTTAAATTTAAAATAAAAGTTACTTTCTTGAAAGAACCATGTCTAATAATGCGCAGAATGTAGGAGAAAGTTCTAATATCAGTTAAATCTTATTGCAATGCAATATTTTCTAAACATTTCCCAAAATTCTTTTTTAGCAATATGTATAATGCAATATATTATTATTTATTACGCAATATAATAATATTATCATAATATTTTTAGCAATATGTATAATTCAATATGTATATTGAATAATACGCAAAATAGCAACATTCTTTATCTTTCAGATTATGAAATATTGGTGAAACACTAATTAATGTACTTGGATAGCTAGTATTAATATTAATAATGTAAAAGTATGTATTATTAATACTATTAATATTACTAATATTAAAATGTATTATTAATATTATTAATAATAAATATTTCTGATAAAATTGCTCTTTAAAATATTAAAAACAATATGAGTTGTTATAGCAGTAAATATGAGCGAGATAATTTTTTTTTTTAACTTTAATTTAAAAGACAGAAATTGTAAGGAATTGAAATTATGCACAGTCTGCGTATAAATTGTGATCTCACGGTTGTAGAACTATAAACCAACTCTAATTTGTAATTTCTTTTAAGAAATTACAAATTGGTGATTAAAATTTCAGTTTATCATGCTTTATATAAAAACGGGTATATCGGTGATACGAAAATGATTTGTCTTTTATTTAGTGTGGTGTGAAAATTGCCAAAATACATTGCTGGTATACTGTTTTCTGGGCATCAAACAGAGCTACCAGAAAATATAATCTCAATCACTAAATGATATTGTTCTTTGAACAATTTTTTTAATCATTAAAATTATCATTATTAATCATTGGGAATTAATTCCCAATTTAAACATACTAAAACATATAATGTTAACGCTAAATACATAAAAATATTTCTGCTTGGAATATTACACAAATATCTAAATATTTTGATTATTACACACAAATCTGTGTTTTGCATGTTTAGCAGAAATATTTATATGAAGAGAATGCTACACAAAAATTTGTGTATTTTGCATATTATACAAAAACCTTTGTAATTTACATACTACACAAAAAATTGAGTATTTTACATAAAACACAAAAGTATGTGTTTCTTGCATTATACACAAAAATACATTTAATCACAGAAAATTACACATATGAATGTGTGAGAATATTACACATAAATCTGTGTATTCTTCTGCAATTTACACATTAAAGTGTGTATTTCAAGACTTATCAGATAACATTTACACATTTGGACTTATTATCAAATTACACTTTAAAGTGTGTATTTTCAAATTTACACATTAGGCGTGTATTTTGGCAATTTACACACCAATTTACACACATAGACATGTCGTTTTTGTATCATCGATATACCTGTTTTTATGTGTGAATTTACACAATTTTTTTTGAGTGTATTAATTATCCTTTGTTAAGAAATATTTTTCATTTCTAGAAAGACATTCTTTATTTATTGCAAATATTCATTTAAAATGACACTTAAATATAGGGAAAACGTTCTTTGCATTTCATTTATTATCACCCCGTTTTATTAAATCTGAAATACACAAAACCCGGTGTAAGACATGTCAACAGGTTTTAGTTATTTCCTTTTACAGTGCGGTGACAGTTAAAGTGCCGTTCGGTGTTCTTTCTTTTACGACTCGAATAATTTTCCATGAAATATAAATTTCTCCTCGTGTTAAAATTGAATTGTCAGAAAAACATTAATGTTATCCCGAACCTATTGTAAAATATTTTAAATTTCATTTATAAAATGAAAATTTGTATATATTTATTTACCTTTATTTTCTTATTTTAAAAAATCCATCAGTGTTGAATTAATCTATTTAATTTATTATTAAAATAATATTTTAATAATATTTAGGTCGATGAGATGTTATTTGAACCTATCCCCATAAAAAATTTTAAGAAATTATTTATTTTACATTTATTAATTGATGACCTCAGAAGCCAAGGGGTACAAGTGACAAAATCTCGATTTGGAGTAAATTGAGTTTAAAGATAATTGATGTTAAATTGGAACATCAATAACAATTGACTAAATTGAAATAGGAAACATCTGCTTGTTGCCTTCTAATCTTTGAACTCTAATTTCAATAGCTGTTAAAAAAATAGAGTACATTTTTCTTTAAATGTATAATTAATCAATATTGTTTGTTTTTCGAAAAAAGTGGTTTATCTCTATAACTCCCCAAATAATAAGAAAATGACCTATATTTCTTTACCTGAAATGAAACAAGCATATTTCCAGATACCCTGTGCACTTAACTCAATTTTTTCAATTTTGTCACTTATACCCCTTGGCTTCTGGGCTCCTCAATTTTAATATTCATTTAGCCGAGGAATAGCGAGATCATTAATCTATTGTTTAAATATGCAAAATTTCTAAATAATTTTTAAAACCTTTGTTTTTTTGTTTGTTTGTTTTTCATTAATAATGTACACTGTAAAAAAAATCATATTATAAATGCGGTACAGTTGGCCAAATTTAATGAAAATTAGAAACTGTAAATTCAAAGATCAGTCAATATAGTATACTGAAAGACAAACATAACAGTTTTAGAACTTAAAGTTATGGACATGAGATCACAGCACCAATTGAAAATAAACTTCAAAAATAAAAATATGAGAATCATTTTAATATTTATCTGTGGATATACATAACAATAGTAACAAATATGCTTTAATTGCTTTTAAAAAATACCTACTAACTAATAATATTGGGTTTACAACCCGAAAAACGCGTTTTTTTTTTTAAATATCTGTCTGTAAGTTTGTCTGTCTTTATGTGACATACATTTTGGAATTTGACGTACGGAATTTAATACAAACTTATATTCATGTAGTCGCTAATGTAAATTGATGCTGACTCGTTTTCGATGTAAATCGCTCAATAGGTGGCGCTGCTATGTTGCCTTTTTTGTTTTACCCAACAGTCGTATCGCAAGAACTGATGCACGGATTTCGAGCAAACTTCAAATTCGGTTAGTCCTTGTCATGAGTTGATGTTCTCAACATATTGATGTAAATCGCTTAGCAGATGGCTCTGCTGTGCTACATTTTTACGATTTTCACACTAGCTCTATTTCAAGAAATAATCCATGGATTTTCATCCAACTTTAGATTCAATTAATCCTTGATATTTACTGGTTGTGTTTACGTTTAGGTGCCAGTCGCCCAATAGGTGGCACTGCTATGCTGTTTTTTCCCGAATTCCCACAATCGCTTTATTTCTAAAACTAATCCACGAATTTTCATCAAACTCGAGATTCAGGTATTTCTTGATAAATATTATTGCTGATTGTATTTTGATGTAAATCACACTACAGCTTCCGCTTTTATGTTGCAATTTTCCAGGTATCTTCCATATTATTATTTTAAGACCTAATGCACGGAATTTTATCCTTTAGAATAGACGCTTTCAATGAGACGTCAGTCATGACATTTTCCTTGGATACTAACTCCAAACAAACGGTTGCTATGCTTCATTTTTTATTAAATATAAATCGCAGAAAATGGTATCATTGCATATAAAGCATTAAACATGTGTCTGTTACATATAGCTGAAAAAAGTTGCTATAATATGCAAATAAAATATAAAATACAGCATAGCAACCATTTGTTTGGAGTCAGTATCCAAGCAAATCGTCATAACTGACGTCACGACTGAAAGCATCTATACTCACGATGTTCATAGATTGTCATTTAATTTTGACTCTGTGGCAACGAATTTTGAAGTAATAACATATTTGAGATAGAAGGTAGTTTTTGGATTGCCACATCCGACTAATTTAATATAATTTTATTGAAACAGTTTAGCAGACACTGTCAGAGATATGAGCAATGCAGATGCTGAAAAAATTTGTATTTTAAGAAAAATATTAGATTTTCCCAGTAGCTCAATGTTGAAGTAATATAAACATTTGCTATATTTTTAATAAATCAGTACTACTGAAAAAATAACAAGTTAGTTGCAGAAATTGGATTAAAATTTTTATTAAACAGCTAATTAGCTTTTAGAACAATTTTTCTTTAAGTGGCAATTTTTTAGCTGTGTAATGCATCATTACACTTGAAATAATCCAAGTAGATGCTAAGTAAGACCATAATGTATCAGTAGACGTCCCGCAAGTGAAACATAACAATCATTTAGGGAATTGTATTACAACTTTGAACACGAGTTTGGATTAACTTGTGAGATATATGCAGTTAGAATAGGATTTATTCTAATGCGCGACGTTTTCTTTAAAAGTTTAGGAATGATATTTCAATTTATGTATTAGCTGCCAAACAATACTTTCCTTTGTGTTCTATCATAAAGGAAAAAAAATTATGAATTTTTATTCACTCCTTTTCACTAATGCATAGTTTGAATTTTTAATATATTTCATGTAATATTATACAGTTAAGACACACTATTCTGAAAATCCTCTCAATCAAAAAAAGTTTTTAAAAAAAAGTGGCGATTTTTTTTTAATTAAAAGCAAGAAAAACTGAAAAGTTGTTTGTGACAAAACGTACATTTATTGTCATACAAAGAAATTATACAGAGATAGAAATATAGAACATATTGAAATAGAGAAATAAATAGAGCTTAAGCTTCTACCACGTCATCTAAAACGTCTGAAAAAAAATTGGAATAAAAGCCGGTTATTTAAAGTACATGTCGGCTCCATTTGTACATTTCTGTAACATCATTTTTAATCATTGCTAAACACAAAAAATAATTAATTTACACACACTAAAGAAGCAAAATCAGAGATTTTTTTCTGACGAAGAGCATTCTACCGATTAAGTGATTCGTTTTTGGTCATCTTTGATTCAGATTTATGTGTGGAAAAATGGCTTGTTTATTGATATAATATTTATTATTTATGCTATGAAGAGTATTCTATGTATTAACAGTGAATTTTAAATAAAGTTATTGTAAATAACAGTACTTTTTCACCACGAACCGATCAACTTTGTATATAGAGATGACACTAGAAGATGTCCCTGCACTTAATTTTCGGCTTAACAAGTTAATACATTTATTTTTATTAAAGAAACCCCCTATCTCGAATTACTGCTAAGCCGAACAGTATTTGATTCCAAATACTTCGGAATAGCGGTATTTTACTGTATATTTAAAAATATATAGATTGTTTTGAAATATCCCTTGTTTACTCCAAACGATTTATAACATTATATGATTAGATATTACATTTTCATTATTTATCGTTAATAAATTCACACAAAATTGTTTTTAAATAATAATTTGGATAAAATATTTCTATAAATCACCGACAATGCTAATGAATAAAATAAAGGATGCATTACATCTGTGAAACATTGTAAATATCGATTGATATGTTATTTATAGCAGCGCACGTAGAAACAGCGAAATAACAAAACCTGTTATATTTTAGAATGAAGCGCTAAATAAATCTGAAAATAAATATAAACAAATAAATTGAAAATACAGCGGAATTGTTTACTGAAATTTTCATTAAATCCTAAACAAGTTCATTTGTTGTTAAAATGTATCCTTACAAGCTGTTATTTTAGCCTCATTCATTAATTAATGAATTTTTTCCGTTCACAATTATTCTGCATTTAACTCATAAGAAAAAAATAAAATCTAAACACGTCTATTTGTTATTAAATTATACTCAAACAAGCCACTACGTTATAGTTACTCGTTAATTCATGAATTTCCTTTAAGCTCACCAGTTGTTATACAATTGATTTTTAACAAAAATTAAAACCTAAACAAGTTTTTTATTAAGTTTTTTTTATATAATTTAACAAGGTTCAGTCTATGAATACTGAATTTTTTCTGCCGTCATTAATACTTCTGGACTTGAAAGTTAAGCAAAAATTAAAGCCTAAACAGGTTAATTTGCTATTAAGTTAATCTTACATTATAACAAATTATAATTCCTTATGAACTGATATTTTATTCTTATAATATTGTAACTAATATATTTCCTTACAAATGATATTTTATATTTCACTATTAACTGGTAAATTTTCTTTTAATTTATCAGTTGTTCTGTACTTGACACTTAAGGGAAAAATAATGTACAAACAGATTTATTTTCTATTAAATTCATCTTATATTCTTACAACTTATTATTTTACATATTCTTAATTTTAGCTCATTTTTTTCCATTTAAAATTGTCTTGTACATGACTTTAAAAAAGTATAAATTAAAACATGTCCATTTATTGTTACACTTTGTTTTGTACACTGTTAAAAATGTAGGGAAAAATTATCTCTGTTTTAAAAAATTATCTTTTTTTTTTTTTTTTTTTTTTTTTTTTTTTTTTTTTTTTTACCAATGAGAACACTCTATGGGCATTTATGAAGAGATCTCGTTCGTTAAAAAATAGATAATTTTTAAAATCAGAGGTAATTTTTCACGACATTTTCATATGTAATTAATTAGCTATAATTTTATCGTTTCTGGTTATCCAATAAATTTTCCTAATAACTTTCCATTGTGCAAAATTTGATCTGAAAGACTTAATTAAGTCATTTTCTATATATTTATCTTGAAATAAAATAAAAACTACTATTTTATATTTATTTGGTTAGTAGTAACTTTTTTTTTCGCTTCCCAACATTTTTGCATGTGCCCTATAAGTAAAATATAATTTCAGTTGCTATTAAAATATAATTTTAAAAAAGCTTTTTTTTTTTCATATATTTACTATTAAATTATCATTCACTCATATTTTTTTCTACTATTTGATACTAAAGAACAGTTTATTATAATAATCGTTATGAAAGATTGGGATTAAGCTAGTTTTTAATAAATCAAAACTGCTGAAAAAATAACAAGTTAATTGAACAAATTGAATTGAAAATTTAATTTAACCACTAATTAGCTTTTAGAACAATTTTTCTTTAAGTGACATTATTAATGCATTATGTAATGCATTATGTAATTATGTATGTAACATTATGTAATGCAGGTCATTATACAGGGTGGACATAAAAAAAACTTTGTCGATATATGGAGCTCTAGCGGCCAGTCCGCTCAACCGATAGAGGTGAAATTTCAGATATAGCTATTCAGAGGTATGAGCTCGAGATTCTGTGAACGACAACAAAATGGCGCTCACGGTTACGGTTATAGTTACAGAAACTCGAAAATTTCCACTGTCAACACCCATTTTTTTTCATCGCAAAATGCTCAGCACATGCGAAAACCCTACAGAGCGTTGGAACCGTACGTGTATCGCAAGAAACGGACATGTTATGCACGCACAAAAAACTATTCTGCGAATCCTACCCCCCATAGAAAAAACTCGATTGGGGCGCAAGGAGGAAATTTGCATTTGACACAGAATCAGTACACTAATCTCTGATTACAATACAGATCGGAAAAATTAAATCTTTTATTTTGATTACACATTTTCCACATGGGTGCCATCACCATTAATTGCCTGTGGTGACACCAATGTGGAAAATGTGTAGACGTTCAGCAAGTGAAACATAACAATTATTTAAGGAATTGTATTACAACTTTGAACACGAGTTTAGATTAACTAGTGAGATATATGCAGTTAGAATAGGATTTATTCTAATGCGCGACGTTTTCTTTAAAAGTTTAGGAATGATGTTTCAATTTATGTATTAGTAGCCAAACAAAACTTTTCTCTGAGTTCTGTCATTAAGAAAAAAAATTGTATAAATTAACTCCTTTCCACTGCTGCATAGTTTGAAATTTTTAATATGTTTCATGTAATATTATACAGTTAAGACTCACTATTCTAAAAATCTCCCTATTCCGAACTAAGTTTTTTTTTTTTTTTTTTTTTTTAAGTGCTAATTTTTTTTCAAACCTTTCGCAATAAGATTTAAAACTTCCACAAATAAGATACTTTCTGGAAGTTATTCACAAAAAATTTAATCGGAAAGGTTTTAAAATCATTTAATTAAGTGAAACCTGCTAAAGGATTTTCGTGAAGCCAACTAATATCCTCTCAGAAAAATTTATACTTTGTATTTGAATAAGGTTTCTTTCTTTCCGTAAACATTTTAGATGAATTTGATAAGGAAATGTTTTGTTACAAGCCATCTGAAGTTTTAAAAATAGACAGAAAAAGTTATATTTCTATCTCAATATTATTTTAAATGAATACTACGCGCAAAATATTTGTGTACTTGTTTTAGCTATATTTTAATAATAAACTTCTCGAATACAGTACAGCCTCACAGCCTCGACACCAAAAGCTCGTTAGCATACCGAATAAACCGATATTCGGATAAGAAAAAGATTATTACATTTCAAACTGGGTTTATAATTTTACAAATCATCGTTTAGTTATGTTTACACATGTTGTTTTAAAGCGAATAAATAAAAAGAAAAAATACCTTTAAATTTTTTTTTTGTGTGTGTGTGTGCGTGTGATCCTACAAGAGCAGTATGATAAGTATGCTAGAATGTAAACAATTTGGAACTTAAACGTCAAACGTATCAAATGAGGTGCGTTCGTACTATAATTATTTTATAAATAATCAGACTTTGATGCAATAGCTGTTAAGCTCTTATGCATGAATGCAAAATATGATACGATATTATATCTTAAATTCAGTACTATGAAAATAATAAGACTCCGTATTAAATAGTACGAAATCAATATGGCAAACCTAGAATCATTACTTATTACGGGATATCATTGAATTGATTACGTATGAAAAGATTTAGTAGAATGAAGAAAGTTTTTGTTATTATCTTTATAAGTTCTGATCCGATTTTCATAAAATTTGAAATGACTCAACAAAATTCTCCATTAATTATATAAATGAGATTTCAAACCATTTATTAAGTAGATTTGCACTATTTTATGCGAGCAGACAAACAGACCAGATGACGATCATAAGTGCATCATATATGTATAAATACGACATTTCCTATAGACTATAATAGCTTCGAGGCAGACAAACCGAATTATTAAATATTTTCAACTATGTTGTACAGGGCCTAATAGGTTAAAGTTTTACTTTTAGAAATTTATACCCAATAGACGGTAGCATATTTTAATTCTTTTGTACAGTCGTGTATTTTGCCTGCCATCTTTATATACGTATAAGTCACTATTTAGTTAAAAATTAATTTAAACTAAAACACGCTTAAATCTATTGCAGTCACACTTCCAGAGCTGTTTGGTTGGTTGTATGAAGTTGAATGGCGCAAGGTCTCTTTAAAGACATGCTACGCCCAGAACAAGACACACTTTCAGAGATTATCTTTTATAGACAGCAATGTATCTTCTTTCCGTAACCTATATGCCATTTTTTTACATTCTACACATAGATTGTTATTGTTGCCATTGCATAAAAAGTTCTTGGAGAATTTTTTTATTATTATTATTTTTTTTGTTTTTTTTTGGTAATTTTTAAATTTTTTTAAAGTGTAGCCATGAAAGGTAGCTGTTTAAAAGATAAATTTACTGTCATTTAAATATTTTTGTAGGAATCGTCTTTCAGGATCTAAAATGTTGCAAAATAATAACACTGCTATATTAATAACAATGGAGGAAAAAACTATAATGTTACATTTTACGTTCTCAGATTTTTTTAGATATATATTTAACGTTCCATTAGTCATGCATATCTGACAGATACACTCTTATTTCTTTTTAATTCCTACTTCTGCAACAATTATATTATTATTTTTTACAATTCTTCTACATTAGTTCATTTGTAAACTATAATAAAATGCATTCATTATATCAAATAATTTGATTTAATGTTATTTATTTCTACTTAAAATTGCACTTTTAATCTAATTTAAACATTTTTATTAACAATATATACTGTTGTATATGAGAGATACAGCGCGATCACTTTTGTTTGAAAAAAAGAACACGCGACAAGCGAAATTTTAGAAGATGTACTAAGGGCACGGAAGGAATCCTGAACGTAGTATGGTTTCTGGGGTATAATCACGTTCTTCATATTCTGTTTCAAATAAAACTTGTTTATATGTTATTCCACATACACTACTTCTAATATTTGACTCCAAAAAATGTTGAAAATAGGGCTAAACTCACGGTCAATACTACAAACCAGAAGCACTTTTGATCAGGCATTCTGTATAAACACTCTTTCAGAAATACAAACCTTCGACTTTAAACGAAGTAAAAATGATGCTGTTAAGAGGTTTCTCTATAAAAATTTCAGAGAGGGGAAAAAAGAAAGAGTTCGATAGTGCTTTGAAATGTACTTGGAAAAAAAAGAAATTTTTATTTATTGTATTTATTTTTTTCCTTATGTAGGCTTTTTCTAGATTTCCTAAACGGCTTCTACTTCAGCTAGTCTTATAGAAAACCTCCAGGGAATGCGCTCACTTACCCAATACAGATACAAAGTAAAAGCTAAAATGTACGGAATATCCCCAGTGGCTTAAACCCATATCCTTTGCGTTCAGCTGCAGATATCACTGCTTATGACATTGTTGAAAGCCTCGACGAAAAGTAAACTCACTTTGCTCGTATATATTAAAGGCTAGAGGAAAGAATATGCGTTTAAATACTGCGCCTGTACATGCACATGTATGCGTATTTCAATTTGTGTGTATGTGCGCTGTACATATATGAGAAAGACAGAGAGAGAGAGAAAGATGAATAAATAAATAAATAAATCATCAAATAAATAAAGATATAAGACAACAACCATGGATTAAACAAATAAAGATACAGATCAAGAACGGCAAACCTTTTCACATCTATGTGCCAATTTTTTTTCAAAAAATTATTTTACGTGATTATGACGTACCATCAAAAAAAAATTTACAATATACCTAATAATAATGAATCAAAATTACTTAAAAATAAGTTTTTAACATTGAAAAAATACGAGTACTATTTGATGCTATACTTTAGAATTTCTTTATATTATTTCTATTGTTTCAGATGCTAAATAATTTACATCAGCGTCTTACTTAGTTCTTTTTAAGAAAATGCAAGTGGAAATAAAATCATCTGACAATTACATTTTTAATCGAACTTATACTACCTATTTCCAAAAAGTAAAAGAAAAAAATGTCAAAATAACCAGCACCAAAATCTACAGCTTTTTTTTCTGGAAATTAGTTCCGAATTGCCTTTTTTTACCACCAGCTTTTTTTTTAATAATGCCTTTTAATATTTCTTTTGCGATAATCTCATGTTTCTCTCTTATTCCAAAACATTCGAGTCGATATAAGCTAGATTGAGATACATTAATTTATATTTTTGTATCTTCAATCAGTAAGTCAGTGACAATCAACTGAACAAAGTAAATTTAGATAAACAGTGACAATATCTACTAGGGGCGACCAAATGAAAAGGTGCGAAACGCCCTAACTACCAAACCGGTTGAAATTTGAATATGCCGCTTTGGAATAAAATAGTGAGATTTCGAGAGATGCGATTGGAATATCCAGCGTAGTTGTGAACATGCGTAGGCGCTTGTGCATGAAAGGGGAGAGAAGCATACGACAAGTCAGTTCCGTCCAATTGACGCGGCAGTGCCTGTGAGGCTATCATGGCTTTCCCATTGCAAAATCCGATGATTAAATTGAAGCGAGGTGTCTGATCAAAGTCTGACGCAGTGAGAAATCTGATAGCACCTTGCTGCCCTTTAATCATCGGATTTTGCAATGGAAAAGCCATGATACCCTCACAGGCACTGCCGCATCAATTGGACGGAAATCACTTGTTGTCTCCTTCTTTCCCCCTTCATGCACAAGCGCCTACGCATGTTCACAGCTAAGCTGAATAATCCAATCGCATCTCTCGATGTCTCACTACTTTATTCCAAAGCAACATATTCAAATTTCAACCTGTTTGGTAGTTAGGGCGTTTCGTACCTTTTCATTTGATCGCCCCTAGTAGATTAACACTAGAAAAGCCGGGGATTTTAGAGAAGTTTTATAAAAACATTTGACACCAGAATTTTGGTTTAAAACAGTTTAACCTTTGTATTTAACGCTTTTCATTTCATTTGGTCTATTAAACTTATTTTGTAATGAAATTTTTTGATTTGAACTGAAATATAGTCATATAGTAACGATAAAAATGACCCTTCAGAGCCGTTCTAGTGTTAATTAATGCCATTTTGAAAAAATCTGTTATATTTTTATGTAAGAATTGAATCTACATCATGCCAAAAGTAATTTGCTATGTGCCAATTACGTCACACACGCGTTTGGTTCGCCGTTCCTGCAGATACTACATTTATTCGTGGATGTGTGCCACTAAATTTAGACTGTTATATCTCGAATGGACTACAAAAGACATTTTCGTAGAAGAAAAAATACTGCTTAGATTTTTATAGTAATTTTTAGAAAATTCCAAATAGAAAAAAATACTTCATACTGACTACATTTTCATTATTCGTTTTACAGTTTTCTTTAGGGTTAAGATTTTTGTTAATTTATCATATTTTTAGGGATTATTTTTAAAAATAGGGAAGTCAAAACAATGTTTTCTATAGGAACCATACTGACACTCAGAGATAGAGTCGATAGAGATCGATGAGAATCGTTGGATGTTACGTTACATCTGGAGAAGCTATTTTTATCTGCAAGAAAATAAAATATGATATTATAAATGTAATATTAATTGAAGTAAAGTAAAAAACTTCTTTAAAACACTAAAAAATAAATTAAATTGCGCAAGGCCTATCGAAAGAACTTAGTCTTTCTTCCTCAGGCGCAAAAAGACATGCGTCTACTAAGAATATAGTGGCACGACTGAACTGAAAAGACGGGAAAGTGAGCAAGCTGAAGGAACAGCTAATAGGAATGTAGAAGGCAACAGCCAATCACGGAAGAGCAAAACCTACGAGGGATAGTATGAAGGAGGGAAAGGAAAATGGAAAAATGGTAACGAGGGGAAAAGTAAGTAAAAAAATACTAAGTAAAAAGGTAGATTATAATAAAAATAAATACACACACACAATAATAATAATAATAATTAGCAAAAAAAAATTATTTGTTTATAGTTATAAACATACATATATATAACTAAAAAATTATACACATAATTAATGTATGGATTTAAGAAATCTAATTAGAAAGCAGTGCTGAAAAGGTTTTTCCAGGCTACGGAGAACATTTTAGAATCAGATTAATCATTAACAATAATTTCACGATTAAGGTAAACAGTTAGATTTTCAAGAAAATCTAACTCTCATTATCTATAATACCTTTTAATTTTTTCAAATATTGTTGTAAGTATGCCTGTCTGCGTTAGCAGGTATTATTAATATATATTTTTTACTTAATTTCAAAATACATTCCAAAGACCCCAGAAGTCAAGGGATACAAATGATAAAATTTAGATTGGGATTAAATTGAAATTGAAGTTGAACACAAATAACAATTGACTAATATCGCTGCTTATTTCACAATGGCTTTGAACCCGGTGAAGGACGATGGGATAAAATATATCGCACTTAATTTTAATTGCAAAATGCCATATTGACACAAGAATTTTGAACTGGAAATATTAATTTTATCAAGTATATGAAGAAAACGCCGACCCAGTGGCGTGGTTGGTAACGGCAGCTGCTCCCACACCGCTGGTCCCTGGTTCGAGTCCAGCTAGCGGCATGGGTGTCTGTGTTGTCCCTGTGATGTGTATTAAATGTATGTACTGGATTTTCTGTAATAATAGTGTTCTGTATTTGTTTCTGTGTAATATGGATCAATCGAGGCAACAGCCATTGTAGCTATAGGTCTCAAAGCACTGTTCACTCAAACATGAAGAAAAACATGTATCTATTTTGAAATAAAACTTTAAGTTTTTAAATTCTGGAGTCAAACAACCATTTCAGAATTTTATGAATATAAGTACTTTGCTCCTAAAAGGATTAAGCTCTTATTTCAATAACTGTGAAAAGGAAGTCGAGTACAATATATATATATATATATATATATATATTAATTTAAGTAAGGATTAAAGTAATTAAATAGTTTAACGAGCTTAAGTAGTTGACCTCTAGAATGCAGCGTGTAATTAGAAAATTACTTACATTTCTTTGCTTCTAAACACATAGCCTTATCTCTAGATATTTTGTGTACTTAGCTCAGTTTTTTCAATTTTGTCACTTGTAGCTCTTGTTTTCCGAGGTTCTCATACACTTTCGGATTAAATTTTAGGATAAAAAAAAACATGAAATATAAATTAGATATTTTTGAAACAGAAATCGATTTCTAGATTCTTCAAATATGTGAATCCGAAAATACAGATCATTCCGCTCAAACAGATTTTGTGCTTTGCTTAAAAGCTATCCGAATCGAAATCTGTTTTGCAACGACTAATAATGAATTTAACTGAGTTCCTGAACTTTAAATTTAACTGGTCTTAAACAATTTGAACGTTTCGTAATTGAGGATAAAATGCAATAATGAATCCAAATATAAGAGCAAAAGCAAATGTTGGTATTGAAAAATATAAAGTTTGATAAAAATTTCTGTATGTAGGTCATTTATAAACAAATTTTAAGCCCATGAATTATTACCAGATGTTATTATTAATTGTTAGGTAATTGTCACATTTTTATACAGTGTTTTATGGCAAAATTATTTTCTTTTTTTTTCGATTGTTTCTATAAACGCACCTTCATAAACTTATTCTTATAAAATATTATTATTTTACATTGAAAAATAATATTAATATATATCATTTATATTAATACTTATATATATCATTTTTCCATAAATAAGATTATGTAATTTCATTTTGTATTTTGTAAAAAATATATGCCCTTTATGATTTCACAAAAACGTTTATAAAGCATGTAATACTCGTCTTTAAAAAAAAAAAAACCCACTAAAATTTTACAAAATATGTAGTATGAATATGATTAAATGATATATAAATTATATGAGCAATCCATTATTTTCTAAGTTTAAACAAAGTAAGTAGGATTTTACAGAATATTTGAATTAAATATATAATAAGAAAAAAATCAAGGAGTGAGCCTTGTAATCTTTCCTCCAAATAAAAATATCTTTCTTAGTAAGATAGCAAATTAACTATTTCACAAGTCTCACAACGGAAATGTTTTCTCAGAATTTTTCCGTTATTTCTTGCTTCTACTCCTATTTACCCACGTTTCTTCAAAACGGATTTAAAATCAAGCATAAAATATTTAAATGTAAACAGTCGATAGCATGGAAAATCTTTTCGTTTCTTTCAATAGCATAGTAGTTTGCAGATAATTTAAATATAATTTTAAACGAACTTTAGGCATAAGTAGACAGTTGATATACTAGCTGATTCTTAAGCAAAAGTAATCAATTCTGGTCTTTTTATGTGACTATTAATATGTAGAATAATAATTAAAAAATTCAATCTATTCGTAATTTATATGTTCGTTTTTTAAAAAAGATAGATAATAGTACCTAAAAAGACAATTAAGGGGTCCTTTAAGGTAACACCGAACCCTTTATGCAATATGTTTTTTAATTCTATACATTTCATTCGTGTATTTGAAAAATTTCTCATATGGTAGATTCAAATAACAGGGTATTTCATAGTAAAGAAAAAATTAAATAATTTTTTCTTTTAACTTTTAATTGTTATAAGCAACGTAGTTTTTCTTCTTTTTTTTTATAAAAGATAAATAAAATTAAACTAAAATTCTAAACGCAAGGGGCAGGGGTTAAGAAATTACCTTTCCTCTCCTACCCGCTTTCAAGCTTTTAATTGCTGGGGAATTTTTTACCTTCAAAAATAAACAAAAATTCTATCTCAAAAGTTTTTCTTTTAACTCAAAAAGCAAAAAAAAAAAAAAAAAAGTTTTGTGAAACAGAGATCATAAAATTGTTTGAATAATGATGATTCATACTCGACCAAAACTTCAAGCATATTACAGATTATTTTATTTCTTATGCGTCAAAAGAGCACTAATATTTTTTAACAAAAATCCAAGAAGGCTTTCGGATATTCTAATATTTAAAAATAAATATTAAATCATATGAAAATAATTCGTATTATTTTCTGAGCCGTTGTTCATTGAGTTTTTGTATTAAAAACTTTTTAAGAATGATATGAATAATACTCTATGCAGAAAAAATATTTATTGCCGTTTCGTTTTTAAATTTAACAAATTTTCTAGCACAAACTGTAATAACAACGTTCAACAAATATATATCTTTATATATATAAATCTTCTGTGCGTGTGTATGTCACTGAACTCCTCCTAAACGACTGGACCGATTTTAATGAAATTTTTTGTGTGCGTTCCACTGGATTCTAGAATGGTTTAGATTCACATTTCATCGAAATTTATTCAGTACTTTTTTAGTAATTAGGCAAAAACTAATAAAGTTAATGATTTTTCGCTAATAAAAAGTGTTGAATAAGTTTGCTGAATAGAGTGCGGACAGAATAGCCGATTGGTCTAGGGCGGCAGATTTAAACTCTAGTTCTCGAAGAAAGAGATCGTGTGTTCGAACCCCACTCCTGACATACGTGTATGATTTACAATATTTTTTCCTGTATTATAATTTTAATTAACCGACTTCAGAAAATCGTTCACTTTTAACTAAAAAAAGAAAAATAAACTTTTCTATAAGAAATTGAACCGACTTCAAAAACTACTGCAAAGTGAAAAATAATTTCCTTACATAATTGTAATAAGAAATTAAATTAAGAGCGCAGTATTTATCATGCGTATTATTATATTTATGTACATTTATTTGATTTTTTGGAGTCGGTGCTAGGACAACGTCTGTCGGGTCCGCTAGTATATATATATATATATATATATATATATATATATATATAATAGGTTAGAATATGCGCGTTATAGTTGCTTTAGACGGTTTACCAATGGTAGAAACCCGTGACACATTACATATTATTTTCTGGAAATCTTTAATAAATCAATATTATTATTAATTTTTTGCAACGTTTTTATGATTAAGTTAAAAAGAGATTATATTATTTTTTACAAAACGCATGATTTAATACCTTCGTATCATAATAATAATTTTCTTTTTGTATCAGTGAAATAATTTTAACAGAAAATTAGCGCAAAATTTGAGAAAAAAAAAGGTTACTTTTGCTTAAGTCGGATTAAAATTAATTATTTGGAAATTGCAAAATTTAATGTAAATGTTATTTTAGAATACTCTATGCCTGAAACTGCTAAATTCAAATAATAAAGATGTATAATACTATTTTGTAAAGTGGGAACAGATGCTGCAGTTTTTTGTTTCTTCTTGTAAAATATACAACAAAGTAAAAAACAACAAACTAACTACCAGGAATAATTAGTCGAACTCTTTAGAATCTACTTTTTATGTTGAACAAATTTAAACTCTTTTAATAAAGTGGATATAATTATTATCCCAAACGACATTTTTTAACGTCGGTTTTTGCGCGCTGGGTCAGATGCGCATAAAAAAAAATCAAGCTTTTTTTCAATAGCAAATCACATTTTTATTGCCTCAAACTACATAAAATTAAAATAAATAACAATAAACTTACAAAAATTACATGCATATATCACTAAATTGTCAAAAGTAAAAAAAAATGAGAAAATCAAAAACGACAAATAATGAAAAGAAAAATTTTTGGATTTACGTGAATAGATAGCAGAAATTTCTGGAAACAACAGACAACATAATTACAAATAAGATATAAATCACTGGTTCACACACTGTTAAAAATAAAGGTGACGAACCGGTTGCATTTGAAGCCCAGGGGTGAAAAGGTTAAATCACTTGGCACCAGCGGGCTTGAAAATATGTTTGAGGTGCCATTGGGTATTTCATGCTAATTAGGGTGCTGCCCAATGCATACTGTTGGAAGATTTTTACCCCTTAGTCATTTGCGCATGCTCTGTAACGTGTATCCTTGCACTTCAACTCGCTGTCACTGGTGGATCAACACAGCAATTTTTTCCTACGTTGACTATCACCGCTATACGCTATCCCAATTTTGTTTAGAACTTCGGCTGGTAAACTTTTGGCGAGCTTTTTTATGTAAAGCAACCTTTGAATTTCAGGGCATGTGAACATTTCAGGGAGACTTTGAAGGTGAGCTTGATGGCCGAGTGGATAGGGCGCTGAGCTTGTAATCAGACGTTCTGCGTTCGAATCGAGGGCCGAAAATCGGCTAGTATATTTTTTAATTTTTTATTATTGGGCACTCTGGAGTAAGGGTGCCATCTTTTCACCCTAATTAAAGGTGATATTTTGGCTCCTTTAGGGGTGTCACCAGTGAGACAAGCCTTTCATCCTTAAAAGATGCAATGTGTCACCATTAGTTTTAACAGTGCATCTTGGCGAATGTTACAGTTTGCTCTTAATCTAAGAATGAGTCCTATTCTATTTAGGCCCTGGTCTTTTTTTTACCTTTCTTCTCATTCATTGATTTGTATTTGCATTTGTCCTCAATCACACTGCATTTCCCCTATGAAAAGTAAAACGAGAACGTTTCATGTATCCACCAATTATGTTTGATGCACTGAATTCAATCTCCTTTAAACTTTGTTGCTTGATAAGACTCCAGATACTCAGCACATTCAAAGTTATCAAATTTCAATCCAATATTGCCATCAGAATCCATTAGAGGGTTACTTTAGTCACTGACGGAAGGTAACACATATTTTAGTTTCTTACACAAGTGAAGTGTTTTTAAATTGATCTTTCCTTTTATAATTTTCAACATTTTGCTTTCGTCAAGCTGTCAGTATTTGAGGCTTTCTAGTTTCTTTTGCTTTATATTTCCTTCTTTTTTCTTCTAGTTTATAAACTCTATGCTTGCAACATTTGCATCTCTTTGCTTCTCTTACTTCTCTGTTAAAATCTTTTGGGCATTGGAAGAAATGCACACAATAGGAGTGGGTTCGAGAACTCTTAGCCAATTTAGTATGAGGAGCGATTCTGGACTTTTACACATCTGGAGAAAGCACGGAACACGTAATTCCTCCTCCAACATCAACGAAAGGTACTGTTTTAGGCGTACCGGAGTTCTTGTTGGGGGTAGTATCATGCTTGGTAGCCGTTCTGCTACTTGGTATTGCACCAAGATTTTCTTGCCTCACGTGCGTCTTTTTCGAGAGGTGATGTGGGTCCAGGCTTCGTCTTCATTGACGACAACTCTCCCCATCATCGTACATTGGCTGTCGATGAGCTCTTGGAGAGTGAAGATATTCAACGCGTGGATTGGCCTGCAAGGTCTCTAGGACTGAATCGCATAGAATAATATGGGACCTTCTCTGGAGACGTTTGGCATCACGTGACCAGGCGTCAGCAACTAATCCGGAGCTGAAAATGGCGTTACAAGAAGAATGGGATTTGATGTCTCAACATCTCAAAGACAACCTCGTCGTCAGCATGAACCGATAATCTAAATCCTTCATTACAGGCCGGGATGACCATATCTCTTATCAGAGACCGAATGTTTCCTGTCACGTGCCTGTGAGATGATAGTTTCTATCTTCTCTGCATTTGTGCTACAAGTGAACTTTTCAATAAAGTACTTTTGTATCCTTTTGATACTTTGTTCCGATGTTTTTTTATCTCGTCTCATATTTTCACACCTTGAAGATCTTATGGTATGAAACTTCTGGAATGGAAACTTCTGATATGGAAAATTTCTGGGCGACGTTACATTTGAAAAAATCTTTTATCCTTAAAATCCTCTGACCGCCAAGCAAAAGGACAAAATTGTAATGCTTTTTTCTCTGTAATTAATTAAAAATATTAAAACAAGATTTTTTTCCAGACTGATACAAAATATTTTATTACGTATAGGTGTATAAGCTTTGAGAGTATTAATCATATCTTAATTTTTTTAAACTGTCTTTTATTTGTAATTAATTTAAATGTTGCTAATGTTGCAGTAAAACCTGCCACTGGAACGAAGAAATCCAGTGGCGGCAGTCAGGAGGTTAGTTTTTGCACACCTGTATAGTGTATATATCTTAAATTTCAAACGATTCAGTTTGGAAGATTTGATCTGTTACTTATGAACAGACAGACGGATGGACTGACAGACAGACGGGCGGACTGAAGCGATAGATGCTTCGTATTTACATAATTACGAACGCACTTAATAATGAAGTTTGCAGATTTAAAGATTTTTTTCAGGTAATTAAACCATGAAACGCAAATTCTGCGATAATTTTCCAATAAAAATCTAAAAAAAAATAAATATATTACATGCACTTACATAAAAATAAATAGAAAATTTAAAGGTATGTAAGATGTAATATTAATCACAATTTTAAATTTTCTGGTTATTTAATTTTGGAAGTTGAGTGCGCGAAATATCAAAAATTTTTTATTTTTCCAAAATGGCTTTAATTTTTTAATTTACCTCAATTTGAATAGGTATCGGTTACATAAATGTCGTCATAAACCGGTTTTATTTAGAGTTTCATAGTATTTTTTTCTTTTATCGCTGTTTTTCTTTCATAATAGAACAAATTTTATTTTTTTTGTCCAGGCTTCTCTTCATGGACAACAATGCTCTCTGTCATCGTACTTAGGCTGTCGAAGAGCTCTTGGAGAGTGAAAATATGCAACGCATGGATTGACCTGCAAGGTTTCTAGGACTGAATCCCATAGAACACACATGAGACCTTCTCTGGAGATGCGTGGCGACACGTGACCAGGTGTCAGCAACTATTCTGGAGCTGAAATTGGCATTACAAGAGGAATGCGAATTGATGTCTCAACAGCTTCTAGACAACCTCGTTTTCAGCATGAACCGATATTGTAAATCCTTCATTGCAGTCCGGGATGACCATATCTCTTATTAGAGACTGGATGTTTCCTGCCAAGTGCCTGTGAGATGGTCGATTCTGTCTTCTTTGTATTTGTGTTACAAGTGAACTTTTCAATAAAGTGCTTTTGTATCCTTTTGATTCTTGGTTCTGATAGTTTTTATCTCTTGTCTCATATTTTCACATTATGAAGATCTTATGGTATGATTTTGGTCGATATGGAAAACTTCTGGGCGTCGTAAAATTTGAAAAACTCTTTCGTCCTTAATTTTTGCACAGCTGTATATATTTTAAATTTCAAGCGATTCAGTTTGGTAGATTTGATCCACGGTAGATTTGATTGGTTGTTTAGTAGATTTGATCCATATTTGTTCGGTACATGTGGACAGACAAGACGGATGGACTGACAGACAGATGGGCGGATGGAACGACGACTATAGATGCTTCGTATTTACATAATTACAAATTCACCTAATAATGAAGTTTGGAAATTAAAATATTTTTTTTCAGGTAATTTCACCATAAAATGCAAATTCTGCGATAATTTTGCAATAAAAATTTAAAAGTAAATAAATATATTACATGTACTTACATAAAAACAGATAGAGGTTTAAAGGTATGTAAGAGGCAACATTAATCACAAATTTTAAGTTTTCTGGTTATTTAATTTTGAAAATTGAGTGCGCAAAATGTCAAGAATTTCTGATTTCAGTAAAATGGCTTCAATGTTGAAATTTACCTCAATTTGAATAGATATCGGTTACATACATTTCGTCATAAACCGGTTTTATTTTGAGTATCGTAATATTTTTTTTTCTTTTATCACTGTTATTCTTTCATAATAGACAATAATTTTTTTGACTTTTTATAAAGTTTTAATGTGATCCTCCCCTCTTAAATGTTCTACGAATTAAAAAAATGGGACATTGCTTACAATATCTTACAGAAAGAAAAAAAAAGTAGTCTATTTTGTGTTAAACAATAGATAGTTCTTTTGAATAAATTTCATAAAAAAAGCTTTTTTCTTCCTCTCTCTTTAATTTTTATTTTATTTCATTTTTTTGTTAATTTTTCGGGGTTTTTTTTTATATTTTTTTTAATTGTTATCGGAAAAACAATGTAATACAGTTTTTTTTTGTTTCAAAATGTTTTGTTACAGATAAAGGAAGGAGTAATTCTTTGTCAAACACTAATTTAACATTTTGTTTATAAAGCCGGATTCCCATAAAAAGCATTTCTTTACTTTTTTTGAAAAACGATTAATAGAAAATGAATTAAAAATTCATATTTGAAAATATTATTTACCGGTTTTCTTTTCTTTACCATCTCTTGATCCAATTGATCTTGTAACTTTAACTGAGTTTTCAAAATGATTTTAATTTAAACATAAATTTTGAAAGACTATTCCTATTGCCTCACATTGTACAGAAAAAAAAAACTATAAAGTTAATTAAACTTTTTTTTAGGAATCTGGGATTCTTAGAATATTTCATGTAAAGTTACAACAAAAATTCATGTAACAGATGCACGTTTACACTGTTAATCAAAAAATCGGTATTTTTTTTAGAATGTCAAGGATATTTTATGTAACTGAAACTTTAATTACAGGTAAAATATTACTAAGATTACTGAAATTCTTGTAAATTCTTTTGTAAAGCTACATATTTCTGTGGCTTTAGAAAAAACACTTTGCAGCTTTACACATTTTTTGTACAGTTTACAGATAAAATTTCAGTGATCAGAGAGATTTTCGCAACTTTACATCTGCAAAATATCTAATTTTTATTTATTTATTTATTTATTTACTGTGTCACGCAGTAATATGAAAGTCTGAAATTAACGAAAATCAAACTTCCATGTTTTCAAATGATAAACAAGCAGTGTGGTGGTTTACACACGCGTATCAAACTCGTACTGCAAACAAAATATGGAGCTAATGAATCTTTGAGAGTAGATACAAAGTAGAAACAAAAGAAAAACTTTAACCATGATACAATGGTGACGTTATGAGCCAAAAAGGACATAAGCTACACATGTATTGATTATTTTATATAAAATATATGTAATTTTTCAGTTGTTTATAGACCGTATGTTCTTGGAAATACAATTAAACAGACATTTCACTGAATTAAGACAATGTAAAAGATGCAAGAGCAACGCGTCTATGTAAGTTTGCATATTTTGCTATGTGATATCATTTACCTTTTAAACTTTCTTTTGAATATTCATCGAATTTACTCATTGGAGTCTGCATTATGTGAAACTGTATATACAGAGTATGTTCACAAAATTTCAAGACTGATCTCAGAATACAAAATTTATTAAACATTTTAGTACAGCACACTAAACTTCTTTGAAATACGAGCTTTGGACATCAACACAGCATTTTTTCATTGTTTATAATCTCCCTGGAAGTCTTCGAGTGTAAGGCTGTTAAGGGTGTTCTTAAAACAAAAAGCGACTACTTTGTGACATAAGTTTATTATTTATTTTTCTTCGGAAATGCATGAAACTTACAGGTGGTGTTTTCAGAAACTGTCTAATTGCACTCAGTTTTTTTTTTCTTTTACAAACGCAATACATCTTTCATAACAAGCCTTCAAAGTTGACGTTTTTTGAAATATTTCCAGACGAAAGCAAAAAAACAGTTAAAAAAGGCAGGAGAAAAACGGGTAATCATGTGATCGAAATAAGTAAGAACTGGATAGGTAATTTAATCATCATAAAATGGAAAACTAAGTTCGATTCGAAATCGCTTCAATAGTCAGGCCCTTCAAATTTATATGTTTCTGTAAAAAATGAATTTGTACATGTGTCAAAACGTTTTACGCTTGTTGAGAGGAGTAGTTGAGAAAGAGGCCTTAAGAAACCTCGTTCAAGCTGCCTGGATCACTGGAATTGTGTTCGAATAGCTTCCTTCACCCGGGTGATGAAAAAATTCTCTGGGAGCGAGATCGGGACTGAAGGGAGGTTGCGGCAGGACTGCTACATTAAATTTGGCCAAAACTTCAGTGGAGGCGAGTCACCACTGAAACTTTGTTGTTATATTCAAAACGTATTTAATATGAAAACTTGATATTCTGATACGTAAAATCATGTCAATCCTGCTTTTGTTTTGCTTTTGGTACCAAATTTAAATAATAACACACACACACACATATATATATTTAAATTTATTGTATGTGAAAATTATTTGTTTGACGGTAAAAAAGTTTACAGACAAATTAGGGGGATTCCGATGGGGGGAAGTTGCAGTTCAATTTTAGCAGATATTTTCTTATTTATGTACGAAGAACAATTAGCAATATCTAGAAACATTAAATGTTTCAGATATATTGAAGACATTTTACTTATTTTATGTAATGATGTGGAAAACTACCAATTCAGTAACTATCCTAGCAGTTTGAGTTTGAAACCGGCTTCAAATTGTTACAATAACGTAAATTATTTGGATATTAATATTATTTTTTAAAATGGGGAGTTAAGTACGGGTATTTATGATAAACGTAACAGTTTTAATTTTGATACTCTAAAGATACTATATTTCGGTTCTCACGTTCATATATCTATTTATAGAAATATTTTTATCAATTTTTTAAATCGTATAAATAAATTGATTTCAAATACAGATAAAAAGATTGACGAACTTTTTAATTGGTATGACCAGGCTGTGAGTTATGGTTATCCTACGAGGTTTTTGAACAGGTTACTATGGGACTTCGCAAAAAGCAAGAAATTTTAGATAGCCGTCGAAAATAGGTTAATTCAAAGGATGGTTTAACTGTTTATGTAACTGTTTAAGAACTGCTCACTTTCATTCGAGGTTTGGTAGCTAAGTATCGCCGGCCTATGTATCTTGAACTTTTGTTTTTCAACATGGTCGTGGCGGGGTTTTGGTGAGTGTTACCGGTATAAAACTAGTTTAAACCGCACCGTGGTTCGCAAGTCCCACGGCCCCGTCTTCAGTGGTTTATTTTCATTTTTCTCTTTCTTGTTATTCTATGTTCATAAGTTTTTATGATTGAGTTGGATTTTTGTTTATCATTTGTTGTTCAACTTTTAGTAGTTTTCAAGTTTGTTCAAGAGGTATGTTAATTTTTCTTGTTTAGTTTAATATTTTATATTTTATCAGTTCTGTAAAATTGTATATTATGGTGTAGTTTTCGATACATATATATATATATATATTATAGGCAACTTTTCTATTCAAACATTGTTTATGTTTTAGTGGTACAATTTTATAGAAAATGTTTTCTTTTGTATTATTTTATATTTTATATTACACTTAGGAGTATCGTAAAGTTTTAACTACAAGTTAAAACTTTATGGTGCGAGGTAACATTAAGGTTTAAAACCTTAATGTTACCTCGCACCATTTTTTGAAAACAAAAACCTTTTACATAAGCTTTGAGAACATTTGTAAGAGAAATGTACAAGAAAATATAATTTTTTAAATTAGTTGTGCAAATAGATTATAAAAATATTTGCCTTTAATTGAAAGTGTTTCTGATACGTCACACGTATATTTCCTCAAATGTGTACGAACAGTAATTTCCGTAGATAAATTTTACATACTTTTTCATTTTTTCCCTAAAATAAATTGTTGAAACATTTCAAATCAAGTTATTTCCTTAGCCGTTAAATATTTTTTTTTCTATATGGTAATATTCCACACTTCAAATAAAACATATTTTAAAACTTTATAAGATTTCGTATTTACTCTAAAACTTTAAGTTAAACTCTAAATCTTATATTTGAACTTATAGCGTTTTAAAGCGCGACTGTTGATACGGAAAAATGCACAAAAAAGAGTACCAATATAAAGACGAGATCTTGTATTTGGAAAGACGTGCTTATATCAGACAGCGTTCAAATAGAAAATTCTTGGGGGCAGTTGTCAGCTGCAGGCGACGGATTCAATGCCGTTCTATAAAATGGAACCGAAATACCAACACTCCATAGAGACATTTAGATAAAAGATTGCGCCAGTTTACTTCGTGGAAGCTAGCTTGCTTTTAGAATTTAGGAAAGAGAATTTTGGGCGGAATTTTTTCCTGTATAAACGAAATTGAAAGAAATGTCATAACATAAACTACTTTTTCATTTCTTTAGTAAATAAGGCACTTTTGATAGTTGCCCTTTTATGAGTGCGTATGATTAAAATATTAATAATCAAGCTGTAACGGAACTTACATAGTACAATATATTTTGTAAATATTATTAGAGTCTTCTTTTGTATTTTTAAAAAATCAGTATAGTAAGAAGGGAAAAAAGAATAACAATAAAAAAAGACATTGTTATTAATATATTTTATTTACACGCCAGAATATTTAAGGTTAATGAATACATTTAAACTTAAAATTATCTTGACGCCTTTTTAAAACTGTATATATCATTAAAAAATTGACAAAAAAATGAAATAGAACTTACAAAATGCAATATACAGGGGGACTATAAAAATTCCATCCTTATATATGAATCTCTACCTATCATACCGTTAACAGAAGCTCAAATAAACTTTGCTTTAATGAACTTTAAGCGATGCGCTCAAACATCATTTGAAAAAAAAACAGTGTATTTCTAACAGTTTCAGTTACAGTAACAAAATTTCAAATAGCAACATCGAGATTTTTTTAAGAATGTTATCCTTACAGTGTAAAACCACAAAAAGTATTGCAACGGTACCTGAAGCATAAAAACCGTGGTTGGTAGACAAACTAACAAAAAAAGAAAAAACAACAAGTGAGAACAGAGGCGCTCACACAGAGAACGGATAAATTTCTTTTCTAGCGACATCACATTTTACGCTGTGTATTTGACTCTGATCTTAGCCTTTTGAATCTCCCACGAAACGAGAAAAAAATGCAAAGGCACACAGATTTGTTGATTCAACATGAAAAGCTATCAAAAATGTCGCTATCGCATTAATAGAAAGAAAATAGCAATGTGAAATGTGAGCCGCGTATCTTGCTTTCTTGCACTCTGAATAACATACCGCTAAGGGAGACCCGTAAGAAAAAACCCCAAATTTTTATTATTGATTTTAAAGTAATGAATTTTGGTGTACTACTTAAGAATTTTTTTGTAAGGAATAATTAGCAAAAAAAATCATTTTTTATTAAAAAGTATATTTTTATGGGAATTTTTATGATTTTTTTTGTCGAAAAATACACTTTTTAAAATTACTACTCCTCATTCAATTTTCAATATTTTGGTATTACTAAAATTTCTTAAATAGTGTTATAGTATATAGAAAAGAACTAAGGAGAAATATTTTTAATTTTCTATTTTAATCGGCTAAAAAAAAAAAAATACGCATGGTAAATTTCCTTAAATTCGTTGTAATTTTCATGTTTACCAATTTATGTAAAATTTTCAGAAATAGTTAAAAAATATATCTCTCCTTACTTTTGTTGCAAAGTTTTTTAAGATTCTAAAAATATAAACACTTTGTTTCTAAATACTTTGACCACTGAGCGTTAGTGTTTTGAACTTAGGCAAAATATGAAAAAAAGTCATTTTCAGGAAAACATGTTTTAAATGGCCGCTAGTCCTTTAAACTCTGTAGTGAGTACAATTAAAAAAGCTCATTTTCTACCTGTTCCAAGTGTCCCCGAGTTCTGAAATTTTGCATGGATATTCGCAAATATGTATTTTATCCTTTTCTGAGATAAAAAAATTTTTGAACTTTTGACGATTTTTGGCCGAAAATGGGGTTCGGGTCCCCCTTAAGGATAAAGAAAGTGGAGGAAATTGTAAAGATCTGCTACCTGGACGGACAAAATGCTGCAGAAGCATTGCATGTCTACCGCAGAAACTATGGATTGCGCCGATGGTTATGTACTGTAAAACATATATCGAATCTATTAGGCAAATTTCAAGAAATCGGTTGTACATGTTGTCGATCTTTTTTTGGACGACTTTTCGTATTGAGCCTGTTGCAGAAGACCGTGACACAATAAATGAAGTTCGCTTTGCAAGTGCAGACGGTATTTAACGTGTTCTGCAGTTTTCGTATTCTGCTCTCTGCAAGATTATATACACATTTTGCTGACTGCATGCTTCCGTATCGTTTCCAGTGTATTCAGATTTGCAATCGAGTGATCAACAACAACTAGATTTTGCAATCGGATGAATTCTTCATCTGGTATAATAATAACAATAGCTGTTTTATAATCATTCTGTGGGAAGACGAGGTCTCTTTAAATTTGAACAGTAACATTAATTCTTATGCCTTCCTGCACAGGGTTGACAATAATCCCTATGATGAGGTTGCTCCATATAACGCGATATAATCTAGGACGTTTATCCACGGCCTTTATTTGTTTTGAATTGGTCACTAATGCAGATCTACAGACGTGTACGATAATGAGTTCTCACTGCCTAGAAATATTGACTCATTATGTTATTTTCAATTTTTAATAGCACATTGCTCTGTCTGACATCGTGGGTAGGCAAGATTTCATCCCCCCTCCCACACACACACATATGATACTTTCTATCAAAGATTTCTTAGTACAACAATTTTATTATAGAGTTATCTCCCGTAATTTCATGTTTTGCTGGCCATCGAATTCCCTGGATTTCACACCAATGGATTTTTGACTGAAAGAAAACCTAAAATCTGAAGTGTATACTTTTAATAAGTAAAATGCGTTGGATATGAGATATGCCACCAGATGTCATGTCCAGCAGATTCTTCTTGCCATGGTCCGTGCTTCAATGCCTTCCACCAATTACCGAATGCAAAGAGTCGTCGTGTGTGAAGGAGATCTCCTGAAAAAAATTGTGAAACATAATAAAATGATTTACTTTTTTGTTGTATCTCTGTCCTCATTGGTGTTTTCTCTTTTGTCCTTAGTTTGTCTAGCGCCGATGATTTTTTTTTTTTTTTTTGTTACAGGTACCGTTACCACGCTATTTAAGAACAGTGCAGAAAGTTGAAGAAGTTTTTGATTATGGAGATCAAATTCCATTAAAAAAACATGTGTGATTCCATCTGATATTCTCAAAATTTTGTCACTGTAATCATAACCCTTAGAGTTGGACTGTTGTTTTTCATATGGTTCTTGGCATTCTTTTGTCTTCTTCAAAAAACGAACCAGATACGTTAAAGTCAAAACTAATTCAATAACAAAAACAGTATAAATCAATCCGATCCGCAGCTCATATCGCTTTCGATAATAGCCCATATCGCTTTCGATAATAGCTCATATCGTTTTTTTTTTTTTTTATACAACTATCAATGAATAATAAAAAAAAAAAAAATGCGTTAAGCATTATTATTTTTTTCCTTTAATTATTTTTAATTTTTTTCGTGAGATAATTTATATGCATGTATAAAACTTTACATATTGTACAGTACAATACATGAATAAAATATACTTTCCTCAATTTCAAAATTAACGCTCGTATAACTTTTTCATGCAACGAGTAAACGAGTAAATTTAAAACGATGATTAATCTAAACTATGCTAATTTAAAGTTATTTATTTCCTATTTAATATTGGTTGCTAATTTTTTGTCTTAATTTTTTAACCGGGTGTTTCATACATTGTATAGAAAAATATCTACATCAAAAAGGCTTGCCTTAATTTCAAAATCAACAGCTCACATAGCTATTTTTTTATGTAACTATAACTGAATAATATAAAAAATAATGATAGATGTTAATTTTCTAGTTTTTTTTCAATGATTTTGTTGGGTGCTTTATACACATGTGTAAACCATTATACATTATATAAAAAGATAATTTATGTTATTTCACAATTAATCTAAATTTTATTTCTCTGAAGTAAAAGATTTTTCACAATTGCATATTGTTAATGCATTTCAATGGTGACTCTTTCACAATTTTGCAGAATTAAAAGAGTGATTTTGTACGGGTAATTAACCTACTGCTGTTATTTTCTGTTTTAAACTGCTTCGTTATATTACACAAACTAAAAGTTTTACTTTTTTATATAATAGGACTTTAAAAACTTTGTTCATCTAAAAAGTTTACATAAATAACTACATTTTGCACGATTTTTTTAAAGAGATTTTCTAATTGGGTTTATTAAATTTATTACATATGCATACAGATAAACATTTTTGTGGTGTATTTCTTTTGTTACAAAAAAATATTTTTTGATATAATCAGAAGCAGGCAAAGTTAAATACATAGCTTTAAAGGAATATCTGAACAATTTTGAAAGATTTTTTCCATAGCATTCAGTGTTACTTAAACTTTTTTTAAAATAAGATTTTCATTTATATATTGTGACACAGTTCGAGCAAAAAAAAAATTTTTTTTTCAAGTATAAAACTTTGCATGAAAAGAAATTTAAGGAGTTTTAAAAAAATATATTTACATCTAGAAGTTAATGTCATTAGTGGAACTTCTGAATACTGAAGAAGAAAAAGGAGATAAAGAAGAACAAAGAAAACAAATGAATGAAAAAGTAAAAAAAAAAAAAATCTTTTATTTGGATGACAAAGAGATTCAAAGTATTGTTCACCAAAAACAATTTTCTTAAATAATTACAGTCACACTATTTTTTTTTTATTCTAATTAAATTTATTAAATTCAAGTTTCATTTTATTCATTTTTTTTTAAATATTTTTTCTTTACAGATAGAATTAAAAGCAAGTGTTAATAAAATCTCTTTTTCTTGTGTAGTTTTTTATATAATGTTTCTAGAATATGATTAATCGTTAATTTGCATGTTATAAGATTTTATATGTTCATAAATTTGGTTAAAGTTATTCCTTTTAATTTTCTTATGACACAATTTGAGAGGGAAAGGCAAACGAACATTTTTGAAAATACAAAACTGTGTAAAAATAAAAAAATAATTAACCCTTCCGTATTTTTTTTTTCATGAAGATATACCTTTTGGATAGAAAAATAAAATTGGCTAAAAAAATGATAAAAATTAAGATTTACTAAAAGTTAATGAATGTACCGTTATTTCATGCGTATATGCCACACCTCAGATAACTCGGTTTCTTACCAGAATGTACTTTAAATATAATCTGCCTTAATTCTGCTTAGCACTTATTTGACTTCAATTTTACAACAAAAATTTACGGTTTTTAAAAGGCTCAACTGAGTAACGGCGCATACACAGGCAATTAAGATAGTTATTATGTGCATAACTAACATGACAATAGGCTGTGGAAGAATTTTCAGATGTGTTTGGAAAATATAATGTGTGTATAAAGATATATGAGTGTGTGTATGTATTTTAATTCATATTTGTGATTTATATATAGTTCAGACACACAAAATCTATTTTAATATTTAAAGAATGAATCAAGTGTTTGAAATAAATGTCAATAATTTTATATTAGTCAGATACAAATATCGCCGAATAGTTTTTTTTTAACTAATTAAATGTATATATGATTATTTTGTTTCTATTACATTCATGACAAATTACTTTAGTTAAATTCCAGAAGAAAGATTTCTTATTCATTACCAAATTTTGAAAAGAAGAAACAAATAAGTAATCTTTACCCACAACATTTTTAACGTTGTGAACATGTTTTTTGAATTTTCAATGAAATAAGGATGAACTAAAAATATATTTACGATAATTTAAAAAACAAATCCATAATAAGACGTATGATCACAATTTTTTTTCTAATTAATTAAATGAGGACATGTTTTTCCGAATTTACCTTATATAAATTGGGTTATATCGACTTTTCGCTATCAATATATTCCATTTATGAGACTGCATCGAAAAAAAACAAGATAACTTGCCAAAAAACTAATTTCATTGTATATTTATGGCATCATAAAATCTTGGTTTACAATGAAAAACAATGAACGGTTTCGGAAGCTTTTCGCGATTAAAAAAAAAAATAAGTTGAGTTTTGAAACTCTTGTCTTTAAATGTGCGCTGATTTTGCGTTACTGTAGTAAACGCATTAATTTAGAGTAATTCCAGAACATTTTTTTTTATTGTTTATCTAAGCTTGGAAGGAATAGGAAAATAATTTTTTGGTAACAACGTTTTTAATGTTGTTACCTATATTTTTAATATTAAATGAAATAATATTAGATTAAAAATATATATTTACCAGAATTAAAAAAGTAAGGCCATAATAAGACATACGATCTCATTTTATTTTAATTAATTAAATGTATGTAGAATCTTTTGTTATTGTAGTATTATTAAATAAATAAAAATGATTTATTAATATATTTACAATAATATAAAAAGAAATTCTGTAATAAAACATATGATCATAGTACATACATTTTTAATAATTAAATTTAGATATGATTTTTTTGTTGCTGTATCAATCCATATGGGATTACTTTAATGTAATTCCAGAATAAAGTTTTTCTTAATCTATACCTAAGTTTGGTAAGACGAAACAAATAAGTGTTCTTTACATGCAGCATTTTTAACATTGTTAACAGTACTTCCTAATATTAAATGTAACAATAACTAGTTAAAAATATTTTCCAGAATTAAAAAAGTAAAGTCATAATAAGATATATCATTGCAATAGCTTTTCTAATCAATTAAATGTATATAGGATTTTTGTATTACTGTTGCAAATCAAATCAGATTACTTTAGCAAAAATCCAGAACCATTTTTTTTTCATTCATTGCTTAAATTTTTCGAAGGATCAAACAGAAAAAAAAACAAAGAAATTTTCACAAAATAACGATCATTTCAGGGAGTAACAAATTATTAGGATGATTGCTTGTTGATTCAGAATGATTTTAAATGCCTTCGAGTGCAACTGAAAACCAGAAGCATATCTAAAATACGACTAACATTGTTGTTTCATTGCTGAAATTACTGTATGGAGATACTTTAGTGAAGTAATTATAGTAAATGTAATGACATATAATATCATTACTACATGCAGATAATAACAAAAAATCTGTAAAGAAAAATTAATATTAAATATAATCACATATCCTGGATGCCAGACCCGACAAGGATATCATTACATACAACATTTTTAACAGAATTTCTGAATATACAGCCAGGGAAAAAATTATAAGAACAAGCAAAAAGTCGTCAAACATATGAGTCACTAGGATAGAAAAAATTATGCAAATACTTGTATGTTAAAAATGCTTGATATGGATCATTTCCTAACAAAATGTAAGTTGAAAAATTAAATATTCATTAAAAGATTTAAATTTAAAAATGTAATAAGTTGTTTCTCCAAAAAAATTATAAATACACGCATTTTTTAAAAATCGCAAATAAAATTTTGGTAACATTATAGGATACTTTGAAGTGGCTTAAAACTGTTGTGCGGTAATATTGCTAAGTTTCTCTCCATCTTCATCATGTCAAAAAGCACACAGTAATCTGAATTTAAAACGGAAAAGTTTTTGCTTATGGAAAATTTGGAATGAATGGACATGAAATTGCAAGTATCATAAACAGATACAAAACAATAATTTATAATTTCTCTAAAAATCCAAAGAAATATGGAAAAATAAGTATACAGGTAAGCCAGTTTTTCTAACTCCGCGCCAAAAGCGTAAAATTGCGAGTCACATTAAAACAAAATCGAGTTTTACTCAAATTAAGACAGAAATGAATCTACTATGCACAAGTTGAACAGCATGTAACGTTCTGAAAAAGAATACCAATGTTATGTATATTAAACAAGAATAACTTACAAAATTACGTAAGAAGCTTAAATTAGAATTAGCTTAGAAACACGTTTTTTTTTTGGATTTCGAGGAAAAGATGTAGTATTTTCGAACGAAAATAGTTTACTTTGTACGCACGAGAGAGTATTATCCATTATTGATAGGACTTGCAAAGAGATAAACCTCTTTTTACAAAACGCCCATTCAGAAGAGGTTCTGTGATTGTGTTGGCAACAAAACAAAGGGGGTTTTGCAGCCATATGAACAACACTAATCTTGTCCATTCAAAATCGTATGAATTCAGAATCATATGTGGATATGTTAGCTGAAAAATTATTGCCGCTTATCATATTTGATGTTACATATTTTGAAAACACAATGTAAAATAAATAACAATAAAATTAAAAACATATTTACAAGAATTAAAAAGTAAATCCATAAGCCTATAATGATCGCAATATTTTATTTCATAATTAATTAAATTTGGATAGCTATACTTTTTGTGTTATTGTAGAAATGATATCGGATTACTTTAATGCAATTCCAGAACAAAGTTTTTTTTTTATCCATTACCTAAGTTGTTGGAAGGAAGATATAAAAACCCTTCCGCAGAAAGTTTCGCAATAGAAGGTCACTTCAGGGAGTTACAAGTCCTTAGAAAAATTGCTCGTTGATTCCATGTGATTTTAAAAACACAATAGGATATAGAACTACTGAAAGCAAGAAACTTACTAAGGTACTTGGAACCCGATAGCGAAATAGTCTCGGACCAGTTAATGATAGAGCATATTGGTGGTTGATTCTCCATTGAGATGAAGTGTTGAATACCGATATTTTTCTTCTATAAATAGAGACAAATATTTCAAGACATAGTGGAACTTCCATTTAACGAAGTCCCCTATTTAATGAAGTTTTCTGCTTATTATATCATTACTACATTCAGATAACAACAAAAATATCTGTAAAGATAAAGTAATAATAAATATGAAAACATATCCTGTCCTGGACCCTAGATTCAACACGGATATCATTACATACAGCATCTTTAACTGAATTTCTTAATATAAAATTGAAAAAAAATGAATTAAAAATATATTTACAAGCATTAAAGAAGTAAATAAATAAATGTATAATAGCAATATATTTTTTTCGTATTAATTAAATGGGGATCTCTTTGGTTTTTGTGGTACTGTAGAAATGATATCGGATTACTTTATTGCAATTCCAGAACAAAGTTTTTTTTCATTACGTAAGTATTCGAAGGAAGAAACAAAAACCTTTACACAGAAAGTTTCGCAAAAGAAGGTCACTTTAGGGAGTTACAAGTCATTAGGAAGATTGCTTGTTGATTCCATATGATTTTATAAACTCAATAGAATCTAGAGAAAAAGAAAGCAAGGAAGGACAACTATACCTGGAATTTGATAGCGAAACTGCCTCGGGCCAGTTAATGATAGGACATGTTGGTGGTAGATTCTCCATTGAGACGAAATGTAGAATAAAGATATTTTTCTACTATAAATTAAGAAAAATATTTCATGGTACATTGGAACTTCCATTTAACGAAGTACCCTATTTAACGAATATTTCTGCTTATAATTAATAAATTATATTATTACTACATGCAGATAAGAAAAGAATATCTGTAAAAACAAAGTAATATTAAATACAAATACATATACTGGCTTTGACTGACAAGCATATCATTACATACAATATTTTTAACAGAATAGTCTGAATATAAAATAAATAACAATGAATTAAAAATATGTTTATAAAAATTAAAGAAGTAAATTCATAAACGTACAATCGCAATCTTTTCCTTCTAATTCATTTAATGAGGATTACTATGGTTTTTGTGTTGCTGTAGAAATGATATCAGATAATTTTAATGCATTTCCAGAACAAAGATTTTTTTAAAAATCCATTACTAAGTTTTTAGAAGGAAGAAATAAAAACCCTTAAAGAGAAACTTTCACAAAAAAAGGTTACTTCAGAAAGATACAAGTCACTAGGAAGACTGCTCGTTGATTATATATGATCTTACAAACTCATAAGATCTGGAGAAACTGAAAGTAAGAAACGTACAAATAATTGGAACCTGATAAAGAAATAGCCTCGGGCCAGTTAATGATTAGTAAATATTGGTGGTCGATTCTCCACTGAGAAGAAATGTGGAATATCGATATTTTAAGAGAAATATTTCATGGCACAGTGGAACTTCAATTTAACGAAGTCCCCTTTTTAATGAAGTTTTCTGCTTATAATATTATTACTACGTGCAGAGAAGATCAAAAAATATCTGCAAAGACAAAATAATAATACATATGAATGCATATCCTGTCATATACCCTGTCATATCCTGTCAACAACGATATGATTACATATAATAGCTTAAAGAGAATTTCTGAATATAAAATAATTAACAATGAATTAAAAATATATTTACGAGAATTAAAAAACTAAATCCATGAACGTATAAAGACAGCAGTATTTTTTAAATTAATAAATGGGGATCGCAAAGGTTTTTATGTTGCTGTAGAAATGATATCAGACTATTTTAGTATTCCAGAACAAAGTTTTTTATTCTTTACCTAATTTTTTGAAAGGAAGAAACAAAAATCCTTATACAGAAAGTTTCACAAAAGAAAGTCACTTCAGGGAGTTACAAGTCATTAAGAGCGTACACTAGTCACGCGGTAAAAGCTGAGTTCTAATGTAAAGTATATGGGGGCGTTTTTTTCTAATATCTCGTTCAAATTTTAATATTTTTACATGATTTTTTTTGCATAGGATAGCTTAGTACGATCTTCAACCGGCCTAGTTTTTACTTTTTCGATTTTGCTCATATATTTTTTATATTATGATAGTTTCAATTTCAGAACCGGTTTAAACTGGTTTTGAAAGTTAAAATATTTTTTTTTTTTTAAATCTGAAACAAAAATTTAAAAAGTAAAATCTAGGCCGGTTGTAGATCGTCCTAAGCTATCCTATGCAAAAAAGAATCATGTAAAAATATTAAAATTTGAACGAGATATTAGAAAAGAACGCCCCCATAGACTTTACATTATCATCCGGATCTTTTTGTGTACTTTTTCTGTGACTATTGTGGGCTCTTAAGAAGATTAAATGTTGATTCCATATGGTCTTACAAACTCATAAGGATCTAGAGCTACTGAAAACAACAAAATTTTAAGATACTTTGAATCTGATAGCGAAATAGCCTCGGGCCAGTTAATGATAGAACATACTGGTGTTCGATTCTCCATTGAGAAAAAATGTGGAATACCAATATTTTTCTTCTATAGATTAAGAGAAATATTTCATGGGACAGAGGAACTTCCATTTAACGAAGTCCCCTGTTTGATGAAGTTTTCTGCTTATAATGTCATTTCTACATGCAGATTACAACAAAAATATTTGTAAAGATAAAGTAATAATAAATATGAATACATATCCTTTCCTAGACCCTATATTCAATAAGGATATCATCATATACAGCTTTTATAACAAAATTTCTGGATATTAAATGAATAACAATGAATAAAAAATATTTTTACAAAAATTAAAGAAATAAATACATAAACGTATAAACGCACTGTATTTTTTCGTATTAATTAAATGGAGATTTCTTTGATTTTTGTGTTCTGTAGAAATTATTTTGGATAACTATAGTGTAATTACAGAACAATTTTTTTTTATTCATTACCTAAGTTTTGGAAGAAAGAAACAAAGACCCTTATACAGAAAGTTTTACAAAAGAAGGTAGGTCACTTCAGGGAGTTACAAGTCAAGATTGCTTGTTGATTCCATATGATCTTACAAACTCATAAGGATCTAGAGCTACTGAAAACAAGAAACGTACTAAGATACTTGGAACCTGATAGCGAAATATCCTCGGGCCAGTTAATGATAGAACATATTGGTGGTCGATTCTCCCTTGAGATGAAAAGTGGAATACGGATAGTTTTCTTCTATAAATTAAGAGAAATATTTCATGGCACAGTGGAACTTCCATTTAACGAAGTTCTCTATTTAATGAAGTTTTCTGCTTATAATATTATTATTAGATATGGATAACAAAAAAATATCCATAAAGACAAAATAATAATAAATATGAATATATATTCTGTCCTGGACCCCAGACCCAATAAGGATACTACTACATACAATATTTTAAACAGAATTTCTGAATATAAAATGAATATCAATGAATTAGAAATACATTTACAAGAATTAAAGATGTAAATTCATAAACCTATAATGATTGCAAGAATTTTTTAAAAATTAATTGAATGTGGATCGCAATAATTTTTGTGTTACTGTAGAAATGATATCAGATTACTTTAGCGTAATTCCAGAACAAAGTTTTTTTTATATTCATTACCTAAGTTTTTGGAAGGAAGAAATAAAAACCCTTATACAGAAAGTTTCGAAAAAGAAGGTCACTTCAGGGAGTTACAAGTCATTAGGAAGATTGCTTGTTGATTCCATATGATCTTACAAACTCATAAGGATCTAGAGCTACTGAAAGCAAAAAATGTACTAAGATACTAGGAGCCTGATAGCGAAATATCCTCGGGCCAGTTAATGATAGAGCCTGTTGGTGGTCGATTCTCCATTGAGAAGAAATGTGGAGTACTGATATTTTTCTTTTATAAATTAAGAGAAATATTTTGTGGAGCAGTGAAACTTCCATTTAACGAAGTCCCCATTTAATAAAGTTTTCTACTTAACGAAATTGTGTGATAGACGCCTTTAACATGCAGTTTAAACTTGAAATTATGAAAAATTTATTCTATATAACGAAGTTAATTTCACTTTCGTTTTTTCTGCAATTTTCATACAAAAGAGGTTATTGTTACCATAGATACAGTGAATTTATATCAACACATTGTAGGAAAATGAAATTGCATATGTATTTAGTCATTTACATTCAAAAGATGAAATGCAAAAAGTTTTCGATACAATAAAAAATAGATTAAAATTTCACGAAAATGTTACAGATGTATTGTTCGGATATTTACTAAAATGCGAAAATTTTTATAACTAGTGCATTTTTTATAAAGACTAGTGAAAACTAGCATTGATTGTTTTTTCTAAGAGAAGATTTCAAGTATTAAGGCGGAAAAGTTCGATACATTTCAGTTTTTGACAACTTATGTTTATTATGTGTATTTTAAGAAATTATTCGAATTAAAAATTTCTCATATGTCTACAGAGAATTTAAAAAAGAGGTACTGAACGAATTCAAACACATTTTTTCCTATATTTCCATTTTATGTGTATTTTTCAATTTGTGTTTTCATTATATAAATTTCACGAATTTGAGTTAAGTTCTACTTAACGAATTTTCTTCATGACGAAATGCTTAAAAGAAGAGCTTCGACTTACGCTGTAAAAGTTTATTGACTGAAAGCAAACTTAGATTTTCATCAGCGTACAATATATATGAAAACAGTATTAATTACAAATAAAACATGTTTACACCCAACGTTTTGAACTCACTCTAACGAGTCATCATCAGATGATTTGAATTACCTCAATTGAGAAAAACGCACACTACAACATTATTTATGAAAATTTTATCATCACATACATTAAACTGTATAAAATTATGTATAGCATCACAAAAAATGCAGGATAAATTTGAATACAATTTTATCTTTATCATCTGATGATGACTCATTAGAATGAATTCAAAACGTTGGGTGTAAATATGTTTTATTTGTAACTATTTTAGATTTTATCTACACAATGCGGAACTCGTCGAATTTCGACGAAAGTAAATTTAAGGAGATACAGTTTCATTGACTTATAATAAACCTACAAAATTAGCTTTAGTAGAAAATAGATGTTACAATGGTCAATCTAACTCTCAAATAAATATTATTTAAAGCTAAAATTAAGGGGAAAATATTATTTGTAAAAAACACAGTTGTCCAAATTATTAAAATTAAATTTTAATCGTATATGTAAAAATATAGTAATAAAGCAAAATATAATAAAAATCAGTTATTAATATGAAGTTATCAATTGAGCCTTTTATGTTTGATAGAAGTGCGCATGAAAAAAAAAATTCAAATTGACACGATCTTATAATATCACGTGAAATCTAAAATCGTCATAATTTTCATTTTCTCAAGCAAATTACATGCTCACATTTCAATTTTATCAATTTTAAGAGAAATTTTCAAATTTCTGTTGCCACAATTACAGAATTCGTACTAAAAACTATAAAAAAATTTAATATGTGAAGAATAAATTGAGATACAGCTTTCAAACAAATTAGCTTTCAAACAAATTGCATTTAAAAATATATTTTTTTTTCTCTATACGACGATGTAAAAATTTAAAATGTGCGATGCTTAAGAGCGTAAAATTTTCAATAGCTAAAATTGCAAGGGAAAGTGTTGCCATTCGCTAAATGACGTATTCGTTGCGCACAGATACATTTGGCCTTTATAATATAGATTGCATGTTGATGAATATATAAGTTTGCTTTCAATCAACGAAATATTTATCCTATGTGAGCGAGACTTTCTCGACGCAGTTTCTAAGATTCTTTACTGGTACGTTTTTTCATTATTTTTTAATTAATTGCAATTATTTTTTTTACAAAATGATATTGATAATTATATCGTTACGTGGAAAGCCGCTTACCGCTGCAGAACCTTTTAAAAATATTTCATTCATCGCTGAGCCTTTACTGAGCGAAGAGGAAAAATGGATGTTAACAAGAGAAATAATATATATAATGGTTTTTGAAACCCCGGATATATCCCCTTGTTAATTTATAAAGGACAAATCGCTTTGTACTATTCGCCCTTTGTTTTCGTGATTGCTTGTAAAATTTGACTATGATATCATACTGTTAATACTGATTTGCCATAAGGTCACTGTAGAGAAAATTATCACATATAGTAAAAAAAATCTTGTATTGTAAGTACTGGTATTATAATAAGTTTTTGGGTATATGTTGCGTAAAACAAGAAAAAAAAATTATGTAAAGGGGGATTTATTTTACATGTATACAAACATACATATTAAAAATAATAAATACCGGGTGTCCAGTAAATAACTGACCCATTTTGAACTTAAATAACAAATAAACGGTTTGAGATAATAATGCGCGGTTTGCGGTATTGTTATTAGAAAATCAATAAATTTTTAAACGTGTACTTTGTTAACATAGTTCAAATTTCGGAAAAAGATATCGCGCTGGCGGTAACAGGCTGTTTGAATACAGACATGACTCAAATTTTCATAAATATGAGATTTTCGGCTGAATCTGATTCTATATGTTGTCGAATCTGAATCTATATGTTGAATCGACTCTCGAATCAGCTTCAGAAATAGGGTACGTTGGTTGGAAAGTGATTTAAAATAATATTTAAATAATACAGATGATTGAACCATCTGTATAATATTTCCCCTCCTCAGTCTTGAAACTGAGATATTATTTTAAATATTATTATATTACATTAACAAAGTGCATATTTTAAAATTTATTTATATTCTAATAACAATACAGCAAGCCGCGCATTTTTATCTCAAACAGTTTTTTTTGTTATTTACATTCAAAATGGGTCAGTCATTTACTGGACACCCGGTATATTGCTTGGAATTATGCTAATAAATTTAGGCTAGAAAAGATGTTCTGAGTAAAAAGTATCATTTTTAGCACATAAATAAATAAAAATAAATTAATACATAAATAATAATAATAATAAATAATTATAATATGGCATCATATTCTTCACAATTCAAGCGAAAATATTATTATTACTAACACATACAACTTTTAAATACTTATAAATTGGTTTAAGATTTAAAACAAAACATTATTCATATATATATATATTGTAATCTTACTTGGAACAAGTTACATAAATTAATTTACAATGAATTCAGTCAGAATTTTACTAAAAATTACTTAATATGTTGTTAGTTACATAAAATGTAACATACAAAAACTTTAATAACTGTATTAATTGCATGAGAAATTTTATTTATAAATTTATTCATCAAATTGCTTAACAGAATAAGACTAATAATAAATTTAACCGTAAAGGAATCAACACATTTTACCCCACACATTTTAACATATCCCTCGTTTAAATGACTAAAATTTTGTGTACGGAAATATAAAATAAATTTGAAAATCCACCACCGATTCTAAATGTAAAATTTTATAACAGTATAGACCCCCGTTCAAGGATGAAATTGAGTTAGTTTTCTCATTACAACATTTGTGGAAAAAATGTTGACAATAAAGAGAAATTAGATTATATTAGCATGCTAAAGCAGAAGTTCAAGGGATGTCTGAATGAAGATATAAATTTCTAGAAGATTAAAGATAAAGTTAACAGTCCCGGCATGCAATATCGAGATTAAATGAAAGATTTGATATGTATAGACATTTTATCAAGACTAACACTTACAGGAAAATGTTTGGTTATTATAGTTTATCTATCAAATAATCTTTAGAAATTATATGCAGAAATAATAGTAACTATAACGATACTTTATACAACGTTATCAGTAAAATTTGGATCAATTTATTAAGTCAGAATAACAATCTTCAGCCACCAGCCAATCTCCCTATGTCCTCCAATTTCGTATTTTCTATTTTCAATCCTGATGACGAATATGATTGTTCTTGGAAGTACTTGTATTAGGTATAAAAATTTTGAATTTTTTTTTTCGGATTTATTTTTATATTTATTCACGTAGCATTTTTTAAATACTTATATACTTAATATTTTATATACTTAATATATACTTAATACTTTATATACTTTTGTATACTTAAAAAATATAACTAAAAAATGAAACTAATATGACATTGATCAGAGTTTAAATAAAAACAACGCATGCTACATAAAACAAAAATTATTTTTATAGAAGAAGTATTTTTTTGTGCAATCTCACGACCTGGATTAATTTATCTTTAAATGCCCTACTTTATCTTTAAAACAGGTAATAAGATTTTCATCAATTTATTAAAAATAATATCTTATATATTTCGGTAACACTTTTTTGCACTTTTATTTTACTTTAGCATACATAATAGATAATAAAGACTAAGAGAAAAAATTTCTCAGATCTTCTAGATCATTAACTCAAAACTCTAGAAAAAGTAATTTCGTTAAAAAAATGTTCTAAAGTTCTCTTTTTCATGAATATTCAAGCAAGATAGTTTTTTTTATTATGATGATATGCATTTCCCATCATTTTACCTTATTATACATGCATTAGTAACGCCCGCGTGAACTTTATTCTGGTTAAGAGTGTAAAGTAGTGAAAAAAGGTTTTGAAATAACAGTGTTGTTTTTCACAGGTTGTTGAAATTTTTGAATGCATGATTTAACGCTAGAATCATTTTTTGTTCCCTGCAAAAACAATCATTAACGTATTCGTGAAGTGGGGATTAAAAAGTAATTTTTTTACAGCTCATGAATTATTGTGAATGGGATTAATGTTATATTAAGTTTATACTATATTTATATTTATTTATGTCTGTAAAATGATATTTAACTTAATAAATTTCAACTAAAAAATCAACTTTTAAGTTAACTTAAAATAAGGAAAAATTCACAGAAATCTTTTCTATGGCATTACAATTTTTCTAATAAAATAAAAGTTAGAAATCCCTAAAAAAATACCGGTTAATCCTTTTTTGCAATTAAAAGTAAAAAAATGATGTTATCTTCCAGTTTGTAAATTTTTCAATAAAACAAAATAATAACAGTTCAAACTAGTATTTTATAAAAAAAAAAAATACTACTATCATCTATTTTTTTTTAAATTACAGCTTTAAAGATATAGAAAATCCTCAATATGTCATAAATTTTAGATAATAAATATCTTTATTTTGTTAGTAAATTGTTTATTTTGCTTTTTTTTTCAATGGCTGCTTATGAAATAGTTACTACCATTCTTTTCATTTGTTTTTACCAATAAAATAAGTTTATATTGGATTAATAATCTGATTAATTAAAATTTTTCTTCTTATACGTGGCATTTATATAATTTCTTTTGATAAGAAAAATTATGTTTGTTCGAAACGTGTTTATTTAAGTTGAAAAAAAAAAGAATGACTGACAATTATGCTGTAGAGACTGTAAAGAGAATTATCTCCTATGACATATACTTCGAAATGTTAAAACAATACTTTGTTTATTAGTTGTTTTGAAATGCATCTTTAGTTAAATATTAAATTTCCAAAAATTATGATCAATAAATCAAAATATGGACTAGATTTCACCATTTGTTATTGCTAAATAGAATGTAAATTTTTCCTTAAAAAGTTGTACTAAAACAGTTTAAGAGCGTTCTTATATTAATTATAAATAGCTAAAACTGTGAATAAATTATTATATTCATTTAAATGCTTAATACTGTAATTAACTCTAGAATACGAGTTAAGTGACAATATATCTGTATACTGGTATATATACTATTATACAACAGTATATGTACGATCTATATACTAGTACATTCGAATACATTCTTTTACTTAATATTTTGCAACCTAAATATGAACTGATTAACATGTCGAAAGTTCAACAGCGCGGTACTTACAATTAGCTATCTATCCTTCTGCAGGCAACAATAATACATGCCGCATAACAGGATACATATTATCATAGATATTATTACACGATAGTTTGCATATCGGTGAACCAATACATTTCGATTCCTATTCAGAGTTCATATGTTATAGCCATCGGCGGCCGATCAAAGTCATACGAGTGTTTGCAAGATCCATGGCTGTAGGTATTTTGATATTAATTTACTGAAAAGAATATTAGTAAAAGATAAAAATAACGTTAGAAGAAAAACACACAACCGGTAGTGCGCATAAATTGCAAACATCTGTTTCGAATCCTCTAAGGCTTCATCATAGTGCTTTAAAATTAAAATGAAGATAAAAAGCACTGATGATGAATCCTTAAAGACTTCGAAATAATTTATACACATTCCCATTTCCGCTTTTTATATACATATATATGGCATCTAAGACTTCGATAAAGGCATCTAAGACTTTGATATTCCACATCATCCATCCCAGTACAAAAATTTTACATATACACTAGGGACACCAATATTAAACCACCCTCGTAATACGGTTATAAATGAAACATCAGTTTAGTCAAAATTCCAAGTTTCTAACACCCATAGGGCATGTACTTTTGCAATCACCTAATATATTCGTGTTAATATTACAATACAGGCAGTTTATTACAGAATTAATTTTAAAACCAGTATGTATAAAGCTAAAAACAAAGATTTTTCACACGATTTTCTCACCTACAATTTAAAAATAAAATAACAATTTATGTTTCCAACTCATTAAAGACAACAAGATTTATTCTAAAAACAAATAAGCTGAGCTAATGCGAAGTCTAAACGCATTGAGCAAACACAATGACAAAGAATCTTCTAACGTAAAATATCCTTTTATGCAGGTACTTTTCTTTCATTATCCACATTCCCAGCAAATGAATGCACAATAACGTACCAACTGTAACAACTCATGTTTCTATTTTCTTTTGCATTCAGATGTTTGCTTATATTTCTAAATTCCTTTTATGATAATAAACCTGAATAACAGTATTTACTAATTGCATATTTTAGGTATATTTTTAGCGTCTGCAAAAGTTATTCCTACTTTTTTTAATACAAAATTTATGAAAAAAAAATTTAAAAAATTGTAATCCTTATTTCTTTATAAAAATAAAAGACTATTAAGGAACATGAAAGGAATCAAGATCAATTTTGATTAACATGTTTGTTTCGAAATGCAATGTAATGCATTTTATTTTATTGGGAGGGGGGGGGCTTTTTTTCTATTATTTATGCTAATAAGTCTGAACATTTACATGTACTAATTTTCCCTTTTAGGAATGATTTCAGCATCTGCAAAAGCTTTCGACTTAAAAAAAAAAATAAATCATGAAAAGAAATTTAAAATGGGAAAAAATATTTTCTTTTATAAAAATAAAATACTATTAAGGAACCTCAAAAGATTTAAGATCAATTTTCATTAACATATTTATCTCTAAATGCAATGTAATGTATTTTGTTTTATGAAAGTAACCTTCTTTATTCATTATTTATGCTAAAAAGCCTCAAAATTTACATATATACTAATTTCATCTTTTGCGTATATTTTTGGAATCTGAAAAAATTTTCTGCTTCTTTAATGCAAAATGTATGAAAAATAAATTATAAAATTATAAATGGTTTGTTCTTTTCATAGATTAATTACGAGATATTAAAGATGTGAGATGACTCTTACTATTTAATTTACCTGAATGCTTTTCTCAAACCATATTAGTAACATTGTTCTGATTATCTCATTTAAATCATTTTTTTAATTATTCCCAATAAATATTAAACAATCAAATCATTGTATGCAGTCTACAAATTTAAGTAATTTACAAGAAAAAAACATGAATTACTTTTTGAAGATTATAATAAAAATTCCTATTCTAAAAATATTTTTGTAAAGATACTATTCTAAATCTAATTCATGTAAAACAATTTACAGTCGTTTTTCAATGCAATGATTTTTAAAGTATTTAATTAAATTCATATATTTAAAATATAAACTAATTTTTTTTCTTGAAGCTATGTTTAATGAAACAAATCTAAAAAGGATATAGTTTTAAATTTCTATGTAGGAAAAAAAAATTTTCTTATATGGACTTATCTATTTATTGTCGGGATCAAAGATATTTAAAATAAATTTTATCATTAATTTACGCCTCAGAGCATTTTAATTCCCAAGTGATACTACTTTGGTACTGGAACAAATTAGTTGATTTAATACGGTAGAACTAATTGAAGTATTTCAAGATAATCAACTTAAACGTATCTATAATTTAGTTCGGCTATTTGGGGATTTCCCCTGGGAGTCCAATTGTCAAAGACCCAACAAAATGGCTGACTTATCAGAAATTCTAGGAGTATGTTCTCATGAGAGTTGAGATAATGACTTACATACTCTTTGTGTCTCATAACATGAATAATTACTTCGGGTTCATGAATTACCTTTTTATAATACTAAAGATTCCTTTTTTTATTTTCTTCTATCCTAACAAAAATAAAATATTGGATTTGTGAAAATTTTAGAATTCCGATTTTCGACGGATTTATATGTTTTAGGGGTCAGAAAACCCCCAAACAAGTGTTTACAAAATTTCTTTCGGTCATTCTGTGGTCGGTCATTCAAAATTTTGTGGGCGCTCTATCTCAAGAACTAATGCACGGTATTTCACAAAACTTTACATTCAGCTATACCTTGATATAAACTGGAGCTGATTAGTTTATGGTGCGTATCGCCTAACAAGTGGCACTGCTATTCTGCATCTTTCACGATTTCCGATTCAATTATTCCTTGATATAATATAGCGTTGATTACTCTTTGTTATTTCGCCCAACAGACGACAATGCTATGCAGCATTATTTATTATTATTGCAATAGCTCTATATCAGTAATTAATGCACAAATTTTCATTTAACTTCAAATTCAGTTAGTCCCTGATATAAATTAGTATTCTTTAGTTATCTGAGTAAATAGCTCAACAATTGACTCTTCCATCCAGATTTTTGTACGATTTCTGCAAATTCGATTTTTTAGTTTTATTTAAAACTTATTTAAAAACTGTTTGGATTATATATATATATATATATATATGACGATTTAAGGAGAACTCGAATTATTTCCACTGGTTAAAAAGAAACACACAGTCATGGCAAGCGAGGGAAAAAACAAAATAAATAAATAAATGTAGAAGATCCAATAATTAGTCATGGGCTGCTGTAAATTCATTTATTAAATTCGTAATAATGAGGAAGGAAAAGCTCCTTTTGCAAAAATTCCATCATTATTTCAGCGAGCTGTCCTCATCGAAGAAGCAACCCAAGAAATCTTCTTTTTCATCTCGAGACTTCCACCTTTTTAAACTAAAAAAAAGTTCTGGAACATTCTGTAACCTCAAACCATCATTCTTTTATGTAAACAGAATTCTTGTTCAGCTACGAGATTATTTTCCACAAACGATAAATTTATTTTTAAAAAAAAATTATTTAACCAATTTATAATTGACTCAGAATTTTAAATATCTTAGGCAGACGATTTTTATAAATGATTAATTTTAAAATAAAAAGAAAAGAAATGAATTTATTAATATGCACACATCAAAGGTTGACGTAGGAAAAATAAATAAATAGATAAAATAAAATAATGATATTTTTTGAAAGGTATGGTTTTGGAATAAATTTAATAAGACTTTCTTAAAAAGGGTTGATAAAAACATAGAAGAAATCAGTTTTATTTGGAATATTAAGAAATAAAGTTTTAATTAAGAATATTTTTAATTTAGAGCCATCTTTTTAAATTTACGCATACTGGAATAATGTTTTTTAAGGCAAATTAAGAATTTATATCGTCTGCATAAGGATTAACAGATTAGATTTAGAAACAAGATTTTAATTTAATAATTTGAAGTAAGTACGGAACATTATTATAAGAAAATTAAGATAGTATAAAGGTTAGTTTTGGCGAAAAAATTTTAAATTTGTAATATATATATATATATATATATATATATATATATAAAGAGAGAGAGAGAGAGAGAGAGAGAGATTAATGTAATGAAAGATTCTTTCCTAGCTAATAGTACTTTGAATTCCTGAAGTTCTTCAATCTTGACGCCTGCAGAAGTAACTCAAACAGCCTTTAAATGAATTTGAATTCTTCTAGAATTACTAAAATTACCTCTACACATTTTAATAAATGCATGCATACCGTAATCATTGATATATAAAACTGACAGATTTTAGGAAATGTTTTATAGTAATTTTAGATAGGTTTTGGTGGTGCTTAGTAAAATTTGTTTCAGGACTGAGAAGGTTAAAAAGTTGTATAAATATGTCATTGTTTATGTATGTATGTATATGTATATTGCGCTTATTGAATGTTGATGTTTGTAAATATATAGGCATATAATAAGATGGATGTAAATATGGTAATGACTTATGTAATCTTTGTGTCTCATAACATAAATAATTATTTCAGGTTCATGAATTAACCTTCTTATAATTCTTATAATTCTGAGATTCTTCTGCTTTTTTACTTTAATGCATACATTATTAAATGACATGATGTTTATTCTTCCAGTTGACAGAAAAAATGCTTTTGTTTATAATAAAAACAACAGAAAGTAGTAAAAAATATTTCACAGAGATTGTTGTGATTATGGATTAACATAATGGACGAGTTCACGTTACTTAATGTTACTTTCATTTCCTTAAAATGTTATATGTATATTTTGCGTATTAAAAGTTGACGTTTGTAAACATGTATGGATATAATAAGATAAATATAAATTTATATTATCATGCGAGTTATGATAATGACTTAAATACTCTTTGTGCCTCATAATCAGGGTCATACCATGTCAATTCAACCAATTTTTTCACGATTTGTAACCCAGCTGTCAAGGATTTGGATGAAACTTTATGAACACACTAATTCTATCATGAAATGATTCCATAAGAAATTTTTCCTTCCCAGACCTCATAGTTTGTGAGATATGGGGGGGGGGGGGGTCCAATTCTTGGGTTTTTTCTCAAATCGCACATGTCTGAGTCTGTATTTTGAGATTGCAGTTCCATCTTCAAAAAATTGATCTAAAACATGAATCATCTTTAAAAAATCACTGTAAGAATCTAAAAAGATGCAGGTTTTAATAAAAAATATTTAAAAAATTTACTTGTAATATTTCGGATAAAAAAACTCAGCCAAACTTGAGAGTTATGGTTATTTTTTTCAAATTTTTGTGACTTCACGAAAAAGGCTATACACAAAAAGGAAATGAAATTTCCAATTTCTTTTTGTTTTAAGTAAAAGTTCACACTTTGGGTTTTCTATCTATGAAATAAAAATGATGTCTTTTGCATGGCTTGTGCAAAATTTTGGGTACTTTTCAATTAGCCGGATGTTTGTGTTATTTTTACATATGTACATATATATAGATCTATATAAATACAGATGTATTATACATTTACATATGTATGTATATATACAGTATATTGATATATATATGTGTGCCCGTCTTACCGAAAAGTACCAAATTTTGCCTTGTTTTGAAAATCTGCACCAATTAAAGGGTAAAAAATCTGACTAAGTTTAGCTGTGGTACTTAAATAATTAATGGAGTTTCAATGCGTTATTGAATTTAATGTTATTTGATACAAAAAAAATGGAAATTTCATTTGCCTTTTTTATAAAGTCACAAACTTTCGGAAAAATAATCATAACTTTCAACTTTGGTTTACTTTTTCGGCCGTATATAAATCTCTATTAACTGCCCTAATTGCTTTTTTCACTTGCTTTTTATGCTGCTGAAATGGATCTGCACATTTATATTGATAAAATTCGTATTTCATTAAGAGCCAAATTCTGTGATGCTCACATACATTAATCAAACTGTTTTCACTTATTTTTCGTTTTATAACTGCAATAGTCCTAAGTAATAAAAGTTCTTTTTCTGAATCACAGAGATTATCAATGTAGTCTATTTCTCTTTTATTTGCATAGCTAGTTTTGCGACATTCTAAACCAGTCAATATTCCAATACTGCAAGCCTGTAAACTAGTAAGAAGATGTAATATCAGGCTCCATATTAAAAGAATAAAGCAAAAAAATATTTATACATATCACAAACTATAAAATATGTAAAAATCAGAATATATTTTTAGTAGCACAGTAAAAGTTAGATCATTCTTCTATGATAAGAAACAAAAGAATGACAATAATTTTATTAAATAGATTTTAAAACATCTGCTTTCACTAAAGAAATTTACCCTGCCTTTATCAAAGGTATTTATACAATGCAGGCGCAATTAAATCTTTCAGACTATAGAAACTAATTTAAGTTCTGTTAAACATTTGTGTATTTAAACTTGTCAAAAAATATTTAAACTGATTAATATTACCCAAGGAAAGGAAACACAAGGTTTTGAACATTTTTTAAACACAAATAATTAATATATAAGTATTCAAAAGAAAGAATGGAAGAAGAAATTTTTTTTTATTTTATACTGTACAAAAAAAAAATCTGTTTTGGGTTAAAATATTGAAAATAAAAGTAAGAGATTCCTTAGATTAGCAAAAAATGCCCATTATTAAATAACTAAATGAAACATATGGACCATTCACTGAATTTAATGGGGAAACATATTGCAGTCAGATTTTTTTTAATCAGAAAAAACAAAGCATAAATTTTACTTTGCAAATAAAAAAACATGGATCAAATAACATTAAATTCAATAATTCATAGAAACTCTAGTAATTATTTAAGTGCCACAGCTAAACTTAGTCAGATTTTTTCCCCTTAATTGCTACAGATTTTCAAAACAAGGCAAAATTTGGTACTTTTCGGTTAGACGGGCACCAGTGTTATACATACATATATCAATATACCGTATATATACATACATATGTACATGTATAATACATCTGTATTTATATAGATCTATATATATGTACAGATATAAAAATAAAACACGCATCCGGCTAATTGGAAAGTACCCAAAATTTTTGCATAAGCCACATTTTTGCATAAGCCATAAAAGACATCATTTTTATTCCATAGATAGAAAGCACAAAGTGTAAACTTTTATTTAAAACAAAAAGAAATTAGAAATTTCATTTGCTTTTTTGTGTAGATCCTTTTTCGGGAAGTCGCAAAAATTTGGAAAAATAACCGTAACTCTCAACTTTTGATGACTTTTTTTATCCTAAATATTGCAAGTAAATTTTTTAATTAAAATCTGCATCATTTTATATTCTTAGAGTGATATTTTTAAGATGATTCATGCTTTAGATGCAGAGAAACATTTTTTTGAGGATGGAACTGCAATCTCAAAATACAGACTCAGAAATGTGCGATTTGAGAAAAACATAAGAATTGGACCCCCCATATCTCACAAACTATAAGGTCTGGGAAGGAAAAATTTCTGATGGAATCATTTCATGATAGAATTTGTTAAGTTTCACATCACTGTAAGAATATAAATTGATGCAGATTTTAATAAAAAAATATTTAAATAATTTACTTGTAATATTTAGGATAAAAAAACTTTGTACACAAAGTTTCATCAAAATCCCAGTGGGTCGGGTTAGACGGTCTGGTTGAATTGACATGGAATGACCCGACAAGAATAATTACTTCAGGTTCATAAATTACTTTTTAATAATATTAAGATTCTTTTATTTTTTTACTTTAATGTATGCATTGTTAATATATAAAGTTACTTTTTGCTACTAGTCGATCGAAAAGATTATGCTCTTTATAATTAATGCATCTTATAACAGAAAAAAGTGTTTTATAGTGATTATTGTGGTTATGGATTAACATAATGGAAGATTCATCCTTAGTTAGCAATACTTTCATTTCCTTAAAAAAGTTGTCGATATTTGTGTAATGTGTGCATTAAAATTTGATATTGTGTATTGATAAAAAAGATGTATTGTATGTAAGTATATAGTCTCATGTGAGTTAAAATGATGACTTAGATTCTCTTTGTAGCACATAACATGAATAATTACTTCAAGTTCATCAATTATTTTTTATAATTTCACGATGCTATATATTTTTTCGATTCAATGTATGCACGTAGTGTCAAAATAGCTTATTACTTCCAATCGATAAAAAGGTAAAATTATTTATAATAACAGCATCTAGTTGTAGAAAAACTATTTTACAGCGATTGTTGTGATTATGGATTAACATAATGGGAGATTCCTCTTTAGTTAGTATTATTTCCATTTCGTTAAAAATGTTGTTGTTATGTATTATATACTATGCATATTAAAAGTTGACATTTGTAAATATGTATTGATAAAAAAGATGGATGCAAGTACGTAACCTTTATGCATGTAAGCAAAAAAAGACTTAGAGAAGTACCGTGCTATTTATGGGATAAGCAGAAAACGTTTATTTGTGTGTTTGTAATTATGTGTTCCTATTATACTGTGTATGTAAGTATATATAAATGTAAGAATGTAAATATATAAAAAGGATGTATAGATATACATAAATATCTGAGTTTTCCTATAGAAATAATGTACTATGTATACAATAATCAGAATGAAAGTAATTTCAAAATTAGTTACTCTACAATGTAAATAAATTTTTCGACTAAAGTTTTCTTTTATTCTTGTTTTATATTGCATCTCTATGACCACTGTGAAGTTTTTTCTTCTTTTAAATTAGTTTATGGTTAGAATTGTCATATTTGTATAAAATTTTCTGTTTAAAATTTGTCCAATGTCATGGTGATTTCCACTCGAAAATAAATTTTCTTTACTATTTTGTAAAAACCCTCAAATATAATCTTAACTTAATAAGCATGATACCGGCATCCCTAAAACAGCCCCCAACTCTCTTAAATATCTCTCCTTTGCTATTTATGCTATTTCAACATTTAATTTATTAAGATAATAAAGTAAAGAAAAAATCACTAAATATTAATAAGCCCTTGACAAATATTACATTTTCTGTCAAAATAGCTTTATTTTCTATATGTATACAATGGTTTTTATGATGGATCAAGTCATTTATGTTTCTACAAATCATAAATATTTAAATAAATACTTAAACCATAAACGCACCAACAACCATCGTATGCGATATTAAACCTGAACAAGAACCATATCCGAATACATAAAATGTGCCTTGCTTCCGGTAACTTTCTAACAATACATAAAACGTATAGAAACTTCCATATTTACAATCAATAGCTTCGGCTTTAATGGTCCGGAATATTTATTCGGAAATTCACCCACCTTAAGTAAATATAGTGTTACATCTTATCAGAAGAGCAATAAAGTCACAAATGAGCCATTATTTTCTTAACGGAGGTGTTAAAGGAATTTTCTACCTTCGGGTTGTAAGATGCTATTATATTTATTGCATATTTCACCTTAAAGAAGGTAACAGAATCTTTACATTATTTTCCTTCATAGATCGAGTTTCTCTCTGGAGAATAAAATGTTATTTTGCGGAAGTCTAATATTAGATTTTATAACTTGTAAAGACCATAAAGTAAGGTTTTAAAAATAATAATAATTAAGTTTTCTCAAACGAGTTTAATTTAATGATAGATTTTATTAATTAACCGAATTTAAACAAAAGATGTAACACAATTCATTTGCATATACGTATATAATTTAATTTTTCTTTATTGCTCTGATTTTAATAATTCCTTTTCTTTTTGTTGAATGGCTTGGTTTGACATATTGAGGGCACTATTTTCATATTTTGTGTATGAGGGCTGAAGAAAGCGCATCTTTTTAAAACTATTTATGTCATTTTAATTAAGGTACCCTGGGGTATTAACGCCACATTAAGGTTCTACGAATTTTCACGGCTCAGTTTTAGATTGTATTTTTCACACAAATATATGATTTGATGCAGCAACTCATTGACTATCTATATAAAAAAATAATTTAACAGATATGTATTCATAAAATGTAATGGCGTGATTTCTTGACCAATTCTATTTGACGTTATTACCCACCTATATGGGTAATAACGCCTTGCAAACAAAACTATGAAATAAGATGGAATAATTGCATGTAGATTACCCAATTCTAAAAATACAAACTCTACAAACTTAGAAATTGAAAAATTGTATTCTAAGCTACTGAAAATGTTCATTTTTTTGTGAAAGTGTAAGAAAAATAAAGGTGTGGTGTGGGAGGAGGATGAGGCAAAAGAATATCAGACCGTGAACTTCTTTTTGCTTAAAAAGGACCGCTTAAATAGAATTATTAGAAACATTGCACAGTTTTAACTGTGTTTATTTGAATCCGTATTTAGGATGTAGCTCGGCCACTGTAGGGGATCAACCGGGGTATTAATGCCAAGGATTGGAGTTATTATCCCGTTATTGCGCTGTACATTTTAAATTACAAATTATCTCTAGAAGATATCCAAAATCTTCAACAAGATTTTGAAAGTCCATGAAATGTACTACAAATTTATGTAATTAACAAAGTATTTCCGGATAAAAAAAATAGTCTTCATATCACAAAACGTATCTCGCAAATTCTAGATCAAGCGTTAATTTTAGTTGCTTGTAAAAACATTTAGACCTAACAATGAAAGAAATTAACTTGAAGCTGTTTTTTGAGATTTATATGACTCAAAACTCTTCTGCGCAGAGCACATGGGTGTCATTTATCAGATTATTTCATAATTATGCATAATATTAGCACTTGGCGTTATTACCCCGCCTGGCGTTATTACACCAGACCACCTTAGTTTGTTTCTAATTAATGAATAGAATCCGATCGCCCGAAATCCCAACATCAGATTGTTTTTTCATAGAAGTCCTTTAGAGAACGCGGAAATTCGTCTTTTAATACGTTTATGCATCTTCTACCAAAATAAATTTTTCCAAATAGACAACACTTTTCTTCAGTTTAATTTCAGTTCAGCCTTCGGGACCAATTTCGCCGCTGTACAGAAATTTTAATTTTTTATTCCTTTTTTTAAAGTAAAGATTTTTGCCTAATTGAATCGCGAAAAATTTCGCATTGAGTAAAGCGAAATTTAAAACAAAAATTTACTGGTGAGAATATTCAAGGATTCTTCTCACCTTATATGGCATATATACCGGTCGCCCGTCTCCAAATGGTTAAAGAATGGGAAAACGTCACATTGCAGGGAGTAATCCAAAGTTGGAAAAAATGGGCAACGAGCTTAATGTTATAAAGGTAGAAAACCAGCGTACAGAAATGCACAAATAATGCATCTAAACGTAGCAAACAGCCGTCTCAAATCTACTATCGAGATTATTCATCAGTGCAAAACACAGCATGCTAGAAAAAGCAAGGCTGGGCTTTTTCAAATACGCTGTATCTTGTGATAATGAAGAATCTCGATAGTAGATTCGAAACGACTGTTTGCTACTTTTTCATGTATTATATGTGTATTTCTGATCTTTGGATTTCTACCCTTATAAATTTTTGCACAAAGGCTTTACTTGCTGTTAAATGAATTTAATATTATTTGTTTCAGAAAGATGTAGCAATTCTAGACTTATGTAAAAGCTTAACTTTTCTTTAATTATTGCCTTTGGACTACCTTATGTTCTCAGAATGTTTCACTGCTATCTTTATACTAAAAATAAAAAATATATATTTAATCTTTGAACAGTAACCTTGTGGTGCTAATTTACGAGCGTGCCGATGTGTCACAAACTAACCCCATCACGTGTCTATATTTTTATTACCGTATTTATGTGTATAACTCGCACCCCTTACTTTACAAGAAAAAATTAGGATTTTTTAAAATCTCGTACATAGCACGCACCATAAATTTAAAATGCAAGTAAATGAGAGCTTAACTTTTCTTTAATTGTTGCCTTTGGACTATCTTGTGTTCTCAGAATGTTTCACTGCTATCTTTATACTAAAAATAAAAAATATATCTTTAATCTTTCAACGGTAACCTTGTGGTGCTAATTTACGAGCGTGCCGATGTGTCACGAATTAACCCCATCACGTGTCTATACTTTTATTACCGTATTTATCGTGTATAACGCGCACCCCTTACTTTACAAGAAAAAATTAGGATTTTTTAAAATCTCATATATAGCACGGACCATAAATTTAAAATGCAAGTAAGTGAAAGGCAAGGATATATAAGTAAAGAAAGTCGAAACAAACAATGCGTTTGGCCTGAGAGGAAGGCGAAATTTACATTTTTACACTATGGGTAGGGAGTAAATGACGGGGATTAGAAGGAAGTGACGGCAATGATAATTGCTAATTAGCGTTTAAATAAATTTAGTAGCGTTTTTGTATTAAAAAAGTCCAAGGAGTGAAATAAAGATGCAGCAGTACTTCTATAACGTAAATTTTTTCGAGTGTTAATGTTTTCTTTTAATTCATTTCTTGATTCCTATGTATATCGTGTTATTACATCCATCAGTAAAAAATTATTCCGTGTATAACGCGCAACTATGAGTTTTGCCTTAATTTTTTCAAAAAAGTGCGCGTTATACACGAGTAAATACGGTATATGCCGTGTTGTCGTTATTTTGACGTGTGTATATCTCACGGAAATATTGCTATTATATTCCTTCACATTCTAATTGGCATAATAATAACAAGGAATAGTTACCTGTGTTAGGTGATTCTCGTGCGCTTTAGGCTTCAGCAAGCAAAGTTTCTGGCTTTCTAGACAAAAACTTACGAACAAGTTGCAACTTTAAAGCGACCAGAGAGAAAAAACAAGGTGTGAGATATTCAGGAAATGGTCGCTAGGTGATGTGGCATACTGTACTATAGTACAGTATGCCAAAAGCAAATAGCACTGTCGTATCCTACAGGATATGGCCTTTCCAAAAAGTTATTAAATTATAGGTCAGGAAAGAGTTGAAGAAGTACACCATCGAGAATTAAAGATAGGCACAAATCGACAGTGGAGCAGAACAACGGTTAAAGTTATTAGCTAATGTAAATGTAGTTAATTCATCATTGAAATGTAATTGATTCATCAATGAAACCGGAATGATTTTCTAGCTATACGAATTTTGTATATTTAAAAATAAGTTCCAGGTATATGTACTTTAATACACATTTTGTACTTTATAATCACATTTGCATATAATCATCTGTTATGCTAGATGTTTCTCAAAGAGTATTCGAAATACTTCTGCTTTTTTAAGGCTCTTATATCAAAAAGAGAAAATTTACGACATAAGTTTTAATTATGAAACTCAGATTTTGGGTCAGAAACTAAAACGAAATTGAAATTTTGGTCTATTTATAATACAATAAACACAGATTTGTGAAACAAGACAGATTTTAGGGTTTCACGCTTAAAAAGTAAAACCGGAACCATTATAAGATCACTCCTGTGTCTGTCTGCCACAACCTTTTTACTTGTAAACTATAGAATATAGAAAGTTCAAAAAGGGAAAAACTATAGGTAGTAAATGATATGTTAAACCTTGCAGAAAAAACTATATCGATTACTCAACGTCACATAGTTTTTGAGAAAAACGCATTTTTTCGCCTCACACACAAATTTCAATTTGCGGGCATTCAGCAAACGTGTTAAGGAGCGCTGTAAGTATCTATCGTAGTAGACGTGTATAAACTTGTTGATAATGACTTTCTAAAAAATCGTCGGTAATTAGAGGAGATATTAACACATGATTAAGATCTTAAGACATCTGAGACATTAAGACACAGATGATTTCTGGCATTATAATAACAGGAGCGGCGTACTCTACGTACCAGTGGATTTTAAAGCCTAGATAGAAACATTTATTGATATATTTGAGCAATAAAATCCCCATTAGCAGTATAAAAGTGAAAACGTCAAAGTTTTAAATACAGATTAATTTAATTATAATGAATAATATAAATAAACTATTCGCGAATGGTTTGCATTGAGTGGATCGCTCAATACGTTTTCTGTATGCTCAAAAGTTAATTAAAAATCTGTGTAACTGTAGATAAATGAACCTAAAACTTAAAATAAGGGCTGCATAAATTATGAAAAATTTCAAGATTTAATATTTAAAATTACGGGATCTTACAAATTGTTGCAGTTATTTCGGTGGCACGTCTAGGATCGATTTTATTTCTAAAAGGCACAATATACTAAGAGAAAATCATAGATTATTCAGTTCCATAGAACTTTAGTTGAGTGAGCCTTATTAAGTAATTTGTTGTTCCATAATTCTTCCCATTTCTGCTTAGATCCTCATAGGTATTAACTTTGTATTACCTTTGTACTACCAATTTCATTTGTGAAAGCGGAGCGAATTGAACTCTAGGGAGCTTCATAGGTGTGAAGAAGAGCGGAAAGTATATATTTTAATTATAACGAATTATTCAGTCGTGAAGCATTTTAGGATTTATATTTGCAGTCTTCACTATCGATTTATTTCAATAAAATACAGAGAAAAATTCGTTTTGAGTCTTAAAAAAGAATTAGTTTAAAATTTATCGAATTAAAAAAAAACTTTAAAAATTTTAAAGTATTTTAACTTTTTCAAATATTTTATGTTATTTCAGGAAAAAAAAATAACTGTTCATAAATGTACCTAAAATTTTAAATAACAGCTATATAAATCATGAAAATTTTCAAAATTTATTATTTAAAAATAATATGATCTTACAAACTGATGCAGTTATTTCGGAGGCATTTCTCGAATCGATTTTATTTCTATGGCAAATTAAACTACGAGATTGTCATTGATTATCCAGTTAAACAGAACTTTAAATGAATGAGCCTTATTAAGTAATTTGTTATTCTACAATTCTTCTCATTTCTGCTCGGATCCTCGTGGGTATTACCTTTGTAATACCGATTTCATTTGTGAAAGAGGAACGAATTGAACTCTAGGGAGCTTCATAGGTTTTCAAATATATTTGAATCATAAAGAATTATTTATTTAAAAGTATTTTGGAATTTATATTTGCAGTTTCGACTGTCAATTTGCTTGGAGAGAATACACTGAAATATTCTTTTTGAGCCTTAAAAAAGAATTAGTGTAAAATGTATTGAATTAGAAAAAACTTAAAAATCTGGAAAGTACGTTATCTCATAAAAATATTTTATGCTAGTTCTAGTAAAAATTAACAGCAAATAAATGTTCCTAAAAATTTAAATAAGTACTACATAAATTATCAAAATTTTTAAGATGTAATATTTAAAAAATATATCATCTCACAAATTTATGCAGACATTTCGGAGGCATATCTGGGATCGATTTTATTTCTAAAAGGCACATTATACTACGAGATTCTTATTAATTCTTGAGTTCCACAGAAATTTAATTGAATGAGCCTTATTAAGTAATTTGTTACTCTATTATTTTTCCCATTTTTTCTTAGATTTTCATGGATATTACCTTTGCAATACCAATTTCATTTGTGAAAGCAGAACAAATTAAACTCTAGGGAGCTTCTAAGGTTTGAAACAGAGTGGAAAGTAAATATTTTAATTATGAATAGAGAACTCTTTATTGATGAAATATTTTGGGATTACTATTTGCAGTTTTAACTATCAATTTCTTCGATAGAATATATTTAAAAATTCTTTTTGAGCCTTAAAAAAATTAGTGTAAAATTTACCAAATTAAAAAACTTTAAAATTTGGAAAGTACTTTAACTCATAAAAATATTTTATTTTAGTTCTAGGAAAAATTAACTATAGATAAACGTACCAATGCTTTTAAATAAGGACTATATAAATTATGAAAATTTTCAAAATGTAATATTTAAAAATAATATGATCTTACAAATTCATTAAGTTATTTCGTACGCATTTCTGGGATCAATTTCATTTCAGTCACATTATACCTCGAGATTGTAATTGATTACCCAGTTCCATAGAAGTTTAATTGGATGGGCCTTATTAAGTAATTTGTTAGACTATAATTCTTCTCATTTCTGCTCAAATCCTCATGGGTATTACCTTTGTATTACCAATTTCATTTGTGAAAGTGGAACTAATTAAACTCGAGAAAGCTTCAAAGGTGTGAAACAGAGCAGAAAGTATATATTTTGATCATAAAGAATTATTTATTCATGAAGTATTTTGGGATTTATATTTTCAGTTTTGACTATCAATTTTCTGCAACAGAATATATTGAGAAAAAATATTTTGAGCCTTAAAAATGAATTAGCGTAAAATTCAACAAATTAAAATAAAACTTTAAAATTTGGAAAATACTTAAATTCATAAAAAATATTTTATAATAGTTCTAGAAAAAAAATAACTGTAGATAAATCCACCTAAAATTTTAAATAAGTGCTATGAAAAATTTCATCGTGTCACATTTAAAAATTATATGATCTAATACAATGCTGCAGTTATTACGATGGCATTTCTCTGATTGATTTTGTTTCTAAATGAGTGAGTAAGTATTACGTTGATCCCCAATGACAAGTTTTTTTCGCAACGATTTTTGTTTAATGAAATAGCTAAAAAATTATTTATTTACCGTAGGGAACCCTCTGAGGTAAAATAATACTAGCACTTGACCAGTTATTTTTCCTTCAAATAATTATGTATAAAAGTACCTAAAATTTTAAATTACTGCATTATAAAATTGAAAAAAAAATAAGATACAACATTTAAAAAAAATATGACCGTACAAATTCATGCAGTTATTTTGGATGAATTTGTAGGATCGATTTTATTTCTAAAAGGCATATTATACTAGGAGATTGTCATTAATTATTCAATCCCATAGAACTTTCATTGAATAAGCCTTATTAAGTTATTTCATATTATATAGTTCTTACCATTTCTCCTTAGATCCTCATGGGTATTATCTTTGTATTACCAATTTCCTTTGTGAAAGCGGAACGAATTCAACTCTAGGGGGCTTCATAGTTGTGAAATATGGCGATTCTTTCCTGAAATATTTTGGGATTTATATTTGCTGTTCTGACTGTCCCTTTTGTTGACCAGAATATAGGAAAAGAATTCTTTTGGAATCCTTAAAAAATTAGCGTACAATTTACCTAATTAAAAAAATGGAAAGTACTTTAACTCATAAAAATATTTTACGTTATTTCTAGGAAAAATTAACTGGAGACAAATGTGCCTAAAATTTTAAACAACTACTATATAAATTCTGAAAAATTTTCAAGATGTAATATTTAAAAATAATGTGGTTTTTCTAATTGATACAGTTATTTGAGAGGCATTTCAAAAATCGATTTTGTTTCTAAAAGGCACATTATACTAGGAGATTGTCAGTAATTAGTCAGTTCCATAGAAGTTTAATTGAATAGGCCTTATTAAGTAATTTGTTATTCTATAATTCTGTCTATTTCTGCTTAAATCCTAATGGGTATTATCTTTGCATTTCCAATTTCATTTGTGTAAGCGGAACGAATTGAACTCTAGGGAGCATCATTCATAAATTTTGTTAGGATTTATATTTGCAGTAATGACTGTCCCTTTTTTGAATAGAATATAGTGGAAAATTCTTTTCGAACCTTAAAAAAAAAAGCATAAAATTTGCCGAATTAAAATAAAAAATTTGGAAAGTACTTTAATCCATAAAAATATTTCACTTTATTTCTAGGAAAAATTAACTGCAGATCAATGTGCCTAAAATTTTAAACAGCTGCTATATAAATTATGAAAAATTTCAAGATGTAATTTTTAAAAATAATATGATTTTACAAATTGATACAGTTATTTCAGAGGCATTTCTAAAATTGATTTTGTTTCTAAAAGGCACATTATACCACGAGATTATCATTGATTATTCAGTTCCATAGAAGTTTAACTGAATGGGTCTGATTAACACGTTCGCTGCCGCTTACGTAAAGTTGTATTGATAGTTAATGCCGCACTGTAGAAGTGGGTTTTTCCCAGAAGCCGATTGACTTTTTATAACAAAGAATCAGTGGAAGATTTTCCCGCGGCAGCGCGTGACTGGCTATTCGACTTCACCTCACATCACGCGCTGGCGCGTGAGAGGCCCCTTTTCGTCTGTGCCATATCATGCGCTTTCGCGTGAGTGGCAGCGAATATATTAAGCAATTTGTTTTTCAATAATTCTTTCCATTTCTACTTAGATCATCATGCGTATTAGTTTTGCATTTCCAATTTCATTTGTGAAAGCGGAACGAATTGAACTCTGGGGAACTTTAAAGGTGTCAAGCAGAGCGGAAAGTTTATATTTTAATTCAAATTCTCAACTGTATGGAATTCACAGAGTAGTATCTTTCTAATTAAATATATTTCAACATTAAAAATAAATAAATGCGAAGAATAAGTAAATATTCACTAATAAAAGAAACATGACTGCGTGTGCGTCTTTCCACGATGACTAAAGAAATCTATAGCAAGCAGAGATCTGCAAATTGGATATGAATAGAATATCAGTTCAAAAGCACTTGAGAGTTGTAATTTTTGCTTTTTTATAATTATCTGAGATTTAAATTGAAAATCCCTATTGAACTCTAAAGGTCGTGTCAGAATTTTCTGTAGTTTACTTCTAAGTGTATGTTAGGGTGAAAATACAGTTCTTAAACTGCAATCAGATTCACCAACCTTTCCACAGACTTTTGAGCTAATACTTGATTTTCCCCAACTTTTCGCTAAATATCCTCACAACACCCAGTGTGATAGCAAACAGCAATGTCCTCAAACATTTTCCCACAGTTTCAAAAATGTCTCAGCTAGCCGAGACTTTTCACACAACACCGAACAGTTCAACGAATCAGAGATAAGTGATTGACACGAATAGGTGATAAATATTATCGCCTGGTACTAGTAGTACTGCCTTTCCTCCTTTTTTTCCGACTTTTTCCAAGACAATTATAACCTTCTTCTCTCTTTGAATGGGAAAAAGTTGAGGCTAAATTAGGCCAAAAAGTTTGTTGCTCGTAAAGTTCATGAATCTGGTAGCAGCTTTAAGACTATGCTTTCGCCTCACTGTCCCAAAAAAGCTAGAGAGGTAGGCGCAGAGTTAGAAAATATTCTTTTTTTTCAATATGTTTTAAAATCGCTATCATCAGAAGACACTGTCATATATCGTCAGAGGTGCAAATGAAAATTGCTGCCTAATCTTAAGTCTATTGGTCACTGACTTTTTGAAATCCGTCCGCAATGTGTATGGGCGTTTGATCCATTCTTATTTTTAAAATATCTCCTCAGGAAAATTAATATTTTTAACTTCTTTTTTTCAGCGATCTCTTCTTAAAAGATGTCACATTTTTCTTAGTTTTCAAAATATTTCTAAAACATATGCTTAATTTTATATGAAGTGCTAAAATTTTTTACTTTCAATTTGTCAGTTTTTAACACCTAAAATATTAAATTAAACATAGATTTTGGAAATACTTTAAAAATAAAAAAAGAAGTGGCATCATTTAAGAGAAGAACATCGAAAGAAAAAGTTAAAAATATTAATTTCCGGAGGAGATATTTGAAATTAGGGTTATTCAAAAAAACGTGGACAAATCGATATGACAAATCAGGCATACGACAAGGATAAAAAACCACATAGGAACACAGGGTCGCAAACTATTTATTGAGTCACAAATACAGGGTGTTTCATTCCAGCTACAACCGGTTTGACAGTAATAATTTCCAGAAAAATAAAAACATCGCAATGAAAATGGAACGATATGTACCTAATTTTGTGGGAAATGTGATAACGTTACGAAAAGATCTGGAAAAACACATTGCAAGCAATCGATGATATCGTATAAACTGATTATCTCAGTCCAAAATGTGAGGTGCCAAGTGCGTATTGCTGGTGCGCATAATGCAAACTTCTACTACTTTTGTTTGGTGTTATCACATTTAAAACAAAGGTGAGAATGTCTATTAAATGTTTTATTATAATATACTTCATTTTTCTGAAATTTATTATCGTCAACCCAAATTGAGAAAGGATGAAACACCCTGTATTTGTGACTCAACAAGGGGTTTGCGGCCCTATGTTCCTGTGTGATTTATTATCCATGTCGTATGCCTGATTTGTCATATCAATTTGTCCACGTTATTTTGAATCACCCTGTATAAGAATGCATGAAACGCCCATAGACTTAACACGACGGAGTGGGAATTCGGAAACTGAGTGACCAGCAGCTCTAATATTTTTCATGCCTGTTTATTATGTGATTCCTAATAACAATCCCCATTTTTAGGTGCGTTCGTAATTATGTAAATACGTAGCACCTATAGTTGTCGTTCAGTCCGTCCGTCTGTCCGGCTGTCCGTCCGCATATAACAACTCAAAAACTACCCAACCAAATCGTTTGAAATTTAAAATACATAATTATTACATAATTTTGTCGAGTCATTTCAAATTTTATGAAAATCAGATGCATAGATCAATTACAGGGACAATCAAAAGTATTCCGTTACATTACGGTCAATGGGGAAAAAGTTTCAAATGTATTTTAATCGTTTGAAATTTAAAATATACAATTATTACATAATTTTGTCGAGTCATTTCAAATTTTATGAAAATCAGATGCATAGACAATCAAATGTATTCCGTTACATTACGGTCAATGGGAAAAAAAGTTTTGAACCCATTTTAATGGTGTTACACTCATTCGAACATAATAAAATTGACATGAACCTCTGACGTATATATATACTAAAATATACATTCTATACTATATGTGATGCAAAGATTATTTATTATTAAATTACAGGGCTACACAAAAGTATTCCACTACATAATGCTATACGGGGAAATATTGTTTGGGGCGTGTTTTAATGACATTAAACTATTTCACATTTTATGAATATGATACACGTTGCTGAAGTTTAATAAAAATTACTTCCTGTATAGTTACAGGAACACAAAGATTTCGATCACTATATTGTATCCGAAGTACTATCTGCAATAACAGCAAGATCTGAATATTTTTAAAACTTCGTTATCGTACGAACGCACCTCATTTGCTACGCTTCGCGTGCAATTTCCAACTTGTTTAACAAGTCTTATGGTTGTTAGTAATCCAAAAGAACAACTTTATGGCATAAGTTTTAATTTATTTTTGTTCGGAAATGCATAAAACTATCAGGTATTGTTGTTCAGAAATTATCACATCTAACTATTTTTCCCCTTTTTTATATTTTATACATAATAGATATTTTAGAAAATTTGTCAAAATCACTTATAACTCAATAAATAATATATTTATCAAAAAAAAAAAGAAAGAAAGAAAGAAAGAAAGAAAGAAAAACACATACTTTGCCAAATCGCTTCCATAGTCGAGCCTTCTAATTTTATATATTTCTGTTAAAAAAAAAGAATTTGTAAATGTGTCAAAACTTTTTGAACTTATTGAACAGAGAGTTAAGAAAAGTGGTAAGATGTGATACATATTCTTCAATACGCTAATTTGAATTTTTCCTTCTTGTATGAGGAATTTTAATGTATGGAATATTTGGCATTTAAAAAATTTCCGGTAAATAATTATTTGGTTGTAATGAATTATAGGAATCGACCTGAAAATATCCTTCTTTGGAACTCATAATCCCTCGCTCGCACCCCCTCCCCACACTGACAATTTGAATTTTTCTAGAATGGTGTAAAACTGGAAACACCCCATCCACCCCAAATTCTTTAATTCCCTGCTAGAGCAGTCGTTATCACTTCCCCAGATAAATGTCTAAATATACAGATGTTTAGTTAATTTTATTCTGTTTGAAAATTATTTTAGGAATTTTAATTGTTGTAAATAATATGTCGTGAAAAAATATGTATGTTAAATAACAAATTATAATTTTACACTGATATAAATATTTTGGTGCCTCAAAGACATTATTAAGTAAAGGCTTATAACTTAAAATTCCATTCTTAAAATCCATTTTTTTAAAATCAGTTATGCATGGCTAACTCCATATGGTACTTATTATGTATGCAGATCTGCAGTTCATTAGCAAGCATTAATTACTTAAATAATCTTTTGTTAATTGAGTAAGGTACTAATGAAGCAGTTTTTTTTAGAAAATTAGATATATTTTTTTTTGTACCGAATCAGTTTTTTAGGTTAGATGCCTTCAAGTTTTTTAATGTTGTTGTTCAAAATTAAAGTTCAGATTATTTTTTAATTGTTTAAGAACAATGTTCACGGAAAAAAATATTTTTCTTTCCAGAAATTTTTTTTAGATTCATATTGATTTCCTTCAATTAATTTTTTCAAGAAAATAATTTTTTTAATGATTTTTCCACGGTTTTATCTTTTTTTTTTCTTTTTACACATTGACTTTTAGACTTATTTTTTACGCTATGTAAAAGTGAATGAACTATATTAAAAATCGTACGATACTAATTTAGAGACTTACAGATTGTAAACCAAAGCTTATACCCGTTACATTAATTAACTTTTTATGTGGAAACAATGCAGTCATTTTTTTTTAACATAAATCTTTTCTAATTATAAAACTTACTTTTAGAATTGAGTAGTTAAAAACTAGATTTTAACACAATAGAGTTTAAAAGTGTTTATTATTCCAGCTTGCCTAACCGGAGTTTAGTTTCTGTATAACATGTAGTACATGTAAATGCTATAAATGATATGCAGCCTAAAATAATTCGTAAGAGTTACTGAGTATGAACTAAAGTATTTTAAAAGTGTTTTTTAACTTTACACTGAACTACATCTAATATACTAAAAGATGCTTTTAGAATACTGATAAAAGGATATACAAAGCCACGCGAAGAATTGGAACTATTTTGTGCAACCCTGTATTCCATCTACAGGTTGCTGTATATAATGTATAATATAAAAATTTATTTTAGAAAAAAAAAAAAACTACCGCATAATATGTTGAAACTGCAATTTTAGAAAAATATACTCATAGCCGGAAACATACATGAAAACTTTTGTACAGCGCTGTATTGTATCTACTACCTTTATGTATACGCACTTTTCAACTAAAATTTTATTCAAACTAAAACATATTTAATTAGTCGGATGTGGCAATCCCAAAATTTTCTTCTATCATATGCATGGTGATACTTCCTGAAAAATGCAGTATATCCACCAGTCACTTGGTTTAAACCAAAATCTAGTCAGCAAAAATCTGTATCAACTTATAACTGAATCTGAAGTTTGATGAAAAATCGTGCATTTGTTTTTGAGGTAGAGCTATTGCAAAATCTTAAAAAAGAGAGAAAATCTGCATGATAGCATCACATATTGTGTGGCCAACATCAAAAACTAATCAAGATCAATTTTTTATCAGGTTATGACTGAATCTGAAGTTTCTTGGAAATCCATGCATTTGTTCTTGAAATATAATTATTGCGAAATTGTGAAAAATACAGCATAGCAGGGTCATCTGTAGAACGATTTACATTAAAAATTAAGCAGCACTAATCTATATCAGAGACTAACTGAAGCTGAAGTTTCAGAAAACTTATGCAGTAGCTCCTGAAATGGAACGCCCACAAAATTTATGTCGCAAACAGACAGCTATAATCACGATTAATGCACCATGGCAGCGCAACCTCATGAGCGATTTGCACTAAAACGCAATCAGCACCATGTTATATCAAGATCAAGTACAACCTAAATATAAAGTTTTATGAAAATACTTTAGTTTTGAGATATGGCTATTATGGAAATTGTAAATAATGCAGCATAGCAGAGCCACCGGTTAAGTGATACACAGCAAAAACTAATCAAATCTAGTTTACATTGAGGTCTAACAGAATCTAAAGTTTTGTAAAATTATGTGCATTAGTTCTAGATATAGAGCTATTGCAGTAACCATAAATAATGCGCCATGGCAGCGCCATCTATTGAGCGATTTGTACCAAAATGTAATTGGTACCATGTTATATTAAGTACTAACTAAATCTAAAGTTTTGTGAAAATACATTAGTTCTTGAGATATGACTATTGCGGAAATTGTGTATAATGCAACATCGTAGCGCCACTTGTTGAACGATATACACCAAAAACTAATCAGATTAAATTTATATTAAGGTCTAACATAATCTAAAGTTTTGTGAAAGTTCATTCTTAAGATAGAGCGCTCACAAAATATTTTCACATACAGACAGACAGGCATTTTGTAAAAACATGTTTTTCGGGTTCTCCGACCCTAAAACGTGTAAATCCGTCGAAAATTTTCACCAATATAATACTTTCTTCGTGTAACAGTAGATGAAAGTGAAACGATTTGAATAATTATAATCATATTGTAAAAGGTTTAAGTGCTCGTTGATGGCTGAAAAAAATTAATGATACACAATTGTTTGACAAAACAATTGGTTGGTTGTGTCCATGACGGCCAACTATCAACAGGAGGGATATAGGCCCTAAAGGGGGGATGGTACTTAGGGGTCTACCTAAGCGAAGCTAATCCGTATATACACAAGGAAATCCAAGGTTCGAAGGAAACCACGGAAAGCTCCGAACAATTAGGCCAATGTCGCGATTAGGTTCGAACCCAGAACCTGCCTTGTACCAGTTTCGAGAGTTTTGTAGAACAGATATTTTACTTATGAAATTCCTTAAAGTAAAGTGGTGATCCGAATTTTCCAGTAATTTTAAGACTCCTCACCGTTGAAGTATCGCATTCGACTGATTTCTATACGACTAGTTGTTAAATCTTTGAATTTTTTCATACAATTTTTGCAGAAAAATTTCCAATTGCAATACAAAATTCTGAATTTTAGAAAATTTAGCAATTTTTATTTCGAGCATCAATTCATGTTTCGGGTTTCGCAGAATTACTGATATATATTTTGCTTCAACACAAGAACCGATGTCTAGGAACTTATACTCGTTTATACTCTACAATGCAGTTGTTCAGTTTCAAATAGTTTCTGGAATTCGTAAAAGAAAGCGAGTTTATAGAAAAAAACTTCTTATAAAACAAAAGTATAAAAAATATAAACTAAAATTATAAAATAATCAAGCAATGCATTCGCTGATACTGAAATATTCTTCATTTTTTATTCCGGGTCTAATCAAAACTCGCGAAATCTAAACATTTATTTTTATTACTGTGCTCATGCACGAGTTTTCAGGTGCGCTGGTAATTATATAAACACGTAGTAGCAATAGTCTTCATTCAGTCCGCCCATATGTCTGCATATACACTGTAAAAAAAATCTGCAAATGTACTAAACTTTTTCTTGGAAACTGGGATTCCAAGAACTTTTCCTGTAACGGTAACAGCAAAAATTCAAGTTTCAGAATCGATTACATGAATTTTTCCTGTTATCGTTACATGAAAAGTTCTTGGGATCCCAGTTTCCTAGAAAATGTTTAGTACCTTCACAGATTTTTTTTTACAGTGTAACAGAGTGAAAACTACCTAATCAAATCGTTTGAAATTTAAAATGTATAATTGTTGCATAGTTTGGTCGTGTCATTTCAAATTTTTGGAAAATTGGATGTATAGTTTAATTACGGGGACGATCAAAAGCATTCTGCTACATTGCGTTCAATGAGTAAAAAAAACTTTTTCGAGTGAATGTTAATGATGTCATACTGTTTCTAACATAATAGAATTGATATACATCAATGAAATATACTAGCCATAGTCATACACATACACAAAAAATTTGGTTCAATTCGATGCATAACTTCATATACTTTTGGTCGGTACCATATTGAAAATGGCCCAAAAATGGCGATTGTAGCGCCTTCTTAAGGCGGATTTTTTTCAAATTCACGGAGGACCTACTAGTCATAGTCATACACATACACAAAAAAATTGGTTCAATTCGATGCATAACTTCATATACTTTTTTTCGGTACAATATTGAAAATGGCACAAAAATGGCGATTGCAGCGCCCCCTTCCGGCGGAAAATTTTAAAAATGAAGGAGGTGCCACAGCCAAAAACATTCACAAAAAATTTGGTTCAATTCTATGCATAACTTCATACACTTTTTGATGGTAGAATGGTGACATACAGACAGACACACACACGGACAGACAGACATTTTGTAAAAACATGTTTTTTGGAATCTCTGACCCCTAAAACGTGTAAATCCGTCGAAAACCGGAAGTCGAAAAAAAAATTCGATTACAATACTTTCTTCTATTGAAGATAGAAGAAAGTAAAAAGTAGGGAAATCCAAAATTCTGGAAAATATTGCATAGCTTTTTTCTTTAGTATTAGAGAAATTAAGGTTTTTATAAAAACGGTCCCAAATTTTGCCAAGTTTTTTTACTTATAATTTGCGAGTTCTTAATTAAAAAACAATGTTTTTTCTGAAAATATGAGAAATAACATTGTATATAACACCCTGTAATCAAAAATTAAAAATATTGATAATTGTATGAAAAATGAACAGGTTTACTAAACAAGGTTTCAGTCCGCATGCGTGAACTCAATCAAAATATAATTTGCATAATATGTTAGCTTAGCTAACATATTATGCAAATGGATTATATATTATGCAAATGAATTATGAAAATATTATGCAAATATAGGAATTCACTCTTTACCATATTTTTTCAACCACTTGGTATAATTTATCATTTTTCAAAATCTATATGTTTTTTTCACTTTTAAAGCAGTTACACTTTTTTATTGTCACAGCTCAAAAAACTGAACAATAATAAAAATTAAAAAAAAATAATGTATCATTCAACTTTTGTGAAAGACTCATAAACATAGCCTGAAAACTCTGAAAATTATCGTCGATAGAGTAAAATCAAAATCCGTTATTCCCAAAATGAAGCAAAAAAAAATGAGGCGCTGTTCCTAAATATAATAATACGTGCAATTTTGTGTAGACACTAATCAATGGAATATGGATACAACCCCTCATCTTTTTGCTTCATTTTGGGAATAACGGATTTTGATCGTATTTTATCGAAGATAATTTTCAAAATTTTCAACCTATGTTTTTGACACTTTTAGAAAAGTTGCTGTATGCATTTAATTAATACATTATTCAAATTATATTTTGAATGAGCTTACGCATATGCACCGAAACCTTATTTAGTAAGTATGTTTATTTTTCATACAATTATTAATATCTTTTAATTTTGATTACGTATTATGTATAATGCTGTTCGTCATATTTTCTAAGAAGAACATTATTTTTTTATTGAGAACTCTGCAAATTATAAGCAAAAAACTTGGTAAAATTTGGGACCGTTTTTTTTAAAAAAAAAACATAATTTCTCTTCGAGTATACATGCTATATTCATAAAAATGGACGCAGTTTATTATAATAGACAACTTAATCATAATCTGCATTTTGAACGCTTCTGCTACATTAGTTTTGACAAAGTAGTCCAAAAGATCTTCGTTCTTTTTCAATTTGTTGACGGTTCCCTATGGAATTTCAGGGGAAAAAAATTTTCGTGAAAATATGTGATCTGTACTTTTTTTTTTTTTTTTTTTTTTTTTTTTTTTTTTTTTTTTTACACACCTGGCGTTTCGGATTCATTCCTTATCTATATTTCTAAATATTCATCAAAAGGTTTAAAATCACAAGTGTCAAGATTTTATTTGCTCGCACTGTATTTAATATACTAAGGGATTTTTGAAGGATATAAATAAAATAAATACAGGTCCGAGTAAAGAGCTATATTTACCGATCATGATTTCTGGAAATGCGTTTGAATATTTTTGCGCGTATTTTTGTCGAAATTATATTTTTAGTTTAATATGTGCTGTTTTGTTAAAAAATATGTAGGTAATATACAGGGCTGTACAAAAAATTTGTATACATTTTTCTTTCTGTTGATACAAATTGTAGATGGCGAATTTTCAAACTGTTATGTGTTGCCTTTATAAAATAAATTTTAGCATATTACCTCTCTATATATATCTCTCTATATCTCTCTATATATATTGTACAAAATGTACTTTTTATGTATATTCCTTATGCAAAACTTCAACTTTTGACCGATTTGTCCAAGACATGATATACGCATGATTTAGAATATGGAAACGGTCACTGTCAATTAAAAAAATATAGGAATTCACTCTTTACCACATTTTTTCAACCACTTGGTATAATTTATCATTTTACAAAATCTATATGTCTTTTTTCACTTTTAAAGCAGTTACTCTTTTTTATTGTCACAGCTCAAAAAACTGAACAATAATAAAAATTAAAAAAAAAATAACGGGTATTATTTGTTTATATCTTTCTTTATAGCCTAAATTGACGTCATTTCCACATAAAAAAGGTAAATTATTTAAAATTTAAAAAGCTATTAAATATCAACTAGGATATAAAAAGCGTTTTTCAATTTCAAGAAGTTTATTCGAAATTAGATTTAAAAACAAGAAAGAAAAAATCATACGTCAAGCATAGATTATGAAACACTTTCCAACACATTTAGAATGATGCAACAAAACTCCACTGTTTAACAAATTAAAATATTGTATTTAATTCAACTACATGGAAACGCATATCCCATTTGAAAACCCATTTCATCTGTTCTCGTCTACAATCGGAAAATTATTCGAATTTTTGTAGCACCCTGTACATGATATATCGATTTGTATCTTTTAACTAACATGCATTTTACTATTGCATGCAATACAATTTACTTCACTTAAGATATATATATAAGTCAGAAGAAAATTGCTCTTCAGTAATTTCCTCTAATATGGAGAATTATACCTGAATACTTTTGTGCAGCTTTGTATGTCAGGTACAGAATTTATATGTAACGAATAACATGAAAAAATAGTTAACTTTCAAAGTGCATACCGAATTTTAAAACGCACATTCCAGCTATTATTACTTAAAAACAGTATTGCAATCGATTTTTTTTTTTTTGTGTATCTCTGTAAATCAAAAAAAAAAAAAAAAATACTATGAATGTTCAGTTATAACTTAATCATAGTGAAATTTGGTGATTTATATCAGTTTCACTATATTTTAAATTGAGTAATCTCATTAAAATACTCTAAAAATGATTTTCCCACATATGCCAGGTAATGTAATGGAATTCTTTCAAGTTGTGCTGTAAATGAATAAAAATACTATGAATGACAAATTAAAAAATAATCGTAGTGAAATTCTGTGATTTATATTAGTTTGAAATATAACTTAATCTCATTACAATACCCTTTTAAAGATTTTTTCTCCAAATACCGTAATATAATGGAACTCTTTGAGTGATCTGTAAATGAACTATTAATTGTACATACTTCATATGCAATACAAAACATGCTTTGGTAACCCTAAATAAGTTATATCAATTGCACGAAAATCGGAGTATATTTACGGCAGTTAAAACGTTGACAGACGAACAGACTGCCAGACACATGGACAAACAAACTGAATGCATAGATTCTTTTCAACTTTGTTGGAAAGTCTTAAAAAGCTTGCTTAATATGGCGACACTTTCTTTTATTTTCAACATGACGTCAAACTAAAATTTTAATGAAAATAACCCCAGTTTTTGAAAACTTTCAGTTATAACGTTTCGTCTTGAAAGTGAAAGAACCGACTTTAATTATAGGTTGCTATCGAAGTTGGTTAATTTAAGGTTATTCTTGTACATACAAAATTAAAAATTAAGTTTTACATTAATAATTTTATTTTATATGTGAATTATAATCATTACGAATATTTAATATGTGAATTATAATCATTAAGTGCTGCGCACATGATTAAATTCTAAATTATGCATATAGAAAGCAATTTTTGAACATTATAGAATCACAACATACATGCTTTTAACTTAAAACCAAAATAAATGCCTTATCTTTTGTTTAAAATTTAATTTTAACACAAATTTTGAAAAACTGCCAAAAAAAAAAAAGAATCAAAATTTTTAAATGCAAAAAATAAGTTTTAATGAATTTTCTTGGTTTTAACATGATAACTATAAAGAAACGAATGTTTGCTTGATTTTTTTATAGCTTGTATAATTAAAAAGTAACAGTTCAAGCAAACTTCAAATTGACTAATCTAAAAAGTAACGTTTTAATTTTCAATATCAACGAACTTTCAACTGTCTCGCCGTCTATTAGATTTATAACTCCAGAAATAAAGCAGATTTTTGAAAGGAGATTTTTATTAATACTGCTGAAAATTAAAAATTATAATAATAATAATGCAGAATCTGAAAACTAATTTTTGAAATATTAAAGGTCCTGTATCTATTCCCCTTTAAATATTAATCTAAAATGATAGATTTGACTTCTTTGAAAATGTTTATCTCTTCTGTTATGTACTTGTCAAAGTTTTACCTAGTATCTCATGAAAAAACAAGTTAACAAAAATTGCAGAAACTTAACCTTTGTTTAAGGGTCGGTTGTAAATGTAAATCAAACGCACTTAAGATAAATATCTCCTTCAAAAGCGTTTTTTCTTAAATTCAATTATAAATAAAGCTTCTTGAAATATTCATGAAAAAAATTACAAGCAACATTTCTGCCTGAACAAATTGTTCCTAAAAGCAATCATTTTGGTTATTTTTTTTTCAAAGTTTGATAATACTTACCTAAAGAAATATCATGTTTTCTTTTTTTAGCTCTTTAATAGAAAAACTTTCTCGTTTACGATATAAAAATAATTAGAGTAAAGCTTTTTTTTTCTTTTCGCTCAAATAGCAAATATGTACTTTCTTGATTGCTTTTTATAACTAAAAGAACCTTTTTCCGTAACTTGAAAGATGATCTATTATTTCTTTTTCTTTCTTTTCCTAAGAACTGATCTTCTTCATTACTATATCATTTTTAATAGAAATAAATTATTATTTTTTTAACTTTAAGCGAAAAAAAATCAACTACGACAAAGAACGTCAACCGTACTTTGGACCAGTTTTTCTTGGTTCCACTAAGATTTCCATTATTAAAATGTATTATATGCTATTTTTCAACGTCTAAATCGAAATGGAAAAAAGTAACATGAAATAAAAGCAAGCTGTTTGGTTTTTAAGAGGCAATTTCTTATTTTATAATACACTTAGTTTCATATAAAATGAACACATTTCATATTAGAATAATTTATATCATGATTAATCAATCGGTAAATGAATGATAACTGACGTAAATTTTTCCAAGTGGGTGAAACTAGTCCGGGCCAGGATTCGAACCAGGGACATATTGGCTGAAGCCGGTAGTGCTCTTCCAACTGAGCCGTCTAGGACAAATACTGAAGGACTAATTAACCCTAATAACCCCAACGATCACATAAAGTTATGTAATCGTAGAGGTTATTTGAGTAAAGTCAAAAATTGGTAACCCAAATAACCTCAAAGATCACTTAACTTTATGCGATCGTTGATGTTATTAGGGTGAATTAGTCCTCCAATATTCGTCCGGGATAGCTCAATTGGAAGAGCACTGGCGGCTTCAGCCAATACATGCCCGGTTCGATATCTGTCCTGGACTTTTTTTTACCCACTATGAAAATTTACATCTGTTGAAACGATCTGTCTACGAAAATTTACATCATAAATTGGAATATTGAAACTCACTTACAGTATAATCTGCTTAGAAATTAACACTGCAAACTTGATAATCAAATGGTTTTTCTTTTCTTTAACATTTGAACATAATAAAGGAATTGTTAATATTAGAGTCACAAGAAACTTTTTTTTGTCATGTTAATCCTCAGCAACTGAAATAAAAACAACTATTGTGACATTTTGCTACAGTGACAATTGAAAAAAAAATTTGTTTAAAATTTTTTTTAAGAGATGTGATTGAATAAAAGGTATTTCTAAGTAACTAAGAGAAACTAGTTATTATATGTTAGCTGTATATAACGTAAATATTTCCTGTCAAAATAAAAATTTAAACGAATAAATATGATCACCCATGTGTTGCAGGTTGCTAAAAGTAATAGTCTGACTCTTACCTTATTTGTAGCTCTTATTTAGATTGATTCACTGTAGTAAGTTTGAAGAGTTAAAATATACACACGAAAACAATTGTTTACAAACAGTGTTTTATAAGCATTGCCAGAAAAAAATTAATTACCCCCCCCCCCCCAAAGATATTCAAATACCCCTATAATAGCGTAAAAAATTTGAAGGCAAAAACTCCAAATCATCATGTTTTATTTGTTCAATAGAAAGAATAAAACCTATTTTTATGTGATGACCAAAGTAACCCCCAAAAGAACCAAAATATTGACGATACTAAAAATGGGAATACATGACATATCCTATGTGGTGTCAATTTTTTTAAATGTATATTAACGATAAAGAATCTCACAAGATTAAAAAAAATTAAATGTGTATATCAGGGATACATGTTTCTAGGAGTAGTTTTAGATAATAGTTGAATTGCATATGTAGTTATCCAAAAAAAGTATATTCTCTTATTAAATAACGTAATTTTTATCAAGATTATTCCATTGATCAAAAAACTAACGCCAAAATAAAAACTACAAGATTAAATGCCAATAATGGATGATGGTAAATTCACATTCATTTATACCATAAACGTGTTTGATACGTCATCAAGTGGTTTTTAATTCAACTTTTTATTTCTATTTTTATTAATGTTTTACTAATTTATTTTTTTATAATGTTTTATTAATTTATAATGTTTTACTAATTTATTTTTATTTTTATTAATGTTTTTTTGTTATTCCGTTATTTAAAATAAATTATTCTGTCAATTTGTTTAATTAGACAAATAGTATGGTGATTTGTATAATTTGGCGAAATTGGTCGACAGCATAATCAAATAGTACCTGATTTCTTTTATTAATACACAATATTTCGAATTGTGAAGTGAAACAACAAGAAAGGAGTTTTATATAATTAATACCTTTATTGAAACTTATCATCTTTCTTTTCAAAGTACTAAGGATAAATTGAAGTAAAAGAATAGGAAAACAAACGCTTAATTTGTGGAATGGTGGTAGCCGAATCGAATTTGCGGACATTTTAAGTTCAATCTTTTTTTCAATCTTTTGCTTTATTCTAGCAAATGTAAATCACGTATGGGAATAATAGATTCTCTGCAAAACTGCTTTTGTCCTGCAGATAAATTTTTGAATTATAGTGACATTTTAGAAATTATTGCGTTTGCTCAAATTTTAGCTCAAATAACTTTCAGCTAAGTTAGTTTTTAAGTTAGTTAAATCTGAAAGGAAAAAAAGAACATGCTGGTACTTAGAAAAAAATTGCGTATACATTTTTTACGGCATCCTCTATTAGTTAGTTACATTTTACGCATAAAATTTTCAGTTTTCTGAAATATGATGTAAAGTTAAACTGATAGTCTATACACTTTTCCATACTGTTTCAAAAAGTGTTTTCCTACAGCATATAAACATTTTCAAAATAAGGTTTAACTAAATTAAAATAATAATTATACCATTTGATTGTAAAGATTTTTTTAGAGCCCTATGAATAATAATTCATCAAATAAACTTTCATTAATTTTCTGTAACTGAAAAAATTCTTCAATTTCACGGACTATTTATTGAAGGGGGAGGGGATGTATATTTTGAAATTGCTTTGTTTGCCTTTTGCGAATTTATTTTAATTGGAAATAATGGAATTTAATGATGTTATATTTATATATACAAAATGCGATTTCCTTAGCCATACATTATCTGTATTTGCCAAAGTTTCCATCTGTAAACAATCAAGAGCATGAAAGAAATTACTGGGCTTGAACTTCAGAGGGCTGTTGAATGTGTTCTATTCGTCTAAATGAGATAAAATTAGAACTACACATAATTCATAAGATGCGCTTGGCATTTATTCAGTAAAAATAGTACAAAAATCAGACCATAGGTGTCTCTGTAGTACACATAAAAGTATTTAATATGCTTTATAAATGTTAAATATTTAATGTTAATGTTGAAAATGAAGGTAAACATACTGAGAAGCTTTAACACTAATTTTTAGGTGCGTTGGTAATTATATAAATACGTAGCACCTATAGTCGTCGTTCAGTCTGTCCGTCCGTCAGTCCACCTACCCGCCTATCCGTTTGCATATAACAACGCAAAAGCAACCAAGCCGAATCATTTGAAATTTGAAATATATAATTATTGCATAATTTTGTCGAGTTATTGATATTTTTATGAAATTTGGATGCATAGATAAATTACAGGGACGATCAAAAGTATTCCGTTACATTACGGCCAATGTTGAGAATAGTTTCATGTTCGTTTTAATAATGTTACAATCGTTCGAGCATGATAAAATTTATGTTTGTCTATGAAGTATGTACTAAAATATACATTCAATACGATCTGTGGTGCAAAGAATATATTTTAATTATTTACAGAGCCACATAAAAGTATTCTATTACATAATGGTATAGGAGGAAACATTGTTTAGGGCGCATTTTAATTATACTAAAAATAAAAATAAAATTAAATATACTATTTAAATATACTATATTTAAATATACTATATTTAATACTATATTTAATACTATATTTAATACTATATTTAATATACTATGTACTATATTTAAATATACTATTTCACTTTTTAGAAAATCGATATACGTTGCTGAGTTTTACCAAATGATACTTACTTTATAATATGAAGCGTATTGTGTTTACAGGGACACACAAAAGTTTCGGATATTTATATAATGTCCGAAGTACTGTATACTATTACAAGATTTTCATAGTTTCAAATAGTAGTTATAATACGAACACCCCTCATTCGCAATGTTTCACGTGCAATTTTCGACTTGTTTGTATCACTTGGCGTTTTTAAATCATATTAAATGTTTTTCTGTGAATTACAGCGCCACCTATCGGCTAATTTTGGTACTTTTTATTTAATAATAATTGTTAAGCTCATCAATTAAATTATCTGTAGTTCAAATATTATTCCATTAGGCCAATGGAACTTATTCAAAAGCTCTCGGAAATGGGAAACTTATTTCTTGCTTACCCTGTATTTTAAATATTTATCTCATTTAATCAAAACTTCAGTTATACGAACAATAAATGGCCCCCCTTGCAATTCCACACTAACGAAATTCACTGAATTATTTTCCTATGGTTATTAAAAGATATTAATAAAATATTTAAAGAAAGCACATAAATAAAGATTTTTCCCATTTATAACTAAATCATAGCTAAGAAATATATTTCTAATATCACTGCAAGATAAAAAAAATAAATTTATTAATATGCATTTGCACATTATCTTTACTGAATGAAATAATCTCACTTAATATAATGCAATAACAAAAAAAAAAAGCGTTAATGACGCATTAAACCCCTAAATATGCAGCAGTTGCATCTAAGATCCAATTTAGATATCGGTATAAAGTTACTTTTAAATTTCTAGAGAACTATAATTATGTATTTCTTTTTCATTTTTTATTTTTTGCTAAGTCTTACTGGCGCAAGATAGTTTACAAGGGAATCTTATCTTTTTAAAAGATTCTAAAAGCATTATTTCATCCTTCTTGCTTAATGTACGAGTAAGAAAATTAAAAATGAAGAGAGTTACTCCTTAGAGACTAATTACCGCTTTATCGGATTAGAGAAGTTAAAAATGCTCATGAACAAGACCCTTGGATGTTGTCAAAGGTGTTACATTAAAAAGCACCCTTAATTAAGGCCCCGAATAAAACGCACAATAAACAGAATACTGTAATTAGTAAAGATAACACTTTCTTAAGAAAAATCATAAACCGATTGTTTTGAAGCTTTGGCTGAAAGCAAAAGTTTAATCCTATATAAAATCTCTTTTGGTGCATTTATTATGAAAAATTTATAAAGCAAGTATTTATAAAATTTCCAAACAGTTTTTAAAAAATGTACAAGTAGCTCTTATAATACAAAAATTTTGTTAACACTTTTCTTATTTTAAATTAAAGGAATTAATCTCTAATAGTGCCTTTTTAGGTGCGTTCGTAATTATATAATACATAGCACCTATAGTGGTCATTCAGTCCGTCCGTCTGTCTGTCCGTCCGTCCGTCTGTCCGTCCGTCTGTCCGTCCGCATATAACAACGCAAAAACTACCCAACCGAATCGTTTGAAATTTAAAATACATAATTATTACATAATTTTGTCGAGTTATTTCAAATTTTATGAAAATCGGATGCATAGATCAATTACAGGGGCAATCAAAAATATTCCGTTACATTACGGTCAATGGGGAAAAAAGTTTCAAATGCATTTTAATCGTTTGAAATTTAAAATACGCAATTATTAAATAATTCTGTCGAGTTAATTCAAATATTTTGATAATCGTGTGCATAGATCAATTACAGGGGCAATCAAAAGTATTCAATTACATTATGGTCAATGGGGAAAAAGTTTCAAATACATTGTATACGTTTGAAATTTAAAATACATAATTATTACATAATTTTGTCGAGTTATTTCAAATTTTATGAAAATCGGATGCATAGATCAATTACAGGGACAATCAAAAGTATTCCGTTACATTACGATCAATGGGAAAAAATGTTTCAAATGCATTTTTATCGTGTTACACTCATGCGAACTTAATAAAATTTATATGCAACTATAAAGTACATATTATAATATACATCATACATAATTTGTGGTGCAAAGAACATTTGTTATTGATTTACAAGGCCACACAAAAGTATTCCATTACATAATGGTATAGGGAGAACATTGTTTGATGAGCGTTTTAATTGTAATTCATTATTTACAATTTTATGAGATTGATATATGAAAGTAATATTTTTAAAACTTCGTTATCGTACGAACGCACCTAATTTGCTACGCTTCACGTGCAATTCCCAACTTGTTTTATTGTATTTATTTTGACTATAAATTGTTAATATTACTATCTAATTAAGAAAATAAGTTACACATATTTTTATTCACACATGTAATAAAAAAAGAACAACTTGTAACAATTTTGAAACAAAGCAATAAAAGTTTAGCTCTGTGAAAAATTCAAATTCAAAATGAGTATTAGCATTTATTACATTCATTAATAGAGTTATGGGGCTTTAAAATCAGTATTTCTTTTTCCCCATATACATATATATATTTTTAATTTTTAAAGTTTCTTAGATGATAAGGAAATAATGATCTTTAATTACCATCTATAAATTTTGAAGAATCGCAATTGTAGTATGATTTTTTATATTTAAATTAATTTATTATATATTTTTTGCATAAATTTGTTAGATTATAATTTAATATAAGCATATATTTAACATGTAACACATACATATGTATATAACAAAACATGGCCTCCTTTACACGTCTTCGCTAGGAGTATTCACAGCAGTATTTTTCTATCGTACACTGTAAAACATTTGTGGAAACGTTCCTCCATACAATTGGTGTAAAAATGGTGGCAGATGCTGCCTCCAGTTTCATGGAGTAATTGTTTTCACATATGCAATGGTGTAATTTAAACATATATTACTGGTGTAACATGACAATGTTACACCGGTTTTAACGGTTAAAATACTCCATTAAATTGGAGGCAGCAATGCTGCCACCAATTTTACGGAGTAACGTTTCCACAAATGTTTCTCAGCGTAATTAAAAGACACTAATAAGATATTTTAAAGAATGCTCATAAATAAAGATTATTCCCATTTATACTGAATCATAGCAAATAAATATAATTATAAATTCATTTCAAGATAAGAGAAATAAATTTATTAATATGCACTTCGGCATTATCTTTACTGAATAAAAGATTCTCGCTTAATATATCGCAATATAAAAAGCGTTAATGACGCATTAAATCCCTAAATATGCAGCAGTTGCATCTAAGATCCAATTTAGATAGTATAAAGTTACTTTTAAATTTCTGGAGAACTATAATTATATTTTTTTATTTTTTATTTTTTGCAAAGTCTTACTGGCGCAAGATAGTTTACAGGGGAATCTTATCTTTTTAAAAGATTCTAAAAGCATTATTTTATCCTTCTTGCTTAATGTACGAGTAAGAAAGTTAAAAATGAAGAGAGTTACTTCTTAGAGACTAATTACAGCTTTATCGGATTAGAGAAATTTAAAATGCTCATGAACAAGACCCTTGGATGTTGTCAAAGGTGTAACACTAAGAAGCACCCTTAATTTAGGCCCTAGAATAAAAAGCACAATAAACAAAATGCTGTAATTTGTAAAGATAACACATTCGGAAGAAAAATCATAAACCGATTGTTTTGAAGCTTTGGCTGAAAGCAAAAGTTTAATCCTACTCAAAAGCTCTTCGTGTATTTATTATGAAAAATTTATAAAGCAAGTATTTATAAAAATTCCAAACAGTTTCTAAAAATGTACAAGTAGCTCTTGGGTCATTCCATGTCAATTCAACCAGATCTTGTAACCCGACCCACAGGGATTTTGATGAAACTTTGTGTACACACTAATTCTATCATGAAACGATTCCATCAGAAATTTTCCTTCCTAGACCTCATAGTGTGTGAGATACGGGGTGTCCAATTCTTGGGGTTTTCTCAAATCGCACATTTCTGAGTCTGTATTTTAAGATTGCAGTTCCATCTTCAAAAAATTGTTTCTCTGATTCTAAAAAATTAATCATCTTAAAAATATCACTGTAAGAATATAAAAAGATGCAGATTTCAATAAAAAATATTTAAAAAATTTACTTGTAATATTTAGGATAAAAAAAATTAGACAAAGTTGAGAGTTATGGTTATTTTTCCAAATTTTTGTGACTTCACCAAAAAGACTGTACACAAAAAGGCAAATTAAATTTCCAATTTCCTTTTGTTTTAAATAAAAGTTTACACTTTGGGCTTTCTATTTATGAAATAAAAATGATGTGTTTCGCATGGCTTATGCAAAAATTTTGGGTACTTTCCAATTAGCCGGATGCATGTTTTATTTTTACATATTACATATGCACACAAAAAGGCAAAAGAAATTTCCAATTTCTTTTTGTTTTAAATAAAAGTTTACACTTTGGGCTTTCTATCTGTGAAATAAAAATGATGTCTTTCGCATGGCTTATGCAAAAATTTTGGGTACTTTCCAATTAGCCGGATGCGTGTTTTATTTTTACGAATGTACATATGTATAGATCTATATAAATGCATATATATTATGCATGTACATATGTATGTATATATACAGTATATTGATATGTATATGTATAACACTGGTGCCCGTCTAACCGAAAAGTACCAAATTTTGCCTTGTTTTAAAAATCTGCACCAATTAAGAGGAAAAAAATCTGACTAAGTTTAGCTGTGGTACTTAAATAATTACTGGAATTTATATGAGTTATTGAATTTAATGTTATTTAATGCATATTTTTTTTTTATTTGCAAAGTAAAGTTTAGGCTTTGTTTTTTCTGATTAAAAAAAAATCTGACTGTAATATGTTTCCCCATTAAATTTAGTGAATGGTCCATATATTTCATTTAGTTATTTAATAGTAGGCATTTTTTGCTAATCTAAAGAATCTCTTACTTTTATTTTCAATAATTAAACTCAAAACAGTTTTTTTTGTGCAGTATAAAATAGATAATTTTTTTCTCCTCACATTTCCATTCTTTCTTTCGAATGCTTATATATTATTTCTGTTTAAAAAATGTTCAAAACCTTGTATTTCCTTTCCTTGGTTAATTTTAATCAGTTTAAATATTTATAGTGGCAAATTTAAATACACAAACGTTTAACAGAACTTAAATTTGTTTCTATAGTCTGAAAGATTTAATTGCACCTGCCTTGTATATGTATAAACACCTTCTGATAAAGGCAGGGTATGATAAAAAGTTAATTAAATCCAATTGATTTTTTAAATCATCAGATTTTAAAATATTCACCTTTTATATAAATTTTGTATAACCTTTCACCTTTTATATAACCTTTTATATAAAAATTGTTATTAAAAAAAGGCAGGGTAATCTTCTTCAGTATGAAAGCAGATGTTTTAAAATCAATTTAATCAAATTATTGTCATTTTTTTGTTTCTTATCATAGAAGAATGATCTAACTTTTGCTGTGCTATTAAAAATATATTCTGATTTTACATATTTTATAGTTTGTGATATGCATAAATATTTTTTTGGTTTATTGTTTTAATATGGTGCCTGATATTAAACCTTCTACTAGTCTTCAGGCTTGCAGTATTGTTATATTAACTGGTTTAGAATGTCCCAAAACTAGCTATACAAATAGCAGAGAAATAGACTACATTGATAATCTCTGTGATTCAGAAAAAGAACTTATATTAGTTAGGACTATTGCATTTATAAAACAAAAATTAAGTGAAAACCGCTTGATTAATATATGTGAGCATCACAGAATTTCGCTCTTAATGAAATATGAATTATATAAATGTAGAGATCCATTTAAGTATCATAGTAAAAGCAAGTGAAAAAAGCAATTAGGGCAGTTAATAGAGATTTATATACGGCCGAAAAAGTAAACCAAAGTTGAAAGTTATGATTATTTTTCCGAAATTTTGTGACTTTATGAAAAAGTCTCTACACAAAAAGGCAAATGAAATTTCCAATTTGTTTTTGTATCAAATAACATTAAATTCAGTAACTCATAGAAACTCCAGTAATTATTTAAGTGCCACACCTAAACTTCTTCCGATTTTTTTCCTCTTAATTGGTGCAGATTCTCAAAACAAGGCAAAATTTGGTACTTTTCGGTTAGACGGGCACCAGTGTTATACATATATAATCAATATACTGTATATATTACATACATATGTACATGTATAATACATTTGTATTTATATAGATCTATACATATGTAAAAATAAAACATGCATCCGGCTAATTGGAAAGTACCCAAAATCTTTGTATAAGCCATGTGAAAGACATCATTTTTATTTCACAGATAGAAAGCCCAAAGTGTAAACTTTTATTTAAAACAAAAAGAAATTGGAAATTTCATTTGCTTTTTTGTGTGCATATGTAATATATAAAAATAAAGCACTTACCCGGATAATTGGAAATTACCCAAAATTTTTGCATAAGCCATGCGAAAGACATCATTTTTATTTCATAGATAGAAAGCCCAAAGTGTAAACTTTTATTTAAAACAAAAAGAAATGGGAAATTTCATTTGATTTTTTGTGTGCATATGCAATATAAAAAAATAAAGCACTTATCCGGCTAATTGGAAAGTACCCAAAATTTTTGCATAAGCCATGCGAAACACATCATTTTTATTTCATAGATAGAAAGCCCAAAGTGTAAACTTTTATTTAAAACAAAAAGAAATTGGAAATTTAATTTGCCTTTTTGGGTACAGCCTTTTTCGTGAAGTCATAAAAATTTGGAAAAATAACCATAACTCTCAACTTTGGCTGATTTTTTTTATCTTAAATATTACAAGTAAATTTTTTAAATATTTTTTATTAAAATTTGCATTTTTTTACCTTCTTACAGTGATATTTTTAGGATGATTCATGTTTTAGATCCAGAGAAACAATTTTTTGGAGATGGAACTGCAATCTCAAAATACAGACTCCGAAATGTGCGATTTGAGAAAACCCCAAGAATTGGACCCCCCATATCTCACAAACTATGAGGTCTGGGAAGGAAAAATTTCTGATGGAATCATTTCATGATAGAATTAGTGTGAACACAAAGTTTCATCCAAATCCCTGTCGGTCGGGTTACAAATGGGGGAAAAATTGGTTGAATTGACATGGAATGACCCTCTTTTAAATTAAAGTAATAATTCTCGAATAGCATGTTTTTTAACTGAATTTTTTTTTGCTATAAGTTGCTAATTTTAGTATCTAATTATGAAAACGAATCACATATATCGTTATTTGCAAATGTATATTTAAAAAAGAACAGCTTGTTCAATAGTGTATACACTATTGAAATAACACTATTGAAAAAATTATAAACAAGTATTTTTAAAAATTCCAAATAGTTTTTCTTAATGTGCAAGCATCTCTTTTAATACAAAAATTTGTTTATCTTTTTTCTCATTTTAAATTAAAGAAATTAATCTCTAGTAATGCTTTTTTAACTGTATTTATTTTGATTAAAATTTGCTAATTTTACTATCTAATTAAGAAAATATATAGCACTTATGTTTATTCACACATGTGACGAAAAAAACTTATAAAGCTTGTTACACTATTGAATCAAAGTAAAAAAAGCTTAACTTTTTAAAATGACCAAATTCAATAAGACTTAACACCATTCCTTACATTCATTAACAGATTTATGCTGCTTTAAAAACAGCATTTCCTCTTCAACATGTACATGTATATATATATATATATATATATATGTTTTCAAAGTTTCTTAGATTAGAAAGAAATGATGATCTTTAATCACCATCTATAAACTTTGAAAAATTGTAATTGTAGTATGATTTTTTATGTATAAATTCAATGTTTGTATAATATTTGTATAAATTTGCTAGATTATCATTTAGTATAAACATATATTTAACATGTAACATACATATATATAACAATAAATGGCCTCTTTACAAGTCTTCACTAAGGAGAATTATTTTTCTATGATTGTTAAAACATATTAATAAAATATTTAAGGAAAGCACACAAATAAAGATTGTTCCCATTTATACTAAATCATATCTAAGAAACATAATTATAATATCACTGAAAGATAAGAGAAATAAAATTATTAATATACATTTGGGCATTATCTTTACAGAAAAAAATATTCTCACTTAATGTAACGCAATAAAAAATTGTTAATGACGCATTAAACACCTAAATATGCACAAGTTGAATCTAAGATCTAATTTAGAAATCGGTATAAAGTTACTTTTAAATTTCTATAGAACTATAATTATGTTTTATTTTATATTATTTTTTGCTAAGTCTTGCTGTCCTAAGGTAGTTTACAAGGGAATCTTATCTTTTTAAAAGATTCTAAAATAATTATTTTATCCTTCTTGCTTAATGCCCGAGTAAGAAAGTTAAAAATGAAAGTAAGTTACTCCCTAGAGACTAATTACCGTTTTATCGGATTAAAGAAGTTAAAAATGCTCATGAACAAGACCCTTGGATGTTGTCAAAGGTGTTACATTAAGAAGCACCCTAATTAAGGCCCTAGAATAAAAAGCACAATAAACAAAATGCTGTAATTAGTAAAGATAATACTTTCGAAAGAAAAATTATAAACCGATTGTTTTGAAACTTTGGCTGAAAGCGAAATTTTAATACTACTTAAAGGCTCTTCTGGTACATTTATTATGAAAAATTTATAAAGCAAGTATTTGTAAAAATTCCAAATATTTTCTAAAAATGTAGAAGGAGCTCTTATATTCCAAAAAAATTGTTAACGCTTACTTCATTTCAAATTAAAGTAATTAATATCAAATATAGTCTTTTTTCACTGTATTTATTTTGATTATAATTTGCTAATTTTAAGGTCTGGTTATGTAAATAAATTGAACGTATTTTTATTCCCATATCTGATAAGAAAAAGTACAAATCTTGTTACACTATTGAAACAAAAGAATAAAAACTTAACTGTGTGAGATGTTCATATTCAAAAAGAATACTAGCATACCTTACACTCCTTAACAGAGTCATGGGCTTTAAAATCAGAATTTCCTTTTCACATATACATATATATATTTTTAATTTTCAAAGTTTCTTAGATTAGAAGGGAATAATGATTTTAATTATGTGATTAAAATCAATTTAATTAATGATTTTTATATGAAATAATGATTTTTAATTACCATCTATAAATTTTGAAGAATCGTAATTGTAGTATGCTTTTTATGTGTACATTAATTTATTATACATTATTTGCATAAATTTGTTAGATTATTATTTAATGTAAGCATATGGTTAACATGTAACACTTTTATATATACATAACGCTAAATGGCCTCCTTTACAAGTCTTCGCTAGGAGTATTCACAGCATTATTTTTCTATGATTATTATAAGTTATTAATTAAATATTTAAGGAAAGCACATAAACAAAAGATTATTCCTATTTATGCTAAATCATATAAAAGAAATGTATTTCTAATATCACTGCAAGGTAAGAGAAATAAATTTATTAATATGCATTTGGGCATTATCTTTACTGAATAAAAGATTCTCATTTAATATAACGCAATAAAAAAAGCGTTAATGGCGCATTAAACCCCTAAATATGCAGCAGTTGCATCTAAGATCCAATTTAGATAGTATAGATTTACTTTTAAATTTCTGGAGAACTATAATTATATTTTTATATTTTTTATTTTTTGCAAAGTCTTACTGGCGCTTGATAGTTTACAGGGGAATCTTATCTTTTTAAAATGAAAGATCCTAAAAGCATTATTTCATGCTTCTTGCTTAATTCCCGAGTAAGAAAGTTAAAAATGAAAGTGAGTTCCTCCTTAGAGACTAATTACCGCTTTATCGAATTAGAGAAGTTAAAAATGTTCATGAACAAGACCCTTGGATGTTGTCAAAGGTGTTACATTAAGAAGCACCCTTAATTAATGCCCCAAATAAAACGCACAATAAACAAAATGTTGAAATTAGTAACGATAACACTTTCGGAAGAAAAATCATAAACCGATTGTTCTTAAGCTTTGGCTGAAAGCAAAAGTTTAATCCTACTTAAAGGCTGTTTTGGTGCATTTAATATGAAAAATTTATAAAGCAAGTATTTATAAAAATTCCAAATAGTTTTTAAAAAATGAACAAGTAGCTCTTATAATACAAAAATTTTGTTAACTCTTTTCTTATTTTAAATTAAAGGAACTATTCTCTAATAGCGCCTTTTTTTTTAACTGTATTTATTTTGATTATAATTTGTTAATTTTACTATCTAATTAAGAAAATAAATTACATATATTTTTATTCATACATCTAATAAAAAAAAGAACAACTTGTAACACTATTGAAACAAAGCAATAAAAGTTTAGTTCTGTGAAAAATTCAAATTCAAAATGAATAATAGCATTCCTTACATTTATTAACAGAGTCATGTGGCTTTCAAACCAGCATTTCTTTTTCCCCATATACATGTATATATTTTTAATTTTTAAAGTTTCTTAGATGATAAGGAAATAATGATCTTTAATTACTGTCTATAAATTTTGAAGAATCGCAATTGTGGTATGATTTTTTATATTTAAATTAATTTATTATATATTTTTTGCATAAATTTGTTAGATTATGATTTAATATAAGCATACATTGTAAAAAAATGTCCGCTAAAAAAACGGAAATAGTACTGGTCATCTAGACGCCAGTACTACTTCCGTTTTTTAACGGAAAAAAAATTCCGTAAATTCCAAAAATAGTTCCGTTTTTTTTATTTATTTATATATTTATATATTTCTATATTTATTTATTTAATATTTCCTTATGTAAATATTTTCGTTTGAAAAGTTAAAAGAATTTTTCAAGGACAAACTAACATCTTTGTGATTTTTATTCTTTGCTTTTCAAAGACACGTTAACATCAGGGACACATTATATACATATAATTTAAACAACAGTGAAGAAACGTCACTTACCTTCCATGGGTTTTGAACTCGGGACTTCTTCGGTCGTAGCTTGCAGTGTAAAACCATTACACCAGGATTATTCAAACCACCCTTTCAAATTTCCTTAGTTATTTCGTATGCATTTCATAAAGTAAAGATAAGATTTTGAACGCAGGTTTATTTTTGTAGAGATAATATTTTTCTATTGAATGGATAATTCTAAATGTTTTACAGATTTTCTTTCCATAATTTCGAATATTTAGCTTATTAATTTTAGTTTTATATGTATAAAAATTAGTCTTTAAAATATTACATGCATGAAAGAATTTATTAAGAGTTATGTTTCCTTCTTTTTTGGAAAAGTTTTAAAATTCTATTCTAATATCACTGATATTTATTTATTTAAAAAATACTAACATACTAAAAGAAAGGAAAAAAAAACGTGCATTTTAACAAATTGTTTTATGACGATCTAAGGTAAACTCAATAAAGATAATTACAATGGGTTATAAAAATAAATTTCAGTCATTGATTTTTTTATAACTTATATAATCGCCAAAATTATAAAAATTTCAGTAATATATTTCGATATATTTTTAATTTTATGTGCGAACTTCTTAATTTGAATAAATTAAAAAATATATATATTAAAATTAAAAGTAGAATTTTTTTTCCACTCCTTTCAAAATATCCAACGCACTTAAAAATATATATATATGATATAAATAAATTAAACATTATTTTAAAATCATAATCAACCTTCCCTTTCAGCTATTTTAAACTTAAAAAGAATTAATAAAATTTTATTTTACTTTTTTAATTATTATTATTTTCTTAATATTTTAAAAATACGTTAGCTTTTTATTATGAAAACAGAATGAAATAGAGAAATGTTCTAGCAAATTGTTTAAAAAACATCATCTCGGTATAATGTTTTTATTTTCCTGGTAGATGGCACCACTACACTCTACTGTTTTCGGAAAATTGACAAAAATAACGGAACACTTTCGTTATTTAATGGGATTTATGATTCCAAAATGTAAAATACGGAAATTCTTTTGTTTTTTCGAAAAAATGAAACTATTCCGTAAAATTTTACGGAAAAGTTTGTGTATATTAACGGATATTTTTTACAGTGTATGGTTAACATGTAACCCATACATATATTTATAACAATACATGGCCTCCTTTACACGTCTTCGCTAGGAGTATTCACAGCATTATTTTTCTATCGTAATTAAAATACACTAATAAGAAATTTTAAAGAATGCTCATAAATAAAGATTATTCCCATTTTTACTAAATCATATCTAAGAAATATAATTATAATATCATTTCAAGATAAGAGAAATAAATTTATTAATATGCATTTCGGCATTATCTTTACTGAATAAAAGATTCTCGCTTAATATATCGCAATGAAAAAAGCGTTAATGACACATTAAACCCCTAAATATACAGCAGTTGCATCTAAGATCCAATTTAGATAGTATAAAGTTACTTTTAAATTTCTGGAGAACTATAATTATATTTTTTTATTTTTTATTTTTTGCAAAGTCTTACTGGCGAAAGATAGTTTACAAGGGAATCTTATCTTTTTAAAAGATTCTAAAAGCATGATTTTATCCTTCTTGCTTAATGCACGAGTAAAAAATTAAAAATGAAGAGAGTTACTCCTTAGAGACTAATTACAGCTTTATCGGATTATAGAAGTTAAAAATGATCAAGAACAAGACCCTTGGATGTTGTCAAAGGTGTTACATTAAGAAGCACCCTTAATTAAGGCCCTAGAATAAAACGCACAATAAACAAAATGCTGTAATTAGTAAAGATAACACTTTCTTAAGAAAAATCATAAACCGATTGTTTTGTAGCTTTGGCTGAAAGCAAAAGTTTAATCCTACTTAAAGGGTCTTCTTGTGCATTTATTATGAAAAATTTATAAAACGAGTATTTGTAAAAATTCTAAATAGTTTCTAAAAATGTACAAGTGGCTCTTTTAAATTAGAGGAATTAATTTCGAATAGCGTCTTTTTAAAATTTATTTATTTTGATTATAATTTGCTAATTTTAATATCTAGTTATGAAAATAAATCACATATATCGTTTTTCACACATGTGATTAAAGAAAAACGTGCAGCTTGTTCAATAGTGTATAGACTATTGAAACAAACAATAAAAATTTAACTCTGCAAAATTTTTAAATTCGAAGTGAGTAATAGCATTCCTTATATTCTTTAATAGGATTAGGCGGCTGTAAAAAAAGTATCATTTCCCTTTTTTTAGGTGCGTTCGTAATTATGTAAATACGTAGCACCTATAGTGGTCGTTCAGTCCGTCCGTCTGTCTGTCCGCATATAACAACGCAAAAACTACCCAACCGAATCGTTTGAAATTTAGTATACATAATTATTACATTATTTTGTCGAGTCATTTCAAATTTTATGAAAATCGGATGCATAGATCAATTACAGGGGCAATCAAAATGATTCTATTACATTACGGTCAATGCGGAAAAAACTTACAAATGCATTTTAATTGTTTGAGATTTAAAATACATAATTATTACATAATTTTGTTGAGTTATTTCAAATTTTTTGATAATCAGGTGCATAGATCAATCACAGGGGCAATCAAAATTATTCAGTTACATTATGGTCAATAGGGAAAAAGTTTCAAATGTATTTTACACGTTTGAAATTTAAAATAAATAATTATTACATAATTTTGTCAAGTTATTTCACATTTTATGAAAATCGGATGCATAGATCAATTACAGGGACAATCAAAAGTATTCCGTTACATAACGGTCAACGGGAAAAAATGTTTCAAATGCATTTTAATGGTGTTACACTCATTCGAACTCAATACAATTTATTTGCAACTATAAAGTACATATTATAATATACATTTTACATAATCTGTGGTGCAAAGAACATTTGTTATTAATTTACAAGGCCACACAAAGGTATTCCATTACATAATGGTATAGGGAGAACATATTTTGATGAGCGTTTTAATTGTAATTCACTATTTATAATTTTATGAGATTGATATATGAGAGTAATATTTTTAAAACTTCATTATCGTACGAACGAACCTCATTTGCTACGCTTCACGTGCAATGTCCAACTTGTTTTTAATTTTAATATTTTTTTAGATTACACTGTCAAAAAAAAATTGTAAATAAGTTTTAAATTTTTTTTAGAAAACTAGAATTCCAAGAAATTTTTGTGTAACGGTAACGGGAAAAATTCAAGTAGAAAAATTGATTACATGAATTTATTTTGTTACCGCTACATAAGACGCTCTAGGAAACGCAATTTACTAGAAAATATTTAGTAACTTTACACATTTTTAATAGTTTAGGAGAAAATAATGATCTTTAATTATTATCCACAAATTTTGAAGAAACATAATTGTAGTATGATTTTTAATGTCTAAATTAATTTAGTATACATTATTTTTACGATTCTTTATATAAATCTGTTAGATTATTTTTTCGCTTCTATTTATCGATTCAGTCTTCATTGTACTGTAAAAAATAATCTGTAAAATTGCTGAACTTGTGACGTGGCTTGGGGTGAGGCCGGTGACGTGTCGGTCAAATGAGAACATAGTTTAAGTAAAGTTAAAATTCAACACTTTTATTTACTGTCTTTGGGGAATGGGCAGTGGAGCCAAATTTCAATATTTCTGACAACTAAACACAATACTATGAGATTAAACTTTAACTCATACTCACATTTACGGCTAAGTCCGACTCAGAGCACTAACCCCGGCTCTTCTTTCAGATCGCGGTCCCGTGGCTGCACAAAATCTTTTATTCTCAAACACTCACAGTGCTAAGTTACTCTTACCCGACTTGATTGCTGAGACTCTTCCACCTTCAACTCTTAGGCAACTCTTAGCTTAAAGACTCTTAGGTTATCCCGGCTCACCTCGCCACACAACACAACACTTTGCTGGCTCAACTCGTCACAATGCACACATTTACTCCAACTCACAGCTTCTATGTATTGCAAACTGAAGACGGGGCTAGAAATTTTATATAAAACTCATAACCGCAGTTAACTGTAGATTCGGGGGCACCACCCACACTCCGGAAAGTTAAAGTTGCATAAAGGATAGATTTTTATAGTGAAAGGATAGGGCCTTTATTACAAAGGGACACTCCCTCACAAACGTTTTCCAGGTTACTTGGATACTCAAAACTTTTTATGAAACGGTAATAGCAAAAATTCATACAACCCATTCAGTTACATGAAATTTTGTTGTTACTGTTACATGAGAAGTTTCAGAAATCCCAATTTCCTAGGAAAAGTTTTATAACGTTACAGATTTTTAAAAAAAAATTTTATCTATTTATTTATTTATTTATTTTTTTACAGAATGGTTGATTAAAAATAGATATTATCGTGAATCACTGATTATAAAAATATACATTCTTAATCATTTCAAATCAATAAGTCTGAAAGGCGATGTCTCACTTTTTTAGTATATTTTAGCCTCCATGATTTTGGTATACATTACAAATTATATGGTACAGATTATGAAACCACCAGTCACCTGACACACTAGCTTCGTGATTTTGCCGTAGCAACATCGTGTAACCCATTGAAATCCGAAATGAATAAAAACCGGCTAACTCAGAGGGAGTTGTAAGTGATTCCGGTCGCAATTTATTTCACATTGTAACGAAATGTGCAATGTTGAAATGACAACATCATTTCTTAAGTATGCTAGATGACTGGCAGTTTTGCTATGTGCAGTATCTAATGAAGCATAAATACTAAATTCATGGACTCTGAAATCGAAACTGCCTCCTGAACTATTATTGATAAGACATTGTGTCTCAAGGAACTGTACGTACATTAAAATTCGAAAGTTAATCTAAGACTCTTTTTCTATAACTCATATTTAAAAAAAGTTTGCTCAGGAACCTTTAAAGAAAAAATAAATAAAAATAAAAAAATCTGTCAAGAAAAAAAATGCCATCAATGTAATCTGTCAAATTAATACAATTTTATCTAGGAATTTGGGATTTGTAGAACTTTATACGTAATGGCAAGAACAAAAATTCATTTAAGTAATATACATTTTCATTGTAAATAAAAAAATCTGTAAGATTATGACGAATCTTTTAGGAAACTAGTATGCCGAGTACTTGTTATGCAACTGCAAAAATTTTAGTGCAATTATTGTAATTTAAGTGGATTCTTGCGTAAAGCTACAGATTTTTGCAGCTTAACAAACTCGAATTTTTATGTTTTTATTTTTTTCTACAAAGTACAGATAAAATTTTAGTAAGCGTACAGATTCTTGCAAATTTTACATTTTGTTTCTTTTTACAGTGTGCATCTAAGAACATTAAAAAAAAAAATTAAGTTCAAAACTTGCTCTGTTAAGGTATATATATATATATATATATATATATTTATATATATACAACCCTTGGCAAAAAAGTTTCCGATCAGTGTTGTCAAGTTTCTGATTTTTGCATTCCGAAGCATATTTTTTGCGATTCATGAGCATAGGGGGGTTTTACAAAATGCCAAATAAAAGAAAACGTATTAAAATATAAATGAAAAGTGAATTCCATATAACAATCATATAATTTATAATTATACGATTTTCGGAAAAGTTTCCTCTGGAGAAAAAAATATCCGATCATGACAGAACTTGAAAATAGTAATCGATCACTGAGGAAACAGTTTGAAACTTGCATATTGAAGACAGACAGGAGTGCCAGAGCTTGCGTACGATATCTGAATCCTATTTAAAAGAAGAAATCTTCAAGCTGCGAGATCAAAAACAGCTCTGAATTGCTGTACAATGGCTCATGCAAATAAACTGCCTCGTGATTTAAAAATCCGCATGATTAAATTTTTTCAAGAGGGAAATTCGCAAAAGAAAAAAGGCTGTTTTATTTTTTAAAAAAATGGTTAACTAACAGCGTGGAAAATTTACCTGGATGTGGACGTCTACGAATGAAAACGACCAAATAAGACAGAAAACTTGAGGAAATAGCGAAAAGAAAGAGGCGCGCAACTTCAAAACAACTTAATGCCGAATGGTCTAAGTATAACGTAAAGGTATGTGACAGCACTGTACGTAATAGTCTAAATGCAGCAGAACTTAAATTCCGTGAAGCTAAAACGAAACCTTACTTGAAAAAGAAGCATAGAAAAGAACGCTTGCAATGGTGTAAAAAACATGTACACTGGCCTCTTGATAATGGAATAAAGTTATTTTTAGCGATGAATCTCGGATATCTCTCGGAACAGGTGATGACTCTGGAACATTTGTCTGGAGGAGAGTTGGTGAGAAGTTCAATAATAAATGTGTCAATACGAGGACTAAATTTTCACTTCATTTACAGTTTGGAGCTGTATGACATCACAAGGCGTCGGTAAGTTGTGTATTGTGTTACGTACAGTAAATTCTGAAGTTTACATTGACATCTTAGACTATTTTCTGATTCCTAACATCGATCAATGATTCGGCGATCAAAATGACTTTTCATTTCAAGATGACAACGCAGCTCCCCAACGCACCAAATCAGTGAAGAAATTTTTATAAAATGTAGGTAATACACCAATTCAAACCATGACTTGACCGCCCAATAGTCCGGATCTTAATCCCATCGAAAATCTGTGGAATATATTAAAAAGAAAAATCGATTTTCGACGAATTACAAATACCATAGAACTAAGTAAAGCTATAAAGGAATGCTGGTGTAAAGTTGCTCCCAATGAGTGTAAAATTCTTGTTAAGTCGATTCCACTAAGAACTACGGCTGTCGTCCGAAATAAAAGTGGATTTACGAAATATTGATGACAGTGATCGGTTATTTTTTTCAAATCAAAACATGATCGGATAATTTTTTCTTTGGTGCTTAAATTTCAATCTTAATTTATCTGTTTATAAATTGATGTATAATGGTTTTTCTTTATTGCATATTGTTGTTCATTATATATAATACAAATGTATTATCATTAATAATCGTTTCATTTTTATGCAGTGAAATTAAATAATATTTTCTTACAAAAGATGGTAGTGTTGATGTAATGATCGGAAACTTTGTACCAAGGGTTGTATATATACAACAGAAGACAGGTGGCAACAGTACAAACACGTACAAAGTACGAAAATGTTTAAGTAAACCTGCCCGTAAAGAGAAAAGTTCAAAAATGAACCGAAAAATAGAGAGTAGATTTTGAAAAGAATACGCCAGGTAGCACTAGCTGAAAGCTGTACATACAGAAGACGAAAGTGTAAACATGTGTCCGTAAGGGACAATGTCAAAAATGAATTGAAATACAGAGAGTAGAACTTGCCGAGAATGCGACAGGTGGCGTTAGTTGAAAGGAGAACATACAGAAGACGAAACTGTTGCCACTGATGACTATCTATTAATATTTTTAGCTCCAAACGACTCGTATGTATTGTTTATACTTGATTGTGATTTTTTTACAGCTTTTTACAGTTTGAGCTGACAGACATCGCTCATGAAAAGGCCATTTACTATACAGTGCACAGTTTTTTTTTCTCGTAATAATAGAAACTGAATTAAATGCACGTAAAAATTGCTGCAAAAAGTTCGAATACGGTAAAATTCGCTTTTTTCTGTCATTTCTGATTTATTCAACTATTGTTTGAACGCAATTCTAAAAGTATTTTTCTGTATTTTTGTAGGAAGAAATGGAAAATCAATTAAGAAAAAAATATCGGCACATTTTACTAATGGACATAAAGGACTTTTGTTGAATAAGAAATACAATTAATTATTTTAGGGGTACCACAAAATAATACTTTTAATACATGCAAATAAATTAAATGTATCATTTTAACTTTATATTTATATTAAATGTATTCACAATAAAAACCAGAAAATTATTTATTATAAATATGCCTTCATGCTTATATAAATTGAAAGATATACCTCTGATATTGAAAAATATGCCTCTCACTTATACACATATTACTTTTAGTTATGCGTAGCTCAGTTGTAACGTTTAAAGTAAGTGATCACATACTAGGTAAATTGGTCTAGGTGCCCCCTTATGCATGATGTAATCCTAGTACATCCCTTTATGACATATCCGACATTGAATAACACACACACACACACACATATGTATATTTATATATATGTATGTAAACATGCAATGTGTATATGTGAGTGTGTGTATGTACAGTCAAAACAAATAAAAAATAAATAAAAATCTAATTTCTAATTTTAAAAAAATGTAGAAAAATTTTAATTTTTTTTTTCTTAGATGAAAAATAATTACTTTTTTATACTTACTTTTAAATTTCTTAATAAATAATTAATTAATTTCACACAATACGGTAATTAAATGTATGCAAACAAATTTACAAAATACTGTTGCAATATTTTATGTGTATATTAATATTATGATATAACACAAAATTTATATATCAGTACAAAACATATCAGAGTTTCTATCATTTATATCTTTAGTTTTTGAATTATTTCAAAAAATACATATACCAACAATTCCTTCTCATATAAATGTATAGTTTGACCCTAAAAAAAGGGATATCCTTACATCGGTATTGGAAAGCAATTACATTTTGAATTCGAACTTACATTTACTTTTTCAGTATATGTTACCGAAGAGACGCATTATTCTAGCCTTCTAACATGAAAGTTACAACATGCTTATCATACAACATGCCTTATAAATGATAAAGCATTCTTTAGAATATGCTTTTCCTTCTAGTGTTTGATCTATCACATTTCGATCAGTGAGTAAAATCTATAAAGAAAAACCCTTTCCTTTTCGCAGGTGTGTAATGATGTTAGTATATCAAGGAATAAAAAAACAAATATCCGGTTCCTGTTTCTAATATCGGGATATAATTTGTTTCTACTTTTATTGTACCGAAGGGGGTCGTTACCAAAAAGTTTCTTTCGGTGATATATTTTTTAACTTTGCTTAATTTTTTTTTTTTTTTTTCTTAAGAAAGTTTCTATAACTGATTTTTCCTCGATGACCCCTTAAAATTAATCCATAAAATTCTTTAAAAAGTTTGATTTCTGTATTTGATTTTGTGTCTTAAAATCGTTTAAAGTTCCTTATAGCCGAACATATTTTTAATATATCTACAAACGCATTTCACCCATTAAAAACAAAATATATGTTTTTGAACTTAAATCCATTATAATTTCACGTTTCTTTTTTCTAAGTAAACCTTAGAAATGTTATTGCTTAAAAGGGTCCAGAACACAAAAATTTTCAATTTTTTTTTTCTTGGCCTCCGATGCTATTTTTTTCAGATAAGCTAAAAAGTGTCGTGTCAAAAATCGTGGCCCACTTACCTATCATACGTAGTATATGGTAAGTCTTGCAATCGTTTTGAAACATCGAAAAATAAATTTTTTGACGGATTTACACTTTTCAGATACTGGAGATTCCGAAAAATATATTTTTGAAAAAAAAAAATTGCCGTCTGTATGTCTGTAAACGCTCTATCTCACGAGCAAATTGAGATAGAGACTTAAAATTTTATATATACTCAGTAAATAAGAACAAGACGAAGCCTATTTAATATCAGTAACCTCAATTATCCGGAACCATTTTTTTCGGACTCTCGATAAAAAATTGACGGTTCTACACGTTTCAGATTCTCGAGATTCCGAAAAACATATTTTTAGAAAAATAAAAAAATGCCATCCGTCTGTCTGTCTGTAAACGCTCAATCTCACGAACAAATGGAGATAGAGACTTAAAATTTTGTATGTACTTTGTAAGTAAGAACAGGACGAAACCTATTTAATATCAGTAATCTCGATTACCCGGAACTTTTTTTTTCGGACTCTCGAACAAAAATTTTGACGGATTTACACGTTTTAGATACTGAAGATTCCGAAAAACATATTTTGAGAAAAAAATTGCCGTCTGTCTGTCTGTCTGTAAACGCTCTCTGTTTAATATCAGTAACCACGATTATCCGGAATTATTTTTTTCCGACTCTCGAAAAAAAATTTGACGGATTTACACGTTTCAGATACTGGAGATTCCGAAAAACATATTTTTAGAAAAAAAATTGCCGTCCGTCTGTCAGTCTGTAAACGCTCTATCTCACGAACAAATGGAGATAGAGACTTAAAATTTTTTATGTACTTTGTAAGTAAGAATAGGACGAAGCCTATTTAATATCAGTAACCTCGATTATCCGGAACTATTTTTTTCGGACTCTCGAAAAAAAATTTTGACGGATTTACACGTTTCAGATATTGGAGACTTTGAGATACTGATAAAATGTATATAAAAAACCTCTATCGTTTATTTTATTTTATATATATTTATTTATTTATTTACTTTTTTACTGCATTAAACATTTTTTGTCTTTTTCTGTTTTAAATGGTTTTTAAATCATGTTTATATATTGATTAGAGCAGGAAATATTAATTTTTCTACTTTGGTTTGTTCTCAAAATATAGCTATATTGCATAATTTAGTTATAAATTTAATTTCTGACTAAAAAATGCAGAATAATTCTGAGATCTTTTTTTCAGATGAAAAATAATTACATTTTTAAACTTTTTTCATTTACTTAATAAAGATCTAATTTTATCGTACAATACAGTATTTAAATTTTTTTAAATTTAGTATGCAAAGAAATTTACAAATAACTAAAGAAATTTTTTTATGTATATATTATCATAACGAAATAACACAAAAATTTATATCATATTACTAAAACATACTAGCGTTTTAATCATTTATTGTGTTTGAAGTATCTCTAAAGGTGCACATATCAACAATTCTCTCTATATATAAACTTAGATTGAACCTAAGAAAGGTATATACTTACAACGCTATTGGGAAGCAATTACATTTGGAATTCGAACTTACATTTATTTTTTCCAGTATATGTTACCGAAGGGACACATTATTCTAACCTTCTTACCTGAAAATTACAACATGCATATCATGTAACATGCCTTATAAATTATAGAGTATTATTTATTAGTATGCTTTTCTTTCCAGTCTTTGATCTATCACATATCGATCAGTGAGCAAAAACTATAAAAAAAAACTCTTTTCTTTTCTCAGGTATATAATAATGTTAGCAGAACAAGGAATGACATAAAACAAATACCTGGTTCTGTTTCTAATATTGGGATATAATTTGTTTCTACTTTTATAGCACCGAAGGGAGCCGTTACCAAAAAGTTTCTTTCAGTGATATTTTTTTTTTTTTTTTTTTTAGCTTAGCTTACATTTTTTAAAGAAATAGGCTATAACTCAATTTTCCTCGATTACTTAAAATTAATTCATAATTTTTTTTAGACTGTCTAAGTTTTGAGTTTTGGATACAAGACTTTGTTTCTTATATTGTTTAAAGCATATCTATAAACGTACTTTACACATTAAAAACAAAATATTTGTCCGCAACCTTTAATCCTTTATAATTTAACGATTCGTGTTTTTAATAAAACTTTATATATCGTATTGCTGAAACCTTATTATCTTATTGCTTTAATTCCTGATACTAGCATATAAACCCATGTTGCCAGGTTTGTCAAAAAATCGAACAAAATACGAAAGAAACTTTATAAATTGTAATAAAAAAATCGCTGCACGAAATCAAAATAACCTTTATTGAAAAAATAAATAAATATATAAAATTTACCGTTTTGGTCCAGAATAAATTGTAAAAAGTTATTATTTTTACTAATGTGAAAAAAAACATAGCAAACCACGATGTTAAAAATACTCTAGAAAATGCATAGTTAAATATTTAGTTATGTTACATTGACATATTAAAATAGGATACTTTGACGAGTGTAGAAGAATCATTACCGTTAATGGAAAATCCTAAAATTGCATTAAAAATTTCAACTATTTCTGTACGAATTTCGAATAAATTTTATAGAAAATGTAACAAAATTTACTATATCGGGATAAAAGTTTAAAATTAAGGCATATTTTTACTAACGTGGAAAATTCACACACATAGAAAAAAAAATGCAACATGAAAAATCGCATTGAAAAAACCTTAAACATTTCATTGAAAATCGAAGAAGGCAAAATGGAGGTTAAATGTTTAAAACCGAACTAACTTTTTCGGAAGTGAAAAATTTCCCAGGGAACACTAAAAATGCAAAAATATGCATTGAAAGTCGTACAAAAAATCACGAATACTTCAAAAAGTTTGGAGCTTAAAAAAATTTACTATGTTAGACTAAATGTTTGAAGCCCAATTCCTTTTACGAATGTCAAAATATACCAGTAGAATGTGAAAAAAAAATGCCAAAAATTAAAAATCGGAAAAAATTCAAAAATCACAGAGCAACGGCGTAGCTTGCGGTGGGCGGAGAGGGCGGTCCACCGCGTGTGTTATGCTCTAAGGGGTAACACCCAATCTTTATATGCAAATATATACACATAATATTTTAAGAATTTGAAAAAAAAAAAAAAGGTCTGGAATAAAATAAAATTTCTTGTGCGTATTCTTAGCGTATTTTTTTTCTTTGCGATTGTGAAATTTTATACAGAATGGGGTGTCTAAATAAGATATCCAACAAGTGGGTAGCGAAAAGAAAACTAAGACTTTTCTTCTACGTATAGATACCGCATTGACTTATGCGGACTATGGGATAAGTAATAAGTCTCTCCTGTTAATTAATTAATTAATTTTTTTATATGCAGGTGGACGAAAGGTAAATAAGGAATGTATGGTCATTTGTTATAATAACATAGAATTGTGATTGAAAAAGTAAGACGGCTTGGGGGGGGGGGGGGCTGGAGGGGTGATATTTATATCCGCCCCGGGTGTCACCCATCCTAGCTATGCCATTGTCACAGAGATTAAAATTTACTATATTGGACTTAAAAACAGGATTGCAGGATTGCTTGTAGCGAATTTGATTAATATTGTGTAATGGCTTGTAAAGAGGGTGGCATAATGCAGACATAATTAAATGAAAAGAAAATTTTTCAATGTTTTCTGCTGGCCCTTCTCTGTTCCGCCAGTCTGAAAATTATGAGCGTGCGTGTATCGAAAGACTTCTCGGCACAAAAATGCTGGAATAAAAATGTCAATTTTTTATCTAAAATGATTGCAGTTTTATTTGAAATAATTCTAAATTATTTTCACACGTTTATTTTAAAACGACGATGATAATATTCTCAAGTAGAATTTGTATCATCGAATCGCACTGTCTGCGATATTTGGCTACCGAATTAAAAGAAACATGTGATAAAGTAATTGTTTTTTGTTTCAAAACATAATTTTTTATTGAAGAACTATGGTAGCAATCAAAATAAAAAGAACGCCTCATAGAGCTGGTTTTAGGAAGTCTTATAATGCTTTATATCGAAAAGTCCTGATGCTAATTTAATAGAAAATTTTATAAATCAAGGATATGGAAGACAAAAGCACAAGATTGCGTACTGTAGACGAAGAAATTTTTAATCTTATGTTGATAGACGCGGTTGCTGAAAAAGATAATTCCCAAAGAATTTGAAATATGCGAAGAATGCACGGAAAAGTTTATTGCTGTAAAGCAAAAAGTGAAGCAATTTTTGGTTAAGCCTATCGAAGAACAACTCCGTTCTCAGAACAGATGTTTATACAGATGTTGAAGGATCATTGTCCCGACCACTTTGCTTACCAGAAAAAAGTTTACAGCCGTTTGATGGCGAATCAAGATTATGGTTAAGTTTTTGGAATTCGTTCACCAAAATTAGTGAAGACAGCATTTTAGACTTTCCTAGTTTATTTAACTTCTGGCGGCGATAACGCCGAAATCCAAAGCTGCATGAATTGTTAACAGTGTTTTGATAACAACAACAAAAAAACTTGCATTATTTTGCTTCTAAGTTTGCAAAAAACAAGCAAATAATGTAAAATTTGTTTCCATTCAAGATTTCAAGAAACAGTATTTTATGTATTTTGATCAGAAAAATATTTACATTATTTGCTTGTAAGTTTGTAAAAAACAATCAGTCAACATAGAGTTGTTTCCGTTGAAAATTTCATTGTTTTTAAAAATTTCAAGTACTAGTATTTTCTGCATTTTGAAAAGAAAAATATTTACATTATTTTCTTGTAAGTTTAAAAACAATCAATTAATGTAGAGCTTATTGCTGTTGAAATTTTCATTGTGTTTGAAAATTTCGACAAAAAATATTTTAAATACTTAAAAAAAAAAAAAAAAAAAAAAAAAAAAACTCACATTATTTGTTTATAAAATTGTAAAAAAATAATCAAACAACGCAGAATTTGTGTCCGTTGATAATTTCAAGAAACAGTATTTTATGTATTTTGATAAGAAAAAGATTCACGTTAAGCGCTTGTAAGTTTGTAAAAAAAAACAGTATTTTATATATTTTGATAAAAAAAAAGCAAAGTAATTTATTTATAATTTTAAAAAAAGCAATCGAACATCATAAAGTTTGTTTTCGCCTTCATTTTAACATATTCGTATGAAAAGGTAAGCATTGACTAAAAACGTAGTAAAACACGAATAAACAAGCAGTAATTTCAAAAAGATTTTATAAGTTTTTGTATATGTTCAAAATTTACGCTATCTATCAAGAACGCTGTCTATCTATCTTTATTCAACGTTCCATGATTAGTAATAAATATTTGTAGTTCTTTAGAATGGTAAATTTTATTTTTTAATTTTATAAGGAAAAGATAGTTTGTACAAAAAATATATTTATAAGAAATAAATTAATAATGTATGTCATGCAATCATATTTACTAATCAATTTATTCGTATTTTTTTTAGCGAAATAATATAACATATTTTAAAAACAAAGCAGCTTTTTAATCATAGCAGAAAAAATGCTAGCTCCAAAAATATACGTATAATGAAAACTTCAAAGACATTTTCTGCAATTCTTTTGAAAAAAATTATAGGAATTATTTAAAAGGAAATTTAATATTTAGGTAATTTTTTTTTGTTGTTGTTTTGGGGAAAAGAGCAAATTTAAAAAAATCATTTTTTCTTGTTTTTAAATGTGTTTTTCGATTTATGTAAAGCAAAATATTTAAATTTTATAAATCACAATTAAGATTACATTTGACATGCTGATCCTTATCATTGCAGAAAATTTAACGAAATCAGATGAAATTTCGGCAAAATCTGATAAAATACATGATAAAATATAATGATTAAAGCGAATAAATTTTGTATGAAAAAAGGAACGTTCTTACAATATTTAATTGATTACGTTCGCCAAGATGCGATCTAACCGCATAAAGCGCTTTGACTAATAAAGATTTCGAAATAAAACTTTAAAACAGCAAAAATTTGTTGTGTATTAAATGTGGCGTTTCTCTCCCAAAATGGAAATTCTTTTATCTTTCACACAGGGATTTAGGAAAATTTATTTGTCTTAATATTTAGAATGAATTGCGTGTGCTGAAGTATTTAAGTGAAGAAATGAAACATTGCTATTGTATGGTAGTCGTGGCTTTAAAAATAAATCCGCCTACCCATATGTCTTAAGGACAAACGTGCTTCTCAGATTTCGTAGAGTTACAGTCTTATTTTCCCATTTCCGAAGATTTGGTTTTTATAATTTGTAACATAAAAGTCATGAAACTATAAAAAATGTGCTTATTTAAATTGAATTTTTAATCCTCTGTAAGTCACATATTTGCCATATTTTTGTAAAACGAATTTCTAAAAAAAGTTTTAAACACTCATAAAAACTCATCTCTTTATGATTTCTGTCGCAATTAAAATATTTTTCATCACTTTATTTAGCATATTTTAACGGTTCTGCACAGTCTTTATAATCAAGGCGCAATTTATTAGTATTAAACTACTTCACATTTTATGAAATTGATATACGTTGCTGAGGTTAACATTTTACTACTTTTTATATAATAGAAAGCAGATACTATTTACAGGGATACACAAAAGGTTTCGAACACTCCTACTGTATCCAAAGTACTATATATTATTACACCAAGATCTGAAAAATTTTAAAACTTCCTTGTAGTACGAACTCACCCTATATGCTACGAATGACGTCGAAATTTTAACTTGTAAAATTTATGAAAAACAAAGTATTTAAATTTTACAAATCACAATTTACATTAAAAATGACCACTACAAAGGACCAAAGAACTACATATTATTTCACCGCGATCTGAATATTTTTAAAATTTCCTTATTCCCTTGGAACTCACCTCATATGCTACGCTTGACGTCCAAATTTTAACTTGTATAATTTATGTAAAACAAAATATTTAAATTTCATAAATAATTTTGATTACATTTGATATGCTGATACATAATGGTTATAGAAAATTTAACATAAGCAACTTAAATTTCGGTAAAATCTGATAAAACACATGATAAAATATAATGATTAAATTTAATATATTATCTAAGAAGAAAAGAAATTTTCTTACAATATTTAATAAATTGGTCACATTCTTCAAGATATGATCTAACCACTTAAAGCACTTGACTAATAAAGATTTCGAGATAAAACTTTAAAACAGCAAAAATTTGTTGTGTGATAAATGCGTTTCCTCTCCCGAAAAAGAAATTCCTCAATCTTTCACACTAGGATTTAAGAAAATTTATTTGTGTTAATATTTAGAACAAAATTGCGCGTTCTGAAGAACTTAAGCGAAGAAAAGAAACATTGTTATTGTATGCTATTCATGGCTTTAAAAATAAATCCGCCTACGCAGAAGGCTTAAGGGCAAAAGTGCTTCTCAGATTTCGTAGAATTATAGTCTTATTTTTCAATTTCCTAAGATTTGGTTTTTATAATTTATAACATAAAAGTTATGAAATTATAAACATGTACTTATTTAAATTGCATTTTTAATCATTTACGAGTCGCTTATTCTTCTTATTTTCGTAAAACAAATGTCTAAAAAGTTTTTTAACATTTAAAAAAATGATACTTGACGCAATTCAAATATTTTTCATCATTTTATTTTGCATATTTTAACACTACTGTACAGTCTATATAATCAAAGCGCAAGTTATTAATATTAAACTATTTTATGAAATTTATATACGTTCCTGAGGTTAACAACAAGTTACTTCCTATATAATAGAAAACAGATAGTATTTACAGGGATAAACAAAAAGTTTTGGATATTCTACTGTATCCAAAGTACTATAAAGTATAACACCAAGATCTGGATATTTTTAAAACTTGCTTATAGCACGAACTCACACCATATGCTACGCTTGACGTCCAAATTTTAATTTCTTTAATTTATGTAAAACGAAATATTTAAATTTATAAATCACAATTTAGATTAAATTTGACATGCTGATCTATTACAATTATAGAAAATTTAAAGAAATCAGCTGAATTTTCGGCAAAATCTCATAAAATACATGATAAAATATAATGATTAAATCTAATATATTCACTATGATGAAAGAAAACTTTCTTACAATATTTAATAAGTTGATTACGTTCTCCAAGATGCGATGTAACCGTATAAAGCGCTTGACTGATAAATATTTCGAGATAAAACTTTAAAGCAGCAAAAATTTCTTGCTTAATAAATGTGGCGTTTCTCTCCCAAAATGGAAATTCCTTTATCTTTCACACTAGGATTTAAGAAAATTTATTTGTGTTAATATTTAGAATAAATTGCGTGTGCCGATGTATATACGCGAAGAAATGAAACATTGTTATTGCATGTTACTCATGGCTTTAAAAATAAATCCGCCTATGCATAGGACTTAAAGGCAAAAGTGCTTCTCAGATTTCGTAGAATTATAGTCTTATTTTTCAATTTTCTAAGATTTGCTTTTTATAATTTGTTACATGAAATTTATGAAATTATAAACATTTACTTATTTAAATTGCATTTTTAATCCTTTGTAAGGCACATATTCACCTTTATTTTGTAAAACAAATGTCTGAAAATGTTTTACTCACTCATAAAAACTCATCTCTTTATGATTTTTGTTGCAATTAAAATGTTTTTCATCACTTTATTGTGCATATTTTAACAGTTCTGCACAGTCTTTATAATCAAGGCGCAATTTATTAATTTTAAAGTAATTCGCATTTTATGAAATTGATATACATTGCTGAAGTTTATAACAAGTTAATTCCAGTGTTCTCGCTGACATTTGACCAACGTTAGTAATTTGGCTAATCAAAAATAAAAAACATTCGCCAAATGGAAAAAGTATTAGCCAGATAGATTCGCCGTGTAGCACTAAAAATTATCTTTAATCCTTTAATGTACCCCCTTTTTCTCAATATGCTCTAAAATAATCCGAGTTTTTATAATTGCGACGACGAATGTTATTAATCTAAATTCAGCTATCCACGACGAATGTTATTAATCTAAATTCAGCTATCCGTTACAAATATTTTAAAATATGCATATTCTAAATATATTGCGTAATCAAGAAGAAAAATATTAAAACCAATTTAACTCATTAAAATGTTATGAAATAAAACTTCCTAAGTTAATTCAAAATTTTATGATATTACACACAATGAATCTGAAAAATCAAAATATGTCATTTTCAAATGAACTTTTATTTTTATAGAATTTTTCGGCTTTTCTTAGAAGTCCATACTTCAAATGCAGTTTCAAAATTGTACTCTTCAAAAAACAGCGCAAAAGCACACACACACACACACATAAAAAAAATGAAAAGAAAGAAAAATCAAAAAATGAGTACTAGCAATTTGGCAAATCTAATCGCTTGTTTGCTCGCCAAATGAAGAATTTAGTCGCAATTTGGCGCAATGGCGAGCGACAGCGACAACACTGGTTACTTCCTGTATAAGAGAAAGCAGATAGTATTTACAGGGATACACAAAAGATTTCGGACACTCTACTGGATCCAAAGTACTATATATTATTACACCAAGATCAGAATATTTTAAAAACTTCCTTATTCCCTTCGAACTCACCTCATACGCTACTCTTGACGTCCAAATTTTAACTTGTGTAATTTATGTAAAACAAAATATTTAAATTTTATAAATCATAATTTAGATTACAAATGACAGACTGATAAATAATGGTTAAAGAAAATTTAACGAAAGCAGCTCAAATTTCGGCAAAATCTGATAAAATACTTGATAAAAAATAATGATTAAATCTAATATATTCTCTATGAAGAAAAGATACTTTCTTACAATGTTTAATAAGCTGATAACATTCTTCAAGATCCGATCTAACCACGTATAGCGCTGGACTAATAAAGAATTCATATAAAACTTTAAAGCAGCAAAAATTTGTTGTTTAATATGTAGCTTTCTCTCCCAAAATGGAAATTCCTCTATCTTTCACACTAGGATTTAAGAAAATTTATTTCTGTTAAAATTTAGTATAAATTGCAGGTGCTGAAGTATTGATATAAATATAAATGAAATATTGTTATTGTATGCTGTTCGTGGTTTTAAAAATAAATCTGCTTACGCAAAAAGCTAAGTGCTTCTCAGATTTCGAAGACTTATAGTCTTATTTTCAATTTTCCAAGATTCGTTTTTTATCGTTTATAATATCAAAGGTATGAAATTACAAACATGTATTTATTTAAATTACATTTTTAATCCTTTGTAAATCACATATTCACCATATCTTTGTAAAAAATATTTAATCTTTTTATATTAAAAATATAAGATTTTATTAAAAATATAATCTTTAAAAAATATTTAAACACTCCTAAAAACTCATCTCTTTGTGACCCTTGTCCCAATTAAAATACTTTTCATCACTTTATTTGCATATTTTAACAGTTCTGCACAGTCTTTATAATCAAGTCACATTTTATTAATACTAAATTATTTCACATTTTATTGATATTTGTTGCTGAGCTTTACAAAGAGTACTTACTGTATAATGGAAAGCAAATAGTATTTACAAGGATACAAAAAAATTTCGGACACAGTCTACAGTATCCAAAGAACTACATATTATTACACCACGATCTGAATATTTTTAAAATTTCCTTATTCCCTTCGAACTCACCACATATGCTACGCTTGACGTCCAAATTTTAACTTGTATAATTTATGCAAAACAAAATATTTAAATTTCATAAATCAGAATTTAGATTACAGTTGACATGCTGATCCATAATGGTTACAGAAAATGTAACGAAAGCAGCTGAAATTTCGGCAAAATATGATTAAATATATTATAAAATATAATGGAAAAAATCTAATATATTATCTAAGAAGAAAAAAAACTTTCTTACAATATTTAATAAGCTGATTACGTTCTTGGAGATGCGATATAACCGCATAAAGTACTTGACTAATAAAGATTTCGAGATAAAACTTTAAAGCAGCAAAAACCTGTTGTTTGATAGATGTGGCGTTTTTCTCCCAAAATGGAAATTCCTTTATCTTTCACACTAAAATTTAAGAAAATTTATTTGTGTTAATACTTAGAATAAATTGCGTGCTGAAGTATTTAAGTGAGAAAATAAAACATTGTTATTGTATGCTATTCATGGCTTTAAAAATAAATCCGCCTACGCAAAAGGCTTAAGGGCAAAAGTGCCTCTCAGATTTCGTAGAATTATAGTCTTATTTTTCAATTTTCTAAGATTTATTATTTATAACATAAAAGTTGTGAAATTATAAACATGTACTTATTTAAATTGAATTTTTAATGATTTGTAAGTTACATATTCACCATATTTTTATAAAACAAATATCTAAAAAAGTTTTAAACACTCATAAAAACTCATTTCTTTTATGATTTTTGTCGCAATTAAAATATTTTTCATCACTATATTTTGCCTATTTTAAAAGTTCTGCACAGTATTTATAATCAAGGTGCAAATTATTAATATTAAACTATTCCATATTTTATGATATTGCTATACGTTGCTGAGGTTTACAACAAGTTACTTTCTGTATAATAGAAAGCAGATAGTATTTACAGGGATACACAAAAGATTTCGGACACTACTGTATCCAAAGTACTATATATTATTATACCAAGATCTGAATATTTTTAAAAATTCCTTATGGTACGAACTCACCCCATATGCTACGAATGACGTCGAAATTTTAACATTTTTAATTTATGTAAAACGAAATATTTGACTTTTATGAATCTCAATTTCAGTTAAATTTGACATGCTGATCCATAAAGGTTACAAAAAATTTAACGAAGGCAGCTGAAAATTTGGCAAAATCTGATAAAATACATTATAAAATTTATTGATAAAATCTAATACAGTCTCTATGAAGAAAAGAAACTTTCTTACATTATTTAATAAGCTGATTAAGTTCTTCAAGATGCGATATAACCGCATAAAGCACTTGACTAATAAAGATTTCGAGATAAAACTTTAAAGAAGCAAAAAATTATTGTGTGATAAATGTGGCTTTCTCTCCAAAAATAGAAATTCCTTCATCTTTCACACTAGGATTTAGGAAAATTTATTTGTGTTAATATTTAGAATAAATTGCGTGTACTGAAGTATTTAAGTGAAGAAATGAAACATTGTTATTCTATGTTAGTCGTGGCTTTAAAAATAAATCCGCCTACGCAGAAGGCTTAAGGGCAAAAGTTCTTCTCAGATTTCGTAGAATTATAGTCTTATTTTTCAATTTCCTAAGATTTGGTTTTTATAATTTATTACATAAAAGTTATGAAATTATAAACATGTACTTATTTAAATTGCATTTTTAATCTTTTATGAGTCCCATATTCACCAGATTTTCGTAAAACAAATGTCTAAAAAAACTTTTAAACACTCATAAAAATTCATCGCTGTATGATTCTTGTCGCAATCAAAAGATTTTTCATCTCCTTATTCTACATATTTTAACAAATCTTCAAAGGCATAATAGTTTACGAATATGGACTATACGGAAATCCAGTTGATAATAATTAAACAAAAAAAAAATGAATAAGTATCCGCAAAAGTCTATAACTAGTTATAATATTAACTGGGTTTTATATTAACAATTAGAATAAATATTTAGGTTATTTTTAAAAAAAAAAGATACAGATTTTCAAAGCAGTAATAAATAATTAATTATAGTAATTAATAAGTAATTAATAATTAATATAGCAGCAATTAATAATTCTAATACTCGTCTATACATCCATATTACCTTGAAATGCAATAAAAATATTCTCGATAAATAGTTTTTACATAAAAATTAAAAACAGTTCCTAAATAAGAGAACCTGTCAATTGGATGTGTTTGAGAGGAAAAAGGAATTTAAAAATAAGTCAAAAAAAAAAAAAAAAACACAAGTTGTTACATGAATATTTCTCCAATTTTTCAATGATGATCACTTCGGGAAATTCTGTTCAAAATGCTCATTTTGGCATCCTTTTTTAAAATAAATTCTGTCTGTACCAAGAAACTGGCCAGTACATCACATTATATAGTTTCTAAATAAGAAGATCAGCCATTTGGATGTGTTCAATATCAAAAAATAATTTAAAAATGAGTCAGAGTATAAGCAATTTGCATTTGAAGTTTTTTTCTTCAACTCCTGTTATAGTTTAATTTATAATTGCTATAAGAATTAGTCCTATAAAAAACTTGTCAATATAAAAATTGTAGGTATTGTTAGAAGATGTAAAATAAATTTAATCGGATTTGATAGTTTTTCTTTCTTTCTAACCGATGACCAAGCCCCTACCTGCCGAGTTACCTCAGCTTAATGGGTTTGATACCTCTTATGGGGCGAGTGACCACTTAATCTCCACGTAGCGTCAATAAACCTTATAACTTCGCTTTTCTCGTCATTATGTCTGCAGTACCTGCTTCTCATTTGAGCGGTACTTTGTTTTGTAAGTTGCTTAGCGTTGACTACTCAAGTGGGTCTCGTAATTTAGAACCTTATTTAAATAAAGAAACCTTCACCTGGCAAGGCACCTCCATAGGTATAATTCACAGGTAACTTGGAATACTTTGAACCCACGACGGATTTTACATGCACCAGGTGCCAATAGCGTACATGACGGAATTTTAGCCAGCAGATAGCCTGAGTCCTGCTACCAAAAGCTATGAGTATAATGTTCTGCCAACATGGACACCGTTGCCCGACCTACTTGGGAATAGTCTGAAGTTTTTGATGCCTAATTGTTGATGCATACTTGTCAAATGAAAATGTTAATTTAGTGGGGAGGGGGGGGGGAGAAAAAACTGATAGGGAAACTTACCGTTGCAAGGGGGATGACTCCGCCACTCTACCGTACCCCAGCGGGTTAAAAAAAAAAGGCTTTGTGGGTATTCTTAATGGAGCGGATCCGGTAGCTCGTCCAGAAAGCGCATGTATAAAGAGAGGAGGTTGACAATGAGAAAATATAAAATAAAAGAACCCTAATAAAAATATAAAAAAAGAGAAATAATATTTAAAATTAAAAAGACATAACATTAATTAACAATACTTTATGAACTGAAAAAACAGTTATTTTTTTTAATTGCCCTTAGGGAATTCCTACGCCTTTTATATTTCTTTAATTTTTTATTTTGTTTTTATAACACATCACAGTGGACGGACAAGCAGTGTCAAAGACGGTTGAAGCTTTTTAGTATGCCAAAATGCACAACTTGATGAACCGATGGTGACAATTTTTGTGCTTGCAATTCGTATGTTGCGGGCCATGATTACGGTTGATGTTGTGCGACTACCGCACACTGCTAGACGACTATACAGACACAAACAGATTTAATCTTTTTATTTGGCAATAGGAATAAATCCTGGGCCTTTTATTATTATTATTTTTAAATGAACATGCAACATATAACACATAACATTTAACATATAACAATTAATATATAGTACTATATTCCTGATGGGTTACCGAAGTGAAAACTTGGTAACCTTGGGGTGGGGGTAGAGGTCTGATTTTATGTATCTACGCCATTTAAGAATGATAGTTTAAGAATTGATGAAGTTATGGAATTTTTTTTTTTTCCACCCTCCTTTTTTGTTTTTAATTTTTTTTGTTTTTACCGGTAAGAGTTAGTTATATCAAAAACTTGTAACTGCAAAAGTTTTAGCTACTTTTGTGAACATTTATAAAATATTTAGTTGCATTTGATATCTTGAGAATTGACAAAGTTATGATGTTTTTCTCTCAAAAACCCTATTTTTTCGCCCTTTGAGCCCATTTTTAACTTTATCAAATTTCTATCATTTTCCATCATTGGGGGTAAACAATAAATAAATAAATAAATAAATAAAAATAAAAATAAAAATAAAATTCAAAATGCTGTAAATAATAATAAAAAAAAAATTTTAATTTTTAGCATTATTTCAACAATTGCTGCAAACTTTTTTTAATTACGCAGTTTTATTGCATATTTGTTAAAATTTTATTGGAAATCTTAATTTTGTTATGGTATATTAGCCGAAAAGCCTTGTTTAGCCAGAATAATATTGTAAATTCTAATAGTATGTTTTTTAAAACATAAACTAACCGAACTTTGCCCATCTAAACGCTTCCATTAGTTTTATCAGTTTTTCAAATTTAAGAGAAAAGCATAATCTTTACTCACCATCCTACGACAGGCCTGTACACTAGTATTTAGTTGAAAGTAAAGCATGTGTGCTGACAAGATCAGTAAGATATTTTCCTTATTGTTAAAACTATGAAAGAAAACTTGTCCTCGACTTGCAAAGAGCCACTGTATACACTGTAAAAAAAAATTCAAGAGGTTACTAAAATTTTTTTAGTAAATTTGTATTCCACAGAATTTTTTAGTAACCATTGCAAACTTTTTTTTTACAAGTGAAACAAGCATTTCTTTTGTAAACTGAACGGAAGAATTTTTTGTATAACTAACTTTTAGTATGTATAACTAATTTTTAGTATGAGCCACCAAAAAAATTTTAGTAATAAGCTCCAAAATTGCTTTTAATAACCATTACGTGCGCCCGAAGGGCAGGAGCTTCATTCAAGCGGCCTCCAGACTTCTGAAGCGGAAGATTTTCGGCAAAACCGCAATAGATGGCAGCACCAAACATTGCTACCTACTCCGACAGGATTTTCATAATCCCTTTATTAACGAGTACTTACACAACATACATTCGGGGCGTATTTGGCATTGGCCAGTATCGAACACGGAACCTTTTAGCCTGGAGTTCGTTACTATAACCACTATGCTATCAAGGCTACACAAAGCGAGTTTTAGTAATAGCTATTAGAAATACAAAACTATTAACTCTATTCGTTGCTAACTTTTTTCTAGTAATTCTTACAGATTTTCTTGTAACCGACTAAGATTACTAAAAATTTTTTAGTAATTACAAGGATCACTAAAGTTTTTTTAGTAGATCGACCCTTTTTTTTTACAGTGTATGTATGACTGAATAAGTATAGATCCAACTTTAATATCGGCCATTTTCAACATAGTGTCATGTCCGTTACCAAATGTCAAGTCTGTCACCGCACGGTTTTTTAATGATTATCATTTTTTCCGCATCCTATTTTTATTTTTTATTTAACTAAGAAACAAATAAACAATTTCCTTAAAGTTTAATAATTGACATGAATACATAATGTAATTATTAGAAAAAGTTCTTGTATAATTTCTATGTGATCAAAATTTTGTGTCTATAACTGCCTCTCATTTCAATTTAATTTAAGCATCATTGATAAATATTCTGTTTTGAAATTTTGGGACGTAAGTCACTTTAAAGTAAGTTTATTTTAGGAAATTTAATAAATTTAAAGCTGAGTATTTTCAGTAATTTTGTATGGTAACGGACTTGACAATTTGCCTTACAAGCCAACTTTAAATAGCGTTTACATATTATATTATAGGGCAAAGTGCACAACAATTTTTTTCTCATGTAGCTTAAACATTTACTTTAACAAATGTCTCCATTTAAAAAAAAATTATTAAGTTTGAAAAATAAAAATAAAATTCTGAAATGTAAGCGAATTGTGAAAATGGCTTATATAGAAAAAATGTTTGTTTTAGCTGTATCACTTCTCAATGTACCTATATAAAATAACAAATCCCCTCGTATAGACCACAGTCTTGTAATCTGGGCTATCTTTGACAGCATGGTAACAATTTTTATACGAAACGTGTACCATTAAAGCTCAAATGGTTGTGGTAATAATAATCGCACCTAAAATTATTTTTAATGTTATTTTTTACAAAAGGTTTAACTTTTACGATAGCGTTAGGTAAGGCAATGAAATGTTATGTTACCGCGTAATTCAGAAGAAAAAAAGTTTCTCTATTAAAATTTTCATATAAAAATTCAAAAATATCCAATTAAATGCGACTTGTTACTTGCTACTATTACCACAAAATGTTTCTTTCTCTTCCAAATTGTAAATTTCTTTATCTTTTTAAGCTAAAGTGTAAGCAAATATAAATCTGCTTTAATATCAGAATATACTGCATGTGTGAAAAACATTTACGCTGTTATTATATCTTAGAAATAGCTTTGAAAATAAATCCACCAACGCAAAAGGCTTAAAGGGAAAGTACTTCTCAGATTTCGTAGGATAATAGTCTTATTTTTCAATTTTTTCATATTTGATTTTCGTAGTTCAAAAGATAAAAGTTAAAATATAAATATTTAATTATGAAAAAATATATCTATAATCTTATTGGTGGAAGTTTTCAACATAGTTTGTTAAAAAGAGATTTTTTGAAAAGGAAAACAGGCGCATCCAATTACAATAAAATAATAAGATAACCAGGAGTGTAGGCGATATTTCTGGTATGATGACGTCAGGAAGATACACCATAGCTCATACTAAATAAATATAGTTATCTGTTAAATATTTATCATAGAGGAACATACATACAGCAGTGCTTGTGTGTGTGCACATACGCAAGGAAAAAATAATTACCTATCTTTGCGATAGATGTAAAAATACCAGTGTTGAATTCAGGGGTGGCCCGGGGGAGTCATTCCCCCGGAGCTAGCAATTGTTCCCCCTCCCGGAAAATTTGAGATTTTGTGTTTTCAATGGAAAAAATGTAATTTCCCTACCCGGAACTCTATTGTATCCCCATACCCGGAGCCGCAGAAGTCCCTCCCGAAGAAGAGTGTCTGAATTCAACACTGATACCTTGGCGATAACTCGCGTTTTCATTCAGCAACAAAATTTTTATTCAACTCATATTTCAACAAGAACCAGTATCTTCCATAGTTAGGTGTCGATTGATGCATTTTAGCTCACACGTTTTAATACAAAATAAACTTCGTTATTCTGAATAGGGATGAATTTTTCGAAAACATTCGATCACTTCCGCGATTCTAATTTTCTTAAAGTTGTTCCTACAAGTTTTTTTTCTTTTTTTACAGCATTGTATGCAAAGGTATGTTACGTCATGCCTACAAATTTTATGAAAAAAATTATCTACTTTGAATCAAACATATTCATTCTAAATAAATTAAAAAATTTTTACACGATTTTCATTATATGTATATGATAGTGTTAAGGATTTTAAAGTAAATTGTAAAGGGGAAATTATTTACGTTATTTTTAGCTACATATTTCAAGGTCATATTTAGTGAAGATTTTACCTAGTGCACATTTTAACGCTTTTGTGCCCCACACTAGGCATAGAAAAAGACCCGGATGATAATGTAAAGTCTATAGGAGCGTTCTTTTCAGATATCTCGCTCAAATTTTAATATTTTTACATGATTTTTTTTGCACAAGATAGCTGAGGACAATACAACCGGCCTTGTTTTTACTTTTTCAATTTTTGCTTATATATTTTTTATATTACAATAGAATCAATTTCAGAACCGGTTTAAACCGGTTTTGAAATTTAAAGACATTAAAAAAAAAAAATCTGAAACCAAATCTGAAAAAGCAAAAACTAGGCCGGTTGTGGATCGTCCTCAGCTATCTTGTGCATAACAATCATGCAAAAATTTTAAAATTTGGGCGAAATATATGAAAAGAACGCCCCTATAGACTTTACATTATCATCCGGGTCTTTTTCTGTGCATAGTGTCAGGCAACTTTTGGAATCTGAGGCTGATTTAAGATAAAATTTATATCAAAGGTCAGTTTTTTTTAAAAACTGAATGAAAAAAATAAATATGCATGGCTATCTAATAAAAATTCTCATCAATAATCTTCGCTGGTACTATTTTATGAAACGTTAAATATAAGTGGAAAAATCATTAGAACTCTCAAAGGGTTAAAGTAAAGAAATTTTATATACTAAATTTTATTAGGTCACTTTTCCCTCTAAAATTATTTTTTTTAATCTATTTCAAGATATTTTGCATTTTTATAGGATTCCTTTGACAAATGAATCAATTAGAATTGTTTCCTTTTGTGATTAAAAGAGAATTAATAAAAACTGTTTACCTTTAAAATTGTATCAGATTAATTAAAATTCAACATTCATAATGCGGTCACTGTCAAATTAGAAATGTAATTCGGTGAAATATTACAAGATATAAGAAACACGGACGATAATATATGCATATGCTTGACCTTAAACAAAAGATGCTTACATCAGTATCAGTGAGGAAGAATAGCAAAATAACGGCTAAAACGTTGTTATAAAAGCTTACATTTGTATTGAGATTGAACCAAAACTCTTAAAAAGGCTGTATATATGTATATTTTTTTTGTGTGTATATATATATATATGTTTATAATTTAAGATAACATATATTTTTTTCTAGATTTCTATACTTATAATGCTTTATTTAGATGCATATATTATACTTTTTCCATTCCCATTTGTTAACCTATTTTTGATCTGAAGAATGGCATTTACATTTGAGAACTTTTATGGTTGACTTTTGCTAAGTGAATTGTATTTTAAAAATTAAAAAAATGTTACGCAAATCTGCTTGTTTCGTTCATTAGCATTCAGTTAATTTTAAAAATAGAAATAAGCAGTTTTTGTAAAAATGCTGTAGTAAAAAAAAAAAAAAAAAAAAAAAAAAAAAAAAAAAATTAATTGGCTTATTTTATGTAGAAAATATATAGTAAAAATTTTAAAGGTAAAACTTTAAAATAATTAATGTGGAATCTATTTCATAACCTTAATCTCATTTCATAACGTATTTTGAGCAATTCGCAATATATACTTTGCTTTTCTCTTTCCAATAGGTTTAAGAAAAAAGATCGTTTCAATATTTTATGAACACACTTCATATAACTTTAGATAAGATTTTTTTTTTCTTCTAAAACATTATTTTTGATGTTATAACTGAAATGTTTTGACATGCATATCACATTTATAACTTCATAATAAAATTGTGAAATTACACACTTTTGCTTAACTTGACTTCATACGAATTAGATATTTCCAACTGAGCGAAAAATTGCCCAGGCCGGGAATCGAACCCAGATACATGGCTTACAAGGCCAATGCTTTACTGTTTAAGCTAACTGAGTACGACAGCCGGTGAGCATTTTTTGCTCAGATAACCTTGTTGGTCATAACATCTATTCTGTCATTTAGACAGCTCAACAGAATAGACCGAAGGTAAAGGAACTCTATAGAACGATGGATACTTAAATAAGTTGCATATTTAACACAATCAAACTGATTGGTAAAGTTATCATATGAATTAAATACTTCCAACTGAGCGAAAAATTTCCCAGGCCGGTAATCGAACCCAGATACTTGGCTTACAATTCCAATGCTTTACCCTTTAAGCTAAACCGTTTAAGCTTTCCTTTTACCTGCGGTCTATTCTGTTGAGCTGTCTAAATGACAAATTAGATGTTATGAACTACAACGTTATCTGAGCGAAAAATGCTCACCGGTTGTCGTATCCAGTTAGCTTAAACGGCAAAACATTGGTCTTGTAAGTCAAATATCTGGGTTTGGTTCCTGGGCTGCACAATTTTTCGCTCAGTTGGAAATATTTAATTCGTATGATAACTTTACCAATCAGTTCGATTGTGTCAAATATGCAGCTTAACTTGACTTCATTTATGTTAATAAATTTTCATTTATTTTTCGATATATTATAACTTTTATGTTCATATTTATATTATATAAGTATGTCCCCTATAACAATATGACATTTTAATATTTTTATTATAAATAAATTATTATTTTAAGACCTTTTTCCGTTAGCCGATAAATATGACAAACTGAAAAATTCTTTATGGCAGAAACTCTATGTGACTAACAACAATGCAGTCAGTAAAACATGCACCAAATTAAGTTCAGTAAAAAATGACAAGTGACTGAAACTCCAACAATATTTAAAGATTAAAAAGCAGTAATAAAATATACAACGAAGAAAAGCTGAAAATTATAAAATTATGCTTTAGCCAATTAAGAGTTTAAGATTAATTAAACTAGGATTATACACTGAGAAAATAATTTAAAAATCCAAAATAGATAGTTCAATGTTTTTTATCTTTTTTTTTATTGTTATATCTTGAAAAAATAAAATACTATAACTGAAAAATAAAATACTAAAAAAATACAAAATCAACAGAAAAAATAGAGAGAGAGCAAAAGGTCAAAGAATAATAATAAGAAAAATAATTGTATGCTTCAATGTATTAGAAAAATACATCAATAAAATATCATTTTTAAAACTGTAACTCATATAAATACATTTAATGAAAAATGCAAAAAATATTTTTTTTTTAAAACAGGGACTATTTAGTTTATTTTGAGAAGAAATGTATATTTTTCTGTAAATAAAGAAAATAATTTTCTTATCTGCTTAAAAATTACATGCATTTTTTAAAAATAATTTTCATGTGTAAAAAAAAAATGTTTTTTATAATGTTTTATGTATGGCAAACAAATACATATATTTTTAAAAATTGTTTCAAAAATATTTTTTTCAAATACTTGGTCGACGTTTTATCTTGTATATTAAATTACATTACTTCTCTGTTAAAATTCTTTTGTTCAGCATACATTAAAAGTGCTCATGCTTATTGCAGTTGTTGTTATAGTGTTTTTTTCTCTTAATTGTAACAAACACTCAAGTGTCTCAATTTTATAAATCACATGTTTTATTGAACTCAGAATGCATTTGACAGAATTATTATACTCTTTAAATAAAACTTAACAATGTTAGAGTAGATTATATCAAATAAATTCAATCAAAAAAATATCTTAAATAAATGAAATTATAGCTTATTGTTTTATACAGCAGTCACAGTCTGTAGGCTGTAATCTAAAGAAGAATAGTGTTCAAATACTAAAGATTGTGAAACTTTATTTATTAAATGCTGTTAAACTATTTGAGCAGATAATTTCTTGTTTATATTATGCGAATGTGTAGCGTAGAATGGAAATTACTTTCATCTTTTAGCTAAAATTTAAACAAATTTGTCTGGGTTAGTAATTTAAGACTATATATATCTCTTTTCAAAGTTTTTCCATATCTGCTGCATATTTGCCTACAATACGCATTTACTCCACTTTATTCTGATACTTTTATCCCGGAAATTTTACATTAATCTATTATCTGCTTTTCTCAAAACTCACATTTAATCTTTTTAAAAAGTATTTATTTAAAACTTAAACTAAAATCGAAACAATGCAGCAAAATGAAGTTCAGTATATTAATAATCTTTGATTCTTTTTACGTTAATAAATTGATTTCTTCTAATAAGTATTAGATGATTTTAAAATGTGAAAACTTTATATTACTTTTTGACAGACAACTGCGTTTCAGTTGTTTCACGTTACAGTTAGATTAGATACTCTTTAACCAAAAACATTATAAACAAGTGACGATAATAAGGTATTATAAATCTAAATATACATTGAGGACTATTCATAAAATAAAACAAGTCGGAACAATCACGTCAATCGTAGCAAATGAGGTGCGTTAGTGCTATAAATAAGTTATAAAAATATTCAAATCTTCTTTTAGCAGTATACAATACATCCGACACAGTATAGTAGCTAAAATCTTTTGTGTGTCCTGTGAATACTATCTACTTTCCAGGACACACAAGTACATACAAGGACATACAAGAAGTAACTTGAAGTAAATTTAGGCAACGTACATCAATTTCATAAAATAACATTTAGTTTAATATTATTAAAACGGGCCCCTAACAATGTTTCTCCCTATGCCATTATGTAATGGAATAGTTTTATGTAACCATGTAAATTAATAACAAATATTCTTTGCACCACAGATTGTACAGAATGTGTATTTTAGTATATATTTCACAGATGCATAAAAAGTTTCAAAAGAGTGTAAAACTATTAAAATGCACTTGAAACTATTTTTCCCTTCGGCCGTATAAAGGGATACTTTTCATTGTTCCTGTCATTAAACTATACATCCAATTTTCATAAAATTTAAAATAACTCAACAAAATTATGTAATAATTATATATTTTAAATTTCAAATAATTTGGTTGGGTAGCTTTTGCATAGTTATAAGGAAACAGACGGACAGAGAATTGGGGGGACTGGAAGACGACTATACGTACTACGTATTTACATAATTACGAACGCACGTAATGACAGGATTAATAACTTGCACATTTTCTGCTTAAGAGAATTTTAAAATACACCAAATATATAACTTTTAAAAATATTTTTTTTCTTCTGAATCTTTTAAAACAAACATAGTAGACCATTATAAATGTGAGTGAAATTATTATATTTTACATGCAGTAGCAGTAGAAAAATCTTGACTTGAATGGTACAAAAATAATCCAGAAATATCAGGTCACTTTGAAAAAAAGAGAGAGCCCTACATTCAGATATAAGACCAGAAGATGAGACACGTGATGGCTATGCAAACAGTAAGGAAGCACATTTTCGCAGCGATAAGAAACTGAACCTGAATTTATGGCACTTGTACTACGTAATAAAAAAGGACGTCTTTAGTTTGATAAGCAAAGCAATAAGGGGAAGAAGAGTTTTATTTTTTAATAAAATATTTTTGTGTGATTGTCACCTATTTTACCCAGATGTCTAAAAAAATAATAAGTTGAAACTGGTATTACTCAATCGAAAAAAAATGTATTCTTAATATTATATTTTATTATTATTGGGCCCTTTTATTTGAGTGTATTTACTTTAAATGTAACTTTTTTTCCCCTTGTTACCATTTTACTTCATCCTTTCCCTTCACTGAATCCATCGAACGTTTTGATTGTACTCTACCGTGATTGGTTGTTGTCCTCTACTTTTCTATTGACTGTTCCATCAGCTTGCTCCTTATCCCGCCTTTTCATTTCATTTGTACTGCTACATTTACATTTGAGGCGCGTCTTCTTTTCGCCTGACGAAGAAAGACTCAGTTTCTTCGAAAGGCCTTGCGCAATTTAATTTATGGTGTTTTAAAGAAGTTTTCCACTTCGGTTAAAAAAAAAAAAAAAAAAAAAAAAAGTATTACGCGCACTTATACACGTAGGGTCAGGAAGGGGTAATTATGGCCACTTTTTTACATTTTCAACATTGTAATTTTTTTTCACTTGTTTCTGTTTGGAAATGGGGTGTTTCTAGTACATAGGAAGTAACTTTGAACCTTTAAGAACACTTCTTAAAAGTTTTAATTCTTATAACCTGTCTTCTTTTTAAGTTAAAAGGATGGTTATGGTTACCCCATCAAAAACTCATATTCACAAAGGTTTGGGGGAAATTAACACCACTATTGATAAAATTATGACCACTATATTTTCTCTTTATAGTTGCTTACACACACTTGTTTTGGGGTAATTAGGACTATTAAAATAACTTCAAACTGACAAATACGCTTATTGAATATTCTGATAGACTTTGTTTCAAATTGCTATTTGGATCTCAAAAGTGCTTGAGACATAGTGATAAAAAAGGTCTAAAAGGAAAAAACATTATGATTTTAATATCTAAGTGTGAAATAAAATTTTATCGGTACTACTTGATTATCCCGTCGACCAAAAAACTACCGCCAAATAATAAAATTAAATGCCAATAATAGAAGTTCATGAATATCACATTCAATGATATTAAATATGATACATGCGTTTAAAACGTCATTAAGTGATTTTTATTTCGACTTTTTCTTTGAATTTTTATTAAAATTCTACTAAACTGTTTGTTCTTTTAATATTTAAAATAAAAATTATGTCAATATGCACTATTTGGTTATTAATTTGGCAATTTGTATAATTTGGCGAAATTGGTCAACGGGATAACCAAGTAGTACCATTTTACCATACACAATTTTCTCCATTACAGGGGTGGTCATATAATTATCCCACCTAACCCTATTAAAAATAAAATTTTACTAGAAAAGAAAAAAAAAAGCTTTTGAATCATGAGCAACTGACTTTTATGTACGCAGGATTACGATTCAATTCAAAATATTTTTTGCATCTAGAATCGTTTTTTAAAAAATTCCATTTAATCGAAAAAAGCAGCCAATTATGTAAACACTTGTAGGAAATAAATTCTGCAAAGTCGGATCAAATGAGCGATTAAAATTGCACTAATTTATTGTCTCTTTTTCAGTACATAAACGTGTTTTTAACTACAGATTGACAAAATATGTATTATCGATTTCTATAACTACCTCAAAACATCCATTATCGTTTTTTCTATTGTGACATGAGACTGTAACAATAACTTCAACAGAAAACAAGAAGTATCTATATTTTATAATATTTGCTTTAATTTAGTGTTTCTTAACTGTTTTTATTTATCGCCAAACTTAAAATTAAATTTAAGACTTTGAAATAATTCCCCGTAACTTAAAATTATTTGGTACATTTAGTAAAAGGGTTATTTATTTCGTCAGAAATGGGTATAACAAAGGTAACAAAATAAAAAGACTTTAATCAATAAACTGACTGTGTATTTAAGCAAAAATGCGAATAGAGCGTTTGTACGCGATTTGTACGCAGTATTTCTACTCAATAGAGTGGAATTTCTTTTAGTTAACTTCCTTACTGCCGCAAACTAATTTTTCCGTTCATCTAAGCTGCAGGCTTCACTGCAACATAAGCAATATTTAAATTTTATATAACTCTAAAAAAAAAAAAAAAAAAAAAAAAAACTGTATTTGAAAAATTAAGTTAGGATTAATACTCTCAAGATTATACACCTATAGGTAATAAAATATTTTGTAACAGGTTGGAAAAAAGCATCTTTTTTATTAGCACTTTCCAACAAAGTTGAAAAGTGCTTATGCATTCGGATTGTCTGGCCGTCTGTCCGCGCTCTAACTCCCGTAAATATACTCGGATTGCTATGAAATTTTTATACGTTATTGAGGTTTACCCTAGCACGAACCCTATTGAAAATTAACTGTCTACCATGATTAGTTTATCTACAGAGAGAATCAAAAGTTTCCCATTACATTACGGCCTATGGGGAAAAATCGTTAATATACTCGGATTGCCACGAAATTTTAGGACGTTATTGACGTTTACTCTAGCACAAGTCCTATTGAAAATGAAGTTTCTACCATGATTAGTTTATCTACAGGGCGAATCAAACGTTTCCCATTACATTACGGCCTATGTGGAAAAATCGTTAATATACTCGGATTGCCATGAAATTTTAGACGTTATTGAGGTCTACCCTAGCACAAACCCTACTTAAAATGAAGTATCTACCATGATTAGTTTATCTACAGAGCGAATCAAAAGTTTCCTATTACATTACGGCCTATGGGGGAAAATCATTTCAAAGGAATTTTAAAGATGTTATACCCTGCCAAACATATTAAAATATGCATTCTATAAAATATAAGGTGAAAATGTAGCTACTATTCATTTACAGGGCCACACAAAAGAATTCCATTAGATAATGGTAAAAGGGGGAATTGTGTGTGACATATTTTAAATATATTAAGCTTTTTCATGTATAATAAAATTGATATATGTCACTGAAGTTTAATATAAATTATACGCTACTGTCTTGCATAATATGAAGTGCATAGCATTTACAGGGCCACAAAAAAGATTTCAAATAGTATATTCTTTCCGAAGTACCGTATATGTGTCCGATGATGGCTGATGGAGGGATGAAATGCATTTTAATGATATTCGCGTTTATATTTCGCTAAATATATGCACATTATATGGTGTGTATAAATGTTATAGTTGATATACAGGGCTACCCAAAAGAGCTCACCAACGTTACTGAATATGAGCGTAAATTATTTAAACGTGGTTCTTAAATAAGCTATGCATTTTTACGCTGAGCTGCATTCAATTTACTGAGAAATGTTTGCAGAATATAGATAAAGGGATATACAGAGCCACGCAAAGAATCGGTACATGGACGCCTATGAATGATGATTTATGAGAAAGTGATTTCAGTTGTTTTAAAAGTGTTTAATTTACAATAAATTTTAGTATAATGCTGACGTGTAATAAAGGTACAATGTAAACTACAGGGCTGAACAAAAGTACTCAAGTATGTTTCCATCTAATAGTATGAATTGCTGAAAAAGAAATTTCAAGCTACTGGGTATTTTCTTGCTAAGCTAAATTTTCCCATTATATGAACTGACATATGAAATACAGGGCTGTTCTAATATACTGGAATACATATTTGAGTCTATTTGGCTATATACTAGTATTTCCCTAAATAACAAAGTTTTGTTAAAGATTTAATTAAGTGTTGGAAAGTGCTTCATAATCTATGCTTAACGCATGATTTTTCTTACTTGTTAATATTTTTAAGAATTTACAGAGAAAACAACATTACAATTTTGTCCTTTTGTTCGGTGGTCAGGGGATTAAGGCAAAGCAAAACTCTGAATTATTGTTTCATAAAAAGTTGCTTCTTATATTTTATGTTTCTTATTTCACACGTTGAAAGTTCTTTATTGAAAAAATTCTGGACTAAGATCGTCTACAATAGATGTTTGTGATTTTATATTTCATATACTTCTACAAATTCTGACTTTAGACATCGATTCTTTGCTTGTTTAGTTATTGAAATACAAATAAAACTTTAATTCGGAGCATTTTAAAAATTGAAAAATAATTTAATATATGAAGGCAACAAACCTTGGATTTCTTAAACTCTGATTTAATAAATAGGAGTTTTGTAGAAAAGAACAGAATTCACACAATATCTATGTGATTAAAATTTTTAAATAAAAGTGAAGCCAAATATTTACACATTTAAGGTAATATAATTTTAATAAATAAAATAATAGTAGAATTGCTTACGAGAAATACGGCAGAAAATGAATTATTTCTACTTTTACAACATTTAAATATATCAATTTTTCTTGGAAATTAAATACAACTAGCTAAATGATACAAAATAAAACTAGCCGATGGAAGCCACCGTAATACTTACCCATTATGGATAAGCATAGTATAATGTATGAAAATAAAACACGTGTAAACTATTCATATATGCATTGCAATTCCAAAACAAAATTGAAACGTTAAATATTTTTAATATTTAAATATTTTTAATATAAATAGTAATGCTCTATAAATGAATTCCTGATGAACCAATTTCGACAAATCATATAAAACTCCAAACTACTCGATTCGTACGGAATTGCGTAAAAGAAACATACTTATAACTCCAAAAATATAATCATATTAATTAACAGTTTACTGCGTCGGATTAAACGTCTCATTTTAATTAAAATATATCTTGGAATTAAAATTTGAATGAAATACAGGGTAATGAAAAATCGAAGAATGTGGAGAACAGGATTACAAATATCTCAGCAACTAACAATCCAATCGACTTCGTGCTTTATGCAAAATTAGTGTTATTTTATTGGCTTTTGCGTCCATTCCTTAAAATAATAATAAAAAAATTATGTACCTTTCATCAGAACGAATTTTTCCAGAGTTCGAAAAAAAATAACTCTGTATAATCGAGGTTACTGATATTAAATAGGCTTCGTCCTATTCTTATATCCTAAATACATACAAAATTTCAAGTCTGTATCTAAATTTGTTCGGGAGATAAAGCGTTTACAGACACACGGACACACACACAGACAGACGGGCAATTTTATTTTTCTAAAAATATGTTTTTCAGAATCTCTAATATCTAAAACGTGTAAATCCCCCAAGAATTTTTTTTTCGATTTTCAAAACGATTGCAAGACTTACCCTATACTACGTATGTAAAGCAATATAAGCGATATTACAAACACATTAAAATAAGTTTAAAATCCTATTTTGAATCATCAGGATAGAAAAGTGTTACACAAGTCTAAACGTTCAAAACAATTAAACTGAACTTTTGGACATTTCTTTTAATCAGTCATTGTTAGAACTTTGGAATCCTGTGTTCCTGGTGACTATCGCGGAAGTAATTCGAAACGTAGATATGTAGCTCATTTCAATGTTTTCATACTATTGCTTATAAGTTACGTGTGCCAATTAGCAAGTTGTATTTAATTTGAATGGAATTTTTTTATTTTTAACCCTTTCGGATCTCAATTTTTTCCGCCTGCAGAACAAAATTACTTTTATCTCAATAATGTTAATCGTAGCTATCCAAATCCACTTATTGAAGTTTAAAGATTGTCTCATTGTCTGAAGTCTTACGAATGTATTTATTTTGTGCATGATTCAATTCATATTTGTATAATAATATGCTAAGGGACAGTTTTTGAAGACATTTGGAAAATAACGTACTACAATAGGATTTCTCAGAATATTACTACTTTTTAATGTTTTTTTTGTGTTTTATCATACATGATTGGTTCAGAAAAATAGCTCATATTTTAAATTTAAAGAGTGAAATGTGTATACATAATAAAAAGAATGCCAATGGTGCAAAGATAATTAAATAATATTTTATTATTATTATTATTACTAAATTAAAAATCTAAATGAAGTCATAATAAGAAAGACATAACCATGTGTTATCATTTCTGTATAAAGAAAGTAACTGAATAATTGTTAAGACAAAATAATCCTGGGTGAAAAGATATGTACTATCAATAGTACACCAGACCCGAAAGGGGGGTTAAATATTCATTTAACCCCTGCTGATTTTTGTGATATTTATTATTTCTAAATCTGTAGATTTGCAAAAATATATCATTTATCAATAAAGATAATTTTTCTTCAACCTGTCATCATTGCTTTTACATTCACCGCATAGGAAATATCTCATGCTTAGAATAGTAAATGAAGCTTTTGTATAAAATGTTTAAAGATAGAAAACCAACGATTATAAATGCACAAATAATGTATGAAAAGGTAGAAAACAGCTGTTTCAATTCTACTATCGAGATTCTTCATCAGTGCAAAACTGAGCGAGCTATAAAAAGCTTGGTTGCTCGGTATGCTCAGTTTTGCTTTTTCTAGCTCGCTGAGTTTTGCACTGATGAAGAATCCCGATAATAGATTCAAAACAGCTATTTGCTACCTTTTCATGCATTATTTGTGCATTTATAATAATTGGTTTTCTATCTTTAAGCATACCATGCTTAGCTTATAACTGAAATGTAAATCATTTTCCGTTTAATAAAAACATTTTGAGTAAAAACACACATATATTGCAAAATATTGGTGATTTTTTATTCTTGCGTAAATGAATAGTTTTTATTTAGTTGGTTGATTGAAAATGTTTTCTAAATCAACAACACAACAAAAAAAATCTAACTATATTTTGTCACCAAAATCTTGTTAGTAAAGAACTTTAAACCAGTGAAACCGTGTATCATAGAAAATCTTCAATTGAAAAAATTTTCAATTAATTCCCTGTAATTAAATCTCTTTTTGAATAAATCAGAATAAAAATATTCTATATATGCGAATCCGCTATTCATTTTCAAAGAAAAATCTCCATAAGAAATATAACCAGATCCCGCTCAGACGGGGAAAAAAAATATATGTATACTATACCACCTACTAACTCTGCAACAAAACATTATAAAAGAAACACCGAAAGATTGGAAATAAAATTTACTTTTAAATTATATGTGCAAAATTTGTTTAAAGGGCTATCTACATATTAAAACGAACCCTAACGTTGTTTTTCTCAATAGCAATAACCAATTCTTACAGCATAAATAAACTTTACACCATTCATTTAGCCTATATAGAAATTTTCATGCAATTTTAACGATAAGTTTCAAAGAAATTATTATTATTATTATTATTATTATTATTATTATTTTAACGAGACTATTTTAGGGGCTGCATCCAAATTGATGTTCTCGATCGTAAACCAACAGAGCCCCCTTCTTGATCAAGGTATCTTGGTCGCCAATCAAGTAGACATTGAAGACAGCTAGATTACAGAATAGCATAATACATTTTAAAATATCTAGTCACTTTATATCGTAGACGGCCCCTTAAATCATCAGTTTTTTTAGCACAAATTAAAAACTACTTTGAAGAAAGTTTTTAAATTTTGGATTTCCATAAAACAAGACTTATAATAAATCAAATCCTTCAAAAAATTTAGGTTGCAATTGATAATTGTTTCGAATATTAATTTCATAATTTATAATTCGAATAGTAAAATTATAAAAATTGTAAATTCAACGTATTTATCTTTGAGTATTTTAATAATGCTGCTAAATCAAAAGTTAGCACATTAGGAAAATAATTTCAGATATATTTGTAAAAATATGAAAATGAAATTTAACATTAGAAACACTAAAATTTACAACTTGATTATTATTTAAAATTTGGTGACTAGGCATAGTATGAACCGAAGATTTGTAATATCATGTACAAATTGGGTATTGTTACTGAAAAAAAGGCATTTGGGTTCATTTTAGTATGCATATACACCCCTAAGCAAATTAGGTAGATTTCATATGAAATATTACGTAGATTTCGTAGTGACCTATTGCGGTCACTCGGTTGGAATTACTGAAACATTTTTGCAAATCTATACCAACCATGACCTCTAGACCCCAAAACTATCATTAGTAAAAAAGTTTATATATGTCTATGTACTTATGGTTTGAGGTTATAGAATGTTCCAGAATTTTCTTTTTAGATTTAAGAGGGAAACCTCGAGTTGAGAAGGAAGATTCTTGAGTTCTTTCGTCGATGAGTACGGCTGGTTGAAGTAAATGATGGAAATTTTTTTGGGGGATATTTCGGTAAAAGATCGTTTGCAAAAAGGAGCTTTTCCCTCTATAATGACTACTGTTGAATAAATAAACTTACCGTAACCAATGAGTGATTTATTGGATCTTCTACATTTATTTATTTATTTTCCTCGCTGGCCATGACTTCTGTGCAAAGAACGGGGACCCTGGCGATGATGTTTCTGGCTTCTAACTTTAAAATGTCACAGTCTTTTCTAGAGTCCGACAGGATAATTATGTGACATTTTCGGATTGCAAACTGAATCTGTGGAATGGCCTGTTTTCCTGTTAAAGAACTTTACAACTATGCTTGGAAAGATGCTAATCTGAAAGAATTAGTACTTGCTTTGAGTCGGCTTGATTTTCCTGAAGCCATGGTTTCTTGAATGACTGCAGAAAAGGAGTTGTTCTTGATTAAGATTTTCAAATCTATGCTGAGGAAGATACTAATCTGAAATAATTGCTAGTCGCTTCGAGTCTGATGTGGATTTCCTGACGCTTGATATTGATCTGTGCACATAAATTTTGATTCAGTATTCATGGTCACAGTGAAAATTTTTGAAAATTAATGACTTCAAAGTGGTGAGTATGCAAGAAGTATTTGATGAGGAATTTAAAGACGATTGAATTTATTGAAGATTTTTCAAAAAACTGTAAGTTATTTTATTAAATGTTTTGATTATTATTTTTATTCTTTTTATGATTGAGAAAAAATATTTATTATGTATTTATTTATTTATTTATTTATTATTTTATTGATGAGAGTAATTTGAAGTTAATTTATTAATTTACTAATTTATTTATTATTTTATTATTTATTGTATGTTATGGATCTGATATAGTAATTTTGAAAAAATATGTAATTGATAGAAATTATTAACTTTGAAATTTATTGCGAATGATTTTACGATCAGGATTTAATAAAGAAAATAGAAGTGCTTCATTTATTCTAATGAGTAAGAATAAAAAAAGTATGGAAAATCCTAAATTCGTACCGTTTGATCCGAGTTCTGGAATGAACATTTTGTCGTGGTTAACTTATTTTGATACAACATGTGAAAAGGAGAAGAAAAATCTAGAATGGAAATTTAATTTTATTGCGCAATATTTGAAAGGGGAAGCGCAAAAAATTTATATCAATGACTGTTTAAATTGCACGGATTATGAACAAATTAAGAAAATTTTGATAGAAAGACTCATTGAATTAGACTTCCCGAGTTTTTCTGATTTTTCAAATCTGAAATTAGATAATTTAGACAATTTAGAAACTTATTTTCGTAAAAAAGTGGAAATCGGTAGGAAATTACATCTTAGTGAAAGCATACTATTACAGGGTTTAACTGATGGTTTAAAACCAGAATTCAAAAACAGTATTATTATAAATCCTCCTAGTAGTACCACTGAATGGTACCGGGTTGTCAAATAATTCGTGGAAGTTTCCACCCCACTAGTTTCAAACCAAGTAATAAATCAACCATCAGCTAGACAAATTTTTCAACCTTTTCAACCAACTAGGCCCTGGATTCAGCCAGTTAGGCCCAATAATACACCTAGGAATTGGATTCCCCAAAGGCAATCTCAGTTTCAAAGACCTAGAGTTTGACAAAATAATTATATTCAAAATTCATACCCTTCAGGACCTTGTAGGATATGCACAAATAGGGGTGTGAGTAATGCTTTTCATTGGGAAAGAGAAAGTCTTTTTAGGAATGAGCTGCCATCCTCTGATACTCTTCCAAGTAGCTCACAAAATAATTCTTATAATATTTGACAATTAATTGTGTATGGATATACAAATAATTATAATTTACCATGTGTTGTAGATAGTTCTCTGTTTGTCAGGTTTATTTATTTGATTATTTATCTGTGAATCTTACTTATTTACCTATTATTGAGTATTTTTATTATCATTATTATGTGTTGAAGATTGAAATATTTTTATTCTTAAGGATTTAATTGAGGAGTATGATGTTCTTAAGATATTTACTGTTACTTATTAAGACTATTATGATATTTACAATTCCTATTTTTATTAGATAAAATTTCTGGTTAAAGTTAGCAGCTAAATATAGTTATAATTTTCACGATAATTTTGATTCAGATTTTTAAAATGGAGGGTAATGGTTTTGTGTGAGGCAGTTAAAATGTATACAACTCCAGTAGACAAAGCCCTCAAAATTGCGAAAGCGCGAACTCAGGAATTTCACCTTAAAAGTAAAAGACTCTATGATCGAAATTTTGTCGAATGCCCATTAAAAATACAAGACTCTGTAATTTATGAAGAATTTAAATACCCTAACACTCGAAAATTAGAACCTACTTTCTCTGGACCATATAAAATTATAAATAAACTTTCTGATGTAACTTATGAAATAGATAAATTTAATTATGAGACAGGAGAGAATTCCGTCATTGTGCATGTTTCTAAATTAAGACCCTATTTTTCACCCGAAGATTTTAAACTGTTTCATGAGCAACCCAAAAAACAAACAAATCCTCAGATACAATCACAATCACTAGATCAAACTAAAGTCAAGACAGTAGATTAAATTTTAATTCTTATTTTTTAAATATTTTATCACCATAATTTTCAACATTAGCAGGTATGGTCTTGGTGGCCAACAAGAATATTACTTGTTTTTGGGAGTTTTTGGGGTTAAATTGGGCTCCTTATGCAGGCATAAAGTGTACACTTTGATTGTAAAAGCTTTCAAATTGATGTTGATAAATTAATTTTAAGTGTCTATAAGTCTAACTATATTTACTCATTTATTTGTCATTAGTATTACTCTATTTATTCAACAGATATTATGTGATAACAGTTATAAAATTTGATGACTTTACTCAGACCTATAACTTAATAAATGATTTTCAGTGATTCTGAAAACTACAGATATTAAAAGTTTTTCAAAAAAGCAAAGTATTTTTATTTCCATTTCTCAATTAAGAGTGACAACTTTTATTCCTATTTGTATTTATTATTAAAGTTTATAAACCATGTGTAGATAAAACATTATTCTACATTTGGCATTTGAAAACTTATAACCAAATTTGACAATTTTGTAAAAGAGTATCTGAGAGGAATTATTGTAAGGAAATACTGGTTGAGAGTCCATTTTCTAAATAGTTAGATTTAATTTTATTTGGATTTTGGAATTATTATGATTTTTTTTTCTGTATACTTTCGGCTAGCAAAAAATACTTTCTTATGCTATTAGAAAATAAGAAAATTATTTAGTTGCTATGTAATTTTTTTTATCCTCAACCAATATTTTCCCAATCAATAATAAACAATAATTTATTATTAAAAAATTGATATATTATTGAAAGAAAAATTTGATATATTATTAAGAGATGTTGGATCCAACAAAGATTCCAACATAACATTAAACCCAAAGATTAAACTAAATTTGAAGATCTTTAATTAAAGAGACTGTATTCAGTGAACATTGGAAAAGACTCTTTTATACACTATTGAAAGACTTTTTACATTTGAAGGACTTTATTTAAAATAAACTATGCGTTAAGTTATTGTAATTATTTAAACTTCCATGAGAACGAATTTTTATTGTTTTTATTATATTTTTTATCTCTTGCTTATTAATATTTATAACTTATTTACTGTTATTGTATGTATTATCTCCTACAAATAGTAAGTGATATTGTAACATTATTGTATTTCTTTCAGGGAAATGCTCCTACCTAAATTTAATTCAGATTAATTTCCTCTTAACTATTTTATTTTAATCGCTAATATTTTTTATATTGCGTTAATTTTCTTTTCCTCCATATCTTGGCTTCCTGAGTTTGACAGTTTTATTCCAAAATTTAACTTTTCTAAATTATTATAATTCTGTTGTCTGAACTTGTAGTTTTATTTAACTATCAATTTCATACAGATTTTCGGGGAGGGGGGATAATATTACAATAAAAAAAAAATTTCGCCAAAACTAACCTTTATACTATCTTAATTTTCTTATAATAATGTCCCGTACTTACTTCAAATATTAAATTAAAATCTTGTTTCTAGATCTAATCTGTTAATCTTTATGCAGACGATATAAATTCTTAATTTGCCTTAAAAAACATTATTCCAATATGCGTAAACTTAAAAAGATGGCTCTAAATTAAAAATATTCTTAATTAAACTTTATTTCTTAATATTCCAAATAAAACTAATTTCTTCTATATTTTTATCAACCCTTTTTAAGACAGTCTTATTAAATTTATTCCAAACCCATATCTTTCAAAAAATATCATTATTTTATTTTATCTATTTATTTATTTTTCCTCCGTCAACCTTTGATGTGTGCATATTAATAAATTCATTTCTTTTCTTTTTCTCTTAAAATTAATCATTATTAAAAATCGTCTGCCTAAGAAATCCTGAGTCTATTATAAATTGGTTGAATAATATTTTTTTTAAATAAATTTATCGTCTGAGGAAAATAGTCTCGTAGCTGGACAAGAATTCTGTTTACATAAAAGAATGATGGTTTGAGGTTACAGAATGTTCCAGAATTTTCTTTTTAGATTTAAGAGGGAAGCCTCGAGTTGAGAAGGAAGATTCTTGAGTTCTTTCGTCGATGAGTACGGCTGGTTGAAGTAAATGATGGAATATTTTTTTTTTTGATATTTCGGTAAAAGATCGTTTGCAAAAAGGAGCTTTTCCCTCAATAATGACTACAGTTGAATAAATAAACTTACAGCAACCAATGAGTGATTTATTGGATCTTCTACATTTATTTATTTTTTTTTCCTCGCTGGCCATGACTTCTGTGCAAAGAACGGGGATCCTGGCGATGATGTTTCTTGCTTCTAACTTTAAAATGTCATATATATATATATATATATATATATATATATATATATATATATATATATATATATATATATATATATAATACTTTTATAAATACATCCAAAGTTATTCAGACAATACCAATAAAAGAACCATGTATGTGTAAAAAAAATAAAAAGTTTTGCGCTATTTTGTTCTCTCTGAGCTTTTAATTCTAAAATTGTGGAACATATTTTAATGTTAGTTTCGTAATGTATTAATCTTTTAACAGCTAAAATTCTTTTTCTTATTTTGTTTCACTTATTAATAATTTATTGCTTGTTTCTCAAAAAAGGCGGGAAGTTATTTCGTAACCTTTTTCCTTTTTAGAATATTCTCGAGATTTTAATTTTATTTTTTATTTAACATCACGTGATCTCTGTTAATGGGCAGATGTTAGCAGGCTAGTCTATTTGCGAGACAAGAATGAATTCCTACCGTAAGGCCACGCCTCGTAGACCAATCAGAGTTGATGATTTATGACGTGTAGCCTCGAAGTTAATCGTAATTGGATTTTTAAAATGATTGACGCGGAGTGAAGAGGGGCTAGTTTTTCGTGCAGGTGTTGGATTCTCATTTTGGGTTTTTCGGAGCTCAGACTGCGACTAACTTTTAAACTATTAAGATGCCCGTTTCATTTCCCCGCTAAATTAGAATATCTGATGATGTAGATTGAATAACGAAGGTTGTAGTATTCGATGTGTGCTAAGGTGACTGCGGGGAAGAACTTAACTTATTTTATGAGTTCTAATAAAATTAATTTAAAGACTGATTGATTGAACTTTCTTATGGGGAAATACCCAAATAAACTAATCCACTGCTTGTCAAATTGCCGTAGCGACTGCTCAGCTCGTCCCGATGTTGATTCTTAGTGAGTAGTAGAATGTTCTGCAAATAACATGGTTTTCCACTGGAGCTTGTTCATTGCATGGGATATCGTCTCATCGTATCATGACATCTATCTATCTATCTATCTATCTATATCTATCTATCTATCTATCTATCTATCTATCTATATCTATCTATCTATCTATCTATCTATCTATCTATATATCTATATATATATATATATATATATATATATATATATATATATATATATATATATATATATATATATCACTTTCTTCTGGGCATAATAACTTCTGTAATTCCGCTCCAATTTTTTCCAAACTGATACATAAAACCAAGGGGTATAAAATCTCGATTGAGTTCGTTAATGGGGAAAATCAGACCAAAGGGGTGGAAATAGGGAGGGGTTTTGTGAAAACCGAAAAACACAATAACTTCTTAATTAATATGCATGACAGATTTTTGCTAAAAATCTGCTCCGAAGTCTAAAATGGGCTTAAGGGCAGAAAAAACAAGTTTTGCAGACAAAAAAAATCATATCTTCGTCAATTCTCAAGATATCAAATCCAACTAAACTTTTTAAAAGTGTTCTTAAAATAATCTAAAACTTCTGTATTAATAAGTTTTTGATAGGACCAACTTTTACCCATGAAAAAAATTAAAAACGAAAAGAAAAAGGGTGGTGGAAAAAGAAAAAAGTCCACAACTTAGTCAATTCTTAAGCTATCAAATATAATTAAACTTATTTTACATCTTCTTAATAATATCTACAGTTTTTATGCTAACAAGTTTTTCATTGGACCAATTCTTATAACAAAAATAGGAGTAAGAGAAAAACCTCAAATCTAAACTGCTTATAGTCTGACTCATTTTTAAATTCTTTTTTGATTTTAAGCGCATTCAAATTCAGATCCTCTTATATAGGAATCATATAATGTGACGTATTGGCCAATTTTTTTGAAAAAAGCAGAATATATTTCAAAAAAAGTTGCCAAAAAGGGTATTTTGACCAGAATTTCCCGAAGTGATCGTGATTGAAAAATTGAGGAAGTATAAAAAATTGCGGTTTTTTTTTTATTCATTTTTAAATTCATTTTTGCTCTCAAACGCATCCGATTTACAGGTTTTCTGATTTAGGAACTATATAATGTGACGGATTGTCCAGTTTTTTTTGTAAAGGCAGAAAAGACTTTCAAAAAAGACTGCCAAAATAGGTACTTTGAACAGAATATCCCGAAGGGGTCCTGATTGAAAAATTGAGGTATTCAAATAACAAAATTGCGTTTTTCTGAATCATTTTTAAATTCAGATTTGCTCTCAAATGCATCCAATAGACAAGTTCTGTTATTTAGGAACTGTATAATGTGCCATATTGGTCAGCATTTTGATAAAAGCTAAATATACATTTTTTTTTAAAAGAGCTGTCAAAGTGGGCATTTCATGTGGGTGATCATGATTAAGGATTGAGTGTGTATTCAAATAACAAATTGGTTATTTTATGACTCATTTTTAAATTCAATTTTGCTCTCAAAAGACTCAATTGCTCTCAATTGACTGTTTTTGTTATTTAGGAACTATATAATCGTAGATTTTTTTTAACAGTTAGAATATATTTCAAAATATGTTGTAAAATGAGCATTTGAGCCGAATTTCACTTAAGATGATTCTGATAAAACCAGTCCTTACAGAAAATTGAAATAAATTTTTTTTCAAAAGCAGCCAAATAAAGTTGACAAACTGGATTCTCTCTTGATAAACTCTAAGGATAAACTCTAATCAAATTTTATTTTTTGTTGTTGAAATGATCACTCTTCGAAATCTACCTCCGCCTAAAGGCCAAGCCAACAAGTATTTTTAATATGCAAAATTTAAAAGTAGACGTTATTTCTAATCGTTTCAGTATTAGTAACTTTCTTCGATAATATTTTTTTGAAGAATTAGTAAGGGGTGTTTACTTTTTACCCGACTGCATAATCTCTCTGAAAATTAAGACGAATTAATTTATTATTATAATCAAATTTAATAACTTTTTCGAATTTATATAAAAGCTTTAAAGCATCTATTTATTTTTGAGCAGAAAAAAACCTCGTAAATCTACAGATTTTTTTATTATAAATATCTGTAGCATTACAAAAATTACAGTAACTTTACTAAAATTTTCCCTGTAACCTACGTTGCAGTAACATATAAATATAACGATATTTCGAACAAAGATAACGCGCAAATTTATTTTTTCGTTATATTTTGATGTGTTTTGTTTTCTCTTCCTAGTGTAATTTAAAACATTAAAGCGTGTAATAAAGAAAATCATTAGTTCATTATAAAGAGAAATTTACTTTTATCCTCTTTCACGCCAGTAAATTAATTTGAATAAATTGTTGGCGAGAAAAGTTGTCAAAGACGAAACCTTTTAACACGTACCGTTTTAAGCGAAACATCAAAGAGCTTAATTTTAGCCCATTATCATATGGTATTACGGGTTCTCTTTACAAATTAGCGTATTTGGCTTTTAAGGTGAGCCCTTAATTTGAGAAATCTTATAATGTGTATATTACATTGTGTTATTAGGTAAAATGTTGAATAAACTCAAAATATATATTATACGTGTAGGAAATTCAAAAACATACATTTAAAATTTATAACGATTTATTTTTAATTTATTAACGTAAATTATTTCAGAAAATCTTATAATGTGCGTTACATTGTGCTGATAGATGAATAGTTGACTAAATACAACAATTTATAATACACGCATAAGGAAACTGAAAAAAATATATTAAAAATTTTAACGATTTATTTTAGATTGATAAAAATATTTCAGACTATCTTATAATGTGCATTATATTGTGCTGATAGATGAATTGGTGACTAAATGCAATGATTTATAATACAGGAGTAGGAAATCGAAAAAATATATTAAAAATTTTAACGATTTACTTTTGATTTATAAATGAAAAATACTTCAAATTATTTACTCTAGAAACACTTTTTGTTCAATGTCAATAATTTTTAAAATGCATATTACATAAAAATTAGAAATAGAGAAAAAAAAGTCAAAAATTATACGTCTAACAGGGAAAATGAGGTGCATTCATACTATAGATAGTTTTATAAATATTCGGATCTTGGTGCAAGATGCAAAAATGAATAAGGGATTTAATGCGATTATATTGATTAAACTTAGAATTACGAAAATAACATAACTCTATCAAAAATAAGATGTAATGACCATGGAAACCTTAAATCGTTACCTGTCATGAAATGTCACTGAATTAATTACGTATGGTAGGTTTTAATAGAGTAATATTCATAGTAAACAATAATCATTATTTATCATAGATATCAGTGAATTAATTACATATGATACGAATGAAGGAAATTTTAATTAATATCGTTTTAAACTTTCATTTGATTTTTATGAAATGTGAAATGACTCGACAAAAATTTTCAACTATTATGTGCAGTGGATGGTCAAATTATTAGTTATACTCCTCAACTTTACAATGCGAAGAGCATGAAGCTTTGTTTCTTTGTTATTTACTGGTGTATTAATAAACTGCTTTCGGTACACACGGATTGAATACTTATGGGTTTATAAATAAATACAAATTTCTATTCATAAAATCGAAACTGAATGTAAAAAGTCTTAGCACAAGTGTTCCTTGACAAATTCCTCAATATTTCGACGAATTTCCCTTTACGGATTGTTCTCCTCTTGAACTGCTATGTATATATATATTATTTATTTATTTTTTCATTTTAATTACTCATTATGGTTCCAGATTATAATCAGGGATTCTGTAGAATTTCTTTGGTTTGTCGAGTTTTTATTTGGCACATTTCGCTGATAATAAAACTCACCATAAACAATTGAAAGTTTCACCAAGTGTCACTAATTGATAAATCACAAAGTGTTCTCGTAAAATCTCTTTCGACACACTTTATGCACTAAGAGCCACTTACCAGTTGACGACACCTGTCGAATGTTACTTATCAGTGTTTCCAGTACAAGAACATTAAATCAAAATTTCCAATAAGAAACATTGTTGTGTAATTAATGATTTGATCTCCTCCTGTATATTAAATTTTAAACCATTCTGTTGGGCAGTTTTTGCTTTGTTACATGCAAATGGATCAACCAAGCGACGATTATAGGGATACGTATTTATATAATTACGGACGCATGTAAGATAAATTAAAAAACAAATAAAAGAAAAATAAATACATATTGACTCAGGGCCGTAGCTAAGGGGGCGCTATGGGCGGTTCAGCGCCCCCTAAAATATTTTGAGCCCCCCCCCTAGAAAAGATTCCAAGGTCACTTAATGAACTTATGTTCCAAAAATTCAAATGAAATTCTGTTCAAAAGTCTAATTTAGTATTGAGACTCTTTCACAGTTTTGCAGAATTGCTAATTTTTTTCTAAAATAAGTTTTTTAACACTTCCTCATCCTATTTTTGCATATGAAGCTAACATAATGTTTAGTTTTTCACCAGTTATACACTCAAAATTTGCATTATCGTATACTTTTCTTCTCATAAAATGAAGTTATTACAACAGTTTAATAAGAAACATAGTATCTACAGTGTGAATATGCACTAATTTATTTTTCTGCGTCAAAGAGAAAGAGAAAAAATATATATTAGCCTCCCCTACATTCTCTTGAGCCCCTCCTATTGTTCACTTCTAGCTACGGCCCTGTATTGACTATACTTGTACATAGCTGGATGTTTTTCCTTTTGAGCAAAACCATTAAACGGCAGCCCTTATCTTATTTCCCCATAAAATAGATATTGTTTTCATCCGAGTTTGCAAAATGTCTTCCAGATAATGTGGCCTAGAAATTATGAAAATTTCTTAATTATTCGACTGAAACACTTTACCATAAAACATTTTGAGGATTTAAGTATATTCACTTATTTAAAATGCTTACAATGTTTTGCGTGAATATATTTTATTGATAATTAACATGAGAGTTTAAGGGGGCTAGTGATTTTTGATCAAATTTGTGAACCTAAATTACTAATCCCTTAAAATATCAACTTTAGTAAAGATCCTTTTACGGTCACCTTTTGTGTCAATTTGTTTGTGCAAAGAATGTCTGTTTCTAGTATTATTTTAACTTCGAGTCTGAAGAGGTAAAATTGAAATTATTAAATTATAAATAGAAAATTACTATATTTACATAAAGTGTATTCTTATTTATTTGCATCTATTCACACTTTATTTAATGCTGTTGTTGACGTGTGCCCGAAGGTCAGAAGAGTTCTGGGGCTTTCTTTAAACTGCACACTGGGGATAGGAAGACAAACTTCTGCAGCGGAAGATGTTCGGCAACGCCTCCAAAGATGGCAGCAGCATACATCGTCCCCTCCTCAATTTCGATACGTCTCTGAAGGGGAGGAAAATTTTCTCCAGAGATCATTACCCATGGTATATGCTACGACCAACCACAGGACTTGACTGTGGTCAGAACCCCTTTATTTAACGATCGCGTACACTACATGGGTCTTTGGTGATGTCAAGCATCGAACCCGGGACCTTTCAGTCTGGAGTTCGACGCTATGACTACTAGGCTACCACGGCCTACAATAAATCCAATATATTGCATTATCTATGTACATGTGTAATTGGTTCCGTCAAAAACATTTGCAAGAGACCTTTGTCCTTGAACAAGGTGTTTCAAAAGCTCTTCTTGAATTTTAAATTCAATAACACATTAAATATTTATGCTTACAGATAAAATTTATTTTTTCTATAATTTCCATAAAAGCACCTATTTTTTAACTTCGGCTGTTTAGATGACGCACAATAGATCTAAGTATAGCCGAGTGTCGAACATAGGATTACCATGATAATATAACTCTATATATATGATGTTTTTGTAACATTTAGGTTCAAATTTGTATAGTTAATGATACTGAAAGCATCTCTGTGGTCTTTACAAACAATTTCATATACTTGGTTTCAAACATAAATTTAGAGATATGCTGTGGATAACTAGACAAAACATGAAAAGAAAAAAAAGAGAGGAAATATCATAGCAAATATTAATTTCATTATTTATCCAAGTTTTTCTTACATCAAAATGATTTTTTCTGGATATTCAGTATTTATTTAATTTTTAATTCACAAAATATATGATGCTTACATATCGTTTTACAATACTGCAACGTTCACAACTTATTACAATGCAACTTTATTACAGACATGATTCAGTTCTTTAAATTTACCTTAATTAATTATTTTTTGTATATTTAACTTTTATTTTAAGAAAATTATTTCATTTTCTTTTTTTCTTAATTTTTCTTAAAATGTGTTACCAAAAATAAATCTGTTTCCGGTTGTATAAAATTTAAATTGTAGTATTAATTACAACAAATCACATCATTGAAGAGTATGGGATAATGATTAAGAAACTGATGAACAAAATTGGAAAATTCACGTATGGTTTGTGAAAATAAATTATAAAAGTATGCTGATAGGAAATATATGTCAAAAACACATTCCATTCATCATTAGATCTTGTGGGCTTGTTAGATCAGAAATTTTGGGCGAAAATATTTCAAAATAATATTAACGACTGGAAAAAATAACAAAAAGTTTAAATCTTAGAATACAAATATGGCCAATGAATCACAAGATGTATTTAACCTTGTGGATGCAAATGTTACTCCTGAAGATTTAGATACATCATTATATTCAACATGTTCTATATATGTTTTATCAAATCTTCGAAAATATCTAACTGATAAAATTGTCAAAAGTAGCGTAATTTTGAAATGATAACAGCTAAACAATGCGTCTCAAAATACGTGTGGTATTATTAGTTAGCCCCTGTACATAAATTAATGACTCGTGAAAAAGGTATAATAAATTTTGATGATCCAACAAGGCAATTATCAAAATAAGATAATGAAGCTCGAAATAAATAAATGAAAATTTTCTTTTGAAATTACCCCAGTCTTATCACTGCATAGTGATGGCTCACCGAAGTCAATTCTTCTCTTTCTGATTATTTTTTCAGGATTTGGTCCAGGTATTTCGTTGACTTCTTTGTTCATTTCCGTAACTCTTTTTTTGCCCCTTCCAGATTCTTTTTTTTTTTTTTTTTTTTTTCAGTTTTACTGCTGTTTCTCTCTGTTTTACACATTGTTTCTTCCATTCCTTGCTTTTTTGCAGCTATTTCCTTTTTTGTGATGTCAGTGCGAAAGACATTTCATCTGATCCCTTTTTCCCTTTCTTTTCAGGTTTGTGCGGCCATTCAAGAATTTCTTTTAATTGCTGAAAGTGATGGTCAGCTATGGAAGTAGTGTTGTTTTTGTTTTCTGACTCTGAAAAACTGACTTTGTCGAAACTTTTTGGTTCCCGTTTGAGGTATTGCTGTTACTGATGCTTCTACTTCTCTTAGGTACCATCATGTCTACTAGGTCCGAGTAATCTTCTTCAGCTCGATTTGTTGCCAATCCTGGTTTCAATGTTTAGTTTTTCTCAAAGTTATACAAACGATAACTTTCAATTCTTCAGTTGGTGGTTGTTGAGTATTTAAGACTTTAAACAAATTTTAAATTTAAATATTTAAAAAAAATAAGACGAATGTTAAATTTATATACAAAAATATTAAATGCACCAAAGAGAACAAGTAAAAATAATTCAAACCTCTATCTAAATTAGAAAAAAAGCCTTAGTATATTTCGAACAAGCAAGTTATAAAAATATGAATACTGTGAAAAATCAGTTTAAAGATTTTATTTGTATGGGCAATTGCGCTGGATCTATTAACAAAATTTACAATATCTCACGATACAATAGTCAACGCAAAATTGTTAATGCGAACAACGCATAGGTAAAAATGAGGTGAAAAATATTCACGATTAAAACAGCTTTCAAATAATATTTTTAAAAAAAGGAGAGAATCGATATTTTGACTAATTTCAAAGTACTATGGCTCCTTAATAACAGAATAAAATTCATTTATTTTTTTACTTCCACTATATTTTTTTCCAGCGGAATTCATAACAAGGAGTGTGATATCAGTGTAGCTAAAAGTAGGAGTATATGGTGATCAGCTAGCACGGTGTCGAAATTCGAGCAATGGATGAATATCACCTGTTTATGTGCAGACTGGAGAAATTCATGACTTTGTTAGCTTTAAGAACAGGTTCACAGTGACAGTTTTTCAAAGAAAACGACCGTTTTTGATTTATTTTCGTGATTTCGCGATCGATAGGAATTGGTGAAAGATGACAGCCACACTGGAAGAACTTCAGACTCCAGAAATGAAGGAATGGTCGAACAAGTGAAACAATTATATCAACAAGATCAGACTAAAGAATGATCATCGACGAGTTGGCACAAAAATGGGAATTTCTCATGGATCAATTCACGAAATCCTGTCAGATGATTTGAAGATGTAATGTATCAGTGAAAAATTGTTCCGCTGCAGCTGAACACGAATCAAATGGAAACTCGGAAGTTGACTGAACTGAATGTTTTGAAAAAAGCACAGAAGACCCAGCTTTTATAAACTCAATTGTTATTCTTGACAAAACTTGAGTGTATGTTTACGAGGCGGAGACAAATATGCAGTCATCATAATGGTACACAACATCCTCTCCTTGTCCAAATTAATCACGCCATGTCAAATCCAAAGCAAAAGTAATGCTCATAGTGTTTTCCGATATTGAAGGTGTGGTGCACCATTAATTTTTACCAGCTATACAAATAGTTATCGACCCTTTATCCGCGGGAGTTTTGAAAAGACTGAGGGAGGTAATCCGAAGAAAACATCCCGCCACATGACAAAAAGGATGGCGCATCATGACAATGATCCCTCTTACACACAATTTTTATGCAGTCATGGTCCACAGAAAAGAACCTTTCTTTCCTCCACCAGCATCCTGTATTTAGCCCCATCAGATTTCCGGCTCTTCATTATGACCAAAATGGGCCGGGGCCATTTTTACCATTCGCTTACATTTCAGAATTTTATTTTTATTTTTCAAACTTAATAATTTCTTTTAAAAATGAAGGCAGGTGTTAAATTAAATGTTTAAGGTACATGAAAAAAAATTGGTTGTGCACTTTCCCTATAATATAATATGTAAATGCTATTTAAAGTTGGCTCCTTAGGCAAATTGTCAAGTCAGTTACTATACAAAGTTACTGAAAATACGCAGCTTTAAATTTATTAAATTTCTAAAAATCAACCTACTTTGAAGTGACTTATGACTAAATTTCAAAACATGATGTTTATCAATAATACTTAAATTAAACTGAAATGAGAGACAGCTTTAGCAGCAAGATTTTCATCACATAGAAATTAAACAAGACCTTTTTCTAATAATTACAGTATATATTCATGTAAATTATTAAATTTTAAAGAAGTTACATATTTGTTTCTTAGTTGAATAAAAAATAAAAGTAGATTGGTGAAAAAATGATAATCATTACAAAACCGCGCGGTAACAGACTTGACATTTGGCAACGGACTTGACACTATGTTGAAAATGGCTGGCCTTAAAGGTAATCGTTTCAACACCGCAGGTGACATAAAGAACAACGCACGGCCTGAACTTGGGAAGATATCAAAATTGGGTTTTCATTATCTTTTCCAGCAATGGCAGGATCAGTAATGCAAATGTTTGTGTTCTGACGGAAACCATTCTGAAGGCAATCAAATTAACATGCACCCATATTATGGTAATAACAAGTTAGAACGAAATTCTTTGAACTTTTTGACTGTCCCTCATACATCGATTACGTAGCAATCGGAGTATATTTACGCTAATTAGAGAACGGAAAGACAGCCAGACAAATCGAAAGCATAAAATTTTTTCAACAATGTTGGAATGTGTTCGAAAAATGTAATTTTAAAAATTACAATTCAACAAAGTCGTTTTTTTACGACGAATTATGAAGAATTTTTAACACTATTATTTTATCTGTTTCACAGGAACTTTAATAAACTCATCTTATATGCTAGATGATGTTTTAATCAAACGACGGTTTTCGGAAGGTTTCATTATATTTGTGCACAAACACACAAATATCCATACACTATTTCATAAATAAGCGTAAGAGAAAAGAAAAGTAATATACAAATGCTTTTTTCATCGCTTTAATTAAAATATATTTGTAATTAAATTCATTTCCAAATGCAAATACAGATACAATTAGAAAAATTCTCCTTTCTTTTTATTTTCCAGAATCGGAAAACTTTATACATTTTGCGATACTTCCGAATAAAATATTTTTATAAACGTAAAATTTCCCTATTTCGTAAATGAAACATTTCCGGTGACATCGCTAGTTAAACTCATTAAATTTCCAAATAGATGTAATTAAACGTAGAAGCGCATTCATTGTTTAACTACAGTTTCGCAAAAGTTTAATGGAATTCATTTAGAGTAAACAAAGCCTTTCTGAATGCTTCAGAGCAGGCCTTGATCATTACATATATTTTGAGTATTTGCAAAATAATATCCGGGCTCTGGTAACTTTGATTTTAATCTAAATTACATGGTCTATTTGCTTAAAAGTTTCATTCACGCAGCTAAAGGAAATGAGTTTATATTAAACGAAATTTATCAATGAACTGCATAAACTTTAGAATTTCCAGCTACAAAGAATTTGAAAATGTAATTTCGATAATTGAAGATAGGAAATTATAGTACACTTTTATTTTTTGGAAGGTTATCAAGCTTCAGTTATAAAACATTCTTATGTTGACTTGATATAAAATAAATAAATAAATATTTTGTAACTATAACCTATATGATATTTTTAGGTTCATGTTTGAATGAAGCATTGTCATAATAGACACTAAAAAGCGTTAAATTCTTTACAAGAAGAAAGTATTGAATTCGTGCAAATTTTTGGAATTCCGGTTTTTGACAGATTTACACATTTTAGGGGTCAGAGAACCCGAAAATTATTTTTTTACAAAATATCTGTCTGTATGTCTGACTCAAATTTTGTGGGCGTCAGAACTAATCTTCAGAACTAATGAACGGAATTCAATAAAACTTTATATTCAATTTGGCCCTGATATAAATCTATGCTGTTTATATTTTGGTCTAAATCGTCTAAGATATGGCACTTCCATGCTGCCTTTATCATGATTTCAGCAATAACTTAACTCAAGGACTAATGGATGAATTTTTATAAAACTTCAGATTCCTTTAATTCTTAACATAATATTCTGCTGATTACCCTTTGGTGTTAATCACTCAAAAGGTGGCGCTGCTCTGCAGCATTATTCATAATTATTGCTCTAGCTCTGTCTCAAGAACTAATGCACTAATTTTCATCAAACTTCAGATTCTGTTAGTCCTTGATATAAGTTAGTATTCTCCAGTCTTTAGAGTAAATCGCGCAACAGTTGCTACTTCTACCCAAATTTATTTACGATTTCTGCAATGTTTCCATCTAAAAACTAATGCAGGGATTTTCCTCAAACTTCAAATTTAGCTAGAGCTTAGTATAAATTTTTGCTGATTAAATTTTGGTGTAAATTTTCTTACCGCTGACTCTTCTATGCTTCATTTTTCTGGAAATATTAACATGCATTAGGTAGAAAAAAATTTTCGGTAGCCACATTTGACTAGTTCATATTTGGGAATAGATTTTTCTTATCCGTTATTCAGAATAATTTTTTCTATAAATCTAAATATCGGTTTTTTGATAAGGCAATTAGATCAGCAGAAAAAAAAATTAATGAATGTTTATCAAAAAAACATCATAAATGGCAAGTTTTTAAGTTCATATACTTTTTTCAAACTTACAAACATATCAAAAATCGTTTATTTAATTATCACATGGAGTGTCTTAACATACTTTTAAAAAAAATAGATAATTGCTTAGTTATTGTAGAAGCCTTAGTATTTCGATTAAAATGCGAATATAAAAAAATTACGAATTGAGAGAAATGGATTTAAATAATGCAGTTACGCATAAAAGTTCTTAAATTTCTTCTTTATAAGTACATCTCCTTTAGTATTTATCGAATCGTTCCAAAATATCGACATGTTGTTTTAAAAATACTAAGGCACTTTTTAAAATAAAAATCTGAATTTTGACATTTTTGTTATTTTTAATTAAAAAAAAACTGGTATTTAAATTTCTGAATTAAAATAGTAATGGAAGAGAAAAATTAGAAATATTTTCTATAAAGTTACTACAATTCTTACTTATGCTTAACCAGAATCAATACCATTTTGTATTTATATTGGTTTGTATATATGAAAAGTTAATATAAGATAACTTCTGAGTGGTTTATAATTCATCATTACAATAGAATTATATTTCACTTTATTATAAACAATGAAAATAAAAGTACACTTTTCATTCATATAAGTTGAATTAAATACATTCCTGTTGCTTGCTTTAAAAGTAAAGATATTGCAAATTGTTATTTTAAGATTTTACCAGGAACACTTGTAGGTATTCTAATTAAATTATTTAAACATTTAAATAATTAATAGTAAATTTGATGCCGTCCCCCATCCTCTTATCATCCTCTGTCAACATTATTCAGACTTTAAATATAACTGTAGTGCATTTACTATTACTTAGACTTATACAGAGTGACACATAAATATTGTGACGTAATAAAAATGTCAAGTTAGTTTAACATTTTTTAGGGTTTTAACTATAGTGTTGTTTCATTCATGTTCCTTGTACTTTTTTGTTCTTTAAGGGGGCTCAGGGGTTGGAAACTTTTCAAAAATTCGATTTTTTTATGATCTAGTGTGATTATTCAAATAATTCTCAACTCAATGCAAAAAACCGCATAAAAATATTAGCATTTTTAACGGAGTTATAAGCATTTATGTATCAATACTTACATAGCCGCATCCATATAATTTCAACTTTAAGTCGTGTTTTCTCAAAACTTGATTTTTGACGACTAACACCAAGATTTAAAAAAAAAAACTATTTGATGGAATGGCTTAATTTTTTTGCATGGATATAACATTATAATCTAGATTATGAATTAAGGATATAACTATCACTTAACAAAAACAGTATTAAAAAATCTCTCAAAATTGAAAATTTTAAAAAACCCTAAAAAATACAACTTTTTTTCCATTAAAAATACTCAAAATAATAAACTATCTAAAATATATTAATTCATAATCTAGATAATGATATTATATGCATGCAAAAAAAATGAAGCCATTCCATCAAATAGTTTTTTTTTTTAAATCTTGGTGTTAGTCATCAAAAATCAAGTTTTGAGAAAACGCGACTTAAAGTTGAAATTATATGGATGCGGCTATGAAAGTGTTGATAATTAAATGCTTATAACTCCGTTAAAAATGCAAATATTTTTATGCGGTTTTTTGCATTGAGTTAAGAATTAAATGAATAATCAAATTAGATCATAAAAAAATCTATTTTTTGAAAAGTTTTCAACCCCTGAGTCCTCTTAATTGCAATTTTTCCGAATAATAATTTTTTTTGTAATAAATTATGGTGTAGAAAGGCCAATCTTGCAGTTACGTTCCCTCATTAAAATACATTGAAATCAGTGAGAACACAGTTCGCACTCATGACAGCCAAATAAGTTTGGTTAAAAACTTTTTGATTTGAAAGGACTTTAACGCAATTTAAATGTTTATTATTTTGTACTGTACCTACATTTGGTTAATGATGATATATTTATTTACATATTTGTTCTCTATAAATTTTAATCTTATACATAAATTAAATGACTTAGATTTGGTTTAGTTTTGTTAATTTTTGTCGTCCTATTATCTACGCTAGGGATATAGGACCAACGGGGAGTGCCCTTCGTGGGGGGTCTTTCAAAGGGAACCTAACCCGCATTTACGCAAGGTTCGAAGAAAACCACGAAAACTCCGACCGGTCAGAACCTCTCGGCCATTGGTGGGGCAAAATGACTTAAAGGGACAAAAGTTATTTTTATAATTTTAATTTGTTACTATAATTTATTCAACGTCTGAATAAAAATTTTATGTGTCAAAATATAAGGCCCGTCTCTCACATTTATATTCAAAACCATGTTTTTCAAAAAAATTGAATTAAAACCATGATTTATAAAACCAAAGATAAGCCACCAAACTAAAAAAGAAAAATTAAATTCGTGATTTAAATTTACCGTTTAAGATTAGTTGTCAACACCAGTTATTAAACACGATAAATCACATGCTAAAAGTAACAAACTAAAAAAAAAAAAAAAACATTTTTCGAAAAATTTACATTTTTGAGATCAGCTAACGCGAGTTATTTACGAGGGAAAATTTAAAATGCAGATTAGCATCTGAACCTGATGCTTGCTTAGTTTTGTGTGATTTATTTTCATACTTAATGATGCACTTTTTGCCTTCTGGTTTCTACTTAAAAATTTAAATAAGTATTCGGAGAATAGGGAAAGCATGTTTCATAGAAATACATCTTTTATGAAAAATTTCTGTTCAAAAATAAATTGAAGAAAACACAGGAGAGCAGGTAAGATTTAAAACAGATGCTGAATAAGGAGATTTTATATTAATTACTGAAAATGATTCTTTTGACCAAATCTCAAAACTTTTAATGAGCCCAAAATACCAAAACTTATGTGTAGAGGTCTAACATTTAAAAAATATATTCTTAGAGTATGCAGCTTTACTTTAATAGTGAAAAGACGGATAATTAATATTTGTTAGTCTAACATTTTAATTAGAGTGTTTAATTAGAGTTGTAATGTTTATTTTCTAAGGTTTTACTTTATTTTTGAACCGGTGCATTAGCTGAAATGTTACTTTTACATGGGATGAGTCTGCAAAACTAATTTAAGAAAATATTAATTTTTGATTTTTTTTTAAATAAGTAAAATAGGTCAGCTTTAACATTATGTTTTGATAATTTCGTTATGCAAAATGAATATAATTAATGAAATATGTACTTGGTTGTTTACAATTTTCAGCTGTAAAAGGCATAATGCATTTTATTTTTAAATACAATGTAAATGTTTCAGCAATAATAATTAATAATATCGAATTTATCGAAATACTATGCTTTTATTATTTTTTTTTGTTTTAAAATAAATAAAGGCTTTTGTTATAGATAGCATAATATGATTTTTTTTCATTTTCTCCAATTGTTGAATTTTTGTCCTGAAATGATTTCAAACTAAGTAGGTTTGATAGTCGTATTTTTTTAAATGTATTCTCACATATAATTTTTGAACGTATGTCACTTTTATTTTGATATATATGTTTTTTCATACATGGAAACGTCCTTTGCTACTCGCTTGACCACTTGAGTCAAATTAATTGATAAATAAACCAAACGAATAATATTTTTCCAACTATTAGAAAATCTGTCGTATATTACGTACTGTATTACTGCAAACAGAATTTCTATCTGGGATATCACAGGCAAAATAAAAAAAAAATTGATAGAAAATTACTAATAAATTTACAGTTTTGTTATTCAAAAAAATTGATAAATAAATCGTACGAGTAGTAATTTTTCCGACTGAGTAAAAATGTGATTATGTTTTTCACTCAGTTTAAAAATTATCTCTCTTATGATTTATTTAAAAGCAAGTTTCATTGTGTTAAAATAATAGAATATTTACAGTTTTTTTTGCGATGCTTTTACTTGTGGTTTATTCTAACAGGCTATTTAAAGTTACAGGCCAGATGGCATTAGCAAATGTTTGTCTAAGAGAATTATATACACAGGAATATCGTCCTGATATCTCAATTAGAAGCGCATTAGAAAATGAAGTCGAAGCTTTAGCGTTCGAGTTTTGACTTGGACAAATTTCCCTTTGTCAGAAAAACTACTACTCGTGTATATTTACAACAACACCCAAAAATATGGTCATATCACCTAGAATTTGAAAGGTTCTTAATCATTATAAAAATTGAATATATGTATGTAAAAAATTATATAAAAATTGTCAATCATGCATATATATGACCAATCAATAAAATTTTACAAATAATAAAAAAATTTTAATTATAAAAAAAATATAAAACTTAAATGTATGTACAAATATTATGCAGACATACATACAATAAATACAACTGGAGTGAAAAATTAGCCAGAGCCAGGAATCGAAACCGGGACAACAGTCTCCGAAGCTGTCCCTATATCCAATGAGCTACTCCTGCAAATACCTGGCTTTGCATTTTCTCCTTAATAAATCAAATTGGCAAAAAATATGGTTGATGTTTATAGATAGATGTTTATAGCTAAAGATATCTGGTGACTTTCCTCAACTCGGTTTATTAATGAGAAAATGCAACCCCAGGTATTGGCAGGAGTAGCTCAACGGATAGAGAAACAGCGTAATGCGTTGTGGGCTCGGCTTCGATTCCTGACTCTGGCCAATCCAGCTAGATTTATTGTATGTATTTCTATATAATATTTGTATATAACATTTGTATTTTGAATGCAGTCGTTATTTGTGTGTATGTGAGTTTTAATGTAAAACTTATCTAACGCCATTTCTTTAGAAAAGATTTAAAAATTTATAATGTAAATATTTTAGATAAATAATACTTTTAATACGAATAGTATTTTAAAAAAATAACATTTAATGCAAGTAATACTTCAAAAATAAGCTAAATTAATACCCTCAGAAGGGTTGTCATTTAAATTTTTAATGCCAATAATTATGTATAATATATCACTTTGTTTAATCCTATAATTTTATGATTAGACAAGGCCAAGTTTCCAACTAAAATATTCTGATACTAAAAATAAAATCCTTACATACCCTGTATGGAACGCATACGGGGCAACACTCCTGAAAGTGTTATAATTAGTTATTCTTACCTACAGAATAATCGAAATTCCTTCTAACTATATTATTAATTTCTTGTGGCTAAGTTTTACTGAACGAATATAATAATTTATCTGCTAAAAATAAGCCATTTATTAGAAAGAGTAATTAGTGTCATAAAAAATTATTAACCAATACTCATTATAATAATTTCAATATTTCCTTCCTATGACTGATGTTTATCTTGATTTTATTAATTATCATTACCAACGGAATTATATATTTTGTGATATGGCTTTAGTCATATTTATCATATACAGTTAATCATTTTTAATATATAATTAATCATTTTTCGTATACACTTATTCTTGCTTTATTGAATTTAAAACAACTATATTTTGACATTAATGCCACATGCTTTATAAGAAAAACTTCCGCTTTATTTTTCTATGCTTTTTCTTTTGTCATCTATAACTATCTTTCAAAGTCGTTCCCATTTATTATCGTTTCCCATTTATAATAATTCCCGTTTTTAATCGTTTATACGGATGTTTCATTATCCATATAACCATGACTATGTTATTTTAAATAGCAATTCAGCTGCAGTCAATTTAATTTATAATTATTTCTTATAAATAACAAAAACTTAAATTTTGACAAATGGTCATTTTCTATTTCATACACTATTTTTGAGCTAGAAGAAGTACATATATATATATATGAATATATATATATATATATATATATATATATACCGGGTGTCTCAAAAATGACTGGTGGATTTTAAAATTCAATAACTTGCAAACGGTGACAGCTATTTAAAAAAATTTTGCAGGATGGTTATGTATAAAGTCATTATTTATTTACCGTAATTTTTTATTTTAGTTCGCATCTCAAACAATAGGTGGCGCTGACGGCGATTGAGGGCCAGGTCGACGCTTCACTCAGCATTGATCACCTGGCCTTCAATCACCGTCAGCGCCACCTATTGTTTGAGATGCGAACTAAAATAAAAAATTACGGTAAAAAAACTCCTAACATTATACATAACCCTCCTGTAAAAATTTTTTTTATAGGATAAAGTTGACACATGCTGTTTTAAGAATTACAGATTATAATGCATTATTCACAAAATCTTAAACTTAAAATACATCAGCGGATTTTTATAAAATAACCTATGGCCCAATTACCTCGTGGGTCCAGATACCTCAGTTTATTTTAAATTGCCCATTAGTACTCACATATCTGTGTAGCATACAAAAAAGATGGATTTTGTGTGCATAGTTTATACCCTAGTAGTTTGGGATATAATTTATGAACTAAATATTTTTATGGGCACAAAACAAATTTGCATGAAGGACAGAAACATGTGCTTCGTTTGTCTGTTTTCATTTCACCAGACTTGTTTTTAGACAACAAAATAGTGTAACTTTAATTTAGAAGAAACATGATTTCTCTGAAATTATATTTACTGCATACCATTCTCTCGAAAGTTATTGTGAGGCTTTAAATTAGATCGATTACATCGATTTCACATAAGACCATTATAGATAAGCATAATAGTATAGAATAATAAATTCGGAATTTATTTTCTGTTGCTCTACACACGGCGAATTCGTGAAACATTTTTGCAACACGAACAGAGCAAAATAAATAACACTTTTAACTAAAATCATTTTCGATTGTCTTGTTGTGACAGAAACAAGATTTGGCAAAAAATATTGTTAATGATTTGAATATAGAGGATGCCTAAAATATCAAATTTAATATTTTTTCCAGAAATGCAGTTATTGGTATTTATTGGTAAAAATTAGCCAACTCTCTCAGTAATTTCCTGCAATTTTTTTCTATAAAACAAATTGTCTCTTCATCTTTTAATTTGTGTAATTTTAAAGGCACCCTTTAGAAAGTATTTTGAAAGTGTTCTACATGTGCTGTTTTATAGTGTTCTAAATTGCGTGGTATTTACAATGTGTTGTTAATTTGGTGACAAAGTGTTGTGCCGCACAACACTATTATAAGAACATATTCTCATCAACGTAATTTAGAACACTATTTCAACATAATTTACAACACTATTTTAGAACACATTTCTAGATAGTTACACTTTTGAAATATATAAAGAACACATTTCAAAATAGCAACACTTTTACAACATTTTAAGGACACACTCATAACACAAGAAAAATTTTGTATATCAAGAATTCTAATTCGCAACATATTAATGTGTTGTAAATTTGGTGACAAAAAAGTGTTCATAAATGTATTTATTTTTGTGTTTGAGAATTTGTGGCATAGATATTATATATATGGCAAATGCTATTATACATGACAAAACTTACGACCACAATGTCTCGAATAGAAGAAAAGTAAAAATTCGATATAAAGTGATTTAAAAGTATCAAAATTAATGATATACAAATTTATTATGTAAAAGATATAAATAACAATCTAATTGAAATAAGAATTATTAATGTTTAATTTTTACTTTTTTCTCTTTTGGCAAGGGATTAATGATGTGAATGATTATTAAAGAGATCTGTTTGTCCACACATAAATTTAGTTTAAAGCAATTTGAAAAGTTCACTTAGCTCTTTTGAAGCCAAAAGAACCCCATTGGTTCAACCTCGGAATGCTAACAAAAGGTACATTTCATAGATCGCAAATAATAATAATAATAACAATAATAATAATAATAATATGAGAAAGCACAAACACACTAGTGCGGTAGTTGCTAACAGGGTTCATTACTCTGACAATAATGGATGCCATCTTAAGTAATAATATGGTTTTAAAAATTAGACATTTTAAGCGAATAAATTTGAGTACAAGTTTTTATCAGTATTAATAAATAAAATATTTGTTATATTTACCCTAATTTTCATTAGGGTAAATATAACAATTAACTTCATTAAAGATTATTTCAGTCAGACACCGTCTGGATATGTTGATAGGAGAGCACTGCACGCCAAGCGAAGGCATGCGGGTTCGAATCTTGGTCTAGACGTTTTTCGCTCTACTGAAAAAAAAAAAAACCTGAAACAATGTCCTTCTCTTCATTTTGATTCATTATTGATTTACTGCGTTATTGTCAGTCCCATAGCTATGCATTTTTTTTAATTGTTTGGTACTCTACACGAGTCCCTCATCAGTACTAATGTCAATATCAATTCACATTTGTACTGATGAAAAGAGAACCGAAACGTTTTAAACTGCTACCCTGATTATGTATATTTAAATAAATTATTATTTCGAGTTAACTCGGCCGTATACGGCTGCCACTGGCATACTATTTTTATATAGCATTCGCAGAATTATTTCTAAAAAATATATTTTGAAGAATATTTCTGTAGCAAATGTTTTCAAAATACATGTGAATGATTTTTGTAGTGCAAATTAAAATATAGTCACCATTCGGGATAGCACACTGATGATAAAACTAAATGCAGTAACACATGTAAAAAATAATTTTAAAAAAATCAACTTAAAACCTGTATAGTGGGCTTTGTTTCCTTTCCTTATATTAAAAATAGAATTAAAAAGTATGATGATTTTTTAGAGTTAAAAAAACAAAATAAATAAAAACGGTAAGGAAAGCAGTTGATTAATTTTATTATGTTATATTAGTGGAGTGATTTAAGTTTATTTTCATTAAATGCGTGATTTTAAATGTCTTATAAAGTCTTAAAGTGTGTCTTATAAACATTTTTATAATATCATTATCAATTTAAATTAAAAAATCTTTAAAATTACTGCGGCTTTAAATGAAATATTTACCTTGCATAATCATCAACAAAAGCATAAAATGGTTGCAAATATTTCATATTCTTTTTTCACCCTAAATATAAAAGCATCTATTATGTAAATCGTAAACTGTCATTTGTAATTTATAGCGCATTATCAAAATCCCTGGAATAAATATAAAAATGATTTCCGAACAACAGAATTCCACACACAAAGAAAAAAGCAGAAATGCTAATGCCTCGAGGCTCTTATTACCTTTTTCACAAAATGTACGCAACATTACCTGCCTGTCAAAAATGCATTTCCATGTAATTGATTGAAATTAGCATTTAATTAAATAATTACACGCAAGGCGATCTCCATCCTTTTTTACCCCGCGAATAAAAATATGAGCCAAATTACCATGCTGGAAACAAAATAAGTTAAAGAATATGAACATTAATTATAGCCACTTGGCAATAGCGCTGGCACATAATTGACTTTCCTCAAGTCTGTCATTAGCGTACTCTAATGTTCGAATTATTTTTGCTTGATAAAACCCTTTTAATATACTCTGTAATTTTGTATCATGACACCAGTCGTCATATCATATATTACATCAGAATACTTATTTAATAAGGTTTTTCTTTTCTGCTGCGAAAGAGTTGCGCACTTTATTATCTTTTAGAAAGAATACTCCCAAATTGAAATTAATAAGACAGATAAATTTAGGATATTTCTGAAGATACTTTTGTTATAAGAAATCATCTAAAAGCACTTATTGGTAATAACTCAATACGCAAAGATTTTTATTTGTTGATTGATCTTTAATGGCAGCAACTAGGGAAGGGTGAATTCGTGTGTTAATTTATTCGTTTTTTTACGTATGCAGCTTGTATATATAAATTGCAACTTTGTGAATGCGGAATTGAAAGAGAATTAAAGAGAAAATGTTATTAATTTTGTTCTCATCCATGCATAAATTAAAAGTTATTATTATATGAGACGATCACAAAATAGGAGGGTATTGAAAAGTTATGATTTAATTTTCAAAAGTCGCACCATTATAACGAGTGCAACAGGTAGTATTTCTTATACGATCTACCTAAAATAATCTACTATAAGGCGAGGTGTTTAGACATCAGAACCCACCCAAAAAAAGTCTTTTGTTACTTTGCTTTTTGTTGTTTAACCCTCTCGTTTCATTGAGCCTCACATGAGACCCTTAATTTAAATGATAAAACGCATTGTTTTAGAAAAGGTTTTCGACTAAATTTTATTTTGAGTGAACATTTTTAATCATCCAGGTCCTATTTATGGTATAAATCAGATTTTTATCGTACTTTTTATTAACATTTTAGTTCTACCAATTCAAAATCCATTTGTAAAAAATAAATCGGGAACGAGAGTATTAATTACTTTAAATCATCTGAAAATGTTAAATTTTAATGATTTTTGTTCAAAGTCATAAGAAAAAATATTACTTAATTAAGTTTAAAAATATTGCAAAGCGACCTCTCTCGAACGTTCCTCCCATTGCAGGGGTCCATGGTGTTGTTTTAACCCCTTCAGGGACGGTAGGATACATCATATCCCATCTAAATTTATTTAAGATTGGAACTTTGATAAAAATGAGGTAAAAAATAGTTTTTCATTATTTTAAAATAAAAATGTCCCAATTTTTGGTAAGAATTCAACACAACACAAATAGAATTTATTTCCCCTCAAAGGATTAAAAGCAGAGATTTCTTATAATTTGAAATAAAGCTTCAATTTTGAGCCGTAACATAAAATTATAAACGGCTTTAACAACCTGTACGAAAGATATAAAAAATAAATCTCGCTTTCACTCTATTTTTGCCTGGAATGCGAATATCAAACAACAATTGAAGACGCTCAGTAAAGAAGCTGAGGGGGAGGTACGCCAAAATATGCGGCGCAAACATATATATAAGACGACATTTTAAAAGCAAAACAGTTTGTAATGTTGAAATATCCTATTAAAATGCATGAGAATTTCTGAATATAAACGCTTAAAGATGATAGGGAAAAACGGAAAAATTCTGGAATATGCTTTTGTTACTCGTGGAACAACAGTTGTGATGCGATATCCTATTTTAAATAATGCAACAAAGGAATATTTTTAAAAGCTTCTTACTTATTTGAATGTAAAGTATCGTAACGTAATATGTTACGGAGGAAAATTATGTAACAATAAAGTTCTATTTTCTAAGAGCAAATATCTAAGAAATATTTTTAAAAGGAAAAGTATTCTGGTTTTTTAAAATAGATATATGAAAGAAGAAAAAAGAAAGTGTTTCATTTCATGACGAAATAGCGTGTGGGAATTAGAGATTTTCTAGGATTGGAAGTACATTTTAAGAGTCGATCTGCTCTATGAAGACGCACTGCAAAGTAAAGCAAGTTGGAAATTTGGAAATTGCTTTTCAAATGTAGAAAGTGAGATGTGTTTGTATTATAGCAAAGTTTTAAAAATATTAAGGGAGACCCGTAAGAAAACCCCCCAAATTTTTATTATTGATTTTAAAGTAATGAATTTTGGTGTACTATTTAAGAATCTTTTTGTAAGGAATAATTAGCAAAAAAATTCACTTTTTATTAAAAATTATTTTTTATAAAAATTTTTATGATTTTTTTTTTTTTTTTTTTTTTTTTTTTTTTTTTTTTTTTTTGTCGAAAATTACACTTTTTAAAATTACTACTCCTCATACAATTTTCAATATTTTGGTATTACTAAAATTTCTTAAAAAGTGTTATAGTATATGAAAAAGACCTAAGGAGAGATATTTTTAATTTTCTATTTTAATCAGCTAAAAAAAAAAAGAAATTACGCATGGTAAATTTCCTTAAATTCGTTATAATTTTCATGTTTACCAATTTATGTAAAATTTTCAGAAATAGTTTAAAAATATATCTCTCCTTACTTTTTTTGCAATTTTTTTAAAGATTCTAAAAACATAAACACTTTGTTTCTAAATCATTTTACCACTGAGCCTTGGTACTTTGAACTTAGGCAAAATATGAAAAAAGTCATTTTCACGAAAACACATTTTAAATGACCGCTAGTCCTTTAAACTCTATAGTGACTACAATTAAAAAAGCTCATTTGCTACCTGTTCCAAGTTTCCCCGAGTTCTGAAATTTTGCATGGATATTCGCAAATATGTATTTTATCGTTTTCTGAGATAATTTTTTTTTTTTTTACTTTGGATGATTTTTGGCCGAAAATGGGGTTCGGGTCTCCCTTAAGATGTTGATGTCATAGTATGCAGTACATCTGATACAGTATAGTGGACGAAATCTTTTATGTGTCCTCACAAATACTATCTGCATTCGATTACACATGGAATAGCTTGTAATAAACTTCAGAAAAGTACAGGGTGATCCAAAAGTCATGACGAAATTTAAAAACGAATGAAGATACAAAGATAAGGTTTGCACCAAACGGATGTAAAGACACTGGGTTTTGTGTGGCTACGAACAAAAATAGTTCTATTGTCAACCAAGAGATGGCGATGTCGAATTTCTGAATTGCAAGCGCGATAGGTACTCGAAGCAGCCACTTTTATGCAAGATGGAGCACTATCTCATATTACTGTGCCTGTGTAACACCTGCTACGCTCAATATTTGGGGGAGAATCCCATTATCAGTTGCTACTTTAATCACGCATGGCCTCCAGGATCTCCCGATCAGACGCCCTGGAGCTTTTGTCTGTGGGGTTTATTGAAGCCAAAAGTGTACCGCGACCAACCGGCATCACTAGCAGCACTGAAAGATGCCATCCGCCAAAATGTGTCTACCATAACGCAAGAAATGCTATTCTATGATTTGAATGTTGAGGTGCCTCGTCTCATAGCTGTACGTTTGAATTATGAACAGTACATTGAACATTTACTGTAGTACTAATTAACTGTAATTAAGCTGACTTGTAAGTTGTCAAATTTTTTTTTTTTTTTTTTACTGTAAATCATCTTTTGGTGCAAAAAATCATTATAGCGCCATCTGTTGGTTGCCGACAGAACTTTTTTTTTTCGTCACCACACAAAACCCGGTTTCTTTTACATCTGTTTGGTGCAAACCTTATCTTTGTATCTTAATTCGTTTTCGAATTATTTATTTTTAAAGTTCGTCGTGACTTTTGGATCACCCGGTGTATCAATTTCATAAAATGTGAAATAGTTTAATAGTTTTAAAACTCGCTCAAAATAGTGTTTCTTCCTATACCGTTGTGTAATGGAAAACTTTCCTGTGGCTCTGTATATTAATAAGAAATATTCTTTGCACTAGAGATTCTGCAGAATGTATTTTTTAGTATATGCAACATAGATGCATATTAATTCTATTATGCTTTTTATTATCTTAGTAATTAATCCATATATCCGATTTTCGTAAATTTGAAATGACTCGACTAAGTCATGCAATAATTATATATTTTTAATTTCAAATGATTCAGTTGAGTGGTTTATCTTATACTACAATGCGAGCCAAAATTGTGTGTGTGTGTGTGTAAATTTTATTTCAAAAACGGCTCTAACGATTTTTACAAAAATTTGGATTTTTCCATTTTCGGGCACGAGAAGACCTTTGGGCTAGGTCACATGTTCGAGAAAATTCGATTATTGGGTCATTTTGGGTCATTTTGGGTCAGGATTAAGGTTTTATATCTAGAGAACGGCTGCATCGATTTTAAGAAAATTTTGTACCCAATCGTTTTTTAACATGAGAAAACTATTGGGCTGGGTCACATGTTCGAAAAATTTGGATTAGTGGGTCATTTTTGGGTCATGGATCAAGCCATTTTTATCTAAAAAATGGTTCTAACGATTTTGACCAAATTTTATATCTTATCGTTTTGGATTACAAGAAGACCATTGGGTTAGGTAACATGTTCGAGAAAATTCGGTTAGTGGGTCATTTTTGGGGTCATTGTGGATCATGCTATTTTTACCTAGAGATTTTCTCACGCTATTTTGACTAAAAATTGCATTCTATGGTTTTCGGGCACGAGAAAAACATTGAGCTATATTACATGTTCGAGAAAAAATTTCAATGGGTCATATTGGGTCATTAAGAGTCTGGGTCAAGCTATTTATATTTAATAAACAGCCTGATCGATTATAACGAAATGTTGCCTGTAACAGTTTTTTGACATGAGAAAGCTAATGGGCTAAGTCACACGATGGAGGGATTTCGATTATAAGAGTCCTTTGTGGGTCATGATGGGTCATAATGGGTCATGGTCAAGCTATATCTAAAGAACAGGTGGATCGATTTTAACGAAATTTCGTATACAGCATTTTTTTGGCAGGATAAAACTATTGGGCTGGGTCACATGTTTGAGAAATTCAGATAAGTGTTTCTTTATTGGGTCATTATGGTCAAACCAATTTTATCTAAAAAAAGGCTTAACGATTACCACAAACTAAAATTTCCAAATTTTGTCGACCGAATTTTGTATTCCACAGTTACACTGGATTGCATAGTTGCTCAAAAGTACGAAACAATGAAAGACAGAGCAATCGTCGCGCCTCTGAATGCGGACTTGAATAGAATAAATTCAGAGATTACTGAAAGGATTCCGGGAGAATCTATACTTTACTATAGCTTTGATTCAATAAAAGATCAACCGGAGGGAGCACTAGAGTTCACCTCGGAATTTCTTAATACCATAGACATTGTGGATCTTCCGCCGCATATACTGAAACTGAAAATTAATACAAAAATAATCTTACTGCGGAACCTCGATGTATCAGAAGGGCTGTACAACGATACACGTCTGATTGTGACGGAGCTTTGTAATAACACTATCAAGGCCAAAATAATTACTGGCGAGAATTTCGGCCACAAAGCTCAAGGGCAAACATTCGATTTCGTGAGCCTGGATTAAGTGTCTCCGTCTTTATGCACGGAATGCTATATTTTGCTTTCTCACGTGTAAAAAGGCGTTCAAGTCTAAAAGTTCTGATTCCAAAAGAAAGACATCAAAGAACTAAAAATGTAGTATGGAAGGATATTGTTTCGTTTTAAATATTTAACTAATGTAAAATTTAGAAATATGTTCATAGTATTGATATTTATAGTTTCTGTAAATAAGAATATTATAAAATAAATTATTTATAACAATAATAGAGCGAGAATTTCATTTTATATAAAATTTAATACAGAGTTTTCTTTAACCGAGCATGGCTCGGTGTTCCCCGCCAGTGCTATGTTATATGTGGACAGGCGGGCGTACTGAACAACGACTGTAAGTGCTACATATTTATATGATTACGAACGCACCTAATAATCTTATTGTAAACAATGATTTGAAGAAAAAAATTATTATATTGCAAAAAATAGTTTTTTTTTTCGTTAAAAACGTTTTATGTTCCTGTTAGTCACATAAAACACCTATGAAATATGCCAATCAATCAATCAATAATACCATATCGCAACTGGTATTATGAAACATTTTCGTACAAACCAGCTATACTCAATATAACTTGCCGACCTTTCATTGCAGTTATTTCTCTCAGCATCATGTTTCAGTGAGCACAAAATTTCAGCGTGGTTCACATTTCAAGGATTCAAATCACAAAAAGAAATGTATATATTTACATATTGTTTGTGTGTAAACAACTTTCTACATATATTTTATTTTTTACATCATCCGATTAATTTTGTGAATGTGTTTAATATTTTTTTATTAGTTATTAATTTCATGTAGTGTTCCCGTGAATAAAAATAAAAGTTTTTTTTCTATTTTACGGTGGCATCAGGCCGGCATGTCTCTGTTTCGTAAACATAAGAAAAAGGTCTATGAGGTCTATCTAGAAAGGTCTATCTAGGTTTTAGAAATCATAGACCTTAACTTGGACTTCAAAGTCTAAATAATACTTTTTAAAAAAACAAAAAAAAAACGCTTAATTAAATGGAACAGACATTCCATTTCATATCATTAAGTCGAAAACTAAAAAAAGGAGTTTCCACTCTATTATTACATATTTATTTTTTTAACACTAATAAGCTTTCATTTTCTTATATATCTATCTATAAAAATATTTGATTCATCAATTTTGTTTCTTTCTCTGGGGCAGGCTTCTTGTTTTTTGTTTACTTGTGTATACAAAATAGTTAATCACTGTGTAGGCATTTAATTTACCTTTTGTGTTGTGTATATATATATATATATGTATTTTTTAATAAATTCTTGGTGGAGCTTGTTGAGCTTAAGTCTATTGGTAGACCTCCCCACCTAGCCGAATCTGAATCTGAATCTAAAACTACCGACGAGAAGTATCTTGGAAATGATGAAGCACCTCTAGATATGACGCAACAAGTCTGTTCAGCTGAAAGATGAGTCCTAAAAGAACAGATATCTGAGGGCCACCAAAGCACTAGTCACCTGAGAAAGGTGGGGAAAGGGGACTTAAAGCCAATGAAGTGGTTTTATATATGACAATATCTTATTTAGATTTTAAAAAATATTTTATCCGAGATTTTTTTTTAGAGTCTTAGAAATGAGATTCTTTCCAGACTGTTTCTTTGATTTGTAGAACAACTTATGCTGGAGCATCAGATTATGGAGGATTCGGTCAAGTCTATAGTTTCCTAATATTTTTCTTATTAATATGTTCGTATGCCATAGTGTGATTATCCATCTAAATTTAAAATTTAAAGATTGATTCGTTATTAAAATTAAAAAAATTATTAAAAATTTAATGATTTTCTTTATATTTCAGGCAATGAAATGCTCGTTTAACCGTAATTAATCAATCTATTTAAACAGCTAGTGTTAATGTTATTAATGTAGAAGTAATTTTTTCTTAAAATAGAAAAAAAATTGACCCAAAAGGGTTAATGTAAAATTCGAAGGGAAATACAGTTATTGAGAATAAATCGAGGTAAGTTATAAAAGGAATTTGAAATTGCTATTTGAAAAATCAGCAAAGACTAAATCTACTGATAGTGATGAAAAATCTGTTTTTGAAAGAGAAAACAATTTATGAAATTAAAAGGAGCTCAAAAAAGTTTATAAGTACCTTCGTTATCAACCGTAAAATATTGGACGGCTGAATTCAAACGGAGCCGATGAAGAATGTCCTGGTAGTCCAATTGAGATTACGACATCAGAATTGATTGAAAATATCCACGATATTGGGATAAACGATCGGAGAGCGAAAGTGCCTGAGATTGCTGAGACTGCGGGTATCTTAACTGAATTGATGTAAAATATTTTAACAACTCATTTGGATATGGAAAAGTTTCCGAAAAATGACTGCCACAAATGCTCCCTATTGACATTAAGCACACCCCTGTATCAATTTCAAAAGAATGTTTGGAGACTTTAAAGCGAAATCCAAATAATTTTTACTGTCGTATAATAACATGGATTCATCACAATATATCAGAAACTAAAGAACAGTTCAAATAGTGGGTTTTTCATGGCCAACTTCCTCAAAAAATGCTAACAAGGAAGGTCTCCATACTGGGCATACTCAACATTTTATGAAAAAAATACTAATTAAGTACTTATGTATGTAATAAAGGATCGGTCAAAATTAGCGGCCGAATCATATTAGAAATTATGCAAAAAAAAAAAAAAATATTTTCGAATATTTGGCGTGAAAAGACGAAAGAGTCACTCGATTTGGCGGGCAGCTCTTTTCGTCGCCAAAAGCAAACGATTATTATGCAACTCAAAACTGTTAGATATTTAGAATATGTGTAAATCGTATTTAATAAATTTAAACATAAACAATGACAGACTTTAATATATTGTATACATATATATACATATTGTATTTCATATATATATATTACTTGTTGAAGTAGCTGTTTAATTAATCACTGGAAAAAATGTTTTTATAGATTTAAAAAAAAATCATATTGAGAAAAATTATCTTCATACATAATTTAAGCGTATTCAAAAATAAAAACCACGGGTTTCCATAGCAACAAAATCTAATCGACAATTCTCAAATGGACTTTGAGCAAGAAACAAATTTAATTAATTTAAATTATGAATTTCGTTTTAAATCTCAAATTTTGATGATTAAATTTGAATATAAATACATATAAATATCGATATAACAAAATTATACTTAAAACAAATTAAAACTTATAAAACTAAAGTTATTTAAATTAAATTTATCAAAACAAGTTCAACATGAAACTTTTTTTTTCTTGAAGTATATTTGACACAAAGTGTTTTTTGAAATTACATTCCTTCGCCAACCGGCGATAAATCGCCAAATAACGAAATTTTCATTATTTTTTTACGGACACTGAATGGTGGTTTCGCCGAAATTTTTTTTATAAACGTATATATCCACACGAGAAGAACATTCTGTAATTTTTTCAGATTTTTCGGGGTATGCCCGTATGGAGACCTTCCTTGTAAGAGTTATCTGGAAACAAAGTCATGGCTACAGTGTTTTGGAATGAATGCATTCGTCATAATTCTCGTCGATTACCTTTAAAAACACAAACTATCATTGAAGAACGTCAACTTATTGGATCTTTTCAACGATTTTGTGAAAGTAAAACGTGCGCAATTGGCAGAGAAAAAATTTTCTTTCATCAAGACAATTTACACGTGAACACCTATGTTATGACCATAGCAAAATTCTATGAACTAACATATTAACTGCTTATGTATTCACTATATTATCAAGATTCTCACGGAGATTTATAAAGAAAGAAAGAAAGAAAATTAAAGTGCAGTTTGCAGGAAATGTGTTTGAAATTGTGGTATGGGACATTCCATATCAACTCAACACACTCTATAAACCTAACCATCTCCAATTTTCATGAAATTTAGCGTAGGTATTCTAATCATATAGACTTAGAATAATACCAATTTTTTTTGCGATATTTCAACTAGTTTTTGAATTATAGTATGTAACGTTTTAAAATTTTTGTCTAAACATCGCAAACGGATTTTTTTTGAATGACTCTAGCAGATCTTCTAATTGAGTTAGAGAGCTATGTGAAAGGTCATTTTACAGCATTTTTCATGCTTTTTCCTGTGATATCCAACATGCTATAGGTTAACACTCAAAATTTTTTGTCAAATTAAAAGAAAAAATTAATTTTAAAGACTTTAAAAAGTACATATTTTAAAGTTTTGAAATTAATTCCATGAATAGTTTGTATTCTTGTAAATCATTTGGCAAAATATAAATTTGGGATGACAATGGGTTCTTTGTTAAAAACTGGAGCTTGTTTTTCATTTTTTTCCTATATTCAGCAGAATAATTTAAAAAAGCTAATATTTACACTTAATGTGAAAATAAATTTTAGCTCTAACCTTAAGAAAAAATGCAAGAATGAATCCAAAACAACTAATTTATAGGCTTATAGAAATACGTGAATTAGCTATTTGAGATATAGCTGTTGCGTTAATTGCAAAAAATGACGCATAGCAGTCCAATTTATTGAACCTCATTTCCCTTACTGCATTTGAAGTATAAAATAACAACAACCAAAAAATCTTTTAGCAGTAATATGATGCAATCAGTTTCTCAAGTTAAGATGGATAAATGCAGAAGATGAAATAAAATAAATTTTCAAGTTCTACAGAAAATTTCAGGAAAGTTTAAAAGGATTTCAACATACCCACAGACATGGATGTAAATATCTGCACATTAGCAGTCTCTTATCAGTAAATTTTATTTGCTTCCTTTGCTTAAATTTTATTAGAACTCTTCGAAAAATTTGGACGAAAAATAACGATTAAAATTTAGTGGTGAAAAACAATTTACTAGCTCATAGATTTTTATATCCCTGCCCATAGATATTTTCAGAAAAATAATCTTTTAAAATCAGCATTCAGATATGCCCGTTAGATACTTATAATTGCAAATTTGTATATTTGCTGTGTTGCATACTTTTCAATAATGCATTTTAATATGAAAAATAAACATTTTGCAGTTACGTTTTTTTTTACTCTTTTTGTATGGCACATTATTGTTTTGTAAATGGCACGTTAATAAACAAAAAACATCATTATACCTCTAAAGTTATAAAATCCTTCACCCGTAAATGTCTGCGGAACCTGAAGTTTGTCATTAAATAAATAACTTATCTTTCCAAAAATAATATTTTTTATTATTAATTAAAATTTTCAATTTAGATTTCATATAATTATGCTTTTAGTTTAATACTTTTGCACAGTTAATGTACTTTAATTTTGAGCATGTTTTGTTTTCTATTGATTTTATTCCGATTTCTCCACTGCCCTTGAAGAAACCCAACCTTGCTTATACAAACTACTTTTATTTATAGCAATATTTTTATTTGTTAAAGTGTATTATTGACGGATTTACATGTTTTAGGAGTCAGAAATTCCCCCAAAACATCTTTTTACAAAATGTCTGTCTGTATGTGACATAAACTTTGTGGGTGCTCCATCTCAAGAATTAATGCACAGAATTTAATAAAAACTTATATTCAAGTAGTCCCTGACAAATTTATCTTGATTAGTTTTTGGTATAAATCGCACAACAGGTGGTGCTGCTATGTCATTTTGTATGATTTACGCAACAGTTATACCTCTAACTAATGGATAGATTTCCATTTCAGATTCAGTTAATCATTGACATGAATGGATGTTGTTTGCATTTTTGTATAAATCACTCAACATGTGGCGCTGCTATACTGCATTTTTCATATTTTTCACAATTCCTCTATCTCAAGAACCAATGCACGGAATTTAATAAAATTTTATACTTAGGTAGTCACTAAGATAAATTGATGCTGATTAGTTTTTAGTGTAAATCGCTCAACAAATGGGACTGCTATGCTGCATTTTTTGCGATTTACGCAACAGGTATATCTCAATAACTAATTTACGGATTTCTATAAACCTATCATTTAATTGTTTTGGATTTATTCTTGCATTCTTTCTTGAGATAAGTGCTCAAATTTATTTTCAAATTAAGAGTAAGTATTAGCGTTCTTGAATTATTCCGCTGAATACGGGGAACAAATGAAAAACAAGCTCCAGTTTTAATTTTTTTTAACAATGAACACATTGTCATCCTAAATTTATATGTTTCCAAATGATTTACAAAAATACAAACTATTCATGGAATTAATTTCAAAATTTTAAAGTATGTACTTTTTGAAATTTTTAATTTTTTTTTAATTTTGACAAAAAAAAAAAGTGTTAACCTATAGCATGTTGGATATCACACGAAAAAGCATGAAAAATGCTGTAAAATGAACATTGAACATTTACATAGCTCTCAATTAGGAAAGCTTCAAGTGTCATTCAAAAAATTTCCGGTTGCAATTTTTAGACAAAAGTTCTAAAACGTTATATGCTATAATTCAAAAACTAGTTGACATATCTCAAAGGAATTTGGTATTATTCCCAGTCTATATAATTAGTATATTTGCACCAAATGTTAAGAAAATCTGAGATGGTCAGGTAAATTTTGTTTTAAAATTGTGTTGATTTGACCTGGAATGACCCGTATGTGTTTGAAGTCAAACTAAATTGTTATATTTGTTGACCTAGTACATTTTTGATACAACTAAAGTTCATATAACTTCATTTTAATAGCATACAGTATCAAAGAATGGCAGTCGCACGCTAATGTTAAACTACAGGAGTATTCTTTTCGAATATGTGATTTGCATTTTAATTTTTTTAAATGATTTTTCTTTCATAGGATATTTGAGGTCAATTTCAAACCGGACAATATTTTACTTTTTTAATTTTGGTTGGAGGGTTATTTTTTTTTAATAATAAGTCTACTTTGAATAATTATTATTGAATCTGTCTGGTTTATTTTATAATAATCAATGATATTTTTTAATCACAATGAAAAATAAATTACATAATATTTACTAAAACTTTTAATTTAGAAGAAATAGATACTTAAAAAATGTAAATTACAATTTCTAAAGGTATCTTTCAGAATTTACACAAATTAAAAAGCGTAAAGTTTACATTTTGTAACGCATAGTTATTCACATATGTGGTGCTCTATTTTCTACCATTAGGAAATAGTTTATTTACAAACATATTTTGAAATGTACTTTAATATTTTACAAATGACATATTCAGCAGATTTATTATTTGCTGAATTTGCGGAATCCGTTTGTAACTTATCTTTGTTCATTCTCAATAACTATATCTTCGTCTGATTTTCACATTAACTATCAAAGGAAATTGCATTTCTCTTCTTTAATAAACTCGAATTCTCAAAAATTAAATCTGCCATTTTATTGCTTTAAATAATCTGAAAGAGAAAAGATGTCTTCTTTCTTCAAAAAGAAGTTATCTTTATAATAAGTTTGAATTGAAGCTTTACGGAAATGAAGGGTTTCTTTTAACAGAATCAAATACGAAAATCTTAAGATCTTTTAAAAAAGTACATTCACTTTTTAGGGTTTAATTTTACTGTCAATTAACTGTACGCATTAATTTCTTTTTTCATTGCTTAAACTATATTTGTCGGTCTTGATACGTTTTAAAAGCAGTTGAGCAGCAAATTTACTATGCGTGAGTTCTTTTAATTTCGGAAAAAAATTTGAAGCTAAAGAAGGGCAGTGGAGTTTCCACTTTACTTCTATTATTAAGTAAAACTACTATTTACGAAACGCTGTTTCTTTAAAAATGAAACGGAAATATTATCCAGGTAGAATAGAAACATCACCTAAATCTATTACTTTTCCTGAAGAACGAATGATTGCAGAACGACATCTTCTTTTTCTATTACTAGATACTTAAAAATGTGGGTTAACATGTGAAATTAAAGATAAAATGTTCAACTATTTTTCACTGTGATTGTTACAAATAGAAAGAAATAAAACTACGGTTAGACAGTGAGCGCTATTTCCTGGAAATGTGTTTTAATATGTGGTCTGTTTTTGAAATTTAACTAAATTGTTGCATTTATTGTTCTAACACTTATTTTAAACAACTGAAGTTATCCTTTTTTTTAAAAAAAAAGCATACACTTTTTATGATAAGACACTTGCACGCTAATGTTAAACTATGGGAGTATTTTTTGTTGTTGTTCTTGTTATTTCTCACTTGCATTTTAATAGTTTTAAATATTTTTCTTCCGTAGGATAGATCAGGTCAATCTCAAACAGGACTATCTTCTTCTTTTTTGATTTTCGTTGCTGTTATTTTATATATGGGCCAACTTTTAACCTTTATTATTTTTTTATTATTATCATTATTGAAACATTCTGACTTTTCTTTCATAAAAAATAATTATATTTTAATAAATCTCAATGAGAAATAAATGGACATATTATGTATTAAAACAGCTGAATTAGCAGAAATAGATTTTTTAAATTGTAAATAACAATTCCTAAAGCTCAAAATTTACACAAATTTAAAAACGTGAAGTTAACATTTTGAAACGCATAGTTATTTGTATCTATGGTACTCTATTTTCTACCATTAGGAAATATTTCATTTAGTAACGTATTTTAAAATATACTTCAACACTCTATAAATCTAATAAGCATATTTATTATTTGCCGAATTTGCAAATAGCAATATCGGATTCCGTTTATAACCTATTTCCGTTGATTCTCAATAACTGTACTTCTGTCTGATTTCACATTAACTATCAAAGGAAATTGCATTTCAGTTCTTCAATAAACTCGAAATCTAAAATTAAACCTGCTATTTTACTAATTAAATAATTTCAAAAGAAAAAGATGTCTTCTTTCTTCAAAAGGAAGTTTTCTTTATAATAAATTTGAATTGGAACTTTACGGAAATGAAGATTTTCTTTTAATAGAATCAAATACGAAAAATTTAAGATTTTTTAAGTTATATATATTCACTTTTTATGATTTTATTTTACATTGAAATTTACTCTGTTAGAATTTTTTTTTTCATTGCTCAAACAATACTTTTCGCTCTTCATACTTTTTAACTGCAGTTCTACAGCAAATTTAGTATGAATAAATTCTTTTAATTTAGGAATAAAATTGGAAACTTTAAAGATCATTGAAGTTTCCGTTTTACTTCTATTATTAAGTAAAACTGCCATTTCTGAAATAGTATTTCATTTAAAATGAAACGGAAATATTACCAGATAGAAAAGAAACATGATCTAAATCTGTTACTTTTCCTAGAGAACAAATGATTACAAATTTGATGAATACAGAATGACTTTTTTTAATGTTACTAGGCACTTTTTTAAAGAAAAAAGAATGGATTAACATATCATATTTAAAGTATTGAAAAAAACATGTATAAAATGTATAAATATTTAAATTAAAATATTCACTAACATATTTTAAAATAAAGTAAAAAATCATAAAAAACATTAAAAAAATAAAGTATTTTTAAATATTTTTAAAAAATATAAAATATTTACCATACAAAGTGCCCTAAAAAGATCGAAAAGCGTTATTATCTTTTTTACCTTTTAGCTATAACGGGCCAATTTAAAATACAAAAGTGTTCAAATATCGTAGAAAATAAGATTACGTTAATGAAATTGCCCTACCATTAATTAAGAAACAATCCTTTTAAACTTAAATAAAACATCTCTTACTACATCCATAACAACAACTATGATATCTATATTATTATTAATTTCTTCGTCTCTTTAGTAAAACAGTAAGCTTTCAAAGTTCATATTATGTATTTTGCTTCTTTAAACATTTTATACGGCATCCGAGAAAAATAATAAATATCAAATCCATACAAAATTCGAGAATTGAACATTTTACGAATGTAATAATCAGCAAATTTATTATTTGCTGAATATCCAAACAGAAATGTCGGATTCTGTTTGTAATCTATCTCAATTGATTCTCAATAACTATATTTCCGTCTGATTTGCACATTAACTATCAAAGAAAATTGCATTCCTGTTCATTAATAAAGTAGAAATATCAAATATTAAATCTTCTATTTTACTGCTTTTAATAATCTCAAAAGGAAAATATGTCTTCTTTCTTCAAAAGGATGTTTTCTTTATAATGAGTTCTGAATTGGAACTTTACGGAAATGAAGAGTTTTTTTAATAGAATCAAACACGAAAAGTTTAAAATTTTCAAAAAAAAAAAAAAAAAAAAAAAATGCATTCACTTTTAAAGTTTTAATTTTACTTTGAATTTTCTGAATGTGTTACTTTTTTTTTCTTTTTCATTGCTCAAACTATATTTTTCGCTTTTGATAATTTTTAAATGCAGTTAAAATGGTACAGAAAATTTAGTATGAGAGAATTATTTTAATTTGAGTATAAAATTGGAAACTAAAAAAGAAAAAAAGAGCATATAAGTTTCCTTTTTTCTTCTATAATTAAGTAAAACTCTCATTTATGAAATAACTTTTCTTTTAAAATGAAACAAAATTATTATCTAGATAGAATAGAAGAATCATCTAAACCTGTTACTTTTATTAAAGAACAAATAATTACATTTTTCTGTTATGCATTTCGCTTTTTAAACTTTTTATGCGACAAATAATACAAATTTGCATTTATTTAATGTGGCTATTTTGAACTTTTTTATTTTTTATATATATTATTGAATTTTTGGGGTTTATATCATAATAATTTAGGATCTTTTCTGTATAGAAATTACAATGAGAATTAAATGGACATATTATGTATTAAAACTGCTAATTTAGAAGAAATAGATTAAAAGAAAAATGTAAATTACAATTTCTAAAAGTCTCGTTCAGAATTTACACAAATGAAAAAGCGTGAAGTTTATATTTTGTAACGCATAGTTTTTTGTATCTATGATACTCTGTTTTCTACAAATAGGAAATAGATTATTTAAGAATTTGTTTTGTGATACACTTCAACATTTTACGAGTGTAATAATTAGCAGATTTATCATTTGACGTATTTTAATAGCAATATCGTGTTCCGTTTGTAACCTATCTCTGCTGATTTTCAAAGCTGTACTTCAGTCTGATTTTTACATTAACTATCAAAGGAAATTACATTTCTGTTCTCTAATAATTTCGAATTCTCAAAAATCAAATCTGCTATTTTGCTGCTTAAATAATCTCAAAAGGAAAAGATGTCTCATTTCTTTAAAAGGAAGTTTTCTTTTTAAGGAGTTTCAATTGGAACTCTACCGAAATGAAGAGTTTCTTTTAATAGAATCAAATACGAAAAGTTTAAGACTTTTAAAAAAGTATATTAACTTTTTATGATTTTATTTTACTTTGAATTTTACTCTTTTAGCATTTTTTTTTTCATTGCTTAAACTGTACTTTTTGCTCTTGATATTTTTAAACTGCAATTGTACAGCAAATTTAGCATGCATAAGTTCTTTTTATTTTAGAATAAAAATGGAAACTTTAAAAGACATTGAAGTTTCCGTTTTACTTCTACTATTAAGTAAAACTGCTTTTTCTGAAATAGTATTTCATATAAAATGAAACGGAAATATTACCAGATAGAAAAGAAACATGATCTAAATCTGTTACTTTTTCTAGAGAATAAATAATTACAAAACTGGTGATTACAGAATAAAATGTTTAATGTTACTAAGCACTTATTTTTTTTTTTTTTTTTTTTTTTTTTTTTTTTTTTTTTTTTTTTTTTAGAAAAAGAATGGATTAACATGTGATATTGAAAATATTGAAAAACATATATAAGATATATATTTTTAATTAAAATATTTACTAACATATTTTAAAATAAAGTAAAAAATCATAAAAAATATTTAAAAAATAAAGTAATTTCAATTATTTAAAAAATATATAAAATGTTTACCATACAAGATGCTCTAAAAAGATGCAAAAGCGTTTATATTTTTTTTACCTTTTAGATTAACGAGGCAATGTAAAATACAAAAGCTTACTAATAAGATTACGTTAATGAAATAGCTCTGCCATTAATTAAGAAACAATCATTTTATACTTAAATAAAACATCTCCGACTACACCCATAACAACATCTATGACATCTATGACATAGCTTCTTCGTCTTTTCAGTAAACTGTAAGCTTGCAAAGTTCATATTATGTAGGGGGAACTGGGAGACATTGATACAGCTTTTTTTAAAAACATTTTTGGGTGTCTAGAAAGCAGAAATTTCAAGTTATTTTTCTATGTGATGTTAGCAAAACCTATGTAGTGTGTTATAAAAATGTACAACCGTTGTTTTATATATTATTTTTGCATGTAATTTTTAAAAAATCAAAAAAAGTAATTTGTATCAATGTGCCCCGTCCCCGGGGCAGATTGATACACTTTGACACGTCTGAGAAAAATGGAGACAAAATAACACCAATGCATATTTTTCATTAAAAAAATAGTTAGCAAACCATTTTATATATATTTATAGACATTAAAATCGCATACAGTTTATTTGTAAGCGATATTATAGCAATTAAAATGAAATGTATAATGACCTAATGTTCTGGCTGTTCCTTGTCTGTTTGTTGGCTGTGGTAACTTTGTCATATCGGGCACTTTAACCCCAGAATTCTCTTCTTTCTTAGGAAAGATGAAAGAATTACCAGGTTTTCTGTTTATAAATTGGTTAATAAAGAATAATTATATTAAAAATTATGTTTTTAATATAATCATCCTGTACTGTTCTGCAGCTTGTTTCTCTTACTTAACATTTTTCATGTCGATAATACTTTTTTCTCTGGAGAATCGATATAAATTTGAGATTTGCCAGGCTGCCGTCCATTTCTTTTGTTGATTCTACTAGCACTATATATTGGGTAAGTTTGTACGTCTTCTGTTTGCAAAAATACTATAAAATGTTCTAATATAAAGAAATTAGAGCTATTTCACTTTAATAAAAACTAATAGTAGAAATTTTTGACAAAAAATGGTTGAATTAAAAAAGTATAGTAAAAAAAAAATAAAAGGTAATGAAAATATGAACTAGAAAGGGATTTAGGTTGTATCAATGTGCCCCGACAAAGACTGTATCAATGTGCCCCATACAGCCATTTTGAATAAAATGAGTCGCAAATCCAATACTTCATAATTTATCTAAAAATAAAGAATGAGGAACTTTTAAAGAGTAGCTTTATTTGCCAGGGAGGGTATTCTTTTCCGTTGGAAACACTAGAACAGTTGTATAATACCATTTCAATTGTACAACTCAAATTTACTTTTGACCTACAAAATCAATTAATCACCCATCCCATTTCATCAAACTATTGAATCATTCCAAAACTTTCTGTATGTAGTTAATTCCACTATTATCACCTTTTGGAGCTGTTGTGAAACTTCTTGTAATGACCCTGTTTGCTGTACAGGGGGTGTATCAATGTGCCCCAAGTATCAATGTGCCCCAGTTCCCCCTATTTTGCTTCTTTAAACTTTTTATACGGCATCTGATACTAAATTTGAGAATTGAAAATTTAAAGAATGTAATAAACAGCGTTCTTTGTTCATTCTCAATAACTGCATTTCCACCTGATTTTCACATTAACTATCAAAGGAAATTGTGTTTGTGTTCTTTAATAAATTAGAAACCTCAAAAATTAAATCTGCTATTTTATTGCTCAAATAATCTCAAAAAAGAAAAATGTCTTATTTCTTCAAAGGGAAGTTTACTTTTTAATGAATTTGAATTCGAGCTTTGCGGAAATGAAGAGTTTCATTTAACAGAATCAAATACGAAAAGTTAAAGATCTTTTTTAAAAATATATATTCGCGTTTTTTTATTCAATTTTACTCTAAAGGCATTATTTTTTTTTTCATTGCTTAAACAGTAATTTACGCCTTTGATACTTTTTATGTGCAGTTATACATCAAACTTAGTATGCATGAGTTATTTTAATTTTAGAATAAAGTTGGAAGTTAAACTAAAAAAAGGCATTGGATTTTCTGTTTTTAAGTGTAAAACTTCCATTTCTGAAACACTATTTTTTAAATGAAAAGAAAATATTAACCAGATGGAATAGAAACATCATCTAAATCTGTTACTTTTCCTAAAGAACAAATGATTTCGGAATGACAGTTTCTTTTTCTATTACTAGACATTTAAAAAAGCAATGGATTAACACGTGAAATTAAAAATATTAATGTCTATATGAAAACATATAAAATTTTAAAATAAAATATTTAATAACATATTTAAAAATATAATAAAACATATTTTAAAAAATGAAATATTTAAAATTTTTTAATAATATAAAAATATATGCAATACAGATTGCCCTAAAGAGATCGAAAAACATTTCTATTTTTCAGCATTTAGAAATAACTGGGTAATGTAAATTACAAAAGTGTTCAAATTAGTGTAGGAAATAGTATTACGTTAATGAAATAGCTGTCACATTAATTAACCCTTTATCTACCGTATTATGAATTGATGAAAATTTTACATTCTAAAGCATTTTAAGTAAATTGTTTAAACTAAATTAAAAGACTTACATAATCATTTAATAAATTTTTGAAGGATTTAGAAGGATTAATTAAATTTGAATTTACAGGGATTTTGTGCAATTTTTATAACCCCACTGAAATCTTTTATTTTAAATTGTTTTTTTTAGTAATTTGTAGAATTATAAAATGTACAAATATGATGTTCTTACAACATAAATATAGAAATACTTCCGATCTGAAAAATCCTCATCCCCCTCCCTCAGTACCAAGAAAGCTGAAAATATACAGAGGGAAAATAAATCATCCCTTTAAAATTATTTTTGTTTTGTGTAATGCTTTTGATACAAAATAAAGTAATGTATCTGTAACTCATTCTAAACAATATTATAACTAGTTGAAGCATTAAAATAATTTTATAATAAGTTATTTTAATGGTACTCATAAGTACCGTTGGTAGATAAAGGATTAAAAAAATCCTTTTTAATTTAAATGAAACATCTATAATGACATCTACAACAAAATCATCAACTTCATCAAACATACCTATATTATTACTTGTTTTCTCGACTTTTAAGTAAAACAATGTGCTTTTAAAATTAATGTTATGTATTTCGCTTTTTTTACTTTTTATACGGAAAACAATACAAATTTAAGCAGTTAGATTTTTTTAAGGGAATATTTTGAACCTTTAAAGTTATTATCATTATCATTGAACTTTTATGGTTTCTTGCAATAATTTATGATTTTTTTAATATACAAATCAAATGAGAATTAAATGGACAAAATGCATATTAAAACTGCTAATTTAGAAGAAATAGATTTAAAAAAAATTAAATTACAATTCCTAAAAGTCTCTTTCAGAATTTACACAAATTAAAATGTGTAAAGATTATATTTTTTATCGCATAGTTACTTATATCTATAGTACTCTACTTTCTACTATTAGGAACTAGCTTATTTACTAATGTATTTTGTAATAATACTTCAACATTTTAGGAATGTAAAAATCAGCATTATTATTATTTGCCGAATTTGCAAATAGTAATATCTGATTCCTATCTGATTTTAACCTATAGCAATTGATTCTCAATAACTAAATTTCTGTCTCATTTTCACATTAACTATCAAAGGAAATTGCTTTTATGTTCTTTAATAAACTCGAAATCTAAAATTAAATCTGCTATTTTACTGCTTAAATAATCTCAAAAATTAAAAAAATGTCTTATTTCTTCAAAAGAAAGTTTTCTTTTTACTGAGTTTGAATTGGAACTTTACGGAAATGAAGAGTTTCTTTTAAAAGAATCAATTACGAATAGTTTGAAGATCTTTTAAAAGTATATTCACTTTTTAGAAGTTAATTTTACTTTGAATTTTCATCTGAACGCATTATTTTTTTTCATTGCTATACTTTTCGTTCTTGATACTTTTTAACTGGAGTTGTACATCAAATTTAGCATGCATGAGTTTTTTTAATTTGAGAATAAAATTGGAAGTTAAACTAAAAAAAGGGCATTGGAGTTTCCGTTTTAATTCTGTTAAAAAAGTAAAACTGCCATTTCTAAAACACTATTTCTTTTAAAATGAAACGGAAATGTGATCGAGATAGAATAGAAACATCATGTAAATCTGTTACTTATACTAACGAACAAATGATTACAAACTTAATGATTACAGAATGACATTTGTAAAGTTACTGGGCACCTTTTTTTTTAAAAAATGGATTAACATGTAATATTGAAAATATTGGAAAAATGTATAAATATTTAAATTAAATATTTAATAACATATTTTAAATAAAGTAAAAAAAAATCATAAAAAATATTTTAAAAGATAAGGTATTTAAAAATATTGAATACATATATAAAATGTTTACCATACAGTGTGCCCTAAAAAGAACGAAAAAGCGTTTCTATTTTTTAGCATTTAGAGATAACTAGACAATATAAATTACAAAAGCGTTCAAACTAACGAAGAAAATAAGATTACGTTACTGAAATAGCCCTGCCATTATTTAAAAAACAATCCTTTTAAACTTAAATAAAACATCTCTAACTACATCCATAGCAACATCTATAATATCTTCTTCGTTTTTACAGAAAAATAGTGAGCTTTCACAGTTCATATTATGTATTTTGCTTCTTTAAACTTTTTATACGGCATCCGATACTAAATTCGAGAATGCAATATTTTAAGAATGCAATAATCAGCAAATTTAATTTTTGAGAAATTTGCAAATAGCAATATCGATTCCGTTTGTAACCTACATCCGTTCGTTCTCAATAACTGTATTTCCGCCTGATTTTCACATTAACTATCAAAGGAAATTACATTTCTGTTCTTTAATAAACTAGAAATCTCAAAAAATAAATCTGCTATTTTACTACTTATAATTTCAAAAAGGAAAAGATGTCTTCTTTCTTCAAAAGGAAGTTTCCATTATAATGAGTTTGGATTGGAGTTTTACGAAAATGAAGAATTTCTTTTAATCAAATACGAAACGTTCAAGAATTTTAAAACAATATATTCACTTTTTATGATTTTTTTTTACTTTGAATTTTACTCCGTTAGCATTAATTTTTTTTTTCATTGCTTAAACTGTACTTTCTCTCTTGATACTTTTTAGAAGCAGTTGTACAGTAAATTTAGTATGCATAAGTTCTTTTAATTTTAGAATAAAATTGGAAACTAGAAAAAGTGCATTGAAGTTTCCGTTTTACTTCTATTATTAAGTAAAACTGCTCTTTCTGAAATAGTATTTGATTTAAAATTAAACGGAAATATTATACAGATAAAATAGAAACATCATTTAAATCTGTTAATTTTTCTAAAGAACAAATTATTACAAAGTTGATGATTACAGAATGACTTTTTTTAATGTTACTAGACACTTTGTTTTCTTTAAAAAAAGAAAGGATTCACATGTGATATTGAAAATATTGAAAAAATATATAAAAAATGTATAATGTGTAATATGGATTTAGAACGATTAATTAAATTTGAATTTGCAGGGATTTTGTGCAATATTTATAACTCCACTCTCTTAAAAAGTCAGCCATAAAATAACTCAAGTTGAGCCGAAATTAGCTCATCTCGCGTTTTGAAAGGCAGCTTCTCAAAAAGATTTGAAACAACTCGAGTAGTGAGTCATTTGTAAGCAATTTAAATCAAGATGAGTGGTTTAAAAAAGCCATTTAAATCAAGAAGAGTGAAACGTTTGACAAACAACTCATTCACGATCCAATAAATTACAGCTCTTTCCTGAGTAGCCAAACCACTCTTTCGTTTTAAGAATTCACTCAAATCTTTTATCTGAAATTGTTTTCTTAGTATTTTGTAGAATTATAAAATGTATAAATATGATGCTCTTACAATATAATTACAGAAATATTTCCGAATTGGAAAAATCCCGATCCCTCTCTCTCAGCACCAAAAAAAGCTGAAATGATTCAAAGGCAAAAGAAATCATTCCCTTAAAAAAGTTTTTGTTTTGTGTAACCAATAATGCTTTTGGAACAAAATCAAGTAATGTATCTTTATATCATTCTAAACAGTATTACAACTAATTTACGCATTAAAATAATTTTATAATAAGTTATTTTAATGGTACTTATAAGTACCGTCGGTAGGTAAAGGGTAAAAAAAATCCTTTTAAATTTAAATGATACATGTATAACAAAATCTGCAACAACGTCTAAAATCAACGTCATCATCAAAAATATCTATATTTTTATTACTTTTCTCAATTTTTAAGTAAAACAGTGAGCTTTTAAAATTAATGTTAAGTATTTTTCTTTTTAAACTTTTTATACGGCAAATAATACAAATTTAAAAAGTTTGATTTTTTTTAATGTGGATATTTTGAGCCTTTAAATTTATTATTATTGAACCTTTGTGGTTTATCTCGCAATATTTTTGTGATTTTTTTAGTATAAAAATCACAATTAGAAGTAAATATATATTATATATTATATATAACTGCTAATTTAGAAGAAATAGATTTAAAAAAAATTAAATTACAATTCCTAAAAGTCTCTTTCAGAATTTACACAAATTAAAATGTGTAAAGATTATATTTTGTAATGCATAGTTATTTATATCTATGGTTCTCTGCTATCTACAATTAGGAAATAGTTTATTTACTAACGTTTTTCGTAATTTACTTCAACATTTTAGGAATGTAATAATCAGCATTATTATTATCTTCCGAATTTGCAAATAGTAATGTCGGATTCCGTTTGTAACCTATCTCAGATGATTCTCAATAACTATATTTCCGTCTGATTTTCACACTAACTATCAAAGGAAATTGCATTTCTGTTCTTTGATACAACAGAAATCTCAAAAATTAAATCTGCTATTTTACTGCTTAAATAATCTCAAAAAGGAAAAGACATCTCTTTCTTCAAAAGAGAAGTTTTCTTTTTAATGAGTTTGAATTGGGACTTTACGGAAATGAAGAGTTTCTTTTAACAGAATCAAATACGAAAAGTTTAAGAGTCAAAAGAAATATATTCACTTTTTAGGATTAAATTTTACTTTGAATTTTAGTCTGAACACATTATTATTATTTTTTTTTTTCGTTGCTTAAACTATACTTTTCGCTCTTGACTCCTTTTTAACTGCAGTTGTACATCAAATTTAGCATGCATGAGTTCTTTTAATTTGAGAATAAAATTAGAAACTAGAAAAAAGACAGTGGAATTTTCATTTTACTTCTATTATTAAGTAAAACTGCCATTTCTGAAACACTATTTCTTTTAAAATGAAACGGAAATATTATGCATATAGAATAGAAACATCATCTGAATCTGTTACTTTTCCTAAAGAACTAATGATTACAGAATGACATTTTTTTCTATTACTTGAAACTTTAAAAAAGCAATAGGTTAATAATAGGAAATTAAAAATATTGAAAAATTTTGAATATGTGTAATTGTTTAAAATAAAATATTTAATAACATATTTAAAAATTTAATAAAGCTATTTTTAAAATTAAATATTTAAAAATATTAAAAAATATATAAAATGTATACTAAACAGAGCTGCTTAAAAGATTTAAAAACTTTTGTATTATTAGCATATAGAGATTACAGGGCAGAATAAATTACGGAATTGTTCAAATTAACATAGAAAACTAGATTACGAAAATGAAATAGTCCTGCCATTAATTGGGAAAAAAAATCAATTTTAAACTATAATAAAACATCTATAGCTACATCCGTAACAACATCTATGATATCTATATTATTATTAGTTTTATCGCTTTTTTATTTAGCCGCTTTTAAGTAAAACAGCGACTTTTTAAAATTCATGTTAAGTATTTTGTTTTTCAAACTGCTTATACAGCATGTGATACAAAATTCGAAAATTGAAAATTTTACAAATGTAACAGTCATTGAATTTATATTTTGCCGAATTTTCAAATAGCAATATAAGATTCCGTTTCTAACCTATTTCCATTGATTCTGAATAACTGTATTTCCGCCTGATTTTCACATAAACTATCAAAGGAAATTGCATTTCTGTTCTTTAATAAACTAGAAATTTTAAAAATTTAAATCTCCTATTTTACTGCTTAAATAATCTCTAAAAGGAAAAGATGTCTTCTTTCTTCAAAAGGAAGTTTTCTTTTTAATGAGTTTGAATTGGGACTTTACTGAAATGAAAAGTGTCTTTTAACAGAATGAAATGCGAAAAGTTTAAGAATTTTTTTAAAAGTATATTCACTTTTTAGGATTTAATTTTACTTTGAATTTTCTGAATGTATTTTTTTTTCATTGCTTTAACTATTCGCTCTTGATATTTTAAACTGCAGTTTTACAGTACATTTAGTATGCGTGAGTTCTTTTAATTTGAGAATAAAATTTGATGCTAAAGAAGGGCATTGAAGTTTCCGTTTTAATTCTGTTACGTAAAACTGCCATTTATGAAACACTATTTATTTTAAAATGACACGGAAATATTATCGAGATAGAATAGAAACATCATATAAATCTGTTACTTTTTCTAAAGAACAAATGATTTCAGAATGACATTTTCTTTTCTATTACTAGACACTTAAAAAAGCAATGGATTAACACGTGAAATTAAAAATATTGGAAATATATTTAAAACTATAAGTATTTAAAATAAAATATTTAATAACGTATTTTGAAATATAATAAAAAATATTTTTAAAAATGAAATATTTAAAAATTTTTAAAAATACATAAAATTTACACTATACAGAGTGTCAATAGATCGAACAGCGTTTCTATTTTTTAGCATTTAAAAATAAGTGGGCATTCTAAATTACAAAAATGTTCAAACTAACATAAGAAATGAGACTACGTTAATGAAATAGCCCTGCTATTAAATAAAAAAATCATTTTAAATTTAAATAAAACATCTATAACGACATTTATAACAAAATCTACAACAACATCTGTAACAACATCAAATATATCTATAGTATTATTAGTATCCTCGACTTTTAAGTAAAACAGTGGGCTTTTAAAATTATTTATATTATGTATTTTGCTTTTTTAACTTTTTACGCAGTAAACAATACATATTTTGAAAATTACATTTTTAATGGGGCTATTTCGAATCATTAAATTTATTATTGATATTATTGAACCTTTGTGGTTTATCTCGTAATAATTTATGTTTTTTTTTTTTTATTTACATACAAAGCACAATGAGAAATGGATGGACATATTATATATTAAAACTGCTGATTTAGAAGAAATAGATTTAAATATTAAAGTTATAATTCCTAAAGGACTCTTTCAGAACTTACACAAATTAAAAATCATAACGATTATATTTTGTAACGCACTGGTATTTATATTTATTATGGTATTCTGCTTTCTGCCAATAGGAAATGGTTTATTTACTAACGTATTCTGTAATACACTTCAATCTTTTTCGAATGTAATAATCAGCATTATTATTATTTGCCAAATTTGCAAACAGTAATATCGGATTCCGTTTGTAACCTATCTCAATTGATTCTCAACAACTGTATTTCCGTCTGATTTCATATTAACTATTAAAGGAAATTGTATTTCTATTTGTTAATAAACTAGAAATTTCAAAAATTGAATCCGCTATTTTACTGTTTAAATAATCTCAAAAATCAAAAGATGTCTTCTTTCTTCAAAAGCAAGTTTTCTTTTTAATGATTTTGAATTGGAACTTTACGGAAATGAAGAGTTTCATTTAACAGAATGACATGCGAAAAATTTAAGATTTTTTTTAAAAAAAGTATATTTACTTTTTAGGATTTAATTTTACTTTGAATTTTCTGAATGTATTAATATTTTTTTCATTGCTTAATTTATTCGATTTTGATACCTTTTAACCGCAGCTCTGTACAGCAAATTTAGTATGCGTGACTTCTTTTAATTTCAGAATAAAACTGTAAACTAAAAAAAATGCATCGGAGTTTCCGTTTTACTACTGTTATTAAGTAAAATTGCCATTTCTGAAATACCATTTCTTTTAAAATGAAACGGAAATATTTTCCATATGGAATAACAATATAATCTAAATCTGTTACTCTTTCTAAATAACAAATGATTATAAACTTGATGATTACAGTATGACCCTTTTTTCTGTTAATAGGTACTTTAAAAAGAGCAATAAATTAATATGTGATATTGAAAACCCTGAAAATATATAAAATTAAAGTAAAATATTTTATAAAATATTTAAAAATTAAAAAAATCATAAAATTATTTTAAAAAACAAAATATTTAAAAACTTATAAAATATATACTATACAGAGTGCCCTAAAAAGATCGAAAAGTGGTTTTATTTTTAACGAGTTAGAGATAACTGGGCAATGGAAATTTACAAAAGTGTTCAAAATAACGTAGGAAATAAGATTATGCTTAAGAAAGAGCCCTACATTTAATTTAAAGAAATCCTTTTAAACTTAAAAAAAAATACCATCTCTAACAACATCAATAACATTAATTGTATATTCCAAGGTAAATATTTTAACTAGCTTTAAATACAGATTAATCAATCATGCGAATTGAATATTTCCAACCGATCGTAAAATGCCCAAGCCCGGAATCGAACCCAGATCTCTGGTCCCGGCCTGAGCAAGTTTTCGCTCAGTTGGAAATATTCAATTCGTATGATAAATTTACCAATCAGTTTGATTGTGTTAAAATAATAGCATTTCTAGATAGCCATCGTTATATTGAGTTCCTTTACCTGCGTATTATGCTGTCGAGCTGTCTAAATGACAAACCAGATGTTGTGACTAATAAGGCGAGAAATGCCCGATGGTCATCGCCCAGTTAGCTTAAACGGTAAAGCTTTGACCTTGTAAGCCAAAAATCTGGGTTAGATCCCCGGCCTGGGCAATTTGTCACTAAGTTGGAAATATTCAATTAGTATTATAAATTTAACAATCAGTTTGATTGTGTTAAAATAATAGTAATTTATCATGATTGCACATATGGAACGCATCCTCTGTTTTCGAAAGTTTTGCACAATGCAGACTTGTAAGTAACTAGTTTCTTGTTGAAATTTGGAAAAATCAATCTGGATAGCTATTAAAATATGTTCAGCTTCATGTTGTCCCAAGCTCTCCAAGCTATTTTTAAAAAGCAACTCACTAAATCGCCTCTGAATTTTCATAATATTTTATTGGACTTTTTTAAAAAGTTGCCCCAAATAGCTGATTAGCAAATTGTGAAATAAGAATTTTGTAATCTTCACGCATGTGTAGTTAAAATTTATTTCATATAAATGACTGGACTACAATTGACTGAACTTTTTTATGAGTTGTCCTAAATAGCCGATTATCAAATTATGAAGTAAAGACTTTGTAATCTTTCACGCATTCGCAGTTAAAAATTATTTCATACAAATACCATATATCATAAATATTCAAAATATTCATGTTTTAATTACAATATACTCGTTTTACTCTTTCTTTTTAAGTTTTGTTAAATTTGTTTAAAAGTTTTGTTTAATTTGGTTGAAAACTTTACACGAATAAACAAAAAAACTTTTTAATTTTTCACAGAGACGTTAACATCCTCTCTAATATAGATGCAATACTTGCACAAATGCTCACAAACATTGAACAAGACCTAAATAATTTTTTAACATAGTGCAACACCATTTTTAGAATTTTTTGTTATATATATCAGAATTTTTTGTTGCGTGCATCAGAATTTTCTATTACATACATCACAAATACAATCTTATTATCAAATTTATTATTACTACCTTAATTACCCTACCCACTAAATCGTCACCAAAAAATATGAAGTCAAACATGATCTTTACACTCTAGAAGTTCGAGAACAATTTCTACAGATCTTGTAAAATTGAAAGTGTACCGAGACTTATCTTTAATTTTTGGACATGTGTGTAAAACAAACCATCACTCGAAATTAGTTTTGTTTTTTAAACAAATTATTTGTTATTCCAAAATTTCTAATAATTTTATTTAACATTGCTGCAGAAAATTTCCAGTGTAACGTAAAATTATCACATAAAATTATCACACAAGTAGTCACATAATTGGGAATTTATCTTTAAATAAAACGATGGGTGTTAGTGTACAAAAAATTCTAATTAACATAAAATTTAAAGTATCATAACTTGATAACATTAAATGATTAAAAAGGCTGGTGTGAAATGATAAGATGAAAAGAACTTCTTAAAAACACCATAAAAATTGTTAAAATTCTAATAAAATGTAAAAATAATTTAATAGAAAATAATAAATGTAATAAAATATAAATATTGAAGTTTGTATGATGTTTTTAAGAATTTCTGATTATCTTATGATTTCATAAGTCTTGTCGTAAAGAATGGAATTTAATTTATTTGTCAGACCATCAGAACTTTTTTTTCTAAATGTAATTTATAATATACAGAAGCTGTATAAAATATAAAATTTTTAACTTTTACGGAAATAGCTATTTTTACATAAATTCCTTCCAAGATGATGATGAAGAAGATACTTTATAAATGTTTATCATTGAAAGTGTACAGATAAAACCAACGATTTACAAATTCCTTATTGGACAACGGTAAGAAAGGATCTCCTGCATACCGCATGAGTTGCATTTTAGAAAATACAGCAAAAATTAGGCTTTACTAAATTTTTGTTATAGCGTAGATATATATTAATGTTTAAATATTTTTTTTTTCATCCCTTTCTAAAATTTAACATTTTATCATGAACAGAAAAACCATTTCAAAATAAATCATTTCTTATTTATTTTATTAAATATGATGAAGCTACTAATTTTATGTCTGTCAGATTCAATAAATAGTTTAAAAAAAAAAAAGAGGTAACGTTGCGCATTTAAAAATCATTTTCAGTTATATTTCCTTTCTTTTCTTTATACAGAGATGTTCTGTCCCGAATTTAATTTAACGATTGATTTATGTTTTTTATTAGGTGCGGAAATCTATTTGTAACAATTAAACTACTTGGATATGTGCAATAGCAGATGCAATTTTCTGGAATAACGGAAACAATCGCAATTATTCTTGCGTCTGTATGGAGTCAACCTTGACAGGGATATAAAATTTAAATACAGACAGGGCCATACCTAAGGAGGTGATGTGGACGGTCCACCCCCTCCCCCCATAAAGCATTTTGAGCCTCCCCTGGAAAAAATTCCAAGGTCATTAAATAAATTTTTGTTTTTAAAAATCCAAATGAAATTCTGTTCAAAAATCTAATTTAGTTTTGAGGACCTTTCATAGTTTTTCAGAAATACTAAATTGTAATTAAAATAATTACTATTTCAAGATTCGCTCATCCTATTTGCACATATGAAGCTATGATTGCACTAGTTAAAAACTCGAATTTTTCATCCTCCTATTCTTTTTTTTAGCATAAAATGAAGTTCTTTCAACGGTTTAATAAGAAACATACAATATAAATTTGCACTAATTTATCTTTCTGCATCAGAGAGAGAGCGACAGAAAATATGAGCCCCTCCCCCAACATTTTCTTGACCCCCCTCCTTTTATTCACTTCAAGCTACGGCCCTGATTATAGATTAATATGGCGAATTGCACGCCTTCTGATAGGTCATGTAAATTTAAATAATCTCATTCACTTTTCATACAACGGTTATTTTAGTTGTGTTTTATTGGACATTTTCTGAATTCGCCATGGCCGTGATATGATATTTTTGGCATATAGATGTACTTCTGTTTGTCGTCACTCCTACCTCAGACTTCTTCCTTAAGAATTGTATGAAAGTTACAGGGCTATCCCACTCTTAAAATGATCCTAAGAATACTGTACTTATAATGAAAGAATTTGTTAATAAAATAATTTGCTAGGAAATAGTATTCATCTTGTACAGCATGAAAATTTTTTTCGTATATCAGTTCTTTTAGGATTACGAAGCCTTTTAGGGTGATGCCGGAACAACAATATATCCTGCAATGTGCAGCCACTATTCATCAAGTTTTCCGTCCTCGATTCTTCGATATTTGCCAAAATACTTTTTGATGGTAAATTATTTTGATTGCTTCAAAGGTATTTATTCATTTAATAAAAACAGAAAATAAATGTTCTAAAGTTTAATACGCCATAGTTATTTTAAACCTTTAAAGCAACAAAATGCTTCGTATGAATTTTTTTCTGAGCACTAAAATTTTCCGATAGTAATCTGTAAGTATTCAATCGCAGAAATTCTTCAATAATAAAAGTCAAAAATTCATTCTACGCATTTATTCTGCGTTGTTTATTCATACAATAATTTGCGTTTGCTGATTATTTATGTATTTTTGTTTCAGTAAATAGCAACAAAAGAGTTTTTTCCTTTTTTTTAATCTTATTTAACTTAAACTCCCAAAAAATCACCAGTTACTTTAGTAATAAAAATTTCCGAATGTTTTAAAATTAAAGTAGAGAATTTAATAGGAAATAGTTTTAATTTTACAGAATTTATTCAAAACTTTCAATTTAAAATTTACGGTTAAATTCTTTTCTACTTCAAAATTGCATTTTTTTTTTTCAAAATAATTTTCTTTTCTGCTATAAAAATATTTCTCTCCTAATATATTTAGCTTTATAAAATACAAATTACATTTAATCAATATGTAATCTCACCACGTGTTCCTTAATATACAGAACTAAAATAGACGCATCATTAAACACTAAATTTGTTCGGAAACGACCTTTTTTTTCTCGAATTTGTTTTGTAGAGATATGTTCTTGGAAAACATGCAAATTATTGCTTAATGTTAAAAGTAAGTGCATTTTTTGAAGCCTCCGAACTTTTTATTCAAATTTCGTACATCATTAAAACTCGATTTACATGATTTTTTCCTTATATGTGTAAGTTTCTCTTTTATAATTTATTTTTTAAAACGATAAAATTTATTTTCTTGGCCCACAGAAACTTAAAAAACATAAACAAACTTCACATTAAGGACAGAAAATGACTTAAAAATTAAAATCTGTCTCACTTAAAACCTGTTTAAAGATTTTAAATGAGTATTCCAAAATTTATTTTATGCTATTTAAAATTCTGCCATTAAATCAATGTCAGTGTCCCTGACCCCAGTGCATGCATGGGCAAGTAGCGCATTTTCTCCCGGTCCCGATAATGTATGAACGTCCGAAAATTTCTAATAGTAGCTTTTATCATATCTTTTTTATTTTATATGTATATATATATTTATTTAACCGATTCGTATCACTGTCACTAATGCTTTAATCATGATTTTGATTAATGCAATAACAATAACACTTCCATAAGTTATTTTTAATTCAATGAAATACGTATTATGCCTTAAACTAGATTCAAACAGGAGTATCAAAAAGCTAAAATTACAGTTTCTATACTATGTAGATTATGAAATATCATTACATCTAGTACACAATAATTATTGAATATTAGGAAACAGACTCGGCGTTGTCCAAGCTTGTGATAGTATCCTTAAATGAACCTTAAAATTGTATGATTTTGCATCTTTTACTCGATTTTGTTTTAAATATGTATTGTCTCCCGGGGGAGGAAGAGAATCAAGATAAGGAGGGGGGGGAGGAGAGAGAGAAACGTTCATGATATAAAGAGTGGTCCGATGATTTTTCGAATGTATATCACATGAAGGTTTCTGAGAAAATTTGAAAATTGCCGAGATATGATGAAATATTCTAAAATTTTCGACCCTCCCTTTTTAACGCCCTTAGGAGGAGAATTTCTAAAATCGCGGAAACATGGATTTAATTATTTTTAGTAGATCTATTTTTAAGAATTACAAGTTTCTACCTAAAACGGCTGCTGAAATATTGGTAAATGTTCTAAAAATTTCAATTCCTTTTTGTCATCCTTAAAGTAAGGGGGGAATTTAAAAAAAAGTTGAAACGCATGTTTATTTATCTGTTAGTAGATTTATTTTTTCTAATTTCATGCTATTACCTAAGATGGCTGCTGAGATATGGTCACATGTTCAAAAATCTTTGACCATATTTAACAACTTGAAGGGAGGGAGATTTCCAAATTTCTTTTCTTAGTGCTTACTTATGTCACAAGAAGTAATATTCCTCCCTATTCTCATGACTTTAGACTCAGTAGTTTGAGTTGGGCGTTGATTATAAGTCAGTCAGGATTGTATGGTGTAGTAATGAATAAATTAAAATTTCAAAGGACCTCTACTGATGAAAATTTTTTTAAGGACTAAGGTACTTATTACTAAAGTACTTAGTAATCTGCAGTCAAATGCTTTCAAATGATATGTCACATGAAAAATTCATTTTCAACTTCTCAAAAAGAGGGGAAATGCCACCTGATTGTCTGAGATCAAAATAGAACTTGTCAGTCGAAGACCTGTGAGGAGTTTTACCTTTGGTCAAATCCTCAAATGCAGGCGGATTTCGCTGTAGTTTAATTAGGAGCTGAGTTTAAAAATTGCTTCCCTGGGGGGGGGGGGGGGAATTAGGGATAAGACTGAAAAAAAAATTCATTGTATGAAACAGTGGTCCGAGGATTTTCCGATGGTGTATCACATGAGGATTTAGGAAAGAGTTTGAAAAATGCAGTAATCTTTTAAATTCCGCATCCCTCTTAAACACTCTTAAGGGTTGGGGATATTCTGAATTTGCTGAAATGTGTGATACGCCTTTAATTATTTTTTTACTAAATTGATTTTCCGTAATTTCATGCTGAAACAGCTACTGAGATATGGTCACATGCTCTAAATGTTTCGACTGCCCCCCCTTTTAATCTCAAAGTTTTTTTTTTCTCACTTACTTAAGAAGTATGTTTCTCACAATTTTCATGCTTTTAGAGCCAGTAGTTTGAACTATGCTTTGATTATGAGACAAACTCTTTTATATATATTTAGATTTTTCTTATTTTTCCCACTTTTTCTGGTGGAATTAAATTTATTTTTTGTCTTATTGTACTATTTCTAAAGAAAGAGAAAATGTTGAAATATATTAAATAAGTAAATAAACTATTCAATTTATATTAAACGATTTCATGTATAATAAAATTCATATTGAGGCTTAATATTTCATGCACATTATGAAGAACATAGCATTTACAGGAATACACAAAAGAATATTCCATCAAATAGTATATTCCAAATAGTACAGATTTCAAATAGTATATTCCAAATAGTACAGATTTCAAATAGTATATTCCATCAGAAATACTGTATACTATCGGCTGATGGGTGGATAAAATATATCTTTAACTATGATAAGCGTTTTTAAGTTTCACTAAATGTATGAAAATTATATGGTTTCTATAAATGCTACAGTTGATATAAAGGGTTACAGCTAAGAGAGCTTAAAGTTTACTGAATATGAGCAAAATTTACTTAAAGGTGGTTCTTAAATAACGTATGCATTTTACATTGAACTGCATTCGGTTTACTAAGAAATGTTATTAGAATATATGATATGCAGGGCCACACAAAGAATTGGATACATGGATCCCTATAAATGATAATTTCTTAGAAAGTCATTTCAATAGTTTTAAGAGTGTTTCTGTTTGAAATAAAAATACTGGCGAATAAAAATACTGGCGTGTAATAAATTTACTAGGTAAACCACATGCTTGAACAAAAGTATTCAAGTATGTTTCCATCTACACTATCTACCAAAAAGTATTTGTACACTTTCAGTTTTTGACATTTTGTCAAATATTTAAAAATATACTGGTCGGATTCTTCTGGAACTTCAGAAATATAAAGATTATGTTTAACTTTATATTTATTTACATTCATTTGTTAAGCGGGTAATTAGGGAGCCGGCAAAAAAACAAAGAATAATAGAAATATTTGGGATCGCCCTGTACATGAAAATGCACGAAACGACTTATCGCTTTAGAATACAAATATATGAATACAGTAGAATATGTACACTAATTTTTGTGAGAATAGCATGTCTATTTATGGCGATAGAGCGATTTTTTTGAAAAATTCAAAAAATTCTGGTATGTTTTTTGTTTATATCATGCTGGGTTTTTGACCAAATTTAACGCAAATTTCAGAAAAATTGGCAAAATGCAGTAGAAAAAATGTAGCGCAATTGGAATATAAATATATTAAATATTTTATGAAATATGAGTAGTTTTATGAAATAATTTTTATCTGCGCATGCGCGAACGATAAAAACAATTCTTTTACATCATTTAATAGTCAATTCTATGGAGTAACTTATAAAAAAAATCCAATGAAATATCGTGAAAATTCAAAAAGATATCATTATTATAAGTAAGCTGTTTTTATATTGCTCTCTAAAAACGGCTGAATTATAAGGGATTCTCCACAAATTGACATTTTTTATTGACTGACTTTTAGGAAAAAATTAGTATTTAATGTATACAATATCTAATACAATATTTCTGTTAATAAGTATCTTGACATCTGTGATGGAAAAGAATAAAAGCCCTTTTCCTTTTCTATCACAGGTGTCAAGATACTTATTAGCAGCAATATTGTATTTATTAAATAGTACTAATCTTTTCCTAAAAGTCAGTTAATAAAAAATGTCAATTTGTGGAGAATCCCTTATCATTCAGCCGTTTTTAGAGAGCAATGTAAAAACAGCTTACTTATGATAATGATATCTTTTTGAATTTTCACGATATTTGATTGGATTTTTTTTTTTATAAGTTACTCTATAGAATTGACTATTAAATGATGTAAAAGAATTGTTTTTATCGTTCGCGCATGCGCAGATAAAAATTATTTCATAAAACTACTCATATTTCATAAAGTATTGAATATATTTATATTCCAATTGCGCTATATTTTTTTTAATAGATTTTGCCAATTTTCCTGAAATTTGCGTTAAATTTGGTCAAAAACCCTCTATGATATAAATAAAAAACATACCAGAATTTTTTGAATTTTTCAAAAAAATCGCTCTATCGCCATAAATATACATGCTATTCTCACAAAAATTAGTGTACATATTCTACTGTATTCATATATTTGTTTTCTAAAGCGATAAGTCGTTTCGTGCATTTTCATGTACAGGGCGATCCCAAATATTTCTATTATTCTTTGTTTTTTTTGCCGGCCCCCTAATTACCCGCTTAACAAATGAATGTAAATAAATATAAAGTTAAACATAATCTTTATATTTCTGAAGTTCCAGAAGAATCCGACCAGTATATTTTTAAATATTTGACAAAATGTCAAAAACTGAAAGTGTACAAATACTTTTTGGTAGATAGTGTATTAGTGTAAATTGCGGAAAGAAAGATTTCAAACATTTAAGCGTTTTCTTGCTGAACAAAATTTCCCCATCATATACTGTATATATATATATCAACCGACATATTAAATACAGGGCTGTTCTAAAGTATTGGAATGTATATTTGGTTATAGATAGTAACATCTTATTTCGTTAAATAATGAAGTTTTACTGTAGATTTCAAAAAGTATTGGGAAGCATTTCATAATATGTGCTTAACGCATGATTTTCATACTTGTTTTGTCTTAAATTTTAGTTATGAGTTTAATACAAAGTCTATTTCATAACAAAATAAATTTATAGTTTTGAGCCATATAAGCAAAATTTACTTTTTATGGTAATAATACATGAAAAATTCTGTTTTCGTGTTTAAATATTTTTTATTCTGAAATTCTCGAAACTTTAACGCTGAAATTCAATTTAGGATTACATGAATTGCATACATTATGCACCCTGAAAATGTACTATTAAAAGAACCTTATTATGAATACGCTTTTCTTTATTAATGCCTTTCAGTAATGCATGCAGAATATTGCCATGAGAAAAATGAAAACTTGCACACGCGATTTGATCGTTTGTAAGCCACATGGAAGAGATTTTCAAGCGTGACTCAAATTTTCTTATTACAATCATTTACACTTAATAAAAATAAATGCTTAGGTAAAAAAATAACCTCTGTTTAGAATTTGTAAAAAAATGTAAAAAGAAATTTATGTTATTCTTAAGGTAGCTTTAGTAATAGGCTAGTAAACTCAGTGATAAAATATAAATAATAGAAGAAAAAAAAACATTTAAAAAAGTATTATTTTTGATTATATATTTATTTATATTTATTTTTTTACTTTTTTAAGAAAAGAAAGGAAAAACGAATCAGATAAATTTGGTTTGTGAATATATTTTCAAACACGATTGCTTTTATGATGCCAATATAAATCTCGAGTACTTTAATTATGATTATTAAACTGACAAAAAAAAGTATTTTTATGCTAAGCATGGAACTGTTTTAAAGAATTATTCAAGTTTAAATAAAATGCATTAAAAAATTTTAAGTTAAAAAATCTATAAAAAATTTTTTACAGTTAAAGTATTTTTACAATAGCAATTTTAATAAATTAGTTTTAAAATTATTACTGGTAAATAAAAGATTTTCAGCTAGGAAAATTAACTGCTGTTTCATGTATTAAAAATTACTTTATTTGCAAAAAAAATGCAAAGTTCAGCCTTCAATATGAGATAGCTACTTAGAAATTAATTTATGAATACTATCCTGAAGAATTCTAAAAGCCCATTTTATTATTATTATTTTTTTTAACACGTTTTGCTTGTTTTCATTATTTCAAGGAGAAAAAAAAATCAAGGGATTATTTGTTATTTCAGCGCAGGTACGAAAATTTTCAGCGATATCAATAACTTTTTAATTAACTACAAAGAAAGGAAATTACTTCCTTTCATGTGTAAAACAGAACAAAATGAGTTGCTGAAATATGTGATGGGAGGGGGAAAAAAGTAAGCAGCTAAATTCTTGAGATTTTTAATTAGTATCTTCCGGAGTAAAATACAAAAATGTATATTAATTTATTTTTTGATTATTTTAAAAAAGAAAAAAATGTTTATAACATTTTTAAAATTTTGTTGCGTTTAACTAGCTTATTCAAAATTAAATGTGTGTAAAATTACAAGGTATACTAGTTTTAAGTTTTTGTTTCTAAGTTTTATTCTTTATTTGCAAACTTCATTGTATCGATTGACTGTATTTTTTTATTGTGTTTGTGTGTGTGAGTGTATATTTTAGTTTTAAATGGAGTTTCCTGTTCTTTATTAAAAACAATTTTAGGAAAATGAAGACTTGATGAACTATCTGAACTTAGGAACAGACTTTTTAATTTCTATAATTACTTGTAAATGAAAAAAGGAAAAAATTAAAATATTTGTATTAAAACATGTATAATTCTTTAATCTAATTAAAATATTACTGCGTAAGTTTATTTAGATCTATATTTTTAGAAATAATAATAATAATAATAATAGTATTATTAATAAGTTATAGTAGTAGTTATACTACTAGTAATAGTAATAGCAGCAGAAGTTGTAATAGTAGTTAATAAAAAAAGGATAGAAGCATCAAATTGGTACGAATTTTAGAATAAAAAATCTTCCACTTTTAGTTTAATATATGCTAAAAATTTAATATTTAGAATAAAAATTACCGAATATTGTGGAGAAAAGGACAGAAAAATCATCAAATGATACAAGATGGTGAATTTTTTTTTTTTTTTTTTTTTTTTTTTTTTTTGTATTATTAAAATGATTAAAAAGTTATTTTTTTATGGTCAGAACTGAACTATTATAAAAACTTATTCTAGATTAAATGAAATACATTGCAAAAGTTTGCAGCTAAAAAAAATCTATAAAACTGTTTTACATTAAAAAGAATTTTATAGTAGCATTTTTTATAAATTAGTTTTAAAATTATGACTGGTATAAAAACGCATTTTTCAGCTAGGATAATTAACTGATGTTTCATTTATTAAAAATTACTCTATTTGCAAAAAAAGTAATATTCAGCGTCCAATGTGATCTAGCTACTTAGAAATTAATTTATAAATACTATCCTGAAAAATTCTAAAAGTAATTTTTTTTAACATGTTTGTTGCTTGTTTTTATTATTTCAAGGAAGAAAAAAAAAATCAAGGGATTATTTATTATTTCAGCGCAGGTACGAAAATTTTCAGAGACATCAGTAACTTTTTAATTAACTGCAAAGAAAAGGAACTACTTCCGTTTAATTGGGAAACAGAACAAAATGAGTTGCTGAAATAAATAATGGGAGAAAAAAAAAGTAAGCAGCTAAATTCTTGAGATTTTTAGTTAGTGTCTTCCGGAGGAAAAAGAATATGTATATTAATTTATTTTTTCATTTTTTTAAAGTAAAAAAAAAAAAAATGTTTACAACATTATTAAAATTTTGTTGCGTTTAACTAGTATATTCAAATTTAAATGTGTGTAAAATTACAAAGTACACTAATTTTAAAATTTTTGTTTCTAGTATTTTTTATTTGTAAACTCCATTGTATCGACTGACAGTATTTTTTGTGTGCATGTTAGTTTTAAATGGAGTTTCCTGTTCTTTATTAGAAATCTTTTCAAGATTTTGTGTGTGTGTGTGTGTGTGTGTGTGTGTGTGTGTGTGTGTGTGTGTGTGTGTGTGTGTGTGTGTGTGTGTGTTTGTAAAAGGTGGAAAGCGAGGACCTCTATATGTATACACACCAACACACCGAGGACGCACCGCGAACCGAGGACGTCCTCGGTTTGAAAAAGCTCTTCTAGGCTGTTCTAAGATGCTATTTTGTCATTTGGACAACTTTTTGATTATAGTTTGGGGATTCCTCGGTTTACATCTTTTGCATTTTCTAGTGTGTATTGTGTGTATGGCGCCACGAGAAAAAAGTGTATCACCGCGTCCTCGGTATAGCGGTGAAAATACAGATCACGTGACTTATGAATGGACAAACTGGTTGCTCCGTATAATAGTAATTTTACCCCTACTACGTTTTTACTATTTACTACTACGCTCGTAGTGAATAGTAGGAACGTAGTAGCACCTGGTGTTTATGTCTTTTCGCGTTCTTTATGAGTTCCAATTGTATTTATTGAGATTGGAACATGAGATAGCACTCGAATCATAACGTTATCGTCTTTTATTTCTTGCCCATTGCTGCTAAGCATATAAAGTTTGAATTAGATGCTGAATAGATTGTGATTTAGTTTGAATTAAACATCAGACGCCCATTTACGGCCTTCTTTCTTTCTTTCGTTTCCCCCCCCCCTTTTTTTTTTCTTCTTTCTTCTCAGGACTGTATCAGCATATTTTTAAATTTTTAGTATAAATATTCTACGTCGTGCCTCCATCTTATATTTCCAAAGGGAAATGAGGTTTTTTTTTTCCCACTTTATTTCTAAAATTGCATCATGCCAAAATCGAATTATAGAAGGAGGCTCAGGGCACATAAGATTTTTTTTTTTTTAATTGTTAAATGGTTCGAGACAGACGCATACTGAAAAGGGGGGGAGAGATTAGTTTGGCGGGATCGCACCCCCGCCCCAGGAAAAAAAGAACCCGTGAAAATTTTTCTACAGAAAAGTAATTATGGGTATACATTCAGATTTAAATATCTAATGTTGTAATAACAGATGAGGCCGCGCTAGCCCAGACGGTAGTGCGTCGATCTTGTAACCAAAAGTTTGCGGGTACGATTCCCGGTTTGACTGTAGACCACCGTGTTTGCTAATGCGGCATGGGCACGTAAAATGTGCTAGTGGGTCAAAAGTCCTCTCGTTGACGGGCGTAGCCTGGAGAGAGAGTGCCAAGTCAGGCGTGGACCTCGTCGTCTGCCTATGATTCTAAAATTACGGGACTGAATAATAACAGTGCAATGCTTTTTTGAAAATGTTTGCTCTTGCTAACACCGTATTCACCTCACAGGTAGTACAAATTCAAAATTTCTGAGAAACCGTGATTCCCCCTCCCCCCCACCCCCAATAAAAAAAGCTGATCATGATTGTTATGTTCGAAGAGGGGGAGGATAGGAGTGTCAGACAGCATTTATAAAACCCACCTTGCAGGGGCAAGCAGATTTTCTATTATTTCATCCTAGGTGTCTGTAATGACTATAGTGGTTGTCAACTGTGGAGTGCGGAGGAGGGGGGGGGGGAGAAGCAATGATAGTGTCAAAGAGAGAAGCCAGACATTTTTAAAACACGATACTTTGTGTTTCAACTTTTAAGTCTGTGCTGAGTCGCAGTGAGAAAAGGAGGCTCTTAAACAGGAGACATATTTAAGGGAAGGGAGGGGGTCGATTGCAGCTTCATCTGGAATACGTTTTTTATCAAAAAATTTAATTGTATAAAATATTAAGAAATTGCACCAGAAATTTTAAATTACATCAGCTTGCGGGGCTCCTCCCCGAACCTCGCTGGGAGCACCAGAGCCCTACTCCTTTATTTCCCCACACATGCCCTTAAGGAAAAAGTACCCTTTTTGCCTGCTTGGGCCATTTCCTCTCCCCCCCACACACACAGAAAAGAAAAATTCCACTGTATGCAACATAATATTATCATGCTTTAAAAACAGTCACAATATTATCATGCTTTACATATACACCAAAAAAATCGAGGATTTTACACACGAACAAACCGAGGACCCTATATACACACCTTCAAATAGAGGACTTTACACACCGACAGACCGAGGACTCACACACACCCTCAAACCGAGGACTCTATATACACACCGTCAAATCGAGGACTTTACACACCCTCTAACCGAGGACTCTATATACACACCTTCAAACTGAGGACTTTACACACCAACGAACCGAGGACTTTATATACATACCCTCAAATCGAGGACTCTATATACACAATACATCCAGTCCTATTATATATACATACCCTCAAATCGAGGACTCTATATACACAATACATCCAGTCCTATTATATATACATACGGTAGTATTGCCGTAACTCAACCAACGGAGTCCCAAATGTTAGTCATGGCTTTGTGGTTTCCAACTATAGTATGAGTTGATATGCTACAGTTGGCGGGCTTTATGGCTTTAGAGCATGTGTACTCACCATGCAACGGTGGTGTCAAAGAGAGAAGCCAGACATTTTTAAAGCACGATACTTTGTATTAGTGATGGGCGATTTCGATTTTTTAAATCGATTTAATCGATACTACGGCCAACTCGATTTAATCGATACTTTAAAATTTTTAATCGATTTCTCTGAAGGTAATATAATTTTCATTTTCCTCCAAAAATCGAAGATAAAATAGACGGATGTGCCAATTCCAAAATTTCAGTGCATTAGTTTCTAAGATAGAAGAATTAAAGAAACCTCAGAACCCCCCCCCCCCCTGTAAAATAGCGTTTTTTGTTGAGTGATGTACACCAAAAATTTATCAGGATCAATTTTTATTAGGTACCAGCTGAATCTGAATTTTTCTGAAAATCCATGAGAGCGCGAGATACAGCTGTTGTGAAATCATAAAAGATGCAGCATATCAGCGCCACCTGTAGGACAATTTACACCAAGAACTAAATAACGCTAATCTATGTCAGAGATTTACTGAATCTCAATTTTGATGAAAATTCGTTCTTGAGATAGCACTATTGCGTTAATCATGAATAATGCAGTATAGCAGCGCCATCTCTTAAGCGATTTCCACCAAAATGTAATTAGCATCAAATAATATCAAGGACTAATTGAATCTAAATTTTTATGAAAGTCCGTGCATTAATTCTTGAGATAAAGCTAAAATGGAAACAGGGGCGTGCGAAAAGAGAACTGCGCCCGGTTCAAAGTTCCAATTTAGCCCCCCCCCCTACTAATTTTTTCTTGTGATAGGCTAGAAGTGATGTTAGTAGTAAAAATTTGGCGCCCCCTAAATTTCCGTGCTCAGAACGACCGCTTCCTTTCGCCCCCCCCCCTCTGTTTCACATTGCGCTGAGTGGAAATTGTGAAAAATTCAGTATAGCAGCGCCATCTGGGAAGCTATATACATCAAAATGCAAAAAACATCAATTCATGTCAAGGACTAACTGGATCTAAAATGTGATGAAAATCCGTACATTCGTTATTCAGATATAGCTGCTGCGCAAATCGCAAAAAATGCAGCATAACAGCGCCACCTGTTAAATTGGCGCTGTTATGCTGTTATTAGCAAAAATTAATTAGATTCAGTTTATATCAAGGTCAAACTAAATCTAAAGTTTTGTGGAATTCCGTGCATTTGTTCTTGAGATAGAACGGTCAGAAATTTTTGTCGTATACAGACTCACAGAGTGACAGACCCACACACACACACAGATATTTCTTAAAAACCATGAAATCGTGTTAAAGACCTTCTAAAATATATAAATCCATCGAAAACGGGAAGTCAAAATTTTTCACGAATCTAATACTCTCTTCTTGTAAAGTTACAAAAGAAAGTAAAAATGTAAAATCGATTCTGCCCGTAAGATCGATCTTTAGATTCAATTTCGATCTTTAGATTCGATGTCGATCTTTAGATTCGATGTCGATCTTTAGATTCGATTTCGATCTTCAGATTCGATGTCGATCTCTAGATTCGATTTCGATCTTTAGATTCGATTTCGATCTTTAGATTCAATTTCGATTTTTTTTTTCTTTTTCTAGGCTAAATCAGTGTTGAATGCAGGTATTTTTCTGCGACTCCTGAGGAAGGCATCATGTTTTACAGCTCTGTAAGAGAGGGGGAATCGCAATTTGTGCATTAAAAAGCATAAAATCTCATAACTTCTGGGGGGGAGGGGGGGGTAATCCCCTACGGCCACCCCATTAATTCGACACTAGGTTAAATCATTATATTTTTGTTTAGAAGTCCAGTTATTTGAAGTATTAGTTTATTATGTTTTATTTTTCACGCTCGTCTCTTCTCCCGCCCTTCCGCGCCAGTTTTAACTTACAGGGCCGTTCGAAATATGCATACAGTTTTTAAAATGTCCAATTCTCGGTCTATTTTATTTTAGATCCACATTTTAAATCCTTGACAAAAGATAAATAAAGGGTCGCCCTTCCGCCCGTTTGGGGTTTATCTACGCCCCGCCGGGGGGCATATTTTTTTGTTTCTTCAAAAGAAACAAAAACAATTTTGAGGGGGGGGGGCTTGCACCCTCCCCCAATATACACCTTAAAATTTCGCTCATTTAATTCTCTACCATTTTTAACTTAAAAGTTTAAGCTACATGGCACCCCCAGAGCTGTGGACCTCTCCCCCCCCTGTCGATCACTCACCTAATTTTGCTTATTTCTTCACTTCATTTCAATCTTTAAAAGGCTATAACTTTGCTTCTATAGGAGTTACAGTGATGATAAAAATTCTAGTATAGCTAACCATTTCTCCCCGTTCTTTTTGCTATTCCAGTTTCCCGGTTTCCCCTATAGGACCTTTTTTTTTGGGGGGGGGGGGGGAGCAGAGGGTTTTTTCTCATTTCTTGATACAATATGTCTATTGAAAGCTTATGCTTCATACATTACAAATCTAAAATAAGAAATTTTCTCCCATCATTTCAGGTCACTTTACGGACCCATAATGTGTTAAAATTTTTATTTTTCAAACTTCTTCGAAAAATTGAATGGAATGTCCGATTTGAATAATTCAAAAAGTAATCTACAGATATTGTAACAGGTATTAATACAAAATAATTTATTTGGATAAGGTTTAAGGTATCGATAGTATGGTCTAATTTTGGTTCGTATATTTATCGCGTTTTAAAATGTAAGAAAGTAGTTATAGTGAGTTAACTACAATAGCTGGACATATGGTATCGCGCGGTTTTTTTTTTTTTTTTTTTTTTTTTTTTTATAGAGATTAATATATTTTTTAATACTATAGAAACTTTTTTTATCCATTTAAAAGTATTTCCTGACGATTCAAAATTATATATCCTAACGATTCAAAAAATACACACGTAATTGTTCAAGGTTTCACTTCTACCGGCACTCTCAGAGTGCCACTATTTTTTTTTTTTTTTTTTCATGTTCGCCCGTGATACCGCCCCCCCCCCTTCCTCACCAATCTTAACTTACAGGTTCGTTCAAATTATGACTGCGATTTTAAAAAAGTCTAATCCTCGTTCTATTTTGTTATAAATCCATATTTTGAAACCTCAACAAAAGATACATTTGGTCGCCCTTCTGTCCGTTTGGGATTTAACTTGCCCCCCTGGGTGGGGGGCATATTTTTTGTTTCTTCCACACCATCTCATGTAACATATCGTTATAAAGCTTTTATCTCCTCGTTTTTTTCTGTTACTACCCATCTCTCTACCTAGTTATATGCTCTTGGCACTTTTTATAGTTTCAAAGAGTGCATGTTCCCCGCAGGCTACCCCATGAATTCAACACTAAGTTAAACACTATATTTCTGTTTAGAAGCTCAGTTATTTGCGTTATTAGTTAATTATGTTTTTTTTTTCAAGTTCGTCCGTTCTAATCCCTCGTCCCCCCCCCCCCCCGTCCTTCCTCGCCAATCTTTACTAAATGGGCCGTTCAAAGTATGCATGCAATTTTTAAAATGTCCAATTCTCGTTCTATTTTATTGTAAATCCTCATTTTGAAACTTCGACAAAAGATACATTTGGGCTATGGCCGCCCTTCCCTCAAGAGTGGGGTTTACCTGCCCGCTTGGGAATGGGGCATATTTTTTGTTCTTCCAAACTATCTCGTGTAACATTTGGTTGGCATTAGAAAAAAAAAAGTTTTTTTTTGTCTATACTCCTTGTTCCCCATCCTAGTTACACGCTCTTGGCACTCTTTATCCTCGGTTTAATGCCAAGTTACTCAGTGTTGTTATTAGTTGAGTTATGTCTCTCAAATTTGTCAAAGTTTTTGTGGTAAGTGACAACCATAAGTGACAATCATTTTAAAATTTAAAATTCTCATTATCCGACTCTAAAATCCTAAATGGTGATGGGGGGTGGGAGGCGGTAATTACGGTCCTGCTGATTGTCTAAGTTTTGGAATTAGTAATTTGGATCTTCTCTGTGTGAACCTGAATATCGAAATATCGATTCTAGTATCGATTCTAGAACTGAGAAATCGATTCTTATTATGATCGATGTTGTATTATACGATATCGATTTTAATCGATTCTCAAAATTTCCAGAATCGCCCATCACTACTTTGTATTTCAACTTTTAACCCTGTGCTGAGTCGTGTGAGAAAAGGAGGCTCTTAAACAGGAGACATATTTAAGGGAAGGGAGGGGGTCGATTGCAGCTTCATCTAGATTACGTTTTTTATCAAAAAATTTAATTGCATAAAACATTAAGAAATTGCACCAGAAATTTTAAATTACGTCAGCTTGCGGGGCTCCTCCCCGAACTTCGCTGGGAGCACCAGAGCCCTACTCCTTTATTTCCCCACACATGCCCTTAAGAAAAAGGTACTCTTTTTGCCTGCTTGGTCCATTTCCTCTCCCCCCCCACACTCACAGAAAAGAAAAATTCCACTGTGTGCAACACAATATTATCATGCTTTAAAAACAATCACAATATTATCATGCTTTACATATACACCAAAAAAATCGAGGATTTTACACACGAACAAACCGAGGACCCTATATACACACCTTCAAATAGAGGACTTTACACACCGACAGACCAAGGACTCACACACACCCTCAAACCGAGGACTCTATATACACACCGTCAAATCGAGGACTTTACACACCCTCTAACCGAGGACTCTATATACACACCATGGACTTCACACACCAACGAACCGAGGACTCTATATACACACCCTCAAATCGAGGACTCTATATACACACCCTCAAATCGAGGACTCTATATATATAGAGCAATGGGGACATTGAAGTATTACCTAAGCATCTTAGAGGGGGAGGGGAGGTTGGATTTGCTCATTTTTTCTCACAAGGGGAGGGGATCTGAGTCCATGCTTACGTAAGATTCAAGAAATACCGAAAAGAGCCCGAAAAATCCAATCATTAACTGAGAAAATTTCATTCTTTTATATTGATAAATGCACCATAAATTATATTAATTTCAAAATATATGTAGCTGGTTATAAATTGCTTTTAACGTTTTAGATGATACCATCAACCATAGGCGTAGAGTTTTCAAAATTATTGGAGGGGCCCGAACGTATTAGGAGTGGACGTAAGGAAGGGGGAGAATTCCACCCCCCCCCCACCCACTTTTAGTTGAAGTATTTAATATTAGTACTCGCCCACTACCCCTTCTTTTTATCTTGTGCATTACTTCCGTGTAAGACGGGTGCGGGTCGCAGAGAGAGAGAGAAAAACCCCCAATAAAATTGGTTAATTAATCTATTGACAGTTATTACCCAATTCGGGGGGGGGGGGGGGTACGAGGCCAAAAAAATACTTATTCACCCTTTTTTTCACTACAAATGATGCATAGGCATCTCTAAAAAAAAAATTTAATATTTCTACATAAAGACCATATAAAATTTTATTATTTTAGTAGAAAAAAAGATAAGGATTAGGGATTTTTTTTTAAATTAAATTTGTCCTTTTCACCTCCGTAATCCTGTCCTGTTGGGCAGAATGTGGCATCTAGATTTATTTTTTTCATGGAGGAGAGGGACAAATTCAGATTTACAAACAGAGTAGTTTTTGTAAACCTGTGATGGTAGACTGGTAGAGGGTCTGGGGAGTCTCCCCCAACGGGGACCGGGGCGGAGCCCCGGATGCTGACGCCATTTTAAAATTCGAACGAAAATTCTCAACATTTTACACAATCAAAATTGAATTTTTGCGCAAAATATATAATGGGGATCATACAGTGGTTCCAGGAAGGGGGAGAGCGCCCCCATCCCGGATCTGCTACTGAATAGAAGGAAAAGAAACAGCCGTATTACTTTACGTAATTGCTAACATTTTCACAAATTTTATTTAAGGTACCTGAGGATGCAAATATAAATGGATTTTTAAATTTTCATTTGAACATTTCAAACTAAACGGCAAGTAAAATCCTATTGGTAGAAAAAACGTTAAACTTTCGAAGTTAATTAATTAATTTACCTTCCCCACCTCCCTTTTTCCGCACTCATAATTTTAGTGGCACATCTTGAATATTTTTGGTGAGAAATGGTTCCAAGTTGAGAAAAATTTTGTGGTTTCTTTGTTTGCTTTTTTTTTTCATAAAAACGGGTTTGGGTAGGAATAAGTAATAGGGGGTCTGGGGGAGTCTCCCCCAGCGGAGCCCCGGAAGCTAATAGTAACCAGCTAATAGTAATAGTAACCATAGCAGTTACTCAATTTTCCGCCCTATCCAGAATATCGAAATTGTAGTAGTCAAAATAACTAACCAATTTTACTTTGAAAAAAAAAAATAATTCATGAATAAATTAAGATGAACTAAAGAGAAGCCAAATTATCTTCGAAATCTGTATTGATGCGTTAATGTTACAAAATATGTAAGTGAATGAAGTGCAATAACTTCCTTTTCACGCGCGCTGATTAGCTTACCGCCTTCTTGATCCAGTTTAATTCTTTTGAACTGGGCGCCGTCTCCTTCCACCAGAGGATGTCTCATTGTTTAAAAGCCCGCTATCCGAATTTTTAAGAAACGATTACAGGAATAACTTTCTTTTTTTTTCTTCATAATAGTTATTAGAGAGCGATCAACGCTCCGCATCAAAAGCTTCTTAAATTGTCGTTTGAATTCAAAAATCCAGTCGTGCGTTAAACATCGACTATTGTTATTCAAAACAGACGAGTTTCTATTTTGTACTTGCGTGATACTTCACACAAAACTATTATACACAGGAAAGTAAAAGGGCTCATTCGGATGCAAAGTGGATTTTGATTATTAAAAAAGTTAATAATTTATGATGCAGTTTTGCTATAGATTAATCATAACATTTGTTCAGCAAATACAGTACACTGATAAAAATTTCTGTAAAAACACAGAAAAAATGCGAGATTCTGTAAATTTACACTAGTTCTCGGTTAAAGGCATCATCCGATCGAGTTTCTCGGTTATCATTTTACCGACATTTCCCTGTTTGGATTTCATCAAATCTGCATATATTTCAAGCATTCCAACTGCTATGGACTAACCAGCTAATAGTAACCAGCTAATAAAACCAGTAAATTTAAATTTAACTGAAATGGAATGATGAAATTTGGTAAACAGGAGTAGTAGGAAAATAACAGTACGGGCTCAGCCGGCGGCGGCACTGCGGCACCGTGCCGCCGCCGCACCACGCAGCAACCGTCCCTCCGCATCCCTCCGCGCCCCGCCGCACCACCGTGCCACCGCCGCCCTCCTCGCGCCCCACCGCCACCACCGTGCCACCGCCGCCCTCCTGGTCCCTCCTGAGGTACCCACCGTGCATCCCCCACCACAAACGCCTCCTAGTGGAAAAAAGGAACATTCTATTATAACAGGAGAGGTGATCGACCCACTCTATACTGAATTAAAAATATTACCAATCACATCTCATCTCGGTCAATACCTCTCTTTAACTGACATTTCCTCTCCTAAACGACCATTCCCTCCCTGAAACGGTCATTACCTTGTAAACAATCATTTCTAAAGCTATATAAATCTATGTTTTTCGATATTATTTTTAAAAGGATGTTAAACATCGAAGTGATTAGTGCTTTATGTGTTTACATATTGATGTGTGCCATTTTTTCACTCGTTTATATTTTTACTAAAGTTGATAGACTAGCAGTAGATTTTATATTAAAGTTTAACGATACAGAGCATTTTCCCCATTAATATCATATTATGGAGAAAAGTTATCAGGATCCAAGTCAAATTGCTAGTTTTGGAGGAGTGGACGCTCTTCATCGAGCACTTCACGGTAAGGTATCTAAGAAAAAAATTAAATCTTGGTTAGAAGGGGTTGATGCTTACACTCTTCATAAACCTGTACGCAGAAAATTTCAAACAAATCGAGTGATTGTGTATTCTATAGATCAGCAGTGGCAAGCGGATTTGGTAGATTTAACTTCTTTACAGAAATTTAATGACGGATTTCGTTACATTTTAACATGCATTGATATTTTATCTAAGTATGCATGGGCCTACCCTTTGAAATCGAAACGTGCTGAAGATATAGTAGCGGTGTTTGAATCCATTTTTCGAACAAGGAAACCAAAGTATTTGAATACTGACGCCGGTAAAGAATTTTTAAATTCTCGTTTACAGAAGTTTCTGAAGCAACAAGGTGTTCGATTTTTTAGGACTTTTAACAATACGAAAGCTTGTGTAGTGGAAAGATTTAACCGCACTCTGAAAACTAAAATGTGGAAATATTTTACAACGCATCACACTTATCGATATATTGATGTATTGGATCAATTTTTAGATAGTTATAATCACACCTACCATACCACCATTAAGAGACCTCCAAGTGAAGTGAATAAGGATAATGAAAGTGAAGTGTGGTTTTCTATTTACGGTAATATGTCAAAACTGAAAAGGAAACCTTGTGTTTTTAATTCAGGGGACTTAGTACGTGTTTCTAAACATAAAATGACTTTCGAAAAAGGATATGAAACAAATTGGACGGAAGAACTATTTTTAGTAACAGAATGTGTCACGAGAATTCCTCCAGTTTACAAAATCAAAGATTTATTAGACGAACCTATTGAAGGAACTTTTTATGCAGAAGAATTACAAAAAGTACAACCGAAAAACCACTTTGATGTTGAAAAGATTCTGAAAAAACGTAAAAGAAAAGGGCAACTTGAATATCAAGTTAAGTTTAAAGGTTATCCTTCTAAATTTAATCAGTGGATACCTTCTTCAGATTTATTTTCTCTATAAAACACCCATTTTTTACAACGAATGATCATTCACAATCATGTCATTCTACGTGACGCTACCTTCTGACAGTTCAATGAACTATTTTCCAGAAAACAAAATTTCACATTATTTTACAAGATTACCTATGCCTTTAGATTTAAAAGATGAATGGGAGGTCGGTTTAACTGAATTGATTTATCCTCATACATGGCGTAATATTACTGAATATGGTAACGAGTATGAATATGTGTTAGGTAACAGTTTAGAATTACCAGATGGAAGACCTAGAAACGGTAATGAATATGAACAGGATGATAGTGACACGAAAAAAATTCGAATCCCATCAGGATATTATGAATCTCCTAACGACATCATTAAAGTGATAAATTATCAAAAATTTGGTGATAGAATTTCGGTTAGTTACAACAAACACACTAAAAAAGTGAAAGTTTCTTTGAAGAAATATGCACAATTGAAATTTTTATCCGGTTTAGCCGAATGTTTAGGATTCTTACCAGGTGAAGTAATCTCAAATGTTTCGACTCCCTCATTATCTTTTGAAAGTCCCTTTATAGCTGACCCACACGCAGATTTTAAATTGCTCTACTTGTATAGTGATATTGTAGAACCTCAGATTGTTGGAGATACAGTGGCACCCTTATTGCGAGTGATTCCTGTTAAAGGGGAGGACGGAGATATGATTCATGAAGTGTTTGACAGACCTCATTACATACCAGTGACTCGAAAAAATTTTCAAACGATTGAAACTGTTATAAGAACACACACAGGACGTTTAGTGTCATTTGATCGTGGGAAGTTGATTGTGAAACTACATTTTCGTCAGAAATATCTTTCATAATGCTTGTTCCTTACCAATGCTGTAATCAATCTTTTGAAGATTATTATACACATCAAACAGGTAGCGGATTGAACTATTATCAAGGAAATACTTTCCAGAAAGGTTATGGTTTCGGAGGACTTTTCCGTTCACTTTTCCGTGCAGCTGTACCTTTATTTAAATCGGGTGCTAAAGCAGTTGGAAAGCAGTTATTTCATACCGGCGTAGATGTGCTAAATGATGTTTCTCAAGGTGATAATATTAAAACAGCGGCTAAACGACGATTTAAGGAAGCTGGGAAAAATCTAACAGACAAAGCAGCAATTAAAGTGAAATCTATGATTGGATCAGGTCAAAGGAATAAAAAACGAAAGAGACCTCAAAGTTCTCTCAGTCGCCCTAAAGCAAAGAAAGTGAAAGCACGCGATATTTTTGCTTAAAGATGTCTGGTCTTATTCATAAAGATTCTCCCGTTTGCGTCAAATCTGAACTAGACTTGTTTATGATTCCACCTACGCAAACAGCTATAGAAAAAGGTCACTTTGTAGAATATCATCCACTGGCTACTATATCTGAGAGTGGACCAGTTGAGTTTAACATTACAGGCAATAGTGAAGATTATATTGATTTATCAGCATCTTACCTTTACGTGAAAGTAAAACTAACTAACGCTGATGGAACCCCCTTACCCGACAAGACACCTGTAGCACCTGTTAATTTATTTTTACAAGCATTGTTTTCTCAAGTAGATGTGAGTTTGAACGAAAGAGTGATTTCCTCTTCTAGTAATACTTACCCGTATCGTGCTTACATCGAGACTTTACTGAATTATGGAGAAGATGCTAAGAAAAGTTTACTTTCTTGCGAATGTTTTTTCAAAGATGAATGTTTGGATACAGTCAATCCTACACTTACCGATAACCCAGGACTTCATAAAAGATATGAATTAACTTCAAAAAGTAAAGTTTTGGATATGATAGGCCCACTACATTGTGATATTTTTCAACAAAATAGACTTTTATTGAATATGGTAGATTTGAAAATTAAAATGACACGTAGCAAACCCAATTTTTGTTTGATGGCTGATAAAGTCGGAGATAAAACACCTGAATATAAAGTGGTGTTACAACACGCCTCTTTGTTTATTCGAAAGGTGAAAGTTAGTCCAGGTGTTTCTATCGGACACGCTAAAGCGTTAGAGAAAAGTAATGCTAAATATCCTATCGATAGAGTTTTGTGTAAAACATACTCAATATCGAGTGGAAGCTGGTCTTTTATGCAAGATAACGTATTCTTAGGATCTATGCCTAAACGTGTAATTATAGGATTATTAGAAAATTCAGCTATTAACGGACAGTATGACCTTAACCCGTTTTTCTTTAACCACTACAACGTCAACTTTTTAAGTATTTACATTGACGGACAACCAATACCATCTAAACCATTAGAATTAAATTTTAACGAAGGAAATTATATTGCAGCCTACCATCGATTGTTTCCCGGCTTTAACCGAGATAATGGAAATTATCTATCTCGAGAAGATTATGCTAAAGGACACACTCTATATGCATTCGATTTAAGTCCGGATTTATGTGATGGTCCACACTTGAATTTACAACATCAAGGAAATTTAAGAGTTGAAATTAAGTTTTCTTCAGCACTTTCATCAACTATTTCCGTTCTGATCTATGCAGAATTTGAAAACATTATCGAAATTTCTAAATCAAGGCATGTGTTGTGTGACTTTCCAAACTAGACAAAGATGAACTCTCAACAGATTAAAGACATTTTATCTCATAACAAATACACTAAGAAATATTTTTTAGATGTGTTTCCCAGCGATATGCTCCCTAACACAATTAAGCAATACCCCTGCTGTTTCGTATGCAACGTCGATTCTTCTGATCAACCCGGTAGCCATTGGCTTGCTTTCTACATAACTTCACCTAGAAGAGTAGAATTCTTTGATTCTTACGGAAATACTCCAGACTTTTATCAAGGACCTATTTTAGACTTTACTTTAAAATTCTCTCAAGTGATTTTTAACCCTTTAACATTACAAACAAATGTTACAGCTGTTTGTGGTCAATATACAATTTTTTTCCTCCTCTGTAGATGTAGAGGTGAATCTATGAAAAAGTTTTTGTCACAGTTTGTATCTGAAAACTTATGTAACGACCAAAGAGTGTATAATTTTGTTGCCAAACGATTTCATAGATTCACCTCTACATCTACAGAGGAGGAAAAAAATTGTATATTGACCACAAACAGCTGTAACATTTGTTTGTAATGTTAAAGGGTTAAAAATCACTTGAGAGAATTTTAAAGTAAAGTCTAAAATAGGTCCTTGATAAAAGTCTGGAGTATTTCCGTAAGAATCAAAGAATTCTACTCTTCTAGGTGAAGTTATGTAGAAAGCAAGCCAATGGCTACCGGGTTGATCAGAAGAATCGACGTTGCATACGAAACAGCAGGGGTATTGCTTAATTGTGTTAGGGAGCATATCGCTGGGAAACACATCTAAAAAATATTTCTTAGTGTATTTGTTATGAGATAAAATGTCTTTAATCTGTTGAGAGTTCATCTTTGTCTAGTTTGGAAAGTCACACAACACATGCCTTGATTTAGAAATTTCGATAATGTTTTCAAATTCTGCATAGATCAGAACGGAAATAGTTGATGAAAGTGCTGAAGAAAACTTAATTTCAACTCTTAAATTTCCTTGATGTTGTAAATTCAAGTGTGGACCATCACATAAATCCGGACTTAAATCGAATGCATATAGAGTGTGTCCTTTAGCATAATCTTCTCGAGATAGATAATTTCCATTATCTCGGTTAAAGCCGGGAAACAATCGATGGTAGGCTGCAATATAATTTCCTTCGTTAAAATTTAATTCTAATGGTTTAGATGGTATTGGTTGTCCGTCAATGTAAATACTTAAAAAGTTGACGTTGTAGTGGTTAAAGAAAAACGGGTTAAGGTCATACTGTCCGTTAATAGCTGAATTTTCTAATAATCCTATAATTACACGTTTAGGCATAGATCCTAAGAATACGTTATCTTGCATAAAAGACCAGCTTCCACTCGATATTGAGTATGTTTTACACAAAACTCTATCGATAGGATATTTAGCATTACTTTTCTCTAACGCTTTAGCGTGTCCGATAGAAACACCTGGACTAACTTTCACCTTTCGAATAAACAAAGAGGCGTGTTGTAACACCACTTTATATTCAGGTGTTTTATCTCCGACTTTATCAGCCATCAAACAAAAATTGGGTTTGCTACGTGTCATTTTAATTTTCAAATCTACCATATTCAATAAAAGTCTATTTTGTTGAAAAATATCACAATGTAGTGGGCCTATCATATCCAAAACTTTACTTTTTGAAGTTAATTCATATCTTTTATGAAGTCCTGGGTTATCGGTAAGTGTAGGATTGACTGTATCCAAACATTCATCTTTGAAAAAACATTCGCAAGAAAGTAAACTTTTCTTAGCATCTTCTCCATAATTCAGTAAAGTCTCGATGTAAGCACGATACGGGTAAGTATTACTAGAAGAGGAAATCACTCTTTCGTTCAAACTCACATCTACTTGAGAAAACAATGCTTGTAAAAATAAATTAACAGGTGCTACAGGTGTCTTGTCGGGTAAGGGGGTTCCATCAGCGTTAGTTAGTTTTACTTTCACGTAAAGGTAAGATGCTGATAAATCAATATAATCTTCACTATTGCCTGTAATGTTAAACTCAACTGGTCCACTCTCAGATATAGTAGCCAGTGGATGATATTCTACAAAGTGACCTTTTTCTATAGCTGTTGGCGTAGGTGGAATCATAAACAAGTCTAGTTCAGATTTGACGCAAACGGGAGAATCTTTATGAATAAGACCAGACATCTTTAAGCAAAAATATCGCGTGCTTTCACTTTCTTTGCTTTAGGGCGACTGAGAGAACTTTGAGGTCTCTTTCGTTTTTTATTCCTTTGACCTGATCCAATCATAGATTTCACTTTAATTGCTGCTTTGTCTGTTAGATTTTTCCCAGCTTCCTTAAATCGTCGTTTAGCCGCTGTTTTAATATTATCACCTTGAGAAACATCATTTAGCACATCTACGCCGGTATGAAATAACTGCTTTCCAACTGCTTTAGCACCCGATTTAAATAAAGGTACAGCTGCACGGAAAAGTGAACGGAAAAGTCCTCCGAAACCATAACCTTTCTGGAAAGTATTTCCTTGATAATAGTTCAATCCGCTACCTGTTTGATGTGTATAATAATCTTCAAAAGATTGATTACAGCATTGGTAAGGAACAAGCATTATGAAAGATATTTCTGACGAAAATGTAGTTTCACAATCAACTTCCCACGATCAAATGACACTAAACGTCCTGTGTGTGTTCTTATAACAGTTTCAATCGTTTGAAAATTTTTTCGAGTCACTGGTATGTAATGAGGTCTGTCAAACACTTCATGAATCATATCTCCGTCCTCCCCTTTAACAGGAATCACTCGCAATAAGGGTGCCACTGTATCTCCAACAATCTGAGGTTCTACAATATCACTATACAAGTAGAGCAATTTAAAATCTGCGTGTGGGTCAGCTATAAAGGGACTTTCAAAAGATAATGAGGGAGTCGAAACATTTGAGATTACTTCACCTGGTAAGAATCCTAAACATTCGGCTAAACCGGATAAAAATTTCAATTGTGCATATTTCTTCAAAGAAACTTTCACTTTTTTAGTGTGTTTGTTGTAACTAACCGAAATTCTATCACCAAATTTTTGATAATTTATCACTTTAATGATGTCGTTAGGAGATTCATAATATCCTGATGGGATTCGAATTTTTTTCGTGTCACTATCATCCTGTTCATATTCATTACCGTTTCTAGGTCTTCCATCTGGTAATTCTAAACTGTTACCTAACACATATTCATACTCGTTACCATATTCAGTAATATTACGCCATGTATGAGGATAAATCAATTCAGTTAAACCGACCTCCCATTCACCTTTTAAATCTAAAGGCATAGGTAATCTTGTAAAATAATGTGAAATTTTGTTTTCTGGAAAATAGTTCATTGAACTGTCAGAAGGTAGCGTCACGTAGAATGACATGATTGTGAATGATCATTCGTTGTAAAAAATGGGTGTTTTATAGAGAAAATAAATCTGAAGAAGGTATCCACTGATTAAATTTAGAAGGATAACCTTTAAACTTAACTTGATATTCAAGTTGCCCTTTTCTTTTACGTTTTTTCAGAATCTTTTCAACATCAAAGTGGTTTTTCGGTTGTACTTTTTGTAATTCTTCTGCATAAAAAGTTCCTTCAATAGGTTCGTCTAATAAATCTTTGATTTTGTAAACTGGAGGAATTCTCGTGACACATTCTGTTACTAAAAATAGTTCTTCCGTCCAATTTGTTTCATATCCTTTTTCGAAAGTCATTTTATGTTTAGAAACACGTACTAAGTCCCCTGAATTAAAAACACAAGGTTTCCTTTTCAGTTTTGACATATTACCGTAAATAGAAAACCACACTTCACTTTCATTATCCTTATTCACTTCACTTGGAGGTCTCTTAATGGTGGTATGGTAGGTGTGATTATAACTATCTAAAAATTGATCCAATACATCAATATATCGATAAGTGTGATGCGTTGTAAAATATTTCCACATTTTAGTTTTCAGAGTGCGGTTAAATCTTTCCACTACACAAGCTTTCGTATTGTTAAAAGTCCTAAAAAATCGAACACCTTGTTGCTTCAGAAACTTCTGTAAACGAGAATTTAAAAATTCTTTACCGGCGTCAGTATTCAAATACTTTGGTTTCCTTGTTCGAAAAATGGATTCAAACACCGCAGTAGTAGGAAAATAACAGTACGGGCTCAGCCGGCGGCGGCACTGCGGCACCGTGCCGCCGCCGCACCACGCAGCAACCGTCCCTCCGCATCCCTCCGCGCCCCGCCGCACCACCGTGCCACCGCCGCCCTCCTCGCGCCCCACCGCCACCACCGTGCCACCGCCGCCCTCCTGGTCCCTCCTGCGGTACCCCTGCGCCCACCGTGACACCGCCACTCTCCCTGAATAAAAACAATACAGTCAATTTTTAAAATTTTATATTTATTTCATTATTAAAGTATTTTTTAATTATCTTTTTATATTGAATCTAGAATTACTCTTTTTCTTAATTAATTATGCTCATCAAAGATTAGTCGAAAAACCAACATATAAATTTAATTATTATATTATATATGTGATAATCTGCTCTACTGAAAAATTCTTATCAAATCAACTTTTAACCTCGTAAAAAAAATATTTTAATTAATAATAATTATCAATCAAAAGTTAAATATCAACCTCTATTTAAAAAAAATAAGATAAATATAATCTGCTATATTAAAAAAAATTCTTATAAAAAAATGTGTTTAAAGAACTTTCAATTCACGAATACCACACCTTCACAAAAAGAAAAAAAAATCTCCCCACTATCTTAAAAAGAAGTAAGAGATGTTCTTTTCCCCCACGCAAACATCTGCTTCAAATCAGCTGTCCCGTGGGGTGATGAAAAAGAGGTCATTCACTTATTACGTCACTCCAGTTCATTTATCCGGGTATGTGATGAATTTTGGTTTGTGTTACGGAAAGAATTCAAAACATATCTAGAATTTATTCTGCTTTCGTCTCGGTAGTATAAAGACCTGCTTCTTTTTTCTGTTGAGTGAAGAGTTCTACGGTTATATTACGCAAAATGTCATCTCAATTGCACACCCAATCAGAGGTAAACTTTATTTCATATTTTTTCTACGTTTTCTTAAAAAGCTCTGTAACCATTTTTTTAAATGAAATTGAAAATAATTAGATATCTTAATTTATTTTTATTTATTTATAGGATGATATATTTTTTGATTTCGGCATTTCTTCAGAGGAATTAAAGAAAATTTGTTCTCAGATGGAAGAAGAGATTTCTTCAACGTCTACGCCATCTAAAAGAGTGAATGTAGAGGACTCTTCGGTAAGAGTTTTTCTTTAATATCTATATAGAAAACTAATTTGAAATTTTCTTTTAGTTACAATTTGTTGAAATAATTTTTTTGTTCTTTTTTTATCTCTTTTCAGGATTCTACCACCCCACTTTCTAAGAAGAGGAAATTAGGAGATACGGAAGGTGTTGCAGGACCCAGTGGATTAAATCTCATCAAAAATGATAATAAATATTTAGTAAGTTTTTTAAAATAGAAAAATGAGTTTGAAAAAATTTCTTTTTAATTTGTGAAAATAGTGTTTTTTATGTGTTTTTTTCTTTTATCTATTTTTAGAGTTGCCCACTTTGTGTATGTCGTTTTGTACAAAAACGTCATCTTTTAAGACACATCAGGTGGCATGACAACGAGGCATCTGATGAGGAACATCCTGAAGTTAGTAAAGAAGATGGAACTATCCAGAGTCGCAGTGAAGTGGTGCAAGCTTCATCTCATGTAAGTTTTTTTTCAAAACCTATCTCTCTTTGGTGAGATTAGCTGGGGATAGTATTAGGAGAAGTTTATTCTGCTAGTACTGTTTTCTATTTCGAAGTTTACATCGAGGTATGACTGACCCAACAGTACTCTCGAGACACTTCAGCGCGTTAAGCCTAACTCACCTGAATTTCTCTCTGTTAAGTAGGAAATTTTTAGGGACACTCAAATTAGATTTTAAGTATTAAAAACAAGTACAAAAATTCTAAGTTGTTAGTTAAAAAGTACACTACAAATGAATTTAAAAATAATCACATTAAATACCAAAAACACTTTTATTTCTAAATTAAAGAAAAAAAATCAATTTAAAAAAATATATTAACTATTTAAATATTCAAAAACACTTTTATTTCTTGTAGAAATGTTCCATATGCAATTAATTTAAAAAATAATCATGTTAAAAATACTCAATACTCAAAAACACTTTTATTCCTTCCAGGAATGTTCCATCTGCAACAAAACCTTTAACCATCGAGGTGTTTTAAACCGTCACATGAAGACCCACAATCGTGAAAAATTATTTCACTGTGAACAATGTAACAAATCGTTTACAAGAAAAGATGATTTGAATCGACACATGAAGAAACATAATGATATGAATTTTCAATGTCAAGAATGTCAAGTTTTATTTACAAGAAAAGATAGCCTAAACCGCCACATGAAGATTCATAGAAATGAAAAATCATTTTCTTGTGAAGAGTGTCAAATATCTTTTACTCGTAAAGCCGATCTTAGAAGACATCAACAACATCATACAAATTCACCCGCTTCTCATCAATGTGAAGTTTGTTCAAAATCATTTTGGCGGAAAAGTAATCTCCTTCAACATAAACGTACGCACCACACAATGAAAAAAACAGTCCCCCCGCAGAAAGCGAAATCTGTTAACACAAAAAAAAGATCCACTGAAAAAGCATTAAATACATTTTAGAAAATTACGATTCCAGCTACAGAAGAAAACGCTCATGACATTGACATTTTCAATAGCCAAATTATAGATGAAATCCAAAACCATATATTGAATTCTCTAAATACTTTGAAATCCCTTAAATGGCATCTTATCCACACCATCAAGTTTACTCGATTTAATGAAGATGAGGAAGTTGAATCAATGTTAGGTTATTTTAGGTCTGATCCCTGCCCTGAACATATTGAAGAAACAGTCAGCGGTGGGGCGCGAGGAGGGCGGCGGTGGCACGGTGGTGCGGCGGGGCGCGGAGGGATGCGGAGGGACGGTTGCTGCGTGGTGCGGCGGCGGCACGGTGCCGCAGTGCCGCCGCCGGCTGAGCCCGTACTGTTATTTTCCTACTACTAACAGGGAGATTATCAATTAGAGTAGAGGTTAAATGGTTTGATTAAATGTAAACTTTTGACAAAAAAGTCCCCAATTTGATATCTTGGATCCAAATTCGTTTTTGGTATCCTTCTACGATGAATTATATAAACTTTGCCTTTTGGATAAAAGTGTAGGTTAAGTGTAGGTTTTGAGGCCTTTAAACTAGATTTAAAGATTTTAAGCGCCATTAACCTCGCTAATAGATTGCATAAAATGTTGAGAATTTTTGTCAGAATTTTGAAATTCCGTCTGCTTCCGGGGCTCCGCCCCGGACCCCGCTGGGTGAGTCACCCCCTTTCCTATTTATTCTTCTCCAAAACTCTTCCTTTAAAATTATCCTTTTTATTGACCTGGCCGCTCCCTTCTTCCCACAGAAAAATATCCTGGCTATGTCAATATGGCCAGCAGGACCGAATCATGGAGGCGGAGGATATAAAATCGCAAAATTCATTGTCATCCAGTAACAATTCCTTAAAATATGCTCTGGTACCAGCAACTTGCTTTGGAAATTCTTCATTGGGGGCCTCGCATAAATTCGCCAATCGGGCCCCGCAGTGGCTAAGGCCGGCCCTGCCCGCAACAAGTCTATAAACATAAAAAAATATTCTTATATGAGGAAAAGGTGAAAAGTAAAAACTTCTTAAACGGGATTTTACTTTTGGTTTAAATATTTCGCATCGTTCTAGTGAAACTGTTGTTGTAATTTTAGTTGAATTTTGATTGATTTAATCGGTTTACCTATAATCGATGAGAATATTTAATTGCGATTTGAGAAGCTTATTAGGTTAATCGGCATCGACACAGTCCTACAAAAGTTCGAACAAAACTTTTTCTTCACGACATACAATTCTCAAGTAACCCCCCCCCCCCCACGTCTCTCTATTGGCCTGTGGTAAAATTAATGTAAAGAAATGATTGGATTTGACTAAATATGGTATTGCCTCTTACTTGTCAACAAATAAAAGTGCTATATCATTTTACATATAAAATTAATTACTTTTTTATTTTAATATGGTTATTTACTGAAGTTTTTTTTCCGAGATTTTCTTTTAAGATGTGTGTTATTCTTTCTTTCTTTTCTTTTCTTTTTTTTTCTTTTCCTTGAAGCAGCAATTTAATTTGGATATTTTTAATCATTTTGTATAAAAGTATATTTTTAGTTTATGATAAATATGTTCATTAAAAGGATTGGTTCAATAACAGGTTTTAATAATGATAATAGTAATTAACAAGTTGGAAATTGCACGTGAAGCGTAGCAAATGAGGTGCGTTCGTACGATAACGAAGAATAAATATTCTATGCATCACAGACTATACAGAATGTATATTTTAGTACATACTTCATAGATTCATGTCAATTATGTTATGTTCAAACGAGTGTAACACCATTTAAAGTGCATTTGAAACTTTTTTCCCCATTGATCGTAATGTAACAGAATACTTTTTATTGTCCCTGTAATTGATCTATGCATCCGATTTTTATAACATTTGAAATAAATTGACAAAATTACGTAATAATTATACGTTTTAAATTACAAACGATTAAAATGCATTTGAAGCTTTTTTCCCCATTGACCGTAATGTAACGGAATCCTTTTGATTGTCCCTGTAATTGATCTATCCATCCGATTTTCATAAAATTTGAAGTAAATTGACAAAATTACATAATAATTATGTATTTTAAATTTCAAACGATTCTGTTGGGTACTTTTGCGTTGTTATATGCGGACAGACAGACGAACGGACTGACAAACTAAGCGACTACAATAGTTGCTACGTATTTACATAGTTATGAACGCACCTAAAAAAAAAAACAAAGATCATTACCAGCGCCGTGTTTAAGATGGGGCGTAAATTTAAGGGGAGCCAAATTTATATAATCCAACGTCATTTTTAGCCTGTCACAAGAAAAAGTTCGGGGGGGGGGGGCACCAAATTGAGACTTTGTCCCGGGCAAAGTTTTCTCTTCGCGCGCCCCTGATCTTTAATTTATAATTCAGTGTTGAATTGTTACGCATCATACTCATTTTTAGTGTTCCGTACTTAAGGGTGTTCTTAACTGATCCGCTCAACAAGCGAAAAACGTTTTGACACATTTACAAATTCATTTTTTTTAACAGAAATATTATAAAATTTTAATGCCTGACTATGAAAGCGATTTCGAATTGAACTTATTTTTCCATTTCATGATAATTAAATTACCTATCGAGTTATAAGGTATTTCGATGACGTGAACACCCGTTTTTCTCCTGCTTTTCGATTGGTTTTTCTGCTTTCGTCGGGAAATGTGCTCAAAAGTATCCACTTTGAAGGCTTGGTATGAAAAATCTATTGTGTTATTTAAAAAAAAACAAAAAAATGAGTGCAATTAGACAGTTTCTGAATAACAACACCTGCTATTTTCATGCATTTCCGAGCAAAAATAAATGAAAGCATGTGTCACAAAGTTGCCCTTTTTGATTTAAGAACACCCTTAAGAAACAGAAACGGAACCATTATAGAAATCACTTCACAGTGATTTTACTCTTAAGCTATTAAGAACGGTGAAAGTTCAAATTAAGAAAACTAATAAAGATTGTGCACTCCCATATTTACAAATTATTAAAAATTCGCAAACATATTTAGAAAAAATGTATATATTCGAAAAAAAAAAAAAACTTCAGAGTAACCTTGGAGATTTTAAAGTGCGATCCTTACTCTCATTTGTCTCGTTTTTTAGGTGCGTTTGTAATTATGTAAATGCGTATAGCACCTATAGTTGTCGTTCAGTCTGTCCTTCTGTCTGTCCGTCCGCATATAACAACTCAAAAACTACCAGACCAAATCGTTTAAAATTTAAAATACATAATTATTACATAATTTTGTCGAGTCATTTCAAATTTTATGAAAATCAGATGCATAGTTCAATTACAGAGACAATCAAAAGTACTCCGATACATTATGGTCAATGGGGAAAAAAGTTTCAAATGCATTTTAATCGTTTGAAATTTAAAATAAATAATTATTAGGATGAGCGAAGCGAATCCTCTACTAGGCCACTCAAATGACATTTTGTCGTACACTTTACAGAAAAAATAAATTTTAAAACTACTTAAAATTTTAAATTTTAAATTTTAAAACTACAGTCATTCGGCTTATGAGAATGGGCTGCGTTCCGATTTCACCAATAATTAAATTCTGGAAAAATGAAAATATAAATTGTTCAAGAAAACAATATCCTCTGCAATTAACTTTTGCTGTTACAACTCATAGGTTTAATATTAGATGAAGCATCATGATTATCGTATTTACGATACTTCTAAATCTAAATACTTGTACAATGTCATTTATTACATGATAAAAACAGGAATAAAATTGATTTTATGATGAGATTTATTTGAAAACAGACTCTTAATTTAGCGAAATTTTCAATTATTTTCATGCTGGAATTATTTTTTTCAACCAACTTAAAGAACTGAAGAAAAAAGAAAAACAGAAACAAAGAAAACCGATAAATCATAATATTACACCATAGAATGCGGCCTTTTGTCACTAACACACTAATTCATTAATTTTTAAGGAACCATTGGGCAGCGCCGTGCGAAAGGGGAAAGAGGGAGGGGGGGTTAAAGAGGCGGTCGCCCCGGAAATTTAAGGGTGTATTTCAATTCAAACTGCTTATTTTCCGATTTATTTTTGACTTCATTATTGCTCTCAAACACATGAAACTTTCAATATTTTTTATTTGGAAAGTACACGAGGTGCCGTAACAGTCGATTCTTTGATAAATGTAGAAAATATTGCAAAAAAAGCGATCAAAAACGGCATTTTGAGCAGATTTTCCCCTAGCGGGCGATCTGTGAACGAAAAAAAGGGTCTGACTGAGAAGATAATTGTTTATAAATCAAATTCTAATGGATTGAGCGTAAAAATACATCACACGGCACCTTGTACATCTCTTCCAAAATACCCTCAGCAAGTTTCATGTTTCTAATTTCTAAAAATGTGTCTGAAATTGTATCGTAAAATTTCGAGCTGTTGAATGTGGAAAAGCGTTTTTTCGAATACACCCTTAAGGGGCGCCAAATTTATACTACCAACGCCATTTTTGGCCTGGTCACAAGAAAAAGTTGGGGGGGGGGGGGCGCCAAACTGAAGCTTTGCACCGGGCATTAATTTAACAGCGGGCATTAAATTAACAGCGGGAATTAATTTAACAAATTGTCCAAATATTATTGAAAAATATTTTCTCTATTTTTCCATAAAAATTAATTAGCTTAAAACGTTGGATGCGTTTAAAAGAAGAAATGAAATTTAAAGAAAAATGAATTGATGAGGACATTTTAAAGCCTATTTTTAACGTCGTATTTCGACAGGATTTAATCTCATAATATAAAAAAAAAATTTGTCACTTTCAAATATTTATTTATCCTAAGAAATAATGCTTCGCAAATTTATAATAATTAAAAAATTTACAGTTATATTCAGCAAGTGTGTTTTTGCACAGCAGACATCGTGTCGCTAACTTCTAGCCTCGTCAAGTTTGTGAAATATCAATTGGGCGATTCTGATTGGTTGCAGTCTTCCTCAACTCTCGCATCGAGGTGCAAAACCAGCGTTTGTTTTGGAAAGGAAAAACGGTCAATTTTTATCAGCTTTAAATAAATTTTGTATAAAAAATACGTTGAATAATTGTTTAAATTAGAGGTCTGCACGGGCCGGAATTTCTAAGCCCGGGCCCGGCCCGTTGTAAAACTCAGAAGTTCGGGCCAAGCCCGTTCAAATTTTTATATTTTAGGCCCGGCCCGTAGAAAAATCAGGCCCGGCCCGTCCAGTTTTGCCCCGTTACAATTTCTACGATTTCTAAAAAATTCCGATTTCTATCATATAATTAAGATTTTTTTTAAAGAGTACTGCATACATATCTACAGTGGCGTAGCTAAGCGGGGGGGGGGGGGGGGCAAGGGGGGCGGCCGCCCCGGGCGCCGAGGCCTAGGGGCGCCAAATTGAGATAAATTGTTATATATCTATATTGTTGTGGGGGGGGGGCAAAATTTCTTGCTGGCCCCGGGCGCCAAAAAACATAGCTACGCTACTGCATATCTATGGAATGATTTTACAGGAAATAAACATTAGTAACATTAATGATTACTAAGCTATTATTAGGCTTTCAACATTCAAATAAAGATTCATTAAAAAAATTAATATGGCTTAGAATAAAAGAAATTTAAAAACGTCATAACTTTTGAAGCTGTTTAATAAAAGAAGGTTTCTAAAAATATTTCGATAACATTTTATTAAAAGATTTTAAATTCAAATTCATACGTTAAATCAAAGAAGCTCCTTTCTGATACATTTCTAAATGGGCGGCTCAGCCCCCCCGCCCTAAAATATTTTGACCCCACCCCTGAAAAAAAATTCCAAGGTCACTCAATGAATTTTCATTTGAGTGAAGTAGTCCCTTAATTTTTCACCATTTATAATAGACTCAAAACTTTCATCATCCTATACTTTTCTTAGCATAAAATGAAGTTATTACAACAGTTGAATGAGAAACATAGTATCTACAATGTGAATGTGCACTAATTTATCTTTCTGCGTCAGAGAGAGAGAGAAAAAAAAATAATGAGCCCTCCACCCCTACATTTTCTTCAGCCCCCCCCCCCCCCTATTGTTCACTTCTAGCTACGGCCCTGTCTCCCAGTCTATTAAGAGGCTACTTCACTCAAATGAAAAGACCCGCTCGCTAATGTTAATCCTATGGAAGAAATTTATAAACATATCTCTTTTGCATTTCAATATTTTTAAATGATTCTTTTTGCATTGGACAGCTGAGATCGATCTGTATGCATGGTGTTTTTTACCTTTTCGATTTTGGCTGCAGATATGAAATTCATTCATCAAAGATGAATGCTCTCATTTATCAAAGATATATGCTCAAAATATCAAAGATTATAAAAGATATCATCAAAGTAATCAAAGAATATCAAAGATAAATGCTCTCATTTAGCAAAGAATCGACAATCCCGGTTCCTTGTGTACTTTCTAAATAAGATAAATCTCCCCCCTAAAAAAAGTAAATCTTTTATTAAATTATAAATTAAAATATATATATATTCCTCCTGGTAGAATTTTAATGCAAAACTAATAAGGATATAAAATTTGTACTATTGATTATTCAGTTACTGGAAATATTATCATTTTTTTGGTAGTATATTATTCTAAGCCGAATGTTCTGACACAATAATAAGTAGAAATCGACCGAAATTTTCATTCTCTTTCGAAAATTTTCAACTTTACTCACGGCTGAAATGAGACTATTTATTGCTATGAATTCCATTGTTTATAATTATCAGTCATGACTGACTCAGACGTGAATGCAAATTATAAAGCAAACAACACATATTTGACTAAATTGTTTTATGCGCTCATTAAAAGCTGCAGCCTTAAAAAAAAAAAAAAAAAAAAAAAAAAAAAAAAAAAAAAAAAAAAATCATTGTATGTATACCTAAAATCAAAATATTTTAAAAGTATAAATAAAATTCTTGTAATTAGAAAATCTTTCTGTATTCGTTGATAAATTAATTACGTTTCATTTTATATGGAATTATAATTTTTTATTTATATCCCAAAATAAAAAATTTTGGGACTAAGGAACTCAGAGCCAATTTTGGCCACACTTATAATTAATAGTTATGAATATTTAATAAGCCTGTATAATTAATAATTATATAAATTTAATAAAAACATATAATTAATAACTATGTATGTATTAATTACTGATTACTTTTTAAAAAAAAAGTTCCAATGTCTTTGTTTTCGGCCGAAAAGAGAAAGAACGCCGAAATTCCGTTTCCATCAATCCTTAATCATAAAATACGGCTATTGCCAATTATCCTGCATGCTTACCACCAGATAACGGATGTTTTTAAAATCTAATACGAAAAAAAAAATTAAAAAAAGAAATCTCCCCAAAGCTTCTTTCTGCATAAACAAAATGTTATCCATCCAAAGCAGATCCATCTTATTTTGATAACGTTTCCAACCTCACGGTGCACAGTGGGGTATTTGACAAATCTGGGCGGACAAAATTATTTCTTTGTTTTAAACTAATTTAAACGTTTTAAATAGTAAGTAAAGGACCTTTTTATAATAAAAATTGTTTAATATTTTAAAAAGTCATTTATATTTTGCAATTTTATATTGGTTTTTATTGAACGAAATTGGTATTATAAATTAAATGATAATTATGATAAACAGTACTATAAAATACATAATAATTGTAATAAAAAAGGAATATTATATTGAATAACTAAATAAATTTAAAAAAAATATTATTATTAATATGAGCAATAATTTTGTAAATCACCAAGGTGGGATTTTTTTAATCAGATGATAGTTCAGAGTCATAATTCGTCTCATCATAGTCAGAATCCTCTGGATCTTGACCTTCGGAAGATTCCATAGGCAATAACATTTCTAAGGTTTCTTTAAGAAGCATTTTTGATTTTTTTCTCATCGTGGGTATCATTCCAGTTAAAACTGGATCTGAGCTCAAAAGCAATCTGTTTAGTACATCACGGTTACAAGAAATTCTTGAAAATTTGCGTGATAGATTTTCGCAAAATGATCGAAAATGTTTGTTTCGTGCTTCGGCTGCTTCTTCAGAAAATTGACCCATCGGAAGTATAGCCTTCTCTATCACAAGGGGCCCATGTATTAATATTTTGTGCATCGTGGGTGACATCGGATACCATTTATATAACTTGATGTAGAGCTCTGCTGTTTTTTCTGTATATTCTTTAAATTTATCAAGGTGAATTTTGTGGCCACTGTGGATATGGTTTCAAGAATTACTTTAAATCGATAAATTAAATTTTCATCAATGCCGGTTATTTCCGCTGCAAAAGAAGGGTCAGAAAAGAATCTCCTGCTAGTATTTCCATCATTTGTATTACCGTATCCAGGCTTAGGAATATCTACAAGTAAACCTAATTTGGTTTTGAAATCTTTTTGAATACTCTATTTTCTTTCATTAATGAGAGAAAATTCTTCATCTGTATTCAATCTCCACTTTTTTATGGGCAGTTTATACGCTAAATGCAATAAATTTTCGAACAATCGAATTCTGGCATGTAAAATCGATAGTCCAAATTCTAATGTTTCTGGCTTCACATTTTTCTTTTTAGAAATATCATTAAAATCTTTGGATGTCAGTCCACAAATATAGCAGCGCATTGTCGATTTTGTATTTGTTACTGCGTTACATACTTTTCCATCGACCATTGTAAGTATCATTTTATGTGTTGCAATAAATGTATTTTCCTCTAATGTAATTTTTGAGGGCTGCACAGATTTTAATGTATTTTTAAAGTAATTAATCTCATCATTAATAATTTCTGTTGTTTCTTTTACAAATCTTATTCGCAGTAACGTGGTGAGGAAGGTAGTGGGTTTTGCCAGATAATTTTGTCGTTTATGCTGCAAATTAATTGTATTGGAACAAACCAGCTCTGAAATATGTACGCATCGGAAGAGGAATCACTTTCAAATTTCTGTTTGTACTGTGTTTGGTGCGATACATCACAGCCCCATTTACAGATAAGAATCAATGCACATTTTTCCTCTTCATTTAAATTTCCTAAAACTTCTTTCAAATAAATAAATAATCGTGTCACTGTTAAATTAAGTAACTCTTGAATATTTATTTCCGCGCAAGTTTCTGTAATGTTAAAAAACTGCTTTTCTGGATAGCAATCTTTTTTAGCTTCTTGAAGAAGACTGTAGCACGGGTACACCTTTTTTTGATATCGTCTTTTAATTTCATATTGATTCCTGGAAAGGTTAGATTCGACAAATAAAGATAATGCTTGAAGAGGTGATATTTGTGTTTTCTTTCCTGTCTGTTGTGTTCTCAAGTATGCTTTTTTATATTTTGTTGCCCGTTTTGGTGAATATGTTAATTCTTTTAACACATGGGCAGCATCTCTCTTCCCTGAGGTTTCTAATTTTACCTGAGCGGCATGTGTAAGTACTTCCACATCCGTTGATCTTCTCAAACTTTCAGATTTTCTCCGCTTTGTCCTATTACATGACTCAATGAAAGCTTTTGCTGGCCTCCCTGGTCGATTTATTTTTCTTGAAATTTCTATTGTACCTTCCAGCCATTCCTTATTATTTTTCGTAAATCCGTCTAATTTGTAACGGGCTGCGATCCATTTGCTCTTTAATTGACACTTAAATTGGGAAAGAATGTGCTTGAGATTTTTTAATTCCTCATCATCAAAAGTATCACTATTAAGAAGGTAATTTTCAAGAAAATCCATTCTATCATTTATTTTTGGTAGGTTTTGCTGCTGCATAATGTTAAAAAGTTCATTTCTAGTCATTACTTTGACATTCGAGGGCCCTAAATGAAAATAAATACGAAATATAGAAAAGAGAATGCATAAAAAATGTATTCAATTTAGATAGATAACATTGTTTTATCGCTTACTTTTTAAAAAAACTCAAAAATTTTAACTAACTTTTAACAAAAACTTATGCAAAATTCATTCGACTTATTTTTCAGACAAAAAAAGAAGTTAACAACAAGCAGTAAATTCCTTCCATTTCTGAAAAGTGCTTAAAAAAGATAAAAGGAAATGAATACATTATTTTAAAGTATTTTTTTTCAAAATTATATTATTTTCATTTCAATCAGATTGATTGAAAAATACATAAATATGATCACTTTCTAATAAATCATAGCATTTTTTTCATTTTAAAATTTATATTATTAATATGAGTTTAAAATCAGTATATAGTGATTTCAGATGCTTACTCAGAATTTTGGAAGAGAATATTTATATTGCCTTCAATTTCAAAAGCAGACGAATGCAGAACTACTTTTAACAAAAACAAAAAAAGAAGGGAGAATACTTATTGGTACAACAAGTAACTCAGCTTGGAAAAGCTTGGAAATATAACTAAGCCCTTCGTAAAGTCAGAAATAAGGGTGGGAAAAAACAGAAAAATATGCATTCTTTTAAATTAATTTTGCAAATACTAAAACTATTTTTTCTTTATTCAAAGATTAAAAAAATAATGATACATACCTGCCTCTTCACTATCCATAACGATTATAATTTAAATACTTCTATAAATAAAGTTATTTACATTCGAAAATAGAAAGTCACATAGCACAACGATTTGAGTCCAATCCGCCTAACGCAACACTCAAATTTCAACTGATAACAGGAGGTCATCGTTCGCTTAAACGAGATAAAAACAGTACCACGTGATCCCCCAAAGTGTCAGCTTCAATTTATAACCCTCCATTTGATACTGCGTTGTACTTTATGAAATCGACTTTTGTCCGGCCAGATTCTTCAAATACCCCACAGTGCGGTGTTTAAGGGTGTATTTCAATTCAAACTGCTTATTTTCCGATTTATTTTTAGGTTAACTTTTGCTCGCAAATGCATCAAATTTTCAAATTTTCTTATTTAGAAAGTAGACGAGGTGCTGTAATTGTCAAATCTTTGATAAATGCAGAAAATATTGCAAAAAACGCAATCAAAAACGGCATTTTGAACAGATTTTCCCCTAGCGGGAGATCTGCGAACGAAAAAAAGGGTCATACTGAGAAGATAATTGTTTATAAATCAAATTCTAATGAATGGAGCGTAAAAATACATCACACGCACCTCATACGTCTCTTCAAAAATACCCTCAGCAAGTTTCATGTTTCTACTTTTAAAATTGTGTCTGAAATTGTATCGGAAAATTTCAAACTGTTGAATATGGAAAACCGTTTTTTCGAACACACCCCTAAGTAAACAAAACAAACCACATTGGTTCTTCTTTAGAATTAGTGGGTGATTTTTGTAGAGGCTCTAATTTTCTAATCACTTATTACATTGTAATAAAAATTTGTTTCACTGCGTAATTTACTATGATTGCAACTTGCTGAAAATTTCAAGAAAATCCCTCAATTAACTACGAAGATATATACATATATATATATATATATTTTAATTGTAAGGAAGAGCACAAGCAGAGCTAGCTTTTCATTTATTTTTCTTTTGTATATTTGTTCTGTTTGCTTGCTGCGCAATAATTTCTTTTTTCCGCTGAAACATTCGCAGAGTTTTTTAGGTGCGTTCGTAATTATGTAAATACGTAGCACCTATTGTTGTCGCTCAGTCCGTCCGTCTGTCTGTCCGCATTTAACAACGCAAAAACTACCCAACCGAATCGTTTGAAATTTAAGATACGTAATTATTACATAATTTTGTCGAGTCATTTCAAATTTTATGAAAATCGGATGGATAGATCAAGTACAGGGACAATCAAAAGGATTCCGTTACATTACGGTCAATGGGGAAAAAAGTTTCAAATGCATTTTAATCGTGTGAAATTTAAAACGTATATTTTTTACATATTTTTGTCGAGTCATTTCAAATGTTATGAAAATCGGATGCATAGTTCAACTACAGGGACAATCAAAAGTATTCCGTTACATTACGGTCAATGGGGGAAAATGTTTCAAAAGCATTTTAATGGTGTTACACGCATTCGAACTTAATAAAATTTATATGCACCTATAAAGTACATATTATTAGGATGAGCGAAGCGAATCCTCTACTAGGCCACTCAAATTACACTTTGTCGTACACTTTACAGAAAAACTATTCAATATTTTAACTTCAAATTAAACACAAAAATAAATTATGATCTGTAGATTTCCAGAATATAATTTTTTAACAGTAAAACGTTAAAAAAATTATTATTTTAATTAATTTACTTTTACATGCATTTCCAATACGGACGCATTTTAACAAATAAATAAAAAATGAAACGCGTATATTTTCAGAAAAAAATATAAATCATGGGGTAAGTAATAATAGATAGAATCCTGATTAATTTAATAAATAAAATATATTTTCATTATTCAGCAAAATCGTTTGCACAGATGACACTTAAACATTAAAAGAAAATTGTATTGTGGATTTTTTTTTTTTTTTTTTTTTTTTTTTTTTGTAAAGTGGCAACAAAAGAATTGTAAACAAATAAAATTAATTGTTAAATTTGTTATATAAATGAAAAATTAAAAGAATTGAAGCGTGAAGTTGTTGCCTCGATTCAAGCTCTTTATAAATGTATTAAAGCAAAGTTGGCCGATTCAGAAACGACAAATTGACTTTAACCATTTCTTACTTTATCACTTGGATCTAAAGTAATGTTACGTTCTTATTTGTGGACCGAAAAAGATTTAGTGAACGGGACTTTAGACTTTGTTGCACATAATAAAGAAAATCACAAGCCACCAGACCAGATATCACGAATAATCATGGATAAATTTGAATACTACAATAATTTAACTTATAAGAATTGGTGCGTACCAATTCCCCCAATAATTAAATTCTAGAAAAATGGAAGCATAAATTGCTCAAGTAAAGAATTTCTTCTGCAGTTAGGTTTTGCTGATACAATTCATAAATCCCAAGGTTTAACATTCGATGAAACAGTTACAGATATTCAGGATATATAGACACCAGTTGGCTTAAAAACGTACGTAACGTTGTCGAGAATGAAAATCCTTCAAAATTAAGCATTCAATAGGAAATTTTCCTTACGAAAAATTCTACAATATCAAAAATTCTGATACGCTAACATGTATAAAAACGAAGAAATCAGAAAAAAAAGTTTTACAGTTAAAAATTCATAGTATCAGCGAGAGCAGATTTCAAATGTTTTTCCAGAAAATAGGATTTTGACGAAGTAACTTTCTTCAAGCTCTCTTCAAATATATTATTCTAAAATAGCTATCAAAGATTATTTGATGTTAATTACAAAGATTGGAAACATACATATTTCAAACAACTTTAAAAAACACCAGTGGTTACTGGAAATTGTAAAAACATCGTTAAAAGAGCTTTTAGTTGAAAATTTAATAACATTTTGTAAAAGTAGTCCGTTTTCTAATTACATCCCGTGTGCAATTTTATGATTAAGTATAGTGAGTGGTCTCATTTTGTTCCTAATGTCTTGTAGACTAAGAAAAGCGATGGTGGACATTCGGGACCTGCGACTGGGGAGGGGGAGGGGGAGGGGAAGGGTAAAAAAATGGAACGAGAAAAAATTCCATTTCATAAATAATAAAGAAATTTATCAATAAATATTAATGTTTAAAACATTTATAGATTAGGAAAAATATTTGTGGACATTCAAGACCCGCGATTGGGGACGGAGAGGGGGAGGGGGAAGGGTTGAAAAGTGCAAGGGAAAAAAATTCCATTTCTTAAAATATAAAGGCAATTATGTATAAATATTAATGTTTAAAACATTTAACGATTAGGAAAAACATTTGTGGACATCCAGGAGCCGCGACTGGGGAGGGGAATGGGGAAGGGGAGGGGTGGGGGAGGGGAAGAGTTGCAAAGTGCAAGGAAAAAATTCCATTTCATAAAAAATAAAGAAAATTATGTATAAATATTAATGTTTAAAACATTTATAGATTAGGAAAAACATTTGTGGACATGCGGAAGACGCAACTGGGGAGGGGGAGGGAGAGGGAAAGGGTTGAAAAGTGCAAGGAAAAAAAATCCATTTCATAAAAAATAAAGAAAATTATGCATAAATATTAATGCTTAAAACATTTATAGATTAGGAAAAACATTTGTGGACATCCAGGACACGCGACTGGGGAGGGGAAGGGGAAGGGTTGAAAATTGCAAGAGAGAAAAATTCCATTTCATAAAAAATAAAGAAAATTATGAATAAATATTAATGTTTAAAACATTTATAGATAAGGAAAAACATTTATGGACATCCAGGAGCCGCGACTGGGGAGGGGGAGAGGGAGGGGAGGGGGAGAGGAGGGAAGAGTTGCAAAGTGCATGGGAAAAAATTCCATTTCATAAAAAATAAAGAAAATTATGTATAAATATTAATGTTTAAAACATGTATAGATTAGGAAAAACATTTGTGGACATCCGGGACCCGCGACTGGAGAGGGGGAGAGGTAGAGGGAGGGGAAGGGTTGAAAAGTGCAAGGGAAAAAATAAGTAATAAAGGTAATTGAAAAGGAAGTGAGTGATGATAAATACTAAATGATACAAATTTTGCAGCGCTAAATATTATTTGTTATCTTTGTATTGTTATTCTATATTATACATCATATACCTAAATAGTAAAAACTTTCAAATTTTAAACTGCAAGTAAAAGTTTAACTTCAGAACAAAGTAGGATCATCGGTACCACTGTCATCATATTTTACATCATCAAGGCCTCCAACATTATCACATTTATTAGCCTCACCCGAGCATGAACACATTTCAGTTACAAGGTGATCCATTTTGTGAACATTTACAGGATGCTACACATCTTCACTTGACACACGAACAACGCACCCATTAAACCAGTTCTTGAGGAGCACATGGCATGTTACACATGACAGGTAGGTATTATTTTTCCTTTATTATCCAACCAAAATCAGTTGGGGGTGGAATATTAGTTTTTAAAATGTGTGCTCTTTGCCATATTATTGCTTGGTAATGCACTCTTATGGCTGGGTAAAGGGCGGCTTAAGTTGGAGGCATATTTGTTCCTTCAACTTGCTTTTTTGCAAATAACCACCATCTTAGCTCACTGAATGTTTTAATGTTTAATTTTGGCATGTACACTTAACATATGTATTCTTCAAGTGCAATATATCTTTCACTCTCAAGGATATCTGTTTGGCCTTATGCGGCAAGTGCTTTCAGAATTCTGTCGTCAGCATTTATGAAGCTCTTCCAAAAACTGGTTTTTGATTTACCACTGAATGAACCAGTGGTGTCAGATCCAAAAAGAGAATGCAGTTCCACTAAAACTTCAGATCTTTTTTCTTGCCCTTTTCAATCCTTTCCCCTTTCCTCCCCCTCCCCCTAGCCTAGTTGCGGATCCCGGATGCCCACTATTGCTTTTCTTATTCTATAAAAGATTTAAATACTAATATATATATGTATATATATAATTAAGTGGCATTTTTTTCTTGCCTCTTTCAACACTTTCCACTCCCCTCCTCTTCCCTTACCCCCGTCTTCCTAATCACAAGTCCCGAGTATCCTTCAATGCCACTCTCATTCTATAGACGTTTTAAACTTTGATATTTATGCATATTTTTTTTAAAACAGAATTTTTTTATTGCCCCTTTCAAATTCCTCTCCTCCCCCTTTCCTCCTCCCCAGTCGCGAGTCCCGGATGTCCACAAATGTTTTTTTCTAATTTATAAATGTTTTAAACATTCATCTTTATACATAATTTTCTTTATTTTTTATGAAATGGAATTTTTGTCCCTTGCAATTTTTAACCCTTCTCCTCCCCCTCCCCCATTGCAGGTCCTGGATATCTACAAATGTTTTTCCTAATCTATAAATATTTTAAATATTAATATTTATGCATAATTTTCTTTATTTTTTATGAAATGGAATTTTGTTCCCCTGCACTTTTCAACCCTTCCTCTCCGCCTCCCCCTCTCCAGTCGCTTGTCCCGAATGTCCACAAATGTTTTTCCTAATCTATAATTGTTTCAAACATTAATATTTATACATAATTTTCTTTATTTTTATGAAATAGAATTTTTTCACTTGCACTTTGCAACTCTTCCCCTCCCCCACCCCTCCCCCTCCAGTCCCCCTCCCTAGTCGCGGCTCCTGGATGTCCACAAATGTTTTTCCTAATCTATAAATGTTTGAAACATTAATATGTTTGCATAGTTTTCTTAAGTTTTATGAAATGGAATTTTTTTTTGCCTTGCACTTTTCAACCCCTCCCCTTCCCCTCCCCCTCTCCAGTCGCGGATCCTGGATGTCCACAAATGTTTTTCTAATCTATAAATGTTTTAAACATTAATATTTATCGATAATTTTCTTTATTTTTAATGAAATGGAATTTTTTTCCCTTGCACTTTTCAACCCTTCCCCTCCTCCTCCCTCTCCCCAGTCGCGGGTCCCAGATGTCCACCATCGCTTTTCTTAGTCTACAATACATAAGGAACAAAATGAGACCACTCACGATACTTAATCATAAAATTGCACACGGACCTATGAAAAGCTGTAATTAGAAAACGGACTAAAGTTTGCTTCGAAAATATTTTATTATGCCAGTCTTAGATCATAAATAAAAAATTAAAATGCGCCAAAACATAAAATAACGTTTTTGTTTAATAAAGATGCAAAAATAATATTAAAAAAATATTTTTACTTTCAAATATCTGTTTTATAAAATAATGCTTCGCGAATCCAAACAAAGCATGGCTTTTGCTAGTAATATACATTTGGCATAATCTGTGGTGCAAAGAATATTTGTTATTGATTTACAAGGCCACACAAAAGTATTCCATTACATAATGAGTATAGGGAGAACATTGTTTGAAGAGCGCTTTAACCCCTTGCGGGGCGCTGGTTTCGTAAAGATACCACTTAATTTTAATTCTCAAACGCCACATTCGCACCGGAATTTTGTTAAAGAAAATTACGGTTTATTGAATGCGTGAAATATAGGGTTTTCTTATTTACAAATAAAGTTGTTTTCAAATTCCGGTGTCAGTCATAAATTTCAATACTTAAAGAATGAATATGCCCTGCCCCGCAAAGGGTTAATTGTAATTAAATATTTACAATTTTATGAGATATATATAAATAGAGTGATATTTTTAAAACTTCGTTGTCGTACGAACGCACCTCATTTGCCACGCTTCACGTGCAATTTCCAACTTGTTTTTTTTTATGATTGCTTACAGTAAAATTAAATTGACATCAAAAAGAACTACAGTAAAACCTCCATAACGGACACTCCCGAATAGCGGACACTTCTATTTAACGGACAGTTTTCCGATCCCCCACTCCTAAAACCTACATTTTTGTAAGTTTAACCTCTGAATAACGGACATTCCGAATAGCGGACACTATTTTCGGCGATATGAAAAAAAAAAAAAAATTATCCAGGAAAAAAAAAAAAAAAAAAAAGAATGAAAAAAAAAGAGTCTCTAAATTTATCAGAGCAACGTGTCACAAATTTTGTGATCATAGATAATTGTAGAGGGTGGGCTAGGGAATATCTCCCCCCCCCCCGTACATTTAGTGTGAATTCAGGGTTGCTCGAGGGAGACATCGCCTTCAGCATTGAAATGTCCCCCCCCCTGAAGATTTTAAGGTTTTATGCTTTTAATATACAAAAAGTGCAATCCCGCCCGGAATTCTATAGAGTATATATATTTGTATATTATATTTGTATAATTTTTGTACAATTACTAGCGGACCCGACAGACGTTGTCCTATCACCGACCGACGTTGCCCTTCTTGGCACCGACTCCAGGAAATCAAATAAATGTACGTAAATATGGTAATACGCACGATAAAGACTACGCTCTTAATTTAATTTCTTATTACAATTATGTAACGAAATTAATTTTCACTCTTCAGTATTTTTTGAAGTCGGTTCAATTTTTGATAGAAAAGTTTATTTTTCTCTTTTTAGTTAAAAGTTAACGATTTTCTGAAGTCGGTTAATTTGCTTAGTACCATTCGATTCAGAATAAAAAATTCACTAAAATATGTTATCAGTTGAAAAATATCTACAAAAATCTATTTTAAAGGATTTTTTTAAAAGTTCGTTCTTTTTTTTACCCTCCTTAGGGAGGGAATTTTCCAAAGTCCTTTCTTAGATGCACTCGATGTTATAAGAAGTATTTTTGCCCGAATTTTCAAGATTTTTGGTTCGGTATATATTTTTGTGCTGTGATTAATACGAAATCCAGACTTTCTTTTATATATATAGCACTTTTAATTAGCGAAAAATCACTTACTATTAGTTTTTGCCTAATTACTAAAAACGTACGGAATCAATTTCGACGAAATGTGAATCTAAACCATTCTCGAATCCACTGGAACACACACACAAAATTTCATCAAAATCGGTCCAGTCGTTTAGGAGGAGTTCAATTACATACACACGCACGGAAGATTTTTATATATAAAAATAAGCAATGAAAATTTCAGGTTTTTGCGCCGAAGACATCGCCAAATTAGGAAAATGTAAATTATCTCAGAACTACTGAATTTAAACAAATTTGCTTAGTACCATTCGATTCAGAATTGAACAATACACTAAAATATGTTATCAGTCGAAAAATATCTACAAAAGCCGATTTTTAAGGAATTTTTAAAGCGTTCGTTCTTTTTTCTACTCCTCTTAAGGGTGGAATCTTCGAAAATCGCTTCTTAGCCGCACTCGATGTTATAAGAAGTATTTATACCCCAATTTTCAAGGTTTTTGGTTCGGGATATTTTTTTGTGCTGTGATTAATACGAAATCCAGATTTTCTTTTATATATTTAGTTAAGGATTAGAAAATTCAGGTTTTTCCGCCGAAGACATCGCCAAATTAGGAAAATGTGAATTATCTCATGAACTACTGGATTTAAACGAATTTGCTTAGTACCATTCGATTCAGAATGAAAAAATACACTAAAATATGTTATCAGTTGAAAAAATAACTACAAAAGCCGATTTTTATGGAATTTTTTAAAAATTCGTTCTTTTTTCTACTCATCTTAGGGGTGGAATTTTTGAAAATCCATTTTTAACGGCACTCGATGTTATAAGAAGTATTTTTACCCCAAATTTCAAGATTTTTGGATCGGTAGATTTTTTTGTGCTATGATTAATACGAAATCCTGACTTTCTTTAATATATATAGCACTTTTAATTAGCGAAAAATCACTAACTATTAGTTTTTGCCTAATTACTAAAAAAGTATAATCAATTTCGACGAAATGTGAATCTAAACCATTCTCGAATCTACTGGAATGCACACACAAATTTTCATCAAAATCGGTCCAGTCGTTTATGAGGAGTTCAATTACATACACACGCACAGAAGATTTTTATATATAAAGATATTTGTATAATTTGGCGGATTTGGCCAACGGAATAACCAAGTAGTACCAAATTGTCTTGTTTAAAACAGCCAGAGTAGGTTTGTAAGATTGTGTTTTGGCCAATCGTAAATTGATAGACATATAATGATTTTCCGATTTTTCTCTTCGGAATTTTCCGTGGTTTTCTTCGAACCTTGCGTAAATACGGGTTAGGTTCCCTTAGAAAGACCCCCCTCCCCCCCAGGGCCGTAGCTAGAAGAGTTCACTACGGGGTACTCAAGGGATTGTAGGGGGGGGGGGCTCATAATTTTTTTTCTTTCTCTGACGCAGAAAGATAAATTTGTGCATTTTAACAACGTACGTATTATGTTTCGTATTAAACTGTTATAATAACTTAGTTTTATACTAAAAAAACTATATGATAATGAAAATTTTGGGTGTAAAACTGGTGCAAAATTAAACATAATGTTAATTTCATGCGAACAAAAAGGATGAGGGATTGTAGAATTACTTATTTTAGATATAATTAAGTAATTCTGCAAAAATGTGAAAGGGTCTCAAAACAATTAGATTTTTGAACAGAATTTCATTTAAATTTTCGGAACAGAAATTCATTTAGAGACCTTGGAATCTTTACCGAGGGGGGGGGGGGGGGGCTCAAAATATTTCGGGGGGGGGGCTGAGCCGCCTATAGCGCTCCCTTAGCTACGGCCCTACCCCCCCCCCAACGAAAAGTACTCCACCCCTGGTCCTATATCCCTAATGTAGATAAACAGACGAACAAAATTAACCAAACCAACCGAATACCCAATATTCGAAATTTTTCTTCGAACCTTGCGTAGATACGTATCGTGTGTAATATTTTAATTGTAAGAAACGCACCGCGTTTGCTACGCTTGACGGGCAATTCCGGACTTGTTTCAGATTTTATTGTACGTTTCTTTTACATTTATGACGTTTTTCTATATAATCAACATTGTATTTAAAAAAAATTTTTATTGTAAGGAATGCGCCGCATTTGCTACGATTGACTGCTCTCTATTTTGGACTTGTTTTAATATTTTGTTAAAGATTTCTTATACACTTATGACGCCGATTTTTCGCCACTTTTTTAATACATTTGCCACCAAAACGGAAAAATTAAAAACGAATTGCATAAAAGAAACATCTTTATAACTCCAAAATTAATAATCCTATGAAATATCAATTTGCGGCGTCGGATTAAGTGTCTCATTTTGCAGTAAATCATATCTTTGAATCGAAATTTGAATGATATACAGGGATGTGAAAAATCTTCGTAATATCAACGAGATTTATTCTTTGATTGTCCATATCTCGACAACTAATAATCCGATAGACTTCATTCTTGATGCAAAATTTATGTCATTTTATAGTCTTTTTAGTCTATACCTTGAAATGAAATAAAATTAAAATTTTTATGCACTTTTCATCAGAACGATTTTTTCGAGAGTACGAAAAAAATAGTTCCGGATAATCGAGGTTACTGATATTAAATAAGCATCTTTGTCCTGTTCCATACTCAGTACATACAAAATTTCAAGTCTCTATCTCAATTTGTTCGCGAGTTACAGCGGTGCTACTAGTTTACGCCGTCGACCAAAAAACTATCGCCAAATTATAAGATTAAATACCAATAATGGATGATTGTGAATGTCACATTCATTTTTTTCGCGATAGCCAAATTATACATGTCGACATAATTTTTATTTTAAATAACGAAAAAACAAATCATCAGTAGAATATTAATAAAAATACTAATAAAAAGTCGAAATAAAAATCACTTAATGACATTTTAAACATGTGAATCTTATTTAATGTCGGCCCCACCAGTGGCCGCGAGGTTCTGACCTCCAAACTGATAGACGGTAAGTGCTGGGTTCGAACCCAATCGCGACCGTCGGTCTAACCGTTCGGAGTTTTCCGTGGTTTTCTTCAAACCTTGCGTAAATACGGGTTAGGTTCCCTTAGAAAGACCCCCCACGGAGGGCAACCCACCTCAGAGGTCCTATATCCCATTAGCGTAGATAATTGGACGACATACATACAATCAAACAAACAAACAAAGTTATTTAATGTCATTGAATGTGACATTCACGATCATCCATTATTGGCATTTAATCTTATAGTTTGGCGATAATTTTTTGGTCGACGGGATAACCTCGTAGTACCAATACATCATTTTTGAACATATAAGTACCATGTAATAATATAAATATTTCGTAAACTCTAATACAGGGCGTGAAATTTCCCCTCGTCAGCTCGCCATTGGCGAGTAAATATTTACCGTCGGCGAGTAAGTTTCGTCTTTGTAAGGGTGTATTCCAATCCAAACTGCTTATTTTCTGAATAATTTTTAATTTCACTTTTGCTGCTAAACGCACAAATCTCTTAGAAACTTACTCAAGGTACGGTGTTTGTCGATTTTTTGTTAAATGCAGTAAGTACAGTAAAACCTCTAAATAACGGACACCTCGCGAAACGCAGAAATTGTCCGCTATTCGGAGGCGTCCGCTATTGGGAAAAAACCTCAGAGATTCAAAAATCGTTAAGAAATCGTTAATATTACACTAATTTACATTTATATGTCCTAAAACCTTTATTATATGATTAATGAGAAATTAAAACTATTTTTTTAAAATATAAAACCTAAATAAAATTGTGCATACCTTTAACTGCTGTTTGTTACATTCTTATTAAAAAAAAAATCTGTTACAAAAGTTTACTTTTGCAATTACATATAACTTGTTTTTCAATGTGACTCTATAGAATAGAGGGATTGCACTTTTTGTCTATTAAAAGCATAAAATCTTAAAATCTTCCGGGGGGGGACATTGCAATGCTGAAGGCGATGTCTCCCCCGAGCAACCCTGAATTCACACTAAATGTACGGGGGGGATTGCACTTTTTGTCTATTAAAAGCATAAAATCTTAAAATCTTCCGGGGGGGACATTGCAATGCTCAAGGCGATGTCTCCCCCGAACAACCCTGAATTCACACTAAATGTACGGGGGGATTGCACTTTTTGTCTATTAAAAGCATAAAATCTTAAAATCTTCCGGGGGGGACATTGCAATGCTGAAGGCGATGTCTCCCCGAGCAACCCTGAATTCACACTAAATGTACGGGGGGGATTGCACTTTTTGTCTATTAAAAGCATAAAATCTTAAAATCTTCCGGGGGGGACATTGCAATGCTGAAGGAGATGTCTCCCCCGAGCAACCCTGAATTCACACTAAATGTACGGAGGGGGTTGCAATTTTTGTCTATTAAAAGCATAAAATCTTAAAATCCTCCGGGGGGGACATTGCAATGCTGAAGGCGATGTCTCCCCCGAGCAACCCTGAATTCACACTAAATGTACGGGGGGGGATTGCACTTTTTGTCTATTAAAAGCATAAAATCTTAAAATCTTCCGGGGGGGGGGGAACATTGCAATGTTGAAGGCGATGTCTCCACCGAGCAACCCTGAATTCACACTAAATGTACAAGGGGGGGGGGAGGCCCGCCCTCTACAATTATCTGTGATCAGAAAATTTGTGACACATTGCTCTGATAAATTTAGAGACTTTTTTTTTTTTTCTGGATAAAAAATTCTTTTTCATCCTTTTTATCGCCGAAAATAGTGTCCGCTATTCGGGAGTGTCCATTATTCAGAGGTTAAACTTACAAAAATGTAGGTTTTGGAAGTGGGGATTGAAAACTGTCCGTTAAATAGAAGTTTCCGCTATTCGTGAGTGTCCGTTATGGAGGTTTTACTCTAATTGCAAAAAAAAAAAAAAAAAAAAAAAAAAAAAAAAAATTAAAATTAAAATTAATTAATATTTTGTATAATTCTACTTCGGTAATATTTTTATGTTATACCAGTCTTATGTCATAAATAAACAGTCTGAGGAAATTGTTAGTTACAGTCGAACCCCGCTATAACGAACTTCAAGGGACCGAAGTTTTTGTTCGTTATATCCGATGCAAAAAAAAATACATTAATAAAACGACGGGGCAAAATTTTTCGTTCGTTATATCCGATAGTTCGTTATAAACGGAGTTCGTTATAACGGGGTTCGGCTGTATTTGGTTGAAGTACATTTTAAAATTAAAATGCGCCGAAACTTTTAAAATTACATTTTTTACCTAATGGAGATGCAAAAGTGATTTTAAAAAACATATTATTACTTTGAAATATTTTATCCTATAGCATAATTTTTCGCGGGCTTTTGCTAGAATACATTCCAAATAAATAATAATATGTTTATTCATAGCAAACATAATGTCTTCAACTTCTACCCTCGTCAACGTTTGTGAAATATCAATTGGGCGATTCTGATTGGTTGCAGTCTTACGCCTAGCCTCGAATCGAGGTGCAAATCTAGTCAACGTATTGTTTGTGAGAAGAAAAATGTTCAATTTTCATCAGCTTTAAATAATTTTTGTTGAATAACTGTTTAAATCAGGACCTTTTCAGTAATTATTATTTCTTTCTAAATAAATCTAAAATCACAGACACACTAAAGTGAATTCAAGAGACGTAAAAGAAAAAACATTTCTTATACTATTCAACAACTGCCTTACATCATTTAAGGGTGTATTTCGATTCAAACTATGCTTATTTTCCGATTTATTTTTAAATTCATTTTTGCTCTCATATGCATGAAATTTTCAAATTTTCTTATTTAGAAAGTACACGAGGTGCGTGATTGTCAATTCTTTGATAAATGCAGAAAATATTGCAAAAAAAGAAATCAAAAACGGCATTTTGAACCGATTTTCCCCTAGCGGGAGATCTGTGAACGAAAAAAAGGGTCTGACTGAGAAGATAATTGTTTATAAATCAAATTCTAATGAATTGAGCGTAAAAATACATCACACGGCACCTTGTACATCTCTTCAAAAATACCCTCAGCAAGTTTCATGTTTCTACTTTTAAAATTGTGTCTGAAATGGTATCGGAAAATTTCGAGCTGTTGAATATGGAAAACCGTTTTTTCGAATTCCGAATGGTGCGCGGAAAAAAAGTCAACGGAAAAAACGTCAACGGAAAAAAGGGCAACGGAAAAAACGTCAACGGAAAAAAGGGCAACGGAAAAAACGTCAACGGAAAAAAAGGCAACGGAAAAAAGGGCAACAGGTAAAAGCTTATGTATAAAGACAGTAACTTTCATATCTTTATGTAAACTTTGACCAAAAACATTCTTTAAGTGACGAAAAAGAGGCAAACGTGAAAAAAAAAATACAGGTATATATATTTTAATAGGGTGGAAAAAAGACACAAAAAAATTGTTGTCTTGATATTTAGAATGTTCAGACGGATAACAAAAAAAGAGTCGAAATTTAAAAATTTGGTACACGAAAACTCAATTTGGCAAACAAGCAGCATAAACCATTTAAAATAAAATTTAAAGTATAACGAAATTTGTTATGGTGGTTCTATTAATAAAAATAATTACAAGGCAAGACAGAGACAAGGTTGGAAGAAAATCATGGAAAACTCTGAACGATTTGGCCAACGGGTGCGATTGGGTTCGAACCCAGCACCACCCGTCTACTAGCTTCGAGAGCACAACCTCTTAATGTCCTTGGTCAAAGTTTGCATAAATATATGAAAGTTGGTTTTTTTTTTTTTATATACATAAGCTATTCATCAATCGAGTTGAAATAACCGATACACGTGTACTAACCGATACACTTGTATGCTTACTTGAAACATAAAATCGGTATTCTATAACTTAAGATGCCTCCATTAATAACTAATGTATATCAACTTTCGATTTATTGAAAAACTGGCATTTATTACTGTTATGCTTATTTGAAAGTGGAGAAAGCACTTTTTATTTGCCTCTACCCACAATTAGGCCAAAGTGATCGTGATAATGACAGCACATCGCGGAGAATGGTGGCCTGCAAACGACCCACGTGACCATCCTTACTTCACTTAAAAAACAATAAAAATATTCTTTATCCATGATGACATAAAATGTCAAACATAAAGTTAAAAAATATAAAATTGAAAAGGTAAAAAAGGTTACCTGTCAAGTCCTTGGATGTTGATGACAAATAAATCCAGACAATAGGGCCAAGAAATTATTATGCACACAAAATTTGAAGAAAACTATTTTTATTTCATGAAGAACTTGTTTCCCTTTTTCATGAATAAATATTTCTTCACATATTTATATTATTTTTGACTCGTACATATTAATCTCTCTCTTCATAAAAAAAAACCATATCATAATATATGCTAATCACAACAATTGCTATCTCTAAGCAATAAAAATTCTTTGTCAATAATATAATTTAGATATCTCAACAGGATGTAAATTATAAATTTTCTCATGACATAAAAGGAGAATATAATATTATTTCTTCTTGAAAAAGAGCAACTTTCATAATATGAACTTTAAAAAAAAAACAAAATATATTATATTTCATATTGCATAGATACAAACCAATATTTTCTTCATAACGCCCCGTGAGTAATCAAAAATTATATATATAAAATTGGACAAAATAATGAAGTAAAAACTTTATGAGAATCAAATATCTTCATTTGATGAAAGAAACAACGTTCACCTCTTAAAGCACACGTTCTTCACCTCTGCTTGTTTTTTCAGAGGATTGAGAACATATAAAAGCACAATTGAAGAATTAATCACAAAAATATTTGACGAAAATTTTAGACGAAAAGATGAAGAATAAAACTATTTAGAATAAACATGTCGACAACCTTCTTTAGTTAAAAGTGGCATCAATAGAGCAACACATAAAAGGCTTCACGACGTCACCTTATTTAATACGCATATCCAAACAGAGTGCACAACAAAAATACTTTCAGGATCCTTTGAAACAAAAGGTTTGCTCCTCGTTGCTTAACAGAAATCAACATCACTTTCCTAGATGCATTTTGAGGGCAGCACTTTTTCTTTGCCGCACTTAAAAATCAGCATCGCAATAATATCAACATAACAAAAAAAAACCGTTCCATCCTTCGTTAACGGGGGAGCACCTCTGCCCCGAAATTACACTAAAAACTTTCAATCATACGACTGCATCCATTACGGCAGGTGTCTATCGGCGCAACTCACGCAGGTGGCCGCGAGCCCAGGGGAAAAAGAGAAAGGGTTATTGTAAATGCAAAATACGCCAATTTGGCAGTGAGCAAAAAAAGGGGGTGAGGAAAAAATAAGCCAAATTACAATATACAGTATGAAAAAATATGTAACTAATAAGAATAAAATTGATAACCATCTTAAGAGGGGAGGCCAAAGCCGGTGGCCATGTACATAACGGCTTGAAATACGTCACCTGTGAAATTTAATTTGATAGGTTAGGGGTGTGTCCGAATAAACGGAAGTTCCACCCAAAAGAACTAGCGAGAATGTTCTCGAACAAATTTAAAACCGGAAGGAATGATTTCAAACAGAATTTTACCGGCTTGGAACATTCGAAAGCTAAGCAAGAAAGAAAACATTACAGGCGACGAAATGAAAATAAGCGAAACCGAAATTAAATTTAAATTGAGAACATTAATAAAAAGGAAGGTGATATGAAATAAAATGGCTAATAAAATTGAATTAAATTAAATCTATGGGGGGGGTTATGGAGTAACCACCACATATTACCCAGGGTCCCCCAAAAGAAAATATTGGTGAGATGACAAAATGAACAATTTTTCATCAAGACAATATTTTCTAACACATGTACAAATATACTAAGTAAATACACAAAATAAATATATCAGAAATAGTTATAAGAATATACATAATTGTTGTACATGATATTTAAACAATAAAAAAAATAATTACTGTTATGATAGTAATCCTTATGAAAATATACCAACTGTAGTAAATGTTAACATGAAAGGTATATAAAGTTTCTTCCAGAAGTATCTATCATATATATCAAAAAAAATTTAAAGTCTATGTCTATGTGCAACAGTCCTTAACTTTACAGAGTCTCTTGTTAGGCTGTGCAAAATGCACTTATAATAGTAGAATGCTTTAACATATGTCGCAATATGTGATTATGCAATAATATGTATATTTATATTCTCAGTTGTGAACAAAAATGAAATATACTATAACTGTATATGAATCATACTATAACTATATATAAAATATATGGTTTCAAATAGCACATGATGACTTGAATGAATTTGTAAGTTGAAAATTGAACAATAAAAAATATATATATAAATGGTGCAGAGAGATTAGTTATGCTCTCATAAAAAAAAAAATTTTCTTATATCACCACATAGCCTTTTAAGCTTTCAATAAATCTTAAATGAATAAACTTTAGTATTATTCAATAACACATTTTCACAGAAAATAAAATTAATAAGTTGCAAAAAGAATGTCAACAAAAGCATGATATTATTTTCCAATAAAAATATCTTCAAAGTGAATATAATAATTTTCAAAGAGAGAATTTTTACGCTCTCATAAAGGCATATTCTTGAACATTTTCAAAATAAATTGACAATAATTGCATAAATATCTTCAATACTATACTTCATTCAAAATAAACATAAAACATAAGATGTTTAATATTCTGAAAAAAAAAGGAAGAAACTTATATGAATATGTCAATCTTATATATGACTTGATAATGTCAACTTACAAAGAAAAATCAATTGTGTCAAAATTTCTATATAGAAGATATCTAGAACATATTTACTTGTAATTTTCAAACATTTTTTAAAAAAAAATTAAGTAAGTGATCACTTTTGCATTTGTCATAAATCAAGAATTTGTTTTATATAAATATATATAATGACTCATTAAACATCTTTGGATCCAAAGTATAAACACTCAAAAGTATACAAAAAAAAATATTATATACTACTTATGGTGAGTCATTCACTTTCTATATTTCACCAAGAAGAGAAGAAATATTAGTATATATAAGTTTATCATGCACTTTCTTTTCTCTTTTTCTTTTTTTTAAAAGAGGTTAAATGTTAAAACATGCATGCATTGTAAAGAGCAGACACAATAGAGAAAATAATTTGATGAGTACTCATCTTTATGTTTACCTTATATGAATTACAATTTCACTTTTCTTATTATAATGCACATTTGTCAAAAATCACCTTAAATACTGACATCATATTCTAACAAAGACAAATTCTTTCTCAAAATTTTTTTTTTATCAACTATTGTAATTAAAGACCTTATAAAATTTAAAAGTATGGCATACATGAGATTATATGTATATATTGTAAGAATTATGACTTATAGATAAATGCAGTAACTAATAAAACTATTAAAATTCATACATACATCCCGAGGATGACCGTTGAGTTGTACCAGGGAGAAGAAGACTTAAATAAAATGAAAAAAAAAATAATAACAGCTGCCTGCAGCCTGGAGAAAAGAAAAAAAAATTACATAGCGATTCTTCTTGCTGGACAATCAGTGCGGCTAGCTTCGACTGAATATATTACAAAGCAAAAGTCATCCTGTAAAAGGAAAAAGAGAGTTAGTCTATTTTTTATGTAGTTTATGATTGCGAGGACGAAGATCATAACTTCTATATTGAGTGGATTTGCTTTTAGCACCAGTATGAGTGCCATCAGGAGGAGCTTGTGACAGTACCGATTTACTGGAACATGAAGATGTTTGCTGGCATTTAGAAGAAGAAAGAATTTGAGGAGAAGTATTACAAGCTGCATCATGATTTGAAACTTGAATAGAAGAGTGTTGTCTCACAGGAGTGGAGGATAAGAAAGTGGAGAAAGCACTTTTTATTTGCCTCTACCCACAATTAGGCCAAAGTGATCGTGATAATGACAGCACATCGCGGAGAATGGGGGCCTGCAAACGACCCACGTGACCATCCTTACTTCACTTAAAAAACAATAAAAATATTCTTTATCCATGATGACATAAAATGTCAAACATAAAGTTAAAAAATATAAAATTGAAAAGGTAAAAAAGGTTACCTGTCAAGTCCTTGGATGTTGATGACAAATAAATCCAGACAATAGGGCCAAGAAATTATTATGCACACAAAATTTGAAGAAAACTATTTTTATTTCATGAAGAACTTGTTTCCCTTTTTCATGAATAAATATTTCTTCACATATTTATATTATTTTTGACTCGTACATATTAATCTCTCTCTTCATAAAAAAAAACCATATCATAATATATGCTAATCACAACAATTGCTATCTCTAAGCAATAAAAATTCTTTGTCAATAATATAATTTAGATATCTCAACAGGATGTAAATTATAAATTTTCTCATGACATAAAAGGAGAATATAATATTATTTCTTCTTGAAAAAGAGCAACTTTCATAATATGAACTTTCAAAAAAAAACAAAATATATTATATTTCATATTGCATAGATACAAACCAATATTTTCTTCATAACGCCCCGTGAGTAATCAAAAATTATATATATAAAATTGGGCAAAATAATGAAGTAAAAACTTTATGAGAATCAAATATCTTCATTTGATGAAAGAAACAACGTTCACCTCTTAAAGCACACGTTCTTCACCTCTGCTTGTTTTTTCAGAGGATTGAGAACATATAAAAGCACAATTGAAGAATTAATCACAAAAATATTTGACGAAAATTTTAGACGAAAAGATGAAGAATAAAACTATTTAGAATAAACATGTCGACAACCTTCTTTAGTTAAAAGTGGCATCAATAGAGCAACACATAAAAGGCTTCACGACGTCACCTTATTTAATACGCATATCCAAACAGAGTGCACAACAAAAATACTTTCAGGATCCTTTGAAACAAAAGGTTTGCTCCTCGTTGCTTAACAGAAATCAACATCACTTTCCTAGATGCATTTTGAGGGCAGCACTTTTTCTTTGCCGCACTTAAAAATCAGCATCGCAATAATATCAACATAACAAAAAAAAACCGTTCCATCCTTCGTTAACGGGGAGCACCTCTGCCCCGAAATTACACTAAAAACTTTCAATCATACGACTGCATCCATTACGGCAGGTGTCTATCGGCGCAACTCACGCAGGTGGCCGCGAGCCCAGGGGAAAAAGAGAAAGGGTTATTGTAAATGCAAAATACGCCAATTTGGCAGTGAGCAAAAAAAGGGGGTGAGGAAAAAATAAGCCAAATTACAATATACAGTATGAAAAAATATGTAACTAATAAGAATAAAATTGATAACCATCTTAAGAGGGGAGGCCAAAGCCGGTGGCCATGTACATAACGGCTTGAAATACGTCACCTGTGAAATTTAATTTGATAGGTTAGGGGTGTGTCCGAATAAACGGAAGTTCCACCCAAAAGAACTAGCGAGAATGTTCTCGAACAAATTTAAAACCGGAAGGAATGATTTCAAACAGAATTTTACCGGCTTGGAACATTCGAAAGCTAAGCAAGAAAGAAAACATTACAGGCGACGAAATGAAAATAAGCGAAACCGAAATTAAATTTAAATTGAGAACATTAATAAAAAGGAAGGTGATATGAAATAAAATGGCTAATAAAATTGAATTAAATTAAATCTATGGGGGGGTTATGGAGTAACCACCACAATTACTATTATTTATTGTTGCCGTTTTTATCTGTTGACCTTTTTTCCGTTGCCCTTTTTTCCGTTGACGTTTTTTCCGTTGCCTTTTTTTCCGTTGACGTTTTTTCCGTTTCCTTTTTTTCCGTTGACCTTTTTTGTCACAGAATTAAAACAAAGTGGCTTCAACCTGTCGGCATTACAGAATTAAATAAAAAGCAATTTACAGTAAAACCTCCATAACGGACACTCCCGAATAGCGGACAGTTTTCCCAAAACTTAAAATTTTTGTATATTTATTTTATAATTTTTATTATTTCTGATTAATTATGTAATGGAAATTGTAGGACATATAAAAGTAAATTAATGAAACATTAAAGCATTTCTTGGCGGTTTTTGAATCTCTGAGGTTTTTCCCAATAACGGACACCTCCAAATAGCGGACAGTTTCTGCGTTCCTGAGGTGTCCGTTATTTACAGTTTTTACTGTATTACACTTAAATGTTTTTAGAAAATAATTACTATATAAATAAATCTTACTTAATGATAAAAAAAAGGATTATTACTGCCATAAATCTTTTTTAATGATTTAGGATTTATCTTTGATGGATTTATTACAGCGGTTCCCAAACTTTCTCGGTACGCGACAGTGAAAAAAATTTTCGCAGCTCTCTTTTCAATAAAAAAATGTTCACGAATCCACTCAAGATAAAGCTGTATATCAATCAGGGCCGTAGCTAAGGGGGCGCTATGGGCGGCTCAGCCCCCCTAAAATATTTTGAGCCCCCCCCCCCTGAAAAAGATTGGTCACCAAATGAATTTCTGTTCCGAAAATTCAAATGAAATTCTGTTAAAAAATCTAATTTAGTTTTGAGACCGTTTCACAGTGAGAATGTTTCAAAATGAGAATTGGGTCACTCCCCCTGGAGGAGCAGTAAAGTGCCCCCCCCCTCCCGGAAAATTTGAGATTTTGGGTTTTCAATGGTCAAAAAGGGCAACCCCCCCCCCCCCTCCTTAAGACGAAAGTGCAAATTATAAAACAAGGGGCGCTGGCGGGAGTCAACACGTAACTGCAGATTATAAAGCATATATTATTCGATATTCGGTTCAGCTGTTGACCGAATATTAGGTATTCAATAAAAATTGATATTCAGGTAGTAACTATAAATTGAATATGGTTAGCGTTTGGTGCAAATCGCCCAATAGGTGGCGCTGTTATTCCTACTTCGAGAACTAAATTTAGTTTTGAGACCGTTTCACACTTTTTCAGAATTACTAAATTGCATCTTAAATAAGTGTTCCAACACTCCCTCATTCCATTTGTACACATATGAAGCTAACAGGATGTTTAATTTTGCACCAGTAATTATACACTTAAAATTTTCATCATGATATACTTTTCTCAGTAAAAAATAAAGTTATTACAACAGTTTTAATAAGAAACACGGTACCTACAATGTGAATATGCAATAATTTATCTTTCTGCGCCAGAATGAGAAAAAAAATTATGAGCCCCCCCCCCCCCCCTATAGATCACTTCTAGCTACGCCCCTGCATGTAATTAAAATTAAAACAATGCACAAACTGCAAAGACAGCTAAAAATACGTTTAATTATTATGAAAAAAAAGGCTTTATAATCACTGAAATTTCTGGTGTTTTTTCAATGTGTGGAACATATATTAACTCGCAGTACTTGTCTTTCAAAAGCAGCTTAGTAGAAAAAGCATGTTTTCATAAAACACGGAGTGTTCAATTTCATCAAGTACCTTGTTGTGATGAAAATTCCACCGCATTACAAGGTCCGCGAAAGATAGTGGTTAGTATTAATAAAGTAATATTATTAAGATAATATCCCAATCCGCGTTGTGAAAGATTGTTCTGGATATTACCAAAAAGAAAATTGTTTTCTTTTAAACTTAGCAATAATTTAAATAAAGGAACATCGCAATATCTCGGATTCCACTTATTTAACGTTCAACATTGCAAATCAGGATTTTAAAGAGATAATATGAATGTAAAATAACAACTGTTTTCCGAAAAAAAATATAATTATGATAATTTAGAATCTGCATCTATAAATTACTTAAAGAGAAATAAAGAAGAGAAAATATCAAAGAAAACAAGGATATCTATGTACACACCAATATTTATTTCAAACAACAAATATTATTCAAAATACAATAAAAAAAATATCATTCAAAATATTGATTTCATAATTATCAATACAGTGAGATAACACCACTCAAAAATGTATTCATTTCATAATAATAATTTTTTTCTTAAGTTTCATGTTATCATAAACCTACACAATTTCTCACAGCACAACTAAGAAGGCATAGCCTAAAATTTCCCTATTATTCACTTTTCTTCTTTATTTATTTATTTTTTTTTATTATATTTTATATTAATTTATCTTATTTTATTTTATTATTTTATTTTATTTAAATTTCAAATAAAAAAATTAATTTTCATCTTAAAAAAAAAATTTTCTTTATATATACATGTAAAATTGACAAAAAAAACATTTCTCAAAGATGTAACACCACAAGAGAAAAATTACATTGCTCACCATTTTATATGAAGCCTTGTCATCCATTCGTTGTAGTAATCCATAGCAACTGATCCGTTGGCTTTCATTCGCATCGCATCTTTGGGAAATCATGTAATTCCTCAGTAGGCACACAACTGTTCATCAAAAATATAGTCTGCACTATTTTCTCGCACCTTTGGAGACACGTGGAAATTCACTATGTTGAGCGTAACTGTTCGTATAAAAATATAGTCTGCACTGTCATCTCGCACCTTTGGTGACACGTGAATTTTACTAAGTTGAGCAAATATTCATAAAAAGAATAGTCTATGAGAATGATGCACATTATTCACCATGTTGAGCGTAACTGTTCATAAAAAAATAATAGTCTGCCATATCGTCACGCACTGCCATCTGGAATTGCCTGAAATTCATTATGATGATATTGGAAGTTCCAGTAATTTTCAGACATTCATTTTTTCTTTTCGCAAATTTGATCATATGTCAAAGAAACTTGGATGCTTGTCAAATCATGGGCTTCCCCGTTCCGGAGATGATTTTCGCTTACAAAACTTTTCTATTTACTACCTACATAGTTGGGACCAAGAACTGTATTAATCTTAGATTCTTTTTTTCGGAGAGAACTCCATTTCTTTTTTTTGTTTGTTTGTTTCCTCCCCAAAACCCTTTTTTCTTTTCATTGGTTTTCTGCTATCGCTTTGATTGGGGGGCCATTGCATCGCACTTCTTATTGGCCTGCTTGACCAGTAGGGAGTTACACCCCTTTTGGCCACTAGCAAAAACTTTTTTATCTCTTTCCCACGGGTTGCGGAAAATCATCGGACTCCTCTTCGATTCTCCCTCCTGTGGGCGTTTCTCGGCTGTAAATTCTGTTATTGTTAGCTCCAGCGTATAATGTCAAAATTGTAGACAGTCTGGTTTTTTTTTACAACCTTTGCCATTGTTACGTCTGAAGTTTTATGGTGAGCAATTGAATTTCTACTTGGGTGTTCATTGTTAACCGTTCGTTCTTACCGAACTTTATAGAGTCATAAAGTTTATAGCTTTAATTACAAAAATAGCTTTCATCTTTTCCTGAAACCTAAAGTTATTATTACTACCTGAAAGAATGAAACTAACTTAAAATAGATATTAGTGAATAAAATAAATTTAAAACTTTACTTTAATCAATGATTCTTTTTTTTATATATATATACGAATATTTATGTATTTTCGCTTTAGTTGTGCTTAATCATTCTTTATATGTACATATTTAATTTAGCAATGTTGTGACGATTCGTCACTACATACCTCAAAGCTGATTTTAATATTTCTGGATGCTCTGTTCGTATCTATATTAATCTTGAAGGAAAAAATTAAGGATGTTTCTTCGAAATATTTTTTCTTGTTGAAATTATCATATCTTTTTAAAAAGATGAAAAGATAGAAGCTATATTTTGATAACAAACCTTGAATGTTTCGCGACCCACCAAAACAACTGCCGTGGCCAGTGGGTCGCGACCCATAGATTGGGAACCGCTGATTTATATTAAATGAATAATTTATCTTTCTTATCTAATTTATCTTTCTGCGTCAGAGAGAGAGAGAGAAAAAAAACAAATAATGAGCCCCCCACCCCTACATTTTCTTGAGCTCCCCCCCACATTCTCTCGAACCCCCCCCCCTATTGTTCACTTCTAGCTACGGCCCTGTCTCCCAGTCTATTAAGGGGCTACTTCACTCAAATGAAAAGACCTGCTCGCTAATGTTAATCCTATGGAAGAATTTTATAAAGATATCTCGTTTGCATTTCAATATTTTTAAATGATTCTTTTTGCATTGGACAGCTGAGATCGATCTGTATGTACGCCATTTTTTACTTTTTCGAATTTGGCAGCAGATATTTTTTAGGAGGGCGCTTTCATTTTCCAAATCACCCGTTTTTCTCCTCCTTTTCGACCGGTATATCTACTTTCGTCGGGGAATGTGCTCCAAAGTGTCAACTTTGAAGGCTCGTTATAAAAAATCTATTGTGTTTTTTAAAAACAAAAGAACGAGTACCATTAGACAGTTTCTGAAGAACAACACCTGCAATTTTTCATGCATTTCAGAACAAAAAATAAATTAATGCATATGTCACAAAGTGGCCCTTTTTGATTTAAGAACACCCTTAATAACAAGTAAATAATCCATTGTGTAAATTTCACTTGAATTTTTATTTACTCCCTCCCATTTCTCGGCATATGTGTAGGGGTTGGGGGCGATTTTAAAACTTGGGAGACTCGAATCATTTTCGTGGGTCGGGGCTAATAGTTTCACTGCGGGTCGGAATTGGATCCGGTTAAGGGTGTTCTTAATCAAAAACGGCAACTTTGTGACACATGCTTTAATTTATTTTTGTTGGGAAATGCATGAAAATAGCAAGGGTCATTATTCAGAAACTAATTACACTCATTTTTTTTTCTGCTTTTTTAAAAAACACAATAGATTTTTCATAACAAGCCTTCAAAGTTGACCCTTTTGAGCACATTCCCCGACTAAAGACAGAAAAACCTGTCGAAAAGGAGAATAAAAACGGGTGGTTACGTCATCGAAATAGCTTATAACTCGATAAGTAACTTAATTATCATAAAATGAAAAAAATAAGTTCAAATTCGAAATCGCTTCCATAGTCAGGCATTAAAATTTTGTAATATTTCTGCTAAAAAATGAATTTGTAAATGTGTCAAAATGTTTTTCGCTTGTTGAGCGGATCTGTTAAGAACACCCTTAAGGGTGTATTTCGATTCAAACTGCTTACTTTCCGATTTATTTTTGACTTCATTTTTATTATCATATGCATCAAATTGGCAAATTGTATTATTTTGAAAGTACACAAGGTGCCGTAATTGTCAATTCTTCGATAAATGCAGAAAATATTGCAAAAAAAGCAATCAAAAACGGCATTTTGAACAGATTTTCCCCTAGCGGGAGATCTGTGAACGAAAAAAAGGGTCTGACTGAGAAGATAATTATTTATAAATCAAATTCTAATGAATTGAGCGTAAAAAAACATCACACGGCACCTTGTACATCTCTTCAAAAATACCCTCAGCAAGTTTCATGTTTCTATTTTTAAAAATGCGTCTGAAATTAAATCGGAAAATTTCGAGCTGTTGAAGGTGGAAAAGCATTTTTTCGAATACACTCTTAACCTCTATTTTTCAAGCGGGTCGTGTTTGGGACCAGTTGATTTCTATTTTTTTTTTCTATTTTTTTCGCTGCTGGTCGTGTTAACTAATCAGGGACGTGCGAACAGAAAACTGCGCTTGGGCAAAGTTTCAGAATCTCCCCCCCCCCCCCTCAAAAAAAAAACGACTTTTCTTGTGACAGGGCCAAAAATGACGTACGTTGGTATTTATAAGTTTCCGAACCCGAGACCTTTCGCACCGCGCTGTAACTAATGCTTTTTTCTGTGGTTCGCATTTATGTCCATCTGTCTTCTATTTTTTTGCAGTGGGTTAGGTTAACTTCCACTTATCCATCATACGTAGTATAGGGTAAATCTTGCAATCGTTTTAAAAATCGATAAAAAAAATTTTTTGACGGATTTACACGTTTCGGACACTGGCGATTTCGAAAAAACATATTTTTCGAAAAAAAAAATTTGCCGTCCGTCCGTCTGTGTGTCTGTCTGTCTGTAACCGCTCTATCTCTCGAACAAATTGAGATAGAGATTTGAAATTTTGTATGTACTTAGTATGTAAGAATGGAACGAAGCCTATTTAATATCAGTAACCTCGATTGCCCGGAACTATTTTTTTTCGAAGAATTTTCGATTTTAAGACCTTCTAAATATATTTTTAAACAAGTAAGAAAAATAATGCGTTAAGCATAGATTATGAAGCACTTTCCAACACTTGATGAAATCTTTAACAAAACTTTGTTATTTAGGGAAATAACAGTGTATAGACAAATATACCCAAATATGTATTCTTATGTCACACACAATTCCCTCATTTACCATTATCTAATGGAATTCTTTTGTGTGGCCCTATAAATGAATAACAGCTACATTTTCACCTTATATTTTATAGAATGCATATTTTAATATGTTTGACAGGGTATAACATCTTTAAAATTCTTTTGAAACGTTTTTTCCCCATAGGCCGTAATGTAATGGGAAACTTTTAATTCGCCCTGTAGATAAACTAATCATGGTAGAAACTTCATTTTCGATATGACTTGTGTTAGGGTAAACGTCAATAACGTCCTAAAATTTCATGGCAATCCGAGTATATTAACGATTTTTCCGCATGGGCCGTAATGTAATGGAAAACTTTTGATTTGCCCTGTAGATAAACTAATCATGGTAGAAACTTCATTTTCGATATGACTTGTGCAAGGGTCCTAAAATTTCATGACAATCCGAGTATATTAACGCTTTTTTCCCATGGGTCGTAATGTAATGGGAAACTTTTGATTCTCTCCGTAGATAAACTAATCATGGTAGATACTTCATTTTGAATAGGATTCGTGCTAGGGTAAACATCAATAACATATAAAAATTTCATAGCAATCCGAGTATATTTACGGGAGTTAGAGAGCGGACAGGCGGACAGACAAACCAAATGCATAAGCACTTTTCAACTTTGTTGGAAAGTGCTAAAAATCGTTGCAAGTTATTTATTTTTGCGATTAAATTTAGATGTTTCAAAATGGTTATTTATAAAAAAGTAAATCTTTTATCAAAAAAAAGTTAGGGGTGGACGGACATTCGAAAGCAGAAAATATTGCTATCTGGTCTATTCTCAATTTGTAGCCATAGTTATACATTAAATTTTGTAAAAATGTTGTAACTCAATAAGTTAAAAGCAAAAAATTACTACTTAGCGTAAAAAAAACAATTAATTAAAAATTAAAAAATTCCTAACGTTTCGAACTCAATCTAATGAGTCATCTTCAGAGGTATATGTATTTTTAAAGGAGAAATGATTTACATTGAAAAACAGATTGGCATAACTATAAATTTACAAAAAATATACTAAAAAGGTCAAGATTCAAAAATAAAAATAAAAATATTTTTTCATTTGATTTCATTTGTTGTAACATTGCTACGGAATACGTGTGGATAAAATTTTCTTGACAGAAAAACAAAAAGAAAACTTGGGGCGCCACCAAGTGACTGCAGCTCTGAGATTTCCCCTCTTATTGCAGACATATTGGCGTTTATTCAGTTGTCACTGCTCAAGTATAACAATATATGCGATTTAATTTTACTTTTAGATAGATTTTTTTCCCTATATATTTAAAACACCTGGCTGTTTTTTAGTCATCAGCCCTGAGCTTTCTACCGGCCCGATTTTGATAATTATTTTTTTTAAATGAAAGTTGTTTATGTGTAGATTTGCCCATGGAATGTATTCCTGTGACGTCACAGTTGGTAAAAAGTTGAATTTTATAGCCTCGAACCAAAAGAAAGAAAAAGATTCATTTTTATTACCGATTAATATCTGGAAAAAACTACTAAAATGTTTATATTCTTGTAAAGTGTGAAGTTATATTCTTGTGAAGTCTTCTAAGTGTAAAAGAAATTTTATGTAATCGTCTGCGTGATATAGGAAGAAAAACAGTATTCCTCTGACGTCACAATTGGTAAAATCGCGGTTTTTAAACTCGAACCGAAAAACAGAATAGGGTCCATTCTAGCTAATTTTTAATTTATTTCCATTTTTATATTTTATTTTTAATTTTTAAAAGCCTTTTTTGTGACTATTCTTCAAAACAGTGGCAACAGGTTAAAGCTTTTCTCACTGTAATAAAAATTTTAATAAAGATCATGTTAGTATAAATGGCGCTTCGCGCCATATATACTACAAATTCGATCTCACAGAGGATGAGATGGAGAGAGAGAGAGAGAAAATTTATTTTGCTTCATTACTTTCCACCAATCAGGATCTTTTAATCTCATCGATAAATGTGTAATCGCATTTCAAAAAAAAAAAAAAAAAAAAAAAATAATAATAATAATAATGGTTTTGCTTAAGATTTAAATCCTCATAAAATGATTGCACATAATTAAATTATTCACAAATAGCGGTACAATACACAGATTATTTACTGACAAGGAAGGTCTCCATACGGGCATACTCAGAAAAATCTGAAAAAATTACAGAATGTTCTTCTCATATAGTTATGTATGTTTATAAAAAAAATTCGGCGGAACCTCCTTATAACGTCCGTAAAAAAATAATAACAATTTCGTTTATTTGGCGATTTATCTCCGGTTGGCGAAAAAACGAAATTTTGAAAAATACGTTTTTACGCTTCGAATACTTTTTAAAGAAAAAACTTTCTATGTTCAATTTATTTAAATAAGTTTAGTTTAAGTAATTTTAGTTTTGCATTTTTACTTTACTTTAAGTGTAATTTTGTCATATATGTTTATATGTACTTGTAACAAAATGAAATTAATATATTTTATCATTTAAAACATAATTTAAAATGATTAAAATTGTTCCAAATTGAAAAATACACTGTTAAAAATCTGCTGCATTTTGTTGCAATGCACTCCCTTGCTTGTATAGAAAACGGTTACTTGGCCGTGAAACGGAGCTTTCTCATTGGTTGGAATAGAGATATTATATACAAGCGGTGGAGTGCGTTGCAGCAAAATGCAGCAGATTTTTAACAGTGTTGCACAAGCTACAACACCGCTAAAAATCTGTACCATTTTCTGCAGCGTCACTCCACCGCTTTTATAGAAAACGGTCAATTCACCGTGCTATGGAGCATTCTCGTTCGTTAGAAGAGAGATATTCTATAAAAGTCGTGGAGTGACGTTGCAGTAAATGCGGCAGATTTTTAACAGTGAAGTCAATTAAAATCAATTTTCAGATTCGTTAAAGTCGTCTGCTTTTGGCGAGGAAATGCACTGCTTGCCAAATCCCGCGTCGCTTTCAGCTTTTCACGCCAATTATTCCAAACTATTTTATTTTTTTACATATCTAATAATGTAATTCCGCCGCTAATTTTCACTGATCCTTTATTACCTACATGAGTAGTTCAATTCGTATTTTTTTCAAAAAATTCTGAGTATGCCCCCAATGGAGACCTTCCTTGTGAGTAGTATTATTAAGTACAGTAAAACCCCGATAATTCGGATTAATTGGGACCGGGCCCAATCCGGATTAGCCGGAGAATTAGAAAAAAAAAAAAAAAAAAAAAAAAAGAAATAAAATATACTTACAAAAAAATCACCTTTATGTTAAACATATGGAGGCACTACTCTGTTATCCCGTCGACCAATTTCGCCAAATTATACAAATCGCCAAAATAATAGCCAAGTTATACATGTTGACATAATTTTTATTTTAAATAACGAAAAAACAAATAATTATTAGAATCTATATATATAAAAGGAATTCTGAGGATAATTGAGGCACAGATAGGCTCTCATCCTCTATACCTTTTATTTATAGAGATTTTACACAGCTTAGGTAAACGCAGAAGAAATATAAAACAGATAATGTATTTATCACAAAAAATCGTCTGCTAAGAAAATCTTTTTTCATTTTGAACTCTATAAATAAAAGGAATAAAGCAGAAGAAATATAAAACAGATAATGTATTTATCACAAAAAATCGTCTGCTAAGAAAATCTTTTTTCATTTTGAATAAAATTAAATAAAATATTGAAAACATTTGATTTAAACTAAAAATTGTATTACTAAAAGTTTTTTTTTCAGAACCTTTTAATCTCTATAAATAAAAGGAATAAAGAGGATAATTAATTGAGGCACAGGAAAATCGTCTGCTAAGAAAATCTTTTTTCATTTTGAACTCTATAAATAAAAGGAATAAAGCAGAAGAAATATAAAACAGATAATGTATTTATCACAAAAAATCGTCTGCTAAGAAAATCTTTTTTCATTTTGAACTCTATAAATAAAAGGAATAAAGCAGAAGAAATATAAAACAGATAATGTATTTATCACAAAAAATCGTCTGCTAAGAAAATCTTTTTTCATTTTGAACTTCTATAAATAAAAGGACAGATAGGCTCTCAAACAGTGAATCGTCGAATATAATTGAAGAACAAATGGAAGAACAAATGGAAGAACAAATGGAAGAACAAATGGAAGAACAGATGGAAGAACAGAAAGAAGAACAGATGGAAGAACAAATGGAAGACCTCTTCATTAACAATAAAAAAAGATATGCAAACGAAACCCCAGAACACCGATCAAACATATCTGCCGGAAACTGACGAGACATGGCACAGAAACGTGAATGTGTGGGGTTGTAGAACTGGCATTCAGATAGTCTTCGGGCTACTGAGGGCGGGCAACCGTCTAGTATTAATAAAAATATTAATAAAAAGTCGAAATAAAAATCACTGAATGATATTTTAAACTCGTGAATCGTATTTAATGTCATTGAATGTGACATTCACGATCACCCATTATTGGCATTTAATCTTAGAGTTTGGCGATAGTTTTTTGGTCGACGGGATGACCTAGTAGTACCCATATGGAATATTTACAGACAGTAAAAATGTTCACTTTGCATAATTATTCCGAAAAAATTTCAAAAAATGTTTTTTTTAAATTCGGAATACGACGATGAAGCAACTTTATGTCATGGAAACATGCCAATATATGCCAATTGCTTCTCAAACTTGAGAAAAAAAAATGACCACACCGATCCGAATTATCCGGATTTACCGTGTCCGAATTAGCGGGGTTCTACTGTATTATGTAAAATAAAACAACAGAAAAATAAACTTTAATGAAATATTTTATATCTAAAGCGAAATTTTGTCGATGGAGAAAATGTCGTCACTTGGAAACCAGATAAATTTGTTCCAAGGTCAGCTTATCATAATATCAAGGCCTCCTTTGAAATTAAATGCATTTATTATAACTAGATGCTGTTATTTCACCGAGCTTAGGTAATTTATCTAGATTTTTCGATAAGCAATACACGCGTTTAAGGGTGTTCTTAAATCAAAAAGGGCAACTTTGATGCATGCTTTAATTTATTTTTGTTCGGAAAAACATGAAAATAGTATGTGTTATTATTCAGAAACTGTCGAATGGCACTCAAATTTCTGTTTTTTTTTTTTTTTTTTTTTTTTTTTTTTTTAACACAATATATTTTTCATAACGAGCCCTCAAAATGGACACTTTTGAGCACATTTCCCGACAAAAGCAGGAGAAAAACGGGTGTTCACGTCATCGAAATAGCTTATAACTGGGTAGATAATTTAATTATCATAAAATGGAAAAAATAACTTCAAATTCGAAATCGCTTCCATAGTCAGGCATTAAAATTTTATAATATTTCTGTTAAAAAATGAATTAGTAAATGTGTCAAAACGTTTTTCGCTTGTTGAGCGGATCAGTTAAGAACACCCTTAATTTTATTTTAGTATCTAGCATTAAATGCATTTATTATACTAGATGCTGTTATTTCACCGAGCTTAGGTAATTTATCTAGATTTTTTTCGATTATTAAACCTGAGAGAATATTTATTAGGTACATCAATAATCGCGTAAAAAGAGGAGAAATATTATATTTTAACATCGTCCACGTCAAATAATTAAGGGTGTATTAAAAAAAAACGCTTTTCCACCTTCAACAGCTTGAAATTTTCCAATACAATTTCAGACGCATTTTTAAAAGTAGAAACATGAAACTTGCTGAGGGTATTTTTGAAGATATGTACAAGGTGCCGTGTGATGTATTTTTACTCTCCATTCATTAGAATTTGATTTATAAACAATTATCTTCTGAGTATGACCCTTTTTTTCGTTCGCAGATCTCCCGCTAGGGGAAAATCGGTTCAAAATGTCCCACTTTTGTTCACATGTTGATCACTTTCTTTTTTGCAGTATTTTCTGCATTTATCAAAGAATTGACGATTACGGCACCTTCTGTACTTTCTGAATAAGAGATATTGAAAGTTTCGTGCATTTGAGAGCAATAATGATGTCAAAAATAAATCGGGAAATAAACAGTTTGAATTGAAATACAACCTTAAATGCATTTATTATAACTAGATGCTGTTATTTCACCGAACTCAGGTAATTTATCCGGATTTTTTTTTTTTTGATTATTAACTGAAACCTGAGAGAATATTTATTTAGGTTTTCTTTGAACATCAATAATAGCGTAAAAAAGAGAGGAGAAATATTAACCTTTTACAAGCCAATGTTCCCAATTGGGAACATAAGTTTAAAAAATTGTTAAAAATTGCATTTAATCAAAATCGACTTGGAAAAATTAGCAGAAATAATAAAAAGATGACTTGATTTTTTGAAATAGATATTTCGAATTAGATAACTAGGTGTTTTGAAATAGAAGTTACATTTCTATCATTTATGGGGAAATGTACAAAAAAAATCATAAAAATGACCAATGGCCAGTGGAAAATGACCGCCGGAAGTGACCAGTGTTCCCAATTGGGAACATTCTGAAAATTATATATAAAAAATATTTTCGATCGTATTAACGACTAATATTTCTTTACTAAAGCATATGAAAGCATAATGTGCAAAAAAAAAATAATTTAAAAAATGCTTGGATCTGAATTTGGCCTGTAAAAGATTTTAAATAACAACTGTTTGCAAACAGACTGTTTGACTTACAGAACAAAAATCAAACTAAAGAAGAAAAAATTCATTATTTTCCCGCGTTTTCTCGTTTGGCGCGCCAGAACGGCGCGCGGCGTGTGGAAAATGGCGCTGAAATAGGTTTTAGTAGAAATGACTGATACAGTAAAACCTCCATAACGGACGCCTCTATTTAACGGACAGTTTTCCCATCCCCACTCCCGAAACCTGAATTTCTGTATGTTTAACCTCTGAATAACGGACACTTCTATTTAACGTACAGTTTTCCAATCCCCACTCCCAAAACCTAATTTTTTCTATGTTTAATCTCTGAATAACGGACATTTCTATTTAACGTACAGTTTTCCAATCCCCACTCCCAAAATCTAATTTTTTTCTATGTTTAACCTCTGAATAACGGACATTCCGAATAGCGGACACTATTTTCGGCTATAAACGATGAAAAAATGTATTTTCACGAGCAAAAAATATTTAAAAAAAAAAATCAAAAAGCCTGTAAATATATTAAGGCAATCTGTCACATTTTTTTTAATCACAGATAGATGTAAAAGATGGGCAAAGGACCCTCCCCCCCACATGTTCAGTAATGAATTCAGGAGATTGCCTGGGAGAAACATCTCCCAGAGCATTGAAATGTCCCCCCCCCGGAAGATTTTTGAGATTTTGTATTTTTAATGGTCAAAAAGTGCAACCCCCCCCTACCCGCCCGGAGCTCTATAGTGTCCAATGACGTCACACTGAAAAACAAATTACATGTAATCGCCAGCAAACTTTTGTGACGAATTTTTTCTCATGAGAATGTGATATAAACAGTGGATAAAGGTGGTGCACAATTTTATTTCAGTTTTATTTGCTTAAAAAATAATTTTAATTTCTGATTAACCATATAATAGAGATTTTAGGACATATTAAAGTCAATTAATGAAACATTAAACCTTTTTTGAATTTTTGAGAATTTTCCCAATATCGGACACCTCCGAATAGCGAACGATTTCTGCGTTCCCGAGGTGTCCGTTATTTAGAGGTTTTACTGTACTAGATGCTGTTATTTCACCGAGCTTAGGTAATTTATCCAGATTTTTTTCGATTATTACTCAAACTTGAGAGAATATTTATTTAGGTTTTCTTTGAACATCAATAATTGCGTAAAAATGAGGGGAAATATTATGTTTTAACATCGTCCACATCAAATAATTAATCGCTCCGTTTTTCGTCGTAAGGATGTAAGATAATGTATATATATATATATCAATGTTGAATTCAGAGAAGGAACGGAGGGAAGCAATTTCTCCCTACGCAACTACGAGATATAGTTCCCCCCCCCCCCGGAGGATTTAGAATTTTATGTTTTCAATGGTCAAAAAAATTGCAATTTCCATTCAAATTTCGAAGAAAAGTGTCTAAATTCAATACTGATACATTTTTTCCATATAAGAGTGTTTTGGTATGTTTTTTGTAAAAGTGTTTTTAGCCTCCGATGCTATTTCTTTCAGACAAGCTAAAAATGTCGTGTCGTCAGCCCTGAAGTTTCTACTCAACCGATTTTGATAGTTATTTTTTTTTTAAATGAAAGCTATTTATTTGTAGTTGTGCCCAATTTAAGCGATTTTTAAATTTATTTCCATTTTTATATTTTATTTTTAATTTTAAATGCTTTTTTACGATATTTTTTCAAAATGGTGGCAACACAGTTTAGCTTTTCTCTCGATAATAAAACAACAATATCAATCAAAACAATATTATTACGGACGCCTTTTTTCATATTACTAATAACAGTAACATTTAAAAAAACATTTGAAGAGAAAATGACGTCACTGTTTAAAACATCGCATTTTTACTCATAACGATATTACATTTAATTTTTTTTTTTTCATTATGGACACTGATATTGAGATTTTAATTTTAGATGACTTCAGTTAGTGAAAATAATGTCATAGTAAAAATAATTTTTTTTTTTTTCATATCGAAGTGTAAATATGCATAACAGTTCATGTATAGGATGTCAGAAAGCCTGAAAAACGATCGACCAACTCGATAAATGCACGAACAGATTGAAGAAGTCATGCGTTAAGCATAGAATATGAAGACACTTTCCAACATTTCTTGAAATTTTTAAACAAAACTTCGTTATTTAGGTAAATAAAATGTTACTACTCTCCATAACCCAAATATATATATTCCAATACCTTTTAACAGCTCCGTATTTGATCTGAACTATATATATAATGGGGAAATTTACCTTGGGTGTTCTTAACTGATCCGCTCAACAAGCGAAAAACGTTTTGACACATTTACAAATTCATTTTTTTTAACAGAAATGTTATAAAATTTTAATGCCTGACTATGGAAGCGATTCCGAATTGAACTTATTTTTTCATTTTATGATAATTAAATTACCTATCGAGTTATAAGCTATTTCGATCACGTGATCACCCGTTTTTCTCCTCCTTTTCGACCGGTTTTTCTGCTTTTGTCGGCAAATATGCTCAAAAGTGTCCACTTTGAAGGCTTGTTATGAAAAATCTATTAAAAAAAAAAAAAAAAAAAAAAAAAAAAAAAAAAAAAACAAGAATGAGTGCAATTAGACAGTTTCTGAATAACAGCACCTGCTATTTTCATGCATTTCCGAACAAAAATATATTAATGCATGTGTCGCAAAGTTGCCCTTTTTGATTTAAGAACACCCTTAACAAGAAAACACCTAACGGGTTGGAACGTCTCTTTCAGCAATGTATCCTGCTCGGCGAAAAAAAAAAAAAAAAAAAAAAAAAAAAAAAAAAACGGAAATTAAGGATTTTGTTTCAAAATTGAAATTTCAGAAAAAGTCGGGTGGGATTAAAATTAATCAACTTAATTAAGTTTTATGTATGACGTTTTCGCATTTCTATGATTTGCACTTGATTGGAAGCGTTCAACTATAAGTATGCAACATTTAAAGTCTCTAATTTACACAGTTTCCTAGTACGAACTCTGAGAAACAAACAGAGGCGTGAGACTAATAGAGTTTACACAGATATACGGAAACCCTAAAAAATTAATGTTAACTCAACCTGGTCCGATTCGATACAAGAATGTAGAATGAAAAGGCCTCGGAAAAGTTTTCGCACCCGACCTCGCTTTCGCTAGGAACGGCTCTGTCCGTCCGTCTGTCTGTCTGTAACCGCTCTATCTCTCGAACAAATTGAGATGGAGACTTGAAATTTTGTATGTGCTTAGTATGTAAGAATGGAACGAAGCCTATTTAATATCAGTAACCTCGATTGCCCGGAACTATTTTTTTCGTACTTTAAAAAAAACCGTTCTCATGAAACTTACATAAAAATGTTCGATTTTTTTTATTTCAACATATGGTCGAAAAAGGTCGTAAAATGGCGATAATTTATCACCAAGAACGGTGTCGATCGGATTATTAGGTGTCGAGATATCAAGAGTCAAAAAACAAATCTCGGAGATTTTACGGAGATTTTTTACGACCCTGTATATCATTCAAGTTTCGATTCAAAGATATATTTTAATGCAAAATGAAACGTTTAATCCGACGCCGTAAATTGTTAGTTCATAGGATTATTAGTTTTTGAATTATAAGGATGTTTCTTTTAAACAATTCGTCCCTCCCGGAGAAATGTGGCTGGTTGCATTACATCTCCAATTGTAACATAATGTTATGTAATGTAACTTTATTACACTTATTACAATACCGTACAGCTTCGGTTTTGCTTTTGATGCTGGTCGGGTTAATTATATATATGTTGCGGCCAAAACCCGAAATCGGCCAATTCTAGAACTGGCTGGCCAATTCCCGAACTGGCCAGTAACGTTTAAAAATGACTGGCCAATTCTAGAATTGGCCGGCCAATTCGCGAACTGGCCAGATGCGATTAGCCAATTCGCGAACTGGCCAGATGTGATTGGCCAATTCCCGAAATAGATAGAGGCACTCGGTTTAATCATTTCTAACACAGTTGAAAGTGTCTATGAATTCAAATAGTGTAGTCGTCTACCTGGCCGTTCTCTAACTCGAGTAAAGGCTCGGGATGACTTGTATTTGTTATCTTATTTCGTTTATCAATTTATTTTGGCACTGATAGGGAATTGTGTACTGTTTTTTGTTAATTTACTGGGATATACAAAAATATTTCGTTTCAATATAATCAATAAGAATCGTTTTTACGGTACATTTTAATGTTGTTACATTACAATAAAATTGGTACCTATGTATTATTAATAAAGACGACAAACAGTTATTTATTACAGTGCATGAAATATAGCAATTCTAGATTTTTTCAGAAACACTGAAAATTTTATTACTAAGAAAATGATGAAAGAATTTTTTAGTGCCTTTTAATGATGTTACACTATTTCAAATTTAATGAAAATCACATGCTTCTCTAGTGTAGAAGAACTTTTTTTATAGAGTATATTGATTAAGTAGCCATTTTAGTTCGTTTATTGGGACGCCAAAATGAATTCCGATAAAGATTATGATATTGCCAAAAAATCCTTTTTAGGGCATTTTTATAATGTTACATTATTTGAAACATAATGCAATTTACAACCCTAGCTTATGTAGGAAGCAATATATATTTTGTAGAGTATTGGTTAATTAGTAATCATAGTTCGTTAATAGAAACATCAAAAATGACTCCAATGAAGAATTATGATACATTTCATACATAATGAAGTTTATATGCCCTTCTCATGTGGGAAGCAAAGCTTTTTTGTAGAGTATTGATTATGTAGTCAATATAGCTCATTTGTAGGGACGCAAAAAGTATTCCGATAAAGAATTATGATAAATGCAAGGAATCTTTCATAAAGTATTTTAATGATGTTACACTATTTCAACATAATGCATATGTGGGATGTAAATTTTTTGTAGCATATTGAATAAGTAGCCATTCTAATGTACGTTTATAAGAACGCCAAAAAGAATTCCGATGAAGAATAATGATGTATGCCAAAATACCTTTTATAGGGTATTTTAATGATGTTGCACTATTTCAAACATAATGCAATTTACAAGCCTGTCTCATGTGAGTAGCAATATTTTTTTTTAGAATATTGATTAAGTAGCCATTATAAGGAAATATAATACATGCGAACAAATCTTTTATAAGGCATTTTAATGATGTTACACGATTTCGAACATAATGCACATGTGATACTTTTTTTGTAAAGTATTGATTAAATAGCCGTTACAGTTCGTTTACAGGAACGCCAAAAAGAATTCCGGTATAGAATTATGATGTATGCCAAAAAATCTGTTATAGGTTATTTTAATGATATTACACTATTTCAAACATAATGCAATTCATGAGCCTCACTGATGTGAGAATCAATGTCTTTTGTTGCGTATTGATTAAGTAGCATTTGTAGATCATTTATAGGGGCGCCAAAACAATTCCAATAAAGAATTATGGCATATTTCAAACATAGTAAAATTTATATACCTCACTCATGAGGGAAGCAGTAGGTTTCTTTGTAGAATATTGATTAAGAAATCATTATAAATCGTTAATAGGGACTCCAAAAAAGTATTCCGATAAGGAATTATGATATATGCGAGAAATACTTATACAGAGTATTTTTTTTTATATTTCACAACTTCAAACATAATAAACCCTTTATACATTTCTAATATGCTCTACAACATGTTTTCTATAGATTATTGAGTAGGTGGAATTTACCATTTATATTCCGATTGTTTTTCATGTGCATTTCCAGCTGCGATAAACTTTTAATATTTATTTGTAAAGCAATTTGTAGATCATAGAAAGCTTTAATGAAAGATAAAATAAATAGATTACTAGTTGCGGAAACCTATTGCTGAAATGAAATTTTACTTTTTTTTTATGCTTATGTGGATATCTCTTTACATAAAAAGAACCGGAGTAAATTCTCTTAACAACATTGCGATAGAGTTGCATGATATTTTGTAATCTACACAGTGATTCATTTCCTTTCTTGTTTTAAGTTTAAAATTGCATATTTGTCGATGAGTTACGTTTATTACTTTAAAAAAATCCCCCTTCATGTTTATTTTAATTTGTAAAGAATCTTCTGCAGAATGTAGTTAATCAGGTTCAAAAGAATTGGAAATAATGCGAAATACTATAAATTTACTGAGACCATTTTTATACAAATAAAAAATAATATTTCTATTAGAAAAAATGGCAATTTAGACCACTGTTGGTGTCCGAGATTCATGAAGCAGTTCTTTAGTGTTGTCAAGTGAAAATAAATTCGCACTAATATATCTTTTTTGCTTTATATTAACAACTTAAAGAAACATTTAGTAAATTGAAAAAAACAAGATACAGGAATGCAGTTTCCTGCTGCGGTTGCGGGATTAACATATCCAAGAATGCGACACAGTAAGAGAAATATAAGCACCGTGTGTGCTTTACAAAAACATAAGAGCAACTGAACTGAGTTCGTTCACAGTAAAATGTTGTCCTTGAAGTAATCAACACAAATGATTTCGCAATCCTGTGCAATCATCCACTTATGAAATGTTTAAATAAACAATGATATTAAATATTTCATTAATGTCACTTTTGAATAATGGATTAATTTATAGTTTATAAATATTATGGTTTTAAAGTAAACAGTTAATGTAATTAATGTCACTTCTGAAATATGAAGTAATTTGATGTTTATCAATATTACTGTTTTTAGAATAAACACTTTAAGTACTTAAACACACTCCCACCCTATCAGGCCTTAGTCCTGATATATAGGAAGGAGCGCTAATTTGTGTACAGGTCGTCTCAAAAACGATCCTCTACACTGTATGGTCACAACACGGACATGTCCGTCTTTTCCTGGGTGCACCTCTGTTACCCGGCCCAATGGCCAAGAGTCTGGTGGCTGGGTATCATCAAGGAGTAGCACAACTTGTCCAGGTTGAAGATTACGTTGCTCGACTCTCCACTTGCTTCTTTTTTGGAGCGAGATCAAATACTCCTTCTTAAATCGCTGTGAGAATCCTCTTTTTAAATTTTGCAGCAGCTCCCAGCGATTTCTAGGGTTGCATGTGATGGATGAGGTCTCCTCCGGTATTGAGAAGATTACATCACCTGTAAGAAAATGTGAGGGTGTGAGAACATTTATGCAGTCACTATCATTGTCATTTAAATGTATGAGAGGTCGCGAATTTAACAAGGCTTCGACTTGGCTAAGTAGGGTGGCGAGCTCTTCGAAAGTCAGGAGTGTCTCTCCTATTACTCTTTTTAGATGATGTTTGGCGGATTTTATCGCAGCCTCCCAAATTCCGCCAAAGTGAGGGGAAGAAGGAGGGATAAAATGCCATTCAATGGATTTTTCAGTTAAATATCGAGACATGATTTCATTTTTAGGAAATGACAACCATGCCCTCTGTATTTGGTCGATTTTTCTTGATGCCCCGACAAAGTTCTTCCCGTTGTCACTATAAAGGTGACGTGGGGTACCTCTTCTTGCACTAAAACGTCGAAGAGCTGCTATAAATGCTTCAGTTGTTAGGTCACTTACAGCTTCTATATGGACCGCTTTCGTAGCAAGACAAATAAATAAGGCAATGTAACCCTTAGTTGTTTTTGCACCCCTACCCTTGCTAAATTTAATGGATATGGGGCCTGCGTAATCAATTCCACTGGCAAAAAAGGGGCGTTCAAGATTTACTCGAGGTTTAGGTAAATTCCCCATTAATGGAGGAGTTGTAATAGCTTTCTTGTATCTGAAACATTTTAAACATCTATTAATGCATTTGTTGATGAGCTTTTTTCCACCAATTATCCAAAAAGATTGTTTTATGATGTGCGATAGTAGAGAAGGTCCAGCATGTAAAGTGGCAATATGCTGTTGTATTATCAATAGTTCACTCATTTTATGTTGTGATGGAAGTATTACCGGATGCTTGTGATTAAATGCTAACTGTGAATTTTGCAGGCGTCCTCCCACCCGTAAGATACCCTTAGCATCAATAAACGGATATAGGGAGTGTAATTTGCTTTTCTTAGCTAGAGGTTTTTGTTCTTTGATGCAATTTAACTCTTCTTTAAAGTAAGAATTTTGAATCCAAAGAACGATCATTTCTTCAGCAGATTTTGTTTCGTTAAATGTAAGTACTGTTGAAGGGATTTGATATTCATTAGCATTTTTGCATTTTTTAATGAATCTTATGCAATATGCCAGAATGCGGATAATTTTTGAAAGTGAAGAGTGCTTTTGAAACAAATTATCTAGTACATCATTTGAAGCATGCGTGTGAAATGAAAAAATGGGATCCGACCTTTGCTCGGATTTGATTTGCTCATCGAATTCATCAACATTTAAGTCATCTTTCGGCCAATTAGATGGGTCTAGAAGTAGCCAGCCTGGCCCTTTCCACCATAGCTCGCATTCTGGCAAACACTTTGGGTCGATACCGCGAGAAGCGATATCTGCGGGATTATCTTTTGAGGGAACGTGTCCCCAGTGCTTAGTAGGTAAAACTTCTGTTATTTGAGAGGTTCTGTTCGCGACAAATGTTTTCCACTTGCGGGGGTGTGCGGATAACCATGAAAGGACTACTTTAGAATCAGTCCATGCAAAAATATCGAACTTGTAATTCTTTAGTGTGTCCATAACTGTGCGGAATAATTTAGATAATAAGTGAGCACCGCAAAGCTCTAATTTAGGGACAGAAATTTGCTTGATTGGTGCAACTTTTGTTTTAGAAACCAAAAGAAAAGCATTGGTTTTTCCATTGCAAGTTTGTCGGCAATAAATTGCGGCAGCATAAGCTAGTGTTGACGCATCGGAGAATCCGTGTAATTCGAAGGCATTCTCGGATGAAAGCGTAACACATCTTGGTATCGAAAATTGATTGATTTCATTGAATGAATTTTGAAATTTGAATAATTCCTCAGTTAGATGTTCTGGAATAATAGTGTCCCAGTCCCCTTTTGTCAACCACAGTTTTTGATAAAATATTTTTAAAGTTACAGTGCATGGGGAAATTAGACCCAGTGGGTCAAAGATTCTAGCCGATTCTGCTAAAATTTGCCTCTTTGTAAGAGGTGGAGTGAGATTTAGTGAAACCTTGAAAATAAAAGTATCTGAAGAAGAGTTCCAGCTTAATCCTAGAACTTTAGAGCTTCCGTTATCACTAGGAATTATTTCAAAATTCGATTCGGTATTGGAATCATCTTGAAACTCTCTAAGAAATTCCTTTGAATTTGAATTCCATTTTCTTAAGTGGAAACCATGCGCGTGCAAAACATCGGTAATTTCTTTACAAGTTTCTATTGCCTCGCTAACAGTGTTTGAGCCTGAAAGAAGATCATCCATATAGAAATCTTTCTCCAATGTTTGAGAAATAACAGCGTTTTTTGTATAATCATCAGCAATTTGTTTGAGACATTTAGTGGCTAGATAAGACGCTGGAGCTAGCCCATAAGTAACTGTTTTTAATTTGAAATTTTTTATTTCCTCATTAGAGTTAAACCTCCAAACTATTTTCTGATAATTTTGATCTTCTTCAGAAACTAAAATCTGGCGGTACATCTTTTCTATGTCAGCGCAAAAAACAATTTTCGGAACTCGAAAATTAAGTAAAATTTCAAATATGTCCCTTTGTAATTTAGGACCTACTCCCAAAATTGAATTCAAGGAATTACCTTTTGAAGTATTACATGATGCATCAAACACAACTCTCAACTTGGTAGTAGTACTAGAAGGTTTAATAACCGCATGATGAGGAAGAAAATATTGTTCATTTTCAGAATCGTTAATGTCATTTTGTGTTATTAATTCCATATGGCCTAACTGTATATATTCGCGCATAAAATCCTTGTATTGCTTTTCGAATTCTGTGTTTTCTTTAAATTTCCTTTCCATCGCCAACAAGCGAGAAATTGCGGCAGGTCTAGAATTACCTAATTCTGTCGTAGGTTTAACAAAAGGTAATTTTACCACAAAACGACCCTCGGAATTAATTGAGTAAGTTTTCTGAAAATGTGATTCAACAAATTGTTCTTCTGGAGACAGAATTTGAGCATTATTATTGAATACTTCTTCCATTTCCCAAAATCGTTTTAATTCATAATCAATATTAAGTTCATAAATATGTAAATTATGCATTGAATTAGGAGTTGTGTTAAGATGCGGCATTTTTCCCGATATGAGAAAGCCAAAGATGGAATTTTGCGCAATTAAACTGCTCTGAGCACATGTTATTTGACCAGGAAGCAAAATAGAAAAAAAGTAATCTGATCCTAAAATAACATCGATTTTATTTGGAGTCCCAAAATGTGGATCTGCCAAGTTTACATTTTTTAAGTGTGAATAATGCTCTTCACTTATTTTCTCAGAAGGTAATGGAGCTGTTAATTCGTCTAAAATAAAAGCTTTCACTGACAACTTACTGTCAGCATTATGAATTGATATAAGATCAATCATTACGTAACCCTTTGTTACTGCGATTTTTGAATTAGAAAGACCTTTCACGGGAAATCGGGCATTTTTCCTTTTGAATCCTAACACTTTCATGCATGATTCTGAAACGAACGTAGATTCTGAGCCACTGTCACACATAATTCTTAACGTATGCTTTTGACCCATGCAATCATAAATATATACTGTAGCAGTGGGCAAAAGTGCGAAAGATGTTTGAACAGAATTTATTGAAGGAGAAACTTCTTTTTTATTATCATCAGGAATCGAAAGGTCCTCTGAATCAGATTTGCTTTTCCGACTCTGTTTTTCATTCGAACGTGAAGTTGACATCGCATAATTTTGTGGTTTATTCTCGCATAATAGCGTATGGTGTTTAAGCTGGCAATGATGACAGCTAAATGTAGAATTACATTGATATGTGTAGTGTCTGTCAGATAAACAGTTGCTACATAATTTGTTTTTTCTCACAAATTGTTTTCTATCTCTTACGTTTAATTCCTTGAATTTAATACATTTGTACAATAAGTGATTAGCTTTACAAAATAAACATTTGATAACGTTATTGGCGGGAGCTTTGTGAAAATTAAATTGTTTCTCTTTTTTATGTAACCCTGTATAATCATTATTATACAATTCTAAAGATAAACATCTGTCATTAATGAACTGAATAAATTGATCAAAAGAAGGAAAATCATCCTTCGATGAATATTGAGCCCATTCTTCACGTGTTTTATTATCAACCTTTTGAAGAAGAATATGAATTAACCAAATGTCTCTCTCTGATGCTTTAACATCGATTGATTTGAGAGCACGAATTACCTCGTCAGAGATATCTGATATATTGCGTAAGTTAAGTGCATTAGCATGAATAATGGGAGGTATATCCATAAATGTTTTGATAAGAGCTGCGACAATTTGTTTTCTTTTGTCGTATCTTGACAATAATTTTTCCCATGCTTCTGCATAACTGGTTTCAGAAATGGGAATATGTTTTATAATTGACGATGGCTCTTCACCGAGCAAACCTCTTAAGTATTGAAATTTTTGAATGTTTGTTATACTGGCATTATTATGCACTAACGATAAATATAACTCTTTAAATGACCTCCAGTTTTTGAAATTACCATCAAATTGCTCAATATTCAATCTGGGTAATTTAAAATTATTAGTTGTATTAACTATAGGTAATTGTTCATTAACAACTTGAGAATGTGCATTCATACTATTTATAGAAAATTTTTCAAGTTCTAATTGCAGTTTGGCTTTGGTTTCATAATATTTTGTTTCAAATTCCTCCATTTCCGAGGATTCTTCTGGTAATTGTGCATCATATTTATCAAAATCGAAATAAGCTGTTTCTAATTTTTCTAATTTATTCAATAAATCATTCTTTTGAAAAACTTGATCAGCGTCAATGAAGTTCGTGATACGTGTTAATGCAGATTTAGCTCTGCCACGTAAATTTATTGCTGTCTTTTCTAAATCTTCTTGACTCATTATTAAAATAATGAGGGAACCAAGTTAAAAAACAAAGCCAAACTGATAATAAACCAAAAATGTACTTATCTGAAACAGCTGGGCTGTAGGGTACTCCTTTATGGTGACTTTGTACCGTTGTAATCCAAAAAAAGCGATGTGTGCAGGTACATCTGAAACAGCTGGGATGAATGGTACTCCTTTATGGCGACTTTGAGACGGCGTAATTCATCAAAAGCGATGTACGCAGGTTATCTCGCCGGTGGTGCCTCCATAATGTTGGTGTCCGAGATTCATGAAGCAGTTCTTTAGTGTTGTCAAGTGAAAATAAATTCGCACTAATATATCTTTTTTGCTTTATATTAACAACTTAAAGAAACATTTAGTAAATTGAAAAAAACAAGATACAGGAATGCAGTTTCCTGCTGCGGTTGCGGGATTAACATATCCAAGAATGCGACACAGTAAGAGAAATATAAGCACCGTGTGTGCTTTACAAAAACATAAGAGCAACTGAACTGAGTTCGTTCACAGTAAAATGTTGTCCTTGAAGTAATCAACACAAATGATTTCGCAATCCTGTGCAATCATCCACTTATGAAATGTTTAAATAAACAATGATATTAAATATTTCATTAATGTCACTTTTGAATAATGGATTAATTTATAGTTTATAAATATTATGGTTTTAAAGTAAACAGTTAATGTAATTAATGTCACTTCTGAAATATGAAGTAATTTGATGTTTATCAATATTACTGTTTTTAGAATAAACACTTTAAGTACTTAAACAACCACTAAGGTGGCATATCAGAATAGCATGGAAATATCCTTTTCTGTCACGTGTGCATATCAGTGCCATCAAACGGAACCGTCGCAAATTACGTTCTTCTTTGAATAAGAAACAATTTCTAAAAGAATTTCATGACGGCGCCGCATCTACTGGGTAGCCTTAAATCCCCAATTCGGGTGTTGGCCAAGGCTTCTCGGCCAGTTCGCGAATTGGCCGGCCAAAACCCGAAATACGCTATTCATTTCATGTATTTCGGGTATTGGCCGGGAAGCTTGGCCAGTTCGGGTATTGGCCGGCCAGTTCTAGAATTGGCCAGGCTCCGGGTTTTGGCCGCAACATATATATATTTTTGCTGTGGGTTGTGTTTGGGTCCGGTTGACTTCTTTTTTTTTTGCTGCGGGTCGGGTTAACTTCTACTTATAATATAAATCATAATAGTGAAGCTGTACACTGCGAGCTAAAATTAAATTTTTATCAATGTATTTCTTAAGCAAATTTTAAACTTTTCACCATCGTGGATTTTGAATTTTTATACCGCCGTGTAGAGAAAAAAAAAAAAAAATACTTTCAGATGCAATTTTTTTGAAATATATAAATTAATTTATTTTTGTGATATTAATTTATTTTTTATTTTTTGGTACCAATTTTGTAATTGTGGCAACAGAATCAATCAATAAAAAAAACTGAATTTAAAATGCGTATAGTATTTTAAAAATATCGTCTGTTATAAAATCTGATGAATTTCCGTTTTATTTCGTTTAATAAAATTCGTATATATATATTTTTTTGCTGTAGGTTGTGTTTGGGTCCGTTTGACTTTTTTTTTTTTTTTTTTTTTTTTTTTTTTTTTTGCTGCGGGTTGGGTTAACTTCTATTTATAATATAAATCATAATAGTAAAGCTCTACACTGCGAGCTAAAATTAAATTTTTATAAATGTATTTCTTAAGATTTCGCTAAACAAATATACAACATAAATATATTATTTTATTAATAACAAATAAGTAAGATGCTAGCCCAAATTGTGTGTGTCCCCCCCACGGAGCTATCAAAAATCTCTCCCCCCACCCCCGGAAATTTTGTGTTTTCAGTGGTAGAAAAAGTGTAATTTTTCCCCCGGGACTCTATTGCATTCCCCCCCCCCCCAGGGTCACAAAAGTCCCTCCCGGAGAAAACTGTCTTAACCCGGCAGGACGCGCGCTTATTTTAGTAACAGGAGGACGCGCGCAGGGTCGAAAAGGCCCGAGAATATTTTTTCGTGATTTAAAGCACTGACATTTCTGTAAAAAAAAGAAATTCATTTTCTAAAATGTATTTAAGATTTAATGTATTCAATCAAAACAAAATATAAGCAATACTTACATTTTAATAACATGAAGTACATGTTGTAATAGTATGTTCCCTAGTACGCAAATATAGTAAACCTATAAGTGCTTTTACTTCAATTACTGTAGTTCTTTTAGCATCGCGATCTTTCTGAAACTTTTCAGCTATTTTTTCGACATAAATATTTGTATGTTTTACTATATTTGACAACATATTTTCATCGATTAGCATTATTAACGAATCAACTAGAGTTGACACTTTTAGCTTCCCCTACATTTCCCGGTAACTTCGATATAATATTACTAGCGGGAGTTCCAACATTCTGACGATATTTCTTTTTATACCACTTTGTACATTTATCTTTCCCTAAAAAGTACTCTTCGTCCGAATTATTGGATAAATCTTCTGATTCGATATCTTCTGATTCTAAATCTTCTTCAGAAGAAGTTTCATGGGGACTGAAATCTTCATAATCGCTTTACTCTTCACTTTCCTCACATAATGACGATTCCCCAGTAGATACTTCAGCTAATAAGTTTCTAAACGTTTCATTTCATCGGCATAATTCAATTGACGAAGCATTTTGATGCTGATATTTTTAAAATTTGCACTCCATAAAAATTACACCACGACGCGCGCAGGGTCTTAAAGGCCCGTCGACTGAATTTCTCCTACAGTAGAATCCACTAGACTGAAGGAATGTTTTTCCTTCGAAAGAGGGTGACCTTCAATACAGCTACACCGGACCGTGCCTACTTCTGTCGAAAAGGGGTGATAGGATTGGTAATGTTTCGAACCTTCGGGCCTTTTAGGCCCTGCGCGCGCGCTGCCGGGTTAATTAACACTGTTTGCACGAATCGCGGTCGGGCCAATAATGCTTATCATATAGGTTGGGTCGGACACGGAAGAAACGTTTAAGGGGCTACTTCACTCAAATGAAAAGACCCGCTCGCTAATGTTAATCCTATGGAAGAAATTTATAAAGATATCTCTTTGCATTTGCGACAGGTGCGGCCGCACAGGGCCTCGCGCTCGTGTGGAAAAAAAAAATCAATTTTAAAAACATCTGAGCATTTAAAAAAAAATTTTCTACACGTTATTTATTTCACGATTAGATTTAGATATTTAAATCGGTTAATTATAAAATGTAAAACTTTTATCGGAAAAAAAGTTAGGCGTGTGGATATTCGGCAGCAAAAAAATATTAACTGTAGTCGTTTAGTCTGCATAGCTTTATCTTTAGTGTTCTGAACATGTTACGACATTGTGGGCATAAACATATGTGGAATGAAATTGTCTTAAGGGTGTATTTCGATTCAAACTGCTTATTTTCCGATTTATTTTTAGGTTAACTTTAGCTCTCAAATGCATCAAATTTTCTTATTCAGAAAGTAGAAAAGGTGCCGTGAGGGTTGATTCTTTGATAAATGCAGAAAATATTGCAAAAAAAAAAGCGATCAAAAACGGCATTTTGAACCGATTTTCCCCTAGCGGGAGATCTGTGAACGAAAAAAACCGGTCATACTGTGAGGATAATTGTTTATAAATCAAATTCTAATGAATTGAGCGTAAAAATACATCGCACGGCACCTTGTACGTCCCTTCAAAAATACCCACAGCAAGTTTCATGTTTCTACTTTTAAAAATGTGTCTGAAATTGTATCGGAAAATTTCGAGTTTTTGAAGGTAGAAAAAGCGTTTTTTCGAAATACACCCTTAACTGAAAAACAAAACAAGCCTTGGATCAGGTAACTTCCCCTTCCCCCCCCCTCATTGTAGACATTTTGGCGTGAGTGCTGATGAAACAATAAGTGATAAAATTTTATTTGAATTCAATATTCTCGATGCTGTTACGTATTTCATAAGTTCAGGCATTTATTTATCTAGATTTTTTCAATTACAGTAGAGAGCCCCGATAATTCGGATTAATTGGGACCGGACCCAATACGGATTATCGAAAATCCGGATTATCCGGAGAATTAGAAAAAAAAAATGAAATGAAATATAAAATGAGAATTGTGTCACTCCTGCTCGAGGAGCAGTAAAGTGCGCCTCCCCCTTCCCGGAAAATTTGAGATTTTGGGTTTCACGCATTGGGCGCACGGATTCCAATAAAAATTGATATTCAGGTAGTACCTGAAAAAAAAATGAAATGAAATGGAACATACTTACAGTAAATCATCTTTATGTTTAACTTATTGATTATTTACTGAACAGTAAAAATGTTTTTTACTTTGTAATGAAAAATAAAAAAAAATGTAGTTTTTTTTTGCAGTGCCAGTTTTCTATACCCTTTGCGAGCATAAGTAGTTTGTATAAGAAAGCTTAAGGTATTCTACCAAAAAGATTTCAGAAAAAAAGTTTTTTTTTTATTCGGAATACGACGATGAAAGAAGTTAATGTTATAGAAATTAGCCATATCCCCTTCTCAAACTTGATAAAAAAAATATATGACCAAATTGATCCGGATTATCCGGAGATTCGGATTAACGGGGGTTTCACTGTATTACTGAAACTTGTGAGAGTATTTGTTAGTTTTTTACTTTTAGCATCAATAATCGTATTTAGAAAGGTGGAAATATAATTTACATCGGTACTTCTAGGTTATCCCGTCGACCAATTTCGCCAAATTATACAAATCGCCAAACTATTAGCCAAATAATGCATATTGACATAATTTTTATTTTAAATAACGAAAAAAGCAAATAATTAGTGGAATATTAATAAAAAGTCGAAATAAAAATCACTCGATGACATTTTAAACACGTGAATCGCATTTAATGTCATTGAATGTGACATTCACGATTATCCATTATTGGCATTTAATCTTATAGTTTGGCGATAATTTTTTGGTCGACGGGATAACCCAGAAGTACCTTTACGTCTTACGTGATGAATATGAAAATTATAGTCATCAGCCACATTAAACAACTAATATAGCTACGTATTGCGTCATAAGAATTCATATACCAGGTTGTCCCTAAAGTTCTGCACCATCAATGGTATGCAGATTTCGACGTGGATCGGACGACAGAGTAAGATGCGCATGCGCTAAAAAGTGCCGCCAGGTGAACAGGTAGAGGTAATAGAATAGTGTGTATGCTCATTGAGAAGAATAGCGTCCGTAGTAGTAGTGTGAAATCGTGAAAGATGTGTGATTCAAAAACCGCGACACGTGCCGTGCTTCGTTTTCTATGGAAAAAAGGCCTAAGTGCGAAAGCGGCTAGTGAGGAAATCTGTGCAGTTGAAGGACCTGATACGATCAATCGATCGACAGCATCCCGGTGGTTCAAACGTTTTTCGTCTGGCGATTTGAGCCTGGAAGAGCAGCCTCGAAGTGGACGGCCAAAATTGGATGTTGGGACCGCTGTAGCAGCTGCTGCCATGGCCGAACCTCAAACCAGTACACGTGTGATAGCCCACAGGTTAGGGGTATCCAAAAATACAGTGCACCGGAGGCTCCTTGAACAGGACTTCAGTAATAAGCGACCGAGACAAAGTCCACATGAGCTGACACAACTGCAGGCCGAGAACAGAGTGAAACTCTGTCAAGAACTTTTGAAAAACCCAAGGGATGATCGGTTCTGGAAACGCATCGTTACTGGGGATGAGAAGTGGGTGTTTCTCCGCAATCCAGACAATCGCAAACAGTGGGCAAAACGAGGTCAAGATACCCAGGCCCAAGCGAAACAAGACAGATTCGGCAAAAAGGTCATGCTGTGTGTTTGGTGGAATATCCATGGCATTCTTCACTTCGAATTGGTTCCTGAGGGCCGTGCCGTCACAGGGGACCTCTATGCCGAACAACTGGAGCGTGTTCACGCTGTACTTGTGCAGAAATACCCCGCTCTGACAAACAGAAAGATAGTATTGCTGCAACATGACAACGCACCAGCTCATCGCTCCAGAAAAGTGCAAGCGAAACTCGCGGAACTCGATTGCATGGAGGTTCTTCCGCATCCTGCTTATAGCCCTGATGTTGCCCCATCCGACTACGGTTTGTTTCGTTCCATGACGCACTTCCTCTGTGGTAAACAATTCAATGACTATGACGAGGTGAAACACGCTTGTCAATAGTTTTTCGATTCGAAACCTGCCTCATGGTATCATCACCAAATTGAACTTTTGGCACAACGATGGCTAGCTCTCCTGAATCACAATGGCCTCTATTTTGCTGAATAAAATACTTTGTGTTTCTGATACCATTGCTTTTTATTTCGACGCTTGTATGGTGCAGAACTTTAGGGACAACCTGGTAGTGTACAGTGGAACCCCGTTAATCCGGATCTCCGGATAATCCGGATCGCTTTGGTCATTATTTTTTTTTTCAAATTTGAGAAGCAACTGGCTATACGGCTTGCAAAAGGCATAAAAAAACTGGCACAGCAGAAATTTTAAAAAATTTGGTACTTCTAGGTTATCCCGTCGACCAAAAAATTATCGCCAAATTATAAGATTAAATGCCAATAATGGGTGATCGTGAATGTCATATTAAATGCGATTCACGTGTTTAAAATGTCATTAAGTGATTTTTATTTCGACTTTTTATTAATATTTGTATTAATATTCTACTAATTATTTGTTTTTTCGTTATTTAAAATAAAAGTTATTTCAATTTCTTTAATTTGGCGAATAGTCTGGCGATTTGTATAATTTGGCGAAATGGGTCGACGGGATAACCTAGAAGTACCCAAACTTTTTTTATTATAAAGTAAAAAATTTTTACTGTCTGTAAATATTCAGTAATTTTAACATAATGGTGATTTTCTGCAAATATGTTTAATTTTATTTAATTTTTTTCTCTAATTCTCCGGATTATCCGGATTGGGTCTGGTCCCAATTAATCCGAATTATCGGGGTTCTACTGTAATATACATATATCAGTGTTGAATTCCGAGAAGGGAAGGGGGGGGGGATTTCTTCCGAAGAAAAATGTCTGAATTTAAACTGCGACCGATCAAGTCGTCGTTCTTATACTAGTCGTCGCACTAATTTATTTTTGTTCGGAAATGCATGAAAAAAGCAGGTGTTGTTATTCAGAAACTGTCTAATGGCACTCATTCTTCTGTTTTTTAAAAAACACAATAGATTTTTTATAACAAGCCTTCAAAGTTGACACTTTTGAGCATATTTCCCGACGAAAGCAGAAAAACCGGTCGAAAAGGAGGAGAAAAACGGGTGATCAAGTGATCGAAACAGCTTATAACTCGATAAGTAATTTAATTATCATAAAATGAAAATATAAGTTCAATTCGAAATCGCTTCCATAGTCAGGCATTAAAATTTTATATCTTTCTGTTAAAAAATGAATTTGTAAATGTGTCAAAACGTTTTTTGTTTGTTGAGCGGATCAGTTAAGAACAACCTTAAATAACGCTTAAAATAGTGCATTCATTTAGAATTTAAACATTAAGGGTGTATTTCGATTCAAACTGCTTATTTTCCGATTTATTTTTGACTTCATTATTGCTCTCAAATACACCAAAATTTCAAAATGTCTTATTTTGGAAAATACACAAGGTGCCGTAATTGTCGATTCTTTGATAAATGCAGAAAATACTGCAAAAAAAAAAGTGATCAAAAACGACATTTTGAGCCGATTTTTCCCAAGCGGGAGATCTGTGAACGAAAAAAACGGTCATACTGAGAAAATAATTGTTTATAAATCGAATTCGAATGAATGGAGCGTAAAAAGACATCACACGGCACCTTGTACGTCCCTTCAAAAATACTCACAGCAAGTTTCATGTTTCTACTTTTAAAAATGTGTCTGAAATGGTATCGGAAAATTTCGAGCTGTTGAAGGTGTAAAAGCGTTTTTTCGAATACACCATTAATTGACTAAGTTTAACACAAATAAATAAATAAATAAAAATAAAAAAAATTAAAGTGCTGAAAAATTTTACGAATTTAGTGGATAGTAAAGCAAAATTTCAAATTTTATATAAAAGTAAAATTATTTTTTAAATGAAATTTAAATTTCCAAAATTTAACCCCTTTGCTATGGGAAGAGCTTGCTTAATTTTTAATCTTTTACCGCCGTTTTTAACAGAAAATTTCCTGCAGTCGCGAAAATGCTTTTATTAAATAAGGTAAACTTTGCAATTAAAAATAACTGGTGGCAACGTAATGAAGGAATCTGAGCAGCTTAAGGGGCTGCTTCAGTCAAATGAAAAGAACCGCTCGCTAATGCTAATCCTATGGAAGAAATTTATAAAGATATCTCGATTGCATTTCAATATTTTTAAATGATTCTTATTGCAATGGATATTTGAGATTAGTGTGTATGAACGCCGTTTTTTACTTTTGGGATTTTGTTTACAGATATTTTTTATAAGAACGCTTTCATTTTCGGAACCGGTTTGGAAAGCGAAAGCGCCCTCCTAAAAAATATCTGCAGCCGAAATCGAAAAAGTAAAAAAAATGGCCTGCATACAGATCGATCTCAGCTGTCCAATGCAAAAAGGATCATTTAAAAATATTGAAATGCAAACGAGATATGTTTATAAATTTCTTCCATAGGATTAACATTAGCGAGCGGGTCTTCTCATTTGAGTGAAGTAGCCCCTTAAGTGCAACGCATACACTGGTCTCTCGTCCCCTAGGGGTAAAGCATTCAGTAAACGTTTCATCAAAATTTAAATTTTCACAATTTTTCAAAAAAAAAAAAAAAAAAAGATTTTTGAATAAAAATGATTACAATTTAGCACCAATTATCTGAACGAGTTGAGACAGACCCTTGTTCCGATAAACAAAAGTTCGGAAAAATCGACAAATCATATTCCTGACTATACTAAAAAGTAAAATCTTCATAGCTTGGAATCTTTTCCAGGAGAGGCTCAAATGTTTTAGGGGGGGGGGGGGCTGACCCCCAAAACCCTCCCCCTAGTTATGGCCCTGATTCGACATGGCCTCGCAAAAGTTCTCGCATCAGGCCTCGCCTTTGCTAGGGACGGCTCTGAATTTAATAATAAATATTCTTTGCATCACAGATTGTACAGAATGTATTTTTTTAGTACATATTTCATAGATTCGTGTCAATTCTATTATGTTCAAATGAGTGTAACACCACTGAAATGCATTTGAAACTTTTTTTTCCCCATTGACCGTAATGTAACGGAATACTTTTGATTGTCCCTGTAATGGACCTATCCATCCGATTGTCATAAAATTTGAAATGATTAGACTAAATTATGTAATAATTATACATTTTAAATTTCAAACGATTAAAATGCATGTGAAACTTTTTTTCCATTGACCGTAATGTAACGTAATCCTTTTGATTGTCCCTGTAATTGATCTGTGCATCCGATTTTCATAAAATTTGAAATGACTCGACAAAATTATGTAATAATTATACGCTTTAAATTTCAAACGATTCGGTTGGGTAGTTTTTGCGTTGTTATATGCGGACAGACAGACAGACGGACGGACTGAGCGACAACAATAGGTGCCATACGTACTTACATAATAACGATCGCACCTAAAAAAAGCCTTTGAATTTTCTTTTCCGCGCATAGCTTTTGCATTTTTACAGAAATATAAATAGCATACACAAGCAATTAGTCTTAATTAACGCAAGAATAATTAAAACTAAGAAAGATTGATTATAAAGCGTCATACTCTTGATTTTTCTTTTTTTTCCCCCGTCGCAAAAGAGTTTCGAATGGGTTGGTCATCACTCGGGTGTTGACCAATCACGTCCGCCTGCATTCCAGGTAGTGACGACGGTTGTACCAATGAATAAAATCAGTCGCAAAGTCAATATCCGTGATTGGCTCCCTGCGAAAGGGTCAGAAGCCTTTTTGAAGATAGGACTCCATATAAAAAGGGATTCTACAGTACTCTTCTCGTTACTTGCTTAAACGTCGACATTTTCATCTAGTTCAGCAGTGTACTTCAGTGGTGCGGTCAGAATTATATAGGTAAGTACAATCATTTATGTCTATAATCTATAAAGTTTAAGTTTACGCTGAAGTCATTTTGTTTCTGATATTATTGCTTTGTTCTCTAAAAATCAAAATCAGATATTTTGTCCATTCTGTGGCCATAATTTCCCATTGGAGTGGATACTTTCCAGCGTTTTCTTAAATGGACACATTTGAAGTTGAATTCAAGTGCATTTTTGTAATGTTTTATTATAAATGTTTAATTTTAAGTAGCAATTTTTTTTTTCTTTTTAACAACTGACAATTTGTTATTTTTTTTTTAAAGAATTTTAAGAAAGTTTTTTAACACTCCTTAATTTTTTCTCAAGATACACGAAAATAATGATTCTCTGAAAGGTACTTATAACATAAGTGTTAGCCTATTTTGAAAATGTTTAAATTATTATTAATTATTATTTTAATCAATCTATTAGTGCAAGATTTTTATTACGAATCCTTTATTTATTCCATCTTTAAGTTATGTATAATATAAGTATTTAAATTACACAATTATACAGATTTATACCCAGTGTACATGGGTGATTTTGGACACCTGGGTAATTCACAATCAATGCTGTTTCATAGAACTTAACGTTTTTGTTTTTTCTTTTGATTTCATTCAACCATTAGACGCTATTTATATATTTATAACTTATGTTGGAAAAATCAATCAATAGTTCAATATTATTATGTATGTTTATATGATTGATATTTGTCCGGAATGAAAAAAGAAAAAAAGAAAAAGCAGACAAAAACAATGATTTCAAGTCCGATATTTCGTTATATATTTTTTAATCTGATCATCATTCAATAGTAGAGAAACACTAGTGATTTTTGTGCTCTCTTATTACTAATACTGCTTAAAAGCATCACAGACGAACATATAATAATTAGCTAAATTTACAAATAATAAAATATCAGCTTTAAATACTTTGTACCTTGTCTGATTTTGTATATCGCCGCCAATTGAATGTTAAAACATTCCATTTGAAAGCATGTTAAAATATTTAAAAAATATATGCAATATGCAACCCATGGAAAAAGTTATCTGTAACGACAAATTTATATAATTTCCTGCACATTATTTGCTGGAAAAAAGTTATTTAGAAAAGTTTAATGTAGGAAAAAAATATCTATTTTTTTTTACTCCGGAAAAAATTCTAATAATTGAAAAAATACTAAAGCGGTTTATTAGAATAAAACTTAATAGGTTAACACGCCTCAGAAATATTTTTGCTTCTTGAAATTTTAATTACTTGTTTCCTCACTGGAACAAAGAGAAATATTTCGAAATATTCTCCAAGAAAATGGAATTTTCATTGATAATATTACTCATGTATTTTTTAGCACTTTCATTATTCCAATATAGTTAACTTTTTTTGACAGTATGTTTTATTGTTAAAATAATAAAATTTTCATATTGTTTCGTGTAGCGGCCACAAGAAAATTGAAGATATAAATCACTGATAAGAAGATGGCGGAGTACATTTCCACCCGTTTAAGAAGTAACAAGGTAAGTAAATTTGATACTGATTTTGAACATAATGTATACAGTCGAACTCGTTTATAGCGAGCTCGGATTTAACGAGAACTCGGATTTACCGAGGAAAGCGAGAATATTTGGTTGGATCAACGTTAAGTCTATGGAACAGAAATCACTTTTAACGAGCAAGACCCGGTTTTAGCGAGCAATATTTTTCTGTCTTGTTAGTTTTTTTTTTTTTGTTTGTTTGATTTTGTATTTTTTTACTTCTCCGTGGTCTAATAATTTTGTAGGAAAAATTCATTCAATATTACAATGTCAATAGGGAGGGTTCACAAGTCCGGGTTAATTGTAATTAAATTGAGAAAAAATTGTAAAGTATTTAATTAAATTAATTAATGTAATTAAAGTTCGTAAGTAGTAATTAAATTTTAAGTAAACTCAATCATTTGACCTCCTAACGCCCCCTTCCTTCTGGTTGCGTGCCTGCCTTAAGGACCCGTTTATTACGAGCACTCGGATTTAACGAGTAAATGTTACGGTCCCTTTGTGCTCGTTAGAGGTCTGCACGGGCCGGAATTTCCAGGCCCGGCCCGTAGGGAAGTTATTTCGGCCCGGCCCGGCCCGTTCTAAAACTCAAAAGTTCGGCCCGGGCCCGGCCCGGCCCGTTTAAATTTTTATATTTTAGGCCCGTTACAATTTCAACGATTTCTAAAAAATCCAGATTTTTATAACTAAGATTCCTTTAAATAATACTGCATGCATATCTATGGAATGATTTTTACAGTATATTTTACAGCAAATACACTTTAACAACATTAATGATTTCTTAGATTCTTAGGCTTTCAACTTTCGAATAAAGATTCATTAAAAAATTAATATGGCTTAGAATAAAAGAAAAAAGAAAGAAAGCTAAAAACATCGTTAATTTTGAAGTTGTTTAATAAAAGAAGATTTATAAATCTATTTCTATATCATTTTATTATAGATTTCAAATCCATTCTTAAATTCAAAGAAGCTCCTTTCTGATACATTTCTAAATTCATTTTTTTTCCCTCAGAAACGAATAAGATTAGCAGATATCTTTATTCAGAAACTATATAATCGAATGGCATTATCCATTTTTTGATACAAGCAATTTAAAAATATTGCAAACAAATAAAATACTGTCATAATTAGCGTTTTGAATAGAATTTCCAGAAGCAATAGCAAGGGAAGGGAGAAAAACCTGCAATCATTTGAGAAACTATTATATCTCAACAAGGTTATACAAGTATTTTATTTACCAAAAATGAAAAGCGCTATTCGATTCCAAATCCCTTCAATAGTTAGGCTTATCACTTTTATACTTTTACAATTTAAAATTAATCAGAAAATGTGTCAAACTTTCGCATTATTGAAAAATTAATTTAAAAATCATCAAGAAGCATATATCCGAAGACTAAGCTAACATAAGTTCTTTATCGCTGTTAATAATTTTACAAATCATGTTTTCTGCCAATAATTAAGTCTAGTACCGGTCCGGCCAGTCTATATGTAGAAAAATAATGCAAGCGTGATCTCGGACCGGCATGAGTCAGTTAAAAAAATATCAAAACGGGTTACACATAATGTAATTCTCCGATGCCGATACACTGTGCATTTTTATATTGATGCTGTCAAACTAGTAAGGCCACATTTATACTTATTCTCGTTAAAACTATTTCCGTTGAAAATAACTCATATTTTATCGTTTCTGCTTAAATATTCAGAACGGGCCGGCAGGCCCGAAAATTTTTTTTATCGGCCCGACCCGTTTGGCCCGTTCATTTTTTTTGCCGGCCCGTTGAAAAAATTATTCTAAATCTGCCGGGCCGGGTACGGACCACGGGCCGAACCCGCGGCAGAAACGAGAAGCAAAACGCGTAAACTCGTAAAAAACACTCGTAAAAAACGAGAAGCAAATTCAAAAGAATCAGATCCTGAATCCTAAATTGGAGATTTTACATAATTAACATAATTTTTTTTATCGGCCCGGCCCGGCCCGTCTGGCCCGTTCAATTTTTTTGCCGGCCCGGCCCGTTTATGTTGTTTGTCGGCCCGGCCCGGCCCGTTGAAAAAACTATTCTAAATCTGCCGGGCCGGGTACGGGCCACGGGCCAGGCCCGGGCCCGTGCAGACCTCTAGTGCTCGTTTTTAACGAGTTCGATTGTACGCAGTAATCGCACGTAAGAAAATTTAGGATCTGATAAATTTAAATGAGCTGCAAAATATATTTTAATTAAAATTATCTTTGAATACTTAAATGCATAGGCTATTCAAATGTTCTGTTGTAGACTCTCAAAATTTAATTCTTCTTATAAAATCAAGCGAAATGATAAAAGAGTAATCGATAATAACTGGTGCATGCATGAACTGGTGTATGGGAGTTGAATCGTAATCACGTAGTGTCATAAACCCTCGAATTCTCCCCGCATTTTGCCGTTCAGATAAAATTTTTAGCTTCTTGAAATTGCAACTCTATAATTATATAATATTATCGATTCTTTTACATGCATTTCTTCTTCACACATTCTGTCTTTTATATTTCTTTAAAATAATTTGAATTAATAATATAAAATAAGCTGGTGTTATATGCCGTCGAATGCATTAATCCAAGGCTCCCACAAGCCCTTAAAAACACTTAAAAAGTCCTTAATTCCTCCCAAAAAATTAAGAGCCCCCCCAAAAAAGGCCTTAATTTTGTATCAAAAGCCTTAAATAAGAATAATTTGCCTTATTTTTTTTTCTCATTTTCCACTTAGTCTAATCATTTATCTTCCGGTAATCCCCAGTCAAAATATCAGTTTTTATCTGTCAACAGACATCTTTCTGAACATTCTTTTCCGCTTTTTGACTTTGGGAATCTGTTTTAAAAACATTAAAAGAAAATTAGAAAATCACAACTTCTATTTGTTTTGTTTTTTAAAATAAAATTGTGTCTGGACCGTATTTGTATTGTTTTTGCATATTATACATTTATTAGAATGAGTAGATTGTCTGAGATTGTCCTTAAATTGTTCTATCTGTTGTTGGTTTTACTTAAAATCCGCTATCTAATGAGTGTGAGTTTTTAGTTTCTTTTTATGTATTGTCTGTAATAACGGTGAATAATTTATAATTTCTTCTTAATACTCAATAACCTAATAGAATATCTGGGAACACTACTGCATTCTTTCCCTCGTTTTCTAAATTCGTTCCGATAAGATAGTTTTATTGTGCCGTAATAATATGTATTATTTTGCTTTTAATTTGTTATTAATTCCTAAATTGCCTTCAATAATAAATTGATTAAAAAAAAATTAAAAATATATATTTAATAATGTCGTATAATAACTGCTCTTGTTCGGTCTTAAAAAAATTACAAATAGTCTTAAAAGAGCCTTAAATTTAAGAATAAACAATTTGTGGGAATCTTGTAATTAATGATGGCACGAAGCACAGTTTGGCCAAAGCGCCGAATACCGAAGCTTCGGCTTGAGGTTTAGCACTGAATGCGCAATAAATCTATATAATATCATATTATATTCTATATGTTTTAAAATTCCTTGTTTCATACAACATTTTCAGCTTACTGTGTAATTTTTTAATTAATATGACCAATTCAGGTATTTGTTTTTGCCTTGCACTGGTAGTACCAGAAAAGCAGATATTTCTAATTTTTTTTTTTTTTTTTTTTTATTGCAAGTAAAAATAAGTAACATGAAGCATTGTTTGGAATATTAAAAGCATGTTCTGCAATTAAGTTGATGTTTATAATAACCAACTGATATGATCAAATATTAAATCACAGAATAATCTAATTAGAAATTAGCTACTATTTAGTATTTATATTATTTCTTAATTTAACATTATAGTAGATATCTAGATCTAGACATTCTTAATGAAAAATTTTTTAATTTAGGGTGAATTTGTAAAACATTTAGTATGTTTAATTTTGGAACTGATTTATTTGAAAAAAAAAATTATTAAAAATTAGGCATTTCCTTTAAAGTAACAAAAGAAATCAAAAGTTTATGTCCTTAACTTTTCCTTCATCGTCTTAAATCAATGTTCATTTTGCATAATAATAATTATAATATAGGGTTGGTGTTTTTTTAGTACTTATTTTAAAGCAAAGATATAAGTCAATTATTAACCTAGAAAACATTTTATCATGTGACAATAACTAACCTAGAACAAATATTTAAAATTTAGATCTAAAGTGCTTGTGCAAGTAACGGGCACCATCATCCTATTTTGCTTCATATATAAAAAAAAGATAAATAAATAAAAATAAAAATTCAGCTTTTACTTATTTTTCGATAATTTTCTATGTGTTTTATAATCCTTGGTTATTGTTGCTTATCTTGATCAATGACTATATAGGTTATATTAAAATTTTGTCGACAGATTAATATATTAAAAAAAATTGAAATATTATACTTATAACTATTAAAAAAATGTAATTTGAAAAGAAATTCCCTAAGGGTGCCCATTACTGGCACATCTGCCCTAGTAGATAATAAAAATAATGACACTATTGTTTTCAAAAATTTCAAAGCTAGAAATGTTTAAAGAATGTTTCATGCGATATTTTAATACCTTCATTTTCAAACAACTGAAGTTGTTCATATAATTATTAACTAAGTATAATGTAATGTAATTTATTTATTTCTTGGCAACTTTCAAATTAAATAGAATATATTATTAATTATTGAAATGTTTCTGGTTCCAAGGGCTCAATACACACAAACTTTTAAATTAAAAATATAAATTTCTACTATGTTTTATTATTATAAGGTACAATTGTGCATAACTTAGAAGACAGTATTTTATAAAATAATAGTTGTAAAAAGAATATTCACAACACAAATTGTTATAGGCCGAATCGGCCGAATCACAACTCATTATTCGGCCAGGCCGAAGCTTCGTTCCATCTCTACTTGTAATCGTTCCGAAGGATATGAATTATTATTTACCATGCGGAAAAAACAATAAAGAAAAAATAAAAATTTTGGCTGTCAAGAATTAAAACAGAAAATTTTCAACCTTCCAAGAGAACAGCTCTTAAGTTAAATATGTGTTTTCGGTTATTCATTCTTATTATAAATTCATAAAATGAATCAGATTTTGAATCGTACCCCATAGCCTTTGTAATTCCCGCATAGTGTATGGGGTAAGTGCAAATAGATCTTTCCATAAATGGTAATGCATAATAACACGTAATATATTATAGACCATTTTAACAACATTAGACAACAAAAGTAGTTTTTTAATATTTATAACTATTTTTATATTTCATTTCTTAACAAAAAAGTCAAAGGAGGGGAGGGGTGAAAGGCAAACACTGTAATGAATGTAAACACATGTATATAGCATTTATTACAAAATTGTTGAAAATTTAAGGGGGGGGGGAAGGCGGAGAGAGGAAGTTCGATGTAGACAGATACATCTTGAAAAAAGATAGTCACATTTAGAAAAATTTATCATACTATAACTGTAGGGGAGAATTACATAATTTATTATGTTAAATCAAGTTTAATTCGCGCAACTTTAAATCCAATTTAGAAGTAATTAAGATAAATTAAATAAAAACAAACTTTTGGAAGACGAAAAAAAAAATTTCCCCACCTTTTTCAAAAACTTGATTAGAATTTCGGGGGGGGGGGGAGACCAGTCCCTACAGTCCACCCCCTTGGTTACGGCCTTGGATTCGACCCATTCGGCCTATAACAATTTATGTCGTGAATATTCTTGTTAAAATTATTTTTATATAAAATATTGGCTTTTAAGTTAAACACAATTGCACCTTATAATAATAAAACGTAGTAGAAATTTATATTTAATTCAAAAGTTTTTGTGTATTGAACCCTTGGAACCAGAAATGTTTAAAAAATTAATAATATATTCTATTTAGTTTGAAAGTTGCTAAGAAATAAATAAGTTACATTACATTATACTTAGTTAATAATTATATGAACAACTTTAGTTGTTTTAAAATGAAGGTATTAAAATATTGCATGAAACATTCTTTAAACATTTCTAGCATTGAAACTTATGAAAACAATAGTATTATTATTTTTGCTGTCTACTAGGGCAGATGTGCCCGTAATGGGCACCCTTAGAGAACTTTTTTTTTTTTTTAATACATTAATCTGTCGAGTTGACAAAATTTAATTTAACCAATATAGTCATTGATCAAGATTATCAACAATAACCCCAGGATTATAAAACATATAGAAAATTATCGAAAAATAAATAAAAGCTGATTTTTTATTTTTTATAAACCAAAATATAATGGTGCCCATTACTTGCACAAGCACCCTAGATCTAAATTCTAAATATTTATTCTAGATAATTAAAAATTTATTCTAGATTAGTTATTGTCACATGATAAAATGCTTTCTATGTTTATTATCATCGAAATTTATTACATACTAATTAACCTCACTTAATTTGATCATTTGACAATTTTAAATTATGATGTAAAAAAAAAAAAATCTGCATCTTTAGGAAGAATTCTATTCCTTTTGTCCTCATACACATTTCCAGCTTCGGAAAATAACTTTTCTCTATGTATGCTGCTACCTGGAGCAGATAAATAGCGTTTGGCCAAGTCAGAAAATCTTGAAAATATTTTCTTATGCTCCCTCCACCAATCCAATGGACAGTTTGTTATATTTAAAAGCGGATTGTTGATATATACTTGCACTATTTTACTTGCAATTAAAAAAAAAATTGGAAATATCTGCTTTTCTGGTACTACCAGTGCAAAGCAACGACAAATACCATAATTGGTCATTAATTAAAAAGATACACAGTAAGCTGAAAATGTTGTATGATAAACATATAGAGTATAATATGATATTATATACATTTATTGTGCATTCAATGCTAAAGCTCAATATGTACAGCAACCGAAACTCGGTATTCGGCGCTAGTTTAAGCCACTGAACACTAGAAGACGTCGAAGTGATAAGTCGCGTGTTCGAGCCTCCCGCGCGTCGTTGATCTAGCTGTTCGGAGTTTTTGGGTGGTTTTCTCCGAATGTCACGTAAATACGAGCTAGAACCCCTTAGAAAGTCCTCCACCCAAGGCATCCCTCCCGCAGGCAGATAACACTTGTGTAGCTTTGCCTTAAATTCAAAATCCAAATCCAATCGGTATTGGGCGCTTCAGCCAAACTGTGCTTCGTGCCATCACTAACTTGAACCTTTTTGGGCCTTGCCTGTTTTGTGTTCCATAAGAAAATCTTAAATTTAGAGCTAATAATTATTTTCTGGTTATTCAGTATGTCTATATGCAGATTTTCACGTTTTTATGACACATCGAAAGTTCCATCTACGATTAGGCCTTCTTAGACCTTACCTATTTTGGGTGCTATAAGAGAATAAGAATTTAAATTTTTTTAGAGTTTCATAATTAATTTTTATAGTATTCACCTGCATGCAAAATTATATATTTTTTTTGAAACCTTAAAAGCACAATTTATAATTAGGCATTTAGTCTTACCTTTATCAGGCTTCACAAAATAATTTCGATTTTAGAGTTTAATAACTTAATTTTCTAATTGAGAATCTGTCTGTATACAGTTTCATATAGGAATGTAACGAATATTCGGCCCTTTTGCCGAATATTCGGCCGAATACCTATGGCCGGATATTGTTGAGTATTTGGCCGAATAATTTCATGATAATAATAATAATAATAAAAATTAATGGGATTTTAAATATATTTAACGAGAGAAGAACACATTGCAGAGTTTCACTGAATTAATTATTAGAGAATCTAACATTTTGTCAATATAAGTTACAAAATACATGAGTGCGTTTAATAATGTTACAAAAATAAAAGGTGGATTTTTTTTTTTTTTTTCAAATTTGTCATCAACAAGCATTGAAATCTTTTAAATTAAAGTGCAGAGACTTACATTTTGTTAAATAGAAATCTGAATGCTATTTGTAGCAACTATTAAAATTTTTTTGATGAATCCAATTTATCAATAATATGCATATAAGAAAAAAAAATACAAGAGATATAAAAAATTATGTAATGATTAAAAATGATTTACAGGTGTAAAAAAAAAAAAAAAAAAAAATCATTATTCTGAACTAAAGAAAATTAATTTGTTATATGATTAAAAAAAAGAAAAAAATGACAGGTAAATTGTCAATTTTCTAGGTTTTAATAATTTTTTTTGACAAAAATAATGTTAAAAAGTACATTTAACAACAGCAATGAATTCTTATTTTAAATAAAGTATATAAATTACAAGTATAGCTATAATTAAAATATGCTATTATTAATTATTTAGATTTGTGAATGTCATATTGCTTTATTATTGGCATGAAGGTATTTAAAACATTACAAAAAATACATCTAGTTGTTAAATTTTTAATTTAAAAATTGAAAATTAATTTAATTACAATCAAAAGTTACTTTTTTAAAAAGTAATTATTCGGCCTAAAATTTGGCCGAATATTAGGCATTCGGCTATTCGGCCAAATCACTATTCATTACATCCCTAGTTTCATATTTTTATGGCACCAGTGGCGTAGCCACCTACTGTCATGTTTTTTGGCGCCCGGGGCCAGCAAGAAATTTTGCGCCCCCACCCCAATATAGATATATAACAATTTCTCTCAATTTGGCGCCCCTAGGCCTCGGCGCCCGGGGCGGACGCCCCCCTTGCCCCCCCTTAGCTACGCCACTGTATGGCACTTTGAAAAAACTATGCAAAGGCATTAACTCATAGCAAAGAATACTCTAGTTAAGGATTTATTTTTGGGGTATTCATGCTGTGAAATAAAATTTTCTTGTTATATGCTGATATTTAATTTTTTTCTAATGAAAATTTTAAGATTTAATTTTCTAAGCTCAGGTTGCATTAAAAGAAGAAATGTTAAAAAAGCTTTAGTATTTTTAAAATTAACCATATTGCATTAACTTAAGCTGATATTAAAAAATATATGTAATGTCTGAGAATCTAAACTATTTACTGAAATTAACAAAAAATTTTCTATGAGCACACACATAAAGTAAATGCTTAAATTACAGCAATAGAATCAATTTAAAAATTAAAAAAATTAATTCTATTGCTATTATCCTTTTTTGCTACCCCTTTATCCAAAATTTAACTTTTTTTACAGACCTTAATTATACTGAGTAACTAACTTCAGGGAGGGGATGGGCGTCCACTCCATTTGCCCCGTGTTTTCTACGCACTGAACGCGACTATATCTCCGGTTTTAATTGACGTACTAAACGGAAAAAAAAAAAAAAAAAAAAGGAAAAATATAGTTTTACTTCCTAAAAGTTTCCTCATAAATAAGTAATTATTTTGCTTTAAGGAGTCATCTACATATTCATATTGAAGCAAATTTTTAAAAAAATCAGTTGCAACGATTTTTTTAATACCAATTTTTTAAATTCTATTAAAAGCATTGATCTCTATAGCAACTAGATTGCGGATTCCCCATTCCGGCGGTGACGCCTACAAGGGCCACTTTTTTGGGAGCCATGGGTACATGGCTACCAGATTTCGCTATGCTATCGCTTCGTTTTTATGCTCTTTTGGCTTTTTTTCTAGCCTGTTGGCGAGACACGAAAACGTTGGCGAAAACGCATTTATCCCATTCATCCCTGGTTGAATTGAATCTTCTATGCGGCTTGCGGGCTTCACTCCTTCCATTGGCGATTTGGAGCAATCCTCAATCCAGTAACCCTATAGAGATCAGTGATTAAAAGACGTGGGGATAAAAAGTTTCACCAATCTTGGATGAGTACTTAGTGAGATCTAAATTATTGAAAAATGAACTACATGTTAAAACGCAACTTCGGTTATTTAGTCATAGGGGATAGAATACTTCGCGTATTTCATTATTTTTCGTTTTATATGATCTTCCTAAAAGCCTAAAAATAAACCTCAGGCATTAATGTATTATTGAAATATTAATTATTAAACTCATAATTAGAAACAAAATCTTTAATACCATTAGTATAAAAAAACCCCTCTCGAACAAATTTTCTTTCCTTTCTGACATTTGGCTCTAGCAATATGAACGATATATTTTTATTTTATAAATAATAAACTATATGTTACGGACATTAAGACCATAAGCTGAAACAATTAATTTGTTTTAACAGTTCTTAATAGCTCGTTTGAAAGATGTTCAGTACACTGAGATTCACTACTTCCTCGAAAGAAATTACTTCAACCCTCTTTTCTATTTCAACTATTGTGTTTTTTTTTTTTTTTTTTTTCAACCTCTTCAACTTCTACTTTTTGTAACTGGTACAGATAAATATTTCGGACGGCCTGGAAATATTGAGAGAACCTTCTCTTAAAGTCGGATTGAATCTGAGTTTTATTTTCCACATCTTTTCTATAATGTTCGTAAAAACTAATTATCGAATTTTCTTTGAACACAGACAACTGCTTGATAATTCAAGCAAGATCTTTAAGAAATCTTATTGCAGATGCATAAGAAAAGAATCTGTACAATCATTGGTTCAATTTGCATCTTAAACAGACATCTTCTAAATCTCATTCAGGACCTGCCAGTCTCTCATTTCCCCAGCTAACCTATGGGGAAAATACTGATAGCAAAGAACTCATAATTTGCCAAATAACATTCTAGCAAATGAATATTTTTTATTTCTGTTTCTTGCATGGAATTTTACGTGCTTTCATATATGGAGTATTCATGATCAATAAGCAGTACCTGATTTACAGTGGGACATTCGGGGCACTGGCCCGGGGTCCCCACTTAAGGGGGATGGGGGGGGGCGCAAAAAATTGAAAAAATTACGAAAAAATTATGAGAATATTTTAAGCAATTTTTCTTGTTTATTTCAGAAGGATAAACAAAATATCTATCCTTAAAAACGTTTATTTTTGTGACTTAGAGGAATCATTTGTTGATGAATTTCTAGGTGCATATTTCAATTATTGAAAAATAAAGTTCCCTTACTGGATTTATCACAGATATATATATTACAAATTAAAAAATTTTTCTTTCAAAACTAACCTTTATACTATCTTAATTTTCTTATAATAATATTCCGTACTTACTTCAAATTATTAAATTAAAATCTTGTTTCTAAATCTAATCTGTTAATCCTTATGCAGACGATATAAATTCTTAATTTGCCTTAAAAAACATTATTCCAGTATGCGTAAATTTAAAAAGATGGCTCTAAATTAAACATATTCTTAATTAAAACTTTATTTCTTAATATTCCAAATAAAACTGATTTCTTCTATGTTTTTATCAACCCTTTTTAAGAAAGTCTTATTAAATTTATTCCAAACCCATACCTTTAAAAAATATCATTATTTTATTTTATCTATTTATTTATTTTTCCGCCGTCAACGATAATTTGCATATTAATAAATTCATTTCTTTTCTTTTTCTCTTAAAATTAATCATGTATAAAAATCGTCTGCCTAAGATATTTAAAATTCTGAGTCAATTATAAATTGGTTAAATAATATTTTTTTTTTTTTTTAAATAAATTTATCGTCTGTTTAAAAATAGCCTCGTAACTGGACACGATTCTGTTTACATAAAAGATTGATGGTTTGAGGTTACCGAATGTTCCAGAACTTTCTTTTCAGTTTAAAAAGGGGGAGGTCTCGAGATGAAAGGGGGATTCTGAAGATTTCTTGAGTTGCTTGTTGGATGAGGACGGCTCGCTGAAATAATGATGGAATTTTTCAAAAAGAGCTTTTCCCTTCCTCATTATTACGAATTTAATAAATGAATTACAGCAGCCCGTGACTAATTATTGGATCTTCTACATTTATTATTTTATTTTGTTTTTTCCCTCGATTGCCATGACTGTGTGTTTTGTTTAACCAGTGGAAATAATTCGAGTTTCTCCTAAAAACGTCACAACTAATCGAAAAGTCGGACAGGATAAGTAATGCCTGTGCTAGTGCCTGTTTCGGATTTTGAAATGAATCTACTGAAGAAGTAAAATGCTATGTAAATGAATCGAATGAATCTACTGAAACGAAGTGATGACAAAAATATGGATCGCCGAAAATATTTCCCGCCATGGTTGAAAGTGTTATTAAGCAAGAATTGCCATTATCTTTTGATTCCTCGAGTGAATGTAACAGAGGAGATTTTAATGTTAAACAGCTTTCTGTGCGAGTGGTTTGAAAGATTTCTTCTAAATATCTCGTGAATTCCTGAGGCCTGATATTCCACCTTTTTGCTGTTTATGTGTAACTGATGACTCAAGATAATTATGGTCATAATAACAAATTTTTGAAAGTTAATGATTTCAAAGTGGTGAGTATGTGAAAGGTATTGATGAGGAATTTAATGAAGAATGGATTTTATTGAAGATTTTTCGTGAACTGTAAGTTTATTTTATTAAATGTTTTGATTATTATTTCTGTTCTATTTATGATTGATGGAAAGTATTTATTATTTATTTATTTATTTATTTATTATTTTATTGATGAGAGTAATTTGAAGTTAATTTATTAATTTACTAATTTATTTATTTATTTGATTATTTATCTGTGAATCTTACTTACTTACCAATTTATGAGCATTATTATTATCATTATTATGTGTTGGAGATTGAAATATTTTTATTCTTAAGGATTTAATTGAGGAGTATGATGTTCTTAAGATATTTACTGTTACTTATTAAGACTATTATGACATTTTTATGCACGATTAAAGGCAATTTTGTAATAATAAGGAATTATATAAAAAACTTAGTAGCTCAAGTTATTTTTTAAAAGGTACATTTTCTATTTTATTGATATTTGTTTGTTATCAAGAACTATTCTCAGAATGCAGTATTTTCATGAAAATGTTACTACAACTAGACATTTGAGCTGAAAATTAAGTTAACATTTATGTTTTTCATTTTATTTGTTAGAATTTCTGGTTACAGTGAGCTTTGGTTCCCGGATTCTTATAATTTATTTAAATTCAGTAAGAAATATGGAACTGTGCAAGGCTGTTGCTAGAATTTTGACTGATAAATATGATTAATTTTTTCAGTAAATTTTGTGATTTTAAGTAAGAAATTACCTATAATTAAAATTTTTGAATCTGTTTATGATCTATAAAATAATAGAATTAAAAGTTGATCCCAATTTAAGGTATATCTATGATATTTACAATTTCTGTTTTATTAGATAAAATTTCTGGTTAATGTTAACAGCTAAATATAGTCACAATTTCACGATAATTTTGATTCAATTTTTTTTTTTTTTTTTTAAATGGTGGGTAATGGTTTTGTGTGAGGCAATTAAAATGTATACAACATCAGTAGACAAAGCCCTCAAAATTGCGAAAGCGCGAACTCATGAATTTCACCTTAAAAGTAAAAGACTCTATGATCGAAATTTTGTTGAATGCCCATTAAAAATACAAGACTCTGTAATTTATGAAGAATTTAAATACCCTAACACTCGAAAATTAGAACCTACTTTTTCTGGACCATATAAAATTATAAATAAACTTTCTGATGTAACTTATGAAATAGATAAATTTAATTATGAGACAGGACAGAATTCCGTTATTGTGCATGTTTCTAAATTAAGACCCTATTTTTCACCCGAAGATTTTAAACTGTTTCATGAGCAACCCAAAAAACAAACAAAACCTCAGATACAATCACTAGATCAAACTAAAGTCAAGACAATAGATTAAATTTACCATAAACAACCATAAAAAAATACCATAAAAAAACTTGTACCATAACCATTTACCAAAAACCATTAAAACCATTTACCATAAAAAAAACCCATAATTTTCAACATCAGCGGGTATGTTCTTGGAGCGCTACAAGAATATTACTTGTTTTTGGGAGTTTTTGGGATTAAATTGGGCTCCTTATGCAGGCATAAGGTGAACACTTTGATTGTAAAAGCTTTCAAATTGATGTTGATAAATTAATTTTAAAGGTGTTTAAGTCTAACTATATTTACTCATTTATTTGACATTAGTATTACTCTATTTATTCAGCAGATATTATATGATAATAGTTATAAAATCTAATGACTCTACTCAAACCTATAACATAATATGTGATTTTCAGTGATTGTGAAAACTACAGATTAAAAGTTTTTCAAAAAAGCACACTTTTTTTTATTTCCATTTCTCAATTAAGAATGACACCTTTTATTCCTATTGTATTTTATTATTAAAGTTTATAAACCATGTGTGGATAAAACATTATTCTACATTTGGCATTGAAAACTTATAACCAAATTTGACAATTTTGTAAAAGAGTATCAGAGAGGAATTATTGTAAGGAAATACTGGTTGAGAGTCCATTTTCTAAATAGTTAGATTTAATTTTATTTGGATTTTGGAATTATTATGATTTTTTTTTATTTATGCTTTCGGCTAGCAAAAAATACTTTCTTATGTTATTAGAAGATAAGAAAATTATTTAGTTGCTATGCAATTATTTTTATCCTCAACCAATATTTTCCCTGTCAATAATAAACAAATTGTGATATTTTCTTTTGATTATACTCTTGTTTTACTATTATTATTATTATTATGATTTCTATGATGAAGTTTAGTATTAATTATACTCTTATTGAAAAATATTAGGATATGGAGTCTTATTATACTATTACTTATTATTGTTGACATTGTTATTATTTAAATTTTTCTATATTATTTATTATTGATATTGAGAGTGATGCTATTTATTATTGAAAAATCGATATATTATTGAAAGATGTTGGATCCAACATAACATAAAAAACAAAGCTTAAACTAGATTTGGAGATATTTAATTAAAGAGACTGTATTCACTGGACATTGAAAAAGACTCTTTTATATATTCTTGAAAGACTTTTTTCATTTAAAGGACTTATTTAAAATAAACTATGCATTAAGTCATTGTAGTTATTTAAACTTCCATGAGAACGAACTTTTATTGTTTTTATTATATTTTTATCTCTTGCTTAATAATATTCATAACTTATTTACTGTTATTATATGTATTATCTCCTATGCACTTACAAATGGTAAGTGATGTTGTAACATTATTGTATTTCTTTCAGGGAAATGCTCCTACCTAAATTTAATTCAGAATTATTTTCTCTTAACTATTTTATTTTAATCGCTAATATTTTTTATATTGCGTTAATTTTCTTTTCTTCCATCTCTTGGCTTCCTGGATTTGACAGTTTTATTCCAAAATTTAACTTTTCTAAATTATTATATTTCTGTTGTCTGAACTTGTAGTTTTATTTAACTATCAATTTCATACAAAGTCTTGGGGAGGGGGGATAATATTACAAATTAAAAAATTTTTCTTTCAAAACTAACCTTTATACTATCTTAATTTTCTTATAATAATATTCCGTACTTACTTCAAATTATTAAATTAAAATCTTGTTTCTAAATCTAATCTGTTAATCCTTATGCAGACGATATAAATTCTTAATTTGCCTTAAAAAACATTATTCCAGTATGCGTAAATTTAAAAAGATGGCTCTAAATTAAACATATTCTTAATTAAAACTTTATTTCTTAATATTCCAAATAAAACTGATTTCTTCTATGTTTTTATCAACCCTTTTTAAGAAAGTCTTATTAAATTTATTCCAAACCCATACCTTTAAAAAATATCATTATTTTATTTTATCTATTTATTTATTTTTCCGCCGTCAACGATAATTTGCATATTAATAAATTCATTTCTTTTCTTTTTCTCTTAAAATTAATCATGTATAAAAATCGTCTGCCTAAGATATTTAAAATTCTGAGTCAATTATAAATTGGTTAAATAATATTTTTTTTTTTTTAAATAAATTTATCGTCTGTTTAAAAATAGCCTCGTAACTGGACACGATTCTGTTTACATAAAAGATTGATGGTTTGAGGTTACCGAATGTTCCAGAACTTTCTTTTCAGTTTAAAAAGGGGGAGGTCTCGAGATGAAAGGGGGATTCTGAAGATTTCTTGAGTTGCTTGTTGGATGAGGACGGCTCGCTGAAATAATGATGGAATTTTTCAAAAAGAGCTTTTCCCTTCCTCATTATTACGAATTTAATAAATGAATTACAGCAGCCCGTGACTAATTATTGGATCTTCTACATTTATTATTTTATTTTGTTTTTTCCCTCGATTGCCATGACTGTGTGTTTTGTTTAACCAGTGGAAATAATTCGAGTTTCTCCTAAAAACGTCACATATATATATATATATATATATATATTTTAAGGGTAAATGAAACAAATTTTCACTGTTAACCAGTTAAACTTATGTAAAATAGTGAAGAGTAAGTCAAAAGATAAATAAACTGAAACTTGTATTTTTTTTATTTTAGGTTGTTGATCAACAGAAATCAACATTAAAAAAAAATATGAAAGTTTGGGCCAGATGGAGAGATTTTAAATATTATCCAGCAAAAATACTAGAAATTTACAAAGACTCGGTAAGAGTCAATTTTATTCAAGACAACGTGAAACACACTGTGAAAATGCAATATGGTAGGTAAAGTTTTTATATTTTGAATTTTTTTTATGTGTGACTTGTGTTTCGGCGGATCAAGTTTGGTCATTGAGGATATTTTTTCAGGCTTTAAGTAATATAAAACTGGCCTAATGTAAATGTATATAAACTTTATTCACTATCGAAATAAGACTTATGTAATCTTGCATGAAGAGGAAGACAAGGACATAAAAAATTAATCAAATAAACTCTGGTTTAGTATCTTCCCTTTTACCTCGCGTTGTCTATTTTATGTAGCCAATGCCCGATTTGCGGCGGGGCATTCGGGGCACTGCCTCGGGGCCCTCAAAATTTAAAAAAATTACGGATAAAATTATGAGTACATTTTAAACAAGTTTTCTTATTTGTTTGAGAAGAATAAACAAAATATCTATACAAATGTCAAAATCCTTCAAAAAGTTTATTCTTGCGACTTGGAGGAATCATTTGTTGATGAATTTCTTCATGCATATTCAATTTTTGAAAAAGAAAGTTCTCTTACTGAAAAGCTTAAAAAAATTCATAAACTTGGCATAGTAGATACATTTGCCAATGCCGATACTGCTCTAAAATTATTTTTAACTCTGCCTATCTCAAATGCAAGTGAAGAGAGGTCATTTTCTTCAACGAAAAGAATTAAATCTCCACTACGCAATGGCATTTGAGACTTTGACCTGAAGCCCGGTTTAAATCAGGTTCTGGAATCCTCACAGGGAAACGAACTACCTGTAACATTTTTCTTTCATTATATCTACTATTAATTTTAAATTTTTTAAATTTTAAATTTTGCTATTTATAGGACAGCCTAAATAGCTGTAATATTAATTAGAATTTATATTTCATTTAAATTTTATTAAGTTTATTACATGCATAAAATTTCATTTGTCTTAGTTTGCAGCAATTGTTTTATAATTCTTCGAAATTGATGAAATTTTGGAAATTTTCTTGGCACACATCCAGTAATTTATAATTAACATATTTTTAATGTAATTTAAAAATGAAGACGTGTTTCTAGAGTAAATAGAGTAAATAGAGTAATAGGAGTTTGTTTCTAGAGTAATTAGAAGGGGGCCGTAGGCACCCCCCAAACGCCCCGAAGAAGCGGGGTCCCCGGAAACTAGATACATGTGCTCCACTGATAGCCACGGTCCGCGAAAGCTAGCGGGCTTCTGTTATATATTTTTTCTTATATTCCCCCCTCCCCACCACCATTTCCAGTCACTAACCTGGTGCTACACTTAGTTGCATCCTTCTTTATATTCACTTCAAACCAGGCGCGGATTATAGACTTTATTTTTTGGGGAGGGGGGGGGGGTAGTACCTTGATTTTTTTTTCTCGAAAGGGGGGGAGGAACATTTGGAGGGGGTTATCATAACAAATAACTGTACATGTACTAAATACAGAGTGTCAAAAAAAGAATGGACGGATTAAAATAAATTATATTTCATTAACAAAAGTAGATAGAAGTACATGCTTTTCAGAAGCCATAACAGCAATACAAAAGTTTCCTTCACCTAGGTTTTTATCCATGAAATCCCTTCACGTGTGCTCCCATTACTTGAATTAATTCGGGTTTCTCTCTCTTTTCAGTTAAAGCATGTGAAGAGTCATCACATAGAGGAAGAATGCAGAAGTCAAGCGAACCAAATGAAAATACTAATCCCGGTACACAAGACTATCAAGAAATACCCGGTCAGACATCTTTGATTTCTACCGAAAGTGGTGGAGGAACAAAGCAAAAGAGCATCTGCCCAAAGGCCACAGACAATTACAAGCCCAAGAACTACAGAAACATCCGGAAAAAGGAATCGAAAAAGCCTCAGCAGGATGAAAAAAATCAAGAAGACCAACAACCATCGCTGGGTTCCGGATCGGAAGAAGAGTCGTCTTGCAGAAGAAGAATGCAGAAGTCAAGCGAACCAAATGAAAATACTAATCCCAGTACACAAGACTATCAAGAAATACCCGGTCAGACATCTCTGATTTCTACCGAAAATGGTGGAGGAACCAAGCAAAAGAGCATCTGCTCAAAGGCCACAGATAATTACAAGCCCAAGAACTATAGAAACATCCGGAAAAAGGAATCGAAAAAGCCTCAGCAGGATGAAAAAATTCAAGAAGATCAACAACCATCGCTGGGTTCCGGATCTGAAGAAGAGTCGTCGTGCAGAAGAAGAATGCAGAAGTCAAGCGAACCAAATGAAAATACTAATCCCAGTACACAAGACTATCAAGAAATACCCGGTCAGACATCTCTGATTTCTACCGAAAGTGGTGGAGGAACAAAGCAAAAGAGCATCTGCCCAAAGGCCACAGACAATTACAAGCCCAAGAACTATAGAAACATCCGGAAAAAGGAATCGAAAAAGCCTCAGCAGGATGAAAAAATTCAAGAAGATCAACAACCATCGCTGGGTTCCGGATCTGAAGAAGAGTCGTCGTGCAGAAGAAGAATGCAGAAGTCAAGCGAATCAAATGAAAATACTGATCCCAGTTTCCAAGACTATGAAGAAACATCCGGGAGTGATTATAAACCTCATAGTGACCCTTACGACTACGATAGCGATAGCGATCAGATATCTCTGATTTCTACCGAAAATGGTGGAGGAACAAAGCAAAGGAGCATCTGCCCAAAGGCCACAGATACAAGCGCAAGAACTATAGAAACATTCGTAAAAAGGAATGGAAAAAGGCTAAGCAGGATGAAAAATATCAAGATCAGCAACCATCGCTGGGTTCCGGATCTGAAGAAGAGGATAATGTATCATCTTGCGAGAACACTGCAACAATTAGAGTCGTAGGAACGAACAATAACAATGGAAAAAGAAAATGGGACAAAATATTTTATTGCCCATATTGTCTTGGATCATTTTCCAAACTACCTCGCCATTTAGAAAGTTGTCACGGGGATGAATCCGATGTGGCATTCATCAGTGACATGAAAACAAATAGTGACAAACAGACACGTCTTAAAATGCTACATAAACTCAGAAACATTGGAAATCACCGTCACAACTGTGAGGTTCTAAGGGAAGGAAAAGGTGATTTGCTTGTTGCATATCGTCCGAGAAAAGAAGCAGACCCTTCAGATTATATTCCATGTCCCTTCTGCTATGGCTATTTTATGAAGAAAGAGCTTTGGAGGCATAAATGTCCTCTAAAGACTTCCGATAATCACAAAAAGAATGCAAGAATAGTAGCACTTGGAAGAAAAATGTTGCCCGCGCCAAAGTGGATGGATGAAAAAGTAAGAGAATTAATATCTTCGATGAGGCAAGACAGAATAACAGCTATTATAAAGAGCGACAGAGTAGTTTGCGATTTCATACGAAGATCGTATAATTGTAAAGGGGGAGATCAAATTCACAGGAAATCTGAAATTAGAAACAATGCCAGGGAGATATCAAGATTGATCAAAGCAGCACGCAAGCTCCTAAGGGATGAATCCTGTACTCTTATGAATCTCCTTCAACCCAACTTCTACAAAAGTATAATAGCAGCAGTTAGAGAAGTTGCAGGATTCAGCGAGGAAACGCAATCCTTTAAGTCACCTGAACTAGCCAGGAAATTGGGCTTACACATAAAAAATTGTGCAAGAATTGTGCAAAGCTTAGCGATTGAGCAGAACGACACACTTCTTTTAGATAAGACTGAAAACTTTCTAAAGTTACACGAAATGAATTTTTTTGTTGAAATAGGTGCTCAGGCAAAAAGGGTAAGAAACGAGAGGCTGAGAAATAAGCCCAATTTGTTGCCGTTAAGCAAAGATGTGAGGGACCTGACCATCTATCTCAAATCATTTGCTGAAAAGAATATAAAGTTGCTCGAAGAAGGAAATGAAGAAGAAAGGATCAATGCGTGGGTAAATTTGCAAAAAGCTACCTTAACTGAAATTATAATATTTAACAGGAGACGCGAAGGTGAAGTGTCGAGAATGAAAGTAACCGACTATACCTCAAAAAAGGATGCATCTCAACCATCCGACCTTTTAGATGCCCTCAGCGAGTGCGAAAAAGCACTCTGTAAAATCCTAACCAGGGTCGAAATTGAGGGCAAGGGTGGAAGAACTGTGCCCGTTCTCCTGACACCGGATATAAAAAGAAACATTGAGGTTCTACTGAAATATAGAAGTCATGTTGGTGTAGCAGAGAGTAATTCATTTTTGTTTGCATCATGCAGAAACGGAGCACAGTACCATTTTCGTGGCTCCGACTGTTTGCGTAAGTTTTCCGAGGAGTGTGGAGTAAAAAACCCAGAACTCATCAGGTCAACAAAATTAAGAAATCACGTGGCCACAGTAACTCAAATGCTGAATCTACAAGAGAATGAGGTAGAGTCCCTTGCTAGATTCATGGGGCACGACATAAGAATCCACAGGGACTATTACCGCCTACCAGACCACACGCAACAGCTGGCAAAGTTATCGAAGATATTTTTAAATATTGAAAGTGGGATGCTCGTCGAAAATTCAGGAAAAACTTTAGACGATATAGAAGTCTCCTTGGAAATCGGTACGTACAAGTTTTTCATTATTTTATAACTATTTAAACATTACAAAGAGACTTTCATTGGTGCATAGAATATATCCACTTTACAAAAAAAATTACTTATTTATTTATTTATTTTTTAATATAGATGACGAAGGGAATGAAACAGACTGTTCTGTTTCCAGTAACAGATATGATTCAGATGAACATTCGGAAGATTCCGGTAAGAAGTTTTTCTATAATGTTGGTTTATTAATACGATAGTAACCCCACAGTTTTGGAGCGGTTTTGATATTGCGACGTCATTTCTTTCGGAAGAAGAGGAGAGTGTAAGAATGAGAATTACAATAATTAAATTACCATTTATTTATAAAAATAGATGGATACGGGACACGATTTCTTATTAAATCCATAAAAGAGAATTTTAATTTTAATTGGTGATAAAAATTAAAGAATGCTAAAATTCGTTCCATTTCTCTCATCATGGAATTTTGTGCTGTAAAGGGAAAATTTTTTAGTGTTAGGTGCATGATATTTTCTATGGAATTTCTCTATTACATCCTATCAGTTTTCAGATTCATTTTAAAGTAAAATTTTTGAAAATTAGGCCTTGAAAGCCAAAAATTACTTGAAAAAGGCATTTTCTATAATAACAATAATAAATAATCCCTTTTAAAAAACCTGAAATAAATTTAACATTTCTGAGTGAAAAAGTGAAATAAGTTTAAAATTGAAGTTTTGAATGTTTAGAAACCAAAAATTGCTTTATTTATTTAATTGTTTTTAAAGTGGAACATCTGAGTAAAAAGCCGATGTAATCTGAGTATCTTCCACAGAAAATAAGAACACGCTAGGCTTACAAGAAACAGTTATTAACTGCTTCTTAACTGCTGTACCTTTTTTATTTATTAATTTTTTTCTTTTTTTTCAGATATGAATGAAACTTGTTCTTCAAAAGTGAAAGTTTCTAAAAAAAGGATGCTCAAGCGTCCATGGAGCAAGGAGGAAAGAGATGCTGTAGAGAAGCATCTACTAACGTACATTCTGCGTGGTAAAATTCCAGGAGCAGATGAAATTAGAAAATGCTTAAGAGAAGAAAATGTTCTGAATGGAAGAAACTGGAAAAATGTTAAAGATTTCTGTCGAAACAAAATTATTTCTATCAATAGAAATAAAAAATAGCTTTAAGAATTCAATGTCTGTATTCCTTATACAAAAAAAAAAGTTAGATTAATTTATTTCATTTACATGACTATATAGGATTTTTTGTAACGAGAAGAAAGTATAATTTGATTTTATAAATGATTATATGTAACGCCTCTATCAAGAAATAAGGTAAAGTACTCAGTAGTTGACGCTTTAAGGAGAAATTTTCAGTTCTTTCTCGTCTGCGAGCTTAATTTACAAGAAACAAAGAAACAAGATATACCAATCTATTCACCAGTCTATCACGAATAAGGTCCAGGTGTCAAATTTATCGAAATTTTGTTTTTAGTGAATCAGGACCCATAGTTTTGAATCACTGTTTTGGTTCCTATAGTTGAGACTGGCTTTAACATTTAATAACAGAAAATTGGATGAAGATAGAAATTTGAAATTGGTGCCATTTCAAAGTTTAAAGGTCTAAACGTCTATATAGATGGCATCTCCATCGGGTTGGCTATGTGGTGGTAAAAGTCACTTTCCATCGTGAAATTATGATTCAGGAGCGTTATTACGAGTCGCTCAATATCAGTAACTTTTATCACCACGCAACTAACCTGACGAAAATACCATTGAAACACGTTTAAACTACTCTTTAAAGTTTAAAATGGCACAAATTTAAAGCTTCTATCTTCGTCCGCTCTTCTGTTATTAAATGTTAAAACAAAGTGTCAACTACTGGAGCACTGTAAGCTACTGGGTACTTTACTATATACATAATTCTTTAGCATTCGTCGTAAAAAAAACGAAGTCTGACTTCTTTTAAAACTGTTGAATACTTCCACTAATAAAAAAATTGAACTTTATGCACTTTTCAGCATTATAGCAGGGTGATTCAAAAGTTAGAGTAAAGTTGTGCACGTATATTAGGATAAAAGTATGTCTGTAACAGGAAGACCATCAAAAAATTTTTAATAACGCGAAAAAGTTTTTAATACGAGGGTTTTTTATTTTCTTACGTAAAAATATTTGTACCTGTTGAAAAATTCAGAATTTATACATAAATGAAAGTTGGACAAATAAATTTCTCTTCCAGCTTAATTTTTTTTTCACCTTTCAAATAAATAAATAAATAAAATTACAATTAAACTAATACTTCAGATAAATATTTCCCGAATTTCAAAATAGTAATCCTTTAAATAAGTAAAAAACTACAAGATAATCACTTAAAATAATGATATTTTACTTCCTTAAAATCGAAGAAAAGGAAAATTTTAGATAAAAATCACATAGATTGTAAATAGATGAAAAATGAGAAGCATTTATTTGCAAAACTAATGCATCTTATTATAAGTTTTCACAAGTTAAATTAGTAGCTTGGGTGGTGTACTGATACGCTAGTCCAGGCAGGTACATAGCTAGTATCGAAAATAACAGACCTCATAAAATATTATAAATAAGCGGCTCTTTCTTTTTTTACGAGGAAAATAGTATACACACTTTATTATAAAAAAGAGTACGAGAAAACAAACTGTAGCCGTGCCTTTTTAATGAGTTTCATGTGTATTTTCCTCCTGAATAAGAAAGCGCTTATTTTACTTTCTAAACAGCTGTAAAGGCTAGTATATTTGATGGCGGTTTTTTAATAAGTTTAATATTTTATATAAGTTCCCAGATTTTTTCTTCCGATAGGGAGGCTAATCTTTCAAATAAAAATAGGGAGAGACTTTCTTCATTTTAGGAAAGTTGAGCTCAAAAGAGGCTTTAATCCTCTGGAAACGCCATTCGGTTAGTGTCTCACTCCAGGATTCTTGGTCATACTTCTTATCATGCTTGAGAAATAGTCACTGTTTCAAACCCTCAGCTTATTTTAATTTCGAAACATCTGCAGAGGCCATTATATCTTATGGTTATTATTATTATTATTATTTTAATTTTTATAGAGGCATTTTCTTGATTGATGAAACGGAAGCCGGAAATCATGTAAATCTTGAGAGTCGACGTCGAAATATTTTTAGATGATTTTTTTCTCTTATGCGCGTTTTTTTTTTCTTTTTTTTTTTAAGTTTGGGATTGAAATAGGATAATTTATGCAATCATGTTGAATGACTATGTTTGTTTACGGAAGAACAAAAACGACTGTTTCATGTGTACTCCCGTCGAGAAATTAGTGAAATAATTTAAAGCACAATAATCTATAGCTTAACAGCATAACATCTTTATGTATATTATGTACATACCGATAATTTTTAATACAGATCTGCAGTTAAAATTGCGAGTCTAAATATACTTAATTCGGGAACTTGTGTATTACCGCAACAATGTCAGCGAAGTTTGGCGACTTCTTTCCGGAGAAATGGAATTACGTTTCATAAGGGAAAAAATATTATGCACCTGTAGTGTTTTATAATATTTAGATATTTAGCGGGGCCTTTGAAGATTACTGTACCTTGTATCTGCGCTTTAGTACTACTTAGTTACTTCCAGTTTGACCGCCAGTGTTCTGGGTTTTTTTTTGCGACGAATGGCTTTGGATATAAATCAAACATGTTTTGTTTATTAGTGATTTTTTTTTTTCAAAAGGGAGAGGGAATCTTAATCTTCCAAGTAAACTTTTGTTTCTTTGCTTAAGTTAAAAACAAAATATTATTGGAAAAAATATGATTGATAAGAGACTTTCTCCATTGTAAGAAATCTCTGCGCAAAGGGGGTTTCAGTCCCCAGGATTCTTTGTTATGCTTCATATTGCATGCGTGAAATATATGTTATAGGGTGTTCCAAAAGGCTTGGAACAATTTTATAAATTCATTAAAAAACCTAATGCGTCTTAACAAAACAGCTAGCACCAATCAATAGAGCAACTCAAAAAGTTTTTTTTTTTTTTTGCGACTTTCGTTGTGATGGTGACACTTGCATTGCTTAAAAATTGTGATTTATTGAAAATGGCGAAAGCACGGTCTTCCTTCTGTTTGCACTAAATGACTGTATCTAGAGTGGGGAAAGTATTCCCCTTCCCCTCCAAATTTTCTTTTCTATATTTTATGGTATGTAATAAAGTCCTCGATTTGATAGTGTGTATATAAAGTCCTCGATTTGATGGTGTGTATATAAAGTCCTCGATTTGATGGTGTGTATATAAGGTCCTCGATTTGATGGTGTGTATATAAGGTCCTCGATTTGATGGTGTGTATATAATGTCCTCGATTTGATGGTGTGTATATAAGGTCCTCGATTTGATGGTGTGTATATAAAGTCCTCGATTTGATGGTGTCTATATAAGGTCCTCGACTTGATGGTGTGTATATAAAGTCTTCGATTTGATGGTGTGCATATAAGGTCCTCGATTTGATGGTGTGTATATAAGGTCCTCGATTTGATGGTGTGTATATAAAGTCTTGATTTGATGATGTTTATAAAGTCCTCGATTTGTTGATGTGTAAATTCCTCGATCTGATCGCGTGAATATAGAGTGATCGATTTGCTGGTGTGTAAATAGTGCTCTATTAATTTCTGTAAGTTTCTCAGTGTTAAAATTAACTTTAATATATTCTCACGATTTCACATCAGAAATTTGATAAGATAGTATTTTCTGTATCTTTTGTAATCCCGTCTCTACGATTTTCAGTTTCCTTATAAGTTTTCAGTATTATACAAGGGATTTTTTTTGTCGCACATATAACGCGTAATCCCCCCCTCCCAATTAATAGCGAAATAAACATTAATCACACATTTATCGTGTTATCCGTCATCGTATTAATTAGGTTCTACTATATAGATAAATTTTTAATATTTCTTCCGTTAAAATCTGTATAGCAATTTCCCACCAGCGTCCTAGTCAACCAAGTGAATAAAATCTGTACAATTAAAACTCCCGGCAGCTAGACCGACGGCACGCGGAGGTTCGAATTTCCCCAGTGTAGAAACTCGAGGCTCGGTGAGATGTCGGTCTGGTTGTTAGGAGTCTTGAATGGTTTTCTGCGAATGAAATGTAAATATGAATTTGAATTCCATTAAAGCGACTCCAACCAGGCATCCCACCTTGGCAGATAGCACTCGAGAAGCTTCGACTTATTTCCAAATATCCTATAAATGACGTTTATGGATAATTATTTAATTGGATTTCTAACTGAGTACTGAATTTTGACTGGGTAAAAACAAAATGTCCTCGGTTCATTGTAAATTCCAACCATTATACACACAGTGTGTATAATGAGGTCCTCGTTTTCCTGTGGACTATTAAATAATTAATTTTTCTCTTTTTTGAAGTTGATATGTAATTAATGGTCAAATTAAAGATATTTGATATCAAAATCTTCCTTCTATTACTATTTTTTTTAACAGGTATTCGGTGTGTGAGTGAATGTCCTCGGTTCATTGTAAATTCCCACACTTCTACACACAGTGTGTATAAATAGGTCCTCGTTTTACTGTGGACTATTAAAAAATAATTTTTGCTCTATTTTGAAGTTGATATGTAATTAATGGTCAAATTAAAGACATTTGAGATCAAAATGTTCCTTCTATTACTATTTTTTTTAAAAGGTTCTCGGTTTGTGAGTGAATGTCCTCGGTTCATCGTAAATTCCCACACTTCTACACACAGTGTGTATAATGAGGTCCTCGTTTTACTGTGTACTATTAAAAAAATAATTTTTGCGGTTTTTTGAAGTTGATATGTAATTAATGGTCAAATTAAAGACATTTGACATCGAAATGTTCCTTCTAACCTTATTTTTTAATGGGTCCTCGGTTTGTAGGTGTTTAAGGATAGTCCTCGGTTTCCACCAAATACAAACCTGTGTGTGTGTGTGTGTGTGTGTGTGTGTGTGTGTGTGTGTGTCTTTTAGTTTTAAATGAAGTTTCCTGTTCTTTATTAAAAATATTTTTAAGAAAATGTAGACATGAAGAACTAGCTGAAGTTAAGAACAGACTTTCTTTAACTTCTATAACTTACTTGTAAATGAAAAGAAAGGAAAGAATAAATAGATTTGTATTAACATAGTTGTATAGATTTGTATAATTCTCAGGTACGTATTTAATCTATTTAAAATTTTATTGTGTAAGTTTATTCAGATCAATAATTTCTGAGAAATAATAATAATAATAATAATAATAATAATAGTATTTGCCGTACGTAAGTAGCAATAATAAAAGCAGTAGAAGTAGTAATATTGCTTATTAAAAAAGGATAGAAACATCAAACTGGTACGAATTTGAATTAGATTAAAAATTCTTCCGTTTTTATTTTAATATATGCTAAAATTTTAATATTTAAAATAAAAATTACCGCATATTATGGAGAACAGGACAGAAAAATCATCAAATGAGACGAGACGGTAAAAATTTTTATGGATTATTAAACTGATTAAAAAAGTAATTTTTTACTCTCAGCACTGAACTGTTATAGAAACTTATTATAGATTAAACAAAATGTATTGCAAAAAATTGAAGCTAAAAAATCTATAAAATAATTTTACATTAAAAGCATTTTTATAGTGACATTTTTAATAAATTAGTTTTAAAATCATGACTGGTATTAAAAAAGCATTTTTCAGATAGGAAAATTAATTGTTGTTTCATTTATTAAAAATTACTTTATTTGCAAAAAAAAAAAAAAAAAAAAAGTAATGTTCAGCGTCCAATATTATATAGGTACTTATAAATTAATTAATTAATACTATCCTGGAGAATTCTAAAAGCACTTTTTTTTCTTTTTCTGACCATTTTTTGCTTATTTTTATGATTTCATTTTTTTTGTTTCATTTATTAAAAATTACTTTATTTGCAAAAAAATAATGTTCAGCGTCCAATATGATATAGGTACTTATAAATTAATTTATAAATACTATCCTGGAGAATTCTAAAAGTACTTTTTTTTTCTTTTTCTGACTATTTTTTGCTTTTTTTTTTTTTTTTCAAGCAGGAAAAAATCAAGAGATTATTTTTTATTTTCAGCACAGGTAGGATAATTTCAGAGATATCAATAACTGTTTAATTAACTACAATGAAAGGAAACTACTAGCGTTCACGTGAAAAACAGAACAAAATGAGTTGCTGAAATAAGTAATGGGAGAAAAACAAGTAAGCAGCTGAATTTCTTGAGATTTTTAATTAGTGTCTTCCGGAGTAAAAAGAATATTAATATCTATTAATTTATTTTTTCATTATTTAAAAAAGAACAAAAATTTTTTAACATTATTTAAATTGTATTGCGTTTAACTAGCGTATTCAAAATTAAATGTGTGTAAAATTACAAGGTACACTAGTTTTAAGTTTTATGTTTCTAAGCTTTATTTTTTATTTGCCATTAAATTGACTGGTTGTAATTATTATTTTTATTATTTTTTTTTTTTTGCATGTGTGTGTGTTTGTGTATCTTTTAGTTATTAATGGAGTTTCCTGTTCTTTATTTAAAATATTTTTTGGAAAATGTGGACATGAAGAACTATCTAAATTAAGAACAGGCTTTTTAAACTTGTATAATTACTTGTAAATTATAAAAAAGAAAGAATAAATATATTTGTATTAAACGTGTATAATTCTCGGGTACGTATTTATTCTATTTAAAATATTACTGCGTAAGATAATATTAATAACAGTATTGGTAGTAAGTTATAGTAGTGGTAATACTGTTGGTAATAGCAATAACAGCAGAAGTAGTAATAGTGATTAAAAAAAAAAGGGGTTAGAAACATCAGACTGGTACGAATTTGAAAAAGATTAAAAAACCCTCCATTTTTATTTTAATTTATGTTAAAAAATTATTGTTTATAATAAAAATTACCGCATATTATAGAGACTAGGACAGAAAAATCATCAAATGAGACGAGACGGTATAAAAATTTATGGATTATTAAACTGATTAAAAAATATTTTTTTTATGCTCAGAACTGAGCTATTATAGAAACTTGCTCTAAATTAAGTAAAATGTATTGTCTAAGTTTGAAGCTAAAATATATAAAACAATTTTATATTAAAAATAATTTTATAGTAGCATTTTTAATAAATTAGTTTTAAAATTATGAGTGGTTAAAAAACACGTATTTTTCAGCTAGGGAAATTAATTGTCGTTTTATTTATTAAAAAATACTTTAATAGCAAAAAGAAAGTAATGTTCAGCGTCTAATATGGTATAGCTAATTAGGAATTAATTTATAAATACTACCCTAAAGAATTCTAAAATTCCATTTTCTTCTTCTTTTTTTCTGAGCATGCTTTGCTTGTTTTTGTTAATTCAACGAGAAAAAAAATCAAGAGGTTATTTATTATTTCAGCTAATGTACGAATACTTTCATAGATATCAATAACTTTTTAATTACCTACAAAGAAAAGAGAACCACTTCCGTTCATGTGGAAAGCAAAACAAAGTGAGTTACTGAAATAAGTAATGGGAGAAAAAAAAAAGTAAGCTCTTAAATTCTTGAGATTTTTAATTAGTGTCTTACGGAGTAAAAAACAAAAATATATATTAATTTACTTTTTGATTATTTTTAAAAAACAAAAAAAAAGTTTATAGCATTATTAAAATTGTGTTGCGTTTAACAAGCTTATTCAAAACTAGAAGATATGACTTGTTTCAAAATGACGTGTTTCCATTTTTAAAAGGATGATAAAACATTACAACAACTTTGGTCAATCATAGCCACTTTAGGCTTGAACAATTTTGAGAAATACAAAGACTGAACATGAGGGAAAAATCTAAAAAAAAAAAAAAAAAAAAAAAAATCAGTAGAAATCTGCATTTAAAATTATAACAAAACTATCTGGTGGATGGGGAGGGATTGTAATGAATAAATGGCAAATGCATAAATTTTAAAAGAATAAAGTAAGGTAAAATATCAACTATAAAAGAATACATTGTGAAACTACATCCAAAAAATATTTTAAAATACTAAGAGAAAATGATAAAAATATCCAAAATGTATAAAAAAATTTCTCATTTTGGCCATTTCCAGACGAATATAAGAGGGTAGCCAAATTATTAATTGAATGGGTAAAATAATGGCATAGAATATGCAGCTAATGAATTTCACTCACAAAATTACAGTAATTATTTCACAAAAAACATGCAAATTAACATGCATTAATAATGCGAAACATTCACTAATAATGCTATTTTTAAACATTTGTGAATTAACTATTTTATACCATTAGCTAATACTTAAAAGAAAATACTTTATAATATCGAAAACAAATGTCAACATAAAAAAGAGTAAACAATCATGATTCGTTATGTGACAATGAAGTCATTCATGGCTGTAAAAAATAAATAAATAAATAAAAATAAAAATAAATAAATAAATAAAGCAACACGAATATAAAAATTCTAACAATATTGTATTTAAAACGCACCTTCGCTTTTCTTAAATAAAAAGTTTTAATTAAACACTGTTAAAAATTTGACTGTTTTGCTGCATCGTCATTACACAGCTTTTATAGAAAATGATTACTTTACCGTATTACACTGTTAAACATTTGACCTATTTGTTGCAGCGTCACTCCATAGCTTCTATGGAATATCTCTTTTATGACCAATGAGAATGCTCCATATCACAGTAAAGTAACCGCATTATATAAAAGCAGTGGAGTGATGCTGCAGCAAATGGGTCACATTTTTAACAGTTGCTGCAGCATCACTCCAACGCTTTTATAGAAAACGGTTACTTTGTGTGTGTTACTTACAGTGTATTCTATAAAAGCTGGGGAGTGATGATGCAGCAAAAGGGTCAAATTTTTAACAGTGTACTGCTAAAAATTTTACCCATTTACTGCAGCGTCACTCCACAGCTTTTATAGAATGTCTCTTTTATGACCAATGAGAATGCCCCATAACACAGCAAAATAATCGTTTTCTATAAAAGCGGTGGAGTGATGCTGCAGCAAATGAGTCAAATTTTTCACAGTGGTAATATTGTGTTTGAAATAAGGAAAAGATTTCAAAGCACAGTAAAATGTAGTGACGTCATTTACAGTTCAAACTGTAAATCTGACAAATGAGAGCGCTCCATTACGATTCTTGAACGTTTGCATTGGACAAAAAATTGATAGCTTTTAAAATCGGAGATAACTTTTCACAATGGAATTTGTCATTGGTCACAATAAGTGTTTTTTCTCGTGGATGGGTTGACCCCGGAATCGTTATACACGGAGGGATTTTATATATATAATTAAATGTGTGTAAAATTACAAAAAACACTAGTTTTATGTTTTTGTTTTTATTTGCGAACTCTATTTTATCGACTGACTGTGTTTATTTTATTTTATTTTATTTTATTTTATTATTTGTCTTTTACTTTCAAATGGAGTTTTCCGTTCTTTACTAAAAATCTTTTTAGGAAAATGCAGACATGAAGAATTAGCTGAATTTAAGAAAAGACTTTTTAAACTTCTATAATTACCTGTAAAGAAAAAAAAGAAAGAATAAAAAGGTTTGTATTAACACGCGTATAAGTCTCGGGTCTTATTTAATATATTTAAAATATTATTGTGTAAGTTTATTCAGATGTACATTTTCAGAGAAATAATTAATAATTAATAATTAATAATAATAAAGATAGTAATAATAATACACTGAAAAAAATGGATTCTGAAAACTGAGTAAAAAGTACTCATTTTTTAGTACTTCACATATTCAAAATAGCTCTGATATAAAAGTTCTGAAAACTGAGAAACACATGTACTCATTTTTCATTCTTTGGTTGTGTTCAAATATAAATCACTATTATCTGCCTCCTGAATTTACAAATTAAAGTGAAAATACGCTGTTATTTATTTATTTATTAAAACTATGAACATTAAACATTTAATTGATTACTTATTAAGAGAAATAGAAAATTATAAGCAAAATACCCAAATCGAACATTTTTATGACAATGGAATTATTTGCAAGTATACTTTAAAATTAATTTAAAATATTGTTCATAATTTGATATTTACATTAATAAGCAACTTTTATGCCATAATAATAATAATAATAATAATAAGTTGTAGTAGTAGTAATATTAGTAGTAATAGCATTAGCAATAGACGTTGTAATAGTGGTTATTAAGAAAAAAAGATAGAAACATCAAACCGATTTGAATTAGATAAAAAAATACTCCGTTTTTATTTTAATATATGTTGAAAACTTAATATTTAGAATAAAAATTACCGCACATAATGGGGAATAGGGCAGAAAAATCATCAAATGAGACAAGATGTAAAAAAAAAATTATGGATTATTAAACCGATTAAAAAAGTTATTTTTTATGCTCAGCACTGAGCTATTATGCAAACTTATTCTAAATTGAGTAAAATGCATTGACAAAGTTTGATGTTAAAAAATCTATAAAACAATTTTACATTAAAAGTATTTTTATAGTAGCATTTTTAATAAATTAGTTTTAAAATTATGACAGGTATAAAAAACACTTGCATTTTTCAGCTAGGAAAATTATTTGATGTCTCATTTATTAAAAATTACTTTATTTGGAAAAAATTGTAAAGTTCAGCGTCCAATGTAATATAGCTACTTAGAAAATAATTTACAAATACTATCCTTTAGAATTCTAAAAGTCCATTTTTTTCCCTTTTTTCGGAGCGTGTTTTGCTTGTTTTTATTATTTCAAGGAGAAGAAAAAAATCAAGGGATTATTTATTATTTTCAGCGCAGGTACAAAAATTTTCAGAGATATCAATAACTTTTTAATTAACTACGAAGAACAGAAACTACTTCCGTTCACGTGGAAAACAAAACAAAATGAGTTGCTGAAATAAGTAATGGGAGAAAAACAGGTAAACATCCAAATTCTTGAGATTTTTAATTAGTGTCTTCCGGAGTAAAAAGAAGATATATATCTATTAATTTATTTTTTCCTTATTTTATAAAAAAATGTATATAAAATTGTGTTGCGTTTCACTAATTTATTCAAAATTAAATGTGTGTAAAATTACAATGTACACTAGTTTTAAGTTTTTTGTTTTTAAGCTTTATTTTTTATTTGCTAACTCCATTGTATCGGCTGACATTTTTTTTTCTTTTTTTTTTTTCTTTTTTTTTTTTTTTTTGGCGTCTTTTAGTTTTAAATGGAGTTTCCTGCTCTTAATTAGAAATCTTTTCAGGAAATTTAGACATGAAGAACAGGCTGAAGTTAGGAATATGTAATTTTTTTAAAAGATATAATTATTTGTAAATGAGGAAAGGAAAGAATAGATATATTTGTATTAAAACGTGTATTCTAGGGTACATATTTTAAATCTATTTAAAATCTATTGTGTAAGCTTATTCAGACCATCATTTTCAAAGAAATAATAATAATAATAATAATAATAATAATAATAATAATAATAATAATAATAAAAGAAAAATGTTCATGGGTTAATAATTGAATACGTATTTGATCTAATCAAAATATCAATATGTAAATTTATTTAGAACATTGTTTTAAAACATATAATTAAAATAATAATAATAATAATAATAATAATAATAATAATAATAATAATAATAATAAGTAATAATAGGATTTGTAATAATTGTAATAGTAGTATTAAAGAAAAAAAGATATCGCAAACTGGTACAAATTTGAACAAGATAAAAAGAAACCTCGATCTTAATTATAACATATGTTAAAAATCTAACACTTAGAATAAAAATTACAGTTTATTTTGGAGACAAGGGCAAAAAAATCATCAAATGAGATAACATAGTAAACATTTTATGGCTTTGACTGATATTAGTCTCATCAAATGAACCACAAATGATCAACAGAATATGATTTATAAGTACTGTCTGTTCAATATACATACATTTAGAAAATGTGGTTTATTTAAGTTATTTTACGATGTCAATATTGACTTATATTCCGTAAAATAGTTGGTCGAGTGCAAGTTTACTCGGGCAAAAAATGTTCCGTAGAACAAACACCTTGTACAAAGTTTAACGTTGGTATTGTACCTAGTGCTCTTCCAGAGGCTTTCGAACCCCTTTGCGATTATCGGTATAATCATTCGGTGTTTTCTGTGATTTTCTTCGAACCTTGAAAAAAGTTTTAGGTCCCCTTAGAAAGATTCTGAGGGAACCCCCACCCCTTTCAGCCAATATCCTTTGTGTAGACAACTAGCCGTCATATATAACGCCAACACCATAAAATACACCAACACCATAAATAACTCAAACACCAAAACTTAAAGTCTTCCGAAAAGTCAATCCATGTCACCGTATTCTAGATTTTTTTTTAATTAACATCTCGACTAATTGCCAAAATGTTTAGAAAATCATTATCAACACCTTACAAGGAAGGTCAACCATTTGGGGCATACTCAGAATTTTTTGAAAAAAAATACGAATTAAACTACTCGTGTTGGTAATAAAGGATCAGTGAAAATTAGCGGCGGAATTACATTATTAGATATGTAAAAAAATAAAATAGTTTGGAATAATTGGCGTGAAAAGCTGAAAGCGACTAGGGATTTGACGAGCAGTGCATTTCCTCGCCAAAAGCAGACGATTTTAACGAATCTGAAAATTGATTTTAATTGACTTCACTGTTAAAAATCTGCAGCATTTACTGCAACGCCACGTCCACTACTTTTATAGAATGTCTCTCTTCTGACCAATGAGAATGCTCCATAGCACGGTGAATTGACCGTGTCATACACTGTTAAAAATCTGCTGCATTTTGTTGCAACGCACTCCACCGCTTGTATATAATATCTCTATTCCAACCAATGAGAAAGCTCCATTTCACGGCCAAGTAACCGTTTTCTATACAAGCAAGGGAGTGCGTTGCAACAAAATGCAGCAGATTTTTAACAGTGTATTTTTCAATTTGGAACAATTTTAATCAATTTAAATTGCGTTTTAAATGATAAAATATATTAATTTCATTTTGTTATAAGTACATATAAATGTATATGACAAAATTACACTTAAAGTAAAGTAAAAATGCAAAACTAAAATTACTTAAACTAAACTTATTTAAATAAATTGAACATAGAAAGTTTTTTCTTTAAAAAGCATTTGAAGCGTAAAAGCGTATTTTTCAAAATTTCGTTTTTTCGCCAACCGGAGATAAATCGCCAAATAAACGAAATTTTTGTTTTTTTACGGACGTTATAAGGAGGTTCCGCCGAATTTTTTTTATAAACATATATAACTATATGAGAAGAACATTCTGTAATTTTTTCAGATTTTTCTGAGTATGCCCGTATGAAGACCTTCCTTGTTAGTAGTTCACAATTTTATTAAAAATAGTAAGCAAGAAAATTTAATTGGAATTTTTTTTGTTGTTTTTTTTTTCTTCAATCCTGCAGAATAAATGCATATAATTGTAACTCGGATTACAATAAATTTACAGTAGCTCTCAGTTAAATGCATTCAAATAAGTTTCTCGGCCATTACACATATTTCTCTTATCTTATTTCCTGTAGGGATTTTCATGCCTTTACTTAAATATATTTTTATCTTTGTTAAACCGTTGTCATGAGGGTTCAGTCTGTGAGACCCGGCACATTTTATTTTGTTTGAAACTCGGTAACTACCCGTGTGATGTTTCCGCTCTTGTTAGTAGCTGGGGGCATTGAGTTAGTCTAATGGTCGCATGCAACACCTTACTCATGCGCAATTTTATGGGAAATAGTAAGCAAGAAAATTTAATTTTAAGATTGTTTTTTTCAAACTTAGAATAATTTAGAAATCGAAAATAAATCTCATCAGATTTAGCGGATAATTTTCTACGCTGAATCATATAAAGCATACTCTGTGCTTAACAGCAACAGCCCCTATAGCTTAGTCTATAATTCAAACTTTCGTTGTGAAGATGTCTCTATAATTTTACATAAGACTTAAGATAATGGAATTACCCGCAGATTCTATGCAATTTCACAGAAAAATTTTAACCGTGTGTTCTTTAATGTCTCTTTATCTGGCTCATGAGATAGTCCTTTAGAGGGACACTATTTTCTTTCCTTTAGAGAAGGAAAACTTTAGGAAAAAAACCTTCAGATGAGGCATCGTGTAATTATAAGACATACACTCATGTCCATAAATTAAGGATAATGCCAGTTTAAGCAAATAAAGGCACGGAAACAAAACAAATGTGACTTATTCGTCAAGCCCATATATTAAATAAGCGAAAAAGAACAAAAACGATGGTATATTTATGATAACATTCATAAAATCTACAATTGTTGCTTCCTAGATCAATTACAAAAATTACCCCCCTTAAAAAAAAACTTAACATTATATGGTTGATATAATGGTTAATAAATTGTATGCCTCCCAGACTATGAAATACAGTCTGAACAATGCCAGAGCATGCTGAGTATGAATTTATCAAGCTGATTTTGGGGAAGATTATTCGAATGAGCAAGCAATGCTCTCCGATGTTCCGGCACACATATGGGAGGTGGTTGACGGGCTGCAACCCGTCATCCAAGCATATCCCATATATGTTCTATCGGATTCAAGTCAGGCAAAAATGCTGGCAAATATATACGGGTGATACCCTCAGCTTGAAGGCATTCATTTACGATGTTTGCTCGATGAGGCCCGCCGTTATCATTCATAAACACAAATCCTGAGCACATAGCAACCCTAAACAAACGTACATGTTTTTGCAGAATGATGTCCCGATAAATTTTGCCTGTCATGTTTCCGATTTGAACATGTAGATCTGTTCTGGAGCCTTAATTCCACCCCAAATGAGCAATCCTGCACCACCGTAGTGTCTTTTAATGATGTTGTCTTGGTGGTAACGGGTGCCTGGCGTTCTCCATATCAAAGTGCGACTTGAATCAGACTGCCAGTTAAACTTGGACTCGTCGGAAAACTTTAGACAAGGTCACTGTGGCAATGTCCACATGCATGTCACACCAGACTAACCGCAGGCGACAGTGAGTTGCCGTGAGCGGAACACTTATAACAGGTCTGCGAGCATATAGACCAATACTTCCCAAACTTCTGTACACGGTTCGCCTTGAAACAGTCGTACCTGTGACAAAAGATAGCTGACAAAACAGATCTGATGCTGTGCTCCGTCTGTTTCTTTTGGCAGTTACTGCCAAATAACGGTCTTCATTCGTGGTTGTAACTCGGGGACGACTTGTATAGTAAAATTTACTGACATTTCCATCATCTTAGAATCGTTGCCAAAGTATAGGTATTACACTTTCAGCAATTCCAAGTTCCTCGGATACTTCCATCTGAGTACGCCCACATTCCAGATGGCCGATAATTCTACCACGTAAAATATCATCCACATGTGCCCTCTGTGTCATAACTGTTCGGTTTTGGAACTGAAAGGCTTAGAAAATGATTGGTAACAGTTTTACTTTTTTGCCACCGTTCCTTATATATGCCTCTCTCACACTTTCGTCATTGTGACGTACTATCAACGCCATCTATTGACTTTCGGAAGTCCGCATATTAGTTTTGAATATGTGTGTGATAATTCTGCACGTGAAATTTTTAATTTAGAGTTTAATTTCCATGGGATTCTAAATTATCCTTAATTTATGGACATGAGTGTATATAGATCTTTCAACTACACCCGTCTCTTAAGGGTGTATTCGAAAAAATGATTTTCCACTTCAACAGCTCGAAATTTTCCAATACATTTTCAGACTCATTTTTAAAAGTAAAAACATGAAACTTGCTGGGGTGATTTTAGAAGTGATGTATAAGATATCGTGTGATGTAATTTTTCGCTGTATTAATTAGAATTTGTTTTATAAACAATTATTTTCTGAGTTCGATCATTTTTTCGTTCCCATATCTCCAGATTCGGAAATTTCTCTTTAAATTGATAATTTGATGGCATTTTTTGCAATATTTTCTTCATTTACCAAAAAATGGACAAACACGGCACATTATGTAGTTTTTAAATAAGAGAGAATTTGAAAGTTTGGTGCATTTGAGAGCAAAAATGAATTTAAAAATAAATCTAAAAATAAGCATTTTCTATCGGAATACACCCTTAAAATAAGGAAAATGTGAAAAAACTCTAATACTCACCGAGCTTCCTAGGGATTTAAGCACATTTCCAATTTCTTTGATCTAGTGTTTCTTTCAATTACACTGCATCGGAGCACTTAACGAAATATTGTTACATATTTGTCGTCAAAATTCCAACAAAAGAAGTTGGCATACTTGCAATCTTTTCACACATGATGGATTAGATCTCGTGCTGTTAACGCATAATACTGCGGCAAAATATAGAAGTATGTATTTTCATTGCAAGTTTTTAATGTTTTAGAGTTAATTTATAATTCGTTGCGAAATTCTGATTGCCTAAATAGATAATTATATGAATACTAGTGGACTCGACAGACGTTGTCATGGCACCGACTCCAAAAAGTCAAATAAATGTACATAAATATAATAATACGCATGATAAATACTACGCTCTTAATTTAATTTCTTATTACAATTATGTAAGGAAATTATTTTTCATTTTGCAGTAGTTTTTAAAGTCGGTTCAATTTTTTAGAGAAAAGTTTATTTTTCTCTTTTTAGTTAAAAGTTAACGATTTTCTGAAGTCAGTTAATTAAAAGTATAATATAGGAAAAAATATTGTAAATCATACACGTATGTCAGGAGTGGGGTTCGAACACACTATCTCTTTCTTCCAGAACCAGAGCTTAAATCCGGCGCCTTGGACCACTCAGCCATTCTGTCCGCACCTATTTAGGGAACTTATCCAACACTTTTAATTAGCGAAAAATCACTAACTTTAGTAGTTTTTGCCTAATTACTAAAAATGTACTGAATCAATTTCGATGAAATGTCAATCTAAACCATTCTAGAATTCACTGGAACACACATAAAAAATTTCATTAAAATCGGTCCAGTCGTTTAGGAGGAGTTCAGTGACATACATACGCACAGAAGAGTTATATATATAAAGATAATTAATAACTTGTACATACGTTCAGAATAAGAAAAAAACTTTGTTTGCAATAGATATATGACTATTATATAATAATTTTATGTATCAAGATATAATACAGTCTCTAAAATAACACTGATAATAAAGAACGCTCTCTTAACTCTGTCAATTAAAGCAGCGAATTATAAGAGAAATTTTCAGTTTGGAAAATATTTTCTCAATTTCTTTTAAATAGAAAAGCAAACATAAGAGGATATTTAGCTCAAGCGTAAAGAATCTAATACAGCAAACTTCTCTCTTTTACTAAGAATGTAATCTATTCAAAATAATTTTCTTATAGAATATATTGAAAAGGATTTAATTAAATAGCTTATTTTTCCTTCAGGTATAAGAATAATAAAAAACCCACTTTTTTTCACCAATTTTAAGAGTTTGTGCTTGAAACTCTAAAGAAAATTAAATAGTTGATGAAAAGCTTTATTAACAAGAATTCACTCTTGAAAATATTTTCGTACATCAGAAACTAATTTTAGCATAAATCGATTTAATTAATTATTTTTCTTCCTTAAAGAAGAACATTAACGCTTACTTTTAAATATGATTATGATTAAAGGAATTTGAAGTAGGTTCTTGATTCAAAGGCAATTTTGCTTTAAAATTATGAAAAGTTATTCAGATATTCAATTTCTGTTAAATAATATGATAATCCATTTATTTTGGTAGTTTATTATTAAATTTTCAAATTATATTAGAAAGCGTGAATCCTCATAACGAAATTACATGATATTAAAGTGTATTTCTTCAAAAGGATTTCTTTTTTAATAAAAGTTATCTTGAAGAAAAAAGTCAATTATTAAAATATTTTGAGATCTAAACAGAAAGTATCGGTGATAGAAAATTTGAATAACTCAATTTCCCGACAGTAAATGACGAAAAATAAAAGAATAAAAAAATATTGCTATTTTTTCATAACATTAGTGATATAAATATAAGGAAAATACTTAAATAAATAAATAAAATACAAATTCTGTATGAATTTAATAAAAAATCTAAAGAATAACTTTGAGACTCTAAAAGACTGTAAGTAAAAATATTCATCATTTCATAAAAAAAAATATTAATAATAATAAATGGTAACAAAATTTTAAAAATTTGCAATAAATATTTTTTTTAATTTGCATATTATTAAAAAAGGGTTTTGTTCCGAGATCCAGATGATTTATGATAAGAAAATTGTATAGAGTTCGCTTTTCATTTTTTTTAATAGACTTGAATATAAAGGGAAGTATCTGTTTTTGGTCGCTGTGTATTTATGCATGTATGTATGTCTGCAATATTCTCAAAAACGATTGATTATAACTTTTAACATTACAATTCTACCGCACAAGAGAACATTTATAACTAAAAATTGTCATATTATTGTGTGTATATGTGTAACAAAAGAATAAAAATGTAAACCTTCTTTAAAATTAAAAGTTCAAAATTCCCAATCCCTCTTCTAACTTTAAATCTATAGCATAAAATTGATTTATCCGGCATAAACCTAATTAATATTCATTAGCATTTAAAAAATACTAATGTTAAAAATCATATATAAATTTCACCAATTTGAAAAGTATTGGGCTCTACTGTTTCAAAAAAAAACTAAATTTCAAATCATTTCAATTACAAGTTTATGAATTATAAACATTCAAGATTTAGCATTATAATTTCATGATATAAATTATGAATTATGAAATTACTATTCAAAACAATTATGAATTGCAACCTACAATTTTTTATGGACTTAAACTTATTAAATCCAGCTTTATGAAAATCCAAAATTACAAAATTTTCTTACAGGTAATTTTCAAATTATGATTGATTGATTGATTGATTGATTTTTGACGTCCGATTATCTGCGCTAGGGATATAGGACCAGGGGAAATGCCCTTCGTGGGGGTCTTTCTAAGGGAACCTAACCCGTATTTACGCAAGGTTCGAAGAAAACCACGAAAAATCCGAACGGTTAGGCCGACAGCCGCGATTGGGTTCGAACCCAGCACCTGCCGTCTACAAGTTGAGAGGTCCGAACCTCTCGGCCACTGGTGGGGCCTTTCAAATTATGCTTAAAAAACGGTTGTGTCACCGTTTATGTCAGACCCTATGTATACATATATATATTTAAATAAGACTGATATATTAAACTCAAATCGCACACCATATATAATTAACTAAAGAAATATATAAAATATAAAAATATTCTTAAAAGCAAAAACTCACGAACATCTACACCGCTAAACAAACTTGAAAAACCACTACGTGAACAATAACTAATCCATAAATTATAAACTGATCCAACAAATAACAACTCATAAATAACTTAAACAAGAAACTCGAAAAGTAACAAACATGGAGACGGGCGGCATGGCTAATGACATGCACTGCTGGGTTAAATCTGATTTTATGCATGCAACATTCCCCATACCAGTCACAACCATAAATGAATTTTAACTAAAAGCAATCCATACTAAAAATAAACTATCGACCAGCAATAACCTTCAAATGACCCTTAAACTAAAACATTAAACTTGTCGAACTATCAAATCCATTCAATAATGATTTCAGTTCATTTCGACGACAACTGCCCCTAACAAAATCATTCATAATATTTTTCATAAAGTTCTGAGGGTAACCTTGTTCAGAACCCAGTCTGTACCACTCCACAATGTCATTAATCGCATCTCCAATTTCTGAACTCAACCTATCAATACGAATTAAACCATTTCTGAAAATATTTCTTTTTACCGAGACATGTACACATGAATTGAAATTCATTAACTTTAAAGTTCGGAAACTAAAAGTGTTCCGTTTATCAAATATCTTTGTAACCAAATTTTTACGCTCTAAAATTAAGTTTACATCCAAAAAATCAATATTTCTGCAATCCAGTGAGGAGGGCTCTAATTTTAATGTTGTAGGGTAATATAAGAAATCTAAAATTATATTATCGTTATTTAATTTAACTATTAAAACATCATCAATGTATCTATAACACAAAATATTTTTATTTAAGTTATTGTTACGTTCATATAAATATAGGTATATGTCAGCTATAATAGAACTACAACTCCCCCCCCATTGGAATGCCACGAATTTGTCTAAACGTTTTTTTACCGTCGTAAAGGTAATTTTCTTCTACAACAAATTTAACAACTTTAACATTTTCTTCTACAACAACTTATATATATATATATATATATATATATATATATATATATATATATATATATATATATACATATATATACACATATACATATGCATATATTATATACACCAATCAATTTAATACGAAATTACTACACTGAAACATGGAAAAAATAAATTAAAATAAATATAATCGAACTAAATCTTATGGCCCCCAAATACTTTAAAAGGACAAACAAATTGTGTGGCTTTATCCTTGTATTAGCCATGAAAAAGCGAAATGATATGAATTTGGAGCTAGAGGAGCGCAAGAAATTGTTAACTGTAATATTCTTCATCCATTATTCTTGGTCACGCTCCTTAGCTTATTTTCATTATAAATTCCGTCTGAAAAGGGTTTAAATCCAATGCTGGGTTCACTAAATTGTCCCAATAACTATACCACTCAATGACGCCCTCAGAGGCATATGTATATATAGAAATATATATAGAGAACCATTAATTGTAAAACAATATATATCAATAAAACGTGAAAAGTTAATTAAAAGTAATATTCGAAATATATACAGAATCATAACAGATTCATCAGATCCCATATATATGTACACACATATATATATATATATACATACATTACATAAACCAATCAATTTAATACAAATTTACTACTTGAAACATGCAAGAAATAAATAATTTTAATATAATCGAAATTTGTAGAACCAAAGTAGAATCTTCTGGCACACAAATACTTTGGAACTACAAGCACATTGTGTGGATTCATCTTCGAAAAATCGAAAAAATACGAATTTGGAGCTACCAACACACATAAAACTATATGGAGAAAAACATTAAAAATGAATCATAAAAACATTATTAAAATGGAAAGGAAAGGAAAAAACAGACATTAAAGTTACCCCTAAAATGATGTAGCAAAAAAAAAAAGGTTATTCTAATTATAAACTAATTAAAAGCATTACACGTCTATTGGAAGATGCCTTAAACATATACTCTCAGTAGACATATAAATAAAATTTAAATTATTTATTTAATGAAAAAAAATTTAAAATAATAAGTAACTGATTTTAAAAATATTAAAATTATGTAAACTTTAATATGGATTGTACATCAAATTTATATATTCCCTGTTATTTTCAAAATACAATTTCAAAAGCGATTTCGAATTTAAAAAAAAAGTATTTTCTTCCATAGAAGTATTACTTTTATTAAAAAAAAAAGTAAATAAATAAGAAAATTTAAATTAACCAGAATAACCCCAAAATTCCATTAAAATCACTATAGCCAAAATTGGAATTATCAGTAATCTCACAAGACCTTAACATTAAAGTTTTTTCTTTAGTTATTTTAAATACTCTTTTAGATTTAGAAAAAAAAATTCATTCAAGACGACTTTAGAAAATAAGATCTTTTGAAATTCTCCTAATAATAGGAAAATTAAAAATATGTTGAATTGAAAAAAGAATAAAAACTCTTTTTTACAAGGGTTCTACATGAGACAAATTAAAAATAAGTTAATTGAAACTTTTTTTCCTTTAAAAATGAGAAAACCTCTTTATTTTTTAATCTCACCTTGAGTTTTATTTAATAAAAAATATCATGTGGAGAACAATTAAATGTAGATTAAAATACAAAAACTTTAACGAAAAGGAAGTTTCAGGAAGGGATTATTTTTTCTCGAATTTTATTTTGAAATAACTTTTATATTTCAGCATTTTTTGTGCGTATTTCCGGGGAAAAAAATAGCCATTTAACTTAAGCAAAAAATTTGCCGTTCAGAAAAAAGAGAAAAAACTGCATAATCCTAAATTCGGAACTTTTTTTTCTTTTTAATACTAAAACATGTTAGAATATTCTTCGTAAAAATATCAGCTATTAAATTTTAATTAAAAATTAATCATTTGTATGCAATTTAATGATTTTTAATTTAAAATATGTAATTACTAAATTCAGTAAGTCTTCTTTTTAGGTGCGTTCGTAATTATGTAAATACGTAGCACCTATTGTTGTCGCTCAGTCCGTCCGTCTGTCTGTCTGTCCGTCTGTCTGTCTGTCCGTCTGTCTGTCTGTCTGTCCGTCTGTCTGTCCGTCTGTCTGTCTGTCTGTCCGTCCGCATATAACAACGCAAAAACTACCCAACCGAATCGTTTCAAATTTAAAATACATAATTATAACATAATTTTGTCGAGTCATTTCAAATTTTATGAAAATCGGATGCATAGATCAATTACAGGGGCAATCAAAAGTATTCCGTTACATTACGGTCAATGGGGAAAAAAGTTTCAAAAGCATTTTAATCGTTTGAAATTTAAAATACATAGTTATTACATAATTTTGTCGAGTCATTTCAAACTTTATGAAAATCGGATGCATAGATCAATTACAGGGGCAATCAAAAGTATTCCGTTACATTACGGTCAATGGGGAAAAAAGTTTCAAAAGCATTTTAATCGTTTGAAATTTAAAATACATAGTTATTACATAATTTTGTCGAGTTATTTCAAATTTAAGGAAAATCGGATGCATAGATCAATTACAGGGGCAATCAAAAGTATTCCGTTACATTACGGTCAATGGGGAAAAAAGTTTCAAAAGCATTTTAATCGTTTGAAATTTAAAATACATAGTTATTACATAATTTTGTCGAGTCATTTCAAACTTTATGAAAATCGGATGCATAGATCAATTACAGGGGCAATCAAAAGTATTCTGTTACATTACGGTCAATGGGGGAAAATGTTTCAAATGCATTTTAATGGTGTTTCACTCATTCGAACTTAATAAAATTTATATGCAACTATAAAGTACATATTATAATATATATTTTACATAATTTGTGATGCAAAGAACATTTGTTATTGATTTACAAGGCCACCATTACATACATATTCCATTACATAATGGTATAGGGAGAACATTGTTTGATGAGCGTTTTAATTGTAATTCACTATTTACAATTTTATGAGATTGATATATGAGAGTAATATTTTTAAAACTTCGTTATCGTACGAACGCACCTCGTTTGCTACGCTTCACGTGCAATTTCCAACTTGTTTTGAAATTACATTAACTGAGGAACATAATTGCATTTATTTTGAAATAAATAAATAAACAGAAAGCCGTTCAAGAGTGATTTAATTGGAATTTTATCTTTTCAACAATTATATTTTTAAATTATTGTTCAAATTCAAACGGTGAACTCACGGCATTTCAGTGTTCGAATAAAGATATATTTAGAAAAAAATATTGCAGTTTTAATTAAAATTTTTAAAAATCATAAAAATATTTGATTTTTTAAAAATCCTTATAATTCAGACAATGGAGTGTTTTACCTGGCAAAATTCATGGTGGTACTGAAAAAAAGTTTACTTTATATTTTTTGGATCGCTGAATCGGAATTTCCAGCTTCCCACCAAAATTTACACAGCACCTCACCCCCCCCCCCCCTTCAAATAACTTTAAAAAATTAACTTTTTATTGTTTTAGTTAAAAAGTATTTATAAATTCAGGAAGTAGACAAAATTAGGTAAGGTTAGATAAAATAAGATACATGACATTATGACTTAGCTTGATTGGGGAGGGGGGACTCACCTGTCAGCATGTGCCATGGCACTTCTGCACTAAGTTATGTAATTTTGCTTAACCACTCGTATCATTTGCATTCGCTTGTAATCATTTCCGAGCTTTTCATATAAAGCTTTACTTTGTCTCTTTAAGGTCGCTGAATCCTAATTTTAGATTCCCACTAAAATCCCCCTCCCCCCCCCCTATATTTTGGTAAAATGAGCCACAAAATAGTTTTATTTAAATTGTTTCAGAGAAAAATGATATAGAAATTCAGAAAGTAGACAAAACTTGCAACAAATTAGATACATGACATTATGATGCAGGACGAATGGCCAGTGGGAGCCTGCCTCATAGCATCCGCCACGGCGGTGCTGCGTACACAAAGTTATGCAATTCCGTTTATAGTCCAGGCAATAAAGGATTTGGCCTGCAAAATTAATGGTAGTTCTAGAAATCGACTTTTCGGTCGCTGAATCCGAATTTGGGACTTCCAACTAAAATTAATTTATCACGGCACCCCCCCCCCCTCTTCTTCCGTAATTGCATAACTTAGTGTACGCAATACCGCGGCGTGTGTTGAGAGGCACCCCCCCCCCCCCAACTCCCCGTCCATGCTACAATTTGCAAATTTTGCCTACTTCCTGAATTTCTAAATATTTTTACTCAAAATCAATCATTCTGGTCAGCACGGAATTTTTAATGCCGATCACACGACATACTTTTATTATAAAGATACGCAAAATTTCTTTTTCTCGCACTTTCCAAGAAAACAACTCGTCGCCTAAAAATGTAGAATTTGAAATTTAATACAGTTTACAGTTATTTTGAAATTCTTATTTATTTTATATTATATGAAACTTATTTTTTCTACAGTAAAAAGCATTTGCATGGGTTTGTTGCTACTAATACTGTGAGATAATTTTGTTTCATGTTAATAAAGCCGACTTTCATTATTTGACATGCGCTGAGATGTACATGGGTGATTCTCCAATAAGTGGGTAATTTGACTCATTGATTTAGTGAAAAATAAAAATTAAATTTTAACTAAATTTTTTAATAACTAGATACAGCATAGGTACAGCATACTGAGTAATACGCAACATTCCGGCATAACACTTTAGGCACTATATATTTAAAAAAATAATTTTACAAATTAATTTGGCAATCAATGTCACTACTGTTTCCAAAATAGTTGTTTTCTAGGATTTTAATAAAATGTATTTGAAAAATACGTGTATTTTATTAAAGTGTATCTTTTTATAGAAAAAAAATTATGTTTAATATATCATCTGTGATAAATCAGAATATTTTTTTAAGTTTTAATAATATGGGAACAGTAGTCACGTTTACATGAACAGAAGTAACATACTTTCAAAACTTTTCGGTTTTGAACATTTTAACAATTATAAATTATTTAACATCTATTATTTTTTTACTATTTTAAAATTTGAATAATCTTTTTGAAAAAAAATAACCAGCAATAAGATAATGAGTAAATAAGTGAATTTATTGGGGCAAAAGTTTTAGTTAGAAAAAAGTGTTTAAGTAAGTGTTAAGTGTTTAAGTGCTCATTTTAAAATGTATATCTTATAATTTGTCTATAGTAAAATATCTTGAATTAATTGGTCGAGGGGGAATATGAATAGCACACAAAATTTCATTCTTTGGAACATCCTGGATATCTGGTGTATTTGGCCAATAGAATCGGCTTCCATTCCTTAACATAAAGTTTATTTTAAAGATGTCATTATTTATTTCTTCAATTAAACCTGTTAAAAACAAATGTTGTAATAAGTACTATGAAAAAATTAAATATGTTGATAAAAATTCAAAATAACAATTTAATTCTGTGAGTTTTAAATAACAATTTAAAACTCACTAGGAAACCAATTTTCATCATGCACATCTGCAACTCAAATTCCTACACAAATATGTTCACTTTCAGTATTAGGAGTTGATCTTCAGTATCTTTATAATCATTGGGCATATCTTTAAAACAGGGAGATAAGTCTACCTATGATGATTCTGAACAGTAATGTTGACATTTGGCATGTGTGTCACATGTGAAACATGCTTAAATAATGCGGGTGAAGTTTAACATTTTCAAACTTATTCCAAGTAAGCTAATGCAATTTTAATAGATTTGGAATAGATGGTATCAATGTATTCTTTGGCTTCAAGCCATCTATGGCATTAATATCTGCTTCGGAGATTCAGTTCTCAAATAAATAATTTGAAAGGGGACAGAAGTGACAGGGACAGTAGTGACAAAATTAAGGAAATTGCTTTTATGTATACAGTAAATTAGGTTTAGTAAGACTGCAATATCATATTTTGTACTAAGCAAAAGTATGTTATATCATGACAAAACAATAAATAAATAAAAACAATAACAAGGACAGTTTAAGTAGGGGACAGTAGTGACAAGTAATAAACATATTCTTGCCTTTCTATACATTTTGTAGCTTGTAACTATTTTTTAAAGTCTTTAGAATTGTACCACGTGTTTTTCTGAGCAATTAAGATGGCTTCTTCTACTAAATGCACTTGTTCATCAAATTTTATCTGGCCACCTGGTGGTCACTTTAGCAGTTTTATACAAGAGGACAGTAGTGACATAAAAACTAGGGGACAGCGTTTCTCTGGTTCAGAATAAATATAAAACTAAATTTAATTTACAATAAAAATACTTTATTATGTACTTTGCAGTTTAAATTTGCAGTTTAGAAGTGATAGCACACGCATTAATAAAATAATTGATCAAATGCGAGCATTATTCGTGCACTTAGGGTTCCAAAATCCTCTTTAGATCCCAGGCATTTATGTATATACATATATATATTTATATTTCAGTTGTCAATTTATATTAAGAGACTGATAACTAATAAAGATTGAACTGCGAAAAAATTAAAAGTAATTTTTTGCACATAAAATTTGACGATACATGGGGACTCAAAAAGCACATTTTTTGACAATTTCTCACTTTTTTTTTAAAATTCTTTTTGAATTGCAAAGCAGAACAAAAAATCTGAAAATAATATATATATGTATATTAAATTTTTATTATTAACGAACTCTACAACTGACGTCTTAACACAGGACGTATGTACGTTTCCATTTTTCTACATTTCGTACATTATTGCAGCAAGCCTTTTTAATATAGCACGTATGTCGCTAAAAAAGCACTATAAGAAACAAACTGCTATTTTGCTTAGTTCCGCTACCTGTTATAGGTTCCACTCGAACTAATTTCTTTATTTTTGTCATTATTTATTTGCATCAAAAAGTTTCTAAGCATGTGAATCCTATAGGATATACCGAGTTTGAAAAGAATATAACAAATATTTAATTTAGTAATCGGGCATCGCACTGCACAAAAATAGCATTAAAATTTGTCATCTACGCTTTAAAAGACGATGGCGTATAGAATACGCTGAAGGTGTTTTACTTACCCATCATACGTAGTATAGGGTAAGTCTTGCAATCGTTTTGAAAATCGAAAAAAAATTTCTTGGCGTATTTACACGTTTCAGATAGTGGAGATTCCGAAAAACATATTTTTAGAAAAAAAATTTTGCCGTCCGTCTGTCTGTCTGTCAGTCTGTAAACGCTCTATCTTCCGAACAAATTGAGATAGAGACTTGAAATTTTGTATGTAGTTAGTATTTAAGAATGGGACGAACCCTATTTAATATCAGCAACCTCGATTTACCGGAACTATTTCTTCGGACTCTCGAAAAATTCGTTCTGATGAAAGGTATATAAAAATTTTCGAATTTTTTTGTTCTAAGGAATGGACGTAAAAGGCAATAAAATAACACACATTTTGCATATAGAACAAAGTTGATCGGATTATTAGTTGCTGAGATATTTGTAATCTTGTTTTCCACATTCTTCGATTTTTCATGACCCTGTATTTCATCCGAATTTCAATTCAGAAGTATATTTTAATTGGAAATGAGACGCTTAATCCGACGCAGTTAATTGTTAGTTAATAGAATTATTATTTTTGGAGTTATAAGGATGTTTCTTTCACGCAGTTCGGTACTACTTGAGTAGTTTGGCGTTTTATATAATTTGTCGAAATCGGTAATCAGCAGTTCTTTAACAGAGCATTACTATGTACATAAATAATATTTAAATTTTGTTTATGAATTGCAATGCATTGTTTAAATAGTTTCCACATGTTTTATTTTCATATACATATCCATGATGGGTAAGTATTACGGTGGCCCCCAACGACTAGTTTTGGTTTGTTTCCCTATGAGGAACCGCTCAGACAAAGAAACTAATTCTCTAGAGCATAAGTTTCTATCTTAAAAAACAGAACAGAACAGATTCGATAAAGCTGAAACTACCGGAATAGCAACAGCAGGCGGTATAAATATTATAAAATTCTCGTATCAAGGCTGCACCTACCAAATGCAAAAACATCTAACGCGACAGAAAGCAGTTAAGATAATATAGGAACAAACAAGAATCATATAACAAAACAAATTATGGAACCAGCCTTCTGGTGGAAGGGACAAGCGTTTTAAATGCCAGCATCACGTGAGATCACAGTGGAAATAGGCACGGCTTGCCATGTCCACTTCACCGTACTCGCATAGATGCGCGCTTAAATTTTTCTAGGTAGGACATAAAGAAGCCATTGCCCGTCAGAAAGCTGGTTGTGTACGGCGTGAGGTTATAAAGTTGAACGGAAACATTAGGAATGGGTTTGTGCGTGTGCCTGACCTTTGTTAATGCGTCCTAGTATTTGTACCATAACGTCAAAATCCTGGATCTCACAATCCTCTAGAGGTATGATTGGAGCTCTAAGAGATATGTGTCTATGATAGGTTTTTGTGTAGATTGTTTCGCTAGGTCATCAGACAGCTCGTTGACAAACATGCCTTTATGAGCAGAAACATGACCCAGCGAGGTTCGGTGAATAAGTGATATTAGTTTAAACATAACTTATAATACAAGAGACTCTTTGTTCTGTGTGTATGTATAGCCTGCAGGCCGGAGAGACTGTCGCTGGAGATGGAAATACTTTTGCATGGGTTTGCTTCAACCCATTCTAAAGTGCTAAGTATGGCACACAGCTTCGCTTGATACACGGAGTTATTATCATCCATTCGGCAAACCCATGGGTGTACCTTCGCCATGACTTTTCTTACTTCAGTTGTTGTGTGATGGGTGGAATACCTATGAGTACCTGCAGCGCATCTGTTGATATAGCTTTGTATCCACGAGATATATGTTGAAGGAAGATTCTTTGTATTAATGTTAGTTTCATAAGGGGATATTGTGTGAGGTTGCCCCCCCCCCCCGATACATGCTCTATATAAAATTATTCGTTCTATTATTGTTCGATACCAAGTTTAAAGTGTAGTGTTGTCTGTGTTCCATGTTTAGATATGAAACTGAGTGAATTATTATGGTGTACAATTAGTTGAAATTTTATATTATTGATATTTGGCATGCAACTGTGGTTACGTTCTATTTTTATGCCGGAAATTGTTAGGATTTGAACGTAGTGAATTCTCGTATTCTAGATTCTCTTGGCTGGTGGCCGTTTCGTACCAAGTTTGCATGGTTTTCTGAAGATAAAGTCATGTGATTTGCGTGGAGATAGTGAGAGATGAAGTGTTACTATATCTCGGCTAATTACCAATATTTTTATCGACAACCATTATTAACAATGCCTATACACTTTTGTGATTATAGGTATCTACATTACTCCTTCACCGTCTTTCTGAACACTCTCAAATCAAAATTTGAGCGTAACGATGAAATGCACTTTTCTCAAAAAGTATGTGACCTAGTTTATTAATCGGTTTAGTTTTCTTTAAGTTTTAGGTAGCTTTCATTACAAAAAGTAAAAAGCTACCTATTGCAGCCGTCCGGAGGAAAGCACTTCCAAAACATTTTGGTATATTTTCACCGATCATGACCCCCAGATCCCAAAACCACCCTCCGTTCAAATGTTGACATATATATATATATATAACCATATATATACATATATATATATATATGGCATATATATATATTATATATGCGATAACTAACGTATTTATGAACCGATTTGAATGAAACTTGGTATGTACATAGTACATACAAATATCTCGACCGAGTTCGTTGTCCAGCATCATCCGCCATCTTGTTTCAAAATGGCGGCCATTTAAAAAATTATAAAAAATTTAAAATTTAAAATTAAATACGAAAAAATTAAAAATTGAAAAATATTTTTATTTTATGTGTTAGATCTTAAAACACAAACTCCAGAACACTTTTTATTTTGTCTATATCTTTAAAAATGACTGAGTTATAGCACTTTGAATTTTTCTTATGGCTGACATTTTGAAACGATCTGATTTTTGTCATGCTATAACTAACGAATTTATGAACCGATTTAAATGAAACTTGGTATGTACATAGTAGGGGAGAGTGGGGATACTTGAGCATAGGGGATACTTGAGCCACCCCTATTATCTCTACAGTTAGTTAATTTTTCTTTCTAAAACTGCCAATATGTTAACACATTTATAGTTCTGAACATGTAAAAAAGAAATCACACATCTTGGTACCATTTTGAAAGTATAGTGATCAATAGTTGTATTTTCCCTATCTGAAGTAAATTTTTGGGTACATGGTTTTTTTGTAATCAAAGTTTTGTTTAAAGTTGCAACTATATACATAAATTTAATAAGCATAATTTCAATTGTATTTTGAATCTAAACTAGTTCTAATAGCTGCATGCTTTATTTAGTAAAACTCTGGGAAACAAAACTAGTGGTAGTGGGGATACTTGAGCCAGTGAGAGTGGGGATACTTGAGCCATATCTCAACCCTCCCCACTAGAAATTAAACATAGGAGAAACAAACAAAAAATAAAATTCCTTCCTTATATTCACTAATAGATTTTTTTCTGGATAAAAGAGAGAATAATTTTTCATTTCATTTTATTTTTCTTAAAAAAATAACGACTTAAAAATGTTTAAAAATGTATATTTTTTTAAATGAAAATATCCATTTTAATTTTCATTTTGACTAGCAAAATAGCCTGTCTATATAAATGTAAACATAGTTTTCAATTTAACTTTTATTAAATTAAAATAACTTTTTAAAACTGTTTTACAGGCTATAATCTCTAACACTTTAATTAGTTAGGTCCAACATATTAAAATATTTATTTTTTAATATAACATATTAAGATTAATATCTTATATTGAAATCGTAACCTCTGTTGCTGTAATTCTTTTTTTAACTAAGAAAATTGAAGAAAAATTGGTAAAAAGAGCGCACAAAAAACAAGAAAAGCAACAAAAATCCCAGTTCAAACTTACCTGCATGGAGCCAAAGAGGAAGACAAAATCTTTTCCTGTGAAATCAAAAAAGTGTTTGAAATAGTAGAATGATACATCTGGCTTAAATTCCGACAGCTACTAAATTAAAAGCATGAGTTCGACATTATCATTAGAGGAAAATTCTGCCAATGATGTGAAAAGAAAACCTTCTATTGATGGTTGGTTACTAATAAAATATGCCAGAAAGAAAACTAAAAATATTTGTTGGATAAGCACTTAATATTTTGAAAATGAAATTTGCCCGAAGAATAGCAGATTCCAAATTTAAATGACTCTGAACTGAGGGTGTTTCTACCGTCGTTATAACTCAAGTTGAAATTATCATTTGACAACCAGTTCTAACGAAAAAAATGATCGTATGTACTAACTTTGTTTTCTCAATTGGTTTGGAAGGACTTTATGTTTCATAATTTATCATTCTGTAAAATGTTTGTGCAAAAATAAAGCGAAAAAAATTACTTTTGTAGGTATTTTTCCGTAGTGGCTCAAGTATCCCTTCACCATGGCTCAAGTATCCCTCCCATGGGGATACTTGAGCCATCATGTAAAACAAAAAATAAACATTTTTTATACATAGAAAAAAATTCAAAATTAATTGAAAGTGGTTTTCAGTTGAAGAAAAAATATCAAATTTTCATTTTCAATATTTTATTTTATTATAAGAAATTATAAAAAAATTAAAAAAATTAAAATTAAAAAAATGGCTCAAGTATCCCCATCTTCCCCTACATACAAATATCTTGACCGAGTTCGTTGGCTAGCACCATCCGCCATCTTGTTTCAAAATGGCGGCCATTTAAAAAAATTAAAAAATTTTAAAATTTAAAATTAAATGCGAAAAAATTAAAAGTTGAAAAATATTTTTATTTTATGTGTTAGATCTTAAAACACAAACTCCAGAACACTTTTTATTTTGTCTATATCTTTAAAAATGACTGAGTTATAGCACTTTGAATTTTTCTTATGGCTGACATTTTGAAACGATCTGATTTTTGTCATGCTATAACTAACGAATTTATGAACCGATTTGAATGAAACTTGGTATGTACATAGTACATACAAATATCTTGACCGAGTTCGTTGGCTAGCACCATCCGCCATCTTGTTTCAAAATGGCGGCCATTTAAAAAAATTAAAAAATTTTAAAATTTAAAATTAAATGCGAAAAAATTAAAAGTTGAAAAATATTTTTATTTTATGTGTTATATCTTAAAACACCATATCCAGAACACTTTTTACTTTGTCTACATCTTAAAAAATGATTGAGTTATAGCACTTTGAATTTTTCTTATGGCTGACATTTTGAAACGATCTGATTTTTGTCATGCTATAACTAACGTATTTATGAACCGATTTGAATGAAACTTAGTATGTACATAGTACATACAAATATCTCGACCTAGTTCGTTGGCCAGCATCATCCGCCATCTTGTTTCAAAATGGCAGCCATTTAAAAAATTTTAAAATTTTAAAATTAATGCGAAAAAATTAAAAGTTGAAAAATATTTTTATCATATGTGTTAGATCCTCCACCTATTCTAGAACACTTTTTACTTTGTCTATATCTTAAAAAATGATTGAGTTATAGCACTTTGAATTTTTTTTATGGCTGACATTTTGAAACGATCTGATTTTGTCACGTGATAACACTCGCATTTATAAATCGATTTAGATGTAATTTGGTGTGTACATAGTACTTAATAAGGCCTGAACCGAGTTCGTTAACCGGTTTCATCCGCCATCTTGTTTAAAAATTGCGGCCATTTAAATTTAAAAAAAATTAAATTTTGAAATTAAGTACAAAAAAGTGAGAAATTGAAAAAGAGTTTTCTTTTATGCATTTGACCTTGATACAAAGGTTCCAAAGCACTTTTTGTTTCGTCTGTATCTTACAAAAATGTCTGAGTTATAGTACTTTTAATTTTTAGTGTTGCTCACATTTTTTGAAATGATCTGGCTTTCGTCACGTGATAACACGCGTATTTATACTCTGATTTGGATGAAACTTGGTGCGTAGATAGGACATACTGATGCCTGGACCGAATTTGTTGGCCAGTTCCAACCGCCGTCTTGTTTCAAAATGGCGGAATATTATTTTTTTAAATTTAAATTTTAAAATTAGGTGAAAAAAAATGAGAAATGGAAAAAGATTTTTCTTCTGTGTTTTGACCTTGATACAAAGATTCCAGAGCATTTTTTGTTTCATTTATATCTTGAAAAATGGCTGAGTTTTAGCACTTTCAATTTCCAGTGAGATTGACATTTTGAAACGGTCTGAAATTCGTCACGGGTTAATACGCATATTTATAGACTAATTTCAATATAACTCCGTGTGTTCATGGTACATACCAGTGTCATGACCGAGTTCACGGGCCAACTTTATCGCCATCTTGTTTCAAAATGGCGGCCATTTTAATTTATCAAAAATCTTTTAAATGTATAATGATGTATAAACAAAAAATTAGAAATTGAAAAAAGGTTCTTTCTAAACTATTTATCTTAATAATGAATTCCGGAGTATTTTTTCCTTTGTCTTTGCCTTGAAAAACGCTTGGGATATAGCAGTTTGAATTTCTAATGTGGTTGACATTTTTTTAAAAGTCAATTTGCCCGGGACAGCACTCGTATATATTAATCGATTTCGATGTGAGTGTGCATGTTCACATGAATTAAGATTTCGATCAAGCTCATTGGTTTTTCTTTTATCCATCATGCTGCTTTAAAATGGATATCGTGGAATTTGGCGACCCTATAAATCGCTTAAAATAAAATCAGGTTGAATAAAAGATGACTAATTTCTAAAAATTCCTATTAATATTCCGTATTGACAAAAACTAGTATTCAATCTTACATAATCGTGTTCCACTATTTTGAGCTTCGTATATCTGATTTATGTAACTGAACTTAAAATAAATAAATAAGTATATGAAAGCTACCTCTTCCTCCCGGCATTGCCGGAAGGACTTTTAAATTAACATCTACTATCCCTATTTCTTATATTTTAGTTTTGGTAGACTCAGAAAAAGAGTGATGGATAGGAGGGACATGTTTTTGCATTTCATTCTCCCAATATCACTAAAAATACAAGAATTCTAAGATAGAAGATATCTAAAATTACAAGAAATGTATTTTTGAGTTCAGCGTTATAGAAACTTTCACACAATGTAAAAAGAAAAGTTTTTTTTTCAAGTAAGATATATAACTTCGCAACATTTTCTCGAAATGTACTTGTGAATGATTTATAATCCATATGAGTCAATAGTATTCATTATTCCAGCCAATTTGACTTTTTGTATTCTATAGTTTAGAAGTAAAACAGCTGTGACAGACAGACATTGGAGTGATCTCATAATTGTTTTATTTTTAACTCCGTTCGTAATTATGTAAATATATAACACCTATAATCGTCGTTTTGTCCATCTGTCTGTCCGTATATAACAAAGCAAAAATTACCCAACAGAATCCTTTGAAATTTAAAATATATAAGTGTTGCATAATTTTGTCACGCAATTTCAAATTTTGTGAAAAACGGATGTATAGTTTAGTTACAGGGAGAATCAAAATTATTTCATTAAATGATGACCAATGAGAATGAATTAGTGATGTTACACTCTTTCGAACATAACAAAATTGATATGGATCTAGGAAGTATATATTAAAATGTACTTGTTTGTATCATAATGAGTGATACAAACAATGTGTGATATGTATTTTCAGGGCCACACAATGGTTTTACATAATGATATAGGGGGAAACATTGTTTGGGGCTCCTTTTTATTACATTAAACTATTTCACATTTTACGAAATTGATATAAGTTGCTGAGGTTTACTACAAGTTACGTTCTGCAGAATTGAAAGAAGATACTATTTACAGGGACGCACATAAGAATTCGGACATTGTACTGTATCCAAACTACTGTATACTATTACGCCAAGATAAATAGTTTAAAAATTTCATTATAGTAGGAACGCACCTCATTTTTTATGCTTGGCGTGCAATTTCCAACTTTTTAAATGTCCGGAACACAAAAAAGTAATACAGCTAAATGAAAATGCCATCCCTTACTGATATATGTTTAATACACTTTATATATTTCAAGTTTTTTCTTTTTAACTTGAATTTCTTTTTTCTATCAAACTACTCCAAATCGATATTGCTTAAAAAAAAACACAAAACATCCTTTAAGGAAATGAAGATGAATTAAAGTTTCATTTTGAAATAGAAAATCATCTGTAATCTTCCTTGACTACAACTGATACATTTGATATGTACTATAGTTGAATAGAGAAAAAAGAATTTTCTCTTTAACGCAATTTCTATAAAGTGCTCTAATGGAATATGCAAATGAGCGAAACTCAATTGTAAAACATTTTTTCTAGATTATTTTTTGATGAAATCTTTTTTTCTAAGTCAAATTGAATATTTTTGAAACAACATTTGAATTTAGTACTTAGGTAGTAATAAATTTCTATCAATTCAAATTTCCATCAAGCTCTGTAGTATATCGAATGTATTCATTTATTATATTTCGCATTCGCTTTAGGCTTAAACAGTCTACATTATCCGAAAAATATATATTTTCTATGCACAGTCCTTTTTCATCGATAAGAATAACTTCCTCAAAATAATTTTACTAAATTCTTTGTTTTTAACCATTTGGTTAATTTTGCCAATCGAGAATAGATATCTGAAACATACCTGAAACCTTGTAATGTTCGGATCTAATTGTAATCATTCGTTTTCTTATTGGTCCATGTTTAATGTACAAAAATGGAATACCTTTGTATAAGTGTTGATAAAAAAGTATGAAAAAACTACCCCCCCCCCCCAAAAAAAAAAAATAATAATAATAATTAGAAACAGCATTCAAACAAATTGCATTTAAAAGTACATTTTTCCCCTATGCGATGGGGTAAAAATTGAAAATGTGTGAAGTTTAGAAGTTTAAAAATTTGCAGTACCGAAAACTGTAAAACTAAAATTTCATTTAAAATCAGTTTATGATTGATCCAGTAATATTAATGTTTAATCGATGGCGAACGTAATATATGACTCTCTTACCGCATAAACCACGTCTTGACCATGATACAAGGGCCAAAACTCAAGGATAAATCCGTGTTCCAGTTCTTGAGATAGAGCTATTTTAGGAATTGTGAATAAAGCAAAACAGCAGCACCACTTGTGGAAATATATTATTCAAAAAGCAATAAGCTCCAGTTTGTGCCAATGTATGACTGAAAAGACCGTGGAGTAATAAGGCAAGACTGAATCGAAAGTTTTATGAAATTCTGTGCAATTGTTACTGAGAAAGAGAGTCCACAACAATTTTTATCACATTACAGACTCTAAGATTGACAGAAAAACATTTTCTACAAATAATCAAATCGTGTTCAGGACCTTCTAAAACCTATAGATCCATCGAAAATCGGAAGTCAAATTTCTCCCTCTTGTGAAAAAAGAAGAAAATAAAAATATGGTTAGTTTAACATTTTTCATTTCTTTCTTACCAGTTTTGTTCCTATTGGTACCACCTTTCTTTAAAAAAACACTTTTACTTATACTTAAACAACATATGCAACAAAAATTTATTAAAAAATTTATTTTTAAAGTATAGTGGTGCAAATAGAATACAAAATACAATACTGGGTTTAAAGCTGCCATCCGTTAAGGATTAATTCAAGGGACTTTTGACCTCCACCAGCAACCTCTCTTTTTTGTCTGAAATTTTAATTATGATTTTAATGCGATGTCTATTTCATAACAAAATAAATTTGTTTTGGATCACATGTTTATGAAAAAAAAATTCCTTTTTATGGTAATGGTAAATGAAAAATTCTGTTTTCCTGTTTAAATTTTTTTTTATTCAAAAATTCTCAAAATGATATCTCTGAAATTCAATTTAGGATTTTATGATTTGCATACATTATGCTAAAACCCCCGAAAATGTATTATTAAAAGAACCTTATTATGTATACGCTTTCCTTTATTAATGCCTTTCAGTAATGCATGCAGCATATTGCCATGAGAAAGATAGACACTTGCACACGCGATCTGATCGTTTGTAAGCCACATGGAAGAGGTTTTCGAGCGTGACTCAAATTTTCTTATTACAATCATTTACACTTAATAAATATAAATGCTTAAGAAAAAAATAACCGCTGTTTAGAATTTGTAAAAAATGTGAAAAGAAATTTATGACATTTTCTAGCTAGCTTTTACAATAATCTTGTAAACTCAGAGATAAAATACAAATAATAGAAAAAAAATCACGTAACAAAGTACTACTTTCATTTATTTATTTATTTTTATATTTATTTTTTTAATTTTTTTAAGAAAAGAAATAAAAAAGATATACAGGGTGATTCCAAATTTTTTTTACAATAAAGGAGGGTGATAGTACACATCAAGACAAACAATATTAAATAGGAGACCAAGGGTCCAAAACGTTTTCTTAAGGAGATAGCCGCCATTAAAGTTTAGGGACCAAAATTTCAAATAAACATAAAAAACGGAAAAATCGGTCGATTGATTTGCGATTTTCACTAAAATTATTCTTTATGTCGGCATTTTCTTGAAATTAAATTATAAAGATAAATTTCAAAAAATGCCGATAGAGGGCGCTTTAGACTTTGGAGTAACGAACAATTATTTTTTGACGGTATGTTTTTCATCTCATTAAATGTTTTAGTAAGTTTACACTCAAACTTAAATTTTGAGCTCGAAATCTGTAGTTGGGAGTGGTTAAGTAACACAAACTCAGCTGTGTTCAGAAGGTTCAAATTTCAAATGATTAAAAAAACCAGAAAAATTGGTCGATTGATTTGCGGTTTTCACTAAAACTATTCTTTATTTAGGTTTTTTCGTGAAAATAAATTATAAAGATAAATTTCAAAAAATGCCGATAGAGGGCGCTTTAGACTTTGCAGTAACGAACAACTATTTTTTTGCCGAATTGTTTGCATCTCTTTAAATGATTTCGGAAGCTTAGACTTAAACTTAAATTTTGAGCTCAAAATCTGAATAGTAGGGAGTGGTTAAGTAGCACAAACTGAACTGTATTCAAAGGGGAGGGGGAGGTTCAAATTTAAAGTAATTATAGAAAATGGAAAAATTGGTCGATTCGTTTGCGGTTTAAAATAAAACTATTCTTTAAGTCAGTATCTTCTTGAAAATAATTTTTAAAGATAAATCTCAAAAAATTCCGTCAGAGGGCGCCTTAAACTTCAGAGTAACCAACAATTCATTTTAACCATTAGTTTTTGGTTCTAATTAGATGCTGGCAAAAACATTTTAAATGTTCTCGGAAGCTTAGATTTAAACTTAAATTTTGAGCTCAAATCCTGAATCGTTATGAGGAGTTAAGAAGCGCAAACTGAAGTGTGTTCAGGAGTTGAAATTTAACCCTCTTTCCTCCTCGAACACAATTCAATTTTTCGCTACTTAAACACTCCCAACGATTCAGAATTTCAGCCCAAAATTTAAGTCTATGCATTTGAAAGCATTTAATGAGATCAAAAAAATAACAGTTAAAAATAGTTGTACGCTACTCCAAAGTCTAAGGCGCCCTCTATCGGCATTTTTTGAAATTTATCTTTAAAAATTATTTTCAAGAAAACACTGATTGATCAAGAAAACTGCTGATTTAAAAATTAGTTTTAGCAAAAACCGCAAACGAATCGACCAATTTTTTCCGTTTTTTACAATTATTTGAAATTTGAACCCTCTGAACACAGCTAAGTTTGTCTACTTAACGACTCCCAGCTATTCAGATTTTGAGCTCAAAATTTAAGTTCAAGTCTAAGCTTACGAAAGCATTTAATAAGATGCAAAAAATAATGCTAAAAAAGAGTGTTTCGTTACTCCAAAGTCTAAAGCGCCCTCTAGAGGCATTTTTTTAAATTTATCTTTATAATTTATTTTCACGAAAACACCTAAATAAAGAATAGTTTTAGTGAAAACCGCAAATCAATCGACCAATTTTTTCGTTTTTTATAATCAATTGAAATTTGAACCCGCTGAACACAGTTCAGTTTGTGTTACTTAACCACTCCCAACTACAGATTTTGAGCTCAAAATTTAAGTTTGAGTCTAAGCTTACGAAAACATTTAACGAGATGCAAAAAATACCGGCAAAAAATAGTTGTTCGTTACTCCAAAGTCTAAAGCGCCCTCTATCGGCATTTTTTGAAATTTATCTTTATAATTTAATTTCAAGAAAATGCCGACATAAAGAATAATTTTAGTGAAAACTGCAAATCAATCGACCGATTTTTCCGTTTTTTATGTTTATTTGAAATTTTGGTTCCTAAACTTTAATGGCAGCTATTTCCTTAGGAAAACGTTTTGGACCCTTGGTCTCCTATTGAATATTGTTTGTCTTGATGTGTACTATCACCCCTTTTTTATTGTAAAAAAAATTTGGAATCACCCTGTATTTGGTTTCTTAATATATTTTCATACAAATTGCATATTTAACACAGAAATTAGGATTTTAAAAATTTATTTTTGTTGGAACATTATTCATTTATGTATGGGATATTTAACTAGTATATTACATATATAAACAATTCGTAAATTGCACGTAAATCGTAGCAAATAAGGTGCGTTCGTACTATAACAAAGTTAAGAAAAATTCAGGTTTGGGTATGATAGTATAAAGTACTTCGGATTGCAGTATGGTACCCGAAATCTTTTGTGTATCTTTGCAATTTTTATCTGCTTTCTACTAGGAAGTAATTTGTAGTAAACCTCTGCAACGTATATCAATTTCATAACAAGTGAAATAGTTTAAAGTAATTTAAACGCGCCCCAAACAATGTTTCCCCCTATACAATTATGTAATGGAATACATTTGTGTGGCTCTTTAAATTAATAAAAAATGTTCTTTGCAACACGGATTGTACAGAATGTATATTTTAGTACATACTTACTTCATTAATGCATTTTTTTTCATTTCTGCTAGAGAGGGACATGACTAGAATCCAGTCAAACTGGCTTCCGAGGGCCGAAACTAGAGGGGGGCGGAGGGGGCAAGTGCCCTGGGCGCCACCAGAACAGAAGGTGAAGGGGGCGTCAAATTAAGATTTTGTTTGGTGTCTTTAATACAAAGAATGCATATATGTGGAAAGTGGGGGGGGGGGCGCCAAAATCCACGTTTGTCCCGGGTGCGAAAAAGTCTAGTTTCGGCGCTGAGGAATAAGAGAAGAAAAGCTAAAGGATCGCAGATGGAAGCAGACCGCTCACCGCATTGGTTGAAATAATCTGTATAGCTGCTGTGCAATTTCCCTTATAAATAAGTCTGGTTTCATTTTTTCATTTTTTTTTTCACTTTTGCTACAAAATCAGACATTATGTGCGTGGCTAGAATCTGAGGGTAGAACATGGGTAGAAAACACGATTATCGGTTACGAAGTAATCAGTCTCCAACCTTAGCTAAAATTGCTAAAAAATATTTAAAAAAATACTCTTAAAAGACATACAAATACCATAATTCAGAGTGACATATGTTTCATCGCTCAAACGGCGACATTCTAAGAGAACTACAGCTTTGGACAGATTATGTAGCAAAGAATGTTTACAGCAAAAATAGCATAGGCAAGAACCCCTGACAGAAAAGTACCTTTTTGACCATCTAAACCACAGACATTCAAAACAGCCCCCAAAATACGGTGACAATTAAATTAGAAAATCACAAACAACGTCCTGGCGCCAGAAAAGTGGTTATATAATAAGATAAAAACATAAGCAACAAAAAACAATATTTAAAATCATTTATATTTTCAACAAATGATTATGAGATGTTAAAAAGTCAATGATATTTTTTTCCGTTGGTAGTTCACAACTTTAGAGATAGGATTACATTAAATGCTCAGTAAAGACAGTAGCTACTTATTATACTGCTAAAGAGACATAGTTAATCTCAAAACAAATTTTCGAAATCCCAAGTAGTCAGGAGAGAAAAAAAATCTACCTTAAATAAATCATTAAGGTTAATATAACAACATCAAATACCGCAGTAAGTCTTATTACTAAAGGTAATTTTACTGCAAAATGTCAGGCGTACGTACCTCAAAAATCAAAATTAATATTTTATGAACGAAAAAAGCTTATTCAGTTCGTTATAAATGAAACTTTACACTCAAGAATTAAAACATATTAAATAACGTGTCGGCCCACATTTGACCCGCAAAGCAGTTCCAAACCACCTTGACAAGGATACCACAAGTTCTTGGTAGATGAACGGATAAATTGTATAGATGAATTGCATTACTTATTCAAGCAGCGGTCATGCATATCCGATATATTCCACGATGGCTATTTTTTAGTTCTGGGTTTCCGTTGAGAGAACCCAAAATATGTTCTGTCGGATTAACATCCGTTGAATTAAGCCCCTAGGACGTTAACTAGAACTCACTATTATGTTCCTGGAATTAATCGAGCACAATTCGAATCATGTGACATGGAGCCAAGAGCAAAAAAAAAAAAATGCTACCTTGCATAAAATATTAAGGATAATATAACAGCATCAAATACCGCAATAGAAAGTCTTATTACTAAATGTAATTTTACTGCAAAATCTCAAACGCCAATACCTCAAAAATTAAAATTAATATTTTATGAATGAAAAAAGTTTATTCAGTTCATTGTAAATAAGGCTAAATTTAGACTCCAGGGCCATAACATTATGATCCCCTACTTAATTACGCGTTGGCCCAACTTTGACCCGCAAAACAGTTCAAACCGCCTTGACAAGGGTATCACAAGTTCTTGGTAGATGAAAGAAAATTTTTAGGGATAAATTACACTACTTTTTCAAGCAGTGGTCATGCATTACCGAGATATTCCAAAATGGTTGTTATTTAGCTCTGGGCTGCCTTTGAGTGAACCCGAAATTAATATATTCCGGATTAGTTAGGCTCCTAGGACGTTAACTAGAACTCAGTATTATGTTCCTGAAATCAATCAAGCACAATTCGAATCACGTGACATGGAGCATTGTCATACACGGAAACTCCATTTCCATTTAGAAAGACAGGTGCCATGTAATGGTGCAAATGATCCGCAATAATGTTCAGGCAATCCGGGGCGTTCATTGTCTGCTCCACAACAACCACAAGTACCAAGGATGTCATGGGAACGTTCCCCAAAGATTAATGTAGCCACAACTGGCTTGTGAATGATCTGTTGTGTAAAAAAGAATAACAGTTCACATAAAAAATGGCGTATCCAAGCACGGCGATCAACGATTTGAAGGATGAATCCTACTTCATCCAACGCGACAATTCTCACCCTATATTTCACAGTCCAGTCATGATGTTTTCAGACGAAATGTAGGAGTATTTGGTGATGATGTTTGGTCAATAGTTGCGTATGAGTGGGAAGTTAGTTTCGTAGTCTCACATTCGACAGTATCAGCTGAACTGTGTATTCCATGCTATATAATTCCATATGGAGCTATTATGTTTTGAGATATAAATTAAGCCAGTTTCTGATACCGATTTTTCTTTACTAAGGGAGAGAGTCCCTTTTAGTCCGACGTCCTTTGCATTTGATAATATCTGAACGTCCGATGCAATGGCTTTCACAAAGATTTTCACCTTAGTTCATCCACATTGTACAAGAACTAACAACAATATGTCCGGGACAACCCATCTGTTGCTTTACATGGATTATCTGGAGAACCCGTGTGCAATTTCGAAATTACTCGTTGTGAAAAATTACTTTAATAGACTCGTTGTGAGAGATTACTTTACGAAATCTGATTATTCGTCGAACGAGTGATATCTGCTTTCTATTAATATGCTGAGAACTGCAACCTTAACCCTCACAAGCAAACACAAGGCACAAAAATAATTCCCGAACCTCCCAAGCAGCGTAAAACATCGTTCCCACCAAATTATGGGAATTCCACATCTTCCAGGCGAGTTCATTACAAAATGTCAGGGTGATCATATTATTTTGGCTCTTGAGTGTATTATATTTTGATTTTGAGAAGAATATGTTATGCATGTTCCATCTAAGTGTCCAATTACGAATACAGTTAAAAGAAGTAGACATCACTGGACACTTTCCAGACAGATACTTTTAGCACCGATGTTTTCACATAGGCATTCATCTCTTTGACGTTTTCCAATTCTTTCAAGATACCCATGACGTACTCCATATGCAGAAATAAAGTAGGCACTGAGTTGTGAAAAACGCAAAAATGAGGTATCCACTGTTTTAAAAATATAATGCGTGCATTTTCCTTTGACCTTTAGCGGATCAAGATCACTCTGCCAAGGAACCTATGAAAAATAGCATAGGCAAGAGCCTCTGACAGAAAAAGTACTCTCTGCGACGTGCAAAGCTATAGAAAAGTAAAACAGCCACAAAAATACACGTCAATTAATAAAATAAAATTCACAAAGCACGAGAAACTCGATTTAAATGAAGCAAAGTTTTAAAGTTTTTTACATTAATGCCATATTACTGAAAAATGACAATAGAAACAAGTAAATATTACAAAATTTGAAGAATCTACAATTTTGACTCATGACTACACTGTTAAAAAAAAATCTGTAATTTACGGATATATTTTCCCTGAATTTCACAGAAAAAATCCCTTTTCACAATAAAAGGGCACTATCCGTTAAAAATCTGAAAACTCCACCATATTTCCTGAAATTAATGAAACGGAAAAAATAAAAAGAAAAAACGGAGACACTCCGTCGTCTGGTGGTCTCCGTGGCTGAGTGGTTAAGGCACCACGCCACTAAATGCCTGCGAACATAGTTTGTGTTGGAAAATATTCCTAACATTTAATTGGCGTGAGTTCTCTAAACCTCATCATTAAATTATAGCTCTAGATGTCTCAACATTTAATTCAGGTAAGCAAAAGGAATAAATAAATATTCTCTTACCTTTTATAGATATCCAGTTCTCGTATACCGGCTAATCCAAGGGATGTGGTGCACTATCTATAAGTGTTGGCATTTTTATTTAACAGTGTATATCCATTTGTTGACGTTGAATAAATGATGTTATGTGCCCCGGGTGGAGATTAATTCAGTGTACTCTCATGAAGAAGCAATGGAAGTAATTACTACTAACTTTAAGAAAGAAAATAAAAAATATTTAATATAGTAAATTTAACGGAGCAGCAAACATTTATGACCTCTCGGTGCGAGAGTCAAATATAGAGTGAGTAACATATGCTTAATTACATTACAAAACATTAACAACAAGCACACTTACACATTATGGTGCAATCAGCTAATTAATTTTAATGGGTTATCTTTTAAAGTCAAAGAATAAAGCATACTAGAAAACGTCTATCAGTTCGTAATATAGTTTATGCATAAAGTTCTGCAAACACTTTCTGATGACTGGAAATATTGCATATGTCTTTTTTAACTTCCACAGGCACAGAAAAAAACCCCAGAAGTAAGTTTCGATAATCATTAGTGTGAATTCTAACTTAATGATGTTTTTCGTTCTTATCGCACCAGATGGTAGAGTTCGTTAAGTATCTTGATTCGGGGATTATTAGATGGGAAAATATATTTCAACATGTTCCCCCTTAAGCCCCTAATCAAGATTGTTCCATAGTTTCAACCTTTCTCTGTTTTCTTGAAACTGAGGTTTGGGTTCTGGTTTGGTGAGGATGTCCGCCAGCAGCGATTTACTAGGACAGTAACACATTTCTATTGTTCCATTTTCTTTCATTTGCTTGATCAAGTGATATTTTAAATCAATATGTTTTGATTTATTAGTGTATTTTTCTGTTTGTATCATTTTTATGCATGATAAATTATCTTCGTAGACTGTTATAGGAAGATTTTGGGGTAAATGCAAGTCTTCCAGCAGCTTTAATATCCACATTAGTTCTTGTAGGGCACTCGCTGCTGCTACGTACTCAGCTTCTGCTGAGGATTGCGCAATACACGTTTGACGTTTTGTGATCCACTGAATGGGAGTATTTCCTACAAGAAATAAATTTCCGGATGTTGATCTTCGAGTTTGCATATCACCGGCCCAGTCGGCATCGGTGTACACTTCCAAAATTGGTGCATGTTCAGTGCTTATTACTAAATTCAGATCTTTGCTGTGATACAAATATCGAATCAAGCGTTTGACACCCTTCCAGTCCTTTTCGGTCGGGTTTTCGTTTTTCCTGCTCAAGACATTTACGGCCAATAATATGTCTGGCCTTGTAATCGTAGCAATGTATAATAACGCGCCGATTGCCTGACGATATTTTGTGTTATTAGGCATGGGATTCTCATCTTTATCTGATTTTAAGAAACCCGTTTCCATAGGTGTTCCGTAAGGTTTTGATTCTTCCAGATTAAAATTTTTCTCGATTTCCAAAATTTTAGATGTTTGGTTAAGATTGAAGCCATTCGGTGTTCTCTTAATTTTTATCCCCAGATAATTATTGATTTCACCTAAATCTTCGAGTGTGTATACTGTTCCTTTAATTTATTTATGACATCATTAATTTGCACATTGTTTCCTGCTATGAGTATATCGTCTACATAGACAACTATGTAGACTGTGTTTTCCCCCTGTCCTCGGGTAAACAAGCAAGTGTCTGCCTTGCTTTGCGTAAAACTTAATTCTTTAAGAGATTCGCTAATCTTTGTGTACCAGGCCCGAGCTGCTTGTTTCAGCCCATATATTGCCTTCCGGAGCTTACAAACATTTTCCGGTTCGTTTGCGTTCACATACCCTTCGGGTTGTGACATATACACTTCCTCTTCTAGTTCCCCGTGCAGAAACGCGGTTTTAATGTCAATATGCTTTACACTAAGGTTATGATAGGCTGGGGCAGTCAAAAAACATCTTAAAGTAGTGTGTGAAACTACCGGAGCATACGTTTCGTCAAAATCTATCCCATATTTTTGCTTGAATCCCTGAGCTACTAATGTTGCTTTGTAACGCTTTACCTTCCCCGATTCATCATATTTAGCCTTATAGGTCCATTTGGATCCAATAATTTTAGCTCCCTGTGGTGGTTTTACCAAGGATCAGGTTTAATTTTTCATAAGCGAATTCATTTCGTCGCGCGTTGCGTCAATCCAATTCATTTTTTCTTGTGGGTTCTCGATGCTTAGCATATCTTGCCAACTTTTTGGTTCATATACTGGATCATGCCGGACTGCGTAAGCAAACCTGTCCGGTGGCACGCCTCTATTATGTCTTTCTGATCGTCTTAATTGCTGTGTATGTTGAGACGCGGATGGTATGTCCGAAGAATTTTGGTTTCGTGTCAGATCGAATTCGATTACGCTTGTGTCGCTCTGAGGTGTTTGTTTGTTTATTTCTGACGTTAACTCATTCATATTTGAACTTTCACCAGCATTCGAATCACGCATCTTATTTTCCGCAAATTTTACGGTTCTAGCTAAGATGACTCTTCCATCACTAGTATATATTCTGTATGCTTTAGATCGGTTATCGTAACCCACGAAAACGCCTTTTTCTGCTCTGTCATCCAATTTGCCGCGTTTAGATTTGTGAATATATGCGTAAGCGGTACAGCCGAATACTTTTAAATATTTTAAATTAGGTTTTCTGTTTAGCCAAAGTTCGTATGGCGTGGTGTTAATGGATTTCGAAGGTAAGCGATTTTGTAAATGATTCGCGGTGCAAATTGCTTCTCCCCACAATTTGTGTGGAAGGTTCGCTTCATTTAACATACTTCGAGTCATATCTAATAGTGTTCTGTTTTTATTCTCAGCAACGCCATTTTGGCTCGGACAATATGGTACGGTGAGCTGGTGTTCGATTCCGTTATGTTGAAGATACTCTTCTAATTCATCGTTAATGTATTCTCCACCGTTGTCTGATCTGTTTTCGGTTGGAAGTCTTCCGAACTTATTTTTGACGGTCGAGATGTATTCCCTTAATTTTTCAAATGCTTCACTCTTTTTCGACATAAGATAAATTACACAAAATCTAGAATAGTCGTCAATGAAAGTAATGAAATAACGCTTTCCCCCTATGGTGGGTGTATTTATTGGACCGCATACATCACTGTGTATTAATTATACTGTGTATTATACTTTTTCGTGGCTCTATGTGCACCCGACTTGAGAAATGGGGAGTCGTTGATTTTGGATTTTATGCATACCTCACATTGTGTATTGCGTTTGCAGTTGTTTACTGTAATTCCGTTTACAAGTTGTTTTTGTACAATGGTTTTAATTGTTTCATAGCTTCTGTGGCCTAGCCGCCTATGCCATAAATCGATGCATTTTGTATTTGTGCAGTTGTGTGTAATGTTGACATAATTACCTTCCCTTTGATTATAATTGTTTATTTGCACTTCATATAAATTGTTTTTCAATTTTCCTTGTATAATTAATTCCCCGTTATGAATAATGTCGCACGTATCTTTTTCGAATTTTACTTCACATCCATTTTTCGTGGCCCTGCTTACTGATAGCAGGTTAGTTTCTATTTCAGGCACAAAGAGTACGTCATGAAGTGTGATTTGCCTGTTGTTTATTCCGATGTAAATTATAATTTCCCCTGAACCATATGAAATTAACTTGTTTCCATTCGCGACTGTTACATTTGTTTCGGCGGTGCTGGTCATTTTTGAAAACATTTCCTTGCAATTGGCAATATGGCTGGAGCTTCCGCTATCTATAATAAAAGTTTGTTTATTTACGGGATGATCGATTAACAAAGTTACGTTTTTATCTTCATTTTTTCTTTGATTTTCATCTTGCGGTTTCGTGGTTTTAATTGGGACATTTTCTTCAAAACACAGAGAAGTGGAATGAATTTTATTCTTGTAAAATTTATTATGTTGTACGGGATTATTATTATTTTTCCGTTTAAGAAGCCAGCATTCACTGTATGAGTGGTTTTTCATTTTGCAGAACGTGCAGAATTTATTACCTTTCTTGCGATCTATGTTAACTAATTTCTCGAGAGCTTTGTACGCTTTAGTGCTAAGTTCGGAATTTTCGGAATTTTGAATTCTACGAGTATACTCATCGACAAGTTTACTTTTAATAAAACTGGGTGTTAATTCTACTTCTGCTCTCGATTCCAGAGCTATAATTAGTGTATCATATGACGGCGGCAACGAACACAAAAAGAGCGCCGAAATATGAGAATCAGTAATATTTTCTCCAATCGCCCTCAACTTATCGATAAGTTCCAGTAATTTCGTTATATGCACATTTAAATTCCCTCCTTCGTTTAGCTTGGTGCTATACAATTTCCGAAGAAGGTGTAGTTTACTGGATAGATTTGATCTTTCATGAATATCTTTTAAAGTATCCCATGTTTCGCGAGCCGTGTTTAAATGTTTGACATTTCTTATTTGCCCATCTTCAATACTTAAGTTAATAAGGGCCCTTGCCTTTTTGTCCTTCTTGACCCAATCTGCGGTTAATGGGTCTGGAGCTGGGTCAGTAATGACATCGTAAAGCTCTTCTTTAATTAAAATCATTTCCAATTTAAATTTCCAATTAGAATAATTATTGGAATTAAGTTTTTCAATTGCTGCACTATCTTTTGCAAAGGCCATTGTTTTTCTTTCCTCAAAATTAATTAGATATTTTTTCCCTTTTTCGGATTACCGGGATTTGTTTAGTTAATTTTATTATCTGACTGGATATCTTTATTTATTTAACTGCAAAGTGAGACATCATGAAATCAGTCTCATAATCAATATTTGTTGGAAAATATTCCTAACATTTAATTGGCGTGAGTTCTCTAAACCTCATCATTAAATTATAGCTCTAGATGTCTCAACATTTAATTCAGGTAAGCAAAAGGAATAAATAAATATTCTCTTACCTTTTATAGATATCCAGTTCTCGTATACCGGCTAATCCAAGGTTTTGTGCACTATCTATAAGTGTTGGCATTTTTATTTAACAGTGTATATCCATTTGTTGACGTTGAATAAATGATGTTATGTGCCCCGGGTGGGGATTAATTCAGTGTACACTCATGAAGAAGCAGTCGAAGTAATTACTACTAACTTTAAGGAAGAAAATAAAGAATATTTAATATAGTAAATTTAACGAAGCAGCAAACATTTATGACCTCTCGGTGCGAGAGTCAAATATAGAGTAAGTAACATATGCTTAATTACATTACAAAACATTAACAACAAGCACACTTACACATTATGGTGCAATCAGCTAATTAATTTTAATGGGTTATTTTTTAAAGTCAAAGAATAAAGCATACTAGAAAACGTCTATCAGTTCGTAATATAGTTTATGCATAAAGTTCTGCAAACACTTTCTGATGACTGGAAATATTGCATATGTCTTTTGTAACTTCCACATGGCACAGAAAAAAACCCAGAAGTAAGTTTCGATAATCATTAGTGTGAATTCTAACTTAATGCTGTTTTTCGTTCTTATCGCACCAGATGGTAGAGTTCGTTAAGTATCTTGATTCGGGGATTATTAGATCGGAAAATATATTTCAACAGTTTGTGGCTTCGAATCCCACCAACGCCATAAAATAATGAAAACTTAAAAAGTCCCTCTTAATTGCTTTTTCTGTATATTTTTCTCTTATTTCTTATCAAAAAAATAATTTGACTAACTAGCCCTCCCAAAAAATAAATAAATTATGTGCGATAATTTAAAAAAATTGCCTATAATATTATTTTTATAAAAAATGAATAATTTTTTTCATACATTCAGACAAAAAAAAAGGGATTCTAGACAGTGATTTTTTTTAATTTAAACTAGTTAAAAAATTAAAATTGATTTTAAAATTAAGTATTAAAAATATGTAATATGCATCGGTCTAAAATAAAATAAAATATACTGTTTACGAATATTCTAACGAATATATTGGAAAGGAAATCTTTGAAAAGCACAAGATTTTCCCATTAACTCATAAAAGACATACTTTTTACAAACTAGCATCTGCAGCTTTGGCTCAATCAGTAAGGGCCTATTCCGCAGTCAAAAGGTCTCGCGTTCGATCCTCAGGATGGCTTGAAGTAAGTTGTACAAAAAATAAATTAAACTAAATTACATAATATCGCAACTGAAAATCACTCGGAAAGTTCGAGTTCTTTGCCCATTCTTCGGTTCATTAATTTAAATTAAATTATTATCATTAAAAATCAAACCTTGTAACAGAAAGTCACCGCTTCTTCATACGAAGTTTCCCATTCTTTTATATTCCTAAACGGAAAATCTACTAACGGAACGGTAAACGTCCGACTACTTTGCTGTCAGTAGTTTTACCGTGAATTGACAGATTATTTTTAACAGTGTATAATAAGATGGAAACGATTGGAAAGAATATTTAAAGTCATTTATTATTTTAACAAATGACTATGGGATATGGAAAAGTCAAAGATAAGACAAATTGTTCGTACTTAGTTAATAAGTGCAGTGTAAAGTAAAAAGAAAAATTACTTTACATAAAACATAAAAAACTATAAAAAAAATTCCAACTTATAAATTTATTTGAATTCTGAGGCAAAGAATTTCTATTACTGCAGAAAACGAAAATCCCCAACTGCATTAAAACGCTTTTGAGACAGAGAGAGAAAAAAAAAATCCGAAGCACAAAAAAACCCCTATGAAACTTTCTTTTTGACGCGTCATTGTCGATCTACGATTCCAAGACATTAAAAATCCCTTTGGTCTAATCAAGCAAGCCAATCACAGGAACCATTTTCCTTTTGCATTGTCCAAGACATTAAAAATCCTTCTGGTCTAATCAAGGAAGCCAATCATAAGAAACCTTGTCCTTTTGCTATCTCAAAAGTTCACGCGATAAAATCTCTCAAAAGTTATTCGTTGTTGATTATTCTATGAATATGTTCAATGTAACGAAACCAAATACCGCAGTGGAAAGTACTTTGACTTTTACAGATTGGTTTTTAAAATAGTAGAATGATTTATCCAATAAGAATTTATTTACCATCCATTGATTAGGAATATATGGAGATTATATCGCGTAGTCAGACAATTTGTAATTGTTTTGCCTTCATTGTGTTGTCTAAAATTTAAGAAGAGTTGCCCTGCATATTAATGAAACAATAGTAGAAGTTAATTTATGTTCACAAATATCCTTTTTATCTTATTTTATGTTTCTACTGTTTTCATTTTACATGTAGTTTCGTAATTTGATTTACTAATTTAATTTTTTTTTATTGAAGACTATATTTGGATCAACAATAATCTTAAAAATATCGCCTTTTGAACGATGAGACGTATGTCGATTCGAATAAAAGTAATAATAAGGCTTTCAAGTCTAATTTTTTTTTACAACTATTAACTTAGTTAAAATGAGTTTAAAGACTTTCATGCATAATTTTATAAATAATCAGCATTCAAAGTAATTTTGACCATTTAAAATCAAGATTTCCTTTATCGTGTCGATTTCAATCCTGTGTACTTTAATTGTGATTATAAAACTGATTTAAAAAGTCATTTTTTATGCTCAGCACGGAACTATTTTAGAAAATTAATCTAGCTTAAATAAAATGCATTGCATAAATCTGAAGCTAAAAAATATATAAAACAATTTTACAGTTAAAGTATTTTTATAGTAGCCTTTTTAATAAATTATTTTTTAAATTGTTACTGGTAATTAAAAAATTTTTCAACTGGGAAAATTAACTGCTGTTTCGTTTAGTAAAATTTACTTTATTTGCAAAAAATGTAAAGTTCAGCGTTCAATATAAGATAGCTACTTAGAAATTAATTATAAATAAAACCTTGAATAATTCTAAAAGACCATTTTTATTTTTTTTTTATTTTTTTCTGAACATATTTTGTTTGTTTTCATTATCTCAAGGAGAAAAAAAAATCAAGGGATTATTTATTATTTGAGCGCAGATACGAAAAGTTTCAGAGGTATCAATAACTTTTTAATTAACTACAAAGAAAATAAAGTTCTTCCGTTCACGTGGGAAACAGAACAAAATGAGTTACTGAAATAAGTAATGGGATAAAAACAAGTAACCAGCTGAATTCTTGAGATTTTTAACTAGTGTCTTCCGGAGTGAAAATATACATATATATATATATATACAGGGTGATTCCAAATTTTTTTGACAATAAAGGAGGGGTGATAGTACACATCAAGACAAACAATATTAAATAGGAGACCAAGGGTCCAAAACGTTTTCTTAAGGAGATAGCCGCCATTAAAGTTTAGGGACCAAAATTTCAAATAAACATAAAAAACGGAAAAATCGGTCGATTGATTTGCGATTTTCACTAAAATTATTCTTTATGTCGGCATTTTCTTGAAATTAAATTATAAAGATAAATTTCAAAAAATGCCGATAGAGGGCGCTTTAGACTTTGGAGTTACGAACAATTATTTTTTGACGGTATGTTTTTCATCTCATTAAATGTTTTCGTAAGTTTACACTCAAACTTAAATTTTGAGCTCAAAATCTGTAGTTGGGAGTGGTTAAGTAACACAAACTCAGCTGTGTTCAGAAGGTTCAAATTTCAAATGATTAAAAAAACCAGAAAAATTGGTCGATTGATTTGCGGTTTTCACTAAAACTATTCTTTATTTAGGTTTTTTCGTGAAAATAAATTATAAAGATAAATTTCAAAAAATGCCGATAGGGGGGCGCTTTAGACTTTGCAGTAACGAACAACTATTTTTTTGCCGAATTGTTTGCATCTCTTTAAATGATTTCGGAAGCTTAGACTTAAACTTAAATTTCGAGCTCAAAATCTGAATAGTAGGGAGTGGTTAAGTAGCACAAACTGAACTGTATTCAAAGGGGAAGGGGAGGTTCAAATTTAAAGTAATTATAGAAAATAGAAAAATTGGTCGATTCGTTTGCGGTTTAAAATAAAACTATTCTTTAAGTCAGTATCTTCTTGAAAATAATTTTTAAAGATAAATATCAAAAAATTCCGTCAGAGGGCGCCTTAAACTTCAGAGTAACCAACAATTCATTTTAACCATTAGTTTTTGGTTCTAATTAGATGCTGGCAAAAACATTTTAAATGTTCTCGGAAGCTTAGATTTAAACTTAAATTTTGAGCTCAAATCCTGAATCGTTATGAGGAGTTAAGAAGCGCAAACTGAAGTGTGTTCAGGAGTTGAAATTTAACCCTCTTTCCTCCTCGAACACAATTCAATTTTTCGCTACTTAAACACTCCCAACGATTCAGAATTTCAGCCCAAAATTTAAGTCTATGCATTTGAAAGCATTTAATGAGATCAAAAAAATAACAGTTAAAAATAGTTGTACGCTACTCCAAAGTCTAAGGCGCCCTCTATCGGCATTTTTTGAAATTTATCTTTAAAAATTATTTTCAAGAAAACACTGATTGATCAAGAAAACTGCTGATTTAAAAATTAGTTTTAGCAAAAACCGCAAACGAATCGACCAATTTTTTCCGTTTTTTACAATTATTTGAAATTTGAACCCTCTGAACACAGCTAAGTTTGTCTACTTAACGACTCCCAGCTATTCAGATTTTGAGCTCAAAATTTAAGTTCAAGTCTAAGCTTACGAAAGCATTTAATAAGATGCAAAAAATAATGCTAAAAAAGAGTGTTTCGTTACTCCAAAGTCTAAAGCGCCCTCTATCGGCATTTTTTTAAATTTATCTTTATAATTTATTTTCACGAAAACACCTAAATAAAGAATAGTTTTAGTGAAAACCGCAAATCAATCGACCAATTTTTTCGTTTTTTATAATCAATTGAAATTTGAACCCGCTGAACACAGCTCAGTTTGTGTTACTTAACCACTCCCAACTACAGATTTTGAGCTTAAAATTTAAGTTTGAGTCTAAGCTTACGAAAACATTTAACGAGATGCAAAAAATACCGGCAAAAAATAGTTGTTCGTTACTCCAAAGTCTAAAGCGCCCTCTATCGGCATTTTTTGAAATTTATCTTTATAATTTAATTTCAAGAAAATGCCGACATAAAGAATAATTTTAGTGAAAACCGCAAATCAATCGACCGATTTTTCCGTTTTTTATGTTTATTTGAAATTTTGGTTCCTAAACTTTAATGGCAGCTATTTCCTTAGGAAAACGTTTTGGACCCTTGGTCTCCTATTTAATATTGTTTGTCTTGATGTGTACTATCACCCCTTTTTTATTGTAAAAAAATTTGGAATCACCCTGTATATATATATATATATATATATATATATATATATATATATATATATATATATTAATTTATTTTTTCATTATTAAAAAAATAACAAAATGTTTATAACATTATTAAAAATGTGTTGTGTTTAACTAAAATTAAATTTGTGTAAAATTACAATGTACACTAGTTTTAAGTTTTGTTTCTAAGTTTTATTTATTTTTTTTTTTTTTGAAAACTCCATTGTATCGTCTGAGAGTATTTTTTTTCTTTTTTTGGGTCTTTTAATTTTAAATGGATTTTCCTGTTTTTTGTTAAAAAACTTTTTAGGGAAAGTTTAGACATGAAGAACTAGCTGAAATTAGGAATAGACTTTTTTAGCTTCTACAATTACTTGTAAAAGAAAAAAAGGTAAGGATAAATATATTTGTATAAAAAATTTTTGTATAATTCTCGTGTACATATTTAATTTATTTAAAATAGTATTGGCGGAAGGTTATTCTGATCTACATTTTGAGAGATAAATAATAATAATAATAATAATAATAATAATAATAATATATATATATATATATATATATATAAATGCATTAATTATTTTTTTAATGAAAAAATGCTTATAACGTTATTAAAACTCTGTTACGTTTAACTAAATTGTTCAAAATTAAATGTGTGTAAAATTACAAAATACGCTAGTTTTAAGTTTTTATTTTAATGTTTTATTTTTTATTTGCAAACTCCATTGTACCAACTGACAGTATATTTTAATTTCCCTTTTTTTTGTGTGTGTTTTAGTTTAAAATGGAATTTCCTGTTCTTTATTAGAAATTTTTTTAGGAAAATGTAGACAAGAAGAACTAGCTGAAGTTAGAAATAGACTTTTTTAACTTCTATAATTACTTGTAAATGAAAAAAAATAATAAATAGATTTGCATTAAAACGTGTATAATTCTCGAGTAAGTATTTAATCTGTTTCAGATATCATTGCGTAAGTTTATTCATTTCAGAGAAATAATGATTAATAATAATAATAGTAGTAATAATAATAGTATTAGTAGTAAGTTCTATTAGTAGTAATACTGATAATAATAGTAATAGCAGCAGAAGTTGTAATAGTGGTTAATTAAAAAAGGATAGAAATATCAAACTGGTACGAATTTGATTTAGATTAAAAAGCCTTCGTTTTTATTTTAATATAAGCAAAAATTTTATGTTTAGAATAAAAATTACCGTATATTATGGAGAATAGGATAGAAAAAATTATCAAATGATAGAAGATGGTGAAAGTTTTTTTTTATTATTATGAAACTGGTTAAAACAAAAAGTAATTTTTTATGCTCAGAACTGAACTATTATAGAAACTTATTCTAGATTAAATAAAATGTATTGTGAATGTTTGAAGCTAAAAAATCAATAAAACAAACTTGCATTAAAAGTATTTTTGAAGTAGCCTTTTTAATATATTAGTTTTAAAATTATGACTGGTATAAAAAAACACGCATTTTTCAGCCAGGAAAATTATTTGATTTCATTTATTAAAAATTACTTTAATTGAAAAAAACGGTTAAGTTTAGCGTTCAATATGATGCAGCTACTTAGAAATTAATTTAAAAATACTATCCCGAAGAATTCTAAAAGTTTTTTCTTTTTCTGAACATTTTTTGCTTGTTTTTATAATACGAATAAGAAAAAAAAAAAAAAAAAAAAAAAAAAAAAAACAAGGGATTTTTTATTATTTTAGCGCAGGTACGAAAATTTTCAGAGACATCAATAACTTTTTAATTAACTACAAAGAAAAGAAAACTACTTCCGTTCACGTGGAAAGCAGAACAAAATCAGTTATTGAAATACATTTTGAAAATACAATTGAAGTAATTTGAGAAAAAAAAAAAAGTAAGCAGCTAAACTCTTGAGAATTTTAATTTGTGTCTTCCGGAGTAAAAAAAATATATATCTATTAATTTATTTTTTATTTAACAAAGAACAAAATGTTTTTAACATTATTAAAATTGTTTTGAATTTAACTAGTTATTCAAAATGTGTAAAATTACAAAATACACTAGTTTTAAGTTTTTTGTTTCTAAGCTATATTTTTTATTTGCAAACTCCATTGTATTAACTGACAATACTCTTTTTTCCGTCTTTCAGTTTTAAATAGAGTTTCCTGCTCTTTATCAGAAATCTTTTCAGTAAATTTAGACGTGAAGACCAAGCTGAAGTTGGGAATATACTTTTTTAACTGATATAATTACTGGTAAATGAAAAAGGAAAAGAATGGATATAGTTCTATAATAATAATAATAATAATAATAATAATAATAATAATAATAATAATAATAATAATAATAATAATAATAATAATAATAATAATAAAAGAAAAAGTTTAATGGATAAATAATTGAATACGTATTTGATCTAATCAAAATATTAATATGTAAATTTATTTAGAACATATTTTTAATGCATATAACTAATAATAATAATAATAATAATAAAATAAGTAATAGTAGTATTAGTATTAATAGTATTAGTAAAAAAAAAAAGAAATCTCAAACTTGTACAAGTTTGAACTAGATAAAAAAAACCTTCGATTATAATTATAACATATTCTAAAAATTTAACACTTAGAATAAAAATTACCGTTTATTTTGCAGAATAGGAAAAGAAAATTACGATGTTACAAAATCTTTTAAACGACACCTCACACGGTACAGAAAAGAAAATCTCATGTACTTTAATTAGTCCTCCTAATTTTTCATAAATATATTTGTCATTATGAACTTTCCGCGTTTCATAGTTTTGGAGAAGAATAGTTGCGACAGACTTACAGATAGACACATGCGTAATCTTATAATGATTAACTTTTTTTTTTTCTTAAGTATGGGTTTATAGATCTTCCATTAAAACAGGCATAGCAAAAAGAAGAATTTCTGTATTTCAGACTTGCCAAACTGTATTGAACTGCATCTATTTTCGATTTATAGAACATTTTAATAGTTGAATAATTCATGGGCTACCAAGCGTTCGGTTCTACAACCCCAAAATTGAAATGAACAGATCAGAAGCATTAATTTTTTGTTTTGTATATCTTTTCACACAAATATTTTTAATTGAAAATTGATTATTTTAATTGAAATTTATTTCATAAACTATTAACAAACTTTAATCTCCACATAAATTTTATCAGGCCCTATAGTAACTACGAACCTTTTAGAAAATTAAGGAGCATTTAAAACTTCAGCGCGACAAATTGATATGATTTAATGCCATAAATTACAGTGAATGTAATTTTAAAAGATATCAAAAAACGGCATGTTTTTTTTTAAATACACAACGAATCGGAAAAAGCCATAAAAATTCGATACGTCTATATTAAAAAACGACATATATTAGCTCTATTGAAAGTGTTTATTTATATTGTTACGAATTTTGTAAATAGTTAGTGTTTGTACTGTAAAATAATGTAAATAATCTTATTAAGCTCCATTCCTTTACTAATATTAGTTTTTGTTACATTGTCTCTGTTATCAAGCAAACTTGTCCATTATTTTCAGTGTATGTCTATGGCAGATTGGCGAAATAATGAAGATATCGCCAAGTTGGCGTCACTTTTGGCGACTAATTTTGGTCGCCAAATTTGGCGATATATCGCCAAGTTGGCGACAAACTTGGCGATTGTTGGCGATGGTAACCCTTCCCTATTTATGGTAACCCCCCTTAGGTCTACTGATACATTGTTTGTTGTTCCGTGGTTTTCCAGGTTTTTCTAGAAATTTCTAGCACATGCTACGAGACTATATATAAGGAGAGCGATACGAGCTGTTGTTGTTATTATTTACCAGTCAGTCATTGAGTGAGCTACTAGAGATTGTCCAAGCAAGTTTGCTTGATGTATTGAGTTTTATCTACGTTGTTTTGAATGTGATATAGTGTTGAGACATTGTATAAAGAGTCTCTGCGACCTATATTTGTACTTGTTCGATAGATTTAAACAGTTATTTTGGAATATCTTGTAATATTTGTGAGTTTCGAAGACTCTGTTGTTCTGAAGATCTGTAAATAAATTATTTTCTACTTTTCTAAGAGAAAAGAGTTTGAAGTTGTCTAACCATAAGATCGAAAGAACCCTATATACGCTGCAACATTTGGTGTCAGGAGTCGGGATCTTATGGCGAAAACAAGAACAATGGATGGTCAACTGAAAGAACTGTTAGAAGTTATTAATGGAATAAAGGCAGAATTGACGAAAGGCCAAGAAGAGTTGGCGGAAAAAATGAATAAAGGCCAAGAAGAGTTGGCGGAAAAAATGAATAAAGGCCAAGAAGAGTTGGCGGAAAAGATGAACAAATGCCAGGAAGATGTGACTGAAAAGATTAATAAAGGCCAAGAAGAAATGAAGAAAACTTTAGAAGAAAAGTTCTCGTCGGTAGAGAGAAGAATAGGCTCGGTAGAAGAGAAAATAGAGGAAGTAGAAGAGGAAATTCAGAATGAAGTTAGTAATGTTGAACAGAAAATGGAACGGAAAATGGCGGAAGTAGAAGAGAAAATTCAGAATGAAGTTTGTAAAGTTGAAGAGAAAATCAGTAACGTTGAAGAGAAAATCAGTAACGTTGAAGAGAAAATCAGTAACGTTGAAGAGAAAATACTAGGTGAAGTAGATGAAAAGCTAAATAAAAAAATACAAGATCTTGAGAAGAAACTTTCAGCGTCTAGTGGTAATTATGAAGAATTTAGGAATCCGCCTGCTTCTCCCGTGCACATTAAGCTGTCGACATACGATGGAAAGAGTTCCTGGCAAGTTTACAAGACCCAATTCACCATTGTAGCTGAAGCGAACAAATGGAGTGACGAGGTGAAAGCTTGTCAACTGGCAGCATCTTTAAGAGGAGAAGCCGCCGACGTGCTGCAAACATTGCCCGATATGACGCAACTCAATTTTGAGACTTTAAGTTGTGCACTTGAAATGAGATTCGGCGAAAAATTCTTCAAGGATTATACGAGAATACAAATGAAGAGCCGCCATCAAAAATCGAGTGAAACCCTTCAAGAGTTTGCCTCGGAAATTGAACGGCTTGCAAATTTAGCATTCATTGACTGTCTAACAAATGTACGGGAAATGCGTCACTGCAATATTTTGTAGACGGAATAAAAGATCCAGAAGTGCAGAGAGCGGTACGAATGGCAGATGTACAGGATTTAAAGGCTGCACTACTATATGCCTTAAAGTTGGAAGCAGCTACACAAGCCAGCCGAAGAGATCGTCATTCAGTCCGAGGGGCAACGGTGAACAAAAGCTCAGACACTGAGAACGACGTCTTGAAAGAAATTAGGAAAATAAATCAAGAAATTGAAGCTTTAAAATACGGAAGAACAAGTTCAAGAAGACAGAATCTCACGTGCTGGGGATGCGGTGATACAGGACATCTCCGAAGAAATTGCCCCAAAATCCACGAACGTGAGATAAATTCAAACAGTCAGCAGGGAAACTAAATTTTGGCCATCTCGCGGGGCGGAGGTTGCCAGAGAATGAAAAGCCCCACCTGAAGATCCTCCAGATATCAAAAATGAGCGGCGGTGATAAAGAATTATATGTGATAGGCTTTATTAACGGAATTCAGTGCCGTATGATTGTCGATACAGGAGCCAATGTGACAATAATAAGAGAAGATTTGGCTCGAAAATTGAAATGTAAACTCATCTGGACTCCACCATGCGTTACCCTGCAAACTGTGACGGGCGACAAGATAGGCATATATGGAAAGGCCAATTTAACTATCAACTTTGGAGGAACGAAATATTACCATACGGCATATGTGGCTGACATAACAGATCCTTGCTTAATCGGACTAGATTTTCTGAAGAAGTTTGACTTCAGACTTGATTTCAAAAATAACAAAATGATCTCAAAATTTGAAGAAATAAGTCTTTTTGGATTAAATAACGAAATTGAATGTAAACAAATAGTAATAGCCAAAGAAGACATTAATCTAGATGCAAGAACAGAATGTTTGGTTCCTGCTGTAATTAAAAATAAAACTAATTATCGATTTGGCCATATAGGTTATCCAGAAGACAATAGTACACAAGCAGGAGTATTGGTGGCTTCTTCTGTGGTAGACCTCTCGAAAAAGACTATTCCAGTCAGAACTGCTAACATCAGTGATAAGACGAGGACTATCAAGAAAGGAGAGGTGATAGCGTCATGTGCTCCTGTGACGTGCATAAGTCAAAATTCCAGTCACTCTGAGAAATCTTCAGATAATTTAGTCAAGGATTTGTTACAAAATACAGACTTAAATCCAAAACAGTTGGAAGCTGCGGAAAATTTAATTAGAGAATTCCAAAGTTTATTTTCCCAAACATCTGAAGACTTTGGACGAACTAAAATGGCACAACACCGAATTGACACGGGAGATCACTCTCCTATTAAACAGCACCCTAGACGATTACCTTTTGCCAAGCAAGAAGAGGTGCAGAATTTAATTAAAGATGTGGAAGAAAATGACGTCATCGAACCATCAACAAGTCCATGGGCGTCTCCCATTGTATTAGTAAGAAAGAAGGATGCTTCTACAAGATTTTGTGTAGACTACCGCCGACTGAATGACGTCACCAAAAAGGATAGTTACCCTCTGCCAAGGATTGACGACACTCTTGACACACTTGCGGGCAACACTTGGTTCTCGACTTTAGGCTTGAAGAGTGGTTGCTGGCAGGTAGAGATCCATCCCGACGACCGCGAGAAGACTGCCTTTACAACGGGACAAGGATTATGGCAGTTCAAGGTAATGCCTTTTGGTCTATGTAACGCACCTGCAACTTTTGAACGCCTTATGGAAACGGTTCTTCGGGGACTGTCATATGAGGCATGTCTTGTTTATTTAGACGATATCATAATCATAGGAAAATCTTTTGATGAACATCTGAACAACCTCAGGCGGGTGCTACAAAAATTAAAGGAAGCTAATTTGAAGTTAAGCCCTTCGAAGTGCAGTTTGTTTCGTAATGAAGTCGTCTACCTTGGACACATCATTTCGGCGGAAGGAGTTAGGACTGATCCGGAGAAGATATCGGCCGTGAAAAATTGGAATCGTCCAGCAGATGTTCACCAGCTTCGAAGTTTTCTAGGATTATGCACCTATTACAGAAAATTCGTCAAAGGCTTCTCGATGATTGCAAGACCACTTCATAAATTAACAGAAGCCAATCAAAAATTTATGTGGACACAGGAATGTGACGCTGCTTTCGAAAAGCTTAAGGAGGCCTTGACATCCACTCCAATTCTGTCGTATCCTCAAATCGATAAACAGTTTATACTTGATACGGATGCAAGCAACGAAAGCATTGGCGCTGTACTGTCCCAGGAAATCGACGGCCAGGAGCGTGTTATCGCCTATTTCAGCAAGTGCTTGTCAAAGGCCGAGCGAAACTACTGCGTAACAAGAAAAGATCTTCTTGCTGTAGTGAAAGCCATAGACCACTTTCATCACTATCTTTACGGTCGAAAGTTCCTGATCCGAACTGATCATGCTTCTCTAACTTGGCTATTGAATTTTAAGAACCCAGAAGGCCAGATAGCCAGGTGGATACAAAAGCTTCAAGAGTACGATATGGAGATACGCCATCGAAAAGGCTCATCACATGGAAATGCAGATGCTCTCTCAAGAAGACCCTGCTCAGAGAATTGTGGATACTGCGACCGGGCTGAGAAGAAATTTAATGTCAAAGGTCCTATAGTAAGACAAGTTACAACTGGGTCTACATCATCGCAAGATCCGTGGAGTGACGAGAGCCTGCGTAAAGATCAACTTGCTGATCCTGAAATTAAGCCAATTCTAGAGCTGAAAGAGGAGTCCAACAGGAAGCCCAGCTGGCAAGACATGGCCCATTACCATCCTACGACTAAACGTTATTGGGCTCTCTGGGATTCCTTACATTTGAAGAACGGCATCTTGTACCGAAAATGGGAGTCTGACGATGGAAAGACATGTAGATGGCAACTACTACTCCCTAAGTTGAGAATTTCTATGGTCCTTCAAGAACTGCATGGTAGTCCCACAGGAGGTCATTTTGGTGTAATGAAGACCCTGCAAAAGGTTCGAGAGCGTTTCTACTGGAATAATGTTCGCAGTGATGTGGAGAAGTGGTGTCGAACTTGTGACACCTGTGTAGCACGTAAAGGTCCAAAGAGGCGCACCCGTGGACGATTGCAACGTTATAATGTAGGAGCTCCTTTCGAACGAATTGCTCTAGATATCCTGGGACCTCTTCCTAGAACATCTGATGGCATCAAGTACATCCTCGTTGTCATGGATTACTTCACCAAGTGGCCTGAAGCCTACGCCATTTCTAATCAAGAGGCGGTAACCGTAGCAGACATACTAGTTCAACACTGGGTTTCCAGATACGGAGTTCCTCTTCAAATCCATTCCGATCAAGGAAGAAACTTTGATTCGGCTGTGTTTAAGGAAATGTGCGGACTACTCGGCATGGACAAAACTCGAACTACACCTTTACATCCTCAATCGGACGGCATGGTGGAGCGGTTCAATCGTACCATCCTAAATAGCCTCTCTCTCCTGGTGTCTAGAGACCAACAGAACTGGGACAAGAAATTGCCTCTTTTCCTGCTTGCCTACAGGAGTGCCACTCATGAGGCCACTGGTTACTCCCCTTCTCAAATGCTCTTTGGTCGTGATCTTCGTCTGCCTGCTGATCTTTTGTTTGGCCGTCCTCCTGATGCTCCTTCATCGCCTGAGGAATATGTCGATGGACTCCAGGCACGGATTGAGAAGATTCATTGTCTAGCGAGGAACCGAATTGGACTGGCATCAGAAAAGATGAAGACACGGTACGTCACAAAGGCAACTGGACATGAGTTCAACGAAGGTGACAAAGTTTGGTTGTGGAATCCGGTACGTCGTAAGGGACTGTCGCCAAAACTACAAAGAAACTGGGACGGTCCTTACACAGTCGTCAACAGGCTGAATGACGTCGTCGTACGCATACAAAAATCGCCACACACCAAACCCAAGGTCGTACATTATAACCGGCTAGCCCCTTATTTTGGCCAAAGTGATTAAAAATTCAAAACTGGAATTTCAGACCATGGTCATGAAAGTCACTTTTTGTAAATATGTAAATAGTAATTAGTTCTTATTTATGTAAATTTTATTATTATTGTTATTATTTATTTATTTATTTATTTGTTTATTTATTTTAAGTGTTTTCCTCTAACTCAAGGATTGCACTGCCCGGGACGTGCAGTCTTTGAGGAGGGGGTAGTGTTACGAATTTTGTAAATAGTTAGTGTTTGTACTGTAAAATAATGTAAATAATCTTATTAAGCTCCATTCCTTTACTAATATTAGTTTTTGTTACATTGTCTCTGTTATCAAGCAAACTTGTCCATTATTTTCAGTGTATGTCTATGGCAGATTGGCGAAATAATGAAGATATCGCCAAGTTGGCGTCACTTTTGGCGACTAATTTTGGTCGCCAAATTTGGCGATATATCGCCAAGTTGGCGACAAACTTGGCGATTGTTGGCGATGGTAACCCTTCCCTATTTATGGTAACCCCCCTTAGGTCTACTGATACATTGTTTGTTGTTCCGTGGTTTTCCAGGTTTTTCTAGAAATTTCTAGCACATGCTACGAGACTATATATAAGGAGAGCGATACGAGCTGTTGTTGTTATTATTTACCAGTCAGTCATTGAGTGAGCTACTAGAGATTGTCCAAGCAAGTTTGCTTGATGTATTGAGTTTTATCTACGTTGTTTTGAATGTGATATAGTGTTGAGACATTGTATAAAGAGTCTCTGCGACCTATATTTGTACTTGTTCGATAGATTTAAACAGTTATTTTGGAATATCTTGTAATATTTGTGAGTTTCGAAGACTCTGTTGTTCTGAAGATCTGTAAATAAATTATTTTCTACTTTTCTAAGAGAAAAGAGTTTGAAGTTGTCTAACCATAAGATCGAAAGAACCCTATATACGCTGCAACAATATTATGTTTTATACATTATTCATCGTTAAAAAAAAATAATTGAATTTCCATACAAAACGGAATGAAAATAAAATCTATGTGATCGGTTACCAAACAATTTATTTAGTCAACAAAATTGATCAATGTGACTTGATTTTCAATGAATTAAGTTTGCTAATTTATCAGCCACTATATTTACTTAATATATGTATTTCATTGTTATTATTATTCTATTGCTCATGGTTAATTATAAAAACAGAAATTACTAGCTTGTGTAGCAGAGAAACTCCATCTTGAAAACGTAGGAATACAAAAATGGAAGTTTTATGATAAAAACAGGAATAAATGACAACTTTGATTCGAGTACATTTATTCTTTTCTTACAGTGTATTCCAAGATAGACAGCACATTAATTTGGATTTTCACTACTTTTTTGTTTATCTCTTTATTCGGTAAATGCACAGATTAGGTACTGTTATAAAATTGTTATACTGTGTAAGCAGACATTACCTCTTTTACTTTTTTACCTATAATGGGAGAAAGTATTGTAATCGAAATTTTTTGCGACTTGTGTTTTTCGACGTATTTACACACTCTAGGGGGTCAGGGATTCCGAAAAACTTGTTTTTTACAAAAAATCTGTCTGTCTGTGTGTGTGTGTGTGTATGTGGCCGTGTTTTTGTCCATGCGTACACTGTTAAAAATGTGAAACTTTTACTGCTTCGTCACTCCACGCTTCTATAGAAAACGATTTATTCATTATATTATGGAACATTTTCATTGGTCAGAATAGAGATATTTTATAAAAGCGATGGAGCGACGATTCGGCAAAAGTTTCAAATTTTTAACAGTGTATACTTGCCTTCTTTGTATCATTAAAAAGTGTATGAAGTTATGCTTGTAAGTCAGTCAAATTTCATATATATATATATATTTGGCTATGACCAGCAGGTTTCAGTACAATTTGAGAATATCCCAGCGAAAGAGACGCTATAACAGCGATTTTTGTGACCATTTTCTTTACTGTATCATTGAAAATTTTATGAATTTATGCCTCCCAATAGTTATATCTGCAACAAGGTCTCAGTAACGTAACAATTCAATAATTATGGGAGGAACTCAAATAGTCCATTTCAAATAAATCTAACAATTTGATTAGCGGTAATTATTAAAACATTTATGAGAATAATTACCCGTTCGAAATACTTTTTAGTTATGTTATGCAAGGATGTCTGAGCCATCCTGATACATAAATAGTTTTCACAATAATTTTTTGTATCGGAAATATAAGTATAAATGCATATAATTGTAACTCGCGTTACAATAAATTTACTCTAGCTCTCAGTTAAATGCATTCAACTGAGTTTCTCGATCATCATTTTATACATATTTCTCTTATCTTATTCCCTGTCGGGATTTCCATGTCTTCATTTAAATATATTTTTATCTATGTTAAACAGGCGTCATGGGGGTTCGGTCTGTGAGACCCGGCACAATTTATTTTGCTTGAATCTCGGTAACTACCTGTGCGATATTGCCGGTCTTTTCAGCTGCTGGAGATTTTGAGTTAGTCTAATCGTCGCATGCAACACCTTAGTCGTGCGCAATTTTATTAGAAATAGTATGCAAAAAATTAATTTAAAGATTGTTCTTTAAACTTAGAATAATTTAGAAATCGAAGATAAACCTCATCTGACTTAGCGGATAGTTTTTTACGGTGAATCATAAAAAACATAATTTTTGCTTAACAGCAACAGCCGAGACTTTTCATCTAACATCGAACATTTCAATGAATGAGAGGTAAGTGATTGATACGAATAGGCGATAAATATTAACGGCTGGTACTATAAATACTGGTTTCTCTGCTTTTTCTCCGACTTTTTCCAAGACAATTGTAACCCTTTTCTCTTTTTGAATGGGAAAAAGTTTGAGTTAAAATCGGCTGAAAAGTTTGTCGCGTTTAAAATTCGTGAATCTGATAACAGCTAAAAGTGAGCTTCCGCTGTCAAGATGTCTCAGATTCAAGCCTAAGAATGGCTGGAAATAAATTATGTTAAAGTGTATTGATGTAATGATACAGGAATTCCAATTTACTCGGGAAATTCAAGATCTTTGAAGATCACTCAAGATTGCGTGATTTACTAGTTTTAAAAACTAAATTAAATTATTATCATTAACAGTAAATTTACAGAGTATTGTGTAATTCTAATGACGTTAACTTATTATTATGTTATAATTTACGAGTTGCTAACTATGATTTACGAGTCTATTCTAAATTCACCGCTTAAATTCTCTGTTATTAACAAAATCTCGGTTTTTCTGATCTCTGAAATTTTGCATAAAACTGAAAATAATGGATTACCCGTTGATTCTCTTTAATTTCACAGAATTTTTTTAACAGTGTGTTCTTTAATGTCTCTTTATCTGGCTCATGAGATAATCCTTTAGAGCAGGCCTGTCAAACTCGTTGACCATCGAGGGCCAAATTTAGCATTGTACACAGATTCGTGGGCCACATTAAAAAAAGGTTAATGAATTTTATTTTTCTTCACACCGAATGAAACTAAAAATATAAATTAAAATACAATCTTGTAAAATAAATAAATATATAAATAATAAAGTGAAAAACTGGAAAAAATTAAATAACTCACCGTCAAAATTTAAATATAATACTTAATAAGTAAAATCATAATGGTACAAAAATGCAATATTAAGTTTATTATATTCATTTTTACTTTTCTTCTTTTAAATTTGTGGTTACTTCATTTTATAAAAGCCAATCGTTGTAGGAGTACAATTACTTGTAGTGTAAGTGCATTTTCTAAATTCAAACTTTTTCAGAATCAAGTAAACAAATATAAATTATGCTGATTGTGCTAACAATATGAAACTTATATTACTATTCTGTGTTGATTGTACAGATTTTGAAAAAAATGTCAAGTTGGCAACATTGCAGCCACGACTTGCAAAAGTGTGTTTATACAAAGTGTAATTTCTGCATCAATCATGAACTAAATCAAGCATAGGGAAAATGTCGAAATTCTTGGCGGGCCACAAATAAATTGTCGGCGGGCCAATTGTGGTCCGCGGGCCACGTGTTTGACATGCCTGCTTTAGAGGGACACAATTTCCTTTCCTTTAAAGAAGGAAAACTTTAGAAAGAAATCATTCAGAAGAGGCATCGTGTAATTATAAGATATCTATAGATCTATTTAATACGTGAATCACATATTTAATTTTAATTATTTTTTTAATTATTTTTCAGTAGTGAAATTACGTTTGAAATTCTTGAATATTTAATACGTGAATTTTCACATTGCTAACTAAGCGTAGAACCAATTAAATATGTGATTTACCGATGCTGGGATTCTTGTGTCTCATGTTATGACACAGGATTGTGTGCTCATGTAGACGATTCAATATCTTACTGCGAGTTGCCGCCTTACCAACATATGAAGTGGGAAATGCTAATTTGACCCTCGTCCTTGTAGTTTAAATGGTAGAGCACTTGGAACGCAATCCAAGGGTTCCGGGTTGAATACCCGGCTTGGACGCTTTTCACTAAAAATTTGGATCTACGCTTAGTTAGCAATGTGAAAATTCACGTATTAAATATTCAAGAAATTCAAGCGTAGTTTCACTACTGAAAATTAATTAAAATTAAATGTATCTATAGATCATTCACCTATACCCGTCTCTTAAAACAAGGAGAACGTGAAGAAAGCCTAATATACGCTGAGCTTCCTTATGATTTAAGTACATTTCCAACTTTTTTGATGTAATGTTTCTTTCAATTACACTGCATCGGAACACTTAACGAAACATTGTTATATATTTGTCGTCAAAATTCCAACAAAAGAAGTTAGTATATTTGCAATCTTTTTGCACATGATGAATTAGATCTCGTGCTGTTAACGCGTAATACAATTATGTATTTTCATTGTAAGTTTTTAATGTTTTATAGTTAACTTATAGTTCATTGCAAAATTTCGATTGCGTAAATAGATAATTATATGAATATAATTAATAACGCGTACATACGTTTAGAATAAGAAAAAAAGTTTCGTTTGCAATAAATATATGACTATTATATAATAATTTTATGTATCCAGATACGATAGAGCCTCTAAAATAACACTGATAATAAAGAACGCTTTCTTAACTGTGTCAATTGAAGCAGTGAATTATAAGAGAATTTTTTAGTTTGGAAAATATTTTCTCAATTTCTTTTATATAGAAAAGCAAACATAAGAGGATATTTAGCTCAAGCGTAAAGAATCTAACACAGCAAACTTCTCTCTTTTACTAAGAATGTAATCTATTCAAAATAATTTTCTTATAGAGTAGATTGAAAAGGATTTAATTAAACACCTTATTTTTCTTTCAGGTATAAGCATAATAAAAATACCCATTTTTTTTTTTTTTTTTTTTTTTTTTTTTTTTTTACAATTTTGAGAGTTTGCGCTTGAAACTCTATTAAAGAAAATTAAATAATTGATGAAAAGCTTTTTAATAAGAATTCACTCTTAAAATATTTTCATACATCACAAACTAATTTTAGCATAAATCGATTTAATTAATTATTTTTCTTCCTTAAAGAACATTAACGCTTACTTTTAAATTTGATTATGATTAAAAGAATTTGAAGTAGGTTCTTGATTCAGAGGCAATTTTGCTTTAAAATTATGAAAAGTTATTCAGATATTCAATTTTTGTTAAATAATATGATAATCTATTTATTTTGGTCGTTTATTATTAAATTTTGATATTATATTATAAAGCGAGAATCTTCATAACAAAATTACACGATATTCGAGTGTTTTTCTTCAAAAGGATTTCTTTTTTTTTTAAGTTATCTTGAAGAAAAAAAGTCAACTATTAAAATATTTTGAGTTTTAAACACAAAGCATCGGTGATACAAAATTTGAATAATTTAATTTCCCGACAGTAAATGATGAAAAATATAAAGAATAAAAGAATTTTGCTATTTTTTCATAACATTAGTGCTGTAAATATAAGAAAAATAAATAAATAAATAAATAAAATGCAAATTCGGTATGAATTTAATAAAAAATCTAAAGAATAACTTTGAGACTGTAAAAGACTGTAAGTAAAAATATTCATCCTTTCATAAAAAAATTTTAATAATAACAATTATTAATTTTTTAAAAAAATTTGCATTTTATTAAAAAAGGGCTTTGTTTTGAGATACAGACTGAATTATGATATGAAAATATGACAGAGTTCACTCTTCGTGCTTTCAATTTATTTAAAGTAAAAGTAAGTATCTGTTTTTGGTTGCAGTGTATTTATGCATGTATGTATGTATATCCTCAATTTTCTCAAAAACGATTGATTATGACATTCAACATTACAATTCTACTGCACAAGAGAATATTTATATATAAGAAATTGTCATATTATTTTGCCTATATATGTGACAAAATAATAAAAATATAAACCTTTTTTAAATTCCAAAGTTAAAAATTCCCAATCCCTTTTCTAACTTTAAATCTACAGCATAAAATTGATTTATCCGGCATAAAAATCATTAATATTCATTAGCATTTAAAAAATATTAATGTTAAAAATCATATATAAATTTCATCATTTTGAGACGTATTGGACTCTTATGTTTCAAAAACAAACTAAATTTGAAATCATTTGAATGATAATGTTCCAGCGTATATAGGGTTCTTTTGATCTTATGGTTAGACAACTTCAAACTCTTGCTCTTAGAAAAGTAGAAAATAATTTATTTACAGAACTTCAGAACAACAGAGTCTTCGAAACTCACAAATATTACTAGATATTCAAAAATAACTGCTCAAATCTATCGTATAAGTACAGCTTTAGATCCCAGAGACTCTTTATACAACGTCTCAACACTTAATAACATTCAAAACAACATAAATGAAACTCAAGCAAACTCGCTTAACAAACGCCTTGTTCACTCAATGACTGGCTGGTAAATAATAACCACAACAGCTCGCATCGCTTCTCTTCTTATATAGGCTCAGAGCATGTGCGGGAAATTTATAGAACCTTCTCGAAAAATCCACGGAACAACAAACAATGTATCAGTATATCTAAGGGGGGTTACCATAGAGAGGAAAGGTTACCATCGCCAACAATCGCCAAGTTTGTCGCCAACTTGGCGATATATCGCCAAATTTGGCGACCAAAATAGTCGTCAAAAGTGACGCCAACTTGGCGATACCTCTAATATTTCGCAAAGCTGCCATAGACATTCACTGAAAATAATAGAGAAGTTTGCTTGATAACAGGGACAAAAGCTAATATTAGTAAAGGAATGGAGCTTAATAAGATTATTTACATTATTTTACAGTACAAACACTAACTATTTACAAAATTCGTAACAATAAGTTTATGAATTATAAACATTCAAAATTTAGTGCTTCTAATGTCAAATTACCTTTTCATATTTTTATTAATATCTCCTGAATTTATGGTGCTGAATGTATGTGTAGCAATGATGCTAAAATACCCAAGCATAAATACGCTGAATTTACAATTTTTATAATTTCATGATACGAATTATAAATTATGAAATTAATATTCGAAAGAATTATAAATTGTAACCTACAATTTTATAATGGACTTAAATTTATTAAGTCCAGCTTTATGAAAATCCAAAATTACAAAATTTTGTTCCAGGCAAATTCAAATTGTGCTTAAAAAACGACAAAATAATGGTTTAAGGGACCATCTACGATAGAAGAGACTGGATATTTTAAAACTTCTTATGTTAGATAATCAAGCAGTCTTCAATGACTGCATCAGAGGCACCTCAGATGCTTTGATCAACAAGCTCTCTTGGTCAACAATCGAGCACCAAACTTCAATTTGGATACAGCCCCTAAAATATGTTCGTTTTAAAATAATTCCTTTCTCAGAAACTTATCGAACGAATTACATGAAAATTAGTTTTTATTCTAATTGAAGGATATTGAGTTCATTCATGCTGTCAGAATCGGGAACTGCTATTGGAAAAAACAAAGTTAGTATTCGTTTTAATATGTAGATGGCCGCCGATAGAAGAGACAGGATAGAAGAAAACTTCTTATGTTATCATATAATCAAGCAAACTTCAATGACTGCATCAGAGGCACCTCAGATGCTTTGATCAACAAGCTCTCTTGGTCAACAATCGAGCACCAAACTTCAATTTGGATACAGCCCCTAAAATATGTTCGTTTTAAAATAATTCCTTTCTCAGAAACTTATCGAACGAATTACATGAAAATTAGTTTTTATTCTAATTGAAGGATATAGAGTTCATTCATGCTGTCAGAATCGGGAACTGCTATTGGAAAAAACAAAGTTAGTATTCGTTTTAATATGTACATGGCCGCCGATAGAAGAGACTGGATAGAAGAAAACTTCTTATGTTATCATATAATCAAGCAGTCTTCAATGACTGCATCAGAGGCACCTCAGATGCCTTGATCAACAAGCTCACTTGGTCAAGAATCGAGCACCAGACTTCATTTTGGATACAGCCCCTAATATATGTTCGTTTTAAAATAATTCCTTTCTCAGAAACTTATCGTACGAATTACATGAAAATTAGTTTTTAGGCTAATTGAAGGATATAGAGTTCATTCATGCTGTCAGAATTGGCAACTGCTATTGGAAAAAACAAAGTTAATATTCGTTTTAATATGTTATCATATAATCAAGCAGTCTTCAATGACTGCATCAGAGGCACCTCAGATGCCTTGATCAACAAGCTCTCTTGGTCAACAATCGAGTACCAAACTTCAATTTGGATACAGCCCCTAAAATATGTTCGTTTTAAAATAATTCCTTTCTCAGAAACTTATTGTACGAATTACATGAAAATTAGTTTTTAGGCTAATTGAAGGATATAGAGTTCATTCATGCTGTCAGAATTGGCAACTGCTATTGGAAAAAACAAAGTTAATATTCGTTTTAATATGTTATCATATAATCAAGCAGTCTTCAATGACTGCATCAGAGGCACCTCAGATGCCTTGATCAACAAGCTCACTTGGTCAAGAATCGAGCACCAGACTTCATTTTGGATACAGCCCCTAATATATGTTCGTTTTAAAATAATTCCTTTCTCAGAAACTTATCGTACGAATTACATGAAAATTAGTTTTTAGGCTAATTGAAGGATATAGAGTTCATTCATGCTGTCAGAATTGGGAACTGCAATTGGAAAAAACAAAGTTAATATTCGTTTTAATATGTTATCATATAATCAAGCAGTCTTCAATGACTGCATCAGAGGCACCTCAGATGCCTTGATCAACAAGCTCTCTTGGTCAACAATCGAGCACTAAACTTCATTTTTGATACAACCCCTAAAATATGTTCGTTTTAAAATAATTCCTTTCTCAGAAGCTTATTGTACGAATTACATGAAAATTAGTTTTTAGGCTAATTGAAGGATATAGAGCTCATTCATGCTGTCAGAATTGGGAACTGCAATTGGAAAAAACAAATTTAATATTCGTTTTAATATGTTATCATATAATCAAGCAGTCTTCAATGACTGCATCAGAAGCACCTCAGATGCCTTGATCAACAAGCTCTCTTGGTCAACAATCGAGTACCAAACTTCAATTTGGATACAGCCCCTAAAATATGTTCGTTTTAAAATAATTCCTTTCTCAGAAACTTATCGTACGAATTACATGAAAATTAGTTTTTAGGCTAATTGAAGTATATAGAGTTCATTCATGCTGTCAGAATTGGGAACTGCAATTGGAAAAAACAAAGTTAATATTCGTTTTAATATGTTATCATATAATCAAGCAGTCTTCAATGACTGCATCAGAGGCACCTCAGATGCCTTGATCAACAAGCTCTCTTGGTCAACAATCGAGCACCAAACTTCAATTTGGATACAGCCCCTAAAATATGTTCGTTTTAAAATAATTCCTTTCTCAGAAACTTATTGTACGAATTACATGAAAATTAGTTTTTAGGCTAATTGAAGGATATAGAGCTCATTCATGCTGTCAGAATTGGGAACTGCAATTGGAAAAAACAAAGTTAATATTCGTTTTAATATGTTATCATATAATCAAGCAGTCTTCAATGACTGCATCAGAGGCACCTCAGATGCCTTGATCAACAAGCTCTCTTGGTCAACAATCGAGTACCAAACTTCAATTTGGATACAGCCCCTAAAATATGTTCGTTTTAAAATAATTCCTTTCTCAGAAACTTATCGTACGAATTACATGAAAATTAGTTTTTATTCTAATTGAAGGATATAGAGTTCATTCATGGTGTCAGAATCGGGAACTGCTATTGGAAAAAACAAAGTTAGTATTCGTTTTAATATGTAGATGGCCGCCGATAGAAGAGACAGGATAGAAGAAAACTTCTTATGTTATCATATAATCAAGCAGTCTTCAATGACTGCATCAGAGGAACCTCAGATGCCTTGATCAACAAGCTCTCTTGGTCAACAATCGAGCACCAAACTTCAATTTGGATACTGCCCCTAAAATATGTTCGTTTTAAAATAATTCCTTTCTCAGAAACTTATCGTACGAATATCATGAAAATTAGTTTTTATTATAATTGAAGGATATAGAGTTCATTCATGCTGTCAGAATCGGGAACTGCTATTGGAAAAAACAAAGTTAGTATTCGTTTTAATATGTACATGGTCGCCGATAGAAGAGACTGGATAGAAGAAAACTTCTTATGTTATCATATAATCAAGCAGTCTTCAATGACTGCATCAGAGGCACCTCAGATGCCTTGATCAACAAGCTCTCTTGGTCAACAATCGAACACCAGACTTCAATTTGGATACAGCCCCTAAAATATGTTCGTTTTAAAATAATTTCTTTCTCAGAAACTTATCGTACGAATTACATGAAAATTAGTTTTTAGGCTAATTGAAGGATATAGAGTTCATTCATGCTGTCAGAATTGGGAACTGCAATTGGAAAAAACAAAGTTAATATTCGTTTTAATATGTTATCATATAATCAAGCAGTCTTCAATGACTGCATCAGAGGCACCTCAGATGCCTTGATCAACAAGCTCTCTTGGTCAACAATCGAGCACTAAACTTCATTTTTGATACAACCCCTAAAATATGTTCGTTTTAAAATAATTCCTTTCTCAGAAACTTATTGTACGAATTACATGAAAATTAGTTTTTAGGCTAATTGATGGATATAGAGCTCATTCATGCTGTCAGAATTGGGAACTGCAATTGGAAAAAACAAATTTAATATTCGTTTTAATATGTTATCATATAATCAAGCAGTCTTCAATGACTGCATCAGAAGCACCTCAGATGCCTTGATCAACAAGCTCTCTTGGTCAACAATCGAGTACCAAACTTCAATTTGGATACAGCCCCTAAAATATGTTCGTTTTAAAATAATTCCTTTCTCAGAAACTTATCGTACGAATTACATGAAAATTAGTTTTTAGGCTAATTGAAGTATATAGAGTTCATTCATGCTGTCAGAATTGGGAACTGCAATTGGAAAAAACAAAGTTAATATTCGTTTTAATATGTTATCATATAATCAAGCAGTCTTCAATGACTGCATCAGAGGCACCTCAGATGCCTTGATCAACAAGCTCTCTTGGTCAACAATCGAGTACCAAACTTCAATTTGGATACAGCCCCTAAAATATGTTCGTTTTAATAAAATTCCTTTCTCAAAAACTTATTGTACGAATTACATGAAAATTAGTTTTTAGGCTAATTGAAGGATATTGAGCTCATTCATGCTGTCAGAATTGGGAACTGCAATTGGAAAAAACAAAGTTAATATTTGTTTTAATATGTTATCATATAATCAAGCAGTCTTCAATGACTGCATCAGAGGCACCTCAGATGCCTTGATCAACAAGCTCTCTTGGTCAACAATCGAGTACCAAACTTCAATTTGGATACAGCCCTTAAAATATGTTCGTTTTAAAATAATTCCTTTCTCAGAAACTTATCGTACGAATTACATGAAAATTAGTTTTTAGGCTAATTGAAGTATATAGAGTTCATTCATGCTGTCAGAATTGGGAACTGCAACTGGAAAAAACAAAGTTAATATTAGTTTTAATATGTTATCATATAATCAAGCAGTCTTCAATGACTGCATCAGAGGCACCTCAGATGCCTTGATCAACAAGCTCTCTTGGTCAACAATCGAGCACCAAACTTCAATTTGGATACAGCCCCTAAAATATGTTCGTTTTAAAATAATTCATTTCTCAGAAACTTATCGTACGAATTACATGAAAATTAGTTTTTAGGCTAATTGAAGGATATAGAGTTCATTCATGCTGTCAGAATTGGGAACTACAATTGGAAAAAACAAAGTTAATATTCGTTTTAATATGTTATCATATAATCAAACAGTCTTCAATGACTGCATCAGAGGCACCTCAGATGCCTTGATCAACAAGCTCTCTTGGTCAACAATCGAGCACCAAACTTCAATTTGGATACAGCCCCTAAAATATGTTCGTTTTAAAATAATTCCTTTCTCAGAAACTTATCGTACGAATTACATGAAAATTAGTTTTTAGGCTAATTGAAGTATATAGAGTTCATTCATGCTGTCAGAATTGGGAACTGCAATTGGAAAAAACAAAGTTAATATTCGTTTTAATATGTTATCATATAATCAAGCAGTCTTCAATGACTGCATCAGAGGCACCTCAGATGCCTTGATCAACAAGCTCTCTTGGTCAACAATCGAGAACCAAACTTCAACTTGGATACAGCCCCTAAAATATGTTCGTTTTAATAAAATTCCTTTCTCAGAAACTTATTGTACAAATTACATGAAAATTAGTTTTTAGGCTAATTGAAGGATATAGAGCTCATTTATGCTGTCAGAATTGGGAACTGCAATTGGAAAAAACAAAGTTAATATTCGTTTTAATATGTTATCATATAATCAAGCAGTCTTCAATGACTGCATCAGAGGCACCTCAGATGCCTTGATCAGCAAGCTCTCTTGGTCAACAATCGAGTACCAAACTTCAATTTGGATACAGCCCCTAAAATATGTTCGTTTTAAAATAATTCCTTTCTCAGAAACTTATTGTACGAATTACATGAAAATTAGTTTTTAGGCTAATTGAAGGATATAGAGTTCATTCATGCTGTCAGAATTGGGAACTGCAATTGGAAAAAACAAAGTTAATATTCGTTTTAATATGTTATCATATAATCAAGCAGTCTTCAATGACTGCATCAGAGGCACCTCAGATGCCTTGATCAACAAGCTCTCTTGGTCAACAATCGAGCACCAAACTTCAATTTGGATACAGCCCCTAAAATATGTTCGTTTTAAAATAATTCCTTTCTCAGAAACTTATTGTACGAATTACATGAAAATTAGTTTTTAGGCTAATTGAAGGATATAGAGTTCATTCATGCTGTCAGAATTGGGAACTGCAATTGGAAAAAACAAAGTTAATATTCGTTTTAATATGTTATCATATAATCAAGCAGTCTTCAATGACTGCATCAGAGGCACCTCAGATGCCTTGATCAACAAGCTCTCTTGGTCAACAATCGAGCACCAAACTTCAATTTGGATACAGCCCCTAAAATATGTTCGTTTTAAAATAATTCCTTTCTCAGAAACTTATCGTACGAATTACATGAAAATTAGTTTTTATTCTAATTGAAGGATATAGAGTTCATTCATGCTGTCAGAATTGGGAACTGCTATTGGAAAAAACAAAGCTAATATTCGTTTTAATATGTTATCATATAATCAAGCAGTCTTCAATGACTACATCAGAGGCACCTCAGATGCCTTGATCAACAAGCTCTCTTGGTCAACAATGGAGTACCAAACTTCAATTTGGATACAGCCCCTAAAATATGTTCGTTTTAAAATAATTCATTTCTCAGAAGCGTATCGTACGAATTGCATGAAAATTAGTTTTTAGGCTAATTGAAGGATATAGAGTTCATTCATGGTGTCAGAATCGGGAACTGCTATTGGAAAAAACAAAGTTAGTATTCGTTTTAATATGTAGATGGCCGCCGATAGAAGAGACAGGATAGAAGAAAACTTCTTATGTTATCATATAATCAAGCAGTCTTCAATGACTGCATCAGAGGAACCTCAGATGCCTTGATCAACAAGCTCTCTTGGTCAACAATCGAGCACCAAACTTCAATTTGGATACTGCCCCTAAAATATGTTCGTTTTAAAATAATTCCTTTCTCAGAAACTTATCGTACGAATATCATGAAAATTAGTTTTTATTATAATTGAAGGATATAGAGTTCATTCATGCTGTCAGAATCGGGAACTGCTATTGGAAAAAACAAAGTTAGTATTCGTTTTAATATGTACATGGTCGCCGATAGAAGAGACTGGATAGAAGAAAACTTCTTATGTTATCATATAATCAAGCAGTCTTCAATGACTGCATCAGAGGCACCTCAGATGCCTTGATCAACAAGCTCTCTTGGTCAACAATCGAACACCAGACTTCAATTTGGATACAGCCCCTAAAATATGTTCGTTTTAAAATAATTTCTTTCTCAGAAACTTATCGTACGAATTACATGAAAATTAGTTTTTAGGCTAATTGAAGGATATAGAGTTCATTCATGCTGTCAGAATTGGGAACTGCAATTGGAAAAAACAAAGTTAATATTCGTTTTAATATGTTATCATATAATCAAGCAGTCTTCAATGACTGCATCAGAGGCACCTCAGATGCCTTGATCAACAAGCTCTCTTGGTCAACAATCGAGCACTAAACTTCATTTTTGATACAACCCCTAAAATATGTTCGTTTTAAAATAATTCCTTTCTCAGAAACTTATTGTACGAATTACATGAAAATTAGTTTTTAGGCTAATTGATGGATATAGAGCTCATTCATGCTGTCAGAATTGGGAACTGCAATTGGAAAAAACAAATTTAATATTCGTTTTAATATGTTATCATATAATCAAGCAGTCTTCAATGACTGCATCAGAAGCACCTCAGATGCCTTGATCAACAAGCTCTCTTGGTCAACAATCGAGTACCAAACTTCAATTTGGATACAGCCCCTAAAATATGTTCGTTTTAAAATAATTCCTTTCTCAGAAACTTATCGTACGAATTACATGAAAATTAGTTTTTAGGCTAATTGAAGTATATAGAGTTCATTCATGCTGTCAGAATTGGGAACTGCAATTGGAAAAAAAAAAGTTAATATTCGTTTTAATATGTTATCATATAATCAAGCAGTCTTCAATGACTGCATCAGAGGCACCTCAGATGCCTTGATCAACAAGCTCTCTTGGTCAACAATCGAGTACCAAACTTCAATTTGGATACAGCCCCTAAAATATGTTCGTTTTAATAAAATTCCTTTCTCAAAAACTTATTGTACGAATTACATGAAAATTAGTTTTTAGGCTAATTGAAGGATATTGAGCTCATTCATGCTGTCAGAATTGGGAACTGCAATTGGAAAAAACAAAGTTAATATTTGTTTTAATATGTTATCATATAATCAAGCAGTCTTCAATGACTGCATCAGAGGCACCTCAGATGCCTTGATCAACAAGCTCTCTTGGTCAACAATCGAGTACCAAACTTCAATTTGGATACAGCCCTTAAAATATGTTCGTTTTAAAATAATTCCTTTCTCAGAAACTTATCGTACGAATTACATGAAAATTAGTTTTTAGGCTAATTGAAGTATATAGAGTTCATTCATGCTGTCAGAATTGGGAACTGCAACTGGAAAAAACAAAGTTAATATTAGTTTTAATATGTTATCATATAATCAAGCAGTCTTCAATGACTGCATCAGAGGCACCTCAGATGCCTTGATCAACAAGCTCTCTTGGTCAACAATCGAGCACCAAACTTCAATTTGGATACAGCCCCTAAAATATGTTCGTTTTAAAATAATTCATTTCTCAGAAACTTATCGTACGAATTACATGAAAATTAGTTTTTAGGCTAATTGAAGGATATAGAGTTCATTCATGCTGTCAGAATTGGGAACTACAATTGGAAAAAACAAAGTTAATATTCGTTTTAATATGTTATCATATAATCAAACAGTCTTCAATGACTGCATCAGAGGCACCTCAGATGCCTTGATCAACAAGCTCTCTTGGTCAACAATCGAGCACCAAACTTCAATTTGGATACAGCCCCTAAAATATGTTCGTTTTAAAATAATTCCTTTCTCAGAAACTTATCGTACGAATTACATGAAAATTAGTTTTTAGGCTAATTGAAGTATATAGAGTTCATTCATGCTGTCAGAATTGGGAACTGCAATTGGAAAAAACAAAGTTAATATTCGTTTTAATATGTTATCATATAATCAAGCAGTCTTCAATGACTGCATCAGAGGCACCTCAGATGCCTTGATCAACAAGCTCTCTTGGTCAACAATCGAGAACCAAACTTCAACTTGGATACAGCCCCTAAAATATGTTCGTTTTAATAAAATTCCTTTCTCAGAAACTTATTGTACAAATTACATGAAAATTAGTTTTTAGGCTAATTGAAGGATATAGAGCTCATTTATGCTGTCAGAATTGGGAACTGCAATTGGAAAAAACAAAGTTAATATTCGTTTTAATATGTTATCATATAATCAAGCAGTCTTCAATGACTGCATCAGAGGCACCTCAGATGCCTTGATCAGCAAGCTCTCTTGGTCAACAATCGAGTACCAAACTTCAATTTGGATACAGCCCCTAAAATATGTTCGTTTTAAAATAATTCCTTTCTCAGAAACTTATTGTACGAATTACATGAAAATTAGTTTTTAGGCTAATTGAAGGATATAGAGTTCATTCATGCTGTCAGAATTGGGAACTGCAATTGGAAAAAACAAAGTTAATATTCGTTTTAATATGTTATCATATAATCAAGCAGTCTTCAATGACTGCATCAGAGGCACCTCAGATGCCTTGATCAACAAGCTCTCTTGGTCAACAATCGAGCACCAAACTTCAATTTGGATACAGCCCCTAAAATATGTTCGTTTTAAAATAATTCCTTTCTCAGAAACTTATTGTACGAATTACATGAAAATTAGTTTTTAGGCTAATTGAAGGATATAGAGTTCATTCATGCTGTCAGAATTGGGAACTGCAATTGGAAAAAACAAAGTTAATATTCGTTTTAATATGTTATCATATAATCAAGCAGTCTTCAATGACTGCATCAGAGGCACCTCAGATGCCTTGATCAACAAGCTCTCTTGGTCAACAATCGAGCACCAAACTTCAATTTGGATACAGCCCCTAAAATATGTTCGTTTTAAAATAATTCCTTTCTCAGAAACTTATCGTACGAATTACATGAAAATTAGTTTTTATTCTAATTGAAGGATATAGAGTTCATTCATGCTGTCAGAATTGGGAACTGCTATTGGAAAAAACAAAGCTAATATTCGTTTTAATATGTTATCATATAATCAAGCAGTCTTCAATGACTACATCAGAGGCACCTCAGATGCCTTGATCAACAAGCTCTCTTGGTCAACAATGGAGTACCAAACTTCAATTTGGATACAGCCCCTAAAATATGTTCGTTTTAAAATAATTCATTTCTCAGAAGCGTATCGTACGAATTGCATGAAAATTAGTTTTTAGGCTAATTGAAGGATATAGAGTTCATTCATGCTGTCAGAATTGGGAACTGCTATTGGAAAAAACAAAGTTAGTATTCGTTTTAACATGTAGATGGCCGCTTAAACAAATTTTGCATTTATAATTTAAAAGTAGACGCAATTTCCAATTGATTGATACCAGCAAATTTCTTCGGGGTAATATTTTGCAGAGGTTGTAGAGGGTGTTTATTTTTTTTCCACGTCTGTACCATATTTACCATAATGTAGCATAATACCTTTTTTCACGAAATACCTGTTTCATACCAATTATACCACGAAAAGGGACAATTGTTATCATTATTTTTTCTCTCATGCCTTTCACGATACACAATCATGAGTATAAAGGATTTAAAAATCCCGGCATGGGCAAGGTAACTTTAAACCCAGCAAGATAACTTAATTTTAGAACTGTATCTAATCTCAGAGATACAGCATTGGGAATGTAAGTACGCTGGTAAAAACAAGTTTTTAAAACGGTAAATATTAATATATTTTTCAGTCGGCGTACCAAATGTATCGAATTCAAAATTGACCATTAGAAATTAATAGCCTTGTTGTGTTACAAAAGAATTAATTTTTAAAGCTAAAATAAAAATCATTTCTTTTTAAAATAATATGAAGGGGAATAACAATGGGGAAAAAAGGGATCCTTCAAAGATCATATTTTATGAATTAGGAAATTTTCTTTTACATTGAAAATGATGACATGTAGTAAGGTCTAAAACATGCAATCATGCAATAAATGCGAAAAACAAATGTTTTTTTTTTTTTTTTTTTTTTTTTTTTGATAATACAAAATGCTCAGTAATATAAACCAGACCAAGGCCATTTCACAAGATCTAAAAACTTAAAGATTGAAAAAATGCATTCTAAACTACTATTTGATTTAAATAGAAAACAAAAATTGCGATCCCAATTTATTTTTAACCCAAAAAATCTATGATTTTAATTACTATGAAAATGCTAATTTTGGTGCAATTAGAAACATATTGATTATTAAAATTATTCTGCGTCTGCTATAAAATATTTTTCCTTAAAAGCAACTTTTTTTTCAATTTAAGTCCATAGCTATATTTTAATATTAATACATTTTCTAAAGCAAGACATTTTAAATTAATGTATTCTCTTTTTGATGTAAAACGTTTTTCTTTGTATTCAAGGAAAATAGTGATTATTTTTACTTCAACATACATTTCCCCTCCAAAAAATATTCACACATTAAATTTTAGTTAGATTTCATAAAAGCATGGTTATTATTATTATATATATATACATTATTATATAAACCAATCAATTTAATACAAAATCACTACCTGAAAAAGGGGAATAAATAAATTATTTTGAATATAATCGAAATTTGTAGATCCAAAGTAGAATCTTCTTGACCACAAATACTTTGGAAAAATAAACATATTGTGTTGTTTCATCTTCTTATTCGTCATAAAAAATTGAAATAATATTAATTCGGAGCTACCAACATACATAAAATCAAAATAAAATGGAAACATTAAAAATAACATTAAAAATAGTGGAAACATTAAAAATAAATCATAATAACATTATTAAAATGGAAAGAAAAGGGTAAAAAACATACCAGACATTAAAGTTACCCCTAAAATTATGTAGCAAAAAATGGACTATTATAATCATAAATTAATTAAATGCATTTTATATCTATTGGAAGATGCCTTAAGGATATACTTTCAGTAGATATATAAGTAAAATTTAAATTATTTATTTAACGAAAAACAAAATTAAAAATAATAAGTAACTGATTTGTTAAATATAAGAAATATGTAAAATTTAATATGGATTACACATGGAATTTGCATGTTCCCCTTTATTTACAAAATACATTTTCAAAAGGGTTTTCAAATTAAAAAAAAAAAAAAAAAAAAAAAAAAAAAAAAAAAAAAAAATTCTTCCATAGATGTATTGTTTTATTTAAAAAAAAATAAGAGAATTTAAATTAACCAGAATAACCCCAAAATTCAATTAAAATCACTATAGCCAAGATTGGAATTATCAGTAATCTCACAAGACTATAACATAAAACTTTTTTCTTTAGTTATTTTAAACACTCTTTTAGATTCAGGTGGAAAAAAATATCCTTTTTTTCGTTCAAGACGACTTTAGAAAATAAGATCTTTTGGAACTCGCCCAATAATAGGAAAATTAAAAATATGTTGAATTAAAAAAGAATAAAAACGCTTTTTTTACAAGGGTTCTACATGAGACAAATTAAAAATAAGTTAATTGAAAATTTTTTTGCCTTTTAAAAATGGGAAAAACCTCTTTATTTTTTAATCTCACCTAGAGTTTTATTTTATAAAAAATATCATGTGGAGAACAATTAAATGTAGATTAAAATACAAAAAACTAACGAAAAGGAAGTTTTTGGAAGGGATTATTTTTGCTCGAATTTCATTTTGAAATAACTTTTATATTTCAGCATTTTTTGTGTGTATTTCCTGGGAAAAAATAGCCTTTTAACTTAAACAAAGAAATTGACGTTAAAAAAAGGGAGGAAACTGCATAATCCTTAATTCGGGATGTTGAAAAAAAAAAAAAAAAAAAAGTTAGAATATTTTTATAAAAATACCAGCTACTAAATTTTAATTAAAAATTAATCATTTGTATCGAATTAAATGTTTTTTAAATTAGAATATCTGTAATTACTAAATTCGGTATTTTTTCATTTTTCGAAATTACATTAACTGAGAAACGAATTTATTTTTATTTTAAAAAGCAACAGAAAGTTGTTCAAGAGTGGTAACATTAAATCTTTTCAACAATTTTGTTTATTTTTTAAAAATATGATTCAAACGATAAATTCACTGCATTTCAATGTCTAAATAAAAATACTAAAATAAAAAATAAGAATTAAGAATTTTAGAATAATAATAAAAAATAATAATCAATAATTAATAATCAATATTAAATAATAATAAAAAGTAATAATGAAAAAAAAATAAAAAATAATAATTTTAGAAAAAAAATAACTGCTTATTTAGTTGATTTTTTAAAAAAGCTTATGAAATTTTGATTAAAAAATCCTTATAGTCCAGGATTTTATCTCGTAAAATTCATGGTAGCGCTGAAAAAAAGCTTACTTCATGTTTTCTGTGTCGCTGAAAAGCAATTAACAGTTTCCCACCAAAATTTATCCGGCAACACCCCCTCCCCTCTCACATACACAAACAACCACCACAACCACCATCATCACCACCAAAAATTGGCAAAATGCGCCCAAAATTACTTTAAAAATTTTTTTTAATTGTTTTAGTAAAAAAGTATATAAAAATTCAGAAAATGGACAAAATTTGCAACAAATAAGATGCATGACATAATGTCGTAAGATGAATCGGGAGGGGTAAGCCTAATTCTCCAATATGCGCCACGGTGGCCGCGCCGCGAGCACTAAGTTATACAATTCCGCTTATAGTGCAAGCAATAGAGGATTTTACCTGGAAAAATCAAAGGTAGTTTTAGAAATCGAATTATTTTATGTTTTTTTTATCGCTGAATCCGAATTTGAATCTGAATTTGGCACTGCTGCACAAAGTTATGCGATTAAGCTTAACACACTCGCATCATTTGCATTCTCTATCCCGTTTCACCTCCGAGCTTTCCATATAAGGCCTACTTTGGGTCTTTAGGGTCGCTGAATCCTAATTTTAAATTTCCACAAAAATCCCCCTCCCACTCCCTATATTTTTGTAAAATGAGCCCCAAAATAAGTTTTTTTAAATTATTTTAGAAAAAAATGATCTAGAAATTCAGAAAGTAGACAAAATTTGCAACAAATTAGATGCATGACAATATGACGTAGGATAAAGATTAAAGGGGAGCCTACCTCACAGCATCAGCCACGGCGCTGCTTGCACAAAGTTATGTAATTCCGCTTATAGTCCAGGCAAAAAACGATTTTGCTAGGAAAAATTAATGATAGTTCTAGAAATAAACTTACTTTATGTTTTTTCGGTCGCTGAATCCGAATTTGTAATTTCTCACCAAAATTAATTTCTCACGGCAACACCCCCCCCTCTCCCGAATTGCATAACTTAGTGCACGCAGTGACGCTTCCCATGTTGAGCGGCAGCCACCCGCTCCTCCCCGTTCATGCAACATCATAATGTTATGTATCTAATTTCTTGCAAATTTTGTCTACTTTCCGATTATCTAGATATTTTTTTCTCTAAAACAATTAAATCGGTCAGCACGGAATTTTTAATGCCGGTCACATGACTTAGGCTATTATTATGTATATACGCAAGATTCCTTTTTCTCGCATTTTCCAATTAAAAAAAATAAAAAGAAAAAAAAAGAAAAGAAAAAACCCGCCGCATAAAAATGTAGAATTTAAAATTTAATACGGTTTACAGATCTTTTGAAGTTCTTATATCTTAGAAAATTGAAACAAAAGGTAACAATAAAAAAGAAATTTACACTACGGCGGGAAGAAACTTTTCAGTAGTATTATGCGGGAGAAAATCTTTTAGTTACAGCTGCTTAGAATCCCAGGTACTGTGTCTGTTATTTCTCTTTTAAGGAAGTTTTCTGTCTAAAGTATTGCAGTGATGGAGATATTGGACACCGTATATTAAATGATCGACGCAACAGCTGCCATCTTGTTCCCTTCTGACGTCTGTGAAAGCTTACCATGAAGATGCCAAAATACATTGATCTGCTTTCTTTATCTTTTCAAGAATGCAGTTTCTTTTAGAGAAAAATCTGGAAAATCTGGTCATTTATTTTGTATGACGGTCATTCAGAAAAGAATTTTATAGATTTAGGTTACGAAATACGAAATATATAAAATATGTTATATTTTTGTGTATACCTTAGAATGGTTTCACGTTTTCGTAAGGTAGCAGATAAATAAAGTGAATATTAACATTGAAAAGAGAAAAGAAAATGTGTGGAAAAATTTAAACTAACTTGAACAAATTATAAACAGTCGTGAAAAAAAAGTGAATACCCTCTTTAATTCTGCAAATAATTATAATAGAAGGGATTCACTAATATCAAACGATTGGAAACAAAATCTATTTATAAATGATGTAAATATAAAATATGCTTAAGGCGCTATTAATACGTAAAAAATTAGATCCATCTGTGTATTTCTTTTTTTTCAATGGAAACTTTCAAATTGGACAATATCATTTAAGTCTTCGGGTTTAACCAATGCATAAAAAGAAAATTTCAAATCATTCGGACGATAAGTTTTTGAATTATAAACATTCAAAATTTAGAGTTTCTAATGTTAAATTACATTTTAATTTTTTATTAATAGGCCAGTCAAATTGTCAGAAAAAAAGGTATGCTTAAGATATCTCTATTCTCGATCGACAAAAATAACCATTTTCCAAATAAATAAAAAAAAAGAAAAGAATTCAGTAACAATATTTTGTAAAAGTTATTTTATCGATGAAAGAAGACTGTGCATACACTGTAAAAAAAAAAAAAAAAAAAAATCAAGAGGTTACTAAAATTTTTTAGTAAATTTGTATTCCACAGAATTCTTTAGTAACCATTAGAAACATTTTTTTTTTTTTTTTGCAAGTGAAACAGACATTTCTTTTGTAAACTGAACAAAAGAATTTTTTGTATAACTAACTGAAAACTTTTTAGTATGAGCCACCAAGCAAATTTTAGTAATAGCTCCAAAATTATTTTAGTTAATTAAAAATTATATTTAGACTTCCGAAGCGGAAGATTTTTAGCAAAGCCGCAATAGATGGCAGCACCAAACATTGCTACCTGCTCTATTTTGACATGTTTCTAAAGGGGAGGGAAAGTCCAGAGATCATTACCCATGGTAACTCCCACGACAGGATTTTCATAATCCCTTTATTTAACGAGTACTTACGTTGCATACATTCGGTGCATATTTGGTGGCGCCCGGCATCGAACCCGGGTACTTTCAGCCTGCGTTAATTTAAGGCTATCACGGCCACACCAAGTGAGTTTTAGTAATAGCTATTAAAAATGTAAAAGTATTAACTCAATTCGTTGCTAGCTTTTTTCTAGTAATTCTTACAGATTCTTTGTAAGCGAGTAAGATTACAAAAAAATTTTTAGTAATTACAAGGATCAGTAAAATTTTTTTAGTAGATCGACCCTTTTTTTTTACAGTGTAGAAAATATGTATTATTCGGCTAATGCAAACTATAAGCCTAAATCGGATGCGAATCATAATAAATGAATACATTTCATATACTATGTTACGGACTTGATGGAAATTTGAATTGATAGAAATTTATTACTACCAAAGTGCTAAATTTAAATGCTGTTTCAAAAATCTTCAATTTATCTTAGAAAAAAAAGATTTCATCAAAAAATAATCTAGAAAAAATGTTTTACAATTGAGTTTCGCTCATCTGCATATTCCATTAGTGCACCTTATTGAAATCGCATTTAAAAGAAAATGCTTTTTTCCTTATTCAACTGTGGTATATATCAAACATGTCAGTTGTAGCCAAGGAAGATTATAGATGATTTTCTATTTCAAAATGAAGTATTCTTCATTTCCTTAAAGAAAGTTTTGTGTTTTTTTAAGCAATATCGGTTTGGAGTAGTTTGATAAAAAATAGAAATTGAAGTTAAAAAATACCTGAAAGATATAAAGTGTATTAAATATATCTCAGTAAGGGAAGACATTTTCATTTAGCTGTATTTCTTTTTGTCATTCCGTATATAAAAAGATCTGCGTGAAAACGGAACCATTGTAATATCACTCCAATGTCTGTCTGTAAGTCACAGCTATTTTACTTGTAAACTATAGAATGTAGAAAATCAAATTGGCTGAAGTAATGAAGACTACTGACTCATATAGTTTATAAATCATTCACAAATATGTTTAGAGGAAATGTTGCAAAGTTAATTAAGTTACTTGAAAAAAAAGAACCTTCCTTTTTATAATGTGTGCAAGCTTCTATAACGTTGAACTCAAAAATACATTTCTCGTAATTTTAGATATCTTCTATCTTAGAATTCTTGTATTTTTAGAGATAGTGACAAGAATGCAATGCAAAAATATGTCCCTCCTATCTTTCACTCTTTTTCTGAATCTACAAAACAAAAATATAAAATAATAAGGATAATAGAAAGTTAATTTTAAACTAAAATAAAACTTGACCCAATAGTAGACTAGGTCACATACTTTTTGAGAAAAGCGCATTTCATCGTTACTCACAAATTTTGATTTGGGATCGTTCAGCAGAACAATCGAGGAATGTTTGTAGATACCTATCGTCGCAAAAGTATAAAAGAATTTTTACTAATGGTTTTCGGTAAAAATGCCGGTAATTAGCCGAAATATAGTAATACTTCATCTCACACTATCCCCACGCAAATTATAGACTTATCTTCACACTTATCTTCAGAAGCCACGTAAACTTGATATAAAACGGCCACCAGCCATGCGAATGTAGAATACAAGCATTCATCACGTTCAACAACTAAACATTACAGGCATAAAAATAGAACGTTACCGCAATTGAATGCCAAATATCAATAATATAAAATTTAAACTAACTGCACACTATAATAATTCACTCAGTTTTACATCTAAACTGGGGATATAGACAACACTACATTTAAAACTTGGTACCGAACAATAATAAAACGCATAATTTTATATGGAGCATGTATCGGGGATGGGAGGCAACCTCACATAACATGCTTTTATGAAACTGATATCAATACACTGTACATAATTGACTGTGGCTAGTTTTTATATTTTTCCACAATTTTCTTTTTTCTTTTCAATTTCTATAGTCATTTTATTTATCTGCAATCTTACGAAAACGTAAAACCATTCGAAGATTTGAACAAAAATATAACACATTTTATGCATTTCGTATTTTGTAACCTTAATCTATAAAATTCTTTTCTGAATGACCGCCATATAAAATAAATGCTCATATTTTCCACATTTTCTTTAAAAGATAAAGAAAGCAGATCAATGGTTTATGGCATCTTCACGGTTAGCTTTCCCAGACCTCGGAGGGGAACAAGATGGCAGCTGTTACGTCGATAATTTAATATACGGTGTCTAATATCTCTATCACTGCCATACTTTAGACAGAAAACTTGCCTGAAAGAGAAACAACAGTCACAGTACCTGGGATTCTAAGCAGCTGTTACAGAGAGATTTTCTCCCGCATAATACTACTGAAAAGTCCCGAAATTTCTTCCCGCCTTAGTGTAAAGTTCTTTTTTATGTCTAACTTTTATTTCAATTTTGTTATATACATTATATTTTATAAGGTCCTAAAATTCCCTGAATTTAGTCTAAATCTATGCAAATTAGTCGTCCAAGTGAATTTTAAGTTGAAACGTAATAATATTAAAATTAGTACTTCAGAGCTGACATTTTGTTGTAAATTTTGTGTCATCTGTATATAGCCTCGAAACAGATTGACATATGTTCTGTTTTTTTTTTTTTTTTTTTTTTTTTGCATATCTCGTTCATTGCTCATTTACAAATACACTTGTTTGCTCGTTGTGGATTTGTTTCTCGTCATACATTTATACTTCTTTAATACCACTATTTTTTGATGAAAACATTTATTTTATATAATTGCAGATATTAGCCATTAAGTAAGACGTACATTATTTATTCAGAAATTATGGCAACTAAAACGTGTATAAGAAAGAGGAAAAATATTATTTCAAATTTAATTATGAAATGCATTTATTTCTACACAATTATTATGTTCACTTTTTATTTCATTAAACAATGTACATATTTGGCCCTAGTTAGCGTTTATATTTTTTCCACAATTTTTCTTTTCTCTTTTAATTTTATATATTCATTTGATTTATCGGCGATCGTACAAAAACATGAAACTACATGAAGGCATGCACAAAAGTATAACACATTTTATAAATTCCAAAATTATCCAACCTAAATCTATAAAAAATTCTGAATGACCGTCATATAAAATAAATGTTCATAATTTCCAATTTTTTTTTCTGTAAAAGAAACTGAATTCTTCTATTATTTTTTCCACAATTTTCTTTTCTCTATTCAATTTCTATATACCTTTTTTTAATCTGAGACCTTGCAGAAATGTGAAGCCATTCTAAAGTATACACAAAAATATAACAGATTTTATATATTTCATATTTTGAAACCTAAATCTATAAAATTCCTTTCTGAATGACAGTCATATAAAAAAGTGCTCATGCTTTCAACTTTTTTATCACTAAAAGAAACTGAATTCGTGAAAAGATAAAGAAATCAGATCAATGTATTTTGGCATCTTAAAAGTAAATTTTCACAGATGTTGTCTAGGGGAACAAAATGGCAGCTGTTACGTCGATAATTTAATATACGGTGTCCAATATCCCCATCACTGCCATACTTTAGACAGAACACTTGCCTAAAAGAGAAATAACAGACACAGTACCTGGGATTCTAAGCAGCTGTTTCTAAAAGATTTTCTCCCGCATAAATCTGCTAAAAAGTCCCGAAGTTTCTTCCCGCTTTAGTGTAAATTTCTTTTTTATTTCTACCATTTGTTTCAATTTTTGCTATGTACATTATATTTTAAAAGGTAGTGCAATTCCCTGAAATTAGTTTAAATTTATGCAGCATAATCTTCAAAGTAAAATTATTACTAAAGGTAATATTATTAAAATTAGTACTTGGAATTTTTCATTTTGTTGTAAATTTTATGTCATTTGTATATGGTCTCCATTCAGATAGATACAATTCTATTTACTAAAATAATTACATATTATTGGTAGATAAGGAATATTCTCGTTTTGCATACTTTTATACTTCTTTAATACGACCATTTTTTTTTTTTTATATATAAAAACTTTTGCCTTATATAATCGCAGAAATTAGCCATTAAGGCGAACATAATTATTCAAAAAATGCTGCAACAAAAACGAGTGTAATATGGGAAGGAAGAAATATCATTTCGAATTTAATAATGAAATGCAACTATTTATTTCTTTTGAATTATGAAGTGTACTATTTATTTATTTAAAGAATGTACATAATTGGCTTGAATTATCATTTATATTTTTTCCGAAATTTACTTTTTTCTTTTCAATTTCTTTATTCCTTTTTTTTTTTTATCTGAGAACTTGCAGAAACGTGAAACCATTCTAAGGCATGTACAAAAATGTAACATATCTTAAGTACTTCGTATTTTATAACCTCAAATCTATAAAATTCTTTTCTGAATGACAGTCATATAAAATAAATGCTCATATTTTCCACATTTTTTTTCTCTAAAAAAACTGAATTCGTGAAAAGATAAAGAAAGCAGATCAATGTATTATGGCATCTTCACGGCAAGCTTTCACAGACCTCGGAAGGGAACAAGATGGCAGCTGTTACGTCGATAATTTAATATACGGTGTCCAATATCTCCATCACTGAAGTATTTTAGACAGAAAACTTGCCTAAAAGAGAAATAACAGACACAGTACCTGGGATTCTAAGCAGCTGTTGCTAAGAGATTTTCTCCCGCACAATACTAATAAAAAGTCCTGAAGTTTCTTCCCGCCTTAGTGTAACTTTCTTTTTTATTCCTACCTTTTGTTTCAATTTTTGGTATATACCTTATATTTTATAAGGTGATGAAATTTCCTGAAATCAGTCTAAATTTATGCAGATTTATCTGCCAAGTAAATTTAATATTTAAAGATGATTTATAATAGTATTAAAAGTAGTACTTTAAATGTATCACATTGTTGTAAATTTTATGTCACTTATTTATGGCCTCGAAACAGATATATATTTTTTCTGTTTTGTGAACACATTGTTGGTTGGTCACAAATGTACTCGTTTTGCATACTTTAATGCTTTTTTTTATTATCACTATTTTTTACTAAAAAACATTTGCCTTATGTAACACAGTCCTGCGAAATTAAAGTTTTTGAAAATTAAAAGGTAAGTTTTTGTTGATTTTTATGTTGTTTGGTATGTTTATTTTTAAATGACCTCCATTTTTTTCATCACATCATGATTTTCTGTAAAATTGATATCAATATCTTTGTTAGAATCTTATTTGAAAAGGTATTGTCTCGAAAAATTTTAAATATACAAAGTACAGCAGTGGTTTTATCTATTTAAATCTTTGTAAAATAATTGTTTCTAACAGCATGTTCAGCACAACTTATTAGTCACATAACTGAAGTGTCCAATGTTACCGGCCGATTGTAGGTTATTACGAAATGAAACCAAGGCGAATTGTGACGTCAGCTAGAATTCAACTGGATATTTTTCATTCGTGTCACAATTCGATTTCGTACAGCTTTAAAATTGGTCGGTAACATTGGCCTATTTGGCAAGTTGCGCTCAACATGCCCTAAGTGAGGCAAAATGATTTTTCACTAATCGTTAATCGATTATTTTTTATGGATTTAAATGGATGAAAATCGCTGTTGCCAGATCGCATTCGCCTTTGACCCAATATTGAGTCTTATCACGGCTCTCCACTCACTAATGAAGCTTAGGTATTTTTTGCATCCGCCTTGATGACCAAGAAGCACGGAGAGAACTTTCAGTGTTCCATGGAATATGGTTAACGGAAAGGGTTCAATCGAGGTCGGCATATTTTATTTTCTTGCGAACAAGAGCCAAGTTTTCTAAGCGTTCATTTAAAAGCATTGATTTCCTAACTGGTACAGATGAATGCTGGCTTCCCTGACCAAGGAAAGATTTAAGGCTCCTTTTTCATGAATGTATAAACAGCCTCCATTCAATTTTATCTTAGATGATAATGCAATTGCTCAACAGTCTGGGATCAACAGAACAATGGACCAGATACTCCTCTTCATCAAAGTGCTTAACAAATTCCTTTTCTTGTTCCTGTACAAAATGTAAATAGGTTTCTTTTGGGCGATAAGTCTTTTTTCATTGAATCTGGATCCAACAATTCAACTGCCTCTTTTTATAAGCCATATTTGAGCACATATGTAATATAAAAAATGAGTGCATAACGGCTCATATTTAAAAACTTAGATGAATCAAAATTGAGTACATGTGTTCCTTACTTTTTAGTACATGTAGTTCGTAACTTTAAAAAAAAAAAAAAAAAAAAAAAAAAAAAAAAAAAAAAAAAAAAGAATGTAAAATATTTAAAAATGAGTCCCTTGTTGCTAAATTTTGAGAAACCGTTGTCACACATAAATTATAGAACCAAGCATATATTTTAGATTTTTTTTTTTCTTAGCCAAAACAGATAAAACATCTTTTTTATTTTTAAGCATGATTTGTTTAAAAAACAATCTTTGCCGAGTGCAAGTAGATTATGAAAAAAATAATCCTTTTGGACATAAAGCGATCTAAGTAGTTCAGCATTTGTTTTCGGCTTGTTTCCGCTTCATATTCCATAACAAAATTAAAACTGCATGCAAAAATAAAAAAATAATAATTTTAAAACACAAATTAAAAACACATGTAATCCAAATATAGCTCAAACCATTCAAATTATCAGAATAATAAAGTTTGCTGTAAATATCAATCATTGGTGATTTCTTTGACTATTAACTTCTGGCATGTGGATAATCCAAAAGTGTTGTTTTTAATAAATCTCGAAACTTCTTTTTGAATACATATCTATTTTTCATATTTTTGTAAACAGAAAAAAAAATAATTTTCCTATTAAATATGTTTTAAAAACAAAAACGAATTTTATGCATATCCTGCATATCGTCTATAGGATTTTATACATGGCACATAATTAAATACAATTAAAAATCAATTAAGAAACACTCCTACACTGAATACGCTTTTCCTCAGTTATCATTCATAGACAATAACGCATCCATTTTCTCTTTCAGCATTGTATATAAATTTTAATTTAATATAGAAAAAATAATTGAATTATTTGATTAAAAATGAAATTGCTCTTAACATAAAAATGAATTTAATTTTCAAATAAGGAATTTAGTAAATAATATTAATACTTTTTAAAATCCTCCCTCCAATCCAAATTTATACATGCATGTGGGGGAGAGGGAGACATTGGGAAACTTTATCCATGCGATCCAAAGAGGCTTTCTGTACCCCAGGTCACTTGTTGATTTTTTTTTTTTTCAAATGTCGGTAAGACATTTTTGCAAAGGTGCCAAAAAGCAATTAAAAATATCATTAAATATATATTATAAAACACAAAAATGTGCTTGAGCAAAGCTAACCGCATATTATTTAAAAACTGTAACTCAATTTACTGATTTTTTTTTTATATATACATAAAAAAAAAATATTCTTAAGCACGATTTGTTTAAAAATCAATCTTTACTGCCTGCAATCGCATTACGAAAAATTAATCCGTTTGCACATAAAACTATCTAAGTAATTCGGGATTTGTTTTCAGCTTATTTCTGACTCATATCCATAACAAAATTAAAACTGCGTGTAAAAATAAAAATAATAATATAAAAAATCACTAATTTAACAGACATGTAATCGAAATGCGTGTTTAAACCGCTGTAGTTATCACAAATATAAAGGTTATTGTAAATAGCAATCATTGGTTATTTCTTTAACTGTTAATTTTTGGCATGCGGATAACGCAAAAGTATTACTTTTAATAAATTTCGAAAAAATTTTTTCAATACATGTCTATTTTTCATTTAAAAAAAGTCTCTTTGATGTTTGCTTTTACTGTGCAACATGAAAAATATATTAAACGCAAAAAAAAAACTATTGTAATTTTCAACTTTAAAAATGGTTATAACTTATTTTTGTAATCTGAGATGCCCAGGCTGAAATCTTACAGAGAGTAATTACAGAACTAAAATTGCTAAATATCATATCTTGATTTTATTTTTTTAAATTTAAAAGATGCTTTTTTTGTCAGCATGGTAATTTCATGAGTTAATACGCAGATACACCTAGTATTTTCCCTTTCACAAAGTCCTTTTACGAAGTTTTCTACTTAACGAAATATTCTGCGGAACTTTGACTTTAAACACTGTTAACATGCAAATTAATCTCCATATTACGAAAAAATATACTCTATATAATGAATTTTATTCCACTTTCGTGAGTATACAACATTCAAACGGAGAGGTTGCTGTTGCTACAGTCAAATTTCCCTTTAACGAAATTCTTCTTTAACGAAGTTTTCTAAACAAAGAAATTTTCTGCTAAACCTGGACTTTGAACACCGTTACAGTGCAAATTAACTTCCATATTTTGAAAAATATGTTCAATAAAATGAAGTTTATTCCACTTTTGGGCGTGTAAAACATTCAAACGGAGGGGTTGCTGTTGCGAAAAATGTATTAATTTATATCAGCGGATTGTACTTAAATGAAACTATTTCCTCATCTAATCATTTCCATTAAAAATTAAAAATGCTAAAAATCTTCGATATAATAAAAAGGGGATTACTGTTTTAAAAGAATGCTGCAGATGGATTTTCCGAGCACTTACAAAAGTACGAAAAAATTTATTAACAGTATATTTTTTATAAGAAATTTATACAACGTGATATTAAAGACTTTTTTTTTTAATTAAGGTATTGGAATACGAGAAAAAAGATCTTTCGCTACGCTTCAGATTTTGTTTACACTTCTTTTTTTAAAGACATTATTCTAATTAAATTTTATTCATATGTCCACATTGCATAACAAAAAGGCTACTGCCCGAATTAAAATAAATTTTTGCAATTCCCCCATTTTATTTGTGATTTTTATTTTCTGCATGTTTATTTTAGTTACAAAAATCATGGATTTGAGGTCATTTCTATTTAACGAAGAGACTTCCTTAAATGGAAGTTTCTCTGTATATGTTTCTTTATTTCTTTCTTTCTTTTTTTCCAAACCCAGTTGAGTTTATTTTCTTGGTAATGAACAGAGAATTTTCTTAAGAAAAATATTAATTAGAAATATTAACTCGTTTTCGCTCTAATGATCTAAGTAGTTCAGAATATGCTCCTGTAATATTATTTAGCGAAATAAAATTCATTAAAAAATAAAGTAATATCACTTTTAAAACGCAAATTTAACGCACATTTATTCAAACTATACACGTTTAAAAACCACTGAAATTGTCAAAATTAAACAGCCTGCTGTAAATAGCTACCATCGTTAATTTCTTAAAATATTAATGCCTGGTATGTGGCTAATAAGAAAGTAACGCTTATAATACATTTAAAACTTTACTCGAATATATTTAATTTTTTCTTCGAAAAATGTTTTTGCTGTTTATTTTTAGTGGGGAATCAAAAAGTACACTGGTGTCCAAAAGTTAAGCATAATTGTAAAAGTTAAGTATAGTTAAGTAAGTAATGAAAATCGGAATGTGGTGAAACGTGATATGCGAGTGTAAAACGGTTATAAAGTAAGAAAACATTCAAAAGAACGATAATATTTACTTTTATTGTCCAAAGTAGCAATTTGAAAGAAAACTGAGCAAGTAAGGGTTCAAGTTTTAAAGGAAAAATGAAAGAAAACATTAAATAAAATGGTGATGCTGCAGTTTAATAAGGCGTGTGGTCACCTCTGACAGCCAGGCACGCTACACAGTGATGTCCAAAACCTGCTATAAGATTAAAAATGAGTTGTGGGCTCAAACAGTTGCAAACTTCTTTGAGAGCTCCTTTCAGTTTTGGAACGGAGCGTGGTGGGTGCGAAAGGACTGCAAGTTGTTTACTGAGGATATCCCATACATGCTCGAAAGGATTTAAATCCTGGGAGTTCGCAGACCACGACACGCGCTGGATGTTTTCCGATTCAAAGAAGTCGTCAACACCACGTTGCCACGTGGCATTATCATCCATGAATGTGAAGTCAGGACAGACAGCACCTTGAAACAAGCGAACATAAGGATCAAGAGCTTCGTCTCTGTATCTTTTACCAGTAAGAGATCCCTTGTAAAAGATATGGAGGTCTGTGCGACCGTCGAACATGATGCCTGCCCATACCTTTACCTTCCTCCCCTGATGGAAAAGATGTCTCTCCATTATGTTTCTTAGTTCAAAACGTCTTTCACTTTCTCTCCATATCGTTACCCGACGAGAATCAGTACTCAGACTAAATCGGGACTCGTCACGTCAGCGCGTTTATGCGCAGACGTGAGAGGGATGCAAACTGCAGGTCTTCTGGCATACCGGCCAGTATGATTGAGTCTCCTGTAAACAGTTTGTCTAGAAATTCGTGTTCCTGTGGCGACTGTGAGTGCCGAACCCAGTTCTCTGGCAGTACTGCACATTAGGGTGGAGCGAAAAAAATTTTTTTTTGAAAATCAAAAACGGGTAGGTGCCAAAAGTTGCCTTTATACTAGTACATCAACTGCGTGAAATTTTACCGCTGAAAAAAAATGGCTTGAGTCTGCGCTTTTGCTCCAAAAATCGAAATTTTGGGTAAAATTTGTCATTTTTTGACATTTTTTCAAAAAAATTAAAAACTTCCTTCAGAGCTGGTTAGTATTTAAAAGTGGTGCTTAGACCTTTATATTTATCTGCTTAACATATTTAAACTATAAAACAATATCTGTAGTCTGTATAATTGGAACAAATCTGACAACTTTTTGTGAAAAATCAGCGTTAACCTCCCTATTGGAGCATACAACGAAATGTTGTTTTGAATGCATTTCTTACCTAGCTGCTTTCAAAACTACTGTGTACATAACTCATAGAGGTGGTTGCATTATCCCATCCGTCTCAACCACCCAATCATCTAGGCCAGTTTTTTATTTATGTATTGAATTGTTATTTTTTTCCCGAAGACGAGTATAAGTTTTCTATATATCAAAGTAATTTATCTCTTCTTTGTATTCACTGACTTTGGATGATTTGGATCATGCTGGTGTGACCTGCTGCACGTATATTTTTATACCATGTATAACAGAAGAGAAGCTGAGTAATGTATTGGGTGTGTTCTTAATTGAGCCTATTCAGCAGTCTATTATCTTGATTAAAATTTCATGTAATTAGTACATTATGATTGGAAGTTCTGTTATCACAACATTCTTTCAATCTATTACATTTTATATGCAATTATTTGCCTAATAATTGATTGTATGAATTCAATTTCTAGTATGTCATCATTTATTGAACCTATTACATTGAATATATGCTGAGAAGTATATGAGCTTTAATATTATGACGATCGTCACAGAGGATTGCAAACAAAATCTGCGTGTAAAACAACAATATTTCTAAAGAAGTTTTAGCATGCTTTATGTCGTTTCCTGTGTTGTTCCGTAGTCTAGTAATTTCTAATAAGATTTTAGATCTATTATTCAGGTGTGTTGTACATTTGGTATAAAACATCCCGCGGTATAAACTTGGATTGTACATTTTGTGAGTGAACATATAGACGCTGATTGCCAATCTGTGCTTATATAAAGCGGAAAATTTTATTAACTTTATGAGCTGTCTTTTGTGTGAGATGTTTTCTAAATTCCTATTCCCCATTCTTTCTGAGAAATAGCTTTCCTTGTGAATTAGCTTTACAATCTCCGACAGAAATTTCTAGTCTGTTCTGAGTATCTTTTTCTCAATTTGAAAAAATAATTGTTTCAAAATTATTCTCTATTTTATTTTAAAAAAATTGCAATAGGAAGTGAATAGTACGTAGACAAAGATTTTCCTTATTGATCCAGTGAATCCATGTAGCTTAGAACGTTTTATATCGACTTCTCTAATAATTGACGCAGAGGAAATTCACTGGAGTTGAAGTAGCGAATGATTCAATATTATACACAATTCTAAGCTTACCCCATGCAAAATGGTTCACAGTGACAAATAAAATTCTCCTAATTTTAAATGAGTACTTATAGTCGATTAGAATCCGTACATTCCCTCATAAAGTACTATGCATTATAAGTTTATGCCCAGGACATTTCACCATCAAATGTTGTCCATTCATAAAAAGGGGATCTAAAAGTTAATAGGAAATTACCTGGATACGAAAACACTTAGAAAACGGCATAAAACTAATGCAAAAAAAAAGGTTATTTATAAAAGCGGTTGCTTTACACATGGAGAACAAATTTTCATTGCAATTCTCTCTGACGATCACCATCACATTAAACAGCTCGCTTCTCAACATATAAAAAATGCAAAAGTAGAATAAATGATGGCATACTTATAGTTGAAATCTCTGAAATCATCTTTGAAGCAAATCATTACGTAAAAAAAATACAATTGACTGAAAAAATGTTGTGGTAACAGAACTTCCAATCACTATTCATCAACTGAATGTAAGTTTGATAAATATAATACATGGCCGAATAGATCCGTTTAATAATATTCTCGTACATTACTCTGCTTGTCTTTTTTTTTGTATAAACTGTAAGAATATACATGAAGATAGTTACAGCAGCATGTGGATGCAAAGAACAGATGAACAAGGTGGAAGCATCGAAAACATGCCAAATTTTTCTAAAGAAAATCACAAATCAATGTATAAATAAAACACTGTATTAAGATGATCGAATAGTTGGGCCGGGTGGTGTAGGAAATATAGCCACCTCCACGACGCATGTCCAAGGTAGTTTTGAAAACAAGATCATTATTAAAAACAACAATTCGTTGTATGACCCAATAGAGTGGTAATACTGTTTTCTTACTAAAAGTTGTCTGTTTTGCTCCAGCTATAGGGAATAAACATATTGTTTTATAGTTTAAATATGTTAAGCAGATAAATATAAAGGTCTAAGCAACACTTTTAAATACTAACCAGCTCTGTAGGATTTTTTCAATTTTTTTGAAAATATGTCAAAAAATGACAAATTTTACCCAAAATTTCGATTTTTGGAGCAAAAGCGCAGACTCAAGCCATTTTTTTTCAGCGGTAAAATTTCACGCAGTTGATGTACTAGTATAAAGGCAACTTTTGGCACCTACCCGTTTTTGATTTTCAAAAAAAAATTTTTTTCGCTCCACCCTACTGCACATCTAACGTCGCGCACTTATTACCAGATATCAGTCTTGGCGAAGGGTTGTGACTTTTGGTCGATCTGGTACAGGTCGTCGGGTAACATATCCTGTACTTTGAAATCTCTGCCACGGTCTTGAGACCACACACTGGTCCACGTTTAGAATTCAAGAAACTTCGGTTTGTTATTGCCCGGATTCCAGTAATCCAACGATTCTTCCTTTCGCAAACATGTCTATTTGTTGTCTTTGTGCCATCACTATTCCTGTTTGATCGTAACAATGTTTCTTGGCAAGTGAGTTATACGAAATTCATCTGAGCTGTCTATACGCATGAACCAGTCTATAAGTATTCCGATATGCGAAGGTATTTCGCGCACGACGTAGTAGACTGAAAAGTTTCGTATAAATCCAATAGTTCTTCAACCAATTAATCTCCTCAAGTAATTTTTAATAATTTTACGAATATTTACTTCACGTTTTGAGCATTTTACGAATTACGCTTAACTTTTGTATACCAGTGTCTATATTCATTGTAGAAATCTCAATTACAATTTTTTATTTAAAAATACTGTTTATCCCCTATATTTTTAAAAAACCCAAGTCGAATTTGCTATTGTAAGTAATAATAATTGCTAAAAATAATATTTTGATTTTTTTCCAGCATTGAGAAAAATGCCTCATTTTTAGATTGCTAAAGATCGATATAATTTTAGAAGTTCATATGTAGCTCCTTTTTTTCAAACCCATTTGAGTTTATCTTCTTGGTAACGAACTGGGAATTTCCTTTTGTTCACTAAGTGGTTTATCTTCGGATGAAATTTTAAAAGCATCTATTATTCAATGAAATTTTTGTAAAGGAAAAACGTCTTGACATCTAACACTATCGGTAAAGTTACAGTCCATTGTGATGTTAAACGAGCATACAGATTTTCTTTATACCCACATTCATCGCCCTATTCACTAACGCTTTTGTGTGAATATAAAATACATGTGTGTATGTGTTTTGCATTTGATAAAATAATGTTGAACAAGATAAAAAATTATTCTAAATATGGGCACAAAGAAATTTGTCGATGCAATCATTTTACCAGTTAATGGGTTAGAGGTAATCAGAACTTTAAAAAAATCGATTTTTTTATTTTTGCATTTTCTTAAAGTATAATATTTTAAAAATATACCCGGAAAATTTGAAGTTCATCCGACAAATACTTTTCGAGTTATTTGGCAATTAACAATGGATTCGTCAGACTCTCGGGAACGCTCCGGAGCAGGTAGCTAGCGAAAAGACTGCGGGCGCGGCTCCTGATGTTTTAGAAGCTATCAAGACAATTTATGAAGATCTGAGTAGTGCCAATTTAATTTAAAAATGCATGGGTGGATTCAGTCAGAATAAAAATGCGAGCTTAAATCAACTAGTGTGGAAAATATGCCCAAAAACCATAAATACAAGTTACACTATCGTACAAATTAATGCATATACTGCTACTGCTATATTCAATGAAGATATACATTCATTATTTATTTTAATAAATGAACTGAGATTTAATTGTGGGCATAATTCACATCAGTATGCCAAAAAACTGATGCTGCACGTATGAAGGTAGCAGATAAACGAACTAACAATAAAACTCGAGAACGTAGAATGTGAAGTAGACAACAGCAAATCAATATTTTGGAAGCTTCTTCAACAGCCGAAGAACTATTATATGACTCAGGAATAGATGACTCGGTATAAGTAATTAAATAATTCGTATTACTCTACATAAATCGAGTGTAAAACTTTAAATGCACTTTTCTGGAAACTAGGTTTTTTGAACTAGTGACCACTGTAACTCAAAAATCGCTTACTAGATTTGAAATTTATATAGCGTTTGAAAAACATAAGAAACACATGTGCTTGATCGAAGGATTTTTTTTTTTTTTTTTTTTTTGGAAAAAACTTCGATTCTTATAAACAATTAACTAGTGGTGTTTTTCGAAAACCTAAAAAAAAAATTTCCTAAAGCCGCAATTCTGTTGATAATTTAAAAAAAAATAAAAACTTCGATCAGGCACTAGATTATTTATTAAAATAACTAATTAATCTTGTCCGATTGATTTTAGATGAATGTCTAAGGATTTGTGATGGTCACCGCAAGGCACTCCTTATGAAACAGAGTCTTACACAAAGATCAACAATTTTATAAGTATTAAATTTTTTTTTTTTTTCAAATTTTTGTAAAGTCGAGTCAAAACATAATGTAATCATGTCATATTATTATATACATTTGATTAATTTAGTTACGGACAAAAGAAATTATTAAAAATTCTCATTTTTTTCATGTCGCTGACTACCCTTAATACCCCTTAACCCCTTCGAGACGGGAGTCTTTAGCGAAATTTTTAATGCTTCGTCACCAGTTTTTAAAAACAAAAATTTGTGCCTTATTAAATCGAGGAAATGCTCCGATTACACAAGGCAAATTTTGCAGTAAAATTTTACTGGTGGCGATAAACACGGATTCTTAAGCCTTTTTGCGGCGCGTATACGTGTCGCTCTTCCCCAAAGGGTTAATGTGATACAATTAACAAAACATTTTAAAGTTAAAAATATTACACTCTTTCTGACAATTCAAATCTTCCAACTTATTTTATGTACTTAAAAAAAAGTTATGATACTTATTACATAACTTTAATTAATTTATAGAAAAATTTCAGAAAATTCTTATATGCGACATTTATTTTTATTAAATAAAAACAGTGTCATGTGATACAATCATATATCATTGTTGCAAAATTATGGGTTTTTATTTATTCAGTATATTTAGCCTTATTTCAGAATAGCAATTTCAGGAGTTAGTAGGTAGGTCTTATTTTTTTTTTTTTTTCAAACCTAGTTAAGCTTATCTGTTTGGCAATGAACTGAGCATTTTCTTTTCTTCACTAAGTGGTTTTTCTTCAGATGAAATTTTAAAAGCATCAATTATTGAATGAACTTTTTGTGAAGGAAAAACGTCTTGACATCTAACACTGTCGGAAGAACTCGAGTCCATTCTGGTGTTAAAAGAGCATACAAATTTTCTTTATGCCCACATTCTTTCCACATTCCTTCACCAGCTAAAACGCAAACATGCCTCTATGTGAATATAAAATACATGTATGTACCGGGTGTCCCAAAAATGACTGATGGATTTTAAAATTCAATAACTTACAAACGGTGACAGCTATTTAAAAATTTTTTGCAGGAGGGTTATGTATAATGTCAGGAGTTTTTTTTCCGTAACTTTTTATTTTAGTTCGCATCTCAAACAATAGGTGGCGCTGACGGCGATTGAAGGCCAGGTCGACGCTTCACTCAGCACTGATCAACTGGCCTTCAATCGCCGTCAGCGCCACCTATTGTTTGAGATGCGAACTAAAGTAAAACATTACGGTAAAAAAACTCCTGACATTATACATAACCCTCCTGCAAATTTTTTTTTTAATATCTGTCACCGTTTGCAAGTTATTGAATTTTAAAATCCATCAGTCATTTTTGGGACACCCGGTATATGTTTTGCTTTTGATGAAATAATGTTTAACTACATAAACATCTACTTCCTGCATGGATAAAATGGAATTCGTCCATGCAGTCAGTTTACCATTTAAGGCTGTTGGTTACCCACTTTCGGAATTCCCCTCCATAATGTAATGACTATGAGCGTTTGATGGATTCACATATTTAAAATATCTCCTCAAGAAATTAATATTTTTTACTTTTTCTTTCGATGATCTCTACTTAAAGGAAGTCATTTTTTTTTCTTATTTTTCAGCATGTTTTTTAAAGCGTTTTCTTAAATTTATATGAAGTATTACAATTTTACTTCCAGTTCCTGAGATGTTTAGACATAAAGTATTAAATCAAGCATAGATTTTAGAAATATTTAAAACTAAGAAAGAAAAGTGACATCCTTTAAGTAGAGATCTTCGAAAGAAGAAGTTGAAAATATTCTTATGCAGAGGAAAAATTTTAAATATAACAATGCATCAAACGTCGTAGACTTAACATTACGAAGAGGAATTTGGTAAGTAAATGACCAGCAGTCTTAACCCTTGGGGACGAGCGACACGTATACGCGTCGCAAAAAGGCTTAAGAATCCTTGTTTATCCCCACCGGTAAAATTTTACTGCGAAATTTGCCTTATTTAATCGGAGCATTTTCTCGACTCAATAAGGCACAAATTTCTGTTTTTTAAAACCGGTGACAAATCATTAAGAATTTCGTAAAAGGTTCCCGTCCCGAAAGGGTTAAGAGCCCACAATAGTCACAGAAAAAGTACTCAAAAAGACCCGGATGATAATGTAAAGTCTATGGGAGCGTTCTTTTCTAATATCTCGTTCAAATTTTAATATTTTGACATGATTTTTTTGCATAGGATAGTTCAGGACGATTCATAACCGGCCTAGTTTTTATTTTTTCAATTTTGGTTTTAGATTAAAAAAAAAAAATACTTTAATTTTCAAAACCGGTTGAAACCGGTTCTGAAACTGAAACTATCATAATATAAAAAATATATAACCAAAATCGAAAAAGTAAAAACTAGGCCGGTTGTGGATCGTCCTCAACTATCCTATGCAAAAAAATCATGTCAAAATATTAAAATTTGAACGAGGTATTAGAAAAGAACGCCCCCATAAACTTTATATCAGCGCTCGGCTTTTACCGCGTGACTAGTGTACGCTTTTAAGGCGATATGACTAACAAAACATTTTAAAAAATATTCAGAGAATTCAAATCGTCCAACTTATTTTGTGTAGTTGCAAAAAGTTACGATATTTAATACATAATTTTAATTAATTGATAAAAAAAATTCTGAAAATTCTTATATGCGGCATTTTTTTTTTCTTATGTAAAAAAAAAAAAAAAAAAAAAAACAGTGTCAAGGGATATAATTATGTACTAGTGTTGCCAAACTATGGGATTTAGTTATTCAAATTATTTACACTTGTTTTAGAATAGTAATTTCTGGAGTTAGAAGGTAGCTCTTAATATTTTTTTTCCAAACCTATTTGTGCTTATATTTTCGGTGATGAACAGAGAAATTTCTTTTCTTCACTAAGTGGTTTATCTTCGGATGTAATTTTAATAGAATCTATTATTCAATAAACTTTTTGTAAAGGAAAAACTTCTTGACATCTATCACTGTCGGGAGAGCTCCAGTCCATTGTGATGCTAAAAGGGCATAAAAATTTTCTTCATACCCACATTCCTTGTCCTATTCAGCAATTTATAACACTCAAACATGTTTTTGTGTGATTGGTTTGGTTTATTTTATGACGGCCGATTATAAACACGTGGGATATAGGCCCGAAAGGCGGGTGCCTTCCATGGGGGTCTTTCTAAGGGATCCTAACACGTATTTACGCAAGGCAATCCAAGGTTCGAAGAAAACTACGGAAAACCCCTAACGGTTAGGCCGACGTTCGCGATTGGGATCGAACCCAGCAGCTGCCATCTACCAGTTCGGAGGTCAGAACCTTTCGGCCATTGGTGGAGCGCTTTTGTGTGAATATAAAATGCATGTATTTATGTGTTTTATATTTGATGAAATAATATTAGGCTAGACAAACGTGTATTTTAATTATGGATAGAAAGGAATTAGTCTATGCAGTCAGTGCACTACTTCATGAGATATGACTAACAATACATTCTAAAGTTTAAAATAAAATAAAGTCTTTCTGATAATTCTAATGGTCACTTAGATTACATAATTAAAAAAGTTACGGTATGAATTACATAAATTTAATTAATTGATAGAAATTTTTCAGAAATTTCTCATAAGCGACATATATTTTATTTAAGTAAAAACAGTGTCATCAGATATAATCGTATATCAGTGTTGCCAAATAATAGGATTTATTTTTTCAAAATATTCATCCTTGTTTCAGAATAGTAATTTTGATTATATTTATTGTTACGTATTCTAAAATTCTATAACTCGGAAAAAGGGGTAAACATTTTCAATAAAAAGCATATTTTAAATGTAAAAAATCTATTATAATTTTTAATTTAAAAATAATGTTTATCGCCTATATATTTTTTTTAAATCCTGTTCAAATTCGCTAGTATAAGTAATAGTAACTGCTAAATAAAATATTTTGATTTTTTTTTCAGGTTTGAGATAAATTCCCTATTTTTAGCTTGCTAAAGATGAATATAAATTCAGGAGTTATTACGTAGCTCCTATTATTTTTTCAAAAATCAGTTGAGTGTATCTTCTAACAATGAAGGTCTCCATACTGGACATACTCAGATTTTCTTGAAAAAAATGCTAATTAAACTACTCATGTATGTAATAAAGGATCAGTGAAAATTAGCGGCGGAATTCCAGAAGAAAACATGTAAAAAAATAAAATACTTACGAATATTTGGCGCGAAAAGACAAAAGTGTCACACGATTTGGCGAGTAGCACTTTTCCCTGCCAAAAGCAAACGATTTTAATGCAACTGAAAATTTGGATTTTTAGAATCCGCGTAAATGGTGCTGATGAATTTAACACAACATAAACAATGAGAGAGTTTAATATATTTTATACATATATATGTATATTAAATTGCATATGTATACATTATATGTTGCTGTAGTTATTTAATTTACCCCTGGAAAAAATATTTTCACATATAAAAAATTCTTATTCAGTAAAATTATTTTCATACATTTAAGCGTATTCAAAGATAAAAGTTAGATGCTTACATAGCAACAGAATCGAATTGACAATACTCAAATGGACTTTGAACTTGAAACAATTTTAATTAATTTAAATTTGGATTTCATTTCAAATCTCAAATTTTGATGATTATATTTGAATTAAATACACATAAATATCAATATAACGAAATTATACTCAAAACAAACTAAAACTGACAAAAACAAAGATATTTAAATTATCTAAACATGTGGAAATGAAACTCTTTCCTTTAAAATGCATTTGACATAAAAAAAAACATTTTTTGAAATTGCTTTTCATCGCCAACCGAAGATAAATCGCCAAATAACGAAATTTTCATTATTTTTTTACGGACAGGGAACGGGGGTTCCGCCGAAATTTTTTTTATAAACGTATATATCCTCATAAGAAGAACATTCTGTAATTTTTTCATATTTTTCGGAGTATGCCCGTATGGAGACCTTCCTTGTAAGTAATGAACTGAGAATTTTCTTTTCTTCAATAAGTGGTTTATTTTCGGACGAAATTTAAAAGCATCTATTATTCCACACACTTCTTTTAATGATAAACGCTTTGACATCTAATACTTTTGGGAGAACTCGAGTCCATTGTGGTGTTAAAAGCATAGAAATTTCTTTTTTTATGACCACATTCCTTGCCCTATTCACCAGCTTATAAAACTTAAGCATGCTTTTATGTGAATACAAAAGACATATATGTATGTGTTTTGCATTTGATAAAATAATTTTTAACCAGATAAACAACTGTTTCATGTATTTTCAAAATGGAATTTGTCGATGCAGTCAGTTTACTACTTAAGAATGTTGGTCATTCGATTTCCGAACTTCAATCCGTAATGTAAAGTCTATGGGCATTTGATGGATTCTTATATTTAAATTATTTCCTCAGGAAAGTAATATTTTTAACATTTTCTTTCTTTAATCTCTACATAAAGTAAGTTCTTTTTTTTCTTAGTTTTCAACATGTTTCTAAAACGTACGCTTAATTTTATAGGGAGTGTTAAAATTTTACTTCCAGTTCGTCAGTTTTCAACACATGAAGTATTAAATTAAGCATAGATTTTAGAAATATTTAGAAAACTAAGAAAAAAGGATACGTCCTTTAAGAAGAGAACGCCGAAAGAAGCAGTTGAAAATATTCATATTCAGAAGAGGTATTAAAAATATAACAATGCATCAGAGGCCGGCTACTTAACATTCTAACGTATATTAACATACACTGTAAAAAAAACTGTCGATCTACTAAAAAAAAAAAAAAATTAGTGATAATAACCTAATAACCTTGTAATTACTAAAAATTTTTTAGTAATCTTAGTCGGCTACAAGAAAATCTGTAAAAATTACTAGAAAAAAGTTAGCAACGAATAGAGTTAATAATTTTATATTTTTAATAGCTATGACTAAAACTCACTTGAGGTGGCCTTGATAGCATAGTGGTTATAGTAACGGACTCCAGGCTAAAAGGTCCCGGGTTCGATACTGGCCACTGCCAAATACGCCCCGAATATATGTAGTGTAAGTACTCGTTAATAAAGGGATTATGAATATACTGTCGGAGCAGTAGTAATGTTTGGTGCTGCCACCTATTGCGGTTTTGCCGAAAATCTTCCGCTTCAGAAGTCTGGATGCAACTCGAAGGAAACTCCTGCCCTTCGGACCCACGTAATGGTTATTAAAAAGAATTTTGGAGCTATTACTAAAATTTACTTGGTGGCTCATACAAAAATTTTTAAGTTAGTTATACAAAATATTCTTTTGTTTAGTTTACAACAGAAATGCTTGTTTCGCTTGCAAAAAAAAGTTTGTAATGGTTACTAAAAAATTCTGTGGAATACAAATTTACTAAAAAATATTTAGTAACCTCTTGAATTTTTTTTTTTTTTTTTTTACAGTGTACGAAGAGAAATTCGGAAAGTAAGTGAATTTGGATAGTGAGTGACCAGCAGCCTTATGACTAACAAAACATTAAAAAAATTATTCAGACAATTCATGTTGTCGAACTTATTTTTTGTAGTTAAAAAAGTTACAATATTTATTACACATTTTTAATTAAATGATAGAGAATTTTCAGAAAATTCTTGTAAGCTACATTTTTTTCCTTATTTAAATAAAAACAATGTCAAATGATTTAATTAAATATCAGTATTGCCAAATTATAGGATTTATTTATACAAAATATTTACCTTTATTTCAGAATTGTAATTTCAGAAGTTCATATGTAGGTTTTATTATTTTTTTTTCAAAACCAGTTCAAGTTATCTTCTTGTTAATAAACAGAGATTTTTCTTTTCTTCACTAAATGGTTTGTTTTTAGATGAAATTTTAAAAGCATCTATTGTTCAATGAACTTCTTGTAAGGAAAAAATGTCTCAACATTTAGCACTGTCGGGAGAAATCGAGTCCATTGTGATGTTAAAAGAGCATACAAATTTTTTTATGCCCACATGCCTTACTCTATTCATCAGCTTATAAAACTCAAACAGGCTTTTTTGTGAATATAAAAGACATGTATGGGTTTTTTTTCATTTGATAAAATAACGTTTGATTAGGTAAACATGTATTTTAATAATGGACCGAAATAAATATTTCGATGCAGTCAGTTTACCTATTAATGATATATGACTAACAAAATACTTGGAAGTTAAATTGATTTGACTTTTTCTGAGAACTCAAATCGTGCAACTTATTTTGTCTAGTTGAAAAAAGTTACGATATTCATTACATAATTTTAGCTAATTGATAGACATTTTGCAGAAAATTGTTATAACCGACATTTTTTTATTTAAGAAAAAACAATGTCATGTAATATAATAATTTATCAGTGATCAAATTATATCACTATGCCTCAGTTTTTGTTTATTTCTCTTTATTTATTTATTTATTTATTTTTACATTATTCTTATTAATGTCTAATTAACGCATATGTCTACATTGCTTAAAGAAAAGTAATTTCCAGAATTAAAATACATTTTTCATTATTTTCATTTTCTGTGTGTTTTTAATTATCTGCTTATGTATTTTGTTATATACCGTAATTTCGGGCGTATAAGCCGCAGATCAAACAATTCTTTTTCGACCCAGAATTTTTTAAGAAACAAATATAACTAGTTAGATCGCCGTAAATATTTGTCTTCAATCACTAAATAAGATTTCTGGGTCCAAAAAGAATTGTTTGATCCGCGGCTTATACACCCGAAATTACCGTAATTTCACAGATTTGCGGTGATTTCTATTTTACGAATTTTCTCTATAACGAAGTGCAGCAGTACTTAGTTTTATTGAAATTTCACTGTATATATATATATATGCATTAATTAAATTTTCCTGATTTGTATTCAGAAGTTAATAGTTATTTTTGTGACTGTGTATCCCTTAAAAACGATCCACGTACCGCAATTTCCAATTTTATTTGTAATTATTCCACTATTTCAAATTCAATTTGATTGTCTTATTGAATTTAAGTTTGTTATATTGGGTTATTCAATACTCAGGGTAGTAGATGTTGATTTGTAGTATTATATAATGGTTATATATAAGTTAGTGTGTAAATAGATATATACATATAAATTTCCAAACCCAGTTGAGTTTATCTTCTTGGTAATGAACATAATATTTTCTCTTCTTCACTAACTGGTGTATCTTCGGAGGAAATTTTAAAAGCATCCATTATTCAAAGTACTTTTTGAAAAGAAAAATGTCTTGACATCTAACACTGTTGGGAGAACTTGAGTCCATTGTGATACTAAAACAGCATAAAATTTTCCTTATACCCACATTCTTTGCCCTATTCACCAGCTTATAAAACCTGCTTTTGTGTGAATACAAAGACATGTATGTACGTGTTTTTTCATTTGTTAGAATAATGTTAAATTAAATAAATATGTACTTTAAATATGGGCAGAAAGGAATCTACCGATACAGTCAGTTTATTACTTAATGAAATATGACTAAGTAAAGATTTTAAAGTTAAAAACGTTGGACTCTTTTTGACAGTTCAAATCTTCAAAACATATATTGTACAGTTAAAAAAATTAAGATATTTATTACAAGACTTTAAATATTTGATAAAAAAAAATTCAGAAAATTCTTATAAGGGACATCTTTTTAATTTAAATAAATACAGTGTCAAGCAATATAATTATATATCAGTGTTACCAAATTATGGGATTTATTTATTCAAAATATTTACCCTTGTTTCAAAATAATAATTTTCATTATAATTCATATTAGGCATTCCACAATTCTATTACTCGGGAATAGTGGTAAGTATTTTGAATAAAAATGTTTCTGATGTTTGTTATTAGTGGGGAACCTAAAAGTATATATTAATGGTAAAAAAATTATTACTGCTTATAATTTTAAAATAATGTGATAAATTGATTTTTTTCAGCAGTTAGAAAAATGTCATCTTTTTAGATTGCTAAAGATCAATAAAATTTCAAGAATTAATATATAGCTCTTATTATTTTTTTTCCAAACCCAGTTGAGTTTATCTTCTTGTTAATGAACAAAGAATTTTCTTTTCTTCCCTAACTTTTTTATCTTTGGATGAAATTTTAAAAGCATCTGTAAGTCAATGTATTTCCTTGAAAAAAAAAAAAAAGTCTTGACATCTAACACAGTTGGGAGAACTTGAGGCCATTGTAATGCTAAGAATGCATACATTTTTTCCCCACATTCCTTGCGCTATTCAGCAGCTTCTAAAACTCAGACTAGATTTCCTAGGAATACAAAAGATCTGTACATATGTGTTTTGCATTTGATAAAATAACGTTGAACTAGCTAAACATGTATTTTAATTATGGTCTGAAAGGAATTTCTCGATGCAGTCAGTTTACCTATTAATGAGATATGACTAACAAAACATTTTAAAGTTAAAAAGTTTAGACACTCTCCGATAATTCAAATCGTCCATCTTATTTTGATGAGTTGAAAAAAGTTACGATATTTATTGCATAATTTTAATTAAATGATAGAAACTTTTCAGAAAATTCTTATAAGCGACATTTTTAAATTAATTTAAAGAGAGAAGAAACAGAGTATAAGAATAGCAGTGTATAACAGAGAATAAGAAGAAACAATGTCAAGTAATATAATCATATATCAGTGCCAAATGATGCTACAACGCTTCGGTGTTTCTTTACCTCTCTTTATTTATTTATTTATTTATTTATTTATTTACTTATTTATTTTCACTTTATTGTAATTAAATTTTACTCACATGTCTTCATTGCGTGAAGAAATGTAACTGCCCGAATACATTTTTCCATTATTTCCATTTTGTGTGTGTTTTTAATTTTCTGCATATATACATTATTGTACAATTTCACAGATTTGCGGTGATTTCTATTTAATGACTTTCCTTCTAAATGAAGTGCGTCAGTATTTCGTTAAATGGAAGCTTCATATCAAATATATATATGCATACCTTTTTTTTTTTTTAAACCCAGTTGAGCTTATCTTTTTGGTAATGAACAGACAATTTTCTTTTCTTCAATAAGTGGTTTATCTTTGGAGGGAATTTTAAAAGCATCTATTATTTAATGAACTTTTTGTAAAGGAAAAACGTCTTGACATCTACCACTGTCGGGAGAACTCGAGTCCATTGTGACGCCAAAAGAACATACAATTTTTTTTATGTCCACATTCCTTGTCCTGTTCACAAGCTTATCAAATTCAAACATGCTTTTGTGTGAATACAAATGACATTTCAAAAATACATATTAAAATGTTTAATTGCTAAAACGGACGTCAAATACTAATAAAATACATTAAAAGATCTTAATAATTTGTCATGTTTCGATTGAATTTACTCAATAATCATCAGAAAAAACATAAATACAAAAAAAACACAAAGATGGAAAATTTGTATTTGTATTTTATTTTAATTTTATTGTTTTTTTTTATTTATTTTAATTTTATTTGTATTTTTGTTTTTTCTGATGATGATTGAGTAAATTTAATCGAAACATGTCAAATTATTAAGATCTTTTAATGTATTTTATTAGTATTTGACGTCCGTTTTAGCAATTAAATATTTTAATATATATTTTTGAACCGTTTTTAATGGACGTATAAGAAAACTTCTGTTTATAATTAATACAAAAGACGTGTATAAATGTGTTTTTGCATTTCATAAAATAATCTTAAACTAGATAAACATTTATTTTAAATTGAACAAAAAGGAATTTGCCGATACACTCAGTTTACCACTTAATGAGATATGACTAACAAAACATTTTAAATTAAAAAAGTAAGAGTCTTTCTGACAATTTAAATCATCCAACTTGTTTTGTTTAGTTGAAAAAATTTACTATATTTATTACATAATTTTTATTAACTCATAGAAATTTTAGACAGAAATTTTTCAGAAAATTATTATAAGCAAAGTTTTTTTATTTAAATAAAAACAAATTATGCCAAATTATGGGATTTATTTATTCAAATTATTTACCCTTGTTTCAGAATAGCAATTTTAGTTATATTTAATGCCAGACATTCAAAAAATCTGTTACTCAGTAAATTTGGTATGCATTTTGAATAAAAGATGTTTTTGATGTTTGTTTTTAGTGGAGAATCTAAAAACATATATTGAATGCAAAAGATTTATTAGGATATTTAATTTAAAAATTATGTTTATCACGTATATTTTCTAACAAACCCGGGTTGAATTTGTTAGTGTGAGTAATAGTAACTGCTAAATACTTTTATTTATTTTTTTAGGTATTGAGAAAAATGCCTGAATTTTAGATTTCTATGGAACAATATAATTATAATGAGTTAATATGTAGCTCTTATTACTTTTTTCAAAAAACAGTTGAGTTTAACTTCTTCGTAATGAACAAATAATTTTCTTTTCTTCACTTGTCTTCGGATGTAATTTTAAAAGCTTTTATTATTCCATGCATTTATTTTAAGAAAAGCGTCTTGACATCTAACATTGTTAGGAGAATTCGAGTCCATTGTGATGCTAAAATAGTATACAGATTTCCTTTACATCCACATTCCTTGCTTTATTCACAACGTTACAAAACTCAACCATGCTTTTGTGTAAATACAAAAGACATATATGTATTTGTTTTGCATTTGATAAAATAATGTTTAACAAGATAAACATATATTTTAATGATGGACTGAAAATAATTGTCGCTACAGTCAGTTTACCACCTAATGGGATATGACTAACGAAACATTATCGTCCAACTTATTTTATGTACTTAAAAAAAGTTAAGATACTTATTAGATAATTTTAATTAATTGATTGAAAATTTTCTGAAAATTCTTACATGCGACATTTTTTTTTATACATAAACAAAAATAGTGTGAAATTATATAATCATGTATCAGTGTTGCCAAAATATGGGGATTATTTATACAAATTAATTACCTTTGTTTCAGAATAGTAATTTCAAGAGTTAGTATGTATCTTTTATTGATATTTTTTTCAAACGCAATTGAGTTTATCTTTTTGCTTATGAACTGAGAATTTACTTTTCTTCACAAAGTGGTTTATCTTCAGATGAAATTTTAAGAGCATCTATTATTCAATGTACTTCTTGTAAGAAAAAGAGTCTTGACATCTAACACTGTTGAGAGAACTCGAGTCCATTGTGATGCTAAAAGAGCATACAAATTTTCTTTATACACACACATTCTTTACCCTATTCACCAGCTTATCAAAATCAAACATGCTTTTGTGTGAATATAAAAGACATCTATATATGTGTTTTTGCATTTGATATAATAGTGTTAAACTAGACAAACATGTATTTTAATAATGGACCGAAACGATTTGTCGATACAGTTACTTTATCACTTAATGAGACATGACTAACAAAAATTCTAAAGTTACAATAAAGAAGAAAAACTCTTTTTGATTCAAATAGTCCAACTTATTATGTGTGGTTAAAAAAATACGATATTTATTACACAATTTTAATTGATTGATTAAAAATTTTCAGAAAATTCTAAAAAGCGACATTTTTTTTATATAAATAAAAACAGTGTGAAATGATATAATCATATATCAGTATTGCCAAATTATGGGATTTATTTATTCAATTTTTTTTCCCTTGTTTCAGAATAGTAATTTTAGGAGTTAGCATGTACCTCTAATTTTTATTTTATTTTATTTTTCAAACTGATTTGAGTTTATCTTTTTAGTAATGAACTGAGAATTTCCTTTTCTGCAGTAAGTAGTTTATCGTCTGATGAAATTTTAAAAGCATTTGCGTTATTCAATGCATTTCTTGTAAAAATAAAAATGTCTTGACATCTAACACTGCTTGGAGAACTCGAGTCCATTGTGATGCTAAGAGAGCATACAAATTTTCTTTATGCCCTCATTTCTTACCCTATTCACCAGCTTAAAAAAGTTCATTATGCTTTTGTGTGAATATAAAAGACATGTTTGTATATGTCTTGCGTTTGATAAAGTAATGTTAAACTAGATAAGCAGGTATTTTAATAATGGACCGAACGGAATTGTCGATACAGTCAGTTTATCACTTAATTTGATATGACTAACAAAACATTCTAAAGTTAAATAAAATAAAAATAAACTCTTTCTGATAATTCAAGTAATCCAACTCATTTTGTGTTGTTTATAAAAGTTACAATATTTATTATATAACTAGACGCCACTGGAGACCAATTTGGTCTTCATTAAATATATGCTATTCAGTGGATTACGTTATTTCCAATCTTAAATTTATGTAGTTAGTAAATCCTTCCCTAAATTCATAGATTCTTATAGAGAAATCAAGAATTCTTTGTGATCTTGATACCATTTCATACATTTTTTGTTGTTATGTATTTCGTCTCTTTTGACAACTATCATTTAATTTCCGCAGCTGTAAAAATGAGTGAAAATTCATAGGTTTAGACTGAGATTTGTTCATAATTTATCGAAATTAAACATACTTTGCCTAATTTTTTAATATAATAAAATTTATTTAAATTTGAAAAATCACGCACTTATATTTTTTTTTCATTATTTAATAATTAAAAAATGAATAAGTATATTTTTGTATTTATTAATTTTATGTCTGATTTCATAAATATGACATAAATTTAAAATAAATATGAGGTAAAAGAAACATAGCTAACGGAGACAAAGGAAAATCCTCGTGAAAGAAAAACCGTAAACACATGTTAGCACCTACAATTTACATATTATGACCTCATAAGAATATTGTCCATGTCCATTGATTGTTGGAGTACTTTGCGAATTATTATCTTCGTGGTTTAATATATTTTATCCGTTCATGTGAATGAATCTTTTGTAACGTAATACTAATAATATATATTCTACATAAAAATATAAGAATTTATATTATAAAAAAACATTTTGCTTCTAAGACATTGTATATTAACAAAAACATTTAAAATATATTAAAATATTTTTATTTACATGTTTCAACTCACTATTAATAAAGTCATCCTCAGAATGTAAATAGAAAAATCAAAATTACAAATACAATGAACGTGAAAATTGGAATAAAGAATTATTGAAAATAAATAAATTAAATGTATCACGCACTTTTTAAATTGATATTGTCCTTGGTCTAGTTAAATAATTACCGTGTAAATTGTCTAACCACTCAATCCATATATTTGGGATGCGAAATGATAGTGTATCGTTACAAATATGCGAGCTTTTTAAATAAATTTCAATTGATTCTCTTATGAATAATCTTAAATAAAAATTAGACGTGTATTTTAATTTACTCTCTTTAAAAAGTATGTTGAAGTTCTCTTTTTGATTTAATCTGGATAGAGCGGTTCTCTTCCTGTTAAGTTTTATATCTGTTATGTGTTCTTTACGTCTGATTTTAAATTTACGTTGGGTCATGCCTACATAAAAGTTTTTTATATAATTATATATAATATGCCTATACAGGGTGTCCCTAAACTCATGGTACATACGTTAGGGGGTGATAGAACACATCAAGACGAGTAACAGTAAATAGGAAACCAAGGGTCTTAAACGTTTTCCAAAAGAAATATCCGCCATTAAAGTTTGGGGCCCAAAATTTCAAATAAACATAAAAACGGAAAAATTGGTAGATTGATTTGCGGTTTTCACTAAAACTATTCTTTATGTCGGTATTTTACTGAAAATAAATTATAAAGATAAATTTCAAAAAGTGCCGATAGAGGGCGCTTTAGACTTTGGATTAACGAACAACTGTTTTTTGCCGTTATTTTTTGCATCTCATTAAATGGTTCCGTAGGCTTAGATTTAAACTTAAATTTTGAGCTCAAAATCTGAATAGTTGGGAGTGGTTAAGTAGCGCAAACTGAACTGTGCTCAGAGGGTTTAAATTTCAAACGATTATAAAAAACGGAAAAATTAGTCGATTCGTTTGCGGTTTTTGCTAAAACTACTCTTAAAATCAGTGTTTTCTTGCAAATAAATTTTAAAGATAAATTTCACAAAATGCCGATAGAGGGCACCTTAGACATTGAAGTAGCGTACAACTATTTTTAACCGTTATTTTTTTTATTTCATTAAATGCTTTCAAATGCTTAGATTTAAATTTTGAGATGAAATTCTGAATCGTTGCGAGTGTTTAAGCAGCGCAAAAGTGAACTGTGTTCGAGGGGAGGGGGGGGGGGGTAAATTTCAACTCCTGAACACACTTCAGTTTGCGCTTCTTAACCCCTCCCAACGATTCAGAATTTGAATTCAAAATTTAAGTTTCAATCTAAGATTTCGAAAACATTTAATAAGTTTTGGAAAGCATTTAATTAGATACAAAAAATAACGGTTAAAATTAGTTGTTGATTACTCTGAAGCTTAAGGCACCCTCTAACGGAATTTTTGGAATTTTATCTTTAAAATTTATTTTCAAGAAGATACTGGCTGAAAGAATAGTTTTATTGTAAACCACAAATGAATCGATCAATTTTTCCGTTTTTTATAATCATTTGAAATTTGAACCCTCTGAACGCAGTTCAGTTTGCGCTACTTAACGACTCCCAACTATTCAGATTTTGAGCTCAAAATTTAAGTTTAAGTCTAAGTTTACAAAAGCATTTAATCAGATGCAAAAAATACCGTAAAAAAATAGTTCTTCGTTACTCCGAAGTCTAAAGCGCCCTCTATCGGCATTTTTTGAAATTTATCTTTATAATTTATTTTCAAGACAATACTGACATAAAGAATAGTTTTAGCGAAAATCGAAAATCAATAGACCAATTTTTCCGTTTTTTATAATCATTTGAAATTTAAACCCTCTGAACACAGTTAAGTTTGTGCTACTTAACCACTCCCAACTATTCAGATTTTGAGCTCAAAATTTAAGTTTAAGTCTAAGCTTACGAAATCATTTAATTAGATGCAAAAAATAGTTCTTCATTACTTCAAAGTCTAAAGCGCCCTTTATCGTCATTTTTCAAAATTTATCTTTATAATTTATTTTCAAGAAAATACCAACATATAGAATAGTTTTAGTGAAAACCGCAAATCAATCTACCAACTTTTCCGTTTTTTATGTGTATTTGAAATTTTGGACCCCAAACTTTAATGGCGCCTATCTCCTTCGGAAAACGTTTGGGACCCTTGGTTTCCTATTTACTATTACTCGTCTTGATGTGTTCTATCACCCCCTAGCGTATATACCATGCGTTTAGGGACATCCTGTATATGGCTTAAGTGTTTCCTTTCTTAGAAATCAGCAGAGATATTAATTTAAACTTTTCATCGAATGTTAACGATCGACTTACCATTTGTTACCACTGATCAAGCACTAACTTTTGCGTGCGTTCCGGGAATCCGTAGTTTTTAAAGCACAGGAGTAGTAAATGTTCAGTTCTTACGCAATCGCAATCAACAGGCCACCAATGAAATTACAAAAAAATAAATAAATAAATAAATATATAAATAAATAAAAATAAAAATATAAATATAAAGAAAGATAGAAAGAAAACGGGCATTTTCCAGATTCTTGACGGATTTAAATAAAATTTATTTTTTGTTTGATTTTTTTCCAATAAATGTTTTGAAAAAGTTTTTGCCATGGTTAGATTTATGTTTTGATAGAATTTTTCGCATGCCATATTTTGTTTTATGCTGACAGTGCTCCTTGTTGGAAATTGTAACTTTTTACGTTTCTCATGTGTTGCCATACTCCAAGTTAAAGTTAGGTAACACATGTTCAACAAAATTTACATTTGTATTCATACCGCTCCCTAAGAATAAATTGGGAAACTAATTTTCTTTTGTACTGTCCATTTTCTTTTGCTGCTTTTCTCTTTTGGACAGAAGGCATAATGGGCAATGGTTTTTTGAGCGAATAATTTTTTAACCCCTCCTGCAGTTGTTAAGAGTTAGTCTATAAAAATCAAACTCGCACCGGCAGTCAACGATAAAAATGTATTATACCTGCCCTAGGTATTTAAATATGTTTAAAACTGCAAAATTATTGGTGTGAAATGTTTTCATGAATCCACGTGTAATTTTATATTTTGTGCATCAGTTTTTTCTGCAATAAATGTGCTTTGTGATTAAAAACGAGTATATCATTATTTCGATGAAATGCGCACATTATATATATATATTTATTTATTTATGTTTCACTCTATGGTAAATATATTAAAATTTTATAAAAGAATCATAGGTTCGACAGAAACTTAATTTTTTTTTATTTTATGGTGTTTTTTGGAGGGAAATTTAGTAACTAGACTTAAATCTCTCTCTCTCTTTCTCTCTCTCTCTCTCTCTCTCTCTCTATATATATATATATATACATATATATATATATACATTTTTTTTGCATGAATATTCAGAATAAACTTCCGCTGCCGTAAAACTTATGTTTTAATAAAATTTTGCACAGAATAGGTTTTTCCGCTAATGGGAAATTGCATAACTAAATTTTAAAACTGAGTTTTTTTTCTTTTTTTCTAATGTAGCAATCACACTCTCACATAAAAATAACTAAAACAGATTTGACGTAACTTTCTTTTTTCTGATAAAGCTCCCTAGCGAGAAAAAAAATAATGAAATTTAAATAAAACGTTTTTTTATATGTATCACTATATGACAACTTTACGATTAAATTAAGTAGTAATCAAGAGAAAGTTAAATAGCACAGACTCTATGCAATTTTCTTTTTCTTTTTTTATAGCTGATGAAACGCTCCTCCCAGTAGTCATGAATCGAGCGCATAATTAAAAATGATGACCGGAGCCAGAAATTGCATGCAACAACGTTTATTATATGGGAGCATGTGTGCAGAAAAAACACAACAATCATGTGGTCTCCCGTGAGCGCTAAGTCTTAGTCGGCTGTGATTTTTTGTCCCCTTCCTCCAACCTCTCTAGCTTGCTTCACGAGACGAAGCTGGGCTTAGTATCCTCGTGAAAAACAGTGCTCCGTCGGTCGAATCCAGTGCGCGATTTTAAGCCGGGAGAATGACTTTGTGGCAAAGGATACCTTATGTGACAAGACCGCATCTTCAAATGCCTGGGACGAAACAGAAGCAAGAACGAACTCTATAGAGCAAGAGCTATTTGCGCCTCGATTGGGATGTCTGTGCAGTACTCGAAGCTTCATATAGATCCCTCGGTACTTGCAGAGGGTGCATCATAGATAAAAGATTGGATTTTATATGACATGTGGGCCACTTCGCGTTTGTTCACCCCTCGCATCTCCTATGTAGCTGGAATAGTTTTAGCCCTCCGCGATATAAGGCCGTGAAAGGGAGACCAGAGTGCAGCCTGTGGAACATAGCCACTGAGTATATATATTGAGTATACACTGAGTCACTCTGTTGTATATTGTTCATCATGGGATAATGCAGGCATATTCTTCATTATCAGTTTATTAAGAAGAATTGTACCAGAGGCTTACGAGGCTTAATTCAAGCACGGCATTCAAACCAAAGACAGAACCTCTTGTCGATGACTAATCCAGTGTGTCTATGCACCACCGTGGCTTTATGTGTCAGGAAATTAGGTTAGTTAGCCTTATTTAAATAGCCTTAATGCTATTAAACCCCATACGAAGCAGTTTCTATGGCGCTGGAGAGGAAGCTTTCTATAAAAATCCGTATCCGTAAGTGGCACCTATTTACTTGATATCGATAGCCTGCACTGCTAATAGCGTTCATATTTGGAACCAACGGTAGGGAGATAAAACTCCTAGGGTGGGTGTCGGGATCACCGGCCTTGCAGCTTATATTTGCTGATGTAATGAAGTATGTATAATCTTACATACGAAGTACAGGTTTTCTTGCGGCTTTAGAGAGGACGTGCTTATTCATTTCGAGAAAAAGGCTCTGGTTTTTCCTGGCTTACTAACGGTTAACGAACTAGTTTGACCTATTATAGAAGCTCCATAATCGAAAACTTTATAAAGCTAAGCAGTCTAGTAAATCTAACAATAACTCCTGGATCTGACACTCTTGTTGTTTTACGGTTAACCTGGGACTCTCAGAAAGAATCGGGGGTGTGGCCTTGGTTGCCGAAGCAATCAGACATTCAGTGGAATCTGATGTTCTGGAGCAATGATGTGCATTTTTTGATGTTCTTTCGTCGCCGTTAGCATATATCTGTGCAAACCAGTGCGGCCAGGAGGTTCAAAAATGGGTATGAGTTTCGAGATTTTACGTCTGATGTACCACTTTTTATGTTTATAGCGTTTTCTATTTAGAAGATAGGAAAACTAACTTTTATAAAAATGACTTTTTATAGCAATCTTTAAGAAGAATAAGCTTTGTCACGGTCAAATCTATGCAGTGGTGAAAATTTTCACATAATGCGTTGTTATTTATTTATTTATTTATTTTTGTTCTTGTTGTTTGTTCGTTTGTTTATTGGTAAATTTTGCTGCAGGGAGAGTTTTCATATTTTTACCAAAATTGGCGGAAAACCAGCTTAAGGAGTGAGATTTTTCGTCAAATGATGTAATCAGCTTAGAAACCAATGTTCTGAAATTTTCTTCTTGTTTATATATATATCTTTATCTATATATAAACATTTGGATTGTAGATATATAAGTGTTTTTTAGTTAAAAATTACTTCTGTTTGTCTACAAAATTAGATAAATGGCTTCTATATGTATAAATATTGAAAATAATTACTTGTGTATAGAATAAAAAATATAGTACGACCCCGCTAATTCGGAACCCGTTAATCCGAATCTCCGGATCGGTTTGGTAGATTTTTTTTTCAAGTTTGAGAAGTGATCGGCAAATATCCATAACATAAATTTATTTCAGCCTCATATTCTGAATAAAAAAGTATTTTCTGATATCTTTTCGCAAGAGTACCTCAAGCTTTCTTATTTAAACTCTTTAATGTTATCTATAAAAGGAACAACTATGCATCATTTAAGCTTTGGCAATTCCAGTTTTCGCAGATTTCTCTTTAATCCATTTAGAAATGTCACCAAAAGCTCACTGCTTAATAAAGTTTTATTCAGAGCATTGCAAGAAAGCTAAGTAAAATGGTCTTTATAGACATATTGACTGATAAGCATCGCATTCCGATCTTTGTCAGCCAGTCCATAGGTCTCTTGGGACTATTCCCTTGGATTCGTCCCAAAACCCTTCTACAAATCACTTGCAAAAAATCGAAATAGAAGGAGGAATAAACGAGAATGAAAGAGAAAATACACCTGAAGATTTTGTCAGCTTGTTTTAAAAAATAGATGGTTTCTCAGTTGTTGATATCAGCGACATTAGCAATTGATTGGAAGCAGAAAATAATGAAGAATATGCTTCGCTTACAGATGACTTAATAATCGCTTTGTGCATAACTCGAGAAAATGAAGATGATGTAGACTAAAACCATTATCAATGAGTATCAACCAGAAGTTATAAACTATAACGAAGCAACTTCCCATTTGGAACAATTAATGATTTATTTTGAACGTCATGTAGAGACTACATCGAATGAACTACTTATGCTCAAGGGAATGTGACCATGCGGCCCGCAAAACTGTCACAGCAGAATATGACAAATTTTATAATTAGTAAACATTTTTACTGTCTGTAAATAATGAATGTTTAGTATAAAGGTGATTTTCTCTGAGTATTTTTTCTTTTAAATCATTTGTTCACATTCTCCGGATAAATCTGATTTTCAGCAATCCGGATTGGGTCTGGTCCCAATTAATCCGAATTATCGGGGTTCTACTGTAGTAGTGTGTAGTTTGCAGAAAACATTTATGAAAAATTTTCTTCTTTCGCTAAGACTCCTCTAACAGGAAAATCACCGCTTCTTACCCTAATAGCATCCCTGTTGGGAAATTGCAGAATGAAACTCAGAATGTATCATTTTAAAATGCAAATAAAATTTTAAATCATGAATATGGAAGTTACTACCTATTCGCAATTCATTACTCACTCTAAGCTTAGGTACACAAGTCATAACATAAGCTTATAGCATTATACGCAATTAAACTGCATCTCGTACCGGCTGTCTGTCCAAGCACAGTTTAAATTACATAAGATGCTTTTAAATTCAATAATTTTCAATTTAATATCATGATTGATTACCGTCTGTTTTCATGTGGAGTTAGCTGGAATTTTGAAATATTTTGCAATGCACGAGTCTGCTGAATGTCTCGGAATTTCAGCACCACAGTCGCTGGGGCTAGAGCATTCTTATTACTTAATATATCGCGTAATTTTTTTTCCAAGCACCTTCGTCGTTCCAAGCCCAAGCTCGCACTCTGATTGGTTGTTGCTCTCGGCACTGTTTTCATGTAACTTGGCAATAATCATACTTGGCGTAGCGATAGATGCTTCCGTCGAGTTTGATTTCCTTCCGAACCGAGTACAAAGTAACTTTTCTCTCTTGCAGCATTGGATCTTGCAAAAAAGTGGCACATCTTACAAAAGTTCATTTTGCGTTTTAACCCTTTCCGAGAAGGGCAACTTATGTTAGTAAAATGAGAAATTAGTGTTTGTCACCGGAATTTAAAAACAACATTTTTAGAATTTAAAAATCCCTTAATTTAAATCTTCATTGTAAAAACAAAATTTTATTAAAATATTATTGGTGCCACTCGCAAGTTTGGAATTAAAGTTAGGTATCCCAGGACTGGGCACAGTGTGCCGGGAAGGATTAATCCACTGATAGGTCAATCATTAGTATATCTTCACTGTAAAACATTTGTGTAACGTTACTCCATAAAACTGGTGGCAGCCTTGTTGCCTCCAATTTGGTGGAGTGTTTTAACCGATATAATCGGTGTAACATTGCAATGTTACACCAGTAATGCATGTTTTTATTACACCATTATGTAAGTGAAAATTTTCAGCACCACAGTGCCGGGAAGGATTAATCCACTGATAGGTCAATCATTAGTATATCTTCACTGTAAAACATTTGTGTAACGTTACTCCATAAAACTGGTGGCAGCCTTGTTGCCTCCAATTTGGTGGAGTGTTTTAACCGATATAATCGGTGTAACATTGCAATGTTACACCAGTAATGCATGTTTTTATTACACCATTATGTAAGTGAAAAATTACTCAATGAAGTGTAAATCGTAGCTGCCACAAATTTTATGGAGTAACGTTACCACAAATGTTTTTCAGTGTTGTTACGAAAAAAATTTCATAGGTTAAGTTATAGTAGAAATCACTTTATTATTTTATTTGTCTATTCGTGATCACGGAAAAAGGGGTGGATTTTGTTCAGAGGTAAATGTATCCAATTCTCCAAACCTAATCAAATATCTTTATTTGTAAAGGTTATAAGCTTTTATGCATATTTTTACACCTGCATAAAGGGCTAAATGCTAGAATTTCAAGATACAGTAAAATCATTCAAATTTTCTTTTGCCTCGGTGGTGAAATTTACTTTTGTCGAGATGTATCACTTTTCTTGCGGATGAGTGATATAATCATTATACTACTCCATGTATAAATGTCAGTAAATGAATATTAATTGTCATTTCAGTGATAAAATTATGTAATTTCAAAATATTTGCATTACCTTTATCATACGAATTGAATATTTCCAACTGAGCGAAAAATTGCCCAAGCCGGGAATGGGGCCCAGATACTTGGCTTACAAGGCCAATGTTTTACCTGTTAAGCTAACTTGGCGATAGCCGGCTGTGATGTTTTGCTCAGATAACCTTATTCATCTTAACATCTGGTTTGTCAACTCGACAGCTCGGCAGAATAAACCGCAGGTAATGGAATGCCATGTAATGATGGATACGATTATAAACCAATAACGATTGTAAGCCAAGTATCTGGGTTCGATTCCCGTCCTGGACAATTTTTCGCTCAGTTGGAAATATTCAACTCGTATGATAAATTTACCAATCAACTTGATTATGTTAAAGTAATAGTATTACTTTTATCATTACCTATATTATTTCCTCTTTTGTCAAATCATAAATTATAACATAAACTAAGCGTTTTAGAAGATATCTATTTCACATTTAAGCGCATAAAATGAAATGCTTGTGAAGACATGCACTAAAACCAAATAAATCTATCGCAGAAAATTAAAAGTATCTTCTCATTATTAAATCTTCTGGAAAATTTGTTGTTAAAACCACCATTGATTACATAGTAACGATCAATATTTGTAAGGAAGGACAGGGAATTACTTTCTACATGCAATCAATTAGCTATACGACAGCGAGATTAGCCTGTGCAAAGTTAATTGATTATGGCCAGAGAAATTAGAGAATGGAATTCAGGGAGATTTTCTTCGATATTTCGAAACGATCTTCACGCTACATTGTTGAAACATGGAGGAAATGTTAATTTTCAACAAAAGTATTTCAATTCTGTGATGCATTGAAATTTAATAGGCATTTTAAAAGCCATATTTATAAAGGCAATTTAAGAAGTTAAATGCGTATCAAGTTATTTAGATATACTATAAGAGATCAATTAAAATAAAATAAAATTGCAAAAAATATCTTTTAATTTTACGTGTTTCGTGTGCTCTGACTTCAAATTGAATATATATATATATATATATATATATATATATATATATATATATACATTAGTTATTAATATATATATTAGTTATTATTAAATTATTAAATTATTTTTTTTTATTTTTATTTTTAATTTGAAGCTATTTTAGCGATTTTTTTTATCGTTTTTTGTTTTTGAAAAAAAAAAAATACGTCAGAGAACACCAAACATGTAAAATTGAAAGGTATTTTTTGCCATTTTATTTTATTATAATGGATCACTTATGACATATATAAATAATTTGATATTTTAAAGTGATATTTTACATTATATATGTCAAATGCTTATTTGGAGGAACTGTACCTAAAAACGAAATTTCATTCGCACTTACTTTGCTCAATAATAAATGCATAAAATATCATTTCACATGAATTAAAGAGGTCTGGGGCATATTTTAGAATAATATTTATTTATTGAGTCAAAATTTTGAATTTTTGTGCGATGATTAACAATATCATTTGTAAACAAAATCACATTATAAAATTTGTCATAGTTTTTTTTTAATTAAAAAAATAAAATTTATTTAAAAAAAATTTTCATTTAAAATCGTTATAACTCGAAATATTATTTGTAGAATTTCATTTTTTTTTACATTCAAATTAATAGAAGCATCTAAATTTTAAATTTGTATCAGCATTTTTTAAAAATATAATTATTTTTAAACAAAAATTAAAAATTTTATTAAAAAATTACGTAACTTTTATTAGAAAGCTCAATCAAAACAAAAACTTTTTCAAAATTCGCTGGATCAAAATTAAAGTAAAATAATAATAAAAGGACATCTTGAATGTTTGAAGCATATATCTTTAATAGTTAGTGAGTTATAAAATTTTAATCCAAGAAATAGCGAAAAATCTCATCAAGGAAAAAAACGCATCTTTCGCAAGACGTCATTTCTATGACAATTATTGTTTTAAAAGCTAAATTTTGAAAAAAAAAATTCATCTTTCAATTTAGATAGACACATTATTTAAACATCATTTTAAGTATAAAAGAACAGAAAAATTTTTAATGTAATTTTTTTTAAAGAAATTAAAAAAAAATGTATTACTTAATCGAAAAGCTTAAAAGGGAATATAAGGAAATCATGCCGTAAACATTAAAACTTCATTATCCCTACTCCAGGAATACTATGTAAACTTTTAAAACAAAATCTTGTTTAAAATGGATTATTTTTTATTTACTTCCTTTAAAATTCCTTCTTAGTAGGTATTGTTATACTTAATAAGCTTAATAGTCTTAGACAGAAAAACCTCTGAAAGCAGAATCGTTAAACTTTGATGGGCGAATATTCCAGTTTAATTTAATAGGTATAGTTGCATATTGCTCCGATCGTAAGCACTATAAAGTTTTTACTTTTAAAACAGAATTCCGTTATAATCAAGTTCCCTTTACACAAAATTTAGGGAACAAAGTACAGTAGCCAGTAGATGTAAACAGGATTGTTAGAAACCATAAAAAATTACTTTTATTACAGGTTTTCGTCTAGAAATGAAAATTTGTAAGGTATACTTTTGAAAGAAAATATAAAAAATTTACTTTGTAAACAGGTTATGTCTTCTGAGATTTCAGTCTGTTGATGCTGATTTACTCGATCAGCAGCCAGTAGATGCTGGTTAACGAATAAGATACTAAACGAATACGGTAAGATTAAAATCGGACTTTGTTTCAAGTAGAGACCATTGTTCGTTTTAAATTTTAAATCAAGGCACAATTCTGTTATAGACCGATTCCATTTTCATAGTGTTTCCTGTGTTTTTATGTCCGGTTTCAAACATTTAAAAGTCCTTCCGGCAATGCCGGGAGGAAGAGGTAGCTTTCATATACTTATAAATTTATTTATTTATTTTAAGATAAGTTACATTGTTCAAAAATACTAAGCTCAAATTAGCGGAAATAATCTTATAAAATTAGTGATTTTATAAGATTGAAACTAGTTTTTGTCAAGACTGAATATTAATAGGAATTTTTAGAAAATAGTCATCTTTTATTCAACCTGGTTTTATTTTAAGCGATTTAGAGAGTCACCAAATTCCATGATATCATAAAGTGTATGCCATTTTAAAGCAACATTGTGGATCGTTCAGATCAGACCGTTTCAAAATGTCAGCCATAAGCAAAATTCAAAGTGCTATAACTCAGTCATTTTTTAAGATATAAACAAAATCAAAAATGTTCTGGAATCGTTGTTTTAAGTTCTAACACGTAAAAGAAAAATATTTTTCAATTTTTAATTTTTTCGCATTTAATTTTAAATTTAAAATTTTTTTAAAAATTTAAAATGACCACCATTTTGAAACAAAATGGTGGATGATGCTGGCCAACGAACTCGGTTGAGACATTTGTATGTACTATGTACATCCCAAGTTTCATTGAAATCGGTTTATAAGTACGCGTGTTATCACGTGACAAAAATCAGATCGTTTCAAAATGTCAGACATAAGAAAAATTCAAAGTGCTATAACTCAATCATTTTGTAAGATATAGACAAAATAAAAAGTGTTCTGGAATCGTTGTTTTAAGTTCTAACACGTAAAAGAAAATATTTTTCAAATTTTGATTTTTTCGCATTTAACTTTAAATTTTAAAAATTTTAAAAATTTTAAAATGGCCACCATTTTGAAACAAAATGGCGGATGATGCTGGCCAACGAACTCGGTCGAGACATTTGTATTTACTATGTACATACCAAGTTTCATTGAAATCGGTTCATAAATACGCGTGTTATCACGTGACAAAAATCAGATCGTTTCAAAATGTCAGCCATAAGAAAAATTCAAAGTGCTATAACTCAGTCATTTTTTAAGATATAGACAAAATAAAAAGTGTTCTCGAATCTTTGTTTTAAGTTCTAACACGTAAAAGGAAAATATTTTTCAACTTTTAATTTTTTCGCATTTAATTTTAAATTTTAAATTTTTTTAAAAATTTAAAATGGCCGCCATTTTGAAACAAAATGGCGGATGATGCTCACCAACGAACTCGGTCGAGACATTTGTATGTACTATGTACATACCAAGTTTCATTCAAATCGGTTCATAAATACGTTAGTTATCGCATGACAAAAATCAGATATATATATATATATATATATATATATGGTTATATATATATATATATATATATATATATGTCAACATATAAACGGAGGGTGGTTTTGGGGTCTGGGGGTCATGATCGGTGAAAATATACCAAAATTTTCCGGAAGTGCTTTCCCCCGGACGGCTGCAATAGGTAGCTTTTTACTTTTTGTAATGAAAGCTACCTAAAAGAACAGGAAACAATTTTTAAAGTAATTTGTACATCATGAAAAATCGGGATTTTTGAACATACGGAACGAATACAGTACGATTAAAATCGGATTTTTTTCGTGGTTTTTTCGATTTTATGTTTCAAGGCTTAAAGCATGATTCCGTTATAGATAGATTCCAATTACAAGGAGTTTCGTGTATTTTTATGTTCCGATTCCAAACATTAAAAAGGATACGAAACAATTTTTTAAATAAATGTACACCATGAAAAATCGAAATTTTTAACATCTCGTGCAGTGGTTACCTGGGGCAGGACTCGGAGGATTTGAAAGTCAAACAACACTATACACCTGATACGAATTAAATAATCACTTTTTATGAAATTATAAAAGAATATACTAAACAAGAAAGTGCTTGATTATCGGCAAATTGTGTTTTACATATAGAAACTTTATATGTAAAAGATATAAACCTTCCAATTATATAAAGTTTATAATTCTTTTAATGTTTATAATATTTTACACATAGAAACTTTTATCTTGAACTAAAATAATTTTACAAAATTACATTCATTTATCAAAAGACAAAATTAAAGTTATTAAACAATCATTTTTTTTTCATAAAGTATCATTTAGTCAATACCCCTTTAATGATACGTACATCAATCGCTATTGAAACTCATATCTATTTAATACCTTAAAACCGGAAATATTCAAGTGAAATTCAGATATTATTCTGAATTCAGAATGGTGTCATTAATAATTTTAACTTTTCGTTGATTGCTCAGGAGATATTAAAAGTATCCTTGGATTATCAGTATGAAATAATTTCTGATTGAAAGTTGTTAAAGAAAGTTAAAATTAATGTAAAGCTTTACCTTCCATCATTAATAATGCAGATGATTATCGAAAGCATTTCATCTTATCGGAAATTGAAAAGTGTTAGATATCCGTTCAATAGATGAGATTAATATGAACGGTGAGATTTTGTTAATTCTAAGCATATTTAATGAAATTATTTATATTTTATGTATTATTTTAGTAATAGCATAGATAAGTTTGATAAAAAAAATCATTTCAAGATAGTGGAACAAAATAAGGGGACATTAAGGTTTCAGATCATAATAAACTGTGTTATATCTAAATTATAATTCAAAATGTTCTTGGGTGTAATATTTATATATGTTTTTAATTACACATTTTTAAAAGCGTACGGCTCTTTGTCAGACAAAATATGTTCGTCCCTTAATGTCTCATGTGACAAAATCACTGCTGAAAAATTTAACTTTTTCAAAAAAATGTATAACCGACTCCAAAAAAAAAGCGCTAAAAAGAATTAAATAATTCTATAAAATTATCTAATGACAAATCGTTATCCAATAACCACACATCGACTATCATGTACCGGTATAAAACGGTTAAATTTAATATATAGAATTTAATATTCACCAAACATAGATTTTCCAGAGAATATTTTTTACAAGAGATTAATTTACATATTTTTGATTTAATTTTTGAATATATACATATAAAAAGTAAGGAATTACTTTTTGAAGTTGGTGCCAAACAATCATAACCGATAATGATTTCCCCATTTTATTTATGGTACTAGACATAATATATCCACAATTCTTACTATACTTAAGATAGTTTGGCCCCAACTTCAAAAAGTAATTCCTTACTTTTTATATGTATATATTCAAAAATTAAATCAAAAATATGTAAATTAATCTCTTGTAAAAAATATTCTCTGGAAAATCTATGTTTGGTGAATATTAAATTCTATATATTAAATTTAACCGTTTTATACCGGTACATGATAGTCGATGTGTGGTTATTGGATAACGATTTGTCATTAGATAATTTTATAGAATTATTTAATTCTTTTTAGCGCTTTTTTTTTGGAGTCGGTTATACATTTTTTTGAAAAAGTTAAATTTATTTCCTATTTTTTAGTTATTTATACCGTAATACATAATTATGTGTACTGACATATGATGGCTCTTTTCAACGCATTATTAATGAACGCACTTTGCTGAGTTCTGAGGCTTTACTTGTCACTGTTTGATTGTCAACTTTTCAAAAGACACTTACAATATCGGTTAGTATCGTTGTGAATCTTTAGGTTTTCTGGATGTGGTTATGACGACGGTTTCAACATCGTATAGGAAGTTTGCGTTGTTAAATCGTAATTGTAGATTCAATCCCAAGTTCGTAGATAATCCATGAATATTGAGAAAGGCAACACAGGAGGCTATTTACTAGAGACAAGTTTTTATTAATTTCACAGTTCCAAGAATCGTTGCCGTGCCAGAGAGGGACCCTCGCAGAGATAGGTCCGATCGCTAGTGGTTACAGAGAAGGAGTGATCACAAATACATTTTTCACATCGTCAAGTGTTGTCGCGATACATGTACATAAAATAGCCAAAAACGACTGATACGCACAAATTGCGATGAGAGAAGGCACGTGGAGAGTTTCCGTTACATAGCCATTCAATATAAAAACCAAAGTGCATAATTTGAAATAATTAACGCCAAATGATAAAAGATAGCATATGGCCCGGAAAACCACAAGGATTGAATTCTTTACATAGGGTTAACAAGAGTCTCACGGGCTTAGAAAGGAAATGAATTCTAATGAAATAAAATAAAAGACAAACTTAGCGCATCTGCTTCTTAAGCGAGTAACGTTTAACTATGCATAAACACAGACTAGAAATAACTCTTTAAATGGTTGTTGCTATGGGAAAATACTTACAGTTACATGAACAAACAGATATATGTTGTGTCTTTAAAGAAAGAATTAGAGATAAGTGAGGTCATATTTTAAAGGAAAAATGGCCGTTAGTAACAGAATAAAATTAAAGATATTAAAAATCTAGCTTATTAAATAAAGTTACAAATTAAGGGAATATTGTAATTTTAACTAAGGGGGGAAAACAATTATTAACTAATATGTAAAGGAAAACGCCTTTACAGTGGTAGCTTCTTCAGATCTGGCACGACGAAAAGCTACCGCATTCATGAAATCTTAAAGTCAACATCTAATCGTACGGACATCGGAAGTGGTTATCGAAAGGTGACAATGCCTCAAGTAAAGTGTCCTTACACATAAGCGCGTGGCAAAGCGCTTCCATAAATGAGTAAACAGCAAAATGACTCCATGTATCAATGAATAGTAAAATGCTTTTCTAGTGTAGTCAAAAGTACTCCCCCTTCAGTCAGAAAAAGCAAAAAGAAAGATTTTAACAAAAATCGCTCTGTGATTCAATAGATAAACAACAACAATCTAATTCTTATAAATGCAGTAAAGGCATCGGAAATGAGCGGTGATGATTAGACGAGGAATCCGAAAATCATAACCTGTACTTGCTGCATCTATAAGAGAGTGACAGCATTCGATGCCCAAATACTTTTTTCACGGACGCTTTTGTCCCAACTAAACTGTTAAAAATTTTAAACTCACTCCACCGCTTTTATGGAAAACGATTATTTCAGCCTATCATGGAGCATTCTCATAGGTCAAAAGACAAATATTTTATAAAAGCGGGAGAGTGACGATGCAGCAAAAGGGTAAATTTTTTACAGTGTATGTATGAGATATTCCATAAAAGGGATGGAGTGACGATGCAGCAAAAGTTAAATTTTTAACAATGTATCGAAATGCTAGGCATTTTCTATTATAAAATTTGATGATGATTTCCTGGTAGAATTCGATTGTATGCCGAATGATCTTTTATTTATACACAGACATAAATACATAATCCATATTATTTTACAAATTCGTCGACATACAAGGACAAGATAGCACAAGGAATATTACGACACAAGAAAAGTACAACCGGGAGCTACACATAAAGAGTGTATGCAACGGAGCCAGTGGGACTCGAACCCACAATCTCCTACGCTCTCAAGAGATTAGCAGCGTGGTGTCTTAACCACTCGGCCACAAGGACTCCCTAGATGACTCATTTTTGTCCAGAATCTTTTCAATCAATCGTATACTGTGCTCCATGTGTCGTCATATTCACATCGAGAAATCCTGCATGAACAAAATCTGAAATCATTCTGGTGTCTAATCCGGTAACCAAATCTGAATCTAAAGATAATTTTGTTACACATATCTATGCACTTTATTTTGCATTGATATGTAGGGATAATTTTTTCCTCCGGAGCAAAATATATACTAAAGGATTTTCATCTTTTCAACAACTTAAGGATGTCGATTGGTATCGATGTCTATTTCCGCTTTAGTGGATGCGAGAACTTGTCCATTTAAGCTTTAACATTTCGCATCCAGCAAACTTTAAGGCCGCATGATTTTTTTTTTTTTTTTTTTTTTTTTTTGCATAGGATAGCCGAGGATATTCCACAACCGGTCTAGTTTTTACTTTTTCAATTTTGGTTTCAGATTAAAAAAAAAATATTTTAAATTTTAAAACCGGTTTAAACGGTTCTGAAATTGAAACTATCATTATATAAAACATACATAAGCAAAATCGAAGAAGTAAAAACTAGACCGGTTATAGATCATCCTCGGCTATCCTATGCAAAAAAAATCATGTAAATATATTAAAATTTGAGCAAGATATTTGAAAAGAACGCTCCCATAGTCTTTACACTAACATCCGGGTCTTTTTCTGAGTCTAGTGTAGTGCCTTAAGGTCCACATTGAAATCTACAGACTTCGTAAATGGGCATTGAAAAGCTGACAATCCATCAGTACACGTTAGAATTATTGTGAAAAATTACCTTTGTTTTTAAAGCTATCAATTTTCTGACTAATGAGAGCGATCTAAAAACGTTTATGGAGCGTTTTCATTGGTCAGAAAATAGATAGTCTTTAAAAACAGAGTTAATTTTTCAAGATATTTTAAACAGGGGTACACTGTTAAAAATTTGACCCTTTTGCTGCATCGCCCCTCCAGCGCTAATATAGAAAACGATTACTTCAGCCTATTATGGAGCATTCTCATGGATCAATAGTGAGATATTCTATAAAAGCGGGTTAGTGACGATGCAGCAAAAGGGTCAGATTTTTTACAGTTTAAAGTACGCGTACACAATCAGAGCGCGTCAAGTTGCTTCTATGATTTAGTGCATAGCAAAGTAATTTTAAATGCTCGTATGTATTAAAATACCCTTTTCAGTCATAAAAACTAAAAAGGAAGATATTATCAAAATCATACCATGATTCAACATGTGTCTATATGAAAGTAGCAATATTTTAAGTTAAGAATGTTCTTTGATAAACGCGGTTTTCCAAAGTACACAAAATTTAAGAATTTGTATTCCAGAACTTGGCGGTATTCGCCTGAACGAGTTTGTTTTATGGGTGAAAGAAGTTAACTATCTTCACTTTAATGGTAAGCTTATCAAAATTTTTCGTCATTTATATTTGTCCAAATGTAAATCTAGCACATAGCAATGTACTTTAATCACTTTGTGAATCCGGCATAACAAGCACCCTGATACACAGACACTCTTGCTTTAACGTGTAAGGCTCTTTAGAGATGAATTCTCAGCTTTTCGATATCGAATTCTCATGCCTGGATCGATGTGGATCTTTCACTTTGGTGGATACGAGAATTGTTACAGCTAAGATTTCGTACTTTGGAAAAAAACTAGCATCTCTGCAACAGTGGTTGGGATCCAGAAGGATTATTCGCTGTTAAGCAAAACAAAATTGACCAATCATAAGCCTTCATTTTTGAGAACTTTTCATTGTTCGAAGGAGAGAGTCTGGAATACATGAAGTGAAAATCTGCTATCGACACTGTAAAAAATTTGACCCTTTTGCTGCATTGTTACTCCATCGCTTTTATAGAATTTCTTTGTTTTGACCAATGAGAATGCTCCATAATAGAGCGAAGTAATCGTTTCCTATAAAAGCGATGGAGTGACGATGCAGCAAAAGGGTTCAATTTTTTACAATGCAAGCAGTGCTAAAAATTTGTATCCTTTAAATGTGCAACGATGCTACTGATTTCCAAAGTGTCGATCACAGCGACATCTGCGGCATTTTCGTGATCCATTATCTAGACTAGCAATAATTCTTGCATTTTTAGAAAATGTCCTGCAGATGTCGCTTCTATCTTTAAATTTCATTAGCAATGTTGCACATTTAAAGAATAGAACATTTTAGCGCTTTTTTTAAGTGTTACAGATTGCGTGTTCAGCACAACTTACCGGTTACTTACCGACCACTTACCGATTGTAGACAAGTACGAAATGAAAATCAAAGCGAAGTGTGAAATCAGCTACAATTCAACAGAAATGTTTTCATTGATGCCACAATTTGCTTTCGTACTGCCCTACAATCGGTCGGTAACATTGGTTATTTTTGTAAGTTACTCTGAACACGCCCTGAGATAGCCGATTTCCACACTATATCCTCTAGATGCTATATTTCCGGTTTCTTGCATAAGAGAACTTTTCCGGAATCCAGGTAGAATTTGCGCTGTTAGCGAAACCAGATTAAAGAATCACAAGCCTGAATTTTAGCAAATTTTTCAATGTTTTATATAAATTTTCTTGTTAATAAATCTCGTTTCGCAAACAGCACAAAATTTATGTGAATCCTGGCCCTCGTCCAGTTAGGATTTTGCACTTTGAACACTGTTAAAAATTTGAAACTTTTACTTTATCGTCAATCCATCGCTTTTATAGAAAATGATTACTTCATTGTATTATGGTGAATTCTCATTGGTCAAAATAGAGATATTCCATAAAAGCGGTGGAGTAACGATGCAGCAAAAACTTCAAACTTTTAACAGTGAAAATATCGTGTGTCTATGTAAGTGTAACATAAAAGCATGCAAAATGAACACTTCTAATTGGTCGATTGCTTCAAAATGAATTTGAAATTTAAAGTTTTTATTTTTAAAAAAGTTCTAATTATCAGATTTTTATGAAATTCGAATGGGACCACATGGGCCTCATGCGCTTTCAAACAAAAGAAGAATTATCAAAATCGGTTCATATTTGCAAAAGTTATGCGTGAACAACAAATACATACAGGTCGAAATCATAACCTCCTCTTTGAAGTCGGTTAAAAATACAATATCAAGCATTTTTTTATAGCCTGAAGTTAAAAACGCGTTTATTATACATTTACAGATATTTTTCCGTTGTTAAATACGGGTCTAATACTATAATTATGCACTGATACGTTAAAAAAAGTAATGACAGAAACCGTCTTACGGGGTTAAAAATTCTTAAATGATGTATTTTTTTTCTTGATAAAATACTGCAAAGCTAAATAAATTAAACTAATCAAACCACATAATTCTATGGCGAATACATTAGGAGATATAGAAATTTTTGTGTTGTACAGCCAGTTTTGCTCTATTCGTAACTAAAACTTATGTCTATTTATTTCAGAATATATACATTTGTTTCTTAATTTATTATGTTACAAATCATTTGAGAGGCTTACAACCATAATATACCGAGTCCATTTATCTGTATTGTGAATAATAACGTTTTAAAGTTTCTAATAAATAATTAATTCAGGTCAAGAAATTTATAAAGATTATTTAAGAAGTCCTAGGTACTAATACCAGGGTGGGTAACAAAGCAAGGGCAAATGTTATGCTAATTATGAAGGCATCAACGAGATGGCACCTACAGGTTCTACGAAAGAGCTCCGAGTCATCTAAATTAAAAACAATCTCTAAAAGTCAATTTGTCTCATTTCTAGACCACTGTGTTATCGCTGGAAGAAGCATGTAAAAGTTAACTCCCGATGTAAATTTTCAGAGGTAAGTTCTGTTGCCTGAAGGCTATATCTTTAATAGGAAATACTTTGTTTTCCATATAAATTTTTAGTGTATTTCATGTACTTTCAAAATACTGTGGAAGGTTTCGAATGTGTTCGCAAGACAGTTTGCGGTTTAAAATGTATTGCGCAAAAAGTATACTGGGATAATAGCATCATGCACTAACATAATTACTCCGGCTGATTAATTTCAGAGCTGGAATTACATCTCAAGAGGGTTTTATTTTATGAACGAGAGATCATTACTGTCATTGTTGAAAACCAAGGAGGATACAGAGAAATTCTTATGTCCTAAATGTATCTATTTTTTATATTTGTCAATTTCTAGGTCTTTAGAGTTTGTATCTTTAGAATTGTATAATTTACATCCCATTATTCCATGTTATTTTACAGTTTTGTTTGCATGGCGTTATTATCCACATAGGCGGGTAATAATGCCAAATAGTATTGGTCATGAAATCATGCCATTACATTTTATGAATACATATCTGCTAAAATATACTTTCTTGTATATATAGTCATTAGGTTGTTGTATCAAATCCTATATTTGTTTGAAAACAAATATAAAATTAAGTCTTGTAAAGTGGTAAAAGCTTAACGTGGCATTATTGCTCCAAGATACCTTATGTCAGTATCCCATTTAAAAAGTCATTTTTATAGTGCCCTACTTTTACAAATGACAAATTAATATTTTTAATGTAAATGTATACCATTCTTTTAAAAAATGAGGGTTTGGTCCAATATGATTGTCAAATTTCCTTATGTAATTAAAGACTGGTTTATTATGACTGCAAAAATTCTTATTTTTCATTTATATTTACTAATTTTATTTTTTACTTTGAATTAAACACAAAGAGCTACACATATTACCAGTCATCGTAAATCATTCACACTGATCACACAATACTATCATTATCATCATCGTTATCATGTTCTACTCCAGAAGAAGTAATTTGGAGTAGAAGATTCTCGAAGTATACATGATGAATTGGTGGAATGTATGGAATGTATGGAAGAAGATCCATAATATTTTTCACTTCGGCCAAAGTTTTTTTTTTTTTTTTAATATCCACGCATAATGCATCTTGATTGATATTTGACAAAGAAATTTGACTAGAAGCCATATTTTCTAAATTTGTTTTGAGCAAATGTTGGTCCTCATTTAGGCTTTCTTTGAACGATAATATCAACGGAGAAACTCTCACAACTCGCAGCCATCTAATAAGCTCCTTGGATATGTAATACTTCGTTCCAAAACTGTAGTAAAAACAGAGTCTGATTTCTTAACTTCAATGGCATCAAATTTAGGAAATTTCCTCCTTGCATTAATACACTGTAAAAAAAATCTGTAAAGGTATTAAACATTTTCTAGGAAACTGGGATTCCAAGAAGTTTTTATGTAACGATAACAGGAAAAATCCATGTAACCGAGTCTAAAACTTGAGTTTTTGTTGTTACCGTTACAGGAAAAGTTCTTGGAATCCCAGTTTCCTAGATAAAGTATAGTACCTTTACAGATTTTTTTTTACAGTGTAGTAATTTCTTTCCAGTCTCCAGAAACGTAGATGTCTTTTTTCTTGCAACTTGCTGTTTTAGTTAGACCTTCGAAAGGAAAAAGTGACCAGTTGATTTTGTATTATATTTGTAAACTAGCTTCAATAGGGTAAGAAACATTTCGATGTTCAATGTGGCCACCGCACTGTAAGGAAAAAAAAATCTGTGAAGGTACTAAACATTTTCTAGGAAACTGGGATTCCAAGAACTTTTCATGTAACGATAACAGGAAAAATTCATGTAATCGATTCTGAAACTTGAATTTTTGCTGTTATCGTTACAGGAAAAGTTCTTGGAATCCCGGTTTCCTAGAAAAGGTTTAGTACCTTTGCAGATTTTTTTTTACAGTGTAGCTTCAATAGGGTAAGAGACATTTCGATGTTCAATGTGGCCACCGCACTGTAAAAAAAAAATCTGTGAAGGTACTAAACATTTTCTAGGAAACTGGAATTCCAAGAACTTTTCATGTAACGATAACAGGAAAAATTCATGTAATCGATTCTGAAACTTGAATTTTTGCTGTTATCGTTACAGGAAAAGTTCTTGGAATCCCGGTTTCCTAGAAAAGGTTTAGTACCTTTGCAGATTTTTTTTATAGTGTACAGACATTAGAATATTGTATAAATTTCATATTTTTAAAGACTTTCTCACCTACACGTCTTGCAAAAAGGCTAGAAAGATCTTGAGGACTTGTTCCTTTCTGTTTTTCAGCCCAAACGTGTATGTATCCCATATTATATTATTATTAAAGGAATGTATTCCAAACTTATAAACATACGTATTGCATATTTAATAAGCTACAGATGTTTAAAGCTTAGAAAAGGAAGTTGGGTTTTGTAAGTTGACTGTCCAACAATAAGTTTCATCTGAGACGTTATTTTTATCATTTACATTCTATCCTGTTTAACCTTCCGTAAGTAAAGCTTTCGTTCGGTTTCAGAACTTTTTCGAGTGTTTTCATAATTTTCTATCGAAAACTTATTTGATATGTCTTCACATAATTTATCTGATTCTGTACTTAGTGGCCTAATATGTAAATTAAAATTTATGGTGAAGACATTGTAATAGAATTTCTCTTTCACGAAAGTCCTATTTTTTGTCGTACATTCCTCTCTAGGCTGAAGGTCGAACTATTTGGTTAGAGGTTTTTTTTCCCATGTATTGATTTTATTAAGAAAAACACTTGCCGATACGTTTACCGTTTGTTTACCTACAGACGGGGGGAGGTCATCAAAAACAATATTATTAATCATTCATAGTTTATCTATCTAATACTTTATAAGATTTGATCACGAACGTTTATTTCTCATCAGAAATGTTGAAACTGCTATTTATTTAAACTAAAACTTTTTTGATAGCATTGAGACAAGATTTAGACAAGCATGGAATAAGGTGAAAAAGTAGTATATATATGAATGGAGTTGATTCTATATTATTGTAAAAGTTTCCCTCTTATATAACTTCACACTCTAGAAACAGATGCAATCTATGAGAAAGTATGTAAACTACAGACTTCGTGCTGTATTGCAGTATATGAAACACAGTTTACAGCTCCTTCTACATGAAATATTCCATTTTTTTAAGTGGTCATCTATTATTCCAATTGTATATTTAGACTTTCTTGCAAGTTTTATGTGTGACATTTTGTACAGAATTTGTAAGTTATGTTCCTAATAAACTGTCTACAGAATTTTCAATCTCGTAAAAAAAAATAAATAAAATAAAATAAAATAAAATAAAATACTTTTTTCGAAGTAAAAATCATTTTTTAAAAAATTCAGTTATCTTACTATTAAATTTACTATAAATTTTGTAAGCAATATTTTTATAAGATTTGACGACAAAATAACAAAAAACTTTTTTTGCATACAATGAATACAATAATGAAGAAAGCAATGAAATTAGAGAATTAATTCGTGAATTATCAAAAATTTAAAGTTTTAAATTTTAAATTAAAAATTTTCTTAAAAATTTTTTTTAAGTTAAAAAATTTTTATATGAAATGCACATTTCAAGAAACAAATCAGTAAAAGACGCTTATAAATAAAGAAAATGAAATTTCGACCAAAGTGCCTTTTTAAAATAAACGAAATGTAACCAGCAAGTTAGAAAAAATATATAAGTGAGTTTATCAACTAAAATAAATTGTTTTAGATGCGTTTAATAATAAACAGTTGTATTAAATCAGATACAAATAAAGGCCAAAATAAATAATAAACAGTTGTATTAAATCAGATACAAATAAAGGCCAAAATAAAAAAAGACCAAATGCATAAAAAATGCATAGGAATCGAATCTGAACGTTTCTCTCGAGAGACAACAATCAACATGATCAGGCTTATCACAGAAAGACTGCTTCAGGAGTGATTCCATTGACTTAAAATTCTCAAAGGTACTATTATTTGGATGTTTTTTTTTCTATTGAAATAACTTTACTGCATTTATATCTTTTTAAAAGTTTAATTATTAATCAAATATTACGTTTATATGATAAATTTTCTATTTTTTTCTATTTCTATTGAAATACTCAAAAGACTCTGGACTTACAATACTACTTTCCATTCATAATTTATCAATCTAAAACTTCACGAACGTTTATTTTTTATCAGAAATTTTGAAACTGCTCTTTATTTAAACTAAAACTTTTTTGATAACAATGAGACAAGATTTAGACAAAAATAGACCAAAGACAAAAGAGTAGTACATTTATGAAGGAAGTTGATCCAATATGGTTGTTAAAGTTTCTTTCTTGTATTACTTCAACAACTCTAGAAACAGATGCAATGTATGAGAAAGTATGTGAACTTACTTCGTGCTGCATGGCACTGTATGAAACACAGTTTACAGCTCCTTCTACATGAACTGTTCCTTTTTTTAAGTAGATATTATCTACTATCCTCATATATATTTACACTTTCTTGCGAGATATATGTATGGCATTTTTTACAGTGTTGGTATGTTACGTTCCTAATAAACTGTCTGCAAAATTTTCAATCTCTTGTAAAAAAAAAAAAAAAAAAAAAAAAAAAAAAAAATAGATAAATAAATAAATAGTTTTTAGGAAGTAAAAATATTTTTTAAAGAATCCAATTTTCTTACTATTAAATTTATTATAATTTTTAAGCAATATTTTTTATAAGATTTGACGAAAAAATAACAAAAAACTTTTTTTTTGCCTACAATGCATACAATAACGAATGAAGCAATGAAATCGGAGAAGTGGTTCGTGAATTATCAAAAATTAAATGTTACAAATTTTAAATTAAAATTTTTCTTAAAACAAATTTTCAAAGTTTTAAAAATAATGTTATATGAAATATAATCTTTATATAAATATACATTTCAAAAAAAAAAAAAAATCATTAAAAGACGTTAATAAATAAAGAAAATGATATTTTTACCAAAGTACCCCTTTAGAATCAACAAAATATAACCAGCAAGCAATTAGAAAAAGAAAAAAATTATAAGTATGTTTAACAACTAAAATAAATTGTTTCAGATGCGTTTAACAATAAATAGTAGCATTAAATTAGATACAAATAAAGGCCAGAATAAAAAAACGATCAAATGCATCAAAAATGCATACGAATCGGATGTGAGCGTTTCTCCCGAGAGACAACAATCGACATGATCAGGTTTATCAGAGAAAGATTGCATCAAAAGTGATTCCATTGGCTTAAAATTCTCAAAGGTAAAAGTCTAAAAATCTTCCAAGTAATAACTTGGAAGTTTTTTCTATTTACATCACTTTACGGCATTTATATGTTTTTAAAAGTTTAATTACACTGATAAACATGGTTTCTGTTTTTAACTAAGTATGTGGTAACTTTTATTATTTAGATGGTGCTGTGAAAGAATATGCCATCAAAAAGTTTCCATCACCCACAGATTTTTAAAAAATTCAAAATCTTGAAAATATGAATTTTGTAGTATTTATTCAACACATATATCTTATGAAATTTATCACTTGATATTTTAGTAATGACAAACTTTTAAATAAACACTTATAAAGCTTAAAATTAATATTTAAAACACTGAAAATATGCATTGTTTATAAAGTTTAAGAAAAATAGAAAATTTTTTGTAAAAAGAAATGATATTAATGAGAAATTTCATACTTTATGTAGCGCAAATGTCTTATCTGTGGATGCTCTCTTATATGCACAATCACTAGCTTCCCTAATAAGATCCCAACAAAATCTCCCAGCATATCAAAGATCCACCTGCCTTGATATTGGGTTTCCATTGCAGAAATATCCTTGTGGCGCTCTTCAAACTCGTCGCTCACAGCCCCATATTTTCGGGGGGGAAATTTACATGGGATGCTAAAAAGTGAATTTTCAACGACATTGAGCATCCTAAAACTTAGTAGTTTCAACATGTATTTATTTAATGTTTCATTCTTATGACTTCGATGATTTCTTAAGAAATGTGTCACAACATTTTAAAAATCTATCTATGCTGCTTTTTATAAATCACTTATTGTATCATCAAAATTTTTGTCCTTCATAAGATGTATAATTTGTGGGCCCACAAAAATTCCCTCCTTAACCCTTTCCGGCACGGGCAAAATTTGTTAGTAAGATGAGAAAATATCGACTGACACCGGAATTCCCAAACTTTTTTTTTAGATATTTTAAAACCTATAATTTAAGCTTTTAGCGTAAAAGCAAAATTATACTAAAATATTATTGGTGCCGTTTGCAAGTTTGCAATTAAAGTTTGGTATCCCAGACCAGGGACAGCGTGCCGGAAAGGGTTAATTTTTGCATAGCTTAACGATGGTATTGTTCTTGCAGATATTGAAATCTACGACCTTCTTTATTCATAGCTTTAACGGAATTCTTCATCAATCCCAACATTATGTGTGAAGGTGGAAGAATAACATTCGTTTTAATGATTAGAGGAACGTTTTGGATATTTTTTCCCCTTGCAATAATATTGTTTGTGCCACTTATGTCATTACAATTACATAAATTACCTTTTCTTGAAAAAAATGTCAAATATTTCTTATGTCGATCTCGATAAATAGATATCTTTGTATTGTTTTTCAAGAGATTCCAATCTTGTAATCTTGATACAAGTAATTCTGAGTTTTTCTTTGATAAATTTATGTCTCTCGCAAAATCATTTAATTCTTCTTGAGTAATTAATAGTGGTACATAAATTACCTTTTCTTGAAAAAAATGTCAAATATTTCTTATGTCGATCTCGATAAATAGATATCTTTGTATTGTTTTTCAAGAGATTCCAATCTTGCAATCTTGATACAAGTAATTCTGAGTTTTTCTTTGATAAATTTATGTCTCTCGTAAAATCATTTAATTCTTCTTGAGGTGTGGTTTTTCATTTATGTCAGGATAACTGTTTATATCAGAAGTAAAAGAAGTTTCAATTTTATCAATTTCCATTTTTACTGCTGCATCGTCATATGTAAAGTTCTCTGGAGGTTTCGCTAATTGTAAATCATCATTATGTAATACTGGTCGCATTGCTGAATCTAAGTTCGGGTACTTAATTTTATGTTTACTTCTTCCAGAGATTCTTTAATTTTTGTAATACAAGCGTGGCAGTCAGTTAAATAATCCTTCGGCTTGCGCCATATCATGGGTATAGCAAAGGGCATACCCTTTCTTGTACCTTTCATTCACGCCTTGAGGTATGTAGCACATCCTGTACAACAAGAAAGAGGTGCACTTTTCTTATCTTAATCACCTACTTTACATCCAAAGTACATGTGATAGGCAGTCTTTATTTTTGGCGTGAAAGCGCATTGATGCTTTTTCAAAGTTAGCACCCCGCACACATACCAAATAGGATCGGGTTCATTAATGCATCCTCTAGACATTTTTCACATATTTTAGAGGAAAATAGGATAATTATAATCAAAATTTAAGTTACAGAACCAAGAAATAACAGTACACTCGCCCCGAAAGATAAGTTTCAAATGTCTCAGATTTGTGTTAAAGTCAAATACTGTGGGGGCAGCTGGCGCTGTCTATTCAAGGTCGCTGTCAGGATCTGATAGCACCTGTGCTAAAGAATGTAATGTCTACTCTTTCTCTATTTGAATATCTCATATTGTATGGTTGTGTACAGAATTTCCAAGGTGACATTCCTTCTTCGTGGAAAGGGGAATTGCCAGCTAATCCTTTACAGGTGGGGTGTTAGAGAAAAGAGATAGCTGAGAGGCATGTCCACCTGTCAGTGAAGTACGCGAATGGTGAGCAGATTAGTAGCATGCCACTAAGCAAGAAAAGAATGGAGTGTCCAATGAGGAGGCTCCAAAGGGGTTTATGTGGGGGAAAGCAGTGATTTGGAGAGGGCAAGTTTGCCTCAGATCATTGATTCGGTACCTAGGTTTCGGACCTAGAGGTTGCTCTGTGTGGAAGAGCGTAAAGTGTGTGTTTTCTGGTGCGCAAAGGACACAGACGTCCTAGTGTTTAGTGTTCTGGGCTAAGAAGTGCAGGCCCAGTATACTTGTGTTGGGAGACTCAAGGTTGAGCTCCAAAAAAGTGAATTTAACGTGTATTGAGTGTGAGGTGGAAAGTGTAATTGGAATAGTACACAACCAATCTTTACGGTATCTAATTTAATGTTGAACCGGATCACCTATATCCGAGTTGTAGTTGTATATATTTGTAAATAGCGTATTTTGTGTGTACATATATTCTTAATAAACTGATAATTCAGTTACTAGCGTAAGTCTTCATTTACACCAATCTCACAGTGGGTGACCGATATCACCTAGTAATATCGGTGGTGGCAGCTATATCTACCACGGACATTCTTCAAAGTTGTGTGGACTGAGGGGAACGTCCGACAAATTGTTGGCAGCGTCGGGACAGAATCGCCTGAAACCAGTGACCAGCGAGCCGTGTTGCAGTCTGTTAATGCCGGAGTATCCAGTGGAATTCTTGTGTGGTCGTGCCGTATCGTCGAAGGTGTGTAAGGTGTCGTGCCGTACCGTCGAATGTGTCCTAAAGTATCGTGCCGGGTCGTCGACTGTATGCTAAAGTGTCGTGCCGTATCTTCGAATGTGTACTAAAGTATCGTGCCATATCGTCTAGTGTGGACTAAAGTGTTGTGCGTATCTTTATTAGAAAGAACTAAACTGAACTGTTGTGCCATATTACCGCTACATCGTGGAACTACCTGTGATTAGAAAAGTACCCCAGCAAAGAAAGTATAAGGTAAGGTGTATGGATCACATCTTTCTACTGACATCTTGAACCAAAATTTGTTGTTGTATAATAAATAGTAATTTAAGTAAATTGTCTATATTATTTATGTGTTTTATCAATACTTCCTACCTATGAAGTGTCCATAACCATATTTAAGGAAAGGTCATAATAACTTGAGCTAGTATTGATGGTCTATAATTTTTTTTTTACTAATTATGGTAATAGCAGCTGAAAGGAATAATTAAATTTACTTAAAGTTAAATTATTGTTAAAGTAATATTTAAAGGAAGCAACTTTTTAAGTTTGAAGAGTGTATAATAACATTTGCTTAGGATTTTAATTGGCCAATAGTAGTGAAAAAAAAGGCTCAAAAGAGAGCCATAGTCAGAAAAAAAAGGCTCAAAAGAGAGCCATAGTGGGAAAAAAAGGCCCAAAAGAGAGCCATAGTGAAAAAAAAGGCCCAAAAGAGAGCCATAGTAGAGAAAAAAAAGGCTCAAAAGAGAGCCATAGTGAGGAAAAATAAAAGTAAAGATTTTCAGTATATTTGTTTTAAGTGTGAGAACCAGTATTAAGTTCGGAAATATTTTAGTGAGGATAATTGTAGAAATTTATATATGCATGTTTTACGATTTTTCTTTATGTGGATTTTTTTATTGACATCAATACTCCTATTCAATTTCAACGTATCAGTATTATTTTATAAATTGTATGTTGTTATCTAAGTGTATAAATTGGAATCTATATTGCATAGTGGTCAAATTGAATTACTATTTTACCTTTTGTTTTATTGGAAGTATATTGTGTGATATCAATGGTTGAGGAAAATTAGAGTATTTAGTAGGTTAATTAGAAATTAAATGCATCGATTACCTGAAGGGTATTAATTAGTAAAATAAGTGTAGATGTATCTGTACTAAGTTAAAAATTAAGGAAATATTAATTTGGTAGGTTTAACTATTCTTGTAGGGTGGTAATAACAATCGGTGAAGGTATGGCTTTCTTATTGAAACTAAAAAAGGTTGATCTTCAGGTGATAGCTGAAGAATTGGGTGTTGAATTCGCGGAAGATGATACCAGAATTTAGCTTAAGAAAAAGATAATGGACAGTGATGAGTATGACGAGGGGGTTATTAAGGAATTATCTGACGCTATTGTTGCAGAACGATTAGAACAAGAAAAATTAGAACGCGAAAGGTTAGAAAAACAGCAAAGGTAAGAGCGTGAAGAAAAACAGGAATAATTAGAGCGCGAAAAGTTAGAAAAACAGGAAAAATTAGAGCGCGAAAAGTTAGAAAAACAGGAAAAATTAGAGCGCGAAAGGTTAGAAAACAGGAAAAGTTAGAGCGCGAAGAAGAACACGAAAGGTTAGAAAGAGAAGAGAGGATAGAAAAATTAAGGATGGAACATGAATTAGAAATGGAGAGACTAAGGGTTCAAGGTTCGGTAAATAATTGTAATGTTTCTAGGGAATCTAATAATGAAAGTAATATAGAAAAATTGATCAAAAGTGTTAAAATTCTATCTATCAAAGTACCGGAAGGGATTGAGGGATGGAATTTATTTTTCAACAGTTTAGAAAGGGCATTCAAAACTAAAAATGTACCGGAAAACCAGCAGGCCGAAATTCTACTAAATATGTTAGGAGATAAGGCAGATAATTTGTTAATTTATACCACTACGGAACAAATGGAGAATTATGAGGAGTTAAAGGAGTTAGTTCTAAGGGAACATGAGCCGACACCGAAGGCGTGTTTGGAAAATTTTAGGAAGGCTAGGCGAAACCAGAACGAAACTCATGTATTATTTGTATCGCGTTTAATAGCGACGTGGGAAAATTATTGTAAGATTAGAGGTGCAGACTCTTATGAAAAAGTCAACCAGTTAATAGTTACGGATAAATTAGTAAGTACGTTAGATGAGGATACTGCGTCATATATTGGGTTAACTCACCAGGGTAAATGGCTAGAAGCTTCTAAAATTGCTAGAGAATGTGACCATTACTTTGACCATAAACATACGTCTTACGCCGTTACGTACAAAAGCTTTAAAGGCAAAGATAAGTATGTAAACAATGAAAAAATGAGACCGAGGGAGGATAGCAAAGTTAGTGGAAATTGGAGGCAAAACGGGAGTAATGAGACTAATTCTTTTTCGGATAGGAAAATAGATTTTAAGAAGTCTAGTGATGCTTCAGCTCCTAAATGCTTTAAATGTGGTTTGAGAGGTCATTACCAACGTTTTTGTAATAAAGTGGGTAATGAGGGAATTAATGGTAATAAAGGGCGAGATCCGAAAGCGGGTGTGCATAAGATTGTGGTAAAAGAAAGCAAAGAGTTACCTAATGGAGCTATTGTGGCGAGAATATCGGCAAAGGCCGAACAGAGAACTAACGTTATTGGTGAGAAATTAAATAAACTCGAGAAAATTGAAGTTAGTGTAAATGGGCAAAAAGCAAAGGGATTGGTTGATTCTGGATGTGAAATTAGTGTTGTTCATAAAGATTTGGTACCGGAAGAGAAATTAAAAGGAGCGGGTAGTATTTATTTACAAGGGTTATTCGGTGAAGCAGTTAAATCGCCGTTGGTTAAACTACCGTTAGCTATTCCGCAATTCGGACAAACTAATATAATTCATCAGGAAGTACTTTGCGCAGTGACTGATAATATTAATGAGCAAGTGATTTTACATCCCGAAGTGATTAATGAGTTGTCAGGTGTCAACCGCGAGGAGCCATTGCTAGAGGCCCAAGAGTTAGAAAATTCGGAAATTATTATTGATAATTCGAGTGAAAAGGAAGATATGAGTAACGATAATTGTAATGTTTTCGCAATAGAAGCGAAATCAGAAAAGGTACGAACTCAGAATACGGAAAAAACGGAAGTGGAGAAAGGTAATAAAGCTATTGTTAGCAATTCAGATATGTTTAAGAAATCCCAATTAGAATGTAAGGAATTAGAGAAAGCTTGGGAATTAGCTAAAATGGATAAGGGGGATTATTATGTTGTAAATGGTTTATTGTATCATGAAGAGAAATTATTAGGCGAAATTATAGCGCAATTAGTAGTTCCCAAAGTAAGAAGGGAAGAAATCCTAAAATTAGCGCATAGTTCGGTATTTGGAGGGCATCATGCAGCCAAGAAAACTTTACAGAGAATCAGGTATTCATTTTATTGGGAGGGGATGGCGAAAGAAACTAAACAATTTTGTGAGTCATGTTTAGAGTGCCAATTGACTAGAGGGGTTAATGTAAATGATAGAGCTCCTATTTCCCCAGTGTCGCGGCCGGAACTTCCATTTCAGGTAGTTAATGTTGATTTAATTGGGCCTATTGATCCTAAAAGTTCCCAAGGGCATCAGTATATACTAACTTTAATTGATCAGCATACCAGGTGGGCGGATGCAATCCCTTTAAAAAGTTTAACTGCTAAAACCGCATGTGATGCGTTACTTCAAATATTTATGAGGACAGGAATTCCAAATATAATTGCCTGTGATAATGGAACCAATTTCACTGCCGACTTAACGAAAGAATTTGAGAAAAGGTTAGGCGCTAGTCCAAGATTTTCGACTCCACAGTATCCACAGTCTAACGGGCTCGTGGAACGATTTAATCAGACTCTTAAACGTATGTTACATCATACTATTAGAGAGGAAGGAAAAAGATGGCACGAACAAATACCATTTGTATTATGGGCGTATAGGGAAGTTCCAAATTCTACGACGGGAATCGCACCTTTCCAGTTATTATATGGTAGAGCGCCGGAGGGTCCTTTATCGATTCTAAAGTCATCCTGGGCAGGAGAAAATAAGGGGGCGCAGTTAGATACTACGCCGATCCATGAGTATTTGAATAAACTTAGGGGACGCTTAGATAGAGCCGCAAATGAGGCAAAATTATCGTCCGAGGTGCAACAAAATAGAATGGCGTATCATTATAATTTAAGGTCAAAAGAAAAAACGTTTGAAGTGGGCGATAAAGTAATGTTGTTAATCCCCGATTCAACTAATAAGTTATAGTCTAGGTGGCAAGGGCCGGCAACCATAGTCGAAAAACGAAACCAGCATTCTTTTATAGTTGAGTTAGCTGACGGGAGTAGGAAGCATGTGCACCAAAATAAAATACGAGAATTTATTGCTAAATGTAATATAGTTAATATTGTTTTTGAGGGTGATGAGGAATTTGGAGAAGTTGGGGAAATTCCTATTTTGAACCGGGATCAGGAAGTAGAACGAGATATAGAGAGGTTCGAAATAAAAGGGTTATCTAACAATCAAGTTAAAGATATAAAGTCTATTTTGAGGGAGAATAAAGAGATATTTATGGGTCCTTTACGACCAGCTGATGTAGGGGAACATCGTATTGATCTTAAACCGGGGGTGGAAAGGAAAAAGCCAAAGATATATAGTGTACCGGTAGCTTATAAAGAGGAAGTAGATAGGCAGATTCAGGAGTTATCAGAATTAAATCTAATCGAAGTGTCAAATGCTGAAATTAGTCATCCAATTGTTTGTGTGGCGAAAAAAGACGCAACTGTTAGGCTTTGTATAGACTATAGAGCATTAAATTCGGTAACTCAGGTGCCAACCTTTCCGATGAAAGATTCTCAAGAAATCATCTATACCGCAGGGGCGGCTAAGTATTTATCGTCGATTGATTTATTGAGAGGTTATTGGCAGATTAAAATGGCGGAGGAATGTAAACATTTGATAGCTTTTACAACGCATAATGGAACTTATCAGTGGCGTACAATGCCTTTTGGATTATCAGGGGCGGCTGCCACGTTTCAGAAAGATATGAATGAGGTTCTTCAAGGTCATCGGAGGTATGCGGAAGCATATATTGATGAGGTCATCATTTTCTCCGACACCTGGGAAGAGCATTGTGAGCATGTTAGGGCCATCATTGAAGAACTTAAAAGCAGAAATTTTACGATTAGGCTAGACAAATGTAAATTTGGAGAGAAATTAACTAAGTTTTTAGGTCATGTAATTGGGGGTGGAACGCATGCACCTGATGAGGAAAAAATAGGAGCAATAAGGGATCTAAAGCGACCAAAAACTAAAAAGGAAGTTAGATCTGTTTTGGGATTAATGGGATTTTACCGATCTTATATTCCAAATTATGCCGAAATTGCTATACCTTTAACCGAATTGACTAAAGGGAAGGTTAAAAATGCTGTACCATGGGATGAAAGGGCAGAAAAAGCATTTAATACCCTTAAGGATGAGTTATGTAAAGTGACGAGTTTGGCTACACCTATCGTAGGCCGGGAATATCAGCTCCACGCAGATGCTTCCGACCTGGCAGTAGGATGTTGCCTTACTCAAAAAGATGAAAAGGGTCAGTTTAAACCAATAGCTTTTGCCAGTCAGAAATTGTCAGGGGCTCAGCGTGCTTGGCCGAGTATAGAGAAAGAGGCTTGGAGTGTTCTCTTCGGGTTGCGGAAGTTTGAAAAGTGGACCTATGGATCTCAAATTGAGATCATTACAGATCACAATCCATTAAAATTTCTCACTGAAACAACCACAAGATCACCCAAACTCACTAGATGGGCTCTTGCCTTGCAACGCTGGAACCTGAGTATTTCTCATCGTCCAGGAGCCCAACATTTAAATGCTGACGCAATTTCCAGGCTACATAGAAAGAGCTGGGAAGAACAACCAGTTGGTAGCACATCAACATCAACGACCCAATAGTGGACAACCTTAAAGGGATGTCGTCACACATTTAATTTTTTTTTCTGTGTGTGTGTAAATATTTTTTTGATTTTTTTTTTGTTTATAATATTGTATTAACATGCGTATTGTTTAGGTAATAATAATATTAGTAAAGGTTCAGTAGAGATGTCAGTAGATAGTGTTCAGACACCTGGAAATACCTATGTAATAAGCATAATGAAGAAATATGTAAAGAGACTATTGAACTCTTCTGCGATATTACTATATGCTTGGGGAAAATTAGCCCCTAAAAGGCATATTTTCCGCTAAGGTGGGGGGTGTCAGGATCTGATAGCACCTGTGCTAAAGAATGTAATGTCTACTCTTTCTCTATTTGAATATCTCATATTGTATGGTTGTGTACAGAATTTCCAAGGTGACATTCCTTCTTCGTGGAAAGGGGAATTGCCAGCTAATCCTTTACAGGTGGGGTGTTAGAGAAAAGAGATAGCTGAGAGGCATGTCCGCCTGTCAGTGAAGTATGCGGATGGTAAGCAGATTAGTAGCATGCCACTAAGCAATAAAAGAATGGAGTGTCCAATGAGGAGGCTCCAAAGGGGTTTATGTGGGGGAAAGCAGTGATTTGGAGAGGGCAAGTTTGCCTCAGATCATTGATTCGGTACCTAGGTTTCGGACCTAGAGGTTGCTCTGTGTGGAAGAGCGTAAAGTGTGTGTTTTCTGGTGCGCAAAGGACACAGACGTCCTAGTGTTTAGTGTTCTGGGCTAAGAAGTGCAGGCCCAGTATACTTGTGTTGGGAGACTCAAGGTTGAGCTCCAAAAAAGTGAATTTATCGTGTATTGAGTGTGAGGTGGAAAGTGTAATTGGAATAGTACACAACCAATCTTTACGGTATCTAATTTAATGTTGAACCGGATCACCTGTGAGGGAGTGACCTTTGTCATAAAGGCACTCTAGTATTTCTGAGATCGTGACGTCAATAATGTAACATGTGTAAGCGTAAAAGCGACATCTATCCTCTCTTTTACTTTAACTTTCTAGAGTGTGTGTGCTCTTTCGGGTTCTGCAGTTAGGGCTCGCGGTTATTAGTAATATGTTAATGTGAAGTATCTCAGTTTGCAGCATATAAAAGCTTGGGTTTGAGTGAATGGAGGGTGTCTCTGGCATTGGCCAGCAAGCGTCTCTGGCATTAGCCACCGAGTGAGGATCTCTAGTATTAGACAAGCGAAGTGAATTAGTGTTCAGCGAAGTGCTAGCCGATTGAAAAGTAGCAACGAAGCCTCCAGTGAGTGGAAAGAAGTTCCGACAGTTGACTTGAGAGTTGGCCGGGGTAAGAAACCTCTTAGTTTCATTTGGATTGTTTGTGAATAAAGGATTACCCACAGCCACGGGCTGTTTAATCAAGCTTTGTTTAGCAGCTCAGCCGGAAGATAGTGAGAAGCGTTAGGCGGTGCCACGACTGAGCTAGGTCGGAGCCTGTGAGTATGATTTAGCTGTTCATAGTGTTTTCAGTTGTGTAAATTTAAGACTTGCTCCACTTCCCTTCAGCCATTATCACTTTAATAAACTTTGTTATTTTATCCTAAATTACTGAGTATGTCTACATTTAACCTCCACCACGACCAACCTAACGTTACAAATGACGCTCAGCATGCATGTAACGTTACACACCTATATCCGAGTTGTAGTTGTATATATTTGTAAATAGCGTATTTTGTGTGTACATATATTCTTAATAAACTGATAATTCAGTTACTAGCGTAAGTCTTCATTTACACCAATCTCACAGTGGGTGACCGATATCACCTAGTAATATCGGTGGTGGCAGCTATATCTACCACGGACATTCTTCAAAGTTGTGTGGACTGAGGGGAACGTCCGACAGTCGCTAACATAAATTTTATTAGGGGGACATCTGTTTCTATTCTCTTGCTTTATCTTCTATCCTTGTAATAAGAAAAAAGAATGTTTGTATGAGTCAAACGCATGTAAGAGAATAATATAATATAGCTATAATGCCTATACGATGCCTACATAGTCCAAAATGTATAAATAAAATTAAATTTCTCAAAAGTGGAGGGTGATAGAAAATTTTTACAAACATATTCTTTTTCAGAAGCTTGAAATCTATGAGAAACATCCAATGTATATAGAGAAACAGAAAATTCGTTAAAATTGGTTTACCAGTGTTATTAATAAAATATTACGTTTAAATAGATAATGATAGATTATATTCTTTATTATTTTCAGTGGCACACTCAAGAAGCTCTTGACTACAGACCTTTAAGTAATTTTAAGGGGAGGGGGAGGTCCGAATATTTTTGAAGAATTTTATGTATTTTTTTAATAATCTAATAAGAACCATAGTCATAATAAAAATTTTTATTATGATTATGGTTCTTATTAGATTAGAATCGATACATGTCAATAATATTTGTTTTTAATTTTTTGTTACAACTCTCTCAAGTAATATAAAATTGCTTATTAAAAATATGTATATATGTAAATAATTTAACCAGTTGAAAAAAATTTCCTTCTATTCTTTATAATGTACTACTATTTCATTTACTTTAACAAATTTTTGAATATATCATTTAAAATCTATTTCTTACCATTTCCCAAAAAGTCTTTTCGATCTGTAATAACAGGGAAATGTATATCCAAGTTTTGTGGTGGTGTTACTACACTGGTGTCCAAAAGTTAAGCATAATTGGTAATTAAGTAATTATTTTTAAGTAATGAAAGAAATATGAATCGGAATGTGCTGAAACTCCAGGTGTGTAAACAAAATAGTACGCGTCACATATTTTCGCGAAGAGTTTTCCCCGAAATTGAACAGGGGACCGTCAACAAATTGAAAACGAACGAAGATCTTTTGGATAACCCTGTCAAAACTAATGTAGCAAAAGCGTTCAAACTGCACATTATGATTAATTGGCTTATTGTAATGTACTGTGTTAATTTTTACAAGGATAGCATGTATACTCGTAGAGAAATTAAGGTTTTTATAAAAACAGTCCTAAATTTTTCCAAATTTTTTGCTTATAATTTGCAGAGTTCTTATTATAAAATAATATTCTTTTCTGAAAATATGACAAACATCATTGTACACAATACCCTGTCATCAGAATTTTAAAATAATAAAAATTGTATGAAAAATGAGTATGTTTAGTAAATAATTTTTCATTGCGCATGCGTCAACGATATCAAAATGTCATTTGCATATTGTGTTAGCTAAATGTATAGAGCAACTTCTGTAAAAATTTCAAAAACATAGCTTGAAAATTCTGAAAATGGGAGCCTATAGAATCAACTCAAAATCCGTTATTCCTAAAGGAAGCAAAAAAATCAGGGGTTTTACCTAAATATAGTTGTACGTGCAATATTGTGTAGGCACTAAACAATGGAATATGGATACAGCCCCTCATCTTTTTGCTTCATTTAGGGAATAAAGGATTTTGAGTTGATTCTATAGGCTCCCATTTTCAGAATTTTCAAGCTATGTTTTTGAAACTTTTACAGAAGTTGCTCTATACATTTAGCTAACACAATATGCAAATGACATTTTGATATCGTTGACGCATGCGCAATGAAAAATTATTTACTAAACATACTCATTTTTCATACAATTTTTATTATTTTTAAATTCTAATGACAGTGTATTGTGTACAATGATGTTTGTCATATTTTCAGAAAAGTACATTATTTTATAATAAGAACTCTGCAAATTATAAGCAAAAAACTTGGAAAAATTTAGGACTGTTTTTATAAAAACCTTAATTTCTCTACGAGTATACATGCTATCCTTATAAAAATTAACACAGTACATTACAATAAGCCAATTAATCATAATGTGCAGTTTGAACGCTTTTGCTACATTAGTTTTGACAGGGTTATCCAAAAGATCTTCGTTCTTTTTCAATTTGTTGACGGTCCCCTGTTCGATTTCGGGGAAAACTCTTCGCGAAAATATGTGACGCATACTATTTTGTTTACACACCTGGAGTTTCAGCACATTCCGATTCATATTTCTTTCATTACTTATAAATAATTACTTAATTACCAATTATGCTTAACTTTTGGACACCAGTGTATATATATTAAAAATTTCGTTATTCTGAGAAAAAATAAACAAAAAAAAAATACAATGAAAGAAAAAAGGCCTTAAAAGAAAAGAATCAAAACGAAAAAATAAGTCTTATACTAATCTGAAAAACTTCATTTAAAAAATTTTTAATGCAATTTATTTTAACTAAATTTGAATGTTTTTCATAGCATTAAATAATTTATTATTTAGCTTAAAGTTTTTGCAAGAAATCTACAAATATAATTATTTTTTGCATACAATATCTTTATACAGTTCCATTTTGTGTAAAGGGTTTCTGTCTTGTTAAAACCTTTTTTTGCATCGAATATTTCCTTTTTTATATAAAAATTTTTTTTAATAAATTAAAATCGAATGATGCATATAAATATTTTTAGTGTAAAAAAGTCATAAATAACATGTATTGGAAAAATGTTTTTATTTTTCTCCATCCCAGAAGAAGCATTTAAGTATTTGAAATACATATGTATATAAAAAATTTAACAGTATTTAACATTTACTTTTGAAATCGAAAATTAGCTCCTTATAACAGCGCACTTTCGAATTTTTTTTTTCTTAATGATTTTCTTGTTATTTACACACTTTGCACGTATTTACACCAAGTTCATATATTAAAAAAGAATTTTTCTTTTGAAACAAGATTGAATTTCAGCTAGTAAAAAACTTCAGTCTTGATACTCTTAGAAGAAAATAAGCAAAAAGCTTTTCATGGTTCATTATATTTCGCTTTTAGATGCGGCAATTTCAAAACTACAACCCAGTTCTTTATAAAAATTCCGCAACATCACCCGACTTTTTCTGCGCAAGTAAGCTTTTTGTAAAAAAAAACCCTCCTGAATACAATGGTGTTGAATAAAAATGACGCATGAACTTTAGCGGATGTAGTGACGGAGGGACAGGGTCGGGGGATTATATTCGTATCTTTATGGTTATAAAGATTTAATTATGACACCAAAAGAGGGAGAGTAAGAAAATAAAAAATAAATAAATACTCCTTTATTTCAGGCTTCAATTAGAAGGAACTTTCGTTCCTTACCATTAGATGTTGGTATTATTTATTCATTGAGTGAAAAAAAATGAGGGAAGTTTGAAATTCATAGGAAAGTGTTTTTTAAAATTTCTTTCAATACTGATGTAAGTAGATGTATGTGAGATGACTTTCTCCTTTCATGGATAAGAAATGATTTCATGCATCAGAATATATCACTCTCATATGCTGATAAGAAGTTGAAAAGTTTTTCTTCCGTAGACATTTCGAAAATATATTTAAATCATAATTTCATTTACATAATATGCCTATTTCAACCTAGTGAGTAAATAACTTTTTAAATGAAAATTTTCGCTCATTTGAATTAAAAATGAAACTGAAATTTTAAATATATTTGCGCTAAGAAAAATATTCATGCATGTTAAATTGATGCCCCACAAAAATTAAAATCACATCTAAAATTTATATTTATCAAATATATAAAAATTAGCTCTATCAATGGATACCGATATTATTTAAGCACTGAAAGAAAAAATGAGAGAACATAATAATTTAACGGTTAGTATTTTTTTTTCGAATGTTGATGTATATCAGTTATTTTTATTATTGTTATGAATTGGTTCCATCCATCAAAATTTGTTTTTATAGTGATTATATGAAGTTTGAAATTATTCTAGTGTAATTACTTAAGAACTCGTGTGGACTAATTATTTTTCTTGTAATTCAAAAACGTTTCGACCCACGGATTAATAGTATTTTCAAGGATGTAATCTTCATAATATTTTAGATCTATTTTATTATCAGTTTCCAAAAAAATATAAATGAATATGTTACATCAATTGTTTTCTTTTTTCTTTATCCCAAAAGAAATAGTGAATTATTTCTTACATTTCTTACGCATATGTATATTTCATTTAACAACATTTAACATTTATTATTGAAATCGAAAATTAGCTGTTTCTAACTAAACATTTTCAAAGAAAAATATCTTGTAAAGTTCTTCCCGTTAGTTACACACTTTACATGTACTTTCAACAAATTCAAATATTAAAAAATAATTTTTCTTTTGAAACAAGATAATATTGCAGCTAGAAAATAAACTTCAGACTTGAAACACTTAGAAGAAAGTTTCATTACTTACGTTTCATTATATTTCGCTTTTGAATGCGGCAGTTTAAAAACTTCGATCCAGTTCTTTATAAAAAATTCTCCGTCATCATACTACTTTTTTGAGCAAATAAGCTTTCCCTAAATAAATGCCTGATTGCGATGATCTTGAATAAAAATGACGCATAAACTTTGGCGGAAGCGGTGACGGAGGGAAAAGATCGAGGGATTATATTCGTATCTTTGTGGTTATGAAGATTTAAACATAACACCAAAAGGGAGACAGACAAAAAAAAATTACTGCTTCTTTTCTGACTTTAATCAGCAGGCGCTTTTACTCTTTACCATTGGATGCTTGTATTATTTAATCATTGGGGAAAAAATGGGGGAATTTAATTTTTTTAAGAAAAGGTTTTAAAAGTTTCTTCATATGCTGATGTATGTGCGATGACTTTCTCTTTTCATGGTTAAAAAAGGGTTTAATATATTGAAATCAATCTTTATCATGCTCATAAGAAGTTAAAAAGTTTTTCTGACGTAAATATTTTGAAAATGCTTTTAATTCATCATTTCATTTACATAAAATGTTTATTTCAACCTGTTGTGTAAATAACTTTTTAAAGGAAGTAAACTGAACATTGTAAAACTCACTATATGTGCTGTTAATATCTTACCTACTTAGAATACATGCAATGGAAATAAATACTTTCGGTAAAGTAAATATCGTTCTACAAATGACGTAGCAAGAACTTAGAACTTCATAAAATAGGAAATCTGACATTAATAATACACGGATTCGTCAAGGCGAGTGAAATTTTCACTTCTAAATCCTTTTATCATCCGTTCGTTTTGCTTTGCGTGATTACTGGCGCTACTTTCACAGAAGCGGGAAACGAATGGTGACGAAATTAGGGAAAAGGAAGAAATATGGGCACTTTATCTTACTTCGCTTTTTTGAATAAAAATGAAACTTATATTTCAAATATACTTGCGCTAAACAAAATATTTATGTATGTTAATTTGCAGCCCCGTAAAATTTAGAATCACGCCAAAACTATATATTTAACATATGTATAAATATTCGCTCTTTATCATTGAACACTGATATTATTTATGTGTTGAAATAAAAATGAATAAACTAAAAAATTAGTATTTTAATTTTTTTCCCTGTACGTTGATGTATGTCAGGTGATTTTTTTTTTTCATCTTTAAAAATTGGTATCACATATCAAAATTTTTTTTATAGGGATTATAAGATAATTGATATTTTCTTGATGCAGCTAGTTAAAAACTGGTGCTGAAATTCATTTTTCTTATAATTCAAAAACGTTTTGTCATACGGATTTAAAGTATTTTCCAGGACGTAATCTTCAAATCTTCAAATCTTCCTTTTTCTTTATCCCAAAGGAAATAGTTAAGTATTTCTTATGCATACGTACAGTCCATTTAACAACATTTAAACACGCTTAACTCTTAAAAAATGTCTCGTAAAGATCTTTTCGTTGTTTGCACACTTTACACGTATATACATAAGTTCAAATATTAAAAAAGAACTTTCGTTTTGAAACAAGATTAAATTACAGCTAGCAAAATGCCTTCAGACTTGAAACTCTTAGAAGAAAGCGAGCAAAAATGCATTTCACGTTTCATTACATTTCGCTTCTGCATGCGGCAATTTAAAAACTTCAACCCAGTTCTTTATAAAAATTCAGCATCATCTTTCGATACTTTCAGCGAAAGTAAGCTTTAACAAAAACAAAAAGAAAGAAAAAAAAAGGCTAAATGCGATGGTCTTGAATAAAAAAGACGCAAAAACTTTAGCGGATGTGTTGACGGAGGGATAAGGTCGAGGGATTATATTCGTATTTTTATGGCAATGAAGATTTAAATGTGACGCCAAAAAAGGGACAGCAAAAAGAAAAATAACAATTACTTCTTTACTTCAGGCTTCACTTTCGCACTTTAACATTGCTTGATAGCATTATTTGCTCATTGGGGTAAAAAACTGGGTAACATAAATATTCATAAGAAATTTTTGTTACCGTAATTTCCGGCGTATAATCCGCGGATCAAACAATTCTTTTCGGACCCAGAAATCTTATTTAGTAAATAAGAAAAAGTATTTACGGCGATCTAAAAAGTTACATTTCTTTCTTAACAAATTCTGGGTCGAAAAATAATTGTTTGATCCTCGGATTATACACCGGAAATTACGGTAGGTTTCTTCATATGATGATGTATGTACGAAAATGATTTCACTTATCAAAATATATCTTTATCAATGCTGATAAGAAGTTGAAAAAGATTTTCTGCGTAGGCCTTTCTAAAATGCTTTTAAATCATCGTTTCACTCAGATAGTATGTGGATTTGTGTAGTTGTGGTGTGTGTACCTTATATTTATGGTTATGAAGATTTAAACATGACACCAAAAGCGGGAAAATAAAAAACATTATTTTTTTACTACAGGCTTCAATTAGCGGGCTTTTTCGCTCTTTACCATTATATTCTGGTGTTATTTATTCGTGAGGAAAAATGAAGGAAGTTCAAAATTCATAAGAAAATGTTTTTAAAAGTATCTCCATATGTAGATGTATGTGCGATAACTTTCTTTTTTCTTGGTTAAGAAACGGTTTCATGTATCAAATTATATCTTTAACATGCTTATAAGAAGTTGAAAAAGATTTCTGTCTTAAACGTTTCAATAATATTTTAAAATCGTCATTTCATTTACATAATATGCGGATTTCATCCTGTCATGTAAATGACTTTTATCTGAAAAACTTCCCCTATTTGAATAAAAATGATATTATTTTAAATATATTTCCACTAAGCAAAATATTTATGCACGTTGAATTGTTAAGCAAAATTGTAACGCATTATGCGAATGCTCTATACATAAGTTAAAAATGGGCATATATAAGTTAAAAATGGGTTAACCATACGGGTGGGTCAAGCCTCCCGTATGGTTAACCATCCCCAGTCTCCCGTATTTCTTTTGGGAAAAAGAAAAAGGAAAACATCAAATGTAAAATAAACATTTGTATTTTATCGGAAACAGATGTTAAAATAAATAAAAAATATTATGAAAATTACATCCTTGAAAAACTTTTAAATCAGTGGGTCGAAACTTTTTTGAATTATAAGGAAAACGAATTTTCAGCACGAGTTTTTAACTAGATACACAAGAAAATTTTCAAATTTCTTATAATGACTATAAACATAAATTTTGATGCATGGTACCAATTGATAGCGATAAGAAAATCATTTGATATACATTAAAATATGAAAAAAATTAAAAATACTGTCTTCTGATTTTTTAATTTTACTCATTTTTTTCTATGCATAAATAATAGCGGTATCCATTAAAAGAGAGCGAATAATTATACATTTTATTCTTATTCAAATAAGCGAAGTATTTCATTTAAAAAAAAGTTATTTACACAATAGGTTGAAATCCACATATGTAAATGAAACGATGATTTAAAAACATTTTCGAATTGTCGACCCCAGAAAAACTTTTTCAATTTCTTATCAGCATGATAAAGATACATTTTGATATATAAAACTATATCTTATCCGTGAAAGAAGAAAGTCATCGCACATACATCAGTATTTGATTTTTTTTAAACTCTTATGAATTTTAAACTTCCCTCATTTTTTTTCACTCAGTGAATAAATAATACCAGCATCTTATAGTAAAGAGTGAAAGTTCCCGCTAATTGAACCCTGAAGTAAAGACGTATTTATTTATATATTTTTACTCTCCCTTTTTTGGTGTCATATTTAAATCTCCATAACCATTACGAATATAATCCCTCGACCCTATCCCTCCGTCGCCACATCCGCCAAAGTTTATGCTTCATTTTTATTCAACACCATTTCATTCAAACGGTTTTTTTTTTTTTTTTTTTTTTTTAGAAAAAGCTTACTTGCACAGAAAAAGGCTGGATGATGATGCAGAATTTTTATATACAACTGGGTTGTAGTTTTTAAATTGTCGCATACAAAAGCGGAATATAATGAACCGCGAAAAGCTTTTTGCTGACTTTCTTCTAAGAATATGAAGTGTGAAGTTTTTTTACTAGCTGAAATTTAATCTTGTTTCAAAAGAAAAATTCTTTTTTAATATATGAACTTGGTGTAAGTACGTGTAAATTGTGCAAATAACAGGTAGATCATTACGAAATTTGTTTTTGAAAGTCTGTAGTTATAAAGAGCTAATTTTCGATTCCTGAAGTAAATGTGAAATGTTGTTAAATTGGAATATAATATGCATGGGAAATACTTAACTTTTTCTTTTGGAATAAAGAAAAAGGAAAACATTTTTTCGATACGTACTATTTATGACTTTTTTTCACTGAAATTATTTATATTTTTCATTTAATTTTAATTAATTTAGAAAATCTTTGATGCAAAAAGATTATTACAATTCAAAAAAACCTTTATACAAAAATGGAACTGTATAAAGATATTGTATGCAAAAAATATAAATTTGTAGATTTCTTCCAAAAATTTTAAGATAAATGATAAGTTATTTAATGCTTTGAAAAACATTCAAATTTAGTTAAAATAAATTGCATTTAGAAAAAAGAGTAAATTAAGTTTTTCATTTAACAAAAGAACTTTTTTTCTTCTTGGTTATTTTCTTTTAAGTCCTAATTTCTTTCGCTTTTTCTTTTTTTTTTTCTCTAGATGTAGCAAAATTCTTAAATGTATATAGTAATACCATCACGAAACGTGGATATACATTTCCCTGTTATTACAGATGGAATCAAGTTCATGGGACATGGTAATAAACAGTATTTATAACATATACCAAAGTTTATGTTATAGTAAATGAAATAGTACGTTATAAAGAAGAGACAGATTTTTTTCAACTGGCTAAAGCATGGTCAAGGTTAGAGCAGTAGGTTTGAGGTTTATTCAGAGAGAAAAAGTTTTAGACCAGTATTTGAATTTGATGTCATGGCTTGCCATGCCAATATTCTACCAAATGAGCAACCGAGGCAATGCCTGGTTGATGTAATTCCTTCTTATTTGTTGGACATACTCCGATCCATACATAATCCGAACTATAGTTTTAATAATCCATACATCACATTAATGAAGCTACCGCTGCAGTTCCAAGTCATGTCCAGCAAATACAAAAGTGAATTGTGTCAACCAGGTACTCTCCTGATAGCTCAGCTGGTAGAATATTGCCACTGGAAGAAAAAGTGTCCAAGTTTGAGTCCTGGTCTAGAAATTTTTCGCTCTGAATAAACCTCAATTGTACTATTCCAACCTTGAATATGCATTAAATTGCTCCATTTAATGAAGAGTTGGGAGACATTGAAGAAAAAATTTTCCTGCTTTGTTAATTTTTAGTCAATTAATTTTTATTATTATTATTTTTGTACCAGGAAATTTTTGAAAGACTTAAATTTTTCAAAATCTAACATCCTTTTACTGATAGAAAAACAAAAACTGCAATTTTAAAATTTTAACATGTGGCTATCACATTCCTAACCAGTCGTAGAACCAACTTTAGTGAAAAATGTCCAGGCCGGGGATCGAACCCTTGGAACAGTGCTCGAAGTCTTCTACAATTTAAGCTACGAGGACGATGTCCAGCTTGTCATTTCTCACATACAATTTGTTGGTAAGGCTGCAACTGCAGCACAAGATGCTAACATGGTGTCTATATGAGCACTCAAACCTGTGGCGTAACATGAGACACAAAAAACCAAGCATCGGTGAATATATCATTTTAATTATAATTAATTTTTCAATTAATTTTCAGCAGTGAAATTACGATTGAAAATATTGAATATTTAACATGTGACTATCCCATTGCTAACAAGTCGTAGAACCAACATAGTGAAAAATGTTCAAACCGGGGATCGAACGCGTAACCTTTGGAATAGCGTTCCAAGTGCTCTACCATTTAAGCTATGAGGACGATGCCCAGCCTGAATGGTACAGCAATTGTCTTAGCTTAAATGGTAGAGCACATGAAGCGAATGGCTTTTTTTTTGCAACTTGAAGAACTTATTTCACTGCTGAAAATTAATTGAAAAATTAATTATAATCAAAATGACAGCCATTTTAATTTAGAATTTCTTTACTTGTTTTGTGCATACTTTGTTTATTTTATACATTAGACGCAATCACGCATATGAATTTTAATTTATCATTGATATGCGTTTCGAAAACTTCAATAACGTTAAAACTTACGTTTTAACGTTAAAACGTTGTAGTTTTTTAGCTTATGCATTTTAATTGTTGCCTTTAATAGTGCATAAAAATTAGAAAAACTCGAAAAAAAATTTTTTTTTTTAAATATAAAAATATTATCTCTATATCTATGAATACCGATATTATTTATGTATTAAAATTAAAATAAAATGAAATTAAAAATTCACAAATCGCTATTTCGGAATTTTTTTTCACATTCTGATGTATACCATTGTGATGTGCAATCAAGTGTATTTTTCTTAAATTATTCTCTTTTCTAAATTTCAGTGTAAACAAACTTTTAATTGCTTATTTATTTTATCTTAATTTTTGTTTGCGTTCTTATTGTAATTCTCTTTTAATCTCGTCTTCTAATGCTTCATTAAATTCAGTAGTTTAAAGGAGTGGCAAGAAAATTAATTTCGATATTTTTTTCTCCTCTATATATTTTACGTAAGAAGTTCCTTAATCTTCGTTGAACTAGTATTATTGTTAAATCAAAGAAGTTATCCGATTCAACAGAGCTCATGATTTTTAAGCAAATAATTTTGAAATTATACGAAAACTATATCAATGATAAATTAAAATCCATATGCGTGTTTGCGTCTAATGTATAAAATAAACAAAGTATGCACAAAACAAGTAAGGAAATTCTAAATTAAAATGGCTGTCATTTTGATTATAATTAATTTTTCAATTAATTTTTAGCAGTGAAATAAGTTCTTCAACTTGCAAAAAAAGCAATTTGCTCTATGTGCTCTACCATTTAAGCTACGACAATTGCTGCACCATTCATGCTGGGCATCGTCCTCATAGCTTAAATGGTAGAGCACTTGGAACGCTATTCCAAAGGTTACGAGTTAGATCTCCGGCTTGGATATTTTTCACTATGTTGGTTCTACGACTTGTTATCAATGTGATAGTCACATGTTAAATATTCAATATTTTCAATCGTAATTTCACTGCTGAAAATAAATTGAAAAATTAATTAAAATTAAAATGATATATTCACCGACGCTGGGCTATTTGTGTGTCATGTTACGCCACAGGTTTGAGTGCTCATATAGACACCATGTTAACATCTTGTGCTGCAGTTGCAGCCTTACCAACAAAATGTATGTGAGAAATGACAAGCTAGGCATCGTCCTCGTAGCTTAAATGGTGGAAGACTTCGAGCTCTATTCCAAAGGTTCCGGGTTCGATCTCCGGCTTGGACATTTTTCACTATGTTGGTTCTACGACTTGTTAGCAATGCGATAGTCACATATTAAATATTTAAAATTGCTGTTTTCGTTTATCTATCAGTAAAAGGATGTTAGATTTTGAAAAATTCAAATCTTTCAAAAATTTCCTGGCACACACACACAAAAAATAATAATATGACTAAAAATTAACAAATTAAGAAAATTATTTCTTCAATGTCTCCCAACTCTTCATTAAATGTACCAATTTAAGGCATAATCAAGGTTAGAACAGTACAATTGAGGTTTATTCAGAGCAAAAAATTTCTAGACCAGGACTCCTCTTCTTCCAGTGGCAATATTCTACCAGCTGAACTATCAGGAAAGTACCTGGTTGACATAATTCACTTTTTTATTTGTTGGACATGACTTTGAACTGCAGCGCTAGTTTCATTAATTTTATCTATGGATTATTAAAACTATAGTTCGGATTATGTATGGATCGGAGTATGTCCAACAAATAAAAAGGAATTACGTCAACCAGGCATTTCCTCGGTTTCTCATTTGGTAGAATATTGGCATGGCAAGCCATGACATCAAATTCAAGTACTGGTCTAAACATTTTTCTCCCTGAATAAACCTCAAACGTACTGCTCTAACCTTGACCATGCTTTAGGGTCATTCCATGTCAATTCAACCAGACCTTGTAACCCGACCCACAGGGATTTTGATGAAACTTTGTGTACACACTAAATCTATCATAAAATGATTCCATCAGAAAATTTTCCTTCCTAGACCTCATAGTTTGTGAGATATGGGGGGGGGAGTCCATAATATTTCTTGGGTTTTTCTCAAATCGCACATTTCTGAATCTGTATGTGAGAAGTGTATGAATCTGTATGTTCTGAATCTGTACGTGTTTTGAGATTGCTGTTCCATCTTCAAAAAATTGTTTCTCAAAATCTAAAACATGAATCATCTTAAAAATATCACTGTAAGAACATAAAAAGATGCAGATTTTGATAAAAAATATTTTATAAATGTACTTGTGATACTTAGGATTAAAAAAAAATTAGCCAAATTTGAGAGTCATGGTTATTTTTCCAAATTTTTGTGACTTCACCAAAAAGGCTGTACACAAAAAGGCAAATTAAATTTCCAATTTATTTTTGTTTTAAATAAAAATTTACACTTTGGGCTTTCTATCTATGAAATAAAAATGATGTCTTTCGCATGGCTTATGCAAAAATTTTGGATACTTTCCAATTAGCCGGATGCGTGTTTTATTTTTACATATGTACGTATGTGTAGATCTACATAAATACATATGTATTGTACATGTACATATGTATATATATATACAGTACATTGATATATATATGTATAACACTGGTGAACGTCTAATCGAAAAGTACCAAATTTTGCCTTGTTTTCAGAATCTGCACCAATTAAGAGGAAAAAAATCTGACTAAGTTTAGCTGTGGTACTTAAATAATTACTGGAATTTCTATGAGTTATTGGATTTAATGTTATTTGATTTTTTTTTTTATTTGCAAAGTAAAGTTTAGGCTTTGTTTTTTCTGATTAAAAAAAAATCTGACTGTTATATGTTTCCCCATTAAATTTAGAGAATGGTTCATATATTTCATTTCGTTATTTAATAATGGGCATTTTTTGCTAATCTAAAGAATCTCTTACTTTTATTTTCAATAATTAAACTCAAAACAGATTTTCTTTTGTACAGTATAAAATAAATAATTTTTTCTCCTCACATTTCCATTCTTTAATTTAAATGCTTACATATTGATTATTTGTATTTAAAAAATGTTCAAAACCTTGTATTTTTTTTCCTTGGGTAATTTTAATCAGTTTAAATATTTATATTGGCAAGTTTAAATACACAAATGTTTAACAGAACTTAAATTTGTTTCCATAGTCTGAAAGATTTAATTGCACGTGCCTTGTATAAACACCGTCTGATAAAGGCAGGGTAATGTCCGTTAGTGAAAGCAGATGTTTTGAAATCAATTTAATCAAATTATTGTCATTCTGTTGTTTCTTATCATAGAAGAATGATCTAACTTTAATTGTGCTACTAAAAATGTATTATGATTTTTACATATTTTATAGTTTGTGATATGTATAAATATTTTTTGCTTTATTGTTTTAATATGGAGCCTGATATTAAACCTTCTGCTAGTCTTCAGGCTTGCAGTATTGTAATATTAACTGGTTTAGAATGTCACAAAACTAGCTATACAAATAACAGAGAAATAGACTACATTGATAATCTCCGTGATTCAGAAAAAGAACTTTTATTACTTAGGACTATTGCATTTATAAAACAAAAATTAAGTGAGAACCGTTTGATTAACATATGTGAGCATCACATAATTTGGTTCTTAGTGAAATATGAATTTTATCAATATAAATGTGGAGATCCATTTTAGCGGCATAAAAAGCAAGTGGAAAAAGCAATTAGGGCAGTTAATAGTGATTTATATACGGCCGAAAAAGTAAACCAAAGTTGAAAGTTATGATTATTTTTCCGAAATTTTGTGACTTTATGAAAAAGGTCTCTACACAAAAAGGCAAATGAAATTTCCAATTTGTTTTTGTATCAAATAACATTAAATTCAATAACTCACAGAAACTCCAGTAATTATTTAAGTACCATAGCTCAACTTAGTCAGATTTTTTTCCCTTTAATTGGTGCAGATTTTCAAAACAAGGCAAAATTTGGTATTTTTTGGTTAGATGGGCACCAGTGTTATACATATATATATCAATATACTGGATATATACATACATATGTACATGTATAATACATCTGCATTTATATAGATCTATACATATGTACATATGTAAAAATAAAACACGCATCCTGCTAATTGGCAAGTACCCAACATTTTTGCATAAGCCATGTTAAAGACATCATTTTTATTTCATACATAGAAAGCCCAAAGTGTAAACTTTTATTTAAAATAAAAAGAAATCGGAAATTTAATTTGCCTTTTTGTGTACAGCCTTTTTTGTGAAGTCACAAAAATGTGGAAAAATAACCATAACTCTCAACTTTGGCTGACTTTTTTTATTTTAAATATTACAAGCAAATTTTTTAAATATTTTTTATTAAAATCTGCATCTTTTTATATTCTTACAGTGATATTTTTAGGATGATTCATGTTTTAGATCCAAAGAAACAATTTTTTGAAGATGGAACGGCAATCTCAAAGACTCAGAATTGTGCGATTTGAGAAAAACCCAAGAATTGGACCCCCCATATCTCACAAACTATGAGGTCTGGGAAGGAAAATTTTCTTATGAAATCATTTCATGATAAAATTAGTGTGCACTTAAGTTTCATTCAAATCCCTGTCGGTCGGGTTACAAATGGGGAAAAAACTGGTTGAATTGACATGAAATGAAAAAAAATTCCGTCTCTTCTTTATAATGTACTATTTCATTTACTTTAACAAAAATTTTGGTATATGTGATAAATACTGTTTATTACCATGTCCCTTGAACTTGATTCCATCTGTAATAACAGGCAAATGTATATGCACGTCATGTGATGGTATCACAATATACATTTAAGAATTTTGCTACATCTAAAGAAAAAAAAGGAAAAACGAAAGAAAATAGGAAAAGAAAAAAAACAAAAACAAAAAAAAATTTTTTGCTAATCTGAAAAACTTAATTTACTCTTTTTTCTAAATGCAACTTATTTTACTAAATTTGAATGTTTTTCAAAGCATTAAATAATTATTCATTTATCTTAAAATTTTCGCAAGAAATCTGCAAATATATATTTTTTGAATACAATATTTTTATACAATTCTATTTTTGTATAATGGTTTTCTGTATTGTAATAATCTTTTTGCATCGAATTTTTCTTTTTTATATCAAAGATTTTCTAAATTAATTAAAATTGAATGAAGAATATAAATAATTTCAGTGAAAAAAAGTCATAAATAATACGTATCGAAAATATGTTTTCCTTTTTCTCTATTCCAGAAGAAAAAGTTAAGTATTCCCCATGCATATTATAATCCAATTTAATAACATTTCACATTTACTTCAGGAATCGAAAATTAGCTGTTTATAACTACAGACTTTCAAAAACAAATTTCGTAATGATCTTCTCGTTATTTGCACAATTTACACGTACTTACACCAAGTTCATGTATTAAAAAAAAAAATTTCTTTTGAAACAAGATTAAATTTCAGCTATTAAAAAAACTTCACACTTCATATTCTTAGAAGAAAGTCAGCAAAAAGCTTTTCGCGGTTCATTATATTTCGCTTTTGGATGCGACAATTTAAAAACTACAACCCAGTTCTTTATAAAAATTCTGCACCATCATCCAGCCTTTTTCTGTGCCAGGAAGCTTTTTCTAAAAAAATCGTTTGAATGAAATGGTGTTGAATAAAAATGACGCATAAACTTTGGCAGATGTGGAGATGGCGGGACAGGGTCGAGGGATTATATTCGTAATGGTTATGGATATTTAAATATGACACCAAAAAAGAGAGAGTAAAAATATATAAATAAATAAATACTTTTTTACTTCAAGCTTCAATTAGCGAGAACTTTCGCTCTTTACAATGAGATGCTGGTATTATTTATTCACTGAATGAAAAAAAAATGAGGGAAGTTTAAAATTCATAAGAGTTTTTAAAAAAATCAAATACTGATGTATGTGCGATGACTTTCTCCTTTCACGGATAAGAAATAGTTTTATGTATCAAAATGTATCTTTATCATGCTGATAAGAAACTGAAAAAGTTTTTCTGGGGTCGACAATTCGAAAATGCCTTTAAATCATCGTTTCATTTACATAATATGTGGATTTCAACCTATTGTGTAAATAACTTTTTTTTAATGAAATACTTTGCTTATTTGACTAAGAATGAAACTGAAATTTTAAATATACTTGCCCTTAGAAAAATATTTATGTGCGTTAAATTGCTGCCTCACAAAAATTTAAATCGCACCAAAAAAAAAATGTATAATTATTCTCTCTCTTTTAATGGATACCGATATTATTTATGCATTGAAAAAAATGAGTAAAATTAAAAAAAATCAAAAGACAGTATTTTACATTTTTTTCATATTTTAATGTATATCAAATGATTTTCTTATCGCTATCAATTGGTACCATGCATCAAAATTTATTTTTATAGTCATTATAAGACATTTGAAAATTTTCTGGTGTATCTAGTTAAAAACTCGTGCTGAAAATTCGTTTTCCTTATAATTCAAAAACGTTTCGACCCACTGATTTAAACGTTTTTCAAGGATGTAATTTTCCTAATATTTTTTATTTATTTTAACTTCTGTTTCCGATAAAATACAAATGTTTATTTTACATTTGATGTTTTCCTTTTTCTTCATCCCAAAGGAAATTGGGGAGACTGGGGATGGTTAACCATACGGGAGTCTTGACAAACTCGTCCATTTTCATATTTAAATGCGTATTAGACTTTTATTGCTACATGGCAATCAAATCTAATTAAATAAACAAACAACAACCTTCGTTTCTTGCAAATAATTGAAACAGGTGTAAACAAAATCAGTTGTGAAGTGTTTTTAGCGTAAAAAGTGAGCTTTCTAGAATAATTTTGTAAGCATTTTTCCGATAAATTTGTCATAGAAATCAAAGTAAGTAAGTTTTATGTAATGCACGAATACTGAGCTTTAATTCTAGGCTTAAAGTTTGCACAGTAAATAAGGCTTAACCCTTTCCGGCATGCATTTTCAGAAAGAATTACGTTTTGAGCACCTTATCGCCAGAACAACGATTGGCGCGGAGATGAAGTCAATGCTACATTGTGATGTCAAACGCCTAGCGAATAGCAACCCTTCCTTCTGCAAAGAGATCGCGCTTATTGTTCATTTGTTTTTCCGTAAATATTATCAAGCAAAGACTATAATATGAGGAAATGTTATTCACCGTTGTTTACGATTAAAACATAGTTTAAAACAAAGAGCTTTTTCATATTAAAATGCTTTAAATTTCACAAAACATCTAAACATAGTATTCTTTTTTCTCAATTCAAAAATATTATTTCCTCAACTCGCTATCTTCGAAAAAATTGAGAAGTTAATTAAAAACAGTAGTTCGCTTGTAATAAATATAATTCTATTAATCATATGTTTTATGACACATTTGAACTTAGTTTATTTTGTGTTTAGCGATGCAGCTAGCTGAACGTTCTCGCTTTAGCCAACTTGCCAAGGTCGGTGCTCAAAACGTGATTCTTTCTGAAAATGCTTCCGGCACACTGTGCCCAGTCCGGGATACATTATTTTAATTCCAAACTTGCCAATAGCACCAATAATATTTTAGTAAAATTTTGCTTTTACAGTAAAAGCTTAAATTAAGATATTCTTAATTTCAAGAAAAGTAGTTTGTAAATTTTGGTGACAATCAATAATTTCTCATTTTACTAACAAGATTTGCCCGTGCTGGAAAGGGTTAAATTAGTTATATGCTATTCAATAACAAAATGGCTATGTGTGGAGGCTTGACCCAGTCAATGTGAGGGAGAGTACACTATGGTAATGGCTCCCATAATTAAATGTTTTTGATAATCTTTTTATTATAGTCGGTATATAATAAAGTGTTAATGTTTATATTTGTAAAACAAAATGTATATTTATTCTGTAAAGCAACAGGAGTGATACAACTTACTGTTTTTTATATTAACCTTTAATTGATGAGATAGAAATGAACACAACTACTGTGAATCGGTGTATCATACCTCTTCATCAAAAGCAAATTTAAAACGAAATTAACTTATAGAACAGTGTTTTTGCACTTACCATTTTGTACAGGAATGTTATAACTAAAAAGACATCTTTTAAAATATCTTTGGTAATAGTTTTAAAGTTCCGAATGAAATGAAACTTCTGTAGTGTTTGTATTTAAACTGAAAGTTACAAGTTAAACTATAAAAATTGAAGAGAGCAGCGTTCTGTGAGTCCGGTAACATAAATTAAAGCATAAAAAATGTAAGTCTTTTAAACTTTGTAGCATAAATGTATTCTGGGTTTTTGAAACTTACTTTATTTGTTTAAACCTTGTAGCTTAAAGGTATTCTGCTTTTTTAAAACTTACTTTATTTGTTTAAATCTTGTAGCATAAAGGTATTCTGCTGTTTTTTAAGCTTATTTTATTTGTTTAAACCTTTGTTTTTCATTTTTTTAAAATTATTTTATTTGATTAATCCTTATAAAATAAAGTTATTCTACAATTTTTAAACTAATTTTATTTGTATATTTGTTTATGATTGGCAATATTTCAATATTGTATAATACAGTGGGTCAAGCTTCCTATAGAGTGAATCAAACCTTCCATGTGTGGAGATCCTTGAAACATTATTTAATCAGGATTAAAATTCATCTTATTTCAAATTTCTTATATATAACACTTATGTCATAATTTTATTCTCATAGCTGATTGAATAACGAATAAATTCATATATAAAACTTCGTTCTAGCTTCAAAATTTAAAAAACCAAATTTCATTTTGTAAAAAATCGGTCAACCATCCCTAAGTCTTCCCTTAAGTATTTTTTATGCATATGTATATTCCCTTTAACAACAATTAACATTCATTTCTGGAATCGAAAACTATATTATTTATAATTACACACTTTCAAAAAAAAATCTCGTAAAGATCTTTCCATTATTTGCACACTTTACACGTATTTAAACCAATTTCAAACATTAAAAAAGAATTTTTCTTTTGAAAGAAGATTAAATTTCGACTAGCAAAATACCTTCAGACTTGAAACTCTTAGAAGAAAGTCAGCAAAAACGTTTTTCACGGTTCATTATATTTCGCTTTTGAATGCGACACTTTAAAAACTTCAACCCAGTTCTTTATAAAAATTCTGCATCATCATCCGACTTTTTCTGCGCAAGTAAGCTTTTTCTAAAAAAAAAAAAAAAAAAAAAAAAAAACGCCTGGATGCAATGGTGTTGAATAAAAATGACACATAAACTTTGGCGGATGTGGTGACGGAGGGAAAGTGTCGAGGTATTATATTTGTATCTTTACAGTTCTGAAGATTTAAATATCGCACCAAAAGTGAGAGAGTAAAAAAAAAAAAAAGTGTTTCTTACTTCAAGCTTCAATTAGCGGACATATTCGCTCTTTACCATTAGATGCTGGTATTTTATATGCTGATGTATGTATTATGACTTTTACTTTTCATGATTAAGAAATAGTTCCATGTATCAAAATGCATGTTTATCATGCTGATAAGAAGTTGTAAAAATTTATTCTTCTTGCGTTGACGTTTCGAAAATGTTTTAAAACTATCATTTTTTTTTACATAATATGTAGGTTTTAACGTATTGTGTAAATAACATTTAAATGAAATATTCCGCTTATTTGAATAAAAATGAAACTGATATTCTAAATATACTTGCTCTAAGAAAAATATTTATGCATGCCGAATTGCTGCTTCATAAAAATTGGAATCACACCAAAAAAATATATTTATAAAAAACATAAAAATTCGCTCTTTATCAATGGATACTGGTAATATTCATGAATGGAAAAAAAATGAACGAACTTAAAAATTCAGAAGTTGGTACTTTTAAATTTCTCTTCATATGTTGATATGAGATAATTTTCTCATCGTTATGAATTAATATCATACATCAAAATTTGTTTTTATAATTATTATAAGAAATTCGAAAGTTTTCTGGTGCAGTTCGTGAAAAACTCGCGCTGAAAATGCATTTTTCTTATAATTCAAAAATGTTTTTACACAAGTATTTAGTTATTTCAAGAATGTAATGTTCATAATATTTTAGATTTTTTTTATCATCAGTTTCCAATAAAAACTACAAAAGTATATTTTACATGTGATGTTATCCTTTTTCTTTATTCCAAATGAAATAGTTTAGAATTTGTTATGAGCATATATATTTAATTTAACAGCACTTAACATTTATTTCTTTAATTGAAAATTAGCTTTTTATAAGCAAATATTTCCAAAAAAAAATTTTTCGTAAAGATCTTCTCATCATTTGCACATACATCATGTGCAGCTTTACACGTATTTACACCAAATTCAAATATTAAAAAATAATTTTTCTTTTTAAACAACTATTATTTTCAGCTACCAAAATACTTTCCGATTTTAAACTCTTCAAAGTTCATTATATTTCGGTTTTGGATGCAGTAATTTAAGAACTTCAATGCAGTTCTGTATAGAAATTTTGTATCATCATTCGACTTTTTCTGCCTAAGAAAGCTTTCTCTAAAAAACCGATGAATGCAATGGTCTTGAATAAAAATAATGCATAAACTTTGGTAGATGTGGTGACGGGGGGGGGGGGGAGTAGTGTCAAGGTATATATTCGTATCTTTATGGTTATGTAGATTTAAGTATGGCACCAAAAGAGGGAGAGTAAAAGAAAAAAAATGTTTTCTTCAAAATTCAATTAACGGGCACTTTCGCTCTTTACCGTTGAATGCTGGTATTATTTATTCATTGGAAAAAATGTGGAACTTAAAAATTCTTAAGAACATGTTTTTAAAAGATTCTACATATGTTAAGCCATGTGATTACGTTCTCTTTTCCTGATAAACAAATGGTTTCATATATCAAAATATATATTTATCATGATATATGAATTTCAAAAAGTTTTTCTGGTGTAAATGTTTTGAAATCGCTTTTAAATCATCAGTTTTTTTTAAATATAATATATGTATTTCAACCTATTGTTTAAATAACTTTTTAAAGGATATACTTCGCCTTTGTGAATAATAATGAAACTGATGTTTTAATGTATTTGCGCTAAGCAAAATATTTATGAATGTTAAATTGCTGCTGCACAAAATTTGAAATAACACCAAAAACATATTTTTCAAACACTGTGAAAACTACAGGTGACACATTGAAACTTTTAGGGGTGAAAGGCTTGTCTCACTGGTGACACCCCTAGCTGAGCCAGAATGGCACCCTTAATTAAAGTGAAAAGATTGCACCCCTAAAGTGCCCCTAAAATGCCCAAAGTGCCTCCAAAGTGCCGAATAATAAAAAGAAATTGTATACCGACTTTTGGCCCACGACGGATTCGAACCCACAACGTCTTATTACAAGCTCAACGCTCTAACCTTTCGGCCATAGATCTCGCCTTCAAAGTCTCCCTGGTATGTTCAAACTTCCTGAAGTCCAAAGGTTGCTTTATATAAAAATCTCAAAAAAGCGCCAAAAGTTAGCCATCCGAAGTTCTAATCGGAATTGGGATAGTGTTTGCACGGTGATAGTCTTTGTAGGGAGAAATTGCTGTATAGATCCACCAATGGCGGCGAGTTGAAAGGGAAGGATACACGTCACAGAGCATGCACAAATGACTAAGGAGTAAAAATGCAACTGGTTTGTCACTTTTTTTATAACAGTGAATACATAAATGCACTCTTTATCAATGGATACTGATATTATTTATGAATTGAAAAAAATGAGCGAGCTGAAAAATTCATATGTCAGTATTTTTAAATTTTTCTTCATATATTAATGTATATCAGATCACTTTCTCATCGATATAAATTGGCACCATTCATCAAAATTTATTTTTATTGTGATTATAAGGAGATTGAAAAATTTCTGATGTAGTTCGTTAAAGATTCGAAATGAAAATTATTTTTTCTTATAATTCAAAAAAGTTTTCAACGCACGAATTTGATATTTCTTCTAGGATGTAAACTGGATAATATTTTAGATGTATTTTATCACCAGTTTTCAAAAAATTACAGATGTATTCTTTACTTTTTTACTTTTACTTTATCTTAAAGGAAATAGTTAACTATCTCTTACGCATGTGTATATTCCATTTAACAACATTTAGCAGTCATCTCTAGAATCAAAAACTAACTGTTTATAACTATACACTTTCAAAAATATGTCTCGTAAAGACCTTCCAGTTATTTGTACACTTTGCACGTACTTACACAAAGCTCAAATATTAAAAAAGAATTTTTCTTTCGAAATAAGTTTAAATTTCAGCGAGCAAAATAACTTCATTCTTCAAACTCTTAGAAAAAAGTAAAAAAAAAAAAAAAAAAAAAAAAAAAAAAAAAAAAAAAAAAACGCATGAATTCGATGGTCTTGAATAAAAATGACGCATAAACTTTGGCGGATGTGGTGACGTAGGGACAGGGTCGAGGGCTTACATTCGTATTTTTATGGTTGTGAAGATTTAAATATGATGCAAAAGGAGAAAGAGTAAAGTAAAAAAAATACTTTTTACTTCAGGCTTCAATTAGTGGGTACTTTCGCTCTTTACCATTGGATGCTGGAGTATTTGGTCATTGGGAAAAAAAGTTAGAAAACTTAAAAATTAATCTGAAAGTGTTTGTAAAAGTTTCTTCATATACTGATGCATGTGCTACGACTTAATCTTTTACGGTTAAGAAATGTTTTCATATGTCAAAACATATCTTTATCAGGCTGATAAAAAGTTTAAAAAGTTTTTCTGGCGTGGACGTTTCGAAAATCTTTTAAATCATCGTTTTAATTACATACTATGTGGATTTCAACCTATCGTGTAAATAACCTTTTAAATGGAATGCCTCGCTTATTTGAATAAAAAAGAAATTGATATTTTCAATATACTTGTGCTAAACGAAATATGTTTCATGTTATATTGCTGTCTCACAAAATTTAAAATCACACCAACACTATGTAATTTATCAAATGCATAATTATTAGCTCTTTATCAAAGAATATTGAAATTATTTATGTGTTTCAAATAAAAATTTGTAAACATAAAAATTAGTATATTAAAATATTTCTGCATATGTTGACATTTGTCAGATAATTTTCTTTTTCCTCTTTATAAGTTGTACCTTATATCAAAATTTGCTTTTATAGGGATTGTAAAAAGTTTGAAATTTTTTGATGTAGCTTGTTAAAATCTTGTTGATGTCTTTTCTTTAATACTGGATATCTTTTGACAGGACTTTCGAAAGGCACATACCTAAATTAAAATCTTTCGAACAAGCTATTACACGTCGCTGAATGTTTCTTTGTTCGGGTTATAATTGAGTTTTTTTCCCTTTTATCTATTTTTCATGTAGAAAAGTCATAAAACAGGGGTTCTGGATCTCCATAACTAATCGTTGGATCTGGATCAAATTTGATAAATTTTGAGCTCTAGCGTAGGACACTTTGCCTTTCCTATTTCGTCGCGATCCGATGATTGGGTCCAAAGATATTAAGTGCCAAACTTTGGACTTTAACATTTATCAAATTTTATGTTGACAAATTTCAGATGATTTTCTTTTTCATCACCATACAGCACGATATTGCTATATAGTAGAGCTCAGATGCATTATAATTTGTTACCTTATATCAAAATTTGCGTTTATAGTGATTATAAGAAGTTTGGAAATTTTTGGTGTAGCTTGTTAATAACTCGGACAAAAGTTTCATTTTTGTTATAATTGAAATACGTTTCGACACATGGATTTATAGTCTTTTAAAAGATGTAATTAATCTTCATAAACTTTTAAAATTCATTTTATCATCAGTTTCCATTAAAAGATAATAATAAACGTAGATTTTACATCTGATATTTTCATTTTTCTTTATCCCAGAAGATACAGTTAAGTACCTTTCATGCTTATGCATATTCCATTTAACAACATTTAAATTCACTTCAGGAATTCACCGTTAATTAGCAGACTTGAAACTGTTAGAGGAAATTCAACAAAAAAGCTTTTCGCAGTTCTTTATATTTCGTTTTTGGATGCGGCAATTTAAAAACTTTTTTCATAAAACATATACATAATTATTTGGCTTTTTCTGCGCAAGTAAACTTTGTCTTAAAAAAAAAAAAAAAAAAAAAAAAAAAAAAAAACCGCTTGAATGTTATAGTTTTGAATAAAAAGGACGCATAAACTTTGGTTGATGTGGTGCCGGAGGTACAGGGTAGAAGGATTATACTCGTATCTTTATGAAGAATTAAATATGGCACCAAAAAATGTGAAAAAATACTTCTTTATTTCAGGCTTCAATTACCACATCTTTCTACTTCTTTCTACCATTGGAAGCTGGTATTATATATTCATTCGGAAAAAATGGGCTAACTTAAAATTTCATAAGAAAGTGTTCTTAAAAATTTCTTCATATGCTGAATCTTTGTGCGATGACTTTCTCTTTTTATGAAATGGTGTAATATATCAAAATATGTCTTTATCATGTTGATAAGAAATTAAAAAAGTTTTTCTGCCATAGAAGTTACTAAAATGCTTTTAAATCACGTCTTCATTTACATAATATGTGGATTTAAGTGTCAATAACTTTTAAAATGCCTAAACTTTTAAAAACTTTGCTTATTTGAATAAAAATTAAACTGATATTTTAAATACATTTGCGCTAAGAAAAGTATTTATAGATGCTAAATTGCTATTTCACAAAAATCGGAATCACACAAAATATACATATATTTATCAAATATATAAAAATTTGCTCTTTATCAATGGATACTGATATTATTTATCTATTGAAAAAATAAGCGAACTTAAAAATAAATAAATCAGTTTTTTTTTCATATATTCCTTTATATGCTGATTTATATCAAGTGATTTTTCATCGTTATAAATTGGTACAATACGTCAGGATTTATTTTTGCAGTGATTATAAGAAATTTGAAATTTTTCTGGTGTAGCTAGTTAAAAACTCGTGCTGAAATTTCGTCTTTTCTTTAATTGAACAATGTTTAATCTTCATAATATTTCGATTTATTTTATTATCAATTAAAAAAAAACACAAATGTATTTTTTACACCAGATATTTTCCATTTTCTTTATCTAAAAGGAAATTCTTATGTATTTCTTATGAATATGTATATTGCTTTTAACGACATTTTATTTGACATTCATACATGAAATCGAAAACTAGCGATTTCTAATTACATACTTTAAAAAAAAATAAATATTTCGTAAAGATCTTTCCATTTTTGGCACACTTTACACGTACGTACATCAACTTCAAATATTAAAAAAAGAATTTTTCTTTTGAAACAATATTAAATTTCAGCTAACAAAATACCTTCAGACTTGAAACTCTTAGAAAAAAGTCATCAAAAAACTTTTAAAAACTCACTATATTACGCATTTGAATACGGCAATTTAAAAACTTCAACCCTGTTCTTTATAAAAATTCTACATCATCCTACGGCTTTCTCTTCGCAGATAAGCTTTTTCTAAAAAAAAATCGCCTGAATGCAATAGTCTCGAATAAAAATGACGCATAAACGTTTGACGGATGTGGTGACGGAGGGATAGGGTGCAGCGAATATATTCGTATCTTTATGGTTATGAAGATTTAAATATCACACAAAAAAAAAAGGAGAGCAAAATATATATGTATTATTATTTCTTTATTTCAGGCTTTAATTGACGGACACTTTCGCTCTTTACCATTAGATGCTGGTATTATTTATTCATTGGGTAAAAAATGAGGAAACTTAAAAATTCATAAGAAAGTACTTTTAAAAGTTTCTTCATATGCTGATGTATGCTGATGATGAATTTCTCTCTTCATGGTAAAGAAATAGTTTCATCTATCAAAATATATCTTTATCATGCTGATAAAAAAGCGAAAAAAGTTTTTCTGGCGTAGATGTTTTGAAAATGCTCTTAAATCATCGTTTCATTTACATAATATGTGGATTTCAACCTATTGTATAAATAACCTTTTAAATGAAATAAAACTGATGTTTTAAATATACTTGTTAAAATCAAAATATTTATTTATGTTAAAATGCTGCTTCACAAAATTTAGAATCACAACAAAACTATATATTTATCAAATGTATAATTATTTGCTGTTTATCAATGAATACTGATATTAAGTTACCCTTGGGTAATAAAGCCACGTTAAGATTCTACCAATTTTCACGGCTCAGTTTTAGTTTGTATTTTTCAAACAAATATATGATTTGATACAGCAACTCATTGACTATCTATATAAAAAAATAATTTAACAGATATGTATTCATAATATGTAATGGCTTGATATCTTGACCAATGCTATTTGGCGTTATTACCCACCTATATGGGTAATAACGCCATGCAAACCAAACTATGAAATAAGATGGAATAATTGCATGTAGATTGCCCAACTCTAAAAATACAAACTCTACAAACTTAGAAATTGACAAATTGCATTCTAAGTTATTGAAAATGTTCAATTTTTTGTGAAAGTGTAAGAAAAATAAAGGTGTGGTGTGTGTGTGTGGGGGGGGGGGAGGATAAGGCAAAAGAATATCAGACCGTGAGCTTCTTTTTGCTTAAAAAGGACCGCTTAAATGGAATTATTAGAAACATTGCACAGTTTTAACTGTGTTTATTTTAATAAGTATTTAGGATGTAGCGCGGCCACTGTTGGGAATCAACCGGGGTATTAATGCTAAGGATTGACGTTATTACCCCGTTATAGTTATTGCGCTGTTCATTTTAAATTACAAATTATCTCGAGAAGACATCCAAAATCTTCAACAACATTTTGAAAGTCCATGAAATGTACTTCAAATTTATGTAATTAACAAAGTATTTCCGGATAAAAAAAAATAGTCTTCACATCACAAAACGTATCTCGCAAATTTTAGATCAAGCGTTAATTTTAGTTGCTTGTAAAAACAATAAGACCTAAAAATGAAACAAATTAACTTGAAGCTGTTTTTTGCGATTTATATGACTCAAAACCCTTCTGCGCAGAGCACATGGGTGTCATTTACCAGATTATTTCATAATTATGCAAAATAATAGCACTTGTTGTTATTACCCCCCCTGGCGTTATTACACCAGACCACCTTATTTAAGTGTTGAAATAAAAATGGATAGATTTACAAATCAGTATTTAAAAATTTTTTAACATATGTTTGGTATTCGCAGTTGGATGTATGTCAGATGATTTTCTTTTTCATCCTTATACAGTCACCGCCAAAAAAATCTTGACACTTGAGATTTTAGACGTTTTGTTGAATATCTAGAAATATACATGAGGAATTATTCTGAAACTTCAGGTGTGTAAACAATTTAGCACAGATCATATATTTTCGTGAAATTTTTTTGCCGAAATCCCATAGGGGACCGTCAAAAAATTGAAAAAGAATGAATATCTTTAGGATAACCCTGTCAAAACTAATCTAGCAAAAGCATTCAAACTGCAGATTATCATTAAGTGACTTATTGTAATTATGTTTGTTCATTTTAATACGGATAGCATATATACTCGTAGAGAAATTAAGGTTTTTATAAAAACAGTCCCAATTTTTTTCAAGATTTTTGCATATTATTTGCAGAGTTCTTAATATAAAATAAAGTTTTTTCCTGAACATATGACAAACAATATTATACATAATACCCTGCAACCAGAATTTAAAAATAATAATAATTGTATGAATAATGAACAGGTTTACTAAATAAATTTTCATTGCGCATGCGTAAAAGTTATGCAAATTTTGATTACATATTGTGTTAGCTAAAGGTATGGAGCAACTTTTGTAAAAGTCTCAGAATCGCAGCTTAAAAATGCTGAAAATTATCGTCGATAGAATCAGATGTAAATCCTTTATTTCCAAAAAGACGCAAAAACATAAGGGGTTCTATCCAAATATAGTAGTGCGTGCAATATTATGTACAGAGCCGAGAAAAAAAATCTTGACACTCATAAAAAAAGTGTTATAAAAGTAAATACTTACATTTTAAATAATTTTATTGCCAAAACTAATATTTTGACATATTTCCCTTCGCTTTTATGACACTTTGGAATCTGTTAGGTATGAAAGGTGCTAAATTTCGGAAATAGTTTTTGTCCATATTGACCCACAAAGTTTCCAATACTTCTTTCAATTCCTTTATGCTGGATGGTTGAGACTCTTGTACCTTATTTTTCATATGATTCCAAGCATTTTCTATAAGGTTGAGATCAGGTGAGTTGCCTGGCCAATCAAGCACTCGTATATTATTATCATTTAACCATTTTTGTACAAGTTTTGATTTATGTGCAGGTACTCCATCATGCATGGAATACTCACATCCATGAATGGACCAAAATTTCAGTAAGTGATTTTGTAAAACTTTTAGATATTTTCTTCCATTTATAGTAATATCTTTTGGAAGGAAATATAATCCAGGTCTACCTTTTTCACCACTAAAAGCTCCCGATACCATGTCACTATCTGAGTGTTTTACAGTTTTCATGGTAAACTTCGTATCATAGCGTGAGGAACCTTTAGGTCATCTCACCAACATCGGGCGTCCTCTGATAAGCCTGAAGGTACTTTCATCAGAAAACATTACTTTCTTCCAGTTTTCTGCTGTCCAATTCAAATATTTCTTACTAAAATTTAATCTTTTTTTTTTCATGACATCAGTAAGCATGGGTTTTTTCGCTGCTATTCGAGCTGGAAGCTTCAAGTCTTTTTGAAGTCTTCGGCAGACAGTCCTTACTGATACATCCTTTAATAGATTTGGGGGTTTATTTTTTATTTCTGCTGCGGTAATGGTTGGTTTTAATAATACCTCGCGTTTCAAAATACTATCAGTCCGGTCTGAGGTCTTTTTTGGTCTTCCTGAACCGATTTTTCGTACTGGCATACTGCCCCGGGGTAAATTTGCACTCGCCTTTTTTAAGGCGTAAATCGTTTGTCTCGATACTTGCAAATCGTTAGCAATGCGACTTATAGGAACATTTCGTTCTAATAAAGTTAAAGCGCGAGATTTTTCAACAACTGTAAGCTTTTTTTGCCCCATTATATGCACCAAAAAAGATTTGTATCAGCAAAAAAATTAAATTCCACCTTTTAAACCACTAGAAGATACGAAAAAAAAAAACCGCTGACTCATCTCAAGATTCAAGCATTACAATTAAAGTGGCGCATGCTCAATGGAAACTTCTACCCGGCTTCTATGTTTAAAACAGGCAAAAATAAATAAATAAATAAATGAACGCCGACCCAGTGGCGTGGTCGGTAATGGCAGCTGATGCCACACTGTGGCTCCCCGGTTCGAATCCGGGTTCGGGCATGGATGGTGTGTTGTCCCTTTGAAGTGTAATAAATATATGCAATGGATATCTGCAATAAAAAGTGTTCTGTATTGTCTCTGTTTCTGTGTATTATGGATCATTTGAAGCAGAAGCCATAGTAGCTAGAGGCCTCAAAAGCACTGTCAATTCAAAAATAAAGTAAAACATCTGAACATTTAAAATGCGATGCACATGTTTTTTTTTTCTTTCGGGCATTGTATGCTAAATTGTTACTAAACAATGAAACATGGTTACAGCGCCTTATCTTTTTGCTGCTTTTTGATAATAACGAATTTTCAGCTTTTTCTATCGACGATAATTTTCGGTATTTTTACGCTGTGATTTTGAGACTTTCACAAAAGTTGCTCTTTACATTTAGCTAACACAATATGCTATTAAAATTTTGGTAGCTTTTACGCATGCGCTATGAAAATTTTTTTGGTAAACCTGTTCATTATTCATACAATTATTTTTTTAAATTCTGGTTGCAGGGTATTATGTATAATAGTGTTTGTCATATGTTCAGGAAAAAAATTTATTTTATATTAAGGACTCTGCAAATAATAAGCAAAAAACTTTGAAAAAATTGGGACTGTTTTTATAAAAACCTTAATTTCTCTACGAGTATACATGCTATCCGCATAAAAATGAACACATATAATTACAATACGTCGCTTAATGATAATCCGCAGTTTGAATGCTTTTGCTACATTAGTTTGGACAGGGTTATCCAAAAGATATTCATTCTTTTTCAATTTTTTTAAGGTCCCCTATGGGATTTCGGCAAAAAAATTTCACGAAAATATATGACCTGTGTTTTATTGTTTACACACCTGAAGTTTCAGAATAATTCCTCATGTATATTTCCAGATATTCAACAAAACGTCTAAAATCTCAAGTGTCAAGATTTTTTTTGCGGTGACTGTACATAATACTGCGCGCACTACTATATTTGGATACAACCCCTTATCTTTTGCGTCTTTTTGGAAATAACGGATTTTCATCTGATTCTATCGACGATAATTTTCAACATTTTTAAGCTGCGATTCTGAGACTTTTACAAAAGTTGCTCCATACCTTTAGCTAACACAATATGCAATCAAAATTTGCATAACTTTTACGCATGCGCAATGAAAATTTATTTAGTAAACCTGTTCATTATTCATACAATTATTATTTTTTTTTAAATTCTGGTTGCAGGGTATTATGTATAATATTGTTTGTCATACGTTCAGGAAAAATCATTATTTTATTTTAAGAACTCTGCAAATAATAAGCAAAAATCTTGAAAAAAATTGGAACTGTTTTTATAAAAACTTTAATTTCTCTACGAGTATACATGCTATCCGCATAAAAATGAACACACATAATAACAATAAATTACTTAATGATAATCTGCAGTTTTAATGCTTTTGCTACATTAGTTTTGACAGGGTTATCCAAAAGATATTCATTCTTTTTCAAATTTTTTATGGTCCCTTATGGGACTTCGGCAAAAAAATTTTACGAAAATATATGACCTGTGCTATTTTGTTTACACACCTGAAGTTTCAGAATAATTCCTCATGTATATTTTTAGATATTCAACAAAACGTCTAAAATCTCAAGTGTCAAGATTTTTTTGGCGGTGACTGTAATTTGGCTCCATATATTAAAATAAAATTACACAGTCGAATTATCAGCATCAAATCTTTGTATTCGTTTTTACAGGCGACTGTGAAAACAGTTCATATTAAAAGTAATTCACGTTAGGCGTGTTTATGTTAACGAGGTTTGTCTGTAGTGATTATAAGAAGTTTTAAATAATTTGGTGTAGCTAGTTAAAAACTCCAGCTAAAAATTCACTTTTCTTATAATACAAATTATGTTTCGACTAACGGATTAAGAGTCTTTTCAAAGATGTAAATTTTATAACATTTTAAGTTCATTTTATCATCAGTTTCCATAAAAAATAAAAAAACGTTGCTTTTACATCTGGATGTTTTCTATTTTCTTTATCCCAGAGGAAATAGTTATGTTTTTCTCTTGCATGTTAATTTTGCATTTAAAATTCATTTCTATAATCGGAAACTAGTTGTTTATAATTACACACTTTCAAAAAATAAAATAAACTGTAAAGTGCGATTATTATTCGCGCTCATAAGACTACGTAGTATAAACATGTGTATTATTAACACGTTGGATACGAGCGATTAGTATAAGCTTATTTAATTGGAGCATTTTCGTGATTGAAGTACAGAAAATTTTCTGTTTCATTAAAACCAGTGGATAAAAATTAAAAATTAAGCAAACTGAAATAGTCGCGAAGGAGTTAACTGTATTACTAAAAGAAATGTTGACACTGCTCATTTCTAGAGAACATTTTAATCCTAGAAGCTACATTCGAACTATATAAGTTCGTGTTTGTTTTCTTTAAATAATAATCCTTTTGGCATTTTTTCATTTATTTCCACAACACACACATATATAGTTGAACAGACACTAACACATACTATTTACATAAAAAAAAGATATATATTTTTACGGGGAAGTAAAATATTCTTCCTCGCATCGTGAATTCGTAACAACTTCTACGTTTTAAAACAAAACATTGCGCCACTGGTGGCTTTTCATCGGCGATTGCAAGGCGCCTTTGGGTTGCTTCACATGTGATTTGTAACACATTGCCCCCCCCCCCATGAACCTATAGGGTTCATCACAATATAAGTTGCAATACGATACATTAAATCAAATACAAATTTCAAAATATAATAAGAATATACATACTTTAAGACAATTTAAGATTTCTGGACATACACTTCAACTAGAATAATAAAAGAAAAGATTACAATGCAAATTTCACTAAAAACAGTTAATTGTCATTGATTTCCAAATTATAGAGTAATTGCACCGGTCTTCTCAAAACCGATTTTTGAGTTTTTATTTTGCAGGCCCTCACCTTGCCGTCTCTTCCAGGAAAGGTTTCTATAATTTTACCTAAACTCCAGAAATTTCTGGGTAAACCATCGTCTTTTATTAAGACAATATCGTTTATTTTAAATTGGGGAATATTAGTTTTGTTTATACTTTGGTGGGCTGATCTCAAATTTAATAAATACTCTCCTTCCATCGGGACCAAAACAATCTCATCAATTTTTCTCGATAATTGTAAGATTTAAGCAATTCTTTCCTGGAAGAGAAATTCGAGTCAAGGTGCAGGCGTGCTGGAGGGAGAGAAGTTATTCTTCTCCCTATCAAAAAATGTGCTGGGCACAATGGTACGGGGTCCTGGCTTTCATCACTCATGTAAGTGATGGGTCTAGAATTTATGGTGCCTTCTATTTCAGCTACTATGGTGGACAGTTCGTTATAAGTTAATGATGCTTTGCCTAGCGTTTTTCGTAGGGCTGTTTTAACACTTCGCACCATCCTTTCATAAAAGCCACCCCACCAGGCGGCTTTTTCTACAATATATTTCCATTTTATTTTATGGGAAGCAAAAAATTCTTTCACCTCTGGATGAGCTACTAAGCTCCAAAGTTTCTTTAATTCTAGTTCAGCACGTTTAAATGTACGTGCATTGTCGGAATAAATATCGGAGCATAAACCCCGTCTAGCTATGAACCTTCTAAATGCGAGAAGAAGGCTTGTGCAGATAAACTGTCTACCAGTTCCAAATGAACATTTCTTGTTACAGCACAGGTAGGAAACAAAATATATTGTTTATTTGTCTTATCTTTTACGAATAAGGGACCTGCGAAGTCACATCCTAGAATATTAAATGGTGGAGACTGTTCAATACGATCAGGTGGCAACGGAGCTACTGTCTGGTCTCCTGTATTTGCAGAAAATCGTTTGCAGACAACACATTTCTTGAGTAGACCCTTTATCGTTTTTCTGGCTTTTAGAAGCCAGAACCTTTCTCTGATTTCAACAAGCGGCAGAATAATCGGATACTTTTCATTTTCTAGTAAGATGTTAGATTTTGAAAGTCGCCCGCAAACACGTAAGATGCCCTCAGCATCCAGAAAGGGATTTAATTTTATGAGACTAAAATCTCTAGAAAGAGGTTTTGCCTTTTCCATACATTTAATTTCTACAAAGTATTTTTCATTTTGAATTTGTCTTATCCAAAAATTCTCCGCTTCCTGGAGTTCTTCCAGTGTTAAAGTGTTTCGGTTATCTTGTTTATGCCTAGTCAAATTTATGAAACGCAATACATAGGCTGTTATTCTCAACAATTTATTTAAATTAGAATATTTATTAATGTCGATGATTCTTTCACGAGTAATAACCGAGTTCACGACAATTTTATCCTTGGATTCCATTTCAATATTAGAAAAAGAAGATTTTACGTTATTGTCAAGTTTTGGCCAAAATTTTTCGGATTTACTTAGCCAATCCGGGCCATGCCACCAGTGCCTATTACTTGGTAATTCTTTGGAAGAGAGTCCTCTAGTGAGCATATCAGCAGGATTATCTTTACTGCTGACATGTCTCCATGCACTGGGGTCAGAATTTTCTTGTATTTCTGCCACCCTGTTCGCAACAAAAGGCTTCCATTTGGCAGCAGAATTTTTGATCCAATTAAGAGTTATAGTGGAGCCCGTCCAGAACACTACTCTTTGAATGTTATTGAAAACATTTTTTAAATGGCTAGCTATTCTGGCAGCTATTAATGCACCTAGAAGCTCTAATCTCGGCAAAGTGATTCTTTTTAAAGGGGCCACACGAGCTTTAGAAATTACAAAACAAGTTTTAGAAAAGCCCTCGGAAGTCTGGTATCTGAAGTAGCGCACCGCCCCGTAAGATTTTAACGAAGCATCAGAAAAAAGATGAAGTTGAACTTTATCATCTAAAATATTATCTGTGTTAAAATAATACCTGGGTATCTGAATCTTTTCTAACAGTTTTATTTCGCTATACCATTTTTCGTATTTTTCTTTAAATTCTTTAGGAAGTGTGTCGTCCAATTCTAAACCGCGTTTCCATAGCTCTTGAAGAAGTAATTTAATTCTAATTAAGAATGGCGATATGAATCCGATAGGATCGAATATTTTGGCAGCGCTGTGCAAAACATGTCTTTTGGTGTATTCCAAATTATCACCATCTGACATAAACTCCTTAAAATCTATTGACAGGACGTCCTTTATATTATCACAATTAAGTCCCAGAATTTTTAATTTTGAATGACTTTCGTCTGTTTCTATAACTGGATTACCATTCTTCCATAATTCCCTTAATTCTAAAGAATTTGTATTAAACTTTCTCAAGTTCATATTCGCATCCTTAAGTATTGAGATAGCAGAAGCTGATAAATTGAAAGCTTCTTGAACTGTCGAAGCCTCAAATGCCAAATCGTCCACGTATAAAAAATTGTCTAACATATTATAAGCAATAGGATTAATTTCTTTGTACTTTCTAATATGTTTCTTAATTGTCGAAGCCAACACGTACGGGAAGCTCGTGACGCCAAAACAATGTCGGTTAAAATGATATAAAGTCACAGGCTTATCTATGTCACAATCATCAAAGTATAAAAAACACAAATAATTCTTGTCCTCTTTAGACACTTCTATTTGCAAGAATGCTCTAGCAATATCGCCCAAAAAAGCAATTTTATGAGACCTGAAATTTAATATTATGTCAATTAAATTAGGATTTAAATTTTCTCCAGCGAAAAGACAATCATTTAGACTTTTTTCATTATTTCTTTTACTGCTAGCATCATAAACAATTCTTGATTTTGTACTAGAAGAATCTGGTCTAAAAATTATTTGGTGTGGCATTACGTAACCAATAAAACAATTAGTATCGCACTTTTGAATAATACCTTCACTTAATTGTTCTTTCATAATTTCGTTATATTTCTGAAATAAAGATTTATTACCCCTTAATCTCTTTTCCAGACCCACAAATCTCTGTTTCGCAACTTCGTAATTATTTGATAAACTTTGTTTGTTTACTTGAGACGACCATAAAAGTGGCGCGATATACCTTTGATTCTCGAAAATTATTTCCCTCTGAAATTGCGTAACCACCTCATATTTTTCGTCGTTTTGAATATCAGTGGGAAAGGATAAAAATTATCCACATCCCACAATTTTCTTAAATCATTGTCTGTTGATGTACAAATGATCTTAAAACAAGAAGCTCCATTTACATTATTGCTATGCATTCGTCCAATTAAAGTTTTTGAAAATATTGTTGGTTGAATAAATAAATATTTACTGATTTTCTCTACCCCTCCCGTGATTGTCGCAAACATATAATCACATCCCAATAATATTTGTACAGTCTTTTCATTAATAAATCTGTCAGCAAACTCATTTTCATCTAAACGGAATTTATTTATGAGCTGCGAATCAATGTGCGATTTTACTTGAGTCGCACTAATTATTTCTGACACGAGCGCCTGAACTGTTATCCTTTCATACGGAGGATGGCGACTAATTATAGTAATATCCACTAAATCATACTCTTGTTCTATGGCGTTACGATTCGCGAAAGTATAAACTAACAATTTCTCTCTTTTTACTGGCTTTAGTTTTAAAGCAGTTGCTAAATTCTTTGCAATAAATGTGCGCGAAGATACAGAATCATATAATAGCCTTGTACTTAATTTCTTGGAATCACCCATTACCTGTACGCACGCCGTTTGCAAAATTGTCGAATATTTTTCTGGAAAATTTTGAGTTTTAATAACAGATGATACAACCGCTTGATTTTCTTGATTTTGTACAATTTCTGATTTTATAGTATTCTCAACGGGACTAATTTCAGAGAATTTCTTAGCGGGGCAAAACAAATAATTATGTTGAAAACTCTTGCATAACTCACACGGTTGTATTTTAGCTTTACATAGAGATAATAGATGGTTCTTATAAAAACATCGGTAACATCTTCCTTCTTTTTTTAACTTATAACGCTTTTGTTCATCCGTCATTTCCTTACATTTTAAACTATTATGATTCGAATTACTGAATACACAAACATTTTTTACGACCGTGTTCAGCGCAACTGAAGTGGGAAAATTACCCTTTGTTCCAGTAGGAGCATTTTTTTCCCATCGAGATTTTTCTGGACGTTTTAAGGAATTTCCTGATATAACAGTTGCCGCTTCCCTTGAATCAATCTCAAATTTTATAAATTTCATTAATTCATTAACATCCCCCGGCTTTTCATTATCCTTTTTCCTTTGAAATTCAATTACCAAATTATGAGGTAATTGCCTTAAAATGATAGGGATTAGTAAATACCCAAAATTGTCCGTAGCTACTCCTATCGCCTGCAAATTTCTAATGCTTATTTCGCATTCATCATACAAATCTCTCAACATTTTCGTATTCGAGCACGACCTGATCGGTTCGATTTCTAATAATTTATTTATAAAACCGCTAATTAAAATTTCCGTTTTACCATATCTTTTTTCTAGTAAATCTAGCGAGTGATCATAATTACTTTCTGTCAGGGGTAATCCAGATACCGTTTTATAGGCTTCACCAGACAAAAATGATATCAAATATATTAATTTTTCTATTTTTGTCAAATTATCATTAATATTAATAGTATTTTTAAAACTATTGATAAATTCAAGAAATGTATTAGGATCGCCTTTAAAATTCGGAATATTTAATTTTGGCAAATTTACAGTAGGCAATCGTGTACTAACATAAACCGTACTAGCGTTTGACAACGAACTAGCGTTTCTCAATTCAACATCATTTTTAAATTTCTTAAAATTTGTTTTTATTTTAAATTTCGTTTCATTAATAGTATCATTATAATCGATACTATTTTGAACTTCCGTTTCTAAATTCGTATTATCAGTGATCAATTCTTCGATTTTCTAATTAATTTCCTTTTAATTGTAATTGTTTTTCCTCCAAATTTATAAAAAATTCCGAAAGCTTATCAATATTATCTTTATTTTCAAAATCAATATCTTCAATAAACGACTCGACCTTTGTTATAAATTTAGTTACGGTCGTTTTCATCACTTTACGCTTAGCCTTTAATTTTTCAAGATTCATGCTTAGAAATAAATAATTACCGTACCTATTTTATGCCGAGATTCGAGCTTCGTTTCGGTAATCTTGAAATCGCACTTCCGGATCGAGAAATCTATTTAATCCATTTTAATAGTCCATTTGCCGGGAATTCGGCACCATGTTGACACTGCTCATTTCTAGAGAACATTTTAATCCTAGAAGCTACATTCGAGCTATATAAGTTCGTGTTTGTTTTCTTTAAATAATAATCCTTTTGGGATTTTTTCATTTATTTCCACAACACACACACATATAGTTGAACAGACACTAACACATACTATTTACATAAAAAAAAGATATATATTTTTACGGGGAAGTAAAATATTCTTCCTCGCATCGTGAATTCGTAACAACTTCTACGTTTTAAAACAAAACATTGCGCCACAGGTGGCTTTTCATCGGCGACCGCAAGGCGCCTTTGGGTTGCTTCACACGTGATTTGTAACAAGAAAATCGTTGGTTAAAAAAAATAATATTTCTTAAAAAACTATACAAATTAGAGTTGGTTATAGGTTAATATACTAGAAAAACTATGAACGAATTTAACATAAATCTCAAAGAGATTTTAAGCCTATATAATATAAAATATTGTTATTGTATAAATCTTTTTTTATCTTATAGGGTAACATCCCCAGTAATTGGCATGCACCAGTGATTGGCACATCCTACAAACATGTCCTAAAATAAGATTTATATCCAATCTTTTAAAAATGCAAGACCGTATACCAGTTATATGCTCATTTACGTTAAAGATTATAACTTTGATTTATGCTACTAGATGAGAATAGTGCCTAGGAAAGAGAAACAATTATGGCTTGTAACAAATTAGCCATTTTTGTTGCAAATGCTTCTTCTTTGGCTTAAGAAAGTCATGCTTTTCAACTCATTATTATATGATTTATAATATATTTTAAATTTTAATTGACAACAGTTTTGTTTCGTTAAAAAGTGTTACTTTAATTGTGTAAAAGTATTTTCGAGACAAATATTTGGATTTCTGAATTAATGATAGATGCCAATTAATGGTGCTCCAATTTTGCTAGTTCCAAGTAATTGGCACCTATTCCAATTACAAAGAATTCTCAAGTAATTTGAGATTAAACCACTTATTTTGGAAGTACTTTTAAAGTTATAGACTAATTTTGCTTGTCATTTGTTTTTATTTGAAAATATGAAATATTATCAGTAATTGAAATCCATTAAAGCTTCATGTGACAATTACTGGGGACAGCATGACAATTACTGGGTATTAATATAAGTATATTGTATTGTTTTAAAGTGTTTACATTTCAGACTAATATGCTGATTTCTTACTCTCAAAAACCTGAAATATGGCCTCTTCATCTACAGTAAATTCATTTAAAGCAATTGAACCCAATGCAAAATATAAAGTTTTTTTTTTAATATAAACAGTGCCAATTACTGAATCACAAGGTGTCATACATTGGTGCTCTAGGTGCCAATTACTGGTGATTTTAGCAACTTTTTATAAATATATTTTTATAAAAATACTTTTTCAAATTTTTTTGCTTTTAGTGGGCAAAATAGATGCACAGATATGCATTCTTTGATTTAAAAATATTTCCAAGTAAATATCCCATTTCTTTGTAATGAAAATTGAAGTAAGTTTAAAGACAAATTCTTAAAGTGCCAATTACTGGGGATGTTACCCTACTTATATATTTATATAGACCTGAACTCGGTACAGCGAATAAACGGTAGTGCATATTTAAACTTTATTGGAGTTTTTTAAAACTTAATTCATCGCAATAATAACCTTTCTTTTTCCAGTGTAGCTAACACAAAACCCTTGTTCAATGTTTAAGCTTGGCATTGTGCTAAAGAAACTTGTGTGGAAAGGAACTCGCAAATTTGCAAAGCCACTTTGGACCGTGACGTGTTTTTTCAGATTGATTTTTAATTAAATTTTAAACATACAAGTGTCGTAATAGCAGACCCACTCAATGCAAATTTATCGAAAACCCCACAGTATTTATAAAGTGTTCGCATGCATGAGGAATTTTTAAAAAATAGACATTTTCATACAAAAATTGCGTAATGTCATGGCCACTATATAAGAAATAAAGAACATTTTTTGCATTAAATAAGGCAAATAATATTTTAAATAAAATCTTGGTGCTAAAATGTATAACTTTTTTTTTATTTCTTATGCGTGCAAACCTTGATTTATACAATTAGTTCTAATTAAAAAAGAATGTTTGCAACAGCATGACATTATCGCATTTATACTGCTATAAGGTATTTCATTACACAAATATATTATTAAACGTTCTTATCTAGGCTTTAAGAGCTTATAGTACGCAGATTATGCCACCCTCGACATTATTTATGTCCAAAAGATCCTTGTCTTTAAGGGTTAATATCTCGACTAATTACCTACGAATTTTGTCAAGAATCATTATCAACAATAATTTTATACTTCTGCTACGATAGGTACCTCCGATGTTCCTCAACACCTTTTTCAATGCCCACAAATCGAAATTTGTGTGAAACAGAAAAATGTGCTTTTCTCAAAAACAATGCGACCTAGAGTAATCGTTATAGTTTTTCTGCAATGTTAAATGTAACATCTGTAAACTCTAATTTTTTCATAATTTTAGTTTTAGTAGATTCGTAATTAAATGGGAGGGGGGGGGGCATATTTATGCACTGTATAATCCGACGATATCTCTGAAAATATAATGCCTGAAATTAAGAGAAATATATTTTGAGTTCCGCAAATGAAAGCTTTCACAAGATATTCCTCATAATATACAAAGAAAATATTTTTTTATCCCATTTACTTAATTAGTCCTCTACTGCTCTCCTAAATGCATTTGTAAATGTTTAATAATCTGTAAATATGTGAGGTAATATTCTTTATTAATTCCCGCAGTTTGAGTTTTCCATGTTTCATAGTTTATGAGTAAAATGGCTGTGACAGACGGGCAGACAGACACAAAAATGATCTTATAATGGTTCCGCTTTCTCTTTACGGAACCCAAAAAAATGTCTCGTTAAGATATACCAGTTAATTGCACACTTTACACATACTTACACTAAGTTCAAATATTTAAAAAGAAATTTTTCTTTTGGAACAAGATTGAATTTAAGCTAGCACGTGCTGAAAATTCATTTTTCTTACAATTCAAAATCCCTTCGACCCACGGAGTATTCAATATTTTCAAAGATGTAATCTTCAAATCTTCATAATATTTTAGATTTAATTCATCATCTTTAAAAAAAATCATAAAAATGTATGATTTACATTTGATGTTTTCCTTTTTGCTTCATCCCAAAGGAAATAGTTAAGTATATCTTATACGTATATATAACATTTAACAATATTTAACATTCATTTCTGGATTCGAAAATGAACTGTTAATAACAAAACAGTATAAAAAGAATGTCTCGTAAATATCTTTTCGTTATTTGCACACTTTACACGTACTTACACCAAGTTCAAATATTAAAAAAGAATTTTTCTTTTGAAACAAGATTGAATTTCAGCTAGCAAAATACCTTCCGACTTAAAACGCTTAGAAGAGAGTCAGCAAAAAAAGCTTTTCACGGTCCATTATATTTCGTTTTTGAATGCGGTTAATTTAAAAACTTCAACTCAGTTCTTTATATAAATTCTGCATCACCTTCCGACTTTTTCTGCGCTAGTTAGCTTTTTATATAAAAAATCCCCTGAATGCGATGAGTCTTGAATAAAAATGACGCATAAACTTTGGCGGATGTGGTGACAGAAGGATAGGGTTGAGGGATAATATTCATATCTTTATAGCTATTAATATTTAAATATGAAACCAAAAGAGAGAGAGTAAAAAAAAAATACTTCTTTACTTCAGGCTTCAATTAGTGGGCGCTTCTGCTCTTTACCATTTTATGTTGATACTACTTATTCATTAGGAAAAAATGGTGTAGTTTAAAAATTCGTTAGAAAATGGGTTTTAAAGTTTTCTTATATGCTTATATATGTGATGACGTTCTCTTTTCTTGGATAAGATTTGATTTCATATATCAAAATATATCTTTGTCATGCTAATAAGAAGTTAAAAAAGTTTTTTTAACGTAGACGTCTAAAAAATGCTTTTAAAGCATAGTTTCATTTACATAACATGTGGATTTTAACCTATGTAAATAACTTTTTAACTGGAATACTGCTCTTATTTGAATAAAAATGTAATTGATATTTTCAATATAATGGCGCTAAGCAATGTATTTACGCAGTTAAATTGCTGATTCAAAAAAATTAGAATCACATCCAAACTATATATTTACCAAATGTATAATTATTGGCTCTTTATCAATGATTACTGATATTTTTAATCTGTTGGAATAAAAGTGGGTAAACTTGAAAATTAGTATTTATAAATTTTTTGCCATAAGTTGATCTTTGCCAGATAATTTTCTTTTTCATCATTATAAAGTGGTATCGCATATCAAAATTTATTGCTATGATGATTATAAAAAATCCAAAAAGTCTTGACGTAGCAAATTAATAACTCGTGCAAAAAATTCAGTTTTCTTATAATTCAAATACCTTTCGACTCATGGATTTTAAGTCTTTTCAAGTATGTAGTCTTCTTAAGATTTTAAATTCATTTAATCATCAGTTTCGAAAAAAAAGTAGATTATACAATTGATGTTTTCGCTTTTTCTTTATCCTAGAGGAAATAGTTGAACATTTCGAATGCATATTCATGTTTCATTTAACAACATTTAATATTGAATTCTTGAATCAAAATTTAGCTGTTTATAATATCTAAGCAAAATACCTTTAGACTTAAAATTCCTAGAAAAAAGTCAGCAAAAAAGCTTTTCACGGTTCATTATATTTCGTTTTTGAATGCGGCAATTTAAAATTTTCAACCCAGTTCCTTTTAAAATTTTTGCATCATTTTCTGCGCAAGTAAGCTTTTTCTTGCGCAAAAAAAAAACTCCTGAATGCAATGAAAATGGAATAAAAATGACGCATAAACTTTGGCAGATTGGTGACGGAGGGATAGGGTCCAGGAACTATATTTGTTTCTTTATGGTTATGAAGATTTAAAAGTAACACAGAAAGAAGAAAGGTTAAAAAAATACATTTTTACTTCAGGTTTCAATTAATGGGTGTTTTCGAGCTTTACTATTAGATGCTGGTATAATTTATTCATTGCGAAAAAATGTGGTAACTTGAAAATTCATAAGAAAGTATTTTTTAAAATTTATTCATATGCTAATGTATGCGTGATGAATTTCTCTTTTCATGGTTAAGATATGGTTTCATATATCAAAATATATCTTTATCATGCTGATAAGGAGTTGAAAATGTTTTTTCGCGTGGCCGTATCGAAGATGCTTTTAAATTATCTTTTCATGTACATATGTGGACGTCAACCTATTGTGTAAATAACTTTTAAATGAAATATCTCGCTTATTTCAATAAAAATTATACTGATAATTTAAATATACTTGCGCTAAGGAAAATATTTCTGCATGCTAAACTGCTTTTTGAAAAAACTGGAATCACACCAAAATTATAGATTGTTACCATATCTATAAAAATTCACTTTCTATCAATGGATACCACTATTATTTATGTATTGAAAAAAAATAAACGAACTTAAAAAATCATAAGTCAGTATTTTTAAATTTTTCTTCATGTATTGCTGTGTATCAGATGATTTTCTCATTGTTATGAATATCTTGCTTATTTCAATAAAAATTATACTGATAATTTAAATGTACTCGCACTAAGGTAAATATTTCTGCATGCTAAACTGCTTATTGAAAAAAAACGGAATCACACCAAAATTATAGATTGTTACCAAATCTATAAAAATTCACTTTTTATCAATGGATACCGCTATTATTTATGTATTGAAAAAAATGAACGAACTTAAAAAAATCATAAGTCAGTATTTTTAAATTTTTCTTCATGTATTGATGTGTATCATATGATTTTCTCATTGTTATGAATACGTACCATACATCAAATTTGTTTTTATATTTATTATAAGAAGTTTGAAAACTTTCTGGTGTTGCTGAAAATTCATTTTTTCCTATAATTGAAAAACATTTCGACCCTTGGACTTAATTTTTTTCAACGATGTGACCTTCATAATATTTTAAATTTATTTTTAATTCAGTTTTTAAAAGAAAAATAATACAAATGTATTTTTTACATCTGAGGCTTCACTTTTCTTTATCCAAAAAGAAATAGTTAAATATTATTTATGCATATGTATATTTAATTTAACAACATTTAACATTACAACTTAAAACGAGCTGTTTATAACTACGCACATTCATATTAAAAAAAAATTCTCGTAAAGATGGTCATATTATTTGCACACTTTATACGCACTATTAAAAAAGAATTTTTCTTTTGAAAGACGGTTAAATTTCAGCTAGCAAAATAGCTTCCGACTTGAAACTCTTAAAAGAAAGTCAAGAAAAAAGCTCTTCGCGGTTCATTATATTTAGCTTCTGGATGCGGCAATTTAAAAACTTCAACACATCTCCTTATAAAAATTCTGCATCATCATCCGACTTTGGTCTTGAATAAAAATGACGCATAAACTTCAGCGGATGTGGTGACAAGAGATTATATTCCTATCTTAATGATTATGAAGTTTTAAATATGACACAAAAAGAGGGAAAGTTAAAAAAAATCTTTATTTCAGGCATTAAATTGCGAGCTCATTCGTTCTTCACCATTGGGTGCTGGTATTATTTATTCATTGGGGAAAAAATGGGACTACTTACAAATGCAAAAGAAAATGTTTTTAAAAGTTTCTTCATATGTTGATGTATGCGCGATGACTTCTCTTTTCACAAGAAATGTTTTCAGAGTGTATCAAAATATATCTTTATCATACTGATAAGAAGTTGAAAAAGTTTTTCTAGCGTAGACGTTTCGAAAATGCTTTTAAATTGTCGTTTTATTTACATAATATGTGGATTTCAACCTATTGTGTAATTAACTTTTCAAATCAAATATTTCGCTTATTTGAATAAAAATGAAACTGATATTTTAAATACACTTGCGCTAAGGAAATTTATCCACGCTAACTTAATGCTTCACAAAAATTGGAATCACACCAAAAATGTATATTTATCAAACATATAAAATTCGCTGTTTATCAATGGATACCGATATTATTTATACATTGAAAAAAAAATGAGCGGACTTAAAAATTCATAAGGGAGTATTTTTAAACTTTTCCTCGTATGCTGATGTAATTCAGAGGATTTTCTCTTCATTATAAACTAGCACCATGGATTAAAATTTGCTTTTTGGTGATACTAAGAAGTTTAATATTTTTCTGGTGTAGTTAGTTAAAAACTCGGGATGAATATTAATTTTTTTATCATTAAAAAAAGTTTATTCAAGTAAGTAGTCTTTATAAGACTTTAGCTTTATTTTATCATCAGTTTCCAAAAAAAAATACAAATGTATATTTTGCATCAGACGTTTTTCTTTTTCTTTATTCCAAAGGAAATAGTAGGAAATAGTAAATTATTTTTTATGCATATGTATATCCCATTTAACATCATTTAACATTCGTTTCTAGAAATTAAAACGAGCTTTTTATAATTACACACTTTGAAAAAAATGTCTCGTATAGATCTTCCCGTTATTTGCACACTTTACACGTACTTACACCAAGTTCAAGTATTAAAAAAGAATTCTTCTTTTAATACAAGATTAAACTTTACCTAGCAAAATAACTTCTGAATTGAAACTTTTGGAAGAAAGTCTGTAAAAAACCTTTTTATGTTTCATTATATTTCGCTTCTGATAGCGGCAATTAAAAACTTCAACCCAGTTCTTTATAGAAATTCTGCATCATCATCCGGCTTTTTCTGGGCAAGTAAGCTTTTTCTTAAAGAAACGCCTGAATGCGATGGTCTTGAATAAAAATGAGGCATAAACTTTGGTGGATATGGTGACAGAGGGATAGGATCGAGGGATTATATTTGTATCTTTATGGTTATGAAGATTTAAGTATGACACCAAAACAAGAAGAGTGAAAAAAAAATGTACTTCTTTTTCAGGCCTTAATTAGCAGGCCCTTTCACTGTTTACCCTTGGATGTTGGTATCATTTATTCATCGGGAAAAAATGGGGGAACTTAAAAATTCATAGGTTTTTTTTTTTTTTAAGTTTCTTTATATGCTAATGTATTTCATATATCAAAATATATCTTTATCATGCAGATAAGAAGTTAAAAAAAATTCTGGCGTAGACGTTTAGAAAATGCTTTTAAATCAACGGTTGTTGACATAATATGTGGATAGAATTATTGTGTTAACCTATTGTATAAATAACTTTTTAAAGGAAATACTTCGCCTTTGTGTGCAAAAATGAAACTGATGTTTCAAATTTACTTGCGCTAACAAGGAAGGTCTCCATACGGGCATACTCCGAAAAATCTGAAAAAATTACAAAATGTTCTTATCATGGGGATATATACATTTATAAAAAAAATTTGGCGGAACCTCCATACAACGCCCGTAAAAAAATAATGAAAATTTCGTTATTTCGCGATTTATCATCGGTTGGCGATAGAATGCAGTTTGAAAAATACTTTTCCATGTCAAATACGCTTTAAGGACAAAAAAGTTTCATGTTGAACTTGTTCATCTAAATCTAATTTAAATAATATTAATTTTGCCAGTTTTAGTTTTTTAAGGGTAATTTTGTTATATCGATATTTATATGTATCTATATTCAAATTTAACCATCAAAATTTGCAATTTAAAACGAAATTCATAATTTAAATTAATTAAAATTGGCTCAAGCTCAAATTCCAATTGAGCATTGTTAATTCAATTTTGTTTCTATGGAAACATCTGGCTTTTAATTTTGAATATGCTTTAATGCATGAAAATAATTTTTTTCTACATGAATTTTTTGTATATGAGAATATTTTTAAAGTGATAAATTAAAAACTATAGCAACAACCAATATATATATGCAATCCAAGATACATATATGTGTGTATATATATATGTATATAATATATTAAACTCTTCCATTGTTTATGTTTAAATTCATTAAATACTAAATAGTATTCAGATTATTCAGATTATTTTCATTCAGATTTTTAGAATGCGTGTAAAAACACGCATTCTAAAAATCTAGCAGGTTTCAGTTGCATTAAATCGTTTGCTTTTTGGCGAGGAAAAGTGTTGCTCGCCAAATCGCGTGATATTCATGCAAAATATTCGAAAGTTTTTTTATTTTTTTACATAATTTACATAATTGTGATTCCACCACTAATTTTGACTGATCCTTTATTACATACATAAGTAGTTTAATTAGCATTTTTTCAAAAGTTTCTGAGTATGCCCAGTATGGAGACCTTCCTTGTAAGCAAAATATTTATGTATGTTAAATTGCTGTCCCGCAAGATTTGGAATCACACCAAAAAATATATTATTCAATTATAAAAAAATTTGTTCTTGATGAATGGACACCCATATTACTTATGCATTGGAAAAAAATGAGCCAACATAAAATTTCATAGTCAGTATTTTTAATTTTTTTCATATGTTGATGTATATCAGATGATTTTCTCATCGTTCTAACTGGGTACCATTTAACAAAATTTGCTTTTATAGTGATTATATAAAGTTTGAAAATTTTCAAGTATAGCTCGTTAAAAACTCGTACTAAAAATTCATTTTTATTATAATTCAAAAAAGGTTTCGGCAAACGGATTTGAAGTTTTTCAAGTATGTAATCTTCATAATATTGTTTATTTATTTTATCATCTGTTTTAAAAGAAATACCCCAAATGCTTGTTTTACTTCTTATGTTTTCCATTTACTTTATCCCAAAGGAAATAGTTAAATATTTCTTATGCATATGTATATTCCATTTTACAACATTTAACATTCATTACTAGAATCGAAACCTAGCAGTTTTTAATTACACACTTTCAAATAAAAATGTCTTGTAGTGATCTTCCCGTTATTTGCACACTTTGCATGCAGTTACACGTAATTCAAGTAATAAAAAAAAATCTTTTGAAATTTTTATTCAAATTTAAATTTATTTTTAACTAAATTTAAGCTAGCAAAATACTGTCAGGCTTGAAACTCTTTGAAAAATTCGACAAAAATTCTTTTCACAGTTCATTATATTTCGCTTTTGAATGCAGCAGTCTAAAAACTTCAACCCAGTTCTTTATAAAAACCCTGCATCAGGCTCCCCGACTTTTTCTGTGCAAGTAAGCTTTTTCTAAAAAAACACCCGAATGCGATGGTCTTGAATAAAAATGGCGCATAAACTTTGGTGAATGTGGTGACGGTGGATTATAATCTCATCTTTTTAATGTTTTAAATATGACACCAAAAGAGAAAAGTAAAAAAAGGATAGAAAGAAATACTTCTTTACTTCAGGCTTCAATTAGCGGGCACTTCCGCTTTTTACCATTGGATGCTGGTTTTATTTATTCATTAAGAAATAAAATGGGGGAACTTAAAAATTCACAAGTAAATATTTGAAAACTTTTGTCATATGCTAATAAATATGTGATGACTGTTTCTTTTTTATGGTTAAGTAATGGTTTTATATATCAAAATATATCTTTATCATGCTGATAAGATGTTGAAAAGGTTTTTTTGCCGCAAATGTTTTGAAAATGCTTTTAAATTATCGTTCCATTTACATAATATGTGAATTTCAACCTATTGTGTAAATAAATTTTTTAATGAAATACTTCACTTATTTGAACTAAAATGAAACTGATATTTTAAATATACTTGCTCTAAGCAAAATATTTTTGCATGTTAAATCGCTTCCTCACAAATTTTAGAAACACACCAAAACTATACATTCATCAAATGTATAATTAATTGATTTTTATCAATGAATACTGATATTATTTATATATTGAAATAAAAATTGCTGAACTTCAAAATTAGTATTTTAAAATTTTTCTCCATATGTTGACGTATGTCAGATGATTTTTGTTTTTCATCATTATAAACTGGTACCATATATGAAAATTTGTTTTTATAGTAATTATAAAAAATTTGAATTTTTTTTTTTTTTTTTTTTTTTTTTTTTGGTGTAGCTAGTTAAAAACCCGTGCTAAAAATTAATTTTTCTTATAGTTCAAATACGTTTCGAACAATAGATTTACAATCTTTTCAAGGATTCAATTTTCATAATATTTTTTATTCATTTTATTATCAGACTCCTTAAAAAATAAATGTAGATTTTACATATGATGTTTTCTGTTTTCTTTATCCCAGACGAAATACTTAAGTAATCCTCATGGATATGCAGAATCCATTTAACAACATTTAAAACTCAATTCTGGAATCGAAAATTAGTCATTTATAATTACACACATTCAAATAAATAAATAAATATAGTCACCGTTATTTGCACATTTTATATGTACTTACACCAAGTTCAAATATTAAAAAAGAAATTTTCTTTTGAAACAAGATTAAATTTATGCTGGCAAATTACCTTCAGATTCGAAAATCTCAAAAAGCTTTTCAGTGCTCATTATATTTCGCTTTTGAATGCGTTAATTTAAAAAAATTAACGCAGTTCTTCATAAAAATTCTGCATCATCAGCGGATTTTTTCTGCGTGAGTAAACTTTCTCTAAAAAAAAAAAAAAAAAAAAAAAAAAAAAAAAAAAAAAAAAAAAAAAAACGCCCGAATACAATGGTCTGGAATAAAAATGACTCAAAACATTTGCGAATGTAGTTACGGAGAGATAGGGTCGAGGGTTTATATTCGTATCTTTATAGTTATGAAGATTTAAATACGACACAAAAAGAGGAAGAGGAAAAAAGAAAAATAGTTTTATTCGGGCTTCAATTAACAGGCACTTTCAGTCTTTACAATTGAATGCTGGTATTATTTGTTAATTAGGAAAAAAACAGGGTAACTTAAATATTCATAAGAAAGTGTTTTTAAAAGTTTTTTCATTTGCTGATGTATTCGCAATGATTTTCTCTTTTCATGAATAAGAAATGGTTTCATGTATCAAAGTATATCTTTATCATATGCTGATAAGAAGTTGAAAAAGTTTTGCTGGCGTAGGCGTTTCGAAAATATTTTTAAATTATAGTTTTCACTTACATAATGTGCCTATTTCAACGCAATGTGTAAATAACTTTTTTAATGAAATTCTTCGCTCTTTTGAATTAAAAATGAAACTGATATTTTAAATATATTTGCGCTAAGAAAAATATTTATGATATAAAATTGCTTCTTCACAAAAATTAAAATCACACCAAAAATTTATATTTATCAAATATATAAAAATTGGCTCTTTATCAATGGATACCAATATTATTTAATGATTGAAAGAAAAAATGAGCGAACTTTAAAATTCAACGGAGAGTATTTTTGAATTTTTTTTTTCATATCTTTATGTATACCAGTTTTTTTTTTCATTGTTATGAATTGGTTCCATATATTAAAAATTCGTTATTATAGCGATTATAGGAAGTTTCAAATTATTCTGGTGTTGCTATTTAAGAACTCGTGCTGAAAAGTCATTTCTCTTGCAATTCAAAGACTTTTCGACCCACGGATTTAGAGTGTTTTCATGGATGTAATCTTCATAATATTTTACTTTTATTTTATCATCACTTTCCAAAAATTATATAAATGTACATGTTACATCTGTTGTTTTCATTTTTCTTTATTCCAAAGGAAAGAGTTAAGTATTTTTAAGCATATATATATTACAAATTTTAATTTTTTTCACTAAAACTAATCTTTATACTATATTAATTTCCTTCTAATAATATTCCGTACTTACTTCAACTTATTAAATTAAAATCTTGTTTCTAGATATAATCTATTAATCTTTATGGAAACGATATAAATTCTTAATTCGCCAAAAAACATTTATTCCACTATGCGTAAATTTAAAAAGATGGCTCTAAATTAAAAATATTCTTAATTAAACTTTATTTCTTAATATTCCAAATAAAACTCATTTTTCTATGTTTTTATCAACCCTTTTTAAGAAAGTCTTATTAAATTTATTCCAAAACCATACCTTTCAAAAAATATCATTATTTTATTTTATCTATCTATTTATTTTCCCTCAGTCAACATTTGATATTGTGCATATCAATAAATTCATTTCTTTTCTTTTTCTTCTAAAATTAATCGTCTATAAAAATCGTCTGCCTAAGATATTTAAAATTCTGAGTCGATTATAAATTGGTTAAATAATATTTTTAAAAAATAAAATTGTTGTCAGTCAAATAGTAATCTCGACTCTGGGCATGAGTTATGTTTACATTAAAGAATGATGGTTTGAGACTAAAGAATGTTCTAGAATTTTCTTTTTAGATTTAAAAAGGGAGGAAGCCTCAAGAGGTGGTAAGAAGAAGGATTCATGGGTTCTCTCTTCCATGAGTACGGCTGGATGTGGTAAATGATGAAATATTTTTTTGGATGTTTCGGTAAAAGATCGTCTGCAAATGGAGCATTTCTCTCTATTATAGCTACAGTTTAATAAAATGAACTTGCAGCAGCCAAGGAGTGACTTATTGGATCTTCTACATTTATTTATTTTGTTTCTTTCTCGCTGGCCATGACTTCTGTGCGGAGAAAGGAAAACCTGGCGATGATGTTTCTGCCCTCTAACTTTAAAATGTCACATGCATATTTCATTTAACTTTCAATTCTGAAATCGAAAACTCAATATTTCTAACTACACTTTTTCAAAAAAGAATGTCTTGTAAAGATCTTCGCGTTATTTGCACACTTTGCACGTTCTTACACCAAGTTCAAATATTAAAAAATAATTTTTCTTTTGAAACAAGATTATATTTCAGCTAGAAAAATATCTTCAGACTTGAAACTCTTAGAAAAAAGTCAGCAAAAAAGCTTCTCACGGTTCATTATGCTTCACTTTTGAATGCGCAATTTAAAAACTTCAACACAGTTCTTTATAAAAATTCTGCATCATCATCCGACTTTTTCTGCGCAAGTAAGCTTTTTCTAAAAAAAAAAACGCCTGAATGCGATAGTCTTGAATAAAAATGATGCAAAAGTTTTGGCGGATGTGGTGACGGTGGTATAAGATCGAGGGATTATATTCTTAATTTTATGATTCTGAAGATTTAAATATGACGCAAAAGGATGAAGACTAAATCAAAAAAAAAAAAAATACTTCTTTATTTCAGGCTTCAATTAGGGGGTACTTTCGCTTTTTGCCGTTGGATGCTGGTATTATTTATTCATTGGGGGGGGGGGGGGAATAGAATAACTTAAAACTTCATAAGAAAGTGTTTTTAAAAGTTTTTTCGTATGTCTATGTATGTTCAATTACTTTCTTTTTCCATGATTTAGAAATGATTTTATATATCAAAATACATCTTTATCATATGCTGCTGATAAGAATTTGAAAAAAAATTTCTGGCGTAGACTTTTTAAAAATGCTTTTAAATCATCGTTTTATTAACATAATATGCCTATTTCAACCTAAAGTGTAAATAACTTTTTAAATGAAACTCATTTGATCTAAAAATGAAACTGATATTTTAAATATATTTGAGCTAAGAAAAATATTTATGCATGTTAAATTTCTGCCTCACAAAAATTAAAATCACATCAAAAATTTATGGTTTTCAAATATATAAAAATTCGCTCTTTATCAATGAATACTGTTATTTTTTATGTGATTAAAATAAAAATCTGTAAATAAAAAAATTAGCATTTTAAAATATTTCTGCATATGATTCTTTTTCATTACTATAAGTTGTTACCACATATCAAAATTTGCTTTTATATGAAATGCTTTTGTATGAATAATTACAAGAAGTTTGAAGATTTTGGTGTAACTTGTTAAAAACTCATGCTAAAAATTCATTTTTCTTATAATTCAAATACGATTCGGTACATGGGATTACAGTCATTTCAATGATGTAATTAATCTTCAGAAACATATAAAATTCATTTTATCATCAGTTTCAATTTAAAAATAATAATAAACGCAAATTTTACTTCAGATATTTTTATTTTTCTTTATCCCAAAGCATATAATTAAATATCTATCATGCATATTCATACTCCTTTTAACAACACTTAATATTCATTTCTGGATAGGGAAATCAATTTTTATAAGTACACACATTAAAAAAAAAACTATCGTAATGATCTTCGCGCTATTTTCAAAATGTACACATATTTACATATATTTACACATACTTCAAATATAAAAAAATAATTTCGGTAGTACTAGGTTATCCCGTCGACCAAAAAATTACCGCCAAACTATAAGATTAAATGCCAATAATGGATTATCGTGAATGTCACATCCAATGACATTAAATACGATTCACGTGTTTAAAATGTCATTAAGTGACTTTTACTTCGACCTTTTTATTTGAATTTATATTAATATTCTGCTAATTATTTGTTTTTTTTTTATTATTTAAAATAACAATTACATCAATATATATAATTTGGCTATTAGTTTGGCGATTTGTATAATTTGGCGAAATTGGTCGACGGGATAACAGAGTAGTACCATAATTTCTTTTGAAAAAAGATTAAATTTCAGCTAGCAAAATACCTTCAGGCTTGAAAATTGTAGAAGAAATTCAGCAGAAAATTTTTTCGCGGTTCATTATATTTCGTTCTTGGATGCGGCAATTTAAAAACTTGAACCCAGTTCTTTATAAAAATTCTGCATCATCATCCGACTTTTTCTGTTCAAGTAAACTTTTTTTAAGAAAACGCCGGAATGCGATGGTCTTGAATAAAAATGACGCATAAACTTTGGTGGATGTGGTGACGGAGGGATAAGGATTTTTATAAAAAATTTGCATCATCATCCGACTGTTTTTTTAGCAAGCAAGCTTTCTCTAAAGCAAAGAAAGAAAAAAAAACAACTAATAATACTTGGCGAACAAGGGTTTCCATATTAATTTTGAGGAAGCCAAAATCCTAGTTCCATGCAATAACCCAGTTCAAGGTAAAATAAGAGAATCCATCGAAATAATAGCACGAGAAAATAAACCATGTAATGATAATTTATCGTACAATATACCAAAAATATGGCACAACATCATAAAATCTTAAAATTTTTTATTTCCTTGCAATATTTAAATTTTTACTCACGTGTTAATGGCAACATTTTTTAAAATTTTAATTCATTTAGATTTTAATTTAGTAGAAGTATTATCTCTCAATCAAGATGCAAACGTAGTCCTTCCATTATCATATTTTCCTGAAGACGCCCGCAGAAGACGGCGCGAAATGTTGAAAGTTTTATTTTATTTTAATTGTACAAATGTATATTAAAATTCCTGTTTTTGTGCACCACTGAGCAATGTGTTATCATTAGTTAAATTTTATGGTGCAACTGTCCTCTATATATTTATGAAAAAAAAAAACCTTGAATGCAATGGTCTTGAATAAAAATGACGCATAAACTTGAGTGGTGATGGAGGTATATAGTCGAGGGATTATATTCCTATCTTTATGAAGATTTAAATATGACATCAAAAGAGAAAGAATTAAAAAAATACTCATTTATTTTAGGCTTCAATTAGCGGGCACTTTTGCTCTTTACCGTTGGATGCTGGAATTATTTATTCATTGGGAACAAAATGGAAGTACTTAAAAATTCATAAGAAAATGTTTTTAAAAGTTTCTTCATATGCTGAAATATGTGCGATGAATTTTTCTTTTCATGGTTAAGAATGTTTTCAGATACCAAAAAATATCTTTTATGCTGACAAGAAGTTGAAAAAGTTTTTCTGCTGTAGACGTTTTGAAAATTTGACGGATGTGGTTACGGAGGAATAGAGTCGAAGAATTATATTCGTACCTTTATGAAGATTAAAATGTGACACCAAAGAAGAGGAAAAATACTTCTTTACCTCAGGCTTCAATTAAAGGGCACTTTTTCTGTCTAGCTTTAGAAGCTGTAATTATTTATTCATTGGGGAAAAAATTCATAGAATAAAGTCATCAATAAAACTTTTCACGATTCATTATATTTCGCAATTGAATTCGGCTATTTTAAAACTTCAACCCTGTTCTTTATAAAACTTCTTCATGATCATACGGCTTTTTCTCCGAAAGTAAGCTTTTTCAATAAGATCGCCTGACTTCAATGGATTCCAATAAATATTACGCACAAACTTTTGACGGGTGTGGTGACGGAGGGATATGGGGCAGGGATAATATTCGTATCTTTATGGTTATGAAGATTTAAAATATGACACCAAAAAAGCAATATATATATTTACTTCAGGCTTTTATTAGCGGGCACTTTCGCTCTTTGCCATTAGTTGCTGGTATTATTTATTTAATGGGAATAAAAATGAGGGAACTTAAAAATTCATAAGAAAGTATTTTTAAAAGTTTCTTCATATGCTGATGTATGCTCATGATGAATTTCTCTTTTCATGATTAAGAAATGGTTTTATATATCAAAATACTTCTTTATCATGCTGATAAAAAAGCGAATAAAAATTTTCTGGCGTAGATGTTTCGATAATGCTCTTAAATCATCGTTTCATTTACATAATATGTAGATTTCAAACTATTGTGTAAATAACTATTTAAATTAAAGAAAAACTGATATTTTGAATATACTTCATAAAAGCAAAATATTTATTCATGTTAAACTGCTGCTATCAAAATTTTTCTCCATACGTTGATATGTCAGGTGATTTTTCTTTTTCTTCGTTATAAGTTGGTACTATTTATCAAAATTTGTGTTTATAGTGGTTGTTCCATGTAGGCAGACGATACCGTGCTACCTAAATTAAAATGTCAGTGTTGAGAAACTGAAGAGAAGTGAAGTGTTTTTTCTGTTTTTATTCTAAAGTTGTGTTTGAGATAAGTGCAGACGATAACGCAGCAGTGAGCTGCGAATGAGTGTTATTCCTTTAATAAAGAGTTTTTTAAAGAACCAGTGCATATGAAATAATTTGTGTAGTGTGTGCATAATAATTAACATGGACCGCCGAGCGGTAAGGTGAAAATAATTATTTATGAGAGTGAAAAATCATGGAATTTGAACTATGTGCTGATGTTATATTTAGAGTTCGATTATAGATCTGTCAACGTTCAACATGAGAATCTTCGAATAATATCGTGCACAAACAAGTGAAATATTGTGTTTAAGATGATCAATTTAAGAATTATAATGAGTCTTCCTTGGAATTTCGCAGCGATTTGAGTGAGGTAAGAGCAATTTTTTAGTTTATTTTGATTTAAATATGTCTGTTATTGATAATCTAAATAAACACGAGCTTAAGCTTGTAGTTGAGGAATTGGGTTTAACTGCTCCTGAAAATAGTAAAATTATTGATTTAAGAAATATTATAGAGAATAGTGAATATTACTCAAATGAGCAGTTATTAAAAAGCATCGTTAATTCGGTTGTTGAGGAGTATAAATCACGAACAGAAACTGAGAAAACAAAATTAGAATTAGAAAAAATTAAATTAGCGCAATAAAAAAAAGAGTTAGAATTAGCAAATATTCGTAAAGAACCATCCCAAAATTCGGAATTTGAAAAAATTAAACTAGCTCAGTTAGAGAAAGAATTAGAAATAGCCAAATTGCGTAAAGAATCTCGGGAAAATTTGCCGTCCGTAACAGAAAAATCGGAAATGGAAATAGGGAACAATAACTTGGAAAGTTTTATTCAAAGTATTAAAACTTTAACTATTCCTTTACCAACGAGAGCTGAGTCATTTAATCTTTTTTTTTCAATCTCTTGAGAAAGCTTTTCGAACTAAAAATGTACCTGAAGAGTTTAAGGCCGAAATTCTGTTAAATATTCTCGGCGAAAAAGCGAGCAATTTAATGATCTATTTATCAGAGGAAGAGTTGATTAGTTATGATAAATTGAAAAATATAGTGTTAAGGAAATTTCAACCTACTGCACAAGAATGTTTAAACAATTTCAAGAGTGCGCAAAAATTACCATCGGAAAGTTACGTTCAATTTGCAGCTAGGCTGAATTCATTTTTCAGTATTACTGTAATTTGCGTGAGGTAAATGATTTTAAATCATTATGCGATCTGATTGTTTCAGATAAAATTTTCAGTTCTTTAGATCGCGAATTAATGAATCATATCGCAATTAAACAATCAGAGTCATATTTTAAACCACAGGAACTAGGAAGAGAATGCGATATTTTTTTGTCGATTAAAAATAAATCTAAAGGTGAATCAAATGTGTATTCGAGAAACACGATAAATGAAAATAAACGTATAGCGACAAATAAATTTCAAAATCGGCCTCAAAGGAGCGCTTCAAATATATTTTTTTCGGAAACAAAAAATGTCAAATGTGTCTTGTGTAAATCTAATGAATATGACGGTTTACATTCTTGTCCGCAATTCAAAAAACTGTCCATTAAAGATAGAGTAGAAGTTGTGAAATTAAATAAAGCATGTTTCAAATGTTTAAATTATAATTGTTGCGCACAGAAATGTAAGTCTAAAAATTGTGCTAGATGTAAACTACCGCATTCTGAACTAATACACTTTCCTAGAGAAGAAAAGGAATTAAATAATCAAAATAAAAATGTTGGTCATGTGTTTCAATCGGCTGCAGGAATAAAAAATTCACAACCCGAAGAAATCCTTTCCTACCCTCCGAGTCAGACTGTCGCCTCTAGTTTTGTGAAAAATAAAACAAAATCCGTTTTATTAAGTACGGCGCGTATCCTCATTAAAGATAAGTTCTCGGAATGGCAGGAAATTAGATGCTTACTAGATGTCGGTTCACAAGCATGTTTGATTACTTCACATTGTGCTAATCGATTGCAGATTAGAATTAATAAAATGAATACTTTAATTTCATGTTTGGATGACACTTCTATGACAATAAAAGGCTGCGTAAATACAAAAATCGCGAATAGAGATAAAAGTTTTGAAAGAGAATTGACTATGCTAGTAGTAAGGAAAATTACAGATTTAATTCCGCAACAAGTGGTTAACATAAATGTTGAAGTACCATATTTAACTTTATTAGCAGATTATAGATTTAATTTCCCTGATAAAATTGATATATTGTTGGGGGCAGAAATATTTTATGAGTTATTAAGACCGGGACAAATATATTCTCAGAGTTCAAATTTACTTTTGCAAAATACCGTATTTGGGTATGTGGCTAGTGGATGCATAGAGCAGGAAAGTGATGTAAAAGTTCATTGTGGGCTAATTCGGGAGGAAGATTTAAACCAAACATTAAAAAAGTTTTGGGAAGTTGAAAACGTCGAAGTAGAGTTATCAAAAAGTAAGGAATTTGAGATATGTGAGCAACATTTTGCGCGTACGCATTGGAGAAATGAGGAAGGGAGATACGTGGTGAAAATGCCTTTAAAGGAAAATCCTTCGTGTTTAGGCCAATCTAGGGAGCTTGCTCTTAAAAAACTCAAATCGCTGTGGACTCGCTTATCAAAAGATAAGAAATACTTCAAATTGTATAAGGATTTTTTAAATGAATATGAAATGTTGGGGCATATGAAACAGGTTAAAGAAGTGAAAGAACCTGACGTCGTGTATTATGCTCCACATCATGGCATTTTTAGACCAGAAAAGTCCACCACAAAACTGAGAGTTGTATTTAACTGTTCTGCCACAACAACAAATGGCACATCACTTAATTCATTGCAATATAATGGCGGTGTTATTCAGAATGATTTATTCACGATTATGGTTAGTTTTCGAGAGCATACTTATGCACTGACTGCGGATATTCAAATGATGTATCGAATGATCAATATTGATCCTAGTCAGCACGCATTGCAGAGAATTTTGTGGAACGATAATTTCGAAGAAGAGCCTAAAATTTTTGAACTACAGACCGTTACATACGGTACGGTTAGTGCGCCTTATTTAGCAATGAAAACTCTCAACCAGCTATCGATTGATGAAGGAGATAATTATCCGATGGCAGCATGGGTTCTTCGAGAAAATATTTACATGGATGATATTTTGTGCGGTGCACCTACGCTTGAAGAAGCCAAAGAGTTGCAGCGGCAGCTCATAGCGATTATGCATAAAGCAGGTATGAGACTCCATAAGTGGTGTACAAGTGATAAAAATCTTTCGCTGACATATGAAGAAGGGTACAAATTTGAAAATGAAATTGAAACTAAAACGTTAGGGGTTTCGTGGAACCCAAGAGATGATTGTTTCACTTTTCGAGTTAAGGTGGAACTGAGCAATTCCTGCACAAAGCGAGAAGTATTGTCAACAATCGCGAGACTCTTTGATCCACTGGGACTTCTTGGTCCAGTTATATCTAAAGCCAAAATACTAATGCAAAAATTGTGGAGAATCAATATTGATTGGGATGACGAGCTTCCTGAATCAGAGTTTCATGAGTGGCATCAATTTCTTATGTCATTTAAATGTGTAAATAATATAAAAATTTGTAGGCGTATTATAATTGAAAACCCAGAAATTATAGAAATACACGGGTTTGCTGACGCCTCAGAACGTTGCTATGGGGCAGCAGTTTATTGCAAATCCAGTGATTCCTTAGGAAATGTGATGGTGAATTTAATCGCTAGCAAGTCGCGAGTTACACCGATAAAGAGTCTAACTATTCCATGATTGGAATTATGTGCAGCAGTGTTGCTAACCAAACAGGTAAACAGAGTATTATCATCCATGAAAGTAATAGTGACTAATGTTTTTCTTTGGTCAGATTCAATGATTGTGCTAGCATGGATTCAAAAAGAACTTATCGACCTTAAGCAATTTGTTCAAAATCGAGTGGCTAACATACAAGAAAACTCTAGTGCTGAACAGTGGCATCATATTTGCTCAGAAGAAAATCCTGCTGACAAACTTTCCAGAGGTATGGATCCTGACAAACTTGCAAACTGTGAATTGTGGTGGAAGGGACCTTCATTTCTTCAGAACAGTGATTATCCTCAACGTACAATAACCATACCAGAAACAAATCATGAGTTCAATAAAGAGCTCAAATTTAATGTTAAATCCTTGAATGAATTTAATGTTATAAGTTGCAATATCACCGAGAATTGTTTTGTATATAACTTGATTAATCTTAGTAATAATTATTTAACGATTGTGCGTATTCTTAGTTATATTTTCAGATTTGTGATGAATACAAGAAACCCTCTTTATAAGTGTAATGGACCCTTGAGTACGTCAGAATTGGAGCTTGCAGAGAGACATTTAGTTAAATCAATACAAAATATTGAATTCCGTGCAGACATACATAGTCTTCAGACTAAAGGATCGGTAAGTCAGAGTAGCAAGTTAAAAGGCCTCAACCCTTACTTAGATGAATTTGGAATTTTAAGGGTTGGTGGCATGTTAAATAATAGTAATTTAAAATTTTCAAAAAAGCACCCGGCGATTTTACCAAAGAGTAATAAATTTACTGTAATTGTTATAAATTATTATCATAAGAAATATTTGCATGTTGGTGCGTCAACTTTACTATCCTTGGTAAGAAATAAATTTTGGCCAATAAATGGTCGTGCAATGTGTCGAAAGGTGGTTCATCAGTGCATTCCATGTTTTAAAGCTAAACCAGTTATTGCAAATCAATTGATGGGCGACTTGCCCAGGGATAGAGTCCAATTAGACTATTGCTTTAATATTTCGGGTGTTGATCTGTGTGGGCCATTTATGATCAAAATTGGTTATGCACGTAGGACCATCTTACAAAAAATTTATGTCTGTATTTTTGTTTATTTTGTATTTAAGGCTATACACATAGAAATTGTTTCAGATTTATCTTCCGAATCATTTATTGCGGCACTGAAAAGATTCATAGCACGCAGAGGTAAATGTGCCAAATTGTATTCTGATAATGCAAAAAAAATTATTGGGGCAGATAAAACACTTAGAGTCTTTTATGAATTAGTAAGAAAACCTGATGAGAAATTAGCAGCATATTTGTCTAGTGAAGGCATTGAGTGGAAATTTATTCCCCCCAGATCACCCAATTTCGGGGGTCTTTGGGAGGCCGCAATAAAATCCTTTAAATTTCATTTTAAGAGAATTGTGGGAGGTGCTAATCTCAGTTCTGAGGAATTTCTTACAGTAGTGATACAAATAGAGGGAATATTAAATTCGAGACCTTTGAGTCCATTATCAGATGAGGCAGATGATTTTGGAGTCCTAACTCCAGCTCATTTTCTTATAAACCAACCATTAAATGTCATTATTGAGCCTGATGTAACCAATATAAGAGAAAATCGCCTCAAAGAATGGCAAAGAATAACTAAAAGTGTACAACTTTTTTGGCGCAAATGGCACCATAATTATTTAAGTGAATTACAACAGAGGGGTAAGTGGAGATTTGAAAAGGATAATGTAAAAATAGGAGATCTAGTGTTGTTAGTAGAGGAAAATATATCAAGCAATAAGTGGCCTTTAGGCAGAATTATTGAAGTATATTATGGTAACGATAAGAAAATTCGCGTAGTTCAGGTAAAATCTCAGAACGGAATTTTTAAAAGATCGATTAGTAAAATATGTATTTTACCTATGCCTGAAACCCATAGTACTTAAAAAAATGTATATATATATATATATGTGTGAGTGTTATATTGTTTTTTCTTTCAATTTTATATTTAAGTAACATATATAGTGACCTTTTGTATTTATTTGTGTAATTAGTGTACTTAGTAAAAAAAAGAGTTATTATTGAATGTGAAACATGTCAATGGGGGCCGGTATGTTCCATGTAGGCAGACGATACCGTGCTACCTAAATTAAAATGTCAGTGTTGAGAAACTGAAGAGAAGTGAAGTGTTTTTCTGTTTTTATTCTAAAGTTGTGTTTGAGATAAGTGCAGACGATAACGCAGCAGTGAGCTGCGAATGAGTGTTATTCCTTTAATAAAGAGTTTTTTAAAGAACCAGTGCATATGAAATTATTTGTGCAGTGTGTGCATAATAATTAACAGTGGTTATAAGAAGTTTGAATTTTTTTTTTTTTTTTTTTTTTTTTTTTTTTTTTTTTTTTTGGTGTAGCTAGCAAAAATCTCGTGCTAAAAAAAAAAAATTTTCTTACAGTTCAAATACGTTTCGAACAATGGATTTATTGACTTTTCAAGTATGTAATTTTCATATTATAATATTTTAAACTCACTTTTTCATCATTTTAAATAAAACAATAAATGTAGATTTTACATCTGATGTTTTTCTTTTTCTTTATCTCAGAGGAAATACTTAAGTATTTCTCATGCATATGCATATTCCATTTAACAACATTTAAAATTCACTTCTGGATACGGAAATCTGTCGTCTATATAAGTCGAACCTCGATTTAACGAATTGATTGTGACCCACAAATGCGTTCGTTAAATCAAAGCAATTCGTTAAATCGAATATCATTTTTTGTGAAGAATGTGGTATAAAAATATCAATACAAAATACCCTTAGATATACAGATTAAAAAAAATAGAAGTATTATTGTTTACTACGAGCTTGAAAATTATATGTTAGGATATCAACGTTTTAATTATCTAAATTCTTTAATATTATTTGTTTTTAAAACCTAATACATAACACACGTAAACTTAAAAGCAATTTGGAAAGAAATCCTGATAGTGCTTTGTTTTTGGTTCATTGTTTTGACTTTCCAAAGTTCTTTGTTGATATTTTCTAACTGTTGTTCTTCGTAAGAACAACATCATCAACCTCGTGAGACAAAAAATAATTTTTTGAAGTGTTCAAGTTGCAAATTGATTCTTGGAATGTCATATTTTTTATTTGTATTTCCGTCTCTTCGTCATCTTGACTGCTTTCAGAATCTTCGTTATTTTTCTATTCACTATCGCAGGTACTTAGCTCTACATCTTTGTGTACATCTTTGTCATGTTTCTAGTTGAAAAGGGGAAAAGACTGCCTTTTGAATCCACCAGAAATGAGAAAAAAATTGTAACACTTGGATTAGGAAGTGAAAGATTCAAAATTTTATGTGCAAAAAAATCAGTTTTAGTTTTATCTGCAAATGCAAATTTTTTTTTCAGCGATTGTTGTTCGTTAAATCGCAGCTAAAAATTCGTTAAATCAGAGCATTTTAGCATCCTTTTTGTCAGGACAGATAAAATATTCGTTAAATCAGAGAATTCGTTAAATCAAAGTACGTTAAATCGAGGTTCGACTGTAGTTACACACATTCAAATAAAGAAATAAATAAAGTCATCGATATGATTTCCCCGTTACTTACACATTTTACACGTACCTACATAAGTTCATATATTAAAAAATAATTTTTCTTTTGAAACGAGATTAACCCTTTGACCGCCGAGCAAATGAGCAAAATTGTAAAGTTGTTTTATTTGCAATTTTTTAAAAAGTCTAAAAATAGATTATTATTATTATTATTATTATTTTCCAAGACATTGGAAATTTTATTATATATTAGAGTATCAGCCTTGAGAGTATTAATTATAACAAAATAAGTCAAAACTTTATTGTATTTGTATAATTATATTATTTAAAGAATGCTTTTACTGCTGTAAACCTGTAAACAAAAAATTAGTTCGGGGCAGTGAATTTATGCAAACAATTTACTTCCGACTCCAAACTCTTAGTAAAAATCAGCAAAGAAGCTTTTCACTGCCTATCCTATTTCACTTTTGGGTGCGGCAATTTAAAGTATTTAACGCAGTTCTTCATAAAAATCTGCATCATCAGCCAACTTTTTCTGCACAAGTAAACTTTTTCTTAAAAAAAAAAAAAAAAAAAAAAAAAAAAAAAAAAAAAAAAAATCCTCCTGAATGCAATGGTTTTGAATAAAAATGACGCATAAACGTTTATGGATGTGGTTAAGGACGGATAAGGTCGAGGGATTATATTCATATATTTATGGTTATGAAAATTTAAATATGATACCAAAAGTGGGAGAGTAAAAAAAAAAATAAATAAAAATACTTTTCTTCAGGCTTCAATTAACAGGCACTTTCAGTCTTTACAATTGTATGCTGGTATTATTTATTCATTGGGGGAAAATGAAGTAAATTTAAAATTCATAAGAAAGCGTTTTTAAAAGTTTTTTCATATGCTAATGTATGTGCGAGACTTTCTTTTTTCATGGTTAAGAAATGGTTTCATACATCAAAATATATCTTTATCATGTGCTGATAAAAATTTGAAAAAGTTTTTCTTCCGTATACATTTCGAAAATATTTTTAAATCATCATTTCATTTAAAAATATGCCTATTTCAATCTAGTGGGTAAATAACTTATTAAATGAAATTCTTCGCTCTTTTGAATTAAAAATGAAACTGATATTTTAAAGAGATTTGCACTAAGAAAAACATTAATGCATATAAAATTCTGCCTCAAAAAAATTAAATCACAATAAAAATTTATATTTATCAAATATATAAAAATTAGCTATTTATCAATGGATACTAATATTATTTAAGCATTGAAAGAAATAATGAACGAACTTAAAAATTCAACGGTGAGCATTTTTGAATTTTTTTCATATGTTGCTGTATATCAGTTTTTTTTAACATTTTTTATGAGTTGGTTCCGTACATCAAAACTTGTTTTTATAGTGATTATATGAAGTCTGAAATATATTCTGGTGTATTCACTTGTAATTCAAAGATGTTTCGACCCACGAACTCAAAGTTTTTTCCAAGGATGTAATCTTCATAATATTTTCGATAAATTTTATTATGAATGTCCAAAAAAATGTAAATGTATGTGTTACATTTGTTGTTAATTTTTTTCTTTATCCCAAAGGAAATAGTTAAACATATTCTTACGCATATGTATATTTCATTTCAAAATATTTAACATTCATTACTGAAATTGAAAACTGGCTGTTACTAACTATACATTTTAAAAAATGTCTTGTAAATATCTCACCGTGCAGACTTTACACGTACTTACCACAAGTTGGAATATTAAAAAAGAATTTTTCTTTCGAAAAAAGATTAAATTTCAGCTAGCAAAATACCTTCAGACTTGATACACTTAGAAGAAAGTCAGCAAAAGAGCTTTTCACAATTCATTATATTTCGTTTTTTAATGCGGCAATTTAAAAATTTCAAGCCAGTTCTTTATAAAAGTTCTGCATCATCATCCTATTTTTTCTGCGCAAGTAAGCTTTTTCTAAAAAAAACTCCTGAATGAGATGGTTTTGAATAAAAATGACGCATAAACTTTGGCGGATGTGGGGACGGAGGAATAGGGCCGAGGGATTAAATTTGTATCGTTATGGTTATTAAGATTTAAATATGACACTAAAAGAGGGAGAAAAACAAAATTCTTTCTATTTAGGCTACAATTAGCGGACATTTTCGCTCTTTAGCATTGGATGCATGCATTATTTATTCATTGGGGGAAAATGGGTAATTTAAAAATTCATAAGAAATTGTTTTTAAAAGTTTCTTCATGGGATAAGATATATGCGATGATTTTCTCTTTTTATAGTTAGGAAAAGATTTCGTATATCAAAATATATCTTAATCATGTTGATAAGAGGATGAATTTTTTTTTCTAGTGTAGACGCTTCGAAAATGCTTTTAAATCATTGTTTCATTTACATATGTGGATTTTAACCAATTGTGTAAAAACTTTTAAAGGAAATAATTAGCCTTTGTGTTTAAAAAACTAATTTGAACTCAATTGAAACTGATATTTCAAATTTACTTGCGCTAAGCAAAATATTTATGAATGTTAAATTGCTGTCTCACAAAATTTGGAATCACGCCAAAAATATATATTTATTAATTATATAAGAATTCACTCTTTATGAGAAGGTGCCGATATTATTTATGCAGTGAAAAAAAATGAGCGAATTTAAAATTTCATAAGTCAGTATTTTTAATTTTTTCTTCAAATGTTGATGTATATTAGGTAATTTTCTCATCGTTATAAATTGGTACCATTAATAAAAACTTCTTTTTATAGTCATGATAAGAATTTTGAAAATTTTCACGTGTAGCTCTTTAGAAACTCCTACTAGAAATTCATTTTTCTTATAATCCAAAATGATTTCAACGCACGTATTTAAAGTTTTTTTGAGGATTTAATCTTCACAATATTTTTGATTTATTTTATCCTCAGTCTTCAGAAAAATACAAACGCATATTTTAAATCTTACATTTTACTTTTTCTTTATCCCAAAGAATATAGTTAAGTGTTTCTTAAGCATGTGTTTGTGTATTATTCTATTCAACAACATTTAACATTCAAATCAAAACAAGAATCAAAACTAAGCAGTTTTTAATTACACATTTTCAAATAAAAATGTCTCGTGAAGATCTTTATTTATCGTTATTTCCACATCTTGCATGTACTTACACCAAATTCAAGTTTTCAAAAGAAAAGAGTTTTTCTTTTGAAACAAAATTAAATTTAAGCTAGCAAAATACTTTCAGACTTGAAACTCTCTGAAGAAATTCGACAAAAATTCTTTTCACAGTTCATTATATTTCGCTTTTGAATGTGGCAATGTAAAAACTTCAACCTAGTTCTTTATAAACACCCTGCATCAGGCTCCCCGACTTTTTCTGCGCAAATAAGCTTTTTCTTAAAGAAACGCCAGAATGCAATGGTCTTGAATAAAAACGACGCATAAACTTTGGCGGATGTGGTGACGGAGGAATAGGAATGAAGGATTATAATCTCATCTTTCTGGTATTAAATATGATGTATTAAATATGACACCAAAAGAAAGAGAGTAAAAAAAAAAAAAAAAAAAATTTACTTTAGGTTTCAATTAGAGGGCACTTTCGCTCTTTACCATTGGATGCTGGTATTACTTATTCATTCAGAAAAAATGGGAGAACTTAAAAATTCGCAAGTAAATATTTTAAAACTTTCTTCATATGCTAATAAATATGTGATGACTTTTTCTTTTTATGATTAAGAAATGTTTTCATATTATTGAAACATATCTTTATCATGCTTATAAGAAGTCAAAAAGGTTTTTCTGGCGTAGATGTTTCGAAAATTTTTTTAAATCATCGTTTCATTTACATAATATGTGACTTTCAACCTATTGTGAAATTAACTTTTTAAATGAAATACTTCACTTATTTTAATAAAAATGAAACTGATATTTTAAGTATATTTGCTCTAAGCCAAATATTTTTGCATGTTAAATTGCTGCCTCGAAATATTTAGAATATCACCAATATTATATATTCATCAAATGTAGAATTATTCGATCTTTATCAATAAATACTGATATTATTTTTATGTTAAAATAAAAATCGGTGAACTTAAAAATTAGTATTTAAAAAAAAAATTCTCCATATGTTGACGCATGTCAGATGATTTTTGTTTTTCATCATTATAAGTTAGTATTATCTATCAAAATTTGTTTTTATAGTTATTTAAAAAGTTTGAAATATTTTTGGTGCGGCTAGTTAAAAAAAAAAAGTGTTAAAATTTAATTTTTCTTATAATTCAAATGTGTTTCGAGCCATGGATTTGCAGTCTTTTCAAGGATTTAATCTACATAACATTTTAAATTCATTTTATCACCAGTTCCTTAAAGAAAAAAAAGGTAGATTTTACATTTGATGTTTTCCTTTTTCTTTATCCCAGAGGAAATGGTAAGTATTTCTCATGCATGTGCATATTTCATTTAACAACATTTAAAATTCACTTCTGGAATCGAAAATTCTTTATAATTACACATATTCAAATAAATAAATAAATAAAGTCATCGTGATAATTTTCTCGTTATTTGCACACTTTACACGTAGCTACACCAGGTTCAAATATTAAAAATATATATATTTTTTGAAACGAGATTAAATTTATATTGGTAAAATACCTTCAGACTTGGAATTCTTAGAAGAAATTCAGCGAAAAAGCTTTTCACTGTTCATTATATTTCATTTTTGAATGCGGCAATTTAAGAACTTTAACGCTGCTCTTTATAAAAATTCTACATCATCAGCCGACTTGTTCTAGGCCAGTAAGCTTTTTCTTAAAAAAGTAAAAAAAAAAAACACCTGAATGCAATGGTCTTGAATAAATATGACGCTTAAACGTTTTCGGATGTGGTTACGGAGGGATAGGGTCCAGGGATTATATTCGTATCCTTATGGTTATTAAGATTTAAGTATAACACCAAAAGTGGGAGAGTAAAAATACATAAAAATAGTTTTCTTCAGGCTTCAATTAACAGGCACTATTGCTCTTTAACATTGAATGCTGGTATTATTTATTCATTGAAGGAAAAAAATGGAGAAACTTAAAAATTCATAAGAAAGTGTTTTTAAAAGTTTCTTCATGTGCTGATGTATGTGCGATGACTTTCTCTTTTCATTGTTAGAAAATGGTTTCATATATCAAAATTTATTTTTATTATACTGATAAGAAGTTGAAAAAAAATTCTGGCGTAGACGTTTCGAAAATGCTTTTAAATCATCGCTTCATTTACATAATATGTGGATTTCCACCTAGTGTGCAAATAACTTTTTAAATGAAATTCTTCAGTCATTTGAAGTAAAAATGAAACTTATATTTTAAATATATTTTCGCTAAGAAAAATATTTCTGCACGTTAAATTGTTGCCTCACAAAAATTAAAATCACACCAAAAACTTTTTTTTTTATCAAATATATAAAAATTTGCTCTACTCCAATGGATATCGATGTTATTTAAGCATTGAAAAAAAAATGAGCGACCTTTAAAATTCAACGGTGAGTATTTTCGAATTTTTTTTTCATATGTTAATGTATATTTATTGTTTTTTCATTGTTATAATTTGTTTCCATACATAAAAAATTGTTTTTACAGTGATTATATGAAGTTTGAAATTATTTTGGTGTTGCTATTTAAGAACTCGTGCTGAAAATCCCTTTATCTTGTAATTGAAAGACGTTTCGACCTTCTCATTTAAAGTTTTTTCAGGGATGTAATCTTCATAATATTAGAAATTTATTTTATCATCAGTTTCCAAAAATATATATACAGTAGCGGTCAAAAGTTTCCGGCCAGCAAAATTTTTTCAGTTATTTTGTAAGAATATCCATACAAAGAGTAATCTCAAAATGATATTTTATTTACATATTAGTTAGAAACTTACTTATGGAATAACATGTAAATATCAATAAATGTAGTTGACAAAATTAAGTACAAAGGAAAACGCATGTTCTCAAAAGTTTCCGGCCACCTTCGCAAGTTTGTAAAAAAATGGTGTTGTAATTGCAAATTACAGTGATCACCAATATTTACAATTAGTATTTTATCGCATTAGTATTTTATTACCTTTAATAATAAATACTGTGGCGCCGCAACTTGACATTCATACAATTAACGGTTAAAGATCATCTATGGTGCATTTTTCCACATTTCTTACAATTTTCAGGAAATTTCGGCAGAGTTGGAATATTTATAGTTCCGCAGACATTTGCCAACTTCTTTTAAAGATTTTCTTTTGGATTCATGTTGGGCGTTTGAACTGGCCATTTCAAAAACGAAATATTTTTGTGTTTAATAATTTTTTGTCGAGGTTTGCATACATTCTTTATGTCGTTATCTTGTTAAAACAAATAGTTAGACCTATTTTTTTACTCTAATAAGGCAGCAAATAATCTTGCAAGATATCCTTATACATTGCATTATTCATTTTGCCGTGGATTTCAAATAACAGACTGATACTTTTTGAAGAAAGTACACCCACTGCATAACATGTCCTCCACCATGCTTCATTGTAGGAATAACATATTTCGAATCATATTTTTTGCTGTTAGGTCATCGGACGTAGTGTCTGTCCTCACTCCCAAAAAAGTTTAAAATTCGATTGATGGTAAAATAGTTCTTTTGTCCAGTTTTCACTAGACCACACATTGTGCTTTTTGGAAAACGCCAGTCGGGTACGTTGATTTTTTTTTAACCTATGAAAAATTTTTTAACACCCATTCTTCCATAAAGTTCTATATCCCGTGGACATCTTGACACGGTAGATCGATTTATTTCAGCAATATTTTTATTCCGTGAATCGCCGAATATTTCAACAGAATTTTTATGCGGGTCATCAATTATTTTTCTCCTGATAATTCTATTCACCAGAATAGTCATTTTCCGGGGTCTCCCGAACCTCAGAAAGTCATGAAGGTCATGGTCATCTTTATGTAATTTTTAAATATCGTTTATAGTCGATATTGCCGATCGATAATTTTGCCGCAATATCTCGACAAGATTGGCCCTTTAGCAACAAACTAATTACACATTTACGAACAAAAATTGATGAACTTTTCAATTTTGAAATTAAACTATGCTATTCACGTTGTTTCTTTCACAAACACAGCCAAAAAACACTTTACCGATAGAAAAAAAAAACTAAGGAATGATCCCAGGTCAAAATTTATGCTTGTACCAGCAACAAAAATATGCTAGTTATTGCTAGGTATTGCTATGTCTGCTAGATTTTTAGCAAAGTGGGCCAATACACACCATGAATTGCTGGAAATTCTATGCTATTATATGCTAGCTAGCATCACATGCTATATCGCTAGCTTGCACAACAAAAGCATGAGAAGCTATATGCAAGCATCTCATGCTTATTTCCAGCAAAGTGGGCCAATACACACCATGAATTGCTGGAAATTCTGCTGGAACCAGCAATATGTAATGCTAGTTTATGCTATTTTACTTGTTGGGTTATAGCACTTGGTGCTTGTCTAGCAAACAAATACCAGCATGAATTTCGACCTGGGATGAGTGGCCGGAAACTTTTGCACACGCGAATTTCGAATTTCACTCCTTAGCATGGAATGTCTTCAGTATCCAATCAGAATGATAGTGTGGTCAGAGATCATTCACATATTCCTAAATATTGAAGGAATTGTGCCTCTTCTTTGCTGAAACTTCTGGTAAATAAATCAAAGAAACTAATTGGCCAGAAACTTTTGACCGCCACTGTATGTATATATTACATCTGTTGTTTCCTTTTTTCTTCATACCAAAGGAAATAGTTAAGTATTTCTTACGCCAATGTAAATTTCATTTAACAACATTTCACTTTCATTACTGAAATCAAAAACTAGCTGTTTTTAACTACACACTTTTAAAAAAAATGTCTTATAAAAATCTTCCCGTTACTTGCACACTTTACACGTACTTACAACAAGTTCAAGTATTAAAAAAGCGTTTTTCTTTTGAAACAAAATTAAATTTCAGCTAGCAAAATACCTTCAGACTTGAAACTCTTTGTAGAAAGTCAGCAAAAAAGCTTTTCTCGGTTCATTATATCTCCTTTTTGAATGCGGGAATTTAAAAACTTTTACACAGTTCTTTATAAAAATTCTGCATCATCATCCGACTTTTTCTGCTCAAGTTAACTTTTTATTTAAAAAAAAACGCCTGAATGCGGTAGTCTTGAATAAAAATGATGCATAAACTTTGGCGTATGTGGTGACGGAGGGATAGGGTAAAAGGGATTATATTCGTATCTTTATGGTTCTGAAGATTTAAATATGACACTAAAAGAAGGAGAATAAAAAAATAATTCTTTACTTCAGGCTTCCATTAGTTAGCACTTTTGCTGTTTACCATTAGATGTTGTTATTATTTAAACATTGGGGGACAAAATGATGGAAATGCAAAATTCACAAGAAAGTGTTTCTAAAAGTTTCTTCATATGCTGATGTATGTGCCATGACTTTCTCTCTTTCTTGGTTAAGAAATAGCTTCATATAGCAAAATATATTGCTATTATGCAGATAAGAAGCTGAAAAGGTTTTCTGTTGTGAATGGTTCAAAAATTTTTTAAAACCATCATTTCATTTACATAATATGTAGATTTCAACCTACCGTGTAAATAACTTTTAAACGAAACACTTCGTTTATTTAAATAAAAAACAAAATATATTTTAAATATACTTGCGCTAATCAGAATATTTTTCATGTTAAATTGCTGCTTTTAATATTGCACAGTAATTAAAATCATTCCAAAGATATATTTTTATCAAATGTATAAATATTATCTCTTTATCTATTCTATGGATACCGATACTACTATGTATTAAAATTAAAATGAGGGAACATAAAAATTCACATGTCACTATTACGAAATTTTCCTTTATGCACTGATTTATGCCATTGAGATGTAATATCAAATATATTTTTCAAATTATTCTTTTAACTAAGTTTCAGTAAAAACTAAGTTGTAATTGTTTATATATTTTTTATCTTAACTTTTATTTCAGTCTATTGTAATTCTCCTTCAGAAGAAAAGAAAGAAAAAAATGTGACATATACCTTAATCACTATTTTAAAAAAAACTCTCATATGAAAAGGATTTATGTAGATCACCATCGTTAGATATTAAAAAAACAAGAAAAACCACGCATTAAGCATTGATTATAAAACACATTCCAAAACTATCTGAAAACTTTGGCAAACTTATTTATTCAGGAATAAGGTGTTACTAGAAAAATATGTATTCCGATAATTTTAAAGAACCCTGTATTTGGTCCTTCGGCCTGATATATACTGTATAGTGTGAAAAATTAATTTAGGAAAAAAAAAACAAATAACAGGTTGAAATTTCTTTTTCAGTACTTTATACTAATAAATGGAAACATACTTCAATACTTCTGTTTGGCCGTGTAATTTACCTAGTATCTATCTTACATGTCAGTATTTAGTTAAAATTTAGTTCAAAATAAAATAGTCTTAAAATTACTTAAATCACATTTCCAGAAAATGATAATTTCTGGAAATCCATAGGCGACATGTAATCAGTCTTTTGTTGTGATACTGTATATCATTTTATCTATATTCTACTAATATTTCTTAATATGCTGGAAGCATTTCAGCGTAAAAATGCTTAATTTATTTTTAAAACCACCTTTAAGTAAATTACGCTCATATTCAGTAACTTTTACGAACTCTTTTGTACAATCCTGTATATCAACTATACAGCATTTGTACACTTCATATAATATGCATATACTAAGTGAAACTCAAAATTGCATATCATAATTGAAATTCTTTTCATCTGTGCATCAGCAATCATCGGGATTATACAGTACTTCGGATAGAATATACTATTTAAAATCTTTTGCGTGTCACTGTAAATACTATGCATTTCCCATTATGCGCGAAATAATTTATATTAAGCTTCAGCAACGTCTATCAATTTTTTTATACATGAAATTGTTTAATACAATTAAAATGTGTCGTAAACAATTCCCTCCCTTTACCATTATATAAATGAATTCTTTTGTGCAGTCCTATAATTGTATAATACCTATTCGTTTCACTGCATATTTTACAGAAGACATATTTTAATGCACTTCTTAAATGTATATAAATTTAAATATTTTTGACACAGGCTGTAACATTTTTAGATTTTATTTGACCCTATTTTTTTTTTTCATAGGGTAACAAAAATTTTTTGACTGTCCCAGCAAATAAACTAATCATGCAAGAAACTTCATTTGTAATAGGTTTCGTGGAAGGGTAAGCAACAAAACCGAATATTTCGTGGCAATCCGATATATGTACGGAAGTTAGAGCACGGACAAACGGCCAGACAACTGAAAGCATAAACACTTTTCAACTTAGTTGGAAAGTGTTAAAAAGGGGGTGAAGATTATATTCAATCTGCAATTCTATTCTCATTCTGTCCAACGTTCTGTCCAATAGCTCTTTGATCTGCTAAATTCTTTAGTTTAACTTCTTCGTTAAACCGTAGACATTTTCCAGTACATGCGATCTGTTTTATTTTTCACGCTATGTTCCCAAGACTTTATTCCGGACGTAATAATTAAGATTCGAATTCTTCCTCATTCGCTTGTTTTTATTATTATTATTATTATTATTATTGTTGTTGTTGTTGTAAGAAGAAAAAATTGGACTCTTGAAAATTTTCGAAATCTGGTTTTCGACGGATTTACACGTTTTAGAGATCAGAGAACCCGAAAAACATGTTTTAACAAAATATCTGTTTGTAAGTCTGTGAGTCTCTAGTCTGTCATCTATATATGATAAAAATTTTGTGTGCGGTTTATCTCAAGAACTAATGCATGGAATTTCACAAAACTTTAGGTTCTGTTAGACTTTTGATATAAAAAAAAGATCTGATTAGATTTTAGTATATGTAGCTCAACAGGTGGTGCTACTATGCTGCATTTTTTTCTAATTTTCCCAATAACCATAGCTCAAGAATTAATGCATTGATTTTCATAAAACTTTCAATTTATTTAGTACTTGATATTATATAATGCTGAATGCTGATATAGTTTTGGTACAAATTGCTCAAACTGCCATGGTGCGTTCTTCATGATTATCAGAATAGCTCTATCTCAAGAACAATACCATTTTTTGGTGTGGTTCACTCAACAGTTGGCGCTGATATGTTGCATTATTTACAATAAAGAAAGGGCAGCTGACGTCACTGTAGGCAAAATTACTGTGGATCCACAATAATTTCCTTCCCGTCTTTAAGAATCCTACTGTACACAAGAAGTTGTTGTGTCGCTCCCCATATTAAGCTCCCCAAATTACCGAACTTAATTATAAATCTAATTAATTAAAACTTCAATGATAATCATTCAATAAAAAGAATCGTATAGTATTATTAAGTGAATCCCCTAAAATCAAAAGAGGAACATAAAAATGAATATGTTGCAGTGGAATAAAGATAATTAAACACTTAAATCATAAATTAAATTATAGCTTTCATTTTATTTAGTTTTAACTTTAAATTAAATGATCATAATGAATATAAAGTAATATTAATTTTTTTACTCATAATAAACAGTACAATTATTCATGACCACGGGGTAATAAAACAGTGTAAAGGTATCTTATAAATTAAACATCTTAATTATAAATCAGCATCAGGTCAATGAAAATATCCACTCCGGATAGGAAGATTCGGGTGCTCTCTTGTAGTTTGGACATCCTATTAAATGATGCTTTCTTTCACAGATCTTCGGCTACTATTTGTTTGTCTCGTTTCTTTGCCGGTCACATCCTCCTCGTCGATGTTCCACGCTGCTGAGAGCACCGTATCGTGCCGTCCAGCGTTCCGCCCTTCTCACCACCGCTAGCCAAATCCAAAAAAAAAAAACAAGTTGGAAATTGCACGTGAAGCGTAGCAAATTAGGTGCGTTCGTACGATAACGAAGTTTTAAAAATATTACTTTCATATATCAATCTCATAAAATTGTAAATAGTGAATTACAATTAAAACGCTCATCAAACAATGTTCTCCCTATACCATTATGTAATGGAATACTCTTGTGTGGCCTTGTAAATCAATAACAAATGTTCTTTGCACCACAAATTATGTAAGATGTGTATTATAATATGTACTTTATAGTTGCAAATTTTATTAAGTTCGCATGAGTGTAACACGATTAAAATGCATTTGAAACATTTTTCCCATTGACCGTAATGTAATGGAATACTTTTGATTGCCCCTGTAATTGATCTATGGATCCGATTTTCATAAAATTTGAAATAACTCGACAAAATTATGTAATAATTATGTATTTTAAATTTCAAACGTATAGAATATATTTGAAGCTCTTTCCTAATTGACCATAATGTAATTGAATACTTTTGATTGCCCCTGTAATTGATCTATGCACACGATTATCAAAATATTTGAAATAACTCGACAGACTTATGTAATAATTGCGTATTTTAAATTTCAAACGATTAAAATGCATTTGAAACTTTTTTCCCCATTGACCGTAATGTAATGGAATACTTTTGATTGCCCCTGTAATTGATCTATGCATCCGAGTTTCATAAAATTTGAAATGACTCGACAAAATTATGTAATAATTATGTATTTTAAATTTCAAACGATTCGGTTGGGTAGTTTTTACGTTGTTATATGCGGACAGACAGACGGACAGGCAGACGGACAGACAGACGGACGGACTGAACGACCACTATAGGTGCTACGTATTATATAATTACGAACGCACCTAAAAAATCCCGTCCAATTCGCGCGTTCCCCTTTATATGCTCGTGCTTTATCACTTAATTACCGTTGCTTAGACAAAAGAATCCGTTTGATTGCCGACATGTATTGTCGTTATTTATTTTGGTTGTTCAACAATGCTTCTCATTTATTTAATTAATTGAACGGCATTTACGTTGTACAATTTTTTTTTTGGTTAGCAAAATTTTTATAAAAAGAAAACAATATCGTCCGTCAAAACATCGACCCCCTGCCGTGTATGAATACATTACTCGATGTCCGGACCACGTGTATCTCAAAATATTAAAATATAAAATACCTTTGTATATTTTCAAATCACCTATTTCTACAAACTTCCAAAACAATCATTTTTTTATTACAAATTATTATTTTAAATCTGAATTTCACACACATTATATTAAATATCTTCCGAGGAACGCTTGCTTGTATCGGCCGGCGCCATGCCAACCCAAACAAAACCTCCTCAAAAGTTATTAGACATTAAAAATATTCATCAGATATAATGTGGAGCAATTTGTATATTGTTTGATAAAATGAGATATATCCTATTAGCAAGTAAAAATTAATTATTTAAATAAAACAACCTATTATTATTTATTATTATTATTATTATTATTTTCCTATTTTAGAAACAAAATAAGCAACATATCAAAGTCAAGGCGATCTGATTGGTCTAAGATTGGTCTGATTTGTCTGCGATTAAAAGCTCTATTGTATGATTGGTCAACGGGGCCATGATGATTCCTGTAATGATCGCTAAAGCAAAAATGTAGTTGGTAGATTGGATAAAAGAGGCGTTTGTTTGTAAACATGCCCTTTCCTTATTTCCACAATAACTATATCTCAAGAACTAGCTGATACGTAAGCAACCAAACTCAATGGTTTTCACCAACTTTAGCATATGTAATTATGTTTGCTTTTTTTATTTTCAGGTCTCTATATGAAGAGCCCAAAAGCCAAGGGGTACAAGTGACAAAATGTCGATTTGGAGTAAATTGAATTTAAAGATAATTGATGTTAAATTGGAACATCAATAACAATTGACTAAATTGAATAGGAAACATCTGCTTGTTGCATTCTAATCTTTGAACTCTCATTTCAATAACTGTTAAAAAAATAGAGTACAATTTTCTTTAAATGTATAATTAATCAATATTGTTTGTTTTTCGAAAAAAGTGGTTTATCTCTATAACTCCCCAAATAATCAGAAAATGACCTATATTTCTATAATGAAAAAAGCATATTTCCAGATACCCTGTGCACTTAACTCAATTTTTTCAATTTTGTCCCTTATACCCCTTGGCTTTTGGGGTCCTTATATAGAATAAGTTAATTAGTATATTACTTACCCATCATACGTAGTATAGGGTAAGTCTTGCAATCGTTTTGAAAATCGAAAAAAAAAATTTTTGACGGATTTACACGTTTTCGACACTGGAGATTTCGAAAAACATATTTTTAGAAAAAAAAATTGCCGTCCGTCTGTCTGTCTGTAAACGCTCTATCTCCCGAACGAATTGATATAGAGACTTGAAATTTTGTATGTACTTAGTATGTAAGAATGAAACGAAGCCTATTTAATATCAGTAGCCTCGATTGTAAGGAACTATTTTTTTCGGACTCTCGAAAAATTCGTTCTGATGAAAGGTATATAAAAATTTTCGAAATTTTTTATTTTAAGGAGTGATCGTAAAAGGCAATAAAATAACACAAATTTTGCATAAAGAACGAAGTCGATCGAATTATTAGTTGCCGAGATATCTGTAATCCTGTTTTCCACATTCTTCGATTTTTCACGACCCTGTATTTCATTCAAATTTCAATTCAAAGATATATTTTAATTGGAAATGAGACGCTTAATCCGACGCAATAATATGATAAGATTATTATTTTTGGAGTTATAAAGATGTTTCTTTTTCGCAATTCAGTACTACTTGAGTAGTTAGGCGTGTTGCATAATTTATCGAAAGAGATTCATCAGCAACTCATTAATACAGCATTACTATGCACAATAAAAATAAAAATACACGTTTAAATTTTGTTTTGGATTTGCAATCCATTTTATAAATAGTTATCAAATGCATTATTTTCATATATTATATATGCATATATATGATGGGTAAGTATTACGGTAGCCCGCAACGACTAGTTTTAAGGTTGTTCTCAACTGCTCCACTCAACAAACGCAGAACGTTCTGACACATTGACAAATTCATTTTTTAACGGAAACATATAAAATTTGAATGCCTGACTATGGAAGCGATTTCAAATCGAACTTAGTTTTCCATTTTATGATAATCAAATTACCTATCCAGTTTTAAGCTATTTCGGTCACCCGTTTTTCTCCTGCTTTTCGACCGGTTTTTCTGCTTTCGTCGGGAAATGTGTTCAAAATCGTGAACATTGAAAGCTTGTTATGAAAGATCTATTGCGTTTGTAAAAAAAAAACAGAAAAATAAGTACAATTAGATATTAGAAAAATGGAATATTGAAAAATGGAATACATTACTTCTGGTTGCAATTAGATAGTTTCCGAATAACAACATCTGCTAGTTTCATGTATTTCCGAATAAAAATTAAAACTTATGACACAAAGTTGCCTTTTTTGATATAAGAACAACTTTAATAAAACATGTAAACGCTATAGTTTTCAATTTAAATAGAGGCAGATTATATTTATATTTATTGCGTTCATAGTTTCATTGATGTCTCAATCAAGCAAATGAACTTGAATGCCGGTGAGCATATTAATATCTTGACACTAGTGAATGGATTTTCATAAAATTTTATATATAGTTTGTTCTTGATATAGCATAATGCTGATTATGTTTTGGTGCAAATCACTCAACAAGTGGCACTGCCATGGTGCATTATCCGTTATTATCGCAATAGCTCTATCTCAAGAACTGATGCAGGAAATTTCCTAAAACTTCAGATTCTTTTATTCCCTGATATATATTACCGTTGTTGGATTTTTGGTGTAAATCGCCCTACAGATGGCGCTGCTATGCTGTATTTTTCACGATTTCACAACAAATGTATTTAAAGAGTTAATGCATGGATTTTCAGCAAACTTCAGATACAGTTGGTACCTAATAAAAAACTGTTGACATACTTACCCCAAATTTTTGTGATTCTGACTTTTTGATGGGGTAATTATAATCATACTTTTAACGTAATAAAAAAAAGGGGGGCTATGAGAATTAAAACTTTTAAGAAGTGTTTTTAAAGGGTGAAAGTTATTTGCTCTGTACTAAAAACACCACTTTTTCAAACAGAAAAAAAAAGTAGAAAAAATGACAAAGTTGAAAATGTGTAAAGTGGTCGTAACTACCCCTCCTGACCTTACAAAATGTTTCTCTCTCGTGATATAGTTTTCTTTTAAATAATATATATATATTTTAATTTCTTTCGATTAAAGTAAATTTATAATTAAATTGTGATTAAAAAAAAAAAAAGAACGAACTCTTTCGAATCAACAAAGTCGTTTTCAAAAAATCAATTCAATGATATTCCGTTAAGAATCAGAATGTTTTATTCTAGAAGAGATTATAATTGTATTTGTAATAACATACCAGCGTTATCATTTCTCTGTAGCAATAGTTCTTCTCACGAACCATTATTATTTTTTTAACATGTACATCAATGATTAATTTAAATTCAAATTCCTTTTCGTAAGAGCATAATGTATACAATGGAGAGAATATCCAAAAAATATTTAAAAAAATTATTATGCATATTAAATAAATAATTTAAAAAAATCTAAATTATGTTCATTGTTTTCGTGTATACTGTGAGTAATAGTGTCTCAAACTTTTGAGAATTCCAAAATTTTCATGCATGATTGCAGCAAATAAATTTGAAATTTTCGATACACACAATTTGTAACTGTATATATATTACTGAAAAGGTGCATAATAAAATATATAATAACTTAAAAACTCACTGACGATTCGACGGTTGAAAACTTACAGAACTTTTTAAAAGTACTTTAAATGTATTTTTAAGATTTATATGTTTTACTATGCCCCTTTTAAGGGAGACCCGTAAGAAAAAACCCAAAATTTTTATTATTGATTTTAAAGTAATGAATTTTTGTGTACTATTTAAGAATCTTTTTGTAAGGAATAATTAACAAAGAAATTCACTTTTTATTAAAAAGTATGTTTTTATGGGGATTTTTATGTTTTTTTTTTTTTTTTTTTTTTTTTTTTTTTTTTTTTGTCGAAAAATACACTTTTTAAAATTACTACTCCTCATTCAATTTTCAATATTTTGGTATTACTAAAATTTTTTAAATAGTGTTATAGTATATGGAAAAGACCTAGGGAGAGATATTTTTAATTTTCTATTTTAATCAGCTGAAAAAAAAAAAAAAAAAAGAGAGAGAGAAATTGCGCATGGTAAATTTCCTTAAATTCATTACAATTTTCATGTTTACCAATTTATGTAAAATTTTCAGAAATAGTTTAAAAAAAATATCTCTCCTTACTTTTGTTGCAAATTTTTTTAAGATTCTAAAAACATAAACACTTTGTTTCAAAATCATTTTACCACTGAGCCTTAGTAATTTGAACTTAGACAAAATATGAAAAAAGTCATTTTCAGGAAAACACATTTTAAAATGGCCGTTAGTCCTTTAAACTCTAGTGACTACAATTAAAAAAGCTCATTTGCTACCTGTTCCAAGTGTCCCCGAGTTCTGAAATTTTGCATGGATATTCGCAAATATGTATTTTATCGTTTTCTAAGATAAAAAATTTTTTGAACTTTTGGAGATTTTTGGCGGAAAATGGGGTTCGGGACTCCCTTAAGTAATATACATACAGTTTCATGTATCTTTACATTTTAAAATAGAAAACAAGGTGAATTTTGCACTGATTTTGTTCTTAATTCCAATTGTTAACACACAATCAGTGTTTATGAATAAAGTATAAAAGAAAAAAATATGCATAAAAGAAAAATGAAATTTCTAAATTAAATTCACTGCTTTTGTTTTCTATGAGTAATAGGATCATAGATTTTGAAAAACTTAAAAATTTTAAAAGATTTGTGACATAATAAATGAAAAAATTAATTAATTAATTAACAAAAGTTAGTAACTTAGGAAAACATTACTTTTGATATCTTCTAACGCTTTGTTATATACAGTAGTTTACTATTATAACTTTTTCAAGAATGACCAGTCAAATAATTTCTATTTTTTTTCCTCTTCTGATTTTTTACGTAATAAGTCACTTTATGAATTAAAATTATTGCTGCAAATGAATAAAATGCATTCCGTTCAGTAAACATGCGATTTCAGCCAATAAACATGAAATTTTCGAAGGCATATCAATGATTAATTGCAATTTATTTTTATATATATGTGTAACTCATGAATATAAAAAAATACAATTATTTTTTCTTCATGTCTAACGCATAAAATAAACAAAGCATGCAGAACATAAATAAGAATATCCTAAATTTAATTCGCTGGTTTCTTTTTCTATGTGTAATAGGATTACAGAATTTTAAAAATTCAAAAGTCTTGTGACATAATAATAAGATAAAAACAATAAATGAACAGAAATTAATAACTTGTGAAATACTACTTTTGACATCGTCTAATGCCTTGTTATATACAATAGTTTACTATTGCAACTTTTTCAAGAATGATATGAAAATTAATTTCGAATTTTTTTCTCTTCTGTAATTTTTGTGTAAGATGATCCACAAGTTAGTTGAATTAGTAGTATTGTTGCAAGTCAAAGAAACACATTCGGCTCATTACAGCTCATACAAACTAAACTCATATAAATTCATATAAAAATGAACAAAAATTAATAACTTAGGAAAATACTACTTTTGACATCTTATAACATTTCATTAAATGCTACAATTTACTAATGTAACTTTGTTAAAAAATAACAAGAAAATTAATTTCGATTTTTTTCCTTGTCTATTATTTTTACGTACGAAGATCCATGAGCTTGGTTAAAATAGCAGTATTGTTGCAAAGCAAAGAAATACATTCGACTCAGTAGAGCACGTGTTTGCAACAATAAACTTGAAAGCTTTTGCTCACTCTTTTTTTATTTTATTTCAGTGATTATATCAGCTCATTTCCAGCTGATTGATTGACCATTGACTAGTGAAAAATGCATCGACAGACACCATCTGTTTCTTATTGAAAAACGAATCCCAAAATTTAAGCAATCTTTCCCAGGCACATTTGATTTTCGATTAAGAATGAAATTACGATTAATTTCCCATTTGTCTGAAATTACTTATCGAGAACTTTTATATGAAGCTGTTTAGATAATGATAATTATTTCCCGTGTTTAACTTGATTCGTAATATATTTATTTTAAATATTAAATTCCGAGTGAACTTGTTTTGAAAACATATCTTTTAACAAATTCGATAGAATTTATTAGAGGAAATTTATTCTATAGAATTTATTAGAGGAAATGAAGTAATGTTTCTTATTATTAAAAATAATGTCTTAACATTACCCAATACGGTATTTAGATTTTCCGTGGAAGTTCAAAAGATTTATGAAAATACTTTTAATAACACGTAGAAGATAAATACTAATATTTTTTTTCTTCATTTATACTCCCTGTAATCTTCGTTGGTCATGATGTTTTCAAAAATGTTGTTATGTAAACATTATATTTTCTTCCGCATTATCTAGATAATTTACTTAAGCATTTTTTGTGATAAAAAACATTTTTCACATGGAAGTTTTATTTAAAAAAATATTTTTCGAAGTTTATTTTTAATTCTTGAATGTACATGGAAGCACTATCAGTATTCTCGATTGAGTGGATTTTTTTTTTTATTCACACCAAAAATTTTACATAGAAATTTTTGCTTTTTTTTTAATAACAGACATCGCATTAATTTAAAAAAAAAAAAAAAAAAAAAAAAAAAAAAAAAAAAAAAAAACGAAATTTATTTTTTAAATTTTTTTATATATATGAATTTCGATTCTCTCAATTACCGAATTCCTGGAACGCATTCAATCTTGGGCAATAGAGGTTAAGATGTAAGGAAAGATGCATCTTTTGCATTTTGAAGCTTTTTGAATGCACTACAAAAACCTTAAGGAACAGGTCTTGTATTTTCTCATATCCATTTATCGCTCTAAGGGTGTTCTCAACTGCTCCGCTCAACAAGCGCAAAACTTTTTGACGCATTTAAAGATTTATCTTTTAATGGAAAGATATAAAATCGGAATGCCTGACTATAGAAGCGATTTTGAATCGAACTTATTTTTCCATTTTATGATAATTAAATTACTTGTCCAGTTTTAAGTAATTTCGATCACGTGATCACCCGTTTTTCTCCTGCTTTTCGACCGGTTTTTCTGCTTTCGTCGGGAAATTTGGTCAAAACGTCAACTTTGAAGGCTTGTTATAAAAGATCTATTGTGTTTAAAAAAACAGAAAAATGAGTGCAATTAGACAGTTTTTGAATAACAACACCTGCTATTTTCATGTATTTCCAAAGAAAAATAAATTAAAGCGTATGTCACAAAGTTATCTTTTTTGAGTTAAGAACACCCTTAAGACTCCGGCCCTCGTCTGGTCGCTCTTTGTCCCGAATTATTGGGCAGAATTCAATAAAAATTTAGATTAGTTTGTCCGTGATATAAATTGGTACTGATTACGTTTTGGTGTAAATCTTCTAGCAAATAACGCTGCTGTACTGCATTTTTCACAATTTCTCCAATATTTCTATCTCAAGAACTAATGGATTTTCACCAAACTTCAGATTCAGGTAAACTTTGCTTAATGTAGTACTGATTATGTTTTGTTGTAAATCCTTCAACAAGTGGCATTTTTCACGATTTCTACAATACCCTCCATCTCAAAAACTAAAGCAGCGAATTTCAATTTAGCTTCAAATTCAATTAGACATTGATATAAGCGTTACTGATTAGCTTTGGTATAAACCATTCAACAAATGACGCTATGCTGTATTTTACAGGATTTACCCGATAATCATATTTAAAGAACTAATGCACGGGATTTCACATCTTTTAGAATCCTAATTATGGGCGATCCACCGTGGCCGCGAGGTTCTGACCTCCAAACTGGTAGACGGTAGGTGCTGGGTTCGAACCCAATCGCGGCGTCGGCCTAATCGTTCGGAGTTTTCCGTGGTTTTCTTCGAACCCTGCGTAAATACGGGTTAGGTTCACTTAGAAATATCCCCACGGAGGACATCCCACTCCTTAGGGCCTATATCCCACAGTGTAAATAATTGCCCGACATAAATACAAACAAACCTAATTATGGGCATAGATTGCCATTTAATTTTGGTAGTGTCGTAGCAAATTTTGTAGTTATTAACATGTACGAGATAAAAGTTTTAGGATTGACACACCCGATTAGTTTATCCCATATAATAAACACCATTTTAAAAATTTATTTTTTAAATTTATAAAAAAAATAATTAATGACAACATTCATCATCTTTGAGCATTATCATAGACTCGATTTTTTACTTTTAGACATTATAGATTGACTTCTTATTTCATATTTTTTATGACAATGAACCATATACGTTTTTATGTTAAGTCATAAAAATAGAGAATTTACGAAGAAAAAAAGGCCAATCTTAATGATCAAGCCAACAAAGAACTACGCCAAGAAAATAATGACGCTTCACTGCTTAGCAGAAGTCTCTATTGACTGAGATATAATAAGATATAAGATTTTTATGACAAATTGCATATTTATGGCATACAAATAGTTTTACTATGTATAATAAAACTAATTTATTGAATGTTGTAAATATTTTTCTTGTCCAAAGTTGGGCCTTTGATTACGAATTAGAATATAAATATCCCTATGAAATATTTTTTATTATATTCGCACAATTTTTGAAAAATAATCTTTGCCATACACTTGTACTAAGATATAATTAAGATAAAGTCTACCAGAAAAATATAAACTTATATATATATTTGTAAATCCTGGTACATTTGAATGTAAAACCAAATCCTGTTCGGCCATAAAAATTTTAATAACTCTCCAAAGCATTATATTTTTTGTAATTTTGTTATTTGATCTGTTTGCTTTAACGGATTAAAAGAAAAGCTATGCTTAGTATTTTTATGCTAATATAAATACATAGAAGTTTGCCAAAACACTGTAAACAGAAATGTCTGAAATTTAGATACGTAAGTGTCTAAAAAGGAGTGTTTAGTTTTTAGACATTTTAAAATGTCTTAATCTTGAAGTCACTTATATGCATCTGAATTTAATCCATTTCAAACGTTTGAATCGCAGCCATGTTTGATCGACATACATGTTATGTTCGGCAATAGGCAGCCATTTTTTTCATTTTTTTTTTCTTTTTGTAAGTCTTATGAACTGTAAAAAAAAGTAAAATATGGAAATTACATTGCCAATTTATGTATTTAATGTAAATTTTCTTCTATAAATTAAAAAAAAAAAATCCATTTTTTCCTATAATCCTGTACTTAAAATTATCTATTTAAAGGATAAAATATAATCTTTCTAGGACAAACCCATATATTTTAGCCAACTTCCAAAATCACTTATTTTACATGATTTATTTGTTAAAATCAAACCAGGTCCAAAAATACAAAGAGGTAGAAGTAGAGTGTGCCCCGAACGCCAGAACGAAAGTCAAAATGGGTGCCAAATGAAGATTTTGTTTGTCATTTGTTACAAAAATCTGTCAAATGAAAACAATATATTTGTCAATAACGCTCCCATAGTTTTAATGTTAGCTTACTATTATCAGTTTAGGTGGCGATTTACACGAAAAACTAAACAGTGTCAGTTTATATTAGGGACTAACTGAATATACAATTTGATAAATACAGGATGTATCTGAACTACTGGGCAAAACTTTATGGGGTGATAGTACACATCAAGACAAATAATATTAAATGAGAAACTAAAGGTCCCAAACGTCTTCCGAAGGAGATAGGCGCCATGAAAGTTTAGGGTCCAAAATTTGGAATGATTATAAAAAACGGAAAATTGGTCGATTCATTTGCGGTTTTCACGAAAACTATTCTTTATGTCAGTATTGTCTTGAAAATAAATTATAAAGATAAATTTCAAAAAATGCCGATAGAGAGCGCTTTAGACTTTGGAGTAACGAACAACATAGGCATAACTAGCGGGGGGGGGCGGGGGGCCGAGACCACCCCAGACAACCCAGTGCCCCCCCTAGAATTTTAAACTCTTGTGGTAATGTTAGAACGTAAAAATTTTATTTTTTCGAGAGAGTACACATGCCTGAGAGTGGGACGCTAAACTGGCTATTTTTTGCATTTGTCTATATTTTTCAGATTAGTCTCTTTTCTCGCTTTTTTACAATTATTTCTTACTCATCGATCGCCCCCAACAGCACATGGTAACAGTATCAGCTTTTAACGAAAACCGATCACTCCTTTTGAAAGAAACCGCCATTTGTTTGTACTATTGGAAATTGGCCGAAGGCTAAAAGGAATGGTCATTTCCTGTCACTGTCTCGGGTTTTTCAATGCTGCACCATTGGGGTCTTAATTAGTTACGTCTGTTTCTTGCTCTTTTTTTGGAAACGGGTCTGGACTCTCAAATACCAGGAAAAATACAAAAACACATGCTCCATGCTTTGAAGGGTAGACTTAATTCCATAAACATTTTGTTGTTAGTTGCTGTACTGCCTAAGGTATTTCTTCTTTTGTTGTGCGTTTCGCTATGACTGATATTAAATCCTCTTCAGAGAAGAAAATTATGAAAAAGATGGATGTATGAGATCATTTTTTTAAAACTTCAAATTCCTTCAAGCATTCATTAAATCCAGGTATGTTTGGAAAGTATATAACTCATTTATATTTATATTTCTGGAAAGATATAATTTAAACGTTACAGTTTTCGTATATTATCCTTTTGTTACGTTTGTTCCCAAATCCAAAGGGACTACTTTCAAAAAATTTTTAGGTGCGCTTGTAATTATGAAAATACGTAGCCTCCTATAGTTTGCGTTCAGTCTGTTTGTCCGTTCGTCCATCCGTCCGCATATAACAACGCAAAAACTACCCAACCGAATCGTTTGAAATTTAAAGTGTATAATTATTACATAATTTTGTCGAGTCATTTCAAATTTTATGAAAATCCAAAGCATAGATCAATTACAGGGACAATCAAAAGTATACCGTTACATTACTGTCACTGGGGGAAAAAAGTTTCAAATGCATTTTGATCGTTTGAATTTTAAAATATATAATTATTACATAATTTTGTCGAGTCATTTCAAATTTTATGAAAATCGGATGGATAGATTAATTACAGGTACAATCAAAAGTATTTTGTTACATTGCGGTCAATAGGGGGGAAAGTTTCGAATGCATTTTAATGATGTCATACGCATTCGAACATAATGAAATTGATATGCATCTATGAAGTACATATTATAATATACATTTTGCATAATATGTGGTGCAAAGACCATTTGTTATTGTTTTACAAGGCCAGACAAAAGTATTCTATTACATAATGGTATAGGGAGAACATTGTTTGGTGCGCATTTTAATTGTAATTAACTATTTACAATTTTATGAGGTTGATATATGTTGGTGAAGAATATTACAAGTTATTTTCTTTATAAAACAAAGCAGATAGTATTTACAGGGTCACACAAAAGATTTTGGCTATTATACTGTATCCGAAATACTGTGTACTATTACATCAAGATCTAAATAATTTTAAGTGCGTCCGTAATTATATAAATAAATAGCACTGATATTCGTCGTTCAGTCTGTCAGTCCGTTTGTCCATCCGTCTTTACAATCTATGCTACAAAAAAATATTTATTACTAATTTACACGGGCCACTCAAAACTATTCCCCTATATAATGATAAAAGAGGATTTATTGTTTGGGGCTTGTTTTAATTATATTCAACTATTTCACTTTTATGAATATGGTATACATTGCTGAGGTGTAATAAAAGTTGTATGTCCATGTATATTTACAGGAGCAAAAAAAAAAAAAAAAAAAAAAAAAAAAGGTTTTTAACCACTATACTATTATCCGAAGTACTGTCTATTATAACAGCAAGATCTGAATATTTTTAAAACTTCGTTATCGTACGAACGCATCTCGTTTGCTACGTTTCACGTGATATTTCCAACTTGTTTTATTAATTCTTATTTAAAAAACGCACGAAATAGGCAAGTGGGCAAACAGAAAAAAAAAGTGACCGGAAAAAAAGTTATCGGAAACAAGTTACATGAACTACAAAAGCGGAAAAAAGTTACTCGGAATAAAAGTTACCGGAAAATGTGACAAGGAATTGATTTTGGGGATTCATTGGTTAAGTATATAGGAGGGATCGGGGGGAGGCTCTTAATTTAGGTAAATGTAACAGAAGTAATTTTTCCATTTTTCATTTTTGGGTGAAAAAAGTCCGGGTCAGGATTCGAACCAGGGATGTATTGGCTGACGCCGCCAATGCTCTACCAACTGAGCTATCCCGGACACGAATACTGGAGGACTATTTCACCCAATTAACCTCATCGATCACTTAGACTTAATCTGGTCTGATACTCTGGATCAGTTCAACAAAATAAATCGAAGGTCAATACATGGAACTGCAGAAAATCGCTGCATACGAAATTACCTAAGATTAATTTTAACCACGATTATTCAATCGGTAAATTAACAATCTGTTATAATTGATTTACCGATTGAATAATCGTGTTTAAAATTAATCTTAGGTAAATGTGTTTTTCATGCTGAATTATCTGTTTTGGTTCAATTTTTGGACATATGATTACCACACCCCTCCCCACCCCACCCGCCCTAAATTAGATAAACGGGTTTTTATGCAGAATTATACAACGTGTGTCATTTTTTGGATATAGGTTCTTTCTGATAAAGATTATACACACAGTATATAATGCCTGAAGAGTTTTGGGAGTTTAATGATTAAGAAAAGAAAGACGGGGAAACCTCTCTTAAATTAAATTAATAGTTTTTTACGCAGAATTATCCGATTTGTTTGGAATTTTGAACATAGGTTCATTATGATAAGACGTATCTATGATTATTTATGGGGTTCTTTTGCTTATTATAAAGGGGGGACGGGTAATTATCTCTCCCTCAAATTAGATAAATCGGTTTTTATCCAGAATTATCCGATGTATTTCAAATTTTAAATATAATTTTTTTCTGATAAGATAAATCCCTGAATAGTTTTAAGGATTTAATGGCTAAGTATAAAGGGGATGACGGGGTATAATCCCTCTTAAGTTAGATAAATTCCTTTTTACCGCAGAATTTTCCAATTTACCTCGAATTTTAGACATAGGTTTATTATGATGAAACGTATTTCTGACTAGTTATGGGGGTTCTTTTGCTTATTAAAAAGAGGAGAGGGCAAGCAATTATTTCCCCCTCAAATTAGATAAGTCTGTTTTTATTCAGAATTATTCGATGTATTTCAAATTTTAAATATACGTTCTTTCTGATAAGGTGAATCCCTAAGTAGTTTCAAGGATTTAATGGCTGAGTATAGAGGGAGAAACAGAGGATAAACCACCTTAAATTAAATAAATGGCTTTTTACGCAGAATTATCCGATTTGCTTCAAATTTTGGGTGTAAGTTCATTATGATAAGGAGTATCCCTGATTAGTTATGAGATTCTTTTGCTAAGTATAGATGGGGGAATGGGCGATTATTGAAAGAAGCTTGCTCTCCCTATTTGGCGGTGGGGGATGTCCGGTACATATCGCGGGCGGCTAGTCTCTTAGGAAATTTGAACGATCAGGGGATTTCTCGGTAAAGGTTTGCCTCAAAAAGGCCCAAGTAAATTCAAAAAGAGAGTTGAGCGCAACTAAACGCAAATAACAAATAAAAAAAATTTCTTTATTTTTTAATTTAATGATTGAAAACAATTATGTGAGAAAACATAACACATTTTACCCTTTTCCTTATAATTATTAATTACAATTCATTTTATATTAAAAACTGTAACAATTTATTCATTTATTTATTTAACTCGTGAGAAAAGTGATATGCTAAATCATTTGTTGCAATTGTCATTTTAATTTGCGCCGAATATTAATCATTTAAAACTGGATTTTTACTAATTAATGTCCCATATTACACATCACAAAATATAATATAAAACATTTTAAAAATATATGTTAGAAAATTTTAATGTACAAACTATGTTGTATATCACGAACGAATGAACTAGTGAATTCATTAATTTGTAGTAGTAATAATAGTTTTTTATTACTAGCTTATGTTAGTAAATAGAAGGTTAATTGTTTAAAAACCTGTAGCTCTTGATAGATCTTCAGTGCCTGAACGCTTAAAAAAATTAAAAAACAAATTTAAAAAAATAATAATAATAAAAATAGAATATACTTTTTCTTTGTTAGGATATTTATAGAATACTGAAAAATGCTATGCAGAAACATAAACCATAGTTTTAAATGCAAACAGCTATTGAGGATATATAAAGGATATATAAACCCTTAACCTCTTCAGTCTCTGAGTACCCAAATGGGTACATCAGTTTTGTCCCATTTTATTAATGATACTCAAATATAAATGAAATTTCGATATAAGAATAATATGTTTCGAATTCTAAGATTCAAGCTAATGAAAATAAAACAAAAATCTCGCTCTGAAGTCAAGCGAGAGAAGAAATAATTCAGTAATAATTAAAAATACTGTAATAATCGCCAGTAGCGAAGAGGTTAAAACTATTCAGGAATTCATTTTATGAGAAAAAACCTATATCCAAAATTTGAAATACATCGGATAACTGCGCATAAAAACAATTTATCTAATTTAAGGGAGGAATAATCGTCCGTCCTTCCACTTTTTAATTAGCAAAAGAACCCGATAACTAATCAGGGATACCCCTTATCATAATGAACCTACTTTCAAATTTTTAAGTAATGTCGTTTTATTTATTTTTTTATTAATTGATCTATAGTTCTAATAAAGAACGTGAGGAACTAAAGATGTGTTATTGATGAACTTAACAAATAAACCAACTGAATAAAGAGAAACTGAGGACACGGCACCACAATACTATATATAAGCCTTATCAGAAATAATCGATATCCAAAATTTGACACACGTTGGATAATTCTGCTTAAAAACCGATTCATCTTATTTAGAACAGAGGGGGGTGGGATAATCGTCCATTCCCAAAACTAATCAAACAAGCGTCTTTTCAGTATGAACGTATATCCAAAAATTCAACCAAAACAGTTAATTTAGAATGAAAAACCCATTTACCTAATTTAAGAGCCTCCCCCCGACCCCCCTTTCATACTTAACCAATAAATCCCCAAAATCAATAATAAATTCCAAAAATCAATAAAAAATCTCCAAAATAAATAATAAATCCCCAAAATATTCTTGTTAGTTTATTTTCTGGTAACTTTTTTTCCTTGTCCCTTTTTTCCGGTAACATTTTTCCCATGTCACTTTTTTTTTCGCTTTTTTAGTTTATGTAATTTTTTCCCGCTACCTTTTTTTTTCTAGATTTGGGATTAAAAAGCTATGTAAGTGAGAAATGTTCTTCATTCTTTGATAAGATCTTTCAGAAGACGATTCTCACAGTGGATGATTTGAAATGAAATTACGACGTAATAGTGATAAAAAGGAGGAAAAATGGTTGTCATGCGATCAAAATTGCTTATAACTCATTAACTAATTTGTTTGTTTATTTTTAAACAAATGGCGACTCTGTTGTTTATAAGCAACTCTATCTCCCCCACCCCCTACGCACACACCAGAGTCGAATTATGGCTGCGCCACTGCATTATAAGAAAATTTTCTCCCTCTCTCCCAGCCACTGTTTTGAATCAAAAACTTGCTGTATAAAGCCACTATCAGATTCACCAACATTTCGAAAGATTTTTGAGCCAATACTTGATTTCTTCCAACTTTTCGCGAAATATCCTCACAACACCCAGTGTGATAACAAACAGCAATGTCCCCCAACTTTTTTCTGCCGTTCCAAAAAAGTCTCCGTTAGCCGAGACTTTTCATCTAACATCGAGCATTTCAACGAATGAGAAATAAGCGATTGATCGGAATAGGCGATAAATATTAACGGCTGGTATTATTAATACTGCTTTTCCTCCGATTTTTTTCCCAAGACAATTGTAATCTTTTTCTCTCTTTGAACAAAAAAAAAAAAAAAAAAATTAGGGTTAAAATTGGCTGAAATTTTTTTTTGCTCATAAAGTTTGTGAATCTGATAGCAGCTAAAGACAGAAGAAAGTTTCCTCCAATTAGTTTCTTTGATAGATCATACGTTTTCAGAAATGAATTAACAAGTGAGCTTTCCTTTGAGTATTATCAGTTCTAACAAAACTATTTTGACTTTCTTCTATCTTTATGGAAGAAAATATTGGATTCGTGAAAATTTTCGAATTCCGGATTTTGACTGATTTACCCGTTTTAGGGATCAGAGATCACTAGTTTTTAGTAAGAACTAGTTTTTACAAAATGTATGTCTGTGTATATGTGAATCTGTGCCTCTGTCTATATGTGACATAAATTTTGTGGACGCTCTATCTCAAGAACTAATGCACGGAATGTAATAAAAATTCATATTCAGGTAGTCCCTAATACAAATTGATACTGATTAGTTTTTGTTCCAAATCACTCAACAGATGGCGCTTCTATGCTGCTTTTATATGATTAACGCAACTGCTATATCTGAAGAACTAAGGCACGGATATCAACCAAACTTCAGATTCAATCAGTCCCATCAGTACTTAACATGAATTGATATTGTATTCGTTTCTGTGTAAATCGCTCAACAGATGGCGCTGGTATGCTGCATTTTTCACGATTTTTGCAATAGCTCTATCTAAAGAACTATCACACGGAATTTAATTAAAAATTATACGATATAGATTGATACTGATTAGTTTTTGGTGCAAATCGCTAGACAGGTGCAATGCTATGGTGCATTTTTTACGATTTACGCAACAGCTATATATCTATAACTAATACACGGTTTTCCTTTAAACTTCAGATTCAGTTAGTTTTCAACGTGAATCGATGTTGTTTGCATTTTGGTGTAAATTGCTCAACAGGTGGCACTGTCATGTAGCATTTTTCCCGATTTACGCAATAGCTCTATCTCAGGTTCTCTGGTGCACGAATTTACATCAAACTTTAGATTAAGTAAATCCGTGAAATGAACTAGTTTTTTTTTCATGTTTTGTTGTCAATTTCCCAATATGTGGCTCTGCAATGCTGAATTTTTCTCAATTCCTGTAATAGCTCTATTTCAAGAACTAATATGCGAATTTCACCAAACATCAGATTCAGATATAGCTTGATAAATATTGTTGTTGTTTATGTTTTGGTATAAATTGCCCAACAGATGGCGCTTTTATGTTGCATTTTTCACATTTCCGCATAAGTCTTATTTTAAGAACTAATGCAAGGAATTTCATGTCTTTAAAATCTTCACAATGATCATAAATTGCCATTTAATTTTGGCACTGAAGTAGCAAATTTTGACGCATTAAGGGTGTATTCGAAAAAATGTTTTTTTCTCTCTCAGCAGCTCAAAATTTTCCTACACATTTTCAGATTTATTTTTAAAAGTAAAAACATGAAACTTGCTGAGATAATTTTTGAAGATATGTTATAAGATGCCGTATGACTTCATTTTTCTTTGAATTCATTAGAATTTCATTTACCGACAATTATTTTCTAAGCATGACCCTTTTTTTTCGTTCCCAGACCTCCCGCTTTGGAAAATTCGGCTCAAAACACGAACTTTTTGACTGAATTTTTTGTAATATTTTCTGCATTTATCAAAAAATCACAGTCATGGGACTAAAATAGTTTCTAAATAAGAGAATTTCCCAGTTTGGTGCGTTTGAGAGCAAAAGTGCATTTTAAAATAAATCAGAAAAATAAAGTTTTGGGATTGCCACATCCGACTAGTTACTAATACTATTATTGTTTAGAAATTATCAAACAGTTTACTATAAAACAACATTGTCACACTAATATTGTTTTCCAAACAATAATAGTTTTTACAATTATTGTTTAAAAATTATCAAATAGATGGGGCCGTGCTCCCCCCCCCCCCCCTAGAAAAATTCTCTAGTTACGCCTATGACAAACAACTATTTTTTACCATTATTTTTTGCATCTCATTAAATTTTTTTAGAAGTTTAGACATAAATTAAAATTTTGAGCTCAAAATCTGTGTTTAAGTAGCGCAAACTGAACTGTGTTCAGTGGGAGTGGGTAGGTTCAAATTTCAAATGATTATAAAAAACAGAATAGTAAATTGATTTGCGATTTTCACTAAAACTATTCTTTATGTCAATATTGTCTTAAAAATAGATTATAAACATAAATTTCAAAAAATGTCGATAGAGCTTTAGACTTTCGAGTAATATACAACTCTTTTTTACCATTATTTTTTGCATCTCATTAATTTTTTTTTTTTTTTTTTTTTTTTTTTTTAAAGCTTAGACATAAACTTAAATTTTGTGCTGAAAATCTAGATCGTTGAGAGTGGTTAAGTAGAGCTAACTGAACTGTGTTCAATGGGGGTAGGAAGGTTCAAATTTCAAATGATTATACAAAACGGAAAAATTGGTCGATTCGTTTGCGGTTTTTCTAAAACCATTCTTTATGTCAGCATTTCCTTGAAAATAAATTTTAAAGATAAATTTCAAAAAATTCCGTTAGAGGGCGCCTTAAAGCTAACCCTTTAGAGTAACCAGCAACAATTTTTAACTGTTATTTTTTGTATCTAATTAAATGCTTGCAAAAGCTTAGACTTAAATTTTGAGCTCAAATTCTGAATCGTTGGGAGGGGTTAAGAAGCGCAAACTGAACTGTGGAGTTGACTTCAGGAGTCGAAATGTTACCCTGCCCACCCTACGAACACAGTTCAATTTTTTGCTACTTAATTACTCACAACGATTCAGATTTTGAGCTCAAAATTTAAGTCAAAGCTTTTAAAACATTAATTTAGAATTTTAAAAAAAATAACGGTTAAAAATAATTGTTGGTTACTCTAAAGTTTAAAGCGCCCTCTAACGACATTTTTTGAAATTAATCTGTATAATTTATTTTCGAGACAATACTGACATAAAGAATAATTTTAGTGAAAACCGCAAATCAATTGACCAATTTTTCTGTTTTTTATAATCATTTGAAATTTGAACCTACCCACTCCCATTAAACACAGTTCAGTTTGTGCTCTTAACCACAGATTTTGAGCTAAAAATTTAAGTTTATGTCTAAACTTCTAAAAAAATTAATGAGATGCAAAAAATAACGGTAAAAAATAGTTGTTCGTTACTCCAAAGTCTAAAGCGCCATTTATCGGCATTTTTTTTATATTTATCTTTATAATTTCTTTTCAAGACAATACTGACATAAAGAATAGTTTTCGTGAAACCCGCAAACGAATCGACCAATTTTTCCGTTTTTTATAACCATTTCAAATTTTGAACCCTAAACTTTGATGGCGCCTATCTCCTTCGGAAGACGTTTGAGACCCTTAGTTTCCCATTTAATATTATGTGTCTTGATGTGTACTATCACCCCTTAAAGTTTTTCCCAGTAGTTTAGATACACCTTGTATATATGCATTAGCTCTCGGGATAAAGCTATTGCAAAAATCATGAAAAATGCAGCCTAGCAGCGCCATCCGTAGGGCGATTTATACCAAAAACTAAAAAACATAAATTTATTTGAAGGATTAAGTAAATCTGATAATTTGATGAAAATTAGAGCAGAAAATTCATAAAATATTGCCAGAAGATATTTCTTGAGACTTAGCTCTTGAGATATTGCGATAATCACGAATAATTCAGCATAGCAGAACCACGTGTTAGGATATTTACATAAAAAAATAACAAGCAGCAAGTTATATTAAGAACTAACCTAACTGGAAGTTTTATGGAAATCCGTGAATTTGTGCGATAATGTAGCACACCGAAATAGTGAAATAAGCTTGCGGTTTGAATTTTCAAATAAAAATCCTCAATCTTTACATATCATGCAATAATGAATCGATTTTAAAAGTTTTTTTTTTCATCATATTATTATTGGTAAAAGAAAGTTTTATGAGGAATTGAAACATATGAATGCAAAATTCTTTGAGTTGTTTTTCATTTTATTTTACATGTCATATAAAACAAAACAAAATTCCTATGTATTTAATTTTTCTGTTTGCACTTGCATTTTTCTATAAATAATAAATATTATAAAATCATGTCAAAAATAAAACTAGTCTCATTGGCCAATCCCAAAATTTTCTTTTACTTCATACATGTTAATACTTTATAATTTGCTAGTACAATGCAAAAATTAAAAAGCATTCTGCACCCAATATGAGGATTCCAAAGGTATGAAATTCGATGCATTGGTTCTTGAGATATGGCTAACTGTAAACGAAGGAAAATGCAGCATAGCAATGCCACCAGCTGAGTGTTTTATTCTTAAACCTAATCATCAATACCTTATATCTATGTCTAACTCAATCTTAAAGTTTGGTGAAAATCCGCGCATTGAGATAAAGGTACTGCGGAAATCGTGAAAAATGTAGCATAGCAGCGCCATCTGCCTGGCGATTTACACCTAAACATAATCAAAACAAAATTTTATCAAAATATACATAAATCTGAAGTTTGATGAACGGCATTAGATCTTGGCATAGAACTATTGTGGAAATCGAAAAAGAATATAACATAGCCTGTAGAGCAGGCATGTCAAACTCGTCTACCACCGCGGGCCACATTTAGCATTGTACACAAAGCCCGGGCCATACTATGGAAAATAAAGAAGCAGATTAATTCGAAGATTATCGCACAAAATGAAAACTGTGCATTAAAAATACACCATTGTTTAGAAAAAAAACAAGCAAACAAAAATACATACAAAAATTTTAAAACTATTTATTGAAAAAATTAAAAACACGCACCATAAAATGTTTTAAAATATTTATTAAGTAAAAAGAAATCGGTAGAAAAGTATTTTATGAGAGTGCACTGTCAAATGTGATGAAAAATAAGTTTAAATAAAAATACAAGCATGCTCAAACACATATTGAACAGTTTAAAATTTAAATTGCAACCAAAATTATACAAAAATGTAAAAAAAAAAAAAAAACTGCGCGCAGAGTAAAATTTCTTGCACCTATATTTTCAAGAATTATAAAGTTAAAGGACAAAATTAACACTAGCACCGACCACGGGGTCACTAAATGAGAAAAAGTGGCTATTAAATAAATATTTGTCTGTGGCTATTGATGGCTAATGTCTATTAATGAAAGTTTGTTAGTTTAATGAAAATTTTCAGTTAATAGCAACACATATTGAAATTATAAATTTCATGCGATTATTGAAATTTCTGGTTACATCATGAATATTTATAGAAATGCCTCTGCATAGTTTTGAATTTTTAACTATTCTGGACATCCTTTATTCTAAATTGAACGATTTCGAGTCGTGTGCAATTGCATCCAAACTTTGTTTTTTCAAACGGATGGATTACTTTTAATATCTTTCACGATCTCGCTTTTTTTCAGCAAAGTTTCAGTTTAAAATCTATTTATTTTTCCGAATTATTTCTAGATATTTGTGGGTTTTTTGAAATTTGGTGAGTAAATTCTTAGCAAACTTCAATTAAGTTTCTACATATCAAACACAATTTTTCAGTCTTTGTTTGAGTATAAAAAATAATTTTAAATTGACTTTTATGAATATGTGATGTTATACCTTCATTATCAAGAAAAATAAAGATCACACCAGGGATAATTTACAATGATACGTTTACTAATCTTTAATCCTTAAATGCATATTGTATCATTTTCGATACCATAAGTGTTCCCGATTTATTGGGGGTTTTATTCACATATTCCGTATTCTCACCAGAAATTTAAAAGAGCAATTTTCACTTTACTTAATGACAGACCATTCGTAATTAAATAAAGAAAAATTTACTATTTAGATTTTTCTGGTATGAATTCTGATTCTTTGAATTGCGCATTTTTTGGAACGCGTTCTATCCTATGCATTTAAGGGTTAAGAATGAAATTATTTAATAAGCTTATGTCCAAAATGCTCGCTTTCTACTGTGCATGCAGCCAAATAATAAAAACAGGGTAACAATTTGTTGTTATTATTATTATTATTACTGTCATTATTATTATTTTACAAAACAAGAAATCGCGTCACTTTCCATTTTAATCTATTTATTTCTTTTGATATTTTAGGAACTTTTAATTAGAAATTAGCGTTGAATTTTAATTGATTTTCGATACATTTTTAATATCTAACAAATACCACGCTTTACTTTGTAATGTTATATTGAATCAAAGAGAACGGTAAAATAATGCATTCATTTCAACATAAAAACAAATAATAAACTATTAGAAAAAAAAAAAAGATAAAACTTTTATAAATTTTCAAATTCTCAGATTAAGGTGTGCCCTTTTAACTTTCTTATCGATAACTTTTCGCATACCCTATCTTTTGGAAACGAAATTGCATTAGATTTAATCATATTTCAAGGCAGTATGTTTACATCTTTTATCCCACAGTGGTGTTGAATTGGTGTTGTTTGCATCTCTTATGCCAAACTGTAAAAAATATTCATCCAAAATAACAACCATTAATTAAAAAATTATACTTTTCTTTATTTAATTGCGGATCATTAAATTTAGTTTATGTCAGTATCGAACATTAAATGTAATGAAGATTAATATTTTGAAATAATGGTAGATATTTTGAATAAAATCATTCTCCAATTTTGCAACACTTCAATATATGCAATGCAAAGTGCATTTTCTGCATCAACTAAGAAATTAAGACATCAACTAAGAACGTAAATCAAACATACGAAAATGTCAAAGGCTCAGCGGGCCACAGAGAAATTCCTGGCGAGCCAATTGTGGCCCGCGGGCCATGTGTTTGACATGCCTGCTGTAGAGCGATATACACCAAAAAATAATCAGCCCCAGTTTATATCAAGGCCTAACTGAATCTAAAGTTTTGTAAAATTCCTTGCATTATTCCATTATTTTAACGCAACCGAAACTTAATGATAAAAATATCATATGAATTGAATATCTCCAACTCCGCGAAAAAGAAACAAGGTCGGGAATCGAACCGAAAATCTTTGGCTTACAGGGCCAGTGCTTTGCCGTTTAAGCTAATTGGGGTGACAACCGGCGAATATTTCTAGCATAGATCTGAGGGAGGCATTGCCCGCTTAGACCCGGTGGACATTTCACCCTGTGGACAATGCCTCAGCGAGGCATGCTCACGTCTGAGCGAGAAATGCCTGCCGGTTATAGGCTCAGCTAGCTGAAACGGTAAAACATTGGCCCTGTAAGACAAAATTTTGGACTCAATTCCTGGTACAGTTATTTTTCGTGTAGTTGGAAATACTCAGTTTATATGATTCACTGCCATTATTCTTGAGTTAGAGCGCTCCGAAAATTTTTGGGCATATAAGCAGACTCACCGACAGATATTTTCTAAAAGCCATTAAACCGTGTTCAGGAATTATAAAATGTGTAAATCCATCGAAAACCTGAAATCGAAATTTTTCACGAATCCAATATTCTTGTGAAGATAGTAGAAAGTAAAATTTCAAAAACGTCAGTCTCCATAAAATGTATAAGATGTCATTGCTTTCACATTTCCTGCGTTAATATTTTATTTCTTCAAAATCGAAAACTTGCATCGAGTAAAAATGTGGATAAGAGTCATCCAATATGCTGCACTTCAAATATTTCTTAAACATTATTTGAAAAACATATTTAAAGTACGCACTTTCTTTTAGAAGATGGTGTTTTAAAGATAAAACGTGTAAAAAAAAAAAAAAAAAAAAAAAAAAAATTAAGAAACTGAAGTATGACTTGCTTGAACTTAAATTCGAAACTCTAGTAAAAGTTTTAAAAAACATTCTTAAAGCAGATACTTTATAAGTGAAATTTTAAATTCATGCTTTTTTCATTATTTTTTTATTATAATTTAAAGGGAAAAAAGCTATTTCTATTAATAGAATTATATATTAATTTAACGAAAGTAATTGAAAATGTTATAAAAATGTTAATTATATACAAAAAATTTATAATTAATATATTTTTTAATTTATCACTCAGTTTGTGTATTTTTTTATGTTTCTGTAATTAGTATATTTATGGATAAATATATATTTAAATTCAAAACATAATTTATATATATATATATATATGTAATAAAATAAAAAAAAAAAAATTTTGCGCCATTTTTTTTTTTATTCATTCTTAGCTTCAATTCTAAATTTGTGGAACATATTTCAATCTTAGTTTCGTCTTGTAACAGCTAAAATTCTTTTTCTTACTTTAGTTATTAATAAATTATTTCTTGCTTCTCAAAAAGGCGGGAAGTATTTCGTAAGCTTTTTACTTTCTGGCATATTCCTGCGATTTTAATTTTATTTTTTATTTTTTAACATCGCGTGACAAGTGTTACTACGCGTTGCTAAAGGGCTTAGTGTTCCGAGGAAAAAATATAGTTCTTGCCAGTAGACCGCCTATTACGGCCAATTAGAATTGATCATTTTGTCCGTTAGAGGCTCGAGTCCATCCTGATTGGATTTTTAAAATGATTGACGCGGAGTAGGAGGGCGCTAGTTTTGTCGTGAAAATGATTTTTTCATTTGGCTTTTCAGGAGAGTAGAATGCACCTTATCTTTAAACTATCAAGACGCGCGTTTTATTTCTCCGCTGAATTAGAAATGTCATTTTTTCCGAGATTGTAGAACGCCGGAATGTTGCAGCTTAGTGAGCGAAGGCCGTAGTGATAGATGTGTGGAACGGTGATCTGTGGAGTAACTTAAGTTCGTGCTCTAAATAATAAAGAACTAAAACACTGAAAAAAAAAAAATAAAAAAAAATAAAAAAAAAAAATAAATAAATAAATTTGTTCTCGTAGGAGTTTCTCCAATAACAATGCAAGAAAATCAGTGTTTTAGTTCTTTATTATTTAGAGCACGAACTTAAGTTACTCCACAGATCACCGTTCCACACATCTATCACTACGGCCTTCGCTCACTAAGCTGCAACATTCCGGCGTTCTACAATCTCGGAAAAATGACATTTCTAATTCAGCGGAGAAATAAAACGCGCGTCTTGATAGTTTAAAGATAAGGTGCATTCTACTCTCCTGAAAAGCCAAATGAAAAAATCATTTTCACGACAAAACTAGCGCCCTCCTACTCCGCGTCAATCATTTTAAAAATCCAATCAGGATGGACTCGAGCCTCTAACGGACAAAATGATCAATTCTAATTGGCCGTAATAGGCGGTCTACTGGCAAGAACTATATTTTTTCCTCGGAACACTAAGCCCTTTAGCAAAGCGTAGTAACACTTGTCACGCGATGTTAAAAAATAAAAAATAAAATTAAAATCGCAGGAATATGCCAGAAAGTAAAAAGCTTACGAAATACTTCCCGCCTTTTTGAGAAGCAAGAAATAATTTATTAATAACTAAAGTAAGAAAAAGAATTTTAGCTGTTACAAGACGAAACTAAGATTGAAATATGTTCCACAAATTTAGAATTGAAGCTAAGAGAGAATAAAAAAAAAATGGCGCAATTTTTTTTTTTTTTTTTTTATTACAAATCCCCCCTCCCAGAAAGACGGGTGAAAAAGTAGGTCTGAGACCTGCAATTTCACAGAAAGGGAGATGATGCAGACTTAGCTCACGAAGTTGTTGATATAAGTAATAATAATTAGATACTGAATAAAAAAAAAATTTAAATTAATTTCTCTTTTTTATATAAATATAGAATTCAAATTTAAAAACACCAAGGTGATGCGTGGAATAACTTCAAATTTAAATACAATAAAATAGGCTTCAATACAAATACAAGATATAATCTTGTTTAAAGTACACATCAAAAAGTAATTTGAAAATATAAGCAATTACCCATAGTAATAACATAAAAATGAAACATAAAAATGAAAAACAATAACGTTAAATTCTTTTTTAACAATGTCAAATCTAGAAATCAATTTTTAAAAGTTTATTTCAAAAATCTTCTTAAAGTCATATTTGGAATGGCATAGTTCATTACCTCATTTTAAGGATGTCTAATTCATTTAACTGTCCAAATTCATCAGCTAACATTATAATATTAGTTCAGTTTTTGTGTGAGTAAGTCCTTGAACATTCATAACAGTTCCATTTTGGAATCTTTGTGAAAATACTTTTATAATTGTATTTTTAATTAATAACACATTTTATAATATAGTAATAATAAAATTTAACAATGTAAATAATAAACAATATAATTAAGAAACATAATAAGGAAAAATATCAATAATAATAAATATCATAAGTGTAAGTAAATCTCATAATGGGTATAAGTAAATCTCATAATGGGTATAAGTAAATCTCTTAATAAGTAATAATAAATATCACAAAAGACATTCTTTAAATACTTAATCTCGTTTATCTCATCTCATATTTTTGGGATGAAATATAGAGAGAAGTGGAATAAAATAAAAAAATGCAATCAACTATGAAATCATTTACTTAATCTGGTAATCCGAGTACAGGATTAAGTAGGAATATGTACAAAAAAAAATTAAAATATAATATGATAAATTAAAATAAAATAAAGATAAATAAAAATTTTGTTCATGTTTGAGAATGCACGTGACCTTTAAACTACTAAGATTCTTAAAAAGAAATATTAATAAATGATAAAAATAAAAAACAAGATCTATTCATGTCAAATAATTACGCAATAAATATTCTCTCGGTGTGATAAAACATTGCAAGATGCAAGTAGGAAAGAGAAAAAGAAACAAAATTATATTATAATTGACATGTAATTGGACTGGAATGCAGAAGCAAAGAAAGAGAGAAAGAAAAAAAAATATATTAAAATAAAGTGATAAAAATTTTGTTACTTGGAAAATAATTAATTTAATAATTGATAGATTAAACTTAATATTACAAATAGGTTCAGTTGAAAAAAAAGTATTCTAAGTAGAGTAATTCAGTACAGAATAAGAAATTTCCACTTTGTTCGTCTACGCCGGCATAAATAAACAAATATAAAAATTTCCAGACAAGTGACACTCTCGCTGCAGTCAAGAGATATCATTGCCATTCTGTGAGAATTACAGGATATTATCTGAATTAAAATATGAAAAGAAATTTACTGTTTAAGAGAAAAAATTATAAAATGATAAACTAGAGATATAGTTTAAGCTACAGTTTTTACCTGAGTTTGTTGTTGTTGACTAGGGGGTTGTTGCTCATGACTTAATTTAAATTTATCAGGGGAATAATAAGGCCTTAATTTAGATACATGTACTATTTCTGAACTTTTGAACTGGTTTTGCCTATCAATTTCAAAATTTACTTCGGATAATTTGTTAAGAATTTTATAAGGGCCACTAAATACTTGTGACAACTTTCTAGTATTAGGGTACTGAAATTCTTCATAGATAACTAGATCTCCTATTTTAAATTTTGGTTCGATATAATCTTTATCATAATATCTTTTATTTTTTAAATGAAATTCATCAGTTCTTGTTTTAGCAATTTTAAGTGCTTCATGAACAGGGGGATAATAATTTTGTTGTAAGGGGGAGTCATAGGGTAATTGGCCAAAAAGCAAGTACGCAGGTGGAAATTTGGTAATAGAATGGGGTGTATTATTATATTCATTAATTACCTCAGTTAAAAGCTTAGTCCAGGGAATTTTAGAGGTAGTGGAGTTTACTTTACATTTTAATCTAGTTACTATTGTCTGATTTACTCTTTCACATTTCCCATTCGTTTGTGGATGATGGGCAGTGGTCAAACGTTGTTTAATATTATGATTTCGCAGGAATTTTTTGAATCTTGAAGAAGTAAAAGCAGCATTCCTGTCACTAAGTATTTTTTGAGGGGACTGTACACTTGAAATCTTACTAAAACAGAATAATTGTTGAGGGATTTTGATATTGAAAATTTGTTTCAGACAATTTGTATAAGTTTCTGTAGTGACACTTTTGGAAGGAAATGCCCAAACATATCTTGTGGCATGGTCTATTATAATATGGAGATATTTTTTTGTAGAATTATAATAATTGAACCCTCCTACAGTATCAACAGACAGACAGTCAAAAGGTTGATCTGTAGTGGGCATAGCTTGTAATAAGCCAAATTTTTTCTGTCTAGGTTTTTTATTTTTCTGGCAAATATCACAGTATTTAACAAAGTTAGTAATGTCTTGGGTCATATCTGGCCAATAATAGTTAGGAGAAATTAAATTTTGCATTTTTTGAACACCAGGGTGACCAAACTGTTCATGAGCAACATTAAGCAATTTTTTTCTTAGGGACATGGGAACTACCACTTTACGAAAACCTTTTCTTTTAACTATAATCAGTCCATTGTCATTAATATAATTTGATCCACACACATTTTCTTTTTCTTGCATCTCAATAATCTCTTTAACGTCAAGAAGAAAAGTAAGGGGCTTACAAAAATGAGAAATAGGGTTTCGGGACAACATGTCGGCTTCGACATTTGTAGATCCCTTTAAGTACTCTATTTTGTAATCGAACATACTTAACTTCAATGACCACCTAAATAATCGACCTCTTAAATGTTTGACATTTTTTAACCAAACAAGAGATGCATGATCAGTATGGATGGTAAATTGTACACCGTGAAAGTAATGATAAAATTTATCTAAAGTATCAATGATAGCAAGACACTCTAGTTCGGTAATGAAATAATTTTTCTCATAACTTCTCAATCCTCTAGAAAAATAAGCAATTGGATGTAAAAAGTTATTATGGTCGGGTTGTTTAAGAACTGCACCTACCGCTACCTGAGAAGCGTCAACAAACATGTGTAGGGGTAATTTTGGGTCATAAATCTTTAAAATTGGTTTAGCAATGAGGGCATCTTTTAATTTTTGAAAAGAGTTTTGACATTCAGTATTCCATTCCCAAATAGTATCTTTCTTAAGTAATTTATTTAGGGGGTGTCTAATTTCAGCATATTTGTCAATAAATTTATGATACACATTTATAGAACCAAGAAATCTTTGTAATTCTTTAGTGTTAGTAGGAGGTTTTAATTTTTTAATCGTTTCTATATTAGTATTAGCTGGAGTTAAAGTTCCATTTTGGATTTCATACCCTAGAAAATTGATTTGTTTTTGAGCAAAAGTACATTTAGATAATTTTAATTTAATATTTTCTATTCGGCATAAATCAAAAATTTGGATGAGATGCTGTATATGTTCATCTATTGATTTAGAAAAAATAATTATATCATCAAAATAATAACAAGCAAAGTCTATTTTATATTTTGTAAGAATTCTTCTAATTGTCCTGTTGAAAATTGGGGGGCCTACCTTTACACCAAAGGGGAGAACATTCCATTCCCAGAGCCCACAATTAGTAGTAAAGGCTAACTTTTCGGAATCGGCTGGGTGAATAGGTATGTGCCAATAGCCTGAGGCTAAATCTAGTGTAGAGAAATATTGGGCACCACTTAATTTGTCTAAAATTTCATCTATTCGGGGTAAAGGTTCAGCGTCATTTTTCATGATAGAATTTAATTTTCGGTAGTCAACACACATTCGGGTTTTTTTACCTTCATCTCGTTTATTTACTAACGTAACTGGAGAAGAGTAGGGGCTATAACTTTCTTTAATTAACCCAGCAGCTAATAATGATTGGATTTGCTGAGATATTTCTTTTTCATCAGCAGTGGATGTACGATAAGGCCTCAAAGATATTGGTAGGTCAGATTTAAGATAAATACGCTGAGGTTCAATATTAATTCTCCCTACATCATATTTATTTTTTGCAAAAATATCTAAATAATCCCTTAAAAGTTCCCTTACATTTTTATTTTGAATAGCATTCAGATCCCCCAATAGATTATAATCATCATTATTAGTTCGCGACAAGGATTGAGGAGTTATGGTATTTCCATAATCGGGTTGCACAGTAGTATCATTTTTTATAATATCAAAATGAAGCAATTCTAAGTTATCACTGGATATGTTGACATATGGGTTTAACGAAATATTGTCTTGTAACACCTGGCTTTTTGCACAATCAATTTTTAATTTAAATTTGGCACAATCAGGTAAACCTAAAATAGCATAGTCCAAATCAAGTTGACTTACTAAAAAATTAACATATCTCTTTATATTACCAAATTTAATACATAATCGACAAGATTTATTAATTGTAAGAGTTCCTTGTGCCTGTCTGATAGTAATAGGGGTAACATTATGTAAATTACCATTTAAATATCGAACAAATTTGAGGGGTAAAATTGAGACAGTTGATCCACTATCCACCACACAATACACTTTGTTATTGCCCACATATCCAGGGATAAATAATTGTCAAATATTATTAGTAGGGGGTGGTTGAATATGAGCAGGAGTTTGAGCTTGACAGGAATTTGTGTTAAATATACAACTCCTTTCCCAATGATATGCATTTTCTATGCCTCTGTTTAAACATATTCTGCACGGACGACTTGGGTAGTTATTCTGGTAATGAGTCGTAGGCATTCTAGGAGTGAAAAACCTAGGATTAAAATTTTGGAATGGATTGTTTAGAGTAGGTCGAGTCCAATGTCTGGGCTGAGGATTGGGATTGTGCATAGGTCTAGTTTGTTGAAAATTTCTATTGCTGTTATTAGAGGTATGATTTGGAATCGCTGCTAATTGTTTAGCAATGCGAAACCATTCACGAGTATTGGAAGGAGGGTTAACCATCAAACAATTTTGATACTCCGGCTGAAGGCCATCAATTAATCCCTGTATAATTAAATTTTCCTCAAGCTGAAGTTGCCTTCCAATCTCAACTTTCTTTCTAAAATAAGAATCCAAATCACTTAGATCATTTAACTTTAAGGAAGTAAATTCAGAAAATTTTGGAACTCTAACTTGAATGAATTTTTCACTTAAAATCTCGACAATTTCTTCATAAGTAGCACAATCCAAACAATCATTTATATAAGTTTTTAGCGCTTCCCCCTTTAAATATTTTGAAATATTTTGGTGTTTCCACTCATTATCTTTCTTTTCTACCGAACATTCTCGATCAAAATGTTTAAACCATTTAAATATATCCATGCCCGACCCAAATTCAAAAGGGACAATATCAAGTTTATTTTCTGACATTTTTTCTTCTTTTACTAATCCTGATCTTAATTGCATATAAGAAGGATAATTCATATGAAAAATTTTTAAATGCTATACTTCAATTATTAAAATTCAATTACTATACTTCAAATACTTCAATAAATAACAATAAAAATAATAAATAATAAATAAATCAATTCTGTGTGAATTCATGTGAAATAAATAAATAATAAATAAATAAGTAATAAAATAATAAATATCGGTTTTCCATGCATGGGAAATAACAAATAATTTTAAGAACAAAAATACTTTTCTTTACGTATTGAAAATAATTTTAGCAACAGAGAATTTTTTTTAACAACAAATTAATCCATCTTTCGATTTTAAAAAAAAAAATAAATAAATAAATAACACCTTTAAAACTAAATAAAATTTCTATGAGCATAAAATTTCAATTATAAATTAAGAACACATTTATTTTTTAATATCTGTAATAAAAGAGAAAGAAAAAATCAAGAATTTAAACAAAGAAATGATTATTAAAATTTCTTAGCCAATAAACAAATAAAATAATAACTTACAGACATGTTCGATGTGGCCTTGTTCAAATACCTAATTTTTTATTAAACTAAACAAAAAATAAAGCACTTCGTAGATACGACTCACAGGTGCAAATTTCAATTATCTTGTATTACTGATGGAATATACCGTAGTTTCGCAACCACACAGCAGGTGTTCATTTATTATGAAATGAAAATTTATCAAAATATTTATGCACTTTTACCTAGAAAATACAGTAAATAAATAAATAAAAGAAAATGATGTTGAATTGATTTCATGCAGGTGATCTTTTGTAATTTTTATTTTGCATATCTCACAGTTTGGTTGCATATCTCTCAGTTGAAAAGTTTCTCACTAGAATGCGAGGTATATTTCACATTTAAAATATTTGTAGATGTAGATACCACACATAATTACAAACAAAACTTTATAAGACGATCTTTTTTCAGCTGAAAGGTTTATCATTTATGCACATGAAGATGTTTTTCCATGCAGGCCATCTCGTCGTAACATGGGTGGAAGTAGACGCAGATGAGGTTAAAGATGCGTGCAGCTAACATCTCAAAAACTCTGACTGTTAGTAACACACATTGAGTCTTATTGCAGGAAACAAAATTACAATATTAGTATTAACACACAGCAGCTGATCCCATCCATCTTCAGTCTTGGACATACCATTTAGATGGAAGATATCATAGTTATTTTTTTTTTTTCTGTATTAAATGTTAAGATGAAAACAATACCAGGAAAAATGTAGGAACAACTGTAAGTGTATGAAGAGCATGCAGCTTATTCTCAAAAGTTTTACGCCGGTTTTAAAATTCAAAATGTATTTTGGGAAGCTGAGTCATTATTATAATTAGAGTGTTGTCATTATACGCTCTATAAAAATGCTAAGTATGAATGCAAATGCACTAAAAAAGTTTAAAGTGTTCCACAATGAATTAAATTTGTCTATAAAGAATAAAATTAGTGAGATGTGGCAATCCCAAAACTTTCTTCTATCTTATAAATGATGATATGTCATAATTCGCTAGTATAGTGCCAAAATTAAAAAACAATCTACGCCCATTATGAGAATTCAAAGGAATGAAATTGGTTTTTGAGGTATGAATATCGCTAAAACCGTGTAAATAATGCAAGATGCAGCATAGAAGCGCCTCCAGTTGAGTGATTTACACCAAAACCTAATCAGATACAACTAATCTAAACATCTAATTAAATATAAAGTTTGATGAAAATCCACGCATTAGTCCTTGAGATGAGAGTATTTAAAATCGTGCAAAATGCAGCATAACAGCGAAATCAGTCGGAAAATTTATACCAAAACATAATGAATATCATACTTTACCAAAATAAACATGAATCTCAAGTTTGGTAAAATCCATGCACTAGTTTTTGACATAGGTCTATTGAGTCAATTATAAAAGAATTCAGAAAAGCGTGTTGGGCGATATACACTAAACCCTAATCAGCATAAGTTTATATCAGTATCTAACTGAATCTAAAGTTTTGCAAAAATTTTGTGCATTAGTTCTTAAGATAAAGCGATCACAAAATTTTTGCTGATACAGACTCACAGACTCAGAATGATTGACAGATTGACAGACAGTCTTTTTCTAAAAGCTATTAAATCGTGTTCAGGACTTCTAAAAGGCATAAATCCATCGAAAACCTGAAGTCGAAATTTTTCACGAGTCCAATACTTTCTTCTTATAAAGATAGAAGAAAGTAAAATTTCAAACATAAGCTAGTCTCCAAAAAATGTATAATATGTCATTGCTTTCCTATTTCATACGTTAATATTTTATTTTATCAAATCCGAAAAATTGCATCGAGTAAAAATATGAATAAGAGTCATCCAATATGTTGCACTTCAAATATTTCTTAAACACAATTTGAAAAACACATATTTAAAGTACGTACTTTTTTTAAAGATGATGTTTTGAGGATGAAACGTTAAAAATGAAAGCTTTAAAAAGCTGAAGTATGAGTTGTTTCAACTTAAATTCGAAACTCTAGTAAAAGTTTTTAAAAACATTTTTAAAGGAGACACTTGTAAGTCAAATTTGAAATTTAAACTTTTTTAAATTATTTTTTATTTAGAATTCAAAAAGAAAAACTGTAAAAAAGATATTTCGCTTATTAAAATTTATATTAATTTAATGAAAGTGAATAAAAGCTGTTAAGTAAAATAATTTATAATTAAAGTTAATCCTTTTTTTATTTATCATTCAGCTTGTGTGATTTTTTATGTTTCTGTATTTAATATATTCATAAATAAATATATACTGACAATCAAAAGCTAATTTATAAATATACGTATAATGATTATTTATTTTATAATCAGTTTCTTGGGAGAAACAATTTAAAAGAGTAAAACGTATTTTTAGAATATAAATCGTAAAAGAATGCAGCCAAACTTGCTAGGGGATAATGCCAAAAAGTAATCAGCACCAGTGTATGTCAAGATCTAGCTGAATCTAAAATTTTCTAAAATTCTGTGCATTAGTTCTCGAGATAGAGCACCAAAAAAATTTTGTGATATATAGACAGACTCACAGACAGTTATTTTCTAAAAATATTTAAATCGTGTTCAAAACTTGTAAAACATATAAATCCATTGAAAACCTGAAGTTGAAATTTTTCACGAATACAATACTTTCTTAGAAGAAAGTAAAATTTCAAAAAACGTCAGTCTCCATCAAATGTATAAGATGTCATTGCTATCCCATTTCTTATGTTAATATTTTATTTCATCAAAATGGAAAACTTGCATCAAGTAGAAATATGGATAAGAGTCATCCAATATGTTACACTTCAGATATTTTTATACTCTCTTTGAAAAACACATATTAAAAGTACGCACTTTTTTTCTTAAAAGATGATGTTTTGAGGATGAAACGTAAAAAATGAAATCTTAAAAAAGCTGAATTTAAATTCGAAACTGTAGTATAAGTTAAAAAAAAATATTTTTAAAGTAAGTACTTGTAAATAAAATATGAAATTCAAACCTTTTATTATTTTTTAATTAGAATTTAAAGAAGAACACTGTAAAAAAGGCTATTTCGGTTATTAGAATTTATATTACTAAGTATAAATGAATCGATAATTGATCAAAAATCTTATAAAAACTGTTTGTTTTACAAATTATTTTATAATTAATGTTAATCATTTTTTATTTATAATTTAGTTTACATGGTTTTTTATGTATCTATATTAGTTTTTGACATAGAATTATTGCGGAAATCATTAAAGAATGAAGCATAGCCTGTATGGTAACATGTAACAAAAATAATTAGCGCCAGTTTATTAAAAGGTTTAACTAAATCCATAACTCTGTAAAATTCCATGCATTATTTCTTGAGATAGATCACCCACAAAATTTTTGTCACATACAGACTCACAGATTAATATATTGATAGACAGATTCACAAACTGACATATTCATAGATAGACACACAGACAGAAATTTTCTAAAAACCATCAAATCGTGTTCAGGAACACATATGAATCCATCGATAACCTAAAGTTAAATATTTTTACGAATCACTGTACTTTCTTCTTGTAAAGATAGAAGAAAGTAAAAATTCATGAAAGTTATTCTCTATAAAATGTATAATATATCATTTCTTTCTCATTTCTTACGTTACTATTATATTTCATCACAATCGAAACTTGCATTGAGTAAAAATATGGATAAAACTTATCCAATATGTTGCACTTCAAAAAAATTTTATACACTCTTCGAAAAACACATATTTAAAATGAGTACTTTCTTTTAATATATGATGTTTTGAGGATGAATCGTATAAAATGAAATGTTTAAAAAGCTGAAGTATGAGTTTCTTGAACTTTAATTCAAAACTCTAGCAAAAACTAATTTATATATATACATATATGTATATATATATGCATACATACATAAATGATTATTTATTTCGTAATCGGGTTCCTCAGAGAAAAAATTTAAAAGAATGAAACATATTTTTAGAATATAAATCGTAAATGAATGCAGCCACCTGTTAGACGATAGCACCAAAAAAATATTCTGCACCCGTGCATATCAAGATCTAGCTGAGTCTAAATTTCTCTAAAATTCCGTACATTAGTTTGTGAGATAGAGCACCCACAAAATTTTTTTCACATCCAGACAGACTCACATACAGGTATTTTCTAGAAACCATTAAATCGTGTTCAGGATTTCTCAAACATTTAAATCCATCGAAAACCTGAAGTTGACATTTTTCACGAATCCAATACGTTCTTCTTTTGAAGAAAGAAGAAAGTAAAATTTCAAAAAAGTCTGTCTCCAACAACTGTATAAGATGTCACTACTATCCCATTTCTTACGTTAATATTTTATTTCATCAAAATCGAAAACTCGCATCAGGTAAAAATATGGATAAGATTCATCCAATATGTTACACTTCAAATATTTCTTAAACAGTATTTGAAAAACATATATTTAAAGTATGTACTTTCTTTTAAAAATGATGTTTTGAGGGAGAAACGTAAAATATGAAAGCTTTAAAAATCTGAAGTATAAGTTGCCTGAACTTATATTCGAAACTCTAACTTTTAAAACGTTTTAAAAAACATTTTTAAAGCATCTACTTATAAGTCAAATTTGAAATTCAATTTAATTTATTTTTTTTATTAGTATTTAAAGGGGAACACTTGTAAAAAGCAATTTCGGTAGTTATTAAAACATATTAATTTAATGAAAGTGATCGAAAATGTTATAAAAACTGTTAGTTATGTTAAATAATTCGTAATCAATATTAATCATTTTTTTATTTATCATTCAGCTCGTTTGCTTTTTTACGTTTTTGTAATTTATATATTCAATAAATAAATATATATTTAAAATCAAAACATAATTTCTATATCTATATACATTTATAAAATTATTATTATTTTGTAAATGGATTCTTCAGAGAAAAAAATTAAAAGAGTGAAACATATATTTTTGAATGTAAATTAGAAATTTTTAAAAGTAAAAGGCATCCTTAGCATTTTATCAATTTTTATAGTATCAGTTTTAAAATTCAAAATGTATTTTGGGAAGCTGAACCAATGTTATAATTAGAATGTTGATTATATGCACAATAAAAATGCGAAATATGAATGCAAGTATGTACTAAATATCGCTAAAGTGTTCCATTATGAATGTGTACTTATAATTAAATTTTTCTCCAAGTTGTTCATTAGAAAAGGTTCTCAGTAAGGAAGAATATGTAAGATGTTTGTAGTCGAGACATTAGAAGCCCCCTGTAAAGGGAGTTTAATGTACTTCTATGGTTTCGTTCTTCTGACGAAACCCTATTTATCTCACTACCCTGTCTGTCTTTCCATCATAGAGTCCGTACACAAAAACTGCATAAATCTGAGGTATAAAATTTTATATACTTACAGCTGAATATCTTCTATCACACGATAAATCTTAAAATTTTGGAAAAAGTCTTATATTTAAACTAAGTTAATTTTTTCAATGCCATTAGCTCATTTATGAAATTTAAATTTTAAGAGTGAACCTTAATTTCAACTTTTTTTGTGCAGGCATCATAACTTGGAGGATAAGCATCTCACACGGAAACAAAAGGTTCTTCGTTCATACCCCGATGTTGGAAGTTGGAATTTTCGTATTAACTCATTAAAGACGGTTGGCCAGAAAACTTGCCATGTTAGGCTAGTAAAACATTAAATGCAAATTCCAATATTTTAATTAAGATATTTTCACATTACCTATTCTCAGACTTTGAGTGATAAAACAATGCAACTTCACAATGTAGAAAAAACTTTTGTCGAAGATTTAAAAGTAGTGTAAAAGATACTGATCGTTAATGAGTTAAGATGGATTTGATTAAAAGGAATTTCATGTTATTTGCCAGTTTGAGGATTTATTTTATTTATTATTATTATTATTATGCTGTTATAAATAATCACTGACATTCATAATATTTTTTTGGAAATTAATGTTATTTCTATTTTAAAAACTATAACGATTAAATAATGATTCAGCATTTTGAATTTCGTTTACTTTTTTTTCTTTTCTTTCTTTCTTTCTTTTTCTTTTTCTTTTTTTTTAGAAATTTAAAATTTTACATATATAATATATATCCGCTATTTTTTTCAAATTTTCGAAAAATTAGGAATTTTGGATTTTATTTATATAATTTGATTTGAACATTTTTTATTTTATTAAAATAAATAACTTCCTTTTATAAGTGCTTTAAAATAAAATATGTTGGTGTTATCATCTATGTAAGAATTTAGTAACTATAAATTAACAATTTGGATTTATTAAGTAAAGTATAAGTTCTTATGAAAGAAACATTAAACGAAACCCTCTGTGCATCTGAAATTACATTTACCCACTTCTTGTAAAGGATCATCTGTTATAATATATCACTTATTTTTCGTAAATAAGACAGACTTGGTAAAATATGAAACGTAAATTATTAGTACTTTTGAAATCGATTTCTTGAATTATTCCAGTATTTTTTAATAATAAAGACTTTGAAAATGTATTTTTTTACATCACCTAAAGCCGAAATACTACTTTTTATTTAAACATAGATTTAATAATACCATTTAGTTTTTAGATTGGAACACTACAGATTAGTTTTATTCTTTAAATAGCATAAATAGATTCCATTAATGCAAATGCACTTTTTAAGTATAAATGACACAGACCATTAGTTTTGCTTGGAAATAACTAAATAAAAACTGAATTGGGACTAAGAATGGAAAACATACAGTTCTAAAGACGATTTCTTTCCTTGTTTATCGTTCAGCTCCATACTCAAGAGAATATCGAAACAAATGTTAACATTACATTCCAGAACTGTTTTCTCTATAGAGAAGAAAATAGTATGTAACAAAACAATTTTATAAAAGCAAAGCAATTTTAAGTGCAAAATTACGTTTTTCAAAAGCAATGTCTGTTTGATTGTCAATATCGATTGGTATTCAATATGTGATACTTACGGGCTTTCATTATTAATCATCTGATTACAGATACTTTCGCATTATTTTAACATTGTTTAAATTTTAAATAAAGAGAAATATAAAAAAAAATCGATCGTAATCAGAAAAAACAGTAATAATATTATAAAAAATAAATAACAATAACAATAATTAAGAAATTTACATTACAAAATGGATTTGTATCCATTGCGTGACGATTACGGGTTTTCATTACTAATCATATGATTACAGTTAAATTCGCATTGTTTTAACGTTTTTTAAGTTTTAAATGCAGAGAAATGTATATAAAAAAAGAGGTCTCATTCATGGAAAAATAGTAGTAATGTTAGAAATATCAAATAAAATAATAATAGTTAAAAACTTTACGCTATAAAATTGATTATTATTCAATACATGATGCTTTCATTATTAATCATCTTATTACAGTTACATTCGCATTATTTTAACATCATTTAAATTTTTAACAAAGTGAAACATTCAAAAAATCGATCGCATATCAGGATCGCATACTTTATTCATAAAATTATGATGTAAAAATAAAAATACATGAATAAAATAAAACTGCACTTTTCGGTTTAAAGTTCAAAACGGATTTGTATTCAATGCGTGACGGTTTCGGGTTTTCATTACTAATCATCTGATTACAGTTAAATACGCATTGTTTTAACGTTTTTTAAGTTTTAAAAGCAAAAAAATATATATAAAAAAAGAGATCTCATACATGGAAAAACAGTAGTAATGTTAGAAATATAAAATAAAATAATAATAGTTAAAAACTTTACGTTATAAAATTTATTATTATTCAATACGAGATGCTTTCATTATTAATCATCTGATTACAGTTACATTCGCATTATTTTAACAACATTTAAATTTTTAACAAAGAGAAACATTCGAAAAATCGATCGCATATCAGGATCGCATACTTTATTCATAAAATTACGATGTAAAAATAAAAATACATGAATAAAATAAAACTGCACTTTTCGGTTTAAACTTCAAAACCATCATAACAAGTAAAATTTTCTAAAACCAGAAAAATGTATGTTTTTACATCACATGACGCTGAAATACTATTTGTTATTAATATGTATATTTAAATGTCTCATTTATTTTTTAGATTAGAATGTTACACATTAATTTTATCCTTTAAAAACTACAAACATCCGTTAACGTAAATGCATTTTTTAAGTATAAATAACACAGATCATTAGTTTTGTTTGGCAATAACTAAGTGAAAACATAATTGGAGCTAAGAAAGGAAAACGTATAGTTCTAAAGAAGATTTCTTTGCTTGTTTAATGTTCAGCGCTATATTCAAGAGCATATCAAAACAAATGTTAACGTTACATTCCAAAACCGTTTTCTGTAAAGTGAAAAAAATAATATGTAGCAAAACAATTTTATAAAAGCAAAGTTATTTTAAGTGCAAAATTATATTTTTCAAAAGCGATTTTTGTTTGATTCTCGATATCGATTGGTATTTAATACGTGATGCTTTCGGGCTTTTATTAGTAATCATCTGATTACATGTACTTTCGCATTACTTTGCATTGTTTAAATTTTAAATGCAGAGAAATATAAGAAAATAAATCGATCGTGTACCAGGAAAAACAATAGCAATATTAAAAACAATTCAGTGTCGTCATCTTTCATTTTAAGTGAATAAAAGTTGGGATAAGCTGGAAAACATGGAAACCGTGTTAAATAATTACAAAATGTATCTTTTTACACCACCTGAAACAAGTAAATAGTATTTGTTTTTTAAACATATTTTTAACTGTCTCATTTCTTTTGTATATTAGAACAGTTCACATATTAATTTTATTCTTTAAAAACTATAAATAGATTCCATTAATGTAAACGCACTTTTAAAGTATAAATAACACGACCATTAGTTTTGTTTAAAAACGGCTAACTGAAAACTCAATTGGGGCTAAGAATGGTAAACATACAGTTCTAAAGAAGATTTATTTCCATGATTATTGTTCAACCCTATTCTCAAGTAGATATGAAAATACATGTTAACATTACATTGCAGAATTGTTTTCTCCGAAGAGAAAAACATTATGGTAACAAAATAAAAGAAAAATTATTTTAAGTGCAAAATTACGTTTTTCAAAAGCGATTTTTATTTGATTGTCAATACCAATTGATATTCAATACGTGGTGCTTTCGGGCTTTCATCTATACTAATATTATAAAGAGGAAAGATTTGATTGTTTGTTTGTTTGAATTGAATAGGCTCTGAAATTACTTGACGGATTTGAAAAATTCTTTCACCATTGGAAAGCTACACTATTTCCGGTGAACATAGGCTAATTTTTAATTGATTTATTCAAATGTTTTCCTTAATAATTCAAAATTTCATTATTTTTCATACAGAATCAATTAAAATTTTTCCGATAAAAAATAACCATTTATCTTTCCCGTTGCCAAGAAAATCAAAATCTGGAATAATAATTTCTTCTTGGTAATTAATTTTCAGTTGAACAGTATCCACGTGAAAAATTAAAATAAAAAGAATTCAAAGGAAAATAAATATGACGTCATACTTAGAAAAAAAGAGTATTTTATTATACAAGACGCACGAATATCGCTTACGTGGATAAGAGGTTCTCTTTGAAAAATGGCGACATATAGAAGTAAAATGAACGAGAAAGAATTAAATTATTAATAAAATATTTGATTTGGAAAAATATGGCGTCATAGTTTAAATAACATAGGAATTTTGAAGTTAAAAGAACAAGAGGCATGGGTATATGTAACTAATAAAAATTGGTAAATAATGACGTCACATCTATACCAATATTATAAAGAGTAAAGATTTGATTGTTTGTTTGTTTGAATTGAATAGGCTCAGAAAGTACTTGACGGATTTGAAAAATTCTTTCACCGTTGGAACTAAATGATTAAAACCTAAGTGATTTTGGATTGCCGTCTTCAGTTCGTACAGAAAATAATGTGACAAAAACAATGGCACAGCACCATAACACAAATAATTTGACCGCTTTTGTTAATGAAAATCTGCCAAAATTAGTCCCAGATCAAAGATATGCTTTTGACATAATAGTCGATAGCGTAAATAACAACAATTTTTTTTATTATTATTTTTTTTTTTTTTTTTGGATGCGCCAGGTAGCACTGGAAAGACTTTTATTGCAAATTTAATACTTGCTAAGATAAGACAATCAGGGAAGATAACGATAAAAGTTGTTTCGTCAGGAATCGCTGCAACCCTTCAAAAGGATGGAAAAACTGCTCATTCAACTTTTAAACTTCCACTAACCGTAAATCTTGAGCAACAATCGTACCATAGTACCATACAACAGTACCATACTCAAGAGGATATCAAAACGAATGTTAACATTACATTCCAGAAATGTTTTCTCCGAAGAGAAAAAAAAATAATGGTAACAAAATAAAAGGAAAATTATTTTAAGTACAAAATTGCGTTTTTCAAACGAGATTTTTGTTTGATTGTCAGCATCGATTGGTATGGATTGGGATGCTACCAAGCTTTCATTAGTATTCATCTGATTACCGATACTTTGGCATTATTTTAACATTGTTAAAATATAAAATGAAGATAAATATGGAAAAAGTTCATCGCATACTAAAATTAATAGTAATATATATACATTTTTTAAGTTGTAAATTGCACACCAAACATGCCAAATGAGGTGCATTCATACAATATCTTAGTTTAATAAATATGCATATCTTGATGCAATGGTTATTGCACTCTTATGCAAAAATACAAAATACATTACGATTACATTCTACTATATTCAGTAATATGGAAATAATATGACCACATCTTAAACAATATAACCTCACCATGGAAACCTAGAATTATTACGTATCATGGCATATCATTGAATTCATTATGTCTGATAAGATTTAAGGGGAAAATCACCATAGAAACATGTTATCAATATCTAAAATGAGAGTTTATTGAAATAATTGCGTATGATAGGATTTAACAGAGCGAAAGAAACTTTTATTATTTATTTTTTGATTAAACTGTTATAAAATTTTAAATAGCTCGACTAAAGTCTACAACGAATATATCTACTAAATTTCAAACCATTCAGATGGGTAATTTTTGCACAATTAAATGAGTACATACGGACAGACTGACGGACGGACCAGACGACAGCTATTGGTGCCACGTATTTATTTTATTGTGGACGACTTAAAAACTGATTATTTATCAAAAAATGGCTTGAACTCAGTAATTAAGTTCTTTAATATCTCAAGATATACTTGAATTTTTAAATAGTAATAATGTGAAATTTAGGTATGTTTTTCCGTTAAAACTGATTAAAAGAATTTGAAGTCATAATTTTTTTCTAAAATATTGACAAAAATAATCAGATTAATTAACCAAAATAACTCTTATGAAAATATCACAGATCTTATGAGAGTAATGTATTAAATTGAATTATGATCCTCACTGTAAATGGAAAGGCTTTTGCAGTTGAAAATGTTTCACACTGTAAAAAAAAAAAAAAAAAAAAAAAAAAATCCGTTAAATTTACGGTAAAAACTGCTGGCAGCAACATTACCCGCAATTTTGCCGTAAAAGTTGCAGTAAAATTAGATGTTATAAAAAATGTTCATCTCATTTTACAGCAAAATCTGTTGGCAACATTACTGCTAGCAGTTTTTGCCGTAAATTTAACGGATTTTTTTTTCACAATGCATATTTTTTTAAAAGAAACAAAATATAGACCTATGAAATGTATTAAAAAATTAACGATTTAAAAAATATTTATTTAAGACTGTTTCTCTACTTTTTCTAAATTAAATCGAGCAGATTATACTATGTGAAAAGAAAAGAAATCTTTTATTATTAGACAGAATAAATAAAATTTATATAAATTTTTTTTCAATGATACTTAAAAATACCGTCAGTGCATAAAGAGTTAAACGAGTTTCAAGATTCAGGAATAACTGCTCTAAATAGAACACCTTGTTTCGAAATAGTCTTAGCTTTGTCGAAGCCGATAAATAAGCAGTAGTCCAACAGCTGATCGTACAAAACCTTATGTCATCGAACACGATTTATTTATTTTTTATTTATTTATTTATTTTTTTTTAATGGAAGAGAAGTAATAGAGGACTCTAATGTCCCATGTCTGCCGGAAGCGAAGTGGTGCATAAGCCAAAAATTTATACCACCCGTGTTGACTCGTAGGATTATCTGTGTGTTTGCCGTACAATCAAAAGTATGAAAACGTGGTAAACTGGGTGCAGGAAAACACAATGCTAAGTTTACGAGTCAACCACTGGTGGTATTAATTCTTGGCTTGTGCAACACTTAACCCAAGAATTAATACCACCAGTGGTTCACTTTGCTTTTCCTATCAGCGGAGTTCGACTATATTTCTATAATAGAAGCATTTCACTGAGAATATTTCCATTATAAAGTTAATATTTAACCAACATTTATATTTTTTAATTAATTCGAATGAAAACAATATTAGACCTAATATTAGTGGTTTGTTAGAAAATTTTTTTTAACTTGACAACATTTGTCATAAAATTTGAGTTTGTATGCTTTCCAAATATTGATAATGACAAATTTATTATGTAGGTAAAAATAACTGAAGTGGAAAAGAAAATGGATTGGGAATAAAAATACTTTCTTGAAAAAAAAACTTTATTTGTTTATTGTTCAGCTTTATACTCAAGAGTATATCGATAAAAATGTCAACATTATGTATCGGGATTGTATTCGTTAAACTAAAAAACAAAGATGTTAACAGTTTTTTTCCCTAGGAAAAAAGTTACTATGCGTTAAAAAAAGAATTATTGACAAAGTATTTTTTCCACTGCTGTTATATTATTGACCATACAGGCACTTTTTAACAATTAAAATAGGTAATTTAGGGGTTTTATTGGTACTTTTCGGGCCAGTGTTATTTATACATTCAAAATAAAATGAATAAAATAAAATTGAACAGCTAAATCTAATTAATATTAATTACCAATCTAAAGTAACCTTTTACTTGATAAAGAGAGTACCATAAAAATGCTAGAATAATAAGGTTATAAAACTAAACTAAAATTTCATAAATTCATTGTTTCTTAATATGCATATCTGTTTTTCCATTGTTTTCATTTTGTTCATCTTTAATTTTTTATCAACTTGTCCATACACTTGTAACTGCATCTTAATTATATATATGCAAATATATATATATATATGGTATGTATGTATACAAATATATAAAAAAAAATTATCCATTTATCTTAATTAATTATTTTCAAATTCTTATAATCTATTAAAAGCAACACTTTTTCTAAAACCCCACTAACTTATTTTAGTCTTTCATTTGTTTCTTAATATATTTTATTTACATTTTAGAGCATCATTCCATATCCCACAATTCCTTGCAAAACGTCGCCCTAGCTAGATTTTGTAAGATATCCCTCCAATCCACTTTGAGAACCTTTTTTTTTTTCATTCGCCCGCTTCGATTTCGCATTGGTTAGTGACTCTCCATCTCAAAAGTTTGTTGGCCGTAATGAATTTTGTTGTCAGATCCCTTATTCATACGCTCTTTGGTGTATAATGGCATTACTTTGACTTGAAACACAGAATTTAACGGTTTTTTTTTTTTTTTTTTTTTTTTTTTTTTTTTTTTTTTTTTTTTTTTTTTTAGTGCTCCAGTAATTTGCTTCACCTGGGTATAGCATTTTGTTCTTTACCAGTAAGGTGGTCTGGTGTAATAACGCCAGGCGGGGTAATAACGCCAAGTGCTAATATTTTGCATAATTATGAAATAATCTGGTGAATGACACCCATGTGCTCTGCGCAGAAGGGTTTTGAGTCATGTAAATCGCAAAAAACAGATTCAAGTTAATTTGTTTCATTTTTAGATCTTATTGTTTTTACAAGCAACTGAAATTAACGCTTGATCTAAAATTTGTGAGATATTTTTTGTGATGTGAAGACTATTTTTTTTTTATCCGGAAATACTTTGTTAATTACATAAATTTGTAGTACATTTCATGGACTTTCAAAATGTTGTTGAAGATTTTTAATATCGTCTCGAGATAATTTGTAATTTAAAATGTACAGCGCAATAATTATAACGGGGTAATAACGCCAATCCTTGGCATTGATACTCGGGTTGATTCCCTACAGTGGCCGAGCTACATCCTAAATACTGATTCAAATAAACACAGTTAAAACTGTGCAATGTTTCTAATAATTCTATTTAATCGGTCCTTTTTAAGCAAAAAGAAGCTCACGGTTTGATGTTCTTTTGCCCCCCCCCACACACACACACCACACCTTTATTTTTCTTACACTTTCACAAAAAATTGAACATTTTTAATAGCTTATAATGCAATTTGTCAATTTCTAAGTTTGTAGAGTACCGTCACTTATTCCTATTTCCCGTCATTCTCTTACAACCCGGAGTCTAAAAATGCATTTTCATCTTGTTTTCTGGTCTGGTGTAATGTTTGTTTCGACTTCTTTTTTACTGAAATTCATTTGGTCATTCTTCATTAGCGTATCAAATTTATGGTGCGCGTTATATACGAGATTTCAAGAAGTCGCCATTTTTGTTTGTAAAGTAGGGGTGCGCGTTATACACGCGTGCGCCTTATACACGAGAAAATACGGTATTTGACAAGCAATTAAAGTAATTGGAGCTCTACATTGATTCTTTATTTAAAAAAGAAATTTCTTGTAGAAATTTAAAACATTATTATTGCAATGAAATCGTGCGACCGAATTCCAATTCCAATCGTATTAATAAAACCCATTCATCGCATTCATCCAATTATATCTGATCTTTTATGCGGAAGTGGTTTCTATATAAATAAGTGGTAAAAGATCGATGTATTTTGCACTGGTATGGAGGAATTAATTTATGAGTCCAGAATGAGACTGACCTGTGATTCAAATCGTCATATACTCTCTTAAAACGAAAAAGCTGAAATAACTCAAGTTGAGCTGAAATTCACTCTTTTCCCATGTTGAAAGGAACCTTCTCAAGAAGAGCTGAAACAACTCAAGTGAATGAGTTGTTTTTAATCAACTCATGATTGAGTGATCTCCATTTTCCTCATACTTGAGTGAAATCAAATCAATAAAGGTTAAATCCAGTAGTACTTGAGTGATTTGTAATCAAGTCATACTTGAGTGAAATGAAGTCATTTAAGACTGAATCTCGTAGCACTTGAGCGATTTGTAACCAAATCATACTTGAGTGAAATGAAGTCTTTAGGATTAAATCGAGTAGCACTTGAGTTAGTTGCAGCCAACTCATATTTGAGTGAAGTGAACTAATTTAATTCAAATCCAGTAGCATTTGAGAGATTTGTTATCACTTCAAGTTGGAGTGAAATGTTGTCATTTTTGATTTAATCCAGTAGCACTTAGGCGATTTGTAACCAATTCATACATGAATGAAATCAACTCATTTAAGAGTTAATCCAAAACTCCTTGAATTTGTAGAATTGAATAAATTCACTCTTAAGAAAAGCAAAATTGCTTAAAGTTACAAAAATCTTCAAGTGATTTCTAAATCGTTTAAATAAAATCACATCATTTAAAACTAAATTCAGTAATCCTCGATTAATTTTTATCAATGAAATTCAATATAACATGGAATTATTGCCACATTTTCAAGTGTTGCAATTAAATTCTCTTATTTCGGATTTAAATTTCTGTTTATTGACATTACAAGGGTATATATATATATATATAGAGAGAGAGAGAGAGAGAGATTGGAAAACTGTAACATGGATTCTCCAATATTTCTTCCAAGTCTTTAATTAACAAGACTTAAAACATTCTAATTTACATGACTGAAAGTTCTCTAATGAATCATAAAAAAAAATTTTTTCTTTCTAATTCATTGAAACTGTTTCCTATGTCAATTTAGGGGAAAAGGCAATTGAATCGTTATACAAAATTAAATAGAGCTTACATGAATTTTTTATTATTCTGTTAAATCAGAAATTTTTAACATCAGTATTTTCTTTTGTTAAATTTAAAATTACATATATTCATTAAATTAAAAATACTGGTGATCTCAAAATTGTAAATTTGAAAACACTTATTCATGCAAACTGCCTAAATTTGCATAACTGTACAACAGCACCCGAACAACATTGAACAGAATATCAGCTTCTGATGCTGTGGTGCTAATGGGATTTTTCCTTTCCTTTCTTGGGCAATTTCAAGTTTACATATTTTCCAATGATACTTATAGCTTCAGATATGCTTATATACAATTTTAATTTTTTCATTAGCTTCTGATTTAATTGTAAATAACTATTTTTTTATTAAAAATTTATGATTTCAATCAAATAAACCAATCTTAGGCATCTTACTAAAAAAATATTGAAAAAATAAACTTGATATCAGCCCAACGACTCAACTTCAGCACCACAATGTCAGAAGCTGATTGTTCCCCTTAAGAGTTTAGATAATCCTATGCAGAAGTTATTTTCAAATATCTTGCTTGGATTTTAAAATGTTTACCTTTTTTTTTGGGGGGGGGGACATAGAATATTTGAGGATGATCTGTAAGTGGGTTAGTTTTTACTTTTGCAATTTTGGTTAGCTTTTTTTTTTTTTTTTTTTTTTTTTTTTTTTTTTTTTTAAATATTAATACGAGTTTCAGAACCAGTTTTGAAAAAGAAAGTATTAAAAAACATAAAACCTAAATTAAAAAAATTATCCCCCCCCCCACACACACACACGGCCAGCGCAGGGTTTAAATAAATGAAATTGAAAATATTTTAAATGGATAAACATCAACCCATGATACCTTTTAATTATTACTAGATTTAAATCTCAATCAAAATCTTATATTTCTTAAACTGACTAAATTAAAAAAAAATATTTTAATTGTTTAGTTTGAAATCTGAAATGGCTATGAAATCTTAGATAAAATAATTGTTACCCATAGCATTTATAAAAGCACATTGCAATTGGGAAATGTGGAGGAATGCCATTAAAAAACTTGTATAGCTAAAATTTTGATTATGGACAATTATCTTATTGTATGAAAAACCTTCCACCAAATATTGTAGTACAAAAGTTAAATGAAGAAATAACTGAGAAATGGATTTATTGACCATGTGCAATTATTCTTTATATCATTTAAAACATTTGTTAAAACTTGAATTTACATTCAAGAATAACTTATTTCTTCTTAATTAATCTTTTAATTTTTGATTTTATTCAATGTTTCTTAAATCAACTAACTTTTAAATAAATATAAAAGCATAAGACTGCAGCATTTTGTGTCAAAAGTTAGAGCCAAATATGCAATTTAGAATGTTGCAAGAAAGAAAAAAAAAACTAATTTTATTTAACAACAAAAACATTTTATTTAGCAAGAACAAAATAAACCTAACATTAATTGATAACAATTCTTTCCAACATCAGATAAACAAGTTTCAATAACATCTTTAACAGGACCTTTATAAATATAACAGCCCATTTGCATTAAACATTAAATACATAAAGATCATATTGTAATCTGTCCACTGGTTTGTCCAACTTTTAAAATCTTAGGCAAAATATACACTTTGTTGAGGATCCTTGAGATTAAATAAGATTGTTGAATTTGACTCCTCACAGTAGAATTTTACTCCTCCATGAAATCACCATCTTCCTGTGTTAAAAGAAAATATTGAAATTAAGTTAAATAGCAATAAATATAATGTTAAGGAATGATTATGAACATATTAAAATATTTTGCAGCTTTTAGATTAAATTTTTTATAAAATTTCCCATCCATAGTCTAATGAACCATACACTAAAAATTTTAGCTTTATAAATATTACACTACTGAAAATTCAGCCAATCATGAATAAAATGGAAATAGAATAAATAAATCCTGTGCGATTACACTTATCCGCTTGTTTAAATCATGGTGTTACTTCTGATACAATCTTAAAATAAATCACCATTTTAAAAACAAATTTAAAATGAAAGTTCTTAAAGCAACATTATAAAATATTGTTGAAAATTCAACTTTGTTGCTACTTTCAAAATGTATCAGCGCTGGCAAATACCTAACCAATACAAGTTTTTGTGGATTTTTAGTTGTTTTTCTATATATTTTCATATTTATATAATACAAGATAGAACCTACAACAATTAGACCAGGGTTGACACGGTTTAAATCAATTGGTTTTAACTATGGTTTAAACAACTGTTTACTCCTTTTGGTTTAAACAACGGTTTAGTTTAAACCAACTGATTTTTTTCTTAAAAAAAAAAAAAAAAAAAAAAAAAAAAAACAATTGTTTTTTTTTTTTTTTTTTTTTTTTTTTTTTTTTTTTTTTTTTTTTTAAGAAATCTAATGACATTTTCTCTTTTTCTTAATAATTTATGTATGTCAGATTATTGAATATAAATAACTTCTATTTTTAACACTTTATATCAGCAATAAGCATTGGATGTAGCAGGTTCAGATTTTTTGGGTATAGGATTAAAATCAGTCTGCAATGGTGAATATATTTATTTCTCTTTAGAAAAAGCTTCGAACATGTGAATTGATCTAATATAAAATAGATTAAAAATATTCAATATTTAATGGAAAATATCTTAATTTTTTGAAAACTGCAGATTATTTAACGCAATAACATAATACAATTTATAAGATTTCAAGCTGTAAAAGAAATCCCCAATCTTAATTGGGGAGGTTATCTTAAGCATTAAAATCAAAATATGAAGTCGAATAAGAGAGTTTTCAAAGATTGGATGCTACTTATAGCATTTTAATAATAGTGATTCCCCCCCCCCCCCCTCTTAGTTATTTCAAGGGATCTAGACCATAATAGTAGTTTTTTGGTGGGTGCCCCGGATGGGTGATCCCCCCCCTCTTAGTTATCTGCTGAATCTATGACCAAAAATGTTGACTTAAAATTGTCATTCAAGAAACAAAATGTCAAGAAGTATTTGAAATTTATTATTTGAATATCTATGGAGAAGAATATTTTATTTATCAGACTACTTTCAAATGTTTATTATTAGTAATTATAATTTTTAATAATTAGTTTAATAATTAGTATTTTTATAGTTTTTAATAATTAGTATTTTTAAATAATGTACATAAATTTTTTAGTAGGCCAACCTGCAAATCAAAACCAGTCCAAAATTTGTCTTTTAATGGCAACACCCAATTTTCACAAGATATAATCTTGGTTCAAACTATGCCTAAATTGGAAATGTCATTTGGATAAGAAGTTTTTGAATCAAACACTTAAAACTTTGAACTTCTGATGTTAATTTATATTTTCATATTGCTATAATTATCTCCTGAAATTATAATTGTGAATATTTTTTGTGTGGTTATAGTACTAATACTAATATCAAAACATAAATGTGTTATTGAAAAAAATTATGATATGAATTGCACAACCTACAATTTTATTGATTAATTTATATTTATTATGTCCTGCCTTATGTAAATCCAAAACTACAATTTTTTCTTTCAAATAGTTTTTAAAGTTACTCTTAAAAAGTACAAAATGCTGGTTTAAAGGGCCACCTATGATAAACTAAAAAGCACAATTTGATTTTTTTTTTTTTTTTTTTTTTTTTTTTTTTTTTTTTTACTCATGTTATTAAAGCATTTGGGCTGGGATTACAGTGCCTCACTTAAGATAAATTTAGAATGTAAAGAAAGCTTAAAACTAAATTCAGTGCCTCTTGATCACACATCAACTTAAATACTTCCTGCATTATGTGCTGTGCAAATTATTAAAAGAGATCATGATATTGCTAAGGGGCGGTGCATCTTAACATTACCAATTTAGGGGAAGGCAATGATATCACAAAACATTTCTGAAAGGAAAAGGATTTGCTTCAATAGTTATTTTAGATTTATCAAACTTTTCTTTTTTTTCAGTAACATTTTATAACATCTAAATAGTCTTACATTTATTACGATTATATTTTTTGTGAAAATACTATTATTGAAGTCATTAAACGTTTATAAAATCATTTCATTCCAAAATTTGAAATTCTCCCACCGTTTCACATTCACCTGCCATATAATTCATTGTAAAAGAAATCAGGAACATAATATTTGGGAAATGATACTTGTATTTACTAGTATAGAAAGAAAAAAAAAATATATTTGTCTACGTTTTGTTAATAAATCCTCATTTAAACCTACCTGAAAGCAAGTGCAAGAAAACAATATTACTTTTAAAGCAATTTTTATGTAACAATGTAGCTAAATACTTTTAGATATTAAACAAACTATAATAATACAGACCATGCATGCAATAATTTTGCTCAATAGCAATGTAAAGCATTGCCAAACAAAACAGTAACAAAGTAGTACATACATGTTCAAACGTTAAGAATGCAATGTTTGGTTTATTTTTGTCGTCCGATTACGCTAGGGATATGGGACCAGGGGGAAGTGCCCTTCGTGGGGGTCTTTCTAAGGGAACCTAACCCGTATTTACGCAAGGTTCGAAGAAAACCACGAAAACTCCGAACGGTTAGGCCGACAGCCGCGATTGGGTTCGAACCCAGCACCTGCCGTCTACCAGTTGAGAGGTCCGTACCTCTCGGCCACTGGTGGGGCGTTAAGAATGCAAGAGTCTTAGAAATGTGTTTATATACACACTATTTTTTTTCCTTATATGCAGCAACATGTAGATCAAAATACAAGAGGACTTTGTTTTTCGTGTTTATATAGGGTTTTCCATCCCTTAACAATATTTGCAAAATTGAGAAATAGGAGTACACTAAAAAATAAGCACTTCTAACCAGCCTGAACATCTACAAATAAATTTCTATAAATACAGATGTAATAATTGCATAACTTAATTCTTCAAAACTTTTATACTACAAGACTGTTAAATGAACTAAGTATTTACATTATAAGACATTTTTTACTTCGCTTGATACACCATTTTATTTCAAGGTTGTTATGTACGGTACGTATGAGTATTAACATTAATTGTTTATTATAAATAGAGAAGAGAAATCTATTAAAAGGATAGTATAATGTAAATAAAATACTTTCATAGTACTTACTTCGTAAAATATCGGCTTCTTTAGCAAATAATCTTGAGGAAACCACGAACTTTTAAGATGCATCGAAAATCAGCGTGCAGTGCATTCGGAAATCCTCCATCTTGTATTTTGCAAGGTCAGGTCGACAGCAGCGCCAACGGTGGATGAAAATAACGCGGGAATCATCTGTTTTCTTATCGAGTTCACTTGCTTAGTTTCCGATCTCAATGAGTGCATTAGAAATAGAAGAAAGCAAGTCAAGAAGAGTGGACCACTTAAAAATCAGCTCATTCACGATCCAGTAAATTAGAACTCTTTCTTGAGCAGCCAAATCCACTCTTTCGTTTTAAGAGAGTATATATATATATGATACTATATATATGTGTGTATATGTATATATAACACTCGCACCAGGCAAACCGAAAAGCGCCGTTTAATTGATTTATTTATTTTAACATTGCATTAAATGGCTCTAAAATTATTTTTCATCTAGTTTTACAATTTCGTTTTTTGATCGTAACAATTTTTGCTAAATTGATTTCAAACGCTACATAAGAAATACTTTAATATCAAATCTTAATCAAGTATTAATCTTGGTTTCAATTTGTATAACAAAACATTTTAAAAGCAGGTACCAAATTCATCTATATTCGAATATAATGTACTAAAGTACAATATTTTTTGAAAGCTTGTATTGTGATACTCTTACTTGTAATGAAAACTAAAACCAGTAATGTAAAGACACTCTAATAATGTAAGGAAATTATAATAGACATTGCTGATTACATTACACAGAATAATATTATAAAGTAACAGTAATAGTTTACTAAAAAATTTTTAATATTGTTATAAAATTATTTTAAATAATGGAATATAAATAGTATTAACATTTTACAAATAATATTGGGTTTATTATTATCATAATACTATAAATCAGAGGTTCTTGATTACGTTTTCTTCCAACAACGTAACTAAACATTGAATCAAATTGAAGATTAGTAAACAACAGAATATAATCTTAATAACAAAGCTAGAAATTACACTCTATGAGGAGCTTTATAAAATTAAATTTAGTGCTTCCTCAAAGAGGCGATGATGCTTGATCATTCTTGTCAATTTTTGAATAGCAATTTCCTTAAAACTTAATTCTGGAATATCTATCATTCTATAAAACAATACTAACTAATTAAACTTGCTGATGAGAATTCAGAATCCCTAGAAATTTAGCCAGATGCAGAATGCTACAGTGTTGTTGCATCTGTCTGGTTTTTTGTTTAGGGGATTCCAAATTCTCACCAATAAGATTAAATAATTTTTTTTGATATAAAATGATAGATATTCCACAAATAAATAAAAAAAATTGCTATTCAAAAATTTCCGGTGTGAATACTAACACTGGTAAAAAGTCGATCGATTAGTAAGTGACGCCGCACTTCGTGTCCGTTCGTTCTATCACAGAAATTGAGAATAACATGAACTATCCAAGTATAACAAAACTGGAAACTAGAGCTTTAAAAATATTATATATATGTAGAGAGAGAGAGGGAGAATTAATTAAGAGAAATTTTCATTAAACAAAGTTATTAAGCATGAGAAAATATATTCCTTAAAAAGTAATCTCTCTGTGTTAGTTAATGTTAATCGCACAGGGGAGTTAATACTAAGTACATCTTTTTTAACTCACTGAGCATCTGAGGGCTTTCCTGGATTTTCAGAAAAAAGCCTGTAAAATTAATGTTAATTTAAATTTTCTTTCACAGTTGGTTTCTAAAATGCATTTTATATCCTTTTGTCTTACATAATAACTTAAAGTAACAAATTCTGTTAAAAATATCTTTATCTAGAACTGATTTAAATTACTTTTGGGCAATCTGAAAAATACGTGCAAAACACTTATTTTAATGATAGCTTATTATTTTCTTCTGTCTTCAATAGAAGAAAGTATTGTAATCGAAATTTTTTTCGACTTATAGTTTTCGACGGATTTACACGTTTTAGATGTCAGATATTCCAAAAAACATGTTTTACAAAATGTCTGTCTGTGTGTGTTCCCGTATGACGCCATTCTACCATCAAAAAGTGTATGAATATATGCTGTACCAAATTTTTTTTGCATGATTTTGGCTGTGGTAAGCAGGTCTTCCTTCAATTTTGAAATGTTTCGCTAAAAGGGGGTGCTATAATAGCAATTTTTGTGCCATACTCAATATAGTATTACCGAAAAGTATATGAAGTTATGCATAGTCTTGATTTTTTTTTTTTTATATAAGTGTTTGGTAATGGCTAGTTGGTCCTTCCTGAATTTGAAAAAAATCCGCCGGAAGGAGGGGCTGCAATAGCGATTTTTGTACCGCTTTCAACATTGTACCACCGAAAAGTGTATGAAATTATGCATAGAATTGAACCATATTTATTGTATGCGTGTTTGTTTATGGCTAGTTGGCTAGTTGGTCCTTCCTCAATTTAAAAAAAAAATCCCCCGGAAAAAGGTTTCTATAATCGCTGTGTCATTTTCATTATTGTACCTTCAAAAAATATATGAAATTATGCTTAGAACTGAAATAAATTTTTTGTGTGTGATTTTTTGGGAGTATGGCAAGCAATATTGATCAATAATGGCAACTTCTCTGAATTTGAAAAACATCTACCTATCATTCTGTTGTCCATCGGCTTGTGAAGAGATGGGATTTTGAGTCCTTCTAATCCGACTATTTCTAAAAAGCTCATAACAGAATAAGGGAGGACTATTGATTGCAAAAAATATTACGTTCCACATTACCTTGTTTTTACTTCGATTAATTGACTGAAGCAGAAATTTCAGTTGAAAATCAAAGTTGGTATAGTATAAAATTAATAATGTCAAAATTACATATGTAACTAATTTTTAAAATATATAAATATGCATGTGAGATAAAAGAAGGTTTAGGGATCCGACTAATTATTATCTACAGTCTGTATCCAACTAGTTTTCATCTAGTATTAACAGATTTTAATAATATATTAACTCACATGATTTAAGATTTTATGACTGAACCTCATTATTTTTTGTTAATTTCATACTTATTTTTTTAATCATTTATATGAAATATTTTAATGATAAACAGGAGATAATCAAGAATATAATTTTATATGTGACTTATATTGTATTTCAAAAAGATATACAAAATATTGCTTTTAAAACAGAAATTTGAAAAATAATATGTTTTTGAAAGCATCTATTGCGATATCCATCTTTTCAAAAAAGTAAAAGAAGCAAATAGCTAATAGTACTGCAATAATATTATTAATAAAAGAGTAAAAATATGATTGTTAATTTAATAATTTATTAACATAATATCTTAGAAATAATGTAGCTAATATCGCTTTAAAAACACTGTAATTAATGTACAGAAAATTTTTTGTAAAAAAAGGATTCGAATTAAGTGTTTTAAAGTCAAAGGTATTAATAGATCACACATCTGAAAACATACAGAACAGTGCTATAACATAGTTATAAAATAAAAAGTAATATTTGCAGTTGATAGTATGGAATGATGAAAATGAGCAACATATATTCATATATTCGTGAAATACATGTAATTTATCAAATATCTATTTATCTACATCTCTCTCTCTCTCCACATATATATATATATATATATATATGTATATTTCTACTGTGGCGGTCAAAAGTTTCCGGCCAGCAAAAAATTTTCAGTTAATTTGTAAATATATCCATATGAAGAGGATTCTCAAAGCTATACTTATACATTTTATTGACATACTAGTTAGGAACTTACTTATAGAAGAACGTGTAAATATCAATAAATTTAATTGACAAAATTAAGTATAAAAGAAAACGCATGTTCTCAAAAGTTTCCGGCCACTTATCATTCGTTAGTTTTTTTCTATCCGTCAAGTGTTTTTTTGGTTGTGTTTATGAATGAGTCAACGTGTATAGCATAGTTTGAATTCAATTTTTAAACGTTCAACAATTATTCTTCATAAATGAATGATTAGTTTGTCGCTAAAAAGCCAATCTTCCTGAGATATTGCGGCTATGTTATCGATCGGTAAAATCGACTGTAAACGATATTTAAAAATTATTTAAAGATGGCCGTGGCTTTCAGGACTTTCAGAGGTCCGGGAGACCCCAGAAAATTACTATTCCTGTGGACAGAATTATTAGAAGAAAAACCATTGATAATCCGCATGAAAATTCCGTTGCAATATACTGCGATTTACGGAATGAAAATATTGCTGGAATAAGTTTGTCTACCGTGTTATGATGCTGACGTGATACAGAACTTTATGGAAGAGTCGGTGCTAAAACATTTTCAGAGGTAAAAAAAATACCGACGTACCCTACTGGCATTTTCCAAGGAACACAAAGTCTGGTCAAGTGAAAACTGGACAAAAGTTATATTTTTCTATTAATCGAATTCAAAACAGTTTTGGAAGTGATGGCAGACACAACGTCCGATGACCTAGCAACAAAAGATATCATTCGACCTATGTTATTCCTACAATGAAGCATGGCGGAGGACACGCTATGCCGTGGGGAGTATTTTCTTCAAAAAGTGTCGGTCCGTTATTTGAAATCCACAGCCACGTGAATGATACAATGTTTAAGGATATCTAGCAAGACCATTTTCTGCCTTATTAGAGAAACAATTTGGTCGCAGCTATTTTTCTTAACATGATAACGACATAAATAATGTATGCAAGCCTCGATAAGCAATGTTTTTCACACAAAAAATTTCGTTTTTGAAATGGTCAGCCCAAACGCCCTACATGAATCTTTGGAAAAATCTTTGGAAAGAAGTTGGCAAAAGTCTGCGGAACTATAAATATTCCAACGCAGCCGAAATTTCTCCAAAATTGCAAGAAGTTTGGAAAAAACGTACCATAGACGATCCTTAACCGTTGATTGTATGAATGTCACGTTGCTACGCCACAGTACTTGTTATTAAAGCTAATAAAATAGTAATATGATAAAATCTAATTGTAAATGTTTTTGATCACTGTAATTTTCTATTACAATATCACTTTTTTACAAACGTGTGAAGGTGGCCTGAAACTTTTGAGAACATGCGTTTTCCTTTATACTCAAATTTTTCAATTAAATTTATTAATATTTACACTTTTTTCTATAAGTAAGTTCCTAACTATTATGTCAATAAAATGTATAGGTATCACTTTGAGATTCCTCTTCATATTGGTATGCTTACAAATAAATTGAAGCATTTTTGCTGGCCGGAAACTTTTGACCGCCATTGTACGTATTTCATAATATACAAAAGCAAATTCAACTGTAAATTTAAGGAAAAAAATGCATATCCATATTTTCATTAAATTTTATATTATAATTGTTTTTGTATACTTATGAAATATAATTTTTGTCATATATTATGAGCTGCTTCTAGCGCCAGTAATGCTACAATTTTCATAATGATTTTTGAAATATATATATACATGTATACATATATATATTATCAGAGAAGAGAAATGCTGGTGGACTTTTACATACCTAGCTTTTATCATTTATTAAATTTATAAAGGTAATTTTAAAGTTTTTTACGATAAAATATATGCAATTCATTGTTTTTTAATATTAATCTATAATTGAATTTCGAAGGAGAATTTTTAATATTTAGATTTTTGTTTCATACAGAACTAATTTTACCTTTAAATGAGTCATGCTGTATGCATGAACAGAATATGAATAGCTAATAAATAGCCAAATAGGAAATATCAAAAGAAAAAGTCAAAATGAAATAGAAGGCTATTAGTTATTTTACAAGTAGCAGTAACTCGCAAGTCTTTTCCGTATTAAAGTTGTCAGTTTTCTTGAAATAACTGTTAGAAATTAATTTAAAATAATGTTCAATCAATCATAAATTACGACAACTATTGAGAGAGCAGATAACTAGTAAATTTGTTAATTTTCGAATTTGTAAAATTGGAGGAACATAGGAAAAAAATGTAATTTAACAAATTACAGCGACTATTTGGAAAATGATATTTTTAAAGACTCAAATTTTAAAGTCCTATAAATAATTTTATATTTTAAAAGTAATAATAATAATAAACATCATTTTGAGGATGATCATAACGTAACGAGTCATATATTACTTACGCCATGTATTAAACATTGACATTTCCGGACCAACGATAAAAAAAACAGTATTTTATAGATAGACAACTTTAACTATTTAAAATGTGCATTTTTATTGGATGGTGTTAATCAGACTGACTTCTAAATACCTCATATTACGTACGACATGGATTAAATATTAATATTCCTGGATACATCACAAACAAATTTTAAATGAAATTTCACTTTTACAGTTTTCGGAACTGCAAATTTTTAAACCTTAAAACTTCGCACATTTTTAATTTTTACACCGTTGCGTAGAGAAAAAAAATCACTTTATAATGAAATTTGTTTGAAATCTCTTCCGCAGTTTCTTTTTAAATTATTATTATTTTTTTAAGTTTTAATTACTCTTTTTGCCACCGTGGCAACAGAAGTATTTCATTTTGGACATTAAATTTGGACCAGTCAGAAAACGAATAAAATAAAAAACAGAAGCATTTCATTTCTAGACATTAAGCATGGACCAATCAGCAAACGAATAAAATAAAACAACTTTATTGCGGAATTCAACCAATAAAAAGATTCAGATATACTTTAGCTTTCTCAATTCTCTACCGAGAACAACAACTATTTTTTCCAAATAGTCAAAAAACCAATATATTTTTAGAAATGAGGACTTTGTATTACTTTGAATATAAATTTTAAAAATGACAGCATTCAACATAAATATTGTTCTACGTTTTTCTTCTGAAATTTTAATTTAAAAATAATTTTTCCATAATTTTTAATAAGAATAAATTATTTTTATATGAGTATTTGAAATATTTTAGTAATATTGTATTTGTTTTAAGTATCTTTCTATTAATATATCTTCTCTGTTAGTGATACCTTTATATTGAATTTAAAATCCATATACAGGGTGTCTAGTAAATGACTGACCCATTTTGAATGTAAATAACAAATAATAATAATAATAATAATAATAATAATAATAATAATAATAATAATAATAATAATAATAATAATAATAATAACAATAGTAATAATAATAATAATAATAATAATAATAATAATAAAACGGTTTGAAATAAAAATATGCGGTTTGTTGCATTGTTATCAGAAAATCAGTAAATTTTTAGATATACACTTTCTTAAAATAGTTCAAATTTCGACCAACAGATGACGCTGGCAACACCAGGCTCTGGAAATTCAGACATTACTCTATTTTCATACGCATGAGATTTCTGGCTCATTTCGCAAACTCGATTCTCAGTCGACATATTGAATTGACTCTCCACTCACCTGCAGAAATAGAGTTTGTTGGATTGAAAGAGATTTATAACAATATTTATGATTGAATAAGGCTTATTGTACTTAATAAAAACCAACAAAACTTCCTTTTTACAAGCATTGATTTTTCACGCATTTACCATAAATAAATTGTATTTAATAAATGTTTTTATAACCAGTTAACTGAATCTCTGTTTGTGTACAATAAATTGAAAATATGGGATAAGCAATACTTTTTTAAGTTTAAAAAATCATAAAATTTAATCTAAACCTTTCTCCCATTAAATACTATAAAATTGTATTTTAAATAAACAGAAAACCGCCCAGTTAAACTGATGGCATTGAGCTCACAGGCTATACGCATACTAATTGTACATTACAGCCTTATATTTTCAAGGGTTAATTCCGTTCGAAAAACAGATTGAGAAGGTGAAACAGCTCTCCCCTTTCCCCTTTTTTATACTTAATCATTGAACCTAATAAACTATCAAGGACATGCGTTGTCATAAAAAAATCTATATCCAAAATTCAGAGCAAATCGGATAATTCTTAATAAAAACCCATTTAGCATTTGTATAATTTAAGAGGAGTATTTCCCCCTTTTTTATACTTAACCATTAAACTTCCAAAACTATTCAGAAATTTGAACGAAATCTGACAATTCTGCTTGAAAAACCCATTTATATAAATTAAGGGGAGGAGCATTAGAACCCCCGTTCCCCCTGTTTATACTTATTCAATAAACACCTAATAACAGTCACGGAATCGCCTCATCAGAATGATCCTATATCTAAATTTTGAACGAAAACTTAATTCTGCATGAAAACCCCATTTATTTCTATTAAGGGGAGGGGCATGAGCCCTTCTTTCCCCCTCTTATACATATCTAATGAACTCCAAAAACAAATCAGGGAAGCACCTTGTCAGGATATACCTATATACAAAATTTCAAGTGGATCGGATATTTTTATCATGAGTTATCGCGTTACGTACGAACGTACATACAGAACGGGCGCATAAGCTCTCAGGTACACATAAGCTCTCAGGCTATGATAGCCTGTGAGCTAATAATATAGAGGTGTGAAAAGGCTTTATGTGATAGATCAAGCAAACTCTTCTTGCCTACGTCGTGCAGTGAAATCAGTTAAGTGATTAAAACAGTGGTTCGGAAATAGTGTTGGCAAGTTCCCTGCCTAAAATAAAGCGGGGAAGTGACTTATAAATGGTCACATAAAAATATAATAAACCTGAGAACGAAGGAATTCATTTATAACAAATACTGTATTAAACGTAAAAAAATGATTTCGACGGAGGGAGTAGCATACATAACCATCTGCTAAGACGGAAACTTGCCTAAAACGAAAAATTGTTCATTTTTCCGAAAACCTAAATCATCCCTACATTATATTCATATTTTGACATTTAGCACATCTAAAAAATTTTTATTACGAAAGCCACGAGAGATTTTAAGATGACTTTAATACATACCTCTATCTTTCCCCTTTTCCCCCAAGTGAAAACATATTTACGCTGAAATGGAAGGATGTTTAAAAAGAAAAAAAACCATCGTACCTGTTTCATATCCTGCGAGTTACCCCTTTCCAAAATTTCATTACAAAGAGCATCATAGATCCTGAAATATATTTTTCGTCCCCCCCCCCACCACGTTCATTAACTATTCTTCCTGAGGAAAAGAAAGAAAGGAAAATTCTGAAAATGGATGTGATTTGAAATAAGAAACATTATTTTAAAAAAATGAATCTAAAAGCTTTTTAAAAGTTATGCATGAAAAACACTAATGTTCCTGTAATTTAGTAATATTTATATTTATAAAATTGAACTAAAATAAGTAGAACTATAATGATTCTATGATGATTCAGGATTTATTATGCTTTCTGTAATGAAATTTTGAAAAGGGGTGACTCGCAGGATATAAAATCAGGTAAGTCACCTTGTTTTTCCTTTTAAGCATCCTTCCGTTTCAAGTAGATGCGTTTGCAGTAGAAGACAGAATGGTTGTGTGTAAAAAGCATCTTAAAATCTGTCATGGATTTGGTAAAAAAATTTTTAGCTATGTTAAATGTCAAAATACAAATATAACGTAGACATGGATACGGTTTGAGGAAGAATTAAAAATAGTTCGTCTTAGACAGGTTTGCATCTTAGCAGGTAGGTTTTTATGTTACTTTCACATTCGTGATCTATAATTTTTTATATTTAAGAGAGGTTTTTATATAGATGAAATATAGACGAACCTTTATTCTAAGGTTTAATATGTTTTTATGTGCCAATTTATAAGTCACTATACCGTTTTTATTTTAGACAGGAAACTTGCCACCACTATTTGCGTACCACTGTTTTAACTTCTGGTTTCACTACATGACGTACAGGCAAGAAGATTTGATCTTGATCAATTCCTTTAAAGATTTTTGACATCACTAAATTTTTTATATACAATTTCATACTATTTAATGGAAGAAATATTTAGATTAAATATTAAGATTTTTTAACATAAAAAAACCATGTTTATCGCATATTTTCAATTTATTGTACGTAAAAAGAGAATCAGGTAACCGGTTACAAAAACATTTTTTGAATACAATTTACTTATGGTAAATGTGTGAAAAGTCAATGCTTAATAAAAAGTATTTTTTGCATATTTTATCAAGTATAATAGACATTATTCAATCGTAAATATTATTTTAAATCTCTTTCCATCCAACAAAATCTATTTCTGAGGTAAGTGAAGAGTTGATTCGATATGTCGACTGAGATTCGACTCTGCGAAATGTGTTAAAAAAGATCATGCGTATGAAAACAGAGTAATGTCTGAATTTCAAAAGCCTGATGGCGTCACTAGCGCCATCTGTTGGTTGAAATTCGAACTATTTTAAGAAAGTGCATATAAAAAAATTACTGCTTTTCTGATAACAATGCAGCAAACCGCACATTTTTATCTGAAACCATTTTTTAGTTATTTACATTCAAAATGGGTCAGTCATTTATTGGACACCCTGTAAATTTAACACATGTATGTGGCATTTTGCGATTGAAAGCCAGTGATATCCCCATTTTATAGCAAAGGAGTGGTGGCAAGCGAAATAAAAAAATAATAAATATAGAGGCTTCATAAAAACTAAATCTTGGCAGCTCCAAAATATTTTATTTAAACGCAACCATATGGAAAGGGAAATGCTCTCCACTTCCTGAGCAAACGTCCTATCAAAAGCAGCATTAGTGCTAGCTTTTTCGCAAGTCGCTCAAAAAACAAATAACCGAAAGTAATCAAAATTCGAATGCATTCCACAGATGATAATTTCACGAAAAAAAAAAAAGTAAATGAATTTATTTATACGTAATAAATATAAACCGTGAAGGGGAAAAAAAAAGGGGATGATATTTCGAGCAAGTATGTTTTCGGAATAAATTTAATAAGACCTTTTTTAAAGAAGGCTAATGAAAACAGGGGAAAAGTGAGTTTTATTAGGAATTTTAAGAAAGCAAGTTTAATTAAGAATATTTTTAATTTACAGCCATTTTTTTATATTTGCACATACTAAAATAATTTTATTTATAGCCAATTAAAAAATTATATCGTTTCTATAAAGATTAATAGATTAGATCTATTAACGGAATTTTAATTTAATAAGCTGACATAAACACGGAATATTGTTAAAAGGAAATTAATATAGTATAAGTTTAATTTTCGCGAGAAAAAAAATAAATTTTGTCTTATGTATTATGAGTCATATGATAAAAATACACATGTTATATCAGCAGAAATTCGCATACATTAACACATGTATTATAATACATGTAATCAATAATAAAAAACAGTTTATGCGCATCATCACTTCATTCAAGATCAGGTAGCTTATTTATTATTATACACGTGGGTTAAAAAAATGTATTTACAGCATTATCATTACATTGATACAAGCATTATTATACATATAAATAAAACAAGTGCATGTGTATCATCATATACATCAAAGTTGTTGGTCGGTGAAGTCTCAAATTTTCCTTGCTTAGTGTTAGACCTTCGGACGTGTGATGCATTTGTATTTTTAAAATATCTTCGTGGGAAACTAACATATTTAACTTTCTTTTTTTTTTCCTTGCATGCCCTTCTTAACCTTTCACAGCACCACATACCATATCTCGCACAAATCTAAAAACATTATACAGTAGAACCCCGCTAATTCGGATCCCGATAATCCGGATCTCCGGATAATTCGGATCGGTTTGGTCATTTTTTTTTTTCAAGTTTAAGAAGTGATTGGCTAATTTCCATAACATTAACTTGTTTCATCGTCGTATTCTAAATAAAAAACTTTTTCTGACATGTTTTCGGAATAATTAAGCAAAGTAAACATTATTACTGTCTGCAAATATTCAATAAGTTTAACATAAAGGTGATTTTCTGTTAGTATGTTATATTTTATTTCATTTTTTTCAATTCTCCGGATAATCCGGATTGGGTCAGGTCCCAATTAATCCGAATTATCGGGGTTTTACTGTAATTTTCATTATGTACCATCAATTTGGATATGATCACTGTAATTGATCAGGAACAATGCAAATAATAGAATAACATTCATTTTGTCCACGTCAGATGCCTGATTTTGAGAAAAAAAATCAGAATTTGTTCTACGGAAACAAAAAAGATATTAAGATAAGATTTACTTCCATTACTTTTAATGAATACTTTAAAATATTAATATAAAAAATTGCAGAGTTTTGAGCAGATAAAATTAATTAATTAAAGCTCATTTAGATACAAAATATAGCAAAACAATATTTTAAAATACTAAATGTGTACACATAGCTCACAGCATAAAGTATGTTTTAGCTGAAATTTTGAATTTTATTTTATATTTTTTACTTTTTTTCCTATTAGAGCGATATATAGATTTAAAAAAAAATCAAATTCGTGCAATAAGTCGTTAAATGTCCATTTTTTCATGTTTGTAAATATTTATAAAATATAGAATTTATAATTTTATATACTGAAATCTATGAATAAAATATCGATCCAAAGTAAATCAAATATTTACTTAAATAGTAATTTCCTGTAGAATTAATTTTAAAATACGAAGACATCACACACTCATATAATTAAATTAGCCGGAGGATATGCGATCTTACTGACCAACAACTTTAACACAAATCTTATTAAACATATAGTTAGGAAAAACAGCGTAAGTAAATCACCATCTTGCAAATGTCCAAATTACAAGCTGATTTTTTTTCCTTTTTAGGGAATCTTGTATGGTAAATACAAAATAATCATTTTGCTGTCTTATGCATCAATTAACTTTTCAAACGATTGCGAATTTAATAATTGCCTCGTAAACAAAGGTATTGTTTTCAAACTAGCTACGTGTTTTTCAAAATTAATTCGCTGCCATGCCTTCTTTTGAGGAATTTAGATACCAGTCGCAACGGCCTGTCTTTGTATACTTCGACAATTTCTGAAGAAATTTGAATCTGGTCATCTAGCAAACGGTCCAAAAGAACGACGCTCACAGAGGCACCTGCAAAGTTAAAATACAATTTATTCATTTTTTTTTAATCTTTATATATTTACACATACTATTTGAAATACATTATATTACTAAGCGAAACCAAATAAGGTTAAAACAGAAAAATTTAATTAACAACATTTTTCCGAAAAATATATGCTTTAAATACTTTTTTAAAGGCGAATGTCTTTTAGTTTGTTTTGAAGTATCCAAAATAATATATTATTCAAATAAAATATAAACATGATTTATAAATTGGAATTTTAAATACATATCTTGCATCGTAAGCATAATTAGTATACTGTTCTGTTTTTAGGATACAGTTGTTAGCCAAACTGTGTACCACCAAATATCCAAATTCCTGTCACCCAGATCGATATCTCGCAAAATAAAATATCATTCAAGGAAAGGAAATCTATTGAAATGCGAATTGTATTCTTTCGTTCGTAAGAAGCAGATTCCTGGATAGGAATACTTTCCATAAATTCCTATTTAAGCCACCGATAAAATTTAAATTTAATGGAAAATTTTGAAATCTGCTTTAGCATAATTTTAAAATGATAATGTCGACCTATTGTAAAACAATTAACTTGTTTAATTAACCAGTGTAAATTTATGTAAATTCCGCATGTTTTTCAGTAAAGGTAATTCTATTAAATCATAGTTCTAATACAAGTTGAATTCATCGTTTGTCGACGTCTTTAACTTACGAAAAATCGCTTTTAATCTGAATCATAGAAGATCCTACCGGGAAATTTTAAAAGCGTCGTCGCTTAATTTAAAGATTGATCAGTAGGAGACTTCAGTCCTGTATTTTTATTAGTTTTAAAATGTTTTCTGAACTTGCTATTTCAGTCTGTTCCTTTCTGTCACTTTTTAGTCCAAGAACCAACCGCACAAAGTCATCGAGCACGAGAAAAATTCCTTTATTTTATGGAAGAGTAGCAATAGGGGAATCTAATCATCCATGTCTGCCAAAAGCGAAGTTGTGCATAAGACAATAAAGAATACTGCCCAGTTAAACTGATGGCATTGAGCTCACAGGCTACAAATACTAATTGTACATTCAAGCCTTATATTTTCAAGGGTTAATTCCGTCCGAAAAAAAATTAAGAAGGGGAAACAGCTCTCCCCTTTCCACTTTTTTTATACTTAATCATTGAACCTCCCATACTATCAAAGACATGCTTTATCATATAAAAAATCTATATCCAAAATTCAGAGCAAATGAGATAATTCTTAACAAAAACCCATTTAGCATTTATATAATTTAAAAGGAGTTATCCCCCTCTTTTATACTTAACCATTAAACTTCCAAAACTATTCAGAGGTTTGAACGAAATCTGAAAATTCTGCTTGAAAAACCCATTTATATAAATTAAGGGGGGCATTAGAACCCCTGTTCCCCCTATTTATACTTATTCAATGAACACCTAATAACAGTCACGGAATCGCCTCATCTGAATGATCCTAATCTAAATTTTGAACGAAAACTTAATTCTGCATGAAAATCCCATTCATATCAACTAAGGGGAAGGGCATCAGCCCCCCGATCCCCCTCTTATACATATCGAATGAACTCCAAAAACTAATCAGGGAAGCGCCTTGTCAGGATATACCTACATAAAAAATTTCAAGTGGATCGGATATTTTTATCATGAGTTATCGCGTTACGCACGAACGTACGAACGTACATACAGAACGGACGGCCACATAAGCTCTCAGGCTATGATAGCCTGTGAGCTAAAAATGAATACCACTAGTTGTTGACACGTAGACTTAGCATTATGTTTTCCTGCACCCAATTTTCCATCTTTTCATACTTTTAATTATACGGCAAACACAATGTTAAACGAACGAGTGAACAACTAATGGTATCAATTTTTGGCTTATGCACCACTTCGCTTCCGGCAGATATTGATGATTAGATTCCCCTATTATTGTTCTTCCATAAAATATAGGAAATTTTCTTTCACTCGATGACTTAGGGTTTTGTGCGGTCGGCTCTTGGTCTATTTCTGCAAAACCATGAGTCATGAGCCTAATCCTTTCCTTTGGCTGTGCCTTTTTTCGGCCACAGCTTATGGAACATAGGTCCAGTGTTTTTAGGCAAAAAGTTCTTCGTGTCGTACTAGGAGAGTGCCACAATGATCTGGATTTATAGATATCTGAATTAAGCACAGAACAAATTAGTAGGATAATTTATTCTTCAAGGTATATAACCAAAATATTTAATTCATAAACTATGTTTAATTTTAAACACAATAGAGTAGTAACACAAAATACAATGGCTCGTGTGTCCATAAACACAATTAATAAAATTTAAACTCAAATTGAGGGCATTGTTCTCACCTGATCCTTTGTATGTATTAATAGATTTCCAAATATGTCTCAACATATTTTCAAATATGTTTTTAATAATTGCATTATCATACACTCAAGCATATACAGTCTGGGAGATTGGGGTAGGGAAGATTGCAAGAATAGTTAGTTTCAACTTTACAAATTACTGATATCAATCGTCTGGAAGTGAAAGTTACTATTCAATGGAATGTATAGATTTAAGGACCATCTATCTATTAAAAACTGAACTAATAGTAGTCTGAAATATTTTTTTAATCATATTACATTTTTTCACGAAAGATTTTTAATCTACGTTAAAACATATTTCCAGATACCAAATTTTTATTCATTTGAACAAAAATATTTTATGAATAAAATTATTGACAATGCTTTTATACTTCTGCTGCGGTAGGTACCTCCAGCGCAATTCAACACCTTTGCTGAGTACATGCAAACTGAAATTTCAGCGTAATGGAAAAAATATTATTTTCTCAAAAAATATGTGACCTTTGATCCACGACCTAGATCTTAGATCTAGACGCTATAGTTTTTCTGCAAGTTTTAAGTTAATGTCTACTACCTCTTTGTATACATATATATATATATATGCATATAATTTTAATTTCGGTAGATTCGGAAATATTAGGAGGAAACATATTTTTGTATTACATTTTCGACGATAGTTATGAAAATAGAATATCTAAAGTAAAAAGAAATGTATTTTTGAGTTCAGCGTGACGAAAGTTTTCACATGATAGATGTTATATAAAGAAGATATTTTTTATCAAGCAACTTAATTAGCCCCTCTACATTTTTCCTAAATATATTTGTAAATGTTTAATAATTTATAAGTATTTAGGTCAATAGTCTTTTTTACTTCAATCAATTTAGACTTTCTAAGTTCTATAGTTTACAAATGAAATGGTTGTGACGGGCAGACACAAGAGTGATCGTATGATGGTTCTGTTTTAATTTTTTTAAGTACGGAACCTAAAACGCTTAAAACTCTCATTGTCATTTGTTAATTAAATTTTCGTTTATTAATTTATAGAAATTTTAAAATAGTGACAAAAGCATTTTATCATTTCAGAATTATTGTTCTACGTAACAAAAATTCCATTACTTAGTTATCAAATTAACCCTTTCTGATATTTATGGAGCCGCATTCGTCATGCAATGCATCAAAAGCAAAGTAAATGAAATCAGATTAAAACTGGTGAAAATGATATTAAAGCTGGTTGTCCACAGCAATTGGGCATTCACAAACTTTTCACCTGTCCATGAGATTTGTGTTGATTTTTTAATAATCTGGTGTGTTTGTCTATTTAAAACAGAAGTAAAATCCCTTATCCATCAAAAATATCTTACATGAAAGGGTTAAAATGTGATTATTTTTATTTCAATATACTGACATTTCGCTCTAGCCTGGTGATACATGGCTTCAAATGCTAGATATTTGTGTTGATTTTTTAATAGTCTGATGAGTTTATGTATTTGAAACAGAATTAAAATCCCCTACCCATAAAAAATATCTTACAGGAAAGTGTTAAAATGTAATTATTTTTATTTCGATAGACTCACATTTTGCTCCAGCGTGGTGACACATGGCTGCAAATGCTAAAGTTTCCATTTCGATGTTTGTTATCCCCTTTGATTGCAGGTTCCGTAAATATGCCAGTTTTTCATTTTTCGTATATTCACAAAAGGCACCATCAAGTCGGGCTTGACCTATGGAAAATGCAAAATTAGTTATTCTTGTAGATGTTTCATTAACTATGCTTTGTGAAGGATAAATATTAAATAATAAAGTTTTTTAAATGATAATTTTATTGAAAACTTATATCTTCCGTGAATTTAATATCAACAGTGTGAAAAAAAAGGAAGAAATTTCGTTTATTCCTAGCAAGCATTTGCTCAGTTGTTACAAAAGTCCTAATTTATTTGAAAAAAGTAAAACCAAAACTTCTATACATTAAGATTTCTAATAATATTTAAAAAGAAAAACTTTCCGAATTTAAAAATGAATAACAATTATTTTCCCCATTGATTAAAAAATACTCACAATTTATGTTATTTATTTATTTATTGAGTTAAAAAAGTTGAATAAAGTTGAATTTATAAACTTGTTTATAAAAAAATATTCGCATTTAAAACATTATTATAAATGAACACATTCAAAAGATACCACAAATTAAATATTAAATGAAAAAAATTGATTCTACTGAAAAAAAAGAAAAAAAGTCTTATCGAATAACATTCATATTTTACATTTAGCTATCTACTAAAAATATCTATTATTCATATTTTTTTTACATACATCAATACTTAAATATTCGAATACCAGACACAATTTCACACACACACACATTAAAGGTAAAATCTTCCCAAAATTAACTTCAAAATTAAAAGCTTTTTAATGAAATTAATCAAGCCATACCCATCCGAAACAATATATTTTCTTCGAATTGTTTCACTTCTGTACAACTGTAGATGTGTATATGATTATTATATTCCTCTCCTAACATTAAGATAAATTGTTCGATTAAACTTTTTCAAAATTCACGAATTTTGAAATTTGTGAAGAAATTTATGCATGATTTTTTTTAATTCGAGTATATTTTTCCTATTGTAAGAGAGAAAAAATAATCGATTATTCGTTAATTAACGGGAAAATCCTGGCAGCATTGCGGCTCAGATAATTTCCGCAAATTGAAGAAAGTATTTTAAATACGTAGATAATAAGAATTTATGTTTTTAAACTCTATCAAAAGTTTTAAATTCATATTTTTTTGCTGTTTAAAAAGGGGCAAAGATGTTTCCAAATATTACTCGCTTTTATGATATATTTCATTGTTTATTTTATTTTTAATGAAATAGTACTGTTTACAGATTTACGTTTTATATTGTCAATAGAATAAATTCAGTTAACAAAATCAAATTTAAAAATGTTAATCATTGTTTTAACAATTTTTCAAAAAGAAAAATGGAAGTAGAGCCTACATTAACATACACCAGTGAAACAAGTGGTTAAATTAATCATAAATCTACTAAAATTCAATGTATTTCAATTTTATCAATAGTCGTATATATATTGCTTGTTGTCTTCAAAACTAAAGGAATTCAGGAAATGAATAAAGTGTTACCTTCATAGAAATCAAATGTACACATAGTTTTGCCGACAAATGATTTGCATTCCGATATCTCGTCTTCAGCGACCATCTGAAGTTGGTTGGCGATTTCTTTGTCAAGGACGGCCGCTCTGTGCACTGTTCTACCTAAAACGTCCTATAAAATATTTATGTTAAAATTTCTATTAATTGCAGCAGAATGATATTATTGATATGTTATACTTAATTAAATGCACTTTCACTACTTTTCTAATACTAAATAAACTAAAATTAATATCACATTAAGGTTAAACTTCCATTTAAATAACATAATTGCTAAATCAATTAATACAACTTTTATTGTTCAAAAAAAAAAAAAAAAAAAAAAAAAAAAGTATGTTTGATTGAAAATTTGGTCGTAATTTCATAGGAAACAAGTTGTAAATTGCACAGGGAGTGAAGAGCATTTGGATTACAACGTAGTTTTAAAATATTCAGATCTTTGTGCAATAGCACACAATACTTCAAATACACTATAGTAGCCAAAAGCTTTTGTTTGTCTCTGTAAATACTATCTGCTTTTTATTATACAGGAAGAAACTTGTATTAAACCTCAACAACGTATATTAATTTCATAAAATGTGAAATAGTTTACTGTAATTAAAACGCGCCCCAAACAATGTTTGATCGTATAAGATTACGCTATGGAATATTTTTGTGTGTCCCTATAAATTATTAACAAACATTCCTTGCACCTCAGATTATATAGAATGTGTATTTCAGTTTATACGTCATAGATTCATTTCAATCTTATTATGTTCAAATAAGTGTAACATGTTTAAAATGCTTTTGAAACTATTTTGTTCTATTGGTCATAATGCAACGAAATAATTTTGATTGTTTATATAATTAAACTATGCATTCTTTTTTCATAAAATTTGAAATAACTCGGCAAAATTATGCAACAATTATACTTTAAATTTCAAACAATATAGTTGGGTAATTTTTGCTGTGGTTTATATGGACAGAAAGACAGACCGGCGAATTGAACGATGAAAATTCTTTTTCATATTACTATAAAATCAGTACTTTCTCTATTTCCTTTTAAAGTGCAAACTGTTGAAAAAATATTTATATTAAACATTCTAAGTATTTCATTGCGTGTAGGTGTATGTATTTTTAATAAATGCATTTCTTTTAAGTAACATACAGCATATATAAAAATTCTAAAATTCTCTTCAAAATGTTTTTTATATTTTGATTTAAAAAAAGAGTGAACTTTATATACTTGTTTAGCTCAACTTCCTGTTGTATATTAACTTATTTAAACTGACCCATCAAACTTATGTGTATGGATGTTGCTTATATTTAAAATATTAAATATTTCTACAGTCATTAAAATGAATGGGAAAATGTTAATTCGTAATATAAATGTAAACTGTACATGCATGACACATAAAGTAAAGTAAAATTTACCGAAGCACTATTTTCTGATACAAGATGCAAAATGAATATGCTTTAAAGTCTAAAATACAAATTACAAAATATTTTTCAAAACTAAAAATTCTATGTTTAACATGCATATATTTTCAAAATACTTTTAAAATGCAAAAAAATTATTGATGTAGAATTGTGCTTTCTTGAGGTAACTTTCCTCAATCCAGTGGTATAGAGTAGAAGCGGGTATTAGGGTGGAGCTTAAAAGCCATGATTTTTTATATTAATTTTTTTACAAGTCTCACCCTTTTATTTTGTTCCTTTTGATACAAAAACATTATATAAAAAGTTTGAGCAATAAATTTTAATATTTAGAGGTAGCTCAAATGACTCAAAATTTATAAAAATGTAAAAAATTAAGAATATTCACTTTCCATATAACAATTGCGCATTTGTATTTTTTTAATGTTTTAATTGTAACAATTTATTTAATTTACGATACAACTTATTAACTTTTTATTTTACTTTAAAATTTTATTATCTTTATATAGGCTGGGATAGTTTTTTCTTGCTATTTAGGTGCATTTTAAGGTGATCTCAATAATTTATAGTAGAAAATGTTGATGGGTTTCATTATGCATTCTCAAGCAATTTTATTCCTCAATAAGTCAAAAGCACATTCCTCTTGGTTATTTATCACTTGTGCGTATGGTATATATCATAATATCTTGAACCTGTTAATAATCCTCCAGTCTCCCACAACACAGGAACAACTACAAGATATACAACTGGAAATTCCAACAATTGTAACAATATTGTTGACTTGGCTGTGACAAAATATTCAAATTTTTATTGTTGAATGAATAAAGAGCAACATTATCTCGCTTGGAGAAATTGTGAGCATGTTTTTAGGTAGATTTCGTACGAAATACTACCTATTGCAATCGCACTAGTTTATATATATATATATATGTCTATTAGGTAGATTTCGTATGAAATACTACCTATTGCAATCGCAGCAGTTTATATATATATATTAGGTAGATTTCGTATGAAATACTACCTATTGCAATCGCACCAGTTTATATATCTATCTATCTATCTATCTATCTATCTCACTTTTTTATGGATATGATAACTTCTTTAATTCTTCACCAACCTCCACCAAACTGGTACATAAAATCAAAGGGGATAAAATCTCGGCTAAGTTCGTTAATGGGCAAAATCGGACCAAGGGGGTCGGAATAGGGGACGTTTTTGTGAAAACCGAAAAAACGCCATAACTTCTTTATTAAAGTAGATATCGAAACGGTTTGAAGTTTATATTACTTCTTAAAAATGGGTCAAAAGATTATGCATGACAGATTTTTGATAAATTTAGAAGTGGGCTCAAGGGGCGAAAAAACAGGGGTTTTGAGAGAAAAAAAAAATCATAACTTCGTCAATTTTCAATATATCAAGTCCAACTAAATTTTTTGTAAATGTTCTTAAAATTATCTAAAACTTTTGCCTTAACAAGTTTTTGATAGTATCAACTTTTACCCATGAAAAAAAATAAAAACGAAAAGAAAAAGGGCGGTGAAAAAAGAGAAAAATCCATAACTCCGTCAATTTTTACGATATCAAATCTGATTAAATTTATTTTACATCTTCTCAAAAATATCTACAACTTTTATATTGACAAGTTTTTCATAGGACATATTCGTATAGGAAAAAGAAATTAAACAAAAATAGGAGTTGGAGAAAAAACCTCAAATCCAAACTGCTTATATTCTGACTCATTTTTAAATTCATTTTTGATTTTAAACGCATCCAACTGGTAGATCCTCTTATTTAGAAACTGTATAAAGTGACGCATTGGTCAATTTTCTGATAAAGACAGAATATATTTCACAAAAAGGCTACCAAAAAGGGTATTTTGAACAGAATTTCCCAAAGTCATCGGGACTGAAAATTTAAGTTCAAATAAGAAATAGCGTTTTTTTCTGACTCGTTTTTAAATCCATTTTTGTTCTCAAACGCATCCAATTTACAGATCCTCTTATTTAGGAACTATATAACCTGATGCGTTGGTCAGTTTTTTGATAAAGACGGAATATATTTCAAAAAAGGCTACCAAAAAGAGTATTTTGAACAGAATTTTCCGAAATCATCGTGATTGAAAATTTAAGGAAGTGTTCAAATAAGAAATTGCGTTTTTTTCTGACTCGTTTTAACATTCCTTTTTGCTCTCAAACGTATCCAATTTACAGATCCTCTTATTTAGGAACTATATAATGGGATGCATTGATCGGTTTTTTGATAAAGACAGAATATATTTCGAAAAAGGCTACCAAAAAGGGTATTTTGAACAGAATTTCCCGAAGTCTTCGTGATTTGAAAATTTATGGAAGTTTTCACATAGCAAATTGCGTTTTCTTATGGCTCGTTTTAAAATCCATTTTCGCTCTCAAACGCATTCAATTCACAGATCCTCATATTTAGGAACTATATACTGTGACGCATTGACCAGTTTTTTGATAAAGATAGAATATATTTTTAAAAATGCTGTCTAAGTGAGTATTTCGCACAAAATTTTCCGAAGAAATCATGATTAAAGAATTAAGGATGTATTCAAACACCAAATTGGTTATTTTATGACTCATTTTTAAATTAAATTTTTTTCTCAAATGCATTCAACTTACAGTTTCTTGTTATTTAGGAACTGTATAATGTACTGTTTTGGTCGATTTTTTGAAATAAATTCAGAATTTATTTCAAAATATGTTGTCGAAATGGGCATTTGAGCTGAATTTTTCTTAAGATGATTCTGATAAAACCAGCTGTTAAATCCTAAAAAGAACTAAAAGGAAATCTTTAGTAAAAGGACACTAATTATTTCGGAAATATGACTGTAGATGGCAGCACCAAAAACTTTGATGTTGACAGAACGAAGCTGTAATGACTTTTAATCAATTATTTCTCATTATTTCTTGTCCATTTGTACTTTAAAATTCATAATATGTTTTCATAGATATAATTTGTATTTATTCATCTCTAATCCATCTTTTTAGATTGTATTCTTTATTCTGCAGTTGACTGCGGGACTGTTTTAGAATGTTCTGATTCAAAGAATGTTTACGTTTTGCTAAAGTCTATTAAATCGCTTTAAAAATCCCATTAAATCATAATTTTTTTGTGTGTGTGAAGAACCATACGTAAAAGGTATAATATTGCCAGTAGGCAAAATTCATAAATAACTATTTTCAAGATATGAAGAAATCGTAAATTCGAAGACTGGAATTCAAGTTATGAAACATACAATTGCTTATGAAAGTCGCCGACAAGAATTGCTCAGGTAATAAATCTCTCTTTGACTATAAGAAATCAGTTCTATATGTTAATTGACATTAAATCTCAACATAAATAAAATTTCTGGTCCGTCCTTAGCCGCAGCGTCTAGCGTATTTTTAAAGTTTAATTATAAAAGTTAATTACTTCAGAATGAAAACGAAAGTAGAAATACAAAATGAACAGAAATTTAATTTCACTATAAAAGAAATTAATAGATATAACATTCAAGTAGCTGAAGCAATAGAAAATAAAAATGTTAAATTAACTGAGAAGCTTAAAGAAGAATTAATTAGCTTAGAAGCTGATTTAAAGAAATCTTATTTTGGAATCGCTGAAGAAAGTCTTAATGATTTATATGATTCATTTACAAAAGCGAAGGACATAGTTGTTGACGATTTAGTGAAAATCGAGGAATTTTTGGTTTTAAAAATACAAGAAATTAGGAATGAAACCAGTAATAATTCAATTTCGATTAAGGATAACGCTTTAAAGTTACCTAAATTTGAGTTGCCGATATTTTATGGAGATATCAACAATTGGATTACCTTTAAGGAAACATTTCTGACTGCAATTCATAATAATGAAAATTTATCAGATCAGTTAAAATTTTCTTATTTAATAGCGAGTGTAAAAAATTATCCTGCTAAATTAATTTCGGGATTTTCAATTTCCGGTGATAATTATAAACAAGCGTGGGAAACTCTTGTTAATCGCTATGATAATCGTAAGAATTTGTCATATTCATTACTGTCAAAATTCATTAATGCTAAATCATTAAAATCACCTACGCAAAAATCAATTCTAGAGCTATTGGACACTTGTAATGAAGTTATTAGAAATTTGAAATCTTTAAAATTTGAATTTAATGAATTTGTTGATTTGATTTTAGTTTATTTAATTCAAACGAAATTTGATGATAATTTAAGAAAACAGTGGGAGTTATCATTAAATAATGATTGTTTTCCAACTTATGAAATGGTAATTAGTTTTCTTGAAAAACAAGCACGTAGTCTGCAGAATTGTAATGTTGAATTTATTAAAACTGAATCTAAGTTTAATAATAAATTTGATCCTAAATCTCAACATTTTCCAAAAAGATCGGTATCGAATACTGTCGTAACGGATAATGTAAATAAATCACAAAAAATTATTTGTCCTAAATGTAATGAACCCCACCAACTTCATAGATGCCCATTAATGTAGAATTTATCTGTTGAGCAACGCTGGCATTTAGTAAAATCTAAAAAGTTATGTACGAACTGTTTGCGTTCTAACCATTTGGTGCTAATTGTTTGATAAATACCACATGTAAACATTGTAATTCGAAACATCATACACTCCTTCATCGTGATCAATCTGCCCCTGCACAACAACAAATTATTGGACAACAAGATCATGTAACAACCCCAAATGCTGTAGGTAATTTAAATGAATCAAATTGTTTTACTAATCAATCGTTTTGTGAAAATTCTCAAACATTGTTGGCTACTGCCATTATACGTGTAAAATCCAAATCAGGCAAATTCATTCCTTGCAGGGCGATGATCGATAGTGGTTCTCAAAAGAGCCTACTTTCTAAAACTTGTTGGGAAAAATTAGGTCTTCCATCAAGGCCTACAAATCATAAAATCTCAGGTATAAATAATTTAGTTGCAGAAACAGCTCTTCAGGAAGTTTCTTTGACATTTCAGTTAGACGCGTTAGTTGTTAACCAGATAACAACAAATTTACCAAATTTTCTGATTACAACTACGTTTTGGCCACATATTGAAGGCTTGAATCTTGCGGATCCAAATTTTCATGTGTCCAGTCCCATTGATCTTCTTATAGGTGCAGATTTGTTTGCTAATATCATAATAGGAGAGTCTATTTTAGGACCTAAAGGATCACCGAGTGCTATTAATTCTAAACTGGGTTGGATACTATCGGGAATTATTTATTCGAATGAATCAAACCAAAATTCATCTGTTAGTTGTCATGTTACTACGCAGATTACTTCTCAGCTGCGAAAGTTCTGGGAACTTGAGTCTGTTCCCAGTTCTGATCCAATTTCTCTTGTTGAAGATAATTATTCTAAAACCGTTTCACGCACAGAATCAGGACGATATGTTGTAAACTTGCCGTTTAAATCTAAGCCAATCCGCGGTGATTCAAAATCTCAAGCTCTAAAGCGGTTTTATTTATTGGAGAAGAAACTCCACCAAAACCCTTTGCTTAGAGAGCAATATTTAGCATTCATGCAAGAATATATCGATTTGGGGCACATGGAACTTGTACCAAATTCAGAAATCTCAAATCCGGATCATTTTTATCTTCCGCATCACGGGGTATTAAAAGAAGATAGTTCAACTACACGACTTAGAGTAGTATTTGACGCATCTGCAGTTGGTTCATCAGATCGCTCTTTAAATGATTATCTAGAGATAGGTCCGAAATTGCAGCCGGAAATATTTCCTTTATTATTAAAGTTTAGAATGAATCCATTTGCTTTTAGTGCTGATATCGAAAAAATGTTTCGACAAATACTCGTTAATCAGAATCATATTGATTATCAACGCATTCTTTGGAGATTTAATTTAGAAGACACTATCAAATCATACAGGCTGTTGACCGTTACATACGGTTTTACCTGTGCACCCTTTTTGGCCATTAGGACATTACGCCAATTGGCCATTGATAATGAACAATCTAATCAAAAAGCCTGCCAAATTATTCAAGATGAGATTTATGTTGATGATCTCCTTTCTGGATCCGACTCAAGAGAAAACGCTCAGAATTTAGTGACAGAGCTAATTAAAATTATGAAAAATGGAGTTTTTAATCTACGAAAGTGGACCTGTAACGATCTAAGCTGTCAAGAGTCGCAGCCTATTGTCTTAGATTTATTCATAATGCTAGACATAGTACATCGAAAAAATTTGGAAATCTAAGTTCAGAAGAAATCTCTAATTCAATTCAATGCATTGTAAAATTAATTCAAAGTTCTGAATTCAACACAGAGCTTAAGTTGTTAAAAGAAAGAAAACCCTTACCAAGCAATAGTAAACTGTTATCACTCAATGTATTTTTAGATTCAAGTGATATCATTCGAGTAGGTGGTCGCTTGTCCCAACATCAGTCTTTAACCTTCGATAAAAAATATCCTATGCTACTCCCAAAAAATAACTTTGTCACTAAACTATTAATAAAGCATGTACACGAGAAACATATGCACGCAGGTACACAGCTAGTACTTTCTATTATACGTCAACAGTTTTGGTTTGTTAATGGTCGTTCTACTGTGCGACAAGAGCTCAACAAATGTGTACTTTGCAAACGCCTAAAAACACAAGCTTGTCAACAAATGATGGGAGATCTTCCCGTTGACAGAATCACCCCAATTCGTCCATTTTCCAAGATTGGCATAGATTTTGCCGGCCCCTGCATAACCAAGCCAAATTTGCCTAGAAGTAAGATAAAAATAAAAACTTACATATGTGTATTCGTCTGCATGTGCACTAAGGCAGTGCATCTGGAAGTGGTATCAGACTTGTCTGTGCAAGCCTTGCTAGCAGCCCTAAAGAGATTTATTGCACGTAGAAGCCTGCCGTCTGATATTTATTCAGATAATGGGAAAAATTTCGTAGGTCTAGCAAATCAACTAAAGCAGTTATTCCAATATTTGAGGGACAGAGAAATTCAAGATTTTCTTTCGAGCCAAAAAATCAGTTGGCATTTCATTCCTCCATATGCGCCGCACTTTGGTGGGCTATGGGAGGCAGCTGTAAAGCTTACAAAAAATCATCTGTTAAAGGCATGTAAATCCAGTATTTTAAACTTTGAAGAATTATTCACGTTATTGTGTCAAATAGAAAGTTGCATAAATTCCAGACCTCTAACGCCGATGTCATCAGATCCATCAGATCCGCGCGCATTAACTCCAGGTCATTTTCTAATCGGAGCACCGCTCCTTGATATTCCAGAAGCTTCTAATTCGCGAGCTCTATCATTAAATGCTCGTTGGCGCCTTATTGAAAGGGCCAAGAACCAATTTTGGTATAGATGGTCAAGAGAATATCTCCAACATCTACAACAGCGTCCTAAATGGACTACTCCAAGTGTTAATCTACGAGAAGGAGACTTGGTAATAATTCATGAACGATCCATGCCCATGAGATGGAAAATGGACCGCATTCTACAAACTTTCCCAGGACAGGACAATCGAGTTCGTGTCGTCTTAATTAAAACAGCAGACGGTGACATCAAACGTCCTATTACAAAGGTATCCCCTCTACTGCCGGGGGCGGAGGATGTTAAATCCTAAAAAGAACTAAAAGGAAATCTTTAGTAAAAGGACACTAATTATTTCGGAAATATGACTGTAGATGGCAGCACCAAAAACTTTGATGTTGACAGAACGAAGCTGTAATGACTTTTAATCAATTATTTCTCATTATTTCTTGTCCATTTGTACTTTAAAATTTATAATATGTTTTCATAGATATAATTTGTATTTATTCATCTCTAATCCATCTTTTTAGATTGTATTCTTTATTCTGCAGTTGACTGCGGGACTGTTTTAGAATGTTCTGATTCAAAGAATGTTTACGTTTTGCTAAAGTCTATTAAATCGCTTTAAAAATCCCATTAAATCATAATTTTTTTGTGTGTGTAAAGAACCATACGTAAAAGGTATAATATTGCCAGTAGGCAAAATTCATAAATAACTATTTTCAAGATATGAAGAAATCGTAAATTCGAAGACTGGAATTCAAGTTATGAAACATACAATTGCTTATGAAAGTCGCCGACAAGAATTGCTCAGGTAATAAATCTCTCTTTGACTATAAGAAATCAGTTCTATATGTTAATTGACATTAAATCTCAACACCAGCTTTTGCAGAAAAATGAAATTAAAAATTTTTCATAAACGGCCAAATGAAGTTATTAAACTGGGTTTATCTCTAATCATATATATATATATTTGTTGTTATTGTTGTTGAAATGAGCACTCTTCGAAATCTACCTCGGCCTATAGGCCCAGCCGACAGGGATTTTTTAGAATTACCTTCGTTCTATAAGCAATAACCATATAATCTTTGGTTGGTAAACTTACATGGCTCTCAAAGAAAGATAAATAAATAATTCCTTCTGGCAAATACTGAAAGTGATTAGCAAATTTAGGGGATGAGGACTTAGAAATATCTGACTGTATTGATGAATATTTAAGTAGAAATTATTACGGTTACTACAGGAGGCACAAACAGCTTGGGGTACAGACATCCAAGCTCTTCAAGACTGTGAAAACATATACATCACATACATCTTCTTCCTTGTTTGAAGTCAATTTAAAATAAGAATTGAACATCCAGATCTTGAGACAATATATTATTATAGACATGTATGGTGCATTGCACCTGGTGATATAAATCTAATTCTCCCTTCATATCATAGAATCAATAAAAATAATCAGAATTTTTAAGAATTCTTTATAATCACCTCATAGTTTTGTTTCTCTTTGTTCTTCTAGACACTTCTTTGAATAGTTGATCATCTCTTGCAATCTACCTTCTACAAGATATGAGACATCATCAAAAGAAATTCCTGGTTCGTAATCTAATATCATTTAAAGCACTGATTATCAATTCCATAATTTGATGCCTGCAAGCACATGATAAAAACTCTTTTTTTAAACTTTTGATCGGTAAGAACATATGCAGCAGAGTTATAATCAGTGTTTGATCTGGTAATGTCGAAGCACATTGCTCGAATATTATCTGCTATTGCCCAGTTTTGGATGGATTCAAAGATAGCTTCTCCTTGAGCTTCTCCTGTTGCACAGATGTCCTATTGAACAATCAATAGCTTAAAAACATCTTTCCCAGAATTTAGTACTGGAAATTGAAAAATCTTTTATTTTTCAGTAAAATCATACATTAAATTTTCCATCCAAATGAATGACAAAATTAATCCTGTTTTGAAAAGTTATTTTTATTTTTTTTTTCATATTTTTTTAGCTTACTCAAATGTTCTTCGTTAAGGAATTGATTCTTTGTTAAATATATTTTGTTCTTTAAATGTATTTTTAAAGATGGAATTTGTTTTCTTTGACATAGCATACAAGTACTATCAATTTATCATTGCCTATACGTTAAAAACTTCTACCTCATTGAGCTACCTCTAAATATTGTTCAAATGCAATAATATTTTACATGATTTATTTTTTCATAAAAGAGAACAAATTTAGAGGGTGAGAAGATTACATTTTCAAACTTCAAAAATAAGCTCCACCCTAAGCGGGTATTTTTGTACGCACAGTGTAGGATGTGCCTAACAGACCAACCCTCTAAATGTATCAGTGATTCTGGATTTAAAAAAAACTGCATTAAAATTACTTAAACATTCATAAAATTTTGAATACCACCATCTTTTATATTATAAAACTGTATTTAAAAATGTGCATACTATGTTTGTAAATTCTTGTAGATATATTGATAATTTTAAATTAGAAATGGATAGCTATTTTATTTTTCTAATGATGAATGCATTATTTAGAAACATTTTCTTCATATTTTGTCAATTAATTTAAAAGACAAACATTAAACATTTTGAAACTCTCTGAAGAACTAACGTTAATCTCAACTTTCAAATTTTAATACATAAGTAATCACCTCATATAAAATTGTAGAAATGCCTTTGGTTATTAATTATAAAAGAATACAAAAAACTGATTTAATAATATTTTCTACATTAGTTTAAACAAAAACATGCAGAGACTCACATATACATAATCGTAAATGTTTTGTAAGCTGGTATGTGTTTATAACTAATTAAACTAATAACATATTTGTATGTATGTACACGAGATTAATAGGTTAAAATATCCTTCTGAAAATTTCATTTTAGTTTTCGATCGAAAATCCAAAAAGAACTGAAATTAAGTTTAGATCTGAAATATTTGCTTGAACTAATTTATTTCACTATTGCGTTAATTATTTCATAAAAAAAATTATATTATAAAAAAAGATATCTCTAAATAACTCTGATGCATCATAATTCTGGTGCTCATATCGATCTGACAACTCTAACCTAATATCGAGAAAAACCACGACCTAAATAAGCTTTTTTTTTTTCTTTTTTTTTCTCTTTTCTTTCTTCTTCTAATAAACATTGTACAATTTTAGTTTTTACACCATCTAATAAAAAATAATGTACTTTCAAAAGCAATTTCCTTAAAAACTAACCCCCCAGTTTACAGAGATTTACTGACAAGGAAGGTCTCCAAACGGACATACTCAAAAAATTCTGAAAAAATTACAAAATGTTCTTTTCGTGTGTTTATATATGTTTCTAAAAATTTTTTGACGGAATCCCTTTAGAATGTTCGTAAAAAAAAATAATAAACGTTTTGTTTATTTGGCGATTTATCACCGGTTGGCGTCGAAATAATATTTCATAAAATACTTTTTTTTATGTCAAATTCTGTTTAAGGTAAAAATGTTTCATCTTGAATTTGTTTAGAGAAATTTTATTTATATAACGTTAGTTTTGTCAGCTTTAGTTTGTTTTAACTATATTTTTGTCATAATGTATTTAGAATGAAAATTAACTGTGAAATTTTATGAATTAAAACAAAATTTAAATTAATTAAAATTGTTTCACTCTCAAAATTAACTCCAATCTAATAGATCTCTGTCAATTCAATTTTGTTGCTATGGAAACAAAAACTTCTCTGATATTGAAATAAATTGAACCTTCTTCATCTGGCCTTTATTTTGTGATACGCTTAAATATATGAAAAAATACTTTTCAATATGAAAGTATTTTTTACATAATAAATTATTTTTAGAGTGATAAAATTAAATAACTGCAGCAAAAGCAACAGAATGCAATATAAAATACATCTATGTGTCAAACTCTGACATTCTTCGAATTTAAATTCATTAAATACTATTTATAAGTATTCTAAAATTAATTGATAAGAAATTTTCAGGTGGATTAAAATCGTTTGCTTTTGGCGAGGGAAAATGCTGCTCGCCAAATCGCGCGACTCTTTCGTCTTTTCACACCAAATACTCGAAAGTATTTTATTTTTTTGCCGAGTTTCTTCTGTAATTCCGCCGCTAAATTTGACTGATTCTTTATTACATACATAAGTAGTATAATATGTATTTTTTTCAAAAAATTCTGAGTATGGCCAGTATGGAGACCTTCCTTGTGAGTATTAAAATAATTTTCAAGCATAGGTAGTTTTAACTATGTTAAAATAATCGCGGAGCCTCACTTCAGGATATTAACGAATTTGCTCTTAAAACTTCGAAATAATGTGGCATTCTAGATTAATTTTACAACGAAACAAACAAGCCACAAACAAGTAAATACAGCACGAATTTAACAGCCATCAACTGAACGGCATTCTTAAATACTGAAAAACGCAAAGAAAAAAAAGTTTGCTATAAATGATAAAACATTGCGTGATCACTCGCTGGTACGTGGCTAATAAGAAAGTGCCAAAGTAGATGTTGGTGAAGTGGATGTAAAATATGGAAACTGTGAAGTGGATATTAAATATACAAAATGTAAAAAAATATATATATGTTAGTTTTCCATTTAAAAAGTGATTTTCAACTATGTTTTTTGCGGTACATTGGACATTTTTAAACTCGATAAGATTTCTGATCTATATCAGAGTAGAAAAATATCCATGAATAAGGTTGATATCATACTGAAGATGGCAATTATCTGAGCAATAAATTTCTTTTTTTATAAAATCTAATAACTGCTAAAAATAGATCAATTTAGGATATTACTAATTTAAAAAGAGAAAAAACTGTATTTTCAAATACAATCTTTTTTTTTAACTGTATCGCAATTTGCGAGTTTCTAATAGTTTGAAAAATATTTTTAAATAATGTTTTTCAAAAAATTCAGCACAGCCCGATTGCGAAAGATTAACACATTTGCATTTAAAACAATGTAAAGAGTTCAGAATAGATATGTCTTTTAATTCAATATTATTTTGTTTTAATGAATACTTTTGTTTACATGTAGTATTGTTAGTCTATTGTCTATGCATTTACTATATGTCTTCATTAATGTTTATGCATTTAGTAACAATAATAATAATGATAATGAATATTTACTTAATTCTCTTTGCATCGTTTGCGACTCTTTTATTTTAAGTATATATTTAACACTTTAAATTTAAAATGAAGGTTACTTTCTTGAAAGAAACGTGTAATAAAACACAAAATATTAGAATACCGACTATTTCCTTGTTGAAGATCTCTAATCTGCAGTTTGAAATCTGAAAAAATGTATTTTAAGTATAATTCAAAAATTCTATTCAAAAAAAGAAATAGTGCTGCCAATTGTCTTACTTTTAGAGATTTTTTTTCACACCTTGGGTGTAATTGAAAATTTCGAAGCTATCCATGTTTAATATATTTCTCTTTTCATGTTTATTGCTTTCATTTTCCATAATTAATATATTTTACAAGGTTTTTTTTTTTTTTTTTTTTTTTTTTTTTTTTTTTTTTATCCTTGCTATAAAAGCCAATTTATTGATCTTGGTTTTTCCTCAAAAAAAAATGTATTTATACATAACATTTTTAAATATGAGTACAACATCCCAACAACAAATTTAGCTGTCAATAAACAATGCTTTTTTAATATCTTTAAAATACAAAAATACTATCCATGCTTAATAAATTTCATTTTCCATGTGTATAACTTTAATTATCCATGTTTAATACATTTCACTAGTTTTTGTTTATCCTTGATATAAAATTCAAATTATAGATTTTTATGCTTGTCTTAAAAAATATTGGCATTCATACATACTATTTTTAAATAAGGATGCAACATCCCATCAACAACTTCAGTTGTTATTATTAAAGATCCTGTACGCATATCTATAAGAAAAATTAATAAAATAAGAGTTTAAAATATGTTTTCTAATTAACAAAAACAACGAAAATTTTATTTAAAAAATAATACGCAGGTAATTTTTTAATAACAGTGTTACTATAATAACTTGTCTAACTTACCTAGTCCACCACAGAATCCCATACGAATAAAAATCACATTTGAACATTGTGCGTAATACAACAGCTTTAGTATTTCATGTAGTACAACTGTGACAGATGAGATTCCCATACCGTGCTGTTAAAAAAAGAAAAATACATGTTATAAGAATAAACAGACAATTTGCGTTCAATAATTTTCTAATAAAGAAAATACAGTTGGACTATTTTAAGGCTGTTAGTCAATTTCCAATTTCCCCTCGCTAAATCTAAGTCTGTATGGAATCGATTCGTATATGTAAAATATTTTCTCAGAGAATTAATATTTTAGATTCTCTTTTTCTTTATATTCTCTTAAAAGATGACACTTTTTTTCTTAGCAAAATATATGTTTACTTTAATAAATTATGAGCTAAAATTTGGCGAACTGTTAGTACGATTTTAATTCTTCACGTGAAATAAAGTATATATTTTTCAAATATTTTCATAACTATGAATAAAGAGAGATCTTTAAAAAATTTACACAGAAAAAAGAAGTTTAAAATATTGATTTCCTAAAAGCGATATTTTAAATATACAAATGCATCACATGCCCATAGACTTAAGATTAGGGAGGGAAATTCGTAAATTGAGTGATTAGCAGTTTTAATAAGAGCACATGTGAAATGAAAACACAGAAGTAACAGTGAAACAATTTGCATTTTACTAATTGTTCATCATTTAAATCATATTAAGATTTTTTACGCTTTTTTTATGAAATACGAATATAGGAACAAGGCTAATACAAATAAAACATTTACACATTTCAATATGATTTTTGGCAAAATGTGGAGTAGAATTACGGTCGGAAATTCTTCGCTATCGAGCACTGTTCTCTTTCAACAACAATATTTCTAGATTACAATTCCAAGGCAAAATGTAATAGTTTGTTAGTTTTACATGACAAAATTTCAATTTTCAACTCCCCCCTCCCCACATACACACACATCTGAAGTCTTAAAAGTATGAAATAAAGAAAGTAGAGATATGAAAGTTTCAAAGAAGATCTCTTTGTAAAATTTACTTTCGAGCCTTGGAAAGGAGGTAGCATCGAAGAAAATCTTTTTTTATTTCTTTTTTTAAATCCAGACTCTAAAGTGTATTAACCAGAGTTTTATGTACCTTGTAGCATACCTTATTGGTATCTTATTAATTTAAAATATATGCGAAATCAATAGTTTGAAAATCGCATTGACAATTACACTGTTATCCACAAAAAGGAAAAAAATACTTGCATTATTGTATGTCATTTATTTCCTTTGAAATTATTATAAATATTTAGAGAGGAATTGACTTCAGTACTGTGGTTTCGTCTAAAGAAAAGACTCGTATAAAATAATGACACCTACAAAGGTAGCAGTGAGTATTTTATGTTAACTTTGGGACATTAAGTTAATTTTATCACTGAAATAATTAGAACAATGGACAAAAATGATTAATTTAATTATACATGTATATTTAAGTTCTTTTTCTATCTTCACAGATATTGGGAATAATTAGTGCGAGGACATTTATAATTCTTTTAAATCTTAAGTCCCACCAGTGGCTAAGGGGTTGTGCTTCAAAAGCTGGTAGACGAGAGGTACTGGGTTTAAACCCAATCGCGCCCGTCGGCCTAGCTATCTAGAGTTTTCTGTGGGAGTCTAGAGTTTTTTTTTCGTACCTTGCGTAAATACGAGTAGGTTCCCTTAGAAACACCCCCCATGAAGAATATTCTCCCTAGGACTTATATTCCTCATGCAGATAATCGGCCATCATAAATAACACCATCTTTGAATCTTATGTATACATATGTATTAAATGGAAACAGTTAAGAATGTAACAAACATATAAACGAAAATTTTTTCCTTTTTGTGCTGAATTTGTGGGTTATTAAAAATAAATTTTACTATATTTTTATCGTCCCGAGTTTAAATTAAAAAGTTTGGTGAAAGTAAAGAAAGGAAAATTACAAAACAGAAGTCACATATATTAAGAATGCACCAAGATCAACTTATAAAAACAATTTGGACGTAAAAACTGCAGCAGAAAACTTGCAATCAATCCTCGAGGTCAACGGAGACTGAGTAACATATTAATTGAAAACAGAATGCCGTTTTTGCAACAGATCATTCCATATTTTAATACATGTACCCATACAAGTTTTTTTTTTCATGCAGAATATTTTCTAAAGTATAATTTAAAAGTTACATAGAAATTAATAGCGCATAGCTTTCGTGTTTAGACTATAATTGTACACTGAGTTTTGAGACTAATACTAAAGGTGCAAAATTTTTCACCGACATTGGACTCTTGATAATTAAAAACGTATTATCTGGTCATCCAATTCAAGATTTCACTTTTGTTATTCTGATGGAATAGTGGCAGTGGATGTAAATCCCATAAAGTAATTGATTCCTCGTATCAAGCGAGAATTCTACAGGTATATATTAATAATGTAAGAATCTATGACGTAACTGCATGGGCAGTCCTAGGTGATCTCAAAGAACTGGAACTCTTAAGTTTAGGGTATGTTAAAATAGAGGCGTCCACTTGCCAGAATCCTTTTTCGAAAAGTGATTGCCTTGTTTCAAGAAATTAATAAACCTCCACAGAACACATTTTTTTTTTTTTTTTTTTTTTTTTTTTTTTTTTTTTTTTTTTTTTGGCAAATAGCATTTGAAGTTTGAAGAACTTATTTCAGATTGACAAATATCAACCATTTTTAGAAATATTGAATATATTACAACTGAATTTCAGTTCTTGTTCCATAACAATGTTCTCTGTATGCTTTGCAACAGGCATTTGTGGATTGTTGATAGAAATAAGTACTTTATAGAAATTTACTTTTATAGTACTTTTATAGAAATAAGTAAATGATTTGTATTTTCATTCTATTTTATCCATATGCTTTGCTATTGTAGCAGACAAGTTATAATTTAAAATTCTTATGGTAACACCATTAAATAAAAATATTTATGTATTTTTCACCATATTTCGTATATTTTGTCATCCTATTAAATTAACATGTGAGAAATCTGACAAACGTTTGTATTACTTATGAATATAATCCTTTTATCGTAATCGAAGACATTTCTTTTTATTCTGCGTTATACTTTTAAACATTTATTTTAAATACTTTTTAACATTTTCCAACAAAGTTAAAAAGTGTTTGTGATTTCGAGTTTTTTTTTGTATACCCGTCTGCCCGTGCTCTAGCTCCAGTAAGTATACTCGGATTGCGCTGAAAATTTCGGACGTTATTGAAGTTTACCCTTTTTCAAATGACCTCTCTTGCATGATTGGTTTATTTATAGTAACAATCAAAAGTTTATCGTTGCATTACAGCCAATGCCACAAAATCGTCTCAAATAAATGTTAAAGATGTTACATATTGCAAACATATTAAAAGTTACATACATTTCTGAAATGCACTAAAATATGCGGTGGTAAAAATAGCTATTATTTATTTACAAGCCACATAAAGGAATTCCATTACACAATGGTAAAAAGGGGATTGTGTGTGACATATTTTAACTATATTAAACTATTTTGTGAAAAATAAAATTGATGTACGTCGCTGAGGCTTAATATAAGCTATACAATATAGTCATGCATAATACGAAGTACATTATATTTACAGGGAGACAGAAAAGATTTATAGTATATTCTATCCGAAAATTCTTATTAAATCCATTAATTTTTTTTAAATCACAAGATTTTAAGAACTTTGCCTTTTTATAAATATTTTTAAAAGCAATTTATGTTACTTGATAGAGGTATTACAAAATATATTAAAAACAAGTAACATTAACATGTTTTAATTACAATTCTGATAATTACGGTTCTTATCAGATTTAGAATCGAAACATGACAATGTTATTTATTTTTAATATATTTTGTAACAACTCTCTCAAGAAATATAAATTATTTATTGAAACATAATTAGAATGTTGCAATAAAATAATCCCAAATTATTAGCATCATGCATATTATAATGCACTTAAAAAAACAAAATGAAAACTTTTGTAATTGCATGTATAAGTTTATAACTTTAAATATCAATAAATTAAAACTATACTGTATCACGTATAGAACTAAAATTCAATATAATATGTAAAATTAAAATAAAATAATTCGAGTTAATAACATCATGCATATTACAATGCACTTTAAGAAAAACAAAATAAAAACTTCTGTAACTGCATGTATAAATTTATAACTTAAAATACCAATAAATTAAAACTACATCGTTTCACGTATAAAACTGAAATTCAATATACACGTTTAAAATCAGTTTCTCAAAATGAGAAATTGAAGTTTTCTTTCAGTTATTACACAGACAGTTAAACTAGATTCCTTTAAAATGAATGACTTTTTAACTATATTTATCTACCAAAGCAGAAAGTAGGAGAAACTAGGAAAGGATTTAACTAGATAACCGTAAAATGTCAATTCAGCAGGGTTTAAAGGAAATCGATTCCGGGGACTTTATGAAGGAATAATACCTTATTTTATCGTGAAGAATAATAGCTTAAAATAGAACTCAAATTCAATTGAACTACAATATCTTATTTTCAAATAAAAGATCGATATAAGATTATATAATTTGGAACTACAGTGTGACCTACTTATAACAAGCATGGGATTTAGAGGGGGGGGGATTTCGTGAGTCAGTTTAACCCTTTTGGGTCTGATGTACTATTAATAGTACATGTCTTTTCATCAAGTATTATTTTGGCTTAACAATTACTTAGTTACTTTTCACATATTGAAATGATAGTATATGGCTATGCCTTTCTTATTATGAGTTCATTTATATTTTGACATTTGGTAATAGTAATAATAATAATAATAATAATAATAATAAAAGTTTACTTAATTTTCCTTAATGGTGTTCTTAAATCAAAAAGGGCAACTTTGTGACACATGCATTAATTTATTTTTGTTCGGAAATGCATGAAAATAGCAGGTGTTGTTATTCAGAAACTGTCTAATTGCACTCATTCTTTTGTTTTTTAAAAAATACAATAGATTTTTCATAACAAGCCTTCAAAGTTAACACTTTTGAGCATATTTTCCGACGAAAGCAGAAAAACAGGTCGAAAAGGAAGAGAAAAACGGGTGATTGCGTCATCGAAATAGCTTATAACTCGATAAGTAATTTAATTGTCATAAAATGGAAAAATAAGTTCAATTCGAAATCGCTTTCATAGTCAGGGATTAAAATTTTATAACTTTCTGTTAAAAAATGAATTTGTAAATGCATCAAAACGTTTTTCGCTTGTTGAACGGATCAGTTAAGAACACCCTTAACACCATTTTCGATTCCTTTATTTTATATAAATATTTCCCTTTTTAAATTTAAAATATAAGTTATTTTTTTAATCAATCAGGTGTGAAAAAACTCAAAAAACAATAGAAAGTTGAAATAACCACTTAAATCCATTTGCAAAATTCTGTTTTCCAAACATCTTTAAATACTCTTCCTTAGCCTATTATCATGTAAATATGATTTGAATTGTACACGAATAAAGTAAATTCGTTAAATTTCAGATAATGAGATAATTTTTAAACTTCAATAAGTCTATTTGGAAAGCTAAGATTAATGTAATTAAAATAAATTAATTTTGTTCTCAAAATTGAAAAAAATTCGAACCCGAAAGTGTTAAGTAAGAAAAATAATTGTAATTAGAGATTGACCGAAAATTCGGTTTCATTTTCGTTTCCGGCCCAAAATTTGAACTTATTCGAAAATGGGTTTTCGACGAAAATGTTGCCAAAAATTCGGCCAAACCGAACTCGGCAGAAACTATCTATATTCCAAAAATCTCGTTTAAATAGCTATTTGGATCTATTTAGCTTAAAATACATCCACATTCAATTGATCTACATCATCTCGTTTTCAAATAAAAGATCAATATAAGATTAAGTGATTTGAAACTACAGTGTCACCTACTTATAATAAGCATGTGATTTAGAGAGAGATGAATTTCGTGAAGTCAGTTCAAGTTAGAAAATTTATTATAGTTAGAGATAGACCGAAAATTTGGTTTCATTTTCATTTCTGGCCCAAAATTTGAGCTTAAGCAAAAATTCGGACAGAAATTATCTATACTCGTTTAAATAGCTATTTGGATGTATTTAGATCTAAATTAGCATTATTTAAGATTAGGATTATTTGTTATCCAAATTATATTCCAAATAAATCCTTATTCAATTGAACAATACAATACAATGTACAATATCTTATATTCAAATAAAATAGCAATATAAGATTAAATAGTTTGAAGCTACAGAGTGATCTATTTCTATCAAGCATGTGATTTAGAGATGAATAAATTTCCTGAGTCAGTTTAAGTAGGAAAAGTAATTATAATTAGAGATCGACCGAAATTTCAGTTTTGTTTTTGTTTGCGACCCAAAATTTTAACTTCGTCAAAAATGCGTTTTCGTCGAAAAAATGGGCGAAAATTCGGAACTCGGTAGAAACTATCTATATTCCAAAAATCTCGTTTACATAGCTGTTTGGATCTATTTAGCTTAAAATTGATCCACATTCAATTAAACTACAACATCTTATTTTCAAATAAAAAAATAATATAAGATTAAATGATAGTATGTTGCTACAGTGTTCCCTACTTATAACAAGCATGTGATTTAGAGAAGGGTGAATTCCGTAAGTCAGTTTCAGTAGAAAAAGTTATTATAACTAGAGATCGACGGAAAATTCTGTTTCATTTTCGTTTCCGTTCCAGAATTTCATCTTCGGCCTTCGGCGAAAATTCTGCCGAGCCGAAACACGACAGAAACTATCTATATTTTGAAAACTTCGCTTAAATAGCTATTTGGATGTATTTAGCATAAAATAAAAACACATCCAGTTGAAGTGCAATATCTTATTTTCAAATAAAAAATCAATGTAAGATTAAATAATTTGAAAAGTATTTATAATTAAGGTTCAACAAAAGATTCGATTTCGTTTTCATTTTTGGCCCAAAGTTTGAGCATCGTCCAAGATTCGTTTTCGGCGAAAATGTTGTCAAAAATTCGACCAAACCGAAACTCGACTGAAATTATCTATATTCCAAAAATCTCGTTTCTTCTTTAGGAAATGTTCAACATGACTCACTGGTTTCAGATGCTGACTCAGATAAGATGACCTTTATTATTACTATGAACTTCACAGTTTGTAATGATCAGTCATTACTGACTTAAGATGTGGATGCAAATTATAAAGCGAGTATTGCATATATGGTTCCATATATGCATATATGATTGAGAATATCCAAACAAATTTAAAACATCATTTTTTATCAAAATATTGACTAAATATATACTATACAATTGCACCATAAAATTTAACTACTAAGAATGTATTTATTATTTATTTATGTAATTTATTTTATTTATGTAATACTTATGTAAATTATTTTATTTTAATTGTACGAGTTGATATTAAAATTCTTGTCTTGTGCACCATTAAGCAATGTATTGTATTTTTAATAAATACATTCTTAGTAGCAAGATATTGACTTTCATTTTTGCAATAATATTAAAATTGAATCTTTTATCGAAATCTGTTTAAATTTTGTCTCTATATAAAATAGAAGCCTAGTTACAGCCGTTTAAAATTACATCTATTAACAATTTTTGAATTGTGTTTTAAAGTTATTTTTAGATTTTTCTCAAAATGAAATTTTTCAGATTCAATATACTCAAAACAACCAGAAACAAAAAATTATGCATGAAATACCTCGAAATTTCCTGTATTTCTTTTACAAATGTATTTTGAGGGAATAGTCTTACACTCATGTTAATATATTAAATAGTCTTATATTTACACTGGTATAAATAGAAACTTGAGACAAATTCTGCGAATTTTTCATTACATTAGTACTTTAACTGCCACATCATCTAAGGTAGAATTGCGATTATAATGTGTGTAGTTTAAGTCCCAGAAAAGTTAATCTGTTTATTATGCAATTTACAAAACGTCAATACATTGTTTTACTTCTGAGTTCTCAGGTTTTGCTAAAATATCAATTTTTGCATAATTTTGGCTATTTTTCTCTTAAAATTATTTCTGGGTAATTGCTAAAACTTTTATATTTTTCAAAGTTTTAAAGTAAATGACAATATAAAAAATGAATAACAAGGGAAAATTATTTTTTTTTTTTTTAAATCCCATTCAAAAGTGTGCGGGTACTTTAAACTTTGAAGACTCTTTTCACATACTCGTTAAAAACTGCAGACTTAACAATAACTGAAAATGTTTTGTTTGAAACTGCAGCAATATTTCAAATACTCTTTAAGAAAGTTCTGTTATACAGACGCTCATTTACAAAAATCATCATAAAAGATAAATAGAGGTAGGTATATTAAAAAAAAAATTTAATTGAAAGAGATTCGTATAATTAGAAAATCATTGCGTAACGTTGATGGATTAATGTTAAAACTGTTGTTAGCTTTCATTTTTTCAAAACCAAAAACTAAAACAAAATCACTTCACCTTTTTCATTTACGTATAAAAAACATTTCATATTTATTTACTTAGAACAGGTGTCACAAATAAAAAATTAAAAAGTTGACATGCTTCGGTTCATTCATAAGAACCGTATTCATAACACATAAAATCAGTAGAAAACTAAATGACACTGGATATAAATATAATTTAAAAACCCAAAACACAAAACATTGCGCCCCCTATGATCGTGAATAGCTATTGCCACTGCGGCATATAAATATAATATATTTTGATCATATATTAAATTTTATATGTATAAAATTAATATTAATAAAAGTAGAAAACTAAATGACACAGGATATAAATATAATTTAAAAAACCCAAAACGCAAAATATTGCGCCCCCTATGATCGTGAATAGCCAATGCCACGGCGGTTCCCCCTATTAGACTCACCCTCTAAATATTTATTAAGTAATTCTAACCGCAAACTCGGAATGTCATAAGAATAAGAATCATTACAAACCCTATCCCTCCTAGCATATATCACTATGGATTCACGGATGATTGATTTTCGGAATAAACTTGAAATGAACACTAATCTACTATCTTTAAAACAAATTTTAAACAAATTCCGAGTTTGTGGTTAGAATTACTTAATAAATATTTAGAGGGTGAGTCTAATAGGGGGAGCCGCGGTGGCATTGGCTATTCACGATCATAGAGGGAGCAATATTTTGTGTTTTGGGTTTTTAAATTATATTTCTATCCTGTGTCATTTAGTTTTCTACTTTTATTAATATTAATTTTATACATATTAAATTTCATATATGATCAAAATATATTATATTTATATGCCGCGGTGGCAATAGCTATTCACGATCATAGGGGGCGCAATGTTTTGTGTTTTGGGTTTTTAAATTATATTTATATCCAGTGTCATTTAGTTTTCTACTGATTTTATGTGTTATGAATACGGTTCTTATGAATGAACCGAAACATGTCAACTTTTTAATTTTTTATTTGTGACACCTGTTCTAAGTAAATAAATATGAAATGTTTTTTATACGTTGATGGATTAATTGCATTTCATTTTATATGAAAATAAAAGGTTTTGATCAGTAACACTGAGAAACAGCTTGGGTCGCACGTATTAAAAATTAAATACATTTGAAAAATACGTTTAATGAATATTTGTGTATATTTATGTATGAATCAAATGTTTTTTTTTTGTTTTTTTATTGTTGTTGTTTATTTTATTTATTTATTTTTTTTTTCATTTTCGTTTTAGGCCGAAAATAGAAAGATTACCATTATACACTGGTGTCCAAAAGTTAAGCATAATTGGTAATTAAGTAAGTAATGAAAGAAATATAAATCGAAATGTGGTGAAACTCCCGTGTATAAGCAAAATAGTACGCGTCATATATTTTCACGAAGAGTTTTTCCCGAAATCGAACAGGGGACCGTCAACAAATTGAAAAAGAATGAAGATCTTTCGGATAACCCTGTCAAAACTAATGTAGCAAAAGCGTTCAAACTGCACATTATGATTAATTGGTTTACTGTAATGTACTGTGTTTATTTTTATAAGGATAGCATGTATACTCGTAAAGAAATTAAGGTTTTTATAAAAACAGTCCTAAGTTTTTGCTTATAATTGGCAGAGTTCTTAATATAAAATAATGTTCTTTTCTGAAAATATGACAAACATCATTGTACACAATACCTTGTCATCAGAATTTAAAAATAATAAAAATTGTATGAAAAATGAGTAGGTTTAGTAAATAATTTTTCATTACGCATGCGTCAACGATATCAAAATTTCATTTGCATATTGTGTTAGCTAAATGTATAGAGCAACTCCTGTAAAAGTTTCAAAAACATAGCTTGAAAATTCTGAAAATGACCGTCTATAGAATCAACTCAAAATCCATTATTCCTAAAGGAAGCAAAAAAATCAGGGGTTTTATCTAAATATTAGTTGTACGTGCAATATTGTGTAGGCACTAAACAATGGAATATGGATACAGCCCCTCATCTTTTTGCTTCATTTAGGGAATAAAGGATTTTGATCTCATTCTATCAACGATAACTTTCAAAATTTTTAAGCTATGTTTTTGAGACTTTTACAAAAGTTGCTCTATACATTTAACTAACATAATATGCAAATGAAATTTTAATAGCGTTCACGCATGCGCAGTAAAAAAGTATTTAGTAAACCTGCTCATTTTTCACACAATTTTTATTATTTTTTAATTCTGATGACAGGGTATTGTGTACAATGATGTTTGTCATATTTTCAGAAAAGAACATTATTTTATATTAATAACTCTGCAAATTTTAAGCAAAAAACTTAGGACTGTTTTTATAAAAACCTTAATTTCTCTATGAATATACGTGCTATCCTTGTAAAAATAAACACAGTACATTACAATAAGCCAATTAATCATAATGTGCAGTTTGAACGCTTTTGCTACATTAGTTTTGACAGGGTTATCCAAAAGATCTTCATTCTTTTTCAATTTGTTGACGGTCCCCTGTTCGATTTCGGGGAAAACTCTTCGCGAAAATATATGAAGCGTACTATTTTGTTTACACACCTGGAGTTTCACCAGATTTCGATTAATATTTCTTTCATTACTTACTTAATTACCAATTATGCTTAACTTTTGGACACCAGTGTATATATATATATATACATTTTTATTTTACGTAACTTTAAATCTGGATTATTATCAGATTAATTTTTCTTTATTTGCAGTCATAATATTTATAATTCATTTAAACTTTTACATATTTTTTTTTCATTCTATGTAACTTAAAGTATGATCATTATAATAGCAATCATTCTTTACTTTCAATCATAATATCTGGTAATTCTTTTGAGCTTTTATGTATTTTCTCAGGCTTCTTTATAGTTTGTATCTTTAATGTAGGTTATTGCAAAAACTCATTTATAACGAGCAAATACCGTGTTCCCTTCGTTCTCCAAATCGTTGATTTCTGCTGCAATTTTTTTTTAATGTATCGAAAAAATATATCTGCTAAAGCGAGAGTTACTCGCACGTAAAACTATCCCATTTGCGTTTTCGAAGCATAATCTTTCAAGATTTTCTTCTTATTCAGAAATTTGGAATCAATACCAGAAATTGAAATTCGGAAAAAAGAATCTTTGCATTATGGAATTACGAAAAATCTTACATTAAAAAAAGCCAAAATTACTACCCAGAATTCCAAGTATAAATTCCACATAAAAAATAAACTTCGCAATTGTATATTTCAGATACATATGGGTTAAAATTAGAGTACCAGAGGCGCAGAAATGTGGTGTAAAATCATTGGAGGCCCAAGCAATATGGGGTAGCTGTAAGTTTTACACATTTTTAATGGGAAGAATATTTTTTACTAGTTTCAAAGTCAGGTAGTTTTAAAATTTAAATGTTATTTTTGTGTGGAATAGGAATAAAAAATACGCTGCTCAAAACTACAAACTTATATGTTATTCTAATTAAAGGAACAATTTTCTCCAAAGTTGGTCAAAATGTCAATTTTTTTACATAATAAATGAAAATCTGTTTAATTACGACTATTTTGACACCTCATTTTTACCCATACAGTAATTATATCGTGAGACATTGTCAATTTGGTTAATTCAACCAGCGCAATTCCCTATGCAAAAAAAATCCTGCCTTTTTCACCATGTTCCTATTTTTTTTCCAAGTTTCCTGTTTTCAAACTGCAAAGGCTGTTTTTTTCTGCATAAGAGATAAAGATTCAAATATTTTTGTACATATTTTTATTATATACGTGGTAAATCTACGTGTGGAAATAAAAGTATATAAAGATTTTATAGATTTAACATTTTCACACTCTAGTATGAATAAAAAATTATATTAAACCCTTCACAACTTTATATTCTATAGGATACACATCTTTATAATGTTTTTTCACATATATAAGTAATGTTAAGAAAACAAAAATCAGTGTGAATGGAGTCTAACAGATAGCAGGACTAAAGAACACAGAAACTTGTTTCTTATATCGCCTTTTTAGCGAGCTACGTGTTATACAAAATTATCTTGCAGCAAAAATGTACAAAATGTACAAAAATGAAAACGTAAATAATTTGACTGTGCGTTAAAGTACCATATACAAAGCCCATTAGTAGTATAAAAATATTAAATATATATTTATTTTGTGTTTTTAATGTTCTTGTAATGCAAAAAAGTAAAATAAAAGAAAATGTACAAAATATAAATTTTATGTACAAAGAATAAATTTTAATTATTTTCCCTTTCCAATCTTTCTTACTTATATGTTTATTAATAAAAAATCACAGTTGAAAATAAAAAATATATAGAAATAAGCTCTGGGGATGAAAGAGGTTAAAGTAATATTAGATCAGGGTCGTAGCTAAGGGGTTGCTTCGGGCATCTCAGCCTCCTCCCCAAAAATATTTTGAGCTTCCCCTGGAAAATATTGCAAAGTCACTAAATGAATTTGTGTTCCGACAGTCCAAATAAAATTGAGTTCAAAAATCTAATTTAATTTTGAGATCCTTTCACAGTTTTGCAGAAATACTAAATTGCAACTAAAATAAGTGTTTCAACACTCACTCATCTTGTTTGCACATGTGAAGCTAACATGATGTTTAATTTATTGCACTCGTTATACACTCGAATTTTCATCATCCTATTCTTTTCTTAGCATAAAATGAAGTTATTGCAATAGTTTAATGAGAAACATTGTAACTACAGTGTGAATATGTACTAATTTATTTTTCTGCGTCACAATGAGAGAAAGAGAAAAAATATGAACTTCAATCTGTATTTTCTTGACACCCCCCGACCCCCCCCCCCTCCCTATTATTCACTTCCAGCTATGGCCCGGTATTAGATGTATCTAAAATTCCATCCGAAGTTTTGTATAGTATACATTTGAAAATCTTTAAAAAATGGTAAAAAATGTTAACGTCTAACAAATTAAGAGGTAATTTTTAAAAAATAATTTTTTTTAACTTTTTAAAAATATTTAAATGTGCATTTATTCTTATTTTTTTTTAAATGTACATATATATAAACATTGAAATACAGTAAGTTCACCGTTTGAGCCATATTTTGAAAAATAAACAAAATTTTTTAAAAGGTAATCCATTTGTATAACCTTTTTGGAACCCAATTTTTTTTCATTTTGAAAATAAAATTATAATTACTTTAGTAATGTTAATCGTAGCTATCCAAATAGGCTTTCAGATGTTTAACGATTATCGCGTTGCCTGAAATGCAACAAATGTTATTGTTTTGTGTACTATTCAATTCATATTCATACGAATAGGATAAGGAAGAGTTTTTCTAGATGTTTGGAAAATATCGTTTACAACAGGGTTTTTACAGATATTACAAATTGTTAACGTTTTTTGCGTTTGATTATGCGCGATTCGTTCAAAAAAGTAACCTATATTTTAAATTTAAAGAGTAAAATGTATGCTTAAAATAAAAGAATCGCAAACTGTGCAAAGAGAATTAAGTAAACTTTTATTATTATAGTTCTTACTAAATGTGAGAATATAAATGAGTTCATAATATGAATGGCCATATACTGTCATTTCTATAAATAGAAAGTTACAAAATAACTGTTAAGGAAAAGTAATATTCAATGAAAAGACATGTTCTATTAATAATACAGCAGACCCGAAAGGGTTAAAACAGTGTCGTTCAAGATTAATGACTGTTCAAAGAAACATTCTTTGTAAAAACAATGTACCAAGCTGTAATAAATAGTATCTATATAAAATTACCGCCAGTCTGCTTCTATAACCTCTTAAAAGAAGCATACATTTATATTTGAATATTATAATCTAAATAATCACAATATTATGAAAGCCTATCTCAAATCGTACATTACAATTTATTAATTTAGTGTTGAATGCAAGGGTGGCCCGGGAGGATATTTCCGCCCCTCCCCCCCCCCCCCCAAAGCTATCAATTGTGCGCCGAGGAAAATTTGAGATTTTGTGTTTTCAATTGTAAAAAAGTGTAATTTTCTCCCTCGGAACTCTATTGTATCCCCGCGGAGCCGCAGAAGTCCCTCCCGGAGAAATTTGTCTGAATTCAACACTGCATTAATTTGTGATTGAAATTAGATGAATTAAAAATATTAATTGAATTTATTTAACTAGAAAATAAATAATTATAAAACATAAATGAATCACAAATTAATTTAAATTAAGAAAAATAATAATAAAGATATCAATGCCTACTAAAATTTCTCCTACTATGTAAAAAATACGAGAGAGTGGGGGCGTAAGTATACTTTATTCGCAGAGCCCAAGTTAGCTCTCTGTGTTTTTCTTACACTTAAAAAAGTCCTTCAAAAAATAAATTACCAAAACATTTTTCCCCCTATTTTTCATTAATTAATTAAAAGCAACTTTGCTTAATGAAGAGAAAAAAAAATCGGTTGATTCAAGAGACCGAAAATAATTTGTTTTGATTTGTTACTAATGCCATCTAGTGGTTAAATTTAAAAATATTCTCATCGATTGAAGTAGTCTTAATGAGAAAGTTTGATTTTCATCTACTGTATTATTATTTTTATTTTTATACATAATGCATTAAATGACTTGAAATTAAGCTTAAAAGGAATTATATATATGTATATATATATGTGTGTGTGTGCACATAATATATATATATATATATAGATATAGATATAATTATCTTCTATTTTAACAACTATATTATTTGAAAAAGTTTTAATATACATAAACATTCACAAACATAAATGATTAAAAAATATTGAGCCCTTCCAGATTTTTAATATACCTTTAAAAACATAATCCGATGGAAATGTTTAACAGGATATAATTATGACTTCTTTTTTAATTATTATAATTTGTAATAATTACAGCAAACGAACGAGTCAACTTTTAACTTATCCCTTTTAATTAAACTATTTGCTTCATGAAAAAACGGGGTTTTCTTAAAAATGCACTTAACTGTTTCTTTTCAATTTTTGCAACGCTTTGCAAACTAAGAGATAATTGTTAAAATTACAATAATTCTAGCTTAAAATTCTAAAACATAATGAACTTAGTTTTCATAAGCGAAAAAAAAACATTTTGTGATTTAAAAAAAACTATTTTATATATATATATATATATATATATATATTAATAACGCATGATAAAAATTAAGGTAATAAATAATCTTTTCCTTTTTTTTACTATCTTTTTTACGGTTATTTAATTTTAACAGATTTTTCCCTCTCTAAATTCAAAATAAAGATTTCTTTTCGAAACGATTAATTTGCAACTAAACATAAAAAATAACTCAAAATTTATTATATATGTTTAATCCTGTTACGATACGACATTTTCCAAACGTTTTCAGAATTCTTCCTAACCTTATTTTCATATGATTAGTAACAAAGCCGTAGCTAAAGGGGTGCTAGAGGCTGATACTCCACCACACCACTGAGCTATGTCTGAGTCTGCAATTTCTGACTTTTTTAACCAAATTGGGGAAAGTCATCTTCCATCGTTAAGATAGACTAAAATGATGGGACAACGATGAATAGATTTACAATTTCATCGATCTACAATGTAGATTAAAACACACATACACACATAAATAACGCCTGCATTCAACCATCTATACTAATATTATAAAGAGGAAAGATTTGATTGTTTGCTTGTTTGAATCGAATAGGCTCCGAAACTACTTGACGGATTTGAAAAATTCTTTCACCACTAGAAAGCTACACTATTTCCGGTGTACATAGAGTATTATAGTCGCCGCTTAAAAGGATCAAAATAAAACGCCGGATAAACGGATCATAAGCAATTTGAGAAATTAAAAGTTACCTAACACCCTAGACACATGACAATCACTGAAACACATATGAAAATCGTAACTATGCAACCAAAAAAAAATTTAACTTTTTAGTCCGACCTGATATAAAAACGTGTGTTTTATTTTTTAAAACTATTTAGCAATTATTAAAAAAGGAAAAGAAATGCTGAAACGCGAATTAATTAAAATATTTAAAAAATCACAAAACAATTGTTTTGGAGTTTTCAAAAAAGTTATAACAGATAGTAAATATTTTAAAGAGTAGTGAGCACCAAATGTAAGGCGGGGGAATTTTTTTTAGGGGGAGCAGTGAAATATTTAAAATTGTAACGTTTTCTACCATTTCAAATGCGGACTTCACACTAAGAACAGGGATAAATATTACTTATTTAATATAAAACTTTCAGATAGATTATAACACTAATATAGATTATAAAGAGCAGGGGACGTCCAATTATTGGTAGAGGAGGCAATAGTTATTTTTGGAAGAACGTGATCAAATATTTAAAACCGCACCGTTTTAGATGCGGATTTTTCAGAGCCCAGAGACAAATACTTATTTAATATAAAATTTTAAAAGTACTTACCCTATTTTCGAATAATAATTTCATTAATTATCTTTCTTAAGTCCAGAAACAGTTTTGTTGAGTTCGCCCCCTGGTGGTGAAATGGGCAACTAAAAAATTCCAGAACCCCCCCCCCCAACCCTTTTTTTTTCTTGCCCTTTTTTTTTCTTTTTTTCACAGCACTTCTGCTAAACGGTGGGGTAGGCAGCGGGGATTCGGTACGAGATTGTGTCTTTTTATGACATTTTGGAATACAAATTTCAGGTTTGTTTTGGAATATAATTACGGGTCAGGGCCACGCCGGGCGGCTCAGCTAGTTAAAGGTATAAACAAATATTTTACATATATACATGCAATAAATGTATGTCTATAGAATATTTGTATACATCTTTAATTGTCGAATGCAAGCGTTATTTATGTGTGTTTTAATAAGCATTAACTTGGTTTTATGTTTTTAATTAGTAGTTTTTTTAAGCTATTCAAAATAAACTTACACTAACACAGAGCACTGGGCCCACTTTAAACACTGCGTATCGAAACGATCGGATGGCTATATCGCAAAGAGTTACGCCAACAGGTAGCATAACATCCAGGTCTTCGCGTACCAGGTGAGCAAATTTCTCTATCCTTTCAGGAGTGCTTGCCATGCAGACATACTGAAAAATAGATAAATAAATACAAGTGAATGAACATCGTAACAAATCTAAAACTAGAATATTCTTGAAGAAATAAATATTTTATGTATCATTATTTTGTTAAGGTTGTTTTGTTTTTATTATTTAAAATTAAAGTTTAAACAAGATTAAAAAAATGCTTTGATTTTGGTTCAGCAATAATAAGAAACAAAGTTACATGCGACAATTAGGGCAGCAGATCCATGTGGCATTTAGGGATTAAAATCAAGGGCTTAAAAGTAAGCGACAAAGTGGCAAGTGTCTGGTGACTTGAAGAGAAGTTGGCTTTGGTCGTCATAGTTCCCTGTCCTTTCTCCATCGAAAATAAAAATCAGTAATGTATATCAAGTGACACTAGGACAACATATATCTTCTACAGGGTGGGGCATAAAGATCTCCCCATTTTAAGAGGAAAATAAAAATATATAGCACATTGAAAAAAAATATTTTATGTTTACATTCGAAAAGAATAATGTTTTCCATTTATTAATTTTTACAATCTGTTACAATGTTTGCTATTAATTTCGAGGTCTTATTGCATGAAAAATGATATCGTCACATGCAGCAACATGTGACTTTTCCCTATGGAATTACCTGAAGGCTAAAGTTTATACACATAAACCTAAGTCCAAATACACTTGACGAACTGAAGGATCCTATTCGATTTGAAATTGCAGCAATTCTTCCAGCAATGGTGGAAAAGTTTATGCTGAATTTCCTTGAGAGACTTCACAAGTGTATAGAGATCGAATGAAAACATTCAGACGATATCATTTATAGTACAGCAAAATCACGAAATTAATAGCAAAAATTATTACAGATTAATAAATGGCAAACATTAATCTTTCCGAATGCAAACATAAAATATTTGTTTTCAATGTTCTAGATATTTTATTGGCCCTTTAAAATTGTGAGATCTTTATGTCCAAACCCTGTACTTGACGACAAGGGGAAAGTATTGAATTTAGGGCCCGACAGCCCGTCAGAAAAATGAGCCTCCCGGTAGATTTCAGATTTTGAATTTTCAATGACCAAAAAGTACTATTTCCTCCCAGAACGCTATAATGCGTGTGTCGTAATTTAACACTGTTGGGTAGATCTAAAAAGAGATTTCAGAAGTACAATGCTTCCGTGCACAACCAGAATGGTATAAAATAGTTGCTTTCTGAGCACAATGTTAATGTTTTAGATTATCCAGTTTTAAGTCCAAATATATACTCAACAAAAAACATTTGGGATTTTTTTAACAAAATATTATGATGAATTGCAATTTTCTTTATATAAATATGCAATATCGTTCTTTACATAAAAAATACTTATTTCTTAATAAAAAATTTCATTTAAATAACTCATAGTTAGGGTCTAATAAAAGCTGAAAAATCTTGAAAAAAAAATAGGAGCTAGCTTGATGAATAATTTTTTTTACATTAATTATACATTATGTAATTGTATATTGTAATATGTAATACATTGTATTCGTTTCAAGATGAAATACTAACGAAAGCAATGTTATTTTTTTTCTCCTAACTTCCACAGCTCTTTCCTTCAGGCCAAATGAAAATATGAAATGTACCAGTAGATGTAATTATTTTAGTTTCACATTCTACAAATTTTTTCTTTCAAATGTTTTATCCCTGATTCAATGAGATGACTTTTATCATAAGAAAAAGTTATGTAAGATGTATCGACAACTGCACATTTTTAATTTATCCTTCTAAATCCTTCAATCCTTCTAAAATCCTTCAAATGTATAATAAATGATGATGTAGATCTTTTAATTTAGTTTTAATAATTTGCGTAGAAGGCTTTAGAATGTAAAGTTTTCATGATCTCATAATGCGGTAAATAAAGGGTTATTAGAAACATCATTTCTTAAAAAGATTTTAATATAATGAAATAAAATTCTGCTCATCTATTTATGTGTTATGAAGCAAAACATAGCTTGTAAGTTTGGACTTAAAAATTAAAAGCTATTTTTATTACAAAATACACATTTCTTTTTTTCAATCATATTTTGTATAATGTTAGTAAATTTAAGAGATATTGCGAATCTTGTGCTTTATAACACAATATATTGTTGTAAAAAAAACTGAAATGTGTTGAATTCTTTTCAGTAATAAAGATTTGGCATAAACGGAATTCTTTACAAAAACTTGGCTAAATATTACCTAAATTATTATAATTACCTAAGAAATATTACCTAAATATTACCTAAGAAATTTAAATAAGATTCAATCAGAAATTTCTTTGAATTCATAGTTTTATTCTGTTTTAACTAAAAACACGTGTACTTGAATAATCTTTTAGGTCACTGAGTCCCCAAATGGGGACCTCAGCTTTGTCCCATTTTATTAATGATACTCAAATATAATTACAATTTTGATGTCAAAATGATACGTTACGAAGTCTGAGATTCGAACTAATATAAAAAAATTAAAAATCTTGCTCCAAAGTAAAGTACGAGAAGAAATAATTCAGTAAAAATGAAAAATATTGCATTAATACTCGGAAGAGGTTAAAATTAATTTTTTAAAGGCCCCGAAGTTAGGTAGTTGCATGCTTTAAAACACTAAAAGGCAGAACATATAAAGGGCGATTTACACGGATAAGCTGGCAACATTCATAACACATGAATGTTGTTTTAAACATGGCATAGTATAACAACAATACTTTTCTTTAGACTGCTATTTTTATATCACAAAAATAAAAGAAATTGGTAATAAACAAACATAAAATAAAATAAACAAATTAATCATCTTCTATAAAGCGCACATGAAGAGGCTATCTGTAGCATATTCTCCTGCTTATGTTGTTGCAGAAGATGAATTAATTCCTATTTTTTAAACAAATATACCTTCGTGCAAACCTATTAGTGAGAGGTAATTTTAAATAATCCGTTCAGAAATTGTATTTTCCAAGAGAAAAAAAACTAAACTTTTTTATTCTACGTTTAAAAACTGGAATCTTATTCAGAAAAATACAAAATCGTGTTTCTTATATATAATTTCCAACAATAATGTTAAAACTGTTGTTAGCTTTCGTTTTTTCAAAACTAAAAAACTAAAGCAAAATCACTTCCCCTTTTTTCATTCACGTATAAAAACATTTCATATTTATTTATTTAGAATAGGTGTCACAAATAAAAATTAAATTAAAAAGTTGACATGTTTCGGTTCATTCATAAGAACCGTATTCATAACACATAAAATCAGTAGAAAACTAAATGACACTGGATATAAATATAATTTAAAACCCAAAACACAAAACATTGCGCCCCCTATGATCGTGAATAGCCATTGCCACCGCGGCATATAAATATAATAAATTTTGATCATATATTGAATTTAATATGTATAAAATTAATATTAATAAAAGTAGAAAAACTAAATGACTCTGGATATAAAGGTAATTTAAAAAACCCAAAAACACAAAAATATTGCGCACTCTATGACCGTGAATAGCCAATGCCACCGCGGCTCCCCCTATTAGACTCACCCTTTAAATATTTATTAAGTAATTCTAACCACAAACTCGGAATGTCATAAGAATAAGAATCATTACAAACCCTATCCCTCCTAGAATATATCTCTATGGATTCACGGATGATTAATTTTCGGAATAATCTTGAAATGAACACGAATCTACTATCTTTAAAACAAATTTTAACCCCCTCTCTTTAAAAACAACCTTGATAACGCAGTCTCATCCCTACCAAAATTTATGTCACATTCATGCTCTTTCTTTCTAACCCCAAACTTTCTACCTGTCATACTGATATAATTTTTTATATCGGTGAAAAACAAATTTTAACCCTCTCTTTAAAAACAACCTTGATAACGCAGTCTCATCCCTACCAAATTTTATGTCACATTCATGCTCTTTCTTTCTAATCCCAAACTTTCTACCTGTCATACCGATATAAAAATTATATCAGTATGACAGGTAGAAAGTTTGGGGTTAGAAAGAAAGAGCATGAATGTGACATAAAATTTGGTAGGGATAAGACTGCGTTATCAAGGTTGTTTTTAAAGAGGGGGGTTAAAATTTGTTTTAAAGATAGTAGATTAGTGTTCATTTCAAGTTTATTCCGAAAATTAATCATCCGTGAATCCATAGAGATATATTCTAGGAGGGATAGGGTTTGTAATGATTTTTATTCTTATGACATTCCGAGTTTGTGGTTAGAATTACTTAATAAATATTTAAAGGGTGAGTCTAATAGGGGGAGCCGCGGTGGCATTGGCTATTCACGATCATAGAGTGCGCAATATTTTTGTGTTTTTGGGTTTTTTAAATTACCTTTATATCCAGAGTCATTTAGTTTTTCTACTTTTATTAATATTAATTTTATACATATTAAATTTAATATATGATCAAAATTTATTATATTTATATGCCGCGGTGGCAATGGCTATTCACGATCATAGGGGGCGCAATGTTTTGCGTTTTGGGTTTTTAAATTATATTTATATCCAGTGTCATTTAGTTTTCTACTGATTTTATGTGTTATGAATACGGTTCTTATGAATGAACCGGAACATGTCAACTTTTTAATTTAATTTTTATTTGTGACACCTGTTCAAGTAAATAAATGTGAAATGTTTTTATACGTGAATTTCCAACAACAATTTTAAAATTGTTGTTCTTAAAAAAATTATATGATATATTGTAACGAGGCAATTTAAACGACCACGATCAGAATTCTCACTTGTCAAGGAAAAAAAAAGACTAAATTTTTTCATTGCAGGTTTAATAGCTGGTATCTTTTTCAAAACAATACAAAATTGTGTTTCTTCGTAACTACTTTGAAGAATTTCAAGATTTCATTCTAAAGATGATTTCATGTCTTGTAAGGATATTTGTGCTTTAATGGATGTACTAAATTATGAAAATAAAACAATAAATTGGGGGCTGCTTCTACAGTCATGAAAAAATAGTTTGCAAATTTCCTTCTGTTCAAGTAGATTTCTGTTCCAGAAAAAAATATATATGTCAATTACTGACATAACGAGGAGCTACTAAATATTTTATTCACATTTAATTTGTTTTCAAGAATTTAATGTTTTTTTTTTTTTTTTTTAATTTCTCTAAGGAAATACAAATGATTTCTTTTTCAAAAATTTTACACTTTTTTTTTTTTTTTTTTTTTTACTTTTTACTCATAATAACAGTCATGTAATTTCCTGGAAATATATTTTTTATACATCTACTATTACACTATAATGGAGATTTTCATGAAATGTCATTTTTTTAAAACTTTGAGATTTTTATAAAACACTTCTCAAATATCTGTAATTATATGCATATTACTAAACACTTTTTAAAAAGATCAACATTTACTGCAATTCTTTGTTTCATTTTCCTTTTTTGAAAAATTATTTTCATTTATTTCATTTTTCTTTGAAGAAAAACTCCTTTATCCATAGAAAGTAATTATTCAGTTGGAACCAATTCAAATCCATTTTGAGAAAACATTTTTACGTTGTGCAATATGTTTCCCCTCACGTACTCACGTTTACGCAATTTACAGCTTAATGAAATAAATTTGATAGCAATGTAACGAAAAGAAATCTGACCTTAGCTTGAAAGTAAATTAAAACGTACATACTTAGCTGAATATTAAGTATACTCTGTTGCCACTCCTTAAAAAGAAACATTTGTCTTTTACGATAAACGTTTCCAAAATATAAACTTATTTATAAACAAGAAAATTCTTGAATATAATTACCTACACTATCAGAAGCTGTTAATTTGCATATTTATGTGTTTTAGATTTGCAGTTATGTACAGTGGTGCTTTTACTTTTCTAAAATTCAGATGTTGTATCATGCATAAGATATATGGATAATGCATGAACGCAATGTAAAAGGCTGCAACGTCTTTCTTTTGGTAAAAAACAGCATATTTTTGGTCGAAATATTTATTTATATTTAACTGATAATAAATTAGTAGTTGAATTTAAATATCCACATTTTAATACAGAAATTATAAATATTTCTATATTCATGGTGCATCCTCTGTTGCCATAATTACTTCACTGAATAATTTTGGTTTCCGAGGGCCCTTCTAAAGGGCACTTATGCTATTACTAAGGATAATGCCACTTTTACATACCAGATTTGACGAAGTGTAATTGACATGGAAGTAACACTAAAACTGACTGAGCTATGGTTTAGCAATTTTAAATAACTATTTTTGAAGAAAATAAAAGTACACACTTAAAAATTACTGTATTTGTCAGATTTTATATATAGCTATTATTAAGTCTTATATCATCTTAAATTAAGATATTGTGTTTAGCTTAGCATAGTCAAATTAAATGTTTTTGTTTTAAATCTTAATAGGGTAAACTATGGTGTATGGTTTATTTTTTCTGTTATCACATTACTCTGCTTTTAATTTATTTATTAGTTTATTATGTACGATAATTATTTTTTTTATTTTTATTTTTTCCCATTTTCATTTTTCTATTCAATTTATTAATTTTCTTGTGCCTTGCTTTTAATGTTATTTCTTCATATAATTTTGGTTTTATGTGTGTTGGTAGCCCCAAATTTGTATTATTTTGCTTTTTCATGGCTAATACGAAGATGAAACCACACACTTCATTTGCAGTTCCAAAGTATTTGGGGCTTGATAATTCTGCTTTGGTTCTACAAATTCCATTTGTATTCATTTTATTTTTGTTTTCTTCGTGTTCAATATAGTTTTTTTTTTCTATTAAATTCAAATGGTTCATATTGTAATACAATTAATGGTTATATATATATATATATATATATGAAAGAATTCAAAGAAAAAACGAAAAAACAGTTGAAGAAATAGAATAAATTATGGTGTGCGCTGTTAAATAAACAAATTCGTACAGTAGATCAATTTGAGTTATAAATTTTCAGGGAATGGTTTACTATACAACAAATCAATCTTTTTTTCAGTAATATATTTAAATATTTTCTATTTTTATATATTTTATTATTCTTATAGAAATTATGCGGTTTTATATGCATATATATACATATTTATATATATATATAAAAGAAATAAAAGAAAAAAAAAGGTTGAAGAAATAGAAAAAAGTTATTATATGCGTTGTTGAATAAACAAATTCATACAGTAGATCAATTTGAGTTATAATTTTTCAGTGAATGACTTACTATACAACAAATCAATCTCTATTTTAGTTATATATTTAAATATTTTTTATTATTATATATTTGATTATTCTGAAAGTATAGAAATTATGCGGTTTTTTTTCTTCTTTTTTTTCCCTCTATCTCTATTTATATTTGACCTTATTTATCATTTATTCTCCGATATTAAATGACTAACTTTGCTGGTATTTTCTTTACAAACAGACTTCGAACTGAACAACTCTAGCAATAAAGCACTCTTTGCGTTTAACCTTTTCTACTCAAGATGTGACTCTCACTCACCATTAGTGTTGATAGGTTTCCCTTCTCAATTGTGACTCCAAACCACTAATATCTTACAGTTTATTTCACCTTTTTTTATCACAGACTATTCGGCCATTACATAAGGCGAAGAAAATTAGTTTAAAATACTGATGTCCAGAGCGTATGGAGTACCCATTTAAGATGCTATCAGATTCACCAATATTTCAAGAAACTTTTGGGCCAACACTTGATTTCCTCCAATTTTTCGCGAAATATCCTCACAACACCCAGTGTGATAGCAAGCAGCAATGTCCCCCAACTTTTTTTCGCTGTTCCAAAAAAGTCTCCGCTATCCGAGACTTTTCATCCAATATCGAACAGTTCAACAAATCAGAGATAAGCAACTGATACGAATAGCCGATAAATATGAACGCCTGGTACTTGTAGTACTGGTTTTCCCGTTTTTTCTCCGACTTTTTCCAAGACAATTGTAACCTTATTTTTTCCTTTGAGCGGGAAAAAGTTGGGGTTAAAATAGGTTGAAAAGTTTGTTGCTCGTAAAGCTTGTGAATCTGATAGCAACTTTACGCGGGACTCTAAAGACCAATGAAAATTACCTATCGAGTGCAAAGGGTTAACAGCATGCACCCGTATAGCTTACTCTCCATCCAATCTCAAATAAAATATGTACTTGAAATAATGATATTTTTAATTTTGATTAAGATGAAATTCAAATTTTCTGTAACATTTATCACATTGTTATAGGAACCGATTTCATATTCGTATAATTAAAATTTAATCAAGCAGTAGCAAAATTTATCTTTTACTCTTTTTGTTTCATAAAAAACTGTAAAAAAAAAATCGCTACACAAAAATCGCTAAACATGGAATGTAAAATTCACGAAAATTTAACAATAGCAGATGTTAAAATTTATTATATTAGGCTAAAAGATTGAAATTCTTTAAGTTAAGATTGAAAGATTTAGATTAAAAGATTGAAGTCCTTTTGCGAGAGCCAAAAAATCGCCACTGCGGAGCGTTCCATTAATGCGAAAATTATAATATTCGTAATGAAATCACTCGAAATTTTTAAAATTGAATAGAACGAAATTTTGTATACTGAGCTAAAAGATTGAAACGGTTTCGTTTACGAATATAAAAACAATCGCTGAAAAATATGGGAAAACATTAAAAATCATACTAAAATTTTGTGAACGATTCAAAAGCATTCAAAAGAACGATTCTGGTGAAAAGCACCACAAATAGGTAAATATTATAAAAGAAGCATTCTCTATTATCAGTGATGGTTGTATAACATACATTGTTTTTAATTTCTCATTAAATACCCCCACAATACTCCAGCGAAAATAGTTCAATTAGCGGTGTAGTTATAGAGTTATTAAATTAAAACTTTTTTAACGCAGCTAAATAAATCCCCTCCTCTATTCGTCAGTCTCATTTAAATCGTGAAATGTGTCAAAAAAAAAAAAAAAAAAAAAAAAAAAAAAAAAAGATTTTCCGGACATGCGCAGAAAAAAATCATCGGTACAGTACCATGCATATTCATTATTGTTAGATGCTCATTTTTAAAAATGTATTTATTTATTTTTATTGACCTTTAAACAACTCTAAGTAATAGGGTTTTTTTTTTTCTTTCTCGAAACTGGGATAGTAGTTTAAAAATGCACGAAAATGTAAACATTTTTTCTTTATTCTTCATGAAAAATTTCCTATACTCAACAAATGAGCGGAAGTGATCTTACCGCTGTCGAACACCCTAAAATTGAATCTCATTTATTAGAGTTTCTAACAACTATATCGATTATTTATCAAAAAATGGAAAATTCGAGCCTCAGATGCATTAAGACACGTCTTTTTTTATCTTTATGCAAATTTGCAGACCTCTACGTGAGTTGTTTAGTCACAATTATCGTAGACAAACACACAGACAAATATGTTTCTTTTATTACTACAATAAGTGAAAGATTTCAATATTTACAACCTGAAATATTTTATTTATTTATCTTCATATTCTAAGTTAAAACTTAAATAAATGTGTTTTTTTTATGCTTTCTATTCTAAATATGATATATAATCTTATAAACAGGCTTAAATTTTCAAATTTTCAAACATTTTTAAAAGCTGAAGAAAATTAACACGTTAAAAAAAGTGGTTTGTTAATTACATAAATGAAACGGTGTTTTAATAAGCTAATTGGTACTAAATTACAGCCAATGTTTTTCTTTGTTATTTGCCCAGCAATTGATATGCATAAAGTCAGTCGACTGTTTTTCTTAAAATTATTATACTGCTTAACACGTAAGCGTTCTGTATTCAAATGTTGCTTAAAACTTAATCTTTTTTGCGACAAAAAACTCCGTAAATGAAAATATAATAAATGTTTCAAAGCTTATATAGCTTCAAAATAAATATTTATGTCCATTATTCTAAATTACTTAATAACATTACAAACATTTTCCTAGGATTTAAATTACAGGAAGAATTTTTTCTCTTGTAAATGTTTAAGTAATTCCTTTTAAATGTTTTTAAATAATCTTTATGCATGGCATGCCTATGTTAATGTATTTACTTATGTCTGGATTGCAATTCCAACGTAGTTGATAAAATTCTTTGCTTTTGTTGTACGTTCACAGTGGGAATAATTGCCAAAAAAATATTTTAAAGCAAGGAAATAAATGAACGTAAGATGTATAACTTTAAAATGACCGCACCCGCAGTGAAATAAAGCAAATAATATATATATATATATATATATATATATATATATATATATACTATAATGGAAAAATACATAATAATATACTGTTAAAACTAATGATGACACATTGCACCTTTTAGGGGTGAAAGGCTTGTCTCACTGGTGACACCCCTAAAGGAGCCAGAATGGCACCTTTAATTAGGGTGAAAAGACGGCACCCTTAATCCAGAGTGTCCAATAATAAAAAAATAAAAAATATATAAACCGGCTTTTGGCCTTCGAAGGATTCGAACCCACAACGTTTGATTTCAAGCTCATCGCTCTAACCGCTCGGCCATCGAGCTCACTTTTAAAGTATCCCTGAAATGTTCAAATGTCCTGAAATTCAAAGGTTGCTTTATATAAAAAAGCTCGCGAAAAGTTAGCCATCCGAAATTCTAAACGAAATTGGTATAGCGCATAGCGATGATAGTCATCGTAAAGAGAAATTGCTGTTTTATCCACCAGTGACGGCGAGTTGAAGGGCAAGGATACACATCACAGAGCATGCGCAAATGACTAAGGAGTGAAAATCTTCCGACGGTATGCATTGCGTGGCACCTTATTTAGCGTGAATCACCCAGTGAGAGATCAAACGGCACCCTAAACACATTTTCAAGCCCGCGGATGTCAAATGGTAACACCTTTTTACCCCTCGGCGCCAAATGCAACTGATTTGTCGCCTTTATTATTAACAGTGTAAACAATTATTCAGAACTGAATCGAAATATAAAAATATAAAATTTATTAAACTAAACAAGAAAAAATTAAACATACCTCATGGACAAACTTGAAAACTAACACGAGTAGAACGACAAACGCAAAACAAAATGTTCCAACTTAAATCATAAGAACATGGAAACTAAACAAAAAATATAAATAAGAAAAAAAAGATAAAGAAACCTGTGGAGACGGGGTCGTATGACTTGTGACATACAGTGCGGTTTAAACTAGTTTCACGTCGACAATACTCACCAAAACTCCGTCACGACCTGGTTGAAAACCAAGGAAAGTCAAGAAGCAAGGGGTCGACGAAACTCAGCTGCTAAATCTCAAAGCTCAAATGAAAGTGAACAGTTCCTAAACAGTTAGACAAACAGTTTAAACTTCCTTTTGAATCAACCTGTTTTCAACGGCGATCCGAAAATTCTTGCTTTTTGCGAAGTTCCACAGTAACCTGTTCAAAAACCTCGTAGGATAACTATAGCTTACAGCCTGGTCATAGCAATTAAAAAATCTTTTTTTCTGTATGTGAAATTCATTTATTTATACGATTTAGCCAGTTGATAAAAATATTTCTATAGATAGATATATGAACATTAGAACCAAAATATAGCATTTTTGGAGTATCAAAATTAAAACTATTTTCTTTATCATAAATACCTATACTTAATTCCCTATTTTTACTTTCTTCTATCTTTACAAGAAGAAAGTATTGGATTCATGAAAATTTTCGACTTCCGGTTTTCGACGGATTTATACGTTTTAGGAGGTCCTGAACACGTTTTGACTATTTTTAGAAAATGTCTGTCTGTGAGTCTGTCCGTCTGTCTGTCTGTCTGTCTGTGTGTCTGTCTGTCTGTATGTGACAAAAAATTTGTGGGCGCTCTATCTCAAGAACTAATGCTCGAAATTTAATAAAATTTTACATTCAGTTAGACCTTGATATGAATTAGTGCCTATTGGTTTTTGGTGAAAATTGGCCAGCAGGTGGCGCTGCTATACTACGTTTTTCATGATTTTCAAGATTGCTATATCTCAAGAACTAAAGCACAGAATTTCATCAAACTTCAGATTCTGTGAGACCTTGATATACATAGACGCTGATTAAGTTTTGGTGTAAATTGGCCAGCAGGTGGCGCTGCTATGCCACGTTTTTCATGATTTTCATGATAGCTATATCTCAAGAACTAATGCACAGAATTTCACCAAACTTCAGATTCCACGATACCTTCAGATACATAGTCGCCGATAAGGCTTTCATGTGAACTGCCCTATAGGTGGCGCTGCTATGCTACATTCTGCACGATTTTTGCGATAGCTATATCTCAAGAACTAATGCAGAGAACTTCATCAAATTTCAGATTCTGTTACACTAGAATATATAACATAATTAGACGCCGATTACATTTTGGTATAAACCTCACAACAGGTGGCGCTGCTATGCTACGTTTTTCATGATTTTCACGATAGCTATATCTCAAGAACTAATTCACAGAATTTAACCAAACTTCAGATTCCGGGAGACCTTGAGATATATGGACGCTGATTAGGGTTTTGTGTGAATTGCCCAATAGGTGGCGCTGCCATGCTACATCTTGCACGTTTTTTGCGATAGCTATATCTCAAGAACTAATGCAGAGAACTTCATGAAATTTGAGATTCTGGTACACTATAATATATAACATAATTAGACGCTGATTACATTTTGGTATAAATCTCACAACAGGAGGAAGAAACAGGATAGACTCACAACAGGATAGAAGAAAGTTTTGTGATGGCCACAACATACTAGTTTAAAATAATGTTAATATCTAAATAATTTACGTTATTTTGGAAATTTGAAGGCGGCTTTAAATTCAAGCCTTTAGGATTGTTACTGAAATTATAATTTTTCTTTTCATTACATAAAATGAGTAAAATGTCATCAATATATCTAAAACATCTGGGGCACATTGATACAGCTTTTTTCTAAGAATTTTTTTGGTGTCCAGAAAGAAAAAATGTCAAATTATTTTTCCATGTGGTGTCAGCAAAACTTGTGTAGTGTGTTATAAGAATGTTCAATCGTTGTTTTATATATTATTTTTGCATGTAATTTTAAAAAAATCAAAAAAAGTCATTTATATCAATGTGCCCCATCCTCAGGGCAGATTGATACACCTCATGGAACACTTTGATACGCCTGTGAAAATGGAGACAAAATAACACCAATGCATATTTTTCATTGAAAAATAGTTAGCAAACCATTTTATATTTATTTATAGAAATTCAAATCGAAACAATTTTTTTGTAAACAATATTAAAGCAATCAAAATGAAATGTATAATGACCTGATGTTCTAGCTATTCTTGTCTGATTGTTGGCTGTGGTAACTTTGTCATATCTGGCACTTTAACCCCAGCATTATCTTTTTTCTTAGGAAAGGTGAAAAAATTACCAGGTTTTCTGTTTATAAATCGGTTTATAAACAGAAAATAAAGGATAATTATATTAAAAATTATGTTTAAAATATAATTATCCTGTGCTGTTTTGCAGCTCGTTTCTCTTACTTAACATTTCTCATGTCGAAAATACTTCTGGAGAATCGATATAAATTTGAGATTTTCCAGGCTGCCGTCCTTTTCTTTTGTTAATTTTACTAGCACCAGATGTTGGGTAAGTTCGTACGTCTTCTCTTTGCAAAAATACTATAAAATGTTCTAATATAAAGAAATTAGAGCTATTTTACTTCAATAAAAACTAATATTAGAAATTTTTGGCAAAAAATGGTTGGATCAAGGAGTGTATTGTAAAAAAAATAATAAAAGGTAATGAAAAAATGAACTAGAAAAGGATTTAAATTGTATTAGTGTGCCCCGATATAGCCTGTATCAATGTGCCCCATACAGCAATTTTGAATAAAATGAGTCTCAAATCCAACATTTCATAATTTATCTAACAATAAAGAATGAGGAACTGATAAAGAGTAGCTTTACTTGCCAGGGAGAGTATTCTTTTCGGTTGAAAATACTGGAACAGTTGTATAATACCATTTCAATTGTACAACTCAAATTTACTTTTAATCTACAAAAACAATAAATCACCCGTCCCATTTCATCAAACTACTGAATCATTCCAAGACTTTCTGTATGTAGTGGAGTGCACTAGTACCACCTTATGGAGCTGTTGTGAAACTTCCTGTAATGACCTTGTGTGCAGTACAAGGGGTGTATCAATCTGCCCCATGTATCAATGTGCCCCAGTTCCCCCTATACTATAATATATATATATGTATATTATAGTATATGTACACACATACATATAAATTTGCAAGCAATTGTGTAAACTCTGACTCTGTGAGCGTATAAGGACTTTCCTGTATTTTTATATGAGAGAGATGAGGGCATATTTGAACAGTTCACATAAATATATCTTTTTCTCATAAATGGGTAAATTTTCTATATGCATAATCTTCTCCATATTTTAAACAGAGTTTTTTTTACGCATGGTAATTTCTTATTACCATGTTAGATTACCATAGTCTATATTGGAAATCACTTAGCTAAATTATGAAGCAAAAATTTTAATAATTCTTAATTTTGCATACAAAATATCATTTTAAAAAATATATGTATTTTTCAATAAAAATAGGTCTTAAATTTTTATATACAAACTTACAAGCTATGTTTCTCTTCATAACATACCAATAAGTAAGAAAAAACGTGTTATAAAATTTTATATTAATATCTTAAAAACTTTTCATGAAATGTTGTTTCTCGTAAGCGTACACAATTCCTAACGTAGCTATCCAGAAAGTGCAAACTAAGATTTTGATACAAAACAGAAAAAAATATGTGTAAAGCTTAAAACTTTAAAACTTACCTTATTTGTAGGTGTATATGTTTTTGTATATATTATATATTATTATTTTTTTATGACGGCCGTTTATATATTATACGTTTGTGTATTGAAATGTGTTGTTTATCTTTCTGTGTCTCTTTAAATCGTCGCTTCCAGTTTCAGAAAATTCATTTCCGGTTTATATTTTAGGCTATAACTTTGCTTTTAATTATTGGTGAATCAAAGGTAAGTCATTTTTTGGCATCTGAAAAGTTTGAACTTTAATCTAAAATAATAAAGAAAAAATCAAAAATTTTCACAAAAACAGCGATTTGAGGATAGGCACATACCTTAACATATCTCCATCTTAACTAGTTTTGAAAACATAATTTTGTTTAGACTATACTTGTCTGCATTTAATTTGATTTGTTTATTACAAATAGAGTTTTAATTAAAGTAAATTAATAAGGATTACTTAAAGTAAAAAAAGAAAAAATGTCGTGATTTAAAAACTGCATCGTTAAAAAATATATTAATACATTTAATAATACATCTTAATCTCGTGGGAATATTTAATAGCATTTTACAAAAAAATCTCATGTTATTTCACTAAATCAATGTCAATGTTAATGATTTTTTGTCGTTTTAGCTACTGTCGGTATGAATTGCTATTCCACTACGAAGAAATTTAAATTTAGAAAATGTTACTGGAGAACATTATTAATGTTTTAGTCATAACTACGAGAAAAAGTATTGAGATTTGTTTTGTTTTTTTAATAAAATGCTGAAGTTGTATCTGTGTTTGTGTGTTGACGATAAGCAAAAGAATTCGTCGCATACAGCTGTCTGCAAGCTCGATTCCATTCACTAGAGAGCGGATCTGTATGCATCAGGGAATCTTATTTTCGATTTTATTATTTTTACTTTGTATCTTATGTGACTTTTAAAGTTTCTCAAGTTTTACTGTCGAAAAAACACTCCATTTTCAATCTATAGACTTTAAAATATTAAATTTATCTTTTACATAATCTATTTTATTCGAAATAAGCACAAAAACATACCAATTTTATGAAGGTATATGCAAGTCAGATTTTTCGGGAAAACGTCACCATTTTTACTAAACAATTTCAATAAAAAAATTATTATATGAAAGCTTAAATTATAAATACTCATATGAATCAACTTCTCGATTACTTTTAAAATAAGGCATTTCCAAAAAATATACTTTAGTTGATTTTTAATGATTATTTAAATACATTATGGACACAGTAGGTCAAAAAGTGGTTTATTAAGAGCAGTTATACAGACAAACATGAGAATATAAATGGGTACAAAAGAAATGTACTCACACATACCACTTTGTTAATAGTTAGATGTAGCTGTCTTTCATTATTATAAAATTTTTGTAATTACTAGGTTGAGCAATAAGTTCTAGGAAATGTTTAATCCAATAGGTACATTAATTTCTTTCTTATTAGGAATACTAATGATATATTTATAGGAGTTCAGGAATTTTGATCCGATAGGAATCGAATAGGATTTGATAGGATCCGTCATAGGCTCCATTTTATTATGACTTCTTTCGATCAATCCAACATTTTTTCAAGGGTCGTCGCTTTAAATCCTTTTATGAAGTAGAATAAGCATGTCAAGAGTTTTTTTTTTTTTTTTTTTTTTTTTTTTGTATTCCAAGGAGTCGCGATATCACTTCCGGCAAATCCAGAATCTGGCAGAAAGTCGTAGCCTATGACAGTCTCTACTTTGAAGAATAGTCCTTGTTGGTTTTGTTGCTAATTTGCGCATAACAACTCAACTATCACAAATTTCTCAGAACATTTTGCTCAACCTATTTAATTCATCCGTTTTTTTGTGAGTACGGTTGCGTTGATCAAGTATAGTTAAGGACCAGACACATAGCACTAACTTCTTGCGGTCATGCGTCGCTATTTTTTATCTTTCGTGTCGGCGCTTTGATGTATAAATTGCTTTTTCAGTGAACTTTTTTGAACTTCAAGAGAGAAATCGAACTCGAAATCAGTTGAGAGCTTTACGACTGAAGATGGGGTCGATAAAACTTTCCCTTCCTTTGTCAATTTGGTAGGGTCAGTCCCTCAAAAATCACTTAAAGAGGTTTCACCTTTGTTCCGTACAGAAACAAAGATAGATTTATTGCTCTTTTAGTGTAATAAAAAGTAGTGCTGTTCGCCCGCAGCCTTAAGCAGGGTAACTTTGGACATAATCAGAGTAACATTGCTCCACTTTTACGAAACTTTGATCCATTCTGCGATGGTGGAACCGCGACGAATTATTTCCATGAGATGCCAAACTTACACCAGTACTGTTATCTATGTTTTGAGACCAAAACTTCGCTGTTAACTTAAGTGATGTAGAAGATTTAATTTTTTTCTATCTTGTCCCATAGTTACCATGATAGGCCAAAGTTACCCTGATTGACTGTATTCCAATGCTGATTTTTGATTTTAATTCAGGGAGGTATATTTCAAGAGGAGTTCTTTAAACGTGGCCATTCAATAAAATCTTATCTATCAATATAAACTGAAGTTTCAACACTGAAGTAAGAATTACATCCGCAAACGTATTATTCAATATTAAAATATTACTTTAAAATTGAATTTTACGAATAATATTTGCAAATAACTCATATGCGAAATTGATCAATGTGCTCCATACTTTACTATACAAAAAATCTGTAAAATTACTAAAAATTTTCTAGGAAACTGGGATTTCTGGAACTTTTCGTGCAACGGCAACAGCAAAACTTTATGTAATAGATACAGATTTGTACTGAAAATCGAAAAATCTGTAAGGTTACTAATTTTTTTCTGGAAACTGGGATTCTTACAATTTTTTATGTAACTGCAAACCAGGTTAGAAATGAAATTTTAGTAAGATAATGTAATTTTATTAGATTCGCTTGTAAAGTTACAGATCTCTATAAATTTACATCTTTTCTAGTAACAGTATGTACATAAAATTTTAGTAAGCATACAGACGGCAACTTTACATCTGTAAGATTACAGATGTTTTTTTTTTTTTTTTCAATTATATATCTACATAAGGAAATTTTTCGTTCCACAGTACATCCAAGGAAATGGCAAGACATGAAAAGGCACACTGTAAAAAAAATTCTATAAAGGTGCTAAACATTTTCTAGGAAACTGGGATTCCAAGATTTTTTCATGTAACGATAACAGAAAAAATCCATGTAACTGATTCTGAAACTTGAAATTTTGCTGTTACCGTTACAAGAAAAGCTCTTGGAATCCCAGATTCTTAGAAAAAGTTTAGTACCTTTACAGAAATTTTTTACAGTGCAGTTATAGCTGCTAAAAATGGAGATGCGAAGTACTAAAAGCCATAAGTGAGCATCTATAAATATGTGAATTGTAAGTATTGTATATATATTCACCCACACTGTAAAAAAAATCTGTAATGTTACTAAGAATTTTTATGTAACTACAACTCAGGTAACAGATAAAATTTTAGTAAGATAACTGTAATTTTAGTAGATTCGTTTGTAAAGTTACAGATTTCTGTAACTTTACAAAAAATAGTTTTGTAGATTTACATCTTTTCTCGTACAGTGTGCAGGTAAAATTTTTGTAAACGTACAACTTTACATCTGTAGCATTACAGTTTTTTTTCAGTGCAATATTAAATGTAATACAATAAACTAACGTCTAGGCTGATTAATGTATAAATTTTCCTGTTACCAAAATAAGTTGGCTATTATTGTACATAGAAAAAGTTTTATTTCAAACTTCGTCTCAAAATTCCACGATATCAGGTTTATTATAACATACGGCTATTATAATCATTTAAATTGTGATTTGATATTTTTTAAAAGAACACTGTAGATTTTAAAACAAATTTTTTTATTATTATTAATAAACTTCCTATTTTCGTTTAAATATATTTTCTTATACTCCATGTACTACCAATTTCAATGGACCAAGTAAAATTACACCTAAAACATACCAAAAATTGATAGCTAACACCAAAAGAGAACTCGTCGTGTTAATTTAACACTTCCTAAAGCGTGACAAGGCTCATTAAACGCCAGGTTATTAATAACGATAAATTATAAATGCGACATTTATAATAAGACAATTTCATAACCAACTTTCTTCTTCATCAGTTATTTTCATTGTAATATTTTTCTTGCAGTCTTTTTAGGATTTAAATTATAATGCTTGTTCAAACATTTTATCTTTGTTTTTTGTTCAGATTTTTTTACTTTTGTCGTTACTAATTTGTACTTAAAAAAAGTGTTTATGACGCACATAAAAGTATTAGAAAATTATATGTTTACCATTGACTTTTTATTGGGCGAAACTTAACTTTTTGTATGTATTATTTTTCATCACGTATTTTTTGCAGTGAGTTATGCTATAAAAATAAAAGATTTTTCATAATAAAAATAAGGGAAAGAGGATTATATATATATCAGTAATAGTAATATTTATTTTTGTGGCATTATGTGTTAACAAAATTGCGAAATAATAACGTGGGTCGTAAATTTTGCAATTGTGCGTCCCCTGGTAGCTAAGAGCGAATTAAATCATGCACTATTATTATTTCATTGTTAATATTATACTAATATACAAGCATTAAAAAAACTAGCTTAGATTGGTAGTAGCTTAGTTAACTCGCGAGTAATGTTTTGTAGCTGTCTTTTAGTTACTGTGATTTAATAAATCAAAGATTATTATTAAAATTTATTGGTTCGAACGACTTATTGCAATGGTAGCCACTTTTGAGTAGTATACATTATAGGATAATTCCACTGTCTTGTTAGACTATATATTACAAATTATCAAGATTCAGATTCACTGCTACAAAAATTGCAAATTAAGCGTTTCAAAACCTTTAGATAAAAGCCTTTTCACGTACAAAAACTGAAAGGGAAAATATTCACATCACGTGGATTTATAGAGAAAACATATTAAACTTTTGAATTTTCATTATCAAAAGAAATGTATTATTCTACGCAGATGCATTCAATGGATAAATTTATCAGTGTCATAGAAATTTCACGGATAATGATAATAAAATTCATTTCTTCAAAGATATTTGTTTCAAAAGGAAAATTTCTAAAAGCCTTGTTATTGTAGCTATTCAGGAGTTTAAGTTATTTCTTTTAAACTCACTATTATCATCTTGATGTTTCGATAATAAATGATGTCTGAACGTAAGTGTCAAACAGCAACCATCAAATGTGGATGTTTCGAAATTTAATTGTCATCAGTTTTATTTGACAAAACTTAATATAATATTTCTCATGCATATGAAAGTATTTCATTTGTTTATAAAATATTTTAAGTATAAAAATAAAAGTAGTTTCTTAAAAAAACATTATTCTGTAGACTTTCATATATCCTTTTTTAAACATTCTTTTAGTGTTCATTTTGAAAATCATATCTAATTTTAGACTGTAATTCAGATTTTTCTTTCCAAAAATATTCATTACGATACATTCATTTGTTGAGGACCATGGTTATGAAACACTAACGGATTTTTTACTTTCTTCCGTCTTTACAAGAATTCTTGAAAATTTTCAATTTTTGGTTTTAAATGAATTTATACGTTTTAGAAGGTCCTGCACAAGATCTGATGATTTTTAGAAAATGTCTGGTTGCGAGTCTATCTGTCACTCTGTCTTATTTTATCACTCAATCAGTCTGTATCTGACAAAAATGTTGTGGGCGTTCTATCTCAAAACCTAATGAACGGAATTTCACAAAACTTTAAATTGTGTTAATCCGTGATACACTGTTAAAAATCTTGTTCTAGTTTGAACCAAAAAAGTTTGTTTTTTGGTGCTCAATATCTGCCACCGTAAGATGGTGGAATCTTGAACCATAATTTGGAGCTCCTATTGAAGCATAGTTCCAATACTTGGAACGAGGTTGAACTAGGAAGCTCCAAATATTGGTACGAGATTTCACCATCTTATGGTGGCAGCTATTGAGCACCAAAAAACAAACTTTTTTGGTTCAAACTAGAACAAGATTTTTAACAGTGTAGAAACTGGTGCTGATAAGTTTTTAGTGTATATCGCTTAACAGGCGGCACAGCTCTGTTGCATTATTCGCAATTTTCACCATGACTCTTGCGATTTTAGATGTTTTGTTAAATATCTAGAAATTTACATAAGCAATTATTCTGAAACTCTAGATGTGTAAGCAATATAGTACAGGCCATACATTTTCACAAAGATTTTTTTCGAAGATCTCATAGGGAACCGTCAATAATTTGAAAAAGAACGAATATTTTTTGAAAAACCCTCTCAAAACTAATGTAGCAAAACGATCCAAACTGCAAATTATGAATAAGTGGCGTATTATAATAAATTGTGTACATGTTTATGAGGCTAACATGTATACTCGTAAAGAAATTAAGATTTTTTATAAAAACGGAACCAATTTTTTCTAAATTTTTTGCTTATAATGTCCACAGTTCTTGATAAAAAATAATGTTTTTTTTTTTTTTTCGAGAATATGACAAACAAAATTCCACATAATACAGTGTAATCATAAATAAATAATAATAATAATTGGAGGAAAACTAATAGAATTTACTAAATAATGTTTCACTGTGCATGCGTGAATGCAATCAAAATATAATTTGCGTAACGTGTTAGTTAAATAGCATAGAGCAACTTTTGTGAAAGTTTCAAAAACATAGCTTGAAAATTCTGAAAATTATCATCGATAGAATAAGTTCAAAATCCATTATTCCCAAACTGAAGCAAAAAGATAAGAGGCTTTATCCTTATATTAACTGATTAGTGTTTCTATAGCATACATAATATTGCACATAATACTATATTTGGATAAAGCCCCTAATCCTTTTTCTTCATTTTGTGAACAACGGATCTTGAGATACTCAATGATAAATTCCAGAATTGTCAAGCTATGTTTTTGAGACTTTCACAAAAATTGCTCTTTACATTTAGCAATCACATTATGCAAATTATAATTTGATTTCATCCACGCATGTACCGTGTAATATTGTTTAGTAAACCTTTCAATTTTCATACAGTTATTATTTATTTTTATTCTGATTACACGGTATTATTTACAATGTTATTTGTCATATTTTCTGACAAAGAATATTGTTTTTTACTAAGAACTGTGCAAATTATAAGCCAAAAAGCTTAGCGAAATTTGGGACTGTTTTTATAAAAACCTTAATTTCTTTATGAGTATACATGCTATCCTCAAAAACACGAATACAGTTTATTACAATAAACCACTTAGTCATAATCTACAGTTTGAATGCTTTTGCTACATTAGTTTTGAGAGGATTAATCCAAAAGACCTTTGTTCTTTTTCAATTTGTTGATGGTCCCCTATAGGATTTCAGGAAAATATCTTTGCGAAAATATATGACCTGTACTATTTTGTTTACACACCTGGAGTTTCAGAATAATTCCTCATATATATTTCTAGATGTTTAACAAAACGTCTAAAATCGCAAGTGTCAAGATTTATTTTTGCTGGCCCTGTACTGAAGATTACGAGAAAACACTTGAACGTTCAGTTTTTTAAATTTGGAAAGTTGCTACGTGGAGACAAATGGAAATCTGAGCAAGTCAGTTGCAACATTCCCGTGCCTAAATCTATAATGAAGTGGTTATGACAAAACCAAGTAAAAATTACGGACTGCCAACCCTAAGCCCTCACTTAAACACAATATAAAACTTCCTGGGAAGATTATTTTAGAAACATGCATGTCAATGGGGGACAATTCATGATCTAAAGCTGCAGCCTGAGCATGATTGGTTTTCTTTAAAATCCGAATTGCTCCAAATTTATCTTTTGAGTATGCTCGATCAAGTTTTTGAAGTGATTAGAAACAAGATGAAAATTGCGCGTGAAGCGTAGCAAATGAAGTACGTTCATACGATAACGAAGTTCTAAAAATATTCAGATCTTACTGTTATAGTAGACAATACTTCGGATACAGTATAATAGCCAAAATCTTTTCTGTGTCCCTGTAAATACTATCTGCTTTCTTTTATACAGGAAATAATTGTAGCATTCCCCAGCAACGTATATCAATCTCATAAAATGTTAAATAGTTAATTACAATCAAAACGCGCCCCAAACAACGTTCTCCCTATACCATTATGTAATGGAAAACTTTTCTGTGGCCTTCTAAATCAATAACAAATGTTCTTTGCACCACAGATATTGCAGAATGTATATTATAATATGTACTTCATAGATGCTTATACATTTTATTATGTTCGAATGATTGTCACACCATTAAAATGCATTTCAAACTTTTTCTTCATTGACCATAATGTAACGAAATACTTTTGATTGTCCCTGTAATTGATCTATTCATTCTATTTTCAAAAAATTTGAAATGACTCGACAAAATTATGCAATAATTATCTATTTTAAATTTCAAATGATTAAAATGCATTTGAAACTTTTTTCCCCATTGACCGTAATGTAACGGAATTATTTTGATTGTCCCTGTAATTGATCTATGCTTCCAATTTTCATAAAATTTGAAATGAATCGACAAAATTATATAATAATTATATATTTTAAATTTCAAATTATTCGGTTGGGTAGTTTTTGCGTTTTTACATGCGGACAGACGGACGGAATAACGGACTACAGACAGACAGACTGAACGGCTACTACACACGCTACGTATTTACATAATTACGAACGCACCTAAAAACGATTTAAAAATTGTAACATTAAGAGAAAAGATTGAGTTGTTTATAGACTTTTGAAACAGTAAAACTTAAGCTACAGTAATTTTTCTCGCAAAGTCTATGCTTGTGAAATACTACTTTTGTTTGGTATTATTATTGTCTTGATATTATTTATAATTATAAATTGGTTTTGAATTATTACTCCCCCTTTTCAGTTGCATAAGTTAATAAAACCGTTGTCCATAAACTTTTGAGAAGCAGTATACTGTCAATGGAAACACACAAATTTATGTTATTAGGTGCGTTCGTAATTGTATATATACGTAGTACCTATAGTTGTCGTTCAGTCCGTCTGTTTGTCCGCCTATCCTTATATAACCGAGCAAAAACTGCCAATTGAATTTTTTAAATTTAATGTATACAATTATTGCAAAATTTAGTCGACTTATTTCATATTTTCTGAACATCTGATATACGTTGCTGAGATTTAGTACCAGTTACTTTCTGCATAATAGAAAACAAACGACATTTATTGGGACACACAAAAGATTTTGGAGATCCGAAGATCGATACACGATTATCTGAGTATTTTTAAAATTTCGTTATAGTACGAACGCACCTCATTTTCTACGTTTGACATGCAATTTCCAACTTGTTTTTATAATTCTGGCTTATCAATAATGAGTTAAAAATCGATTACAAAATTACATCGTTACATACAAAAACCAGGCTGAATTACATAAAAGAGTGGTAATTATAAAAGTAAGATAATATGTGCTGCCTTAATATTTATGAACATCATTATACCTATGAGACATTTTTCTTTAAACGTGATATTCTAACATTTAACTAAAGCACTTAACTAAGCAAAGTTATGGTTATTAGGTTTTCTTTCATTATCTTTTTATATATAATGTTGTATACTATTTTTCTTTCATTATCTTTTCATGTATCATTACGTCATAAGTTCATAATTAATGCATTTAACATTTACGTACTGTGTAATAATAGAACAGATATTTTTTTTAATCTGACTTCATTTGTGAGTAATATATAAAAATCAGAACACTACTTCCATTCTTTCTGCAAATTTTCTTAAAATACCGTTTTTAAGATAATAATAACTATTGAAAGGAGGACAATGATAGTCTTTTGTATAGTATATTTATTATTTATTGTTTCTGTCACGAAAGAAGTTTTGAAAATACAATACTCTCACAAACAATAAGCTATAATTTCCTTCCCATAAATTAAATTTTCTGTTAAGGTAGTAAATGCTTTTAAGCATTTCCAAAAATTTTCAAGCATAAGCGATTAACAAAAATGTTCATTGTTATACATGTTAAGTAAAATATATAGCATTTGTAAAAGTTAAGCATTTAAGTTTTACCTTCATTTCCTTTCTGGAATTAAAAAAAAATAAGAGGTATGGATTATTTAAAATACTATTTCATATGCTACAAAAAAATAGCTAATTTCTTTTACGAGGTCACAAATTTAGTACATTTCGGACATAAAATGGAAAAATGAATAATTTTGCTTTGGATATCCTGAAAATTTTTTTAACAAGAAATATTATGCGTGAAATAGTGTCAAAGTTTTTAATAAACAAACACAGAAAGACAACTACAATGTGGTAAAAAATCGACTGAATATTTTTAAATTACATTAAAAAATAAAAGGTGACAACCATTAGAGTTATACAAGAAAAAATGTAATTAGTAGTGTTTCCGATTTCCCGCGAGAATCGGAAATGCAAATTCTCTGGACACCAGCACCAGCAGTACTTAAAAGTAATTTTATTTATTTATTTTAGGGCAAAATTATTTCAATAAAAGATAAACTGTAAAAAATTAATGGTGTACAGAGTATTTGAAGCTCTAATTGATACGGGACACATGGTAGCACAATATCATCATTTTCTTGATTATGTTTCCTTATTTGGTTTCAAATATCACCGATAGATGGCATTTCGAAGAAGAAAAATGTTAGAAAACTTAATTATAAGTATTTCCATGAGCACTTGTCGTGTAAGTAACATACTATGATTTTCGGCTACCAGTATTTTAGAACGGAAAAATGTGACTTATTTTATAGAAGATATCACTTTAATTAAATAGGCCAAACAAACCTTTCGTAAAATAATAATGACAAACAAACATAGCAAGTTATCAGTAATATGACTTAAACGACAAGTGCTCATTGAAATACCCATATAAATAAAAATGATCCTAGCACTCTTAGTTTTAACATTTTCCAACGAAGTTGAAAAGTCTTTATTACTTCGATTTGTCTGTCCGTCTGTTCGTCTGGCCGTTTCTCCGCGCTCTAACTCTTGTAAATATACTAGTATTGCCCTGATATTTTTGGAAATTATTGACATTTACCCTAGCACGACCCCTATTACCAATGAAGTTTCTAATCTGATCAGTTTATTTACACAGGTAGTCAAAAGTTTTCAGTTACAAACAGCCAATGTGGAAAAAATTGTTTCCAATGAATTTTAAAGGTTTTACACCTTGTCAAACTTACAAAAATTTATATGCATTTACGAAATGCACTTAATTATGCATTCTGTAAAATATGCGATGAAAATAATAGTTATTAGTGATTTACAGGGTCGCACAAAAGAATTCCATTAAATAATGGCAAAGGGGAATCGTTTGCGACATTTATATTAAACCATTTCATGTATAATAAAATTGAAATGCGTCGCTGAGGCTTAAGGGCAGTCGGAATCCCTATATGTACCATATTAAATTAATGTACCTTTTCTCATAAACTATTTAAGATATGGACTTGCAAATTTTTAATGCATTAAATAAACAATTCTGAATATTCTGAAGTTAAAGTTTGAATTTAAAAAAAGCATAGATTTTTTAAATAAAATCTGAAGTAGAAGCCATCTTCAATTTCAAAAAACATGCAATTTTATTAAGGATAATGATACTAATAATAAAGTTATTTTTAAGAGTTTTAAAAATTCACCTCAGATTAAACAAGGGTATTTATGGAATGTTCATGCAAAATATCAAAGCATAATATATAATAGTTTTTTCAAAAAGGGACATCGAAATTAAAAAAACAACATTTTGAGAAAATCAAGTTTAAAGCAAATAAACGATCTTACTTAAAACATTCTTACGCCATAGTATTTATTTTCTTACATTTATTTTTCTCTATTTTTTTTTTTTGGCATTGCTCTTCGTGTTTCCCTTTTAATCTTTTACACATTCTTTTTTCTTTAGTTTGTTGCAAATAGTCACATTTTGCTCTTAGAATTCGCTTACGATCAAGAGTTTTTAAGGTGTTTTGTCAATACAGCCCTGGTTCTATGCCTAATTTATGAAGCACATTAATTTTCGTAGAATGACCCTTATTGAAGCAGTCTACTGCATAAAATAAAAATAAATAAAGGCATTCTAATAGCGCAAAAGTATTTACCGGTACCCGAGACCAAATAAAGTTGTGAACACTTTCATTTTGTGTTTTACCATAGAGACATTTTTTAAGTAAATTCGAATGAGAAAGATCTCGGAAAATTGTCCCATGGCTTCAACAACTGACACAAGAAGGGTGTTACTATGCTGAAATTCGTGTAAATTAAATTAGTGTTTACATGCTCAGCTGTTTAAATGGGCGTGGTCAAGAAGTATGAGGAGATAGACATAATTGGCTTAATTGGGAATCTGGGTTCGAGACTGCAGGAAATCACGTGTTGGTGGTATTTTAACATCGGGATTTCCAGTCGAATGTATGAATGCGATTATTATTTTTTATGTGTAGAAAAATATAAATAAAGATGCCAAAATTTTGTGCAGCGTACGGATGCACAAAAAAGTCAAGTGATAAATTATGCAAAGAAAATAACATTTCTTTTTATCGTTTTCCATTAAAAAATGAAGGGAGAGTTCTGTATCCTGTCCTGGATGGCGCGATTGGCGAACCGACAAAAACCTGTATGATGTGTATCGTCTCTATCTGCGTGTACCGCTGTTCAGATCTTTATCAACAGTATTCATTAACACCAGAATTTTAATGGTTTTTGCCTTTTCAAAATGCATTTTATATAGCTCACGCGTCTTAACCCCTTAACGCGTAGTGTTGCCAGGTCGGCAACACCTATAGTTCCCCCTGTTTAGAGACACAAAAACTCCGTGAATATTTCAAAAACTACTCTAATGGCTACTTTAAATCTTTCTTATGAGTTCTAGATGGCAGCACCACAGAGATCAAACTCTACTGTTTTTAAATAATAGGTAAAATGTTTTACTGTAATACGCGCGTCACAGCAATGCTCTTCTCACTGCGCTTATCAATGCTTTACTTATGGGAGGTTACCACTTCGGCAACAGCTGTATAATTAAAATGGTTAGTGCAATCTTTACAAAACAATACCTGTGAACTCCTCTAGGCCTAAATAGATTGCCTATTTTTTTTTCTTTAAATTCCAAATTTAAAGAGTAGTGCGCCGGAAAGGGTTAAGCGAATATGATTTATAATATTCCCCAGAAGCACTATTTTACTATCATCTTGTCTACAACTATTTGCAAGCAGTAATCTTCGTGGTAAATTTCTAGGAGAAATACGTAACGAGATTACTGTGCAGAAATAGTAAATGACAAAAAGTAATAAAAAACAGCCTGCTATAGCAACCCTTTTTTTACGTGACCCATTGTAGCGGTCGAATTTAATTACTTGAGGAAATCACGGAGGCCATAAGTGGAGTGAATACTTATTTTGTACTTATAGCTACATTATTAATATCATAAATAATAACAATATAAAGAATCCTTATGCATAAAATTCAGTATGAATATTATTAATTTTTAACCGAATAGTAATAGTGCTTTGTTCGTATTCACTTTATTGAATAGGTAATTTTATTAAAAATATAATAGACTTTTAGAGAAAAGTAGATAAATAAAATGCATATTACTTTCACATCAGAAAACATTTCCCTTAGATCATGGACTCCTTTACTTAATGATATATGATACAAGCAGTCGACTCTCAAATCCATCAAATTTGGGTTCTTTAGATGGATGTATTTTTCACGCCTAAAAGACAAAAAAAGATATAAACATTAGATATATATATTTATATATATGCATCCCTGCCCCCCTCCCCCCTCTCGGATTAGACATGTCATATTTATTAATTCATTACAAAATAACTTAATTTTTTCCAACTGCCAATGATAGAGACAGTAAAAGGGTTGGACTGATAGTCCAATTACAAAATTTTTGCAGCCGGACTACTCTTATTGTAACTTTTTAAAAATTTGGAGTTTATTAATCAGTAAAATTAGAGTCTTTTTCTGATTAAATATCCTTTTTTTTTACTATTGATGGTACACTGTAAAGAAAGAAAAAAAATCTGTAAAGCTACTAAACTTTTCCTAGGAAACTGGGGTTCCTAGAACATTTTATGTAACGGTAACAAGAAAAATTCACGTAACGGAATCGGTTACATGAATTTTTCCTGTTACCGGTACATACAAAATTCTAGGAATCCCAGTTTCGTAGAAAAAGTTTAGTAATTTTACAGATTTTTTTTTTTTTACAGTGTATATTTTAAAATGCATGTTTTGCCAAAGTCTTAATAGTATTTATAAATTCATATTTGTACTAAACCTTCTTTGGTCGATTTTTTCCCCATTTTATTAAAAAAACATGAAAATATATCAAACGGGAATTTACTTTTCATTTATCCCTCGCACTTCTTTTATATCGGTAAACCATACATTCGTGTATATATAATTTTTAAAAGAAAAATAGCTAAAATAACGTTTTAAATGAATTTATAATTTTTTATGTATTTACAGAAAATATAATTGCGCGCATGCTATATTTAAGAACATATAATTTCATATAACCCGAACTCTGGTGACAACAGGCACAGAATTTTTCTTTCTTTAGCTTCATTTACTTCTTTTAATGAATATTAGGAGACCAAGTTTTTATTACTTCCACAAGGAGAAATAAAATCCAGATATTTTAGGTATAATTGATTAAAAAAATGAAACACCAAAAATTCCCTTTAAAAATTTGTCAAATTTTCATCATATAATAACAGAAATATATTGTATTTTTATAAGACCCATTCTTCATTACAAAATAAATTATCTATAACTCAAAAAATTGTTGAAAGAGGAATGTAACATACTCCTTGAATTAATATGGATAAAATAATTTCTTATTTACTAAAAAATATGTTTAAAATTTAATTACACTTTCGGGTCCGAATTTTTTTTTTTCCATTTTGTTAAAAAAATTAATTTTACTTTAATAATGTTAATCGTAGCTAATCAAATATGCTTACTGAAAATTATCTCTTTGTCCAAAATCTAACGAATGTACTTACTTTGTGTACTATTCAACTCATATTTATATGACAATAGACTTAGGAAGAGTTTTTGGTGACGCTTGTAAAATATCGTATTACAACAGGATTTACCAGATATTAAAACTTTCTAATATTCTTTGAGAAAAGTAACCTATATTTAAATTTAAAAAGTAAAATATGTGTATAAAATAAAAGAATGGCTAACGGTGCAAAGAGAATGAAGCAAACTTTTATTATTATTATCATTACCAAATATCAAAACATAAATTAACTCATAGTAAGAAAGACCTACCCGTATATTATCACTTTTATACGTAGAAAGTAACGAAAGTAATTGTTAAGACAAAATTATACGTAATAAAAACACATGTACTATTAATAATACACCAGGCCTGAAAGGGTTATAACCATTCGATTACTGGTCTCAAAAACTTATATTTTGTTAATAAATTATTGTAAATAGATCAATGAATTCCAACTCTAATTTTCGATAGCTCTTTATGTGTCAATAATGCTGCTGTTGTTATATGCTATATGATTAATGTAACTGCAAATTCGTGAAACATTCTAACACTAACTGATAATAATAATTAACAATTCTACCTAATTTTTTTAATTATCTGGTGAATGTTTAGTGCCAAGAAAAAGAATGTTCAAAAAGTGTTGTTAAAAATTGTATAGTTTTTCCAGAAATGAAGTTATTGATATTTATTGGTAAAAATTAGTCAACTTACTCAGTATTCTCCTGCAATTTTTTTTTTTTTACTGTTTTTTTTTTTTTTTTTTTGGGGGGGGGGGGGGGGTTAAAGCAAACTGTCTCTTATTTCGATTTTGAAATTGTGTAATTTTAAAGGCGTCATGTATAAAGTGTCATGAAAGTGTTTTACATCAGTTGTCTAGACAGTGTGTTGTTCAAGATGTTTCGTTAATTTGGTGAAAAGTTTTTTGCAGCACAGCATTACTGTAAGAGCAAATTTTCATCAACACCATTTACAATGTTATTTCAACACAATTAACAACACTATTTTCATAACGCATTTCTAGATAAATACACCTTTGCAACATATTAAGAAATTAATCACAATTTTAAAAATGATTCACAACACATTAATGTGTTGTAAATTTATTGACAAAAAGTGTTCTTGATTGTGTTATTTTTCTGTTTGAAAATTTGCGGTGATTATGATAGTTAAAGTAATAACTAGGTATTTTCCGAATCCTCTCTTGCCATATTTTATGTTTGTTAGAAAATTTTTAGCGTTTTTTTTAAGAATATTTACCGAAAGAAGAAAATAATGCCTATGCACTATTATTAGCGGAATCTATTTAGGCCGAGAGGAGTATACAGATATAATTTTATAAAGATTGCACAAACCATCTTAATTATACAGCTGTTGCCGAAGTGGTAACTCCGCATAAGTACACCATTGATACGCGCAGTGAGAAGAGCATTGCTGTGAAGCGCGTATTAGAGTAAAATATTTTACTTATTATTTAAAAACAGTAAAATTTGATCTCTGTGGTACTGCGATCTAGAACTCATAAGAAAGATTTAAAGTAGCCATTAGAGTAGTTTTTGAAATATTCACGGAGTTTTTATGTCTCTAAACAGGGGAAACTTTAGGTGTTGCGACCCAGCAACACTGCGCAAGAAAGGGTTAAAAGCATTTGTAAAAAGATTTTACATCAACACCGAGATCTTTCAATCGTGATCATTTTCAAGAGGATAACGTGATCATTTTCAAGAGGATATCTTTACTAGAATGTCGCTTTTAAATTTTGCAACAATGAAATAGCAAATGTCTATTCTATCCTGTATCGTATTAAAAAATAAAAATAATAACCTATATAAGTATGACTAATTGAAAATTAAATGAAAAATTGGGGGAACACATTAGGAACATCAAATTCAATCGAAGGCACTGTCAAGATTATAGCAACGCCAGAATGTAAAAATAGATTTCGAAAATGCGAAAGTTTTAATATCTACACCGAATTATTACACTTTTAAGATTGGGGAATCATTAGAAATCTTGAAAGTAGAAAATAGAGCATGTAATAATATTATATCTTATGACATACCTGAGATAGGGTTCAATATTTTGAAAATGTAAAGAACTTCAGCATCCGAGCGTACGAAGTTAATATAAACCCCCAATGATTAATAGACTGACTCTTCTTCCAAACCGACATAAAAACAGCATGATAAAGAGCAGCATTCTAGTAAAGATATTTCCTTGAAAACGACCACGCTTGTGATTTAAAGATCTCGGTGTTGATGTAACATCATTTTATATATGTTTTTAACATCAATGGTTTTATATTTTTAAGAGCAGGTTATATGTAATGGAATTGTTTTAATAAATTTGAAGCACTTTTGCAGTAAATCAGTAATTATTTTATCTGGAAAATAAATATGTTATTTTTTGTTCTTATTAACATGTATAAATAATTATTATTAACATTCCACTAATAATTAGATACAAACATTCCACTAATAATTTTAATAGATACAAACATTCCACTAATAATTTTGATAACAAACATGAATTTCGGCAAGAGATGATTCAGTCAATACCAATATATTACTTTAACTATCACCATCATCATAATGAATAACACCAGCAATAATGCTAATAAATTAATAATAAAAAAATTAAGATAAAGATTAAAGCTGAAATACATTGAGCTATTTTTAATCATTTTCTTAACAAAATATTTTCTCTGCATTAAAAAAAAATCAGAAAGTTTGAACTACACCTTAACATATAACAAACAGTTTTGCTTTAATGATCATTTCACTAATGGGAAAAAATAACTTTTTTAAAGCAATGGCAACAAAAAACATTTTAAAAACAAACCTGAATCTCTTTCGTTTTGAAAACTATTTTTATAAGCTTAAACATTTGATAACATGCTTGCTAACATAGTCATTAAAGAAATGAGTGATTGAAAAGTACTTTAAATATCATTATCATAATTATAAAAAAAATAATAGCAACAAAAATTATATTGAATATATGTACTCTCAATGTTAGATCTAGAATTCAACTATCTATTGCTTGATCATTTATTTTAAATCCTAACGAAATGTTTTCTTCTGTAATCAAAATTATTTGAATGCATTAAAAACTTTCTTTTTCATACCCTTTATACACTGTCGGTACTTTAAAGTATCATTGAAGTAAACTTTATATAAAATTCATTTATTCTGTCTATTAATAAAAGTTTTTTGTTATTTCCACACAAAACACTCTTTTTGATCAAATTTAAATAAAATAAAGATACAGTCGAAGCTAAATATTTTCAAAAAGTGGTAGTTTTATTATTCATTTTTATAGTTTTTTTTTCATTTCTTTCATTAAATAAAATTTTATGAAACATTTTCAACTGCAAAAACCCTTCCATATACAGAGAGGATCATGATGCATTTAAAGTCATTGCTTTTTCAAAAATCGTGATATTTTCAAAAGAGTGATTTTGGTTAATTAATCTGATTATTTTTGTACATATTTCACAAAAATATTATAACTACCGGTATATTTAACCAGTTTTAATGAAAAAAAATCTAAATTCGACATTAGTATTACCTAAAAATTCCAGTTTACCTTCAGATAGTAAAGAAGGTAATTTTTGCGGTAGATCAATCTCTTGATAAAAAAAAAAAAAAAAAAAAAAAAAAAAAAAAAAAAAAAAATCGGTAAATAAAGGGTTAAAAAATATAACCGAAATTTAGCCTTTTTCTTTGCAGCCACAAAATCATTTTAAGCAATAAAAGTGTTTGAAAAATGTAATAAGAAAATTCACTTTTTATTTGGAGCAATACAGTTATTAATTTCATCATTACCAAAAGTTGGACCAAAAGTATTGTAACAAAATCTCTAGAGAAAATCTCCTAAATGCAAGGTTTTCAGATTAAATTAAAACTTTAGTAATAAAATTAATACTGCCATCATCGCCATCCCAAAGAACCTCTAAAACAAACACATGAACATAGACAGAACAAAATACAGGGATAGGCAAGTTTTTGAAACAGGTGGTTTTTTTTTAATTTACCAAAGTCGTATTTTTAAATTGATGAATGTAAACATGAAGTAAGCTAAACTGAGAATTTTCGCCAGTACATCCCATGCTTGATCACTTTTAACCATATTAACATAAAGCAATACATAAATGTAACAAATAAGAAATATTTAAAGTATCCGAAAGCAAGTGTCAAATTTTAAAAAAGAATAATTGAACCAGTATATTGCTTTTTCGTGACAGGGGCAGAGACCCTTGAATTCCTTGTTAAAGAAGGTTTTTCAACTTATGATTGTAAAAAGCTATTCAGAACAAAAAAATTTCTTCCATAAGGGGTGCACAATTTCCTGCCGCCCTGTGATGAAAAATACTTATCGTAATTTCCGGCGTATAATCCGCGGATCAAACAATTCTTTTTCGACCCAGAAAATTCTGAATATAAAATCTAACTTTTTAGATCGCGGCAAATATTTGGCACTAATTTCTAAATAAAATTTCTGGGTCGAAAAAGAATTGTTTGATCCGCGGACTATACGCCGAAAATTACGGTATTTCATTTATATGCATGTTTTAAATCAATTAAAAAGAATACTCTTTTTTATTATTTTTTTTTAATCATGAGGGAAAAAATTGGTTAATTATGTTAGAAAATCCAGGAAGGAACAATTGCTTTGTCTTGCAGAAGTAAAAAAATCCAAAACAACAATAACAATAAAGATCAACATATCAAAAATAATAATAATCTGTTTACCTGCGCTCATCGTCAGACTTCGAAGACAACCAACTAGTCATTACAAATCTTAAATATTTTAACAAAGTATTCAAATACTTTAACCTTTAACTAGCAACGCTTTAACCGAGAACAAACAGTTATCGCGTCCATGACCATTCCACTAATGGACACAACTTTACTTCTTTCAAGGGAATGTATATCCGGATATTCCGTGCAGATTTTCAGCGGTTTAGACAGTCAGTCCGGCCTCAGAAAAAAACATCGGGTTAAGCTATTTTCATCTGACAGGCTCGACGCACGTGCGGTGCATTTGAAAAATGCGATTATAGGAAAATGTTAAACTAGTGATAGGTAGAAATCTTAACGTAAGCTATGGAAATTAAACAAAGAGAATAAAAAAGTGTCTGTCAAAAAATTTTAAGGAGTGTGTTTGAAAACAAAGCATTTAGAAAAGTCTAAAATTATTTCATGTTTACAGAATAGATATAAACTGCCAGAATGTTACTAAAGAATTTACTTTTTCGTGTGTTCTGATATGAATGTTTTGAATTTAAATTGATTTTCAAAGATAATAATGCATTTGCATTTTGCTTGGTTACCATGGCGATAGTTGTTTTGTAACGTGATATTGAACATGTTCTTATTTTAGAAAATGCAAGATATAAAGAAATAATTACAATTGCAACAAAATGTCAATGTGCTGACGTAGAAAAACAAAAAAACACTTCTAAAACATGCTAATTTTTATGATGCTTATTTCCTTTGTATAATTATAGTTTTCCTAAAACTATGAAAAACAATAGTAATCAACAAATCTGTTGAATTTGGAAAATATATTTTGATAACCTTAATATTAATTAAGACATGTAAAACTTTTTATATTAATTAATACTTTATAGATGGGTCACGAAAATTCTCGTGTTTTATTAATATTATAACTGTATCACAAAAAAATTTTCTTAAATTCAAATTCAGGTTTTTAATTCTACTCTAATTAGCCGAGATATTAATTAAAACGCCTCAAAAAAGCGATACTTTCCTTTTAGAAATTGACAGAGACATGACTGCGAATGTCCAGAATTTGTTTTACACACATATACAAACAAAAAAAAAAGAAGAAAAGCAGGAAACCTTTGCCGTTTTATTTTTCCTTTTTTACTTCTCTTGAACAGACCATTCCGGTTAAGGAAAAATGAAAACTTCTTTTTCTTTAAAATTCGCACATTTATATTTCTAATTCTGCAGTCAGTTAGAAAAAATATCGTTGTTAACTCTTTGAAAAGAAATTTAGAAAGTCATTGATTTCGCAGTTTCATCTTTTCTGCCATATTGCACCACTTCCCTAGGACGCAATTTCAGATGAATAGATTAAGAAAAAAATGCTATATAAAGCTAAGATCTTCTTCTCTTCGGCAGTTTAATCTGTTTTTAAAAATATGAATGTTAACTCTTTCAACTCTGAAGAGTAAAGACTAGACTATAGACTAGATTACATCACCTAAAAAAGTTTCAAAATGTTCGGACGGATAAGGGTATATTCTACAAAATATAATTTGTGAAAACGGGATAATTCTGCGCGGTTTCACCGCTTTCGATTCATGTTGATTTTTCAGCAAAGTTTAAAGAAATGCCTGATGCAGTTGTATTTATAATCTATTAAAATAGCGAGTTGAAAAAGAACACCATGTCGTCAATTACACGAGTGTCTAAATATGTTATATAAGACTTTGTATGACTAAGGTGGTGTTCAATTCATTTGCTTTAAAAAATAAAATCGTCTGTAACAACACTGAGATTGAGGAAGTGCACAATTGCATCTGTATCTTGGACAGGAAATATCATCGTACAACATGATCATGAAAAAAAAAATCATATTAATAAACAGGGTTGACAAGTTTTTGACAGTGTGCGGTTTTATCCGGTTTAAACCATGGTTTTAACCGTCATGTCAAAAACCTCTTGTCAGACACCTCAAATGCTACACTGATTTGTAAAATTTCACATTAAATATCTGTTGCACATATCCAACATTAGATGTAATATTAGAATTTACTATTACTATGTTTTATATTATCATTTCCGGGGGAAAAAACTGTCATAAATCTGAAAATTTGGCCTGCCTCCAAACTTGCTCAACTAGCAATGCTTCTGCTATCAAGCCCTGCTAGCTGAACATCAATTGGGAGAGTATTTTCTAACTTTGGCTTCATACACTTTAAACTCAGAAATCAATTGGGTGTAAATAAATGTGCTATAGGATGCTGCGGAGTAAAATTGATCCAGATTATTAACTGTACAAAATCATTTTCTTCTGTTTGAACATTCTAAAAAACAAAAATGTTTAATTGCAATTAAAATAATTTAACTTTTTTGTAATTATTTAATTACAGTAATTAATGTTAAATAAAAAATTACTTAAATCATTAAGACTTATTCAATGTTTCCCCCCTGTTCTTAAAATGTTTTAAAGCGCATTATATGTTTTTGACGATTTAAGCCAGTTTTTGACGTTTTAAACCAGTTTTTGACGATTTAAACCAGTTTTTGACGCTTGTTATGTCAAAAACCAGTTTCTGACGTCAGAAACCCAACCCTGTTAATAAATAAATGAATGTAATGTTTTGGGGGAAAACGGTATTGTTCTGAAGTGTCTCTGCAATTGAAAAGAAAGGTTTTAAGGCCCAAACACATTTGACCACTTCTTGAAGTTCAGTGTCGGCTCGTTTGTTGTGGCGACGAGGTGGTGTTTTTTATCTTAATGAGTTTTGCAGGAAAGGGACGGTTGCCCGGCAAAAGAAAAATCTTTCCGTCAATTAGGGTGGATTGCTTACCTATGGATTATTTTGTTGATTCCTCTCTTTTCTATTATGAAAAATCCGCAAATGGATCCTATACAAAAAACTTTCCAGCTTTTTCCAAGAATTCCGTTGAAAGGAAGAGTATTGAAATCTGAACGGAGCCTTAACCAATGCGTTTTGCCTGCACTAATTTATGGAGCAGAACAGTGACGTATCTAAAGTTATCATTTTTGAGGGGACTGAGGTATAATCAAAATTTCTAAGATAGAACGCTAGAAACTGAATACATTCTTTTTTTAACAGGTTTTTATAGTAGTATGTTACGCATCTATCATGAAATCAAACTTGTTAAGATATAATCGTATGGGACTGGACAAAATTTCCTTTTCTACAGATTTTTGTTTTAACATGTATAATTTCATGGTTATACCGTATTTTTAGGTGCGTTCGTAATTATGTAAATACGTAGCACCTATTGTTGTCGTTCAGTCCGTCCGTCTGTCTGTCCGTCCGTCCGCATATAACTACGCAAAAACTACCCAACCAAATCGTTTGAAATTTAAAATACAAAATTATTACATAATTTTGTCGAGTCATTTCAAAATTTATGAAAATCGGACTCATAGATCAATTACAGGGACAATCAAAAGTATCCAGCTACATTACGGTCAATGGGGAAAAAAGTTTCAAATGTATTTTAATCGTTTGAAATTTTAAATACATAATTATTACATAATTTTGTCGAGTTATTTCAAATTTTATCAAAATCGGATGCATAGTTCAATTACAGGGACAATCAAAAGTATTCCGTTACATTATGGTTAATGGGGAAAAATGTTTCAAATGCATTTTAATGGTGTTACACTCATTCGAACGTAATAAAATTTATGTGCATCTATAAAGTACATATTATAATATACATTTTGCATAATCTGTGGTGCAAAGAATATTTGTTATTGATTTAAAAGGCCACACAAAAGTATTCCATTGCATAATGGTATACGGAGAACATTGTTTGGTGCGCATTTTAATTGTAATTATTTACAGTTTTATGAGATTGATATATGAGAGGGATATTTTTAAAACTTCGTTATCGTACGAACGCACACCTCACTTGCTACGCTTCACGTGCGATTTCCAACTTGTTTTAAATGGACGGCAGAAAATTTCCTGCTAAATGTATCTATATGAACAATAAATAAATTTAAAGCAAATCTCTATGTAACGGAAACTTAGCTAAAATGAAATATTTCAGGGTTTCTGCAGAGTAATACATTTTCCAAATTAAAAACCTGCCTTTTGCTAAGCTTTCGTAATCAACTTGACATTTTCTATAAACATGGGAGTGGGCTGTAGCATCATCAGTCCATCAATTCGATACGCCACTGGAGCGGAAACATAAACACTAACAAAACCGATGGTATAAAGATTACAGAAAAAACAATACAGCAAAATATACTAGATAGAAAAAGATCGGGTATAGAAGAGTATATACTAGACATAACTAAAAAATAAGAATTCAGGCGAAAGTTTTTGACATTATCGAGAGAATGAAATGGCTAAAATGGAAATGGGCTGAAAACGTTGCAAGAAGACAAGGTAACAAATGGAGTACAAATATCCTACAGTGATGCCTCAGAGATATAAAACAGCCAAGAAGATGCACTAAAATAAGATGGAGCTGCGAAATCAATAAATTAGCAGGTGTTAATTGAATGACTGAAACACTAACAATGAAGCAACGGAAAAATATGAGGAGAGCTACATTCAGCAGTAAATTGAAAACGGTTAATGATGATATCGACATGTAAGGTATCATCCGCGAAAAAAAAATTGTCCGCAAAAAAAAAAAAATTATACATTAAGGTGAGTGGCGTACCAATAGAGTTTGAGTATGACTTATATAAAGAGCATTTTTTAAATTTACAATTTACAATCTATATTTATCCAAAAAAGAATAGTAAACCAATGCCACATTTATAACCATTAAAAAATGTTTAAAAACTTTTAAATAATGTTCAGTAATAATTTGCTCATTGTTTGAAGTTATTCCCACTAGTTTTCAGAATATGTAAAAAAAAAAAAAAAAAAAAAAAAAAAAAATTAATATTAAAAAATATTTTTAATATGTAAAAAAATATTTTAAATACCCATAATAATATAGACTTAAAAAATTGATGTGATATTACTTTTTTAACTTTCAGTCTTTGAAAGAGCGGTTCAATCTCTTGCTAATCTACATACCGGGTGTCCCAAAAATGACTGATGGATTTTAAAATTCAATAACTTGCAAACGGTGACAGCTATTTAAAAAATTTTTGCAGGAGGGTTATGTATAATGTCAGGAGTTTTTTTTACCGTAATTTTTTATTTTAGTTCGCATCTCAAACAATAGGTGGCGCTGACGGTGATTAAAGGCCAGGTGATCAGTGCTGAGTGAAGCGTCGACCTGGCCTTCAATCGCCGTCAGTGACACCTATTGTTTGAGATGCGAACTAAAATAAAAAATTACGGTAAAAAACTCCTGACATTATACATAACCCTCCTGCAAAAAATTTTTAAATAGCTGTCACCGTTTGCAAGTTATTGAATTTTTAAATTCATCCGTCATTTTTGGGACACCCGGAAAATTAAATATGGAAAAGTAATTAAAAAAAACTAAAGCACTTTTTGAATAAATTGTAACGGAGAATTTTTTTCAACAAATTTCCAAGAAGGTGATATCTAGAAACATTTTATCTTTTGAACTTTTGACAGTTAAGGTTAATCTAGCCCTCTAAGTGTTTGGAACGTAATATTCCGTACACTAAGTTCCAGGTTTCACTGCAATATAAGCAATATTTAAGATAATATAATTCGATAGATTTAATGAATTTTCAATGCATTTTCGAATTTTTAATGCCCTCAAGGATTACATTCATATTTGTAACTAAGTTTTTTTTTTTTATATAATGTTGAAAAAAATCATATTTCTGAGCATTTAAAATAAATTAAGAGAAAAAAACATTACAATTTTACCCATTTACAAGACGCACAGAGGACTAATATGTATAACAATTTGCAAGTAAAGCTTCTTAGGTTTCTTTTAAAGTAAAAGTTATATCATTCATTAAGATCTTTTGATCTTCGTAAATTATTTTTTTTTTCATAAAAATTCCTTTTTTTTTCTTTTAACAGTTTTAGTGCAGAAATAATTGGTGCAAAATAAAAGTTTATTAAAAAAAATCTTTTTAATGTACTAACATTTTTAATTTCTTAGTCTGTTTTATATTATTTTTTTAAATAATGTTAATAATAAATCATTATATTTATTTGCATGATTCCTACAAGCGGCAATACAAAAGTATCATGCAGAAAGGGTGTTTGTAATGTTCGATAAGTTAACATTGATAGTGCGGAAAACATTTTTCCAAAAACATTTCTTTAATGTAATCGAAAAAATATATATGACTTTAACAATATTTATGAATTTTACTTTTTCTAGAATTTTTATCTCGTAAAAGGACATTAATGTTCGTTAGCCAGTAACATGAATGCTCGGGTGATCATTAACGTGTTCCTTCGTCATTATCTAGATAGAAATAGTATTAGGTGAAAAACTACATACTAGACACAACTAGAAAGGACACACAAAAAGAATAATAGATGCTTTCAGTCGTGACGTCAGTTATGACATTTTGCTTGGATACTGACTCCAAACAATCGGTTGCTATGCTGTATTTTCTATTTTATTTGCATATTACAGCAACATTTTTTAGCTATCTATAACAGACACATCTTTAATGCTTTATATGCAAGGATACCATTTTCTACGATTGATATTTAATAAGAAATGAAGCATAGCAACCGTTTGTTTGGAGTCAGTATCCAAGCAAAATGCCATGACTGACGTCACACTGAATGCGTCTATTCGGATAAGAAAATTATTTTTTTAAATAATGATAATAATAAATCATTATATTTATTTGCATGATTCCTACAAGCGGAAATACAAAAGTATCATTCAGAAAGGGTGTTTGTAATGTTCGATAAGTTAACATTGATAGTTCAGAAAACTTTTCCCCAGAACATTTTAATGTAATCGTAAATATATGTATAACTTTAATAATATTTATGTATTTTACTTTTTCTTAAATTTTTATCTCCTAAAAAGACATTAATGTTCATTAGCCAGTAATGCGCCATGCCCGAATGATCATTAGCGTGTTCCTTCGTTAATATCTAGATAAAAAAGATATTAGGTGAAAAACTGCATACTAGACATAACTAGATAAGACACAATGATAATCACTCGGACATGAAGTCAGGCGAAAGTTTTTGATAATATTGTAGCAATTAAATAGTTAAAATGGAAATGGGCAGGACATATTTCAAGAAGTCAAGGTAACGTATGGAGTACAAATATCCTACAGTGGTATCTCATAGATGTAAAACAATCAAAAATATTAATTCAAAAAAGATGGAGCGGCGAAATCAGAAAAGTGGTCAGTATTAATTGGATGACAAAAGCACTAAACAGGAAACAACAGAAAAATCTGATAGAGACCTGCATCTATCAGTAAATTGAAAACGTTGATGATGATATCTACATGTAAGGATAATCGCGAAAAAAATCTTACATTGAGGTTAGTGGCGCATCAATAAAGTTTGGGCACGGCTGATATGAAGAACATTGTTTTAAGAATGTAATTTACTAATTATTTTTATTTAAATATGAAGAGTAATTTATTTATAACCAAGCTATTTATAACCATTAAATAATGTTTAAAAACTTTTAAAGAATATTCAGTAATAATTTACTCATTGTTTGAAGTTATTCCCGCTAGTTTTCAGTCGCTTTCAATATGCAAGAAAATTTTTCAAATACCGACAGAAATGTAGTTTAAAAAATTAATATGATATTATTTTTTCAAATTTCAGTCTTTCAAAAAATGACTCAATCTCTTGCTAATGTACATAACCTGAATATTCTTTGAATATGCATTATCGGGGGAATTAAACAGTTTAAATGGAAATGGGCAGGACCTATTGCAAGAAGACAAGATAACAGATGAGGTAAAAATACCTTACAGTGGTATCTCATAGATGTTAAACAACCAAAAATATTAATTCAAGTAAGATGGAGCGGGGAGATCAGAAAAGTGTCCAGGATTAATTGGATGACTAAAGAAAGCAATAGGCAGGAAACAACGGATAATATAAGGAAAACTTGTATCCAGACATAAATTGAAAACGGTTGATTATCATAATTACATGTAAGTTTATTCGCAAAAAAAATGATGCATCAAGATGAGTGGCTTACCAATAAAGTATGAGCACGACGGATATAAAGAGCATATTTTTTAAATTAATTTACAAGTTATTTTTATTCAAAAGAATATAGAATAGTATATGAATGGCATATTTATAACCATTAAAAATGTTTAAAAACTTGATTTTCATTAATAAATATTGCTTAATAAATAGTAAACTCATTGTTTGAAGTTATTCCCAAAAGTTTTCAAAAGCTTTTATATGCCAGAAAATGCTTCAAATACCGATAGTAATATAGTCTTAAAACATTAATATGATATTATTTTTTCAACTTTTAGTCTTTCAAAGAACAACTCACTCTTGTTAATCTACATATATTAAATATGCAAAAGTAATTAAAAAAACTAAGGAGCTTTTTGAATATGTAATGGAGACTTTCTTTTTCAAATTTTTTAGAAGAATTATCGCGAAACATTTCAGCTTTTGAACTTTTGACAGTTACGGTTAATGTAGTATGTGTAATAATTTGCAAGTAAAGCATCTTAAGTTTCTTTTAAAGAAAAAGTTATATCATTCATTAAGATCTATTGATGTTTGTAAATTATTTTTTCATGAAAATTGCTTTTTTTTTTCTTTTAACAGTTTCCAGAAACAATTAGTGTAAGATAAAAGTTTATTTGAAAAAAATCATTTTAATGTGCTAACATTTTTAATTTCTTAGTCTGTCTTTTATTATTTTTTTTTTTAATAATGATAGTAATAAATCGTTATATTTATTTGCGTAATTCTTACAAGATGAAATACAAAAGTATTATACAGAAAGGACGTTTGTAATGTTCGATAAGTTAACATTCATAGTTCAGAAAACATTTTCCCCAAAAACATTTCTTTAATGTTACCATAAAATACAGGGTGTATCTAAACTACTGGGCAAAACTTTAAGGGGTGATGGTACAGATCAAGACAAATAATATTAAATGGGAAACTAAGGGTCCCAAACGTCTTCCGAAGGAGATAGGCGCCGTCAAAGTTTAGGATCCAAAATTTGAAATGATTATAAAAAACGGAAAAATTGGTCGATTCGTTTGCGGTTTTCAGGAAAAATATTCTTTATGTCAATACTGTCTTGAAAATAAATTATAAAGATAAATTTCAAAAAATGCCGGTAGAGGGCGCTTTAGACTTTGGAGTAACGAACAACTATTTTTTACCGTTATTTTTTGCATTTCATTAAATGTTTTTTAAAGTTTAGACATAAACTTAAATTTTGAGCTTAAAATCTGTGGTTAAATAGCGCAAACTGAACTGTGTTCAATGGGAGTGGGTAGGTTCAAATTTCAAATGACTATAAAAAACAGAAAAATTGGTCAATTGATTTGCGGTTTTCACTAAAATTATTCTTTGTGTCAGTATTGTCTTGAAAATAAATTATACAGATAAATTTCAAAAAATGTCGATAGAGGGCGCTTTAGACTTTGGAGTAACGTACAACTATTTTTTACCATTATTTTTTGCATTTCATTAAATTTTCTTTGAAGCTTAGACATAAACTTAAATTTTGAGTTGAAAATCTGAATCGTTGAGAGTGGTTAAGTAGCGCGAACTGAACTGTGTTCAATGGGGGTGGGGCGGTTCAAATTTCAAATGATTATAAAGAACGGAAAAATTGGTCGATTCGTTTGCGGTTTTCTCTAAAACCATTCTTTATCTCAGTATTTTCTTGAAAATAAATTTTAAAGATAAGTTTCAAAAAATTTCGTTAGCGGGCGCCTTAAACTTTAGAGTAACCAACAACCATTTTTAACCGTTATTATTTTTTTTAATCTAAAAAGGTGCTTTAAAAGCTTAGACATAAATTTTGAGCTCAAAGCCTGAATCGTTGTGAGTAATTAAGTAGCGAAAAATTGAACTGTCTTCGTAGGGTGCGCAGTTTAACATTTCAAATCCTGAACACAGTTCAGTTTGCGTTTCTTAACCCCTCCCAAAGATTCAGAATTTGAGCTCAAAATTTAAGTCTAAGCTTTTGCAAGCATTTAATTAGATACAAAAAATAACAGTTAAAAATTGTTATTGGCTACTCTAAGTTTAAGGCGCCCTCTAACGGAATTTTTTGAAATTTTTTTTTTAAATTTTTTTTCAAGGAAATACTGCCATAAAGAATGGTTTTAGAGAAAATCGCAAACGGAATCGACCAATTTTTTCGTTTTGTATAATATTTGAAATTTGAACCTTCCCACCCCCATTGAACACAGTTCAGTTAGCGCTACTTAACCACTCTCAACGATTCAGATTTTCAGCACAAAATTTAAGTTTATGTCTAAGCTTCAAAAAAATTTAATGAGGTGCAAAAAATGACGGTAAAAATTGTTGTACGTTACTACAAAGTCTAAAGCGCCCTCTATCGACATTTTTTGAAATTTATGTTTATAATTTATTTTCAAGACAATACTGACATAAAGAATAGTTTTAGCGAAAACCGCAAATCAATTGACCAATTATTCTGTTTTTTATAATCATTTGAAATTTGAACCTACCCACTCTCATTGAACACAGATCGGTTTGCGCTACTTAACCACAGATTTTGAGCTCAAAATTTAAGTTTATGCCTAAACTTCTAAAAAAATTTAATGAGATACAAAAAGTAACGGTAAAAAACATTTATTCGTTACTCTAAAGTCTAAAGCGCCCTCTATCGGCATTTTTTGAAATTTATCTTTATAATTTATTTTCAAGACAATACTGACATAAATAATATTTTTCGTGAAAACCGCAAACGAATCGACCAATTTTTCTGTTTTTTATAATCATTTCAAATTTTGAATCCTAAACTTTGACGGCGCCTATCTCCTTCGGAAGACGTTTGGGACCCTTAGTTTCCCATTTAATATTATTTGTCTTGATGTGTACTATCACCCCTTAAAGTTTTGCCCAGTAGTTTAGATACACCCTGTAGATATAACTTTAATAGAATTTATATATTTCATTTTTTCTAAAATTTTTATCTCCTAAAAGGACATTAATGTTCATTAGCCAGTAATATACAATACCCGAGTGTTTATTAACGTGTTCCTTCGTTGTTATCTAGATAGAAAAGATATTAGATGAAAAACTGTATACTAGACATAACTAGAAAGGACACAAAGAGAACAACTCCGATAAGCAGTAAAGCGAAAGTTTTTGTATTACCGTGGCAATTAAACAGCTAAAATGGAAATGGGCAAGACAGAGTAACAGATGGAGTACAAATACCCTACAGTGGTATTTCACAGATGTAAAGCATCCAAAATGATTAATTCAAATAATATGGATCGGCGAAATCAGAAAATTGGCCAGTATTAATGGGATGACAAAATCACTACACAGGAAACATAATAAAAATCTGATTTAGACCTCCAACCATCAGTAAATTGAAAACAGTTCATGATGATACCTTCATGTAAGGTTAATGACAAAAAAAAAATGGTACATTGAGGTTAATGGCGCACCAATAAAGTTTGTGCACGGCTGATATAAAGAACATTTTTTTTTTTGTTTAAATTTAATTTACAAATTATTTTTATTCAAAAGGGAAGAGTAAATCAATGGTTATTTATAACCATTAAAGAATGTTTAAAACCTTTTAAATAATGTTTATTAAAAAAATTTTCATTCTTTGAAGTTATTCATACTAGTTTTTAGACACTTTTAATATGCAAGAAAATGTTCGAAATACCGTTATTATTATAGTTTTAAAAATACAATATATTATTTTTTGAACTTTCAGTCATTCATAGAACGACTCAATCTCTTTCTAATCTACATATATTAAATATTCAAAAGTAATTAAAAAACTAAGGCATTTTTTTAATAAATTGTAATGGAGATTTTCTTTAACAAATTTTTTTAGAAGATTTATATAGAAACATTTTATCTTTAAAAATTTTTACTGTTACGATTAATCTAGTAAAATTAACAATTTGCAAATAAAGCATTTTATATTTGTTTTTAAGAAAAAGTTATATCATTCATTAAGATCTTTTGATCTTCTTAAATTATTTTTTTTAATAAAAATTGCTTTTTTTAAACATTTTTAGAGCAGAAATAATTGATGTAAAATGAAAGTTTATTTAAAAAATAATCTTTTTAATGTGCTAACATTTTAAATTTCTTAGTCTGTTTTAGTTATTATTTTTTAAATAATGATAGTAATAAATCATTATATTTATTTGCGTAATTCTTACAAGATGAAATACAAAAGTATCATGCAGAAAGGATGTTTGTAATGTTCGATAAGTTAACACTGATAGTACGGAAAACATTTTCCCAAAAACATTTCTTTAATGTAATCGAAAAAATATGTTTGACTTTAATAATATTTATGTATTTTACTTTTTCTAAAATTTTTATCTCCTAAAAGGACATTAATGTCCGTTAGCCAGTAACATGAATGCTCGGGTGATCATTAACGCGTTCCTTCGTCATTATCTAGATAGAAATAATATTAGGCGAAAAACTGCATACTAGACGCGAGATTTTTTTTCCAAGCACCTTCGTCGTTCCAAGCCCAAACTCGCACTCTGATTGGTTGTTGCTCTCGGCACTGTTTTCACGTAACTTGGCGAAAACCATACTTCGCGAAAAATACTTCGCTCGTAAGTGAAGGAGTAAACGTAAAACCTAACCTACTCATTCTTATTCTTCCTTCATTTTGCGCTCTTATATATTATTATCTTGTGTTCTTTTATAAAATGGCTAATGCTTTACTTATTAATAAACGGGAAAAGTTACTTTGTACTCGGTTCGGAAGGAAATCAAACTCCTCGACGGAAACATCTATCGCTACGTCAAGAATGATTATCGCCAAGTTACATGAAAACAGTGCCGAGAGCAACAACCAATCAGAGTGCGAGCTTGGGCTTGGAACGACGAAGGTGCTTGGGGAAAAAAATACGCATACTAGACACAACTAGAAAGGACACACAAAGAGAATAATTCAGATAAGAAAACACTCAAAAGTTTTTGATAATATCGTGGCAATTAAACAACTAAAATGGAAATTTGCAGGACATATTGCAAGTAGACAAGGTAACAGATGAAGTAAAAATACCTTACTGTGGTATCTCACAGATGTTACACAACTAAAAAGATTCATTCAAATAAGATGGAGTGGCGAGATCAGAAAAGGGTCAGTATTAATTGAATGATTAAAAAAACACCTCCCCCCCCCCCCAAAAAAAAAGGAAACAGCGGATAATATGAGGGAGACCTGCATTCAGACGTAAATTGAAAACGGTTGATGATGATACTTACATGTAAGTTTATTCGCAGAAAAAAATGATGCATCAAGATGAGTGGCTTACCAATAAAGTATGAGTACGACGAATATAAAGAGCATATTTTTAAAATTAATTTACAAGTTATTTTCATTCAAAAGAAAAGATTATATCAATGGCATATTTATAACCATTAAAAATGTTTAAAAACTTGATTTTCAATAATAAATAATTCTCAATAAATAGTAAACTCATTGCTTGAAGTTATTCCCAAAAGTTTTCAAACGCTTTTATATGCAAGAAAATGCTTCAAATACCAATAGTAATATAGTCTTAAGAAATTAATATGATATTATTTTTTGCAACTTCCAGTCTTTCAAAGAACAACTCAATCTCTTGTTAATCTACATATATTAAATATGCAAAAGTAATTAAAAAAACTAAGGCACTTTTTGAATAAATTGTAAATGAGACTTCCTTTAACAAATTTTTTAGAAGAATTAGCTAGAAACATTTTATCTTTTGAAGTTTCGACAGTTACGATTATTCCTGTAAATTTAACAATTTGCAAGTGAAGCATTTTAAGTTTCGTTTAAAGAAAAAGTTATATCGTTCATTAAGATCTTTTGATCTTTTTAAAAGATTCTTTTCATAAAAATTTTTTTAACAGTTTTAGAGCAGAAATAATTGATGTAAATTGAAAGTTTATTTTTTTTAAATCTTTTGAATGTGCTAACATTTTTAATTTCTTAAAAATTAAATCTTTTTTTTTAAAATAATGATAATAATAAATCGTTATATTTATTTGCATAATTTTTATAAGCGGAAATATAAAAGTATCATTCATAAAGGCAGTTTGTAGTGTTCAATATATCAACATTAGTAATGCAGAAAACCCAAAAGCTTTTCAAAAATATGCATTAAAGTATTTAATTGCTATAAAGGACGTTAAATACTAATAAAAACATTAAAAGATCTTAATAATTTTACATGTTTCGATTGAATTTACTCAATCATCATCAGAAAAAAAGAAAATACAAATAAACACAAAGATGGAAAATGACAATAAGCTATTACAAATGAAATTTAAAAATTTTTAAAAAATAAAAATCACGCGCGTTATATTTTAATTATGTATCACGTTGTTTAATTTTTAAATTATTTAATAATTCAATCCAAATGTTTGGGATTTGAAATCATTTGGGACTCAAAGAAAATTCAAAATAAGATGTAAAGAGCACATTGCAGACATAAAATTATAAAATTTAATAGAGGTAAAACAGCATTATCTAGGTTAAATCAAATAGAAAATATAGATATTTTGTTTAATGAAAGTAAATTAATTTATAGGTCAGATTTTTATTTGCAACTTTTTATTAGAGAGAGTATTGAAATTTACGTCAGAAGCTCAATGGTCTGCAATGATTCCTTGTCATTTCAAATCCCAAATATTTGGATTGAATTGTTAAATAATTTAAAAAATAAACAACGTGATACATAATTAAAATATAACGCGCGTGATTTTTATTTTTTAAAAATTTTTAAATTTCATTTGTAATAGCTTATTGTCATTTCCATCTTTGTGTTTATTTGTATTTTCTTTTTTTTCTGATGATGATTGAGTAAATTCAATCGAAACATGTAAAATTATTAAGATCTTTTAATGTATTTATTAGTATTTAATGTCCTTTATAGCAATTAAATACTTTAATGCATATTTTTGAAATGTTTTTAATGGACGTATATGAAAACTTCTATTTATAATTAATGCCAAAAGCTTTTATTTAATTTAATCATAAAAATCGATATACCTTTAATAATATTTATATATTTTACTTTTTTTAAAAGCTTTTGTTTCTTAATGTTTGTTAGCCAATAATATGCTATATCCGAGTGATCATTAACGTGTTCCCTTCGTTATTATCTGTACTCTGTTATTTCCATTTAATCTGATATTTTCTGTTTTCATCAGCTGTATGTTACTTTGATTTTTTTATAACCATTAATCAAGCTCTGATGACTACGTATTTTTGAAATTTTTGGAAAAAAATATAGAATGGCTTTAAACAGTTTTCAAAAATGCAAAACTTTATTAATAACTAGGAAATTGTTCTTCTTTCCATTGCAATCAAGTTCAGAACTATGTGATTAACAATTTTGTACTTTTTTTTTTCCTTTTTTTTTTTTTCCTTTTACAGTTTTTTTGCATACAAGAGTTTAAAAACCGTATTTCTTTTTGCGAAATTAACTTAAAATAATTCCTATAGAAATTGCTTAAAAGACAAAATCTTGGAAACTTAAATTAGATTTTTAAAGATGATAATGAAGCAATTTAAAAAAGAGAAGGGAAGGAATCAGAAAATTTAAATATATTTTTAAACAAATATCTTTTTTTTTACTTGTAAGCTAAATTAAAATAACATTTAAAATTTCGTTGTTTCTTGAAACATTATGATTAAACGAAATCATTCTAATTAGAGCATTTATTATTTCCAGCAAAATCATATGTGCACATTTCGCTCAATCTCTTTTCTATGATTCTATAAAATTCTATTTGAAGTACGGATGCTAACAATTATTGCTTATCTATACTAATAAAATCCGTGCGCCTCTGTCTGTCTGTCTGTCTGTCTGCTTGAAGCCGATTACAGTTCGCAACGCGGGCGAGTTGGAAGTCGCGAGAGGTGTCTTTCGATTGGAAATATTCCGGGGAAGTCATTTCGGGCATTTTCGAGACCGTGGGACCAAAATTAAAAAAGTTATGAATTAAAAACCCCTTGGGAATCGGAACGAAAAATGTCTCAAATCCAAAACGGCGCTCAAACGGAGCTCCGAGGCAGAACACTGCGCTACCTTGCGGTGAAGAACCTGAACTTTTCCCCTTTGGCTAAAAGAAGAAACAGCCGAAAACCGCTTTTTCTACCGGCGCTAATTGCGTTTTTTTTTTTTTTTTTTTTTTTTTTTTTTTTTGCGCGTTTTTTCTTAAACCATCATGCAGACAGTTTTTAAAGTAGAAAAAACTGATTACATATTCAGAATGTGCGTAAAAATCTGCTTCTGATGAACTAAAAAATACGGAAAAATGTCTTAAGAGCGCGTAGTGTCCACCGTGAAAAACCAAATATTTTTAACCGGACTATGGGCGCGAAGCGACCATAGTTCCGATCCACAATCTTTTTTTTTTTCAAGTGCACGTGGCCCACAGTGCGAAATCACATATTTTTAACGGGACCATGGCTCATTAATTTACTTTTTTTTGTGCTTGAGGATTCGAACACCAAGACTTGCTTATTTAATGAATTTTTTTGCTTATTATATACTGCTTTATACCGAGGTTCGTTTGGAAAAAGTGGCCCAGCTAGCGGGCGTAGCTCGCTAGTCTATATTAATAAAATCCGTGCGCCTCTGTCTGCTTGAAGCCGATTACAGTTCGCAACGCGGGCGAGTTGGAAATCGCGAGAGGTGTCTTTCGATTGGAAATATTCCGGGGAAGTCATTTCGGGCATTTTCGAGACCGTGGGACCAAAATTAAAAAAGTTATGAATTAAAAACCCCTTGGGAATCGGAACGAAAAATGTCTCAAATCCCAAACGACGCTCAAACGGAGCTCCGAGGCAGAACACTGCGCTACCTTGCGGTGAAGAACCTGAACTTTTCCCCTTTGGCTTAAAGAAGAAACAGCCGAAAACCGCTTTTTCTACCGGCGCTAATTGCGTTTTTTTGTGCGTTTTTTTTGCGCGTTTTTTCTTAAACCATCATGCAGACAGTTTTTAAAGTAGAAAAAACTGATTACATATTCAGAATCTGCGTAAAAATCTGCTTCTGATGAACTAAAAATTAGGGAAAAATGTCTTAAGGGCGCGTAGTGCCCACCGTGCAAAACCAAATATTTTTAACCGGACTATGGGCGCGAAGCGACCATAGTTCCGATCCACAATCTTTTTTTTTTCAAGTGCACGTGGCCCACAGTGCGAAATCACATATTTTTAACGGGACCATGGCTCTTTAATTTACTTTTTTTTGTGCTTGAGGATTCGAACACCAAGACTTGCTTATTTAATGAATTTTTTTGCTTATTATATACTGCTTAATACCGAGGTTCGTTTATAAAAAGTGGCCCAGCTAGCGGGCGTAGCTCGCTAGTCTATACTAATAAAATCCGTGCGCCTCTGTCTGTCTGTCTGTCTGCTTGAAGCCGATTACAGTTCGCAACGCGGGCGAGTTGGAAGTCGCGAGAGGTGTCTTTCGATTGGAAATATTCCGGGGAAGTCATTTCGGGCATTTTCGAGACCGTGGGACCAAAATTAAAAAAGTTATGAATTAAAACCCCCTTGGGAATCGGAACGAAAAATGTCTCAAATCCCAAACGGCGCTCAAACGGAGCTCCGAGGCAGAACACTGCGCCACCTTGCGGTGAAGAACCTGAACTTTTCCCCTTTGGCTAAAAGAAGAAACAGCCGAAAACCGCTTTTTCTACCGGCGCTAATTGCGTTTTTTTGCGCGTTTTTTCTTAAACCATCATGCAGACAGTTTTTAAAGTAGAAAAAAACTGATTACATATTCAGAATCTGCGTAAAAATCTGCTTCTGATGAACTAAAAAATACGGAAAAATGTCTTAAGGGCGCGTAGTGCCCACCGTGCAAAACCAAATATTTTTAACGGGACTATGGGCGCGAAGCGACCATAGTTCCGATCCACAATCTTTTTTTTTTTCAAGTGCACGTGGCCCACAGTGCGAAATCACATATTTTTAACGGGACCATGACTCTTTAATTTACTTTTTTTTGTGTTTGAGGATTCGAACACCAAGACTTGCTTATTAAATGAATTTTTTTGCTTATTATATACTGCTTAATACAGAGGTTCGTTTGGAAAAAGTGGCCCAGCTAGCGGGCGTAGCTCGCTAGTCTATACTAATAAAAGCCGTGCGCCTCTGTCTGTCTGTCTGCTTGAAGCCGATTACAGTTCGCAACAGGAGCGAGTTGGAAGTCGCGAGAGGTGTCTTTCGATTCAAAAAATTCCGGGAAATTCATTTCGGGCATTTTCGAGACCGTGGGACCAAAATTAAAAAAGTTATGAATTAAAAACCGGTCGGGAATCGGAATGGAAAACGTCTAATTTCCCAAACGGAGCTCTCAGACGGAACACTGCGCCACCTTGCGGTGAACGACAAGAACTTTTCCCCTTTGGCTAAAAGAAGAAGCAGTCGAAAACCTCATTTTCTCCCGTCATTTTGTCAAAGAATGTATAAGAGAAAAAGAACTATTTGGTAAAAAATGTTAAACAAGGTTTAATTAATATAATAAGTACAACTATTTAAGCACAGCAAGATATGTTCACTAAGAGGTAATAGTGTTGCTAATTAATATTTTGAGGATCTCTATGTAACTGGCTATTCATATATTTATTCTGTATGTGAGTATTAATCGTTGTAGCTCATTTTCATGCTTTTTCCTTTTGGTAGCATACACGAATATTGCGTAACCTAAGATTTACGCGATTAATATTCTGATGAATCAAAAAATACGAGAAAATGTCTTATGGGCGCGCAGCGCCAACCGTGCAAAACCAAATATTTTTAACTGGACGATGGCGACCATGGCGCGTAGCGCCGGTGGGCCGGCTTTGCACGATGGACGCGTAGCGCCCACTGTACGAAATCACATATTTTTAACGGGATAATGGGCGAATTACAACCATAGCTCTTTAATTTACTTTTTTTGTGCTTGAGGATTCGAACACCAAGACTTGCTTATTAAATGAATTTTTTTTCTTATTATATACTGCTTAATATCGAGGTTCGTTTGGAAAAAGTGGCCCAGCTAGCGGGCGTAGCTCGCTAGTCTACTCTATTAAAATCTGTGCGTGTATATGTGTGCGCTCATAAACTCCGCAACCTCAGGGCTCAGAGCTAGGAAATTTGGTACACGGGTTGCTGATAGGGGGCCCATGAACGATCGGGGTCAAAAATTCAAAACTTTAAAATAGATTTTTAGCTCACAGGCTATCATAGCCTGAGAGCTTCTGTGCCCGTCCGTTCCGTATGTATGTACATACGTAACGCGATAACTCATGATAAAAATATCCGATCCACATAAAATTTTGTATATGAGTATATCCTGATAAGGCGCTTCCCTGATTAGTTTTTGGAGTTAATTAGATACGTATAACAGGGGGAACGGGGGTCATGCCCTTCCCTTTAATTGATATAAATAGGTTTTTCATGCAGAATTATCAGTTTTCATGCAGAATGATCAGTTTTAGATATAGGATCATTTTGGTTGGACGCCTCCGTGATTGGTATTAGGTGTTCATTGGATAAGTATATACAGGGGGAACGGGGATTCTAATGTCCCCCTTTAATTTATATAAAAGGGTTTTTCATGCAGAATGATCAGATTTCGTCCTAATCTCTGAATAGTTTTAGTGGTTTAATGGTTAAATATAAAAAAGGGGGATAATTCCTCTTAAATTGCATAAATGGGTTTTTATTAAGAATTTTCGGATTTGCTCTGAATTTCGGATATAAATTTTTTATTTGATAAAGTATGTCCCTGATTAGTTTAGGGGGTTCAGTAATTAAGTGTAAAAGGGAAAAGGGAAGCTGTTTCCACTCCTTTAATTTTTTTTCCGAACGGAATTAACCCTTGAAAATATAAGGCTATAATGTACAATTAGTATGCTTAGCCTGTGAGCTCAATGCCATCAGTTTAACTGGGCAGTATTCTTTTTATTTATATATATATTGCCCTTTTAAATCATTTGAAAATGGCTGTTGTTCTCGGACAAGAATAGATATATCTGAGACTTATCTGACAAATTTCTGTTTCCACGATGACAAAAAAGCATTAAAAACTACAAAAAAATTAATAATTAAAAAACAAAGTGACATACAGCTTTCAAACAAATTAAATTTATAAGTACATTTTTTCCCTTATACGACGGTGTAAATTTTGAAAGTATGCGATTTTTAGAGGTTTAAAATTTTCAGTACAATAATTGTGAAATTGAAATGTCTTTTAATATTTTTTTTTAAATGAGGTCCAGGAATATTAATATTTAACCCATGGCGTCCGTAATATATAACTCTGTTATTACGTAATCCACGTTTTTATCATCTTAAAAATTATGTTTTTTTAATAATCTTTAATTTTGCAAATAATTAGAGATTATTTTATAGTACTTAGTTATTACTTTAAAAATAATAATAAAGAGTGTGATAAAATAATAATATTTTATCACAAACATCAACAAAACATTTTATTCTATTTATTCTCTTATTCCACAGATATTTTTTTATCGTCTGCGGTCATAAAAGCATGATAAATTAAATTTCATAAAAAAAAAATGCACAGTAGTCGAAAAACATTTTTCTGAATCGAATCTCCGTACTACGCATCTCTAGAACGGGTTAGACAGTTAGTTGTATTAAAAATTGCGATTTAAAATTCTTTGTTTTCGAAAATAATATGCAAAATTTTACGGTGGTTATTTTAGTTCTTCCCAAATTTACTGATAAAAATAGGGCTGTGCAAGACTTTCATATAATGAGAGAAATTGTTAAATGGAAAATTTTTCAACAGTGCTATGTTTTTAATTGAACTTATTTTCAACTTATTATGTAAGTATGCATTAAGACAACTCTCAAGTCACACAAAAAGACCAGATGAAAATAATAAGTCTGCGAAGGTGTTTTTTTTTTTTTTTTTTTTTTTTTTTTTTTTTTTTTTTTTTTTTTTAATCTTGCTCAAATTTTAATATTTTTACATGATTTTTTTTTTATCATAGAATAGTTGAGGACGGTCTACAACCGAGCTCGTTTGTACCTTTTCGATTTTGATTACATATTTTTTTCATATTATGATAACTTCAATTTCAGAACCGGTTCTAACCGGTTCCAAAAGTAAAAATATTTTTTTTTCAGAAAAATCTTAAGGGTGTTCTTAAATCAAAAAGGGCAAATTTGTGACACATGCTTTAATTTATTTTTGTTCGGAAATACATGAAAATAGCAGGTGTTGCTATTCAGAAACTGTCTAATTGCACTCAATTTTCTATTTAAAAAAAAAAAAAAACCCAATAAATCTTTAATAACAAGCCTTCAAAGTTGACGTTTTTGAGCACATTTCCTGACGAAAGCAGAAAAACCGGTCGAAAAACAGGAGAAAAAAGGGTGATCACGTGATCGAAATAGCTTAGAACTGGATAGGAAATTTAACTATCATAAAATGGAAAAATAAGTTCGATTCGAAATCGCTTTCTTTGTCAGGCATTCCAATTTCATATCTTTCTGTTAAAAATGAATTTGTAAATGTGTCAAAACGTTTTGCGCTTGTTGAGCGGAGCAGCTGCGAACACCCTTAAACCGAAATCGAAAAAGTAAAAACAAGCCCGAATGTTGATCTCCTCAATTACCCTATGGACAAAAAATCATGCAAAAATATTAAATATTAAAATTTGAGCGAGATATTAGAAAATAATGCCCCCATAGACTTAACATTATCATCCGGGTCTTTTTCAGTAACTAGTATTGGCTCTTAAAATTGTATAGATAATCAGAGCTACACAAACAAATTAGAATATTTTTGTGGCTATTAGTGATAACTGCAGGTATTGGATTTACAAATGCATTATGCATTTTCTTAATTGTTTATTTAGATAGCTTTTACCTTAATAGATTATAAAATTTTATTACAGTATTCTGAATGTGTTGGAAAGTGTTACATAATCAATCGCATGATTTTTCGTCGTTGTTTGTATTTTGTATTTCTCTATATCAAAACCCTATAGACATACTTGTTATAAAATCACAAGATCCAGGTAAAATCAAACTCATGATTATACCTATGATCATGGATCATACTTATTCATTCTTAAAGAATTCAAACCAATCGATCCTTCAACGAATCATTTTCAGTACTTTCCAGCACAGCTGAAAAGTGTAAGTCTCTTCACCTTGTCTGACCGTCTGTCTGTCTATCTGGCCGCACAGTAACTTGCATAAATATACTCAGATCTCGCTGTAATTTATATGTATCATTGATGTTTACCAACGTATGTTCGGTATTAAAAACGAAGTGTGTACGATTAATAGTTCAATTAATCGGGAAAAACTGTTTTCAGTGCATTTGAATGGTATTACGCTTTTTCAAATATATTGCTTGATATACATCACTAAAGTTTACTAGTGTTCGTGTTATTTATCCTTCATTTACAGTAAAACACTAAAATAGCTATATTAATAACTAGTACACCGAACCCGGGGTTCCCGAGTCACAAAGTAAAAGTGAAAAACTTTTTTTAAATTTTGAATTGAAAAGTCTAATAAAATATTCCTACGTAATATGCTTCTTAAACTGCCAACTAACTGCAAACATAAATTTTATATGAAACATATTAATTATTCAATCATATAAAACTTTGAAAATTATCGAATTCGGTATTTCCGTAATAGACGCAAGATAGGAGTTACTGTCCAAACATTTTGCCAAAGAATAAAATTGTATTTTTTCAGCTTTTAAAACCACCTAAGAAAATATGACGCACAAATATTCTTTAAAATACATTTTTGCAAAGGTTAATTGATATATGTTTTGGAAAGTTTGCAACAAACTTACTAAAAGTCCCCCCCCCCCCATTAAATAGATTGATAAAAACGAAATAAACCAACAACTCACTGGGTTTTATAGCTGACGTTATTTTGACATAGCAGATTTTTAGTTACTATTTTTTTCAGTTGCTATGAAAAAATGGCAATAAAAAATACACAACGATCTGTTATTTTCCATGGAGAAAAGTGACAGATAGAGGTGAAGTATGCGATAAGAACAATTTGATGCGCGTTATTCTTCCACTTTATCTCTTATTCGGCCCAAACAAAACACGTGGAATAGAGATCGAATCCTTTAAAAGCTGCCATGCATTTTTTTCTCTAAATGGAAAAGTTCTGCTTATATTTAAGCATTCTAAAATAGCATTTCATTGTATTATGAATTAAAACTGTTTTGCTAAAAATTTTTTTTTTTTGTAAAAGCACGTAGTTATACCAAACTGCATCTCTAATCTTTTTTTTTTTCCTCAATGGCTATTTTCTTTTTATTTCCTACATAAATGCGGTACTCAAGTTGCCACCATTAGAGAAATTAACTAAAAACTACAAAAAATTAATATCTCAAAAACAAATTGAGATACAGTTTTCTAACAAACTATGTTTCAAACTGCATTTTTTCCCTCTATACGATGGTATAAAGATTAAAATCGTGCTATGTCTAGAAGTTTAAAGACTTACAATAGCAAAATTGCAAAACCGAAATTTCATCAGAAACTGTTGCCATTCAAAACATGACGTATGCGTTACGCACAGATACGTTTGGCTTTTAAAATATAGATTTAAAAAAAAAAAATTCAGCGAAAAATTTTTTTACAATTTTGCCCTTTTGCTCAGCGGTCAGGTAGTTATACGAGATTTAGCGAAAAAAATCCTCATTAAAGAAAAACAACGGACTTTTTATAAATGCATTACATTTAATCTACAGTGGAACATTTTAAGTTTTTCAATCTTTTTTTTTTTTTTTTTTTTTTTTGGTATGTTTGTAATTATAAAAATATGCATCATCTATGATTGTCATGTGATTTGTCTCTCTGAGTGCGCATAGTTGCACAAAAACCACCAAACTGATTGGTTTAAAATTTAATACATAAAATCGTTTCAAACGTTTGTCGAATCTTTTCAGATTTTATGAAAATCGAAAAAAAGTTTTAAAAGATACTAATAAAAGTTTTCTTCATTTTATTAAATCCTGTCATACAACATTAATTCAGAGTAATGCCAATGACAGATAATGATTTTAGGTTGCCATGGTGATAACGTCCTTATTTGAAATGGATTCATATGATTTCCGTATTGCTAAATTTAATATATATAATAGTAATAAATTTTGTTTTCATGCATGTTTGCAGAAGAGATCAATGCTTGAACATATGTTAAAAGCTAGTTATGGTACAGACGCACCTTACTTGACAAGTTTGGTGTGCTATTTCTGACTTGTTATTATTATTATTTCCCCAAAAGCATAAAAAACGTCTCTTTTATTTATGCATGTCATATCAGTTTTTTTAAGTTTTATGGAAAATATGACATATGGTATTCTCGATATGCTATCGTTGGTGATACAGAAAATATTTCAACACTTATTTCTTTAATGCAATGATAAAAATAGATATATCAGTATTGATATTTTTCCCTAAAACTTTGACTCTTAAAAAAAAAAAAAAAAAAAATGTTTGTCAACCGATAATGGGTAATTTTAGTGTGATCATTAAGGAGTTTTTCGACATAATTATCTACTCCCTTGTTTCCAAATAAACTCAATTTTTCTCTTTTCGTTAATTTTACCTTTTTTGTTTCGCTATAATCATTAATCAAGCTCTGGTTTCTGGTATTTTTGAAAATTTTTAAAAGATAAAGAGTAGTTTCAAAGAATTCCGAAATACTTAATCTTATAAATGAATATTAAGTTCCTTTTTAAGTAGCATAACAATCAGATTAAAAAAAAAAGATTTTGATTATAAGAGTTATTATTTTTTTCTGTTTGTATAGTTTACTTTTATACCTAAACAATTCACTTTCACACCCAAACATATAAGAAAAATTATACTTAATTGTGTAATTCATATAAGTTTTCTTAGATTTTATCACAAAAAGACGCCATACCATTGGATAAATTACCGTTGTAATACAAAAAATTTTCCAACAGAATTTTTTATTATATGTAATGATAAAAATAAAAATACATTTCAATATTTTTTCCCTAAAACTTTTAGCTTTAAAAAAGACATTACTGTTCGTCAACCGATAAGTACTAATGATTGATCATTAAACATTTACCTTCGTTATTATCTACTCTCGGTTTTCCAAATAAACTCAATTTTTATCTTTTCATTAATTTTATCTTATTTGTTTTACTATAATCATTAATCAAGCCTCTTATTACTGCTATTTTTGAAGTTTTTAAAAATATAAAGAGTAACATCAAAGAATTTCTAAACACTAACACTTACAGATAAATATTAAGTTTCTTTTTAAAAAGCATAACAATGAGGTATATAAAAAAAGTTTTTGATTATAATTGTTATTTTTTTATTGTAGCGTAGCAATTAAGGATAAAAAAGATTTTTGATTATAACTATCTTTCTTTCATCCTTTTCGAAAAATTCACTTTCATACCCAAACAGTTTACTTTCACACCCAGAAATATAACAAAAGTTATAGTTTTTTTGTGCAATTCATACCAGCTTTCTAAGATTTTATCAAAAAAAATAACCCATGAAGTATTCGATAAATTATCTTTGGTGATACAGAAAATATTTCAGCAGAATTTTGCCTTTAATGTAATGGTAAAAATAGTCGTAACATGATTAATATTTTTTCTTAAAGTTTTTAAACTCTAAAAAGACATTTTTTTTTCGTCGACCTGTAATGACTAATTTTCGTGTGATCATTAAGGAGTTTCCTTCGTTATTATCCTACTTCCTTGTTTCCATTTAAATTCAATTTTTCTATTTTTATCAATTTATTTGCTTTTCTATAATCATTTATCAAACTCTGGTTACTGGTGTTTTAGAAAAAAAAATAATAAAGCACAGTTTCAAAGAATTCCAAGACAATTAAATTTATAGATAAATCTTAAGTTCCTTTTCAATTAGCGTAACAATTATGTATTTAAAAAAATGTTTTAATGATAGCTATAAGTATTATTATTTTCTTTTTCGACAATGTCTTTTTATACAAAAATAGTTCACTTTCACACGCAAAACTATAAGAAAGTTAAATTTATTTGTTCAATTCATATCACATTTGTAATGTTTTATTACAAACAGAAGACATGGCGTTCGATAAATTGTCATTAGTAATACAAAAAATATTTCCACAGACTTCTTTCTTTAATCCAATAAAAAAAATATATATAACATTATTAATATTTTTTCCTTGAAACATTTTAACTTTTACAAATACATTATTACTCGTCAACCGGTAATGAGTAGTTTTTGGAGTGATCATTAAGGAGTTTCCTTCGTTATTATTATTTTTCTTTTTTTGCCCCACCAGTGGCCGCGAGGTTCTGACCTCCAAACTGGTAGACGGTAGGTGCTGGGTTCGAACCCAATCGCGACCGTCGGCCTAACCGTTCGAAGTTTTCCGTGGTTTTCTTCGAACCTGGCGTAAATACGGGTTAGGTTCCTTTAGAAAGACCCCCACGGAGGGCAACCCACCCCATAGGGCCTATATCCCATAGCGTAGATAATCGGTCGACAAAATACATCACCACCACCTTATTATTTTTTTTCAAATAAACTCAGTTTTTCTCTTTTCATCAATTTTCTCTTTTTTATTTTGCTATAATCATTAATCAAGCCTCTTGTTACTTTTATTTTTCAAAATAAAAAAATAAATAAATAATAAGGAGTTGTTTCAAAGGCTTTCTAAACACTAAAACTTACAGATAAATACTGAGTTTCTTTTTAAACAGCATAACAATCAGGTATATAAAAAAAGTTTTTTTATTATAATTGTAATTTTTTTCTTTTTGTACAGCTCAATTTTATACAAAAACAGATGCCTTTCTTAACCAAAAATATAATGAAAGTTACATTTATTTGTGCAATTCATATCAGTGTTCTAAGATTTTATCATGAAAACACGTTCAACGATACTGGATAAATTATCGCTGGTGATGCAAAAAATATTTCAACAGAATTTTTTATTTAATATAATGCTAAAAATAAATATAAAATTATTAATAGTTTTCCCCTAAAACTTTTTACTTAAAAAAAATATTGGTGTTCGTCAACCGATAATGAATAATTTTCGACTGATCATTAAGGAGTTTCCTTCGGTATTATCTGCTCTCGTGTTTCCAAATAAACTCAATTTTTTTCTTTTCACTAATTTTATCTCATTTGTTTTGCTATAATCATTAATCAAGCTCTGGTTTCTGGTATTTTTGAAAATTTTTTAAAAGATAAAGAGTAGCTTCAAAGAATTCCTAAACACTAAAACTTATAGATAAAAAATATTAAGTTTCTCTTTAGGTAGCGTAGCAATTAAGGATAAAAAAGATTTTGTTTATAACTATTTTTCTTTCTTTTTTTTTTTTTTTTTTTTTTTTTTTTTTTTTTTTTTCGAACAATTCACATTTATACCCAAACAGTTCACTTTCGCACCCAAAAAATAAATCAAAAATTACAGTTTTTTGTGCAATTCATAACAGCTTTCTACGATTTTATCACAAAAAATAATCCATGGAGTGTTCGATGAATTATCTTTGGTGATACAGAAAATATTTCAGCAAAGTTTTGTCTTTAATGTAATGGTAAAAATAGTTATAACATGATTAATATTTTTTCTTAAAGTTTTTAACTCTAAAAGTACATTATTGTTTGCCAACCGGTAATGAGTAATTTTCGTGTGATCATTAAGGAATTTCCTCCGTTATTATCTACTTTTTTGTTTCCAAATAAACTCGGTTTTTTTTCTTTTCACAAATTTTCTTTTGCTATAATCATTAATCAAGTCTCTTGTTACTTTTATTTTTGAAAATTTTAAAGAAATAAGGAGTTGCTTCTAAGAATTTCTAAACACTAAAACTTATAGATAAATAATAAGTTTCTTTTTAACTCGCATAACAGTCAGGTATATATAAAAAGTTTTTGATTATAATTGTTATTCTTTTTCTTTTTTTTTTCTTTTTTTACAGTTCACTTTTATGCAAAAACATATAACTTTCTCACCCAAAAATATAAGAAAAGTTACATTTATTTGTGCAAGTCATATCAGTTTTCTAAGATTTTATCATGAAAACACGTTCAACGGTTTCGGATAAATTATCGTTGGTGATGCAAAAAATATTTCAACAGGATTTTTTTTATTTAATGTAATGATTAAAATACCTATGTGCCATTTTCACCATTCGCTTACATTTCAGAATTTAATTTTTATTTTTCAAACTTAATAATTTCTTTTAAAAATGGAGACAGGTGTTAAAGTAAATATTTAAGGTACATGAAAAAAAAATTGGTTATGCACCTTGCCCTATAATATTGTATGTAAATGCTATTTAAAGATGACATGTAAGGCAAATTGTCAAATCCGTTACCATACAAAATTACTGAAAATACTCAGCTTTAAATTTATTTAATTTCCTAAAATCAACTTACTTTGAAGTGACTTATGTCCCTAAATTTCAAAACATGATATTTATCAATAATACTTAGATTAAATTGAAATGTGAGACAGTTTTAGCCACAAGATTTTGATCACATAGAAATTATACAAAAACTTTTCCTAATAATTACAGTCTATATTCATGTAAATTATTAAATTTTAAAGAATTTGCATATTTGTTTCTTAGTTGAATAGAAAATAAAAGTAGAATGGTGAAAAAATGATAATCATTAAAAAACCGTGCGGTAACAGACTTGACATTTGGTAACGGACTTGGCACTATGTTTAAAATGGCCGATGTAATATTATTAATAGTTTTCCCCTAAAACTTTTTACTTAAAAAAATATTTGTGCTCGTCAACCGATAATGGGTAATTTTCGACTGATCATTAAGGAGTTTCCTTCGGTATTATCTACTCTCTTGTTTCCAAACAAACTCAATTTTTTCTTTTCACTAATTTTATCTTATTTGTTTTTCTATAGTCATTAATCAAGACTCTTGTAACTGTTATTGTTGAAAATTTTAAAAAGATAAATATCAGCTTCAAATAATTTCTGAATACTTCTGAACTGATAGATAAATGCTAAGTTTTTTTTAGGTAGAATTAAGACTAGAAAAGAATTTTGACTATAACTATGTGTGTTATTTTTTTCTCTTTTTCTTTTATAGTAGTTCACTTTCACACCCAAAAATATAAGAAAAGTTACATTTATTTGTGCGATTCATATCACATTTCTAAAGACTTTATCACAGAAAAACGTCCTACGGTATCGGATAAGTTATTGATTGGGATACAAAAGATATTTTAACTATTAATTTATTGTTTTAATTAATTTAACTATTAATTACAACAGAATTTTTTATTTTATGTAGTGATAAAAATAAAGATAGCTTTATTAATAGTTTATCCCTAAAACTTTTAACTTTAAAGACATTATTGTTCGTAATCCAATAATGAGTATTTTTCGACTGATCATTAAAGAGTTTTCTTCCTTATTATCTACTCTCTTGTTTCCTAATGAACTCAGTTTTTCTCTTTTCACTATTTTTATCTTATTTGTTTCACTGTAATCATTAATCAGCCTCTTATTACTGATATTTTTGAAAACTTTAAAAATATAAAGAATAGCATCATAGAATTTTTAAGCACCAAAATTCTAGCTAAATACTAAATTTCTTTTTAGGTAGCGTAGTAATAAAGGATAAAAAAGATTTTCATTATAACTATCCTTCTTTCTTCCTTTTCTAACAATTCACTTTTATACCCAAACAGTTCACTTTCACACCCAAAATTATTACACAAGTTACATTTAACTGTGCAATTCATATCAGCTTTTTAAGATTTTATCACAGAAAAAGCCGTGTAGAATTATTCGATAAATTATCATTGGCGATATGGAAAATATTTCAACAGATTTTTTCCTTTAATACAATGATAAAAGTGGGTATAACTTTATTAATATTTTTTCCCTAAAACTTTAACTCTTAAAGAGACATTATTTTTTGTCATCCGGTAATGAGTAATTTTTGAGTGATCATTAAGAAGTTTTCTTCGCTATTATCTACTCTCTTGTTTCTTAGTTTTTCTCTTTTCAGCTGATTTATCTTATTTGTTTTACTATAATTGTTAATAAAACTCTGGTTACTGATATTTTTGAAAATTTCAAAAAGATAAAATGCAGCTTCAAAAAATTCCGAAACTCTCAAACTTATAGATAAATATCAAATTCCTTTTTAATTAACATAAAAATCAGCTATAAATGAAAAAAGGTTTTGATTATAACTATAAATGTCATTATTTTTCTTTTTTCATTTTTCACATTTGACTTTTATACAAAAACTGTTCATTTTTACACCCAAAAGTATAAGAAAAATTACATTTATTTGTGGAATTCATATTAGATTTCTAAGATTGTATCACAAAAAGATGCGATACAGATTGAATAAATGATCCTTGGTGATACGGAAAATTTTGCCACAGAATGTAATGACAAAAATAAATATAACATTACTAATATTTTCCCCTAAAACATTTAACTTTTAAAAAGACATTACTATCCGTCAACGTCAACTGGTAATGAGTATTTTTTCACTGATCATTAAGTTTTTTTTATAACTATTATCTACTCTCTAGTTTCCAAATAAACTCAATTATTCTTTTTTCATTAATTTTACTTTATTTGTTTTGCTTTAGTCAATAATCAAGCCTCTTGTTAGTGTTATTTTTTTTAATTCTAAAAAGATAAAGATCAACTTCAAAGAATTTCTAAACAATAAAAGTTACATAGATAAATACTGAGTTTCTTTTTAGAGTCAAGGCATAGTAATCAAAGATAAATAAGATTTTTATTATAACTATGTTATTATTCTTATTTTGTTTTATTTTATTTTATTTGCACAGTTCACTTTTATACTCAAACATTTTACTTTCACACCCAAAAATATAATTAAAGTTATATTTATTTGAGCGATTCATATCAGTTTTGTAAGATTTCATCATAGAAAAACGTCCTATAGTATAGGATAAATTATCATTTGGGATACAAAAAATATTTTAACAGAATTTTTCATTTTATGTAATGATAAAAAAGATATAACATTATTGATAGATTTCTCCTAAATTTTTTAACTTTTTACAAGACATTATTGTTCGTAAACTAGTAATGAGTATTTTTCAACTGATCATTAAGGAGTTTCCTTCGTTATTATTCTACTCCCTTGTTTCCAAATAAACTCAATTTTTCTCTTTTCATTAATTATATCATATTTGTTTCACTATAATCATTAGTCAAGCCTCTTATTACTGATATTTTTAAAAACTTTAAAAATATAAAAAATAGCTTCATAGAATTTCTAAACACCAAATTCGATAGATAAGTACTAAATTTCTTTTTAGGTAGCATAGTAATCAAGGATAAAAAAGATTTTAATTATAATTATGTTGATTTTTTTTTCTTTTTTGCACAATTCACTTTCATACCAAAACAGTTCACTTTCACTCCCTAAAGTATAACAAAAGTTACATTTATATGTGCAATTCATATCAGCTTTGTAAGCTTTTATCAGAAAAAAAGGCCATGTAGTATTCGATAAATTATCATTGGTGATACGGAAAATATTTCAGCAGAATTTTTTTCTTTAATGTAAAAATAAAAATAGCTATAAGATTATTAGTATTTTTTCCCTAAAACTTTAAACCTTTAAAAAGACATTATTGTTTGTCAACTGGTAATGATTAATTTTCGAGTGATCATTAAGGAGTTTCCTTCGTCATTATCTATTCTATTGTTTCTAAATAAACTCAGTTTTTCTTTTTTCATTAATTTTATCTTATTTGTTTGTTATAATCATTAATCAAGCTCTGATTACTGCTATTTTTGAAAACTTTGAAAAGATAAAGAGGATCTCCCAAGAATTTTGAAATCTTTAAACGTATAGATAGATCTTAAGTTCCTTTTTATTAAAAATAACAATCAAAGAAAAAAAAGATTTTGATTAAAGCTATGTATCTAATTTTTAACACTTTCCAACATAGTTAAAAATTGTTTAAGAATTCGGTTTGTCTGTTTATTTGTCCATGCTTTGACTCACGCAAATTTAGTCCGATGGACACCAAATTCATCTCTGTTATTGAGGTTTAGTATGAAATGTCCAATATTGAAAATGATGTGTGTAGTATTTTCAGTTCATTTACAGGGCCACTCAAAAGAATTTCGTTACATTAAGGTCTACGGGGAGAACTTTTTACCGTGTGTTTTAAATGATACTACAGTGTTTAACCATGTGAAAATTAATATACATCACTGAGGTGCCCTTTAATGTTCTTACTATTGAATATAGTGTGCATAGAACTTACTATTCATTTACAGGGACACTCAAAGTAATTTGGTAGTCGAAGAAATCGGCTGTTTCGTGTAGCACGTGCTTATAATGTCTGCGCATAGAGTAAAGAAAAAGAATAGCGATGAAATTTGGCGGCTGGATGTGACGCTAAAAATGTAATCCTAAAATCCGCTATGTTCGGCTTGTATATAACCACGCGCTTTCGCAAAAAAAAAAAAAAAAAAAAAAAAAAAAAGAAAGAAAGAAAGAAATTAAAATGTAAACACAGATTTTAGTTCATTGTACAATGAAATGCTACTTTAGAATGCTTATAATGAAAACAGTTCACTTTCATTTAAAGAAAAATGCACGAATATTGTCAAAGATTTCGGTTCCTTTTCCATGTACTTGTTTTGTTTGGGCCAAATGGGAGCATTTAAATTTGAGTGATAACGCGCATCACATTGCAAACTTTTTTTACGGCATACTGCATCTCCATCTATCTCTTTTCTCTGTGATGGCAGTGTCAATTCAGACTCCCGACGAATGTGAATTATGATCCCTGATATGTTTTCTTCATGAAAAAGGTGAGCGCCCAGAAGATATTCACAAGGAAATTGTTTCCTTTTACGGGACCATTATAAATCGACAAAATGTGAAGAAATGATCTCGTGCTTTTTCTAGAGGTAGGATAAATGTTCACGAAAAACCCGGAATAAATATTACAATCTGTGATTTTTACGATTGCCCAATTGCTACGATTTATTCAGGGTCTGATTACCACACAGGTCAATTAGGCCGTAGCCTAGGGCCCACTGCTATTGGGAGCCCCAAATTGAGTAAAAATATTTAGAAAAAAATGTCTTAAAATTATTCTTTCCGCAATTATTTTCTCAAAAAACAAAAAATATTTTGTTAACATTGCTCTCTATGGTATCATAATATCTAATAATATCCTCTTTCCCTTATGCTTCCCCCTCCCCCTCCCCCCCCCCAAAAAAAAAATACAGCAACTATTTCTCTGTGAAAGCCCCCGTAAAAAGCGCTGGGCCTTGAGCCCTGCACAACCATAATTGGGCTCTACATTTATTCCTTTACCCAAAGAAACATCCAGCAGGGCAAAACTTCGATAACGATGATGAAATCAAAATTGAAAATGAAATATTGTTTCGGCAACAGGGCAATTTAAAAAACTCAGGACCTACTAAAATATAATTGTGAAATAGTTAAAGACATTTTACATTGACGTTATACTGCTCAGTACTTCCGATTTCTCTTAAGTCAAATAAACATAACCTCGACTAGCAAAATTTTAAATACCACATTTCTTTTCCTATATGCCAGTGTTGCCAACAAGTTCAAAATCAATTTCTTGAATTTTTCTAAAATTTCCACTCTATTAGTAGTCTTCAATCACTGGTCCAAAAATAACCTACTTAGCCTCTACATAAAAAAGAAAATTTTAATATCTAAGTCTACTTTTATAAAAATATTTAATAATTTATCACAAACCCCCCCCCCCTCAAATAAAATAAAAAAAGAAATCAACATTTATAAACAAATAAATAAATAAAATAACAAATTTGCGAACCGACATTTATACATCCATATATATAAAATAAGAGATGTTTGCCTGCCTGACCGCGGATAATGCCGAAATTATAGCACCCAGGTCTTTTCAAGTTTATCATGTGTGGATGCTAACATTGGAAAATGCACTTAACAGACAGATTTTTAAATTTTAATTTAGATTTTTTTTTAAATTAAAACTTACTGGGTAAGAGAATATTTGCAGTTCTCCACCAATCCACGGCAACGAAGCAGCCAGGCTAGAGACCATTTGCAGCTCGTAACAATTCCGCGGCACCGAAGCAGCCAGCCAATGCGAGCAGGCAGTAAATATTATATTTAATGACTACATTTTACGGCTGAATGCTAGCAACAAATTCTAAACAAACTTGTTAATTTTCTCTGTTTTGATGATTATGTTTTTTCTAATTAATTTACAATCGATTTTTTCAAAATCCATCTATGGCACCATCCAAAAAAAAATAGTAAATTAGGTAATTACTCCTTTTATGTTTTCCTAGAGTTTGTTTAGATGTGTAACGTACATCTTACGCGTGCTCAAAAGATTTTGCATGGAGTATCATTGAAGAAAGGAATTTAAAAAAAATCAATTATTGCATCATTTTTGTGGTTCAAAACAGCTAAATTCCACGACTATATTTCTTTATCTTTCCAAGACATGGTTTCGTAACATAAATACATACCTGTGTTCACTCAGGTAAAATTTTAAATATTCTAAAATTTTAAATATTCTTCAAATAAAATTTCAAAATTTATTTAGTATGAATAGAGATTTTAAATATTCGCAATTTGTTTGAAAACATCTATGGTTCCAAGCAACACCGGGCGAGACAGCTAGTATACGTATAAGTTACATTTTACTTTCTTAAAGAAAATAACATGGATCACGAAAAGATAAATTGGTATTAGAATTAAATAAATAATAAATTAGAATTTAGAATACCCGTGAAACTTAAGTGACAAGTGCGAAGATAATAAATGCTTAACTTCTCTTTCCCAATCGACATCAACTGTTGCCAGATGAACAAAAGTTAAATTTTGACCTGAAAACTTAAAATAATGAAAATGTTTCCCTAGTTCATCCTCAAAAATGTTTATAGTTGAACAAAAGTTAAATTTTGACCTGAAAACTTAAAATGATGAAAATGTTTCCCTAGTTCATCCTCAAAAATGTTTATATTTTCTTCCCCGGAAGGTACAGTAACTGGAAATATTCTCAACGCACTCATTAATTATTATTTTTGTTATTTAATAAAGTTTCTGGTTTTATTTGATTTTAAAAATAAATAAATAAAAATATGACAACAATGACTTTGAAACCTTTTTATAAAAAAAGGAATGATTTCCCATTTCATAGGGTATCAGTATCCTTATGTGCTTTCATATATTAACTTTTATCGGTCCTATAACACTCCCCCCCCCACCTTCCCACGTGACATCGAGACCAGCATCTCTTATACACTTATACAATTTTTATTAAGTTGGCGTTATTATAATTTATTTTTATTTTATTTTATTTTATTTTATTTTATTTTATTTTATTTACCCTTTCCGGCACACTGAGCTCAGTCCGGGGTACCTAATTTTAATTCCCGAACTTGCAAACGGCACCAGTAATATTTCAATAAAATTTTGCTTTTACAATGAAAGCTAAAATTAAGGGGGTCTTAATTTTGCAAAAATTTGTTTCTCAATTCCGGTGTCAGTCGATAATTTCTCATTTTATTAACAGAATTCGTCCGTGCTGGAAAGTGTTAAGGAACAGTTTTACTTCTTTTTTTTCAACAAAACCAGCAAGAGATATTACAAAATTAATTTTTAATATGCAGTGGTAAGAATAGAATATATAACAAGTGTCTGATAAGGATATAAAATACTGACAGTGTTTAAAATTTCTTGACTTTGTTCTTGAGTATAATCGACGAACAGACATTACATTACAATTCAAATATGCATCTACTTTTAAAAAATGCAAATATACAAAAACTAATAAGGCACTGGCTATTTTAATTTTGGTATATACTCGTGAGACTTAAATAGCACGGAAATTCTCTGCAAAGGAAATCCGATGACATGCAAATTGATAACGAGCATATTCAACACTTCGATTTTTGAAACGATGTGAATGCTCTTTATCGGCCGACATATTTCGACAATATTTTTTTTTCTTTATTTCAATTTAGATATGTCAATACCGCAAAACATTTTATTTTACTGATTATTATTTGCCTTTCTCTCAGCATTTCGTAGCTGATATCAAAAGTTTTGCTTTATCAGCTCCCGCGTTTTAGGTTATCAGTTAACAAAATGAATTCAAATGCCGCATTCAACATTTGATTTTGCTTATGCAATGAAGTATTCGAAAATTTAAAAAATATATATCCGCAATCTTTATTATTTTATTAGGACTTAAATAAAAAATCACGATTAAGATATTTTGATATTTTAATATTATTGTTTGAAATTACGAATAAGCAATTTTGTTATCGATAGTTAAAATGGGATTAATTTTTTTAAATGCAAAGAGACGATTGAAAAATTTTTACAGTAGATGTCACAAAAATTTCAAATTTTCTAAAAATATTGATTATCATAAAATATATTAATTTTATTTTATGTTATGTTATTTTTTATATTTTTTCGGCATAAACTTTTGGTCTGTATTTAACTATGTGAGGGTTCTTTTAACTGTTATTTAATCCATAACTACTGTTAGCGCTCTCAGAATCCGCTGAGTTTTTCAAGTTTCACAGTTTAACTCGTAATTTTTATTTTAACTATAGATACAGGTCAAATTTTGTTTCATTTGGAGCCTTATTGCTAGTTCTAGAGATTTTTGAATAGCTAAATTTTATTTATAATAGTTTGGTATATAAAGTTTAATATTTAAATAGTATTCTGAGCGTTAATGCAACATTTTATTCAACTTTAAATTAAGCGGTCTGGCAGACTGCTCGCAGTAGTTATGTGACAATTTCTGTCACAGCAGTTAAGGATCTTTATTTTTTATAGCTCTTCTGTTATATTTCTACAACTGTTTATTTATAGAGAAACCCTGTAACTCGTTTATAAGTACGTCGCGCTGCTACGCTATAGGTCTAGAGTTCGATTCCGGATGTTAGCATTTTATTTAACCCCTTGAGGGGCAAAGCAGTTATGTTCCTAAAATGTTCAAATCATTGATTGACACCGGGATTCACAAACAAATTTATATGATAGAAAGTAAAAGCTGTTTTTCGCGTACATTGTAAAAAGCAAATTTTAATACTAAAATTCCGGTGCCAATGTGGCATAAGGGAATTAAAATTAAGTGGTATATATAATATACCGGTGCCCTTCAAAGAATTAACCTTTCAACCCTTTGGTATCGACCAAATGCTTACTAACATTCTGACTAATAAAACACTTAGGGTTCAGCGTCAGCTTGATTACCTAACTTGAGCAAATCACAGTTAGTCATCAAGAAAAGTTGGGCAATGAAAACCAGGATCATTAACGGATTGAGTACTGCAGCATAGCAGAATTTAGTTTAGTAATTTACTCATAAAGCTATTAGCATCCGATGCTATTTCTTTCAGACAAGCTAAAAATGTCGTGTCATCAGCCCTGAATTTTCTACAGAACCGATTTTGATAATTATTTTTTTAAATGAAAGCTATTTATTTGTAGTTGTGCCCATTTTAATTATTTTTTAATTTATTTCAATTTTTATATTTTATTTTTAATTTTAAAAGCTTTTTCATGACATTTCTTCAAAATGGTGGCAACACAGTTTAGTTTTTCTCTCGATAATAAAAATTTATTTTCTAAAATGATTGCGTATAATTATGCACTAATTGAGTTAAAAAATATATATTTATTGAGAAATAATATTAATAATGTAAATAAAATGACAGAAAATAATTTATGATAAAAATTAATGTCTAAATCAAAATAAGAGAAATTTCAAATGAGGAAAATTATGTCATTCAGCAACCAGATAAATGGGAATTACAATATTATTATGGATGCCTTTTTCATAAACAGTAACTTTTAAAAAACATTTGAAGAGAAAATGACGTCACTATTTAAAACATCTTCGACCAATTTCGCCAAATTATACAAATCGCCAAATTATACATATTGACATAATTTTTATTTTAAATAACGAAAAAATAAATAATTAGTAGAATATTAATAAAAATATTAATAAAAAGTCGAAATAAAAATCACTTAATGACATTTTAAACACATGAATCGTATTTAATGTTATTGAATGTGACATTCACGATCATCCATTATTGGCATTTAATCTTATAGTTTGGCGATAATTTTTTGGTCGATGGGATAACCTAGTAGTACCCGATATTACTTTTTTTTTAAATAAAGCTATTTTTCTGTGAGTGCATATAAAATAAAATTTCTGGATTTCGCCGGCACTCATATTACAATTTTAACTGTAGATGTGCGAATATTTGCATGCAAAATTGTAACTGGCAAATTTGACATTTACTTTGTAAATATATTTATTATGTATTGATTCAATAATGTAATTACTTTTGCTTTTTTTAAACCAAATCGATCGGGTCTTTTAAACATTTCATTCGTCGAATTCGACGGGATTCCATTCGTTTTATTGTTAAATTGCATTTCCTTTTACTCAGAGTCTATAAAAAAGCGTTTAAACTAAAGAAAAAATCCGTTCTTGATTAATCTAGTCAATGAAGAAGTAGCACGTCAAATTGTATCTCTTTATTATTTCGCAATTCCAATGTCTCAGAGAGAAATTGCTATTCAATTGGGTATTTCACGCCGTTCTGTTTGCTATTATATTGATAGACACAAGAAAAATGAAGTTAGTTCATTGCAATCTAAACGGGATCGCCCTTCTAAAAAACTTCTATCGATTTTTTTTTTAATCGGAGGCGAAACTGAATTCTGCAATGGTAGAATCTACATTCATCTTGTTATTTTATTTGGTTTAGAGGAAATATAATAATGTAAAATTTGGGGAAATATAATACATCCTTTTTAATCAACATAGTTCGATTCATAGAAAAATAACCACTAAACATCTTTCAAACGTTGCATTCGTGCATAAAAAGAGAACTGTAATGCAAGGAAAACAAAATTTTTAATTAAACTTTTAAAAATATTATTATCATATAATTAATTAATTTATTAAATAGGCCTTATACCGCATTATCAAGATTGGCTCAAAATTAAGCCTTTTAAAGTGGTTTTTAATAAATCGAAAATCATCTTTCGTACATATAATTACCAGGAAGCCATTATAAGAGAAAATTAGTTGAAATAATTGCAAATAAACATACAATTGCAACGATGCACTATCATACTATATCGATTGGGGTATGCAGAGGTTTGCTGCTTTATAGATAAAAGCTCGTGTTGTTTGGAAATTTGAATAAATATAGTTGGCATCTTATCTCACGTAAAAAAATTAAAAATTAAATTAGTATAATTTTAGGCACAGATGTCATATAGGCGCCACATTTGCGCGAGTGCAAGAAAATAGCGATTTTATGCCTCATATGGTAACCCGGTCATTGTTGTTTAATTATTAATAAACTGTTTATTTACTTTTTATTTTCTTTTATAAATTGATATAAATTGTTTTGTTTTATAGTTAGTAATAAAAATTTTGTAGTTTATTATTTCTTTTTTGAAATAATAGAAAATAATTTAAAAATATACATGTAACTGATATTTGATGACGAAGTTTTTGCCAAACTGGCGTCAGAAAAAAATCGCGCTAATGTTGTGCACATATGACATCTGTGCCTAATTTTCTTCTAGACAATCCTCGAATAAGCGCAAAAAAATAATAACAGCATTTGAATCCGTACTGATGACGGTCATGGAATGATTGAAAACGTTTTAGATATTTTAATGTATTTTAAATAAATTTGTATTATAAGTTTGCACCTGAAGGCAATTTTAGTTATTATCTTTTAGTGATCCACATCACGTGATGGTGGGAGGTGTTCAATGCTTCAAGAAATGGTTGCTATTTCTGAGCCTAGTTATATGAGAAGTCTACGGTCCAAACCATAGAAGCACATAAAACAAGGATGAATTCATTTGACCTTCAAAGCGAGCCACCAATGTTTGTACGAAATTGTGAAATATTTTAACAGTTTTCAGGTTTGCTACACGCCACATCATTTCCTCTGAACACTGTAAACCTCTAGTTTGAGTCACTGGATGTTCATTTTGTGACTTAGATGCAAGAAAAAGCGCGATCGCTGGAACACGAAATGATCACATGACTTTAGCTGCCCAAAAAAAAGAAGAACGTGAAACATAGTGAACCAACAAGTTACCAGTCTTTTCCTATTCTCTATAATATCAAAAAAATTGCTAACATTTAAATATTTCAACAAAAAAACGTATATTTCTTTAGGCATCAAAACTTTTTTCATTCACACCATATATCTATAAACTGAATTTTTTAAGCAGAGGAAATCTATCCAAAAAGTTCCTTGATATAAAATTGACAATTAATTATATGCATATTCCGTGCATTTTCATGTCACGATAATTACATAAGTAATAACCATTTGCACTCTAAATTTGTTAACGTATGGGATTATATATCTGCCAAGTTTTCTGTGCCATTAGGAGTACCATTATTTCTAATAAAATTCCATTTATATGACAGAGATTTACGATCAAATAAAATGAAGATTACTATTCAGAAATAGTGGTACTCGGTACAGAAATTTCAGTGATAAAAACTGTCGTCGAGTCACATTTGAAACTATCACATTTGACAAAGAAACCCAAAAGGTTAAATATTTACGACGGGTTTTCTTTTTAAGTTTATACTTATATTTATCTCAAAATAGCAGATTTAAGCAATACAACGTTTAGCTTGGAATAATCGATAAAGGCATACATCATGTGGTTATTTTAAGAGAATTTTTGTAAAAATACAATGAGGTGTGGTTCAAACTACGTCGAAAAATAAAAAATCTCATATATCTTAATCCTATTATGGGTGATAACAAAAAATATAAAGATAGTGTGCTGTTTTAACACGCAATCCTTATACTTGTTCACGCTTATACTTGTCAAATTACAGAGCTTCAAAAACCATTATAGTTTCAGTTTACAAATGGTTATTTTTATGTCATTAAATGGACATTTTTTAAATCTTTTGCGAATTTTTTTTCGTCCACTGACCACCAAGCAAAAGGGCAAAATTGTAATGTAGTTTTCTCTCTCTGTGTTTTTTTTTTTTTTTCTACAAAAAAATGGGTTTTTTGTATTATGACCTAATTTTTTTTAATTACATATAGGCATACAAACCTTGAGATTATTAATCATAACTTTATTTTTTAAAAGTGGATTGTATCTGTGAAATTATATTAATTTACATAATGTTTCTGTCGCAGTTAAAACTGCAGCTTAGTGAACGGATATATCAGTTCGCGGCAGTCAGTAGGTTTCTTAATAATTGCTAAATAATTTTAAAAATTAATTCATATCCTTTTATATCAGGTCAATAAAAAGTTTAAAATGTTTTTTTTTTTTTTTTTTTTTTTTTGGTTGCATAGTTACGGTTTTCATATACGTTTGAGCGATTGTCATGTGACTAGTGTGTCAGCTGAGTATTAATTTTTTCAAACTGCTTTCGATCCGTTTATCCGGCGTTTTTTTATTTTTATTCTTTTAAGCGGCGGCAACTTCTCAAATTATTGAATTGTCATCGGTTCTCAATAAGTGTGTAAAGTTTAAATTTAATCTGATGTCTTAAAGTGGGTGGAAATAACTTTCAAAGATTCTGTTACAACACATGCAGGTGAAGTTAATAAAAGCATGTTAAAAACAGAACTCAAACTGCATTATTATTTCATTGTTATTATCATGATTATTCATTATTATATCATGATTGAAAAATAAAAAGAAATATAGCTGGGAGAATTTACGATTGGCTTATAATTTTTAATGTTAATTTTAAATGTCATACTTTTTAGCGCAGTTTTTATGTTATTTTAAATTAACTATTGGGTCATTCCATGGTAACTTACCTTGACAATTAGAACTATTTTCAGTATTTTTAGTAATATAACACCCACAAAATAATTATTCAAAATGTAAATTTAACATGGTTTCCAAATTAAACTTATTCAAAGCTCAATTTAAATGAAAATTACGAAATTTTAATGTTATTTCTTAAATTTTAGTAGTTATATTTACAATGGTAACTGACATTAATGAAATAAAAAGAATACTGCCCAGTTAAACTGAGGGCATTGAGCTCACACGCTACGCATACTAATTGCACATTGCAGCCTTATATTTTCAAGGGTTATTTCCGATCGAAAAAAAATCAAAGGAGGGGAAACAATTCCCCCTTTCCCCCTTTTATACTTAATCATCGAACCTCCTAAACTAATCAGGGACATGCTTTATCATATAAAAAATCTATATCCAAAATTCAGAGCAAATCGGAAAATTCTTAATAAAAACCCATTTATATAATTTAAGAGGAGTTATCCCCCTCTTTTTTATACTTAACCACTAAACTTCCAAAACTATTTAGAGATTTGAACGAAATCTGATTATTCTGCATGAAAAACCAATTTATATCAATTAAGGGGAGGGGCATTAGAACCCTCGTTCCTCCTGTTTACACTTATACAATGAACACCTAATACCAATCACTGAGGCGTCTCATTAGAATTATCTTATATCTAAATTTTGAACGATAACTGATAATTCTGAATGAAAAACCCATTTATATCAATTAAGTGGAAGGGCATGAGCCCCCCCTTCCCCCTCTTATACTTATCGAATGAACTCCAAAAACTAATCAGGGAAGCGCCTTATCAGGATATACCTGTATATAAAATTTCAAGTGGATAGGATACTTTTATCATGAGTTATCGCGTTATGCACGTACGAACGTACGAATGTACATACAGAACAGGCGGGCACATAAGCTCTCAGGCTATGATAGGCTGTGAGCTAAAAAGGAATGTAAGCTGTAATATAATAGTGCAATTTTCATTATCATATTTTAGGTAATTTCCATCCAAATTGACCCTTAGATAGGTTTCATTTACAAATCATGTTAATTTTACATTTGAATATTTCTTAGAGTTATATTACTAAAATTACTGCAGTAAATCATTCTAAATGTAACGTAAGTTAACATGGAATGACCCTATTGTGTAAATTATTGCCACTTTTTAGTTTATTTATTCATTTTTTTTTTCATTATTACTATTGTTGCTCGATTCTCTGCCTGGTCAATTTTCCGATCAGTTGGAAATATTCAATTCGTATGATTACTTTACCAATCAGTTAGATTGTGTTGAAAAATTATGGTATATCTACGTACCCATCGTCTTATGGAGTTCCATTACCTGCGGTCTATTCTGTTGAGCTGTCTAAATGACAGACCGGATGTTATGACCAATAAGGTTATCTGAGCGAAAAATCCCAGCTGGCTGTCGCCCAGGTAGTTTAACAGGCAAAGCATTGGCCTTGTAAGCCAAGTATCTGGGTTCGATTCCCTGCCTGGTCAATTTTTCGCTCAGTTGGAAATATTCAATTCGTATGATTACTTTACCAATCAGTTAGATTGTGTTGAAAAATAATAGTATATTGTTGTTGTTGTTTCTGCAGTAATTTCCAAAATATAAAATATTTACGCTATTTTTCTGGCGTTTTTTATTAAATGTATTTTTAAGCCTAAATTTGCTAGAAACTGCAGTTGCAAAATTTTCTTTAGAAGAACACAATCAATAGATCTTTTTAATTGTATTGTAAAAAGAAACTTTAATATTGCTTTAATGTTACACTGTTAAAAATCTTGTCCTTGTTTGAGCCAAATTTTGGTGCTCAGTAGTTGCCACCGTAAGATGGTGAAATCTCGTACCAACAGTTGGAGCTTTCTATTTCAACCTTGTTCCAACTATTGGAAATATGCTTCAACAGGAGCTTCAAATATTGGTTCAAGATTTCTCCATTTTATAGTGGCACCAAAATTTGGTTCAAACTAGGACAAGATTTTTAACAGTGTAATATCTAAATGCTCTACTAATCTTTATAACAGGGTCTAAAAAGTCTTTCCTTTTTATATTAGTATGGCAAACGTTAGGAATCACTTCTTGAAATTTTAATAAAGGATGACCATAATCAAAGTGTACGTGTTTGAAGAGCTCTGCATGTTAAGCTATTAAAATTATTTTTAAAAGGTTTAGTATTTATACTTTTGCAGTGTGTGAAAACGAATTGTGCAGCAAAAAGGATTAGTTTGAAAATTTCCCAATAGATGGTGCTTAAATTTTGGAAATGTTTTATTAACAGATATTAACAGAAAAGACTCATTTTAAATAAGTATTATTTGAGATGACGATATTATTTCATAACAGTGCTATAATTGCTATCACTTTGATAAAAACAGTTTATCACGTGAAATTTTCAATAAAAGTATTTCAAAATTTAGCTGGTAGAAAAATTATTCATTTTCTTCTATATATAGCACCACCTGTCTTAAAAATTTTTAACTTTTTTACAGAACTTATTTCTGTATGCTTTGAGCTAAATAAATATCACTTTTTTTAATATTTGAAATTGTTTAGCTTCTAGAAACCTTCAAACACATACTCTTTAATTATAGCCACTTGGGCTATTTTTCAAAAGTGCATTTGATTATTTATTGTTTATTGGGTACCCAAAATTTTCCAAAAAATGATAAAAAATATCTATTTTTCAACGTTTTACTTAAAACGTATTTAAGCAATCTGCAGTACATTTCACGAAGTCATCTCTGTAAAGGTGTGATAACTGAAAATAAGCAAACATTTATATATGTATATATATATATATATATATATATATATATATTCCTTTACGTGATTCAGAGTTCAAATCTTGATTTTTCTTTTCTAATTTATGTTTTCTCAGTACATACGAACAAACGAAATACTAAAACTGCAACATATAGATTTCAATTCACGTGTCATTTTTTTGTGAACTATCCTATAAAATATAATATATACATATATATATATATATATATATATATTCAAAAATTAAGATTTTGACTCTAAGAAAAATCATTTTCACGTTTTTATGCATGCCATAATATTTTACGGATATAGTTTTCAATTAACGTGTCATTTTTTGTGGACTATCCTGTAACATATATATATGTATATATGAAAATATATTTCAAAAATAAAGATTTGTATTCTAAGAAAATCATATTCACATTTTTATGCATGCCATAATATTTTACGGATATAGTTTTCAGTTAACGTGTCATTTTTGTAGAATATCCTATAATATATATATAGAGAGAGAACCATTAATTGTATTACAGAATATGAACCATTGAATTTAATAGAAAATTACCACATTGACATGGAGGAAAATTAAATAAATAAATAAAATGAACACACATGGAATTTGAAGAATTAAAGTAGAATTGTCATGCCTCAAATACTTTGGAACTACAAATAAATATATATATATATATATGTATGACAATACATTTCAAAAATTAAGATTTGGATTCTAAGAAAAATCATTTTTACATGTCTATGCATGCCATAATATTTTACGCATTTTTTTCCTTAAATTACTTTACATTTTTAGAATTATAATTCTTATATTTATAAAACAAATGTACATTTATAAGACTCAACACTTATAGCACAATTATAAGAAAATATTCTAAATGTTCAAAATTTTAGAAATGTAATTTTTAAATTATCGAGTTTTTTTCTTCCACATGAATTGATTATTTCTATGTTAAATAATTTTCTTTCATAAAACCATTTACTTATGCCATAACATATAAATATATAATAGATAAAAGAATGGGAAGTCCTTTGATGAAAATTCACATTTTTTTACATACCAGTTGATATTCTATAAAATATTCTATCTAAAGTGGAATCGATCGTGACCAAGGAAATTTTCCGTAATGGACAATACTCCGTCTTAGACAAATCTTACTCTATGTCTATGGATTCGTAGGGACTTGGAAATCTTTCCAAGTTAGACAGATTTCCATCTTACACAAAGTCCGCATTACACTGCGTTTACTAAATTTTTATTGCGAGGTAACATATTAGAAATTTCAAGTGTAACAATTCAAATTATTTTTTCATCCATATGCTAATAAATGCTTTATTTATAATTTAAAAAAATCAGTTAACTTTTGTTAGTATAAACATAGTTAAAGTTTTAATTAAATCAAAAAATGAAACAAGTAAATTAAGCGATCAAATTTAAATAATGCAATATATTTTATAGCACATTATTTCATTTATATCACCATACTAGAATATTAAATGATGAGAATGAATGCATGTAAGTAACACATGTAACAAGTGTAACATGTACAATCTGAAAAAAATATTCAATGCAGAATTATTTTTGAAAAAGAAACTTGTTTAAACTAACTGTTTTTATTTTTTGTATACTTTCCATATTTTTCAGTCTTGCACCTAATTCATTTATAAAACTAATTTTAAATTTCCATTTTCCTACTTTATTAAAACATTTATTTGTATTTTTCATCAATCAAATGCCCTCTAAAGCTTATCTTTCTTCTTTTATTTGGTTTGCACAAAAAATTTAGGGGGTAAATAAAAAAAGATCTCCAGAAAAAAGTTAATCACATGAGTTTAGTGAAAGAAATACAGTTTCAAAAACTGCATTCTCTGTAAACAAAGTTTCAAAATTCTGGTGGTCATTTTTTTTTTTTTTTTTTTTTTTTTTTTTTTTTTCCTTTAAGTAGAAGAAAGTTTTCCAGAAGAGTTTAAACAACTGAAAATAGGAAGATAATACATCTTCGAGTGAAGACAGACTGAAAATAATATTGGATAAAAGAACTATTAAAGCTTCCCTGGAAATGTTTTTGCACTTTATTTTCCTGCACACAGCGTATAGGAAGAAAAGGTAATCTAGTTTTCACCGGTTAAGAATTTTAATTCGAGAATAGTATCAAAGTATTGAAGTAAATAAAGTTCATATAACACATTTCAATTCCAACACTTTACCTTTTTTTAAAGTTAATCAAAATACATTTGCTCTGAATATTTATTTCTTAAAAAATGCAAGTTAATCTTGCAAAATTGTATGACTTGAAAACAAAAAACCTTGTTACATTTAGAGAAAGTAGAAATCATTTTTTAACCTTTTATTTGCGTCAATATTTCAAAAAAAAAGTATTATCTGAAGAAAAAGTAATTTAAATACATATTTATTTAATAATAAAAACCATGTTTACATTCTCCAATTATTTTGTCTTTCTGTTTCTTTCATATATTTCGATCCCTCACCTAATTCATCTATAAAACCAATTTTATGCTTGTATTTTCCTACTTTATAAAAAAATATATTTGTCTTTTCAATCAAAAAGATGTTCTTTCACTAAAGCTTATTTTTCTACTTTTATTTATGTTGCACAAAAAGGAGTAAGAGAGAGGGGGGGAGTAAAAGAGATCTCCCCAAAAAAATTTAATCACATGAACTTGGAGAAGAAAACGCTGTTTCGAAAACTGCATTCCCTGCAAACAAAGTTTCCAAATTCTGTTGGTCAATAAAGAAAGTATATTTATTTATCAAAGTAGAAAAAAGCTTTCCAGATGAGTTAAACAACTGAAAATAAGAAAATAATGCTTCTTCGAGTGAAGGGAGACACAAAAGAATGCTGGATAAGAGAACTATTGAAGCTTCTCTTCAAATGTTTTTTGCACATTACTTTCCCGTAGACAACGTATAGGAAGAAGAGGTAATCTAGTTTTCACCGGTTAAGAATTTTAATTCAAGAATAGAATTCAAGGTATTGGAGTAAATAAAATTCGTTTAAAACATTTAAATTTCGACATTTTACCTTTTTTTTAAGTTAATCAAAATACATTTGCTCTTAATATATATATATTTTTAAAAATACAAATTAATCCTGCAAAATTCCCCATTCACCATTTACTTGCATTAATATTTCAAAAAAAATTATTATCTAAAAAAAAAGAAATTCAAATACATAATATTTATATAATAATAAAAACCATGTTTATATTCCATAATTATTTTGTCTTTTTTTTTCTATCCCCCCTCACCTAATTCATCTATAAAACCAATTTTATAGTCGTATTTTCCTACTTTATTGAGAAATATATTTGTCTTTTCAATCAAAAAGATGTCCTTCCTATAAAGCTTTTTTTTCTATTTTTATGTGTTTTGAACAAAAAATTTAGGTGGGGGGGGGATTAAAAAAAAAGATCTCTCGGAAAAAGTTAATCACATGAGTTCAGTGAAAGAAATGCAGTTTCAAAAACTGCATTTTCTGCAAACAAAGTTTCGAAATTCATCTGGTCAATGAAGAAAGTATACTTTTTTGTCAAAGTACAAGAAAGCTTTCAAGGCGAGTTAAACTGCTGAAAATAGAAAAATAATACATCTTCGAGTGAAGACAGACTGAAAAGAATATTGGATAAAAGAACTATTGAAGCTTCCTTTGAAATGTTTTTTGCATATTACTTTCCTGTAGACAGCGTATAGGAAGAAGAGGTAATCTAGTTTTCACCGGTTAAGAATTTTAATTCGAGAATAGAATTCAAGGTATTGGAGTAAATAAAATTCTTATAAAACATTTCAATTTCGACATTTTACCCCTTTTTTAAGTTAATCAAAATGCATTTGCTCTTAATATATATATATTTAAAAAAATACAAATTAATCCTGCAAAATTTTATGATCTGAAAATAAAAAACTATGTTACCTCGAGAGAAGTAGAAACCATTTTTTCACCATTTATTTGCGTTAATATTTCAAAAAAAGTATTATCTAAAAAAAAAGAAATCCAAATACATAATATTTATTTAATAATAAAAACCATGTTTATATTCCATAATTATTTTGTCTTTTTTTTCTTTCCATCCCCCCTCACCTATAATTCATCTATAAAACCAATTTTATACTCGTATTTTCCTACTTTATTGAGAAATATATTTGTCTTTTCAATCAAAAAGATGTCCTTCCTATAAAGCTTATTTTTCTATTTTTATGTGTTTTGAACAAAAAAAATTAGGGGGAGGGGATTAAAAAAAAGGATCTCTCGGAAAAAGTTAATCACATGAGTTCAGTGAAAGAAATGCAGTTTCAAAAACTGCATTTTCTGCAAACAAAGTTTCGTAATTCATCTGGTCAATGAAGAAAGTATATTTTTTTGTCAAAGCAGAAGAAAGCTTTCAAGGCGAGTTAAACTGCTGAAAATAGAAAAATAATACATCTTCGAGTGAAGACAGACTGAAAAGAATATTGGATAAAAGGACTATTAAAGCTTCCCTGGAAATGTTTTTTGCACATTACTTTCCTGTAGGCAGCGTATAGGAAGAGGTGGTAATCTAGTTTTCACCGATTAAGAATTTTAATTCACCAATAGATTTCAACGTATTGGAGTAAATAAAATTCATATAAAACATTTCAATTTCGACATTTTACCCTTTTTTTAAGGTAATCAAAATACATTTGCTCATAATATTTATTTCTTAAAAAATACAAATTAATCCTCCAAAATTGTATGATTTGAAAATAAAAAAACATTGTTACATTAAGAGAAAGTAGAAACCACTTTTTCACCTTTTACTTGCGTCAATATTTAAAAAAAAGTATTAACTAAAAACAGATTCAAATAAATAATATTTATTGAATAATAAAAAACACGTTTTTATTTTCCCCAATTATTTTGTCTTTCTATTTCTATCATATTTTTCTATCCCCCACCTAATCCATCTATAAAAACTATTTTATACTTGTATTTTCCCATTTTATTAAGAAATGTATTTGTCTTTTCAATCAAAAAGATGTCCTTCCTATAAAGCGTAGTTTTCAACTTTTATTTGCTTTGCATAAAAAATGTGGCAGGGGGGGGGAGTAAATAAAAGAGGTCTCCCAAAAAAGTGAATCAATGGAACTTGGTGAAAGAAACGCTGTTTCAAAAACTGCATTCTCTGTAAACAATGTTTCGAAATTCTGATCAATATATAAATTATATTTATTTGTCAGCGTAGAAGAAATCTTTCAAGACGAGTTAAACAGCTGAAAATAAGAATATAATAGATCTTCGAGTGAAAAGAGACTCAAAAGAAAATTGGACAAAAGAGGGATAGAAGCTTCCTTTGAAATGTTTTTTGCACTTTATTTACCTACACCGTAAAAAATATTCTGAGACTTTACACCAAAAATGGTATCAAATAAGTTGCCACCAAAAGTAGAAAAAGAAAACACCACCAATGAGTTGGTGTAATAAATCACCAACAATCGACTGCTGTAAACAAACACTACTTTTGTTTAAAGATAGAAAACCAACGATTACAAATGCACAAATAAAGTATGAGAATGTAGCAAATAGCTATTTCGTATCTACTAACGAGATTCTTCATCAGTGCAAAACTCAGCGAGCTAAAAAATGGCAAAATTGAGCAAAGTGACTCTGTCTCTTTGCTCAGTTTTGCTATTTTTAGAGAAAGTAGAAACCATTTTTTTCACTTTTTACTTGCTTCAATATTTGAAGGAAAAAAAAACTATTTTTTGAAAAAAGGAAAATTTTAATGCAGAATATTTATTTAATAATAAATACTACGTTTATATTCCCCAATTATGTTGTCTTTCTGTTTCTTTCATATTTTTCTACCCCTCACCTAATTCATGTATGAAACCAATTTTATTCTTGTATTTTTCTACTTTAGTAAGAAATGAATTTGTCTTTTAAATCAAACTGATGTCCTTCTTCTAAAGCTTAATTTTTATAGTTTTACTTGGTTTACACAAAACATTTCGAGGGGGGAGGAAGGTATAAAAAAGATCTCCCCCCCCCCAAAAAAAATTAATCACATGGACTTGGTGAAAGAAATACTGCATCAAAAACTGCATTCTCTGTAGAAATTCCGCTCGTCAATAAAAAAAGTTTTTTTTTTTTTTTTTTTTTTTTTGTCAAAGTAGAAGAAATTTTTCAAGACGAGTTAAACAGCTGAAAATAAGAAAATAATAGGCGTTGGAGCGAAGAGAGATTTAAAAGAATATTGGATAAAGAACCATAGAAGCTTCCTTGGAATTTTTTTTCTACAGATAGCGCGCAAAAAGAAGAGATGATCTTGTTTTCACTTGTAAAAAATTTCAATTCGAGAAAATAGATTTTAAGATATTGGATAGAAGAAAATAACCATAAAACATTTAAATTTCGGCATTTTAACCTTTTTTTAGGTTGATCAAAACAGATTGTTATTAATAATTATTTCTTGAAAAATGCAAATTTAATCCTTCAAAATTGTATTATCTAAAAATCACAAACTTTGTGACATAGAGCGGAAGTAGACATCATTTTTTCATCGTATACTTGCATCAATATTTCAATATATATATATATATATATATATATATCAAATAAATTTAAAAACTTTGTAAAATCACCATAAAATGAAAAAAAAGTAGGACGCGTTTCGAGCTACAACAATAACAGTTCGTCATCAGCTACTCCAACACCTGTCCGAAAGGACACATAGTCGAGATAAAGTGAAAGAAAGAGGGAGGAGATTGCAAAGAGTGCCACAGGTGGCGCTAGCTGGAAAAGAAAAATGATGCTAAACTAATAAAAGAGAGAGAAAAAATAGAGGGAAAAAATTTCATTTCATAAAAAAAATTACTTTTCATTTTATGGTGATTTTACAAAGTCTTTTTCTTTATTTATTAATTGTCACCAGTGTTTGCGGTGTTTCTTCATTATTAAAAAAATATACTATCTGAAAAAAGAAAAAAGGAAAGTAAAAAATAAATTCCATTATAGTTTATGTATTTATAAATAAAAACCAAGTGTTTACATTCTCTATTTCTTTTCTTTTTCTGTAACTCCCATATTTTTCCATCTCCCACCTAATTCATGTCTTAAAGTAATTTTAAGCTTGTATTTTTCTAATTTATTAAAACATTTATTTATTTTTTTAATCAAACAGATGTTTTCTAAAGCTTATTTTTATAATTTCATTTGGTTTGCACAAAAAATTTAGAGGGGAAATAAATTGACGCAATTCAATATTCACGCAATTGCGTCAATTTTTTTTTTAAGTATTACCTAAAAAAATAGAAATTCAAATGCATAATATTTATTTAATAATAAAAACCACGTTTATATTTCCCAATTATTTTGTCTTTATGTTTCTTTCATATTTTTCTACCCCTCGCCTAATTCATCCATAAAACCAATTTTATACTCGTATTTTCCTGCTTTATTAAGAAATATATTTGTCTTTCCAATCAACAAGATGTTCTTCCTCTAAAGCTTATTTTTCTGCTATTATTTGTTTTGGGCAAAAATGTGGCAAGGGGGGGGGGGTGTAAAGAGATCTCCCAAAAAAAGTTAATCACATGTACTTGGTGAAAATAAAGCTGTTTCAAAAACAACATTCTCTGCAAACAATGTTTCGAAATACTTATATATATATACAGGGTGTCCCTAAACAAATGGTATATACGCTAAAGGGTGATAGAACACATCAAGACGAGTAATAGTAAATAGGAAACCAAGGGTCCCAAACGTTTTCCAAAGGAGATAGCCGCCATTAAAGTTTGGGGTCCAAAATTTCAAATACACATAAAAAACGGAAAAATTGGTCGATTGATTTGCGGTTTTCACTAAAATTATTCTTTATGTTGCTATTTTCTTGAAAATAAATTATACAGATAAATTTCGAAAAATGCCGATAGAGGGCGCTTTAGACTTTGAAGTAATGAAAAACTATTTTTTGCCGTGATTTTTTGCATCTCATTAAATGGTTTCGTAAGCTTAGACTTAAACTTAAATTTTGAGCTCAAAATCTGAATAGTTGGAAGCGGTTAAGTAGCACAAACTTAACTGTGTTCAGAGGGTTTAAATTTCAAATGATTATAAAAAACGGAAAAATTGGTCGATTGATTTGCGGTTTTCACTAAAACTATTCTTTATGTCGGTATTTTATTGAAAATGAATTATAAAGATAAATTTCAAAAAATGCCGATAGAGGGCGCTTTAGACTTTGGATTAACGAAATAATACATCCTAATTTAATTTTTGCCGTTATTTTTTACATCTCATTAAATGGTTTCGTATGCTTAGATTTAAACTTAAATTTTGAGCTCAAAATCTGAATAGTTGGGAGTGATTAAGTAGCACAAACTGAACTGTGTTCAGAGGGTTTAAATTTCAAACGAACCTGAAAACTATAAAAAAACGGAAAAATTAGTCGATTCGTTTGTGGTTTTTGCTAAAACTACTCTTTAAATCAGTGTTTCCTTGAAAATAAATTTTAAAGATAAATTTCACAAAATGCCGATAGAGGGCGCCTTAGACATTGGAGTAGCGTACAACTATTTTTAACCGTTATTTTTTTAAATCTCATTAAATGCTTTCAAATGCTTAAATTTTGAGATCAAATTCTGAGTCGTTGCGCAAGTAGTAGTAGCTTTAAGTAGCGCAAAAGTGAACTGTGTTCGGGGGGGGGGAGGTTAAATTTCAACTCCTGAACACACTTCAGTTTGCGCTTCTTAACCCCTCCCAACGATTCAGAATTCGAGTTCAAACTTTAAGTTTAAATCTAAGATTTCGAAAACATTTAACAAGATTTGGAAAGCATTTAATTAGATACAAAAAATAACGGTTAAAATTTGTTGCTGGTTACTCTGAAATTTAAGGCGCCCTCTAACGGATTTTTTTAAATTTATCTTTAAAATTCATTTTCAAGAAGATACTGACTTAAAGAATAGTTTTATTTTAAACCGCAAACGAATCGACCAATTTTTCCGTTTTTTATTATCATTTGAAATTTGAACCTTCTGAACACCGTTCATTTTTTGCTACTTAACCACTCCCAACTATTCAGATTTTGAGCTCAAAATTTAAGTTTAAGTCTATGTTTATGAAAACATTTAATCAGATGCAAAAAATAACGTAAAAAGTAGTTGTTCGTTACTCCAAAGTTTAAAGCGCCCTCTATCGGCATTTTTTGAAATTTATCTTTATAATTCATTTTCAAGACAATACTGACATAAAGAATAATTTTAGTGAAAACCGCAAACGAATTGACCAATTTTTCTGTTTTTCATAATCATTTGAAATTTAAACCCTCTGAACACAGTTAAGTTTGTGCTACTTAACCGCTTCCAACTATTCAGATTTTGAGCTCAAGATTTAAGTTTAAGTCTAAACTTACGGAACCATTTAATGATATGCAAAAAATCACGGCAAAAAATAGTTTTTCATTACTTCAAAGTCTAAAGCGCCCTCTATCGGCATTTTTCGAAATTTATCTTTATAATTTATTTTCAAGAAAATACCAACATAAAGAATAATTTTTGTGAAAACCGCAAATCAATCGACCAATTTTTCCGTTTTTTATGTGTATTTGAAATTTTGGACCCCAAACTTTAATGGCAGCTATCTCCTTTGGAAAACGTTTGGGACCCTTGGTTTCCTATTTACTATTACTCGTCTTGATGTGTTCTATCACCCCCTAGCGTATATACCATTTGTTTAGGGACACCCTGTATATATATATATATATATATATATATCTGTCAGAATAAAATAAATCTTTCAAGACTTGTTAAACAGCTGAAAATAAGAATATAATACATTTTCGAGTGAAGAGAGACTCCAAAGAATATTGGATAAAAGAACTATTGAAGCTTTCCTTGAAATGTTTTTTTTTCTTTCCACTTTATTTTCCTGAAGACAGCGTATAGGAAATAGAGATAATCTTGCTTTCACTGGTAAAGAATAATTCAAGAATATAGATTTCAAGTTATTGGATTGAATAAAATACATATAAAACATTTGAATTTCGAAATTTTACCTTTTCTTTTAGTTGATCATGTTAGATTTCTTCTTGATATTTATTTCTTAAAAAAAAAAAAAAAAAAAAAAAAAAAAAAAACTTAATCCTCCAAAATTATAAGAAAAAAAAGGAGACAGAGAGAGAGAGACAGACAGAAAAGGAGAAAAAAAGAAAAAAGATAAAAGATAAAAAAATTGAGAGACATTGTTTTTACATAATAAAAACTATTTTTACTTTCGCAGTTGTTTTATCTTTTTCTATTTTCCATATTTTTCTGTATGGAAGGTAGAGAACCAAATTTATCTATAAAGTAAATTTTATATTTGTATTTTCCTACTTTATTAAAAAAATTATTTGTCTTTACCATCAAACAGAAATTTTTCCACTAAAGCTTTTTTTTTTACTTTTATTTAATTTCCACAAAACATTTAGAGATAAAATAATCTCCCGGAAAAAAAAGTTAGTCACATGAGCTTGATGAAAGAAGTGTTGTTTCAGAAACTGCATTCTCTGTAAACAAAGTTTCGAAATTTCATTGGCCAATAACGAAGTATATATTTTGTCAAAGTAGAAGAAAGCTTTCAAGACGAGTTAAACAGCTAAAAATAAGAAAATAATAGATTTTGGAGTGATGGGAGATTCAAATGAATATTGGATAAAAGAGCCATAGAACCTTTCCTTGAAATGTTTTTTGCGCTTTATTTTTTTACAGACAGCGTATAGGAAAAAGTGATAATCTTGTTTTTATCAATAAAGAATTTTAATTGGAGAAAATGGATTTCAATGTATTGGATTGATAAAATGCGTATAGCATTTGAATTTCGACATTTTACCTTTTTTTAAGTTTATAAAAATATATATCTTCTTAATAATTATTTCTTAAAAAATAGAAACCCAATCCTACAAAACTGTATGATAGGAAAATCCAAAACTTTGTAACATTGAGTGAAAGCAGAAACCATTATTTTACATTTTATTTGCCTCAGTATTTCGAAAAAATATGAGAAAAAAGAAAGAAATTTATTTAATAAAAAAAAACCATGTTTATATTTACAAATTGTTTTGTTTTTCTGCATCCTCCTTATTTTCTTATCTTGCACTTAATTCAACTATAAAACTAATTTCAAACTTATATTTTCCTACTTTATTAAGAAATACGTTTGTCTCTTCATGAAACAGACGTCCTTCCTCTAAAGCTTATTTTTCTACTTGTATTTGGTTTGCACAAAAAATTTAGGGAGAAGATAAAAAAGATCTTGCAAACAAAAAAAAAAAAAAAAAAAAAGTAATTACATGAATTTGGTGAATGATATGCGGTTTCAAAAACTGCTTCCTATGAAAACAAAGTTTCAAAATTCCGCTGTCAGTAAATATATATATATATATATAAATACTTTTATAAATACATCCACAGTTATTCAGACGATACCATTAAATAAACCAATGAAACCAGTATTTTTACAATCATATTATTAAAAACAGTTGAAGTTTGAAGAGAAATAGAAGGCAGATTAACAAATTACTAAAAAATATATGGATAAATGGACATTATATAACCAGAGTAATTCATATATTACCATACAATAAACCAATGAAACCAGTATTTTTACAGTATATATTGCCAAAGTAGAAGAAAGCTTTCCAGATGAGTTAAACAGCTGAAAATAAGAAAATAATACATCTTCGAGTGAAGAGACTCAAAAGAATATTGGATAAAATAACTATTGAAGGTTGCCTTGAAATGTTTTCTGCTCTTTATTTTTCAGCAGAAAACGTATAAGAAGGAGAAATAATCTAGTTATCACCGGTAAAGAATTTTAATTGGAGGAAATATATTTCAAAGTATTGGATTAAATAAAATTCATATAAAATATTTGAATTACGATATTTTATCTTTTTTTTTTCAACTTGATCAAAATATATTTATTCTTAAGATTTACTTCTTAAAAAATACAAACTCAATCCAGCAAAATTCTGTGATCGGAAAAACCGAAACTTTGTAAAATTAAGTGAAAGCAGAAACAATTTTTTAACTTTTTACCTGCGTCAATATTTCAAAAAAATGTATGATATGAAATATAGAAAGAACAAAGGAACACCAATGCTGTACATTTATTTAGTAATAAAAACCATGATTATATTCATAGATTGTTTTGTTTTTTTCTGTCTTCCGTATTTTTCTGTCTTGTATTGCTCTATAAAGCCAATTTTATACTTGTATTTTCCTACTTTATTAAGAAATGTTTTTGTCTTTTTTATGAAACAGATGTCCTTGCTCTAAAATTAACTTTTTACTTTTATTTAGCTTGCTCAAAAAGTTTTAATTCGAGAAAATATATTTCAAGGTAGTGGGGAAAAAAAGAAAACAATGCATCTTCGAGCGAAGAAAAACTGTCTTGTTTTTTGTACGTTCCGTATTTTTCTATATTGCGCCTAATTCATCTCTGAAGCCAATTTTAAGCTTGTATTTACCTACTTTATTAGGAAGTGTATTTGTCTTTTTCGTAAAATAGATGTCCTTCCTCTAAAACTTATTTTTCTACTTTTATTTGGTTTGCACAAAAAATTTAGGTAGGGAATAAGAAAGATCTTCTAAAAAAATTAATCACATGAGTTTAGTGAAAGAAATGCTGTTTCAAAAACTGCATTCTCTGCAAACAAAGTTTCGAAATTCTGCTGGTCAATGGAGAAAGTTTATTTTTTTGTCACAGTAGAAGAAAGCTTTCCAGGTGAGTTAAACAACTGAAAATAAGAAAATAATGCATCTTCGAGTGAAGAGAGACTCAAAAGAATATTGGATAAGAGAACTATTGAAGCTTCTCTTGAAATGTTTTTTGTATTTTATTTTCTTGCAGACAACGTGTAGGAAGGAGGAATAATCTTTTTTTGGGTGGCAGTCATTTCGTCGACAATCATTTCGTTGACAAATTATTTTGTCGACACCACTTCGTCACATCATTTTGTGGACATGTACACTTCGTCGACATAGCATTTCGTCGACATGTTCACTTCGTCGACATATATTTCTGATGTGTATTGCACATAAGTATTAATGTATTAATCACTAGATAGCGCTGGTTTAGGCATTTCAGTAATGAACAACCTACAAAAATAGTTAATTGTTAATATTATTTTATTTAGAATTAACACTTATTAATTAAAGCATCTAATGAAACAAAATAGATGGTTAAAAAAATTAAGCAATTGATATTTCAATAACTAATGAAATATTTATAAAACTAATTAATTATTCAAGGTAATACTTAATTGCTTACCATAGGATTAATATTTTAATTATTTTAGATTGGTTATTTAAAATGGGCGATTATTTAAGATGGGCGATTTTTATGCGTTTACGAATAAGAATGAAATGATGAATGTGTTGATAAATATCCAATTTGAATTTGAGAACAGCCTCTACATACTTGGGTAAAAAAAGTAAAGGTTCCTTTAACCTTTGAAGGGCAAAGCACTTCTATTAATTAAATGCTGAAATTATCGAATGACACCAGAACTTAAAAGAAAATTTATTTCAAAATAGGCAAATGCTTATCTTCGCGTACTTGATGAAATGAAAATTTTCATTTCGAAATTCTGGTGTGAATGTGACATTTTTCAATTAAAATTAAGTGATATATATTTTACACTACTGCCCTTCAAGGGGTTAAATATTAAAATTTAATGTAGTATTTTTAATGAAGATATTTGTTAATCTTTTCTCAGGATACAAAATTTATAAAACAGTAATTATAATAAATTTTTGTTTCCTATTTAAATTAATTATCAAATATTTTTTTATTTTTGAGAATATCTCATACATTCTTTATATAAATACATTTAAATTATGAATGATTCTGTTATTGATGAAAATTATTTTAAATTATTGTTTTTTCCAAACCAAATTTTTAATGTGTTTTAATCAGTATTTTTTCCACAATGTAATTTATGTATTGATTTTTTTGTTGTTTGGGAGGGGGGGGGGGGGTAATGCATTTTTTAAATAAAAATTTGATGGGGTACTTGCTCATACACCTCCTCGTGGTGTACCCTGGAAACATTTTTTTGGCCTAAGGTATGGTTGACGTTAATATTTTTGTTTTATAATAATTTACAAAAAATCCATGTGTTCACAAATAAAGTTATCGACGAAAGGTAAATTACATACAATATGTAGACGAAATGCTATGTCGACGAAGCATACCTGTCGACGAAATTAAATGTCGACTAAGTGTACCTGTCGACGAAATATTATGTCGACGAAGTGTACCTGTCGACGAAGTGGTGTCGACGAAATGATATGTCGACAAAGTGATTGTCAACGAAGTGTACCACTCCCTCTTTTTTTCACCGGTAAAGAATTTTAATTCGAGAATATAGTTTTCAAGTTATTGGATTGAATGAAATACATATAAAACATTTGAATTTCGACATTTGACAGATTTTTCTTAAGTTAATAAAAAATAGGTTTATTTATTTATTTAAAAAATACAAATTAATCCTGCAAAATTGTATGGTCTGAAAACCAAAAATTTTGTAACATAGAGAGAAAGTAGAAACCACTACTCTTCCTTTTATGTTCTTTAATATTTCAAAAAAAAAAATTTTTTTTGAAAAAAAAACGAAAGAAAGAAATAAAAAAGTAATTCCAGTGCTGAATATTTATTTAATAATAATACCCATGTTTAAATTGTTTAACTGTGTTGTTTAATTGTTTTCTTTTCCTGTAACTCCCATATTTTTCCATTTTTTACCTAATTCATCTCCAAAGCTAAATTTAAGCTTGTATTTTCCTACATTATTAAGAAATTATTTGTGTTTTTCATCAAACAGATGTCTCTAAAACTTATTTTTCTACATTTATTTGGTTTGCACAAAACATTTAAGGGAAAAAAAAAAAAAAAAAAAAAAAAAAAAAAAAAAAAAAGTTAACCACTTGGTGAAATAAATACTGTTCCAAAAACGGCATTCTATGGGGGGGAAAAGTTTTGAAATTCCACTGGGGGTAGTTAAAAAAAGTATTCTTTTTTTTTTGGGGGGGGGGGGAAGGGAGGAATGGTAGAAGAAAGATTTGAAGAGGATTTAAACAGCTTAAAATAAGAAAATAATACATCTTCATGTGAAGAGAGACTTAAAAAATATTGGATGAAAGAACTTTTGAAGATTCTTTTGAAAGCTTTTTTGCATTTTATTTCCCTGTAGAAAGAGTATAGAAGGAGAAAAAATCTTGTTTTCACCGGTAAAGAATTTTAATTTTAGAAAATAGATTTTAAAATATTGGATGCATTGTAAAAAATTGTAAATTTACAGTACTTTACCGTGAATTATCCAGTAAATTTACGGAATATGTCACTTTTTTCACATAAAGGGTCAATTACCATATTTTTTTGCGTTTTACGGGCAAAAACCGTTAATGTAATGTCCGCTGATTTCTATGCAAACAAAAGTTCTAAATTCCGCTGGTCAATAAATAAAGTTTTTTTTTCTTTTTGTCAAACTAGAAGAAAGCTTTCAAGACGAGTTAAACAGCTGAAAATAAAAAAATAATACATCTTCGAGAATAAGAGGATAAAAGGACTATTGAAGCTCCCTTTGAAATGTTTTTTGCACTTTGTTTTCCTGTAGTCAGTTTATAGGAAGAAAAGGTAATCTTGTTTCCACCGGTCAAGAATTTTAATTCGAGTAAATATATTTCAAATTATTGGACTAAATAAAATTCAGATAAAATAGTTGAATTTCGACATGTTACCCTTTTTTTTTAAGTTGATCAAAAAGACTTATTCTTAATATTTATTTCTTTAAAAATACAAATGGAAACCTGCTAAATTGTAAGTTCTGAAAACAAAAAACTTTGCAACATTGATCGGAAGTACACTTTAAAAAAAAATCTGCAAAGGTACTAAACCTTTTCTAGGAAACTGGGATTCCAAGAACTTTTCCTGTAACGGTAACAGCAAAAATTCAAATTTCAGAATCGATTACATGAATGTTTCCTGTTATCGTTACATGAAAAGTTCTTGGAATCCCAGTTTCCCAGAAAAGGTTTAGTACCTTCACAGATTTTTTTTTACAGTGTAGAAACAATTTTATCATTGTTTACTTCCGTCGGTATTTCATAAAAATATATGTGAAAAAACCGAAAGAAAGAATAAATTCCAGTATAGAACATTTATTTTATAATAAAAACCATGTTTGCATTCGGTAATTGTTTTGATTTTCTTTAACTCCCATATTTTTCCATCTGGCACCCGATCCGTCTCTATAGTTAATTTTAAACTTATTGTATTTTCCTACTTTTTCAGGAAATTTATTTGTCTTTTAGATGTCCGTTAAAGCTTATTTTTATACTTTTATCTGGTTTGAATAAAAAATTTAGGGAGAAAAAAAATCTCTCTAAAATAAGTTAATCGCATAAGCTTAATGAAAGAAATGCTGTTTCAAAAACTTCATTCTTTGTAAATAAGGTTTCGAAATTTCATTGGCCAATAACGAAAGCTTTTTTTTTTTTTTTTTTGTCAAAGTAGAAGAAAGTTTTCAAGACGAGTTAAACAGCTGAAAATAAGAAAATAATGTATCTTCGAGTGATTATTGGATAAAAGAACTATTGAAGCTTCCCTTGAAATGTTTTTTGCACTTGATTTTCCTGTTGAAAGCGTCTCGGGAAAAGATGTAAATATGTTTCCACCATGGTAAAGAATTTTAATTCGAGAAAACATATTTCATCGTATTGGACTGAATAAATTGCATACAAAACATTTGAATTTTGACATATTACCTTTTTTTTAACTTGATCAAAATAAATTTGTTCTTAACATTTATTTCTTAAAAAATACAAACTTAATCCTGCAAAATTGTATGGGGTGAAACTGAAAAACTTTGCATCAGTGATTAAAAGTTAAAACCATTTTTTCACCTTTTACTTGCGACATATTTCTTAAAAATGATGATGCAAGAAAAAAAAAGAAATAAGAAAATTCAATACAGAATGTTTATTTACACTCATGTCCATAAATTAAAGATAATTCAGAATCACATAGAAATCAAACTCTAAAATAAAAATTTCACTTGCAGAATTATCACACACATCTTTAAGACTAATATACAAATTTTAGAAAGCCATCAGATGGCGCCGATAATACGTCACAATGACGAAAGAGAGTTGAGTTATGAGAGAGTCGTACATAAGGAACGGTGTCAAAGAAGTAAAACAGTTAACAATAATTTTCTAAGCCTCTCAAAGCCAAAACCAAACAGTTATGACACACTGGACACATGTGGATGATATTTTACGTGGTAGAATTTTCGGCTATCTGGAATGTGGGCGTTCTCAGATGGAAGTATCCGAGGAACTTGGAATTGCCCAAAGTGTAATATCTAGACTTTGACAACGATTCCATGATGATGGAAATGTCAGTAGACGTTACTACACAGGTCGTACCCGAGTTACAACCACGAATGAAGACCGTTATTTGGCAGTAATTGCCTAAAGAAGAAGACGGAACACAGCATCAGACGTGTTTTGTCAGCTATCTTTTGCCAAAGATACGAGTGTTTCAAGGCATATCACACAAGGCATAAGCACAGATGTTTAGGAAGTATTGGTCAATATGCTCCCAGACCTGTAAGAAGTATTCCGCTCACGGCAACTCGCTGTCGCCTGCGGTTAGACTGGAGTGGAGAACATGGAAAGTGGACATCGTCACAGAAGGCTTGTGTAAAGTTTTCCGAGAAGTCCAAATTTAGCTTGCAGTCTGATTCACGTCTGACTTTCATGTGGAGGACGACAGGCACCCATTACCACCAAGACAACATCATTAAACAACACTGCTATGGTGGTGCAGGATTTCTCGTTTGGGGTGGAATTATACTGGGCTCCAGAACAGATTTACATGTTCAAACCGGAAACATATCAGGCCAAATTTATCGGGACATCATTCTGGAAGAACATTTACATCTGTTTAGGGGTGCTATGTGCTCAGAATGTGTTTATGGATGATAATGGCCGTCCTCAACGAGCAAACATCGTAAATGAATGCCTTAAAGCTGACGATATCACCCGTATGGATTGGCCAGCATTTTTGCCTGACTTGAATCCGATAGAGCATGTATGGAATAGGCTTGGACGACGGGTTGCAGTCTGCCAACAACCTCCTACATGTGTGCCGGAACATCGGAGAGCATTGCTTGCTGATTGGAGTAATCTTCCCCAAAATCAGCTTGATAATTCGATATTCAGCATGCCTACGCATTGACGGACTGTATTTCATTCTCCCCGGGAGGCATACAATTTATTAATCATTATACCAACCATATAATGTTAAGTTTTTTAAGGGGGGTAATTTTTGTAATTGATCTTGGGAGCAACAATTGTAGACTTTTTTAATGTTATCATACATATAGCATCGTTTTTGTTCTTTTTCTTTTGTTTAATGTATGGGCTTGACGAAGAAGTCACATATGTTTTGTTTCCGTGTCTTTATTTGCTAAAACTGGCATTATCCTTAATTTATGGACATGAGTGTAATAATAAAAACTATGTTTACATTCATCAATTGATTTTTTTCTGTACTTTCCGTATTTTGCTACCGTGTACCTAATTCATCTAAAAAGCTAATTTTAAATTTGTATTTTCCTATTTTATTAAGAAGTTTACTTGTTTTTTTCATCAAATAGATGCCCGCTGAAACTTATTTTTCTACTTTTATTTGGTTTCCACAAAACATTTAAGGGGAAAATAAAAAAGATCGCTCAAAAAAAGTTAATCTAAGGAGCTTGGTGAATGGAATGCTGTTTTAAAAACTCCATTCTGTGTAAACAAAGTTTCGAAATTCCACTGGTCAATAAGGAAAGTTTATATATATATATATATATATATATATATAGATATAGATATAGATATATATATTATATATATATATAATATATATATATATATATATATATATATATATATATATATATTGTGAAAGTAGAAGAAATGTTTTCAGATGAGTTAAACAGCTGAAAATAAAAAAATAACGTACCTTCGAATGAAGACAGACTCAAAGAATTTTGGATAAAAGAACTATTGAAACTTGCCTTGAATTATTTTTAGCACTTTATTTTCCTGCAGAACGCGCATGAGAAGAAGAAATAATCTTATTTTCACCGATAAAGAATTTTAATTCGAGAAAGTAAATTTCAAAGTACTGGATGTGAATAAAATGTAAGGTACCCTGGGGAAATAACGCCACGTTAAGGTTCTACCAATTTTCACGGCTCAGTTTTAGATTGTATTTTTCAAACAAATATATGATTTGATACAGCACTCATTACCTATCAAGCAACTCATTAACTATCTATATAAAAAAAATAATTTAACAGATATGTATTCATAAAATGTAATGGCGTGATTTCTTCACCAATGCTATTTGGCGTTATTACCCACCTATATGGATAATAACGCCATGCAAACAAAACTATGAAATACGATGGAATAATTGCATGTAGATTGCCCAATTCTAAAAATACAAACTCTACAAACTTAGAAATTGACAAATTGCATTCTAAGCTATTGAAAATGTTCAATTTTTTGGGAAAGTGTAAGAAAAATAAAGGTGTGTGGGGGGGGGGGAGGATGAGGCAAAAGAATATCATACCGTGAGCTTCTTTTTGCTTAAAAAGGAAAGCTTAAATAGAATTATTAGAAACATTGCACAGTTTTAACTGTGTTTATTTGAATCAGTATTTAAAATGTAGCTCGGCCACTGTAGGGAATCAACCGGAGTATATTAATGCCAAGGATTGACGTTCTTACCCCGTTATAGTTATTGCGCTGTACATTTTAAATTACAAATTATCTCGAGAAGATATCCAAAATCTTCAACAACATTTTGAAAGTCCATGAAATGTACTACAAATTTATGTAATTAACAAAGTATTTCCGGATAAAAAAAAATAGTCTTCACATCACAAAATGTATCTCGCAAATTTTAGACCAAGCGTTAATTTTAGTTGCTTGTAAAAACAATAAGACCTAAAAATGAAACAAATTAACTTGAAGCTGTTTTTTGCGATTTATATGACTCAAAACCCTTCTACGCAGAGCACATGGGTGTCATTTACCAGATTATTTCATAATTATGCATAATATTAGCACTTGGCGTTACTACCCCGCCCGGCGTTACTACCCCGCCTGGCGTTATTACACCAGACCACCTTATAACAAATTTTGAATTTCGACTTTTCCTCTCTTTTTTTTTTAAATTGGTGAAAATTGATTTCTTCATAATATTTATTTCTTGAAAAATACAAACCCAATTTCACAAAATTGTATGATCCGAAAATCAAACACTTTGTAACATTTAGTGAAAATACAAACCATTTTTACACATTTTTCTTGCGTCAATATTTCCAAAAAATGAGAGATATGAAAGACAAAAGAAAAAAACTCCAATGAGGATTTTTAATATCTCAAAAAATTCAAATAATACTATTATACAATTCAATTTCAAAAAATAAAAACCATGTTTACCTTTACCAATTATTTTGTTTTTCTCTAACTTCCACACTTTACCATTTTTGCACATAATTCATCTCTAAAGCTAATTTTAAACTTGTATTTACTTAATAGGAAATTGATTTGTCTTTTTCATCAAACAGATGTCCTCTAAAAGCTTATTTTTCTACTTTTATTTGGTTGGCACAAAAAATTTAGGGAGAAAATAAAAAAGATCTCCCGAAAAAAAGTTAATCACATGAACTTTATGAAAGAAATGCTGTTTCAAAAGCTATGCATTCCCTGCAAACAAAGTTTCGAAATTCCCCTGGTCAATAAAGAAAGTTTATTTTTTTATCAAAGTAGAAGAAAGCTTTCAAAATGAGTTAAACAGCTGGAAATAAGAAAATAATACATCTTCGAGTGAAGAGAGTCTCAAAAGAATATTGGATAAGAGAATTATTGAAGCTTCCCTTGAAATGTTTTTTGCACATTATTTTCCTGCAGACAAGATATAGGAAGAAGAGATAATCTTGTTTTCACCGGTAAAGAATTTTAATTCGAGAAAATAGATTTCAAGTTATCGGATTGAATAAAATATATGTAACGCATTTGAATTTCAACTTTTTACCGTTATTTAATTAAAATAGATTTTGTTCTTGATATTTATATTTGGAAAATATAAATCCAATCAAGCTTTTAAAAAATAATAATAATGTTAATAAAGTAGAACTTATGAATCTACAATGGAAATTAATTTTGCAGTCATATTACTTTGCTTTTTGATTTTTCTTAAAGAAATGTTGCAGTCTGAGGCGGATACATATAGGAAGAAATCTCAGGGCTCCCGAGAAAAAGGAACCGATCTCTGAAAGGACTCTGATATAATCATTATTATTTATTTCATAAATCCAGTGCCGTAAGATTTTATTATGTTATTAAAGTCGATTCTATGAATCTACATTGAAAATTAATTTTATAATCAAAATAGTTTCGTCTGTTTCTAAGGAACAGTGGTGCAGGTGATCAGATACAGGTAGATAATTATTCCCAAGTCTTCCTAATGACAACATTAAGAATATTATTTTGGAGAAAATATAAAACGAATATCACAAACCATTATCTTTGTAACATTGAACGAAAGTTGAAACCATTTTTTCACCTTTTACTTTCATCAATATTTAAAAAAAAATGTATTACTGAAAAAAAAAAGAATACCACAAACCATTATCTCCGTGCGCGTGGATTTATTCCTGTAGCTTATAGTGCAAACATAAACTGCATGTTGCACATTTTTTACTTTAATATGTCTCGAATACTAATACAAACTTATTTGTTAATCATTAATTTGATTTAAAAGAAAATAGTTAAATCTAAGTTGTTTCGCATATATAAAGCACACTGGCCTCCAAAAGTTAAGGTACAACAAGTTTTTCGAAGCTCACGAGAAAAAAAAATGGCAGTCAGGTTAAACTTCATAGTTTATATGAATGACAATAATAAGCTTTAAAAAAACTTATGCAAAAATTACAGCTACTACTTTTAATTTATAGAAAAGAATAGGTATTTGTGAATGAGAGAAAAATTTGCAATTACGAAGCTTTTGTAATTTCGCATGTAAGTTTTGTTGTATTTGAACTACTGTTGTCAGTTTTGTTCAGAAAAACCAGTAGAGTCTAGAAATTTCTAGAAGAAGTCGTTTTCCCAATTCAAGTGGGTGGTAGCATGTTCCATACCGCCCACGTGTTGCAACATCTGCAGAATACCGATTCTAGCTCTTTTGGCTCGAAGGAGAAGACGCACTATTGTGCCGCAACTCATTGCAGACCACTTTGCAGCATCAGGAAGAAGAATCTCTGCTACTACGGGGCTAAGATGTCTTCACAATGCAGGTCTCTATGCAAGGCGTTGTGTGTGTCCCTTTCAACAGACGACAGAGAAAGACAAGCTTATTTTGGGTAAGAGAACATGTTTTCTGGAACTGATAACAGTGGGCTTCTATTCACACTGGAGAGCGATTCAGGACGTCTTCTGATTTGGAGAGAACAATATACTCGTTGGAGATTATTCGTTTGGAGAGAACACTCGTTACCATCAATCAAACACTGTTGAAACACACAGGTACAGAAACAGTGGAATCATGGTTTGGGCAGGGATTTCACTCGAAGGCCACACTGACCTGCATGTGTTCCATGGAGGAACTCTGACTGATGTGAGATATTGGGATGAGATCCTTGATTCATATGTGCGTCGTGCGCCCATTTACTGGTGCTATTGTCAATGGTTTCATTCTAATTCATGATAATGCGAGACCACATTGAGCTGTGATTGTTGAGGATTATCTTGAGGATCACGGTTTGGAGATAATGGAATGACTAGCTCACTCTCCAGACTTGAATCCGATAGAATATCTTTGAGACTATCTTGGAAGACAGTTTGCAGCTTTAAGTTCTCCTCCAAGGTCATTAAATGAGCTGGAACAATGTTTACTCCATGTCTGGTCAGCACTACCTATTTCGGTATCCGACAATTTAATTGAGAGCATGGAAAGTCGATGCCCCAATAAATTCAAGTCCGGGGTAGGCATTTTCCGTATTAGAACCAGTTTTTTAATGTTTCTGTCACTTTTTACTGCATAATACTGCGATTTACTGATTTCTCCAAAAATGGAATTTTCCATCATGAGTGATTTTTTGTTATAATTTAACAAATTTTGTTAACTAATTAACAAATAATTATAATTAAACTAATTTTGTCATACTTAACGTTTAACTTAAGTAAATTTCTATGTCGCATTTAATAAATAAGCGTTTAAAGCACGTTTCCTCCAAATTTGTTGTTTTTATATTCATTCATTTGCAAATTAGGCGCAAAAAACCGGTTGTACTTTTGAAGTCCAGTGTATTTAAATGCTATTTTAATTCAAACATTAATTTAATTTTGAAATAATGAATTTCATAAACAGGATAATGTAATAAAGCCTCTGTAAAAAAGGAATCCTATTTAAAAATAAAAACAGTTCACAGTTCGAATAGAGGGAAACCATATAATTATAGCTGCTAGCACAAAAACCTATATAAAATAGAACTTTTTCCTGCTCATATCAATTCCGTAGACTTATTGTATTGTTTACTCATTTGTGTGAATATATATGTAGAAAAATATTAGCTCACCTTCATTTTAAACTAAATTATATTGACGACTATTCACATGACAATGTTATTTACATAAATGACTATTTACAGTTTAATACATCGTAATCTTGAACATCAACATAACAGCTTTACTTGCCCTTTGATATAAACTAAAAAAAGATACTTCTGGAGCCATCTTATATTATGATTGTATTCAGCATCTTGCACCTGAATCTATTTCTCTTGCTTTTTCTCCCGGTCACAACATCGTGTTTGTTTTTCTCTTCCTTCATCGCATCAGTTTATATCGGCCGCTTCCTCGTAGCCACGTTCCCCCGCATTTAGCCAGTCTGTAGAGAGTCTTCATTCGAGAGTAGCGTTCTCACGTCATAGACAAACTATGAATGATCTAATACCCTGTTCGCATTATGGATAGTTAAGGTATCTCAGAACTCAAACTCTCTCAGAGAGTTTCAACTTGCTCGGGCTAGATACAGGAACAACCACTCACTCTCATTGGCTATAAAGCACCGTTTTTACTGATTAGTTGTTGCGGCCGTCTTTATTTCAAGCGCATGCGCATACGTACATTTGTTCAGTTCAAAGATACAGTGACATGCCTTAGGTAAGTTTTTCAATGTGAACAGGTATCCAGTTCTGGGAGAGTACCACTTCAAACACAGCGATCTTAAGATATCTTATGTTTGTAGAGCGAACTGGGTATTAGGGACAGGAATGACGTCTTCCCATACATATATCCCCCTGCTACATAAGACACATTATTCCCTGGACCCACTTAGCCTGATTTAGATATATATATACCCTGAAATTCATTTTCTGGTAAATATTTTTTTACGATATTTTAAGGGGACTGGAATGTCTGCGACAACTAAGAAATTGGAAATTGGGGATAGTCCTTCACGGTCATTCCTTGTTCAAATATGCATGCATTATCAAGATTTTTCTTTTGCCAGTTTAGTAAGAACTTTATAAGCATTTTAAGCTAAAAAAATTACTATTTGGATTTTAAAATAAATTTAAAATAAATAACGTAAATGAAATTTATTTTACCTGATAAAAGTTTTAAAGCGTTAATTTTGTACACCTTTTTAAAAAAATAATGAAAATCTTACCTTGAAATTTTGTGGAATAACAAAAAAGTGCTTGATTTTATATGCTAAACTTTTTTAAATTTTTATCATATATTCTCAGAAAATTAAACTAGTCGTTGGGGGCCACCGTAATACTTACCCATCATGGATATGTATATGAAAATAAAACATGTGAAACTATTTATACAATGCATTGCAATTCATAAACAAAATTTAAATATTGTTAATATACATAGTAATGCTCTATTAAAGAACTGCTGATGTACCAATTTCGACAAATTATATAAAACGCCAAACTACTCAAGTAGTACCAAACTGCGTAAAAGAAACATCCTTATAACTCCAAAAATAATAATTCTATTAACTAACAATTAACTGCGTCGGATTAAGCGTCTCATTTCCAATTAAAATATACTTCTGAATTGAAATTTGAATGAAATACAGGGTCATGAAAAATCGAAGAATGTGGAAAACAAGATTACAAATATCTTGGCAACTAATAATCCGATTGACTTCGTTCTATATGCAAAATGTGTGTTATTTTATTGCCATTTACGTCCATTCCTTAGAACGAAAAAATTTGAAAATTTTTATATACCTTTCACCAGAACGAATATTTCGAGAGTCCGAAAAAAAAAGTTCCGGATAATCGAGGTTGCTGATATTAAATATGGTTCGTCCCATTCTTACATACTAAGTACATACAAAATTTCAAGTCTCTATCTCAATTTGTTCGGGAGATAGAGCGTTTACAGACAGACAGACTGACAGACAGACAGACAGACAGACGGACGGCAAAATTTTTTTTCTAAAAATATGTTTTTCGGAATCTCCACTATCTAAAACGTGTAAATCCGTCAAAAAAATTTTTCGATTTTCAAAACGATTGCAAGACTTACCCTATACTACGTATGATGGGTAAGTAAAAATTGATAAATTTCATTTATCAGAAATCTGCAAATTTTTGTCATACATATTACTTATTTACAAAAGTATCCTAAGATTTAAAAAAATAAAAATAGGTTCACAAGATACAGTAACACTTACTATATGATATTTTAAGATTACAGAGGTTTGCTTGCAAAACATTTTGCACAAAATGTGCAGTTAAATTTTTTTTTCAGAAAATAATGCTTAAAAAATCTTGACCTTTTAAATGAGGTTTAAATAGTAGTTTAAATTTTTAAGGTGGTAATAAGTGTCAGAGAGTTAAAAGGCAATTTATGTATATGTAATCTCCAGAATCTGCCCTATATTCTAAAACACATTTCGAAAAGCTAATTTTTTTATATGTGTTTAACACCTCAGTTCCATTGAGCTACTTCTTTTTTTCATGACTTTACCCGGTGATCTTTAAATATTAATAAAAGTTCCATAGTGCAAAAAAATTACTTTTTTATGTTTCTCTTAAATTCCTGTACCGGCCTTTTCTTTTTTTTTCACTTGTATGGCCTAACAAATTCGAAACCTGTACATTTGCTGTCAAACGTACATTGCAAACAACAGACATTACTTTGTATGAATAGAGGATTAAGTATACACAAAGACAAAGGTAAAGTGAGAAAATTACATAAAAATTCTTAATAGAATGCAGTACACAGCTGACATATGTTGGACAGTGACATCTAAAAACAAATGCTGTATAGAACGCTCGATATCTATATACGCTCTGTACATAGGCACCTACTTAACCTCTTCAGTTCCGTACAAATACTTATTTATTGGTATGTTCAAACAAAATGAAATTGTAAATGACAGAAAAAATATTTTTTTCTGAAATTTATCCTTTACGTGCACAGTAATTTAGGTTCATAATATGGATCTGAAAATAGAATCCCTCTTAAAATATCAGTTTAATAACCATTAAACTAACTAACGCAATCGCATGTTTAAGAGCTTTAAACAAAAAAACAATCTGTCAATCCTCAAAAAAAAAAAATCATTGAAAAAGATTTAAGTTAAATATGAAAATTTGGTTACTGTCTTTGGACATTTTTAGTAATTTTGGAAACTCAGATGAAAATAATATTTATTTCATGAGAAATTCAGCTCAGAGGCAGGCATTTGTTAGTTTACTTTCTTCGCAAAAAACATTCAGCAATTAAGCTGTGATGTAAAAATGTAAAAATCAACTCAGACATTATAGTTTTTACAAGTGAAAGAACAGATGTCCCCGAATGGGGACCCACGGACAGAAGAGGTTAACGGAGGCGGCGGTGCAAATCAGGCAAACTTCCATTGGTATTTTTAAAATGTTATTTTTGTCTTAATTAATCACAGTGATTAAATAGGGCATGAAAACTTTTTATAATATTAGTAGAATTGCTCATTTAGCGCCCGAGAATTGGGCAACTGTAGCTCTGCACACTAATCGACCAGGATTTCTCACACATTCTCCCCTAGTATGCATTTACCCCCATTTTACAAGGCCGTAACTAAGGGAGGGGGCTAAAACATTTTGACCCTCCCCTGGAAAATATTCTAAAATCCCTAAATGTATTTATGTTCCGAAAAATCCAAATGAATTTTTTTAAATATATTTTAGTTTATAGGCCCTTTCACAGTTTTGCAGAAATAACAAATTGTAGCTAAAAAAGGTTCATCACTCGCTCATCCTATTTGCATATATATAAAGCTAATTATTATGCTTAATATTGCACTAGTTATTCACTCAAATTTTTCATCATATTCTTTTTTAGTATAAAATGAAGTTATTATAACAGTTTAATTAGTATCATTGTACCTACAGTGTGGATATATACTAATTTACCTTTCTGCGTCATTGAGAGAGAGAGAAAGAAAATATAAGCCCCCCCCTACACTTTCCAGAGCCCTCTCCCCCCCTTCCCCCAATTATTCACTTTTAACTACGGTACCTGCCACTTTACCAAAAATCTTTCTTTCTGACTTTTAAGCAAGAATCCTTTGTTTATGGTCATTTTCATCGAACTTAATTGTTAGAACTTGCACAATAGCATGCTTTTAGTCATTTCTGCGTCGTTATAGTAATTTTAAGAAGCATTTTTACTATATGGCAATCACGAAATTCCCGCAGAAAAACCGGTATCCGAAATTTAGATGAATTTATGACTGTATATATAGAATATTTTCAAATTACATATGCAATAAAAGTTAGACTAAAAAAGAATTTGAATGTGAATTGAGAATTTAATTATTAACTATAGATATCTGAATATGTAGCTATTTAAATATCTTTATAATTATGCATTAATAATTATACGTTATCAAACATTTTACATATTCCTGTTTTCAATGGATTAATTTTTTCGGATGTTTTATTGTATCATTTCCCTTTTTATATGAATATACAACCACCGAACCCCTCCCTTCTCCCACCACTACCACCACTACTATCAGCACCTAAGTTACCAAACCAGCAATTAATCTATTGTACATATTTTTCATCGATTATTATTCAGAAAAAAAATCCCCAATATTTTAACCGACCAAATTTTTTCTCTACGTATCCCTTACAATTGTTTTAAAAGTATACTCTTTGAATTTTTACAATTTTTTTTCACTTGATCTTTAACGTATAAATATCAAAGAAAATAATTTTAACACTGTATGTATAAAAACTATCTCTCTATTTCAAAATTCTGACAATATTTCTTTTTTTATGTATATGATATGTTACTTTTTTATATTTTTTAAAACCAAAATTGCGATAAGAAAGTAATTAATCATCTTAAAAAAAAAAAAGAGCGAAAAACTTTTGTGATTTTAGTTTCCTGTTTTATCTTTTCCTCTTTTTTCAAAAAGTTTAAATATTTTCCTGAATTTTGTGCCAAGTGAAATAAAAAAAAACGAAGCCAAAGGAAGTGAGTTTAAATTTCCTGTGAAGCGAATCTGAAAAGAAAAAAGCGACAAACAGGTTCGCTTTTTTTTTCTTTTCTTCTTTGCATAAAATAGATTTTTAAATGCAAATGTTTAAATGTTTAAAACTGTATTCTGTAAATGTGTAATATCACTTAAACAAGCTGAATCCGAAAAAAAAAGTTTTACAAAACATAAAATGAATAGTATGCTGCTGGATGAAATAAATTTGTAATAACTACAGCCTCCAGGCGTAAAGTTTTTCATTAAACAGCAATTTTTATCTCTCTGCAGTTCTTTATATGTATATATATATATCTTTTTTAAGCTTTACAACCGTTAATTTAGATTTTATTTTTATGCGTCAGATTTACCGGAAGTATTTATCTCCAAAAAGGAATTTTCGTCTTTTAATAATGAAGTCTTTTCAGTATTTTAGTACTTTTATCAGAAATGTTCTATTTTTACGTACTTTATCTCATATCTCAAATATTTTATTTATCTTTATTTCAGAAAATAATGAAATTTTTTGTTTCAAAAGTAATGTGTAACTGATAAACTGTATACATTTCATTTTTGATTTTTTTTCACTTAATTTAAACTAGATCTTGGACGAAATAAATATCAGAAAATATTATGCGTTAGTTTCTTTTAAAATGTTATTTTATCTCGCTTTTGCAAAAACTGTTTTATAACAACTTTTTTTCTTTATTTTTCCATTTTGATATATTTCTACGTATTGAATTTTCCTTGAATTTGCGTTTTCTATTTCACAAAGATTGTATGTATGTGTTATGTCGGTATTTTCTTATATTTCAGGTCCCCAGAGACTGTTTTTGATGGTTTTACAATGTTGTTTGTATCTTGTATGATTGCGTAATATGGCCATAATGAAGGTTTTTGGTTATAGAATAAAGCAATGAGATCATTTGGGCGTATACAGAACATAACTGTCAACTTTCGTACATTTTTTAAACAATAAACCAGAAATTTTAATATAAAGAAAATGAATTAAATTTAGCTTTTAATTTTACTTCTAAATAATTGAAATACAGTGGAACTTGTCTAAAGTGACCACCCTTGGGACCGGCTAAAGCGGTCTCTATATAGAGGTGGTCACTTTATGGAATGTCTTTTAAAATGGCACATTAAAACTTTTTTGATCTAAAAAATAAAACAAAATATAATTAAGGAAAATGCACCATATTAAGTAATAAACTGATTAATTAACAAATATAATAACTGAATTACTAATAAAAAATATACTACATAGAATGTAATAATGTAATTTATTTTAAACACTCATTATTTTTAAAAATACAGTTGAAATTCCGTAGCGATTGATTTAAATAACACATAACAAGTGAGGTACACATGTAAGGTATACACATTCTAAGGTATACTATAATTTAAAAGCATTTTTATTTTCATTGTAATTGCATAATGATTTCTATAACTGGCATTAATAAACACTTATTAAAAATCATCTTAGAAAAGTGCCAATATCATTACAATAAACGTTAGAGTGTTCCCTTTATAGATTAAGCAAATAGTGACTGGGAGATAAATTTCAGAAAATGACCACTTTAACCTTTCAGTTTAAAAATCCTCGGTATGCAGAAAAATGAATGGTCACATTCTACAAGTTCAAATAACATTGACAATGACAGGCTAACTGGTCCCTTTACACAGGAGGATACATTGGACAAGTGGTCACATTACCGGACAATTGCCATATTATTTTATATGGGCACAATTAAATTTTTCCAGACGCGGTCAATTTAGCCAGGTGGCCACTTTATCAAGGTGGTCACTTTAGTAGGTTCCTCTGAACATCTTTTATCTCATAGGCTATCAAAGCTTGAGATCTAATGTGTCCGAAGGTTCTGTATGTACAATGAATGTATGCATGTACATAACGCAATAACTTTTGATAGAATTATCCAATTCGCTTCAATTTTTTTAATAGGTTCCTTCTGATAAGACGCTCCATTAAATAGTTTTGGGGGTTCATTAGTTAAAAATAAAGGGGGGGATGGGAGGCTAATCCCCCTTAAGTTAGATAAATGAGTTTTTCATGCAAAACTATTCCATTTGCTTCAAGTTTGATGCAGTGGTTTATTCTGATAAAGAGCTTTCTTGATAAGATCTGGATGTTCATTGGTTAAGTATAAATGTGGAACGGGTGGTTAATCCACCATTAATTTAGATAAATGTGTCTTTCTTGCATAATTATTCAAGTTTCTTCAAATTTGGCATCAGGTTTATTCCGATAAGATGGTTTCTTCATTAAATTTAGAGGCTCAAACAAAAAAGTGGAAGAAAAAAATATTAATCATTGTAAATTTAGCATTGCATTTTTGAAAAGGAGAGAGACTCTTCCAAAAACTTTCTTGGGAAAAAAAAAATATATATATAATAACAACTGCAATAAATGATGCAACATATAGGAGGCTGGTGAACTTAACAGCCACAAAATTTTTCGAGAAACCAGAAATTTATGGCCTCAAGCATATAGCATCTATTATGTAACTATAATAGCCATTAATGATGTGTGTGTGGGGGGGGGGGGGGGTAAAATTTTGAATTGATTCAGGTGCACAAAATCAAGCTATTGCCTGTCAATAAAAAAATAATAATCCTGCAAACATTGATGATTTTAAAACGAAGTATCTTTAAAAGTGATTTTTTTTAAATTTAATGAAACATTTGAAGGGGCGCCAAAAACAATTTCGAAAGGCGCCATTGTGAACCTTCTTGTATAAGGCGCTGATGAAGAATTGTACATATTTTCGGATAAGTCTCTATTTTGTAATCTCAGTATTTTGTGAGTAGTTCTACAACATTATCCCTGAAAATGAAATCGGGACGAATATTCCCGTGATGTTAATAAGTATAAAGTAATAAGTATAAAAATTCGTAACTCAAAACAAAAGATTCCGACTTCAACTGGGAGAGAAAAAATAAAAGAGAGAGAGAGAATTAAAAAATTTTGGAGAGGCTATGTTAAACTTTTATAAATACAAGTATCGAATAAAAGTTTTTATAAATACAAATATCGAAGAGAAGGTAATTCAAATTTTAAGTAAAATTAAAATATACAGTATTTTTCTTGTAATTAGTCGTGATGTTTCTTACATTTTTTTAAAGGTATGTTTTGAATTGTAATGAAAAAGAGACAAAAGAATCCCGATCATAGAAAATGGGCAGACCATCCAGTTGTGGAAAATGAACTAACAAAAATTACAAAAATATATTTAATTGAAATTACTAAATGTATGGCTCATGTGCGGATTTTATTTATGTGTAAAGTATAATTTTCCCCTTTACATACTGATCGCTTTACCCATATAACTATAAAGTCGATACCTACCTACAAGGTCTAACGGAAAAATAAATAAATAAATAAATAAAATCAGCTAAAACTCAAGGAATTCAAATACCAGTGTAGTTCAATATTTCAGCTATTACTATACCTCTTAGCTCTCTGGGTTCCCATATCAGGACCTCCGTTTTGTCCTATTTTATTAATGATACTAAAACATTATTGCAATTTCTATACCATTTTGATACGTTTCGAAGTCTAAGATTCGAATTAATGCAAACAAAATAAAATTCTTGCTATGAAGTCAAATGGGAGTAGAACTCTATATATATTACGCTAACGTATGTGGAACAGAAATCACGATTATTTGCTATTGTTTAATGGAAACGCCCAAACAAAACGCAACTCATTGGTTATTGTGTAAAAGCTCTTTGGCAGGATTTAGGCCGAGGTAAATTGGTTTATTTATGTTTCGCTATTTCGCTGAAATTATGAAGCTTCAAAATATTATTTTTGTTTTTCTATTCTTTATATTTAAAAAGAAGGAAAGAAAATTCATGTATTTAATGCTTCAGTTTAAAGTTATGTATTATAAATGAAATGAGTGAAAGGATTACATATTAAATGAAATTAATAAAACACGAAAAAAATGTCACTTGAACAATGTTCGCCACCCAGCTAGCATAAAAATACCCAATTCTTGATTTTTCTAGCAAAATCTTCTGATTTGGCAAAGAATTGAACAAGTAAATTAAATTATGAATAAAGGTAATATAATACAATGGTCAGCATACATTTAAGGGAGACCAAACTGGTCGCCAAAGGCGGATAGTGATTAAATAATAATCAATGATATTGCATTAATACTCTGTAGAAAAAAGGATAAACAAGGCCTCTTGTGTGATTCGAGAATGGGAAATAGTAAAAATAATAAATCAAATATTATCATAGCAATTAAAATAATTAAATAAAAAAAATGTTGAAATCAGATAAAAATCATTAATGTAAAAAAAAAACTACGATCTGTTGACAATAATTACAATTAAATAAATACAATTAAATAAGTATTTCAAAAGAAAATTTAAACAAACTACTCAGATTAGAGCTTGGCGATTTTTTTAATTATTATTATTATTATTATTATCCTCATTATTATTATTATTTTAATATTTTATCACTTAGTATTCTTGTCCATCACTTCTGCAAAAGGACTCGGCAATCCGTTGCATGCATCTATAGAGACAATTACACACAAATGGGATAAACTAGCTGGAATGTACGACAAAACATGCCGAAATCATTTACGTTAACCCTTTATGCACTGACGGTACTTTTAAGTATCATTGGAGAAAATTTAATAGAAAACTTATTTAATCGATCTATCAATAAAAGTTTTTTTCTTTCTTTCCATACAAAATACTCTGATCGATTTAATTTTGATAGAATAAAGAAACAGTTAAAGCTAAATGTCTTTAAAAAGTCGTAATTTTTTTTAGCCATTTTCATATGTATATCTCTTTTTTCTTTATAAAAAATTATATGAAACATTTTCGACGGCAAAAGCCTTTCCATTTACAGAGTGCATCGTAATACATTTAAATGGAATCCTTTCATGTGAAATGTGAAATATAAGAAATGTAATACTTCTATAAGAGTATTTTTGTCTAATTAATATGATTATTTTTGTAAACATTTTACAAAAAAATTATAATTACTGATATATTTAATCAAATTCAATTAAAAAACACATCTAAACATCACATTATTGCTATTTAAAAATTTCAGTATATCTTCAAATATTAAAGAAGATAATTGCGCATTTTAATATAATGGTTCAGCCATTTATGCAAGGAATGATTAATTTTCTGTTGACAATTTTCGTTTGTTAATTTAATGATAAAATGTTTTGAAGGAAATATTAAACGAAACCCTCTGTGTGAACTGTGATCGCATTTACTCACTTGTTTGAAGCATTGACATGCACGGTGCTGGGTCACTTCAATATTAGGATGTGACTCGAAAATTCGCAACTAACAAGGAAGGTCTCTATACTGGGCACACTCAGAATTTTATGAAAAAAATACTAATTAAAGTACTTATGTATGTAATAAAGGATCAGTCAAAATTAGCGGCGGAAACACATTAGAGATTATGTAAAAAAATAAAATAGTTTCGAATATTTGGCTTGAAAAGACGAAATAGTCACTCGATTTGGCGGGCAGCTTTTTTCCTCACCAAAAGCAAACGATTATTATGCAGCTCAAAACTGTTGGATATTTAAAATGCGTGTAAATCGTATTTCATGAATTTAAACATAAACAATGAGAGTCTTTAATATATTATATACATATATAAGGTGTTCCGCTACCAGACCGACAAACTTTGAGGGATGATAGTAGACATGAAGACAAGCATTATTATATAGGAAACCATGGGGCGCAAACGTCTTCCGTAGAAGCCAGGGGCCATTAAAGTTTAAGGTGCAAAACTTCAAACGATTATTAAAAACGGAAAAAAGGATGGATTCGTTTGCGGTTTTCGCTAAAATCATTCTTTATATCACGTTTTGTTTGTAAAAAATTTTTAAAGGTTACGTTCAAAAATTGTCGATAGAGGGCGCTTTAGACTTTAGAGTAACAAACAACTACTTTTTACCCTTATTTTATGCACGGGGTTGAAATTATTCTAAAGTTTAGACTTTAATTTAAATTTTAAGCCCAAAATCGGAAACATTGTTATCGGTTAACTAGCGCAAATTGAACTGTGAATAGAGGAGGGGGTTTTGAACGCTCATAAACATTTGACAAACTACTCGATTTTATTGCGGTTTGCGTGTAGGTCATTCCCATGGTAATTATTTTATTCAAAATGACACACAGCATTGGTGTCCCCATTTTTTGTTAGAGGGCACTTCCAATACATCTCCGAAATTTCAATGGCATTACTCCTGGGTGTTTTACTACCAGACGAACATACTTTCAGGAAATGTTAGGGATGCAAAGACGACTCGGAATCATAGTATGATGTAATGTCTTTTTACGAGTTAGGGTTAAAAGGAACAGAGAAAAAAGCCACTTGATATTTCTACAACACGTTCTATCGGAACTTCTGGTAAAAGCACATGTTCCTTTTCCGTTGCGCCACTCTATAGCACGATGGGGCTCCTCCACATTTTACCAGTGATGTTCGCAGACACCTCAACGTAACATGTGGACAGCGGTGGTTAGGTAGTGGTGGAACGGTTCATTGGCCTGCGAGATGGTCGCACCTACTTCATTATATCAATTACTTTTTGTTACCTACCTTTATTTTATTACTGTATAATTGTTCTGTATTTTTTTAATAAACATTGCTGGGTGGAGCTAGTTGAGTTCAAACCAATTGGTACCCCCCACCACCACCTGGCTCAATCTGAATCTGAATCTGTATGGACTTCTTCTGCTGGGATCAAATGAAAAGTTGAATGTATGAGACTCCTGTACCGTCAGTGGAAGACCTGTCAGCTCGAATTTCTGTAGCGGCCAGAAAGCTATCCGAGATGCCAGGAATCTTTAAAAGCGTAAGGAATTGCATGCGACGCTGCTGTCAAGCATGCCCGACTACTTCTGGTCATAATTTCGGATACCTTTTGTAGTAAAATCTTTAACTAAATTGCTTTCTGCCATATTAACGTGTTGCTGTTTCACTACCTGTTTCTGTTGCTTTTTTCTCTGCTTCTTTTAGCCACAGCTCGCTGAAAAGGCATTTTCAATGTTACATTCCTATGTGATTCCGAGTCGCTTTGCATCCCTAACACTTCGTGGAAGTATGTTGGTCTGGTAGTAAAGCACACAGAAGTAATTCCATTGAAATGTCGGAGATGTGTCGAAAGCGCTCTCTATCAAAAAATGGATACACAAGAGCTGTAAGTCATCTGGAATAAAGTAATTACGAAGGGAATGAACTACACGCAAACCGCAACAAAATCGATCAGTTTGTATAATGTTCATGAATGTTTAAAATCCGCCCCTCTGTTCATAGTTAAATTTTCGCCGGTTACCCGATCCCAATGTTTCCGATTTGGGGATTAAAATTTAAGTTAAAGTCTAAACTTTAAAATAATTTCAATCCCATGCACAAAGTAACGGTAAAAAGTAGTTGTTAGTTACTCCAAATTCTAAAATGCCCTCTATCGACAATTTTTGAATGTAACCTTTATATACTTTTTTTTAATCGTGTTATAAAGAATGATTTCAGTGAAAATCGCAAACGAATCGACCCTTTTTTCCGTTTTTTATCATCGTTTGAATTTTTGGACCTTAAACTTTAATGGCCCTTAGTTCTTATAGAAGACGTTTGCGCCCCATGGTTTCCTATTTAATAATGTTTGTCTTCATGTCTACTATCATCCCTCAAAGTTTGTCGGTCTGGTAGCGAAACACCCTCTATATACATATTGTATTTCATATATATATATATATATTACTTGTTGAAGTAGCAATTTAATTAATCACTGGAAAAAATGTTTTCATAGATAAAAAAAAGTTATATTGAGAAAAAATATCTTTATACATTTAAGTGTATTCAAAAATAAAAGCCACATGTTTCCATAGCAACAAAATTTAATCGACAATTCTCGAATGTACTTTGAGCAGGAAACACATTTAATTAATTTAAATTATGAATTTCGTTTTAAATCTCAAATTTTTATGATTAAATTTGAATATAAATACATATAGATATCGATATACAAAATTATACTTAAAACAAATTAAAACTTATAAAACTAAAGTTATTTAACTTAAATTTATCAAAACAAGTTCAACATGAAACTTTTTTTTCTTGAGGTATATTTGACACAAAGTATTTTTTGAAATTACATTACTTTGCCAACTGGCGATAAATCGCCAAATAACGAAATTTTCATAATTTTTTTACGGATACTGAATGGTGGTTCCGTCGAAATTTTTTTTATAAACGTATATATCCACACGCAAAGAACATTCTGTATTTTTTTTTCAGAGTTTTCGGGGTATGTCCATATGGAGACCTTCCTTGTAAGTATACCATTGGCTTCAAAGTATGACGATCATTATTTACAGTGGCGCCAACTTATATGGGCCCGTGGGGCTTCATCCCATCCAATAATTCTGAACTTTAATGCACCCTATTTTCATTGTTTTATTACGTTATTTATTTCATTATTCATTATTTTCCCTAGAACATAATTTATTTTGTCAGTGACCATTGTCTTTTAATTCTCCGACTGACACCCATAAATCCTAAATGACTGAAATGTTTTGCATCATGCTTCACTTTCTGCTATTTCAATTTATAGTCATGTTCAAGACATGACGATATTACAATATTACACCATTGTCTTTATTATAAAAAAACCCCGCATGATAATAAATTTTAATAAAATTGCAACTTTAGTGAAACAAGATAGCTTGACTGAAAATTATCTTTTTTAGAATCTATCCACCGTTCAAAGAAAAACAAACTGGTCATACCATATTATCAAAACATTATTGGGCCCACCCAATATTTGTGAGCTGCCCCAATATTTTTCAAAAGTTGGCGCCACTGATTATACTGATAAACAAGGTTTCTGTTTCTAACTAAGTATGTGGTGACTTTTATACTTTAGGTGGTGCTGTGAAAAAATATGCCATTAAAACGGTTCCAGCACCCACAGATTTTTAAAAAATTCAAAATCTTGAAAATTTGAATTTTGCAGTATTTGTTCAACGCATATACCTCATGAAAATTATCATTTGGTATTTTAGTAATTATAAACTTTTAAATAAACACTTATAAAGTTTAAAATTAATATTTAAAACACTGAAAGTATGCATTGTTTATAATGTTTTAGAAAAATATAGAAGAATTTTTGTAAAAAGAAATGATATTAATAAGAAATTTCATACTTTTGTAGCGGTAAATGTCTTATCTGTGGCTGCTCTCTTATAGGCCATTGTTCCCTGTTGTATTGTCAATTTAAAGCAGACATTAAGCCACTTATATCATTACAATAGCATAAATCATCTTTTCTTGAAAAAAAATGTGGAATATTTCTTATGTCAATCTCGATAAATAGATATCTTTGTATTATTTTCCAGGAGATTCCAACCTTGCAATCTTGATCCAAGTAATTCTGAGCTTTACTTTGATAAATCTAAGTATCTTTGATAATCTAAGACTAAAATTTAAGTCTCTAACAAAATCATTTAATTCTTTTTGAGTAATTAGGTTGGTTCTTCATTTATGCCAAGATAATAGTTCATATCAGATTTAGAGGAAGTTTCAGTTTTACCGATTTCTATTTCTACCGCTGCATCGTCATATGTAAAGTTCTCTGGAGGTTTCGGTATTTGTAAATCACCATTATGTAATGCTGGTCACATTGTTGAATCTAAGTTCGGGTACTTAATTTTATGTTTACTTCCTGCAGAGAATCCTTTAATTTGTGCAATACATAAGTAGAAGTCAGTTATATGATCCTTCGGCATGAGCCATATCATGCGTAAAGCAAATAACATACACTTTTTTGCACCTTTCATCCACGCCCGGAGGTTTGTAGCACATCATGTACAAAAAAAAATGAGATGCCCATTTTTTACCTTGTCCACCCACTTTATATCAAAAGTACATATGATAAGCAGTCTTTATTAACGGCGTGAAAGCGCATTGATGCTTTTTAAAAGTTAGCTCCCTGCACGCATTAACGCATCCTCTAGACATGTTTTACATATTGTAGAGGAAAATAGGATAATTATAATCAAAATTTAATAAAAAAAAGTCTTATAGAACAAAGAAATAGTAGTACACTCACCCCGAAAGTTTTAACTGTCATGGATTTGCGCTAAAGTCAAATACTATGGGGGTGTCTAGAGCTGTCTGTTCAAGGTCGCTAACATTAAATTTATTAGGGGGACATCTGTTTCTACTCTCTTGCTGTATCTTCTATCTTTGTAATAAGATAAAGGAATGTTTGTGTGAATCAAATACATGAAAGAGAATAATATAATATAATTACAATGCCTATACGATGCTTACATACTTCAAAACGTATAAACGAAATTTCTCAAAATTGGAGGGTGATAGAAAATTTTTACAAACATATTCTTTTTCAGCAGCTTGAAATCTATAAGAAACACCCAACGTATATAGAGAAACAGAAAATTCGTTAAAATTTGTTTATCAGTGTATTTATTGAAAATGTTATTTTACTCAAACGTGATGAAAGTGCTTAATAAAGTTTCACACCTGCGTATAAAACTAAAGCAACAAAACTTTATTAACCACTTAACTGATCAATATTTTTCATTGTATAAATATTGTATAAATATCAAATTGGAATATTACATTATATTTTACTATGATTTTATACTGAAAAAAGTTCAAATAATACCTAATTTTTTTCATATCTATTACAAAATTTCTAGTCTTTTATCAACGGTTTTCGAAACAGAAATTTTTGCCGAATTGAATCAGAAAAATTCTCGGATTAAATAATGCAAAATTGACAATAAAATTTTACTGGTGAAAATAATAAATCATAATGGGCAAAAACATGCTGCCCGTATGACGTGCGGGCATACCAGGGAAACGATTAATAACAAGTTATTAAACAATTTCCCGTGTTGTAAAGCAAAATCATGGTAATCAGGAAACTTATAAAACGTCCCATCTTTATCATCGTTACAGTATCCGTATCTTATAAAGAAATTTACTATCCAAATATAGCATTCGTTTTAATTCAAAATATCACAGGTATTAAAACAAGTTGGAAATTGCACGTGAAGCGTAGCAAATGAGGTGCGTTCGTACGATAATGAAGTTTTAAAAATATCACTCTCATATATCAATCTCATAAAATTGTAAATAGTTAATTACAATTAAAATGCGTAACAAACAATGTTCTCTCTATACTCATTATATAATGGAATACTTTTGTGTGGCCTTGTAAATCAATAACAAAAGTTCTTTGCACAACAGATTATGCAAAATCTATATTATAATATGCCCTTTGTCATGCATATCAGTATTATTATGTTCGAATGAGTGTAATATTATTAAAATGCATTTGAAACTTTTTTTTTCCATTGACTGTAATGTAACGGAGTACTTTTGATTGTCCCTGTATTTGATCTATGCATCCTATTTTCAAAAAAATTGAAATGACTTGACAAAATTATGTAATAAGTATGTAATTTAAATTTCAAACGATTAAAATGCATTTGCAACATTTTTCCCCATTGACCGTAATGTAATGTTATACTTTTGATCGTCCCTGTAATTGATCTATCCATCCGATTCTCATAAAATTTGAAATGACTCGACAAAATTATATAATAATTATATATTTTAAATTTCAAAAGATTTGGTTGGGTAGTTTTTGCTTTGTTATATGCGGACAGACAGATGGACTGAACGACAACTATAGGTGCCACGTATTTACATAATTACGAACACTGTTAAAAATAAAGGTGACAAACCGGTGCCATTTGGGACCCGGAGGTGAAAAGGCGGTGCCATTTGGAACCCTAGGGTGTCATAGCAGCTTGAATATGCGGTTGGGGTGACGACAGATCTGTTACTGGATGATGGGAGCTAAATAAGGTGCCATGCACTTCGTAAGCACCTCATCGGGTGACTGGCAACTTGCGCATGCGCTATGACGCGTGTCTTTCTGCTTTCGGTGTCAGCAAGTAAAGATTACGGGTGTGAGCAAATCAAAACATAGCAGTGTGTAAATTGGCGATATTAATTGAGGACTAACCACTGAGTTACAATGAAACAACAATGAGGACTTAACGATCCGGTTTGCGCGACCAGTGAACCGGGCAAAGTCTGATTAAAGGTAAGATTTAACTTTATTTTATTTTATTTTATTTTAACGTTAATTTATCGTACATCCCTATAAGTAATGTCATAAAAAAACAGTAAATTAGATTTTTTTGTTAGTATGATTGATTGTTAAGTTTATTATGTGAAGCTACAAGCTACACTCTCACCAAAATACCCGCTTGCTAATGTTAAATCTATGAGGTAGTTATTTTACAATTTCTCGTTTACATGTCAATATTTTAAAATGATTTATCGAGGCCTTAGCTACCGAGGAGCAATTGGAGCAAACTGCTCTAGGCACGGGAATACTAAGGGCGCACAATTAGAAAGAGCGAAATGAAAGATTGTAAAAATATTTACATATTTTTTCATTACAAATCAGTTATTATAGACGAATCTTGTTGCAATCGGAATATTCTATGACCATTTTACCTTATGTTTAAACTCAGCTGTTTAGATTTAACCCTTAACTGCTGTTAGTGGTCTCAGACACCGTGAGTTTTTCAAGTTTCACAGTTTAACTTGTAATTTTTAGTTTAACTATAGATACTGGTCAATTTGTTTTTAGTTTGGAGTCTTATTACTACCTCTAAATACTTTTTAATGGCTGAATTTATTTATAATATTCTTGTACACAAAGTTTAATACATAAATAGTATTCTGAGAATTAATGAAACATTTTATTCATCTTCAGATTAAATGGTCTGACAGACAGCTCACAGTAGTTATGTAACAATTTTTGTCAGAGCAGTTAAGGTTAAAATATATTTTTGCGTCTATATACAGTTAAAAGCAATTAATTTTATTCGCGAAGTTTAAATTTTAACCTTTACACGGGATCTTGGACAGCATCTGGCCGGCTTTGTATATATTGTCGGATAGATGCTATCCGAAACCCTCCTGTAAAGGCTAATTCACACCATATTGCAGCCTCGCGTAACTTCTCTAATATTGTTTCAGTATACTTGATTCGTCTTTATTTGAGAGGGGGGGGGGAACTTTTTCATTTAAGACAATTGAATACTTGCAAATCTTAAAGTAATCAAAACTTATTTACAGGGTTTTCATTATTAATATTTTCCTTATTAACTACCATTATTTCCAAAATAATCTTCATAATAAGATTAGATCGGGAGGCGGTAGCACGGACAATCATTTAGTCTCACTTAAGGATAAAAATCGCGGATAAAACCTCGATTTGCATATTAAAACGTTATTAGTCAGCCAAGTCATACCTTGGTGGGAAATGCCTAAAACCCCGAATTTAGCGGTATCTTGGGTTTACCATTATGTTTTCTTACTCCCAATTCTTCATATTTCCATACTTTTGGTTTCATTTTCTTTCAAAAAGGTGAGAAAATGTTACGGTATTGCATTGAATAAACCTTATGATCTGATTATCGGCTATGCAGATTTACACCCATTTTTTTTTTCGAAAGTATTCTTTCGCATTAAACCTTATTTAGTAGCAGAATTTTATGGTTAAATAAAATAAAATATTTTTTTTCAATAATAGTAATTTAAGTTTGATTAGACCGTAATCAGTCCCCCCCCCCTTTCTTAATCATCAACATCATCCGATATGACAAATTTGTAGTCATGAACATTCAAATTATAAAAGGAAAACAATCTGTATTTACTCCACTGAACTTTCAGAATAGTTTACAGAAATAGTGTGTGTTCAAAAAATATAACAATGAATAAAAACTTATATCGTAATTTTACACAAATGTGAAAATTTTCCGCAGGTGATGAAGATCTCGTGTTTCAAAGGCGATTTTTGCACTGTCATTTATAAATCTTAAACATTTTTCTAATGACATAATTTTTAACAATCTTTCATTCCACCCGTTCTGAAACAAGACCAATAAACAGGGCTGGCTTTTTGCCGCTAAAAACCTGGGGAGAAGAGGATATACAATAAACTGTTAGCCCTTAAACTGTATTTTAATACTAGTGATAAAAATTCTATTTTCATGTAATTGGTGTATTAATATATAATATCTATATAGGGGAGAGTGGGGTGGTGTGGGACTTTTTTTTTTTTTTTTACAAAAGTAAGAATTTTTTTTATATATACACAAAAAGAAACAATTCAATTTATAGCATGCAAGGTAAAACACTTTTTAATCCCCCTGAACAATATAGAAACATAACGTGCAAATACTATTTTATTTTAAAGAGAACGTAAGTTTCAAAATGTGTCTCATACCTACTCATTAAGAGTTATGGGACAGCAATAATAAAAAAAAAGCTATAAGGCACAAAATAACCTATAGTGTCGGTAAGATAAACAATCAAACAAAGGTTGTAAGTTGATAATGTATATGCCACAATATAAAATTCCAATATCTTCATGACTGGAATGAAAATTCAGGATTCTCTGTCATAGGTGTCATTAAGGCCCCACACTAGGCTCAGAATGTAAAGATGATAATGTAAAAGTCTATAGGAGCGTTCTTTTGAAATACCTAACTCAAATTTTAATATTTTTACATGATTCTTTTGAACAAGATAGCTGAGAATATAACGATAGTTTCAATTTCAGAACCGATTCAAACCAATTTCGTAAGTTAAAGTAATTTTAAAAAAAATCTGAAACAAAAACTGAAAAAGTAAAAACTACGCCGGTTGCGGATCGCCCTCAGCAATCTTGTGCAAAACAATCACGTAAAAATATTAAAATTTCGGCGAAATATTTGAAAAGAACGCCCCCATAGACTTTGCATTATCATCCGGGTCTTTTTCTGTGCCTAGCGTTGCGCCTTAAATAATCATCACTTTTTTTACATTTTGATGTATAAATGCATATATTATCAATGTTATAATTAATATATTATCCTCTAAAAAATTTGCATGTTAGCAATTCGCATTATTATTAATTAAAAAAAGGAACTGGACGCATCAAATTCATCCCTTTTCTGGGATGTCCCATTCCTCGCCAGTTCCTTGTTTGTGTTAAACTTCTTGTTCAAACAAAAATACTGCTTTAGGCTTAGTTTAAATTATGGATAATATACAGTATAATGTTCCATAAATAGGGAAACTATTACATTTATACATAAACAAGCCTTTAATATATTGAGACAAATAAATCAAATTTAAATTGGATTTTAGAAAAAAAAATTTCTTTCAAACATTTGCAAGTCTATGCATATCAATATTCTTTTGTAAACTGAAGAATGGATTACCATTGCTTCATCTTGTATGCGATCGATGAAATCTTTAGAATAATGCACAAAGAGAAAAACCTACAGTCCCATTCCACCCGACTTTCCCCCATATAACAAAAGGGAGACATAAAGAATTAGCCAGTTCCCTAAAGCTCCTGATATACACTATATGGCCAGAGATGACCGTCCACTTGCGATTTTAGAAATTTTGTTAAATATCTAGAAAAATGTATGTAGAATTATCCTGAAAATCTTAGTGTATAAATATAATACACTACCTGGCCATTGATTATCGTCCACTTGCGATTTTAGACATTTTGCAAAATATCTAGAAAAATACATGAGGAATTATCCTGAAACTCTCAGTGTATAAAAAATATAGTACAGGTCATCTATTTCCGTGAAGATTTCTTTCAGAAACTTTATAGGGGAGCGCCAACAAATTAAAAAATGTATGAATATGTTTTGGATAACTCTGTCAAAACTAATGCATCAAAAGCGCTCAAACTGTAGATTGTGATTAAGTGGCTTATTGTTATAAACTGTGTTCATTTTTATGTCGATAGCATGTATACTCGTAGAGAAATGAAGGTTTTTATAAAAATACTCCCAAAATTTTCCAAGATTTTTGTTTATAATTTGCAGAGTTCTTAATATAAAATAATAATATTTTCTGAAAATGGGACAAACAACATTGCACATAATACCCTGTAATCAGAATTAAAAATTAATAAAAGTGGTATGAAAAATGAGTAGGTTTTTTAAATAATTTTTCACTGCTCATGCGTGAACGATATCAAAAATTCATTTGCATATTATGTTAGCTAAATGTATAGAGCAACATTTTTGAAAGTTGCAAAATCATAGCTTGAAAATTCTGAAAATAATCGTCAATAGAATCATTTAATCAATTTATTTCCAAAATGAAGCAAAAACAAGAAGGGTTGTATCCACATATTCATTAATTAGTGTCAATATAGAATACACAATACGGAATTTACTAGTACATTTGGATACAATCCCTCATTTTTTTGCTTCATTTTGGGAACAATGGATTTTCCACTTATTATATTGACGATTATTTTTAGAATTTTTAAGCTATGATTTTGCGACTTTCACAAAAGTGGCTCTATTCATTTAGCTAACATAATATGCAAATGAAATTTTGATATCGTTGACGCGTGCGCAGTGAAAAAATATTTGGTAAACCTACTCATCTTTCATACAATTTTTATTATTTTTTAATTTTGATTACAGGATATTATGTGCAATGTTGTTTGTCAGATTTTCAGAAAATATTATTATTTTATATTAAGAACTCTGCAAATTATAAGCAAAAATCTTGGAAAAATTTGGGAGTATTTTTATAAAACCCTTAATTTCTCTACGAGTATGCATGCTATCGACATAAAAATGAACACAGTTTATAACAATAATCCACTTAATTGCAATCTACAGTTTGAGCGCTTCTGCTGCATTAGTTTTGACAGGGTTATCCAAACGATATTCATTATTTTTTAATTTGTTGACGGTCTCCTATAAGGTTTCTGGAAAAAATCTTCACGGAAATATATGACCTGTACTATTATGTGTATACACTGAGAGTTTCAGGATAATTTCTCATGTATTTTTCTAGATATTTAACAAAATGTCTAAAATCGCAAGTGGACGATAATCAATGGCCAGGTAGTGTAGTACAAGTCATAAATTTCCCTGAAGGTTTTATTCCGAAACTCCAATAGGGGACCGTCAATAAATTAAAAAGGAATGAATATCTTTTGGATAACCTTGTCAAAACTAATGTAGCAAAAGCGCTCAAACTGTAGATTATGATTAAGTGGCTTATTGTAATAAACTGTGTTCATTTTTATGTCGATAGCATGTATACTCGTAGAAAAATTAAGGTTTTCTACGAATCCGAAAAACAGTCTCAAATTCACCCAAGATTTTTGCTTATAATTTGAAGAGTTCTTGATATAAAATAACATTCTTTTCAGAAAATGTGACAAACAACCTTGCGCACAATACCCTGTAATCAGAATTAAAAAATAATAAAAATTGTTCGAATATTGAGTAGGTTTACTAAATAATTTTTCACTGCGCATGCGTCAAAGATATCAAACTTTCATTTGCATATTATGTTAGCCAAATGTATAGAGCAACTTTTGTGAAAGTTGCAAAATCACATCTTGAAAATTTTGAAAATAATCGTCAATAGAATACGTTGAAAATTCGTTATTAGCAAAATGAATTAAAAACACGGGGGGTTGTATCCATATATTCATTGATTAGTGTCAATATAGGATACATAATAGGGGCTTACTAATAAATTTGAATAAATTTCCTCATTTTTTTATTATTATTACTGGTATGGAATACCTGTACATGTTAGGGAAATTCGTTGCTAATCTGGAATAGACACTTTGTTCCAAGATATGTTTTGTAAATATGGTTAATAATGTAAATAGTTTGTAGTAACTCTTAATGATAATACAGGAAAAGAATATCTGAATGACAAGTATGAGTTGGTCATGTAATTTTCTCGTGCTGTCCGAAAATAGGCAATAAAGGAGAAAGTGCCCGGTTAAACGGATGGCATTGAGCTCGCAGGCTATACATACAACTGTATATTATACTCTTATTTCAAAGAATAATGCCCTTCCAAAAATAAAAGAAATCAACTAACTGTAAGTTATTGGACAGTGGATTAACTGCCATCCCTCTTTATACTTAACCAATGAGCCCCTAAAACTAATCAGGAAAGTGCCTTATCAGAGTGAAATTATTAACAAAATTTGAAGAAAATGTGATAATTCTGCATGATTTCTGCATATTTATATAAATTAAGGAGGGTAGCACTCTCTCCTCCCCCCCTTCGTATTTAACCAGTGAACCTCCAATGCTAATCAGTGAAGAACCTTATCAGAATGAACCTACATATAAAATTTGAAGCAAATCTGATATTTATATAAAGAGTTATCACGTTACATACAGAACCTGCGGGCACATTAGCTGTCAGGCTTTGATAGCCTTGTGAGCTATAATTTAAATTTTATTTAAATTTTATTCTTTCTTTTTTTGTTCATCTACAATTTTTGCTGTACTTTGATGATAGATTTTAATTGGACTGTCTTGTTGTGTGTTTTCCTTAATGTGTTATTATTATTTTTTCAGATAGTGAACTTAAATTTATAGTACTTACATTACCATGCTTGATACAAGAAAAGTTTCCGATTCTTTATCATGAAGAAGGTGCAGAAATTTCTGTGTTTCAACCTGTTACTGTGCTCCGCAACTCAAGCAACTTGTTAAATTACTCATGCTATGTATTAATGTTATATAAACAGTTAATTATAAAAACTGATACTTTTATAAGCTTAGTTACTTTGTGGTATGCATTGTTTTGGTTGTTTAACGTTAACTATAGTAAAAGCCAATTTAAATTTTTATCATTTTTATTAGATACTTATGTCTTCAAAATTTTCTCAGTGGCATCAGTTCCACATAGTGTTACGTCTTTGTTTAATAATATTTAATACATTCTTCGTGTTTACAATAAAAAGATTATTTGAACTAAAGGTTGTTTTTTTAATTCAATGTTTTATTCATTTCATTATATTTACTCAGTGGATTAAAATTTCAGATGCAATAAGTCAAAACACAAAAACATTTAGGCAGAAAGTGTTTTGATGTGGATACAGGACTAGAAATCAGCAGTCGTTAGTCGTCAAATGAAACGAAATTATAGAAAAATTATTCCTAGTCGTCAAATCTTGATAGCTAGCTTTCTTTAACTTTAATTTTTGTTTAGCAAATGCTTTCATTTGTATTTTAGCATACATCCCCCCCCCCCTCTGCATCATGACATCAGCACGTGTCTTAAGAATTTTGAACATTTCAATAACCTCTAAGTTAACTTCACTTTCACCAATGACTGATAAAACTGGTCCTTGGATGTTACACCCCTTTAAACAAGATTTTCTTTTATTGTGAGATATTTCTGCATCCTTATATGTTCCTAAAATAAGAAACTGTATTAAAATTGTTTTAAAATTTTTGTATTCTCTTCCTCAAACAAACAAAAAAAATATGTGTGATTTGGAAATGTTTTAAATGCCCCACCATAATTGGCAACCAAAGATTCATTTATTTGCTAACTTTTTATTTTCTGATGTACTGTTAGTCTCAGATTTTTTAAAAATTAGCTTATCCTTAGTTATATCTAAAGCTCATATTTTCTCTCTGTGGACATATTTGCTTGATTATCTGTTTTGTATGCATATTAGCTTTATAAAAATAATAAATTTTTCCAGAATCCAAATATTGTAGTTTAATCAGGTTTCATACTTATGGAAAGTCAGTTTTTATTTTGTTTAGTAAGAAAAAGTGTTTAATATATAAAGTTTCCTCCCCACTTCCCTTCAATACATTAAAATTAAATATGCAATGCAATATTATTACTATTAACATGGTTGTGAAAAGAAATAAGAAAATATGAAATGCAGTTGGCACATCGAAAAAAAATTGTAGGCATTATTTTGACACCTTACATACAGTTCTTAATTTCTAATCCTGTGTGGATATATGCTATAAAATATGGATTTCCATAAGTTCACTATAAAGGTAAGTACTACATATATTGTAAAAATGATTTTTTTTTTTTACTCAATTTCATCTGTGATTTTACCACAACTATAAAATGAATTTATTTTCTATAATTCATTTCATAGCTTGATGGCTAACTTTCTGGAAGAATTTTAAAGAATATGAAGTATTCTTACTAACTTAAAAGTTACACAGCATTTATTACATATTCTTTTCTAATTTGGGTTTTACATTTTTTTAATTAGATACAGCAGGGTAGCTGAAAAAATATTGGTGCGTTTTTTGACATTGATATTTCACAACTAAAATCTGAGAAATACTTATTTTAAAATTTTGTAGCATTTCTTCTACTATATGAAAATCTTAATCCTCCGAAAAGTTCACAACCGTCAAAATGAACAGCAACTAATATGTTCAACGAAGTATTTGCCTCATGGAAGCAAAATAACTTTAATGGAACTTCCAGCAGTATTGGGGCCTTCACATGGAGCAAAAACAACATTGACCATCTGCGTGGATATTTAATAACAGGTGTATTGCCTTCGAATAATCAGATCTTAACTCACTTGACTTCTGTAGAAAAGCTAGAAATAGAAAATCCCCAGTTTGCATTGTATGTGATGCGAAATTATCAAGGCATAGAATGATTTAAATCAGAATTATCTGCAGCGGACTGTCAATTCTGTGATCTTTCGTTTTCAAACTTGTGTAAAAAATAAATTTCAAGCCAGTGAACAATTTGTTAAAATATTGTTATTTCTTTTATATTTTATTATTAAATTATGTCATATATTTTACAGGATATAGCATTTTTCTGTGTTCCCATACTTTTCAGTTGCCCTGTATATAAAATAATGAAAATACATGTCAAGCAATATACTATGTGTCAAAAAAGATGGTTACTTATTACTTCTGAAACTATAAGAAAATTATAAAAATATTCATATGAAGATAGATAATTCAATTTGTACTTTCTCTTATTTTGGAGTCAAAAAACATCAAATTTTTATGATGTTCTTGCATCTAAAAATGCCCAATCACAAAAATAGTTACTGGCCCTTTCTTAAACATACCCAAAACGTTTGATCCAAACATATGAGTTAGAGACAGTCAAAAATCATGATTTATTTCATTTTACAAGAACTTCAAAACATAAAATTGAAAATCAGGCTTCAAATTGCATGACAAAGTCACAATATTTGACTCTAACTCAGTGATTTTTAGAGGCAGAAAATAGGTGTAGATGTTGTGTAAATTTTCCGATTTATTCTAACAAAACCTTTTGGGTATGACTAACAATGCAATAGTGATGACTTATGATTGGTGATTTTGAAATGCAAAGACTGTATAAAAGTTAAAATTATGAATTTTTCTTAAAATACTCTCCATGTAAATGAAAGTACAATTTGAATTCTCTGCCTTTCTATGATTATTTTTGTAGTTCATATTATCCCTCTCTGAGTTACAAAAATATGCTACAATTTTTCTTTGGACACCTGATAATGAGTTTAAAAATGTAATATTCCATCAATCTAAAAGAAAAAAAAGACTCAAAATATTGACTGATCATGATAATTTTCTCTGCAGAATTCAATTTAAAAATGGGTAAACACTTTCTATTTCATGATTCAAACCAATACAATTTCTTGACAAGCAGGGTGGGGGGAGGGGGGTTACAACTGTGGGCCATAGATTGTGAGTGCTATTTCTTGCATGATGCCACAGGGCACACTGGATTATGTGTTTCATCCGTTCACCCTCTAGGGCACCCTGGATAAGTAATATCATTATTCTCCCCTGAGATGCCATTCTTTCACCCCTTAAGGTACCCTGGGTGAGGGGTGCCATTACTCTCCCCTCAGATGCGATCCTTTCACCCTCTGGGGCTCCCTGGATAAGGGGTGCCATTACTCTCCCCTGAGGCGCCATCTTTTCACCCCCTGGGGCACCCTTGTTAAGGGGTGCCATTACTCTCCCCTGAGATGCCATCCTTTCACCTCCTGGGGCACCCTGGATAAGGGGTGAGATTATTCTCCCCTGTGGTGCCATCGTTTCACCTTATTGAACACTGTGGATAAGGGGTGCCATTATTCTTCCCTGAGGTGCCGTCCTTTCACACCCTGAAACACCCTGGTTTAGGGGTGCCATCCTTTCACCCTAGTTAAGGGTGCCATTTTAGCTCCTCTAGGGGTGTCACCAGTGAGACAAGCCTTTCACCCCTAAAAGGTGCAATGTGTCACCATTAGTTTTAACAGTGAACGCACTTAAAAAAGAAAGAAACATTAATAAACAAGAGAGTTTGCAGATTGGATCTTGTTACAATCATAACAGCTTCTGACGAATTATCAGTCAAAAGTGTTTTATTATTTTACATATTTATGTTTCTCTAATATTTCTTGAATAATTCATTGTTTAAGGATGATATATTGCACTTAAAATGATTTAGTAGCGTGATAAATATTAAATTTATTCAGAAAAATGAAAACTACCTATTCAGTAAGCGTCTTGCTAATATGTTTAAAAAATGAATCCGTCAAAATTACATTTAGAAACCTACTATAAAAATAATGTCTGCACGCAAACCTGGGAGAATATATGCTTTCATATATCATTTTTTTAATATGTCTGTTTTAAAATGCATGCATATTTAAATACTTATGTATTGTAATTGCAAGTAATATTTTATAACGTATATTTTATCAGATTTTGTTTATTCAATGGATTAATTTTAACACAAATATTTTAATTGGTAAATTAGTCACGCAAATTGCGATTTTCCAACTGGATGAAAAATTATGCAGGCCAAGATTTGAACCAAGGGTTTTTTGGCTAAAATTCCACATGCTTTGCTAAATGAGCTATCTCTGACAAATCTGACTGATTTAACTTACTTAAAGATTCTTATTGATTCAGATATCTCGTTTGACATCTGAATCACTATCGTCTTGCTCAGTGTTGAATTCAGACATTTTTCTCCGGGGGGAGGGATTTCTGTGGCTCTGGGGAGGAAGACATTGTAGATTTCCACGGAAGATTGCACTTTTTTACCATTAAAAACATAAAATTTTAAATCTTTCATCTCATTGCTCTGTGGGGGGATGTCTCCCCCCGTTCACCCCTGAATTCAACAACAGGCTTGTTTTCTACCACCTTAAGACTCCGTTCAGATTACAATACTCTTCCCTTCAACTGAATTCTCAGAAAAATTCGGGAAGTCTTTTGTATAGAATCCATTTGCGGTTTCTTCATAATAGAAACGAGAGGAATTAACAGAAGAATCGGGAGATAAGCAATCCACCCTACTTGTCGGAAATATTTTTCTTTTGCCGGACAACCGTCCCTTTCATGAAAAACTCATTAAGATCAAAAACACCGCGTCGCCAAAACAAACGAACCAACACCGAACTTCAAGAAGTGGCCAAATGTGTTTGGGCCTTAACACAGCACCACGGTTGGGACTTGGAAATCAAAAGCTTATGGGTGGCAGCAAGACTAAGAAAACCAAATATATAAGCTTCCTTATCGGAACAATAACCCCGGATGCCTGTTGAAGCTCTTAACGAATATTTACAGTTGGTTGGGTGCGATTCTTATGAATATTTTCTGGACAGCACCCGTCAGTCTATCTCCCTGTTTTGTGGGTTTCTCAACTCTGATTATTTTCCGACAATCATCGCTCACATTCCACTTCTGAATTGCTTATGTCATATTCGATTTTAGGCAGTTCAGCTCGCTATATATATGCACTAAGGATCGGCCCTTTCTGTGGTAACCGAGCCCCATCAGTTTCTAAGAGGTTCTGCATTCAAGCTAGTAGACGGGAGGTGCTGAGTTCGAACCCAATCGCACTCGCCGGCCTAACCGTTCGGAATTTTCCTGGTTTTCTTTGAACCTTGGATAAACTTGCATGAATACGGGTTAGGTTCCCTTAAAATGAAGAGGATACTCTCCCTAGGACTTATATCCCTAGTGGCAGATAATCGACCATCATGAATAACACCAAAACCAGTGGCAGCCGATGATTACACCTTTCTTGAAATCCGGTTGGTTATATGGGGTTTTATGGCGCAAGGTCGTCCAGGGTAAATTCTGCACCAATTCTTGAAATCAGATAATTCTGTCCTTTGTGGCATCTCTCATGCGACTGATGCCAATGTTGTTTCGAACAACATGTTTAACGGTGGAGAGTTAATCACTCAGTAATATCAGAACTGCAGATATCAGCATTTGCTTAGGTGTCCAAATACTTATTGACAGATAGTGTACAGGGTAGCGAGTAGTCAGAGAAAAACATAGTAAAAATAGAGGAAACTACCAGTATTTTCTTACAGAAAGTATTTCAAATAATATTAAGAGATTAAATAAAGCGAGCTTCTCTTTAACAAAATATTGGTATTTAAGGGTGTATTTCGATCAAACCCGTTTATTTTCAGATTTATTTTAAAATTCATTTTTGCTCTCAAATGCACCAAACCTTCAAAATCTCTTATTTAGAAACTACATAACGTGCCGTGTTTGTCGATTGTTTGTTAAATGTAGAAAATATTTGTCAAAGTTGAAAACATGCTGTCAAAGTTGCCGACTTGGACAGAAATTTCCGAACCTGGAGATCTGGGAACGAAAAAATGATCGAACTGTGAAAATAATTGTTTATAACTTAAATTCTAATTAATTTAGGGAAAAATTACATCACACGACATCTTGCTCATCACTTCAAAAATCACCCCAGCAAGTTTCATGTTTCTACTTTTAAAAATGAGTCTGAAAATCTATCGGAAAATTTCGAGCTATTGAAGGTAGAAAATCATTTTTTTCGAATACACCCTTAATATCTTTTTTGGCTGTATTTTTCTTTGACCTCTCGCCACGCTGGTGTATATATGTGTGGCATGTATATTCAAATTTATTTAAGGTTTTTAAGTTTTCAGAGCTCATTTCGGATTTTTTCTTTAATAACGTCACTGTAAATGAGTGTATTTGACTGAAACAATTGCAATCGACGGGCCGAACCATTCAGCTCTCTTTAGGCGAAAATATTATCTAGGCCACTGCTGCAATAACTGCATACAATTGTGAGAAAATCGGCGAACAGACCTTGTATCTAAATGAGTTTTTTGAACCATTCTTGTGAAGATAACTAATAAACATTTCTTCTTATATTTCGATTAAATTTTTTTTATTGTCTATGTTCATCTTACATCTCATAACAATATTCTTTAAAATCATGTAAACACTATTTTAAAAAATATTTACACAAAAACATATTTACACTCAGAGTATAATTTTTCTGTGGATTTTGTTTTTACTTTTTTCCCCAACAAAAATTTAATATTTACTATTATTGTCAATTAAATCATAACTTTTACATGTATTTTGTTTTAACTTCTTTTCGATGAAATTTACTGTGTTAGTATTGCCTGCATTTATAAAGTATAACTTTTACTTCTTTTGAACAAAATTTAAAATTTGCTACTATCTACAGTCAAATATGTTATAATTTTCAAATGAGTCTTGGCTTTATTTCTTTTCAACAAAATTTATGATTAAATATTATCAGCAAACAAATATAGTATCATTTTTACACGCGTTTCGTTTTCAACTTTTTTTAAACAAATTTTAAGCTTTATTATTATCAGCGGACAAATATAGTATAATTTTTACATGTGTTTCGTTTTCAATTTTTTTAAACAAAATTTAAGATTCATTATTATCACCAGTCAAATATAGTATAATTTTTACTGTGTTTCGTTTTCAATTTTTTTAAACAAAATTTAAGATTCACTATTATCAACAGTCAAATATAGTATAATTTTTACTGTGTTTCGTTTCCAATTTTCTTAAACAAAATTTAAGATTCAGTATTACCAACAGTCAAATATGGTAAAATTTTTACAAGCGTTTTGTATTCAATTTTTTTTTTTTTAAATTAAGATTCATTGTTGTCAGAAATCAATTATGAGGACCTCAGAAGCCAAGGAATACAAGTGAAAAAAATTCGATTTGGAGTAAATTGAGTTCAAAGATAATGGACGTTAAATATGAACATCAATAATAATTGACGTTAAATTTGAACATCAATAATAATTGACGGAATTGAAATAGGAAATGCCACTTGTTTCATGGTGGTCTTTGAACTCTAATTTCAATAACTGTAAAAAAAGTAGAATACAATTTTCTTTAAATTTATAATTAATCAATTTTGATTACTATTTGGCAAAAGTGGTTTATCTTTAAAACAGAGCACATAATTAGAAAACTAATTATATTCCTTTACCTGAAAAGGAAAAAGCATATTTCGAGGTCGTCTATGCACTTACCCTAATAGCATGCATGGTCACATCACATCTGTGACCAAAATGCCACCACTCTGTGACGTCACATTGTGACTGAGATGTGACTTTCTTAAAAATCTTTAGAAATTTATAAATATCCTTCAAAAAATGTTGTTTACTTTAAAAAACATGTTTCTGGTAATTTAAATATCGTCGCTTTTGTCACAGTGTCGTCACAATGTTAAAGTCAAATTAGTCACAAATGACACATTTTTCACAAATTTGTCACATTGTGACCACTTTGTGAAACGTCACAAAAGAGCTCTAAAACGGCCATAACGACTTCACATTTTAGTCACTGTGACTTCACATCGACGTCACGTGACGTCACATCGACAATCGATGGTCACAAAGTCACAATGTGACTTCACAACGACGTTGCAGTGACGTCACCATGCTTTACGGGTAATTAATTTTTTTTAATTTTGTCCCTTATACCCCTTGATTTTTGGGGATCCTCATACAGTATAATTTTTATATGTGTTTAGATTTCAATTATTTTAAACAAAATTTAAGTTTTACTATTAGCAACTGTCAGATATAGAGTAACTTTTGTATGTGTTTCGTTTACAATAATATTAAACAAAATTTAAGATTTACTATTATCAGCGAACAAATATAGCATCATTTTTACATGTGTTTCGTTTCCAATTCTTTTTAACAAAAATTAAGATTTTCTGTTGCCTGTAGTCAAATATTATACAGTATGTTCCCTCTCAACGGGGACCAATGGTTAAGAGCCCACAATAGTCACAGAAAAAGTACACAAAAAGACCCGGATGATCATGTAAAGTCTATGGGAGCGTTCTTTTCGAATATCTCGCTCAAATTTTAATATTTTTGCATGATTTTTTTGAACAAGATAGCTGAGGGCAATCCACAACCGGGCTAGTTTTTACTTTTTCAATTTTTGTTTCAGATTTTCTTTAAAAAATTACTTTAACTTTCGAAACCGGTTTAAACCGGTTCTGAAACTGAAACTATCGTAATATAAAAAATATATAACCAAAATCGAAAAAGTAAAAACTAGCCTGGTTGTGGATTGCCCTCAGCTATCTTGTGCAAAAAAATCATGCAAAAATATTAAAATTTGAGCGAGATATTAGAAAAGAACGCTCCCATAGACTTTACATGGTCATCCGGGTCTTTTTGAGTAATCTTTCTGTGACTATTGTGGGCTCTTAGGAGCACACACTAGTCACGCGGTAAAAGCCGAGTGCTAATGTAAAGTCTATGGGGGCGTTCTTTTCTAATATCTCGCTGAAATTTTAATATTTTTACATGATTTTTTTTTGCACAAGATAGCTGAGGACGATCCACAACCGGCCTAGTTTTTATTTTTTCAGTTTTGGTTTCAGATTTTCTTTAAAAAATTACTTTAACTTTCGAAACCGGTTTAAACCGGTTCTGAAATTGAAACTATCATAATATAAAAAATATATGAGCAAAATCGAAAAAGTAAAAACTAGGCCGGTTGTAGATCGTCCTAAGCTAGCCTATGCAAAAAGAATCATGTAAAAATATTAAAATTTGAACGAGATATTAGAAAAGAACGCCCCCATAGACTTTACATTAGCGCTCGGCTTTTACCGCGTGACTAGTGTACGCTCTTAATTTCTAAACCGTTAGTGATAGACATATAGTTCCAATTGCAAAAATGCTTTAAAAAGGTAAAGAATTGTTTTTTAAGCGGTTTAAGTTAAAAAAAATTATTAAAAAAATACGAAAATTGAATTTTTATATTGTCTTCCGTTCCTATAATTGATATTTAGTAAATTTTTACCACTACACTAACAAGTAAGACAAAAAAGTCTCATTCCTCTGCGATAAAAACTGACCGAGTAATAGCTGTTTAAAGTTGAAGCATCTTTTTTTGCTGCAAAATAGGGGTCAGTGACAAATTTATTGGAAATAAAAATAAACATCAGATATAAAACTTAACATTAAACATTCAGAGTAAAAAAATGTTTATACAATACTATTTTTAAATTTATGTTGATGTTTAGATATTAAAGCAAAATATATAACTTGTACTAAAAATATAAGTAAAAAAAAAAAAAAAAAACAGAAATTTTGTTAAATTAAATTATGAAAAGCAAGTCACAATTTGTTACAAAATGATACCTATTTAAAATTCTGTTAGATTACTTAACATAATAGAATTTGGTGTGGTCTTATAAAAGAAATAAATGGTACACACCTAAAATCGTATTAATAATACATTGTCATTGGATACAAATAAGTATGAATTGAACCTCGATCGGATACTTGGAAGTGAGTTAAAATTTGAATACAAATTTTGATCTAGGAAAACATATATATGAACGTAATAAGTAAAATAAAAACTTATCAAAATAACGAAACCTTTTAAAACAAAATCATGAAAAGAAACAGATTTATTTCCTTACAAAATAAACCATATGTAGAAATACAATTGAGGATGTAAATTTCAAAACTCGCCTTACCATATTTGTTTTCTCTATCAGTCTATACCAATCTGCACTAATGTAACACTAAATCTTCAAATTTATAATGAAAACTAATGGATGCATTTAAAGGTTTTTTGCGATTTCCCAAAATTTGATTTTTCGATAAAGAGAGTTTTGGTACTCACGTCTTCAATTATTTTAACCAATCTAGAAGTTTATTAATAAAACTTAACACTACTGTAAACCTAATTCGATAGCAGCACCTTCAGTTAAATCGCTTTAAAAATATTTCTTTAACTCATTTAAAACATTTTTGTAACTGGAACTATATGTGTGTGACAAATGATTTAGAAATTAGCCATTGGAAATCTTGGAAATGGACATCCTTTATAATACTTTAAGCACTTAGTGTACGTTCCCTTAGCGGTTTATATGCCGAATTAATATCGTAATGTAATTATAATTTTGTTTTTACTATAATACAGCTTTAAATGCTTTAATTTATGAATAAAAATTTAGAAAATTACAAAAAAAATATTTCTGCGGTTTTTTTTTTTTAATCTCTGCGTTTGCATTTTGTTACATGATTATTGAATGACAACCTGTTCAAATATAACAAATTATTTTTCGCTATATCTTTTTTTTTTTTTTTTTTTTTTTTTTTTGAGTATTTTCTCGAATTTTAAAAACATTTAGATTCCTAGCGGTCAAATCTAAGTAATATAGAGGAAACGATAAAAGCAAATAATGTATTTTTTATGCAAATTAATGAATTTACATTTTCCTTATACCTGTGATAAGTGCTTAAACATAAATATATTTTTTTTCTCAAAAGTTAAAATTAACCTTACATTTTATAAGAAAAACAAGTACATAGTTATTATGTTGGAAAATATATATTTTGTATTACAAGTAATGCAATGTTCCTATTTGGGAACTTTGGCGTTTAAACGGTTAAAGCTTAATCCAACTCATCCGTTTTCAATTACAGAAAAGTGGTTTAAGTCATGAAATTTAAATTTTCATATCTCGGTCAATTTTAATGTTAGATGAATGGGACCTTTTTTGCATTGTTCGTTAGAGTGATAGAAAATTTTTACTAAATATCACTTATAAGACCAGGGGACCATGTAAAAAATTAATTTTCGTAATTTTTTAGTAAAGTTAAAAAAAAAAATCTAAATCGCTTTAAAAAATTCTTTACATTTTTAAAAGCATTTTTGCAATTAGAACTATATGTCTATGACTAACGGTTTAGAAATTAGCCATTGGTCACATTGTAAAAATTTAATCTGTGTTAGTTTTTATTATTTACAACAAATTTTAAGATTCTGCTTTTAGAAAAGTTTATAAGTATCTGTAAAAAAGAAAAATAAATAAAATCCAGTCCTTTTCACACCCCATTACCTTTCTTTTGACGTATTCCTTAATTTAATATCTGTCTGACAATTTCCAAGTAGTAGAAGGAAAGTTTATTTCTCTAAGGGTACCACTTTAATTGATCGATGTAACCAAGTTGTCACTTTCTTTTCAAAACGAACATTCTCCCATTTCAAATGGGTAAAAGTTTTCCAACTTTGTTGGCCCAGCTTCTTTTCTGAAGTCCTCATTTCTTGAAAACCGTTAATTTTATTATAAATAGCCTGACGTTGAAGCATAGCAGGAAACTTTCATTTTATTAGCATGTTTTTGGAAAATAATTAAAAAGATAAGTTTCGTTATTGAATTAAAATGTTTCGCTGATGAGACACAATGTCAGAAAATTTTTATGCGTGAGCGTAAACAGTCATCTTAAATCTTATTAAAATTTACTGTATTAAGCATTAAGAATGCAATGAATAGTCAGTAATTATTCGTTAATTAGATTATTTCCCTGTAACACTGATTATTTAAAAACTCGAGAATTTGAAAATCATTTTTTTTTACACATAGATATATATTTTTAACTTTCTTTCGTACATAGAAATTACTCATAATACTTAAGAAATAGAAGAATTAATTATATTCAAAGGCGAGAGAAATATTTGATGGTGTTATTCATAAATTTTTTAAATAAAATAATACCAGTACAAGTTAGTTATTAATTACACTACACATAACAATTAATATTTCTCTTATAGTAAGTTTAGTTTACTGCAATTTGATTTTTAGAGCAAAGTATAGTTTACTCTAAAAATCAAATTAAGGATTCCCCAAAGCATGATGCGCTAAAAAAAATGTTAAGTCTCTGTTTTTATCTGCATATTATACTCTACTTTTGAAAAGAAATCTGCGATACAAAAAATCTTAGCGAATTTGGCCAGAGTAATGAATAAGATTATAACACTTCCAGTAAAATTAAGTCAATATATCTTAGAAATATTTTGAAAATTTAAAAAAAGAAACATACTTTAAAAGTACACAGAAAAAAGAAATTGAAAATATTAATATTCCGAAAAGGCATAAAAAGTAAAAAGGCATTACACACCCAAATTAAAAAAAGCAATTAAAAGGTTTAAAATTAGCGACGAGAAATTGATATGCTAGTGAACAACACTCTCAAAATGTCCATGGCTGATTCAACTATAGTAGGAAGGTTAACTTTTAGTTTTCCGTTCATCTGACAAAACCGTATTCGTCTCTGTCCTATGTATGTCTACAGCAGTGTTCGGTATGAACGCGCTCACTGAACGAAAACTCACGAGTTTCGCTCACTATCTGTGAACTTTGAACTGAACTTCGCTCACTATTTTATAAACGAGTTTGAACTGAACGGAAACTCAAAAAATAGACGAGTTTTAACGAACGAAATTTACGTTCAAATTTACGTTCAATTTTTTCATAATTTATTTAAAATTTTTCCATACCTTAGTACACTTTATCCCTCTTTCAAATGCCATTTAGAGGCCTACACGAGCCTCAGGACGGGTTAAGTCTGGATATCACTTCTCTGGGTAGTATCCTAATCTTACTTCTTCTGCAGACTCGATTCGCGCCGAACCGAACCTGGGCTGTATATAATTTCGCCGAAAATAGATATATACAGTAAACTCTCTATACAAGGTGGACTGTGTAAGGCGGAAATATGTCTAAATCGGAAAGATTTTCAAGTTCCTGCGAATCCGCAGACAGAGCAGAATTTGTCTTCTACGGAAAATTTTCAAGATACCGATCGATTCCGCTATAGCCATAGTTTATTCTAATTTTAAATTACCATGATTCAACAATTAAACTTTTCTTTAAAGAATAGTTCATATACAATGCTAGGGGATGGAGGAAACAGTATTATAAAAGGTGCTACAAAAATCTGTATATGACGAAATCCTGTGGAACAAACTGCCTATGACGGAATTTTCTTTTAAACTGAAAATTGAAAATTTCTTTTAAACTGTTCATCCATGCAAAATGAATACAATAATACGGTAGAAAAAATATGTTAAACATTTACACCTGCTAAAAAGAAACGTATTTTTTTCTTTCCAGTGCGGTTTCATCTTAGAAGATTTTACTTTTACCATATATCATTTTTTAGATTTTTATGTCTCTATAACATTCAAGATGGATTAATAATACTAATGATAGCTGAAACATTTACATACCACTAACAGAGGTTCATTAAAAGCATAAATATCGCAGCCTACGGCACTTCTGCATAAATGCAGATTATAATCAGACTAAGGTAAGTTTTTTTGGCCAGAACTCTTCCGTAAGGGTAAATATCAATGTTCTGTAGAAATGTACTTGGTGTTTGGTCGGGTTCGGTGCGAAATTTCAACTTTTTTTTCCGAGCCGGGCCAAGCTCGGGCCTTTTTTTTAGCTATTATATCGGGCCGGGTCGGGCCTTGTTTTTAGCTATTATATCGGGCCGGGTCGAGCCTTGATTTTAGCTATTATATCGGGCCGGGTCGGGCTGCTAAATTTTCTCTACGAGCCGGGCTGGACTCGGGCCGAAATTTTTATTTTAATATCGGGCCGGACATTTTTTTTCTATGGATCGGGGCTGGAAAGTTCCGTCCGTGCATACCTCTATCTTACATATCGAATAATCAAATGATTAGTTCAGAAAATTTTGTGAATTTGGACAATAATATCCAAACCATAAAAAAAAGGGAACTTTTTAGTGAACTTCGTTCACTTTTACAAACGAGCTTGATTTGAACGAGTTCGTTTGAAAATTTTTGAATTTGAACGTGAACTTAAATCACTTTTCAGAAATTGAACGTGAGTTTGAGTTAGTTCGTTTATTTTTTGAACGTGCCCAACACTGGTCTACAGATCCGTCACAGAATCCGTACTCAAAAACTGAATAAGTCAAAGACATCAACTTTTAGCTGAATACCCCGTGACACACGACAAATCATATTTTTTTTTTAAAAAATTATTATTTTAATTAAATTAATTCTATCAATGTCATCCGCTGATTTTTGGAATTTACATTTTAAAAGATAACCTTAATTTCAGCGTTTGGTGCACCAACATCATAGCTTGGAGATAAAGCATCTCGCTACTAAACAGAAGGTTCATAGCTCGAGTCCCAGTACTGGGAGTTGAAATTCTAATATAAAGATGGATTCAATTAAAAGAAACTTCGCATTTTTTGCAAATTTAAAAGTTTATAATATATATATATATATATTGCTATTCATATTATTTTTTAGAATTCAATTTTCTTTCCTTTTTAAAAATCACAGCGATTTATTAATGATTCAGCATTTTAAATTTTCTTAAAACATTTTTTTTTCGTTTTTAGAAATTTAAAATTTTATTTATATTTTTCATTTTATTTCTATATATTTTATTTTATTTACACATAATATTTTTTTTAAATTCCAAACCGTTTTATAGTTCAGTATCAATTTGAAAAACTACTCTTTATTTTTCAGATAAATTTTTAGTGGGACATAAATTTACAGCAACTTCAATTGGTAAAATCATAACTCACATTGCAGCAAAATTCCCAAAGCAATGCATAAAATAGAAAAGTTGCTTGCATATAATAAAATGTAACAGCAAAAATTTATAAGTCGAAAAAGGCAAAAACAAAATTAGGTAACTTTTTAAATCAGTGCGTTTTTGCCGCATGGTATTCAAATGATGGCGGCTATCTTTGAAACATTGTTGCCACTCGTTAAAAATAAAATATTGAAAAATTATCCTTAAACATACATTTTTTAAACTTTGAAAAATAATTTAAGTAACTGTTGTAATTATTTTTACAAAATTTTTCTTTGCCGAAAAATGTCTTGTTTTCGTGCAATGGCCCTTCGTCAGACATATTAAACAAGTAGATTGGCTTAGAAAATGCAAGAGTGGTTGATGAAGTAAAAATAAAAAAGTCCTTCCGGCAATGCCGGGAGGAAGAGGTAGCTTTCATATACTTATATATTTATTTATTTATTTTAAGGTAAGTTACATTGTTCAAAAATACTAAGCTCAGATTAGTGGAAATAATCTTATAAAATTAGTGATTTTATAAGATTGAATTCTAGTTTTTGTAAAGATTGAATGTTAATAAGAATTTTTAGAAATTAGCCATCTTTTATTCAACCTGGTATTATTTTAAGCGATTTAGAGAGTCACCAAATTCCACGATATCATAAAGTGTATGCCATTTTAAAGCAACATTGTAGATCGTTCAGATCAGACCGTTTCAAAATGTCAGCCATAAGCAAAATTCAAAGTGCTATAACTCAATCATTTTTTAAGATATAGACAAAATAAAAAGTGTTCTGGAATTGTTGTTTTAAGTTCTAACACGTAAAAAAAAAATCTTTTTCAACTTTTAATTTTTTCGCATTTAATTTTAAATTTTAAATTTTTTAAAAAATTTAAAATGGCCACCATTTTGAAACAAAATGGTAGATGATGCTGGCCAACGAACTCGGTCGAGACATTTGTATGTACTAAGTACATACCAAGTTTCATTGAAATCGGTTCATAAATACGCGTGTTATCACGTGACAAAAATCAGATCGTTTCAAAATGTCAGACATAAGAAAAATTCAGTGCTATAACTCAATCATTTTGTAAGATATAGACAAAATAAAAAATGTTCTGGAATTGTTGTTTTAAGTTCTAACACGTAAAGGAAAAATATTTTTCAAATTTTGATTTTTTCGCATTTAATTTCAAATTTTTAAATTTTTAAAAAATTTAAAATGGCCACCATTTTGAAACAAAATGGCGGATGATGCTGGCCAACGAACTCGGTCGAGATATTTGTATGTACTATGTACATACCAACTTTCATTGAAATCGGTTCATAAATACGCGTGTTATCACGTGACAAAAATCAGATCGTTTCAAAATATCAGCCCTAAGAAAAATTCAAAGTGCTATAACTCAATCATTTTGTAAGATATAGACAAAATAAAAAGTGTTCTGGAATCTTTGCTTTAAGTTCTAACACGTAAACGAAAAATATTTTTCAACTTTTAATTTTTTCGTATTTAATTTTAAATTTTAAATTTTTTTAAAAAATTAAAATGGCCGCCATTTTGAAACAAAATGGCGGATGATGCTGACCAGCGAACTCGGTCGAGACATTTGTATGTACTATGTACATACCAAGTTTCATTGAAATCGGTTCATAAATACGTTAGTTATCGCATGACAAAAATCAGATATATATATATATATATATGATTTTCTATTTTTATCTTTTTATTATATTTGTATTTTCTCTTATATTATGGCAGTACTTAGTAAAAATATCGATCCTGGCAAGATACACAATGCATCTTTGCAGTGTAGTGCCCGGTACAGGAGCAATAATAGGGTTACTCCTGGACCGTCATCCAGTTTCCATATACATGCTCCTCCTCCTCAATTATATTTTCAGAAATGTTCTGATATCCGATGTAAAACTTGTCCATCTGCTTCTCAGTCACAAATCGTATCAGATCCTCATATTTCTATTTTTTTTAAGGCTTTTAATATAATTTATAGTATAACGTGTAACGTGTAACATTTGCAATTTGAAATATATTGGTGAAACTTCTGGTCCTCTTCATATACGCATGAATCAACATCGGTCAGATTCTGATAAAAATGTAGCAAAAAATATACAGTCTACAGCTGAAATACAGCATTTTCATAAACATAAATTTAAAAATACTACTATTGAAATAATACAAATTCAGATAAATAAATCTGAGCGTCTCTATTTAGAGTCTTCATATATGAAATATTATAATACACTTTATCCTTATGGTCTTAATAGTGAGGTTTTTAAAAGATCTGTTAAAGTTTTTTCATCTATAAATGATACTACAGATTATTCTCCCATTTATCATAGTTTAAATCATCTTATAAATCCTAAAACTACACGTAACAAAAGAGGTAAAGGTTCATCTTCTAGTATTACTCCTAAAAACATTATAATTCAACAAATTAATAATCTGCATCGTAATTATTTAAAAAATTACAATTGGTTTCTAATACGTAAATATATTTTTGGAATAAAAAAGAAACATATAGTACAATATTTAAATATTTTTCTCAGTAAAACTTACTCTAAACATTTTTCAGATGTTTTTTATGATCTCATTATGACTCGTGTCAACCTTTACAATATAAATTTACTAAAAAAACCTAAAAATCTACAAACTAATACTCAAATGGTAATTACTTTTTCTAATCCAATATTTAATAAATTCAATATTAATTCCATATTAAATGATAAAAACTGTCAATTTCCTATTAATAATATTCATATTTCTAAAACCTTTAAGTATCCCATATCTATCGGCAGAACGATTTTTAACTATAATTCTTTCGCTAAATCTTCTTTTGATGCTAGTACTTTACCCTGTAAATGCAATGATCCCTCTCTACAAAAATATATAAATAAAGATCATGGACATATTATTACTGGTAATCTTAATCTTGTAGATGATTTACAACTTAGAAGAATTATGGGTTATGGGACCAAGTACAGAATTCCATCCAAATTAAACATTAAATCTATCATAAAACAATTTACATATGATATAGATATATTTATTTATAAACTTGCAATTTATTATAATAAACCCATTGAATATTTTAATCAATGGAAAATATTAGTTATCGATAAATTAACCAGGTCCTTAAAATATAATATTTCACACCTAGAATATGTAAATACACAGCATCTGTTTAAGCACATCAATAAGTTACAACAAAACTTTGTAATAACTTATGTTGATAAATCTCTTAATAATTATGCCATTATTTGTAAATCTTATTATCATCAACTGCTTAAATCTAGTATATCTAATAATAACACATTCCAAAAAATTAATGATAACTTACTTGCCAAATTAAAATAATCGTAAAATTAAAGGATTCTATAAATTATTAGACATTAACCCTACTAACTTTAAATATCCTTATCTAGTCCTTATACCCAAATTTCATAAGCATCCTGTTAAATTCAGAACTGTTACAATTGGTTGCAATACTTATAATAATGCTGCTAACAAACTTCTATTAGTAATTCTTAATCAAATATATAATATTACAAAAAAAAAAGTGATAATACACATTGCATAAAAAATAGTTATGAACTGGTCCATAATATGAAAAATCTTAAATGTATAAAAAATATCACTACCTATGATTTTAAAGATTTATTTAATAATATCGATTTATCGAATTTACATAATATCATAAATGAGCTTTTTAAAAAATATCAACACGAGTTGGATATATCACATAATATCGATTCTGATTACTTTCATACCTTAACTAATTTCATTATCTATAATAATTTTATCATGCATGATAACAATATATATATTCAAAATGTTGGTATACCACAAGGTGGTAGTACATCTAGTGTATTATCTGACTTATACTTATATTACTATGAACGTCATTATTTAAATAATACAATACATTTATATCGATATATAGATGACGTAATTTTAATTTATACTGATAACACCTGTTTATCTCAATTCCCTGTTGATTATCCTTCTAATCTAGAACTTTCAAAAAACCTACTTTTTAATAATACAATCAATTTCTTAGATATTAAAATTATATTAAAAGAGAACAAATTTATAACTGATATTTATGACAAAAGGAAAGAATTTAATTTTAAAGTTAATACCTTTACTAATTTTAAATCTTGTCTTCATAATTCTGTATATCGTAATATAATACTTAACCATTTATATAGAATAAAATGTCTATGTTCTTCCCATTTAATTAATACTAATATTAAAAAGCTTGTATATGATGCTATAAATAATGGTTATCCTAAAAAATTCATATATTCTTTAATTTATAATTAGATATTACATGATCTTATAATTAATTCTTTGCGTAAAAAATGTATAAAAAAATTATAAAACATAAAAATAATAATAAAAAATTAAAAATGTTAAAAAGTAATAAAAAATATATATATAGGTTGGTTGGGTGGGTAGATGTTAGAGTACGGAAAAGGGTGGTGTTGTCTGGATAAAAACGCAAAGGTTAATTATTTATTTAAAAAAAAAATGAGAGTGGGTTATTTATTTTAACATAATTTTTAAACTGTTTAATTTACACCAATATATGGATATTTGTCTAGTTATATTTATAATTAAATAGCTATATTTTAATTATCAAATTATTTTTAATGTTATTGATATAATTTTTGGTATTATTATTAATAATATTACTATTATTATTGTTTTTTTTATTTTTTATTTTTTTTTAATTTTTATTATCCTATATTAAGATAATGAGTTTTTACCATGTAAAGTCACAATAAATGTTACTGATTAAAGTAACAATAATGTATTTTAAGTTATATGTTAACATGAATGTTATCTCTTAATTCTAATTTTAATCATTTTATTAATTTAATTTTATGTTAATATTGATTATTAATTATTTTTCCGGTTCAATTATATTTCTATTCTGCTTTATCTTTTTTGTTTGTTATGGAACACTATTATTTTTACTTACTTTCAACTCCTTTTTGTAAAATATCTTTGTTCCTTGTTTAATAATTTGGTTTTTGTGTGATGGTAGTCCCAAATTCGTATTGTTTTGCTTTTTCATGGCAAATACGAAGATGAAACCACACACTCCATTTGTAGTTCCAAAGTATTTGGGACCTGAAGATTCTGCTTTGGTTATACAAATTTCATTTGTATTCATATTATTCTTTTTTCCTTCCATGTTCAATGTGCTATAAGTTATTAAATTCAATGGTTAATTTCAAATGGTTAACATTGTTTACTATAATTCAATTTAATTCTTCGATTTGGTTTATTGTTTTGTTGATAAAATCCATTGGTGAATCTTGTCTACTTTTAATGGTATTATATGGTTATATATATATATATATATATATATATATATATGTCAACATTTGAACGGAGGGTGGTTTTGGGGTCTGGGGGTCATGATCGGTGAAAATATACCAAAATTTTCTGGAAGTGCTTTCCTCCGGACGGCTGCAATAGGTAGCTTTTTACTTTTTGTAATGAAAGCTACCTAAAACACCAACAGGCGGCTTTTTCTTGGTCATAAAAGTTTAAAGAAAACTCCATACAAGCATTTCCAATAAAATCTTCATAATATGACCAGGGTCTGATTACTGTACAGGCCAAGTAGGCCATGGCCTTGGGCCCATTACTACTGGGAGCCCCAAATAGAGTAAAATGATTTGGAAATAAAGTCTTAAAATTGCAGTTTCTGCAATTATTTTCTGAAAAATCAAAACGTATTTTGGTTAACATTGCAACCATATTGTAATATCTAATAATATTCTCATTCCTTATGCTCCCCCTCTCCCCCCCCCCCCAAAAAAAGAACAGCAACTATTTTGCTTCGAGAGGCCCCTAAAAGGTGCTGGGCCTTGGGCCCCACACAACCTTAATCGGACTCTGAATATGATTAATAAAATTGTATTTTATTATTTAGGGAAATTTTAGTGACGAACGGCAAATGCATATTTGATTTAGATCGAACCGAGATTCTCAAATTATTTCACACCTTATCTATGTTTTTATATGATTTTACTTAACCCCACTTGGTTTTTCTATGTAAAAATGGAATTTCGTAATCCATTTTTAACCTTTTACCGGCCAAATTCAGATCCAAACATATTTTTAAATATTTTTTTGCACATTATGCCTTCTAATGCTTTAGTTAAGGGATATTAGTCATTAATATGGTGGGAAAAAATTTATACGATATTTTCAGAAAGTTCCCAATTGGGAACATTGGTCGCTTCCGGCGATCATTTTCCCGTGGTCATTGGTCATTTTTATTTTTTCTGTACATTTCCCCATAAATGATTAGAATGTAACTTCTATTTTAAAAAATCAAGTTATCTAATTCGAAAAATCTCCTTCAAAAAATCCTTTTTATGACTGATCGTTTTCCAGTGGTCATTGGTTATTTTTGTAATTTTCTGTACATTTCCTCATTAATGATAGGAATGTAACTTCTATTTCAAAAAATCAAATCATCTTCTTACTGTATTTTTTTTTTCAAGTTATTTTTGATTAAATTTAATTTTTAATAAATTTTTAAGCGTATGTATGGGGAACATTGGCCAGTAAAAGGGTAACTCACTCCCTGATGTATTATTTTATAAAAAAGATGTACGAAAATTTGTTTATAATGATAATTAGTCTAATCAATGTCATAATATAAATTGAATCAATGTTATAAATTAACTGCAGTATAATGTAACTTCTAATTAAAAACTGCATTATTCATGTTGTAGAAGTTGTTATTGTGGATAGGGATGTTTTTTTATGCACGCTTTCTTTTGTTTTCATTGATAGGAAATAGAATTTGTATCATCATGCAGCATCAAAGCTGAAAACTTACTTATAGCTCATAGACAGTACTACAACCGTATTTTTTGCTGTGTCCCTGTAAATAAACAATAAATGCCAGGTACTTAATATTATACAATAAAAATCTTGTAATGCACATCAGTAATGAATATAAATTGCATTATATTTGAAATAGCTCAACTTCATCAAAATACGCATCTCCTTTTAAAAGCCTTATAAAAATATTTAAATGTAATCTTTCGACAATAATAAGTTGAAACTTCATATTTTTATTTTAGCTAAATTTTTATGATGAAAAGCAATAATTGACTTGTTGAATGCAAGTTTCTTAAAATTGACCTTATGAGTTAATGTAAAATTAAAAATAGGAAAAAAAAACTTCACTAACCATATACTGTGAAACACTATTCAATATTTCTAGAATACTCTAACGAAACTTCACCATTTATTATCATAGAATCTGTCTAAACGAATCATCAGGAAACTACTAAACATAATACTAAATTTTCAGTTACGAAACGTGTATCATAGTGTAAATTACCAGTCAGCAATTTCCGTTAATAAACTATATGTACTCAATTTTTTTGTGCTGCCATCTAGATGATCTATAGTATTATATACACCAAATAATAGGCAAGATATAAGTTGAATTTAAAAACCTGTGCAACAATTCAACATGCATTTTAGTCAATTATCGTTAATAGACAGTACTGTAACAGAATTCTTTTGTGTGTCTTTGTGAATAAACGATAAAAGCTATGCATATCATATTCTACAGTAAGCCTTTTGTAGTGAGCCTTAGTGATAGCGTATTAATGTCAATATTTTTAAAATAGTGTAACATTATTAAAATACATCTTAAATAAATTTCCCTTTTAGACCGTAATGTAACGTAATTCCTTTGAGTATCTCAGTAAATGAACCATAAGCTCTACACACTGTATTTTGAGTACTGAACATGCTATAAGCTAGGTTAACGTGTATAAATTTTATCGCAATCCGAATGCATTCACGCGAACTAGAGCACGTACAGGCAGACAAACAAATTCAATTCATAAGTGTTAAACAGGTATTATCTAAAGATTCATATGTCGATTTGTCGACAGATATATTATTGTACACAATAATAATTTTGAAACTGTCGATAATATGCTTTTATTAATCAATTTTCTAAATTACACAATAAATATATGGATACTTTGTTTAATTTTTTTAAAAGAATACAAATTTATGTAATAAGAAAGGAAATATATTTAATGTAATTTTTATTTAAAAACATTCAGCTTTATCAAAGTATAGAAAAAACAATTACAATAATTCATTAATTACACCATGACAAACGACAATCTATGAACTTACGAAAACTCTGTTATCTAATATAAGTAAAGTCAAATAACCTTGATTGTAACTTTGTCGCTATTTGTCTTAGAAGTTTTCTAAAGTTTAATTTCAAAAATACGAAATTCGTGCAGTAAGCATCACAAAAATTCGATTTTCTAAATTACAGAATAAATATAGGGACTTTTCGTTAAAATTTCTGTTCAAAATGCAAAATTATGTAATAAGAAAGGAAATATATCCAAATTAATTTTTTACATATAATTTTTTACATTTATAAACATTCAGCGTTATCAAAGTACAGTAGAACAATTACCATAATTCAAAAATTACCGTGACGTACGACAATCTATGAACTTACAAAAACTCTGTTATCCAATATAATTAAAGTCAAATAACCTTGATAGCAACTTTATTGTTATTTGTCTTAGAAGTTTTCTAAAGTTTAATTTGAAGAATACGAAATTCGTACAGTAAGCATCTTAAAAATTTGATTTTCTAAATTACAGAATAAATATATAGACTCTTCGTTAAATTTTTTGTACAAAATGCAAATTTATGTTATAAGAAAGGAAATATATCCAACGTAATTTTTATTTATAAACACTCAGCTTTATAAAAGTACAGAGAAAACAATTACAGTGCAATTCATTAATTACCGTGACATACGACAATCTATGAACTTAGAAAAACTCTGTTATTTAATAGAATTAAAGTCAAATAACCTTGATTGTAACTCTATCGTTATTTGTCTTAGAAGTTTTCTAAAGTTTAATTTGGAGAATACGAAATTCGGACAGTAAACCTCTCAAAAATTCAATTTTCTAAATTAAAGAAAATTTGTATGGACTCTTCATTAATTTTTTTTTACAAAATGCGAATTTAAGTAATAAGAAAAGAAATATATCCAACATAATTTTTATTTATAAACATTCAGCTTTATCAAAGTGCAGAGAAAACAATTACAGTGAATTCATTAATTACCATGACATACGAGAGTCCATGAACTTACAAAAACTCTGTTATCTAAGACAATTAAAGTCAAATAACCTTGATTGTAACTTTATCGTTATTTGCCTTAGAAGTTTTCTAAAGTTTAATTTAGGGAACACGAAATTCGCACACTAAGCATTTCAAGAATTAAATCCGACTGTAGCTGAAGGCTAGAAATTTCAAACCATTCTAAAAGACAAACGGGTAAAGATTACGAACCGACTGAACTGCCGACTTATCCCCCTAAGGAGTTAAAGGCATTGCTGAGAGAAACAACGAAAATGCACAATAAGAGCTTACGCATTAGAATGAGATTAACTTTTAATTAAATGTCACACGCAGTCACACTAATGGTGAGGCCCCAGTTCACTTGCCAGGGAGAATATTCTGACGCGGCAATGCGGATCAGGTTCGCTGCGGCAGGAGACCTTAGAGTGTATTTCAGAGGTCACAGTTTAATTCATTCACAAAAATAATGTAGACACAAATCTTTTCAATTTTAATGAAATGGCGCAAACACTTTAAGTGAGTTAAGAAATCGGATTTTATGCAAATCAGGAGGATGATCATGAGCGGAATATCTTTGTTCAATAATTATGTATGGAATATTGTAAACAGATAAAGGTGGGTTCAAAGATTAAAGAGAGACATTACTATAGTTAAAGTGCATTAATGTAAGATTTTTAAAAAAAAGCTTATATCAAACATTTAAGAAAAATTACTAATTTCATACCCTGGAAATATGTCTTAAATTAATTCTCAATAAAAAATTAAGATATATGAGGACCCCAGAAGCCAAGGGGTACAAGTGACAAAATTTCGATTTAAAGTAAATTGAGTTTAAAGATAATTGATGTTAAGTTAGAACATCAATAACAATTGAGTGAATTGAAATAGGAAATTTCTGCTTGTTGCATTCTGCTCTTTGAACTCTTATTTCAACAAATGTTAAAAAATAAAGTACAATTTTCTTTAAATGTATAATTAATCAATATTGTTCGTTTTCCGAAAAAAGTGGTTTGCCTCTATAGCTTAGCAAATAATAAGAAAATCACTTATATTTCTTTACCTGAAATGAAGAAAGTATATTTTTAGGTCGTCTGTGTATTTAGTTTATTTTTTTTTTCAATTTTGTCACTTATACCCCTTGGCTTCTGGGGTCCTCATATATATTTATATATATATTAAGAGTAAACTTCTATGGGTTCACGCAAAACTTATTTCCTATGTTGTTAATCAAGCTTCACACTATACAATACAAAATACATTACACACTTCGCATAGTTGTCTCAAAGATTAAAAATTGATAATAATGTTTAAATTCAGTCAAACCTCTGAACTAATTCTTGCTTGTAATAGAATTTAATAAATTGAATTTCAACCTTGTTATTTCAGTCTGCTTGTCTGTTATTCAAGTTTAACACAATTACCTTATACCTTTTTATTAGTGAACTCTTCTACTGGGGTTTCTCTTTCACGCTGCATTATTTAATCAGAATATTTTTAGTATTCGTATTTATTGTACAAATGGATACATATAATAATGACGTTTTTTCCAATCGATGTATTTATATGGTTAGTACGCTGATTCTTTATGTATACTTTTTGTGAAAAAAAATGCAACATGTAAAAAGCAAACGTAGTTCCTGTGTGAAGAGCCACAAATTATTGAAAAGATGTGAATTCGCATCAAAGATGGCGAGTGTATTAATAAATATTTTCCTTAAACTTTAACTTTTTTTGTGCTTTATTTAAGATAGAATTATTTCGGAATTACACTTTAGTCAGTTCGTGGCATATTTTAATGATTTATATTATTTAAAACCAGCTTAATACATTTTTAACGTTTGAACAAAGCATTTTTTACAGCATACCTTATACATAAATGATTGACGTTTAATAAAATATTAACTTAACCCTTAACTCGTGAAGTGGGATGTTTTGCAACAAAGAGAAATTAGATATCATCTTTTCATTTGCAAAGAAAATTTTTGTGATATTTAGATATGTAAATTTATATATATATATATGTATATATATATATGTATATATATATATAATTTATACATGTATGTACATTTACAAGACTCTTTCAGTTGTTTCTATACAAGTAAATAACACAAAATTTACAAGAAATTCTCTTAACTTAATTGGCTAAATTTTAAGGAGTGTACAAGAAATCGAATTTTGATGCTACATGTACACTACCACGACTTACGTTTAAAAAAAAAAAAAAAAAAAAATCAGTTTTAGTGTTTAATTCTAGAATGACACGCCGCATACATTTTTAGTACTGACACAAAATCAAAAAATGTTTTTTAGCTAGAGAAAAAAAAAGAGAAAGAAACATAATTGTGAAAGTTTTATATAGACTAAACGATAAAAAAAAGACTAAAAAATAGGCAACAAACAGTATATTTAGTTAGAAAAAAATTACATTATCCCTAGTATTACACACATTTTTAAAACAGATTGTGTTTACAAAACCCAAAAGTTCGCAGTGGTAGCTGCTGTCTATCCATTGAAACAACAAAGGTACCTTTATACTCAAAGTGAAAGCCCTGTAAAAAGTGTAAGGCTGCGAGAAATGTTGCAGTTTGAAAGACCGCCAGTATGACATTTTAAAAACTGACAAAATAAAAACTTGGGATTTAAGAGACTTCAACAAAATAAAAAGTTTTGGAGTTTGTGAGACCCAAGTGTGTCATTCTAAAAATATACAAAATAAAAAGTCGGGGGTTGAAAAACACCAATGTGTATTTCTAGGAATTGGAAAGACAAAACTCGGGGTTTGAGATACACCAGTGTGTCATTCTAGAAATTGGCAAGATAAAAATTCTGGATTTAAGAGACTTCGATGTATTATTATAGGAATTGACAACATAAAAACATGAGCTTTGAAAGGCAATAACGTGTCATTCTAGGAATTGACAAAATAAAAATTCGAGGTTTAAGCGTGTCCTTCTAAAAATTAACAAAAAAAAAAAAAAAAAAAAAAAAAAAAAAAAAAAAAAAACTCGGGGTTTAAGCAATTTTATTGTTTTTTTTTTTTTTTTTTTTTTCAGGTACTGACAAAATAATAACTCTTGTAAACCCCGGTGTGTCATTCTAGGAAATGATAAGAATAAAAACTTGGGGTGTGAGATACACGGATGTGCCATTTCAAAAAAAGAAAAATTGGAGATTTAGATACATTGGTGTATCATCCTAAAAACAGAAAAAATAAAAATTTGGGGTTTGATAAACTCTGATGTGTAATTGTAGGAATTGACAAAATAAATAACTCGGAGTTTCAAAAAATCTGATGTATCATTCTAGGCATCGACAAAATAAAAGTTTGGGGTTTGAGATATATCAATGTACCACTCTATGAATTGACAAAATAAAAATTCGGAGTTTTAGAGACCCCAGTATGCCATTATAAGAATTGACAAAATAAATCGTCTTGGGATTTGCAAGATCCTTGTATGTTATTTTAGGGTTAACAGATACAATGCGCTGCATATAACCAATCTAAAATGTTTTTTGTAAAAAAGTAATTTATTAATCTTCTACATCGAAAAAAACAAATTTGTAAAACATTTTTTTCTGAGCTTCACTCCACAAATCATGTAGTCCCTGCACTCTCAAAATGCTTACGATATATTGAGATTAATGATATGTCTATGAATGTCAATACACATTTATCAGTATATTTCCTTCTATTGAAATTCCAAAAACAAAATTTATGATAATCTCTTCCACTCGCACTATTATTTTTTTTAATTATATCTTAAATAAAGTTTCCCCATGTAACTTTGAAGATGACAAGTGTTCCCCCCAGTTCAGTTTCCCCCCAGAAAGCGGTTAGTACTCACTTCCATTGAATAAATTTAAGGCATTCATTCAATTTCGGCATTAAATGAAATGCATTCCTTCATTACTTAAAACAGGGGCTGTTGACAGGAGAATGACATGCTTAATATGATATGCTCCGCAGGGAACGAAAGAGGTTGGTCTATATCCATTAAGAAAAATAAGTGGGGAATCCTTGATTGGCTCTAGAGTGGAGTACTTTACCGTTTCACTTAACTTGTCAAGATTCTGTCCACCGGAATGATACAGATATCAAAGTAAAAATGTAAGTTTATTTCGATATTAAATTTGCGAACTTTTATTGCTAATGTAAGGATTCGTTTACTGAAGTTTAAAATACATAAATATGTTATTTGAAATGTTTTTATGAAAAGTTTTGCATTAATTTCTAGATTTTTATACGGATTTTAGAAAATTAGAATTTATTAATGTTCAATCGTTTCAGTTTTTATATATTTATTTTCTGGAAAAAAAATAAAGATCAATCAAAATAGCTAACTATCAAAATTTACTATATAAATTAGAAAAAAATTAATTAAATGATCCGGATTAATTTAAGTAAATTTTTAGTGTTTAGCGAACTGGCATACACATTTTATTTAAACACCTAAATAATATCCATGTTATTGTTATAGCTGCCTCTATTTCTTCTCTTAAAAAGTTGTTGTATCAAACATTTAAAGAAAAAAAAAGATAAAGAAATCAAATTATGGTTTTAACTTTAATTTTTTTTAATCAGTTCAGTTCTAAATCAACTTAATTTCAATCTCTTCAGTTCTAATATCAACTACGCCACATATGTAATAAGCCATTAGGTTTAATATCTGGGTAGCTCAGGGCAAATAAGCTGAGGAAGAAATTGTTATGAATGTTTTGGTCATCCATTTTTGATTTGTATGGGCTGTATGAGATAGTGCAGAGTCTTGTTAATGCTTTATCTACCGCATTATGAATTCATGAAAATTTTACATTCTAAAGCATACAAAAAATTACATAATTTTTTTAAACTAAATTAAAAGATTTACATAATCATTTAATAATTTTTTGAAGGATTTAGAAGGATTAATTAAATTTGAATTTACAGGGATTTTTTGTGCAATATTTATAACCCCACTCAAATCTTTTATTTTAAATTTTTTTCTTAATATTTTGTAGAATTATAAAATGTACAAATATGATGTTCTTACAATATAAATATAGAAATATTTCCGAATTGAAAAATCTCCATCCCTGTCCCTCAGCGCCAAGAAAACTGAAAAGATGCAAAGGTAAAAGAAATCATCCTTTTAAAAATATTTTTTTGTATAACCAATAATGCTTTTAGAGCAAGATAAATGATGGTAATGCATCTGTAACTCATTCTAAACAGTATTGTAACTAATTGACGTATTAAAAGAATTTATAATAAATAATTTTAATGGTACTTATAAGCACTGTCAGTAGATAAAGGGTTGAAATACATACGGGCTCCATGTATTCGAGAAGTAATTTGGTGCTTTAACATCCCGGTATAAGCAATGGCGTTGATTCTGGCAGCTTAAAAAATGCAATGTGGAAGCATCAGATCGTCCTCGTTTCTCAAGACCCCTCAGATAGTCCGTGAATTCAGAAATTTTCTTCACATGTCTATCAAACACTCTTTGAAAATTCTACACCCTCACCGATCTTATTGCGGCTCCATTTCTTGATCTGAGCAAAGTTTTTTTCTCTTTGGAAAGGAACAATTCTGCCTTCCCTTTATGTTTCAGTTTGTTAACAAGACACTTGTTCCTGGTCATTTGTTTTTCTCTGGTTCTCTCGAACAAGAACTTTACTTTCCTCATCACGCACAACCTCTAACGAATATCTTCGTGTATCACATATCATATTAGGGCCTCATTAAGAACTCACAGTACTGACTGAAAAAGACTCAGATGATAATGTTAAGTCTTTGGGAGAGTTCTTTTCAAATATCTCGCTCAAATTTTAATATTTTTACATGATTTTTCTTTACATAGGATAGCTGAGAACGATCTACAACCGGGCTAGATTTTACTTTTTAAATTTTTTTTAGCTTTAAAAGCAATTACTTTAACTTTCGAAACCTGTTTGATCCGATTCTGAAATTGAAACTATCATAATATAAAAAAATATACACCAAAATCGGAGGGGCAAAAAAACTCAAAGGGCAAAAGTAATGGAGTTTTTGGGAGAAAACAAATCATAACTTCGGCAATTCTCAAGATATCGAATCCAAATAATTTTTTCATAAATCGTACTTAATATTATCTAAAACTTTTGTATTGACAAGTTTTTGATAGGATCAATTCTTACTGAAAAAAAAATAAATAAAAACGAAAAAAAAAAGTGGGGTAAAAAAAGAAAAAAATCCATCACTTCGTCGATTCTTAAGAAATCCGATTAAATTTATTTTACATCTTCTCAATAATATCTATAACTTTTACATACACACGTTTTTTATAGGACCATTTCTTATAGCTAAAAAAAAATTAAACAAAAATAGGATTTGAAGAAAAAATCTCAAATCTAAGCTGCTTATGTTCTGTCTCATTTTTTAATTCATTTTTGATTTTAAACGCTTTAAATAATAAGTTCTCTTATTTGGAAACTATATAATGTGACATATTAGCCAGTTTTTTTTATAAAGATAGAATATATTTTAAAAAATGCTTTGAAAATAGTCATTTTGAGCAGAATTTCCCGAAACGATCGTGATTGAAAAATTAAGGAAGGATTCAAAAATATAAACTGCTTACTTTCTGATTCATTTTTAAATCCATTTTTTCTCTCGAACGCATGCAACTGACAGGTTCCCTTATTTAAGAATTGTTAGATGTTAAATATTGGCCAGTTTTTAGATGAAGACAGAATATATATTTTTTTAATGCTGCTAAAAAAGGCATTTTGAACAGAATTTTTCGAAGCGATCGCAATTCAAAAGTCGAGGAAGTATTCAAATAACAAATCGCTTATTTTCTGACTCATTTTTAAATACAGTTTTGCTCTCAAACGCATCTAATTGACAAGTTTTCTTATTTAGTAACTGTATAATGCGCCTTATTGGTCAGTTTTTAGATAAAGGCAGAATATATTTCAAAAATATACTGTCAAAATGTGCAATTTGAACAGAATTTCCTAAAGTGAACGTGATTGAATAATTGAGGGTTTATTCAAATAACAAATTACTTATTTTCTTACTCATTTTTAAATTTAACTTTGCTCTCAAACACATTCAATTGACAGTTTCTTTTATTTAGGAACTATATAATGTGAAGTATTGATCGATTTATTCATAAAGTTAGAATATATTTTTTAAAATATTGTTAAAGTTAACATTTTTATCAGAATTTCGCTTTACATGATTCTAATAAAACCAGCTCTTACAATAAAAATAAAATTAAAAATTCTTCATAATCGGTTAAATAAAATTGTTAAACTAGATTTATCTCTAATCATATTTAATTTTTTGTTGTAGAAATAATCACACATCTTCGAAAAGTACCTCCGCCTATAGACCACGCCGACAGGGATTTTTTAACTATTAAATTTGAAGTTATGGAGCTACCATGGCAATGACTTTTGCAGCCTTTTTATTTATTTATTTATTTTTAATATTCAAATTTTTATATTTCTCATGTTGATGTCTTTGCACAGTACAGTTCATAACAATATTTTTTAAAATAAAAATTAAGACATTCAAGTTATACTCATTATTATCGTTATTATTATTATTATTATTATTATTTATAAAAAACATGAAATTTCCTTTTTTTTTTTTTTTAATGACTTTAGAGTCAGACATGCTCTAAAACTTCCTTCTTGTCTTCTAAACGTTTTCCTGTAATTATCAAGACATTAATTTAGAGTCGAATTTGGTTTCTACAGTCGATGCCCATGCCGATACCCATAGGATGTCTCTGCCTATAAACCCACGTTCTACATAATAGTGTTAACTTGGAATAATGATTTGTAAAATATCAACAAGTGCATAAATATTTCTTAAACTATTACTAGGGTTAACAAATATAATATTATGATTAATGAACATGATAAGTTTGATTATAGTAATAAAATGAGATGGGCATACATCACGTCTGTAAAATTACAGAATGATTGAAAAGTCACGCAATCTCTGAAAAAGTATTAAAATTATTTTATTCTAAAAATAAATTGGTTAGTCTAAATTAGTCTAAATTGGATAATTACCAAAAAAGTACATAAAACACGTGTTTTTATTCTGAAATTTAATAGACTCCCCAAAATGACTTCAACATAGCATATCTAATTCCTTTTTCAGGTGCGTTCGTAATTATATAAATTTGTAGCATCCATAATCGTCGTCGTTTGGTCTGTCCGTCTGTCTGTCTGCATATAACAGCACAAAAACTATCCATCCGAATGATTGAAATATAATATATAGAATCATTGCAGAATGTTGTCAAGTAATTTTAAATTTTATGAAAACTGAACTGAAACTTAAAAAGACATTAATGAAAGTTTTCTTCATTCTATTAAATCCTATCATATGTGATTAATTTAATGATATCCCACGACAGATAATGTTCTTATGTTCTCATGATGATTAGGGGAGACTGGGGTACAATGGACCACGGGGTACAATGGTCCACCCCCTATTTTTTATATTAATTCTGTTTTTGAAATCAGCATATTTTAGTATATAGATGGCAGTCATGAAGTAGTAAAAAGAAGTTTAAAACCATGTGCATAGATGACATTTTAGCCATTTTATGCTTGATAATTGATTTGACACAGGAGGAGTAAGGCAAAAGTAAATTTTTTCAGTGAAACATATCTTTATTTATTTATTACCGATTTGTAATTTGAAAGACATTGTGTGGCAAAATAAAAAGGTAAGACAATACATTATTATATTTATTATAGCTAAAATAATAGAATTCTAAATTTCTTTTTTTATCATCAAGTTTTTGTCAAATTTCCATATGGGGTACAATGGACCATCAGAAACTGGGGTACAATGGACCATGTATCCCAGTTTTGTATTCCATGTTTTTAAAAGTTAATTATTATATGTGAAATTCAGAATTAATAAATTATTTTACTTCTGTGTGTAGATTAATTAATGATTCATGTTGTGTAATGCATTTTTGAAATATTTATCTGTATAATATATGCTTTCAAACATAAAAATTAGCCCAAATTAAGAATTAATAAATTATTTTATTTCTGTGTGTGAATTAATTAATGATTCAAGTTGTGAAATGCATTTTTGAAATATTTATCTACATAATATAAGCTTTCAAATTTAAAAATTAACCCAAATTGGACACCAAAAATCAGTAAACAAAATATTTTGTGCATTTGAGGGGTTTTTTTTATTTCATATAATTTGTTAATTCAATATTCCTGCACTTATGCATACATGCATCTATAATAAGTTAGATTTAAATAAAATAGTAGAATGAAAAAAAACAAAAATATATCTACCTATTAGTTTGTATCTGGATATAATAATTAAATAAGGTAAAATTAATTAAAAAAATACAGATGATGTAAAGTAGACAGGAAAAATTTATTATATTTTTTCCTTAGTCATATATTTAGATATATATAATTCTTATTATAAAGGTTTATATTTAACCTTAAGTGGCATCATTGGATAAAAAGGATATATATTATTTTTCATATTTCTTTTAGCAATGCCAAGAAACAAGCCTAGGAAAACCAATAGAGATTCTGTGCTACATGAAATTATGAAACAGGCTGTAAAATGTATTGTGGAAGATAATAAACCTAATTTTTCAATCTGAGACCAGTATAATGACTTAATGATAAAAAAAAAATGAAGAAAAAAATGTTACTTTAGTTAGAACTAAAAGAGTGCATAAACAAATAAAAATGAATAATAAAATGTGAATAAACAAATAAAAATGAATAATAAAATGTGAATAAACAAATTATGATATAGTTTATCTTTCTTATTGTTAAAAATGATCTACACTGATATATTTTTATTCAAATTACAAGTGGTCCATAGAGCCCCATGCTGTGGACCATTGTACCCCGGCATTGGGGTACAATGGTCCACTTTGTCACTTGCTATTTAACAAAATATATCACAAAAAGTATGCATAATTATTATTTTTGAGTGGATGCAGTATAAACTTTAATATATAGGTAACATGCATGTACTTGATCAAAAGAAAAAAAATCAATACTTTAAGAGTAAACAGTCAAAATTTACGAAAGTGGACCATTGTACCCTAGTCTCCCCTACAGCCTATTTAAGATGGAGTTCTATTGTTTCCATTATGTTGAATTTGATATAAATATAGTAGTCATAAATTTTTAATTCAAGCATTTTTACATAAGAGTTCAACAGCTATTGCACCCATATATGAAAATTTAAAGAACTAGTTATAGTGCGAACGTATTAAGTAACACTTTAGCGAATAACACAGAATATTTTCTTGCATGTTATTTTGCTTACAATTTTATTGCCCTCGGTTTTATGCATTTATTTAATTGTATACGGACAAATGCAATATAATCAAGAGCTCTTGTCTTATGCTTAATCCATATCCTTAATTTCAAGTGTAGTTTGAATAATTTTAACAAAATAGCCACTACTTTTTTGAAAAACAATGCACAGTCTCCACTAAAAAAAAAAAATTAATTGTAAAAAAAAAGTTTTTTAAATCCGTTAGATTTTTTTAAATACTAAGATTTTAAGAACATCACATTTTATATAAACATTTTAATAAAAATTTTATATTACTTAAAAGAGGTGTTACAAAAATTAAAAAGAAGTAACATTGACTTATTCCGGATCCGTCTAATAAAATCCATAATCAAATAAATAAAAAAAATCTATGATCAAGATCTATGACCAATTCTATGATCGATCCTTTATTTCGTAATAAAATATGTTTCGTTAAATTTACTGAAGTATTTAAAGAGACACACCTTCAATGCAGTGGTTGAAAAACTGCTTTATTTTTTGTAGCGAATGACAATTACAATTTACTTTATTATTATTATTATTATTATTATTATTATGGATCTTATTAGACGGATCCGAAACATGTCAATGTTAGATTAATTTTAAACACGAATCTGATCGGTGATCCATAGTATCAGACCAGATTCTGCGATTGTTGAGGTCATTTGGGTGAAAAAGTCCTCCAGAATTCGTCCGGGATGGCTCAGTAGGAAGAGCATTGGCGGCTTCAGCCCTGGTTCGAATCCTGACCCGGACATTTTTCACCCCTTGAAAATTTTACCTCTGTTATCTCAATTTTATTTCTTTTTAATTTTTGGAACACCTCTCTCAAGTAATATAAATGTTTTATTTTAAAAAAGTAAATCGTAGTTGTCATTCGCTACAAAAATAAAGTAGTTTTTCGACCACTGCATTGGAGGTTTGTCTCTTTAAATGCTTCAGTAAATTTAATGAAAGATATATTGTTACGAAATAAAGGCTCGATCATAAAATTTCATTTTGATGAGAAAATGTCATTTCCATCTTCCACCAAACAAACGCTTTTTACAGGTAATACTAAAAACCACAAATGAAATTTGTAGTGCTACGACTTTCAGCAGTATATTGCAACTAAGGACCGACCAAAATCAAAACCGAATTTAGGCGACCCTTCTATTTCTTGACGAAAATGTTTTTTAACCGTTTAAACGCCAATGTTTCCAAATGGGAACATTGCATTATTTTAATACAAAACATATATTTTCCAACATAATAACGATGTCCTTATTTTTCCTATAAAATATAAGGTTGATTTGGACTTTTGAAATGAAAATATTTATGTTTAAGCATTTATCACAGGTATTAAGGAATATGCAAATTCATTAATTTGCATAAAAAATATATTGTTTGCTTTTATCGTTTTCTGTATATACTTACATTTGACCGCTAGGAATCTAATTATTTTTGGAATTCGAGAAAATATTCAATAACAATATACTATAGCATATAGCAGAGAATAATTTGTATATTTGCATAGGTTGTCAATCAAAACTCACGTTCCAAAATGCGAACACTAAAAAGAAAACAGCCAAAAAAACTGCAGAAATATATTTTTTGGTATTTTCTAAATTTGTATGCATAAATTAAAACATTTGATGTAACACAGGAAAAACAAAATTATTATTACATTGCGATATTAATTCGGCATCTAAACGGTTAAGAAAAATTAAGTATTCAATACGTACATAAATATACAGAATTATTATCCAATTATACATGTAAATATGCGTGCAGCCTCAGTTGGCTCTGTGCATCCGCCCAAAATCTCGTACTTCCATATAAAAATAAAACGTAATTAATTCGTTGACGAAACAGAATATTTTTCTAATTATACAAATTTCATCTAGTTAAGAAATATTTTCGGTGCATGCAATTACTTTTCTGTTTTATATTGACTTTTATAAATGATCATCTGTTATATTAGAATTTTCTCAAAGAGTACCCAAAACACTTCTGTGGTTTCAAACTACAAATTTTCTATTGCAGTTAAGTCTACAGCTTTTAATAAGCACGAGAAAAGCGTCTTCAACGTTTAATCATGTATGCATTGCTCGCTTTATAATATGCACTCAAGTCTTGAGTCAGTGATGATTGACGAAGTTTTTAATTACAAAGAGTGAAGTTCATAGCAATAAATAAAGGATACCTCATTTGAGCCAATACAGCTCAAATCTTCTTAGTAATATTGACAATTTCGGAAGGAAGAACGAGATTTTTGGAATACAGATAGTCTGGATCAGGCCAAATTTTCGGCTGCAATTTCACCGGAAGTGAGTATTTTGTGAAACTCAGAGTTTGGAACGAAAACGAAAACGAAACTGAGTTTCGACCGATATTTAATTGCAACAGTCATTTAACCCTTTGCGGGGCAGGGCAAATTCATTGCTTAAGTATTGAAATAAATGACTGACACCGGAATTTGAAAACAACTTTATTTGTAAATAAGAAAACGGTATGTTTCACGCATTCAATAAATTGTAATTTTCTTTAACAAAATTCCGGTGCCAATGTTGGGTTTAAGAATTAAAATTAAGTGGTATATCTATGAAACCAGCGCCCCACAAAGGGTTAAAGTAGAAAAATCTTATCAATATAAATTTTGGATTTTGTACAATTTTTAAAAAACTTGGTTGCTCTATTTTTCGATAACACCTTATCATGGCAAACATTAGTCTTCAAAAGCCACGATATTGATGAATGTCATCATTTTATAATAAAAGTCTTTTAGTTCTAAAAAATAAAAAATGAAAAATAAAAAAAATGAAGAAAAATAATGTATTCTCTTTCTTGTTCTGTTTCAATGAAAGAAATCAGGACAAAACTATATAAAAAAAAAATTCTAAAGAATAAGTTCCTTTTATTCTAGTTTCGTAATGCAAATTACAATGACACACACAAAAAAGAAAGAAATCACGCCAATTTTACTTTAGTCTAATTATTTCGAGTCAACTTTCAAAATAGCCTTTCGTTCCCCCACCATTCATATATATAGGAGTAAAAACTAAAATCACAATGTATCGAATATGGAAAAAAAAAGCCTTTTTAAATCGTTATTCTATTAAAACAACTTTCGAGAGATCTTAATTAAAATGCTTCGCTTCCAGCTTACAAAGACGTTAAAACCTAGTTTTTTTTAATTCAAAAATTCTGTCATGTATTTATACACTATCTTTTTTAGAACTAATGGCAATCGATAGATGGTTAGAGGGTTGAAGCGAAATAAATTTTCTGACAGTTTTTCTCCTTGCTCTCTTTCCATTTTCTTTTTCTACTTAAATTACTTTTTTTAATTACTTTGCTTCATTTGAATGTTTCTAATTAAAATCAGACTGATTTCTGTTTAATTTTACACCTATTTGTATGTTTCTTAATATTTTTATACAGTTTTTATTATTCAAGTGAATTGAAATATCGGAAGCAAAATTTATGCATATTAAGGAAAGGGATTTTTCCTTCTGTTTGCAATGTGTAAAAGCTGTGAGTTGGAGTAGGTGTGTGTGTTGTGTGGCTATGTGAGCCAGCAAAGTGTTGTGTGGCGAGAGGAGCCAGCAAAGTGTTGTGTGGCGAAGTGAGCCGGGATAGCCTAAGAGTCTTTAAGCTAAGAGTTGCCTAAGAGTTGAAGGTGGAAGAGTCTCAGCAATCAAGTCGGGTAAGAGTTTATTAGCACTGTGAGTGTTTGAGAATAAAGGATTTTCTGCAGCCACGGGCACTTTCTTACAGGTTAAAGTAAGATTAGACCGCGACCTGGAAAGAAGAGCCAGGGCTAGTGCTCTGAGCCGGACTTAGTCGTAAATGTGAGTATGAGTTACAGTTTAATCTCATAGTATTGTGTTTAGTTGTCGGAAATATTGAACTTTGGCTCCACTCCCTATTTCCCAAATACAGTAAATAAAAGTACTGGATTTTAACTTTATTTAGTCTATGTTATCATTTGACCGACACGTCACCGGCGACACCTCAAGCCACGTCACAACTCTCCAAAAATTATTATATTTGCCCACCACAAGTTGAGAAGTACATCCTTTTTCGGCTGCATGACGTCACATGCACATTATCTATAAACGGAATTTTTACAAGTTCATGGAGACTACAGATATATTACAACAAAATTTTTGAATGAACAATTTTTTAAGCAGAAAATGCACAAAATAATTGCATGCATCATCTGTAAATATTAGTTTTTAACTCTACGCCTACCCGACAAGCCCAATAGAACCGACAGTTAACAACAAAATGGTTTTCTTCATAAAAAAAATTAATGAAATTTGTAAGTATGGAACTTTTTCAAGAGTAGAACATTCTAGAAAAATTCACAGACTTAGAGATTTTTACAATTTAATAATTTCATTAATATGAATTTCGAATTTTGTACAATTTTTGAAAATTTGGTTGCTCTACTTTTTGATTACACTTTATCGTGACAAACATTAAACTTCAAAAGCCACGATATTGATGTACATCATTATTTTAAAATATATGTCTTTCACTACTAGAAAATATAGAAACAATAAAAAACAAAGAAAAAGAAAAAGAATAGACTCTCTCGTTCTATTTCAATGGAATAAATCAAGATTAAACTTTTAAAAAAAATGAAGAATTAAGTTTCTTTTGTGATTTTTTTTTTAATTCTAATTTTGTAATGCAAATTGCGATGACACGCAAAAGAGAAAAGCGATTTTTTTTTCCGAGCACCTTCGTCGTTCGAAGCCCAAGCTCGCACTCTGATTGGTTGTTGCTCTCGGCACTGTTTTCACGTAACTTGGCGATAACCAAACTTGGCGAAAAATACTTCGCTCGTAAGTGAACGAGTAAACCTAAAGCCTAACCTCCTCATTCTAATTCTTAATTCATTCTTATCCTCGTGGTCTTGTGCTCTTGTGCGTAAAAACTTTTAAAGAATACAGCTTTCAGTAAGAGACATGTTCCATCCAATCCAATGCTGCAAGAGAAAAGTTACTTTGTACTCGGTTCGGAAGGAAATCAAACTCAACGGACGGAAGCATCTATCGCTACGCCAAGTATGATTATCGCCAAGTTACATGAAAACAGTGCCGAGAGCTACAACCAATCAGAGTGCGAGCTTGGGCTTGGAACGACGAAGGTGATCGGAAAAAAAATTACGCAAGAAAGAAAGAAAGAAATCCCTCCAATTTTACTTTAGTCTAATTATTTCGAGCCAACTTTCAAAATACTCTTTCGTTTCCAGCCATTCTTATGTATGCAAGTAAAACATAAAATCACAAAGTATCGAATGAAAAAAAACTTTTTTAAACCGTTATTCTATTAACAACCTTCAAAAGATCTTAATTAAAATGCTTCGTTTCTAGCTTACAAAAACCTTAAAACCTAGTTTTTTTTTTTTTTTTTTTTTTTTTTTTTTTTTTTTTTTTTTAATCAGATGCTCTGTAATGTATTTATGCAACACCCATTTTAGAACTAATGGAAATCGATAAATGGTCAGAGAGTTGAAACGCAGTAAATTTTCTAACAGTTTTTTTTCTCTCGCTCGCTCTTTTTTCCATTCTCTTTTTCTACTTGAATTACTTTTTTTTCATTTGAAAATTTTTAATTAAAATCAGACTGATTTCTGTTTAATTTTACACCTATTTCAAATCCACTGCATTATACAAAATATTTGAATGCTTCGTCGTTTTTTTTTTTTTTTTATCATCATTTGCCTAAATGTTTCTTAATATTTTATACGGTTTTTTAATCAAGAGAAATGAAATATCAGAAGCAACAATTTATACGCATTAAAGAAGAGTTTTCCCTTCATTATTTAACTAAGTCCTTTTTCGAGGATACATTTCCAAACCCTCCCCCCCCCCTTTATTTTCTTTGCAATTAATAACAATTTCTTTGCATTAATAACAATCATTTATAAGAATATTCAGATCAAAATTGTACTATTCAAAAATCAATTCAAAAACATGTTACCACAACGGTTTTAAATAATTTTCTAAGCAGAAAAATATATAAATTTATTCCACATATGATCTGTAAATATTTATTTTTAACACTTTATTTACCAGACAAGTCAATGGAACCGACAGGTATATTCAAAATCATTTTTCTCTTGAAAAAAAAAGACTGAAAATTCTGTAAATATGTATCTTTTTAAAGGTAGTATTACGTTATCTTTTATGCAACGATAATTCTATTACGCTAACAGCGTATCTGGGTCACCAGTAATTGAATAAGGCTTAAAATAGATTTAAGAAATCATAACATTAAAATAATTCTGGAGTCTGCAAACGAAAAGCATCCAGTCGTTTAAAAAATCAAAAACACATTTATTTTCACACAAACAAGAACTCTCAAAAAATTTAACTAAAAAAAAACCGAAATTGCCAAAATACAAAAACAAAACTTTTGCTTAATATTTACATTCAGTTAGAGTTACAGTGCGCGGGTGTAGATGCCATGAAATAAACAAACAAAATCTCTGAAGACATGACATCCTCCCACCTTAAGTTGTTGAAAGACAACTTAACTTACCAAACATTTAAAAATTTCAAAGAATAACACATACACAATAGACATTTCTAATATACTCACTAACACGAAAAATATATAAGATATATATACTGAAAGTCACATTTAAAGTTCTGAATAAGTTTGTTTACAAGTCCAGCTTTTGTAGTTTTTTAACAATTCTCCCACTTTTAGTTTTTAAAACATCATCTCTGAAAGTTTCATTGGAAATTTCAAGTGGGAAGATTCTTTGGACTGGTCGTAGAAGTTCTCCTTTTGCTGTTCTCAAACGCACTAATCTGTTAATACCATCCTTTCCAGGTAATAATTTAATAACAACACCTAAAGGCCAGTCATTACATTTTACATTATCACTTCCAATCAACACAACTTCTCCTAGCTTAATATCTCTTTCTTTTTTCTTGTTTTCATTTCTTTGAATTAAAAGTCCCAAATATTCCGATCTAAATCTTTTCCGAATGTCAGTTATCAACTGTTGACGATATTTTATTCTTTTGTTGAGAACAACTTCATCCACTTGATCTAAATCCGGAACACCAATTTGCCTGAAATCTTGCAAAAATGAGTTAGGTGATAAAGGTATCAGTTCAGAATCCGTTTCTGATATATGACTAAGCAGTCGAGAATTTATAACAGACTCTGCATCACATAAAACGGTGACCATTTCTTCATAAGATAAAAAAGCCTTTCCGAGAACTCTTCTTAGGATCTGTTTCATTACTCCAACTAATCTTTCCCAGAAACCGCCCCACCAGGAGGCAGTGGGAGGGTTGAAAAGCCATTGTATTCTTCGTATACTACTAAATTGTGCAATCTCAGCCCAATTCACGGTTTTCAAATAATTTGATGCACCGGCAAAATTGCTTCCATTATCACAATACACAACTGATGGCCTTCCTCTTCTTGAGATGAATCTACGAAAACTTTGAAGAAAAGCTTCAGTAGTTAATGATGACAGAAGTTCAAGGTGCACAGCTCTGAAAACCGCACAGGTAAATATGCAAATCCAAGCTTTACTCCCCTCCTTTAAATACAGCGGTCCAGCTAAGTCAAAACTGATTATTTCAAAAACTGCAGCATCTTTTATTCTGTTTTCTGGAAGTGATGCAGAGGGGGTAGTCACATTTCTTTTGGCGTGTCTTAAGCAAATAACACATTTTGATAATACTGCTCGAACAGTTTTTCTCGCATTAAGAATCCAATAATGTTCACGTAGAATATTTAAAATCATTTGTAATCCTGCATGTAAATTCTTTTTGTGTTCAGTCATTATCAGTCTCTCAACGACTGGATGATGGGATGGCAAAATGATAGGGTTCTTGAAATCTTCTAAATCCTTCCTATATGTTAATTTTGTCTTCACTCTAAGTATTCCCTTTTCATCTTTGTATGTTGTTAAAGAATTAATTCTCTTTCTGTTGACTTCATGACTAAAATATTCCTCTTGTATCATCTGTACAATCTTTATTTCTGCTTCTTTTAGTTCCGCATAAGATAATTCACCCGTGATTCGAGAAGCGGAATTCCTACAGTTGAAAATGAATCTATTCATCCAAGCTGTCATTCGTAGCATTCGATCATAGCTTGAAAAATAATAGTAGTACCAACCTGAATCTTCGTTATAGTTTTTACTACTACTTTTATTTTCACATTGATTTAAAGAACACACAACTGGAAGATTCTTAGAAGTTGTATTTGTTTTTCTTTTTTCTTTCAGAATAGATGGCTCGTCAAAAACAAGTTTGGTAATAGGCCAGTTTTCTTCAGTTTGTAGAAGCCATATGGGACCCTCCCACCATCTACTGCATAAAAGTTGGTGAGCAGAACAGCCTCTTGAAGGTAGGTCAGCAGGATTTTGTACTCCTGGAAGATGCTTCCACGAAGTTGGATCAGTCAGTTCTCTTATCTCTCGAACTCTATTATTTACAAATACTGACCAAATTTCTTCTCGCTGAATCCAACTTAATACTGTAATGGAATCAGTCCAGTAGTGTTGCTTCACATTGTCCCACTGGAGTGCACTGAGTACAGATCTGCAAAGTCGAGCTCCCACCGTTGCAGCCAGCAACTCAAGACGAGGAATAGTGATGGATTTTACTGGAGCAACTCTCGATTTGGCAGCCAAAAGATTTATATGAACAACACCAGAATATTCTATGCGAACGAAAACAGCTGCTGCGTATGCAAATTGGCTGGCATCACAAAATGTATGAATACTTAGATTATGTTGATCACTTATAACAGGAGAAAAACAGCGGCTTACAGACAAATTTTTTAAGGAACTTAAATCTTCAAACCATTTTAGAAATTCACGTTTCAAATTCTCTTCAACTTCTCTATCCCACGGGATGTTGTCTCTCCACATCCTCTGTAACATTAATTTGGGAATTAACAGAAAAGGACATAAAAATCCAATAGGATCAAAAGTCCTATGTGTAATGGAAAGAATCATTCTCTTCGATACAATTTCGAGTTTGTATGTTTTCATCCAATACAAATTAATTTTCAGTTCATCTTCTTTACGATTCCAAATTAATCCTAGAACCGAAGTAACTTGTTCTGGGTCATCATCTCCTGTGTACTTCCATCCTCTCAAGTTGATTTTTCCTTCAGCCAAGATATGATGACTCTCCTCGATGAAAGGTAATATTTCTGCTTCATTGTCCAAACTTGTAATTAAATCATCTACGTAAAAACTTCGCAGAAGTATGTCAACTGTTCTCTGACTATATTTCAAATTATTTCGATATTTTTTCAAATGATGTTCAAGCACAGCTTCTAAGAGAAAAGGGCTGCTTTTCACACCAAACACCACACGTGTATGCCGCATTATCTTTGGAACTACATTTTCTTTTCCATTCCACCAAAAAAATTTTAGAAAATTCCTATCTTCCGGTTGCACACTTATTTGTAAAAAAGCTTTCTCTATATCGGCAACTATGCCATATTTATGTTCTCTAAACCTGAGAAGAAGATTAGGGATTAGTTCCAATAAATTTGGTCCGGACTCTAAACACTGGTTGAGCGATGGAGAATCTCTAAGTCTGGCAGAGGCATCAAAAACTGGGCGTACTTTAGTTGTTCCATGTTGTTTTACAACAGGTCTGTGTGGCAAATAGTGTTCTTGCAGGGAAGATGGAGAGTCAACTGGATCATCTTCAATTATACCTAACGATTTCCATTCTTTGAACACATCATCATAAGCTGTAAACAAGTTTTCTTGATGCAATTTTTTCGTCGATGATTCTAATCGTTTCATAGCAATCTCTTTATTACTCGGTAAAGGCAAATGATTATCTTTCCAGGGTAGTGAAACTTCGTATCTTCCATCTGTATTGATTCGAACAGTTTCTTCGAAATGCAATTTAGTAAGATTTTCTTTTTCCTTTTTGTTTTTCATTTCAACTGGATCACTTATCCCTAAAACCTCTAAACTAAAAAGATCGGAAATAGTAGCGTCTCGTACAAACATCGAAATTACCATCATAGCTGTATCTTCTTTTTTAGAACGCAATTTAGTTTTCCCCATGAGAGTCCATCCTAGATAGGTTTCCATGGCTACTAATCCACTGGATAGAACTCTTCTCTTTCCAGTAAACAGTCTACCAGCAACATCTGCTCCAACAAGAATATCAATTGGCCCAGAATTTTTTTCGATGTCAAACATTTGTATATTCATAGATTGCAATTCTTCAATCCACGGTCCGTACGAAACAGAAGGAACATCATTGCAAATAATATCTTGATCAACTACGTCAAAATTACAATTAAAACTTCCATCTAAGTTTCCTAGCTCAATTTTGTATACGTTATGAAACTTCTCGTTGATCTTTTTTCCTCCAAAAAGTGCATGCGACAAATGTTTCTGTCGTAAAGGTGCTAATCCTAAAACGGATATTATTTCTTTTCTAATATAAGACTTTTGCGATCCCGAATCATACATAGCTCTTACGATTAAATTACAATTTTTACCTTTTATTTTAACTTTCAATGTCTGTAGCAAAACTTGTGGCGCGTTCGAAATACTCGCCAAATTTAGTGATTTATCCTGCTCTTTAACCTCTTTTTCCGCATTATTTGATGCAGGTTTATTTACTTTTTTATTTGACTCGGTGCACATAACTGCATAATGCTTCTTATTGCAGATCATGCATTTCACAAAGCACCTACATTTTCCTACCCTATGTCCGACTTTTAAACATTTGAAACAATAACCTTTATCTTTTAAAATCTTTAATTTTTCATTATAAGACATTTTTTGAGCCTTAAAGCAATTAGTCGGTTCATGTTTTCCGCTACAGAAAACGCAAAGTTTCTCTGCACCATCTGAAGAGCTCAACAAACTAGCTGACGTAAATATTTTGTCTTTCTTTAATTTGCTTCCACTTTTATATGACGTTGCATCCGTCAAACCGAAACCTGTCATAGCTAAATTAATCCGCTCTTCTGATTCAACTTCAGTTTTCAAAAATTTTAATAAAGCATCTAATCTCTTTTTGGAATCATCGCCAGAATCAAAATTCAAACCTCGCTGAAAAGCTCTAAGCAAATCCTCTGGCATGCAAGACTCAACTAAAGGATAAAGTAAACATGCACATTCGGCAGTTGTAACATCAAGCGTTTCAAGTGCACGAATTTGGGTTTCTAGATTATCATACAATGCACACAAATTATTCGAGGAAAAATTTTGATTGGCATTTTTTAAAACTAATTTCAATAATTCTCTGACATAAACCTCTACTTGTAAATCGTGGCGACCAAAACGACTTTTCAAACAGTCAATTGCTTTTGGATAGTTCTCGCCAATTGGCGGAAAGCTTTCAATCACTTCTCTAGCACGAGACCCTTCAACTGTAGACTGTAACAAATATTGAAATTTATGTGAATCTTCAATACTAGAATCAACATGAATTTTTTCAAATTGGCTCCAAAAATAAAGCCATTCTTTAATATCACCATCAAATTTTCTTAATTCTAATTTAGGCAATTTAAACTTACTTTTATCAACAGTAATATTTTCGACAGTATTAATTACAACAGAGTCATCATTAGTTGAATTTAAAACACTACTCACGTTTTGTTGACCGTTGATTATTCTTCTTGCTTTCGTTTGAATTCGTATAGCTTTATCCCGAAAATCTTCTACAACTTCAAATTCTGCATCAAATTCTTTATGGGGCAGAATTTCAAGAATATTTGAATGTGTTTTTTCTAAACGATCAGCTTTCCCATTGAAAACATTCAGTTCTGCTTCCAGTTCGCAAATATCAACACTTTCTAAGGCTATCAGATCTTCTACTTTATTATAAGCTTTCGTAAAAGCGGCTCTTTCACCTTTTCTCAATTTCTTAAGATCTTCAATATTAGCCATTATTACAATCACCGGTCTTCACCGAGGGTACCAAAAAATATATTACGTTATCTTTTATGCAACGATAATTCTATTACGCTAGCAGCGTATCTGGGTCACCAGTAATTGAATAAGGCTTAAAATAGATTTAAGAAATCATAACATTAAAATAATTCTGGAGTCTGCAAACGAAAAACATCCAGTCGTTTAAAAAATCAAAAACACATTTATTTTCACACAAACAAGAACTCTCAAAAAATTTAACTAAAAAAAAACCGAAATTGCCAAAATACAAAAACAAAACTTTTGCTTAATATTTACATTGAGTTAGAGTTACAGTGCGCGGGTGTAGATGCCATGAAATAAACAAACAAAATCTCTGAAGACATGACAAGTAGAACATTCCAAAAAAAGTCACTGGTTTACAGTTTTTTTGCAGTCTACATTTAATGAAGAATCATTTCATCAATATAATTTATTAATTAATTATTTTATCAATTTTGAATTTTGTAGAATTTTTTAAAATTTGGTTGCAATTTGTTTTCTTTCACATTTTACCATGACAGACATTAACCTTATAGCATTCATGAATATCATCATTTTACAGTAGAAATCTTTCCTACTAGCGAAATATATATATATACTTTTTTTTATTTTGTTTTAATAAAAGCAATCAAGACCAAACTAAAAAAAATCCCCCAAATTCCTTTTATAGTTCTTTTTATTCTAGTTTTGTAGTGCAAATTTGCAATAACACGCTCACACACACACACAAAAAAAAATGTTTTTATTTTACTTTAGTCTAATTATATCGAGCCAACTTTCAAAATAGCCTTTCGCTCCCCCACCATTCATAATAAAAACTAAAATCACAATGTATCGAATGGGGAAAAAATCCTTTTTAAAATCGTTATTCTGTTAACAGCCTTCAAAGGATCTTAATTTAAAATCTTCATTTCTAGCTTAAAAAACTTAAAGTCTACTTTTTTTTTTTTTTTAAATCACAAACTCTGTCATGTATCCTGTATCCATCTGTCACAATATATTATTTAGAACTAATGGAAATTGGATAAATGGTTAGAAGGTTGAAGCGAAATAAATTTTCTAATAGTTTTTTTTTCTTTCTTTTTTTTAATTCCTCTCTTTCCATTTACTTTTTCTACTTGAATTACTTTTTAAAATTACTTTGCTTCATTTCAATATTTTTAATTAAAATCAGACTGATTTCTGCTTAATTTTACACCTCTTTTAAATCCATTGCATTTTGCAAAACATTTGAATGCTTCCTTTTTTTAAATCATTTGCTAAAATGTTTCTTAATATTTTATATGGTTTTTTTTTTTATTATTATTAAATGAAGAGAAATATCAGAAGAAACAATTTATACACATTAACAAAAAATTTTTTTCTTTAATTGGATAATTAAATCTTTTCTCTCTCCACACTCACCCTTTCATTTTCTTTACAATAAAACATTAATAACAATCTTTTATAAGCTTATTTAGATAGAAACTGTACTATTAAAACATCGATTAAAGGATATATTTCCACAAAATTTTCGAATGAAAATTTTTTTCAAGGAAAAAAATGCATAAAATATTTACATACTTAATCTCTAAATATCTATTCTTAAACTCTCAATTAACAGACGGGTCCAACAAAACTGACAAATGAATTCAAAATGAGTTTTCTCACTATAAGAAAAGTCTGAAAATTCCATAGGTATGGGACTTTTTTTAAGAGTAGAGAATTTCAGAAAAAGTCACAGATTTACAGATTATAACAATCTACATTTAAAGAAGAATAATCTTATTAATGTAATTTTTTTTATTTTGTGCACTTTTTAAAAATGTGGTTCCTAAACTTTTCAATCACATCTTACCGAAAAGTCTATAATATTATATAGATTTTTTGATTACAATAATATATATAAGTTAAAAATGGAAAACATTAATTTTCAAAACCACGACTTTGATGAAAAGGGTCATTCCATGGTAATTTACGTTGCATTTAGAACAATTTACTGCAGTAATTTTAGAAATATAACACTAAAAAGTATTCAAATGTAAAATTCACATGATTTGTCAAAAAACCTATTTAAGGATCAATTTAGAGAAAAATTACCTAAAGTACGATAATGAAAATCACACTTTGTATGATAACTTGCATTCCTTTTTCACTAATGCCAGTTACCATAGTAAATAAAACTATCGAAATTTAAAAAATAACATTTAAATCCAATAATTTTCATCTAAATTGGGCTTTGAATAAGTTTAATCAGCAAACAATGTCAAATTTACATTTTGAATATTTTGTGTGTGTGTGTTATATTACTTAAAATGCTGAAAATAACACAAAATGTAACTTAAGTTACCATGGAATGACCCAATATCTTCATTTTAGAATAAAAGTAAATTCACTAATAAAAAATAAAAAAAGAATAAGAAAGAATAAGAAAAGAAAAGAAAAATAAAAGAATCGATTATGCTTCTTGTTGTGTTTCAATAGAATTATTAAAGACTAAATTATAAAAAAATAAAAAAATCCTAAAGAATTACTTCCATTTTGGATTGCTTTTATTGAATTATGTAATGCAAATTACAATGACACGCAAAAAAAAAAGAAAAAGAAAAGAAAGAAAGAAACCGCTCTAATTTTTCTTTAGTCTAATTATTTCGAGCCAACTTTCAAAATCGCTTTTTGTTCCCCGACATTTATATAAATGGAAGTAAAAACTAAATTGACAACGCATCGAATGGGGAAAAAAAAATCCTTTTTAAATCGTTATTGTATTAACCTTCAAAAGATCTCAATTAAAATTCTTCGTTTATAGCTTACAAAAACTTTAAAACCTAGTTTTTTTTTCTTTTTAGAAACTCAATCAAGAATTTATACAATCCCCTTTTTAAAACTAATGGAAATCGATAGATGGTTAGATGGTTGAAGCAAAATAAATTTTCTGACACTTGTTTTTTTTTTCTTTCTTTCTTTATTGCCCTCTTTCCATTTTTTTTTTTTTTTTTTTTTTTTTTTTTGAATAACTTTTTAAAATTACTTTGGTTCATTTGAATATTTTTAATTAAAATCAGACTGATTTCTGTTTCATTTTACACCTATGTAAAATCTGTTGCATTATGCAAAACATTTCAATGCTTCGTCTTTTTTTTTATCGTTAGCGTAAAAGTTTCTTAATATTTTATACGTTTATATACGTTTTTTTTAATCAAGTGAATTGAAATATCAAAAGCAACAATTGATACACGTTAAATAAAAGGTTTTTCCCCCTTAGAATTATTTAACTAAGTCGTTTTTCGAGGATACGGTCTCTCTTTTCTCTTTCCCCTTTATTTTCTTTGCAATAACAAATAATCATTTACAAGCTTATTTAGATCGAAATTGGACAATTAAAAAATTAATCCAAAAACATGTTACACAAAATTTTTGATTCAAAGAATTTTTTAAGCAGGAAAATACGTAAAGTAATTGCACGTATGATTTGTAAATATTTGTTTTTAAACCTTCACCTACCAGACGGGTACAATGGACTCGATATGTATATTCAAAATGATTGTTCTATTGAAAAAAATAGACTGAAAATTCTGTGAATATGTGTCTCTTTAAAGAACAGAGCATTTCAGAAAAAGTAACAGATTTACAAATACTTACAGTCTAAATTTAATGAAGAATAATCTCATCAATATAATTATTAAATTTTGTATATTTTTTAAAAATTTGGTTAGTCTACTTTTCGATCACATTTTACCATGTTCAACATTAACCTTAGAGAGTCACGACATTGATGGATATACTCATTTTAGAATAAAAATCTTTTATTACTAGAAAATAAAAAGACAAGAAAAAAGAAAACAAAACAAAAACAAAAGTTCCCTTTCTTGGTTTGTTTCAGTGGTAGAAATAAAGACTAAACTATTTAAAAAAATCCCTAAGGAATAAGTTCCTTTAATGTTTCTTTATTATACTAGGGTAACATCCCCAGTAATTGGCACATTAAGGATTTGTCTTTAAACTTACTTCTTTTTTCATTACCAAGAAAAGAAATATTTACTTAAAAATATTTTTAAATCAAAGAATCCATATATGTGCATCTATTTTTGCCCACAAAAAGCAAAAATATTTGAAAAAGTATTTTTATAAAAATATATTTATGAAAAGTTGCTGTAATCACCAGTAATTGGCACTTAGACTTTTACACAATTAAAATAATCCTTTTCAACTAAACAAAACTGTTGTCAATCAAAATTTAAAATGTACTATAAATCAGATAATAATAAATTAAAATGCATGCCTTTCTTAAGCCAGAGAAGAAGCATTTGTAACAAAAATGGCTAATTTGATACAAGCGGATACAATCATTTGATACAATAATTTTTTCTCTTTCCTAGGCACTATTGTCATTTAGTAGCATGAATCAAAGTTATAACCTATAAAGTAAATGAGCACTTAACTGGTATATGGTCTTGCATTTTTAAAAGACTGGATATAAATCTTATTTTAGGACATTTTTTGTAGGATGTGCCAATCATTGGTGTCTGCCAATTACTGGGGATGTTACCCTATAATGCAATGCAAATTACAATGACTTACAAAAAGAAAGTAAAAAAAAAAAAAGAAGTAATTGTTCCAATTTTACTTTATTCTAATTATTTCGAGCTAGTTTCAAAATAGGCTTTCATTCCCACACCATTCATATACATGGAAGTAAAAACTAAAACAACACTGTATCGCAGCGGTTCCCAAACTTTTTGGCTCGCGGAGCCCTTTTTGGGAAGAATTTCTAAGGCGGAGCGCCTGAACCCAACGATACTCTATGGTTTATAAATAATTTTTTATGCCTATGGAGCACAGAAAAATCTGATGGATAAAAATTCGAGCCACAAATGATTCTCAGTTTGTTCCTTTCCTGATACAGAAATTCTAAATTCATAATAGAAATTTTAAAAATCTTAAATATTAAAACAAAATCTTTTTACCAGAGTGGTGTTCAAGCATACTGTTGACACGTTGACTGCCAAGCGAAAACTGTTCAAGTTCACCAGGGTGCCAGTTGTGTGTGTGTGTAATTTGAATATTTGGAACATAAAATCAATATTTTTTAATCTGACTCATTTTGCAACACTACACATAGGGAGATTCTCATCATTGCTCTCAAAAATAAGAGCCAAAGCACCCCACGAAAGTTAGCGTAAATTCTTCCATGAGTGGTCAAGGCTTATTTGATAGCCAACTAAATTTGTCATATTTTATATTAAAATCATTTATTAAAATTTATGTTTCTACCGTATAATCTCTTAAATTGAAATTTTTTTAAAATATATGTAAGGATGAGCTTGTGAGATTGTTGGTTTAGATTTTCTGTCTATAATTTTTTCTATTATTTTATTTTCTATATTTTTATTTATTTTCTATTATATTAGGTTAGAATTTTTTGAATTTTAATTACAATAAGAAAGAGAAAAATGTGGAAAGTATTTCATTTTCTACAACACTTAGCTCATACAATCGGCACATACACCAATTTGTACAAACCACGTATGTCTGACACATCATATATAAGGAGTCCAAAAATCAAATTCCAAAACCATTTTCATGTAACTCGTACCGTTTTTGATAGCCAAGTCCTGAAGTGTTGAAACACTAAGGCTATCATATCTGATAGCCAATAGTCCAACGGAAACATCATTGGCTTTCACAAATGACAGCCATGGCAGTCCAAGTGTTAATGGGTTCATGACATCCATTTTTAAAATATAAAATATTCTTTTGGGATTTCCAATATGAATTCTGAATTAAAGATGAAAATGGTAACCATGTCTGGATTATGTATTGCATGGGGGTTTCGTAAAACGATCATTTATAGCGAAAATCACACACACATAGAAAAAAAGGTAAGTTATACAGTTGTTGCACTGTGATACTTCTGTATAATTCTAATAGGGTACTCCCTAAAAAAAGGAAATGGATAGTTCCAGTCATCCATGAGAAAATATGTAACACGTTTTCGCCAGTACCTCCTACCCGTATTAGAATTGTGCGATTATGGAATGTTTTTTCGTGCTTCTTTAAGTCTCTAGTACTACTTCTAAACATGCAACGAAAATGAATCCTCTCTCAGCTTCTTTTTTTGAATCATTTTTAAAAAATGCATTTAGAAACAAGTCATCATTTTAACATTTAAGTGGGCGGGGAAAAATCTATAAGCTGAATTGTTAGGTGAAATTTTTTTTCACTTTTTTGGGTACTTTATTTAAAGTATTTGACTATTAATTATAGTTTTGAAAGAAACTTTTTTCGTCATAGTTTTTGCCTCAAAACAGATAAGCAGGTAAAAACTACATATGTTAAACGAACTGCAACTAGTAGAAAAACTTTACTAACAAAATAGAATGTATGCGGGGAATAAATTTATATCAGGGCAGGCACTCATTGACCAAACGTCTAAGCAAGTGGTGGAGCTGAGCAAAATTTCAAATTCTTAGCGTGATAACAAATGTAAAGAACCAATAAATATTCTTTATATTGCTATTGACTTATTTCTGATTGAAAAATGTGGCAGAGACCAATTAAAAGAAATTTGTGCAGGGGTTGTAATGCTGAAAAAATGCGTTTTGAGCAATATATATTGCTTCTGAAATTAAATACAATTATGTAAAATAGCATAGAAAATTTAAAGAACTAAGAAATTATAAAAATAAAACAAACAGATTAAAGCAATTAAAGTTACGAAAAGGAAAAAAAACTATGTACACAACGTATATAAATATTAAATGGATCTAATTGAGGAGTTTGTTAAATGATACAAGCTATTACAAAAAAGGGGTATTTTAAATAACATTTTTTCTTGTTGTACAATGAAAAACAGTATAGAAAGTTTAAATATACAAATAACTTAAAACATTGAACTGTTGTTCAAAACTTTACCACAAATCACACAGAGAAGCCGATCATCATATGTTTCAATAAATTTTATTTTATAAGTAATTTTCATCGTATTTTAGTTTTTTATCGAGATTGCCTTCCCCACAATGTCTCGGTTCTGTCTTGCTTTGATGACAATACTTGATTTGGGGTGTACGGTACAGAAATAATTTCATTGTCCAAAAGCTCTTTTGTTGCTTCATCTGATTATGACGTGAGAGAAATAAAGAATTAAATACAAACATATGAATAGGCGGAGCTTCAAAGAACAAAACTGTTCACAAGCACAATTATTCAGAAAGCAGAGTTAACAGCACTGGCGGGCCTTTTCTCTTTCGATTGACGTTGTGCATTCGATTTAGAATACTAGTATTTCTTGTCGCCTAATTTAAATTGAATTTTTTAAACACATTAAATGCAGAAACATATAATAAAGCAATTCAAACCAAAAATATTATACAGAAAATAAATACATGTATGATGCAAATATTTAAATAGGTTTGAGGTGTATTATTGTGTTTTCCATCCCAATTAAAGGTATATTTATTTTTGACACGCACACACACACAAATTTCTATATACTACTTTTAAAAATCTTTCACTTGCAATATGCTAATTTCTTTCATAATTTGATTATTTTAATGGAGCCCCGCGGAGCCCCTAGGAAGTTCAGGCGGAGCCCCAAGGGCTCCGCGGAGCACACTTTGGGAACCTCTGCTGTATCGAATAGGAAAAAAAATCTTTTTAACTCATTATTCTATTAACAACCTTCAAAAGATCTTAATTAAAACGATTCGTTTCCAGCTTACAAAGATCTTAAAACATACTTTTTTTCAAATAAGAAACTCTGTAGTGTATTTATACAATATCCTTTTTTGAACTAATGGAAATCGATGGATGGTTAGAAGGTTGTATCGAAATAAAATTTCTGACATTTTTTTTTTTTTCGTTTTTCTTTTTTATTTCCTTCGCTCTCTTTCCATTCCCTTTTTAATACTTGAATTACTTTTAAAATTACTTTGCTTCATTTAAACATTTTCAATTAAAATCAGACTGATTTCTGTTTAATTTCACACCTATTTCAAATCCATTGCATTATGCAAAATATTTGAATGCTTGGTCTTTTTATTTTTTTAATTATCATTTGCTAAAATACTTCTTAATATTTTATACGGTTTTTTAATCGAATGAATGGAAATATTAGAATCAATAATTTATACACATTAAATAAAAGTTTTTCCCTTAGAATTATTTCACTAAATCTTTTTTTAAGAATAAATTATCTTTCTCTCCATTTTCTTTCTGGTAAAATATTAACAACAGTCATTTAAAAGCTTATTTAGATCGAAATTGTATTATTAAAAAATCGACCCGGGTATATATTACCATACACTTTACGAATAAAAGAATTTTTTTAAACAGGAAAATGCACAACATTTGCACATTCGTAAATGTAATATACGTACAATTTGTAAATATTTATCTTTAATCCTCTGTCTATTAGACAGATCCCGTGGACCCAACAGGTATCTTCAAAATTATTTTTCGCATAAAAAAAGAGGCTGTAAATTCTGCAAATATATGCCTTTTTTTAGGAGTAAAACAATCCAGAAATAAACCACGTGTTTACAGAATTTTCAGTTTTCTTTTTTTATGAGAAAAATCATTTTTATACCTGTTAGATCCATGAGATCCATCTGAGAGACAGAAGATTAAAAATAAATGTTTATAGATCATTATATTTACGAACGTGCAAATATTGTACATTTTCCTGTTTAAAAATTTCTTTTATTCTAATATCTCCATCTGGTAGAAGTAGAGTTTAAAAAATCGTGTATTTTTTTAGAATTAGACTATTAGCTCATTGAAATACAAGACAACCAAGTCAAACAAGTTGCACGCCGATTTTCATGATTTTGAAACATCTTGTTACGTAACAATTAACAATGCTGTTTTTTTTTCTTTTTTTTCCAAGTGGTGAGGATTTTATTCATAAAGACCTTGCCTTTTGAAATTTTGGAGGTTAACTCTTAATTTCTGTGACAAAAATTATCACATAACTATTGTGAACAATCTAACAGATCGCTTAATCTAAAGATGAATAAAATATTAAATTAACACTCAGAATACTATTTATGTATTAAACTTTATATACATGACTATTATAAATGAAATTAAACTATTCAAAAGTCTCTAGAGATAGTAATAGGATTCCAAACGACATAAGATTTTATCAGTATCTATAATTAAACTAAAAATTACAAGTTAAGCTGTAAAACTTGAAAAACTCAGTGGTCTGCGAAACCGCTAACAGCAGTTATGGGTTGAATTGCATCATGTGTTTTAAATACCTAATCGTTTGCGCTCCTCAACTGATAATCGAGACCACTAACGTATTCGCTTACTGATTTAAACGACGAGCATTTTTTCCTATACTATGTCCTTTTATTCTCTTTTAATTTATTTCATATTTTTAACAAGTTACAAATTTTAAGTATAGTTTTGAAAATAATTATGAAATTATACAAAATACAATATTTGTATTCATGAGATTATTCTGCATTAAATTTAGACTGTAAAAGTTTGTAAATCTGTGACTTTTTCTGGAATGTTCTATTCTTGAAAGTCTTCAACTTTGAACTTTTGATATGTTCCTAAGAAATGTATTTGTTTTCGGCATTTTTCATGAAAATTTTGTATTATTTTTTAACTAATATTTATATGTATTATAAGTTCTAAATTGCCTTTGCAGACAATTTTTGCATTTCACATTGTCTGACGTCAAAGTTGTTTTTATTTGTATTTAAAAAATATATTTTTAAATGCAATCTTTGTTTATTAGACAAAGGGAATTGATACTGTGTTTGAAATTCACAGATAAAAGGTATAAATAGAGCATTAATAATTATACAGTCAGTCACAATATACATAAGTGTATTGCAGCTTTGATCTTTGTTATTCTTTCGAAACTATGATATAGAAATTCACTAAACATAAATTAGATTGAGAGATTCGACAGCAGTAATATTGTTTATAAGTTGCACAAATAAACTTTAATTTTTTATTGCAATCCCACAAAGTAAAAGATATTAAATGAAAAAATAATTTTCTGGAGATAAATGAGTTTGTAATTTCGTCAGTAGAAAAAGTGGTTGAAGAATTAAAGGTGAATTTTCATGCGTAATCCCGGAATCAAACATGTTTCGAGGAGAAAATATCAAAAGTTCATAATCATTGTGCTTAAAACTTGAAACATGCTGTAAATATATACAGAGTGGTTATAATTAAAGTTACCATGTTTGGACCTACATAGAGTCTGTTCATGCAGCATATCAATGTAACTTGGGAAATACATTAAATGGACCATGGAAAAAAAACTTACAATAAAAAAATTGTTTAATATTTGACCGACAGATGGCAGTTTTCACAGCTAGAGGTCAAATTAGAAAGAACGAGCGTTACTGGTGAAGCTGCTTTAACAAAAAGACACTAACTTGACATGAAAGATGGAGCACCACCTCAATTACGACTGGTTTTGGCTATGTGAGGCGGTGTATATTAAAATTCAATTGGTCTACCAAGTTATATCTTGGTGGAAGCAAGTTGAAAACCCGATTTTAGTGGTTGGCTCATAGGTTTATCAATATTTTTTCTGCTCGCAGTTCTCCATGCTTTCATAAATTTAGGTGATGGAATACACAATAGTAAATAGCAATACACACAATATACACAATAGTAAATAGTAAATAGTCAATCGCTGAAATTGGGTTTTCAGGTGTTTTCCACCAAGATATGACTTGACATTTTAATACGTGAATCGATATTTAATTAACCTTAGAATTTCGTTCGTGAACTCTATGAGATAAATGCCTGTGCTACCGCCTTCCGGTCGATGTCTGATACGTGAAACCACGTAATGAAATTTTATTTGTGTGAAATATGACATGTTATAAATGTTTCAAAAAATATATATTAAAATATTTTTATATTTTCCCCATCTTTGTGTTTATTTGTATTATATTTTTGTTTTTTGTGATGATAATTGAGTAAATTCAAACGAAACATGTCAAATTATTAAGATCTTTTAATGTATTTTATTAGTATTTGACGTCCGTTTTAGCAATTAAATATTTTAATATATATTTTTGAAACGTTTTTAATGGACGTATAGGAAAACTTCTTTTTATAATTAATATGTTATAAATGTTTTTTTAATAATCTAAAAAGTGACATATTGGACAAAAAATATTTTGCTATTTTTGATTAATTGTATTCTTATATCTTTCTGGTCAGCATTGAAAATATATGGAAATAAGTCTAGATATAGATTACCTTTTACTTAAATCTTAAAGAAATCATGTGTAAAACATGACAACATTTAATATGATTTTGTTTGTGTAAAATACGAGATGTTGCAAATGGCTTCGAACAGTCTAAAAAACGACATATTCCATCAACAATGACGACGACGATAGGAAAACTTTTTGTGGAGGTGGCCGGGATCTATGTCCCAGATCCCCGGTGGCATTGCAATTGAGACAGATGACATGGTTCGTTTCCTTTGGCAGCAGTGAAAAAAAAACGGGGGAGGCGGATAAGTATAGATATAGATTATCTTTTCCTTAAATTTAAACGAAATCATATATGAAACGTGAAATTATTGCCGAAACGTCAGTTGAAGGCTTACTTTGGAGACACGAAATTATTGGATTCTGTCTGTCTGTCTGTCTGTCTGTCAGTCTGTCAGTCTGTCTGTCTGTTCCGCGATAACTTCCGTAAAAAGCATTCGATTGGCTTGAAATTAAGTGGGTATGTTAGTGAGACACTGGGATTAAGCTGTATAGTTTTTTATTAGATTTCATTCATTCTTTCAGAAGATATAGAATATTTTATTTCGCGCAATAATGTTTTTCTATGGCTAATCCAATGATTTTCATTTTTTCCCCTGAGAGAAAATGACACATATGATCAATGGAATTCAATGATAAATGAATACTAAAATTTACCAGTTAAATTATTCGTATTATTTTGAAATTTTGTCAACGCATTTGTCAGATTTTTAAAATTATTACTGTAAATTTTGGAGATTTTTTATAAATGTGTTCCAATAATATAGACTAATTTGTTTTAGAGATTTACTTATTTGAAATGTATTTATTTCATTTTCTTTATTTTCTTCTAATGGTTGCTAAGCAACCATTCATCTTAATCCTTATCCTTATAATGCTATAAATTTGAAAGCGTGTGAAAAATTTAAATCAAGTCAACATCAAAACTTATGAATTAATTAATTTCTTTGTATCTTTGCGTATAAATATAGCATAGCCCAGAAAAAAAAACCATAGGCTATGTTTTATTAAATTTATTCAAATATTTTCCTTAATAATTCAAAATTTCCTTCTTTTTCATACAGAATCAATAGGAATTTTTTAAATAAAATTTAAGCAATTTCCTTTATTGTTGCCAAAAAAAATCAAAACTTGGAATAATAATTTTTCAACTGCAATAAGTTTCAATTGAGCAATTTCCATTCGAAAAATTAAACTATGAAAGAAAAATAAATATGACGTCAGAATTAAAATAACTATAGATATAGTACTTTTTATTAAATATTAAACACGGATATTCGTTTCGATAATAGGAATTTTTCTGACAAAAATGGGGAAATAATTAGAAGTAAAAGAAATAAACAAGAATTATATTTTTAATAAATATTTCACTTAGTAAAATATGACATCATAGTTGAACAAAAACAGGTATTTTATAGTAGTCGTTAAAAATACAAGAAACATGAATATCAATAACTCATGAATAATGACGTCATTGCGGAAACTTCAGTGAAGGCTTACTTTGGAGACACGAAATTTATTTTTTTCATATGTCAGTCTCTACTTCTGTATGTCTGTCTGTCCCGCTATAACTGCAGCAAAATGCAATCAAAAAAATTTTTTTTTTCGGAAACAAAATTGTAAAACTCTAGATTACTGAGTTAAAAATTACAAAACTTCCTGATGCATCAGGTTTAGGTGTTTGTGGCTGGCAGGCATGTAGAAGTATGAAGATAAAGAAAAATATTTGCCCAAACTGTTACTTATTCTTATAAATCAAAATGTATAAAGAAATGCAAAATATACAATAATCATTAGCACAATTATTAGAAAGTGACAAATTTAAATTAAGTGAGGCTCGGGGGGTTCAGGGGGGCGGAGCCCCCCTGAAGAAATCTACTATGTTATAATAAAGAAAACAAAAATAATAGATCATGAAAGTTTCAGAATATCCTAACATAACTAAATTTTTAATTTACCGCTTTTGATGGCTGAAAATTTCTAATTCCTATTTTATTCTTATAAATAATTACGCAATTTGAAAATTTTAAATTACAGTTTCCAGGGAGTTGAATATTACCCAAAGTGTGTTTAAAAAAAATATGAACAAAGCTGACGTTGAGGCTCCTGATCTGCAGATTTACTAGTTTAATGTGATTTTGTGTGTGTGTGTGTAAAATATGAGATGTTACAAACGGTTTTGAACAACCTAAATATCACTCATCGGAACAGTGCCTGACCTGACAGTACTTAATAGTGTAGTCACTTAACTGGAACTTCCGGGTTGACATCAACTTTGCGCCCAGTCTATTGACAATTGTCTTTCTATTTAAGAGCCGATGGGAGGAAAAGTCTTACTGTAGTATGAGAATTACGTAAAAAGATATATTTAAGCGAAAGTTTAAAATATATAAATTAAATAAAAATACTTTTAGAAAAATGTGGTATTAAGTTTAATTTAAAAAATAAAGTATGAATATATGATGAAAAAGAATAAAATAAATAAAATAGAAAAAAAAAGAAGTTTAAAATTTTAAAGCGAATTAAGCACATTTAAGAAAGAACTGTCAGACAAAGCTTAAGGGCCAGGCAAGTAAAGGATGTGCCAGATGTTATGGCACAGTGTAAAAAAAGCAACTTTTTAGGGTTATACATTTATTTATTCATTGTTATTTTCTTTATTTATTGCTGTTGTTGTTGTTATTACTAAGTAACCATATTACATCGAAGCAAAATTATTTTACTATTTTATCATTAATTATAGTCTAATATTTTTCTGGAAATGGAAAATATATGGAAATAATTCTAGCCTCAGAAATTTGAAACACATACTTGAGTTAACGTAGCCATTAACGTGGATAATTCGAATTTTCCAAGAGACTTCCTCCTATTTACAAATTATTCCTTTTAATTAAATTGGACACTTGGACTAATTGCATCATTTGCAATTAGAGGAAGATGCCTTACTGCGTACTAATAATCCAAAAGGTACTGCATTTGAATATTAAATCCAATTTATCATTCGCACTTTTGTTTACTTACATATATTTGCTCTCAAAATATTATGATACATTAGAAGGTTTTGGTCAGACAAATGCACTCATCTTTTGCGGGAAAAAAATCAAATACATATTTTTAAAATATTTATTCTAAAATTATTATTAAATTTATTTTTTTTAGTAAAATTCTGAAAGTGAGAGACACGACTTATTTTTTTTTCAATATACCATAGATGTAAGTCTATGTAAGATGTAAGATGTCATAGATGTAAGTAAGAAACGTAAGCATAAGTTGTAAGATAAAGTTAAAAATATTTAACTTTATCTTACAACTTATGCTTACGTTTCTTTTAAATCAGAAACCATCGCGTATTTGTATATTTATTTTATTAAATAAAAAAAAGTAAAAATTTCGGACGTTAACATCTTTTTTTACATTTTGTTTGTTTCTTTTCGGAAAATATTGGATCAAATTAAAAAAAAAAATCATCCATCTTTAAAATTATGCAAATTTATATTGCGTTATATTTTCGTTACCTTTTTTTATTATTATTATTATTTTAGATTATAATTGGTAACTGCGAAGTTTTAAATATATTCATCAAACCGAAACATGCTGAAAAAAAACACTTTCTATATTGAGTGAAAATGGAATATTGCTTAAAGACCATTTTATTTAAATTTCATTAAAATTTTCGTCAATCAAAGTTTCTTCAAAAAATTCTTTTTAAAAATGTTATTTTTGCATCATGTTATTTGAAGATTAAATGAAAAATAATTCAAAAAAGATAATAATAAAAATATATTTTATTATAGATACTTTGACTTTATCATTAATAAATGGGGAAAAATACAAAAGAAAAAGAAGTCGGAAATTGCACGTCAAACATAGAAAATGAGGTGCGTTCGTACTATAAGAGAGTTTTAAAAATATTCTGATCTTGGTGTAATAATGCATAGTACTTCGAATATTCATTTCTATACAATGCAAAAGATTTAACAGCACCTTTTTAATATTGAGTCAGTTTTCTTGCTTTTGACATTATTACAAAATCAACTAGCCACAAAGCCCAGTGTTTACAGTTTGTAACACCAGTGATGACTTGGGACAATAAATCGCTACAGGTTATTTTCATCAAGAAAAAGAAATTAAACTTAAATAGTCCGGATAGATTGAAATTATCATAGGGATAATTAAAAGAAAAAGAGATTTTCTCAAAACATATGTTAGATGACGGATTCATTGCGACATGGAGCTGTTTTTCTTTCAATGACATGTGGTCACTTGTATATCTTTCGAGAAAATTTAATTAAAATACATAAATACAAACTTTTCTTGACTTTTCATTTGCTGCAACACTTCTAGCAGGAAAAAAACGGGTACAACAGCGAGTTAATGCGCCTATCCTCACAATTCGTGAGACAAAACTAGTTCGAAATGGCAGCTAAGAAATCCTGATCGAATCTTTATCGATGACTTATGGGAAGATCTAGAAACACGAGTTTGTTAAAATAGAAGGTATTTTTCCTCAGCATCAGAACTCAGATCTACAATTGAAGATGAATAGGAAATAAATAGTCCCTAACTGTGCCAAAAATTTATGATGTTGAGGAATTTTAAATATATAATTGTTGCATAATTTTGTCGAGTGATTTTCTAATTACAGGGCCCATCAAAGTTATTCCGTTACATTACGGCAAATGGGAAAAATAGCTTCAAGTGCATTTTATCGATATTATTCTCTTTCGAACATAATAAATTTCATATTCGTCTATGAAGAATATACTAAAATATACTTTCTTTTGCAATCGACTGTGAAAAGAATATTCGTTATTAAGTTGCTTGGCCGCACTATTACATAATGGCATTGGAGGTAATATCGTTTGGAACGCGTTTTAAATACATTAAACTGCTGCACATTTTATTAAATTTGTATATATGTTGTTGAGATTTACTACAATTTATTCCCTGTATAATAGAAAGGCTATAGTTGTTATAAGTTATTAAAAGATACACTATTTTTAGGGTCACACAAAAGATTTCGGATACAGTGCAGTATCCGAGGTGCTCTATACTATTACATCAAGATCAGCATATTTTTGAAACTTCGCTATGGTATGAACGCACCTCATTTGCAACATTTGACGTGCAATTTACGAATTATTTTTTACTATATTCATGCATCAATGTGCTGTGCCGTATATTTTAAGGGTTAACCGTAAATTTATAATTCTAATCTCTGACAAACTCACATAAATATAAGACGAAATGCGATATTTCAACTTGATACAATAACAAAATACACAATATGAGCTTTAAAAAGCTCACTGTTTAATTTAAAAGGCCACAATATAATAATGATATTGCTGTTACATGTTAAAAAATATAAATTTAATTAAAAAAAATTTTAGAACTAACGTCTTGCAATTCTCACGATCATCCTCAAAAAAATATTTTAGTATTATTATTAATTGCTTTTTCATTCATACAAATACGTCTTTTGAAAATGGGAGAGTCTATATTTATTAAGATAGCTGAAAGAAAAAGTAGCAGCGCCTTGGACTAAACCTGTGTGTAGCAAAGTATATTTAAACACCGTTCTATTTACATAAAGGCGAATTAAAATAAATGGCTGCAGTAATTAATGCAATTTTTGGCAATTTTATCGTATATTAACTTTTAGAAAATCACAGAAATATAAAAAAGAAGTACGGAATGCTTTTTCGTGTTATTAGTTGCCAGCTAAAAATATATATTAAATGCAAAAGATCTATTCGATTTATTACATAAAAAATGCTATTTGCCTCTGATCCTCGTGCAACAAATTCTTCAACCAGAAAAGTTAGGGTTGGATCACTGTCATTGAAATACTCAAAGCCAAAGAACACGAGTATGATGTCATCACTAATCGACCGACTTTTCACTGATGTTGAAATTCTCACTGGGAATTTTTAAATAGAAATTTTCTTTTATCTTATTTATATATCTTTCACTTTATAAAACAATAATAACTATTTAAACTTACTGGGGAGAATTCAAAATATCTAAATAAAAATTCAACCAGATGCGAGATTCCAGGGTGTTGTAACATTCGGCTGATTTTTTATTAGAGTATTCCAAATTCTCACTAGTAAGTTTAAATAGTGATTATTGTTTTTAGAAGATGATGGATATTATGCAAATAAAAAAAATAAAATTGCTACTCAAAATTTTCTGCTGTAAATTCGAACGCACTTGAGAAGTCGGTCGATTAAGGATGACATCACACTCGTGCCTTCTGGCCTTGTGTATTTCGATGGCAGCGATTGAAATTTTTGTTATGCATTAATTTACATGGAAAAAATCGAAAGATGTATTATGAAAAGCTGGCGTATTAATTTATGTCTAAAAGTGTAGGACAAATAAATTCATAAAAAAATAAATATAAACAAGACAAACAACTACATTGCCAAATAAAAGTTGTAGACAATCTTATTAAGCATAGTGTGTTTATTCATTTTGAACATAAAAAAATTATATTACATGAAATTATTATGAGGTGAGATGATGATAACAAGAAAAGAAGCAAAGGACGCAACCAAGCACTCGATTCAGGCAGGAGCAACGATGGAAGATTGCAGAGAAGACCCAATGGAAAGAAGCAGCAAACAGAGCAGGTGGCAGAGGTCAAAGCAGAGATGACGCAGTGGAAGGACAACGTGAAGACAAGTGCATCGATGGTAGATTGCAGGGAAGACGCAGTGGAAAGAAGCAGCAAGCAGAGCAGTTGGCAGAGGTCAAAGCAGAGATGACGCAGTGGAAGGACAACGAGAAAACAAGTGCATCGATGGTAGATTGCAGTGAAGACGCAGTGGAAAGAAGCAGCAAGCAGAGCAGGTGGCAGAGGTCAAAGCAGAGATGACACAGTGAAAGCACAACGTGAAGACAAGTGCATCGATGGTAGATTGCAGTGAAGACGCAGTGGAAAGAAGCAGTAAGCAGAGCAGGTGGCAGAGGTCAAAGCAAAGATGACGCAGTGGAAGCACAACCTGATGACAAGTGCAGTGATGACAGTTTAGCAAGCAAAGACGAGAGTGACTGTGATATGCAAACAGCAAGAAGATTATCAATAATTATACTGTGTACATTCAAAATATTTACATCAAAACACATTTTATATGACAAAAATCAATTAACGTAGAAATTTATGCGAAATATTCTGGAGACATTACGATGTCAAATCGAGATTTATATGTGATCTAGAAATGCTAATCGCTTTCATTGGAAAGCCACTCATAATTATTCTTGTTCTTTTTAACAACTGTATACCATTTCTTTAGAAACCAGCGCTTTATTCTTCTTCCAAATTTCTTTTTTTCTTTGGGAAATTGATTTTCAACAGCGCATGTATCAATAGGACTTAAGATAGTATTCTCTTTCGATTCGCCAACGATGGGCGTGATTTTGTAACATTTATTCTTCATTTCACTTTCATTATCGTGCTGATGACTACAACTATGCAAAATGTCATTTTTTTCATAATTTTCTTTTTCTTCTTCTTCATCTAGAATATTTTGATCTTTATCTTCAGTACCGACCCATCCTTGTAAAAATGGATTAGTTACAGTATTTGAGAGATTACATTTAACATCAATTTTAGAATTCTGCATATTTTGAAGGCTTTTTTTCAACGAGCCTGTTTGCTCGTGATTTTCTGTTTTGTAATCCTGAACCTGTAAGTTTTCACAAATGTTTTCGGTATCGACTGACCCTTTTAGAAATGGATTCGTTATGTCAGCTTTAATTTCTTTAAACTTTTCTTCAATCAAAACACATTCGTTTTCTGTGCTTGAGAGGAAAGGATGGCCCTTGATTTCTTGAACAGATGGTCTTTTGTTCTTGTCCCACTGCATCAAAGAAATAATAAAATCATGTGCTGACGTGATATCTTTCTCAGAAATGGCAACAAATGGAAAAGCAGCCTTCATAATCTTCCCGAAATTATTTTTTTCAAGAGTTTCCAACAAAATAGGTTCGGCGTTGCTCTTCCAAGACTCAGCATCAGTAACTTTTCTCATTTTCCGGGCAGGCCAGTCTTTCGTCAGAATATTAAGTGCCATAAGGCCATACATCCATATATCACATTGAGCGCCTTCTATATTTTTAACTTTATCATAATATTCAGGAGGTCGGTACTTTAAAGGAGCTACCATTCTTTTAAGCGGTACTCCGGTCATATTTAAACCGGAAAAATCACACAACAGCGCTCGGTCATCAGCAGTTATTAGGACATTATCGTCTTTCAAATCTAAATGTGCGAATCCAGATGTATGCAAGTATTTTAAACCGCACTGACAGTCAAGTAGCCATCTTTTTATTTTTTGTAATCCCATTTTATCAGTTATAAAACTTTTGCTGTACAGAATTTTATCCAATACATAAGGTATTTGTGGCATTACGAATAATTTTACATTTAACTCTGGTATGTCAATTTTTTCCAGTAATGGCAGGATGTTTTTATGGCTTAAGAGGGGCCAAATCATTTCTTCAATGTGCCATATTTTCTTCTTATCAATGATTTTTACTGCTACTTTAGCATGCTTTGATGAAACGGCTGATAACACTTCGCCGAATCCACCTTTGCCAAGATTTTCGACATGAAGATAGTCTTTTTCACGCAGAAAGTCAACAACAGTTTTTGGAAACAAACCGTCTCCAGAAGACATTTTTAACCACGAAAGCAAATTATATCACTTTCACAATGAACGAAATTCGATGATTAATCGCAAAATATATAAAATCGCTTTAAACCATACAATAGTTTTAAGAGAAACGTATTCGACAAAATTAATTGTGAAATAATTTCACATTTTTTTTTCTCCCTAGTTAGTATTTTGTATGCATTGTTGCATGTAGCAACATTGTTTGCAATACATTGTTGCACTTCAAACATAATATATGGAGGCATTGTTTCTTCAATTGTTGTATTATCTTTCATTGTTAAAAATTATTAATAATAGGTAACATTGTTGCAGAAAAGGCAACGAAAGTTGGAATTGTTCAAATTCCATTTGTTAAAATATTTGTAAAGTTACAGAGCAACACTTGATTCTCGTGCGGCACTGGTTTTGTCTATCATGTAATATATTTCAATTGTTGTAACCTTTTTTTTTTCTTTTTTTTTGGGGGGGGGGGAGGGAGAATGAGAGGCTGTTTTTCATCTTATACTAAATTGAAGTAAGGTTCCATTGTAAAGTATATCTAACCACATTTGAAATTTATATATTTAATAAACAAATTATTATAATAAATATGAAATCTTTATAAATTATTAATATTAATCCTTTCAAAAAATTAATTCATTCTGGCAATTTTAGTCTTTTTTTTTTTTTTTTTTTTTTTTTTGCTATGTCTAATGTATTGTACCTGGAAATTTTAACGAATATACGAAAACACAAACCGCCTACGCTTAACGAGCGTACATTTAGCTTTAATGGATGTCTCCGTGTTTAAAAAAATATTATTATCAATTCTGTCAAAAGCACTTTTTTCTAAAATTCGCTTTATGATTTTTTTAATTGATTAATATATTTATGCATACGCACATATTTTTTTCTCTCGATCTGCTGGTCTTTTGTTGCTAAACATCAATATTTTCGAAAATTACAGAGTTTACAGAGAGAAAATTACAATGAGGAAACATTATTATAACTCATAAAAATACCAAAGGAGAAAGTATATATTTATACTATATATATAAAACCATAATGAAACAAATTTATGGAATGAATTTGTGAAAGAATATTATAAAAATACTGATTAAATTACTGACTTTGTTTTACAGCAATTTTTCCTAAATTATGTAATATTATGCAGTGAAATTAGCTCCAAAAATTCCGTATTATTATACAGATCTCACAACTGTTAATAGAATTTTTTAATTTGAATTAGTTTCCGAAATATTATTTTTTTTTTCAAATTTATTTGTATTTCTATAATAGTGGCGTCTTAATGACTTAATTTTTGTGGAAAGAAAGACGAAAAGGAAAAAGATAGTAATTATTATATTTCCTGTTTTTCCCAATATTTTCAATGTGAAATTGAAATTATCTTTTCTTTCAAGCGATAGTGCAGACATTATTATGACTAAATAATGTTTTTCAGAGAAATTTCAGAAAATAAAAACTGATATTTTTCAATCATCACGAATCAGTTCCTTTAAAAAAACAGAAATCTTTTGTCTTCTTACAATTTGGCATAATTTTTATAGACATAAAAAAAATCTATTTTTATGGAGGAAAAAAAGAAAGGGATTCTTGGATTTTTTATTGTTGTCACAGTGAAATTGAAAAATGAAATTATTAAAAACAGAATTTAATGGCTATGTGTTGAAAGCTAAAGATACGAAAAATTACATCAAAATATTTACATGTAATATTTAAAATGTACGAAAATTTAAAAGAATAAATTTATTGCACGCGAAACGTATTTAAATGTTATAATTACTGCTTATGTAAAATGTCTTATTTTTAAATATAGTCATATTTAAAATGCCTAAAATAATTTTTAAAAAAAACGCGAAAAAAAATTATTTTTAAAGCTAAAATAATATTCTTAAGAGTTTGAAATTAAATAATAAATTTATCCGAGAATCTTTAAAGAGAAAAAAATAATTCTTAAATGCTAAATGCATTTAACAGTGAAACTTAACTAATAATTTAAAAAAATATATTTAGAACGATTCATTCCCGAGAATTTTATTGTTACGAGGTATAGTATAATATTAGTGAGAAAGCAAATTTGTTTATATATTGCATCATTTGATGCATTATAAATAGTGGCAAACGTAAGCATTAAGTACTTTCGATTTATTCTGTAGAAATGGGGCACTCAGAAGCCAACCCGGCTAATTTCATTTTTTTAGAAATTCAGCTAATGTCATGATTGGGTTGAAATTTTTCCATATATCTTTGCAGTGCTTATAAAGTTCCCTTAAATATACGAGAATTAATGTGTATCATTAAAAAATAATTAAAAAATAGTAGCATTTTTTATAAATAAAGAACTTGAAATGTTTTAATGAGCATTTTTATTTGTTAAAGTAAGTCGGATTGATTTCTGAGAGTCTCAATTTATATTCGATAAGTACATATTAGAAAATTATGATATTATTAATTAAGATAAACAGTATACATTATAATAAAAACCTGTAAATATTCATGCTGGTGTATCAAAATAGAGAAAAGAATTTATGAATAAGCCATACCTGTTTTCACCAGAACATATAAAACTCGATTTCAGCATAAAATGTAACCGTGACGTAGTTCTGAAAATTATTAGCAAACAGACACAATTCATTCAACCGCATTCCATGTAATGTCGTTATAATGTTCATAGCTTCGTTATAAGGCAAAAATATTACAAATATAATATTAATATTCTCAAATAATTACATAATATTCTCAAAAAAATGGTAAATTTCACTTATCTGTAATCTGCATATTTTTGTCATACATATTACTCATTTACAAAAGTATCCTAAAGTTTAAAAAATTAAAAATAGATTCACAAGATACAGTAACACTTACTATATGATATTTTAAAATTACAGAGATGTACTTACAAAACATTTTCTTCAATGTGTACCATTACATTTATTTTGAGAAAAGAATGCTTAAAAAAACTTGACCTTTTAAATAAGGTTTAAATAGTAATTTAAATTTTTAAGGTATTAATCCGTGTCAGTGAGTTAAAAGGCAAGTAAAATTTATGCAGATGTAATTTCCAGAATCTGCTCTATTTTCTAAAACACATTTCAAAAAGCTTATTTTTTTATATGCATTTGACAATTCAATTCCATTAAGCTACTTCTTTTTTTCATGACTTTACCCGGTGATCTTTAAAAATTAATAAAAGTTCCATAGTGCAAAAAATGACTTTTTTTATGTTGCTCTTAAATTCCTCTACCGGCCTTTTTTTTTCACTTGTACGGCCCAACAAATTCGAAGCCTGTACATTTGTTGCCAAACGTGCATTTCAAACGACAGACATAACTTTGCCTGGCGATCTTTAAATATTAATAAAAGTTCCATACTGCAAAAAATGACTTTTTTATTTTCCTCTTAAATTCCTCTACCGGCCTTTTTTTTCATTTTCATTTTCTTTTTCACTTGTGTGGCCCAACAAATTCGAAGTCTGTACACCTGCTGTCAAACTTGCATTGCAAACGACAGACATTACTTTGTACTAATACAGGAATAAGTGAATTAAGTGTATACAAAGGCAAAGGTAAAGTGAGTAAATTACATAAAAAAATTTTCATAGAATGGTGTACACAAGTGACATGTGTTGGACAGTGACATCTAAAAACGAATGCTGTACAGAACGCTCGCTGTCTATACACTCTCTGCACATAGGCACCAACTTAGAAACCTCTTCAATTTCGTACAAATACTTATTTATTAGTATTTTCAACCAAAATGGCATTGTAAATGACAGAAAAAATATATTTTCTGAAATTGATTCTTTAGGCGCACAGTAATTTAGGTTCATAATATGGATCTAAAAATATAAACCCTCTTAAAATATCAGTTTAATAACCATTAATCTAAATTAACGCAATCGCATATTTAAGAGCTTTAAGCAAATAAATAATCTGCAAATCATAAAAATAAAAATCATTGAAAAAGATTTAAGTTAAATATGAAAATGTCTGACTTTTTTGTCTATACTGTCTTTTGGACATTTTTAGAAATTTTGCAAACTCGGGTGAAAATAACATTTATTTTATGAGAAATTCAACTTAAATGCGGGCATTTATCAGTTTCAATGCAAAAAACATTCAGCTATTAAGTTGTGATGTAAAATTGTAAAAAAAAAAGTAAAACAAAAAAGATCCCCGAATGGGGACCCAGGGACCGAAGAGATTAGCAGAGGTGACGGGTGCAAATCAGGCAAACTTACACCGGTAATTTTAAATTGTTATTTTTGTCTTAATTAATCTCAGTGATTAAGCAGGGCACGAAAACTTTTAATGATTGGTAGAAGTATACGTGACTGCACTGAGAAAAACCTTGATTCCTGAGAAAACCATTTATTATTGCCTTCGATAAGTCAGCAATTATAAATGTATACTAATTTACAAGGATTTGCACATTCTTCCCTAGTATGCATTTACCCTTAGTTTACAGGGCCGTAGCTAAAGCGAGGAGGACTAAAACATTTCAGCCTCCCTGAAAAATATTCCAAAGTTACTGAAAAAATTTGTGTTCCGAAATTTCAAATGAAATTATGTTCAAAAATCTTATTTAGTTTTGTGGCCCTTTCACAGTTTTGCAGAAATAATAAATTGTAGCTAAAAAATTTCAACATTCGCTCATTCTAATTGCATATATGAAGTTAACGTGATGTTTAATATTGCACTAGTTATGCCCTCAAAATTTTCATCATATTCTTTTTTTAGTATAAAATGAAGTTATTATAATAGTTTAAAAAATCCCTAGCGGCTTGGCCTAGAGGCGGAGGTAGATCTCGTTAAGTGCTCATTTCAAAAACAAAAAATAAAATGTAATTAGAAAAAAACCCAGTTCAACAATTTTAATTTGGCCGCTTTTGAAGAAATCTTAATTTCATTTTTCTGTAAGAGCCAGTTTTATCAGAATCATCTTAAGCTAAACTTGGCACAAATGCCCACTTTGACAGCATTTTTTTTTTAAATATATTCTGACTTTATGAAAAAATTGACCAATATGGTAAATTGTATAGTTCCTAAATAATAAAAACTGCCAACTGAATGCATTTGAGAGCAAAAATGGTTTTAAAATGAGTCATAAAATAAGGAATTTGTTATTTGAATACATCCTCAAATCTTCATTCATGATCGCTTTGGAGAATTTTGTTCAAAATGGCTAATTTGAGAGCATTTTTTTAAATAAATTCGGCCTTTATCGAAAAACTGACCAATACGGCACATTATATAGTTTCTAAATATTAGAACCTGTCAATTGGATGCGTTTGAGAGTAAAAATAGTTTTTAAAATGTTCCATAAAATAAGCAATTTGTTATTTGAGTACTTCTTCAATTTTTCAATCACAATCGCTTAGGGAAATTCAGCTCAAAGTGCCTTTTTTGCCAGCTCTTTTTGAAATATATTCTGCCTTTATCGAGAAACTGGCCAATTCGTCACATTACATAGTTCTTAGATAAGAGAACCTCCAATTTGGATGCGTTTAAAATCAAAAATGAATTTAAAAATGAGTCATGATATAAGCAGTTTGGATTGTGTTTTTTTTTCTTCATCTCCTACTTTTCTTTAATTTATTTTTGCTATAAGAATTGGTCCTATAAAAAACTTGTCAGTATAAAAGTTGTAGATATTATTAAGTAGATGTAAAATAAATTTAATTGGATTTGACAGCTTAAGTATTAACGAAGTTATGGATTTTTTTCTTTTTGCATCCCTGCTTTTTCTTTTCGTTTTTAATTTTTTTCATCAGTAAAAGTTGGTCCTATCAAAATCTTGTAAATACAAAAGTTTTAGACAATTTTTAGAACAGTTATAAAAAAATTTTTGGATTTTATATCTTGAGAATTGACGAAGTTATGAATTTTTTTCTCCATAAAACCCTGATTTTATCGTCTCTTGAGCCTATTCTTTATTTTATAACACATCTGTTATGCATAAACTTTTTGCCTATTTCTTAGAAGTAGACCAAACTTTAAGCTGATTCGATATCTATATTATTTAAGAAGTTATGACGTTTTATCTGTTTTCACAAAAACCCTCCCTATTCCCACCCCCTTGGTCCGATTTTGCCCATTAACGAACTTAACCGAGATTTTATGCCTCTTGATTTTATGTATCAGTTTGAAAGAGATCTGGGAATAATTGGAGAAGTTATCGTGTCTATAAAAAAGTGATATAGACCGATAGATAGATAGATAGATAGATAAACTTTTTTACTGATGGTAGTTTTGGGGTCTAGAGGTCATGATCGACATAGATCTGGAAAAAAATTTCAGAAATTCCAACATAGGAGCGACCGCAATAGGTAGTATTTCATACGAAATCTACCTAGTAAGAAACATGGTACATACAGAGTGGATATACACTAATTTACCTTTCTGCGTCAGAGAGACAGAGAGAGAATAAAGACCCCCCCCCCATACATTTTCCTGAACCCTCCCCCCCCCCAATTATTAATTTTTAGCTACGGCCCTGCTATTTTACCAAAAATCTCTTTTTTTCTTACTTTTAAGCTAGAATAGTTTGTTTATGATCATTTTTATCGAACTTTATTGTCATAACTTGTAAATAGCATACCTGTAGCAATTTTTACATCATTATGGTAATTTTAAAAACTATTTTTACTATATGGCAATCACAAAATTCCCGCAGTAAAACCGGTATTCGAAATTAAGATGAATTTATGACTAGATATGGAGTATATTGAAATTACATACGTAACTAGTCGTTGGAGGCCACCGTAATACTTACCCATCATGGATATGCATATTATACTATATGAAAATAAAGCATGTGTAAACTATTTATAAAATGTATTGCAAATCCAAAAACAAAACTTAAAAGTATATTTAAATATACATAGCTTTTAATATATATAGTAATGCTCTATTACAGAATTGCTGACGAAACAATTTCGACGAAATATATAAAACGCCGAACTACTCAAGTAGTACCGAATTGCGTAAAAGAAACATCCTTATAACTCCAAAAATAATAATCATATTAACTAACAATTTTCTGCGTTGGATTGAATGTCTCATTTCCAATTAAAATGTATCTTTGAATTGAAATTTGAATGAAATACAGGGTCATGAAAAATCGAAGAATGTGGAAAACAGGATTACAAATATCTCGGCAACTAACAATACGATCGATTTTGTTCTTTATGCACAATTTGTATTATTTTATTGTCTTTAATATCCATTCCTTAAAATAAAAAAAAAATCGAAAATTTTTATGTACCTTTCATCAGAGCGAATTTTTCGAGAGTCCGAAAAAAATAAGGTGGTCTGGTGTAATAACGCCAGGCGGGGTAATAACGCCAAGTGCTAATATTTTGCATAATTATGAAATAATCTGGTAAATGACACCCATGTGCTCTGCGCAGAAGGATTTTGAGTCATATAAATCGCAAAAAACAGCTTCAAATTAATTTGTTTCACTTTTAGGTCTTATTGTTTTTACAAGCAACTGAAATTTACGCTTGATCTAAAATTTGCGAGATACGTTTTGTGATGCGAAGACTAATTTTTTTATCCGGAAATATTTTGTCAATTACATAAATTTGTAGTACATTTCATGGACTTTCAAAATGTTGTTGAAGATTTTGGATATCTTCTCGAGATAATTTGTAATTTAAAATGTACAGCGCAATAACTATAACGGGGTAATAACGCCAATCCTTGGCATTAATACCCCGGTTGATTCCCTACAGTGGCCGAGCTACAGCCTAAATACTGATTCAAATAAACACAGTTAAAACTGTGCAATGTTTATAATGATTCTATTTAAGCGATCCTTTTTAAGCACAAAGAAGCTCACGGTTTGATAATCTTTTGCCTCGCCTTCCCCCCCCCCCCCCACCTTTATTTTTCTTACACTTTCCCAAAAAATTGAACATTTTCAATAGCTTAGAATGCAATTTGTCAATTTCTAAGTTTGTATTTTTAGAATTGGACAATCAACATGCAATTATTCCATCTTGTTTCATAGTTCTGTTTGCATGGCGTTATTACCCATATAGGTGGGTAATAACGCCAAATAGCATTGTTCAAGAAATCACGCCATTACATTTTATGAATACATATCTGTTAAATTATTTTTTTTTTATAGATAGTCAATGAGTTGCTGTATCAAATCATATATTTGTTTGAAAAATACAATCTAAAACTGAGCCGTGAAAATTGGTAGAACCTTAATTTGGCGTTATTACCCCAGGGTACCTTAGTTCCGGATAATCGAAGTTGCTGATATTCTATAGGCTTCGTCCCATTCTTACATACTAAGTACATACAAAATTTTAAGTCTCTATCTCAATTTGTTCAGGAGATAGAGCGTTTACAGACAGACAGACAGACACACGGACGGCATTTTTTTTTTTTTTTTTTTTTCTAAAAATATGTTTTTCGGAATCTCCAGCTTCTAAAACGTCTGATTCCGTCAAAATAAAAAAAAAAAAATTAAAAAAAAAAAAAATCGATTTTCAAAACGATTGCAAGACTTACCCTATACTATGTATGATGTGTAAGTAATAAAAATTAAACTAAAAAAAGAATTTGAATGTGAATTGAGTATTTAATTATTATCAGTAGATATCGGAATATCTAGCTATTTAAATATCTTTATAATTATGCATTGAAAATTATACGTTAACAAACATTGTACATATTCCTGTTTTCAATGGATTAATTTTTTCGGAGGTTTTATTGTATCATTTCCCTTTTTATATGAATATACAGCCACTGAACCCCTCTCCTCTCCCACCACTTCCACCACTACTTTCAGCACCTAAGTTACCAAACCAGCAATTAATCTATTGTACATGTTTTTCATCGATTATTGTTCAGAAAAAAATAAAATAAAATTCCCACATATTTTAACTAACCAATCTTTTCTCTACATATTCCTTGCAATTGTTTTAAAAGTATATTCTTTGAATTTTTACAATTTTTTTTCACTTGATCTTTAACGTATAAATATCAAAGAAAATAATTTTAACACCGTATATATAAAAACTATCTCTCTATTTCAAAATTCTGACAATATTTCTTTTTTATATATACATGATATGTTACTTTTTTATATTTTTAAAAACCAGAATTGCGATAAGAAAGTAATTAATCATCTAAAAAAAAGAGCGAAAAACTTTTGTGATTTTAGTTTCCTGTTTTATCTTTTCCTCTTTTTCTAAAAAGTTTAAATATTTTCCTGAATTTTGTGCCAAGTGAAATAAAAAAACGAAGCCAAAGGAAGTGAGTTTAAATTTCCTGTGCAGCGAATCTGAAAAGAAAAAAGCGACAAACAGGTTCGCTTTTTTTTTCTTTTCTTCTTTGCATAAAATAGATTTTTAAATGCAAATGTTTAAATGTTTAAAACTGTATTCTGTAAATGTGTAATATCACTTAAACAAGCTGAATCCGAAAAAAAAAAGTTTTACAAAACATAAAATGAATAGTATGCTGCTGGATGAAATAAATTCGTAATAACTACAGCCTCCAGGCGTAAAGTTTTTCATTAAACAGCAATTTTTATCTCTCTGCAGTTCTTTATATGTATATATATATATCTTTTTTAAGCTTTACAACCGTTAATTTAGATTTTATTTTTATGCGTCAAATTTACCGGAAGTATTTATCTCCAAAAAGGAATTTTCGTCTTTTAATATTGAAGTCTTTTCAGTATTTTAATACTTTTATCAGAAATGTTCTATTTTTACGTACTTTATCTCATATCTCAAATATTTTATTTATCTTTATTTCAGAAAATAATGAAATTTTTTGTTTCAAAAGTAATGTGTAACTGATAAACTGTATACATTTCATTTTTGATTTTTTTTTCACTTAATTTAAACTAGATCTTGGACGAAATAAATATCAGAAAATATTATGCGTTAGTTTCTTTTAAAATGTTATTTTATCTCGCTTTTGCAAAAACTGTTTTATGACAACTTTTTTTCTTTATTTTTCCATTTTGGTATATTTCTACGTATTGAATTTTCCTTGAATTTGCGTTTTCTATTTCACAAAGATTGTATGTATGCGTTATGTAGGTATTTTCTTATATTTCAGGTCCCCAAAGACTGTTTTTGATGTTTTTACAATGTTGATTGTATGTTGTATGGTTGTGTAATATGGCCATAATGAGTTATTTTGGTAATAAAATGAGTCAGTCGGGCATATACAGAACATAACTGCCAACTTTCGTATATTTTTTTAAACAATTAAAACCAGAAAATTTAATGTAAAGAAAATGAATTAAATTTAGCAGGGTTGGCAAACCTATGGCATGCGTGTCAGAGTTTGCAGGAGAGCTAATTTTTTTGGTACACGGAAAATTAAAATTTGTTAAATTGTTATGCATTCTATTCTATACAGGCAGACTACCACAAACAATGCAATGCAATTATATTTTTCATGAAACTGTGCATCGCAATAATTTTCTTATCTGCGATGCTACGCAACATTTTCGACAAGTATTTTGCTTTCTGTATAAATATAAAAAGCTGTTATTTTCAAAAATATTTTGTTTGACAGTCACTGGAAGAAGATGACAAATGTATCAATTTAGTTATGTGCATTTTTGAAAATAACAAAGTACAAAGCATTTCTTATCGAACGAACGACAGCTTTTGCTGTCGTTCGTTTTTACTAATAATGCATCGTTGTTTACAAATAATGTTCGTTATGTGCTAATAATGTATTAATGAAATTTTTATGTCAATTATACACTGTACTATAATAATTAATACATTATTATAGTACAGTAGAACCCCGCTAATTCGTACTCCGTTAATCCAGATCTCCGCATAATCCGGATCAGTCTGGTCAGTTTCTTTTTTAAAAGTTTGAGAAGCGATCGGCAAAATTTCGATAATATTAATTCATTTAATTTTCGTATTCCTAATTTAAAAAGTCGTTTCTGAAATATTTTCGGAAGAATACCTTTATTTTCTTCATTTAAACTCTTTGATGTTACCTTTCAAAGAAAAATCATGCATCACTTAAGGTTTGCAAGAAAGTTGCTGAGAGTACTCTTCGAAATTTGTTGAAGAATTTATAGTCTAAAAATTGTGATTTCTTGAATAACAAGCAAGCTTGAAACAGTAGCGTAAATAGGCGAGGATGAAAGGAAAATTACACCTGAAGATTTTGTAAGCTTGTTAAAAAACTGATGGTTCTGAGATCCATCACCGACATTAGCAATTGAATGAAGCAAAAAATAATGAAATTTACACCTCAGTTACAGATCATGAAATAATCACTTTATATACAACTGAAGAAGTTGAAAATGAAGATGATTCAGACGAAAACACTATTATCAATGATGATCAGACTAAAGTTATTAGCCATAATGAAGTAAGAAGTCATTTGCAACAATTAATGGTTTTATATTGAACATCAGGTGGAGACTACACCCAATAAACTAAGTATGATCAAGCGGATTTGTGACCGTGCGGCCCGCAAAAGTTATACAAAACTAGCGCAGCAGAAGATTTTATAATTATAAAATAGACATTTTTACTGTCTGTAAATATTCAGTATGTTTAATATAAAGGTGATTTTCTGTATGTCTTCTCCGGATAATCCAGATTGGGTCTGACCTCAATTAATTCGAGTTATCAGGTTTTAATGATACATAATTTTATTCAACTTCAGAAGTTATAAACGAGACATTACATTAATCCTAAGTAAAAATTAATGGAAAAAAAAACTCGTATTTTTTTTTTTTTTCCGTACATACCGCATAAATGAATCTTATTTGCGAAGTTCATTCATTCAATGGCAGACATCAATATACAGAAAAATCGAATTTTGTTTTTTCATATTTTTTAATTGTTGATAGCTAATACATAAAAGATGGAGACTGATTTAATAATTGACGTTGAATTGACGAGAATTGACGTTGTTTTGTATAAACAACGTACTCGGCAAGTTTGCATAAGTTTGGCACGTTACAGTGTTCATAGATATTGCATGCCAAATGTCGGCACGCGCAGGTAACAAGGATCACAGATCCTGCCCTATGGTGAAAAAGTATAAAGTTTCGTAGCTCAAAACAGAAGATTCCGAATTCGACTGGGAGGAAAGAGATAAAACAGAGATAGAATTTAAAAATTTGGAGAGGCCAGTATATGAAAAATATGAACTCGTGATCAATAGCGGCGTTTAAAAAGCCCCTAATTGAACACCCCTTAATTTAAAAATATATTCATTAGTTTTATGCTAAGCTTTTATAAATACAAGTATGGACTACAATTTTTTATAAATACAAATATCGAAGAGAACGGAATTCAAATTTTCATTAAAATTAGAATTTATAAGATTTTTGTAGTAATTAGTTGTGATGTTTCTTAGTACTTTTTTTTTTTTTTTTGAAAAATATGTATTGAATTACAATCAAAAAGAGGCCAAAGAACCCCGATCATACAAAATGGGCAGGCCTTCTAGCTGTGGAAAATGAACTAACAAAAATTACAAAAATATAGTTAAGTGAAATTTCTAAAACTGGGAGGGAAGAGATAAAACAGAGGTAGAATTTAAAAATTTGGAGAGGCCAGTATATGAAAAATATGAACTCGTGATCAATAGCGGCGTTTAAAAAGCCCCTAATTGAACACCCCTTAATTTAAAAATATATTCATTAGTTTTATGCTAAGCTTTTATAAATACAAGTATGGACTACAATTTTTTATAAATACAAATATCGAAGAGAACGGAATTCAAATTTTCAGTAAAATTAGAATTTATAAGATTTTTGTAGTAATTAGTTGTGATGTTTCTTAGTACTTTTTTTTTGTTGTTTTTTTGTTTTTTTGAAAAATATGTATTGAATTACAATCAAAAAGAGGCCAAAGAACCCCGATCATACAAAATGGGCAGGCCTTCTAGCTGTGGAAAATGAACTAACAAAAATTACAAAAATATAGTTAAGTGAAATTTCTAAAACTGGGAGGGAAGAGATAAAACAGAGGTAGAATTTAAAAATTTGGAGAGGCCAGTACATGAAAAATATGAACTCGTGATCAATAGCGGCGTTTAAAAAGCCCCTAATTGAACACCCCTTAATTTAAAAATATATTCATTAGTTTTATGCTAAGCTTTTATAAATACAAGTATGGACTACAATTTTTTATAAATACAAATATCGAAGAGAACGGAATTCAAATTTTCAGTAAAATTAGAATTTATAAGATTTTTGTAGTAATTAGTTGTGATGTTTCTTAGTACTTTTTTTTTTTTTTTTTTTTTTTTTTGAAAAATATGTATTGAATTACAATCAAAAAGAGGCCAAAGAACCCCGATCATACAAAATGGGCAGGCCTTCTAGCTGTGGAAAATGAACTAACAAAAATTACAAAAATATAGTTAAGTGAAATTTCTAAAACTGGGAGGGAAGAGATAAAACAGAGGTAGAATTTAAAAATTTGGAGAGGCCAGTATATGAAAAATATGAACTCGTGATCAATAGCGGCGTTTAAAAAGCCCCTAATTGAACACCCCTTAATTTAAAAATATATTCATTAGTTTTATGCTAAGCTTTTATAAATACAAGTATGGACTACAATTTTTCATAAATACAAATATCGAAGAGAACGGAATTCAAATTTTCAGTAAAATTAGAATTTATAAGATTTTTGTAGTAATTAGTTGTAATGTTTCTTAGTACTTTTTTTTTTTTTTTTTTTTTTTTTTTTGAAAAATATGTATTGAATTACAATCAAAAAGAGGCCAAAGAACCCCGATCATACAAAATGGGCAGGCCTTCTAGCTGTGGAAAATGAACTAACAAAAATTACAAAAATATAGTTAAGTGAAATTTCTAAAACTGGGAGGGAAGAGATAAAACAGAGGTAGAATTTAAAAATTTGGAGAGGCCAGTACATGAACATTATGAACTCGTGATCAATAGCGGCGTTTAAAAAGCCCCTAATTGAACACCCCTTAATTTAAAAATATATTCATTAGTTTTATGCTAAGCTTTTATAAATACAAGTATGGACTACAATTTTTTATAAATACAAATATCGAAGAGAACGGAATTCAAATTTTCAGTAAAATTAGAATTTATAAGATTTTTGTGGTAATTAGTTGTGATGTTTCTTAGTACTTTTTTTTTTTTTTTTTTTTTTTTTTTTTTTTTTTTTTTTTTTTTTGAAAAATATGTATTGAATTACAATCAAAAAGAGGCCAAAGAACCCCGATCATACAAAATGGGCAGGCCTTCTAGCTGTGGAAAATGAACTAACAAAAATTACAAAAATATAGTTAAGTGAAATTTCTAAAACTGGGAGGGAAGAGATAAAACAGAGGTAGAATTTAAAAATTTGGAGAGGCCAGTATATGAAAAATATGAACTCGTGATCAATAGCGGCGTTTAAAAAGCCCCTAATTGAACACCCCTTAATTTAAAAATATATTCATTAGTTTTATGCTAAGCTTTTATAAATACAAGTATGGACTACAATTTTTTATAAATACAAATATCGAAGAGAACGGAATTCAAATTTTCAGTAAAATTAGAATTTATAAGATTTTTGTAGTAATTAGTTGTGATGTTTCTTAGTACTTTTTTTTTTTTTTTTTGAAAAATATGTATTGAATTACAATCAAAAAGAGGCCAAAGAACCCCGATCATACAAAATGGGCAGGCCTTCTAGCTGTGGAAAATGAACTAACAAAAATTACAAAAATATAGTTAAGTGAAATTTCTAAAACTGGGAGGGAAGAGATAAAACAGAGGTAGAATTTAAAAATTTGGAGAGGCCAGTATATGAAAAATATGAACTCGTGATCAATAGCGGCGTTTAAAAAGCCCCTAATTGAACACCCCTTAATTTAAAAATATATTCATTAGTTTTATGCTAAGCTTTTATAAATACAAGTATGGACTACAATTTTTTATAAATACAAATATCGAAGAGAACGGAATTCAAATTTTCAGTAAAATTAGAATTTATAAGATTTTTGTAGTAATTAGTTGTGATGTTTCTTAGTACTTTTTTTTTTTGTTGTTTTTTTGTTTTTTTGAAAAATATGTATTGAATTACAATCAAAAAGAGGCCAAAGAACCCCGATAATACAAAATGGGCAGGCCTTCTAGCTGTGGAAAATGAACTAACAAAAATTACAAAAATATAGTTAAGTGAAATTTCTAAAACTGGGAGGGAAGAGATAAAACAGAGGTAGAATTTAAAAATTTGGAGAGGCCAGTACATGAAAAATATGAACTCGTGATCAATAGCGGCGTTTAAAAAGCCCCTAATTGAACACCCCTTAATTTAAAAATATATTCATTAGTTTTATGCTAAGCTTTTATAAATACAAGTATGGACTACAATTTTTTATAAATACAAATATCGAAGAGAACGGAATTCAAATTTTCAGTAAAATTAGAATTTATAAGATTTTTGTAGTAATTAGTTGTGATGTTTCTTAGTACTTTTTTTTTTTTTTTTTTTTTTTGAAAAATATGTATTGAATTACAATCAAAAAGAGGCCAAAGAACCCCGATCATACAAAATGGGCAGGCCTTCTAGCTGTGGAAAATGAACTAACAAAAATTACAAAAATATAGTTAAGTGAAATTTCTAAAACTTGGAGGGAAGAGATAAAACAGAGGTAGAATTTAAAAATTTGGAGAGGCCAGTATATGAAAAATATGAACTCGTGATCAATAGCGGCGTTTAAAAAGCCCCTAATTGAACACCCCTTAATTTAAAAATATATTCATTAGTTTTATGCTAAGCTTTTATAAATACAAGTATGGACTACAATTTTTTATAAATACAAATATCGAAGAGAACGGAATTCAAATTTTCAGTAAAATTAGAATTTATAAGATTTTTGTAGTAATTAGTTGTAATGTTTCTTAGTACTTTTTTTTTTTTTTTTTGAAAAATATGTATTGAATTACAATCAAAAAGAGGCCAAAGAACCCCGATCGTACAAAATGGGCAGGCCTTCTAGCTGTGGAAAATGAACTAACAAAAATTACAAAAATATAGTTAAGTGAAATTTCTAAAACTGGGAGGGAAGAGATAAAACAGAGGTAGAATTTAAAAATTTGGAGAGGCCAGTATATGAAAAATATGAACTCGTGATCAATAGCGGCGTTTAAAAAGCCCCTAATTGAACACCCCTTAATTTAAAAATATATTCATTAGTTTTATGCTAAGCTTCTATAAATACAAGTATGGACTACAATTTTTTACAAATACAAATATCGAAGAGAACGGAATTCAAATTTTCAGTAAAATTAGAATTTATAAGATTTTTGTAGTAATTAGTTGTGATGTTTCTTAGTACTTTTTTTTTTGTTTTTTTTTTGAAAAATATGTATTGAATTACAATCAAAAAGAGGCCAAAGAACCCCGATCATACAAAATGGGAAGGCCTTCTAGCTGTGGAAAATGAACTAACAAAAATTACAAAAATATAGTTAAGTGAAATTTCTAAAACTGGGAGGGAAGAGATAAAACAGAGGTAGAATTTAAAAATTTGGAGAGGCCAGTATATGAAAAATATGAACTCGTGATCAATAGCGGCGTTTAAAAAGCCCCTAATTGAACACCCCTTAATTTAAAAATATATTCATTAGTTTTATGCTAAGCTTTTATAAATACAAGTATGGACTACAATTTTTTATAAATACAAATATCGAAGAGAACGGAATTCAAATTTTCAGTAAAATTAGAATTTATAAGATTTTTGTAGTAATTAGTTGTGATGTTTCTTAGTACTTTTTTTTTTTTTTTTTTTTTTTGAAAAATATGTATTGAATTACAATCAAAAAGAGGCCAAAGAACCCCGATCATACAAAATGGGCAGGCCTTCTAGCTGTGGAAAATGAACTAACAAAAATTACAAAAATATAGTTAAGTGAAATTTCTAAAACTGGGAGGGAAGAGATAAAACAGAGGTAGAATTTAAAAATTTGGAGAGGCCAGTATATGAAAAATATGAACTCGTGATCAATAGCGGCGTTTAAAAAGCCCCTAATTGAACACCCCTTAATTTAAAAATATATTCATTAGTTTTATGCTAAGCTTCTATAAATACAAGTATGGACTACAATTTTTTACAAATACAAATATCGAAGAGAACGGAATTCAAATTTTCAGTAAAATTAGAATTTATAAGATTTTTGTAGTAATTAGTTGTGATGTTTCTTAGTACTTTTTTTTTGTTTTTTTTTTGAAAAATATGTATTGAATTACAATCAAAAAGAGGCCAAAGAACCCCGATCATACAAAATGGGAAGGCCTTCTAGCTGTGGAAAATGAACTAACAAAAATTACAAAAATATAGTTAAGTGAAATTTCTAAAACTGGGAGGGAAGAGATAAAACAGAGGTAGAATTTAAAAATTTGGAGAGGCCAGTATATGAAAAATATGAACTCGTGATCAATAGCGGCGTTTAAAAAGCCCCTAATTGAACACCCCTTAATTTAAAAATATATTCATTAGTTTTATGCTAAGCTTTTATAAATACAAGTATGGACTACAATTTTTTATAAATACAAATATCGAAGAGAACGGAATTCAAATTTTCAGTAAAATTAGAATTTATAAGATTTTTGTAGTAATTAGTTGTGATGTTTCTTAGTACTTTTTTTTTTTTTTTTTTTGAAAAATATGTATTGAATTACAATCAAAAAGAGGCCAAAGAACCCCGATCATACAAAATGGGCAGGCCTTCTAGCTGTGGAAAATGAACTAACAAAAATTACAAAAATATAGTTAAGTGAAATTTCTAAAACTGGGAGGGAAGAGATAAAACAGAGGTAGAATTTAAAAATTTGGAGAGGCCAGTATATGAAAAATATGAACTCGTGATCAATAGCGGCGTTTAAAAAGCCTCTAATTGAACACCCCTTAATTTAAAAATATATTCATTAGTTTTTGTACATGATTTTTTTAGTTATTGTTACATGATTTTTTTTGCATAGGCTAGCTTAGGACGATCTACAACCAGCCTAGTTTTTACTTTTTCGATTTTGGTTATATATTTTTTATATTACGATAGTTTCAGTTTCAGAACCGGTTTAAACCGGTTTCGAAAGTTAAAGTAATTTTTTAAAGAAAATCTGAAACAAAAATTGAAAAAGTAAAAACTAGCCCGGTTGTGGATTGCCCTCAGCTATCTTGTGCAAAAAAATCATGCAAAAATATTAAAATTTGAGCGAGATATTAGAAAAGAACGCTCCCATAGACTTTACATGGTCATCCGGGTCTTTTTGAGTAATTTTTCTGTGACTATTGTGGGCTCTTAAGACGCAACATTAGTCACAGAAAAGACCCGGACGATAATGTTAAGTCTGTGGGGGCATTCCTTTCAAATATCTCGCTGAAATTTTAATATTTTTACATGATTTTTTTTTTTTGCATAGGATAGCTGAGGACGGTCCACAACTGGCCTAGTTTTCACTTTTCCGATTTTGGTTATATATTTTTATATTATGATAGTTTCAATTTTAGAACCAGTTCAAACCGGTTCCGCAAATTAAAATAAATTCTGAAACCAAAATTAAAAAAGTAAAAACTAGTCCGGTTGTAGATCATCCTCATCTATCCATTGCAAAAAAAATCATGTAAAAAAATATTAAAATATGAGGGAGATATTTGAAAGGAATGCCCCTAAAGACACTATCATCCGGGTCTTTTTCAGTGACTAGTGTGGGGCCTTACTAAAGTTTTACACCTGTGTATAAAACTAAACTATATTAATCACTTAACTAATCAATATTTTTCATTGTGTAAATATTATATAAATGTCATATTGAAATATTATATTATATTTGAATATTATGTTATGTTGAAAAAATTTCAAATAATGCCTAATTTTTTCATATCTTTTACAAAATTTGTAATCTTTTATCAGCGGTTTTCAAAACAGAAATTTCTACCAAATTGAATCAGAAAAAGGCATAAATAATGCAAAGTTTACAATAAAATTTACTGGTGAAATAATAAATCATAATGGGCAAAAACATGCTGCCCGTATGACGTACGGACATATCAGGGAAGCGATTAATAACAAGTTATTAAACAATTTCCCGTGTTGGTAAAGCAAAATCATGGTAGTCAGGTAACTTATATAAAACGTTCCATCTTTATCATCGTTACAGTATCCGTATCTTATAAAGAAATATATTATTCAAATATAACGTTCGTTTTAATTCAAAATATCACAGCTATTAAAACAAGTTGGAAATTGCACTTGAAGTGTAGCAAATGAGGTGCGTTCGTACGATAATGAAGTGTTAAAAATATCACTCTCATATATCAATCTCATAAAATTGTAAATAGTTAATTACAATTAAAATGCGCAACAAACAATGTTCTCTCTATACTCATTTTGTAATGGAATACTTTTGTGTGGCCTTGTAAATCAATAACAAAAGTTCTTTGCACAACAGATTATGCAAAATCTATATTATAATATGTACTTTGTGATGCATATCAGTATTATTATGTTCGAATGAGTGTAATATTATTAAAATGCATTTGAAACTTTTTTTTTCCATTGACTGTAATGTAACGGAGTACTTTTGATTGTCCCTGTATTTGATCTATGCATCCTATTTTCAAAAAAATTGAAATGACTTGACAAAATTATGTAATAAGTATGTAATTTAAATTTCAAACGATTAAAATGCATTTGCAACATTTTTCCCCATTGACCGTAATGTAACGGTATACTTTTGATCGTCCCTGTAATTGATCTATCCATCCGATTCTCATAAAATTTGAAATGACTCGACAAAATTATATAATAATTATATATTTTAAATTTCAAAAGATTTGGTTGGGTAGTTTTTGCGTTGCTATATGCGGACAGACAGACGGACTGAACGACAACTATAGGTGCTACGTATTTACATAATTACGAACGCACTTAAAAAAGAAAGAAACATTAATAAACAAGAGAGTTTGCAGATTGGATCTTGTTACAATCATAACAGCTTCTGACGAATTATCAGTCAAAAGTGTTTTATTATTTTACATATTTATGTTTCTCTAATATTTCTTGAATAATTCATTGTTTAAGGATGATATATTGCACTTAAAATGATTTAGTAGCGTGATAAATATTAAATTTATTCAGAAAAATGAAAACTACCTATTCAGTAAGCGTCTTGCTAATATGTTTAAAAAATGAATCCGTCAAAATTACATTTAGAAACCTACTATAAAAATAATGTCTGCACGCAAACCTGGGAGAATATATGCTTTCATATATCATTTTTTTAATATGTCTGTTTTAAAATGCATGCATATTTAAATACTTATGTATTGTAATTGCAAGTAATATTTTATAACGTATATTTTATCAGATTTTGTTTATTCAATGGATTAATTTTAACACAAATATTTTAATTGGTAAATAAGTCACGCAAATTGCGATTTTCCAACTGGATGAAAAATTATGCAGGCCAAGATTTGAACCAAGGGTTTTTTGGCTAAAGTTCCACATGCTTTGCTAAATGAGCTATCTCTGACAAATCTGACTGATTTAACTTACTTAAAGATTCTTATTGATTCAGATATCTCGTTTGACATCTGAATCACTATCGTCTTGCTCAGTGTTGAATTCAGACATTTTTCTCCGGGAGGAGGGATTTCTGTGGCTCTGGGGAGGAAGACATTGTAGATTTCCACGGAAGATTGCACTTTTTTACCATTAAAAACATAAAATTTTAAATCTTTCATCTCATTGCTCTGTGGGGGGATGTCTCCCCCCGTTCACCCCTGAATTCAACAACAGGCTTGTTTTCTACCACCTTAAGACTCCGTTCAGATTACAATACTCTTCCCTTCAACTGAATTCTCAGAAAAATTGGGGAAGTCTTTTGTATAGAATCCATTTGCGGTTTCTTCATAATAGAAACGAGAGGAATTAACAGAAGAATCGGGAGATAAGCAATCCACCCTACTTGTCGGAAAGATTTTTCTTTTGCCGGACAACCGTCCCTTTCCTGCAAAAAACTCATTAAAGATCAAAAACACCGCGTCGCCACAACAAACGAGCCGACACCGAACTTCAAGAAGTGTTAAAATGTGTTTGGTCCTTAACAGAGCACCACGGTTGGGACTTGGAAATCAAAGGCTTATGAGTGGTGGACTAAGAAAACTGAATAGATGACTATCCTTACGGAGGATTTTCATACCAACAACAACCCCGGATGCTTGTTGTAGCTCTTCGGGAATATGTACAATTGGTTGTGTTCGGTTTTTATAATTTTTAGCTCACAGGCTATCATAGCCTGAGAGCTTATGCGCCCGTCCGTTCTGTATGTACGTTCGTGCGTAACGCGATAACTCATGATAAAAATATCCCGATCACTTGAAATTTTGTATATAGATAGATCCTGATAAGGCGCTTCCCTGATTAGTTTTTGGAGTTCATTCGATATGTATAAGAGAGGGAACGGGGGGCTCATGCCCCTCCCCTTAATTGATATAAATAGGTTTTTCATGCAAAAATAATAGTTTTTGTTCAAAATTTACACATAGGATCTTTCTGATGAAGCACTTCCATGATTGGTATTAGGTGTTCATTGGATAAATATAAACAGGGGAAATGGAAGGGGGGGTTTAATGCCCCTGTCCTTAATTTATATAAATGGGTTTTTCATGCAGAATTGTCAGATTTCATTCAAATCTCCGAATAGTTTTGGAAGTTTAATGGTTAAGCATATAAAAGAGGGATATAACTCCTCTTAAATTATATAAATGGGTTTTTATTAAGAATTATCCGATTTGCTCTGAATTTTGGATATGGATTTTTTTATGATAAAGCATGTCCTGAGGGTTTAGAAGGTGCCCAAATAATTATTGGCAGATAGTGTACAGGGTAGCGAGTAGTCAGAAAAAAACATAGTAAAAAAAAAGAGGAAACTACCAGTATTTTCTTAGAGAAAGTATTTCAAATAATATTAAGAGATTAAATAAAGCGAGTTTCTCTTTAACAAATATTGGTATTTAAGGGTGTATTTCGATCAAACCCGTTTATTTTCAGATTTATTTTTAAATTCATTTTTGCCCTCAAATGCACCAAACTTTCAAAATCTCTTATTTAGAAACTACATAACGTGCCGTGTTTGTCGATTGTTTGTTAAATGTAGAAAATATTGCAAAACATGCTGTCAAAGTTGCCGACTTGGACAGAAATTTCCGAACCTGTAGATCTGGGAACGAAAAAATGGTCGAACTGAGAAAATAATTGTTTATAACTTAAATTCTAATTAATTTAGGGAAAAATTACATCACACGACATCTTGCTCATCACTTCAAAAATCACCCCAGCAAGTTTCATGTTTCTACTTTTAAAAATGAGTCTGAAAATCTATCGGAAAACTTCAAGCTATTGAAAGTGGAAAATCATTTTTTTTCGAATACACCCTTTATATCTTTTTTGACTGTATTTTTCTTTGACCTCTCGCCACGCTGGTGTATATATGTGTGGCATGTATATTCAAATTTATTTAAGGTTTTTAGGCTTTCAGAGCTCGTTTCGGATTTTTTCTTTAATAACGCCACTGTAAAATGAGTGTATTTGACTGAAACAATTGCAATCAATGGGCCGAACCATTCAGCTCTCGTTTGGCGAAAATATTATCTAGGCCACTGCTGCAATAACTGCATACAATTGTGAGAAAATCGGCGAACAGATCTAATATCTAAATGAGTTTTTTGAACCATTCTTATGAAGATAACTAATAAAGATTTCTTTTTATATCTCGATTAAATTGTTTTTATTGTCTATGTTCATCTTACATCTCATAACAATATTCTTTAAAATCATGTAAACACTATTTTTAAAAATATTTACACAAAAACATATTTACACTCAGAGTATAATTTTTCTGTGGATTTTGTTTTTACTTTTTTTTCCAACAAAAATTTAATATTTACTATTATTGTCAATTAAATCCTAACTTTTACATGTATTTTGTTTTAACTTCTTTTCGATGAAATTTACTGTGTTAGTATTGCCTGCATTGACAAAGTATAACTTTTATTTCTTTTGAATTAAATTTAAAATTTGCTACTATCTACAGTCAAATATTTTATAACATATTTGACATTTTGATTTTTCAAATGAGTCTTGGGTTTATTTCTTTTCAACAAAATTTATGATTTAATATTATCAGCAAACAAATATAGTATCATTTTTACACGCGTTTCGTTTTCAACTTTTTTAAAAAAAAATTTTAAGCTTTATTATTATTAGCGGACAAATATAGTATCATTTTTACATGTGTTTCGTTTTCAATTTTTTTAAACAAAATTTAAGATTCACTATTATCAACAGTCAAATATAGTATAATTTTTACTGTGTTTCGTTTTCAATTTTTTTAAACAAAATTTAAGATTCAGTATTACCAACAGTCAAATATGGTAAATTTTTTACAAGCATTTCGTATTCAAATTTTTAAACAAAATTTAAGATTCATTGTTGTCAGAAATCAATTATGAGGACCTCAGAAGCCAAGAGATACAAGTGACAAAAATTCGATTTGGAGTAAATTGAGTTACATCAATAATAATTGACGTTAAATTTGAACATAAATAATAATTGACTGAATTGAAATAGGAAATGCCACTTGTTTCATGGTGGTCTTTGAACTCTAATTTCAATAACTGTAAAAAAAGTAGAATACAATTTTCTTTAAATTTGTAATTAATCAATTTTCATTACTATTTGGCAAAAGTGGTTTATTTTTAAAACAGAGCACATAATTAGAAAACTAATTATATTCCTTTACCTGAAAAGAAAAAAACATATTTCCAGGTCGTCTATGCACTTAGTTAATTTTTTTCAATTTTGTCACTTATACCCCTTGATTTTTGGGGAACCTCATATAGTATAATTTTTATATGTGTTTAGATTTTAATTATTTTAAACAAAATTTAAGATTTACTATTAGCAGCAGTCAAATATAGTATAACTTTTGTATGTGTTTCGTTTACAATAATATTAAACAAAATTTAAGATTTACTATTATCAGCGAACAAATATAGCATCATTTTTACATGTTTTTCGTTTCCAATTCTTTTTAACAAAAATTAAGATTTTCTGTTGCCTGTAGTCAAATATTATACAATATGTCCACTCTCAACGGGGACCAATGGTTAATTTCTAAAACGTTAGTGATAGACATATAGTTCCAATTGCAAAAATGCTTTAAAAAAGGTAAATAATTGTTTTTTAAGCGGTTTAAGTTAAAAAAAGTTATTAAAAAAATACGAAAATTAAATTTTTATATTGTCTTACGTTCCTATAATTGATATTTAGTAAATTTTTACCACTACACTAACAAGTAAGACAAAAAAGTCCCATTCCTCTGCGATAAAAACTGACCGAGTAATAGCTGTTTAAATTTGAAGCATCTTTTTTTCTTTTGCTGCAAAATAGAGGCCAGTGACAAATTACTGGAAATAAAAATAAACATCAGATATAAAACTTAACATTAAACATTCAGAGTAAAAAAAAAATTATACAATACTATTTTTTAAATTTATGTTGATGTTTAGATATTAAAGCAAAATATACAACTTGTACTAAAAATATAAGTAAAAAATAACAGAAATTTTGTTAAATTAAATTATGAAAAGCAACAGTCACAATTTGTTTCAAAATTATACCTATTTAAAGTTCTATTAGATTACTTAACATAATAGAATTTGGTGTGGTCTTATAAAATAAATAAATGGTACGCACCTAAAATCGTATTAATAATACATTGTCATTGGATATAAATAAGTATGAATTGAACCTCGATCGGATACTAGGAAGTGAGTTAAAATTTGAATACAAATTTTGATCTAGGAAAACATATATATGAACGTTATAAGTAAAATAAAAACTTGTCAAAATAACAAAACCTTTTAAAACAAAATCATGAAAAGAAACAGATTTATTTCCTTACAAAATAAACCATATGTAAAAATACAATTGCGGATGTAAATTTCAAAACTCGCCTTACCATCTTTATTTTCTCTATCAGTCTATACCAATCTGCACTAATGTAACACTAAATCTTCAAATTTATAATGAAAACTAATGGATGCATTTAAGGGTTTTTTGTGATTTCCCAAAATTTGATTTTTCGATAAAGAGAGTTTTGATACTCACGCTGTGAAAACACTCTTCACGAAGACCCCCGGCGCCAGTAACCGATCATTTTGAGAACATTGATTTATTTTTTTTTCTTTCTTTTGCAAACTAAACGCTGATTGGTTTATTTACGATCTTTTTTGTTATTGTTCTTTTTGTACTTTTCAGATTTTGAGGTAGTCGCTCGTACTGACGATTGTGATTAAGAAACATGTAATATTTTGCGCACTTGTAAATAATTAACCCTTTTTGTGTGTTTACGTTCTGTGTCTTTTTTGCTGTGGATTTCCTGTTTGTGAAGATGGCCAAGAATTGTGATTCCGCCCACCGTACGTCCCTCAAGAACCCGTAAGGTAGGAAAATTTTATATTATTATTTCTAAGAATATTATTTTTTCTACCGAAATGTCGAATTTGAAATCAACATGGCATCCCTGCTGCGGGATGTACGGTGGTGATATATTTTGAAATAATTAAGAAGTATTTGGATTTCGAAATTAACTAATTAATTTTTGATTGGCACAGAGAAAGAGAAAAAAAATGGCTGAAACAGAAAGTTTAGAAACACTTAAAAAAAAGAAGAACGATTTTTCGATCTGCTGTTACGAAAATTCTAAATAAAATCGAAACTTCCATAAAATCAGACGATGTGTCTATTGAAGAACTGCAAGAACATGTTGAAACATTGACCGACAAATTTAAGTCACTTAAGACAACAGATAATTCAATTGAATTATTAGTCAATCCCGATGATTTAGAGAAAGAATTAGAAGCCGTTGAAAAGTATAGCGAAAATGTAATATTATGGAAGTCACGCGCAAATAAGAAAATTAGAGAATTAAATGCCGGATTTTTAAATTTAAAATCAAAGCAAGAAGGTAACAATGAACAATTTTCAGACAGTGCATTTAATGAAAAAGTGGATAATTCTGTAAAAGTTAAGTAACCGAAATTGCATATACCAATATTTGATTTAAATATAAATGAATGGCTTTCCTTTTGGAGCAGTTTTGAATCGGCCATTCATGATAATAAGTCGTTAAATAAAGTTGATAAATTTAATTATTTAAAATTGCAATTAAGATCGACCGCTTTAAACACAATTGAAGGTTTTCCTGTTTCCGAAAAAAAATACGATGCGGCTATAGAATTGCTGAAAAGTAGGTTTGCTAATAAACAATTATTAATACACAATCATATTAGTAATCTTTTAGCTATCAAGCCGTTGAGAACTTCGAATGATATATATGCTTCCCGACAATATTTTGATAAATTATCAGTGGAACTGAGAAGTTTGCAAAGCTTAGGAACTGATATAAATAGCATTTCAAGTGTATTATGTACAACCATTTTGAAAACAATTCCGAAAAATTTGTTAATAGAACTTAACAAGTCCGATACTGAAAAAGGATTTTATGAAATTGAAGAACTAATGAATTTTTTATCTACTTGTTTAAAAGCAAGAGAAAAGGCTAATCTAGTAATAAACCCAATTAACGAAGATAGGAAAATTTTTATTCCTCCTGAAAAGAAAAACTTTAATTCGTTTCGAAATAACAATAAACAAAAAAATTATCCCACAGCTAAAGATTTAGTGTCAACGAACAAAAAAAGGATTTAAACGTAATAAACTGCGTTTTTTGTGAATCATTTCATCACTCATCGATTGATTGCGATAGAACTAATGAGTTATCTATTGATGAAATTAAGAACATTCTAATGAAAAAAGGAGCATGTTTTAAGTGCCTAGAAATGAAAAAACATTTATCGCGTTTTTGCAAAAAATAAATAAAATGCCGAAATTGTAACCGGAATCATAACACATTATTTGTTATAGAAACGTAAAAAAGGAAAAATCTAAACAACAGACCGAAGTGTCGGATACTGCCCTTTTTGCGAATGAAAACTTGCCGAAAGAAGTTTATTTACAAACTTTATATGTTTAAGTAAGAAATAATGGTTGTGAATATATATTACGCGCATTGTTAGATACGGCCTCTTCTAAATCGTATATTTCAAAGTTCGTAGCCAATAAGATGGAATTAAAAAGTTTAAGAAAGGTCAGAATTACTCACGGGTTGTTTGGAGGTACCGAAACAACGGTAGATCATAACTGTTATTCTGTTAATTTAAGGGGTTTAGGGGAAGTAAAAAGATTAAAATTGAGGTAATGGAACAAGAAAAAATTTGTGCTAATGTACCCAAAATTAGAGACATTCGTTGTATTGCGGAATTAAAAGGAAAAAAATATATTTTTGAGCGATATCTGCCCTGAAGGTAAAAATTGTTTATATGAAAGAAATTTAAATGAAATACATGTACTTTTGGGAGCAGATGTTGTGGGAGAACTGTTTACAAGTGTTTAATTAAAAAATCGTCTGCCTTTTATCCCAGTGCTTTTCCCTCTGCGTAGGGATAATATGTGTTTTTCCCTCTGCGCAGGGATATTATTGTTCTATTATGTTTACTTTATAGTTGAGTTTGTGAATCTCGACGATATGTGCATTGTGTTCCCTCAGCGGATTTTATTTGTGAAATGTGTTATTAAATTATGTGAAAAGTGATTATACAGTCTACTGCTTTCTTCAAATATATCGACACAACATTTTGGTCGGCATCGCAGCCGGAGTATTGCGAAATTTAAGTAAAAAGTTAATAGAATAATTCGTGAGTGAAATTCATTCTAAAGTAAAATGAGCTAATTGGAATTGTGCCAAATAGAATAACGCAAGAAAAAAAATGGATAAGAAAATATTGACTGATAAAAATGTTTTAAAATCTTCAATTACAAGAGTGAAAAATAAATTCTTCAAAACTGATTTGAGTGTGTGTGATTTAGAACAAATTCAGTTATTTAAAAAAGAAATTGAAAAATTAGACGAAGAGTTAAAGAATTTATTTAAATCGATTTTTTATGCATGTGAAGAAAAAGACATTGATTTATTTATAGAAGAGAAGGATGAACAACAAGACATCTTAGATGAATTAACTGTAAAAATTGAACGTGACATTAATGCTAGAAAAATAAATACGGACAATCCAAAAAAGGAGGTGAGTGAAATGAAATTACCTAAACTTTCTTTACCATCTTTCAGTGGAAATATTCATGAATGGTTAAGCTTCAAAGATTTGTTTACAGCAAGTATACACGAAAATGCTAATTTATCGCCTGCTCAGAAACTGCAATATTTAAAATTATCGTGTCATGGAGACGCGTTAAAAATAATAAAATCAATTCCTATTGAAGATTCGAAATACAATGTAGCATGGCAATTATTAACGGAACGGTTTTCAAATAAAAAGAGAATTAATATATTCTCATATAAGAAGATTATTAAATTTTCCATTCGTGCAAGGCGATTCACCGGCAGCAATACTTAATTTAGTGGATATGACGAATGAATGTGTTCGATCTTTCGAAATCTTGGATCAGAAGGTAAGTGGCTTTTCTGAAACTTTGTTGATTTATTTACTTTTGCAAAAACTTGACTCTAATATTAAACTGTGGTGGGAACGGCAGTTAAAAAATGACGAACTTCCAACGTTAGATCAATTAATAAATTTTCTGAAAGATTATGCTCGTTCATTACAATCTGCTAAAGGAAATAGTATTTATAAGAAAAACAATTATCCTAAATTAACTGCTATGGCTGCTTCTGCTAATAATAATGAGTGTAAATATTGTTCTTCACCAAGTCATAAAATACCTAAATGTAGTGAGTTTCTAAAATTATCTGTTCGTGAAAGAGTGCAATTTGTAAAAAATAAAAATCTTTGTTTTGCATGTTTATCTGCTGATCATAAATTAACTAATTGTCAGTCGAAAAGAGTTTGTTCAAGATGTAATTTGAAGAGTCATAATAGCTTATTACACTATGAAAGACGAGAAACTAACTATCCAGATATAAAAAACCAAGTAACGCCTCAGTCCTCGTATCATACTAGTGAGACTGCTCTTGAAACATCTAATAATACAAATTTGTCCATAAATTCATGTCTTGGGGAAATAAATTCAAAATCATTTGGCATACTTGCAACTGCGCTAATTAATGTGAAAGATAATTATGGAGGCAATAAATTATTGAGATGTATAATAGATGTCGGAAGTACTAACAATTTTATAAGTGAGCATGCAATACAATTATTAGGTATAAAAAGAAATTCTGCTAATTTACAGATTAAATGCTTGGGAATGGGATACTCCGAAGAGGCACGTGGTGTTGTAAGATTGGAATTTTCTCCACAATTTGATAAACAAAACACACGATTAGGTACTTTTTATATTTTGAAAAAGATAACGAGTAATCAACCAGTTGTATCATATGATATTAATGCATTCAGTCATTTAAAGAACATAACACTAGCTGACCCTAAGTGGAATGAACCGGGACCAATAGACTTATTATTTGGCGTGTCATTATCATTATCTATAATTAGAGGAGAAAAAATATTTGGAAAACCAGGACTTCCTTTTGCAGTAAATTCAGATTATGGGTGGTTAATAACAGGAGATAGTGATACATTTTCAGAAAATAAACCAAATATTATAGTTAATTTTGCAAATGTTGAAACAGATTATGTAAAAAGGTTCTGGGAGTTAGAAAACATCCCCTCAAAAGAAATATACACAAATGAAGAAAAATATTGTGAGGAAATTTTTGATACAACTCATTCACGCGATACTAATGGAAGATATATTGTGCGTTTGCCATTTAAAAAGCAATGTAAAGAATTAGGGGAATCAAAATCGTTAGCTATGAAAAGATTTCTAAATTTAGAAAAACGATTTAATAGAGAGCCCGATTTGTATGAAAATTATTGCATATTTATGAATGAATATCTTGAAATGGGACACATGGAGAAAATACCAAAGAGTGAAATTCAAAAACCCGTTAATGAAATATATTATCTGCCACATCATCCAGTAATCAAGGAATCTAGTACAACAACCCGTCTTAGAGTTGTGTTTGATGGTAGCGCAAAAACTATAAATAATGTTTCTCTTAATGAAAATTTAATTGTAGGTCCTAGGGTTCAACAAGAGTTATTTTTTATTTTGTTAAGATTCCGCGCACACGTTATAGCTATTAATGCTGACATTGCAAAAATGTTTCGTCAAATTAAAATATTTCCTGAAGATCAAAATTTTCAAAGAATTCTCTGGAAGGATAAATTTTCCGATGATATAAGTGATTATCGTCTTACTACAGTTACATACGGACTAACATCTAGCCCATATTTAGCTACTAAAGTTCTACAGAAATTAGCGTTGGATGAAAAATTAAATTTTCCATTAGCGTCAAATGTTGTATTACGTGATTTTTACGTAGACGACTTACTTACAGGTGCATCATCTCCCGAAGAAGCTATAAAATTAATATCAGAGTTACAAGAATTAATGAAAAGAGGCGGATTTGAGTTACGCAAGTGGGCCTCGAATGACATTAGTGTACTAAAAAACATTCCTGAAAATTTAATTCAGTCTAAATCAGATTTATCAATTGAAAACGATAACTCAATAAAGGTGTTAGGACTAAAATGGGACTCAAATCTCGATGTCTTTAAAATTAGTGTCACCATAGAACCAACATTAAAAGAAGTCACAAAGAGATCCATATTGTCAGATATAGCAAAATTTTTCGATCCACTTGGTTGGATCTCCCCCTTTATAATTTCTGCAAAAATTCTACTTCAGGAATTATGGAAAAGTAATCTGGCATGGGACGATCCTGTTCCACTTCTGATTAAAAATAGGTGGATAAAAATTCGGGAAGAACTCGCATGTTTAACATCAATTACTGTGCCTCGTTTAGCAATTATTCCTTCAGCTAACACATTTGAAATTCATTCATTTAGTGACGCTTCCTTGGTGGCATATGGTGCAGTTGTTTACTTAAGATCCTTATCAAATGATTCGGCTGTATCAGTTAGAATATTAGCAGCAAAAACAAGAGTTGCACCTTTAAAAACAATAACTTTACCTAAATTAGAATTGAGTGCCGCCCTGCTGTCAGCCCGTTTGGTAAAAACTGTTCTAGATTCATTGTGTTTGGACATCTCTAAAATTAATTGTTGGACGGATTCAACAATAGTTCTTTCTTGGCTATCAACCGAATCAAGAAGATGGCAAACTTTTGTTGCAAATCGTGTTTCTGAAATACAGCAACTTGTTCCGTCTGAGTGCTGGCATCATATAAAGGGAAAGGAGAATCCAGCAGATTGTGTATCAAGAGGTCTATCACCCTCAGAATTATCATTGCATGATCTGTGGTGGAATGGCCCCAGTTGGCTCAGTGATCCATCTTTCACTTCTCCAAAATCACAATTAGGGAGTGTTTTCTGTGACGAAGCTTTATTAGAACAAAGGAAAAATTATTTTTGTGCTATAGCCCAATTAAGTGTGGAAATGCCTATTCTCTCAAATATATCATCATTTACTAAGCTAAAACGTTGCTTGGTGTTTGAGATTTCTTACGAATTCCCGTTTACCTGTTTCAAAAAGAAACTTCGGCTTTCTTACACATACAGAAATTCAGAGTGCCTTAAAGGTGATAATTAAACAAGTGCAAGAGTCATCATTGCCTGATGACATTAAATGTATGACTTCTGGTAAGTGTTTACCTCGCAATAGCAAACTGATTAATCTTTCTCCATTCTTTATAAAGAAGGAATACTCAGAGTTGGAGGACGTCTTCGTCATTCAAATCTCACACAAGAACAAATCCATCCAATATTGTTACCAAAAAGTCATCCAGTGACAGTGTTGATTATCAGATATTTTCACTTATCTCATTTTCATGCTGCCCCTCAGCTATTATTGTGTGTTATCAGACAGAAATTTTGGATTTTAAGTGGACGAAGTGCTGTAAGAAAGTTCGTAAGGAATTGTGTAATCTGTGCTCGTGCTTCTGCTTCTACAGCTAAACAAATCATGGCTGATTTACCTACAACTAGAGTACAACCTACCCGTCCGTTCCTTATTACAGGAATTGACTATGCAGGACCTATATTGTGTAAATTTAAAAAAGGTAGTAATTCAAAATCTTTTAAGTGTTATATTTCATTATTTATATGTTTTTCTACTCATGCAATTCACATTGAATTAGTGACTGATTTATCTACTCAGGCTTTTTTAGCTTGTCTGAAGCGATTTATATCTAGACGAGGAAAGCCAAAAGAAATTGTAAGTGATTGTGCCAAAAATTTTGTCGGTGCGAGCAAGGAGTTGAAAGAATTGTATAAATTTGTGGCTTCTTCTCAGCATAATGAAGAAGTGACAAAATACTTAAGTTCGGAAGAAATAAATTGGCATTTCAACCCACCCTCAGCCCCTCACTTTGGAGGACTATGGGTGGCTGGCGTTAAATCGATGAAATTCCATTTAAAAAGAACCGTTGGCAGTTCAGTTTTGACATTTGAAGAACTTTCAACTCTTTTAGCTCAAATCGAAGCATGTTTAAATTCTAGACCCCTTTGTCCTTTAAGTTCAGATCCTAATGATTTACAGGCCTTAACCCCTGGTCATTTTTTAATTGGTTCTCCTCTTACTTCAGTACCAGAAGTAGATATTTCAGAGGTACCTGCATCAAGATTGACCAGGTGGCAATTAGTGCAGAAAATACAACAACACTTTTGGAAAAGATGGAGCAATGAGTACCTTTCGACCCTACAACAGAGAGTAAAATGGTTTAAAGAAGAGCCTAATATTAAAATAGGTGATTTAGTTATTATAAAAAATGAAGGTCTCTCCCCTGTACTGTGGAAATTAGCTAGAGTAATCAAAACTCACCCTGGATCTGATAAAAGGTTCGTGTAGTTACCCTGAAAGCTGAAAATAGTGAATTAAAAAGGCCAATAACTAAATTGTGTAAATTACCTTTAGAGTAAATTTTTGAAACCCTTTCGGCTTTCAAGGCCGGGAGTATGTTTAATTAAAAAATCGTCTGCCTTTTATCCCAGTGCTTTTCCCTCTGCGTAGGGATAATATGTGCTTTTCCCTCTGCGCAGGGATAGTATTGTTCTATTATGTTTACTTTATAGTTGAGTTTGTGAATCTCGACGATATGTGCATTGCGTTCCCTCAGCGGATTTTATTTGTGAAATGTGTTATTAAATTATGTGAAAAGTGATTATACAGTCTACTGCTTTCTTCAAATATATCGACACAACAACAAGAAAAATAGAAAATTTATCTTGTGGTTTGGTTGCGATGCAAACAAAACTAGGTTGGACTACTATGGGCAAAATTGGCGGAAATGAAAGGGATAGTTCTCTTTTGATCCTTTCATTATATGTAAACGAGGCCAAAATTACAGATTTGTGGAATTTAGATTCTTTAGGCATAGTAGATCCGGCGGAAAACAAACTACACTGTTAAAAATCTGCTGCATTTTGCTGCAACGCATTCCACCGCTTGTATATAATATTTCTATTCCAACCAATCAGAAAGCTCCATTTCACGGCCAAGCAACCGTTTTCTATACAAGCAGGGGAGTGCGTTGCAGCAAAATGCAGCAGATTTTTAACAGTGTAAGGAAGAAGTTCAGAAATTGGTTTTGGAGCATTTTAAAGAAACCGTAAGACGCGAAACTGATGGTAGGTACAAAGTTTGTCTTCCCTGGTTAAGTGAGCATCCTCCCATTCCAAGTAATAAAGATTTAGCGATAAAACGCCTGCAAAATAATATTAAGAATCTCCAAAATTGCGGTTTGTTGAAAGATTACGAAGCAGTTTTAAATGAGTGGGAAACGGAAGGGATTATTGAAAGAGTGAAAGGAGAGGAAAAACTTAACACCAAAGTCCATTATCTCCCTCATAGAGCTGTAATAAAACCTAATTCTACGACCAAAATTAGGCCAGTATTTGATGGATCAGCACATGTTAAGGGTTCTGTTTCCATAAATGATTGTATAGAGAAGGGACCTAATTTAATTGAACTAATTCCTTCTGTTCTAAATCGATTTAGAGTGAGAAAGATAGGTATTGTAGCAGATATTCGTAAAGCTTTTTTACAGATATCACTAAATGAAAAGGATAGAGATTATTTACGTTTTCTTTGGTGGAGAGATGGGAATTCAGAAAACCTTGAAATTTATAGACATTGGCGGGTTGTCTTTCAATCGGGTTGTTAGATGTAGCCCCTTCCTTTTGGCCATTACTCTAACACGTCATTTAGATGAAGCACCTGAGAACATTAAAGATGTTGCTATAAAACTTAAAGAATCTTTCTATGTAGATAATTGTGTAGCTAGTGTAGCATCGTTAGAAGAGTTAGAATATTTTCGCAATGAAGCACGGAAACTCTTAGCTTCGGCACAATTTGATCTTCGTGGTTGGTTTCATAATCGGTGCGAAGAAATTGGATTAGGCTTTAATGAAAAGGGTCATTTGAGTGATGCGGCTGAGGATAAAATTCCCTTACTTGGTTTAATGTGGGACACCAAGAGTGATACATAGTTGTGTGATTTTTGGAATTTTAAATTGGAAAATGAGTGCATCACTAAAAGAACAATTTTGTCCTTAACTCATAAAATATTCGATCCCATCGGTTTCACTTGCCCCGTGACCTTAATTCCAAAATTACTTTTACAGAAATGCTGGAAAATAAAGGCGTCATGGGACTCCAAGCTGCCCGATGAGATAGTTAAGGAATTTAGAAAATGGACTAAGGAAATTAATGATTTGGGAAATCTTGAGATCCCGCGAAGATTGTCTAACTTATCTCTAAAAAAGGGAAACTTATCTTTACATATTTTCTGCGACGCTAGTAAATTTTCTTACGCTACATGCATTTATCTAAGAAATGAAGTAGAAAATCGTGTAACTTGTCACCTTATTCAGTCTCGTTCTAGAGTAGCTCCTCTAAAGGACATTTCCATTCCACGCCTTGAGTTATTGGCCTGTTGTATTGGAGCTAGATTGTCTAATAGCATTAAAAACGATTTGAAATTAAAAAATTTTGATACTTTCTATTGGTCAGATTCAATGGACGTGTTATACTGGATAAAACGGGAAGGTCCTTGGGCTACGTTTGTAGAAAATAGAGTTGGGAAAATTCGAAAGCTTACCCCAACATTTCATGGAATTTCGTACCTGGACATATGAATCCAGCAGATTTACCGTCACGCGGTTGTTGTGCAAAATCTCTTATTAAATCTCAGTGGTGGTTAGGGCCATCATGGCTTTCAGAATCAAAGGAAAATTGGCCTAATACTAATATTTTTCCTAATATGGATATAGTGAATTCTGAAAAAAGAAAAACTATTGTGACTGCTCCTAATGTAGAGAGTGATGAGGCACAATTTTATAATCGCTATTCCTCTTACAATAAAATTTTGCGAGTTACTGGTTGGATTTTGCGATTTTACCAAAATTCGAAAAGGGGTAGTACCGACAGAATATTCGGTCAATTAACCCACAACGAATTAAAAGCGGCAGAAACCGTATTATTAAAATTAGTTCAAAAAGAATCCTTTGGGAATGAACATAATCAAAGACTGAAATGCCTGAATATTTTTAGATTCGGAAGGAATCATACGCGTAAAAACGAAAATATTTCAACGAGAAGATGAATTTAATTTTAGATTACCTATATTACTCCCATCAAATCATTACGTCGTAGAATAGATTATATTTTCGAAACATTTAGAATTCGGTCATTGTGGCGTACCCTTGCTGATGACTGCGTTACGAGAAAATTACTGGCTGTTGAAGAGTCGGAAAACAATCAAAAAGGTAATCGGCAAATGTATCATTTGTAAAAGACACTCAGCAAAACCACATGATGTAGCAGAAAGTGTCTTACCTCTTGATCGTGTCAGAGAAGCCGCGATTTTCGAAATAATAGGAATCGGTCTGTGTGGACCTCTTTATTTGAAGGATCAATCTAAAATCTGGATTTTGATAGTCACGTGTGCAGTTTTTAGAGCTGTGCATTTCGAGCTATTGACAGCTCTTTCAACCGAAAGTTTTATCTTAGGACTGAAACGCTTTATTTCTAGACGAGGTTGTCCTGCAATAATATATTCGGATAACGGCACAAACTTTACTGGCTGCCACAATTTATTGAAAACCATTGACTATGAAAAAGCAAAATCAGTTACTGCGTTTTCACGTATAGATTGGAAATTTATTCCACCTTCTGCACCTTGGTGGGGTGGATTTTGGTAAAGACTTGTGGGAATACTGAAACGAATGTTGAGAAGGGTATTGGGCAAGTCGTCTTTAAATTTTGAAGAACTACATATCGTTATCTGCGATTGTGAAAGTATTATAAATACCCGCCCCTTAACATATGTTACAGATAATAATGAAGATTTTCAAGTTATAACTCCTTCAATGTTCTTACAGGAAAATACTAAAATAGGTATGCCAGAATTAGAATTTCTAGACCACAAAGAAATGAATAAACGATACCATTATAGAATGAAAATTAGAAATGATTTAAAATCAAGATTTAGAAGTGAATACCTCGGCACATTAAAATGTTCTCAAAATGAAACTCAAGGTGGGGAGTTTCTCTTTCCGATAAAGAGAGTTTTGATGCTCACGCTGTGAAAACACTCTTCACGAAGACCCCCGGCGCCAGCAACCGATCATTTTGAGAACATTTATTTATTTATTTTTTCTTTCTTTTGCAAACTAAACGCTGATTGGTTTATTTACGATCTTTTCTGTTAATGTTCTTTTTGTACTTTTCAGATTTTGAGGTAGTCGCTCGTACTGACGATTGTGATTAAGAAACATGTAATATTTTGCGCGCTTGTAAATAATTAACCCTTTTAGTGTGTTTACGTTCTGTGTCTTTTTTGCTGTGGATTTCCTGTTTGTGAAGATGGCCAAGAATTGTGATTCCGCCCACCGTGCATCCCTCAAGAACCCGCAAGGTAGGAAAATTTTATATTATTATTTCTAAGAATATTATTTTTTCTCCCGAAATGTCGAATTTGAAATCAACACACGCATAGGTGCCAACCTGGCATAGATTATCCGTAATGCGTGCGTTAATTTGACCCTGGTTTAATCAGTTTCGAACCAGAATTTTTGCAAAGAAATGAAATTAAGCATGTTCCACTAACAATCCTGAAATTAAATAAATAAAGATTCATGAAATATATTTTCTGGTTTGAAATGACGTTAACCTCGATCAAACTAATCGAGGTATTAAGGAAGATTAGTTGAAAGTTGGCAGCTATGCTCACGTCTTCAATTATTTTAACCAATCTAGAAGTTTATTAATAAAACTTAACACTACTGTAAACCTAATTCGATGGCAGCACCTTCAGTTAAATCGCTTTAAAAATATTTCTTTACTTCATTTAAAACATTTTGTAATTGGAACTATATGTGTGTGACAAATGATTTAGAAATTAGCCATTCGAAGTCTTGGAAATGGACGTCCTTTATAATACTTTAAGCACTTAGTGTACGTTCCCTTAACGGTTTATATGCCGAATTAATATCGTAACGTAATTATAATTTTGTTTTTCCTATATTACAGCTTCGAATGTTTTAATTTATGAATAAAAATTTATAAAATTACAAAAAAAATTATTCCTGCGGTTTTTTTTTTTTTTTTTTTTTTTTTTTTTTTTTTTTTTTTTTGCATTTTGTTACATGATTATTGAATGACAACCTGTGCAAATATATCAAATTATTTTTCGCTATATCTTATGGTATACACTGTTAAAAATCTTGCAGCATTTTGTACAGTCATTTCACCGTTTTCTGAAAAACCAGTTTCATAACCGTAATTTAACTCTATTCTGACCATAAAATTGGTAATAATAAGTTCAGAATAACGTAAAAAGACGGTTGTTTTACTTTTTTTTTGTAGAAAACGGTCAAATGACTGGATAAAAAGCTGCAGATTTTTAACAGTGTATTTTTTTTTTTTTTTTTTTTTTGAGTATTTTCTCGAATTTTAAAAACATTTAAATTCCTAGCGGTCTAATCTAAGAATCTAAGTAATATAGAGAAAGCTATAAAAGCAAATAATATATTTTTTATGCAAATTAATGAATTTACATTTTCCTTATACCTGTGATAAGTGCTTAAACATGAAAATATTTTTTTTTCTCAAAAGTTAAAATTAACCTTACATTTTATAAGAAAAACAAGTACATAGTTATTATGTTGGAAAATATATATTTTGCATTACAAATACTGGAATGTTCCTATTTGGGAACTTTGGGGTTTAAACGGTTAAAGCTTAATCCAACTCATCCGTTTTCAATTACAGTAAAGTGGTTTAAATCATGAAATTTAAACTTTCATAACTCGGTCAATTTTAATGTTAGATGAATGGGACCTTTTTTGCATTGTTCGTTAGAGTGATGGAAAATTTTTACTAAATAACACTTATAGGACCGGGGGACCGTGTAAAAATTTAATTTTCGTAATTTTTTAGTAAAGTTTTTCTTTAATCTAAATCACTTAAAAAAATTCTTTACATTTTTAAAAGCATTTTTGCAATTAGAACTGTATGTCTATGACTAACGGTTTAGAAATTAGCCATTGGTCACCCTTGAGAAGTGGACACATTGTAGAAATTTAATCTGTGTTAGTTTTTATTATTTACAACAAAATTTAAGATTCTGCCTTTAGAAAAGTTTATAAGTATCTGTAAAAAAGAAAAATAAATAAAATCCAGTCCTTTTCACACCCCATTACCTTTCTTTTGACGTATTCCTTAATTTAATATCTGTCTGACAATTTCCAAGTAGTAGAAGGAAAGTTTATTTCTCTAAGGGTACCACTTTAATTGATCGATGTAACCAAGTTGTCACTTTCTTTTCAAAACGAACATTCTCCCATTTCAAATGGGTAAAAGTTTTCCAACTTTGTTGGCCCAGCTTCTTTTCTGAAGTTCTGATTTCTTGAAAACCATTAATTTTATTATAAATAGCCTGACGTTGAAGCAAAGCAGGAAACTTTCATTTTATTAGCATGTTTTTGGAAAATAATTAAAAAGATAAGTTTCGTTATTGATTTAAAATGTTTCGCTGATGAGACACAATGTCAGAAAATTTTTATGCGTGAGCATAAACAGTCATCTTAAATCTTATTAAAATTTACTATATTAAGTATTATGAATGCAATGAATATTCGATAATTATTCGTTAATCAGCTTATTTCCCTGCACCACTGATTATTTAAAAATTCGACAGTTCGGAAATCGTTTTTTTTTTCTTTTTTTTAATACAAATAGATATATTTTTAACTTTATTTGTATTAAGAAATTACTGATATGAATTAAGAAATAGAAGAATTATATTTATTTTAAGGCGAGCGAAATATATGATGGTGTTATTCATAAAGTAATACCGGCACGAGTTAATTGTTAGTTACGCTATATATAACAATTAATATTTCACTACAGCAAGGTTAGTTCACAGCAATTTGATTTTTAGAGTAAAGCAGGATTCACCAAAGCATGATGCATTGAAATAGTGTTGTCTTTGTTTTTATCTGATAGCAATATCATAGTGTGAGAAAGATTTTATTTAAAATTATTTTTATCAAAATTTAAGATTTACTATTACCAGCAGTCAAATATAATACTATTTTTGCGTGTTTTTCGTTTACAATTATTTTAAACAAACACTTACTGTATCGCTACTTTTGAAAAGAAATCTGAGTTTCAAAAACTCTTGGGGAATTTGGCCAGCAACGAGTAAGATTATAACACTTCCATAGTAAAATTAAGTATATATATCTTAGAAATATTTTGAAAACTTAAAAAAGGAAACATACTTTTAAAGTACACAGGAAAAATAAATTGAAAATATTAATATATAATAATAAATAAAAAGTAAAAAGGCATTACACACCCATAGGTTTAAAATTATCGACAAGAAATTGTTATGTTAGTGAACAACATTCTCAGAATGTACATGGCTGATTCAACTTTTGCGAGAAGGTTAATTTTTAGTGTTCCGTTCATCTAACTAAAACCTATTCGTCTCTGCCCTCTGTCTGTCCGTCACAGAGTCCGTACACAAAAACTGAATAAGCCAGAGACATCAAATTTTCTGTGCTTCCAGCTAAATACCTCGTGACACACGACACATTATAGAAGTTTGAAAAACTTTCTTATTTTAATTAAATTAATTTTGTCTATGCCATCCGCTGATTTTTTGGGATTTACATTTTAAAAGATAAACTTAGTTTCAACGTTTTGTGCGCCAACATCATTGCTTGAAGGGAAAGCATCTCGCTACTATTCAGAAGATTCATAGTTCGAGTCCCAGTACTGGAAGTTGAAATTCTTATATTAAGATGGATTCAATTAAAAGAAACTTCTTATTAATTTATTTTTTGCAAATTTAAGGGCATATATATGTATATTCACTGCTATTCATATTATTTTTTGGAATAGAATTTTCTTTCCATTTTAAAAATCATAGATGTTTATTAATGATTCAGCATTTTAAATTTTCTTAAAACATTTTTTTTTCGTTTTTAGAAATTTAAAATTTTACTTATATTTTGTCTTTTATTTTACTTATATATATTTTATTTTTTTACATAATAAGGTTCTTTATAATCCTCAACCGTTTTAAAGTACAATTCTTAGTTCAGTACCAATTTGAAAAACTACTCTTTATTTTTCAAAAAAAAAAAAAAAATAGTTAATGAAGCATAAATTTACATCAACTTCATTTGGTAAAAACATAACTCATATTGCAGCAAAATTCCCAAAACAATGCATAAAATAGAAAAGTTGCTTGCGCATAATAAAATGCAACAGCAAAAATTTCTAGGTCGAAAAAAAAAAAAAAAAAATTAGGTTATTTTGAAATCAGTCAGTTTTTTGTCACAAGGTATTCAAATGATGGTGGCTGTCTTTAAAGCATTGTTGCCATTCGCTAAAAATAAAATATTGGAAAATTATTCCTAAATATGCATTATTTAAACTTTGAAAAATAATTTAAGTAACTTTTGTAATTATTTTTACAATTGCATTGTTAACACAATCAAACTGATAGGAAAAGTTATCATATGAATTAAATATTTACAACTGAGCAAAAAATTGCCCAGGCTAATAATCGAATACTTGGATTTCAAGGTCAATGCTTTACCGTTTAAGCTAACTGGGCACGACAATCGGTGAGCATTTTTCGCTCAAATAACCTTGTAGGTCATAACATCTAGTCTATCATTTAGACAGCTCAACAGAATAGACCGCAGGTAAAAGAACTCCTTAGAACGATGGGTACGTAGATTGTTAACCCAATCAAACTAATTGGTAAAGTTATCATATGAATTAAATATTTCCAACTGAACGAAAAATTGCCCAGGCCAGGAATCGAATCCAGATACTGATAAAGCATTTGTCTTGTAAGCCAAGTACTATATTCGGTAACTTCGGTTATAAACAATACTACAACCGAATTTTTTGCTGTGTCCCTGTAAATAAACAATAAATGCTAGATACTTAATATTGTACAATAAAAATCAAAGGATTATAAAGCACCTTAGTAATGAATATAAATTTCATGATATTTGAAATAGCTCAACTTTATCAAAATACGCTTCCTGTTTAAAAAGTCTTGTAAAAATATTTAACTGTAATCTTTCGGAAATAATAAATTGAAAATACATGCTTTTATTTTTAACTGAATTTTTATAATTAAAAGCAATAATTGACTTGTTAAATGCAAATTTCTTAAAGTTGACCTTTTGGGTTAATATAAAATTAAAAGTAAGAAAAAAAGTCACTAAGCATATATTATGAAACACTATTCAATATTTCTAGAATACTCTAACGAAACTTCACCACTTAATAACATAGAAGATGCCTAAATGAATCATCTTTAAACTGCTAAATATAATATTAAATTTTCAGTTATGAAACACGTATCATAGTGTAAATTGCCTATCAACAATTTCTATTAATAAACAAAAATGTACTCAAGCTTTTTTGTGCTGCCCTTTAGATGATCTACAGTATTGATATAGACCAATAGGCAAAATATAAGTTGAATTTAAAAACTTGTACCACAACTCAAAATGCATTTCAGGCAATTATTGTTAATAAACAGTATTGTAACCAAATTCTTTTGTGTGTCTTTGTGAATGAACGATGAAAGCTATGCACGTTATATTCTACAGTAAGCCTTTTGTAGTGAACCTTAGTGATAGTGTATTAATGCCAATATTTTTGAAACATTGTAACATCATTAAAATGCATCTCAAATTATTTTCCCCCTTAGACCGTAATGTAACGGAATTCATTTGAATTTTTCATTAAATGAACCATAAGTGCTACACAACGTATTTTAAATACTGAACATGCTATAATAAGCTACGTTAACATACATCAATTTTATTGCAATCCGAATGTATTCACGCGAGCTAGACACGGACAGACAGACAAAAAAATTTAATTCATATGTGTTTAAAAGGTATGATCTAACGATTCATATGTCAGTCTGTTGAGAGATATATTATTATACACTGTAATAATTTTGAAACTATCGCTAATATGCTTTTATTAATCAATTTTCTAAATAACACAATAAATATATGGATACTTCATTAAATTTTTTTTTTAAAGAATACAAATTTATGTAATAAGAAAAAAAATACATTCAACATAATTTTTATTTATAAACATTCAGTTTTATCAAAGTACAGAGAAAACAACTAAAGTAATTTATTAATTACTATGACATACGACATAAACTTAAAAAAAAACTCTGTTATCTAATATAATTAAGGTCAAATAACCTTGATTGTAATTTTACCGTTATTTGTCTTAGATGTTTTCTAAAGTTTAATCTGCAAGTACGAAATTCGTACAGCAAGTATCTCAAAAATTCTGTTTTCTAAATTTCAGAATAAGTATATGGACTCTTCTTGAATATTTTAGTACAAAACAAAAATTTATGTAATAAGAAAAAAAAATATTCAACGTAATTTTTATTTATAAACATTCAGCTTTATCAAAGTACAGAGAAAACAATTACAGTCAATTCATTAATTACCATGGCACACGACAATCTATAAACTTACAAAAACTCTGTTATCTAATAGAATTAAAGTCAAATAACCTTGATTGTAACTCTATCGTTATTTGTCTTAGAATTTTTCTAAAGTTTAATTTGGAGAATACGAAATTCGGACCGTAAGTCTCTCAAAAATTCAATTTTCTAAATTACAGAAAATTTGTATGGACCCTTCGTTAAATTTTTGCACAAAATGCGAATTTAAGTAATAAGAAAAGAAATATATCCAACATAATTTTTATTTATAAACATTCAGCTTTATCAAAGTGCAGAGAAAACAATTACAGTGAATTCATTAATTACCAAGACATACGAGAGTCCATGAACTTACAAAAACTCTGTTATCTAATACAATTAAAGTCAAATAACCTTGATTGTAACTTTATCGTTATTTGTCTTAGAAGTTTTCTAAAGTTTAATTTAGAAAATACGAAATTCGCACACTAAGCATTTCAAGAATTAAATCCGACTGTAGCTGAAGGCTAGAAATTTCAAACCATTCTAAAAGACAAACGGGTAAAGATTACGAACCGACTGAACTGCCGACTTATCCCCCTAAGGAGTTAAAGGCATTGCTGAGAGAAACAACGGAAATGCACAATAAGAGCTTACGCATTAGAATGAGATTAACTTTTAATTAAATGTCACACGCAGTCACACTAATGGTGAGGCCCCAGTTCACTTGCCAGGGAGAATATTCTGACGCGGCAATGCGGATCAGGTTCGCTGCGGCAGGAGATCTTAGAGTGTATTTCAGAGGTCACAGTTTAATTCATTCACAAAAATAATGTAGACACAAATCTTTTCAATTTTAATGAAATGGCGCAAACACTTTAAGTGAGTTAAGAAATCGGATTTTATGCAAATCAGGAGGATGATCATCAGCGGAATATCTTTATTCAATAATTATGTATGGAATATTGTAAAGAGATAAAGGTGGGTTCAAAGATTAAAGAGAGACATTACTATAGTTAAAGTGCATTAATGTAAGATTTTTAAAAAAAGCTTATATCAAAAAATTAAGAAAAATTACTAATGTCATACCCTGGAAATATGTCTTAAATTAATTCTCAATAAAAAATTAAGATATGTGAGGACCCCAGAAGCCAAGGGGTACAAGTGACAAAATTTCGATTTAAAGTAAATTGAGTTTAAAGATAATTGATGTTAATAACAATTGAGTGAATTGAAATAGGAAATTTCTGCTTGTTGCATTCTGCTCTTTGAACTCTTATTTCAATAAATGTTAAAAAATAAAGTACAATTTTCTTTAAATGTATAATTAATCAATATTGTTCGTTTTTCGAAAAAAGTGGTTTGCCTCTATAACTCAGCAAATAATAAGAAAATCACTTATATTTCTTTACCTGAAATGAAGAAAGTATATTTTTAGGTCGTCTGTGTATTTAGTTTATTTTTTTTCAATTTTGTCACTTATACCCCTTGGCTTCTGGGGTCCTCATATATATTTATATATATATTAAGAGTAAACTTCTATGGGTTCACGCAAAACTTATTTCCTATGTTGTTAATCAAGCTTCACACTATACAATACAAAATACATTACACACTTCGCATAGTTGTCTCAAAGATTAAAAATTGATAATAATGTTTAAATTCAGTCAAACCTCTGAACTAATTCTTGCTTGTAATAGAATTTAATAAATTGAATTTCAACCTTGTTATTTCATTCTGCTTGTCTGTTATTCAAGTTTAACACATTTATCTTATAACTTTTTATTAGTGAACTCTTCTACTGGGGTTTCTCTTTCACGCTGCATTATTTAATCAGAATATTTTTAGTATTCGTATTTATTGTACAAATGGATACATATAATAATGGCGTTGTTTTCCAATCGATGTATTTATATGGTTAGTACGCTGATTCTTTATATATACTTTTTGTGAAAAAATGCAACATGTAAAAAGCAAACGTAGTTCCTGTGTGAAGAGCCACAAATTATTGAAAAGATGTGAATTCGCATCAAAGATGGCGAGTCTATTAATAAATATTTTCCTTAAACTTTAACTTTTTTTGTGCTTCATTTAAGATAGAATTATTTCGGAATTACACTTTAGTCAGTTCGTGGCATATTTTAATGATTTATATTATTTAAAACCAGCTTAATACATTTTTAACGTTTGAACAAAGCATTTTTTACAGCATACCTTATACATAAATGATTGACGTTTAATAAAATATTAACTTAACCCTTAACTCGTGAAGTGGGATGTTTTGCAACAAAGAGAAATTAGATATCATCTTTTCATTTGCAAAGAAAATTTTTGTGATATTTAGATATGTAAATTTATATATTTATATGTATATATATATATATAATTTATACATGTATGTACATTTACAAGACTCTTTCAGTTGTTTCTATACAAGTAAATAACACAAAATTTACAAGAAATTCTCTTAACTTAATAGGCTAAATTTTAAGGAGTGTACAAGAAATCGAATTTTGATGCTACATGTACACTACCACGACTTACGTTAAAAAAAAAAAAAAAAAAAAAAAAAAAAAAAAATCACTTTTAGTGTTTAATTCTAGAATGACACGCCGCATACATTTTTAGTACTGACACAAAATCAAAAAATGTTTTTTGGCTAGAGAAAAAAAAGAGAAAGAAACACAATTGTGAAAGTTTTATATAGACTAAACGATAAAAAAAAAACTTTAAAAAATAGGCAACAAACAGTATATTTAGTTATAAAAAAATTACATTATCCCTAGTATTACACACATTTTTAAAACAGATTGTGTTTACAAAACCCAAAAGAAATCCAGCTATCCAAAAGTTCGCAGTGATTCTAGCTGTTTATCCATTGAAAAACAAAGGTACCTTTATACTCAAAGTGTAAGCCCTGTAAAAAGTGTAAGGCTGCGAGAAATTTTGTGGTTTGAAAGACCGTCAGTATGACATTTTAGAAACTGACAAAATAAAAACTTGGGATTTAAGAGACTTCAATGTATTATTCTAGAAATTAACAAAATAAAAAACTTTTGGAGTTTGTGAGACCCAAGTGTGTCATTCTAAAAATATACAAAATAAAATGTCGGGGGTTGAAAAACACCAATGTGTCTTTCTATAAATTGGAAAACCAAAACTCGGGGTTTGCGATACACCAGTGTGTCATTCTAGGAATTGGCAAAATAAAAATTCTGGATTTAAGAGACTTCGATGTATTATTATAGGAATTGACAAAATAAAAACATGAGCTTTGAAAGGCAATAACGTGTCATTCTAGGAATTGACAAAATAAAAATTCGAGGTTTAAGCTTGTCCTTCTAAAAATTAACAAAAAAAGAACAAACTCGGGGTTTAAGCAATTTTACTGTTTTTTTTTTTTTTTTTCCTTTTTTTTTTTTTTTTCTTTTAGGTACTGACAAAATAATAACTCTTGTAAACCCCGGTGTGTCATTCTAGGAAATGATAAGAATAAAAACTCGGGGTGTGAAATACACGGATGTGCCATTTTAAAAAAAGAAAAATTGGAGATTTAGATACATTGGTGTATCATCCTAATAACTGAAAAAATAAAAATTTGGGGTTTGATAAACTCTGATGTGTCATTGTAGGAATTGACAAAATAAATAACTCGTAGTTTGAAAAACTCTAATGTATCATTCTAGGCATCGACAAAATAAAAGTTTGGGGTCTGAGATACATCAATGTGCCGCTCTATGAATTGACAAAATAAAAATTCGGAGTTTCAGAGACCCCAGTATGCCATTATAGGAATTGACAAAATCAAACGTCTTGGGATTTGCAAGATCCCTGTATGTTATTTTAGGGTTAACAGATACAATAACCTGCATATAACCAATCTAAAATGATTTTAGTGAAAAAGTAATTCATTAATCTTCTACATCGAAAAAAAACAAATTTTACATTGTAAAACATTTTTTTCTGAGCTTCACTCCACAAATCATGTAGTCCCTGCACTCTCAAAATGCTTGCGATATATTGAGATTAATGATATGTCTATGAACGTCAATACACATTTATCAGTATATTTCCTTCTATTGAAATTCCAAAAACAAAATTTATGATAATCTCTTCCACTCGCACTATTATTTTTTTTTTATTATATCTTAAATAAAGTTTCTCCGTGTAACTTTGAAGATGACAAGTGTATAAGTTTCCCCCCAGAAAGCGGTTAGTACTCACTCCATTGAATAAATTTAAGGCATTCATTCAATTTCGGCATTAAATGAAATGCATTCCTTCATTACTTAAAACAGGGGCTGCTGACAGGAGAATGACATGCTTAATATGATATGCTCCGCAGGGAACGAAAGAGGTTGGTTTATATCCATTAAGAAAAATAAGTGGGGAATCCTTGATTGGCTTTAGCGTGGAGTACTTTACCGTTTCACTTAACTTGTCAAGATTCTGTCCACCGGAATGATACAGATGTGAAAATAAAAATGTAAGTTTATTTCGATATTAAATTTACGAATTTTTATTGCTAATGTAAGGATTCATTTACTGAAGTTTAAAATATATAAATATGTTATTTGAAATGTTTTTATGAAAAGTTTTGCATTAATTTCTAGATTTTTTTACACCGATTTTAGAAAATTAGAATTTATTTCCTCTCAATCGTAGTTTTTATTTATTTATTTATTCTGAAAAAGAATATAAAATAAAGATCAATTAAAATGGCTATCTATGAAAATCTACAATATAAGTTAGAAAAAAAAATTAATTAAATGATACGAATTAATTTAAGTAAATTTTTAGTGTTTAGCGAAATGGTATTTACGTTTTATTTGAACACCTAAATAATCGTCATGTATTGTTATAGCTACATTCTATTTCTTCTCTTAAAAAGTTGTTGTATCAAACATTTAAAGAAAAAAAAGAATATTGAAGTTAAACAATGGTTTAACTTTAGTTCCAATTAGTTCAGCTCTAAATCAACTCGGTTTCAATCTCTTCAGTTCTAATTTCAACTACGCCACATATGTAATAAGATATTCGGTTAATATCTGAGTAGCTGAGGGCAAATAAGTGGAGGAAGAAATTGTTATGAATGTTTTGGACATCCATTTTTGGTTTGTATGGGCTATATGCGATAGTGCAGAGTCTCGTTAACCCTTTATTTACCGCATTATGAATTTGTGAAAATTTTACATTCTAAAGAATTTTACGTAAACTGTTTAAACTAAATATTTACATATTCATTTAATAAATTTTTGAAGGATTTTAGAAGGACTGAAGGATTAATTAAATTTGAATTTACAGTGATTTTATGCAATATTTATAACCCCACTCAAATCTTTTATTTTAAATTGTTTCCTTGATATTTTGTAGAATTATAAAATTTAAAAATATGATGTTTTTACAATATAAATATAGAAATATTTCTGAATTGAAAATTCCCCATCCCCCTTCCTCAGCGCCAAGAAAGCTAAAAAGATATAAAGGCAAAAGATATCCCTTTTAAAAAGTTTTGTTTTGTGTAAACAATAATGCTTTTGGAACAAAATAAACTAATGTATCTGTAATTCATTCTAAACAGTATTACAATTAACTGACCTATTAAAAGAATTTTATAATAAGTAATTTTAATGGAACTTTTTAATGGTTTAATTTAAAAGTACCGTCGGTAGATAAAAAGTTAAAATACGTACGGCCTCCATGTATTAAAGAAATAATTAGGTGCTTTAACACGTCGATATACGCAAAGAAAACCTTGAAAAATTCAATGTGGAAGCATCAGATTGTCCTCGCTTCACAGGACGCCTCAGATCGGCAGTGAATTAAGAAATATTTTGCACAAGTCAATCAAAACCTCTTTGGCGATTTTACACCATCATCTATCTTTTTGCGGCTCCATTTCTTGACCTGGCAAAGTATTTCTCTTTGGAAAGGAACAAGACCATCATGTACTTCTCTTGATGTTCCAACTTGTTAAGAAGACTCTTGTTCTTAGTTAGGTGCTTTTCCCAGGTCCTCTGGGGCAAGAACTGCATTCTCTTCATCACACACAATCCCTAACGAATATTCTCATATATCACATATCACATTAGAACCTCATCAACCTGCATCTCCTTCGCGAGTGCCCTGGTCGACTTCGAGGGAATTCAATCGACTACACTGACGAATTCCTGTATCTTGAAGATTTTATATTGCTGGCAATGTCGTTTAATTACATGAAATGTTTGCCACTTGAAACCTGGCAACTTTCAGTTTACACCTCGCATTAAAGATGACCGACCCGGCAAGCTTTACGAGTGTGATAATCGCTAAATCGATTCTTGATTGTGTTCTATATCCAATGAGTCAATGAATCCGTGCCTCTTTATATCTTTAGCCAGTTTAAGTTCTGATATGTATGCATGTAACAGAAAAGGACTTGTAACTATGATATATAAAATGATATTTCACCTATAAAACGTGTTTTAAAAAACCTGATATACCCTGTAAATTATTTTTAAAATAGTCTCAAAGCTCTTTTTAATTCATTCATGAAATTATTAATATATATATTGTTATATTTTAATAATATGAAACATAGTGGTGAATGACACCTAAAAATTCATTGTTCCCAATTTTTTAATAAAAGTATCAAATTAAAACAGAACTACTTGCAGTGGCGTAATCATTTTGGAAACCCAAAACCAGTAAATTGTAAGGTTCTTTTCTCCTTGATTCATAGAAGAATTTTTTCTGATTTTATAAGGTGAACAGAACATTAAAAAATTACCAGTATTCAGAACAGTTGGGCACCCACCCTGGTTACGCCAGTGACTTGTTTCAACAAAAGAAAACAGCAACCGCTTATAAGGCATGTATTACCCTACAATGTAATAAGATTAAGAGCACATGTTAATTGATATACCATGCTTCAAGCATTATTATTATTATTAAGAGCAACATCAGCATAGGCTCTTCGTTATACGTTATTTTTAGTTATTAAATAGACACGCTATTTTCTTTTTAAAAAATCTTCTAATAAAAAATACACTATTTTTCTTCAAAAAAAATCTTCTAAAAATTAAAAATCGGTGAAGGGTCTGCACTGATGTTGCTACGCACAATAATAATAATGCTTGATAGCAATGTATATCAATTAACACATAATTATACTATGAGCGTTGCAAATAAGCAGGTACTTTGCACCCTGATAATGACAATTAACTTCACTTACAAATTTTTAATTAAAAATAATTAAAAAATTTTTTGCATTCAAGTTAAAATACTAATTACTTTTTTTAAGAAGAGAGATGAAATTTTATTATGTTGTTTTTATCGTTGTTCTGAGGCTTTCTAACATTCTGAACTATAATTTTTAACTATTAAATTTGAAGTTATGAACCTTCCATGGGAATGACATTTGCAACTTTTTAATTTTATTTTGTTTAAACATTTAAATTTTTATTTTTCCACGGTTATTTGCTTTCGGACACTGCAGTTCATAACAGTATTTCTTAAAATAAAATTAAAGTGTTTATGTTAGACTCATTATTATTATTATTATTATTTGTCAAGGATATAAAATTTCTCTTTTCTGAGAATGACCCTATAGCTCGAAATGCTTTAAGAATCCCATTTTGTCTCCTAAACATGATTTCTGGAAATTTCAATACATGAATTTGGAGACAGATTTATTTTCTAAAGTCGATGCCCATGCTGATACTCATAGGTTGTCTCTGCCCATAAAGCCACGTTCGACGTAAGAGTGCCAATGTGGAAAAATGATTTGTAAAAAATCAACAAGTGTCTAAATATTTCTTAAATTATTCCTAGGTTGTACATTAAACATAACCTTATGATTAATGAACTAGACAAATTTGATTATAGTTATAAAATGAGATGAACATATATCACGTCCATTAAATTGCAGAATGATTTAAAAGTCACGCAATCTCTGAAAAAATATTGAAACTGTTTTATTATAAAAACATATATGTGTATATGTAAAAGTAGTTATTCTTAAAAGCAAAAAAGAAAGAAAAGTTAAAATCGAGACAGGACATGATCTGAATGTTATCCGTTTCTTCGAATGCATGCACGTTTTTACTACATTTGAGGCTACATTTCTCAATGTCTGAACCATTATTTTTTTTATATCTCACCTTCAATAGAGGGGTTAATTACCAAAAACATACATGAAACTTGAGTTTTCATTCTAAAATTTAAGAGGCTCCCCAAAATGACCTCATAGTATATCTAATTTCCTTTTCAGGTGCGTTCGTAATTATATAAATTCGTAGCATCCATAGTCGTCGTCGTTTGGTCTGTCCGCCTGTCTGTCTGTATATAACAGCACAATAACTATCCATCCGAATGATTGAAATATAATACATAGAATCATTGATAGACTTGACAATATTCTATAGAATCATATATAGAATGTTGTCGAGTCATTTCAACGTTTATGAAAACTGAATTGAAACTTAAAAAATTATTGATAAAAGTTTTCTTCATTCTATTAAATCCTATCTTATGTAATTAATTCAATGATATCTCACCACATGTAATGTTTTTATGTTGTCATGGTGATTACAGCCTATTTAAGATGGAGTCCTATTATTCCCATATTGTTGAATTTGATGCATATAATAGTAATAAATTTTGCATTCAAGTATTTTTGCATAAAAATGCAACATCTATTGCACTCAGGTCTGAAAATTTATAGAAGTAAGTTATAGTGCGAAAGTATTAAATAACACTTTAGCGAATAACACACGATATTTTCTTGCATGTTATCTTGCTTAAAATTTTATTGCCCTCGGTTTTATGTATTTATGTAATTGCATATCAGAAAATGCAATATTAGGTAGCTTTCATTACAAAAAGTAAAAAGCTACCTATTGCAGCCGTCCGGAGGAAAACACTTCCGGAAAATTTTGGTATATTTTCACCGATCATGACCCCCAGACCCCAAATCCACCCTCCGTTCAAATTTTGACATATACATATATGTATATATATATATATATATATATATATATATATATACAGGGTGAGTCATAAATATCGAAACAATAGGCTATCTCCTCAAATATTGCCCCTAGATCCATACTTCCAATTGCAAAAATTCAAAAAAAAAGGTGAACTTTCTGATAAGATAAGTTGCAACTCCATGGGGGGGGGGGGGGGGTCTTTTTGAAAAAATACGAAAATTAAATTTTTATACGGCCCCCATAGGGCAAAATTCCCAATTAGGAAATTATTCCTTATCCATTCCTAAATTGAACAAAACAAATTTCATCTCCGTATCTAAAAATCCCACAGAGATATTAAATCTTAAAATCTTCAAAAAATTCTGACTTACACCACTTTTTCCTGCCTCTAAACTGTGATTTCCTTACTCAATTTCAACGATTGTTAGAGAACATTCACAAATTGCAATTTAATAAATGTCGGTTTAAGATGGCGCTTTTTCTTTGGACATAAAAAACAGCGTATAGTTTTTACGCTAAATTGGTATATCAGACGTCTGCCCGGGTCAAAATATCTAGGTCAGGTCCCAAACCGTCTCATAGAGGAAAAAGTTCGGCGTGGCCTGAAAAAATGTCAACATCATAACCCGGATCGGTCTCGAAAATAGTTTAAATCATAGCCCGGTTCAGTCGCAAATTTCTACATAGTTTTTCAATTCGGAGTGGGAAAAAATGTTTCATATGGAGGAGTTCTGACCAAAAAATTCTTTTAAAGCTTTTCGTTTTTTATATTTATACTTTTTATTATTAAAGAAGCGCCAAAGGCTGTAATATATTTATTTTATCAATGAATCTCTATTTATATGTAAATGTTTCACTTATATTTTAATATCTTTAATCCATATCCCATGCGTTGGAGACTCTGAAAAATGTCATACACTAAAACTTTTTAAGACGGAATCACATAGAAAAGAAAAAATACGTTATAGACAGATGCTCTCACTAGAAGATGCAATTGGAGCTTATTTTCTTTTCAGGCTTTTATTTTGCATGGATCAACATATTTTCCGTTTAAGACAGAATTCCGTCATAGGCAGATTTTTTTTCACTGGTTTTATTGTATTTAAATTTTTAGCCTTTGAATAATCTATTTAAAAAAATGAATTTTAAAGTTTTTTTTTGTGCGTGTGTGTGTGTAAAATAAAGATTTTAAAATCTATATGTTTTTCGTAAAAAAAATCGATTGAGTCGAATTTTATTTATTTCATACACGTATTAAGTCAGTCAGAGACAGTGATTTTAATACGGTTTTTGTCGAGACCGGGTTTGAAAATTACACCCAGAGTGCCCCTAAGTTGAAGGAAGTAGTCCTCTCCTTTATGAAAAGTACGCTAGGCCCAACCTGGAGGGTCTTCAGAAAAAAGTAACATCTCGGTCCTGGCCCTACCTGGGCGCAGAATACAGATTTTTTAACATCCTCTGGATGACGATAAAAAGCCTGAATTTGTCAGAGGTAAATTTAAAAAGAAAAAAAAAGACTTAATCTGCATCTTAGAAAATGCATTTTTTAAAATAACTGACGGACATTTAATCAATACACTTCGTTTATCTGCATAATGAAATTTTTATCCTCTTATATTTCTTGTCTTTAAATTATTAAATGTTGAAAATTTTTAAAAGAAAAGGGAACTTGAAACACGTCATTTTTTATTTTTTTACATTAGTTTTGTTTCGGCAAATTTGAAAAAATGTTTACTTTTGAAAAAATGTTTGCTTTTGAAAATATGATTTTTTTTTTTTTTTTTTTTTTTTAAGTTATATTATTTTTTCAATAAACATTTTTAATAGTTTTAAAATTAATATAATAAAACCTTGGAACAAAACTAAAATCAGATTTTCATCTTTAATTAAATGGAAAGAAATTGAAATCCGATAAATAATGCTACGCGTTATAACGATTTTTGATTGTCCCATTTAAACCAGTACTAACCACATGAAACTTTTATAAATTGTATCAGAAATTTTAGAATGTGATTTTCTTAGAAAATTATAAGGCTAACCATCACAAAAAAAAAGAAAAAAATCTAAATTCTAACTCAAGAAATAGAATTTTTACGCGTTTTCTAGAACTGTTAAAGTAACATTGTTTTTTGAATTGCGCGCATTTCAATTTGTGTCTAATCCCTTAAAACCTGATGAATTTTTTAAACGGCTATAACTTTGCGAATTTTGGAGATATGAAGATGCAACTTTTTGTGTCTTATTCAGGACTGAATAAGGAAAGTTTTCCTAATTGGAATTTTCGGCCTACGGGGGCCGTATAAAAATTTAATTTTCGTAACTTTTTAACTAGACCGCCCATGGAGTCGCAATTTATCTTATCAAAAATTTCATATTTTTTTATGAATTTTTGCAGTTGGAAGTATGGGTCTAAGGGCAATATTTAAGGAGCTAGCCTATTGTTTCGATATTTATGACTCTCCCTGTATACACTATATGGCCATTGATTATTGGACACTTGCTATTTTAGACATTTTGTTAAATATCTAGAAAAATACATAAGGAATCATCTCGAAACTCTTAGTGTATAAATATAATAGTATACGTCATACACCTCTGTGAAGATTTTTTCCCGAAACTCTATAGGGGACCGTCAACAAATTAAAAAAGAATGAATATCTTTTGAATAACCCTGTCAAAACTAATGTAGCAAAAGCGCTCAAACTCTAGATTATGATTGAATGCCTTATTGTAATACGCCTTGTTCATTTTTATGAATGTAGCATGTATACTTGTAGAGAAATTAAAATTTTTATAAAAACTGTCCAAAATTTTGACAAGTTTTTTCCTTATAATTTTCAGAGTTCTTAATATAAAATAATGTTCTTTTCTGAGAATACGACAAACAACATTGCACATAATATCCTGTAATCAGAATTAAAAAATAATGAAAATTGTATACAAAATGAGTTAGTTTACTAAATAATTTTTTACTGCGCATGCGTCAACAATATCAAAATTTCATTTGCATATTATGTTAGCTAAATGTATAGAGTAACTTTTGTGAAAGTCATAAAATCATAACTTGAAAAGTCTGAAAATAATCGTCAATTGAATAAGTTGAAAATCCGTTATTCTCAAAATAAAGCAAAAACAAGAGGGGTTGTATCCATATATTCATTGATTAGTGTCAATATAGAATACACAATACGGGATGTACTACTGCATTTGGATAAAATCCCTCATTTTTTTGCTTCATTTTGGAAACAACGGATTTTGTTCTTTTTCTATAGACGATTACTTTCAGAATTTTCAAGCTGTGATTTTAAGACTTTTACAAAAGTTGCTCTATACATTTAGCTAACATAATATGCAAATGAAATTTTGATATCTTTGACGCATGCGCAGTAAATAATTATTTAGTAAACCTACTCATTTTTCATACAACTTTTATTATTTTTTAATTTTGATTACAGGGTACTGTGTGCAATGTTGTTTGTCATATTTTCTGAAAAAAATATTATTTTATATTAAGAACTCTGAAAATTATAAGGGAAAAACTTGGAAAAATTTGGGACCATTTTTATAAAAACCTTAATTACTCTGCGAGTATGCATTCTATTTGCATAAAAATGAACACAGTGTATTACAATAAGGCATTCAATTATAATCTAGAGTTTGAGCGCTTTTGCTACATTAGTTTTGACAGAGTTATTCAAAAGATATTCATTCTTTTTTAATTTGTTGACGGTCCAATATGGAGTTTCGGTAAAAAATCTTCACGGAGATGTATGACGTATACAATTATATTTATACACTAAAAGTTTCGAGATGATTCCTCATGTATTTTTCTAGATATTTAGTAAAACGTCTAAAATCACAAGTGTCCAATAATCAATGGCCATATAGTGTATATATATATATATGATTTTTGTTATGCGATAACTATCGTATTTATGAACCGATTTGGATGAAACTTGGCATGTACATAGTACATACAAATGTCTCGACCGAGTTCGTTGGCCAGTATCATCCGCCATCTTGTTTCAAAATGGCGGCCATTTAAATTTTTTTTAATTTAAAATTTAAAATTAAATGCGAAAAAATTTAAAATTGAAAAATATTTTCCTTTATGTGTTAGAACTTAAAACAACGATTCCAGAACACTTTTTATTTTCTCCATATCTTTAAAAATGACTGAGTTATAGCACTTTGAATTTCTAGTATGGCTGACAATTTGAAACGATCTGATTTTTGTCATGTGATAACACGTGTATTTATGAATCGATTTGGATGTACACTGGTGTCCAAAAGTTAAGCATAATTGGTAATTAAGTAAGTAATGAAAGAATTATAAATCGAAATGTGGTGAAACTCCAGGTGTGTAAACAAAATAGTACGCGTCATATATTTTCGCGAAGAGTTTTCCCCGAAATCGAACAGGGGACCGTCAACAAATTGAAAAAGGACGACGATCTTTTGGATAACACTGTCAAAACTAATGTAGCAAAAGCGTTCAAACTGCACATTATGATTAATTGGCTTATTGTAATGTACTGTGTTTACTTTTACAAGGATAGCATGTATACTCGTAGAGAAATGAAGGTTTTCATATAAACAGTCCTAAGTTTTTTGCTTATAATTTGCAGAGTAACTTAATATAAAATAATGTTATTTTCTGAAAATATGACAAACATCATTGTACACAATACCCTGTCATCAGAATAAAAAAAAATCATAAAAATTGTATGACAAATGAGCAGGTTTACTACATAATGTTTTACTGCGCATGCGTGAACGCTATTAAAATTTCATTTGCATATTATGTTAGTTAAATGTATAGAGCAACTTTTGTGAAAGTCTCAAAAAACATAACTTAAAAATTCTGAAAATTATCGTTGATAGAATGAGATCAAAATCCTTATTCCCTAAATGAAGCAAAAAGATGAGGGGCTGTATCCATATTCCATTGTTTAGTGCCTACACAATATTGCACGTACAACTATATTTAGGTAAAACCCCTGATTTTTTTTGCTTCCTTTTAGGAATAACGGATTTTGAGTTGATTCTATAGACTATCATTTTCAGAATTTTCAAGCTATGTTTTTGAAACTTTTACAAAAGTTGCTCTATACATTTAGCTAACACAATATGCAAATGAAATTTTGATATCGTTGACGCATGCGCAATGAAAAATTATTTACTAAACCTACTCATTTTCATACAATTTTTATTATTTTTAAATTCTGATGACAGGGTATTGTGTACAATGATGTTTGTCATATTTTCAGTATATTATATTAAGAACTCTGCAAATTATAAGCAAAAAACGTAGGACTGTTTTTATAAAAATCTTAATTTCTCTTCGAGTATACATGCTATCCTTGTAAAAATAAACACAGTACATTACAATAAACCAATTAATCATAATGTGCAGTTTGAACGCTTTTGCTACATTAGTTTTGACAGGGTTATCCAAAAGATCTTCGTTCTTTTTCAATTTGTTGACGGTCCCCTGTTCGATTTCTGGGAAAACTCTTCGCGAAAATATATGACGCGTACTATTTTGTTTACACACCTGGAGTTTCACCACATTTCGATTTATATTTCTTTCATTACTTACTTAATTACCAATTATGCTTAACTTTTGGATACCACCCGTAAGACATGGTGACGTCACGGTGACGTCGTTGTGAAGTCACATTGTGACTTTGTGACCGTCGATGTGACGTCACATGACGTCGATGTGAAGTCACTGTGACTAAAATGTGAAGTCGTTATGGCCGTTTTAGAGCTCGTTTGTGACGTCACATTGTGACCCCTTTGTGACGTCACGATGTGACCAAAATGTGAGAAATGTGTCATTTGTGACAAAATTGTCATTAAAACTGTGACTATTCTGTGACGATTGTGACAAGGTTGTGAAGACAGTTTGCGATTATTTTTTGATTTGTGACAAATTTGTCACAACTTTGTGACGGTGGCAGCATTGTCAATGTTGTGAAGTTACACTGGGACACAATTATACAGTTATGAACAATGTTATACAGAGTAAAATCCCTTACATCTATAATTTTATTATACTTTGGCGATACATCTCAATTAAAACTTGGGAGCTGCTATAAAAAGAATGTACCAAAACAAAGTCACTGAATCAAAATGTAATGCCATGCAGACTTTAATCTTTGATACATTTTTTTTTTTCTGCTGCAATAAATGAGAATATTTAAGACAATTGAATATTCGATCTATCACAATTATTTGAAATTTAGCAATTTGTTTTTCTAATAAGCATTAAAATTATCATAAAAACACTTCCTTTAAGGTCACTAGTCACAGAAAAAGACCCGGATGATAATGTAAAGTCTGTCTGAGCGTTCTTTTCAAATTTCTAGCTCAAATTTTAATATTTTTGCATGATTTTTTGCATAGGATAGCTGAGGACGATCTACAACCGGCCTATTTTTTACTTTTTCAATTTTGATTATATATTTTTTTATATTATGATTGTTTCAATATTAGAACCGGTTTAAACCGGTTTTGAAATTTTTTTTTTTTTTTTTTAATCTGAAACCAAAATTTAAAAAGTAAAAACTAGGCTGGTTGTGGATCGCCTTCAGCTAACCTATGAAAAAAATCATGTAAAAATATTAAAATTTGAGCGAGATATTTGAAAAGAACGCTCTCACAGACTTTACATTATCATCCGGGTCTTTTTCTGTGGCTAGTGTTGCAACTTAAAGGAAGAGTTTTTTCTTTTTAATTTTAATGCTTATTTGAAAAACAAATTGCTAAATTTGAAATAATTGTAATAGATCGAATATTCAATTGTCCTAAATATTCTCATTTATTGCAACAGAAAAAAATATGTAACAAAGATTAATGTCTGCATATCATTACATTTTGATTCAGTAACTTTCTTTTAGTACATTCTTTTTATAACAGCTCCTAAGTTTTAATTGAGATGTATCGCCAAAGTATAATAAAATTATAGATGTAAGTGATTTTACATTACATAACAATATTCATAACTGTATAATTGTGTCCCAGTTGGACTTCACAATATTGACAATGCTGCCGCCGTCACAAAGTTAGTGACAAATTTGTCACAAATCAAAAAATATTCGCAAACTGTCGTCACATACTGTCTTCTATGAATATTAAAATATTATTAAAACATGCAAAGAGGAATTATAAAAAAATTAAAGCTAAATATTTATTAGTATATTAATAAACAAAAAAAAACATTAAGGGGATATCCATAACTGGAAGGCTTTCTATCATAGACACATCTACCTAATAAAAATTCCGACGATAAACATAAAATAGAACAACAAATACGTTAATTATAATTATTAATATTTTATTTATAATATTAGAGAGTATTTATAATACCCACTTTTATCACGATGTATACTAATACTACATACAATGGATATTTTGAAATTTACCTCTGTAAAATGATTTATTAAAGGAAATAATAAAAGTGTCTGGAATGAAAAATTAATAATAAAATACAGTTATTACATTTTAGCTTCATACCGTTCAAGTATTTGCGTTATTTGTTTTAAATACAATCATGTTTAAATTCTTATTAATTGTCTTAACTTCCAAATTCTCTCTGAAAACATTCCAATAAGAATATTTACAACCGAAACGTTTTCACCCACAATGACTTTCTATTAAAAAATTTTATAACATTTCACGGGTTAAAAAATACATTAAACAGTCATTAACGTTATTGTTTTTTTTTTTTTTTTTTTTTTTTTTTTTTTTTTTTTTTTTTTTAATATCAAACATCTACGATTTCTTTTAATAGTTCTTCTCGTTCTCTTATAAATTCCTCTTCTGAGCGGATGCATTTTTAAAAATAACATTATGCAATGTTTCCGAAGATTACTTAATACAAAAATTAAAAAAAGGATGTTTGTTAAAAATTTTATTCTATAAAAAAGATTCTTTATTACAAAATATAATTATCTTTAAATGTTTAATAATTATATTAACAATTTATTATATTTTCATATGATTTTATGTTTATGGAAACATTTTAACCATTTATTTTAAAAAGGTAAACAACGCAGATTAAAATGCACTTAAAATCACTACCTTTGACAACCTAATACAAATTATTAATAATCAAGTTTTTTATGTCAACAAAATAAATAATGGATGTATTAGACTTTATTAAGTTAATAAAGCATTAATGTTTTATAGCATGTTTTTGAGAAGGTAATTAAAATCCTTCTCAGAATAATAATAATAATAAATGCAACCATGAAAAATAATATTTTCCCATACCTTTTTTCCATCGAATTCATTCGTCTATTCATTCTGCCGCACAAACTAAATCCGATAATAATTAAAGTGGCAAAGACAAAATCATTTTAACAGTCAAAGCCCCCTTAATTTTCTCGGACTTATGTTTTGCCGCTTCGAAGAGTTGTAGTGGACATTCTTGTTTAAATTGTGAATCCGTGTCAATACGCATCTGCTCACAAGTCACATCTGCCATAAATTCCAGTCAACCAACTTCTCGCGTCTTCTATCATCAATTTAAAATATTTTTGTTTACGTTTATTTATTCTTTCGTGATTCTTTCGCTTGCAGACTATAGACTCTAGCGAGAGTTCCAACTATCGTGCAAGGCACTCTCGTTACCAGGGTTTGTCAACATCAGCGATATTTTTTTTCCCAGTGTGCCTTGCGCTAGTCAGCTGTTATTGTGATAGTAAACAGAAGTGTAGGTTGTTTATTTCGGTAAAATTTCTTAAAAGGTGTTAAAAAATAATAAAGTATCAAAATTACATGTTAAAAAAATGTTTAACAAAATAAACAAATAAATAAATAAACGAAAAATAAAAATAAATAAAAAAAATATTTCTCGCATGTGACATTCCTGTTACGTCATTTCTCATATGGTTTTATTTTTCTTAACCGGAACTGTTTCATCTCTGGTTACGAGAGTAAGCCTGCTAGACTCCCGCTAGAGTCTTGTCTTGCAGACGATTTTCACTTTCCATGCGCATGACCGTTTTGTTTTTTCTTTTCTTGTGCAATATTTTGGAGTTTAAATACGCAATAATTTTATGAGAGTGATTCTGATCAATTTTTTTTTATTTCAAAAATTTTTTAATGGATTTTTATTTTTTATTTTTATTCGTTTCAAAATAATTCAAGTTAAAATGAATTGTAAAATCATTTTTTTTTCTTTTTTTGTAAATAATAGTTAATAATAATCAAAATTAAAGTTTATTAGATAAAATTTTGTTTAAGTTTTTAAAGATTTAAAATAATAGATTTAACGCTAATAATAAAAAAATTTGTTTTAAAATAAAGTTCGTATCACATGTGAACATACATAGTATCTTCTTAATACAAAAAAGGGGGGTTATAGAGGATAAAAGCTTTTTATTTGTGTCTTTCGATTCGATTTCGGTCTAAATATCTTTTTTCAGTCTATCCTAATTAATAATTATGTGTAATACATCCATTTTTTTAATACAAATATTTTTCTATATTTACTCATACATTTTCACTGTCAGGGATAACAAATTACTCATTTGATTTGAAATGTTAGATACACATCCATACATTAATGTTTAAAATTATTTAAATATTTTGAAATGATAAAAACGTTATGTAATATATAACTGTACATTTTAATGACATTTCATAGCCCGATTTTTACAAGATTTGTGACAAGAAAAACAAGTTTTGCATATTTGGTACGGAAAATGGATAATTGCCCTTGCGTAAGTGATTCTTTGTAGTTTTATTATTACAGGAAAAAATTTAATAATTTTCTAAAATGTCGACAAATAAATTACTAAATATTAAATAAAAAAAACTGTAAGATTATCAATCTCATTCAAACTCGAAATACATTTACACGGCCTATTAAAATTACAGTTCAAATTATTTCTCTCTTTATATGTTGAAATTTTTTAAGATTATTGAGATTTTTTAAGTTCATATTTTTGTTACACTGCAGCTTTACAATATGGTGTTTTTTTGTCACAAATATGACATGACGTGCATCACATGCAGTGACATAGCAATGATGTCACAATATATTTTTTAATTGTCAAAAAAGTGTAATTTTACAATAAATAACAGATTTTGGAAGTTTTCTAAGAAGGTCACCACTCAGTCACAATGTGACGTTACTAAGTGGTTGCATTTTGGTCACAGGTGTGACGTGACCACTGTGACCATGCATGCTATGAGGGCGTTATTTGCAGTGGCATTACAGTGACGTCACAAAAACTTTTTCAATTGACAGAAAAATATTTTTTAATTAAATTATCATTAAATAAACAAAATATCATAATAAAAAATTATCATTAAATAACATTTTCTGAAGAATTTTTATATTTTTTTAAAAATTATCTAAGAAGGTCACATTTCAGTCACAATGTGACTTCACTGAGTGGTGGCCTTTTGGTACAGTGACGTCACAAAAACTTTTTCAATTGACAGAAAAATATTTTTTCCATTAAATAACATCTTTTGAAGAATTTTTGTATATATTTTTTAATTTTCTAAGAAGGTCACATTTCAGTCACAATGTGACGTCACTGAGGGGTGGCATTTTGGTCACAGATGTGACGTGACCATAGTGACTCACAGTGACGTCACTGTGACCATGCATGCTATGTGGGCAGTGTCACTTATTGTATAGATAGTACATAATGAAGCCTGGACCGAGTTCGTTAGCCAGTTCCATAGGTCATATTGTTTCAAAATGGCGGCGATATAATTTTTTTTATTAAAATTTAAAATTAGGTATAAAAAAGTGAGAAATTGAAAAAGATTTTTCTTTTATGCATTTGACCTTGATACAAAGATTCCAAAGTATTTTTTGTTTTGTTTACATCTTAAAAAATATCTGAGTTATAGCACTTTTAATTTCTAGTGTTGATCACATTTTGAAATTATCTGATTTTCGTCACGTGATAACACGCGTATTTATAAACCGATTTGGATGTAACTTGGTGTGTACATAGTACATATCGATGTCTGGACCGAGTTCGTTGGCCAGTTCCTTCCGCCATCTTATTACAAAGTGGTGGAATATTAATTTTTTTTAATTTAAATTTTAAAATTAGGGGCAAAAAAGTAAGAAATTGAAAAAGATTTTTCTTCTCTGTGTTTGACATTAATAGAAAAATTCCAAAGCATTTTTGTTTCATTTATATCTTAAAAAATGGCTAAGTTAACTAATATCTTAAAAAATGGCTAAGCTTTTTCAGTTGCAGTGTGGTTGCCATTTTGTAACAGTCTGAAATTTGTCACGCGATAATACGCATATTTATAAACTGATTTAGATATAACTCCTTGTGTACATAGTACATACCAATGTCTTGACCAAGTTCACTGGCCAACTTTACCCGCCATCTTATTTCAAATGGCGGCCATTTGAGTTTGTCAAAAATCTTTAAAATCTATAATGATGTACAAACAAAAAATTAGAATTTGAAAATCTAAAGTGTTTGATCTTAATAATGAGCTCCAGAGTATTTTTTGCTTTGTCTTTACCTTAAAAAACACCTGAGATATAACCGTTAAAATTTCTAATGTGGGTGACATTTTTTAAAAAATCAATTTGCCCGCGACAGCCCTCGATTTCGATGTGAGTGTGCATGTGCACATGAATTAAGATTTCGATCAAGTTCATTGGTTTGTTTTACCCATCATGTTGTTTTAAAATGGCAGGCACTTTATGATATAGTGGAATTTGGCGACCTTATAAATCGCTTAAAATAAACCAACTTGAATAAAATATGACTAATTTCTAAGAATTCCCATTAATATTCAGTATTGACAAAAACTAGTATTCAATCTTATATAATCTGGTTCCACTAATTTGAGCTTCGTATGTTTGAATAACATAACTTAATTTAGAATAAATAAATAAATAAATAAGGTATATGAAAGCTACCTCTTCCTCCCGGTACTGCCGGAAGGAGTTTTATCAAGGGCTCTTGCCTTATGCTTAATCCGTACCCTTAATTTCAATTGTAGTTTGAAGCCTTTTAACAAAATAGCTACTACTTTTTTGAAAAACAGTACACAGTCTCCACTAAAAAAAAATTTAATTGTAAAAAAAAGTTTTTTAAATCCATTAGATTTTTTTAAATCCTAAGATTTTAAAAACTTCACCATTTATATAAACATTTTAAAAAAATTCTACATTATTTGAGAGAGGTGTTACAAAAATTTAAAAGAAATAACATTGACATGTACCGGATCCATCTAATAAAATCCATAATCATAATTTAAAAAAAAATCTATGATCAATTCTATGATCGAGCCTTTATTTCGTAACAATATATCTTTTATTAAATTTACTGAAGCATTTAAAAAGACATACCTCCGATGCAGTAGTCGAAAAACTACTTTATTTTTGTAGCGAATGACATTAAAATTTACTTTTTTAAAATTATTATTATGATTATGGATCTTATTAGACTGATCTGAAACATGTCAATGTTAAATTAATTTTAAACACGAATCTGATCGGTGATTCATAGTATCAGACCAGAATCTATGATCGTTGAGGTCATTTGGGTGAAAAAATCTTCCAGTGTTCGTATCCGGGATGGCTCAGTTGGAAGAACATTGGCGGCTTTAGCCAATACATCCCTGGTTCGAATCCTGACCCGGACTTTTTTCACCCCTTGGAAATTTTACATCTGTTATGTCAATTTTATTTCTTTTTAATTTTTGGAAAACCTCTCTCAAGTAATATGAAATTTTTATTAAAAAAAGTAAATTGTAATTGTCATTCGTTACAAAAATAAAGCAGTTTTTCGACCACTGCATTGGAGGTATGTCTCTTTAAATGCTTCAGTAAATTTAATGAAAGATATATTGTTACGAAATAAAGGCTCGATCATAAAATTTCATTTTGATGAGAAAATGTCATTTCCATCTTCCACCAAACAGATGCTTTTTACAGATAATACTAAAAACCACAAATGAAATTTATACTGCTATGACTTTCAGCAGTATATTGAAATTTAGGATTGATCAAAACCGAAACCAAATTTTGACAATCCTTCTATTTTTTTTTTTTTTTTTTTTGCCGAAAATGTTTTTTAAGAAAAATTAAGCATTCAATACGTACATGAATATACATAATTATTAAATAATTATACGTGTAAATGTGCATGCAGTTTAAGTTGATCTTTTTCAAAATCTCTTATAAAATATCTCCATATAAAATTAAAATATAATTAATTCATCTACGAAACCGAATGTTTTTCTAATAATACAAATTTCATCTAATTAAGAAATATTTTCGGTGCACGTAATTAGTTTTCTATTTTATATTGACTTTTATGAATGATCATCTGTTATATTAGAATTTTCTCAAAGAGTACCCAAAACACTTCTGTGGTTTCAAACTACAAATTGTCTATTGCAGTTAAGTCTACGGCTTTAAACAAGCACGAGAAAAGCGTCTTCAACTTTTAATCATGTATGCATTGCTCGCTTTATAATATGCATTCAAGTCTTGAGTCAGTGATGATTGACGAAGTTTTTAATTACAAAGAGTGAAGTTCATAGCAATAAATAAAGGATACCTCATTTGAGCCAATACAGCTCAAATCTTCTTAGTAATATTGACAATTTCCGAAGGAAGGAACGAGATTTTTGGAATACAGATGATTTGGATCAGGCCAAATTTTCGGCTGCATTTTCACCGAAAGTGAGTATTTTGCGAAATTCAGAGTTTGGAACGAAAATGAAAACGAAACTGAGTTTCGACCGATATTTAATTGCAGCAGTCATTTAAAGTAGAACAATCTTATCAATATAAATTTTGGATTTTGTACAATTTTTAAAAAAATTGGTTGCTCCATTTTTCGATAACACCTTATCATGGCAAACATTAGTCTTCAAAAGCCACGATATTGATGAATGTCATCCTTTTATAATAAAAATCTTTCAGTACTAGAAAATAAAAATGAAAAAAAAAATGAAGAAAAATGTATTCTCTTTCTTGTTCTGTTTCAATGAAAGAAATCAGAACAAAACTATATAAAAAAAATTCTAAAGAATAAGTTCCTTTTATTCTAGTTTCGTAATGCAAATTACAATGACACACACAAAAAAGAAAGAAATCACCCCAATTTTACTTTAGTCTAATTATTTCGAGTCAACTTTCAAAATAGCCTTTCGTTCCCCCACCATTCATATATATAGGAGTAAAAACTAAAATCACAATGTATCGAATATGGAAAAAAAAAAGCCTTTTTAAATCGTTATTCTGTTAAAACTACTTTCGAGAGATCTTAATTAAGATGCTTCGCTTCCAGCTTACAAAGACCTTAAAACCTAGTTTTTTAATTCAAAAACTCTGTCATGTATTTATACATAATCTTTTTTAGAACTAATGGCAATCGATAGATGGTTAGAGGATTGAAGGGAAATAAATTTTCTGACAGTTTTTTCCTTGCTCTCTTTCCATTTTCTTTTTCTACTTAAATTACTTTTTTTAATTACTTTGCTTCATTTGAATGTTTCTAATTAAAATCAGACTGATTTCTGTTTAATGTTACACCTATTTGAATGTTTCTTAAAATTTTACACTGTTTTTATTATTCAAGTGAATTGAAATATCGGAAGCAAAAACTGATGCATATTAAGGGCTTTTCCTTAGACACCCAATCCACGAAAAAATGGACATGAGGATGAAAATTTAAATTTCTTTAAATATGATTGAAATTTTGCATATTAACTGTTAAGAGAATACTATTTCATATTTTATCAAAAAAGTATTAAACTTTTGTCATTAACATACTTATTTTAATTAATAAAGTGACACTATGACTTTGTAAAATAGACCGCGGCAAAAATCTTTATATTTCATGGTCTCGTACAGCTGAACAAACATTCTGAAAATCTCCAAACTTGGATATATATGATCTGACAGCTATTATTGAGAGTTTTTGTCTGCAGAGAAGTGTTCACAAATCTTCATTACAAAAGGTAAGCATATTTAATTACTCTTAATTATTGTGTTATACCCACAACAAAAAGTTACATTTATATCTCTCCAGAAAAATATTTTTTATTTAAAGTTATGAAACTTTATATTCAAAAATATTTTATTAAGATATTTTGAATTACAGACACAAAAGAAATTAATTAATATTTTAATTATAATTATTGAGCGTTGCGGGCGTGACATGTCCCTGTTGCGGGTGTGACATTTAATTGAAGTCACACCCGCAATGTCTTTCAAAATTGATTACAAATGCATATTTGAACAAATTACATGTAAATTTATAAAAGAATAATATGCTGGAAAACATGTACTTGGCAGCTTTAACTATACCCTTTGATTTAATAGAGGGAATTCCAGTTAATAAATAAAAATTTACATCATCTGAGCATGTGTCACTGTGTGCAGTTGATTTATTCGCTTTGGATTGATAAAATTGTTGCTTTACTGCAAGAAAATAATTTTATTAGTGATATATGATTAAGAAATAAATTTAAAAGGTAAGATTTTTATAGAAATTAAAAAAAGAAAATTACGAAACACTATTTTAGCAATTTTCTTTAAATTTGTTAAATTTGTTTTGTTTTTTATATACATTTTTTTTTAATTTTGTTATTTGATAGTATTTATCTAATATATATATTTTTAGTTTTTTAAAATAAGTAAATCAATATTAGGGGAAGATTTTTTCTCTCTTTTAATTCAAATTAAATAAAAAGTAGAAGTAAGAATAATAATAACTGTTAAAATGTTTATTAAATTAGCATAAAATGTATATAGTCAGTTTGAAATTAACCAAAATTTAACATAATTAACTTTATGTAAGATTAGAAATTTCAAGGGATAACTATTAAAAATTTGTTAAGCTTATATTTTTGGACTGGAAGTGCTATATTTATTCAGTTTACACATTAATTTCTTCTCTTTTGCAGAGAATGAAGAATACAGAAAGATCACAATATCATTGAAAAAAGATTAAGGAAAACCCTTTTAAATATGAAGCATATCTACAAGAAGAGAAGGAAAGAGACAAAGCAAGGGGAGAAAAGAAGAGACTATTTTAAAAAATCATGGTAAAGGATGGCAATCCTTTTGCATTTCATCTCATGTTAAAGGAGTTGTCGATGGGGATGGTGCAGTTGCCAAGAAAATGGTAACACTAGCAACGCTCTGCAACTATAAATTCAGCTTCAGATTTTGCCATGTGTGTAGAAAAAGTCCTAAAAAATATAAAAGAACTTTGCGAATGTGAAATTTCAGAAGATAGAGTAAAAATGCTTCATGAATGCTGGCACCAAGCACAATCGGAGCTCAACATTCAATCGATACATCATGTTGTTTTTATTGACGTAGGAACAATTAATGTAGCAATAACTTCAGAAAGCGATCACAAGAGAATTTGTTTATTACCATATTTTGTCAAAAATATAATATCCAATGATAAGAGTGCAGATGGAGATTTTGTAGAAGTTGTTTTATTCTCCACATAAAAAAAAAAAAAAAAAAAAAAAAAAAAAAAAAAAAGTGAAAACTTTGAAGGACAAATAAGACAAATGAATGGGGATATTATAGAATAAGAGTATTGGAATAAAAATCAAGAAAATGTGTATATTTGGTCCAGTCAGTCAGATGTATCCATACTTTGACAAGGATATAATATCCAACGATGAATGTGCAGTTGGAGATTTTGTAGAAGTTGTTTTATTCTAGACATTAAAAAAGTGAAAACTTTGATGGACAAATAAGACAAATGGATGGTGACGATGTAGAATTAGAATGTTTGAAAAAAATTTAAGAAAACGTGCATATTTGGCCCAGTCAGTCAGATGCATCCTAGGAAAAAAAAGAACATTTTTGTAAAAAAAGCTACCACCACCAGAAATTATAAATTCAAGATTGGAAATGAATTTTTTTTTATATTTTCCTCTCTAGATATTATAATTGCAATATTGATTAATTCTTTAATTAAAAAAATCTGCCTTGAAAATATTTGTGTATGTCATTATTTTATTGGCTCTACAAGTCACACCCGCAACAGGGCATCACACCCGCAACGAAAATTTTCAATATTTTCCACAAAAGCAAGAATTGAGTAACTAATTTAATTTTTTCATAGAATAATTATTTAAGTATTACTGTCTAATATATAAAAATATCAATTCACTCAGTTGTCATAATTCACAGAGTTTTGCATTTTTGCACTGAAAGATGAAAATACATGTCCTTTTTATGTCACACCCGCAACAGGCGGAAATTATTTTTTTTAATAAATAAATGATACATCGGACAATGTTCAGATTTGGATAAATGTATGTGTAAGTGGTCTACATTGAAATTCATACAAATTAAAACCAATGCTCAATTTTTTTTTTTTTTTTTTTTTTTTTTTTTTTTTTTTTTTTTTTTTTTTTTGCTGGTGACTAAATTAAGTTGTGTAAATGTCACACCCGCAACTTTGGATTGGGCGTAGAATTGTTTAACTAAATATTTTTTTAAGGATAAGTTGTCTTTCTCTTCATTTCCCTTGATTTTCTATACAATAAAACATTAAGAACAATCATTCATATGCTTATTTAGTTGGAAATTGTGTTATTAAAAAACTTTTTGAAGGATATGTACCAGCTGTTATTGCGCTATTAGGTAGTTTTCATTACAAAAAGTAAAAAGCTACCTATTGCAACCGTCCGGAGGAAAACACTTCTAGAAAATTTTGGTATATTTTCACCGATAATGACCCCCAGACCCAAAAGCCACCCTTCGTTCATGGCATATACAGGGTGTCCCAAAAGGTCGTTTACAAACTTAACATGCTGGTCTGTCATATCATTATGAACAATATTAAACAGGAAACTAAGGGTCCCAAACGTCTTCCAAACGAGATATGCGCCATTAAAGTTTAGGGTCCAAAAATTCAAATGATTATAAAAAAACATAAAAATTGGTCGATTCGTTTGCGGTTTTCACTAAAACTATTCTTTATGTCAGTATTTTCTTGAAAATAAATTATAAAAATAAATTTCAAAAAATGTCGATAGAGGGCGCTTTAGACTTTGGAGTAACGATAAACTAGTTTTTACCATTATTTTTTGCATTTCATTAAATTTTTTTAGAAGCTTAGACATAAACTTAAATGTATGTGTGTGTGTGATTTCTGTCATGCTGTAACTAACGTATTTATGAACCAATTTGAATGAAACTTGCTATGTGCATAGTACATATAAATGTCACGACCGTGTTTGTTGGCCAACATCATCCGCCAGTTTAATTTTTTTTTAATTTAAAATTTAAAATTAAATGCAAAAAATTAAAAGTTGAAAAATATATTTCTTTTATGTGTTAGAACTTAAAACAACGATTCCAGAACACTTTTTATTTTGTCTATATCTTAAAAAATGATTGAGTTATAGCACTTTGAATTTTTCTTATGGCTGACATTTTGAAACAATCTGACTTTTGTCACATGATAACACGCGTATTTATGAATCGATTTGGATGTAACTGGGTGTGTACATAGTACATACTGAGACCTGAATCGAGTTCGTTGGACAGCATCATCCGCCATTTTGTTTAAAAATGGCAGCCATTTTAATTTTTTTTAAATTTAAAATTTAAAATTAAATGCGAAAAAATTAAAAATTGAAAAATATTTTCCTTTATGTGTTAGAACTTAAAATAACAATTTCAGAACACTTTTTATTTTGTCTATATCTTAAAAAATGATTGAGTTATAGCACTTTGAATTTTTCTTATGGCTGATATTTTGAAACAATCTGACTTTTGTCACATGATAACACACGTATTTATGAATCGATTTGGATGTAACTTGGTGTGTAAATAGTACATACTGAGACCTGAATCGAGTTCGTTACCCAGCTCCATATGCCATCTTGTTTAAAAATGGCGGCCATTTAAATTTTTTAGAAAAATTTAAAATTTAAATTTAGGTACAAGAAAGGGAGAAATTAAAAAAGATTTTTCTTTTATGCATTTGACCTTGATACAAATGGCGGAATATTAAATTTTAAAAAAATTTAAAATTTTAAAATTAGGTGCAAAAAAGTAAGAAATTGAAAAAAAAATGTATTTTGTGTGTTTGACCTTGATACAAAGTTTCCAGAGCATTTTTTGTTTCATATATATCTTGAAAAAGTCTGAGTTTTAGCGCTTTCAATTTCCAGTGTGGTTGACATTTTGAAACGGATTGAAATTTGTTACGCGATAATGCGCATATTTATAAACTTATTTGGATATAACTGTGTGCACATAGTACATACGAATGTCTTGACCGCGTTCACTGGCCAACTTCATTTGTCCTTTTGTTTCAAAATGGCAGCCATTTAAGTTTGTCAAAAATCTTTTAAATGTATAATGATGTACAAATAAAAAAATTAGAAATTGAAAAAAGGTTCTTTTTAAAGTATTTATCTTAATAATGAATTCCGCAGTATTTTTTGTTTGTATTTACCTTAAAAAACGTCTGAGCTATAGAAGTTTGAATTTCTAACGTGGTGGACATTTAAAAAAAATCAATTTGCCCGCGACAGCACTCGTATATATTAATCGGTTTCAATAAGAGTGTGCTTTGCACATGAATTAAGATTTCTACCAAGCTCATAGGTTAGTTTTACCAATCATGTTGCTTTAAAATGGCATATACAGGGTGTCCCAAAAGGTCGTTTACAAACTTAACATGCTGGTCTGTCATATCATTATGAACAATATTAAATAGGAAACTAAGGGTCCCAAACGTCTTCCAAACGAGATATGCGCCATTAAAGTTTAGGGTCCAAAAATTCAAATGATTATAAAAAACACAAAAATTGGTCGATTCGTTTGCGGTTTTCACTAAAACTATTCTTTATGTCAGTATTTTCTTGAAAATAAATTATAAAGATAAATTTCAAAAAATGTCGATAGAGGGCGCTTTAGACTTTGGAGTAACGATAAACTAGTTTTTACCATTATTTTTTGCATTTCATTAAATTTTTTTAGAAGCTTAGACTAAACTTAAATTTTGAGCTCAAAATCTAAATCGTTGGAAGTGGTTAAGTAGCGCAAACTGAATTGCGAGGGGAGGTTCAAATTTCAAATGATTATAAAAAACGGAAAAATTGGTCAATTGATTTGGGATTTTCACTAAAATTATTCTTTATGTCAGTATTATCTTGAAAATAATTTATAAAGATAAAATTCAAAAAATGCTGATAGAGGGCGCTTTAGACTTTGGAGTAACGTACAACTATTTTTTCCGTTATTTTTTGCATCTCATATATATTTTTTTTAAGTGGTAAAGTAGCGCAAACTGAACTGTGTTCAATGGGGGTGGGGAAGTTCGAATTTCAAATGATTATAAAAAACGGAAAAATTGGTCGGTTTTCGCTAAAATTATTCTTTATGTCAATATTTCCTTGAAAATAAATTTTAAAGATAAATTTTAAAAAAATCCGTTAGAGGGCGCCTTAAACTTTAGAATAACCAATAATTATTTTTAACCTTTTTTTTTTTTTTTTTTTTTTTTTTTAATCTAATTAAATGCTTGCAAAATTTTAGACTTAAATTTTGTGCTCAAAATCTAAATCGATAGGAGGGGTTAAGTAGCGCAAACTGAACTGTGTTCAGGAGTTGAAATGTTACCTTCCCCACCCCTCGAACGCAGTTCAATTTTTGGCTGCTTAATTACTCACAACGATGCAGATTTTGAGTACAAAATTTAAGTTTGAACTTTTACAAGCATTTAATTAAATACAAAAAATAACAGTTAAAAATAGTTGTTGGTTACTATAAAGTTTAAGGCGCCCTCTGACGGAATTTTTTGAAAGATATCTGTAAAATTTATTTTCAAGAAAATATTGATATAAAGAATAGTTTTAGCGAAAACCGACCAAGTTTTCCGTTTTTTATAATCATTTGAAATTTGAATCTCCCCACCCCCATTGAACACAGTTCAATTTGCGTTACTTTACCACCTCCAACGATTCAGATTTTCATCTCAAAATTTAAGTTTATGTCTAAGTTCTAAAAAAAATTATGAGATGCAAAAAATAACGGAAAAAAATTGTTGTACGTTACTCCAAAGTCTAACGCGCCCTCTATCGGCATTTTTTGAATTTTATCTTTATAAATTATTTTCAAGATAATACTGACATAAAGAATAATTTTAGTGAAAGTCGCAAATCAATTGACCAATTTTTCTGTTTTTTATAATCATTTGAAATTTGAACCTCCCCCCGCAATTCAGTTTGCGCTACTTAACCACTTCCAACGATTTAGATTGTGAGTTCAAAATTTAAGTTTATGTCTAAGCTTCTAAAAAAATTTAATGAGATGCAAAAAATATTGGTAAAAACTAGTTTATCATTACTCCAAAGTCTAAAGCGCCCTCTATCGACATTTTTTGAAATTTATCTTTATAATTTATTTTTAAGAAAATACTGACGTAAAGAATAGTTTTAGTGAAAACCGCAAACGAATCGACCAATTTTTCTGTTTTTTATAATCATTTGAATTTTTGGACCCTAAACTTTAATGGCGCATATCTCCTTTGGAAGACGTTTGGGACCCTTAGTTTCCTATTTAATATTGTTCATCATGATATGACAGACCAGCATGTTAAGTTTGTAAACGACCTTTTGGGACACCCTGTACTTCATGATATCATGGAATTTGACTACTCTCTAAATCGCGTAAAATAAAACCAAGTTGAATAAAAGATGACTAATTTCTAAAATTCCTATTGATATTCAGTATTGACAAAAACTAGTATTCAATATTATTAAATCGGGTTTCATTAATTTGAGCTTCGTATGTTTGAATAATATAACTTAATTTAAAATAAATAAATAAGTATATGAAAGCTACCTCTTCCTCCCGGAATTGCCGGAAAGATTTTTTCTATTTACAGCATATCAAATAAATAATTAAAATCATTCTATTTTACATTATATCAAAAATTAATTAAAGTCATTTCACTATATTAAGTTATTTTTAAAATAAATATATAAATAAAACGCATTTTGCATATCAACAACAAACACAATGTTTTTCTTTTTTCTTAACAAAGATATCGTCTGCCTTTTCGTTGCCATAACAATAGATAATGTGCATATTTGCAAACAAACTGGCTTTTTCGCGACAGCTCAACTTGTGGTTGGCAAAAATTCAAATTAAACTGCATTAGAAAATTTTAAACTAAATGTACTAATTTTCACGTCGATATAATAAATTCCTAAAAGTTTCTTTTGTGATTTTTTTTATTCTAGTTTTGTAATGCAAATTGCAATGACACGCAAAAGAAAGAAAGAAATCGCTCCAATTTTACTTTAGTCTAATTAATTCGAGCCAACTTTCAAAATAGCCTTTCGTTTCCAGCCATTCTTATGTATGCAAGTAAAACATAAAATCACAAAGTATCGAATGAAAAAAAAACTTTAATCTTTATTCTATTAACAACCTTCAAAAGATCTTAATTAAAATGCTTCGTCTCTAGCTTACAAAAACCTTAAAATCTAGTTTTTTTTTTTTTTTTTTTTTTTTTTTTTTTTTTTTTTAATCAGATGCTCTGTAATGTATTTATGCAACACCCATTTTAGAACTAATGGAAATCGATAAATGGTCAGAGAGTTGAAACGCAGTAAATTTTCTAACAGTTTTTTTTTTTCTCTCGCTCGCTCTTTTTTCCAATCTCTTTTTCTACTTGAATTACTTTTTTTCATTTGAAAATTTTTAATTAAAATCAGACTGATTTCTGTTTCATTTTACACCTTTTTCAAATCCACTGCATTACACAAAATATTTGAATGCTTCGTCGTTTTTTTTATCATCGTTTGCCTAAATGTTTCTTAATATTTTATACGGTTTTTTAATCAAGAGAAATGAAATATCAGAAGCATTAATTTATACGCATTAAAGAAGAGTTTTTCCCTTCATTATTTAACTAAATCCTTTTTCGAGGATACATTTCCACCCCCCCTTTATTTTCTTTTCAATTAATAACAATTTCTTTGCATTAATAACAATCATTTATAAGAATATTCAGATCAAAATTGTACTATTCAAAAATCAATTCAAAAACATGTTACCACAACGGTTTTAAATAATTTTCTAAGCAGAAAAATATATAAATTAATTCCACATATGATCTGTAAATATTTATTTTTAACACTTTATTTATCAGACAAGTCAATGGAACCGACAGGTATATTCAAAATGATTTTTCTCTTGAAAAAAAAAAGACTGAAAATTATGTAAGTATGTATCATTTTAAAAGTAGAACATTCCAAAAAAAGTCACTGGTTTACAGTTTTTTTGCAGTCTACATTTAATGAAGAATCATTTCATCAATATAATTTATTAATTAATTATTTTATCAATTTTGAACTTTGTAGAATTTTTTAAAATTTGGTTGCAATTTGTTTTCTTTCACATTTTACCATGACAGACATTAACCTTAGAGCATTGATGAATATCATCATTTTACAATAGAAATATTTCCTACTAGCGAAATATATATATATATATATATATATATATATATATATATATATATATATATATATATATATATATATATATATATATATATATATATATATATATATATATATATATATAGTAAATATATATACTTATATTTACTTTTAAAAGTAAATATATATACTTATATTTACTTTTAAAAGTAAATATTAAACTTTTTAAAACTAGTTACTTTTAAATTATACATATATATTTACTTTACTTAAAAGTAAATATATATGTATAATATATATATATATATAAAAAAGTATATATATATATATATATATATATACTTTTTTATTTTGTTTTAATAAAAAAAATCAAGACAAAACTAAAATAAAATCCCCCAAATTCCTTTTATAGTTCTTTATAAAAAGAACTATAAAAGGAATTTGGGGGATTTTATTTTAGTTTTGTCTTGATTTTTTTTATTAAAACAAAATAAAAAAGTATATATATAGGTTCTATATAAGCATTCAAATTGCTTTGATGCTAATAGCGCAAGTAATTATGAATGTATTTTCATTTTTATTTCACTATGATTTGTTAAATTCATTCTGAAAACCAATTCTTTTATGGGTATCTTACATATTATTAAATTAATATATAATCGTATAGCTATATGTTTATCATTAGCAAATTGTTTAATTTTTATACACAATGTCTAATGATGCTGTGCGCATTATCATTGTGTATTACACTGCTCAAAACAATTAAAGGATATTTGAAGTTTTATATAAAATAAAGATATAAACGAAATTTTTTTTGCCGAAAATAGAAGAAGAGAATCACAAATGCAAATTTTTCTGGTTTTCAAACTGTGGAGTATGCAAATTTTGAGTTCGACGTCAAAAACGTCGCTTCAGCGGCAGAGAATGAAATTTGACTTTCAACTGGATAAAAGAGAATGAAGACAAGGATGATCGGCATTCAGTGATTGCTTTGTTTCGATGAGTACGATGTCTCAGCGAAGTCATTTGACAGATTCAGAAGCTTGGAGAATTGTTGGTAGGTTAGAACTCAAGCCGAAGTAGCGCAAGCCATTGGAGTGTCACAAAGTGTCATTTCCAGGATCTGGAACCGTTTTTTGGAGAGTGGATGTGCAGGCCGAAGACCAGGGCAAGGTCGTAGATGGGCAACAACGCCCAATGAAGATCGGTATTTAGCCTTAACAGCTCGGAGACACCGAAACATGAGCGCTACTCTTCTCCAACAGTAGGGGAAAAATGGGGCTCCGGCCCCAGGAGGAGGAGCGAGGAGCGTGGTGGTGGTGGTGGGCTCCTCCTCCTCAAACCTCCTCCTCAAGCCTCCTCCTCACTCCTCCTCCTCCTCAATCCTCCTCCTCAATCCTCCTCCTGGCATCGTCTTGTAAGAGAAGGGGTTAAAAGGGGGGGGGATTAAATTTTTTTTCGTGAAATTTGAATATTTTATGCTATAAGAGAGGGGTAAAAGGGTGATTAATTTTTTAAGTATACTTCAGTACGAGCGGTTCTTTTGACTGTTGATTAAGAGATGAATGATTCATATTAAATTAAAAATAGTAATTAATTAAAAAGTAATTAAAAATAATAAGTGAAAAATAATGAAGGGACTTAGAATTTTTCGAGCGGTTTTTTTAGTCAAGTATAGTACATAGTAGAATTTAAGAAATGAATAATAGCAATTAACGATAATTAGTAATTAATTAAAAAGTAATTAAAAATTATGAGTGAAATTTTTTCAACATAATCCAGTATGAGGGATTATTTTTCGAGTGGTGATTTATTAAGAAATTTTTAATAATTTAAACTTTAAAATTTTCAACAGTTTAAATTTATTTTGAGTCAAGTGTAAAAGTTAATCCAATTTAACAAATGAATCATTAAAATTAATTTCAAATAATAATTTAAAATAATGAGTGAAAAATAATGAAGACCACTTTAATTATTTCGGTAAGCTGTAGTTTGATAGGTTATTTTAATGTGTTTTTGATTTTAAGCAGAAATTTTGGGGAGATTGATTTTTTTTTTTTTTTTTTTTTTTTTTCACCGTGTTTTAAATAAGGGGTTAAGCGGATATTTTGGGGACACAGAATATTTTTTTCTGTACTATAGTACGAGCGGTTTTTAATTTTAATGTGGCGACTTAAAATTTTTCAGTCTGGTGTAATTTAAGGATCTATTTTTTCGATTTTAAGCCAAAATTTTGGGTAGATTGTTTTTTTTTTTTTTTTTTTTTTTTTTTTTTTTTTTTTACCGTGTTTTAAATAAGGGGTTAAGCGGATATTTTAGGACATAGAATGTTTTTTTTCTGTACTATTGTACGAGTGGTTTTTAATTTTAATGTGGGGACTTTAAAATTTTTCAGTTTGGTCTAATTTAAGAGTTTATTTTTTGATTTTAAGCGAGAATTTTGGGGAGTTTGATTTTTTTTTTTTTTCAATGTGCTCTTACATGATGAGTTAAACGGGTATTTTGGAGGAAATTATTATTTTAGACTAATCATACGCGAAGGATATATTTTTTTTTCTTTCGGGAGTTGATATTTTAATAAAGAACTAATTAAGAAGGGTTCATTCATGGTGAATTAATGAATTATTTTTTAGGAGTAATTTTGTTAAGATTGAATTATTTTTTTCATTTTTTTTTAACGGATATTAATGTTTGATAGGAGGACTTTAACTTTTTTGCAATGAGATTGACGTGCGCTCGTCGACCTAACCGTATGGAGTTTGTAATTTTCTTCGAATCATGTGTGCACATTAGCTTAGACTATCTTAGAAAGACTTCCACCACCTTTATCTCTATCCAACATCATAAATAACACATGCTGGTAACGGGAATTTGGGAATAACAATTTTGAATATTTTTTTAATGAAGGAACTTTAAAATTATTTCGAGTACTATTTTTAGTTAACTATGTTATACACTTGATATTTTAGATTAGTTAAAAAATAACTTTAAAGTTTGAATGAGAAAATATGTTTCAAAATGGGATTTTATGTACTAACATTTATTTGCGCTCGTTGACCTAACCGTTCGGAATCTGTGATTTTCCTCGAATCATGTGTGAATAACTGTTAGATTTCCTTAGAAAGGCTTGAATAAGCTTCAACCATCATAAATAACGCATGTCTGTAACGGGAATTTGAACTTAATTTTTTAAATATTCATTTTAATGAGGTGACTTCGAAAACAATTTGTAGAACTTTTGAGTGGTAATAATTTTTATTGGGAAACTTAAAAGAATCTTGTGATTTTTTGGGAACTAATTTTTAATTGTTGACGTTTGCAATCTGTATTCGCATTTCTTTTGTGTGAGATTGTATAAATGTTGATGAAAACTATTTCTATTCCAATTAATGAAATTTAATAATAAAAAGAATAAAGTGTACCTCATCAGTCACCCCTTTTTCAAAATTCGTGCATATTTTTAAACATAACAATGTGTTTAATATAAGTAATTTTTGTGTGTCCTTTCCTTTCTGAAAGTGTAAGCGATTTTTAACATAAATATCTTTTGACATGTGTAATTTTTCCCTGGCAGAAAAATTTTCAAATAAATTTTAATATTAATAGAATTTTTGACTTTCCGAAGAAAAAAAAAAAGGAACCCATTTTTAATGTTTTAATACTTGTCGGTTAAAAAAAAAAATTAAACTATATTTATTATCGAAATGAATTCATCTTCATTAATTTAAAAACATATAATATTTATAACCAGTAACGCGGAACTTTTTCAAACTCTGTTAATGAGATTTTATTTAACATTGTATTTTATCTTCAGATCAAAATAATTTGTGAAAAATGCTTTTAAATATTTTTAAAACTGTATTGAAAATAATATTTTACATACCTTAACATCAATGAAATCCAAATCGATGAAGAGTTTAATAATTATTTTCTCAAAGAGAGGATACTAAATTCGTTGCAATATATGTGTGTGTGTGTAAACATAGATGAATCATTCTTATCTGCTTATCTGATAGCGTTTTCCGAAAAGGGTTGAATCTCTGAATCATAACTGATAGGAACTGGGGTTGATGCGTTATCTTAATTAATCTTAATGAGTACTATATCTAATTAAAATTATTTGACTTGAAATAAAATAACGTCTTTTGAGCAATATCTTTTGAAAATTTAAGATATAGTTATTTAAATCAAATTAGAGGCTTTTTTTTTTTCTCATCAATTTATTTTAAATAAAACTAAAATATTTATTTTTTTTTCTGTACTTTGTTAGCAAAATAAAGAGTGTATCACATTCATTTCGGCTTTAACTGTTTAAAAATTTAAATTAACCTATAATTAAAATGATTACATAAGGTTGAGTATGTGATCTTTTAAATGAAATCTAGTTAAAAACGGAACACGCATTCATATAAAACTTTAAATACTTATGGTTTTGAGTATAATGTAATGTATGTATTAAATATTAAATGAAAAATATGAATTAACAATTAATGAAACACATTAACATTAATAAAATATTAATTAAACATTGCATTGATTAAAAACTTAATGAAAAATATTAATTTGGGAATACGCATCCTTATAAAACTTTAAACATTTATGCTTTTGGGTATAATATTATGGATGTATTAAATATTAAATGAAAAATATGAATTAACAATAAATAAAAAATATTAATTAACATTAATAAAATATTAATTAAACATTGTGTTAATTAAAATATAGATTAAAAATTTAATGAAAAATATTAATTTCTCATGTAATTAAAATAACACTTTATAAATTAATGAATTAATAATAAATGAAACATGTTCATTCGAAACAACTTGAGAAATACTAATTTGTAATGAAATTAGAAAATACCAATTAATTAAATATTAATTAAAAATTAAATGAAAACTATTTATGAGAGACACATTGAAAAATATTCTCACCTTAAACTTTCATTCGCCAATCCTTAAATCCAACCTTCATCGTTGCTTACCTGTTAGGAAATGTCTGATAACAACAAATTCTTATCTTTAACGGTATTTCCCGAAGGCTGACTCACTAGATAAGTAACAATGACAAGTTCAAATCTGAAATTAAGAGTTTATTCATATTGAATATAATTAATATAATGTTTAATTAAAAAGGGAGTTAATTTATTTAATACGTCATAATTAAGAATTTAATTAAATCCTAATATAATTTTTTTTATCTAATTAATAGAATAAAAAAGAAATTCTTTTCAACATTTTCAAGAAACATCAAGTTATCGAATACTTAATAGATTATTTTTTTAATGAATGTGTAATTAACATTTTTAAAGGATTTTTTTCTAATTAATTAGTGTTTAATTAAAATTTTCATAATTAAAATAAATATATAAAATAAAAAAGGAATTCTTTTCAAAATTTTCAAGAAACACCAAATTATTATTAAGCAATATTTCGAATAACTACAAACTTTAATCATGATGAGTCATCACTGTGAATGATCTTTTCTTCTCATATGTTATAAAAACAAGTTTAAGTACCTAAATTTATTGATATATTTCATTGTGTGTTGGATCCTTCTTTACTAATCTCGTTAAAATTATTCATTTACCAATGATTTAAATTTCACATTTTAAAGTCATTTATATAATATACTAACATTTGACTATTAAATATCAAATAATGGATATGCACTTTTTACACTCACATCTTACAATGTAATTAGTAACCAAATGTAATGATTTTTAAGCATGTCTTCTTAATTTTTTTACAATGAAAGACTATCACAGTTGAATATTTAGCTTTCTGTTTATAACTTTATCGAGAAATATATAATGCATACCACACGATTTCATTAAATGAATCACAATACATTTCAAACTTCTCATTTTCAATGTTTTATATATACTAGTGTTTATCAAATAGGTGTTTATTCTGAACAATCATTACTTAGTATATTGATGAAAAGTTTGTGTTGAACGGTTTTTAACTTAAATGGTGTGAGAGAAGGATATATTAGGACAGAAGTTATTAAATATAGAGTCTTTAAAGTTTATACCCGTGCATGAATTGGCATTTCAAGAAACAAAGTTGTGTCACATTTGAAAGCATTCTTTATATTCGAAACGCACACGTGATCACGATCACATCACGGAAGAGCATAGAGAAGCTGTTTATGTTGTATATAATTTGAATTTTCATTAACACAATATTATAACCGAAGTTTTTCGACAGTTTGAAAAATTATGATGTTCAACGTCTGCACACGTTAACACAGAATAAGATTAGCTTATGCCCTTTCGATGATAAGCGTTATTTGCAGGTAAGATGTATTAACATAACAAAATTTTCTTGGTAATTTTACTCGCAGGTTTCGAAACCACAAACATCTGATCATACTTCTCATTTTTAACACGCGACACTAACCATTGGGCCATTAAAGCCCGTAATTTAGTAACTAAAAATTAAGAAAGATCATCGAAAATGATTACTTCACACATGCAAAAATAATTTTTATTGTGACTTATCAGTTAAAAATCACGAAGAAAAGAAAAATATCACATATGTTTTGGATTACTTTGAGATTTTATGAGTCACTTCATCAGTTAAATAGACATAACCACTTCTTATGAATCACTACTTATGCTTAAATTTTGAAACACTTGCTTATATGAAATGTATTATATTTTAGTTTATCAGTGATAGTGCGATTACTTGTTAATAATTTTAATGTTATTAAAAAAATTTAAAAAAATCAAATGTGAATAATTAATTAAAAAAACACAAGTCACTATTAAAGGTTTGAACAAATTATTAAAATTATTTTACAAAACTTTTCAAATTATTTAAAAATGTTTCACTAATATTTAGTAATCGTCAAATTTTAATGTCGATAATCATTTATGTGAGTCAGGTTTTCTGTTTTAACTGTTAAGTTATCAGATTCCCCCTTCAAGTACATCTCATTGATAAGTTTTAATCAACCAATCAACTATTTATTTACCCCAGCAACCAGCTATTTGTTTACCCTAGTAACCAAAAAGCTTTTGTCGACACATGAACAAAATTTTGAAGATGCAAGACTCTTCATTTTCACTCGAAAAAACAATGACTTATGTAATAAATTTTTTCTTTACTTAAATGAAACCTTCACATGTGTATGGTAAAACTTGGAAAATTTCATTTAATGCACAAATTTAAAGTTAACAGACAAGGTCTTCACACATCTTTTAGTATTTTACTAACACTTTGCCAAATATCTTTAGAAAACAACAACAGAATTTTAAATAATTATTTTAATAAAAATTCTCTTTTGTAAGTGACATTATTAAACTAACTTGAAAAATTAACTTGGCAAAGCAAGTTTTCACTATTCCAACTAAGTAATATTCATAAGTTTTATATGATAAACAACCTGTTTGGTTATGTCCCAGCATGGCTTTATAAAATGTATCTAAAATAACCTTTAATATCAATGTTTAAAAATATGCGAATAATTCAGTTAGTCTTTTATAGATGATTATTTTCCCTTCTATTATTTAAAAGACATTTTAAAATAAAATTATTACTGATGCCAGTTTATCCCAGTGTTATGAAATGTGTATGCAAAACTTTTAATTCTAATTTTCACATTTTATTATTTCAAATTATTGTTTTCAAGTTGTACTAAAATTTGGAAAAAAATATTTAATTTTCATGCATAATTAAATTGAAATACTTTAATAATAAAGACACATTTAACATTGTATACTCACCTAATCCAACACTTTCACAAATACACGTCCGACTCGCTCCAAGGTTTAGGAAGAAATGAGAGATTCAAAGTCCTTATCAGAAAATGTTATCAGATAGTCTTATCTTAAGATAAGTGACGTCAGAGAACATATATCATCAACTGGTCACGTGATGTATATCACATGACCAGTGCTTTGTTAATTAATCTTATTAATTAATTATTAAGTATTAAATTATTAATTATTAATTAATTAATTATTAAGTATTAAATTATTAATTATTAATTAATTAATTATTAAGTATTAAATTAAATTATTTAATATTATTAATTCTTTGTTATTAAAAAATAATAACTATTTTTAATAAGATTAATTAATAATATTAAATAATTTAATTTAATACTTAATAATTAATTAATTAATAATTAATAATTTAATAATTAATAATTAATTAATAAGATTAATTAACAAAGCACTGGTCATGTGATATACATCACGTGACCAGTTGATGACATATGTTCTCTGACGTCACTTATCTTAAGATAAGACTATCTGATAACATTTTCTGATAAGGACTTTGAATCTCTCATTTCTTCCTAAACCTTGGAGCGAGTCGGACGTGTATTTGTGAAAGTGTTGGATTAGGTGAGTATACAATGTTAAATGTGTCTTTATTATTAAAGTATTTCAATTTAATTATGCATGAAAATTAAATATTTTTTTCCAAATTTTAGTACAACTTGAAAACAATAATTTGAAATAATAAAATGTGAAAATTAGAATTAAAAGTTTTGCATACACATTTCATAACACTGGGATAAACTGGCATCAGTAATAATTTTATTTTAAAATGTCTTTTAAATAATAGAAGGGAAAATAATCATCTATAAAAGACTAACTGAATTATTCGCATATTTTTAAACATTGATATTAAAGGTTATTTTAGATACATTTTATAAAGCCATGCTGGGACATAACCAAACAGGTTGTTTATCATATAAAACTTATGAATATTACTTAGTTGGAATAGTGAAAACTTGCTTTGCCAAGTTAATTTTTCAAGTTAGTTTAATAATGTCACTTACAAAAGAGAATTTTTATTAAAATAATTATTTAAAATTCTGTTGTTGTTTTCTAAAGATATTTGGCAAAGTGTTAGTAAAATACTAAAAGATGTGTGAAGACCTTGTCTGTTAACTTTAAATTTGTGCATTAAATGAAATTTTCCAAGTTTTACCATACACATGTGAAGGTTTCATTAAAGTAAAGAAAAAATTTATTACATAAGTCATTGTTTTTTCGAGTGAAAATGAAGAGTCTTGCATCTTCAAAATTTTGTTCATGTGTCGACAAAAGCTTTTTGGTTACTAGGGTAAACAAATAGCTGGTTGCTGGGGTAAATAAATAGTTGATTGGTTGATTAAAACTTATCAATGAGATGTACTTGAAGGGGGAATCTGATAACTTAACAGTTAAAACAGAAAACCTGACTCACATAAATGATTATCGACATTAAAATTTGACGATTACTAAATATTAGTGAAACATTTTTAAATAATTTGAAAAGTTTTGTAAAATAATTTTAATAATTTGTTCAAACCTTTAATAGTGACTTGTGTTTTTTTAATTAATTATTCACATTTGATTTTTTTAAATTTTTTTAATAACATTAAAATTATTAACAAGTAATCGCACTATCACTGATAAACTAAAATATAATACATTTCATATAAGCAAGTGTTTCAAAATTTAAGCATAAGTAGTGATTCATAAGAAGTGGTTATGTCTATTTAACTGATGAAGTGACTCATAAAATCTCAAAGTAATCCAAAACATATGTGATATTTTTCTTTTCTTCGTGATTTTTAACTGATAAGTCACAATAAAAATTATTTTTGCATGTGTGAAGTAATCATTTTCGATGATCTTTCTTAATTTTTAGTTACTAAATTACGGGCTTTAATGGCCCAATGGTTAGTGTCGCGTGTTAAAAATGAGAAGTATGATCAGATGTTTGTGGTTTCGAAACCTGCGAGTAAAATTACCAAGAAAATTTTGTTATGTTAATACATCTTACCTGCAAATAACGCTTATCATCGAAAGGGCATAAGCTAATCTTATTCTGTGTTAACGTGTGCAGACGTTGAACATCATAATTTTTCAAACTGTCGAAAAACTTCGGTTATAATATTGTGTTAATGAAAATTCAAATTATATACAACATAAACAGCTTCTCTATGCTCTTCAGTGATGTGATCGTGATCACGTGTGCGTTTCGAATATAAAGAATGCTTTCAAATGTGACACAACTTTGTTTCTTGAAATGCCAATTCTTGCACGGGTATAAACTTTAAAGACTCTATATTTAATAACTTCTGTCCTAATATATCCTTCTCTCACACCATTTAAGTTAAAAACCGTTCAACACAAACTTTTCATCAATATACTAAGTAATGATTGTTCAGAATAAACACCTATTTGATAAACACTAGTATATATAAAACATTGAAAATGAGAAGTTTGAAATGTATTGTGATTCATTTAATGAAATCGTGTGGTATGCATTATATATTTCTCGATAAAGTTATAAACAGAAAGCTAAATATTCAACTGTGATAGTCTTTCATTGTAAAAAAATTAAGAAGACATGCTTAAAAATCATTACATTTGGTTACTAATTACATTGTAAGATGTGAGTGTAAAAAGTGCATATCCATTATTTGATATTTAATAGTCAAATGTTAGTATATTATATAAATGACTTTAAAATGTGAAATTTAAATCATTGGTAAATGAATAATTTTAACGAGATTAGTAAAGAAGGATCCAACACACAATGAAATATATCAATAAATTTAGGTACTTAAACTTGTTTTTATAACATATGAGAAGAAAAGATCATTCACAGTGATGACTCATCATGATTAAAGTTTGTAGTTATTCGAAATATTGCTTAATAATAATTTGGTGTTTCTTGAAAATTTTGAAAAGAATTCCTTTTTTATTTTATATATTTATTTTAATTATGAAAATTTTAATTAAACACTAATTAATTAGAAAAAAATCCTTTAAAAATGTTAATTACACATTCATTAAAAAAATAATCTATTAAGTATTCGATAACTTGATGTTTCTTGAAAATGTTGAAAAGAATTTCTTTTTTATTCTATTAATTAGATAAAAAAAATTATATTAGGATTTAATTAAATTCTTAATTATGACGTATTAAATAAATTAACTCCCTTTTTAATTAAACATTATATTAATTATATTCAATATGAATAAACTCTTAATTTCAGATTTGAACTTGTCATTGTTACTTATCTAGTGAGTCAGCCTTCGGGAAATACCGTTAAAGATAAGAATTTGTTGTTATCAGACATTTCCTAACAGGTAAGCAACGATGAAGGTTGGATTTAAGGATTGGCGAATGAAAGTTTAAGGTGAGAATATTTTTCAATGTGTCTCTCATAAATAGTTTTCATTTAATTTTTAATTAATATTTAATTAATTGGTATTTTCTAATTTCATTACAAATTAGTATTTCTCAAGTTGTTTCGAATGAACATGTTTCATTTATTATTAATTCATTAATTTATAAAGTGTTATTTTAATTACATGAGAAATTAATATTTTTCATTAAATTTTTAATCTATATTTTAATTAACACAATGTTTAATTAATATTTTATTAATGTTAATTAATATTTTTTATTTATTGTTAATTCATATTTTTCATTTAATATTTAATACATCCATAATATTATACCCAAAAGCATAAATGTTTAAAGTTTTATAAGGATGCGTATTCCCAAATTAATATTTTTCATTAAGTTTTTAATCAATGCAATGTTTAATTAATATTTTATTAATGTTAATGTCTTTCATTTATTGTTAATTCATATTTTTCATTTAATATTTAATACATACATTGCATTATACACAACACCATAAGTATTTAAAGTTTTATATGAATGCGTGTTCCGTTTTTAACTAGATTTCATTTAAAAGATCGCATACTCAACCTTATGTAATCATTTTAATTATAGGTTAATTTAAATTTTCAAACAGTTAAAGCCGAAATGAATGTGATACACTCTTTATTTTGCTAACAAAGTACAGAAAAATATAAATATTTTAGTTTTATTTAAAATAAATCGATGAGATAAAAAAAAGCCTTTAATTTGATTTAAATAATTAAATCTTAAGTTTTCAAAAGATATTGCTCAACAGACGTTATTTTATTTCAAGTCAAATAATTTTAATTAGATATAGTACTCATTAAGATTAATTAAGATAACACATCAACCCCAGTTCCTATCAGTTATGATTCAGAGATTCAACCCTTTTCGGAAAACGCTATCAGATAAGCAGATAAGAATGATTCATTTATGTTTACACACACACACATATATTGCAACGAATTTAGTATCCTCTCTTTGAGAAAACAATTATTAAACTCTTCATCGATTTGGATTTAACACTTTTTTTGATGTTAAGGTATGAAAAATATTATTTTCAATACAGCTTTAAAAATATTTAAAAGCATTTTTCACAAATTATTTAGATCTGAAGATAAAACCTTTAAATGTTAAATTTTTGATTTTAAACATTTATTTTCTCATTGCTTGAAGTATTTTTATTCTTACTTGGTGATTTTAATCAATCATTTTCTTACTATTTGAAATATTTTGTATTAATTTGCTGATTTTATGTTGATACTCCAAACAGTTAGGCCGACGCGCGCGAACACATCTCATTACAAATATTAGTTTAAAAGAGTACCCAAAGTGGGGGTTTTTCTGAAATATCCTTATTGACGCAAGGTTTTCCAAGGTTAAAGGAAAATTAACAGACCTCCAAACAGTAAAAACCGACGAGCGCGATTAAATGTTAGTACGTAAAATTCCATTTTGAAACATATTTTCTCATTCAAATTTTAAAGTTATTTTTTAATTATTCTAAAACTTCAATTGCATATTATGTTTCGCTAAAAATATCGCTCGAAATATGTATGTGAATGTGTGCAATACGGGAATCATGTGATCTGCCTCCTCATGGCGATTCCTGGGTGAAAGTTTTGACCCTAGGTCACTTTCAGCTAAAGATCACACCTATCGGCAAAAAAAAATTACATACACATACATTCAACATGCACATACATACAACACACACATACATACATACACACACATACATACAACATGCACATACATACAACACACACACACATACATATACATACAACATACACATACATACGACACACACACACTATGCAACACACACACACTATGCAACACACACACACATACATACATACATACATACAACATACAGATACATTCAAAACACGCACATACATACAACACATTTTAAAAACAGTAATTCAATTATATAATAACACTTTTGTTATAAAATCTCATTAACAGGGTTTGAAAAAGTTCTGCGTTACTGGTTATAAATATTATATGTTTTTAAATTAATGTAGATGAATTCATTTCGATAATAAATATAGTTTAATTTTTTTAACCGACAAGTATTAAAACATTAAAAATAAGTTCCTTTTTTTCTTCGGAAAGTCAAAAATTCTATTAATATTAAAATTTATTTATTTGAAAATTGTTCTGCCAACGAAAAATTACACACGTCAAAAGATATTTCTGTTAAAAATCGCTTACTCTTTCAGAAAAGAAAGGACACACAAAAATTACTTATATTAAACACATTGTTATGTTAAAAAATATGCACGAATTTTGAAAAAGGGGTGTCTGGTGAGGAACACTTTATTATTTTAATTATTAAATTTCATTAATTGGAACAGAAATAGTTTTCATCAACATCTACACAATCACACGAAAGAAAGGCGAATACAGATTGCAATTCAGCAATTAAAAATTAGACCCCAAAAAATCACAAGATTCTTTTAAGTTTCCCAATAAAAATTATTACCGCTCAAAAGTTCTACAAATTGTTTTCGAAGTCACCTCATTAAAATGAATATTTAAAATAATTAAGTTCAAATTCCCGTTACAGACATGCGTTATTTATGATGGTTGAAGCTTATTCAGGTCTTTCTAAAGAAATCTAACAGTTATTCACACATGATTCAAGGGAAATCACAGATTCCGAACGGTTAGGTCAACGAGCGCAAATAAATGTTAGTACGTAAAATCCCATTTTGAAACATATTTTCTCATTCAAATTTTAATGTTATTTTTTAACTAATCTAAAATATCAAGTGTATAACATAGTTAACTAAAAATAGTACTCGAAATAATTTTAAAGTTCCTTCATTAAATTAATGTTTAAAGTTAATATTCACAAATTCCCATTACCAGCATGTGTTATTTATGACTTGGTGGAGATAAAGGTGGTGGAAGTCTTTCTAAGATAGTCTAAGCCAGTATGCACACATGATTCAAAGAAAATTACAAACTCCATACGGTTAGGTCGACGAGCGCACGTCAATCTCATTGCAAAAAAGTTAAACTCCCCCTATTAAACATTTATATCTGCAAAATATCCTTCGTGAATGATTAGTCTAAAATAATAATTTCCCCCAAAATACCCGCTTAACTCATCATGTAAGAACACAGTGGAAAAAAAAAAATCAATCTCCCCAAAATTTCCACTTAAAATCAAAAAATAAATCCTTAAACTAAAGTTCACCGAAAAATTTTAAGTTGGCACATTAAAATTAAAAACCACTCGTACAATAGTACTGAAAAAAACATTCTATGTGCTTAAAATATCCGCTTAACCCCTTATTAAAAACACGGTGAAAAAAAAAAAATCAATCTCCCCAAAATTTCCGCTTCAAATCAAAAAATAAATCCTTAAACTAAAGTTCACCGAAAAATTCCCTTCAATATTTTTTACTCATTATTTTTAATTATCATTTTTAATTATTACCTTCATTATTTTTACTCAATATTTTTAATTACTTTTTTATTAATTACTAATTATCGTTAATTGCTGTTATTCACTTCTTAAATTCCACTACGTACTACACTTGACTAAAAAATACCGCTCGAAAAATTCTAAGTCCCTTCATTATTTTTCACTTATTATTTTTAATTACTTTTTAATTAATTACTATTTTTAATTTAATATGAATAATTCATCTCTTAATCAACAGTCAAAAGAACCGCTCGTATTGTAGTATACTTAAAAAATTTATCCCCCTTTTACCCCTCTCTTATAGCATAAAATATTCAAATTTCACGAAAAAAAATTTAATCCCCCCCTTTTAACCCCTTCTCTTATAAGACGATGTCAGGAGGAGGATTGAGGAGGAGGAGGATTGTGGAGGAGGAGGAATGAGGAGGAGGAGCCCACCACCACCACCACGCTCCTCGCTCCTCCTCCTGGGGCCGGAGCCCCATTTTTCCCCTACTTCCAACAACACCTTCGCTCGGCTACAGGCACCACGATTTCAACTCAGACTGTCCGAAACCGGCTCCATGCTGTAGGTCTGTATGCTCGCCGACCAATGGTATGTGTTAGATTAACATCAAGGCATCGAAGCGACCGCAGGGAGTGGGCAACCGAGCATGTCAACTGGAGGAGAAATGAATGGAGCAATATTCTGTTTTCTGACGAGTCTCGTTTTTCTGTGCATCCGGATAATAGGCGTATTTCCATCTGGAGGGACCGTGGCAGTAGGAATAATCCTGCGTTCGTGCACGAAAGTGTCAGATTTGGCGGTGGAGGAGTGTTGGTGTATGGTGGCATCTCCATTGACGGGCGCACTGACCTCTACATCATTCGAGATTTAGCTCTGACTGGTCGCTTATATAGGGATGAGATCCTCAGACCTATTGAAGTCGCTTACGCTGCAGCAATCGGAGATAACTTCATTTTAATGGACGATAACTGCAGGCCACATCGTGCAAACCTGGTGGAGGATTTCCTTTTCGAGGAAGGAATCGTTCGAATGGAATGGCCAGCGTGTTCTCCAGGCATGAATCCAATCGAGCACGTTTGGGACGCTCTAGGAAGACGAGTTTCTGGCCGCCAACAACCCCCACAAACTCTCCAAGAACTGGAAAGAGCTCTTCTGGAAGAGTGGGGCAGAATACCCCAACTCGTCATTAATAGCCTCATTGAGTCCATGCCTCAAAGGTGTTCAACGTTGCTGGCCGCCCGTGGAAACCATACCCCCTACTGAAAATGATTTTCTTTGAAGAAAACACCTTTTCTTATTCTTTTTTTCTCATATGCACAAATTGTGTTTTTTTCCTTTTGTACACAAATGCGCAAAAAATGCATTTTTTTCTGTCAAACATGTGTAATTTATTCTCATATAACCTACTATGTCTGTCGACCATGTATCAATCAGCTAAAAAGTTTCCCAGATACAAAATCCACCTAAAACTGCAATATCCTTTAATTGTTTTGAGCAGTGTATTTGGATTTCTACTTTGTAGTCATTTGATACCCTTCTTTAAGAATTTCCATTTGATTGCTACTTGTTTTTTCATCACTCTGATTCTGGTTGTATTATATTACTGTCTTATTAAAATTAATTATTCTAATTCTGACACCTCCTCTGTGTGATATGGTTTGGCATTAACAATAATTTTTACAGTAATTGATGTTGATTTGTAGTATTATCTAATGGTTCTATATATATATATATATATATATATATATATATATATATATATATATATATTTCGCTAGTAGGAAAGATTTCTATTGTAAAATAATGATATTCATCAATGCTCTAAGGTTAATGTCTGTCATGGTAAAATGTGAAAAAAAACAAATTGCAACCAAATTTTTAAAAATCCTACAAAATTCAAAATTGATAAAATAATTAATTAATAAATTATATTGATGAAATGATTCTTCATTAAATGTAGACTGCAAAAAATCTGTAAAATCTAGTTTTTTATTGCAAATTTACAAAAACACCCACACACACAAAAAAAATGTTTTTATTTTACTTTAGTCTAATTATATCGAGCCAACTTTCAAAATAGCCTTTCGCTTCCCACCATTCATTGTAAAATCTAAAATCACAATGTATCGAATGGGGAAAAAATCCTTTTTAAAATCGTTATTCTGTTAACAGCCTTCAAAGGATCTTAATTAAAATTCTTCATTTCTAGCTTAAAAAACTTAAAGTCTAGTTTATATATATATATATATATATATATATATATATATATATATATATATATATATATCACAAACTCTGTCATGTATTTATACAATATCCTATTTAGAACTAATGGAAATTGGTAAATGGTTAGAAGGTTGAAGCGAAATAAATTTTCTAATAGTTTTTTTTTCTTTTTTTTTTTTCATTCCTCTCTTTCCATTTACTTTTTCTACTTGAATAACTTTTTTAAATTACTGTGCTTCATTTGAATATTTTTAATTAAAATCAGACTGATTTCTGCTTAATTTTACACCTCTTTTAAACCCATTGCATTTTGCAAAACATTTGAATGCTTCCTTTTTTTAAATCATTATTTGCTAAAATGTTTCTTAATATTTTATATGGGTTTTTTTTTTAATTAAATGAAGAGAAATATCAGAAGAAACAATTTATACACATTAAAAAAAGTTTTTTTTCTTTAATTGTGTAATTAAATCTTTTCTCTCTCCACCCTCCCCCCTTCATTTTCTTTACAATAAAAGATTAATAACAATCTTTTATAAGGTTATTTAGATAGAAACTGTACTATTAAAACATCGATTAAAGGATATATTTCCACAAAATTTTCGAATGGAAATTTTTTTCAAGCAAAAAAATGCATAAAATATTTACATACTTAATCTCTAAATATCTATTCTTAAACTCTCGGCTTAACAGACGGGTCCAATAAAACTGACAGATGAATTCAAAATGAGTTTTCTCACTATAAGAAAAGTCTGAAAATTCCATAGGTATGGGACTTTTTTAAGAGTTGAAAATTTCAGAAAAAGTCACAGATTTACAGATTATAACAATCTGCATTTAAAGAAGAATAACTTTATAAATGTAAATTTTTTATTTTGTGCACTTTTTAAAAATGTGGTTCCTATACTTTTCGATCACATCTTACCGAAAAGTCTATAATATTATATAGATTTTTTGATTTGAATAATATATATAAGTTAAAAATGGAAAACATTAATCTTCAAAACCACGACATTGATGAAAAGGGTCATTCCATGATAATTTACTTTGCATTTAGAACAACTTACTGCAGTAATTTTAGAAATATAACACTAAAAAGTATTCAAAAGTAAAATTCACATGATTTGTCAAAAAACCTATTTAAGGATCAATTTAGACGAAAATTACCTAAAATATGATAATGAAAATCACACTTTGTATGATAACTTGCATTACTTTTTCACTAATACCAGTTACCATAGTAAATAAAACTATCGAAATTTAAAAAATAACATTTAAATCCAATAATTTTTATCTAAATTGGGCTTTGAATAAGTTTAATTAGCAAACCACACTGTAAAAAAAAATTTGGGCAATTACAAAAATTTTTCTAGTAGAATTGTATTCCAAGAACTTTTTATGTAACGGCAACAATAAAAATTCATGTAACAGATACAGATTTGCACTTTGAATCAAACAAATTTTAAGGTTACTAAGAATTTTTTTGGGAAATCGTATTCCAAGAACTTTTTAAGTAACGATAACAAGCATTTTAGATAAAATTTTAGTAAAGTTACCAAAATTTTAGTAAATTCTTTTGTAAAGTTACAGATGGTTTTAGTTTTGCTTACAAGTTTTGTAGATTGACATCATTTTCTTGTACAGTGTACACATAAAATTTTAGTAAGCATAAGAGATTTCGGATAATTTAGATTACTAAGGTTACAGATTTTTTTTACAGTGCATGTCAAATTTACATTTTGAATATTTTGTGTGTGTGTCTTACATTACTTAAAATACTGAAAATAACACAAAATGTAACTCAAGTTACCATGGAATGACCCAATATCTTCATTTTAGAATAAAAGTCCATTCACTAATAAAAAATAAAACAAGAATAAGAAAGAATAAGAAAAGAAAAGAAGAGTAAAAGAATCGATTATGTTTCTTGTTGTGTTTCAATAGAATAATTAAAGACTAAATTATAAAAAAATAAAAAAATCCTAAAAAATTAGTTCCACTTTGGATTGCTTTTATTGAACTCTGTAATGAAAATTACAATGACACGCAAAAAAAGAAAAAGAAAAGAAAGAAAGAAACCGCTCTAATTTTACTTTAGTCTAATTATTTCGAGCCAATTTTCAAAATCGCTTTTTGTTCCCCGACATTTATATAAATGGAAGTAAAAACTAAATTGACAACGCATCGAATGGGGGAAAAAAATCCTTTTTAAATCGTTATTGTATTAACCTTCAAAAGATCTCAATTAAAATTCTTCGTTTGTAGCTTACAAAAACCTTAAAACATAGTTTTTTTTTTCTTTTTAGAAACTCAATCAAAAATTTATACAATCCCCTTTATAAAACTAATGGAAATCGATAGATGGTTAGATGGTTGAAGCAAAATAAATTTTCTGACACTTGTTTTTTTTTTTTCTTTTTTTTATTTCTCTCTTTCCATTTTTTTTTTTTTTTTTTTTTTTTTTTTACTTGAATAACTTTTTAAAATTACTTTGCTTCATTTGAATATTTTTAATTAAAATCAGACTGATTTCTGTTTCATTTTACACCTATGTAAAATCTGTTGCATTATGCAAAACATTTCAATGCGTTGTCTTTTTTTTTATCGTTAGCGTAAATGTTTCTTAATATTTTATACGGTTTTTTTTTAATCAAGTGAATTGAAATATCAAAAGCAACAATTGATACACGTTAAATAAAAGTTTTTTCCCCTTAGAATTATTTAACTAAGTCGTTTTTCGAGGATACAGTCTCTCTTTTTCCCTTTCCCCTTTATTTTCTTTGCAATAACAAATAATCCTTTGCAAGTTTATTTAGATCGGAATTGTACAATTAGAAAATTAATCCAAGAACATATTACAAAAAATTTTTGATTCAAAGAATTTTTTAAGCAGGTAAATACGTAAAGTAATTGCACGTATGATTTGTAAATATTTGTTTTCAACTCTTCACCTCCCAGACGGGTACAATGGACTCGATATGTATATTCAAAATGGTTGTTCTATTGAAACTAGTTGGATGTGTGAATCCCGAAACTTTCTTCTATCTCATAAGTATATTTTAATATTAAAAAAAAAAAAAAGTGGTGACCCCAAAGTTACCCACTATCGAATTTCCTCGAACATTTGACCTAGCCTAATGAGATTCTGGTATACGAAAAGCCTAAAACGCAAATTTTAATTAATATTCTGAGAAAATGAGCTTAGTAATGCCTCATGTTGGGTAATTTATACTAAAACCTAATAAGCATCTATTGATGTCAAGACCTAACAAAATCTGAAATTTGATGGAATTTCGTCCATTAGTTCTTGAGGTATAGTTATAACAAAAAATTTGCAAAACGTAGCACAGCAACACCATATCTTGGACAATTTATGCCAAAACGTAAAAAAACGTCTAATTATGTTATGGTGTAAAAGAATCTGAAGTTTGATGAAATTCTGTGCATTAGTTCTTGAGATATAGCTAGTTTAAAAAAAATGTGTAAAATATAGCACAGCAGCACCATCAGTTGAAGGATTTATAACAAAACGTAATCATCGTGTAATACCATTTTTTAACATTTGTAATTTTGTAACAAAATCTGAAGTTTGATGAAATTCTGTGCGTTGGTTGTTGAGATATAGCTATCGGAAAAATCGTGCAAAATGCAGCATAGCTGCACCCCCTGTTGCAAAATTAATACCAAAATGTAATCACCCAGCTAACGCATATTTGTCGGAAAAGTCACGATCGGATGTCAGAATTATCATGTTTGTCAAGTACATCGATTTTCAAGTATCATTGCGGCATGTTTTAATGACAAAAGAAAGTTATATCATACAAATTGTGCCAATATTATTACAGAAAGACGATAGTAAATCGTAGTCCTGTAAAAGCGTTAAATGCTTGTTATCTATCAATTATCCTATACATGACAGTAGTTTAATATGTCACTTATGTATGTGTTTTACGGTATCACCTTTAATACCATGTATATGATAATTTTCTTCGCGACACTGATTTGGTATCGATATTCTGCCATATTATTCGTGTAAGTTTGTCATAATGAGAAAGAAGAGTGGCAACATTGACGAAGCGAGGCTTGATTTCGATTAAAATAATGGCGGCTTCCGCTGTGATTTGTGTTTGTGTGTTGAATAGCGGCGCGTGAGATATCTGAATTCAACGTTTCCTTGTGGATTTTTTTTATGTAAAAGGTAAGTGCTTTGCTAAATATTCTTTATACACTAATTATTTAATACTTATAACTGAGTAAAAATTTTAAATATTGTAGGGTAGGTGACTTGCAAACATCAGTACACGTTTTCTTAATGTAAAGATACAAGCATTTCTTTAAACATTATTTACCTAACTTTATGAGCAATCGATACATTTTTTTTTTTTTTCTTAGGACCCATTTTATAAAAAGTAAAAGTTCTTTTTTTAGATTTGTATCATATCTTTATACTTTTTTTTTGTGTGTAAGAAACATTTTCCCCAAAAATGAAATACAGTTTCTCAAAATAACAACAAATGTTTATTAATGATTACTTCTTTAAATCCTTCTGCTAAAGTTTTTCTTTATGGTAAGTTAAATTTGTTAAAATATTAAAATTTTAATAAAAATAATCAATGAAAGTATATTTTTATCGAATGGAACTTTGAGAAGAGACCTGTTTTATTGAAAGAAATTTTGAGAATGGGCCTCTTTTATTGAGATTATTACGAGTACAAAACTGCGAAGGAATTTTGTTTTGAAATATCAATTTAGTTTTAAGCGTTACCACCATATTTGTTTATCGCTGAGTTTGACTTGCAATAATTTTCAAAAATTGCATTTTGGCATGTTTAGGGGAAAAAAAAAAAAAATCGGCGACTTTATTTTGAAGACTCAAAACACATTTGTTTATATAATTTGATAAAGTGCAGGGTATGCCCAGTCTTGTATATTTATTGAGCCGTTAAATGATTGCCAAAAACTGTTATCAATTGTTTACTTTGTTTATCATTGCTAATTTCCAATCATGTTAAAAACAATTTTTTAATGTATGCATTTATGAAATCATTATGTATATTTATATTAACATTTACTGCTGTTTGTCCACTAGAATGAATATAAGTAATCAGATTTAATGTTTTACCTGGGTAGGGTCACCTGCAGGGTCGTAGCTATTGCCAGGGCACTACCCCAAGGCCTCCATACCTGGGGGGCCCCCAAATTGATGGTTAAAAAACACTATGGATTTTAGTTTCTTGTCTAACTTCCTATAAAATGCCCAGCACCTAGCTAAAAGTTAGTAATTAAATAAATCAAAGCACTAGAATAAATGTTTTTGCATGTCTGTCGATATACTCTGTACACTTCACATGCAAAATCAGCTCTAGAGCAGACAGCAAAATGTCGAGTCGAATGTGTCATGTTGTGTTTGATATACTCTGTACACTTCACATGCAAAATCAGCTCTAGAGCAGACAGCAAAATGTCGAGTCGAATGTGTCATGTTGTGTTTGCCGATCACACCGAAGCTAGTATAAGAAAGAAAATATGAGTTTTTGATCACTTGAATGATACAAAACGTGTCTAAAAAATTCTAGAAAATCTCTCTTCGATAAAATCGAAAAAAAAAATTATCAAAACTTATCTTTCAAAAGGTTTTTCAGCAGAATCAGGAACAGGTGTACTTATGTATTAACAACGCCGCAGCAGAGGTTATGCTAATGTGCAAATAAAGAGCAATTTTGTTGTTCTTATGTGCATGTAGTTATGTTTTGGATTCCTTGTTGCCTCGTTGTTTGCTCATTTCTGACGGCATCTTAAATGTACATGCGAACAAGAATGTTCTTTATTATTCTTCTGCTTATTCTTATTCTTCACCTGGTGTTAATACTTAAGTACCCAGAAACATATGATTAAATTGCATAAACAAAAATGAACCTAAGCAAAACACTCTTCAAAGTATTCAACCAATCAGAAGTCTGTATTTTTTCCCCTATGCTAGTTTTAGTGGGATCAACAAAAATTTTGTCGGCGCCAAGTACCTGCCCAATCAGGGCCGTGCTTAAGGGGGGGCGAGCCGGACATTTGCCCAGGGCCGCCAAAATTTGGGGCCGCAAAAAAGTTGGTGTCGCTTTTTCATTTTACCAGTTTTCATGAAGTCTATTTGACTTGTCAGGCGCAATCCGAGCCTGACAAGTTGGTTACAGTTTATTTAAACTAAAACATTCGTAAAACTACTGAAAACACATTCTCAGAAATTATCATTCATAAGCGTCCATATATTCATTTCTTTGCGTGGCCCTGTATATCATTTTATCCATATTCTAAAACTATTCCTTAGTAAACTGAATGCCAGTTTAGCATAAAAATGCATAACTTATTTAAAAATCACCTTTAAGTAATTTACGCTCATATTCAGTAACGTTTGCGATCTGTTTGGTATAGCCTTGTATATCAACTGTAGCATTTATACACTCTATATAATATGCACAGATTTAGAGAAATTTAAAAGCACATATCATAATTAAAATGCATTTTATCCATCCATCCAAGGGCGGATCCAGCCCAACCTCCAGGGGGGGGTCACAACTTTTGACAGATGATTTAATGAAACAATTTTAAAATATAGTAAATCTTGTGAAAACGGAATTACGATAAAAAGTAGCGAATTTCGCCGATCGGGCATGAAAAAAAATCGCGAATTTTGTCGATTAGGCACGGAAAAATCACGAATTTTGTCGATCGACACGAAAAATCAATGATTTCATTTATCAGGCAAGGAAAAAAAATCTAATTTTTTTTTTATAATACTTGAAAAAATTGCAAATTTTGTTCATAGGTTGCGGAAAAGCCGCCTGTTTTGTCTGTTTACCGTGCAAAAAAAAGCGAATTTCGTTGACCGGGCGCAAAAAAATCGAAAATATCGTCAACTGGAGATTGGAAAATCACGAGTTTTGTCTATGGACTTTCGAAAAATCTCGAATTTTGTCTGTATCAGAAAAATCGCAAAATTTGTCGATCGAGCACGAAAAAATCGCGAATTTTGTTGATCTGGAACGAAAAATTTCGGCAATAGGGCACGGAAACCCCCCAATTTCGTCGATCGCTTCGTAAAAAGCGCAAATTTATTCGATCGAGAACGGAAAAATCGCGAATTTTGTTGATTGGGAATTAAAAAATCTCGAATTTCGAGTTGATATGGAACGCAAAAATTGCCAATTTTGTGAATCGGGAAAGAAATCATGACGAATGTAGTCGATTGTCTTCGTAAAAAAGAGCGATTCAGGCGATTGGGTACGAAAAACTCGCGAATTTTGTCGATTTCGAACGAAAAATCGCTAATTTCATTGATAGAGCAAGGAAAAATCGAAGATTTTGTCAATGATGCGCCGAAAAATCGAATTTTTTTTTGAGCGGCTGCAGAACAATAGCGAGTTTTATCAGTTTATCGCGAGAAAAAAAATCACAGATCTCATCAATTTACGGCGGTGAAAAATGCAGATTTCATCAGTCAGTTAAGAATCACGAATTTTATTGCTCGGTACGGAAAAATGCATATTTCAGGGACAAGAACGGAAAAAGGCGCGAATCTCGTCTATTGGGCACGGAAAAATCCCGAATATGGTCGATCACTTTCGTAAAAAGCGTGAATTTAGTCGATCGGGAACGAAAAGATCATTTTTGGTAGGGCACGAAAAAATTGCGAATTTTGTCGATCGGAGACGAAAATGTCGCAAATATGGTCGATCAGTTTCGTAAAAAGCGCAAATACAGTCGATCGGGAATGAAAAAATTTGCGAATTACGTTGATATGGCGAGCAAAAATTGACAATTCCATCGATCAGGAAAGAAATTATCACGAATATGGTCGATCGACTTCGTAAAAAGGACGAATTCGGGCGATCGAGTACAATAAACCCGCGAATTTTGTCGATTCGGAACGAAAAAAACGCTAACTTTGTTGATAGGGCTCGGAAAAACCGCAAATTTTGTCGATGAAGCGCGGAAAAATAAAAAAAATCTTTGAGCGGCTGCAGAACAATCGTGAGTTTTTTCAGTTTATCGCGAGAAAAAAAATTGCGGATTTTATCAATTTACTGCGGGAAAAAAATGCAGATTTCGTCAGTCAATTAAGAAACGCATATTTCATAGTTCGTGCGCGGAAAAATTCATATTTCATCGAACAAGAACGGGGAAATGAGCTAATTTCGTGGATTGGGCACGGAAAAATCGTGAATTTTGTCAATCAAGTGAAGAAAAATCGCAAATTTCGCAGACCATTCGTGGAAAAATCTCAAATTTCGTTGATCGCACCCAAAAAAATCGTGAATTTCGTCGATTAGGCATGGAAAAATTGTGAATTTTGTGATTCGGCTTAGCAAAAATCGCGAATTTCACCGATCGGGTGCGGAAAAATTGTGAATTATGTCGACCAGGCTCGGAAAATTTGCGAATTTCCTCGATCAGTTTCGAAAAAAGCGCAAATTCTTTCGAGTAGACGTTATTTTGCGTTCCTATTTTAGCACTTTTTACTTACATTGTACATCCCTCTTTGAAGAGCTCCAGGGGGGGGGTCATGACCCCCATGACCCCCCCCCTTGAATCCGCCACTGCATCCATCAGCCATCATCGGATACATATACAGTACGTCGGAAAGAATATACTATTCGAAATCTTTTGTGTGTCCCTTTAAATGCTGTGCACTTCGTATTATATGTTATGTCGTATAACTTATGTTAAGTCTCAACGACGTACATCAATTTTAGTATGTATAAAATAATTTAATATAATTAAAATATGTCGCACACAATTCCCCTCTTTACCACTATGTAATGTAATTCTTTTGCGTGGCCTTGTAAATGAATAACAGAATTTTTTTTCACCGCGTATTTTACAGAAAGCATGTTTTAGTGCACGTCGTAAATGCATATAATTTTTAATGTATTTGACAGGGTGTAAAATCTTTAAAATTCATTTGAAACGATTTTTCTCCTTAGGCTATAATGTAACGGTACACCTTTGACTGTCCCTCTAAATAAACTAATCATGCTAGAACCTTCATTTGAAATAAAGTTCTGCTAGGGTAAACGTCAATAACGTCGAAATTTTTTAGGGCAATCCAAGTTATTTACGGAAGCTTGTGCGGACAGACGGACAGGTAAACCGAAATCATAAATATTTTGGAACTTTGTTGGAAAGTATTAAAAAAGAGATTTTTTCGTAATCATTTTAAATATAACATTTTAAATATGCCGTAATGTTCATCTTTAAATGTGTTTCGCACGTATTATTAGGTTTAATGTTTTCTTTCTTTTTAATGTCAACTTGTAAATATATTTTTAAGTAGGACTTCTTCCCTCAAAGGGATTCATCGATTTAATTTGTGACAAGTAACGACACAGTTTTCTGACATAACTTCTTACAAATGCAGAAAATGAGCTACTTTTTAATTAATAAAATTAGTATACAAATTCAAAAAATGAAAATGAGCAAAATAAAAATATTAGAATTCAAAGTAGTACATACCAATTCATACATTTTAGCTATTATGATAATTCTTTCAGTAATCCTTGTACAGTGTTAATATATATGAAACATATTTAGGCGCTGTTGACCATTAATATAATTAAAAGAAATTTGCTGAGATTTTTTCTGTATAAAACATTTTTACTATTCCTTTAAAAAATGGTAAAATTAACACACGATTCAAGGCATGAAGTCTAATCTTTTTCACTCTACTGAGCCCAACATAAACCAAACCTAATATAACCCCTGGTTTATAGTTTTTGAATTAATTTATTACATTTTATTTATTTGACTTTTTAACAATTTAGAAAGATAGACATTTCGAATATTTTTTGCTACTGAAACACTCTGTTGATAGCATCCCGAACATAAAATATAGCTTATGTTTGTTATTTTTTAACAGGCTCCATCGCCACAAATTTACTTTTGGAATCGGTTTGATACTTGTTGAGATTGTTTACAAATCGCCATTTAGAACGTTTTTAGGACGCTTTTCGCTCATTTTCCCCTCTTTTAAATTTCGAATTTTTTAGGAAATGTTTTTGGGGACCTTATTTATCTTATAAGTAACAATCATTCTAAATCTCATGTTTCTAAGCCCTTCAGTAACACACAAATCGCATTTTTAGAGCGTTTGTTTGCTCCTGCACCCCTTTTGGGGTAACGACATCGACATAAGATATATCTTTTGTTAAAGAAAGGACTGTCACCAGCATTTTGACATCATTATTTTTTTAATCGGTTCGTTACTTCCTGAGATTGCTTAAAAAAATCAATTTAGAAAGTTTTTATACCGCATCTCGCGCATTTTTTACCCTTTTTAAATTTCATATTTTTTAGAAACTGTTCCTGAAAATCATTTATATTTTATAAGTAATTAACATCCCAAAATTTATGTTTCTAGGTCCGTCAGTAAATCAAAAGTCACATTTTTTAGAACTTTTTTTTACTCCTGAACCCCTTTTGAGAAGTGACACCTACATAAGATGTAGCCTATGTTGGAGCAAGGACTATCACCATCATTTTGACATCATTATTTTTTAATCGGTCCGTACTTCCGAGATGTATTAAAAATTGCAATTTAGAACACTTTTCGCCCATTTTCACCGCTTTTAAATTTCGTATTTTTGGAAAACGCTCTTTGAGATCATTTATATCTTGTAAATAACAAACAAGCCAAACGTTCTGTTTTTATGTCCTTCAGTAATACAACAGTTGCATCTTTAGAAAGTTTTTTGCTTCCTATGGAGTAATGACGCCAACATAAAATATAGTCAATGTTGGAACCAAGGACTGTCACCATCATCTTGAATCATTGTTTTTTTAATCGGTTCGTTATTTCTCAAGATTGTTTAAAAATCGCTATTTTGCGCCTGTACTCCCTGGGTTAGTGGCATCGACATAAGATATAGCCTATGTTTGAACAGGGAAGAACACCATCATTTTGGTACCATTACTTTTGAAATCGTTTCGGTAGTTCCAGAGATTAGTCCCCAGTGGCGTAGTTAAGGGGGGCAAGGGGGGTGTCCGCCCCGGGCGCCGAGGCCTAGGGGCGCCAAATTGAGAGAAATTGTTATATATCTATATTGGGGTGGGGGCGCAAAATTTCTTGCTGGCCCCGGGCGCCAAAAAACATAGCTACGCCACTGTTAGTCCCTACATATAAACAAACTTTACCTCTTTATAATATAGGTATAGATTACGTGCTATTTATGATGCTAAAACCTACAAATTAAAATGAACTGTAATTTATCATGAAAAGCCAAAAATGGTAAGCTAAAAGAATTATTATAAATACTGATGTGCAAGTGAAATTTGATTCTTTTGGTAATAATTCTTAGGATGTCTTTTTTTTTCTCAATTTTTTGTGTTAAAAAGTTCATACTAATTTCACTCTTGTGATACAGTTTGTATGGTTTAAACATTTTATATCCGTTTAAAAAATTTCGCAAAAAAGGCCGCCAAAATATATTTCGCCCAGGGCCGCCAAAGTCCTAAGCACGGCCCTGTGCCCAATTCTATGTTTTTAAGCCATTTTTTGATTTATCATACTGCGTAATATTTAAACAGCAGTGTGCGAGGAAAAAACTGCACCTGGGGCCTCTAAGTTTATAGTTACGGCCCTGGTCACCTGAGGTAATTCCTGATCAAAAGTCAGCATCCAATTATTATGAAAACTGTTAAAGGTATTGTTCTTAATTTTTTGTGGAATAAACCCCCCATGATGGTTATATAATAAAAAATCTTAATTAAATATATATATGCACATAATTGAAATTTGAAATAACTTTTAAGTGACCAAGAATTGTTCTGGAAATGGGGTAATTCTCTATCTTTCTGGGGTAATTATTGGTCAGAATCCTTTTTGACGTAAAGAATGTATATTGATAGTTAATTTTTTAAAACTGAGTAAAAGTAAATATAATCAATCTTGTAAAAGTTTTATTCATCTCATAATTGTTTAATAATAAACCATAATTTGTTTTGGTATAGATACAAAATTATTTCATATACAAAAGACTTGTATAGTTTACAAAGCATGAACTAGCCAAAGAATTTTTGTAGCATTTATTAGCAGTATTTATTACTTTTTTATCCACTGTAAATAGATTAATCCTTACAAATTTATTGGTTAATCTATATATATAAAAGAAAGTCTGGATTTTGTATTAATCACAGCACAAAAAAATCTGCCGAAACTAAAATCTTGAAAATTGGGGTAAAAATACTTCTGATAACATCGGGTGCCGCAAAGAAGGAATTTTCGAAAATTCCACCCCTAAAGGGGTTAAAAAAAGGAACAAATTTTAAAGAAATACTTAAAAAATCGGCTTTTGAAGTTATTTTTCAACTGATAACATATTTTAGTGCATTTTTTCATGCTGAATGAAATGGTACCAAGCAATTCTTTTAAGTTTAGTAGTTTGCAAGATGTTTCACATTTTCCTGATTTGGCAGTGTCTTTGACGCAAAAACCTGAAATTTTCAATCCTTATCTATATATATAAAAGAAGGTCTGGATTTCGTATTAATCGCATCACAAAAAAACTGCCGAACCTAAAATCTTGAAAATTGGGGTAAAAATACTTCTGATAACATCAAGTGCCGCTAAGAAGGGATTTTTGAAAATTCCACCCCTAAGGGGTTTAAAAACAGGGACGAACTTTAAAAAAATTCCTAAAAAATCGGCTTTTGTAGTTATTTTTCAACTGATAACATATTTTAGTGCATTTTTTCATGCTGAATTGAATGGTACCAAGCAATTTTTAAGTTCAGTAGTTCTTGAGATACTTCACATTTTCCTGATTTGGCGGTGTCTTCAGCGCAAAAACCTGAAATTTTCAATCCTTATCTATATAAATAAAAGAAAGTTTGGATTTCGTATTAATCACAGCACAAAAAAATCTATTCAACCTATAATTTTGAAAGAGAGTTCTATAATTAGGTTAACATGATTATGTAAGCTATATTTAACTATCTCAATATATATAAAACGCAAAGTGAAATTTCATTGTGGCCGCTTATAACTTAAGTTCTACAAGATAGATTTTAATGGATTTTACATTGTTAGTTAGATAATTTTTCAGAAATTTTGTAACAAATGAAATATAGCATTCTAGTTTAATTGAATACTTAGGAAATGTTTTTTTATCAGATGAATTCAATTACAAAAGTTTGGCTTTATTTTAAATGTTCCGCTGAATGAATTTTCATGTGGTTAAAATTGTTAATATGTTGAGCGCTGCGTCACTCATTGGTGACTAACATTGAACTTTTCGTTTAGATGACTGATTTTTCACCGATGACAGACAGTCTAAAGTACGATATAAAACTGAAAATTACTATGATATAAAAATTTCGTTTGATTCAAAGTTTCTTAAAAAACTGACCAGCGTAGCGGGCGAAGGCTGCTAGTAAAATATATAACTAAATGTTTATTTTTTCAGTTTTATGACCGAAGTTTCTGGATCCTTTTTCAAGAAATTTTACATAAACTTTAATATGGATCTTTAACACTCGGCATAACATTTGGATGTTTGTATTGCCTATATATATGTTTATGCATGATTTCAGCATTTTGCAAGAAGAGAGTTTTTCTACTTAGTTCTTCTGTCATAGGGTGTGTCTTATCTTACCGTTAGAGCACTTACCGTTTTTGCATTTACAGTTATATTTTTAAGGAGGCTTTAAACTTGCGATTAAAAAAAGTTGCAAGACAATAGTTTTTAGGGTGTACACTTATAATAGATAAAATATCATATATAAATATAATAAAATTATATTATTAAGCAATAACCAGGAATTGCCTCACAAATATGGGACAAGTTAAGATTGTAGAAAAATAATGAATTCTGTTTAAAGACAGGAAAAAAAATATGTGAATTTTGCTGAAAAATTGCAGATAATATGCGCCTTTTACCGAAGGATTACAGAAAATATGCAAATTTTGTTGAAGAATCGCAGAAAATATGCAAATTTTTGCTAAAAGGGCTGTAAAAAACTGAATTTTGCTAAAGGATCATGGATGCCAAATTCTTTGAAAAGACCATGGAAAAAAGTGCGATTATCGTCAAATGGTCGTGAAAAACACATTTTGTCAAAATACTTAAAAAAAAAAAAATGCGAATTTTGTCAGAAGTCTGAGTTTCACTTAATTAAAATAATGCATACTTTGTGACGATCAGCCATTAGCATCCCCCTATCACCACCATCCATAGATATGTACTACAATTTTAATATGTAAATGCTTCCCTCTTATTTTATGATTTTTCTTCACATTTGATTGGGGGAAGGGGCAGATTAATAGGACTTTGTTTTTTACGATATGAATTAAAAATGGAAGTTTAAATTAGGTTGATAAGGTGTGCAAAATCTCAAATTTTGCTTATAGGAAATAGAAAAATCATGAATTTTGCCAATGAGGTGTAGAAAAAATATCGAATTTCAAAGGTCAGGCACGGAAAAATCACAAGTTTTGTCAATCAAGCTTGGAAAAATCGCAAATTTTTTCTATCAGATGCATAAAATTGCACATTTCAATGATCGCACAAGTAAAGATCATGAGCTTTCTTGATGATGCGTCAAAAATTGCATATTTTCTTCATCGGCTGTACTAAAAAACAAATAATTTGTCTATTTATCGCTCCAACAAAAAAAAAAGGAACGCTGTTTGATGCAGAAAAAAAAGAAATATCGTTGATCAGGCATGAAAAGATTGCAAGTTTTGTAGATCAGGCACAGAAAAAATCACAAATTTTATCGATCAGTGCATATAAAAGTTACAAATTTTGTCGATGAGGTGCTGTAAAGTTGGAAATTTTGTTCATTGGCTGCATACAATCTCAAGTTTCATCAATGAAAAACATGAGAAAAAAATCACAACTTCATCAATTTGTCGGGGGTGGGGGGGGGGGGGGGGGGTGCAGTTTTCATCAGTCATTTAACAATCTCAAATTTCATTTATCGGGTGCAGAAAAAACCGTACTTTGTCAATGGTTTGTGGAAAAATCTCAAATTTTATCGACATGGGTGCAAGACCTTCAGTCTTGAAGAGATTTTTGGCTAATTCTAAATTCTACTTTATATACTTAAATAATAGTAGTTTTACTGTCAAGAACATTTAATCACTTTGTTTTATTGTAAAAAATCAATTTTTTAGCCATAATGCAATGCTTAGAAACATAAGTGCAAGTTTTTCAGTTCTGAGACGGAATTCGGTCTCTTAAAAATTCCTGAGGATGGAAGTGGATAGTGAAAAACACGCGCTTTTCATCAAAGGATCGTGGAAAAAAACCCATAATTTTCGTGAAATGATCGCGGTGCTATTTCTGTCAAAGGACTGCAAAAAAGACACATTTGTCGTCAAAAGCTTGCGGGGAAAAAACCGCGATTTCTATCAAAGGATTGCGAAAAACACGCTATTTCTGTCGAAAGAACGCAAAAAACACTCTAATATCATCAAAGAATTTTGAAAAAAGGCATGATTTTTATCAAAAGCTTGTGAAGAAAACGCAATTCCTGTTAAAAGATTGCTGAACAGATATCATCTCAGTCAGAGAATGTGAAATAGACGTGGTCTCTGTCAAAGGATTGCAAAAAAAGACGAGTTTTCAGTCAAAAAGTTGCAGGAAAACGCAACTCCTGTCAAAGAATCACGAGAAAGATGATATTTCCGTCGAAGAATCGCGAGAAAGATGCTATTTCCGTCGAAGAATCGCGAGAAAGATGCGATTTCCGTCGAAGAATCGCGAGAAAGATGCTATTTCCGTCGAAGAATCGCTGGAAAGATGCTATTTCCGTCGAAGAATCGTTGGAAAGATGCTATTTCCGTCGAAGAATCGCTAGAAAGATGCTATTTCCGTCGAAGAATTGCGAAAAAGATGCTATTTCCGTCGAAGAATTGCGAAAAAGATGCTATTTCCGTCGAAGAATTGCAGAAAATATGCTATTTCCGTCGAAGAATCATGGAAAATATGCGATTTCCGTAGAAAAATCACGAAAAAGATGCTATTTCCAGTCAAAGAATACTGAATAGATGCAATTTTTGTCAAAGGATCACAAAAAAGTGCAAAATCGCATGAATTTAATCAAAGGATCGTGGAAAAGACGTGAATTTTGTCAAAGGATCGTGGAAAAGTCACGAATTTTGTCAAAGGATCGAGAAAAAGAGATTTCCATCAAATGATTGCAAAAAATTCCACGATTTTCATCAAATGATTGCAGTAAAAATTAGGGATGCACCGAATAGTGATTTTGGCCGAATGCCGAATATTCGGCCGACAGCTGAGCCGAATACCAAATATTCGGCTAGCCGAATAGTAATTGTTAGGCTGAATACCGAATATTCGGCCAGCGGAATAGTAGCTATTCAGCCGAATACTGAATATTTGGCTTCCCAAATACTTTTTATATTTCAAAGTTTAAAGGTATTAAAATGTTACTTTTTAAAACAGTTTTACATAATATTTAATAAAAGAGACATATATTTTGATAAACAAGAACTTTTTATAAGAACATTCAGTATTGAAAAAAAATCTGCCTTTTTTTTATTTAAGAAGCATAATTATGAGACTTTTTCAATTAATAAAATCTTAAATATCATGATTTTTTCTACGAATTAAAACAAACATTTTGAAATCAAAGAGAAATAATGAAAAAATAGTTGAAAAAAAACTATACAGTCTCATATTTGTTCTTTTTAAATAACTCAAGACAGATTTTTTCAATATAAATACTTTCAACTTAATTCTGAATAAAGGAATGCCTAGCTCATAGTTCTTTACCTATGAATAAGGGCATTTTCCAGCCTTCTCATCATATCATATTTTACAGAAATCAAAGCATGTGAGTTGAAAATATAGTTATGGTATCTTCTTCATTGTTAATGCAACAAACGAAAATACAAGTTTTCTTAAGTTAAACTTTACAAACAGCAAATAATGTAAAAACATTCTATTTTATTTAAATATGATTTTATTTCTAATTATTTTAAAGATATTTATAAATTGACAGTTAAAAGCAGTAATTGTGAAAAGTTTTTTAAAATGTGTTTTAAAAGGCTTTATTAAGCATTCGATTCGGCTGAATACTTTGATATTCGGCCAAACTGAATATTCGGCCTAATTGAATATTCGGTAACATGGCCGAATACCGAATAGATACCGAATATTCGGTACATCTCTAGTAAAAACGCGATTTTTGTTAAAGGATCGTGAAAAAAAATGCGAACTTTGCCAAAGCATCATGGAAAGATGCGATTTCTGTTGAAGGATCGCGTAAAAGACACTATTTCTGTCGAATAATCGCAGAAAAGATGCTATTTCCGTCGAAGAATCATGGAAGAGATGCAATTTCCGTAGAAAAATCACGAAAAAGATGCTATTTCCAGTCAAAGAATACTGAATAGATGCAATTTTTGTCAAAGGATCGCAAAAAAGTGCAAAATCGCATGAATTTAATCAAAGGATTGTGGAAAAGATGTGAATTTTGTCAAAGGATCGTGGAAAAATCGCGAATTTTGTCAAAGAATCGAGAAAAAGAGATTTCCATCAAATGATTGCAAAAAATTCCACGATTTTCATCAAATGATTGCAGTAAAACTGCGATTTTTGTTAAAGGATCGTGAAAAAAAATGCAAACTTTGCCAAAGCATCATGGAAAGATGCGATTTCTGTTAAAGGATCGCGTAAAAGACACTATTTCTGTCGAATAATCGCAAAAAAAGACGCTATTTCCGGTCAAAGAATACAAAATAAGTATGCTTTTTTTTTGTCAAAGGATCGCAAAAATGTGAATTTAAATGAAAGATCAGGGAAAAGGTGCAAATTTTGCCAAAAGATCGAGAAAAAGCGTGATTTCTGTGAAATGATTGCCAAAAACACAAGAATTTCATCAAATGATAACAGAGAAAATGAAACTTTTTGTTGAAGGATAGCAAAAAAGGACGCAAATTTCATCAAAAGATTGTATGAAATACTTGGATTTCAGCGAAAAAATGCAGATTTCTGCTGAAAACTAGAAAAATCGCAAATTTCAGTGGAAAATCGCAAGTTTCCGTTTAAAATCGTAAAGAAATCACAAATTTCAGCAAAATATTGTAGAAAAGTTGAAAATTTTGTCGAAAGATCGGGGGAAGAAACTTATTTCATCATATGGTCATGGAAGAAAACTCGAGTTACGTGCTTATGTTCTCATTGAGTGGGAGGGTGAAGTGTCAAAATATTTTCAATCTTGGCAAAATTTCAAACTTGCACCCATGCTTAGAAATCTTCTAACCCCTTTTCATTTAGTTACTTCTAATACTCAGAAAAGATTCCACAGATAGACTTCTTGTACTTATGTTTGTCGATAGACTTCGTACGAATGTTGAAGTTTCTCGATAGACTTCGTATGAATGTCGAAGTTTCTCGATAGGCTTCTTACGAATCTCGAAGTTTCTCGATAGGCTTCTTACGAATCTCGAAGTTTCTCGATAGGCTTCTTACAAATCTCGAAGTTTCTCGATAGACTTCTTACGAATCTCGAAGTTTCTCGATAGACTTCTTACGAATCTCGAAGTTTCTCGATAGACTTCTTACAAATCTCAAAGTTTCTCGATAGACTTCTTACGAATCTCGAAGTTTCTCGATAGACTTCTTACGAATCTCGAAGTTTCTCGATAGACTTCTTACGAATGTCGAAGTTTCTCGATAGACTATAGACTTCGTACGAATCTCGAAGTTTCTCGGTAGACTTCGTACGAATCTCGAAGTTTCTCGATAGACTTCTTATGAATCTCGAAGTTTCTCGATAGACTTCTTACGAATCTCGAAGTTTCTCGATAGACTTCTTACGAATCTCGAAGTTTCTCGATAGACTTCGTACGAATCTCGAAGTTTCTCGATAGACTTCGTACGAATCTCGAAGTTTCTCGATAGACTTCGTACGAATCTCGAAGTTTCTCGATAGACTTCGTACGAATCTCGAAGTTTCTCGATAGACTTCGTACGAATCTCGAAGTTTCTCGATAGACTTCGTACGAATCTCGAAGTTTCTCGATAGACTTCGTACGAATCTCGAAGTTTCTCAATCAGGCGTGAAAAAATTGCAAATTTTGTTGATTGGTCACAAAAAAGCACATTGTGTCATTAGGAGAAAAAAAAATCGCACAATAGATTGATACGAAATGGAAAAATCGCTGATGTTGTCTTTGATGAATGGAAAAATTTTAAATTTCGTTTATCGGCAGGGTTTGAAAAAACCCGGGTTTTTTTTTAAAAAGCCCAACCCACTGGGCCCACTAGTCTAAAACCCGGGTTTTTCTGTAAGAACCTGGGCTTTTTCAGGTTTTATCGAATTTTTTTTAAAGACTTAAAATTTCTAATTTTCATATATATAACAGCTAAACTGTTCATGTATCAGTGAAACCTGGGTATAATTTTGCATTAAAAATAAATCAACAAAATGTATATATTGAAAAACCTAGTTAATTTAAAAGGTAGATTTGTGTCTGATATGACTAGTTTCTTGCATTGATATATTAAGCCAGCTGTAAATGAATTTTTTGAGTTAACGAAGAACATTCAAAATGTTTGAAAAAAAAAATGTACTTACTACTACTAAACACAATTTGAAGTAATTACAAAAATATATAAATACAATGATGATCAAAATTACTTTTTGCTTTTACAAAAATTGAGTACCAGTAATAATTTTGCGAATGAAATTATCATTAAAATACTGTATTAATACTAATGCTAAATCAGAATTAGTATTTTTTTTATTATAACTAATTAACAGAATAAACTAAATCTTACATAGCTACTTCAATAAATTAGGATTCCCAGCATATGTGGTATTTTGTTACGAGTTTCAATATTGTATAACATAACATAGAATAAATTATTTTTTTATGGGAAAAAGTTTGTTTTTGTGTTTCTGATATATAAAAAATTAAATTACAATTATTTCTTTTTAAAATTTTCATTGGTAGAATTAACATATTTCTTCCTCTTGTAGTGAGAGAGAAACTTTACGAGTGGTGTATTGCTATTAAGAAATATATCTTAATATCATTATTAAGATCTTAATGACAATTTTAAGAAATTAACCTTAGGCAATTTAAAGTTGAAATTTTGAAAAAAAAAAAAAAAGTTGGTTTTTTGAGTTGGGCAAAATCATAACAACCCTGCTTTAAGTTAAATATGCTAAATTTATATAATGTCTTTCATTAATTTCAAATAAGAAATCAGTTAAATTGTGCAATGATACAGTTGTAAAATCCTGCAAAAATTTGAAAAAACCCGAGCGGGTTTTTTTGGGCTGGGACCACTTGGGGGAACCTTGTTAATCGGGGGCATAACAATTGTGAGTTTCATCAGTTTATTGCAAGAAAAAGCTGTGAACTTCATCAATTTGCAGCAAAGTAAAAAAAAATAATAATAATAATAATGCATCAGAGGGTCATTCCATGGTTACTTATGTTACATTTACAGCAATTTACTGCAATAATTTTAGTAATATAACACTAAAAAACATTCAAGTGTGAAATTAACTTAATTTGACAATGAAACCTATGTGAGGGTCAATTTGGATAAATTACCTAAAAAATTATAATGAAATTGCACTTTATATATGATAACATATTCCTTTTTCAGTAATGGCAGTTACCGAGTAAATAAAACTAACAAAATTTATGAAATAACATTAAAATTATGTAATTTTAGTATAAATTGGGCTTTGAATAACTTTAATTAGCAAACCATGTCTAATAAATTTATATATATATTTTCTTTTTTGTTACATTACTAAAATTACTGAAAATAGTTCAAAACGTAACATAAGTTACCATGGAGCGACCCTACAATCAGTTAAGAATCCGAAATATCACTAATTTGTCGATGGCATACTGAACAATCACAAATTTCTATAATTAGGTGCAAAAAAAATGCAAATTTTGTTGATCAAACTCAGAGAAAAATCACAAATTTCCTTGATCATGTGGGAGGAAATCATGAGTTTTGTCGATCGACTTTATAAAAAACATGAATTTTGTCAATCGGGTGCAGAAAAACTTCATATTTTCCCGATCATTTTTGTAAAAATCGCAAATTTTGTTGATCAGTTCATAAAGTGCAAATCGCCATGATTGCTTAACCATGAAAAAATTGCACATTTTGATGATCAGGCATGGAAAAATCTTGATTGACTTCTTTTCTTTCCTTCATTCATAACATTCATATTTTTTTCTGCACTAGTTACTATGCTTATTTTTTAGCACTTTAAAACAAAATTTACACTCCCGTATAAAGTCAAGGAATATTATTACATCTTGAAAATAATCTTACTATATCTAATCTATTACATATACAATTATTTGGCAAAATTTGTGTTTTTGTGAAGCTTAGTTAATTTGCATTTTTCGCAACTGTTTAACAAAATCTGCTTTTTTTGTGATTTTTATTTACAGACTGACAAATTTCCAAGCCTAAAGAAATAATAGCAGTAAAACAAACTCTAAAAATTTAAAAATAAATAAAGCATAAGGGGTTGTCTACTGTATTCCACTCTCCCCTATACAAAAATATGCAGCAAATAATAATAATAATAAAAACTTTTAATTATTCTTATACAGACATGTAATTTTAGCAAGTCTGATCATCTTCTACACTGTTGGTCCCATAATTGGTATTGGTGGATAATCACACGTTTACAGTGTACCTATAATGTATTTATAGAAAAGCATTCATTTTGAATAAACACTACATTTTCGAATAATTACATTTTGCTTTAAAAAATCATACATCTTAAGGAATGCTCGATAAGATAATGGCAAATAAGTTTTTGACTTCATATAGATGTTAATAGAAATTTAATTTTTTTGCATATATGCCTGTTGTATTATTTTTTAATTTCTGTTTTTAGATGGTGTTTAGAAATTCAGGAAGACCTTCTTTCACATATCAAATATATATTGGAGTATGAGGATATTTCCAAACATGTAAGTTATTTTTTATTTTTTTAATACAATTCAAACTTTTATAAATAAAATAGACTTAGAATGTGTTATCTTTCAAAGTTCTCTTTTAAATTTTCTAGCTAATAATTCTAAACTATTCTTTTTTTCTGTCTGAAATAATTATCATTAAAAATTATTTATACTTTATAAACTGAAACCATTTATGGTGCATATTACACACTGCCCATGTCTTTAAAGGTTAAATTTTAAACATGGAAACTCATAATGAAGTATGAGGGAGGGGAAATTTTTTCTGGTGACTAAAATTTAGAAAAATTCTAGGCTACATTTACAGAAACATTTCTGAAAACAGAATTGTCCTAGATTTTTTAAAAAAGCAGAGTGTTACTTGTAGGTAGAAGGCACTGTTATTTAATTCTTAAGATTCAATAACTATATGTTGAAAGCCTGATTTCTGGCTGCACAAGTTTTATGCAAACTTTCATCCTTACAGTGTGGATAATTACCTAGTTATATTACAACTGAATACTGGGGGTTCCCACTTATGGGTAACATCATGATCAGGATAGATGCTGTAGAGCACTTCGCTGTTCAGGGTAAAGTAAATAAGATTACCGTATATACTCGCGTATAAGTCGGGAAATTTTAGACAAAAAAAGAACTTTAAAGGAGGGGGGGAGGGGTCGACCTATACGTGAAACTAAAAAAAAAAAAAAAAAAATCTAATAATAAAATATCAGAAAATAGTTTGCTAGTGAATCATTGCTGCAGCACTCCATTGTGTTTGTAGAGTACAAAATCCAAAATCCGGAATCCTTCCAACCTCGACTATTCCGAATTCAAGATCATTTTTTGTTTAATTTTCAAAAAAATAATCTACCCAACCCTGTTGCAAAGAACAACAACAAAAAAGTGCCATTAAGATGGCTCTCAAAAGGGAATTGTTTAAAAAGATTCATGGAGTTGTTCGATGTTCTTGGTGAATTTTTAAATGAAAAGCCTGACATTAAGGCCCTACAAACCGTTGATGGAAAAGCATATGTTAGTTATTTAGCAGATATCTTTGAAAAGTTTAATACATTAAATAAACAATTTCAAGGAGAAAACAAAACACTTGTTGATGCAAAAGTGAAAATATTTGGGGTTTTTTGCGTCTGCTGAGGTTTGACAAAAACATATTTCAGAGAGAAAGTTTGACCTATTTTTCTGGTTAAAAAAATGCGAGGTAACAGACACCGCTATAACTGCCATTGTCAATCATCTGAAAATGTTGGCCTCTGATATGAATGATAGATTCGTTGATTTAAAGCAAATGGATTTTCCATCATGGGTCATGCAGCCAATGTTAGTTGATTTATCTAATGTTTCAACACCATACAGAGAAGAAATTGCTGAAATTAAAAACGATGAGTCAATTAAAACTCTATTCAACATAAAAGGCAATATGGTGTGGCTTTGTGCTGAGACTGAAACTAAATAGCCTAATTCAACACAATTTGCAAGAAAAATATTGTTACCCTTCCCATCTTCATACCTTGCTGAATGTGGCTTGAGTGCGGTAAACGATTTACTACTAAAATAAAGAAATCGACTAGACATCACTAAACGAGGGATTTGAGATAAAAGCTGACAAAATTAGTGCCTAATATAAAATCTCTTTGCAGCCAACATCAAGCACAAAAATCTCATTAATTTTATTCTATTCATCTTAAATGTTATAATTTGAATTTTATTATATATTTTATTTATTTACTTTTACTATCAGCAATTAAAATGACAGATACATAATCAAGAAACATCCACTTAAAGTTATTTTTGTGTATCAAAGTTCACTATTAAATATTTGAAGATCTATTTTTTTTTTTTCATTGCTGCATATTATTATTATTACTTTTATTAGATCTAGAAGCGGCTGCACAAACCATCACCTTATCGAGTTGATGACTGAAATTCATGAGCTAGTTAAAACTTGATTCGCATATCAAAATGCAACTGGTCTACCAAGTCATATCTTAACAAACTTTATTTTAGTGGTTGACTAGTAGATTTACCATTTGTTTTCTTGCTAGCAGTCCTCTACATTTTCATACTTTTGACTGCAGTAAAGCACTTACCGATCAATCATTAAAATCAGGTCTTTAGCGATTTCCACCAAGATATGATTTGGCAGACCAGTTGTATTTTAATATACAAATCAAGTTTTGTCTAATGCTGAAACTTCAACAATCAATTCTATGAGGTGATGGTTTGTGCAGCCGCTTCCTGGTCTATATTATTAACGATTGCTTCCTGAACACATTTCTTTCGTTTATGTTCTTTTACTTGTTTATGTTTTCTTTTCCATTCCATTTTTAAATGGCTATTTTTTTTAAACTTCTTTAAATGGAATAACAGCTCAATTTTTATATAATAAGAATTATTTTTCAGAGAGAGGGGAGGGGGGCCATCAGGGTTTTAGATATGATTTGGTGGGGCATGGCCTGAAAAAGGTTGAGAAACACTGGTATAGTTAATTATTTAGTTTAATTCTTAAGGGCTCTTTTAATTTATGTATGATTTTGATTCTTTCAAATGTCATGTCATAATATTTTATGGGAAAGTATTGATTGTGCTGTTGTGTTTATTTCTATTCTTTTGAAAAATGTTGAATAAATCCTAATTCTCCAGTAGAGAGGGGCACTTAACATCCAGTTACAGAGATATGGGAAATTAATGTGTAATCTGATCTAAATGTGTCTGCTTTTTGTAACAAACTGGATTTTTTTTTTTTTTTGGGGGGGGGAGATATTACAAATGAAGTATTTATTCATTTTCGAACAATACATGACTGTAAGAATTCCGAAATACACACTGTAGTGTTCTTAAATTTTTATGACAGTTTGTAAAGGAATTTTGAAGCAAGATTCCAAAACTTTCCAGAGATAATTAAGTTGTCTCAATTCTTTGTCACCATAGTTATTCCAGCTGCAAAATAGATGGTTGTGAAGTTGTTCAATCATGAAAAACTTCAAATGAAAATAATTGTCTTGCAAGAAAATATTTCCCTACCAGTGTATAAAAATACATCCTCTTAAGAGTTTTGGGGTAAAAATGTTTCAGTATTGTATGAAAATTGTAAAAAACTTAGCTATTTACCTGGTTACTGTTTTTGACTCTTCATGTCTTCATATGTATGTAAAAAATCTTTGTTCAAAATTAATTTTTTGATAAACAAATATCGTTTTGAGATTGATGGATGCCCACCTTCAAGATACTTTTTCCATTATTTATTCACCACATGAACAAAACTGTAAAAATCTGGCTCAAGAAAGCAAGTGTAATTCTTCGCATTAATTTTTCAACAGATGCCTTAAGAATGCCTTTTCTATTTCGTGATGAGAACATTTTTAGACCTTATACCTATGTATCTAGTAATTGTTCAGAACTAATGCATGACTTTTCTATTACATGTGTGTATATCTATAATAATAATAAAATATAAGTAGGTAGTACTTATGAAATGTGTTTTGTTCTTTAGTTCTCAATAAAAATTTTCTGAACCCATTTAAAAATACTTGTCAATCTCTGCATTAGAATTTTAATAAACAGCTGATTCTCTTCTATACAATGAAAATGTAATCCATAGAAAATGATGTCTAATGATTAAATCGCATAAAAATAAGTTAGTCTTAAATAAAAATCCTAGTATAAAATATTTTTATATATATTGAATAAAATTCCTTATATATTTAGTGTTAATGCTATGTATGTGTAATTTAATTGTTCTCAAGGTGTGAAAGTCAATTATTTTATTATATTTCTACATTTTTAATAATCTGATTTTATGTCTACCATTAACAATTTTTGATCCTTTTAAAATGTTATTTTATGTTGTTTAAATAGGTGGAGAAATTATCAGATACTTGGAGCACCCAACTTGGAAGGAATCTGGGTTTGAAGTATACCAGTATTGAGAATAAAGGATTGAGGACTTCTGAGCCAGTTTCTGAATTTTGAAGAAAATGTATTATGAAAGAGCATGATAACTGTCGATATGAAATATTGTATTGCTAAATCTCATCTTTTAAAAAAATAAAAGGAAAATCTTTGTTAAAAATATTAAATATATAATTTGTATTTTGTAAGCAAAAATTGTAGTTAATAAATATTGTAGCACTAACACTTGCATTGTTCTATATTGTCTGTGTTTATTTATTTCAGCTATCTTAACATGGTAGGTATTTTCAGATGAAACATAGACAAGAATTGACAGATGATTTGAAAAAGACTCATAAGGTTTACCGCAAACAAGAAGGGGGGGGGGGGGTGAAGGAATTTATTTATTTTTATTTATTTATTTATTTTTTTTTTTTTTTTTTTTTTTTGTCTTACCTATGATTTGAGATAAAATGTATTTGGTGTGTGTATGCATTATTATTAGTATTCTATTTGGAATAGTTTGTACATTCTTAATTTAATTATATTTCATACAAAATTTTCAGTTGTACTCTCTCAATATGAAAGTTTATGAAGCATAAATTATTCCATTTATCCCCACCCCCCTTCATTACAAAATTTGTATTGTTGAAATTTTATTTATATATTTTTTTTACTATTTAAATGGTTTACGCATCCCAAAGACAAAATGTTGTTAATTTAATTAGTCACTGAAACTTTTTTGGAGTCCAAAAATATTGAATGTGATTGAAAAAAAAAAATAATAATAATAAAATGGAAGTTTTTAAATGAAAAAATGTTATCTCAAAAGTACTTTCTTGCTCGTGTGTGTGTGGAGAGAGGGGGGGGGATTGGGATATGTGTTAACACCTGATAATATTTAAGTTAGTAATAAGAAATTTTTTTATACTTCTATTATGTAGGGATTACTGCGAGACAATAATGCCATAAGAGGAAAAAACAATAAAATATCTAATAAGTAAAAATAAACTTTTTATTTAATGCTAATTTCACCACTAATAATAATAATTTGTATTAATTATAAATCTTTTACTTATAGACAAAAGCAATTTAGCCATTGAATAAAAATTTGAATATATTTTATGAGGGGTGCAGAAAATCTAAGCGCCGTTGGGCAGTCTCTCACCACTAAATTGATTTATTAATATTTTGTGCAAAATTCTTGCTAGAATGTTATTAAATTTTCAGCAAGGAAATTTTTTTAATAATTTTAGTGGCGAGAGACAATCCACTTATGCCTCGATTTTTGCACCCCTTTTTATGCTTCATGATTAGTTAGAAAAGTTAAGAGAAAATCCCTCCCCCCCTTCATGCATATGCATTTATATTACAAAAATGTTTGCTTCTATGAAGCAATATTTGATTTTTTTTTTTTCAATGTACTACACTTGGAACTTAATTGAAATGCTATTGTAAAAGGCGGGGGGGGGGGGGGATGAAACATTTTTTATTGTAAAAAAGGTGCTATTGAATAGTTGAGCAAAAATTAGAACATTTTTTTATCCTTCATAATTAAGACAGTTAAAGGACTTTAAAAAAAACTTTTAAAAAATATTTTTTTCTTTGGAATGTTTTTTTCTTTTCTCTAAATTGGAATTTCAGGCAAATGTACAATAAAAAGATGAAGGATAACATCCGTAATATATGAAAAAAAAAGAAAAAAAAACTATTGTATTATGTGTGCTAGTTAGATGCATTTTTTCCTGATCAGATAAGAGTGGATTTTAGAAAAGTTTTTTAATACGATCAATAGTATGAAACTTCATAAAAATAAAATACACGTATGAAACTGAGTAAAGAAAATGTTTATGTTAAAAGATTCTCTAAGCAGTACACAGAGCTTCTGTATAAAATTTAAGTGAAGTTAAATACGCGTTACAAAATGTGCTAATAGCAAAATATAGAAGAAGAAATTCTTCAGTCCTAATTTTCCACAATAAAACAACGCAAGCTTGATTTCCTTATTATAAAATTTAGAGAAAATCTTGCAACAATTTATGAATTTGAAACTTGAAAAAAGGTCTTAAAAATAACTTTGATTGTATCAAGGTTTTTTTTTTTTTTATCATTTTCCAATTATATAACTGGAATATTTTTTTTTACTCTTTCAAAGGCGGTTGTATATTTATGGAACTAATTAATTTTAATTTCCAAATGTTACCAGAATTTTGATTAAAAAAATAGTTTGATGTATGTAAAATTTAGTTTTTTCTTCTTTACAAATATACATGTAAGATTCCAGTGTCATTCATTTCAACATATTAGCAATGGAAGTGATTTAGCCCTCAAAGGATTAAAATAGTATAGATACTACCAAAAAAAAATATCTGTATATATATATATATATATATATATATATATATATATTAAAAGTATCCGCCGACATGTGTATAAAGTGTCATTAGATTGGCACAAAATGTTATCATATGGGCATTAAAAAAAACGTTCAAAATGATTCTCATTGGATATCAACAATATCAAATTTGTGCCCTTATTTTATCATTTTTATGCCAGAAGTGTCGGAATTCCTACGTATTTGTATCAAACACGTATCATCTACATCGCCGATTTTCGTCGTGGTGTCATATTTCTGGCGCCATCATGACAACGCATGAGAGTATCGCCAAAGATATCGAAGGAAAGGACAGAATCGATACTTTTAGGTTACGATTCACTGTTATCGAAATAACACCTCTAGTACTTGTCGAAAGATATAATTTTTGTACCATTCTGTTAGTTCTGTGTTTGCTGGGCAGCGTCTAATTATGTTATATATTTTAGTGTAAAAGAAACTAAAATTTAATGAAGTTCTCTGCATTAGTTCTTGAGATATAGCTATCGCAAAAATCGTGCAAAATGTAGCATAGCAGCGCCACCTATAGGGCAGTTCACACCAAAACCTTATCAGCGGCTATGTATCTCAAGGTATCGCGGAATCTGAAGTTTGGTGAAATTCTGTGCATTAGTTCTTGAGATATAGCTATCATGAAAATCATGAAAAAAGTTGGCATAGCAGCACCACCTGCTGGCCAATTTACACCAAAACTTAATCAGCGTCTATGTATATCAAGGGGTCACAGAATCTGAAGTTTGGTGAAATTCTGTGCATTAGTTCTTGAGATATAGCAATCTTAAAAATCATGAAAAACGTAGTATAGCAGCGCCACCTGCGGGCCAATTTTCACCAAAAACCAATAGGCACTAATTCATATCAAGGTCTAACTGAATATAAAATTTTATTAAATTTCGAGCATTAATTCTTGAGATAGAGCGCCCACAAATTTTTTTGTCACATACAGACAGACTCACAGACAGACAGACTCACAGGCAGACTCACAGGCAGACTCACAGACATTTTCTAAAAATAGTCAAAACGTGTTCAGGACCTTCTAAAACGTATAAATCCGTCGAAAACCGGAAGTCAAAAATTTTCATGAATCCAATACTTTTTTCTTGTAAAGATAGAAGAAAAAAAAAAAAAAAAAAAAAAAAAAAAAAAAAAACTGAAAATTTTGTGAATATGTGTCTTTTTAAAGAACAGAGCATTTCAGAAAAAGTAACAGATTTACAAATACTTACAGCCTAAATTTAATGAAGAATAATCTCATCAATATAATTATTAAATTTTGTATATTTTTAAAAAATTTGGTTAGTCTACTTTTCGATCACATTTTACCATGTTAAACATTAACCTTACAGAGCCACGACATTGATGAATATCATCATTTTAGAATAAAAATCTTTTGTTACAGGAAAATAAAAAGACAAGAAAAAAGAAAACAAAACAAAAACAAAAGTTCCCTTTCTTGGTTTGTTTCAGTGGTAAAGTAAAGACTAAACTATTAAAAAAATCCCCAAGGAATAAGTTCCTTTAATGTTTCTTTATTATACTAGGGTAACATCCCCAGTAATTGGCAAATTAAGGATTTGTCTTTAAACTTACTTCTATTTTCATTACCAAGAAAAGAAATATTTACATAAAAATATTTTTAAATCAAAGAGTGCATATATGTGCATCTATTTTTGCCCACTAAAAGCAAAAATATTTGAAAAAGTATTTTTATAAAAATATATTTGTGAAAAGTTGCTGTAATCACCAGTAATTGGCACTTAGACTTTTACACAATTAAAATAACCCTTTTCAACTAAACAAAACTGTTGTCAATCAAAATTTAAAATGTACTATAAATCAGATAATAATAAATTGAAATGCATGCCTTTCTTAAGCCAGAGAAGAAGCATTTGCAACAAAAATAGCTAATTTGATACAAGCCATAATTTTTTCTCTTTCCTAAACACTATTGTCATTTAGTAGCATGAATCAAAATTATAATCTATAAAGTAAATGAGCACTTAACTGATATATGGTCTTGCATTTTTAGAAGACTGGATATAAATCTTATTTTAGGACATTTTTTGTAGGATGTGCCAATCACTGGTGCCTGCCAATTACTGGGGTTGTTACGCTATAATGCAATGCAAATTACAATGACTTACAAAAAGAAAGAAAAAAAAGAAAAGAAGAAATGGTTCCAATTTTACTTTAGTCTAATTATTTCGAGCTAGTTTCAAAATAGGCTTTCAAAGTTATCACATAACTATTGTGAACAATCTAACAGATCGCTTAATCTAAAGATGAATAAAATATTAACAACAGTCAGTTAAAAGCTTATTTAGATCGAAATTGTATTATTAAAAAACCGACCCGGGTATATATTAAGATACACTTTACGAATAAAAGAATTTTTTTTAAACAGGAAAATGCACAACATTTGCACATTCGTAAATGTAATGTACGTATGATCTGAAAATATTTATCTTTAATCCTCTGTCTATTAGACAGATCCCATGGACCCGACAGATATCTTCAAAATTATTTTTCGCATGAAAAAAGAGGCTGTAAATTCTGCAAATATATGCCTTTTTTAGGAGTATAACAATCCAGAAATAAACCACGTGTTTACAGAATTTTCAGTTTTCTTTTTTTTATGAGAAAAATCATTTTTAAACCTGTTATATCCATTGGATCCATCTGATAGACAGAAGATTAAAAATAAATGTTTATAGATCATTATATTTACGAACGTGCAAATATTGTACATTTTCCTGTTTAAAAATTTCTTTTATTCTAATATCTCCATCTGGTAGAAGTAGAGTTTAAAAAATCGTGTAATTTGTTAGATCATTTGTTTAGGTAGATCATTTGTTTAGGTAATATTAGCTCATTGAAATACAAGACAACCAAATCAAACAAGTTGCACGCCAATTTTCATGATTTTGAAACATCTTGTTACGTAACAATTAACAATGCTGTTTTCTTTTTCTTTTTTTTTCCAAGTGGTGAGGATTTTATTCATATAGACCTTAGCTTTCGAGATTTTGGAGGTTAACTCTTAATTTCTGTGACAAAAATTATCACATAACTATTGTGAACAATCTAACAGATCGCTTAATCTAAAGATGAATAAAATATTAAATTAACACTCAGAATACTATTTATGTATTAAACTTTATATACATGACTATTATAAATGAAATTAAACTATTCAAAAGTCTCTAGAGATAGTAATATGATTCCAAACGAAATAAGATTTGATCATTATCTATAGTTAAACTAAAAATTACAAGTTAAGCTGTAAAACTTGAAAAACTCAGCGGTCTGTGAAACCGCTAACAGCAGTTATGGGTTAAATTGCATCATATGTTTTAAATACCTAATCGTTTACGCTCTTCAACTTGATAATGGAGACCACTAACGTATTCGCTTACTGATTTAAACGACGAGCGTTTTTTCCTATACTATGTCCTTTTATTCTCTTTTAGTTTATTTCATATTTAACAAGTTACAAATTTTAAGTATATGTAGTTTAAAATAATTATGAAATTATACAAAATTCAATATTTGTATTGATGAGATTATTCTGCATTAAATTTAGACTGTAAAAGTTTGTAAATCTGTGACTTTTTCTCGAATGTTCTATTCTTGAAAGTCCTCAACTTTGAACTTTTGATATGTTCCTAAAAAATGTATTTGTTTTCGGTATTTTTGATAAAAATTTTGTATTATTTTTGAACTAATATTTCTATGTATTATAAGTTCTAAATCGCCTTTGCAGACAATTTTTGCATTTCACATTGTCTGACGTCAAAGTTGTTTTTATTTGTATTTAAAAAATATATTTTAAAATGCAATCTTTCTTTATTAGACAAAGGGAATTGATACTGTGTTTGAAATTCACAGATAAAAGGTATAAATAGAGCATTAAAAATTATACAGTCAGTCACAATATACATACGTGTATTGCAGCTTTGAATAATCTAAAAAGTGACATATTGGACAAAAAATATTTTACTATTTTTGATTAATTGTATTCTTATATCTTTCTGGTCAGCATTGAAAATATATGGAAATAAGTCTAGATATAGATTACCTTTTACTTAAATCTTAAAGAAATCATGTGTAAAACATGACATCATTTAATATGATTTTGTTTGTGTAAAATACGAGATGTTGCAAATGGCTTCGGACAGTTTAAAAAATGACGTATTCGATCAACAATGACGACGACGATAGGAAAACTTTTTGTCGAGGTGCCCGGGATCTAGGTCCCAGATCCCCGGTGGCATGGCAATTGAGATAAATGACATGGTTCGTTCCTTTGGCAGCAGTGAAAAAAAATAAAAATGGGGGAGGCGTATAAGTATAGATATAGATTATCTTTTCCTTATATTTAAACAAAATCATATATGAAACATGAAATCATTTAATATGATTTTGTGTGTGTGTGTGTAAAATATGAGATGTTATACACGATTTTACACAATCTAAACATTACGCATCGGAACAGTGCTTTACAGTGCTTAACAGTGTATTCACTTTAATGGGTGTTTCCGAGTTGACATCAACTTTACGCCCAGTCCATTGATAATCGTCTTTCTATTTAAGCGCCGATGAGAGGAAAAGTCTAACTTTAGTATGAAAATTACGTAACAAGCTATATTTGAGAGAAAGTTTAAAATATGTAAATTAAATAAAAATACTTTTAGAAAAATGTGGTATTAAGTTTAATTTAAAAAATAAATTAAGTATGAATATACCATAAGAAAGAATAAAGAAAATAAAATAGAAAAAAAAAAGAAGTTCAAAATTTTAAAGAGAATTAAGCACATTTAAGAAAGAACTGTCGGACAAAGTTTAAGGGCCGGGCAAGTAAAGGATGTGCCAGATGTTATGGCACAGTGTAAAAAAAAAGTAACTTTTTAAGGTTATACATGTATTTATTCATTGTTATTTTCATTAAGTGTTGCTGTTGTTGTTGTTGTTACTAAGTAACCATATTACATCGGAGCAAAATTATTTTACTATTTTATCATTAATTATAGTCTAATATTTTTCTGGAAATGGAAAATATATGGAAATAATTCTAGCCTCAGAAATTTGAAATACATACTTGAATTAGCGTAGCCATTAACGTGGATAATTCGAATTTTCCAAGAGATATCCTCCTATTTACAAATTATTCCTTTTAATTAAATTGGACACTTGGACTAATTGCATCATTTGCAATTAGAGGAAGATGCTTTACTGCGTACTAATAATCCAAAAGGTACTGCATTTGAATATTAAATCTAATTTATTATTCGCAGTCTTGTTTACTTACATATATTTGCACTCAAAATATTATGATACAATAGAAGGTTTTGTTCAGACAAATGCACTTATTTTTTACGAGAGAAAAAATCCAATATATTTTTTAAAAATATTTACATTTCAAAATTATTATTAGATTTATTTTTTTTTCAGTAAAATTCTGAAAGTGAGAGACATGACTTAATTTTTCAATATATCACAGATGTAAGTCTATATTTTTACTTTATCTTACAACTTGTGCTTACATTTCTTTTAAATCAGAAACTATCGCGTATTGGTATACTTATTTTATTAAAGGGAAAAAGTAAAAATTTCGTACGTTAACATCTTTTTTTATATATTTTATTTGTTTCTTTTGGGAAAATACTAGATCAAATAAAAAATAAAAAAAACTTTCATCTTTAAAATTATTCAAATTATCTGTTGTCAATTTTTTTTAAATAAAATTGGGCAATTGCAAAATTTTAAAGATATTCATCAACATGAAATATGCTGAAAAAAAAAAAACAATTTCAATATAGAGTGCAAATAGAATATTGCTTAGAGATCATTTTATTTAAGTTTCATTAAAATTTTATTCAATCAAAGTTTCTTCAAAAAATTCTTTTAAAAAATGTTATTTTTTGCATCATGATATTTAAAAATTAAATGAAAAATAATTCAAAAAAGATAATGATAAAAATATTTTGACTTTCTTATTAATAAATAGGGAAAATGCAAAACAAACAAACAAAAAAAAGGTCAAAAATTGCACGTCAAACGTATCAAATGAGGTGCGTTCGTACAATAAGAAAGTTTTTAAAATATTCTGATCTTGGTGTAATAATACATAGCATTTCGCATATTCATTTCTATACAATGCAAAAGATTTAACAGCACATTTTTAATATTGAGTCACTTTACTCTCTTTTGACATTATTACAAAATGAACTAGCCACAAAGCCCAATGTTTACAGTTTGTAACACCAGTGATAACTTGGGGCAATAAATCGCTACAGGTTATTTTCATCAAGAAAAAGAAATTAGACTTAAATAGTCCGGATAGGTTGAAATTATCATAGGTATAATTAAAAGAAAAAGAGATTTTCTCAAATCATATATTAGATGACGGATTCATTGCGACATGGAGCTGCTTTTCTTTCAATGACATGTGGTCACTTGTATATCTTTCGAGAAAATTTAATTAAAATACATAAATACAAACTTTTTCTTGACTTTTCATTTGTTGCAACACTTCTAGCAGGGAAAAAAAGGATACAACAGCGAGTTAATGCGACTATCCTCACAATTCGTGAGACAAAACTAGTTAGAAATAGCCACTACGAAGTCCTGATCTAATCCTTATCGATGACTTACGGAAAGATCTAGAAAGGCGAGTTTGTTAAAATAGAAGGCATTTTTCCACAGCATCAGAACTCAGATTTACAATTGAAGATGAATAGGAAATAAATAGTCCCTAACTGTGCCAAAAATTAATGATGTCGAGGAATTTTAAATATGTAATTGTTGCATAATTTTGTCGAGTGATTTTTTAATTACAGGGCCCATCAAAGTTATTCCGTTACATTACGGCAAATGGGAAAAATAGCTTCAAGTGCATTTTATCGATATTATTCTCTTTCGAACATAATAAATTTCATATTCGTCTATGAAGAATATACTAAAATATACTTTCTTTTGCAATCGACTGTGAAAAGAATATTCGTTATTAAGTTGCTTGGCCGCACTATTACATAATGGCATTGGAGGTAATATCGTTTGGAACGCGTTTTAAATACATTAAACTGCTGCACATTTTATTAAATTTGTATATATGTTGTTGAGATTTACTACAATTTATTCCCTGTATAATAGAAAGGCTATAGTTGTTATAAGTTATTAAAAGATACACTATTTTTAGGGTCACACAAAAGATTTCGGATACAGTGCAGTATCCGAGGTGCTCTATACTATTACATCAAGATCAGCATATTTTTGAAACTTCGCTATGGTATGAACGCACCTCATTTGCAACATTTGACGTGCAATTTACGAATTATTTTTTACTATATTCATGCATCAATGTGCTGTGCCGTATATTTTAAGGGTTAACCGTAAATTTATAATTCTAATCTCTGACAAACTCACATAAATATAAGACGAAATGCGATATTTCAACTTGATACAATAACAAAATACACAATATGAGCTTTAAAAAGCTCACTGTTTAATTTAAAAGGCCACAATATAATAATGATATTGCTGTTACATGTTAAAAAATATAAATTTAATTTAAAAAAATTTTAGAACTAACGTCTTGCAATTCTCACGATCATCCTCAAAAAAATATTTTAGTATTATTATTAATTGCTTTTTCATTCATACAAATACGTCTTTTGAAAATGGGAGAGTCTATATTTATTAAGATAGCTGAAAGAAAAAGTAGCAGCGCCTTGGACTAAACCTGTGTGTAGCAAAGTATATTTAAACACCGTTCTATTTACATAAAGGCGAATTAAAATAAATGGCTGCAGTAATTAATGCAATTTTTGGCAATTTTATCGTATATTAACTTTTAGAAAATCACAGAAATATAAAAAAGAAGTACGGAATGCTTTTTCGTGTTATTAGTTGCCAGCTAAAAATATATATTAAATGCAAAAGATCTATTCGATTTATTACATAAAAAATGCTATTTGCCTCTGATCCTCGTGCAACAAATTCTTCAACCAGAAAAGTTAGGGTTGGATCACTGTCATTGAAATACTCAAAGCCAAAAAAACGAGTATGACGTCATCACTAATCGACCGACTTTTCACTGATGTTGAAATTCTCACTAAAAATTTTTAATAGAAATTTTATTACATTTTATTTATGTAATATCTTATAAAACGATAATAACTATTTAAACTTACTGGTGATAATTCGAAATATCTAAATAAAAATTCAGCCAGAATTTACAACATTTCAGGGTGTTGTAACATTTGGCTGATTTTTTGTTAGAGCATTCCAAATTCTCACTAGTAAGTTTAAATAGTGATTATTGTTTTTAGAAGATAATGGATATTATGCAAATAAAAAAAATAAAATTGCTACTCAAAATTTTCTGCTATAAATTCGAACGCACTTGAGAAGTCGGTCGATTAAGGATGACATCACACTCGTGCCTTCTGGCCTTGTGTATTTCGATGGCAGCGATTGAAATTTTTGTTATGCATTAATTTACATGGAAAAAATCGAAAGATGTATTATGAAAAGCTGGCGTATTAATTTATGTCTAAAAGTGTAGGACAAATAAATTCATAAAAAAATAAATATAAACAAGACAAACAACTACATTGCCAAATAAAAGTTGTAGACAATCTTATTAAGCATAGTGTGTTTATTCATTTTGAACATAAAAAAATTATATTACATGAAATTATTATGAGGTGAGATGATGATAACAAGAAAAGAAGCAAAGGACGCAACCAAGCACTCGATTCAGGCAGGAGCAACGATGGTAGATTGCAGAGAAGACCCAGTGGAAAGAAGCAGCAAGCAGAGCAGGTGGCAGAGGTCAAAGCAGAGATGACGCAGTGGAAGGACAACGTGAAGACAAGTGCATCGATGGTAGATTGCAGGGAAGACGCAGTGGAAAGAAGCAGCAAGCAGAGCAGGTGGCAGAGGTCAAAGCAGAGATGACGCAGTGGAAGGACAACGAGAAAACAAGTGCATCGATGGTAGATTGCAGTGAAGACGCAGTGGAAAGAAGCAGCAAGCAGAGCAGGTGGCAGAGGTCAAAGCAGAGATGACACAGTGGAAGCACAACGTGAAGACAAGTGCATCGATGGTAGATTGCAGTGAAGACGCAGTGGAAAGAAGCAGTAAGCAGAGCAGGTGGCAGAGGTCAAAGCAAAGATGACGCAGTGGAAGCACAACCTGATGACAAGTGCAGTGATGACAGTTTAGCAAGCAAAGACGAGAGTGACTGTGATATGCAAACAGCAAGAAGATTATCAATAATTATACTGTGTACATTCAAAATATTTACATCAAAACACATTTTATATGACAAAAATCAATTAACGTAGAAATTTATGCGAAATATTCTGGAGACATTACGATGTCAAATCGAGATTTATATGTGATCTAGAAATGCTAATCGCTTTCATTGGAAAGCCACTCATAATTATTCTTGTTCTTTTTAACAACTGTATACCATTTCTTTAGAAACCAGCGCTTTATTCTTCTTCCAAATTTCTTTTTTTCTTTGGGAAATTGATTTTCAACAGCGCATGTATCAATAGGACTTAAGATAGTATTCTCTTTCGATTCGCCAACGATGGGCGTGATTTTGTAACATTTATTCTTCATTTCACTTTCATTATCGTGCTGATGACTACAACTATGCAAAATGTCATTTTTTTCATAATTTTCTTTTTCTTCTTCTTCATCTAGAATATTTTGATCTTTATCTTCAGTACCGACCCATCCTTGTAAAAATGGATTAGTTACAGTATTTGAGAGATTACATTTAACATCAATTTTAGAATTCTGCATATTTTGAAGGCTTTTTTTCAACGAGCCTGTTTGCTCGTGATTTTCTGTTTTGTAATCCTGAACCTGTAAGTTTTCACAAATGTTTTCGGTATCGACTGACCCTTTTAGAAATGGATTCGTTATGTCAGCTTTCATTTCTTTAAACTTTTCTTCAATCAAAACACATTCGTTTTCTGTGCTTGAGAGGAAAGGATGGCCCTTGATTTCTTGAACAGATGGTCTTTTGTTCTTGTCCCACTGCATCAAAGAAATAATAAAATCATGTGCTGACGTGATATCTTTCTCAGAAATGGCAACAAATGGAAAAGCAGCCTTCATAATCTTCCCGAAATTATTTTTTTCAAGAGTTTCCAACAAAATAGGTTCGGCGTTGCTCTTCCAAGACTCAGCATCAGTAACTTTTCTCATTTTCCGGGCAGGCCAGTCTTTCGTCAGAATATTAAGTGCCATAAGGCCATACATCCATATATCACATTGAGCGCCTTCTATATTTTTAACTTTATCATAATATTCAGGAGGTCGGTACTTTAAAGGAGCTACCATTCTTTTAAGCGGTACTCCGGTCATATTTAAACCGGAAAAATCACACAACAGCGCTCGGTCATCAGCAGTTATTAGGACATTATCGTCTTTCAAATCTAAATGTGCGAATCCAGATGTATGCAAGTATTTTAAACCGCACTGACAGTCAAGTAGCCATCTTTTTATTTTTTGTAATCCCATTTTATCAGTTATAAAACTTTTGCTGTACAGAATTTTATCCAATACATAAGGTATTTGTGGCATTACGAATAATTTTACATTTAACTCTGGTATGTCAATTTTTTCCAGTAATGGCAGGATGTTTTTATGGCTTAAGAGGGGCCAAATCATTTCTTCAATGTGCCATATTTTCTTCTTATCAATGATTTTTACTGCTACTTTAGCATGCTTTGATGAAACGGCTGATAACACTTCGCCGAATCCACCTTTGCCAAGATTTTCGACATGAAGATAGTCTTTTTCACGCAGAAAGTCAACAACAGTTTTTGGAAACAAACCGTCTCCAGAAGACATTTTTAACCACGAAAGCAAATTATATCACTTTCACAATGAACGAAATTCGATGATTAATCGCAAAATATATAAAATCGCTTTAAACCATACAATAGTTTTAAGAGAAACGTATTCGACAAAATTAATTGTGAAATAATTTCACATTTTTTTTTCTCCCTAGTTAGTATTTTGTATGCATTGTTGCATGTAGCAACATTGTTTGCAATACATTGTTGCACTTCAAACATAATATATGGAGGCATTGTTTCTTCAATTGTTGTATTATCTTTCATTGTTAAAAATTATTAATAATAGGTAACATTGTTGCAGAAAAGGCAACGAAAGTTGGAATTGTTCAAATTCCATTTGTTAAAATATTTGTAAAGTTACAGAGCAACACTTGATTCTCGTGCGGCACTGGTTTTGTCTATCATGTAATATATTTCAATTGTTGTAACCTTTTTTTTTTCTTTTTTTTGGGGGGGGGGGAGGGAGAATGAGAGGCTGTTTTTCATCTTATACTAAATTGAAGTAAGGTTCCATTGTAAAGTATATCTAACCACATTTGAAATTTATATATTTAATAAACAAATTATTATAATAAATATGAAATCTTTATAAATTATTAATATTAATCCTTTCAAAAAATTAATTCATTCTGGCAATTTTAGTCTTTTTTTTTTTTTTTTTCTGCTATGTCTAATGTATTGTACCTGGAAATTTTAACGAATATACGAAAACACAAACCGCCTACGCTTAACGAGCGTACATTTAGCTTTAATGGATGTCTCCGTGTTTAAAAAAATATTATTATCAATTCTGTCAAAAGCACTTTTTTCTAAAATTCGCTTTATGATTTTTTTAATTGATTAATATATTTATGCATACGCACATATTTTTTTCTCTCGATCTGCTGGTCTTTTGTTGCTAAACATCAATATTTTCGAAAATTACAGAGTTTACAGAGAGAAAATTACAATGAGGAAACATTATTATAACTCATAAAAATACCAAAGGAGAAAGTATATATTTATACTATATATATAAAACCATAATGAAACAAATTTATGGAATGAATTTGTGAAAGAATATTATAAAAATACTGATTAAATTACTGACTTTGTTTTACAGCAATTTTTCCTAAATTGTGTAATATTATGCAGTGAAATTAGCTCCAAAAATTCCGTATTATTATACAGATCTCACAACTGTTAATAGAATTTTTTAATTTGAATTAGTTTCCGAAATATTATTTTTTTTTTTTCAAATTTATTTGTATTTCTATAATAGTGGCGTCTTAATGACTTAATTTTTGTGGAAAGAAAGACGAAAAGGAAAAAGATAGTAATTATTATATTTCCTGTTTTTTCCAATATTTTCAATGTGAAATTGAAATTATCTTTTCTTTCAAGCGATAGTGCAGACATTATTATGACTAAATAATGTTTTTCAGAGAAATTTCAGAAAATAAAAACTGATATTTTTCAATCATCACGAATCAGTTCCTTTAAAAAAACAGAAATCTTTTGTCTTCTTACAATTTGGCATAATTTTTATAGACATAAAAAAAATCTATTTTTATGGAGGAAAAAAAGAAAGGGATTCTTGGATTTTTTATTGTTGTCACAGTGAAATTGAAAAATGAAATTATTAAAAACAGAATTTAATGGCTATGTGTTGAAAGCTAAAGATACGAAAAATTACATCAAAATATTTACATGTAATATTTAAAATGTACGAAAATTTAAAAGAATAAATTTATTGCACGCGAAACGTATTTAAATGTTATAATTACTGCTTATGTAAAATGTCTTATTTTTAAATATAGTCATATTTAAAATGCCTAAAATAATTTTTAAAAAAAACGCGAAAAAAAAATTATTTTTAAAGCTAAAATAATATTCTTAAGAGTTTGAAATTAAATAATAAATTTATCCGAGAATCTTTAAAGAGAAAAAAATAATTCTTAAATGCTAAATGCATTTAACAGTGAAACTTAACTAATAATTTAAAAAATATATATTTAGAACGATTCATTCCCGAGAATTTTATTGTTACGAGGTATAGTATAATATTAGTGAGAAAGCAAATTTGTTTATATATTGCATCATTTGATGCATTATAAATAGTGGCAAACGTAAGCATTAAGTACTTTCGATTTATTCTGTAGAAATGGGGCACTCAGAAGCCAACCCGGCTAATTTCATTTTTTTAGAAATTCAGCTAATGTCATGATTGGGTTGAAATTTTTCCATATATCTTTGCAGTGCTTATAAAGTTCCCTTAAATATACGAGAATTAATGTGTATCATTAAAAAATAATTAAAAAATAGTAGCATTTTTTATAAATAAAGAACTTGAAATGTTTTAATGAGCATTTTTATTTGTTAAAGTAAGTCGGATTGATTTCTGAGAGTCTCAATTTATATTCGATAAGTACATATTAGAAAATTATGATATTATTAATTAAGATAAACAGTATACATTATAATAAAAACCTGTAAATATTCATGCTGGTGTATCAAAATAGAGAAAAGAATTTATGAATAAGCCATACCTGTTTTCACCAGAACATATAAAACTCGATTTCAGCATAAAATGTAACCGTGACGTAGTTCTGAAAATTATTAGCAAACAGACACAATTCATTCAACCGCATTCCATGTAATGTCGTTATAATGTTCATAGCTTCGTTATAAGGCAAAAATATTACAAATATAATATTAATATTCTCAAATAATTACATAATATTCTCAAAAAAATGGTAAATTTCACTTATCTGTAATCTGCATATTTTTGTCATACATATTACTCATTTACAAAAGTATCCTAAAGTTTAAAAAATTAAAAATAGATTCACAAGATACAGTAACACTTACTATATGATATTTTAAAATTACAGAGATGTACTTACAAAACATTTTCTTCAATGTGTACCATTACATTTATTTTGAGAAAAGAATGCTTAAAAAAACTTGACCTTTTAAATAAGGTTTAAATAGTAATTTAAATTTTTAAGGTATTAATCCGTGTCAGTGAGTTAAAAGGCAAGTAAAATTTATGCAGATGTAATTTCCAGAATCTGCTCTATTTTCTAAAACACATTTCAAAAAGCTTATTTTTTTATATGCATTTGACAATTCAATTCCATTAAGCTACTTCTTTTTTTCATGACTTTACCCGGTGATCTTTAAAAATTAATAAAAGTTCCATAGTGCAAAAAATGACTTTTTTTATGTTGCTCTTAAATTCCTCTACCGGCCTTTTTTTTTCACTTGTACGGCCCAACAAATTCGAAGCCTGTACATTTGTTGCCAAACGTGCATTTCAAACGACAGACATAACTTTGCCTGGCGATCTTTAAATATTAATAAAAGTTCCATACTGCAAAAAATGACTTTTTTATTTTCCTCTTAAATTCCTCTACCGGCCTTTTTTTTCATTTTCATTTTCTTTTTCACTTGTGTGGCCCAACAAATTCGAAGTCTGTACACCTGCTGTCAAACTTGCATTGCAAACGACAGACATTACTTTGTACTAATACAGGAATAAGTGAATTAAGTGTATACAAAGGCAAAGGTAAAGTGAGTAAATTACATAAAAATTTTTTCATAGAATGGTGTACACAAGTGACATGTGTTGGACAGTGACATCTAAAAACGAATGCTGTACAGAACGCTCGCTGTCTATACACTCTCTGCACATAGGCACCAACTTAGAAACCTCTTCAATTTCGTACAAATACTTATTTATTAGTATTTTCAACCAAAATGGCATTGTAAATGACAGAAAAATTATATTTTCTGAAATTGATTCTTTAGGCGCACAGTAATTTAGGTTCATAATATGGATCTAAAAATATAAACCCTCTTAAAATATCAGTTTAATAACCATTAATCTAAATTAACGCAATCGCATATTTAAGAGCTTTAAGCAAATAAATAATCTGCAAATCATAAAAATAAAAATCATTGAAAAAGATTTAAGTTAAATATGAAAATGTCTGACTTTTTTGTCTATACTGTCTTTTGGACATTTTTAGAAATTTTGCAAACTCGGGTGAAAATAACATTTATTTTATGAGAAATTCAACTTAAATGCGGGCATTTATCAGTTTCAATGCAAAAAACATTCAGCTATTATGTTGTGATGTAAAATTGTAAAAAAAAAAAAGTAAAACAAAAAAGATCCCCGAATGGGGACCCAGGGACCGAAGAGATTAGCAGAGGTGACGGGTGCAAATCAGGCAAACTTACACCGGTAATTTTAAATTGTTATTTTTGTCTTAATTAATCTCAGTGATTAAGCAGGGCACGAAAACTTTTAATGATTGGTAGAAGTATACGTGACTGCACTGAGAAAAACCTTGATTCCTGAGAAAACCATTTATTATTGCCTTCGATAAGTCAGCAATTATAAATGTATACTAATTTACAAGGATTTGCACATTCTTCCCTAGTATGCATTTACCCTTAGTTTACAGGGCCGTAGCTAAAGCGAGGAGGACTAAAACATTTCAGCCTCCCTGAAAAATATTCCAAAGTTACTGAAAAAATTTGTGTTCCGAAATTTCAAATGAAATTATGTTCAAAAATCTTATTTAGTTTTGTGGCCCTTTCACAGTTTTGCAGAAATAATAAATTGTAGCTAAAAAATTTCAACATTCGCTCATTCTAATTGCATATATGAAGTTAACGTGATGTTTAATATTGCACTAGTTATGCCCTCAAAATTTTCATCATATTCTTTTTTTAGTATAAAATGAAGTTATTATAATAGTTTAAAAAATCCCTAGCGGCTTGGCCTAGAGGCGGAGGTAGATCTCGTTAAGTGCTCATTTCAAAAACAAAAAATAAAATGTAATTAGAAAAAAACCCAGTTCAACAATTTTAATTTGGCCGCTTTTGAAGAAATCTTAATTTCATTTTTCTGTAAGAGCCAGTTTTATCAGAATCATCTTAAGCTAAACTTGGCACAAATGCCCACTTTGACAGCATTTTTTTTAAAATATATTCTGACTTTATGAAAAAATTGACCAATATGGTAAATTGTATAGTTCCTAAATAATAAAAACTGCCAACTGAATGCATTTGAGAGCAAAAATGGTTTTAAAATGAGTCATAAAATAAGGAATTTGTTATTTGAATACATCCTCAAATCTTCATTCATGATCGCTTTGGAGAATTTTGTTCAAAATGGCTAATTTGAGAGCATTTTTTTAAATAAATTCGGCCTTTATCGAAAAACTGACCAATACGGCACATTATATAGTTTCTAAATATTAGAACCTGTCAATTGGATGCGTTTGAGAGTAAAAATAGTTTTTAAAATGTTCCATAAAATAAGCAATTTGTAATTTGAGTACTTCTTCAATTTTTCAATCACAATCGCTTAGGGAAATTCAGCTCAAAGTGCCTTTTTTGCCAGCTCTTTTTGAAATATATTCTGCCTTTATCGAGAAACTGGCCAATTCGTCACATTACATAGTTCTTAAATAAGAGAACCTCCAATTTGGATGCGTTTAAAATCAAAAATGAATTTAAAAATGAGTCATGATATAAGCAGTTTGGATTGTGTTTTTTTTTCTTCATCTCCTACTTTTCTTTAATTTATTTTTGCTATAAGAATTGGTCCTATAAAAAACTTGTCAGTATAAAAGTTGTAGATATTATTAAGTAGATGTAAAATAAATTTAATTGGATTTGACAGCTTAAGTATTAACGAAGTTATGGATTTTTTTCTTTTTGCATCCCCGCTTTTTCTTTTCGTTTTTAAGTTTTTTCATCAGTAAAAGTTGGTCCTATCAAAATCTTGTAAATACAAAAGTTTTAGACAATTTTTAGAACAGTTATAAAAAAATTTTTGGATTTTATATCTTGAGAATTGACGAAGTTATGAATTTTTTTCTCCATAAAACCCTTATTTTATCGTCTCTTGAGCCTATTCTTTATTTTATAACACATCTGTTATGCATAAACTTTTTGCCTATTTCTTAGAAGTAGACCAAACTTTAAGCTGATTCGATATCTATATTATTTAAGAAGTTATGACGTTTTATCTGTTTTCACAAAAACCCTCCCTATTCCCAGCCCCTTGGTCCGATTTTGCCCATTAACGAACTTAACCGAGATTTTATGCCTCTTGATTTTATGTATCAGTTTGAAAGAGATCTGGGAATAATTGGAGAAGTTATCGTGTCTATAAAAAAGTGATATAGACCGATAGATAGATAGATAGATAGATAAACTTTTTTACTGATGGTAGTTTTGGGGTCTAGAGGTCATGATCGACATACATCTGGAAAAAAATTTCAGAAATTCCAACATAGGAGCGACCGCAATAGGTAGCATTTCATACGAAATCTACCTAGTAAGAAACATGGTACATACAGAGTGGATATACACTAATTTACCTTTCTGCGTCAGAGAGACAGAGAGAGAATAAAGACCCCCCCCCCATACATTTTCCTGAACCCTCCCACCCCCCAATTATTAATTTTTAGCTACGGCCCTGCTATTTTACCAAAAATCTCTTTTTTTCTTACTTTTAAGCTAGAATAGTTTGTTTATGATCATTTTCATCGAACTTTATTGTCATAACTTGTAAATAGCATACCTGTAGCAATTTTTACATCATTATGGTAATTTTAAAAATTATTTTTACTATATGGCAATCACAAAATTCCCGCAGTAAAACCGGTATTCGAAATTAAGATGAATTTATGACTAGATATGGAGTATATTGAAATTACATACGTAACTAGTCGTTGGAGGCCACCGTAATACTTACCCATCATGGATATGCATATTATACTATATGAAAATAAAGCATGTGTAAACTATTTATAAAATGTATTGCAAATCCAAAAACAAAACTTAAAAGTATATTTAAATATACATAGCTTTTAATATATATAGTAATGCTCTATTACAGAATTGCTGACGAAACAATTTCGACGAAATATATAAAACGCCGAACTACTCAAGTAGTACCGAATTGCGTAAAAGAAACATCCTTATAACTCCAAAAATAATAATCATATTAACTAACAATTTTCTGCGTTGGATTAAATGTCTCATTTCCAATTAAAATGTATCTTTGAATTGAAATTTGAATGAAATACAGGGTCATGAAAAATCGAAGAATGTGGAAAACAGGATTACAAATATCTCGGCAACTAACAATACGATCGATTTTGTTCTTTATGCACAATTTGTATTATTTTATTGTCTTTAATATCCATTCCTTAAAATAAAAAAAAAATCGAAAATTTTTATGTACCGAAAAAAATAAGGTGGTCTGGTGTAATAACGCCAGGCGGGGTAATAACGCCAAGTGCTAATATTTTGCATAATTATGAAATAATCTGGTAAATGACACCCATGTGCTCTGCGCAGAAGGATTTTGAGTCATATAAATCGCAAAAAACAGCTTCAAATTAATTTGTTTCACTTTTAGGTCTTATTGTTTTTACAAGCAACTGAAATTAACGCTTGATCTAAAATTTGCGAGATACGTTTTGTGATGCGAAGACTAATTTTTTTATCCGGAAATATTTTGTCAATTACATAAATTTGTAGTACATTTCATGGACTTTCAAAATGTTGTTGAAGATTTTGGATATCTTCTCGAGATAATTTGTAATTTAAAATGTACAGCGCAATAACTATAACGGGGTAATAACGCCAATCCTTGGCATTAATACCCCGGTTGATTCCCTACAGTGGCCGAGCTACAGCCTAAATACTGATTCAAATAAACACAGTTAAAACTGTGCAATGTTTATAATAATTCTATTTAAGCGATCCTTTTTAAGCACAAAGAAGCTCACGGTTTGATAATCTTTTGCCTCGCCTTCCCCCCCCCCCCCCCCCCACCACACCTTTATTTTTCTTACACTTTCCCAAAAAATTGAACATTTTCAATAGCTTAGAATGCAATTTGTCAATTTCTAAGTTTGTATTTTTAGAATTGGACAATCAACATGCAATTATTCCATCTTGTTTCATAGTTCTGTTTGCATGGCGTTATTACCCATATAGGTGGGTAATAACGCCAAATAGCATTGTTCAAGAAATCACGCCATTACATTTTATGAATACATATCTGTTAAATTATTTTTTTTTTTATAGATAGTCAATGAGTTGCTGTATCAAATCATATATTTGTTTGAAAAATACAATCTAAAACTGAGCCGTGAAAATTGGTAGAACCTTAATTTGGCGTTATTACCCCAGGGTACCTTAGTTCCGGATAATCGAAGTTGCTGATATTCTATAGGCTTCGTCCCATTCTTACATACTAAGTACATACAAAATTTTAAGTCTCTATCTCAATTTGTTCAGGAGATAGAGCGTTTACAGACAGACAGACACACGGACGGCATTTTTTTTTTTTTTCTAAAAATATGTTTTTCGGAATCTCCAGCTTCTAAAACGTCTGATTCCGTCAAAATAAAAAAAAATAAAAATTAAAAAAAAAAAAAAAAAAAAATCGATTTTCAAAACGATTGCAAGATTTACCCTATACTATGTATGATGTGTAAGTAATAAAAATTAAACTAAAAAAAGAATTTGAATGTGAATTGAGTATTTAATTATTATCAGTAGATATCGGAATATCTAGCTATTTAAATATCTTTATAATTATGCATTAAAAATTATACGTTAACAAACATTGTACATATTACTGTTTTCAATGGATTAATTTTTTCGGAGGTTTTATTGTATCATTTCCCTTTTTATATGAATATACAGCCACTGAACCCCTCTCCTCTCCCACCACTTCCACCACTACTTTCAGCACCTAAGTTACCAAACCAGCAATTAATCTATTGTACATGTTTTTCATCGATTATTGTTCAGAAAAAAATAAAATAAAATTCCCACATATTTTAACTAACCAATCTTTTCTCTACATATTCCTTGCAATTGTTTTAAAAGTATATTCTTTGAATTTTTACAATTTTTTTTCACTTGATCTTTAACGTATAAATATCAAAGAAAATAATTTTAACACCGTATATATAAAAACTATCTCTCTATTTCAAAATTCTGACAATATTTCTTTTTTATATATACATGATATGTTACTTTTTTATATTTTTAAAAACCAGAATTGCGATAAGAAAGTAATTAATCATCTAAAAAAAAGAGCGAAAAACTTTTGTGATTTTAGTTTCCTGTTTTATCTTTTCCTCTTTTTCTAAAAAGTTTAAATATTTTCCTGAATTTTGTGCCAAGTGAAATAAAAAAACGAAGCCAAAGGAAGTGAGTTTAAATTTCCTGTGCAGCGAATCTGAAAAGAAAAAAGCGACAAACAGGTTCGCTTTTTTTTTCTTTTCTTCTTTGCATAAAATAGATTTTTAAATGCAAATGTTTAAATGTTTAAAACTGTATTCTGTAAATGTGTAATATCACTTAAACAAGCTGAATCCGAAAAAAAAAGTTTTACAAAACATAAAATGAATAGTATGCTGCTGGATGAAATAAATTCGTAATAACTACAGCCTCCAGGTGTAAAGTTTTTCATTAAACAGCAATTTTTATCTCTCTGCAGTTCTTTATATGTATATATATATATCTTTTTTAAGCTTTACAACCGTTAATTTAGATTTTATTTTTATGCGTCAGATTTACCGGAAGTATTTATCTCCAAAAAGGAATTTTCGTCTTTTAATAATGAAGTCTTTTCAGTATTTTAATACTTTTATCAGAAATGTTCTATTTTTACGTACTTTATCTCATATCTCAAATATTTTATTTATCTTTATTTCAGAAAATAATGAAATTTTTTGTTTCAAAAGTAATGTGTAACTGATAAACTGTATACATTTCATTTTTGATTTTTTTTCACTTAATTTAAACTAGATCTTGGACGAAATAAATATCAGAAAATATTATGCGTTAGTTTCTTTTAAAATGTTATTTTATCTCGCTTTTGCAAAAACTGTTTTATGACAACTTTTTTTCTTTATTTTTCCATTTTGGTATATTTCTACGTATTGAATTTTCCTTGAATTTGCGTTTTCTATTTCACAAAGATTGTATGTATGCGTTATGTAGGTATTTTCTTATATTTCAGGTCCCCAAAGACTGTTTTTGATGTTTTTACAATGTTGTTTGTATGTTGTATGGTTGTGTAATATGGCCATAATGAGTTATTTTGGTAATAAAATGAGTCATTCGGGCATATACAGAACATAACTGCCAACTTTCGTATATTTTTTTAAACAATTAAAACCAGAAAATTTAATGTAAAGAAAATGAATTAAATTTAGCAGGGTTGGCAAACCTATGGCATGCGTGTCAGAGATTGCAGGAGAGCTAATTTTTTTGGTACACGGAAAATTAAAATTTGTTTAATTGTTATGCATTCTATTCTATACAGGCAGACTACCACAAACAATGCAATGCAATTATATTTTTCATGAAACTGTGCATCGCAATAATTTTCTTATCTGCGATGCTACGCAACATTTTCGACAAGTATTTTGCTTTCTGTATAAATATAAAAAGCTGTTATTTTCAAAAATATTTTGTTTGACAGTCACTGGAAGAAGATGACAAATGTATCAATTTAGCTATGTGCATTTTTGAAAATAACAAAGTACAAAGCATTTCTTATCGAACGAACGACAGCTTTTGCTGTCGTTCGTTTTTACTAATAATGCATCGTTGTTTACAAATAATGTTCGTTATGTGCTAATAATGTATTAATGAAATTTTTATGTCAATTATACACTGTACTATAATAATTAATACATTATTATAGTACAGTAGAACCCCGCTAATTCGTACTCCGTTAATCCAGATCTCCGCATAATCCGGATCAGTCTGGTCAGTTTCTTTTTTAAAAGTTTGAGAAGCGATCGGCAAAATTTCGATAATATTAATTCATTTAATTTTCGTATTCCTAATTTAAAAAGTCGTTTCTGAAATATTTTCGGAAGAATACCTTAATTTTCTTCATTTAAACTCTTTGATGTTACCTTTCAAAGAAAAATCATGCATCACTTAAGGTTTGCAAGAAAGTTGCTGAGAGTACTCTTCGAAATTTGTTGAAGAATTTATGGTCTAAAAATTGTGATTTCTTGAATAACAAGCAAGCTTGAAACAGTAGCGTAAATAGGCGAGGATGAAAGGAAAATTACACCTGAAGATTTTGTAAGCTTGTTAAAAAACTGATGGTTCTGAGATCCATCACCGACATTAGCAATTGAATGAAGCAAAAAATAATGAAATTTACACCTCAGTTACAGATCATGAAATAATCACTTTATATACAACTGAAGAAGTTGAAAATGAAGATGATTCAGACGAAAACACTATTATCAATGATGATCAGACTAAAGTTATTAGCCATAATGAAGTAAGAAGTCATTTGCAACAATTAATGGTTTTATATTGAACATCAGGTGGAGACTACACCCAATAAACTAAGTATGATCAAGCGGATTTGTGACCGTGCGGCCCGCAAAAGTTATACAAAACTAGCACAGCAGAAGATTTTATAATTATAAAATAGACATTTTTACTGTCTGTAAATATTCAGTATGTTTAATATAAAGGTGATTTTCTGTATGTCTTCTCCGGATAATCCAGATTGGGTCTGACCTCAATTAATCCGAGTTATCGGGGTTTTAATGATACATAATTTTATTCAACTTCAGAAGTTATAAACGAGACATTACATTAATCCTAAGTAAAAATTAATGGAAAAAAAACCTCGTATTTTTTATTTTTTTTCCGTACATACCGCATAAATGAATCTTATTTGCGAAGTTCATTCATTCAATGGCAGACATCAATATACAGAAAAATCGAATTTTGTTTTTTCATATTTTTTAATTGTTGATAGCTAATACATAAAATATGGAGACTGATTTAATAACTAGTGTTTTGTATAAACAACGTACTCGGCAAGTTTGCATAAGTTTGGCACGTTACAGTGTTCAAAGATATTGCATGCCAAATGTCGGCACGCGCAGGTAACAAGGATCACAGATCCTGTCCTATGGTGAAAGAGTATAAAGTTTCGTAGCTCAAAACAGAAGATTCCGAATTCGACTGGGAGGAAAGAGATAAAACAGAAATAGAATTTAAAAATTTGGAGAGGCCAGTATATGAAAAATATGAACTCGTGATCAATAGCGGCGTTTAAAAAGCCCCTAATTGAACACCCCTTAATTTAAAAATATATATTTATTAGTTTTATGCTAAGCTTTTATAAATACAAGTATGGACTACAATTTTTTATAAATACAAATATCGAAGAGAACGGAATTCAAATTTTCAGTAAAATTAGAATTTATAAGATTTTTGTAGTAATTAGTTGTGATGTTTCTTAGTACTTTTTTTTTTTTTTTTTTTTTTTTTTTTTTTTTTTTTTTTTTTTTTTTAAATATGTATTGAATTACAATCAAAAAGAGGCCAAAGAACCCCGATCATACAAAATGGGCAGGCCTTCTAGCTGTGGAAAATGAACTAACAAAAATTACAAAAATATAGTTAAGTGAAATTTCTAAAACTGGGAGGGAAGAGATAAAACAGAGGTAGAATTTAAAAATTTGGAGAGGCCAGTATATGAAAAATATGAACTCGTGATCAATAGCGGCGTTTAAAAAGCCCCTAATTGAACACCCCTTAATTTAAAAATATATTCATTAGTTTTATGCTAAGCTTTTATAAATACAAGTATGGACTACAATTTTTTATAAATACAAATATCGAAGAGAACGGAATTCAAATTTTCAGTAAAATTAGAATTTATAAGATTTTTGTAGTAATTAGTTGTAATGTTTCTTAGTACTTTTTTTTTTTTTTTTTTTTTGAAAAATATGTATTGAATTACAATCAAAAAGAGGCCAAAGAACCCCGATCATACAAAATGGGCAGGCCTTCTAGCTGTGGAAAATGAACTAACAAAAATTACAAAAATATAGTTAAGTGAAATTTCTAAAACTGGGAGGGAAGAGATAAAACAGAGGTAGAATTTAAAAATTTGGAGAGGCCAGTACATGAACAATATGAACTCGTGATCAATAGCGGCGTTTAAAAAGCCCCTAATTGAACACCCCTTAATTTAAAAATATATTCATTAGTTTTATGCTAAGCTTTTATAAATACAAGTATGGACTACAATTTTTTATAAATACAAATATCGAAGAGAACGGAATTCAAATTTTCAGTAAAATTAGAATTTATAAGATTTTTGTAGTAATTAGTTGTGATGTTTCTTAGTACTTTTTTTTTTTTTTTTTTTGAAAAATATGTATTGAATTACAATCAAAAAGAGGCCAAAGAACCCCGATCATACAAAATGGGCAGGCCTTCTAGCTGTGGAAAATGAACTAACAAAAATTACAAAAATATAGTTAAGTGAAATTTCTAAAACTGGGAGGGAAGAGATAAAACAGAGGTAGAATTTAAAAATTTGGAGAGGCCAGTATATGAAAAATATGAACTCGTGATCAATAGCGGCGTTTAAAAAGCCCCTAATTGAACACCCCTTAATTTAAAAATATATTCATTAGTTTTATGCTAAGCTTTTATAAATACAAGTATGGACTACAATTTTTTATAAATACAAATATCGAAGAGAACGGAATTCAAATTTTCAGTGAAATTAGAATTTATAAGATTTTTGTAGTAATTAGTTGTGATGTTTCTTAGTACTTTTTTTTTTTTTGTTTTTTTTTTGAAAAATATGTATTGAATTACAATCAAAAAGAGGCCAAAGAACCCCGATCATACAAAATGGGCAGGCCTTCTAGCTGTGGAAAATGAACTAACAAAAATTACAAAAATATAGTTAAGTGAAATTTCTAAAACTGGGAGGGAAGAGATAAAACAGAGGTAGAATTTAAAAATTTGGAGAGGCCAGTATATGAAAAATATGAACTCGTGATCAATAGCGGCGTTTAAAAAGCCCCTAATTGAACACCCCTTAATTTAAAAATATATTCATTAGTTTTATGCTAAGCTTTTATAAATACAAGTATGGACTACATTTTTTTATAAATACAAATATCGAAGAGAACGGAATTCAAATTTTCAGTAAAATTAGAATTTATAAGATTTTTGTAGTAATTAGTTGTGATGTTTCTTAGTACTTTTTTTTTTTTTTTTTGAAAAATATGTATTGAATTACAATCAAAAAGAGGCCAAAGAACCCCGATCATACAAAATGGGCAGGCCTTCTAGCTGTGGAAAATGAACTAACAAAAATTACAAAAATATAGTTAAGTGAAATTTCTAAAACTGGGAGGGAAGAGATAAAACAGAGGTAGAATTTAAAAATTTGGAGAAGCCAGTATATGAAAAATATGAACTCGTGATCAATAGCGGCGTTTAAAAAGCCCCTAATTGAACACCCCTTAATTTAAAAATATATTCATTAGTTTTATGCTAAGCTTTTATAAATACAAGTATGGACTACAATTTTTTATAAATACAAATATCGAAGAGAACGGAATTCAAATTTTCAGTAAAATTAGAATTTATAAGATTTTTGTAGTAATTAGTTGTAATGTTTCTTAGTACTTTTTTTTTTTTTTTTTTTTTTTTTTTTTGAAAAATATGTATTGAATTACAATCAAAAAGAGGCCAAAGAACCCCGATCATACAAAATGGGCAGGCCTTCTAGCTGTGGAAAATGAACTAACAAAAATTACAAAAATATAGTTAAGTGAAGTTTCTAAAACTGGGAGGGAAGAGATAAAACAGAGGTAGAATTTAAACATTTGGAGAGGCCAGTACATGAACAATATGAACTCGTGATCAATAGCGGCGTTTAAAAAGCCCCTAATTGAACACCCCTTAATTTAAAAATATATTCATTAGTTTTATGCTAAGCTTTTATAAATACAAGTATGGACTACAATTTTTTATAAATACAAATATCGAAGAGAAGGAATTCAAATTTTCACTAAAATTAGAATTTATAAGATTTTTGTAGTAATTAATTGTAATGTTTCTTAGTACTTTTTTTTTTTTTTTTTTTTTTTTGAAAAATATGTATTGAATTACAATCAAAAAGAGTCCAAAGAACCCCGATCATAGAAAATGTGCAGGCCTTTTAGCTGTGGAAAATGAACTAACAAAAATTACAAAAATATAGTTAAGTGAAATTTCTAAAAGTATGGCTCAATTGCAGATTTCATTTATATGTAAAATATTATTTCCATCTTTACATACAGATCGCTTTATCCATATAAACATACAATCTATACCTACATAGACTAACAAAACAAAATTCAGCTAAAACTCAAGGAATTCAAATGCCAGTAAAATTCAATATCTAAGAGACTTCAAAAAACATGTTTTTATAAAATATCTGTCTGCGAGTCTGTGACTCCCTTTGTCTGTCCGTATGTAACACAAAATTTTTGGGCGCTCTATCTTAAGAACTTTTAAGACTATTATTTTAATTAAAATATTTTTTTTAATAATCACCAGTTTAATTTTTTTGTTATTTTTTTTCCTTCTAAATTCTAATTGTTGCACGCAAGTTTAAATAAATATGAAAATTATTATGTATGCAACAGAAATTAATGGATAAATCACGTGAAAACGCGCGCTTAGTTGTTGTTTTTTTTTTTTTTTTTTTTTCATCCTATTACATCATATTTATCATCTATTTTGACACGCAAAGTGAAATATTTTTTTATTTATTAAATTCCTATTCATTTAAATTATTACCCATCTTTTCTGATCAGTTAAAATAGTGGATAATTTCCAGGAGGTGCATTTTAATATAATGGTTCTCTTCATTTATGGAAGTTAATGGTTAATTTTCTATTGAAAATTTTCGTTGGTTAATTTAAAGATAAAATGTTTTGAAGAAGATATTAAACGAAACGCTCTGTGTAAACTGTGATCTCGCTTATCCACTTGTTTTAAGCACTGACCATGCAAGGTGCTAGGTCACTTCAATATGTAATGTGTAATAAATAATGCAATGATGTAACTCGATAATTCGCAACTAGTATATCATTGGCTCCAAAGTATGATGATCATTATTTATTGAAAATATTATTTTCTCAAACGTGATAAAAGTGCTTAAGACGCAACACTAGTCACAGAAAAGACCCGGACGATAATGTTAAGTCTGTGGGGGCATTCCTTTCAAATATCTCGCTGAAATTTTAATATTTTTGCATGATTTTTTTTGCATAGGATAGCTGAAGACGGTCCACAACTGGCCTAGTTTTCACTTTTCCGATTTTGGTTATATATTTTTATATTATGATAGTTTCAATTTTAGAACCAGTTCAAACCGGTTCCGCAAATTAAAATAAATTCTGAAACCAAAATTAAAAAAGTAAAAACTAGTCCGGTTGTAGATCATCCTCATCTATCCATTGCAAAAAAAATCATGTAAAAAAATATTAAAATATGAGGGAGATATTTGAAAGGAATGCCCCTAAAGACACTATCATCCGGGTCTTTTTCAGTGACTAGTGTGGGGCCTTACTAAAGTTTTACACCTGTGTATAAAACTAAACTATATTAATCACTTAACTAATCAATATTTTTCATTGTCTAAATATTATATAAATGTCATATTGAAATATTATATTATATTTGAATATTATGTTATGTTGAAAAAATTTCAAATAATGCCTAATTTTTTCATATCTTTTACAAAATTTGTAATCTTTTATCAGCGGTTTTCAAAACAGAAATTTCTACCAAATTGAATCAGAAAAAGGCATAAATAATGCAAAGTTTACAATAAAATTTACTGGTGAAATAATAAATCATAATGGGCAAAAACATGCTGCCCGTATGACGTACGGGCATATCAGGGAAGCGATTAATAACAAGTTATTAAACAATTTCCACCTGTTGGTAAAGCGAAATCATGGTACACTGTAAAAAAAAATTTAAAAGGTTACTAAAAATTTTTTAGTAAATTTGTATTCCACAGATTTTTTAGTAACCATTACAAACTTTTTGTTGCAAGCGAAACAAGAATTTCTTTAGTAAACTGAACAAAAGAATTTTTTGTATAACTAACTTAAAAATTTTTAGTATGAGCCACCAAGCAAATTTTTGTAATAGCTCCAAAATTATTTTTAATAACTATTACGTGGGCTGGAAGGGCAGGAGCTTCCTTCGAGCTGCATCCAGACTTCTGGCAAAACCGCAATAGATGGCAGCACCAAACATTGCTTCTGCTCCGTCAGGATACTCATAATCCCTTTATTAACGAGTACTTACACTGCATACATTCGGGGCATATTTGGCAGTGGCCAGTATCGAACCCGGGACCTTTTAGCCTGGAGTCCGTTACTATAACCACTATGCTATCAAGGCCACACTAAGTGAATTTTAGTAATAGCTATTTAAAATATAAAATTATTAACTCTATTCGTTGCTAACTTTTTTCTAGTAATTCTTACAGATTTTCTAGTAACCGACTAAGATTACTAAAAATTTTTTAGTAATTACAAGGATCACTAAAGTTTTTTTAGTAGATCGACACTTTTTTTTTTACAGTGTAGTCAGTTAACTTTTAAAACGTTCCATCTTTATCATCGTTACAGTATCCGTATCTTATAAAGAAATTTACCATCCAAATATAACATTCATTTTAATTCAAAATATTATAGCTATTAAAAACAAGTTGGAAACTGCACGTGAAGCGTAGTAAATGAAATGCGTTCGTACGATAATGAAGTTTTAAAAATATCACTCTCATATATCAATCTCATAAAATTGTAAATAGTTAATTACAATTAAAACGCTCATCAAACAATGTTCTCCCTATATCATTATGTAATGGAATATTTTAGTGTGGCCTTGTGAATCAATAACAAATATTCTTTGGAGCACAAATTATGTAAAATGTATATTATAATATGTACTTTTTAGATGCATATCAATTTTATTATATTTGAATGAGTGTAACACTATTAAAATGCATTTGAAACATTTTTCCCCATTGACCATAATGTAACGGAATACTTTTGATTGTCCCTGTAATTGATCTATTCATCCGATTTTCATAAAATTTGAAATAACTCGACAAAATTATGTAATAATTATGTATTTTAAATTTCAAACGCATAAAATACATTTGAAACTTTTTCCCCATAGACTATAATGTAATTAAATACTTTTGATTGCCCCTGTAATTGATCTATGCACTCGATTATCAAAAAATTTGAAATAATTCGATAAAATTATGTAATAATTATGTATTTTAAATTTCAAACGATTCGGTTGAGTAGTTTTTGCGTTGTTATATGCGGACAGACGGACGGACTGAACGACCACTATAGGTACTACGTATTTACATAATTACGAACGCACCTAAAAAGAATGAAACATTAATAAATAAGAAAGTTTGTAGATTGGATCTTGTTACACTCATAACAGCTTCTGACGAATTATCAGTCAAAAGTGTTTTATTATTTTACATATTTATGTTTCTCTAATATTTCTTGAATAATTCATTGTTTAAGGATAATATATTGCACTTAAAATGATTTAGTAGCGTGATAAATATTAAATTTATTCAGAAAAATGAAAAACTACCTATTTAGTAAGCGTCTTGCTAATATGTTTAAAAAATGAATCCGTCAAAATTACATTTAGAAACCTACTATAAAAATAATGTCTGCACGCAAACCTTGGAGAATATATGCTTTCATAAGTCATTTTTTTAATATGTCTGTTTTAAAATGCATGTATATTTAAATGCATACGTATTGTAATTGCAAGTAATATTTTATAACGTATATTTTATTAGATTTTTTTTATTCAATGGATTAATTTTAACACAAACATTTTAATTGGTAAATAAGTCACGCAAATTGTGATTTTCCAAGTGAGTGAAAAATTATGCCGGCAAATATTTGAACCAGGGTTTTTTTGGCTAAAGTTTCAAATGTTTTGCTGAATGAGCTATTTTGGACAAATCTGACTGTTTCAACTTTTTAAAAAATTCTTATTGATTCAGATATCTCGTTTGACATCTGAATCAATGTTTTCTTGCTCAGCGTTGAATTCAGACATATTTCTCCGGGAGAGATTTCTGTGGCTCTGGGGGAAGACACTGTAGATTTCCGCAGAAGATTGCACTTTTTTACCATTAAAAGCATAAAATCTCAAATCTTCCATCTCATTGCTCTGTGGGGGGATGTCTCCCCCCTTTCACCCCTGAATTCAACAATGGGCTTGTTTTCCACCACCTTAAGGCTGCGAGCGAACAGCACTAGTTTTTATTACACTAAAAGAGCAATCAATCAATCTTTGTTTAAGAAGGGAACAAAGGTAAAACCTCTTTAAATGATTTTTGAGGGACTGGCCCTACCAAATTGGCAAAGGAAGGGGAACTTTTATCTACCCAATCTTCCGTCGTAAAGCTGTCAACTGATTTCAAGCTCAATTTCTCTCTTGAAGTTCAAAAAAGTTCACTGAAAAAGCACTTTATACATCAAAGTGCCGACACGAAAGATCAAAAATAGCGACACCTGACCGCAAGAAGTTAGTGCTATGTGCGTGGACCTTAAGGCTCCGTTCAGATTACAATACTCTTCCCTACAACTGAATTCTCAGAAAAAGTGTGGAAGTCTTTTGTATAGGATCCATTTGAGGTTTCTTCATAATAGAAACGAGGGTAATTAACAGAAGAAACGGGACATAAGCAATCCAGCCTACTTGACGGAAAGATTTTTCTTTTGCCGGACAACCGTTCCTTTCCTGCAAAATTCATTAAGATAAAAAATACCGTGTCTCCACAACAAACGAACCAACACCGAACTTCAAGAAGTGGCCAAATGTGTTTGGGCCTTAACACAGCATCGTGGTTGGGACTTGGAAAGCAAAAGCTTATGGGTGGCAGCACGACTAAGAAAACCAAATATATAAGCTTCCTTACGGATGGAATTCATCGTAACAACAACCCCGGATGCCTGTTGAAGCTCTTAACGAATATTTACAGTTGGTTGGATGCGGTTCTTATGAATTTTTTCTGGACAGCACCCGTCAGTCTATCTCCCCGTTTCGTGGGTTTCTCAACTCTGATTATTTCCGACAATCATCGCTCACATTCCACTTCTGAATTGCTTATGTCATGTTCGATTTTAGGCAGTTCAGCTCGCTATATATATGCACTAAGGATCGGCCCTTTCTGTGGTACCCGAGCCCCATCAGTTGCTAAGAGGTTCTGCTTTCTAAGCTAGTAGACGGGAGGTGCTGAGTTCGAACCCAATCGCACTCGCTGGCCTAACCGTTCGGAATTTTCCTGGTTTTCTTTGAACCTTGGATAAACTTGCATAAATACGGGTTAGGTTCCCTTAGAATGAGGAGGATACTCTCCCTAGGGCTTATATCCCTAGTGCAGATAATCGACCATTAGGAATAACACCAAAACCAGTGGCAGACGATGATTACACCTTTCTTGAAATCAGGTAATTCTGTACTTTGTGGCATCTTGCATGCGACTGATGCCAATGTTGTTTCAAACAACATGTTTAACGGTGGAGAGTTAATCACCCAGTAATAGCAGAACTGCAGATATCAGCATTTGCTTAGGTGTCCAAATACTTATTTGTAAATAGTGTACAGGGTAGCGAGTAGTCAGAGAAAAACTTAGCCAAAAAAAGAGGAAACTACCAGTATTTTCTTACAGAAAGTATTTCAAATAATATTAAGAGATTAAATAAAGCGAGTTTCTCTTTAACAAAATATTGGTATTTAAGGGTGTATTTCGATCAAATCCGTTTATTTTCAGATTTATTTTTAAATTCATTTTTACTCTCAAATGCACCAAACTTTCAAAATCTCTTATTTATAAACTACATAACGTGCCATGTTTGTTGATTGTTTGTTAAATGTAGAAAATATTGCAAAACATGCTGTTAAAGTTGCCGACTTGGACAGAAATTTCCGAACTTGGAGATCTGGGAACGAAAAAATGGTCGAACTGAGAAAATAATTGTTTATAACTTAAATTCTAATGAATTTAGGGAAAAATTACATCATACGACATCTTGCTCATCACTTCAAAAATCACCCCAGCAAGTATCATGTTTCTAATTTTAAAAATGAGTCTGAAAATCTCTCGGAAAATTTCGAGCTATTGAAGGTGGAAAATCATTTTATTTTTTCTAATACTCCCTTAGTATCTTTCTTGACTGGATTTTTCTTTGACCTCTCGCCACGCTGGTTTATATATGTGTGGCATGTATATTCAAATTTATTTAAGTTTTTTAGGTTTTCAGAGCTCATTTCGGATTTTTTCTTTAATAACGTCACTGTAAATGAGTGTATTTGACTGAAACAATTGCAATCAATGGGCCGAACCATTCAGCTCTCTTTTGGCGAAAATATTATCTAGGCCACTGCTGCAATAACTGCATATAATTGTGAGAAAATCGGCGAACAGATTTAGCATCTAAATGGATTTTTTTAACCATTCTTGTGAAGATAACTAATAAACATTTCTTCTTATATCTCGATTAAATTGTTTTTATTGTCTTTGTTTATAATATAGTGTGGGTTCTTATTACTTGCACTGTAATTTCATTAGGGAAACACCCTTTATATTTTCATCATTTATTTACACTATAATACAACTGCTGCTAACGCAGTCCCCCGAAAAAAAAACATTCTTACATCTCCGATCTTATTTGGCCAACATGCATTGTCTTACAAAAACAGATCACGGTATCGGTGCGCCATCTATCTTCAGGGAGAGCTACTATTCGAAGATATTATACCCCTCTCCTCATAGTTCAAACGAACTACAAGCATACTTGGTCTATTGCTTCTTCGAACTGGAACACTTTTCTTCGAGTCCTCATCATTATTTTTAGTCACAGTGTCCTTTACAGATATATCTGTCATAACATCATTTTTATTACTCACAACAGTACCTGTTACAATATCATGTGAAGGCTGAGATTTGTTTGGTTCCATAATATTCTCATTATCACGTTGGTCTTTTATTTTCCCATTAATACCAGAAAAACAGTTTTTATTAACCCTTTCATAATTATCATAAACATTGTAATTTTTACCACTATAACCCATATTTTCAAATCTTTCTGACATTCGATTGTTATTGTGGTCATTTTCTTCAATTCTTTCAGATTTTTCGTAACTTATCTCTGTGTTACGTCTCAACTGATTTACATGACGTTTACACATTATTCCGTCACATCTATTTACTAAACCCCATCTACTTCCTAATAATTTTATAATTTTTCCTTTTACCCATTTCTCCCCCTTTCCAAAATTTTTAACGAAAACTAATTCATGAAGCTTAAATTTGTGCAGGGGTTGCTGTATTTTCGGTTTTGATAGTAATACCAAATGAAGGGCTGTTCGAATCGGCCTTCCAAACATTAATTCAGCAGGAGTTTTACCAGTCACCGAATGAAGAGTTGAATGATTTTCTAACAAAAGTCGTGCAATTGATAATGTTATGTCATTTTTATCTAGCTTCCTAAGACAATTTTTCACAGTTTGCGGGTATCTTTCCGCCTGGCCGTTCGACGACGGATGATATGGTGGAATAGGTGTATGCTTAATTCCATTATTTTTAAGAAATTCCTCAAATTCCTCACTTGTGAACGCGGATCCATTATCACTGACTAATTCTACTGGTAATCCAAATGTCGCAAAAATTCTTCTTAGTACTCTAATAGTATTTCTACTATCGGTCCTGGGCACTACTTCTACTTCTAACCATTTTGTATAAGAATCAACTACTATTAAAAAAAATTTCCCTTCAAACGGACCTGCGCAATCTATGTGAATCCTTTCCCAGGGTAATTCAGACTTCCATTCTAAGGGTTTCATTTTTGGATTATCCCTCGCACAAATTTGGCATCTACTACATGAATTTATTATTTGTTCAATTTCCTTATCCATGTTTGGCCACCAAACCACCCCTCTAGCTTTAGCTTTCATGCAAGACATACCCTGAAGAACAGAATGCAACAATTTCAATATATATTATCTACCTTCCTCTGGCACAACTACTCTATGACACCATAATAAACAATTTTCTAAACAGGAAATTTCATCCCTTCTACGAAAATAAGGTTGATATTCTTCTGCTTTAACCTTTCGAGGCCATCCATGTAGTACCCACTCTAAAATTTGTTTAGTTACAGGATTTTCAGTTGTCCACTTTGCAATCGTTTTAGAAGTAACAGGCCAATCATTATTATTTGAAACAAACATTATTTCAGTAGGATTACTTACTATATTTACAGTTTCTGGGAGAGGTAATCTACTTAATGCGTCCGCATTTTTAATATTTTTATCTTCGCGATACTCAATTATATAATCATATCCTGCTAACATAAGCGACCATCTCAGCATTCTAGGTGATAATGTATTAGGTACCTTTTTAACAGGATCAAACAATCTAATTAAAAGTTTATGATCTGTTATAATTTTAAACTGTTTACCAGCTAAATATTAATGAAATTTAGTAACACCAAATGTTACAGATAAAGCCTCTTTATCTATCATTGCATAATTTCTTTCAGTTTTATTTAAAGTTCTAGAAGCATAAGCTATGGGTTTCTCTTTACCCTCAATAATATGGCTTAATACAGAACCAATGCCATATTCTGAAGCATCACAGTTCAAAACAATATCTTTGTTAACATCATATAATTCTAAAACAGGTGATGTACATAATAATTCTTTAACTTTTTGAAATGCTTTATCATGCTTTTCTGACCATGTCCCTTAACATTATTATCTAATAATCTATGTAAAGGTTCTAAGACATCTGAAATATTAGGTAGGAAGTTTCTATAATAAGAAATTAAGCCTAGAAATGAACGCAACTGTGACACATTATTTGGAATAGGTGCATTCAAAATAGCATTAACTTTTTCTGGAATAGGTTTAATTCCTTCCTGACAAATTTTATGTCCTAAATAGCAAACATCCGAAACCATAAATTTTAATTTTTCCTTATTTAATCTTATACCATGCTCAGAAAAGCATTTCAGAAGACTTTCAACTCTTTCAGAATGTTCTGATTCATTCCTAGCACTTATGATTACATCATCTAAAAATACACCAACATACTCATATTTTTTTAATATATTCTCTATTTTTCTCTGGAACATTCCAGGAGCACACTTTACACCAAAAGCTAATCCTAAAACATTAAATAATCCTTTATGAGTATTAATAGTTAAAATTTTACTACTTTCATTATCTACAGGTTGTTGTAAATAAGCATCTTTTAAATCAAAAACAGTAAAGAATTTTCCACCCGACAATTTAGAGAATAATTCTTCCATCCTAGGAAGAGGATAATTATCATTTTCTGTATTTCACTTTACTGTGGCTCTATAATCACCACAAATTCTAACAGTACCATTTGGTTTTAAACAATTACTATAGGACTAGCCCAATCTGAATGATCGACAGGTTTCAAAATACCCTCTTTTGTTAATCGTTCCAATTCCAAATCAGTAGCTCTTCTCAAAGCAAACGGAACAGGTCGAGACTTAAGAAAAACTGGTTTTGCATCCTTTTTCAAATTTATTGAAACGGGAGGACCTTTTATTGTACCGATCCCGTCAGCAAAAACATTTGGAAAATTTCTAATTAAATCATCTTTCGAAATACTTTTAATCATATTTACATTAGGCCAAAATAATTTTGATGCTTTTAACCAAGTTTTTCCAATTAGACTCGGACCTTCCTCTTTAATAACTAACATTTTTAAATCAGGTATACAATATTCATCGACAAAAACATCTACTTTTAACTCACCTAATACAGTTAAAAAATCTTTAGTATAAGTTTGTAACTTAACTTTAGATTTAATTAAAGGTAGCTTACCTGAGAACAATTTTTCTGCCACATATTTACTTACTATAGTATGCGCCACCCCGCTGTCAATTTCAAATTTAACATTCACGCCATTTATTTTTACATTTTTTTGCCACGTTACACTATTTGAGTTGTTGTCCGCACAATTAAAGCAGTATTCTTCTTGAACAGTTTTAATTTTACTGTTTTTGTTCTGTTTATCATTTTTCATCATAAACTTGCGATTCCTACAACATACTCTTAGGTGATCAAATTTATGGCACAGATGGCACTCTGCATTCTTGAAAGGGCACACTTTAGGATTGTGTTGTTTCGAGCATCTATAACACGGTTTCTCAGGCGTGATTTTTTCTTCTTTGGGCTTAAATGGGTGAGAGAACTTTTCTGGTTTCGATTTCTCCCCTCTAGCACGCACTTGATTGACAGCTGTACTTTCGCCTATATGTAGTGATTTCACACCGGCTTCTGCCGATTCTATAGATTCGGCGATCTCCACCGCAGTCTGGAAATTTATTTCCTTAGAATCCAGCAGCTTTTGTTGTATCTTTTCATCTTGTATTCCAAACACCAGTTGGTCACGCAGGCGGTCATTTAATGTGTTTTCGAAATTACAGAATTCAGACACTCTTCTAAGTTCTATTACAAACTCAGCTATGCTTTCCCCTGGCTTTCTAAGATGTTTCTGAAATTTGAATCTTTCCACAATTTCACTTGGACAAGGATAAAAATGTTCTTTAGTTTTTTTTTTTTTTTTAATCTTCATATCTTATCTTATTTAACGTCTTCGGAACAATAATGTCTCTTAAAATTGTAAATGTCATTGTACCAACAGAACTAAGCAAAATATTCTTTTTCATTTCTTCGTTCTTTATATTATTCGCGCAGAAATAAAACTCCATCTTCTCTATAAATAGTCCAAGGAACCTTTGAGTCGTACTCTTCTAGCCGACCCAGTGAAATAATTTCTTTTTCAACAGCCATTTCTTTTTCGGCGTTTACTTTTTTTTTCACAATATTTTTCTTTTCAAAATAATATGGGTAAATAATCCCATCCTATTCGCCACTTTATAATACCGTGTGAGTTCTTATTACTTGTACTGTAATTTCATTAGGGAAACAGCCTTTATATTTCCATCATTTATTTACACTATAATACAACTGCTGCTAACGCAGCATCCCGAAAAAAAACATTCTTACATCTCCGATCTTATTTGGCCAACATGCATTGCCTTACAAAAACAAATCACGGTATCGTTGTACCATCTATCTTCAGGGAGTGCTATTATTCGAAGATATCACAATGCTCATCTTACATCTCATAACAATAATCTTTAAAATCATGTAAACACTATTTTTTTAAATGTTTACACAAAAACATATTTACACTCAGAGTATAATTTTTCTGTGGATTTTGTTTTTACTTTTTTTTCCAACAAAAATTTAATATTTACTATTATTGTCAATTAAGTCATAACTTTTACATGTGTTTTGTTTTAACATCTTTTCGGTGAAATTTACTGTGTTAGTATTGCCTGCATTTATAAAGTATAACTTTTACTTCTTTTGAAAAAAATTTAAAATTTGCTATTATCTACAGTCAAATATGTTATAATTTTCAAATGAGTCTTGGATTTATTTCTTTTGAACAAAATTTAAAATTTGCTTCTATCTACAGTCAAATATGTTATAATTTTCAAATGAGTCTTGGATTTATTTCTTTTGAACAAAATTTAAAATTTGCTTCTATCTACAGTCAAATATGTTATAATTTTCAAATGAGTCTTGGATTTATTTCTTTTGAACAAAATTTAAAATTTGCTTCTATCTACAGTCAAATATAATTTCAAATGAGTTTTGGATTTATTTCTTTTGAACAAAATTTAAAATTTGCTTCTATCTACAGTCAAATATGTTATAATTTTCAAATGAGTCTTGGATTTATTTCTTTTGAACAAAATTTAAAATTTGCTTCTATCTACAGTCAAATATGTTATAATTTTCAAATGAGTCTTTGGTTTATTTCTTTTCAACAAAATTTATGATTTAATATTATCAGCAAACAAATATAGTATCATTTTTACACGCGTTTCTTTTTCAACTTTTTTTTAACAAATTTTAAGCTTTATTATTATCAGCAGACAAATATAGTATAATTTTTACATGTGTTTTGTTTTCGATTATTTTAAACAAAATTTAAGATTCATTGTTATCACCAGTCAAATATAGTATAATTTTTACACGTGTTTCGTTTTCAATTTTTTTAAACAAAATTTAAGATTCACTATTATCAACAGTCAAATATAGTATAATTTTTACTGTGTTTCGTTTTCAATTTTTTTAAACAAAATTTAAGATTCAGTATTACCAACAGTCAAATATGGTAAAATTTTTACAAGCGTTTCGTATTCAAATTTTTAAACAAAATTTAAGATTCATTGTTGTCAGAAATCAATTATGAGGACCTCAGAAGCCAAGGGATACAAGTGACAAAAATTCGATTTGGAGTAAATTGAGTTCAAAGATAATTGACGTTGAATTTGAACATCAATAATAATTGACGTTAAATTTGAGCATCAATAATAATTGACTGAATTGAAATAGGAAATGCCACTTGTTTCATGGTGGTCTTTGAACTCTAATTTGTATAACTGTAAAAAAAGTAGAATACAATTTTCTTTAAATTTATAATTAATCAATTTTGATTACTATTTGGCAAAAGTGGTTTATCTTTAAAACAGAGCACATAATTAGAAAACTAATTATATTCCTTTACCTGAAAAGGAAAAAGCATATTTCCAGGTCGTCTATGCACTTAGTTAATTTTTTTCAATTTTGTCACTTATACCCCTTGATTTTTGGGGATCCTCATATAGTATAATTTTTATATGTGTTTAGATTTCAATTATTTTAAACAAAATTTAAGTTTTACTATTAGCAACTGTCAAATATAGAATAACTTTTGTATGTGTTTCGTTTACAATAATATTAAACAAAATTTAAGATTTACTATTAGCAGCGAACAAATATAGCATCATTTTTACATGTGTTTCGTTTCCAATTCTTTTTAACAAAAATTAAGATTTTCTGTTGCCTGTAGCCAAATATTATACAGTATGTCCACTCTCAACGGGGACCAATTGCTAATTTCTAAACCGTTAGTGATAGACATATAGTTCCAATTGCAAAAATGCTTTTAAAAAGGCAAAGAATTGTTTTTTAAGCGGTTTAAGTTTTTAAAAAAATATTAAAAAAATACGAAAATTAAATTTTTATATTGTCTCCCGTTCCTATAATTGATATTTAGTAAATTTTTACCACTACACTAACAAGTAAGACAAAAAGTCCCATTCCTCTGCGATAAAAACTGACCGAGTAATAGCTGTTTAAAGTTGAAGCATCTTTTTTTTTTTTTGCTGCAAAATAGGGGTCAGTGACAAATTTACTGGAAATAAAAATAAACATCAGATATAAAACTTAAAATTAAACAGTCAGAGTAAAAAAAAATTTATACGATACTATTTTTAAATTTATGTTGATGTTTAGATATTAAAGCAAATTATACAACTTGTACTAAAAATATAAGTAAAAAATAACAGAAATTTTGTTAAATTAAATTATGAAAAGCAACAGTCACAATTTGTTACAAAATTATACCTATTTAAAATTCGATTAGATTACCGTAAAATGGGGTGAATAGGAACAGTGGGGTGAATAGGAACAGTGGGGTGAATAGGAACGAAACTTCCCGGTTATGCAAATAAATTCATTATAAATATATGTGAGGATATTTTTAGTTGCTAATTTTTTTATAAGAAGGTAATAACATTAAGAATTGGGAAATTCAATTTTGACATGTTTGCACTACTATTGGGATATATAAAAAAACTTCAAGATCATCCTCAAAAACCACATTTTTTCAACGTCTTTAAAACTTTGTATGTAAGTACAGTATTTTTCGTATTCTAAACCTAAAAGTGGGGACTTTTAATAAAGAATAGACCTGTGAACGATATTCTGTTTTAAATATTACTTGTTTTTAAGCTACATAATGAAAAAATGAAAAATGGCTTGTAGCATCAGAGGTTTAAGATTTACGGGTCGAATCGGAAAACGTTTTCTCTCATGATTTATTTTTTTATACAGTAATAGTTTCCTGTAATATATGAAAATATATGTATGAGTATGTATTGTAACAATAATTTGTTTGTTCTAATTACTTGAAGATTTTAAAGATGCCAAGAAATTACTTGGTTAAACAAAAAAGTCAACACCTAATCCAACAGACATGGGAGACACAATAAAAGAATTTAAAAATAGCAAATTAGTTACAAAAATTGCACAGAATTATCTTCTTACAACCACAACATTACACAAACATCTCAAAATGAAAAACCAATAAAAAAAGAGGGATGCAAACAGTACTAAGGGCTTGGGATGGGGGTGTATTAGTAGATCGTATTAATACATGCAACGATCGGGGCTACTCGATAGATTCACTTACCCAATGACTACTAGTAAAGGATAACACAGAACAGGGCTGAATTTGTATTAAATTCTACTTCTGCAATTCGAATATAATTTCTTAAAATAAATTTTAATTTTTCTAGATTTCAAAGTTGTTTTCTAATTTTTAAAGAGGTATATCTTTACTTGTATATAAAATAAAGGCTTGGTTTCACAGTAACTATATGTTCCTATTCCTCCCTTATCATTATTATCTGTTTTTATTAACTCTATTAAAGTTTGAATCGGAATAAATAAAGATTATAACATTTGTTCCGATTCACCCCTATCTGCGGGGTAAATCGGAACACCATTAAAAAAATAAATAATATATATATAAACAGTAAAAATGTTTCTTTTTTGCTTAAAAAGTAAAAAAGAAAACAAGAATGAAATTTCTAGTAGAAAAATAAAAAATAAAAAAATCATTTGTTGCTTTTTTTTAACGTTAAAGTTGAAAAGTGTTCCGATTCACCCCATTTTACGGTACTTAACATAATAGAATTTGGTGTGGTCTTATAAAATAAATAAATGGTACGCACCTAAAATCGTATTAATAATACATTGTCATTGGATATAAATAAGTATGAATTGAACCTCGATCGGATACTTGGAAGTGAGTTAAAATTTGAATACAAATTTTGATCTAGGAAAACATATATATGAACGTTATAAGTAAAATAAAAACTTATCAAAATAACAAAACCTTTTAAAACAAAATCATGAAAAGAAACAGATTTATTTCCTTAGAAAATAAACCATACGTAAAAATACAACTGAGGATGTAAATTTCAAAACTCGCCTTACCATCTTTGTTTTCTATATCAGTCTATACCATTCTGCAATAATGTAACACTAAATCTTCAAATTTATAATGAAAACTAATGGATGCATTTAAAGGTTTTTTGCGATTTCCCAAAATTTGATTTTTCGATAAAGAGAGTTTTGATACTCACATCTTCAATTAGTTTAACCAATCTAGAAGTTTATTAATAAAACTTAACACTACTGTAAACCTTATTCGATGGCAGCACCTTCAGTTAAATCGCTTTAAAAATATTTCTTTACCTCATTTAAAACATTTTTGTAACTGGAACTATATGTGTGTGACAAATGATTTAGAAATTAGCCATTGGAAGTCTTGGAAATGGACATCATTTATAATACTTTAAGCACTTAATGTATCCCTTAACGTTTCCCGTAATGTGTTCCCTTAACTGTTTATACGCCGAATTAATATCGTAATGTAATTATAATTTTGTTTTCCCTATATTACAGCTTCAAATGTTTTAATTTATGCATAAAAATTTAGAAAATTACAAAAAAAAAAAAAAAAAAAAAAAAAAAAAAAAAAAAATATTTCTTTGTTTTGTTTTTTCTTTTTTTTTTCAATGTTTGCATTTTGTTACATGATTATTGAATGACAACCTGTGCAAATATAACAAATTATTTTTTGCTATATCTTATGGTATATATATATATATATATATATATATATATTTTTTTTTTTTTTTTTTTTTTTTTTTTTTTGAGTATTTTCTCGAATTCTAAAAACATTTAAATTCCTAGCGGTCAAATCTAAGTAATATAGAGAAAACTATAAAAGCAAATAATATATTTTTTATGCAAATTAATGAATTTACATTTTTCTTATACCCGTGATAAGTGCTTGAACATGAATTTATTTTTTTTTTTCTCAAAAGTCAAAATTAACCTTATATTTTATAAGAAAAACAAGTACATAGTTATTATGTTGGAAAATATATATTTTGTATTACAAATAATGCAATGTTCCTATTTGGGAACTTTGGCGTTTAAACGGTTAAAGCTTAATCCAACTCATCCGTTTTCAATTACAGAAAAGTGGTTTAAGTCATGAAATTTAAACTTTTATAACTCGGTCAATTTTAATGTTAGATGAATGGGTCCTTTTTTGCATTGTTCGTTAGAGTGATAGAGAATTTTTACTAAATATCACTTATAGGACCGGGGGACCGTGTAAAAATTTAATTTTCGTAGTTTTTTTTTTAAATCTAAATCGGTTTAAAAAAATTCTTTACATATTTAAAAGCATTTTTGCAATTAGAACTATATGTCTATGACTAACGGTTTAGAAATTAGCCATTGGTCATCTTTGAGAGTGAACACATTGTAGAAATTTAATCTGTGTTAGTTTTTATTATTTACAACAAAACTTAAGATTCTGCCTTTAGAAAAGTTTATAAGTATCTGTAAAAAAGAAAAATAAATAAAATCCAGTCCTTTTCACACCCCATTACCTTTCTTTTGACGTATTCCTTAATTTAATATCTGTCTGACAATTTCCAAGTAGTAGAAGGAAAGTTTATTTCTCTAAGGGTACCACTTTAATTGATCGATGTAACCAAGTTGTCACTTTCTTTTCAAAACGAACATTCTCCCATTTCAAATGGGTAAAAGTTTTCCAACTTTGTTGGCCCAGCTTCTTTTCTGAAGTCCTCATTTCTTGAAAACCGTTAATTTTATTATAAATAGCCTGACGTTGAAGCATAGCAGGAAACTTTCATTTTATTAGCATGTTTTTGGAAAAAAATTAAAAAGATAAGTTTCGTTATTGAATTAAAATGTTTCGCTGATGAGACACAATGTCAGAAAATTTTTATGCGTGAGCGTAAACAGTCATCTTAAATCTTATTAAAATTTACTGTATTAAGCATTAAGAATGCAATGAATAGTCAGTAATTATTCGTTAATTAGATTATTTCCCTGTAACACTGATTATTTAAAAACTCGAGAATTTGAAAATCATTTTTTTACACATAGATATATATTTTTAACTTTCTTTTGTATATAGAAATTACTCATAATACTTAAGAAATAGAAGAATTAATTATATTTAAAGGCGAGAGAAATATTTGATGGTGTTATTCATAAATTTTTTAAAATAAAATAATACCAGTACAAGTTAATTATTAGTTACACTACATATAACAATTAATATTTCACTTATAGTAAGTTTAGTTTACTGCAATTTGATTTTTAGAGCAAAGTATAGTTTACTCTAAAAATCAAATTAAGGATTCACCAAAGCATGATGTGCTAAAAAAATGTAAAGTCTCTGTTTTTATCTGCATATTATAGTCTAAGTATTATACTCTGCAGCATGATAGTGTGAGAGAGGAATATGGATACCGCTACTTTTGAAAAGAAATCTGCGATACAAAATATCTTAGAGAATTCGGCTAGCAATGAATAAGATTATAACACTTCCAGTAAAATTAAATCCGTATATCTTAGAAATATTTTGAAAATTTAAAAAAGGAAACATACTTTAAAAACACAGGGCAACAAAAAAAAAATTTTTTTAAATGGTCTGACATGTTTTAATGAATTTAAGATATTTCAACCTCCAGGAACCGGAATATGGCATCCGTTTCCGTACATCAGGTAAGGTTTTGCTGTGAAGTTGAATTGAAAAAAACAAATATATACTACAAAAGTGTAATTAACTGAACCGAAAAAAATGTACGTATGTTAACAGAAAACATGTTTAGTTAATTACATAGTTAATTAACAACTAATAGACAGGAAAACATTCGGTTAGTTCACTGTTTTGTCATTGTGCAACACTAATGGTAGGAATTTCCTTTTCGTTGAGGTCCGAGCATGGACGGCAGCAGGAATGTCTCTATGGAGATTCCAACAGTAATCCGCCATCATTACTGCATCCCAGCGACCTTGGTATCTGTTCTCCATCTCCTTGATCTCCTGATGAAAATGCTCTCCCTGTTCATCACTCATGGAGCCTAGGTTGTTAGGAAAGCGATCCAAATACGAGAATAGGCAATGCATTTTGACGCTCATGTTACATCCTAGGTTTCTGAATGCTGTTATCATATTGTTCACCAGTTCAACGTCACTATTGGCCTTCGTGTTGCCGGGAAAGTTTTTCACAACTAGAACAAAAGCCTTCCATGCTTCCAGTTCCACTTCACTCATATGTGTTTCGAATTGCGTATCTCCCATTAGCTGACGGACCTGTGGACCATCAAAGATGCCAGCTTTCAGCTTCTCAATGCTGAATCTGGGAAAAACCTGGCACAAATACATGAAGCAGTCACCATTTTTGTCGAGAGCTTTGGTGAATTGATTCATCAACCCCAGCTTAATGTACAATGGAGGAAATATGATCTTCTCTCTGTTCACAAGAGGAGTGTTGATGATGTTCGCTTCAGGGCACCAGGTCCTCCCTAAGAGACCAGTCCTTGATTGTGTAATGATGAGTCCTGTCCCTACTGTCCCACATGCAGATGAAACAGGGGTACTTTGTAAACGCTGATTGTTGTCCCAACAAGATGTTCACCATTTTCAAATCCACACAAATGTACCACTGATGGTCATCATAATGAATTTTCTCCAGAGCATACTTCACTGATTCATACTTCTCCTTCAATGTAGTTGAGTGAGTTGGTGTTACAGAGGCAAACTGGTTGCCATTGTGTAGAAAAACACATTGTAGTGAGCGCTTATTGCTGTTGATAAACAGCCGCCAATGTTCGGGGTCGTATTTTGCCACTCTCAGCGTGTACAGCAGCCGTGCGATATCATTACAGTACACCAGGTCAAGCTCTTCACAGATATATTGTAGGAAGTCTTGATGTCTGTTGCGGTAGAAAGTGATGCGAACACTCTCAATGAGACAGTTTTTTTTCCTTTAATCTGGATGCCAATAGTTCGGCAGATGACTTGGAGAGGTTAAGATCGCGAACGAGATCATTTAGCTCCATTTGTGTGGAACTGGAGTACTACATTCTGGAACCACATAGTCGTCGTCATCAGCAGCAACCCTGATGGGGGAGGATGATTCTTCGTCAATGTCCGGAAGTTCTTCAAACACGGGAACAGGAATGGCTTTAGAATGGGCCACAGGACGACGTGCTGACTGCAGATCTGGATATACCAGGCTACTCCGGTTGTTTCTGTTTATACCAGTCAGATCTACAGCGCAGATGTAACAATCTGTGACATGGTTGGTAGGCTCCCTCCAGACCATAGGAATTCCAAATTTCAGAGCCGTCTTCTGGCCTTTGGTCCACGCACGAAGGTACTCGGTGCATTTCTTGCATAATATATATGTGGGGCCAACCTTTATCTTGGTCACCTAGTGCCATTTGGAAGTAAGCAAGGTTGGTGATTGGCTTCCTGTTTGGTACAAGGGTGTATTCGCCACAGATATAGCAAAATACATCAGGCTTATTCCTACATGATCTTTTTGAAGACGCCATTTACTTCACATAGATCCTGTAATGAAAGAAAATCTGTCATTAGTAATCCAGGGCAACGAAATACGACTTCTCGGAACGCTACACACACAAGTACTGCAATGAAGTATAGGCATTTATGCCGGAAATCACTTACCCTAAAATGGACATTTGCACAAAAAATTGACCTGATAGAGCGAAACCGTTTTGGGTTTTGGATTCAGGGTATGAAAATGAACATATATCAGCTGGAAAAAGTTAGACCATTTTTTGGCTGTTGACCAGTGAAATACACAGAAAAAAGAAATTAAAAATATTAATATTCCGAAAAGGTATAAAAAGTAAAAAGGCATTACACACCCATAGGTTTAAAATTAGCGACAAGAAATTGATATGCTAGTGAACAACATTCTCAAAATGTCCATGGCTGATTCAACTACCCTAATAGCATGAATGGTCACAGTGACGTCACTGTCAGTCACTTTGGTCACATCACATCTGTGACCAAAATACCACCACTCAGTGACGTCACATTGTGACTGAGATGTGACTTTCTTAAAAATCTTTAGAAATTTATAAATATCCTTCAAAACATGTTATTTACTTTAAAAAACATCTTTCTGGCAATTTATATATCGTCCCTTTTGTCACAGTTTCGTCACAATGTTAATGTCAAATTAGTCACAAATGACACATTTTTCTCAAATTTGTCACATTGTGACCACTTTGTGAAACGTCACAAAAGAGCTCTAAAACGGCCATAACGACTTCACATTTTAGTCACTGTGACTTCACATCGACGTCGCGTGACGTCACATCGACACTCGATGGTCACAAAGTCACAATGTGACTTCACAATGACGTTGCAGTGAGGTCACCATGCTTTACGGGTATAGTAGGAAGGTTAACTTTTAGTGTTCCGTTCATCTGACAAAACCGTATCCGTCTCTGTCCTCTGTATGTCTACAGATCCGTCACAGAGTCCGTACACAAAAACTGAATAAGTTAGAGACATCAACTTATAGCTGAATACCCCGTGACACACGACAAATCATAATTTTTTTTTTAATTTTTTATTATAATTAAATTAATTTTATCAATGCCATCCGCTGCTTTTGGGAATTTACATTTTAAAAGATAACCTTAATTTCAGCGTTTGGTGTGCCAACATCATAGCTTGGAGGTAAAGCATCTCGCTACTAAACAGAACGTTCATAGTTCGAGTCCCAGTACTGGGAGTTGAAATTCTAATATAAAGATGGATTCAATTAAAAGAAACTTCGCATTTTTTGCAAATTTAAAAGTTTATAATATATATATATATATATATATCGATTATACACAGCGAATATATACATAGCAATTTATTGATGATTCAGAATTTTAAATTTTCTTAAAACATTTTTTTCGTTTTTAGAAATTTAAAATTTTATTTGTATTTTTCATTTTATTTCTATATATTTTATTTTATTTACACATAATATTTTTTTTATTCCACAACCGCTTTATAGTTCAGTACCAATTTGAAAAACTACACTTTATTTTTCAAATAAATAGTTAGTGGGACATAAATTTACAGCAACTTCAATTGGTGAAAACATAACTCACCTTTCAGCAAAATTCCCAAAGCCATGCATAAAATAGAAAAATTGCTTGCCTATAATAAAATGTAACAGCAAAGATTTATAAGTCCAAAAAGCAAAAACAAAATTAGGTTACTTTTTAAATCAGTGCGTTTTTGCCGCATGGTATTCAAATGATGGCGGCTATCTTTGAAACATTGTTGCCACTCGTTAAAAATAAAATATTGAAAAATTATTCTTAAACATACATTATTTAAACTTTAAAAAATAATTTAAGTAACTGTTGTAATTATTTTTACAAAATTTTTCTTTGCCGAAAAATGTCTTGTTTTCATGCAATGGCCCTTTGTCAGACATATTAAACAAGTAGATTGGCTTAGAAGATGTAAGAGTGGTTGATCAAGTAAAAATAAAAAACACCAACAGGCGGCTTTTTCTTGGTCATAAATATTTAAAGAAAATTCCATACAGGCATTTCCAATAAAATCTTCATAATATGATCAGGGCCTGATTACTGCACAGGCCAAGTAGGCCATGGCCTTGGGCCCATTACTACTAGGAGCCCCAAATAGAGTAAAATGATTTAGAAATAAAGTCTTAAAATTGCAGTTTCTGCAATTATTTTCTCAAAAATCAAAACGTATTTTGGTTAGCTTTACAACCATATTGTAATATCTAATAATATTCTCATTCCTTAAGCTCCCCCTCTACTCCCCCCCCAAAAAAAACAAATAAAAAATACAGCAACTATTTTGCTTCGAGAGGCCCCTAAAAGGTGCTGGGCCTTGGGCCCCACACAACATTAATCGGGCTCTGAATATGATTAATAAAATTGTATTTTATTATTTAGGGAAATTTTAGTGTGGAAAAGCTAATGCATATTTGATTTAGATCGAACCAAGATTCTCAAATTATTTGACACCTTTTCTATGTTTTTATATGATTTTACTTAACTCTTTCCGGCACACTGTTCCCGGTCTGGGATACCTAATTTTAATTCCAAACTTGCAAACGGCACCAATAATATTTAGTAAAATTTTGCCTTTACAATAAGAGCTTAAATTAAGGAATTCAAAATATCTAAAAAATTCGTTTGTGAAATCCGGCGTCAGTCGATAATTTCTCGTTTCATAACAGATTTTGCCCGTGCCGGAAAGGGTTAACCCCACTTGGTTTTTCTATGTAAAGATGGAATTTCGTAATCCATTTTTAACCTTTTACAGGCCAAATTCAGATCCAAACATATTTTTAAATATTTTTTTGCACATTAAGCCTTCTAATGCTATTCTAATGTTAAGGGATATTAGTCATTAATATGGAGGGAAAAAAATTATACGTAATTTTCAGAAAGTTCCCAATCGGGAACATTGGTCGCTTCCGGCGGTCATTTTCCAGTAGTCATTGGTCATTTTTATTATTATTTTTATTTTTTTTTTTGTACATTTCTCCATAAATGATAATAATGTAACTTCTATTTTAAAAAATCAAGTTATCTAGTTCGAAAAATCTCCTTCAAAAAATCCTTTTTATGACTGATCATTTTCCAGTGGTCATTGGTTATTTTTATAATTTTCTGTACATTTCCTCATTAATGATAATAATGTAACTTCTATTTCAAAAAATCAAATCATCTTTTTACTGTGTCTGTTAATCTTTTCAAGTCATTTTTGATTAAATTTAATTTTTAATAAATTTTTAAGCTTATGTTCCCCATTGGAAACATTGGCCAGTAAAAGGTTAACTCACTCCCTGATGTATTATTATATAAAAAATATGTACGAAAATTTGTTTATAATGATAATTAGTCTCATCAATGCCATAATATAAATTGAATCAATGTTATAAACTAGCTGCAGTATAATGTAACTTCTAATTAAAAACTGTATTATACATGTTGTAGAAGTTGTTATTATGGATAGGGATGTTTTTTTTTGCACGCTTTCTTGCGTTTTCATTGATAGGAAATAGAATTTGTATCATCATGCAGCATCAAAGCTGAAAACTTACTTATAGCTCATAGACAGTACTACAACCGAATTTTTTGCTGTGTCCCTGTAAATAAACAATAAATGCCAGGTACTTAATATTATACAATAAAAATCTTGTAATGCACATCAGTAATGAATATAAATTGCATTATATTTGAAATAGCTCAAGTTCATCAAAATACGCTTCTCCTTTTAAAAGCCTTATAAAAATATTTAAATGTAATCTTTCGACAATAATAAGTTGAAACTTCATATTTTTATTTTAGCTAAGTTTTTATGATAAAAAGCAACAATTGACTTGTTGAATGCAAGTTTCTTAAAATTGACCTTTTGAGTTAATGTAAAATTAAAAATAGGAAAAAACTTCACTAACCATATACTGTGAAACACTATTTAATATTTCTAGAATACTCTAACGAAACTTAACCATTTATTATCATACAATCTGTCTAAATGAATCATCAGGAAACTACTAAACATAATACTAAATTTTCAGTTACGAAACGCGTATCATAGTGTAAATTACCAGTCAGCAATTTCCTTTAATAAACTAAAATGTACTCAATTTTTTTTTTGTTCTGCCATGTAGAGGATCTATAGTATTTATATACACCAAATAATAGGCAAGATTTAAGTTGAATTTAAAAACCTGTGCAACAATTCAACATGCATTTCAGTCAATTATCGTTAATAGACAGTACTGTAACAGAATTCTTTTGTGTGTCTTTGTGAATAAACGATAAAAGCTATGCATATCATATTCTAGAGTAAGCCTTTTGTAGTGAGCCTTAGTGATAGCGTATTAATGTCAATATTTTTAAAATAGTGTAACATTATTAAAATACATCTTAAATAAATTTCCCTCTTAGACCGTAATGTAACGTAATTCCTTTGAGTATCTCAGTAAATGAACCATAAGCTCTACACACTGTATTTTGAGTACTGAACATGCTATAAGCTAGGTTAACATGTATAAATTTTATCGCAATCCGAATGCATTCACGCGAACTAGAGCACGTACAGGCAGACAAACAAATTCAATTCATAAGTGTTAAAAAGGTATTATCTAAAGATTCATATGTCGATTTGTCGACAGATATATTATTGTACACAATAATAATTTTGAAACTGTCGATAATATGCTTTTATTAATCAATTTTCTAAATTACACAATAAATATATGGATACTTTGTTTAATTTTTTTAAAAGAATACAAATTTATGTAATAAGAAAGGAAATATATTTAATGTAATTTTTATTTAAAAACATTCAGCTTTATTAAAGTATAGAAAAAACAATTACAATAAATCATTAATTACACCATGACATACGACAATCTATGAACTTACAAAAACTCTGTTATCTAATATAATTAAAGTCAAATAACCTTGATTGTAACTTTATCGCTATTTGTCTTAGAAGTTTTCTAACGTTTAATTTCAAGAATACGAAATTCGTGCAGTAAGCATCTCAAAAATTCGATTTTCTAAATTACAGAATAAATATAGGGACTTTTCGTTAAAATTTCTGTTCAAAATGCAAAATTATGTAATAAGAAAGGAAATATATCCAAATTAATTTTTTACATATGATTTTTTACATTTATAAACATTCAGCGTTATCAAAGTACAGAGAAAACAATTACAGTGCGATTCATTAATTACCGTGACATACGACAATCTATAAACTTACAAAAACTCTGTTATCTAATAGAATTAAAATCAAATAACCTTGATTGTAACTCTATCGTTATTTGTTTTAGAAGTTTTCTAAAGTTTAATTTGGAGAATACGAAATTCGGACAGTAAGCCTCTCAAAAATTCAATTTTCTAAATTACAGAAAATTTGTATGGACTCTTCGCTAAATTTTTGTACAAAATGCGAATTTAAGTAATAAGAAAAGAAGTATATCTAATATAATTTTTATTTATAAACACCAGCTTTATAAAAGTACAGAGAAAACAATTACAGTGAATTCATTAATTACCATGACATGCGAGAGTCCATGAACTTACAAAAACTTTGTTATCTAATACAATTAAAGTCAAATAACCTTGATTGTAACTTTATCGTTATTTGTCTTAGAAGTTTTCTAAAGTTTAATTTAGAGAATACGAAATTCGCACACTAAGCATTTCAAGAATTAAATCCGACTGTAGCTGAAGGCTAGAAATTTCAAACCATTCTAAAAGACAAACGGGTAAAGATTACGAACCGACTGAACAGCCGGCTTATCCCCCTAAGGAGTTAAAGGCATTGCTGAGAGAAACAACGGAAATGCACAATAAGAGCTTACGCATTAGAATGAGATTAACTTTTAATTAAATGTCACACGCAGTCACACTAATGGTGAGGCCCCAGTTCACTTGCCAGGGAGAATATTCTGACGCGGCAATGCGGATCAGGTTCGCTGCGGCAGGAGATCTTAGAGTGTATTTCAGAGGTCACAGTTTAATTCATTCACAAAAATAATGTAGACACAAATCTTTTCAATTTTAATGAAATGGCGCAAACACTTTAAGTGAGTTAAGAAATCGGATTTTATGCAAATCAGGAGGATGATCATCAGCGGAATATCTTTGTTCAATAATTATATATGGAATATTGTAAAGAGATAAAGGTGGGTTCAAAGATTAAAGAGAGACATTACTATAGTTAAAGTGCATTAATGTAAGATTTTTAAAAAAAGCTTATATCAAAAAATTAAGAAAAATTACTAATTTCATACCCTGGAAATATGTCTTAAATTAATTCTCAATAAAAAATTAAGATATGTGAGGACCCCAGAAGCCAAGGGGTACAAGTGACAAAATTTCGATTTAAAGTAAATTGAGTTTAAAGATAATTGATGTTAAGTTAGAACATCAATAACAATTGAGTGAATTGAAATAGGAAATTTCTGCTTGTTGCATTCTGCTCTTTGAACTCTTATTTCAATAAATGTTAAAAAATAAAGTACAATTTTCTTTAAATGTATAATTAATCAATATTGTTCGTTTTTCGAAAAAAGTGGTTTGCCTCTATAACTCAGCAAATAATAAGAAAATCACTTATATTTCTTTACCTGAAATGAAGAAAGTATATTTTTAGGTCGTCTGTGTATTTAGTTTATTTTTTTTTCAATTTTGTCACTTATACCCCTTGGCTTCTGGGGTCCTCATATATATTTATATATATATTAAGAGTAAACTTCTATGGGTTCACGCAAAACTTATTTCCTATGTTGTTAATCAAGCTTCACACTATACAATACAAAATACATTACACACTTCGCATAGTTGTCTCAAAGATTAAAAATTGATAATAATGTTTAAATTCAGTCAAACCTCTGAACTAATTCTTGCTTGTAATAGAATTTAATAAATTGAATTTCAACCTTGTTATTTCATTCTGCTTGTCTGTTGTTCAAGTTTAACACATTTACCTTATACCTTTTTATTAGTGACTCTTCTACTGGGGTTTCTCTTTCACGCTGCATTATTTAATCAGAATATTTTTAGTATTCGTGTTTATTGTACAAATGGATACATATAATAATGACGTTTTTTCCAATCGATGTATTTATATGGTTAGTACGCTGATTCTTTATGTATACTTTTTGTGAAAAAAATGCAACATGTAAAAAGCAAACATAGTTCCTGTGTGAAGAGCCACAAATTATTGAAAAGATGTGAATTCGCATCAAAGATGGCGAGTGTATTAATAAATATTTTCCTTAAACTTTAACTTTTTTTGTGCTTCATTTAAGATAGAATTATTTCGGAACTACACTTTAGTCAGTTCGTGGCATATTTTAATGATTTATATTATTTAAAACCAGCTTAATACATTTTTAACGTTTGAACAAAGCATTTTTTACAGCATACCTTATACATAAATGATTGACGTTTAATAAAATATTAACTTAACCCTTAACTCGTGAAGTGGGATGTTTTGCAACAAAGAGAAATTAGATATCATCTTTTCATTTGCAAAGAAAATTTTTGTGATATTTAGATATGTAAATTTATATATATATATGTATATATATATATATAATTTATACATGTATGTACATTTACAAGACTCTTTCAGTTGTTTCTATACAAGTAAATAACACAAAATTTACAAGAAATTCTCTTAATTTAATAGGCTAAATTTTGAGAAGTGAAAAAAAAAATCACTTTTAGTGTTTAATTCTAGAATGACACGCCGCATACATTTTTCGAACTGACACAAAATCAAAAAAAGTTTTTTGGTTAGAGAAAAAAAAAGAGAAAAAAACATAATTGTGAAAGTTTTATATAGACTAAACGATAGAAAAAAAGACTTTAAAACATAGGCAACAAACAGTATATTTAGTTATAAAAAAATTACATTATCCCTAGTATTACACACATTTTTTTTAACAGATTGTGTTTACAAAACCCAAAAGAAATCCAGCTATCCAAAAGTTCGCAGTGATTCCAGTTGTCTATCCATTGAAACAACAAAGGTACCTTTATACTCAAAGTGTAAGCCCTGTAAAAAGTGTAAGGCTGCGAGAAATTTTGCGGTTTGAAAGACCGCCAGTATGACATTTTAGAAACTGACAAAATAAAAACTTGGGATTTAAGAGACTTCAATGTATTATGCTAGAAATTAACAAAATAAAAAGTTTTGGAGTTTGTGAGACCCAAGTGTGTCATTCTAAAAATATACAAAATAAAAAGTCGGGGGTTGAAAAATACCAATGTGCCTTTCTAGATATTGGGAAAACAAAACTCGGGGTTTGAGATACACCAGTGTGTCATTCTAGGAATTGGCAAAATAAAAATTCTGGATTTAATAGACTTCTATGTATTATAGGAATTGACAACATAAAAATATGAGCTTTGAAAGGCAATAACGTGTCATTTGCCAAAATAAAAATTCGAGGTTTAAGCGTGTCCTTCTAAAAATTAACAAAAAAAACTCAGAGTTTAAGCAATTTTACTGTTTTTTTTTTTCTTTTTTTCTTTTAGGTACTGACAAAATAATAACTCTTGTAAACCCCGGTGAGTCATTCTAGGAAATGATAAAAATAAAAACTCGGGGTGTGAGATACACGGATGAGCCATTTTTAAAAAAGAAAAATTGGAAATTTAGATACATTGGTGTATCATCCTAATAACTGAAAAAATAAAAATTTGGGGTTTGATAAACTCTGATGTGTCATTGTAGGAATTGACAAAATAAATAACTCGGAGTTTGAAAAACTCTGATGTATCATTCTACACTGTAAAAAAAAAAGGGTCGACCTACTAAAAAAACTTTAGTGATCCTTGTAATTACTAAAAAATTTTTAGTAATCTTAGTCGGTTACAACAAAATCTGTAAGAATTACTAGAAAAAAGTTAGCAACGAATAGAGTTAATAGTTTTATATTTTTAATAGCTCTTACTAAAACTCAGCTGGCGTGGCCTTGATAGCATAGTGGTTATAGTAACGAACTCCAGGCTAAAAGGTCCCGGGTTCGAAACTTGCCACCGCCAAATACGCCCCGAATGTATGTAGTGTCTCGTTAATAAAAATTTATGAACGGAGCAGGTAGGAATGTTTGGTGCTGCCATCTATTGCGGTTTTGCCGAAAATCTTTCGCTTCAGAAGTCTGGATGCAACTCGAAGGAAGCTCCTGCCCACGGGCGCATGTAATGGTTATTATAAATAATTTTGGAGTTATTACTAAAATTTGCTTGGTGGCTCATACTAAAAATTTTTTAATTAGTTATACAAAAAATTCTTTTGTTCAGTTTACAAAAGAAATGCTTGTTTCACTTGCAAAAAAAAATTTGTAATGGTTACTAAAAAATTCTGTGGAATACAAATTTACTAAGAAATTTTCAGTAACCTCTTGAATTTTTTTTTACAGTGTAGGCATCGACAAAATAAAAGTTTGGGGTTTGAGATACATCAATGTACCGCTCTATGAATTGACAAAATTAAAATTCGGAGTTTCAGAGACCCCAGTATGCCATTATAGGAATTGACAAAATAAAACGTCTTGGGATTTGCAAGATCCCTGTATGTTATTTTAGGGTTAACAGATACAATACGCTGCATATAACCAATCTAAAATGATTTTTGTAAAAAAGTAATTCATTAATCTTCTACATCGAAAAAAACAAATTTTACATTGTAAAACATTTTTTTCTGAGCTTCACTCCACAAATCATGTAGTCCCTGCACTCTCAAAATGCTTGCGATATATTGAGATTAATGATATGTCTATGAACGTCAATACACATTTATTAGTATATTTCCTTCTATTGAAATTCCAAAAACAAAATTTATGATAATCTCTTTCACTCGCACTATTATTTTTTTTTATTATTATTATATCTTAAATAAAGTTTCCCCGTGTAACTTTGAAGATGACAAGTGTATCAGTTTCCCCCCAGAAAGCGGTTAGTACTCACTCCATTGAATAAATTTAAGGCATTCATTCAATTTCGGCATTAAATGAAATGCATTCCTTCATTACTTAAAACAGGGGCTGTTGACAGGAGAATGACATGCTTAATATGATATGCTCCGCAGGGAACGAAAGAGGTTGATCTGTATCCATTAAGAAAAATAAGTGGGGAATCCTTGATTGGCTTTAGCATGGAGTACTTTACCGTTTCACTTAACTTGTCAAGATTCTGTCCACCGGAATGATACAAATGTGAAAATAAAAATGTAAGTTTAGTTCGATATTAAATTTACGAACTTTTATTGCTAATGTAAGGATTCGTTTACTGAAGTTTAAAATATATAAATATGTTATTTGACACTTTTTTATGGAAAAAATTGTATTAATTTCTAGATTTTTATACGGATTTTTGAAAATTAGAATTTATTTCTTATCAATCGTAGTATTTATTTATTTATTGTGTGGAAAAAAATAAAATAAGAATAAATCAAAATAGCTAATTATAAAAATATACCATATTAATAAGAAAAAAAATGAATTACACGATCCAGATTAATTCAAATAAATTTTTAGTGTTTAACAAATTGATATACACGTTTTAGTTAAACACCTAAATAATCTTCATGTTATTGTTAGTGCTATTTCTATTTCTTCTCTTAAAAAGTTGTTGTATCAAACATTTAAGGGAAAAAAAATAAAGAAATTGAACAATGGTTTTAACTTCAGTTCCAAATCAGTTCAGCTCTAAATCAAATCAGTTTCAATCTCTTCGGTTCTAATCTCAACTATGCCACATATGTAATAAACCATTCGGTTAATATCTGAGTAGCTCAGGGCAAATAAGTTGAGGAAGGAATTGTCATGAATGTTTTGGACATCCATTTTTGGTTTGTATGGGCTGTATTAGATAGTGCAGAGTCTTGTTAAAATACATACGGCCTCCATGTATTAGAGAAGTAATTTGGTGTTTTAACATCCCGGTATAAGCAACGGCGTTGATTCTGTCATCTTGAAAAATGCAATGTGGAAGCATCAGATTGTCCTCGCTTCTCAGGACCCCTCAGATCGTTAATGAATTAAAAAAATTTCTTCACATGTCTTTCAAAATATATTTGATGATTTTACATCATCATCAACCTTTTTGCGGTTCTATTTCTTGATCTGGGCAAAGTTTTTCTCTTTGGAAAAGAACAGGACAATTTCGGACTTCTCTTGATGTTTCAACTTGTTAAAGAGACGCTTGTTCCTAGTCACGTGCTTTTCCCTGGTCCTCTCGGGCAAAAACTGTATTCTCCTCATCACGCACAACCTCTAACGAATGTTCTCATATATCACATATCATACTGAAACCTCATCAACCTGCATCTCCTTCGCGAGTGCCCTGGTCGACTTCGTGGGAATTCAATCGACTACACTGGCGAATTCCTGTATCTTGAATATTCTGTATTGCTGACAATGTCGTTTCCTACATGAAATTTTATCGTTCTTCTGTGGCTTTCTAACATTCTGAACTGTAATTTTTAACTATTAAATTTGAAGTTGTGGACCATCCATGGCAATGACATTTGCAACTTTTTAATTTTTCCTAAATATTCAAATTTTTATTTTTTTCCATGTTAACCCTCTAAGTATTTGGAACGTAATATTCCATTCACTAAGCTTCAGGTTTCACTGCAATCTGAGCAATATTTCGGATATTATAACGCTATAGATTTAATGAATTTTCTATACATTTTAGAATAATTAATACTCTCAAGGATTACATTCATATTTGTACTTAAGTTTTTTCTTTTTAAAATGTTGAAAGAATCATAATTTTTGAGCAAAATTTATACAAATGCAAAGAAAACAACATTACAATTTTGGCCATTTGCAAGACTTTCAGAAGGTTAATTGCTTTCACACAATGCAGTTCATAACAGTATTTTATAAAATAAAATTAAAACGTTCAAGTTAGACTCATTATTATTATTATTATTTGCCAAAAACATAAAATTTCACATTTTTGACAATGACCCTATAGTCCGAAATGCTTTAAGAATCCCATCTTGTCCTCTAAACATGATTTCTGGAAATTTTAAGACATGAATTTGGAGACAAATTTGTTTTCTAAAGTCGATGCCTATGCTAATACTGGAAATTTTAAGACATGAATTTGGAGACAAATTTGTTTTCTAAAGTCGATGCCTATGCTAATACTCATAGGTTGTCTCTACCCATAAACCCACGTTCTACATAATAGTGTTAACTTGGAATAATGATTTGTAAAATATCAACAAATGTATAAATAATTCTTAAATTATTGCTAGGTTTTACATTAAACATAATTTTATGATTAATGAACAAGATAAATTTGATTATAGTAATAAAATGAGATGAACATATATCACGTCTCTAAAATTACTGAATGATAGAAAAGTCACGCAATATCTGAAAAAATATTAAAAATATTTTATTCTAAAAATACGTAAAAAAGCACTTATTCTTAGAAATAAAAAGTGAAAGAAAGGTTAATATAGCAATAGGACATGATCTGAATGTTACCCGTTTCTTCGGATATATGCACGTTTTTATCACATTTGAGACTATATTTCTCAATGTTTGAATGATTATTTTTTTTGTAACAAGTTTAATAAAAGGGCTAATTACCAAAAAGGCGCGTGAAACACGAGATTTCATTTTAACCCTTCGGATTCCAGTGCCCCTTACACAAATTTTATTATTTGATTAGCACCACATTTTTTTTTAAAAAACTTTCCTTGAAGTAGACAATTTGAAAAATTCTCTGATTAAATAAGGAAAATTATATTTCCCTTTATTACTGGTGCCAAAAACAAATTTTGAAAAGAAAGATTATGTCTCCGCTGCGGAGAAAACGGAGGGGCAAGAGTTAAAATTTAATAGGCTTCCCTGACTTCAACATAGCATATCTATTCCCTTTTCAGGTGCATTCGTAATTATATATATGCTCCAAATTCGTGGCATCCATAGTCACCGTCGTTTGGCCTGTCCGTCTGTCTGTCTGCATATAACAGCCCAAAAACTATCCATCCAAATGATTGAAATATTGTATATAGAATCATTGCAGAATGTTGTTGAGTCATTTCAAATTTTATGAAAACTGAATTGGAACTTAAAAAGATATTAATAAAAGTTTTTTTTCCAATCTATTAAATCTTATCATATGTAATTAATTCAATGATATCCCACGACAGATAATATTCTTAAGTTGTCATGGTGATTACAGCCTATTTAAGATGGAGACCTATTATTTCCATATTTTTGAATTTGATACATATAAAAGTAATAAATTTCGCATTCAAGCATTTTTGCATAAGAGTGCAACAACTATTGCACTCAGATCTGAAAATTTTTAGGACTTGTTACAGTGCGAACGTATTAAGTAACATTTTAGCGAATAACACACAATATTTTCTTGTATGTTAGGGGAGACCGGGGATGGTTGACTAATTTTTTACTAAATCATATATATTTTTTGTGTTTTCATCCATACAGACAATAAAATCGCATTAATGGATAGAAGAACTATTAAACTAATAAAAAACAACAAAACATAGTTAATTATTCAATATCATCATCATGTACAAATGCATTTTACAGAACATCAACTCTTAGTCAATCTACCCCGGAACCGGGGTAGGTTGACTATATGCCCGGGGTAAGTAGACCTACGTATCAGAAAGCAACAAATTATGAGAAGAGTCAAGTAATAAAACACTATTTTCAATTTAATTGAACTCTTTATTAAAAAACCATTTTAATCAGGTACAGACATCCTTTATAAGTCTTTATAAAAACTATCAACTCTTAGTATTTAAAGTTTTTAAACTAAAATCTTCTTCAGTTTCATTTTAAATCACACATAATTTTTTCTATAACTTCTTATGAATGTAACATATTAATTCTTATTAATGTAACAATTTAAAATTTTCTTACGCCACAAATTAAATGCACATTTTGCATTTCTCTACTTAAAAAATAGTAATTGTTAAATACTTGTATTTAGTATTTAAACTTTTATAAACTAAACTCTTCTTCAGTCTCATTTTAAATCACATATAAATCTTTGTATACTTAAAAATATAAAAAAAACAGACAAGTTATCAGTCTTCATTATCAGAAATACAGTGTTTGCATTCAAAAAACATTAGATTACCTCTTACACATTTGGCATGAACCCTTAACTTACAAGTTATGCACTGAATCCATTGTTCGCCAGAGACACTATCGGCGTAGGATTCAGTGCATTCTAAACAAATCGTGCTCTCGTCATCTGAATCCACAGCATCGTCATTTCCATCGACGGTGTCATCAGCAACATTCATCTCATTTACTTTATTCGTTCCTTTTCCTTTATCCGTTCCTTTTCCCTTACCCTTTCCTTTTCCTTTGCCCTTCCATTTTCCTTTACCCTTACCTTTACTCGTTTTTTTCCTTTTTCTATTCTGTTTTTTGTATCTTTTCTTCTTTTCTTCAAAGTTTCTCTATTCTTTTTCATATCTATAAGATTTTGTTTTTCAGGGGTGTTTGTATATATAGTACTTTTACGTTTCCGAATATTTCTTCTATTATCTGCTGTAGCCAAAAAGAAAAAAAAAAAAAAAAAAAGACTATACTTATTAAAAATTGAATAAAAAGATAATTTTAAAGATATTTTAAACTCAAAATGTCATTGGGGTTGGTTGACTAATTATTCAACCAGCCCCGAAAGAAATTAGTCTACCAACCCCAAACGACATTTTAAGTTTCGATGGCATGGATAACCTAAACACTGCCATCTAATTAAGAAATAACACATAAAATAATATCAATATGGACTCATAAAACACTCTGACTAACAGGCAAACGGTTAACATAAAATGTGTAGATACCAGATCAAAAAATATGCAACACGAAAATATTACTTACATGATATGAAAACAATTCACGGGTCACTGCTCGAAAACGGCGTGTGCCGGCGACGCGACGCTACCGACGACTGAGCGGGGGGCGGAGAGTGATGTGCGGCTGCGCTGGGATGACGCAATATTCATACCGTTGGCGAGTTTTTGGCGGTTAGTCTACCTACCCCTATAGTCAACCATCCCCGGTCTCCCCTACCTTGCTTAAAATTTTATTTCCCTCGGTTTTATGTATTTATTTAAATGTATACCGGAAAATGCAATATAATCAAGGGTTCTTGTCTTATGCTTAATCCATACCCTTAATTATCATCACCCAAAAATTCAAAATGTACTTTGAATCCTTTTAACAAAATAGCCACTACTTTTTTGAAAAACAATGCACAGTCTCCACTAAAAAAAATTAAATTGTAAAAAAAAGTTTTTAAAATCCATAAGATTTTTTTTAAAATACTAAGATTTTAAGAACTTCTCCTTTTATATAAACATGTTAATAAAAATTTTATATTAATTAAGAGAGGTGTTACAAAAATTAAAAAGAAGTAACATTGACATGTTCCAGATCTGTCTAATAAAATCCATAATCATAATTTAAAAAAAATCTATGATCAAGATCTATGACCGATTCTATGATCGAGCCTTTATTTCGTAATAAAATATGTTTCATTAAATTTACTGAAGCATTTAAAGAGACATACCTCCGATGCAGTGGTCGAAAAACTACTTTATTTTTTTGTAGCGAATGACAATTACAATTTACTTTATTATTATTATTATTATGATTATGGATCTTATTAGACGGATCCGAAACATGTCAATGTTAGATTAATTTTAAACACGAATCTTATCTGTGATCCATAGTATCAGACCAGAATCTATGATCGTTGAGGTTATTTGGGTGAAATAGTCCTCCAGTGTTCGTATGCGGGATGGCTCAGTTGGAAAAGCATTGGCGGCTTCAGCCAATACATCCCTGGTTCGAATCCTGACCCGGACTTTTTTCACCCCTTGGAAATTTTACATCTGTTATGTCAATTTTATTTCTTTTTAATTTTTGTAACACCTCTCTCAAGTAATATAAATTTTTTATTAAAAAAAGTAAATTGTAATTGTCATTCGCTACAAAAATAAAGTAGTTTTTCGACCACTGCATTGGAGGTATGTCCCTTTAAATGCTTCAGTAAATTTAATGAAAGATATATTGTTACGAAACAAAGGCTCGATCATAGAATTTTATTTTTATGAGAAAATGTCATTTCCATCTTCCACCAAACAAATGCTTTTTACAGATAATACTAAAAACCACAAATGAAATTTCTACTGCCACGACTTTCACCAGTATATTGCAACTAAGGACCGACCAAAACCGAAACCGAATTTCAGCAATCTTTTTTTTTTTTTTTTTTTTTGCCTAGAATTATTTTAATAAAAATTAAGTATTCAATTTATACGTAAATATACAGAATTATTAAATAATTATACATGTAAATTTGCATGCAATTTAAGTTGATCTTTTTCAAAATCTCTTACTTCCATATGAAATTAAAATGTAATTAATTCATCTACGAAACAGAATGTTTTTCTAATAATACAAATTTCATCTAATTAAGAAATATTTTTGGTGCACGTAATTAGTTTTCTATTTTATATTGACTTTTATAAATGATCATCTGTTATATTAGAATTTTCTCAAAGAGTACCCAAAACGCTTCTGTGGTTTCAAACTAGAAATTTTGTATTGCAGTTAAGTCTACAGCTTTTAATAAGCACGAGAAAAGCGTCTTCAATGTTTAATCATGTATCCATTGCTCGCTTTATAATATGCACTCAAGTCTTGAGTCAGTGATGATTGACGAAGTTTTTATTACAAAGAGTGAAGCTCATAGCAATAAATAAAGGATACCTCATTTGAGCCAATACAGCTCAAATCTTCTTAGTAATATTGACAATTTCCGAAGGAAGAACGAGATTTTTGGAATACAGGTAGTTTGAATCAGGCCAAATTTTCGGCTGCATTTTCACCGGAAGTGAGTATTTTGTGAAACTCAGAGTTTGGAACGAAAACGAAACTGAGTTTCGACCGATATTTAACTGCAACAGACATTTAAAGTAGAACAATCTTATCAATATAAATTTTGGATTTTGTACAATTTTTAAAAAACTTGGTTGCTCTATTTTTCGATAACACCTTATCATGGCAAACATTAGTCTTCAAAAGCCACGATATTGACGAATGTCATCATTTTATAATAAAAATCTTTCAGTACTAGAAAATAAAAAATGAAAAAGAAAAAAAAAACGAAGAAAAATAATGTATTCTCTTTCTTGTTCTGTTTCAATGAAAGAAATCAGGACAAAACTATATAAAAAAAAATTCTAAAGAATAAGTTCCTTTTATTCTAGTTTCGTAATGCAAATTACAATGACACACACAAAAAAGAAAGAAATCACCCCAATTTTACTTTAGTCTAATTATTTCGAGTCAACTTTCAAAATAACCTTTCGTTCCCCCACCATTCATATATATAGGAGTAAAAACTAAAATCACAATGTATCGAATATGGAAAAAAAAAGCCTTTTTAAATCGTTATTCAATTAAAACAACTTTCGAGAGATCTTAATTAAAATGCTTCGCTTCCAGCTTACAAAGACCTTAAAACCTAGTTTTTTTTTAATTCAAAAACTCTGTCATGTATTTATACACTATCTTTTTTAGAACTAATGGCAATCGATCGATGGTTAGAGGGTTGAAGCGAAATAAATTTTCTGACAGTTTTTCTCCTTGCTCTCTTTCCATTTTCTTTTTCTACTTAAATTACTTTTTTTAATTACTTTGCTTCATTCGAATGTTTCTAATTAAAATCAGACTGATTTCTGTTTAATTTTACACCTATTTGTATGTTTCTTAATATTTTTATACAGTTTTTATTATTCAAGTGAATTGAAATATCGGAAGCAAAATTTATGCATATTAAGGAAAGGGATTTTTCCTTCTGTTTGCAATGTGTAAAAGCTGTGAGTTGGAGTAGGTGTGTGTGTTGTGTGGCTATGTGAGCCAGCAAAGTGTTGTGTGGCGAGAGGAGCCAGCAAAGTGTTGTGTGGCGAAGTGAGCCGGGATAGCCTAAGAGTCTTTAAGCTAAGAGTTGCCTAAGAGTTGAAGGTGGAAGAGTCTCAGCAATCAAGTCGGGTAAGAGTTTATTAGCACTGTGAGTGTTTGAGAATAAAGGATTTTCTGCATCCACGGGCACTTTCTTACAGGTTAAAGTAAGATTAGACCGCGACCTGGAAAGAAGAGCCAGGGCTAGTGCTCTGAGCCGGACTTAGTCGTAAATGTGAGTATGAGTTACAGTTTAATCTCATAGTATTGTGTTTAGTTGTCGGAAATATTGAACTTTGGCTCCACTCCCTATTTCCCAAATACAGTAAATAAAAGTACTGGATTTTAACTTTATTTAGACTATGTTATCATTTGACCGACACGTCACCGGCGACACCTCAAGCCACGTCACAACTCTCCAAAAATTATTATATTTGCCCACCACAAGTTGAGAAGTACATCCTTTTTCGGCTGCATGACGTCACATGCACATTATCTATAAACGGAATTTTTACAAGTTCATGGAGACTACAGATATATTACAACAAAATTTTTGAATGAACAATTTTTTAAGCAGAAAATGCACAAAATAATTGCATGCATCATCTGTAAATATTAGTTTTTAACTCTACGCCTACCCGACAAGCCCAATAGAACCGACAGTTAACTACAAAATGGTTTTCTTCATAAAAAAAAATAATGAAATTTGTAAGTATGGAACTTTTTCAAGAGTAGAACATTCTAGAAAAATTCACAGACTTAGAGATTTTTACAATTTAATAATTTCATTAATATGAATTTCGAATTTTGTACAATTTTTGAAAATTTGGTTGCTCTACTTTTTGATTACACTTTATCGTGACAAACATTAAACTTCAAAAGCCACGATATTGATGTACATCATTATTTTAAAATATATGTCTTTCACTACTAGAAAATATAGAAACAATAAAAAACAAAGAAAAAGAAAAAGAATAGACTCTCTCGTTCTATTTCAATGGAATAAATCAAGATTAAACTTTTAAAAAAAATGAAGAATTAAGTTTCTTTTGTGATTTTTTTTTAATTCTAATTTTGTAATGCAAATTGCGATGACACGCAAAAGAGAAAAGCGATTTTTTTTTTCCGAGCACCTTCGTCGTTCGAAGCCCAAGCTCGCACTCTGATTGGTTGTTGCTCTCGGCACTGTTTTCACGTAACTTGGCGATAACCAAACTTGGCGAAAAATACTTCGCTCGTAAGTGAACGAGTAAACCTAAAGCCTAACCTCCTCATTCTAATTCTTAATTCATTCTTATCCTCGTGGTCTTGTGCTCTTGTGCGTAAAAACTTTTAAAGAATACAGCTTTCAGTAAGAGACATGTTCCATCCAATCCAATGCTGCAAGAGAAAAGTTACTTTGTACTCGGTTCGGAAGGAAATCAAACTCAACGGACGGAAGCATCTATCGCTACGCCAAGTATGATTATCGCCAAGTTACATGAAAACAGTGCCGAGAGCTACAACCAATCAGAGTGCGAGCTTGGGCTTGGAACGACGAAGGTGCTCGGAAAAAAAATTACGCAAGAAAGAAAGAAAGAAATCCCTCCAATTTTACTTTAGTCTAATTATTTCGAGCCAACTTTCAAAATACTCTTTCGTTTCCAGCCATTCTTATGTATGCAAGTAAAACATAAAATCACAAAGTATCGAATGAAAAAAAACTTTTTTAAACCGTTATTCTATTAACAACCTTCAAAAGATCTTAATTAAAATGCTTCGTTTCTAGCTTACAAAAACCTTAAAACCTAGTTTTTTTTTTTTTTTTTTTTTTTTTTTTTTTTTTTTTTAATCAGATGCTCTGTAATGTATTTATGCAACACCCATTTTAGAACTAATGGAAATCGATAAATGGTCAGAGAGTTGAAACGCAGTAAATTTTCTAACAGTTTTTTTTCTCTCGCTCGCTCTTTTTTCCATTCTCTTTTTCTACTTGAATTACTTTTTTTTCATTTGAAAATTTTTAATTAAAATCAGACTGATTTCTGTTTAATTTTACACCTATTTCAAATCCACTGCATTATACAAAATATTTGAATGCTTCGTCGTTTTTTTTTTTTTATCATCATTTGCCTAAATGTTTCTTAATATTTTATACGGTTTTTTAATCAAGAGAAATGAAATATCAGAAGCATTAATTTATACGCATTAAAGAAGAGTTTTTCCCTTCATTATTTAACTAAATCCTTTTTCGAGGATACATTTCCACCCCCTCCCCTTTATTTTATTTGCAATTAATAACAATTTCTTTGCATTAATAACAATCATTTATAAGAATATTCAGATCAAAATTGTACTATTCAAAAATCAATTCAAAAACATGTTACCACAACGGTTTTAAATAATTTTCTAAGCAGAAAAATATATAAATTAATTCCACATATGATCTGTAAATATTTATTTTTAACACTTTATTTATCAGACAAGTCAATGGAACCGACAGGTATATTCAAAATGATTTTTCTCTTGAAAAAAAAAGACTGAAAATTATGTAAGTATGTATCATTTTAAAAGTAGAACATTCCAAAAAAAAGGTCACTGTTTTACAGATTTTTTGCAGTCTACATTTAATGAAGAATCCTTTCATCAATATAATTTATTAATTAATTATTTTATCAATTTTGAATTTTGTAGGATTTTTAAAAATTTGGTTGCAATTTGTTTTTCTTCACATTTTACCATGACAGACATTAACCTTAGAGCATTGATGAATATCATCATTTTACAATAGAAATCTTTCCTACTAGCGAAATATATATATATACTTTTTTTATTTTGTTTTAATAAAAGAAATCAAGACCAAACTAAAAAAAATCCCCCAAATTCCTTTTATAGTTCTTTTTATTCTTCTTTTGTAATGCAAATTTGCAATAACACGCACACACACACATACACAAAAAAAATGTTTTTATTTTACTTTAGTCCAATTATATCGAGCCAACTTTCAAAATAGCCTTTCGCTCCCCCACCATTCATAGTAAAAACTAAAATCACAATGTATCGAATGGGGAAAAATCCTTTTTAAAATCGTTATTCTGTTAACAGCCTTCAAAGGATCTTAATTTAAATTCTTCATTTCTTAGCTTAAAAACTTAAAGTCTAGGTTTTTTTTTTTTTTTTTTTTTTTTTTTTTTTTTTTTTTTTACAAACTCTGTCATGTATCCTGTATCCATCTATCACAATATTCTATTTAGAGCTAATGGAAATTGATAAATGGTTAGAAGGTTGAAGCGAAATAAATTTTCTAATAGTTTTTTTTTCTTTCTTTTTTTCATTCCTCTCTTTCCATTTACTTTTTCTACTTGAATTACTTTTTAAAATTACTTTGCTTTATTTCAATATTTTTAATTAAAATCAGACTTTCTGCTTAATTTTACACCTCTTTTAAATCCATTGCATTTTGCAAAACATTTAAATGCTTCTCTTTTTAAATCATTATTTGCTAAAATGTTTCTTAATATTTTATATGGGTTTTTTTTTTTTTAATTAAATGAAGAGAAATAGCAGAAGAAACAATTTATGCACATTAACAAAAAGTTTTTTATCTTTAATTGTGTAATTCAATCTTTTCTCTCTCCACCCTCCCCCTTCATTTTCTTTACAATAAAACATTAATAACAATGTTTTATAAGCTTATTTAGATAGAAACTGTACTATTAAAACACCGATTAAAGGATATATTTCCACAAAATTTTCGAATGGAAAATTTTTTCAAGCAAAAAAATGCATAAAATATTTACATACATAATCTCTAAATATCTATTCTTAAACTCTCGGCTTAACAGACGGGTCCAATGAAACTGACAGATAAATTCAAAATGATTTTTCTCACTATAAGAAAAGTCTAAAAATTCCATAGGTATGGGACTTTTTTAAGAGTAGAAAATTTCAGAAAAAGTCACAGATTTACAGATTATAACAATCTACATTTAAAGAAGAATAATCTTATTAATGTAATTTTTTTATTTTATGCACTTTTTTAAAAATGTGGTTCCTATACTTTTCGATCACATCTTACCGAAAAGTCTATAATATTATATAGATTTTTTGATTTAAATAATATATATAAGTTAAAATTGAAAACATTAATCTTTAAAACCACAACATTGATGAAATGGGTCATTCCATGGTAATTTACGTTGTATTTAGAACAATTTACTGCAGTAATTTTAGAGTTATAACACTAAAAAGTATTCAAATGTTAAAATTCACATGATTTGTCAAAAAACCTATTTAAGGATGAATTTAGACGAAAATTACCTAAAGTATGATAATGAAAATCACACTTTGTATGATAACGTGCATTCCTTTTTCACTAATGCCAGTTACCATAGTAAATAAAACTATCGAAATTTAAAAAATAACATTTAAATCCAATAATTTTCATCTAAATTGGGCTTTGAATAAGTTTAATTAGCAAACCATGTCAAATTTACATTTTTAATATTTTGTGTGTTTGTATTATATTATTTAAAATACTGAAAATAACACAAAATGTAACTTAAGTTACCATGGAATGACCCAATATCTTCATTTTAGAATAAAAGTCCATTCACTAATAAAAAAATTAAAAAAGAATAAGAAAGAATAAGAAAAGAAAAGAAAAGTAAAAGAATCGATTATGTTTCTTGTTGTGCTTCAATAGAATAATTAAAGACTAAATTATAAAAAAACAAAATAAATCCTAAAGAATTAGTTCCATTTTGGATTGCTTTTATTGAATTATGTAATGCAAATTACAATGACACGCAAAAAAAAAAGAAAAAGAAAAGAAAGAAAGAAACCGCTCCAATTTTACTTTAGTCTAATTATTTCGAGCCAACTTTCAAAATCGCTTTTTGTTCCCCGACATTTATATATATGGAAGTAAAAACTAAATTGACAACGCATCGAATGGGGGAAAAAATCCTTTTTAAATCGTTATTGTATTAACCTTCAAAAGATCTCAATTAAAATTCTTCGTTTATAGCTTACAAAAACCTTAAAATTTAGTATTTTTTTCTTTTTAGAAACTCAATCAAGAATTTATGCAATCCCCTTTTTAAAATTAATGGAAATCGATAGATGGTTGAAGCAAAATAAATTTTCTGACATTTTTTTTTCTTTTTTTCCATTTTCTTTTTTTATTTGAATAACTTTTTAAAATTACTTTGCTTCATTTGAATATTTTTAATTAAAATCAGACTGATTTCTGTTTCATTTTACACCTATGTAAAATCTGTTGCATTATGCAAAACATTTCAATGCTTCGTCTTTTTTTTTTTTTTTTTATCGTTAAGCGTAAATGTTTCTTAATATTTTATATGGTTTTTTTTTTTAATCAAGTGAATTGAAATATCAGAAGCAACAATTGATACACGTTAAATAAAAGTTTTTTTTTTCCCTTAGAATTATTTAACTAAGTCGTTTTTCGGGGATACGGTCTCTCTTTTTCTCTTTCCCCTTTATTTTTATTTTTTTGCAATAACAAATAATCCTTTACAAGCTTTTTAGATCGAAATTGTACAGTTAAAAAATTAATCCAAGAACATATTACACAAAATTTTTGATTCAAAGAATTTTTTAAGCAGAAAAATACGTAAAGTAATTGCACGTATTATTTGTAAATATTTGTTTTTAAACCTTCACCTACCAGACGGGTACAATAGACTCGATATGTATATTCAAAATGATTGTTCTATTGAAAAAAAAATAAACTGAAAATTCTGTGAATATGTGTCTTTTTAAAGAACAGAGCATTTCAGAAAAAGTAACAGATTTACAAATACTTACAGCCGTCTAAATTTAATGAAGAATAATCTCATCAATATAATTATTAAATTTTGTATATTTTTTAAAAATTTGGTTGCTCTACTTTTCGATCACATTTTACCATGTTAAACATTAACCTTAGAGAGCCACGTCATTGATGATTATCATCATTTTAGAATAAAAATCTTTTATTACCAGAAAATAAAAAGACAAAAAAAAAAAGAAAACAAAACAAAAACAAAGATCCCCTTTCTTGTTTTGTTTCAGTGGTAGAAATAAAGACTAAACTTTTAAAAAAATCCCTAAGGAATATGTTCCTTTAATGTTTCTTTATTATACTAGGGTAACATCCCCAGTAATTGGCACATTAAGGATTTGTCTTTAAACTTACTTCTATATTCATTACCAAGAAAAGAAATATTTACTTAAAAATATTTTTAAATCAAATAGTGCATACATGTGCATCTATTTTTGCCCACTAAAAGCAAAAATATTTGAAAAAGTATTTTTATAAAAATATATTTATGAAAAATTGCTGTAATCACCAGTAATTGGCACTTGGACTTTTACACAATTAAAATAACCCTTTTCAACTAAACAAAACTGTTGTCAATCAAAATTTAAACTGTACTATAAATCAGATAATAATAAATTGAAATGCATGCCTTTCTTAAGCCAGAGAAGAAGCATTTGCAACAAAAATGGCTAATTTGATACAAGCCATAATTTTTTCTCTTTCCTAGGCACTATTGTCATTTAGTAGCATGAATCAAAGTTATAATATATAAAGTAAATGAGCACTTGACTGGTATATGGTCTTGCATTTTTAAAAGACTGGATATAAATCGTATTTTAGGACATTTTTTGTAGGATGTGCCAATCATTGGCGCCTGCCAATTACTGGGGATGTTACCCAATAATGCAATGCAAATTACAATGACTTACAAAAAGAAAGAGAAAAAAAGAAAAGAAGAAATGGTTCCAATTTTACTTTAGTCTAATTATTTCGAGCTAGTTTCAAAATAGGCTTTCATTCCCACACCATTCATATACATGGAAGTAAAAACTAAAACAACACTGTATCGAATAGGGGAAAAAACTTTTTAAATCGTTATTCTATTAACAACCTTCAAAAGATCTTAATTAAAATAATTCGTTTCCAGCTTATAAAGATCTTAAAACATACTTTTTTTCAAATAAGAAACTCTGTAGTGTATTTATACAATATCCTTTTTTGAACTAATGGAAATCGATGGATGGTTAGAAGGTTGTATCGAAATAAAATTTCTGACATTTTTTTTTTTTTTTTCGTTTTTCTTTTTTATTTCCTTCGCTCTCTTTCCATTCCCTTTTTAATACTTCAAATTACTTTTAAAATTACTTTGCTTCATTTAAATATTTTCAATTAAAATCAGACTGATTTCTGTTTAATTTCACACCTATTTCAAATCCATTGCATTATGCAAAATATTTGAATGCTTGGTCTTTTTATTTTTTTAATTATCATTTGCTAAAATACTTCTTAATATTTTATACGGTTTTTTAATCCGAATGAATGGAAATATTAGAATCAACAATTTATACACATTAAATAAAAATATTTCCCTTAGAATTATTTCACTAAATCTTTTTTTAAGAATAAATTATCTTTCTCTCCATTTTCTTTATAGTAAAATATTAACAACAGTCATTTAAAAGCTTATTTAGATCGAAATTGTATTATTAAAAAATCGACCCGGGCATATATTACCATACACTTTACGAATGAAAGAATTTTTTTAAACAGAAAAATGCACAACATTTGCACATTCGTAAATATAATGTACGTACGATCTGTAAATATTTATCTTTAATCCTCTGTATATCAGATGAATCCCATGGACCCGACAGGTATCTTCAAAATTATTTTTCGCATGAAAAAAGAGGCTATAAATTCTGCAAATATATGCCTTTTTTAGGAGTAAAACAATCCAGAAATAAATTACGTGTTTACAGAATTTTCAGTTTTCTTTTTTTATGAGAAAAATCATTTTTATAACTGTTCGATCCATGGGATCCATCTGATAGACAGAAGATTAAAAATAAATGTTTATAGAGCATTATATTTACGAACGTGCAAATATTGTACATTTTCCTGTTTAAAAATTTCTTTTTTTCTAATATCTCCATCTGGTAGAAGTAGAGTTTAAAAAATCGTGTAATGTGTTAGAATTAGACTATTAGCTCATTGAAATACAAGACAACCAAATCAAACAAGTTGCACGTCGATTTTCATGATTTTGAAACATTTCGTTACGTAACAATTAACAATGCTGTTTTTTTTTTCTTTTTTTTCCAAGTGGTGAGGATTTTATTCATATAGACCTTAGCTTTTGAGATTTTGGATGTTAATTCTTAATTTCTGTGACAAAAATTATCACATAACTATTGTGAACAATCTAACAGATCGCTTAATCTAAAGATGAATAAATATAAAATTAACACTCAGAATACTATTTATGTATTAAACTTTATATACATGACTATTATAAATGAAATTAAACTATTCAAAAATCTTTAGAGATAGTAATAGGATTCCAAACGAAATAAGATTTGATCAGTTTCTATAGTTAAACTAAAAATTACAAGTTAAGCTGTAAAACTTGAAAAACTCAGCGGTCTGTGAAACCGCTAACAGCAGTTATGGGTTAAATTGCATCACATGTTTTAAATACCTAATCGTTTACGCTACTCAACTTGATAATCGAGACCACTAACGTATTCGCTTACTGATTTAAACGACGAGCGTTTTTTTCCTATACTATGTCATTTTATTCTCTTTTAGTTTATTTCTTATTTTTAACAAGTTACAAATTTTAAGTATAGTTTTGAAAATAATTATGAAATTATACAAAAATCAATATTTGTATTGATGAGAATATTCTGCATTAAATTTAGACTGTAAAAGTGTGTAAATCTGTGACTTTTTCTGGAATGTTCTATCCTTGAAAGTCTTCAACTTTGAACTTTTGATATGTTCCTAAGAAATGTATTTGTTTTCGGCATTTTTCATAAAAATTTTGTATTATTTTTCAACTAATATTTCTATGTATTATAAGTTCTAAATCGCCTTTGCAGACAATTTGTGCACATCACATTGTCTGATGTCAAAGTTGTTTTTATTTGTATTTAAAAAATGTATTTTAAAATGCAATCTTTCTTTATTAGACAAAGGGAATTGATACTGTGTTTGAAATTCACTGATAAAGGTATAAATAGAGCATTAAAAATTATACAGTCAGTCACAATATACATAAGTGTATTACAGCTTTGATCTTTGTTATTCTTTCGAAACTATGATATAGAAATTCACTAAACATAAATTAGATTGAGAGATTCGACAGCAGTAATATTGTTTATAAGTTGCACAAATAAACTTTAATTTTTTGTTTCAATTCCACAAAGTAAAAGATATTAAATGAAAAAATAATTTTCTCGAGATAAATGAGTTTGTAATTTCGTCAGTAGAAAAAGTAGTTGAAGAATTAAACGTGAATTTTCATGCGTAATCCCGAAATCAAACATGTTTCGAGGAGAAAATATCAAAAGTTCATAATCATTGTGCTTAACACTTGAAACATGCTGAAAATATATACAGAGTGGTTATAATTAAAGTTACCATGTTTGGACCTACATAGAGTCTGTTCATGCAGACATTATATCAATGGAACATGGGAAACACATTAAATAGACCATGGAAAAAAAAACCTTACAATAAAATAAAATTGTTTAATATTTGACTGACAGATAGCGGTTTTCACAGCTAGAGGACAAAGGAGAAAGAACGAGCGTTACTGGTGAAGCTGCTTTAACAAAAAGACACTAATTTGACATGAAAGATGGAGCACCACCTCAATTACGACTGGTTTTGGGTATGTGAGGCGGTGTATATTAAAATTCAACTGGTCTACCAAGTTATATCTTGGTGGAAGCAACTTTAAAATCCGATTTTAGAAGTTGACTCATAGGTTTATCATTATGTTTTTCTGCTCCCAGTTCTTTATGTTTTCATAAATTTAGGTGATGGAAAACACAATAGTAAACCTACAAGTCAATCGCTGAAATTGGGTTTTCAGGTGTTTTCCACCAAGATATGACTTGGCAGCTTTGACTTTTAATACGTGAATCGATATTTAATTAACCTTAGAATTTCGTTCGTGAACTCGATGAGATAAATGTCTGTGCTACCGCCTTCCGTTCGATGTGTGATGCGTGAAACCACGTAATGAAATTTTATTTGTGTGAAATATGACATGTTATAAATGTTTTTTAATAATTTGAAAAAGTGACATATTGGACAAAAAATATTTTGCTATTTTTGATTAATTGTCGTGAGATCGATGAGATAAATGCCTGTGCTACCACCTTCCGGTCGATGCCTGATACGTGAAACCACGTAATGAAATTTTATTTGTGTGAAATATGACATGTTATAAATGTTTCAAAAAATATATATTAAAATATTTTTATATTTTTCCCATCTTTGTGTTTACTTGTATTATATTTTTGTTTTTGTGATGATGATTGAGTAAATTCAATCGAAACATGTCAAATTATTAAGATCTTTAATGTATTTTATTAGTATTTGACGTCCGTTTTAGCAATTAAATATTTTAATATATATTTTTGAAACGTTTTTAATGGACGTATAAGAAAACTTCTTTTTATAATTAATGTGTTATAAATGTTTTTTAATAATCTAAAAAGTGACAAATTGGACAAAAAATATTTTACTATTTTCGATTAATTGTATTCTTATATCTTTCTGGTCAGCATTGAAAATATATGGAAATAAGTCTAGATATAGATTACCTTTTACTTAAATCTTAAAAAAATCATGTGTAAAACATGACATCATTTAATATGATTTTGTTTGTGTAAAATACGAGATGTTGCAAATGGCTTCGGACAGTTTAAAAAATGACGTATTAGATCAACAATGACGACGACGACAGAAAAACTTTTTGTCGAGGTGCCCGGGATCTATGTCCCAGATCCCCGGTGGCATGGCAATTGAGATAGATGACCAATCGTTTCCTTTGGCAGCAGTGAAAAAAAAATAAAAATGGGGGAGAGTGATAAGTATAGATATAGATTATCTTTTCCTTAAATTTAAACGAAATCATATATGAAACGTAAAATCATTTAATGTGTTTTTTTTTCTGTGTAAAATATGATATGTTATAAACAATTTTGAACAATCTAAACATCACGCATCGGAGCAGTGCCTTACAGTGCTTAACAGTATAGTCACTTTAAGGGGCTTCCGAGTTGACATCAACTTTACGCCTAGTCTATTCATAATTGTCTTTTTATTTAAAAGCCGATGGGAGGAAAAGTCTAATTGTAGTATGAAAATTACGTAACAAGGTATATTTAAGAGAAAGTTTAAAATATGTAAATTAAATAAAAATACTTTTAGAAAAATGTGGTATTAAGTTTAATTTAAAAAATAAATTAAGTATGAAAATACGATAAGAAAGAATAAAGACAAAAAAAAAAGAAGTTTAAAATTTTAAAGAGAATTAATCACAGTTAAGAAAGAACAACACAACGTTGTCTGACAAAGCTAGTAAGAGCCGGGCAAGCAAAGGATGTGCCAGATGTTATGGCACAGTGTAAAAAAAGCAACTTTTTAGGGTTATACATTTATTTATTCATTGTTATTTTCATTATTTGTTGCTGTTGTTGTTGTTACTCAGTAACCATATTTCATCGGAGCAAAATTATTTTACTATTTTATCATTAATTATAGTCTAATATTTTTCTGGAAATAGAAAATATTGCATGGAAAATATATGGAAATAATTCTAGCCTCAGAAATTTGAAACACATACTTGAGTTAGCGTAGCCATTAACGTGGATAATTCGAATTTTCCAAGAGACATCCTCCTATTTACAAATTATTCCTTTTAATTAAATTGGAAACTTGGACTAATTGCATCATTTGCAATTAGAGGAAGATGCTTTACTGCGTACTAATAATCCAAAAGGTAATGCATTTGAATATTAAATCTAATTTATTATTCGCAGTCTTGTTTACTTACATATATTTGCACTCAAAATATTATGATACAATAGAAGGTTTTGTTCAGACAAATGCACTTATTTTTTACGAGAGAAAAAAATCCAATATATTTTTTAAAAATATTTACATTTCAAAATCATTATTAGATTTATTTTTTTTTTCAGTAAAATTCTGAAAGTGAGAGACATGACTTAATTTTTCAATATATCATAGATGTAAGTCTATATTTTTACTTTACCTTACAACTTGTGCTTACATTTCTTTTAAATCAGAAACTATCGCGTATTGGTATACTTATTTTATTAAAGGGAAAAAGTAAAAATTTCGTACGTTAACATCTCTTTTTATATATTTTATTTGTTTCTTTTGGGAAAATACTAGATCAAATAAAAAATAAAAAACTTTCATCTTTAAAATTATTCAAATTATCTGTTGTCAATTTTTTTAAAAATAAAATTGGGAAATTGCAAAGTTTTAAAGATATTCATCAAAATGAAATATGCTGAAAAAAAAAACAATTTCAATATAGAGTGCAAATAGAATATTGCTTAGAGATCATTTTATTTAAGTTTCATTAAAATTTTATTCAATCAAAGTTTCTTCAAAAAATTCTTTTAAAAAATGTTGTTTTTGCATCATGTTATTTAAAAATTAAATGAAAAATAATTCAAAAAAGATAATGATAAAAATATTTTGACTTTCTTATTAATAAATAGGTAAAATGCAAAACAAACAAACAAAAAAAAAAGGTCGAAAATTGCACGTCAAACGTATCAAATGAGGTGCGTTCGTACAATAAGAAAGGTTTTAAAATATTCTGATCTTGGTGTAATAATACATAGCATTTCGCATATTCATTTCTATACAATGCAAAAGATTTAACAGCACCTTTTTAATATTGAGTCACTTTACTTGCTTTTGACATTATTACAAAATGAACTAGCCACAAAGACCAAAGTTTACAGTTTGTAACACCAGTGATAACTTGGGGCAATAAATCGCTACAGGTTATTTTCATAAAGAAAAAGAAATTAGACTTAAATAGTCCGGATAGGTTGAAATTATCATAGGTATAATTAAAAGAAAAAGAGATTTTCTCAAAACATATATTAAAGATGGATTCATTGCGACATGGAGCTGCTTTTCTTTCAATGACATGTGGTCACTTGTATATCTTTCGAGAAAATTTAATTAAAATACATAAATAAAAACTTTTTCTTGACTTTTCATTTGTTGCAACACTTCTAGCAAGGAAAAAAAAGGATAAAACAGCGAGTTAATGCGACTATCCTCTCAATTCGTGAGACTAAACTAGTTGGAAATAGCCACTACGAAGTCCTGATCTAATCCTTATCGATGACTTACGGAAAGATCTAGAAAGGCGAGTTTGTTAAAATAGAAGGCATTTTTCCACAGCATCAGAACTCAGATTTACAATTGAAGATGAATAGGAAATAAATAGTCCCTAACTGTGCCAAAAATTAATGATGTCGAGGAATTTTAAATATGTAATTGTTGCATAATTTTGTCGAGTGATTTTTTAATTACAGGGCCCATCAAAGTTATTCCGTTACATTACGGCAAATGGGAAAAATAGCTTCAAGTGCATTTTATCGATATTATTCTCTTTCGAACATAGTAAATTTCATATTCGTCTATGAAGAATATACTAAAATATACTTTCTTTTGCAATCGACTGTGAAAAGAATATTCGTTATTAAGTTGCTTGGCCGCACTATTACATAATGGCATTGGAGGTAATATCGTTTGGAACGCGTTTTAAATACATTAAACTGCTGCACATTTTAATAAATTTATATATATGTTGTTGAGATTTACTACAATTTATTCCCTGTATAATAGAAAGGCTATAGTTGTTATAAGTTATTAAAAGATACACTATTTTTAGGGTCACACAAAAGATTTCGGATACAGTGCAGTATCCGAGGTGCTCTATACTATTACATCAAGATCAGCATATTTTTGAAACTTCGCTATGGTATGAACGCACCTCATTTGCAACATTTGACGTGCAATTTACGAATTATTTTTTACTATATTTATGCATCAATGTGCTGTGCCGTATATTTTAAGGGTTAACCGTAAATTTATAATTCTAATCTCTGACAAACTCACAAAAATATAAGACGAAATGCGATATTTCAACTTGATACAATAACAAAATACACAATATGAGCTTTAAAAAGCTCACTGTTTAATTTAAAAGGCCACAATATAATAATGATATTGCTGTTACATGTTAAAAAATATAAATTTAATTAAAAAAATTTTAGAACTAACGTCTTGCAATTCTCGCGATCATCCTCAAAAAAATATTTTAGTATTATTATTAATTGCTTTTTCATTCATACAAATACGTCTTTTGAAAATGGGAGAGTCTATATTTATTAAGATAGCTGAAAGAAAAAGTAGCAGCGCCTTGGACTAAACCTGTGTGTAGCAAAGTATATTTAAACACCGTTATATTTACATAAAAGCGAACTAAAATAAATGGCTGCAGTAATTAATGCAATTTTATCGTATATTAACTTTTAGAAAATCGCAGAAATATAAAAAAGAAGTACGGAATGCTTTTTCGTGTTATTAGTTGCCAGCTAAAAATATATATTAAATGCAAAAGATCTATTCGATTTATTACATAAAAAATGCTATTTGCCTCTGATCCTCGTGCAACAAATTCTTCAACCAGAAAAGTTAGGGTTGGATCACTGTCATTGAAATACTCAAGGCCAAAGAACACGAGTATGATGTCATCACTAATCGACCGACTTTTCACTGATGTTGAAATTCTCACTGGAAATTTTTAAATAGAAATTTTCTTTTATCTTATTTATATAATATCTTTCACTTTATAAAACAGTAATAACTATTTAAACTTACTGGGGAGAATTCAAAATATCTAAATAAAAATTCAACCAGATGCGAGATTCCAGGGTGTTGTAACATTCGGCTGATTTTTTATTAGAGTATTCCAAATTCTCACTAGTAAGTTTAAATAGTGATTATTGTTTTTAGAAGATGATGGATATTATGCAAATAAAAAAAATAAAATTGCTACTCAAAATTTTCTGCGGTAAATTCGAACGCACTTGAGAAGTCGGTCGATTAAGGATGACATCACACTCGTGCCTTCTGGCCTTGTGTATTTCGATGGCAGCGATTGAAATTTTTGTTATGCATTAATTTACATGGAAAAAATCGAAAGATGTATTATGAAAAGCTGGCGTATTAATTTATGTCTAAAAGTGTAAGACAAATAAATTCATAAAAAAATAAATATAAACAAGACAAACAACTACATTGCCAAATAAAAGTTGTAGACAATCTTATTAAGCATAGTGTGTTTATTCATTTTGAACATAAAAAAATTATATTACATGAAATTATTATGAGGTGAGATGATGATAACAAGAAAAGAAGCAAAGGACGCAACCAAGCATTCGATTCAGGCAGGAGCAACGATGGTAGATTGCAGAGAAGACCCAGTGGAAAGAAGCAGCAAGCAGAGCAGGTGGCAGAGGTCAAAGCAGAGATGACGCAGTGGAAGGACAACGTGAAGACAAGTGCATCGATAGTAGATTGCAGGGAAGACGCAGTGGAAAGAAGCAGCAAGCAGAGCAGGTGGCAGAGGTCAAAGCAGAGATGACGCAGTGGAAGGACAACGTGAAGACAAGTGCATCGATGGTAGATTGCAGTGAAGACGCAGTGGAAAGAAGCAGCAAGCAGAGCAGGTGGCAGAGGTCAAAGCAGAGATGACCCAGTGGAAGCACAACGTGAAGACAAGTGCATCGATGGTAGATTGCAGTGAAGACGCAGTGCAAAGAAGCAGTAAGCAGAGCAGGTGGCAGAGGTCAAAGCAAAGATGACGCAGTGGAAGCACAACCTGATGACAAGTGCAGTGATGTCAGTTTAGCTAGCAAAGACGAGAGTGACTGTGATATGCAAACAGCAAGAAGATTATCAATAATTATACTGTGTACATTCAAAATATTTACATCAAAATACATTTTATATGACAAAAATCAATTAACGTAGAAATTTATGCGAAATATTCTGGAGACATTAGGATGTCAAATCGAGATTTATATGTGATCTAGAAATGCTAATCGCTTTCATTGGAAAGCCACTCATAATTATTCTTGTTCTTTTTAACAACTGTATACCATTTCTTTAGAAACCAGCGCTTTATTCTTCTTCCAAATTTCTTTTTTTCTTTGGGAAATTGATTTTCAACAGCGCATGTATCAATAGGACTTAAGATAGTATTCTCTTTCGATTCGCCAACGATGGGCGTGATTTTGTAACATTTATTCTTCATTTCACTTTCATTATCGTGCTGATGACTACAACTATGCAAAATGTCATTTTTTTCATAATTTTCTTTTTCTTCTTCTTCATCTAGAATATTTTGATCTTTATCTTCAGTACCGACCCATCCTTGTAAAAATGGATTAGTTACAGTATTTGAGAGATTACATTTAACATCAATTTCAGTATTCTGCATATTTTGAAGGCTTTTTTTCAACGAGCCTGTTTGCTCGTGATTTTCTGTTTCGTAATCCTGAACCTGTAAGTTTTCACAAATGTTTTCGGTATCGACTGACCCTTTTAGAAATGGATTCGTTATGTCAGCTTTCATTTCTTTAAACTTTTCTTCAATCAAAACACATTCGTTTTCTGTGCTTGAGAGGAAAGGATGGCCCTTGATTTCTTGAACAGATGGTCTTTTGTTCTTGTCCCACTGCATCAAAGAAATAATAAAATCATGTGCTGACGTGATATCTTTCTCAGAAATGGCAACAAATGGAAAAGCAGCCTTCATAATCTTCCCGAAATTATTTTTTTCAAGAGTTTCCAACAAAATAGGTTCGGCGTTGGTCTTCCAAGACTCAGCATCAGTAACTTTTTTCATTTTCCGGGCAGGAAAGTCTTTCGTCAGAATATTAAGTGCCATAAGGCCATACATCCATATATCACATTGAGCGCCTTCTATATTTTTAACTTTATCATAATATTCAGGAGGTCGGTACTTTAAAGGAGCTACCATTCTTTTAAGTGGTACTCCGGTCATATTTAAACCGGAAAAATCACATAACAGCGCTCGGTCATCAGCAGTTATTAGGACATTATCGTCTTTCAAATCTAAATGTGCGAATCCAGATGTATGCAAGTATTTTAAACCGCACTGACAGTCAAGTAGCCATCTTTTTATTTTTTGTAATCCCATTTTATCAATTATAAAACTTTTGCTGTACAGAATTTTATCCAATACATAAGGTATTTGTGGCATTACGAATAATTTTACATTTAACTCTGGTATGTCAATTTTTTCCAGTAATGGCAGGATGTTTTTATGGCTTAAGAGTGGCCAAATCATTTCTTCAATATGCCATATTTTCTTCTTATCAATTATTTTTACTGCTACTTTAGCATGCTTTGATGAAACGGCTGATAACACTTCGCCGAATCCACCTTTGCCAAGATTTTCGACATGAAGATAGTCTTTTTCACGCAGAAAGTCAACAACAGTTTTTGGAAACAAACCGTCTCCGGAAGACATTTTTAACCACGAAAGCAAATTATATCACTTTCACAATGAACGAAATTCGTTGATTAATCGCAAAATATATAAAATCGCTTTAAACCATACAATAGTTTTAAGAGAAACGTATTCGACAAAATTATTTGTGAAACAATTATCACATTTTTTTCTCCCTAGTTAGCATTTTGTATGCATTGTTACATATAGCAACATTGTTTGCAATGCATTGTTGCACTTCAAACAAAATATATGGAGACATTGTTTCTTCAATTGTTGTATTATCTTTCATTGTTGTAAATTATTAATAATGGGTAACATTGTTGCAGAAAAAGCTACGAATGTTGGAATTGTTCAAATTCCATTTGTTAAAATGGAATTATAATTATAAAGTTATAGAGCAACGCTGGCATCTCACTCAGGTTTTGTCCCTACTGTAATCTATTACAATTGTTGTAATTTTTTTTTTTTTTTTTTTTTTTTTTTTTTTTTTTTTTTTTTTTTTTTTTGGTGAGGGGAAGGGTGTTTTGCATTTTCTAATGAATTCAAATGAAGTTCCAGTGTAAATTATACCCAACCAAATTTGAACCACATCTATATAAATATACACGCAAATTATTAAACGCAATATATATTAATTCATAATATAAAACGCAAATTATTATTAGTAGTAGGAAATCTTTACAAATTACTGATATTAATCTTTTCGAAAAAAATTAATTCACACAGCCATTTTTTTTTTCTGCTATGTTTAATGTACTGTACCCGGGATTTTTAATCAAAATACGCAAACACAAACCCCGTACGCTTAACAAGCGTACATTTGGCTTTAAGGAATGTCTCCGTGTTTAAAAAAAAATATTAATTCTTTCAAAAAAAACTTGTTTCTAAAAATCGCTTTAGGATTTTTTTAATTTTTTTTATTGAATGCTATATTCATGCATAAGTACGTGACTTTTTCTCTGGATATGCTGGTCTCTGGATATGCTGGTTGATAAAACCAATATCAACTTGTAAAACAGAAATAATTAAAAAAATACTTTTTTGTGTATATTTATATGTAACGTTGAATAATAGGTAGAGCGTTAAGAAAAGAAAAAATGAAAATAAATATGTTTAAAAAGGTGGGGAAAAAGATGATGCTTATAAATGATATCACAGTCACAATCCAATCTCATTCAAAAATATGTGTCACACTCCACTAATAATCCAAATTTTTGTTTCATACATTTAACAATGAATCTGTTTTGACAAACTTTGCATCAAAATAACATTCATTTGTACTAACAAGGAAAGTCTCCATACGGGCAGACTCGGAAAATTCTGAAAAATTACAGAGTATTCTTCTCATGTGTATATATATATATGTTTATAAAAAAATTTCGGCGGAATCCCTTTAAAACTTTCGTAAAAAAATAATGAACATTTCGTTTATTTGGCGGTTTATCACCGGTTGGCGAAAAAATAAAATTTCAAAAAATACTTTTTTATGGCAAATACATTTTAAGGTAAAAATATCATAAATCAAAATTACATTCCTTTGCGTTAAGTGTAAAAATACCACAAAAAATGCTGCAAATTTACATCTTTCTCCTTCAAACAATCCTGAACATGACAGTCTCTATCTTTGACCGAATTTCTGCACCGAATTCCAGCGCTCATCATGATGTCATCGCATTGAAAATTCTTTAAATTCTCTTCTTTATTTTTAAAACTATGAATGAAAATAAGCTTTAGGAAAAGCATAAATAGTTAAATAATAGTTAAATAATAAAAGTTAGCAGTCCTGAGTATTGAAGCAATTTAGAATTGAATGAGCTTTCCAATTTTGCATAAATAAATCCGCATCGAGTAATAAGATATTATAGTCAAGTGCCTCGGTTTTTCTCTTTGCAATGTCGTGTAAGAAATTAAGTTCAATTAAGTTCAAAAAGTCCCGTTTGATGATATTTTTGAAACATGTTTAGCGTTTACCAAAAAATGGCAAATTTATTTCATTTATATGTTTTTGAATGACAACACCAGCCAATTTATGCGCGTCTGAACAAAATTGAATTTAAAAATACGTAAGAAGGCCCATTTAGATTTTTCAATGACATTAAGGTTAAAACACATCAACATGGATCCATTTTGATTCGTTTCATAGGCCAGTGTTTTGCCGTAAGACGAGTTAATACGACGATACTTGCAAAGAATCCAATGACCAATGACCAATGCAGAGTCATTGGTCATTGGATTCTTTGCATCTGTCCAACGAAGCGTTGCGGCCCATTAGACTGTACATTGTACAGTCTATAAACAGCCCTAGCTGTCGTAAAAGACCGCTTGTCATCCTAAGTTGAAATGACGGCTTCGCACCCCCCTTCCGAAAGAAGGAGGCATGAGCCACCTTAATGCGCATCGTTGCGGGATTTCAAAATTCAAAATTGCCTCTTTTTTTTCTCCTGGCGATTTTATTATTTATATATTGCTTATTCTGATAATGTTATCCAGCTCTTGCATTTGGTATCGGTACTAAATCACCTTATTTTTTTTTTTAATTATAATGTATAAGCTTATTTTAAATGTTGTCATATTTTGTTTTTAATTTATATATTTCTATTTGTATTAATCGTATTGCCCTGATGGCCTTTCCGCTTTCCCCGAATGTTTGCTTGATATGTAAACCATTGCTTTTGCAAGAACTTTGTTAAACAAAATTCACTCTTGCTAATCCATCCATGCATTCCTGAATCGACTCATTGAATCCGGAAAGAAATAAATGCAAGCATCGCGACTTGCGTAGGAATTCAATGCAGAGTCCTTGAATTATTACGCAATTCGCGATGCTTGGGTTAATAAATGAAAATATGTTCATTAGTCCATGAGATATAACTACAATTTGGAAAAAACACAGCACAGCAGCGCCCCCTTTTGTGCGACTTACACCTAAAAGTAATCAGCGCCAGTTTATATTAGATCTAACATAATCTAAAATTTTATTGAATTCCGTTCATTAGTTTTTGAGATAGAATGCCCACAAAATTTGTATCACATACATACAGACATTTTATAAAAACACGTTTTTCGGACTCTCTGACCTCTGAAGCACGTAAATAGTCAGAAACCGGAATTCAAAAATTTTCACGAATCCAATAAATTTTCTTTAACGATAAAAGAATGTAAAAAGTAATGATATCAATACAAATACTTTTAACAGGTTAAATGTTCGTGACACAGCACTTTATCTTATTGCTCTAATGATTTTAAATATGGATTTAAAAAATAATAATATAAAATGTTCAGTGGTTCTATGCATCAATTAAAATATATTTGTATTATTTATGCAATCATTTTATTTTTGTTTTATTTATAATCAAATGTGAAACTAGTTGGATGTGCCAATCCCAAAACTTTCTTCTATCTCATACGTACATTTTAATATTAAAAAAAAAAATAGTTACTCATTTTAATGCTTTAATAATTTTAATTCAATACCATACCAACTTTGATTTTCATCTTAAATTTCTGCTTCAGTCAATTAATCGGAGTAAAAAAGAATTTCCGTCTTTGCACGAGCCGACAGGCAATAGAATGATAGTCCAATTTTTTTTATTATTATTTAATACAGGCAGGACCTGCTTGCCTTACCAAAAATAATCACATACAAATAATTTAGTTCAGTTCTAGAACTAACTTCACACACTTTTAGGTAGTTCAGTATTGAAAACGGCATAAAATTCTCTATTGCAGCGCCCCCTTCCGGTGGATTTTTTTTTAATTAAGGGAGGGCCAACTAGCCATAGCCATACACTTACACAAAAAATTTGATTCAATTCGATGCATAACGTCATATACTTTTGGTCGGTACAATATTGGAAATAGCTCAAAAATCGCGATCGCAGAGCACTCTTCCGGCGTATTTTTTCTAATTTAGAGAGGACCAACTAGCCATAATCATACACTTACACAAAAAAAATTGGTTCAATTCGATGCATATCTTCATATACTTTTGGTCGGTATAATATTGAAAATGGCACAAAAATCGCGATTGCAGCGCCCCCTTCCGGCGGAATATTTCAAACTGAAGGAGAACCTGCTTGCCACAGCCAAAAACATTCACAAAAATTTGGTTCAATTCTATTCATAACTTCATACACTTTTTGATGGTAAAATGGCGACATACACACAGACACACGGACAGACAGACATTTTCTAAAAGCATGTTTTTTGGAATCTCTGACCCCTAAAACGTGTAAATCCGTCGAAAACCGGAAGCCGAAAAAATTTCGATTACAATACTTTCTTCTATTGAAGATAGAAGAAAGTAAAAATTATATTCAGCATGGAAAGATATTAGAAAATTATCGTTAATGCCCTGTCCCCATCCGCATCTCTCATAAATTAAAAATTTGAATTTTAAAAGATGGGTCATTTTTTCTAAACAGCGATATTTTTGTTTCTGCTCTAAAAATAATGAATAAACTTGTATAAAAATGAAATGAAATGCTAGAATACTTCAGTTACATGTTTGTATGTATGGATAACAGGATAAAACATGCTTTTATTAAATATAAACCATTTAAATATTTTTTTATATTATAAAAATGTCATTCCCCTGTGTATCCCTATCTCCACCTTAACACAAAAATAGTTCCCAAAAGTTGACTATCCAAATATATTTGCGATTTTTTTCTTGATATAATTATTAAAGAATATCATTGAATACTAAATTTTTAAAAAATAAAGCCCTTTCAATTTTTTGTATTTTTCTGAAAAAATAATAATAAATGTCCCTTGGTTTTGTTGTCATTCCCCTGTCATAAAATGAAAGTAATGATTCTCAGTTGTGGCAACATTTTATTACTTCAGAATTTCATCTGCGAACAATGACATCATCAGAGACGATATCTTCAATTGTTCTTTTTTGCAGTATGAAGTCTGAATAAGTTAAATTTAATGGTTTCCAGTTATACTTTGGTAAGTATTTTTATTGACTTTCATTACCCTGTATTTTTTATTTACCTAAATTTTGTAATCAAAACTAAATCAGTGATTAAACCTTAATTGGATTAAGTTTTTAAAGCTTCCTTTAAGTGCAATTTATTTTCATGTATATAATTATGATAACAAGCAAGCTAATCCAGTAGCGTAGCTATGTATTTTGGCGCCCGGGGCCAGCAAGAAATTTTACGCCCCACCCCAATGTAGATATATAACAATTTCTCTCAATTTGGCGCCCCTAGGCCTCGGCGCCCGGGGCGGACGCCCCCTTGCCCCCCCCCCCCCCTTAGCTACGCCACTGAGCTAATCTTAATTTTTGTCATTCCCTTGTCACATGTAAGGCAGGGGAATGACTACTGTTTCTAACTCACACAAATTATGAATATTCATCAGAAAATTTCATTTTAAAAGTATTTCATGTAAATGTAACACAATATTTACTATTTTAAAAATTAAAAATGTATGTTCTTGTTAGTTCTATTTATCAAAATATAAAAAATTGCTCTTGAAAGAAGTTGAATTTTATTTATTTAGTTAGTTATTTATTTTAAGTATATAATATGGGTAAAAATAAACACTCGCTGCTCTAAAAAAGCAAATAAATCAGGCAAGGAGCAGGTCACTTACATACTTGTCAAACTGTCAAGCATAAAGTCAACAGGATGGTTTGTGAATATTTTAAATTGCCAGTTTTAAAAAGTTATTCACTAGCTTAGTTTAAAACATTGTAATCATATTTTAAAATATTTTTTGTGGTTTTTATGATTGTTCTTAGTAAAAATATTTTTCAAATTTATAATGGCCTTTAAGAAAGGAACAAATGATCACAAAATATTAGATTTTTTGATTAAAAACGAAAAAAATGAAAAAAAAAAGACTGGAAAAAATAAAATCTGGTTCACCTTTGGCAGCTGAATTTAAAGAAAAAAATTCTTAAATATCTAAAGAAGCAAACAGCTAGAAATATTAAACCAGTATCCAAATTATCATCTAGAGGTCAGAGAGCTCAAAGAAAACAATGGAAGATAAATCAAAGAAATAGCCGTGAAAAAAAAATGAAAAATCACTGAACACTGTGATTCCTATTTTACTAAAGATACTATCTCAGTTGAACATGAAGAAATCCAGTGGTCACAGCCATCAACAAGCTAATAGTGCTGTAGCCAAATAAGCCAAAATAAGAGTCTTGCTATCAGGCAAAACTTGGGAAAAGATAATAAGATTAATAAAACTAGCTTAGTTGAATCTAAATTATTCCAAGAAACAGAAAAAATAAAATACAAAACAAATTCAGACATGGGAAAAAAAGTTGGTCGTAGACGAGTAAGAAGGGATTGAGAAAAATTAGCTAGAGAACTGGAAAATTTGAAAAGGAATTATTAAAGACTCATCGAACTTCTGAAAAGTACAAGGAAAAGCTTTACAGACTTAGAGATAAATATTCCTGTCAAGAATCACCTGGAAGAAAGATAAGAAATATCTCAAAAAATTGATACAACACCTGAAGTATATACACTCATTGCCATAAAAATTTGCGCACCAAGAAATAATTGTGGGATCATAACGAAACTTGGCATGAAGGTACATATCAGACAGATATGCAAATGATTAGAAATGCAGTGTGATTGCGCATTGCGTAATGCCACAAGAGGGCGTTGAGCTTCGTCCTCCTTGGTGTATAAAACTCGTAAGCTGAACTTGTTTAAGCGTACCTTTTCTTTTGCAAAGGAAATGCTGAGGTAGACATACCGTTACGCAGCCATCGCAGACAATATCAGCAGCTGTCAGAGCTGGAGAGAGGAAGAATCATCGGGATGATGGAAGCTGGGTGGTCAGCTCGGCGAGTAGCTCGTCAAGTAGGCCGTTCTGATTTTACTGTGAGGAGGTGTTGGGACCAGTGGACTGAAGAGATGTCATTTACACAGAGACCAGGCTCGGGACGCTCTCGACAGACCAGTCGTCGAGAAGGCCGTCACATCATACGAAACGCACGCGTACAACCAACTGCCTCATTGGCCGCTATCCAGACACAGGCAGCACCTTCACTTCAGACCCATGTGTTTTCCCGAACCATCGCAAGTCGCCTGGCTGAAGGACATATGGTATCGCGGCATCCATTACGTGTTCTGCCAATGACACCGACCCACCGACGCCTCCGTTTGGAGTGCTGTCGAGCACGACGGGATTGGACTGCAACGGAATGGAACCAGGTCTTCTTCAGCGACGAGTCTAGATTCAATTTGAGCAGCGATGACAATCGTGTTCGTGTGTGGAGGCCCCCGTGGTGAACGCCTCAATCCTGCCTTCGCTTTACAGCGACACACCGCTCCTACACCTGAAGTGGTGGTATGGGGTGCTATTTCTTATGATACACGGTCACCCCTAATATTGATCCGTGGCACTATGACAACTCAGCGGTACGTCCAAGACATCCTTCAGCCACATGTGTTGCCACTAAAGACAGGGCTCCCAGGAGCCATTTTTCAGCAAGACAATGCTCGGGCACACACAGCAAGGATGTCACAAGCCTGCCTGCGCCACATTACCACCCTTCCCTGGCCTGCTCGATCACCAGATTTGTCACCAATCGAGCATATCTGGGATCGCTTGGGAATGCAAGTTGGACACCCTGTGAGTTTAGTTGAACTCGAGGCGCGTTTACAGCAACTGTGGAATGAGATGTCTCAGGACATCATACGGAACTTGTATGCCTCAATGCCCGCTCGTATCGCATCGTGCATTCGCGCTAGAGGGGGGTCCAACAGAGTACTAAAATTTTTGTTCATTTGTACTTTTTTCTGGAATAAATGATCTTTTATCTTTGGTTTTCTAATCACTTACTTATATCACAGTAGTATTTACGCAAGCAAAATTTCGTTTCATTTGGACGTCTCTTTCTTGGTGCGCAAATTTTTATGGCAATGAGTGTATATACATAAAAAAAAAAGTTGTTTGGAGAAATATTGACAAAAGAATTGGCAAACGAATATAGCAATCTGAAAAAAAAGGCAAAACATTTTTTTAAAGGAATAATACAAAAAGACCTTTTTTAATAAACACAGGTTAATAAGTGAAGCAAAAAAATTCTTAACTTCAAAAATACACATAACATACAAGATGATAGTTTGATGGTTTGAAATATGTGCGAAAACAACGGGTTTGTTGTTACAAATCTATTAAGAAATAAAGTCATAAATTTTTTAGAATATTATACGCATTCCAAAATGTTCCTAGGTAAAAAGGACTTTTTGACCAGGTGTAAAACAAAACAACAAAAAAAGGTATTTAAATGATATTTTAATAACATATTTATAAATTTATATCCGGAGCATAGTATTAGTTATACCTCTTTTACTCGACTAAATCCATTCTGGATAGTAGCACCTAAAGTTTCAGAAAGTGACACTTGTTTATGTATTATTTATTCAAATATGGATATACTTGCAACAAAATTATTCCAACTGGGGATTGTACCACATAAAATAGTTGATAAGTTGGTGGATCTTATTTGCTGTTAAAAAAAGAGAGAATGTTTACAGTGAAACTGTACAAAATTCAGAAATACAGTCGAACCTTATTAACATGAAGCTCAAGGGGAATCGAAATTTTGTTTATGTTAACAGTAATTCATGTTATCAGTATCAATTCTTTGTATTCGTTTTTATAGGGGACTGTGAAAACAATTCATGTTAAAAGTAATTCATGTTAAGCGTGTTCATGTTAACGAGGTTTGACTATATTACCAATTAATATAATGAGTTTGATGGAAATGTGGAATGTTCATTCACTCAAATTGACTTAATTTTTTATACTGATAAAAAAGCAGAAAAGAAAAAGTTTATTCAAACCAATAAAGTCAGACCAAGCAATTACGGCTCAAGTTTTGGTACAAGAATTTGAAAAAAAGTTGCTCAAAATTTATATGCCATGTTGGTAAACAATATCACCAGTACAATGCTATTTCAAAATAAAACTACTTCTCAGCTCTTGTTTGTAATAATATTTTCTTATTTACTATAAAATTTTGTGAAATAAATGAAATAATTTGTAGTTATACCTGTTTGTCATTCCCTTGCTTCTGGTTGTCATTCCCCTGTTTACTTGAAATTTAAAAATACATTTTTCTGTGTTTAATATTGTAAAAGATTTTTGCTGATTCTATTTTATTACTTAGAGACATTGTCTAAGTACAATAGAAACCGATTTTAAGGAGAAAAAACATTAATTTTTAAAAATGTATGATGTTCGAATTGCTCTGTTAAGAGAAAATGACCCAGATGTGAGATAAATCTTAAATGGTGCCTTGATGTGGATTTAATATTCAATATTCATTTTAAACTATTTTTGGTTTGGTTAAAATATAATTACACATATATCCAAAATTTTTAATATTCCAATACATTATAAATATATCATTTTCACTAAACTTATTTCAATAAACTGATTTATCTTTTCCTCCAAGCTATCCAAAATTTTATGTAAAATTTGTGTAAATGATTTCTTTGCGTCATTGTATCCAAACTAAGTAAGTGGCTAAATGCAAAGAAACCATTTACATAAATTTTTAAAATTTTAGATAGCTTGGCGGAAAAGATAAATCAGTTTATTGAAATTAAGTAATACATTGCAATGAATAATGTATGTTCTGTGAAAGGGGTGTATTTAACAGTGTATTAGGAGCATAAGGAAATTAGTTGACGTGTAATTATATTTTAACCAACCAAAAAAAAATTTTAATTAAATATCAAAACAAATTTTTTAAAACCACATCCAGGTGTAAATTTTACATCATACCTTTTGAAACTCATACTTTGAATTTAAGACAGACGTAGATGAAAGAGCATCAACGAATAAATTTTCATGCGTTGTACCATACTGAACATAATTTTTTCACATGGTATTATAAATATGCAATTGTAAAACAAAAATAAAATGATGAATTAAATAATACAGATACATTTTAATTGATAACATAGCGTCACTCAAAATTTTATGTCAATATTTTTAAAGTCCTTATTTAAAACTATTAGAACAATAAGATAAAGTGCTGCTTCACAAAAATTTAACCCGTTAAGGGAAGTTTTCACTCACTTGAAAACACCCGCTCGTTATGTGAAATATATGATCAGGCTGTTTTTGAATTTCTCGCTTAAATGTGAATATTTTTAAACTTTTTTTTTTTTTTTGCATAAGATAGTTAAATTCGATCTCTAGTATATCTATTTTGAAGTTTTTTGATTTCGGTTGCAGTTTTTTCTTTTTTTTTTTTTTATAAAGATACTTTTATTTGCGGAAACAGTTTCGAAAATGAAAGTATTTTTATTTAAAAAAATCTGTAACGAAAATCGATAAAGTATAAAATGGTGCCACTAAAGACCGATCTCAACTATCCTATGCAAAAAAAAAAAAAAAAAAAAAAAAAAAAAAAAATTAAGTATTCAAATTTAAACGAGAAATTCGAAAACAACCTGACATTTTGTTTAGCGTTACAGAGCGAATATTTTCTGGAGTATATCTGAATCAATTAAATCTGAAGTATATCTGAATCTTTTTATTGGTCGAATTCCGATACTTATTTTATTTTATTCATTTTTTTTTATTGGTCCATGTTTATTGTCTAGAAATGGAATACTTCTGTTTTTTTATTTTATTCGTCTTTTTATTGGTCCATGTTTAATGTCCAAAAATGTGATACTTTTGTTGCCACGATGCCAAAAAAGTATTAAAAAAACTACAAGAAATTTTAATAATTCAAAAACAAATTTAGATACAGGTTTCAAACAAGTTGCGTTTAAAAGTAATTTTTTTTTTCTTTATACGACGGTGTAAAAATTGAAAATGTGCGATGTTTATAAGTTTAAAATTTTTCAGTACCGAAAATTGTTAAACTGAAGTTTCATTTAATATTTGTTTATGATCGTCTCAGGAATATTAACGTGCCTCTAAATGTCCAGGCATACGACTCTGTTATTACGTAAACTACATTTTGATCATCATAAAAATTACATTATTGTTTTTTTTTTTTAAATATAGAAATCATTTATATGTCTAAAATTGTAGTCTTTGAATATATTTTTTTCCAAATAGTCGTTGTAATTTGTTAAATTACATTTTTTTAGTTTATTTATTTATTTATTTTGCAAATTTTATTTTTAGAAATTTAACATCATTTTGCGGTGAAAAGAAGATCTCCTTTACTTTAATTTTGATTCAGCAAATTAAAAAATATTTACATTTGATTTTTTATGTTATCTTTTTTTACTTTAAATGCTGTTATTTTTTTATTGATGTTTTTAAAAATGCGGAATTGAAGTTAAAAGTTAATTTTTTCTGTTTGATTAAGTAAAAAAAAAAAAAAAAAAAAAAAAAAAAAAAAAAAAAAAGAATGAAATTCTACAAATGATATTTCGAAGTATAACAATTTTAAATTACTCTACTTTTTAATAAATTTTAAATTTTATTGTTATTTTTTAATTATAAAAGGTTTTATCATTTTTTAACTAATAATACAGTTAATCATCACAAAAAGATTCAAAATTTTAACTCAAATAAAAATATTTTAATGTGTGTCGGACCCTCTAAATCGATGGCTCATTGAAAAAAAAAAAATCGCATTAAGCGTGGGGTATTTGGATATAAGAAGAAAGTAAAAATTAATGCAAGAAACAGAAGAACACTGAAAAAGGCTATCACATTAACCAATTTATTTAATTGGATAAATGAAACAGAATCCTTTGAAAGTTTATGATTATTCTTCTACCGAGCAAATCCGTTATCAGATTATCGCATATATCGCATGCATCTTTAATTATTTCTTTTGCTTGCCAGGTCAATGAATACTTACTTGTACTAATCCAATGAAACATTCAACTATGATAGATCAAATCAAGTTGGTGACAGCACAAATGTTTTTTTAAAGAAGATTATGGCCTCATCTCATTATCTATTAACGATCTTGTCAACTTGCTTCAATTAGTTTTCCGCAAAAGCAGAATTAATTCTTCCGATGAGAGCAGTACTTTTTTTTTTCTCCTTATGTATTCTTCAAGGAGGAAACCTTGGAAATGATTTCTGGAATTGATGGAGTGCATGATAAATTAGCTGTCATTTTCGAGTAATAAGGCTTCGTTTCATGAAAGTATATCTGTGGGAGAAAAAAAAAATGCCTTGATCATGCAGATATACAGATAGTTCCTGAAAATGCGGAATTTCATCCTGAAAGATGGGCAAGTTCAGAATACTAGATATACTCATGAATTATTTAAAATAACTTTTTTGTGTGAATTCGCGGGAAATAATATTAGGTATCGATCATTCTGTCTTTAAGATTATTAAATCAAACAATTTTTCAAGACATTAATATTTTTAAAGGGGAGTTACCACCAAAAACTGAATGGAGGGTGCTTTTATACAGCCCTTGTGCAAAAAGAAAATGTGAGAACGTCGCAACTTTGTAATAATCGTATGAAAATGTGATTGATACCAATATGTGAGTAATAACGTCTACTAATTAATGAATCCTCTGGGCGTCTTGCAAATGGGTAAAATTATAATGCTGTTTCTTTTTTTTTTTCTTTTCATTTTGTTTTACATTCTCAGAAAATATGATTCTTTCAACATTATAAAAAATAAAAAAACTTTATAACAAATATGAATGTAACCCTTGAGAGTATTGGTCATTCTAAAATGTATTAAAAATTCGTAAAGTCTATGGAATTACATTACCTTAAATACTGCTCATATTGCAGTGAAAACTGGAGTTTATTGAACGGAATATTACATTCCAAACACTTAGAAGGTTAAATTTTGCTTAGATGGTCATCTACATATAAAAATTGTTACAAACTTTTTTTTTAAATACGGTAACCTATTTTTATTAGGTGCGTTCGTAATTATATAAATACTTAACGCCTATAGTCGTCATCTGATCCGTTTGTCTGTCCGCATGTAACAGTACATAAACTATCCAGCCGAATGGTTTGAAATTTAATATGCATAATCATAGCAAAATTTTGTCGCGCCATTTCAAAATCGAATCAAAACTTAAAAAGACATTAATGGAAGTTTTCATCATTCTATTAAATCCTATCATACGTAATTGATTAAATGATACCTCATGATATGTAATGATTCTAGGTCAGCAAGCTGATTACATCCTATTTAAGATGGAGATTTATTATTTCCGTATTACTGAATTTAAGATATAGAATCGTATCAAATTTTGTATTCATTCATTTTTGCATAAGAGAGCAACAGCTACTTCACCAAGATCTGAATTTTTATAAAACTAGTTACAGTACGAACGCACCTCATTAGCCACGTTTCTCGCACAATTTCTAACTTATTGTAAATTGCAGGGTGATTACGTTTTCAGGATATTTAGCTGTATATTGGAGATACTGTATGCTACTTCGTCGTTTACATACTTGACTGACTTTACATAGAATTTCTATGTATTCCATAATAATGCATGTATGTTAGATGTTGAGTATATAATTTTGTTTTATCGAAATCTCTTATGATATTCTAAAAATTTAAGTTGATAGAGCTGTGGATAGACATAAAATTTTATATTTGCTTTGTGCTCATTGATTCTTTCCTGGAGTTTTCTTTTTGTCATTCCTGTGTATTCCATTATGTTATTTTTGTCTGTTACAGAAGGGATAATGTACACAGCAGCCAATCCATATCTCAGTATTGTTTCTGTGCAGCTTTTGCATTGTATTTTACTCAACCCGGAATATTGTTTTTTGGATTGTTTCATTTCTGAAACAAGCGTTTTCATGTATAACAAACATGTTAAATAGACAAACTAAATTAACCCTTTGAGCTCTGGTGGGAAAATTTCTTCAAAATTCCAAATGTCACATTGGCACCAGTATTTTGCAAAAAAAAAAAAAGGTTAACGATGTACACGAAAAAATGCATTAAACCTTTTTCAAATAAATTTGGTCGAATTTTCTGGTGCCGTTGTGACATTTCGGAATTAAAATTATGTGGTAGAAAATTCTACCATCATAGCTCAAATTGTTTTAAACAAATTAGCATTAATATTAATTTTTTAGCCTTGCATGCATCTATTACGCAGCTAAAATTGTTTTCTTAAGAATTGATGTTATAAATAAAACCGATGTTTTAAGGAGGAAAATATTATTATTAAAACTGTAAAAATTACTTGCGAACGTTTCTGAAGATTACAGGCAACTTTTTGTTTAAGAAATGCTTCTTTTAATCTGAGAAATTCATTAGTTTCTATTCTAAAGTTTCTAAAGATAAAGGAACTTGTTTAGGGATCCTTCTTAGTGATTCCAAAAGGTCGACCGAAAATTCGGTTTCGTTTTAGTTTTCGCTCCAAAATCTGAATTTATGCGAAAGAAAATGCAGCCGAAAAGTCAGAAAGACCAAAAGTGTTTGTATTCTGAAAATCTCGTGTTTTTCCTTCGGAAATTTTCAACATTACTTTTTGATTTGGGCTTTATCGCCTCAAATAAGACACTCTTTATTTATTGCTAGGAACGTCCCTGTTTGTAATTATCAGTCATGACTGGCTCAAGACACTAATGCAAATTACATAATACGCAATGCATATATGACTTACCATTGAAGTCGCTTTTCACATGTTCATGACTTAACAGTAATAGAAAATTTTCAGTTCGAAACGGCAAAAAAGTTTCAAATACTCTCTCAGAAACTTTAAGTGTAACAGATGGTCATTTACAAAAATCATTATAAAAGATAAATTGACGTATGTATACCTAAAACATTTTTTAATTATATGAAATTCGTGTTATAAGAAAATCATTCTCTGTCGAAGATGAATAAATTAAATTTCGTTTTATATGAAAATAAAAATTTTGGTCACACGCACAGATATCTAACTTGGACCACACACATAATTACTCATATAATTAATTAATAACAATATATATTTATGTATGTATTAATTACTTTTAATTTTTTTTACATTTTCGTTTACGGCCGAAAATAGAAAGATTATAACAATTCAGTTTTGATTTAGGTCTTAAAATCTGTTTTAATCTATCCGTATCGAAAAATGTCGTTTTACAGTTTCGTAAATCTTCAAGCTAGACAAAGAAATGTTTGTATTTTTTTTTTTTTTACAGTGCTACATACATTTTGCTTTCAGCTCATTTGAAATCATTGCAATCAAATTTATTCCCGTTTTCTATTTAATTTGAAATCATATTAAATTTGGAACGCAAACTGCTCCGTGGCGAGATGGTTCCTTAATCCAAATGATCATCTTTCAATGAACTAAGAGAATACAGGAATCCTTATTCTGATGCCTGGCTTTGGAAATATCTTGTATGACGTCTGCTGCCTGGTTTACAAAAGCTGTCAATTAAATAAGCAGGGAGCTGCAACTGTTCCTTCCCATAAAATTATCTGACTTCAAACACAGAATTCATGTTCTTGAGTGATCGAATGATTCATGTTCTTGAGTGATCGAATGAAGTTCAAGGTGAAAATACATTAAATATTTTCTAATAAAATATTTTAACTTTCTTCTATTTTTAACAGACCAAAGTATTTGATTCGTGGAAATTTTCCACTTCCAGTTTTCAACGGTTTTTTGCATTTTAGGGTTTCAAAAACACCAAAACGCATGTTTTTACAAAATGTCTGTCTGTGACTTTGTACTCTGCCTGTCTATATGTAACACAAATTTTGTGGGCGTTCTATCTCAAGAACTAAAGCATGGAATTTGATTAAAATTTATAGTCAGATAGTCCCAGATATGAATTGGTGCTTATTAGTTTTTGGTGTATATCGATCAACAGGTGGTGCTGTTATGCAGCATATTTCACGCTTTCTGCAATAGCTCTTCCACTCTAATGCACGGTGTGTTGATGTTATTTATGATGGCCGATTATTTGCACTAGGAATATAGGAACGTACGACCCCACGGGGCGTACCCTCCATGGGATCTTTTTAAAGTGTCCTAACCCGGATTTATACAATGTTCGAAGAAAACCACGAAAAAATCCGGATGGTTAGGTCGACGGATACGATTGTGCTCGAACCTAGCACCTCTCTTCTACCAACTTCGACAACATATTCTCTCAGTTACTGATGGGGCGTCTAATGCACTATTTTTCATCAATCGCCAGATTCAATTAGTTTTTGATATGAATTGACATTTTCTACATTTTGGTGTAAATCGCTCTACAGATGCCGCTGTTGTGTGGCATTTTTTGTGATTTCTGCAACTCTATCTCTAGAGTTATTGCACGAAGTTTCATAAAAGTTCATATTCCATTAGTCCTTAATATGACATGGTGCTGTTTAGATTTTGATATAAATCGCCCAACAAATGGCGCTGCTATGCTGCATTTTTCACGATTTGCGTAAAACTTCATATTCTTTCATATTCCATTTCAATTTTCCAATTTTCATAAAACTCATATTCCATTAATCCTTAATATTACATGGTGCTGTTTAGATTTTAATGCAAATCACCCAACAAATGGTGCTGCTATGCTGCACGCATTTTTCACGATTTCCGCAGTGGCTCTATCTCAAGAACTAATGCACGGATTTTCATAAAACCTCAGATTCAGTTAGATGTTGACATAAGATGTTGCAAATTATGTTTCGATGTAAATCACAGAACAGATGGCGCTGCTTACTGCATTTTGCATGATTTATGTTATTTTAGTGATAGTCGTATCTAAAGTACTAATGCACGGAATTTCATATCATCAAAATCCCCATGATGGGCGAATAAATTGGCAAAAGTATCGTAACTCTTTTAATTATGGTGATAAAAGAGTGAGATTTTTACTGCGTTAGAGCTTGAAGAATATTTTTCTAAATATAACCGGACTCAGGAATCGTGTAAAATTTTAAATTTCCCGAACCTTTCTGAAATAAACAAGTTTTCATATTACAAAAGAAGAGAATTTAAAATATTTTTGCAACTGGAACTGTACTTCTAAATCTATCGGCTTAGAAATTGGCTGTTGGTCAATAATTAGAAAAGGCACCGTATTTATGTATTCATCAATATAGATAGGGTAGATTTATTTATTTATTTTACTGCAAACATTTAATCCTTTTTGTCCTAAATTATGAAGTCATGAAATTTTCATCTTCCAAAGTATTTTTTCTGAATATTTGAAAATGCATCATTGATTCATCATCAGTATTTTGCCAGCTAAAATCAATGAACAAATAAGTATTTTTTTTTATGGAGGTTTCACTTAATTGTTATGAAATATAGTTTAAACTGTAATTATTGAACGTCGTGTTCACCTTGATTACTAAAGAAAATATGAGATATCAAAATTCTGATATTTAATTTACTTAAAAGGTACTAAAATGTATATAATAAAGTCTTTAAAACATAAATCACCGTCAAAAGATGTTAAAATCTCGAGCGCTTTCAACTATGAGTTCAGTAGTTCAAAAAATGTTAAAAACCTAGAGCGCTTTTATCTGTAATCAATAACCGTCATCATGAGGAAAAATCGGAGTAGTTAAAAACCCAGAGCGCTTTCAACTGTAATCAACAGCCGTCATCAGAATCAGAAATCAGAGCAAAAAATCAGATTAGTAACGAGAGCGCTCAAGATTTTTAACATCTTTTGTCGGTCTTTTATGTTCTAAAGACTTTATTATCTATATTTTAGCACCTTTTAAGTAAATTAAATATCATAATTTTAATATCTCATATCTTTATTCTCTCAATTGTTTTTTAAAAACATTTTTAAATAATTTATAGAATTAGAAAATGTACAAATATAACGCCTTTAAAAAATAAAGATAGAAAAATTTAAGAGCTGAAACTTTTCACCCTCAACCTACTGACATAAAAAAGCTAAATAAACACAAATGAAACAAAAATCATTCTTTTAAAAATGCTTTTGTTTTGTGTAAAAAATAAAGCTTTTAGAACAGCATAAAGTAAAATATCTTTATGGCTCATTGTAAATTGTATTACTGATAACCAATGTATTAAAAAAAATTCGAATTTTTTTAATGATAATTTAAAGTACGGTCGGAGCACAAAGGATTAAATTGAAAATTTTTGTTACTATGTGTAGTGTACGCCGATTCAATTACTTTCATCCTAATAACATTCAATTAATTTCCTACATTTCCCATTTTGATTAGGAAAGTTCATCATACATATCTTAAACACAGCTCTAGACTTCTTGCAAATAATATTATCCTAACCTAAAAATACAGGTAATACAAAATTTATTGAATTCAGTATGATATTAATTAAGCTCACTCGTTTGTTACTTTTTGAAAAGCATGCATAGTTAGAATGTCTGAAAATATTTTTCGTCTGCGAGAAAGTTAGGAATTCGAAGAATTCCTTGTTAATTTAAAGATGCGAACATTTTCCCTGATTCCCTCAATTAAAGAATGTGTCGACGAAAACAGTTACCGATGATCTTGAGTTATTTAACAAATTGTCAAGGCAGCTTTCGTATATAAATTCAATTCAAACTTTCAGTGAAGTCGTTTAACTGCAGAAAGCGAGGTATAGCAGATAATTTCCCTCAAAATGTCTGAAGCCCACTAAATGTGAGTGGTTCGTTAGTATTATTTTGGAATTATAGAGTTTAATTAGAAAACTTGGTAGCTTCAATAGTTGAGCATAAATTCGTTATAAATTGAAATTAAATAGCGATTGAATGTCCTTATTTATTCAAACTAGGGGATCCAATCTGGGCTTTCCGAATTTCAGAACATAGATGAGAATCGTTTTTTAGTTGCGTTCATAATTATACAGTGAAACCTCCAAATAAGGGACACTCCGAATAAGGGACACCTCTATTTAAGGGACAAAAGTTGAGGTCCCAAAAGTGTCCCGTATTTGGAGGTTTCACTGTGTAAGGAACTCCGAATAAGGGACACCTCTATTTAAGGGATAAAAGTTGCAGTCCCAAAAGTGTCCCGTATTTGGAGGTTTCCCTGTGTAAGGAACTCTGAATAAGGGACACCTCTATTTAAGGGACGAAAGTTGCCGTCCCAAAGGTGTCCCTTATTTGGAGGTTTCACTATATTAATACATAGCACCAATAGACGTCGTCTGGTTAGTTCATCTTATCTCATATAAAAGCGCAAAAACTACCAAACCGAATGGTTCAACCAAATGGTCTTTATTTGTTCAGATTAGTAGATTTCATTTGGGCTTCCCAAGTAACAAAACATAGACGAGAACTATTATTTTAACTTTAAGGATTCTTTACATTCAATCCTTTGTAAACCAATAACTCCGATTTAAAAAATATTTACCCACATTCAGAATGTATCCTTTTAAGCATTTAAAAAATAATTTAAAAAATTTAAAACATAAAAATAAAAAATTATTGAAGTAATAGGTACTTTTTGAGCATCTTTTATGCATAGAAAATTACGTACTTCTCCTAAAGGTAGGAGCCCTCAACGGACTATACACTGTTAAAACGAAAGATTTTATTCGGCTTCTCGGGAAAGAGCTGTTATATACTAGATCGGAAATGAGTTGTTTTTTAAATTTTTTACTCATCCTGATTTAAATTGCTTATTTAAATTACTCGTCTTGACTTAAAATGCTTAGAAACAACTCGTTCACTCGAGTTGTTTCAACTCTTTACGAGAAGTTGACTTTCAAATCGTGAGTAAAGTGAATTTCGGCTCAACTTGAGTTATATTTTGGATGATATTTTAAGAGAGTAGCTTTATAAATACATGATTTTATTTTTATGTTCTATGTGCACCACAACATCTTAACATCTTAAAGAAATGTGATGCCGCTATGCAGAGCCGTCCTTACGGAGAACAGTTTAAAGCGAGGCCCGGTGCAAGGATTTTGCGAGGCCTTTTCCTTCCAAACTCTTAACTTAAACTTTTCTGTACTATAAATAAATAACAATGTTTTTCACCTATATACTGTGACCCTGGGAGCCAGGGTTCAATCCCCTACCTATTATAAAGCATTAATTTCTGAGACTACTAAACCAATTTCAAAAGTAATAAAAATCATTCAAATGTTTCAATTTCATAAGCTATATTTTATGTCAAGACCACTATCGTTTCTTAACTAAAGTCATGAATTTATGGTAAACATTTCCTATTATACCTTTTTCTTTTTATTAAAGAAAAAAATATTTTGTGTTCAGAGGCGAGGCCTCGTTAGGCGCGAGGCCCTGTGCGGCCGCACCTGTCGCACACCCCTAAGGACGGCTCTGCCGCTATGGAATCATTTAATTTTAATTCCTAATTACCGCATTAGACCAGAACTTTTCATTGAAAATTTCACTTTTATTAAATAAGCAAAAAAAGTACTGTTTTTTTCTTTGTTTAGAAATAAATACTGGTGTCTAGCGAATAAATTTGTTTAATTGTGCTAATGCCGCTTATTTTTCCGTTATTGGTTATTTAAAGGTTAATACTCCTGTATTTTCCCTTTTGATTAGGAACATTCATCATACATTTCTTTAAAAAAAACTTCGGAATTCTTGCAAATAATGCTATTCTAATCTAAAAATACAGATAACACAAATTTTCTTCAATTCAGTATCATATTAATTTAGCTTCCTCAAATGTTACTTTTTGAAAAACATGCATAGTTAGAATGTCTGAAAATATTTTTCGTCTGCGAGAAAGTTATGAATTCGAAGAATTTCTTATTAATTAAAAGGTACGAACATTTTTCCTCATTCCCTCAATTAAAGAATGAGTCGCCGTAAATAACAACCAAAGATTTTGAGTCATTTAATAAATTTTCAAGGCAATGTTACATATAAACTCGATGCGAATTCTCAGCGAAGTCCTTTAACTGCAGAAAGCAAGTTATGGCAGATAATTTCCCTGTTAGACCATGGGCCGTAAGCAAGAATTGTTCAGTTTCGTTTACCAAACTTCGGGAGTATACAAATTTTTGTATATTTAAACATTACATATTGCTTATTAAAAATACACAAAGTTGCCCAAAGGAAATGCGCACATTAAAAAAATTATAGCTGTATAAAATGGAACTATATTTCAACACCGGTTTGCATCATTTTATATGAAAGTCGCTACTAGATGGCGCTACTTGGAAGGATGTTTTTACTGAAAAATAAAATATACGTGCAATCTGCGTTTATAAACTTTCTTTTATAATGTTTTTTGACGACATAATAACTACTTTTAATAAATAAAACTACTTTCCTATAAATAAAAGAGGTTTTCATTATTTGAAAAAAATAGTTTTGTATCCTTGCGCATGTTTGTTTTTAAACATGGGTTATGGGTTTCATTTGATATCATGATAACATATCAGTTATTAAAATATAAAATGCCAAGATGATTCATAAGTAACTGTTCATAAATAAAATAGAGTTATATATATATATATATGATAGGACAATTATTGTTTTAATAAAGGCAAAAAAATTTATTAATTGTAATGATAACACTTTTTTCTCCCGTTACAATATAAGAAAATCAAAATAAATAACAATCATCAGTCATATGCTTTAAGTATACATGAAGTAAAATAAAAAAATAGATATAAACTTAGGAGAGAGAGAGAGATCTTTGAGAATATCATTTATTCTTGAGTAAATATAATTACAAAATATACTAAATTTTAAAAACTATTAAAAAGACATAACTTTTTATATTGACAACTGAAACTGCTTTAAACTAAGTTCTTTCAACTAAGACAACACCGAATATTATGTAGCTTAGTAAAATAGAATTGATAAACATGTAATTAAAAAAACTTGCATGCATTTTTAAACATAAATATGACATTTTTCAACAATTTGTTATGGAATTAAATCATTATTTTTAACATATCCTAAAATAATGATGAAATTTTACGGAAAAAAAAAAGCTTAATTTTATTATTTTTCTATAACTCTTCTGTACATGTTTTATAATCTGATATATTGTTGACATTCTTTATTAAATCAATCAGGAAGCAGAAAATAATGCTTTGAAGATTTAATAAATTTATCTATTCGTTATTTATTTGCAAAATAGAAAAACTTAATAGAAAACCTTGAATTTTATATACTAATTACCATTTATAATATTTATTTTACTTGTAAGATTTTAAGACTATTGTCCATCAATGAAATAATTAATTATTCAATTTCAAGTGACATATACGCTATATTGATAATACTAAAAGTAGGATTACACTAATCTTGATAGTGCATAGGATCTTCTAGCTTAATTGAAAACCTAAGTAATCAAATTTAGCTTGTAACTGCATATATCAGAATGTAATAAGATCGAAATTTTTATAATTGTGTTTAACTAATTTAATGTGATCAATAAAATTTTTATTACTGTATGCAAATTATTATTAATTTTTCATTTAAAAAAAATCTCTGCACTACATATTTTATAATCTGGCAATGAATCAAATAAATCGGTAAGCAGAGAAAATTTTTTTTAAATGCATAGGGAAATAACTAAACAATAAACTGTTAATAAACAATATCTTATTTAGCATGGCATAATTTGTCATTTATATTTTATATAGTTATAAATATGGATACTATGCTTACAGGCATATAAAATGAGAAAACAAAATAAATAATACTTATTATTCAAAAAGAGAGATAGGTTAAATAATATATTAAAAGACAGTTTCTTAGCAAATTGAACTTTATTAAATAATAATAATTAAAAAAAAATTACTTTGCATTTTTATATTGCTTTACACGTAATTAAAGAAAAGCAATAAAAAAAGAAATTAAAAAATAAGAGAGAAAACTTATGAAAAATAACAATGTGGTAGATCTTTGGTAATAATAGTAGCATAATAAGAGGGAAAAGTTGATCGGAGGATAACTTATGTTTGTAAACAAATATGCGGAAGGATACAAAACTATCTTTTAAAAGATATCAAAATATTATTTTAAATGTTTAGGTTATTTCTGTTTATAAAAATACTTCTTATATTGTTAAAAAATTTGATCTAAACAAGTTTTTGCAAGCAGATTACGTGCATGTTTTATTTTTAATTAAAAAATATCCTTCCAAGTAACGCCATCTAATGAGAACATTCGTATAAAATGATGTAAATTGGTTTTGGAATATAGTTCCACTTTATACGGTTATTATTTTTTTAATGTGCACGTTTGTTTTGGGCAACTTCGTGTTTTTTCAATGAGTGATATCTAAGGATTAAAAATACAAAAATTCGTATACTCCCGAACGATGGTAAACGAAACTTATTTTTAAGCATCTTTTAAACGTTTATCCCGTGGTCTATGTAGCCCACTAAATGTGAATGGCTCCTTAAAATTATTTTGGAATTGTAGAGTTTAATTAGAAAACTTAATGGTTTCAATAGCAGAACATAACTTTGTTATAAATTGAAATTAAATAGCGATTTAAAGTACTTATTTGTTGAAACTAAAGGATTTTATCTCTGCTTCCCGGGTAACTGAACATAGATGAAAATTTATTTTGTTTATTGAGATTTTATTTTCAACTATTATTTTTTTAATTCTAAACATTCTTTACATTTAATCCACTGTATTCCAATAACTTCGATATAACAAATATTTACCCAGATTTATAATGTATCATTTTAAGCGTTTAAAAAATAATTTTAAAAATTTAACGCTTAAATATAAAAAATTATATATAAATATAAAAAATATTACATATAAAAATTATTTTAAATATAAAAATAAAAAAATACTTAACTTATAGGTACTTTTTAAACATTTTTATAAATAGAAAGTAACATACTTCTCATAAATATTGAAGAAGTTAACAAACAGTAGGTTTAAAGACTTGATTTCAATTTTACATTCTATGCGCACCACTATATTTTAAAAGTATTTTTTTTTATATAAATTACCCTAGCATATGTTGTTAAATTACAAAAAAATGCGTTTTTTTTTTTTTTTTTTTTTTTTTTTTTTAAGTCGTGCTTAGCGAATAAATTTAGTTCAGTATGCCAATGCCGGTTACATGGCAGCATTGGTCCGTTAAGAGTTAAAACTTCAACATTTTTCCTTTGGATAAGGAACATTCATCATGCATTTCTTAAACACAACTTTAGAATTCTTGTAAATAATGCTATTCTAACCTAAAAATACAGGTAATACAAACTTTATTGAATTCAATATCAGATTAATTAAGCTTCCTCATTTGTTACTTTTTGAAAAACATGCATAATTAGAATGTCTGAAAATATTTTTCGTAGGCGAGAAATTAAGAATTCGAAAAATTTCTTGTTAAATAAAAGATACGAACATTTTCCTTGATTCCTTCAATTAAAGAATGCGTCTACGAAAATAGCAGCTTAAGATTTTGAGTTATTTAATAAATTGTTAAGGCAGTGTTCATATATAAATTCGATGCGAACTTTTAGCGAAGTCCTTTAACTGCAGAAAACGAGTCATGGCAGATAATTTCCCTCAATGTGTCTGAAGCCAACTAAACGTGAATGGTTCCTTAGAATTATTTTGGAATGGAAGAGTTTAATTAGAAAACTTGATAGCTTCAATAGTAGTGCTAATTTTCTTTTTTGATAAAGGAAAATTCATTATATATTTCTTAAGTACAACTTTAGAATTCTTGCAAATAAGGCTATTCTATTCTGAAAATACAAGTATACAATATTTATTACATTCAATATCACATTAATTAAGCTTCTTCATTTGTTACTTTTTGTAAAACATGCATAGTTAGAATGTCTGAAAATATTTTTCGTCTGCGAGAAAATTAGGAATTCGAAGAATTTCTTATTAATTAAAAGATACAAACATTGTCCTTGATTCCCTCAATTGAAGAATGCGTTGTCGAAAATAGCAACTTAAGATTTTGAGTTATTTAATAAGTAGTCAAGGCAGTGTTCGTAAATAAATTTAATTCGAATTTTTAGTGAAGTTGTTTAACTGCAGAAAGCGATATTATGGCAGATAAATTCCCTCAAACTGTCTGAATGCCTCTAAATGTGAGTGGCTCGTTTGTGTTATTTTGGAATTGTAGAGTTTAATTAGAAAACTTGGTGGCTTCAATAGTAGAGTATAAATTTGTTATAAATTAGAATTAAATAGCGATTGAAAGTCCTTATTTATTCAAACTAGGGGATCCGATCTGCGCTTTCCGAATTTCGATGCGCTTTCCGATTTTCTAGATGAGAATCATTTTTTAGGTGTGTTCATAATTATATTAATACGTAGCACCAATAGTCGTCGTCTGGTTAGTTCATCTTATCGCATATAAAAGCGCAAAAACTACGAAACCGAATGATTCAAAATTTAATATATGGAATCGTTGCAGAATTTTGTCGAATCATTTCGAATTTTATGAAAATCGAATCAAAATTTAAAAAGGTATTAATAAAATTTTTCTTCATTCTGTTAAATCCTGTCTTACGTAATTAATTGAGTGATACCCCATGAAATGTAATAGTTCTAAGTTGTTATGGTGATGAAATCCTATTTCAGATGAAGTCCATTTCCGAATTACTGAATTTAATAGATATTATCGTACACTGTTAAAAATCTTGTCATAGTTTGAACTAAATTTTGGTGCTAAATAACTGCTGCTGTAAGATGGTGAAATCTTGAACCAATATTTGGAGCTTCTCTTGAAGCATAGCTCCAATAGTTGGAACGAGGTTGAAACAGAAAATTCCAAATGTTGGTACAAGATTTCACCATCTTATGGTGGCAGCTACTGAGCACCAAAATTTGGTTCAAAGTAGAGCAAAATTTTTAACAATGTAGTAAATTTTACATTTATGCATTTTTGCATATGAGAACAACTGCTATACCATCAAGATCTGAATACCGTATTTACTCGTGTATACCGCACATGTGTGTATAACACACACCCAATATTTTAGATTGTTTTAGAAAATGGCGATTTTTTGTATCTCGTATGTAACGCGCACCATAAATCTGACATACAAGGAAATAGATGATCAAATGAATTTCATTAAAGAAGCTCAAAAAAAATGCTACTTCAGGCTAGAAAAGAAAATTCTTTTTTTTAGACTTCGTGTAGGAAGGGAGTGTCATGATATGGTGAAATCACTTGCGAACCAAACACTTAAAACATCTACATTGTTTTTTTTTTTTTTAAATCTGTAATCCTACAAATGTAAAGTTACAGAAATCTGTATTCTTGCAAAAAATTTATCTGTACACTATACAAAAAAGAAAACAAGAGAGCGAAAGAGATAAATCTACAAAACTAGTTTTTGTAAATCAATAGAAATCTGCAGATTTACAAATGAATCTAGTAAAATTATACTAATCTTACTAAAATTTTATCTGTTACTTGGGTCGCAGTTAGATAAAAAATTCTAGGTTTCCCAGTTTCCTAAAAAAATTCTTAGGAATTTTTTAACCTTACAGATTTTTTTATTTATAGTGCAAATCTATATCTATTAGATGAATTTTTGCTGTTACCGTTATTATAAAAACAATAGCGACAATGAGGATTGCTATGTAGTGTTTAAATAATGTTACTACCACTTTTGTATAAAAAAAAGTGCAACGAGTGAAATAAAGATGCATGAATACTTATATTCTGTAAGATTCAAGCTTTAATTTCTTCTATGAATATACATTTCTTGATTCATAGGTATATCGTGTGATTACATAAAGTAGTTAAAAATATTCCGTGTATAATGCGCACCCAGGGTTTTTGCCCTAAATTTTGGAAGAAAAAGTGCGTGTTATACAAGAGTAAATACGGTATTTAAAAAAAATAATTCTAGTACGAACGCACCTTATTTGCCACATTTGACGTACGACTCCCGACTTGTTTCAAATTCCAAAGTTATTTTTTTCTTTTAACCCCTTGTATCTCAATAACTCCGATTTGATTTATTTGAAGAATATTTACCCAGATATCAAAACATATCATTTTAAGCGTGTAAAAAAGTAATTAGAGAAATTTAAAACATAAATTGATTAAAATGTACTTTTTCACATCTTTAATAAACAGAAAATAAGATACTTCTCATAAATATTGTAAATTTTCTTATGCAATATTGTAAAGTATACAAACTTTCCTCTTTTTTTTTAAGGGGGGTGAGAAGGGGCATCTCTATCAACTTACGAAATTCATTTTAGCAATATCGATGCTAAACTGTTCAAAATATAACTGAAACTTTGACATGAAATACTAACTCAGCATCGTCATCTCTTAAGAATTCTATGAACAATTTATATTATTTTATAATTTGCTAATAGACAAGCGTATAAATAGATATACAGTGTCTCACAAAAGTGATGGGACAATTGTGCTTTATAAAAAGAAACTGCAATAAAATAAATAAACAAACATGTGCAAAAAATTTTTGGGTGTGTTTCATATTTAAAGTTAGTAACAATTATTACATAACATACATTTTGTCAAAATATTAAAATATTAATTTAATAAAAATACAATTGCTCAGAACGGAGCAAGAAATGGCTCACATGAGTGATGGGACACTTACTTTTCCATCAAATATTTATCCAAAAATTTTACTTTTTAAAAGGTTTTAATATTTTGTTGGATTTCCTTTTACTTTTAAAACATGATTTAATCTTTTTGGGATGGATTCGACTAATTTTTTTGTGATTTCTGGAGTGATTTTACCCCATTCTTCTTGAAGCACTGATTTTAGTTGTTGTTTTGAAGAAATGGTGTGTTTGCGAATTCTTGATTCCAATTCTTGCCAAATATTCTCTATGGGATTTAAGTCTGGAGATTGTGGTGGTGTTTTTATTATTTCAGGACAGTTATATAGCAGCCAGAGTCTAACGTTCAGAGCAGTGTGCTTGGGGTCATTGTCCTGGTAGAATTTAAAATCGTTATGAAAGTTCAATTTTCGTGCTGAAGATTTCAAATTTTGCTTTAAAATATCAATATACTTGTACTGATCCATTATACTGTCAATAAAAACAAGATTACCAACTCCAGCGGACGACATGCACCCCCATACCATAACTCCTCCTCCACCATGTTTTACTGTTGGTACCATGTTCTGTTTGCGAAATTCTTCCCTGGGTTTTCTCCACACCAAGATTCTACTGTCAGAACCAAATATATTAAATTTACTCTCATCAGCAAATATAACTTTATTCCAGTAATCAGAATTCTTATTTATGTTGGATTTTGCGAAAGCTAGTCTGAGTTTTCTATTCTTTTCACTTACGAAGAATTTTTTCCTGGCTACTCTACCGTGATATCCAGCAGATCGAATTACCCTTCTAATAGTCTCAGGATTAACAATTATTCCATATAATGCTTGTAAATCAGCAGCAACTTTTGAAGCACTATTTCTTGGATTTTTTTTTATATTTCGAACGATAATTCGCTTTATTCCATTGGATAGCTTTGATGTGTTTACTCGTGTAGTGGCCAGGTCTTCTTTTATCCTGAATCATATGATTCTTTTTATATCGTTTAATGATATTGAAAACTGTTGAACGACTCAAGTTAACTGTTTCAGCAGTTTTTCTAATAGATTTTCCACATTCAATATACAAATTAATAACTAATTTTCGAATTTCAGGCGAAGTTTCTTTTCGTTTTGCATTCATGGCTACACAGAGCTAAAAAACACAAAAATTCCAAAACAAACTGGAGAGAAATACTGCAAACGATTTTATAAATTATTGCCAATTGCTTTTAAGTAAAAATTAAACTCCAAAAAATATTTTTATTGCTTATTTCAGACGATTTTTGTTGCATATATAATGGTGTCCCATCATTTATGTGAGCTATTTTTTGATCCGTTCTAAACATTTGTATTTTTATTAAATTAATATTTTAATATTTTGACAAAATGTATGTTATGTAATAATCTTTACTAAATTTAAGTATTAAACACACCCACAAAAAATGTGTACATGTTTTTTTAATTTATTTGATTAGTTTCCTTTTGTAAAGCACAAGTGTCCCATCACTTATGTGAGACACTGTACACTGACAAACAGATACAGAGAGCGACAGGCAAACAGTCTGACAGATTGGGGGACAGGTAGTCAGGCAGCAGAAGTAGAGCCAGACCGATAGATTACAATAGTTTCTTTTCTCGAATGGGTAAATTATAAACAAATTTGCAATACCTAAGTTTGCAGAAAGTCCATATATTTGCATATTAACCCCTAAACTGGTTTTCCCTAACGCCGTTCGGGCAAGACGAATTTGCTTAATGCATCATTTAAAGCTTTTTGACACCACTATTATTTTTAAGAAAATTTTCATACTATTGAAAGGCGGAAATGTTTAGACTAAATTTTATGAATTTTTTATTTAAATAATAGTGGTATGAGATGAGTCCGCTATTTTCAATTTATTGAACGGAAAAGAATTAACCAGTTAAGGTGTTAAGGATGCGGGGGACACACTCATATAATATCATTATTAAAATATCACTAATCATTCTTTGTTAAATAGAATAATTCTTGCAAAAAAATTGTTATCTCCTATAAATTTATTTTGTGGAAAAAAAAAATTCTAAAATATTCAAATCGTAAAGTAGGATTCTTTGTTTTCAGTTGAAGATTCAATGCAACTCTCTGTAGATTTCTTCTCTTATGTACCAACTTCGATTCAGTAGAACAATTTCAAATTCAATTTACAAAAACAAAAACTAAAAAAAAAAACGTATATTCGACATAAAATGGTACACAAAATTATTTCTGTATTCCCCTTCGTTTTAAACAACTGTTTTTGTTGTGTGTGTGTGTGTGTGGGGGGGGGGGGGGGGTCAGGTGGAAATGTTTTCATTTCCATTTTCTTTTGTTCTTATAAATACGATTAGAATTTTTGCATTGTTTTGGGAATAAGTGGTTCTTGAAACCAAATAGTTTTTCACTGAATTTATTCTCGCTGTTATTCTTAAAAGCATGCCAGAAAAAAAAAAAATCTTTTTGAATTATATTAAACTTAAACACTCGAATATTCATTTCTTATTTCAAATATAAAATAGGAAACGCTCAATATTTAATTATTTATTTATTTTTTCTTTACCAGCCTGCGAGAAATTTGTTGAAAAGAAGTAAGTGCATAAAAGGAGATGTAAAAACTAGTGAGTTTACTTTTTAAGTAAAAATAGTCTAAGAGCCGACAGCACAAAAACCTATGTCATCGAGCACAAGAAAAAAAAACCTTTATTTTATGGAAGAGTAGTAATAGGAGAATCTAATGATCCATGTCTGCCGGAAGTGAAGTGATGCATAAGCCAAAAAGTAATATCATTAATGGTTCACTCATAGGTTTAACATTGGGTTTTCCTGCTCCCAGTTTTAACTGTTTTTATACCTTTGTTTGTTGGACAAGCACAATGATGAACCTACGAGCGAACCACTAGTGATATTCATTTTTGGCCTATGCTCCACTTCGCTTCCGGCAGACATGGATCATTAGATTACCCTATTACTACTCTTCCGTAAAATAAAGGATTTTTTTTTATGCTCGATGACATAGGATTTTATGCTGTCGGCTCTGTGCCCGGTATGAAGAACATAGTTGACAACTGTTGAAAACCATTTTATCATGTTATTATTGAAAACTGCAGCAGACTCCTATACATTTAATATACAGAGAGCCCCAGAACTTTAAGGGGAAGTAGGAGACATCACAAGGATTTCACAAGGATCATCACAAGGTTTCAAGCACTGGAAGAAACTAGCATTTTTAGATTAGGGATTTATTTATAGGCTGGCAAGAATCTCCCATGGCGTAAGACAACATGCTGCCCAACATCGTTTATTAGTGAATGTTTGAGCTGGTGTGTTTGGCGACCTTTTTATCAGGTTTTACTTGTTGCCAACAGCTCTAACATCTACAGGTTATCGCATCTTTTTGCAAGAAATATTAGGTTATAGGGTAGAAATATTAGTTTACTAGGCACTTGACACAACATGCCAGATGCCATATATTGTTTTCATATGATGGGACACCTCTCCCATTATGGCAGGTGTGATCAGGAACATTTAAATCAAGTGTTTGGTCACCGACGGATTGGTCGTGGTGGACCGGTTCCCTGGGCACCACGCTCTCCTGATTTAAGCAGCGTAGGTTTAAGGGGCTACTTCAGTCCCATTCACTAATGCTAATCCTATGGAAGAAATTTATACAGATATCTCGGTTGCATTTCAATATTTTCAAATGATTTTTTGGCGTTGGATATCTGAGATCGATCTGTATGCATGACGTTAGTTACTTTTTTCATTTTGTTTACAGTTATTTTTTACAAGGACGCTTTTATTTTTGGAACCGGTTTGGAAAACGAAAGCAACCCCATAAAAAATATCTGCAACCAAAATCGAAAAACTAAAAAACGACCTCCATTCAGATCAATCTGAGTTATCCAATGCAAAAAGAATCATCTAAAAATATTGAAATGCAACCGAGATATTTTAATAAATTTCTCCCATAGGATTAGCATTAGCGAACGGGTCTTTTCATTTGAGTGAAGTAGCCTCTTAAGGTACGAACACACGGACAAACCAACTTCTGGCTTGTTTGTTGTGGCAACGCGGTGTTTTTGATCTTTAATTATTTTTAAAGGAAAGAAACTGGTGACCGGCAAAGTAGGAACCGTTCCGTCAAGTAGTGTTGCACTCCTTATCTTCTGACTCTTCATTCTTCCTCATTCTATTATAAAGAAAGTGCAAAAGGTGTACAACACTTTTTTCAACTGACCGGAAGAAAATACGCATGTGCCTGCAACCTTATTTCTTTGAGGTGCACTGAAAAGTGTTGTGTACGCAACACCTGTGGATTCCAATATGGATCTGGTTGAAAGACTCGTTTGTGTTGATACGGATATCCAGGAGTAATTTGAGCGAGTCCGCCAACCCATGGTCCGACCGTGTACTTCATACATCGATAGCAATAATGAAAACGTTTAACTAGAGACCTGCACGAGCCGGCCCGAAGCCTGAGCCCGGCCCGGCCCGGCCCAGCCCACGGGTTGGGCTCTGGCCTTTTTTTACTCAAGACTGTCGGGCGCGGGCCAGGCCGGGCTCGGGAAAAACTTTTTTCCGAAGGCTCGGGCCTAGATACGAAAATATAGATAAGGGATAGATACGGAACTATTTTTTTTCTGATTCTTCAAGTATTCGTTCGGAAGAAAGGTATATAAAAATATTCATTTTTTTATTTATTTAAAGGCCGGGGATGTAAAAGAAAATAAAATAACACAAATTTCGCATAAAAAAAAGAAGTCGATCGGATAATTAGTTGCCGAGATATTTGTAATCCTATTTTCCACACTCTTCGATTTTTCATAATTCTGGATTTCATTCAAATTTCAATTCAAATATATATTTTAATTGGAAATATATATTTTACTTTAATGAGACGCTTAATCCGACACAGTAAAGTGCAAGTTAATATGATTATTATTCTTAGAGTATAAGAAATACAGTCACCGCCAAAAAAAATCTTGACACTTGCGATTTTAGACGTTTTGTTAAATATTTAAAAATATACGTGAGGAATAACTCTGAAACTCCAGATTTATAAACAAAATAGTACTAGTCATATATTTTCGCGAAGAGTTTTCCCCGAAATCCAACAGGGGACCGTCAACAAATTGAAAAAGAACGAAGATCTTTTGGATAACCCTATCAAAACTAATGAAGCAAAAGTGTTCAAACTGCAGATTATAATTAAGTGGCTTATTCTAATAAATCGTGTTTATTTTTATGAATATAGCATTTAAACTCGTAGAGAAATTAAGGTTTTTATAAAAACGGTCCCAAATTTTTCCAAGTTTTTCGCTTATATTTTGTAGAGTTCTTCATCAAACTCAATGTTCTTTTCAGAAAATATGACAATCAACATTGTACATGACACCCTGTAATGAGAATCAAAAAATAGTAAAAATTGTATGATAAATGAGCAGGTTTACTAAATAATTTTTTACTGCGCATGCGTCAAAGCTATTAAAATTTCATTTGCATATTATGTTAGTTAAATGCATAGAGCAACTTATGTGAAAGTCTCAAAAACATAGCTTGAAAACTCAGCTTGAAAATTATCGTCAATAGAATATGGTCAAAATCCATTATTCCCAAAATGAAGCAAAAAGATGAGGGGCTGTATCCATATTCCATTGATTAGTACCTACACAATATTACACGTAGTACTAAATTTAGATACAGCTCCTTATCTTTTTGCTTTATTTTGGAAATAACGGGTTTTGACCATATTCTATTGACGATAATTTTCAGAGTTTTTAAGCTATGTTTTTGAGACTTTCACAAAAGTTGCTCTATACATTTATCTAACATAATATACAAATGAAATTTTAATAGCATTGACGCATGCGCAGTAAAAAATTATTTAGTAAATCTGGTCATTTATCATAGAATTTTTACTTTTTTTAAATTCTGAGTACAGGGTGCTGTGTACAATGTTGATTGTTAAATTTTCTGAAAAGAACATTGAGTTTGATGAAGAACTCAGTAAATTATAAGCGAAAAACTTGGAAAAATTTGGGACCGTTTTTATAAAAACTTTAATTTCTCTACGAGTTTACATGCTATATTCATAAAAATAAACACGATTTATTAGAATAAGCCACTTAATTATAATCTGCAGTTTGAACTCTTTTGCTTCATTAGTTTTGACAGGGTTATCCGAAAGATCTTCGTTCTTTTTCAATTTGTTGACGGCCCCTGTTGGATTTCGGGGAAAACTCTTCGCGAAAATATATGACTAGTACTATTTTGTTTATACATCTGGAGTTTCAGAGTTATTCCTCAAGTATATTTTTAGATATTTAACAAAATGTCTAAAATCGCAAGTGTCAAGATTTTTTTGGCGGTGACTGTATATAATATAAGAAATATATAATATAAGATACATAATAATGTTTCTTTTACGTGATTCAGTACTACTTGATTAATTTGGCATGTTATATAATTTGTTAGCATTGGATCATTTGATTTGAAAGTTGGTTTGGTTTAAACATATTTTTAAATTTTATTTCGGAATTGTGATGCATCTTATAAACACTAGTTTGCACAGGTTTTATTTTCATGTTTTATAGTATGCATATCCATGATGTGTAAGCATTACGGTAGCCCCTAACGACTATTTTATTGATGAGAAAATTATTTTATATTGTAATGCAGAAAATATTCATGAAATTTTAGATTGTGACATCATTGAATAAGATAAAAGGTTCAATTAAAAACTCACTAATTTTTTTTTCTTGTCATTGCAAAATTTATGTGCATCTTCTAAGATATAACTTTCTTTTATTATTATTTTTTCATAAAACTCTAGCATAGAAAAAGCTGCTCATAACCAGTTCATATAAACATAAAATTTTACAAACTATTTGAAAAAGAAACAGAATTTTTTTTTTTTTTTCGATAAAACTTTGAGATGAAATTTAAACTTTTATGCAAATCATCGAGGGTTTTAGCATAGCATTTTAAAATATTTTGCTTTGCACGTTCATATATATATATATAAACTCTCTTTGGCAAATTTTCAAATCAAATGATATATAAAGAAGTTGAGAAAAAAAAAAGAGAGTTCTTTTTTAGCATCATTTCGATAAGTCTTTGAAGATAGAATATGTAAATTAGAGGTGCGTAAATTTTCAAACCACTTTGAGGTTTCCGACAGCTCGAAATCTCATGAGAAAAGAACCTGAACGTTTCTTTCTGCGATATGATTTTTATCCTTTTGAATAAAAGGAAGTTAGACGGTATTAGAAAATTGCACAAAAATATTTTGGAAAAAAAACATCGCCACATTTTCTCAATTTGATTAAATGTTTAAAGATGATTAAATGCTTAATATGTGAAGGAATATTTTGGCTAATATATTTAGATTTTGAAAATATTCTTTTTAAACTAAATGTAACCTTCATTTAAAGTAATACTCTGGTTAAACTCATTTTTTTTATCGTTTTACGTCATCAAAGCTTTATTTTTATCGATTAACTCAATCTTTATACATGCGAAAATCTTATTTTATTAATTAGAGAACGATAACGAGAGTGAAGAATGTAATTTTTGAGCTATAAAAGTATACCGCACCTCAGAGATCTTAATTTGATCAAACCCTTAACCCCTTGAGAACGAGCGACACGTATACGTGCCGTAAAAAGGCTTAATCCTTGTTTGTCCCCACTAGTAAAACTCTACTATAAAATTTGATTTACTAAATCAAAGCATTTTCTTGATTTAATAAGACATTAATTTCTATTTTTAGAAACCGGTGACAAAACATTAAAAATTTCATAAAAGCTCCCCTCGCGGAGGGGTTAAAGATGCAATATTAGAAATCTCTCAACTAACACATTTAGATAATAAATATCTTTTTTAAATCTTCCTCTAAATTATCATACATTTGCTAGTGTTTTTTTTCAGTAAAATTCTAGCATAGGAAAAGCTGCTTATAACAAGTTCATATATGTAATCATAAAATTTTAAAAACTATTTGAAAAAGAAACAAATAAAAACAAAAAATGCTTCTTTCTATAGAACTTTGAGATGAAATTTCATCGAAGGTTTCCAAAATGTTGCAGGAAAATATTTTGGCATTTTAAAGTATTAAGCTTTGCGCGTTCATAAAAAAAAAAAAAAAAAAAAAAAATCGTTGGCAAATTTTCAAATCAAATGATGTATACAGAAGTTGAAAAAGAGTTCTTTTTTAGCATCATTTCGATAAGTCTTTAAAGATAGAAAATGTAAATTAGAGGTGCGTAAATTTCCAAACCACTTTGAGGTTTCCGACAGCTCGAAATCTCATGAGAAAAGAACCTGAACGTTTCTTTCCGCGATATGATTTTTATCCTTTTAAATAAAAGAAAGTTAGACGGTATTAGGAAATTGCAGGAAAATATTTTGGAAAAAGAAACATTGCCCACGTTTTCACAATTTGATTAAATGCTTAAAGATGTAATATATGAAGGAATCTCTTAGCTAGTATATTTCGATATTGAAAATGCTCTTAAAATGCGTTTAAAATAATATATATTATGGTTAGAGTTAAATTTATATCTTTTTTTATTGTTAGAGTTAAATTTATATCTTTTTTTTTTATTGTTCACCTCTTAGCTATAGCATATTTAGACATAGAAAATACTCCTTTTAAACTGAATGATATCTTCATTTAAAATAAAATAATACAGTAGTTAGAATTAAATTCATACATATATATATATAAATATTTTTTTATCGTTTACCTCTTAGCTATCTTATTAAATATTGAAAATGCTCTTTTTAAACTAAATGAAGTATTTATTTAAAATAACATGCTAGATAGAGTTAAATTTATACATTTTGTTTTTTCGTTTCACATCATCAAAGTTTTATTTTTATCGATTAACATACTCTTTATACACGCGAAAATCCTATTTTATTAGTTAGAGTACGATGAAGAGAGTGAAGAATGTAACATTTGAGCTATAAAAGTATAGCGCACCTCAGCGATCTTAATTTGATCAAACGCTTAAAGATGCAATATTAGAAATTTCTTAACTAGCATATTTACAAATTAAATATCTTTTTTAAATCTTCCTCTAAATTATCACACATTTGCTAGCGTTTATTATTATTGTTATTTTTTTATTTTTTATTATTTTTTTCCAGTAACATTCTAGAAAAGAAAAAGCTGCTTATAACCACTTCATATAATCATTAAATTTTAAAAACTATTTGAAAAAGAAACAGAAAAACGAAAAATATTTTTTTCAATAGAACTTAGACATGAAATTTTGACCTTTATGCATATCATCGAGCGTTTTTGCATTTTAAAATATTTTGCTTCGCACATTCATCAAAAAAAACTCTCGTTGGCAAACTTTCAAATGAAATAATATATACAAAATTTTGAAAAAAAAAAAAGAGTTCTTTTTTAGCATTATTTCGATAAGTCTTTGAAGATAGAATATGTAAATTAGAGGTGCGTAAAATTTCAAACCACTTTGAGGTTTCCGACAGCTCAAAATCTCATGAGAAAAGAACCTGGACGTTTCTTTCTGCGTTATGATTTTTATCCTTTTGAATAAAAAGAAGTTAGACGGTATTAGAAAATTGCACAAAAATATTTTGGAAAAAGAAACATCGCCACGTTTTCAAAATTTCATTAAATGCTTCAAGATATAATATGTGAAGGAATATTTGCTAATATATTTAGATAATGAAAATATAAAAATAATCTTTTTTAACTGAACGAAATATTCATTTAAAATAATATGCTATTTAGAGTTAAATTCATATCTTTCTGTTATCGCTCACCTGTTAACTGGCATCCTCATCCTAGTCACAATTATTTGATAATATTAACTCTATAGAATTTATCATGTGATATCGATATTAATAATCACATTGAATAATTAATTAGTCTTATAAATGTTTTATTAATTATCTCTAATCCCAATTCTTAAATTTATTTGAAAATTATTTTTTGAGCCTATCCCATAGTATTTTAATTGATATGCCGCAGTTATTTGATGACTTGAAATTAATAGTTTTAATTTCATATTTAATTTATGGAAATACAAAGTTACATTCTGAAATACCGTTGCTCTTCTTTGCTCAAAATAGCTGGCTTGGCTGGAGGCACACTCCCAAATAATCACAATTGTTCATTTAAGGGTGTCATATTTAAATGACACACAATTATTCAGCACAGATACGTGAATATTCAAGTACGTAGACCTTACGTCTTCATACTAAGGAATTCGAAGCTATTTCGGGGTTTCAAATGATACATCTGACGTCATTAGATAAAGTATCGCCACATTCCACGGATGATAAGTCATTGCAGATTGAGATCAGAAAGCCGTATTCTCTATTCACGATAGTTTCGAATGGTGCAATGCAAAACAGTGATTTGGATACATTATATTTAGCATACGTTCACCATTACGCTATTCCTGTAATTGTATATTAAGTAATCAAACTCTGAAACACATAATGCTTAAATTAAGTGACGGTTAGTTATTACAGCAAATGTGTTTCAGATGTGATCGAGGAAGAAGCTGATGAAGCATGTAGAATATTTACATTTAAAGGTTGTAAAAGGAAACCATGCAGTAAAAGCTCACTGAAAAAAATGAAGTACTCAAAAATAAATAAATCAATGTGTTCATATTGGATTGAATTTGAATGGATAAAAGATTATCACATTGCTTTCTCAATTTTGAAACATCCTATGCTATCAAATCCAAACAAACGATAATTTTGTACCCTGTATTGGTTTATTTCATTTATGGCGGAATAAAAGATGCTTATTAATGTAAACATTAAATTATGCACGGTATTTTGAAATAATTCCACAAAAATAATAATTTGACATAAAAATATTCGATATGGACATTTTGCTCATAATTTTGTTATGTTTCTTAATTAATAATCAATTAAACGTTTATTGTTAATAATTGTGTGCAAGAAATAAATGCCAGTATTTTTACTTTAATTTGTAAATTCATGGGTAGTTCATAGTCATTTATATTTGAACACAACCATGAAATCAAAAATGAGTACATGTGTTTTTTAGTTTTCAATATATTTGGATCGGAGCTATTTTGAGTATGTAAAGTTCTTAAATTTGAGTACTTTTTACTCAGTTTTGAAAACTCATTTTTTTTCAGTACTCCTTAAAGGGTATCTCTGAGAAAGGATTACCCCTGTTTAAAAGACAATTTCCTAGATTGTTGTTCCTAAGTTTAAAACAACAGTTTCAACATTTTTTTTTTTTTTTTTTTTTTTTTTTTTTAATATGGTTTAGATTGTGAACTATCGATGTTCAACTAAAAGGGAATTTTGAAGAGAAAAAAAATGTTTTGATTGCATATTTAATTAAAAATTTTGTATATAATTAATTAAAAAATCATATTTAATTAAAAATATTGATATGTTTGTCCAATAATTTTTAAAACTTTTATATGTGTTTTAGAAAAGGCTGCGCTTGGATTTTTATTTGCATATAATATTATATTTAGTATAATTTTTTTACTGATATACATAATGAAAAACAATGAAATCTAAAACATCTTCATGTACTTTAAAAAAATTGCAAAAAAAAAAAAAAATTGCAAAAAAAAAACCTGAAGGATAATTTCATGTGCAGATTTATCATATTATATAATAAAGAACGTACGCAAAAAAAGTATATATATATTTATGTTAAGTAAAAAAAAAAGAGAGAAAGACGCGAAATTTTTAAAAGAGCAAAATGACAAAATATGAAGCTGGAGATAAGGCCATTTAACCTCCTGTCTACCGTCTGTACTTATAAGTACCACTAAAATTACTTATAAAATTCTTTTAACACGTCAACTAGTTGCAATACTGTTTATAATGAGTTACAGATACTTTGCTTTATTTTTTTCCAAAACCATTATTGGTTACACAAAACAAAAAAAAAAAAAAAAAAAAAAAAAAAAAAAAAATTAAACGCTTTCTTTTGCCTTTCTATTTTTTTCAGCTTTCTTGGCGCTGAGGGAGGAGGGTGGGGATTTTTCAATTCAGAAACATTTCTATATTTATATTGTAAGAACATCCTATTTGTACATTTTATAATTCTACAAAATACTAAGAAAACAATTTAAAATAAAAGATTTGTGTGGGGTTATAAATAGTGCACAAAATCCCTGTAAATTCAAATTTAATTAATCCTTCTAAATCCTTCAATGCTTCTAAAATCTTTGAAAAATGTATTAAATGACTATGTAAATCTTTTAATTTAGTTTAAACAATTTACGTAAAATGCTTTAGAATGTAAAATTTTCACGAATTCATAATTCGGTAGATAAAAGGTTAATATGCAAATCAAAATTTAATCTTAGACTTTTATCTGTGAACTCGATGCGGTGATTGCCTGTACAGTCACCTCCCAAATGTCACCAGCCATCAAAATGATTTCAACATTACATAATTCATAATGTGGTAGATAAAGGGTTAAAGTTTTAATTTGTATGGGTATAATTGCTATGGGTGTATTAACAAAATTTACATTATATTACGATATAATTGTTGTATGAATAAAAAGTAAGGTGTCAAAGTATTCAAAATTAAAGAAGCTTTCATTTAACTTTTTAAAAAAAGAAAGAAAGAAAAAGAAGCTGTTTTTTGACCAATTTTGAGGCAAACTGTCCTCTTAAAGTACGGTAATTGTTTCAAAAGCACTTGTTCCAATAAATAAATTAAATTAAATTAGAAGTTACAAGAATTAAGAACACAACTTTTGGCGCCCTCTAACTTTTTTACGTTTGGTTTTCGACCATGCATTCTTTGATACAAAATGTTTGTTTGGGTGTGTACTATCACCTCTTAAAATTTTTTCCATCTTTTTTGAATCACCCTGTATAATATGAAGTTTAAAGTGTTCAGATTTACTTAAAAGGCGATTAAAAAATAAAATTAACTATTAGCATCTATATTTGACTGAAATTACAACCGCATAGAAAAATAACACACTTACATATCAAAATTTAATATTTTAACTTCGAACAGCCATGGTATTAAAATATATGTTAAAAATAAAAATATATTTACATGCTTCCTAATATAAACAAATTAAGCAGATATTTTCGCCAATATCCGGCCATGAAATCATATCGATTTTTCTTTTCAAATCATGGATATCTATATGTTATTTATATAAAATTATATGATATTTATATAAAACGTAGATATTTACACAATTCTTAATTATTTAGAAAAAGTATATATCGGTACATTCCGAATAATTTTCAGTAAATTAAACCCTTTATCTACCGACGGTACTTATTAGTGCCATTAAAATAACATATAATATTCTTTTAATACGTCAGTTAGTTGTAATACTGTTTAGAATGAGTTACAGATACATTACTTTATCTTGTACCAAAAGCATTATTGGTTACACAAAACAAAAAATATGTTTAAAAGGATGATTTCTTTTACCATTGCATCTTTTCAGCTTTCTTGGCACAAAGGGAGGGGAATCGGGATTTTTCAATTCGGAAATATTTCTATATTTGTATTGTAAGAACATCATACTTGTACATTTTATAATTCTACAAAATACTAAGAAAATAATTAAAAATAAAAGATTTGAGTGGGGAGGGTTATAAAAATTGCACAAAATCTCTGTAAATTCGAATTTAATTAATCCTTCTAAAATCCTTCAAATGTTTATTAAATGACTGTGTAAATCTTTTAATTTAGGTTAAATAATTTGCGTAAAATGCTTTAGAATGTAAAATTTTCATGAATTCATAATGCGATAGTTAAAGAGTTAAACATTGTGGGTGCTGAACATGAAATACAGAAAAACAAAATGAATAAACAAGTAAATAAATAATTTTTACAGCTTACATTATCTTAGAGAATCAACAAGTCTCTTTTCTTTTCTTTCAATATTATGTACTCTGTTCATCCCAAAATAGCTTTTGCAGAAAGTTTACACATTGGTCAGAAACTATAGAATATATTTTTCAGAATTTAAAAATAATAATTCATAAATATATGTACCATACTCATATAAACAAATGTATCTGTAGATATACATGCGCGATCAAATTCTTCATTATATTTTAAACTAGTTGGATGTGCCAATCCCAAAACTTTCTTCTATCTCATACATACATTTTAATATTTTAAAAAAAAGTAGTTACTCATTTTAATGCTTTAATAATTTTAATTCAATACTTTACCAACTTTGATTTTCATCTTAAATTTCTGCTCCAATCAATTAATCGAAGTAAAAACGAATTTCCGTCTCTACACGAGCCGATGGAAAATAGAATGATAAGCAGATTTTTTTTTCAAATTCAGGGAGGACCTACTTGCCTTACCAAAAAATAATCATATACAAAATGTTTATTTCAGTTCTAGAACTAACTTTATACACTTTTATGTGGTACAATATTGAAAATGACACATAAATCACGATTGCAGCGCCCCCTTCCGGCGGATTTTTTTCAAATTCAGAGAGGACTAACTAACCATAGTCATACACATACACAAAAAATTCGGTTCAATTCGATGCATAACTTCATATACTTTTGGTCAGTAAAACATTGAAAATGGCACAAAAATGGCGATTGCAGCGCCCCCTTCCGGCGGATTTTTTTCAAATTCAGGGAGGACCAACTAGCGATAATCATACACATACACAAAAAATTTGGTTCAATTCGATGCATAACTTCATATACTTTTGGTCGGTACAATATTGAAAATGGCACAAAAATCGCAATTGCAGCGCCCCCTTCCGGCGGATTTTTTTCAAATTCAGGGAGGACCAACTAGCCATAGTCATACACACACACACAAAATTTGGTTCAATTCGATGCATAACTTCATATACTTTTGGTCGGTACAATATTGAAAATGGCACAAAAATCGCGCTTGCAGCGCCCCCTTCCGGCGGATTTTTTTCAAATTCAGGGAGGACCAACTAGCCATAGTCATACACACACACAAAAAATTTGGTTCAGTTCGATGCATAACTTCATATACTTTTGGTCGGTACAATATTGAAAATGGCACAAAAATCGCGATTGCAGCGCCCCCTTCCGGCGGAATATTTCAAAACTGAAGGAGGACCTGCTTGCTACAGCCAAAAACATTCACAAAAAATTTGGTTCAATTCTATGCTTAACTTCATACACTTTTTGATGGCAGAGTGGCGACATACAGACACACAGACACACACACAGACACACAGACAGACACACGGACAGACAGACATTTTGTAAAAACATGTTTTTTGGAATCTCTGACCCCTAAAACGTGTAAATCCGTCGAAAACCGGAAGTCGAAAAAAATTTCGATTACAATACTTTCTTCTATTGAAGATAGAAGAAACTAAAAATGAGAATTTTTACAATAAAATATAAAAATAAAAATATGAAATTAAATTTAAGTAAATTTTCAAATTTTTCTAGATAAAGAATTTTTATGTGAAGATGAACTGGCCTTGTTTGTAAAGCTCCTTGCCATATTTTTTAAATAATGGGGGGGAAATTGTACATGTTAACCCTTTATCTACCGCATTATGAATTCTGAAACTTTTATATTCTAAAGCATTTTACGTGAATTGTTTAAACTAAATTAAAAGATTTACATAAGCATTTAATAAGTTTTAGAAAGTTTTTAAAAGAATTGAAGGATTTAGAAGGATTAATTAAATTTGAATTGACAGGGATTTTGTGCAATATTTATAGCCCCACTCAAATCTTTTATGTTAAATTATTTTCTTAGTATTTTATAGAATTATAAAATGTACAAATGTGATGTTCTTACAATATAAATATTGAAATATTTCCGAATTGAAAAATCCCCATCCCCCTCTCTCAGCGACAACAAAGCTGGAAAGATGCAAAGAAATATCCTTTTAAAAATATTTTTATTTTGTATGACCAATAATGCTTTTGGAACAAAATAAAGTAATGTATCTGTAGCTCATTCTAAGCAGTATAACAACTAATTGACGCATTAAAAGAATTTTATAATAAGTTATTTTAATGGTACTTATAAGTACCGTCGGTAGATAAAGGGTTGGTGAACGTATATTTATTTCATGCTCGTTTTAAGTCACATTGCCACTGAGAGATTTTTATTTGTCTTGGATATATCAATTCATCAACAATATCAACTACAAATACCAACTAGTTTTGACCATAGGCGTAGCGTCGGGGGGGGGGGGCCGGGGGGGCACATGCCCCCCCAATCATCTGTACCCGGGCGCCAGAACAGAAAGCGTAGTGGCGCCAAATGAAAACTTTTTTTTGTCTTTATATGCAAAAATTTATGTATATATATATCAAATTTGAATAAAAAGATCTCACAAATGGAAAATTCAAAAGCAAAAATGAACCAAGTGTGTCTTTATGCATTTTGTCATTAAATAAATCAGTCTCTACTCAAAAACACTCTTCTGTGTGAAACTGTACTTCATCGACCATTGCCAAAAAACAAACGATTTCCCTAGGGGTTGCAGAGGGGGCGCCAAATGAAGATTTTGTTTGTCTTTGCATTCAAAAATGTATATGTATGGAATTTGCATAAGAATGTCTCACAGCCTGAAACCAAGCGATTTCACTAGGGTTTGCAGAGGGGGCGCCAAATGAAGATTTTGTATGTCTTACATACAAAAATGCATATGTATGGAATTTGCATAAAAATGTCTCACGGCCTGAAACCAAGCGATTTCCCTAGGGGTTGCAGAGAGGGCGCCAAATGAAGATTTTGTTTGTCTTTGCATTCAAAAATGTATATGTATGGAATTTGCATAAGAATGTCTCACAGCCTGAAACCAAGCGATTTCCCTAGGGGTTGCAGAGAAGGCGCCAAATGAAGATTTTGTTTGTCTTACATACAAAAATGTATATGTATGGAATTTGCATAAAAATGTCTCACGGCCTGAAACCAAGCGATTTCCCTAGGGGTTGCAGAGGGGGCGCCAAATGAAGATTTTGTTTGTCTTTGCATTCAAAAATGTATATGTATGGAATTTGCATAAGAATGTCTCACAGCCTGAAACCAAGCGATTTCCCTAGGGTTTGCAAAGGGGGCGCCAAATGAATATTTTGTATGTCTTACATACAAAAATGTATATGTATGGAATTTGCATAAAAATGTCTCACGGCCTGAAACCAAGCGATTTCCCTAGGGGTTGCAGAGAGGGCGCCAAATGAAGATTTTGTTCGTCTTTGCATTCAGAAATGTATATGTATGGAATTTGCATAAGAATGTCTCACAGCCTGAAACCAAGCGATTTCCCTAGGGGTTGCAGAGGGGGCGCCAAATGAAGATTTTGTTTGTCTTTGCATTCGAAAATGTATATGTATGGAATTTGCATAAGAATGTCTCACAGCCTGAAACCAAGCGATTTCCCTAGGGTTTGCAGAGGGGGCGCCAAATGAATATTTTGTATGTCTTCCATACAAAAATGTATATGTATGGAATTTGCATAAAAATGTCTCGCGGCCTGAAACCAAGCGATTTCCCTAGGGGTTGCAGAGAGGGCTCCAAATTAAGATTTTTTTGTCTTTACATACAAAAATTTTTATGTATGGAATTTGCATTAAAATGTCTCACGGCCTAAAACCAAGCGATTTCCTTAGGGGTTGTAGAGGGGCGCCAAATGAAGATTTTGTGTACCTTTACATGTAAAAATGTATATGTATGGAATTTGCATAAAAATGTCTCACAGCCTGAAACCAAGCGATTTCCCTAGGGGTTGCAGAGGGGGCGCCAAATGAAGATTTTGTTTGTCTTTGCATTCGAAAATGTATATGTATGGAATTTGCATAAGAATGTCTCACAGCCTGAAACCAAGCGATTTCCCTAGGGTTTGCAGAGGGGGCGCCAAATGAAGATTTTGTTTGTCTTTGCATTCAAAAATGTATATGTATGGAATTTGCATAAGAATGTCTCACAGCCTGAAACCAAGCGATTTCCCTAGGGGTTGCAGAGAAGGCGCCAAATGAAGATTTTGTTTGTCTTTGCTTTCAAAAATGTATATGTATGGAATTTGCATAAGAATGTCTCACAGCCTGAAACCAAGCGATTTCCCTAGGGTTTGCAAAGGGGGCGCCAAATGAATATTTTGTATGTCTTACATACAAAAATGTATATGTATGGAATTTGCATAAAAATGTCTCACGGCCTGAAACCAAGCGATTTCCCTAGGGGTTGCAGAGAGGGCGCCAAATGAAGATTTTGTTCGTCTTTGCATTCAGAAATGTATATGTATGGAATTTGCATAAGAATGTCTCACAGCCTGAAACCAAGCGATTTCCCTAGGGGTTGCAGAGGGGGCGCCAAATGAAGATTTTGTTTGTCTTTGCATTCGAAAATGTATATGTATGGAATTTGCATAAGAATGTCTCACAGCCTGAAACCAAGCGATTTCCCTAGGGTTTGCAGAGGGGGCGCCAAATGAATATTTAGTATGTCTTACATACAAAAATGTATATGTATGGAATTTGCATAAAAATGTCTCGCGGTCTGAAACCAAGCGATTTCCCTAGGGGTTGCAGAGAGGGCTCCAAATTAAGATTTTTTTGTCTTTACATACAAAAATTTTTATGTATGGAATTTGCATTAAAATGTCTCACGGCCTGAAACCAAGCGATTTCCTTAGGGGTTGTAGAGGGGGCGCCAAATGAAGATTTTGTGTACCTTTACATGTAAAAATGTATATGTATGGAATTTGCATAAAAATGTCTCGCGGCCTGAAACCAAGCGATTTCCCTAGGGGTTCCAGAGGGGGCGCCAAATGAAGATTTTGTTTGTCTTACATACAAAAATGTATATGTATGGAATTTGCATAAAAATGTCTCACGGCCTGAAACCAAGCGATTTCCCTGGGGGTTGCAGAGAGGGCGCCAAATGAATATTTTTTTTGTCTTTGCATTCAAAAATGTATATGTATGGAATTTGCATAAGAATGTCTCACAGCCTGAAACCAAGCGATTTTCCTAGGGTTTGCAGAGAGGGCGCCAAATGAAGAATTTGTATGTCTTACATACAAAAATGCAGGGGTGCAGAATATGTCCGTTCCGGCGATCTAGAATCGGGGGAAATTTCTGCCATCTAGGGAAATTTTGCACAAAATTATACAATTGATTTTGATTTTAACAATGAATTACATAATTACTCAAAATAGAAAATTTCCCACTACAATTAGAAAGATCTGTATGGTGACCTTTACAAAATTGACCTTTGAAGAAAGTTTGGGGGGGATCTATACCTATGGTAATACAGAATTTATGTAAGTCTATAACATCGTAAAAGTTTGGGGAAATTTTTGTATGGATTGGGGGAAATGTTGGGAGTAAAAACATTTTTTACACCCCTGCAAAAATGTACATGTATGGAATTTGCATAAAAATGTCTCACGGCCTGAAACCAAGCGATTTCCCTAGGGGTTGCAGAGAGGGCGCCAAATGAAGATTTTGTTTGTCTTTGCATTCAGAAATGTATATGTATGGAATTTGCATAAGAATGTCTCACAGCCTGAAACCAACTGATTTCCCTAGGGGTTGCAGAGAGGGCGCCAAATGAAGATTTTGTTTGTCTTTGCATTCAGAAATGTATATGTATGGAATTTGCATAAGAATGTCTCGCAGCCTGAAACCAAGCGATTTCCCTAGGGTTTGCAGAGGGGGCGCCAAATAAAGAATTTGTATGTCTTACATACAAAAATGTATATGTATGGAATTTGCATTAAAATGTCTCACGGCCTGAAACCAAGCGATTTCCTTAGGGGTTGTAGAGGGGGCGCCAAATGAAGATTTTGTTTACCTTTACATGCAAAAATGTATATGTATGGAATTTCCATAAGAATGTCTCACAGCCTGAAACCAAGCGATTTCCCTAGGGTTTGAAGAAGGGGCGCCAAATGAAGATTTTGTTTGTCTTTACATACAAAAATGTATAAGTATGGAATTTGCATAAGAATGTCTCTCAGCCTGAAACCAAGGGATTTCTCTAGGGGTTGCAGAGGGGGTGCCAAATGAAGATTTTGTTTGTCTTACATACAAAAATGTATATGTATGGAATTGGCATAAAAATGTCTCACAGCATGAAAACAAGGGATTTCCCTAGGGTGACTTACATAGAAAAATTTATACATATGGAATTTGCATAAGAATGTCTCACAGCCTGAAATCAAGCGATTTCCCTAGGGTTTGCAGAGGGGAGCAGAATGAAAATTTTGTTTGTCTTTACATACAAAAATGTAATGGAATTTGCATAAGAATGTCTCACAGCCTGAAACCAAGCGATTTCCTTAGGGGTTGCAGAGGGGGCGCCAAATGAAGACTTTGTTTGTCTTACATACAAAAATGTATGTGTATGGAATTTGCATAAAAATGTCTCACAGCCTGAAACCAAGGGATTTATTTCCCTAGGGTTTGCAGAGGGGGCGCCAAATGAAGATTTTGTTTGTCTTACATAAAAAATATAATGTATGGAATTTCCATAAAAATTTCTCACAGCCTGAAACCAAGCGATTACCCTAGGGGTTGCAGAGTGGGCGCCAAATTAAGATTTTGTTTGTCTTTACATACAAAAATGTATATGTATGGAGTTTGCATAAAAATGTCTCACAGCCTGAAACCAAGTGATTTCCTTAGGGGTTGCAGAGGGGGCGCCAAATGAAGATTTTGTTTGTCTTTACATGCAAAAATGTATATGAATGGAATTTGCATAAGAATGTCTCACAGCCTGAAACCAAGCGGTTTCCCGAGGGTTTGCAGAGGGAGCGCCAAATGAAGATTTTTTTTTGTCTTTACATACAAAAATGAGCATAAGAATGTCTCACAACCATAAAATTCGAAAGGAAAACTGTACCAAAGCATCTCTATGCCTTCTGTCATTTAAATAGGCTAGTCTCTCTTCCAAAACCCCAATTTTATGCGAAGCTGCACCTCATCGATAATTGCAAAAGCAAAGCAATTCCTACGCCAAAACAAAAGACAAAGGGGGCGCCAAATGAAGATTTTGTTTGTCTTTGCATATAAAAAAGTATATGTAGAATATATATTGAATTTGCATAAAAATATTTCTTGAAAATTGAAATTAAAACTGAACCAAATGTATCTCTATGCCGTCTATCATTTAAATAGGTTAGTCTCTACTCAAAAATCCTCTTCTGTGTGAAACTGTATCTCACCAACAATTGCCAAAAACCAAGCGATTTCCCTAGGGGTTGCAGAGGGGGGCGGGGGGGAACGTTTGGGGACACCAAAACGAAAGGCGTAGGAGGCGTCAAATTAATTTTTTTTTTGTTTTTACATACAAAAATATATAAGTATAGAATTTGATAAAAATGTCTCATAGCCAGAAAATTAGAAAGGGAAACTAAATCAAATGCATCTCTATGCCTTCTGTTATTTAAATAGGTTAGCTTTTGCTTAAAAATCTCTTCAGTGTGAAATTGTACCTTCACCGATAATTGGAAACGGCAACCAATTTCCCTAGGAATTACTAAGGGGTCATGTGCCTTGGACGCCAGAACGAAAGGCGAAGGGGGCGCCAATTAAAATTTTGTTTGTTTTAATATGTACTATAAAAAAAGAATTTGAAACTAAGTGCGCGATGTCGACCCGGATCTACATAAATTTAGCTTTTGTAACTATTAACAATTACTAAAGATATAAGTTAAGCTTAGAATTTTTACAGAATTTCATGCTATCAATGTAATGAAGGAGCGAATAAAATAAGTAAATTGATTTTGTATATCAATTTGATAAAATCTAAAATAGTGATTAAAATCAGTGTATGTTATATATTAAGATATTGAAACAAAAGTTAGAAAGAAACTATTATAATGTCAAAGTAATCTTCTATGTTGGGGAAGTATAAAAGTGCAGCTTAAGTCTGCTTGTTTCTTAATTTAATTAATTTTGTAAAGATGGTTTTCTTTCATTAATAACTTGTAAATAAATATGATTAATCGAGACATTATCTCAGTCTGTTTTATTTAGAGATAAGTTTATGTGTGTCATCTTTTCCAGGAATAATTTCCTTGTAGCATATTTGTTACATTTTTCTCTTTGGGTTACAATTGATTTACAAGGAAAAACTTCTTATAGTCCTATTAAAATATTACTAAAAGATTTTTTTGAGGTGGGGGGGGGGGGGCAAAATTATTTTAAATGGAAATTTTGCAAAAAATTTATAAGTGATAGGGCCCTTGAAAATAATCACAATGCAAACTTATGTATTTATTTTAATTAACATTAAATAATTAACCTATTTAGAGCGACGGTTATATTTAATTATTTTTTATCTCGCGATGTCTTATCACTAGAATTTCTTATGTGTGATCACAATGATTTGTTATTTTAAGTAAATTAAATTGTACCAAAGTTACTTTAGGTGCGGTTTGGAAATGTTTGGATAGAGTATGTACAATTTTAATCAGTTATAAAGAGTGTATTTATATCTTTCCAGCAAACTGCAAAATTAAATGTTTTTCGCTTATTTAAAAAAAAAAAAAAACTGTGTTGTTATATGTTACAGTGTCAGTATTAACCATTCAAAATGCATTAGGTCAATGTTTTGAGAATCTAAAGAAATTTTGTTCTATGATTTTCTTGGGGGGGAGGGTGTAAAATCCGAGAACACTGTTTCCCACTGGCACAAAATATCATTTTCTAACTAGCGCATAAAGCAAAAATATGAAATAATATAAAACACAACTCATGATTACCTTATTATTTTATAAGAAGCCCAAAAATAACTTTTGTTAAGTTGGTAATACTTTATTATTGATTTTATTTAAAAAAAAACCTACAAACTAAAATTTTTATCATTGCTAAATATTGTAAGAAATTGTTTTTTCAATGTAACTCTCAGATCCAAACTATATTTTTTCACACATTTTTTTTTAAAATCCGAACAGGTGCTCTTATTTTCAATTTTATAACTGAATAGTATTTTCTACTTTTCGATAAACTCAGAAATACTTTTAGAAGAATTGTCAATTTGGCATTTCGAACTGAATTTCCGGGCGGTTATAGTGAGAGTGAGGCAAAAAAATTACCTCCTTGAGACAGTAACCTGCCTTAAGATTTAATTCGTTTATCGGAAAATAGAAATAAAAACATTTGATCATAAATCTCTTCAATAATCACGATTGCAATTGTCATGCTTTTAAGTTTAAAATTTAGTCAGAAAATATGTCAGGAAGTTTTTTGTTGTTATGCAAGGAAAAAAAAATATCTTTTCAAGAATCGGCTTAAATGTCTGTTTAAATTCTTTATTTTCTGCGTTTGGCAACATATATTTTCTTTATATATTTACAAATTCATTTTCATTAGTATATATAATACAATGAAGATTTGAAACTAGAAAAGTCCTGAAAATTTTCACCATGATTTTCAATAATATATTCAACTGTCTTCGGGATTTATTATTGTTATTATTCATCTTATTATTATTAAGTTTTTTAGCTCACAGGCTATCATAGCCTGAGAGCTTATGTGCCCGTCCGTTCTGTATGTATGTTCGTACGTTCGTTCGTGCGTAACGCGATAACTCATGATAAAAATATCGGATCCACGTGAAATTTTGTATATAGGTATATCCTGATAAGGCGCTTCCCTGATTAGTTTTTGGAGTTCATTCGATATGTATAAGAGGGGGAACGGGGGCTCATTCCCCTCCCCTTAATTGATAGAAACGGGATTTTTATGCAGAATTAACAGTTTTCGTTCAAAATTTAGACATAGGATCATTCTGATGAGGCCATTCCGTGTCTGTTATTAGGTGTTCATTGAATAAGTATAAACAGGGGGAACGGGGGGGGGCTCATGCCCCTCCCCTTAATTGATATAAACGGGATTTTCATGCAGAATTAACAGTTTTCGTTCAAAATTTAGATATAGGATCATTCTGATGAGGCGAGTCCGTGGCTGTTATTAGGTGTTCATTGAATAAGTATAAACAGGGGTAACGGGGATTCTAATGCCCCTCCCCTTAACTTGTATATATGGATTTTTTAAGCAGAATTGTCAGATTTCGTTCAAATCTCTGAATAGTTTTGGAAGTTTAATGTTTAAGTATAAAAGAGGGGTATACTCCTCTTAAATTACATAAATGCTAAATGGGTTTTTATTAAGAATTATCCGATTTGCTCTGAATTTTGGATATAGATTTTTTTTTATAGTAAAGCATGTTCTTGATAATTTAGGAGATTCAATGATTAAGTATAAAAAAGGAGAAAGGGGAGAGCTGTTTCCCCTTCTTAATTTTTTTTTCGAACGGAATTAACGAAAATACAAGGCTGTAATGTACAATTAGTATGCGTAGCCTGTGAGCTCAATGCCATCAGTTTAACTGGGCAATGTTCTTTTTATTTTTTTTTTTATTATTTCCAGTCCATATTTTCAATGAATCTTGTAGCAAAGAATATGAAAAATACTATTTTTTCTTTTAAAAGATATGTTTTCAAAGATAAATATTTTTGTAAATTACAAAGATGATTTAATTTTTTTCTGTAAAATTTAAAACTTTTTAAAAAAATTAAAAAGAATTACATTTTTTAGAAATTATATCGATCTTCAAACATGATTAATATTTAAAATTTTTAAATTAAAATTTATATTTTTAAATCAAAATTGACTTTTTTTTTCTTTTTGTATTATTTACCCATTATACGTAGCATAGGGTAAATCTTGCAATCGTTTTAAAAATCGAAAAAAAAAATTTGGCGGATTTACATATTTTATTTACTACAGATTTCGAAAAACATTTTTATTTCCAGAAAAAAAAAAATTGCCGTCCGTCTGTGTGTTTGTAAATGCTCTATCTCCCGAACAAATTGAGATAGAGACTTGAAACTTTGTATGTTCTTAGTATGTAAGGATGGAACGAAGCCTATTTAATATCAGTAACCTCGATTATTCGGAACTATTTTTTTCGGACTCTGGAAAAATTCGTTCTGATGAAAGGTATATGAAGTTTTTCGAAATTTTGTATTTTAATGAGTGGATGTAAAAGGCAATAAAATAACACAAATTTTGCATAAAGAATGAAGTCGATCGGATTATTAGTTGCCGAGATATTTGTTATCCTATTTTCCACATTCGGTTTCTCATGACCCTGTATTTCAATTTCAATTCAAAGATATATTTTAATTGAAAATGAGACCGCAGTAAACTGTTAGTTAATATGATTATTATTTTTGGAGTTATAAGGATGTTTCGGTTACACAATTCGGTACTACTTGAATAGCTTGGCGTTTTATATAATTTGTCGAAATTGGTTCATCAGCAATTCGTTAACTCCTTCGTGACGAGAGTCTTTTACGAAATTTTTAATGTTTGTCAACAATTGTTTAAAACAGAAATTTGCGAATTATTAAATCAGGAAAATGCTCCAATTAAATAAGTCAAATTTTACAGCAAAATTTTGCTGGCGTGGATAAACAAGGATTCTTAAGTATTTTTGCGGCACGTATACGTATCGCATTATATTTAATAGAGCATTACTATGTATATTAAAAAATTTAAATATACGATTAAATTTTGTTTTGAAATTGCAATGCATTTTATAAATATTTCATACATGTTTTATTTTCATATATTATATTATGCATATCCATGCTGGGTAAGTATTACGGTGGACCCCAATGACTAGTTTTTTATTCATTTTATTTATTCATTCATTAACGGCTCTACATAAAAATTTAAGCGAAACAGATAAAATATGGACCATTTTCATTGGTTATGAACTTTCACGAGAATAACAATTATAAATGTGTTTACGAACCGATACTAGTTTGACAAAATCACTATAGAAATTATAATATGCCCAGATTAGAGATAATATAATCGGACAATCATATCGTATCTGAGCACAAACTCAATTTCATAAGCAGAGTCGTGCTGGACTGAGTCTTATGTATACATTATATGTTTTTTTAGCATAGTCGAGTCAGAGCGAAACTGGATCTAGTTGTTTACAGTGGGACAAGCAATTATGTTTTGAAGAAAATTAATAGATTAATCGGACCTTTAAACAAATGTAAAGGACCGGGCCAGCCAAAAAATTGAACGAACCTGCCGCTCCGGATCGATAAAAAAAATTAAACAGGCCTACCGGCCCGATATAAAGATCTCTACTGGGCCGATGTATCTGACTTTCGCAAGAATATGTATAATTGTACGTCACGCGCCGATGATAGCTTGACAATATCAATAAAGAATTGTACGAAGTGTCCAGCATATAGATCGGCATCGGACAGTTATATGGCATCTGAATATGGGCTTAATTTTTTTCAGCTCAGGCTTGTATTGGGCTAAGATCAGGCTTGCATTTTTTTACACAGTTGAGACGGGACAAAACTAGGTTTAATTTTTCTCAGGATGTAGAGGGCAAGGAATATGTTCTGTAAAAATGTTATTAGCGATAATGAACGTATATTAATATAATCTTTATAAGTACAATTTAAGGTTACTCTCAAATTCCCAGCTCAACAACATGAAATTTGACACACTTTCTGACTCATTTTTCTTTATAAAGGCATAAAATTAATAGGCTGATGATTGAAGCATTTTGTATTCGATTAGCATTTTCCATTTTTTAAAATAAATAAATAACTTTTTGATTTATAACCTATTCTAATCACTTGATGACAAGTTTTTCTTCTCCCTAGTACGATTGCGTCTTGAATTTCGATTCAAAATGACAACTTTGGCAGTATTTTCTCAAATTTTTTTTGTCTTTTACGAAAAATGGAAACTTCCATTCGATTACACAGTTTCTGAATTAGAACGTCTGCCAATTTTATGTGTTTTCGAAAAGAAAGGAATTCAGAAATGTATCAGAAAATAGCTAAATTGGATCAGAATAATAATTTACTGAAAAATTCGGGGGTCATCCATAAAATAATTTTTCCGTGGCTAGAAAGAAACAAAATATAACTACCCAAAAAGAACTATTACAAAAGATACAGCTATGTTTTAACTACAAATCCACATTAGAACCAACGGAATTAAAACGCTTGTCACAATGTGGGATAAGTTTTTGAGTCCAGTGTCATAGAAGTCCGCCACCTGGGAATGGAGGCAGGAACTTGTTACAGTTGTCAACTCACGTCTCATCAACCGTTAAAATCTTGTTGAGGTATTCATTTCCTTCATCGTGATATCGCTACAGAAACATCAATGCTGCTTTCCCACGTTTGTTTTTGTGTTAAGGTGCAAGTTGATTAGGCACCCATCTGGCGCACAGTTTCCAGATAAACAGGTGTTTCGAGGTAGTTTCCTGCATTGAGAATCTTTTTCGCGCTATTTAGAGCGATACCACGCTGAGGGCAAGGAGTTCTTCAACAGAATCCAGTCCGGGTAGTTATGTTTTGTTTCTGTTTTAATTCTGTGGAAAACTCGTTATTCGATAACCCTCGTATTTCAAGATCTACTTTTTTTATAGTTTCGAATGTTAAGATTTTTTAATCACCTTTTTAAAAAATTCTAACCTACATCAAGTTTTATGAATCTTTATTTGAATATTGAAAAGTCTTAAATGTCCAAGCAATTATTAATGCTGCTATTGCGTATTTTCAAGCATTTTCAGCGTGTTTTGTGAACGCATAGTAATTTAAAGTATATTGTAAAATTATCCAATTAATACTTATGTTTTTTCACTGATTTTTTGTACGAGCAGGACTTGGCCCTAAACTATGAAAATATAAACGGGCCGGGCTCGGATGAAACTTTTAATACCCACACCGGGCCGTGCTGAGCCCGTGCCTGGAAATTCCTGTAAATGTAGACCTCTAGCATGTTCCACTGGAATGACATGTTAAAGAGACGGTCACCACATGTTTATTCACCACATGCCACCAAATTTATTCTGCGAGCCATTTTTTGATCTACAATCATTTTCAGGGAATTTCTTTATCTCTCTTGATCGTTTTCCTCCCTGTTTTAAAACATTGTGAACTCTTTGACAAAATCATGCAAATTTCTGTATGTTTTAGTTCTGAATTTCTTAATTAAAATTAAACCTTTTAAAGTTCCAAAATAAACGCTGAATAATTATTTAAAAGAATTAATTTATATTTGTTAGTTTTATGACGCCTACTAAAAGAAAAAGATTTTTTATTACTTTTTGGGGGCTAAGGCGAGGGGGGGGGGCACCAAATTGAAAATTTGCCAAGGGGCGCAGTTTTTACTTCGCTGGTGCCCCCCCAAAAGTTTTGGTCACGCTACGCCTATGGTTTTGACGATTCCATTTGCTTCTTATTAATCAATGAAACAGTTTTTCTTAAATATTTTCTTTCGTCGAAATTCGACGGTTTCTTACTTGTTTAAATAAAGTCCAAATACCATTTTTTTAAGATATCTGAAATTAACAAATATAGCGGAAATGTAAATAAAATTTTTAATTTCTAAAAACGAAAAAAATTATTTAAACGAAATTTAAAATGCCGAATCATTAATAAATCGCAACATTTTTTTTTAATAGAAAGAAAACTGAATTCCAAAAAACATTATGAATGTCAATGATAAAAAAAAAGTATAATATAAACCCTTAAATTGGGAGGAAAATACAAAACTTCTTTTAATTAAATTCATCTTAATACGAAAATTTCAACTTGCAGCGTCGAGGTTCGAACTAAAAACCTTCTGTCTATTAGCGAGATGCTTTACCTTCAACCTATGATTTCTACATGAACAACGTAGAAATTAAGGTTCTGTTTTAAAATTTAAATCACACACACACAAAAAAAAAATGGGTGACATTGAAAAAATTAATTTAATTAAAATAATAGAATTTTTCAAAATTTTAGGCTTTGTCATGTGACATGAGATATCCCATTGAAGTACGCAAAATTTGAAGTCTCTGACTTATACAGCTTATGTATACGGATTCTGTGACGGATTTCGTCAGATGAACGAAACCCTAAAAAAACAAAAGTGTGTCCTACCTATTTTTCATAAGCAAAAGAAAAAAAAAATTGAATCGAAAAATTTTTGATGGATCTTCTCGTTTGGGAATACCCTGAATATGTATTGACTATTTTTGAAAAATATCTTTCTATTTGTGTGTGACACAAAAGTTGTAACCACTCTATCTAAAGCAGTGTTCAATTCAGGGGGAGACATCCCCCCGGAGCAATAAAATGTCCTTCCCGGGAAAATTTGAGATTATGTGTTTTTAATGGTCAAAAATTGCAGTTTACCCCTCCCCCCCCCCCCCGGGACATTTATAATGTACCCCCGGAGCTACAAAAGTCCCTCCCGGAGAAAAGTGTCTGAATTCAACACTGATCTCAAGAACTAACAGAAGGAATTTAAATTAACTTTAGATAGATCTTGACATAAATTGGAAATGATCAGATTTCTTTGTACAGGGTGCGGTGCCAAAATCCGGACAAAATTCAACTTGAATTTCCTGCTATGAGGTACCATTTTTCGAGACCGGGATTAGCATCCTAAGCTTTAAGCATTTACTAAACAGTTGGGTGGGGCTAGTTGAGCTCAAACCAATTAGTAGGCCTGTCCACCTGGCTGAATATGTACTAAACAGTAGTGATGGACGATTCTCGAAAATTTACCAATCGATAAAAAATGTAAAAGTCACCGATTAATTTCGAAGATCTGCAATCGATTATTAAAATCATTGTTTTTACATGTTATAAAGCAGATTTTATTAAATGCATGGTAACTGAAAACAGATGGAATTAAAACACTACAATAAACTATAATGGAGTCGCAATAGTGGAAATATCATGTGACGGTGTTCCCTGGTTGCAAAAATTTGAACAGTCGCAATTAGGTATGAAACGCAGTGTTGAATTCAGGGGATGGCCCGGTGGGGGGACATTCTCCAGAGTAACAATGAAATGTCCCCCCCCCGGGAAATCTGATATTTTGGGTTTTCAATGGTCAAAAAGTACAATTCCCCCCCGGAACTCTATAATGTCCCCCCTGGAGCCACAAAAATCCCTCCCGGAGAAAAGTGTCTGAATTCAACACTGATGAAACGTAAGGGGAGTTTAAATATCAAAAATTAGAATTATTTGGCAATTAGTAGCAAAATTTCCAAAGAAAAAAAATCAAAAGCTGAACCGGTTAAAAATAAAAATATTAAATAAAAAATATCTGCGACCAAAATCGAAAAGGTAATCAAAGAGCGATCTTGAGAGGGACCTAATCTATCCAATGCAAAATAAAATAAAATAAAATAAAATAAAATAAACTATCAAAATGCGAAAGAGTTTTTAGAAAAATGCTTCCCCATAGGAATAGCATTATCTCGCGAGTGTCTTCGCGGACAGGGACAGGAGCCTAAAGGCTGAATTGATGTTGTCTAATCTATTATTCTCGTTTCTGAGGGATCAGCAAGAAAAGCCTACCCGTTCTACCGTTCTTTATGACTCCTACTGTACACATGATCAGTGGTGTAGTCATAAAAATAAGCAGAGGGTATGAGCTCTAACAAGGAAGGTCTCCATTGGGGGCATACTCAGAATTTTTTGAACAAAATACGAATTAAACTACTCATGTAGGTAATAAAGGATCAGTGAAAATTAGCGGCGGAATTACATTATTAGATATGTAAAAAAATAAAATAGTTTGGAATAATTGGCGTGAAAAGCTAAAAGCGACGCGAGATTTGGCGAGCAGTGCATTTCCTCGCCAAAAGCAGACGATTTTAACGAATCTGAAAATTGATTTTAATTGACTTCGCTGTTAAAAATCTGCAGCATTTACTGCAACGTCACTCCACTACTTTTATAGAATATCTCTCTTCTGACTAATGAGAATACTCCATAGCACGGTGAATTGACCGTTTTCTATAAGAGCGGTGGAGTGACGCTGCAGAAAATGGTACAGATTTTTAGCGGTGTTGTAGCTTGTGCAACACTGTTAAAAATCTGCTGCATTTTGCTGCAACGCACTCCACCGCTTGTATATAATATCTCTATTCCAACCAATGAGAAAGTTCCATTTCACGGCCAAGTAACCGTTTTCTATACAAGCAAGGGAGTGCGTTGCAACAAAATGCAGCAGATTTTTAGCAGTGTATTTTTAAATTTGGAACAATTTTAATCAATTTAAATTGTGTTTTAAATGATAAAATATATTAATTTCATTTTGTTATAAGTACATATAAACGTATATGACAAAATTACACTACTAAAATTACTTAAACTAAACTTATTTAAATAAATTGAACATAGAAAGTTTTTTCTTTAAAAAGTATTCGGAGCGTAAAAGCGTATTTTTCAAAATTTCGTTTTTTCGCCAACCGGAGATAAATCGCCAAATAAACGAAATTTTTATTATTTTTTTACGGACGTTATAAGGAGGTTCCGCCGAAATTTTTTTTATAAACATATATAACTATATGAGAAGAACATTTTGTAATTTTTTCAGATTTTTCTGAGTATGCCCGTATGGAGACCTTCCTTGTAAGCAGAGGGTATTGGGTACCCTTACAGTGTACATACTGTAGCTTTCTTGAGACTTATACTGTAAAAAATTTGACCTTTCTACTGCATCGTCACTCCCCGTTTTTATAGAATATCTCTCTTTTGACCCATGAGAAAACTCCATAATTGGCTGAAGTCATGGTTTTTTTTAAAGCGGTGGAGTGACGATGCAGCAAAAGGGTAAAATTTTTTACAGTGTAGAGGGTATAAAGTGTTCCTTGAAAAAAAATCCAGAGGGTATACGGCGTGTACCCCCGTATACCCTCCATTACATCCCTGCACATGAGCTTCGGGAATTCGACTGGTTTAGGTTACAGATGATTCCTGCAGCGATCACTTTGACAAAAATGTAGCGATAATTGTAAAGTTGGCCGTTGCAGAAGTGCTTGTTTGTAAACATGCCCTTTCTTTATAACCTATATCAGTCTACGAAAATTCTGAACTTCACATTAAAATAAAATACAAGCATAAATTTTCTAAACGTAATACTTTTCAAAAGCGATGTTATTCCCGTCCCAAGCAGACGAATTTCTATACCCTCGAACCCAAGAGACTGAAACCGGTAAAAACAGGTAAAAAGAAAACAAGCAAAAGCCTTTAAAAAAAAACTTTTATTTACATTTTCTCTAAACAACTCAACTCTTGCCTGATATCTCGGCTGTTTAATGTCTTTTAATGTACTCAACTATAAATTTTTAGTTTGATATTGATAAATTTTAAATTAATTTTTTAGACATGTTTACAAAAACTTGCTAGCTCAAATTTAGATCAATCTGACATGTTTATTGTTTTGTTGTCAAAATTAATTTATAGACATTTAAATCGGCTAATCAGCTGTAAGTTGCGAAACTTTTATATATTTGATGTGCGGGTGGAGTAAATTAAAAATATTGATATCATATGTTTTTATTGTAGCAAAATAAATAAATAAAGTAGGTTAACTTAGGGTTTCTTTTATGTGTATTTTGCATAGGATAGTAAATTACCTTCTTGTTTAATTATTTTGCTTAAATTTTTTCTGCTTATTGACAGGAATTTATTTTATGGATCTTACAAGCAATCTTATCTGGACCAGGAGATTAATCGCCAAAAATGGCTTCCAACTGCCAGTCTTGTTTATCGTCGCTCATTACGTTCAAAACAGTAATATAACGTTATGAAATACATAACATTGTTAAAGATGGTATATAAAAAAATATGTGTATAAATTGTAATAAATGAACTGTCAGTGTTAAATTCAGGGAATACCATGGGAGATATTTCTTTCCTGGAACATTGAAAGCCCCTCCTCCCCTTCAGAAGGTTTGAGAATTTATACTTTTAAATAAACAAAAGTGCAATTCCCTTCCTCACACACATCTTCTCCTAAATATTTCCTCTTGAACTACAGAACTCATTCTCTTTGAAAAATGTCCCAGTTCAACAATGGAGCTATAAAAATTGCGAGTTTACTAAACTGTGTACAATTTGTTTTAAAGTCTAAAAATTATTGCAAGCATTAATGTAAAGTTAAGATATTCAATCTTAATCTTATTTTTTTTTTGTAATATCTTAACTTTATTTTAATGTTTGTTATAGTTTTTAGACTTAACAACAGTTTGTGCACTCTTTAGTAAACTTGTGATTTTTATTTTCACGTTTATTTGTGACTTTTCATGATGTAAATGTCCAGCTCTTCATTATAATAATTAAATAAACTACACATATTATTATTGTTACTTTATATCTCTTATTAGATATGCTAAACTATATAATTATCAAAAAATAAGGCTTACTGTAATTAGTACCTATAATTGGCGATGTGCTCGGCACAATTGTATCTGACTAGTAATACGCAACTAGGTACCTACCTATTTCATCAACCATAGTTTAATTTTGCACTGTCTTTGTTTTATAAATCGATCAGATCATTTGTTTTTTAATGTATTGCTTTTGTTATATTCTATTATATCTTCTTAATTTGTTATTTATTTTATCTGAAATATATGTAGGGATAGGGAAGATGTGGCAGTAATGAACATCCCTCAGTGCATTAAGTTTATAAAAAAATAATCAATAAAAATTTAGCTTTTATTATTCTTTTCATAACTCTCCCTTGTATCTATATTTTAAAATTTTGCATTGTTGTGGACACTCTTAATCAAACCAATCAAGGAGGAGGAAATAATGTTTCGAAGTTCCACTGTTTTTCAGTGAAAATCTTAATGAACATGTTAAGGCCCCTGTCCAGTCCATACCCGGGAAGACGGTCACAAGCTCATGCTATTCCTATGGTGAGACATTTTTCTAATAACTCTTTCGCATTTTGACATTTTTTATAAGGTTACTTTCACTTTCAGGATTGGTTCAGAAAGTGAAAGTAACTTTATAAAAAATACCTGCGACCAAAATTGAAAAAGTAATCAAGGAGCGATCTTGAGAGGGACCTCAGCTATACAATGTAAAAAAAATTATTTAAAAATGTGAAAATGCGAAAGAGTTAGTAGAAAAATGTCTCCCCATAGGAATAGCACGAGCTTGCATGTGTCTTTGTGGACAGAGACAGGGGCCTTAAGAGCTGGCTTTATTTTTTTAAAAATATATATATGTTCTTTATTTTCTTGCAAATTTTGCAGCTTTTTGTTTTGGTAGCATCAGAAAACTTCGAATTTTATTCACTAATAGCTGTTTGTAAAATTTATTTTTAGGGTTTTAAGAGGGATGTCCATTACAGGGATGCTTAAATAGTCATTTTTCAGTAATGGACATCTCATCTAGACATTGCTATATAAATGCAATATCAGTAATGTTTATAGTGCATAAAATATTTTCACTTACTTGAAAACCTAAATAATCAAATCTAATTTTTAAATTGCACTAAATAACACCAAAACTTTTATAAATAGCTCCTTTTAAAAATGTTCAATGTGGCTAATAAGATTTCAATACTTTGTTTGTTTTTTAATGCATATATATTTTTTTAAAGAATATAATCTGCCTCGCATATTTTATAATTTAGCAGTCAAACTAGTCAGGAAGCCAAAAATATTGCTTAAGAGCACCGTTAAAGAGGAACTCGTAGGGTTTTATCCCTCCCCATTTCAATTAATACTACTAAGATAAAGAAGTTGTTAAAAATTTATGTGTTGTTAAATGTTATACTTAAATGTTTTCATACTCATCTCAGCTGGGAGAAAAAAAAAAAAAAAAAAAGTAATATTAAGGAAAGTTATAGTAATCATGAAACTAGTAAATCTGCAGATCAACATTCTCAAACATTAGTTCTACAGTTTTATTTTGAATTATTTTATTTAGTATTTAATATATCCAACTTACAGTATCATTTTTCCATATATGTAACATTAATTATTATAAGTCGTACATCTAGTAGTCTCTGGAAGTTTAATATAAAAAAAGTGCAACAAAACTATACATTAATATTCCAAAACTTTTTAATAAAATTATTACCTTTTAAATCCTTTACTGCTTCAATAATTTAATAGCTGTAATTGATTGATATTTAGTATTTTAAACTATCTACCTAAAATAGATAAAATATCAATCTTCTGGTAGTTATGATAATTGATGTAAACATTGAATGATTATCACAAATATTTTATTAATTGTTGGTATCCTAACTGTTAAATTTATTTGAAAATAACTATTTTGTTTTATTAGTATGTTTTCATTAAACTCTGGTTCTAAAAATATCTAGCCCTAAATATTCTTTTACCTTATATTTTAAATTAGATATTAGAAAAAATATATTTCTTATATTTATTGTAAGATTATTATCTTGCCATTATTTATTTAATAATATTCTATCAAATCTCATTTATTGTTTCATTATTATATTATTAGGTTGTTTGTTTTGATTATGTCTGGATCGATGAATACATTAGAAAAGAATAAGAAGGAAAATGAGCACCAAACATTTAAGTTACTACCCACCAGTAAAAGCCAAGATGAAGTTGAAAGGTAGATAAAAAAATTACTTTTTAATTTGATTTTATACTTATAAATTTAATTGCCTTGTTAACTGCATATTTAAATTCTATATATGCTCCCGGGTGCAGAATTGGCCTAATGCTGCGTTACACAGCGCAGACTCTTCAGAAAGTCTGCAAATTATTTTTCAACTGTTAAAATTTAGAAAAAAAAAAAAAAGAAATTATTTGCCATGTGCCATTGTAATAAGATCCGCACCACATCCAATTGACGAAGGTCCAATTCACATTAAACTATAAATCAGGGATTTTCCGAAAATTTTCAGATCATTTCCAAACATAAAAAAAATGCGTTAAGTTTATTAAAAAAACTTAACGAACCAACATAACAAACCTAAACCACCTAACCTAACCAACATTAAAAAAAAAAAAAAAAAAAAAGGTCATAAATCCAAAAAATTAGATATAAAATGTATTGCGAATTTAGACAAATGGTCTAAAGAAACCAATCAATGTCGTCAATTGTTTGAAGAAAAGTTGGCAATTTCGCCATAGATCTCGGGGAAAAACTCAAAATTTGTCAGAAGATCGCGATAAAAAGCAAAGTTTGTATATTGTTTGTTAAAAAACTGCAATTTTCATCAAAAGATCACGAAAAAACAACAAATTACGTCAAAAGATTCCAGAAAAAGGGCAAGGCAAATTTTGACAAGAAATCCTGATAAACAAAACCTACCAAACTTTGTAAACAGATCTAATGAAAAAGTTGTAAATTACTTCAAAAGATCACAAGAAAATGACAAATTTGTCCAGGTATTATGAAAAAAATGCGAATTTCATCAAAAGATCATGAAAAAACTCACATTTTGTCCAGGTATCACAAAATAAATATGAGTTTTGTCAAAGGATCACGAAAAGACAGCAAATTTCATCAAAAGTTCTCGAAAAAATGGCAAATTTCGTCAAAAGATCTAAAAAAAGCAAATTTTGACAAAAAATCGGCAAATTTTTTAAACAGATTGTGAGAAAAGGCAAATTTCATAAAAAGGTCACAAAAAAACTATAAATTTCGTCGAAATATTGCAAAAAACTGCAAAACATCGTGAAAACGCAAATTTTGTCTACGCATCATGAAAAAAAAATTGCAAATTTCATCAAAGGATCGCGAAAAAAGGGCAAATTTTGTCAAAAGATCTAGAAAAAACGACAACTTTCGTCAAAAGATCTCCAAAAAGCTGTAAATTTTGATAAATGAGTGCGAAAAAACAACAATTTTCGTCAAAAGATCCCTGAAAAAGAAAGGAAAATTTGTAAGCAGATCTCAAAAAAGGCAAATTTCATCAAAAGACAGAGAAGAAATGAAAATTTTGTCAACAGATTGCGAGAAAACAAAAAATTTTGTCAACAGATTGCGAGAAAACAACAAATTTCGTCAACAGATTGTGATAAAATGAAAAATTTTGCAAAAAGATCGTGAAGAAATGGCAAATTTCATCAAAAGATCACAAAACTGAAAATTTCATTGGGAAATCGTAAAAAAAACTGCAAATTTTGTCACGATATTACGAAAAAAATGCAAATTCCCCCAATGAGGTACGAAAAAAAGAAAAGAAAAAAACATAGTGCCAGGAGTGAATTTTCTCCCCTTTTTGGACAATGTATAATAGTGTTAAAAATTCTGAATATAAAAGTAACTTATTTTTAAAAGCACTTTCTTTTTATGTTAATCACAAATACTTGGGAGGTTTAAGTGCATAGTAACGTAATGCGAGAAACTGGAAAGAGGAAATTTGTCCTTAAGTTCTGCAGACTGTTTTTAAAGTTTCTATTTGTGTTGCAAACTGCAGAAAAAATTTCTGATGCTGGGTATGTGCTACGTAGTTTTATGAAAATTATGTCTTCTTACATTTTGTCTGGTGTTGGAAGGTGCACTCTACCAAAAATGATACCTTCAAAAAGTAAAATTTATTTGTATTAATAATGCACCTTCATGATTCTGTACATTCTGCTTAATATTACATGCTTTCATTCATTTTGCTACATACATGTTACATTATTAACTTAAATTTAATTAACATTAATAACTTAATACATTATCTTCATCAATCATAATAAACTGATAGAGCAGGGTTGGCATGGATTAAACCAATTGGTTTTAACCATGGTTTAAACCACATTTTAAACCAACTGGTGTTTTTTCGAAAAAATCTAATGATATTTTCTCATTTTTCTTTATAATTTAAGACTTACAAATTATTGTATATAAATATTTTCTACTTTTAACACTTTTTTTTTTCAGCAATAAGTATTAGATATAGTGGGTCTAAGTTGTTTTTTTATGTATAGGATGGAAATCAGTAATCATTGGTGAATATACTCCATTGTTGTAAAGAAAAATCTTAGAACTTGTGAATTGATCAAAAATAAAATAGATTAAAAATATTCAATATTTAGCATAAATTATTTTCATTAAAAAATGCAGATTATTTAAAGCAATCTGTCATAACATGCAAAAGCTTTTGAATAAGGAGCTACATAACTTGATGATCTTTAAGATTTTGGTAAAACTATAAAAGAATTCTTTTTTTGATTAGGGAGATAATCTTTAAAAATTAAAATCAAATTATGAAGTTGTATAAGAGAGTTTTCAAAAATTGGTTGCTAGTTATAGTACTTTAACAATAACAAACTAATTTTTCCCCCTCTGTTATATCTGCTGAATCTAATGACCATAAATTTTGATTTCAAATTGTCTCTCAAAAAACAAAATCCCCTAAGAAGTATCTTACATTCATCAAACTACATCAGATGTTTATTATAAGTAATCAAAAGATTGTTTATAAAGATTTTCAAAGTATCAATGTTTCACTGTGTAGAGTAGTTTATTGTTTGGACATAAGACTGTTTACTAATAACCGTTTAAATTAAAATCTGATTTTTTTTTTTTTTCAATTTTCTGCATAATTCACTGTAATTATTTAATTTAAATTATTTTGAATTGAATTTATACTAATAATCCAACAATGTCTACTTTTATTAATAAATATGCATGTATATGTACTAAAACAGGATGTTTAAAAAAAAAAAAAAAAAAAAAAAAAAAACTGGTTTAAACCAAAAAAACTGGTTTTTTTTTTTATTTTATAAAAAAAAAACTGGTTTTTTTCCAACTCTGCGATAGAGTACATGTTATATATAGAAGGTATAGTATTCATTATAGCTTTATTTGAAAAAAAAGAGGACATTAGACTGGGATGTGACAGCACATGCAATCACCTCATCGAATTCATAACTGAAATTCCAGAATTAGTTAAAACTCGATTTGCATATTAAAATACAGTTTGTCTGCCAAGTCATATCTTGGGTGAAAAAATCTGGAAACCCAGTTATAGTGATTGATTTGTTATTTGTACATTTACCATTTTGTTTTTCTGCTCCCTGTTTTCCACGTGTTCTTAATTTTCAGCACAGGAAAACACAGTGATAAATCTACATGTCAGTTGTTAAAATCAGGTTTTTGAATGTTTGCCACAAAAATATGACTTGGCAGACCGATTATGTTTCAATATGGGAATTGAGTTTTTATCTAATTCTGGAATTTGAGCTGTGAACTCGGTGAGGTGGTTATCTGTGCTGCCACTTCCTGGTCTTATAATTTCTTTATAAAATCCTAAATACATATGCAGGGTTCCCAGCGTCATGGAAAGTCATGGAAAATCTGGAAAGTCATGGAATTTCAAAGTAGTCATGCAAAGTCATGGAAAACGTAGAATATGTAGAAAAAGTCATGGAATTTACTAATATTTAATAAAAAGTCATGGAAAACTCTGAGAGGATAAAATTAAAATTTAACATTATTTCATTTTCAGAAAAATGTTGCTAGGTTTTCTCATTAGATGGCGCCTCTGAAAAATTTCCAGAAGCAACTATTGATAATTTCTCACTAGATAGCGCCTTAACTAGTACTACGGTAGAGTACCTGGACCTTGTTTGTAAGAGTAGCATCATCAGACCAAGTATGCATGCTCAGTGGAAGAAAAGTGAAGGATGGAAGAAAACGCATGCAACCCTGATTTTTGATGCTTTGTGCTTCTTCTCCCTTTGGTTGCTTTTAATAATACTAACATTAATATTTTAATGACCGTTCAAAAGAGATGAAAAAGATAAACAAAATAATTCATCTTTTATTAGGATGATATTATAAATAAAGCATTTATTTCTGTTTTTGCCTTTTTTATGACAAAAGTATTACCAAGTGAAATTTTTTTATTCAAATACATTTAATATTTAAACTGATTATTTATAAAAGTACAGTAGAGGAAGTCTCTCAACTTATCGAATTTAATCATTGAAATTATACATTTTAGTATTATGTCACTGTACATTTTTAAGGCATAAAAACTATACATTCTCTTAAGCAAATTTTAATCAATAACACATATCTTTGGTTGCGAAAAGGAGGGGGGGGGGGAAGGTGTATCATTAATTTTCCAGACATTTTGAATTTAACAGTTTCCTATACATATGTTAACTTTTGAGTGTGTGTGAATTCAATATGTATGTTTATTATTGATCTATTTATATGGGCCGAAAAATACCAAATATTAACATTAACCCCATTAAGCATTGAATAAAAATAATTATTTTTTATATTTCTATGTACTACATATTTAAAAAGCATTCAGAAATTTAATATTTATTGTCTCCATCCCTATAATTTGCATCAAACAAAAATATATCAAAAGAAATGGAATCATTAAATAATCTTACAAGAAAGGAATTTATAGTTGCATAAATAATTAGTAATATTTTTTAAATATTCCTAGAACTTCGAGATTTTAAATGAATTTTTAACGTTTATTAAAAAAAAAAAAAAAAAAAAAAAAAAGAATTGTAAATTAAGCACTTCTCAACTAAAGCATATATTTTTATGAATATTCACATTTAGAGTGGATTTTGTATAGAATTTTCAAAATATGAAAACTATCAACCTATGCCATTAGACATGGGTCTCATTCTTTTGTATTTTTCCCTATCAACAATGCAAAAATTTTTGGCACATTCACAAAGTCATTTTTATATATGGAAAAGAATGAAATCTGCAGATGTTATTATTTAAGTGCCAAAAAATGACTTCAATTATCCTTCAATTTTCTTAAAAACTTTACACACCTTATTACCTTTTTATTATATATTATATTCAATCAATAACTCGACTGTGACTAGTGCCTGAAAAAATTGATAGAATATGAAGTTTTTATTGCCATTTTACAAGAAGTATTTTCTTTTTACCGGAAAACGAGAAATATTGTTTGATTTCTTATAATCGGAAAAAAAAAAGTGTAAATTCATATGCATTTGCTAAAATAACCATAAGAATACGGTAAAAAATAATCAGTTTGGATTTCAGGTATTACTATTAAAAATAATCTAAAATTGATTATTTCTCATAAACTAATTATATCTTCAATTATAAATTATCATTGCTTCGGAAGACGTTTTCCTTTTTTGCGATGTTCCATCCCAAAATTCGGTGAATCTGCCAATTTTTGATAGCATTTGCCAAAAAGTTTCTGCTTTTACCAAAAAAGGAGAGGAACTCTGTTATAAACTTTCTAAATAAAAGAACATGTTAAATTTATATGTTTGTGAACGAAATTAAATTTTAAAATGTGTCAGAAAATAGTCAGTTTGTATTTGAAAAGTGTTTTAAGCATACCAAACTAAGCGACAAATAATTCCCAGAAAATAAAATACTTAAAAATACCTGTCAAAATTACACAAATTTGGACAACTAGTGACAGTTTCACCATTAAAAAAACTAATAATTTTTGCAATAACAGAATATAACTTTGCTCACGGAAGCAATTTTCTGACAATTGCTTGTGGTTATGAGGTTTCGTAAAGATTCATTTTTATTGAAGAAACTTTTAAAATTGATTGTAAGTATGATTGCTCAAAGAGGAATTTGATTGTTTTTGCAAATCAGGCTCTGATGAAATAGGCCTCGACAAGTTTTTTTTTTTTTTTTTTTTTTTTTTTTTTTTTTTAACATCTTGGCTGACAATAAAAGATTTGCAGAATTGTGGGCTATTATTAAGCTGTGCCTAATTTCTTCCCATGGAAATACTTCTGTAGAGAGTGTTTTTTCAATTAACAAATCTTTGTTAATTGAAAATTTACACGAAGCCATTCTTGTAAATCAGAGGCATGTCTATGGTGCTATTAATGAGTCAGGTGCTGTAGAAACTATAGTAATTAATTCTAAACTCCTTTCATATGCATGAAATAGCCACAAACAGTACAAAATAGATTTAGAAAACAAGAATAAAATGGAAAAGAAGCTAATAACTGAAAAAAGATTGGCCAAAGAGCAAGGAAAAAAGTTAATAAATTGCAAAAAAGAAAAAGAAAAATTAGAAAAGCTGCTGAATTAGAAGAAGAAGCAATTGAAAATGAACTAAATTCAGTTTAAAAAAAAGTACTGTAGATATTAATATATTAATATTCAAGTGATCAAAGTAAAATATATTAATATTCAGATGTTCAAAAGTTTATCGAAAATAAAGCTTCATTTTATATAAATGTTTAACTATTAAATCAAAATCTTTTTCTTCTTTTAGTTATTTTGTGGTTATAATGTATTTTTTATTTGTGTGTTTCATAGAAAGTTTCAATCAGTTTATTTCAGGAACAGATTTTGATAAGTAATTTTATAATTTAATGCAATATCTTCTCCTGCTTTTTTACAACAATATCGTGATAAAAGTTTGATTTTTAATGTATTGTTTGTTATTAAGTTTCATGTTACTTTAAAAAAAAGTCTTTCTAAAGATTTAAAAATATATTCTTAAATTAATTTTACTAATTAATACATAATTTTAAATTTTAATACTTTCGAAGTAGACTTTATGTATTCGCGTTTGGTCATGGAATTTTTTGAGATTTGGTCATGGAAAATCATGGAAAGTCATGGAAAATGCCAGACAAATTTTGCTGGGAACCCTGATATGGCATGTACTACTTTTATGCCTTCCACTGTAGTCCTGACCTTCACACTTTAAATATGTCTTGTATCTGTCTGTATTACATGTTCACATATATTTTGCAACATGCATTTTGTAGTGTGTGTATACACCTTACAATGCATTAAGCATACATTACATATGTACAGTAGACTCCCTTAAATTCACATCCCTGAAATCCGTGAACGCCAGAAATCCGTACATTTTTTCAGATGTAAACAATGAAATTGACCCCTTACGTGCAGCATTGCCGGGTCAGCAGCACCTAAAGTTCCCCCTGTTTAGAGACACAAAAACTCTGTGAATATTTAAAAAACTACTCTAATGGCTACTTTAAATCTTTCTTATGAGTTCTAGATGGCAGCACTACATAGATCAAACTCTACTGTTTTTAAATAACAGGTAAAATGTTTTACTGTAATACGCACTTCACAGCAATGCTCTTCTCACTGCGCTTGTCAATGGTTTACTTATGGGAGGTTACCAATTCGGCAACAGCTGTATAATTAAAATGGTTAATGCAATCTTTACAAAACAATACCTGTGTACTCCTCTAGGCCTAAATAGATTGCCTAATTTTTTTTTTTTTTTTCTTTAAATTCCAACTTTAAAGAGTAGTGCACCGGAAAGGGTTAAAGATGGCGCTGAAGTCAGTGGCTAATGCTATACAAATAATTCTATAACAATATCTGTTTTTAAATCATTTTCAACTTCTTCCTTTTTTATTAATGTCTTTCAGTTTAAATTATGCAGTGTTAAATGTTTCTTAGACATACGATGATCAATATTTAATCAAAATAATCATTATCGTATCATAGTTGCATCGTAATATAACTTTCAATGATTTTTTGGTAGTGTTTGTAATTTGCTTGGCAGGATAATTTTTTCTATCTAAAATTATTATTTTATTGTTCTATTACTATTTTCTTATCCTTGCTACTTACGAAACGAATTTGGGATCTACATCTGTTTTACTAATTAGGATGATCAATATTTAATCAAAATAATCATTATCATATCGTAGTCCGAACGTAATGTAATTTTCAGTGACCATTTGGTAGTGTTTGTAATTTGAGGGGCAGGATAATTTTTGTTGTATAAAATGAATATTTTAAAATTAATCAAGATTTTTTTGTTTATTAACAAAGACAAATATTTTTCTTCATAAAAAAAGATGATTTTTCTTCATCATTATTTATATTTAGCATCGTATCTTAATTAACTACTTTATTTTAATATTTTTCTATAATTTTATTTTACTTAACTTTTTTTGTATTAATTACTTGCTTTTTAACTATTTATTTATTTAAATATTTTACTTAATTATTTTAATGTTTCAATTTATTATATGCATTCATTATAAAGCTTAACTACCAATGAAGTTGATGTTTAAAAAGTGTAAACAAATTAATGACCAGAAATCCGCAAAATTCTAAAATCTGCAAAACCCCTGGTCTCAAGCTTTGCAGATTTGAGGGAGTCTACTGTATTTTCATAGAGAAATTTATAATAGATACACTCTACAAATACTTGTAATTAGTGTTTCTAAATCTAATGTCCCAAAAAGCAAAGCAGGGAGACAAAAAAAAAAAAAGGTAGAAAAATGGAATCTAATTGGGTTCTTAAAAACAAAGTTGGCTTTTTACCAGGTCATTGTAAAAACCTAAGGATATACAATAGACTCTTAGTCCTTAAACTATACTTTAATACCATTGATAAATATAGAACAACAACAATGAGAAATGCACAAATAATGCATGAGAAAGTAGCAAACAGCCATTTCGAATCTACTATCGAGATTCTTCATCAGTGCAAGACTCTGCAAGCTAGAAAAAGCAAAGTTAAGCAAAGAGACAGAGAAATGCAGGCTTATATACCCGTTATGGAAGCGATCCTGCCAAAAGAAAAGCAACCAATGAAAAAAAAGCAGTATGAACCACTGGGTAGACAAGAAGAGATATCTGCCAGAGAATGAACAAAACAAAACTGAGAATGGAAAGGGAAAAACAAGGATATTTTGGTACTACTAGGTTATCCCGTCGACCAAAAAATTATCGCCAAACTATAAGATTAAATGCCAATAATGGATGATCGTGAATGTCACATTCAATGACATTAAATACAATACACAGGTTTAAAACGTCATTTAGTGATTTTTATTTCGACTTTTTATTAATATTTTTATTAATATTCTACTAATTATTATTATTTTTTGTTTTGTTTTGTTTTTTGTTATTTAAAATAAAAATTTTGTCAATATGTATAATTTGGCTATTGGTTTGGCGATTTGTATAATTTGGCAAAATTGGTTGTCGGGATAACAGAGAAGTACCGATATTTTTTATTAAAGGATATACAAAACAAAAGTGAGAAAGGAAGGAAAAAAAACCACATACACACACACAAAAAAAAAAAAAAAAATCTTTTTTTTTCCCTTTCCTTTCTCAGTTTTGTTTTGTTCATTCTCCGGTTGATGTCTCTTCTTGTCTACCCAGTGATTCATACTGCTTTCTTTTCATTGGTTGCTTTTCTTTTGGTAGGATCCCTTCCATAACGAGTATGTAAGTCTGAGTTTCTCTGTCTCTTTGCTCAGTTTTACTTTTTCTAGTATGTTGAGTCTTGCACTGATGAAGAATCTCGATAGTAGATTCGAAACGGCTGTTCGCTACTTTCTTATTTTTCTTCCTTTTATTTGTGCATTTCTAATTGTTACTTTTCTATTTTTATACATTTTTGCACAAAGGCTTTATTTGCTATTTTAACTATTGATATAAAAAAAAATTCATGTAATCGGTGTATTTATAATTTATATATAGATAATGAAAAGAGAAATAAAGAATTAGTCAATTCTCTAAAGCTGCTGATACACTTTAATCTCATAGAGATTTTTTATATTTTCTATAATTTTCTAAATCTGTAAAACAGATGTTTGCTGTTTCACAAAGCAAGTTCGCATTTCAATTATACTCTTTTCCACTTTTACTCATTTCCAAAAAGTTTCTTTAAACAAAAAGACGTAAAAGACAAAATTTGGTAAAAAGCTTTAAATAATAAAGAAATAAATAATTAATAATATAATTATAATTTATATATAGATAATGAAAAGAGAAATAAAGAATTAGTCAATTCTCTAAAGCTGCTGATACACTTTAATCTCATAGAGATTTTTTATATTTTCTATAATTTTCTAAATCTGTAAAACAGATGTTTGCTGTTTCACAAAGCAAGTTTGCATTTCAATTATACTCTTTTCCACTTTTACTCATTTCCAAAAAGTTTCTTTAAACAAAAAGACATAAAAGACAAAATTTGGTGAAAAGCTTTAAATAATAAAGAAATAAATCCTAAATTCCTACATTTAATGGTGAGTCTTCACTCTTTGTAGTTTTTCACCCATAGAGCAAATTTTTTTTAACTTTTCATATATGCCTAGTAAATTAAGACTTGGTGTACAGAAAGCTGCAAAATTTGTACTTTGTTGTACAATGCTAAGAGGCTACAAGGACATAGATTGGTAAAATGTACTTGTATAGACTACATTAGGGTACAATTAAAATTTGTAAGCATTTGACTTTTATCAAAATGATTAGGATTTTTAAGTGTGGAAAATGTGTACCGTATTTTCAGGTGTATAGCCCGCACCCGGTGTATAGCCTGCACCCCTAAATCGAGCAGTGTAGTAAAAAAAGTTCATGTATGACGCGCGGAGATGCATCGATGTATAGTCCGCGGGCTATATACCATTTACGAACGTATATTTCGATCAGGGTTCAAAATTAGAAGCCATTAGTCATAATTTTTAATACAAATTTACCAAATTTTTTCGTGATGCATAATACCTACAGTAATTCGGCTAAAAAATTAAGATTATCAGAACTGTAATATTCGGAAGAAACGCCGCGGCGTTTACATGTTTTAAGATAAAATTTCAAGCGATGCGGCGTTTACGCGTATTTTTTTTTTTTTCAAACAAACAAATATTTTTTCTGAATTTTTCCGAAAATTAAAAAAAAATCGGTGATAAATTCAAAATTTTGGATATAAAATGTATACGTATATTAAGTCATTGGTTACCAAAAGGAACAAATCCTCGGAATCGGTCCGAAATGCACCTAGTCCGAAAAGGAACTCCTCGTACTCTATCTGAAATGAAACGACTCCGGAAAAGTTCGATTCCTTGAACTCGTTCCGAAATGAAACGACTCTGTAAAGGAACGATTCCTCGGAATTGTTTCCAAAAAATCCGACTGCTCTGAATCGTTCTGAAATGACATAAATCACGCACTTTTTTTTTGTTCTTTGCAACAGGGTAGGGTACCAACTCCGAAAAGAAACGATTCCTCGGTCTCTATCTGAAATGAAACTACTCCGGAAAAGTACGATTCCTTGAATTCGTTCCGAAATGAAACGACTCTGTAAAGGAACGATTCCTCGGAATCGTTTCGAAAAAGACCGACTGCTCTGAATCGTTCTGAAATGACATAAATCATGCACTTTTTTATTGTTCTTTGCAACAGGGTAGGGTACCAACTCCGAAAAGAAACGATTCCTCGGACTCTATCTGAAATGAAACGACTCCGGAAAAGTTAGATTCCTTGAACTCGTTCGAAATGAAACGACTCTGTAAAGGAACGACTCCTTGGATTCGTTTCGGAAAAGACCGACTGCTCTGAATTGTTCCGAAATGACATAAATCACGCACTTTTTTTTTTGTTGTTCATTGCAACAGGGTAGGGTAGATTATTTTTTTGAAAAATAAATTAAATCTTAAATGATCTTAAATTCACAATCGTCAAGGTTGAAAGGGTTCCGGATTTAGGATTGTGTACTCTACAAACACAATGGGGTGCTGTAGCACCGATTCGCTAGCAAATTATTTTCTTAGATTTTTTTATAGATTTTTTTTTTTTAGGTCTCATGTATAAGTCGACCCCCCACTTTGAAGTTCCTATTTTGTCTAAAATTTCACGACTTATACGCGAGTATATACGGTAGCTATTATAGATCTATCAGTGCAATACTTGGCGATAGTTGCGAAAGTTCTTCCAAACCCAGAAATAACTGTATTTAAGCAGTAAAAAAAAAGCCTTTACAAACATGGGAGAACTCTCTAAATTTTGCGACATAGCGAAAAAAATTTACAAATTTTGATGTTTTTTTCAAATTTTTTGAAGTTTAAAAGTTGTAGAAAAAATATCACGATTTCCAATTTTAAAAGAAACTCCTTGTATAACCCGCACCGTGTATAAGCTGCAGTGGCTTTTTGGAAGGTTTTTTTCTTGTATAAGCCGCGGACTATACATCCGAAAATACGCTACTTATATTTTTTTTGTTTTCATTTAGTTTAAATAAAAATTAGTTAACTAATCTCCACTAAGATAAATATAATAAATACAGTAGACTCCCTTAAATCTGCAATTCTCCAAAATCCGCACATAATTTACAGATGTAAACAATGAAACAGTTCCGATCTAGGTCCAAAATTTGACTTTTTTTTTAATTTATATTAATTCCATATATTTTTTAATTTGTAATTTTTTTTTAATATTATTGAGTCCATATTTTCTCATAAAGGAAGAATAAATTTATTTTTGAGAAAATTTAAAATATTGCTGATATCACTGGTAATCACAATGGTCTTATCAAATATATGTATTAATCAAGATTTTTTGGTTTAGTCTGGCTAAACCTGAAACAAAACTTTCTTATTTTATGATTTTGATGTGAATTAGAAATGTACTTTTATGAGGCAAGTTTCATTGAATAACTTATTAAAAATGCATTTAATTTTTATAATGACTATTTAATCATACATTATTGATTATTAACTTGATCTTTAGTTTTTATGATTTAACCATTTTCAAAATTATCCTAATTTTTATTATTTTAGTTTTATTAACAAAGCAATGATCAGAAATCCTCAAAATTCTAAAATCCACACAAACTCTAGTCCCAAGCTGTGCAGATTTGTGGGAGTCTACTGTATTGTAATGTGCATTCTCATAATAGTTATGATTAGTGTTCATTCTAGGCCATTTTTGAAGGGTGCAGCACCCTGCCCTTTTTTAAATTTGCAAAATGCCCCCTGCTTTTTTTTTTTAAAGTAGCAAAATGCACCCTGCTTTTTTTTAAAGTAGCAAAATGCACCACTGGTTTTACCCAGAGATTTTTAATAAATATTTATCTTATTCCGTAGTATTTCTAAATTTGTGTGTCGAAAAATGATAGAATTTTTTCATTTCTTTGTGTGAAAGAACATCAAACTATTCAATCATAGTTTAATTTAATTGTATTTTTAATTTTTATATCATAAAATCATTCAAAATTAATATTATTTGATTAATCTTATTTAAAAATTGTTTTTTCCCCTCTTTCTTTTTTTCCCTTCTAAAGGCAATAATAAATTTTTCCTTGTAAAAGTGCCCTTTTCTGCTTCAGAAGTGCCCTTTTTAGCAAATAGCACCATGCCGTTTTTATTTCTAGAGTGAACACTAGTTATGATAATGTTTAGGCTTAGTAATGATAAATGTATAACAATTTCTTTAAAATCTAGAATTCTTGTAAAAGAGAAACACAGATGAAAGTTTTCTGGGCTTTTTATATTCATTAAAACCCACTATTTTCTTATAATATTCTATTAGTCACTCAGAATATACACATTCAAAAATTTATACCTAATTGAAAACTATATTAGTGAATATTGTTATATGGAAATAGAGTATTTAGTATCCAGAAAAGTTTTACTCCTAGAATAATAAAAACTTAGTACTGCATAAATTTTCATAAAAATGACAAAAACAGTCAAACTAATAAGTTTTTTCATAAGTGGTAAAAAACATGGTAAAAACATGTTTTTCTAAAGACAGTAAAAACCATCAGACAGTAAATACCGTCCACATCCAATCCTGCTTAAATATACAGTAAATCGTACTAAAATGGAATCTGTCAATAATGGAATTCTATCTTAAGTATAAAAAATTCACTGTCTATGCTAAAAATGCTGTACTTGTTGAAATGTAATTTTTCTCATGTCCCTTATGATTTTTTTTCTTAGCATGTTTTACCATACTAAATAAACATCACAATCTTATACAATAAAAATTTTTATAGTGAATTGTTTGGGACATTTTTAACCATAATTCTGTTGTAGAGAGGTCTGTTATTACAAAGTTTATTGAACAATAAAACCTGTGAAAACATATTCAATATGTACCACAAAAAAACCTGTTTCAGACAAGTTCTTATTTGAACTAGTAAATTTGTACGATGTTCCTTTCAAAGAATTGAATTTTTTGTTATAGACAAGTTCTATCTATACAGGTTTTACTGTAAAGTTACATTCAATGCTGATTAACTAATAACATGTTTATGAAAAGTAATCAAAGGAATTTATGCATTATGAAAACTCTGGATTTTGGGCCTCCTGTACAGTGGTTGTGTGTGGTACAGATGAGACGGGCTCAGCTTCAGCTTTGTGAAAGCCTGAGCCTGGTCTCTACTTGTATTTTAGTTTTAGGGCTCAGGCTCATTCTGTTTGAAATTGAAAAATATAATTTGTTTTATGCATAAAAACATTTTTTGTCCTTTCCGTAAAAATTTATTTTTTAAACTTATATATTACTTTATAAATAAACATGCAATGTGTTTTTAATTAAATAATTTTCACTTCTGCAAAAAGTGGAGTTATTATTTTTTTAAATAAATTATGCATCATACTGGTATTTTAATTGCTGACAATCAGTTGTTTGTAACTTACTTCACTAAAAGAGTTCCAGTTACAAGTAATTATAATTGTGTCTGAATACATAATAGATTATTTTATGATTAAAAATGTTATAGTGTTACTCAACAGTATACAATTTAACTATGTATGCACCTTATACATAGCTAAATTGAATGAAGTAGATTTGATTAGATTTTAATTTTACTCTTATTTCTTTAGTTCCATGGGTGACAATGAATCATGTGATTCTGTGTACAAATCAACCACTGTAGCACTTCATTATGAAAGTCAACCTGGCTGTAAACGCTATGTGCAGAGCTTAAGGCATTTATTGCCTATTAGAGTTAAAACTGGGTATAAGATCTTTTTCTTTAATTGAATGAATTTTTAATAATTTTATTTTTATCCCTTTTTTATATGTTTAATATTGTATAAAATAATTGTTTTAAAGCTGCTGTTAAATGCATACTTTTCTCAAATTTAACAATAGTTATGATTTTAATGGTAATTGAAATATATTTTATTGAACATGCCAAAGCCTGTAAGTAATGTTTGAAGAGCTCAGATGCCCTTAAGTTACATATATATGATCATCATTTAAAAAAAATTAACTATAGAGTTCCAAATTTACATTTGATTTAAATGCATATTAAACTCAGTTGTATGTTAAATTTCAATTGATAAAGTTGTTATATATTTCTTGAAATGCGCTTACCCCTTTATCAACAAAAATAACTTTTTTTTTGTCACATATAACTTTTATCATCTGAGCTCTTCCATTTATTGCAACACAATTTTAGTGTATTGATTAAAAAAAGAAAAAAAATTGTATCTATATACCTATTTGTTATATTAGTCATCTTCAGTAGGAGTTCTCACAAAATAGTGGATTTTTTCAACCAAAAATGCTGTTGAGGTTTCTTTTAAATTCTTTTCATGTTTATCACATAATTTATATTAGTTTTAAGTTTTCTACATAATCTTTGATCTGCTTGCTTTCATTATCTGTCAGATTTCAGTCTTTAAATAAATTTGGTTGCCATTTATACTCATCTTTTGAACATACTCATGCAGTCTTAGTACATTATGTTTGATTATTTGTATGATTCTTTGTTTTACCTCCATGATATCTTGAATTCCTAGATTTATATTTTCTTCAATCTTAATTTTCTTCTTGCTGTTCATCAGAAGTCCATTTAAATGGGGAGTACCTGAACTCAATGTGCTTCAAGTTCATGACCATTAGAGATCAACCAAAAATTCAGTTTAGTTTTTATTCTAAAATGAAGAGTTTCTTCAAAAAATGGTAAAAATTTTGCCAAAAATTTGGCCATATCGAAATTTGAACAAAATTATCTGCATTCCAAAAATCTCTTTTCATCTTTCAGAAATTTTCAATATTATTTATTGATTTGAGCTGCATCGACTCAAATGAGACACTCTTTATTGATTGTTAAGAAATTTACTAATTATAATTATATGTCATGACTGACTCAAGACATGAATTTAAATTATGTGAAGCAAGTAATATACATATGAATAAACTTTGAAGATGGTTTTTACGTGCTCATTAAAAGCTGCACACTTGATAGTAATAAAAAGTATTTAGTTTGAAACTGCTGAAGTGTTTAGAATACTCTTTGAGAAAGTTCTAGCATAACAGATGATCCTTTACAAAAATCATTATAACAGATAAATTAAAATATGTAATATATATATTTAAAATATTTTTTAGTTAGATAAAGTTAATATAATTAGAAAATCATTCTGTGTCAGGGATAAATTAGATTTTATTTTACATGAAAATAAAGTTTTGGTGTATTTGTTTAAAGCTAAAAACAGGAAAATCGCCAAAAATCCAATCAGTTTTAGTCAATCATTAATAATCTTAAAAGCAATCATTAAAAGTTTATCCTTAATGACTTTAAAAATTATTAGAAAAGATATATTGGAGTATCTAATAGGGTGGATCGAAAAATCGAAATTTGGATAATCGAATTGGCGCGGGGTGCAAAAGTTGCCTTTTATGCATACTAATTCACATATGTTTTTCTATTGAAATCCATTCATATCTTCTGGTGCCCCAAACGCCTCAAAAATAGTTAAAAATTGAAATTTTTATAAATTAAAAAAAAAAAAATTTCGCTTCTTAATATTTTTAAAATTATTTTTGGCACAGGTTGCAAAAGTTGCTTTATATATATATTAGTTTAATCTTTTTTTAAATTTTAAATCCATCCATATCTTCCGGTGCCCCCCAAGGGCCCCCAAAATAGTAAAAAAATTTAAATTTTATAAAAATTTATAATTTTTGTTTTTTTTAAATTTATTTTAAATTATTTTATCAGCGGGATAAAAAAGATGCATTTTATAGTATATTAGCATGCATCCAAATAATTTTCGACTTTGATAAATTTCTTCCAATGCCCCAAAACTTTTAATTATTTGCCAAAAATCGAGTTTCATGCAAATTTTGAGCTAAAAAATACAAGTAAAATTAAATAATTTATCTAATGTAAAACGTAGATCGAGAGGATGAGAAATCGTTAATCGTATTTTATTAAATGTATAAAATAAACTTTTTATACTTTATTATTTGGAAGACAACATAGATAGAAGAGTTCTCAGCAATGACCAGCAATATTTATATGATATTTACATAGCAATATCATGTGGTGAATGTGGTTCTGATCTGGCATTAATGAAACCTGGTCCAGTTTATCACTCAAGATGGCTAACAACTGCGTGTAGAATTTTAAGGTTGTAAGTGGCTGCAGAAAATCCTTCTGATAATCTCATTACTCTTACAACATATATTATGAAGGTATATGCACCTGTATGGTTTCATATCAAAACAAAGCCATCCATAACTGAAGAAGCACGTCATATTTGGAAACTTATCACATATTCTAGATATTTGGAACCCAATTTAAGAAAGATCGTAGATGCTGTTATTCAACGAAATAGTTTTTTTTTTGCCATCCTGAAAATTTGCTATTGTCAATGCTCACAGATAACACAGAGCATATCAGATCTTTAGCAATGCGAAAGCTAATTTGTGCTAGAAATAAAAAGAGAAAATCACCAGAAGTGAGAATTTTCAAAGTACCCCAAATAAACTTCAAAGCGAAAGATTATTTTGAACTTATTGACTGGCAAGGAGTTGGACGTTTTGAACCACCTCTTTTGATGAATGTGCCTTGCGAAGAAATTGAGAATATGATAAAAGTTGTAAAAATGAATGAATGGGCAAAATATCCTTGCCATACCCAAGGCGGTTGAAAGATGCGTTCGACTAGTGTCTGAGGCATCAGAAACTGTATCTGGACAAGAAAAGAGACACGGTTTTATATTGAATAGAATGAAATCAAAAAGCCATATAAAACACTTTGATACCAAAAAAAGATTACAAACTTTAAAAATATGTAAATTTCCAAATTGAAGGATGTAAAACTTTTCTCTACATAAGTTCGATTTTTGTAATTTTTATGATTTAATGCTTTGATTTTTAAATTTATATGTTGCTTATTATTGTCAAATTATTGTTATTTATAACCATATACGTTATTAATTAAACTGTTTTCAAAATTTGTAAGTATTTTTCATAAATTATAATTCTTAATACATTCTTGTAAAAATTTCAGTTTTTAATTATAATTGGTGCATCAAAGATGTGAATGGATTTTGATTAAAAAAAATATATTGGAACTGCAGAGTTATGTAGTATTGTAATATCAACTTTCCAACCCAGTGCCAAATGAATTTCAAAAAGTAAAATAAAATAAAATAAAAGTAAAATAAAACAAAAATTTTTTTTTTTAAGAAAATTTCAATTTTAAACTATTTTTGGGGCATTTGGGACACCGAAAGATATGAATGAATTTTATTTTTAAAAAATATGTAAGCTAAGATAGATAAAAGATAGCTTTTGCACCCCGTGCCAAAAGTAATTAAGAAGAAATAATAAAACAAAAAAATATAAAAGAAATCATAAAAAACTCAATTTGTAATTATTTTTGGGGCGCTTGGGGCACCGGAAGATATGAAAGGATTTTAATAAAAAAAAACCCTGTAAACTAGTATACATAAAAGGGAACTTTTGCATGCCGTGCCGATAGTGATTTCTAAAAAAAAAAAAAATTCCTATACTTTTCAATCTACCCTAGTATCTAATGTATACCTAAAATATTTTTTAATTAGATGAAATTGGTATTTTAATTAGAAAGTCATTCTGTCTCATAGAGAAATTCATTACATTTTACATGAAAATGGAGTTTTGGTATTTTTGTTTTCAACCAAAAATAGGTAGATTACTAAAATTCGGTTTTAGTCAATCTTTAATGATCTTAAAAATTGATCCTTAAAGGTTGATTTTTAATGGTCTTAAAAATCATTATAACAGATAAATTGAAGTATGTAATGTTATATATAAAATATTTTTATTCAGATGAAATTAGTATAATTAGAAAATCATTCTTTATCATGGATGAATTAATTACATTTTATTTTACATGAAAATAAAGTTTTAGTATTATTTACCCATCATACATAATATAGGGTAAATCTTACAATCGTTTTGAAAATCGAATTTTTTTTTATTTATTTATTTTTATTATTATTATTTTATTTTATTTTTTTATTTTATTTATTTATTTTTTATTTTTTTTTTTTTCGGATTTACATGTTTCAGATACTAAAGATCCCGAAAAATGTATTTTCAGAAAAAAAAAAATTGTCTTCCATCTGCCTGTCTGTCTGTGTATCTATAAATGCTCTATCTCCCGAACAAATTAAGATAGAGACTTGGAATTTTGTATGCACTTAGTATGTAAGAATAAGAAGCCTATTTAATATCAATAACCTTCATTAGCCAAAACTTTTTTTTTTTTTTACTCTTGAAAAATTTGTTCTGATGAAAAGTATATAAAATTTTTCAAATTTTTTTATTTTAAGGAGTGGATGTAAAAGGCAATAAAATAGCACAAATTTTGCATAAAGAATGAAGTTGATTGGATTATTATTTGTTGAGATATTTTAAATCCAGTTTTCCACATTTCTCGATTTTTCATGATCCTGAATTTCATTCAGATTTCATTTCAAAGATATATTTTAATTGGAAATGAGACACTTAATCCGACGCAGTAAACTGTTAGTTCATATTATTATTATTTTTCGAGCTATAAGGATGGTGTTTTTTACGCAATTCAGTACTACTTGAGTAGTTTGGCGTTTTATATAAATTGTAGAAATTGATTCATCAGCAGTTCATTAATAGAGCATTACTATGTATATTAAAAATAATTAAATATACATTTAAATTTTGCTTTGGAATTGTAATGCATTTTATAAATAGTTCACACATGTTTTATTTCCATATATTATAATATGCATATCCATGATGGATAAGTATTACATTGGCCCCCAATGGCTAGTTTTTGTTTCTAGCTAAAAATAGCGAGGTTACCAAAATTCAGTTTTGGTCTTAAAAACCTGTTTTGGTTGAATTTTAATGACCATACATTTTGCAAGATGTCTGATGATTGCTGTACATTTATCTTTTATTTTAGTCAAGGATGTTTTACAGAATCTAATTCAGCATAACTGTGACTTGAATATATGTGTAGTAGATGATATTTATAACCCAATTCTATGTCATGCACAACTTCTCAGATGTAAACAATAAATTTTGCAATAAAGAAGCACCTGAATTTTCAAGATATAAAAAATTTCTATTGTCTAGAAAACTAAATTTAATGCATTAGTTAGATTTATCTCCTTAATTTAAAACTTTTTAATGAAAAAGATTACTATTACAGTAAAAGGTTTTGAAAATGAGTAATATAATGAATGATTTAGGTCCAAGGTATATTTGGATCAATTTTAAAAAGTATATTTAACAATATTTGAAATGATTTATATAATACAAAAATTCATAATCTGGATAAGAAATGCAGTATAAAGATATTCTAATATATATTGATATATTTTAGACATATTTGGCTACATTTATGAAGTAAATTCATAATGCGTGAAATCTGATCCCATATAACACACAATCTTGCATTTTTAGATTTGCATTGTTATAGATCTTCCACTGTATTATAAAAATACATTTATACAAAAATGTGTCTCTTATAATAAAAGTTCAAACCGAACTAAAAGTGTCACTGACACTTCTGGTAATATGTAATTTTATATCACAACTGACCTATGTAGATATACAAGTAAATTTGAAATTGCATTATGTCATTTTTTATATGTATTTTTGTACAATAATATGTTCTTACTTGTAGACACATGTACATATGCTTTTATTTCTGTCATATTGCCAAATTTAATGTCTTGTTTTGTTTTTTTTCCATAAATTAACGTATATGACAAAGAAATTGGTTTTGTTGCATTTCATATTTTTAATGTTTTTTTTTTTTTTTTTTTAAAGAATTACAATTATGTTAAACATGTTATTTGTTTGCATCATTGATCAGTTTTTTATTAATATAAAATATCATTATTAATTAATAATAACAATGTATAATTTTTGTTCTCTTTCTCTTTTAGTCCAGGTAGCTACATGCCTGTTGATATGAGTGGTTGTTTTGCTTTTACCTTTTTTTCTTGGCTAACACCTTTAGTTTGGAGGACATTTCGTAAAGGCTTAACAGATTCTGATATTTATCATTGTTCACCGTTTGATAGCTGTCAAATAAATGGTGCAAGGTAAAAAAAAAAACTGCTTAATTGAAAAATAAATTTTTCTTAATTAAAAGGTTATACAGTTACATTTTATAATTTTGTTGAAAAATAGCATAATGTAAAACATTTTGTTATTGAAAGTGTATCAAAATGAACTGTTTATACTATCATTGAATTAATCATTTCAAAAAGTTCATAAGTCAGATTAAAAAATTTTTGTAATCGATAATGCTAGATTTGCTGTTGTTGTTCACTGTATTTCTCAGATCTGTAAAGTTGCAAGTCGGTTATTTGTTATCTATTTATATTATAAAAGACAAATGTGTCTATATGTAATGTTGAAGTCATTTTGATGGTGATTGATTTGCATATTAACCCTTTATCTACCGAATTATGAATTCATGGAAATTTTTTATTCTAAAGCATTTTGTGTTAATTGTTTAAATTAAAAGATTTACATAATCATTTAATAATTTTTTGAAGGATTTAGAAGGATTAATTAAATTTGAATTTAGAGGAATTTGTGCAGCATTTATAACTTCACTCAAATCTGTTATTTTAATTTGTTTTCTTAGTATTTTGTAGAATTATAAAATGTATAAATAGGATGTTCTTACAATATAAATTTAGAAAAATTTCCGAATTGAAAAATCCCCATCCCCCTCCTTTAGCGCCAAGAAAGCTGAAAAGATAGAAAGGCAAAAGAAATCACTCTTTAAAAAATATTATTGTTTTGCGTAATTAATAATGCTTTTGGAACAAAGTAAAGTAATGTATCTAACTCATTCTAAACAGTATTACAACTAATTGACATATTAACAGAATTTTATAATAAGTAATTTTAATAGTACTTATAAGTACCATCGGTAGATAAAAGGTTAAAAAGCAATCAGACTGCCAAGTCATATATTGGGGACAAACACCTAAAAAATATGATTTGTTTTTTAGGTTTACCATTATGTTTTCCTGCAACCCAAAAGTGTGAAAAAACTCTCTGGAGTAGTGGGAGCAGGAAAACATGATAGTAAGCCTATGAGTCAACTGCTAAAATTGGATTTTTAGGTGTTTTGCATCAAAATATGACCTTGGCAGACTGATTGTGTATTAATTGTGAGTCAAGATTCAACTAATCCTAAATTTTCATCCGTGAATTTGACGAGGTGATTATCTGTGCTGCCGCCTCCTGCTCTATCAGTAGATTATTGAATTTAATTTTTATTAACTTTTACTGCAACTTTTGTGAATTTCTAAGTAACACACATTTTTAATTTTGTACTGATTAATAGAGAAAAAACTAGAGCCTTCAAATGAGATTTCTTTAAAAACTGTGTTGCAATTTGTAATACAATTAATTGTCTTGGAATTTGCTCAATTTTTATTGTTTTAAAATAATTTTCAAGCATATTCTTTTTTAAACAGGCATATGATTAAAAGATAAATCTGTTTGCACTTAAATTAAAATAGTTCAGCAATAGTTCTGACTTATATTTCATAAAGAAATTAAACCTTTATCAATCCAAAAATAAAATAATAAAATAGAAATAACATATATTAAGATAATAAAAGACATTTCATTGAACCATGCTTAAACTACTGAAATTATCAGAATAAAAAATTTAAAAAATCTAGTGATTTTTGTCAATTTTTTTAATTGTTAATTCCCAGCATAAGAAAGTATTGCTTTTAATACAAAAGTATTGCTTTTAATAAATGTGAAAATTTGATTTGAATACATAATTGCTATTTTTCATATAAAAATTGTTAGTGAAAAATCTCAAAGTATATATTAAATGTAAAAAAAAATCTATTGAGGCTTAAATTTTTTTTTATTTAATAATTATCCAAAATATTATTTAAAACAACTTATGAAATTTCAAAATGGCAAGCTTCTATCATGTTGGCAATTGTACTTGCATTTATTGAATAATCCTAGATTCTTCAAGCGTAATCTTTTTACCAAATATATTGTATATTAATCAAGCTTGTTTGGTTATTAAGACTGGCTAAATCTGAAATAAAATTTCCTTACTTTATGGTTTTATGTGAATTAATAGAGTACCTTTATGAAACAAATTTCAATGAATAATTTTTAAAAAATTTATTATACATATTTAAGTATACATTATTTATTATTTACTTGAAATAATTTATAGTTTATTCATTTTTGCAATATAATAGTTACAATACTTTAGTTTTAATACTTTTGATTACTTCAATATTTCTGTTAAACTTTTGTGTAGACATATTTTGATGTGCATTGCATGCATTATAAATTAATATTTTTATTTGAAACTATTTTTACAAATTGTGCATTGTGGGGTTTTTTTTCCCCCCTTTAAGTATGCTTAAAACAAAAAAGAAAGCAAATTTTTACAACTACTTGTTATTGACAAAGTACATCGTCAAAATTTACTGATTTACATTTTGTTAAGTATGTGTGTGCCTCTTATTTATGTTCATTAATAACTTTTGCCCCCCCCCCCCTTTTTTTGGCCAATTTATTTTATATATTCTATGATTTTAATAGTTTTAATTAAAAAAATTAAATGTTTTATTTAGATTTTCAACTATTTGGAACAAAGAAGCCAAGAAAAAGGGACTTCAGAACACATCACTGTCTTGGACGCTTTTTTTATTTATGAGAACTCGTTATATTATCTCTTGTTTGGCATATATCGTCTGCTTGTCCTGTGGTTTTATTGGTCCGGTAAGTGGAATCAATTCTCATATCTTGTTTCAATATTGTTACTTTATTCATATTTATTTTTGAAAATGAAAATTTTTAACGACTGTAGATTGTAAAAATATTTATTTTTAATTGTTTGTTTAAACATGTAGTAATAAATTTTTTACCAAAAAAGAAAAAAATAAGGTGAAAATTGCTCATTAAGCATAACAAATGGGATGTGTTTGTACTATAACAAAGTTTTAAAAATATTCAGACAATAGTGTGGGAATTAAAACAATTTAAAATTTAGATTTTCTTTTAAATGATTGTATCCTTCTTTTTGATGAGGGTAAGAGGATGTTGAATTTCTGTAAATGTATTGAACCAATTTTGATAAAATTTAAATGGAACCAATTTGAAAGTATGCCCTTTCAATAAAAAAAAAAAAAAAAAAAAAAAACTTGAATTAGTCGCATAGTTTTAAAGTAATCAGTAAACATACATTCTTTTGAAAAATGCATTGAATTGAAAATCTCCTTGTTTTGAAATTTGTTAATAATAATAATAAAATCTATAATCTGACAAAATTTAAGATGAAATCAACACTGTTATATAATTATGATGATGAATAAAGATACTGAAAAAAAATATGCCCCATACTTTTTTTAAGTGCATTCGTAATTATATAAACACATAATATCTATAGTTGTTGTTTGGTCCATCTGTTTGTGTGGACAAACGGATGGACCAAATAACTGTAGATTGTATATAACAGTGCAAAAACTACCCAGTCAAATAATTTGAAATTAAAAATATATAATTGTTGTGTAAACGAGTCATTTCAAATTTATGAAAATCGTATGTAAGTTCCATGACAGGGACAATCAAAAGTATTACATTACATTACAGTCTGTGGGAAAAATAGTTTCAAGTGCATTTTAATGATGTTACACTTGTTCGAATATAATGAAATTTGATAGGCATCTATGAAAGGCACTAAAATATACATTTTGTAGAATATGCCACACAAACAATATTTATTATTCATTTATAGAGTCACACAAAATAATTCTGTTGCATAATGGTACAGGGGGAGGGGGACATTATTTGTGTCATATTTTAATTATGTTAAATGTCTTCACATACAATAAAATTGATATACATTGCTTAGGTTTACTATGAATTATTTCCTGTGTTATAAAAAATGCAAATTATTTACAGGGATACACAAAAATTTTCGGATACCATACTATATCCAAAATATATTGTATATTAGCAATGATTGCTCCAGGTGTTAAATTTGTGATATGAGTTTGAAAGTTTAACTTAATGTTTGTATATTATGTTGTGTTTATAAATAGTGTACACAGGACTGCACAAAAGAATTTATATTTGTTACTGAGTATAAAAGAAAACAGCTACTTTTTTAATAGCAAAGCTCCATATTTTTGAAAATAGGTTATTGTCTTACTTTCTTTAGATGGCAGATCATAGGTCTTTTATGAAAATTCATAAATTTTTCTCGAAATGCAAGAGAAAGAATAGAAATAGAAGTTAATACCGTTCATTTGAAACACATAATGATTATCCATCAAAATAAACAAAAAGGGAAAATGCATATCACATGCTACTCTTTAATTTAAAATTGAACATTATTTTATGCTTTTGTGATAAATGTCTGTGACATCAGTTGAAATTGATAGATTATATGCATACTTTTTCAGTATTTTGTTTATCATGACATCATCATTTAATGATTTAATAATGACATTATCATTTTGACATCATAGTTTATAAAATTGTTATTTCAATTAATGTAATATCTAAAAAATTGAGAAAACATCAGCAAACATCAGAGAAAGCATTGAATAAAAAAATTTCTTGATTGACATAGCAAACACTTATAAACACATCTGACATTAATCAAATGTAACTCCACAATAATTCATTTTGAGCATTAAATCCTATAATTTGACAATCTTGTTTTATTTTTGTAAAGTGGTCCACTGTCCACAGGATAATAGACATGTATCCAGTGGCGCCAACTTATATGGGCCCATGGGGTGCGAGCCCACCCAATAATTTGATATCTTTATCTACCCATTATTGAGTCCACCCAATATTTATGTATTTGTTCAAAATTTTTTTGAGCCCACCTAATATTTATGTATTTGTTAAAAAAAATTTTTGAGCCCACCCAATATTTTTTAAAAGTTGGCGCCACTGCATGTACTTATTATCCTTATTTGAAGTTTGTCCCTATCATCACAACCATGAGGAACAGTAATTTTTCATTCAGCTGTCTGGTAAATGCTGTTTTGATAGCAATTTTGCATTGTATAATACCACATATTATAACAAGCAGTAATGTCTATTTTTAGATTAATAATGGAAGAACTTGTAAATTTCTGTACAAAATAAATGTACTTCAAACCTGTTGTAGTGTGATATATGTATGTATACTTTTAATATCAGCGTTTACTAAATAATGACTATGTATTGCAGTAACATTGTAAATTATATTATTTGTGAAAATTTTAATTTTTTTATGCTAATTTGGAAATAGGAATTTTAACATAAGACATTTGTGACCACCCTGAATTTATGAATATAAAAGTGTGCTACTTCCACTCATTTGGCAGTTTTCTTTTCCATAGACATGATGTATACTCAAGAATGCAAAAATCTGCACACCAGCAGGCAGTCTGTCGTCACTAAAATTTTATTAGTATTCTTACAAAAAATTTACTTGAATTATTAGACGAAAAATAATGAGTAAAATTTAGTGCTAAGAGAAGATTGCTTGCTGATACCTAGATTTTTATGCTTCTGTGCATTCTTAAAAATAGGTAAAAATCTTCTGTAAATTTTTCTTATTCTCACTACAACCATTATATGTCATATATTTGATGCAATTATTAAAATTTATTGGGAATTTGTTGCTTTTAATAATATTTGTTGGGGAAAAAAGTAAGCTTATATTATAACTTACAATGCTCTTTCAACCATTGGTTTTAAAAAGAGAAGTAATTTTAATATATGGAAAAATACTATCCAAGAATTCAGTGCATAGTGAATGAAACAAAGTGCAGATTTTAGATATGAGAAACATATAAAATTAATGTTAAATAGAATAGATTAGATTTGAATAGATATAAAATGAAAAAAAGTAAGATTAATTAAAATTCCTTGAAGTACTTATAAGAAATATGCTGCATCAACACAATACATCAGTTAGAAAATAATGATACAGGATAGAGTTAGGACCATCAATTATTTGGATATTTTTTGGTTAGCTCAATGCCAGTGTCATATATACATGGATTTGTATGTATGCATGTTTATAAATGTGTATACATAAAATATTTGCATTCTACACATACATATGTGTCTATATCCATATTTAACAGCTGGCACCAGGATAATCGAAAAGTACCATTATTTGTTTGATATTCAAATTATAAGTGTTTTAACTAGATGCAAACTTTAAAATAATAATGGTTTAAAAATTTGTTGGAGTTAATATAATTTTTTTGCAGGGCAACATATTTGCAATAATATTTCATTTTATACTGGGGGAATGATTATAATTTTGCAAATTCAAGAATGAGAGTGGTATATATCCTTTATATAAAACTGAAAAATGCTATGATTAAGTTTATCTTGTTATCATGGCAAATCTGCACCTTTTGAAATGCACATAATTTTAGATTGTAAGATGTTTTAGCAATTTTTGATTACATTTATTTATTTATAAAGACTTATTTTATGTTTGACAGAGATTGGTCAGAAATATTCTAGAAACAAATTTCTAATTTTTCTGATTTTGTAAATTTTTAAATATGTATAAGTTTTAACTGTATGTGTAAGTGCATAAATTAATTATATTTCGTATAAATTTTCTATTTTTTCAGACTATATTCATGAGATACCTGTTAGAGAGCATCCAAACACCTGGTTATGAAGAATTCCACATTATAATTTGGATATCAGGTTTATTACTGAGTGAAATTGTTAGAATTATTTTTTTCTCCTTCATGTGGGCTGTGAACATAAGAACTTCTGTCCGGGCTTTATCAGCTGTTAATGGCTTATTATACAAGAAAATTACAAGGTTAAGGTCTCTTTCAAGTACAACATGTGGTGGTGTGAGTAATTTTTAAAAATAGTATATTTTCTGCTGTTAAAATTATTATTATTATTATTATTTTCTTTTAAGGGGGCGGAGAAGTTAATGTACTTTTTTTTTTTTCACTTGTATAATTTTTGCATATTATAAAATAACTTTTAAAACGTTCAAAAAACTACTATTTCAGGCATTATGTCTGCAATAGATATTTTGTTTTAATAAATCTTCTTCATTCTTTGTTTTTAATGCTTATGCAAGCTTTTGTAATATCGTATAAACTGTACAAATCTTTGCTATGGCACTTCCAAGTTAAAAAAAATCTATAAAATTTCTGATTAAAAAAATGCTTTTTTTTTTTATTATTATTACTATGTAAGTATGTATGTATCGCCACATTGTAAAAGAATTTCTTTAAGAACCACAAAAAGCATTGGTAGCAAATTAGCTGAACACTCCTTATTATTTGAAGATTTTTTTTCTTTTTGACATTCTGTATGTTTTTTTATTTTATACATTTTACAATTTCATATGTCTTTTTACTGGAGAATTTCTCATGGAAATTTTCTCAAAACTAATTTTTATGTTTTTTTTCCTTGGATCTCCATTTATCTATGAATTTTGATTGTATGGAATGCAAGCAAAATTTTCCTTTTTATTTAACTTTCTTTTATTTCATATCACATTTTTCTTATATTTATGAAATTTCTATGTGTTTCTGAAACTTTGTATGCTTGCTTTTTTTAGCTTGTCAATTTATTTTCTAATGACTGCAGGAAAATCTACATGCTGGTTTATAATATGCCTTTAGTTGTTGGTGGACCTCTTGTCATTGCTGGAGGAATTATTTATACCTGGTGGCTAATAGGGCCATTTTGTTTCATTGGTGTTGCGACTTTTTCCATTACATATTTGATACAGGTATATGTTATATTAAGTTAAAATTCATTCATTCTTTGCATTTTAATATTGTGTGAAAGACATAATATACTTTTTTAGTCAAAAGAAAGAAAGAAATCTAATATGCATGACATAATTTATTGCTCTAAACTGACAGATATTTAAATTTCACATCCATCTATGATACATTTAAAATTTCATTAATAAATATTTGAAAATGAGATTTTTGTTAGTTTTTTTTTAAATGTTTTTATGAAAAAAATCTGGTCATGCATAAAACAGCAAAATTATCTCAATATTTCAAACATTTTGTTTCGTTTACTATTATAAATAGTACAGATTGTAATAAAATTAAAATTATGCCCAAATTTCAATGTTACAATACGTAAAAAAAATTTCCTCCTTGTCAGTGACTCAAGTCATTGCCATTTAAATAGCAGTTCAAGGAGTTAGTTAAAATAGGGCTGTTCAAATCATGTTTTACATACTGGATTATTAGTTTTATGTTGCATTTTGTAACTCATTAATGTAAAGAAAATTTAAGATGAGGGTTTATTTTAAATTTAATTAAATCAATTATAAACACTATTGAAACGGCAATAGATGTTTTTCTAATGTCAAATTTTATTAATTCAAAGATGTTCAAATTTTAGAAAATTTAATTAGTTGTTCAGAATTTTTCAAAGCCTATTTCAGGTTATTGATTTTTAAAACATAGTATAATACTTCAACAAATTCTTTTTTGTAATTTTTTGGTTGTCAAAGATAAAATAAGAATTTTTAATAACCATCTCTGTTCTATGTATTAAGGATGTCTTATTAACCAGTGAAATGAAGTGTCACTCACAATGTTATTCATTAGATTATTAAGTTTAACTGTCAGAGAATTATCTTTTAAATTAAATTTTAACTTTTATTCCCGTTTTTCAATCCTGTTGTTATACAGTAGACTCCCTCAAATCCGCACTCCTAAAACCCGCAACTCTCTAAAATCCGCACATAATTTACAGATGTAAACAATGAAACATTCTGTTCAGATATTGGTGCAAAATTTGACTTTTTTAGTTTTATATCAATTCCATACATTTTTTAATTTGTAATTTTTGTAATTGATGTTTTTTTGTGAAGAAAGTACAATTTCTGAAAAAATCAAGATATTGCTGATATCATGGGCAATCACAATCTTACCAAATATATTTATGTATTAATTAAGCTTTTGTGATGAATTTCGTTCCCACACTTCCAAAATTACCCCCCACGACGGGAATCCCGGAGAATTCTCAGAAGGAGAAATACATCTTTCTCCACTCTCAAAGTAGACATAAGAAAGTCAGCCGATTTCAATAAAGCACTTAAAGTGAACTCTTCGATTAATGCATATGGTCGTTCCGCCGATTTTAGACCCCACGGAAGATAAGCTTTTGAAGTGTTGAGAGAGACCGCTATGGCGATGATTTCCACAAGTAAGAGAAAGATATTTCTCCAAGGCGACCGCTGTGCAAGAATGAAAGAGGCGGGTCATCCCAAGGAATGATGGATGAGGGAAAACGGGATAAATAGAGCGAGGGGATGCTCTAAGGGGACTTCTTTTGCTGTTCGGATGCGGAGCGTTAGAGACGGGGGAGTTGGTCCTCGTACTCAGAGAGAGTAGTGACCAGAGTTTTACTCTTGGAGAAGAATTAATAGGCGGTTAATGCCTATGTGGAAGAACTTGTGGAGAACAACTCCTGATAAACTTTTATCATATTAACGAGTGGCGGTAAAGCCATTTCAAGTTCAGTACGAACAATCTTTTCAATCTGTTGTGGAGAACCCATCTTTTATTTTGTTATAAGTGGAATGGATTTCCTTGTAATGAACTAAATAAATTCTAGTGAAATCTGATCCAGCCTCTTGCCGCTATTTTTCGACCCGCTACCACACAACGCCGACTGGAGGTCTTATAACTGGTGGCAGCTTAGCGGATTCTTACACCAGAAAAGAAAAGTTGTTTGGATATTTTAGTCTGCCCCAGTGTGTGATAATAGCGCCCGCCCAGAGAGACGACGCTAATAGAAGAGCATCAAGCCTGACCGTGCCTCAGCAACCAGAGAAAGATATAGGAGTGCCTCAGCCGTGCCGCAGCAAATTGAGAAGGAGCCCCAGAGTCCTTCAGCTATACCCAAGGAGCGCCAAGCTTCAAGTGCCTCGAAATCAAGGACCACTGACCGCTGACAAGTGGAACCCGAGAAAGGAAACCCCTCCGAGCCAGACCCAGGAGCAACCGGGACCGACCTCTTCAGAAAGACGTGCCAAGCAGAAAAAGGTAGGCTCATTTTTCTTTGAGTGGCCTCAGATTGAAAATTTAGTGTATTTATAGTAAAATATTGTCATGATTCTAAACTTAAACTTAAGTTAAAAAAAAAAAAAAAATCTATTTCAGTGAATTTCAATTTAAGTCAAATTAATTAAAATTAATCATAAAATAATTTAATAAATAAGTAATATCTAGCTGTAAAAAAATTCTCGAGTTAGAATTATTTTGTTTTTCTCTAAAAACATTTGATAAACCAGTGGGTGAAAAAAAAAAAAAAGGCTCTTTTGAAAAAAAAAATAGAAAGGCCTTTATAAAATTTAATAACTTAGTTACTAAATTTAAAATTTTATTAACGGTTAGTGCTGAAACATATTGCTGTTGACTAATGTATGTTAGGACAGGTTTTGGTAAAAATATTTTGTATTTAAATTAGTAAATGTTTCTGTTAATAATCTGTGTGTGTGCCCAATCCAAAAAATCCAAGTTGTTTTTCTGTGACATTTCAGAAAGTTAGTTATTATTTGTGTTTTTGTGTGCATAGGGATCTTTAAGTTTAGGAAAAATTTATTTTATAGAGACTTAATAACAGAATTGAAGAAATGTTCTGAATTAGAAATCCTTATATATCTATTGAATTGTGTTTAGAAATTTTTATTTTCTTATACATGCATAAAATTTGGATTGTGAAATTGTTAATGATTTAGTTAAAGGCATTTGATTTTTTGGGTTCTTGTTAACCGAATTAAACTTAACGGAATCATGACGAAAATTACGTCACTCAAATATTGTAGGAAGGCAGACTTACAAAATTTGGCAGAAGTCCTAGGGGTAGAAATAGAACCGGATGATAATATGGCAGCTATTATTAGGAAAATTGAATCCGCGAGCGATTATGATGAAACTCTTGCTTTAGCTTAAGCTGAATATATAGTTAGGGATCGCGAAGAGGAAAAACAGAGAGAAAAAGAGGAAAAACAAAGGTTAGAACAAGAAAAACAATGGGAAAGGGAGGAGAAGGAAAGGGAATTTACATTGGAACAGCTGAGATTATCTCAAACCTCAGAGAGGCGTAATTCTACTGCAAGTAGTAATGCTGAACGTCAACCTAAGCTTGCACTTAAGACTGTAATGTACCGCTTTGACCCCGATAAATCCAACATAACTCTTTTCTTAAACTTATTCGAACGACAAGCTAATAGAGTAGGTATCGAAACTGAAGACTACGTAACTCATTTACTCTCTTTATTACCCATAGACATAGCGGAATTGATCTTGTGCGAACCGGCAGATCAAATTGAAAATTTCGCACACGTGAAATCATTATTACTGGCCAGGTATAGGCTGAGTCCTGAAGCTTATAGGGTAAAATTAAATAGGCATGCTAAAAATCCTGGAAGCCCATGGAAAGATTTAATCTTTGAACTTGACAGTTTTCTCGAAGGATGGTTACACGGTTTAGGAATTTCAGATTTTTCGGCTCTGAAAAAGTTATTGATAACGGACCAAATCAAACGTCGTGCCCCCACGGAACTAAGAGATCACTTCATAGACTCTTGGGCTAATTATACGGATCCCCTAACTCTAGCAACAAAATTAGATGAATACGAAGCTGTTAAGGTATCACAAAAAAAATCGTGGAACACCGGAAACGCAATAGACAGGAGAGGCGATAAACCAAAAATTGATGACAAATCGCGAGAAAGGAAAAACGAAACTGAAACCAATTGGAGGAGCAGAAATGATAACGCAGAACGGCAACGGGTTTTCGAACGACCTAGTGGAAGGAACTGCTTTTTGTGTTCTAGTTTTTCTAGTTTTTCCCATGTGAAGGCCGATTGTCCAGAGAATGAAAAAAATAAAAAACCTGTAACAAATGTTCGACATATTAGCGACGGAACTAAATTCGAAAAAGGTTTCCAACCTTATTTGGGTCGCGCAAAAATTAATGGAGAGGAAATAGTTACACTCCGAGATTCGGGCAGCTGCCAAGATGTCATCCCAGGACGATTAATTAAACCTGATCAACTAGACGGGAATTACGTTTGGATTACGCAACCTTTGATGAACGATGTATGTTGTTTACCTACGGCAATAATAGATTTAGAAATTGAAGGGGCAGGTTCCATCCGAACTAAAGCTATAGTAGCAGAAAAGGAAATTGACATGGATTACTATATTTTGGGAAATGATACTCAGAAATTAATTGAGGAAGGAAAAAAAAATAATCCCGCTGTTTTAAATGCCGTTCTCACCCGCAATCAGACTAAATCAATTCTGAAAGAGAAAAAATTGGGTTCTCTGGAAGGGGAAGAAAGGGAAGGCATTGTATCAAACAACCCCAAAGTTCCTATTGAAGATGCTACTATTGTATTGTACGAAAGCTCTTCCGAAAAAGGGGAGGAGACATCTCAAACGGAAGAAGATGTATTGATTGTTCCGGACCTGGAGCCAGACGCGTGTTCAATTTTAGGGGAAGTCAAAAAGGCAGATTTCGTGAAAGCTCAACAAGATGATGTAGAATTAAATGAAGTACGCGAGAAAGCGAAAAAAAATAAATCGCATTACGAAATTCATAACTCTATTATTGTGCGAAAGTCAACTGATCATAGAGGGAATGTAAGAAAACAATTGATTATTCCCCGGAAATTTAGACAAGGAATTTTAACGGCTTGTCATGAAGGGATTTCTTCACACACGGGAGAAAAAAAAACGAAAGATAGACTATTACGATATTTCTTTTGGCCAAACGCAATTAAGGAAACGGAAGAGTTCGTTAAGTCGTACGATATTTGTCAACGCGTTGGACGAGCTGGTGAAGATAAGAAAGCACCGCTAACTTTGGTTCCTATTATATCCGAAGTTTATTCCAAAATCTCCGTAGATTTGGTGGGCCCACTTCCGTTGTCAAAAAAGGGAAATAAATACCTTTTGACGGCTTTATGTGTATACTCGCGATGGGCGGAAGCGATTGCAATTCCTAACATGCTTTCGGAGACGGTTGTGGAAGCGCTAATTACCGTATTCAGTCGAATAGGATATGCAACTGAAATACAAACTGATTTAGGACGCAGTTTTATCTCCAGTCTAACGACTACGTTTTTAGATAAATTCGGAGTAAGACTAAGACATTCTAGTGTGTGTAGGCCTAGCTCAAACATGGTAGAAAGATTTCACCGGTCCGTTAAAAAATTATTAAAGTCTTTGTGCTTAGAAAATGGAGAGGATTGGGAGTCAAATTTGCCTCACGCCCTATTTGCACTTAGGACGGTGGTTCATGAATCTACCGGGTTCAGTCCGGCAGAACTTGTTTTCGGCCGAAATCTCAGAACGCCTGAAACATTGTTGTTCGAGCAGTGGACGGGAGAAGGTCCCGAACACGAATTAGTTACGGAGTATGTATTCAATCTGGTAAATAGATTAAAAAGATGTCGGGAACTAGCCGTCGAAAACATGACGAACAGCCGGGAGAAAAGGAAATTCTATTACGATAAAAAGGCAACTGAAAGAAGTTTCGAGCCGGGCGATGAAGTTTTAGTACTAGCCACGAACAAACCAAATAAGATGTCTATTAAATGGATCGGGCCGGGAAAAATTGACTCGAAAATTTCAGATACAAATTATTTAGTGAGTGTCCCAGGGCGACGCGAGAAATCACAAATCTACCACGTTAATTTGCTGAAACCATACGTAAGACGCGTAGTAAAAGTAAATATTTTGCCTAGCAAAGTTTTCGACTCTGAAGAATCCCCGGATCTTGAAATAGATTTTCCATCCGTCGATTCAAACAGTTACAGTTTCGAGAAAATAGTAAAAGACGGGAATTTAAAGGACAGATGTAACCCAAACCAATTATGCGAATTGAAAAATCTGTTAGACGAATTTTAAGACATGTTTTCAAATGACCCAGGATTAATTCATCTGATCGAACATGACATAGAATTGAGCGAAGATAAACCGGTGAGAACAAGACCATATCGTACCTCCGTTAGACAAAATGAAATCCTGAAGAGAGAAATCAAAAGAATGTTAGAATTAAAAATAATAAGAGAGGGAGAGTCAGATTATACTTCCCCCATGATTTTAGTGGAGACCCCTGGCAAGGATCCACGTCCCTGCATTGACTATAGACAATTAAATGCTATTACTATACCTGAATTTTTTCCGCTTCCCAACATTGAAGAAAGAGTGGAACGGGTCACAAATGCGAAATACATAACTGTGCTAGATTTAACCAAAGGTTATTGGCAAATTCCTATGACCCCCAGAGCGCAGAAACTCGCCGCATTCGTCACGAATTTTGGGAGTTATTTACCTTTGGCAATGCCTTTTGGATTAATAGGGGCTTCGTATAGATTCTCTAAATTCATGTCCAAATTATTACACGGACTAGAAGAATATTGTCTTCCTTATCTGGACGATACAGCAGTATTTTCCAACACTTGGGAGGAACATCTCATACATTTAAGGACAGTCTTAATTAGGATTAAGGAGGCTAGGTTGAAAATTAAAATTGCAAAATGTAAATTCGCACAAAGGACAGTAAAATATCTCGGACATATTGTCGGGGAGGGGCAACGAAAACCTTCAGATGTCAAAATCAGGACTATCGTAGATCTGCCAACACCGAGAAACAAAACTGAAATAAGGAGATTCTTGGGAATGACAGGTTATTATGCCCGGTACATAAAAAATTATGCCGACATCGTTGAACCTCTTACGAGTGCTTTAAAAGGAAAAAACAAAAGGGAAAAAATAGTTTGGAACAGTGAAATGGGGGAAGTGTTCGAGAAATTAAAAAAGAAATTAACTGAAGATCCCGTGCTATACGCCCCCAATTATGAATCCGAATTTATAATACAAACGGATGCTTCAGAAAAGGCTATGGGTATAATACTGGCCCAGAGACAAGGCTCAGAAGAGCATCCGATACTTTTTCTAAGTAGGAAATTCACAGACGTAGAAAAGAATTTTAGCGCTTCAGAACGCGAATGCGCCGCTATAATTTTTGCAATAAAGAAGCTAAGACATTATATTGACGGTCAGAAGTTTTCTATACAAACCGACCATAATCCTTTAATATTCTTAAAGAATAACGCAGGCAATAACCCTCGCCTTTTACGTTGGGCACTCACCCTGCAGCCCTATCATTACGCTATAAAACATCATCCAGGAAAGGACATACCCCATGTGGATTATTTAAGTAGGATAGAGTAAAATCTATCAGAAAATCCAATTGTATATATGTTTTCATGCTAATTATCTGTATTTTGTAATTTATAATTGTGTACTTTATTGTGTAGATAAATTAAACGGATACCGAAGGGAAAGATCCTGTTAAATGAAAAAAAAAAAACAGAAACAAACTAAAGGGATTTTAAATATTTAAAAATATATCGGGGCCACCCAAGTTTAATGAGCTAACCTTTCCCTTACAGATATTGTGTCTTGCAGCCCAATATCAGACTGGCGGAAGGGGTGTTGTGATGAATTTCGTTCCCACGCTTCCAAAATTACCCCCCACAACGGGAATCCCGGAGAATTCTCAGAAGGAGAAATACATCTTTCTCCACTCTCAAAGTAGACATAAGAAAGTCAGCCGATTTCAATAAAGCACTTAAAGTGAACTCTTCGATTAATGCATATGGTCGTTCCGCCGATTTTAGACCCCACGGAAGATGAGCCTTTGAAGTGTTGAGAGAGACCGCTATGGCGATGATTTCCACAAGTAAGAGAAAGATATTTCTCCTAGGTGACCACTGTGCAAGAATGAAAGAGGCGGGTCATCCCAAGGAATGATGGATGAGGGAAAACGGGATAAATAGAGCGAGGGGATGCTCTAAGGGACTTCTTTTGCTGTTCGGATGCGGAGCGTTAGAGACGGGGGAGTTGGCCCTCGTACTCAGATAGAGTAGTGACCAGAGTTTTACTCTTGGAGAAGAATTAATAGGCGGTTAATGCCTATGTGGAAGAACTTGTGGAGAACAACTCCTGATAAACTTTTATCATATTAACGAGTGGCGGTAAAGCCATTTCAAGTTCAGTACGAACAATCTTTTCAATCTGTTGTGGAGAACCCATCTTTTATTTTGTTATATGTGGAATGGATTTCCTTGTAATGAACTAAATAAATTCTAGTGAAATCTGATCCAGCCTCTTGCCGCTATTTTTCGACCCGCTACCACACAACGCCGACCGGAAGTATTATACTTTTTTAATTATTAAGTCTGGCTAAACCTGAAATAAAGCTTCGTTACTTTATGATCCTGATGTGAGAGTTATCTTTATGAGGCAAGTTTCACTGAATAATTTAGGAAAAAACACATTTCATCTTTATAATGAATATTTAATTGTACATTATTGATTATTAACTTGATCTTTGCTTTTAGTATTTTAATCATTTTAAAAATTATCTTAATTTTTATTATTTTAGTTTATTACTTATTTTAATATTTTAGGATATTGTAAGCATTCATTATACTTTTGATTTCATTATTAATTACATTCAAATTACTTTTTAAAAAATATAAATAAAGCAATGACCAGAAATCTGCAAAATTCTAAAATCCGCACAACCTCTGGTCCCAAGCTGTGCGGATTTGAGGGAGTCTACTGTATGTCCTAATTCACTTCCAGTCAGTTTTTTCAAGAATTGTGATAGCAAAATAATATTGTCTGGAGCTTTGACTTGACCATTTTGAGATCAAAATGATGAAAATCAATGAAGTGACAACCATTTGAAAAAAATATAATAATCTATAACACTTTTTTTCACACTTTAGTGTGCTTTAAAAAATGTTTATTTTTTTTATAAAAATGACTGGAAGGGGTCCATGCTCCAATAAATTATATCACCTTTAATTAAAGAAAAATATATGTATCAATATCTGTTTAATAGTTTTTACTTTCTAATCCTGCTTAATTTAAAAAAAATCATTTTGCATAAAATGCATTTAAAGTGTGCCAAAACAGTTAAAGCTTTTGAATGTACCCCACTAAATAACTGTGAAAGGACGTCTAATTTGACTAAATCGTTTTACAGGAATAATCTACATAGAGAATAAAAATATGCAAAAAAAAAAAATATCAATTTTTTCAACCAATAATAAGCAAATTTCTGCTTTAATTAAATTGAAATTGTATTGCAACAAATGAAAATCGTAATGAAATTTTTTATTGTTTGTGGTGTTTGCATCAACAAAGTGACAAGTGCAAAAGTTATTTCAAATACTGAAAGATATATGTAGCTGTAAAGTCCTGTGAGCTTTTCATTTTGTGGAAGATATGCATTAGTTATATAAATTTATGTGTCAGTAGTATGTACTATGATATTTTAAAGCCTTATTTTGTATCCATATTTCTCCCGGTAGCCGAAAGTTCCAGATAGGAGATGGGCATTGCAGATTTTCTTTTTTCTTTTACCGATTCTTTTTCATCAAACCTTCATTTTGCTTCATATTATGTTTAGCAGTTTATTACTTAATACAAAAAATTAATATTATTTTTAATAAAAAATTATATAAAAACTGAAAATGCTACAAGTAAGTGATTATTTGATTAATTAACATTTCAATTGAAAAAATATTTTACCTGCAGATTATTTTTTGTCCCTGAAGTATCTGTTTCAGACCCTTGGAGAATTTTCTGCTACTGGGATATTTCTGAATTGATCACAATAAACTTTGTGATATAATGCCATTACTATCACTTAATTTATACATAGTACTTCCTAATAATCATTTTGTCTTATATTTATTAATTGATTGTGCTTTCTGCATATGGTTAAGTGAAATATTTTACAAGAAATACAAAATGAATTGTTGTTAATGGATAGATTAAATAATGATAGATTAAATTTTCCTCAGTAATACTTTTATGTAAACATCAATTGGACATAAAGTGTTAATCTAAAGGCAGTCTTTTACAGCCAGCCTTGAATTAATTTTAAAATATTATATAATATATTACTTGTAATAATGCCTTCCACTAATTCCAGATAATTAGCGATACTTTTGAGCTTTTGTTTTTTTTTACATTTGTGACTTTTAAATTAAAATAATTACAGTTAATTATTCAGTGTACGTATTCAAAATAATTTGTGAATAATTTTAATTGTAAAATTGCAAGTAATTTAACCATAAAACAACCTATAAAAAGAGTAATTTGACATCATTATGAGTAAAATTAAAATCATTGTAAATCAAGTTCTTTTTTTGTTTTCAGTTTGGGATCTCTTATTTATCTGCACAATATAAAAAGAAAGCAATAGCATTTTCAGATGAAAGGGTAGGAAATATATTTTTTTATTACATCTACTGAAATAATTTTTAAATATATATTTAAATATTATATAATTATGCAATGTTTGTTTCTGTAGATATCTTTAATGTCAGAATTTATGGGGAATATGAAATTGATAAAACTGTACTCATGGGAAAAACACCTTATTGAAAAAGTACGAAGTAAGTTCAACTCACTTTTATAAACTTTTTCAATTTTTATAACCAAAAACTGTTTGTGTGTTTCTGTCATAAAACCTATAAAAACAAACATATTTATAATGTTAAACCAATGGAAATGTTTTTTTCTAAACTTCTTGTTTGCTTTTTATTTTGATCCCTTCATTCTCAGTTCCAAGGCTAGTTTTGGCTTTTTTTTTTTTTTTTTTTTCTGTTGCAATTTAATTCTGAGGTCACTTTTAATTTCAGAAAATGAAACTGGTTTGTTGGTTTTAAAATCAATAATTTCTTCAAATTGAAACTGGTATTATCACCTCTATTAGCACAGAAAATTATCATGTTTGCCTTTAATTTCAGGTATCGAAAAGAATCATTTGAAAATATTGAAATACAAACAACAAATTTGTAAGAGAACATTTCTGTTTTTTTAACACTAGCTTCTGAATGTTGTATGATGATCATTACAGGGTATAAAAAATCATGTCTACAACAGGTATATATATATTTCTCTCTCTTAAAATTATTATCTTAGCATGTTTTATTAGTTTTTTAATGTTTCTTGACTTTTAATAGAAAAATTGATTTGGTAGAGCCAAATGTGCACAAGCATAATATTCCGCTATCTAGACTTAGTCATACATTATCAAGCCATTTTAATAACTTGTTATATACAACTGTATTAAACCATCCATGTAAAATCAGTTACTACAAAGCAGGTGAATTGACTTCAGTTTGTTAGTTAAAATATTGGTGCCTTCTGAAAATCGAAAGCTCATATTTTTTCTTTGACACAACCCAATCCTGGTATATTTTGCTTATTATATGAGCACATGTAATCCAGCGTCTAATTATAAATATTTTTTCTTTAACTAGTTATATATTTTTGATAATTTAATGTTCTAGTGATAAAATCAGTTTTTGTTTTTCTGGTATATGTAATTATTAAGTTTCCTTCAATTTACAAAATTAATGTGTTTCAGATGTCAGACTGAATGAAAAGAATTATTTGGAGAAAATTCAGTGGCTTCAGTCTGTTAGCTCTTCTACTGCTGCTCTTACTCATGTATTTGCTTCAGTGCTCACAATTTTGATTTATACGCTGGCTGGTTTTTCCATTACCCCTGCAGAAGCTTTTACTTTAGTAATGGTAAATGCTGTCACTGGCCATGGAATAACAGTTTTACCTTTATGTGTCAGAGCCGTTGTTAATGGCATTGTAGCTATATCAAGATTAGAGGTATGTGAAAGCATGCAAATGGTTTATTCATTCTTTATATGTTTTATTAATTCGATTTTTATATATACAGTTAAGGATACTTTTATGTTAGCTAGGTCATTGTGATAAATCAGTAAATTTTGTTCCCATTGACATCATTTGTATTTCATTGAACTTTTCACTCATTTCATTTAAAAGACAAATTACATACATTTAAAATACATGTCTTTTCACTCATTTCACCTAAAATATGTAAAAAAGAAAAGAACACATGCATTGTTTAGGAGTTTGACACACAGAAAGAGATTAAATAATACACTTAACACAGATCATTTATTTCAATTTAACTATTTAAAACACTTTAAAAATATAATATTGGAGATATTATACTTGTGCATCAGTGAACAGATGCACTATCTCAGTTTTGGAAGCAAGCATCTTAAAGCATATCAACTAGTTACTTGTAAATTTTTGCTTAGAATATATTTTCAAAATTTTCTGTTACAGAATAATTAAATTGAAAGTTTTATGTAATATATTTGTTATATCAGTTCTAACAGCTGATTGCAGTTTGGGTTTCTATAGATTATATTAAAATGTATATTTATTATTAAATATCCTAAGTGAATGTTACAATTTATATGTCTTACATTGTTCCAATTGTAGTGACAAATGTTAATAATAATAATAATAAAATCCAACTAATAAGAATGTATTTATTAAAATACAACCCATTGCTCAGTGGTGCACAAAACAAGAATTTTAATGTACACTTGTACAATTAAAATAAAATATAAATATCAACGTTTCGCACCGTCTTCTGCGGGCGTCTTCATAAATATATACAGAACAGTTGCGCCATAAAATTTAACTAATAAGAATGTATTTATTAAAATACAACACATTGCTCAGTGGTGCACAAAACAAGAATTTTAATATACACTTGTATTTTATTTTAATTGTACAAATGTATATTAAAATTATTGTTTTGTGCACCACTGAGCAATGTGTTATATTTTAATAAATACATTCTTATTAGTTAAATTTTATGGTGCAACTGTCCTGTATATATTTATAAAATCCAACGTTCTTCTAGTACATTTATCGCTAAAATATTTACAAAAAACTTAAAATAATAATCTGATGGTGAAATGAAATTTTTTATCTTATGTTCCATTTTGCTACTGCTAAATGCTAATGAAATTCATAATTCTCATTATAGGTTATTCTACATTTAGAAGAAAAAGAAAATTATACTGTGATACCCAACAAGTTAGATATTGCTATTAATATTTCTAAAGCAACTTTAGATTGGGAGCAAGTTATACCACATACGCTTAACTTGGGTTTGAAGTCAAATAGCATATCAAGTATGCACTTTTTATGTTACAATATGTTCATGAATTAACTTCATTAACTTTTTTTATTATGAATTGTTGGAATAGTTTTCTTCTTTGATTGTTAATTATGTAAAAGTTTTAAATTTACTTACTTTTGTTTTATTTTTTTTAATTTGAATTCTGAGTTTGTTTTCCTTCTATTGTTGTGTCATGTAAAATTAATGAGAGTTTTTCATTTATTCATTTTTTTTTAAATTTCGTTAGATTGTTATTGATAAATCAGAATAGTTCACAACCGCTTAGTTCTTTATAGAAAGTAAAAGTCAATAATTATGTGTTATGTTTTGTTAAGTTTTTCATTTTCAAATATAAACCATACTTCCTTCACAAACTTTCTTTTGTCTAAAAAATTGATTTAAAAATTGAAAAGCTTAAAATCTTTACAATTATTTTAAAACAAATTCTGTCCTATTTTTAATTTAATAGTAAGATGATTTACTTAAAATCTCATCTACATAATCTCATATAAGTCTTATTTATCTAAAATCTCATATAAATCTCATCTATCTAAAATCTTTATCCTTTCCTCCTAAATTAGAAAGGGGAGGAGGGGAGATTGCTAAATATGTGAGAGGAAAGCAAAATATTTTCCTTTTTGCAGTTTGCCTGTTTTCAACCCTGGATCACATATGTATTTTAATTTTAAACACAAAGAGAGAGAAAGAGAAAGATTTTATACTGTGTGCGGGGGGGGGGGGGGGGGGGTAGCAATAACAAAAAAAAAAATGGGGGGGGGAGGAGTTACACAGAAACTTAATTACAACAGAATCATAAATAAAACAGAAAAGAAAGAATAATAATTTTATAGATTTTAAACTGCATGAAATGCAGGAGGATGCAGTGTTTATAATATGACTGTGGGGAACAGGGGCAGAGAAACAGATTTTTGGAGGAGAGAATAATTTAGGTATGTATGAGTAATGTATTATTTATTTATTTGTTGCTATGGTGTATTGAATATGGCAGGAAAGAAATATAAAAATAACGAGTTTTATAAGTTAAATTATGCATGTTTGATATCAGAGAATATTGGTTTGATACAGTGATAGAAATTGGGATATAAAAAGGCAGGCATCAAATGATGGCTACTGTAAAAATCTTAGGCATCAAATTAAGATTTTTAGTTGCAGTTTCTATAATTCATACTGTAATACTATATATAATTTTTGTGCGATTCTGAGTAAAAGAAAAAGTTTGAAATTTGCATCAAATTTTCTGAAAGGTTACAACAGAGATGGGAGAGAAATCCACTCACAATACTGTTTTTTTTTTTTTTTTTTGGGGGGGGGGGGGGGGGTTGAGGGAAGTTTCGCGTCCCTTTTACGAAATTTGTAATTGTTGCTATCTTTCGACAAAACTTGCCGCATTTACGCGATCTTTCGACGAAACTTGCCGTTTTTTTCGCGATCTTTTGATAAAACTTGCCGATTTTTTCGCGATTTTTTTTCGAAATTTGGCCTTTTTTTTGCGATTTTGACAAGCTTTACCATGTTTTTTCGCGATCTTTTGATGAAATTTGCCGGTCTTTTTGCGATCTTTTGAAGAAATTTGCCATTTTTTCGCTATTTTTTTTTTTATACTTACCGTTTTTTTGACGAAACTTGCCGGGTTTTTCCGCGATCTTTTGAAGAAATTTGCCGTGTTTTTCATGATCTTTTGATGAAACTTCCATTTTTTTTGCGATTTTTTGACAAAACTTACTGTTTTTTCGCGATCTTTTGAAGAAACTTGTTTTTTCGCGATCTGTTGACGAAATTGGTTGTGTTTTTTCGCAATATTTTGCCGAAATTTTTCGTTTTTCGCGATTTGTTGACGAAATTTACCATTTCTCCCCTTTTTTGGGAAGGCCTTGGAACAGCCCCTCCCCTCGTTAATTATGCGTTCTTTTCGCAATCATTTACAGGGATGAGATTCTTCCGCGGATCCGCGGTTTTCAGCTTTTTTGTTATTTTCAAATTTTCTGATTTACCAAAAAAATACAAGACGCGTAATTTCGTCAAAAAATCGCGAAAAAACGGCAAATTTCCTTAAAAGATCACCAAAAAACGACTAATTTCCGGTTAATTTTGTCAAAAAATTCGCGAAAGGATGGTTAATTTCGTCAAAAAATACCGAAAAAACGGATAAAAAAGTCAGGATAAATCGGTAGATATCGTCAAACGATCGCAATAAACCGGTTGATTTCGTCAAACGATCGCGAAAAAACGGCAGATTTCGTCAAACGATCGCGAAAAAACGGTAGATTTCGTCAAACGATCGCGAAAAAAAGGTAGATTTCGTCAAACAACCGCGAAAAAACGGCAGATTTCGTCAAAATATTCGCAAAAAATGGCAAATTTTTGGAAAAAAAAAAAAAAAAAATTAAATTTTGCGAAAAGATTCCAACATATGATAGTGATAAAACTAAAAATTTCATCAAAGCGACCCTGAAAAAAACTAACCCAAAAATTATTTTCACAATTATTTTTTTGCCACTCCAAATACAGACTTTCCTGCTCCAAAATCTATTTTTGACACCTTTAAATCTTTCTGAATGAATGTGACTTCTGAAAGCACCCATTCATTGAACAAAAAATACCCTTATATTCAACAAAAGTATCCTTTTTTTCAACAAAAATGTTTTTTTTTTTTCAATAAATCCGTCTTGCCCTTTTTAAAAATAAAATAAAAACAATAGTGATAGATACATGTTATCTTCTACACTTAAATAAGCATTAATTTATAATTAAATTTGTATCTTGCACATTTATTTTTTTTAAAATAAATAAAATTTTTCTCAATTTTTAAAAAATAATATTGATTTTAATTATGCATTAATTATTGTTAAAACAAAAATTATTGCATTTGTCTTTTAAAAATGATCAAGTTCAATTTTTGCATTTAAAAATGACTTATCAGCTAGGACCCACTTTTGTAAAAAAGAGACCCAGAATTTAAGTTCTGGGTCCTGGAGACTCAGGATTTTTAAAGTCCAGCGACATCACTAGATATCTTTAATGTGTAATATCCAAGAAAAAAGCAGGAGAAAGAAATTTACCTTGTGCAAGAGTAAAGCTAAAAAACAAAGAAAATTTCAATAAAAAATATTCATGCCAATAACAGGGTTTTATTAAAGTACTGTATCTTGATAAACTAAATTTTCATTAGAGTAAGTATAAATAATTTCTGCAATTCGCGTTAATAATTTCCTTTTAATTTAATTTACCCAAAGCTAAATTTTGTATGTTATATATTAATACAATTATATTTGTTGCGATTGACATTCCTGTCATTGCTCAAAAGTCGTTCGCACAGTTTTCAGCTTTTTTGCTTTTTGGTCAATCTCATCCCTGCATTTAGCGAAAATTGCGAGTTTTTTGCGATTCCTTGAAGAAATTTGTGTTTCTTCGCGGACCTTTGAAGGAATTAATGGATTTTATCACAATCCTATGACAAGATTTTCATTTTTTCTGTAATTCTTTGACAAAATTTGCTTTTTTCTAACGATTCTGCGACGAAATTAAGATTTGTTTCCACGATCCTTTGTAGAAAATTGCGTTTTTTTTTTTTTTTTTTTTTTTTTTTTTTTTTTTTTTTTTACGATCCTATAACAAAGTTCGCGTTTTTCCCGGGATTTTTTCGACAAAATTAGAATTTTTTGCGATTCTTTTACGGAATTTGCATTTTTCCTGCGATTTTTTGACGAAATTTGTATTTCTCTTCTCAATTCTTTGTAGAAATTTCCGGTTTTTTTCGCTATCGTATAAAAAACTTTTGCTTTTTTGCTATTTTTTTTAAGAAAAAAAAATCGTTTTTTTGCAATATTTTGCCGAAATCAGCGATTTTTTATTCGAACAATTGACGAAATTGATTTTTTTTTTTGGCGACTTTTCTCGAAATTCACGATGCTTTTTAGTTCCGAATTTTCAGACTAGACCATTTTTTTTTTTTAATTTTCAGAACTGGATGTCGAATAAATATATTTTTTTAAAGTTAGGCGTCAAATTTGACGACCGAGAATAATTTTGTAGTCGTCAAATTCAATTCTTTAGTTGCATTTGACGACTAACGACTCCTAATTTCTAACACTGGTTTGATATCAGTTTCTTATGTTAGTATGCTGTATTTTCATATGATTTCAAATTAACTTTTATTTTATTTGTAAAGGTGGTAAAGAGATACAGGATGAAATTACTCCTGATACGGCTTTAGTTTCTACTCTTCAGATGGAGACTGGACCCCCTCCTGCACTTACTGACATTACTTTTACATTAGAGCGTGTAAGTATATTGTTAGTTGCATTGTGAAATAACAATATGCAGTCAAATCTCTTTAGTAAGCCACCAGGATTAGATGTCACTTCTCATATTGTCCTCTTTTTTTTCCTCACCAGAAGTTTTTTTCTTATGTATGGCTTTTACCAGTTTGTTATTTATTGCAACAATATTTTTTTCAACCACTCTACTTGAAACATTACTTATAAGAGTACAGTGTGCAAACTTGGTATCATTTCTTTCTCAAGGCTGTCTTGAAAAATACTTGGATTTCCTTGGGCATAACTGTAAGTTTAGGTTTTAAAATTATCAGATGACAGCATTTTTCCTTACAAGGATTATTTGACGGCAGATAAGACTGAATTCTTACATAAGTGGAAGGGGAAGTCATTCTTTGTCTATCTATGGAGTGGAGAAAAAAATTTTAATCTCAGAAAGTTGTCATCGAATAAAAATAGATGATTATTTTTATAAATTAGTAAGAAATGAGTAATATTAAATTGTATAATTTGACATAACTATGTATCATATTTTCTTACTATACTTTCCTTAATTTGTCACCCATTTGTATAAATTTAAATTCTTATCCTGCTAATTTATAATATAATTTAATTATAAATATACTTAATATATAAACATTTGGAATTTCATTTTGCATTTAATATAAACTCTGCTTTGTAAGTAATTTTAAAATGGCCCTGAGAATCCTGTACTAAAGAGGTTGGGTTGTAATTTGTTGAAATTATATTTTTTTCCAAATTTTTTTGGATTCTAATTTATTTATTTAGTGCATATATATATATGATTGTGTATTTATTAATTTATTGTAGGGTAAATTGGTTGGTGTTTGTGGTAGTTTTGGCAGCGGTAAATCTTCTTTATTAGCAGCTCTTCTAGGGCAGGTAAATAAGTATTCTAAAAGTATTAAGTATAAGTATGCTAATTTTGTGTTCATTCTTACATGAATTTTAAATTTTCCCCATTTTAGAAATCTTATTTATTACTTTTCATGATTTTATTATTTATTTTTTATTGAAAAATCTATTCTTTTGTTTACTAATTAACCCTGGTCCATTTTGCTGAGCATGATTAAAATTACCACTTAAAATGTTAATTTTTTATTTAATTAAATTGATGTTTTTTACTTACCTATCATATGTAGCATAGGATAGATCTTGCAGTTTTTTGAAACTTGAAAAAAAATTTTTGCCAGATTTGCACATTTCAGACACTGGATATTCCAAAAAACATATTTTTAGAAAAAAAAAATTGTCATCAGTCTGTCTGTAAACGCTTTATCTCCCAAATAAATTGAGATAGAACTTGAAAATTGATATGCATTAAGTATGTAATAATGAATAGAAGCCTATTTGATTTTAGCAACTTTGATTATCCAGAACTAATTTTTAGGATACTTGAATTATTCACTCTGGTAAAAAGTATATAAAAATTTTCTAATTTTTTTATTTTAAAACTGCATAAAAAACTAAGCCTATCAGATATTTAGTTGCCGAGATATTTGCAATCGTATTTTCTGTACTCTTTGATTTTTTATGATTGTATTTCATTCAAATTTCAATTCAAAGATATATTTTAATTGGATATGAAATGCTTAATCCGATGCAGTAAACTGTTAGTAATATTATTATTATAATTGGAGTTATAAGGATGTTTCTTTTATGCAATTCGGTACTACTTGATTATCCCGTTGACCAAAAAACTATCACCAAAGATTAAATGCCTATAATAACCTATCGTAAATGTTGTATTCATTTAACATTAAACGCTGTTTGTTACATCATCAAAATGATTTTTAGTTTGACAGTTAATTTATATTTTTATCAATCTTTTACTAATTTATTTGTTTTTCACTATTTAAAAGAAAAAAAAATTATGCCAATTTGTATAATTTACAAGGTAGTTTGGCAATTTATATAATTTGTCGAAATGGGTTGACAGGATAATTAAGTAGCACCCATAATTATGTAATGGACCATTACTATATATATTAAAAATATCTAAGCATAAGCTTAAATTTTATTTTGTAATTGGAATGCATTTTATAAATAATTTATACATGTTTTATTTTCATATTAGTATGCATATCCATGATGGGTTAAGTATTACATTGACTTAGAAAAAAATGAAAAATAAGAGATGTATCCAAATATAGTAGTATGTGCAACATTGTGTATACTACATTGCACGTACTGGCACTAATCAATTGACATATGGATACAGCCCCTCATCTTTTTGCTTTATTTTGGGAATAACAGATTTCAACCTTATTCTCTCGGTGATTATTTTTAGAATTTTCAAGCTATGTCTTTGAGACTTTTACAAAAGTTGCTCAATACATTTAGGATTTAGCTAACATAATATGCAAATGAAATTTTGATAGCCTTCGCACATGCGCGATGAAAAATTATTTAGTAAACCTGCTCATTTTTCACTCAAAAATAATTTTTTAATTCTGATTACAGAGTATTGTGTACAATGTTGTTTGTAATATTTTCAAAAAAGAACATTATTTTATACTAAGAACTCTGCAAATTATAAGCAAAAAAAAGTGGAAAAATTTGGGACTGTTTTTATAAAAACCTTAATTTTTTTACGAGTATACATGCTATCTGCATAAAAATGAACACTGTTTATTATAATGAGCCACTTAATCATAATATACAGTTTGAACTATTTTGCTACAGAAGTTTTGACAGGGTTATTCAGAATATATTCGTTCTTTTTCAATTTGTAGACGGTTCCCTACGGAGTTTCGGGAAAAAATCTTCGCAGAAATGTATGACCTGTACTATTATCTTTACACACTTAGAATTTCAGGATAATTCTTCGTGTCTTTAACTCGATATTTAACAAATTGTCACAAATGGCAAGTGGCCAGTCATCTTTGGCTGCATAGTGTATGCATATAGATTATTTTATTCTAGGTAATAAGACTCTTAAAAGTTTTTCTATTATTTTGTTTAGACTTTAATTTTAACACATCCCCCCCTCCTTTTTGTCTGCTAATTTTATTGTTTTATTTTGAATTTTAAATGAATTATTAATGAAATTCTAAAATGGAAGACTATGGAATTTCTTATAGTGTTATGTCTTTAAAAGTATGGTATTTCTTATTAGAAAGCTTACATTAAAATATAATTTTAGATGCGATTGCTGAAAGGTCAAGTTGCTATTCGAGGGTCCATTGCATATGTTCCTCAACAGCCTTGGATTATGAATGGTACTTTGAGAGAAAATGTTTTATTTGGAAAAGTCTTTAGTTCTAAAAGGTTTTTTTATTATTTTTTATTTATGTTTATTACCGCATGTGATGTTGAAAATACTTTTGTTTTTTCTTTCCATCTCTCTCTGTCTCTTTTTTTTTTTTTTCTGTTTTGTTAAAATTGTTTTTATTTTCTTTAGCAGCTTAACTGTTTGCCTTTTTTTTTTTTTTTTTGCTATTTTGTATGTTATTTTGGAGTAAAAATAGATAAATACATAATATATTATCTAACTTAATCTTATATACGAGGAGTGATCCAAAAAAAAAGTTTACAAGGCCAAGGAAAAAATATTTATTAACAATAGAAACAAGATACCAATGGCAATCAAGAGGCACATCTGGCCTTTACTTTTCCACATAGTCGCCAAACCTGTTTAAGCATTTGTCAGAACGTTCGACCAGCTTATTTATCCCATCTTGGTAGTAATCAAGGTCCTGCTCATTGAGCAATTTTTCTCGGCAGCTGTTTTCACTGCATCGTCTGAGGTGAACCGTGTTCTGCATAAGTTTCGCTTCAACGCCGGAAAAAGGAAATAGTCACTTGGAGCCAAATCGGGGCTGTATGGGGGGGGGGGGTGTTTCCAGATCTCCCACTTGAACCTCTGCAGCAATTCCTGAGTCTGGCGAGGTGTATGGGGCCTGACATTGTCATGCAGAAGAATGATTATGAATTTGTGTGTGAATTTCGGATGCAGCCACATTCTTGGCCCATAAAAATCGAATTACAGCTGGCACCTCTATGAGAGACCACTTTTCTAGACATCATACCATTACTGTTGCTCTTAAGTGTCTGCGTACTGATGCTACTTACTCATAGAACTGCTATAAGTCAACTAGCGCTATCTGTAACCACCCTGGATGGAAATATTCGCTCCATAATTATTAGATTTCAAATGCTTTTGCTTGCAAAATTTTTTTTTGGATCAACCTACGTACAATCTTAATTATCTACTTTTTTCCTCTGAAATCCTCTCTTTGCCCCATCCCAGCATGCCAGTTTAAATTCTGTAACTTTTTTTTGTTGTTAATTATTTCTCTGATTAGCCCGTACTTCATATGGGCAACATTTTTTTGCCTGTCATGATTTCCCTACACTACTTATATTCTAATCATCATTTATTATTCTCACTAGTAAATTTTTAATGTAAGTTTTGTATTATTTAATCCAAGCATTTTTCTGATGCACTTGAGCAAAAATTTCTGTTTTGAAAAACCAGTGATAAAAAATAAAAAAAATAAAAAATTTTATGAAAGACGCTCGTTCAGATGAGTTACGAAAATTTATTTTTAGACATATAATCGTTATTTTTTTATCTTAAGTTATTATTTTTTTATATATTATGTTTAAAAATGACGTGAAAATGTGATTTTTGAAATTAAAAAATAGGCATTATTTAAAAGGTTTTTTTTAATTTTTTTTTTTTTAATGTTGATTAGTTAAGTGGTTACTCTGCTCTATTTGTTTCTTCATAATAACAATAAATAATCACCTAAATTTCCTCCTTTCTGCATTCCTTTTACACTTTTCTATCCTAGCAAGCAGAAAGATTTACATGTTTATTTAAGAAAAGGGTAAAAAAAAAAAATCCCTGTCGGTTTGGCCTATAGGCAGAGTTAGATTCCGAAGAGTGCTCATTTCAACAACAAAAGATAAAATATGATTAGAGATAAACCCAGTTTAACAACTTTATTTGGCCACTTTTGAAATTTTTTTTATTTAATTTTTCTGTAAATTATTGATTTGATCAGAATCATTTTAAGCAAAACTCGGCTCAAATGCCCATTTTGACACATATTTTGAAACATGTTCTAACTTTATTAAAAAGTCGACCAATATGGCACATTTATAGTTCCTAAATGACAAAAAACTGTCAATTGAATGCATTTGTGAGCAAAATTGAATTTAAAAATGAGTCATAAAATAACCAATTTGTTATTTGAATACATCCTCAATTCTTTAATCATGATCGCTTCGGGAAATTTTCTGCAAAGTGCCCATTTTGACAGCTTTTTTTAAAATGTATTCGCCCTTTATAAAAAAAAAACTGACCAATACGGCACATTATACAGTTTCTAAATAAAAAAACCTGTCAATTGGATGCATTTGAGAGCAAAACTGAATTTAAAAATGAGTCAGAAAACACTCAATTTTGACATTTGAATACCTCAATTTTTCAATCATGATCACTTCTGGAAATTTTGTGAGAAGTGCCCATTTTGGCAGCCTTTTTTGAAACATATTCTGCCTTTATAAAAAAAAACTGGCCAATACGTCACATTATATAGTTCCTAGATAAGACCTGCAAAATGGATTTAAAAATGAGTCAAAAAAAGTGCAATTTGTTATTTGAATACTCCCTCAATTTTTCAATCATGATCACTTTGGGAAATTCCCTTTCAAAATACCTTTTTTGGCAGTTTTTTTCAAAATATATTCTGCCTTTATCAAAAAGGTGGCCAATACGTCACATTATATAGTTTCTAAATAAGAGAACCTGCAAATTGAATGTGTTTGAGAGCAAAAATGAATTTAAAAATGAATCAGAATATAAGCAGTTTGAATTTGAGATTTTTTCTCATTGTATTTTTGTTTAATTTATTTTTGCCATATTTTCCTATAAAAAACTTATCAATCTAAAAGTTGTCAATATTATTAAGTAGATGTAAAATAAATTTAATTGCATTTGATAGCTTAAGAATTGGCAAAGTTATGGATTTTTTATCTTTTACCACCCCCTTTTTTCTTTTTGTTTTAAATTTTTTTCATCTATAAAAAATGGTCCTATCAAAAACTTGTAAATACAAAAGTTTTAAATAATTTTTAGAACTTTTATAAAAAATTTAGTTGAATTTGATATCTTGAGGATTGATGAAGTAATGAATTTTTTCTCCTAAAAATCCTGTTTTTTTCACCCCTTGAGCCTATTTTTAATTTCATAAAATATCTGTCATGCATAAACTTTTTGCCCATTTTTTAAAAGCATAATAAACTTTAAACTGATTCGATATCTATTTTAACTAAGAAGTTATGGCCTTTTTTTTCAGTTTTCACAAAAACCCTCCCTATTTCCATTCTCTTGGTCCGATTTTGCCCATTAACAAACTTGACCAAAATATCTTCAAGAAGCTGGTTTGGGAAAACAAAAGGATTAGAATAAATGGAGAATTTTTAAGTCATCTCCGGTTTGCTGACGACATTGGAAATTATGCTAATTGGAAATTATTCTAATTGAAAATTATGCTAATTGGAAATTATGCTAAAAGATCTTCCAAAAGCTAGCATCAGTGTGGGATTAAAAATAAATTTAGAAAAGACTAAGGTGATGTTTAATTCATTTACATCAAAAAAGAAAATTGTCTACAAGAACACTGAGATTAAAGAAGTGCAAAGTTATGTGTACCTAGGACAGGAAATATCATCAGATAATAGTATCATGAATGAAATCAATAGAAGAATAAGAAATGGGTGGAGTGCTTTCGGGAAGAACAGTATTATTCTGAAGAGTAATATGCCTCTTTGTTTGAAAAGAAAAGTTTTTAATCAATGTATTTTACCTGCATTAACCTACGGAGCAGAAACATGGACACTAAAAAAACAGATGATACAAAGATTACAAACAGCACAGAAAAGCATGGAAAGATGTATGCTAGGCATAACTAGAAGAGACAGAAAGAGGATAACCTGGATAAGAGATCAAACAAAAGTTTTTGACATCCTTGAAAGAATCAAGCAGCTAATATGGAAATGGGCTGGACACATTGCAAGAAGACAAAACAATAGATGGAGCACAAATATACTACAGAGTAAAACGACCAAGAAGACGACCACAAGTAAGATGGAGTGACGAAATTAGAAAAGTGGCTGGTGTAAATTGGATGACGAAAGCACTAGACAGAAAACATTGGAAAAATCTGGGGGAGACCTACATCCAGCAGTGGATCAAAAACGGTTGATGATGATAGATAGATAGATAGATAGATAGATAGATAGATAGATAAGCTCTTTTATTGGTGGTAGTTTTGGGGTTTAGAGGTCATGATTGGCATAGATCTGCAAAAATTCCAACATAGCAGTGACCGCAATAAGTAGTATTTCATACCAAAAAAAAAAATTTTTTTTTTAATCGTTACAGTTTTTTACCCCTAATTTTCACTTTATACATATGAAATAGAAGACTTAAAAAATTTTGGACTGTTCCACTGTACTTGTTCCCTGTTCCTTTTTATTCTTTTTATGTAAGGTGGTAGGGTGTGTTAAGTACTTGAGTATACCTTTGTCAATTAATCAAAACTTCTGACCTCATTTATCTCTTATCTTGGACCATTGATGCATGCAATAGTCCAGAAGTTTTCACAAATAATCTTTATTTATTTATTTTTTTTTTAATTGTATTTAGAGGTGGAAAAAAAATTGTGTTATTAACAGAAATGATCACTGCTAAAGACAGGAAAGTTTGCCCCTTCCCTTCTTTCCTACTTCTAATAACAGAATGAAATTTATGGCAGATGTTAATGTATAGCATAATTGTCGCAAAACAAATAGCCTTATAACTCTGCCAATTTCACTGTTTTGAAAAATAAAAAAAGATTAATGTTTAAATTTTAATTGCTAAATGACATTTTTTTGCTGTCTGCAAACTGGATTTTAAATGCTCAGAAATTATTAAAAAATGAGTATCTGCATACTTGTTTCCTCAACTAAAAATCATATTTACATATTTATATGCTAAATAAGTAGATATTTTGCTGCAAAAAATGTTTCATCCGCTGTGAAAGCATTTCTTGTTGATGCAAAAAAAAAAATTTTTTTTTACTGCCTACAAAAATAATTTGTAATGCTAAAAATTTTTCTGACTGTGACTCCTTGCGATGTTTTTCACTAGTAACAGAGTTTTTATAATTTTAGCCTAAGTCGCTCTCTACATTTAAAATTTAATAAAACAATGTATTTTCACAAAATTTTTTATCTGTATCTTTTTTAATGTTCTACTTTAACATTGTAACATATTGTTTTTATTTTATTATTGAAGCAGAGAAAATTAACTATACATTTTTGAAAATCTGAGTGATGAAACACCAAAAAAATATCCTGCAAGCCATCGTGCACAACAACCAATAGTTTGGGAACTGCTTTCTTTGATGAAATTACATATTCACTAGTTAATAAAATAATAATAATAAAATCAATGATTTTGCAAAACTTATTAAGAGAATATTTTTGCATTATAAACTATGCTTGAGATGCCCTTTCCTAATCAGTATGAAATGTATGAGAGATAGTTTTTTCTTTCTTTTTTAGATATTATGAAGTGGTATATTGTTGTGGTCTTACTGATGACATTGCTGCTTTACCTGGAGGGGATCAGACTGAAGTAATTTTCTACTTTATTTTATTTAGGTTTAGTACAGTCATTTTAGTATTTTTTTTTATAATTAGCAGGGGAAAAAATTGAATAAAGCTAGATTTTTACACATGTGCTAGCTAGGATATGTAGTCTGACATACTATCAGTTCCCATTTATTTGATGTGAACTTTTGCTTCCAAAAAAACCCCTTGAAAATTTGTTTTTTGGGACTATTTTCCATCTCGAAACAATATTACAATGATGTAGATACAGTAGAACCTTGCTAATCTGAACCTATTTTATTTTCAAAAATTATATTTGAGCAGATTAACTGAAAAGATTGAATTATTATACTGAAAACAAAAAAAAGTACTGTTTTAGCATGCATCATTTTGTACACATTGAAAAAATTGATTCAAGATTCACATTTACTTTTATTTAAAACACATTACATTGATGCACCACATACATATTTACATTAACAATCTTTTGGGATGAAAAAATTTCTCATATTTGTTATGCCAACGTCTCATAAACACAATGTCTGTTGATATTGCATTTTCACTCTGTCCTACATATTATAGTGCAATTTTCATGCATTTGTAGCTTCAGACTAGGAAACAGGAACATTCTTTGGATCTTCAGTTTCTTCTAGATTAGAGTAATCTTGTAGCTTATTCTAAACTAAAGAAATAATTAAAATAGCAAATAAAGCCTTTGTGCATAAATGTTTAAAGATAGAAAACCAACGATTATAAATGCACAAATAAAGTATGAGAAGGTAGCAAATAGCTATTTCGAATCTACTATCGAGATTCTTCATCAGTGCAAAACTCAGCGAGCTAAAAAAAAAAGCTCAGTTTTGCTATTTTTTTAGCTCGCTGAGTTTTGCACTGATGAAGAATCTCGATAGTAGATTCGAAATAGCTATTTGCTACCTTCTCATACTTTATTTGTGCATTTATAATCGTTGTTTTTCTATCTTTAAAGAAATAATATTTTCATCAGTATATAACTGATTGGCTTCAATGTCACAAGACAACCACCCAGTTACATTGTGTTCAGTTGCATCTTCATTGCCTGGAATGCATTTAATAAGCCAAAAAATTTCATTTTTCCTTGCTTCTCCCTGTTCAACATCGCTAGAATCAGCTTAACTTGGCCATAACTTTTTCCACGATTTTACAAAACAGTTTTGTGTAGCATTAAACTATCACTCTAATTCATAATAAATTGCACCTTTTATTGTGAAGTTTTCTATATAAGGTGCCATACTGAAACAGAACTACCATTGCTTTCTATCGATTTTCAAAGAAACATCTTTCTGTAGCTGCATTTTACATTCTGTAACACTTGTTGGTCTATAGACTGTAATAAAGCTGTTCTACAATAAGAAGTAGAAAACTGCTTTTACATTGCAACATCACAAATATTTTTTGCTGGATGAGAAGGAGCATTATCCAAAATTAGTAGAGCTTGGTATGGCAAACTTTTATTTTTATTAAATTTTTCTACTGCTAATTTTACAAATTGTTTACCAAATCATTCTTTAAAAAGCTGGGTGGTCATCTAAGCTTTTTTCTGATTTCTATACAATACAGGAAGTGAATTTATGTTCATATTTTTTAATGTTCTGGATTTCTTTGGGTTCCCTATAAACATGAACAAGAATTTAATATCACCTTTTGCATTAGAGAAAGCTAACATTGTCACTCTTTCTTTACTCATCTTAAAACCTCAAACATAAGTTTTTTCTTGACAAGCAAGACTTTTTTTGTGACAGCACTTTAAAATTTAGACCACTTTCATTGCAGTTGCATTCTGGATGTGGTAAATGACTTTTGGATGAAATCAAATCATCAAATTATTTTATGAATTCTTTAGCAATTATGAAATCAGAAACTAGTTTTTCTCCTGTTATTGGTAACTGGCAAATTCCATGTATTTTTTTTTTACAATGATCGAACCATTTTTTTACTTAACATATATAGGATTTCCATCCACTAAAATGTTAATTTGATGTGCCTTTCCATGGATAAGCAACCATTAATTGGCATCTCTTTTTTGTCACTCTGGTGAAAAACAAAGAACTTCATAAGTGTTTTCAAAATGTGACACTTTCAATGTTTTACATATTTAAAGCATGCTTTCTGATGTCAGTGAATTAAACTGCTCAATCTTGGTATGATTTTTTTTTCCATTGTGAAGGGATGCATCAGACAACATATTGTAACAAGTTGGAAATTGCACGTGAAGCGTATCAAATGAGGGCGTTAGTACTATAAGTTTTAAAATATTCAGATCTTGCTGATATAGTAGAGCGTACTTTGGATACAGTATAGTGGTCGAAATCTTTGTGTTCCTGTAAATATGCAGGGAGTAATTTTTATTATACTTCATTAACATATATCTTATTCATAAAATGTGAAGTAGGTTAATATAATTAAAACATGCCGCAAACAATGTTTCCCCGTATAACATTATTTAGTGGAATACATTTGTGTGGCCCTGTAATTTAATAATAAATATTCTCTGCATCCCAGATTGTACAGAATGTAGATTTTAGTGCATACATCATAGATTCATGTCAATTATATTATGTTCAAATGAGTGTAACACCATTAAAATGCATTTGAAACATTTTTTCCCATTGATTGTAATGTAACGAAATCCTTTTGATTGTCCCTGTAACTGATCTATGCATCCGATTTTCATAACATTTGAAATGACTCGACAAAATTGTGTAATAAATATACGTTTTAAATTTCAAACGATTAAAATGCATTTGAAACTTTTTTCCCCATTGACGTAATGTAACGGAATCCTTTTGATTGTCCCTGTAATTGATCTATCCATCCAATTTTCATAAAATTTGAAATGACTCGACAAAATTATGTAATAATTATATATTTTAAATTTCAAACAATTCGGTTGGATAGTTTTTGCGTTGTTATATGCGGACGGTGCTATGGATGTATTTGGGGATTCGCTATCCCAGCAATATTTTAGCAGCCAAAACTTGTGGGAACAAACAAGTCAGCCCAAAAAAATAATATCACCGGAAAACAAACTCCTCAAATGCAACCAGCAGCGCGTGAAAGATAGCTGTACATTGCATATCTAAACATTTATTTAGGAAAAGTGAAAGGAAAAAAAACCTTATGAAAATTTTACTTTAAATTAAGAGAAATTCGAAAATACTTCTTCTCCTAAAAAAGAATAAAAATGAAAAAACTCACCCGCGGATGAAACACACAGTACTTTAACATGCGTAGAATACAACTTTATTTTTGAGGAATTATTGACATACTTGATTAGGTGGCCACCTTCATAATCAAAAGTGATGAAATAATGAAAACAGATGAAATTATCGCATTACAGGAATAAAAGTTCACAGTCTCTGATAATTTTTTTTTTTTTTTTATGATATTTCTCGCAAAGTTCATTAAACGGAAGGAGTTCAGATCTGTGGAATTTTAAAATTGCTGGGTATGTTGGCGGAACCTTGTTAAGCTGGGGATCTTGGTCTCCACAAAATCATGGAAGGGACGAATTCAAGGAGTTCCTGAGTTTGTTGGCGGAACCTCGTTAAGCTGGGGACCTTGGTATCCACAAAATCACAGAGCTGCGATGTATAAATTGAAAATACTGGATTTATAAGATATATTAGTGAAATTATGGAAAATTAAAATTATTTTTTTTAAATGACTATTAATTAATTAATTTTTCCTAAAATAATGATCTGAATTTTTTTTTAGAATAAAAATATAATCTGAAAATCATCCTCACATCCTAGCAGAAGGACAGACAGACAGACGGACTGAGCGACAACAATAGGTGCTATGTATTTACATAATTATGAACGCACCTAAAAATGGATCCTTAGTAGTCTCTTTCTAATGCAATTGAGTCTTTAAAAGGGTTGTGTGGTGTTAATGCACAGTCATCTGATCAATACTTTGATTATCACGAATCTAGTGCATTTCACTGAAACAGTGGTTTAACAAAGCTTTAACAGCAATGGTTTTAAATTTAAAAAATATGTATTTAAGCACTGGAATAGCTGTAAATTTTTGTTCATCACATCTATTATTAAATAATAATTTAACTGGGAAAATCTATCTAATTTCAGATTGGTGACAAAGGTTGCAATTTAAGTGGTGGCCAAAAACAAAGAATCAGTCTTGCTAGAGCACAGTATGCTGATAAAGAAATATACCTACTTGATGATCCCTTATCTTCTGTTGATGGACAAGTAGGACGCTTTATTATGCAACACTGTATCAAAGGAGCATTAAAAGATAAAAGTATCTTACTCATCACACATGATGTAAATGTAAGTATTCTCTTATATATGAGGACCCCAGAAGCCAAGGGGTATAAGTGACAAAATTGAAAAAATTGAGTTAAGTGCACAGGGTATCTGGAAATATGCTTTTTTCATTTCAGGTAAAGAAATATAGGTCATTTTCTGATTATTTGGGAAGTTATAGAGATAAACTACTTTTTTCGAAAAACAAACAATATTGATTATTATACATTTAAAGAAAATTGTACTCTATTTTTTTAACAGTTATTGAAATGAGAGTTCAAAGATTAGAATGCAACAAGCAGATGTTTCCTATTTCAATTTAGTCAATTGTTATTGATATTCCAATTTAACATCAATTATCTTTAAACTCAATTTACTCCAAATCGACATTTTGTCACTTGTACCCCTTGGCTTCTGGGCTCTTCATATGCTTTGCATCCAAGAGTGTGAATGGAATGTACAAAATCAACAGAGTTTTTTATAATTGCTTTGTGTGTGTGTGTGTGTGTGTGTGCGTTTTTAATTAAAGCTACCTTTGAGCAACAGTGCCTCACTTTATAGACAAATGTGGATTTTATATAGGGGTTGAGTGTAGAGGCATATAACTATGGCTTTGCTAAAAATTGAACTTTTTAAGTAATTAAAATTTGCAGGTGTTATTAATTTTTTTAATAAGTTATTTATAAGCATATTTGATGCTTTACATGAAAAGTAAAATATGGGTTCAGAAACTGTTATGTGCCATCTTATAAGATATTAATTTTTAGATAGTTCTATAAAAAATAAAATATGATGAAGCACTTGATAACTTATCTTGAATTGAATTTTTATTCTTCAATACTAATGTATTAAAAGGACAAAATTTTTAACATGACAGTAGTAAAATGGGTTTTGGAAAAACATAGATAGAAAAATTTACAAAATTATACATTAGTAAAAATGTATAATCCAGTCATAACTTTTGAAAATATTTTAAATTCAGCTGTGTTTTTTATGCAATCATTGGATTTATGTTTAGACCATTGAAGCTGTATTCCTATATAGAAGATACATGAATTTTGCCATCTTGTAGGTTAGTCTGGGTCACAAATAAGGTGAAGGAAAAGTAGTGTGTCAGTTTTGACTAAAATAGGATCATTAGCTCTAATACAATATTTAATGTGCAAAAATTAATAAAACTTTATCCTATACCACTGGCCAAAAATTCTAATTTTCATATGAAAGAAAATGTAATTCATCACCAACACAAAGTTATTTCCTAATTATGTGGATTTCATTTAATTCAAAAGTGATACAGGTATAAATAACTCTCTTTACCTTTTATAATGAATTTTGTATATGATTATCAGCCGTTTTCTTCTACATGTTTCTTAGAACATTTTGAAACATTTCTGCAGTTGTCTTGGGATTTTAAAAGGTGCATGGAAAGCATTTTCAAAGTTTAGTTGTGTATGCATTGCTTATAATTTTCAGTCATATCTTGACTCATTGATAACTAATAATTATACACAGTGAAGTTCATAACAATAAATAAACAGTGTCTCATTTGAGCCAATACAGTTTGAATCTATCAGTAATGTTGAAAAATCTTGAAGGAAAAAAAAGATATATTAGGAATACCTATGGTTTTGGTACTGGCAGTATTTTCATCTAAAAACAAATGTTTGCTGAATCTTCTATTTTGGGCTGAATATTTGGTCGAACTTTTACTATTATAGTTGAGTGTGAACTTTAAAATAAAATGATGTAGTTAAATTAAAAGTTTAATCTTAAATAGTTTATATACTTAATACCTGAAATTTTGTTTTTCATAGTATCTACAAGAATGTGACAGTATTATTTTCATGAGAGATGGCACAATAGCTGAAAAAGGAACCCATAAAGAGTTGTGCAACAATGAATCTCAGTATGCTGCCTTCATTCAGATGCTGAATAAAGAAGAAGAAACCGTAAAAGAAAATGAAGATGGTTAACTTTTGTTGTTGTTTTTTCTTTCTTTTTTTTTCAATTTTTTTAAATTGTAACCTGCATTTAATATATTAATTATTAGATTTAAGTAGTTTGATGCAATCAGAAGTACACACTATTTATGGTACTTATCCTCACAGAAAAAAAAGCTGTCAGTATAAAATCTAGTAATCTAACTAGCAGAAGTATAGGACTGCCTTACACAGTTTATTGTTTTGAATAGTCTTTTTCTTTTAAATGTACAAATTATTGTTTCCTTAAAAATTTTTTGCCTTATAATTAAAACAATTATACAATTATATAAATTTATATATACAATTTTATCACCAAATTACTGCTCATTATTATTATTTGCTAATAACCCCACCAAGTTTTTAAAAAATGTAATAATAATGTCTAAAATACTGTACCGATTCAAATCTAAATGAGACAGTATTGATCTTACAAGTATTTTAGATGGGTTCATTAATCAATTATGTAGCTTTTGTAGTTCATTTCAGGGATGTAGTGAAGTGTATATGGAGGTATGAACTGTATACCTTTTTGATTTTTTTAAGCAATTCTGTATACCATGTCTTTCTGAAATGAATTGATAGCCTATACTATTTGTGATGTATCCTCTATTTTTTTTTTTTTTTTTTTTTTTTTTTTTTTTTAATATAACTACATTCAGATCATGTACAGAGATACGTAAAAGATGCAAAATTTGTTATAACAATGACATTTGAAATATTGAACCAATTCAAATCGATTTGGGGTTATGTGTTGATCTTACAAGTATCATGAAAGAATAAGAATTATTGATATATTTGCATCAAATTCAATCAATTACATATAGTACACTGAATTTAAAATTTCCCTTAAATTACTTTTCTCCAAAATAGCAAACATAGAGGGAATAAGGCAATGTTACTTAATTTGCATTAAATGTGATGTATGTATGAATTAAATATTTCCAACTGAGCGAAAAATTGCCCAGGCCGGGAATTGAACCCAGATACTTTGGCTTACAAGGCCAATACTTTACTGTTTAAACTAACTAGGCACGACAACCAGTGAGCATTTTTTACTCAGATAACCAGATTTTGAACTCGTTCAGATGTATGTACTTAAAAATAAATGCATAAATAAATCAACTGAACTTGAACGACTTGTTTCCATTTTCTGCTTTGTTTTTTGGTTTACTTACCAATAATAAATAATTACTTAAATCTTCTTTTTTTTTTTTTTTTTTTTTTTCTAATCTTTATTAACTAATTTTAACTTTAACCAGTTTTTCAAAAAATGTTGAAGAGAAAACATGAGAAAAAAACAAAATAAAAACTTGTTAATCTGACTATAAAGGTTTCACTCAAAAATAGAACAAGACTAAGAAATGGTGTTTTACCTTTCATTTTCTCAACTAATAAAGGAAAAACATTATTACTGTGGGGGGGGGGGGGGGGAACTTATAACAGAAATATTGAAATATAGTCCCAGACTGGCCTAAATCCACAGGGGTCAATTCATTTCAAGTGGTCCAGCACTGGTTGCTCGACCAATTTAAAAATATCTGCAATTTTTTGTAGAACAACCCTAACATGATGGAAGTTCAAAATGACCGTTATTTTAATTTTACTATTTTTTGTTTGTGCATGACGACGGTCATCTTTGTTTCATTGTGTGCAGTGATTTTCTCAGATACTAGGATACACAAAATTGTAAATATCTCGTCTTTTATTTTCCCAATTGAAATGGGGTTTGCAGCATTTTGTTCAGAATAAAATAAGCTAAATGTACGGTGGTAGAATAATTTTGAAAAATAAATTTTTACAGGTGAAATTTTAGCACAAAATTTAAGATTTTTTCCAAAATCTATCTGTTTGCAAGAGGAAATATTTCATGCAAGGAAAACTGTCAACCTTACGCAACTTTTTCTACAAATAGGTCAAAAGTGCATGTACTCATACACCAAGTCCCAGATCTGGGAGTTGATTTCTCTTTGCGAAAAAAATTCCGAAATTCATCAAAAATTTCAAAAATCTCACTTTTTAGGCATTGATATCTCTGGTGGGGCACGAGATAAAAATCTGAAATTCTGGCCTTTGATAATATTTTACAGTAGTGTTATATGCAAAAAATCTCAAGAAGGAGATTTGATTACAAGCTGAGATATGACATGGACAATATGGGAAAACAATATTGCTAAACTATTGTAACCTACTATGTAATTGTTCATACCTCCAAAATTTTAAATTAATGGTTTATGGTACAAAGTTAAATGTTAATTACAAATATCTTCTTCAAATGCTTCTGTGTGATTTAAACAATTCAGAATGTATGCTAAGCCAATACACTATTTGTCCAGATGAACAAACCTACTAGAAATGCTATTGCAACAATTTCACTCAGAACACGTTTCAGAAAAAGTAAATTGAAGACAATGGGTTGCAACTGATCGAGTTGACATGGTTTCAATTATTAAACCTAGAGAATTTCATTCAAGTTAACAAGGGATGACAAAACTTGGGTGGCTTTAAATAAAATTTTGAGAAAGAACAGCCTGATGGACTGACAACAGTAACTGGTCAAACTCAAAACATCTCTTGTAAATAGTGTTAAGCTCTTTGTTGATTGATATATACTATCTTTATAAATTAAACATTTATTATTAAACTGTTTTCAACTAACGATATTTTCTGTGTAAATATTGTAATAAAAGAGACTAATCTCATTTCTCCTACTGTACTCGTAATAGCATTTCTTAACATTTTTTAATCACCGTATCTCAGCTTATAGTCAAATCTCCTTCTTGAAATTTTTTTGTGCATAACACTGCTATAAAATATTATTAAAGGCCAGAATTTCTGATTTTTATCTCGTGCCCCACCAGAGATATCAAAGCCTAAAAAGTGCAATTTTTGAAATTTTTGACAAATTTTGAAATTTTTTTTGCAAAGAGAAATAAACTCCCAGATCTGGGACTTGGTGTATGAGTACACGCACTTTTGACCTATTTGTAGAAAAAATTGTGTAAGATTCACAGTTTTCCTTGCATGAAAAATTTCTTCTTGCAAACGGATAGATTTTGGAAAAAATCTTAAATTTTGTGCTAAAATTTCACCTGTAAAAATTTATTTTTCAAAATTATTCTATCTCCGTACATTTAGCCTATTTTATTCTGAACAAAATGCTGCAAACCCCATTTCAATTGGGAAATTAAAAGACGAGATATTTACAATTTTGTGTATCCTAGTATCTGAGAAAATCGCTGCACACGATGAAACAAAGATGGTCCCCATGCACAAACAAAAAATAGTAAAATTAAAATAATGGCCATTTTGAACTTCCATCATGTTTGGGTTGTTGTACAAAAAATTTCAGATTTTTAAAAAATGGTCGAGCAACCAAAAAAATATTTTCTGGACCACTTGAAATGGATTGACCCACAGATAACATATAAAGTCTGGATCTGCTCAGGGAAGAATGAAGTACATTTTAAAAATGTTGAAAGAAGTTTGTTTAGCCTTCTCATGCATAAATTATTTTTCATTAATCATAAAAAAAAGTCATTTTTGTGATAACTGAGAACCCATTATAAAATTTTATTGTGCTGCATGCTAGCTATATCTGTCCATAAATCAAATTTCCATAAATGAATACACAAAATTATTTTTGCGTGATAATGCAATAATTATCTGTCCTCATATGAGGCCCGTATGCATAAGACAATTAAAAAAAAAACTAGTTGGATGTGCCAATCCCAAAACTTTCTTCTATCTCATACATACATTTTAATGTAAAAAAAATAGTTACTCATTTTAATGATTTAATAATTTTAATTCAATACCTTACCAACTTTGATTTTCATCTTAAATTTCTGCTTCAATCAATTAATCGGAGTAAAAACGAATTTCCGTCTCTGCACGAGCCGATGGACAATAGAATGATAAGCAGATTTTTTTTTCAAATTCTTGAGGACCTACTTGCCTTACCAAAAAATAATCATATACAAAATGTTTAGTTCAGTTCTAGAACTAACTTCATACACTTTTATGTGGTGCAATATTCAAAATGGCATAAAATTCGGTATTGCAGCGCCCCCTTCCGGCAGATTTTTTTCAGATGCAGGGCGATCCAACTAGCCATAGCCATACACTTACACAAAAAATTTCATTCAATTCGATGCATAACTTCATGTACTTTTGGTCGGTACAATATTAAAAATGGCACAAAAATCGCGATTACAGCGCCCCCTTCCGACGGATTAATTTCAAATTCAGGGAGGACCAACTAGCCATAGTCATACACATACACAAAAAATTTGATTCAATTCGATACATAACTTCATATACTTTTGGTCGGTACAATATTGAAAATGGCAAGTAAATCGCGATTGCAGCGCCCCCTTCTGGCGGATTTTTTTCAAATTCAGGGAGGATTAACTAGCTATAGTCATACACATACATAAAAAATTTGGTTCAATTCGATGCATAACTTCATATACTTTTGGTCGGTACAATATTGAAAATGGCGATTGCAGCGCCCCCTTCCGGCGGATTTTATTCAAATTCAGGGAGGACCAACTAGCTATAGTCATACACATACACAAAAAATTTGGTTCAATTCGATGCATAACTTCATGTACTTTTGGTCGGTACAATATTGAAAATGGCACAAAAATGGCGATTGCAGCGCCCCCTTTCGGCGGATTTTTTTCAAATTTAGGGAGGACCAACTAGCCATAGTCATACACATACACAAAAAATTTGATTCAATTCGATACATAACTTCATATACTTTTGGTCGGTACAATATTGAAAATGGCACGTAAATCGCGATTGCAGCACCCCCTTCTGGCGGATTTTTTTCAAATTCAGGGAGGATTAACTAGCTATAGTCATACACATGCATAAAAAATTTGGTTCAATTCGATGCATAACTTCATGTACTTTTGGTCGGTACAATATTGAAAATGGCACAAAAATGGCAATTGCAGCGCTCCCTTTTGGCGGATTTTTTTCAAATTCAGGGAGGACCAACTAGCCATAGTCATACACATACAGAAAAAATTTGGTTCAATTCGATGCATAACTTCATATACTTTTGGTCTGTACAATATTGAAAATGGCGATTGCAGCGCTCCCTTCTGGCGGATTTTATTCAAATTCAGGGAGGACCAACTAGCTATAGTCATACACATACACAAAAAATTTGGTTCAATTCGATGCATAACTTCATGTACTTTTGGTCGGTACAATATTGAAAATGGCACAAAAATGGCGATTGCAGCGCTCCCTTTCGGCGGATTTTTTTCAAATTCAGGGAGGACCAACTAGCCATAGTCATACACATACAGAAAAAATTTGGTTCAATTCGATGCATAACTTCATATACTTTTGGTCGGTACAATATTGAAAATGGCACAAAAATCGCGATAGCAGCGCCCCCTTCCGGCAGAATATTTCAAAACTGTAGGAGGACCTGCTTGCCACAGCCAAAAGCATTCACAAAAAATTTGGTTCAATTCTATGCATAACTTCATACACTTTTTGATGGTAGAATGGCGACATACAGACACACGGACAGACAGACAGATATTCTGTAAAAACATGTTTTTTGAAATCTCTGACCCCTAAAACGTGTAAATCCGTCGAAAACCGGAAGTCGAAAAAAATTTCGATTACAATACTTTCTTCTATTGAAGATAGAAGAAAGTAAAAAAAGCCTGAACTTGACTTTTTATTTAAAAGTTAAATCAGGCTTCAGTTTAATGAAAGAATATTTCAATGAACTCAGGCTTTGGGACAGACTGAACTCGTAAAAACCTCTAATATGTAAAAGTGAATTTACATTATGAATCCTCCCCCCCCTTCCTGTTGGACAAATTCTAGTGCTGTTCCTGAATCATAAATAACAAGGCAGCCAGAGAATTCGTCACCTGAGAATAATAAGGTTCTATGTGTGTTTTGGGAAAAAAAAAAAAAGACTTATCGATATAAAAATGTTCTATTTGTATCCATGAAGGCATTTCAGGATTAAAATAATGTCATATGTAAATTATATATAACATCATTTTGATGCAAAAATGCCTTCATAGATACAAATAAAACCTTTCTATATCGATAAGTCAATTTTTTCAAAAACACAGATAGAACCCTATTATTCTCACGTGATGAATAGTAATTGTTTTGAAAATGAAAAATTTGGGGTTGGGTGAGGTGTATTATTTAAGTTTTTGTGGATGAATTGAAAATTTAATAAATCTAGTCACAAATTAAATTCCCTCTCATTATGTCGGGAGCTCCTTACTTTGATTAAAAATATAAAGAGCAGTATGGACCCAAAACATTAAGTTTGTTTGAAAAGATTTTTTTTTAAATATATAATTTCATTCAACACTGATTTTAAGTATATTTAAGATTATTATTATATTCTTGGGCTAAGCCAGTCTTTTGCTTCAAAAAATCAAAACAGACTAAAGCGTGTGCAGCACACCTGGTATAGGTTGTCATGAACAGTGAGGCTCCCATCTCTAGGTTCATTTTGATAGATTTTCATTTAAAAATATAAAATTATACAATATCAAGGGTGCTGCTGAAGGCAATGTAGCCCCCAGGTTCTCTTGGATTTTCATTAAAATATATAAAATCAAAGTACACTGGAGATATGTAGCACTCCCAGTGCATGCAGCATCACTGAGCATGATCAGCATGTCCGATGTATGCTGCCAAAGACAGTGAGTTCTGAACTTAGAAAGTTCAGTTGAATAGATTTTCATTTCAAAATATAAAACCATACAAATTCGAGAGTGTACTCTGTCAAAGGCAGAAAGGTCCCTAATATTAGGTTCATTTGGACAGATTTTCATTTAAAAATAAATAATCATTCAACACTAATTTTAAATATGTTTAAGGTTACTATCCCAGGTGTGGACAATGCCAAATGGGTTATCTAGTAATTTATAAGCAACTTACTGATGCTTTATTGTGTACTTTACTTTTTTACTACTTTGCTTTATGCTTACTGATGTAATATTGGTTTGTTTCATTTAGATAATTATTTATTTGTTTATCTTGTTGAGTTTTTGATCTTTTATTTATTCTTCTTGTTTAGATAGTATAATATCCACTAGTTTTACCCCACATGGAACTCTTAAAAAGCAAAAAAGTCCTAGCCATAGTTCTTCATCTGATGAAGTTGATGATAGTGGTAAGCTATTTTCATTTAATTGTAACTGTGGATTAGCAGACATGTTTATTATTATAGCACACTGAATATACTGGAAATTAAACCGTTTCACACTTATTTAATCATTCATTAAGCAAAATTTAAAATCTTAAATCTGCAATGAAATTAGTTAATCACCCTTCAGAACAAAAAAACAAAAAAAAAATTATATTTATTCAGAATAAATTTTTATATTTATTCTTTTTTATTAAATAGGTAAACTTGTTTGGAGATTTTTAAAGACAAATCAGAAAAATTAGTTGGTATTTATGCCCGTATATTATGTTCTTCCCAACTTTTACTGTGTTGTTGAATATTTATTTATGTGTAACATAATACAGTAGACTCCCTCAAATCCGCACAGCTTGGGACCAGAGGTTTTGCAGATTTTAGAATTTTGCAGATTTCTGGTCATTGCTTTGTTTACATTTTTAAAAAAATAATTTGAATGTAATTAATAATGAAATCAAAAGTATAATGAATGCATACAATATACTAAAATATTAAAATAAGTAATAAACTAAAAAAAAATAAAAATTTAGATATTTTTTAAAATTATTAAAATACTAAAAGGAAAGGTCCAGTTAATAATCAATAATGTGCAATTAAATATTCATTATAAAAGAGGAAATGTGTTTTTCCTAAATTATTCAATGAATCTTGCCTCATAAAGATACATTACTAATTCACATCAGGATCAAAAAATAATGAAACTTTATTTCAGGTTTAGCCAGACTTAATAACTAAAAAAGCTTGAGTAATACATAAATATGTTTGGTAGGATTGTGATTATAAATGATATTTGCAATATCTTTATTTTTTCAGAAATAAATTATTCTTTCTTCATGAAAAAACATGAATTCAATAACCTTAACAAAAATTATAAATTAAATAATGTATGGAATTGATATAAAACTGAAAAAAATGAATTTTTGCACCTACATCTGAACTGAATGTTTCATTGTTTACATTTGTAAAATATGCGTGGATTTTAGAGAGTTGTGGATTTTAGGAGTGCGGATTTGAGGGAGTCTACTGTAGTTTAAATTTCAAAATGATAGTAAAGGTATTATAGCATAGTTTAGAGGATATTTATATCTATAAATATCAAAAATACCTGGTTTTGTCCAAATTTTCTTGGGTAGATCTTTGGGAACTTTAAATTTGACATGGTTGTTATTTATTTGATGTGCAGATATATTTGTTAAGAATTAATCAGTGAAATGGCAAAATAAATCTTATTACATGCATAATAAGAATAACAGTTTACTCCAATAATAAATTTATTTGAATACATAATATTATATGAAATGTTTAGAAGGTTGAGGTCAATGAGTGCAGATTTTTTTTTTATTATTTATTTATTTATTTGTGTTGAGTTTTGATTATAAGCAGTACTTGTACCTAATATCTTATTTAAGAAAATACTCTCTTAATCAATTATACTTTAGTTAGTGGTTAATAAAATAAAACAACTCTTTTTATCAATTACATTTTAGTCAGTAGTTAATAAAATAAAAGAAAGTGACTTGAATAAATTTCTTTTATTAAATAAATGAATAAATAGAAAAGTAAAAAATGGATTTAAAATTACAACTGTGTTTTCAATTCTTTCCAATTTAGACACAGCAGTGCCTTTTCATAATCGATTTTTTTAATATCACTTTCGATTAAAATTATAATCTTCTTTTTAGTTTTCTTTTGCAAACTTTGAAGAAATCTACTCTAAAGACTATTTCTATTATAAATGTTGTAGAACATTTTTTTTCCGAATATTTATATTCAAAAATTAACTGGTAAAAACCCTGATTTTTTTTTTTTTCTCAAAAATTCCTAGAATGCATGAAAATTTATATATTTCATATTTTAAGGGGGAAATGAAAAAATAACTAGCATATAAAACAACTTTTAACTTTGATTACAATGGCCATATAATTCCAATTTCAGTATTTATTATAACTTACAGGCATTCAGCTTAGCATAGAGCGATTGGTAGCTTTGTGAAAGAAAATGCACAATTTCTATAAGATCATTTATGCCAGTGGAAACAATTCATTTTTAATATAAAAAAGAACTTCTAGAAATATCATAAAATTTAGAAATGCATAAGGCCTTTCAAATAAACTTAGTCTTCCTTTATCAGGTGCAAAAAATGTGTGCTTCTACTTTGAAAGCAAGAGCAACACTCACAAATCAAAGTAGACGCATGTATTTTTTTTTTTTTTTTTTTTTTTTGCATCTGATAAAGAAAGAATAAGTTGGTTTGAAAAGCCTTGCTTGCACATCAGCTTTTCTCATCAATAATTTTATAAAATTAGAATCTACGTGTTTATTTACTTTTATATTGTTACTTTTTTAAGCAAACAGCATTCTGTAACATATTCTTAAAGTCTGGAAGAGTCACTACAGATTTTTTTAAAATGAATACTTACATTTTCCTTTGTAAAAATAAATTTTGTAATGACTACATAATATATAACCATTATATAATACTACTATTTAAAATCTACAATTAATAAATAAAAACCAAATAAATAACAAACTTAAACAAGACAAGAGGACTTATCAATATTGGAATAATACAAATTATTGGAAACTGTGGTTCTTGGCTCGTTTTTAAGAATAATATCAAGTAGACACAGCAATTACGACTAATTTCTGATTAGAAACCAGGAAAATCCTAAAAGTGATTTCTAAACTATAAGATTAATTGTAAAACCAAAATATAAGTCAATGAAAAAACAAGACATATATTAAACCAATAATATTAAAATGAGAAAAACTTACATTATAAAATCACCAACATGTGGAAAAAAAGAAGTTCAAACTTGCAATCTCATATCACTGACAGTTAATAGATGAGATACAGTTAATTTTAACTTGTAAAATGAATAATAACAGTAACCAAATATATATATGTATATATATATATATATATATATATATTTTTTTTTTTTTTTTTTTTTTTTACTTTTAGCTGTAACATTTTGTTTAAAAAGAGAAAGAGTTTACTCTCAATTTAATGTAAATCATGAGAAATTTTAATGTTTTATATAGAGATTTAAAACACTGAGCTATAAAGTATAGCTATTGTATACTAACAAAATAAGAAGCAAAATATGTCAACCGTTTGTTTAAAATCAGTTTATGTTAACCTGAAAGCATTTGTTAGAAAGTAATCTTTTTTTTTTTTTTTTTCCCCAAATATATGTATATATTTTTTAAATTAAAATTCCTGTATTATAGTAAATGTTTTAACTCCAAGTCTATTTGAATAAAAATATTACTTCAGTTTAATACACTTTGAATAAACTTTTTAAATTATAATTTTATAAAATTCACATTTTATTCTCAGAATGATATCAGTTCTGGATTTGAATATATAACGTGTGAATCTGAATTGTTATTGACTGATAAAAATGTTCTCCTTGCACAGTTTCTGTTTGTAGTGGCAACATAAAAAAAAAAATTACCTTAAAAATTGCAATCGGAATTTGGTTGCTATTTAAAAATAAAAACATACAAGCATATAGATCTTGGTGATTGAAAAAGTGTTTATTAAAAGGAAATGTCTGCTATTTGGGAATTTTCATTATGGAGATTTTAATTATATTTTAAATATACTTTATTCCTTAAAATTCCTAATAAAATTCATTTTTTTCCCTGTTTTTATCAACCCTTTTTTAAGAAAGTCTTATTAAATTTATTCCAAAACCATACTTTTCAAAAATATCATTTTTAATTTTTTTTTTCTTTGTGTTTGATATTTATTGCAATAAATCAATAATGATATATCAATAAATTCATTTCTCTTCTTTTTTTGGGTGAAATTATGGTCTGTAGAATATATTCAAACTGTGATTTTGATTATAAAATTAGTTAAATAATAATCTTTTAAAATAAAATTATTGTTTTGCAGATGATTCAAGACTGCTATTGCTATTTTTAACCTCCGCACTAGACATTAAATTCTGTTTACATAAAAGAATCATGGTTAGAGATTATAGAAAATTTTAGAAACTTTTTTTTTTTACTTAAGTGAGGGGGCCAGAGATGGATGGAAGCTTTTATTCGATGTTTCGGGTTTAGGCGACTTGCGGAAGCTATTTTTTTTTTTTTTTATGGAATGTCTGCATTTTCCACTCTATATCAATACATTTTAATAAACTATTTTGGAGCAGCCATTGTGTAGTTTAATGGCTGCTACATTACATGGTAGTTTAAGCTTCTACATTTATTTATATTTTTTTTGATGTGACAACGTCTTGTAAATTGGTTTGCCGGGAGACACTTCAAGAAACTGTGTTACGTTACGTTACGCTCCGCTCACGATACGCGCTCACTTTTCTCTTAACTTTTTCCGGTCACTTGTGGGACCATTTTCTGAACGTGAATGTGAATTCGCTGCAAGGAAGGGGCGGTGCTTAATAGGAATTTTAGATAGTATCAAACTAAGACGAAATACGTTATGTATTAGTTATTAGTATAAAGTACAAAGAAAATAAGTGTAGTTTATTTCGTAATTCGGTGGTATATTATGGAAAACTAATGATATGTGATTAGTGAAAGCCATTTTACTTTAGTTATATTCTGCTCATTGAAAAATTCTTTAATATGCTGTTTACAAAATTCAACATTTGACATCAATAAACATGAAGTAAAATGTGTTTAACAAACACAGTGTATTGCAAGTTATTGTATGTATATTTGTATATAAATACGTATGTATGTGTAAAGGTAAAAATAAAATTTTGTTAATATGAAATTCAGTGCGAGATTCTTTGTATAAATTAATGTTTTAAATATAATTCTTTGTATAAATAAATGTTTTAAATTGTTACTATTATTTCATCCTTCTTCCTACTATACGAATGAATATTCACATTAAAATTATTTTACAACTCAAAGTCGTTGTCACGTAAAACTTTCGCCCGTATACCGACTTTACAGGCAACCAATTTTTTTTCTTGCTTGCTACGACTTATGTGTTGTAAAACGGGAAAACCAGCAATGATGCTTCTGGCTCCTAACTTAAAAATGTCACATATCTTTATATATAAAAATCTTCTGTGCGTGTGTATGTAACTGAACTCCTCCTAAATGACTGGACCGATTTTGATGAAATTTTGTGTGTGCGTTCCAGTAAATTCGAGAATTCACATTTCGTCGAAATTAATTCAATACTTTTTTAGTAATTAGGCAAAAACTAATAGTTAGTGATTTTTCTCTAATTAAAAGTGCTATATATATTAAAGAAAGTCAGGATTTCGTATTAATCATAGCACAAAAAAATCTACCTATCCAAAAATCTTGAAAATTGGGGTAAAAATACTTCTTATAACATCGAGTGCTGCTAAAAAGGGATTTTCGAAAATTCCACCTCTAAGATGAGTAGAAAAAATAACGAACTTTTAAAAAATTCCTTAAAAATAAGCTTTTGTAGTTAATTTTCAACTGATAACATATTTTAGTGTATTTTTTCATTCTGAATTGAATGGTATTAAGCAAATTTGTTTAAGTCCAGTAGTTCGTAAGATAATTAACATTTTCCTAATTTGGCGATGTCTTCGGCGCAAAAACCTGAAATTTTCAATGCTTATCTACTTATAATAAAATGCATTCTGGAGAGGTGTGTGGAACGGTTCCAGGATTCGCCACTCCTATCTGTGAATGGACCCTAGCAATGTGCCACGTTAGGCTTAATGGAAAACAAATGCAGACATATGACAGCTAAAAGATAATTTCTTTTACTTAAAATAACGTTTAAACAGCATATTTTTCTATAAAACATACATATCATATCCAATTATAGTGTATTAGGCTCCAAATTAAAAATAAGTAATTGTAAATATCAGATTACGATATAAACAAACGAACTCTGTTGCCATTCAGATTTTCCAAATCTTGAAACAAATGAATGACTCTTTGAACGCATTATTAAAAAAAAAAAAAAAAAAGAATACACGTCAATTATCTAATTTTGTTCTTAAAATATTTGTAAAATCATATTAAACTCTTTAAATAATTTGATTTTGTTTAAAACTGTCAAAAACTCTTTTTGCAATCATCTATTGGCAAATAATATAAAGAATCGAACTTTGTAATAAACACGAGTTAATGTTCGGCATATCAAAAAGTTAATGTGATATTTTCGGAAATTACATTTCACTTTGCTAATAATTAATAGAGATCTAAATCAGAAGCATGCATTTTTAAGAACTTTTCACTGTTTCTTACCTGGATCGTGGTATTCTTCTCGCAAAAAATGTAGTGAATCAATCAATGGACCCTAGCAATACGCCACGTTAGGCTTAATGGAAAACAAATGCAGACATATGACAGCTAAAAGATAATTTCTTTTACTTAAAATAATGTTTAAACAGCATATTTTTCTATAAAACATGTATATCATATCCAATTATAATGTATTAGGCTTCAAATTAAAAATAAGTAATTGTAAACATCAGATTACGATATAAACAAATGAACTCTGTTGCCATTCAGATTTTCCAAATCTTGAAACAAATGAATGATTCTTTGAACGCATTATTAAAAAAAAAAAAAAAAAAGAATACACGTCAATTATCTAATTCTGTTCTTAAAATATTTGTAAAATCATATTAAACTCTTTAAATAATTTGATTTTGTTTAAAACTGTCAAAAACTCTTTTTGCAATCGTCTATTGGCAAATAATATAAAGAATCGAACTTTGTAATAAACACTAGTTAATGTTCCGCATATCAAAAAGTTAATGTGATATTTTCGGAAATTACATTTCACTTTGCTAATAATTAATAGAGATCTAAATCAGAAGCATGCATTTTTAAGAACTTTTCACTGTTTCTTATCTGGATCGTGGTATTCTTCTCGCAAAAAATGTAGTGAATCAATCACGTTTGAGAATCGTTCAATCAAAATTATTTGTACTTGAGAACGCATGTGTGTTTGTTGATCTTTTTGAACACTCGGTAGGTTTATATATTTTCAAGTAAATCGTTGTTTCTGTAATTTAACGATAATTTTAGCAATGCCTGATGAAAATAACGAAACGCCGATTGAACGTAGACGGCGATTAGCTCGCGAAAGAAAATCGAGATGGCTTGCTCGACAATCACAAGCAACATTGGATTGTTTAAGGGAAGAAAATCGTGAAAATCTTCGAAGTCAACGATCTGAGATCAGAGCCAGTCAACAAATCGAAAATGAAGCTATGCAAATAAACCCCGAACCAAACCAGAGAGGACCAATTGTTTCTGAAATTGAAGGTGATATTGAAAGCCACAGTTGTGGTTCTTTAGAAGCTATTTGCCAATACTGTCAAGCACTTCATTTTCCATCAGAAAGATTAAGTCGCGGAAGTTTTAATAGCTGTTGTCATAAAGGAAAAGTTAAACTTCCTGCACGTCGAACTTTTCCATCATTTTTGCAAGACATTATGAGCAACCCAAATTCACCTGATTACAGAAATTTTCATGAAAATATTCGCTGCTACAACAGTGCTATATCTTTTGCTTCGATGGGTGCAAAATTAGCAGCAAGTGTTCCAGGTCATGGACCTTACTGTTTTCGGGTGCAAGGACAAATTTATCATCTCACTTCTCACTTACACCCTCAACAAGGTGAACAAAGAAAATTTGCCCAGTTATATGTTCTTAATACAAGCCAAGCTATTCAAGAACGCTTAAACATTCCACAAAATGAAAAGTGCTTGCGTCATATTTTGAGGCAGTTGGATCTCATGATGCAGGAAATTAACCCATATGCCCAAGCATACAAAATGATGTATGAAATTGAAAGACAGAGTCATGATCAAGCAGCAAGAAATAATCTTCCTGTACCAAATGTGCACATGTTCTTGCGTAGAGATAGGCACTCTGATCAAAGGCGATACAATTTGCCAACAGCAAATGAAGTTGCTATGGTATTTCAAAACGAAGATGGAGAACCACCATTTGAAAGGGACATAAGAATTTATCCTGGAACTCCTGAGAACAGCTCTAATAATTTTGTTCATTTGAATATTTTGAGTCCAAACTTGGATCCGATGACTTATGCAATTTTTTACCCATATGGTGAACCTGGCTGGCAACCAAATTTAGTGCTTGAACGATATCCTGGATCTGTTGAAGGTTTAAGAAAAAACGTATCGATGCTTCAGTATAAAGTAGCACAAACTGCTATTCGGCATGGCGAATTCAACCCTATTTTGTATGGAGGACCACTTACTCAACAGTGGATTATTGACTCATATCTTCAAGTTGAAGCAAACAATCTAAATTTTATCAGGCAGCAACAATCAAAATTACGTTGTGAACAATATGCTAGACTTGTGGATTACGTTTGTCAAGCAGCAGAAAATGCAAATTTACCAGCTGGAAGAGCAGTTATACTGCCATCTTCCTTTCAAGGCTCTCCTCGAAATATGCGGGAAAGGTATCATGATGCCATGGCAATTGTCACAAAATTTGGTAAGCCAGACATTTTTTGTACTTTTACATGTAATCCCAAGTGGCCTGAAATTTTGAATAACTTGCCTGATGGACAGACACCATCTGACAGGCCAGATTTAGTATCTCGCGTATTTCATATAAAATTACAAGCACTATTAAATGATATCACAACAGGGGAGCTCTTTGGAAAATGTGTTGCATATGTGTACACGATTGAGTTTCAAAAACGTGGGCTACCTCATGCTCATATTCTTTTGATCCTTGAGCAAGAATTCAAATTCCATGATCCTTCTCAAATTGATCGAGTCATAGTGGCCAAGCTTTCAGTTCATCATCCTCGATTACATGAAATAGTCTCAAGGACAATGATACATGGCCCATGTGGAACTCTTAACCCGAATTCTCCTTGCATGGAAAACAGTAAATGTAGCAAGAATTTTCCCAAAACATTCCAGCCTGAAACACGAGTCAATGTTGATGGCTACCCATTTTATCAACGCTGTGAAGATAATTGTATAGTTATTAATGGAATACCTGTTGATAATCGTTGGGTTGTGCCATACGATCCAACACGCTTACTTAAATATGACTCTCACATTAATATTGAAGCTTGCGCCAGTATCAAATCTGTCAAATACATTTATAAATATATTTATAAAGGTTATGATTCTGCCAATGTTATCATTCATGAAAACAACAATCAACAAGAATTTCTACATGACGAAATTTCAAATCATGTGAATGCCAGATATGTTAGTGCACCTGAAGCAATGTGGCGTCTCCTAGAATTCAAAATGCATGATAAATCACATACTATAATAAGACTTGCCATCCATTTGCCTTATCAACAAATGGTTTATTTTCAACAAGGTATGGAAAATACAGCACTTAATCAAAATCGTGACACAACTCTTACAGCTTGGTTAATTGAATCTTTCAGATGAAAATGCAAAGCAATATTTATATGCAGAAATACCTCTTCATTATGTGTTTGAAAAAGGTGTTTGGAAACCACAAAAACGTGGAGGAAATAAAATTTTGGCTAGAATGTTTTCTGTTTCTCCAAAAGACATTGAACGTTACTGCCTTCGTCTACTTTTGCTTAAAATTCCTGGAGCAACCAGCTTTGAATACTTACGAACTTTTGAGGGTGTTATCTTACCTACATTCCTTGAAGCAGCCCGTCAAAGGCAGCTCTTGGCTGGTGATCAGGAATGGGACAGATGTCTATCAGAAGCCTGTGTTTTCCAAATGCCTGCACAGCTTAGGCAAGTATTTGCTTTCATTTGTCTTTTTTGTAATCCATCTAATCCTCTTGAATTGTGGGAAAATTTTAATGATTCTTTATGTGAGGATTTTAGGATGAATTTTAATGATTTTATAGCACAACAACATGCTTTACACAGTATTCAAGCATTATTCAAGAGCCATGGTGTTACCTTAAGTACATTTAATTTGCCAACACCCAATCCATTGGATTTTCAAGGTCCAGTTTTACTGTACAACCATGTTAGTGAAGCCTCTGATGCTATTGAAAAAATTGCATCATTGAACTTGCAGTAAAAAGAAGCTTTTACAAAAATTATAGAAGCAATTGATGATGAGCAAATAACTCCACGATGTTTCTATTTGGATGGTCCAGGTGGATCAGGTAAAACGTATCTATATAACACTCTTTTGGCTTTTATACGGGGACGTGCTGAAATTGTTCTTCCTTATGCTACTACTGGCATTGCTGCCGTTTTGTTAAAAGGAGGAAGGATTGCTCACAGTGGTTTTAAACTACCGGTTCCAATTTTGGAAACGTCAACATCTTCAATGCGTGTTACATCAGATGAAGTGACAACTATCCATCAAGCAAAGCTTATCATTATTGATGAAGCTACAATGATGACAGTTCATGCTTTACGTTGCATAGATGCTCTGTTAAGAGAGCTGATGGGAAATGAAAATCCATTTGGCAATAAAGTTATGTTGTTGGGAGGTGATTTTCGTCAAACATTGCCAGTTGTTACACGAGGGACAAAAACTCATGTAATTGAAGTTTGCATTAAGTCGAGTCCACTTTGGCAAAAATTTTTTTATTTGAAACTGTCACAAAATATGCGTTCTGAAGGCCAAAATGAGTTCAATCCAGGGTTGGGTTTTTGCCGGCAAAAAGTGGTTTCTGCCGTGCCAGTGGCAGAAAGTGGTTATAACCGGTTTTAACCGGCAGAAACTGGCAACAATTGGCATAAAGACATTCTGTGACATAATCTGATTTTTTTTTAGTAATATTATATTTATTAAGTAGTTCATCCTTAAATAATTAGTACTTAAATAATTCAGAATAAATATATGCACACAAATAAAATATTGTGGATAGTTTTAATTAAAAAAAATTTGATTTTTGAAAAATTGAGTAATGTAACAATTTTTTTTTTGTTACATATGCATATGTAATTTATGTTTAAACAATTATTTTAAAATCTCAGTTTAAAAACCAAAATAGAAAACTATATGCAATGCTTATTTTAAATAAAGCACTGAAAAGAAAAAAAAAATATTTACTCAAAATATTTTTCTGTAATCTAACATGATTTAATAACATAATAAATAAGTAATAAAAAAACTCTCTCATAGAATTGTTATAGTGATATGTGGATCTAGTAATTCTTTGGATTTTGAAAAGATTTCATTTAAATATTATAAATAAATTATGGAAGCTCACAAATCCAAAGTTGAAAACAGATTTAATGCAGTAATAACCGACTACCATTTGCTAGCTTATTTACTTCATCCCAAATATATGGGATTAAAATTGACACATGAGCAAAAAGAAAAGGCAAGGAAATTGCTTTCGGATACCAATCTGAACTTTGTGCCATATATAATATCCTTTGAAGCAAAATCAACTCCTTTCCCAGCAACATATTTTTCTAAGGAAGTTCTAGAAAATGTCTCGCCTTCTGTGTAGTGGTCATCTTTAAGAACGAATACTGTTGAAAATGAAGATTTTGCAACTTTTGCATCCTTAATCATGACATTGCCAGCAAGTAATGCTGGCTTCGAAAGAATTTTTTCAAACTTTTCTTACATTCAGAACAAATTAAGAAATAATCTGGGGGCAGAAAGATTAGCAAAATTAGTCCTATGTTATGGAATGCTTCATGGAAAAAAAAATACTAATAGTATATTTGAGTGGTAATTTGTTTCTTTAATATTGTAAAATAATTGTACAAGATATTTCATTAAATTTTCTTTGTCTGTTATTTTTTGTGCTTCAATTATTTACTTATATATTTTCACAAGAAATTGCATTATGTTATTTATTTAAAAATAATCTGAAAAGTAATTTGTTGTTAAATCAGAATTTTTTGTAAATTTATTTTTAAAGGAAATAGAAATTCAACTGTAAACAATAATATTAATAATTAAACTTGTACAGTATCAGGTTATTGTTGTGAAAGTTTCTGTTTTTCAAGTGAATGAAAATTACTGTTTTAAATAAGCAAGGTATGTATTTATATGATAATTTTTAAATGTTTTGATACTTTGAATAACATTCATAATCTTATGTTTTTTAGTTCAATGGTTTACATATCAAATGTAAGTGTGAATTATGAATCATTGCTGAGTAAAGTTCTTATTTAGTACTGTTTCTTAGTTTCTGCCAGTTTTTGCCACTTACTGGCAGAAACCAGTTTCTGCCATGCCAGTTTTAACCAGTTTCTACCGCTGGTTTTAACCACCCCGGCAGAAACTTGCCAACCCTGGTTCAATCAATGGCTTTTAGATATTGGTGAAGGGAAAACTTTATCTGTCCAAAATTTATCGAGTGATATTGTGCAAATTCCATCCAACATGTTATGTAGTGATTCAATCGTTTCAGAAATTTATGGAAATGAAATTGATACAAACTACATTCAGGAACTTTCCTCAAAAATTATTTTGACAACTACTAACAAGGATGCCATGAAACTGAACAATGAAGTTCTGAATCTTATTCCTGGAACCGCATTTGAATTTTACAGTGCAGATTCATTCGAGTCAGATTCATCAGAAGGTGAGACAAACTTTTCTCAGAAATTTTTAAATGAACAAACTCCTTCTGGAATGCCTCCCCATAAATTAATGTTAAAAGTTGGTGCTATTGTGATGCTTCTTAGGAACCTGAATCCCAAAAATGGTTTGTGCAATGGCACTAGATTAATCATTCGAGGTCTACATCGGCATTTTCTGGATTGTGAGATCTTAACTGGTGCTAATAAAAATGATAGAGTTTTTATACCAAGAATTGATCTTATGCCAAGTGATACCAATCTTCCGTTTAAACTTATTCTTAGGCAGTGTCCTATTATCATTGCTTTTGCAATGACTATTAATAAATCACAGGGACAAACATTCAACAGTGTTGGTCTGCATTTAGAGGAGGCGGTCTTTTCACATGGTCAACTTTATGTTGGACTGTCAAGATGCAAAGAACAAAGTAAATTAAAAGTATTTATCCGTAATACAAACCTGCAAGGGCAACTTTTATCTGATAGTAGGGTGTTCACAAAAAATATAGTTTTTCCAGAGATTCTTTTCTAAGAAAAATACATATGCCAATAATTTGTATGAATAAATAGCACTACAGTGTTAGTAAGCAGGGGGTCTATCCAGGTTTTTTTCCAGGGTCCTATTTTTGTGAATTTATTTGTTATTTTTATGAATTATTTTCATTTTTGTGAAAATTACTTTCGTTTTTGTGAAAAAAGAATTTTTGTTGACTATGTGAACATTTGCATCTGAATCGTCTTTTTTAGATGAGTTTCCAATCGAGATTTCTTTTACAGTACTCTCTTGACTGTTAAGCGAAAAATATTTTGAAATTTTACCACAGCCCTTAGCATCCGACAATCTTATTTTCTTAACATAATAGTCTGCATTTCGCGAATTTCCTCCGGTGGAGGGACGTCCACGCTTCATACTGCAGGAAATGTAGCAGAATTGTTTAAAATTATGCAGAATAAGAAAAGATTAAATTTAACGGTGTTGCGAAATAAAAATTAAAATGATTTATATACGATAGCGTGCTATGCTACTTCCATGTGATCGCGAGAGCTTGCAACAAAAATCAAAGCAAAGCAGATTCTTCCCGTGTTGCCAAACTAGCAAGCGAAAGAAACAACGTATCCAGCATAAAATAGGATCTACGGAGAAAAAGAGGTTTATTTCTTACTCCCTGAACGCACCTGCTTTTTTATGACGTCATATGTTAGCCAATCAACGCCGATTCCAAATAAAGGTCTGTTGGAGAAAGAGTGGAAAGCCAGATACTTATAAACGAAGTGTGTTTACGTTCAGATGGACGATAAAATCGACAAAAAAAAGCTAGATTTTCGTTGAATTTTTCACTTACCACAGACATGTTATTCACACATTTTTGTTTTCATTTTTTGTGAAGAATCCGTTTTTATAAAATTTATTTTTGTGAAGAGTCCGTTTTCGTAAAATTTATTTTTGTGAAGAGTCCGTTTTCGTAAAATTTATTTTTGTGAAGAGTCCGTTTTCATAAAATTTATTTTTGTGAAGAGTCCGTTTTCATAAAATTTATTTTTGTGAAGAGTCCGTTTTCATAAAATTTATTTTTGTGAAGAGTCCGTTAACGGACTCAGTTTTTCCCCTGGATAGATCCCTGAGTATTCTATTATTAATGAAAAAAGTGTTTTTATTGCATCTAAATTTTTGTGGCTTTTGAAAGGTTCTGCTATTTATTTAATATTTCGTCATTATGAAAACTTTGCTATTCAAAAAACATTTAAATTGAACTCTCTTCTACTATTGTATGAGAAACAGATACTTGCAATAGTCAAGTTTACAATATATTTGTTATTATTTGAGGTAAAGGTACATACAATTTTTTGTCATATTTGATGTGCTAACATTTTAATTTTGTTTAAAGTTTCTGCTGAACTTTACACTAAAAGATAATTTTTCTTTTTCCTAACCTATATCATGTTAAATGAAAACACTGATAATAGAGTGTTTGCAAAAAAATATCATTTTTCTAGAGATTCTTTTCTAAAAAAGTTTTGCATCTATTGTATTAGTAATGGAATAAGTGTTTTAATTGCACCTAAATTTCTGTTATTTTTGATAAGCTATCTTTCTTTTTCTTTTTTTCTAATTTATATATATATAGTATTATTTAATTGTTGCAACACTTTGCCATTCAAGAAATGTTAAAATTTATATTATTCTATTAATTTAAAAATATATACTTGCCAATATTCAAATAAAAAATATTTTTGTCTTTATTTATGGAAAAGATATTTTATGAGAAATAGATACTTGCATTAATCAAGTTTATAGTATATTTGTTATTATTTATGGTAAAGCTGCGTGCAATTTTCTGTTGTATTTGATGTGTTAATATTTTGATTTTGTTTAATATTAATGCTGAACTTTATACTAAAGGGTAATTTTTTTTCATAGCCAGTATTATGTTAAATGTAAACTTTATCAGATAGTAATGTGTTTACAAAAAAATATAATGTTTCTAGAGATTCTTTTCTAGAAAATATTTGTTGTAATTGTATTACAAATGGAATAAGTTCTTTAATTGCACCTAAAGCTCTGTAATTTTTGATGTGTTATCTTTTTTTTTTCCTTTTTTTAATCAAAGTTTTATTTTATTACTGGAATGCTTTGTTACTCAAGATACATTAAAATTTGTTTTCTACTATTAACTATTAAATAGATGCTTGCCAATATGCAAATTTACAATAATTTTGATTCATTCATGGAAAAGCTATAAACAATTCATAAGCATGAATTTGCTGTCATATTTTTTGGCTAACTCTTTAATTTATAAATATCGCTGCAAAACTTCATCATAAAAAACTAACTTATATAGTAGTAAGTGTTGACTTACCACAAGCTTGGCAGCCCTTTTTAATTAATTTATATATCCAGCGGCTCTTTTTCATCAACTTATGTACATGATGACCCTTACTGTATTTTTTTTTTTTTTTTTTTTTTTTTTTTTTTCAAATAACAAACATGATTTTAAAAGGAAACAGTTGTGTGTCAAAACAGAGTGAAACAGTGTCAAAACAGTTTTTCAAGACTTTTTGACACTCAGTCAACAACATTTGGAATTTTTCTACAGGCAGTCAACAAATCTCACGAATTTCATGTTCTTGATCAACGAAATTCATATTTTCTCTGTACATGATAAGTAAAATTCACATTTTTTTATCTGTATGCAATTGACAAAATTCATGTCCTCTGTGAGCATGATCGATGATATTTAAAATATTTTTAAAACAGTGACTGACAAAATTCTCAACTTAAGAATTTCCTATATAAATAGCTATGGTATTGGTTACCTATATAACAAAATTCATAATTTTTAACTGGCTCGATAAAACTTGCAATTTTGCCATGAGAGAAAATGTCGAAATTCATGATTTTTTTTTTCTGCCATCCATGACAAAATCTGCAATTTTTTAAAATTATAAATTTAAGAAATTTGCAGACCACATACTTACATAACCCATCGTGGGTCACAGGTTCATCCCTACCATTGTACTATTAACCTAAACAATTACTTAAAATAACATAATTTTAATCCTTAGTGTAATCGTTAAACTATTTGTGAAACTCATTTTGATTTTGCTTATGTAACATTATGATTAACAATGTGATGTGTTAGAAATTCATTGATAACACATTTCACAAAAACTTTTGTACATTTTTTTTTTTTTAAATGTTTTGTCCATTTAAATTTGTTGAACTATATCGAAAATTGAATGTTTATTTAAAATCCTGTCATTTTTGACAGGGGTTATATACTAGTCTTTATATATAAAAATCTTCTGTGCGTGTGTATGTAACTGAACTCCTCTTAAACGACTGGACCGATTTTAATGAAATTTTGTGTGTGTGTTCCAGTGGATTCGAGAATGATTTAGATTCACATTTCATCGAAATTGATTCAGTACTTTTTTAGTAATTAGGCAAAAACTAATAGTTAGTGATTTTTCGCTAATTAAAAGTGCTATATATAAAAAAGAAAGTCTGGATTTCGTATTAATCACAGCACAAAAAAAATCTACCAAACCAAAAATATTGAAAATTGGGGTAAAAATACTTCTTATAACATCGGGTGCCGCTAAGAAGGGATTTTCGAAAATTCCACCCCTAAGATGAGTAGAAAAAAGAATGAACTTTTAAAAAATTCCTTTAAAATCGGCTTTTGTAGATACTTTTCAACTGATAACATATTTGAGTGTATTTTTTCATTCTGAATCGAACGGTACTAAGCAAATTCGTTTAAATCCAGTAGTTCGTGAGATAATTCACATTTTCCTAATTTGGCAATGTTTTTGGTGCAAAAACCTGAAATTTTGAATCCTTATCTATATATATAAAAGAAAGTCTTGATTTCGTATTAATCACAGCACGAAAAAGTCTACCAAACCAAAAATCTTGAAAATTGGGGTAAAACTGCTTCTTATAACATAGAGTGTCGCTAAGAATGGATTTTCGAAAATTCCCCCTCCCAAGGAAGGTAAAAAAAAGAACGAACTTTTACAAAATTCCTTTAAAATCGGTTTTTGTAGATATTTTTCAACTGATAACATATTTTTGTGTATTTTTTCATTCTGAATCGAATGGTACTAAGCAAATTCGTTTAAATCCAGTAGTTCGTGAGACAATTTACATTTTCCTAATTTGGCGATGTCTTCGGCGCGAAAACCTGAAATTTTCAATGCTCATCTTTATATATAAAAATCTTCTGTGCGTGTGTATGTCACTGAACTCCTCCTAAACGACTGGACTGAATGTTTTAGATTCACATTTCATCAAAATTGATTCAGTACTTTTTTAATAATTAGGCAAAAACTAATTTTTAGTGATTTTTCACTAATTAAAAGTGTTGAATATGTTCGATGAATAGAGTGCGGAAGGAATTTACGAGCGGTCTAAGGTGCCAGATTTAAGCTCAACTTCTTGAAGAAAGAGATTGCCTGTTCGAATCCCACTCCTGACAAACGTGTATGCTTTACAGTAATAATTCCTGTATTATAATTTTGATTAACCGACTGCAGACAATTGTTAGCTTTAAACTAAAAAGAGAAAAATAAACTTTTTTATCAAAAACTGAACAGACTTCAAAAAGTACTGAAGAGTGAAAAATAATTTCCTTACATAATTGTAATAAGAAATTAAATTAAGAGCGTAGTGTTTATCGTGCGTATTACCATATTTACGTACATTTATTTGATTTTCTGGAGTCGGTGCCAAGAAGGGCAACGTTTGTCGGTGACAGGACAACGTCTGTCGGGTCCTCTAGTATACATATATATTCTCAAAATTTTTATAAGAATGTAAACTTAATAGTTATATAATTTATATTTATGTAAATGTGTTTATGTATTTCCTTAAAAAATAAACTTAGTTTCTTTATTTTCTGACCTTTTATCGATTGGTTCTTAAATATGTTTGATTTTCAGCCAAAAATCTTACAAAAGCTGAAAAAGTGCCTTCTGGGACTGTATCTTGTGCTACTTATACTGCTTACATGCAAGCAGCTGGAGGTTTCATTATTTGTGGACTTGTTGCCATTTGGTTTGTGATACAGGCAGCTTCAGCTGCATTTACCAAATATTGGCTTGGACATTGGTTATCTCAGGGAGATGGGGTATGAATTTTGAATTTATCTATTTATTTATTATTTTTTAAAGAATATTGTTCTTTATCAATTCTTTGTTTTTCCTTTCCTTTTTATTTATTTATTATTATTATTTTATACATATAGAACATCACATTCAGATCAACTTCTTCAGAAGATCTCTCTGATGAAACTGACTATAAGTTGCCATCCATTACAGATCATCCTGATCTAGCTATGTATCAAATGGTGTATGGAGTTACTGTCCTCATTATGCTCTTTGTTGCTCTAGTTCGTGGGTATTTTTTTACAAAAGTGAGTTTTTTTCTATTGCTTTAGTTACATTACATATGATTTTTCATTTTTTATCACTTTAATAGTCTTTTGATTGCAGTCTCTTTTAGAAATATTTTTCATTTGTGAAATAAAGTAGCAGCAATAAATACTGATTTTAACTTAAAAGTTCTGATTTTCAGCAGAACTTCTTCCTACATTCTTTACAGCATATTTCTCCGAATTTTTTTTACTTATTTATTTATTTATTTATTTATTTATTGTTGTTGTAGAAATATAATGTTTCTTTTTTTTTATTTGTAATAATAATGAGATTTTAAATTTGAAATAGTGTTGACAATAAATTTAGAATTGGCATCAAAAAACAAGAATGTATAACTTAAGTTAGCTAAATGATCAGAACTAAGCAAAGGAAGAAGTACATTGCATGTAGAGATAAATAAATATATACATAAAAATTACATGTTCAAAATGGAATAAAGTTTTGCTCACCTGAAACAGATAACACTCAAGCTTATTTTTTAAATGTACAATAATCTCTTACTTATACATCAGAGCAAGGGACTTACTAAAAATGACATCGAAACGAGCAACACAGGTAAACGAATTGAAATAACATTAAATATCTGTATATGTGATTTTCTAAAACCGACATATAACTGAGAGAAACATATCAAAAAGAGATGCATAAGTAAAAAATTATTGTATGTATGTACAACATTAAAATACCATGATGTACTTTAATATTATGAAATTTTAATTCATGTGTATTTTTATATTGTGGATCTATTGATATTTGTGTTATCAATAGCTTTTTTTATATATATGAGTGTTACCTTTTATGTTTTTACAAATGATCAATAGAAGGTATTGCTGAAATTTATCTTGAGGATGTCATTTTTTTTTAATCTTGGTTTCTACTTAGAAATCATTTGCATATTTTGTTTACAATGAGCGTTCTAACGTAACAAGTGAGTGAAGAAAATGGAAATTGCTTGTGAAAATTTCTATTGGATTATTTTTTATGATTTTAAGAAAGGCCTCACTCGAGAAGAATACTTAGTATCGCTTCATGAAACTTTTGATAACAAAGCACCAGCAAAAAAGATTTTTCAGTTGGCTTGCAGAATTTCATTATGGTCGTGTATCTGTCAGTAAGGAATTTTGTGAAGGACAACCAAAATTGATTGTGATTCCAAAGAACATTGATGATGCACAAGATGATTGAAAAAGATCAGCATGTCATGTATTGTGAGATAAAAGTATCCCTTGGCATATCACAGACTGCAATATGTTCAATTTTGCATGAACATTTAGCTGTTAAAGGTTAGGAAAGGAAGCATGCTCAATCCTTCTTTATTCAAATGAAGACATTTTTGTTATAAATGAGTTCTATTTTTATTTCCACATCATCAATATATTTTTTTTTTTAATATATATATACAATTGCAAAAAGGTTTTTTATTTCCTTGTTATAGTGTTTATATATTTCACATTATTCTGTCTTTACAAGAGGAAAGTATTGGATTCATGAAATTTTTTCAACTTCTGGTTTTCAACAGATTTGTTTATTTCAGAAGGTCCTGAACATTGTGATTTGTTTTTAGAAAATGTCTGCCTGTCTCTATGTGACAAACATTTTGTGGACTCTCTATCTCAAGAACTAATAATCCAGAATTAAAACTTTAGTTTCAATTAGATTGTCATGTAAATTAGTGCTGATTAGTTTTTGGTGTAAACGGACCAACAGGTAACATTGCTATGCTGTATTTTTCCTGATTTCTATGTTAGTTTTATATCAAGAACTAATACACAGATTTTCATCAAACTTCAAATTCAGTTATAGAAGTTGACATAAGTTGTTGCTGATTAAGTTTTGGCGTAATTTGTCCTACAAGTAGCACTGCTATGCTGCATTTTACAGGATTTACATGATTTTAGTAATAGTCATACATATTGGGTGTTCCAAAAATGACTAATGAATTTTAAAATTCAATAACTTGCAAACGGTGACAGCTATTTAAACAGTTTTTGTAAGAGGGTTATGTATAACGTCAGGAGTTTTTTTACCGTAATTTTTTATTTTAGTTCAAATTTCAAACAATAGGTGGCGCTGATGGCAATTGAAGGCCAGGCGATGGATGCTGAGTGAAGCGCCGACCTGGCCTTCAATCGCCGTCAGCGCCACCTATTGTTTGAAATGCAAACTAAAATAAAAAATTACGGTAAAAAAACTCCTGACATTATACATAACCCTCCTACAAAAAATTTTTAAATAGCTGTCACCGTTTGCAAGTTATTGAATTTTAAAATCCATCAGTCATTTTTGGGACACCCGGTATATAGTCATCAATAACTAATGTACAGAACTTTATCAAACTTCATACTCTTTTGACCTTGAGTATAAGTTGGTGCTGATTGGGATTTTGTGCAAGTTATATAACAAGTTGTGATGCTATACCGTGTTTTCACAATTTTTGCTATAGCTGTATCTCAAAAACTAATGCACAGAATTTAATCAAACTTTACATTCTTTTATATTTTTGTATAAATAGATCCTTATTAAGTTTAAGTGCATACTATCTAACATGTATTATTTTTATGCTTGTTGAATTAGGATTTTTTTTTTTTTTTTTTTTTTTTTTTTTACAATTTAAAAGGCTATGTTTCATAATTTGATGATTTGTTAGAAAAATGTTATGCATATAGCTCCTTTCTAAATGCATACAATTCAATGAATTTTTACATTTAGAGTCTTCATGATTACTATAGATTGTCATTTAATTTTGGTGAATTTTGAAGTTTTAACATTCATGAGATGAAGAAAGTTTCGGGATTGGCACATCTGTCTAGTTTTTCTCCTGTTTATATTTTCAGTTAAAATAAAACAAAAATGTTTTACATAATTTTGCAGATAATTTTTTTTAAATATTTTGTTGAATGTATGTTTTTTTTTTCTTTCTTTTTTTCAGACAACTGTTCGTGCTTCTAATTCTCTTCATGAAAAGTTGTTATTTAAGATTTTTTACAGTCCAATGCATTTCTTTGATACCACTCCGGATGGCAGAATTCTAAGTGTATTTACACATAATGTGGATGAAAGTAATCATTTAATTATATTTTCTCATACATTTAACTGATAATCTGTTTATAGAAAATTAAGGGAAAGGTATTTATCGGTACTACTAGGTTATCCTGTCGATCAAAGAATGATTGTCAAATTTTAAGATTAAATGCCAATAATGGATGATCGTGAAGTCACATTCAATGGCATTACTACGATTCACGTGTTTAAAATGTCATTAAGTGATTTTTATTTCGACTTTTTATTTGTATTTTTATTAATATTCTACTAATTATTTGTTTTTTCATATTTTAAAATAAAAATTATGTCTATGTATAATTTGGCTATTAGTTTGGCGATTTTTATAATTTGGCAAAATTGGTCGATGGGATAACAGAGTAGTACCTCTTTATCTATTTGAGAACCTGGCATCTGAAGATGTCATTTAATCTGTAAAATTTTCACTAATTGCATGCTTAGATTTTGCTCTGTGTGTATATTGTTTTTACTTTTCGTTTTGATAAAATATCTTAATTGCAGGAATAAAACCTTTTAATCTGTAATCCTTTGCTTCAATACATTCAAAATTAATAATAATGTAGTGATATTTACAGAGTTTTGTTGAAGGAAGTAGAATCTATATAAATTTTTGAGGCTTAGCTGTCTCATCAGGTCATTCTCTGTATCCTATCCGCTGCCTTTTTTTAAATAAGTAATAATGAGATAAATTAAAGCACCTTATTTGTATGTACAAGTTTAAATTAAGACAAATAAAGAAATTAAATCTTAATTTTTTGTAATGGACCTAAATATTAATTTTCCCCCTATAAACTGTAAATTGTCTTTTTTTTTTTTCCTTTTTTTATGAAATATATGTAATAATAAAGACAACTAAGATAATATTCATTTTGCGGATTTGTTTTTTAGAGATTTATTTTTTAAATTGTGTAATTGAATGTAATTCTTAACAGTTTTAATTGATTACATTTTTATAATGTGTGTAATTTTAAAGAAATACAATGGACCTCACATGACATTTCACAACTCTGAAACAAAATTTCATAATGTTTTTTTCCCTGTATATTTTTGAAATTCTTTTTACTCCTTCTTAAAGTTCCATTTATGAAATTTATTAATGATGTTTATCAGGTTGAAACTTTTTTGAGATTAATGTTATCTTTAATAAGAGTGATGTAGTGCATAGTGTTATTTTATGCAGGGTTTGTACACTTCCTACCTCCTAAAAATCCTTGAAAACTCCTGGAATTTCATTTTTTTCTTCAAGGGTCCTTAAAAAATTTGGAAAATATTAAAACTATACTATCTTAATTATTTTTTACTGCCTGAAATTTACAGAATATTAAACATTGAAAATTTTATTGATTTTGAAGGAAAATCTCATAAAATATAATTATTTAAACTTGAAGCAGTATTAACTACAATCTGTTTACTTACAAATCATGTGAGAACATCAACTTCACATTTCAAATCATGTGAGTTGAATTAAAAATATTATTATGACTTAAATCTAAATTTCTGATAAGATATATTCTGAAATTGGATTAATTCCCCATTTATAATTGCAGACTACAATCATAATTAAATTTAGATGAAGTGTTAATTTTTTAATTACTTTTATAGATTATGCATAATAAATCAATTTTAAATTAAATTTTTTACTGATTTTCATCTTTTTTTATGTATTTTTTATATCTTATTCATATGTTAAAGCAAATTAAACTGGAAATTTCTATTTATAGCAATAAATTCAAAAATTAAGTTATTGAGGGAGTATAAACAAACATTTTGCTTTTTGCGTCTGATATGCATAAATTTTTGGCATTATAAATCCAAGTGAAAAGTCAATATTCTCTTAAGTACAATGCTTTGAAGGGTTTTTTTTAATTTAAAATTAGTAAGATTTTTGAAGATTCATTTTTGAGGGGCCATAATACCATCTCTGTGTACAATCACTTCTAAATATCGTGTAACAAGACATCCAGGCCATATTAAAACACAAAATAATCCTCCTGGGAAAAAAATTTAGATTTATCGAAAACTCCTGGAATGAACTTTGTTAAAAAGAATGTGAACCCTGTTCATTGTACACAGTTTGAAATATTGTTTTCAATATCATTTAGTTTTTACTCATTAGTAAATGTTGAAAAATACATGCTATATTTTGATTCTTGTTTTAATATAAATTATGAATCATAAATTATTATTATTATTTTTTTGATGAATTTAGTATAGCTCTGACTAAGTGACTTTAATTGCTTTATTCATGCTTCCTAACACAGTTTTGCAGAATTTTTTTTTTTTTTTTTTTTTTTTTTTTTTTTTTTTTTTTTTTTTAAGACATTTTTGCTTAATACTTAAAAATTCTAACTCTAATGAAATAATTTAGTGTGTTTTTTCCCTTGGATAAAAAATATAATTTTATTTAATTTTATTCTTATCTATCTTTTTATTTTGTAGTTGATTCAACTATGCCATCTTTACTAATTTCTCTGTTGCAAAGGATATTCTCTGTTACATTAGGCCTATTATTAATTGTAGTGGTGTATCACTATTTTGTTATTCTATTTCTACTGCTGGGAGGTGTATTTATTATTCTTCATAAGATGTTCAGAGTTGCCATCAATGATTTGAGAAGATTTGACAATGTAACAAGATCGCCTATATTTAGCCATGTTTCTGCTACTGTTCAAGGCCTTTCTGTAATAAGAGCTTTTCAAAAGCAAGAGGAGTTCTATGAAAAGTATACAGTTTTATAGTTATTTTTCTACAATTTTACTTATTTGATAATGTATATTTTACTTGTTAATTGTAATATCAGTATTAAATATGTCATACATAAATATATATCACTGAATTTAAAATGCCTTAATTTAAAAAAATATGAAAACTTATTGAAGAAAAAAATCAAAATTAAAACCAAACAAGGGCACAAAAAAAAAAAAAAAAATATCTGGTTGACTCAATTGTAGACAGATATTTCTGAGAATTTTAGCTATCACGATAATTAGCTAAAGTAAACTCTTGATTATCTGCAAAATTGAGTAGCACGGCTATTGTGAATAAGCTGATTTCACAGATAATCCACAAGATTATGAAAAAGAGGGAACAAATAAACAAAAACATGCAATTGAACAGGTTATACTCATAATAGATAACATAACTATACATTTGAACAATTTAATATGCACAATGGGTAACATAAACATACTTATTATTTAAGCAGTAATAATAATATTCCCTTCTTACAAATTTGTAGATTTGCTTCTTTAAGCAATCGGTCAAAAGTTTCTTTCCCTTTTTCTTTCTTTCTTTTCTGTATTGAAACACTTCTTTATTTGAGATTGAAGTCTTTTAGTACTATTTTATCACAAAGTGATGCATTATCTTGATCCTCTAATACTAAGAGACCTTCAACGTAAGCTAGTGCTGCATCATGGCTCACTTTCTTTTGTTTCTTACATCATCTTCATCACTCTCATCAAAATCCATATGTAACACTTCTTCGACAACTTCTTCATCAATTACATGCTCGAATCTTGGATCTAATCCTGTATAAATCAGTTTTAATTTATCCTGAATTGTTTATACAACTCTCCTTTTTTGTGACATTTTTCAAAAATTGAAATTTAGATTTGCAGATAATCCACAAAGTAGATAATTGGGAGTTTACTGTATTTTGTTTGTTGCTTATTTTTATGATGCAATAGCATTTTCTGCAGAAAAATAAAATAAAAATATCATTTTTTTTTTTTTTTTCTAAAAATGCTATTACACTTGGCACCAAAGTTGTCTAAAATTCTGAATGATTTAATATTAACTTATGTGTTAAAAGAGTTGCTATAAACCAAACAATTATTTCTTGTCTGAGCAATTTTGTCACTTGTAAACTAAGTGAGTTGCCAATAACAGCCAGTGAAATGTCTGTAAAAGGAAAGAGGTTGTTTAAAAAAAAAAACTGAAGATTCATAAACAGTTTTTGTCACTTAAAATTTTCACATGTAATAGCATTTTAAGTAATGAAAATCCAAACCGTAGTAATCATATTGACATACAAATAAAGTATTTCCAGTCAAGGTAAAAGGGGAAAAAAGTAACAGAAAATATATTCATCCAGTTAATCAGAAGCGTATTTGATTAAGTGTGCATATGAAAACTTTATCATATATAAAGTATTCATATGTAATCAATTATAAAGCATTCATATATTATAAAATATTCATAACACAGAAATTCCCCTTCAAATGCTTTAGAAAATTTTCTGGTAAACAGAATTGTTGAAGTTCTGTTAGGTACATTAGAAAATTATGCTTAAAATGAATCTTACTTTTAAAAAAACATAAATACATAATGAAATAAACATATTTTTATTTCATTGCAGTAATTTTTTTATCAAATCAAATATATGTAGATTTTTTTAAATATTGATTCCATTTGCATCCAGGATTAAAAAAAGAAGTGCGTTCTGCCATGATACAAGTTCAAATATGATTCTTGTAAAACTTCATAGATTAATTTTTTTTAAATAAAACATTTCAAGTATATGACAGGAATTTATGCCCTTCTGTCTTGAACTTATTACATGCAGAATAAAAGTATAAATTTTGTTAGCATATTTGCAGATCATTCATAGCAAATGAGTTAGTTTAACATTTTAAGTTACACATCACAACTTAATGTACACTCCCTTACCCTGCCTCACTTTATGAAGTCCCTTCTTCCCTGTTGAAGTGTGTAATACCCATAATTAATGAATGATCTCTAAAAGATCATAATGAACCATAATGTTTTATACTTCTGAATTAAGAAAAAAGTAGTTAGACATGTGTTGGAAATTCAAAAGTCATAATTATTACAAATTTCTTTAGTATAATTTACTGTTATTACGAAGATTTGTTATATGTCTGATTGCTATGGAATGTAATGTTCCTAAAATGAATTTATGATCATTAAGTAAAATAGTCATTTGTAAATAAACAAAACTTTATTTCTAATCCATTTGAATCTGCCAATAATTTGTTAGTGAGAAATTTCTTCAGAAAAAAAGATAATTCTAAGGGTTTTTTTTTTTTTTTTCCCCAATTGAAACTGCAATTTGTAAACACATCTGTATTTTTATGCTCAATTATTTATAAATTTTACTTTAAATACTTGGAGGCTACTTCAGTCACATAAAAACATGTGTCCGCTAATGTTAATCAAATGGAAGAAATTTTTTTTAATATCTCATTTGCATTTAAATATTTTTAAATGATTTTTTTTTTTTTTTTTTTTTTTTTTGTCATTTGATAGCCAAGGCCAATCTGTACAAAGGCAGTTTTTCACTATTTCGAATTTGTTTATAGGTATTTTTAACTAGGATAACTTCAATTTTGGAATTCATATTGAAAACAAAAGAATCTTCATTAAAAAAATAATAATAAATAAATAAAATAAGCAAACATTTGTAAAAGTTAAAAACAGCCTTTGTAGAGATTGACCTCATACTTCCAATGGAAAAAAAAATCATTTAAAAAAAGTTAAATGTAATTGAGATATCTCAAAATACTTCTCCCTATGGATTAAAATTAGTGAATAGCTATTTTAACATGATTGAAGTAACTAGCACCTTAAAAAACTTTAAATTCATAGTAATGAGTAGAAAAAAAAATTATTAACATCATTTTGGACCTGCAGCATATCTTATTTATTATTAGTATATAATAACAATATAAAAACAAACTTCTGTATTTTGTCAATGAATTGGAGACTTTATCTATGTTTCTTTGGTTTTTAAAATCTCAGTTTTCATTGAATTCGTACATTTTGCCATTTTTAAATTATTTTATAAAAGTATCATAAATATTCATTTCATATTCAAAATAACAAAAATCTGTCATTAATTCTTTTTTCTTTTCTCACTTTTCATTCTAGGTTTACTACTTTAGTTGATAAGAATCTTTCACCCTTATATTTGTATTATTCTTCAATGAGATGGCTTGGCATTAGAATGGAATTTTTAGGACTTTTTATCACTTTTGCATCCTGCTTGTTCATTTTATTTTTCAGGGAAAGTGTTAATCCAGCATTTGCTGCCATGGTCCTAGCAATTGTGCTACAGGTAAATTCTGTTTACTTATTATTGATTTATATACTTCATGTGTTGTGAAATTTTGCATATTTTTCTTATTATTAATACATATAGTTTTTTAAATAATGACTAATGATACTCAGAGTAAAATTTAAAAATAGTTTTAATCATATTCAAATTAACTTTCACCTCTCCTTCCTTTTTTGTAATTTATTCATTCTTATATTATTGTTGTTAACCTTTAATCAAAAACATACAATTTGTGAGATGGTTACATCCAGAACAGGGTCAGGGTCCAAATGCTTTGGATAACTGCAATAATTTAAAGTTTTCTTTGCCTTAATAAGTTGAATTAAAGTCTTGTATTGGATAAGGCTGACAGAACTTTACAAAATTAGTGGTAAGCAGAGCATTTGAATCCCATCCCTAGCTATGTCACTGATGTAGATGCAACTGTAGCGAAGATTATTGCTACATATCTTTTCCCTTTCATAAATGCAGTAATTATTTCCCCTTAATAAATTCTTTGATTTATTTTAACTTCCCTTTTCACTAATAAACCCATTAGTTTAAATTAATTCTACATTTAATAGTTAATTTTTAGCTTTCATACTCCCTCTATTAGAAGTTAAATCTTTTTATCTTTTGGAGCTCTCTGTAGAAAACAATAATAGAACTTCCTTTCTCACAAATCTCTGTTGTGTCTTTGAAAAACATCTGTCCAACAGATACCGCACTTATTAACAAAATAAAGAACATTCTGGGCTTGATTCATCATAATCTTTTATCTGTTACATTTTTACTAACATCTGCCTTCCACACCCTGTTTTCAATCTCACAATAAATGCTTAGACCTAGAAATACTTTGATTTCTGTTTAGGCTGACTGCGTCTTGTTATCTGTTCAATTGCCCATCTGGGTAACATAATTTTTGGTCAGCAAAAGTCTCATGTATGTAACGGCCTGCTTATCTCTCGTCTACTTCCCAGGCTTAAAATATTTCTATAACCCTAAAAAGACATTCGCGGTTGTGAGAAAGTTTCTGGGTAACCTAACCGCAAAATTTAGCCGAGTCTGAAAGTGTGGTCTACCAAACTAATATCGCCAAAATCTTTGTATGAAAAACTTCTTATGCCTCTTGGCGATAAGCGATATGATGCTATGTCTTCACTTCACTGATAGCCACCAGATTGTTAAGATGTAGCTCGGTAGAGCTCTGAGAATTCCCTCCCCCTTATGGGGGACTTGCTTGTCTTAACTCTCACTAATAAATGTGTCGTTAAATATATAAGTCTCTCGTTTCGGAGTTTTTTTGTGTGCTCCCTTTCTTTTGGTAAATCACCTGGGCTGATGATAACACCTCCACAGCAACCATGTGACAGACAGAACATTTCCAATTAAGGATTAATTTCAAGATTCTTTTAAAGTTATAGTTTTAAATGTTAGTAGATTTATTTTATATTAAATAGAATTTTGAGAATTTATCTATTCTATGCCAAAATTTATTAGGTATTTTGGAAAAAAAAAATCTTTTTTCTGTCAAATATTTATATTAATTGGCTGAAAGTATTGAATATCAGTACAATGACTAAATTAGCATTAATATGATTATATTATTTAATATTTCAACATTTTGCTTGCCTTTTTTAAACGAAATTCTATTTATGTTTTCCTTTCAATTATTTATTTTATTTTTTTTGGTATGTGTGTCTGTGTATTAACATTTATCGTGAATTGTTAAAACTTTAAAACCACTAGTTTTGTTTTAAGTAACATGATTTCTTCTTTTTGTGCATGTATGTGTGTCTGAACATTATGAAAAAAAAACATTTTAACCTGTCCTTAAGGGGCTAATTCACTCACTTGAAAGCAGTTACTCTCTATGTTAAAGTTAATCTGAAAGAAATTTTAAAGATTTTAGCTTTTCAGTATTTTAAAGTGATCTTCTTTGATGCATTGAATAGCTAAAGTCAATTTCTACAAAGACCATTTTTTTATTTAGTTTTTTTTTTCTTTGCAGTTTTAATGAAGATTTTTTTAGTTTCGAAACTGGTTCTGAAAGCAAAAATATTCATGTTTAAAAAAAAACTGCAAAAAGAAAATCAAAAAATTAAAAAGAGATCTTTGTATAAATTAATTTCATCTGGTCCAATGCCAGAAAACCATTTAAAAATATTGAAATGCAAATGGGATGTCTTAAAAAAATTCTTCTGTAAGATTAGCAAATGTTGTTTTCACATTTGTGAATTAGCCTCATTAGGATGTTCTCAAATACAAAAAGGTTATTTTCTGATTATGTGAAATGTTTGTATATATGTGTTTTCAGATCTGTATCTCTCTATTCTAGAAAAGAGTAACACAGTCACCGCCGCTGACAACTATTTATTTATTTTTTTTTTTTGGGGGGGGGGGGGGTAAGGTATTTCTTCTCTAATATTAAGAAAATTACTGCACATAAAAATATAATTGGTAGTATTATACAGAAATGTTTGAGAGATACACGGATGCATGCAGCTTTCAAATTAAAAAATTATTTTAAAAGATATTAAATGCTAAAGAGTGTCAAAATTGTTCCATTAAAAAAGTTTTATAGGAGCGAAAACTATACATAGGAATATTTTAAAATCTAGATCATTTTATACATTGAAAGTTCCTGGTATGCAAAATGCTTTTATTTTTTTAATTTGACTCATTTTTCAAGGCTTTATTTCCATTTTAAATCCAAATTCTCAACATTTTGAGAGATATTTTTTACATATTTTAGAGAAAGTAATTATTTTAAACTGTTGCCAAATGATCAAAGAATAACATTACCTTCAAATTAAAATATATATATATATATTTACATGTGGCTATCATAAACAGAAAAAAAAAACTTTCAAATAAGAATTAAAAACTTATGAGTGAAAATCTGGGAAAACTAAAAATTACATCATAAAACTACATTTACATGTGAATATTAAAAGTAAAAGAAAATATTAAAAGAATAAATTTATCAAAATGTGTGAACTGTTGTAAATAAAAAAAAAAAAAAAAAAAAAAAAAAAAAAAAAAAGATGCAGAAATAAAAAAAAAATGTTTCTTATTTAGCAGTAAAAATGTCTTCATGTGAATATCAAAAAAGAGGAATAAAATTTTTTAATGGGTGTTAATGTTAATTAATGTGGATTGAAAGCAGCAAGTAAAAGAAATAACGTCATATTTTAAAATGACCAAATAATATTGCAAAACAGTTAAAATAAAAAATAAAAAAATAGATGAAACATTTACTTCATATTTTGATATAATCTTTTTTCACTATTGTGAATTCTAAAACAGTACAAATAATATTTCTTGTCAAGCAACAAAGTATTTTCATTTGAATATTAAAAAGAGAAAGAAAAATTTAGTGAAAATTACACCAGATTTAAACAATACATTTAAAATGCCATACTTAAAAAAAAATTTATACTGCGATTAAAAAAATATCAGGAGGCAATGATTGTGTGTATTTTACTGTTTATGTAAATAACCAGTAGATGTTTAACAGCAGCTGATTAGACCTGAATTTAGAGTTTATGGTGTCTAAACAGGGACAGAGCCCCCTAGTTGTCTAAAATGTCAAAAGCTCATATTATGAATTAGACTAATGAAAATTCTGCTCCATTATTTTATTTAAAACACTTCATAATATACAAGTAATCATACTTAACTTCATCTACACATTTTAAATCGATTCTGAATTTATTTTTAGTTATGTGGCACCTACCAGTATATTGTAAGGTTATGCTGTGATGTTGAATCTAAATTTATTTCTGTGGAGAGAATTCTGTCCTATTCCGAAGAACTAGAATGTGAAGGTCCTGCAACTATTGAAAAAACAAAGCCTTCACCAGACTGGCCCACAAGAGGAAAAATTACATTCAAAGATGTGAAAATGAGATACAGACCCGGTTTACCATTGGCTTTGAAGGGATTGACATTTGAAATAGAGCACCAAGAAAAAATTGGGATTGTAGGCAGAACTGGATCAGGTATGATATTTATATGAACAATATTATAAAATAGTGTTGACTGTAGAAAAAAAGAAATGCCAGGCTGGAATTTTTCAAAAAGGAAAAAATATTCTAAAAAAGGATATACAGTAGACTCCCTCAAATCCGCAAAGCTTGGGACCAGGGCTTGTGCGGATTTTAGAATTTTGTGGATTTCTGGTCATTGCTTTGTTTACATTTTTAAAACAGTAATTTGATTGGTAGTTAAGCATTGTAATCAATGCAAATAATAAATTGAAACATTAAAATAATTAAGTAAAATATTTAAATAAATAAATAGTTAAAAAGCAAGTTATTATTACAAAATAAAATTAAGTAAAATAAAATTTTAGAAAAATATTAAAATAAAGTAAATAATTAAGATGCGATACTAAATATAAATAATAATGAGGAAAAATCAATCTTTTTTATAAAGAAAAATATTTGAATTTGTTAATAAACGAAAAACGCTTGATTAATGAAAAAATATTCATTTTATACAGCAAAAATTATCCTGCCTCTCGAATTATAAACACTACTAAATGGTCATTGAAAGTTATATTACGCTGCAATTACGATATGATAGTGATTATTTCGGCTAAATATCGATAATCGTAATTAGTAAACCGGTTGTAGATCCCAAATTCGTTTCGTAAGTTGTAGGGATACGAAAATAGTAATAGAATAATAATTTTATATAGCAAAAATTATTTTGCCACGTGAATTGCAAACACTACCAAACGGCCATTGATGTTGAATATATATATATTCATGTTTTCAATTCCTGTATATTCTTATCTTATAACCTGTTTAGACAAGTTCTCTTATCTTTATTTCCTTAAGTCTCTTTTTATTTGTAAATTTCTATAGTTTAAAATAAAGATTAAAGTATATTTTGTCTGAACATCTAATTTAAATTTCAAGTCTAAAAGTAATATAACATTTAAATAGTCTTTAATTATTTTCTACCTACGATATAATTACTCCATATATATTTTTCCTTTCTGTTTCTTGCCTCAAATGTCTATTTACCTTTTACTCTTGGTAGCATGTTTAACTCATACAAAACGATAGCGAATTGCCGGTTTTCCAATCTTCTAACTTCATGCTACGGCCGTGCGTTTCATCTTTGATCTGAGGAAAGTTGACAGCTGACGATGGAGGGCGCTGCCTGTCCATCAGCATTTGCATTTCTCCCTTGTGATAGTCGCGGCGCATTGGAGATTGTTCTGGAGCCACGATGACGTCATGAGCTGAGCATACATAGTAAATTAGCACGGCAGTCGGCGCGATGTACTTATAGTCAAGACAGCTGCTTGCTTTTCAGTTTCGTTTGTTGTTTTTATAGATGATGGCTGGTCACGAGCAGGTTTCGTTTATCAACAGCTGATAGTTTTTAAATGTTTTTTTTTTTTTTTAAGAAGAATGTTGTCGTCTTTTTTATGAAGTAGTGTTAGTGTTTTAGAAGTGGATGAAGATGGAAGATTTCTTTTAGTGCTTCTCAACTTGAAAATATTTAGAAACACGGTTACTTTATAAGCACACGCTCATGTTTCTCTTTATGGTTTCTATATAAGCTTTTCTAGTGAAATTGTCTTTCCTCCTCCTTTTATTTTGAAATGAAGATGATTTAATTTTCTTCTTATCTCCACTTTTTACTTATAAGGTCATTCATGTCAAAAGGTGAAGTGTTACAGAACTTTAGCTTTTTTCTAGGGTTTTTTGCAAAGTTTCTGTTGGTAGTTACCGAATGTGTTTGACACTTGCTTGGTTTTTCCATGATGCAAGGTATGAGGTGGAGCTATGTCATACTTGTTTTGTTTTGGTTCCTGACGATGTTTTAATTCTGGGTTCGCATGAAATATCGGCAGTTTCCTATAAAGCAATATATAATAAATATTGGATTTAGCATCTGTTTGAAGTTTAATTATTGAGGGGGGAAGTCAGTCTTAAGTATTAAAGCTATATTTAATGGATTTGTAAAGTTTAAGTTATTTGGGTTAAATATATAAATTAATATTTTGCGATACAATAGTTTTTCTTTTTAAAGTTAATTTAAATTGAATTTTTAAATTTAGTTCTTTGATGCTCCAGTCCTCATTTAACTGTATGAAGACATAGATGTCATAGGTTACTTTCATACATTTTTCTGTGTTAATGAAAGGCCTGTTTTTGATGTTTAATTTGGAACTTCATTTATTTGAGAAATAGAAGTATCCATTTTAAACTCTTAATGGACTCATGTCACATATTTCTGGTTTTATTTTTAAAGTTTATTTTCCTTTAATGTTGTTTTTATTAAATAAAAAGATAGTTTGGTTTTAAATTTACTTTGTTATCATTTTACATATATTACATTTTCTTTTTCAGCCATTTAAACTGATTAAAATTTTGAGTATAATTTACATTTTTGCATAAATTAACTTGGGCCAACTTCTCAGCCATATACGTCTCCACTTGTGCATATATCACTGCTCTGCTAATTCAGTTTATAACCATAATTACACATTGTAATTACTGGGTCATTCCACATGAATTCAACCAATGGGTGTTGCATCATAGTCACAGATTTTTTTTTTAATTTTATCATAGATAGACATAGTAGTGAAACCCTCAAATCTGAAATTTAAAAGTAATTTTCACAATATTGGCCGAGATATGGCCATTTGAAAACTGGCCATTTTTACGAAATGGTGGCCATCTTGGAATTGTATCACTGTCTAAATATGGTCATAACTTGACAACTAATGGCTCAAATTTTATATATCTGGTACCAATTTGAAGCTATTTGTACAAAGAATGAATATTTCACATCAAAACAATAATAAATTTTCATTTTTTTACTTTTTATTATGTGCAAAGTGAAAATTTCACTGCAAAAAAGGGCAGATTGTAATGGCTCATAAAAAAAATGAATCATCATGAATTTTTCTGAAACTTGGTAAAAACGTTGCTCCATCTGTGTGCTTTAAATAAAAAAAAAAATTGGAAAGGTAAAATTTGTTGTTTTAAAATAAATGGTTTTTTACACATAAGGTGTCATTAACCAAATAATGATATTTTTAGAATCTGTAAGCATTCCTGATTCAAAAAATAATGGTTAAAATAAAATTTTCTAACATCTAAATTAATGTAAAAGTATAATCAAAACCTCATTTGTACTAATTTTGTAGAAATCTGCCCCCAGCCCCCCCCCCCCAAAAAAAAAAAAAATTAGACAATTCAAAAAATTTTACACTGAAAAAGGTAAGAAAATAATTAAGGAATATAATGTATAATTATAAAATACCTATAAATGCAGTGCATATATATATGATAATTTACTTCACATATAGGGGCGAGTGGGGTGGAATGGGACAGTAGGTTTTTCTCTTTAAGTATCATTCTAAATATTTCATCAATCACACATTAGGTGAAGTAATGGTACCCCAATCTTCAGTTGAAAAAAGTAGCTGATTTACATAAGCTTGCAATTATATAAAGAAAAAGATTATTTCAAAAATGAAAAGTAAATTTAGTTCATATACTTTTTACGCTTTCTGTATAATGATTTGATTATGCATAGATGTAACAGTTTCTCTATATATGGAACATTATACTGTAAAATTAGAGAAGTAAAATTTGTTGATTTAAAAATGGTTTTCTACATATAAGATGTCATTGACCCAAATAATGATTATTTTAAAATCTGTAAGTATTCTTAATTTAAGAAATATTGGTTAAAATGAAATTTTCTAGCATCTAAATTAAAGTATTGTGTTTATATTATATAATTCAATAAAGAAATATCAATTTTCAGTTATTTACACTAAATATTTATTTTTACAGTACTTTTTATTTCATTTCATTCAAAATATGATAATATAATTCTCAAAACATATTTACATAAATATTTTAAATACCTTACTATGGAATGCATGAAAAAAAAAAGGCACATAATATTTTCTCCAGAAATGTTGGAGAAATACTAGCTGTAAATTACAGAGTTAAATTATTCAATTGTGTAATTTAAATACAATAAATATATATAAATGAGTTAATTGAGTTGACATTTGTTATTTTTTGTTCACACTGAATTAAAATTTATATGAACAAAAATCTAGATATGATGAGACAAAAAAATAAATAACAATAATATAATACAAATCCAGGGCAAAACATTGAATATGATGAGAAATAAGCCAAAGTTTAAAATTACACATGGAACAAATCTAGACAAAATAAGAAGAAAATATTTACTTACATGCATATAACTTTATAATATAGCAGTTTTTTCTTCAGATTTAAGCTAAAATGGATTTAATTAGTTTTAAAGTTTAAAAATAATGCTTGAATTGTTCGAGTTTCCTCTGGTGGAACAGTATATGTTCTTCCTGTAGCAGTTAAAGGAATAGACACTTCTTTTATTAGTTAAAATAATATTATTATTATTATTACTTCTTTTATTATTTGTTCATACGGAATCCAACAAACATCTGAGGATTTTGGCCATGAATATGAAGAATTGGGGCCATTAGGATGCATGAACATAATTTTATAGTCGTTCAGTTCTTCACAGTAATCTAAAATTTTCCCAATCCACCAATTTATCCCATATACACATGCAACATATTGTTCACTTTTAAATGTCAATGGTCTGACAATTTCACTGATTCCCAAAGGAATTACTCAAGTTTCTTGGACATTATGATGCAAGATTACATCATACTTTAATTATAGCCAATTAAGAAGCAGATGAAGTAAAGCAGCAATCTTTTCTTTAAATTGCATCAGCTCATATAGAACATGATGCAAGATAGCATCATACTTTGATTATAGCCAATTAAGAAGCAGATGAAGGTACAGTAGCAATCTTTTCTTTAAATTGCATCAGCTTATATAGAACATGATGCAATATTACATCAGCTTATAGAAACATAATGAAATTTTTACATCATGTTTTGAATTCAAAATTTAAAATTTTGAATTCATGTTTTGATTCTTGAAATAATCTTTTTCTTTATATAATTGCAAGCTTGTGTAAATTAGCTACTTTTTTCAACTGAAGATTGGGGTATCATTACTTCATCTAATATGTGATTGATGAAATATTTAGAATGATACATAAAGAGAAAAACCTACTGTCCCATTCTACCCTACTTGCCCCTATATGTGAAGTAAATCACCATATGTATGCATTGCATTTATAGGTATTTTATAATTATACATTATATTCCTTAATTATTATCTTATCTTTTTCAGTGTAAAATTTTTTAAATTGTCTAATTTTTTTTTTTTTTTTTTTTTTTTTTTGGGTGGGAGGGAGGGGGGCTGGAGGCAGATTTCTACAAAATTAGTACAAATGAGGTTTTGATTATACTTTTACATTAATTTAGATGTTAGAAAATTTTATTTTAACCATTATTTTTTGAATCAGGAATGCTCACAGATTCTAAAAATATCATTATTTGGTTAATGACACCTTATCTGTAAAAAACCATTTATTTTAAAACAACAAATTTTACCTTTCCATTTTTTTTTTATTTAAAGCACACAGATGGAGCAACGTTTTTACCAAGTTTCAGAAAAATTCATGATGATTCATTTTTTTTATGAGCCATTACAATCTGCCCTTTTTTGGGGTGAAATTTTCACTTTGCACATAATAAAAAGTAAAAAAATGAAAATTTATTATTGTTTTGATGTGAAATATTCATTCTTTGTACAAATAGCTTCAAATTGGTACCAGATATATAAACTTTGAGCCATTAGTTGTCAAGTTATGGCCATATTTAGACAGTGATACAATTCCAAGATGGCCGCCATTTTGTAAAAATGGCCAGTTTTCAAATGGCCATATCTCGGCCAATATTGTGAAAATTATTTTTAAATTTCAGATTTGAGTGTTTCAGTACTAGGTCTGTCTATGATAAAAATTAAAAAAAAATCTGTGACTATGATGCAACAAGTTTTCCTTAAATTGGTTGATTTCATGTGGAATGACCCTACTTCAATTGAAAGTTATATTACACTGCAACTATGATACGGTAATGATTAATTTGATTAAATATCGATCATCGTACGTTAGAGGTCAAAATTAAGAAAATTTGCAGGTGGCCAATGGCCACTGGGCTTGGAATTCTGAGTGGCGACTCGCGCGTTTTTTTAATATTGCAAAACTCGTATAAATATACAACTTAAATAAACATATGCAGCTTACTTGATGGCATCCAATGTAATATTTACAAATAAACAAATAATAAACACGTTAATTCTTAAACTGAACATGAATTGTAGAAATTTAAATTTAAAAAATAAATAAAATAAAATTGAGCTAGAACTACCAGGATTGCAAAATAGACCAGAATTTATGAGATTTTAATTTAAAATGACATAAGGTAAAATTACAAAATCCAGACATCTTATTGGAAAATCGATTACAGTTGTAAAATGTAGGTAAACTAATCATTAAAATATGGTCTTCTGCTTCTAATACTGTCATTCCACCACAGTTCAATCACTGAATCTGGATTGAATTCCTCCAATGACACTTTTGCATTTTTTATTATTAATCTGTTTTCAATTGTTTCTTTTTTCATTGAGGTTGATCTGTCATTTATAATGTTTTTAACATTACTCCAAATTCTTTCGACTGCTGCATTACTCGGAGATATTGTCGGTAGTCCTTGGATAAGATCTTTCAAAATTTTAAAACTGCTGAATTTGTCAGTATTTAGTTTTTCATATAAATTTGTCAAGGAAATTGATGGCTTAAAATTTTCAAACATTAATGGCCTCAAAGTTTTCCACTCTGACAAAGCTCTTTCAAAAGGTAAACTAAATGCATCACAAACCTTTAGTAGTTTGTCTTCACCAAAACCCTTCAGTTCAGAGTCTGTGGGTGGAAACATGACAGTATCAAATTTTTGTGCCATACATACACAAACAGAATTACAAGGTCTTGATTCACCAAAAAATTTCTGTTCAATAGTTTCGCTCATTCTCTGACATAGGTTAAAAAAAGAATTTTTATCCTCAGAGATTTCAGTATTTTTTCTTTTTTTATGAGACAACTTCTTTAGTCCTAATTCAATATTTTTAAATTTTACAATATCTGCATCGGCATCATCGTCATTGATGGTCACAAGAAAAGTATGCAAATGCCTACTTTGACTTCTTATCAGTTCACCTGATGATTCAAAATGTACTATGTCAAGTTTAAAATTTTTTATACAGTCTGTCGCATCACAGATATTAATGTTTTCTTTCTACAGCTGCAAAGAGACTTTTGATACAATGTCTAAACAATTTCTCAAAGCATAACAAAAGTGAACAGTGTCGTATATCAAGAGATCTTTCAAAATGCTCTTTGCAGAGCTTTTCACATTAGATGTATAGCCACTAGCATGTTGGGACACAATATTTGTTAGATGTTGCACTATGGATTCATAATTGTCTAAAACAGCAATTAATGAACTTTGTAATAAGTTTGCCCATCTGGTATCACATATGGGCTTAAAGGACAGCAATTTTATGTCTAATGCAACTGCAGCTCTGTTCAGTTCTCTTGTAAGTTTAGGACTTGATCTGTAGAATGTATTTATGGATCTAAGAAGGGCAATTGTTTTACTTGCCATACCATTACCAGAATTATTCAGTGCATCCTTTAAACATAAGTCTAGCAAATGGTTATAACAGTGAATGTGTGTTGGAGATTCCAGCATATTTACTAATCCTTTATGTTTCCCAATATTTACTGATGCACCATCTACTGTAAGACTTATCAGTCTTTCCTGCCAATCAGGTATTCCAGCTTGATTTAGACATTCAGATATAGCTTTTGCTAATCCTTCTGAGGTTGCATTTTCAATGTCACACAGACCCAGAAATGACATCTTACTGTTTATCTCATTTTCTGGAATATATTTTACCAAAACGGCTTCATATTCGATACATTTTTTGGTGGTACTGCCATCAGTCAACAGAGTTATGAATTTCGATTTCCTTATATTGTCAACAAGTTTATGTTTAAAATGCAATGCTGTATAATTTAACAACATAGCAAAAGAAATCTGATTTTGATAAGTTTCTCCCAAAATGACACCATTCAGTTTCTGTAACAGGCACTCATCCCAGGAAGAAAAATCACTTGCTGGTCTGTCTTTAACAGCGAAATAAAATACAGTCCTTATGAGATTAGCCATTTTTTTTATACATTTTCATCCAGGCTAGTTATTTTCTTATATATTATAGCTTCTTGTGCTGGTATCAACGTAGATTTTTCTTTCTCTATACATCTAGAATGTGCCATACTCGAAAAATGTATGTCTACACTTTCTTTTTTTCTACGAGGAGGCTGAAAATTTTTTGCACTCTTTACAAAATTCGACAAGCATTTAGTGCTAATCTGTGAGGCCCATTTTGTGCAAACAAGGCACCACATACCCCAAGGATCACTGGCGTCAATAATTAAATTTTTCATTCTATCTTCTGTTGCCTTTTCATCATTTTTTACCAATTTCCATTTCTCTCTGTATTGCCGACTATTCTCTTTATAAGTATTGATGCTTTTTTTTTTTATGGCTTGTCCCGGATTAATATTTACTGTGATAGGGAAACTTGGTTGGATGACAGAAATAGATGGCACAGGTATTGACCTAATGGGATAAGAGAAATGTTCACTTAACTGCTGATCAATTTTGAAGTTAATTTATACTAGAAAATTATAGAGAATTACTTTTTTTTAATAATAAAAATTATAAATCTCAGTCGCCATTTCTGAATAATTAGATCATTAGAATTTTAGGAACTATTAAATTTAAATTATCCACATACTCAAAGTCTGAAATGAATTTTTCAGAATTTCCGACATCGGTGCGATTTTTTTTCCCTCTCTAAGTTTCTCTGAAATTTTTGGTAAATCCTCAGATTTACCAGTTTAAACAATGCCGGTCAACCGTAAAAAATTACGGCGTTAATTATCCACAATCTCCAATCCAAAGTCTGAATTGAATTTGTCAGAATTTCCGAGATCGAAGCGAGCTTTTTTTTTTCTAAGTTTCTCTGAAATTTTTAAATCCTCGGATTTACCAATACAAAACATGCCGGTCAACCGTGGAAAATTACGGCGTTAATTATACATAATCTCCAAAGTCTGAATTAAATTTATCAGAATTTCCGAGATCCGTGAGAGCTTTTTTTTTTTTTTTTTTTTTTTTTTCTTCTAAGTTTCTCTGAAATTTTTAAATCCTCGGATTTACCGATTTAAACCATGGCGGTCAACCGTAGAAAATTATGGCATTAACTGCGTATAGTGAATTTAAACACTGAAAGAAAAAGCGAGAGGTAGAAAATAAAGCAGTTAATTTTAACCAAATGTATTTGAGAACAAAAATCACAATCGAAAATGATATTTTAAAATTCTGTAAAAGCACTTATATTTGCGAGCCCATTCTAATCGCAAAATTTTTTTTAGTACTTTTGGTTCTGTCATATAGAATTCCCGAAGTTTTCAGCTCGCGAAATCACCGATATCTTCATTTTCGCGGAAATTACGATTCGCGAAAATAAGTGCTTTTACAGTAAATAAAATTTTAAATAAATATTGGGAAAAATTAATGGGTAAATTGCGGTATTCCCCACCGCTTGGCACGATTCAAAAGGCAATTTAACCAAATTAATAAATAAAACTAAACTCACTGCTCATGGTTTATTTCTCCCAGACTTTCACTTGAGCCTTCCACTTGGTTTTTATTCCTAAAAAACGTTGTAATTTTGCAAGGCTGACAGCCATCATCGTCATCGGCTTTCCGCTTTCTTCTGGCCATATTACACAGGATCTAAATCTTAATATGTTTAATTTTTTTATATATAAACACACAACAAAAATACCACTCGCCACATCTGATTTTTGATCTTAGGATAAGAGCTCACACTTTGCACGTGGAAACTTTGCAAGAACGAATAAGACAAGTGCTGCAGATCCACTACAAACGGCGATAGTACAATAATCCTCCTTTTTTTATTTCTCAGATTGTCACTTCTGTTTTCTGTTGGAGAGTCACGTGTAGACACTCCCCCTCTCCGTCGAGACCATAAGTCTATGCTTCCCCCCTCTCCCATGCCGAAATCAACCTATGACCGGTGAAAAGGGGAAAATGAGAATTTTTGTTTGTTTCTGTTTTCATTTCCTCTTGGCTCTTGAACATCGGAGTACGTTTATTTGTAAAAATAGATAAAATAATAAAAGAAAGAAAGTGGCGACCAATATATAATTTTGTGGCGACCGTTAATTTTGACCTTTATCGTACATATAAGAAACGTATTATTTAACACTGCAAAATTTATATTGAAAGACATTAAAAAAGGAAGAAGTTGAAAAGGATTTAAAAATACATATATCTAAAGAATTATTTGTATTGTGTTAAATTTGTGTAAATAAAAGATGGAGCTGACTTTAGTGCAGGGCCGTAACTATAAACTTGGGGGCCCCGGGACAAAACCTCCGGGGGCCCCCAGGGAGGGCAAATTGAAACTTTGCCCCGTGCATAGTTTCTTTTCTCGCACACCGTTGTTTAAATGTACATAGTATGATAAGCCCAAAAATGACTAAAAAATGTAGAATTGGACAACTCTACTCGGCAGGCACTTGGCGGCGACGCCATTTTTTGCCGATCCCACTGAAGTTAGCATAGGGAAGAAAATACGGACTTCTGATTGGTTGAATACTTTAAAGAGCATTTTATTTAGGTTCATTTTTGAGTATATGTAACTTAATCATGCGTTTCTGTTTAAAAACCTTTTGAAAGACAGTTTGTGATAATTTTTTTTCGATTTTATGTATTTATTAATAGACTAGTTGACCCATCCGGCATTGCCCGGGACACGTTATGATAACCTTAAACAAACAATTAACACTTTAGATCTACAATTAGTCAAAATTAAGCATAGGATATGAATTATTTGTTAAATATTATTTTAAAGAAATGCATAAAAAAATGTGTAAATGCTTTAAAAAAGGCCTTTGGACCTCAATAAAAACATCAGGGTGTAGGTCCTGAAATAAGAGTCTAAAATTTAACTTTAAATATATGCATTGAGAAGGTTTAATAATAAGTGGGTGAAACATGTATGGAGAACAAAAATTTCAAGGTGCCTGAGCCGAGACCATAGGGAGTCTCAGGCTTTTAAATGGAATGTAAGAACATGGGAATAACTAAGTGAAAAAATAGTTCCAAAAATGAAGATTGGATTAAGAGAGGGCAGTTTAATAGCAATTTATGGTACAAAATCTTCAAGGGGCCAGGAACTTATTTCGAATGTAGTTGGGTATAAAATATTTTTTGTAGTTATTAAAGTAATGGGAGGACGCTAAAACAATGTGAAAGAAAATTAAAAGCAATCCGGATCATTTTTAAAGAAATTGCACCAACGGTCTCAAGAACGCGATTAATATCCAAAATTGGTGGTAGCTAGACTATGGCGGTTTCTTAGTAGCTGATGGATTTAAGAAGTTGTTTAAAAAAAGGAGTTAATTGAACCATTTTAAAGGGATTTATAATAAGGGCCCAAAAAGGACAACTGACAGTTAAAAAGAGGGCCCTAACAGGAAAACATGTTAAAATATCTTAGTACTTAGCTCTTTAGATCTACAATTAGTCAAAATTAATCATAGGGTATGAATTATTCATTTTAATAATATTTTATCGAAATGCACAAATTGATTCGGAAAATGTTTAAAAAAAGGGTTCCTAGCCGCGGATGAAAATATGAGAATCTTGTCCCTGAAAGAAGAGTGCAAGACTCAAATTTAAAAATTTTGCACTGAGAAGGGGATAAATTTAAAGAGTGAACTATGTTTGCCTCACAAAATATTCAGGGGCCCTAGACTGAGCCCTATGATTCCACAGGAGGCCAAAGTGTCTTATATGGAATGTCAAAACATTAAAATATCTAAATGAATAAAGAATCCTAAAAATGAAGATCGGATTAAAAGGAAACAATTTATTAACAATTTATTATTACAAAAACTTCAACGGGCCCCAAGGGGCGAGGAATTTATTTTGCATGTAGTTGGGTATAAATATATTTTTTGTAGTTATTAAAATGATGGAAAGATGCTATAACTATGTTAAATAAAATTGAAAGCAATTTGGTTCATGCTTAAAGAAGCTGCATCAAGGGCCTCAAGAAAGCAATTGACAAACAAAATTAATGGTAGCTGAAGTCTGAGAAATTCTTTTGTCGTTCATGTAATAGGTAGAGAGAGGACATAAAAAATTGATAGAAAAAAAAAAAAAGCTAGTGAATTGTACCATTTTAAAGGGAGCTATAATATGGGGCCCTGTAGGGACCAACTGACAGTTAAAACAGGGCCCTAATATGAAACCATGTTAAAATATTTTAATACATAGCACTTTAGATCTTTAATTAGTCAAAATTAAGCATATAGTAGGAACTATTCTTTGGAATGATATAATTTTTTAAATGCACCAATTGATTGGGCAAATGTTTAAAAAGGGGCCCTAGGGTCCGAATAAAAACATCAGGTTTTCTGGATTGGTCCTGAAAGAAGAGTCCCAGGCAACTTTAAAATTTTGCACTAAGAAGATCAGAAATATAGGAAATGAAATATGTTTATTTCACAAAATGTTGAGGGGCCCTGGGCTGGACCCTATGATTCCACAGGGGAACACAGTGTCTTGTATAGAATGTCAAAACATTAAAATATCTAAATGAATAAAAAACCCTAAAAATGAAGATCAGATTAAAAGGAAGCAATTTATTGACAATTTATTATTACAAAAACTTCAAAGGGGACTATACCGGGCCCCAAAGGGCCAGGAAATTACTTCGCATGTAGTTGGGTATAAAAATATTTGTGTAGTTATTAAAATAACGGGAAGACGCTAAAACTATGTTGAATAAAATTGAAAGCAATTTGGATCATTTTTAAAGATGCTGCACCAAGGGCTTCAAGAAAGTGATTAATATTCATAAATAGTGGTAGCTGAAGTCTAAAAAATTTTTTTGTTGTTCATGTCGTGGTTGGAGGACCTAAAAAGTTGTTAAAAAAAGCTAGTGAATCCGACCATTTTTAAGGGAGCTATGATAGAGGGCCCCACAGGGGCCAACTGACAAACACAATCAGGGCCTGTGATGTTATGTTACTTTCAACATCACATATCTCAACTAAATTGGTATACACCAAATAAGAGTTCACAAACACTATGGCAAACATGAAAAGAATGTAAAAAAAATGTGTAAAATTTTAATGATATGTCCTAAAATGAAAAAAATGCATGTGATAAAGTTATATCTCCTATATAATCTGTAACGGCACACTTGAAAAAAGAAAACATTACATGAAAAAGACAACACCGTTACATATTGCCAATATGGCTATAGGCTATGGTAAAACCGTGTAAAATCTAAACGATTTTGTTATATTCTCTTTAAAAATAAGAACTGTTAAACTACTTTACCAAGAAATAACTTATGAAAATGTTAATTGTGAAGTGTAAAAAAAAATGCTTATGCCATCAAAATAAAAAAAAATGTGTATAATTTCAAAAAGCACACAATGCATGTTATAAAAATAAATGCTAGCGTAAATAGCCTTAACTTGTAACACTCGACGATAACATTAATTGAAATTGTATCTAATGTGTAGTGTGTGATATGCAAAATTAACAAAGAATGTCTACAGAAATTACAGAAAATGGCATCTTAATGTAATTAAATTTTTGTAACCATATGAAAAGTTAAAAAAGTGATATCAATAGATATGTTTATTTTAATAACAAGTGTGGTTCCAAAAGAAAGAAAAGATTCAGAAAGTTATATTTCCTACATAAATATGCAACAGCGCACGTGAAAAAAAATAACCATGAGTGGGTATATTAAGTGTTAATGTGTGTAAAATGAAAAGGCACGGTTGCATGTTACCAAAATGGTTATAGGATATGGTAAAATAGTATGATAAATCACGAAGATTATTGTACATTCTACATCTGAGTAAGTGCCTTAAAACTACTTTACCAAAATAATAACTTCTGAAATTGAAATGATAACGATGATAAACTCTGATGTACATTAATGATAGAAAAATTTAGAGTGTGTCATTTATTAACTTAAAAAAATATTGAGAAGAATGAAATAAACCAATATCATTTTAACTTGGCAAGCATTGGCGACCAGCGCCACACGGTAACAACCAAGTGCAAAAGATAAACACTTTCAAAAATTTATTTCCGGCCGTGAAATAACCAAATGAAAGGGTTCATAACATTCTGAAAAATTAGATATTACATTGTAATGTGCATTATAATATGCATTTTTGAAAATTAATTTTAAATGTAAAATAGTGAACCTGACCTTTCAAAAATAGTTGTATCTGTAATAATAATGACACATGCATGGTTAATTGCCTGAATGATAGAAAATGTTTCTGTGTTGTAGTTAAAGAATAAAAGGAGATGAGCGATGAAATGTGTAAATCTCGTTAACTGATATAGCACTGAAAATATGTTTAACAATCCTCTAAAGTATTCCTGTAACTATTTTTTTAAATTATCCTGTATGCTGAAAAAAAAATGTCAAAATCTCTAGTGTTAAATATGCATTTATATTTAGCCGAGAATTAATAATCAACAAATTATTGATATCTATAGTACGACTGATAGTATGCATACTCTAATGTGGAAAATGCAAAAGAAACGTTAAAAAAAATAACTTCTTTATGTCTACACCGAGCAAAGTATTAAATAGATGTTCTCTAGCGCACACTGTGTGTATATTAAAAAAATATACATAACTATATTTAAAAACAATGTGTACATGAACATTTTCATTTTCATCCATACTTTTAGTATTAATTAAAAAGATAAATTGTAATGTAGTACCTTCGACAAAATACAAAATATAACTAACTTTAAACTCAAACATGATAAAGTGAAACTTAACTTTAAGAATATTCAGAAGTCTTGTGTATGCAGAAGTAAAGAAAATGATATAAAACAAAGCGACAAAAGTAACTTGTGAATTGTTAATAAAAATGTGTTTAATGACTTGTTACCATTATCTCATTTTAACAATAAATTATCCACTGTAAATAAGAGGAAATTTTTATGTCAGAAAAATCATTAAAATGTGTGGTTTAAAAATTTTTAAATTAATTTGAACAGCATCATGAAAACTAAAGTGAAAGGTGATTAAAAAAACTGAGAAAGAATTACACCTACAATATACGGAATTGCTAGGCCACAACTTGTATATGAGTATAAATGCTATACCATGTGTCTACCTAAGCGGTTTATAACAAAGTATGTATACCCTAAAATAAAATTATTTCTTTGGCAAAATAATATTGTAAGTGAGATAAGGAAAAAAAAAAATATAACAAAGTCCCAAAACACTTTTTTTTTTAGTACTAGTAAAGTTTGTACTATTATATTATAAGCTTAGACTGTACAGTGAATATTGAAGATTGCAGAGGGGGGAAATGCATAATGTGTAAACATCAATATAAGTGCCAAAAGTTAGGAGGGTACAGCAACACACGTGTAAAATTGATTAAACATAGAAAAATAATTGTCAAATGTAAATATGTGAAAAAAAATAAGTAGGCATCGCTGTACACAACTAACTGGTTAACTTATAGATTTTTTTATGATATTGAAAATGACATTAAAAAATCTATTAATTTTCATCCAGAAAAAAAATTTTTATTCATAACATGTGTCAAAAATTAAAATAATTCACCAACACTGTCGACTTACCTCGAAAAATTACCTCAGTGGACAATCTAAAGTTAAACTATAAACATGTGCAAAATTGATTTTCTCTCTCTCTTTTTTTTTAACAAAACAAAAAAAAAAAAAGGAAAAATATCTTTGTAAAATTATTTTAGTATCAAAAATAAAGTACCTTTTTTTTTATCATGACTAATAACATGAGTAAGTAATTACTATTCCTAGTGTAGTAGCAATCTTAACATTACTAGAAAATTAAAAAAAACAATGTTCTTAATATTTATCAACACTACCTGAAATAGATTTTCTTTCTTCCCTTTTTTTTAATCACTTTGTAATTCACAATGGTAACATCAAACAACTTACCTTCTATATTTCCTAAAAATAATCAAACACATGTTTGCAAAATCTACTATAAAAAAATAATTATACAATCCACCTTCAACTATTGTGGATTATAATCTCATGTACTTCATCACTATCCACAATTACAAAACCCACTTAGTAAGTAAAGCTAAATTACTATACTGAAAATGTATAAAATAAAGTAAAATAAAATATGCAAAATAATATTTCACACAAAATTCACTAGAAATCTATTAAATTATATAAAAATGCAATATTATGAGCATTAAAGAATGAAAATATCGCAATATTTCACAAGTTGATAACATCCACAATGTATTTTAACATTTTCACTGGTCTATGCGAAACGTTACTTATATTCAATAGTTGTAGCAGGATTTTTTTTTATTATTATTATTGGATTTTGGCGATACTTTATTTTTCTTTTTAATCATTTTGTTTGTCTTTCTTAAATTCTTCGAGTCAAATAAAGCCTTTTAGATATTATGATACCAATATCATTTTGCTGCTTGCAATACTCGAGTATAGATTGATGATATTTAAGGAAATCTAATTAAATGTAAACTGCATTTTTATGGATGTTTCAGAAAAAAAAATCTTTTACAAAACTGAGCTGAATGAATCTCTTATAAAACTGAAATGAATATAAGAGCGTAGTAAATACAGTAGTCGACAATAACTAGTATGAATATTTTCCTTGTCCCTTTTTTTGCAAACGCTTTTAAATAGAAAGTTGATGATATTTCCACAAATGCCGCGATGTGTGGACAAGTAAACAACGAGAGATGCAGGAGAACCGAAGTGTTTCGGCTTATCACACACCGCACAAGAGCAAAGTTCAACACACAGAAAGCATATTTCACACTTTTTTTTTCGGTAACTGTAGGGCGGGAGGGAAAGGTGTGCGAACTGCAGTTGATAGCACCGATTCACAGTGATGATAACGAATGACAAGTACTGGAGTTTCATTTTCTTGTAGATAGAGCATTTCACAAGCCATTAGATTGTAAGGTGTAAGAAATATTCACTCATAATGCAGTGTATAATCCATAAAAGTCCACGGCAGCTTTGTTAAAAGTCCAATTTATGACGAAAAGATAAAATATAGTCTTGAAAAATATAGTCCGCAAATAGCAACAAAAAACTAGTTCAGAGGGGTCACCCTAGCCACATTAAATCATATGAGTCTCCACTGGTGCTCGGCACCAATTTATGTGAAGAATTATTTTTTGTTCATATTTTTTAGAGACCGAGAATTACAGTTTGTTAACTGCTTGAGACGTATAAACAGACAGCCGTGACTATTAAAAGGTACTTTGCGTAAAACAGCAATAACACAAGTAGGAGAGACTCAAGACCAAGATCTGACTATGTATGTGGCATTTATTGATGAAACTTAAAAGAGTATTACACTCTTATGGGGTGACCCCCGGTAAACAGACAAATACTGGGATACTACATCTTGACAGCCGGACGGTCAGAGATTGAATGAATCCTGACATCAAATAAGGTAGCCAAAATGCGTCGAGCTAAAATGTGGTTACCCTTAGATTCTAATAACCCTATACATATAGTTCATAAAGAAAGTTTAAATTAAAAACATGCCAACCGGACCGTTAATTTGGCGATTAATATATCAGCGTACAAATATGAATGCCAATACTGATTGCTGGGAAAAATATTTCTATATGCATAACACAGATGTCAGACTCCGCTTTAATATAAACAGAGCGTTAGATTTTAAGCTGAAAAAGGAGTTGTAATGTCTGTTAATTTGGAAAGGAATTAAGTGACTGCGTAACTGCAAAAGGGCATATGATTTTTAAAATATCTTACAATGTACTCTTTGAACAAACGAAAGTATGCAGGTTCAGAAAATGATTTTAGGATGAGAAAAGATTTGTTTTTGATTTATTTTATTAATGGCCTCGGTTAAGGATGAAAATCTACATAACCGCAATTTAAAGGAAAGAGATAAATATATTCTTTTTAGAAAGTAAAAATGATGTTTAATTGATTTGAAATTGGGAAAGATAATTTGAATTTTTAAACCTGAGAATTTAAATTTAAAAAAGAAGTTAATATGTGATGTTATGTTACTTTCAACATCACATATCTCAATTTATGTGAAGAATTATTTTTTGTTCATATTTTTTAGAGACCGAGAATTACAGTTTGTTAACTGCTTGAGACGTATAAACAGACAGCCGTGACTATTAAAAGGTACTTTGCGTAAAACAGCAATAACACAAGTAGGAGAGACTCAAGACCAAGATCTGACTATGTATGTGGCATTTATTGATGAAACTTAAAAGAGTATTACACTCTTATGGGGTGACCCCCGGTAAACAGACAAATACTGGGATACTACATCTTGACAGCCGGACGGTCAGAGATTGAATGAATCCTGACATCAAATAAGGTAGCCAAAATGCATTGAGCTAAAATGTGGTTACCCTTAGATTCTAATAACCCTATACATATAGTTCATAAAGAAAGTTTAAATTAAAAACATGCCAACTGGACCGTTAATTTGGCGATTAATATATCAGCATACAAATATGAATGCCAATACTGATTGCTGGGAAAAATATTTCTATATGCATAACACAGATGTCAGACTCCGCTTTAATATAAACAGAGCGTTAGATTTTAAGCCGAAAAAGGAGTTGTAATGTCTGTTAATTTGGAAAGGAATTAAGTGACTGCGTAACTGCAAAAGGGCATATGATTTTTAAAATATCTTACAATGTACTCTTTGAACAAACGAAAGTATGCAGGCTCAGAAAATGATTTTAGGATGAGAAAAGATTTGTTTTTGATTTATTTTATTAATGGCCTCGGTTAAGGATGAAAATCTACATAACCGCAATTTAAAGGAAAGAGATAAATATATTCTTTTTAGAAAGTAAAAATGATGTTTAATTGATTTGAAATTGGGAAAGATAATTTGAATTTTTAAACCTGAGAATTTAAATTTAAAAAAGAAGTTAATATGTGATGTTATGTTACTTTCAACATCACAGGGCCCTAACATGAAAACATGTTAAAATGTTTTAGTACATACCGCTTTAGACCTTTAATTAGTCAAAATTAAGCATAGAGTATGAATTATTTGCAAGAATAATATTTTTTTAAAATGCACCAATTGTTTGGGTAAGCGTTAAAAAAAGGGCCCCAGGGCCCAAATAAAAATATCAGGGTGTTGGTCCTGACATAAGAGTCCAAGATACAGCTTTAAAAATTTGCACTAAGAAGGTGAGAAATTTAGGGAGTGAAAAATGTTCAGCGCACAAAAAGATCAAGGGGCCCTGCGTCGGCCCTATGATTATCTAGGGGCTCCCAGTGTCTTATATGGAATGTAAAAATTTGAAAATATCTAAATGGAACAGGTATACCAAAAATGAAGATCGAAATTAATGGAAGAAATTTATTAACAATTTACTATCACAAAGACTAAAAGGGGCCCTAAAATGGACCCCAAGAGACCAAGGTCATAACTGAAAAGTAAAAAGGCGAAAATATCTAAAAGGAGAAAGGTACCTCAAAACGGAAAAGATTAGATAAAAAGGAGTCAAGCTATTAACAATTTGGCGCATAAAAATTGTAAGAAGCCCAGGGCCCTGGCCCTTAAAATATTAAAAGTCTGAGCCTCAAGTGCATCAGGACCTGTCTTGGACTATCTTCACCTAAAATTTCAGACTTCTATGTTCGGTAGATTTTGTTAACCATCGCAGTCACACACTCACACACACATACACAGACATACACAAACAAAGCATTTTGTTAACTTGTTAGTATAGATAAGAAGAAAGATTTTCTAGAATTTTCTATATGCTTTTTTAGCTCACAGGCTACCATAGCCTGAGAGCTTATGTGCCCGTCCGTTAACGCGATAACTCATGATAAAAATATCCAATCCACTTGAAATTTTGTATGTAGGTATATCCTGACAAGGCGCTTCCCTGATTAGTTTTTGGAGTTCATTCGATATGCATAAGAGGGGGAACGGGGGGCTCATGCCCCTCCCCTTAGTTGATATAAATGGGATTTTCATGCAGAATTAAGTTTTCGTTCAAAATTTAGATTAGGATCATTCTGATGAAGCGATTCCGTGACTGTTATTAGGTGTTCATTGAATAAGTATAAATAGGGGGGACAGGGGTTCTAATGCCCCCCCTTAATTTATATAAATGGGTTTTTCAAGCAGAATTTTCAGATTTCGTTCAAATCTCTGAATAGTTTTGGAAGTTTAATGGTTAAGTATAAAAGAGGGGGATAACTCCTTTTAAATTATATAAATGCTAAATGGGTTTTTATTAAGAATTATCTCATTTGCTCTGAATTTTGTATATAGATTTTTTATATGATAAAGCATGTCTTTGATAGTATAGGAGGTTCAATGATTAAGTATAAAAAAAGAGAAAAGGGGAGAGCTGTTTCCCCTTCTTAATTTTTTTTCGAACGGAATTAACCCTTGAAAATATAAGGCTTTAATGTACAATTAGTATTTGTAGCCTGTGAGCTCAATGCCATCAGTTTAACTGGGCAGTATTCTTTATTAGCTCACAGGCTATCATAGCCTGAGAGCTTATGTGCCCGTCCGTTAAATGGATGAAGTGATAGCCATCGAGCTTAATATCACAGAAATAAGCAAAAGCCAACAAAGAAAAGTGTAAGTGCTACTTTATGTAGAAACAGACACCTCTTAAAATAATAGACAAACTAAAGGCCGACCAACAGGCTCCATCCTATAGCACACCAAGAAAACGATACCTTACCAGTGAACAAATTGAAAATATCAACTAATTACAACTATTAGAGAAAATATCAACTGGTAATCCCGATTGTGACTACAACAACCAATACATGTGACATCAACTACCAAGATATGAGAAAATGAATATAAGACAAATAGGAATATATGGGCAGAGGTGGCCCAGATGGCAGAGTGTCATGCTTATAGACTTAAAGATCGTGGGTTTGAGGCTCACCGCTAGCTAAAAACCCACCATGTATGCTAACGGCACCTGGTGCATGTAAAATCCGTCGTGGGTGCAAAGTCCTCCAATTTACCTGTGAATTATACCTCTGGTGGTGCCTTGTCAGGTGAAGATCTCGTCATCCGATCAAGGCTCTAAATAATGAGATCAAACTCGAGTATCAGTTGTCGTATAGGCAGCTCGTATGAGCTCTGTGGAAGAATTAGCGTTACCCCCTTTCTTTTTATTCCCTTCCAGTTACAACATCGTACGATGAACCCAATCAGATAATTAAAAGTAACCTAGAACAGGCCAGGATAGTAACTAATATTAAATAATAGCGATACAGCTACATTCAGGTAGATCTCAGCTTGTGCAATCAAGCGGCTTCTGTCCCGCAGCCAGGTAAAAAAACTCGATAAGCTAGGCATATTACCTGGCAGGCAGGGGCCTGATCTGCGGTATAATAATAATAATAATGTACGTTCGTGCGTAACGTGATAACTCATGATAAAAATATCCGATCCACTTGAAATTTTGTATGTAGGTATATCCTGACAAGGCGCTTCCCTGATTAGTTTTTGGAGTTCATTCGATATGTATAAGAGGGGGAACGGGGGGCTGATGCCCCTCCCTTTAGTTGATATAAATGGGATTTTCATGCAGAATTAAGTTTTCGTTCAAAATTTAGATTAGGATCATTCTGATGAGGCGATTCCTTGCTCTGAATTTTGGATATAGATTTTTTATATGATAAAGCATGTCTTTGATAGTATAGGAGGTTCAATGATTAAGTATAAAAAAAGCGGAAAGGGGAGAGCTGTTTCCCCTTCTTAATATTTTTTCGAACGGAATTAAACCTTGAAAATATAAGGCTTTAATGTACAATTAGTATTTGTAGCCTGTGAGCTCAATGCCATCAGTTTAACTTTGCAGTATTCTTTATTATATTATTCAGTCGATTAGGAAGTCCATATTTTCTTCCTTATACTAGCTTCGGTGGGATCAGCAAACATGCTGGCGCGACATGACGCATTCGACTCGACATTTTGCTGTCTGCTGTACTTCTTTTGCATGCGAAGCGTCAGGAGTGACAGACAAGCAAAAACATCTATTCTAGCATTTTGATTTTTTTTTTTTTTATTACTAACTTTTAGGTATGTGCTGGGCAGTAGCGCCGACTTCCGGGTCTGCGGGTCTGCCGCGCAGACCCTGAAAAGAATCTGCAGACCTTGCAATATCTCAGCAGACCCTGCAAAATGCAAAGACCCGGCATAAAACTCGCGATTTGCTTTTTTTTTTTTTTTTTTCCCATTTTCCGATTTTTTGCTGTTTTGCACGGGAGTGATTTGTTCCAGAATTTAAAAAAAATAGGTCATCAATTCGAAAATTTGTAGATAAGATCGCGGAAAAAAAATCCAAATTTTGTCGTAAGATCGCTTAATAAACGGGAATCAAAGAATAGTGGGCGAGGTGAGGGGGGAGGGGGGAATGTCAAAACATCGTGGAAACATCGTGGAAAAACGCCAGTTTCCTCAAAAAATCGCGAATAAACATCAATTTTGTGAAAAGATAGTGGAAAAAACTTGAAAATTGTTAAAAGATCGTTGAAAATTTCGTAAAAAATAGCATGAAAAAACATGCATTCTGTCAAAGAATCACAGAAAAAATGCAATTTTCTTTTTAAGATAGTGGAGGTAAATGCAAATTCTGTCAAAGAATCCAGAGAAATGCGTGGATTTTCAGAAAAGATCGCAGAAAAATACGAATTACGCCAATAGCGAGAAAAACATGGATTCTTAAAAAAAAAAATCGCAGAGAAAGCGCAAATTCTGATGAAATTTTTCGAATTTTGACTAAAAACGCGAATTTTGTCAAGCAATGGTGAAGAAAGCGCAAATAATCGCTGAAAAAACTCTTTAATTTCGTTCAAAGATAGCAGGGAAAAAGCAAAGTGATGGAAAATGCAAATTTCGACAAAAGATCTGAGAAAAATGCAAACTTTGGCAAAAAAACGCGAATTTTGTCAAAAAATTGCGGGCAGAACCCAAAGAATATAGCGGAAAAACTCGAATTCTGTTCAAAAACAGCAGAGGAAAAGCAAGTTTTCTGTCAAAAAATCGTGGAGAAAATCGGAATTCAGGCAAAAATTGGCGGAAAATGCAAATTTCGGGAAAAAGATCTGGATAAAAACGGAAAGAATCGCAGAAAAAACTCAAATTTCGTTCAAAGATAGCAAGGAAAAAACAAATGAATTCAATCAAAGAATCGTGGGAAAAACGCTAATTTCAGGTGAACATCGCGGGAAAAACGTTAATTTCGGCAAAAGGTCCCGGGAAAACGCTAATATCAGCGAAAGATCACGGGAAAAAAAAAAACGCAAATTTCGGCAAAAAATTGAAAATTTCGGCGAAAGATCGCGAAAAAAATGTATATTTAAGAGAAAAATACAAATTTCGGCAAAAGATCGCGAGAAAATGTAATTGCCACATTTATTAACTGATGTTTTAAGTAAAATATATGAACATGTGAATTGGACAACTAGCAAAGATTTGCTGTGTGCAAAACATTGAATCAGAATTATGGACTTAAAATAGAAACTTTTAGTTTAAAATTACTTATAGTGTTTGCATAAATTATTGATTCCCCTTCCTCCCCCTTGAAATAAAGTGAAAAGTATATTTTCTTTTTCTTTCTTTCTTTCTTTTTTTTTCTTTTTTTTTTTTTTTAAATAAAATAATTTTGTTTAATGTAGCACATGTTTAAACACAAACTATTTTAAGTAATTTCTCATTTTCCCGTTTCACGCGCTTTTCCTCTTTTTTTTTTTTTTTTTTTTTTTTTAATCGTTTTGAAATCGCCTGTCTCAAAATGTGTTTAAAATATCACTTAAAATCCGATTTACTGTGCTTTTTTTTTTTTTTTTTAATTATTTACGACAATCGAATCAGTTGACCGTCACATATATATGTATTGTGATCATGGGTGCAAGTTTTCCGTCCACAGGACGGAATTCTGACTTTCCCGAGGATGGAAACAGAATGAGACCCCCTCCACCCAGGGGTGATTCAATTCCGAAAATTTGAAATTGGGTTATCAGTTCCACATAGTTGCCAACTTGTACAATTTTGCATGCAGAAAAAACGATCACGGAGAAATGCAAATTTCGTGAAAGGATCGCCAAAAAAGAACACATTTCGTCAATATTTCGTGGGAAAACGACGATTAATGTTTTGTCAACGAACTTTGTCAAAGATCGCTGAAAAACGCTAATTTCAAATGCGGATCGCGGAAAAAACGGCAATTTCACCAAATATCGCAGATAGACCGCGGATTTCGTCCGAAGACCGCGGGAAAACGTCGATTTCGTCTAAAGGTTGCGGATATAACGCCGATTTTGTTAAAAGATCGCGGAAAAAAACGCCGTTTTCGATAAAAGATCGCTTAAAAATATTTTATCAAAAGATCATTGGAAAAAAGGCCGATTTCATCAAAAGATCACGGAAAAAATGTAGATTTCGTCAAAAGATCGCGGGGATAAAATACCGTTTTCGAGAAAAGATCGCGTAAAAATGGAAATTTTGTCTAAAAATCGTCGAAAAAACGCCGATTTCATAAAAAAAAACACGGGAAAATGCCGATTACGTCAAAAGATCGCGGAAAAACAGCCGATTTCGGCAAAAGATCGCAATAAATCGCTGATTTTGGTAAAATATCGCCAATTTCGTCTGAAGACCGCTGAAAAACGTTGATTTCGTCTAAAGATTGCGGCTATAACGCCGATTTCGTTAAAAGATCGAGGAGAAAAAAACGCCGTTTTCGATAAAAGATCGCTTAAAAATATTTTGTCAAAAGATCATTGAAAAAAAGGCCGATTTCATCAAAAGATCACGGAAAATACGTCGATTTCGTCAAAAGATCGCGGGGATAAGATGCCGTTTTCGAGAAAAAAACGCGTAAAAATGCAAATTTTGTACAAAGATCGTCGAAAAAAAGCCGCTAATTTCATTAAAAAAAAACCACGAGAAAGCGCAGATTTCGCCAAAAGATCGCGGAAAAACCACCGATTTCGACAAAAGATCGCAATAAATTGCTGAAATATCGCTGATTTCGTCTAAAGATCGCGGACAAAAAAACCTCGCGGGGGAGGGGGGATACTCGCGGAATTCGATAAAAGATCGTATAAAAATATTTTGTCAAACGATCCTTGAAAAAAAAGGCCGATTTCATCAAAAGATCACGGAAAAAGCGTCGATTTCGTCAAAAGATCGCGGTGATAAAATGCCGTTTTCGAGAAAATATCGCATAAAAATGCAAATTTTATCTAAAAGATCATCGAAAAAAACGTCGATTCCGTCAAAAGATCGCGGAAAAACCGCTGATTTCGACAAAAGATCGCAATAAATCACCGATTTTGCTAAAATATCGCTGATTTCGTCTGAAAATCGCGGATAAGAGAGGTGTAACTCGTGAAATCCCCCCAACCCCCCGCCAATTTCCGAAAATGCGATGTGAATTTCCGAAATTTTTTTTACCCAGAATCTCACTTGCCTCTCCCCCCCCCTCAAACAACTGCTCTTCTGGCAGACCCAGCTTTCGGACCAAAGTTGGCTCCTATGGTGCTGGGCATTTTATAGAAACTTAGACTAGAAACTAAAATAAATAGTTTTTTTAACCATCAGTTTGGGGGCCCCGGGGCAGTGCCCCGGCGGTAGTTACGGCCCTGCTTTAGTGACATCTTTAATTTCATTGTTTACATCTGAAAAGATGTGCAGATTTCTGGCATTCGTGGATTTTAGGGACGTGGATTTAAGGGAGTCTACTGTATTTTCTTTTCTTTTTTTCAAAAAGGGAACCCCATTCTAAAAAAGGATACATTTTTTTTCAAAACAAGAACGCTATTCTAAAGAAAAGAGCACTTAAAAAAAAAAAAAAAAAAAAGGGGGCTCATTTGTACCTTTTTTACCAAAAATATATTAAACTAGTTTGTTTAGAGTCTGTCTGGGTTTCAATTGCCGCCAGGTGCATCAGAAAATTTTAAAAGCGCCGCCGGGCGTTGCACCCTGCCTAAAATGGCTTAGAGTCAACACTTTAAAAAAATGTCAGCTTACATCAGATGTTTCATTTCAGTTTTCTTGAAGGGGGGAAAAACTTTCAAGGACTAAAGAATGCCAATTGATGGGTACTTTTGTATTTTTAATTATTTCTTGTTTGTTATGTTTCTGTATTGTTTTTTTTATACTGATAGCTATAAAAATTGTCTTGTTTTGTTTTAGCTTCTGATAATAATACAGTCGGCTCTCGTTAATTTGAACTCGTCGGGACCACAAGAAATGTTCAAATTATGGAAAGTATGAAATGAGAACATGCTTAATATGGCATTATTACAAAGGAATTAATGTTATAGTGTTTTTTAAATTTATTATGTCTGTTATCATCAGAATATGACTTAATATTAAATAAGAATGTATAAATACTTAAACTAATTAAAAGATTAGAAACAAGCACAATGGAAGAAAAATTTGAAACGTCACTGGTGGACAGACAGGGCACTTAGAAAGTGGAAATCAAATACATGGGATTATATGTATAGTCTTTCGGAACAATTTTCACAAAAATCAAAGAAAAAAAGTTATTCAAATGATCTAAAATCTGTGAGAAAGAAAGGAAGAATGAAAAATTGGAATTCTCGTTAGTTTGAATTAAACGATGCCAAGAGAAAATGAGTTTGAATTAATGAAAAAGTTTAACGTTAGTGTGCCACTGAAAATTTCAGGACTTCATTCTTAGTTCGAATTAAGCGAAGATTCAAATTATTCGATTTTGAATTAACGAGAGTTGACTGTACTTAATTTAGCTTATTTCAATTTTGTAACTTCAATTTTAGAAATGCATCCAATATAACAAAATCAACAACAACAAAAATTCTTGTTCTTTCTGTATGTCATTCTGTCAATAGACATGAAAATTTGAAGATCTCAAGGCAGAATTTAAAAAGACTAGTGACTTGTAAAAAATATAACAAAAATGCATAAACCATATACTTTTAAAGCTTATTTTATCTAAAGAAGCAAGTGTTGGGGAAAGGGTGTTATCATCGAAAAAATGAAAACTAGTCCTCTTCTAAAATGTGGGCAAATTTCTGAAACTTACTTTCTGTATGATGCTTAATAATAGACATTATTCTGCTGCAGAATTAGTAGAGAATGATCACTTTTAGAATTCTTCATTTATAATTATTGTGGCATATGAAGATAGAAGCAACCCCATCATAATTATTATGTGTAAAAATTTGATTGTTCAATATCAGTAAATTATGATGATTTTATTGCTTACATTATTTTTATGACTTAAACCTGGCTTCTAAAGTGTTTAATGTGTAGAACTAATATTTCTTTTAAAACTTTTTAAATGTATGTTGCAATTTAACTGAATTTCAAAGAGGGACTGGTTTTTGTTTGTCTTGCTTTTGCTGCTCAATAGCTTAGATTTTTTTTTTTTTTTTTTTAATTCTTGAATTGATATATTTCTTTCATAGCTGTATTTTTAAAAAATGTAATGCTTATTTTAATTGAATTTTTTTTATATATATACTGGTTTAAAAAATGTTGTTAATTGTTTGCATGGAAAAATTATGCATTTTGGTACACATATCAAGGGATTCTGAAGAGATTTTTTTTTCTTAGAAAATGAATATGAAGCTTGTATGTGTGCTGTGTCTTATACTGCCATACTGTTAATGTGAAATAAGGATTATCAATGTTTTAATAATGTACTGTTTTTTAATTATAAAATTCAACACTAGGACGTCTATTTCTAATTTTTAAGCATGCATTGTGCTTCATTGAGTTCAATTTAATAATTCTGCATTAGCGTCACAGACAATAAAACAGACAGGCTATTATACTTTTTCCTCTCTTGGCTGTTACATGATACTTGTAGGCTGGTTTCTACTGATTGTTGAGCTGTCATGAAATCAAGGTAGAGCTAAAAGGAGCCAAAATTATTAGAATATTGTATCCTATCTCTTTCATTGAATATGATTGGTTTGTAGTCTTTAGCATCTTAAACAAGAATTTCCCTCCATTTCATGTTATGTAATTTCACAGCAGCTTTTGTTTAATAGAGAGTTTATAAACACTGGCTCTTTTTTTTATTCTTTTATTTTTTTAGTTAGCATTCTTTCTTTTATTGTTTCTTGGTGTTTGTAATAATTTATTTTTCAAATATGATTTTAGAAAATTAATTGTTCATTAACTTTTTAAAAGGACTATATGGGGTGAATATATTTCATATTTATTTGATTAAAACTCCTGTCCCATCAGGCAAAGACAGTTAAAAGCTAATGCTAAAGCTATTTGAAGGAGTTTTTTATTGATCAATATCTCATTTGGATTTTGACATTTTAACTTTTTTTGCATTGGACAGCTGTAATTGATTCCTACAGTTACCTTTTGCTTTTTTTAATTTTGGTTGCAGCTATTTTTATGATGATACTTCTTTATAAAAACTATTTTTAAGCAAAATTGAAAAAATAAAAAAAGGCAGGCTGTAGGGATTGACCTCAGCTGTTCAATAATAAAGGTTACTTTAAAATCTCGAAATGCAAATGAGATATTGACCAAGAACCTTCTGATAGGTTTAGTAATTTACTCATGAACATCTTTGCCTGATAGGACAGAAGCCTTAAGAATTGAAAATCATGCCTTATTGTATTGATTTGCTTTTTAAGCAGCGTATGTGAATACCCATTGTTAAATTACTAATTTTTATAAAGCATCTCAATGCATTGTTTTTTCTCCATACATGTAATGTAGGTAAATCATCACTTGGTGCTGTTTTGTTTCGATTAGTAGAATTATCTTCTGGAAGTATTGTCATTGATGGGATCAACATCAGCGAAATAGGATTAGATGACTTAAGATCAAGACTGTCAACCATCCCTCAACAGCCTGTTCTGTTTTCCGGAACTCTTCGGTAATTTTTCTTTTTAAATTGTAGTTATTATTTTATTTATTTATTTCTAAAATTTCAGTTTTTTAATTTTATTGTAGAAAATTGAATGAACATTCCTTGCCTCAGTCATTTTATAAAAGTTCTTATTTTTAAAATGTTCTTATCTGTATTATTTCTTTATCTATTTTCTATTTGATTTCTGTTAAATTCCTTTCTATTATTATTTTTATTATTTATTTATTCACTACAGCTTCATGTATTCTAAATATCTATTTTTATTATTTTAATTTTTAATGGTGAATAATTTCAAAACATAAATTAGTTACATGATTTAAATTCCTCAATTTACTTTGTTTTACAAATTTTCACAAGTTATATGTCATTCTAAATTTATATTATTGAGTCTTACTTTGTAGATTTTTAATTAATAAAATGAAAATCAGATTTCTGTCATTTTCTCTCATATTTATAAAATGCTTATTAGATTAATTTATAACACGATTTTTCAATCGGTAAATCAATTATAACAAAAGTAAATTTTCCATGTGGGTGAAAAAAATCCAGACCAGGATTTGAACCAGGGATGTATTGGCTGAAGCGGCCAATGCTCTTCCAACTGAGCCATCCCGGGCCCGAATACTGGGGGACTATTTCACCCAAATAACCTTAACGATCCTATACTGGTCTGATACTATGGATCAATTCAACAAAATAAATCAAAAGTCAATGTATGGAAACTGCAGAAAATCGCTGCATATGAAATTATATTACATTAATTTATAACATGATTTTTCAATCAGTATATCAGTTATAATTGAAACTGAAAAACTGAGCAAAGAAATTCTTTGCTCAGTTTTGCACTGATGAAGAATCTCGATAGTAGATTCGAAACAGCTGTTTGCTACCTTTTCATACATTATTTATGCATTTATAATCATTGGTTTTTTAACTTTAAGCATTTTTGCACAAAGGCTTTATTTGCTATTTTAAAGCACTAAATGCAATGCACTTATAATTTAATGAAATATCATTCGACCCCTACTTAAGTAAAAAGAAATATAATGAAAAAGCATATGGTAGTTAAGCCATTTTGTGTAATCATAATAAAATATTTAAGTTTTCTTAATAAAAATAAATATACAATTTTAAATATGATGACATTTATACCAGCAAGAGCCTTAAAGTACTTGATTTATGAATGCTAATGCACATGATACACTAAATATGGTGTAATTTTTGCATACAAAAAACATAATTGATGTTTCAATTATGTAATAATTAAAATTAATGTGTCAATATTAGAATATTTTTACTCTTGCTCAGTTTATTTCTTAAGTGCAGGAACAAACAGGATAGAAAAAATCAATTGGTACTATTTAAAATAAAATGAGCTTTTCAAACAATCTATATATCAAGATATAAAAATAAAATAAATGTCTCTTATTAATATAAAAAAAAAAAAAAAAGCTATGAAAAAGTCTTATTAATAAAAAAAAAAAAGTCTATAAATCATCATACAATTTTGACAACTAGCATTTTTTTTTTTTCTTTTTTTTTTTTTTTTTTTTTTTTTTTTTTTTGTACTATTATCCATATTTCATGTATCATTAAAAAAATACTCTAATGCATGCAAGTGCTGAGATCCTTATAATCCTGCTAATCCGAGTTCTGTTATTCTAAGCTCTGCTTAATCTGAAATTGCTACCTGTCACTGGAAAAGAATTAACATCCCCCCCCCCTTTTTCTTAAAAGTGCTTACAATTAGTCACCGGGCTGTTCAGCTGGCGGTTAGTTTTTCTTGAATTTTCATTTCTCTTCTCCATTTGCCCATCTAGTTGAGGCTAGTCCATTTTACTTCTGAGGGGTGTCATATTCCCAAAGCAAAGGAGAAAGATTATTGTATTCTCTTTGGTGATGTGACTTTGTCTAACAAAAATATCATTCTAATTTGAAAACTCAAAGAAGTAAGATAATAAGTTTGTGAAGAGAATGAGTGGAATAGGAAATATGTGTCTATTTTGTTAGATATTAAAAGACAAATTTTAAAACAGTTAGATAAAGGAAAAAGTATAAAAAAATTGCGAATAAATGTTCTGTTGGAGATGTGACAATAAGTAATTGGAGAAGGAATTGTGCAAAAATTTATATCAGGTTCATACCTGTTCTAGGTGTGCCCAAGATCTAACACCTGATGATTGTTTTAAAAGCAGAAGAACAATGCACGAAAATTATTTAAAAAACAAAACAAGCGAGGCCCTCTTTTCGTGGTTTTCTCAACAAAAGTCTAAGGGCATGCTGATATCTGGTCTGATGTTGCAGGAAAAAGCTGTAGATTTTTGGGGGAAAAAAATAAAAAAAGCTGACAATTTTTTTTTTTTTTTTTTTTTTTGCCATCTTTGGTTGGTTAAAGAAATGGATAAAGAATATGGAGTTTGCCAGATGACTATTTGCAGAGAAAAACTTTCAGTGGACTTTGAGGCTGCAAATAGTTTCATACTGAATTAGACAATTTAATGGTAAAAAGAAATTCTCACTGAAGAGCAATTGTACAACTATGATGAAACTGGGTTGAATTTTAAATGACTACTTATTAAATCCTTAGTTCCAGAAATGAAAAATCTGTTCCTGATTTCAAAAAAAAGCAAAGAAAGATTAATTGTGATGTGTTCCTTCAATGCATTAGGGAAGCACAAACTATACTTATCAGTGGTTTTAAAAAATCCTAGAAAAACAGTTAGAATAAAAGAAACTTCCTTGTTAAGCACTTCTCTTGATAGATAATACCCTGTTACATCCTGAAAAAGGAAGATTTGAAAAGTAGAGTTATTAAAAGTCTTGTTTTTACCGGCAAATGTTACTAGCCTTATTCAGCCTATAAACCAGGGGGTTATCAATGATCTTAAATTGAAATATCACAAAATTATGCCCACACATATTTTGTAAAAAGATACTGCATCTTTGATTCAACAAATAATAAAAAAAAAATACTGTCAAAAAAGCTATGAATTAATTTGCTGAATCATGAGAAAGAATTAAATAAAACTATAAAAAAAAACAGCTTGCATTATATCCTATCAACTAAAGACCTCACAGATAATAACAAAAAGAAAAAATAGAGAATCACAAATATGTTGAAATTATAAATACAGTTTTGAAACTTAGCAGATAATTGTGTTGAAGAGTGGCTTTAGGGTGATGAGAAAGAGGAGCTTACTGACTGTGCAATATTTCACATTGTTACTAATGTGTGGTGCATTGTTACCAAAATTGGTGAAGCTAAAGATTTAAAAGATCAAACAGAGAAGATCATTTCACATGCAGCATGCACAGTGGTGTCCTTTTGCTATATTGAGCAGCAACTAGATGCTTTACCGCAACAGTGCAAAAAGAAAGAAACTTTCTTCTCAAAAACAAGCAACTTTTGATTAATATTTTTAACTTTAAATATGTATAATGTTATTTAAAATACATTTTTATATTTTTTAATCTATAAGCTCCTATTTTTTTTCACTATTTGATCAGTCATGTTTTTAGTCATTAGTATTTTTTAGTTTATATAAAATGGAATTTTTTGCTTCAATTTTATTATGTAGTCTATTAAATATGAGTTTTCAGTAATCTGAGTCTGTGTCACTCCTGATCAACTCGGATTATCGGAACTTTACTACAATAAAGAGAAAACAAGATGATTATAAAGAGAATGTTATTTAATATTTTCATTCTTGTTAATAAGATTAATTCTAAAAACTATCATCTGTTGAAAATTAAAAACATTTTTACATTTAAAAAATTATTTTTAAATGTAGTATTTTTAATCCTTTTTAACACTTCCCAGCGCAGTTTCAAAGTGTTTATGAATTTGGTTTGTCTGTCTGCCCACTCTCTAACTCTCATAAATATATTCAGATTGACATGTAATTTTTATATGTTATTGAGATTTAGTTTGGAAATATCCAGAGTTGAAAATGAAGTGTACAAAGGGTATAGCCGGGTTTCTTAGTAAAATATGCCCTTGAGTCAACCATACCGAGTCCTACATAGATCGATAGCCCATAAAAAGAAATTCATTTCTCCCCAGTTTTAAGTTTGTATCTCAAGACCATGGGGGGTAATGGCCCTAAATGCCTGTTTTGGAAAAGAACGCATTGTGACGAAACTACTAAACAGATTTCAACGAAAAAAATAAGGGATGTAAAAAACCACCATACGAATGTTTGACAATTTTTTCAGATTTTTTTAAACAAAAAAACAAGTTTTCTAACATTTTTCCTGTTTTTAAATGTACATTTTAATTAAAAATAAACTGAAATTTCTGAGTGACCACCTTAATTTTTTTGGATGAAATACTATGAGACATGATGCATATTCACTATCGATTTCAACTTTCTACGTATGGTGCATCATATTAAAAAAAGGGCAAAATCATATTCAAGAGGAAATGTGGGGCGTGTCTCGGACAAATTTCACGCCTTTTTTTAAAAATACCTTGTGAATTAATATGTGAGATTTGAAAAGAAGGCATGAAGTTTGTCCAAGACACGCCTCACATTTTCGCCGGAATATGATTTTGCCTTTTTATAATATGATGCACCATACTTAGAAAGTTGAAATTGATAGTGAATATGCATCATGTCTCATAGTATTTCATGCAAAAAAATTAAGGAGGTCACTTAGAAATTTCAGTTTATTTTTAATTAAAATGTACATTTAAAAACAGGAAAAATGTTAGAAAACTTGTTCTTTTTGTTTAAAAAAATCTGAAAAAAATGTCAAACATTCGTATAGATTTTTTTTTTACATCCCTTATTTTTTTCGTTGAAATATGTTTAGTAGTTTCGTCACAATGTGCTCTTTTCCAAAACAGGCATTTAGGGCCATTACCTCCCATGGTCTTGAGATACAAACTTAAAATTGGGGAGAAATGAATTTCTTTTTATGGGCTATCAATCCATGTAGGACTTGATGTGGTTGACTCAAGGGCATATTTTACTAAGAAACCCGGCTATACCCTTTCATTTACAGGGCCACACACATACACACACACAAAAAAAAAAAAAAAATGCTACATTATGATTTATGAGGCAAAAAAATATTTATGGTGCATCTTATTATTGTTACAGTATTTTAAATATAATAAGATTGGTATGCATTTTTGAGGTCACCTTCAACATGCTTTATCAGGAATATAAAATGTGTAGCATTTATAGTTCATTTACTGGGATGCACTAAAGAATTTCATTACATTATGATCTATAGGGAATAGGGAAATCAGTTGTGGTGCATTTTAATGTTATTATGATACTTTCATTGCATGAAAAAAATGAAATTTCTTAATATTCTGTTACTGTTGGAAAATGTTTTATAATCAGTGTTTTATGCATGATTTTTTATTCTTATTAGTTATAACCTTGACCCCCATAATGAATTCACTGATGAAAAGTTATGGCAAGTTCTAGAAGATGTCAATATGAAGCAAAAAGTAAGCAGCCTGTTCATTGTTTATTTAAATTAGTTTAATTGGAAATGTATAAATTAGTTTATGAATTACACTAATCTTATATATGCTCTTAGAGGCTATTCAAGTCACTCAAAAAGACACGGTTGATGATGTTAAGTCTGTGAGAGCATTATTTTCAAATATTTCATTCAGATTTTAATACTTTTACATGATTTTTGCATAGGATAGCTGAGGACAATTCACAACCGGCCTAGTTTTTACTTTTTCAATTTTGGTTTCAGATTAAAAAAAAAAAAAAAAAAAAAATTTAAATTTCAAAACTGGTTTAAACCAGCTCTGAAATTAAAACTGTCATAATATAAAAAATAATATAAGCAAAATTGAAAAAATAAATACTAGCTCCGGTTGTAGATCGTCCTAGCTATCTTATACAAAAGAAATCATGTAAAAGTATTAAAATGTGAGTCACATGCTTAAAAAGAACGCCCCCCCCCCCCCATAGAATTAACATTATCATCCGGGTCTTTTTCAGTGACTAGGGTGGGGCATTAAGATAAGGAAGTTATCAGTCACAAAAATTGTGAAAACTGTACCATAACAGGGTTTATAAATTCACAGAGGAATCCGGGAATAATAGAAAAATGAATGGAAAATTTTCAGTCATAAATTCTCAAACAAAAGATTAGAATATACTTCATAAATTGGAAGAATGGTGAGCTATAATTGATATTCTTTGCAAGTACCCTGTATTCTGGCATGTAATACATTACAGAGCATAAATGCAACCTAAGATTTCACACTATTTTTCTATTTTTTTGGCATTTGCTGTTTATTCCTCTAAATCTATTTTCTTTATTGGATTTTCAAAAAGCTTTTCAAATCTTCCTCAATTTGTATAAGCTAGTTGCATCTTTTTTGGTTGGTTGGCTCATTAATTCAAAAATATCAATTCCTTTTTAATTTACTTTTTTTTTTTTCAATATTAGATTCCCGTAGGCACTGAATTATGCACTGAAATATACAACACTTATTTTTGTCTTAGTGGGGATTTATCTTATGTAATTGTATGTAGATTGCAAGAGCAAATGCTCAAACTGTTTGAAACCCTTTTAAATGATGATGATTCTAAACGAAATGTTAAAAAATTAAAATTTTATAAACTATTGTTTCATCTTGTTCATAAAAAAAAAGTTGAATTCCTAATTCCTTTATGATTTTTTTATTTGACAGCAAATTTAATCTATCAGAGAATGTAAAAGATTTGATCTTTTATTTCTTTAAAGTTATTTTCAAAATCATCAACTACTTTTTGGCATAATCCATGAAATTAGTTTTATCTCCATATGCATAAATATTTCAGATATTCTTCAAGTTTCAAATAATTGAACTATTTTATCAATATCCTGTTTTTTCCCTCATAAGTTCATACAGAATAATGTAGAATAACCTAGAACTCTGTACACTGTATATGCTCATTTAAAATTATTTCTTTTTATTGCATAATAAAAATTAGTTTTTTATGAACATGCATATATGTATTAATTTCTTGCTTTCATTTCAGGTTGCTTCTTTAGATGGAGGTATTGATGCTGTTGTGATGGAAGAAGGAAATAATTTCTCAATGGGTGAAAAACAGTTATTGTGTATGGCTAGAGCATTACTACATGAAAGCAAGGTATTTTAATTTTATAGTGAAAATTTATGAATTTTAAAACGTACTTTGGTGTATTTTTTCTTTGAGATGTTTACATTTGTTAATTAAGAATACTGTACAAATTAGCTTTAGAAATTAGAAATAAATGTCACTTAATAATTTAAAATCGTAAAGTTTGAGTTCATTTAATAAAAGAATGTATCAGATTATTCAAGATGTTCCTTTTTTTTTCATTGACCAATAGCTAGCTCCTAAATTGATAACTTTAGATGCACAAGGTGATTGACCCGTACATCTCACAATATAGATAAAAACCGTCATATACAATCTCAGCAAAAAAAAAATCTTGACGCTTGCAATTTTAGATGTTTTGTTGAATATCTAGAAATATAGATAAGGAATTATTATGAAACTCCAGGTGTGTAAACTAAATAGTACAGGTCGTATATTTTCATGAAGATTTTCCCCCGAAATCCCATAGGGGATCGTCAACAAATTGAAAAAGAACGAAGATCTTTTGGATAACCCTATCAAAAAACTAATGTAGCAAAAACGTTCAAACTGCAGATTATGATAAAGTGATTTATTGTAATAAAATGTGTTCATTTTTATGATTATAGCATGTATACTTACCGCATAAAGATTTTTATAAAAACAGTCCAAAGTTTTGCCAAGTTTTTTGTTTATAATTTGCAAAGTTCTCAATAAAAAACAATGTTCTTTTCAGAAAATACGATAATCAACATTATACATAACACCCTGCACTTGAAATTAAAAAATATTAATTGTATGAAAAATAAGCAGGTCTACTAAATACATTTTCACTGTGCGTGCGTCAACTGTATAAAAATTTCATTTGCATATTGTGTTAGCTACATGTATGGAGCAACTTTTGTTAAAGGTTTAAAATCATAGCTTGAACATTCTGAAAATTATCATTGATAGAATAAGATCAAAATCCGTTATTTCCAAAATGAAGCAAAAAGATGAGGAGCTCTGTCCAAATACAGTAATATGTGCAATATTGTGTAGAACTAATCAATGGAATGTGGATATAGCCCCTCATGTTTTTGTTTCATTTTGGGAATAACAGATTTTGAACTTATTCTTTTGATGATAATTTTCAGAATTTTCAAGCTATGATTTTGGAAGTTTAACAAAAAATGCTCTATATATTTAGCTAACACAATATGCAAATGAAATTTTTATAGAGTTGACGCATGTGCAGTGAAAATTTATTTAATAAAACTGCTCATTTTTCATACAATTATTAATATTTTTCAATTTTGATTAAAGGGTGTCGGGTACAATATTGTTTCTCATATTTTCAGAAAAGAAAATTGTTTTATATTAAGAACTCTGCAAATTATAAGCAAAAAACTTGACAAAATTTGGGATCATTTTTATAAAAACCTTAATTTTTCTACGAGTTTACATGCTATCTGCATAAAAATGAACACAGTTTATTGCCATAAGCCATTGAATCATAATCTGCAGTTTGAAGGCTTTTGCTACATTAGTTTTGACAGGGTTAATCAAAAGATATTCATTCTTTTTCAATTTGTAGACGGTCCCTTATTGGATTTTGGGGGGAAATCTTCGCAAAAATGTATGACTATTCTGAAATGCTGTACTATTTTGTTTATACATCTGGAGTTTGAGTCAATCTACATGTATATTTCTAGATATTTAACAAAACATCTGAAATCGCAAGTGTCAAGATTTTTTTTTTTTTTTTTTTTTTTTTTTTTTTTTTTTTGCTGAGACTGTATATTATTTCTGATGCTAACATCCTCTTTTCTCTACTCATATTAAGCACACAGTCATGAATGAGATGTTTTATTAAAAGTTCTGCAAGCAGTCTTTGACAAATTTCTTTAAAACATATTTGATTTTAAAAATATTGAAATTAATGAAAAATGAAAATGCATCAGCAAATATTCTTAAAGATTGTGGCAAGAAAACTTTGCACAGGTGTCTTATACATACAACTCTTGTAGATTTTTTACATTTAAAGTTTTTTTTAAGAATGTTTGCTAACAATACTAAAAGTTATATTTATATGAAAAATAGCGATAATGCATTCAAATAAAAGTTTCAGACAAATTAAAAGTGATATTTTCATGTTAGCCATACGTGAAGAAATCTCTATTTACAATCTGGTTTTTTGATTTTGTTCATTTCAATGCTTTAAGTGCTAAAATCGATTGCATGTCTTAAATTTGTGTTTTATTTATATTCAAGTGTTTTTTTTTATTGATTGATGAATGTTTTAATTTCATTAGGAAATATAAGTTGTAAAAAATGATTAACTATTTATATTAATTTAAGCACAAATGGTTTTTCTTTCATGATCGTCCACATGTGATAGTGATTAGGGATGTACCGAATATTCGGTATTTATTCAGTATTCGGCCTATTCGGCCATGTTACCGAATATTCGGTTAGGCTGAATATTAAACTATTCAGTTAAGCCGAATATTCGGCTTGGCCGAATATGAAACTATTCGGCCTGCCGAATTTTCAGTTTGGCCGAATATCAAAGTATTCGGCCAAATCCAATACTTAATAAAGTCTTTTAAAACACATTTTACACTTTCTACTTTTAACTGTCAATTTATTAATATATTTAAAATAATTAGAAATAAAATCATATTTAAGTAATATAGAATCTTTTTACATTATTTATTTGCTGTTTGTAAAGTTTAACTTAAGAAAATTAACCATGAGAAGGATTAAAATTATGATTTATTAGGATTCTCCTTAAGAATAAATGATGCGAGTGCAGATGCAAGTTCCTAAATTCTATTTAGTAAATAATCTGTTTCTTGCTTTTCCCAAAAGTCCTTAAACAAGAAAGGAAAATTTTTGAGATTAGTAATAGCTATCAAGGCAGACAATTTTTTGTTTATGAAACCATAATCATATTCAACTTATTGAATCATAAATGCATTGTATTTCATCTCACTTTAGGTCAAACTTGTGTTTTCGTTTGTTGCATTAACAATAAATAAGATACCATAACTATATTTTCAACTCACATGCTTTGATTTCTGTAAAATATGATATGATGGGAAGGATGGAAAATGCCACTATTCATAAGAAAAGAACTATGAGCTAGACATTCCTTTATTCAGAATTAAGTTGAATACTTTATATTGAAAAAAATCTGTCTTAATCTGTCTTGAGTTATTTATAAAGAACAGATATGAGACTGTACAGTTTTTCTTCAACTATTTTTCTTATTATTTCTCTTTGATTTCAAAATGTTTGTTTCAATTCGTAGAAGAAATGAAATTTAAAATTTTACTAATTGAAAAAGTCTCATAATTATGCTTCTTAATAAAAAAAAGGCAGATTTTTTTCATTACTGAATGTTCTTATAAAAAGCTCTTGTTTATCAAAATATATGTTTCTTTTATTAAATATTATGTAAAATTGTTTTAAAAGGTAACATTTTAATACCTTTAAACTTTGAAATATAAAAAGTATTTGAAAAGCCGAATATTCGGTATTCGGCCCAACAATTACTATTCGGTATTCGGTGCATCCCTAATAGTGATAGAATTGAAAAAAACTCATGCTTGAAAATTATTTTGAAAGCAATAAAATTTATAACTTGTGATGCAGTTTTCAAACAAATTGCATTTGGACATACATTTTTTTTCCTTTTTGACAGTGTAAAAATTGAAAATGTATGGCATTTATACGTTTAAAAAATTGCAATAAAAATTTAATTTAATTATTTGCTGTTGCCATTGTCAGAATTATGTTAGCATTATGCATGGACATGTTTGTCCTTCATAATATAGTTAGTTTCAGTTGCAAAAATGTTTTAAACGTCTATCATCATATAGTTCTATTTATTACAAAACAGTTAAATATTAAAATTTTTACATGGTTCCAGGAAAGCTTTTTCACTTTTATAATAAATAAAAGAGTAAAAATTTTATAATTCTACAATTATAATGTACAAAGTTAATGATAGTTTAAATTTTGTGATCTTTTTTTTTTTTTTTTTTTTTTTTTTTTTTTTTTTAATATTAAAACTGAAAAAAACAGTTTTGCCTGCTTTCTTTTTCCTTTTTTAAAATGAAAATCACAAAAATATTAAATTGACCAGGTTAGTTTCATTCTTTCAAGTAGATTTGGAAGGAAGTCAAGTTTCCTTATTTCCTTTTTCTAGTTGAATGCTTTCATGTTTTTTCCATCATATTAACAACTGCCTGTAAATATGTTATTATTGCAGTGAAGATATATGAATAATGAATGCAAGAAAAACAGTTCTAGATTCAATATGGGAGAAAAAAAATCTTCACTCCAAACAAAAACAGCACTTCTGTTACATTTTTGAAATATAAATGTTTATGTGGATTTTTATATATAGTTCTGAAACTTGTTACAAATGCAAATTTACATAATTATAATATTTTTGATTATTTTATAATGTGACAAGTTGCCTGTTGTATATCCATTACTAATCCTTTGCATCTCACTATTAGCAGGCTTTGCTTGTTGATTTTTCAAAATAAACCTTGAATCAAAAAAAATTTTCAATGAAATTGACATATTTTAAAGCAATATGGATTACTATCTGTTATGTCCCTCCATGTTGCTGAAAATGATACAAATGTAAATGCGCTATTATTTTTTCTAATGTGTCATTCAAAATATGAGGATTTGCTTTAACTAATAATACAAGTCTCATGGAAATCTATCCAATAGAACTTGTTTAAAGACTAAATTTTCATACTGTTGACCTTTCTGCCATACTTTTTATAACTAAACAATGTAGAAAAACTAGTAATATCCAAAAATCATTCCCGAAAAATATTCTAATTAATATTGCAAGTCCCATCAAAATCTATTCAGCAGAATATTTTAAAAAAATCTAATGTTTCATAATGAGGCCCAACTGATTATAGAAATTTCTATCATAATTCTGTATTTAAGCAACATAGAATGGTGCATTATAGTCTAAAACCTTCCCTGAAAAATTATTTAACTAACAGTGTAAATCCCATTAAAATCTATTCAATGGAACTCAACTTATATGCTGCTAAAACAAAATTCTTATATGCATTTTATTTATGTAGTAGGTAATATATTTCCCTTTCCCTTATAAATTGCTATGAACTTGTTGTCTAATTAGAATTTCTATTCTTTCACACTTTTTATTTTCAAACCTTTCTATTTTCTATTGTGTTTAAAACTACACATGTGTGTTGAATTTAGAGATAGTAATTAATAAACTTAGTATTTAAGTGCAAGATGTTTGCTCTTGTGGTTTTCTTTAATTTCCTTTCTTAGAGAAAAACTATCTACTTCATTATTAGTCTACATAGTCAAGTCTACATAGCTTTTTGTCTTTTAACTTGTGCTTGTTGCATCTAAAAGGCACAAAACATATTATTTTCCATAACCATTCTTCTATTAATTAAAAAAAATATGTGCATGTTTATTTACACTGTCTCTAAAATAACTTTTAAAAAAATCTATAATTTTATCTGTATTTCAAAATTAATTTTATTTATTTATTTATTTATTTTGTTTTTGTTAAGATAATTCTACTTGATGAAGCAACTGCTTCTATAGATGGAGAAACTGACAAATTAATTCAGAAGGCAATTCTTGAAATCTTCTCAAATTCTACTGTGCTGACAATTGCACATAGACTATCTACAGTTGCATATTGTGATAGAGTGATGGTTTTATCTGAAGGAAAGGTAGCAATTCGTACTTTTCTAGTTTACCATTCTTACCTGATATATATATTGTTTGTAATTATGTGTTTCCTTTTATCTTGGGGATTCATTTCAAAGTTTTTGCAAATGTTTCTTTTAACAAGTATTTTTATAAAATAATTTCAGATTTATATATTTTGCAACAGATGTTGAATAAACTGGTGAAACTCAAATAAAGGCAAAAACCAATTTAATGAATGTAACTTCTTAATAAATTTAAATTAAATTCTCACTAAATTTCTTAATTTCTCACTACTGTGATTTCATGTAGATAAGCCGCAGCTCAAACAATTCTGTTTCGACCCAGAAATTTTCTTAAATAAAATGTAAAATTTTGAATCACGATATTCATTTATCTTAAATTACTGAATAGATTTTCTGGGTTGAAAAAGAATTGTTTGAGCTGCGGCTTATCTACACAAAATTACGATAATTCTTAATAAATTTGAAGTAAGAAATTAATAACTTCTCTCCTTCATTTCTTAATTGTATGGTGTTATTAAGAAGCTTTTTGATTTTCTATAGATTTTATTAAGTGTTATAAGAGAGAAGAAATAGTAATAAAATGTGGAAAAATTAGTATGCAAAATATTAAATAAAATACTTATTTTCCAAAACTCTCCTGGAGGAGAAAAAAAAAAGTTATCATATAATGTATAAATGATAGAAAGTTAGTTATTAGAATGTTTAAAATAATTTCTTCTACATATTTTTAAATAACTCTAAGATTAATCCCATGAGGATTTGGGGGATATATTATATACCATCTAATTTTAATCTAAATTAGCATCAAAAACCTTTTTTTTTTTTTTTTTTTTTTTTTTTTTTTTAAATCTTTTTTTTATAATTTTGATGGAAAAAAATATAAAATTTCTTTTTCTTATTTTCAAATAAAATATTTTGAAAATTCTGTTGTGAATTCAACATTACAGAAACATACTTATCTCTCGAAGGGTTAATTAATAACTGGTCGGGTTGGCAACTCCAAAACTTCCTTCTATATTATACATGTTAATACTTACTGAAAAATGCAGCCCAGCAGTGCTGCTAGTTAGATTTATGCCAAAATCTAATCAGCAACAACTTATGTCAACTTCTAGGTGAATGGTAAGCTTGATGAAAATCATTGCATTATTTTAAAAATAAAGCTGTTGTGAAATCATAAAAAAAAACATCATATCACTACCATCTGTTGGGTGATTTACACAAAAAACTAATTGGAAACAATTTATATCAGATATTAAATGAATTTGATGTTTGTTGAAAATCCATGCACTAGTTCTTGAAATACAGCTAATGTGAAAATCATGAAAAATGCAGCATAGCAGCGCCACTTATTGGGTGATTTACACCAAAAACTAAACAGCACTAACTTATATCAGGTACTAACAGAATTTAAGGTTTGATGAAAATCCATGCATTAGTTTTTGAGATAAGCTATTGTGATAATCATGAATAATGCTGCATGGCAGTACTTTCTGTTGGATAATTTACATAAAAAATTAATCAGCACTAAATTATGTGAAGGACTAACTAAATCCAAAGTTTTATGAAAATATGTGCATTAGTGATGAGATATAGCTATTGTGTAAATTGAGATAAATGCTGCTTTGCATTGTCACCTGTTGGGCAATTTATAACAAAAAGTAATTAGTGCTAATTTATATCAGGGATTAGCTAAATCTAAAGTTTTATTAAATTTTGTTCATTGGAACTTGAGATAAATCATCCACAAAATTTGTGTCATATACAGACAGACTGCAGACAAACTCACTGACAGTCATTTTGTAAAAACGTGCTTTTCAGGATCTCTGACTCCTAAAATGTGTAAATCCATCAAAAACTGGAATTTGAAAATTTTCATAAATCCAATGCTTTCTCCTTGTACAGATAGTTGAAAGTAAAAATCAAAATTTAAATTTGATGCAAATAAAAAAAAATTCCATAAGAACCTTTAACTAAGCAATTTTTCACTTTAAAAATGTTTATTAAAAGAAAGAGAAACAGTATTCTCCCTTCAATACCAGATTTTGTGTTGCTGAGTTCACAAAGGTTTTATAATGTATACTTGAAATGTTTGAAAAACGATATAACCAACAAGCAGCTGCAAAGACAATCATGGATGAAAATCTAGGATTAGTTAAATCTCGATTCACACATTAAAACACAATCGGTCTGCCAAGTCATATCTTGGTGGAAAACACATAAAAACCTGATTTTAACGGTTGACTCATAGGTTTAGCATTATGTTTTCCTGCTCCCAATCATCCATGTTTTTTCATACTTTGTACAGTAAAGCACAGTGATAAACCTATGAGTCAACTGCTAAAATCAGGTTTTTAGGTGTTTTTCACAAAGATATAATTTTGCAGATTGATTGCATTTTAATATGTGAATCGAGATGTAACTAATCTTAGATTTTTATCCATGAACTCGATAACAATAAGTAATAATTAATAACTCTAAGTCTAATAGTTGATGATAAGCCCAAAGAAGATGAGATATTTGTGGCATGAGTTAATGATGTGACCTGTTTAACAATCCTAGAATTTGTGATGCAAGTTCCCTGTTTCCAAAATTATATGTATGGGTTTAATAAATGTTGCTTCAAAAATTCACTCAAATTATAAATAAAAGCCTTTATTTGATATCTGACAGGCTTTTGATAGCAGTGTTGAATTCGGACATTTTTCTCTTGAAAAGGTTTCTGTGGCTCCAGTAGCAACATTATAGAATCATGTTGGAAATGTACTTTTTAACCATTAAAAATACAATGTCTCAAATCTACCAGAAGGGGGTGTGTGCTCCCCTCTTTTTCCCCAGGTTACACCCTCTAAAGTTAACACTGTTTTATAGGTTTTTTGGAAACCTGTGGTCTTAAGGGCCCCCTCCTCTTCTTTTCCCTGGGTCACCCCCTGAATTTAACATTGTTTTATAGAGTTTTTTAAATGCTTGTGGTGATGTTATCCATTAAGGATCAGGATCCATAGTTTTCTCAACCCTATTCTCTTCACTATGGAACCTGAGGTGCTATAAGCATATGTCCAGACAGAAAGTCAGCGTAATATGGGACCCTCAATGTTTGCTTCCCAAGCAAGCTTGGTACTCATTTTACCAATTGCAGAGCAATGAAAGGCTGAGTAAACTTTGGCCAACGTGGAGTCTTCTTTACACTGCTGTCAAAAATGTTTGTGGAAAATAATATTTGTGCTAGCTAGGCTCTATGTTAGTCATCAGTGGCTAATGAACTTAGTTTTTTAGTCACTATTTTATTCCAAAAGCAGAATTTTCTATGTCAGTCTGCAGCATACTAAAATTTATCTGTGATCTGACAATGCTAGATTAAACCTACTAAAACATTATCCCATAAAATAAGAAAAAAAAATACCTTTATAAAGGAAATATAATAAAATTATGAAACAAATATCATAAATATAGAAGCTTACAGTATATTTCAGCTTTTTTTTTTTTAAGCTAGTGGATTAATCTGCAAAGTCTAAAATAATCTGCAGTGCCTTCTGCCTTGCTGGACTGGACAGTTTCTGCTACTATGTACTTTATGAAGTTGAATCGATAATTTTTTTTCTTATTTTAAAATATGTTTTATTTGTATAAAATAATGACTGAGAATTTTGTTAATTTTTTTTAATTTATTATTCTAAAATATAAAGCATTGCTTTTTATATTTTTTTAGATTGTTGAATTTGATCAACCTACCATTTTACTAGCAAATCCAAACAGTCATTTTTCAAGAATCATGGCATCATCTCATCTGTCTGAATAATTGTGATTTTCGTACTTCATCATCATTTTGCACATTTTACTGAGTCAACTATTAATTATTTATGTTGTAATTTGACATTAGGAAATTATGTTTTTTTTTAGATTTTGTAGTCATGTTTATAAAGTTTTCAGAAGTATTCTTCATTCACCACAGTTACCTTTTTTTAGAACTATACTTTTTGCTTGTAAAAATTTAATTTTTTATACCAAAATTTGATTTTTAGAAACATTTTCTTATTTTTGTAATGTGATAGGTATGTGTGTGAATTAGGTAGGCGAAATATTGTACATGAACTTTGTTTCTAACAAGTGCCTTCTCATTCAATAGGTGTTTACATCCTAGAACTTTTAATTTTATATTTATTCTTTTAAATCAAAATTTGAGGTTTTGAATCAGCTTACTAAATTATTTTAATCTTCTCATTTTGTTAAAAAAGTCAAACTGATTTTTATCAGTAGTTTTAAATTGTTAGGAAAACAGCCTTTGTTGTATGTTTATTATTTAAATAATTAAACTATTTAAATAATTTTTATTTTTTTAATCAAAATTTGAGGTTTTTGAAAAGTATTTTACTGATTCAGCTTACTAAATTATTTTAATCTTCTTATCTTGTTATAAAAGAAAAATCAAACTGATTTATATTAATAATTTTGAAATGTTAAAAGAGGGAAAACAGCTTTTGTTATACGTTTATTATTTATATAATGATACTAATAAACTATCTGTAATTTTATGGAACAAAAAAGTTTTATGCATTCTTATTTTATAATAAATACTAAAAAAAATTTTTTTAATTAAAAAAATCTGTTGTACTCAAATATGCAAAAATACTGCTAAAAAATTAAGTAACAAAGTGTAAGAGAATTATATAATCTTAAACTTTTGGGGTGATTCTCAATCTGTAAAATAAATGTAACTAGACATATAAAACTAGACATTTTGTAAAATTCTTCTTTTTTTTTTTTTTTTTTTCCTTTTCTTTTTTACAACTTCGTTAAATATACATAAAGTCATTTTTTTTTCGCTTTTACTTATGTATGTAAGTGTGTTCATTTGCACACATCTTATTTAAGCTATATTCTGCAATAGTATTTAATAAAAAGTACAGTAAAGCATCATTTATACGACGATCACTTATACGACGTTTTAATGCGGTCCCAATTCGTTCCTATTCATTTTCATGTAAAAATATATCTTTTATACGACGCCCAAAATCGTTTATACGTCGATTTTTCGATTTTGTATAGGTTTATTTTTGTTCATTTTTCTTGTATATTTTAAAAACGAGTGGAAGTTTGCAGTTATGGATGACACCAAAGAGCGTGTTTAAATGCACTCCGCATTATATAAATGTGGGCTGCTGTTCGATTAGTCTGAAAAATCAGCTTACATGAAACAGATTACACTGGGAGGGGTCATTCTTTTTTCGAGGATGGTCACCATTCCCGACCTGTTTTAAATTGCAAATAGACTATCCTTCTAACTGTTATCAGTGTTAGTGACTTTTAGTTGGCCACGCGGGGTTTTTGATCTTTGACTTTAAATGGAAAGGAAATGATGTACTGCAAATGAGGAACCTTTCGGTGAAACATAAATAAAGGTACTCAAATTTAATTTGCTTACTAATTCTGCCCCTCCCCCCTCTTTTGTTTAATTTACAAATTCATGCAAATCTGCACGTTAAACATTAAAATTAAGTGAAAACAACATTAATTCTAGTTTTAGAAGTGAAAATCGATTAAACGTCGTTATCGTTTATACAACGTTTTTCGGTAGTCCCTTCGGCGTCGTATAAACGATGCTCCACTGTAATGCAATAATGTACAGATACATTCATATACTAATAAAGAATTTGATAATAATTTTTAAATAAAATTTTTATTTTCAAAATAAGTTAGTTTTTGTTGCATTTAGCAGAAAGTTCTACACTGTAAACACCTCATTTGTGTCTTGTTTTCTTAAAAAAGACTGAAAAATCTAAATTTTTTGGATACCTTTTTTAATATTGCTATTTGTGCTTTTGTATAATTGAAATATAAATGAGTTTGTCATTAGTGACAAAATAAATTACACCTTCATAATGACTAGAAGATTCTTTGAGTATCTTAGAAAATAATATATTTATATTTTCGTTATCATGTATGATTGAGTACAAATTTCAAGTTTATTTTTCTAGTAATGAAAGGACTTTATTGGAGCTTATTTATTCTGGAAATTGTATAATTTTTATTTTCTGTTCTTCAAAGCATTTATAAAAGTGCCATTTAATAAAAATGAACTTGTTGATAGAACTCTTTCTTACTTTAATTGTTATTGTTGTTGTTGTTGGCTATTTGATGTTGACTTTAGTTGATTTTGAAGAAGTAATCTAAATGGATCTCAGAAATTCATTGAAGGAAGACTGAGACTTTTTAAAGACTGGATAATTTCTATGAAATAAATTTTATCTTCATAAAAATGTGTTTAATCTTTTGAGATGTATGTTTACTCTAAAATTTTTTATGTTAGTCTCTTCAGAGTAATAACACAAGCCTACAAAAAAAAATAAATAAATAAATAAATAAAGTGAAGAATGTTTTTCATGTGATTTTAGGGGAAGAAATAATTATAAATGCAAATTACGAATTTCTGATTGCTTGGTAAATTAAAAATTCATTCATAAAGACATTGGATTTCTAATAGTTCATTTCTGAATGTAGTTATAAAGACACAAGATATCTTGGTTACCTCCAATAAACTTTACAATATCGAAAAATACCAAATCCTTTTTTCTTCACTTGCAGCAGTGATGATAATTTAGAAGTTTTAATGTATATATTTGTGATTTAATGTGATATCCTAAGAGTTTTGAGAGAATAGCATTATTTTATTTTTTAATTAGAAATACTTCTTTTATGTAAATTATTTTTTAGTTATTTCCTATATTTTCTGTTAGTACTAACAAAAAGGTGTATATTATAGCATATTTATTGAAAATGATATATCCAACTCTCTATTAAGGCTGCTCGTCATTCTGCTTCCAAATTCTCCTCGGTAATATAGATGTTTGATACATTTTTATATTCAAAGTATTTGCTCAGGAAAATAATATTTTTGTTTCCCTTTTTCAATGTTTTATTCTTAAAGGCTGTTATTTTTTTTTTTTCTTAGTTCTCAAAATATTTCAAAAATCTTGCTTAATTTAATGTTTTATGTTTTAAAACTGATGAACTGAGAGTAAAATTTTAACGCTAGAAATATTTTGAAATTTATGAAAGAGAGATATCCTTTAACAAGAGAACACTGACATAAGAAGTTAAAAATATTAATTTTCCTAAGTGATATTTTGAATAGTAAAAATGCATCTGTAGATTTAACTACTTAGGGGATTTCGAAAGCTGGATGACTAGCGGTCTTTATATTGTCTCTTACAAATTGAGTTGCTATTATGAGAAATTGTTTTCTTTTTTAAATTTTTGTGCAGACTTTTTAAAGCAAAAATACAGATGTATTATTAAAATTCAAACACCTTTTCTTTGTTTTTGTTTTCCCTCTCACTTTTGTCTTCTCCTCTACTCTCCCTTTATTCTGAATATTTCAATTGATATAAAAAGAAAATATGCATTAGTTTAGAAAAATCATGTCCTGAAATACTGATTAAGAAGTTATAAGCATTTTTCTGTAAACACTGTTTTAATATCTGTAATAACTATTAAAATTAATGTAAATCAAAATAAACTGATAATAAATTTACATTATTTTAGCTTGATACTTATATATAGTTTTTTATTTGTATATTTATTTATATGTACTGATAACTTTTTTTTGCATTCCTGAATAGTTTTATTATTACTATTTTATTTTTGTATTGTGCATGTGCATAGTTAGTTAGACTTTGCTTGTCTTTCAATTGTATATTTTATTGAAAAAGGCTGACTTGAAATAATTTTTAGAGATTTTTATTTTTTGAAAGCAAAATGCTTTGCTTGAATTTACATTTTAATCTTGTTGTATTTTCTTAATATTTTTCCACACTTTTAAGTTATTGTTTATTATTATTAGAGAAAATATATTTTGACTACAGGTTTGCATGCATTATTAGGTATAGTTTTTAATTTGTTTTTCACTAAATGTTATTTCTGCATTTTCTTCTGTTTCAATTTGGGCTATTTCTAGTATATCACTTTGTTGTGAAAGTTATATCATTACTATTTATTACTGATATATGGTTTAGAAGAAAAAAGTAAAATAAAACCTTAACTGTAAAATATTTGAATTAAAAATTGAAATAAATTATTTATTAATAATTAAATAATTACTTATTAATAATTAAAGAAATTATTTGAAATAAAGTATAAATATTCCATTATAAAACAGGAAAAATTAATCATGTGATTTTACTGACTACAATTGCAAGTTGTTGCATATGCAGAAGATGAGAGTTCTTATTTTTGATTTTGATCTCTTTTTTGGTTCCTTCATGTTATTTTTTAACATTGTCATTAGCAGCAGAGTGCATCTAATGTAGTTCATGTTGTTTAATCTGTGTTCTTTACTGTGCATAATAAATTTTCATTCAAAATTATTTTCATGTTTATACATCTATGTTTCATATTTTTTCACTTTTCATGACAAAGAAAAATGTGAAGAATTTTTGCATTAAGCATAATTTTGAATGATTAATGGTTACATGTCTATATTTATGTATATTAATTTGTTGTGTGGAGAGAAGTCTGTCCTATTTGTTAATATTTTAATTAGAAATAAATGCAAATGCTGCCAAATTGCAGTTGTTTTATGTGCTATCGAATTAGAGATCTAAAAGTCTGCAGAAAAGCATGAAAACTGTAATAAAAATCTTGTGATAATAATAATGATTTTCAGAGTTTCTAGTTGCTATATTTACAGTTTATTGCTGTAGAAAGAAAGAAAAAAAGTTATTTGAAAGAAGTTGTTGAAAGACATTGACTTTTGAATTATAATGCTACCTATTATCATTTTTAATATGTTACCAATAAATATGATTCTTTTATTGGTATAAAAAATATTATTATGACTTTATTATTACTACCTTTTTTCATATTTAGGAAAAATATTTAAAGCTTTTCATGGATTAGTACATTTTGTGTGTGGAACTGCTATCTTTACTTATGTACTGTTTTAACTCATTGTTGCATAACTTCCAAAATTATAAAGTAGAATGATAGTGGTTTAAAAAAGCCTTTTTTTTTTCATACTAATACAACAGAAAAATACATTACACTTTTATTTTTTTATTTAATTTTATGTTGTATTATTTATGTTTCATAAGAATTTTTTTCATATAATCTGCAGTAATATACTTATAGTGTTAACAAGAGAAAAAAATATTAGCATATTACAGGAAATAAATGTCTTTTCAAGTTAGATATTCTTAATGTTTAATTAGTCGGGGGGGGGGGGGGGGGATGCATTTCACCATCCTGAGAGGAAAATTGCCTTCTTGTCCACCTAAATGTCAGATTTGTGAAAAAACAGACACACCTTGAAGACATCTCTTTTCAAAAACCTTCCCCGCTTAATTCCAAGTTATCACAATGAGGAATTATTTTTTTCAAAATAATTGATATTAAAAGGAGAATGATGTGAAATCTAAAAATGTATGTTTTATGTTAAGAGTATCTACTTTCCTAATGAATCAAAATAAAAGATTTTAATCTAAATGTGTAAATATATCAAACGAAATATTTGAATTTTATTTTAAGACAAATTGTAAATTCCAATAAAAAGCAAAAATTTAAGCAATTGCGTAGAAAAAATCATTCAAAGTGCTTCTTTTTTACTTTTTCTCTTTTTTTTTAAATCACTTTAAGAATTGAAGGTACTTAGTCTGTCTCAGAGAAAGAAAAACAGAGATATGGTTGATCTATATAGTTTTAAAAAATATTAACTTCATAATCATATTACTAATTAAATATTTGCTTCTTGTTTTAATTGTTAATACCAATATGATGATTACAGGGTTCGTACAGACTCCTTGGACTCCTTAGAAACTACTTAGAAATGAAAACGTTCCCAAGTAGTACTTAGAACTACTTAGATAAACAAAATACTCCTTAGAAACTCCTTAAATTGTATTGCGGTTTTGTACGCGAGCGATATTGGTCCCAGGAAAAAAATATATATATCGGTGTATATGACCATTGGTCACTGCACAGGAAAGTTGATTCTGTATTTTTTTTATTTAAACTCTCAAAATCACCAAGTTTGTGAATTCTGTGCAATTTCAGCACCAATAATTAGATTCTAATAGAGAAAAATTTGTTTGAAATGTTCTTCTCTCCAAATGAGGCATTAAAAATTCGAGTGTGCAAATGCATGCTACGTAAACAACAACAAAAACGGCAAGTCCTTAAATTTTTTTGGACTCCTTGGATTTTTTCTGTACTCCTTGGATTTTTTCTTCCTAATTCTGTATGAACCCTGTGATTATTAAAATTAAAAGAAGAGATTTATTCTATTTAGTATCTCTTCTAAATAGAAAATATTTCTTGTATCTAAAAAGATTCATTCTTTTAGTAAATACAAGATGATCTAAAAATACAAACAGTAGAATGATGTGTTTGCTAAAATATACAAAAAGACATGAGATTTTTTATTAATAAAGAAAATTTTACAGCCAAAGTAATTAAATTTGCCATCAATAAATAGTGTTTCATTTCCCAGTGCAATCCTGATGTAGTTTAGGAATTCAATTGTTCAGAATGATAGCTGACATTTATGAGAATGTTATCAAATGCAGCGTTTAAAATTATTTTCATCTTAATCCAGTCACAGGATTGTTTAATTCATGATATGCAATAATTCCTGAATCGCTACGGTGTAAACTTAGTGACAAATGTAACTATTCTGTCAATAATATTTGTCATTACAAAAAGGGCAGGGAAATCAATGTTTTTATGTGTATTTTTGTAAAAACCATCTATATTTTTTCAAATTATTGTAATTTTACTTTTTCAATTACACTTATGTTACCTAATATTTAATAAAATGTTAAAAAAAAAAAAAAAAAAAAAAACTTTAATTTTAAATTTAAAAATCAACAAAAAAGAAAAGGTATATGAAAAGTAAGCTTAAAAAATAAAAGTTCCTTTATTTTTTCTTTTGCTATGACACTTATTTTTTATATTGTTTTCTAATGATATATTTTAGACCATGTATATTGTTGTTTATTAACTATAAAATATAAATAAATAACTGTAATATTTTTTTTCTGTAAAATATTTCAGTTTATATATCTATATTTTGCAGTGATTTTAACTTTTTTATGTTTGTGGAAGTAAATACGAAAAAGTAGTTGAGGATTTGTTAAACTGATTGTATAATTGGCAAATTAATAAACACTGCATGTCATTAAACATATTGTTATTCTATGCTGTTGAAATGTTTTGTTTTATTAACATGTATTATTTACTGTATAAATGACAAGTTAGTTAATACTAAATTCATTATTATGTGTTTTAGCTTCTGTTAATTTAAAATTCAATTAAGAAAAATACCGTACTTCTACATATTTAAACAAATATACATTTTTTTTTTTCTTGTACACATGAAATTTTTTATTACTGGATGCGAATTTGATTAAATAAAAATGTTTTAAGCTTTTAGATAATATTTTGCAATATCTGTTTTTCATGTTTTGTAATGTAATGTGCTTAGGTAAAAAAATAAATAATGTTATATTTTCTTTTGTGGTTTATTAAAAAATTATTTCTTCTATTGAAAGCTTTTATCTATACTAATATTATAAAGAGGAAAGATTTGATTGTTTGTTTGTTTGAATTGAATAGGCTCCGAAACTACTTGACGGATTTGAAAAATTCTTTCACCGTTGGAAAGCTACACTATTTCTGGTGAACATAGGCTATATTATATTTTCAAAAAAAATTAGGGATCCTTACTAAAATGCCAATAATGTAATCCAAGGTGTAGAAAAATGACCAAAAAAAATCCTTTCATCGTGTGCGCTGTGAATACTATTTATTACTATACTAATATTATACAGATTATTAATATATATGTGATATAATTACTATACTCGAATACTATACTAATATTATACAGAGGAAAGATTTGATTGTTTGTTTGTTTCATAGAATAGGCTCCGAAACTACTTGACGGATTTGAAAAATTCTTTCATCGTTGAAAAGCTACACTATTTCCGGTAAACATAAGCTATATTATATATATATAAAAAAAAAAAAAAAAAATAGGGATCCTTACTAAAATGCCAATAATGTAATCCAAGGTGTAGAAAAATGACCTTAAAATATCCTTACATTATGTGCACTGTGAATACTATTGATTATAATATATATATATAAAACAAAGTCATGTTAATTACACCATTTATAACTCAAGAACGGATGGATCGATTTTTATGAAATTTTATATGGAGGTATCTGACACCTTAGATTAATATATAGGTTACTTTTTACCTGACTATCTAAAAGGAGGGTAATATTTTTAGTAGTTCAATTTAAAGGGATGAAGTGGTAGTAACAATTAGCAGTGTCAGTAGTGGGACGAGACTGGGCGACTTGCTCAACCTGAAGCAAAGCGAGGGCGGGCCGCTAGTATATATATATAAATGTCATAAATTATTTTAAAGAGATATCTGTATTTAACCACTTACCCAGCAACGGGTATGGGAAAACAGTGCTTTTACCCCCAACTTAACTAAGGGCAGACGGTTAAGTGGTTAAATTGCTACTTAGGTAAAACAAGAATTGACTTTTTTTTTTGGGGGGTGTGTGTGTATGTTTGCATTAAGCGTTTCATTTTTATGATAAGATATAGCGAAACAGTTATCTTATACTGACTTTGCATGTTACCTTTTCTTTTACTTGCAGATAATAAATTATATACCGTATAATAATAAACTAATCATCTTTGTAAAAAAAAAAAAAAATTAAAAATATGAACTAAAATACAGATTACTAAATGGTACACTTATAAAAATATATATATATATAAAGTACAGTAGAGGACCTATTATCCGGAATTCCGAAATCCGGAAATGAAGGCGATTGAGAACGGAATGAATCATGATGAAATGAATGAATCATGAATCTTTTATTAAATGTGCGTTTTCTCAAGATTTTTTAATAGATTTCATGCTTTTTGACTTTTTTTTTTTACAAAATTCACCTTTTTTCTGCGTTTTTTCGACAGAATTTACGTTTAAAAAAACGCAAATTTTTTCAAGTATTGGTTCAAGTATCAAAATTCATAGTTCATTCATTCATTTCATCATGATTCATCCCCATAAAAAAAGCAAATTTTTTAAGTATCGCGAAAAAACTCTGCAAATTCGTCAAATATCGCGATAAAACCCTGCAAATTTTGTCAAATATCGCGATAAAACATTGCAAATCTCGTCAAATATCGCGAAAAAATCCTGCAGATATCTCGCAAAAAATGCAAATTTTGTGAAACGATCGCGGAAAAATCCCGTGTAAGCGCCCCCCCCCTCTAATTATTTTATGATTTTTCGTCATGTTTGGGGGGGGGGGGAGGCAGATTAACGGTATTTTACGGTAATATATATATAAAGCCAGTTAGCAAAACGTCCGGATTTTGAAGAGCTCTGAATTTTGGATGTCCGGTTTGAGACTTTGTATTATAGTACAAGAGTCAAAGTTGTAGCTTAGTGTTTTTTTCCCACAGACCTCTCATACAACAAACTTTTCATTCATATTCTAGATAGGAGTAAATTTTCCGTGTTTTTTTTTTTTTTTTTTTTTTTTTTTTTTTTTGGGGGGGGGGGGGGGGTGTAGTGTCAAGTTTCGGACGGACCCGAAATCCGGAAAATTCCAAAATCCGGAAAGCCCTCGGTCCCGACGATTCCGGATAATAGGTCCTCTACTGTACTCTTAAAAATTTATCAATGTTTCATTCGCATTCATGTATAAGAATACATTGCAAGATAATTCTCCCCCCCCCCTACCTAAATTTTCTAAAATATTAAGAAAAAAAATCTGCTCAACATATCTCAACAATTAGCATCTTTTTATTCCTTTCTGTCACCAGGGAATGCTATTGAAAAAAATTCTCGAAAAATTTAATCTACAATATGTCATGTAATATCTTAAATGAAAGGCCAGGTTATGAATAATGTTATTCTTCACTTTTTCTCTACCTCCATTCTCACTGCTTTATATCATCCCCATCTATGTAAGGTTTTAATCATTATAAACAATTATTAATTTTTAACAAATTTAATTATTAACAATATTGGTTTATTAATTAAAGGTTAGAATGTTCTGAAAGGAATATTAAATAAAACCCTCTGAGTGATCTGTGAGCATACTTACCCACTTACTTGTTTTTATTATCTGATCACTATTATTTTTTACCTGTAACGAGAATTATCAAGATGAATGATGAAATATTGAATGCTTTATATACTTTTTCAGTAGGATATTTAAATGTGCTTAGATAAAATTGTGTACATTGTTGTTGAAATCTTATAAAGATAACCATCTAACATAATTTCTGGGGTAATTTTAAAAATTTACTTTGTTATTTAGTAAAATTTGTGCTATATTTTTACACATATATGATCTTTTTGGTTTCCATTTTCAAGAAAAAATGGTCCTCCGAAGTCCCCTTTTTAAGCAAAAATGGTCCTCCAAAGTCCCCTTTTTAAGCAAAAATGGTCCCCCAAAGCCCCCTTTTTAAATAAAAATGGTCCCCTTTCCCCCTTTTTGAAGACTAAAATGTGTTGGGAGCCCTGTTAGAATTATTTGAACTAAATTTTTAAATATTTAGGCTAAAAAATCTGGCCATTTGTCAAAATTTTTATGGCTTAATTGGCAGTGTAAAATATCTAAAGGTGTTAATATTCTAAATTTAAATTTCCCTGTTTTTTTGTTTGTTTGTTTGTTTGTTTGTTTGTTTGTTTGTTTTTAGGATTTAAAAAATAAAACACTGTACTCAAATTTGTACAGTGAGTTTTGCAAATTGTATGTGGCCAATTCTGATTGTGGTCATCGCACAAGGTGTTACCACTGACTTTGGACACAGTGCAGGAGCGATTCTGGTCTGAATTTTCCAAAAATTTAAGACTGCCATTTCCGCAAATTAAAAAAAAAAAAATGTTATAAATCTGAAAATTTGGGCATAAAATAAATCTCAAATTCCAACGAATGATCGCCGAAAAAAAAAAAAAAAATTGTCAATCTTTCGAAGAAAATTAGCTCCTTTTGTCAAATGATCACGGGACAAATGTCAATTTCGTTAAAGAATCCTGAAAAATGGCAAATTTCGTCAAAAAATTGTAAAAAATAACAAATTAAAAAAAAAAAAAAATTCATCAAAAGGTCATGAAAAATTGGCAAATTTTGTCAGAGGCATGGAAAAAAAAAAAAAAAACAATTAGTGCCGGTTTTAAAAGACCAGGATAAATAATGAGTTTGACAAAAACATGAGTCTGACATGTGCTCCAATTGTCAGAATTTAAAAGATTTGCCACAGTTCGCTGGGAAATGAAAATTTGTATTTTGATTATGTCCATAATGTTGTCATAGCACATATTACTAGTTGTTGACTCGTAGATTTATCATTGTGTTTATCCTACAATCAAAGGTAGGAAAATAAGGGGGACTGGGAGCATAAAAACACAATGATAAACCTACGAGTCAACCACTGGTTAATTTTTGGCTTATGCACCACTTCACTTTCAGCAGATATGGATCTTTAGATTCCTTTATTTCTACTATTCCTTAAAATAAAGAATTTTTCTTATGTTTGATACCTTAGGTTTTTGTGCTGTCGGCTCTATCTACTGTGCATAATATTGCTCTTTTCACTGTAAGAGTTCTGTGATATTTTCCAGTATCCATAACACACCTAGAGGCATAAAATGATCTACTCATGCACATCTTCGGACAGTGTTGAATTCACTTGCTTTTCTCCGGAAGGGACTTCTGTGGCTTCAGGGGGGGGGGGGGGACAATAGAGCTTCTGGGAAAGAAATTACACTTTTTTATGGGGGGGGCATTTGATAACTCAGGGGGGAATGTGACCCCCTGAATTTAACGCTGCCTTCCGATGAAGACACCTGAATGCTCGGTGATCCAACAGATTCCTGCTTGGGAATCGTGTTATCCATGTGCATCTTTTAAACAGCCACTCTAATTTCTTGCGCAGCCTCATACATGAAATGCATGTCGGCAAGCTCTGCATGTTGCTCGATATCCATGCAGAGAATGACTATTCATGACAGTGAAAGGCTTTTATCCACTAAACTTAATAGCATTCTTTACCGCCTAAATGCTGCATTTCTGCACTCACATTCCTATATGAAATCTATTAAGATCCCCTTTATTTGCCTTTATATATCTGACGTATAATTTTGAAATACCCTATATATACATAAAAAAGCACTCTGTGACTAATTTTTACCCCGCACTACCCTACTCTTCCTATTAAACAAAGGGGATTGTTTATTATTGTTCAAATTTGAAGAATGGGTGAAAATACTTTACTTTCCGCTTTGAATCAGATCTTATAGGGTAACACCCCCAGTAATTGGCATGCACCAGTGATTGGCACATTTTACAAACATGTCCTAAAAAAATATTTATATCCAGTCTTTTAAAAATTCAAGACCATATATCAGTTATATGCTTATTTACGTTAAAGATTATAACTTTGATTTATTTTACAAGATGACAATAGAGCCTAGCAGGGGTGATTCTCGTCCGAAATTTCCGAAAATTTGAAATTGGGTTATCAGTTCCGCATAGTTGCCAACTTGTACGGTTTTGCGCGCGGAAAAAACAATTGCGTAGAAATGCAAATTTCGTGATAAGATCGCCGAAATAGCATACATTTCGTCAATATTTCGTGGAAAAACGACGATTTCGACAATGTTTTTGTAAACGAACTTTGTCAAAAGATCGATGAAAAACGCGAATTTCCTGTGCGGATCGCGGGAAAAACGGCAATTTCACCAAATATCGCAGATAAAACGCTCATTTCTTCTGAAGACGGCGGGAAAACGCCGATTTCGTCTAAAGATTGCGGATATAACACCGATTTCGTTAAAAGATCGCGGGAAAAAAACGCCGTTTTCGATAAAAGATCGAAGTGTAATGAGGTCGAGTGTAATGATGTCAAAAGAATATTTGAAAAAAAATACGCCGATTTCATCAAAAGGTCACGGAAAAAACGCCGATTTCGTCAAAAGATCGCGGGAATAAAACGTCGTTTTTGAGAAAAAATCGCGTAAAAAAGCAAATTTTGTCTAAAGACCGTCGAAAAAACGCCGATTTCACTTAAAAAAACATGGGAAAACGCCGATTTCGTCAAAAGATCGCGGGAATCAAACGCCGTTTTCGAGAAAAAATCGCGTAAAAAAGCAAATTTTGTCTAAAGATCGTCGAAAAAACGCCAATTTCACTTAAAAAAACATGAAAAAATGCCGATTTCGTCAAAAGATCGCGGAAAAACCGCTGATTTTGGCAAAAGATCGCAATAAATCACCGATTTTGCTAAAATATTGCTGATTTCGTCTGAAGATAGCGGGAAAACGCCGATTTTGTCCGAAGATCGCGGATATAACGCCGATTTCGTTAAAAGATTGCGGGAAAAAAACGCCGTTTTCGATAAAAGATCGAAGTGTAATGAGGCCGAGTGTAATGATGTCAAAAGAATATTTGAAAAAAATACGCCGATTTCATCAAAAGATCACGGAAAAAACGCCGATTTCGTGAAAAGATCGCGGGAATAAAACGCCGTTTTTTAGAAAAAATCGCGTAAAAAAGCAAATTTTGTCTAAAGACCGTCGAAAAAACGCCGATTTCACTTAAAAAAGCATGGGAAAATGCCGATTTCGTCAAAAGATCGCGGAAAAACCGCTGATTTTGGCAAAAGATTGCAATAAATCACCGATTTTGCTAAAATATTGCTGATTTCGTCTGAAGATAGCGGGAAAACGCCGATTTTGTCCGAAGATCGCGAATATAACGCCGATTTCGTTAAAAGATCGCGGGAAAAAAACGCCGTTTTCGATAAAAGATCGAAGTGCAATGAGGTCGAGTGTAATGATGTCAAAAGAATATTTGAAAAAAATACGCCGATTTCATCAAAAGATCACGGAAAAAACGCCGATTTCGTGAAAAGATCGCGGGAATAAAACGCCGTTTTTGAGAAAAAATCGCGTAAAAAAGCAAATTTTGTCTAAAGACCGTCGAAAAAACGCCGATTTCACTTAAAAAAACATGGGAAAACGCCGATTTCCTCAAAAGATCGCGGGAATAAAACGCCGTTTTCGAGAAAAGATCGCGTAAAAAAGCAAATTTTGTCTAAAGATCGTCGAAAAAACGCCAATTTCACAAAAAAAACATGGAAAAATGCCGATTTCGTCAAACGATCGCGGAAAAACTGCTGATTTTGGCAAAAGATGGCAATAAATCACCGATTTTGCTAAAATATTGCTGATTTCGTCTGAAGATAGCGGGAAAACGCCGATTTTGTCCGAAGATCGCTGGAGGGGGGGGGAACTCACGACCCCCCCCCCCCTCCCCCGCCGATTTCCGAAAATGCGATGCGAATTTCCGAAAAAAAAATTTCATCCAGAATCACCCCTGGAGCCTAGGAAAGAGAAACAAATCTGGCTTGTATCAAATTAGCCATTTTGTTGCAAATTCTTGTTCTTTGGCTTAAGGAAGGCATGCTTTTCAATTCATTATTATCTGATTTATAATATATTTTAAATTTTAATTGACAACAGTTTTGTTTAGTTAAAAAGGATTACTTTAATTGTGTAAAAGTATTTTCGATACAAATATTTGGATTTCTGAATTAATGGTAGTTGCCAATTAATGGTGCTTCAATTTTGCTAGTTCCGAGTAATTGGCACCTATTCCAATTACAAAGAATTCGCAAGGAATTTGAGATTAAACCATTTATTTTGGAAGTACTTTTAAAATTATAGACTAATTTTGTTTATCATTTGTTTTTATTTGAAAATATAAATTTTATCAGTAATTGGAATCCATTAAAGCTTTATATGACAATTACTGGGGACAGCATGGCAATTACTGGGTATTAATGTAAGTATATTATATTGTTTTAAAGTGTTCACATTTCAGATTAATATGCTGATTTCTTACTCTCAAAAACCTGAAATATGGTATCTTCATCTACAGTAAATTAATTTAAAGCGATTAAACCCAATGCAAAATGTAAAGTTTTTTTTTTTTTAAATATAAACATATGCCAATTACTGGATCACAAGGTGTCATACATTGGTGCTCTAGCTGCCTATTACTGGTGATTTCAGCAACTTTTTATAAATATATTTTTATAAAAATACTTTTTCAGTTTTTTTTTTTGCTTTTAGTGGGCAAAATAGATGCACAAATATGCATTCTTTGGTTTAAAAATATTTCCAAGTAAATAGCTTATTTCTTTGTAATGAAAATTTAAGTAAGTTTAACGACAAATTCTTAATGTGCCAATTACTGGGGATGTTACCCTACTATAATGTGAGCAAAAATTTTATCTCAAAAACGGCTCTAACGATTTTCGCAAAAATTTGGATTTTACGATTTTTGGGCACGAGAAGACCATTGGGATCGGTCACATGTTCGAGAAAATTCGATTATTGGTAATTTTGGGTCATAATGGGTCAGGATCAAGCTATTTATATCTAGAGAACGGCTGGATAGATTTTAAGGAAATTTTGTATCCAATCGTTTTTTGTCACGAGAAAACTATTGGGCTGGGTCACATGTTCGAAAAATTTCGATTAGTGGGTCATTATGGGTCAAGCCATTTTTATCTAAAAAACGGCTCTAACGATTTCGACCAAATTTTATATTTTATCGTTTTGGATTACAAGAAGACCATTGGGTTAGGTAACATGTTCGAGAAAATTCGGTTAGTGGGTCATTTTCGGGGGCATTGTGGGTCATGCTATTTTTATCTAGAGATTTGCTCACGCAATTTTGACTAAAAATTGCATTCTATGGTTTTCGGGCACAAGAAAAATATTGGGCTAAATCACATGTTCGAGAAAATTCGATTAATGGGTCATAAAGGGTCTGGGTCAAGATATTTATATTTAAAGAACGGTCTGATCGATTTTAACGAAATTTTGAATGTAACAAGTTCTTGACATAAGAAAACTAATAAGCTAAGTCACGTGTTTTCTTGACGCGTGTCACGTCATTTTCTTGTCACGTTTTTTTCGTGTTTTAAGAATCATTTGTGGATCATGATGGGTCATGTCAAGCAATATCTAAAGAACAAGTGAATCTTTTAACGAAATTTTGTATACAACATTTTTTTGGCACGAAAAAATCATTTGGCTAGGTCACATGTTTGAGAAATTTCGATTAATGGGTCATTTTGGGTTATAAAGAGTCTTGGTCAAGCTATTTATATTTAAAGAACGGCAGGATCGATTTTAACGAAAATTTGTATGTAACAATTTTTAGACACGAGAAATCTAATGGGCTAATGTTTGAGAGATTTCGATTATAATGGTTATTTGTGAGTCATAATGGGTCATGGTCAAGTTATATCTAAAGAACGAGCGGATGATTTTAACGAAATTTTGTATTCGGCATCAGCATATTTTTGACACGAGAAAATCATTGGGTTAGGTCACATCTTCGAGAAATTGCGATTAGTGGGTCACTTCTGGGTCATTCTAATTTTATCTAGACAATGTCTCGTGCAATTTTGACTAAATTTTGTTTTCTATCGTTATCGGGCACAAGAAAAGCATTGGGTTAGATCAGATGTTTTAGAAAATTAGATTAGTGGGTTATAATAGGTCAGGGTCAAATTAATTATATTTAACAAGTAAGAAAAATCATGCGTTAAGCATAGATTATGAAGCACTTTCCAACGCTTCATGAAATCTTTAAAAAACTTCGTTATTTAGGTAAATAAGGATATAAATCCAAATATAACCAAATATGTATTCCAGTATTTTGAACAGCCCCGTATTTGATCTGACAGCTAATATACATACTATATAATGGGAAAATTTAGTTTAGATGCAATAAAAAAATGCCTAGTAGCTTGAAATTTCTCTTTTGGCAATTTATATTAATAGATGAAAACATACTTGAATACTTTGTTCAGCCCAGAAGTTTGCCTGGTACCTTTATTATACACCAGTGTTAAGCTAAAATTTATTTTAAAACACTCCTAAAACAACTGAAATCACTTTCTGATAAATTATCATTCATAGGCTCCATGTACCCAATTTTTTGCGTGGCCCTGTATATTATTTTATCTATATTCTGCAAACATTTCTTAGTAAATTTAATGCAGTTCAGCGTAAAAATGCATAATTTATTTAAGGACCACCTTTAAGTAATTTACGCTCATATAATCATAAGCAGTAACGTTGGCGAACTCTTTTGGGTAGCCCTGTATATCAACTATGGCATTTATACACATCATATAATGTGCATAGATTTAAGGAAACTTAAATGCGTATATCATACTTTAAATGCATTTTATCCATCATCGGATACATATACAGTACTTCGGAAAGAATGTACTATTTGAAATCTTTTGCGTGTCCCTGTAAATGCTATGTACATTATATTAGGGAAGGCAGTATTGTATAATTTATACTAAGCCTCATTGACATACATCAATTTTATTACACATGAAACAGTTTAATATATTTAAAATATGTCACACACAATTCCCCCCCCCCCCCCCTTTACCATTATCTAATGGAATTCTTTTGTGTGGCCCTGTAAATGAATAATAGCTACATTTTCACCTCATATTTTATAGAGTGCATAATTTAATGCACCTCGTAGAAGCATATAAATTTTATGGCTTTGAATGAAAGTAAAAAAAAAAAAAATAAATAAATAAAACATCGTAACTTTTGATGCTGTATAGTAAAAACAGATTTGTGGCAATATCTCTATATCATTTTATTAAAAATTCCAAATCTAAATTCATTCTCAAATCCAAAGGAGCTACGGAGCTACTTTCTAATACATTTCTGAATTAATTTTTTTTTCTTTTTTCGAAAACGCATTAGATTAACAAGTCTTTTAATTCAGGAACTATGTAATCGAATGGATTTATCCATTTTTTTGATAAAAGAAAATACTGTCAAAGTTAGCGTTTTGAATAGAATTTCCAGAAGCGACAGCATGGGAAGGGAGAAAAATTGCAACCATTTGACAAGAATATCTTACATCTCAACAAGGTTATACAAGTATTTTATTTACCAAAATTAAAAACGCTATTCGATTCCAAATCCCTTCAATAGTCAGGCTTGTCAATTTTATACTTTTGCAGTTAAAAATTAGTCAGAAAATGTGTCAAACTTTCGCGTTGTTGAGAAGTGAATTTAAGGGTGTTCTTAAATCAAAAAGGACAACTCTGTGACACATGCATAATTTATTTTTGTTCGGAAATGCATGAAAATAGCAGATGTTGTGAATAGCAGATATGTGTCATGAAAATAGCAGATTCAGAAACTGTCTAATTGCACTCATTCTTTTGTTTTTTAAAAAACACAATAGATCCTTCATAACAAGCCTTCAAAGTTGACACTTTTGAGCGAAAGCAGAAAAACCGGTCGAAAAGGAGGAAAAAAACGAGTGATTGCGTCATCGAAATAGCTTATAACTCGATAAGTAATTTAATTATCATAAAATGGAAAAATAAGTTCAATTCGAAATCGCTTTCATAGTCAGGCATTAAAATTTCATAACTTTTTGTTAAAAAATGAATTTGTAAATGTGTCAAAACGTTTTTCGCTTGTTGAGCGGATCAGTTAAGAACACCCTTAAGAGTCACTAAGAAGTATATATCCAAAGATTACGTTAACATAAGTTCTTTATCGCTATTAATAATTTTGCAAATCATGTTGTCTGCTCTAAACTTCTTGAGAACAATTAAGTCTAGTTTCGGCTCGGCTCGTCTGTATGTAGAAGAACAATGCAAGCCTGATACGAGTCTGCTAAAAATATTAAGCCAGGGTTCCACATAATGTAACTATCCGATGCTGATCACTGCATTGTAGAAGTTACATTTCTGCATTAATGTTCTCAAACTAAAAGTGCTATTACACCTAAAAATTCCAAGCGACAAAAATCGCCTGCGTTTTTTCGTGTTCTTAGCATTTCATTGGCTGTTCGAGAAAAGTCTTTACCATCATTTGGATTTCCAAGCATTTGATTGACTGTTGCCGGCGACTCGCTTCGTTCCAGGCGTCAAAGACGCTTCGACACGAGAGAATCGCACGCTAACCAAGCTACTCACCTGCTCCCATAAGATAACATGGAGACGCCTGCGATTTGACGCCTGCAGCACGACACGTGTAATAGTACTTTTAGTATCGGTTCGTGACAAACATTACTACATGTTATTTTCGTTAAAGCCATATTCATTGAAAATAACTCATAATTTATCGTTTCTCTGTAAATCTTTATAACGGGTCTGTAGGCCCGTTATAAAGATTTTTATCGACCCGTACGGCCCGTTCATTTTTTGCCGGCCCGGCCCGTTGAAAAAATTATTCTAATTATGCCAGCCCGGCCCATGCAGACCTCTAATAAGCGTTATAAATTCAATAATAGAATCAGAATGCAAAGAATCATATGTGTTGCTCTTGCCCAGATCCCGGCAAAAAAAAGTTCAAAATTAAATAAACACCCGAAATATAAAGCTCTGGAAAATAAACCAACGGGCAGAAAAAAGAAAAAAAAAACGAAATATACAAGCCCTATTTTGGAAGTATTTCAACTCTTGGTTACAGTTGCAATGATGTAATCAAACTCACGCTGCTTCAAAAGCAATGGTTCCTAATGGTTCCTGAGAATCATCATAATGTAGCTTCTAGCAGATGAAACTCATGCTTGCTAGAAATTTAATAAAGGTGGTTTTGAATTTAAGTAAGGAGAGTTATGGTGAATAAAATTAAAAGAAGAAAAAATAGACGAGAGATGCAAATAAATAAATAATGAGCAGGAAGCAACAGAAAAATGCTCCCACAAGCCCTGCAACACATTCAAAATTATCCTCCCATTCTGTCATATATTTATCCAAAAATGAAAATTTTTCTTTACATTCAAAAGGAAAAAACTGTCTTTAAAATTTCATGCAAGCATAGATATATATACTACACATCATATTATTTTTCTTTAAGTTTTACCACTGTGACTGTTCCAAAACCTTTTTCTTTACATTGAATGAAAACAGCTTTATTGTTAAAGGCAAGAATTATGATTATTTGATATCAAATAGCATTAACAAGCCATTAACAGTTAGCATTAACAAGTCTAAGCATTAACAGTTGCTAAGCAACCACTTCACCAGGTTCTGGGTGATAATTAAACATATATTTTCCTAGAATATTTTCGGGATGCACATCACTATTGAATGGCACAGGGAAGAGGACAAACATTTTTTAAATATGACTTTTTTTTATCAGAAAGTATTTTTCTAAAAGTTTCAAAGATGGAAAGAAAAAATGTGTAATTTTTTTATTAATACTTTAATATGCATTCACATAAACTTTTTTCAGCTTTTAGAAAAACTTTTCAAGCGATACATTCCAAAATTAAAAAAGATTTTTTGTTAATCTATTACTAAACAATACCCTATAAACAATAAATTTCTTATGTATCCTAATATTTTAGATACTGTCCATCTCTAGTATTTAAGATAAAAACTTTACCAAATTAATTTTAGTTTTTGAGGCTCTTTTAGTTCGAGTGCCACTTCTTTCTATTGAGCCAAATGGTTTGAATGCAACCAATGTTTTTACTGTTATGTGCCGATTGACAATCTACCAGTCAGAAAAATTTATTAAATCATATTTTTTGAAAAAATTCTATTACATGACCAATTTGTCATACATGCTCATTTCCTTTTTTTGTATCATTATACAATAAGTAGAAAAACAATTCATTATTCCACACATTTAAAAAATACTTTTTTCTTTTGACACGAGGAATACATGAAAGTAATGAATGTTTTCTTTTTCACTATTATATTTTTGTTTTAAATATTGTTATACATATAATTGAAGTGGCACTCTTAAACCCCCTCGCCAACGGTAAGGCGGAGCCTCGTCGAGGGGGCCCCCACCCCCCAACAGCAGAGATGGCCAACTGATTCTTTCAATAAACTGTTATAACTGACTTACTGTCTGACTAATGTCACACAATGATCACGTCAAAAAAATTAATAAATCAGAAATCATGACAAAAAAATCTTTCTAAAAGATTTTGCTTTAATTTAGTTTAGTTTTAATCTGTATGTTCAATAATTTGATCAGAATTGCAGATTAGTTCTTGATTTTAATTTAAGTGGAAATTTTAATGCTAGAGTAAGATATTATTGATATTTTCTCACAATGTAATTGTAACATTACTATTTAGATATTAACATATAACAATGATATTAACATTACGGATTTTTAAATTCCTCTACCTTAAACGGCAATTAATTTGAACTGACAATGAACTTTGTTGTTATCCTTAAAAATTAATTTCTACTGATAGATCGCGATGCTGCAGCACCAATAATCACCTCATTGAGTTCACAGCTGAAATTTTAGAAGTAGTTAAATCTCTATTTATGTATTAAAATGCAATCGCTCTTCCGAGCCTTAACTTGGTGGAAAACACCTAAAAACACGATTTCAGCGGTTGACTCGTAGGTTTACCGCTGTACTTCCAAGCAACCAAAAATATGAAAAAAAAGGAGGATTGGGAGTAGAAAAAGAATATGGTAAATCAATGAATCAAACACTAAAATCAAGTTTTTAGGTGTTTTCCACCAAAATATGGCTTGGCAGACCTACTGCGTTTTAATATGCGAATCAAGATTTAACTAGTCCTAGATTTTTACCTGTGAACTCGATAAGGTGATTGTCTGTGCTGCCGCCTTTCGGTCTATGAAAAAAATTGATAAATTGACCATCTCTGCTTTTTACACGCGCACGAAGCTAAATATAGCTATATATTTTTTCCCTAATAAAACCCCTTACAGTTAAAATGAAAAACACCAAAAAAACTTAAATTCTTTTTTAATAATTATGATAATCGATTTTTCATAAATACAAGTGAACTATGAGAAATCGATTTAATATACCCTCCCCCCCTCTAAAATAAGAAAAATATATAATATTGCAAAAATGTTACACCTGTGGAATGCCAGAAGAGTGGAGGATCAATGCTGCCAGTTTCAAGCCCGATGACGCTGGGCTCGGCTGAGATGATAAAGAAAATGCAGAAAGAAAGACTGGTGGTGATGCCTTTGAGCCCGGTGACGTTGGACTATCATGATCGCAAATACAAGAACAACGCTGCTGTTTTCTAGCCCGATGACGTTGGGCAGTGAAGCCAAGAAACAAAAGAAAATGCTGATGATGAAGCCACGATTGCCACAATCTGAAGATGGTGAACCATTAGATGTTGTGGGAGAGTGAAAGAGCCAGTGAACATGAGATTGGGTCGTACCTAAGACACCTACATCGCATTTGTTTATAATGAATTGAAACAATTCACGGTTATTATCGGAAGCCTGCCATAGAAACACATTTTATTTACGCGGATTTTTAAGCTACGAATCCTATTGTTTTATTTTAGTTTTTTTCAGTTTAGTGTTTTGTGTGTTTTTATTTGGATTTTTGTTTTATTTTAGTTTTTTTCAGTTGTACTTTTTGTTTGTTTTTTGTTTGGATTTTTGTTTTATTTTTGTTTTTTTCAGTTGTGTTTTTTTTGTTTGTTTTTTATTTGGATTTTTGTTTTGTTTTTTGCTTGGATTTTTATTTTATTTGTTTTGTTTTGTTTTTAATTTGTAAATTTGGATATATTTTATTTATGTTTTGTGTTTGTTATTTTTGTACATTTGTAACTGTGATAAATTTAAATACCAAATCGCCGAAAGGATTGTTTAATATGAATATATACTTAAAAGACTACATGTATACTGAGAAAAAGTAATTTATATATATTTACAATGGCCAAACAAGTTAAAAATGCATGTTTCAAAACTGTTACAAAAATTTAAATATTTACAGAAAAGGCCGCTCAAATAATGAAACATATATATAAACTAAATAACAAGATAATAATATATATAAATAAGAAAAATAAAAATGCTATGAGGCCGAAAAAAATCATTACCCGTGAAAAATGTAGTTTTAGAATTCTACATGCAAGCCCACTAATCAGCATTCAAATCTGTATTCTGCAAAATCCTGATCTTTCAATATTTTTCAAACAGTCGATTGCATTATATTTCGTTACACTATTGTCTAAACACATGAATTCTTGTTAGATTTTTCCTTATGAAATAAACTTTTACTTTCATGTTAAAAATTATATTAATTCTAAAAAATAATTTATAATAAATATTAAAATACGACATTTCACAAAGGAAAGTAAATGATCCCCTCACTTGGCCACAGAATTTTTTTAAATTAATAATATTGGCTCAAAAAATAATATCGGCATCCTTATAAGGAAAAATACCAACTTAACATCCTAATAATTCACATTTCTGTAGCCATTTTTTTTTCTAATAAAAAATGCATGTACAGTGTAATTTCTTTAGAATTCTTTTATTTATTAAAATTTATTTTCCAGAATCATCGCGATTGTGGCTTTTCTGGATTTTATAAAATTCCAAATTACAGAAGGTTTGAAACTGGGATGCATTTAAAAAAATAATAATGCTGATATCTGTCCTAAGTATGGTAATACAAAAATGCAAACAAGTTGATAATTAAAAATAATTGAGAAAAATTAATTCGAAACGCTCTTATATATAAATTTAAAAAAAATAATAATTACGTAATTTTTTACAGATTCTCATCTGTTGTAAAGCACCAAAACAGTAACTATTTTTTTTTAATTATTATTATTACGATTTCTGATTTTTTAAAAATTCTGTAAATGATAGAAATCACAAAAAATAACAGACTTATTATGTAAAATATATAACCTAATTTTCTAAAACCAATATATATTTACCGTATATATTCGTGTATAAGTCTAGTTGACCCCCCCCCCCCTCCCCGTAATTCTTAAGCAAAGTTTTGAAAAAAAATTGAATTTTCATGTATAAATCGAATAAAATTTATGGTAATATGTTGAAAAATGATTTATAATCGAGGATTAAAAAAAATTAATAATATTGAACTTTTAGTAAATTAGTAAAAAGTAAACATTTTTTTTTTCACTTTTCTAATCAGATTTTTTTTAATTCTGTCTTTTAAAACCGCATGATTATGTAAAACTGGAGAAGCTTAAACTATTTTGAAAAATATTCACATCAATTTAATAATACTTAAAAAGAAGAAAAATTCTTTCAAAAATTTATTTAAGCCTTTTTTACAAAGGTAAACAGTTTCTTAGACTTTTAAAATACACTACTCCTTCTTTGTATTGTAGGACTTTTAGAAGAAATATCTAGAAAGTTTCCCAGGTTTACTCTTTTAAAACGGCGATTAAAATGTTGAAAATATTGAACGGAATTCTATCCCAAGAGAAAATGGATGCAGAATAGTTACCGAGACTTGCTGAGAATTATTTGTCAATTACAGGGAAAGGACAGTCTGGTTTAACCTTCACTCGAACCTATCCCTATACGTGATTACTTAAAAGAGTTGCCTATTCCTCGATTATCTGAGATATATATTTTTATTATTATTAACTTGCAGATAAGTCTAATTTTCAACGAAAATGGGGGGGGGGGGATTATACACGAGTTAATAATAAACAAGAAAGAAAAAAATCATGCGTCAAGCGTAGATTATTAGCCATTTTCCAACACATTAAGAAAAATGTAACAAAACCGCGCCGTTTAAAAAATTAAAATATTACGTCTCATTTCACCAAATATAAATAAATGTATAAGCCATTTCATAATCGAATTTCAGCGGTTCCCATTTAAAAACAGAAAATTATCCAAATTTTATCATATAAAGATTTGTATCTATTAACAATATGCAATCCAAAATTTAGCTCATTCAAGAGACACATATATTTCAGAAAATTCCCCTTCAGCAATATCCTCTGAAAAGGAGAATGCTATGCGAATACTTTTGTGCAGCCCTGCATATGGAGTATAGAATTTATGTATAAAGAGTAATATGCAAAAAACTAATTAAATTTAAAAAGGCATACCGAATTTAAAACGTAATCTCCAGCAATAACTATGCAAAGACAGTATTAAATTTCTTTTGTGTGTCTCTGTAAATTAATAAAAAATGCTGTGAATGCCTTTTTTTTAACACGATTGTAGTGATCTCAGTTTCAATGCATTTGAAATGGCGTAATGTCATTAAAATACTCTCCAAACGATTTTTCTCCTTTACCATAATGTAATTGAATTCTTTTAAGTGTCCCTGTAAATGATCCATTAATTGTAAATACTTCATATGCAGTACAGAACATGCTATTCTGATCCTAAGCTTTATCAATTGCATGAAAATCCGAGTATAATTACGGGAGTTAGAGCGTGAACAGACGGTGTCAGTCCGTCTGTCTCAACCGAGTACTTATACCATCTCAACCGAATGCATAAGCATTTTTAACTTTGTTGGTAAGTGCTAAAAGAAAAAACTACTTGGTTATCCCGTCGACCAATTTCGCCAAATTAATAGCCAAATTATAGATGTTGACATAATTTTTATTTTAATTAACGAAAAAACAAACAATTAGAAGAATATTAATAAAAATACAAATAAAAAGTCGAAATAAAAATTAATGACGTTTTAAACACGTGAATCGTATTTAATGTCATTGAATGTGACATTCACGATCATCTATTATTGGCACTTAATTTTATAGTTTGGCGATAGTTTTTTGGTCTAAAGGATAACCAAATAGTACCAAAAAAAGAATAATAAATAAATAAAAAATACCTCCCAAATCTTACCTAAAATAATCAGACTTATACACGAGTGTATACGGCATATATATATATATTATAGAGAGAAATTTAAGGCACATATGTCATACAGGCATCACATTGGGGCAATATTTCACCCCCGGGAATTTGGCGAAAATTGTGTTTTTGAATATTGCTATAACTGTTAATATTTACGATGTATGCGATATTTTTATATTTATTATTGTGTTTATAAATTATAGCTGATTATTTATTGCTTTAACGGTTATTTCTTTTTTGATAAACTGTCGAAAAACAAAGAAAAATGCATACGCGTCGAAGTTACTACTCTGTTATCCCGTTGACCAAAATACTACCGCCAAATTATAAGATTAAATGCCGATAATGGATGATCGTGAATGTCAATTCAATGACATTAAGTACGATACGGGTGTACGTCATTAAGTGATTTTTATTTTGACTTTTTATTTGTATTTTTATTAATATTCTACTAATTATTTGTTTTTTTATTATTTAAAATAAAAATTAGGTGAATATGTATAATTTGGCTATTAGTTTGGCGATTTGTATAATTTGGCGAAATCGGTCGATGGGATAACAGGTTAGTACGGCGTCGAATTGATAATGTCATTTTTTGAAGTCAATTAAAATAACTGGGTTACCATATGAGGCGTAAAATCGCCATTTTGTTGCAATTGCGCCAATAAGGTGCGCATATGACATCTGTGCCAAATTTAAATAAGACTTACAATTAATTTACAATTAAAAATGAATTTATAATTACATTAACATATTTAAAATAGTGACATATAACGCTAATGTTAAAATAAATAAGAAGTACTTACAAATATTGAAGTCAAGAGAAATTATTATAATAATAAAATACGATTTCGAAAAGTTTTGGTGCCATTTTCTTATCTTTCGAGAAATAAAAATAGTAAAATTAATAGATTTTGAATTTTTACAACTTAATATTAAAAAAGACATCTATATTGATTATAAGTGTAATACAGGAAGTTCTTATAATTTTAAAATGTATAAAAAAGTAGCAAGTTTGGTAATCTGTTGATATTTCTTAATCATTTTCTGAAATTCATACATATATGCGTAATGGCGCCATCTATGATATTTAATTTAAAATAAAAACGAATAAACATACCGAAATGGCCGAGCTACAGAAGTTTCGAGATTAGAGATGTCCAAATTAATGATGTTATACTGTATATATACTATTATCAGAATATTATCTCAATGTAAAATGATTTATTATTGAGGGGGTCAGCTTATAAAGTCATTACTATAAAACATCTTTCAAGCGACTAGTGGACCAACATGTATCAATATTTAGAATTTAAAATAAATTCATAATACTTCAAGAAAAAAACTGTAAATTTAAAAATGCATTAAGACCTATTTTTCTTGTCAATACAGTTGATAAAAAGATTGCAACCTTTGATATGAGCTATAGATAATGATTGCAATCTTTAAATTTTACTGTATTAAAAATCGGCCTCATAGCATATGCAGCAGAAGGCCAGAATCTTCCGCCACCAACTTACTTTTGACTTCTTCGACCAACTCAGGGAAGGTTGGGGAGAAATCGTACTTACTTCATCCACGGCTGCTTCTTCAACTGCTACCGCCATGGGCTTCCAGAACTTGCGTCCGCCATCCAACGATGAGGCAATACCCAAATAAAAATTATCATTTGAGCATGCCATCCATCCGTCGATGCTCCCATGTTCCTGTCGACGACCTGAAAAAAAAGAATCAAGAGACATTATATGAGTAGTTTCCATTTTTTTTCAAGAGCAGTTGCAAGTAGAACCAACAAGCTTGAAAATTTTTTTGGAAATGAATTTGAAATCGAATTCTATTCTATATTTAATTTACTGGCGCACGAGATGATGATTCAAACAATTAAGCATTGTTACGTAACAATATTTCTAAATTGTAGCTTATCGTTGAAACCTGTATTGTTGAGTTAAATTTTGAGTGTTTACAAACAATTAATTTTGTTGCCATACTAAGAAACTAAATTGTATCGAAAACAGAGACAACAATGAGAATAAAGTTGAACAGTTTCAAACATGATGAAAAGTTAATTGAAATGACGTCATCTTTTCGCTTTTTTTTTCATCTTTTATTGTCATTTTTCCATGGCAACTAAAAAGAAAATGCAACTAAAATTCGTGCTATTTTAAAAAATATATAAATGAATGGTAAAACATGGAGCTATTACAAACTATATTTAATCTTAAGTATGTCTATCTTTATGTTACAAGTAAATAAAGGCATATAAATTATTAAATAGCCGATTTTTTTCTTTTTCTTTTCCATTTCTTTTTTTTTTTTTTTTTTTTTTTCTTTCATCGGGGTTGAAACTGAATTCTGAAAAAGCAGAATTCCTGTTTTCTAGTTTTGACATTATATCCATTTTATCATCGAAGTGTTATTTATTATTCCGCTGTTTTTAGGTTACAGTAGAGTCCCCCGCTATTCCGAAAAACCGCCTATTCCGTGCAGAGTTCAGAAAAAAAATACCGTTTTTTTTTAAACTTAAAAACACGAAAATTTAAAAAGACATAAGTGAAAAAACGTATATTTACTGTTATACAAAGAAGTTAAACAGACACACGCATCGAATCTATGTTTGATGAAATTACGTAAACAAAATTGGAAAGAAAGCTGGTTATTTACAGTACATGCCAGCTCCATTTATCCAATTGTGGACAATAATTTTTTATCATTGCTAAACAGAAAAAATAATTAATTAACATAAATTTTCAGGTTTATGTGAGGCGAAAAAGCCTATTTATTGCTGGGATACTACAGTTGTAGTTTTTATTTGAAGAGTCTGTTATCTATTAACTGTGAATTTTAAAGTAAGCTATTAAAAATAACATGACCTGCTCACTACGAGCCAATTAACTTTGCATAAAGCAGACATTAGCCGATGTCCTCGTACTTCATTTACTCCTTAAAACGTCTATAACACTATTATTACGAGGGTCGATCCAAAAATGAGGTTCCAAAAGACCTCCAGCCATAGGGGAAGGTGCGACACGAAATACGGCAACAGCCGGTTGCGCGGCTGTTCCCGCACTCGCGATTCCCCCTGTTGAGCCGCTCATTCTTCGCTCAGCAGATGTCCGATATGGAGGTTTCCATTGTTGATCCCGCCAAGTGCGAGATTCATTTCGTAATTAGCATTTTTTCCGCTAAAAAACTCCGGCGAGCTTTCCAGAATTGCCGGTGAGGACGACTGACTGTGGGTTTAACGTTTCTTCACCACAACGCCCGACCTCACTTCTCCCCTCAAACCCAGGAACTTTGGACACAGTTTGGTTGCTTATACTATCATGGTCCACCCACCTTAGAGTCCGGACCTATCCCCTAGTGATTGTCACTTGTTCCCGAAATTAAAGACACTCTTAGATGGCCAAAACTTCCGGTGCAACGATGACGTGCAGGAAGAGGTGAAACGCTACCTCAACGGTAGGCGCTGGATTTCTACGATATTGGGATAAAAAATTGGAGCCCGTCCGTCTACAAAAAATACGTAGAAAAAGATAGCGATTATGTAGAGAATTAGAGCAAACTTCCTTCTTTCAACGATGTCAATTTCTATGAGATTTAATAACAGTGTTGTATATTTGTAAATTTGATGGGAACCTTATTTCTGGATCGACCCTCGTATTAATGAAATCCACTTATTCCGAATTCCTGCTAAAGTTTTCGATCGCAATTAATTCGGAATCGTTGTACGCTATGGTATTAAATAATGATTGTGATTTGTGAAACATGTTTTAATTAATTTACATCAATGATAACGCTGTCTGAAAATCCGTTTGAAATCCCTTTTATTACACTTGCATTTTATTTAAAAAATATTAAAATATTGCAGAGAATATTTTTTTCCCCTTAAATTTTATAAGAATATGAATTATAAGGGAAGAATATGATATTAAAACATAATAATAAAAAACCATAATGATACAAAAACATATAAATGTTCCTCTATAACTGATATATTAATGAATTTTGATTCAAAATACTATTTAAAATGATTATTTTGTTCAAATTAAATATCACTTAACCTCGTTTTTTGCTAAAAACAACCGTCAAGTCAGGAATAGTGTTTCTGAATTCTTCATTTTAACAAATTATAACAGTTATTCTATACTTACAAATTTTGATATTCAAATTCTATAATCAGTGCAGAAAAATCCATAAAAATTCGTTTACTTCTAAAAAATACAGTTTTTTTTTTCTTAAAAAAAAAAAAAAAAATTAGATTCTGTGATTTACGTGATTTTGAAATGACCGATTCAATTCTAAAAGCCATTTTTTCCCTAAAGGAAATTTCAAGGAAACAATTATATTAAAATGTTCAGAAGTATTAGTAGTTGACCTTCTAAAAAAAATAAAAATTTCAAAACGTTTGAAACTTTAAGTCTTGAGATCCCTTAAACAGGAGATTAAAAGCAAAACTTATAGACAAAACAATGGTCAATATTCTTTGTCTTTTTTTATTGGTAAACACAAATTATACTTCTAAATTCTGTAACAGCGAATTATATGCATATATGGCAGAAGAACAGGAATGTCAAATGTTGAGGTATTCCAAATTATGAAAAGAAATGATTTTATAAACTTCTAATGGCATTATTGGATTTTCATAAAACATATAAAAATATTTTTTTAAAGTAACAACTATTTGGATGTAAAGAAAAAGGTATTTAAAAAAGAAAACTTTGGTTGGATCGAAAATAATGATATCAAAAAGCAAACCCCTCTCCCTCCAGAGATATCTTACGATATCAAGAGCTACACAGCCCCATCTATTAAGGTGATAATGTTATACATGCACAGCCCCCAGACACTTATTTTAATTGCGCATTCACAAATCCAAGATATACATTTATAGAACATATTTCAATTCACTCTCTGAACATCAAACTCCGAAAAATACGAATTTATTCGTGTAAATATATTTCAAAGGGGCAATATTTTTACAAATTTTCATTCTACTTTTCAATAAATCTATAAAAATGTAAAATCCCACAGTTAAAATTTTATATAAACATTTGTGTGTCCAAAACTATATTTGTATTTTTTCATAAATTTAATCATGTATATTTTTGGGGTTCCATACTTAAAAAGTGAAAATGGAATCATTATAAGATCACTCCTGTGTCTGTCTGTCCCAGCCAATTTACTTACAAACTATAAAACATGAAAAGTCGAAAATGGGGGAAGCAATAAAGGCTACATATTTACAGATTATAAAACACTCGCAAATATATTTAAGGAAAATATTAATTAAGTAATTTGTCAAATTAACTAATTAAGTTACTTGAAAAAAAAATCTTTTCTTTGTATATCGTGTAAAAGCTTTTGTAACGCTGAACTCAAAATATATTTCTTTTAAATTTAGGCATTTTTTTTTTTCCACAGAGATAGTGCCAAAAATGTAGTGCAACAATATATCTCCCCCCCCCCCGCCCCCCATCTATTTCTAAATCTATTGGAACAAAAAATATGAAACGAATTAGCGGTATAGTAAACGTTCTTTTAAATCTTGCAGGAAAACTACAGCGATTATTCTTCAGTTTTTGAAACAAGTATGAAAAATCATGCGTTAAGTATAGATTATGAAGCACTTTCTATGAAGCAGATTATGAAATCTTTAGCAAAACTTTGTTATTTATGTAAATAATAGTATATAGCCAAATATACCCAAATATGTATTCCAGTACTTTTGAATAGCCCTGTATTTCATATGTCAGTTGATATTATGGGAAAATTTAGTTTAGCAAGAAAATACCCAGTAGCTTGACATTTCTTTTTCAGCAATTCATACTATTAGATGGAAACATACTTGAATACTTTTGTTCAGCCCTGTAGTTTACATTGTACCTTTATTACACGTCAGCATTAGGCTAAAATTTATTGTAAACTAAAACACTTTTAAAACAACTGAAATCATATTCTCACAAATCATCATTCATAGGCGTTCATGTACCGAATTCTTTGCGTGGCCCTGTATATTCTTTTATCTATATTCTGCAAATATTTCTCAGTAAATTGAATGAAGCTCAGCGTAAAAATGTATAGCTTTTTTAAGAACCACGTTTAAATAATTTACGCTCATATTCAGTAACGTTGGTGAGCTTTTTTGGGTAGCCCTATATATCAACTATAAAATTTATAAACACCATATAATGTGCATATATTTAGCGAAATATAAACGCGCATATCATAATTAAAATGCATTTCATCCCTCCATCAGCCATCATCGGACACATATACGGTACTTCGGAAAGAATATACTATTTGACATCTTTTGTATGGCCCTGTAAATGCTATGTACTTCATATTATGCAAGACAGTAGCGTATAATTTATACTAAGCTTCAGTGACATATATCAATTTTATTACACATGAAAAAGCTTAATATATTTAAAATATGTCACACACAATTCCCCCTTTTACCATTATCTAATGGAATTCTTTTGTGTGGCCCTGTAAATGAATAATAGCTACATTTTCACCTTATATTTTATAGAATGCATATTTTAATATGTCTGACAGGGTATAAGATCTTTAAAATTCCTTTGAAACGATTTTTCCCCATAGGCCGTAATGTAATGGGAAACTTTTGATTCGCCCTGTAGATAAACTAATCATGGTAGAAACTTCATTTTCGATAGGACTCGTGCTAGGGTAAACGTCAATAACGTCCTAAAATTTCATGGCAATCCGAGTATATTAACGATTTTTCCCCATAGGCCGTAATATAATGGGAACTTTTGATTCTCTCTGTAGATGATAAACTAATCATGGTAGATACTTCATTTTCAATAGGGTTCCTGCAAGGGTAAACCTCAATAACGTCCTAAAATTTCATGGCAATCCGAGTATTTTAACGATTTTCCCCCATAGGCCGTAATGTAACGGGAAACTTTTGATTCACTCTGTAGATAAACTAATCATGGTAGAAACTTCATTTTCAATAAGGTTCGTGCTAGGGTAAACGTCAATAACTTCCTAAAATTTCATGGCAATCCGAGTATATTAACGATTTTTCCCCATAGGCCGTAATGTAGTGGGAAACTTTTGATTCTCTCTGTAGATAAACTAATCATGGTAAGATAGTTCAATTCATGCTAGGGTAAACATCAATAACGTATAAAAATTTCATAGCAATCCGAGTATATTTACGGGAGTTAGAGCACGGCCAGACGGCCAGACAAACCGAATGCATAAGCACTTTTCAACTTTGTTGGAAAGTGCTAAAAAACGGCTCAATCGATTTTATCTAAATTTTGTATTTAACGTACTAATGAGCTAGGTCACATGTTCGAGAGATTTCGATTATAAGGGTCATTTGTGGGTCATGATGGGTCGTGCTAATTTTATGTAGATAATGGCTCTCACCATTTTGAATATACTTCGTATTATACCGTTTTCGGGCAAGAGAAAACCATTGGAATAGGAAAATTCAATTAGTGAGTAATTTTGGGTCGTAATGGGTTAGGGTCATTCTAATTATATATAACGACTCGATCAATTTTACCTAAATTTTGTAATGAAAAGTCTTTTGTCACGAGAAGACTATTGGGCTGAGTCGCATGCTAAACAAAATTATATTTTGTTTCAACCGTCATTCAACCGTCGCACAGTGGGGCAAGAAGCCTCCAAAGTTGGCAAAAAATAAAATTTACTTTGACCAAAAAAGCACATCACGGATTCTTTTGTAGAAGAAAAGTAGTAAAATTTTAAACTTTTATATAAGCTAAATAGTAATTTATTAATTAATTTACAAACCTTTTTCAATATTTTTTGTAGAAAAATGAGTTAAAAACAAGAATTTAAGATAGTTTTATACCAATTAGATATTTATAAATCATCCATAAGATCGCATTAAAAATTGTAAACATAATTAGTAATTTTAATTATTCTCAAGCAAACTTTATAATGAATATTAGCGACTCGTTTTGAAGGATTGAATCAACCTTTCTCAGGCAAAATGTACGCATTACTATAAAGACAGCAAAAGAAAAACTGTTTCTGTTTTTTTAGTGCTAACACACACTTTTTGTTTTCCTGTTTTTCAGATCTTAAACTCATACAAGTCACGTACACTAACGAATATGTAGAACTAGAATTGTATAACCGTTTTACTCTTGATCTTTTTGATCGTCCAGAACAAATTCAGACGGAATATGAAGATGGGCACGTTTGCTTTTCATTGACGCTTCTGTTTGTTTTTCAAATCGAGGAAATGGAAGCGATTTGCCAAGCCACTCTTTGTTAATTCTAAAGCATTTACCTTTTTTCGCCAGGCTTTTGCTCATCGGAATTTATATTAAACTTTAAAACATTTAATCTTCTTTTCATTTAACTACTTGTTCGTAGTTTCTCCGATTATGGAGCTCTTATACCATAAAATCACATTACTTTTCAAAAGTTTTTTGTTAAAACGTTCCATGATAGTCAGTTTCATTTAAATACATTATTTTGTAATAAACAATGCATTAAAATTTGTATTTAACAAAGAAAATATTTATAATCATGTTTGGCACACCCGTACACTAACAAAAATTTAAGGATGATTAGCTATAAAAATGACCATACAATTAAAAAAGTAGCAAGATTTTCTGGCATATTTGTCCTTTTAAAACTCATAATTAATAGAAAAAATTATAGTTAACACTTAACTCGCCTTAACTTATAACTAAAACCTACAATGTTTGTAGACAGTGTTAATTTTTTTTATAAATTTCACCACTATACAGGGTGATTCATAAAAGATGGGCAGAACTTTAAGGGGTTATAGTACACTTAAAGACAAATAATATTAAATAGGAGACTAAGGGTCCCAGACGTATTCCCAAGGAGATAGGGGGCATTAAAGTTTAGGGTCCGAAATTTCAAATGATTATAAAAAATAGAAAAATTGGTCGATTCGTTTGCGGTTTTTGCAAAAAATTTTCTTTATGCCAGTATTTTCTTGAAATAAAATTTTAAAGTTCAATTTCAAAAAATGCCGATAGGGGGCGCTTTAGATTTTGGAGCAACAAACAACTATTTTTTAACGTTATTTTTTGTATTTCTTTAAATGATTTCGAAAGCTTAGACTTAAACTTAAATTTTGATCTAAAAATCTGAGTCCTAACGAGTAGTTAAGTAGCGTAAACTGAAATTTGAAACCCTTCTCCCCCCAGAACAAAAATCAGTTATTCCCGATCTTTGTGTCGTAGATTAGGCTCTAACTACTGCCGCGTTTTGCTAAAATTATTCTTTATGTCAGTATTTTCTTCAAAATAAATTTTAAAGAAAAGTTTCAAAAAATTTCGATAGAGGGCGCTTTAGACTTTGGAGTAACGAACAACTATTTTATATCGTTATATTTTGTGTCTCATTAAATGCTTTCTAATGCTTAGACTTAAACTTAAATTTTCAGCTCAAAATCTGAATCGCTGAGCGTGGTTCAGTAGCGAGGGGAGGGGGTTCAAATTTCAACTTCTGAACATAGTTCAGTTTGCACTACTTAACCATGCCCAACGATTCTGTGCTGTGATATGAGGCAAAAATACAACTTTCGTCAAGGACCGCATAGTCGGAATTCACTCATAAAGGCACTGGCACAGTTGGAAACGTCGCTCATGCAAACGTTAAAGCTCCATTCCTGACGCTAGTCACCGGGTGAAGAAGGAGACAGAAAGTATGCAAATGTCAAATGGGGAAGAAGAAGAACACGTATGCAAAATTTCGACACGATTCAGGCATAAAAACCACTGAACGGTGAGTCAAGTGTAAGTCGCTGTAGTAATGAATCGGAAGATGGTGCCCTTCACGAATAAGGAAAAGGCTGAGATGCATTTAATTTACGGAGCGGCAGATGGAAATGGTGCAGAGGCAGAACGAATGTACGGAGAGCGATTTCCCAACAGGCGGTTGCCTAACCGCAAAACTTTCGAGCGCTTGCACAGACAGTTGTGTGAGACGGGATCATTTCTCGCTTCCCGGTCGAATGTAGGTCGTGCAAAAAAGGACGAATCAGTAGTTGTTGCAGAAGCCATTCTGGATGTAGTAGCGGCGCAGCCAAGTACAAGTACACGAACAGTGGCTAGGCAGGTGGATACCTCACAGTCCATGACTTGGAGGGTACTGAAGGATGAACATTTGCTCCCGTTTCATGTGCAACGAGTCCAGAAACTGTCTCCAGGGGATTATCCAAATCGTATTGAACTCGCCCGCTGGTTTCTGCAGCAGAACGCGCTAAATCCACATTTTGGACGAACTGTGCTTTTCACCGATGAATGTACCTTCACACGTGAAGGTACATTTAACACACACAATGCACATGTATGGGCGGATGTCAATCCACATGCTACGTATCCACATGCTCATCAGAGATGCTTTTCCATCAATGTTTGGGCAGGAATCCTCGGAGACCACCTAATCGGACCGTACCTTCTTCCTGAACACCTCAACGGTAAAACATACCTCACATTTCTGCAACATGTGCTGCCAGACCTGTTAAACGTTGTTCCTCCACGCATCCGGCGGGTCATGTGGTTCCAGCACGATGGAGCGCCAGCCCATTACGTACGAGACGTCCGCAACTATCTGGACATCACATTTCCGAACAGATGGATTGGTCGAGGTGGTCCTGTTGCTTGGCCTGCTCGCTCGCCAGATCTTTCACCCCTCGATTTCTTTTTTTGGGGACAATTGAAGGCTCTTATGTATGAGACACCCATTGAATCCCCCGAGGAATTGGTCGCCAGACTTTCCGCCGCTGTAGGGGAAGTGCTCGAAAAGCCTGATGTTTTCGCGAATGTTCGCCGTTCCATTCTTCGCCGTTGTTCTGCGTGCATAACCTCTGGTGGTCACAATTTTGAACATTTATTGTAATTACATGTTAATAAATATGCTTTGGTAACATAATCCTAATTTGTGTCTTTTTACCTCGTATCACAGCACACAATGTGTGGACATGGTAAACTGAACTGTGCTCAGGAGTAGAAATTTCAAACCCCTCTCCCCAGAAACTTAACCACGTCTAACGATTCAGATTTTGGGCTGAAAATTTAAGTCTAAGCTTTAAAAACACTTAATGAGACACAAAAAATAACGGTATAAAATAGTTGATTTTTACTCCAAAGTCTAAAGCGCCCTCTATCGGAATTTTTTGAAACTTTTCTTTAAAATTTATTTTCAAGAAAATACTGACATAAAGAATAATTTTAGCAAAACGCGGCAGTAGTTAGAGCCTAATCTACGACACAAAGATCGGGAATAACTGATTTTTGTTCTGGGGGGAGAAGGGTTTCAAATTTCAAATTTCAGTTTACGCTACTTAACTACTCGTTAGGACTCAGATTTTTAGATAAAAATTTAAGTTTAAGTCTAAGCTTTCGAAATCATTTAAAGAAATACAAAAAATAACGTTAAAAAATAACGTTAAAAATAGTTGTTTGTTACTCCAAAGTCTAAAGCACCCCCTATCGGCATTTTTTGAAATTGAACTTTAAAATTTTATTTCAAGAAAATACTGGCATAAAGAAAATTTTTTGCAAAAACCGCAAACGAATCGACCAATTTTTCCATTTTTTATAATCATTTGAAATTTCGGACCCCAAACTTTAATGCCCCCTATCTCCTTGGGAATACGTCTGGGACCCTTAGTCTCCTATTTAATATTATTTGTCTTTAAGTGTACTATAACCCCTTAAAGTTCTGCCCATCTTTTATGAATCACCCTGTATATTCTAAGCGTCTGTATATCTATAAAAATCGTATTAAAACAAATTGAAAGTTAATGAATTATTGTTACATACTTGTAGTTAAAGGTTCCATAGTCAAAAAAAATTATTTTTTAATTATTATAGCGAAATTAACAAACGAATTTTGAAACAAAATTATTGATTTTTTTTCACTTATTATCAAAGTACAATATGCAGTTTAACTTCTTTCTTTAGTGACGATCAAAATAACTTTGCGCAAATTTTAATACTAGGCAGATGTGTACTGACATCTGCTCTATTAAAGGGACGTATGTCGGTAGTCCAAAATAAAATTTCATTTTTTCGATTTTTTGCCAGTTTTGAAGGCTTTTTGCCCCACTGTGCGTCGCGGTGAGCGACCAATTTTCGTCGACGACCCCTACCTACGACCCAAACAGACCTAATCTCTTACGCGACAGCGCTGTCGCCGACAGGCGACCACGGATAGCGCCAAAATCCTTTACTTACGACCCGAATAGCCTTGCACTTTTAATAAAAAAGAAAAAAAAATTAAGTGGAATTGAAACCGGACAAATTTCACAGAAAAATTAGACAAATTAAAGATATTGAAACTCGGTTTCTGAAGCTAGCGATTTCTCTTAGCCTTCATCCCGAATATATATGTAAGTAAATATGTAGATAATTTTTCTCAATATGATTTTTTTTTTAATCTATGAAAAGATTTTTTCCAGTGATTAACTAAAGAACTACTTCAACAAGCAATATATATATATAAATGTAATACAATATGTATATATATATATATGTATATAATATATTAAAGTCTCATTGTTTATGTTTAAATTCATTAAATACCATTTACACGCATTCAAAATATCCAACAGTTTTGAGTCAGGCACGTAGCCAGGGAGGGGGCTAAAAGGGCTGAAGCCCCTCCCGAAAGTTAAAAAAAATAAGTTAAATCTAAGAATAGTAAAAACGGCCAAAATTTTCTTGTTTTTTTTTTTTTTTTTTTTTTTTTTTTTTTTTTTCTTCCATTACATTAGAACTACATACATTTTTACCTAATTGTAAAAATATAAATTTTTTCAGCTAAAGTTATAAACGGAATTTTCACTTTATGCACAGTAAAATTCGATAAGTGTAATGCATGAATCATATCATTAATTTGACTTAGAAAAAATAAGTTTAATATGCGTATGGCGTATAATTTAACTTTAGGAGTCAAATTTAAAACATTTATTTTCGTGTTATGATTTTTCTTAATTTCCTCTTTACGCATTATATTACGACATAATAAATTCTTAGAGTGATTAGTGTTAAAATGTTTTGTAGAAGAAGGAACCAAAAACTGTAACAGACCATTGTAATGTAAAATTATGTGAAAAATAATTATTTTTAAAAACTTTTAACTATAAAAGGCTTTTTATTAAAAACTAGTGACAAGAAATTTTGAAAAGAAATGGTGCGAAGAAAAACTAGTTGGATGTGTCAATCCCAAAACTTTCTTCTATATCATAAGTACATTTTAATATTTAAAAAAAAAAAATGTGGTGATCCCAAAGTTACCCACTATCGAATTTCCTCGAACATTTGACCTAGCCTAATGAGATTCTGGTATCCGAAAAGCCTAAAACGCAAAATTTAATTAATATTCTGAGAAAATGAGCTTAGTAGTGCCTCATGTTGGTAATTTATACAAAAACCTAATAAGCATCTATTTATGTCAAGACCTAACAGAATCTGAAATTTGATAGAATTTCGTCCATTAGTTCTTGAGATATAGTTATAACAAAAAATTTGCAAAACGTAGCACAGCATCACCATAGCTTGGAAAATTTATGCCAAAACGTAAAAAAGCGTCTAATTATGTTATGGTGTAAAATAATCTGAAGTTTGATGAAATTCTGCGCATTAGTTTTTGAGAAATAGTTAGTTTAAAAAAAAACGTGTAAAATATAGCACAGCAGCACCATCAGTTGAAGGATTTATAACAAAACGTAATCGTTGTGTAATTATGTTATATGTCATTTTGTAACGAACTCTGAAGTTTGATGAAATTCTGTGCGTTGGTTGTTGAGATATAGCTATCGGAAAAATCGTGCAAAATGCAGCATAGCTGCACCACCTGTTGCAAGGTTAATACCAAAATGTAATCAGCGTCTAATTATGTTATATATTCTAGTGTAACAAAATCTAAAATTTGATAAATTTCTCTGCATTAGTTCTTGAGATATAACTATCGCAAAAATCGTGCAAAATGTAGCATAGCAGCGCCACCTATAAGGCAGTTCACACCAAAACCTTATCAGCGGCTATGTATCTCAAGGTATCGCGGAATCTGAAGTTTGGTGAAATTCTGTGCGATAGTTGTTGAGATATAGCTATCATGAAAATCATGAAAAACGTGGCATATCAGCGCCACCTGCTGGCCAATTTACACCAAAACTTAATCAGAGTCTATGTATTTCAAGGGGTCACAGAATCTGAAGTTTGGTGAAATTCTGTGCATTAGTTCTTGAGATATAGCAATCTTGAAAATCATGAAAAACGTACTATAGCAGCGCCACCTGCAGGCCAATTTTCACCAAAAACCAATAGGCACTAATTCATATCAAGGTCTAACTGAATATAAAATTTTATTAAATTTCGAGCATTAGTTCTTGAGATAGAGCGCCCACAAATTTTTTGTCACATACAGACAGACACACAGACAGACAGACAGACGGACAGACAGACAGACAGACAGACGGACAGACAGACAGACAGACAGACGGACAGACTCACAGACAGACATTTTCTAAAAATAGTCAAAACGTGTTCAGGACCTTCTAAAACGTATAAATCCGTCGAAAACCGGAAGTCGAAAATTTTCATGAATCCAATACTTTCTTCTTGTAAAGATAGAAGAAAGTAATAAAGGCATAGGATACCTACAAGCTTTCAAAGCGCCATAGCGATCGGTGTTTCCCGGTTTTTTACTTACCCATCATACGTAGTATAGGGTAAGTCTTGCAATCGTTTTGAAAATCGAAAAAATTTTTTTGACTGATTTACACGTTTTAGATAGTGGAGATTCCGAAAAACATATTTTTAGAAAAAATTTTTTGCCGTCCATCTGTCTGTCTGTCTGTCTGTCCGTCTGTCTGTCTGTCTGTCTGTCTGTCTGTCAGTCTGTCTGTCTGTAAACGCTCTATCTCCCGAACAAATTGAGATAGAGACTTGAAATTTTGTATGTAGTTAGTATGTAAGAATGGGACGAACCCTATTTAATATCAGCAACCTCGATTATCCGGAACTATTTTTTTCGGACTCTCGAAAAATTCGTTCTGATGAAAGGTACATAAAAATTTTCGAATTTTTTTGTTTTAAGGAATGGACGTAAAAGGCAATAAAATAACACACATTTTGCATATGGAACGAAGTCGATCGGATTATTAGTTGCCGAGATATTTGTAATCTTGTTTTCCACATTCTTCGATTTTTCATGACCCTGTATTTCATTCAAATTTCAATTCAGAAATATATTTTAATTGGAAATGAAACGCTTAATCCGACGCAGTTAATTGTTAGTTAATAGAATTATTATTTTTGGAGTTATAAGGATGTTTCTTTTACGCAGTTCAGTACTACTTGAGTAGTTTGGCGTTTTATATAATTTGTCGAAATTAGTACATCAGCAGTTCTTTAATATAGCATTACTATGTATAGTAACAATATTTAAATTTTGTTTATGAATTGCAATGCATTGTATAAATAGTTTCGCATGTTTTATTTTCATATACATATCCATGATGGGTAAGTATCACATTGGCCCCCAACGACTAGTTCTGAATAAATTTTAGTTAAATTGTTTGGATATGAATCTTTAATAGAAAGAGAATATACACAGACTAGTCTGTGTAGGAAAGTCTTTTGTGGAGTTATCAACTGCAAGGATGGATACTACTGATTAGGGATTTTTTGGCGTTTTTCACAGTGCCTTCTAAAATGTTTTCTAGGAGGCAACATCTAAGATTCTAAGAATCTTATTTTGTGTCGCGCAAGATATGCTACTAAGAGTAAATCATAATACTTGTCATCTTACGTTAGAGAACAAATAAAAAAGATGGTAGGCTACGAACTCTTTTAAGATTTATAGCAAAGCATGAAGATAAGGAATTGAAACGTTATAAACGCCCATAGAATTACTACTTCTTATTTCAGCCCAGACATTCCGAATGAAACCATTGAAATATAGCTGGGATACAGCTTCAGTAACAATAACTGAAGAACAGATTACCAAAATAAATAACGCAATTTGTTTTAGGTTGAATACTGATGAAACTATGGACATTTCAAGCACAAAATTGTTTGCCCTTTGAGTTAGATATGTGGACTCGCATTTGTAAAATGTACAAACCCCAATAATTCGGAAATTTATTTTAGGTATTATAACGATTATTTCGTTATATATTGGTTATTTTCTTAAATTTTTCCTTTACCCCTCCCCCCCCCCGTCTCTGTTCAATTCAAAAATTAGTTTTAAGTTGTCCTTCATTCCTTTTCCATTTTTCTTGCTTATTAATTCTCTAACCGAAAATCGGCTGCTGCTTAACTTTATCTGTGAGAAATACACTCACATATTAATCAACCGTTTAAAACTATTTCCAGATGTCTGCTATTTCCGATCGAAGCAATTCTGCATTACCTTATAAGGAGATCATCTCTGTTTCGCAGTTAAAATTTATGCTTACGCTTCTTTTTCCTTTCTCGACAAAACCCTAAAAAGAATTTAACATCTGCGCAGTAAAATCTGATGTCCCTTCGGTGTGCTTCGTTATTAGACAAAACAACACGTGTAACAATTTATCGTTTGGCAACCTTTTCCTTTCCCATCCCTGCTGGGAAACTAAATTGAATTCTGATCTTGCTGGCTGCATTTTAACTGTTATTTGGCATATACTATCCATTGTGCATGGGCGAACTTGTGTATGTTGGCGATTTTCTATCATGCCAAAAGTGGCGGTTTGTTGCTATGTACGAGTCCACTTGACTCCCTGCTCTTGTCTAGTAAAGTTGCTAAAAACTGTTCGGAGATTTTTCTCCGAGTACTGTATGTGTGCCCCCCTAGTAATACATGTCTGAATAAAGAATAACTTAGCAATCATTGTGGGGGTTTTTTTCGTACATCCGAATCTGGACTACTATACGTAATCACGCTTCTTCTAAGTATTCTAATAAAATTAGCAGCTGCTACCAAACTACGCTACAAGAATCTCCATTACAGGTATATCCAAGTCAATGATTTGCCAGCCAAAAATATAACAAAAGAAATAGTACAACATTGTAATGACGCAATGATATGCCTAAATGCGTCACACAGGCGTATTGCAGAGAAACTAATATATGGTTGGACATGTTAGTGGGACTCTTTCGTTTTTCCCCACATAAAAAAAAAAAAAAAAAAAAAAAAAAAAAAAATATGGAGGGGAGTACAATCAACTGCGACGTTCCGGCGGATGTGATGCTTTTTGTTTCTTCTTTTTCTTCTCTGCATTCCCCGGTAGAAAATGCTATTAGTCTGGCCTGCTAAGTGTCAACCGAAAAAGTACAGAGCTGTTCCCGTCCTGAAATTCCTTAGCTGGACACCCCTTTTCCTCCCCTGTGTGCTCCATCTCAACTGCTTTGGAATGTCTCCCCTGCGGCCAATTGTCACCTGAGCGCTGGGCGTTCTTTTTTTTCATCTCCTCGCATCGTCTGTGTGATTTATGTGTTTTCATCGCCGGCAGATATCGAGGGCTGCGTGTGCTTCGTCAAAATTACAGAATATGCAAGATATAAAATTTACGGGCAATAAAGTCCAATTTGTGTGTGATTACAGTGCTATCATCGACTCATTCATAATGTGTGTTGCATATTTACTCAACGTATTCTACTGAAATCTCATAAAGTCTCATAGAAGATTTTTGTGTGTGTAATAAGTGTGCATGTCTACTTAAGCATCGTAAAGTCGTTCATCGTGCAAAAAAAAAAAAATAGTGATTGTCTTCAATTCTGAGAAAATCCATCAGAAATAATTCATCGTTTATATTAGTTAACAGTGCACAAAATTAATAAATAAATAAATAAGAGAATTACAAAAATTCTCTAAATGAGGTGTCACCACCTTTGATAAGTGCATATTCAATTACCTGATTACAATATAAAATTTCTGCTAGTCGCCAGTGATAAAAAAAAAAAAAAAAAAAAAAAGCGCACAACAACGAAAATCAACGTCGAAATAATCTACATTTTGAACGTGAGAGCAGATCTTGCCCCATTTCCCTAAGTTTTTGTGTTATTAAATTAGTAATCATTTAATTATTTTTTTAAAACTAAATCAGTAAGTTAACCTCCCTACTTTGTTTATTTCATGTTCTGCTTTCACATTCAGGACACAACGGTCAAAATTTATGTTCTGTGTAGAGCATTAATATAATCCTGTTATTGTGTTTTTGCAAAGATTTTTAATTTGCGAAAGCACGGTAACTGTTGTCATTTCTAGTTATTATTTTTGCTGACATTTTATGCAGTTTTTATCAGTTATTTGCATTTATGTGCTATTGTTTCATATTTTACGTCCCACCCCTTTTTTTGTTTTTTTAATTTGTATTTAGATTCTCTAATATGCTTAAATGTGTTTAACCAGTTTTGAACTTTAATTACAAGGTTAAAATAAGAACATTCTTTTTCATCCAAAAAATATAAATAAATCAGAAGGTTTTAAGTTACAAAAAAAGGAATTTTTTTTTTCCTAGTGTAAAGAAGTTAAAGGATTTTTTTTTTTTTTTTTTTTGCTTGCTTGCTAACAGTTTTTGCGGTTTTCTATAGAGTTTTCTTTGCTTTATTATCTAAAGTAAGTACTTTGTTAAAGTGAAGGAATATATAGATATGTGTTTCAAAGTGTAATTATTTAGATATTTTATTTTCTAAATGATTTACCTGTTGTATGTGCTTCCTTGCTTTACTGTCATAAAAGGTTTAAATAAGATATCTTTAAAGTGAGGTATATTTTAAAATCTATTTATTTTGCTAGTTTATATATTTTTACTAGCTAGGAAATTTACCTGTTTTCAATGTGCTTTAGAGTATAAGTCAGATCTGTGTATCAATTTCTCTAAAACTTGTGAGCGTAAACAAACAAAAAAAAAAACTAATCATGGCGGCAAAACAAATTCCGATAAATATCATTCAATTTGATGGAGATCCAGATTTACTTAATTTTTTCTTTGATCAAGTTAGAGTCTCTGCGGAAATTAATAAGTATAACCCACAAACAACAATTGCAATCTTAAAGGGAAAGTTAGTTGGGCCTGCACAAAAATTTCTAGCACAGAACCCCGACCTGCAAAAGATAACAGACCTCGATTTGCTGGAAAAAGAATTTGCGTCATTCTTCGCCCCCCCCTAGTAAATGTGTTGCCTCTGTTGAGTTGTCCAGTTTAGCACTTATGCCTTCTGAGACGATAAAAAATTTAGCCCATAGACTAAATGTTCTTGCGGCGACAGTTTATGCAGATATCAACGACGAAAATGCACGCAACACTATCAAACTCATGAAATTTCTAGAAGCCCTTCCTTCAAATATTAGAATAAAATTACAGGAAGAAGGCATTAATGATTATAAAACAGCAGTTGAAAGAGCGCAAACCCTTCATGAAATTTTAAGGAATGAAAAAATTTTACATTCCTTACCTTCGGTACACAGACCAGAAAATCTTATTGAATCGCAATTAAAAGAAATCTCTGAGAAAATAAATGCATTATCTTTTGCCCCTCCTGATACTAAAACCGAAACTGAGCAAAAAAATTTCCAGACTAGACCAAAACATTCCGCAGGTGTTTCACGCTTCAAAAAAAATTACAAAAATCGAAACTACACTAGACGTTATTCCCCACACAAGTTTTCACAAAAAAACCAGTTGTTTGTCAGTTATGTGGACGAAACAATCATGACGCTCTCTCTTGTTTTAAATGGAAAAGAGCAAATACTCAAAGGAAAAACAATTACACAAACTCCACGCCCCAATTTCAGGAAAACTGAAACAGAGATACAATTTTTATGCTGATGGTGTTGTGTCTCAGTCTAATACTTCTACATCAGCAACTTTTGTTTTTGACCCTGTTTTACCTAAAATTTCAAGTTCGAGACTAGTTAATTCAGTAGGTTCCCAAACGTTTGACTCCATTAAGATAGCAAATAACATCAGTACACAAACAGAAAGTGATAATGTTCAAATAATTTGTAGTGTAAACACTATGTCACCATCCCTCCCTCTTGTTAAAGCCACTATAGCAAACCATGATATTACTTTGTTAGCTGATTCTGGTAGTAGTATATCTTTACTTTCAAAAAAATTATTTAATCAACTTAAACCTGTCTTAAAATATAAAAGACTGTCCACTGACGTCAATATTAAAACTGTCAATTCTGATGTCTCATTTTCCGCCTGCATCAGAACATCCATTAAGCTAAAACAAAAAGCGTTTTCACACCACTTTTATATTGTTGACATACCCGAGTCTTCCAGTTTTGAAGGCATTTTAGGTTTTGATTTCATAACTAGATACAATGTTGTCATTGATACTTTTAACAAGTGTCTCCATGTCAACAATAATTTCTCTGTTCCTTTAAAAACCAGTAAAGAATCTTCTGGAGAGAAACAATCAAAATCATGCAATTCTTTGAGTGATGTTGTAATGAATCAAGCGGTGTTCTTAACTCGTAAAATTATATTAGAACCCCAACAACAAATATGGTGCTCTGTTTACACTTCCAATAACATCAACAATAACAGAAATTATCTATTTGAATATTTGGCACAAACAAAAGAATTAATAGGAAATGATGCCATTATTCAAATGAATAAATTATCCAATAAAAGAAAGAAAACTTCACAAATACATCATTTCTTCTCAATAACACTTAAAAACACTTCTGAAAAAACCATTCATCTCCCTAAACACACAAAAATAGGTCAATTATCTGAGATTGAGGAAATTCGCGACTATACTTCTGAAATGTCTGACAAGCAAAATAACTCAGAACAGCACTTTGTAAATTTTATTCAGGCGTCTAATGAAATCTTACAAAAAAGAAAGCAGGAGTTATCGGCTAATGATTTTAAACTTTCTCACTTAAAATCTGACGAAGCAAAGAACCTAACTAAATTGCTACTTAATTATTATCCTGCCTTTTCCAAATCATTAGACACACTTGGTCATACTGATAAAATTGTACCTGATTTGAAATTCATTAATGACTACCCCATAAAGACACTCCCTTTCCCTCTTCCCCAAGCTGTGCAAAAGGATGTTTTAAATCAAATCAAACAGTTGCTTGATGCCAAAATCATTGAACGTCATTGTTCCGAATGGGCCTGCCCCATGCTCCTTGTTAAAAAGAAACCAGACGGTACAGGTATACAGAAATATAGACTCGCATTAGATCTCAGAATGGTTAATACTATAATTCAAGGTTCGTCCTATCCACTTCCAAAAATTCAAACTATTATTTCAAATCTTTCACAATATCGTTTTTTCTCTTCTCTCGACTTTCATCAGGCATATCATCAGATTGATTTGCCTGCAAAATTTCAAAATCAGCTCACATTCACTACAATGTTCGGTTCTTTTCGGTATAAGAGATTAGTATTCGGCTTAAAAACAAGCGCCTCAATTTATCAAGCTTTAATGGACTCGTTACTTGGAGAATTACAGTTAGAAGGTGTCTATACCTACCAAGATGATCTTATTGTTGGTGCCAATTCATATCAAGAAATGTGTGATAAGTTGGATAAAATTCTTGCAATACTAGTAAAATATAATTTAACGCTGTCCCTTAACAAATGCACTTTTCACGAAACCAGTTTAGATTATCTTGGATTTCACATAGAAAATCAAACTATTTCTCCTGTTCAGTCGAACATTGTAAAAATAACATCTTTTCCAATACCTACAACTAAACGTCAATTAAAAGCACTCATAGGCGTCATTACATTTTACAAATCTCTTGTTCCATCCTTTTCTGAACTTGTGCAGCCTCTCATAAACTTAACTACTCCAAAAGCCAAATTTAAGTGGACAAGCAAACATCAAAAAATTATGGACACCATACAGAAGATATTCTTTAATCCACCCATGGTTAGATTACCTGACTGGAACAAAAAGTTCTATTTAAATACTGATGCGTCAAATATTGCTATTTCTGGTGTCTTACTACAAGAACATGATAAACAACTATTACCTGTTGCATACTTTTCAAAATCTTTAAAAGCATCAGAAAAAAAATATCCTGCACTTAAACTAGAACTCATGGCGATTCATAAATCAGTTACTGCTTTCAAATATTATTTATACAACAGAGAATTTGTAATCCTTTCAGATAGTAAACCCCTGGAAAAGTACAACAAAACTACAAATCCGGCTGATATTATCTCTCGTTGGCTCATGGATCTCTCAGAATACACATACAAATTTCAACATATTCCAGGTAAAAAGAATGTACTCGCTGACTATTTATCTCGCTGTAACTTTGAAAATAATCAACAGACTTTAGCTACAAACCCTGAACTTATTCATGATACTCAACCCTTACCTATTGTAGAATGTGATACTCCACACTCCAGCTCGAGTGATTCTAATATGCATGTTAACTGCCTTATTTCTGGTACACAAACAAATCCTGACCCTTTATTAGAAATTTCGAATGAAACATTTGCTACTGAACAACAAAATGACCCTACTTTGTCTGTTGTTTATAAAGAAATCTTAAAGAAAGGATCTTCTCAAAAATTTCCTAACTACTTCATTCATCCTGATTCGAAAGTATTAATGTTAAAGAAGGAAAATATTTTTAATAACACTTTTTCGTATCACATTATTGTTCCAAATTCACTTAAATGCAAAGTCTTAACAATTTCACATTTATCTCATTTTGGCTTTAATAAAACTTATGAATTCTTGTCAGGTAGATATTTTTGGAAGGGTATGTATGTAGACACTTTAAACTTTGTTGCATCCTGTATCAAATGTCTTCAAACTAAACATCACCAAACTCCACCCGCACCTTTGCAGCCCACATACACTCCCAGGTACCCTGGTCACACTATTAGTACAGATCTCCTTGGACCGTTTGCTAATGGAAAATATGTTTTAACTATCACTGATCATTTTTCGAGACATATTAAACTCTTTCCACTTAATGACATATCTGCAAGTAAGGTTGTTAAATGCTTATTCTCTTACATAACCACCTTTGGGAGACCTTCGGTTGTCTTATCAGACTTAGGACCCCAGTACACTTCTCAGGTATATAACATTTTTAATGATACAATGGGCATTAAGGTATTACACAGTTCTGCCTCGAGACCACAATCAAATGCGATTGCAGAGCGAATCAATAAATCAATCAAATATTCAGTCAATATTCTTTTACAAGAAGGTCATTCATTCGAAAATGCTGTATTTATACACAAGTCACTTTATAACGGCTCCAAACATGCAACTACATTGTACTCTCCTAATTTTCTTCATTTTGGACGCGAACTTTCTCTAATTTTTGACACTTTTGATCAGTCGTGCAACCAACCCTTTCTTGATAAACATATTGAAGTACACAAATTACTTGATGATTTGAGTAAGATATATCACAAAGCTTATAACAACATTAAATCTGCTCAAGATAAAAGATATAAATATTACGGTCAGAAAGCTAAATTAAGATCCATTTTCTTAAAAGATATTGTATATCTAAAATCAAATGACAAGTTTAAAACAAAGTATACTGGTCCATATATTGTCACTTGTAAACATTCCCCTGTGTCATTCTCAATTAAAAGGTTGTATACTCCTGATAACACAGCATTTCGGGTACATATTGATAGACTTTTACTAGCACCTCCTCGTTATGGACATTTATTTGATGCGTCAAGTCATATAAACAACACTAACTTTAATACGTTTTATCAACCTCACACATACAATCTAAGAAACAGAAGCTAATGTAAAAACACTATTTATTATTTTTTTATGTCATGTTTTATGATACCACATATCCAACCAAAGAGCTCATGGTTGTGTGTATGTTGTTTTTGACTGATCTTTAACAATATCATGGCTGGTCCATCACTGTTGCTCTGAAGATCTCTTAGGAACAATATTAGGTATCATTGTTATCCTTTAACACTTAGATATGTCTTCATACTCACTTAAATTTTAGTTTCTTTTTATTTTGTTTCTTTTTGCAGTACACTTAAAATTTCTTTGACAATATTCATTAATTCAATATTTTTCCACTAGCTAACCTCCCACTTAACAATCCCTGTACTATAAGTCAAACATATTATAGTTAGATAAACAGGTACTGTAGTCTAGAAAAGTAAACAAATGATTCATGTAATTAAATAAAACACAGTTTTCATATATGACTTGTTCATCACCCCACTCGATTGTGACATAGTTTTCGTCTCTCTTCACTCTAGGATTGTCTGCCCATATTAGTTATTATATGATATACATTTTTTGTTGTTTTTGTTTCTTTTTGAATTCATCCCTTTGAAGTCTTGTTCCCGTTCAAAATTAAGGCCCTAAGGGTTCAAGCTTCATTGTGTTGAGAGACAAAGTTTTGGAATTGGAGTTTCGGTTCAAATTTTTGAATTGTGATTCCAATTCACAACAATTCAAATTTTTTTTTCATGTAATTCGACGTGGGCTCCTTCAGAAGACCGCTAGTGCCTTCGGGGGAGCATCACAATTCCCTCCTCATCTAAGGCTAGGCCCTAAGCCGATGCCATAATACTTGTGTTGTACACAAGATTCAGGGTGACGCATATTTTTATGGGCGTGCTTGGAGCACCTCTTTTTTTTTGTCATCCTATGCCTCGGCATGAAACAGTTTTTTACAAAAACATTTTTATTTTTAATATACATCATATTACTCTTTTTTAAATTTTTTTTGAAAAATATAGTGCTATTATGTTATTTTTGTGTATTGTCATTTTATATTCATTTAGTATTAGTTTCATGTTTTGTGTATATGTTTCAAAATTTTTACTTGTGCTGCAGTAATATTTTTGTACTGTCTGAGTCGACTCAACTTCTACATATAAAAATACAGTACTAGCTTGGATCCAGATACAGAAATAGTAAAAAAAAATATAGAAACTTTAGAACTGCTGACTGTTTTTGAATACAAAAGTCTCCATTATCATGACGTCAAATTTCTACAGATACATATAAAAAAAAAAAAAAACTTTTGCATTTATGTATGTTTTTATGTTATAATATTGTATGCTAGCCTATGCACATTGGACAGCAAAAGTTTTTTTTGTGGTGCACCGGGTGATATATATAACGATTATTTCGTTATATATTGGTTATTTTCTTAAATTTTTCCTTTACCCCCCCCCCCCCCGTCTCTGTTCAATTCAAAAATTAGTTTTAAGTTGTCCTTCATTCCTTTTCCATTTTTCTTGCTTATTAATTCTCTAACCGAAAATCGGCTGCTGCTTAACTTTATCTGTGAGAAATACACTTACATATTAATCAACCGTTTAAAACTATTTCCAGATGTCTGCTATTTCCGATCGAAGCAATTCTGCATTACCTTATAAGGAGATCATCTCTGTTTCGCAGTTAAAATTTATGCTTACGCTTCTTTTTCCTTTCTCGACAAAACCCTAAAAAGAATTTAACATCTGCGCAGTAAAATCTGATGTCCCTTCGGTGTGCTTCGTTATTAGACAAAACAACACGTGTAACAATTTATCGTTTGGCAACCTTTTCCTTTCCCATCCCTGCTGGGAAACTAAATTGAATTCTGATCTTGCTGGCTGCATTTTAACTGTTATTTGGCATATACTATCCATTGTGCATGGGCGAACTTGTGTATGTTGGCGATTTTCTATCATGCCAAAAGTGGCGGTTTGTTGCTATGTACGAGTCCACTTGACTCCCTGCTCTTGTCTAGTAAAGTTGCTAAAAACTGTTCGGAGATTTTTCTCCGAGTACTGTATGTGTGCCCCCCTAGTAATACATGTCTGAATAAAGAATAACTTAGCAATCATTGTGGGGTTTTTTTTCGTACATCCGAATCTGGACTACTATACGTAATCACGCTTCTTCTAAGTATTCTAATAAAATTAGCAGCTGCTACCAAACTACGCTACAAGAATCTCCATTACAGGTATATCCAAGTCAATGATTTGCCAGCCAAAAATATAACAAAAGAAATAGTACAACATTGTAATGACGCAATGATATGCCTAAATGCGTCACACAGGCGTATTGCAGAGAAACTAATATATGGTTGGACATGTTAGTGGGATTCAATCTACAATTCGCCAGAAGTGTCCCAAAATCAGATACCTCCAATTTACAAACCATTGTTTAATTCACATCTTGTCCAAAAACACATGCTGGTTCCTGCCATTCAATCCCTCTTGGAACAGTTAATGAAAAGATAATTTTTTTTTAGAAATCACCCTAAGGTAAATTTGATTTTTCAGCAACCAATTTCATCATATGCCCCGGAAAACAACAACAACAAAAATGACTTCTTCGCCTTTGAAACACAAGATTTATAGAAAATCATGAAATTTTGGTAACTTTTGTCAAATTGTTTGAATGAATTTGCATTAGCTTAGGTAATATTTTGGAAAACACGGGACATATTTCTTCACCAGCTATAGACCTTTCTTGGCAGTCATGGAATGGAAAAGAGTGCTTTTTTCATAAGCCTATTTGTTTGTGACAAACTTTTCAGTTTGGCAAAGCCATTGTTAACTTATCTTCATGAGAAATCTCGCGACACAATTTCGGTGGTAACTCATGCTAAATATGTCCTAATTATTTTAGAAAATATAGAGAAAATGAAATGCGATGGAAATCATTTGAGAGACACTTAATTCTACGTCAAAATTTAGAAAAACGTCTTTCAAATTGAAATAAGAATTCCAAAATCAAAATTTAAACAGACTACACATACGAACCACCAAATTACATCCACTTAAGAGTATAACAATATAGGACCGCAGTCTGCATTTCCTGTGTTGAAAGTCTTTTTCAAAATTTGAATGACAAATTCATTTCAAACGAAGACATTTTAACTGATTTTCAAATACTTTTTTCAGGATGTGATTTTGCGAATTAAGCAAACAAATTAGAGGATCGCTCTCAATATTTCGAACATAAGGTGTTAAATTCATAAGTGGAAGTTGAATATGAAGTATGGTGCGAGAGAATTCGTAATGTTGATACAGAATACAGAGGAAATGCAGAATACAGAGGTCCTAAAAGTTTAGAATGCAACGCATTACAATACAATTAAACACGATGACAGTCTTGAATACCATTCCGGTAAACATTGCCAGGGCTAAAAATTCATTTTCAGCAATGAGAAAATTAAATTTTTGCCTCGAAGCACTATGGCAGATGATAGTCTACTGTTGGTGTTGTTTATGAAGGTCTGTTATCAACACGAGGAATATAGGCCCGAAGGGATGTGGAGTACCCTCCACGGGAATGGTGGAATTAGAACCTAGCCTGTAACTATGCAATTAAATACCAGGTTCGAAGAAAATTATGGCAAACTACGAACGATTAGACTGACGGGCGAAATTGGATTCGAGCCCAACACCTACCAACAACTGATAAGACACTAGCAGTCTTGAAATGATATCCATTCATTGGGACGTTACAGTAGATCAGGATAAAGTAATCAGCCTCATGGCTGCGAAGAAGTCACGAAGGTAGCACTAAAAAATTTATTGTACCAAGAGTACTGCATTTATAACTTTTGTAATTAAAGAATATGAAATTTAAATATAATTTTTACGATCACTTATAATTTGTAACAATTATATTTTCTTTGAAAGTAGTTAATATGCGTAATTAATTTTATCTACAGATTAATTGTTTTAATACCCCGCACCTGCAATGCACGCTAATATCAACAATGCTTTTTAAATCCATTAATATTACTTGCTTGCATTTCGATATTTTTTTTCAATGTCTTATAAAGATACATGAAGTTCATCGCAAAAATTGTTAGTTTGTACTTAATTTTCTTTACAGTTTTTCCCCCTGAAAAACAATTTCGGTTTTCGAACTGCTACTGAAAGAGCTCTTAGAAACCAAAAACTGTAATAGAAATCGAATCGAAAAAAATAACAATTTTTGGAATGGACAAATATATTATGCAGGATTATATCGTAGGTTAAGTCTTGTTTTTTTTATGCTTTAAATTATGTCCCTTACTGCTGCCAGATGAAAAAAAAGTTCCAAGGTTCAGCCCCTCCCGAAAGGAAATCCTGGCTACGGGCCTGTTTTGAGTTGCATTATAATCGTTTGCTTTTGGCGAGGAAAAGGGCTGCTCGCCAAACCGAGTGACTCTTTCGTTTCTTCACGCCAAATATTCCAATATATATATATATATATATATATATATATATATATATATATATATATATATATATATATATATATATATTTTTTTTTTTTTTTTTTTTTTTTTTTTTTTTTTTACAGAATTTCTACTATGTGATTCCGCCGTTGATTTTGACAGATCCTTTATTACAGTGAAACCTCAAAATAGGGACACCTATGGGACCGGAACTTTTGTCCCTTAAATAGAGGTGTCCCTTATTCGGAGTTTTTTATATTATTTTTAATGAATTGTTAAGAAGGATATAAAAATAACAAAACATTAAAGGTGAAATTTAAATGTACCCTTAATGTATAAATTGCGTTAATCAGACAAAAATAAGAAAAGAGAATTAATTAATTAAAATTTTCAATTAATTACTAAATCATTAAATAATTTGTAGAATTGTTGATTTTTTTTTTTCAAATTACAGTAGAACCCCGTTAATCCGGATCTTCGTATAATCCGGATCAGTTTGGTCTTTTTTTTTTCAAGTTTGAGAAGCGATTGGCTAACTTCCATAACATTAACTTGTTTCATCGTCGTATTCTTAATTTAAAAAAAAAAAAAAAAAAAAAAAAAAAAAGACGTGTGGCACTCGGGGACTGACGATGTAAAGCTATTGCATAGCATTTTTTATCAACTTATGCAATCATAATTATTTATTTACTTCTTATTTATGCAGTTTTTTTTTTTTTTTTTTTTTTTTTTTTTTTTTGATGTTAATTCAAGTTATACTTTTTGAGCGTGATGACCGATAACAAAACTTTTTTTTTCTTTTATTGAATAAATGAGAAATTAATATCGTTTAAAATATTTTTATTATCTTACAATACATGTAGGTTAATCAGGAATTTTTATCATTGAAACTAAACGTTTATGGTAGTTGAAATAAAAAACATAAGTTTGAGACTTGATATTCTCAAAATATCTGAAAAATACCGCTTTAATGTCTGCCGAAGTCTACCGTGCCGAAGACTGCCAAACTGAAGCGACATTAGCCGGAGTGTTAGGTTTTTTTCTCGTTACGGAATTTCTAGATTCTTTCGCCGCGCTCAAAGCCCGCGATAAAAGCTATGCAATACTTTAATAAAATACAAAACAAAATTTGGCCGCACTACGAAAATTAGATCGCGAGTTATAAGCATTATAAATTTTCCGATCCTCACCGTGGGGGTCTAATGTCACCAAAAATTAACATTGTCTCATTAAAAATTACCAAACGAAATTTGGCCGCGCTACGAAAATTAGATGGCGAGTTATAAGCATTTTAAATTTTGCGACCTTCACCGTGGGGGGGGGGGCGCTCCTGTCATTAAAAGTAACACTGTCTCATAATAAATTATCAAACAAAATTTGACCGCGCTACGAAAATTAGATCACGAGTTATAAGCATTTTAAATTTTTCGACCCTCACCATGGGGGATCTCCTATCCCCAAAAATTAACACTGTCTCATAATAAATTACCAAACAAAATTTGGCACTGCTACGAAAATTGATCGCGAGTTATAAACATTTTAAATTTTTCGACCCTCACCGTGGGGAGTCTCCTGTCACCAAAAATTAACACTCTCTCATAATAAACTACCGAACAAAATATGGCCGCGCTACGAAAGTTAGATCACGAGTTATGAGCATTTTAACTTTTTCGACCCTCACCGTGGGGGGTCTCCTATTACCAAAATTTAGCACTGTTTCATAATAAATCATTAAACAAAATTTGGCCGCGGTGCGAAAATTGATCGCGAGTTATAAGCATTTTAAATTTTCCGACCTTCACCGTGGGGGGTCTCCTGTCCCCAAAAGTAACACTGTCTCATAATAAATTACCAAACAAAATTTGGCCGCGCTACGAATATTAGATCACGAGTTATAAGCATTTTATCTTTTTCGACCCTCACCGTGGGGGGTCTCCTGTCACCAAAATTTAACACTGTTTCATAATAAATCATTAAACAAAATTTGGCTGCGCCGCGAAAATTGATCGCGAGTTATAAGCATTTTAAATTTTTCGACCCTCACCGTGGGGGTCTCCTGTCACCAAAAATTAACACTCTCTCATAATAAATTACCAAACAAAATTTGATACGAAAATTAGATCGCGAGTTATAAGCATTTTAAATTTTTCGACCCTCACCGTGGTGGGTCTCTTGTCACCAAAAGTAACCTGTCTCGTAGTAAATTACCAAACAAAATTTGGCCGCGCTACGAAAATTAGATTGCGAGTTATAAGCATTTTAAATTTTTCGACCCTCACCGTGGGGGGTCTGCTGTCACCAAAAGTAACACTGTCTCATTATAAATTACCAAACAAAATTTGGCCGCACTACAAAAATAAGATCGCGAGTTATAAGCATTTTAAATTGTTCAACCCTCACCATGGGGGATCTCCTGTCATCAAAAATTAACACTGTCTCATAATAAATTACCAAACAAAATTTGGCACTGCTACGAAAATTGATCGCGAGTTATAAACATTTTAAATTTTTCGACCCTCACCGTGGGTTGTCTCCTGTCACCAAAAATTAACACTTTCTCATAATAAATTACCGAAAAAAATATGGCCGCGCTACGAAAGTTAGATCACGAGTTATATGCATTTCAACTTTTTGACCCTCACCGTAGGGGGGGGGGGGGTCTCCTGTCACCAAAATTTAACACTGTCTCATAATAAATCATTAAACAAAATTTGGCCGCGCTACGAAAATTGATCGCGAGTTATAAGCATTTTAAACTTTTTGACCCTCACCGTGGGGGGTCTCCTGTCACCAAAAATTAACACTCTCTCATAATAAATTACCAAACAAAATTTGGCCTTGCTACAAAAATTAGATCGCGAGTTATAAGCATTTTAAATTTTTCGACCCTCACCGGGGGGGGGGGGGTCTCCTGTCACCAAAAATTAAAACTGTCTCATAATAAATTACCAAACAAAATATGGCCGCACTACGAAAATTAGATCGCGAGTTATAAGCTTTTTAAATTTTTCGACCCTCACCGTGGAGGGTCTCCTGTCACCAAAAATTAACACTGTCTCATAATAAATTAGAAACAAAATTTGGCTGCGCTACGAAAATTAGACAGCGAGTTATAAGCATATTAATTTTTTCGATTCTCACCGTGGGGGGGGGGGGGGTCTCCTGTCACCAAAAATTAACATTGTCTCATAATAAATTACCTAACAAAATTTGGCTGCGCTACGAAAATTAGATCGCGAGTTATAAGCTTTTTAATTTTTTCGACCCTCACCGTGGGGGGTCTCTTGTCACCAAAAATTAACACTGTCTCATAATAAATTACCAAACAAAATTTCGCCGCGCTACGAAAATTAGATTGCGAGTTATAAGCATTTTAAATTTTTCGATCCTCACCATTGGGCGGGTCTCCAATCACCAAAAGCTACATTATCCTACCTTGTTTTATCTTAAGACGATTTTTTTCTATACACATTCTATCAGGAATTTTTATCATTGAAACTGTAGATTTATGATAACTGAAATAAGAAACATAAGTTTGAGATTTGATATCCTCTAAATATCTGAAAAATACCGCGTCAATGTCTGCCGAAGTCTACCGAAGGATACCATGCCGAAGTCTGTCGAGCTGAAACGACGTTAGCCGAGTGTTAGGTTTTTTCGTTACGGATGTGTTAGGATTTTTCGCGTTACGGAATTTTTGAATTCGGTCGCCGCGCTCAAAGCCCGCGATAAAAGCTATGCAATAGCTTAAAAAAAAAAAAAGACGTGTGGCACTCGGGGACTGCCGCGGTAAAGCTATTGCATAGCATTTTTTATCAACTTATGCAATCATAATTATTTATTTACTTCTTATTTATGCAGTTTTTTTTTTTTTTTTTTTTTTTTTGTCTTTGATGTTAATTTAAGTTATACTTTTTGAGCGTGATGACCGATAACAAAACTTTTTTTTTTCTTTTATTGAATAAATGAGAAATTAATATCGTTTAAAATATTTTTATTATCTTACAATACATGTAGGTTAATCAGGAATTTTTATCATTGAAACTAAACGTTTATGGTAGTTGAAATAAAAAACATAAGTTTGAGACTTGATATTCTCAAAATATCTGAAAAATACCGCTTTAATGTCTGCCGAAGTCTACCGTGCCGAAGACTGCCAAACTGAAGCGACATTAGCCGGAGTGTTAGGTTTTTTTCTCGTTACGGAATTTCTAGATTCTTTCGCCGCGCTCAAAGCCCGCGATAAAAGCTATGCAATACTTTAATAAATTACCAAACAAAATTTGGCCGCACTACGAAAATTAGATCGCGAGTTATAAGCATTATAAATTTTCCGATCCTCACCGCGGGGGTCTAATGTCACCAAAAATTAACATTGTCTCATTAAAAATTACCAAACGAAATTTGGCCGCGCTACGAAAATTAGATCGCGAGTTATAAGCATTTTAAATTTTGCGACCTTCACCGTGGGGGGGGGGGGGCGCTCCTGTCATTAAAAGTAACACTGTCTCATAATAAATTATCAAACAAAATTTGACCGCGCTACGAAAATTAGATCACGAGTTATAAGCATTTTAAATTTTTCGACCCTCACCATGGGGGATCTCCTATCCCCAAAAATTAACACTGTCTCATAATAAATTACCAAACAAAATTTGGCAGTGCTACGAAAATTGATCGCGAGTTATAAACATTTTAAATTTTTCGACCCTCACCGTGGGGAGTCTCCTGTCACCAAAAATTAACACTCTCTCATAATAAACTACCGAACAAAATATGGCCGCGCTACGAAAGTTAGATCACGAGTTATGAGCATTTTAACTTTTTCGACCCTCACCGTGGGGGTCTCCTATTACCAAAATATAACACTGTTTCATAATAAATCATTAAACAAAATTTGGCCGCGGTACGAAAATTGATCGCGAGTTATAAGCATTTTAAATTTTTCGACCCTCACCGTGGGGGTCTCCTGTCACCAAAAATTAACACTCTCTTATAATAAATTACCAAACAAAATTTGATACGAAAATTAGATCGCGAGTTATAAGTATTTTAAATTTTTCGACCCTCACCGTGGTGGGTCTCTTGTCACCAAAAGTAACCTGTCTCATAGTAAATTACCAAACAAAATTTGGCCGCGCTACGAAAATTAGATTGCGAGTTATAAGCATTTTAAATTTTTCGACCCTCACCGTGGGGGGTCTGCTGTCACCAAAAGTAACACTGTCTCATTATAAATTACCAAACAAAATTTGGCCGCACTACAAAAATAAGATCGCGAGTTATAAGCATTTTAAATTGTTCAACCCTCACCATGGGGGATCTCCTGTCATCAAAAATTAACACTGTCTCATAATAAATTACCAAACAAAATTTGGCTGCGCTACAAAAATTGATCGCGAGTTATAAACATTTTAAATTTTTCGACCCTCACCGTGGGTTGTCTCCTGTCACCAAAAATTAACACTTTCTCATAATAAATTACCGAAAAAAATATGGCCGCGCTACGAAAGTTAGATCACGAGTTATATGCATTTCAACTTTTTGACCCTCACCGTAGGGGGGGGGGGGTCTCCTGTCACCAAAATTTAACACTGTTTCATAATAAATCATTAAACAAAATTTGGCCGCGCTACGAAAATTGATCGCGAGTTATAAGCATTTTAAACTTTTTGACCCTCACCGTGGGGGGTCTCCTGTCACCAAAAATTAACACTCTCTCATAATAAATTACCAAACAAAATTTGGCAGTGCTACGAAAATTGATCGCGAGTTATAAACATTTTAAATTTTTCGACCCTCACCGTGGGGAGTCTCCTGTCACCAAAAATTAACACTCTCTCATAATAAACTACCGAACAAAATATGGCCGCGCTACGAAAGTTAGATCACGAGTTATGAGCATTTTAACTTTTTCGACCCTCACCGTGGGGGTCTCCTATTACCAAAATATAACACTGTTTCATAATAAATCATTAAACAAAATTTGGCCGCGGTACGAAAATTGATCGCGAGTTATAAGCATTTTAAATTTTTCGACCCTCACCGTGGGGGTCTCCTGTCACCAAAAATTAACACTCTCTTATAATAAATTACCAAACAAAATTTGATACGAAAATTAGATCGCGAGTTATAAGTATTTTAAATTTTTCGACCCTCACCGTGGTGGGTCTCTTGTCACCAAAAGTAACCTGTCTCATAGTAAATTACCAAACAAAATTTGGCCGCGCTACGAAAATTAGATTGCGAGTTATAAGCATTTTAAATTTTTCGACCCTCACCGTGGGGGGTCTGCTGTCACCAAAAGTAACACTGTCTCATTATAAATTACCAAACAAAATTTGGCCGCACTACAAAAATAAGATCGCGAGTTATAAGCATTTTAAATTGTTCAACCCTCACCATGGGGGATCTCCTGTCATCAAAAATTAACACTGTCTCATAATAAATTACCAAACAAAATTTGGCTGCGCTACAAAAATTGATCGCGAGTTATAAACATTTTAAATTTTTCGACCCTCACCGTGGGTTGTCTCCTGTCACCAAAAATTAACACTTTCTCATAATAAATTACCGAAAAAAATATGGCCGCGCTACGAAAGTTAGATCACGAGTTATATGCATTTCAACTTTTTGACCCTCACCGTAGGGGGGGGGGGTCTCCTGTCACCAAAATTTAACACTGTTTCATAATAAATCATTAAACAAAATTTGGCCGCGCTACGAAAATTGATCGCGAGTTATAAGCATTTTAAACTTTTTGACCCTCACCGTGGGGGGTCTCCTGTCACCAAAAATTAACACTCTCTCATAATAAATTACCAAACAAAATTTGGCCTTGCTACAAAAATTAGATCGCGAGTTATAAGCATTTTAAATTTTTCGACCCTCACCGGGGGGGGGGGGGGTCTCCTGTCACCAAAAATTAAAACTGTCTCATAATAAATTACCAAACAAAATATGGCCGCACTACGAAAATTAGATCGCGAGTTATAAGCTTTTTAAATTTTTCGACCCTCACCGTGTAGGGTCTCCTGTCACCAAAAATTAACACTGTCTCATAATAAATTAGAAACAAAATTTGGCTGCGCTACGAAAATTAGACCGCGAGTTATAAGCATATTAATTTTTTCGATTTTCACCGTGGGGGGGTCTCCTGTCACCAAAAATTAACATTGTCTCATAATAAATTACCAAACAAAATTTGGCTGCGCTACGAAAATTAGATCGCGAGTTATAAGCTTTTTAATTTTTTCGACCCTCACCGTGGGGGGTCTCTTGTCACCAAAAATTAACACTGTCTCATAATAAATTACCAAACAAAATTTGGCCGCGCTACGAAAATTAGATTGCGAGTTATAAGCATTTTAAATTTTTCGATCCTCACCATTGGGCGGGTCTCCAAACACCAAAAGCTACATTATCCTACCTTGTTTTATCTTAAGACGATTTTTTTCTATACACATTCTATCAGGAATTTTTATCATTGAAACTATAGATTTATGATAACTGAAATAAGAAACATAAGTTTGAGATTTGATATCCTCTAAATATCTGAAAAATACCGCGTCAATGTCTGCCGAAGTCTACCGAAGGATACCATGCCGAAGTCTGTCGAGCAGAAACGACGTTAGCCGAGTGTTAGGTTTTTTCGTTACGGATGTGTTAGGATTTATCGCGTTACGGAATTTTTGAATTCGGTCGCCGCGCTCAAAGCCCGCGATAAAAGCTATGCAATAGCTTAAAAATTCTGAAATCTTTTTGGAAGAATTAAACGAAGTAAACATTTATATTGTCTATAAATATTCAATGAGTTTAACATAAAAGTGATTTCCTGTAAGAATGTTTTATTTTATTTCATTTCTTTCTAATTCTCCGGATAATACGGATTAGGTCTTGTCCCATTTAATCCAAATTATCGGGGTTTTACTGTATGTGCATGCAAAAAGTGTAAACAATTTGAAAGAATTCTATTTGAAGTAATCAGCCAAAGAGGGATTGTTTAGTAAATTTCAATTTTTCAGTACAAACCTTTCAAGTGTTCATTTACCATACTTCTAAATTTTAGTTCTTCATTACCTGCAGTATTTACAGACACACACACACACACACACACACAAAAGTATTCAATTTTTTTGCGTATTTTAAGACAGCAAATCTCGACTACTCTGTTCAGCAAGTGGAAAATGTTTTGACACAATTAAAATTGGAATGCTTGACTATAGAAACGATTAGGAATTGAACTGTGTTTTCAATTTTTCCTTAAGTAAATAATCTATTGAGTTACAAACAATTTTGATCACGTGACAAAGACGTTTTTTACCCTTTCTTGAGTAGTTATTATTCTTTCGCATGGAAATTCAGTTCAAAATGCCCACTTTAACAATATTTTCTGAAAAATCTATCACATTTGCAAAAAAGAAAAAGAAAAAAGAAAGAGAGAAAGAAAAAACTGGTCGATTACATATTTTCTGAACAACACTTCCTAGTTTCAGGCATTTCCAATAAAAATAAATTAAAACTAATGTCTTAAAAGTTGCTTTTTTTAGGTAGCTTTCATTACAAAAAGTAAAAAGCTACCTATTGCAGCCGTCCGGAGGAAAGCACTTCCGGAAAATTTTGGTATATTTTCACCGATCATGACCCCCAGACCCCAAAACCACCCTCCGTTCAAATGTTGACATATATATATATATATATATATATATAACCATATATATATATATATATATATATATATATCTGATTTTTGTCATGCGATAACTAACGTATTTATGAACCGATTTGAATGAAACTTGGTATGTACATAGTACATACAAATGTCTCGACCGAGTTCGTTGGCCAGCATCATCCGCCATTTTGTTTCAAAATGGCGGCCATTTTAAATTTTTAAAAAAATTTAAAATTTAAAATTAAATGCGAAAAAATTAAAATTTGAAAAATATTTTTCTTTTACGTGTTAGAACTTAAAACAAAGATTCCAGAACACTTTTTATTTTGTCAATATCTTAAAAAAGGATTGAGTTATAGCACTTTGAATTTTTCTTATGGCTGACATTTTGAAACGATCTGATTTTTGTCACGTAATAACACGCGTATTTATGAACCGATTTCAATGAAACTTGGTATGTACATAGTACATACAAATGTCTCGACCGAGTTTGTTGGCCAGCATCATCCGCCATTTTGTTTCAAAATGGTGGCCATTTTAAATTTAAAAAAAAATTTAAAATTTAAAATTAAATGCGAAAAAATTAAAATTTGAAAAATATTTTTCTTTTACGTGTTAGAACTTAAAACAAAGATTCCAGAACACTTTTTATTTTGTCAATATCTTAAAAAATGATTGAGTTATAGCACTTTGAATTTTTCTTATGGCTGACATTTTGAAACGATCTGATTTTTGTCACGTAATAACACGCGTATTTATGAACCGATTTCAATGAAACTTGGTATGTAAATAGTACATACAAATGTCTCAACCGAGTTCGCTGGCCAGCATCATCCGCCATTTTGTTTCAAAATGGTGGCCATTTTAAATTTTTAAAAAAATTTAAAATTTAAAATCAAATGCGAAAAAATTAAAAGTTGAAACATATTTTTCTTTTACGTGTTAAAACTTAAAACAACGATTCCAGAACACTTTTTATTTTGTCTATATCTTAAAAAATGATTGAGTTATAGCACTTTGAATTTTTCTTATGGCTGACATTTTGAAACGGTCTGATCTGAACGATCCACAATGTTGCTTTAAAATGGCATACACTTTATGATATCGTGGAATCTGGTGACTCTCTAAATCGCTTAAAATAAAACCAGGTTGAATAAAAGATGGCTAATTTCTAAAAATTCCTATTAATATTCAATCTTTACAAAAACTAGTATTCAATCTTATAAAATCACTAATTTTATAAGATTATTTCCACTAATTTGAGCTTAGTATTTTTGAACAATGTAACTTACCTTAAAATAAATAAATAAACATATAAGTATATGAAAGCTACCTCTTCCTCCCGGCATTGCCGGAAGGACATTTTAATTTGAAAACAGCCTAAAAGCATCTGTATCATATTTTACAATTTTCATTTTATCCTCCATACAGAATAATGCTCACAATTTTCAGCAGTATTTCAATGCGAATAAACGCACTGAAGTCGAATTAGAATTGTGGGTAAATAAAATTGTCGTTAACTGTGTCGTATTTACTCTGTATCAACATGACTGTCTATCTGTTTGATAAGTTCACAAAAATCTCTGTTTGAATTTTCACCACAGACTACTTCATTACATAAAATGCAAAAACCAGTCCCTTTAATCTCATTTTCACGTGTCCCTTAAATCGAGTGTCCCTTATTCAGAGGTAAATACATTACACGTCCTATATCAAGGGACTGGGACTGGAAGTTTTGTCCCTTAAATAGAGGTGTCCCTTATTCGGAGTGTCCCTTATTTGGAGGTTTTACTGTATATACATAAATACTTTAATTAGTATTTTTTTCATAAAATTTTAAGTATGCCTAGTATGGAGACCTTCCTTGTAAGACACATGTTTGATCAAATTTGATTAGTGTGTCATTTTGGGTAATACGAGTCAGAATCACAAGTTGGCAATATTTGACAAAATATTGGCGACATTTGGCCGAAAAATCGATTATTAAGATTACAAAAGCCAAAACACGTATTTGGCGCCAAGTGAAAGAATGTCTCCTAATTTGGCTGTATCTGGCAAACAATATTGAATTTCAGAATGTGAAGAAATTTTTTATACATTCTTAATAGGATTCGAGATGCATGGTGAAAACCAATCAGAGTCGAGTTAAAAAGTGATTTGGATCGATGTCCTTTCGTTGTAAATTTTAAAATAAAGTAAAATTTATGAACATGGCCATACAAACGTAGTTTCCTTACTAATTGTTTTTGTAAATAATGCTATTTTAAATAACATGCTTTACAGTAATAATACAGAGTGAATAATGCAGTAAAAATAGTATATCGAGTTGAACACAAAGTTAATTTTGACCGAGTTTAGCTCGGTCATCCCTGCTAGTGTTTTAATTAATGAAATCGAATAAGCAGCGCATAGAAACAAGGCAAATTAATATTATAATTCAATAAATATATATTCCGATTTCAGAAATGTTTTGTGAGTTGAAAAATACCCGAAGCAAAGCTCATTTAAAGTTCACTGGCCATTTTACTAAGTTTGCATAATAATTTAGCTTAGAACATAACTTTCGACATCCCATAAAATTAATCAAATTTAAACTTGAAGGCTTTTGAAAATTTTGCAAAGATAAACTAGTCGTTGAGGGCCACCGTAATAATTACCCATCATGGATATGCATAATATAATGTATGAAAATAAAACATGTGAAAACTATTTATAGAATGCATTGCAATTACAAAACAAAATTTAAACGTATAATAAAACATTGTTCATATACATAGTAATGCTCTATTAATGAATTGCTGATGAACCAATTTCGACAAATTATATAAAACGCCAAACTACTCAAGTAGTACCGAATTGCGTAAAAGAAACATTCTAATAACTACATAAATAATAATCATATTAACTGACAGTTTACCGTGTCAGATTAAGTGTATCATTTCCAATTAAAACATATCTCTGAATTGAAATTTGGATGAAATACAGTCTTGAAAAATCGAAGAATGTGGAAAACAGGATTATAAATATCTCGGCAACTAATAATTCGATCGACTTCGTTCTTTATGCAAAATTTTTATTATTTATTGCCTTTTACGTCCACTCTTTAAAATAAAAAAAATTCGAAAATTTTTATATACCTTTCATCAGAACGAATTTTTTGAGAGTCCGAAAAAAGTAGTTTTGGATAATCGAGGTTACTGATATAGGCTTCGTAACATTCTTATATACTAAGTAATATACAAAATTTTAAGTCTCTATCTCAATTTGTTCGTGAGACAGAGCGTTTACATACACACAGACAGACGGACGGCAATTTTTTTTTTCTAAAAATATGGTTTTCGGAATCTCCACTATGAAACTGAAACTTGTAAATCCGCCAAAAAATAATTTTCGATTTTCAAAACGATTGCAAGACTTACCCTTTACTACTTATGATGGGTAATTAAAACTATTAAATAAACTAACCAAAAATGGCCAAAAGATTTATTTCAATTAACCTCATGATTTTTATGAGACTCTCTTAGTTCAAGTGCCACTTTGTTTCTACACATATCGAATCATTCAATCGAATCACCTTAATGGCATAATTGCGTATTGGCCATCTAATTAGCAATCTCAAAAATAACTATAAGCTATTTAATGCTAAAAAAGTTCATATTCAGGATTGATTAAATACCTTTCTTATTCAATCCATTTTTAACAATTTTCATTTTAAGACTATACTCCAGAAGAAAACCCCATTTTTAACACTTTTTAACAAAGTTAAAAAGTGTTCATGCATTCGGTTTGTCTGGCTGGATGGCCGTCTGTCCGCGTTCCAACTCCCATAATTAACACTTTTCAACAAAGTTGAAAAGTGTTTATGCATTCGGTTTGTCTGGCCGGATGGCCATCTGTGCGTGCTCTAACTCCTGTAAATGTACTTTGATTGCTATGAAATTTTTATATGTTGTTGATGCTTACCCTAGCATGACCCCTATTGAAAATTAAGTTTCTAATATGATTAGTTTATTTACAGAGATAGTCAACATTTTCCGATACATTACGGCCTATAAGAAAAAATCGTTTCAAATGAATTTCAAAGGTGTTACACCCTGTCAAACATATTCAAATTTACATGGAGTCGCTAAGTGGTTCCATCCCAGTGTTTGCATCCCAGAACGAAGAAATTGTTTTTTAATTGTCCTGAGACCAAAAACCACTGAAAAAGCACAAACAAATCGGTTTTTAATTATCCTGATAATCTTTACATTTATCCTGATCCTGAAATCTTTATCCTGATCCCGATAATATTTTGATTATCGGATAAAAAGCAATGAATACAGGGGTGTAAAAATCTAGGACCCAACGAACAGACTCTCACAATTAAATTTTATTACTTTTCTTCAGTTAAATTTTATTAGAAGTTTTATTAAAAAAAATTAGATGAAAGATAACTATAAAAATTTAGTGGTGAGAGACTGTCCGCTGGTGCCTAGATTTTTACACCCCTGAATGAAGAAATCGGTTTTTAGTTGTCCTGAAGTCAAAAACCGAATAAAAAGCCTTTTAATCATACTGCTGCCTTACAATGTTTTTTTTTTTCCGAGAACATAGTAAAACGTATACGTTTTATGAGTACTAGGACTCACATCATCAGTGTATAAACACCTATATTTAAAAAATCAGTATCCCCCTCAACTACATTAAAAAATCCTTATAGTTTTTACCTTGCATGTAGTGGGAAGGATACTGATTTTATACATTGATTTTTATACACTGATAATGTACATAAGTCCTAGTACTCACGAAACATATACGTCTTATTATGCTTCAATTTGCTTTATTTATTGTATGTTTAAACATTGATTTTTAGTTATGTAATTTCTCACACATGTTTTCATTTGCTGTACTGTTGCCTGCTGCTAGTATATTGTTTACAATTATTGTTTAAAATGTTGTTATAAATAGAATAGAATGAGCCTTCTGACTATCATTTATATATTTTTAGTCTCCGAATTGATTCTGTGGGGAAGGAAAGATTATACGAGGAGAGAACTTTTATGTAAATGTGTATGAATACATTAAAATATATGCACATTAAAAGACAATTAATACTATCGCATTTTAATTATTTATTTATCCGTCAGATATTGATGGAATTATGAATGCTGTAAAAAATATTCGCATTAAAATAACAGTTTCTGTAAAGATCTGTGAATTATTATTGAGATAATACTGTTATCTTTTTAGCTGCAGGGAAAATTTTGAATAATAAGCCAAAATAAAAATGTTTTCAGTGCATGAAACAACATAATTTTGAAGTATAGTAAGCCAAATAAGTTTATTATATGGTTTATTCATATAAAACAGAAAACTACTAATAATAATTTAGATATTTACAGAATAATGGCCGAATGAGATATCTTAAAAACTAATTTAAGACTATAAATACAGAATATTAAATATATAAATTAAACTTATACTTACTTTTATGCTGCAATAAATAAAGGTTATTTGCTAGAAAAAAAGTAAACAGGAAGTAGAATTTCACATTTGATTCGAAAATGATTTTTAAAAGATGCAATTATGTACACGAAAAAATCTAAAGAAAGCTGTTAAGAGACGAAAAATTTCGAAAAAACTTCTCGAATGGCTGGTGAGCGTAGTTTCGATAATTCTGTGCAGTATTTATGTCATTCAGAATACACTGTTGACATAATTTCCATTCATTAAAAATTCAAGTTTCAAATTCAAGTAAAATCAGAAACATTATAGGAGCATTTCTGTGTCTGGCTGTCCATCTGTCACAGCTATTTTTAGCGTAAACTATTCAACGTGGAAATTTCAAATTGAGCCACATATTTATAGATTATCAACCATACACAAATATATTTAGAAAAACGGTTGAGGGGCTAATCAAGTTACTTGAAAAGGAAATTTTTTTTTTTTTTTAATATTGCGTGAAAGCTTTCGTAAGCCGAACTCAGCAACGCATTTCTTGTAATTGTAGGTATTAGATTTTCAGAGATAGAGTCGAAACTGTAATGCAGAAATATACTTCTCCCATCCCTCCTCTATTTCTCAATGTACTGATATTTGGTATCTCAATTTATCTAAAATGGCTAGATCCCGATTTCCAGGAAACTTTGACATTTTGCATAAATGTTAAACGTACACGAAATGTCTTAAAATTTTTATTATTCAGCTACTTCTTGCAAGATTATACTGTTTTGCTTTTTAAAAATATTTCCCATTATCTAAATTCCCCAATTTTAATAAAATGCTTACATTACTGAAAAATACATGCAGATTATTTTAGGTTATATTCTAAATAATACAATATGTATATATATATATTGCTCAAACGATTTAATTATGCGAATGCTATTCTCCGCACGTTGTATAAAATTTTTTAAACATTACAAGAATGTATTTGACTTTTTAAAAAGATAAAAATCTAAAGAATAGGTTGTTTAATTAATCTCATAAAGTTATTTCTACAAGTGCGTCGAACCGTTTTAAAGAATTGATGCTTCAAAATTTGACATTTAAAAGGCATCTGACCCTCAATGTCGCACTACAGTTGATTCTCATTAGTTTGAAATAGGATAAATCGAATCTTCGCTTAATTCGAACTAAAGTCCGAAATTTTCAAAGACAGAATCGGTTTCAAAAATACGATGCTGTTTCAGGTATATAAGCGTTTCATCTTTTATTTTTTCCCCCAAGATTGTATGTGTTTTGTGCATTTGCCATATTTTGGAATTGTGCTATTTTAACCGGCTTAGAAGAGTCATTTTTTTTATTTGTTTGAATTATGATAAGATACGTATTTAATTGTCAAAAATGTTTATTATACTATTATAGACTTATGTTATAAAATAAAACATGATTTATGAATGACGTTTTTACATAATAATTCGTCATTAAAATTAATAAAGTTAAATTTATTACTACACTTGGGGACACGTAGTTTCATTTTGCTACGTTGATGTTAAATTGCGACTTGAGTCACAATAACTGAAAAGTAGCTTTTTATTATGCAGCTTAGAAATTAAAATTGAAATTTTGGAAATTTCTAATTTCACTTTTTTATAATCGACAACTTCAATTAAATTTAACTGAATAAAACTTTATTTTTATTTACTTATTTATTTTAACAGATCTTAACTACTGTAGTCAAAACTTTTTTTCAGTTTTTTTTTTTTTTTTTTTTTTTTTTTGTCAATTTTTAAGTAATTGTTATACACCAATAAGGCTTCCACAGGCGACTATTTTTTAATTCTATCTCGCACCATTTTTATTTATTTTTGTTCCTTAACAGAAAATTACCACAAACACGTTGACAACATCTGCAAGAGAAATATAATACAAAATTTATTTTCTTAATATGGTGGTGCAAATAGAATATAAAAATAGACGCAAGTGGCAGCCCTGCACAAATCACGTTGAAAAATAACAGAATAAAATATAAACTTTAGAAAAAAATGGTAATGTGATGAAAGGTAATAACCTCTTATAACTTTGACTTAAGGTCCCACAATAGTCACTGAAAAAGACCCGGATGATTAGGTAAAGTCTATGGGAGCGTTCTTTTCAAATATCTCGCTCAAATTTTAATATTTGTACACGATTTTTTTTTGCATAGGACAGCTGAGAACGATCTACAACCGGCCTTGTTTTTACTTTTTCGATTTTGCATATATATTTTTATACACTACATGGCCAAAGATGACCGTCCACTTGCGATTTTTGACATTTTGTTGAATATCTAGAAAAGAACATGAGGAATTATCCTAAAACTCATAATGTGTAAACATAATACTACAAGTCAAATATTTCCGTGAAGATTTTTTCCCGAGACTCCATAAGGGACCGTCAAAAAATTGAAAAAGAACGAATATCTTTTGGATAACCCTGTCAAAACTAATGTGGCAAAAGCGTCCAAACTGTAGGTTATGATTGACTGGATTATTGCAATAAACTGAGTTCATTTTTATACTGATAACATGTATATTCATAGAGAAATTAAAGTTTTTATAAAAACAGTCCTAAATTTTTCCAAGTTTTTTGCTTATAATTTGCAAAGTTCTTAATATAAAATAATGTTACTTTCTGAAAATAAGGAAAACAATATTGTACACAAATCCTATAATCAAAATCAAAAAATAATAACAATTGTGTGAAAAATGAGCAGGTTTACTAAATAATTTTTCATTGCGTATGCGTGAAGGCTAGCAAAATTTCATTTGCAGATTATGTTAGCTAAATGTATCTAGCAACTTTTGGAAAAGTCTCAAAAACATGGCTTGAAAAATTTCAAAATAATCGTCCAGAGAATACGTTAAAAATCCGTTATTCCCAAAATAAAGCAAAAAGATGAGGGGTTGTATACATTTATCCATTGATTAGTGCCAATATAGCATACACAATATCATGGCACGTACTATTATATTTGGATACAACCCCTCATCTTTTTGCCTTATTTTAGGAATAACGTATTTTGAACTTATAAATTATATTATAAGCAAAATATAAGCAAGTATAGAAAGAATAAAAATTATAAGCAAAAAACTTGGAAAAATTTAGGACTGTTTTTATAAAAAAAAATAATAATAATAATTTCTCTACGAATATACAGAGTGTCCAGTAAATGACTGACCCATTTTGAATGTAAATAACAAAAAAAAAAAAAAAAAAAAAAAAAAAACGGTTTGAGATAAAAAATATGCGGTTTGCTGCATTGTTATCAGAAAATCAGTAAATTTTTAGATATACACTTTCTTAAAATATTTCGAATTTCGGCCAACAGATGGCGCTGGCGGCGGCATCAGACTGTCGAAATTCAGACATTAGTCTATTTTCATACGCATGAGCGTTTTGGCTCATTTCGTAGAGTCGAATCACAGTCGACATATTGAATTGACTCTCCACTCACCTGCAGAAATAGAGTTTGTTCGATTGTAAGAGATTTATAATAATATTTATGATTGAATAAGGTCTATTACACTTAATAAAATCCAACAAAACTTCCTTTTTATAAGCATTGATTTTTCACACATTTACCATAAACAAATTGTATTCAATAAATGTTTTTGTAACCGGTTAACTGAATCTCTGTTTGCGTACAATAAATTGAAAATATGGGATGAGCACCGCTTTTTTACTTTCTTCTATCTTCAATAGAAGAAAGTATTGTAATCGAAAAATTTTCCACTTCCGGTTTCCGACGGATTTACACGTTTTAGGGGTCAGAGATTCCAAAAAACATGTTTTTACAAAGTGTCTGTCTGTCCGTGTGTCTGTGTGTCTGTCTGTGTGTGTGTCTGTGTGTATGTCGCCATTCTACCATCAAAAAGTGTATGAACTAAATTTTTTGTGAATGTTTTTGGCTGTGGCAAGCAGGTCCTACTTCAGTCTTGAAATATTCCGCCGGAAGGGGGCGCTGCAATCGCGATTTTTGCGCCATTTTCAATATTGTACCGACCAAAAGTATATGAAGTTATGCATCGAATTGAACCAAATTTCTTGTGTTAGTGTATGACTATGGCCAGCTAGTCCTCCATGAATTTGAAAAAACTCCACCGGAAGGGGGCGTTGCAATCGCGATTTTTGCGCCATTTTCAATATTGTACCGACCAAAAGCATATGAAGTTATGCATCAAATTGAACCAAATTTTTTGTGTACGGGTATGGTTAGGGCTTGTTGGTACTCCCTGAATTTGAAAAAAATCCGCCGGAAAGGGGCGCTGCAATAGTGAATTTTATGCCATCTTCAATATCGCAGCACCTAAAAGTGTATGAAGTTTGTTCTAGAACTGAACTAAATTTTTTGTGTATGATTATTTTTTGGTAAGGCAAGTAGGATCTCCCTGAATTTGTAAAAAAATATATGTTTGTCATTATATTTTTTTACAAATTCAATCAAAATTTGTAAAAAAATATATGTTTGTCCATCTGCTCGTGCAGAGACGGAAATTTGTTTTTACTCCGTTTAATTGACTGAAGCAGAAATTTAAGATGAAAATCAAAGTTGGTATGGTATTGAATTAAAAATATTAAAGCATTAACGTATGAGATAGAAGAAAGTTTTGGGATTGGCACATCCAACTAGTTAAGTTAAAAAATCATAATATTTAATCTAAACATTTCTTCTATTAAATACTATGCAATTGTATTTAAAAAAAAATTAGTGGTGTGAAAAAGCTTTAAGTAATGGATCAAGCAAACTCTTTTTGCCTCGTCGTGCAGTGAAATCAGTTAAGGGATTAAAACAGTGGTTCGGAAATAGTGTTGGCAAGTTCTCTGTTGCCAATAAAAAAAAGCGGGGCAGTGACTTATAAATCGTGACATAAAAATATAATAAACCTGAGAATGAAGGAATGCGTTTATAACAAATCCTGTATTAAACGTAAAAAGAATGATTTTGATGGATCAAGCAAACTCTTCTTGCCACGTCGTCGTGCAGTGAAATCAGTTAAGGGTGTATTTCGATTCAAACTGCTTATTTTCCAATTTATTTTTAAATTCATTTTTGCTCCCAAGTGCTCCAAACTAGCAAATTGTCTTATTCAGAAAGTACACAAGGTGCCGTGATTGCCGATTCTTTGATAAATGCAGAAAATATTGCAAAAAAAGCACTCAAAAACGGCATTTTGAACCGATTTTCTGAAGCGGGAGATCTGGTGAATGAAAAAAAAAATGGTCATGCCGAGAAGGTAAATGTTTATAAATCAAATTCTCATGAATAGAGCGTAAAAAAACATCACACGACACCTTATACGTCTCTTCAAAAATCCCCTCAGCAAGTTTCATGTTTCTACTTATAAAAATGTGTCTGAAATTGTATCAGAAAATTTCGAGCTGTTGAAGGTGGAAAAGCGTTTTTTCGAACACACCCTTAAATGATTTAAACAATGGTTCGGAAATAGTGTTGGCAAGTTCCCTGTCTAAAAAAAAGTGGGGCAGTGACTTATAAATCGTCACATAAAAATATAATAAACCTGAGAATGAAGGAATCCGTTTATAACAAATCCTGTATTAAACGTAAAAGAAATGATTTCGATGGAGGAAGTAACATCTATAACCAGTTGCTAAGACGAAAACCTGCCTAACGAAACATTGTTCATTTTCCCGAAAACCTAAATCCTATCTACATTATATTCATATTTTGAGATTTAACACATCTAAAAATTTTATTACAAAAGCCACGAGAGATTTAAAAATGACTTTTATATACACCTCTCTCTTTCCCCTCTCCCCCAAGTGAAAACACATCTACGCTGAAATAGAAGGATGTTTTTTAAAAAAAAAGCATCGTACCTGTTTTATATCCTGCGAGTTACCCCTTTTCAAAATTTTATTACAAAGAACATCATAGATCCTGAAATATATTTCCATCCTCCCCCCCCCTTTCCTTAACTATTCTTCCTGAGGAAAAGACGGAAAGGAAAATTCTGAAAATGCATGTGATTTGAAATAAGGAATATTATTAAAAAAATGAATCTAAAAGCTTTTTAAAGTTATATATGAAAAACACTAATGTTCCTGTAATTTAGCAATATTTATAAAATTGAACTAACATAAATAGAACTATAATGATTCTATCATGATTCAGGATCTATTATGCTTTCTGTAATGAAATTTTGAAAAGGGACGACTCGCAGGATATAAAAACAGGTAAGTCGCTCTTTTTTTTTCCTTTTAAGCACCCGTCCGTTTCAAGTAGATGCGCTTGTAGTCAGAGGAAGAAGAGGGAATGGTTATGTGTAAAACGTATCTTAAAATCTGTGGTGGCTTTCGTAATAAAATTTTCAGATATGTAAAATGTCAAAATACGAATATAACGTAGATGAATACGGTTTTCGGAAAAATGAAAAATAGTTCGTTTTAGACAGGTTTCTATCTTAGCAGGTAGTTTTGTATGTTACTTTCACCTTCGTGATCTATAATTTTTTATGTTTAAGACAGGTTTTTTTTATAGACGGACCTTTATTCTAAGGTTTAATATATTTTTATGTGCCGATTTATAAGTTACTGTCCCGCTTTTATTTTAGACAGGAAACTTGTCACCACTATTTGCGTACCACTGTTTTAACTTCTGATTTCATTACACGACGTACAAGCAAGAAGATTTTGCTTGATCCATCCTTTAAAGATTTTTGACATCACTAAATTTTTTAAATACAGATTCATACTATTTAATGGAAGAAATGTTTAGATTAAATATTAAGATTTTTTAGCATAAAAGAACCGTGTTTATGCCATATTTTCAATTTATTGTACGTAAAAAGAGAATAAGTTCACAGGTTACAAAAATATTTTTGAATACAATTTACTTATAGTAAATGGGAGAAAAGTCAAGAGTCAATTCAATATGTCGACTGAGATTCGACTCTGCGAAATGAGTTTAAAAAGCTCATGTGTATGAAAATAGAGTAATGTCTGAATTTCGACAGCCTGATGCCACCACCAGCGCCATCTGTTGGTCGAAATTCGAACTATTTTAAGAAAGTGCATATCTAAAAATTTACTGATTTTCTGATAGCGATGCAGAAAACCGCACATTTTTATCTCAAACCGTTTTTTAGTTATTTACATTCAAAGTGGGTCAGTCATTTACTGGACACCCTGTACATGTTATCAGTATAAAAATGAACACAATTTATTGCAATAATTCACTTAATCATAATCTACAGTTTGGGCGCTTTTGCTACGTTAGTTGTGATAGGGTTACCTAAAAGATATTCGTTATTTTTCAATTTGTTGAGGGGTCCCCCATGGAGGTTCGGGAAAAAATCTTCACGGAAATATATGACTTGTAGTATTATGTTTACACATTAAGGCCCCTGTCCTCGCTCGAGGAAACGCTCGCGAGCTAATGCTATTTCTATGGGGAAGCATTTTTCTAATAACTCTTTCGCATTTTGACATTTTTGAATAATTTTTTTTTGCATTGGATAGCTGAGGTGCATACCGACAGCGCACCTTTTTTACTTTTTCGATTTTGGTTTCAGATATTTTTTTTAAAAAGCACTTTCAGTTTCGAAACCGGTTTTGAAAGTGAAACTAACTTTGTAAAAAATATCTGCAACCAAAATCGAAAAAGTAAAAAAAGTGCGCTGTCGACATGCACCTCAGCTATCCAATGCAAAAAAAATTATTCAAAAATGTCAAAATGCGAAAGAGTTATTAGAAAAATGCTTCCCCATAGGAATAGCATTAGCTCGCGAGCGTTTCCTCGAGCGAGGACAGGGGCCTTAAGAGTTTTAGGATAATTCCTCATGTACTTTCCTAGATATTCAACAAAATGTCAAAAATCGCAAGTGGGCGGTCATCTTTGGCCATGTAGTGTATTATGATAGTTTCAAAATCAGAACCTCTTTAAGCCGGTTTTGAAAGTTAAAGTAATTTTTAAAAAATCTGAAACCAAAACTGAAAGAGTAAAAACTAGGCCGGTTGTGCATCGTCCTCAGCTATCTTGTGCAAAAAAATCATGTGAAAATATTAAAATTTGAGCGAGATATTTGAAAAAAAACCGCCCCCATAGACTTAGTATTATCATCCGAGTCTTTTTATGTGACTAGTGTTGCGCCTTAAAGGACAACTTATTTTTTTCTAAACATTGAAAAAAGTAATTTCATAATACTGTTAGCATTAAAATGATTCCAATTTACATGGCAAGCGAGGGAAAAAAATGAATAAAATAAATGTAGACTCTTCATTGAACTCACATTGGTTGCTCCAAAAAAGTTTATTCAAGTGCAGCCATATATAGCAGAAAATGCTTTCTTGCAAGCTGTCTTGAACAGAATCCACGAACGAAAAAAAATATTCCATCATAAAAACATTATTACGCCGTTCGTTCTAACAAAATCATCGGAAAAAAAGTATATCTCTCAGTCATCACCTCTCAGCTTCCTTCTTAAATCTAAAAACAAAACTTATAGAATATTCTCTAGTCTCTAACAATTTTCACATGTAAACCGAATTCATGTCCAGCGTCGAGATTAATTTCATTCAGACGATAATTTTTATTTAAAAAAATAATATTTAACTAATTTATAATCGAACGCTGAATTCAATATCCTGCGACGATATAAAAAAAAAGAAAAGAAAAGAAAAGAAATGGATTTATTGATACACACAAATATCAAACGTTGAAGGGGGGAGGGAGAAAATAAATAAATAAATAAATAAAAAGAATGATATTTTTTGAAAGGTATGGTTTTGGAATAAATTTAATAAGACTTTCTTAAACAGGGTTGATAAAAACGGGGAAAAAATGAATTTTATTTGAAATATTAAGAAATAAAGTTTAATTAAGAATATTTTTAATTTAGAGCCAATTTTTTTTTTATTTACGCATATTGTAATAAATGTTTTTAAGGCAAATTAAGAATTTATATCGTTTCCATAAAGATTAATAGATTAGATCTAGTAACAGGATTTTAATTTAATAAGTTGAACTAAGTACGAAATATTGTTAAAAGGGAATTAATATAGTATAAGGTTAATTTTGGCGAAGAGAATTTTTTTAAAAAAAAATTTGTAGTATACATATTATTAAAAGTTGTTATCTAAGCTTTAAAAGCCAATAGTATGCAGAGTATGGCACCCCCGTCATTATTTAAGTCCAAATCGTCTCTGTCTTTAAGGGTTAATATCTCGGCTAATTACCGACGGATCTTTTCAAAAATCATTATCAACAATGCTTTTATACTTCTGCTACGATAGATACCTCCAATGTTCACAACACATTTGCTTAATGAACACAAATTGAAATTTGTGTGTAACAGAAAAATGTGCTTTTCTCAAAAACTATGCAATCTAGAGTAATCGCTATAATATTCCTGAAAGGTTTAAAGTAACATCTATAACCTTTAATTTTTTCGTAGTTTTAGTTTCAGTAGATTCGGAATTAGATGAGGGGGAACATAGTTTTGCACGATTTTATGTATATTTTTAGATGCTATCTCTGTACATATAATACTTAAAAGTAAAAAAAATACATTTTTTTTCAGTTCGGCGTAACAAAAGCTTTCACAATATATCCCAAATGATATGCAAAGAAAAGTTTTTTTTCTTCAAGTTACTTAATTAGCTCCCTACCCCTCCCTCCCACCTAAATATATTTATAAATGTATAATAATCTGTAAATATGTGGGTCAATAGTCTATGTTACTTCCCCTAATTTGAACTTTCCATGTTTTACAGTTTACGAGTAAGATGGCTGTGACAGACGGACAGACAGACATAGAGTGGTCTTATAATGGTTCCGTTTTCACTTTTTAAGTACACAACTCTAAAAATTTCACGAACCGGAACGATATTTACAATGATTTCACAAACCGGAACAATATTGATCATAATTTCACGATTGGTAACATCGTTCCGATTTGCTCGGGTACATTCCAAACCCTGTGTAATTTTCAGGTTATAAAGAAAAATGCAATTAAAAAAAAAATGCATTAAAATTCAAAGAGTTCCAAAAATGGAATGCTAGGCGTAAATGGGTTAAAAATACCACATTAAAAGAAAAAAAAAATAACGAAGATAATGTCATGCATCTCAGCAGATAAAAACCGACGCTAATAATTCAATAAAGATCTTTCTCTAAAAATAAAGATTCGGAGAAAAATTAATGGAAATCTAAAGAAAGTCAGGCACAAATTTTCCTTATCAAACTTTAATCAGTGCAAATCAGAATTAAACAACCTTTGGCATAGATGAATAATTCACATTGATTATGCACGCCATACTTCACAAAAGAAAATCTGTGGAGAGCTAACAATTTTTTTTATTAACTACGAATACACATTTACAAAAAAAAGTTTTTCCCGTTCTTTCATCTTATATAACCGTGGGCCAAAATAATCATTCTAATTTTTTTTAGTTTTTCTTTTTATGCTAATTTTTTAAGGGTGATATATGCAGAAAATTTTGAAGGAAAAAAATTTCTCCCAATCAAGTTGTTCCGCCACAACTGAAGCAAATTTTAAACAATGACATATAAATTTAATTTGGTTTCATGCTTAATTAGTTTTTTCCCGCTGAGAAAGAATAACAATACACTACTGCAAAAATAAAATAATTTTTTCTGGCTGGGCTTCCAACAGTTAAAAAAAATGTAACTGTATTTCATTTTTTTTTATTGTTGTTGCTGTCCTATTGTTCTTTTTATTAAGTTTTTTTATTCTCTCTTTTTTTTACATTTAAATAGCATAGTGGATTTAATCAACACATATTGTAGCTTGATAAATATTTTAAATAAAATAATATGATTTCCAATTACTGTAAAATAAAATTCCCTGATTTTTTTAATCTTTCCTTTGTTGTTTCTGCTATTTTTTCAGTCTTTTTAGGGGGCGGGATTTTTTTTTTATTCAGTTTTTAACCGTTTTGAAAAGAAGAAAAGAATATTGAAATAATGCAAATTCAAAGGAGCGAGAAATATTCCATAATAAAAAACAAACAATCTTAGAAACGTAACAAATCTTTATGTATCCGAGATTTTATTATTTAGGTCGGCTTGTATTGAATTTGGAAGCATTTGCATGAAGATTAGGACTTTAGTTTAATGAGAATGCGATATTGAATGCAATGGGAAAAATAATTCTCTTTGAACTCATATTATAAAGCAAAATATAAGTATGCAAATTTCCATAAGATATTCTTTCCGGAAAAAGGTGGTTGATAAAAAAAAGAAAAAAAAAAAGAAGCAATCAAATCTGTATTCCACATTCTATTCTCCCTTTGGTATGGACAAAAAGTTTAAATAAAGAAGAAAAGTAGGTTCTTCTTCAAAGCTAGTTCTACTTAAGCAAACAGGGCACTCGAAGTTGAAAGAAGAAAAAATTTGAGATATTTTTTTTCTTTGGAAGAGAGAGGGAAAAAAAATATTCCTTTGCCCTCCTTTCAAACGAATCTGCATACACTTCGTGAATTTCTTTATGCAACGAAATAAAATTTGAAGAAAAACTTTCTGTCTGCGTTACTTAAAGAAAAAAAAAAAGAATAAAGAAAAAAAAACAGACAAGAAAAAGAAACCCTCGAACCTTAGATAAAGATAGAAATGCTCTTCCATCTACACATTCCGCCGGATATATACATACATTGACGCTCGGCTATGTACAATAGGGGGTGGGTGGAAGAAGGCATGAGCAAAAAAGGCCTTCCAATTGTTCGGCGTGTTGGTCTTTTAGGCGCTTCGTTCATTAAGATATTAATAAGATACACACCATTTAAATTACAAATAAACGCTGGTAATTGGATCAGGTTGATGAGAGGGCAACTTTGAGGACGGGGTAGGGAGGGAGAGAGGCGGGTGTTTTGCCCGAAGGAGGCATATAAGGGGGGCTCCGGTCCAAATTGTCCTACAAATATCTTCCATCGGAGGAATATTTGTTGACAAACAAAGCCCAATTACGGGTAAAGCAATTACGGCAGCAAGCACACACGGCGCCGCCGGAACAGAGAGAGGGATTTGTGCTGAGAGATGCAGGGGTTTCCATATTTGGCTCATTTATCGCTCCCTACTTTGTGGTAAATGCCTCTCAAGAGAAGTTAAGAGACAAAAGTAGAGCAATAATAATAATAAAGGATACAAAGTTTTGCATTTCTCCAGTTACTTTAGGGTATTTCATTACTTTATCCCACTGAATAAAAACGACGATAACTGCTGAATTAACAAAAGGAGTTTTAACATAACCCACAAGAAAATATTGTTCGTAGAATAAAGACAGTTGTGTGTGACCTCATAATAAAAAAACTGAGGCTAACGAGAAAGACAGGCTACCGCGGTCTATTTCACATATCATTTTTTACAGACCGCTGGAGTCACGTGATGCTCGAATACATCAGTGCGGGTACACGAATAGAGCACTACGTCATTCTAGCGGTCTGTAAAAAAGGTATTTGGGATGCACCGCGGTAGCCTGTCTTTTTCGTCAGCCTCGCGAAAAACTTATGCTCGAAGCTGTATCGAGAAGCTAGTGTCATGTACGTTAAATCCGTAGAATGAAAAGTCTTCTGTTTGATAGTTACAAAATGAAAAATATATACAGGGACAGAATGTTTTTCTGGAAATGTTTAACAATCACTTGCAGATAACTTTTTGAAAACTTCCGCATGTTCAAGGATAATCTGTTTCCATAATAAAATATCTTGATTAAACAGTGTATGAGATGTAAATCGAATGATATTATGCTATTACATGCTAATACCCGTCTCCAGCAAAAAGCTGGCATTTTTTATTTATTCATTTATTTATTAAAATAATGATAATTGCTGAATTTAAAAAAAAGGGATTTTAACATATCAATATGAAACTATCATTTGTAGAATAAAGGGAGTTGCTAACACATGATCAAAGAAATTAGGTTCGAAGCCCTATTGAGAGGCCGTTATCAAGCACGTTAAATCTGTGGAATGAAAAATCTTCTGTCTAGAAGTTACAAAGTGGGAAATTTATACGCGGTCAGAATGTCTTTCTGACAACAATCACACTTGTGGGTAACTTTTTGAAAACTTCCATATGTTCAGGGATAAATTGTTTTCATTATAAAGTAACTTGGAATGGCAGTGTATGAGAAGCAAAATGAATGATGTGATCCCACCACATGCTAATACCCTCTTACAACAAAGAACTGGTTTTATTTATTTATTATCAGTTTTAAAATCAACGTGATAAGACGTTTATATGTAAGCATTATTTTCGGCTTTAAAAAATTAAAAAATATTAATCGTTTTATGCGAGAAATGTTTTTTTTTTGATACAAGATATATTTCAAATTATCTTAAATAGCACAATTTGTTGGTCCATCTTTTTCAGTTTGTGAAAACTGTTGGTAAATGGTTGCAGAATGGTAGATGCAGAGATTCCTCTAATTTGAAGCGTATTGCGCATCTGAACAACATTCTAAACCGCAAATAATTGAATTAAAAAAAAAAAAAATAAAAATAAAAAAAATAGAAAAGAAAAAAGAAAAAAATTGAGCTTGACTTTCTACGGTCTTTGTTTGAATCTGTTCATCTTTTGTTGGGCAGGGCAGATATCACTTACTGTGGGGTAACATGAAACAGCAATTGCCAACGTTGGCACTTGATCATTACCTAGACCTTGGGACGCTTTAAAGCTAAAGTTTCAGGTTAACTATCATCCTAATTCCGTTCATTTTGTTTTAAACAAACCAGCGGTGGTTTTTTTCTTTTTTCTTTTTTTTTTTTTTTTCGCGGCATTTTTTATATTTTATGACTTTATAAATAAACTGCTGGATGCCCTGCAAAAAAGACAGAGCTTTCTTCAAATACGATCTTATCTCCTGACATATTGTAGGTCCTCCCGTCCTTTTATTAAGAACCACACAAGGATTAGAAAAGAAAGGAGTTATTGCTGTTAGTAAAACACTAGAGATGCACCGGATGTGGATTTTTGCCGGATACCGAATAACGGATATCCGGCACAAAATTTTACCGAATATCCGGTATCCGGCCGAATAATTTTTTATTTTAATAATATTTCAATTTTATGCTTGTTTAAAGAAAAAAAAATTATTGTAATTTTATATTATGCAAGTATTAATAGATTTCAATTCACTTATTAAGTCAAAGTTACTTAAAAACATAGTAATAATTAAATATTGAAATGTAATAATATTTTGCCTTTTCAATATTACTTATAAAACTTCTAACTTTACATGCATATTTTTTTCTACCCTTTCTTTAGTCTCTATCACCAGATTTAGGTAGTGTCTTGATGTTTTTATAGATGCATTGTATCGATTAACTAACAGAAAAAAATATTTTTACCCTGTTGACACATAATTAACAAAAATGGGATAGTTATGTATGTTACTCCTCTTGACTCTGAGTGAGCATTACAGTTTTCCTATTAAGCTCTTTTTGCATTGTAGAGCAAGTTTCAGAATGAACTTTATTTAAAATGTCACTTGCAATTTTAACATGAGCGGGTGACTTATATAACAAGGCGTAGTTCAATTGTTTTGGAAATTTTTACTAAAATACGTTTTATTTAAAAATGCAATTTGTATATTTAATGATTTTTTTCTTTTGTTTTTACCACATTTTTTTCTATTGTTGACTGCTTAACTTGTGCAATTGATGTTCCAGCAAAAATTAAATGGTTTCTTTATTAACAGCACCAATTTTGTTCTTGATTTTCTAAAGAAACACACTTTGAATCTGGAGTATGAATATTCATAAATAAACTCTTTAGTTTGTTGGAAGCTTTATTTTTCTACATAGTTTTTAATCCTCAATACTTTAGCACTTATAAGATGGCCCCATTGTACAAATTTCAGACTCGGATTTTTGACGTATTAACAGCAACTTCATAAAACTTTTAGATTAGATATTTATACCTTTCTCTTTTGTTGATATTAATAATTCAAATTAATAATAAAGTTATTAACAAAACACTTAAGAACTATAAAAGTCTATTACTTCATTACAAAAAAAAAAAAAAAAAAAAAAAAAAAAAAAAAAAAAGCAAAACAAAGTTGAAATTGTAGTTGATATTCTAGTTTTGGTTTTACAATTACAGTTATGACAGAATTATTGAACACTGCAGTTAAATTTTGTCTGGTGAAAATTACAATAAAACTTTTGAGAGGTGTAAAATTACTTCATTACTTAAATTTAAGAACAATTTTTAAGAGAAATAAAAAATGTGAAGTTGAAGTACATATTCTAGTTTTGTTTTTACAATTGCTGTTATAGGTTATGACAAAATATTGTCATACTTTAAATATATCTTCATTTACATATAAACATTATAATTTCATAATTGTGAAAATATACAAGTATTTATTTTTGTTAACATTGCTTTTTAATAAGATAAGGTATGCAAGGAGCAAATTAGTTTTACATTTGTTTTTAAATATAAAAAACAGAATTTAAAAAATGTTTTACTATCCGGCAACCGGATATTAAAATATTCGGCCGGAACGAATATCCGGTTCGAGTGCCGAATAAGCAGTATATCCGGCAGGAGCCGGATATCCGGTGCATCCCTATAAAACACTCAGCCATTTTGCTTTCTAAACACAGCCTAATACCAAAATAGTTCCAGCACGAACTGACCGAACTAATAACACCAAAGGATGGCATTATTATCCCGGAATACTTATTGCACAGTATATTTTAAACTACAAACTCCTCGCGATCACATACAAAACTTTGTACAATATTTTGAAAGTGCATGAAATGCACTACAAATTTATGAAATAAACAAAATATTTCTTAATATATAGTCTTCAGATGGCAGAACTGAAGTCGCAAATTTTAGATCGGCCCTTGTCTTTCAGCAATAAGATCTAGAAAATTAATTTTTAGTAGTTGTTTGTGATTTAAATTTCCCAGAGCCCATTTGCGCAGAAATCAGTTGGTGATATCTCTCGGATTCCTTCATAATTACGTGTAATATTAGCACTTGGTGTTATTACCCACCCTAACGTAATTATCCCAAGATACTTTATATGAAATAAAAAAATAATTTTAGTAAATAGATTATACATGCTTTTCGAAATTAGGAACTGAGGATATTTAAAGTTTAGGACATGTTCTAATGTAATGAGAACTCTTCAAAATAAATGACAAACGAGAATTTGCATAGTCACAGTTAACTGAAATAAAAAAGTGGTTGCTTTCTGACTCTGAATATTTTTATTAGATGACTAATGCTGAAAATTTTTTTAAATAATCGCAATGAATATTCTTGAACAGAGGATGCGAGGAAAGCTTGTGATAGCAATTCAAATCATAACTTTGATATATTTATTAATTTATTTAGATAGATAGAGAGAAAGTTTGAGTATTATGAAATGATCGGACAACATGAAATACTCAATATCTGACATATACGATGTTATAGCGAAAAATAAATCTGCCATAGGACTTTCTAGTATTTCCATGAGGCACTGTGTCAGTTTTGTTTGATTATCTGTTTCTGAAGCACCGCGGTGACATAAAACCTTATTCTCAATTTTTGCAGTTTTTTTTTTTTTGAAAATAAATTTTATGAAATTCTTGTTAATTATAAAATCTTACTGTCAGTGATGTTAACCAAATTTAGTATAAAATTCAACACTTATTTGGTATTTTAATCAGTTTTTTTCTATGCTAATTTGTTGAAGATTTATAGGCTTATGTTTTTAGGGATGGTGTGTCGAGTAAAATGGGGGGGGGGGGAATATTAGCTAGACAATTGTTTCAAGATGAGTCTAAAAAAAAAAAACATTTTTTCAAAGAATCCGATGATTTACAGATGATGTATTAAGGCTTACTAAGTAATTTTGGTTCTTCTTTTAACGCCTTGAGGAGCGGTGGAATAAATTATATCCAACATAATTTAAGGGGGTTCGGGACACAAAAATCTTAAAACTTATTAAAAAAGTTATTGCATTAAAAATTTCTCTGTTTTTTTTTAATGCTTAAAATGATGTTTAAATCATGTTTCTATCTTAATTAGAAGTGGATATATGATTTTTTTCGTTTTGGTTTGTTTTCAAAATCTAGCATTCAAGCAATGATTGTCATGGAAATGACTTCTTGTGAAAATGCGTTTTTCTTCATGATGGGTTTTTCACAATTTTTAAATTTATGGGATTTAAATTCTTATAATTCAGGATGCCTCAAGCTTGGAAGATGTCTTTTTTGATTGTTTTATTTTAATTTTGATTCAGTAAATTTGAAAAAAATAAACAATACTTTTGAAAATATGATTTTTTTAAAATAAAGGTTACATCTTTGTTTTTCAAATTTTCACTTTAAATATTTTTAATTTTTTCAAAAATTAATATTTTTTTAAATGCTGAATCAAAATTAAAATTTAACTATTTCTCTTTATCTAAATGAAAAAAAAAGGAAATTCTACAAATAATATTTTGAGCTATAGCGATTTTAAACTACCCCCACTTTTTGAATAAAAGTTAAATTTAAATAATACAAAAGAATAAAAAAAATAAATGAAATAAAATAAAATAAAATAAAATAAAATAGGAGAAATTTTATCCTGTTATTTTGTCAACAAATAATATGGTTAACATCACAAAAAAATTCAAAATTTTAACTCAATGAATAAAAAATATTTTAAAATGTGTCCACAACTCCCTTAAACAACATTTGCACCATAAACCGTAAAGTAAATTTTATATTTTTAACTTTGGAGGGGGGGAGGGGATGGAATGTGGAAAAATTTCCTTTCTTTATTTTAAAATAAAAAAAATTTAATTATTCCGTCGATAAATAAATATTGCAGAGATATAATTGTTTGCCTTTCTAAGGTTAAGTCGTGGTTTTTCTTGCAATTTTAATATTCCATTTAATTCTATACTTCATATTACCCGACAGGTTGGAGTACTCAAAACGTGTAACTTTTTTAAGAAACTAAATATTGGTCTGATTTTTTTCCACTTAAACGTATTAAGAATATCTCAAGAAATAATCAAAGTTTATTATTTACTATCTTTTAGTGTATTTCATGTTTTGTTTGTTGACATACAAATTAAATTGCAAAGGATATTTCATAGTGACAGAATTTCCTCTCTCTTTATATATGTAATAAAATTTAATCATTTCGGTGGAATTTCAAAGAAAAGACCTATTTTATTGAATGAATAATTTATTCACCAGTGAAATGCTGATTAGAGAGAATGAAATGTGATTAAAAATTCTGCAAATTTAAAGCAAAAACTTGGCAAAATTTGGCACTGTTTTTCTGAAAACATTAATTTCTCGACCAGTATACATGCTATCTCATAAAAATGAACACAATTTATTACAATAAGTCACTTAATCATATCTACAGTTTGAATGCTTTTGCTACATTAGTTTTGAGAGGATTATTCAAAAGGTTATTATTCGTCCTTTTTCAATTTTTTGGCGGTTCCATATGGGGTTTCGGGAAGAAATCTTCACGGATATAAATGACATATTCTGTTAACACACCTGAAGTTTCTCGGTAATTCCTCATGTATTTTTTAGATATTTAACAAAACGTCAAAAATCGCAAATGGCTGATTATCCATAATCACCGCTAAACTTGATAAATGGGATAAATTATTGAATATTTATCAAATTCACCTATTAGTTTATAAAATTTTCAACTCATAATGGGGAATGTAATGAATTCCGATTATTTTGTGGAGTTATGTTATCTTAATAATAATAATAATAATAATAATAATAATAATAATAATAATAATAATAATAAATATTTTAAATTTACATTTTAATTTAATTTTATTCAATTATATTATTATGTATTGTTATATATTATGTATAATGTTACATATTACATAGATTATCTTATTTTTGTTTTATTCATTTAAGTTTTAATATATTACAATGAATATGTACAATATACAGCAACGGCATAAGTCATGATAGAAGTCATGTAGCAGTGCAAGCTGGGCAAATTTTGGCAAAGTTATGGACTTTTATTACGTTTCCCATTACGAGTTGGGGATTTTGTAAAATATCGGTAAATTTGATAAATATTCAATAATTTGTCACATTTATCAAATTTAGTGATGATTATGAATAATCACTGGTAGTTTTACACAATCGCTGGATTAATTACATTTACCGTAACTTTAGAAAACTCTTTGATAAAAAGTGAGTCAACTACACAAACTAGATAACCAATGTAAATGATTCTGTTTGGCAAACAGGTTTTTTCAACAAAAGTTTTTTCTATTCAAAAAGCTTTATTTAGGGGAAAATGTTCAAGGGTGTACCATCAATTAATTCAACACTGTGAATTATTATTTAAAATATTCTTTTGAAATGCTGTTGTGACATGTGTGGTGTATATGCATGCATAGTCACTCAAAGACGTATGTTGAATACCTATCATGATCAACTTGTTAGGTAAAAGAAGACAAAATTAAATATGAAATATACTTTAACATGTGATTAGCGATCAGTGATAAAGAAATCCTTATTATTTTGAAATTATAGTTTATTTTAAGCGTAAAAATATTTAACCTCCAATAGATGTCAAACAAGAGTTGGAATACTTTTGAAGTATGGAAAAAAAAGGTATACATTTTATCAATAAAGTTTAATTTACTGTCACTATATTTAGCAACTGTTTTTAAACATGGCGTAAAAGATTTCTGTTAAAGTCCGAAATAAGATAATTAATCATTGAAAAGGATAAAAAATCAATTTTTGAAGAATTTTTAAGCAGTCTACTGTGTTTAAGGCAAGGGTCAATGGAACATAAAATGATTAAAATTTTTGAGTTTTTAATTATCGGCCTAAAAAAAATAGAGATATATACAACAGTTTTTTTAAAAACGTGTACGAAACAGAAATATTGTTTTTTAAATAAAGTTATATGTAAAAAGTTGATTCTTTAAACTAATTTATGTATAAAATTAATTTCTTTTAATTTATATAAGAGTTATAATGTGTATATTTTCCGTAAAAAAAGAAAAAGAAAGAAAAACCATCTTTTTTAAAAAATTAAAATGCATTAAATTCGCAAAATCTACTTCATTTTGCTTTTTGAAATGTTCAATGTGCCCTTAACATTATCTGTTAGTTACAAACACTTGATACACTTTGAAGATTTTTTTCTTTTTTCTTTCTTTCTTTCTCGTTTGTTTGTTTGTTTGTTTTTTTCTTACTGATGTACGTTTGCTTATTATGTATACATATTACAACAGGTAATACTTAGAAAAACAAAATAATTTTGTGGGTAAAAATTGAGATTTTATTTTATTTTATTATTATTTTTTTATATAGAGTTTTAAAGTTTGTTGTTTTTTGACACATTACTATATTTAAAACACAAAACCTTCTACAAATCTTTGTTAAATCACTTCTTTTTGTTTTTTATGAGCTGTTAAAAATTTCTGTAAAAACACATGCACACAAAAAAGCGAGATTCCTTATAAAAATACACAAGTTCTTTGGTTAAATGCACTTGACTGAGTTTCTCAATCATCATTTTACAGCCATTTCCTTTATCTTATACTCCCTCTGTCCCAAATTAGTTGCGTCATTTAGGTTGAAAATGTTGTCCCAAATTAGTTGCGACATTTTAAGAAGGCGATGTCATAGATAACTTCTGATGCACTTTAGTAGATCGTCACCAGTAAAATTATACTAGAATGAATATAATGATGTATACTAGGTGTCAAGAAGATCAATGAAACTCGAATGTAAAGTAATAGAAATAAGAAGTAATATTCTAAAGAAGGAAATGAATAATAAGAAGCGCTTTCTGTACCGGAGTATTTGCAGTGATGATTGAAAAATGGTAAGCTAATCCATAATTCCATAAATACTGCAGCTATTAAATTTAATGTTCATCGTAATGTTCATCATCACATTCCGTTTGCAGAAGCAGACAAAGGCGTCCAAAATAAAAGATGAGGAAATTTAGAATGTAATTTTACAAAAAAAAAAAAAAAAAAAAAAGAAAGAAAGAAAGAAAATGCTGAAAAAAGAAAAAAAAATAGCTAAGTAGCAAAATCAAAGATTCCAAATAAAACGAAAAATAATCTCTGCGAAGATTATCATAGGCTGTTATAATTCGTAAATCAATAGTACACAGAATTCTACAGGCGAAAAAATTTTGGGAACGTAAGACAAGTCTAATAGAAATTTTTTTGACAGAATACGATTTTGTTTGCAGCCTCTTCAAGCTAAAGGATACTTTTCAGAAATGTTAGAATGAAATGTTTGAAAATGAATTTACGATTGATTAGCTTGAAGATAGTTTTATGTAATTACTTTTAAAAGAACCTTTGCAAATTAGGGCGTGGCTTAGTAGCAAGTGAAACGGGATTTTTTAAACTGATTCAATATTGATTTATGGAATGACGTGGGGAATGCTAGGTAAGTAAATTTTGTAGATTGATAGTAAAGCTCTCTCAGAAACGTTAAAACAGAAACATGAAATCATAAATATCAATAATCAGAACAAAAGTATTCAAATGTCGCAACTAATTTGGGACAGAGGGAGTATCTAATTAACTGGGGGCGTTTTCATGCTGTCTTTATTTAAAGATATTTTTATCTTTGTTAAAACTTGTAATTCAAAATACATACTTTTAAAATTCTTTTGCAATTTTATTGGACATATTAAAGAAGAAAATTTCGTTTAAAAATGTTTAAAAAAATAATCTTAGAATAATTTAGAAAGGGAAAAATCCTTTCCTTGGAGTTAATGAGGATTTTTATCGACAATCACTTTGTAGTTCGATACTTATTGACTAAAAGGTTTCTTTTTTCACATCTACAATAAACAGAAATTGGCATATTTCGCATAAATATTGTCCATTTTCTAATACAAAATTTTAAAGTATACAAAATTACTTTTAAAAGATCTACTTTTGAACTTCTCCAGCTTTTTTTTTTTTATTTGATAAAATTTACTAAGTTAATTTTTGCAATATCGACCTGAAGCTTCTAAAATGATAAACAAGATTTTGATATGAGAAATTAACTCAATATTATTGACTAATAACTGGTGTGTTGGAAAATAAGAACAAATAAAATCGTGTTTTCAAACTGTATTGGCTTTTGGGTAATGTTGCAAATCTGCAACGCAGTGATACAAATCATTAATGGTTAAGATACGGCCTAAAATGGTTTGAGAATGCTACGACAAGCTCTGACATGGAAACTTAGAACTTGTTGATGGTACTTTGAACAAATATTTTCACCATGATATTTCCCAGCGAAATTTAAAGTAGGACGTAAAACTTGGAAATTTCAAGACATTTTTAACATATCAGAGTAATGATCGACAGTATACTGATAAAATTTTAAATGTGGAAACTCTGTACTCTCCTTGTTTATATTTAAGACTGTTGGCTAGATTTCAGAATTTAATCCCACTGAATGTGCTTGAGGTTATTTGTGGTAAAAAAAACAAAATGGCATTACACTCTCAAAAAAACTTCCGTCTTTTTACAGAAAAAGTACTGGCAGCACTGCTGCCAGAAATTCTCTGTAGATTGACGATTATCCGTTTATTTTTTTCTCCGTCAAAAGAGGTAAAACATCCGTCATTTGAAAAAAATTCTTGAAAATATCAATCCGGCACCGCTGAGGGTCGAACTCACGACCCCAGCATTGGCAGCCGAACGCGATACCTCAACGCTACCGTTGAACATTAATGAAGTGCTTTAAAGTAGAACCATTCATTTCATATGGGTGTGATTGGTCTATTTCGTTACAAAGCTTTTAATTTTGAAGTTAGTTTTGGAAAGATTTCATCTTTCATGAAACTGTGGCTGGTTTTTTTTTTTTTTTTTTTTTTTTTTTACGTTTAGTATTAATGTACTATAAAAATGTAAATTTTAAATATATTACGTAGATTGCTAAAGGAAAAGTTTGGGTATTATATTTTTATTCGATAAGATTTTATCCAACTTTGGATAACAAATTGTGAGAACTTTTGAATGAATAAAGAAAGTAATTGTTATTTATTTTTAAATTCGAAAATATTTTTGTCTTTATAAAACTAAATTAGACATTATGATTTGTTTATTTTGTTTTTCATTTTAAAAACAAATTCGAATTTATTACTAACAGACCCAATACGTATGCGTGTTAGAAAAAAACTCCCTCATTTTTCGACCTTCGGAATGAATTCACAGATCAAATACGTTTTCTGGGAGTACGGAAATTATTTGTGAAAAAATGAGGAAAATTTAGTGTATATTGACGAATTTTTCTGACAGTGTAGGTTCCTAGTAAGGTAGAGTTAAGGAAGCATCTGTTCGAATAATGGGCTAAAATTGGAGATCTGCCGAAACTTCGGTTTTGTTTTCGTTTTCGACGCATTATTTGAGTTTAGTTGAAAATTCGTTTCCGGCGAAAATTCGGCTGAACCAACACTTAACCAAAACTATCTCTATTCCAAAAATTTCGTTTTTTCCTTCGAGAATTTTCAACATAATTCATTCATTCTTGCTACTTAGATTCAAATGAGACACTCTGTATTTATTGCTGCGTATTTCGCTATTTATGATTATCAGTCATGTCTGACTCAAAACGTGAGTGCAAATTATAAAATAAGGTCCAAACAGTAGCGGTAGATGGCACTGCAAGCAGTAGATACGGAATCGAGGACTTTGCCTCGCTCTTACCCCAGCATTAATTGAAAGGATTGGGGTTAAATATATGAAGTGGGTCTCAATCGTCAATGCAATCTTCTTCTTAGAGGTTCAGTCTATGCATATTTAACCCGCATCAGTACTAGGAAGAGAGTGGGGTAAAAATCCAGTCCTCTTTTTAGTGCCTACAGCTTGCAGCGCCATCTATCATTTCTATTTGGAACTATAACCGGGAATCGCATTAAGAAAAATTTCTGATATCTTCCATAACTGTTCTTTTATTTAAAAAAAGCTGTCACCAATTATAAATTTTTGATTTTTGAAAACAGTCAATTCATTTTTGGACACTTTTTATCCAATATGTGCATTCAATAAAATTCACAAAAAACAACTTTCAAATAGAAATGTGTCATCTATGTGCTTTCATCTATTTGCCTCATAATTCCCATACTTTGGCTCTCCTTCTCTTTTGGTTTGTTTTAAAAGTAAGTCTGAAAGAACTAAATTGCTCCTATGTTTAGCAGGTAATTTACAGGATGAGTCATAAGCCTCCATATAAATGGTTAAGAAGTGACTAATTCCTTTTTCGTTTACAGGAAGGCGAACCGATAGGAATTATATGCCACTAATGAATTAAGAACATATTAATATTATTTTTATTCTAAGAGAGTGGTACCATCCATCAGATAACGTGTACCTTCAATGCAATGCACAGAAAGTTGATAACCCATGACAACGTAGCAAAACGTACCAAGAAATTCAAAAGATAACATTTTGCTGCCGATCCAAACAGACCTTGAAGACCAAAAATTTCGACAGATGAAGATATTTCAATGCAGGTGCCAGCAATGATAGCTTACAGAAGAGACTCGGCATTTTTCTAAGAAAATGAGAATCGTGCAGTGCATCACAATTCCATTCGCATTTTACGAAGTAACAAGTGGAAACCATACTAACCATGATACCTTTTATATGAATAAAATAAACATCAATCATATCTTTCACCATTTGCATGGAGACTTATGACCCACTCTGTAGATTGTCTGTCCCTTGATTGACATTCTTCAAGGACTGATTTATTAATTTGGAGACCACATGGGTACTCTTTTTAATCACATTAGAAGATGTTGTACATTTGAATTCCTTTATTAGGCTATTTTGTGGTTTTGGAATCCTTGAACCCACGGCGCATGATCCGAATACCCTGCCAATAGAACAATTCCAGGTATTTTTTTAAACTCCCTTTAATCACATACTACAAAAAACTTAGTTCCAGCCTAGATTCAAACTTTTTGATCATGGAGCTGTGGAAAACATTTTAAGCTGTAAGGTTCAGTCAAGTCTATGATGTTGCCGAATCTTTCAATGAGAAATATATCAAACATGTTCTGTAGGTTTTTTTTTTTTTTTTTTTTTTTTTTTTTTGGGCCGATAATTTTTTTTATTTTTGCTAGATTTTTCTTTTCTTTATATGTGTATTTTCGACAGTTTTGTCAAAAGTGATACAGGCATTTTGGAGCTTGTTTTACTAATAAAGCATTTAACTTCTGTTCCAACTTTGCAAGTGATGTGTATACCAGTGCTTCGATCAAATGGATGAGTATATTGCGTATATAAAAATCATTGTTTGTAGGTAATTAATGTATTTTTCATTAACTTCTTAAACTTGTACTCTACCGATTACTTGTCTAATATTGGCGGCATTTACTATTTTTGTCGCCAAATTCTTCTTGTAACCCTCCATTTCCAAGGGAGGGAGTAAATCTAGAGCGCGTTGGTTAGGCCTAATGCAATCACGGACCAGCACACAGGCTATCGACGGGAATGGGAGTAAGGAGGGAGAAAGGCACTACTAATTCGGCACCTGCTGTTTGCAAGAGAGGGGGGTGCAGAACAGCCAGATCGAACCCGCGGCCTTTAAACGTAATGGACGGATCTTTATTAATTCAATTTTGATCAAGCTGCCGAAATTATGTTGCCATTCAAAATAAACAATGGGTTCAGGTTCGTTGCTCACTTCATTTCCCCAGTAACTACCCCCTTGCCTTCAGCATTGTTCTACTCTATCCAACCCCCCCCCCCCCGGTCTTTTTGGCTCTCTTTCGGGAGTTTTTAAAAGAGAAGGAGTGTTCATTCATCTAGAGCAACATTCCCATCAGAGCTACGATGGGAGTTAAAAGGTTGGTGAACGCTCGCTTGGTTGTTCTTCGCCGAGATTGGTAATATAATTTTCGGTTGCATCGAATGGGGAACGTAAGTTCGTTCAGCTAATAAATTAATAGATAGAAATTTCGACCTAAATCCGACAGATCTCGAAGCGCAAAATATTATTTTGAGAGTGGTAAAACAAGTTGATAGGGGAGAGTGGAGATAATTTATATTCAAATGATTAATAAAGTAATTTTTGAAAAGAATTTTATTAAAAAAATATCCAAGCTTGAATTTTTTAGTAAAGCTTGTTTTTTTATATTTGTTTTTATTCTCAGGGTGGTTCATTTTCCTTAAGCCTTTCGGGTCCGTTTCTTATTTTCAATTTTTACAAAAAATTACTTTTACGTTAATAACAGTAACAGTAGCTATCCAAATAGATTAATTAATGTTTAACAAATATTTCATTGTCTGTAAGATATCGAACTTTGTTGTTTTGCGTACTATTCAATTACTGTTCATATGACAATAGGCTAAGGAAGAGTTTTAAAAATGTTTAGAAAATATTGTATTACAATAAGATTTAACTTACATTACAATTTTCTAATGGTTTTTCACTTTATTACACATGATTTTTTCGGGAAAGTAACTTTTAATTTAAATTTAAAGAATGAAATATATGTTTAAAATAAAAGAATCGCAATCGGCGCAAAGAGAATTAAGCAAACAATAATTGCTATTATTATTACTAAATGCCTATACAAAAATAAAGTCATATGGTAAATGCCTAGACATATATTAGCATTACTGCATGTAAATCGTATGAAAAGTATTTCTTAAAACAAAATAATATTGCATTGCTACTAATGTAGCTACTAATTAATTACATGTACTATTAGTAGTACACTAGACCCAAAAGAGTTAAGGATAATTTAAAAAAAAAGTGTTTAAATTGTTGGAAAAATTGCTAAAATAAAAGAAAAGGGTCCAAACTATTTTCGGATAAGCACAGATAAAGTTAATAAATATTCATTATGAAATGACTAGCAACATTTTAATAAAAAATTTATTTTACTTAAGAAAAGTATTTTAATAATTAAAAATAAATGACATTGACATGTTTCGGATCCGTCTAATAAGATCCATAATCATAATAAAAATTAAAATTAAATTTCAAAGCATATCACGGTTAATACAAATGACACGCGACAATGAGATATAAACAACAAAAAACAAAAATCACGCGCTCTATTGTAAAAAATTAAATTAAAATAGACCATGGTCTGAAAGAATTTCCAACATGGTTCATCTCATTCAAGCTCTCACGAGGAATTTATTCATTAATTCTACTCAACTTAGGAATAATAAAAGAAACGGTATCATTGCAAACAAAATTTTTGCGTGTATAAATTTCAATGGACTTTATTAAGTAAACACCTTAATTTTGGTGGAGGCGTTGCAATCAAATCAATATTAAACGTTTTTAATTTAAATTTTAACTTTTCAAAACTGCCTTTCAGATATGGAAAAGAAACTCTTTTAAATTTTGTGGAATCTCCCCTTTTGTTGAATCTTTCAATTAACTCTGGATTTTGTTATTTAAAAGATTAATAAATAAATAATAAATAAATATAAATAGATAAATTTAAATTTAAAAAGTTTAATATTGATTTGATTGCAACGCCTCCACCAAAATTAAGGTGTTTACTTAATAATGTCCATTGAAATTTATACCCTTAAAAAACTTTTGTTTGTAATGATACAGTTTCTTTTATTATTCCTAAGTTATGGTTAGAATTAATGAATAAATTCCTCGCGAGAGCTTGAATGGGATGAACCATGTTGGAAATTCTTTTAGACCATGGTCTATTTTAATTTAATTTTTTACAATAGAGCGCGTGATTTTTGTTTTTTGTTGTTTATATTTCATTGTCGCGTGTCATTTGTATCGACCGTGAAATGTTTTGAAATTTTATTTTTATTTTTATTATGGTTATGGATCTTATTAGACGGATCCGAAACATGTCAATGTCATTTATTTTTAATTATTATAACACCTTTTTTAAGTAAAATAAAATTTTTATTGAAATGTTTACATAAAAGGTGAATCTTTTAAAAGATTTAAAAAATCTATTGGATTTAATAAAATTTTTATGACTTGCAACTTTTTTCAAATCCTTAAAGCCATTTGTTCCGAAGAAAATCTATTTCATATTGGATAAAGTGATATCCGATATCTAACAGTAAACCTTCAATATTTTTTTACAAGTTTTAAATTTTTTTGTCTCTTAATCTGGGTAATGTATTTTTTTTTTTTAAAGAAATTTATAATGTTATTCCTTGTCTTAATGTTTTTTTTCTTTATGATGTTTGCACGTTCTCAATATAAAATTGAACCTAAATGGGTGGAATGTTGAATCATTAACCCATTTGTTCCAAGTATTTTATTGGTTGTGATTTCCTTGAATGCTCTTGGTGACTTGTTATCCCAAATCCGGCAGTTCTGGGTATTTGCAATTCTATTCAGGTAAAAATGGGCATCATCTCTCCTTAATATTTTCCAGAGCCAAGCATCATCCAACTTCATTTTGGCAAGAAAAGAGAGAGCAAAAGCCAATCGCTTATCATGGTCGGTGTGACGTAACTTTTGTACACGGCTGATCTTGTACAGATAGAAGTGGATATCTTTCGTTGGAATTTCTATACCTTACAATAAGGCATATAGATTCCGAACTATCCCACGAGTGCTGGAAGTGGTAGCAATATTGTCTGGGGCTTTGTCGACCATCGCTGTTGCCACTTCTTCGACTGTATACCGTGATGCGGATTTTCGTCCTCTGCCTGACAGAACATTTAGAGAATCTTTTTTTCTCAAACTTCTCAACCATTACTTTTACACCATTAAATGATGAAGGACCGTTACATTTATCATTTTTTGTGGTTTCCAAAACCCCACGAGGAGAGGCTGGCGCATTGCACTGGTTGAGGTAAAAGAAAGCGCTCGCTCGACTAAAGAAGGAGGCATTACGAAAGATAACTTTCAATGAAATTGCTGCTAACAGTAGCACATTACCCTTTAAAGCCGAACACTGCTATCTGCACTGCTATCTGCACTGCTACACTGCACTTTTCTATCTTTACAAGAAGAAAGTATTGAATTCGTGAAAATTTTCGAATGCCGGTTTTTATCGGATTTACACATTTTAGGAATCAGAGATACCAAAAATCATGTTTTTACAAAATATCTGTCTGTGAGTATGTCTGTCAAACTTTTTGGGCGTACTATGTCAAAAGCTAATACACGGAATTTAGTAAAAAATTTCATTCAGGTAGACCCTTATATAAATTATTTCTGATAATTTTTTTGGTGTAAATCACTCAACAAGCACCGTTGCTACAGTGGCGGTCAAAAGTTTCCGGCCAGTTAGTCCCTTTCATTTATTTACCAGAAGGTTTCAGCAAAGAAGAAGTACAATTGCTTCAAAAGTAAGGTATATGTGAATGACCTCTGACCACGTGATTCTTTTGATTTGATACTGAAGACTCTTCATGCAAAGGGGTAGAATCCGAAGTTCGCGTGTGCAAAAATTTCCGGCCACTTATCATTCCTTAGAATTTTTTTTCTATCGGTAAAGTGTTTTTTGGTAGTGTTTGTGAATGAATCTATGTGAATTGCATAGTTTGAATTCAAAATTGAAAAGTTCAACAATTATTGTTCGTAAATGAGTGATAAGTTTGTCACTAAAGGGCCAATCTTCTCGAGGTATTGCGGTAAAGTTGTCCATCGGTTAACCGACTGTAAATGATATTTAAAAATTATGTAAAGATGGTCATGGCCTTCATGACTTTGTGAAGTCCTGGAGACTCCGAAAAAAGACTATTTTCATGGGCAGAATTATCAGGAGAAAAACAATTGATGACCCGCATAAAAATTCCATTGTAATATACAGCTATTTACGGAATGAAAATATTGCTGAAATAAGTCGCTCTACCGTATCAAGAGGCTGACATGATACAGAACTTTATGGAAGAATCTGGGTTCAAAAATTTTTTATAGGTAAAAAAATATCAACGTACCAGACTGGCTTTTTCCAAAAAACACAAAATATGGTCAAGTGAAAACTGGACAAAAGTACTATTTTTCCATCAATCGAATTTGAAACTTTTTTGGGAGTGATGGCAGACACCACATCCAATGACCTAACATCAAAAGATATTATTAGAACTATGTTATTCCTATAATGAAGCACGGTGGAGGACACCTTGAGCTGCGGGGAGTATTTTCTTCAAAAAGTGTCGGTCTGTTATTTGAAATCCACAGCAAAATGAATGATGTAATGCATAGAGATATCTTGCAATATTATTTGCTGCCTTATTATAGGAGAAATTTTGGTCGCAGCTATTTGTTTTAACATGATAACGACATAATGAATGCATGCAAGCATGACAAGCAATGGTTTTCCCACAAAAAATTTTCGTTTGTGAAATGGCCAGCAAAAACGCCCAACATTAATCCAATAGAAAATCTTTGGAAAGATTTTGGCAAACGTCTGCCAAACTATAAATATTCCAACTCAGACGAAATTTCTAAAAAATTGCAAGAAATGTGTAAAAAACGTACCATAGACGATCTTTAACCGTTGATTGTATGAATGTCACGTTGCTGCGCCGTATAACTTATTACTAAAGGTAATAAAATATTAATACGATAAAATACTAATTGTAAATATTGCTGATCACGGTAGTTTTCTATTTACAATATAAATTTTTTTAAACTTAAGAAGGTGGCCGGAAACTTTCGAGAACATGCGTTTTCCTTTGTACTTAATTTTGTCAATTAAACTTATTGATATTTGCATGTTTGTCCATTAGTAAGTTCCTAACTAGTATGCCAATAAAATGTATAAATAGTACTTTGAGATTCCTCTTTATATGGGTATAGTTACAAATTAATTGAAAATTTTTTGCTGGCCGGAAATTTTTGACCGCCACTGTATGTTGACAATTTTTAAGATTTACTCAACGGATGCATCTCAAGAACTAATGCACGGATTTTAATAAAAATTTATACTGAGATACTCCCTGATATAAATTGATGATAATTAGTTTTGATGTAAATAGCTCAACAGGTGGCGCTGCTATGCTGCTTTTTTACGATTTACTCAACAGCTGTTTCTCAAGAATTAATGCACGAATGTTAATAAAAATTTATATTCAGATAGTCTCTGATATAACTTGATGCTGATTAGTTTGTGGTGAAAATTGCTCTACAGGAATTTCTGTTATGCTTAATTTTTTAAGATTTATGCAACAGCTGTATCTCAAAAACTAATGCACGAAACTCCATTAAACTTCAGATTCGGTTTTTTCTTGCTATAAATTGATGCTGTTTACATTTTACTGTAAATAGCGCATTAGGTGGTGTTGATATGCTGTATTTTTCACGATTTCCACAGTAACTTTATCTCAAGTATTAATGTATGGACATTCATCAAATTTCAAATTCATTTAACCCTTGATATGAGATGGTTTTTCTTGCGTTTTGGTGTCAATCGATCACAGGTGGCGCTACTATGATGAATTTTTCTCAATTTCCACAGTAGCTCTATCTCTAAAAATAATGCACGAATTTTCATCAAGCTTCAGATTCAGATATACCTTGATAATTGATAAATAGTATTGTTGATCATTTTTTCATGTAAATCACTCAATAGATGTCGTTTTTATGTTGCATTTTCCCCGATATCCTCAATAGTCTTATTTGGCTTGGAATTTATACCTTTATTATTCTTACAACGGTCATTTAATTTTAGCAAAGTGGCAGGGGATCCAGAAATATTAACCCGTTATCTACCGAATTATGAATTCATGAAAATTTTACATTCTAAAGCATTTTACGCAAATTGTTTAAACTAAATTAAAAGGTTAACGTAATCATTTATTAAATATTTGAAGGATTTAGAAGGATTAATTAAATTTTAATTTACAGGGATTTTGTGGAATATTTTTAACCCCACTCAATTTTTTTATTTTAAATTGATATTTATAGCCTATATATATATTGATATGATATATATATACATATATATTGATATCATAAACAGTATTTTGTAAAATTATAAAATGTACAAATATGATTTTCTTACAAAATAAATATAGAAATAAGTTAAAAGCAAAAATTTATTACTTATCAGCGTAAAGAACAATTTATTAAAGATTAAAAATTCCTAACGTTTCGAACTCAATCTAAGGAGTCATCTTCAGAGGTATATTTTTAAAGGAGAAATAATTTACATTAAAAGCAGATAGGCATACTATAAATTGACAAAAATTATACTAAAATTAGTATAATTAGTATACATTTTAGTATAATTTTTGCTTTTAACTTATAATGTTTACAGCGTAAGTCCAAGATTTCATTTAAATATAGAAATATTTTTGAATTGAAAAATCCTCACCCCCCTCTCTCTCAACACTAAGAAAGCGGAAAAGATACAAAAGTAAAATAAATCATCCTTTTAAACATATTTTTGTTTTGTATAACCAATAATGCTTTTGGAACAAAATAAAGTAATGTATCTATAACTCATTCTAAATAATATTACAACTAATTGACATATTAAAAGAATTTTATAATAAGTAATTTTTAATGGTACTTATAAGTACCGTCGGTAGATAAAGGGTTAACATGTATGAGATAGAAGAAAGTTTTGTGATTGCCACTTCTGACTAATTATCTTTTGTCATGGAAATTGCCTAAAACTATGGATGGAGGAACTAAACCATTTCGAACACTAAAAAACAGAAATATTTTTCAATAGTTTATATTCTACCATACTTCAAAAATTATGCACATTAGTTCTCTATTCGTAATGAAAAATATCGTACGGAATTAATTATCCGGAAATCATTAACCAGAGAACCGGTTATCCGGAAACCAGTTAATTCTTCATTGCACGATTTTTTCTATTTTTATGAAAAAAATTATTTGAAATCTATATATCGGTCTAATAAGGGAAAAAATAGTAAAAAAAATGAAAATAAAAAATAAAAAATAAATTTATAAGTTTCAGCTAAAATTTGATATTTTATGGCATATATACCCAGTTAGAGTTTTAAAATATTGTAATATTGTATTGATATATTTTGCCATTAAATGGGCTTAACTTAATTCATTTTATCTGCTTAACATTCTGCAACTTTCTTACATTAACATTTTTAAGCATTCAGTAATTCAGTAAAATTAATAGTAACTTTGCCTTAATAGCTTGATAGATTTTTTTGTGTGTGTGTGTGTGTGAAGAAAAATTTTAAGTTTTTTCTAATGCAGCCGCTTGACATATACAAAATAATAATCCAAGAGCCGACTGCACAAAACCCTAAGTCATCGAGCACAAGAAAAAATCCTTTATATTATGGAAGAGTAGTAATAGGGGAATCTAATGGTCCATGTCTGCCGGAAGTGAAGGGGTGCATAAATCAATAAAGAATACTGCCCAGTTAAACTGATGGCATTGAGCTCACAGGCTACGCATACTGATTGCACATTACAGCCTTATATTTTCAAGGTTATTTCCGATCGAAAAAAGAAATCAAAGGAGGGGAAACAGTTCCCCCTTTTATACTTAATCATCGAACGCCCTAAACTAATCAGGGACATGCTTTATCATATAAAAAATCTATATCCAAAATTCAGAGCAAATCGGAAAATTCTTAATAAAAACCCATTTATATAATTTAAGAGGAGTTATTCCCCTCTCTTTTATACTTAACCATTAAACTTCCAAAACTATTCAGAGATTTGAACGAAATCTGATTATTCTGCATGAAAAACTCATTTATATCAATTAAGGGGAGGGGCATTAGAATCCCCATTCCCCCTGTTTATACCTATACAATGAACACCTAATACCAATCACTGAGGCGCCTCATTAGAATGATCTTATACCTAAATTTTGAACGAAAACTGATAACTCTGAATGAAAAACCCATTTATATCAATTAAGGGGAGGGGCATGAGCCCCCCGTTTAACCTCTTATACTTATCGAATGAACTCCAAAAACTAATCAGGGAAGCGCCTTATCAGGATATACATGTATACAAAATTTCAAGTGGATAGGATACTTTTATCATGAGTTATCGCGTTACGCACGTACGAACGTACATACAGAACGGGCGGGCACATAAGCTCTCAGGCTGTGATAGCCTGTGAGCTAAAAATGAACATTACTAGCGGTTGACTCGTAGATTTAGCATTACGTTTTCCTTCACCCAGTTTTCGATGTTTTCATACTTTTGATCGTATGGCAAGCACAGTGATAGACCTACGAGTGAACCACTAATGGTATTAATTCTTGGCTTATGCACCATTTCACTTCCCGCAGACATGGATCATTAGATTCCCTTATGACTACTCTTTCATAATATAAAGGATTTTTTCTTGTGCTCTATGGCTTAGGGTTTTGTGCGGTCGGTTCTTGGACTATAAGAGTTATTTCATTCTTTAGACTGTTCTTGATCACTTACAGCAATCATATTGGCCAAATTTATGGCATATAATGAGAATTATGATGTTTTTAGGTATGCGCCAGATGTGCACTGTAAGCCAGGAAATCAATTATCCGAAAATCAGTTAACCAGAAAACCAGTTATCCAGAATGATGCCTTCAACTGACCAATTTCAGATTTTTTCGAGAAAAAAGTGCCATATAGTACCAGTTTGACATGTGAACAGTTTGAATCATTACAATATACATAGTCGACTCTCGTTAATTCGAAATCGGATAATTCGAATCTTCGCTCAATTCGAACAAAATATGAAGTCCCGAAATTTTCAAAGGCAGAATAACGTTAAAAATTTTCATTAATTCGAACTCATTTTCTCTTGACTTCGTTTAATTCGAACTAACGAGAAATCCGATTTTTCATTTTTCTTTTGTTTCACACGGATTTCAGATTATTTGAATAACTTTCTTTCTTTGATTTTTGTGAAAATTGTTCCGAACGAGTATACTTATAATGCAATGCCTTTCATATTTATTTCCTTAAAGCCCCGTCTGTCCATCAGTCACGCTTTAAATTTTTCTTCGATCGTGTTTGTTTCTAATATTTTAATTAGTTTATGTATTTACACATTCTAATTTAATATTAAGTCATATTCTAATGATAACAGACGAAATAAGTTTAAAAAACACCAGAACATTATTTCGTTTGTAATAGTACCATATTAAGCATGTCTTCCATAATTCGAAATTCGGATAATTCGAACATTTCTTGTGGTCCCGAAAAGTTCGAATTAACGAGAGTCGACTGTACATGGTATAACTTGATGCTAACATCTAGGATTTTAAGCGGGAGCATATGTAATTAGATATTGGGCTTTTTCATTTTTATTCACAGAAGACAGGATAATTTTTATTTCCAAGATTTCCCGATAAATTGTCTTATGTTAGGTGAGTTCGTAATTAAGTAAATGCGTAGCACCTATAGTCATTGTTTAATTCGTCCGTCTATTCGCCTATAACAACGCAAAAATTACCCAATCGAATCGTTTGAAATTTAAAACATACAAATATCACATAATTTTGTCGAGTCATTTCAAATTTTATGAAAATCGGATGAATAGTTCAATTACAGAGACAATCAAAAGCTTTCCATTATACTATTATTATCCGTTATACTCAAATTATGATTAATATTTGTTCTTGTTTGGACCAAATTATGAACTGATTAATCTGAATTAAGAAACAATACCATAATCACATACATTCTTGAATTCTGGACAATTGGACGTTGCTTTAATGCGCAACGAGTTATTCGGAATACGTCTGACTCCAACCATTTTGGATTAAATGATTTTGTACTGTACTGCCAATTGCAAATTAAAAGGCATATGTAATTATTGCACTTAAAAAAAAAAAAAAAAAAAAAAAAAAAAAAGGCTAATTTTACGGCAAAAACTACAGGCAGCAATGTTGCCAGCAGTTTTTGCCGTAAAAATTGCAGTAAAATTAGATGTAAATTTTTTAATTACATCTAATTTTACAACAACAACTTTTTTTTTTTACAGTGTGTTAATCTTATGACTAAAAAATGTGTTGAATTCAGCTCACTTAATTTCAATATGCTTCAGCAAAAGCTTTGAATTGACTGAGAAAATTTATTGGCTTAACTTTTTCTTGTAGAACATAACTTTTTCAAACTTATGTAAGAAACCATTCTTTTTCAAGTAAAATAAATAAATAAATAAATAAAATAAAATAATTTTAAAATTTGCTCGGAGAAATGATCTGATATATTTGTATTTGTTTCAAATTCTCGAATTGTCAAACAATGGTAATTTTATCCAAAATCCTATGTACTGAGTTTTCCAAAAACTGAGAAATTCGGTGCAGATACAATTTTAAATATATAATGCTTTTAAGGGATTATTTAATTAATATTTTATGATTTTTGCTTCTGAAATAATCTCCAATCAATCAAATATCTGTAACAGTCCATTATTAGAGGAGTTTATTTCTTATTATATATTTTTAAGCAGGCGCACAGTGGAGTAAAAACCTAAAAAGCTGGCCAAAAGTCAAAAAATGAAGTTACGATTTAGGGAATTTTGATTGTATAATTGGCTAGAATATTGTTTGGAGAGTCTGAATCTGTATTTAAAAAAAGATTTTTGCTTTGCCCTTACAAGCAGCATTATTTCAAAAATGATGCTTGAAGATGTATCATTTAGAGCGAACAAAAACAACAAAACAACAGTTCCTCTAAACGCGCGCTACATTTTATCATATGATCCGATTTTAATGATTTAAAATGGATTCACACTATGATAGTGTGTAAGTTATTTTCATTTATTACAAAATATATATTAAGCACATAAAAAATAATAAATTCATAGTCGTTTTTGATAAATATTTTAGAAATTATTTTATTTTTTTGGTTTCAAATATCAAAAAGTTTAAATGTTCCACAGTTTCCGCAACTAAATTTAATGGAAATAATAACCTGGGCTATTTTTTAATGATTCATGAAAAACTAGCTGCCAAAAACTGCCATTCTGCATTTCATGCATGTTTTAGTAACCGCTAGTAAAAATGCCATTTTTTCGGCCGCTTCAAAAATTCTGAAATTTACTATTTTTCACATTAATTTAGCTGATAAATATTTTTTAAATTTTTGGATTATTTAATTTTGTATTCAAATATCAAAAAGTTTAAATGTTCCTCAGTTTCCGCAACTAATATTAATGGAAATAATAACCTGGGCTATTTTTTAATGATTCATGAAAAACTAGCTGCCAAAAACTGCCATTCTGCATTGCATGCATGTTTTAGTAACCGCTAGTAAAAATGCCATTTTTTCGGCCGCTTCAAAAATTCTGAAATTTACTATTTTTCACATTAATTTAGCTGATAAATATTTTTTAAATTTTTGGATTATTTAATTTTGTATTCAAATATCAAAAAGTTTAAATGTTCCTCAGTTTCCGCAACTAATATTAATGGAAATAATAACCTGGGCTATTTTTTAATGATTCATGAAAAACTAGCTGCCAAAAACTGCCATTCTGCATTTCATTCATATTTTAGTAACCGCTAGTAAAAATGCCATTTTTTCGGCTGCTTCAAAAATTCTGAAATTTACTATTTTTCACATTAATTTAGCTGATAAATATTTTTCAAATTTTTGGATTATTCAATTTTGTAATAGTTTATTACTTATTATATTGTAAAGAAGTACTATAATCATAAGATTAAATTAATTTGATAAGTAAGATTAGTAATGAAAAAATTAAAATAATTCTCTATTATTGATCCGATAGAATAACATTTTTTTTATCTTTATAGGTAGTAATTTTGTTTGTTCTATTGCAATTAGAAGAATTATTTTGTGAATGGCAATATTTACTAGTTAACTACAGAGCGTATTTCATTCATGCAAGTTTCATTAATGCGAATAAAAATCATTATGAATATGACTTTCGCCTATATTAGTAACTTAGAATTGGTTTGCAAGTGAGGATGTGATGGCACACCTATTATAAGTAAATTTAAACAAATATTTAGCTATGAAGAATGCAGGAGGTTCAAATATATTTTTCTTTTCTCCCGTGCTACTAGAATACATAAATGTTGCGAATATTCATGAATCGTCAATTTGAAAATACCGAGATCTTCATTTCACTGATTTTATCGGGCCAATCAAGATCCATTTTTTTTCAAGAAGTACGGAAGCTACTGTAAATGAATGAGATTGTATTAAACACCAGGAGAATTAACTTATTTCTTTTAATACATTCATTAATACAGAAGAAATAGTCATTAATAACGAATTAGTGTAATACTCAACGTTGCTACCTATGTCGGACTACAATCAAAACAGCTTCTTAAAGGTATGACATTTTTTAATTAAAAGTGGACAGAGATAATTTAGAATTCAGAATATCTACGCTACATGCTAAGATGTTTAGAGAGGGCTTACACCTGGCAGACAAACTGGATAGAAAAAATGGAAAGCTTGTACTCTGCATGAAAAGAAGAACAGTGAAATTGCAAAATAAAATATGCAAAAAATATTTCGTCTACAATTAAGACTTCTCGTCGAAATACCAAATCCCAGATTTGGAAGCACAAATGATGGCAATACAATTCAACGATTTTTTGAAAATGCAATTATTTGTGCTTCTATAACGAGCGTATACAAAGATTTGATTAAACGATTCTATAAGTAATTTCTTGTAGCCATGTCATTTATTTGATCAATTTTGAAGATTTTTCCTTACAAATAGCTCGTAGATTTGAACCACATCTATGGTTCTATATTCCTATTTCAGTATACAAACTACTTATTAATGACAAAAAAATAACATTATCTTCATTACTGTCAATTTGTCAAATGCCATAATATATATTTAAGAATCGTGCAACAAACAGATCAAAAGGCATCGAGAAGATTTATCGCAAACAAGCAGTAGCGCGAAAAAAAGAAAGGTATTTTTATGTCTTTTAATGTCATTTAATTCTCTCATTTCCAGTTTAGGTAAATTATTTTAGAAGAAATTAAATCATTGATCCTAAGAGTCACTGGATCTTCTAATACAGCCAACAAGTTAACTATTTCGACACCTTGACCTCTGAAGAATCTTTTTATTATATTACAGTTGATCCTAAAGGTGAATTTCTGGAAATTATTTTCGTTTTTATTTTAATAATATAAAAATTAAATAGTCCAGTGTTTTACTTTCCATTAAATTTCGATTAAATATGTCTTGGTTCCTTGAAAATTCCTTTTTAAATTTAGTTCGAAATTTCAAATTTTATTTAAGTCTAATTTTTTTTACTTTTAATCTGTCATTTTATTTATTTATTTATTTTTAAAATTTAACTTTTGAATCCTAATTAGCATCCTGAAAAGTTTACGAAATTTCATACAAATTGAATAACTTTCGAGACATAATTTTTGTTCCGCCATATTGTATCCGCCATTTTTTTAAAATTTTTAATTTTGTATTCTTACTTAGCATTCTAAAAAACACCTTTATACGAATTTTCGTGCAATTTGAACAAAATTTTCATATTTTGGCCAGCTTTTCTGGATTTTGCCCCACTATGTGAGGCGGTTCAACTTTTAAATATCAAAAACTATCACAAAGAATTTCCTTTATTTAAAATTTACCGATTATTATTTTTGATGTTTTCGTGATGTATGCAACTCCATTACACTTTTCAAAATGAATATTTTAAAGATAAATATTTTTTGAAGCGAGAGATAAACAAGATACGTAAAAACATTCTGATCATTAGAGCTCCATAATGCTTTTAACGAGAAATTTCGATAAACTGTTGACTTACTGAGTCAAATATGATGAAAATTTCGAAGAATTCAATGGTGTATATATGTAGCTTCAATTGAGCTTAAAATACTCTTTTAAAACAGTCTTTAGAATTCAACAGGAAACAATTAGAACACACTTTAATGTTTTCCTTCACTACGATTGTTTCCTTTCTAATGCTTCTGTTTGAAAATGACATTACTGTTGTTTTTAATGTATTTTAGTCATTTAAAGTAACCTGTTCCATCGAGACGATTTTTCAACAAGTGATATAAAGTGTTTTTCTATTAAAATATGTTATTTGAGATAATGTTTACTTAAAAATAATGTTTGATGCAATAAAACGCATGGCTTTAATTCTTTTTTAGTATATTTTGCAAGGCTAATGCGTCAACTTTGAAATCTTAATGTCCTTCAAATGTCTAACAAAAATCATGTTATCAGTTCGAAGTATTTCATTGGAAGCAAAAGGAACATTAAGCGATAATTTGTTACTTCAAAAATAAAATTGTTTTGGATGATGATGTAAAATTATCAATGAATTTGTAATACAAAAACACTTAGTTCAAAATTCATTGCACTTCTATAAAAGAAAATAGTTATTATATGGAATAAACAAAAATAATCATGGATTTTTATTCTTGAATATTAACATTTCTTAAATGAAATAAATATTTTAGTGTGACTTTCCTTAAATTTTATTAATAATTCTAATTTTATTATTTCATTTTAAAAACTTATGCAAAATAGATACGCTAAAAGCTTTATAGAATACTAGAAATCGTGAAAATATGCATGATTAAGTTTTCAAAATATGTTTCTGGTGTTTAATGTTTTCGCAGGTTTTGAAAATGTCTCTTACAGAAGTAAAGATTATTTTTTAGGTTGAATTTCTTTATAATAGAATTTTGCTTCTAAAAAGTGTAATAACAGAAACCTTCAATAGGGCGCCAAAAAAATCTTCAAAGGGCGCAATGGCGCCCGCGGGGGCCGTGTTGGACAGCCCTGCCCTATACATTTGAGTAATAGTTGTATTAATGAAACCTACATTTTCTACCGACGTTTTAATTAGTGAGATATTATTATTAGAGGGTAGTCCTCTGAGGACTACTCACGCAGGTTTTTCTTCGTCCAATAAAAATGATTTAAATTGGAATTTTTGTTCAAAAAATTAATTTTGAATTTTCCTATAATCATCTTGAGTCTCTACATTTGGTTTTAGAAATCTTCCTTTCATTTCTGACTGGACTTTAATATTTACAATACTCTGGGCTGTGGACAACATAATATGCCAGCCAGGGGTTGGAATCATATAAAAATGTGGTAATTAATTTTTTTTAACTGGTTTACTATCGGTATCCTCATTAGTTAATTCCATATTATTCTCAACTTCACAGAAATTTTGAATTTTAGCTTTTTTCTCGCCTTTCTGCTTCTCTCGAACTGTCTGCCAATCCGAATATTCCTAAGAGTTGCTTTGTCTCTCGGTCTCTTCGTCGGTTCTTGATTTTAGTGATATTTTTCTATAGATACAATATTATGTGAAACAATTTTTTCCAGACTTATTTTCTATTTTGTATGTACATTTTAAAAAATTGATTGTAAAGGAAGTTGTGAATGCAATTTTTACCTTTTTAACTCCGTCTTCGGAAATTTTAAACAATAAAAAACTTTTTGTATTCAGTGTATAACTCTTAACATTTTTAAACTTACCTCTGTGTGGAAACGGAAAAGTGCTGATTACATGAGATGAATCTCTTTTGAGATTAAAAAAGTTATTTTTGTTGTTTCTTTGGTAAATTTCTTTATTTTGTTTAAAACAATTACTTACAATTCTTTATAAAACAGGTGGCTGGGGAAGGGGCAAATTATCTCCCCCCTGCCAATGGCAATTATTATTCACAGAAGGCCTCTTAGGTTTTTCAGGTATGTTTATTTATACGAAGCAAAGACATCTGTTGCGTTTATGTTTTTTCATTAATAGTTAAAATATATAAAATGAAGATATAATGTTCTGTTCTTAGTATTTTTTTCACTTTTTATTTTTCTTCTTTCCTTTTCTTTTTTTTAAAATATTATTTAATATACGTATGTTTATAAATATTTAAAAAAAAATTCTGCCATCTTGAAAAATTTCGCAAGATACTGGATTCATCTTTTGGCGCTATATTGTATTTTTTTCGACAATAGCGCGAAACGACACGGGATATAGGCCTTTTCCCCAAGAGAACGAAATGGAAATAAAGGATTTGTCAACAATTGGATTTACCCAACAATGCTAAAGGATTCGTTAATAATAAATTTATCCAACAATGCTAAACAACAATCAATAAACAAACAATTCATAAAATATACTCTATAAACAATATGCGTATTTATTTAGGAGACAAATCTGTGCAACAATTAAAGAAAGATCACACTGTACAACAATGCGTGATTGTTATGAACAATGCATGACAATATCTTTTTGGAGAAATTTCTTCAGTCTAATTATCGACTCTTATCTGAGAATGGCGTATATCGTGTTCTTAGGTGTTTTTATCTTGGGATACTTTGCTTACCAAAAGTTTCTCAGGCGCTTTTTTACGAGATTTTGGGAGCATCACCATTCTGTTGAAGATGGCTCTCTTGAAAATGGTTTGATCCCAGCGACTAACATCACAGCTGAGCGAGGTGAGTTGTGGAAGTTTGAGTTTCAGGAAAATAGATTCAGTGAAATTTTGGATTCAGATGCAGCACCCAATCCTTCAGAAAACAATAAGATTCAAACACTTAATATCCACCGGAACAATAGAAGGGAATCAGATCCAATAAAATTTCCACCCTATCTGGATGACGATTATGAAATAAATCTTGTAGAAGAGGAGGAAGATTTGAGGAAGAAAGAACGCCTGTATTTGAAAGCCCTGAACAGAGGTCGTCCGAGAGGCCACCCAAAAATTCGCAGGATTCCGGACGTCGGATACTTGCCAACGATTTTTGAAAACATGCCGTATCCAGTCACGAGGGAAGTTCTGATATCGTTTATTGAAGAAGAAGAATCAGTTCAAATGAGCAAAACGGAGCAATCTTGCGATCAATTAACGGAAAGTACGGCTGAAAAAGAATCGGCACGTGTGCCTGGAGAAGACCGCAAAGCTGAAAAAGAGCCTGTTGATAGGCAGTTGATGGCACATGAAGTTGACGGTACACAGATTCGTACGCATCCACCAGAAAATGCAGCTGAAGAAAAGAAAAGTCCTATTGGATTAACGACTAAAGAAGCTGCAGAAAAATCGGTTGGTATGCAGTTAACGGAAAACATGGAAGAACCTGTTAGTACCCAGTTGAGAAATGTTGCGAATGGGGTATCGCAAGTTTCTAAAAAGAAGAAGAAAAGATTTAGAAGACTCAGAAAGTTTTTCAGTAGATTTTCTTGTATCCCAAAACCGAAAGTCAAAGACTAAAAACATTTATGTATAGAAATCAAAAGCTCAAGCAAGAACAATCGTTATTCATCTTCCATTCAAAAAGAAAAAATGATTTATAAAGCAAAGTAGATTTTAGAAAAATAGGTTTAGAAGATTGTGTGCAGCCATTCATTCAGAATTTCCCCTCCAATAAAAACAGTAGATACAATATCATTTTATAATATCTATTTAAAAAAAAAAATGTGTACAAAAACAGTAGTTAAAAAAAATAAAATCTTAGACGCCATTTTCTATGTGCTCTTTTCCTCTGTTTCAATGTGTCATTTCTTAATTTGAATCGAAGTTTTTGATACCACACTGTAAAAGAATAGAGATGTTGCCTTGTCAAGCAAAGGGCTATTTCATGTCACCCGTGGTACTGCTTTTCTACATATTTCTACAGTTTTAACAATGTCATTATACCGTCAAATTAAAACAATTATGTTAATATGAAAATCTAAACCCAATTTGATATAGTTTTTATTTTAACAACTTATTAGTTAATAGACATAAGTATTTCTGTAAGTGTCACAAGCAGGACATAATCAGTCTTTCATGGAATGGCCCTGGAACGGGCAGCTTACTTAGATCTAGTATTTAAAATGTGGGGTTTTTATTATCTTACTAGATATTAGCTTTTGGTGTATGTCGCTCAACAGCTGGTGCTGCTATGCTGCATTATTTACAATTTCCACATCTCAAGAAATAGTGCATGGATTTTCGTAAAACTTTGGATTTAATTAGTACTTGATATAGAATGGTGCTGATTACGTTTTAGTGCAAATCGCTCAATGGGTGTTGTTGCCATAGTGCATTATTTGTGATTATTCGCAATACCTCTATCTCAAGAACTAATGCATGAATTTTTCTAAAACTTCATATTCAGTTAGTGCCTTATATAGATTAGTGTTAATTTTTGGTGTAATTAGGCTTACAGATGACATTGCTTTGCTGCATTTTTTATGATTTCGCAATAAATGCATCTGAAGAACTATAATGCATGGATTTTCATCAAATTTCAAATTCAATTAGTATTTGACAAAGAAAAAAAAATTACCCTTATTAGTTTTCGGTGTATATCACCCAACATGTGGCCCTGTTATGCAGTTTTTTAGATTTTACATTAACTCAATCTCAAAAACTAATGCACTTCATCAAACTTCAGTTTCAATTATAAGTTGATTTTGGCTAGATTTTCGTTTAAATCACCTAACCGGTGGCGCTGCTGCATTTTTCAGGAAGTATTAGTTTGCATAAGATGGAAGAAAGTTTTGGGATTGCCATATTTGACTTTTATATATATTGAAAATTTCAAGTTGATGAAAAGTTTTCATTATGATTACGTGTTTACCTTATATTGACAAATATAAGCTCTCCCGGAATGAGCATGAAATTTAAGTTTTTTAGTCTAAAATGTAGATTTTTAAAAAGTTTTTTAGGGACCGTTCAAGTATTACGTAAGCATATTTTTAGTCATTTTGTACCCCCTCCCCCCCTTGTAAGAAAATATAAGCAAATGCTAGACCCCCCCCCCCCTCCTTTGCTTACGTAAGATTTTATGACAGTTTATACATCAATACTTCTTGACTTATAAAAAGTTACCAATCAATTACATTATTAATCTTACAAATTTATATAGGCAATAGCTAATCTGCTCGGCGTTGCTCGGATTCGTCAAAAAACAGCAAAAATTGTGAAAAAAAAACTTAAAATCAAAATAAAAAAACTCGAAATATTTAAACGTTATTGCTCGAATTTCGTTTAAATTTCATCGAAAAGAGAAGGACTAGAAAATTGAAACTGGATGCTTTCTACTAATGTAGACAAATCTTACAAAATTGCGCAAACATTAAAAAGTTTATAAAAATATAAAACAAAATTCAAAAATTGTATTTCGAAATTCGAATAAACTTAGAAGAAAAGAGGGCAGAATTTACTACATTCGGTCGAAAATTGAACGTCTTAAAAATCGAAGCGGATCGCGAATAAACGTAAGCATTGCATTAAAAATGGCAAAAATTTCAAAAATCAAGGTACTAAAAATTTACTCTATTTGGATAAAGTTTTGAATCTAATTAGTGTAATAAAATGGCAAGCAGTGCAATGCGAATAAAAAAGTTAAAAAATCGCAATAAAAACCTTTAATATAGCAAAAATCGCACAGGAGAAAAATTTTCATACTAGAAAGAAATTTAAAAGAGAATTTCTTTTCCGTATCAAAAAAATCGCCTTGAACTCAAACAAACAAAAAAAAATCGAAAACATTGCATTAAAAATCGCTGGAGATCAAAATAGGAGAGCAAAACAACTACCATAAAGACTAAAAGTTTGAAACCAAATTCCTGTTAGGCTAGAATTTTTAAATCGAATTCCTTTGAAAAATGTCAAAAAATGACTGTGAAAGCCCGAAAATTGCACTGAAAATAGTATTACAAATCATAAAATATTAAAAAATCGCTAGGGTAAAAATTTACTGTTAAAAAATAAAATACTGCAATGAAAAAATTAACTATATTAAACAAAATGTTTGAAATCTGTTTCCGAATGTCAAAGAATCGTCACGAAACTTCAAGCTAAAAATCACATTGAAAATTGCCTTAAAAATCGCTAAATATTTGAAAGTCAATGCCTAAAAAAATAATATGAAGGGGGGAGGTTGTAATCAGAAATTATTCATGAATAATAAAATGTTGACATGGAACGCCGAAAACCGTATTAAATGATAAAACAGTGCAATCGAAAAATAACTATATTAGGCAAAAAGTTCGAAATCGAAATAGGTTTCCGAATGGCAAAAAATCGCCAAGGAACGAAACAAATGACTAATTGTCACAGATGTCATATATGCACCACATTGGCGCGCTAATTTTTCAGGTGCCAATTTGGCAAAAACCAGTGCATATTTTTTAACAAATTTCTATTATTTTAAAAGGGAATAATCATGAAAAAAGCTTAGTTAATAATTATAGAGTAAAACAATTTATATCATTTAAAAAAAATAAATAAAAATAAACAAACAGTTTATTAATAAATAAGTAACAATAGGAAGGTTACCACGTAAAGCCCATATAATTACTATTTTGTTGCAATCGCACCAATGTGGTGCGTATATGACATCTTGTGTCTATTTCTCTGGCAGAATCTTCTAATTTAGCAAAAAATTAAGCAATTAAAATAAATTATGAATAAAATAAATATGATTTAATGGTTAGTTTACATTTAAGGGAGACCAATCTGATCGCCAAAGGCGGCTAGTTTTCAAGTTAGTTAGTCAAGTTAGTTAGTTTCAAGCTAGTTAGTCAAAGGCGGCTAGTTTTTAGTATTTGGGTAAAATGCTGTAATCGGAAATCATTCACGAATGATTAAAAAATCAGCGCAAAGTGTTGAAAATCTCGAAAAATCGTATTAAATGAAGATACATAGAAAAATCAAATACATTATAAAGGTAAAACAATTCAATTGGAAAACTTTCATGAATGGCAAAAAAATTGACGCAAAATGTAAAAAAAAAAAAAAAGGTAAAAATTGCATTATAAATTGCTAAATTTCAAAATTTGTAAATGGCAAATTTTTTTAAAAGAGTAAGGATTGAAGAGTAAGATTGAAGAGTAAGGATGAAATTTGAAATTAAATTCCTTTTAGAAATTTCAAAAAATAGCCGTGAATTCTGAAAACCACTAAAAAAAAAAAAAAAAAAAAAACATTGAAAAATTCATTAAAAATTGCTAAATGTAAATGCTTTCCGAGAATAAAAATTTATTGTAGTCGGGTAAAACAAAACAATCACATTTTTCATGAATTACAAGAAAGTCCACGCAGAACGCAAAATGTATCCAAAAATCGCATTGAAAATAGAGAAAATTTTAAAAATATACATGGTGAAATTTACTAAATTAGTCCAAAAATTTGAAACCAAATTCCTTTTTTAATTGTTTAAACATTACTGTGGGGATCGAAAAAAATGGTACTAATAGCATTAAAAAATTAATTAAAAATAGCATTGAAAACTGCATTAAAAACGCATTGAAAACTGCATTAAAAACGCACTGAAAAATGCACTAAAAATCGCTAGTTAATTTTAAAATCGCAGTAATCAAAATTTTCTCAAATGGGTAAAACATTCTAATCGGCAATCAGTACAATTTGATTATCTGGTCAGTCAAGAATCTAATTGCCAAACTATAAGATTAAACACCAATAATGGCTGATCGTAAATGTCACATTCACTTGACATTAAACACGTTACACATGTTTGATACGTCATCAAGTGATTTTTACTTCGTTGTTTTATTTGTATTTTTCTTAATGTTTTTCTTATTTATTTGTTTTTTCATTATTTAACATAAAAATCACATCAATTTGCATATTTTGGCGAGTCGTTTGATAATTTATATAATTTGGCGAAATTGATCGACAGCATAATTAAGTATTACTCGGAAATCTTTTATGGATGATAAAAAATCGACGCGGCACGCGAAAAATCTTTTGAAAAATACATTAAAAATCTCTAAAATTACATACGATCAAAAGTTTAATAATCAATTTTTATTTCGAATATCAAAAATTACCATAAAACTCGAAAAAAAAAACCCGCTAAAAATTTTATTGAAAAATGCATAAAAAATCACTAATATTAAAAAATAGCTGGGTTAAAAATTTATTTTAATAGGGTAGAACATTGTAATTGGAAATATTTCATGAATGACGAAAATTCGACATCAAGCACAAAAAATCTCGAAAAATCGCACTAAAAATCGCTGGAATTCATGAATCTTAGCAGACAGCACCATATAAAAGGTGAGGGGGACGAAAGGGTCGATTGCCCCAGGCACGGAAATCTGGTTTGCGCCAAATTTATACTACCAACGTCATTTTTGGTCTATCAAAAAAGAAAAAAAAAAAAAGTTCGCGCGCGGGAGGGGGGGGGGGTATGTCAAATTGAAATTTCGGGTCGGGTGCAGTTTTTCTTCGCATGCTTCTGTTAGTAGACAAAATTTGGTACATTAAGCTAAAAGATTGAGTCAAAATTCCTTTTACTAATATCAAAATACGAAAAAACATTAAAAATTGCACTAAAAAAAATCACTAAAAAATCCAAAAGTCCATTACGCGAAATCCAAATAAATTATATTGAAAAGAGAACGAAATTCATTATATTAGGTTAAAAGGATGAAACCGCATTCTTTTCGCTTATGGGGAAAAACCGCCTCGAAACATTATAAAAACCTGCTAAAATCAAATAAAAATTACATTAAAGAATCAAAAATCGGCCTTCGAGGTGCTAAACTTCATATTTAGAGGAACTTTCCACCAAAATTTTGTAGCTCTTCGTGCAGCAGTCTCTCCAGGACATCGCCGGCGTTTAAAAAAATTTGGTAGCTATCTTAAAGTTTCAAACAGGCCTTCTTGTTACATTTCCTAATTTTGTACGCGCCCCTCTCTTTTCGCACCCTGAAATATGTTACACCATTTTTTTAATTTTTTTTATCATGTATTATAAACAATCTTACAGTTTAAAACAAATCATATTGAAGATTTTCCAATTTTAACAAATCCGCTGTCTGTTGGTTCCATATTCCATCACCAGGGAGCGCACTCTATTCTTATCAAAACTATATCTAAACGAAACTCCATTAAAAAACCTATCAGGAGATATATTACTCGAGGGGGTAACGGTCTTAAGCAAGAATTTAAGATATTTGAGGAAATTTCTATTAAAAAATAGTGGTACCTAAACTTTTGACATTTTAGGTAGATTTTGCAAAAAAATTCTACCTATTGCATTCTCAACGGTTCAAGTTTTTGATAGAAAAACTATGGAAAAAATACACACTAAGGGCAAAAAATCTCGAAAAATCGTTAAAAATCGCATTCAAAATCGAATTAAAAATTGTTGAAATCTAAAAATCGTAGCAGATAAATTTTTGTGCTTTGCAATTAAAGTTCGAAACAATTTTCCTTTTATTAATATCGATAAATAGCCACAAAATGCGAAAAAACACTAAAAATCGCATTAAAAAATTCATTAAAAATTTAAAAATCGATGTAAGAATTCCGAATAAACTTTGTTGAAAAGAGAAAAAAAAATGCTATATTGGGTTAAAAGAATGAAACCGTATTCCTTTCACTAATGGGATAAAACCGCAAAAATAACGCTAAAAATCGCCTAAAAAAATTATTTTAAAAAATCTAAAAAAAAAATCGAAAATCAGGCTTCGAGGTGCAAAACTACATGTAAAAAAGTACCTTCCCTCCAAATTTTGTAACTCTACGTGCAGCGGTCTCTTCAGAACAGCGCTCACAGACAAACATCCTTCTCTCTTTATTATTATAGATTGAACAGCATAAAATCTGTATTAAAATCAACTGTTTTACAACACATTTTATGGCTGGAGTACTGCTCTGACTACAATTTTATAAACCACTATCATTACTAACATTTCCATAAATAACTAAATGACAAATATTAGTAAAATACTTTCCCAACTTAGTTATCAAGGTTCTCTCATTGTATATATGCTTGTCATACTTTAAATCCATAAAAGGAATTAATTATTGATATTTTTGGATTATATCGGGCTACCCAAGTTAAAGATTCTTAATATACTGTCGGGCGTGCAGAAATAAAAACTGCAGTAGATCCCGAATTATTTATGAGCTAGCAATATTTTTATTTATTTATTTTATTATTTTTTTTTCCTTTCCATCGAAATTTTTCTGCTGAGAGATAGATGAACTATTTTCAAAATTGTAAAGTTTTCCTTTTGAAGTCAACAGATTTGAAATAGCAAAATTTCTATTTTATTTTCTTCTTTAGATTGCAATACTATAATTGGTTTTTTTCGACTTTGTGGGACTAAAAATTGAAAAATTTGTAAAATGGAGAATATTTTTCCCTCCATTTTAGGTAGATTTCGTATGAAATATTACCTATTGCGATCGATCCCATGTTGAAATTTCTGAAAATTTTTTGCAGATTTACACCCATCACGACCCCCCAGACCACAAAACTACCATTAGTAAAATAAGTTTGCACATATATATATATATATATATATTGGTCTGTCTATCTATCTATCAATCTATCTATCTATCTATCTATATATCTATATACATATATATTTCACTTTTTTATGGAACACGATAACTTCTTTAATTCTGCTCAGATCTCTTCCAAACTGATATATAAAATCAAGGGGCATAAAATCTCGGTCGATTTCGTTAATGGGCAAAATCGGACCAAGAGGGTAGAAATAGGGAGGGTTTTTGTGAAAACTGAAAACACTCCATAACTTCTTTATTAAAATGTATATCGAATCAGTTTAATGTTTATATTACTTCTAAGAAATATAGGCCAAAAGTTTCTGCATAACAGATTTTTTGATAAAATTAAAAATGGGCTCCAGGGGCGCAAAATATAGGGTTTTTGGGAGTTAAAAATTCATAACTTTGTCAATTTTCAAGATATCAAATCCAACTAATTTTTTTATATATATAAATGCTCTTAATGTTATCTAAAACTTTTGTCCTGATAAGTTCTTGATAGGAACAATTCTTATTGCAGAAAAAAATTAAACACCAAAACAAAAAGGGGGGTGGAAGAAGAAAAAAATCCATAACTTCGTCAATTCTTAAGATATCAAATCCGATTAAATTTATAATACATATTCTCAATAATATCTACAACTTTTATACTGATAAGTATTTCATATTACCAATTCTTACATCAAAAATAAATTAAAGAATAATAGGAGTCGTAGAAAAAAATCTCAATTCAGAACTGCTTATATTCTCACTTACTTTACTCTCAAACTCATCCAATTGGCAGGTTTTCTTATTTAGGGACTATATAATGTGTTGCATTGGTCAGTTTTGTGATAAAGGTAGAATATATTTTTAAAAATGCCGTCAAAATGGCACTGTGAACAGAGTTTCTTGAAGCGATAATGATTTAAAAATTGAAAAAGTATTCAAATTACAAATTGCTTACTTTCTGAGTAATTTTTAAATCCACTTTTGCTCTTAAACGCTTTCAATTCACACGTTCCCTTATTTAGGACTGTATAATGTGCCTTTCTGTCCAGGTTTTTGATAAAGGCAGAATATATTTTTTAAAAAAGTTGTGAAAGTGGGTATTTCGAACAAAATTTTCCAATTCGATTGAGATTGAAGACTTGAGGATGTATTCAAATATAAAATTGCTTTTTTTATGACTTATTTATAAATTCAATTTTAGTCTCAAATGCATTCAACTGACAGTTTCTCTTATTTAGGAACTATATAATGTGCCTTATTGGTTAATTTTTCCATAAAGTCAGAATATATTTCAAAAAATGCTGTTAAAGTGGGCATTTGAGCCGAAGTTCGCTTAAGATGCTTCTGATAAAAGCAGCTCTGGCAGAAAAATTAAATAAAAAGTTCTTCAAAAGCGGCCAACTAAACGTGTTAAACAGGGTTTATCTCTAATCATATTTTATTTTTTGCTGTCGAAATGAGCACGTAAATTCGAAATCTACCTCCACTTATAGGCCAAGCCGACAGGGATTTTTTTCTTTCAAAGCTCTAAGAATTGAATTAATACCGATATAGTGAAAATTTCGCCTTGTTTTTCATGCGCTCCCTCATAATTTTAACCAACAGCAACATTAATAGCCAGCCCGGAGTCGGAGTCGGAGTTGGATATTTTTCGAACCGACTCCACAACCTTGCTTGCCACCATTAATTGAGTTCATAAAATCATTATAGTTCTGCTCACTATTTGTTTCCCTTATATATAAAAAAAAAAACAAGTTTACACATTTCTTCTAATTAAAGATTAGTTGGTGCATCAATTGATGCAGATGATTGATGCACTGATTACAAAACAGATTGTCAAGCTGTCAATAGAAGATTTTTACCACAGAAACTTTAAATACAAGCTAGTTTAGAAAATATTCTGTGATTGAAATTGCATTAGAACAAAATAAATAAATAAATAAATAAATAAATAAAAATAAACAAATAAATAAAATAATAAATACATAAATAAATGAGCCTTTTCATATGGTAAGACATTTAAAAATATTCAAGCACTAAAATTTAAGATTCCTGATACACTGTGTCTTATTTTAAGAATAAAATAAAGGAAGGAATAATCTTACATATTAAAAACATATGCATAAAATAGCTAGGCATAATTTTGTGATCTTGAAACTCAAAGATGTAACGAAATAATTAAAATTGAAAACCAATTTCGTTTTCATAAACGTTATAAACGAATTAAGCTGTTATACTTAAGTTATTAATTGTATTATTGACATAAATAGTTTTTCATAATTTCTGATACAAAACATGTTTATTTTTTTAATCTGAACTAAAATAATCTAGGTTTACGTAAACAGATTAATATTTTAAGGTAAATTTTGTGTGCGAGCGAAAATAGTATATCATTTTAAAATGTATAAATGTAAAATATTAAAAAACAAAAACAACTATGAATTTACCTTGAATATTTAGGAATAATATCCTAACTTCCGCGAAACTCTACAAAGTGATTTGACTGCATGGACATGGAAACATAACATGATCGCCGCCATTAAATGTTGTTCGTTCGTTGGTTGGCTATTGGTTTAAGATTGAACCGTAATTCCGGAGCTTTTAGAGTTTTGATAATCGTAAAGATTTTGAAAAAACTGAAATAATGGTTCTTTCCCCCTCTGGAAAGTCCATTAAATAACCACAATCTTGGAGATAAGTTTACCCTTATTTTTAACAGTGCACTAACAGGCTCCTCATTTGACTGAAATTTTTATTAGTGTAGCACTCTTCCATTTACTGCTAAATTTCACTGTTGGAGGGTTTATTTATTTGTCCCTTTTTGTGTGTATGTGCATGTGTGTGGCTCGAACGAAATTATTTATACAGCTTTATGCCAGAATAACAAAAACAATAACAACAATAATAATAAATAAATAAATACAAATAATCATCAAACGATGTATGAATTTGAATTTAATAAAATATAGGAGCAGGTGTATAGAATTGTAAGATAATTTTATAAAATTATCAATAACAGAAACGAAATATATTTCCATATATTACCCATATATTCCATATATAATAAAAAAAATTCATGTAATTGTTTCTGTTACATGGATTTTTTGTAATTACCATCACATAAAAAGTACTAGGAATTCCAGTTTCCTGGAAAAAGTTTAGTAAATTTACAGAGTTTTTCTTTTTTCTTTTTTTAGAGTGTGCAATAAAGAGTTAAAGAATGCATTTTATTTTAAAAAAAGACAATGATAAAATCCGTAACATTCCCTTCAAAATTCCTTCAATATGTAATTACGAAATGATAACCGATACTCGGCAAGTTAAAGCTTCCTCTCTCTCAATTCAAAATTAATGTATCACATTTTGATGCCTTTCTGCTTGACGCTCCTGAATCTTGAGTGCGAACGAACACTCTATTTTCACGCGCCGCTCACCCTTTAAAACTTTTCTAATGGAGCGTTGAGAGACAATAGGGGCCAGCGGAGAGCACGCAGTTTTTCATTCCATCACGCTTTTTCTCTTTTCTACACACTAACAGGCTCCTCATTTGAGCGAAATTTTTATTAGTGTAGCACTCTTTCCATTTACTGCTAAATTTCACTTTTCGCTTGTTGCCCCGATGATGAACGTATCGAGAACCGTCATGGGACTCTTGAATCTCTGTTCACGGCTGGGTCTGGCAGAGAGGGAAGATTATTCTTTTCCACTGAATTATATTCACTCGATCTTTGCCTGAAAGTTGTTTAGTGAGTTTTTGATATCATTATTCATAAAACACTTTAATTTGTAATGGAATGCCAGATTTGTTTTTGTTTCTCAGACAGATTTGACTGGAAGAATAAAGTAGGCACATTTGCTGCTGAAATGAGGCGATTGGAGGAAGAAAAGTTGTTAAGGTTGCTTGCTTTGAAATTTTTTCTCTTTTTCTCAATTTTTTCTTTCTTTGATTTTTCTTTCTTTCTTTTGTATGAATATGCAGCTGTGTGGCTCGCACGATATTTTTTATGCAGACTTATGCCGAACTAACAAAAACAACCATAATAAATAAATAAATACAAATAATCATTAAACAATATATGAATTTGAATTTAATAAAATTTAGGAGCAGGTGTATAGAATTGTAAGATAATTTTATGACCAATAACAGAAACGAAATATATTTCCATATATTACCCATATATTCCATATATAATAACAAAAATTCATGTAATTGTTTCTGTTACATGGATTTTTTGTAATTACCGTCACATAAAAAGTTCTAGAAATTCCAGTTTCCTGGAAAAAGTTTAGCAAATTTACAGAGTTTTTTTTTTCTTTTTTAAGAGTGTGCAATAAAGAGTTAAATAATGCATTTTATTTTCAAAAAAAGACAATGATAAAATCCGTAACATTTCCTTCAAAATTCCTTCAATATGTAATTGCGAAATGATAACCGATATTCGACAAATTAAAGCTTCCTCTCTCTCAATTCAAAATTAATGTATCCCATTTTGATGCCTTTCTGCTTGACGCTCCGGAATCTTGAGTGCGAACGAACACTCTATTTTCACACGTCGCTCACCCTTTAAAACTTTTCTAAGGGAGCGTTGAGCGACAATAGGGGCCGGCGAAGAGCACGCAGTTTTTCATTCCATCACGCTTTTTCTCTTCTCTACACACTAACAGGCTCCTCATTTGAGCGAAATTTTTATTAGTGTAGCACTCTTTCCATTTACTGCTAAATTTCACTTTTCGCTTGTTGCCCCGATGATGAACGTATCGAGAACCGTCATGGGACTCTTGAATCTCTGTTCACGGCTGGGTCTGGCAGAGAGGGAAGATTATTCTTTTCCACTGAATTATATTCACTCGATCTTTGCCTGAAAGTTGTTTAGTGAGTTTTTGATATCATTATTCATAAAACACTTTAATTTGTAATGGAATGCCAGATTTGTTTTTGTTTCTCAGACAGATTTGACTGGAAGAATAAAGTAGGCACATTTGCTGCTGAAATGAGGCGATTGGAGGAAGAAAAGTTGTTAAGGTTGCTTGCTTTGAAATTTTTTCTCTTTTTCTCAATTTTTTCTTTCTTTGATTTTTCTTTCTTTCTTTTGTATGAATATGCAGCTGTGTGGCTCGCACGATATTTTTTATGCAGACTTATGCCGAACTAACAAAAACAACCATAATAAATAAATAAATACAAATAATCATTAAACAATATATGAATTTGAATTTAATAAAATTTAGGAGCAGGTGTATAGAATTGTAAGATAATTTTATGACCAATAACAGAAACGAAATATATTTCCATATATTACCCATATATTCCATATATAATAACAAAAATTCATGTAATTGTTTCTGTTACATGGATTTTTTGTAATTACCGTCACATAAAAAGTTCTAGAAATTCCAGTTTCCTGGAAAAAGTTTAGCAAATTTACAGAGTTTTTTTTTTTCTTTTTTAAGAGTGTGCAATAAAGAGTTAAATAATGCATTTTATTTTCAAAAAAAGACAATGATAAAATCCGTAACATTTCCTTCAAAATTCCTTCAATATGTAATTGCGAAATGATAACCGATATTCGACAAATTAAAGCTTCCTCTCTCTCAATTCAAAATTAATGTATCCCATTTTGATGCCTTTCTGCTTGACGCTCCGGAATCTTGAGTGCGAACGAACACTCTATTTTCACACGTCGCTCACCCTTTAAAACTTTTCTAATGGAGCGTTGAGCGACAATAGGGGCCGGCGAAGAGCACGCATTTTTTCATTCCATCACGCTTTTTCTCTTCTCTACACACTAACAGGCTCCTCATTTGAGCGAAATTTTTATTAGTGTAGCACTCTTTCCATTTACTGCTAAATTTCACTTTTCGCTTGTTGCCCCGATGATGAACGTATCGAGAACCGTCATGGGACTCTGAATCTCTGTTCACGGCTGGGTCTGGCAGAGAAGGAAGATTATTCTTTTCCACTGAATTATATTCACTTGATCTTCGCCTGAAAGTTGTTTAGTGAGTTTTTGATATCATTATTCATAAAACACTTTAATTTGTAATTGAATGCCAGATTTGTTTTTGTTTCTCAGACAGATTTGACTGGGAGTATAAAGTAGGCACATTTGCTGCTGAAATGAGGCGATTGGAGGTAGAAAAGTTGTTAAGGTTGCTTGCTTGGATTTTTTTTTCTTTTTCTCAGTTTTTTCTTTCTTTAATTTTCTTTCTTTCTTTTATATGCATGTGCAACTGTGTGGCTCGAACAATATTTTTTATACAGCTTTATGCCGAACTAACAAAAACAACAATAATAAATAAATAAATACAAATAATCATTAAACAATGTATGAATTTGACTTTAATAACATTCAGGAGCAAGTCTATATAATTGTAAGGCATTTTTATGATCAATAACAAAAACAAAATATATTTCCAAATAATACAAAAACAATTAAACAATGAATTGAATCCTATTTACTTGATCTTCGCCTGAAAGTTGTTTAGTGAGTTTTTGATATCATTATTCATAAAACACTTTAATTCATAATGGAATGCCAGATTTGTTTCTGTTTCCCAGACAGATTTGACTGGAAGTAGAAAGTAGGCACATTTGCTGCTGAAATGAGGCGACTGGACGTGGAAAAGTTGTTAAGGTCGCTTGTACTCAAGATTTTTTTTTCTTTTTCTCACTTATTTCTTTCTTTAATTTACCTACGTTTTGTGTAAAATGCATCTGTGTTGCTCGAACGACATTTTTTATAAAACTTTATGCAATAATAATAATAATAAATGTATAGATAAACATAAAATCATCAAACAATGCATAAATTTGAATGTATTAGGTTGAGCAAAAAGTTCTGGGAAATTTTTTATCTAATAGTCATTAGAATTTGATCAGATGTAGGAGTATAAGCGGTATATTTATAGTAATTCAGGAATTTCGGTCCAGATGTGGTCTGATTAAGGCCTCTTTCGATCAATGCAACACTTTTTCAAGGGCCGTCGAATTGAATCCTTTAATGAGGTTGAAGAAACATGTCAAGAGTTTTTTGATTTCAAGGAGCCACCATGGTACTTCCAGTAAAACCAGAATCTGGCAGAAAGATAGCAGAAAGTCGTGGATACGATGGTCTCTACTTTTAAGAATAGTCCTTGTGACTTTTGATGTTAATGTGCGCATAACAGCGCAACTTTCACAAATTTCCCAGAACCATCAGATCATGCATTTTTGCATAAGAGTGCAACAGCTATTGCACCAAGATCTGAATATTTATAAAACTAGTTATAGTACGATTGCATCTCATTTGCCACGTTTGACGTACGTTTTTCGACTTGTTTAATATATTTCTACTATCATAAAATTTGCATGATTTCTAGTTAAAAATAAATTTAATTAAAATTCCATCTAATTCAATAGCATAGTTTTTTTTTTTATTAAAAAAGTATATGAATCTTAACCCTCCACTGCACCTTGTGCTGTAACGGGCACATAACTAAAATTCCTAATAATTCTTATCAAGTGCCATGAATTTAGCCAATATGATCTCGATATCTGATCAAGAGCTGAATAACACTTATTTTGCCCATGTCAGATGGCTTTTTTTGATGAAAAAAATCGAGTTTGTTGTTCAGAAACAAACAAACAAACAAAAAATGATTAAACTATTAAGGGTGTTCTGAAATCAAAAAGGGCAACTTTGTGACACATGATTTAATTTATTTTTGTTCGGAAATACATGAAAATAGCAGGTGTTGTTATTCAGAAACTGTCTAATTGCACTCAATTTTCTGTATTTTTTTTTTTTTTTTTTTTTTTTTTTTTTTTTTTTTTTAATGCAATAGATCTTTTATAACAAGCCTTCAAACTTGACGTTTTTGAGCACATTTCCCGACGAAAGCAGATAAACGGGTCGAAAAGCAGGGGAAAAACGGGTGATCAGATGATCGAAATAGCTTATAACTCGATAGGTAATTTAATGATCATAAAATGGAAAAATAAGTTCAGTTCGAAATCGCTTTCATAGTCAGTAATTCGAATTTCATATCTTTCTGTTAAAAAATGAATTTGTAAATGTGTCAAAAACTTTTGCGCTTGTTAGCGGAGCAGTTGAGAACAACCTTAAGGCAAAATTTACTTACATTATTTTTACTGAATATTTAAAAATTTTAATATAAAAAAAAATTACATAATGTTAAATAGATAAAAATAATTAATTTAGTGTCGAAATAGAACAAAACAATATTTTAAAATCCTAATCGTGTACAAATGGTACATGCCATAAAATATCAAATTTTAGCTGAAAATTTAAAATGTATTTATTTATTTATTTATTTTTTTTACTATTTTTCCATTTACTAGACCGATATTTGAAATAATTTTTTTCATAAAAATAGAAAAAAAATCGTGTAGTAAGGTTAAGATAAAACGTGTTGTTTTCTTTAAAGGGAAATAAATGCTACTTTCATTAACAATTTTTCGCGATAAAATCTTATGGAAAATGATTAATAGTTATCATTGTCTAAAACAATATTCCTAAAAACAGCACTTTTTTTTTTTTTTTTTTTTTTTTTTTTTTTTTTTGTATTTTGAACTAACGCTGCTCTTTTAATTAGAAATATGATGGTATGGGAAATGTTGGTCAATTGTGGGCATCATCGTTTAAAGTTAAAAAAAAAAAAAAAAAAAAAAAAAAAAAAAAATTTCGTTAAATTTACGGCAAAAACTACTGCCAGCAATGTTGCCAGCAATTTTTGCCGTAAAAATTGAAACAAAATTGAATGTAATAAATAAATTTACATCTAATTTTATTGCAATTTTTGCGGCAAAAACTGCTGGCAACATTGCTGGCAGCAGTTTTTGCCGTAAATTTAACGGATTTTTTAAAAATAGTATGCTACTAAAGTAGTTTGTATTTATACAAATTAAATGCCATTATATTAATACAATGCCAACTGTAAACATACAATACTACCAAATACTGCCAACTAATACTATACAATACTGCCAAATGTAATCATACAATCGTACTATAGATGCATCAATTGATGCTTCCAACTAGTCTTTAATTAGAAGAATTTGGAAACTCGTTTTTTTTATATGAGAAAAACAAACAGTGTGCAGAAACATAATGATTTTATGAACTCAATTAATGGTGACAAGTAATTTTATGGAGTCGGTGGGAAAAATATCCAACTCCGATTCCAGAAATTTTAACGGCTTCGCCTCCGTAAGTTTTGTTTTTCTTCCATAAATTTTCCTTCATTTTACATAATTCTGTATTTTGAAAATTTCGTTTTTTCCCCACAAGTTTTCCTCCCTTTTACATAATTCTGTGTTTTAAAAGTTCCATTTTTTATCCAATAAATCTTCCTTCATTTTGCATAATACTATGTTTTAAAAGTTCTGTTTTTTGTCTGTTGTGTTGCTGTTGGTTAAAATTATGAGGGAACGCATCAAAAACAAGGTGAAATTTTCACTATTTCTGTATTAATTCAATTCTTAAAGATTTGGAAGAAACAAGGGACAAAAACAATATTCTCCATTTTACTAATTTTTCAATTTTGAATCCTAAAACCCGAAAAATCCAACTATTGCAATCTAAAGAAGAAAATAAAACAGAAATTTTACTGTTTCAGATCCGTTGACTTGAAAAAGGAAAACCTTTACAATTTCGAAAATAGTTCGTGGCCTTCACAACAAAAAAATTTCGATAGAAAGGAAGAAAAAAAAAAAAAAATCAGAAAATTTTACTAGTTCGGAAAAAATTCGGGATCTACTGGAGTTTTTATTGGTCTACGCCGGGCAGCATATTGAGAATCTTTAACTTGGGTAGCCCGATATAATCCAAAAATATCAATAATTAATTACTTCTATGCACTGCAAGAAATATTCGTGTGACTTTACACCGAAAATGATGGCAACTATAAGTTGCCACCAAAAGTAGGTTAAGAAAACACCACCAATAAGTTAAGGTAATAAACCACCAACAATCGGCTGGTGTAAAAAAACACCACTTTTGATGGCAACTTAGTTGCCACCGTTTTTTGGTGTAGAGTAAGTAATATGTTTAAAATATACTTTATAATAAATTGTCTCAATTATAAGGAAGTTTATCAGTCACTTTGCGTGAAGCTATTTATTTTAAATTATGGCTGTAAGAATTTTAAAATGTAATGTTTAAATTATTTTTTGTTTTGCTACCGCTTATTATACGTACATTAAACAAGTGGTAGTGTCAGTTAGTAAAAAACGAAATTTCTTAGTATTTACATGACTTTAACAGCAAAATAAAAAATAATCTAAAGATTAAATTTTAAATTTAACGCAGTCATAAAAAAATAAAAATAAATAGTTTCACGCAAAGAGGCTGCTAAACTTCATTTTAATTGCTACAATTTATTATAACCTACATTTTAAACATAATAGTTAGTAAACAATGAAATTTCCTATATTTATATTCTTAAAAATATCTTTATCAAAGGTCCCATTGTATGTGTGTGTGTGTGTGGGGGGGGGGGGGGTCTGGGTGAAATTCAGAATGGAGCTGCAGTACCCCTAAATTTTAGTATAGTCTCATTTGTTATGCATGTTTAGCGTTAAATTAAGCTTGTTTTGGTGTTTAATGGAAAATTACTTACTGAACATATCTGCCCCCACATGGAAGTATTCAGATTTTCTATTAAAGATAATCAAATGGGCACCCATATCATTCTAAATATGTTTTACAAGTTTAATAAGCAGAAAAGTAAGAATATGACTATCTCTTTAACTCTTTTACTGTCAAGATCTCAAAAAATAAAAATGAAATTGTGAAAATTCTAGACGCTGTTAATATTTTTCCCAATAGTCTAAAAACATGAAAATACAAATATAAATTGAAAAAATGTTTTGTTAAAACATGATATAGCACCATGTTTTATTAATACTCTTGTAATTTGAAGTTCAGGGTAAAACACTATACATTTCAACTAAATATTTCAAAGCTCTGTACGAAAATTTTTCGTGTTGTGGATTTATTTTGCGTTTTTAGGTGCGTTCGTAATTATATAATACGTAACACCTATAGTGGTCGTTCAGTCCGTCCGTCTGTCCGTCCGTCTGTCCGTCCGTCTGTCCGTCCGCATATAACAACGCAAAAACTACCCAACCGAATCGTTTGAAATTTAAAATACATAATTATTACATAATTTTGTCGAGTCATTTCAAATTTTATGAAACTCGGATGCATAGATTATTTACAGGGGCAATCAAAAGTATTCCATTACATTACGGTCAATGGGGAAAAAAGTTTTAAATGCATTTTAATCGTTTGAAATTTAAAATACGCAATTATTACATAATTCTGTCGAGTTATTTCAAATATTTTGATAATCGTGTGTATAGATCAATTACAGGGGCAACCAAAATTATTCAATTACATTATGGTCAATTAGGAAAAAGTTTCAAATATATTCTATATGTTTGAAATTTAAAATACATAATTATTACATAATTTTGTCGAGTTATTTCAAATTTTATGAAACTCGGATGCATAGATCAATTACAGGGACAATCAAAAGTATTCCGTTACATTACGGTCAATGGGGAAAAAAGTTTCAAATGCATTTTAATCGTTTGAAATTTAAAATACGCAATTATTACATAATTCTGTCGAGTTATTTCAAATATTTTGATAATCGTGTGCATAGATCAATTACAGGGGCAATCAAAAGTATTCAATTACATTATGGTCAATTAGGAAAAAGTTTCAAATATATTCTATATGTTTGAAATTTAAAATACATAATTATTACATAATTTTGTCGAGTTATTTCAAATTTTATGAAACTCGGATGCATAGATCAATTACAGGGACAATCAAAAGTATTCCTTTACATTACGGTCAATGGGGAAAAAAGTTTCAAATGCATTTTAATCGTTTGAAATTTAAAATACGCAATTATTACATAATTCTGTCGAGTCATTTCAAATATTTTGATAATCGTGTGCATAGATCAATTACAGGGGCAATCAAAAGTATTCAATTACATTATGGTCAATGGGGAAAAAGTTTCAAATAAATTCTATACGTTTGAAATTTAAAATACATAATTATTACATAATTTTGTCGAGTTATTTCAAATTTTATGAAAATCGGATGCATAGATCAATTACAGGGACAATCAAAAGTATTCCGTTACATTACGGTCAATGGGAAAAAATGTTTCAAATACATTTTAATCGTGTTACACTCATGCGGACTTAATAAAATTTATATGCAATTATAAAGTACATATTATAATATACATCATACATAATTTGTGGTGCAAAGAACATTTGTTATTGATTTACAAGGCCACACAAAAGTATTCCATTACATAATGGTATAGGGAGAACATTGTTTGATGAGCGTTTTAATTGTAATTCACTATTTACAATTTTATGAGATTGATATATGAAAGTAATATTTTTAAAACTTCGCTATCGTACGAACGCACCTAATTTGCTACGCTTCACGTGCAATTTTCAACTTGTTATTAAGTAATTTTGATTTTCAAAATATTGAAATAGCTAGACTACAAAATCGTATTTTACAAGTATTACATATCAATTTATATATATACACGTAAAACAAATATATCGGTAAAACACGAGAATTTAGAGTGATTGTATGCATATAAATAGAAAGTAAATATACATTTCACTTACTTATTTTAAAGAATATCCCAAACTTTATTTAGGGTGAAAAGAAATCAAACAGAATAGCAGTTTTTTTCACTTCATAAATTATTCATTTATTATATCTTGCACTTGGTAATGCCATGTGAACTTTCTTTTTTTCCTGTTGTAAACAGAACACTATTCAGCACCTCTCATCATATAGAACATCATAGCATGTGTTTACCTTTGATTTCGAATGGTACAAGCAAATTAAATTGATCACAGTTGTAAGTCGATAAAAAGTGGAATAAGAACTATGTCAACAGTTTTTTAATCAGTCATCATTACTGAAAATTTATAGGAAAATCAGATAAAATTTTTAGCCGGGAAACATTACAGCCATCAGAACATGATGACAGGACAGATCAAAATGGCAGATTTTGAGAGACCAATTCTTTAATAATTGGTGGTTGATTTCGCTAGAGCTGGTATAAGTCTTATAAAATTTGGGTACTACTCTGTTATCCCGTCGACCAAAAATCTGTCGCCAAGTTATAAGATTAAATGCCAATAATGGATGATTTTGAATGTCACATTAAACACGATACACATGTTTAAAACGTCATCAAGTGGTTTTCAATTCACTTTTGAATTGTATTTTTATTCATGTGTTACTAACTTATTTGTTCTTTCGTCATTTCAAATAAAAATTATGTCAATAAATATAACTTGGCTATTAGTTTGGCGCTTTTTATAATTTGGCGGAAATGGTCGACGGGATAACCTAGTAGTACCGAAATTTGTTTAAAGGGGTAAAATTACACCATTTTAATTATTTTAAACCATTTAAATGTGTGTTGACACGAGAAAAAAAGGGCATATTTAAACTTTTTATAGCATTTTATAAACCGAAATTAAGTGTAATAGTACTTCCTTTTTTTACAGTGTGGATTTAAAATATGACAAGCACATATACAACGAAGAAACGTTGATAACTAGGTTGCGAAAGCATTTAACTAATATTTATCATTTAGTTATGTAAATATTGGTAATGATAGGGGTTTATAAAATTTGTTAAACAGAAATGTAAAACAGTGTATTTTAACACAGATTTTATGTTGTTCCATATTCTACAAAGCTTTTAGCATATCTATTTTGCATAAGTATTTGAAATAATATAATAAAATCGAAATTTAATAATAAAATTTAAGGAAATGCATACTAAAATATTTACTTCATTTAAGAAATTTTAATATTCATGCGAGAATATAAAAATCCATGATTCTTTTTGTTAGTATATCCATATAATATTTATTTTCTTTTATAGAAGTACAATGAATTTTGAACTAAGTGTTTTTGTATTACAAATTCATTGATAATTTTACATCATCATCCAAAACAATTTTATTTTTGAAATAATAAATGATCGCTTAATGTTCCTTTTGCTTCCAATGAAATACTTCGAACTGATAACATGATTTTTGTTAGACATTTGAAGAACATTAAGATTTCAAAGTAGACGCATTATACTTGCAAAACATACTAAGAAAGAATTAAAGTCGTGCATTTTAAAGTATTAAAAATTATTTTTAAGTAAACATTTTCTCAAATAACATATTTTTAATAGAAAAATACTTTATATCACTTGTTGAAAAATCGTCTCAATGGAACAGGTTACTTTAAATGACTAAAATACATTAAAAACAACAGCAGCATCATTTTCAAACAGAAACATTAGAAAGGAAACAATCGTAGTGAAAAAAAACGTTAAAGTGTGTTCTAATTGTTTCTTGTTGAATTCTACAGACTGTTTTAAAAGTGTATTTTAAGCTCAATTGAAGCTACATATATGCACCATTGAATTTTTCGAAGTTTTCATCATATTTGACTCAGAAAGTCAACAGTTTACCGAAATTTCTCGTTAAAAGCATTATGGAGTTCTAATGATCAAAATGTTTTTACATATCTTGTTTAACTCTCCCTTCAAAAAACATGTATTTTTAAGCTATCCATTTTGAAAAGTATAATGGAGTTACATACATCACGAAAACATCAAAAATAATAATCGGTATATTTTGAATAAAAAAAATTCTTTGCGATAGTTTTTGATGTTTAAAAGTTGAACCGCCTGCTTAAATATATATAATAAAAAATAAACTCCGCCAATAATGGGCTGTTACAGACATTCGATTGATTAGAGATTATTTCAGAAGCAAATATCATAAAATATTAATTAAATAATGACTTAAAAGCATTATATACAGTCGGCTCTCATTAATTCGAAATTGGATAAATCGAATATCCGCTTAATTCGAACTAAACAGGAAGTCCCGAAAATATCAATGGCAGAATCACGTTAAAAATATTCATTTATTTGAACTCATTTTTCCTTGACTTTGCTTAGTTCGAATTACAGAGAATTCCTATTTTTCATTTTTTCTTTCTTTCTCAAGGACTTTAAACCCTTAAAATAACTTTTTTTTTTCATTTTTGTTCATCTGCTTTGGAATTATCATACATATAATCCTAATCATTTGCTACCCATTTTCTTAATGCCCTGTCTGTCCATCAATGACACCTTCAATTCTTCTTCCATTATGCTTGCTCCTGACCCCTTAATTAGTTTATGTATTTATATCTTTTAATTCAATTTTAATTCACATTCTGATGATAACGACTGAAATAAATTTAATAAACAGTATAACATTAATTCCTTTATAATACTAGCCCTTTAAATATGTTTTCCTCTCATACTTTTCCATAGTTCGAAATCTGGATAATTCAAACATATCTTGTGGTCCCGACGAGTTCCAATTAACGAGAGCCGACTGCATTTAAAGTACAGTGAAAGCAAACGAGATCGGTGAAGTGCCGCTGCCTTTTTTTTTAGCATTTTCCTACAAAGCTGAAAATTGATTATGCATTCGATTTGTCCGTCTGTCCACGTTCTAACTCCCGTAAACATACTTGGATTTCCATGCGATTGATAAAACTTATTTAGGGTCTTCAAAGCATGTTTTGTATTGAAAATGAAGTATGCATGATTAATGGTTCATTTACAGAGGCACTCAGAATTCGATTACACTATGGTGTATGGGGAAAAATCGTTTGGAGAGTATTTTAGAGACACTATGCTATTTCAAATATATTGAACTAATATAAAATACTGAATTTCACTATAGGATCACGTTAAAACAAAGCATTCATAGAATATTTTATTAATTTACAGGAACACACAAAATAAATCGGTTAGAGAACTGTCTTAGCGTAATAATTGCTTTGGAGTACGTTTTAAAATTCGGTATGCTTTTTTAAATTTAATAAGTGTTTTGCATATTACTCTTCACTTATAAATTCTGTACCTCATATACAGGGCTGCATAAAAGTACTCGCATACTATTCTCCTTACTAGAGGAAATTACTGTAGAAAAATTTTCTGGAATATTAGTATCACTTAAATGAACTAAATTTTAGAATGCATGTTGTTAATAGATACAAATCTCTGTGTCATATACAAGGCTGCTGAAAAATTCGGATAATTTTCCAACTGTAGATGTGAACAGCTGAAATTCGGTTTTAAAATGCATTATGCATTTATATATGGTGAAATGAAACATAACATTTTATTTTTTTAAGCGGTACAGTTTTGCAACATCAGTCTAAATGTGTTGAAAAATACTTATTAATCTATGCTGACGCATGACATTTTCTTTCTTGTTTTTATTTTGTAGCAATTTTAAAGCTATTAGAACATGGGACATCTCTACAAGTAAAATGAAATAATTTTTGCGAAGTATTTAACATTATGCATTTTATTTTAAAATAGATATAAAAATGAATTTACAATAAATGTACGCATTATATCCCATATATAAATTAAAAGTGATTTTTTTGTATAAATAAGTTTTCAAGAACCAATTAATTTTTTATATAATCTTTTGAACAATACTGTCTGCTCGGTACACTTTTCTAAAAAAAATGTTGAATGTTATAAACGGATTTATTTTCACATGAATTTCATAGAGCAGTGGCATTTGTCGTTAGATACTGATTTATCATTGTAAATATCATCGTTATGAATAGGTTTTACTGTGTATATATTAAATATTTAATTCTAAACGGAATTATATATATATGCAAATTCCATTAAATGCTTTTTAGTTTAAAAATCTTTTGAAATAATTCTGCTCAAACCAACTACTAACACGTGTTCATAGAATGATAAAGATGTGATATCATGATACAATTATGTTAAAATTCACTTTCGTCTTCATTTTGGTTCATTTCGGAATGTACCGCAATCAAAATATATTTATATGAATCGGATTCATAAGGCCACTTTAGTCATTGCAGTGTCTCGGGGACATGGTCATAAATTAATGTTCACTGTATTCATTATTCATTGAACATTAAGACGTCTGAGATACGGATAATGCCTAATGTTTAAATTGCATACACTAATGGAATAATTAGGTGATGAAAGGAGTAAGCATACGCTTTTACTCACATTTAGACAAGATTTTCACGTTTTCAAATGGAATATATCTCTAGATTAATGACAGTGGTTCTATTCAACAAGCCCGAGTTCGCACCTCTGCTCATAAGATGCTTGTCTTACTTGACCTATCCAGACAAGCATGCTTGCCGGTCCACTTAGGGAGCAGAGCTATTACAGCCATCTCCGTATGCCCGAAATCACGCGCTCCACTAGTCCACAAATGACGCGCGAGCGCCTCACTTAGAGCCCACCCTATTCCCCTCTAAAAGCAAATCTATACATGCAGCAGCCATTTTTGACCATTCATTGCTGTAAAAAAAAAATCCTGTAATTCTAGAGAATTCTGTATGTCTTCTAAAATTTTACCTATACTCTGTACAAAAAAAATCTAAATCTACAGAACTAGGTTTTGTAAAGCTACAGAAATCTGTAGATCTATTAGAGAATCTACTAAAATTACAGTAGTCTTACTAAATCTGTAATCCGTGTTGCCGCTTAGAAAAGAGCTCTTAATAAGTAATATTTCGTAAAATTATTCGTTTAAAGTTCCTCCCAGTTTCTTAAAAATTTTTTAGTTATCTTACAGATTTTTTGATTTACAGTGAAAACGTGTATCTGTCACGAGAAATTTTGCTGTTGCCGTTACATAAAAAGTTTTAGGAATCCCAGTTTCAAGAAAACTTGTAGTAACTATACTATTGTTGTTCTGAACTTTGAAATATTTGTTGACGACCAGGTTCTTTGAAGTATGCATTCGCTGAAATTTATAAATAGTTGTAGGCTGTGATCAATTATGAAAATCAATGCTTTTTAAGAAATTTATTTATTTAGAGTAAAATTATAAATTTAAAGCTTTCCATACAGAAATAGTTAGGGATGGTGCCCGAGAGCCTTTTTTAAGAAACCAGTTTTCACATGACTGCCTTCGTGAAGCGAGGGCCAGGAATTGAATTCCTGATTCTATAATTCATATATTGGCACCACACAACTGGCGACAAAGAGCATATGAAAAATGAATGATATCATCTGCGCAAAATTTTCTGTTACGCCTTAAACAATTAAAAGGATTTTGAATTTAATGACAGGGTAACCAGAAATAGCAGTCCTAACAAATAAGCCAAAAAGAATTCGACTGCCATTCCGTACGTTAGGAGCATATTTTGAGAAAATTCTGTGAACGACACAACATGCCGCGTGTACATGAAAAGATAAAAATTAATCAGAGAAGAGAGATATTTTTACCGACGTGAGCAAAGTCAAACCTTATTCGTTATTTTATTTTTTCTAGTCAGGATGAATAATAATATTAATGAATTCAATTTATCTGAGACCCGTCTTAAATGCTAAAACAGATGTTACATATATTTTCTTTCTTTTTCTTTTGCAGGAAAATTATTGTGGGAACGAAATAAACGTTAAGATATATGGCTAAGTAACTAAAGATTATTTTTAACTGAAATTCAGAAAAATGTATAATTTAAGAAAATTATATGTAATTCTACATCACAGTAACTTTTTTTTTTACTGTGCAGATAATAACTTTATGTATTAACTTAGGAGCATTAGTTTCAGGATATTTATATTAAAATAACAATTTGTGAAAAAATATGCAACAGTCAAACACAAATCTCCATATTAAGTGAAAGAATTGCTTACTTGAGAATATGTTATTTGAAAATTCACTAAACATCGTGTAAAATTTAGTGCATGTAATTATTACAAAATCCAAAGATTATTTGGAAATTCTTATATTTTATATGTATATTATAAGCATTTAAAGATTTCATTATGGTAAATTGCAGATAATTATATTTTGAGAGATGGTATTAGTAATGATGGATATGGTAGCAGCTAAATTTTTATTAACTTGTAAATTTCTTTAGAAAACATTGAATTTTTTATAGTAATTAGTAATATTTTTCTATACATTATCATTTTTTTAACTTTTGTGAAATTTGTAAATTTTTATATTGTTTTTTTGTAAATTTTTGAAAACTTTTTGTAAATTTTTGTAAATATTTCTATAAAAAACTTTGAAATTATTTTGCTAATTTTTTTAAAAACTTTTGTAAATTTTGTTAAAATTTTTCCAGCTTTTTAAGACTTTTTATAAATTTCAGGAATTTTTTTGTTCATTTGTAATTTTTTTTAGGCTTTTTGCAAAATTTTTTGTAAATATTTTTTATTTGTAATTTTATTTACAGGCAAGTTTCTCCCATGAGATTATTTAATACATATTTCATTTTATTTGTTATTTTATAAAATAGTTGTATTTCTGAGGAGTACATAGATAATAATAGATTTAGATAATTACTAGAATATTAAATAACTAGAAGATAGCCCGTCAAAATAACGTGTTGGCATTTTTAAAAGGATGATAAAAAATTATAAGAATTGTGGTCAATCATAGCCACTTTAGGCTTAACCAATTTTGAAAAATACAACGATTAAACACGGGGGGAAAATCTAAAAAAGAGAAAAGAAAAGAAAAAGAAAATTTTGTTGGAAAATATTCCTAACATTTAATTGGCGTGAGTTCTCTAAACCTCATCATTAAATAATAACTTTAACTGTCTCAACATTTAATTCAGGTAAGCAAAAGGAATAAATAAATATTCTCTTACCTTTTATAGATATCCAGTTCTCGTATGCCGGCTAATCCAAGGGATGTGGTGCACTATCTATAAGTGTTGTCATTTTTATTTAGCAGTGTATATCCATTTTTCCTCGTAGAATAAATGATGTTATGTGCCCCGGGTGGGGATTAATTCACGACCTTCATGAAGAAGTAGTCGAAATAATAACTACTAACTTTAAGGAAGAAAAAATAAAGAACATTTAATATAGTGAATTTAACGGAGCAGCAAACATTTTATGACCTCTCGGTGCGAGAGTCAAATATAGAGTGAGAAACATATGCTTAATTACATTATAAACATTAACAGCAAGCGCACTTTCACATAATGGTGCAATCAGCTAATTAATTTTAATGGGTTATTTTTTAAAGTCAAAGAATAAAGCTTACTGGAAAATGTTTATCAGTTCGTAATGTTCTTTATACATAGAGTTCTGGAAACGATTTCTGATGACTGGAAATATTGCATATGTCCTTTTTTAACTTCCACATGGCACAGAAAAAAACCCAGAACTAAGTTTCGATAATCATTAGTGTGAATTCCAACTTAATGATGTTTTTCGTTCTTAGCGCGCCAGATGGGAGAGTTCGTTAAGTATCTTGATTCGGGGATTATTAGATCGGAAAATATATTTCAACATGTTCCCCCTTAAGCCCCTAATCAAGATTGTTTCGTAGTTTCAACCTTTCTCTGTTTTCTTGAAACTGAGGTTTGGGTTCCGGTTTCGTAAGAATGTCCGCTAGCATCGATTTACTTGGACAGTAACTCATTTCTATTGTTCCATTTTCTTTCATTTGCTTGATCAAGTGATATTTTAAATCAATGTGTTTTGATTTATTAGTGTATTTTTCTGTTTGTATCATTTTTATACATGATAAATTATCTTCGTAGACTGTTATAGGAAGATTTTGTGGTAAATGCAAGTCTTCCAACAATTTTAATATCCACATTAGTTCTTGTATGGCACTCGCTGCTGCTACGTACTCAGCTTCTGCTGAGGATTGCGCAATACACGTTTGACGTTTTGTGATCCACTGAATGGGAGTATTTCCTACAAGAAATAAATTTCCGGATGTTGATCTTCGAGTTTGCATATCACCGGCCCAGTCGGCATCGGTGTACACTTCCAAAATTGGTGCATGTTCGGTGCTTATTACTAAATTTAGATCTTTGCTGTGATACAAATATCGGATCAAGCGTTTGACACCCTTCCAGTCCTTTTCGGTCGGGTTTTCGTTTTTCCTGCTCAAGACATTTACGGCCAATAATATGTCTGGCCTTGTAATCGTAGCAATGTATAATAACGCGCCGATCGCCTGACGATATTTTGTGTTATTAGGCATGGGATTCTCACCTTTATCTGATTTTAAGAAACCCGTTTCCATAGGTGTTCCGTAAGGTTTTGATTCTTCCAGATTAAAATTTTTCACGATTTCTAATATTTTAGATGTTTGGTTAAGATTGAAGCCATTCGGTGTTCTCTTAATTTTTATCCCCAGATAATTATTGATTTCACCTAAATCTTCAGGTGTATACTGTTCCTTTAATTTATTTATGACATCATTAATTTGCACATTGTTTCCTGCTATGAGTATATCGTCTACATAGACAACTATGTAGACTGTGTTTTCCCCCTGTCCTCGGGTAAACAGGCAGGTGTCTGCCTTGCTTTGCGTAAAACTTAATTCTTTAAGAGATTCGCTAATCTTTGTGTACCAGGCCCGAGCTGCTTGTTTCAGCCCATATATTGCCTTCCGGAGCTTACAAACTTTTTCCGGTTCGTTTGCGTTCACATACCCTTCGGGTTGTGACATATACACTTCCTCTTCTAGTTCCCCGTGCAGAAACGCGGTTTTAACGTCAATATGCTTTACACTAAGGTTATGATAGGCTGCGGCAGTCAAAAAACATCTTAAAGTAGTGTGTGAAACTACCGGAGCATACGTTTCGTCAAAGTCTATTCCATATTTTTGCTTGAATCCCTGAGCTACTAATCTGGCCTTGTAACGCTTTACCTTCCCCGATTCATCATATTTAGCCTTATAGGTCCATTTGGATCCAATAATTTTAGCTCCCTGTGGTGGTTTTACCAAGGACCAGGTTTCATTTTTCATAAGCGAATTCATTTCGTCGCGCGTTGCGTCAATCCAATTCATTTTTTCTTGTGGGTTCTCGATGCTTAGCATATCTTGCCAACCTTTTGGTTCATATACTGAATCATGCCGGACTGCGTAAGCAAACCTGTCCGGTCGCACGCCTCTATTATGTCTTTCTGATCGTCTTAATTGCTGTGTATGTTGAGATGCGGATGGTGTGTCCGAAGAATTTTGGTTTTGTGTCAGATCGAATTCGATTACGCTTGTGTCGCTCTGAGGTGTTTGTTTGTTTATTTCTGACGTTAACTCATTCATATTTGAACTTTCACCAGCATTCGAATCACGCATCTTATTTTCCACAAATTTTACGGTTCTAGCTAAGATGACTCTTCCATCACTAGTATATATTCTGTATGCTTTAGATCGGTTATCGTAACCCACGAAAATGCCTTTTTCTGCTCTGTCGTCCAATTTGCCGCGTTTAGATTTGTGAATATATGCGTAAGCGGTACAGCCGAATACTTTTAAATATTTTAAATTAGGTTTTCTGTTTAGCCAAAGTTCGTATGGCGTGGTGTTAATGGATTTCGAAGGTAAGCGATTTTGTAAATGATTCGCGGTGCGAATTGCTTCTCCCCACAATTTGTGTGGAAGGTTCGCTTCATTTAACATACTTCGAGTCATATCTAATAGTGTTCTGTTTTTTCTCTCAGCAACGCCATTTTGGCTCGGACAATATGGTACGGTGAGCTGGTGTTCGATTCCGTTATGTTTAAGATACTCTTCTAATTCATCGTTAATGTATTCTCCACCGTTGTCTGATCTGATGGCGGTTGGAAGTTTTCCGAACTTATTTTTGACGGTCGAGATGTATTCCCTTAATTTTTCAAATGCTTCACTCTTTTTCGACATAAGATAAATTACACAAAATCTAGAATAGTCGTCAATGAAAGTAATGAAATAACGCTTTCCCCCTATGGTGGGTGTATTTATTGGACCGCATACATCACTGTGTATTAATTCTAACTTTTTCGTGGCTCTATGTGCACCCGACTTGGGAAATGGGGAGTCGTTGATTTTGGATTTTATGCATACCTCACATTGTGTATTGTGTTTGCAGTTGTTTACTGTAATTCCGTTTACAAGTTGTTTTCGTACAATGGTTTTAATTGTTTCATAGCTTCTGTGGCCTAACCGCCTATGCCATAAATCAATGCATTTTGTATTTGTGCAGTTGTGTGTAATGTTGACATAATTACCTTCCCTTTGATTATAATTGTTTATTTGCACTTCATATAAATTGTTTTTCAATTTGCCTTGTATAATTAATTCCCCGTTATGTATAATGTCACACGTATCTTTTTCGAATTTTACTTCACATCCATTTTTCGTGGCCCTGCTTACTGATAGCAGGTTAGTTTCTATTTCAGGCACAAAGAGTACGTCATGAAGTGTGATTTGCCTGTTGTTTATTCCGGTGTAAATTATAATTTCCCCTGAGCCATATGAAATTAACTTGTTTCCATTCGCGACTGTTACATTTGTTTCGGCGGTGCTGGTCATTTTTGAAAACATTTCCTTGCAATTGGCAATATGGCTGGAGCTTCCGCTATCTATAATAAAAGTTTGTTTATTTACGGGATGATCGATTAACAAAGCTACGTTTTTATCTTCATTTTTTCTTTGATTTTCATCTTGCGGTTTCGTGGTTTTAATTGGGACATTTTCTTCAAAACACAGAGAAGTGGAATGAATTTTATTCTTGTAAAATTTATTATGTTGTACGGGATTATTATTATTTTTCCGTTTAAGAAACCAGCATTCACTGTATGTGTGGTTTTTCATTTTGCAGAACGTGCAGAATTTATTACCTTGCTTGCGATCTGTGTTAACTAATTTCTCGCGAGCTTTGTACGCTTTAGTGCTAAGTTCCGAATTTTCGGAATTTTCAATTCTACGAGTGTACTCATCGACCAGTTTACTTTTAATAAAACTGGGTGTTAATTCTACTTCTGCTCTCGATTCCAGAGCTATAATTAGTGTATCATATGACGGCGGCAACGAACACAAAAAGAGCGCCGAAATATGAGAATCAGTAACATTTTCTCCAATCGCCCTCAACTTATCGATAAGTTCCAGTAATTTCGTTATATGCACAATTAAATTCCCTCCTTCGTTTAGCTTGGTGCTATACAATTTCCGAAGAAGGTGTAGTTTACTGGATAGGTTTGATCTTTCATGAATATCTTTTAAAGTATCCCATGTTTCTCGAGCCGTGTTTAAATGTTTGACATTTATTATTTGCCCATCTTCAATACTTAAGTTAATAAGGGCCCTTGCCTTTTTGTCCTTCTTGACCCAGTCTGCGGTCAATGGGTCTGGAGCTGGGTCAGTAATGACATCGTAAAGCTCTTCTTTAATTAAAATCATTTCCAATTTAAATTTCCAATTAGAATAATTATTGGAATTAAGTTTTTCAATTGCTGCACTATCTTTTGCAAAGGCCATTGTGTTTCTTTCCTCAAAATTAAATTAATTAGATATTTTTTCCCTTTTTCAGATTACCGGGTTTTTTTTTAGTTAATATTATTATCTGACTGGATATCTATAGTTATTTAACTGCAAAGTGAGACATCATGAAATTCAGTCTCATAATCAATATCTGTTGGAAAATATTCCTAACATTTAATTGGCGTGAGTTCTCTAAACCTCATCATTAAATAATAACTTTAACTGTCTCAACATTTAATTCAGGTAAGCAAAAGGAATAAATAAATATTCTCTTACCTTTTATAGATATCCAGTTCTCGTATGCCGGCTAATCCAAGGGATGTGGTGCACTATCTATAAGTGTTGTCATTTTTATTTAGCAGTGTATATCCATTTTTCCTCGTAGAATAAATGATGTTATGGGCCCCGGGTGGGGATTAATTCACGACCTTCATGAAGAAGTAGTCGAAATAATAACTACTAACTTTAAGGAAGAAAAAATAAAGAACATTTAATATAGTGAATTTAACGGAGCAGCAAACATTTTATGACCTCTCGGTGCGAGAGTCAAATATAGAGTGAGAAACATATGCTTAATTACATTATAAACATTAACAGCAAGCGCACTTTCACATAATGGTGCAATCAGCTAATTAATTTTAATGGGTTATTTTTTAAAGTCAAAGAATAAAGCTTACTGGAAAATGTTTATCAGTTCGTAATGTTCTTTATACATAGAGTTCTGGAAACGATTTCTGATGACTGGAAATATTGCATATGTCCTTTTTTAACTTCCACATGGCACAGAAAAAAACCCAGAACTAAGTTTCGATAATCATTAGTGTGAATTCCAACTTAATGATGTTTTTCGTTCTTAGCGCGCTAGATGGGAGAGTTCGTTAAGTATCTTGATTCGGGGATTATTAGATCGGAAAATATATTTCAACAAATTTTGACTGAATTCTGCATTTAAAACTATAAAAAAACTATCTGGTAGATAGGGGTTGTAATGAACAAATGGTAAATACATAAATTTTAAAAGAATAAAGTAAGGCAAAAAATCAACTATAAAGGAATATATTGTGAAACTACAACCAAAAAATATACAAAAATACTGAGAAAAAATGATAAAAATATCCAAAATGTATAAAATTTCTTCCCATTTTGGCCATTTCCAGACGGCATTTTAAAAAATTATAACAATGTAAAACTTGTAAAAGAAAACGCTTTAAGATCGAAAAGAAATGTCAACAATAAAGAGTAAACAATCACGCGTGAGTCGTGATGTGACAATGGAAACATTTTAAAGAGTCATTTACGGCTGTAAAAATAAATAAATAAAATAAAAACGTAAATAAAGCAACCCGATATTGATTTTGAAATCCTGGAAAGATTTCACAGCGCATAATATGTAGTGACGTCATTTACAGCTCCCACTGTAAATCTGACCAATGAAAACGCTCCATTACGACTATGGAACGTTTTCATTGGTCAGAAAATAGATAGCCTTTAAAATCGGAGGTAACTTTTCACAATATTTTTTATAGATTTGGAATTTGTCTTTCTTGAATGGCAATATCATTAATTTGCTTACATTGTTTGTTTTTCTCGTTATTGCTGGTTGTTTTACTTAGAACTTAAATATTATAATTAGATAGTTTTTGTCGGTTTAAAAGAAAATGAGTAATGAATAGATCTTTTACATGTTTATTTCCATAAGTTGAACAATTAGAATATTTGTGAACGGCTCGGAATACTTAAGCCTCACATGGTCGCAATAAGTTTATTTTTCTCGTGGATGGGTTGACCCCCGGAATTGTTATACACGGAGGGGTTTTACGTATATAATAGAAATGGTAATAAAAAACAAAAATCGTTATTCTGATAAACAGTAAAGTTAACTTCTTAAAGGGCGTATGGTACAAATAATAATAATAATAATAATAATAATAATAATAATAATAATAATAATAATAATAATAATAATAATAATAATAATAATAATAATAATAATAAATAAATAAATAATAAAAAAGTTGTTAAAATAGCATAATGTCAAAATCTAAAGGATAATAATTTAACCCTTTATCTACCGAATTATCTATGAAGAATTATCCACCTCAATAATTACCTTCTTTAATATCTGAAGATATACTGGAGTTTTTAGATAATACTAATGTGGAATTTAGACATTTTTTTTCATTAAAACTGATTATATGTATCGGTAGTTATATTTTTTTGTGAAATATTTACGAAAATAATCAGATTAATTAACCAAAATTACTCTTTCGAAAATTCACAATTCTTCAAAAAGCAATGAGTTTAAATGCGTCATGATCCTCTCTATAAATGAAAACGCTTTTGTAGTTGAATATCTTTCATATAATTTTATTTAAAGGAAGACAAGAAATACCTACAAAAATGAATAATAAAACTGCTACTTTTTGAAAATATTCAGCTACGACTGCTTTTCTATTCTATCTAAATTTGATCGAGAAGAGTGTTTTATGTGGAAAGAATAAAAAACTTTTATTTATAGACAGAATAAATAAGTTTTATATAAAGTTTTCTTCAATGGTACTTTAAAGCACCGTCAGTGCATAAAGGGTTAAATTTCAGGTAGATAACTATCGTGGCAAATATCAATTGATTGTTAAATTTTCAAGAAATTGTGTGATAGAGGACTTTTCTATAACAAGTTCACGTAATTCCAAAGGAGGTACGTTAATGTTAAAATGTGGTCTAATATTTACTCCACTGTGTTGAAAAATTCGCATAGCTTGGTTTTAAGAGTAGGTTATTTTAAAGAAAAAAATGTTAAGTTTGGTTTCAAAAATAGGTTATTTGAAATAAGAAATGTTTAGTTAATAATAAAATTTGTATTCGCGTATACTGTCATTGAAAAACTTTAAAAATAGTATTTATATTCATGTAGAACAGCGATGGGGCCTACTCAATACATTATAAGCATATTATCGACAAAATAAGAAGTTCGGGTTTATGTTTGTGGGTACAAAACCTGTGTACTATTTGTTAATTAGTAGATAATTTTAGAAAACTTTGAAATTATTTTGCTAATTTGTATATTTTGTCATTCATCTATTAATTTTTTTAGCTTCCAAATAAAATAGTAGATATTTTATAGAAATTTGTGTGTTTTTTTCATTTAACATTTAAACTTTTATCTAATTGATGAAATTTTTATGTCATAGTTAATTTTAATTAATTATTGGCATTGTCATTCAATGTTATGTTAAAGTCGTAGGTTTATTAAATACAATAAATTCCCGCTATTCCGAATTAATTGGTACCGAATACTGTTCGGTTTAGCGAGAATTCGGAATAGGTGGATTTCATTAATAAAAATCAACGTATTGACTTGTTAAGGTGTAGATTAAATGAGGCGACATTGTTAATGTCAGCTCTGTACAGTGTGGATCGGCTCATGGTGAACAGGTTTAGTTATTTCTAATAACTTAATTTAAAATTTACTGTTAATACGCAATATATATGTTGCGTAATTAACAGTGAATTTTTATTCACTGTTAATATACTTCAAATAAAAATTACAACTGTAGAAGCATAGCAATAAATAAGCTTTTTCTCCACATGTAAATCTGATTCAACGATGACAAAAGAAAAAAAAAGTTATTTAGATGACTTAGTACGCGTTTAAGAAGAAAAGTAAGAAAAAAAAACTAACTGACTTTTCTTCTTAAACGTGTTTAATTTAGTAATTTTTTGTGTTTAGCAGTGATTTAAAATGATTTTATAGAATTGTATAAATGTAACCTACATGTACTGTAAATAAACAGCTTTCATTTCAGTTTGGTTTCAGGCGTTTCATCAAACTCAGGTTCTATGTATGTCTCGATTTAATTTCTTTGTATGACAATAAATGTACGATTTTTCACAAACGTCTTTTTAATTTTCCCTATTTTTAAATTTTAAAAAATGGTATTTTTTCTGAACACTTTTCGGAATTGGAGGATTTTCAAAATAGCGGGACTGTATTTAATTTTCCGTAATACTTTTAACACTGAAAAAAAAAAAAAAAGGGACGATTTTACAGATATTGCACTGGTAATCGGGACACCAGTACAATTTACTGTTTCTTAAAGCAAAAAATCTCGTAAATTCAAGGAAAATTCTTACAGTGAAGATGAGAAATGCTTATATGTGATATATAGATGATAACTATTAGTATCATATGAATTAAATATTTCCAACTAAGTGAAAAAATGTCTTGGCCGGGAATCGAACTTGGCTCGCAGGCTAATGCCCCAGAAGGGCAAATACAGAGACTCGTGTTGGGAACGGGTGATATCGAATGACATAAGTAGTATAGTAATGGGGGTTTCAGCTCACCGGGTGCAGGGTGCTGACCTCTAAGAGGGGGGTGAAGGTCATCGGGCGTTCGAGCTGTAAGAGGGGGGTGGGGTGAAGGTCATCGGGCAAGGTTAAGATGACGTCATCTTAGAGGATGAGTGTGTTTTAGATAAGAAATTTTTTTTTTTTAATTTTAAGCGGGAATTTTAGGGAGTTAGAATTTTTTTCGGTATACTATAGTACGATGATTTTTTTTTTAATTTTAATGCGGGGACTTTAAAATTTTCGGTGCACTTTAGTTTAAGGATTTTTTTTTAATTTTAAGCGGGAATTTTAGGGAGTTAGAATTTTTTTGTTGTGTTACAGTACGATGATGTTTTTTTTTAATTTTAATTCGGGGACTTTAAAATTTTCGGTGCACTTTAGTTTTAGGATTTATTTTATTTTTATTATTATTATTTTTTTTTATTTCAATGCGGGGACTTTAAAAATTTTCGGTGCACTTTAGTTTAAGGATTTATTTTTTTTATTTTAAGCGGGAATTTTAGGGAGAATGATTTTTTTTTTTTTTTTCACCGTGTTCTTTGATGAGGGGTTAAGCGGGTATTTGGGGACACAGAATGTTTTTTTTTTTTCTGTACTATTATACGAGTGGTTTTTAATTTTAATGTGGTGACTTAAAAATTTTCAGTTTGGTATAATTTAAGAGTTTATTTTTTTGATTTTAAACGGGAATTTTGGGGAGATTGATTTTTTTTTTTTTTCACCGTGTTTTAAATAAGGGGTTAAGCGGATATTTTGGGGACACAGAATATTTTTTTCTGTACTATTGTACGAGTGGTTTTTAATTTTAATGTGGCAACTTAAAAATTTTAAGTTTAGTGTCATTTAAGAGTTTATTTTTAGATTTTAAGCAGAAATTTTGGGGAGTTTGATTTTTTTTTTTCCACTGTACTCTTACATGATGAGTTAAGCGGGTATTTTGGGGGAAATTATTATTTTAGACTAATCATAGGCGAAGGATATATTTTTTTTTCGGGGGTTGATATTTTAATAAAGAACTAATTAAGAAGGGTTCATTCATGGTGAATTAATGAATTATTTTTTTAGGAGTAATTTTGTTAAGATTGAATTATTTTTTCATTTTTTGGAGTTTTAAGCGGATATTAATGTTTAATAGGGGGACTTTAATTTTTTTGCAATGAAATTGACGTGCGCTCGTCGATCTAACCGTTCGGAGTTTATAGTTTTCTTCAAATCATGTGTGGATATTGGTTTAGAATTTCTTAGAATGACTTCCACCACCTTTATCTCTATCCATTATCATTAATAACACATGCTGGTAATGGGAATTTGGGAATAACAATTTTGAATATTTATTTAATGAAGGAACTTTAAAATTATTTCGAGTGTTATTTTTAGTCAACTAGGTTATACACTTGATATTTCAGAATAGTTAAAAAATAACTTTAAAATTTGAATGAAAAAATATGTTTCAAAATGGGATTTTACGTGCTAGCATTGAATCGCACTCGTCGCCCTAACGGTTTGGAATGTGTGGTTTTCTTCGAACCTTGGTGAAAATTTAATTGAATTGATTATTATTATTATTTTGTGTGTTGTATGTATGTGTATGTATGTGTGTGTTGTATGCATGTAGGTGTGTGAATGTATGTTTGTATGTCGTATGCATGTGTGTGTGTGTGAATGTATGTTTGTGTGTTGTATGCATGTGTGTGTCTATGTGTTGTATGTATGTGTATGTTGTATGTATGTGTGTGTGTATGTATGTGTGTGTTGTATGTATGTACATGTTGAATGTATGTGTGTGTAATTTTTTTTGCCGATAGGTGTGATCTTTAGCTGAAAGTGACCTAGGGTCAAAACTTTTACCCAGGAATCGCCACGGGGAGGCAGATCACTTGATTCCCGTATTGCACACATTCACATACATTATTTCGAGCGATATTTTTAGTGAAACATAATATGCAATTGAATTTGTAGAATAACTAAAAAATAACTTTAAAATTTAAATGAAAGAATGTTTTAAAATGGAATTTTACGTTCTAACATTTAATCGCGCTCGTCGGTTTTTACTGTTTGGAGTCTGTCATTTTCCTTTAACCTTGGAAAACCTTGCGTCAATAAGGATATTTCAGAAAGACCCCCACTTTGTGTACTCTTTTAAACTAATATTTGTAATGAGATGTGTTCGCGCGCGCGTCGGCATAACTGTTTGGAGTATCAACATAAAATCATCAAATTAATACAAAATATTTACTCATGTAAAGAAAAATCAAAGTACAATGATTCACCATTTGTTTGATAAATCTTAAAGCATAATATATGTGATTCAAACAACATGTTATGTAAAAAATATAAGTAAATATTATTAATTTTAAAATCATTTATATTCGAATGGGTAGTTCGATGAATTAAGAACATTAGAATTTTATGGATTAAGAAGTAACAATTGAGAAAATAATCATTTCAAAATATTTTTTTTAAAACCAACTTTCATGCAATTCAAAAACTTTAAGTATGAAAATTGAATATTTTTTCTTAAGAGAAATATTTTATGCGAGTGAAAAAAGTGAGAGTCAGTTAATTTATGAATCATTTTAAAATATTACCTCGCAATAACTTGCTTTGAAAGTATGTTCTTAAACATATTAATATTTAAAAGTTTAGTCATTTTATACATTTTATATACAAATTTTACTTACCAACATATGAATTCGCCTTCATTCCGTACTTTCTTGAAGAATAATTCTTGATAAACTCTTATCAACACAGCATGTTGTTGTGAATCACTAGCAAGTTAAGACAGGTATGATATGACTATTCGTTGGGATTTCCCCAAAGAGGTGAAGTCATTCTTATCAAATCCTATTCTGAATGAGAAATATTTCAATTGCAATTAACTTCAGATTTTGTTATTTAATAATTATTTTTTAAATTTGACAATTTTAATTAATGTTTCAGTGAAATTACCTTTATTTATAAGATTTTTATTATTATTATTTTTTTTAATTGCTTATACTATTTCAAACATGTACATTCTTATTTGTAAATACAAAATCATAAAAAAAAACATCTTTGAATGATTTTATTATTATTATTGCTAGACATTATATTAGAAAATCATTTAAACCTTTAGCTTTTATTATTATTATTATTATTATTTAGATATTAAGAAGTGACGAAGACCTGTTGAATTATTCTCATCTTAAAATTGATTAATATTCGAAGAAAAATTTATTCTGTTATCTTTTAATTTAGCAAACATATATTTTAATATTCATTAACACACTTCTAATTTAATGAATAATATATTTGATGAATAATATAATTTAATAATATATATGAGATTCTAATCTTTTCTTAAAAAAATTGGGTTATGTTATTTCAAACACGTAGTTCTTATTCGAAAATACAAGACCATAAGAAAACATCGTTGGATGATTTTTTTTTAAATTAGACATTGTATTGGAAAAGCATTAAAACCTTTCATTTTTATCCCATTTAGACATCAAAAAGTGACGAAGATCCGACTGCTTCGCAAAGACTTAGAACTAGTGATTTGATGAGTCATACTTTCTGTGGGTTGTTTTCAATCTTCGAATTATATTAATTAATTACCAAACTTCTTAAACACCACACTAATCATTGCCCCCATTACTTAATCACGTAAATATAATTTATATAGTTTATAATTATCAGTTTTATACTAACATTTGAGACCTATACGTATGTGTTGTATTAATTCTGTTAGTTTAATTCATACAAATTTTAACTAAAGCATCCTATGCTAGTTTTCATACATTTATTATCACATCACGTGATAGAATTTCTTGCGATGTTTTAGAAATAATAGATATTTAATTTTTTTTTAATTAGTTAATAACATGAAACAAAATTTAATTGCTTTTTAACATGAATCTTTTTAAGAAAAACATATTTTATTCTGAAACATTAAATTTAAAAAACTAATTCTTAAGAATATGACTTGATGCAATTTACTCATTTTAAACAAGTTAACTTTACTACTTGACGGAAATATATTCAAACGCAAAACGATTTAACTTTCACATTTTTAAAGTTAATTATATATTATACTAACATTTATTCATAATATGCATAATTTTATTAAAAATACTGAATAAAATAAAATTTATACTTTAAAAAAAATTATAACACCATTTAAAAATATTAAACAACAACAACAAACTTATAATTAAGAGATGAATAAATATAAATATATGAATCACACAATAATAAAAAGAAATACTTAATCGTTCATAAAAATTCTTCCCTTGAACATTCGCATGTATGTTAGTAAAAATATAACACTAAAGTTTTCAAAAAGATTATAAGCGTTTCCAAATCAACAAAGAAAATTGAGTATTAAATATCAAATAATGGACATGCACTCTTTATACTCGCATCTTACATTGTACTTAGTAACCAAATTTAATGATTTTTAAGCATGTCTTCTTAAATTTTTTTCAATGAAAGACTATCACATTTGAATATTTAGCTTTCTCTTCATAACTTTATCGAGAAATATATAATGTATACCACACGATTTCATTAAATGAATCACAATACAATTCAAACTTCTCATTTTCAATGTTTTATATGTACTAGTGTTTATCAAATAGGTGTTTATTCTGAACAATCATTACTTAGTATATTGATGAATAGTTTGTGTTGAACGGTTTTTAACTCAAATGGTGTGAGAGAAGGATTTATTAGGACAGAAGTTATTAAATATAGAGTCTTTAAAGTTTATACCCGTGCAAGAATTGGCATTTCAAGAAACAAAGTTGTGTCATATTTGAAAGCATTCTTTATATTCAAAACGCACACGTGATCACGATCACATTACTGAAGAGTATAGAGAAGCTGTTTATGTTGTATATAATTTGAATTTTCATTAACACAATATTATAAGCGAAATTTTTTCGACAGTTTGAAAAATTATGATGCACAACGTCTGCACACGTTAACACAGAATAAGATTAGCTTATGCCCTTTCGATGATAAGCGTTATTTGCAGGTAAGATGTATTAACATAACAACATTTTCTTGGTAATTTTACTCGCAGGTTTCGAAACCACAAACATCTGATCATACTACTCATTTTTAACACTCGACGCTAACCATTGGGCTATTAATGCCCGTAATTTAGTAACTAAAAAGTAAGAAAGATCATCGAAAGTGATTATTTCACACATGCAAAAATAAATTTTATTGTGACTTATCAGTTAAAAATCACGAAGAAAAGAAAAAAAATCACATATGTTTTGGATTACTTTGAGATTTTATGAGTCACTTCATCAGTTAAATAGACACATCCACTTCTTATGAATCACTACTTATGCTTAAATGTTCAAACACTTGCTTTTATGAAATGTATTATATTTTAGTTTATCAGTGATAGTGTGATTACTTGTTAATAATTTTAGTATCATTAAAAAATTAAAAAAAAATCAAACGTTAATAATTAATTAAAAAAAATACAAGTCAGTATTAAAGGTTATTTGAACAAATTATTAAAAAAATTTTACAAAACTTTTCAAATTACTTTAAAATGTTTCACTAATATTTAGTAATCGACAAATTTTAATGTTCATAATCATTTATGTGACTTAGGTTTTCTGTTTTAACTGTTAAGTTATTAGATTCCCCCTTCAAGTACATCTCATTGATGTGTTTTAATCAACCAACCATTCGACTGTTTTCACAATCAACTAGTATGTGAGTTAGGTTTTCAGTTTTAATTGTTAAGTTATTATATCTCCCCCTCCCTTTCATTTACATCTCATTGATAAGTTTTCAACAACCAACCACCCAACTTTTTTTTTTCGTAATCAACTATTTATTTACCCTAACAACCAACTATTTATTTATCCTAGCAACCAAAAAGCTTTTATCGTCACATGAACAAAATTTTTAAGATGAAAGACTTGTCATTTTTAATCGAAAAAACAATGACTTGTGTAATAAATTTTTTCCTTACTTAAATGAAACCTTCGCATGTGTATAGTAAAACTTGGAAAATTTCATTTAATGCACAAATTTAAAGTTAACAGGCAAGGTCTTCACACATCTTTTAGTATTTTACTAACACTTTACCAAATATCTTTAGAAAACAACAGAATTTTAAATAATTATTTTAATAAAAATTCTCTTTTGTAAGTGACATTACTAAACTTACTTGAAAAATTAACTTGGCAAAGCAGGTTTTCACTGTTTCAACTTAGTAATATTCATAAGTTTTGTATCATAATCAACTTGTTTGGTTATGTCCCAGCATGGTTTTATAAAATGTATCGAAAAAGACCTTTAATATTAATGTTTAAAAATATGCAGTTAGTCTTTTAAAGATAAATATTTTCACTTCTTTTTTTAAAAACATTTTTAAATAAAATTATTACAGTTGCCAATTTTTCTCACTGTTATGAAATATGCATGCAAAACTTTTTAATTATAACTTTCACATTTTAGTATTTCAAATTATTGTTTTCAAAGTGTACTAAAATTTGAAAAAATAAAAAAAAAATTAATTTTCATGCATAATTAAATTAAAATAGTTTAATAATAAAGACACATTTAACATTCTGTACTCACCTAATCCATCATCATCGCAAAAGCACGTCCAACACACTCCAGGGTTTAGGAAGAAATGAAAAAAACTCAAAGTCCTTATCAGAAAATGTTATCAGATAATCTTATCTTAAGATACGTGACGTCACAGAACATGTGTCAACTGACCACGTGATGTATACCACGTGACTAGCGCTTTGTATTCTAGATTGGTTCTTATAAAAATTCATTTATGAAGTAATTTAATCTTTCTTATTATTATTAATTTAATTAATTAATCATTCTTATTATTATTAATTAATTAATCTTATTAATTTAATTAATTAATCTTATTAATTAGTTTAATTAATTAGTTAATAATAAGAAAGATTAAATTACTTCATAAATGAATTTTTATAAGAACCAATCTAGAATACAAAGCGCTAGTCACGTGGTATACATCACGTGGTCAGTTGACACATGTTCTGTGACGTCACGTATCTTAAGATAAGATTATCTGATAACATTTTCTGATAAGGACTTTGAGTTTTTTTTTCATTTCTTCCTAAACCCTGGAGTGTGTTGGACGTGCTTTTGCGATGATGATGGATTAGGTGAGTACAGAATGTTAAATGTGTCTTTATTATTAAACTATTTTAATTTAATTATGCATGAAAATTAAATTTTTTTTATTTTTTCAAATTTTAGTACACTTTGAAAACAATAATTTGAAATACTAAAATGTGAAAGTTATAATTAAAAAGTTTTGCATGCATATTTCATAACAGTGAGAAAAATTGGCAACTGTAATAATTTTATTTAAAAATGTTTTTAAAAAAAGAAGTGAAAATATTTATCTTTAAAAGACTAACTGCATATTTTTAAACATTAATATTAAAGGTCTTTTTCGATACATTTTATAAAACCATGCTGGGACATAACCAAACAAGTTGATTATGATACAAAACTTATGAATATTACTAAGTTGAAACAGTGAAAACCTGCTTTGCCAAGTTAATTTTTCAAGTAAGTTTAGTAATGTCACTTACAAAAGAGAATTTTTATTAAAATAATTATTTAAAATTCTGTTGTTTTCTAAAGATATTTGGTAAAGTGTTAGTAAAATACTAAAAGATGTGTGAAGACCTTGCCTGTTAACTTTAAATTTGTGCATTAAATGAAATTTTCCAAGTTTTACTATACACATGCGAAGGTTTCATTTAAGTAAGGAAAAAATTTATTACACAAGTCATTGTTTTTTCGATTAAAAATGACAAGTCTTTCATCTTAAAAATTTTGTTCATGTGACGATAAAAGCTTTTTGGTTGCTAGGATAAATAAATAGTTGGTTGTTAGGGTAAATAAATAGTTGATTACGAAAAAAAAAAGTTGGGTGGTTGGTTGTTGAAAACTTATCAATGAGATGTAAATGAAAGGGAGGGGGAGATATAATAACTTAACAATTAAAACTGAAAACCTAACTCACATACTAGTTGATTGTGAAAACAGTCGAATGGTTGGTTGATTAAAACACATCAATGAGATGTACTTGAAGGGGGAATCTAATAACTTAACAGTTAAAACAGAAAACCTAAGTCACATAAATGATTATGAACATTAAAATTTGTCGATTACTAAATATTAGTGAAACATTTTAAAGTAATTTGAAAAGTTTTGTAAAATTATTTTAATAATTTGTTCAAATAACCTTTAATACTGACTTGTATTTTTTTTTAATTAATTATTAACGTTTGATTTTTTTTTAATTTTTTAATGATACTAAAATTATTAACAAGTAATCACACTATCACTGATAAACTAAAATATAATACATTTCATATAAGCAAGTGTTTGAAAATTTAAGCTTAAGTAGTGATTCATAAGAAGTGGATATGTCTATTTAACTGATGAGGTGACTCATAAAATCTTAAAGTAATCCAAAACATATGTGATTTTTTTTCTTTTCTTCGTGATTTTTAACTGATAAGTCACAATAAAAAATATTTTTGCATGTGTGAAGTAATCACTTTCGATGATCTTTCTTACTTTTTAGTTACTAAATTAAGGGCTTTAATAGCCCAATGGTTAGCGTCGAGTGTTAAAAATGAGAAGTATGATCAGATGTTTGTGGTTTCGAAACCTGCGAGTAAAATTACCAAGAAAATGTTGTTATGTTAATACATCTTACCTGCAAATAACGCTTATCATCGAAAGAGCATAAACTAATCTTATTCTGTGTTAACGTGTGCAGACGTTGTGCATCATAATTTTTCAAACTATCGAAAAACTTCGGTTATAATATTGCGTTAATGAAAATTCAAATTATATACAACATAAACAGCTTCCCTATACTCTTCAGTGATGTGATCGTGATCACGTGTGCGTTTCGAATAAAAAGAATGCTTTCAAATGTGACACAACTTTGTTTCTTGAAATGCCAATTCTTGCACGGGTATTTAAAGACTCTATATTTAATAACGTCTGTCCTAATATATCCTTCTCTCACACCATTTGAGTTAAAAACCGTTCAACACAAACTTTTCATCAATATACTAAGTAATGATTGTTCAGAATAAACACCTATTTGATAAACACTAGTATATATAAAACATTGAAAATGAGAAGTTTGAATTGCATTGTGATTCATTTAATGAAATCATGTGGTATACATTACATATTTCTCGATAAAGTTATGAAGAGAAAGCTAAAAATTCAACTGTGATAGTCTTTCATTGAAAAAAATTGAAGAAGACATGCTTAAAAATCATTAAATTTGGTTACTAAGTACGTTGTAAGATGTGAGTGTAAAGAGTGCATGTCCATTATTTGATATTTAATACTCAATTTTCTTTGTTGATTAGGAAACGCTTATAATCTTTTTGAAAACTTTAGTGTTATATTTTTACTAACAAAGATGCGAATGTTCAAGGGAAGAATTTTTATGAATGATTAAGTATTTCTTTTTATTATTGTGTGATTCAAATATTTATATTTATTCATCTCTTAATTATAAGTTTGTTGTTGTTGTTGTTTAATATATTTAATTGATGGTTTTAAATTTTTACTTAGTATAAATTTTATTTTCTTCAGTAATTTTAATAAAATTATGCATATTATGAATAAATGTTAGTACATTATATAAATAAGTTTAAAAATGTGAAAGTTAAATCGCTTTGCGTTTGAATATATTTCTGTCAAGTAGTAAAGTTAACTTGTATAAAATGAGTAAATTGCATCGAGTCATATTCTTAAGAGTTAGTTTTTAAATTTGATATTTCAGGAATTAAACTAACAGAATTAATACAACACATACGTATAGGTGTCAAATGTTAGTATAAAACTGATAATCAAAAACGATATAAATTATATTTACGTGATTAAGTAATGGGAGCAATAATTAGTGTGGTGTTAAAAAAAAATGAGAAGTTTGGTAATTAATAAAGATAATTTCAAAATTGTAAACAACCCACAGAAAGTATGACTCATCAAATCACTAGTTTTAAGTCTTTGCAAAGCAGTTAGATCTTCGACACTTTTTGAAGTCTAAATGGGATAAAAATGAAAGGGTTTAATGCTTTTCCAATACAATATCTAATTAAAAATAAAAAATCAACCAACGATTTTTTTATGGTTTTGAATTTTCGAATAAGAACGTATGTGTATGAAATAACATAACCCAATTTTTAAAAAAAAGATTAAAATCTCATATATATTATAAAATATATTATTCATCAAATATATTATTCATTAAATAAGAAGTGTGTTAATGAATATTAAGATATATGTTTGGTAAATTAAAAGATAACAGAATAAATTTTTCTTCGAATATTAATCAGTTTTAAGATGAGATTAATTCTACAGGTCTTCGTCACTTCTTAATACCTAAATAACAATAATAATAAAAGCTAAAAGTTTAAATGATTTCCAAATATAATGTCTAACAATAATAATAATAAAATCATTCAAATATGTTTTTTATGATTTTCTATTTACAAATAGGAATGTACATGTTTGAAACAGTATAAGCAATTAAAAAAAAATTAAAATCTTAAAGGTAATTTCACTAAAACATTAATTAAAATTGTCAAATTAAAAAAATAATTATTAAATAACAAAATCTGAAGTTAATTGCAATTGAAATATTTCTCATTCAGAATAGGATTTGATAAGAATGACTTCACCTCTTTGGGAAAAACGTAACGATTAGTCATATCATACCTGTCTTAACTTGCTAGTGATTCACAACAACATGCTGTGTTGATAAGAGTTTATCAAACATTACTCTTCATGAAAGTGCGGATTGAAGGCGCATTCATATGTTGGTAAGTATAATTTGAATACAAAATGTATAAAATGACTTAACCTTTAAATATTAATATGTTTAAGAATATAGTTTCAAAACAATTTATTGCGTGGTAATATTTTAAAGTGATTCATAAATTAACTGACTCTCACTTTTTCACTCGCGTAAAATATTTCTCTTAAGAAAAAAAAAATATTCAATTTTCATATAAAAACTTTTTGAATTGCATGAAAGTTGGTTTTATAAAAATATTTTGAAAAGGGTTTTAATACTTTTAAATTCATTTATGCCAGGAAAATATTTTGAAATAGTTAGTTTCTCAATCGTTTTTTTTTTTTTTTTTTTTTTATCCAAAAAATTCTAATGTTATTAATTTATCAAACTACCCATTCGAATAAAAATTATTTCTAAACTACTAATATTTATTTATATTTTTTTTACATAATGTGATGTTTATATCACAGATAATATGTTCTAAGATTTAAAAAGCAAATGGTGAATCATTGCACTTTGAACTATCTTTACACGAGCTAATTATTAGAAAAATTAATCTTTGATAACTATACTTTGAAAAAATGTTTACTTTAAATTTTTAGTGACATGTCAAAACTTAAGGAGTTTTATTTGAATTTTGAATAAAAACTTTAATCTCATCTAGAATTTTTTGAATAGGTCTTTCAGAATATTTATTGTGAGATAAGAATATTTTTTTAATTTGACGATTTTTTTTTAATGTTTTTATTCTAATTGCATGAGATTTCATTTTGAGTTGGCGATTTTAATCTTTCGTTTTTTATTGTGTGAAATATTTTATATTAAATTGGCGATTTTAAACATTTATTTTCTCATTGCTTGAAGTATTTTGTTCTTTGTTGATTTTAATCAATCATTTTCTTACTATTTGAAATATTATGTATTAATTTGATGATTTTATGTTGATACTCCAAACAGTTAGGCCGACGCGCGCGAACACATCTCATTACAAATATTAGTTTAAAAGAGTTCCCAAAGTGGGGGTCTTTCTGAAATATCCTTATTGATGCAAGGTTTTCCAAGGTTAAGGGAAAACGACAGACTCCAAACAGTAAAAACCGACGAGCGCGATTAAATGTTAGTCCATTTTGAAACATTCTTTCATTTAAATTTTAAAGTTATTTTTTAATTATTCTACAAATTTAATTGCATATTATGTTTCACTAAAAATATCGCTCGAAATAATGTACGTGAATGTGTGCAATACGGGAATCATGTGATCTGCCTACCCGTGGCGATTCCTGGGTAAAAGTTTTGACCCTAGGTCACTTTCAGCTAAAGATCACACCTATCGGCAAAAAAAATTACACACACATACATTCAACATGCACATACATACAACACACACACACACATACATACAACATACATATACATACAACACACAAAATAATAATAATAATCAATTCAATTAAATTTTCACCAAGGTTCGAAGAAAACCACACTTTCCAAACCGTTAGGGCGACGAGTGCGATTCAATGCTAGCACGTAAAATCCCATTTTGAAACATATTTTTTCATTCAAATTTTAAAGTTATTTTTTAACTATTCTGAAATATCAAGTGTATAACCTAGTTGACTAAAAATAACACTCGAAATAATTTTAAAGTTCCTTCATTAAATAAATATTCAAAATTGTTATTCCCAATTTCCCATTACCAGCATGCGTTATTAATGATAATGGATAGAGATAAAGGTGGTGGAAGTCATTCTAAGAAATTCTAAACCAATATCCACACATGATTTGAAGAAAACTATAAACTCCGAACGGTTAGATCGACGAGCGCACGTCAATTTCATTGCAAAAAAATTAACGTCCCCCTATTAAACATTAATATCCGCTTAAAACTCCAAAAAATGAAAAAATAATTCAATCTTAACAAAATTACTCCTAAAAAAATAAATTAATTCCCCATGAATGAACCCTTCTTAATTAGTTCTTTATTAAAATATCAACCCCCGAAAAAAAAAAATATATCCTTCGCCTATGATTAGTCTAAAATAATAATTTCCCCCAAAATATCCGCTTAACTCATCATGTAAGAGTACAGTGGAAAAAAAAAAAATCAAACTCCTCAAAATTTCTGCTTAAAATCAAAAAAATAAACTCTTAAATGACACCAAACTGAAAAATTTTAAGTTGCCACATTAAAATTAAAAACCACTCGTACAATAGTACAGAAAAAAACATTCTATGTCCCCAAAATATTCGCTTAAGCCCTTATTTAAAACACGGTGAAAAAAAAAAAAAAAAAAATCAATCTCCCCAAAATTCCCGCTTAAAATCAAAAAAATAAACTCTTAAATTATACCAAACTGAAAATTTTTAAGTCACCACATTAAAATTAAAAACCACTCGTATAATAGTACAGAAAAAAAAAAAAACATTCTGTGTCCCCAAATACCCGCTTAACCCCTCATAAAAGAACACGGTGAAAAAAAAAAAAAAAAAATTCAATCTCCCCAAAATTCCCGCTTAAAATAAATAAAAAAATAAATCCTTAAACTAAAGTGCACCGAAAATTTTAAAGTCCCCGCATTAAAATTAAAAAAACACCCTCATACTATAGTATGGGTAAAAAAATTCTAACTCCCTAAAATTCCCGCTTAAAATTAAAAAAAAAAAATTCTTATCTAAAACACACTCATCCTATAAGATGACGTCATCTTAACCTTGCGTGACGCCCGATGACCTTCACCCCACCCCCCTCTTACAGCTCGAACACCCGATGACCTTCACCCCCCTCTTAGAGGTCAGCACCCTGCACCCGGTGAGCTGAAACCCCCATTACTATACTACTGACATATACTCAGCACAGTCATAATTTCTGTAGGTTAAATAATTCTTTGCAGTTAATTATTAAATGAATAAAAATCTTAACACGATTTAAAAATAGTAAAGACTCCCAATTATTATCTTAATACTCGACTTTCAATTAACAGACACACACATTTAACCAACCCTTTTATTATATAATTTCTCCTTTCCTCAAATTATGGCTTTTTATTACATATTGTGTTGAAAAATTAAAAGTGTTACAGTAAAATTTATTTATTAAATGTCCTTTTTTTTTCATTTTTACTATGGTAATTATTTATCTTATCGATTTATTCAAAGAAGTGGCTGAATAGGAATCTCAAGAGAGTTTAAATTCTTGAAAAATCAAAATGTATCATCTAATCCATGTGTATACACTGTAAAAAAAAAAAAACGGACGATTTAACGGAAGTGTTACTGGTAATCTGGACGCCAGTATAAATTACTGTTTTTTAACGGGAAAAATTCCGTAAAATATTCCATTTTTTAAGTTTTTTCGGGAATTTACGGAAATTTTTCCGTTAAAAAACAGTATATTGTACTGGCGTACAGATTACCAGTAATACTTCCGTTAAATCGTCCTTTTTTTTTTGTGTACCTCTTCATAATCTACTCATCATTAGTTCATCAAAGTTAACATTTGTCACTGAGGCTAAGGTCTCTTTCCCCAGCAAATGGTAGTAAAACAGCAAAAAATGATAAACCAAAATACAAACAATAAATGAAGGGTGACAATAAAGCGGCATTTTCTATTCAAACCACATAGAACGTTTTTATTAAGTAAATACATAAGTGAAGAACTGATTTATCAAGTTCGCTTTACCCGCTTCCCTGATTGCCTGTAACGTCGTACGAGCAAGAAAAGTTTGCTTGATCCGTCATTTAAAGCTGTTTGATACTACTATTTTTTTCTTTTTTCTTTTTTTTTTTTTTTTTTTTTTTTCATACTATTTAATGATAGAAATGTTTGGACTAAATATTACGAATATTTTAGCTTAAAATAAATTATTCTTATCCCATATTTTCCATTTAATGTGTGTAAAAAAAAGAAGCAGTTAAGTGGTTAAAGAAATTAACGCATCGTTATGCATTTTAGCTTTTAGCCGACTAGAACATAATCTTTTTTTTCTCATTCTTTAAATACCCTTTGAATTCACTAACGTGGGTAGCAGCATCAGTTGGAATAAAATATATGCCTGAAATAGCACAAACTGTCTTGAGTACGACAGTTCAAATTAGACATTAGCAGTATTCAGTTTGATATTTCTTTTCAAAAACGCTAATTTCACGAGTGTTGCAAAAAGAATAAAACTAAAAAATGGGCTGTTATAAAATAGTTTGTGAAAAAAGGTTGGAAAACATCGGAAATCCATAAAGATATGCAGGATAATTTAGGATCTAATCATTTACGATTGTGCATAAGTGGGGCCATAATTTAAACATGATTGTGAGAGCCTAGAAAATCCAGCGCAGTAAACGACCAAAAACGGCCACAATGTCTGAAATCGTGGAATAATTCCACAGTATGTTTATGCAGGATCGTTGATTAAAGGTCTCCAAAATTGCTAAGGATGTAGGCAACTCAGATGAAAGATCATTTTTCATTGTAAAATTGGGGATAAAAAAGCTTTCGGAAAGACAATTGTCGAGAATATTAATAATGAACAAAAGCGTCAGAGAATGACAATTTGTCAAGAGAACCTATACTGTTTTAACGAAAAAAAATATATACATATATATATTTTTGATTTTTTACAGATGAAACTTGGGTTCACTATTATATGCCTGAAATCAAGCAGTAATTACATCGATGGAGACATAGTGGTTCTCCATCAACGAAAAAGGCATTATCTGCGTGCATGCCGTCAGTCTTTTGGGGTTCTAACAGAATATTACTAATTGACTTCCCAAATACTAAAGAATAAACGGTGAATATTATACCAATCTTTTAAACAATGGGATAAAAAAATTCATGAAAAAGACACAATGGCATAATGGCTTTGGAACATCGTTGGATGAAGGTCATTAAAGCTCAAAGAGATTATGTAGAAAAATTAAGCATATTTTTGAAAAAGAAAATTCTCACTTTCCTTTTCATTGTCGAGGGCTTTTCAAATCATACTCGTATCGCGGCTAATGCTCTACCGTTTAAGTTAACTGGGCCGACAACCGGTGAACATATTTCGCCGGTATAAATTCAAGGCAGCAAATGTGTATTACAAATATATAAGTACCCCCTGCCTTCCTACACACACACACACTCTATTTTTTAATGTTTCTTTGATGAACTTTCGAATTAGCAATCAATTTTGAAAACTGTACAAAACTACTTTTTGTTTACGTAGATACTATTATTAAACCTTGCTTATAATGTTATTTTTTCTTATAAATACGTAATTAATTTGAAAATAATAACACAAGAGAGATTAGCAATGCTAATATATATTTATATGCTTTTTTGTATTAAATATACGGCGAGTACTTTTTTACAACCTCCGATGAGTTGTAAAATAAAGACAAGTGTGAATAACAATCTTTTTTTTTTTTTTTTTTTTTTTTTTTTTTTTTTTTTTTTTGACAGAGGAACAATCACAGTTACTTTTGAACATAGTCACCTTGAACGGTGAGACATTTGTTACATTTATATGGGGAGTTTATTTTTTAATATACTCTCTTCCTAGAAGATTCTCGCAAGCGCATTGAGACAGTCTCCACGCGTCTTGAAGATTTTCATTGGTACAAAAGTAGTGTCTTCCCAAATCTGTCTTTAGTTCTCAAAAGAAGAACGAAAGTCAATCGGAGCCAGGTCTGGGAAATACGCTGGATAATCGAACACTTCCCATCATGAAAGAAGATGTTAGATTACCGCAGCAATATCTAATTGTTTGCTGTCATGAATCAAAACAATTACGGAAGACAGCATGCTTCTTCTTTTGTTTAGGATAACTCTCCACAGACGACGCAATGCTTGTGAATATACTCTCACTAATCGGTCAGATTAAGGAACCTGCGATTCAACTCCAACTGATATATTGCACTCGGTTATGCATGCTTCTATGATGATGCTGAATAGAAGTGCATTTGTGTACTACTTCTATGGTTACTTAGCAGCGCGGTCGGAAGTTGAAAAAAAACTATCATACGTAGTTCCTAATATATATATATATATATATATATAATACCATTAAAAGTAGACAAGATTCACCAATGGATTTTATCAATAAAACAATAAACCAAAACGAAGAATTAGAATTGAATTGAATTATAGTAGTAATAATAATAATAATAATAATAATAATAATAATAATAATAATAATAATAATAATAATAATAATAATAATAAATAGTGAAACGAGTAAATCTGATTAAATAAATAAATAAAATGAATGCAAATGTAATTTGTAGCCTCAAAGCAGAATCGTCAGGCTCCAAATGCTCTGGAACTACAAATGAAGTGTGCGGTTTCATCCACGTATTAGCCATGAAATAGCAAAATAATACGTATTTGGGGCTACCAGCACACAAAAACCAAATTATTAAACAAAGAACAGAGTAATAAATGGTGAAATATATATATATATATATATATATATATATTAAAACAGTAACGTGCAGCAAATAGTATTAGTAACATAAGCACAAACTAACCCTATTTTTGCACGTGGAAATGATAAACTTTACATTCATATATAAATTGGATAAAAAGTAAGGTAACAAAATATTGAGAACAAAAAATTGAGAACAAAAACAACTTATCTGTTGATCACCAATCATGAAGAGGACTTCGCTATAAAATTATTAATAAATTATTGATGCATGAAGCAATAGTTAATTATACAAGCTGACATACTAACACAGGAGAAAAATCAGTGCGCTCGCAATGCACGCATCGGAACTTCGCCAAATCAGTTTGGTTGCTCTATTTAAATAGAGAAAGCCAAGCGCGCCAAGCAGCTAGATAAATGAGTTGAAAAAAAATATATATACCAGTAATTTATAGTTATTGATTGCAGCTCTTTTTAAAGTTATTCCCACGTGATGAATTTTTATGAAACTTTCATGAACACATTTGAATTGCCTTCTTACAAGTACTTTTTTTTCTTTTCCAAACCGAGCATGCCGATTTATAAGCTACTTTCCTATTCCTCAGAGACATTCCTCATTCATTTTTAACACTTTCAACAATGATGTAATTTGTTTATGAATTCAACATGTCTGTCCTTGTTCTAACTCATGTAAATGTTTTCGAATCGTCATGCAAAATCTGGAGGTTCACAATAGCATTGTTGGTATTGAAAATGAAGCATGTAGCATTTATAGTGCGTTTACAGAGGCACTCAAAAGAATGCCTTTACATTGTGATAAAATCGTTTGCAGTTTATTTTAATGATTTTATATCATTTCAAACATATTGAAATTTAAATACATTAATGAAGTATTTTACAAAATTTCTACTATAAAAGACGGTGTTCATAGCATTTATAGGAACAAATAAAATAATTTTGTTATAGAATGTATAGGAGTAACAATTCCTTAAAGTGTGTTTTTTAATTATATACGTTTTTAAATTTAGCTAATATTTTCCATATTACTTGGTCTATAGTATTGGGGAAAACCATCTAATCTGTGACAAAAAATCATTCTTGCTGAATAAATAGTAAAAGAAAAAGTAAGATCTTGAACTCCTAATTAAAATTAATTCATATGAATGGAAATCACAGCAGTTCTTCCAAAACGCAACATAAATACCAGTGTTTCTTTCCTATTATGCAATAGCCTCATATTATCAATTACTTTCCCATGATGTAATGACTTTGTATAAACCGATGAAATTTTTATATTGTAATTTGCTTTGATCTAGAAAATGCTTTCGTATTGTAATGGGCAAAATATTCGCTCCAAATTATAATGTTAAATTCATATTAATACTTAGTAAATAATAGTATAGTAAATAGTAAATAGTAGCTTAGTCAAAACAAATTTAAAAGCAATTTCGTGTTAATATCTTCAAAATGAAAAACATCAGATTATTAACCACAATTATTTTATACTCAGAATAGCAAAAGAGTGTTTTAGTTATCCAAAAGGTTTAGACGAATTACTCTGTTAGCGCAGTCCTGTATCACAACGAAGAACTGGATTAGTTAAAAAGCGAAAGTAAGCGAAATTCACTTACTTATTTATGCATTACCAAGCTATTTTCTACAAAGATTGTGAGAGTGGTGTGCTTAGTATAAAGTGAATATATTTTATATTTAATATCAGAAACCATTCATATTTAATAATATTCTAATTCCAGGAGTTTTTTAAATATAAATTAAAAGTGATAAAAATGGCCTCCTTCAACGAAGAAAAAATAATAAATTCCACAAATATAAAAATAATCCACAAAAATAAAAATATGAAAATGTGGAATTATAAAATCCCACAAAATATTCCAATTGAAAATAGAAACGTTACTCATAAAAGAAGAATTTTTGGAAGCCATTACCAAAACTTCACCTAAGTCCAATTACAAGTGATTTATTAAAAGAAGACAAAAAAGCAAGGTTCATCATAAATTTATGAATAGAAGCAACGAAATATGACGTTACATGGGCACCCTTAAGGTTCCTGCCGGCGAAGACACTCACGACTAATGCTAATCCTATGAGGAGGGATTTTTCTAATATCTAGTTTGCATTTCGACATTTTATTTAAGGTACCCTGGGGTAATAACGCCACGTTAAGGTTCTACCAATTTTCACGGCTTAGTTTTAGATTGTATTTTTCAAACAAATATAAGATTTGATACAGCAACTCATTGACTATCTATGTGAAAAAAAAATAATTTAACAGATATGTATTCATAAAATGTAATGGCGTGATTTCTTGACTAATGCTATTGGGCGTTATTACCCACCTATATGGGTAATAACGCCATGCAAACAAAACTATGAAATAAGATGGAATAATGGCATGTAGATTACCCAATTCTAAAAATACAAACTCTACAAACTTAGAAATTGACAAATTGCATTCTAAGCTATTGAAAATGTTCACTTTTTTTTTTTTTTTTTTTTTTTTTTTTTTTTTTTTTTTTGTGAAAGTGTAAGAAAAATAAAGGTGTGGTGTGTGTGGGGGGGAGGAGGCAAAAGAATATCAGACCGTGAGCTTCTTTTTTCTTAAAAAAGACCGTTTAAATAGAATTATTTGAAACATTGCACAGTTTTAACTGTGTTTATTTGAATCAGTATTTAGGATGTAGTTCGGCCACTGTTGGGAATCATCAGGGGTATTAATGCCAAGGATTGGCATTATTACCCCGGTATAGTTAATGCGCAGTACATTTTAAACTACAAATTATCTCGAAAAGATATCCGAAATCTTCTACAACATTTTGAAAGTACATGAAATGCACTACAAATTTATGTAATAAACAAAGTATTTCCGGATTAAAAAAATTAGTCTTCACATCACAAAACGTATCACACAAATTTTAGATCAAGTGTAAATTTTAGTTGCTTGTAGAAGCAATAAGACCTACAAATGGAACAAATGAACTTTAAGCTGTTTTTTGCAATTTATATGATTTAAAACCCTTCTGCGCAGAGCACATGGGCGTTATTATCCCGCCTGGCGTTATTACACCAGACTAACTTATTTGTTTATTTATTTTACATTGAATAGCCGAAGTTCGTCTCTGTATTGCATCTTTTTTATTTCTTCGATTTTGGTCGCAGATATTTTTTATAAAGTTTCTTTCACTTTCAAAACCAGTACCAAAAATGAAAGTGTTATTCTAAATAATATTGGCGCCAAAATTGAAAAAGCAAAAATAAACAAATATTTAAGAAAGAAAATATGATTTCAACGACTTCTGTAACTTAAATGTTTTTATTTAAATGGTGAACGATTAAGCCCTATAAGCCCCTCTTTGACTGTGCCCTTAAACTATATTTTCGGCTTCATGAGTGATTTGATTGCCAGATTATAAAATAGGCAAAATATAGTTAGATCCATAAAAAAAATAATAAAATGAATAAGATATTGAAATTTTATTAATCACATGATTATAACTTAAAAGCAACTATTTATAAAAATTTTGGTGTCATTACATTTTGGTAAGTGCAATTTAAAAAATAAAGTTGATTATTTAAGTTTTTAAGTAAGTCAAAATATTTTAAAAGCGTATGTGGATAGAAAATATCCCATTTAGACATTATTAAAACTATAACAGTATTAAATTTAAAAGATTTTTTTTTTTTTTTTTTTTTTAATTTTGAAAAAAAAAAAATTACGAAACGTTCTTGGGTTTCAAGAATCACTCTGGCTACATTGAAGATGGTATCTATATCTATATTCATATTTTCCATTCTGAAATTGACACGTGATACATAACTTTTCAAGTTTACATTTATAAGATTTTAAAAAACAAAAAAGTAAGTTTTACAAAATAAATTGCAGACATTTTTTTTTCTCAGAAGTTAAATAGTGTTATTTATACGCGAGTAATTAAATCACAATATATGAGCATTGATTGTTGGAAGTACTTCTTCTATTGTAATATGCGTTTTTAAATTTAACTACTTTTTTTTTTTTTTTTTTTTTGAATTATACATGGTGTACTTAAATTTTGTAGATCATACCTTAGGTTGTGCAAAATATTTCGAGTACATTTAGACTTTGGTGTATTCCAGTAAATGATCTATAAATTTAAATGCTACATAGCATGCAAAAATGTAGTTCAGTTAAGAAAAGAATAACAAAGTTTAAATTTCCCTTTCAGCAATTTCCGTCATTTTTAAAATTTTATCAATTTTATTCAAAATTTATTGATGATTTATGTAATATATATATCTATTTAATTTTGTACTCATGATTCATTAATAAATTTTTGATAAATTTTATAAAATATTACTAATAATCATTTCATTACAATCATTATTTCATTAATAAAATCTTTAGTTGCACCTTTATGCATACATAATACATACTGTTTGTATTTTTTTTTAAAGTTATACTGTACGAATGTGTAACAATGTTTTTCGTCATGTTCTTGAACAAAGAGTTATGAGGATATGTAACCCATGTAACAATTTTTGAACATCCTGACTAACGTCGTTATTTGATTAATAATTTATGTTATAAAAAATCCTTTTATCCTTTTAAGATGTATTTTATGAATTTAAAATAATATTTTCGTAATGTTAAATCAAAAGCTACCAGAGAAGGTAACCCCGACAATAATTTATGGACATCCTGGATATAATCGTTGTTTGATTGATAATCAAACAACGTTGATATAATCGTTGTTTGAGTTGCATTCTATGCGTCCCCGCCATGGATGTATAATAGTTCGTCTTTTTCAATAACATAAGGTATTTCATAAACCCCTGCAAGATCCTTCTGTCCTATAGGATCAACTTGTTTATAAGGTAAACTCTTTAATTTTGGTGGCGGCGTCGCAATCAATTCAATATTAAACTTTATCAATTTTAATTTTAGCTTTTTTAAATTTAAATTTTTAATTTAATTTTATTTAATGTATTTTGTAACAACTCTCTCACGAAATATGAATTTTTTATTAAGTTATTTATAAAAAAAAAAAGGTGAAGTTCTTAAAATTTTGAGATTTAAAAAAATGTTGTGGATTTAAAAAAAACTTTTTATTTTTGAATATTTAACGTCTTTTAATTATTTAACTTTTGCATCGTTTTTATGTTAATGTGTTTAAAAATTGTATTACATGGAGATCTCTAATCAAAAATTTTTATTTCAGCTTATTTCACTTTAATACACTGCAAATGAAAAAAGCAAACTTGGTTGTGAACCAGTGGCATATCCATTTCAAATTCATGCACCTCCTTAGATTTCTTTCCATTGGAACTTATGTATGGACTACGGAACACCTGATTTTGCCATTAAGAGTTTATTTTACATTAATTTAAAAAGACAATAGTAAACTGTAGCAAATAAAAAAAAAGATACATAGAACATTTTAATTTAACAAATTACAACGACTATTTGGAAAATGATATTTTCAAAGACTAAAATTTTAAAGAGTTATAAATAAATACTATATTTAAATTAATAATAATAATAATAAACATCATTTTTAGGATGTTCATAACGAGTCATATATTTCGTACGCCGTGCATTAAACATTGATATTCCTAGACCAATGATATGCCACTTTATCTGTTTAAATTGTGCTTTTTTATTTGATGGAGTTAATCCGATTGACGTCTGAACGCCTCATATTGCATACGACTTGGATTAAACATTAATATTCCTGGACCCATCATAATAAAATTTTAAAAGAAATTTCAGTTTTACAATTTTCGGAACTGCAAATTTTTAAACTTCTAAAAATCGTACATTTTAAATTTTTGCACCGTTGCGTAGAGAAAAAAAAAATCCACTTTTAAATGAAATTTGTTTGAAATCATTATCACAATTTGTTTTCAAACTATTATTTTTTTTTAAGTTTTTATTACTTTTTTTCTGTCATTGTGGCAAAGAAGTATTCCATTTTTGGACATTAAACATGGACCAATCAGAAAACGAATAAAATCAAATAAATTGCGGAGTTCAACTAATAAAAAGATTCAGGTATACTTCAGATTTCCCTATTTTTTACCGAGGACAACAACTATTTTCCAAATAGTTAATTAAAAATTCAATAGTAAGCTGCTATAATTCTTAAAAGACAGAGAGAGAGAGAATCGTATTTTCTTTCTTTCAATTGTTTTCTCTGCTAAGGATAGTTAGAAGGGGGAGAAGGAGTGGCTTTTGCGTAGAAAAAAAACTAGCTTTTTCACTTGGTAGAATAATTTTTCATCTAAATACTTTTAAAAAAGAAAATAACTTTACAATCATCTGCGAAACAGTTTATTTTAACTGAAACCATCGGACTAGTCAGGTGTTTCAATAGTCAGCAGTTTTGGATCACTATTATTTATAAAACTAGCTGACTCGCCCGGCGTTGCTTATGGGTCTATGATAACAATGATGCATAAAAAAAAATATATAATATTGATAAAAATGAAAAAAAAATCGATTCAAAAAGCACAAAGACTCGAAAAATTCGTTAAAAATTACTTCGAAAATAACATTAAAAATCGATGAAATTCAAAAATCGTAGTAGACAAAATTTTCTAAATTAGGCTAAAAGTTTAAACGATTTTCCTTTTAATAATGCCAAAAAATAATAAGAAAAATCGCATTGAAAAATTCGTCAAATAATCAAAAATCGCTGCATGAATTTCGAATAAGCTTTATTGAAAAGAGAATTATATTTACTATGTTGGGTTAAAAGAATGAAACCGTATTCGTTTTACTAATGTGGAAAAATCTCCTCGAAACATAAAAAGAAAGCTAAAAATCGTTCGAAAAATTAAATGAAAAAAAATCTAAGCAAAAAATTAAAAATCGGGCTGATGAACAATTCTTTTGCTTTACATGTTTTTAAAACAATTTTAGTAAATCCATTTGATATGTAAAAATCGACGTAATGAAAACATAAGCAGGCAAAATAAATTTAGCATTTAGCTATTTCGCAGACACATAAATGAAGCCTTTCTACAAAAATTCTCACACATTTTGCAATGAAAGATCTCTTTTTTCTACGAATCTTTGAAACAGCGTGTACTGAAATATTTTATGTATATGCTTTTCTTTATGTTTTTTAACTATTTTTTTAAATCTTTAATCAACAACAGCAGTTTTGTGTGACTTTAATCAGTTGTTAAATTTTCTGGACGATGTTTTAATCTCTAAATATCTCCCTATTTTCTCCAATGCGAAGACTATATTGAATTTTTGGTGACCAAATATGCCTTCCAAAAATATGCGCTCAGCATGGGAAGCATTTCTCGTCTTTCCTCCACACTATCAATTAAGAACAAAGAGGAAGGAAGAGTGGGAGTATGGTCGGACTAATGATGTAACCCCGTCACCATGACAACGGCGTCATCATCATTAGCTCCCAGAAGAGAGGGGGAGGAGGTACCAAGAATTAACGGAGACTTATTCGATTAGATATTGTTTATTAAACCCCAACCCAAAGACGCAATTCGATTACAACTGCCTTTCACAGACGATCTTTTAATTTCGGCTTTTGTGTCGCAGATGACCCAGGGGGGTGGTGCTCCTCTACCTCCACACAGCCCTTGGAAAGAAGTACAGTGCTGAAATTTCTGTAAACTAGCAAAGAAATGGGAGGGGGGGGGGGAGAGCGTCGCATCAAAGTTAAAGAAGCGTGCATGATGAATGAACATCTATTGGTAAGAATGCGTCACCTGGGGTTTTGTCATATACAAAGATAATGAAAGGTACGGCGTACTTGTTGTATATGCCTAGACAGAAAAGCTTTTCGAATTAGGAAGACAACATAATGGGCGATTCATTCTTTTCAAATTAATGGTTGTATTACATTAAGAATGCATATCAATAAAAATAATCATGTAGTCAGATACTTAATTCGCTTTATGGGCATTTTTTTATATGTTTTTAACTTAGACCTCAGTTTGTTTCTATGTGCTTAAAGATTATAAAGGTTTTATTTTAAGTAGATAACATAAGAAACGTACATTAATAAGTTAACGAAATTTATTCTTTTCAAATAAAGTTTGCATTACATTAAGAATAAACGCAATAAAAAATAACAATGGAGTCAAGATCTTATTTTTCTTTATAAGGTTTGAGTTTAGTTCCCTGTTCATTGCTATATATTTCTTTTTATAGCAAAAACTAAATATGGTTGATCAAAATCTACCGATCTGCAATGTTTCAAAGAACAAAATCGTTTTAAAGGAAAATTTTATTGATATTCACATGTATACTTTTTAATTGATTGCATTAAATGCATGAATATAGTAATGTAACGTTAATAAAACTCAAATATTTAAAAAAAAAATCAGTAAATAGCGACAATATCTGAGAGTGGCAAAATAGCTCCGATTCTAAAAATGACATCCTTTTCAAAAATAGAAATTTTTATTACTCATGAAAACTGTAGGAAATCCCAATTCTCAATTCCACAAGTTTCGTTGTGAAATTCTCTTTGTGAAAATATGCAAACTGTTTGTGAGATGCTTTTATGTGAATTACAAAAATAATATTAACTGTGAACATATCTTATCCAAGAAGAGAATACGTGACGCCACCAAAACTAATTTTACTCACTAGTTATAAATATTCACACGAGATGTCGGCACCAAAATTAAATGTCCCGTATCCGTTACGTAACCCTCCAAAGAACAGTGGTTTTTGCTGACATAATAACTTTCCTTCATTAGACGTGATATCACTCTTTGATATACTTTTGATGGCCACGAACTTTTTAGTCTTGGGCTGATTTTTCAACCAAGCCGGAACTATGTTAAATTTATCTTCAATTCCATTGTTTGAAAGTTTTATGATTCAAAACGGATGTTAAACTTAAACTGCTGAACCTTTTCAGTCCCAAATAGCACGAGCGCTCTTCAGTTTTTATGTCGAGAAAATCAGAACATTTCGAGCGTTGTGAACCACTGGTGATACACCGATTGGGACTTATCGACATAAAATAAAAGAAACGCTACACTGATAAAAATTTCACCGTTAGATTACGGGAAAAGATTGGCAGCACAGATTCCAGCATCTTCCTGTAATATTACAGTATGTACCGTTTTCTATTTACACCGCATATGACCGTAAACCACTGTTACTTTCCAGAATGTATCTGACCATAAGTCACCGTAATTTTCCAGAATGTATCTGACTGTAAATCACCGTAATTTTCCAGAATGTATCTGACCGTAAATCACCATAATTTTTAATAATGTATCTGACAGTGAATCACCGTAATTTTTAATAATGTATCTGACTGTGAATCACCGTAATTTTTAATAATGTATCTGACCGTAAATCACCGTAATTTTTAATAATGTATTTGACCGTGAATCACCGTAATTTTTAATAATGTATCTGACTGTGAATCACCGTAATTTTTAATAATGTATCTGACCGTAAATCACCGTAATTTTTAATAATGTATTTGACCGTGAATCACCGTAATTTTTAATAATGTATCTGACTGTGAATCACTGTAATTTTTAATAATGTATCTGACCGTAAATCACTGTAATTTTTAATCAATACAAAACCCCTTAATGGATTAAAAGTTTTGACGCACCTGTTTATTTTATGGCTCTAAGAATTTTGAATATGAATTTTAAAAAGAATGATATCAAATTTTGAGTGACGCCATGCTATTAATTGAAAAATGCATTTTTGTACTATTTCATTAATCATTTTATTTTTTTTTCTATTTATAATAGCATGTGAAAAAGTTACTTTCAACATGAAAAGACATGTACAACTTTATTCACCTATGCTTTTCCACACATATCTCCCATATATTCAAAATATATGTTTTAAAAGATATGATATAAAATTTAAGTGACGCCTTTATGTGCCTTTAAAAAGTTTGTTTTAAATTTCAGTTTTTTTTTCATTTTGATTTGGTAAAATATATTTACACATCTAAAAAACTGTTTTAAATTTATATTTCGTTGTTAAATATGTAATTTTCATTGAATCTATACTACGAATCGGAATGCATATATCTCAATAATCTGATTATCATTTGTGTCACGTTATTAAAAATTGTAAGCAATATTTATGTAAATGGTTTCTTTGTGCTAAATTATCCAAACTAAGTGAAGCGCATGTAAATGGATAATCTGACGCAAAGAAACCATTTACATAAATATGGCTTACAATTTTGATTAACATGACACAAATGATAAATCAGTTTATTGAGATAAATGCATTCCAATGCATAGTATAGATTCAATGAAAATTAGATATTTAACAACGAAATGTAAATTTAAAACAGTTTTTTAAATGTGTAAATATATTTTGCCAAATCAAAATGAAAATAAACTGAATTTTAAAACAATCTTTTAAAAGGCACATAAAGGCGTCACTTAAATTTTATATCATATCTTTTAAAACACATATTTTGAATTTATGGGAGATGTGTGTGAAAAAGCATAGGTGAATAAAGTTGTATATATCTTTTCATGTTGAAAATAACTTTTGCAAATGCTATTATAAATATAAAAAAATAAAATGATTAATGAAATAGTGTAAAAATGCATTTTTCAATTAATAGCATGGCTTCACTCAAAATTTGATATCATTATTTTTAAAATTCATATTCAAAATTCTTAGAGCCATAAAATAAACAGCTGCATCAAAACTTTTAACCCATTAACGGGTTTTGTATTGATGCCATTACTTTTTTTAGGTTAGCGATCATTGGATTGGTATAATATACATTTGTGAGATTTAATGCAGAATTTAAGAAGATAAAATCGAAAAATTAATATTTTCTTTACATTTTTTGAATAAGAAATATCCTGTATTTGTCCGATTTTAAACCCAAAACAGATGTAATTAAAAAGAAAAGAAAATTATGCTACTCTGAAGCAATTGCAACAAAAATTTTCCTTATTTATTAATCTAAATACAACTTTACTTTTAAGTCTATTTCATATCCTAAGTTACCAACTTTATGATACATTTTTGAATTCATTTTATTCGCAAAAATTGTGAAGTATTTAATGCTGAAATTGCACAATCGAAAAATTTGTTCCATTATTTTGGTAAAAGCTTTTTCAGAAAAAAAGATTTTCCAGAAATGTTCTGAAAGTTAGCGTTTTAAACCACATTTCTAGTCGGCGAATGTAATAATGTAATAAATTTAATTTTTCTATATTTCTTATTTTTGAAACTTATCCTTAAAATAAATATGAATTAATCTTTTCTTTTTAAACACACACATATATATATATGTAAATTAAAGATTAAAAAAAATTACATCATATTCTGAAAAGTTACATTGATATGGATGCTGAAAGCAAAATTCGCAGTTTCTGATACATAAATATGAAGCGAAAATGTTAACAAAGTAATTTCTTTAAAATTGGAAATTTAATTAAGATCTAAATGCATAAAAATTGATTATTTAGAGCTATAAATATTAGCTTGTTCCAATTTTTATTATTTTTTTTTTAATTATGTATTTTAGTTCATTTTATATTTGCTTTAAAGATACAAAACAAAAAAAGGCTTTACTTCAGAAAACAAATATAACATAATTAGAAACATTTGTATCCTAAACATAAAATATAAATATAAAATACCAAAAACTTGTATGTTATTAAGCATAATTATTTTAATAGATATAGCATTTGGTACGGATGGGACATGCCCCATCCCTCCTGAGTCATAGTGTCCTGTCCTTACCTTAGAGCAACATTAAAATAATTAGTTTTTTTCAACAAGCATAGGATTTTTATATTTAACTTAACTGTTTATTTATAAAAGGCATATTGTTGAATTTACAAAATACTAAAAACAAAAATGAGATTGAAAATGTACATTAAACATTCGAGTAATTCTTATTTTTAGGTATTGTAAAATGGCCTTTATAAGTCTCAAACTAATAGTTGCAACTATAAAAAGACTTATAACAACAAGTATAAAACAATGATTATTCCATGTGGCGGAAAAGTCTCAAATTAAAAATAAAACATATTTTAAGAATTATTGCAGATGTCCCATCCCTTAATACTCTTCCCTAGTCACAAATTAGCACGTCATTTCTAGATAGATCCGAATGGAAAGACGAAAAAGGAGAAAGTTTAGTTTTTAATTGGGGTGATGTGCAGAAATGGAGATATCTTTTTACGGAATTCCTTATTTTTGCATATTATTTTATAAGAACTTACTGAAATATTCTATTAAATTCAATTTTTAATGCCATATAATGATTGGAATCAAAGGCTATATTTAAAAAAATAATTTTGTACTTTTCATTTATTTTTTATGTTTTTAAATCACTGCATAATGTTTTTGTATTAATGTTTATACTTGAGTTATTATTAAAAAATAATTTTGTATCTCTCATTTATATTCTAAATCATTACAAAATATTATTCTAGCATAAATATTGGAACACATATTTCTTTTCTCATACATATATTTCTTTGAACAGAAATTATGCATTAGATTATTTCGTTTGTTAATAGGAATTGATAAAAAAATCATATATTCTGCAACAAAGTTCCTCGCTCATCCAAATCTTCGGGTCATATTGCTAGAAAGTACACAATACTTCTGCACTCAGTTTTCTTTAAATATTTTAAAAAATTAAAATGACTTTTTTTAACAGATTTTTAAAAAAAATAAAATCTTCAGGGGCTCTCTCTCTCTTTTTTTAATTTATTTTTTGCAATTTAAAAAAAAATGACTTATGGATAGTTATTATAATTGTACAATGGTTATTTAAAATTTGAATCACTAAAATGATTTTTTAAACTAAACTAAAATTTAAAAAATACAAACTTTGTATTTATTCATTCAAATTATTCTTTGCAATTGAAAAAAAATGTTTATTCAAATTGTAAATCATGTTTGTTATTATTATGAATGCTCGACGATTGTAAAAAAATACTTTTAAATTACAATGCTTTTTTTTTATTAAAGGGATTTTTCCAATTTGATTTTTAAAACTAAAATCTTTGCATTTTTTTATTCCAACATTTGTTTTCTACAATTTAAATGATAATAGAAAAATTAAAATTTGTAACATTTTCAAATCTTCTGCCATTTTGCACTTACAATCTATCGACAACAACGTGCGTACGATGCGTCACAGGGATATTGGCAATAAGATCGAAAAATAAATTTCGCCTAGAAAAAAATTTACGTCAGTTACAGACATAAATATATATCTTCACTGCTACCAGTTTGTAATGGTTTACCTCACCTTTAAACCTTAATAGAATTTATTGCGTTATTCAAGTATGAAAATGGGACACGACAAAAAAGGTGGAAATTTTTTTCCATCAATACAACAGCTTTAAACTCTTATAATTTAAGTGTCATTTTAACAAAGAATAAATTTAAAACTAACTCAGGTAAGATTTTTTTTTTTTAGAAAGTTTTAATAATGTTTAAGAATGAGCCAAATATATCAAATCCATTTATGCGAAGTACAGTCATTAATTTTCCCAAAACAAATATTCTGAATAATTCAGCCATTAAATCCCCCCTTTTTTTCTTAAAAAAATATCTTGACTAAATTGATTTTTGCTTCAGAAATAGAACTAAAAAAAAAATTACACAGAAATTACCCTACACTGTTGTATAAATGGCATAAAATAGAATAAAATAGAATATTTCCAAAAAGAAACTTCCTTTCACTTTGAATTTTCAAAATCTAAAAAAGATTTCCATCTTGAAAGACATTCAGAGCAACTTCATTTACAATAGTTTCAGATACGAAGCTCACTTTTCAGTTTATGCCTATTTTGTGCAACAATTCACAAACAAACTCCAAGGGTTTGAGTAGGCAAAATGTCCAATTATTAAATGTCTGCCCCCCCCCCCCCTAATTATCCTTCTAAAATTTTCTTTGCATTTCTGCACCAAACTAGAGAATGACCAAAATTCTCTGGTGGTGGTGGTAAAAAAAGGTGGAATTCTTTTTTTAGTAGGAATTACAAGTAATAAAATTTTCCATTAAATTTCAGTGGTGATGTAAATGTATACAAATTGGAAACTTGTGTATCATCATAAATGATAATTATTAGGATAGTAAATGAGCATAGAATAACGATTTCAGGACCACACATGATTTCATGCTTTGGTAACATTACAGTATCCAAAAAATGTGGCAACATTGTTTATTTTTGTACAAGAATATCTCTGTATAGCAGATAGATAACAAATTTGTCGACAGAAAGAGATTTTGATTTAAGCTGTTTCTTTTTAATTATGCTCCTCAAACAGAATTGCCCAGTCACAAAAATAATCATAGTTGCAGTTATTCGTACTGAAATTGGTTTTAATAAATCTAAAAATCTGATCAAGATCAGAGAATAATGCCTACAAATACATTTCAATGTATTGATAATCATAATCGATGCCACATTAAAAAAAGTAATTTTTGGACTTGAGCAACTTCAGAACTTGGAGATATTCAAACCAATCCACATTTTTGCAATTTACATTAAAGATATTCATCCATCTCATATATGTAGAAAAATAAAATATGTTACCATCTTTTTCTGACAGATTCTATAATTTAACCCTATGACCATCAAGGAATTTTCTGTATTTTCACAAAACTTATAAATCTAAGGGTATGCATTTTTTTAAATCATGGTTTGATACTATGATTACTTTGATATCTCTTACAATCATTTTAATATGATTTATGAGATCAGAAAAATACATTCTAGAATGTTAAGGGTGTATTCAAATCCAAAATGATTAGTTTTCTTTTTTATTCATTTGATTTTTGCTATACACCCAGCTGGTGTGTTGTGTTATTTAGAAACTTACATAATATGCTGTCTTTGTCAATTTTTTCATAAAAGCACAATTATTTCAAAAAGTGATTTCAAATAAGCATTAACTAAATTTCTCAAAAGAAGATAGTTTAAAAAAGTCATACTGAAACAATTGTTTATGAAGCGAAATTTTAATTGTACAAGGATTAATTTTACATTAGATATTTAAGCTTCAACAAGCCATCTGAAAGCTGCAAGCTTTGTAATTAGCTTACACACTTTACTATTTATATTGCAAGGCTTTGGAGTTTTCTTAGCTTTTGATCCTTTCTGCGTATTGATATCCAAAAAGGCTCTGAAAATAAAAACATCAAAATATTAACATTACACTTTTTAAAAAATAACAGTTGTAAATATATGAAGCTATAACACAGTGGTTAACTAATCTTGTAATTTTCAAATTTTATGATAAAAGAAATTTAACTGCTTAATAAATGTGCATAAGAATGTTTACAAAATAGCATTTACAACCAAAAACTGTGTCCTTAAAACAAACTTACTTTTCTTATTTCTAAAATCACAAAAAATAGATAATATATGGATCAGCATATACAATAGAATTCAAGAGTTCTGTAACATCAATTGGCAAGAAACTCTATTTGAACATATACTTTATGGATGCACAATCTGTAGCCTGCAAATATTGTCAGTTTATATTTGGGAAAAATTAAGTTTTTGTCCAGTTTACAGGAAGTTAATTTTGTCAATATGTTACAGAAAAATTGTCATAAAAATTACGAATTATGTTATCGGATGGCAAAATGGTGGTATATAGTCGTGTATTTATTACATATACTAATTACATCAAAGCAGATAAAATTTTGATTTTTAGCTTAGCAATTTTTGAATATATTAACTTTGAAAAGTAAGCAAAGTCATAACTTAACAATGTGGAAAAATTTCAGTTTTATTAATGCAGTCATAATATCTCATATCCATTATACCATGAGAATTTTTTTATATGTATATTTGTAATAGAAAACAAAATGAAAAAAAATTGTGGGTAATTGGTAACATTTTAAAATTTAATAAAACTAAATTTAAATCATATCAAAGAAATCATAAAAGTATTCCATTCATTTATATTTATTGAATGATATTTTAAAATTATATAATGGAAACATTAAAAAAAGATCTCTAATTACATTAATTCCTGCAATTTTTATTTTTTTTTTTTAACTTTAATTTCAATGGGAAAAAATCATTTATATTGATGCCAATAAATGGCACCAAAACAAAAGTTGAAATCAGCCTACAGAGCATAATTGATGAAAAAAATGTTTACTTGAGATAATTTTTGTTGTTAATGAAAGTGAAATATGCATTAATAATATAATTAAAGGCTACAAATATTTTAAAAGCATGATTGGATATTATAACTATTTTAATGAATCACTCGGTCATTAATTTGTTTCTAAATTTGGAATTTGTTATTTTGAATGGCAATATTGAAACATTTATTTTATTTATAACAGCTAATATTTAAATTAGAACTTAATATAGTATAATTGTATATAATATGTATGTTTTATACAAAAATATGCTCAAAACACATTTCAGACAAGAATTAATCATAGCTATCATATGTTAACTTAAGTTTTCCATTAAACCTAACATGGCATTCAGCTACAATTGATTCGGAAACCAGAATGGTTTGTACCAGACTGGTTATCTACACTTTTTACTACTCAGATTTTATTATAAGTAATTAACTCTGAGCACAAAACTCCTATCAATGCTGTCTCATACCAATTATTCAATGGACATTTCTGTACAAGGTAAAATATTGAAAAAAAAGCAGCAAATAGTTAACTGAAGTTATCAACGGACAAATGATACGATAAAATACATATAAATGTCTTATAAAATCATTATCCTCACTTTTGAATAAATTCCATAGTTGCTTGTAATGTCTCTGGGTACTTCAGATTGAATACATAAAATGATCCAAACCACATGGCCACCGCAGTAACAAAATTTGTAAAATCTACAAAGTGGGAATTTCCCCAGCAAAGGATGCATTTTGACTCCGAATCATAAGGATTACCTTTAAAAAAATATAGCAGATACTAGAGCACAATAAATAATTTTTTTCCATACAAACAGTAATAAATAAGGGCCACAAGAAGTCTATTCAAACTAAGACTGAAAACTTTAAAGTAAGGTGGGTCATTCCACGTGAAATCAACCAATTTAAAGAAAACTTGTTGCATCATAGTCAGATTTTTTTTTTAATTTTTATCATAGACAGACATAGTAGTGAAACCCTAAAATCTAAAATTTAAAAGTAATTTTCACAATATTGACTGAGATATAGCCATTTGAAAATTGACCATTTTTACGAAATGGCAGCCATCTTGGAATCTTATCAGTATCTAAATATGGCTATAACTTGACAACTAATGGTTCAAAATTTATATATCTGGTACCAATTTGAAACTATTTCTACAAAGAATGCATATTTTACATCAAAACAATAGTAAATTTTTATTTCTTTATTTTTTATTATGTGCAAACTGAAAATATCACCCCCAAAAAAGGGCCGTTGTAATGGCCCATAAAAAAAATGAATCATCATAATTTTTTCTAAAACTTCGTAAAAACATTGCTCCATGTGTGTGCTTTAAATAATAAAAAAAATTGGAGAGGTAAAAACTATTGTTTTAAAAAAAATGATTTTTTACACTTAAGGTGTCACTAACCAAATAATGCTTATTTTAGAATCTAACTATCCCTTATTTTAGAAATAATGGCTAAAATAAAATTTTCTAGCATTTAAATTAATATATTGTGTGTATATTATATAATTCACTAAAGAAATATCATTTGTAAAGCTATTTATACTAAATATTCATATATTAAAATATAAGCAAATTTTCATTTTATTCATTCAAAGTAATAAGAATGTATTTTATTAAATACATTCTTATTACTTTTTATTTCATTTAAAATATGAGAATATAATTCTCAAAACATATTTACATAAACATTAAATACTTTACTATAATGGAGTACATTTAAAAAAAAAGTCACATAATATTTTCCCTGAAATATTGGAGAAATACTAGCTGTAAATCGCAGTTGAATTCATTCAATTGTGCAATTTAAATAAAATAAAAATATATAAATTACATTTATATAAATTTTACCACATAAATTTCATTTTTTAACTGGAAAAAATGTCTTAAATAGGTTCTATGTATAGGGGAGAGTGGGGAGAAATGGGACACTTTTTACAAAAATTAGAAAATCATTTTTGTTTGACACAAAAACAAAAATTTTGATATTTTGAATATAAAATAAAACACTTTCTAATGTTCTTGAACAATATAGTTAAACAATTTTATAATTCAAGAAATTGTAAATTTAAAAATGTGTTCTCATACCACCCCACTAACAGGCAGGAATGAGACAACTTTAAAACAATGTATTATAAGAAACAAATTATTCTTGTGCCGGCTATATTTACAATCTAACAAAGATAATAGGTTGATAATGTCTGTACTACATCAAATTTCAGTATCTTCATCGCTGGAAAGATAATTCTGGATTATTAGAGATGATAAGCACTCGTTCAATTTATTTATATTGTGTTGTAAATGATTATATTTTCAATGCTATAGTTAATATACTATCCTTTAAAAGTATTTGCATAATAGCAATTTATGCTCATCTTATTAAAAAGTAAGAATAAGACTTGTCCCGCCCCCCCCCCCTTTGCTGGCATGTCCCATTGCTCTCTCTACCTTTTTTTTATTATAAACAGAAATACTGCTTTTAGGCATAGTTTAAATTATGGTTAATATACAGTATAATATTCCATAAATAGAAGAACTATTACATTTATGCATAATCAAATCATTTTTACAGAAAGCATAAAAACTATATGATGTAAATTTACTTTTGATTCTTGAAATAATATTTTTCTTTATAGAGTTGCAAGCTTAAGTCAATCAGCTACTTTTTTTCAATTGAAGATTCAGGTACTATTGCTTCATCTAATGTGTGATTGGTGAAATATTTAGAATGATACATAAAGAGAAAAACCTGCTGTCACATTCGTCCCACTGTCCCATTCCACCCCACTCTCCCCTATATGTAACGTAAATTCTCACTTATATGTATTGCATTTACAGGTATTTTATAATTATACATTACATTCCTTAACTTTTATTTTTCAGTGTAAAAGTTTTTCCAATTGTATATTTTTTTGGGGGGGAAAGGGGGGTTTGGGGATGAATTCCTACAAAATTAATGCCAAAGAAAATTTAAATATACATTTACATTAATATAGATTTTAGAAATATTTATTTTAACCATTATTTATTAAATTAGAAATAGTTACAGATTCTAAAATGATCATTATTTGGTTAGTGACACCTTAAGTGTAAAAAATCATTTATTTTAAAACAACAGTTTTTACTTCTCCAATTTTATTATTTAAAGCACACACGTGGAGCAATGTTTTTACCAAGTTTCAGAATGATATTTTACAAATAATTTTATGCAAAACAAATTTAAATCATGAAGAGTACTTTTGTGCCTTTCTTCCTTGGAATTTCAAGTGACTGACTTGTATTACCATCCTCATTAGGTATAGATATACGATTTACATCTTCATGCGGATCAGTTTTTATTTGAGAAATATTATGATACCTGGATATGTGAGATGTTAATGATGATATATTTCTAAATTTTCTACCGCAAGAACTGATTGGACATTCAACAATTATGCAACATTTTATGTGTTTTTTTAAATGTGAAACAAGTTCGCTTCGAAGGGCAAATTTTTCATCACATGACAATACATTGCACTTAATATTGCAACGTTGCTGAAAATCGTAACATGTTTTTGCTACCTCATGTTTGTGAAACCGTGTAATGTGAGTTCTTAAAGAAAAATACGATTTCCACGATTGATGACAATTTGAAAAAAACACTTAAATTTTACGTTTGCAACATGTGAATGAATTTGGAGATGAGATAAATATCCTTTAACTGTATGGAAAATTGAACAGCATGTATTGCATTCTGCGGACTTATTTGCTTGGCTACTAATGCACAATCAAATTCTATAAATTGGACAACTGATAAACTAAATAGAGAAAGCGAACATAATAAAATTACTTACCGTATTTGTATTTCCGCTGCGACAACGTGATGTTGATTGTTGTGTTGTGTTGCATGAATGCTGCGCTATTTCATTAACGACTGTGGTTGGCTGTTACGATCGCAGTTTGTGGTCGGGAATAACAGTGATCTATTGGAATAGTACGTGATTCGCTGTTAAAGACCGTAAAAGTCTGCATACGATTCGGTCTTGGCTGTAAATGGCTGTTAAATCAAGAATGATACTAAAAAAATAATCAGTTACGGTCGATAACGGGTTGTTATTGGTAAAGACTGATATTTAGCGGGTAAATGCAATATTTACAAAAATGCAGTAATTCACAGTAAAATATGCAGTGAAGTACTGTAAAGCAACAGCTATTTTTATCAGTGTATGACGCTGTTGGAGTCTTTTTGGCATAAAATAAAAGAAGCGTTATCGCACTGCTTGCGTCTTTTTAACCGACTTCAAAAAGGAGAGGAGGTTATCAATTCGACGCGTATGTATTTTTTTTTTTTATGTATGTACACCGATTACTCCGAAACTATGCAGCCGATTAATTTGGTTTTGGTGTTAAATTAAAGAGCTTACTCTCGGATTGGTACCACATCCATTTAATAGAAATTGGTTCAGTAGTTTTTTAGTAATTAAGCAAAAACTATTAAAATTAGCGTTTGTTCGGTAATTAAAACTATTGAATTAGTTCCTACAATTGAGTGAAGTCAGGATGGCCAAGCGGTTTAAAGCGCCTGATTTAAGCTCTGGTTCTCGAAAATGACAATGGGTTCGAACCCCGCTCCTGACATGCATGCGTACAATAATTTTCCGTATTATAATTTTTACATATATATTTTACAAATTAAATACTAATTATGCTATTAAGAATATTTTGTATTTAACCATTAGCACAGAGTATCAGAGATCTTTTATCAACTCAATACTTTATCAGTGAAAGAGTGCTAAAATAATTGACTTTCAAAAAGTAACATAACATTGAATAAGTTTCCGAACCTATTCAGTATTATAATTTTTACATATATATTTTACAAATTAAATACTAATTATGCTATTAAGAACATTTTAACCGACTTCAAGAAGGAGAGGAGGTTATCAATTCATCGCGTATGTATTTTTTTAATGTACGTTCACCGATTACGCCGAAACTATCCAACTTATTAATTTAGTTTTGGTGTTAAATTAAAGAACTTACTCTCGGATTGGTACCACTTCCATTTCATAGAAATTGGTTCAGTAATTTTTTAGTAAACGGGCAAAAACTATTAAAATTAGTGATTTTTTGCTAATTAAAACTGTTGAATGAGTTCCTGCCATGGAGTGCAGTCAGGATGGCCGAGCGGTCTAAGGCGCCTGATTTAAGTTCTGGTTCTCGAAAGAGAGCGTGGGTTCGAATCCCACTTCCGACATACATGTATACAACAACCTGTTCCTTATTATAATTTTTACACAGATATTTTGCAAATTAAATACTAATTATGCTATTAAGAATATTTTGTATTTAACCGTTAGCACAGAGTATCAGAGATATTTTACCATTAGTCAGTAGATCATAGTACCATAGATCAGTACTTTATCAATAAAAGTGTGCTAAAATAATAGACTTGCGAAAAGTAATATGGCGTTGTTCACCGTTTAGATTGCAGTCAGGATAGTCGCGCGGTCTAAGGCGCCCGATTTAAACTCTGGTTCTCGAAAGAGATCGTGGGTTCGAACCCCATTCCTGACATCCATGTATAACATACAGTATTTTTCCGTATTATAATTTATTTAACTGACTTAAAAAAAGGAGAGAAGGTTATCATCAATTCGACCGCGTATGTACTTTTTTTTTATATATGTTCACCGATTACACCGCAACTATCCAACCGATTAAACTAAGTATTACGGTATAAATAACTAAAAAGTAAGAAATAAAATAAACTTTTTCAAAAAAAAATATAACCGACTTCAATCAACGCTCTAAAAAGAGTTAAATAATTTTTTAAAATACCCTAATGATGAATTGTTATCTAATAACCACACATCAGATATCATGTACCGACAAAAAAAATGGTTATAAGTTTAATACATAGAACTTAATATCCAGAAAACATGGTTTTTCGACAGAATATTTTTTACAAGAGATTAATTTACATATTTTTGATTTAATTTATGAATATATACATATAAAAAGTAATGAATTACTTTTTGAAGTTGGTGCCAAACTATTGTAAGTATAGAAAGAATTATGGTTATATTATGCCTAATGTCATAAATAAAATGGTAAAAATCATTATTGACTGTGATCGTTTGGCACCAACTTCAAAAAGTAATTCATTACTTTTTATATGTATATATTCATAAATTAAATCAAAAATATGTAAATTAATCTCTTGTAAAAAATATTCTGTCGAAAAACCATGTTTTCTGGATATTAAGTTCTATGTATTAAACTTATAACCATTTTTTTTGTCGGTACATGATATCTGATGTGTGGTTATTAGATAACAATTCATCATTAGGGTATTTTAAAAAATTATTTAACTCTTTTTAGAGCGTTGATTGAAGTCGGTTATATTTTTTTTTGAAAAAGTTTATTTTATTGGCATAAAAGAAGCCTTATCAAGCTGAACATAAACTAAAAGAAGCGCTGTCACGCTGCTTGTGATTTTTCGGCAGTGTTTTTTCAAAACACTTTGGGATTCAAACGGTTAAATTAGCAGTTAACTTATTCTAAATCTCCAACAATTCTGAAAAGTTCATTATTGTATTCAGTTTAATCGGATTATATAATTTTTATCGTATTATCTATTGATTTCATCGTCTATGTAACTTAGATGATTGATTAAAAAGAATTCAGCCAACAAATGCCTAAACGAAATTGATCTTCTTTTATCAGTGCTCCAAACACTTTTATTTTCAAATAGAATAAAATTTTTACATAACTTTCAACAGGAAAATTCGCTTTTCTTAATTGATAATGCAAACGAATACATGATTTTACTTCATAAACTAAGTTTCTTTAGCCAAATACTACGCGAACTGACGTGGTCTCCTTTTCCCTTTAAAAACAAAATATTTAATCACGACTGAACCAATATGGCGTCATGCTCACTGACGCATATTTCCCCACATAAACAGAGTGAGTCTCTTTCTATACTTATTTAAAGATCTCTGGTATATATGAAATAAGATATTTCTGGAAATTAGTTCAGTTCCACATAATCGTAATAAGGATTCAACAAAACTTTCGGAATTAAAATGATTGCCATAAATGAAGAAGCTTGGAAGCATGAAATACAGTAAAACTCTGGTTATCCGAAAAGCATTGGGACCGAAGCATTTTCGGTTAACCGAAGTTCCATAGTAATTTTCGGATAACCGGGGTTCCACAGGAGTTTTCGAATAAGCGGGAGGATTATGGTGAAAACTGGTTTGATGAGTTGTCTGACTGAGTTGTGATCGAATTTAGAATATCATTGTAATAAAAATGGGTTAATACCGTATACAAAGCACTCTGAATGACAAACCAAAATTACAAGTCACTCCAACAGCAAGGTGATAAATTATTGTTCTTTAAAAGGTGGCGCCATAAAGTATAGCACTGAAACGATGCAAATTTGAAAAATAAATAAATAAATAAATAAATAAAAAATAAAAATCACAAAATTTTTTGAAAAAAAAAAATGAAGTGTCGTGCGTATCTAGTTAATAAAGTGCCCGAAATTGCGCAATAAACCAAATCAGTAAGTTGACTCTATTTATTTCATAAAGAACTTACTTTTTAAACACTATTTCTACCAGTGTCCAATAACATCTTTCAAAGTTTTGATTTTTAAATATTTCGCATCTAATTTTTAAACTAAATAAGCATTAAAACAACTCTTTAATGTATTAAAAATGATTCGAAATTGTTTTGATCTAAAGTTTACAAATAAAAAAATAATCATAAATCAAAATATGTTGAAAAGTGTCGTTTGACTTTGATAAAAATAGCGTTGACAATAAAATTTTTCAAATTTAAAAATGATTTTAAGGAATTTTAAGGTGTTTCTGTTAAGCCGATTTTCGAATAATGGGGCTTCGGATAATCTGGATTTTTCTGTAGTCCCGATGGTAAAAATGACGCCATTTTCAGAAAAAAAAGAGAGAAAGTACTTTTTGTCCATGAAAATAAAATATTTTATGGAGTTTGTAAATATGATATTATACTCAACGGACTGTTTTCAGCTCGTAAAAAATCATAGGCATACATATCTGTAAAATAGACTGATCTACTAAATGAGTAAATTTTAAGTAGATAACATAAGAAATGAACATTAAGAAGTTAACGAAGTTTAATCTTTTCGAATTAAAGTTTGCATTGCATGAAGAAAATGTAAACGCAATTGAAACTATTAATATCATATTAATATGATGATTAATATGAAGGTCTTTGTCATACAACTTTGAAAGTAAATCAAAAATAATTAAAATTAATAATATAATATACCAGGAAATTCTTTGATTATAGGAAACCACATGAGTTTCCAATATCCAATTGAATGCAAAAGTATCCACGCCGAAATTTAAACTCCCTTAGTTTTGTTTAATAGGGTGGGCCGAAAAAAACTTTTTTTCGATTTTCAATTATGGCGGGGGCGGGAAAGTGGCCACTGGTGGCACTCAGTTCACACAAAAAATTTTAGATTTTTTGGACTTTTCCTTACCCTGCCGCAAATGGCTTGAAAATTTGCAAAAATGATGATTTTAAACTTTTTTAGCTAAAAAGTTAAAAATGTTAAATGAAATTTATTTTGGTTGTATTTACTTGAAAAGGCATCTTTAACGTACCAAATGCTTAAATAAGTTCTGATAATGCATTATTTAATTGCTAAGTATATTTTAAATAAGCCGATTTTCATAGCTTTTTCACGTATAACAGGCAAAATATGTATTGGTTTGAATCGTTCGTTAATTTCTCTCTTATTTATGTTCCTTGGTCTTTAAATTTTTTCTATGCGTCAAATGTCATATATTTGGGCAGCGGACAGCAGTATAACTCAAAAACAAAACTGGAAGGTGAAGGGAGTGAAACAGGACTCTAAGCGTGCGCAATGCCTCATCGTAGTGTTGAGGGAGTGAAGGAAGATATAAAAGAGAAGAGAAAATTGCGATAAGGGATTGTTATTATTTTACCATGCTCAAAATCTGCGAAATTTGTTCAGTGTGGATGTGAAACCTTTTCCTAGGGAGATTCAGTACTTTTTGGATCGTTTGACGTACCATTACAGTGTTTTGTGCGTTTTATTATGACGAGCTTAGAAATGGCTATTATGAAGGTCCATGGCAATGTAAAAGACACGCGACAGAATGAAAAGTATCCTTTTTTGTCACCATGCTTGTTGAAAGACTTGCAATTGCCAATTTATACTGACATCATACTATAGTACTATTGATTGCGAAGCAATATGGCAGAAAATCGAAAAATCCAATATTAGTCAATAGATGATGTTATTAAAATGGTAGATTAAAAAGTTACCGAAATCTGAATAAAAGCCAGTGTTTTCCCAACGATCAATTTACAAAAAGATTAAAAACTATTAAAGGAAGCGTAGATCATTGGAGAAATCGTGAAATCGTATGGGCTTAAAAGTAAAGACAACCCGCGAAGAATTCGTACGAAATGGTGAAACCTTTTAGTAGTTTTTAATCTTTTTGTAACTTGATCGTTAGGAAAACACTGGTATGGAAGCTTTTTTTCAGATTTCGGTAAATTTTTCACCTACCATTAAACTATTATTATAAACTATCACTATTAAAAGAAGTCTAGATCATTGGGGAAATCCTGTAATCGTATGGGCTTGAAAGTAATGACAACCCGCGAAGAATTCGTACGATATGGTGAAACCTTTTAGCAGTTTTTAATTTTTTTTGTAAATTGGTCGTTGGAAAAACACTGGTATGGAAGCTTTTTTTCAGTGGTAACTTTTTCACCTACCATTTTAATAACATCATCTATTGACTAATTTTGGATTTCTCGATTTGCTGCCATATCGCTTCGCAACCAGTAATAGTGGCGCATGATATCAGTATAATTTGGCAATTGCAATTCTTTCAATAAGCAAGGTGCCCCAAAAAGGATACTTTTCATGCTGTCACGTGTCTTTGCCATGGACCTTCATACTAGCCATTTCTAAGCTCGTCGTAATAAAACGCACAAAACACTGTAATGGTACGTCAAATGATCCAAAAAGTACCGAATCTCTCTAGGAAAAGGTTTCACGTCCACACTGAACATATGTCGCAGGTTTTGAGCATAGTAAAATAATAACAATCCTGTATCGCAATTTTCTCTTCTCTTTTATTTCCTCCTTAACTCCCTCAATATTACGATGAGGCATTGCGTACCCTTTGAGTCCTGCTTCACCCCTTTTCACCTTCCAGCTTTGTTTTTGAGTTATACTGCTGTCCGCTGCCCAAATATATGACCTTTGACACATAGAAAAAATTTAAAGACCAAGGAACATAAATAAGAGAGAAATTAACGAACGATTCAAACTAATACATATTTTGCCTGATATACGTGAAAAAGCTATGAAAACCGGCTTATTTAAAATACACTTAGCAATTAAATAATACATTATCAGAACTTATTTAAGCATTTAGTACGTTAAAGCTGCCTTTTCAAGTAAATACAGCCAAAATAAATTTAATTTAACATTTTTAAGTTTTTAGCTAAAAAAGTTCAAAAATCAGCATTTTTGCAAATTTTTAAGCCATTTGCGGCAGGGTAAGGAAAAGTCTAAAAAAATCTCAAATTTTTTGTGTGAACTGAGTGCCACCGGTGGCCACTTTCCCGCACACGCCATAATCGAAAATCGAAAAAAAGTTTTTTTCGGCCCACCCTATTGTTTAATCAGTAACCCATAAAGAATTAGAAAACCCTTTATATGATATGTTAAGGATTATATTTATCCTTTATAAGATAAAGGATTAGAAAATCCTTTTATAATATATTCTTTGAGAGTATAGAATATCTATCACATAGATCCTTTATATGCATATATTATTTTGGAGGATAACATATATTCTTTGTGAACTTCAAAAATTCTTTGGGATTTTTACGGTACAGCTCCATTTTAGGTAGATTTCGTATGAAATATTAGGTAGATTTCGTATGAAATACTACCTATTGCATTGTCTCCCATGTTGGAATTTCTGAAAAATTTTTGCGGATCTACACGAATCATGACTCCTAGACCCCAAAACTACCATCAGTAAAAAAGTTTATATATATATCTATCTATCTATCTATCTATCTATCTATCGGTGTATATCACTTTCTTCTAGACACGATAACTTCCATAATTATGCTCAGATCTTCATCAAACTTTTACATAAAATCAAGGGGCATAAAATCTCGGTTAAGTTCGTTAATGGGCAAAATCGGACCAAGGGGGTGGAAGTTAGGAGGGTTTTTGTGAAAACAGAAAAAAACGCGATAACTTTTTAATTAAACTAGATATCGAATCAGTTTAAAGTTTATATTACTTCTAAAAAATGGGCAAAAAGTTTATGCTTGACAGATTTTTGATAAAGTTAAAAATGGGCTCAAGAGGCGAAAAAAACATGGTTTTTGGGAGAAAAAAATTCATAACTTCGTCAATTCTAAAGATATCAAATCCAACTAAATTTTATATAAATGTACTCAATATTATCTAAAACTTTTGTATTTACAAGTTTTTGATAGGACCAATTTTTACCGATGAAAAAAATTAAAAACGAAAAGAAAAAGGGGGGGAGGAAAAAGAAAAAAACCCATAACTTACTCAATTCTTAAGCAATTAAATCTAATTAAATTTATTTTACATCTTCACAATAATATCTACAACTTTTATATTGACAAGTTTTTCATAGAACCAATTCTTATAGCAAAAATAAATTAAACAAAAATAGGAGTTGGAGAAAAAACCTCAAATCCAAACTGCTTATATTCTGACTCATTTTAAAATTCATTTTTGATTTTAAACGCGTCCAAATGACAGATCCTCTTATTTAGTAACTATATAATGCGACGTATTGGCCAATTTTTTGATAAAGGCAGAATATATTTCTAAAAAGGCTGCCAAAAAAGGTATTTTGAACAGATTTCCCGAAGTTTTCATCATTAAAAAATTCATTAAGTATAACAAATTGCGTTTTTTATGAGTCATTTTTATTAAATTCATTTTTGTTCTCAAACCCATCCAATTTACAGGTCCTATTATTTAGGAACTATATAACTTGACGTATTGGCCAGTTTTTTAATAAAGGCAGAATATATTTTTTAAAAAGCTGCCAAAAAGGGTATTTTGAACAGAATTTCACGAAGTTATGGTGATTAAAATTTGAGGAAATTTATGAAATTGCGTTTTTACCGAGTTCATTTTTAAATCTTTTTTTGTTCTCAAACGCATCCAATTTACAGGTTCTCTTATTTAGGAAATATATAATGTGACGGAGTGGCCAGTTTTTTGATAAAGGCAGAATATATTTAAAAAAAGGCTGCCAAAATGGGCACTTCGCACAAAATTTCCCAAAGCGAGATGATTAATGAATTGTGGGTATTCAAATAACAAATTGGTTATTTTATGACTCATTTTTAAATCCAATTTTGCTCTGACACGCATTCAATTGACAGTTTTTTGTTACTTAGGAACTATATAATGTGCGTATTCGTCGATTTTTTGATAAAGGGTGAATATATATATTTTAAAAGCTGTCAAAGTAAGCACTTTGCAAAAAAATTTCCCAAAGCGATCATGATGAAAGAAATGAGGTTGTATTCAACTAACAAATTGTTTATTTTATGACTCATTTTTAAATTCAATTTTGCTCTCAAACGCATTCAATTGACAGTTATTTGTTATTTAGGAACTGTGTAATGTGCCGTATTGGTCAGATTTTTGATAAAGGCTAAATATATATTTAAAAAAATCTGTCAAAGTGGGCACTTCGCACAAAATTTCTCAAAGCGATCTTGATTAAAGAATTGTGGATGTATTAAAATAATAAATTGGTTATTTTATGACTCATTTTTAAATTCAATTTTGCTGTCAAACGAATTTAATTAACAGTTTTTTGTTATTTAGGAACTATATAATGAGCATATTGATCAATTTTTTAAATAAAGTAAGAATATAATTCAAAATATATTGCCAAAATGGGCACTTGAGTAAAGATAGGCATTTTTTTTTTTTTTTTTTTTTTTTTTTTTGAGATGAAAACTTTTCGAAATCTACCTCCGCCTATAGGCCATGCCGAAAGGGATTTTCTTTCTTGAAACAGTTTTCGATGTACACTGTAAACGATAAAAAAAAAAAAAAAAAAAAAAAAAAAAAAAAAAAAAAAACAAGTTGGAAATTGCACGTAAAGCGTAGCAAATGAGGTGCGTTCGTTGATAACGAAGTTTTAAAATGTTCAGATCTTGCTGATATAGTAGAGCGTACTTTGGATACAGTATAGTGGTCGAAATCTTTGTGTTCCTGTAAATATGCAGGGAGTAATTTTTATTATACTTCATTAACGTATATCTTATTCATAAAATGTGAAGTAGTTTAATATAATTAAAACACCCCCCAAAAAATGTTTCCTTGTATAACATTATTTAGTGTAATACATTTGTGTGGCCCTGTAATTTACTAATAAATATTATTTGCATCATAGATTGCACAAAATGTATTTTTTAGAACATATTTGATAGATTCATGTCAATTCTGTTATATTCAAATGAGTGTAACACCATTAAAATGCATTTGAAACTTTTTCTCTATTGACCGTAATGTAACGGAATACTTTTGATTGTCCCTGTAAATGATTTATGCATCCGACTTTCATAACATTTGAAATGACTCGACAAAATCCCGTAATAATTATATGTTTTAAATTTCAAACGATTAAAATGCATTTGAAAGTTTTTCCCCATTGACCGTAATGTAACGGAATCCTTTTGATTGCCCCGGTAATTGATTTATACATCCGATTCTCATTAAATTTGAAATGACTCGACAAAATTACGCAATAATTATATGTTTTAAATTTCAAACGATTAAAATGCATTTGAAACATTTTCCCCCATTGACCGTAATGTAACGGAATCCTTTTGATTGTCCCTGTAATTGATCTATTCATCCGATTTTCATAAAATTTGAAATGACTCGACAAAATTATGTAATAATTATGTGGTAATTTAAAATATTTAAATTTCAAACGATTCGGTTGGGTAGTTTTTGCGTTGTTATATGCGGACGGACAGACAGACAGACAGACGGACAGACAGACAGACAGACGGACAGACAGACGGACGGACTGACCGACAACAATAGGTGCTACGTATTTACATGATTACGAACGCACCTAAAAAACGGACGATTTTAGGGAAATTTTACTGATAATAGGGACACCAATAAAATTTACTGTTTTTTAATGGAAAATTTTCCGTAAATTCCAGAAAAAAACGGAAAATTTTTGGAATTTAAAGAAATTTTTCCGTTAAAAAAACCGTTAAATTTTACTGCCATTCCGATTATCAGTACAATTTCCGTAAAATCGTCCGTTTTCCCTTTTTTTTTTCTTTTTACTTACCCATCATACGTAGTATAGGTCTTGCAATCATTTTGAAAATCGAAAAATTTTTTTTGACGGATTTACACGTTTTAGATAGTGGAGATTCCGAAAAACATATTTTTAGAAAAAAATTTTTGCCGTCCGTCTGACTGTCTGTAAACGCTCTATCTCCCGAACAAATTGAGATAGAGACTTGAAATTTTGTATGTAGTTAGTATGTAAGAATGGGACGAACCCTACTTAATATCAGCAACCTCGATTATCCGGAACTATTTTTTTCGGACTCTCAAAAATTTCGTTCTGATGAAAGGTATATAAAAATTTTCGAATTTTTTTGTTCTAAGGAATGGACGTAAAAGGCAATAAAATAACACACATTTTGCATATAAAATGAAGTCGATTGGATTATTAGTTGCCGAGATATTTGTAATCTTGTTTTCCACATTCTTCGATTTTTCATGACCCTGTATTTCATTCAAATTTCAATTCAGAAGTATATTTTAATTGGAAATAAGACGCTTAATCCGACGCAGTTAATTGTTAGTTAATAGAATTATTATTTTTGGAGTTATAAGGATGTTTCTTTTACGCAGTTCGGTACAACTTGAATAGTTTGGCATTTTATATAATTTGTCGAAATTGGTACATCAGTAATTCTTTAATATAGCATTACTATGTATATTAACAATATTTAAATTTTGTTTTTCAATTGCAATGCATTGTATAAATAGTTTCACATGTTTTATTTTCATATACATATCCATGATGGGCAAGTATTACGGTGGCCCCCAACGACTAGTTTACAATGCAACATTTGGTCAGCTTTCAACAAACGCGGTACACACCTCACACAGATCTTGTGGAAGACTCAAATATAAGTTCAAATATTAATTTCACGTTATTTCGATATTTTTACATAGTCTGTTATCTCAAACAACTTTAATCAGTGGTTTTCCAGGACTATTTGATGCATTTCTTCAAAAATTTCAGGAATTGTCACCTCCACAGGACATTCAGAGCGAGGCTCAACACTCGTGTTCGTCCGTCCCATTTGAAACGGTGCATCGGAATATAATGGGGCAGAGTCAATAGCGTATCTAGACTTGTCAATTCGGAGGGGACTGAGATATAACATACATTTCTTAGAGGGTACCACAAGAAACGTTAAAAATTTCGCTTTAAACAGATTTTTATCACAGCAAGCAACGCACACAATATAAATCGAGCCTTCTAAGATGGAATCCGATGAAACAGGAAAAAATTTCCTTTAAAGCAAATTTTCGTCTTAACTAGTATAATTTTTATGGCATATAAAGAAATCCTGTGTATATCGGAAACTTGACTCAAATGGTTGTTTTGTGGTCTTTACGAAATAACAATTTCCCAATAAAAACCTGCCTAAAACGGAATATTTTTCTATTCCCGTCAAATTTGCCTAAAACGGAATAGTTTTCTCCCCCGTGGCAAATTCCATCCTAGCAGATTTCATTACATTTTGATAAACTTTCGTAATTAAACTATGTGTTCTACAAATTTCGTAGGAGGCTGCAGCCCTATCAGCCCGTCCCCTGAATACGCCACTAAGGCAAAGTCAATCACTGTGGCAGCCCATTTCCTTCTTGATTTCTTTAGGAGTTAAACACTTCAAATGGAAGCATTTGGATATCAATAGTTTATCCCATTGTTTCATTTTCGTAAAAACTCTAAAATAGTCTTTATTTAAATGCCGTTAATCAAACAATAACCAAGTTTTTGGTCTGAAACTGTAAGTATAAGATAGTGAGAGATAGTATTATGCAATGTTATTGCATAACTGGCCCTAGTGGTGCAATTTCTGTGTTGGTCCGGGACTTTTCATCTGACCCTCGTAAATGTCATAACTTCAGTTGAATAGGTTATTGATATTTTTCACATAAAAACGATTTTTGGCGTAGTTAGTGAGTAATAAAAAATAATAAATGTAAAAAATACCATTAAAATTTTCACTTAAAAAACAGTTTTCATCTTTATATTCAGCAACTGGGAAGGCCGTGTTGAGTCACTAGTTTTTGTTTGTCTGTTCGAGCTCTAACTCACATAAATATACTCGGATCATCCTGAAATTTTTAGAAGTTATTGACGTTTACCCTAGTACAAACCCTAATTCAAATGGAGTTTACCATGATTAGTTTATTTACAGGGGCAGTAAAATGTTTACCGTTATATTACGTTCATGTAGAAAAATCATTTCGAATTTTAAAGGTGTTACACCCTGTCAAACATATTAAAATTTAGATGCATTTACGAAGTGCACAAAAACATGTATTCTGAAAAAAATATATAGCTATTATTCATTTACATGGCTATGTAAAAAGGATTCTATTATATAATGGTAAAGTGGGTAATTGTGTGGGACATATTTTAAATATATTAAATTATTTTATGATTAAAAAATTTGATATACGTCGCTGAGGCTTAATATAAATTATACGATATAGTCATGCATAATACGAGGTTCATATCATTTACAGAGACACACAAAAGATTTCAAATAGCATATTCTTCCCGAAGCACTACATATGTATCTGACGATGACTGATGGATGGATGAAATGCATTTTAATTGCGATATGCTTTTTTAAGTTTCACTAAATCTATACATATTATATGGTGTATATAAATGCTATAGTTGATATACAGGATTATACAAAAGAGCTTGTAAACATTACTGAATATGAGCGCAAATAACTTAAAGGTGGTTTTTAAATAAGTTATGCATTTTTACGCTGAATTGCAATCAGTTTACTAAGGAATTTTTGTAGAATATAGATAAAATGATATGCAAGACCACGCAAAGTATTAGATACATATATCCCTTTGAATTACAATTTCTTAAAATGTGATTTCAGTAGTTTGAAGAGTGTTTTAGTTTAAAATAAAAAATATTCAAGTTCCATCTATTAGCATAAATTGCTAAAATAAAAATTTCAAACTGCTAGAAATTTTCTTACTAAACTGAATTTCCTCATTATATAGTACATATATCAACCGACAGATCAAGTACAGGGCTGTTGAAAAGTATTGGAATACATATTTGGCGATAGACAGTAACCTGACCCGTAAGGCATTGTGACATCACTGCAACGTCGTTGTGAAGTCACATTGTGACTTTGTGACCATCGATTGTCGATGTGACGTCACGTGACGTCGATGTGAAGTCACAGTGACTAAAATGTGAAGTCGTTATGGCCGTTTTAGAGCTCTTTTGTGACGTTTCACAAAGTGGTCACAATGTGACAAATATGTGAAGAATTTGTCATTTGTGACTAATTTGACATTAACATTGTGACGAAACTGTGACAAAAGCGACGATATTTAAATTGCCAGAAACATGTTTTTTAAAGTAAATAACATGTTTTGAAGGATATTTATAAATTTCTAAAGATTTTTAAGAAAGTCACATCTCAGTCACAATGTGACGTCACTGAGTGGTGGCATTTTGGTCACAGATGTGATGTGACCAAAGTGACTCACAGTGACGTCACTGTGACGTCACTGTGACCATTCATGCTATTAGGGTATTTTCCTAAATAACAAAGTTCTGATAAAGATTTCATTAAGTGTTGGAAAGTGTTTTAAAATATATGCTTATCGCATGATTTTTCTTACTTGTTTTTTAATTAAATAAACTTCCGTAAAAACGATATGATTAGCCCAAAACAACGATTTTCAATGTAAATGGTTAATCATAATGTAACATTTTCAGTTATAGTTGGTGATAAGGAAACATGTTGATTTTAAGTGTTAAAAATAACTTTGTAAATAACAAATAATTTAATAATTTTAAAATTAAAAATAGATTATAACCCTAATGCATGGTCACAGTGACGTCACTGTGAGTCACTTTGGTCACATCACATCTGTGACCAAAATGCCACCACTCAGTGACGTCACATTGTGACTGAGATGTGACTTTCTTAAAAATCTTTAGAAATTTATAAATATCCTTCAAAACATGTTATTTACTTTAAAAAACATGTTTCTAACAATTTAAATATCATCGCTTTTGTCACAGTTTCGTCACAATGTTAATGTCAAATTAGTCACAAATGACACATTTTTCACAAATTTGTCACATTGTGACCACTTTGTGAAACGTCACAAAAGAGCTCTAAAACGGCCATAACGACTTCACATTTTAGTCACTGTGACTTCACATCGAAATCACGTGACGTCACATCGACAATCGATGGTCACAAAGTCACAATGTGACTTCACAACGACGTTGCAGTGACGTCACCATGCTTTACGGGAACTATTAACATGTTGTTACAAATAATGTAATATTTTTGGTAAAAGTTGATTATGAGTGACTTGTTGATTTTAAATGTTCTAAACACTTTGCAAATAACAAATGATTTAATATTTTCGAAATTAATAATGCATTGTAACAATTGATAAGTTGTAAAAATAATGTTAGTTTCGGTAAAAGTTGATTAACATGTTGATGTTAAATGTTATAAACATTTTGAAAATAACAAATTATTTAATATTTTTTAAACTAATAGCAATTGATAAGTCATTAAAAATTATGTACAATTTCGGTAAAAATTGATAATGAGTAACTTGTTGATGTTATAGAACAAGATTCCAGGGCCCCCAGACGTTACTTATTTTCTCACAAGTAAAATGTATTGGTTAAAGTAGCGTTAATACGTGCTATGAGCGTAGTGATACCTGCTAGCTTGGATCGATGGCCAATTTACGGGTACCAGGTACCAAAGGCAGGTAAAAACACTACGAACTTTTCTTATTTTCTCAGTCTTGATTTTTATATATGATGCTCAGGGAACTATTTCAATACTTTATGTAAAGCTCCCAGACCAGTTGCATGGGCCAAACATCTTCCCAGACATGCAAAAGAAGCGCGTTCAGCTCAACTTGCCGAAGTAATCCATTTTAAGATGATAAAGCAAATAAACTGAAAAAAAAAATACTGATTTTAAATAAAATCGGCTGAATTTAATCAATGTTTTTATTGAATGTCAGTTATGAATTGGTAATACTTAAAGGGGAATTAATTTGAAATATTCCAATATTTTGAATTGAATAAATATTCTAATATTTTCACTTTTCAAAATATATTTTTTTAATTATTTTTTAATGATATTAATATTAAAACATTGCTTAATTATTACTAAAGACTTCCATTAGACCATTAATAACATAAGTTTTATGAAGCTATGTTATAAAGCTATCTAATTATCACGCTCGCGCTCATACTCATAGCGACACTTTATGTATGTCTGCCCGTAAAGCATGGTGACGTCACTGCAACGTAGTTGTGAAGTCACATTGTGACTTTGTGACCATCGATTGTCGATGTGACGTCACGTAACGTGGATGTGAAGTCATAGTGACTAAAATGTGAAGTCGTTATGGCCGTTTTAGAGCTCTTTTGTGACGTTTCACAAAGTGGTCACAATGTGACAAATTTGTGAAAAATGTGTCATTTGTGACTAATTTGATATTAACATTGTGACGAAACTGTGACAAAAGCGACGATATTTAAATTGCGAGAAACATGTTTTTTAAAGTAAATAACATGTTTTGAAGGATATTTATAAATTTCTAAAGATTTTTAAGAAAGTCACATCTCAGTCACAATGTGACGTCACTGAGTGGTGGAATTTTGGTCACAGATGTGATGTGACCAAAGTGACTCACAGCGACGTTACTGTGACCATGCATGCTATTAGGGTGGGAAGATGTTTGGCCAATGCAATTGGTATGGGAGCTTACAAAAAGTATTGAAATAGTTCCCTGAGCATCATATATAAAAATCAAGACTGAGAAAATAAGAAAAGTTCGTAGTGTTTTACCTACCTTTGGTACCTGGTACCCGTAAATTGGCCGTCGGTCCAAGCTAGCAGGCATCACTAAGCTCATAGCACGTACTAACACTACTTTATCCAATACATTTTACTTGTGAGAAAATAAGTAACGTCTGGGGGCTCTGGGATCTTGAGTTATTAAGCATTAAGATGATAAGCATTTTGGAAACAACAAATTATTTAATATTTTGAAAATTAACAATGATTATAACAACGGATAAGTAGTTAAAAATATAAGAAACTAATTAAAAAAATAATTTCAAAGCCTTAAATAAAACTTATCATAAATTAATTACTTTAGGGCTTTAAAATTGCACAAAAAACTTCTACGATGATAAATTTGAAATAAATCTTAAATTAAGTCTTCTTAATTTCATTTAAATGATTATCCACAGCGGGAGTAACAAAAAAAAACTCCGCTTGAAAATGTTTTCCTATCTTCAACTTTATTCGAAATTAAATTTCTCTAACCTCCCCATGAAGGACAAATTTTTCAGTGATTAAATCTTATTTTTATAATTTGTAAATTAATCTGTGTAAATACCCTAAATCTTGCCACGGGAGTACATTTCGTTTTGTATTTTATTTACTGCATCCCTCCTTCGCTTCTCGCTTTTAAATGCAGCGAGCCAAGAAAAACAAAAACACCGGCATCCAATAAAAAGAAAATTTCTCTCCCCCCCATCCTTTTCTCACTCTAATCACTTTAGATAATTTAAATTTTCCCGATTTTCAATTATTAACGACGATGTTATTAAACTAATGGGTTAAACACACAGTAAGTGCTTTGAGCGCTCTATTTTCGTTTGCCGCTTTCATTTTTAAGCTTGAAAAGAGTTCATTTCTCATCTAATAGGCACTTATGGGATTATCTCATATATAAGAGGCAGCGTTTGAAAGAGGGTCTGCCTGAACGACGAATGAATAATTGACAAAACAACGCTTTCTTAGAAAGTGATTTTCAATTTTCTTTATATTAAACTGGCATTTGCGAAAATGCTCGTGGAGCAGATATAGAGATTCGTTCTCCATCTTAAATGCGATTTTGTTAGAAGAAAAGCTTCAATTTAAAGAGATAACGAATAAACGCCTCCTTTTAAAAGCATATTGTTACGTTAAAAAAATAAAGGTACTTTTTCAATGTACCGACGCCATTGTAGTTAAGCGAATGTATCAGGTTGGCACAAATGAAACCTTTTGGGGGGGGGGGAATATATATATATATATAATAATAATAACATTGTTGGTGTCAAAGTGACCATTTTAAAATATAACAGTTGAAAATTACAAACTTTTATGAGTTATAATTATTTATTTACCGTATTTACTAATGTATAAGGCGCACCCCTACTTTACAAGTAAAAATGGCGATTTCTTAAAATCTCGTGTATAACGCGTACCATAAATTTGATACGCTAAAGAAGAATGACCAAATAAATTTCAGTAAAAAAAAGTCGAAACAAACATTACACCAGACTAGAAAACAAGACGAAAATGCATTTTTAGACTTCGGGTTGTAAGAGAACGACCGGAAATAGGAATGAGTGGCAGTAAAGAGAATAGCTAATTAGCGTTTAGATAATGTCACTAGCTCTGTTGTATAAAAAACTGCAAGGAGTGAAATAAATATGCAGTAATACTTCAGTTAAGTAACATTTTCCGAGTTTTAATATCTTCTTTGAATAATTTCTTGTTTCATATGTATATAGTTCGACTGCATCCAACAGTAAAATTTATTCCGTGTATAAGGCGCACCTAGGAGTTTTGCCCTAATTTTTTGAAAAAAAAAAGCTCCTTATACACGAGTAAATACGGTATTTTATTAATATCAGTACAGAGTGACCAGAAATTAACAGCACAATTTGAAAATTCAATAATTACTATAATAAAAGTGAATATGAAATGAGTGAAATTTACAACTGGTGGCTCTTAAATTCTATGTACTCTATCTCTAAAATAGTTCACATTTTCGATTATAGATGTCGCTGCACCGTCTCAAAGATTAAGAATGCTACAATACATTTAAAAAAATTCAATTGTCTTTTCATGTTTCATTCGCTAAATAGAATAACTAATACAACTTAAGATATTTTTAGGCCGTTTTACATGCGAATTTAAATATTATTCTTGTTCCAGATGGTATGTTCTCGCCTAATATAGGCACTTATGGAATTATCTTTATATAAGAGGCAGCGTCTGAAAGGGGGTCTGCTGCCTTAACAACGAATGAATAATTGACAAAACAACGCTTTCTTAGAAAAGCGATTTTCAATTTTCTTTATATTAAACTGACATCTGTGAAAATGCTCGTGGAGCAAATATAGTGATTCTTTCTCCATCTTAAATGCGATCTTGCTAGAAGAAAAGGTTTAGTTTAAGGAAATGAACAAATTCTTTCCTTTTAGGAGCATATTGTTAAATCATAAAAAATAAAAATACTTTTTCATATCAACGCCATTGTAGCCAAACGAATGTATCAGATTGGCGTAAATGAAATATTTGAAAAAAAAAAAGAAAAAGAAATAAGTAAATAAATAATAAAAACATTGTTCGTGCCAAAGTCGCCATTTTAAAATATAATAATTGAAAATTACAAACTTTTATGAGTAATTATTATTTATTTATTATATCAATATAAATACAGGATGACCAGAAATTAACGTCACAATTTGAAATTTCAATAATTATTTACTATCATAAAGATGAATATGAGATGACTGACAATTACAACTGGTGGCTTTTAAATTTAATGTACTGTAAGTCTAAAAATAGTTCAAATTTTCGTCAATAGGTGTCGCTGCACCGTCTCAAACATTAAGAATGTCCTAATTCATTAAAAAAAATCAATTGTCTTTTCGTGTTTTATTCGCTAAATACAATAACTAATACAACTTGAGATATTTTTAGGCAGTTTTACATGTCAGTTTGAAATTATTGTAGTTTAAATGGTGCAGCGCCATCTATTGACGAAAGTATGATCTATTTTTAAAATTCTAGTGCATAAAATTTAAGACCGAGAGTAGCGCCTGAAAGAAGGTCTGCCTAACCGCGAATGAATAATTGACAAAACAACGCTTCTTAGAAAGCGATTTTCAATTTCTTTATATTGAAATTGACATTTGTGAGAATACTTGTGAAGCAGATATAGAGATTCTTTCTCCATCTTAAATGCGATCTTGCTAGAAGAAAAGGTTCAATTTAACGGGGAAATGAATAAATGCCACCTTTTAAAAGCATATTATTATCATAAAAAATGTATTTCTTGATTATACCGACGCCATTGTACAGCCAAGCGCAAAGTTAGCGCAAATGAAATATTTGAGTTTACATTTGTGTTCACAATGAGACATATTTATGTTAAAAAATAAAGGTACTTTTTCAATGTACCAACGTCATTGTAGCCAAGCGAATGTATCAGGTTGGCGCAAATGAAACATTTGGGGGGGGGGGGGTATATATATAATAACAACATTGTTGGTGCCAAAGTGACCATTATAAAATGTAACAATTGAAAAATAAAAACTTTTATGAGTTATTATTATTTATTTATTATATCAATATAAATACAGGGTGACCAGAAATAAACACCATAATTTGAGAATTCAATAATTATTTACTATAATAAAGGTGACTATGAAATGAGTGACGTTTACATCTGGTGGCTCTTAAATTTCATGCACTGTAACTCTAAAATAGTTCACATTTTCGATAATATATGTCCCTGCACCGTCTCAAACCTTAAGAATGCTCTAATACATTAAAAATAAATCAATTGACTTTTCGTGTTTTATTCACTAAATGGAATAACTGACGTAACCTGAGATATTTTTTGGCAGTTTTACATGTCCGTTTGAGCATTATCGTGGTCTTAGGTGGTGCAACGCCATCTATTGGCAAAAATATGAATTACATTTGAAATTCTAGTACATAAAATTTAAGATCAACTAGATGCAAATTCTCGCCTAATAGGCACTTAAGGGATTATCTTATAGAGGAGGAGCTCTTAAAGAGGGTCTGCCTTAACAACGAATGAATAATTGACAAAACAACGCTTCTTAGGAAGCGATTTTATATTTATTTATATTAAACTGACATTTGCGAAAATGCTCGTGGAGCTGATATAAAGACTCTTTCTCTATCTTAATTGCGATCTTGCTGGAAGAAAAGGTTCGGTTTATAGATGTGAACAAATGCCTCTTTTTAGGAGCATATTTTTATCTTAAAAAAAGGGCACTTCTTTATTATACCGACGCCATTGTATAGCCAAGTGTAATAGTTAACACAAATGAAACATTTGAGAAAAAAAAGAACATTGTTGGCGCGAAATTTAAAATTCCACTTTAAAAATATAGCAGTTGAAATTACAAGTTTTATGATTTATTATATTATATGATTATAAATATGTAGTTAAAAAAATAAGTGTTATACAACAATGTTAACATGAAACTTAATTCAATTCGCCAACATTAAATTGTGGACGTCTCATAGCACTGCAGAAACATAATTTTATGTTTTATTTTTTTAATAAAGACACTACTACCTAAACGCTATGAGACAGGATTGCAAATACTGACAAACAGTGCAGCATTATCTTTTATTACGGCAATTTGTAATGATTCAATATCTCAATAGATTTGATGTAGCATTTAGTGTTAGAGTCAATAAAAATACAGAGACGATATGTCTTTTGGTCCTACGTTTTTTCCTGTAAGCAATTTTCTCAGTGATAATAAGTAATTTGTAGCTAAAATCATCCTACACGATGCGCAACTAATGATATATGTGAAAAATATTAATTTAAGTAATACAAATTTTGAAAAAACTAAAAGCAGAAATTTGAAACGATTTGATAAAATTCAAACTTTTCGTATTTAATTTAAATATATGTAGTGCTGTCTGCCATACACACTCTAGAAATTCTATAACTGAGTGACTAGAACATGCAGAGAAATTTCATGCAGAGAAATTCCATGTAGCATTCCCGTCCTTTTTTTAAAACGAAATACGTATTCGTTATTTTCTTTCTATACGAGAAGTTTTTGAAATATTTTCAAGAAGTTGAATTGGAAAAACAAAGGTGTTACAATGAATGGAAAACAACGAAATCATCTCTGATTGGCTGAGATGTCTTTTTTTATTTCAATAATAGCCATGCAGAATCTGAAGATATTTTAACCCCTTAAAGCGCAGTGTTGCCGGTTCGGCAACACCTAAAGTTCCCCCTGTTTAGAGACACAAAAACTCCGTGAATATTTCAAAAACTACTCTAATGGCTACTTTAAATATTTCTTATTTCTAGGTGGCAGCTCCACAGAGATCAAACTCTACTGTTTTTAAATAATAGGTAAAATGTTTTACTGTAATACGCGCTTCACAGCAATACTCTTCTGACTGCGCTTATCAATGCTTTACTTATGGGAGGTTACCACTTCGGCAACAGCTGTATAATTAAAATGGTTAGTGCAATCTTTACAAAACAATACCTGTGTACTCCTCAAGGCATAAATAGATTGCCTAATTTTTTTTTACCTTTAAATTCCAACTTTAAAGAGTAGTGCGCCGGAAAGGGTTAAAAGATTTGGCAGAAGCTCGCATTAAAGTGGGATTAAATATAAATTCGGAAACCAGTAAGGTGATTTTCAGTTAAAATAATTAACTAAAACACACGCTTTTATATATTAGGTCAGACTAAAAAGTATCAAATGTTTTTTGGTTGCATAGTTACGGTTTTCATGTACGTTTCAGTGATTGTCATGTATCTAGGATGTCAGGTAATTGTTGATTTCTCAAATTGCTTCCGTTTATCCGGCGTTTTTGATTTTGATCCTTTTAAGCGGAGACTTTTCAAATTGTTGAATTGCCATCGGTTCTTAATAAGTGTGCAAAGTTTCAGTTTAATCTGATGTCTTAAAGTGGGTGGAAATAACGTTCAAATATTCCGTTACATACATACAGGGTGAGTCATAAATATCGAAACAATAGGCTATCTCCTTAAATATTGCCCTTAGACCCATACTTCCAGTTGCAAAAATTCATAAAAAAATATGAAATTTTTGATAAGATAAATTGCGACTCCATGGGGAGTCTATTTGAAAAAATACGAAAATTAACTTTTTATACGGCCCCCGTAGAATAAAAATTCCAATTAGGAAAACTTTCCTTATTCAGTCCTGAATGAGACACAAAAAGTTGCATCTTCGTATCTCCAAAACTCGCAGAGTTATAGCCCTTTGAATTATTCATCAGGTTTTAAGGGATTAGACACAAATTGAAATGCCCGCAATTCAAAAGACAATGTTACTTTAACAGTTCTAGAAAACGTGTAAAAAATCTACCTTTTTAGTTTTTTCTCTTTTTTCTCTTTTTTTGTGATAGTTAGCTATATAATTTGCTAAGAAAGTCACATCCTAAAATTTATAAAAATTTCATATGGTTAGTACTGGTTTAAATGGAATAATTAAAATCGTTATAACTCGAAACATTATTTATCGGATTTCAGTTTCTTTCCATTTAATTAAAGATGAAAATCTAATTTTAGTTTTGTTTCATGGTTTTTGTTTTCAATATTAATTTTAAAACTATTAAAAATTATTTATTGAAAAAATAACATAATTTAACAAAAAACATATTTTCAAAAGTAAATATTTTTTCAATTTTACCCGAAACAAAACTTACGTAAAATAGTTTAAAATGACATGTTTCAAGTTTGTACTCTTTTTTTTAACAATTCTTAATTTTTTAAAAATTTAAAGACAAGAAATAGTCGGGAAAAAATTCATTATGCAGAAAAACGAAATGTACCGTTTTACTGCCCGTCAGTTATTTAAAAGAATGCTTTTCTAAGTTGCAAATTAAGCCTTTTTTTAGAAATTTATCTCTCATAACTTCAACTTTTTATCGTCCTGGAGAGGCTGTTAAAAAATCTGTATTCTGGGCTCAGGCCGGGTCAGGACCGACACGTTACTTTTTTCTGGGCTTTCGCCTATCCGGGCCTAACGTATTTTTTATACCGGAGGGTTTGGCTTTCTTCTTCCTAGGTCTGCACTGGACGAAAATATCAATCCGGTCTCGAACAATCCGTATTAAGATCACTGTCTCTGACTGACCTAATACCTGCCTGAAATAAGTAAAATTTGGTTCAATCAAAATTTTTACGAAAACCACATATATTTTAAAATCGCTTTTATTTTACAAAAAAAAAAAAAACTTAAGAAATTATGTAAAAAAAAAAATAGTATATTCAAATGCTAAAAAATAAACACAATAAAACCAGAGAAAAAAAAACTGCCTATGACGGAAATCTGTCTTAAACGGAAAATGTGTTGATCCATGCAAAATAAATACAATAATACCTGAGAAAAATGTAAATTCTATTTAACCCTCCTTGGAAGGGCATTTGTCTATAACGTATTTTTCTTTCCTATGTGATTCCGTCTTGAAAGTTTTTACTGTAAAACATTTTTCCAAGTCTCCAACGCACGGGATATGGATTAGCTATATTAAAATATAAGTGAAACATTTACATATAAACAGAGATTCATTGATAAAATAAATATATCACAGCCTTTGGAGCTTCTTTAATATTAAAAAGTATAAACATAAAAAAAAGAAAAGCTATAATAAGTATTTTTGGTAAGAACTCCTCCATACGAAATAATTTAAAACCACACCGAAGTAAAAAACTATGTAGAAATTGACGGCTGCGCCGGGCTATGATTTAAATTTTTTTCTAGGCCGGTCTGGGTTATGATTTTAACATTTTTCCATGCCGGGCAAAACTTTTTTCCTAATGGGTCGTTTGGGACCGGACCTAGATATCCGATCCATGCAGACCTCCAGTGCTGACGATCAACATAATTTGAAAACAAGCTTTTATTTAAATCAATACGCTGCTTTATTAAGAGGCACTGTCTTAAATCGGATCTTATCTTTAACACCGGATAATTTGTGGACGATACCTCAATTGCTTTGAAAATGAGATAGTAATTCTTCGTTTACAAGCATGGTGAAATGGTGTAAGTCACGAATTTCGGAGGATTTTGGATTTTAATATCTCTGTCAGGTTTTTAGATACGGAGATGACATTTTTTTTTTATCGAATTCAGGAATGGATAAGGAATAATTCCCTAAATGGAAATTTTGCTCTACGGGGGCCGTATAAAGACTTAATTTTCGTACTTTTTCAGATAGACCCCCATGGAGTTGCAATTTATCTTATGCGAAATTTCACCTTTTTTTTATGAATTTTTGCAATTGGAAGTATGGGTCTAGAGGCAATATTTAAGGAGATAGCCTATTGTTTCGATATTTATGACTCACCCTGTATATACAGGTGAATCAAATAATTTAAAAAAAATAGTAAAATAAATAAATAAAGCGTGTTATGAAAAGGACATACAAAAAAAGAAAATGGTCTAGGAAGAACAGAATTATGCGTACCATGGTTAGAAGCAGTGTTGGGCACGTTCACAAAATAAACGAACTAACTCAAACTCACGTTCAATTTCTGAAAAGTGATTTAAGTTCACGTTCAAACTCAAAAATTTTTAAACGAACGCGTTCAAATCACGCTCATTTGTAAAAGTGAACGAAGTTCACTAAAAAGTTCACTTTTTTTTTTTTTTTTTTTTTTTTTTTTTTTTTTTTTTAATGTTTGGATATTATTGTCCAAATTTACAAAATTTTGTGAACTAATCATTTGATTATTCGATATGTAAGATAGAGGTATGCACGGACGGAAATTTCCAGCCCCGATCCATAGAAAAAGAAATGTCCGGCCCGATATTAAAATAAAAATTTCAGCCCGAGCCCAGCTCGGCTCGTTGAGAAAATTTAGCGGCCCGATATAATAGCTAAAAACAAGGTCCGACCCCGCCCGACATAATAGCTAAAAACAAGGCCCGAGCTTGGTCCGGCCCGGAAAAAAAGTTGAAATTTCGCACCGAACCAGCCCATACATCTTACACAAGACTACATAAAAGAAATTCAGACATTTTTTTTCCCCGAGTTTTTTCCGAGTAATTAGAAATTGCGTTGTATTCCCTTTTTTTTTCCATATGATATTGAAACTCAATATAATGTAAATCACTGCTTTAAAAAAAGAAAAGAAAAAATTCATAAAAAACAGAAAATGCATTGGCAGAGAATTTGCCGTCTATTCTCTGAAAATGCAAATTCGCCGCCATTCAAAAAGGAAATTTCTGTTTTTACAAATGTGAGCAATGGTTGATGGAGCAACATTTAAAAGTATATATATAATAATTATACATACTGATGCAAATTCATACAGAATAAATATTTGCATTGCATATCATCGTTATCATTACATTGCTTTTTTTTTTTTTTACTACTTTACATTTTTCGGAAGTCAAATCTCCGCATTCGAGATTAAATTAGGCAGGATAAATACTCTATTTCCTACAACACACTCGTCATCAGTGTTCTCGCTGACATTTGACCAACGTTAGTAATTTGGCTAATTAAAAATAAAAAACATTCGCCAAATGAAAAAAGTATTAGCAAAATAGATTCGCCATGTAGCACAAAAAAAAAAAAAAAATATTTTTAATTTTTTAATGTAATTTTTTTTTTTTTTATATGTTCTAAATTAAGCTGAGTTTTTATAACTGTGACAGGGATTGTTATTAATCTAATTTCAACTACCAGCTAAAAATAAAAAACTATGCATATATTAAATATATATATGCATATGTATGAAAAACAAAAAAGAAAAAGCAAAAATTGAGTACTAGCAATTTGGCGAATCTAACCGCTTGTTTACTCGCCAAATGAAGAATTTAGTCGCAATTTGGCGCATTGGCGCGCGACAGCGAGAACACTGCTCGCCATATCCAAAGACATGGTTAGAGACTTAAATATCCATTAGAAATACTAGATATCTTCCCTTTCTTCTAAATTGAAATGGAGCATGGAGCATTTTCGTTAGTTTATCTTGGAAGAAAAGTTATTGTTTTTAACATTCTCTTGAATAAGCTTATAAGAAAAAAAAAATCCTTTAATTTAAAAAAAAAATGTAAGATCTCTACCCAAAACAAAAAGTCTGCATTTCAGAAATTTTACATAAAATCAGTAGTATATAATAAACTTTTTTTTTTTTGTGTGTGTGTGTGTGTGTGTGTTCATAAAATTATTATGCATATCTAATATTTTTCTTAATATCGTAAATAGGGTAAGTCGATTGAAAATTTCGTTAAATTGTCTAAATTACTGTCAAGTATTATAAATATCAGGGTTCGATTCAAGTAGGTACCTTAGATTTTTGTTTACTTGGATTGCGATCGTGGTTTTGTATACCACATTTCTCTACTATTTCTTATAATTTGTTCCGACTTTTTTCAAACAACTTACATAAAAAAAAATTTCCTCCGGGGGAAAAATGTGAATGCGCATTTCAGCATTTCATAGCATACACTAGATGTCTGCACGGGGCCGGCTTGGCCCGTGGCCCGTACCCGGCCCGAGGGCCGGGCCGGCAGATTTAGAATAGTTTTTTCAACGGGCCGGGCCGGCAAAATAATTGAACGGGCCAGACGGGCCGATTAAAAAATTTTTTGGGCCGGTAGTCCCGAAAATTTTTTTGATTCTGAAGAAATTCTTTTTTCTGAAGAAAACTTTTTTGTTCTGAAGATTTAAGCTGGAACGATAAAATATGAGCTATTTTCAATGGTTTTAACGAGAATAAGTATAAATGTGCGTCACGAGCCATATTAGTTTGACAGCATCAATATAAAAATGTACAGTGTAGAGATCAGCATCGGAGAATAACATTGTGTGCAACTCGTTTTAATATTTTTTTAGCTGACTCATGCCGGTCCGAGATCAAGCTTGCATTATTTTTCTACATACAGACTAGCCGGACCGGAACTAGACTTAATTCTTCTCAAGATCTGTAGGGCAGAAAACACGATTTACATTTACAATTATATTGATTTACAATTGATTTACAATTATTAACAGCGATAAAGAACTTATGTTAGCTTTATCTTCGGATAAATACTTCTTGATGGTTTTTAAATTAATTTCTGATTAATTTTAAATTGTAAAAGTATAAAAGTGATATTGGAGGGATTTGGAATCGAATAGCGTTTTTTATTTTTGGTAAATAAAATACTTGTATGACCTTTTTGAGATGTAATAGTTTCTCAAATGATTGCAGGCTTTTCTCCCTTCCCATGCTATTGCTTCCGGAAATTCTATTCAAATCGCTAATTATGACAGTATTTTATTTGCTTGTAGTATTCTTAAATTGCTTGTATCAAAAAATGGATAACGCCACTCGATTATATAGTTTTTGAATAAAGATACCTGCTAATCTTATGCATTTCTGAGAAAAAAGTGAATTTAGAAATGTATCAGAAAGGAGCTTCTTTGAATTTGAGAATGAATTTGGATTTAAAACCTTTAATAAAATGATATAGAAATATTTTTATAAATCTTCTTTTATCAAACATCTTCAAAAGTAACGATGTGTTTAGCTTTCTTTCTTTTTTCTTTTATTCTAAGCCATATTAAATTTTTAACGAATCTTTATTCGAATGTTGAAAGCCTAAGAGTCTAAGTAGTCATTAATGTTATTAATGTGTATTTCCTGTAAAATATACTGTAAAATCATTCCATAGATATGTATGCAGTATTCTTTAAAAAAATCTTAATTATATGATAAAAATCTGATTATTTTTAGAAATCGTAGAAATTGTAACGGGCCAAAACGGGCCGGGCCTAAAATATAAAAATTTAAACGGGCCGGACCGGGCCCGGGCCTGGAAATTCCGGCCCTTGCAGACCTCTAGCATACACATATTACCATTTTTTGGTGGTCTTTTCCCGCCGGAATTTTTTATCTTCCTGTAACTCGCTTCCTCTTAGTTACGATAACGAAATTCCACGTAACTGACCTTGAGTGTCCGCACTTTTGTATACTAAAACTTCAAGTCATTCCTTCATTTTCTACGCATTTTACAGCATTTTGGAGTTTAAATTGGTCTAATGCACCGCGATGCGACCACTTGCGTTAGATTTTCCTCCCTCCTCGTTCTTCATACCATATCCCCGAATTCTGTGTGTGTGTGTGTGTGTGTGTGTGGGGGGGGGTAAGATTCCGGGAAGTGTGGGGTGGATTCGCCGTTTCACTAAGTTTTTTTTTTTCTTCTTTGTTTTGTTTTTCTTTCATTCTTTCTGCTGCTATACTCTTTCAAGTATTTTTTTTTATGTTTAGAAAACGTTGTAAGTTTTTTAGCTGTTCTGGAAGGTTTAATAATTTTGAAAACTTACAAAATTATTATATTAGCGATGGATTTCCACTAAAAACTCACAGTGGCCTCTTACATTTTTTTATGATAAACATTGTGGAAATAAATTATCAATTTATTAAAAAAAAAATAGTGGAAAAAAAATGAAACTCTTCGTTATATTTTGAAAGAACATGCTTTAGATTTATGAATATGACATACATATGTAAAATAAATAACAATAACACTGACAAACTCTTAATGAAGAAAAATAAGAATAATTGTGGGGAACTAGAAACTAGTTGTTAGAAGTTCTTTAGTTTCCAAAATGTGAAAGCTATCGTTTTCTAGAACAATGAAAAACGTTTTTATTAAATGCTTTTTTTTCTTTCTTCTTTACATATTTTTCTTTAACTTTGGGAGGCGGTTAGTGATATAACATGATCTAAAATAATTGTTACGGATTTTTTTTTCTACAAAATAAATTATCTATAACAAAACGTAAAATATGCTTGCGAGAAATTATTTTGTTAAGAGATTGATGAACGTTTATAATTTTAGAGAATCTTGCTATTTTCCCATATTCCTATTTTTATGATTTGTTTTTTCTATTTTTTTACGTAATTTTAGAAAAAAGTTTTAAAAGAATAATCGAAAAGAAAAAGTTAAGGAAAAAATCTTAAATTATCAAATCTCTAAAGTTGCACATGCAAAAACGAATCAAAGAAAAGAAAAGAAAAAAAAAAAAGAAAGAAAGAAAGAATTGAAAAGTAGCTACTGCTTTTATGTTACTGATTTCGAAGAAAGGATTATTTTATCTCCTTTTTTATTACTATATAAATATGGTAATAAAAATTATTTAAGATTTATTTTTTTAACTTTAATTGCCTCCTAGTGCCGGACAACCATCATAACCTACTTAAGAGCGTTGCTGTCCTTTCAAAAGATATGTATTACGATTTCAAATTTATAACTGAAGGTATCTTTTAATTTGTTACTGAATGTATCTTTATAATTTCAGTCAGATTATATAATAATTTTTATCTTTTTTACGAACTTTGTAAAAAAAAAAAGGGAGATGAAAAGTTATTAAAAAATTTATTATGTTTTTTCATTTCAGAAAAAGTACTGAATTATCAAATCTCTAAAGCTGTACATGCAAAAATGAGTCAACGAAAAAGAAAAATATATGTATATATGAAAAGTAGCTACTGCTTTCATGTTAATAATTTCGAAAGAAAGGGTTATTTTATCTCCCTTTTTTTATCTATGTAGAGATAGTAAGAAAAAAAAATGAGATGCATTTTTCCAACTTCTATGTTTCCAAGGAACCAGACCACCTCAAAACTAAACTAAGTTGCTGTCATTTTAAAAAATATGCATCACGATTTCAAATTTGTAACGGATAATATCTTTTAATTCATTATCAATTGTATCTCTACAAAGTCAATCAGAATTATATAGTAATTTTTATCATTTTTACAAATTTTCCTGATTAGATATGGGGTTGTTTTGCTAATTAAAAAGAAGGCGGTGATTATTACACCCCCCCCCCCGAAAGACCCCCACGGAGGGCATTCCACCCCTTAGGGCCTATTCCCACAGTGTAGATAATTGGCCGACATACATACATACATGATTCCGACCCCCCCCCCACTTAAATAGATAAATTTAATGGCTAAGTATAAAGGGAAGGAACGAGGGATAACCCCCTTAAATTAAATAAATGGCTTTTACTCAGAATTATCCGATTTGCTTAAAATTCTGGACGTAGGTTCATTCTGACAAAGCGTATCTCTGATTAGTTATGGGATTATTTTGCTAATTAAAAAGGGGGCGATTATCCCCCCCCCCCCTTAAATAAGATAAATTTTTTTTATGCACACTTATCCGATGTATTTCAAATTTTGGCTGTATGTTCTTTCTAATAAAGAGAATCCCTGGATAGTTTAAACGGTTTAATGGGTAAGTATAGAAGGGGGAACAGAAGATAACCCCCCTAAAATAAATTAAATGGCTTTTTATGCAGAATTATCCGATTTGCTTCAAAATTTGGGTGTAGGTCCATTATGATAAGGCGAATCCCTGATTAATTGTGGGTTATCCCCCGTTCCCCCCTCTATACTTAGTCATTAAACCCTTAAAACTATTCATGGATTCACTTTATCAGAAAAAATCTACATCCAAAATTTGAAATACGTCGGACAGCTGCGAAAAAAAAAAAAATCTTATTTAAGGAGGAGGGATAATCGCCGCTCCCCCTTTTTAATTAGCAAAAGAACCCCATACTAATCAGGGATACACCTTACTATAATAAATCTACACCCAAAATTTGAAGCAAATTGGATAATTCTGCATAAAAAGGTCATTTATTTAATTTAAGGGAGTGGTTATCCCCCGTCCCCCCTGTATACTTAACCATTAAACCCTTAAAACTATTCCGGGATCCACTTTATGAGAAAGAACTTATATACAAAATATGAAATACATCGGATAAGAGTGCATAAGAAAAAATTATCTAATTTAAGGGGGAAGGGGGGGGGGTAATAATCACCACCTCCTTTTTAATTAGCAAAATAACCCCCATAACTAATCAGGGATACGCCTTATCATAATGAACCTATAATCCAAAATTTGAAGCAAATCTGATAATTCTGCGTAAAAAGCAATTTATTTAATTTAAGGGAGGTTATATTCTATTACCTTTCTATACTTAGCCATTAAACCCTTAAAACTATTGAGGGATTCACCTTATCAGAAAGAACCTACATTTAAAATTTGACTTACATCAGATAATTCTGCATAACAAACAATTTATCTAATTTAGTGTGAGATTATTGCCCATCCCCCCTTTATTAATAAGCAAAAGAACCCATAATTAATCAGAGATACGTCTTATCATAATGAACTTATATCCAAAATTCCAAGCAAATCGGATAATTCTGCGTAAAAGCTATTAATTTAAGAGAGGTTATTCCCCCATTTCCCCTCTACGCTTAACCATTAAACTCCCAAATCTCTTCAGGCATTATATGTTATATATAAGCCTTATCAGAAAGAATCTCTATCCAAAATTTGGATAGAGATATACATATTGGATACACATTTGAATACATATTGGATAATTCTGCATAAAAACCCATTTAAGTAATTTAGGGCGGAGGGGGGTAATCGTCCCTTCCCAAAACTAATCAGGCAAGCGTTTTTTCAGTATGAACGTATATCCAAAAATTGAACCAAAACAGTTAATTCAACATGAAAAACTCATTTACCTAAATTATGAGCCTCCCCCCGATCCCCCTTTCATATTTAACCAAAATCTATAATAAATCCCTAACATCAATTCCTCATCACCTTTTTTCCGATAACTTTTTTCCGTTTTTGTAGTTTATGTCACTTTTTTCCGATAACTTTTTTTCCGGTCACTTTTTTTCCGTTTACCCAGATTTTTATAACCGGTTTTCACCGGTATATTCCTCCTCCGAACGCACACACACACCATAGAAATATAACATGTATTATTCTTTAAAGAAAATTTTAACTGTAGAATAATGGTAATTTAAAAATATATGTATTTTCGTCAAAAATTATAGACCCAAAGAGGTTGTTCCCTAAACAAATCTTTATACAAATCAGACAGGGACGGGTAAATGATTTTCATGCAAGCAAGGTAGTGAGACAATGTGAAAAAATTTCGATTTGTGCACACTTCGCTTAAGAATAAAGTACAGTTCCAGAAATAAGCCCGGTCCAGTCTGGACCGAGCTTTCAGATAAAGGAAGACCTGGGCACGACCCAAAAAACTAATGATCAGACTCGACCTGCCCCGAGTCCATGTAGACCTCTCAACGGCATTTGAATAGAAACTAGTTGGATGTGCCATTCCCAAAACTTTCTTCTATCTCATACATACATTTTAATATTTTTAAAAAATAGTTACTCATTTTAATGCTTTAATAATTTTACAATAACAATTCAATATCATACCAACTTTGATTTTTATCTTAAATTTCTACTTCAGTCAATTAATCGGAGTAAAAACGAATTTCCGTCTCTGCACGAGCCGATGGACAATAGAATGATAGCCAGATTTATTTATTTATTTATTTATTTATTTATTTATTTTTCAAATTATGGGAGGACCTACTTGCCTCACCAAAAAATAATCATATACAAAAACTTAGTTCATGTTCTAGAACTAACTTCTAGAACATAACGTTCTAGAACGTAAACTTTTAGGTGGTGCAATATTGAAAATGGCATAAAATTCGCTATTGCAATGCCCCCTTCCGGCGGATTTTTTTAAAATTCAGGGAGGACCAATCAGTCATAGTCATACACTTACGCAAAAAATTTGGTTCAATTCGATGTATAACTTCATATATTTTTGGTCGGTACAATATTGAAAATGGTACAAAATCGCGATTGCAGCGCCCCCTTCCGACGGATTCTTTTAAAATTCAGGGAGGACCAATTAGCCATAGTCATACACTTACACAAAAAAATTTCGTTCAATTCGATGCATAACTTCATATACTTTTGGTCGGTACAATATTGAAAATGGCACAAACACACGATTGCACTCTCTGGATTTCTGTGTGCATACTCTTCGAGACAATGCTGGTCTGAGTATTGTGCTTTAGTAATTGCTCCTTTTTGCTAGTTTGGAACTTAGTATTAATTTTACAGAAGAGGAGGGGCTAACTTACCTTATAGTAATTGCGATAGACAAAAACAGACACAAGAGGGAGATCTTATAATGTTCCGTTTAATTTTTTAAATACGGAACTCTAAAAAGTACTTATTACAGTTTCCCTTTCATGCTTATGTTTTTCATTTAAAAAAGGGGGTCATGGGCTGCGTAAATAGGCACATTTATTCCAAAGTATTGGTGTTTCCATATTTATTTCTGTATATCCCATTGTAAACTAAATTGATTTTAAAATGAGTCCTTAACTGTATCTAAATATCTGAAATATTAATAAGATTAACACATTTCCACGGATTGGAGGCTTAAAAATATAAAAATTTCTATACTGGTGAATCTTAAAAAAAAAAAAAAAAAAAAAAAAAAAAAAAAAAAAAAAACCTAGAAAAATTCATTGTAGACAGATTCTTTATTAAGAAATTCGCCGTCTTTTACAAATGTGTTATGACTTTTTTTACACGGATTATTCTATCCATTTTGCACCGATCTAGAAATTGTTTCGTTTAAGACAGGATTTCGTCATATACAGATTTTTGTAGCACCTTTTATAATACTGTTTCTTCCATCCCCCAGCATTGTATATGAACTATTCTTTAAAGAAAAGTTTAATTGTTGAATCATGGTACTTTAAAATTAGAATAAACTATGGCTATAGCGGAATCGATCGGTATCTTGAAAATTTTCCGTAGAAGACAATATTCCATCTTAGACAAATTCTACTCTGTCTGCGGATTCGCAGGAACTTAGACTAGGATACTACCTAGAAGTCTGCACGGGCCCGGGCCGGGCCGGCGGATTTAGAATAGTTTTTTCAACGGGCCGGCAAAAAAATTGAACGGGCCAGACCGATAAAAAAAAAATTTCGGGCCTACCGGCCCGTTCTGGATTTAACCAGAAACGATAAAATATGAGCTATTTTCAACGAAAATGGTTTTAACGAGAATAAAGTATAAATGTGGTCATACTAGTTTGACAGCATCAATATAAAAATGCACAGTGTATCGGCATCGGAGAATTACATTATGTGTAACCCGTTTTAATATTTTTTTAGCTGACTCATGCCGGTCCGAGATCAAGCTTGCATTATTTTTCTATATATAGACTAGCCGGACCGGTACTAGACTTAATTATTGGCAGAAAACATGATTTGTAAAATTATTAACAGCAATAAAGAACTTATGTTAGCTTAGTCTTCGGATATATACTTCTTGATGATTTTTAAATTAATTTCTCAATAATGCGAAAGTTTGACAGATTTTCTGATTAATTTTAAATTGTAAAAGTATAAAAGTTATCACTTTTATACTTTTACAAAATTAACGATAGCCTAACTATTGAAAGGATTTGGAATCGAATAGCGTTTTTCATTTTTGGTAAATAAAATGCTTGTATAACCTTGTTGAGATATAATAGTTTCTGAAATGATTGTAGGTTTTTATCCCTTTCCTTGCTATTACTTCCGGAAATTCCATTCAAAACGCTAATTATGACAGTATTTTATTTGTTTGCAGTATTCTTAAATTGCTTGTATAAAAAAAAGTAGATAACGCCATTCGATTATATAGTTTCTAAATAAAGATATCTGCTAATCTTATGCGTTTCTGAGAAAAAAAAAAAAAAATTAGAAATGTATCAGAAAGGAGCTTCTTTGAATTTAAGAATGAATTTCGATTTGAAATCTATAAAAATACATTTATAAATCTTCTTTTATTAAACAGCTTCAAAATTAACGATGTTTTTAGCTTTCTTTCTTTTTTCTTTTATTCTAAGCCATATTAATTTTTCAATGAATCTTTATTCGAATGTTGAAAGCCTAAGAATCTAAGTAATCATTAATGTTGTTAATGTGTATTTACTGTAAAATATACTGTAAAATCATTCCATAGATATGTATGCAGTATTTTTTAAAGGAATCTTTGTTATATGATAAAAATCTGAATTTTTTAGAAATCGCAGAAATTGTAACGGGCCAAAACGGGCCGGGCCTGTTTTCGCTGATTTTTGTACGGGCCGGGCCTAAAATAAAAAAATTTAAACGGGCCGAACTTTTGAGTTTTTCAACGGGCCGGGCCGAAATAACTTTCCTACGGGCCGGGCCGGGCCCGGGCCTGGAAATTCCGGCCCGTGCAGACCTCTAATACTACCCAGAGAAGTGATATCCAGACTTAACCCGTCCTGAGGCTCGTGCAGGCCTCTAAATGGCATTTGAAAGAGGGAAAATGTGTACTAAGGTCTGGAAAAATTTTAAATAAATTATGAAAAAACTGAACGTAAATTTGAACGTAAATTTCGTTCAAACTCGTCGATTTTTTGAGTTTCCGTTCAGTTCAAACTCGTTTATAAAATAGTGAGCGAAGTTCAGTTCAAAGTTCACAAATAGAGAGCGAAACTCGTGAGTTTTCGTTCAGTGAGCGCGTTCATACCCAACACTGGTTAGAAGATAACATGGGACAACAGCATCATGAATGAAATCAATAGAAGGATAAGAAATGGACGGAATTCTTTTGAGAAGAATAGCACTATTATAAAGAGCAACACGATTTTTTGCTTGAAAAGAAAAGCATTGTGTTTAGGCAATGTGTTTTGTGTGTACTAACTCATGGAGTTGAGATATGGACGCTAAAAAACGGATGATACAAAGATTACAAAAAACACATGAAAGTATGTAATGATGTATGGTAGTCATAATAGAAAGAGACAGGGAAAAGAATAACTTGGATAAGAAATTTGACGAGAGTTTTTATCATTATCAAGTTAAATAAACTGTTAAAATGGAAAAGGCCTGGGAATATTGAAAGAAGACGGAGTAAAAATAGAAGGAGTAAAGTAGAAGGAGTAAAAATATTCTATAATAGTATCGAAACGATGTAAAGGAACCAAGAAAATGATCTGAGGTAAGATTGATCGACGGAATCAGAAAAGTAGCTGGAGTTAATCGGATGACCAAAGTATTCGATAAAGAGTGGTGGAAAAATTTGGAGGAGACCTACATCTAGCTACGGATTGAAAAGTTGTTGGATAATAATGATAATGACATGCATTGGAGTTTGTGAGTAGGGGTGATCTTATGTAGGTTAATAAAAATAGGCATATGCATATAACTAAAAAAAAAAAAAAAAGAATATAATTTTGAGCGGGTGACAGTTATAAAGCCCCTTTCTGGATATGCTTCTGATATCATTAATGATATTCAATTATAATATTTGTAGCTATGCATTTGAATCTTCTTAATGATTTCTGCATATGCATTTTTCCTACCTATACGCGCTTAAAGCACTCTATTATAGTCTGTCTCAAAAGTTTAAGCACTCTGCAAATCTGGTTTAAAATAATTGAAGAAGAAAATATTTTATGCTAATTTACAATAAATACTCAACATTTAATCAAAATAAAGTAAAATAAACCATTTTGAGTAGTTAAAATAAAAAATATATTTATTTTTATTTCTTTTTTCTTTTTTTCTTGAAGAAACGCTGTCTCAAAAGTTTAAGCACTTTATGCAAATTTTTTTAGAAACATGGGATTGGTATTGTGTAATGACGTTGTATGACATCATATTGCACTTTTATACAAGTATAAAAGGTGGAGAAATTATTTCCTAATGTTTTAAACATAACAAAAGGTAAAGAATTTACAAAATGTGAGATTTTGAAAGATTTTAAATTGAAATCTCAAAATAAAATTGTTTCTGAAATTGCAAAAGTTTTAAATTGATCAAAGCTATGTATATATCAAGTACTTTCTAGAAATGATAATTTTAAGCAAAAACCAAGATGTAGACGACCACGTATGACGACTGTTCAGATTGATCGGAAAATACGGAGATTGGTATTTAGACAAAATATGTCCCCATACGGCAAATTAAAAATAATCTCAGAGTACAGATGTCCAAAGACACTGCAAATAGACGTATTAAAGCGTGTGATTACATCATGTAACAGAAATTGGCTCGCAAACCGTCTTTTAAATTACATCACAAACAGGTAAGAATGAACTGGGCTAAAAAACATGTGACTTACGGGGACAAATGGCTTACTGTTTTATTCAGCGATGAGAAAAAGTGGAACTTAGATGGCCCTGATGGTTGGAATGCGTATTGGCATGAGTTATGCAAGAACCGAAGAACATTTTTCAACAGGCAGCAAGGCGGTAAATCCGTTATGGATTGGGGGGCATTTGGGACATTTGCCAGCCCTCTCTGGCTTTTCTAAAAGGAAGAGAAGATTTTAAAAAGTTTCAAGAGACGCTAAGCCATCATTTGCTTCCATTCGGTGACATTTACGGAGGTTTTGGATGAACTTTTCTGCAAGACAATGCCTCAATCCACGTATCCCATTCTACAAAACTTTGGATTTTTCAGAAAAATGATAAAGTACTTGACTAGCCAGCTTTAAGTCCAGACTTAAACCCGATTGAGAATGCCTGGAACATTTTAACCTGCCAAGTTTAGGCAATAGAAAGCAGTATGACTCTATTGAAGAACTCCAAGAGGCTATTGAGAAAGCATGGTATTCTTTGCCACTAGAAACCCCACAAAAACTAATAATTTCGACGAAAGAACGTTTATTTGAACTAATCTGAAAACATGGAAAAAAAAATTTCTTAGTAAAAGTTCTGTAAAAATTATAAATATGGTTGTTTTTGACATTGTGCATAAACTTTTGAGACAGCTTTTTTTATAACTTTTTTCTATTTTATTTTTTAAAATTATGCAATTTATTTTTTTCTATTTTTGATATCGTTTATTTAAATAATATTGCGAAATATGTAAATAAAAAAATGCTATTAATTCTAACTTTTTATAATTCATTAAAAATCGATATTTTATGCTTGTGCTTAAACTTTTGAGACAGACTATATTGCTATAATTCTTTGTTATAATTTATGCAACTATTTTATACTCTTTTGAAACTGTTTTTGTAAGGGTTTTTTTATTTATAATAACAAAAAATATCTTATTCTGTAAGATAAAATATTTTTTATGTTCGCATAATTGTATTATCTTTGAATTTGTTTCCTTGTAGCATTATTCACCTGTTGTCCTTTTTTTATATAGTTATATTATCTTTCAGATTGTTTGTATATAGCATTACGAGTACACTGACGTCCAAAAGTAAAGCATAATTGGTAATTAAGCAAGTAATGGGAGAAATGTAAATCGGAATGTGGTGAAACGTGATATGCGAGTGTAAAACGGTTATAAAGTAAGGAAACAATTCAAAAGAACGATAATATTTACTTTTATTATCCAAAGTAGAAGTTTGAAAGAAAATTGAGCATAGTAAAGATTCACACTTTAAAGAAAAAATGAAAGAAAACATTAAATAAAATAGTGATGCTGCAGTTTAATAAGGCGTGTGGTCACTTCTGACAGCCAGTCACGCTGCATAGAGATTTCCCATACCTACTACGAGATTATGAATCGGTTGTAGGCTCAAACAATTCCAAGCTTCTTTGAGAGCTCTTTTCAATTCTGGAACGGAGCGTGATGGGTGCGAAAGGGCTGCAAATTGTCTCCCGAGCATATCCCATACATGCTCGATAGGATTTAAATCCGGGGAGTTCGCAGGCCACGACATGCGCTGGATGTTTCCCGTTTCAAGGAAGTCATTAACCAGTAACGCACGGTGACAAGGCGCATTATCATCCATGAATATGAAGTCAGGACCAACAGCACCTCGAAACAAGCGAACATGAGGCTCAAAAACTTCGTCTCTGTATCTTTTACCAATCACAGACCCCGCGTGAAAGATATGGAAGTCTGTGCGGCCGTTCAACATGATGCTGCCGATACCATTACTCCCCCTGATGGAAAAAGATGTCTTTCCATTATGTTTCTTATGTTTCTTGTTCTCAAAACGTATTCCACGTTCTCTCCATATCGTTACCCGACGAGAATCACTACTCAGACTAAATTAGGATTCGTCACTGAACATCAGATTGGCCCACTCTGCCTCATTCCAATGTTGATGTTTCAAACTCCAGTTTAAACGAGCGCGTTTTTGCGCAGACGTGAGGGGAATGCAAACAGCTGGTCTTCTGGCATATAGGCTAGCATAAGGCTTCCATAATAGGAGCTGACGCAACCTCTTAGATTTGGAGCCCAAATTGGTGCCCAGTCGAAAAGCCAAGCTAATTTCCACCATTTTACAACCGACCTGTTCTCACACGGCGGATAAACTAAGCCTAACTAGGCCGGCTTACAGATTGGCGACTTTATCACTATTCGTGCGCCGCGCGCTAACAGTAAATGAAGAAATCTGCTTCTCGCTGATTTTTACCAGCTGAAAGAAAAAAAAACAAAAAACAATTGCGAACGCGACAAGAGAGAAAGTGAAGTTCTTCCGTTAAATTAATTATGTATTGTACGTAAATATAAGGAAGTGCACCACTAATATTAATACTAAATATTCTTCAATTCTGTTTAGTTTTGAAATCTTTATTATTTTTTTAAACATATTTTTCCTCCTATCCTTTTTATACACTTTTCTTTCTTTCTTTTTTATATATTGCTAAAATGACAGCTTAACTAGAACTTCATTACACTTGTCTATTGAGAAATTTAAATTATTTATGGTGTTTTTTTTTTTTTTTTTTTTTTTTTTTTGTTAGATATACACTATTATTTTCTCTTCAGTTTTTATTTTTTTTTTTCAACCAAAATTTGCTGACTATTTCCTTTTTTCTTTCAATTAAGTTGAAAATTTTTAATAGAATAATTACTTACTTTGATAAATATGTAGAAATTAGTTATTTTTTTTCCATAGAAAATGATTTAATAACTCACATGTTTAAAAACGTTTTATTGATTTACATTTCATCATTATTTATATCAGTTAGACGTGTACGCAATTCAAATATGGGAGACACAGGTTGCCCATAAAAACATTGTTTAATATCCATTTGCCACCACATCTGATTTTATGCCCCTGCCACACACATACATAACCAAATTTGGTATGTAATTTTTGTGAAATGGATAATTTAAATGTGTTTTGACATATTAAAATTTTTAATCAATATTTTGCAAATTCAGAATAATATAAAATTAGATTTATCTTATATACATACAGACACAGGGTTTAGTCATCCAAAATTTATTTTTAAAATATCATGGAATTTCTCATATTTTACATTTAATTTCAAATTATTGTACACTACTTTTTATATATTCTCAGTCGAGGCAAGAGTGAAGAAATTTTTTTAACAGTATTCACAATGTTATTTTGTAGATAAAGAACAGTTGGTACGCGTATGCCAATGATTTTTTAAGACATTGTCCCCCACGCAAAAGATAATTATATTTAGTCATTGTCAATGAATATCCACTATATGCATTTTTTGGAAATTTCAACATTTTGACAAACCAAATTTTTGTATAAATAGACTGCTATATTGGTCTAAGCATTATTATATAAACTGTAGTCACAAATATATATTCGATATATGCTATGCGCATCAGCTAGAATATAAAAAAGAACTGCTATTTCTTTTTTCTTTAACTTAATCTTTCAACTTGGAACAAATAATTAGGTGGATATATTTACTTAGAAATTATATAAATTAGACAGTTTATCTTTCAAAACAAGTTTTTACAGCTTCATTAGAAAGAATGTTTTCTTGTTTTGGTTTGCTCAATTTAAGAGAATGCTTAACTTGTGTGAAAATAATGGATTGCTAATGTTAATCCCATTGAAGAATTTTTTTAATGGATATCTCATTTGATTTTTTTTTTTTAATTATTATTTTCCATTAAATTGCTTAGGTCAATCCGTATAAAAGCTGTTTTTTACATCTTCAGTTTTATTTCAGTGATTTTTTTTTTTTTTTTTTTTTTTTTTTTAAATAAGGATACGTTCACTATTGAAACCTATTTCAATAGTAAAAGTATTCTAATAAAAAAAACCCTGAAATAATATAAAAAATAAACTTTGTTCAACTTCAGAAAAAAAAAAAAAAAAAAAAAGATAGCGAACATTTTTAGAAAGTCAAAAGAACAATAACAAACAACATAAGGCAAATAAATAAGTTTTTATTTTTTAAAAATTACATAACTCACATTTTTTTTTTTTTTTTTTTTTTTTTTTTTTTTTTTTACTGTAGACATTACATTATCTTTTTATAAATTTATTATCTTTTATTCAAACTGAAAATGTAAATGGATTTGGTACACATCAAAAGATGGAGCTGAACTGAAAAGAAAAAAAAAATAATTAGTCATCAACAAAATAGCAAATGCACTGTAATGTTTATTTACAATTAATATAAAGTAAGCATTTACATTATATGGAAGATACAAAGCAGCTTTTATATAAGATATTGTAAAAGGGCTTTTAATTACACCATCTTATTATATTCTTCTGCTTATTAAATTCAGGGGTGATATTTATAAATTTTCTTGAAAAGGTTAATTTGGTGAAAAAGAAAAAAAAAAGAGTTTCTGTTCATCTTGTGCTAAACTTACAAATATATAAGTAAATCTTCTTTTCACATGTATTTTTAAAATTAACTGAAGTACAAATTCATTGAAATGAATCACGCTTTTAGAACATTGCAGTAAATAAGTTTTAGAAAAAATGTCTCATAATTATTTTTAATGTTAATATTCAAACTTTAACTAAACATGAAAAATTATTTTATGTTAAGTACAACTTCTGAAATGTTTTTGGAGTTTGATGAATAATACTTTTTGAAACAGCAAATTCCTAACTCCTTATGGCTCAACAAATCAGATTTGAAAAATGTTTACTAAAATATTAGAATACATTATTTAAAAAATGTAAAAAGTAATTAAAAAACAATTAGAACTTTTAAATAAAAAACTATCGATGAAAGGATACTACTTAAAATCTGCAGTTAATAGAAAATTACACAATTATCATTGATTTCAATGAGTCATTTTGAAACATTGTTGTCAATTTTCTAAAACAAAACTCTAAAGTACAGAACTTACCTTTGTAAAACATCTTTTTTTTTTTTTTTTTTTTTTGCATATCGACAATCTTTAATTAAGGAAGTTCATATTAATAATGATGTGGAATTGCTCAAACAAATAATAAAATTTTGGCATGAATAACTAAAACAGTATTACCATTGAGGTATTAGAAGTCGAGGAAATATTAATAATAAATGCTGTGTTTATTTGGACAAACATCAATGCTTCACCACAGGGCTCGAAATCGAGAAATTCATAAACTGGGATACTATTTAAAAATTTTTTGAATTATACTATACAAAACAGCCTGCTATATGAAATTTTTAAAGTATAGAGAAGGTATTATATTAGGTACTTATTGGTTACCCAGGTACCAGTGTTGTCTGCCTAGCTGCAATGAACATAAATTTATTTTTAATCATACAAAAACAATTTAAAAAATACAACCAATAATAACTTTTAGAAAAATTATTTCTTTCTAAATAATAACTTTTAGAATATACAGAAAGCTATATAGTGTTTGGTGGTGGTGGTGGTGGTGGGGGGGGGGGATTCGACTATGTAAATTTTGATGAGAGTTGCATTATTAAGCATATAAATTTGCATATATTTTAATATACATCATATTATTCTACATTGCTCGGTTATAGAACTATGGAAAAAGTTCTATAATTATCAGGCTAATCATGTTTTGAAAGATTGGATTGATGTCAGACAAGGGCATCAAATTCAATGCTAAACAAACAACAACAAAGTATAAATAAAAAACAATAAATCTTATTTTAGCAGTAGTATAAATTGATTTGTTGTTGAAGATTAGATAGAGTGTTCATTCTAGGCCATTTTTGAAGGCCCTGCCTTTTCTCAAATTTGCAAATTGCACCCTGCCCTTTTTAAAAGTAGAAAAATGCACCACTGGTTTTACCCAGAGATTTTTAATAAATATTTATTCTATTCCGTAGTATTTCTAAATTTGTGTGTTCAAAAATTATAGAATTTTACATTTCTTTAAGAAAAAGAACATCAAACTATTCAATCATTGTTTAATTTAATTGAATTTTTAAATCATAAAATCATTCAAAATTAATATTTGATTTATCTTACTTAAAAATTATGTATTTTCCCGCTTTCTTTTTTCCCTTCTAAAGGCAATAACATATTTTTTCTTGCAAAAGTGCCCTTTTCTGCTGCAGTAGTGCCCATTTTAGTGAATAGCACCATGCCCTTTTTATTTCTAGAGTGAACACTATTAGATACAGTCAATTCTATATCACTATCAGTAGCAATAACAATTTGAATCAATATTTAAAACTGAAAAATCTAATTTCTCAGAATAAACATGTAATTATTTTTTTACCGCGTTATCAATTAAGATTAATTGATTATAAAAAGAAATTACCTGTATTTGATTGACTGGAAGAGACTCTGATGTTGAAGTACCTTTCCCCTTGGCAAAAATAGTAGGCACAGCATCACTTCAGCTTTTTCGAACCACTAGCATTATGTCCATCATACTGTGATTCTTCGAAGTGAGCCTTTAACAAAATATAATCATATCAATATTACATTGCATGCTAATTCTTTCCATTTTAAATGGATTTTAAAAAATTATAAATAAAAGAAAATTACAGAATATAGCCTCAGTTTAGCAAATTTATATCAGGAACTAACTTATAAAATGAAGATATATAAGTGTGAATATTGAATTTGACAAACCATCTTGTTTTAAAAAATTGTTGAACATTTTCTGTTAACTCTGTGAAATCTGCCAGTATATAATAATCTGTAAATGTCTATTATCTGTACGACACATTGGAATGTAAAAAATGAAAATTATCATAGTAATTATGATAGTAGCTCATAAGGTTAAATTTGATGTTTTTTTCCAGTTATCAATTTTCTAATGAATAAATATTTAAATATAAATGGGATATAAACAGGGGTGGGGAATTTTTCCAAATTCTTGCCAGCCAAGGAATTATTTCACCAGCCCGCAAGATGCAACACGCAGTTGAAAATAGTTATGACAAAATCGCACGCGATTACAGACAAAATTACTATTACTACAATGCATTTTTATAATTCTTTTTTCTATAATATTAAGAAATATGTATAACAGAGGTAAGATTAATATTAGATAGAACTTAGTACCATATTTACAGAGTAATAATTTGGAAAGTTAAAATATCTAGATTAAAAGAGTGCTTCTGATAATGTGCCTATTGCCTACAGATTTTCAAAAATTAAAAATGCACTCGCCTTGTGAGAAAATCCACTCGCCACTGGCGAGCAAAATGATGTATTTCCCCATCCCTGGATATAAATACAGTCGAGTCTTTATATAACGAAATCCACCGTTCCAGTAAAAAATTCGTTTTATAGAGAAATTCGATGTATAGAGAATGATGTTAAAAACTGTATTTAATGTGTGAAATTTGAACAAATATTATTTTTGATTTTTTGAATTAAGAATTTGAAATATTTAAAAGTAAATATTAACCTAACATTTTATTTCTTAATTATTTAACCTGTTTCAAAAAAGTAAACAGACATTTATTTGAAAGCTTGATGAAAATCAAATAAGGAAGACTTGCGTTAATTTCAGACGAAGAAATCTGTAATTTTTTGTTGTTTTGATTTTAAAATTGTTACGCTCTCAAAAAAGCTCAAATTTTAGCAAGGAATGAAAAATTGTAGTAAACATTTTCCTCCATTTGAAGGTCTCTCTTATGTGCTCTCATTGATTCCTCTCTTACATGTGTATCAATCCAATTGACTCTGTTTTGAGAAGGATGTGGAAAGGAAAGGTGTGTGGGAGGTGGGATGAATTCATTGGATTTAAAGAACAAGGAGAGAAGTAATATAAAAAACTCAGCACTGACGATAAATCAAAAATAAGTGATGGAAAATTAATTCCATATGATTTTGAAGCTTTTTAAAATTGAATAAATTAAGACCAATTTATGAAAAAATTCGTTATATGGAGATAGATATTTCGCTATATAGAGACTGTTTTTAATGTAATCATGCAAAAAGGGGACCATTCTTACTAAAACTTCGTAATATAGAGAAATTCGATGTATGGAGTTTCGTTATAGAAAGACTGGACTTTATTTAAATTTCCTTGAGTATCAAAATTTTATCTCTGAACAAGAGATAATGAGTTTTCATAAACTACAGAATGTATATATATATGACAATAAGTTAAAAATGAAATTACCATTGTGTTGTGTCAATGTTTAAAATAATGAATAATCACTAAAATTTATAATCTATGTGATTTAATTTTTCTTTAAATCAACTTAGTTACTCTAAAAATATATTAAAGCAAGCAATATTACATTATATTTTACTTCTCCATTGTAATTAAATTTTTGTATAGACTTAAAATATAAACAATAAAGTGTAAACAAAGGAATTTTCTACAATATTTAAAAATGTATAATTCACAAATTCTTGGTCCCTAAGTGTGCAGGTTTCGCATAGTTTACTATAGTTATATTATGAAATCAATATATTAAATTAAATGGATTATAATATGAAATCATTATAATCCATTTAATTTAAATATGCAGAGAACATTTGTAATTTGTATTGAAAATTGCAATGGTAATTTATATCTGTTGTTTCTGTACAAAAATGAACATTTTTAGATTAATGGAAAATTTAGGTAACTTATTCTTGGGCATTGAATAGTGGCCACTTTTACTATACCTGAGCATTTTTTATAGTATACAGTAGATTGTGAATTTTTTTAAAAAACAAACTGAACATATAATAATATAAATAGTTCTCTGAAAAACACACGAAATAATAGTCTGAATATTTTTTAGCTATTTTATCGAGCATGACTATTGAAAAATAATTTGAATTATGAGATATAATTTTATTACAACTTAAATATGGTACAACTAAATAAAAATGATTTATATAACACAAAAATTATCATTTGGTCAGTTTCTAGCTTTATTTAAGAACACTAATGATCACAAAAAAATGTTCATAAGGTTTTTGACACTTTTTAACAGTTTCTGACACAGTATGTCAAAAACTCAACATTGGGTTTTATTTTTCATGAAGGGAGCTCTGCCACCCCAAATATATTTTAAAAGTAAGATAATACAAAAGAAAAAAAATTCCCCGTTTCAACTTTTAGGCAAATTCTAATGTCCCGGGGAAGGGGAAAGTTTGCCCCAATCACCCCCTGAATTGAACATTGCTACTTGGAGGCAGTAAATATTTATCAATTCAAACATTTAAGGATATTCTTCAAAATTTCAGGTAATATCCTAAATCCATGTTTTAATATAACCCTGGCATTACTTTTGAAATATAGTTTTATTTTCCAGTTGTATTATTTATAGTTTTAATTTCAAGTGCACAAAATGCTATGTTTCTAGCTGGAGAAGAAAGATAATTTAACATTTCAAAGGTATCTAGGTTTTCAATTTTTCTGTCATTAAAATTGCTAAAATTTAATTTTAAGAAATGCTTCCTTCGTTATAAGTTTAACGCAACGTACATTCATTATTTATCTAATTATTTTTCATCGTATAGGGTAGAGTGCCAATAATGGATGCTCCTAAGGCTTCTATAACTTAACTTATACATTAAATTAAAAATATACTAGCATTTATTTCTTGGTCAAAAATGATTAACAATAAAAGTTTAAATGATTGTTTATGAAGAAAAATAGCAAAAATTATCAAAATGCCCAAATCGCATATTTTTATGGCAAGAGCAGACTATTTGAAAGCAGTTTTAAATTATTTCAAAACACTGTATATAATATAATATTTACATTAATAAGCATCTTTTATGCCAACATGAATGAAATAAACCATTACAGGTTACAAAATTATCGTTAATTTGCGTTTGATAACATGTGATGTTTCAAAATTGAGAAAGCAATATGATCATTTTTGATCCAGACATACTCAATTCAATATGAATACATCTATGTACTCATTTTAGAGCATTCCATTTTTTTCAGTAAAGTCCCCCCCCCCCCCCCCAAAAAAAAAAAAAAGAGCTGACTTCATTCAATAAATTTATATATTCATTATTTTGTTGCCTATTTAAATAAAATTCACCATTTAAATAAAAAAAGTTACAAAAGTTGTTAAAAATCTATTATTTTCTATTGTAAACATTTATTCCCTTTTACAAAAATATTTCTGTAACATTAATGAAATTTACGGTAATAATGAAACTAATAGGTTTGCACATCAGTGGCCTTAAATGTCATAGTTCTGCAGTTTTTAAATTATTTTAGTTGGTGTTTAAAGCATCCAACCTGCAGTATCATTTTTTTCCATATTAGTAACATTAATTATTACAAGTATTTTTGGTGATCCAACTGTAAAAATAGTGGAAAATAAAGGAATCTATGCACCAATGCTTGAAAACTTTATTATATATATATATATATATATAATACCCTCTAAACCTTGTACTGCTTCAATAATTTTATAACAGCAATTCATTGATATTTATTATTTTAAATTATCTAAAATAATTAAAATACATATCTGGCAATAATTATGATAATTCAAACAGTGAATAATTCTCACAAATATTTGATTAATTATTCATATCCCAACTATCTACTTTATTTAAGGTAACTATTTTGTTTCATTTATATGTTTTTATTAAATCTTGGTTTTAAATAAAGTCAGTAAAACAATTGTATATATCTATTACTATTGGTGCGGAATATATTACTGGAATTTCAAGTGTTTTGATATATTTCTGTTATTTTGGAGTTAAATTTTGGTTCATACTGGAAAATGAAAACACGAGAATGATTAAATGTTGTTCATAAAATCATATGATATTGAAGAAAAAAAATATATAATAATTATCAATTAAAAAAAAAAAACTTAAGACATTTCTTAATGTTGTCCATTATTACACTATTTCCAGATTCTAGTTACATGACAAACATAATGTAATCAGACTTTTATTCATTGAAATTTCATATACAGATATTTCAGCTAAAACTGTTTTATATGTATTTTAAAAAAGTATTTGGAAAAAAATAATTTTATTACGCTAGAATAAATAAATTACAATGGAAAGTACTTTAATGCTCAATACTTTAAATATAAATTTGTTAGGAAGTATAAAATAGGTAAAATTTTTATTACAGAACTCTGCGGATTTGTAAACATTGGCGAAATCAGAAAAATACGTCGCCAAATAACAGTAAACAATTTTAAACAATAACGATCTATGTACATTCTTCTTCAGATAAATCGATTTATGGATGAGTAAATTTCGAATAAAAAATGTTGAATAACACATTCAAATATTAAAACCGATATTTTAATTAATAAACAGATAATAACACTCACCTCACAGATTCTGGCATTCTGAACAGGAACCCATCCGCTTGCTCCACAGTAGTTGATCCATTTTCTTTTCCTTTCTTCATTAGCAGAAAATCTGAAGAATTTATGACCTTTATGTCGGGAATTGTTTTTGAATAGTAACGGAACACTGGACCATGTTTACAGTTAAACTATAAAAAATAATAGCGGGAAAAAATCACGTCAAACGTCTGGCGTGCATAAAGCAATGGCGGACAACGCATACGAATATGACAGTGACAGAGCCTTTTAAGTATGGCAACCCAACCTCAACTCCCGCGCGGTAGTTTGGTGTTTGATGGTAAAGTGGGCACCAATAATTCGCAACAAAATGGAGTTGCGGCACGACCAGGTACTAGTCGTAGGGTAACATCTCCCGTACTTTGAAACCCCTGCTCTGCCATTGTCTTGAGATGACAGATTGGTCCAAGTTCAAAATTCGAGACACTTCGATTTGTGATCGTCCGGATTCAAGCATTCCAACAATTCTTCCTTTCGCGAACATGTCCAGTTGGCATCTTTGTGCTATCATTAATCCTGTTTGATCGTTACAATGTTTCTTGGCATATCATCTGTACGAAATTCGTCTGAAATTCCTATACTGCGTGAACCGTTTTATAAGTGTTCCGATGTGCGCAGGTATTTCGCGCATGATGCAGTCGACTGAAAATTTTTGCATAAACCCAATGTTTCTTCTTCAACCAATTAATCTCCACAAGTAACTTTGAATAATTTTACGAATATTTACTTACTGTTTTCAGCATTTTGCAAATTATGCTTAACTTTTGGACACCAGTGTATTTCAGTATTGCACTTTCTCCTAAAGCATTACCTTGTCATATAAGTTTATTTTATAAGTCCATCCAAAGAAAAAAAAGATGAGGGATTGTATTCAAATACAGTAGAACCCCGCAAATTCGGACCCCGTTAATCCGGATCGATTTGGTCATTTTTTTTTTCAAGTTTGAGAATCGATTTGCTAATTTCCATAACATTAATTTGTTTCATCGTCATATTTTGGGAAAAAAAACTTTTTTCTGAAATCTTTTCGGAAGAATTAAGCAAAGTAAACATTTTTACTGTCTGTAAATATTCAATAAGTTTAACATAAACGTAATTTTCTATAAATATGTTTTATTTTATTTCATTTTTTTCTAATTCTCTGGATAATCCGGATTTTTGATAATCCGGATTGGGTCTGGCTTCAATTAATCCGAATTATCGGGGTTTTACTGTATAAGTAGTACGTGCTATACTATATTTTGTATACTATATTGACATTAATCAATGGATATATGGATACAGCCCCTCATCTGTTTGCTTCATTTTGGGAATAACAGAATTCGAGCTTATTCTATCGAAGATAATTTTCAGAATTTTCAAGGTATGTTTTTGAGATTTTCACAAAAGTTGCTCTAAACATTTATCTAACTCAGTATGCAAATTATATTTTAATTGCGCTCACGCATGAGCAGTGAAACATTATTTGGTAAACAAGATCATATTTTATAAATTTTTTATTATCTTTTAATTTTAATTACAGGGTATTATGTATAAAGTTGTTTTTGATGTCTTTTGAAACGAACATTTTTTTTTTTAATAGTAAGAAATCTTTAAATTATAAGCAAAAAAACTTGACAAAATTTGGGACCGTTTTTATAAAAACCTTAATTTTTCTACGAGTATACATGCTATCCTCATAAAAAAGAACACAGTTTATTAGAATAAGCGACTTAATTATAATCTGCAGTTTGAAGGCTTTTGCTACATTATTTTTGACAGGATTGTCCAAAAGATTTTCGTTCGTTTTCAATTTGTTGACGGTTCCTTATGGAATTTTCAGGAAAAAAATCTTCCCAAAAGTATATGACCTGTACTCTAATTGCACATTTGGAATTTCAGAATAATTGTTCATATATTTTTCTAGATATTTAACAAAACGTCAAAAATTGTAAGCGTGGAAGTTCACCTTTGGCCATATAGTGTATTTTTACCTTTATGCAATAAAAAAAAAAAGTTTATTTTTTTTAAAAAAAACTTACCTGAATTAAAAAAAAATGTGTTATGTGGTCAGCATTTTCATCTTTACAAAATGCTTGGAGAAGCTCTTAAATTTAGCATTATAACTGACAACATTGAATCGTTTTATTACTTACCCATCATACGTAGTATAGGGTAAGTCTTGCAATCGTTTTGAAAATCGAAAATTTTTTTTTGACGGATTTACACGTTTTAGATAATGGAGATTCCGAAAAACATATTTTTAGAAAAAAAAATTGCCGTCCGTCTGTCTGTCTCTGTCTGTCTGTCTGTCTGTCAGTCTGTCTGTCTGTAAACGCTCTATCTCCCGAACAAATTGAGATAGAGACTTGAAATTTTGTATGTAGTTAGTATGTAAGAATGGGACGAAGCCTATTTAATATCAGCAACTTCGATTATCCGGAACTATTTTTTTCGGACTCTCGAAAAATTCGTTCTGATGAAAGGTATATGAAAATTTTCGAATTTTTTTTGTTCTAAGGAATGGCCGTAAAAGGCAATAAAATAACACACATTTTGCATATAGAACGAAGTCGATCGGATTATTAGTTGCCGAGATATTTGTAATCCTGTTTTCCACATTCATCAATTTTTCATGACCCTGTATTTCATTCAAATTTCAATTCAGAGGTATATTTTAATTGGAAATGAGACGCTTAATCCGTCGCAGTTAATTGTTAGTTAATAAGATTATTATTTTTGGACTTATAAGGATGTTTCTTTTACGCAGTTCGGTACTACTTGAGTAGTTTGGCGTTTTATATAATTTGTCGAAATTGGTACATCAGCAGTTCTTTAATATAGCATTACTATGTATATTAACAATATTTAAATTTTGTTTATGAATTGCAATGCATTGTATAAATAGTTTCTTCATGTTTTATTTTCATATACATATCCATGATGGGTAAGTATTACGGTGGCCCCCAACGACTAGTTTTCTTATTAAAAGCCGAAGAAAAAGCTTTGGACATTTTTTTCTATAATAAAAAACACAATATCCAATAAGAAGAGTTCAATATTCTCATCTTTATCAATTTTAAATTGCCATTGGTTCCAAGCAAAGCACATTTCTCTGTAACTTTGTCACCAATAAAATCAAATTATAATCGTTATTTCATTTAGACAGAGACAATCCTTATAAATTCTGCGATAAAATAAGTTGAAGATTACTTTGAAAAAATTAGTGGTTACAATTGCAAAAACCATACTCACTTCGGGTCTAAAAGGCCCGGCGCGCGTCCTCTCGGGTTAACTGTTAATTGACTGCCATGTACTATTATTTGATTTTAAAATTTAAAATGCATACGTTAAGTATTTATTTATTGTGTAACATGGCATTCAATAGCGTCAAGGCTATTTATTATTGATAACTATATTTTTTAATACATTTTAAGATTTGTAAACTTTATAAAGTTAGTTGTACCTCGGTAAGATTTTCTTCAGGTATTTCTGGGGTTAAATACATTCAAAGCTTTTGGATTCAGATATAGTTTTAAATAATTTCAGGTGTAAAAGATCCTTCATGAAACACAAGAGTCAATAGAAATGCAAGGCTCATTCAATACATATTTGAAAAAGTTTTAAAAATTGTAAAATATATCAATAACAAAAAAACAACAACAAAAAAAATCACAAAGCAGAAGTTGATATAATTTTTTTTTATAAATTTTCCACATAATTCTTCTGGTAAAAATTGTATTTTTTAAAATTTCGATTAGGAATTTTTTTTAAAAACAACAAAAAACTAACTTTTGAATTTTCTTTTTAAATTTTGAATGCAACTTTTATTCTTAGTTTAGAATATCACTTTTACAAAAACACAGGAAATACAAAAATATGTAAATTTGAAATCCCCCCCCCCCCCCGATGGGGCGTACGCTCCACGTTGGGAACCATTGTTTTAAGCGGTTTACTTTCTATTGAAAAACTGACTGCAATTATTCTGTTAATCTACGTATGTATAGTAAATTTTATTTATAATATAAAAATTCCTATGACATGTTACTACTTTTTGTAGTCATATATCTGTATTATCTCTCTATATTAAATATTATCTTTTTGCTTCATCCTTCAGATGTTATACTTTTTACTGAAAAAAGTTCCTTGTCGTATAAACGCTGTCATATGATACGATAGCCCATCCATTTAAGTGAAATTTTTCATGTCTGAATGTTGCCATGCCCACATTCTGCTATCCATTTATTCATTCGAGAAATAAAGCGTCCACTTTTAACACGCGAATGCACAACCATTTGATTCTGGAAGTATACAAATGTGGAAACAAATCTCCAGAAATTTAACTTCCACTTCAGCGGTCACTGAATATCGTCTGCGTTCCATTTAAAAAAAAAAAGAACAAGAAAGGAAGCCTCTTCCCCGGGCAAAAAAACTATCAAGATTTCGAATCGAGTTTTATAATGTTATCTTTAGTAGGCTATACAGCTTCGTCCAAATTCGATAAGATATGCTTCGCAGCGTCGATTTTAGATAAACTATAAATCAAGGAAGGAAGACCATCGGACCTCTGTAATATAGATACGTTCAGGATTTTACATATGGTTTAACTGATATGAATTGACTTAAAGGAAAATGCTTGTATGTACTGGCCAGAGTATAATTCGTAGCATAACGGTTGAAATATTCGATTTTTTTTTTTTTTTTTTTTTTTTTTTTAAAGCAAATTGTTGGAGCAATAGTATAAATAGTATAACTCAATCTTTCTCCGATTCATTTTTAAAATACGAAAGGAGGATTTGAGTTTGAATATCTCAAAGAAATTGAGAAAAACATCCAGTTGTGTGACTAAACAAGAAAAAAAAAACATGCGTCAAGCATAGATTATGTAACGCTTTTCTAACATATTCAGAATAGGTACTACTTGGTTATCCCGTCGATCAAAGAACAATCGCCAAACTATAGGATTAAATGCCGATAATGGGTGATCGTGAATGTCACATTCAATGATATTATGTATGATACACGTGTTTAAAACACCACCAAGTGATTTTTATTTCCACTTTTTATTTGTATTTTCATAATATTCTACTAATTATTTGTTTTTTCGTCGATTAAAATAAAAATTATGTCAATATGTATAATTTGGCTATTAGTTTGACGATTAGTATAATTTGGTGAAATTGGTCGACGGGATAACCAAGTAGTACATCAGAATATTATAACAAAACTTCACAATTTTATCAAATTAAAGATCATGTAAATAATTTGGAAAATACATAATATGTTTAAAAATCCATTTTCCAAAAAAATATCTAAATTCCTTTGTGCAAACACTGTGTATAATTCATAAATTTGTATGAGCAGTTCATAATATGCAAAATTTAGATATAGTTTTCAAGTTAATTATAGTTATAGTTTTTTATATATAATAATTTGACATTTTATGTTATTTTTCGAAAAGTTTTCATCAAAATTTGCACAAACTCCATTATTTTGGATATTCGCTTATCCATGGCTTTTATCCGAAAATCCCGGTTTATCAAGAGTTTACTGCATAATACAGTTTTATTATAAAGTGATCCCTTTGTTTATTATTTAAAGATTTTCATCTTAATCGAAAAGCTATTTCGTTTTTCTCTGGACCCATTTAGTAGTACATAAATTGAAAGTTCATTTGTTATTATTATTATTATTATTATTATTATTATTATTATTATTATTATTATTATTATTTTACGTTTATAATTTATGCTACGAATTTTAATAAATTATGCGGTGTATATAATTTCTGTAGCTCAGATCCAGAACTAAACAAAACAATTCGTAAGCATATATCTTTGGAGCTAAATTATTTAGAAGTGTTTTTAAACACTATTTCTACCTCTGTCAAATGACACTTTTTAAAATTTTGATTTTTAGATCTTTTATCCGCAATTTTTTTAAATAAACTAATTATAAAACCTTTTCCTTAAACTCAGTGCTTAACTTGTGACTGTGTCAATTTAAAAATTACAATATATATATTTATAGAATATAAATAAATTCATACATAGGAGTATGCAAAAAATTGGAAAGATTACCGTCTATATACAGAGGAAAAGATCCAAATCCAAATGCCGGCTAAGTTCCAAACATATCGGCCATTATATGTGTTCTGAGATATCAGCACATCACAGACTAGCGACGATAGGCAGAGTTTGTAATTTTGACTGAGAGAAAAAAATGTGTACTGTGTGTAAAAATCTGAAAATCACACACACGACTGCACAAAAAATTGCAGTTAACTCTTTTATGCGCGAAAATTGCTGAAGGTAAAATTTCAAATGTGTTATGCGTTTTCTAGCTGAATGAAAGTTTAATAAACTATGGAGTGTGTATACAAATTTATAGATCGTTCTCAGGCCTTTACAGGATTTTACTCTAAAAAAATATCAGAATACTATGATCGCTAATTGCTCAAAATGGGCATTTAACTGCGTTATGCGCTCTTTAAATCATTACATTTTAACACTCGTTAATTAACTATCATCAATTCTATTTCAGATATCTTCTTTATACCTTATTAAATGGTTTCATTACAGTATGCTAAAATTGTTGGAAAGTGTTTCATAACCTGTGTGCGCCACATGATTATTCAAATTCCAGTCAGGCTGATTGCGTAAATAAATTCTACTAATATTGTAGTTTTTTTCAATTTCTTTTTCTGTATTTATTTGTCGTTATTTTATATAAAAATGCTTTATGCTAATTTCGTTGAAAAGTACGATACATGTATATATTTTTTTAGTTAAAACTTATTTTTGCTCCTGTCTTCAAAGTGTCAGAACGAGTTCTTTCCACCGGAAGAAGAAAGAAACAAACTTTTTTTTGAAAAGACTAGCACATTTTAATAACAATTTTAATTTTTCTTAAGAAAGGTGTTATAGTAAAAATAAAATACATTGACATGTTTCGGAACCGTCAACTAAGTTCCATAGTCATAATATAAATAAAACAAAATTTCAAAATATTTCTCGGACAATACAAATGACACGCGACAATGAGATATAAATAACAAAAAACGCGCGCTCTATTGCAAAAAATTAAATTACAATATAGAACATGATCTAAAATTTAACTAAAAATAAAAATTTTAAACTATTTCACGATCAATAAAAATGACACGCGACAAAGAGATAAAAAACCCCAAAAAACACGCGCGCTATTGTAAAAAATTAAATTAAAATAAAAATAGACCATGATCAAAGGAAATTCCAACTTGGTACATCCCATTCAAGCCCTCACGAGGAATTTATTCATTAATTCTAACCATAACTTAGGAATTAAGAAGAATTTTAGGATTTAAGAAAAATTAAAATTGTTATTAAAATGTTTATATAAAAGGTGAATATTTTAAAATCTGATGATTTAATTAAGAAAAATTAAAATTGTTATTAAAATGTTTACATAAAAGGTGAATATTTTAAAATCTGATGATTTAAATGTATTTTATTTTTACTATAACACCTTTCTTAAGAAAAATTAAAATTGTTATTAAAATGTTTATATAAAAGGTGAATATTTTAAAATCTGATGATTTAAAAAAATCAATTGGATTTAATTAACTTTTTATCAAAGACTAGCACATTTCCTAATTTAATGGCGTAATTAAGTTTTTTTTTTTTTTTTTTTTTTTTTTTTACTGTTTTACACCAGTTTCTTTCTTTCTTTTTTTTTTCTCTTCATTCTATTTTAGAGCTGAAATTTCTTAAACTGTTTCAAATCGAGAATGTGAATCAGCTTTATCTATAAAAATAGTATATTTTAAAAATTAAATTGTTTAATACACACACCTATATCACATTATAATTTTCGAATAAAATGCTATTCCACATGTATATTACTTACATGTAAGCATAAATAGACAATATTCACAAATTTAAAGTTATTTTGTAATTTTCTTTATTAACTTTAGTTCCATACAAGCATTCGTATAAAAATAACATTTAAGAATACCAAAAGAGCTGATATTTAAAATTTACTGCACATTTTAATTCATTAAAAGAAAAAAGATTCTTTAATTTAAAAATACATCAACGTATTAAAGCAATTGACTTTAAACAAAGAAAAATAATTAGTCTGAAAATTGTTAATATAAATCTTAATTTCAATGCAAATTAAATTGATGATGGAGTTATTTTTCATTAACGCAGCCAATGAATAAATCATCTTCTTGTTTTATCATTTTTTATTCACTCTTTATCAAATATTTCGTATGTTTTTTAATTTTTTTTATTCATACTGGAAACAAGCAAAATTAAATGAGATTGAAATGTGTTGGAGGTTTCTATTTCATACAAATTTCAGCAAATTACAAATGATTCTTTCATCTGATACAAAGAAAAAATTAATAAAATAATTTCCATATTAGAGTTTTTTTTTATTCTTTCAATGAAAAGAAAAAAAATCATTTGAAAAGATACACGTTGGCAGACGATTTTTTTTATGCGCAGCTTTCCAACATCATTTAGTTCTTAAACTGCCTCAATTTAAATGTGTCTTAAAATAATCGAATTATCCAGCCCCCACCAAGGAGAAGAGAAAATGAGGAAAAACTTTATTTCAATCATTCTTAAACAACACAAAAAAAATTTCACTAATGTTTGGCAACTAAAACGTTCATTTGCATTTTTAATCATGGTCAAATACTTAACTTGATTTGGCAACGTTTTTTTTTTTTTCTTAATTTTTTTCATTCACATTTTTTCAGCCTTTTTTTTTCACTTACGGTGGAAACTATAGCGTTTAGCCATTTTTTTTTCTCTGTGTCTGCCTCTAAGACTTTAATTTCTTGCGTTAAAATAGAGCCACAAATGAAAGAAAATCAGGAAGAATTTTCGCTTGGAATTTTAAAATTCTTAAAAGTGATTTGTAGATGCGAGTTTTAAAGCGTACGTGCATGCTAAAGGTTTGAATAGCTTAGTTTACGTCGCTGATTTTCTCTTGCTCGAAAAACTAAAAATCAGAAAATTACACGGCAATATATTTTTTTTTATTTCCCTAAAATGTTACTTTGCATTTAGAGCATTAAAAGTTCAGGGAAAGTTTTAATTTCTTGATAGAAAAAAAGAAAGATGAATAAGAGTATTTTTATATGCTTAAATCTTGATTGCCTGGTTTCTCAAAAATCTAGCTTTTAGAAAAGGAAGTGGTTATTTTAAATAAGTATATCCGTAATGAAATTGTAACTTTTTCTGCTTTGGAGTAAATTGTAAAAATTAAAATTGGTTTTTTCCCTAAATAAGGCTTCTAACTCTGATTGAAAATTTACGTGTTCTACAGAAAGCGTAACATAATTTTAAAAAATATTTTGTTAGAGGAAAATTTATAGCAATAAATGTTTCATAGTATACATATTTTTTTCTATAACATTTCTTATGTCAAAAGTACATTCATATAACATGTTTTTCTCTTACAAGTGGATTTCGAAATTATTAAAATTATTTTGAACTGAATTTAGAATATATTTTCTTCTGAAAATAATAGCTTTACCTTTAAAATTTTAAAATAAAACCCATTTAATCATAAAAACTCGACAGAATTTCTAGCATAGCAGACAACAATAATTGTTAGGAAATGACAGTATATATCTTTTGTTTCATCAATGTATCAGTAACTTGTAATTGTATAATTATTTAACTTGTTGTGATTATATTGCTCCAAAATCTGGCAATAGTTTTGTTTGCTGTTCCAGAAAAAATTATTAAAAAGTATTACGAAGCATATTTTAGGCTTTTCTATTACTATTAAGATTTAAGGTAGAAATTTATCCACTTTAGCAGTTTTAAATGTCGTTGAGTAAAGTTTTAACATACTCAAATATTTCAGTTTTATGGATTCATTTTAGTTGAACAGATATTTTACGATGGAATCCCAACAACAATACAATGGCCAGAAAACGATAAGAATTTCTACCAATTGATGATAAACGATTTTACAAGATTAATTAATACTCTGCCTTGTAAATTACTGACAGCAAAAAACTGAGATTTTGACACATGCATAGATCGCGTTCTATTTGTCGTAAGAACATTTTTTTTTTTTTCATTTCTGTGGAATGGGCATTAGAGGCTACTGAGATATCAATTGTAAGATTTTTATGCAGTTTCGTGCATTCTATTTCATTTTACGAGTAATTAGAATCATTGTAGTTTTATGTAGAAATATTATTACTTTTTTAGTTATATCAGTTTCAAATACTTAAAAATCTTTCTTCCTTCGAGGGTAGTTCAACAATTACTGTCCCGAGTGTATATAAAATTGTATAAGTTATGGGACTGGGGGACCGTATACAAATTTTAATTTCGTAATTTTTTAACTATTTGGATAATAGTTGTTGTCCTTGGTAGAGAATTGGGAAATCTGAAATGTATCTGAATGCTTTCATTTGTTGAATTCCGCAACTTATTTCCTTTTATTCGTTTTCTGATTGGTCTATACTTAATGTCCAAAAATGGAATACTTCTGCTTTTTATTTTATTCGATTTCTGATTGGTCCAAGTTTAATATCCAAAAATGGAATAATTCTGTTGCCAGGATGACAAAAAATTATTAAAAGCTACAAAAATAATAATAATAATAATAATAATAATATTTCAATAACAAATTTAAATACAAGTATCAAACAAGTTGCATTTAAAAGTAAAAATTTTTTCTTGTATACGACGGTGTAAAATTGAAAATGTGCGATGTTTAGAAATTTAAAAATCTACAGTACTGAAAATTGTTAAACTGAAATTTCATTTAATATTTATTTATGGCGGATCCAGGAATATTAACGTGACTCTAAATGTCCAGGCATATTAACATGACTCTGTTATTACTTAAGCTACTTTTTGATCACCCTAAAAACAATGTAATTATTGTTTTCTTAAATATAGAAATTATTTATTAGTCTAAAATTATATACATTGAAAATATATAATTTTAGACTTCCAACGACTTCCAAATAGTCGTTGTAATTTGTTAAATTACAATTTTTATTTATTTATTTATTTATTTAAATTATTGACCCAAATCACTTTTAAAATATTTCGTAATTGAAACTAACGGTTTAGAAATTAGTCCTTGAACACCGTTGAGAGTAGGGTTGGCAAAAACCCAACCCACCCGGGTTTTTCTGGGTATTTGTGGGCTTTTCTGTGTTTTTGTGGGTTTTAGTTATTCTTCTTTATATTTGCATATTTAATAATATATGTGTGTACTCATTTTAAAATACACTTATCAAGTTATTTTTTAATTACATCTGATCTATTTATTACTAATTAATATTATTTATAATATTAGTTAGTAAATTTATTTTATTCTGATATTAGTATTTATACTAATATCAATAGAAAACTTAAAACTAATATCAGAATAAGTTTATTAATTACTATAAAATAATTTTTATACTTTTAATAATTCATGTTATTATTATTAATACTGTATTAATATTATTATCAACTATTATTAATACTAATAATAATAGTACTATTAAAATTAACTTTATTTTAAGTGATAAAAGTGTGTTTTTATCACTTTTAAATATATTTTAGTTATCACAATGAATAATTAATTTTATTTTTGTAGTAACTATGATAACTAAAATTGCCATAATAATTAGTAACTATGATAATTATTAAACTAGCTGGTTTTGCCTATTGGTCCTTTTATACGTAAATTTCGAATCAAAGTGAACAAACTTCGAATTGGATCCCCACTGCCTATGCCACCGCATAACAGGTCGAAAAAGCATGCACTACTGGGCCCCTCCTTTTAAACAAATCTCTGATTTAGATGCACATCTCAAACCATATCTCCGCTGCCTACAACAGCATGTAGAAGATGCTGCGCATGCACAGAAGAATTCGTCCTTTTAAATAAATGTGTAATTGATATGAAAATGTCGTGCCGAACATATCTCAAACTAGGTTCCAGCTGCATGCAGAACTATATAGCAGGTATTCTGCTAAGACACTACCAGGTAGTGCGCTATATTATTTACAAAAATATATTTTAATAAAGCTCTGTTAAACAACCTATCTGTAGACATGTATATAAGTCGAGGGAGTGGCATTTTAAGGCAAGAAATTAAGATTTTTGCAGAAATTATTACAGAAAATAGCAGTATTTGACACAGCATTCTTTTTTATAAATCTTTTATGTATGTTATAAGCTAACTGTCTTAAAGTTTGAAACAGATCAAGCAAGAATTTAAGATTTTTTACATAAATTAATAATAAAAAATAATAGTATTTGAGGGAAGGAGTGTTTGAATTTAAAAAAGCAGCTAACAATTATATCTTCAGCTCTTGAGGAGCTGCAAAAAGGTACAATCACATTGTCATGTTCTGTTAAGATTTGGAGAAATTTGATGGAATCAGAAGCAGAAGAATTGAAATAACTCAAGGAAATTATGCTGAAATGCTACAAATAGGTCATCGGGACCGAGCATTTTTTAGCTAATATAACGGATGCAAAGTTTAAATGGAAAGGCTTAATTTAACAAAAGAGGAAGAAACTGATGAATGGATAATGCAGTATCATTCAGAGTGGTTACCTGTGATATCGGCATTTAAAATTAAAGACAGACTATTTCCCTAAATCACTTTTCTCAGAAAGTATTATGTCACAATTCTCAGCTTCAAAATGGTGGGAAATTCTTAAAGGAAAAATACAAAAGAAAAACAAGTTAGATTCTGATTTTTGTAGTTTTTTCCAATATATGCATTCTGTTCCATGTAGCTCTGCTTCTATCAAGAGGATTTTTTCTACATTTGGATTCATATAGTTTAAATTGCATAATAGACTAGACACAGAGCAGTGTGAAAAATTAGTAAAAAATTAAAAATATTACCATAAAAATTAAAGTGAATGTGATTTTGATTGGGAAACTAAAAAAGATCAATTATAATTATTTGTATTACATCGCTTAACTTATTTGAAATATATTTTTAGAAAATAAATAAATAAATGGAAAAGATAAATAAACTGAAATAAACTATCACCTTATTACCACAAATATGACTGTCTTTTTTATGTGATTTTGTAAAAGAAACCACCTAGGTTTTGGGCTTAAAAGAAAAATTTGTATTATACTATTAGGAGGATTTGCAGATTCAGAAATGATTTTTAGCAAAAACCCATTTTTAACAAAAACCCAGGTAACCAGATGGGTTTTTTGTTGGTGGACCCGCCCAGAAAAACCCGGGTGGGTTTTTCTGGGCTGGGCCCATTTTGCCAATCCTGGTTGAGAGTGAACATCCTGTATAATCTTTATTGTTTCGTTTTCAATATTTTCCATTACGATGAGGATTTTCAATTGAGTATCATTAACTGAAATAAAATTATAAAATTGAGAATGTGGAAATCTTCATGTAGAATCTACTCCCTCCCCCGCTTCTCAGACTGTGAAGAAAATAAATTCATTAAATATGTTAAGGAAAGTAATGTATTAAAATAAGAAGAAAAGTGAAATTCTATATTATTTAATGTATCTAATAATATTAGATCTCTCTGTTATATATAAAAAAAGTAGCTAACGCTATCACCGCCGCTAACAATGATTTTTTTTTTTTTTTTTTTTTTTTTTTTTTTTTTTTTTTAACCTAGGGTATATTTTGCTAATATTAAAAAAAAAAATTATTTCACATAAAAATATAAAAGTGGATGAAATTATAGAGAAATCTTTGATAAATATGCTAATACCAACAGTTTTTAAATTGAATAATTATTTTAAGAGATATTGAACATTAAAGTTGGTCAAAATCGTTCCATTAAAAAAGTTTTATATCAGAAAAAGCTATACATAGGAATAGGAATTTAAACATTTTTAGATCATTTTATACATTAGAAGTTATCGGTGTGCAGACTGCATTTATATTTTTAATTTGACTCATTTTTTGAGGATTTATTTTCATTTTAAGCATAGATTATGAAACACTTTCCAACACTTCCTGAAATCTTCCTGAAAAAAACTTCGTTATTTAGATAAATAAGGTGTTACTGTCCATAGCCAAATATGTATTTCGCTATTTTTGAACACACCTATACACTATATAAAAAAAAGGGTCGATCTACTAAAAAAATTTTAGTGATCCTTGTAATTACTAAAAAATTTTTAGTAATCTTACTCGGTTACAAGGAATCTGTAAGAATTACTAGAAAAAAAGGTAGCAACGAATAGAGTTAATAGTTTTATATTCTTAATAGCTATTACTAAAGCTCACTTGGTGTGGCCGTGATAGCCTAGTGGTCATAGCACCGAACTCCAGGCTGAAAGTACCTGGGTTCGATGCTGGCCGCCACCAAATATGCACCGAATGTATGCAATGTAAGTACTCGTTAAATAAAGGGATTATGAAAATCCTGTCATAACAGTTACCATGGGTAATGATCTCTGAACTTTCCCTCCCCTTTAGAAACATGTCGAAATAGAGCAGGTAGCATTGTTTGGTGCTGCCATTTATTGCGGCTTTGCCGGAAATCTTTTGTTTCAGAAGTCTGTCTTTTTACCCACTGGATGCAGCTCGAAGGAAGCTCCTGCCCTTCGGGTACACGTCATAGTTACTAAAAATAATTTTGGAGCTATTACTAAAATTTGCTTGGTGCTTATACTAAAAAGTTTTAAATTAGTTATACAAAAAATTCTTTTGTTCAGTTTACAAAAGAAATGTTTGTTCCACTTGCTAGAAAAAAGTTTGTAATGGTTACTAAAAAATTCTGTGGAATACAAATTTACTAAAAAACTTTTAGTAACCTCTTGAATTTTTTTTTACAGTGTAGTTGATCTGCCGGTTGACATATATATTATACATTGTGTCCACTCTCAACGGTGGCCAATGGCTAATTTCTAAACCGTTAGTCATAGACATATAGTTCCAATTGCAAAAATGCTTTAAAAAAGGTAAAGAATTGTTTTTCAAGCGATTTAAATCAAAATAAAATTTTATTAAAAAATTACGAAAATTAAATTTTTATGCGGTGCCCGGTCCTACATGTGATGTTTAGTAAATTTTCCCCACTACTCAAACAAGTAAGAGAAAAAAATGTCACATTTTATCTAACATTAAAATTGACCGAGTTATAAAACTTTAAATTTCATGACTTAAATCACATTTCTGTAGCTAAAAACGGATGAGTTGGACTGAGCATTTGTCACAGACATATAGTTTCAATTACAAAAATGTTTTAAATGAGGTAAAAAAATACTTTTAAAGCGATTTAACTGAAGTAATCGCCAACGTATATGTTTTACGGTAGTGTTAATTTTAATTAACTTCTAGATTGGTTAAAATAATTGAAGACGTGAATTTCAAAATTCTCTTTATCAAGAAAATTTATTTTTGGAAAATCGCGAAAAACCTTTAAATGCGTCTGTTGGTTTCCATTATAAATTTGGAGATTGCAGAGTTACATTAGTGCAGATTGGTATAGACTGATGGAAATAACAAATGCGATAAGGCGAGTTTTGAAATTCACATACTCAATTGTATTTTTACGTATTTTTTATTTTGTAAGGAAATGAAACTGCTTCTTTTCATGATTTTATTTTAAAAAGGTGTGTTTTTCTGATAAGCTTTTATTTTGCTTAAAACGTTCATATGTATGTTTACCTACTTCAAAATTTGTTCTCATATTTTAATTCACTTCCAAATATCCGATCGATCGAGCTTCGATACTTATTTATATCCAATAACAATGTAATATTAATATAACTTTAGGTGCGTACCATTTATTTATTTTATAGGATTACACAAAATTCCATTAGCAGTATTCTAATAGAATTTTAAATATGTATATATATTTTTTAACGAATTGTGACTGTTGCTTTTCATAATTAAATTTGACAAAATTTTCGTTACTTTTTTATTTTTATTTTTAGTGCAAGTTGTATATTTTGCTTCAATATGTAAACATCAATATATATTTAAAAACAATATTGTAAAAATTATTTTACTCTCAATGTTTAATGTTTAATTTTATATCTAACGTTTATTTTTATTTCCAGTAAATTTGTGATTGACCCCTATTTTGCAGCAAAGAAGATGCTTCAACTTTAAACAGCTATAACTCGGTCAGTTTTAATCGCAGAGGATTGGAACTTTTTTTGTCTTACTTGTTAAAATAGTGGTAAAAATTTACTAAATATCACTTTTAGGACCGGGGGACCCTACAAAAATTTTATTTTCGTATTTTTTTATAAGATTTTTTTGACCAAAATCGCTCAAAAAACAATTTTTTCCCTTTTTTAAAACATTTTTGCAATTGGAATTATATGTCTATGACTAACGATTTAGAAATTAGTCATTGGCCATCGTTGAGAGCGGATACCCTGTATTATGCGGAAATTAATTTAGAAAGAAAACGCCTAACAGGTTGAAATTTCTCTTCCAGTAATTTATGCAAATGTATGGAAAAATACTTCAATACTTTTTTCAGCCATGTAGTTTACCTAGTACCTTTATTTACACGCCAGTATTTTGTTAAAATTTAGTTCAAACAAAAACATTTTTAAAATTACTTAAATTACATTTACAGAAATTATCATCCATGGGTGACCATGTAGATAATTCTTTGCGTGACCCTGTATATCATTTTATTTACATTCTACAAACATTTCTCAGTAAACTGAAATCAGTTCAACGTAAAAATGCATCACTTATTTATAAACCACCTTTAAGTAAATTACCCTCCCCTCATATTCAATAAGATTTGCGAGCTTTTTTGTGTAACCCTGTATATCAACTGTAGCATTTACACACCATATAATATGCAGACATTTAATAAAACTTAAAAACGAATATCACATTTGAAAATACATTTCATCTATCCATCATCTGTGATCGATAATGTACAGTACATCGGATAGAATATACGATTTGAAATATTTCGTGTGTCCCAGTAAATGCTATGCACGTGAACTATTGAGTTTCAGCGGTTTATATAAATTTTATGTTACTTGAAATCGTTTAACATATTTAAAATATGTCGCAAACAATTCCCCTCTTTATTATTGTGTGATGGAATTCTTTTGAGTGGCCTTGTAAATGAATAATAACTATAATTTCCACTGCATATTTTACACAATGCATATTTTAGTACATTTTGCGAATCCATATAAATTTGAATATGTTTGACCGGGTGTAACACCTTCAAAATTCAGCTGAAAAGATTTTTTCCCATAGGCCGTAATGTATCGGAAAACTTTTGACTATCCTTGTAAATACACCATCATGGTAGAAACTTCATTTTCAATAGGGTTCGTACTTGGGTAAATACGAATAACATATAAAAAATTCATAGCAATCCGAGTATATTTACGGGAATTAGAGCACCGCCAGACAGCCAAACAAACCGAATGCATAAACACTTTTCAACTTTGTTGGAAAGTGTTAAAAAGGTAAAGCCTTGCGATTAATTGGAAAGAAAAAGTAACTGTTTAAGAGAGTCCGGGTCACAAAATTTTTAAAATTTTCTAAATAAATTTTATTACATTGAATTTTTTTATTATTAAAATGATGTTAAAATAATGTTTCTATCTGAATTATAACAGAAAATATTATTATTTTTTTTTTTTCGTTTTGGTTTGTTTTCAAAATCTAGCTTTCAAGCAATGGTTGTCACGAAAACGACTTTCGGTGAAAATGCGTTTTGTTTCATGCTGGGTTTTTTTCACCATTTTTCGTATTTATACCGATTTAACTCAAAAACTGCCAAAGTTAAACGGTTGCAACTTCGAACATGTCTTTTTCAATTACTTTACTTTAATTTTAATTCAACAAATTAAAAAAGATATATCAATTTTTGAAAATAGAATTTTTTTAAAAAAAGTTGCATATGTTTTGCTTAATTTTTTTCTTTCAATATTTTTAATTAAAAAAAGAATATTTTTAAGAATACTGGATCGAAATTAAAACTTACATATTTTTGTTTATTTAAATGAAAAAAAAAATTCTACTATTAATTCTACTATCCCAAGCTATAATAATTTTAAATTACCCTACTTTTTTAATAAATTTTAAACTTTGATTTTTTTCTATTATGAGAAGTTTTATCATGTGATTTTATCATGTCAAATTATGTTTATAAATGATATGTTTAACTATCACGGAAAAATTCAAAATTTTAACTCAATACATAAATATTATTTTAAGGGTGTGCGGGACATATTTAAAAATAATTTTTATTAATTAAATGGAAATTTTGAACTTTTTTGTGATGTTTAACCATATTTTTTGTAAGCAAAATTACATAATAAAATTTCCCAGAATTTTTTTTTTAATTTAAAATTTATATAAAAAAAAAAAAAAAAAAAAAAAAAAAAAAAAAATGGGGTAATTTAAAATCATTATAACTAAAAATATTATTTGCATGATTTCAATGGTTTTTTTTATGTTTAAATAAACAGAAATATCTAAATTGTAATTTAGATTTAGTATTTTTAAAAATATTAATTTTAAAAAAGTTACAAATATTTAAATAAAAATTTTGAAAAAAAATTATATAACTTTTATTTAAAAAATCACATTTTCTAAAGTAAGTAATTTTTTTTTCAATTTTTAAAAATTAAAGCAAAATAATAAAAAAAGAATGTTCCAAGTTGGTAGCATTTATCTTTAACAGTTCTTGAGTTGTAACAATTTAAATACGAAGAATTGTGAAAAAAAACCCATCATGAAGAAAAACGTATTTTCACAAGAAGTCATTTCATGACAACCATTGCTTGAAAGCTCGATTTTGAAAACAGATCAAAAGGAAAAAAATAATATTTTCTTTTCTAATTAAAATAGAAACATGTTTGAAAATCCTTTTATGCATTAAAAAAAATTAGATAGTTTAAAAGAAAAGAAAGTCATTTATGTTACACTGTAAAAAATAGTTGTTTAAAAAATTCATTGATAATAATTTTTTTTCAATAAGTTTAGTAACTAAAATATGAAAATTTTTCTATACTTTCATCAGCTCTATTCTAACAAAATCAACGTGCACGGGAAAATGCACGGAATACTTCAATAGTAAAAATTGAACAGAAGAAGCAATTCAAAATGGGAAAGCCTAAAGTTACTACAAAGTACAATATTAAGGAAACTTGATAAAGTTTTTTATATACTTCGCATTTGAAATAACGAAGTGTAGCACCTGAAGGCTTTATGCCTACAACTCCCTTTGCATAAACATGGAAATCCTTTCTGAGGAAAAGGGCTCCTGAAAAGTATTGTTCATACAAGCAATGGAATTAATATAATACTTGGAGAAATTTTTAACGTCAGTAACTAAATTCTGTAGAGAGTAAGGGCCTCTGAGGGGGAAGAGCAAAACAGTTTCATTGATTTCCGCCTGTGAACAAAATTTGGTTGAGAAGATAATCCCGTGTGGAAATATAGTGGCAGGCAGTAGGGGGCTTATAAATATTTTAGCGAATGCCTTCAATAAAATCTAAGAAATCTCAATTGATTCAGTAAAGACGGATGATGAATTCGAAAAATTGAGCATTCTGATTTGACCCTGTTATCGGAAATCGAATTTTCAGTGAACATTGATTTTAAGGATTTCTACTCTTGAAGGGAATTTCTCTTGCCTCGTGATTCGATTTGATTCGATTTTGAAATTTGAAATCATTGCAAGTGACTTTTCCTATAGTAATATTTGCAGCAAATGACTGGCTGATTTAAACGCGTTTGTTTGTAAGTAAAATTTTATATTTCCGTTTGACCCCCCCCCCCTAGAATTATTCATAAATATGTATTTATTTTTTATCAGTTTTACTATTTTAAAAATGCTCTTTTTTCTTACCTTTTTTTAATTTAATATTTATTTCTATGTTGTATACATATTATTTGAGAACTCTTGAAGCAAACCATAACGGAAGACAGAATATAGAACACATTAGATAGGCATAAACCCAAGTACAATGCCTGTTTAAAACTCAAACTTTGAAGGATACTTCGGGGTAAACGGCATGCTTATGTTATGTCATAAAAGATTTCTAAAAAATGATTGCCGAAATTTGTTTCGTGCAATGCTGTTAAAGAAAAAACTTACATTAAAAAACTAAACAGGAGAAAATACAAAAGATAAAAAAAGCTTTATTTTATTTAGCGATAATTTATTTACCGATAAGTTAATATAAGGAGTTAATATTATTAGAATGCTGTTTATTAAAGAATTTTGCTATTAACAAAGAATTAAAACCGCTATCTTTAAAATCTTTAAAAGTTTTTGACATATTTTTTAAAACAATCTGAGAAAACTAAAAAAAATCATCATTCATATACTAGAAAACTGAGTGCTAAAAATATTTATGCATAAACAAAATAAGCAGTTATTTAGTGGATTTTACGATTATTTGCGATTTTACAGAACTGGGTCTCTCTCCACCATCAAAAAGTGCTCCTAAAAGGAGAATAAGACTGTTAAATCAGCATCCTGTTAAAAATGTTAAACTTTCGATGCATCGTTTCCCCACCGCTTTTATTAAAAAATGATTTCTCTACTGCATTATGGAGCATTTTCATTATAGAGATACTCTATAAAATAAAGATCAAAATAGAGATATTCTATAAAAACGGTAGAGTGACGATGCAGCAAAAGTTTCAAATTTTTAACAAGGTGCTTATGGGTCATTTTCTCTAAACAGCGATATTTTTTGTCCCTGCTTCAAAAATAATAAATAAACTTGTATGAAAATTAAATAAATGCTAGAATACTTTAATTACATATTTTTATGTATGTTTAACAGGATAAAACATACTATTAATAAATAAAAGTAAGTTAAATAATTTTATATGTTGTAAAAATGTCATTCCCTTGTATGTCCCTGTCACCGCCTTAACACAAAAGTAGTTCCTAAAACTGACTATCCGAATATATTTGTAATTTTTTTGTTGGTTAAATTATTAAACAATATCATAGAATACTAAAATTTGAAAAAATAAAAACTTTTCATTTTTTGTATTTAAAAAAAAAAATAATAATAAATGTCCCTTGGTTTTGTTGTCATTCCCCTGTCATAAAATGAAAGTAATGATTCTCAGCTGTGGCAACACTTATATTAATCCAGAATTTCATCTGTGAACAATGACATCATCAGAGAAGATATCTTAAATTGTTCTTTTTTGCAGCATTAATTTTTACAAGTAAAACTTGGTGATTTCTAGTTACACATTGGTAAGTATTTTTATTGACTGTCATTACCCTGTCTCTCTTATTCACCTAAATTTTGTAAAGAATGCTGAATCAACGATTTAGCCTTATTTGTATTAAGTTTTTAAAGTTTACTTTAAGTGCAATTTAATTTTGTGTATATAGTTAAGATAATATACAAGCTAAACTTAATTTTTGTCATTCCCCTGTGGTTATTCTCTTGTCATATGTAAGGTAGGGGAGTGACTACACACTACAGTCTCTAATTTTCACAAATTATTAATATTTATTAGAAAATTAAATATTTTATGTAATCGTCACACACTATTTGCTGTTTTAAAAGTAAAAAATGCATGTTTTTGTTAATTTTATTCATCAAAAGATGCAAAATTGCTATTTAAAAAGTTGGATTTTTTTATTTTTCTTTTTTCTTTTTTATAAGTACATAATTTGAGTAAAAATAAACACTCACTGCTCTAAAAAAGCAAATGAATCGGACAAAGCAGGATGATTACATAGTTATCAAGCATAAACTGAATAAAATGGTTTGTGTTTATTATAATTTATCAGTTTTAAAAAAGCATTCGCCGGCTTAGTTAAAAACATTGTAAGCTCAATAAAATATAAATTTTTTATGGTTTTTATGAGTGTTCTTGATAAAAATAACTGTTAGATTTATAATAGCCTCTAAAAAAGGAACAAATGACCTGAAAATATTGTATGAGAAAGCAGCTGGAAACATTAAATCAGTATCCAAATTATTATCTAAAGGGCAGAGAATTCAAAGGAAACGATGGAAGATATATCACAGAAATAGTCGTGCAAAAAAGAAAAATATCATTGAACATTAAGATTTCTACCTTACTGAAGATATTGTCTCAGTTGAACATGGTGAAATCCCGTGGTTATAGCCATCAAAAAGCAAAGACTGCTCTAGCCAAATAAGCCAAAACAACAGTCTTACTACCAGGCAAAACTCGGGAAAAGGTAATAAGGTTATTAAATCTACTTTAGTTGAAACTAAATTATTCCAAGAGACAGAAAAAAAAATTCCAAAACATAATCAGATGGAAGAAAAAAAGTTGGTCATAGTTGGCGAGTAAGAAGGGATCGAGCAAAATTAGCTAAACAAATTGGAAAAGTTGAGAAAGAAACCAATAAAGACTCGTCAAACTTCTGAAACGTACAAGAAGAAGTTTTATAGACTTAGAGACAAGTATTCCAATCAAGTATCAATTGGAAAATACATTAGAATTATCTCAAAAAAGATTATTGCAGCGCCTGAATTTTTTAAAAAAAATGATGTTTGAAGAAATATTGACAAAGTATTTGGCAAATGGAAATAGTAATTCGAAAAAAGAAAAAGCAAAACATTTTTTAAAGGAATAATGCAAGGAGACCTTTTTAAAAAATACAAGGTAGTAAGTGAAACATAGTTCTTACCTTTCAAAATACACATAACACACAAGATAAGAGTTTTATAGTTTGCAATATTTGCGGAAACAGCGAACTGGATTTTTTGTTACAATTCTAAAGGTACGTTTGAAGATATAAGAGCCAAAATCTCTGAACCCAAACCATATAGATCTCAGACAAATACATTTTATTTTACTGACTTTCTCCATAAAAAATTTTCAAAATAAAATTGGTTTTGAGCTTTTGTATATAATAATGTTTTCTTATTTACTATAAAATTTTGTGGGAAAAAAAATAATAATTTGTAGTTATACCCGTTTGTCATTTCCCTGTGCCTGTTTGTCATTCCCCTGTCTAGTTGAAATTTGAAAATTTATTTTTGTATATTTAGCGTAGTAAAAGATTACTGCTGACTCTATTTTATTAGTTAGAGACATTGTCTAAACACAATGGAAACCAATTTTAAAGAAAAAATTAACATTATTTTTTAAAAATTTATGATGTCCAAATTGACCAGTTAAGAGAAAATGACCCTTATGCATTATCTGTGTTACATACACCGCACCGACGATAGTACTTATAATATTAATTACCGTAACTCTTTCTTTCATTTTATTATATTACATTTTATTTATTTATTTTTATTTATTTTTATTTATTTTTTACTCTTAAAACTCGGCCAGGATTTCCATGTGCTGTACTGATCTGATGTCTTATTATAACTCACATGACTTCTGAAAAGCTATTAATCATAATTTACTTTAAAAAATAATTCAGTAGAGAAGATTTGCGTCTTACAAAATGTGCTTAAATTAATTTAGGCGTTGAGAGCACTTATTCCACAGCTGTTCTCGTATTTTTTTATTTACTCCTTGTCACTCTCTATTCCAATTCCATGTCCTATCCATGGAGCACATCGTCATACTGAAATATTGTTAACTTGACAATATTGAACCTGAAGTTGACCCTAAGAAATTTTTATACACTCAATTTTACATGCTTTAAAAGGCTTACAAATTGCGGCAGTACATCAGATATTATATGTGAAGTAACAAGTAAATAACCCAAAGCTTTTGTTTGTAAACGTATGCACATATTTTTGAAAAAATAGCATGCTGGTAAATTCCCTTCCTTTTGTAAATCTATATTTCAGTTTATATAACGTTATTCTTGGTGTTAATAAGAGATTGTGTGCTCTAGCAGTTTGCTAAATTTATTTTTCGTATTGTATAGCTCTATTAAAATAATTCTAATGAATGCAAGCGCAAAAAAAATTATCTTTTATTACGTGTAATTTGTAAAATTGAATGTAAGAATATTCAATTCTAAAAATTTAATGATATGGTTGTGTCATAAATTTTGAGAAATATTTGTTTATTTCATTGCAAATAAAGAGGTAAAAATTGCTGCCTCATGAATCTGAATTGACATTTTGCTATATTGCATCATTATTTAAACATTTTCAAAGTATGTAGTTTAAACTAGCAAAAGCCATGCTTTGTTTGGATTCGCGAAGCATTATTTTATAAAACAGATATTTGAAAGTAACAATTTTTTTTTATTACTACTAGCATACCCAGCCCGCTTCGCCGGGCTTAATTTGAAGGTTTATTTAATAATTTATGTGTATGGTACGCTTCCCGGACCATCGGCACTCCACGTGCGTCGGGTGAGCGTCAGAACAAACTTTCAGCATATACATATGGGTGGTTGTACTTGAATGCACAGACCTGCGCGTTTTTTTCTATCTTGCTTTTATACCTCTGGACCGAGTTGGCGCATTGCCAAGATTTGCTTCCTCTGGACCGAGTTGGCGCATTGCCAAGATTTGCTTTCCCCTGTGCCTCAATTAATTAATTAATTAATTATCCTCGGAATTCCTTTTATTTATAGAGATTATTTTTGCATCTTTATTAAACAAAAACGTTATTTTATGTTTTGGCGCATTTTAATTTTTTATTTATGATGTAAAACTGGCATAATAAGATATTTTCAAAGCAAACTTTTACAATTTTTTTTTAAATTTTCAACTAAAAGCTCTTTTAAAGATGTTTTTACAATTTCAAGTAGCCACTGGTGTTTTTTAATTGTTTGAAATATGCATGTTTCCAATCTTTGTAATCAACATCCGATAATCTTTGATAGCTATTTTAGAATAATATATTTGAAGAAAGCTTGAAGAAAGTTACTTCTTCAAAATCCTATTTTCTGGAAAAAACATTTGAAATCTGCTTTCGTTGATACTATGAATTTTTAACTGTAAAACATTTTATTTTAATTTCTTCGTTTTTATACATGTTAGCGTATGAGAATTGCTGTAATTCTCTCCGCGTGGGAGAACTTATTACTTTCTGCGAATGGCAACTCAATTAATGGAATTACCTTTTAACGAAGCGCTCTCTCATTCTCGCAGTGACGTTTTCACGAATAATTATTGTTGTGTTTGCGAACTTATTAAAGTCTTATTTTTCTATAAATCCTTCTGATTAATGAGTCGGTATTATTTAGCCACAATACGACCTTCGAAAAAATATTTATAAAGAGCTTGAGCCAACAACTTCCCGCAGATCTTTTAATTTTTCATTTATATAACAAATTTAAGAATTAATTTTATTTGTTTACAATTATTTTGTTGCCAGTTTACAGAAAAAAAAAATCCATAATACATTTCTTTTAAAATGTTTAAGTGTCATCTGTGCAAACGATTTTGCGGGATAATGAAAACATGTTTTATTTAATAAATTAATCATGATTCTATCTATAATTATTTACTCCATGATTTAAACTTTTTTTTTTCTGAAAATATACGCGTTTCATTTTTTATTTATTTGCTAAAATGCGTCGGTATTGGAAATGCATGTAAAATAAATTAATTAAAATAATAATTTTTTTAACGTTTTACTGTAAAAAAAATTATATTCTGCAAATCTACAGATCATAATTTATTTTTGTGTTTAATTTGAAGTTAAAATATTGAATAGTTTTTTTGTAAAGCGTACGACAAATTGTAATTTGAGTGGACTAGTAGAGGATTCGCTTCGCTCATCCTAATTATCTGCTTATCTATTAATATTATCCGTTTACATTAAAAGTTTCTTTTAATTCACCATATTTTGAAAAAACCTACTTTAAAATTGTTTTTAAATATGCAAGGGGATCCAAAATAAACGGGGTGTGTTTCGTCACTTCCTAGGAAAATACGCCCTGGCTGGATCGCAATCACATTTTGCGCTCATAATCTCCTGAGTATGTGGTTTCGATTTTTTAAAAAAGTTCAGATTTTGGCCTCTAGAGATTTAATCCATTTTAAATTCTTTTGCCTACATAAAGAGTCCAAAAGGCAATTTTGTAGTAAACGACGATCTCGTTGACTATGATGTTCACTTTATTGGATAGAGCGTTACTCTTTTACAGCAGAATTAAGAATGCCTTTCTTTGCTGCGATACAAACATTTCGTCAGATAAAAGGATATCCTCTAATTTGATATCCTCTAATTATTATGAATCTTCGATGAATGATTGTGCATTTTAAAGAGACTGGAACTTTTCGAGTGAAACCTAAACGCTGCCGCAAACCATTTGGAATGCAGAGGACAGTTGAAAAAAATGCCACTTCAATTGTTGAACAGGCCACAACAAATACATAGTAGTAACTTGAAATATCCCGAGATTTAAACATTCCTTGTTCACTAATGTGGGAAGTTCTGTGTAACGTTTTAAAATGTTACCCATATAAGATATCTCATACGCACTCCTCTCTGACGATACAAATTCTCGACGATTGCTTGTTTGAATGGATGGACAGATAATTCTTGGTTGTGGCAGATTTTGTGGAGCGTTAGGCATTATTTCTATCTGAACAGTATTGTAAATGCACTTGCAGAATTTGAGGCACAAAAAAATGTCTCTAAATTTGCCATAAAATTGCGTGGAAAAAATCTAAAGTTACAATCTAATGTAGTTTCAGATATTAATTCTTTTTTTGGTCTTTACTTTTTTAAACAGAACACCGCCTCAGGACTTTTGGCAAGCTCTGTGGATGTTATTAGATATGCAATGTTGCTTCAAGAAAATTTTAATTCCATCACCGCAATAGACAAATTTTTGAAAACTCTGGGCGTACCAACTTTATACAATGCTCGGCATTACGTTACATCGCTTCATATATATTTAAAACTTTCTGTGGCAAAACTTTTCCGGCGATACAGGAATAAATTAAAAAACATTCCAAAAGCCATCGCCTGAATTATACCTCATGTAACCTCCTGTGACTTTTCATTGTGGGGCTATTTAAAAAACGGTATTTGTGAAAGTAAAATACGTGTTTTAAAAGACAGAATTGTATAGAAGTTTTGATTATTCGCGCACATAAGCTGCTTAGTGTTGTTGTATCCGACGTGCATATCTGTCATGTTTTGTAGCGAGGTGATGGAAGACATTGAACTCTATGTGCAATAACATTACGATGTAACATGTGACTGGGATAAAATTATTGATGTACATGAAATTGTGATTTATTTTTATTTTCTTTCCACATGCTATTGCAAAAGCTATCACGTGTTAATACTTTAAATTCCTTTCTTTTATGCAATGTCTGTTAAAAAGCTGCGTTCTTTTAAAAAAGCAGTTTTTTTTTTCTCCTCTCTCTTAAAAAAAATAATGGCAGCTACTTTTTGAAAATAAGCAATTTATTTACCTATATGGGACAAAGTAGATTCACCACCCTCTCCCTTAAAAATCCAAACTTTGTAATTGGGGTACTATGTGTACTTGTGTACAAGTGATTGTAATCCAATCAGTAATTTTTTCACAGGAGATGCTTCCTGCTTAATTTAAATCGTCTAGAATTTACGGTTTTTATTTTAAAATTTAAAATCTGAGATTTTAATTTACAAATTAAAAGCTACTAAACCAGATTTAAATTACATTTATTATTTAAAAATTGTAACATTTTTTTTAATTTAAAGTATTTTTTTTATAAAAAATATTTCACTAACTTTCCACAAAATATACATATCTTAATACATCTTATTCTAACATGATCTTACCTTTTACCGTAGATATAATTTTTAACTAAACATAGGAAACATCTGTTCGTAAGTTAAAAAAAATATTAAATAGGTTTTAAATAATATTTATCTTTTAAAATAAATTCCATTAATACTTTCTTTCGCATTAAAGTTTATTTAGCAAACTCAAAGTTCAAAGTACAAAACTTATTTTAACATTTTATCTTCTTCTATATATAAGATCTTCATCTTAAAAATTTTAAATATTATTCTTTTCGACTGAAGTGACTGTAAGTCTTCTAAAAATATTCACCAGAATATTTTCAATCCTTTTGTAAATTTGAAAGATGAAGAAATATTTGGCAACAACCCCCTGTCTTCGGGCTAGGAATAAAAGATTTTTGTCTCAGCAGGAAGTAGGAGAAATCGAGACATTCTCTTTACAAATTCTTCGAAAAAGTGAATTCGCTCCCTTCTGTTAAAGAGATTGATATATAGCTGAGCTGATATCAGAAATATATTGATATCGTCTTCAACTCATTCTAGTGATCTTATTAAAATTCATTTTGTGTCATTTGATTTAAGACCGTACATTTTTGACAATGACTTTTTTTTTTTTTTTTTTTTTTTTTTTTTTTTTGAAATTCTGTTTCAATGAAAATTTTGGATAATATGTACGTCATCTTTGATATTTCTTTTTCAATTCATGCAATTCAATTCGTTTTAGCGTATAAGAGGAGGGAAAGTGAAATATTTGTTTACTTTTCAATAAAATTTATTTATTACACTGTATGGTAGTTTACGTTTATTTAAAAAGATTGCGATAGTGAGGTTTTTAAAATTGAAATAAGTAATCTCCGATGCATAAACTTATCACAGTTAATAGATATTTAAAACTTGATGATTGATTTATATTTAATTTTTCTGACAGCTTAATTTACAGAGAAAATGTATATCTTTTCTTTGCACTTTCTTCTTGTAATATACCTGTTATGCAATGCTATTTGTCAATACTTTAAATATTTTTTTAATTTTTTTTTTCCGGATACAGTACTAAGGTGGTCTGGTGTAATAACACCAGGCGGGGTAATAACGCCAAGTACTAATATTATGCATGATTATGAAATAATCTGGTAAATGACACCCATGTGCTCTGCGCAGAAGGGTTTTGAGCCATATAAATCGCAAAAAACAGCTTCATTTAATTTGTTTCATTTTTAGGTCTTATTGTTTTTACAAGCAACTAAAATTAACGCTTGATCTAAAATTTGTGAGATATGTTTTATGATGTGAAGACTATTTTTTTAATCCGGAAATACTTTGTTAATTACATAAATTTGTAGTACATTTCATGGACTTTCAAAATGTTGTTGAAGATTTTGGATATCTTCTCGAGATAATTTGTAATTTAAAATGTACAGCGCAATAACTATAACGGGGTAATAACGCCAATCCTTGGCATTAATAACTCGCTTGATTCCCTACAGTGGCCGAGCTACATCCTAAATACTGATTCAAATAAACACAGTTAAAACTGTGCAATGTTTCTAATAATTCTATTTAAGCGGTCCTTTTTAAGCAAAAAGAAGCTCACGGTCTGATATTCTTTTGCCTCATCCTCCCCCCCCCCCCCCCCACACACACACCACACCTTTATTTTTCTTACACTTTCACAAAAAATTGAACATTTTCAATAGCTTAGAATGCAATTTGTCAATTTCTAAGTTTGTAGAGTTTGTATGTTTAGAATTGGGCAATCTACATGCAATTATTCCATCTTATTTCATAGTTTTGTTTGCATGGCGTTATTACCCATATAAGTGGGTAATAACGCCAAATAGCATTGGTCAAGAAATCACGCCATTACATTTTATGATTACATATCTGTTAAATTATTTTTTTTATATAGATAGTCAATGAGTTGCTGTATCAAATCATCTATTTGTTTGAAAAATGCAATCTAAAACTGAGCCGTGAAAATTGGTAAAACCTTAACGTGGCGTTATTACCCCAGGGTACCTTAGTAGACTTTTTTACTAGTGAAAAATGCTCCAAGGAGCAGTGCAAAAGCAGAATATGATTTTAATTGAGCATTAAAAAGTAATGGACAAGTGCTTCTGTTAATTACTGAGCATGAGGAAGGATAAGGGATCCCTTCTTGGCTACAACTCACTTCAATGCCAACTTTGAAAAAATCATATTTGCGCTTTTTCCATACAAAAGAAATTTGCGGTTCTTTAGTAGAATTTTCCACCGTGCTTTAGATGTTAACCAGGGGTGTAGTCATAAAAATAACATAAGATATATGCTCTAAGCAGAGGGATATTCTAGAATGTGTATACTATAAGCTTTCTTGAAAAACAAAGGGTATATGGTGTTCTATTAAAAAGTCCAGAAGGTGTACGGCGTATAGCCTGTACTACATCTCTGATGTTAACTGCACTATTCACTCTGCACTATACTACAAATCAATTTTCTGTGCAATTATACACTTAGGGTATGCTTGGTGGCAGTGCATGAATGTGATACCTGCAGGAACTAGGTATCTGGCATTATGTCGCCTTCCTTTACATTTATGTCTAATTAAGCTGCATCTTTACTGGTTACGTCTTTACACTATACATTTTTATAGTAACTGCGACTGATTTGTTTTCACGGAAAAAGCGCAAATATGATTTTTTCAAAGTTGGCATTGAAGTGAGTTGTAGCCAAGAAGGGATCCCTTATCCTTCCTCATGCTCAGTAATTAACAGAAGCACTTGTCCATTACTTTTTAATGCTCAATTAAAATCATATTCTGCTTTTGCACTGCTCCAAGGAGCAGTGCAAAAGCAGAATACGGTGGTTTCTGTTTATTTAAAAAGATTGCGATAGTGGGTTTTTTAAAATGGGAATAAATAATCTGCGATGCATAAATTTTTCTTAGTTAACATGTATTTAAAACTTAATGATTAATCTATATTAAATTTTTCTGACAGCTTAATTTACAGAGAAAATCTATATCTTTCTTTTGCACCTTCTTCTTGTAATATACCTGTTATGCAATGATATTTGTTAATATTTTAAATATGTTTATAACTCTTATACATTTTCTAAATATTTTTTTCGGATACAATACTAGTAGACTATTTTATAATGGCATCGTTTTCCACTCATTCTAGTGATCTTATTAAAATTCAATTTGTGTCATATGATTTAAGACTGAACATTTTTGACAAATGACATTATTATTATTATTATTATTATTATTATTATTATTATTATTATTATTATTATTATTATTATTATTATTATTATTATTATTATTATTATTGTTATTTTTAAATTTTGTTTTAATGAAAACTTTGGATAATATGTATGTCATCTTTGATATTTCTTTTTTCAATTCATGCTATTCAATTCGTTTTAGTGTATAGGAGGAGGGAATGTGAAATATTTGTTTATATTTCAGTATAATTTATATTCATTTCACGTAAGATACTTTTCAGGTTATGTATTTTCAAAGTTTGTGATAGTGCTGCTTTTAAAATTAAAATGAGCAATCTTCCATGCATTAAAATTAGCATTTCATTTAACAGATGTTTAAAATATGATAATTAATTTAAATTCAATTTTTCTGGAAACTTAACCTCTTCGCTACTGGCGATTATTACAGTATTTTTAATTATTATTGAATTATTTCTTCTCTCGTTTCACTTCTGAGCGAGATTTTTGTTTTATTTTCTTTAGCTCGAATCTTAGAATTCGAAACATGTTATTATTATATCGAAATTTCATTTATATTTGAATATCATTAATAAAATGGGACAAAACTGGTGTACCCATTTGGGTACTCAGGGACTGAAGAGGTTAATTTAGAGAGAAAATTATATCGTTTCTTTGCACTTCATACGTGTATTATATCAATTATGCAAAGCTATTTGTTAGTACTTTTAACGTGTTTTCAACTCTTATACATTAAAAGAAAAGAAAAAATAATGCTAACAGACTAGTTTATTTATAATGGCATCGTCTTTCCCTTATTTTTGTGATCTTATTAAAATTACTTTTGTATCAGATGATTTAAGACCGTATATTTTTGACAATGACATTTTTTTTTTTTTTTTTTTTTTTTTTTTTTGGACATTTTCACTTCGAAAGCCTAAAATATTCGCTTTTATTGATAAATGAAAACACTATTCAATTCCAAATAACTTTAGTAGTCGTGCCTGTAAGTGTCATGATATTGTCTGCAAGTGTAAATGCATCAGAAAGTTCCGCGGAAATTTCTTTCTTTTTTTATTCTTTTAGAAAAACCAAAATCTATTAATAACGTACAAGTATTTTGATTTTTTCTTTCCATTCTTTTTATAATAGAATTTGATTGCATTATAAAAGGACTTATTACACTATTTGATAATACAATACACAATAAATTCGGCTCAACAGAATATACTAGATGTTAAAAACTTTAATTAAAATTATGTACTACTTACAATGTAAAGTAGAATTAATTTTCCTACAGTTTCGAACAATAAAACTTATTCATCATTCAATGATGAGCAAGTTTTATTGTTTGAAAATGTAGGAAAATTAATTCTACTTTATATTGTAAGTAGTACATAATTTTAATTAAAGTTATTAACATCTAGTACACACTGACTGATGAACAAGTTTTATTGTCTGAAACTGTAGGAAAATTAATTCTACTTTATAGTGTAAGTAGTACATAATTTAAAAAAAAGTTATTAACATCTAGTATACACTGACTGATGAGCAAGTTTTATTGTTTGAAACTGTAGAAAAATTAATTCTACTTTATATTGTAAGTAGTACATAATTTTAAAAAAAAAGTTATTAACATCTAGTATACACTGACTGATGAGCAAGTTTTATTGTTTGAAACTGTAGAAAAATTAATTCTACTTTATATTGTAAATAGTACATAATTTTAATTAAAGTTATTAACATCTAGTATACACTGACTGATGAACAAGTTTTATTGTCTGAAACTGTAGGAAAATTAATTCTACTTTATAGTGTAAGTAGTACATAATTTTAAAAAAAGTTATTAACATCTAGTATACACTGACTGATGAGCAAGTTTTATTGTTTGAAACTGTAGAAAAATTAATTCTACTTTATATTGTAAGTAGTACATAATTTTAATTAAAGTTATTAACATCTAGTATACACTGACTGATGAACCAGTTTTATTGTCTGAAACTGTAGAAAAATTAATTATACTTTATATTGTTAGTACATAATTTTAATTAAAGTTATTAACATCTAGTATACACTGACTGATGAACATGTTTTATTGTCTGAAACTGTAGGAAAATTAATTCTACTTTATAGTGTAAGTAGTACATAATTTTAAAAAAAGTTATTAACATCTAGTATACACTGACTGATGAGCAAGTTTTATTGTTTGAAACTGTAGAAAAATTAATTCTACTTTATATTGTAAGTAGTACATAATTTTAATTAAAGTTATTAACATCTAGTATACACTGATTGATGAACAAGTTTTATTGTCTGAAACTGTAGGAAAATTAATTCTACTTTATTTTGTAAGTAGTACACAATTTTAATTAAAGTTATTAACATTTAGTATACACTGACTGATGAACAAGTTTTATTGTCTGAAACTGTAGGAAAATTAATTCTACTTTATATTGTAAGTAGTACATAATTTTAATTAAAGTTATTAACATCTAGTATACACTGACTGATGAGCAAGTTTTATTGTTTGAAAATGTAGGAAAATTAATTCTACTTTATAGTGTAAGTAGTATATAATTTTTAAAAAGTTATTAACATCTAGTATACACTGACTGATGAGCAAGTTTTATTGTTTGAAACTGTAGAAAAATTAATACTACTTTATATTGTAAGTAGTACATAATTTTAATTAAAGTTATTAACATCTAGTATACATTGACTGATGAACAAGTTTTATTGTCTGAAACTGTAGGAAAATTAATTCTACTTTATAGTGTAAGTAGTACATAATTTAAAAAAAAGTTATTAACATCTAGTATACACTGACTGATGAGCAAGTTTTATTGTTTGAAACTGTAGAAAAATTAATTATATTTTATATTGTAAGTAGTACATAATTTTAATTAAAGTTATTAACATCTAGAATACACTGACTGATGAACAAGTTTTATTGTCTGAAACTGTAGGAAAATTAATTCTACTTTATAGTGTAAGTAGTATATAATTTAAAAAAAAGTTATTAACATCTAGTATACACTGACTGATGAGCCAGTTTTATTGTTTGAAACTGTAGAAAATTAATTCTACTTTATATTGTAAGTAGTACATAATTTTAATTAAAGTTTTTAATATCTAATATACGCTGATGAGTCGAATTTATTGTGTATTGAATATGATTGTATTTTATTTTTTCTCACTGTCGGGCAGCGAATAAATCTGTGTGAAAAAGAAAAAAAAGGATTTTTCAAAAACTTTCGCATATTAACTTTTTATTTCTAATATAAAAAAAAAAATCTTGATTTTTAAGCCCTACTATTATAACAAATTTTTACCATGAGAGATCAAAGTTAAGCGACAGAAGATTAAAAAAGTCAAAATGAGTAAAGAAATAAAATAAAACCTTGCGATGACTAGACAAAGAAAATAACAAAACCAGGACAATTTTGAAACTGCAGGGGGAGAGGTTTGATATTTGAAAAAAAAAAATTGTCCCTTCCTTCTTTTGAAAATCCATTAATATCGCGGTTGGAGTGCTACGGCCACCCATCTGTCAACAATCCGAAACTGTACTAGTGATGGACAAAAGATGGATAGCGCTCCGTTGCAAGTAGAACGTTGTGAATAAAAGATACACATGTATGAAGATAAATGTACCATCTTTTTCCATCGGTGGCCATACTATAACGTACAAGTGAAAATATATGATTGATACATTCCAATAGAAGAAAATAGGAGAACGACATTGACTAATTCTTTTTTAGAATTTCGCAGATTATTTGTTGACCAATGCCAGGTTCAATATAATTCATATTTCTTTAACTCAGTTTGGTTTAGTGTCAAATTCTAACATCCAAAAAATGAAATTAAATTATTTTTAAAGATTAAATAGTTTTTAAAAATATATTTTTCGTATATTTTTCTGTATTGATGATAGTCTTAATGGATTATTTCAATGGCGTCGCTATATTTTAATTCTCCTGGCACTGGCTTTTAATATTTTCTGAGGTTTCTTTGTTTTAGATGATTTGAACCAGAAATTTAATGCTATTACAAACAAATATAATGTCAATTATCTCAAGTATAACAGGAAGTTGGTGAAATAAAATAGTGTAAAAACAAAAATAGCATCAATTATTTCTACTATATCTGGAAGTGAGTTAAAAATAGATTCCATCCTTGCATACAAAAACCAGAGTGAGTTAAATAAAAGAATAAAAAAATAGCGAGTGATGTAGAAGCATCCTAAATTTAACAACTTGAAGAATGTAAAAATCTTAATGGAAAACCATCTTTAATCTCAAATCAATGATGTCAGTCAAAGTGATTCTTTTTTTCCTCCTCCTGAAATTGTTTGCATTATCAAATATCCATCATTAATGTTGAAACATATCTATTTGACACATATCTGCCATGTTTGTTTCGTACTGAGGTGAAAAAATACATTTACAAATCTGACATATTTACGAATCTCAGACTTATTTTAAAACACGTAAGAGAAGAAAATAATTAATTGTTCACTTTTTAAGTACTTTTTATTTATTTTTTATGCTAATATTTTTTTTCAATGAAAGCTGTAAAAAATATGAACTGTAAATCAAATATATGAAATAAAATTAATTTTACTTATTCTATAATACTTGAGCAAGAAAATATTTTTTTGTTTCAACTTTTCCTTATATTTAAAAAGCATATAAAACTTGCTTGTATAATTTTGCCATTTATCTTGTAGTATAATATGCAAAATAAATAAATAAATAAATAAATAAATAAAACTGACTGTAAATATATTTTAATATAATAGGGGTGTTCAAATTAATATCACAACGGAATATGTTGCTACCGAACTACATCTTTATATAAAGACTAAATAAAGAAAACTTACTTTTTTATGTAACTTGACAACTTTTATAAGGTCTGGTAACAAGTTTTATACAATCTATAATCGTAACTTATTCAACTACGGAGCTTTATTTTTTTTCATGTGTTTTATTAAAAAGTACCATACCCCCTTTAAAAAAATAACAAAAATATTGCATTTTTATTAATTAACTATTAAAATAACTGCACAAGGACACGAAATAACACTCAGAATATACGTACATGATAAAATATTTATTTCTACATCAAATACGAGTAAACATTAAGTATACATTCTAGAATATTTATAACTTAAAAATAGTTTGCTTACACCAGGCTTTTTAAAACACATTTTGTGGTATGCACAGACTTAAATCAAAGTAAAGATATGACAATATTCCTCCCCACTTTAAAATCTCAGACGGGTAGGAGCTCTTCTGACCTTTTGATATCTTCTAAGTACCTGCGAAACAGGAAAAGAAAAATATATTTTTAGAGAATCAGAAGCAGCAAGAATGGAAATATTAGGAACAGTAGGTTTTGAAGTCGTATGTATCAAATGAAAGTCAGCTGGTTTAAAATTTAGAGGATTTGGATCAAAAGAGTCAGCAGGTGTAGGACTTGGAATATTTGGGTGTATAAGATAAGTATGCCTTTTGCAAATATTCGAGCCACTTGAGCTGTATAATATAATTTTTCTTATCACAGGGCCGGATTAAGCACTTCTGGGGCCCGGGGCTACTGGGAATTTTGCCCCCCCCCCCTTTACGCTATTGGAAATCTTAAGCCTCCTACCACAATACTGAATGTGACCCCCTCCTCAAATACACACACACACACCTTTGTTTTGTTTTTTTTAATCCTAAAATACAAATCTTAGATTTTGAATATGTATAATGTTAATCAATTTTTTTTCTTTATTATCTTTAATGGTGTTTTTAAATTCGCCTTTTTTTCCGCGACTTTTTGACAAAATTTCAAATACACACACACACCTTTGTTTTGTTTTTTTAATCCTAAAATACAAATCTTAGATTTTGAATATGTATAATGTTAATCAATTTTTTTTCTTTGTTATCTTTAATGGTGTTTTTAAATTCGCCTTTTTATCCGCGACTTTTTGACAAAATTTGCGCTTTTCCTGTGATCTTTTACTGAAATTTGCGTTTTTCCTGCCACTCTTTGACGAAATTCGCGTTTTTTCAGCGATTCTTTGACGAAATTCGGGTTTTTTTCAAGCGATCCTTTGTAGAAATTTACACTTTTTCCGCGTCTCTTTCACAAAGTTCGCTCTTTTCCGCGATCTTTTGACTAAATTTGTGCTTTTTCCGCGATCTTTTAAAAAAATTCGCGCTTTTTCTGCCATCCTTTGACGAAATTCGTGTTTTTTGCGGATTTCTGTCAAAATTCGCGTTTTACCGGCAATTTTTTGACTAAATTCGCTGTTTTTCTCGGTTCTTTGTCAAAATTCGCTTATTTTTTGCGACGGCACTTTTGGCTCTTTTGACTAAATTTGCGCTTTTCTCGCAATTTTTTTTTTTTATGAAATTTGTACTTTTTCTGCCACTTTTTGACAAAATTCGCGCTTTCTTTTCGCGGTTCTTTCTCAAAATTCGCATTTTTTTTCGTCAATCCTTTGAGAAAATTCGCGTTTTTTAGCAGTTCTTTGTCAAAATTCGCTCTTTTTCCACGACCTTTTGACTAAATTTGCACTATTTCCCACGAAGTTTTCAAAAATTCTCACTTTTCTGCCGCACTTTGACAAAATTTACGTTTTTTCGCCATTCTTTCTCAAAGTTTACGTTTTTTTGGCGAACCTTTGAAGAAATTCGCAATTTTCCGAGGTTCTCTGTCAAAACTCACGTTTTTTCGGGATCATTTGACAAAATTTGCACTTTTTCCCCCGAGAACTTTTCAAGAAATTCTCTCTTTTCCTGCCACACTTTGACAAAATTCAGGTTTTATTTTTCGTTATTCTATCGCAAATTTTGAGTTTTTTTCACGACCCTTTGACGAAATTAGTGTTTTTCCGCTGTCCTCTGTCGAAATTCGCGTTTTTTCCCGATGATTTGACAAATTTTGCTCTTTTTCCGCGAACTCTTGATTATATTTGCACTTTTTCTGCGATCTTTTAAAGAAAATCGCGTTTTTCCTTCCTCTCTTTGATGAAATTCGCGTTTTTTTACGATTCTGTGCCAAAATCGCTGTTTTTTGGGCCATCCTTTGACGAAATTCGCATTTTTTCCGCGACCGTTTGACAAAATTCGTGCTATTTTTGTGACCTTTTTACAAAATTCGCGCTTTTTCGGCGACCTTTTGACGAAATTAACGTTTTTCCACGGCCTTTTGAAGGAAATTGCACTTTTCCAAGATCTTGATTAAATCCGCTCTTTTTTTGACGAAATTCGCGCTTTTTTACGCGACCCTTTTCGTTTTGTTTTCATCGCCACTTTTGTTAAACATGGAAATTTTCGGAGGTACAGACAGCAATGACGTCAAATGGCAATTCAAGTTAAGTTGCAAGAAAAATTGCTATTTCGCGCAGCTCTTACACCCCTGTAATTGTTTTAAACGAAACTTTGGTACAACTTAAGCCTCTGCTGAGGGCCCCTGACTGGTTGGGGCCCGGGGCTGCAGCCCCCTTAGCCCCCCCCTTAATCCGGCTATGGTATAATTAATAAATAATTTTTCATTTAACTTCTGGAGTATAATTTCTTACAGCCATTTTTTGGTTAATTTAAAATTTGTTAATTTTAACTATGGAATATCTAGTATTATATTTATAATGAACAATTAAAGAGAAACTTAAACGTACACAAAAGCTATACTGTGTTACATTAAGGTATTAAACAATAAAGTAGAAAAAAAGGAAATAATATTTTTAAAAAATGTATGACCTATTTATAATTAATTTATCAAATAACAGTTAATCCAGATGCATTTCAAAAAGAATAGAAATTGATTCAATATTATCTAAATTTTGATTTCAAAAGCAAAATTATATTTTATACTTAAAAACATATAATTTTTATTATTGTGCCTTAACAAATGTATTTTGAAGGTATGATTCTTTCAAACGAATACAAAATACAAACATTGTAGCTAATATTCTTCTGTTGAGGGTCAATCACTTTTTCATACATACGTTTTTTTTTGTTTGTTTTTTTTGGGGGGGGGGGAGGGAGGGATGTCCTACATTTATTCATAATTATATTTCTATTTCGAGTGAAAATTCTCTTGAAATTTGACATTTCAACAAGATTTACAGAAAATCAAAAGTTCATACATAAGTTAATTGAAAACATAGTCTTTTTAGAGCTGCAAAATAGCGTGCCAACATTTTAAAATCTACTAATCAAATTTACTCTTTTTTTTTAACTATGACACACAGGCGTATTTTTAATAACATGCAGATTAAAATTTTCTGTTTCTATTCTGAATCAAAGCAACGTTTCTTAAGAATCTTTTCAACTCTAATATTGTTCTTAAAAAAGAAAACAATTATTTTATAACACAAGAAAGTGGGAGAAAACATGAAGTAAAATCTTGATGACACAGGACAATCGTCTGATATATTTATACACCAATTGCACACAATATTGTTTTGCCATTACACAGTTTTTTTTTTTTTTTTTTTTTTTTTTTAGAAATTTTGATTTAATAAGAAAATAATTATTTGTGATTTTTGTCGTTGTTTTCATTATTCAAATTAATATATACTGACAACATAAGCCTCAATTATTCACCTTATAAAATTAGTATGGCAATTTAAATGTCTTTTCGAGCCCTTCCCGGAACGACAAAAAGACAAGAAATTTTTCAATGGACAGACCAGGCCAATGAATTAAAGAAAAAAAAAAATTCTAAGTTCTAGTCCAAGAGCCGACCGCACAAAACCCTAAGTCATCGAGCACTTCCTTAATTTTATGGAAGAGTAGCAATAGGAGAATGTAATCATCCATGTCTGCCGGAAGTGAAGTGGTGCATAAGCCAAAAATTGATACCACTAGTGGTTGACTCGTAGACATAGCATTATGCTTTCCTGCTCACAGTTTTCCGTGTTTTCATACTTTTGATTGTACGGCAGACACAATGATAGACTTACGAGTGAGCCGTTAGTGGTATTAATTTTTGTACCACTTCACTTCCGGCAGACATGGATCATTATAGTGCTATTACACGTCATAAAATTATGTGTGGTCGAAGACGCTTAAAATTCCAGGCGTCTCCATGTTATCCTATGGGACCAGGGGAGACGCTTGGAGAGAGCGTGTTTCTCTTGTGTCGGAGCGTCTTTGACGCCTGAAACGAAGCGAGTTGCTAGTAAGAGCCAATCAAATTCTTGGAAATCCAAATTCTGGTAAAGCCTCTTCTCGAACAGCCAATGAAATGCTTAGAAAACGAAAAAACGCAGGCGATTTCTGCCGCTTGGAATTTTTACGTGTAATAGCACTTTTAGATTCTCTTACGACTACTCTTCCATAATACAAAGGATTTTTTCTTGTGCTCGATGATTTAAGATTTTGTGCGGTCGACTCTTAAACTAGTCCAGGTCAAAAAAAAAAAAAAAAAAAAAAAAAAAAAGGTCCGATATAAAAAATTTAAAAAGATCAAACCAAGCCAACAAAATCTGAACAATTTTCAAGAGACGTGATTAAGGCGAGAATAAGTATAAATTTGCAACACATCAACAGATCAGTACAGAACAACACTGACATCATCAGTGCAGAAAAAAATAATATGTCCAACGTAGAGATCGATTCTGGCAGTTTCATCATTTCTGAACCAGGGTTACATATAGTAATCTGTAATGTTAAATTTCCCCATAAATATATTAGCAGTATACAGAAAAAAAAAACTTAATTTTATGTTTAAAACATAGGCATTTTCTGTAGAAATTGAGTCGGGTCAAGTTTCATCGGTTTTTGCATGAGACAGGCAGCGGCTTTTTTCACTGATTTTACAACGGACGTGCAATGAAGTTCGGAAATATAGATGTGCTAGACACAGGGCTGGAAATTCCGCACTGTTAAAAATAAATCTGTGAATTCCAGGTGAAACTACCGGCAGCAAAGTAGCCGACCTTTTACCGTTCCGTTAGTAGATTTGCCGTTGTGGGAAATACAAGAAGGGAAAACTCCGTTTGAAGAATCAGTAACTTTTCGTCACAAAGTTTAATTTTTAATAATAATAATTAAATATAATTTTTAAAATTAATAATCAAAGAATCAATAACTTATCAAAGAATTCGAAATTACCGAGTGATTTAAGCTGCTATGTTATTTACTTTATTATTATAATTTTGTCTAATTTAGTTCACGCCGTCCTGAGGATCGAACTCGGGACTTTCAGATTGCGGAACAAATCCTTATGAACTGAGCAAAAGTTGCTGATGCTGGATCGTACAAAGTATGTCTTTTATGAGTTAGTGGGAAAATCTGTTGTGCTTTTTAAAGATTTCCTATCAAATATATTCCTTAGAATATTTGTAAATGGTTTATTTTATTTTATTTTAGACTGATGCATAATACTTATTATTTTTTAAAATGGATTTTAATTTTTTAACTAATTTAAATTTTAAAAAATCAATGTTTAAAACCATTTTTTTTTTTTTTGAATGAATGAATGAATGAATAAAAAAGTTTTTATTAACAATTTTTTTACAAATAAATAAATAAATAAATAAATAAATAAAAAATTATAGACAATTTTTTGAAATTGTCGTACACTATTTATTTATTTATTTATTTTGGCTAATAAATTAAAAGATTTTTAATAAGAAATAAGAGAAAAATAAACAGAAAAAATGTAATTTAAAAGGGATGTTTTATGTTTTCATTATTCCATGGCGCCAGTGGGATCCGAACCTATAATCTGCGCTCGCAGGCGATCGGAGGTGTGGTGCCTTGACCACTCGGCCATGGAGCCCTTCACACAGCCAAGTGTCTCCGTTTGGAAAAAAATGTTCGTGAATTTCAGAATTTTTTTAACAGTGCGGCCCGTGCAGACATCTACAGCAATCGTATATGTATATCACAAATAATTATTTTTACAGTATCATTCACAAGTTTTTAAAAATATATGGCAATAGTATGATAATATAGAAATTTATGGGCTTTAACGATGATAATATAATGTGCAGTAATGTGTGCAATGTTCTTTACAGTACATATGCAAAAAATTGGCGGAATTGGCTTGAAACACGAAATGATATTTAAAAAAGTAGGTTTTGCACAACATTTGATAAAACATTAGGTTGCTGACCTGTTTTCTGTTCTTAAGGGTCGAAATTTTCTGATACAATTTCAGTCTCATTTTTTAAGTAAAAACATGAAACTTGTTGAGATGATTTTTGAAGAGATGTATAAGATGCCGTGGTGATTTCATTTTTTGCTCCATTCATTAGAACTTGATCTATTAATAATTACTTTCTCAATATGATCATCATTTCTTTCTTTCTCAGATTTTCCGCGTCGGAAAATTTGATTCAAAACGACCACTTTGACAGCATTTTTTTGCAATATTTTCCGCATTTATCAAAAATACAGTCATGCAAACGCTGCGCCAGAAAAGGCTGATTTTCACCATTAAAATTCATTTGTATTCTTAAATTATTAAATCTAAAAAAGTATGTTATAAAATAGGATGGAAAATTCTATAAAAAAAAAAAAATACCGGTAACAATCACTCATTTTTGGCGCAGCGCTTGCATCCCTGCGACGAGCACGGCTCATAGTGTAATTCCTAATTTAGAGAATTTGCCAATTTGATGCGTTTCAGATCAAAAATGAATTTAAAAATAAATCAGATAATAAACAGTTTGGATTGGAATACACCCTTAATAAGTACTTTACAGTTTGATGATGAAATTCTTTAGTAAACCGCTTCAACAGACTTGAATAGCGAATGGATAAATCAGGCGTTTTTTTTAATAAGGTGATAGAAAACGAATTTGAGACAGATAATCACTTTACATACCAATTACAGATATGGATAATCAGAAGACGCATTTGGAACTGGAGGCTATTAATCGCTGCGTTTTTTTTTTTTTTTTTCTTTTTACTTTTTTTTCCCAACTATTGTCACTCTCCTCGTGAATCTACCCTTGGGGTAGGGCGTTATTAGATTAAACTCCCTTAGCCCCTGGGTCGATTCTCCGACGGGGTGGGGACTTCATTAGAAAGGATTTCTGTTTCACAGATTCTACATATATAAAGAAGGATCTATTTCTTTGTGTCTAGGCAATCTACAGAATGCTGTACGAGTACATGGAAAACGTAACTTAAATCTTAATATTTTAAAAATTAATATTTATAAATTACCCCCACACTGTGAAAGATTTTCAGGTTAGGTTCTGGGAAAAAGTGGTAGAATTAAAATGCCGCGGCTTTTTGCTTTTGCGTATTACAGAAAAATAGTGAAACATTCCAATTTTCCAAAAACATTCAAGAATATACAGCGCGTGAAAAAGCTATAACGACAGCAAAATATTATTATTATTATTATTATTATTATTATTATTATAAATTTCAAAACAAACTATTTTTTTACTTATAATATGTATCATCAAGCTTAAAAGCCAATAAAAAAAGTCAACAAAGTTCGAGTGTGAGTATTTTATTATAAAAATAAAGTAATTGTACAAAAAAAAAAAAAAAAACTGTTTTTGCTTGTGTAAAACTTTTACACACCAAAATAAATTTAATATAGTAACCAAAGAAACAAATATTTAATGTATTATGCACTCACCTATGAGTTTAATGATTGTAAATATTTCATCATTCCTCGACATCATTAATTTATGACGCAGCTCGGGATTGTTTTTGTACTATTCATCTTCAATTGTAGATCTGAGTTCCGATTCTGAAGAAAAATGCCTTCCGTTTTTATAAAATCACCTTATTAGATATCCTCATAAGTTATCGATAGGATTAAAATCAGGATTTATGAGCGGTCATTGCAAAGCTTCAATATTTTTCGTATAGAACTATAGTTTTTACCTCACAACTTGTGTGGATAGGCTCATTATCTCGCTGTTATATCCGGTTTTTTTTTTTTTTTTTTTTTTTTTTTTTTTTTTTTTTGCCAGAAGTGTTGCAACAAATGAAAGATAGTCAGAAAGAGTTTGTGTATGTGTCTTTGAATTAAACTTTCCTGAAAGATATACAAGTAACACCACATCGTTGAATGAATAGCAGCTCCATGTTCCACAAATCTACCACCTAACTGATGCCTTAATAAAATCTCTTTTTCTTTTCTTAAATCATCCCAGTATTATTTCCAGTCATCGGGACCATTTAAGTTTCATTTCTATTTATCGGAAAAAATAAATTTAGTTGATTTAAGGAAAAAAAGAGATTTTATTGAAACAGCAATTAGGTGGCAGATTCATTGGAACATGGAGCTTCTATTCGCTCAACGACGTGCTGTCACTTATGTATTTTTCAGGATAATTTAATTCAAAGGCACACATACAAACTCTTTTTGACCATTTTTCATTTGTAGCAACACTTCTGTCAGGAAAAACAAGTGGGTAAGTATAATTGCAGATCGCACAGAGGGTTATTTCGTTTAATATCTCCTTCAAAACATTTTATCATTAAATTAACAAACGAAAAGTGGTTTTTCGGCGCCATTTCGGATTTATTCACCAATCGTGCCAACCAGAACAGAATACTGTATTCTTCCTCTAAATGCTGCTTTGATCGCATAAATTTCTCCATCAGTATCTACCAAATCTAGTGAAGGTACGCAAATATATGAAATTATGTATAAAAGTAAAATGTTACAAAGCTTAGTATACATTTAAGGGAGACCAAACCGGTCACCAAAGGCGGCTAGTAATTTAATAAATAAAAAGGTTTGACTTCGCATGTCAAAATAGAGGATAAATATGATGTAATATGATGAAATAAAAACATTTTTCACTTGATTTATTTAAACCATTAATTTATGCTACATACATAATAATTTTATTTAAACTTACGTGCAACAATTAGAAGAAATGAAATTGAAATTTTGAAAATTACGCTATTACAAGTTTTTAAACTTGTAAGTATCGCACATTTACAATTTTTGCACCATCGTACAGGGAAAAAATGTTCTTTTAAATGCAATGTGTTTAAAAGCTGTATATCGGTTTATTTTTAAGATATTAATTTTTTGTTGTTTTAAATACGAGTTTTGTAATTGTGGCAACAGAAGTTCTCCACTTCTTATCAAAGCGTAAAAAAGAAATAATTTTTATATTTATTTAAACTTGCGTGCAACAATTAGAAGAAAAAAATAAAAATGGACTGATGATATTTAAAAAAATTTATTCTTATTAAAATAACAGTCTTTTTCAAATTTTATGATTTGTTGTGCAACAAAAGATATTCAGCTATAAGTACACAAAATTTGAATGCTCTGACATATATAGTTTTTGTGTATAGATTCTGTGACAGACAGACAGACATTCAGCGGACTGAGACGAATAGGGTTCCGTCAGATGAACGAAACCCTAAAAATGGATATAACAGAGAGATAATGCGCCTATCCACACAAGGCGTGAGATAAAACATTCTATAAGAAAAATATTGAAATTGTGTAATGGTAGTTCAGAAATCCTGATTTTGATCCTATCGGTAACTGATGGGGAGATCTAGAAGACGTGTTTACATAAAGGTTTACGAGTTTACATTTTCTTCAGCATCAGGACTTAGATCTACAATTGAAGATGAATAATACAAAAAAGAACCCCAAACTGCGTCATAAATTAATGATGTCGAGGAATTATGGAAAATTTGCAATCACTAAACTCATAGGTGGATGTATTAAATATTAACTATCTGTTCCTGCAGTTACTATATTGAATTTATTTTAGTGTCCTCAAAATTTTTACACAGGCAAAAATAGTGTTTTTTGTACAATTACTCTATTTTCGTAATAAAATACTCACAGTTGAACTTTTTCGACTTTTTTATTAGCTTTTAAGCTTGATGGTACATATTATAAGAAAAAAAGAATCATTTGTTTTTGTCATGACAAAGAGAGTCATTTGTTTAAACACATTGCATTTAAAAATAAATTTTTTCCCCTATACGATGGTGCAAAAATTGTAATGTGCGATATTTATAACTTTAAAAACTTGTAATAGCGTAAATTTCAAAATTTCAATTTCAATTTCTTCTAATTGTTGCACGCAAGTTTAAATAAAATTATTATGTATGTAACATAAATTAATGGATTAAATAAATCAAGTGAAAAACGTTTTTATTTGTTTTTATTTCATCATATTACATCATATTTATCCTCTATTTTGACATGCGAAGTCAAATATTTTTTTTAATTTGTTAAATTCATATTAATTTAAATTACTAGCCGCCTCTGGTGACCGGTTTGGTCTCCCTTAAATTTATGCTAAGCTTTGTAACATTTTACTTTTATACATAATTTTATTTATTTGCGTACCTTCAATAGATTTGTAGATACTGATGGAGAAGTCTATGCGATCAAAGCAGCATTTAGAGGAAGAATACAGTATTCTGTTCTGGTTGGCGCGATTGGTGAATAAATCCGAAATGGAGCCAAAAACAACTTTCCGTTTGTTAATTTAATGATAAAATGTTTTGAAGGAGATATTAAACGAAACCCTCTGTGCGATCTGCAATTATACTTACCCACTTGTTTTCCCTGACAGAAGTGTTGCTACAAATGAAAAATAGTCAAAAAGAGTTTGTATATGTGCCTTTGAATTAAATTATCCTGAAAGATATATAAGTGGCCCCGTGTTCCAATGTATCTGCCACCTAATTGCTGTTTTAATAAAATCTTTTTTTTTCCTTAAATCAATTTTTATTTTTGAAAAAAAAAAAAAAAAAAAAAAAATACGTGTGGCACTCGGGGACTGCCGAGGTAAAGCTATTGCATAACATTTTTTATCAACTTATGCAATTATAATTATTTATATATTTTTTATTTATGCAGTTTTATATATATATATATATATATATTTATTAATTCAAGTTTTTCTTTTCTTTGATATTAATTCAAGTTACACTTTTTGAGCGTGAAGGCCGATAAGAAAACAAATTTTTTTCTATTATTGAATAAATGAGAAGTTAATATCGTTTAAAATATTTTTATTATCTTACAATACATGTAGGTTAATTAGAAATTTTTATCATTGAAAATATAGGTTTATGGTAACTGAAATAAGAAACATAAGTTTGAGACTTGATACCCTCTAAATATCTGAAAAGTACCGCGTCAATATCTGCCGAAGTCTACCAAAGGATACCGTGCCGAAGTCTGCCGAACTGAAACGGACATTAGCCGGAGTGTTAGGTTTTTTACTCGTTACGGAATTTCTAGATTCGGTCGCCGCGCTCAAAGCCCGCGATAAAAGCTGTGCAATAGCTTAATAAATTACCAAACAAAATTTAGCCACGCTACGAAAATTACATCGCGAGTTATAAGTACAGTCGTCCCCGTTTAAACGAATATTGATGGTTGCAGAAAAAAATATTCGATTAAGCGGGGTATTTGATTAAACGGGGAACACAGAAATGTAATATTTAAAAAGATATTAACAAGAAAGAAATAAAAAGAAATAAAAAGATAAAACATCCATCTACAGCATAATTAATTAATAGCATAATAAAACCGTTAATATAATAACGTTAATTAGTAAAATAAATACAAATACAGTCGAGCCTCTATATAACGAAATCCATCTTTCCAGTAAAAAATTCGTTATATAGAGAAATTCGATGTATAGAGTATGATGTTAAAAATAGTATTTAATGTGTAAGTTTTGAACAAATATTATTTTTGATCTTTTTAATTAAGAATTTGAAATGTTTAAAAGTATATATTAATCTAACATTTTATTTCTTACTTATTTAAGCAGTTTCAAAAAAGAGAAAAGACATTTATTTGAAAGCTTAATGAAAATCAAATAAGGAAGACTTACATAAATTTCAGAGGAAGAAATCTGTAATTTTTTGTTGTTTTGATTTTAAAATTACAATTGTTACGCTCTCAAAAAAAATTCTCAAATTTTAGCAAGGAATGAAAAATTGTAGTTGATATTTTCCTCCATTTGAAGGTCTCTCTTATGTGCTCTCATTGATTCCTCTCTTATATGTGTAACAATTCAATTGACTGTGTTTTGAGAAGGATGTTGAAAGGTGTGTGGGAGGTGGGATGAACTTGTTAGATTTAAAGAATAAGGAGAAAAGTAATATTTATATTAAAAAAAAAAAAAAAAAAAAAAAAAAACCTCTCCACTGAACGATAAATCAAAAATAAGTGATGGAAAATTGATTCCATATGATTTCGAAGCTTTTTTAAAACAATAAATTAAGATCAATTTATGAAAAAATTCGTTATATGGAGATAGATATTTCGCTATATAGAGTCTGTTTTTAATGTAATCATGCGAAAAGGGGACCGTTCTTACTAAAAATTCGTTATATGGAGAAATTCGATGTATGGAGTTTCGTTATATAGAGGTTCGACTGTACTAATATAAAGTAAGTACGTAATAATTTAATATCAGTTCACATAACTGTATGGTTTATATTACACTTAATGTAGTTCATTGGAATTTGGTTAAAAATTTGCTACTTGTAATTTACGTTATTTACACAGGTTTAAAAACGTCGTTTAATGTGGTTTGTCCATGTGAAATTGATGCGTTTAACTGGAATTGCGCACAAAAAGCGTAGAAATGTTTTTGTGCGTTAGCACACGCTTTCTGCATAATCACAGCGCCATTTATTAACGAAAATTCGCTTTTTTCGCTAAACCCATTCCAGCGCATATTGACCAATGTTTTGAAAACTGGGATTATGTCCCCTCTTTCAATCCCAATTTCCATTTGTCTCTCTTCTTTTTGAATTTTTTTTTTTTTTTTTTTTTTTTTTTTTTTTTTGTAGACGGTAGGTGGGTTTGAACCCATTCACGACCGTTGGCCTAACCTTTCGGAGTTTTTCGTGATTTTGCTTGGAACTTTGGATTTCCTTGTGTAAATACGGGTTAGGTTCCCTTAGAAAAACCCCCACGGAGGCTCCCCACCCCTTAGGGCCTATATCCCACAGTGTAGATAATTGGCCGACAACAAACAAACAAACTTTTTTTTTTTTTTTTTTTTTTTTTTTTTTTTTTTTTTTTTTGGCATTGCGTTTATATTGGAAACTTACATTTGCGACCTGGACTTCTGTTTTCTTATTTAATGCTTCGAAAACTGTTGATTTTCAGAAAGGTTTAAAGCTTTCCATTTAAAATTCATAGCAACGCCTTTTTCCTAACAGAAACGCAACAAAAATTTACAAAACGCAAAAAATAATCCACATTGGTCAACTTATTTTATTCATTCACAATAAAAAGAGGGGAGATCATTTGACCTGTCCATTACACACCTGTCGGCCGAAATCATTATGCAGGAAGAACTGATAATTTGTCTTCAGTGTAAATGAGCCGAAAATGACAAAGGGTGGAGAAAAATTCAAGATGAAATGTGTTTTTTTGCGCCTGTTTTCAAACATACGTCACTCAGGTGGTATTCGAATAAGCGGGGAAGTTCGTGAAATTTATTCGGTTTAAGCGGGGAAAAATAACATAGATCCAATGACGATAAATTTGGTTCCGGAGAGTTCTATTCGAATAAGCGGGGTATTCGATTATCCATTACCCGATTAAGTGGGGAGGACTGTATTTCAAATTTTTCGACCCTCACCGGGGGGGGGGGTGTCTCCTGTCACCAAAAGTTAACACTGTCTCATAATAAATTACCAAACAAAATTTGGCCGCGCTACGAAAATTAGATCATGAGTCATAAGCATTTTAAATTTTTCGATCCTCACCGTGGGGGGGGCTTCTGTTACCAGAAATTAACACTGTCCTATAATAAATTACCAAACAAAATTTTGCCAAGCTACGAAAATTAGATCGCGAGTGACAAGCATTTTAATTTTTTCTACTCTCACCGTGGGGGGAGGGGTCTCCTGTCATCAAAAAATTAACAATGTCTCATAATAAATTACCAAACAAAATTTGGCTGCCCTACGAAAATTAGATCGCGAGTTATAAGCATTTAAATTTTTTCTACCCTCACGGTGGGGGGGGGGGGGGGTCTCCTGTCATAAAAAAAAATGTCTCATAATAAATTACCAAACAAAGTTTAGCCGCCCTACGAAAATTAGATCGTGAGTTATAAGCATTTTAAATTTTCGACCCTCATCTTGGGGGGGTCTCCTGTCACCAAAAATTGACTCTGTCTCATAATAAATTACCAAACAAAATTTGGCCGCGCTACGAAAATTAGATCGCGAGTTATAAGCATTTTAAATTTTTTTATCCTCACCGTGGGGGTCTCCTGTCACCAAAAATTAACACTGTCCCATAATAAATTACCAAACAAAATTTGGCTGCGCTACGAAAATTAGATCGCGAGTTATAAGTATTTTAAATTTTTCGATCCTCACCGTGGGAGGTCTCCTGTCACCAAAAATTAACACTGTCTCATAACAAATTATCAAACAAAATTTGGCTGCGCTACGAAAATTAGATCGCGAGTTATAAGTATTTTAAATTTTTCGATCCTCACCGTGGGAGGTCTCCTGTCACCAAAAATTAACACTGTCCCATAATAAATTACCAAACAAAATTTGGCTGCGCTACGAAAATTAGATCGCGAGTTATAAGTATTTTAAATTTTTCGATCCTCACCGTGGGAGGTCTCCTGCCACCAAAAATTAACACTGTCTCATAATAAATTACCAAACAAAATTTTGCCAAGCTACGAAAAATAGATCGCGAGTTATAAGCATTTTAAAATTTTCGACCCTCACCGTGGGGGGGGGGGGGGTCTCCTGTCACCAAAAAAATTAACAATGTCTCAAATTAGATCGCGAGTTATAAGCATAAGTCAATGTCTGCCGAAGGCTACCGAAGGATACCGTGCCGAAGTCTGCCGAACTGAAACGTTGTTAGCCGGAGTGTTAGGTTTTTTTTCTCGTTACGGAATTTCTAGATTCGGTTGCCGCGCTCAAAGCCCTCGATAAAAGCTATGCAATAGCTTAATATTTTTTACTGTCATTATAGTTTTTACACGCGCGTTATATTCTTGCATGTTTTTGGAAAATTGGAATGTTTCACTACTTTTCTGTAATACGTAATAGCCAAAAGCCTTGACATTTTAATTCTACCACTTTTTTTCCAGAATCTACCTGAAAATCTTTCACAGTGTGGGGGTAATTTATAAATATTAATTTTAAAATATTAAGATTTAAGTTATGTTTTCCACGTACTCGTATAGTATTTTGTAGATTGCCTAGACACAAAGTATAATAATAATTCATTTCAAATTAAACGTTTGTATAATAATGGTACTACTTGGCTATCCCGTCCACCAAAAAACTATCGCCAAACTATAAGAATACATGCCAATAATGGATTATTGTAAATGTCACATTCACTACGATACACGTGTTTGTTATGTCATCAAATGATTTTTAATTAAACGTTTTACTTGTATTTTTAATTACGTTTTGCTAATTTATTTGTTCTATAATTTGGCGAAAATGATCGACGTGATAATCAAGAAGTACCTAATAATGTTACTTGTTTTATTATTGTATCGGTCAGTTTTAGAACTTTTTAGCTCACACTGGTGTTCTTTAGTGCGTGATATTTTAAACGAAATATTTCCGGATCGGTAGATTAGAAGGGATGGACCAACACATTAGCCTATATATGTACTCTCGAGATATTAATTCCCCGGATTTTTTTCTTTTGGGGCTTTAAGAACAGAGCCTTTGCCACACCAATTACTGACTGAAACCTAGGATATAAGCTGATCGTATGAATTGTAAAAGAAGACATGTTAAAGAGCACTTGGCGTTTACTAGAATACCGCTTAGACATTTTTCGAGCTACCAAGGGGGTACACGTTGAAATTTACTGAGGTACGTGGATTTATAAGAAAAAAATATAGGTAACATTACTTATAATGTATCCAGATAAACATATGTATAATTATTATAGTTTGAGAACAATAAATATTTATAATCAGGGCAAGATTCTTGATTCTCCCTGTATTTCATTTATAATTTTTTTAGTAGTGAATGTCGCATTTCCCTAGGTAATCCAAAATGAAAAAACTACATTGAGCAAAAAGTCACTGCAATGTACGATGCCCCAACATCATAATCGAAAAATTAATAATGATTTCCGTGTGTATAAAGAGCTTCAAGTTAAAAACTTTAAATTTTAAATTGGACAAAGTGTAATTTGTAAGTGTAACTCTTGTTTCTCATAAACAATGTAAAGAGAAATTTAATATAAGTTCTCGACAGGACACTATTTTCGAGTGATAATTGTATTTTATTTATCATTCTTTTAACAACAAATGTCGCATTTTTATAGATACTCAAAAATCAGAACAGGAAATTGAACAAAAAATTACTGGCAATGTACAGTGTTCTAACCCCATAATTAAAAAAATAATAATCATTTTTGTGTGTATAAAGAGTATTTTAAGTTATAAACAAAACTCCAAATCTTAAATTAGACAAAGTGATGCTTCATTGTACACAATGTAACGAGAAATTTGATATAGTTTCTCAAGAAAACACTATTTTCAAATGATTTGTGACAAACATACTTCAAAGGGCAATTGTATTTCATTTATAATTTCTTTAGAAGCAATGTCGCATTTATCTAGATAATCAAAAATGAGAAAACGAAATTGAAATACCAAAAATATACGGAGCTTATGACAAGTTAAAAATCTCGAGATATCTTGTTTCAATCAAGCAAAAGAAATCGTCCAACGCAAAATTTAAAAAATACAATTGAGAGGAAAAAAATAAAGAAGAGAAAGATTGCAGAGTCCATTTCATCCGTTACATCAATGTATATACATTTTTTTTCTTTTCCAAGATTTTTTTTTCAAACTGCGCATATCTGTCCTGAATTCAAGACTCATAACTTGCTGGAACCTATGAAGAAGATAATCACATTTACCCGTGATAGATGTACCGACTATTTTTTAGAGAGACAAAAGCTGAAAAAAATAGATTTCATCCTCGATTTCGTTTTAACTTACTGCCTCCCCACCCCACAGCTTCAACATTTTTTTTAAACATTTCTTTCGAAAATTTTTATTGGAAAAAAAAATCGGGAGTAAGTTTGCACTTTACAATTTAGAACCATGTCTTTTAATGCTTTTGGACTCTCTAGTACTTAAATACAAGTCTGTATGGGGGGAGGAAATGAAAATTAAAAAATATAGATGTCCTCGTAGCTCAGTTTTCTGGCTGAATTACTAAAGTGCTCGTAATATAGTTGCTTCTCCTCTCTCAAGTTTTTTATTTTTTCATTGCCTTCTAACATCCTTCCGTTTTTTAAAAGTGCTGTAATGCTATCTCCGATTTCCCGTCTCTTAAAAGATGAGTGCGATGTTAAAATGTGTTGAAGCTTTCAACAAGTGCTTGTTCAGTGACGAACTTTGATTTTTTAATATGAGTTTAACTTACGAAAATAAATTTAACAGCAATCAGTCATTTGTTCGATTTGTTTGATCTTGCTCTTTTCATATAAGTAAAAAGCTTGTTCGCAATGCTTGAAAGGTGCTCGAGGAAATTGATAGCCTGCAAAGAGTATTAAGAAAGGATGAAATATAAATATGTTTGCTGTTAAAAGTAAAATAATTGTATGGTTTGTAAAGATGATTTAAATTAAACTATTTTTTTTATTATATTGATTAAAAAACGTTTATCATTCAGATATTTTTTAAATATTTTTAAACTAATTTCGATTTTTTAATATGAGTTTATCTTGGGATAATAAGTTTAACAGCAATAAATCATTTGTTCAATTTGTTTGATTTTTGCTCTTTTCATGTATGCAAAAAGCTTGCTCGCAGTGTTTGGATGTGTTCGAGGGAATTGATAGCTTCTAAGGAGTATTTAGAAAGGGTAAAATATAAAAATGTAAACTGTTAAAAATAAAACAATTGTACGGTTTGTAAAAATGTTTTTAAATTAAACTATTTTTATTTATTACATTGATTAAAAAAACATTAAAAAACATTAATCATTCAGATATTTAAAAAATATTTTTAATTAATTTCGATTTTTTAAAATATAAATTTACCTTGGTATAATAAATTTAACAGCAATCAGTCATTTGTTTGATTTGTTTGGTTTTTTCTCTTTTCATATAAGCAAAAAGCTTGTTCGCAGTGCTTGAAAATAATCGAGGAAATTGATAGCTTTCAACGAGTATTAAGAAACGGTGAAATATAAAAATGTATACTATTAAAAGTAAAATCATTGTATGGTTTATAAAGATATATTTATGTAAAACTGTTTTTTAATTACATCGATAAAAAAGTTTAAAAAAAACACCATTAATTATTTACTTATTTCTTAAATATTTTTCTTAATATTTTTTTAAACTTTTTTTTGATTTTTTAATATGAGTTTATCATGGGAAAATAAATTTAACAGCAATCAGTCATTTGTTCGATTAGTTTGCTCTTTTTATATAAGCAAAAAATTTGTTCGCAGTGATTAAAAGTACTTAAGGAAACTAACAACCTGCAATTGGTAATAAAAAAGCATAAAATATAAAATATATACTGTCAAAATTAAAATTATTATATGATTTGGGAAGCTATTTTTAAATGATTTTTTTTTTAATTATATCGATAAAAAAGGATTTAAGAAAAACATTAATGATTTACATATTTTTTAACTAATTTTGATTTTTCAATATGAATTTAAATTGCCAAAATAAATTTAACGACAATCAGTCATTTTTTGTTCGATTTGTTTGATATTGCTCTTTTAATAAGGGAAAAGCTCGATTGCAGTGCTTGAAGATGCTCAAGAAAATTAATAGCCTACAAGAAATATTGAGAAAAGGCGAAATATAGAAATGTATATTGTTGAAATTAAAATCATTGTCTGGTTTGTAAAGGTAGTTTTAGATGATAGCATTTTACATGTATTTATTAACATCAAAAATGAATAGAACATTAATTATTTACTTGTTTTTAAAGTATAATTTAACTAACATTTTTTTTTTTTTTTTTTTTTTTTTTAATATATATATGAGTCTATTTTGGGGAAATAAATTCAAAGTCACTCAGCTATTTTTATTTATTTATTTTTCGATTTATTTATTTATTTATTTATTTAAATCTGATCTTTATTTTTTTTTTTTTTCATAAGCGAAAAGTTCACAGTGCTCAAAGCAACTCAAGGAAATTTATAGTCTGAAAGGAGTATTAAGAAAAGGCGAAATATAGAAATGTGTATTGTTAAAAGTAAAATCATTACATGATTTGTGTACTTTCTCATGATTACATTTTAAATATTTTTATAATATCGATTCAAAACAATAAATAATCAATAATTATTCTTCAATCAATCATATTCTTTAATCAATAATTTTTTTCATATATTTTAATTGATTTCAATTTTTTACCTTGAAAAAATAAATTTAAAGGCATTCAGTCACTTTTCAATTTGTTTGATCTTGATCTTGACTTTTTCATAAGCGGAAAGTTAGCTCACAATACTTGAAAAAGCTCAAGAAAGTTGATAACCTAGAAGGAGTATTGAGAAAAGGGGAAATATAGAAATGTGTACAGTTGAAATTAAAATAATTGCCTGCTTCGTAAAGGTATTTTTACATGATAACATTTTAAATATCTTTTTACAATAATAATCTATGTATATAACTTTGTTTTTTATTTGGGAGGGGGGGGGGGTGCGGAGAATAAGTTTAACATCAATCAGTCATTTGTTTGATCGTACGCTTTTCATAAATGAAAGGGTCACTCGCAATGCTTGCAGATGCTCGAGGAAAATTTATTGCATCATGAAAGAGGGGGAAATAATACTGTTAAAAGTAAAATTATTATATGGTTTGTAAAGTACTTTTACATGACAATATTTATTTTTTTATAACATCTATAAAAGCGAGAAACAGATATTAATTACTTATTTACATGCTTTTAAAATATTAAACTAATTTCGATTTTTCGAATATAAGTTTATCTTGGTAAAATAAATTTGTCGGCATTTAGTTATTTCCATTTGTTTTATCTTCATCTTTTTGTATACAGTAAAAAAAAAAAAAAAAAAAAAAAAAAAAAACGGACGATTTTACGGAAATATTATGTGTAAGCTAGACGCCAGTAATTTCTTGTTTTTTAAAGAAAAAATTTCCATAAATTCAAAAAAATATTCCGTATTTTTCTTAAATTTATGGGAATTTTTCCGTTAAAAAAAGTAAATTGTACTAGCGTCTAGATTATCAGTTTATCAGTAGTATTTCCGTAAAATCGTCCGTTTTTTTTATTTATTTATTTATTATTTTTTTTTTTTATTGTATAGGAAATGTTTTCTCGCAGTGCTTGAAGGGGCTCGAAAACATCGATACCTTTGCAATGAGTACTAAGAAGAGGAAGAAATTAGAAATATACATTGTCAAACGCACAATCACCATTCTTTATTTTGCAAAAATATTTTTGCCTGATAACAATTTAAATTTTCTTATAATGTTGAAATAAAAAAAAGAAACGTTACTTTTCATTTTTAATGTTTTTTTAAATAGATTTTTATTAATTTTGAATTTTTTAAATGTGAGTTTAAATTGCGAATGTAAGTTTAACGGCAATCAATAATTTGCCCGATTTGATTGATCTCAATCATTCTCTATAAACGAAAGGCTCGCTTGCCGTATTTGAAACTTTTCGAAAAAAAATTGATAGCCTGCAATGAATATTAAGGAGGGGTTAAAAATAAAAATGTATGCTATTAAATGTAAAATCATTACAAAAATATTTCTGCATAATCGCGGTTTATATATATATAATGTTGAAAAACAAGAAAAAGAGAGAAGCATTATTATTTTTTCTCATATATATGAAATATTTTTTTGCTGATTTTGATTTTTTTAAACATAAATTCAACAATACCTTAGAGCTTGAAGATGATCAAGGAAATCGATAGCACGTAACGTGAATTAAGAAGGGGCTAAAAATGACTATACATAATATCAAAAGTAAAATCATCATTTTTTAGTTTTAAAAATATTTTTACATTTTAAAATTTCTTACAATATTGAGAAAAACAAACATTATTTTTATTTTTATATGTTTTTAGGTATCTTTTAATTAACTCCGATTTTTTAAAATTAGTTTAACTTTGAAAAATAAATTTAATGGCAATCAGTCATTCTTTTGATTCTTTTGATCTTGTCCTTTTCATAAGCGAAAAACTCTCTTGCAAGTTTTTGAGGATTTTTACATATTAAGGGTGTATTTGAAAAAACGCTTTTCCATCTTCAACAGCTCGAAACTTTCTGATACAATTTCATACACATTTTTAAAAGTAGAAACATGAAATTTGCTGAGGGGATTTTTGAAGAGACGTATAAGGTGCCGTGTGAAGTGATTTTACGCTCAATTCATTAGAATTTGATTTATAAACAATTATCTTCTCAGTATGGCCCTTTTTCTTGTCCACAGATCTCCCCTTGGGAAAAATTGGTTCAAAATGCCTTCTTAGATTGCTTTTTTGCAATATTTTCTGCATTTATCAAAGAATCTATGATTATGGCACCTTGAGTACATTTTGGATGTGACGATTTGCCAGTTTGATGCATATGAGAGCAAAAATGAATTTAAAAATAAATCGGAAAATAAGCAGTTTGAATCGAAATACACTCTTAATAGTCTGCAACAAGTATTAAGGAAGAGCTTGAAATAAAAATATATACTATCAAAATTAAAATCCTTATTTGGTTTTCAAAACTATTTTTATCTCATAACATTTTAATTTTTTATGTAGATGTATACATATTAAAAGAAAAAAAACATTTTTTACATTGTTTTTAAAATGCATTTTAATTAATTATAATTTTTAAATAGTATAACTTGGTAAAATAAATTTAACAGCAATCAATCAGTGATTCGTTTGATTTGATTGATTTTGGTCGTTTCAAAAGTGAAAAACTCTCTTGCAGTTTTTAACGATGTTCGACATATTGACAGTTTGCATCCAGTGTTATGGAGGGACGAAAAATGCAAATATATACTATTGAAATTAAAATCAATATTTGGTTTGGTAAAGTATTTCTAAATAGTAATATTTTAATTTTCCTTATGTTGAAAAAAGAAAAGAAAAAAATCTTATTTTAATTTTTTTTATCTTTTTTTAATATTTTTTTTATTGATTTCGATTTTTTAATATGGATTTATTTTAAATAAAGAATTTTAACAGAATCTCAATGATTAAAGGGGCTACAGGAAAATATTAGTCTACAACGAGTATTAAAATGGAAAAAAAAAATAGAAATGTGTATTTTTAAAAATAAAATAATCATTGGTTGATTTGCAAAAATATTTTTAAATGATTACATTTTTAATTTTTTAACAATGTTGAGGAAAAAAATCCACACTTTTTTCTTCTTATGTGTTTTTAAATATTTTTAAACTAATTTTGATTTTATAATTGGAGTTTAACTTGGAAAAAAGGAATTCGAAGGCATTTAGTCATTTGTTCGATTTGTTTCATCTTGATCTTTTCATAACGAAAAGCTCGCTCGCAGCGCTGACGGTGCTCGAAGAAATTGATACCTAAATAATGAATAATAAAGAGCGATGAAAAATAAAATTTAAAATAAACTTTCAAAAATAAATTAATCGTTATCTGATATTTGTAAAATTATTTTTACACGATGAAATATTAAGTTTTCTTATAACATTTTTAAAAAAATATATTATTTCGTACTTTCTTTTAGGTAGCTTTCATTACAAAAAGTAAAAAGCTACCTATTGCAGCCGTCCGGAGGAAAGCACTTCCGGAAAATTTTGGTATATTTTCACCGATCATGACCCCCAGACCCCAAAACCACCCTCCGTTCAAATGTTGACATATATATATATATATATATATATATATATATAACCATATATATATATATATATATATATATATCTGATTTTTGTCATGCGATAACTAACATATTTATGAACCGATTTGAATGAAACTTGGTATGTACATAGTACATACAAATGTCTCGACCGAGTTTGTTGGTCAGCATCATCCGCCATTTTGTTTCAAAATGGCTGCCATTTTAATTTTTTTAAAAATTTAAAAATTTAAAATTAAATGCGAAAAAAATAAAAGTTGAAAAATATTTTTCTTTTACGTGTTAGAACTTAAAACAAAGATTCCAGAACACTTTTTATTTTGTCTATATTTTAAAAAATGATTGAGTTATAGCACTTTTAATTTTTCTTATGGCTGACATTTTGAAACGATCTGATTTTTGTCACGTGATAACACGCGTATTTATGAACCGATTTCACTGAAACTTGGTATGTACATAGTACATACAAATGTCTCGACCGAGTTCGTTGGTCAGCATAATCTGCCATTTTGTTTCAAAATGGCGGCCATTTTAAATTTTTAAAAAAATTTAAAATTAAAAATTTAATGCAAAAAAATTAAAAGTTGAAAAATATTTTTCTTTTACGTGTTAGATTTTAAAACAAAGATTCCAGAACACTTTTTATTTTGTCCATATCTTAAAAAATGATTGAGTTATAGCACTTTGAATTTTTCTTATGGCTGACATTTTGAAACGATCTGATTTTTGTCACGTGATAACACGCGTATTTATGAACCGATTTCACTGAAACTTGGTATGTACATAGTACATACAAATGTCTCGACCGAGTTCGTTGGCCAGCATCATCCGCCATTTTGTTTCAAAATTGTGGCCATTTTAAATTTTTAAAAAAATTTAAAATTTAAAATGAAATGCGAAAAAATCAAAATTTGAAAAATATTTTTCTTTTACGTGTTAGAACTTAAAACAACAATTCCAGAACACTTTTTATTTTGTCTATATCTTACAAAATGATTGAGTTATAGCACTTAGAACTTTTCTTATGGCTGACATTTTGAAACGGTCTGATCTGAACGATCCACAATGTTGCTTTAAAATGGCATACACTTTATGATATCGTGGAATTTAGTGACTCTCCAAATCGCTTAAAATAAAACCAGATTGAATAAAAGATGACTAATTTCTAAAAATTCCTATTAATATTCAGTCTTGACAAAAATAGTATTCAATCTTATAAAATCACTAATTTTGTAAGATTATTTCCACTAATTTGAGATTAGTATTTTTGAACAATGTAACTTACTTTAAAATAAATAAATAAATATTTAAGTATATGAAAGCTACCTCTTCCTCCCGGCATTGCCGGAAGGACTTTTATAATCATAAAAAAAAAGTATTTAATTCGCATTTTTTTTTTTTTTTTTTTTTTTTTTTTTTTTTTTTTTAATCAGCGAATAGAATTTTTTTTTTTTAACTAATCGAACTAGCGACTTATTTAAATATTCCAGAAAAAAAAAGAAAAAAAAATGCATTCTAAATTATTTAAAAGTTTTCTTACTTAATTTCAATTTACCTTATATTTAATTCATTATGTATAGAAATACTACAAAAATCTAAAATCATTGAAAATAAGCTCTATATTTATTGCACTTTGACAAAAGGTATTATACAATATTTATTGTACAAAAAAATCCCTAACAGCCAGTGATTTATGATTGTTATCTAGAAGAAAGAGAAACCGATCAATAATCGATTGCATTTCCTTTCAGTTTCTTATACACATTTGCCTATGTGATGGTTCTGTAACAAAATTATCAGATTCTTCCGCCGACATATTTGATGAAGCTGAATAATCAAATGCAATTATGGAAACAAGATGGTTTAGCAATAGTTTTGCGAAATGTAGATAACAAAATGATTTCTGTATCATTTCTTTTTTATGTAACATAAGCTCAATAAAATAGATATTACACGAGAACTTAAATACAGTAGAGGTAGCCTTTGATTTTCAAACATAATACAGGGCTGATATTATTTTTGTCTTTTTGTATGGTTTTTGATATGTTGCTTGCAGAAAAATATTTTAAAAATACCAACAGGTAGGGATAAAGGTGTTGAGATCACGAATGTAAGATTCCCAAGTTTCTAAGCTTAATAAGTGGATTAAAAAGTTGTAACTGATATGAGATACATCTTACCACCATTCTTTTCTTCAGAAAATATATGAAACGTTTGCATCTGCCATAAAATGTATTTTTTTTATTTATTTATTTATTTATTTATTTATTTTTTTTTTTTTGAGAGAGAGAAAAGTCATATCATTTTGCTCCACTAACTTTTGCCTTCACACTAGGTTAAAATGACGAATAAATAATAATATTAATCTAGGTACTTATAAAACTTTATTCATAGAAAACCCACTCACATTTATAATTCATTCAAAACAGTCTGCGCAAATTGAAAATTCAAAAGCAAAAAATCTTATCGCAAAGTAAGTTGGTTTGGCTTGTTCCAGATAACCAGACGCAACAACCAGAAAAATCAGCATGAGCAAAAGATTTTCTTCCTTAAGGCCCTACAATAGTCACTGAAAAAGACCCGGATGATAATGTAAAATCTATGGGAGCGTTCTTTTCAAGTATCTCATTCAAATTTTAATATTTTTGCATGATTTTTTTTTTTTTTTTTCATAGGATAGCTGAGGACGATCTGCAACCAGGCTAGTTTTTATTTTTTCGATTTTGCTTATATATCTTTTATATTATGATAGTTTCAATTTCAGAACCGATTTAAACCGGTTTTAAAATTTAAAGTATTTAAAAAAAATCTGAAACCAAAAGTTGTATTTTGAGCATGTTATTGACATAAAATCTACAAATAATCTTTGTGAAAATTTTGACAAAAAAATTCATAATAAATGACTTTTACTGAAGATATCAATATCACTGTTGTGATGTGAATCGGCTGCAGAATCTCTGTCATCCCTTAGAATCTTCGCTTAGATCCAAAGCATTTGAGATACCTGTCTTCTTCATATCTTTTGATATTATATCACTTGTTATATCGCTGTCCAGCTTTGTAATGTCTAACTACACATTAATTCCAAGGATGGAAGCTTTGCTTTTCTACTAGAAGTTTGGGCTTTGTTCTCAGTCGCCATCCAATCTCGATGTATTTGTCTTACATTGTCTTTGAACTGTTTGTTAACGATACGTTCCACAATTGCAAAATCGATGCGAATCTTCCAGGAATTATTCTACAATGCTCCAGACCTTTTCTACCAAACCTTGTAAATCCAATCTTTCATCATTACTTTCATGATTTGCATTGACTATTGCAGAAGAATCACACGTTTTATTAAATTTTCTAGTCATTCTTTATTAAAAAAAGTTCCCATTTTTTATATTTTTTTTATATCCATTTATTTATAAAGGTATACTTTTTATTGCATTTCGCTGCTTAAAAACTACTAACCGACTAACAAAACTGATCATAATACTTAATTCCAACAGCATGCAGGAAATCCATCTTGTTTACTTCTTGCTTAAATGGATTGCTGTTAAATTTATGGTTGGTTGGTTGCTAACAATGTATCAATTAAACAAGAAGCATTGTTCGTTAACATGTTTTAGATTACACACAGTAATACTCAACTTTCTGTTTTTCATCTATACTAATATTACAAAGAGGAAAGGTTTGTTTGTTTGTTTGAATTGAATAGGCTCCGAAACTTCTTGACGGATTTGAAAAATTATTTCACCGTTAGAAAGCTACACTATTTCAGGTGAACATAGGCTATATTATATATATATATTAAAAAAAAAATAGGGATTTTTACTAAAATGCCAAAAATGTATAACCCAAGGTGTACAAAAATGACATTAAAAAGTCCTTACATCGCGTGCACTGCCAATGTGCCAATACTATTGATTATCTAATACTAATATTATAAAGAGGAAAGATTTGATTGTTTGTTTGAATTGAATAGGCTCCGAAACTACTTGACGGATTTGAAAAATTCTTTCACCTTTGGAAAGCTACACTATTTCCGGTGAACATAAACTATATTATATATAAAAAATATTAGGGATCCTCACTAAAATGCCAATAATGTAACCCAAGGTGTAGAAAGATGACCTTAAAAAATTCTTACACCGTGTGCGCTGCGAATACTATTGATTATAATCTATATACATAAAATAAAGTCGGGTTCTTTACACCATTTATAACTCAAGAACGGATGGATCGATTTTTTGAAATTTTGTATGAAGGTATTTGACACCTTAGATTAACATATAGGCTACTTTTTACTCGACTACCTAAAAGGAGGATAATGTTTTTAGTTGTTGAATTTAATGGAATGAAGTGGTAGTAATAATTTGCGGTGTCAGTAGTGGCAGGGGACGGGGCGACTTGCTCTACCCGAAGCAAAGCGAGGGCAGGCTGCTAGTCCAAAATAATTGCAGCATCTTCTGACTCGTGGTAATTAACTGCAAGCCAGTACAGAATGGGAAAGTTCCTTATGTATATCATCTGGATCTGGTTCTTGATATATAGTGTTATTGTTGTATGGAATCAACATATATTTTGACCTGTCTAATAAATGATGTTTCATTTTTCTGAGAAAGCTTTTTTTTTTTTTCTACTATTTGTCAATTTAAAAGTCATCTTCTCCCATTTCAACTATAGGCCTCTTCAAATTTGCAAGTAGACATTATATTTTTCTATTAAGAAGATGTGAATTATAAACTATTGTGCTACGAAATTAAAGAAATCTACAGTTCACAATTTTTTTTTTTTTTAAGTAAATACACTCTGCTGTAAACTACAAAACATGAACAACAAATAATATTTTATTGATACGATGATTATAACGATGATTTTTTTTCTGCTTCAAAACGGAGGTGCGAACTATATAATGCGAGTAAACACAGTACCTTATATGAGTATTAAGACAAGCTCAGAATTTTTCTTTTTCCCTTTTCAGAATCTTTATTTTCCCTTGAAAAAAAGCCGAGTAGCTCGGTTGAAACCGTCGGGATAATTTTATCATTGTTTTTAATGTTTAAACGTCATACAAAATGCTATATAGATTTTAAACTGTTATACTTTATCGCATTGTACACTGTTTAGCAAATTTATAAATAAAAATTCTGAGCTTGTGTCAATACTCATATATTTATTATAGTATCTTATTGAATAGGAATAATTCATTGCACTGTGCGTCCAAAAAGTATAGCAACACATTTGAAAGCTTTAGCTGAAAACTAATCACAAATTGCTGTGAAGTGCGAATTATTGATAGTGAGTTACATAAACTTGCAGCAAATATTTTCTGGTACCAGTTCATTACCAGTTCAGCTGCTGCAGTGGCGACGAAATCATCGAACAAATGGGATGTGTGCATATTGCCCCGCTCTAATTGGGATGTTCTTAGCGGCCCTGTATCTTTCTACACAATTCAAAATAACATTTTCTCTGCATAAAATATTGATATTTTTACTCTAGATTTGTTTTGAAACGTTTCTTCGTGAGAAAAATGTATATATTAACTTCATTCTTTGGATGCAAAGTTGATATAATTTTTAAATATATGTAGGTTCGACAATCCCAAATGTAATTGTAAAAAATAAATAAATAAATAAATAAATAAAATATTTTGTAAAATTTAAATAATTATGCGCATTAAATGGAAAATTAGGTGTATTTTTCACGAATTTATTATCCATATTACATATTCTATGGGTATATAAAGTTAAAAAAAAAAATTCACAGTCCAATATTGAAGAGCAACTTGGGACTCGTGGCTGCCCCAAGTTGCTCTCAAGCCCCCAAGCCCCCAAAACTGATGGCAGCTTTGCTGCCACCAGTGTTGTGGTGTGATTTTAGGTAGATTTCGCATGAAATAATACCTATTGCGATCGCTCCCATGTTGGAATTTCTGAAATTTTTTTGCAGATCTACGCCGATCACGACCTCCAGACCCCAAAACTATATATATATATATATATAGTATATCTATCTATCTGTCTATCTATCTATATATATATATATATATATAAGACCATTAATAGTAAACAATATGAACCATTTGAATTTAATAGAGTTTAAAGTCAATACCTTTACTAATTTTAAATCTTGTCTTCATAATTCTGTATATCGTAATATAATACTTAACCATTTATATAGAATAAAATGTCTATGTTCTTCCCATTTAATTAATACTAATATTAAAAAGCTTGTTTATGATGCTATAAATAATGGTTATCCAAAAAAATTCATATATTCTTTAATTTATAATTACTGATTACATGATCTTATAATTAGCTATTACATGATCTTATAATTAATTATTTGCGTAAAAAATGTATAAAAAATTATAAAACATAAAAATAATAATAAAAAATAGTAATAAAAAATATATAAATAGGTCGGTTGGGCGGGTAGATGTTAGAGTACGGAGGAGGGTGGTGTTGTCTGGATAAAAACGCAAAGGTTAATAAAAAAAAAGAGAGAGAGAGAGGGTTATTTATTTTTGCATTATTTTTACATTATTTTAACATAATTTTAAATAATTTTAAATAGTTTAATTGACACCAATATATGGATATTTGTCTATTTTTATTTATAGTTAAATAGTTATATTTTAATTATCAAATTAATTTTAATGTTATTGATATAATTTTTGGTATTATTATTATTAATATTATTACTATTATTTTTATTTATTTATATATTTATTTTTATTTCTTTAATAATTATTTATTTTTTATATTTTATTTATATATATATATATTTTTAATTTTTTTAATTTTTAATTTTCATTAATTAATTAATTTATTTATTTTTTTTTTATTTTTTTTTATTTTATTATTATTTTTAATTTTTATTATCCTATATTAAGATAATGAGTTTATACTATGTAAAGTCACAATAAATGTTACTGATTAAAGTAACAAAATGGTATTTTAAGTTATAAGTTAATATGAATGTTATAACCTAATTCTAATTTAATTATTTTATTAATTTAATTTTATGTAAATATCGATCATTAATTATTTTCTCCGGTTCAATTATATTTCCATTCAGCTTTATCTTTTTTGTTCGTTATGGATAAATCATAGCAAATTTTTTTCTTCTTTTTCAAATTATTTTTTTCGCCATTTGGCGCGCATGACATTCTATTTAAAAAAAGAGCAACCCTGCTGTTCCTGCTACGATCCGATGCTTGAATTTCTAACAAACTGGTTTTTCTACGTGATACTGTTTTAGCTCGTATAGTAAACTATTGCTTTCTGCTTTTATAATTTATTAATAATTCTTTTGCGCTGTCCTCTACATTAATGGTGATAACCAGATAAGTTTCTTTTTTTTTTCTCAATATCTTGTTTTCATACTTTTTATCGAAATTATATATGCAAGTAATGTTTATCATTTCCACGTGCATAAATAGGGTTAATTTGTACTCTTGTTACTGACACTATTTGCTGCACGCTATTGTTTCAATATATGTATATTTTCATCTATTTATTTCTATATTCCTTGTTTAATAATATGGTTTTTGTGTGCTGGTAGCCCCAATTACGTATTATTTTGCTATTTCATGGCTAATACGTGGATGAAACCGCACACTTCATTTGTAGTTCCAGAGCATTTGGGGCCTGACGATTCTGGTCTGTGGACTACAAATTTCCTTTGCATTCATTTTATTTTATTTATTTATTTATTCAGATATACTCGTTTCACTTTTTTTTTTTTTTTTTTTTTTTTTTTTTTTTTAATAATTCAATTCTATTCAAATTCTTTGTTTTGGTTTATTGTTTTATTGATAAAATTTATTGGTAAATTTTGTCTACTTTTAATGGTATTATATATATATATATCGGTCTATATCACTTTTGTATGGACACGATAACTTCTCCAATTCTGCTCAAATCTCTTTCAAACTGATACATAAAATCAAGGGGCATAAAATCTCGGTTAAGTTCGTTAATGGGCAAAATCGGACCAAGGGGATGGAAATAGAGAGGAGTTTGTGAAAACCGAAAAAATGCCATAACTTCTTAAATAAAATAGATATCGAATCAATTTAAAGTTTGTTATACTTCTAAGAAACAGGCCAAAAGTTTATGCATGACAGATATTTTATAAAATTAAAAATGGGCTGAAGAGGCGAAAAAAATAGGGGTTTCGGGAGAAAAAAATTCATAACTTCATCAATTCTCAAGATATAAAATCCAACTAAATTTTTTAAAAATATTCCAAAATTTATCTAAAACTTTTGTGCTTACAAGTTTTTGATAGGACCAACTTTTGCCGATGAAAAAAATTAAAAACGAAAATAAAAAGGTGAGGGGGGTGGAAAAAGAAAAAAAATCTATAACTTCATCAATTCTTAAGCTATCAAATCCGATTAAATTCAATTTAAATCTACTCAATAATATCTACAACTTTTATGCTGACAAGTTTTTTATAGGACCAAATCTTATAGAAAAAATAAATTAAACAAAAATAGGAGTTGAAGAAAAAACCGCAAATCCAAACTGCTTATATTCTGACTCATTTTAAAATTTATTTTTAATTTTAAACGCATCCATATGGCAATATAACCTATATACAAGTATATATCCCAAATAAAAGTATAACCAACTCTTATTTAGGAGCTATATAATGTGACGTATTGTCCAGTTTCTCGATAAAGGAAGGATATATTTTTAAAAAAGGTGCCAAAAAAGCAATTTGAACTGAATTTTCCTAAGCGATTGAGATTGAAAAATTTAGGAAGTATTCAGGTAAAAAATTGCTTGTTTTATGACTCATTTTAAAAAACCATTTTTCCACTCAAGTGCATCCAATTGACAGGCTCTCTTATTTAGAAACTGTGTAATATGCCGCATTGGTCAGTTTTTTTATAAAGGTAGAATATATTTCAAAAACTGTTGTCAAATTAGCCACTTCAAACAAAATTTCCCTATAAGCGATCGTGATTGAAGGTTTGAGGATGTTTTTAAATAACAAATTGCTTATTTTATGACTCATTTTTCAAATCATTTTTGCTCTCAAACGCATCCAATTGATAGGTTCCCTTATTTATATATTGTGTAATGTGCTGCATTGGTCAGTTTTTCCATAACGGCAGAATATATTTTAAAATATGCTGTCAAAGTAGCCATTTTGAACAAAATTTTTCAAAGCGATCGTGATTGAAGATTTGAGGATGTATTAAAATAATAAATTGCTTATTTTATGACTCATTTTTAAATTCAATTTTTCTCTCAAATGCATTCAGTTGGCATTTTCGCTTATTTAGGATCTATATAATTTGCCGTATTGGTCAATTTTTTCATAAAGTCCGAATACATTTTTTAAAAAATGCTGTCAAATTGGGCATTTGAGCTAAATTTAGCTTAAGATGATTCTGATAAAACCGACTCTTACAGAAAAATGAAATTTTTTTTTTTTTTTTTTTTTTTTTTTCAAAAGCGCCCAAATAAAATTGTTAAACTGGATTTTTCTCTTTTTACATTTTATTTTTTGTTGTTGAAATGAGCACATTACGAAATCTACCTCCGCCTACAGGCCAAGCCGACAGGGATTTTTTTCACTTATATAATGGTTTAAGTTAAATTAAGTTAAGTTATTGGTGTAACATTACATATTAGTGTAATGTTACACTTGTTACCTTGGTTATTGGTTATTTCACCATAAACTTTGTGGAAGCTTGGCTGCCCCCAACTTTATGGAGTAACGTTACACAAATGTTTTACAGTGTTAGTGCTGTTATGTATGACTATGGGAGAAAAATTGAATTCGTCTCACCTACTTTTTCGACTTGCCTTCTTTTCTGCAATATTTTTTCCGGATATCCATAACTGATACCGATTGATAAGTTTTATAATTACTTTTAAAGACACTACAATTCACAATTGGTTAGTTGTAAAATTATTTATACAGACATGAGACACCAATGAGCATGATAGTTGGCTGTTTTGTAGCAAGAAACCACAGTCAGTACAGTGACAAAAAAGTTCTAAAGGAAAGAGGGCATCTTCATTCTTCAGCGTAAAAAACCAAAATAATAATTATTGATTGACATAAAAAGTATACGCATCTTTAAAGATATTTTTTTCTTCCACACTGTAAAAAAATCTGTAGAGTTACTAAACTTTTTCTAGGAAACTGTGATTCACAAGAACTTTTAATGTATTGGTAACAGGAAAAGTTCATGTAACCAGTTCTTTTACTTGATTTTTTGCTGCTGCTGTTACACACAACGTTCTTGAAATAGCAAATATTTCTTAGAAAAAAATAAGTAACTTTACAGATATTTTTTTTTTTTTTTTTTTTTTTTTCAATGCAATGAAATAATTTTTTGAAAGTGTCCGGAAATAGCTAATATGGATTTAAGAATATCTTTGATAGGTGATAGTCCTAAAAATATATTTGATTTACTGTTTTCGCTTCAGTTTTAGCTTTTTATATTTTTACACCAAAAAGAATTTCTGTATTTATTTTGCTAATACAAGTGGCATATGTTTCCCTTTGTAGTAGGGTAACATCCCCAGTAATTGGCACATTAAGAATTTGTCGTTAAACTTACTTAAATTTTCATTACAAAGAAATAAGCTATTTACTTGGAAATATTTTTAAATCAAAGAATGCATATCTGTGCATCTATTTTGCCCACTAAAAGCAAAAAAAATTGAAAAAGTATTTTTATAAAGATATATTTATAAAAAGTTACTGAAATCACCAGTAATTGGCACCTAGAGCACCAATGTATGACACCTTGTGATCCAGTAATTGGCATATGTTTATATTAAAAAAAATCTTTACATTTTGCATTGGGTTTAATCGCTTTAAATTAATTTACTGTAGGTGAAGTGAAGATGCCATATATCAGGTTTTTGAGAGTAAGAAATCAGCATATTAGTCTGAAATGTGAACACTTTAAAACAATACAATATACTTATATACTTACCCAGTAATTGTCATGCTGTCCCCAGTAATTTTCATATGAAGCTTTAATGGATTCCAATTAAGGATAAAATTTATATTTTCAAATAAAAACAAATGATAAACAAAATTAGTCTATAATTTTAAAAGTACTTCCAAAATAAATGGTTTAATCTCAAATTCCTTGCGAATTCCTTGTAATTGGAATAGGTGCCAATTACTTGGAACTAGCAAAATTGAAGCACCATTAATTGGCATCTACCATTAATTCAGAAATCCAAATATTTGTGTCGAAAATACTTTTACACAATTAAAGTAACTCTTTTTAACTGAACAAAACTGTTGTCAATTAAAATTTAAAATATATTATAAATCAGATAATAATGAATTGAAAAGCATGTCTTCCTTAAGCCAAGGAAGAAGAACTTGCAACAAAAATGGCTAATTTGATACAAGCCATAATTGTTTCGCTTTCCTAGGCTCTATTGTCATCTTGTAAAATAAATCAAAGTTATAATCTTTAACGTAAATGAGCATATAACTGATATATGGTCTTGAATTTTTAAAAGACTGGATATAAATCTTATTTTAGGACATGTTTGTAAAATGTGCCAATCACTGGTGCATGCCAATTACTGGGGGTGTTACCCTAGATGTATAAAAATTAACTCCACTGTTTTAGAGAAAAGGATATTTAGCATTACCTGTCTGAAAGATATTCCCAAATCCATTACTTTTATATTTTTTTAATCTATTTACAAAAAGATTTTTATCTTAAAAAAAAAAAAAAAAAAAAAAAAAAAAGGAATGAAATTTGTTAAAATAAGGAGATTGTACTGAAAATTAACGCATTTTTTACAGAGTTTTTTCAAGGAATAGAAAACACGTTTAATGATTTTTGTTTCTGTTTAAAACTAAGAAAATAATAAATAAAATAAAAAAAAGCTTTTTCTTGAAGTTTATTTTATATATATGCAAATTTTTCGCAATATAACTTATAACGCGATTTTTCATGGATCTGTGTTATTACTGGGTGAAAAAAAATCTATCTGAAGAAGGAAATAGAAGAATAAAGATTTTTTTTTTTTTTAAATTCAACGATTTCGAAAAACATTAGAAACCCATAAAACGGTGTAGAAATAAAAGAATTATTTTGCAACTTTTGTTTCCGAAAAGGGCTAAAAATTTCAAATGTGCGAAATTTTCGAGCCGACTATAAATATTCGCAATTGACAAGATTTTTTTTTATTCTTTACACATTTTTAAAATGAAATAACACTTGTTCAGTATCTACTTCAAAATATTTAATACAGTATATACAGTTTATATACAGTTTCGTTCATCTGACGAAACCCTATTCGTCTCTGCTTTCTGTCTGTCTGTCGCAGAGTCCATACACAAAAACTATGTAAGTCAGATAGTTCAAATTTTGTGCACTTATAGCTGAATACCTCTGGTCACACAACAGATCATAAAATTTTGAAAAAGACTATTATTTTAATTAAAATATTATTTTTAATATCATCATTTCATTTTTTTGTGGTTTTTTCTCTTCTAATTACTCCATTTCATTTACTTTTAAACGAAATGGAGTACTTCTGTTGCCACAATTACAAAATTAGTATTGAAAACTATTAAAAAAATAATTTCTCAAGAATAAATTGAGACACGGCTTAACAAACTGCATTTAAAAGTACATTTTTTCCCCTATATGATGGCGTAAAAATTGAAAATGCGCAAAAATTAAAAATTTGCAGCAGCGTAAATTTCAAAATTGAAATTTCATTTCTTCTAATTGTTGCACGCAAATTTAAATAAAATTAATATGTATGTAACATAAATTAATGGATTAAATAAATCACGCGAAAAACGTGCTTATTTGTTTTTATTTCATCCTATTTCATCCTATTTATTATCTATTTTGACTCGCGAAGTGAAGTATTTTATTTATTTATGCATTATTTCTTATACATTTAAATTACTAGCCGCCTCTGGTGGCCAGTTTGGTCTCCCTTAAATTTATGCTAAATTTTTCAACATTTTACTTTTATTCATAGTTTTTTTTTTTTTAACTTGCGTATTAGTTTCACGAAATCTGAAGATTCTGGTAGAGAAATCAAGAAGTCTATGCGATCAAGACAGTATTTAGCGAAAGAATACAACGTTCTGTTCTGGTTGGCGCAATTCGCGAAGAAATCTCAAAATAGTGCCGAAAAACGGTTTTTCGTTTGTTAATATAATGATAAAGTGTTTTGAAGGAGATATTAAACGAAACCCACTGTGCGACTTGCGACCACACTTAACTACTAGTAATTATTATCCCAATAATGAGAATTACAATAACATGAGAATTTTTTTCAGTACTTTCTTAAGAACAATAGAAAAATTTAAAATGAAATTCAGTTTTGCATCTCGGTTCAAGCAAATATGCATTTCAGCTGGACAATCTTTCACAATCTGTGTGACCTATAGGTCTTTACAACGATGCTTTTCTTTTTTCTTTCTTTCTTTCTTTTTCTTTCTTTTTTTATTTTTTTATTTAAATAATGAAAATAAAGCAAGCATTTTACTTTGAATAAAATGTTACTATTTGGAAAAATTACAAATTTTATAAATATTTTTTCTATACTATTAAAAAAAATATTTTTTCTATACTACATAAGATTGAAAACATATTTGAAGGTCTTGGTTAGATTATAATGCAAATGACTTGAGATCATTCAAAAATTAAAAAATAGCACGTATGCATGGTTGTGCCATAGGCATCAGTAATATATTTTATTACTGTTGTCTGTTATTGATTTTCTATTAATTTCTCTTCAGATTTCTGACGCTAATGAGTAGGTAACTAATCAAGAATACTGTTATCTGAAATTACCCTTTTACTTACTTATGGTATTTCATATGCACCACTTTCTACATACGCAGGTTTAAAGTAGTATCTTTCCTGATCTTGAAGTTCATACGATCGATTATAGTTAGATCCTACTGTATGTACAAGCCCATTATATCAATGAATTGCAGTTTCTCTTTATATTTAAGAACCTATAGCATAGATAAAGAAAACAAATAAATTCTGAGGCTGTACGGTTGAGGGAGAAGTTTTAGATATAAGAACGTTATTCCTGCAGACTAGGAGCCCTGTTGTTTTTTCTTTGATAAATACTGAGAGAAACGAAGAGTTTTGACGGAATACTCAAGAAGTGAGATTAGATTGTTTTTGGTTGAGTTTCCGAAAATCGAGTGTAAGGAGTTGAGGGAAAAGGCTTGAGTCTCGTGCGAAGAAAGTCGGTGCAACGGGAAATCCGTGGTGATCCTCCGATAAACTTAATAAGACACCCTAGGGTGTGAAAGAAATAAGGTATTTTAATAAGCTGACTCAGTGCGCAGAAAGTACTTGCTATATATAACTTAGTATCGGGCCAAATAAATTGCTCTTTAATATTTATTGCATAAGTTTAGCATTTTTGATAATCCTTCTCACACCGTGTCGATAGCCAATCGAATAAAAGAACATTTTTTTAAGTCTATACAAATGGTGATCGTGGGTCTGGGAAAATTCATCTGCGTGTGGACTAAGGGTGAGTGCAACATTTTCTTTAGATATTCTTTAGATATTTATCATATTATTTTTTTTCTTTTAAATCAAATTGTAAAATTATTTGAATGTGATTTTTATCCATTCTATACTATAATTAATAAAGCAACAACATATATGATGTTTTTTTAAATCGTATTTCTGAATTAATTTCTTTTTCTTAAAAAATAAAATTAATAAAATTTTACAAGAAATTAAACATCAATATACATTAATTGCATCAATATTCAATATTAGTACTACTACATGGATGTTTTTATTAATTTCTCACATTAAAAAAAAAAAGAAAAAATATTATCATGAATCATAAATTAAGTCATCAAAAAAATTATTGATGTAAATTTGTCATGAAGGCAACTTAAAAAAAATCATTATTGGAAAAAAATATAAACGTTTTTTCTACACACCAAGCGATTAATAAATGAAAGATCTTACAAAGCCAAAACAGGAGGACGAATTTAGACAATCTCATCAATTCATTACATCAAATACATCCGCGACTTGCACAATACCCTTAATGCATTAATTCGGTAGCGCAAATAACGGAAAACAAAAACAGAAACTAGCTGTGAAGAGAGGCGTGTCTTTCGCTCTCACGTGACCTGTGACATCATGCACTTGCTCCGCCTATTCCGCGCCTCTTTTTTTCCTTCTTGGGAGAGAATGTTCGGGTGCTCTTCAGCATCCCATCAGTTCCCGAATAAACGCGGAAAAGAAGATGATGGTGAAACGGTTGTGAAAGAGCAAGCCACGTGGTTCATCTTGAGCTATAGTTAATAGGAGAGAAAAAATTGTGATGCAGAGAAAATAACTGTATACATTGAATTCAAGTTTATTAAGGAAATAACTGCTATATTGTTGCAATTTTTTGTAAAAAGTAATTGAATATCGAGGAAACTTGAAAATATATATTACCAAAGCTATAAATTGTGGAATTGTCTTTAGAAATTTTTAAATCAAGTACTCCATTGATTCAAGACTGTTAGTTTCGTATTTTTCAAGACCAGCAATTTTGAACCACCCATAATCTTTTCTGCAAAAACTGCTATGATTTTCTCTCTTTACTAGTTGAATCGCAGTTTAATTAAAAAAAAATCCTATTCTGTTCATTTAGAATCATGGAGCATTAATTAACTCAGCAAATTCATGGATACTTTTTTAATGTTAGCTATTATTTCAACCAAAGATAACAAATTTTGGTTCATAATGCTCTGTATTAAATTCAGTTATGCTGCATTTTCAATCAAGAAATGCTAAGGATTCATAAAGAAACGTAGAAAACAATACATATACATAACATACAAAATAAAATAAATAAATAAATAAAAATAAAAATAAATTGCAAAGTTGAAAACTTTAGCACATTTTCTCTGGAATATTTTATGTTTCATGAACGCATTTTTGTTTTATGCAAGAAGTTAATTTAATTGAAGCATACTTAAAAATTTATCTTGTGGAAAGAAAGAAACAAAAAACTTGACGACTAAACGAAAAAAAGAAGATCGAAACAAACTATTCGACGTTTAGCTCTCTTTCAAACATTTAAGGAAAAAATAACTAACAATGCTTCCTACAAGAATTATTTAATGAAGTTGAAAATTTACTTTTAAGGTAATCATAGACAATCATCGTCTCTACATTACGAAGTTTCTGTAAACAGATGGAGCAGCTGACCGAATTTGTGTCAAAATCTTTCAACCCAGACAGGCCCATGCCAGCTTCCGTGGCTACTTTCCCCCCTCTGATACGGCCCCGTTCCCTTCACAGTGTCGTGGATCGATTATCCGGACCTCATCCCCTTTTTCCCGGCCTTACTTTGGGCACTATGGGACCTTTGCTTCTGCCATCGAGACCAGCAAGTGGTGGTACGTCATCCCCTTCTAGTATCGCAACTGACAAAGAAGACCGCGCTAGGGAAGACAACGATAGCAACGACCGGCACGGTAAGTTTTCTTTGACCCATTTGAGATTCTTTGCACTTTCAGCATATAACTCTTACCTCTGTCACCTGTTATTAATATTAAAGGATATATTTGATACTTATTCAATGAATCAAATCGCTGTATTAATAATACTAGTGTCTTGATGGAATTTACATCTTGTTATTAATGTAAATATTAATATATATATATATATATATATATATATATATATACTTAAAAGGCGTTAAAAAATAGATATTATTTATTTATTATTTTCCCTAGATCTTTCGGATGCACTCGCATCCATTTTTAAAGGACAAAATGAAAATAATTAATCAGAAAAAAAAAAGTTTTTGCTTTTTGTTTTGTTTTTTACGTTTTCTATTTCTAATCAATTATCTTCTTTCCGTCCTTTGGAAATGGATGCGAGTGCATCCGAAAGATCTAAGGCAAATAATAAATAAATAATATCTATTTTTTTAACGCCTTTTAAGTATTTATATACATTTTTTAAGATTTACATTGACTCTTATTGTTGAACTATTGGTTTTTTTTTTTTTTTTTTTTTTTTTCGATAATTATTTTAGAATTCTTTGCACTTTAAATGTATAACTCTTTCCTTTGCCACCTCTTACTAACACTAGAGAGCAATTTGGCATTTATTGTTAAATTATTGAATTTTTTTTTTTTGTTCTGAGAATTGTTTCTTGGGATTCTTTGCACTTTAAATGCATAACTATTTCCTTTGCCACCCGGTATTAATACCTGACAACAAATTTAGCATTTATCGTTGAATTATTGAATTATTTTGTTCTGAGAATTATTTCGTAGGATTCTTTGCACTTTAAATGCGTAACTCTTTCCTTTTCAACCTGTTATTATCACTTGAGAACAAATTTGGCCTTTATTGTCAAATAATTGAATTATTTTGTAATGAGAATAGTTTCTTAGGATTCTTTGCACTTTAAATGCAAAACTTTTTTTTTTTTTTTTTTTTTGGCCACTTCAGAACAAATCTGGCATTTATCGTTGAATTATTAATTGTTTTATGTTCTGGTCATTGATTTTTACGATTTTTCACACTTTAAATATACAACAGTTACCTTCATCAAATATTTACTTGAAGAGATATTTGGTATTTATTGTTAAATTACTGTTTTTTTTTTTTTGTTTTTTTTTTTTTTTTTTTTTGTTTTGTTTTGAGAATTATTTCTTGTGATTTTTTACAGTTTAATCGCACAACTCTTCTCCTTTTTCGTCTGTTTACTTGAAGATGTATTTCGCATTTATAGTTGAGTTATTTATTGGTTGTTAAATGTTCCATGAAATATTTCTTGAAATTCTTAGTATTTTATACATACAAATCTTTTCTTTGTCATTCCGTTATTAATACGAGAACATATTTGGAGATTATCTTTTAATTATTGGTTCTGTTTTGTTCTTAGAATTATTTCTAGGGATTCTTTGCGTCTTGAATATACGAATATTTTCTTTGATGCCTGTTATTAATACTTATTTTGTTTTATACGTACGGCATGAAAAAATATCAACGGGAAACAGCATAGTGAAATGAAGGAAAATTACATGGGGCAACACTAAATTTTGTAATTCGAATTTATACACACACACAAATAAATAAATAAATGATTTTTTTTAAAAAGCGCAATAACGAATATTCTCAAATAAGTGGCAAAATGAAATTTTTTTTGCTTTTACATTCCATCTGACAGAACTGCAAATAAACAGGATTTGTAAAGTTTAAACTTTTGAATACCATTATTTTCGCATGGTAATCTAGGCCTTTTTAATTAGATATTTCTATCAGTATATAAGAAAAACATTACATTTCGCGAGCAGTAATACGAATCTTGAAAGTATATATTTTTACAGGTAATCCGTCAAGAGGATTAAAGGACTAAAGACTTTAAAACAGAAATTGGCCTACATGTTTGGAAACATAATTTTTACCTATGATTCGACTGAAAACATGGAAAATATTTCTATTTGTTGAAAATTTCTTTTCCTTTTTAGTGCACTTGCGAAGCTTTTTGGTACCTTACTTATTAACTGCCGTCGTTTTTGAAATTGTTATTTTGATGTAATTAAAAATAATACTGAAAGTTGTGTTTTACAACTTTATTTATTATTATTTCTTTGAGATATATGACGACAATAGTATGAAATAATGTACCCAATTCCCCTATTTTTGCAAGTCTAAAAACAAACTTACCAGCTGATTGCTTATATAACATACTGTGGTATTGTTTATATTTTTAAAGAAAATATTTAATAACGATTATATCCTTTTTATGATTTTATATAGATTCATGTTTTTTCATTAGTATGCAGTATTTCTATACTTTTAACATGCTGTATAACAAAATATTAGAATTATCAGATTATGTAACAATATTAATACAAAAAAAAAAAATAAATAAAAAAATAAAAAAAGTTGCAAAGGTTTATTAAGTATTACCATTAGCAAAAACTTTTTGACTCAATTTACTATGTAAGCATTATGTAATTTTATGAAATTAATACGTAATATGTCTCATTTATAGCATCAAAACTGGATATCGGATATTCGTTGACAGTTTAAAAAAAATCAGCGCATAAAGTAATATTAAAAATATTTCATTTAATTTGAGATTGGTAAAATTCGTGAACTTCAACAACAATTTCAAATTCATTAAATAAATAACAGATTTTTAAGAAAATAAAGTATTAATTTTTAATGCAAATCCTTTGTAATAGTTTATCGATCATTATTTTTAAAAATATCCGTCATTTCTTTGCATTCATGCATCAGGTGGAATAAATATCATTGTGATTTTGAATTTTTATTATAAAACTAAAAATTACGCCAGATTTTATTTTCAATTTGTTTTCTTAAATAGAGTTTTCTTAAAAGAGAGTACTGTTTAAAAAAATTATTCATTCGTTTTTTTTTTCTTTTTTTTTTCTTTTTTTTTTTTAATTTTATTCTTTTAATTTTATTTATTTACTTTTCAAAACACTGAAATAGTTTGAAATATGAGAAAAGTGAAATTAAAAGAAATCTTGAGTATTATCTATAAAACAATAGATAACTAACCTTTAGTTAATGGAAAAGAAAATAATCTTAGAAAATAAAAATAAATCTTCTATATATATGTACATACATTTATATTTAGCACTGTTTTTAATTATTAAAACGAAAGCAATTCAACGAAGACAATAAACTGTTTACCAAAGCAAAGAACTTTAAATTAGGTGCTTACTTTCATTGTAAAAGTATTTTTTTTAATTTTTTAAATCCGAAAGAGTACAAAAAGATGTTTTCTATGTTTTTCTTTCATTTTCAATCGAATTTATATAAATTTAGACACTCTAGAAGTAACATGCATAAATAAAGCAGCTTCAATTAAGCGCCTATAATAATATTAATAAAAAAAATCACTGGAAACTTAATTTAAATTTATGAACAATTATTTTACTTGTTCTAAGCGAAATCTTATTTTATTTATTTATTTATTTAACGTTTATTTTATTAATAAATTGTATTTTGTTTTCAGTTCTTTAAATTCAAAACTTTAAAAAAGTAATTCTTAAAAAAATATAAATATTAGATTCATTTCAATTATATAAATATGTATAATTAAAAAAATACTCAATAAAATAAGGACGAATTGATTTTTACTTTAATAACAAAAAACGCTGTAAGAGAATATGTTCAGCTATTTTATTTTTTTTTATTTGTGAGATCTGTAGATCAAAAGTAATAACAATAATGATAATAATGCATTATGTTGTATTATTCGACATTTTTTAAAAAACTATTTGCACTAAATCCCATTCAATATTTCATAAACATAAACTAAATACGTCGCAAATATTCTTTATTTAATTTTAACAATACAATAGAAGAACGGGTTATTATCAATCTGCTTTCACAATGTAACTTTTGTAACATAAAAATATCGAAACTTATTATTATTATTATTATCTTTAATGTCATGAAATTGACGTTTCAAAGATTGATTATTTTTCTCGTAGCGCCGTTTATTTAGATTGAATTTACATGCATCATGTATCGGTTAAAAATTTTTGATGTAAAACATACATTGTATAAAACATTTGTTGAATTTACGTGAAAAAACTGCGAGATGTCAACACTTTAAATGTAATTGAATATTAAACATTTTGAAAATTATTTCTGTGTAATCTTTATTGATTATCCGAATGTGAAATTTGCCTTATGAAGCATCATTATTTAAAATATAAATTAAATATAATTGTCTGAATGCCAGTAAAAACAGCGGGTTTTTTTTTTTTTTTTTTTTTTTTACAGATTTAAATAAATCTGTATTTATTATGAAATTTCTGTTATTTTAACAGAATTTGCATGTAAAATAAACAGATTACAGATTATCTATTTACAGATTATCTCCGAAATAAAATCTGTATTCATTAGAAATTGGATGTTGGTTGACTGTTTTTTATTGTAAAATTAAGAGGTTTTTTTTTTTTTTTCTTTTTTTTTTGTGTGTGTGTGTGTGTGTGTGTGTGTGTGTGTGTGTATGTGTGTGTGTGTGTATATTTTGAAAAAAAAAATATTTTATTAAAATTATAGATCAACATAAATAAATTCCCACAAGGAAATAAAATATTTTTTATTGAAATAAATGTAATTAATACGATAAAATATACTTAAATCTTTATTTTAAAACTTCCTCGTTAAATCTTTATTTTTAAAATGAAGATCCTTTTTTCAGTCTTCATAAAAAAGGGAAAAAAACAATACAAATGCATGGTTCTATGGCATTCTAGCTTGATAAGTCCATAATATATTTAACTAAATTTATTCCAACCATCCAAAAAAAAAAAGAAAAGAAGAGAAAAGAAAAAGAAAGAGAGAAAGAAAGAAAGAAAAAATAAAAAGAAAAGAAAAAGAAATAATAATAATAATAATTATTTCGAATTAAACTTGAATAAAATTGTGAAATATATATATACGTATACATATTTGTCTTTGGAATATTATTTAAAAACATATTTTTTAAATTAAAAAAATAACGTAAAATGTCTGTAAGGAAGTACATTAAATAGTTGCCATTAACTTGGTGCCATTTATTTAATACATTAAACCTGTACAATTTTTGGTGCCATTTATTTAATACATTAAACCTGTACCATTTTTGGTGCCATTTATTTGCTTTAAATAGTCTAAAATTATCATTGCCAAGTAAATTTGCATTAATTATTGGAAATATCATTTTGAAATAAACCTTTTGTAAAAAATAAAAGTTAACTTATGTATGTACATTATTTATAAAATAAACTTTAAAAAGTTTACTAAATTTTAAAATAAAAAAAATCGTAACACCGTATATATATATTTTTTTTCTAGTAAGCAGAAACTTTCTATCATTCTTAGAACATACTTTTGGTTCGAACTTTTCTCTGGAGGCATTGAAATTCTACCCACTTTTTCCAGTCTGAATGATCAAAACTTTTCAGTAACTGTACTCCGTTAGATTCTTATAAGAAATGAATTTAGAGAACCGCGTACTTTTTTTTTTTTTATTGTTTCATTTCACAAATTTTTTATTTGTCCCAGTCTTTTTATAATCCATATTAATATCAATTCCTAATCATTTCATAATCCATGTATTATCAATCTGGAACATATATTGAATTAATAATAATAATAATAATAATAATAATAATAATAATAATAATAATAATAATAATAATAATAATAATAATAAAGAACAGACAAATTTATTTATATTTTCTAAGTAAAAAACATTAACTTGCTAAGCATAAAAATTACTTCTAATTATATTTATTGATTTTTTAATGATTTTTTAAAGATAAAATTTTAAACAGTTGTAATGCAAAAAATATATATATTTCAAATATAGCAATCCGATAATATTATCCGAAATAGCTGAATAAGTCTTTTTATTAGATTTATTTTAATTTCAAACATCAAATGATTCGTGAGTATACCAAATGTCTTATAGAACATCTTCAATGAAATGTGTAAGTAACTCTTTGAGGATAAAAGCATAAAGCATTAATCATTAGTCCATTCATATTACTCCTATGAAAATTAACAAATCCCTAATGCCCAAGTTTTTATTCAATTGAAGTTTCAAGCCTAATTATGAGAGAAGTTTTATTATTAGTTCCCAAGCTTTCATACTTCTCTTGTGAGTATGTGAAAAAAAAGGAACCATTAAACTAAATATTTTAACAATTAATTAATGTCCTCACATAGCGAAGAAAAGTGATAATTGGAGGAAAAAAAAAATTCGGTTTGTTAATGAAGATAATTCTTAGCAGAGATGTCCCATGTTTATTTAACTAATTATGAAGCATTTGAAGAAAACGGGAATGCATATTCTTTAATTAATTATTGAATCAGCAAATGACTGCATGTTTATATTTTATGCATTCAAATCAAAGAAATGCAAGTACTGTACATAACAATAACAAAAAGACTACCATACATTATTTGGAAGTAAATTGTTATACTGAAATTTTCTTCTAATAATTAAAATTTATACATGAGTTTTGTGTCTTTTCGTTAATTTTGTCTTAAATTTATTTTAATCGATAGCTCACTTTGAATTTTTTTCCATAATTGGTTTATTCTTCAAATGTTACCCTAAATGTATAGAGTAATGTTTGAAATTTCAATAATATTATTCGCAGCCAACGTTACTCTTTAGAAATATGCATAAATAATGATTTTGTTAAAATCACTAATTAAAATTTAAAAAGAAATGATTTTTTATATTAAAATTTAAAAAGTAATGATTTTTTATTATTAAAATTTAAAAATATAATGATTTTGTTACTGTTAAAATAATAATAATGATAATTTATTGTTAGCTTATAAAACAGAGTGTGTACGATCCTTCTTTAAGTGTCATTATTTCCAAATAACAATATTCGTTTTTTGTAATCAAGGAAAATCATTACATATCTACAATTAAGTAAAGTTTATATTAATATTTGGAAATAGTGGCACTAAAAAATATGGGTTGTATGCACATTGTAAAATGGGCTCAGATACAGTCATAGCAAAGAAAAAAATATAATAAATAAAAATAAATAAAAAATAAAAAAATAGAGTACATTTTGTAATTTATTGTTGAAAATTACATTTTACTTAATATACACATTGATAGAAATTAATATCTATTGTGTGAATATATGCTTATCGAACTCAGACAAAAATAAGATAAAATAAAAATCTTATAACTAAATAATTTTTGATTAATTTAGTTAATTAGAAAATACATTCGAATTCCAATATAATAATTTTGACGTCCATCTCTTATCAAATTAAAAAATCTGAATAAACAATTAAAATAAACAAAAGTTTCACGTATAAAAACATTTCATATTTATTAACTTAGAAGGTGTCACAAATAAAAATGATGATAATCATGATGATGATGATGATCACAAATAAAAATGAATGAAAAAAGGTGAAGTGATTTTGTTTTAGTTTTTAAAAAAACGAAAGCTAACAACAGTTTTAAACAAAAGTTTATTTGTGGCTTCCTTGTATTTTTTCAATATCTTACTTTACAAAAAACATGAAAAGGTATTTATATGATACATTATTAGAGCAAGGTGTAGTGTTACATATTACAGTAGTTATTTTTTTTTATTTTATTTTTATTTTATTTTATTTTATTTATTTATTTATAAAACTCTTTATTCAAATATTTTTTCAATGTTCTTTAGCCAACAATAAACTAAAATAGTTATTAAAACGCGAAAAAATAAGTGAAGGTAAAAAAAAAAAAATAATAATAATAATTTTCTTCAAGAATATCTAAATAATATTCAAGTCATTAAAAAAATAACAATAAATAAAAATAAACAAAAATAGCGATAAGTTATTATGTTTAAATACTTATTCCAATTCCAGAATATTACTGTGAAATTTGCGTTAAAATAGATAATATCAATTATGAATATCGTGTCAATTCAAAAATAATGGCTTTCAGAGCAAATAGAGGAAAAACTCAAATCTATTTTTGCTACCCAAAACATATTTAGTCGGTAATTGGCGTCCCTATATGGTCTTTAAATATTTACAATCAAGAATTAGTTAATCAAAACTAATTTGTAATATAATAGTTTTTAACTAGTTTAAAATATAAAGTATGTATTCAAGCATATATATTCAAATCTGTATTCAAAACTTGAAAAACGAATACTTATCTGCAGTTGAATTACAAAGTTTGTTGAGTTGTTTAAGACTTTTTATGAAGATAACTCTTGGTATGGTTGATATAGTAAGAAACAGAAAAATCGGAAAACATATAAAGTAGACAGCACACTGAGAGGTGATTCGACAAAGGCGTAAGACAGAAGACTGATTGTAGTGTTTAAACCGGGGTTTTTCTTTGTTAAGGGTGTTTTTAACTGCTCCGCTCAACAAGCGCGAAACGTTTTGAAACGTTTTACAAATTCATTTTTTAACGGAAAGTCATAAAATTGGAATACCTGACTATGGAAGTGATTTTGAATTGAACTTATTTTTCCATTTTATGATAATTAAATTACCTATCCAGTTATCGATGATTTCGATCACGAGATCATCCGTTTTTCTCCTGCTTTTCGACCAGTTTTTCTGCTTTCGTCGGGAAATGCGCTCAAAAACATCAAATTTGAAGGTTTGTTATGAAAGATTTATTGTATTTTTAAAAAAACAGAACATTGAGTGCAATTAGACAGTTTCTGAATAACAGCACCTGCTAGTTTTATGCATTTCGGAACAAAAATAAATTAAAGCATGTGTCACAAAGTTGCCCTTTTAGATTTAAGAACACCCTTAACAGGTAGAATGTCTATTAACTCAAGTTTTTTTTTTTTTTTTTTTTTTTTTTTTTTTTTTTTTTTTTTTTGTCGTTTGTCTGCTCAGTGTGGGATTTGTCTATGTAAACATAGCTATGTTAGGGGAAAAATACAGCAGAGCTCCGATTATCCTCACAGTAATTTTCCGTCAAAAGAAAAGCAAGAAAAGATATTTAACATCTGACATTATCACTAAAACGTCTTCCAGTAAAAAGAATTCATTTCTATGAATAGAAGTAATAATGACGAAAAAAGAATAAACATCGACTTTGCTTTCTATCAATAGAAATAATTCTTTGCTCAACTTAATTTTTGAGTTTAACCTCGTCGTTATAAACTTATAAACTTTTCCCGTACATGCGGTCTGTTTTGTCTTTAACACTTACGTTCTCAAAACTGTTAATACGAATTGGCATTTAAACTCTTTTTGGCTTATATATATATATATATATATATATATATATATATATATATATATATATATATATATATATATATTTTTTTTTTTTTTTTTTTTTTTTTTTTTTTTGCAATTTTTATAACCCCACTCAAATTTTCTATTTTTAAATATTTTCTTAGTAATTTCCAGAATTATAAAATGTAAAAATATGATGCTCTTACAATATAAATATAGAAATATTTCCGCTGTGAAAAATCTCCCCCCCCCCCCTCCCTCAGGGCCTAAAAAGCTGAAAAGATGCAAAGGCAAAAGAAATCATACTTTTAAAACTTGTTTTGTGTAACAAATAATGCTTTTGGAACAAGATAAAGTAATGTATCTGAAACTCATTCTAAACAGTATTGCAACTAACTGACGTATTAAAGAAATTTTATAATAATTTATTTTAATGGTACTTATAAGTACCGTCGATAGATAAAGGTTTAAAGCGTAACAGATAATTTTTGCTCTTATATCATTCATTTTCATATGCTCCTTTCTTTTTCGCCAATTTTGTGATGCCAATATGTGCATTACATAATGATTGATTGGTTGAAATGGTGTGCAGTAACCATAACTCTCTCACGTAATTTTGCTTATTTGACTTATATAGCTATAATCGATTAACATAATTTTTGGATAATAAAAACTTTTCAAATTTAGAGGAATTAATGATGTTATTATTATGTTATTATACATTTCTGATGAAAATTGTGGACAGAAAATAGAAAAAAAAATCAAAATTTTTTTTTTTTTAATTTATTTTTTTTTTTTAATTATTCAAACAAAATTTCCATTGACCCATATTTAAACGGAAAGATTTGTTGGACCAAACAAACTTTTGTTGATTCAACAAAATTTTTCTCTGAGTGTATGACACCACTTGTTAGACGCTGCCTACATCGACGTTGGTATGGTGAACGTTTGACCACTTACTGTAATCTTTATGGCAATAAAACGCTTTTTCTCATTTCCTCCACATTTCTAGTTTTTCGTCAATACTTTTCATTTCCGAGCTGTCATTTGCAGTGCCAAAATTGCTTTTTTATGTGCATTTTACCTTTCCATATAATTTAGTGCATGAGTTCAAATACACCCTGTGTAAGTCTTGAAATTTGAAAAAGGGTCACTAAAAAGATGTGTCAGCTTTTCAAAGTGTCATTTATGGAATTTTTACAGGGTAATCAACATATTTTAATGTTATATGCATCTATTATTCTGGGGTAATATTTAACATCTGGTTTTCTCAAATTCACAGTTTATACGCATCATGCTTTAGCATAGGCACATCTTCCAAAAATAAAGATTATTTTTTAAATGCTCATTTACAGATGATAACCAATCATTTTAATTTTAGTGATCGTAACGGTATATTCAAATGCGTTAGTGGCATGTCTGTCTCTCTCTCTATGTATGTGTATATATACATAAAACTTGCATTCTCTCTCAATATTCCATTCTCCTTAAACATCGTGCAAGATTAAATATCGATCAACAGTGTTTACCAATCATATTAGCTAACTTAGCAAAGTTTTCTCAAATTAGAATTTCATTCTGAAACTTTCACATTAGAAGCTAAATGCTTCTAGCTCAACTTACGTCTCAATATGCAAATTTGATATATTAAAAAAAAAATGTCAAAATATATTCTTAAACAAAAAATCTATTAAAAAAAATTGCAGAATTATGCACTTTTTTCAGAATTTTCTTAAAGTGCAAACACATAAAAAGTAAAGATGACTTTTTCATAATTCATCTACTAACAATCACAAATTATATACCCGAACATATTAATGTTAGTTCAGGTATGGGAATTTTATATTGATGCATTTTCTACGCATGATTAAGGCCTTTACCTTAATTGACGTCTGAATCAAGATATAAATTCAAAGATATATATCGAAAACTTGTTAAGGTAAATTTTATGCAAAACATAACAATCACAAAAACTGTAGAATTTTACACTATTCTAACATTTCATTTTCTTTTATCACAGATGCATCATACAAGTGCAAAGATTTCAATGGTTCATCAACAAATGGCTCATCGCCAATCATATTAGCGAGCTTAACATTGTTTAGTAAAATAATAATTTCTTTTACCATTGACACATCAAGAAAATGCAAACATTTTAATGCTCATCTATACATATGATCAAATTTAATAATGTTTGGACAAATGACAATTCGATTCCGAGACATTTTCGCTACCACAAATGAATGCTTTTATCTCGACTGACGTCTGAATACATTAATGCCACATATCGAAAATTTGTCAAAACGTGTTTGTAAACAAACACTCAAAAATCACAAAACCTGCAGAAATTTTCGCAGCTCTCTCAATATTTCATTTTCTTTTGGCTGGTGCAAAAATCAAGCATTACCACTGCATACGTCGTTTTTGTGAAGAGGCAAACACCTAACGTATCGTGTCATGTAACATCCGAAGAGAGAGGATTTGCATGATCTTTCCGCTCCGCTTTTGCATAGAGGAAAGGCTGACAAGACATCATCTCGCATACTAGTAAATTCAAGGCAACATTGTTGTGGCAACCGCAACGTGCATATAGCGGAACCGTCACCCACAATGTATTCAATGTCGTTTTTCATATCCACAAAAACCTATCTGGGGAAGGAGATTAAAGGGGTCGAGACATGTGTGGGGGTGCTGAGTGCGTTGGTATATATAAGGGGCGTGCGGGGATTAATTTAGCACGTATGCAAACGTGTCTATCAGTTTGCGAAGTGGATTCGAAATGGTGGCTGGCAGACCCCCCGCAGGGGTCTTTTTTTGCGTCTTGGATGACGGAGAAATTTCGTAAAGGGTTTGAAAAGGGATATTGGCAATGAAGGGATGTCTTTTCGTTTACATCTCCACAGACGTGGAACACGAATATGAAATATTTGGGAATAGAAGGATTTATTTGTATGAAATATATGTACTATCCATACTAAAATATATTTTTTTATATACTTGTCTGTCATTTTTTGTCTTCTGTTTCACAGAAGATCAATAACAAAAGGAGCATATATATAAATTCTTCGATCAGAAATTTAAAATTGCAATACAAAAAAGTAAAATCATAATGTATGAGTAATCGACAACTAATATTTTTATTCGATCTTCGAATAGGGGTCTTTCAAGTATTACGAAAGCAGTGAGGGGGAAGGGGGATTCAATGTTTTCTTATTTTTACTGACAAGGGGGATAGGGAGGATGGGTTACGGAAATTCTTACGTAAACATTAGATAATGAAGCAACTATAGTTTAACAATAAAAGCAAAAGAGCATGATTTGAATGAGAGTTCTGCTGATATTGAACGACTTAAGATAGCAAACAAAGATTAGAAATGAGGAAAATTCCAGCCCACCACTACACTGAAAATGTCATAATATATAACGGAGAAACATGGATTCAAAGATCTTAATCACCAGCACCAGACTAGGAATGTGAACGTCAAACATATAATATTCCTATGATTCTTGTTCGAATTTTTATTTATTTGAATAATAAATAAATTAAGGCCTGTTGTATTTCTTAGTTTTTTCTCTTTAATGTGATAAATATCATTATAATAATTATAATAATAACTATTTTGTATTATGTGAATTTTTTAATGCAGTAAGTAACAATATATTAAACCGATTTTGTTTTCTTTCGATACCACAACCCTTATATATCTATTCATCTAAATTTGCTGGATTAATAATGTAATTTACCGTTGACTGTATTTTACTTGCCCATCATACATAGTATAAGGTAAATCTTGCAATCATTTTGAAAATAGAAACGAAAAATTTAACGGATTTCCACGTCTCAGACATTAGAGATTCCAAAAAACATATTAAAAGAAAAAAAAATTGCCGTCCGTCTGTGTGTCTGTCTGTAAATGCTCTGTCTCCCGAACAAATTGAAAAATTGAGATAGAAACTAGAAATAAGGTGAGTACTTAGTATGTAATAATGGGAAGAAACCTATTTAATATCAGTAACCTCGATTATCCGGAAATAATTTTTGGTTTCTCGAAATATTCGTTCTGAAGAGAGGTACATAAAAAATTTCGAATTTTTTTTTTAAGGAGTAGATTTAAAAACAATAAAATAACACAAATTTTGCATACGGAATGAAGTCGATCGGATAATTAGTTACCGAGATATTTGTAACCCAATTTTCCACACACTTCCGTTTTTCATAACCCTGTATTTCATTCAAATTTCAATTCAAAGATATATTTTAATGGTAAACGAGACGAGGTAAACTGTTAATTAATATGATTATTATTTTTTGAGTCATAATGATTTTTCTTTAATGCAACTCGGTACTACATGAGTAATTTGGCATTTCATATAATTTGTCGAAATGGGTTCATCAGCAATTCATTAATAGAGCATTACAATGTATATTAAAAATATTTAAATAAACGTTGTTTTGGAAATGCAATGTATTTTATAAATATTTTACACATGTTTTATTTTCATATTTTATAACTATGCATATCCATGATGGGTATTACGGTGGGCCCCCAACGACTAGTTTTTATGGTAAACAGTGTTATGTTAAAATGTCCAAAAATCTTACGTAAGCAAAGTGGGGGGAAGGGATCTAGCATTTGCCTATTTTTTTTTTACAAAGCGGAGGAAGAGTATAACATGGCTAAAAATATACTTACGTAATATTTGAGTGGTCCCCAATAAGTGATTTAGCTTTTTATTTATTTTAATGCATTACAGAAAATACAAGTGCGTGAAAGTAATTTAATGTGCAGGTCATTCAAACTAATGTCTATATAGAAAATATGTCATAAAGAAATTGCTGTCTCTAAATTAAAATTAACATGAAGAAGATGTTAATACATATTTAGGATCTACTTCTTTGCTTTATATTGTTAAAAAATGCAGAAAAATTCTAGATATTATAGAAATGTTTCCGAAAATCCTATGTAATGCAGTAGTTACGGAAGATTGCCAAAATATTTCTGTTATCTGCACAAGATCAACCAAAACTCCCAGAAACTTCTGAGAAAGCCTCCAAAATATTCTGAAGTAGATTTCTTTTACACTCATAAATTTTGAAAATATTGATTTTTTTTTTCTTTTAAAAATCCTATTTACCTCTGGGAATTCGGGATATCAAAAAAATTTTCAAATATAAGGGAAGGATTTCTAGATTCGTAGCCTTACTATAGTGTTTCATTGATTACAAAAAAAAAAAAAAAAAAAAAGTTTTTAAAGAGCAATTAATAAAAAAATCAATTATTGTGTGATTAAAACAATAATATAGTATTACTTATGCAGTATTCACAACATACGCAACCAATTTGATTTTTTCCAAAATTAAATTGCTTAAGGATACAGATTTTTCATTGCATGTTCAAACGAACTTTTTTTTTTCTCAAACAAATGAAATTGTTTTATTTAACATAATATTTTTTTTCAGAAGTAGGGAACTGATTATTTTAAATAAAAATAAATAAAAACTGAACATCTTAATTAATATCTACAAAATTTCTTCCTGGATTATAAAGGACAAAGTAATTAAGTATAAATCAATTAGACCTAAAATTATTAAATTCCAATTATTTCTGGCTAATTAACCGGCAACAAACCTTTCTCACCTGCTTAGAATTGAGATTGAATTAGTTTCCAAAATCCGAGGAACCTGTAATTGGAGAAACAAACTCCAGACTAACTCAATTATAGCATTTTTCTATTCTCTTTTCGATGCCATTGTTTTCACAACATTAAATTTTCTTACGCATGTTTTAATGGAATTAATGCAAGGCTAATTTCCTGCCGAAATTACTAGATAACTCGCCAGACAATGTAACTGGAGAAAGGGGCAATTTGAAATGTGGTCGCTGTAAGGTTATTTTTTTTTTCCTTCAAAATAAATTTAATCTAAAGTAAACTTTTTCGTTTAATTAAGGTTATAGCATAACAAACAGTTTTATAATTCGATAAAATAATGGTAATTTAAATGCTGAATTAACAAAATTAAAGAGGAAAACAATTGCTGAAATATTATAAAAGTATATCATAAACGCTTATTAGGTGTCTTAAACTCAAGGTGCAATATAATTCAATGATCAAGCAGAAATAGCATAATTCATTGGGGAATGTTGAGTGAGTTCTCTACTAAGTCATTTCTATATATTCTTTATACTTGGTGGGAAAAAAACTTAACAAAATATTAGTGTTATTCGAGTTGACTTTTCAGGGCAATTTTCAGCAACAAATTTTAAAAAAGCCTATAAATTATAGATTGAAATTAAATAAAATAAGTAACTTATCAAATAAGGCCACATTAAGATTTCAGATCACAGTAAACAGTGTTATACCAGAATCAACGTTTTAAATGCTGTTGGATGTAATATTTATAAATACTTTTACAATATTAAATCACGATCTCTTGTCGTTGTTTAATTGTGACCAAGGAGTTGTCGAAGTAAAATATACATTTTTAAAATGATAGGAATTTGTGAATTAAATAGAGCCATATTTTTCTAAATGCATGGTTTAACTTTAACGTACAGACATTTTGTCGATATTACAGCAAAATAGATCAAAATAAAGAGTTCACTTTGTAATACAATATTCTGTTGCTACTCCATTTACGAGCATGCCGATTCGAACAGCCAAAACAACTGATTGCATTTTTCTTCCTTCCACTCCATTGAGTTCTTTGTAACACCGTTTTCATAGATTCCATAGTTTTTTGTAAATATTGTCAAGAAAATGCTTAATTAGCTTTGGGAACGATAACATATGATAAAAAATCTGTTTCAAATAATAAAACTATAGCCGTTGGGAGACCACCGTAATACTTACCCATCATGGATGCGCATAATATATAATATATGAAAATAAAACGCATGTAAACTATTTATAAAATGCTTCGCAATTCCAAATTAAAGTTTAAAAGCACATTTAAATAGTTTTAATATACATAGCAATGTTCTATCAATGAATTGCTGATGAGCCGATTTCGACAAATTATATAAAACTCCAAAATATGCAAGTAGTAACGGATTGCGTAATTGAAACATCCTTATAACTCAAAAAATAATAATCATATCAACTAACAATTTACTGCGTCGGATTAAACGTCTCATTTCCAATTGAAATATATCTTTCAGTTGAAATTTGAATGAAATACAGGGTCATGAAAAATCGAAGAATGTAGAAAACAGGGTTACACATATCTCGGCATCTAATAATCCGATCGACTTCGTTCTTCATGCAAAATTTGTGTTATTTTATTGCCTTTTACGTCCATTCCTTAAAATAAAACATTTCGAAAAATTTTGTATACCTTTCATCAGAACGAACTTTTTGAGAGTCCGAAAAAAAATAGTTCCGGATAATCGAGGTTATTGATATTAAATAGGCTTCGTTCCATTCTTACATACTAAGTACATACAAAATTTCAAGTCTCTATCTCAATTTGTTCGTGAGATAGAGCGTTTACAGACAGACAGACTGACAGAAGGACAGACAGACGGACGGCAATTTTTTTATCTAAAAATATGTTTTTCGAAATCTCCAGTGTCTAAAACGTGTAAATCCGTCAAAAAAAATTTTTCGATTTTCAAAACGATTGCAATACTTACCCTATACTACGTATGATGGGTAAGTATCAAGGCTTTATATTGCTCGGTCTTATTAGAGGATCTCTATTTTAACGTATTTTACTTGAATATATCATTTTGAATATTACTTTTGAATTTAACTGCTGTTGATTAATTGAAAAATTAATAAAAAATTATGTATATTTTTTAATTTTAAAAACAAACAGAATTAAAAATACAGAATTTTTCAGTATAGTTTCTAAAATTGCGTTGATTTATCTCGAACATAATACATGAAAGCTTTATAAGAAGATTTGCATTTTTAACGTATTTTACTTTTAAACACATGTGGACTTTAAAATGCAGAACATTTCAATAAAACCTTGAGTTTTACATCTAGGTAGGTGTGTTCCATATTTTATACTCATAATTACGTGAACTCTGGAAGCTATTTTGTTATTTTTAGAAACTTTTAGTAAAGGAATAAATAGAAAACTACAAAAATGAATGAATGACATGAAAACTGAATGAAATGAAATGAAAACTACAAAATGGCTTTCAAAATTGACAGAAATATTTTTCTCAATGTTTACGGACAAGAAAAGAGACTTTTTATTTCTTTAAAATTGACATAAACTTCAGAAATCTATCGTAATTCCTAATAGGTATCCTCCAAAAGTTTTTATTAATATGGGGAAATTTTTCCAGGGTTATTGATAAATATACTAGGTTATGTTGCAGTGTCATAAACGTTTTTGTTATGTGGGGGAAATTGTGAATTGGTCCAATAATAATTTTTAAACATATAGTTTTCTCAGATCCTCTAATCCCATTCTTATCTCGGATGAGAAAAGTGACTTTCCATTTCATAAAAGTTGGCGTAAATGTCAGTAAGTTATCGTAATTTTTAATTGGTCCCCTATAAATGTTTTTCTCAATAAAATGAAAAAAATTCAGAATCGTTAATAACTAAGATGTTAGATTACAGTTCTATACAAGTTTTTGTTATATGTGAAAATTTTTTAATGGGTCCATTAATAATATTTAAATATCTTATCCTCTAACTCCGTACTTCCCCCAACTATAGAAAGTGACTTTTCATTTCATAAAAGTTGGCGTAAATGTCAGAAAACTATCTTAATTTCCAAGAGATTTCCTCTAATAGCTTATTTTATTATTATTATTTTTTTTTTCTAAGAGGAAAAAAATTTCAGAATCGTTGATAATTACAAGGTTACATTAGAATTCCATAAGCGTTTTGCTATCTGGGAAAATTTTTGAATTTGTTCAATAATAATTTTTAAATATTTAATTTTCTTTAATACTCCAATCCCATATCTCCTCCAAGTATGAGAAGGGACTTTTAATTTATTGAAAGTGGCGTAAATTTTAGAAAGCTATCGTAATTTACAACTAATTTCCTATATTTATTATACTATAACTATTCCTTTCTTTTTTCTTTTTTTTTTCTCAATAAAGGAAAAACAATTCTAAAATCATCGATAACTACGAAGTTACATTACAGCTCCATACACGTTTGTTATATGCGAAAATTTTTGAATTAGTTTAACAATAATTCTTTAATATCTGTAATTTTTTTATTTCATTTATTTATTTACTTATTTTTTAGATCTTCTAATCCAATTACCTCCTCCCCCCTTTTCAGATAAGTAAATGATTTATCATTTCATAAAGATTACGTAAACATAAAAAAGCTAAATTGGTCTCCTTTAAATGTCTTTTTTTTTTCTTCCATAAACGTTTTTGTTGTTTGGGAACTTTTTTAAATTTGTCAAATAATAATTTTTTTAATGTCTGGTTATTTTTAGATCTTCTAATCCCATTTCTTCCACCAAATAAGAAACGGGACATTTCAAAAAGGTTGGCGTAGACTTCAGATAGCTATTGTAATTTCTAATTAGTCTCTTGTAAATGCTTTTCTCAGTATAGGAAAAAAATTTCAGAGTTTTTGATAACTACGAGGTTATGTAGTTACAGTTCCATACACGTCTCTGTTATATCGGAAAACAACTTGAACTGGTTCGTCAATAATTTTAAATATCTAGTTTTCGCAGATCCTCTTCTCTCCCCGCCCGTCAAATTTTATTTTATTTTATTTTTTTATAAGACGTATGAATTTTCAATGATATTTGAGAATACATGACATCAAATCTTTACACATAGTTATCTTCATTGTATTAGTAGCGATAAATCCGCATTTCACCCAGTGGCTACTTCTTTCTTTAATTGATAGTTTTTTTCGATAGAGACATATTTTTTAAAATGATTGAAATGCTTTTAAAATTTATGGAAATTTTATTTGTTTTTGCCTCTGCAACATTAAAAAGCAGCAAATGATTTTTGACCTTGAAGGTTTGCGAAAATATATTGTAATCGCTTCCAAGTTACCACGATTATAAAAAAAAAACATTCCTTCCTTTCTAAAAATCTCAACAAACATAGATTTCAGAGATTTAAAAATCATTTTTGCAATAAGTTTTTATTTGGTTGTCCGTAATTTTTGGAAAAGTTTCATGTCATAGTGTTTTTAATCAGTTTTCTCAGCTGTGTATCAAAACAAATATCTGTTTTCGGATATTGTCGATTTTCAAACATTTTATGCTCAACAAACATATTGAATTGACAAATTTTATAAATTAACAGCGTAGAATTAATCTTATTCTGTTGCTCATATATTTGTATAAATTCTGTTATACGCAGTTCAAAAGGTTTACAAAGCAATTGATAGCATCGAAAAAATATATATTTCGGGTTATATCGGGTTCAGAAAACTAATTACGTAATGTGCTGTAAAATTTACTCTAAAATGTTTTCGAAAATTTACGATTAGGAAAAGGAACGTTTGTTTCAGAAATAATTCTTTAAATCTCGGATATATACAGATAAAGGATTCCTTTTCAGAATCGCCGGTAACTTGGAAGAACGCTTATTATAAGGTCATATATAAAACTTCTTACTATATCAAAAAAACATTTTCTTTTCAACTGCGCACATTGCTGTTATTTTTTTTATTTATTATTTCCAATCATTTATTATCACTTTTTTTTAACAGAAAGTTTTAAGAAAGGATCAGATTGATAAAGTGATTATCGAATATTTTCTTTCTTTATTATATAGTAAATTTCCGTTGTTTAAGAAACATTTATCTTTTCTTACAGTTTGAAAAATAATATTTATAATATGTTTTTAAATGTTATTTCCATTGTATTAACATAACGTTCAAATTTTCATTACATTTTGATGTTTTAGTCAAAAAACTTTAGACCCATGAAATTTAAAAAAAAAAACTAATATCCTTTAAAACCTATTCTACTAACGTCATGCACTAAAAAAAGACAAATGTTCTTAATCTATAAAAATTACTTAACAAAATAACATTAATTTTTATACTAAAGTAATTATTTTAACTTTACATGTTTGTCTGACAAGACTGTGTGCTGAATCTGAAAATGTGTACACGAGAATACCATTTAAAAAAATATATATTATGGGTTCTGAAAGTGATTAATACACTATAAAGAAACTGCCTGTGGGAACATTTCGAAATATCAGTGGCAGTATAAGAAACCTTGATTTTATACATGATTCCTTAAATATCTAATATACATTAGTTTTCGAAGTTTTTCAAGATAAAGAACTCTTTTCTCAAACCATGCGAGGAACTCAGAAGCGTTATTGTATATTTTTATTGGTGGTTATATTGTATTCTCCTTAGATTAAGAAGGGTATGTCTTTTCTTTACAATGTGATCTTATACGGCCATAATATAATAATGTTAACAAATTGTTAAAAAAAAAAAAAAAAAAAAAAAAAGTGGTTATTAAAAAAAAATGATATAGTTTGAAAGTTTTTTTTATTCAGCTAAAAAATATGTTCTTTTTAATTTGTTTGTGAATAAACACGATTATATTTTAAAACTTCAATTAATACAGAATATTTTAGTCAACTAATAGGGTTTTGAAATCCGTCTGTTCCATCAAAAAGTATAAACTATCGATCTCATACCATGATAGAAATAGATTGTTAAAAATTCTTTCGATAAACACAAACTGATGATACAGTTAGAAAGTTTTTATTCTGTTAAGAAATATTGCTCCTTACATTTGCTTACGAATAAGCACGATTATATCTTAAAATTCTAATAAATTCAAAAGACTTTAGACAACTAAGGAGCTTTTGAAATCTGTCTTATCTTGTGACAGAAACTGATCTACATGATATCATGAGAGCAGTACAGTCAATCATGGTCACTTTGATCTGTCAAGGTAACTTCGGTCTAAGAGATAAAAAAGGTTAAATCTGCTACATCGCTTGAGTTAACGGCAAAATTTTGGTTTCAAAATATAGATAGCAGCACTAGTGTGAACTTGGCAGCTCATTGGAAATAATTCGTCAAGATTCCACCATGGTAGAATCGATCAAAGTTTCGTAAAGCTGGAGCAAAGTTAACCCGATTTGGCGCAAAGCTACACTGATTGAATGTAACAAAATGTTGAAAATGCTTTTCAATGAACATAAAACAATGATACATTTTGAATTTTTTTTTTATTATTATTATTCTTTGGCAATTATTGCTTCTCAAATTTGGATATTAGTTAGCTCGAACCTTAAAACTCTTATTAATTCAAAAAATTTAGCTAACTAATGGATTTTTGAAATCTAATCCACTATACAAATCATCCCATGATGGCAAAAATTGTTAAAAGTACCTCTCAATGAACACAATCAATGATATAGTTTAAAAGTTTTTATTCTACTAAAAAATATTTCCTCATGAATAAACACATATAATTTTAAGATTATATATTAAAACTACAATAAATTCAAAACATTTTAGCCAACTATTGGGATTCTGAAGTGTGTTTTATCCAGATAAATGGTGTATCGATACGATACCATGAGGGTAACAAATTGTTAAAGATGCTTTACAATGAACATAAAGCAATTGTACAGCTTGAATTTATTATTATTATTATTATTCTATTAAGAAACATTCTTCTTAAATTTGCTTATGAATGAGCATGATTATACCCTAAAACTCTGATTAATTCTAAAAGTATTTTTTTCCAACTAATGGACTTTTGAAACCTGTTTCATCTTGCGGTAAGAACTAATTTGACATGATATATTGGGGATAACAAATTGTTTGAAATTCTTATAAATGAGCATAAAACAATGATATCGTGCAATATGTTTTTTCTATTAAGCAATATTGCTTCTTAAATTTGTGTGCGAATGAATATGATTACACTTTAAAACTCTGATTAATTCAAAATATTTTAGCCTACGAATGGACATTTGAAATCTGTTTCGTCTGCGGCATGAATTAATCGGTATATAATGAGAGTAACAGATTTTTGAAACTGCTTTAGAATTAATATAAAACACTGATATAGTTCTAAAAGTTTTTTTTTTCTCATTTTATTAAGAAACATTGCTTTTTAAATTTTTGTATAATGAGCACGATTATACCTTATAACTCTAATTAGTTCAAAATATTTCAGCCAACTATTGGATTTTTGATATTGGTTTTATCCAGTGATATGAACTAATTGATACGATATCACAAGAGTAACAAATTATTAAAAATCTTAATCCTTTAACATAAAGCAATAATACAGTTTGATTTTTTTTTTTTTTTTTTTTTTTTTTTTTTTTTTTTTTTTTTTTTTAATTCTGCTGAGCAATATTACTTCTTAAATTTGTGTATGAATGAATACGACTGTACCTTAAAAATGTGATTAATTCAAAATACTTTAGCCAACTAATAGACTTTTGAAATCTACTTCATCAGCGGCATGAAATTAATTGGTATGTCATGATAGTAACAAATTGATGAAAATGCTTTTAAATTAATATAAAACAATGATATACTTCGAAAAGGATTTCTTTTCATTTTATTAAGAAATATTGCTTCTTAAATTCCCATATGAACGAGCACGATTATGCCTTAAGACTCTAATTAATTCAAATTATTTCGGCTAACTATTGGAAATTTTTTAAATGTGTTGCATCCACACTGAAAAAAATATCCGTTAAATTTACTGAAAAAACTGCTGACAACAATGTTGTCAGCAGTTTTTGCCGTAAAAAAGTTTAGTAAAATTAGATGTAATAAAAAAAATTACATTTACTTTTATTGCATCTTTTTTTTTTACGGCAAAAACAGTCCTTGCAGTAAATTTAACGGATTTATTTTACAGTGCAGCGACATAAACTAATTGATACGACATGAGTAACAAATTGATAAAAATCTTAATAAATTAACATAAAACAGTGATATAGTTTGAAAATTTTTGTATTCTCTTAAGAAATATTGCTTCTTTAATTTGCATTGAATAAGTATGATTATAAACTTTAATTAATTTAACATATTTTAATCAACTAAAGGGCTTTTGGAATCTACTTTCATCCAGCGACATGAACTATTTGATATGATATATCATGACGGTAAAAAATTGTTAAAAATGTCTGGGACAATGTCTGGGAAATGTCTGTCAATGACTGGGATAGGAATTATATGAATTCTTACATTTTAATACCAGTATTTTTGTACAGGAATATTCGTCTTACTTAATCGTTTTTCTACATTGAAATACAGATACTCAAATATAGAAAATTTGCAAAACATGTGCATAATTTCAGTTCCTTCAATAATGTAGTATTTTTTTTTTATTCTGTTAAGTAAATATTAGTTTTTAAATTTTCTTATGAATTAGTATATTTACATTTTAAACATTAATTAATTTTAAAAACTTTAATAGTTAATATATGAACAATCGACATAACATCATGATGTCGTAAAGAATTGTTAAAAGTGACTTTCAAATAATATAAAACGTACGGTGTAATTTAATAAGTATTTTTATTCTCATTTAAGAAAACATTGTTTCTTAAATTATCTCGGGAATCAGTATGATTACATCTCAAAACTGGAAATAATTTAGCATATTTCGGGCTGCTAATGCATTGATGAAACTTGTTCAACCAGTGATATGAATAATAGACTTAATGCACACTGTAAAATAATAATAATAATAATAATAATAATAATAATAATAATAATAATAATAATAATAATAATAATAATAATAAGGCATTTTGTCGATTTTTCAATGGTTAAGCATATCGTCTTTAGATTTGAATCACTTTCAATTCCATATACGTTGCAAAAAATTTTTTTTACATGTGTCAATCTTTTTCTATGTGCACGAATATTTCTTGTGCATTCATAAATTGTCTTCTGCTACCTTTGATACCACAATTTGGCTATTTTTTACATTTTGTTTTCAGTATGTGATGATAAAAAATCTTCGAAAATATCCTTTCATGCAAATTTAAAACTCTGGTGCAATTTAAAATGTAATTTTTGTCTTTGTTTGTCGCAATTTGTCTTTGTTTTTGCTTTTTAGATTTTTTTTTCAGTGCATGATAAAACAAATTGTCAAAAATGCCCGTAAGTGTAAGAGCAAGACTGTAAAATTTACATTTTCATTTTATTCTAAAATGTACAACTCTCATAAAATTTAAAATGTAATTTCTATTCTATGCCATATTGTATTTTTTATTATCTATTGCTTATTAAAGTTTCTATGAGACACATTTTAAGACTTAAATTAATTTAAAATACTCTAATCAACTGATGGACTATTGAAACCAGTTCTGATAGCGATATGAACTACCGACATAATACCATGATGATAATAAATCGCTAAAAATAGCCTTCAGTGAACACAAAACGTTTAAATTTACTCATGTATTCATCATTAAACAATTCATCAGCTTTTTCCTTTGCATTTGGAGACTTCTACTGCATATAGAAGTTATCTACAGCAATTTTTGAAGTCCCGATTTATTAATTTATTTATTTTACATTTTGTTTTCATCCCATGATGCTAAGAAATTGTCAAAAGTTCGCTTTTATGTAAACGCAAATAAAATTTAAAATATATATATATTTTTTCTATTCTAAATTGTATTTTTTATTCTGCAAAGCTTATTAATTTTTTATTAATCACATAATTGATTTAAAATACTCAGAGCAACCAATGGACTATTGAAACCAGTTCTGACAGCGACATGAATTACCGAACATAATACATTGATGATAATAAATCGTTAAAAATGCCCTTCACTGAACACAAAACGTTTAAATTTACTCATATATTCATCAATAAACACAGCTTTTTCTTTGCATTTGGAGACTTCTAGTGCATATAGAAGTTATCTACGGCAACTTTTTATGTCACAATTTACTTTTTACATTATACATTTTGTTTTCAAAACATGATGGTAAGAAATGATCAAACATGCCTTTTCCATGTAAACACATATACAATTTAAAATGTAATTTTCTTTCTATTCTAAAGTGTATTTTTTATTCTGTATAGCTTATTAATTTTTTTATGAATCACATAATTAATTTAAAATACTCTGAGCAACTAATGGATGCTATAGAAACCAGTTCTGACAGCAAGCGATTTGAACTACCGAACATAATATCATGATGATAATAAATCGTTAAAAATGTCCTTCACTGAACACAAAACGTTTAAATTTACTCATGTATTCATCAATAAACGCAGCTTGCGTAACCTATGAGCAAATCAAACATTTTCTGTGTAAGCTTATGGTCTTTTTACCACCGTCCAAGCTCATCGGAGTTTCCCCCACTCCTGCTCCAGTGACATCGTAATCCGGTAAATGTAATTCAATCACTGTTCAGAGGGAACACAAAAAAATAACGGGGGAGATTGTTCCTCTCTCTTACGGATGGAGAAATCTCCAACCCAGACAGTCAAAGGAAAAAAAAGGCTAAACTTTATTTCCTTGAGTATTTTTATCGGTTCTTATAATAATCAAATTTATAAGAGATGTTATAAATATTTGCTTGTTATTTTTCAACAAAGTATCATTTTAAATGTGATAAATATTTATATGAATGCATCATTAAAAGACATAATTAGTTTTTTTTTTTTTTTTTCGAAAACTTTGAAAAGTTTTGATATATTTCCCCTTTTAAATAAACTTTTTCTATTCTGATCGGATTAACTTCGTTATCTTATTATAATTTGTATTTATTGTGTATAAAATGATCATACAAACACTGTGTTTTATTTAAAAAGAATGATAAATTGTATTAATGACAGTTTGCAGTAAGAAAATATTGACTCCGGTTCACATTCTCTCATTATAGAACATGGAAAATAGTATTTGAATTTGTGGTATATGTAATGATTTATTTTAAACACTGAAAACATTTTTACGGCTCCCAAATGATGCTTTCGTAAATGTATAGAAAAAATATTTAGTTTTGAAAAAATGTGTCGCACTAATTTGTTAACTAATAATTATTGCTGTTATCTTAAGTTAACTCAAATCACCAGCATCTCTCCTGTGTTCAGTACAATAAGCACACACTGCAATATTTTTTTAAAACTATGTTTTATAGAGAATCTCTGATAACATGTGCTTATAAGTGCACATGACAGTCATTTATAAAATTTCTATTAATATCTGCTTACTAGAGATTTGTCATAAAGATCTCTAGTAAGTAATAATTTTGTTTTTTCACAATTTAAAAAAAAACGGTATTAACGAAATTTTCCTATGTTTGCAATAAAGTGACCAATTTTTTCTTTAAATTATATTTCTTTTATTAATTTTTCTTATTTTTTTTCTATAGTACAGCCTTCATTAATTATTGACTAAGTCTCAGTCGCTAGGTTTTTTTTCACTTTTTTTTTTCTTTTTCACTTTTTTCTATTGATGTGTGTGTGCGAAAAATATGAAAAACTGACTTAACCCTTTTATTTTCTTATACATGCGCAAGTTTATAGCACTGTTTTTAGGTTAAAAACACCTTAGGTTTTAAAGGGAATTGGGGTTTTTCAAAATGTCGAACAATTTAAAAAATCAACCATTTTTGTCTTTTTGTATTTAAAAAAAATGCACCTTACTAAGAAACATAAATTTTAAAAGAAGTAATAGATACATGTTTTTTCTTACATTTTTTTCAGATCATAATTGAGGAAATTAATTTTTATATAGATTTTTAAACTTGTCGAATAGCAGTGGTCACAAATGGAGCATACAATTCGCAAAAGAATTTCTGTAAGTGAAACACTTTTTTTTTGTACCTGATAAATATAATAGAGAGTCTTATTATTATACAGAATATAAAAAACCGAATTTTTCTTTACTCTGTATTTTAAAACAAAACTGTATACTGTTTATGTAAAATTTTCTAAATTTTAGCTATATAACACTAAGAACTAAAATTGTTTTATCAACAAAAAGTATAAAAATTTGGGTTCACTTTATGGAATCTACCATAAAATATATACTTCGAAAACGTCCTAGAAAAATGTTGAAATTTTTTTTTACTAACCTTGCACGCAACGCCCAAAATCACGACAAAAAATGACTTTAAAGTTCCCCATGTAGCCACATGTAGCATTTATTAAAAATACTATACATTTAATTCTTTTAAAGGGCAAAGAAATGATAACTTATTTCTTTTTTACGAATTTTTTCAAATTTAAGAGTTTTAAGTCCTTTTAATGATACTCCTCAGTTTAATTATAACGAAATTTAGGAACAAATTTCATCTGTTTCATAGTTACGCCTCCAAAAACTAAAAGAAAAATTCCATATACTTTATTTTTCATTTTTCTTCTAACCTTCTAATGTAGATATAGTAAAACTATTACAAGACGATAAGAATAGAAAAAAATGTTTGCTGCTGCGTCACATTTCTCACAGAAATTGATTTATTTTATAGAAGAGGGTGTTTTGAGATAATCTGTCACATGATAAAGCTTAAATACTAAGATTCTAATTATTCTTAAATGCATGGGTTTCTATTTTTTGACATTCATTATTTTTCCATTCATTGATTTTAATAATAATAATAATTTAAAAAATTAATAATTAAATGTTAAAAAAATTTCTTAGAAAATTTAATATCACTTGTATATGCTACCAAGAAGGAAATGAACCTTTTATGCTATTATAAAGCAAACACCTTCTCGTGAATAACGCAAGTTTTACATTGACAATGTTATAGCTATGTAAGGAATCTAATTTTTCTCTTTTTATCTACAGTCTATCTATTATATATATATATATAATAGATTACTTTTAAATAGATAAGTAATTACTTTTAAATATTTTATAAATTTCATTCTTACACCATCGAATAGGATCGAAAGTGCATACTTTCTAAAATTTCAAAATTTAATAATTAAATGTTAACAAGTTTTTTCAAGAAGGAAATAAATCTTTTAGACTATCATACAGCAAAACTCTGTTATTATGTACCGCAGATTTCACATTAACAATGTCAGATATGTAATAAATCTGTTTTTTTTCCTTTTTTATCCATTATTTATTTATTTATTTATTTATTTATTTAATTTTAATTACTCTTAGTTATTTTACAACTTTCATTCGATCAAACAGGATTGAAAGTGTATACTTTCTAATGCGATTTGTCTAAAATAAGTATCTCGGGCTATTACTGATTTTTTATGGTTTAAAATATTTTCAAGCATGAATTCTGTTTTTTCTTAATCAATTTTTTTCGTGTTTAGGAAAATGCATACTTTTAGATGCGACTTTTTAGTAAATTGTATCTCAAATTATTGATTTTTTCGTGATTTGTAAAAAATTTTAAACATAATTTTTTTTTTTTTTTTTTTTTTAATCTTCCCTACTTCAATTCTTTACTTTTTTTTTTTTTTTTTTTTTTTTTTTTTTTTTTTTTTTCGTGCAGGAAAATGTATATTTTCCAATGCAATTTGTCTGTGAAAACTGTATTTTAAATCACTGATTTTTTTGTGGTTAAAAATTTTTTTCTAGCAAGATTATTAAAAAATCTATCTTTCTCGCGTGTAAGGAAATGTGTACTTTCTAATGCGATTTATCTGAAAACTGTATCCCAAATTATGGATTTTTTTATGTTTTTAAAATTTTTTAAAGCATCATTTAAAAAAATAATAATAATAAATAAAAATCTATTTATTTCGCCTGTGAGAATACGTATACTTTCGAATACAATTTATTGCAAAACTGTATCATAAATTATTGATTTTTTGTATATTTTAAAAATATTTTCAAACATGGAAAATGAAAAATGTTTTTCATGCTGTTAGAACCGAATCTAAATATATACATATATGTGTATAGTAATATGTTAATTTAATAAATTAATTGTTCCATATTTAATATTTCTAATGTTTGTATCAAGTATTGAGATTCAATTTATAAATTATATTTGAAATAGATGATGATCTGTAGTATTCTATAATGGTTATTTATATATATATATACATGTATAACCATTATATAATACTATAATTCAACATCTATAACGAATATAGAATAACCCAATAAAACAAACTTAAACATGACAAAACAATAAGATGGAATTAGCAATATTGAAACAATTACAAATAAAATCGGAGATTGTGGTATGTGGCTCGTTATCAAGGGTAATGCCAAGCAGACACAACAATTATACACATTCAATGCAATATAAGCTCTATGTACACAGCAGCATGATATATGCAACCCGGAAAGCCTAGATAAATCTTCTGGTAATAATAACAATAAAAATAACAACAAAAAGCTTTCATTTCAAATTTCTCGTAATTTAATATATATCTATTTTAAATAGCAACTTCTTCAATTCGTATTTTCAACTACCATGTAGCATAACATATAAAAATAGCACAAAATTTAGTCTTGTTATGAATACTTAGTAAAAATGTTCTTATGAGAAAAAAAAAATTATATAGATTTTTTTATTATTATTTTAGTATGTTCATCCTGAGTTTGTTCAATCTTTTTTTTCGAAAACTATAGGATGAAATTAATATAATTTTTTCGATCGTACTAATTGATTCTTTTCATAAAGTGGGAGTTATTGTTTATATACTTCTTTGATATTTACAGAAGCAATTTAACAACGTTTACTGTATATTACGTTTAGACAACAAATTCGCTTTTAGATTTGTACAAATACATACTTTTTTTTTTCTTAAAAGCTGTTTGAGGAAGTTATTTAAAAGGTGCGTGTGGGAAAGAAAGTCTTTGAAAATAAGTTTTAAATGTTACGTATCGTGATTTGTCAAAATCTTCAGTATTTACAGATCTTCTTATATCACATTCCTTAATAATGCATATTTTATATTAAGGGTCAAGTCAAAAAGGGCAACTTTGTGATATAAGTTTTGATTTATTTTTGTTCGGAAATGCCCTAAACTGGCAGGTGTTGTTCAGAAACTATCTAATCGCACTCATTTTTCTATTTTTTTGTAAGCGCAATAAATCCCATAGAGCAAGCTGTTAAATTTGGCGTTTTTAATCGCATTTCGCGGCGAAAGCAGAAAAACCAGTCTTATAAAGAGAGAAATCGTGTGATCACGTGATCAAAATTGCTGTTAACTCGATAGGTAATTTAATTATCATAAAATAAAAAACAAAGTTCAATTTGAAATCGCTTTCATAAGTCAGGCGCTCCAATTTTGCATCTTCCTGTTAACATTTCCTGTCAAAACATTTTGCACTTGTTAAATAGAGCAGTTGAGAACAACCTTAATATAAAGAATCCGAAAATACATATATATGCAAATCAATCAAACGATACCAAATCAAGGTGCCTATACGCCTTAGAATTTCCAAAATGTCTCCATCTAAAATTACTGCCACCGATATTTAAGATAGGAAATTTTCTATTTAATATTTTAATTTGTAATTACCTTATTTATTGACAGAATTTATAACATTTTTCTGTTGTTAAATAAAGCGAAGATTTCCATTAAAAACTGTAGTAAAGCTCTATGTACTCTGGATACAGAAAACAAATAAGGATATTTTTGACATAAAAGTTCAAAATTTTCGGCTGCGATGTTGAATTAAAGTGTCTCAAATCCCTTAAAACTAGAAAAAAATGAAAAAAAAATTTTTTTTCAATATTTTATATCTTCAAATGTTTACGATTTTAAAACGCAATTTCTAAAGAGATGAAGGATATAAGTATTATCTTTCATTTAATATATTTAAAAAATACTAAATGCATAATTAATATTTAAAGCGGACTTCAAACTACCACACGTTTTTCGAGTAGCAAATATAGGCATGGCAGCATACGTGCAGATTAACAAAATAAATTTTGCATCTAGAATTAAAATAAAAATGTTGAGTATATATACTTCAGATTACAATACTTAGAGCGAATCTAAATAAATTTGTGTTTAAAGCATCTTTATATTTTTAATACAAAATTGTATTTAATTAATACAAAATTTTGATTTTTTTTTTTTAATAATGAAATGAAATGTTTAAATTGAGTTTATGTAAAGTAACATTAACTATATCTTAGAAAAAACTGATGAAAAAATATTGAGGGATTTTTGCGATAATTGAAGTATTATGCCACAAAACGACATTTTGAGTAAAATGAATTAAAGATTTTAATAGCTTAAATTCTAGATCGTTATAATTCTAAAAGCGTTAACTTTAAAGAAATAATTATATCAAAATGTTCTTTAAAAAAAAAAAAAAAAAGGTGTTTACTGTATTAAAAGATTTAACTTTTGAAAATTTTGAAGTTTTAAGGATCCTGAATCTTTTAAATAACGGTTTCGGAATATCTGCGAAAAATCAAAGTGAATCTGATAACGGTTTTCAAAAAAATTAAGAAGCCACCTAAACATTTATTTACTTAAAGGAAAGAAATGTAAAACATAATAACACAGCGTACAAATTAACTAATAATATGCATTAAAGTTTTCTATGTAATTTATGTATTTTGAGAATGAAAGAAAACACTAAAATAACAAAATTGGCTTTAAGAATATTTTGTTATTGATCGGGAAGAATTTCAAATTGTAACAATCTTTGCTATTATTCACACTTTTGGTATTACTAATAAAATTTGTCTTTTCTTTTATTAATTATCAATAGGAAATGTTTATGAAGATTTATATAATGCAGGGTGTCTTACAGGTCTATTCAGATTTCAAAAATCTCTTATATACATTTTCTAAACTTGTTCATATCCGAGAGATTTTCCATATGCAGTTGTTGTTTAGGCAATTTTTGCCACACAAACTAAAGGGTACTACTACTGAGTCAGCGGCCGAATTTCTCTCCGTAATTTTAAGTCTATGGGCGTTTGATGCATTCTCATATTCAAAATATCTCTTCAGGAAATTAATACTTTTAACCTCTTTTTTCAGTGTTCTCTTCTTAAAGGATGTCCTTTTTTTCTTAGTTCTCAAAATATTTCTAAAATTTATGCTCAATTTAATATTTTGTGTTTTAAAAACTGTCGAATTGAAAGTAAAATATATAACACTTCATAGAAAATTACACATTGATTTCGGAGATTTTTTGAAAACAAAGAAAAAAAGACCCATCCTATAATTAGATAACTGAAAAAAGAAGTCAAAAGTATTAATTTATAGGGGAGATATTTTGAATGCAAAAATTCCCCAAATGCCCATAGACTTAAAATCACGGAGGAGAATTCGGCCGCTGAGTGATTAGCACCCTTTATGAATCAACATAAATTGACATTCTTTTAAAAGCTCCGGCTAACAAATGAGTTGCACTTTATTTTTCTTTACACAGTAATTTAACCCTTTCATTATGAATTATTTTTTCATTAAAATTCGCTGCATCTGGCGACTATACTTTTATTCTATTCTTATATTACTTTTTCATAAAAAAATGAAGAAAAATTACCTTAAACTTGTAGGACAATTTCAAGATAAATCTACTATAAAGAAGAAACTGTGTAAATAGTGACCCACGGTATAAAAGTAATCATGCTAACGGAATGTTACCGATATGTTATATTTTTCTGTTAGGGGCCAATCTAAAAAATGCATATATTAAATGCCCCCTCCAAAAAAAAGTGTTTGTTTTCATAATAATAAGAAAAACTACCTATTTTTGTGCACCGGGTCACACGGGTTCTATTCTCTGGTTATAATAATGATAAAAAAACAGCATTAAGCTTTTATTTCAATTTCTTGAAATTCATTACTATTTTTAATAGCACCTTTTTTTACTCGTATCTTCACTTATCATGTGGCATAACGAATAAAAAATAGTGCAAAATTTATTATCGTTATAATGTAGCTCAGAAACGTTCTTTAGGGGGAAAATATCTATATATATGTAGATAGATGATAGATTTTCCTTATTTTATAATGTTCATTATCAGTTTTTTTTTTTTTTTTTTTTTTTTTTTTTTTTTTTTTTTCAAGGACTTATTTACTGAATCTTTCCTTTAAGTGAGAATTATTGTTTACATTTCTTTCATATTTACGAAAACAATTTAAAAACATTTACTGTACATTACGTTTAAACAACAAATTCACTTTTTACAAACATTTACTTTTGTTTTTTTTCGCTTATTTTCTTTTAACTGTTTGGAGTAATTGTTTAAAAGGGCGACTTTAAGAACACTAAAGAATTTATCCTCTATATCTTTGCCTATACTATTTTGATTCCAGAAATTCAAATAAATTGTCAAAAAAAAAAATATATTAGAACATTTTTTTTTTAATGTAGACGAACTCTTTTTCAATAATAGCATTCTTATTCTGAAAAATTATATTCTTCCTTCTCTAATAACATATTTGTCACGATTTTATTGAATTAAACAAATGTTTCTCAAAGACTTATTTCAATTCTATAGTGAATTCAACTGATAAAAAATCATGCAAATTTACTGAACAATTTTGTCATGAAAATTGTCGAAGAAAGTTTAAAACAGCATTCTTTAAAATAAGCAGCACTTATCGTAGAAATGTGAAATCTATGTAAATCACTTATATCAGTTTTTGAAAAGAGAGATACACTTTTTTGGTCTTGTTTAAATAAGTTAAAAATATTGAGTCCTTATCTTTTACTGACATGTGAATCTCACTTCGCCATCTGTCGTACTTTTGAAAACTAAATCTTTGTAGATCTGTCGGAAGAGTTCAGCTTCCATGCCTGTGGTAAAATCGTCCATCTGGAATTTGAATTCGACACGACAATGTCGAAGAAATTTCCAAATCACCCTTCAAATCGCATGCTTTAAAATTTTTCTGAAGCTACTGTCGACTTACAGACAAGGGTTCTAAGATTTCTTGTGACCAACTTCATGAAAATACAAATAGGCGAGAATCAAATAAAATTTGTTTAGTAAAGATTCTTGAAGCCGTGTTAAAATATAGACTGTGTTCTTTTGCATAATATTTGGTGCAGGTTTTGTAATATTTATAGTTTATTGAAACATAACTTATCTTCATAAATTCATAGCAATATTTTTAAAAACATCTACTTTTTTCAAAAATTAACGAGAAGAATAAACTTTTCAGAAAATCAACAGGGAAAAGCTATTCTCAAATATAAATGAGCATTTTAAAATTCCTTTTCTTGGGAAACGCATGAAATTGGCAGGTGTTATTATTCAGAAACTATGTAATCGATAAATGTTTTGCAGTTTTTGGTAAACGTATCAGATATTTCATAAAATACTGTCGAAGTTGGCGTTTTGAACTAAATCCACAAGGCGACAGCAAGAGAAGGGTGAAATACATATCGTTTCGTGACCACAACTGTTTAAAACTCAATTAGTAAGTATTTATAAGACAAGTGGAAAACGCATTCCGATTGCAAATCGTTTCAATAGCGAGGCCTGCTAATTTTATACCTTTACGTTTAAAAATGAGTCCGAAAATTTAGTGGTGTTGATCATAGAATTAGAGAACCAACCGCCTTGAAGCATAGACTATGTTCTTTCACATAAAAATTGATGTTTTATTTTGTCACATTCATTGCTTCTTAAAACATAACTATCTTCATAAATTTCATAACATTTCTTTTTTAATCTCATTTTTCAAAAACTATAAAGAAGAACTGAATAATGTCACAAAATTTAATATAAAATAAAAGGTCCTGTGAAATGATTTAAGGGTGTATTTCGATTCAAACTGCTTATTTTCTGATTTATTTTTAAATTCAGTTTTGCTCCCAAGTGCTCCAAACTAGCAAATTGTCTTATTTAGAAAGTACACAAGGTGCCGTGATTGCCGATTCTTTGATAAATGCAGAAAATATTGCAAAAAAAGCACTCAAAAACGGCATTTTGAACCGATTTTCTGAAGCGGGAGATCTGGTGAATGAAAAAAAGGGTCATACTGAGAAGATAATTGTTTATAAATCAAATTCTAATGAATTGAGCGTAAAATGACATCATACGGCACCTCATACGTCTCTTCCAAACTCCCCTCAGCAAGTTTCATGTTTCTACTTATAAAAATGTGTCTGAAATTGTATCAGAAAATTTCGAGCTGTTGAAGGTGGAAAAGCGTTTTTTCGCATACACCCTTAAACCTAGAATGGGAAGTTGGAGGCCACTTATAATATTCACTCATCACAGATATGCATAATATGACATATGAAAATAAAACATGTATAAAGTTTTAGAAATGCATTGCGATTCCAAAACAAAATTTTAATGTATATCTAATACAGTATTTTTAATACAATAATGCTTTATTACTGAATTTCGGGCATTACTTGATTATCCCGTTGAAAAATTTCGACAAATTATATATGAATTGAAAAATTACTAGCAAAATTATACAAATTGGCATACTTTTTATTTTAAAAAACAAAAGAATAAATAAATTAGTAAAAGATCGATAAAAATACAAATAAAATGTCGAATTAAAAATAGCTTGATGACATAACAAACACGCTTAATCTGAATGTGAAAAATAACACTAAATAAGTCTTGATTACGTCCACTAATAACTAAATCGTAATACTAATAATATATATTCTACATAAAAATATAAGAATTTATATTATAAAAAACATTTTGCTTCTAAGACGTTGTATAATAACAAAAACATTTAAAATATATTAAAACATATTTATTTATATGTTTCAATTCAAAAATTAATAGAGTCATCCTCAGAATGTAAATAGAAAAATAAAAATTACAAATACAATGAAAGTGAAAATGGGAATAAAGAGTTATTGAAAATAAATAAATTAAATGTATCACGAGCTTTTAAATTTGATATTGTCCTTGGTCTAGTTAAATAATTACCGTGTAAATTGTCTAACCATTCAATCCATATATTTGGAATGCGAAATGACAGTGTATCGTTACAAATATGTGAACTATTTAAATAAATTTCAATTGATACTCTTATGAATAATTTTAAATAAAAATTAGACTTGTATATTAATTTACTCTCATTAAAAAGTATGTTGATGTTTTCTTTTTGATTTAACCTGGATAGAGCGGTTTTCTTCCTGTTGAGTTTTATATCTGTTATGTGTTCTTTACATCTGATTTTTAATTTACGTTGGGTCATGCCTATATAAAAGTTTTTTATTCCTGTTTCTCTAATAAATGGAATCATATAAACTCCCGAAAGATCGTCCATACTAATGGGATCAATTTTGGTATTTAAGAGCATTTTTAATTTGGGGGGAGGTTTTAAAATGTTTTTTATAATATAAATTCTTATATTTTTATGTAGCACATATATTATTAGTATTACGATTTACGCTTAATGTGTTTAATGTCGAGTGAATGCGACATTTATGATAAGACATTGCTCGCATTTAATCTTATAGTTCTGCGATAGTTTTTGGTTGACAGGATAATAAAGTTGTACCGAATTGCGTAAAAGAAACATCTTTTATGCCAAAAATGATAATCATATTAACTAATAGTTTACTGCGTCGGATTAAGCGCCTCATATCCAATTAAAATATATCTTTGAATTAAAACTTGAATGAAATACAGAATCATGAAAAATCAAAGAGTGTGGAAAATATCACTGCAAATATTTTAGAAATTAATGATGCAATTTACTTCATTTCTTATTCAAAATGTATGTTTTTTTAATTGTCTTTTATGCTTACTCTTTAAACAAAACAATTTCGAAAATTCTTATACACCTTTAATCAAAAAGAATTTTTCGAGAGTCCGAAAAATATAGATTCGGATAATCGATGTTACTAAAATTCAATAGGCTCATGAAAAAATACACATACATAATAATAGGCCCTATTATTATGTACTAAAGTAAAAACCAAGTTTCAAGTCTCTAGCTCAATTTGTTTGGAGGATGGGACATTTACAGACAGACAGACTAACAGACGTAGTCGGTCGGCCATCCCCCCCCCCCCCCCCCATTGTCTGAGACATGTAAATCTGTCAAAAAAATTGATTTAGAAAACGATACAAGATTTATTCTGTACTACGCATGATGGGTAATTAATATAATATAAAAAGCAATTTAATCTCTACAAAATAATAGCATTTTAGTTATGTGACCTATACATATATAACTGACAGAAGGGGACACAGTATCTTGAAATTGATCAAAGTATCGATTTGCTTTTTTTAGCCTTAACTGAAAGCTTCTTTAATTGTGAATATTTGATACCTCATTTTTACTTATACGGCAGTTATAACGCGAGATAGTGTAAATTTTGTCAATAGATCCAGCACAATCCCCCATACAAATGAAAATTTTAAACTTATTTCTCTCCCTGTTCATATTTTTACAACTTGCTTGTTCGAAAAATACTAACGCTTTTTTTCTTAATTTAATGGTTTGATTTTTTTTCCCATACGCTATTTAATATTTTTATGCACGAATTTAACATTCAATTTTAGAGTTATTTAAAAAATAAATAAATTGAGAGTTTGTTGATTTTCTTTCATGTTTTATGTACACAATAGAAAAAAATTCATATTAAATGTAAAATCCCATACATCTAAATATCCATGCACAGTTTTACGTAACATATTCTAATGAATGTGGAAAAAAATCGAAGGCAAAATATTCTTATTTATAAAATTTGTAGAAATTTTTAAAAAGCTAAATTTTTTTAAAGACTTTAAAATTTCAGTAAAATAGGCTTTTTTTTACTTTTTTTTAAATTTTAATTAATTTTTAGTATTTAGTATTCTGCCACCACATACCGGGTGTCCCAAAAATGACTGATGGATTTTAAAATTCAATAACTTGCAAACGGTGACAGCTATTTAAAATTTTTTTGAAAGAGGGTTATGTATAATGTCAGGAGTTTTTTTTTTTTTTACCGTAATTTTTTATTTTAGTTCGCATCTCAAACAATAGATGGCGCTGACGGCGATTGAAGGCAAGGTGATCTGTGCTGAGTGAAGCGTCGACCTGGCCTTCAATCACCGACAGCGCCACCTGTTGTTTGAGATGCGAACTAAAATAAAAAATTACGGTAAAAAACTCCTGACATTATACATAACCCTCCTGCAAAAAATTTTTAAATATCTGTCACCGTTTGCAAGTTATTGAATTTTAAAATCCATCAGTCATTTTTGGGACACCCGGTATATTACAATATTATTCAAAATTGAAGAGATGGTTTCAAAGGTAAAGCCATAAATCTGAATAAGACGTTACCGTCATATAACTAGCATAATAACAGTAACAAAAATTAAAAATCAACAAACAACAATAAAAAATAAATAAATAAATAAATACATAAATAAAAATAAAAATAAACATCGAGAAATTTCGAAAGTGTCAACAAGGGATCCAAAGGAAAGTTCACGGAAGCCTCCCCCCCCCCCCACTCGTCTGAACGATGAAAATTTTTAAAAGTGATTTTTGATGAAATATATATTAAATTCTTTCAAATTTACCCAAAATGTTTTGGACTCTATAAAACTCTCTTAAATAGAAGGTAGGTAATTTCTGAAGCATCCATGAAGTCCATTTTTAATCTCAAATGCGAAAAATTCGCAAGTGCACTTAAATAAAATTTATATGATTGATTAACGCTTTCCATTTTTTGAGAAAGACAAAGAATCTTTTGGAAAATCTTCATAAAATATGGGATTTTAAACTGAATTTCAGACCGCAATAGCCAATTACTCCTTCACGACGACATTTTTGGGACTGTCAAGTCCTAATAATCAGGGTTAAAGTGCTTAATTTTTGAATGCTTCTTTGCCGATATAAGAAAATCGAAAATTCTTCAATCCCTTGTGTAAATTATTAAGGTTAAAAATATTAATGCTTTTTTTTTTTTTTTTTTTTTTTTTTTAGGTATTTTTGAGTAAAATTGACTTTTTTAAAGTATAAGAAAAGTAGCTGTTTTGGATGTGGGAATAGCCTTCAATGTAAAAAAAAATGTTCATTAAGAGAAGTGACTTTTTCCCCTCGAAATAAAAGAGCCATGATCCCCCTACCTTTCACCCCAGTTGCATATTCGAATTTAAAAAAAAAACGCATAAAAATGTTTAAAAAATGATTTTTTTTTTTTTTTTTTTTAAGAAATCGAACGATTTTTTTTTTTTAACTTATTTCAATTTACATTCATTTAAAAAAGACGATTTTTTTTTTTTTTTTTTTTTTTTTTTTTTTTTTTTTCAAGTCGATAAAAGTAAGAAAATTTTGAAGTACTCAATTTTCATAAATTAATAATTAATTCAATCTAGTTTTCTTTTTTTTTCTTTTTTTTTCTTTTTTTTTTTCTTTTTTCTTTTTTTAGTTGAAACTTCTTAAAAAATGTAATTTAACAAATTATAACGAGTATTTGGAAAATTATTTTTTCAAAGCCTAAAATTTTAGACTTCTATAAATTCTATATTTATAAAATAATAATTTTCAATTTTTACACCGTCGTATAGAGGGAAAAAATGTACTTTTAAGTGAAATTTTTTTTAACTGTATCTCAATTTGATTTTAAGTTATTCATTTTTTGTAGATTTTTAATACTTTTTCTGTCATTATGGTAACAGGAGTATTTCATTTCTGGACATTAAATATGAACCGATCAGAAAACGAATAAATAAATAAACAAATAAATAAATAAATAAATAAATAAATAAATAAGTATTCCATTTTTAGACATTAAACATGCCCCAATCAAAAAACGAATAAAATTTAAAAAAAGTTGCGGAATTGAATCAATAAAAAGATTCAGATATACTTCAGATTTCCCAGTTCTTTACCAAGGACAACAACTTTTTTCTAAATAGTTTTAAAAAAATGTTATTGACGTCCTTTTGAATCTGAATCAAAACAAAACGGTTTGGCATCCTCGATTTACTCCCCCAGCTTGCATTAAATTGGAAGCGACAAATATCTGGCAAAATTTGTTTAGTGCTCCTGAGGACAAAGCCTTTACAAAACCGATGGTCGGGGAGGAAGTCCCTAGAGACAATGAAATCCGCTATCGAATCATGCTTAAATAAACATCGATTATTAAAACTGGAATATTTGACTTTAAAACTTTATTAAAATGTTTTTTTTATTATTATTCGGCGAGAGTTTTTTACCTGGATAAACTTATGGAAATCGTGTTACAGAAACCTATTTATAGAAATCATTATATATTACATATTGATTAATACACATGATTAAATATTATATTTTATTATATGTTATATGATAAATTATAATATAAATCTACATATAGAAATCATTTTGTATTATATATTGATTATTATGTATTAATATATATTATATTTTATTATATGTTGTATAATGAAATATTATGTAATCTATATACAGAAATCATTATATATTATGTATTGATTATTATGCATTATTAAATATTATATTTTATTAAATGTTATATGATAAATTATAATATAAATCTATGTATAAAAATCATTATGTATTATATTTTAATATATGTTGTATAATGAAATATTATGTAATCTATATGCAGAAATCATTATATATTATATATTGATTATTACGTATTATTATTTATCATATTTTACTATACGTTATATGATAAACTTTAATAGGAGTCCATATATAGAAATCATTATGTACTACACATTGATTACTATGTATTATTATACATTATATTTTATTATATGTTGTATAATGAAATATTATATAATCTTGCCAATAGCATTTTTTAACTTGCCAAGTTAGCCTTTTTCCCATAGTAAATTAAAACAATGCTTTGAAGTTGAACATCGTGGTTTGTAACACTGTGTAATATTTTTCTTTCTTTTCCGTTTATCTCTTTTTTTTTTTTTTTTTTTTTTTTTTAGAAACATGTAAAATTATATTTTAAATATAACCTTACATTTTAAATGAAATATTTGTATTTTTAAATAAAATGAGTGAAAAGATTATATTTTTAATGAAATTTAAAAAGAAAATGATGGGAACAATGTTTGGCGATTTATCATCCGCGCGCGCCCCACTAACGTAAAAATAAAGAGCTCTTCCTTTCTCTGTCAGAATGGATAATATGGAACTATAAATACTGATCTAATTAAGTTACTTGAAAAGATATATATATATATATATATATATATCGTGCAAGGTATCGCTAGAAAGATCTCGTAATAACGAACTCAAAAAATATATTTAATTTTACGTGTTATATTTTCAGAAGTATCCTTGAAAATTCAGTACAAAAATCTGTTCTCCTTCGCTATTTCCTAATCTATAAAAACTAAAATCATGAAAAAAAAAATCAATAAAGGGAGATAATTCTTTAATTACTCCTAAATTTTTTTAAGTTTAGATAGGGGATTAATCTAATATTAAAGGATTAATTTTAATTAGGCTAATTTAATTTCCTAAATTTAATTAGTGGTTTAAAAAGTGACATTTCTTTAATTACTTTAAGTTTTTCCTCAAAGAAATTTACTATCAAAATAAATATTTAAAAATAAATAAATAATAATTATTTTTAAATGTATTTGCGTATTTTTTGCCGTTCTGACTTCTGATACTCAAGAAATTATTTGTTTTTAAAAAATGTGCAAAACAGGTAAGTAAAACGTTATTTGCTAAGTTGAACTTGTTACTTTTTTTACATCTTTTATCTTGCTGTTTGTTGATATCGTTTTTAATTTTCAAATTTCTTAGAAAGTTATTGTAGTTTTGCTATTAGCGTTTGCTTTTACATAGAGTTAAACATATAAAACTTCAATCTAATAGGGTGTCTTGGGGTAATAACGCCAGGGTGGATAATGATGCCAAATGCTAAAAGTATGCGTAGTTATTAAGGAGTCCGGAAATGGCACTACGGGTTCTACGCTGAAATGCTCTGAATCATCACGCAAATACATTTTAAAATAATTATTATTTATCTATTTTTAAATATTTATTATGATAGTAAATTTCGTTGAGGAAAAACTTAGAGTAATTAAAAAAATGTCATTTTTTAAACCACAAAAAACCGCTAAAAGTTAATTTGTTACATTTGCAAACCTTATCGCTGGAATAATCACGTAAGAGTCAACGCGCGATCTAAAATTTGCTAAGTAAGTTCTGTGGTGGGAAGACTATATATTTATTAAGAAATACTTTGTTTATTACATACATTTGTAGTGTATTTAATGTATTTTCAAAATGTTTCGTTAGACTTTGGATATTTTCGTGAGGTAGCTTGTTGTTTGTCTTGCGCATAATGTATACCGGTGTAATAATGCCATCCACTAGTGTCATTATTCCGGTTGCTTCTTTTCGGTGACGGAACTAAATTATTTTACTTTATTTTATCTTTATTTTATACATGAAATACCATTATTGTTATTGTTGAAAACGAATAATGATAAAGAAAAATTCACATGCTCTAAATGCTGCTAAGTTTTTGGTGTCAAAAGATTGGTTGGTCATATATTTGCTACAATGTAAATTTACGGGGGATTTATAATTTACGGTCTAAATATTTTTTTGGACATTGTTCCGGACATATCTCTGTTGCCGGAGTTTATCCGTAATTTTTCTTGGATATTTTTCTTTACAGTATAGATATTAAATTAATATTAAATAAGTTATAATATATGAATTTAACCATGATACAAATAATAGCCAAGAATAATGTGCCATTGTGTAGAATAATGTATGATACATTACTGTTTTATATATATATATATATATATATATATATATATATATATATATATATATATACATATACATATACATATAATATATGAGATAAGTGAACTAATGAAAACTTGATTATGCATAACAAATTTATAGTAAAAGTTTATAAAGATATAACCTTGTCACTGTAGTCCAAAATATTGCTGTAATTGATACGAAAATTGATGAACGTATTTGATAATGAAAGCACACTCTCGCAGAGATTTACTTATTAAATATATATTATGTCACATACGTATTTCTTTGATTCTAACTCAGGGAATTATATTTTCATATTGTCAATGAAAGAAAGTTAAATAAAAACAGTAAGAATGATCCATTATGAAGAAAATTGTTACTAATAACAATTTTCTTTCATCATTTTCAATAATAAGAAAGAATACTTCATTTTAAATGTCCAATGAAATTTCCTATTTTAGAAGTTAATTTTTTTTTTGGTTTCGTTATTTTAAAAATACATCAATGTTAAAGCTGTTAGTTTCAATAAGTATTCCGCCGTGATATTTCAGAAAATCTACTTCATCCTCTTTCCATATTTTTAACGCCTGTTGCCTTCAACTGAATTTCGTAGAGACATGGGGAGGGGAAAAGAGGGAAAATCGCATGAAGTTGGTGATAATATCCTGTAAGACACGTCACCATCAATACCACTTCTCTTACTTATAAAACTAAAATCGTTGCCAGAATCGAAAATGCAATAAATATATGATAGAGCAAACGATTTCGAGAATCTTAACTCGGTAAAATCACGTGCTACCTTACATACCCCAGCACGTATTGCCGAACCTAGAAAACAGAAAAATAAGAAGGAAAAAAAAAAGTATATATATACTGTAGGGTATCCTCGCACGTGCTACATCCCATAAATTACAAAACAGGGAGCTGATATCAGGGTGGGTAGCAATGCTTTAGCCATGGTGCCAAAAAATTCAGGCACTTAGGCATGGTCGTATGTGCGAAGTTTGAAAGCCCTAATGCAATTATTGGACATGCAAGTTTGATGAAGAGAAAGCACACCTTTCTCTGTTCCTACGCCACGGCTTCCACACACAAGCGTTTGTATAAGTTTTGAAAATTCTCTTGGCTGGCCCGGCGTTTGACACGTATAACAGAATTCAGTCGGCTTCGATACAGGCCGGATTTTATGAGTCTTTTGTTTTCTTTGCCCGGGTACTAACTGGATTTTATCTGCGTTCGGAATTCTATTTGGGAATCACAGAATCTACGAACTTCCCGCGGGTGGATTGTTTTTCATGCGCTGATTGTTTTATTATCTTTCTTTTGCTACATCTTACGAAGATTTCTTTTCTTTCGTTTTACATTTTCATGGATTTTTTTTTTTTTTTTTTTCAAATTCTTGAGCAATATTTGTTAGTAGACATTATATTAGAGCTTTGGGGAATACATAAAATGTTTAAGTAATTTCATCCTTTTTTTTTTTTTTTTTTTTTTTCTTTAACAAACTCAGGTAGTTTGAATATTTATTTTAGAGAATAAATTTTACTAGACAAACAAATAATACAGGATTTATTTTCCAAAGTGCTTTTTATTTGTATCAATACAGAATATTTTTTACTGTATCAGATAAAGCTGCATCTTTATGTGATTTAATATCTATTTCGCTGATTTTAAATCTATTAAACAAAATTTTCCTGACTTTAGTTCGTAACTTTTTTTTGTGTGTGTGTGTGTATGTGTGTGTGTGTGTGTGTGTGTGTGTATTTTAGATATTTTTTCCTTGCTGTTTCATCTTCATTAAAGTAAGCTAAAGTAAAAGTGGGCATAAAAAAAAGAAAAAAAAACATAGAAGGGAGGAAAAACATAGCTACTCTGAATGACGCAGAATAGGGTGAACTAAAAGTCTTGATCTGCTTATAAATAATTGTTTTTCTCAAACTATTATAATTAGACATATGTTTATATGGACACATTGTAAATGCTATTGTAATTTTTTTTTTATAAGATCATGCACTTCAATAAATTTCCCCGTATGCCGCCTTGGCAATCGGAAAATGTCCTAGCAGTATTCTAAATCCCACCAAGTGTTATTTAACATGTCTTCTGTTATACCCTGTTCGCACTGAGAAAGTTAAGTCACTTAACTTTTGTAGTTTTTTGAAGCGGTCGTACTCAGGATCAAGATTCTCACTTGAGCAAGTTTCTGAAACTCACTTAACCTTTGATACTCTCTTAACTATGAGTTGAGTAGAAATGTGCCTTCTGAATATTTAATTATCATTTCTGAATTTTAGAATATTTAATTCTGATTATTAAATTACTGTAGTTGATCTCTACAAATAATTATAAACTATTTCAAGTTGTTATTTCTTTACCCCAGTTGCTTAACACGTGTGTTTGTGGAGTTTTTTGGTAATCAAAGGTCAAAAATGGAAAATTTTGAACCTGCTATTTCCTCCCACAAAAGAAATTGGGAGCATGACGTAATTAAATTTTTTTATTGAAATATGGCAGGATAACAGCTGTGTAAACAAAAAGGAAGTTAAAAGTTGTAGTTACAAATTTCAGAACTTTTGCGCAGCCCAGATTTCAGTTTGGCCAAGTTAAGTCACTTACAATGATTGGTTTAATGCGAACAGGTGAAGCCTAAATCCGGGGATGCCGCTTCAAAAAATTTAAGTGACTTGAAGTTAAGTGACTCAACTATCTCAGCGCTAACAGGGTATTACCGATCACACAGCAACTTGTATCCTAATCTTCAGTTCTTTGAAGTCATCAATTGATGTGGCAAAGACTGTCCTTGATTTAGTCTCAAAAGGAAAACCCAGAGGAGTAATATTTGTAGAACGCGGATTATTACACAGTTCTATTACATTTCGAAACAATTCTATGCATCTATTCCACAAAAAATCTAACTAAAACTGAGGTATCCAATGATATAACAAGTAACATTATTTTATAAACGGCTAACTTGCAATGGATTATTATAATCAGAGCACGACTTTTGATTCACCTTGTATACCTTAAAATTTTTGGTTATTCATTTGTGTATTGAATCGAAAGGATTTGTACATCGTAAGATGCAAATTAAATACAAAAAAAAAATAATAATAATAATACTCAATTGTAATGTTGCACATTGAAAATGAATACTTTAAACTGATTTTAAGTTTTTTTTTTTTTTTTTTTTTTTTTTTTTTTTTTTTTTTTCAATGAAACAATTGTAATAGCAAAACAGATAAAAAAATAAACTGCATCGATATTTCATTGGTAATGGAAATTGATGTTGATATTTTTTAAGTATTCTATTTTTATATTATGAAGATCTAATAAATCTCTTTTAAAGATATTATAAATCATATGTGGTTATATTTTTTAAATATTTAAGACTTAATAGACTATGAACAAGTTGATAGCTATTTTCTATACAACATACATTATCTATTGTTGTTCTAAGTGCATGCATTTGATTAATAATTTAAAGAAAAGTTTGTTTGCATTGTTATTATATTTATTGCATCCAATAGAAATAGTTCTAAATTTAATTATAGTTTTAAGAAATTTAGGTATAAGAACTAAATAAATCAGGAAATTAAAGTTAGTAAAGCATCTTGACGACAGAAATTATTTTAAAAAATGCAAAAATAACTCCTATTTTACTTTGTAGTTAATTTACAAAAATATTACAAAAATTCAACTCGTTGAAATACAAAGTTTTGTCATAAAATATTAAAAATAATTTCAACATTAAATGAAATCTTCTGAATGCATACCGAGACAATATGAATTGTATTTACACAAAGAATAACTTGAAATATTCTACTGTCAATTCAATCAATTTTCTAAATTCATTTTATTTCTATGATGTGTATTTTTCTGTTTCGCACATACGATCCGAGAATCAAATTTATGAAATATTCAATAAGATATATGGGGAGAAGTAAAGAATTTAATAAAAACTGAACTTTATTAACTTAGCATGTAGGCTATGCCGATTCTAAAAGGCAGTTTTAATATTAGGGAATTTGAAAATGTGAGCTTAAGAAGTTTTTCTGACGAGAAAATTTGTTTTACACACGAATTCTACTAATAATATTTCGAAAAATGTTTCTCGAGGTATAATATTCAATTCAATCTTTTTAGACAAATGGTGATACGGACGGATCATTTTATTCAAAGCTATAGATTTTTTAAAGAATATTATATGATAAAACAAACATAATAAAGGAGATATTCTTCAGAGTGAAATATTAAAATGCTTTAATGCTGTCTATTCAGAAATGTGTTTTAAAAATATAAATTCTTATTCATGTTTTTCCTTTAAGAGGAACGAAAAAAAAATTCAAAGCAATTGCATTCTAACAAGTAGTACTTTTCTTTTGAGTAAAGATTGTTAAAAAATTGTAAATTATTTAATTTTTAATAATTTATCGATATAGAATAAGAAAAATCATTGGTACTTTTCGGTAAGTCTGGCGGGTGTCAATGTTTTGTATACATATACACACATATATAAATATGCCAGAGTATTAGTAGGCCTGAAGATTCTTTTTTTGGTTCTGCAAATTTCGATTGTATTCCTTTTTTTTCTCTATGTTGCAATGCGGTAACTTGGTAACTTGTAATACATTTAATGGTTATATATATACATATGTATATATACGTGTGTGCACGTACATATATATATAGACACAGTACAGTCCCACTATTCCAAAAAACTGCCTTCTCCGAACAGTGTTCATAAAAAAATAACGATGTTTTAAAGTCAAAAACAGGAAAAATTAAAAAGGCGTTCGTGAAAAAATGTACATTTATTGTTATACGAAAAAGTTAAATACAGACATACATTTAGCCTTAGCATGGGGATAACGCCTCAAACCAAATTGGAATGAAAGCTGGTTACTTACGAGGGCTTCATTTATACAGTTCTACAGAATAATTTTTAATCACTGCTAACTCAAAAAATAATCAATTACTCACTTAAGATGCATATTCAGTGATTTTTCTCTGATGAACAGCACAGTATCACTAAGTAATATCATCTAAGTGCAGTCACAAAATATATATATATATATATATATATTTGCGATTTTAGACGTTTTGTTAAATATCTAGAAATATACATAAGGAATGACTCTGAAACTCCAGATGTATAAATAAAATAGTACAGGTCATATATTTTCGAAAAGATTTTTTTTCCAAAACCCAATAGGGGACCGTAAACAAATTGAAAAAGAACGAATATCTTTTGAATAAGCCTGTCAAAACAAATGTAGCAAAAGCGTTTAAACTGCAGATTATGATTAAGTGGCTTATGGTAATAAACTGTGTTCATTTTTATGCGGCTAGCATGTATACTCATAGAGAATTTAAGGTTTTTATAAAAACGGTCTCAAATTGTGCTTATAATTTGCAGAGTTCTTAATAAACAACAATGTTCTTTTGAGAAAATATGAGAAACAATATTGTGCATAATACCATATAAACAAAATTTAAAAATATTAATAATTGTATGAAAAATGAACAGGTTCACTAAATAAATTTTCACTGTGCATGGGTTAACTGTATAAAAAATTCATTTACATTTTGTGTTAGTTAAATGTACAGAGCAACTTTTGTTAAAGTTTCAAAATCATAGCTTGAAAATTCTGAAAATTATCGTCGAAAGAATATGATAAAAATCCGATATTCTCAAAATGAAACAGAAAAATGAGGGGCTGTATTCATATTTCATTGATTAGTGTCTACACAATACTGCACGTACTGCTATATTTGGATACAGCTCCTCATCTTTTTGCTTCATTTTGGGAATAACAAATTTTGATCTTAATCTATCGACGATACTTTCTGTAAATATTTGGTTTTTAATCATACAAAACAGATTCATAAGTAGAATATTATTAAATGGTAAATGTTTTATTATTATTATTATTATTATTATTATTATTATTATTATTATTATTAAATCATTTTCTTGCATAAAAAAAGTTTAATAATACATAGATAAAAAACAAATAAATATATTAATAAAAAAAAACGTATCTCAAACGTTACTCGGTCTCCTAAAAAAATACTTGATTAATAAATAAATAAAATAAATCCGTTAAGTTTTTATTTCCAATTCTAAATAAATTCTCTTGGAAAATGTTTTGTCTGAAAACAGAATGAATATCAATAAGTAAATGCTAATTTTGGAAGATATTTCAGGTAGCATAACAGCACTGTAAGCCTTCGTGTTAAAAAAAGTTGTTTTACAAGTTTTTACGTTGTTTTATAAATATTTGGTTTTTAATCATAAAAAAATGCATTTCAAATTTGAGATAATACACTTTAAAAAATAGAAACATATTTATATATAGAATATGTTTCCATGATAAATGCTTTTTTTATATTAAATCATTCTCCTGCAATAATAATAATAATAATAATAATAATAATAATAATAATAATAATAATAATAATAATAATAATAATAATAATAATAATAATAATAATAATAATAATAATAATAATAATAATAATAATAATACATATATAAAAAAACAAATAAATATTCAAGTAGAAAAATGTGTTTCAAAGGCTACTCAGTCTTCTAAACAGTACTCGATTAATAAATAAATAAATAAATAAAATAAAATAAATCCTTTAAGTTTTTATTTATAATTCTAAATAAATTCTCTTGTTTTGTCTGAAAAAAAAGAGGAATTATAGGTAAATGTTAATTTTGAGAGATACTTCAGACAATATATTTACACTGTGTGCCTTCATATAAGAAAAGTTGTTTTACCCTTTTTTTTTACGTTGCTTTATAAATGTTTGGTTTTTATTCATAAAAAAAAAATGCATTTTATATTTGAGATAGAGAGACAAGAAATAGAAAGTTATTCATTAATAGAATATTGTTCCATGATAAAAGGTTTTTATTAAATCATTTTCTTAAATAAAAAAATTTAATTATACATGTATAAAAAACAAATAAATATTTAAATAAAAACTATATATTTCAAAGGTCTCCTAAAAAATACTTGATTCATAAATAAGTAAGTAAAATAAATCCGTTAAGTTTTTATTTCTAATTCTAAATAAGTTCTCTTGGAAATTGTTTTGTCTGAAAACAGAAGGAACATTAATAAGTAAAAGCTAACTTTGAAAGATATTTCAGGTAGCATAACTGCACGGTAAGCTTTCGTGTAAAAAAAGTTGTTTTACAGGTTTTTATGTAGCTTTATAATTATTTGGTTTTTAATCATACAAAAAAATGCAATTTATGTTTGAGATGATACACTATAGGAATTAGAAACAGATTCATTGATAGAATTTTGTTCCATGATAAATGCTTTTTTTATTAAATCGTTTTATCGCATAAAAAGTTTAATAATACATACATAAAAAACGAATAAATATTTAAATAGAGAAATGTGTTTTAAAGGTTACTCAGTCTCCTAAAAAAGTGCTTGATTATTAAATAAATAAATAAAATAATTATTGTTATTAATATATAATAATAATTATTATTATTATTAATATATAATTATAATTATTATTAATATTATAATTATTAATAATAATAATTATTTCTAACTCTAAATAAATTCTCTTGGAAATTGTTTTGTCTGAAAACAGAGGGAACATCAATAGGTAAATGCTAATTTCGAAAAATATTTCAGACAGCATAACTGCACCGTAAGCCTTCGTGTAAGAGAAGTTGTTTTACAGGTTTTTATATTGTTTTATAATTATTTGGTTTTTTTCATGCAAAAGCAAAAATGCATTTTATATTTGAGATTGTGCACTACAAGAATTATAAACATATTCATTAATAAAATATTGTTCCATGATAAATGTTTTTATTATATTATTATTATTATTATTATTATTATTATTATTATTATTATTATTATTATTATTATTATTATTATTATTATTATTATTATTATTATTATTTTTCTGCATAAAAAAGTTTAATAATACATACATAAAAGACAAATAAATATTTAGGTAGAAAAATATATTTCAAAGGTTACTCCGTCTCCCAAAAAAGTACATGATTAATAAATAAATAAGTAAAATAAATCCGTTAAGTTTTTATTCCCAATTCTAAATAAATTCTCTTGCAAATTGTTTTGTCTGAAAACAGAGGGAACATCAATAATTAAATGCTAATTTCGAAAGATATTTGAGGTAGCATAACTGCACTGTAAGCATTCGTGTAAGAAAAGTTGTTTTACAGGTTTTTACGTTGCTTTTAAACTATTTAGTTTTTAATCATACAAAGAAAAAAAATGCATTTTATATTTGAGTGATACACGACAGGAGTTAGAAACAGATTTATTAATAGAATATTGTTCCATGATAAATGCTTCTTTATTATTAAATTTTTGCCTGTATAAAAAAGTTTAATAATATATATATGAGAAACAGACAAATATATTAATAGAAAAATATGTTTCAAAGGTTACTCTATGTTATATAAAAAGTGCTTGATTAATAAATAAACCAGTAAACTGAACTCGTTAAGTTTTTATCTCTAATTCTGAATAAATGCTCTTGGAAATTGTTTTGTCTGAAAACAAAGGGAATATCAATAAGTAAATGCTAATTTCGGAAGCTATTTCGGGTAGCATAACTCCACAGTAAGGCTTCACGTATGAAACTTTTTTACAGGTTTTTACATTGCTTTATAATTATTTAGTTCTTAATCATATAAAAATGAATTTCACTTTAAAATGACGCAAACAGGAATTAAAAACAGTTAAACATTTTCAAGCTGCATTTTTTTTTATTATTAAATCACTTTTTTTTTTCATAAAGCAGTTTAACAATACCTACATGAAAATACATTTCAACACTCAAATAAAAAAATATATTTTTTAAAGTATGCTTAGTTCCATTTAAAATTGAAAAAAAAAACTTGATTAATAAATATATAAAACATGTTAAACGTTTATTTCTAGTACTAAATACATGCTCTAGGAAATTATTTTCTCTAAAAATAAAGGGATATAAATAATGAAATGATGTTTACGGAATCCCTTTTAGGTAGCACCCACTGCACTGTAAGGCTTCTTGTAAGAAAATATGTTTTACATGTTTTTTACGTTGCTTTATAAATATTTTGTTTTTAATCATAAGAAAAAAAAAAAAGTAAATTTATATCTGAAATGACGGGCTGCAGTAATTAGAAGCAGAGTTATTAATGGGTTTTCCCATAATAATTGCTTTAAAAAAATTAAGTCATTTTCCTCCCTAAAACAGTTTAATAATATATTTATAAAAATACTAATAAACATTCAAATTAAAATATATATTTCAAAGGGTGCTGGTCATCGTTTTTTTAATATAAGAATCTCATTATTAATTAAACAAATAAAATAAACCAATTGAGTTTTTATTTCTAATTTAAAATAAATACTCTTGGAAATTATTTTGTCTGAAAATTAAAAAAAAAACATCAATAAATAAATACTGTTTTCGGAATCTCTTTCAGGTAGCACAACTGCACTGTAAAGTTTCACGTAAGAAAAGATGTTTTACAAGTTTTTGTCTTGCTTTATGATTATTTTATTTTTAATCGTATAAAAAATGAATTTTGCATTTGAAATGATACACTGCAGTAATTACAAACAGATTTATTCTATAGAATTTTTTCCCTAAGATAATTACTTTTTTTAATAAATTCATTTTTCTTCATAAAACAGTTTAATAATAATACATTTATAAAAATACTAATAAACATTCAAATAAAAATATGTATTTCAAAGTTTGCTGAGCATCCTTTAAAAAAAACCTGAATAATAAATAAAATTAACCTGTTAAATTTTGAATTTTAATTTTAAATAAATCTCTTTGGGAATGATTTTGTCTGAAAATAAAGTAATATCAATAATTAAATACTGTTTTCGGAATATCTTTCATATAGCACCGTTGCAATGTAAAGCTTCTTCTAAGAAAATGTTTTACAGGTTAACAGTTGTAGTTGTTAACGGTATGTTTTACAATTATTTCGTTTTTAATAATACAAAAAATGAAATTTATATCTGAGGTGGCACGCTGCAGTAATTAGAAACAGATTTATTAATAGAATTTTTTCCCATAATAAATGGTTAAAAAAAAAAAAAAAAAAAAAAAAAAAAAAAAAAAAAAAAAAAGATTTCTGTAAGAGATAAAGGAGTGTTTTGTAAGAAAAGTTGATTGACAGGTTTTTAGATTCCTTACAATTGTTTTGTTTTTTGTAGTCATACAAAATATGAATTTTAAATCTAAGATGAAACTCTGTGGCAATTAAAAACAGATTTATTAATAGAATGTTTTCCCATGATAACTGTATTTTTAAATTAAGCCATTTTCCTTCATAATTTTTTTAAATAATACATATATAAATGTACAGTTAATCACTCAAGTTTAAAAAAAAAAAAAAAGGTATATTTCAAAGGGTGCTGAGTCCTACTTAACACGTTGACTGCCAAGCAAAAACTGCTAATTTTCACCAGGGTGCCAAAAAGTTTTTTTGTGTATAATTTGAAATTTTGCAACATAAAACTATATATAAAATCAATATTTTTAAATCTGACTCATTTTACAACACATAGGAAGATTTTCATCTTGGCTAACAAAAATAATATCTAAAGCACCTCACGAAAGTTAGTGTAAATACTTCCATGAGTGGTCATGACTATCTTATTTGAACATTATTATAGCCAGCTAAATTAATCATTTATTACTAAAATCACTTATTAAGATTTATGTTTCTACAATATAATATTTTAAATTGGAAAAAAAATTAAATACATGAAAGGATGAGCTTGGGAGATTATTAGCTTAGATTTTCTTTTCTATTATTTTCTTTTCTATATTTTAATTTTTTCTATAACTTTAAGTTAGAATTTTTTGAATTTTTATTATTTTTTCACAAATTGTAAATATACGTTTTCCCCAAAATGTTTCATTTTCCACAAAACTTAGCTCATACAATCGGCACACATAAATTAGTACAAACCACGTATACCTAACACATCGTAAGGAGCCCAACAATCTAGTTCCAATGCCATTTTCATGTAACTCGTACCGTTTATGATAGCCAAGACCTGAAGTGTTGAAAAAACCACGGCTATCATATTTGATAGCCAGTGTCCTACGGAAACATCATTGGCTATCACATATGACAGCCATGATAGTCAAAGTGTTAAAAGGAAAAAAATGATTATTGGACAAATAAACAAAATCGTAAAGTTATACTTCTTAATTTTTTAAATAAATACTCTTGAAAGTTATTTTGTCTGAAAATAAAGGGAATATCGATAAGTAAATATTATTTGTGGAATGTTTTACAGGTATCACAATTGCACTGTAAGGCTTTACGCCATTAAAGATATTTTATAGGTTTTTACGTTGCTTTATAATTATATTGCTTTTAATCATATATTGCAAGAATTAGAAACAGATTTATTTATAGGATATTTTACCATGGTGATTGTGTTTTTTTAATTAAAGTATTTTTTTTTTCATAAAACTGTTTAATAATTTATGTGTAAAAATACTAATAAACATTTAAATAAGAATATATATTTCAAACGGTACCGTGTCCTCCTAAATGAAATACTAACCTGATTAATTAATAAATAAAATAAACCCACTATGTTGTTCTTTCTAATTTTAAATAAATACTCTTGAAAATTGTTGTATAAAACAGTTTTATTTGAAAAGCTTCTAAGTAACTTAATAAAATAAATACATAAAAAAGATTAATAAATAAATAAAATAAACCCATTCATTTTTCGTTTTTAATTTCAAAAAAATGCTCTTGAAAATGTATTGTCTGAAAATAAAGGGAATATCAGTAAATAAATGCCAATTTCGGAATCTATTGCATGTAGCACAACTGCATTGTAGGGCTTCATATAAGAAAAGAGGTTTTACAGGTTTTGACTTTGCTTTAGAATTATTTTGGTTTTAATCATAATGCATTTTACATTTCAGATGATACACTACAGGATTTAGAAACAGGTTTATTAATATTTTTCCAATATAGATGCAGTTTATTATTATTATTATTATTATTATTATTATTATTATTATTATTAAATTGTTTTCCTTCATGAAACAGTTAATCGATATATATTATTAAATACTGAAGTAAAAATGTATATTTCAAAGGGTACTAAGACCCCCCTCCCCCTTAAAAAGAAAAAAAAAATCTTATTAATGAATAAATAAATAAAGAAATAAAATTGTTAGTCATTTGTTTATAATTTTAAATAAATTAGAAAATTATTTTGTTTGATAAAAAATAGAAAATCAACAAATAAATGCTCATTTTGGAACATGTTTTAGAAGCACAACTGCTCAATAACGTTCCATCTATGAAAAGTTGTTTTACGAGCTAAATATTATCGGCCAATAGCTACTGGGTTTTTATTCATATAGATATGTGTTTTACATTTTAGATTACTACTGCAGTTAATAATATATTTTTTAAGTTGAATATTATCTTGATATATTCTGTTAATATTTTAATTTTTTTCTTTTTTTTATGAATGGTAAATATTCAAGCAAAAAAGGTTTTTTTTTTTTTTTTTTTTTTTTTTTTTCACAGGTTGATATTATAAAATAAGAACTTTCTGGGTTTTTATTCAAAATTTTAATTTTCAATGTATATATTTAAATAAAATAAGAAAAGAAATACAATTAGTAAATTTTACATTCAGAGCTTACTTTAGATACGAAAACTGTGCAGAAATATCCTACTTCTGAAAAATGCTTACATATTAAATTCGGATGCAAATATGATTTTTTTCTTGATTATTTATCGAGGTAAATAATTTTATGTTTTAATGTTATAATAGAATATTAATTTTATATTTGAAAAAAAAAAGAAAAAATCTCCTAAAAAGCCAAAAAAAAATCATATTTCATGTTGAAACTAAAAGAAGAAAATTATCCTATTATTAATGGTTCCTTTTTATTTCTAATTAAATTCAATTAAAATATATTATTTTAAATTGAAAGTAAATGGCAATTTTATTGCTAAAAGGTATAAGATTAAAATTTTAAGAACAGTAAAAACAGGCTTATTTCTTTATTTTCCTGATTCGGCTCTTTCCGATTCATTTTCAAAACAAATAAATAAAAATATTTAAAAATTGCATGGTTCTTTTTCATGCACTCTTTTATATTAAGCACAATGATTTTTATTTTACTTGCTTGTTTATTTATATTTTTTGCAACAATTGAGTAACTAAAGAAGTTCTATTACTTGCGAAAAATACAGATAAACATCCAAGTATATATAATTAAAAATATAATGCAAAACCCGAAATAGCACATGAACAATTGAATGGTACTGTTTTATAAATAGGGCATTTACAGAATACTTTTATTTATTTGTTTTTATTTGTTTTTATTTGTTTTTTATTTATTTGTTTTTATTTGTTTTTTTTTTAATTTGTTTTTGTTTTGTTTGGCCTCAGGTGGCATAAAACATGCATAAATTCGAATAAACTTATTTTTGCTGTTTTTAAAGTTTAATCTTTTTAGTATAAACCTTTTAGTAATTAAAATTTGTATATTACTACAAGTTGTTAATTTGTTATATATTTGTTATATATATATGATATTACTATTTCAAAATCTACTTCAAATAATTTAACTGTACAATAAAGTTTTTTGTTAAAAAATAAATAAATAAGTAAGTAAAAAAATTGCATGTGAAATTTCTAAAAAACTGTAATTAAATATTTAATATTATCTATTTAGCTGCCGTGTACAAATGATGACCGTATCTTCCCCAAACCTACCTGCAGGAGAAGTGTGGTTTTAAAACTTAATGTAATTTTTTTCACTTAAATTTTCTCATGCGAATTACATTATTCTTGATCAAATCATTTTCCTTCATAGAGCATCTTAATAATATATTATAAGTAAATATTATACATCAATTAAATAAAAAAATATATTTCAAAAGGAACCGAGTGTCCTTAAGCGAAAAAAAAAACTTTCAGAAATTACATAATAATTAGATAAATAAAAATAAAAATAACTCGTTAAGTTTCCTAACTGTTTTTAATGGAATTTATTTATTTATTTTGATTAACTTATTTTATTTCATAAAGTACCTTAATAATATATGAGGAGCCCAGAAGCCAAGTGGTACAAGTGACAAAATGTCGATTTGGAGTAAATTGAGTTTAAAGATAATTGATGTTAAATTGGAACATCAATAACAATTGACTAAATTGAAATAAGAAACATCTGCTTTTTGCATTCTAATCTTTGAACTCTCATTTTAATAACTGTTAAAAAAATAGAGTACAATTTTCTTTAAATGTATAATTAATCAATATTGTTTGTTTTTCGAAAAAAGTGGTTTATCTCTATAACTCCCCAAATAATAAGAAAATGACCTATATTTCTTTACCTGAAATGAAAAAAAGCCTATTTCCAGATACCCTGTGCACTTAACTCAATTTTTTCAATTTTGTCACTTATATACCCCTTGGCTTCTGGGGTCCTCATATATAAGTAAATATTATATAACTGTTAAATCGAAATATATATTTTTTAAAAGACACCGAGTTCCCTTAAACAAAAAAAAAAAAAAAACTTTTCATAAATTATATAAGTAAATAGATAAATAAAAATAAAAAATAATCTCGTTAAACTTTTTACTTCATTTTTTTTTTTTTAATGCTCTTGAAAGCTGTTTTTTTTTTTTTTTTTTTTTTTAGAATAAAGAGAAAATCAATAAGTAAATGCTCATTTCGGAATCAATTTTGGACCGCAAAACTGCGCACTAAGGTTCCATGTAAGAAAACTTGTTTTACAGGCTAAGTATTACACAGGTCTGCCGCCGTAGAGATCGGCATGAGATTTATTAACTATTTTTTATAGTTTTTTTTTAATTAAATTAAGTAAATATTATTCAACAATTAAATCAAAAATATATATTTAAAGACACCAAGTTCCCTTAAATGATTTTTTTTTTCAAAAAATATATATACGTAAATTGATAAATAAAAAAAAAAAAAAAAACTCTTTAACTTTTTATTTCAAATTTGGAAAAAAATGCTCTTTTAGGCTGTTTTGTTTGAAAATAAAAAGTAAATGAATAAATAAATGCTGATTTCGTAATCAATTTTGAATCGTTAAACTGCGCACTAAGGTACCATGTAAGAAAACTTGTTTTACAGGTTAAGTATTACACGGGTTTGCAACCATAGAGATCGGCATAAAATTTATTAACACATTCGCTGCGGATCACACGCTAGCGCGTGATGTCGCCTGATGTCTAATAGCCAGTCACGCGCTGGCGCGGAGAAATCTTTCACTTATTCTTTGTTATAAAAAGTAAATCGGCTTCTGGAAAAAAACACTTCTACAGTGCGGCATTGACTATCATCACATCTTCGCGAAAGCGGCAGCGAACGTACACCAACAACAATTGACTAAATTGAAATAGGAAACATCTGCTTGTTGCATTCTAATCTTTGAACTCTCATTTCAATAACTGTTAAAAAAATAGAGTACAATTTTCTTTAAATGTATAATTAATCAATATTGTTTGTTTTTCGAAAAAAGTGGTTTATCTCTATAACTCTCCAAATAATCAGAAAATGACCTGTATTTCTTTACCTGAAATGAAAAAAGCATATTTCCAGATACCATGTGCACTTAACTCATTTTTTTCAATTTTGTCACTTGTACCCCTTGGCTTCTGGGGTCCTCATATGTAAGTAAATATTATATAACTGTTAAATCGAAATATACTTTTTTTAAAAGACACCGAGTTCGAAAAAAAAAAACTTTTCATAAATCATATAATTAAATAGATAAATAATAAAGAATACTGCCCAGTTAAACTGATGGCATTGAGCTCACAGGCTACAAATACTAATTGTACATTAAAGCCTTATATTTTCAAGGGTTAATTCCGTTCGAAAAAAAAATTAAGAAGGGGAAACAGCTCTCCCCTTTCCTCTTTTTTTATACTTAATCATTGAACCTCCTATACTATCAAAGATATGCTTTATCATATAAAAAATTTATATCCAAAATTCAGAGCAAATGAGATAATTCTTAATAAAAACCCATTTAGCATTTATATAATTTAAAAGGAGTTATCCCCTCTTTTATACTTAACCATTAAACTTCCAAAACTATTCAGAGATTTTAACGAAATCTGAAAATTCTGCTTGAAAAACCCATTTATATAAATTAAGGGGGGGGGGCATTAAAACCCCTGTTCCCCCTATTTATACTTATTCAATGAACACCTAATAACAGTCACGGAATCGCCTCATCAGAATGATCCTAATCTAAATTTTGAACGAAAACTTAATTCTGCATGAAATTCACATTTATATCAACTAAGGGGAGGGGCATCAGCCCCCCGTTCCCCCTCTTATACACATCGAATGAACTCCAAAATCTAATCAGGGAAGCGCCTTGTCAGTATATACCTATATACAAAATTTCAAGTGGATCGGATATTTTTATCATGAGTTATCGCGTTACGCACGAACGTATGAACGTACATACAGAACGGACGGGCACATAAGCTCTCAGGATATGATAGCCTGTGAGCTAAAAATAAAAATAATCTCGTTAAACTTTTTACTTCATATTTTTTTAAATGCTCTTGAAAGCTGTTTTGTTTGAGAATAAAGAGAAAATCAATAAGTAAATGCTCATTTCGGAATCAATTTTGGACCGCAAAACTGCGCACTAAGGTTCCATGTAAGAAAACTTGTTTTACAGGCTAAGTATTACACAGGTCTGCCGCCGTAGAGATCGGCCTGAGATTTATTAACTATTTTTTATAGTTTTTTTAATTAAATTAAGTAAATATTATTCAACAATTAAATCAAAAATATATATTAAAAGACACCGAGTTCCTTTAAATGATTTTTTTTTTTTTTTTCAAAAAATATATATATGTAAATTGATAAATAAATAAATTAATAAATAAATAAATAAATATTAACTCTTTAATTTTTTATTTCAGATTTGGAAAAAAAATGCTCTTTTAGGCTGTTTTGTTTGAAAATAAAAAGTAAATGAATAAATAAATTTTCATTTCGTAATCAATTTTGAATCGTTAAACTGCGCACTAAGGTACCATGTAAGAAAACTTGTTTTACAGGTTAAGTATTACACGGGTTTGCAACCATAGAGATCGGCATAAAATTTATTAACACATTCGCTGCCGATCACGCTCCAGCGCGTGATGTGGGGTGATGTCCAATAGCCGGTCACGCCCTGGCGCGGGAAAATCTTTCACTTATTCTTTGTTATAAAAAGTAAATCGGCTTCTGGAAAAAAACCACTTCTACAGTGCGGCATTAACTAGTATCACATCTTCACGAAAGCGGCAGCGAACGTGTTAACTGATTTTTAAAGGTTTTTTTTTTATTAAATTTTTTTTCATAAAGCAGTTAATAATATATATAAGTAAATATTAAACAACAATTAAATCAAAAGTATATAGTTCAAAAGGTACCGAGTGATCTTAAACGAAAAAAAAAAATCCTTTTCACAAAATACATAACTAAATAGATAGATAAAAATTAAAATAAACTATTTAAGTTTTTTATTTCTAATTTAAAAAAATGTTCTTTAAAGCTGTTTTATTTGTAAATAAAGATAAAATCAATAAGTAAATTCCATTTCGAAATCTATTTTAGACTGCAAAACTGAACAGTAAGGTTCCATGTAAGAAAACTTCTTTTACAGGCTAAGTATTATTCAGGTCTGCATTGAGATCGGCATAAGATTCTTTAATTGTTTTTTATAGGGTTTTATTTTTTTTTTTATTTTTTTTTTATTAAAATATTTTATTTCATAAAGCAGTTTAATGATATATATAAGTAAATGTTATACAACAATCAAATCAAAATATATTTATTAAACAACACCTCAAACGGAAAAGAAATCCTTTTCACAATATATATATATATATATATATATATATATAATAAATAGATAAATAAATAAAAAAACTTACCTAATTTTTAGTTTCAAATTTTAAAAAAATGCTTTTGAAATCTGCTTTGTTTGAAAATAAAAAGAAAATCAGTAACTAAATGCTCATTTCGGAATTTATTTTAGACCGCTGAACTGAACAGTAAGATTACATGAAAGATAACTTCTTTTACAGACTAAGTATTTCACAGGTCTGCATAAGATTTATTACTTATTTCTTATAGAGTTTTATTCGCTGAAACAGGAAAAAATATCGAAAAAATTCTTTCTCATTTGGTTCTGTTTTAAAACTCTTTTTTTCTAGTTTAATCATGCGTTAAAACTCTGCCTTTAACCTGAAATCTGGTGCGCTATTCTTGATTAGAAAAGCATATCCGATAATGATTCAATACATTAATTTCCTTTTTTATTAGAGTGACACTCAAGAGAAATACAAATAGAAAATGCGAGGAATTTGAGGAACGGACAAAAACAGTTACACAGATACATAAGCTTCTTCCGTGATTCACAGAAAATCTACACAAACGTAAATTACAAGCAAGGGGAAAGTATAATTTGGAATTTGGAATATAATTTTTAACACAGTTACTAGAAATAAAATTAAATTTGCGTGTTATGTGCAATATTTATAAATTCTTATTTTATACTAAATCTGATAATATTTATAATTAGCAACAAGTTGATTTTTTTAACCATATCGAATATATATTTTTAAAAAAATCATTCATTTTTTTTTTTAAATAGCATGGTATTTACTGAACCTTATTGTATCCCATTTAATTTGGTAATTATAATAGATACTAATTTAACATAAAAGGATCCAGGGCATTTTAGAAAGAATTACCAGAAATTTTGTAAAATACTGGTTAGTAAATCTGAAGATTTTTTTTTCTTGATTATTATTAAATAAGTCAAATACTTTTTTTGCGGAAATTCTGTTGAAATATCTTTGAAAACCCTTGTAGCGTACGAACTGTATTGTTATAATAATAATAATAATTATTATTATTATTAATTTATTTTACTAATTTTTTTATCTTTGTATTATTTTATTTCTATTAAGTTTTGTAATTTCAACTACCGCATTTTACCGGAGTGTGTTAATTGTATTCTTACTTGTTTAACTCACAAATTAGCTTACATCTAGCTAGTAAAAATGAAGTAATTTTACACATTTACAGTTTATAGCACAAAAATAAAGATAATTATTTTTCGTTCTCCCAACTTGGCTCATGTTATCTAGCTTATCTTTGGCATATACAGTAGGTAGGATCCGGTTGCATCTATGACAATTGTTCTGATGAGTGAGCTGAAAGTTATACAGGGGGAAAATATTGACTCGTTTTTTACACACATATTTAAAATATGTATAAACAAAAAAAGAAAATCATGAAGTCCCATAATTAATTAAATTTATTTATTTATTTATTTTAAACATAAGATTAAATGATAACCTATATGTTTTTTAAATAATGTACTATTCTATTAAGCAAAGAGTGTTTATTTAGATGATAAGAGTGACTGGAAACATTAATCAGAAAAAATTTAAAAAAAAAGTCATACTATGAAAAAATTAATGCTGTGTCTTCTTTACATATTTGTTTTAATTTTCCCAAAATAATTCTATTAAAAAGAAAAGAAAATAATAATGAATTAATAAAAAATAATGAAAACCTTCTAATTTGAAGAATTACTCAAAATATTTGATCTCTATAAAACTATTCCACAAAGAAAAAAAAGAGAGAGAGAGAGAAAGAGAGAAAGAAAGAAAGAGAGAAAAAAAGAAAGTCTTCACCCTCTAAATACTAATACTTAAAAGTAATCTCTGTATTATTTTATACAGAACAAAAATAATCTGAACTTTGCAGTGCATATTATATTGAATTTATAACAAAAATATCTTCTTTTTTTTTTTTTTTTTTTTTTTTTTTTTTTTTAAACAAGCAATTGAGATTTTTTTTAGAGTAGTTAGTTCATATTTCACACACTTTTACATTAAAAAAATCATTTCATCTCTCCATCGACCACCCAAAATATTCTCTTGTTTGTGTTTATTTGAATTAAATTGTCATTTAAAAATTGCTATTTGACTCTTTTGGAAAATAGAAAGAATTGGAAATTAATAATTTAATCATACCAATAGATAAACAGTTATCTTTGAACAGTTTCATGTAGTTATTCTTATTCTATTTTTCTATCGTCCTAACGCAATTAAATTTTTTTTTTTCCTGCAATATGAAAAAGCTTTTTATCTCAAATCTTACCACATCTTCATCATGATTACGATACCTTAATTTCCCACTTACTCCAAACTCTTCCATTCATCCATCTTCCTCTGTCCAACTTTCGATGCAACTTCCATTATCCTCTTAATCACATTTTCTTTTCACCACTTAGCCAAAAGATATACTAACAGAATACCACATTTATAACAAACAATAGACATTCATGTTACATAACATTGGGTTCATAATTCATATTCCATATCGATATTAATGTAAAAGTTTATTACACAGAAGAAAATATTGATTTGCTTTAATTTTTAAATTAAATTTTCTTCATAATTGTTTTGTTTGAAAGAAGAACAGAAATATAAACGAATGTGTAATAATTTTAATTTTATTGTATCTGTAGAAAAATGGTGTTCTTCTTCAAACATTTCTAGGCATTCATCCTTTTATTTTTTACTAAATATAATCGCAGTTATACATTATAAATGAACCGCGTTTCCAAAGAACATTGTAATCTGAAATCTTACGGCAATGAATATGAAATCTTACGAATATTACGCTCTCATGTCCCAGTTACTTAAAGGTTTTCTTTAACCAGTTTAACCCGTTTTGAAAACCATTTTAATCTTTTTCCATCATGAAACCATTTAATAAAAACCAAGTAGGAATAATAAAATACTCCTCCCCCCCCCCCCAAAAAAAAAAAAAAAAAAAAAAAAAAAAGAGATGTAAAGTTTCCTAAATCCACATTTTCTGTTCACCACGTAAGCAAATAGTCGGAGGGAAAAAAAGCAGCATACTATAAACCATACTATCCAAACCATAGTCATTCATCATATAAAAGATGGCACATATATTATGGTGATATTAATTTAAATTTTTTTATTAGGGAGGGGGGATATAGAATTTTCTAAACATATGAATTAAATTCTATTTAAAAAAAATGTTTATTTATAAAGAAGAAAAATGCAAACAGCAGCTGTGTATTAATTGTAATTTTATTGCGTCTGAAGAAAAATAGTTGATGTGTTTTCCCCGGATTTTTCTTGATATTTCTTTTTACTATTAACATTACATAATTTTTCCCCTCCACAACGGAAACGAGCTTTGTAATCTGAAATCTTACTGCATAAATACATCACGAACACAATATGTCATTTTCTAATTTATACGACACTCTTTTCTTCATCCATCGTCCTCTGTCCAATTTTTGGTGCAGCATTTATTCTCATTTTAATCTGCATTTGATTTTCTTCGCTTAGCCAAAAGATGATACTAACATGTTATTAATTTTTATGTCAAACAATAATCATTCATTCCAGAACAGATGACTTATAAATGAGCGATAATTTCCCATTTTATTGTGTCTATAGAAAATAAATAAGCTTTTTTTCCCAGGAATTTCTAGACACTTACTCTATTATACTATCAACGTTACAGAATTAAATACTTACCATTATTTATACTTACCATTATTACTTACCATTACTTATCATTAATTCCAAAAGAGATGACTAAAAAATGAGCAATAATTTCAGTTTTAGAGTGTACATAGAAAAGTAATAGACATTTTCCTCCAGGCATTTCTAGCTCGAATACCTTATTTTGTTATCAACATAACAGAATTAAAGATTCCCCCCCCCCCCCCCACAACTGGAAAGAGCTTTGTAATCTGAAATTTTACTGCATCAACACAACGAAATGATATGGTCGTTTTCCAATTTATACAAAACTCTTTTCTTCGTCCATCTTCCTTTGTCCAACTCTTGATGCAGCGTCATTTCACTCCGTAATCCGCATTTGTTTTCACCACTTACCCAAAAGATAATACTAACAACTTTTTGTGTCAATTAATAATCTTTCATTCCAGTAGGGATCACTGAAAATTGTGCGATAATTTCAATCGTTTGTCGTCATATAGAAAAAGCTAATACTCTTTTCTCTCGAGGCATTGCCAGACACATATCGTACATTACTATCAACGTTACATAATTTTTTTTTCTGACAACGGGAAAATGTTTTGTTACCTGAAATCTTACTACATCACGACATTATCCTAGTTTCCAATTTGTATAACTATGTTGTTAATATTTCCCCCCCCCCCCCATTTTAGCTTCTTTCTCCCTCTGTCCAATTCTTGATGCTGAGTCCATTCTCTTCTTAATCCACATTTGCTTTTTATCACTTTGCCGAAAGGTGATACTAACAAATCATTATTTTTTATATCAAACAATTACATTCTTTCTAGAAGATATAACTAAAAACTGTGTGATAATTTCAGTTTTATTGGTTCTATAGAAAAAGATAATTGGCGTTTTCCTCCAGGCACTTACCCTATTTTACTATCAACGTTGCATAATTGAATATTTTTTTTTCTTTACAACGGGAAAATATTTTGTAATTTAAAATCTTACTGCATCCACATCATGAACACAATATCCTCATTTTCCTTTAAACAAAACCCCTTTCTAAATCCGTCTTCCATTATCTAACTCTGGATGTAGTATCTATTCTCTTCTTAATCCACATTTACTTTTCATCATTTAGCCAAAAGGTGATACTAAAAATTTATTAATTTTCGTATCAAAAACAATCATTAATTCCAAAAGAGATGGCTAAAAAAATGAGCGATAAATTCAATATTCATCATTAGAGCACAAAGAAAAGTAATAGACATTTTTCTCCAAGCATTTCTAGACTCAATACCTTATTTTGTTATCAACATAACATAATTAAATATTTTTTCCCCTCAGAACTACAAAGGGCTTTGTAATCTGAAATCTCACTGCATCTACATCACGAGCCACGATACCCTCAATTCCCATTTATACAAAACTCTTTTTCTCCATCCATCTTCTTCTGTCCAACTCGTGATCCATTCTCTTTTTTATCCATATTTTTTTCTTTTCATCACTTAGCCGAAAGATGATAATAATAAATTATTAATTTTCGTATGAAACAACGATCATTAATTCCAAAAGAAATGACTAAAAATTGAGGGATAATTTTAGTTTTAGAGTGCACACAGAAAAGTAATAGACATTTTTCTCCAAGAATTTTTAGACTCAAATACCTCATTTTGCGATCAACATAACATAATTAAATATTTTCTTCCTTCGAAACTGAAAAGAGCTTTGTAATCTGAAATCTCACTGCATCTACATCACGAGCCACGATACCCGCATTTTCCACTCTTTTTCTCCATCCATCTTCCTCTGTCCAACTCTTGATCCATTCTCTTCTTTATCCACATTTTTTCTTTTCATCACTTAGCCGAAAGTTGAAAAATAACAAATTATTAATTTTCGTATCAAACAACAATCATTAATTCCAAAATATATGACTAAAAAATGAGCGATAAATTAATTTTTATTTTGCACAGAGAAAAGTAATAGACATTTTCCTCCAGGCATTTAAACTCATATCTTATTTTACGATTAACATAACATAATTAGATATTTTTTTTTCTTTCACAACTGGAAAGAGCTTTGTAATCTGAAATCTCACTGCATGTACATCACGAGCCACGATATACCCTCATTTCCCATTTATACAAAACTCTTTTTCTCCATCCATCTTCCCTCTGTCCAACTCTTGATGCGGCGTCCATTCTCTTCTTAATCCGCATTTGCTTTTCACCACTTAGCCAAAAGGTGATACTAACAGAATAATTTTATTAAACGCGAGCCATCAAGCTTTTGCTCGAGATTTGTTCTCTCCTTAATGGCCGCATTTCAGATTTCCGGGTACATCATGTCCTTTACCCCCCCCCCCCCTCCTTTTTCGCTCGAGAACAGCGAACGAATTATCTTCAGTTTCTACCGACATTAACCTACCCACTTTATCGCTTTCGCCCGCAAGTGAGTAAGTGGTATAGCATTTCCACACGTCCGCTTCCCTCCAAATTTCCTCCATTCCTTTGATTCGCTACCCGGCTATTTGAACGCGCGGCCCCCCATCAAAGCGCCATAGCGGCGAAACCACAACTGTGGTAACCCGATTTAACTTTTTATCTTTGGACAGTTTTCTTCGGGTTGGCGCTGGTAGTGATTTGTCTTGGGCCTTAAATGGGTGATCCTACCATTTTATCTCTCCGAAGCTGATGCCGTTTCCTTCATTTTTTTTTCTTTTTTTTCTTTCTCTTTCTTTTTATTTACCTACACTACTCTTCGAATGGGGCTGAATTTTCCGTCTTCATCTTCCATTCTGAATGTGGAATTTTTCTTTTCATTCTCTTTTTCTTATCTATTTTTTAAAAGGAAGAGTGAGCTTCTTCGAAAGACGAACGAAACAATAATAAGACGTTATTTTCAAAGACAATCAAACGAAATGAGCCGAGTTCTTTGTTGTTAATGTATAACTGCCCTAAATTGAACTTTCAGACATTATTTTATAGCCAACTGTGAGTAAATTTCGGGGAAAAGATCCTTTAAAAATTCAACTAATTTTCGGGGGATTTCATTATGAAGACTTCAAAATAAATAAATAAATAAATAAATAAATAAATAAATAAATAAAAACCTTTTTTTATTATTATTAAAATTTTGTCAATCTATACAAGTATGTGCTAAAAATGTGCTTAATATATTTGTGCCGTTTACTTCAATATTTATTTTATACAATCAAAATCATACCAACCAATGCAAACATGTGTTAAAAATGAACTTAATATAATTGTGCCATTTATATATGCATAAATATTTGTAATCAAAATCATACAAATCAGTACAAACATAGTTTAACATAACTGTGCCATTTATTTCAATATTTCCTTTCTTATATAACATCATTATCACTATCATCATAATCAATCGTTTTCGATCTACTGCTGGATGCAAGTCTCCTCTAGATTTTACCAATGTTTCCTGTCTAGTGCTTTCGTCATCCAATTTACACCGGCCACTTTTCTGATTTCGCCGTGTATACCATTCTTCGAAAGGAGTGAAATTTTCTGTCTTCCATTCTAAAAATATATAGTATATATATATATATATATATATATATATATATATTTTTTTTTTTTTTTTTTTTTTTCAAGTGTGAGAATCTTTGAAGATGTACAAAACAATAATAAGACATTATTGTTAAAAACAATCAAACGAAATAAGCTGCGTTCTTTGGTTATTAATATATAAGAATGAACTTTCAGGCCAACTAGGAATGGCCAACTAAGCCATTCCTAGTTGGCCATTTTATGGCCAACAAGGAATAAATTTTATGAATGATACCCTCTAAAAACATAACCGATTCTGGGTGGCTTTCATTGTAAAGATTCATAAATAGTGCACTTCAAACATGACTTTTTCTTTACCCCCTGTAATCAAAATTATACCAACCAATGCAAACATATTTAAAAACTTTTCGTTATAATTTGTCATTTATTTCAATATTTCTCTTCCTTTTTTTCTGTTTTTAAACACAAGTCTTTGAGCAGGCCTGAATTTTTCGTCTTCATCTTTTACTTTGGATGTGGAATTAAGAAAACAATTAAATTGAAATTATTGGTTAGTATGTAAATTTATTAAAGTATAATTAATTCAAGTTCGTAATTTTTTCAACTCTTACATAGTCACCAAAGGCTCTATTACAATGATTTTTAAGGATAATTAAAAACTATTGGGAAGGGGAAAATGCATTCAGAAGAAGTATTAATGGGTTAAATAAAAATTTTAATTTTATTTATTTATTTATTTTACAAATTATAAATGAATAACTGTCTTCAATTTTAATTGCGTAATTTTTATTTTATATTCAGAAATTATGTTAAGTTCAAGTTTAAATACTTACGTTTTGGATTCTAAGTAATATATGTTCATATTTAAAACAAAAAAAAAAAAAAAAAATGTGCGAAAAGATTACTTTTTTAGGAAATAAAAATAAAAATCTTCAAGATAATTCAAGGATAATTAAAAATTATAATTACGAAACTTTGATACATAAACGACTTTAAATTCGATGCCATAAATTTAAGCTTTAATCAATCAATAAAGTCATTTTTCAAGGCTTCTGCCCCCCCCCCTTTCTTACCTTTTCAGATACATTAAAATTCTATATCTATTACCTAATGAGCATCTTGAAATGATTGATCTGGGAATTTTTTTATATTAGATTTTCTCAATTAAAATATGTTTTTAAATAAAAAGATAAAATTTAAAATTATGTTTGATAAAAGTAGTATTTCAGAAAATAAAATTAAAAATTTTCAAAATAATTTAGAGATAATTAAAAATTATAATTACAAAACTTTTGATACAAAAATGACTTAAAATTTGGTATCATAAATTTCATTTGAAACCTGTCAGCGAAAAACAAATTTCAATTTTCTTGGCTTCTCCTCCCTCCCCCCTTCCTTTTAGAAACATTGAAATTCTATATATGTTTCCTAATGAACAACTTAAAAATATTGATGTGATAATTTTATATTAGATTTTCGCATTTAAAAATATGTTTTTGAACAAAAAATTAAAGTCTAGAATTATGTTTGTAAGGTTATTATTTAAGAAAATATAAATAAAAATATTAAAATAATTCAACGATGTTTAAAAATTATAATTAGGAAACTTTGGTCAAAAAGTGATATGAAAATTGATATAATAAATTTAAACTGATATCTATCAAAAAAAAAAGAAAAGAAAAAGAAAAGAAAAGAAAGAAAGAAAAAAGAAGGAAAAAGAAAGAAAGGAAAAAGAAGGAAAAAGAAAGAAAAAAAAATAGTTTTCTAGGCTTTTTCTTCCCCTTTTCAGATACATTAAAATTCTATATCTGTTTTCAAACGAACATCTTAAAATGATTGATCAAACAATTTTACATTAGATTTTCAAATTTAGATTTTTGAATTTTATATTAATTTATATTTCGCAATTAAAAATCTGATTTTGAATAAAAAATAAAGCCTGGGTTATGGTTGGGCATTGCATTTATTTTTCTTCTTATCAAGACTACTTTCTCTCTACGTTTATCAAAATAGTTTTTAAACATTAAACAACTAAACTTGTTCTTATCAATTTTTAAATTTGTCAATAAAATATACGTTGGATAGCAGCCTTTTTTTTTTTTTTTTTTTTTTTTTTTTTTTCTAGTATTTGGTTTTATAAAATTATGTTTTTAATTATTATTAAAATATATTTTTAAAAAGCAATACAAAAGTCCAAAATAAATCCAAAATTTTTAATATAATTTTAGATGATTCGTATGTAGATTGTTTCTTGCTGATATCTCTTTTGGGATGTTTTTACTCCTGAAGATGGTTTTGAAGATTAAACCGAAGTGTTGACTTTCATTTATTCTTTTTTTTTTCATTGCCTTTAAGTTTATGAATAAAGTATTCGTTGGATAACAACTACTATTTTGTTTAGTATTCGATTTTAAAATGTAAAGTCCTTAATTATTATGTTTTTAAGCTTATTTAAAAAAACAATAGAAAAATCCAAAATAGATTCGAATGTTTGAATATAATTTTAAATAACGTAACATCAATACAAATATCCAAAATAAATCCAAATGTTTGAAGATAATTTTAGACCAATGTAGCATGTAGATTATTTCCATCTGATTTGTGTTTTTGAAAAATTTTACTCCTGAATATGGTTTTGAAAATTAAGCCGAAAAGATAAATTTTATTTTATTGGTGTGTTTTTTTTTCATTCTTTTTAAATTTATGAATAAAGTACACGTTTTCTAGCAACCGCTATTTTGTTTAATATTCAATTTTAAAACGTAAAGTCTTTAATTAATATGTTTAAAACATATTTAAAAAAAATACACAATACACAAATCCAAAATTCACTTTTTTTTAACAGGATATTTTTTTAATATAAGCAAAAATGATTTTCTATTTCTTCCTTTTTCTTCCTTTTTTCTTTTATATTATTATTATTATTATTATCATTATTACATGTTATACAATTAACTGTTTTTTTTTCTTTGGTGATGCTGTAAATGTTTTCCTGCACTGAACATTTATGTTTTATGCAACATTTATGTAATTACAACATAAATTACATTGAAAATCGTTTTTTTTTAGTGGCCTCTTCACCGATAGCGTCAGTATCTACGACGACAGAACCCGAATCTCCGGCGGAAATTAAACCAGAAGGACCCAACAGCCATACAACTGATCCTATTCAGGATGATCCACGGACGCCTGGCCCCACAGATGACGAAGGGGAATCCAAGAAAGGAAGCGAATTGGGACAGGGACCGCCAGACACCGGCCCGGGACACAAAGTCAAGCAACGTAGATCTCGCACCAATTTCACCCTCGAACAGTTGAACGAATTAGAAAGATTATTCGACGAAACTCATTACCCCGATGCTTTTATGAGGGAGGAGTTATCACAGAGGTTAGGGTTATCAGAAGCTAGGGTGCAAGTAAGTTTTATTACGATATTTCTTAAATGTTTGAATTCAATACTATATTTCTAAAATTTATTAAGTCAATTGAAAAAAAGCGTTTTCTCTTTCGCTAATGCTAATCCTATGGAAGAAATTTATAAAGATACCTCGATTCCAGTATTTTTAAATGTTTTTTTTCCCTACTGGATAGCTGAGATCGATCTGTGCAAAGACCATTTTTTATTTTTTCAATTTTATTTAAAAACATTTTGAATGAGGCCACTTTCCTTTCCCGAACCGGTTTCGTAAGTAATGCATCCTCATTAAAATTAATCTGCACTTAAAATCGAAAAATCGCAAATCTGCAATCAAAATCGGTCTTTTTACAGTTCAATCTCAGCCATCCATTGCAAATATATATATATATATTAAAAATATTAAAATGCAAACAAGATATCTTTATGAATTTCTTCCACAAAAATAGAATTAACAAATGATTTTTTTTTTTTTTTTTTTTTTTTTTTTGTATGGCTCAATAGAACTTTTTCGTATATTAAATCTATAATAAAATATAAATCTTATCTTTATTCAAGTATCTCACATATTTATTTAATTCGAAATAGATAATTCTTTTTATCAAGAGATCCGGTATTCCTCTGATCATCCGAACAATTTTCTTTTGTATATTTCTTATGAGTATTTACACCAATTTGGCATGGGGATTTTTCTACTTTGGTTCATGCAGAGAATAATAATTCGTATATGGTTAGAGTTCGTATTAAAAAAATAAGATTAATGGGGTTAACTTTTTAAGCTATGAAACTATGTTATTTACTTCACACTTCTACATATTTAATTTACATTTAACTTTCATGGAATCAAGAACAGTGTTATGCCGATAACACATTTTATACTGTCTCACACAGAAAAACATTTCTATGCATACATAATATATGAAGTCACAACAGCACAATTTGCAAGGAAATATTGACTTCCATCAATATTTGTGGATAAAATGCGAATTGCATTCTTGTTTTGTAATTCTATATATTAACTTCTGGGTTATTAATAATGCTCCTTTCTTTAATTATCTTTATTTATAGGATTATTTTTTGGTATTATTGCATTAGAACCAACTTTGATAATAATAATATTGATAATAATAATAATCGAGCAAGGGGAGTATTGCTGCAATAAAATGTCACTGTTTTACGTGATTCATGATTTGGTTGATATATTACCATATTGGATCTTTTCCGAAATTTATCATTGATTTTTTTTTTTTTTTTTTTTTTGCCTTAAATTTTATTTATTTTTGGTTATATCACTATAATAATAATTATTATCGTCGTCTTATTCTACATCATTATTAGTACTTTGAGTTGTGAATGAAAATTATTGAATATTTGTCTTCACGGCTATTTCTCACTATTTCTATTTCCTCCTGTTTTATACTGTAAATCTGTTAAAGTTTTTTATCCTCGTATGGCTAGACAGAAATTAGAATCATGAAAAGCAATATGGGGTCACTCAGTAACCCATAATTTAAAAACACATACGAAACCATATGAACATATGAAACTTATTTACCATATGAAACCAATTCCAAAATTTAGCTTTTAAAATTAATTTAAGAATATATATATAACAGTAGCACCAACAGAAAGAAACAGGAAATGCAATATTATTGCAATAAAAGATTTTAAAAACAAAATGATCATTAATTTGCATTAGGATTGAACTTGTGCTGGAGTCGGAAAATAACACCTCTTGATTTTCCGAGAATTAAATATGATTTTTATTAATATTATATTATTATTTTATTATTTTGTAAAATTATACTATTATATATTATTTTTATATTAAATATAATCTTTTAAATATAATTTGTAATGAGTATAAAAGAATCACCGATTTTTTACAACTTTCATAAAAATATACAATATTAAATTTTCATCAACCCCCTTTCTTTTTTCTACAAAATTGATTTTTAGCAATCAGTTTTTACTTTACTTATAGTCTGGCAGGAATTGGTTTGTTTATCTGTAAAATTACTTTTCTAGCACGGGGAGTATTGCTACAGTAAAATGTCGGTGCCTTGCGTGATACGAGATTTGGTGAAAATTTAACAATGTTGAATCTTTCAAGGGCTATCTTTTCTAAAATTTATTATTGGTACTCTTAGGCTGATATTAGGATAGGCCCATGTCAAATCTTCACTACCCCGCTTTCTTTTTTCTTCAAAGTTAACTTTTACCTACCATGTTTCACTTTTACGTATAGCCTGGCTGGAATTGGTTTGTTTGCCTGTAAAAGTACTTTCCTAGGAAGGAGAGTAATGCTGTAGTAAAATGTCGCTGCTTTGCGTGTTTCATGATTTGTTTGAAATTTCACAATATTGAATCTTTCAAGGGTCATCTTTTCTAAAATTTACTATTGAAATTCTCAGGCTGATATTTGAATAAATCCATGTCAAATTTTCACTATCCCGCTTTTTTTTTCCTTCAAAGTTGACTTTTACCAATTATGTTTTACTTTTACTTATAGTCTGGCTGGAATTGGTTTGTTGGCCTGTAAAAGTGCTTTCCTATCAAGGGGAGTATTGCTGCAGTAAAATGTTCTGCTTTTCGTGCTTCATGATTCGGTTGAAATTTCACAATATTGAATCTCTCAAGGGTTATCTTTTCTAAAATTTATTATTAAAAATTCTTAGGCTGATATTTGAGCTATTTTTTTCTTTTATTTCTCTAACAAAAACATCATCATCGTTTTATTCTTCATCATTACTAGAATTTTAGGTTATTACTGAAAATTACTGAATATTTGTCTTTAAAGTCGTTTCTCATCTCTTCACTATCCTCTTTTTTTATACTTCACGCAGTAAATGTCTTTAATAACAATGAGGCATCTTATCTTACAGAAATAATTTATAATGAGTAAAAAAAATAATCACTGATGTTTTACAACCTCAATTCATTTTATTATTTATTTTATTTTATTTTATTATTTTTTATTTTTACTTATTTATTTATTTTTTGTTTTGTTTTGTTTTCGTTTTTTACAAAATTGACTTTTTAAAATCATGTTTCACTTTTAATTATAGTTAGGGTGGAATTCGTTAGTTTGCCTGTAAAAGTACTTTTCTAGCAAGGGCAGCATTGCTGCAGTAAAAGTCGCTGCTTTACGTGTTTCATGATTTGGTTGAAATTTCACAATATTGAATCTTTCAAGGGTTATCTTTTCTAAAATTCATTATTGAAATTCTTAGGCTGATATTTGAACAGACCCACGTCAAATTTTCACGATCCCGCTTTCTTTTTTCTTTAAAATTGACTTTTACCAATTATGTTTTACTTTTACTTATAGCCTGGTTTATTTTCCTGTAAAAGTACTTTCCTAGCAAGGAGAGTAATGCTGCAGTAAAATGACACTGCTTTACGTGTTTCATAATTTGGTTGATATTTCACAATGTTGAATCTTTTAAGGTTATCTTTTCTAAAATTTATTATTGAAACTTTTTGGCTGATATTTGAATAGGCCCATGTCAAATTTTCACTACACCACTTTCTTTTTTCTTCAAAGTTGACTTTTACCAAATATGCTTTACTTTTAGTTATAGCCTGACTGGAATTGGTTCGCTTGCCTAGTACAGTAAATGTACTTTAATAGCAAGGAGAGTAATGCGTCAGTAAAATGTTGGTGCCTTACGTGCTTCATGATTTGGTTGAAATTTCACAATACTTAATCTTTCAAGAGTCATCTTTTCTAAAATTTATTATTGAAATTCTTTGGCTAATATTTGAGCTATCTTTATTTTGTTTTCTTCTTTTATTTCTCTATTACAATAACAATCATCATCGTTTTATTCTTCGTCATTATTAAAATTTTAGGTTATTGCTGAAAATTACTGAAGATTTGTCTTTAAGGCCATTTCTCATCGCTTCTCTGTCATTGTTTTATGCTTCACACATTAAAGGTATTTAATAACAATGAAGCATCTTATCTTTTAAATATAATTTATAATAAGTAAAAAATAATAATCTCTGATATTTTACAACCTCATTTTTTTATTATTATTCATTTATTTATTTATTTATTTTGTTGTTTTTATTTTATTTTATTTTATTTTATTTTTGTTTTTGTTTTTTACAAAGATGACTTTTTTTAAATCATGTTTCACTTTTAATTATAGTTAGGGTGGAATTCTTTAGTTACCTGTAAAAGTACTTTCCTAGCAAGGGCAGCATTACTGCAGTAAAATGTCGCTGCTTTACGTGCTTCATGATTTGGTTGAAATTTCACAATTCTGAATCCTTTTCAGTGATAAAATTTATTATTGATATTTTTAGGCCGAAATTTCAGCTATCTTTATTTCATTTGTTTTCGGCTCTTTTACTATTACAATATTCTTTGTCTTATTCTTTATTTTTATTACTATTTTGGGTTAAGTTTGAAAATTGTTGAATATTTGTCATCAAGGTAGTTTCTCACCACTTTTCTTTTAATCTTTTTTTAATAATTGAAACAATAAAAGTATTTAATAACAATAAATTTAAGGCATCTTATCTTTTAAATATAATTTGTAATGTTTTCCGTTGTATAATTTATATTTTTTCCCTTTCATTTTTATTACAAATAGACTTACACCGATCATGTTTTAATATTAGGGACTGTCCATATGTAACGTTATCATTTTTTTAATAATTTTGGATACCCTCTCTTTTACGATATCATACGTTATCATTCCAGGACTACTCCCTACCACACACACACATTTCCTAATGATTTCGTTAATAATATCTAACATTTTTTTTTTTTTTTTTTTTTTGAATAATAAACATATATTAGGCTAAACATTAAGTATTCGCATACTTAACTGATTCCAATGAAAAGAAATTAATAAAATATTAATATTGTATGTAAAATAACTTCATATCAAATAATGCGTTAAAGAAATAACTATTATTTAAAAATATTGAACCAATAGCTTCTTGTTATAGTGTATTCAACAATAATATGTTTTCTTAACTTATCCTTGCAGACACGGGGAAGGGGGAGGATCTGATCTTCTAACAGGTGGGTACAAGTAAACATAATAAGTACCATTTTAAACATACTTCGGAAATAGTTTCTCGCACAGCTGATTACATATGCATAGGCGTATGATACTAGAATAAAAATTCCAAACGTTTCAAGCATTCCACATTTTGGTATTAAAAAAACGATAATCGTTTAATGATTTTAATAATATTGTTTTCTTAAAACTAAATAGCTGATTAAAAATGATAAGAGACTATTTCGATGTAAAGAACAAGTTAAAATGAAAATTTTTTGGTTGGATCAAAGATGATAATATGTAAGGCAACACTATGGCAACACTTTCCTCTGCAATTTCGGTTTTGCAATTTTCGCTACTGCAAATTTTACATTTCTAAACATCGCATAATTTTTACATTGTCGTATAGAGAATAAAAATGTACTTTTAAATGCAATTTGTTTGAAAACTGTATATCAATTTATTTTTGAGATATTAATTTTTTTATAGTTTTTAGTACCAATTTTGTAATTGTGGCAACAGAATCACTCCATCTTTTCTTAAAATTGAAAAAAAAAATAGAAATTAAAATGCGTCTTCTATAAAATCCAGTGAATTTCGTTTTTATTTCGTTTAATAATTTGGACAATTGAGTTTCATAGTATTTTGTTAATTTTAGCTTAAAATAATATTTGCTTGAGAGTTAGACTGACCAATATAAGATGTATTTTTTACTTAACTAATTTTGCAGATTTATTATAAATAAATAAAATAGCTCTTTTTTAAAGATTTTCTTTCGTCAAATTTCGACGGGTTCCACCTCGTAATATTAAAGGACAAATACGTTCACTCCCTTAAGATATCTTGCGATTTGTTCCAGTTACCCCCACCTCCTCCCCTCCCTAAAGTGATAACGTTATATGCGCACACCCCTTACGGTAAAGAATCATAATTGTGAAAATTCAACCAAATTATGATCCACGTAAAGCAGCGACATTTTTCTGCAGCAATACTCTCCTTGCTAAGAAAGTAATTTTACAGGCAAACTAATGAATTACCTCTCGAAGAAGCCTGGCTGTGATTCGTTAGTTTGCCTGTAAAAGTACTTTCCTAGCGAGGGAAATATTACTGCAGAAAAATGTCGCTTCTTTACGTGGATCGTGATTCAGTTGAAATTTCACAATTCGGAATCTTTTTAGCTTAACTTTTCCAAAATTTATCATTGAAATTATAAGTACCGTCATTCGGCTTTCCCAAACTGCGGTTAAAAATGAAACGTGTAATAAATAAAATTTCTTTGAATAAAACTAATTAGCAATTCTGAATTCTGATAGATTGCGGCCTTAACTTAAATTACTTTATTTACCGGTTTACAAATTGAGTTTGGTATCACATTGGTTGTTTTTATTGTTGTTGCTGCTGTTTTCATATTTAACGCATGATTTTACTGGAAGAAATTTTTGTTTAGAAACATTATTCACACTTCAGGCTGTAAAGAAATAAAAACATTTTTTATTCCTTAACATGTCTTTTTTGCAAATCAATGGTATTTATATATGTTATTTGATATTTTAGCTTTTACATTGATTTTATTCACAAACCAGCATTTTGAATGTCAATTTAGAATGAGATTGTCTCTACATAAAGATATCACAAATTTTGTTTATGTATTATAATTATTTTCTCAGAAAATAATATCTTAAAAGCAAACATTTATTGCAGATATAAATGTTGTACTATATCTATACAATTCTCTTGTAAATATACTTGTTTAATTATTCCTCTGAGTATAAATCTCCAGTTCATTATTTAGTAGTTTAGGGGGTTATCTAGTAGCTAGTAATTACAAAATTATATTGATGAAACGCTTTTAAAAATAAAGTCTTAGATGTTGTTATACAACATGTATTTAGTGATAAAAAAGTTGCTAAAAAACAGTTATTTATTATCATTACATTAAAGAAAGGGTAAAAAATAATTACCCCCGCCAGAAAAGAAAAAATGTATTTCAAAGAAATGATTTTTCTGTGCCTGAAATAAATAAAGGTATCTAAAATTTTGTTTTCTATTAAAAATATTAATCTTATCTTCTTAATTGTTAATTGTTTAAACATGCATTTCATAATGTTTGATTTTTAATAAAATTCCGTTTTTATTTTTATTTTTATATTCATGTCATTTTCTTTTTTTAACTTGAATAGGCGTAGTTTTCTTATTATTTTTTATTGTTCTATCATAATAATAGATTTGCATTATCTTATGCATATGTAACAATAGGGATATCATTAAATAGCTTTTAAATATAAATATTCAAGATTTAAGGTATGTGCCACCTTCAAGGTACTTTTAAAAAACATATGAAATTTTTATCGAACATATGATTTTTTTAAATTAAAACGGGGGATAAAATTATGAATTCCTATAAATTTTAATAGAATTTTAATTAACGTTTCAAATTTAGGCAATATTTAATCAAATTTTAGTAAAGAATTGCGTTCATATCAAAGCTTCTGTAACGACATCTTTTCAATAAATTTCATTATTTTTCTTTTCTTTCTTTTTTTTTTTTTTTTTTTTTTTTAATTTTTTTTTAAATGTTTGTTTCTGTAGGTAGAGATATCTGAGGCATATCTGAATGCTTGTTATGTCCTGATTAGAAATTTAAAAATTTGTAGTACCAAAAATTATAAAACTGAAATTTCATTTGAAACTTGTTTATTGTTGGTCGAGGAATATTAATGTTTAATCCATGGCGTACATAATATAGGACTCTGTTATTATGCAAGTCACATTTTGATCATCATAAAAATCATCTTTATTTTTATTATTACTTTTTGTAAATGTAAAATTTATTTAGAAATCTAAAATTTTAGTCTTTAAAAATATCATTTTTCAAATGGTCGATGTAATTTGTTAAATTGCATTTTTTTTTCTTTTTAATGTATTAGCAAATGACTTACATGTGTTATGATGCAAAAAATGTAATACGTCTTAACGATTGCATTCCTATACATAATGAACTTGTTTACATCATGTTGAAAAAATTATGTTTTATTAGCACATTTTAAAAATTACAAAAAAAAAAAAATAAAAAAAATAAAAAAAAAAAAAAAAAAAAAAAAAAAAAAAAAAGCGGAACAATTTTGCATTTTTACTCGGCAATCTGGATGTTTTAATAAACTTTTAAAGATATATTACTTTCAAACTAAAAATTTTAAATATTTGATTACATAATGATCTATAGTTTTATTATTTATACGGTATTTTATTATGAAAAATGAAGTTAAGCATTTAAAATAAAAATACATAACATACAAAAAAGAAAATCAAAATAAAAGAACACTAATTTTATCCAAATCCTCTTATAAATATGAATTACCATGACTTACCATGACCATATCACTTTAGATAATATTAAATAATGTGCGCATGGGTGTCAAAACATAAAAAAAGAAAAAGTAATATAACTGTTGTCCTCTCCTAGTCCCATCTGGACGGGTGACGACGAGGTCACGTGATTGTGTGCATTTTGCTTTTATTCACTGGTGGGCCAAAACTAATCCGATTAGCCCCCGACATCGGAAATTACCAGACACTGAATGTCGATGACAGTGGCTGCACGTACCCGATCCCCCGATATTCTTGCAAATAGAAAAGCGAACTTTCCGATTTTTCCATCCCTCCCCCTCCCCCTCTCCTTTTTTTCTTCCTAAATGAATATTTACCCTGTGGTGTAAGTGGTTTGTTGAGGGGATTTTTTTTATGTGTATGGGAAAGTGTTTACAGTGGGTAAAGTTTTATTTGAATGTTTGCCAATAAAACTTGTAAATGAATACTGACCAGATATTTTAGCCACCATGTTGTTTTGCGAATGTCTTTATGTTTATAGGGTAACACCCCCATTAATTGGCACATTAAGAATTTGTCTTTAAACTTCCTTTTGTTTTCATCACCAAGAAATAAAATATTTACTTGCAAATATTTTTAAATCAAAGAGTGTAAATCTGTGCATCTATTTTGCCCACTAAAAGCAGAAATATTTGGAAAAGTATTTTTATAAAAATTTATTTATAAAAAGTTGCTGTAATCACCAGTAATTGGCATCTAGGCTTTTACACAATTAAAGTAACTTTTTTCAACTAAACAAAGATGTTGTCAGTTAAAATTAAAAATATATTATAAATCAGATAATAATAAAATGAAGTGTATGCCTTTCTTAATCGAGAGAAGAAGCATTTGCAACAAAAATGGGCAATTCGATACAAGCCATAATTGTTTCTTTTTCCAAGGCATTATTGTGATCTAGTAGCATAAATCAAAGTTATAATATTTAAAGTAAAAGATCATATAACTGGCATATGGTCTTGCATTTTTAAAAGACTGGATAAAAATCTTATTTTAGGACATATTTGTAGGATGTGCCAATCACTGGTGCATGCCAATTACAGGGGATGTTACTTTATTCGTAAGAAAATAGTATGGGATATTTGTGGATATTTTCGATTTCCGGGTTTTAATGAATTTGCATCTTTTGGAACAGCATCAGGTACGATTCGAGAACTTTTGTACCAATATTTGTTTGAGCTCGAGTGTTTAGGTCTGCACGTTACAGTAAAGTTATAGGGGCTGTAACACAAAAGCTAACGCAGGGAATTATATGGAACATCATACATAATTTCATCTTCATATAAATTGGAGCTAATTAGATATATTTTTTCTAAGTCCTTCCCGTATATTCGTTCATGGTTTAAGGGTATTCTCAACTGTTTCACTCAACAAGCATAAAACGTTTTGACACATTTAAAAATTCATTTTTCTACGGAAAGATATAAAATTGGAAGGCGTCTGAACACTGAGAAAAAATATGGTTCTGGCATATAGAATCTAAGTAATGGCTCTAGAAAAAATAGTTCCACGTCATTCTTATAAATTTTAGTTCCATTTCTTAGAGAGTTCCAGAGTCTCTTACTAGAATTCAAGTACGTTTTCCGATATTTTTGTTGCCAAATTTATCTACAAATCTCTTCAAATAGATGCGAACACAAGAGATTTGATTTAGTAACTAGAATTATAGCTTAAGAAATCATTCCTAAAATCAAGCAATAATTTTTCGCTACTGAAACGGTTCAATGTTGTTTCGTCTCCTAGAAAAGAAGAGACTAGAAATGTCAAGTCATTTCGCCTATTAGCTTATCGCCTATAGCTTAGTTGTTTACCCTACTCGCATAGTTTGGACATCTATATTTCTAGTTTAGGTATTTGGAAAGTGACTAACTATTCGTTCTAGTTGAAGGCAGCATATTTTTTTCTTAGTGTAGGGAAGCGCTCTCAATTGGAACTGAGATTCACATTTTATGATAGCTAAATTACTTACCGTGTTATGAGTTATTTTGATCACGCGATCACGCGATTTTTTTTCCATTTCGTTGACTTTTTTTTTTTTTTTTTTTGTTCTTGCTTTTGTCGGTAAATGCCTAAAAAACGACAACTTTGATGTTCTGAAATATCTATTTTGCGTTTACGAAAAAAACTGAAAAATGAGAGCAATTCGATAGTTTGTGCACAACAACACCTAGTAGTTTCATGCATTTCCAAACAAAAAATAAATTAAAACTTGTGTCACAAAGTTGCCCTTTTTGATTTAAGAACACCCTTAAGAGCATGACAAATTACAAACGTATCTTGCAACTTGCAACTTAATCCTATTTCACATGAAATGTGCTACAAAAAACGCTGCTCTTTTTTTTTCTGGATATATTGGTCAGAATTGAAAGTTAAAATAATAAAAATGCTAATGGGGAAATATACGAAAAATAGCTTTAATTTGAATGTTTCACTAGTAATTATGATAAAACTAGGTAGCTTCTATATCTAGAAATTTTTTCCGAATATTTACTAATTTCATATACAGGGTGTCCGAAAAGTCTGGAAACGGTCGAATAACTCGAGAAATACATATGAGATTGGAAAACGAAAATATACGTGTTAAATATTTTTAAATAAGCTACTCAATGATACCAAATTTGACCTTCGCAACCAACCCCCTGAGGGTTAGAGGGGGTCCAACTTTGAAATCTTAAATTATAACCCCATTTTGTATTGCAGATTCGGATTCTACGGACAAAAATACGTAACTTTTGTATTTGATGTTTATTTCGAATCCTCGTTTATCACGGTGTAATTGAGCATATTAAATCGATACATATTTCGGTTTTTCCAACCAGGTTTTGCCTGATTGGCCCTAATTTTTTACGTCAAATTCCTCGTCTTTTGCAGTAATAGAGTTTCTTGAAAATCACCCGTGGCGATTATTTCGATAATGCTACACTGTTAAAAATTTGACCCATTTGCTGTAGCGTCACTCCACAGCTTTTATTTCTATAAAATATAAATTATTCTATCTCTTTTATGACCAATGAGAATGCTCCATAACACAGTAAAGTAACCGTTTTCTATAACAGTGGTGGAGTGACGCTGTAGCAAATGAGTCAATTTTTTTTACAGTGTGTGGGTTTTTATGTTTTTCTCTACAAAAATTAATTGAAATATATTAATTTAGTTTTCTATTTGGATTTTTATTTTATCCAGTAAATGGTTTCTAAATAACGACTTACTTGTTTTGATGTTTTAATGTGTAAATATGAACCTCCTCTCCCGAATAGAAAAAGTATATCTTCAGTTTTTGGGGGATAGGTATGTAAATATTTTGCGTTTCAATGAGTTCTGCCTTTTTTTTTTTTTTTTTTTTTTTTTTTTTTTTTAATCATTTAATTCATGGGGGCAGATGGGCGTGCATGGAGTTTTTTAAATAATTTCTATAATGTAGAATAACATATAAGGCAAATTGACCTGCGCGTTTCGACCTTTTATCGTATAAATATGCACCTCCCCTAAGAAATAGAAATAGGATAATTTTCATTATTTGAGGGAGGGGTGTGTGTATATTATGCTTTTCCATGGATTCTGTTGTTTTTAAAAAATCATCTAATACAACTGATGTGGGTGTATGCTTTTTTAAATTATTACTACAGAAAAAATATAGGACAAAATATTATAAAATAATGTTATAAAACATTTTTTGTGCTGGCAATAAAAAATGGGGGTTATAATTTAAGATTTCAAAGTTGGACCCTCCCTGACCCTCAGGCGGTCAGTTGCGAAGGTCAAATTTCCCACATAGCATGCATGTTCACAGTGACGTCACAGTGACGTCACTGTGAGTCACTGTGGTCACGTCACATCTGTGACCAAAATGCCACCCCTCAGTGACGTCACATTGCGACTGAAATGTGACGTCACTTCTGTGACCGAAATGCCACCCCTCAGTGACGTCACATTGTGACTGAAATGTGACCTTCTAAGAAAATTAAAAAATATATACAAAAATTCTTCAAAAGATGTTATTTAATAGAAAAAATATTTTTCTGTCAATTGAAAAAGTTTTTGTGACGTCACTGTACCAAAAGGCCACCACTCAGTGAAGTCACATTGTGACTGAAATGTGACCTTCTTAGATAATTTTAAAAAAATACAAAAATTCTTCAAAGATGTTATTTAATGGAAAAAATATTTTTCTGTCAATTGAAAAAGTTTTTGTGACGTCACTGTAATGCCACTGCAAATAACGTACGTCACGTCACATCTGTGACCAAATGGCCACCATTCAGTGAAGTCACATTGTGACTAAAATGCGACCTTCTTAGAAAATTTTAAAAAAATACAAAAATTCTTCAAAAGATGTTATTTAATGGAAAAAGTTCTTTTCTGTCAATTGAAAAAGTTTTTGTGACGTCACTGTAATGCCTCTGCAAATAACGTACGTCACGTCACATCTCTGACCAAATGGCCACCATTCAGTGAAGTCACATTGTGACTAAAATGCGACCTTCTTAGAAAATTTAAAAAAAATACAAAAATTCTTCAAAAGATGTTATTTAATGGAAAAAGTTCTTTTCTGTCAATTGAAAAAGTTTTTGTGACGTCACTGTAATGTTACTGCAAATAACGTCCCTAATAGCATGAATTCTAATGAATTCTAGCCCCTAATGAATTCTAATTACCTATGAATATTATTATTTACAAAAAACGGTTTTACAATTTATTTTAACTTGAATTGTTTTGAAACTAATAAAAATAAAAGGTAAAAATACATTAAAAAATTCTTTAAATAAAAAAATTTAATCAAAGACACACTCATAAAATTATTGCATAATTAAGTTCCTAAAATACTGTATAGAAAAAGAAAAAACAAAACGGCCATGCGCGTGGAAATTTAAAATCGTCTGCAAACGAAAGGATCACGGAGTATGAAAATTACTCCGTGGAAAGAATAAATAAACGTAAACAGAAATATTTTAAATTGATGATAGACGCAAGAAGTTAGTTGGCGGGAATTTATGGCAGTTGTGGATTGTTTCGTATTGATACGGATTTAACAATTTAAACAAAAAGGTCTACTACAGCTCTTCCAAGTGCAAAATATAAGTCCGAGAAAATTAATGGGGCTTTGACTGTGAAAATGATTTGGTCTTTGCCACTTTAATTATTATCGGATTTAGTTTTTGCGACAAAAAGAACGAATGACTTCGATGGAAAAAAAGGTATGGAAAAAAATTTCATGGTTGCTTTTTAATTATTATTGTTTTAGAACGATTTTAATTAGCTACTCAAAAACATGCTATAAAACATCAATTCTCCGTTAACTTTATAAAGTTTAATACATTAATTATTTATTTTGTTGACATAGACCACTTGATTATTAATAATTTGGATTAGGTTGTTAAAGGTAGTGATTTTAATTGCACTTTAATCTGCGTTGTTTCCTCATTTAAAATATCTGGTTAAAATAATATGTTTCCATAAACATAAAATCTTATATTTTTTAATAAAGAAGCTTTAAATAGAATAAAATTATTTGCAAACATCTTTTTTTAATTTTTGTATTAAGTAATCTTCTGAAACATTACATAAATTTATTTAAAAAATTACATGTTCAGAAGAGGAATTTATAAGAGAAGGAGAAGAACAATTAAAAGAAATCGTAGATGTTTCATATTAAAAAAATAATGATTGTTTAATGTATTTTTCAAACTGTGAAATGTTATAAAATTTCTAAATGGATAGTGGGTGAAAACGTTTCAGTTGTAAATATTCTTATTGGAATGTTTTCAGAAAGAACTAGAAGTCTGAATGAAAATTTGGAAGCTACGCAATCAATAAGAATTTAAACATGATTGTATTTAAAACAAATAGTGCAAATACTTAAACGGTATGAAGCTAGAAATTAACTGTATTTTATTATTTATTTTTCATTCTAGACACTTTTATTATTTCCTTTCCTGAATGATTTTACAGAGGTAAATTTCACAATATCCATTATATGTAGTATTAGTATACATCGTGATTAACACTATAACGCCCGGAAATTTTACTCAAGTTTGATAATAATATTTCTCACCAGAATTTTTATTCTATTTAATTGATTTATTTAAAGTTAGTGGTTTAAATTTAACTTATTTTTGGAAAAAAATTTCTGGCTGAATTGAAATTTAAACGCATGGTCAGAGTCGAATCGACTCCTTCCGGGCGTTCTAGTGTTACAGTGGGTCTCTTATTTATAATTACTCTCTAATATTATAAATAAAATATTAATAATTACAATTAACGTATTTGTTGTTCAATTTTATCGTTGGAATTTTTATTAGGTAGATGTGTTTGTGATGGACAGCCTTCCAGTAATGGATAGCCCCTTAAATGTTTTTTGTTCATTAATATACTAATAAATATTTAGCTTTAATTTTTTTTCATAATTCCTCTTTGCATGTTTTAATAGTATTTTAATATTTATAGAAGATAGTATTTGAAGACAGTTTGCGATTATTTTTTGATTTGTGACAAATTTGTCACTAACTTTGTGACGGTGGCAGCGTTGTCAATGTTGTGAAGTCACACTGGGACACAATTATACAGTTATGAACATTATTATGTCGTGTAAGATCACTTACATCTATAATTTTATTATACTTTGGCGATACATCTCAATTAAATCTTGGGAGCAGCTATAAAAAGAATGTACCAAAAGAAAGTTACCGAATCAAAATTTAATGCCATGCAGACTTTAATCTTTGTTACACATATATATATATACAGGGGTGCAAAAATCTAGGCGCCAGTGGCTAATCTCACACCACAAAAATTTCAAAGTCTTCTTCGCTCAAAATTTAACAGCAATCTTACTAGAATTTAACACGAAATATTAGATAAAAAGAAATGAAATAATTTTAGTGGTGAGAGACTGCCTGCTGGCGCCCAGATTTTTGCACCCCTGTATATATATATATATATATATATATATATATATATATATATATTGCAATAAATGAGAATATTTAAGACAATTGAATATTCGATCTATAACGATTATTTCAAACTTAGCAATTTGTTTTTTTAATAAGCATTACAATTATCTAAGAAACACTTCCTTTAAGGTGCAGCCCTAGTCACAGAAAAAGACCCGGATGTTTATGTAAAGTCTGTAGGAGCGTTCTTTTCAAATATCTCGCTCAAATTTTAATATTTTTACATGATTTTTTATATAGGATAGCTGAAAACGATCCACAACCGGCCTAGTTTTTACTTTTTAAATTTAGGTTTCAGATTAAAATATATACAGGGTGTCCCTAAACAAATGGTATATACGCTAGGGGGTGATAAAACACATCAAGACGAGTAATAGTAAATAGGAAACCAAGGGTCCCAAACGTTTTCCAAAGGAGATAGCCGCCATTAAAGTTTGGGGTCCAAAATTTCAAATACACATAAAAAACGGAAAAATTGATCGATTGATTTGCGGTTTTCACTAAAATTATTCTTTATGTTAATATTTTCTTGAAAATAAATTATAAAGATAAATTTCGGAAAATGCCGATAGATGGCGCTTTAGACTTTGAAGTAATGAAAAACTATTTTTGCCGTGATTTTTTGCATCTCATTAAATGGTTTCGTAAGCTTAGACTTAAACTTAAATTTTGAGCTCAAAATCTGAATAGTTGGAAGCGGTTAAGTAGAACAAACTTAACTGTGTTCAGAGGTTTAAATTTCAAATGATTATAAAAAACGGAAAAATTGGTCGATTGATTTGCGGTTTTCACTAAAACTATTCTTTATGTCGGTATTTTATTGAAAATGAATTATAAAGATAAATTTCAAAAAATACCGATAGAGGGCGCTTTAGACTTTGGATTAACGAAATAATCCACCCGAATACTATTTTTTGCTGTTATTTTTTTAATCTCATTAAATGGTTTCGTAGGCTTAGATTTAAACTTAAATTTTGAGCTCAAAATCTGAATAGTTGGGAGTGGTTAAGTAGCACAAACTGAACTGATTTCAGATGGTTTAAATTTCAAACGAAACGGAAAACTATAAAAAACGGAAAAATTAATCGATTAGTTTGCGGTTTTTGCTAAAACTACTCTTTAAATCAGTGTTTTCTTGAAAATAAATTTTAAAGATAAATTTCACAAAATGCCGATAGACGGCGCCTTAGACATTGGAGTAGCGTACAACTATTTTTAACCGTTATTTTTTTAAATCTCATTAATTGCATTCAAATTATTAGATTTAAATTTTGAGATCAAATTCTGAGTCGTTGCGAGTGTTTAAGTAGCGCAAAAGTGAACTGTGTTCGAGGGGGGGGGGGGGTTAAATTTCAACTCCTGAACACACTTCAGTTTGCGCTTCTTAACTCCTCCCAACGATTCAGAATTTGAGTTCAAAATTTAAGTTTAAATCTAAGATTTCGAAAACATTTAACAAGTTTTGGAAAGCATTTAATTAGATACAAAAAATAACGGTTAAAATTTGTTGCTGGTTACTCTGAAGTTTAAGGCGCCCTCTAACGGAATTTTTTTACATTTATCTCTAAAATTCATTTTCAAGAAGATACTGACTTAAAGAATCGTTTTATTTTAAACCGCAAACGAATCGACCAATTTTTCCGTTTTTTATTATCATTTGAAATTTGAACCCTCTGAACACAGTTCAGTTTGTGCTACTTAACCACTCCCAACTATTCAGATTTTGAGCCCAAAATTTATGTTTAAGTCTAAGTTTACGAAAACATTTAATAAGATGCAAAAAATAATGTAAAAAGTAGTTGTTTGTTACTCCAAAGTTTAAAGCGCCCTCTATAGGCATTTTTTGAAATTTATCTTTATAATTCATTTTGAATAAAATACCGACATAAAGAATAGTTTTAGTGAAAACCGCAAAGCAATCGACCAATTTTTCTGTTTTTTATAATCATTTGAAATTTAAACCTCTGAACACAGTTAAGTTTGTTCTACTTAACCGCTTCCAACTATTCAGATTTTGAGCTCAAAATTTAAGTTTAAGTCTAAGCTTACGAAACCATTTAATGAGATGCAAAAAATCACGGCAAGAAATAGTTTTTCATTACTTCAAAGTCTAAAGCGCCCTCTATCGGCATTTTCCGAAATTTATCTTTATAATTTATTTTCAAGAAAATACCAACATAAAGAATAATTTTAGTAAAAATCGCAAATCAATAGACCAATTTTTCCGTTTTTTATGTGTATTTGAAATTTTGGACCCCAAACTTAAATGGCGGCTATCTCGTTTGGAAAACGTTTGGGACCCTTGGTTTCCTATTTACTAATACTCGTCTTGATGTGTTCTATCACCCCCTAGCGTATATACCATTTGTTTAGGGACACCCTGTATATATATTTTTTTAAATTTCAAAACCGGTTTATACCGGTTCTGATATTGAAACTCTCAAAATATAAAAAATATATAAGCAAAATTGAAAAGGTAAAAACGAGGCCGTTTGTAGATAGTCCTCAGCTATCCTATACAAAAAAAAAAAAAAAAAAAAAAAAAAAAAAAAAAAACATGCAAAAATATTCAAATTTGAAAAGAACGCTCCCATAGACTTTTTATTATCATCCGGGTCTTTTTCTGTGACTAGTTTTGCACCTTAAAGGAAGTGTCTATTTGATAATTTTAATGCTTATTAGAAAAACAAATTGTTAAATTTGAAATAATTGTGATAGATCGAATATTAAATTGTCTTAAATATTCTCATTTATTGCAACAGAAAAAAAAGTATCAAAGATTAAAGTCTGCATGACATTACATTTTGATTCAGCAACTTTATTTTGGTACATTCTTTTTATCGCAGCTCCCAAGTTTTAATTGAGATGTATTGCCAAAGTATAATAAAATTATATATGTAAGTGATTTTACACTACATAACAATGTTCATAACTGTATAATTGTGTCCCAGTGTGACTTCACAATATTGACAATGCTGCCACCGTCATAAAGTTAGTGACAGATTTGTCACAAATCAAAAAATAATCGCAAACTGTCTTCACAACCTTGTCACTATCGTCACAAAATAGTCACAGTTTTAATAACAATTTTGTCACAAATGACACATTTTTCACATTTTGGTCACACCGTGACTTCACAAAATGGTCACAATGTGACGTCACAAACGAGCTCTAAAACGGCCATAACGACTTAACATTTTAGTCACTGTGACTTCACATTGACGTCACGTGACGTCACATCGACGGTCACAAAGTCACAATGTGACTTCACAACGACGTCACTGTGACGTCACCATGTCTTACGGGTTGGTATCACTGAGTAGCTTATTTAAAAATATTTAACACGTATATTTTCGTTTTCCAATCTCATATGTATTTCTCGAGTTATTCGACCGTTTCCAGACTTTTCGGACACCCTGTATATGAGGTTCAATTGAATTTATTTATTTTCCTCTAACAACATTTTACTATGCAACATTTTAATAATTATTTTTATTTGTTATTATTGTTATAACAAATATATACACTTATTTAATTTTTATTTTTTTATTTTTTTATTTTGCCAATTACATATTATCATCTTGCAGTTTCAATCAATTGATTTGCTTATGATGATAGAATTCTTAAATGCTAAGATATTATTTTGTGTCTATTGTTTGGAATAGAAAAACATTTTTGTTTATTTTAATTTAATTATGGGATTTTTTATGTAAATATTGTTCATATATTTATAATTTGTATAATCAGGAATGATATTTAAAAAATAAATTATTATTATTATTATGTAAACTTACCTTTAATTAACCTAGAAATTGAATGATATATATTATTTTATATATTTATTTATGTTTATTAAGTATTATCTATAATTTTTAAATTATTATTTACATTAAAACATTGTCTTAATTTATATACGATGTAATTGTTATGATGGTAAGTTATAATAAAGTTTTAGCAACTGACAATTTAAATCCATGTCAAATTTTTACCATCCCACTTTCTTTTTTTCTTTAAAATTGATTTTACCAATAATGTTTTACTTTTACTTATAGTCTGGCTGGTATTAGTTTGTTTGCCTGTAAAAGTACTTTTCTTGCAAAGAGAGTATCGCTGCAGTAAAATGTCGCTGCTTTACGTGTCTTGTGATTTGGTTGAAATATCACATTAATTGAACCTTTCAAGGGTTATATTTTCTAAAATTTATTATTGAAATTGTTAGGCTGAGATTTGAATAGGCCCGTGTCAAATTTTCACCATCCCGCTTTCTTTTTTTTCTTTTCTTTTTTCTTTTTTTCTTTCTTTCTTCCTTTTTTTTTTTTTTTTTTTTTTTTTTTTTTGGCTTTTACCAATAATGTTTTTCACTTTTACATAGCCTGGCTGGTATTGGTTTGTTTGCCTGTAAAAGTACTTTCCTAGCAAGGAGAGTATTGCTGCAGTAAAATGCTTTACGTGTTTCATGATTTGGTCCAAATTTCACAATATTGAATATTTCAAGGGTTATCTTTTCTAAAATTCATTATTGAAATTCCTAGGCTGATATTTGAATAGGCCCATGTCAAATTTTCACTATCCCGCTGTCTTTTTTCTTCAAAATTGACTTTTACTTAACATGTTTTACTTTTATTTATAGCCTGGCTGGAATTGGTTTGTTTGCCTGTAAAAGTACTTTCCTAGCAAGGAGAGTATTGTTGCAGTAAAATGTCGTTGCTGCTTTACGTGTTTCGTGATTTGGTTGAAATTTCAATATTAAACCAATGGCAGAATTCTAAAGATGAACAAATAATGTACAAGGAAACCAGAGATAAGAAGCTACAAATAATCTTCAGAATTATCAGGGGAGCTTAAAGGTTTCATTCTAGTGAACATATATTTATTTCATCCGATTTTGTCGGCATTAGGAAAAGATCCAGCTGACAAAAAGCCTGAGAAGCCAAATCAGCTCTTTCGTTTTAAGAGTGCATTTAAATGAAAAATAGAGCAATAAAATATTTAAAAACCCTTATTGTGTAGATAGGGTATACGCCACAAAATAACAAATTTTAGCTGAAAATTTGAAAATTATTTTATTATTATATATTTTTTTACATTATTAAACCGATATATAAATTTGAAATGCTTTTTTCCCTCTATAAATAGAAAAAATTGTGCAGTGAAGAATTAAATCAATAAAATGTAGAATAAAACACCTATAGGCCTAAGAAAGGGATTTTGTATTCACTTAAAAGCAATTAATTCTCTTGCCTTTGCAGTAGTTAGTTACAATATCATTAAATAAGTAAATAATAATAATAATAATTAAACATTTAATAAACATTTAATTTAAAAAACCATATAATTTTTAAGGACATATCGTTAAATAAATAAATAAATAAATAATAATAATAATAATAATAATAATAATAATAATAATAATAATAATAATAATAATAATAATAATAATAATAATAAGGAAAGAGAGAGAGTCTCATATCAGTTGCATGTCAATCCTAGCTTATTTACGTGAATTAGAGGAACGGACAGAGAGATTTATAGACAAAACGAATTCATGAACACTTTTGAATTATTTTTATTTTTTAATATGATAAAAATATTTAAAGATTTCAACGTTTTTTATTTTAATGTGCATTAATTTAAAATTATTAATTACTAATAATTTACCACGATAAGTAAATTATTACTGAAACAATTCAGGAAACATTGAAATATAAATACTTACATTATTTAAATATATATATATTCACTTAAAAGGGAGATTTCTTTATAAATTAACATAATAATAATAATAATTAAAAAAATTATAAAAAATGAAAAGTGCTCTTTTGTTTAATATATTTAGAAACATATTATCAGCTATTAAAAAGTGTTTGATAACATTAATTCAACTCCAGCCTATGAACAAATGCGTGGTATTTAATCTTCTTTCAATTTCTAGATGTTTTGACAACTGCATTAAAAAAAAGAATAATAACACAAAACAAAAGCGAAAAATTGGCAATCTTTTATGCAAATCAGACTGTAGGGCAATAATCGATGTATTTTCGCAATGCGTAAAATAAATTTTGAAAACCATTTTTTAAAGAATTAAACAATGACAAGCAGAAGAATAATGCGAAGAAAAAAAAAATCCCACTTTATTCTTCGGGAAACCCTTTGATGTTAGGTTTGACTCATTATAAACAAAAACAAGTCTTATATTGATGGCATTTTAATTGATGTGGAAAGTACATGGAGCATCTCGAAAATTTCTTAACTTTTAGCAATAATAGTAATAATAGTAATAATAATAATAATAATAATTTGTTGTGTGATAAGTATATTCCATAATGCATATAATACAATCAAACCTCGTTAACATGAGCACGCTCAAATTGAATTACTGTTAAAACGAACTGCTTTCACAGTCCCCTATAAAAAACAAATACAAAGATTTGATACTGATAACATGAACAAAATTTTGACTCCCCTTGAGGTTCATGTTAAAGAGGTTCGACTATATTCCCCTGAACGATATTTAAAGTTAATCTCAGTTGCACATCAATTGCATGACAATCCTAGCATATTTACGTGAATTAGGAGCAACGGACAGACAGACTTATAGACAAAACGAATTCATAAACATTTTTCAGTTCCTTTTTTAAACACGTTAATAATAATTGAAAATTTCAACGTTTATTAATTTAAAATGATTAATTATCAATAGTTTATTACAATAATAAATTGTTACTGAAACAATAAAAAAATTAAATGTAAATAATTACATTTCCCCCCCCCCCCTCAAATATCCTGTTAAAAGGGTGTTTTCCAAATAATTAAAAATTAATAAATAAAAATTAAAAAATATTCTTAAAAATGACATCTGCACTTTTTTTTTACATAATTAAAAACATATTTTCAACTATTAAAAATTGTTTGATATCATTAATTCAACTCCAGCCTATAAACAAATGCGTGGTATTTAATTTTCTTTCAATTTCTAGATATTGTAACAACTGCATTAAACAAAAATAATAATAAAATAAAATAACATAAAACAAAAGCGAAGAATTGGCAATATTTTATGCAAATCAGACAGTAGAGTAATAATAGATGTATAACATTAGCAATGCGTAAAAGAAATTTCGAAACCCATTTCTTAAAGAATTAAACAATGACACGCAGAAGTAGAAGAAAATGAAAAAAAAAATAAAAATAAAAATAAATAAATACCACTTTATTTTTCGGGAAACCCTCCGATGTTATAAGTCCGACTCATTATAAACAAAAACAAGAGTCTTTAATTGATGGCCACTGAATTGGCGAGCGGCGAAAAGTTTAACGCGAACAATTAATTCCAATTTGGCGCAAATTCTGCAGTCTTAAGCAACCGTCATATTCCGTTCATTAATAACACACAAACGCACACAACCGCTTTCTTAGGCATTAAGGGGGGAAATTCAATTAGGGCCACTTTTCCCTAAGACTCTTTTACACTGACGCTTTAACTCTCTCTTTTCTTTTTAGTTCTTCCTTTTTTGATGCCACTTAAGTCGGGTCTAAGTGGACTCGTTATACACGCTCCACTACTAATAAACTTAATAGCTTCATAATGAGACGAGGTATATATATCCGAGCAAGGCGGAGGGAAATGCACTAATTAAGATATTTTAATTTAATGTTCTTTCATATCAGTGAGAAAGGCGGCCCCGGGACAAAATGGGGACGAGTCGTTTAGAGACAGTGCCAAGAAAAGCAACAAAACAGGGAGGATATGAGGGAAAAAAAAAACAACAGCGCCCACAAAAGAACGCTAACGATGTGTGGCTAAGAAAACGACGAAGCTTTCTTCGTACGTGATGAACTACCCTTTTTAATTCCATTTACACGAAACAAAACGGCTTTATTTTTCATAAATGATCATAAATTAAAAGTGTCCGGAGATTATCGTATTATTAATAAACGCGAAAACAATGTAATTCCAGAGAAATTTTTTTTCTTTGGCAATTTTCGTTAAGAAAATTTTAAAAAGGAATTAAAAAAAGAAAGAAACCAAGCATGCCGTTTAAATGTTTACTCTTTGAATGAAACAAAGTTCTCTTTTCAATTCTATTTTGTTTTTTTCGGAAAAAAGTATTTGTTAAGCAGTTAATAAGTGCACATTTTGATTAATAAAAAGGTTTTTATGGGGGATAACTTTTAAAGAGAAGAAATTAAAAGCTTTTTTTTTTTATTGTTTCTGTTTATGGAAAGAAATGACTCTTTTAAGTTGAGAACAGTAGTATAATAGTTATCATTATCATGTTTTAAAGACATTTAGTGACCTTATTACGAGCATATAATTTTTGCATAAAAGAGTTTTTTCAACTATTCCTTTTGGTTTGAAAAGATTTAATTAAATTGTTAATTATAACCACTGCCTTTTCTTTTAATTCTAGAAGACTAGAGAGTGCTTTTAGTAATATTTTGCGAAATTAACATTAAATTTAATTATCACGTCAATTATTTAAATATCTGTTTATTTATCTATATATATATATCTGTACTTTGAAACAAAAAGTGCCAATGTCCATTTTGTCTCGAATGGCAGGAAACAGAGTTTAAGTTAGAGGAACTTTAAGAATCTTGCTACGATTTCTGTACTATTATTTTTCAAAGTTGTACCTTTCAATTCAGTAATGCTTTTCTCCTACAATCTAATGTTACATTGAGTTATTTTTATTTATTTATTTATTTTATTTTATTTTATTTGTTTTGTTTTTTACAGTGACATTAGCCATTTGGCCATTTTTACATTAACAGTAAGTAACATTGGCCGCGATAAAATATTTTGTTTTCAATGATGTAATATTGGGAGGACTTTGGAACCTTTTAACAATTACTTTATATCGCATCCTGAATTCATTCGTGCATTTAACTCAAATTTCTCAATTTTGGACATTGGCCCTTTTTTTTCAAAGTAGAATATATAAGGAAACAAGCGGAGGAGGGACAATTGCGTGCATTTTATTGTTGTAATTATTTTGGATTTCATAAATTTAATTATTTTCTTTTTATAAAATTGATTATGATATTATTTATAATAGTGTTTGATATTTTGACTATGCTGCATATTTTTTTTCTTTTTTTATAAAAAAAATATTATTTTTAAAACAACTTTTAAAAGTATTGCTCTATATTTAATGCAAGATTTTGTCTCATCATACGAAACTTGCTAATGATTCTTTATATTTGAATGGTGGGTGGAATGTATAGAGCCATACCGCCTGCTGATCAGTAATGGCTTATATTTTAGATGGTGACTTTCATGTAGTTTCATTTTAGTGTTTTAATGCTTATTGATTTTTTAAAATTTTATACATTATGCACCTGTTGCTCTATAGGAAATATTATCGTGCAATTTTAGATTACACACACACACACACACACATATATATATATATATATATATATATATATATATATATATATATATATATATATATATATATATATATATATATATATATATATATATATATATATATATATATATATATATAAAAATACAGGGTGTTTCTAAATTCATGGTACAAACTTTAAGGGGTGATAGTACACATCAAGACAAATAATGTTAAATAGGAAACTAAGGGTCCCAAACGTCTTCCGAAGGAGATAGGCGCCATTAAAGTTTAGGGTCCAAAAATTCAAATGATTATAAAAAACAGAAAAATTGGTCGATTCGTTTGCGGTTTTCACTAAAACTATTCTTTATGTCAGTATTGTCTTCAAAATAAATTATAAAGATAAATTTCAAAAAATGCCGATAGAGGACGCTTTAGACTTTGGAGTAACGACCAACTATTTTTTACCGTTATTTTTTGTATCTCATTAATTTTTTTAGAAGCTTAGACATAAACTTAAATTTTGAGCTCAAAATTTAAGTCGTTGGGAGTGGTTAAGCAGCCCTAACTTACTGTGAGGTTAGGTTCAAATTCCAAATGATTATAATAAACGGAAAAATTGGTCGATTCGTTTGCGGTTTTCTCTAAAATCATTTTTTACGTCAGTATTTCCTTGAAAATAAATTTTAAACATAAATTTCAAAAAATGCCGCTAGAGGGCGCTTTAGACTTTGGAGTAACGTACAACTATTTTTTACCGTTATTTTTTGCATCTCATAAATTTTTTTTAGAAGCTTAGACATAAACTTAAATTTTGAGATGAAAATCTGTATCGTTGGGAGTGGTTAAGTAGCACAAACTGAACTGTGTTCAATGGGGGTGGGGAGTTTTAAATTTCAAATGATTATAAAAAACGGAAAAATTGGTCGATTCGTTTACCGTTTTCGCTAAAACTATTCTTTATGTCAGTATTTTCTTGAAAATAAATTTTAAAGATTAATTTCAAAAAATACCGTTAGAGGGCGCCTTAAACTTTAGAGTAACCAACAACTATTTTAACCTTTATTTTTTGTATCTAATTAAATGCTTGTAAAAGTTCAAACTTAAATTTTGAGCTCATCATCTACATCGTTGTGAGTAATTAAGTAGCGGAAAATTGAAATGTGTTCGAGGGGTGTGGAGGGTAACATTTTAACTCCTGAACACAGTTCACTTTGTGCTTCTTAACTCCTTCCATCGATTTAGAATTTGAGCTCAAAATTTAAATCTGAGCATTTGCAAGCATTTAATTAGATACAAAAAATAACGGTTAAAAATAGTTGTTGGTTACTCTAAATTTTAAGGCGCCCTCTAACGGTATTTTTTTAAATTAATCTTTGAAATTTATTTTCAAGGAAATATTGACATAAAGAATAGTTTTAGCGAAAACGGCAAACGAATCGACCAATTTTTCCGTTTTTTATAACCATTTGAAATTTGAACCTCCCCACCCCCATTGAACACAGTTCAGTTTGCGCTACTTAACCACTCCCAACGATTATGATTTTCATCTCAAAATTTAAATTTATGTCTAAGCTTCTAAAAAAAATTTATGAGATGCAAAAAATAACGGTAAAAAATAGTTGTACGTTGGTCCAAAATCTAAAGCGCCCTCTATCGGCATTTTTTGAGTTTTATCTTTATAATTTATTTTCACGATAATACTGACATAAAGAATAATTTTAGTGAAAATCATAAATCACTTGACCAATTTTTCCGTTTTTTATAATCATTTGAAATTTGAACCTCCCCTCACAGTTCATTTTGCGCTACTTAACCACTCCCAACGATTTAGATTTTGAGCTCAATATTTAAGTTTATGTCTAAGCTTCTAAAAAAATTTTATGAGCTGCAAAATATAACGGTAAAAAGTAGCTGTACGTTACTCCAAAGTCTAAAGCGCCCTCTAGCGGCATCTTTTAAAATTTATCTTTATAATTTATTTTGAACACAATACTGGCATAAAGAATAGTTTTAGTGAAAACCGCAAACGAATCGACCAATTTTTCTGTTTTTTATAATCATTTGAATTTTTGGACCCTAAACTTTAATGGCGTCTATCTCCTTCGGAAGACGTTTGGGACCCTTAATTTCCTATTTAATATTGTTTGTCTTGATGTGTAGTATCACTCCTTAAAGTTTGTAAAGTTTGTAAAGGTTGAATTTAGAAACACCCTGTATATATATATATATATATATATATATATATATATATATATGGAGGGGGCGTTTAGAAATGTATCCTCAACGAACTGAATTGATAAATTCAAAAGTTTCACTTATCGATGTGCGAGATGTATGAGATAAAAGTACCGTGAAAAAAAGGATCTCAGGTGGACTAAAGAAATAAAAAAAAAAAAAAAAAAAAAAAAAAAAAAAAAAAAAAGATGTACGGGAAGAGGTTGGAAAATGACGGAATTCCACATTTTATATGTTTAGAAAGAAGACAAAGTTGAAAGTAATGTATGTTAATTTTATTTAAAAATTTGCAAGATGTATATTGTTTTATCAGTGTATTTGAATTAAGGGTTATATATTTATTTATGCCAAAATTAAATATTGTTTAATAGTAAAGTCAATTTATTTATGGATACAAAATACATGAATAGTAACTAAGTAGAATAATAAAATCCTACAATTGGATTGTGAGTCCATAATTTCTACACTAAAAAAAAAAAAAAAAAAAAAAAAAAAAACCCTCTTAAATTGACAGATAAAAACTGTGAATTTAAAACTGTTTTAGTTACAGAAAATATCTGTAATTCTCCATTAAAACAGTTTTTTACTGTAAAAAATACAGCTTTTTTTTGTAAAAATTACAAAATTTAGTTTTTTTTTAATAGAATAAAACTGTTTTACTTTTAAGAAAAATTTTCTGTGAAAATTACAGTTCTTTTCTGTTAAAAATTGCATTTTTTTTTTCAGTAGAAAAACAATCTATTTCTAAGATTATTTGAATATTTAGACGACGTATAATAAAAAATAACATTAATATATATATTTCTTTGTATTTCTCTTTGCCTGTCTGTCTGAAGTAAGGTTCAGAAGCGGTTGCATAATAAGCGCTGAACTTATCAGGGGAAAATATAGAATGTTTCTGGCTATAATATGCAATTTAGCGCATACCGATGTCTAAAATACTTTTGGAGAGAACAGAGAAACAGGCAGTGTCTTTTAAAACAATTTATTAACAATTTTACGCACTATGCTTTACGTTCATAATGAGGATTTTGCATGCAAGTTATACTAATTTGTAATTATGAATTCTTTATTTTATTAACGTCACATAAGCATTATATTATTTTATGATATTTAGTTAGATAAAAGAAAAAAATTATAACTACCCCCTTTTAAGCAGCACAATTTTAATTATATTTAACAAGAAGAGCCTCAACATCATTATCAAAAGCGCCAAAAACTCGTTTTTAGAAATTCATCTATGATTCAACATTTATCATAAATATATTATTTTCTTTACAATGAAAAAATGTATCAAGAAACGAGACTCTGATAAATTCTTAAATAATCAACGCTGTAAAGAAAAAAAAATTAAAAGTTACTAAACTTTTTCTGGAAAACTGGGATTCTTAGAAGCTTTTATGTAACGGTAACTGCAAATATTTATGTAAACAGAATCGATTAATTTTTGCTGTTACCGTTTCATGAAAAGTTCTAAGAACCCCAGTTTCCTAGAAAATGTCTATAACTTTACAGATTTTTTTTTTTTTTTTTTTTTTTTTTTTTTTTTTTTTTTTTTACAGTGAAATAAAATAAGATGGACTCTCGCGTAATAACAAGAATTAAAGTTCCATAGATAGTAACGCTTTTATATAAAATGTTTTTAATTTAATTATTTGTAGCAACGAGTTCTTTGTCACGTTTTAAGTGATTTTTACTAGACCTGAGTATTATGTTAAAACAATTTCTTAAAGCTTTTACGTGTTTTACATATATAATTAAAATTTTAAATACAAGTTAGTTATTAATTTCTAATTACTAATTACTTACTTCGTTAAAATCATACAAAACATTATGTAACTTTATGAGATCAATTTTCGTAAATTAAAACATTTATCACTCTCCCTTCTTTAAAACTTCATTGCTAATGATTTTAACAAACATCTCAAGAATAAGAAAAAAAGAAGCCTTTCCCTTAGAAAATCATATTTGTTTTAACATTTTAACAAGAAAGCATAAATAAATCCAAGAAATCAAAATCAATCTTAATTCTTGTATAAGTTTGTGAATACACTTATCTCTTGCGCTTTTTTAAATTTCGGTGCTAATCATATTTTACAAGAAGGGCAGAAATAGCGACAAAAAAATCTTTTTCTAAAAGATCATCTGTGTTTCAACATTTTTTTTTTTTAAACTAGAGAGAGAGAGAGATAAATAAGATTTTCCTCATAAATGCGTGGATACACTTGTAACTTTCGCTTTTTTAAATACCACTGATGATTATATTTATAATGATAATAATAATAAGAAGAAGAACAACAACAACAAAAATCAATTTTCAGAAAATAATCTGTGTTTTAAAAATTTTTTTAAAAAAGGAGGGGGGGGGGGGAATGGATTAAGCAGGAAATAAGATAAGTGAATTATCCCATACATGTGCGAATACACTTATCACTCTATACTTTTTAAACTAAAGTGCTAATCGTATTTAATAAGAACAGCAGCAACATAAAAAAATATCTAAAAAATCATCTTTTTTTTTTTTTTTTTTTTTTTTTTTTTTTTGTAACGATGGAGGGGAAAAAATGCAGAAATTAAATAGCTGAATTCTCCCATAAATTTGTGAATACACAAACAGGCTGCATATAAAACCTCTGAAGAGAAATCTAATGCTGAAAAGCCCTTAAATTGTGATTCAAAGCATCAGTAAATAGATGGCTCATAAACCCGCCCCTTATCTATACCAAATTTCAATCGAAGCGTATTAAAGGAGGCGATAAAAACCAATCACGCAAATGGAGATGAGAATAAAGCCCAAGTTCGCGGTTCCAAAAGCCTCTGACGACAAGATGCAACAAAACCCCGCTACTGTGCGTTTGTTGAAATCCGCTCACACCAATAACTCTAATTGCCCTTAAATCCCCACAACACAGTGAACCTCACAAAAGGGCCTAGGAGCAAATTTATAGCCCCCCATTTTATGCGAGTCCGAAAACCTAAATTATACGCCCCCCTTTCTCCCTGCCGCCCCATTCCAGCATTATCCTCCCATAAAAAGGGGGGACGAGAGACGAGGCACTAGAGCTAGCCCAATTAAGACAGCTAAATTAAAAGGTTAGAGGGAGATTAAGCGCGAACAAGTTCCTAATCAGGGTAAAAGGTCCGCGCTTAATCGCCACTGCCACCGTGAGTTAGGAGAGGAGTTGAGGTGCAAGGCTGCTGTGTGGTGGTTCGTTGACTCGTTGAACATATAAAACGGGAAAAGAGTAGAAAATGAATAAGAAAGTTGTGAAATCACGGTAACCGTTGAAACTAACATTCAAAATATTTTGTTAGATGTGCAAAATTTAATTTTGAATACATTATTGTTGCTATACTATTTCAAGAAGTTATTATTATGTCATGTAAGGGGGGGGGGGGCACAAATTATGATTAGATGAAATGCTTAGTATAGTTCATATTTTCTTTTTATACACTATTGCAGATCATTACTTAAGATTATTATTTTCGTGAATACACTATTGCTTAAAATTTCTTTTCATTTGCAATTGATAGGAGAATCTATCGTACATTGTGGTCTGAAAATTTTATAAGCATATGACACTGATGAATCCGAATGACTCGAGCTTCAGATTTTTTATTTTTTGAAACCTACCCGATATTATAAATAAATTTAACAAGTTTCAATTTTTGGCAGTTTTGCCTACGCTAAGATGTCTTCAGCCTAAAGCAGACAAATGGGAAACGGTTCCTTTTTTTTTTCTTTTTTTTTTCTTTTTTTTTTTTTTTTTTTTTTTGCATTTTAAAACTACATTTTACGTTTTTCGGTGCGTTCGTAATTATGTAAATACGTAGCACCTATTGTTGTCGCTCAGTCCGTCCGTCTGTCTGTCCGTCCGCATATAACAACGCAAAAACTATCCAACCGAATCGTTTTAAATTTAAAATATATAATTATTACATAATTTTGTCGAGTCATTTCAAATTTTATGAAAATCGGATGGATAGATCAATTACAGGGACAATCAAAAGGATTCCGTTACATTACGTCAATGGGGAAAAAAGTTTCAAATGCAGTTTAATCGTTTGAAATTTAAAATGTATATTTATTACATAATTTTGTCAGTCATTTCAAGTGTTATGAAAATCGGATGCATAGATCAATTACAGGGACAATCAAAAGTATTCCGTTACATTACGATCAATGGGAAAAAGTGTTTCAAATGCATTTTAATGGTGTTACACTCATTTGAACATAATATAATTGACATGAATCTATGATGTATGTACTAAAATCTATATTCTGTACAATCTGGGATGCAGAGAATATTTATTATTAAATTACAGGGCCACACAAATGTATTCCACTAAATAATGTTATACGGGGAAACATTGTTTGGGGCATGTTTTAATTATATTTACCTACTTCACATTTTATGATTAAGATATACTTTATTTTATTTATTTTTTTATTTTTTTTTTTATTTTTTTTTTGTCGGCCGATTATCTACGCTATGGGATATAGGCCCTATGGGGTGGGTTGCCCTCCGTGGGGGTCTTTCTAAGGGAACCTAACCCGTATTTACGCAAGTTTCGAAGAAAACCACGGAAAACTTCGAACGGTTAGGCCGACGGTCGCGATTGGGTTCGAACCCAGCACCTACCGTCTACCAGTTTGGAGGTCAGAACCTTGCAGCTACTGGTCGGGCTAAGATATACTTTAATGAAGTATAATAAAAATTACTCCCTGCATATTTACAGGAACATCACAAAGATTTCGACCACTGTACTGTATCCAAAGTACGCTCTACTATATCAGCAAGATCTGAATATTTTAAAACTTTTAATTAAAAAAAGAAGAAAAAAAAAAGAAAAAAGAAAAGAAAACCCTTAGAGTACTGTTTTAATCGTAACTGTATTTTTTTTTTATTGAAAACATTACTAATACATACTATTTAAAGATTGTACATAATTTCTGAAGCTCGATTTTACTCGCATGTTCAAAGGAAAAAAAAAAAAAACACGAATGTTAGTGTATTTGCTATTGCACCAGAGATTACTTCTGTGCATATCGGGCAATGTTCTTCATTTTTAATATTCTACTACATTATTTCGCATTCTAATGGAGAGAGCTTACTAAGGAGCTAGCGATTAGAGATAAGACACTAATGATTGGAAATGAGACAGGTTTAGCCCGTCGGACTACATTTTTATTTGATACCAAACTGTTCTTTCATAAGATTGAATTTAAATTTTTATTTGACAGATTTAATTTTCACCCCTTTTTTATATGAGATATCTCATTTGAAATAATTTTTAAATATGCATTTTTTTTTTTTTCATTTTTCGTATATTTTTGGTATTGGGCTCGGACTCTAATGACTCTTATGCTCGAGCGGACTCGGATTCAAAATCGTCGGATCCGGGCTCCGAAAAATAAAATCCCGAACTCATCTCTACTAGCGATCACTTCTGCGCAGGTCCGAGGAATCTTCCGGAGATATCATTTCCTGTTTAAAAAAGGATGAACTTTTCTTTTTACGTTGTGTTTAAAATGTCATAATTTAATAGCTCCACTGCTAATTCAATGATTTCGATGTTTTTAATAATATTTTATTTATTTATTTAAGGAAAGAAAAATAATTAGATAGGTTACATTATTATTATTATTTTGGTATTATGTAGGTTTATATTAATTTTTTTTGCCAGAATTGAAAGCATAATTTATTTAAATATTAAAAATTAAACAAATAGTCTCTATAACGGAGGCTTCTTATTTCTTTTGGAAAGGTAATCTTAGAAAAATATAAATTCATATGAATTCTAAGTTCGTTACACAAAAACAGACCGGAGCATGGCCAGATGCACGCTGCGAAACTATTGGGCAACCCGACCTAAGTTCGTTTGAAAAGATATTTGTTAAAAAAAGAAGAAAAAATTAGAAGTATATGCTGCCAAATGAAATAAAACTTCAATCATAAATTCTTCTCGGAGAAAAAGCTTGAATTCAATTTATCATAGATTTTAAGCATATTTTAAGGTTACTACACCAGGTACATTAGCTAATAAATATATAAATAAAAACAAAATAACAATAAAAATATAAATTACTTAAAATAAAATTAATAGAATGAATAAATTTAAAAATATAAATATGTACTCTAAAAAATTCTTTTACACTATTAGTTTTCATTTTTCACACCAGAGGGTATCAGTATAATTATATTTATTAAATATATACTTTTTCTGTGGTTCAATCACATACCCCACGATTCTCAATTCATATAATCCATTTACATCTTTACATGTTCTCCATTAGTAAAGTAAATTTCTCGTACTTTAGATTTTTATCTATCATTGAAGCGTTATCTTATCTTTATTTACCTTTACTTATTTTATGCGTGATACATGGTTTATTTTAAAATATTTTGATACGTTCATAAAAAGCTAAATTTTGTCATCTTGATTATTTTAATAAGAGCTGTAATTTTTTCGATTATAAATGAGTTGTTTTTCAAACGATTAAATCTTTTTGATTTAAATCGGTTATTTACATAGCGCACCTTGATTTAAATTGCTTAAAAACAACTCGTTCACTCGAGTTATTTCAACTCTTTTCGAGAAGCTGCCTTTCAAAACGTGAGATGAGTGGATTTCGGCTCAACTTGAGTTGTTTTGTGGCTGACTTTTTAAGAGAGTGGGCTTAAATCAATTAATTTTATTTGCCTGACACTTTGCAACTTTTATATATAAATATTTTTAAGTATTCAGTAAAAATAAAAAAAGTAAATTTTGTCTAAATAGTTTGATCAATTTTTTGTTGTTGATGTTGTTTTTGAAGAACAAATTTCCAATTTTTTTTTTCAAATGCAGCCACCTGTCATGCACAAAATAAGTGTTGTTCCATTTTTTGGACTGTTCTTGATCATCTTACGTTACAGCGATTCTTATTTTCCAAATTCATGGCACATAATTCGAATCATAGTGTTTTTAGGTATGTGCCAGATGTGCAGTGAAGGGTTATGTAGAGGTAAATGGTAAAGAGTTACATTTCTTTTGTAAATTTAATTTGCATAGTAGAAAAATATATTTTTCAACTAAAATTCACAAGGAAAATTCCTTTTTAAATAATAATAATAATGATAATAATAAAATTAAGTAAATATTTACGTTTTTATCTTTCTTAAATCGTTTCAATAATAAATTACTTATTGTAGTAAACTATTAATAATTAATAATTTTAAATTAACACATATCAAAGTAATAACCATCGAAACTTTTAAATAACATTAGCATATTTAAAAAAATTAGTTGAAAAGTGTTTATGAATTTGGTTTGTCTGTCCGTGCTTTAATTCGCATAAATATGCTACAGTTGCTATGCAATTGATATGTGATATTGAGATTTACTATGGAACACTGTAAAAAAAACGAACGATTTTACGGAAGTAATTACTGGTAATCTGGACGCCAGTATAATTTATTTTTTTAAACGGAAAAAATTCTTTAAATTCCATGAAAAATTCGAATAAAACGGAATATTTTCTGGAATTTATGGATTTTTTTCGTTAAAAAACAGTAAATTCTACTGGCGTGCAGATTACCAGTAATACTTCCGTAAAATCGTCCGTTTTCTTTACAGTGAATGTACTCTGTATTGAAATGAAGTATGTACAAGCATTTATAGTTCGTTTACAGATATACTCAAAAGAATTCCGTTACACTACGATCTTATGAGGGAAAATCGGTTGCAGTTTATTTTAATCATGTTACACTAATATTATATCATTTATATAGAAAAACTCTTCGAAATATATTATTATCTTCTAAATATATATTAAAAACAATTTAATTTCTTAAAAAACATTAAAATATTGACGTATTTCGATTGATTTATCCAATCATCCTCAATGTTTAAAATATAGAAGGTAAAAAAGTATCTTCACTTTATAATAGCAACTGATCTCGCTTTCCAATATTTTATTGCATTGTAATTGCATTTTTCATGTACTTTGGTAATGAATGAATAAATCAATCAAAACCTGTCAATTTTTTTTTTTTTTTTTTTTTTTTAAGTTTTTTTTTTCTTTCTTTTCTTTTTTTTTTTTTTTAAGCAGTTAGCATATATTTTGAAGTTTACACTATACGGTCTTACGAGGGAAAATCACTTGCAGTTTATCTTAACAATGTTACACTAATATTATATTAATTATAGAGAAAAACTCTTAATTTACGTCCATTGTAACACCATAAAATATATGTTTCTCAAATCTTTAAAATATATACTAAAAATAATTTAATTTCTTTAAAAAACGTCAACATCAAGAAAAAAACAATAAAATATTGGCGTGTTTCGATTGATCTATTTAATCAACATCGATGTTTAAAATATAGAAGGCATTCTATCTTCACGCTTTCTTTAAATCGATGATAAAATAGAATTTAAATAATATGGAATTACAATGTAAATAGTATAAAATATAAAAGATAATTGAAAAAAGTATCAAAAAAATAATAAACTAGTCAAAAATTCCATTAATTTATTTTATGACACAACTAGCTTGATCTTTATTTTTTAAATTATGATTTTGTAAATTTTTATTTCTCTGTTATATTTCGCTCTGTTCATATTCAAATGTTTAACTTAAGAAAAAAAAAAAAAAAGAATCTTCAGTTATGCAACACGTGAATTCTATGATCTGTAATTATTTATCTGCGTCATAAGCAAACTATTATAAGAAGATTTAATAATATCAGAAAAAGGTGAAAGAAATTCACAGTTTCGGATTAAAGCTAATAGCATTAAAATTATATAAAAATGCAATGTAAAAATGCTAAAGAAAAAAAGTCATTATAAGAAAAATAAACAAGGAATTTCAATAAACTAACCAGAGAAAAATACACTCACTTCCAAAAATTAAGCACAAAGATGTAAAAAAAAAAAAAAAAATATATATATATATATATATATATATATCAACAAATACTGCTTTGATTGACACAAAATTCGGCAGGAAAGTAGCATATACCGGGTGATCCAGAAGTTTTGGGAGTTTTGAAAAGTTAATAATTAGGAAACTATGTATAATATACAAAGGTTCTGTTTTCAGATATATGCTGAGAAACATGTGGGATTTTTGTTTAGAATGAATTTTTTTTTAAATATATATAGTCACCATTTTTAGCAACAGGTGGCGCTGTTGTATAAGACTGAATGTACCTATACCATGCGTTATATAGACACATGAGTTCATTGTGAAACTTCTTTTCTATGTTATTGATGAGATTTCGTTTTAAGGGTGGTTTATGTTCAAACATTTTTTGTAAGGTAAATGAAATTGCATTGTAAGGGAAATTTGATACAAAATTTCATGAGCAACTGCAGTGTTTAGACATTGTCTAGACTATGTTTAGACATATCTTTCCATGTCGTGTTGTTTTCATATCGTACAATACGTCAAGTTAAAACTGCAAAAGAATCGATGGCCATTGCAAATGTGAAATGCTATGGTAAGCAAGGTTTGAGAAAAAGGCTCATTGGAAGATCTTAATAGAAACAAGAGATCCCAAATGTCTGTTACAATCGTAAATTAGGTAGGATTCTATGCCAATACTCTGTAGAAATCACCAGTTCATGGTGAGTGCAGTAAATTTGTGATATCACGATGAACTGAAATTTCTTCTGGATTTTCTTTCTGCTCTGAGGATACTGTGCATGCTGTTTTGAATCGGCTCACGGCGGTACTTATAAGCCATGAGTGTCATGATTAAACTTTGTAACCCTTGGACACTAATTCGTTCTTTTAAATGAGCTGTATCATACTATAAAAACAATACTATCAATTTTAGCGCCACCTGCTGTCAAAAAGTGCAACTAACATAATATGTTTTTTTCATCGAAAAAACAAATCCCACAAGTTTCTCAGCATTTCTGTGAAAACCGCATACTTCTATTGTTTATGGTTTTCTAATTATTAGCATTTCAAAAGTCCCGGGACTTCTGGATCACCCGGTATATTTATGCATAAAACAAAATCAATAAATATGTACAAAAATGATAAAAATATTAAATTTTTATAAGTTATCAGATAATGACATACTGGAGACTTAAACAGAATTATGTATAAAGTGAAAATAAACAGCATAAAATGAAAAAAAAAGACATTAATGGGGTATGTGACTCCCCCTCATCTGTATACAAAGTTTCCACCTTGTGACCATGCTTTGCTTTCAATTAGGTGGTCAACCACCGCAGAATTAAGCAATCGCTATTCTTCTTGTAGTAATTTCCAGCTCAATAAGAGTGGCTGGAGGTGGGAAACGTAAACATACATCACGGCCGAGAGCATATCAAAAAATTTTCAAGGGAATTAAGGTCGGGCGAATATGCTGGCCACGCCATAAGCGCAATCCTTTCACTCTCCAGGTAGTCATCGACGATGCCAGCTCTATGGGACGTGCGTTATCGTCCATTACAACAAAAGTAAGGCCAACTGCTACAGCGTACAATCTCACAATGGGTTCTAGGACTCAATCTCAATACCAGACAGCCGTCACAGAACCCAATATAAATATGTGCAGGTCGTGCGGTATCCTAATGAAATCCCTGCCCACACCATAATGCTTCCGCCTCGGAATGCGTGATGTTCGGTGATGTTTTGAGAGCCGTCACAGAACCCAATATAAAGATGTGCAGGTCGGTGCGGTATCCTAATGAAATCCCTGCCCACACTATAATGCTTCCGCCTCGGAATGCGTGGTGTTCGGTGATGTTTTGGGACTGATTGCGGGTTCCTTGTTCACGCCATATCCTTATACGCTTTTCATCTGGCTGCAAAGCAAATCTTGACTCATCAGTAAGCATGACATTGCCTCAGTCAGACACAGTCCATTTCACATGTTCCCGGCTCCACTTTAAACGTGCCCCTCTTGATTGGACGGATAGAGGAACACAAACTCGAGGTATCAAGGCGTACAGTCCACTAATATGTAATCTTCGACGTACAGTAGCTGCAGATATCGCCTTACCAATGGACGCTGTAACCATAAATGTCACACGTGTGGAGGTCGCTTTGCGATTCCGCTTGGCTACATTAGCAATATATCGATCTTCCGCGGAGTTTGTAACCTTTGGGCGACCGATTACGGGCCTTCGAACTGTATGTGTGTTTTGAAATTGTTTCCATAAACGTGAAATTACAGAATGATGAACGCCGAAGTAAAGAGCAGCATCTGTGACCGACTATCCTGCTTCAAAGCGCCCAACAGCACGCCGTTGCTCAGAATCTTCCATTCGTCTTCTGGAAGTCAAAGAAACACGTATGTCTACAAAACAAACTGTACGAAAGTTTTAAACACCTTCTATCAGAACTTACAATCAACTTCTGTAACCCTTCATAAAGCTGGCTTCTTATAAGACTGCCCTTTTTGCATATTTCTTGACATGAAAGCGCGATTGGCTTTTACCTAACATATTTGCATACTTCCATCTACCTTTGCAGCTATTTGCATCCTCTTCAATTCTGATTGTCTTCAAGAAATTAGCATTTTCCTCTTCCGTGCTTAACTTTTGGAAGTGAGTGTATATGTTAGTCTTGGTATGGAGCTAATAATTTTTATTATTATTTTGCTCATTTATTTATTTATATTTCGATGATGAAAAAACGAAAATTTCTTCTGTGCATGAATTAAATTAAAACAAAATTGAGGTTTAAAAATAATGAATATTGTAAATTGAGGAATTATAAATGTTTAAGAAAAAAAAATAACAAATATCTCTCAAAATATGAGCGAAATATCTAGTTTTACATATTAGTTTTGACAAAAAAGGATGTAAAAATGAATTCGCAATAAGGAGTGCCGTCGCTCGTTTCTCCTGTTAATTTCGTAACAAAACGAGGAAATTGAAATACGCTCCTGTAGTATAAGTGCTTTTTCAATACTGAAAAAGAGTGAAAATACACTCATTCAGAGTTAAAATCGCTCTTTTTTTTTTTTTTTTTTTTAAGAGAGTAATATGCCAGCTTTTATTCTCATTAACAGAATGAAATATTCCATTTCGACAAGGGAGTGAGATATTCACTTTCGATAATGGAGTGAAATATTTCACTCTTTTCTAAGAAGTGGAAAATTTCACTCTTTTCTAAGAAGTGGAAAATTTCACTGTTTTCTAAGGAGTGTAAAATTTCACTCTTTTAAGAGCAGTTTTGTAAGATTCGCTCTAAAAAGAGTGAAAATGCCAGCCACTCTTTCAAAGAGTGGCTTTTCACTCGTTACAATTTTAGAGTGTGTAATAACCTAGAACTAAAATAAACATAATTATCACAATTTTAACAAACTCTCGTTATACATTTTGATTTAATATCTTGAATACTTAACAATGGGGAGTTTAAAATTGTTCCGACATGAGAGCGCTCATAAAAAATATTAATAATAAATGAATAAAAATTTGGTCGGTTAGGAATTTAGGGTGGGGCAGCGTTTTGAAAAAATACACTTTCAGGGTTTTACTATTATTATTATTATTATTATTATTATTATTATTTCTTCTTTATTTTCTTTAATTGAACATATGAACGTAAAATTAGCCAAATCAACAATTGTTTGTTAGAACCGTCGCGTCGCCCCCTCTACGCCAATATTTACAAAACAACTGTTAAGGGGTTCTCAACTGCTCCGCTCAACAAGTGCAATACGTTTTGACACATTTACAAATTCATTTTTTAACAAAAAGTTATAAAATTGGGATGCCTGACTATGGAAGCGATTTCGAATCGAACTGAATTTTCCATTTTATGATAATTAAATTACCTATCCAGTTCTAAGATATTTCGATCACCCAATCACCTGTTTTTCTCCTGCTTTTCGACCGGTTTTTCTGCTTTCGCCGGGAAATGTGCTCAAAAACGTCATCTTTGAAGGCTTGTTATGAAAAACTATTGTGTTTTTTAAAAAACAGAAAATTGAGTGCAATTACACAGTTTCGGAATAACAAGACCTGCTATTTTCATGCATTTCCGAACAAAAATAAATTAAAGCATGTGTTACAAAGTTGCCCTTTTTGATTTAAGAACATACCATAAACATATTAACATAAAAGTAATGTAAACAAATGAATATATGCGAAAATGTAACAGATAAATATTAACCGCTTCCCTGAATTGCCCATATGGCATACGGGCAACATGTTTTTGCCAATTATGATTTGCCCGTACCATGTACAGACAATATCTCAATCATGATTTATTATTCTCGCCAGCAAATTTTTATTATAAATTTTGCATTATTTGAAGGGTGAGTTCTGATTCAAAGTTAAAATAATTGTTCAATAAATATATATAAATTGAGACCTAACCTTGCGTGGCATCTTCTTTGAAGGATATTATTTTTCTTCTTTACTAAGACCACGTTGAATGTTGCTGCAATAATAATAGATTATTATTTCATTAGTATGTTCTGTAAAACAAATAATATGTGCACTTCCGTTTTGGATAGATAGCTCTTTTAATTACATAAATTTTATGAAAACATGGCACATTATCCGTTAATATAAAAACAAGAAGAAGAGTTTTAAATCTTGTAATTTTAAAGTTCTTTAAATAAGAAATATTGTCGGAGCTGACAGTTTTGCTTCCGAATTAACAGCTTGAGGAAAAAATGTCAACATCACCCGCGAAGTCATTTCTGAAGGTAATAACCAGTCTGCAGTAAATGTGACGTCAGATGGAAGTTTTTTAATGATATCATTTTCTTCACTGGAGAACGCTTTTGTAGTGCTGCCATCTCGTGCGACACTTTGGAAACGAACAAATTCTCATGAAGAAAGTCTTTTTCCAATATTATTTAATCCGAGATTTTTTTTTTATTCAACTAGACAAAAATTTCTGTTTTGAAAAGGTGGTGATAAAAGATTAAAAGTTCTGTAAAACACATGAAGAAAAATAGACATTAGTTTAAGATTTTTTCAAAAATATTGATTAGGTTAAATATCCAAAAATAAATTTTTATTGATTTCTTTTTTTTTTTTATGAAAGTGAAAAATTAAAACAATTTACAATCTTATATAAAATCAATCTTATAAAAAAATATCCGTTTAAGGATTGTGAGGGACGAAAAATTTCCAAGAAAAATTCTCAGTTCATTTGTCTTTTAAGTAGTATTTAATTATTTTAAGCCATTTGGAGAGAATAAATTTCTATTAGAAAAAAAAATAGTGAAGAGTTATAAATAACCTTCCTCCCTTCCCATTTTCCCCCTTACTAAAAAAAAAAAAAAAAATGTAAATTTACGGTATTTTACCATGAATTATCCAGTAAATTTACGGAATATGTCACTTTTTTCACATAAACGGTCAGCTTCCGTAATTTTTGTGTTTTACGGGAAAAAAACACAAAAAAATCTGTTTTTGTGTCTGTTAATATAGGTATAAAGTCAGTTTTTTTTTCTTTCTTTCTTTTTTCTTTTTTTTTTTTTACGGATATTGTCTGGAATCTCTGCTGCAGCTTTTTTTTCAGTGTTGCCCATAATTTTCTCTAAAAATTGGACATGTGCATATTTTAAAAATTGAAATTGTATCAAGAGCAAAATATTAAAGTATATCACGGCTTTCTGAAACAACGTAGTGTAATTATTTATTTTTTTACAAAAAATGTTTTAAGGTATTCAATTTTAAAATGTTGATGATGCTTTTTTAATCAAGGTATGTATTTGTTTATTACAGTCCTCCCCACTTAATCGGGTAACGGATAATCGAATACCCCGCTTATTCGAATAGAAACCTCCGGAACCGAATTTTATCCCATTGGGCTAATGTTATTTTACCCGCTTAATCGAATAGTTTTCACGAAACGTCCTCGCTTAATCGAATAACAAATAAGTGAAGCAATTTGAAAAATCGGTGTGAAAAACACGTTTCAATTGGAATTTCCTCCACATTTTTTGTCATTTTCGGTTGTTACACAGAAAACAAATTTCCAGAACTCTCAGCATAAATTTCGCCTGGCAGGTGTATAATGGACTGGTCAAGTGAGTTCCCTTCCTTGTTCATTTTTTCGAATTAATTTCAAAAAGGGGTGAAATAAATTGTATAGTAATTTCAATCAATTTTGTATTTCATTTACTTTTGTTTGTCAAGACTTTTTTTTTTTCACATTTTCGATTTTTTTACAGTTATTTTTAATGGAGACACTTTTATTTTCAAAACCGGTTCCGAAACTGAAATCATCTTCATTAAAAATATCAGCAATAAAAATCGAATGTTAAAAACTACGACGCCCTTTGTACAGATCGATCTCAGCTATCCATTGCAAAAAAGATCATTTAAAAATATTGAAATGCGATAGAGATATCTTTATAAATTTCTTTATAGGATTAGCAATAGCGAGTAAAACCTTTCGCTTGATTGAAATAGCTCTTTAATAATAATGTGTTGTCACTTAGAGGCTCAAGATGGTAATTGTGATACCATTCGAAAAAAATCTCGTTCATTTTTTACTCTAAAATTTGACAAAAGCCACTTTCATATACTTTTTTAAACCTGTATAAAGTACGTAAATTAAATTCTAATAACAAAATTTGGAACCATGATCTGCATTAAATGTAATGCAAACAAAATGCATGTGTTTACTGTTATTGAACTATTGCGTATTTACTTGTCATTTTGTTTTTATTTGAGTTTGTATTGTTCTATTAAAGTTTTTAACGATTTTCTTACTCTGGTAATTAAATATACTATATTTAATAATTTTGTCATTTTATTACACATTAAATATTACATTTATATGCCTCCCCGTTTAATCAAATACCCCGCTTAATCGAATATTTTTTTCTGGAACCGCCAATATTCGTTTATGCGGGGCCGACTTAAAATATAATAGAACAAAGTAATTTTGGTACTTAAAAAATATATCTATACATTGATCGAATCTTGTTCCTGCTTTAGTAATATTACGTCACAAGTTTTAATTCTAACATTAAAAAAAAAAAAAAAGGAGAGAGAGAGAGAGAGAGAGAGAGAAATCAAAGAACGCGCGCACGCGCACACTGTAGAAGGGGAGGGGAATGGGGGGGTGACAATTTTATGGGGATTGTACTTGCAATAGGGACGCCAGTACAATCCCCGTTTTTTAACAAAAAAATTTCCGTAAATTCCAGAAATTTTTCCTTCTATCCTTTAAAATTCTCCGTTATTATTTTTTTTTACGGTGTACCTATTTAAGAATTTGGTCATTTATCGGGTTTACCGTACTGATGTCACTTACTTCAGTCTCATAACTTTTTCTGGATTATATGTACATGATTATAATTACGTTTCACACTCAAAATAAGTTTTAACTAATTTAAAGATATAATAACCAAAGATTAAACCTAACATTATCTGACTGGCTATTTCCACTAATTTTCATTCAATGATAGATTGTGTCTATATCATTTGTAATATCACATATCAAACTTTAGAAACCACATAATTATGAGTAATACAATTCGACACTATGTTTATAATACCGGATGCTACATATTAGCTTTAAATCTGTCATCATTTTGAATCTTTATTAGCACGACTCTCTCTGCGTTATCATCTCCCATCAAAGGAAAATCCCAGCGCTGTCGATCATCTACTCCGATGCCCATAACCATCTGTTCATTGGATGTGACTGCAGCCAATAGTGGAAAAGAAAGGCGGAGATCGGGTGAACCCCGCCTTTTGCTTGAAATGATGAGTTTGAAAATTTTTTGAATTTAATCAATTTGGTTGTTGGCATTTTTCTGTTTAGGTATTTCTAGACATATGTTGAGTAGGGTTTTTCGCTCGGCGCTTTGAACTTAAAACAGCTCAAAAATTATTTATACTTAAATTAGGAATATAAAAAAAAAGTTAAATATCAAGTTGCTGAAAAAAATGGCTTATATTTTTGTCCCTTTTCCAATTTGTTAGAAAAAAAACTTTGTTAAATTTTAAGAAAATGATAGAATTTTCGTAGCTTTTGTTATTGGCTTTTGTTGAGTTTATTGTTATAATAATAATAATAATTTTTATTATTGTTACGTCTAGAGGCTTTCAGTTACATTTTGCCTGTTCATTTACTTATTCTGTGTGCTTTATTATTATATACTACTAATTTTACATGAATTTCATATTTATATGTAAGGTATATATATATCCCGCTTCCCTTATTATGCCGAGGTTTTTCGGGTTCGTATGTAGTGCAAATAATTACTATCCCGAGAATACTCGGCCATACAGAACTTTCATGGGTGACGGCTATTTTGCTATTCTACTAACACCACTATTTTTTTAAATAAATTTTGTGATATATTTCTCTTGAAAATAGTACTAAAACTGCCTGTCAAGGATTTTTAATTTTGAGAAAGTGGTGGAGGTAGAATTAAAAGATAAGTAGTTTATATATTTTTTAAACAAACCTGCTTTTTTTTCTTTTAATTATCAGCCCTGTGCTTTCTATTAAACCGATTTTGGTAATGATGATTTATTACTTTAATGAAAGCTGTTCATTTGTTCCCTTACAAGCTATTTTTGAATTAATTTACATTTTAATATTTTATTTTTCATTTTAAAAGCTTCGCGATATATATTTTTTTAAATGGTGCAATCAAGTTTTCTCTTCATACTTATAAATTTATTTAACTGTATCACATTAAGTGATCTTGCTGCACTTAGGCATATAATAAATTGAAACAATCAGAATCGTAATTTTATCAATGTATCATCCTATTAAAAATAATAATAAAATAAAATGAATGCAATTTAGCAAATTTCAACAACCATTTGGAAAATGATTTTTTTTTTTTTTTTCAAAGACTAATCTTTAAGACTTATAAATAAACTCAATAAAAAAAAAAGTTTTTAAGAATTAATTAGTTTAGCATTAAATCGTTTCCTTCTTAAACGAAATTCTTAATTTAAAAAAAAATCTTTTTTTTTTCTATAATTTTAACATTGAAATAGTTTGTTGTAATAAAATAAAAAAAAGTTTACATTTTTATTCTATTTATGGATCTTAAATTTAACCTTATTTTATATATTTATTTGCTTAAGCATTTGGGAATGTTTCCTATCTATTATTTTAAATTACAATTTAATTAATTTTCAAGTAGTTATAAACTACAGTTAAAGTTTATTGTTAAGAATGTTTGCAAATGCTTTTATGTACCTTTGATCAGAAAGAATATTTCGAGAGTCCGAAAAAAGTAGTTCCGGATAATCGAGCTCGCTGATATTCAATAGGCTTCTTCCCATTATTACATACTAACAAGGAAGATCTCCATACTGGGCATACTCAGATTTTTTTGAAAAAAAATACTAATTAAACTACTCATGCATGTAATACAGGATCAGTGAAAATTAGCGGCGGAATTGCAGAAGTAAACATGTAAAAAAGTAAAATACTTTCGAACATTTGGCGTGAAAAGACGAAATTGTCACACGATTTGGCGAGCAGTACTTTTCCTCGCCAAAAACAAACGATTTTAATGCAACTGAAAACTTTTGGATTTTTAGAATGCGTGTAAATGGTATTTAATAAAATTAAACATAAACAATGAGAGATTTTAATGTATTATATACATATATATATTAAATTGCACATATATGTATATTATGTGTTGCTGTAGTTATTTAATTTACTTCTGGAAAAAATATTTTCATATATAAAAAATTCTTATTCAGTAAAATTACTTTCATACATTTAAGCGTATTCAAAAATAAAAGCAAGATGTTTCCATAGCAACAAAATCGAATTGACAATGCTCAACTGGACTTTGAACTTGAAACTATTTTAATTAATTTAAATTTGAATTTCGTATAAAAAATCTCAAATTTTGATGGTTAAATATGAATATAAATACATAGAAATACCAATATAACGAAATTATACGTCAAACAAACTAAAGCTGACAAAACGAAAGATATTTAATTTATATAAACCCATAGAACATGAAACTTTTTTCCCTTTAAAAAGCATTTGATATAAAAAACATTTTTTAAAATTGCTTTTCTTCGTCAACCGATGATAAATCGCCAAATAACGAAATTTTCATTAATTTTTTACGGACAAAGTAAGGAGGTTCCGCCGAAATTTTTTTTTTTTTATAAACGCATATATCCACATGAGAAGAACATTCTGTAATTTTTTCAGATTTTTCGGAGTATGCCCGTATGGAGACTTTCCTTGTAAGTACACATGAAACTTGAAGTCTCTATCTCAATTTGTTTGGGAGATAGAGTGTTTACAGCAGGCATGTCAAACTCGTCTACCACCGCGGGCCAGATTTAGCACTGTACACAAAGCCGCGGGCCAAATTATCGAAAATAAAGAAACAGATTAATATGATGACTATCGCACAAAATGAAAACTTTACATTAAAAATACATCATTGTTTTAAAAAACAAACAAACAAACAAAAATACATACAAAAATTTTAAAACTATTTATTGAAAAAATTAAAACACACACCAGAAAATGTTTAAAAATATTTATTAAGTAAACACAAATCCGTAATATAGAAATCTTACGAGAGTGCGTTGTCAAATGTAAAGAAAAATGAGTTCAAATAAAACTGCAAACATGTTTAAACAGATTTGGAACATTTAGAAATTTAAATCGCAATCAAATTATATAAAAATCTGCATTTCCTTTTATGTTGAACTGCTACTTTTTATAAAACTAATCACTGATAGAACACAATTATTTACAATATAATATTATGAAAAAAAATCATAAAAATATGTTAGCTATGGTTATTGATCCGGCATAGGAATATTCCCTGATTCTCCTCACTTATTATTAAATGCATATCGTGTCTGCGAAAAAAAAAAAAAAGAAAAGAAAAGAAAAAAGAAAAAAAAAAGAAAAAAAAACTGCTTACGAAGTATAATTTTTTGAACCTGTATTTTCAAGAGTTTTATAGTTAATGGGCAAAATTAACGCTAGTCATCGGCCACGAGACCACTAAATGAGAAAAAGTGGCTATCAAAATAATATTTGTCGGTAGTTACTGATGGCTACTGTCTTCTAATGAAAATTTGTTAATTTAATAAAAAAAATTCAGTTATAGCAACACATACTGAAATTATTGATTTCATGCGATTACTGAAATTTCCGATTACATCATTAATATTTACAGAAATGCCCCAGCATATTTTTAAATTTATTTAACTATTCTGGACATCCATTATTCTACCTTGAATAATTTCGAGTTGTGTGCATTTGCATCCAATCTTTGTTTTTAAAAGCAAATTGATTACCTTTAATATGTCACAAACAAACTTTTTTCAACGGAAGTTTCAGTTAAAAATCTATTTATCTTTCGAAATTATTTCTAAGATACTTATGAGTTTTTCGAAATATTTGTGAGTAAATTCTTAGCAAACTTCAACGAAGTTTCTACATATTAAACACAATTTTTCAGTCTTTGAGTATAAAAAATTATTTCAAATTGACTTTTATGAATTTGAGATACTATACCTTCATAATCAAGAAAGATAAAGATCACACAGCGAAAATTTACAATGATACGTTTGCTAACCCTTAAGAATGAAATTAATTAATGAGCTTTTGTCCAAAATGCTCTCTTCTGACTATGCATGCAGCCAAATCATAAAAACAGGGTAACATTTTTTTGTTATTATTATTATTATTATTATTATTATTTTATAAGACAAGAAATCGTATTACTTTCTCTTTTAAAGCTATTTATTTCTCTTATTTTTTAGAAACTTTTAATTAGAAATTAGCGTCGTATTTTAATTGATTTTCGATACATTTTTAATACCTAATAAATACCACGCGTTACTTTGTAATGTCATATTGAATCAAAGAGAGCAGTAAAATAATGTATTCGTTTTAACATAAAACATATAATAAACAATTAGAAAAAAAAAACTTTATAATTTTTTTAATTTTTAGATTAAGATATGCTCTTTTTGATTTTCTTATTGATAAATTTTGCAAAACCTATCTCCTGGAAATGAAATTTTAAAGTAAATTAGACTTGATCATATTTAAGACAGTATGTTTGCATCTTTTATGCCACAATGTTATTGAATCGGTGTTGTTTGCATCTCCTACTTCAAACTGTGAAAATTTTTCATCCAAAATAACAACCATTAATTAAAAAAAAATAAACTTTTCTTTATTCAATAGCGGATCATTAAATTTAATGTATGTCAATATCTGTCATTAAATGTAATGAATATATTCTGAAATAATGATAGATATTTTGAATAAAATCATTCTCCAGTTTTGCAGCGCTGCAATATTGCAATGCAAAGTGTATTTTCTGCATCAACTAAGAACTGAATCAAACATACTAAAATACCAAAGGCTAGGCGGGCCACAGAGAAGTTCCTGGCGGGCCAATTATGGCCCGCGGGCCACGTGTTTGACATGCCTGGTTTACAGATACAGAGACAGACAGACAAACGGACGGCAATTCTTTTTTATTTTTTAACGATATTTATAACGATTTCAAGATTTACCCTGTACTACATATGATGGGTAAGTAAAATGAATATAGAGAATTATTTACTTATTTTCGGATTTATTTTTTACCTCTTAAAATGTTTTAAAAAAATGAAAAAGCTGCTGTGATACAATAATGGTAAAAATATACTACACTGTCAAGTCTCTGACGTTAACGAGACATAATGTCCAATAGAAATGACTGATAATTAATTATATGTTTTTATGTATTGTGTTTATCTGCATATCATTATCTACGTACTTGAATTATGGATACATGTTTCTTATATATGAATGAAAATATGTATCATTGTATTCATATTTGCAATGCATGGAAAGTTCTATTGTACAACAGGAAAAAAAAGAGAGAGAGAGAGAGAGAGAGACGTGTATTGATTATAATTTGGATAATGCAATATAGATAGATAGCGAGAAGAAATGACGATGAACAAAAAATAATCTCCTGTGATGACTTCTCAGTGAGCGAGTGAGTTGAAATAGATATGTGAGTTGTCCTTGATTTTACAAGGGAAATTCCCGGACCTGGCAAAAGGTGGAGTAATAAATGGAAAAAAAAAAGTCAATCTTAAGTGAAATTTGGAGGTGGAGAAAACTGACTACTTGTGAACACAGAGTATCGTTTATGTCCGTGTTGGTACACTTATTTACATATACGTTCGAGAAATCTGCGTGGTTATCTTGTTGGATAAACCATACCTGAATACGGTCAATAGAGACGAATAGTGTAGTTTCACTATCTTCTATTTTCAATGGAAGAAAATATTAAAATAGAAAATATTTTCAACTTCCGGTTTTCAACGGATTTACACGTTTTAGGGGTCAGAGATTTAAAAAAAATGTTTTTACAAAATGTCTGTCTGTCCGTGTACCCATCTGTGTGTCCGTATGTCGACATTGTACCGTCGAAAAGTGCATAGAATTTAAATATGCATAGAATTGAACAAAATTATTTTTGTATGTTTTTCGCTGCAGCAAGTAGGTTCTCCTTCAATTTTGAAATATTCTGCTGAAAGGGAGCACTGTAATAACTATTTTTGTGCCACTTTTGGTATTGTATCATCTAAATGTGTATGAAGTTATGCATAGAATTGAATCAAACTTTTTATGTAAGTGTTTGGCTGTGCCTTGTGGGTCCCCCCTGAATTAAAAAAAATCCGACGGAAGGGGGCACTATAATCGCGATGTCTGTGTCATTTTCATTGTTGCACTACCAAAAAGGGTATGAAGTTATGTAAAGAACTGAACTAAATTTTTCATGTCTGAATATTTTTGGGTATGGCAAGCAGATCCTCTTTGAATTTGGAAAACATCTGCCTATCGCTCTATTGTCCATCGGCTCATGCAGAGACGGGATTTCGCGTACTTCTAATCCTGCTATTTGTAAACAGCTGAATGATAACAAAATAAGGGAAAACTATTGATTTTAATAAATATCATGGTCCACATTAGCTCGTTTTTACTCCGATTAATTGACTGAAGCAGAAATTTAAGATGAAAATCAAAGCTGGTATCGTATTGAATTAATAATATTAAAGTATTAACATGTATAATTAATTTTTGTAATATTAAAATGTACATGTGAGATAGAAGAAAGTTTTGGGATTGATACTTCCAACTAGTTAATGATATAACCGATGATAGTATCTTAACGTTTAATGTAATGTGAATCTGGAACTTTTGAATCCGTGCTTATAAATGAAAATAGTGTGTTTTAATGTAAATAATCTCCAATTTGGTATTATCTGAAGTATCCTAGTTATTGATCCCAAACCTTTTTAGATCGTATCCGATATCACACGTCTATACCAGTGGTGGCAGCATCAATAAACAATGTATATTCACATCTTTATCTGTGTTTGATTAGAATTAGAATGACAGTTAAATCCGAATCTACTTATTAACAATTTTTTTTTGCTGTTATTCTCTGGAATATTATTTTCTTCCATGAATTCCTTCTAAATGTAGTATACAGGGTGAGTCATAAATATCGAAACAATAGGCTATCTCCTTAAATATTGCCCCTAGACCCATACTTCCAATTGCAAAGTTTCATAAAAAAAGATGAATTTTTTGATAAGATAAGTTGCAACTCCATGGGGGGTCTATTTTAAAAAATACGAAAATTAAATTTTTATACGGCCCCCAGAGGATAAAACAACCAATTAGAAAATTTTTCCTTATTCATTCCTGAACTGAACAAAAAAAATTTCATCTTGATATCTTCAAAACTCAGAGAGTTATGACAATTTTAATAAATAGTGAGGTTTCAAGGGATCAGACACAAATTGAAATGCGTGTAATTGAAGAAACAATGTTGCTGTAATGGGTCCAGGAAACATTTATTTTATTTATTTATTTATAAAGTTGGAATTTTGAATGTTTTGTGATGGTTAACCATATAATTTGTAAGCATTATCACATCATAAGACTCCTTAATATTTTTTTTTCAAAAAAAAAAAAAAAAAAAAAAAAGAGTAAATTAAAATTGTTATAACTCAAAATATTATTTGTCGCGTTGAATTTTTTTCTTTTGATTAAACGAAAATGTCTAATTTTCAATTTTAATTCAGCATTTTAAATAATATGTATTTGAAAAAAATAAAAGTATTTAAAATAGCAATATTAAAAAAAAAGTAATTTTTGTAAACAAATCATATTTTTAAAAGTAAATTTTCTGAGCTGAAAAGTTACGGTAACCGACGGTTATTGACGTATGTCAGTTTAAAAATGAGAAATACTGAAATAAAAACATTTGATGCAGTATAGTGCATTTAGTTTTAAGATGGGCAAAGATGGGCTCCTAACGTTTAAATGCTGTATAGTTTCGATTTCAGATTTTGTTTAAGGTTTCCATTTTCACCTTCTTTAATTACTGTTTAAATGCGTCAGTTGATTTAAACTTTATTTTTTATCACGTCGATTTCAAATTTTTTCATTGTGCTGTGACTCACAGACAGACATTTCATAAAAACATGTTTTTCTGTATCTCTGAGCCCTAAAACGTGTGAATCCATCGAAAACCGGAATTCAAAATTTTCATGAATCCAATACTTTCTTCTTGTAAAAATAGAAGAAAGCAAAAATGGGTTTAAAACCTTCATAAATTTTGAAACTGAATACAGTAAAACCTCTAAATAACGGACACCTCAGGAACGCAGAAATTGTCCGCTATTGGGAAAATCAAAGATATTCAAAAAGTGCTAAGAAACGTTTAACATTTTATTAATTGACTTTTATGTGTCCTAAAACCTCTTTTATATGATTAATCAGAAATTAAAATTATTTTTTAAGCAATGGGGCTAAATAAAACTTACACACCTTTACCCACTGTTCATTACATGCTTGTGAAAAAACCCTGTTACAAAAGTTAACTTTTGCTTGCGATTACATGTAATTTGTTTTTCAAAATGACATTATCGGACATTATCGAGTTCCGGTCGGGGAGGGGGGTTGCTCTTTTTGGCTGTTAAAAGCATAAAATCTCAATTTTCTGAGGAGATATTTCAATACTCTGGAAGATGTCCCTCCTTGGCAACCCCTTCAATTCAACTCTGAACGTGGGGGGGGGGGGGGATTTTCCCCAGCTCATTTATCACAAAATTCCCTGATAAATTTAGAGGCCTTTTTACTTTTTTTCATTTTTTTGTTCTTCAAAAATACTTTTTCATCCTTTATCGCCTTAAATAGTGTCCACTATTTGGAATGTTCGTTATTCAGAGGTTAAACATACACAAATTTAGGTTTTGAGAATGGGGATCGGAAAATAGTCCGTTAAACAGAGATGTCTGCTATTCGGGAGTGTCCGTTATAGCGGTTTAACTGTAGTATAAAGTAGATTTTAAAAATATTTCTATATAATTTATTAAAATATATTTCCATTGATTCCGCTAATAGAAGAGTCATTTTCGCTATTACTATATTTACTAAACTTATTGCCTGCGCCAATAAGTTTTTAAGACACTTTTAATGAGAGTTTAATTAATATCACTTAATTTGATAACACTTTTAATAAGTGTTGAATAAGACGGTCCGTTCAATGAGTCGTGCCAGTTACGAAGTTGGCGGCAAGGTCGAAATATTGCAGACATCTATCATATTTCATCGAAGTTTAAAGCAAAAACCTATACGCTTTTATTTTATATCTAAAAGTTTAGTGTTGTCTTGGATCGACATTTAACAATACGTAAATTTATGGTCGATCCCTTAATTGTACTTCAAATGGACTGATTTTGCTGCGCTCAGAGGCATGCTTAAGTGGTGTAAGTCAGGAATTTTGGAAAATTTTGGATATTAATATCTTTCGGGGATTTGCAGGTATCGAGATGAAATTTTTTTTGTTCAATTCAGGAAGGGATAAAGAATTTTTTTCTAATTGGAAGTTTTATCCTCTGGGGACCGTATAAAAATTTAATTTTCGTATTTTTTAAAACAGACCCCCCATGGAGTTGCAACTTATCTTATCAAAAAATTCATCTTTTTTTATGAATTTTTGCAATTGGAAGTATGGGTCTAGGGGCAATATTTAAGGAGATAGCCTATTGTTTCGATATTTATGACTCACCCTGTATATATATATATGTGTGTGTATGTATGTGTTTATTGCTGTTTTAGACAAGTTGTACTATTTTATTTTACAAAATTACTAATAGAGAAAAAAATGAAAATATTTAAAACGTTTAAAATTAAAGCATTAAATTTCGATTCAGTATTGGTAATTTTCTCCTTTTTTGCGCCTCGTGAGGCCAACGCTTCCAAAATCTGACTACGCAAGTAAAGTCTTCAATTACCATCAAACTTGTTCAGCAGAATTTTCTCTTGAGAACTTCTTCATGTGTTGTTAATTGCTTACCCCACACACGATTATTATGAATAATCTTATTACCTGAACGAGAAGCTGTATCAACAAAGTTTTCAAAACTTCCTGTTATTAGTTCGCGTTGATCATCAAACTCGATTAACCAAGCAGACCTAATTGGAGAATGCAAAACCTAATTTACTTTCCAATTTATCACCTTACGTCAACGGAAGCCTTCACAACAGAATTGAGGGGGGAAATAGGGGGGAGGGAGGGGGTGAGGCTTACGATCTACTTATTCCAGTATTAAGTGTTCTTTATGAAGATGGGAACACCATTAAAAGCGGCGCATCAAAGCCGTTGCCGAATTAATTCCTAAATGGAAAGTTGAGCCTTTACGCACAATCCGGCCTGACCTCAGCAGAAAAAATGCCACTGATTAATGCGCCCCTCCTCTTCTAATGAACAAAAAGGTGGGGGGAGGGCAGAAGAGAAATCGAACGATCGAACGGACCGGCGGTCGAATAGAGGGGGGCCCGCGGTGCCATTCAATTAGGTCTTCTACCGGAGGGGATTTACATAATTCCCGTCAGTCTCTCCGTTCGTCCATTCATTACCAAATTGCCGTTTAACAAGATTGAATTTATCAGCCATAAGTGGCTCGCCTTAATGCAATCAAGCTGATGAAAGGAACAGAGCTCCATCCAGAACTCCATCGAAATACTTCGCTTTTTTTTTTTTTTTTTTCTTCTGCTTCATCCCCCCTTTGCGCACATCAAAGCGGGCTTTCCCCTGGGTCTTTTTCGTGTCATTAAGAACCTATAAAGGAGTGATTAATAGCCGGACCGAGATTCATTAATAAAGTAGGCTGCCGCTATTCCTCCTCCCCCACCCCCCTTCAACCCCTTCCTTCCTTCCTTCTGAGTGTCTTTTCCCGAAGATCTGCCTCTAAGGATCTACACACACCAGCTCCGCTCCTGGTGCTCTTTTCTCCGTTCGGCGCCGGCAGTTGTCACGTGGAGATGATTTAACATTTCTCGTCCAATAACAACATGGCATTTAGTAATTCATCGGAGAAAGAAGCAGGGGGGGTCGATGTGGTTTCAGTTTCATAACGGCATCGTTCAAATCAGAATTTTGCACTGCCTTTTGTGAAGGGGATGATTTAGAAGTAGCGACGACACAGTAAATTAAGCAATGCGTAGTGTAGTACCGTTGGAATTTTTTTTTTTCCCTTTTACACCTATTATCTCCATGTCATCATAAATTGCCGCTGTAATAACCTGAGAATTCTATTTCATGATAATGGAATTTTGCAATCTACAGTTTCAGATGAAGTATGGTAATGTTCGACGTCCCAGGAGCCACTTCATTTTGGAACGTCAAGACGGAAAATAATATCACTACTATTTTCTGTTGCATTTAATAGAAGCCATTTATTCATGGGAGATTCGTACTGATATATTTACTACTGTACTCATAATTTTACTTTGCAACATAAATCCATCTAAAATAAAAATCTATTTATAAGTATAAATATAGTAATAGTAAAATATCAGTAATTTAAAAAACTGTTTATAACTTTGTAAGTATTTTAGTTTATTGAAGTTACAATCGCTTAAAAGTATGGGACGCGTACATTTATGCTTTATATTTATGCTTTAGCATAAATGCTGTTAAGTTCGTTATTTCATAATTTAAAATATATATATAAGGGATTTTTTTCTTTAAGAAAGCCTTCAAACTCTAATTTAATGATGAATAATAAAAAACACATAAAAAACACATTAATTCAATTCAATAAAAAACACATTAAAAATTAAGAAGAATTTTTTTTTTTTTTAAAGTTAGGAAGAAAAAAGCAAAAATTTCTTTTATCACTGATAACTTTCAGATAGACAATACCCAATATAATACCTGATTTAAATTTCTTTCAAAACTTAAAAAAAGAAAAAGAAAAAGAAAACAATATAAATAAGTATAAAAGGACATCTAACAATTTTATTTTATTAACAATTTTATTAACAATATTAAAATTTGAGCGAGATATTTGAAAAGAACGCTCCCATAGACTTTACATTATCGTCCGGGTCTTTTTCAGTGACTATAGTGGGGCCTTAAGGAAAATTGATTGCAAACGACTCTGGCCAATCTATCGGATACTGACCGATTGGAATTGCACGGTGCGCACGCTAGAACACTAACGCAATCATCAATTTTTTACTTAAAATATTTGAAACATTCTTCAAATGATAATAAATAAAATCTAAAAATCCGGATCTAAAATCTTTATTTCTATTCAAGAATGATAAAAAATGCTATAAATATACTTTTTTTTTTTGGGGGGGGGGGGGGGGCTTCTAGAATCAAATCTCTTCTTAAGAAAGCTGATCACTCGGCTTCAGAATTCCTCTCACTAATGTTAAGTCTATGGGTGTTTGATGCATTTGTGTATTTAAAATATCTACTGAGGAAAATAATATTTTAAACTTCTATTTTTTTTTTTTTTTGTATGCACTTCTTAAAAAATGATCTCTTATTTCTTAGTTAAAAAAAAAAAAAAAATCTATGCCTAATTTTATATAAAGTGTTCAAGTTTTACCTACGGTTCATCAATTTTTAACGCATAAAATATTAAACTAAGCTTACATTTTAAAAATATTTTGAAAACTAAGAGGAAAAAGAAATATCCTAAGTAACAGTAAAAAGAAGTTAAAAATATTAATTTTTCCAAGAGACATTTTAAATATATGAATGCATCAAACATGAGGCTTATCATTATGGAAAATAATTGGAAGCTGAGTGATCAGCCACCTTATAAAACGTTTACCTTTTTTCTTTCTTTTTTCTTTTTTTCTTTTTTTTTCTTATTTTTTCTTTTTAGTGGATATTCCAGAATACTATTTTCTTATCTGAGATTTCAATTTATTATGCAAAAATCAATTGAAAATATTGTCTTATTTTTAAAGAAAAATCTGTAATATATATTTTAAACCTTTTATTTTATTTTTTTCTAAAGTAAAAAAAATCTCATTCAATTATGAAATATCTCAAATATTTGAAGCTTTTTCAATTAATATCATTTCGATAATAATATATATATATATATATATATATATATCTCGCATTCTGACTAATTGAACTATTGTACATGTTTAAGTTGATAATAAAATCCACAAAATTTGTAATTTGAAACCAGTTACAAATATCATTGATGTATATGATGTCAATATGAATTTCTTTTTCACTTACATTATTATTTGATACTTACAGGTATGGTTCCAGAATAGGAGAGCAAAATGTCGGAAACACGAAAGCCAAATGCAGAAAAGTATGTATATTCACATACAATAATATCCTAAGTATATTTTGTGAATATATATTTATTTTTATAATCACTTAAAATGGAAAATAATCTGAAACAGAACAAATATAAAAAAGTTTACCTATAATAACACAGTTTGTTGGCTTATCGTTGGCATTTTATGTATACCGATGGTTAATCGTAAGGTTGGGAAATAAATGGTTTTTGAAATGGTCGGGAAATCATACGTACAGAGATTTATCTAATTTGGTGTATCTGAATAAGATTCTGAGCATCAAAGGGTTTGATAGCATTGTTGGGCTTTGTCGGCAAACGGTTTGTAGGCTAATCGTACTCCAAGACGGATCTTAAACATTTTTTGCCTATTTCATATTAAAAAAAATAAAATAAAATAAAATAAAATAGAAAGTATTTACATTTTATTAGGCAATCCAACTATGTATTTTTTTTTTTTCATTGGAATAGCTTTTCTGTCATATATATGAAATACGAATACCTGAAGCTGGTACTCAGAACTACTCAATTTTTTATGTATGGCAACTTCTGTAGCAAAGATTCCCCATGTCAATTACGCAAGATATTTATCCCGTTTCACCTTAACACGATTTACACACGCGTATTTTTAACACGTTTGACTTTTTAAAAAATTTAAGGGGGGGGGGAGAAATTTCTTTGAAAAAAAGGGGTGGAGGGAAGAAAAAGAAATTATTAGACAATTTAACCATGCAAAATTTCTTTTCATTGGAATAGCTTTCCTGTCATGCATGTTAAATAATAGTGCTAAAAATGCTCGTGGTTTTTTTTTTCTTTTCTTATTGAAAGTATGACACCTTTTGTAGCTAGTATTCCCCATGTCAATTACGCACAATATTTATCCCATTTAATCTTATATATTTTTAACACATTTGTACTATAAGAAATTTGGAAAAAAAATCGAAAACAACGGGAAAAAAATTATTTTCATTTCACCAGGCAATCTAATCATGCAAAATTTCTTTTCATTGGAATAGCTTTCCTTTATACATGTTATATCCGGAATGTGCATAAAAATGGTGCTTTAAACTACTACTTTTTTTTTTTTTTTTTTTTTTTTTTTTTTTTTTTTTGAACGTATGATAGCTTTTGTGCCTGAGATTCCGCATGTCAATTACGCACAACGTTTATCCCGTTTCACTTTAGATATTTTTAACACGTTTTGTATTAAATAAATAAAATTGAGAGAAAAAAAAAATGAACGAACGAACGAAAAGAATGGGGAAAAATCATTTTCATTTCATTAGGCAATCCAACCATGCAAAATTTCTTTTCATTTGACAGAGCTTTTCTGTCATACATGTAAGCTCCACAGTTCCATTAAATTACTTTTACTTCAGCATCTAGAAAATGATATAATCATTTCAGACAAATAAGAGAAATTTCTCCATTAGACAATGTCTCCTTGAAAGATACAAGATGAGGATGAAGATTCAATCGCATTTAACGGCTCTTTACCTACACACACAGCTGCCTCTTAAATGTTCTTTTCCATCTCATTATTTTCAATCCTTGAGCAAAGAGTTTGTTGTTTACGTTGATGAATTAAATCATTCTCTTTAATGCCCTCGTCTGGGGCACCGGCAGGCGCCAATTGTAATAGGGCTACACCTTTAAACACATGCCATCTCCGAACGAAAAACAATCCGACTCGAAATGATATACAAAGGACTCATTTTCCCTTTATTTATTTTTTATTTTTTTGCCTCCACGCAAATGAATTGCTAGATAAATGTCAAACAAAACGAAATTCCAAGAAATAAAGCTTTCAAGAATTTGAATCTCTCTAAGTATCCCTTTTCAACAGCTTTAAAAGCAATCTTAAAGAACGTTTTATGCTCTTTGGTTTTGCAAATTCTTTCACACCCGGCTCTTATTTTTTTCTTATTTTTCCTCTCTTGCCTTTTTCCTCGGGAATTCCTATTTCACCGAGAATTGCTTTCTATTGGAAACCAAAAGTGTTTATTGGGCAACCAGCCATCCCCCCCTTTTTTTATTTTTTTCTTCTCCGTCCTCCTTTGGCAGATGCGTGAGAGGAAAAAGGGGGGGGGGGAGTGAGAAAAAAGAATGGGTTTTATTTTGCCCTTTTTTTCGGGTTGCAATTCTCGGTGCGGAAACATGCAAATCGGGCGCGCACGGTTTTTCCTTTGTTTTTGGTGTTTGTATAGAGAGAGGGGGGCTGGTGGCTCTCAAGTGCTCGGATTGCGTTTCTTTTTTTTTCGGGGGGTAAAGACGGATGCGACGCACACCGCAGACCGTTTTAAGTTTGGAAATAGGTTGAGAGACAATGCGGCTCAAGTCAAGAAAACATCGCTCAAGCATGTCAGTCTGTCTCTCCTTAAACCATAGACATTTCGATACTTAACTTGATTAAATGGATTCAATATGAAGAAGCAAATACGATAATCATTTAGGTGATATTTTTTCAAAAGGAGGGGGGTGGGTAGTGTGTTAAACAGCATCAAATATAATTCAAACTTCGCCGTTATTGATTAATAGAAAAAGTAAGAAAATAGATTATGTTAAATCAAACATTAATAAAACAGAAAATATACTTTAGCGGAAGCGAAATTAAATTATTATAATGATAATCGAACACGCTGGTATTTAGAAAAGGGTTAGATAAAGAATGTTGGTTGATGGATGCTTAATGTTTATTTAAATATGAGGGTGGATCAAATACAAATGATTTGATCCATTCTTTTAATAGATTAATTTTAAAATATTATTTACAAGAATTATGCAAATGTTATTTTTCTAGAAAAATTGTTTTTTGATGCTTTTGTTTCAACATATTGTGGGGTTTTAAATTGTGAATAGGTTGAGGGAGAATGCGGCTTAAGTCAGAAAAACATAGCTGAAGCATGTCAGACAGTCTCTCTTCGAAAACCTTAAACCATGCACATTTCGATACTTAACTTGATTAAATGGATTCAATATGAAGTAGCAAATGCGATAATCATTTAGGTGATATTTTTTAAAGGGATGGGAGAGGGGGGAGTATATTAAAGAGCATCAAATATGATTCAAACTTTTCCGTTATTGATTAATAGAAAAAGTAAGAAAAGAGATTATGTTAAATCAATCATTAATGACACAGAAAATATACTTCAGCGGAAGCGAAATTAAATTGTTATAATGATAACCGTACGAGTTGCTATTTAGAATAATGTGAAAGATGGGTAATGGGTTGATGGATATTCAAAGTTTATTTAAATATGAGGGTGGATCAAATACAAATGAGATATTTTTAACAGATTATTTTTTAAAATATTACTTACAAGAATTATATAAATGCTATTTTTCTTGAAAGTTATGTTTACACGCTTTTTTTCAACAGATTTTGATATTTGCTTTGTAGCTCTTAAATAAAAAAAACAAGTTGGAAATTGCACGTAAAGCGTAGCAAATGAGGTGCGTTCGTTGAAAACGAAGTTTTAAAATATTCAGATCTTGCTGATATAGTAGAGCGTACTTTGGATACAGTATAGTGGTCAAAACCTTTGTGTTCCTGTAAATATGCAGGGAGTAATTCTTATTATACTTCATTAACATATATCTTACTCATAAAACGTGAAGTAGTTTAATATAATTAACCCCCCCCCCCTCCAAACAATGTTTCCCCGTATAACATTATTTAATGGAATACATTTTTGTGGTCCTGTAATTTAATAATAAATATTCTTTACATCACATATTATACAAAATGTATTTTTAGTACATATTTCATAGATTCATGTCGATTCTATTATATTCAAATGAGTGTAACACCATTAAAATGCATTTGAAACTTTTTCCCCATTGACCGTAATGTAACGGAATACTTTTGATTGTCCCTGTAATTGATCAATGCATCCGATTTTCATAACATTTGAAATGACTTGACAAAATTATGCAATAAATATACGTTTTAAATTTCAAACGATTAAAATGCATTTGAAACTTTTTTCCCCATTGACCGTAATGTAACGGAATCCTTTTGATTGTCCCTGTAATTAATCTATCCATCCGATTTTCATAAAATTTGAAATGACTCGACAAAATTATGTAATAATTATGTATTTTAAATTTCAAACGATTCGGTTGGGTAGTTTTTGCGTTGTTATATGCGGACGGACAGACAGACAGACGGACGGACTGAGCGACAACAATAGGTGCTACGTATTTACATAATTACGAACGCACCTAAAAATCGATTATCTGTAAAATGTAACAAATGAGTTGTTTTCGTACTAAGGTACCCTGGGGTAATAACGCCAGGCGGGGTAATAACGCCAAGTGCTTATATTTTGCATAATTATGAAATAATCAGGTAAATGACACCCATGTGATCTGCGCAGAAGGGTTTTGAGTCATATAAATCGCAAAAAACAGCTTCAAGTTAATTTGTTTCATTTTTAGGTCTTATTGTTTTTACAAACAACTAAAATTAACGCTTGATCTAAAATTTGCGAGATACGTTTTGTGATGTGAAGACTATCTTTTTATCCGGAAATACTTTGTTAATTACATAAATTTGTAGTGCATTTCATGAACTTTTAAAATGTTGTTGAATATTTTGGATATCTTCTCGAGATAATTTGCAATTTAAAATGTACTGCGCAATAACTATACCGGGGTAATAACGCCAATCCTTGGCATTAATACCTCGGTTGATTCCCTACAGTGGCCGAGCTACATCCTAAATACTGATTCAAATAAACACAGTTAAAATTGTGCAATATTTCTCATAGTTATATTATGCGGTCCTTTTTGAGCAAAAAGAAGCTCACGGTCTGATATTCTTTTGCCTCATCCCCCCCTCCCACACCACACCTTTATTTTTCTTAAACTTTCACAAAAAATGAACATTTTCAATAGCTTAGAATGCAATTTGTCAATATCTAAGTTTGTAGAGTTAGTATTTTTAGAATTCGGCTATCTACATGCTATCTATTCGGCTATCTATTCCATCTTATTTTATAGTTTTGCTTGCATGGCGTTATTACCCATATAGGTGGGTAATAACGCCAAATAGCATTGGTCAAGAAAAAACGCCATTACATTTTATGAATACATATCTGTTAAATTATTTTATTTTATATAGATAGTCAATGAGTTGCTGTATCAGATCCTATATTTGTTTGAAAAATACAATCTAAAACTAAGCCGTGAAAATTGGTAAAACCTTAACGTGGCGTTATTACCCCAGGGTACCTTATAATTATATGCAATAGCTGTTGCGCTCTTATGCAAAAATGAATACAAAACTTATTAAGATTACATATATTAAATTCGGTAATTAATAAAACATTATTTAAATCATCTTTTTGGTATTTTCATATTGATTTCTCAAATTATAATCGTAAATTAATCAACATCAAACTAATAAAAAATATGTAAAAAAGTATATTGCACTTTTCGTTTTTTATTTATAATCTATTTTCTACTTTTTACGTTTTAAAATGTTTCATTGTTGTAGTTTCATATCGATTTGGCCTATTTTGGCAAGCGTTTATGGGTGCGCGATTATATCCGTTCTTTGTCCAATTTTTATACAATTATGCGAATTACCTGGAATATTGAGCTTTTGATGACCTGGGATGTCCTGACTGAAAAATGCTTTAAAATGAATGTATTAATTTATAATTAAATTGTAAAAATATTAAAATTTTATATTGTCTTTTGCAAAACACCTTTGTGCATAATTTGTATAATTCTAGACTGTCAGGGAGTGAATAAAATCGTTTTTAAAATTCCACCTTTACCTACAAAAACGAGGTTGAGTTAGCCCTTTATGCACCGATGATTACTTTAAAGTACCATTAAAATAATTTGTTATAAAGTTTATTTAATGCATCGATTAGTAGTGATACAGTTTAGAATGAATTATCAATAACTTTACATTATCTTGCTCCAAAAGCATTATTCATTACACAAGATAAAACTATTTTTCAAAGGATGATTTCTTTTGTCTTTGCATCTTTTCAGCTTTTTTGACGTTGAGGGAGAGATAGGAAGTTTTCCGAATCGGAAATATTTCTATATTACTGTTATAAGAAAATTATATTTGTGCATTTCCTTTAATTCTACAAAAAACTAAAACAAGTTGGAAATTGCACGTTAAGCGTAGCAAATGAGGAAATGTTTCTTACTAAAATGAAGTTTTAAAAAGACAGTCGAGACTCTCTATAACGAAACTCCATACATCGAATTTCTCTATATAACGAAGTTTTAGTAGGAAAGGTCCTCTTTTAGCATGATTACATTAAAAACAGTCTCTATATAACGAAATATCTATTTCCATATAACTAATTTTTTCATAAATTGACCTTAATTTATTCAGTTTAAAAAAGCTTCGAAATCATATGGAATCAATTTTCCATCACTTATTTTTAATTTATCGTCAGTGCTGAGTTTTTTTTTTTTTTTAATTACTTTTCTCTTTGTTCTTTAAATCCAACAAATTCATCCCACCTCCCTCACACTTTTCCACATCCTTCTCAAAACAGTGTCAATTAGATTGATACACATGTAAGAGAAGAATCAATGAGGGGCACATAAGAGAGGTCTTCAAATGAAGGAAAATGTTAAATACAATTTTTCATTCCTTGCTAAAATTTGAGCTTTTTTTTTTTTTTTTTTTTTTTTTTTTTTTTTTTTTTTTTTTTTTGAGAGCGTAACAATTTTAAAATCAAAACAACAAAAATTACAGATTTTTTTGTCTGAAATTAATGCAAGTCTTCCTTATTTGATTTTCATTAAGCTTTCAAATAAATGTCTGTTCTCTTTTTCGAAATTGCTTAAATAATTAAAAAATAAAATGCTAGGTTAATATTTACTTTTAAACATTTCAATTTCTCAATTAAAAACATCAAAAATAATAATTGCTCAAAATTTACACATTAAATACGATTTTAACATCATTTTCTATACATCGAAATTCTCTATATAACGAATTTTTTACTGGAACGATCGATTTCGTTATATAGAGACTAGACTGTATTTCTATATTACTATTATATGGAAATTATATTTGTGCATTTCCCAATTCTACAAAAAACTAAAACAAGTTGGAAATTGCACGTTAAGCGTAGCAAATGAAGAAATGTTTCTTACTAAAATGAAGTTTTAAAAATATTCAAATCTTGATGTAATAGTATATACAGTATAACAGCCGAAATCTTTTGTGTGTCCCAGAAAATACTACCCGATTTCTATTGTATAGGAAGTAACTTTCAGAAATTTCTTAAATTTCAGAAACGTATATCAGTTTCATAAAATGTGAAGTAGATTAATGTACCGTATTTACTCGTGTATAAGGCGCACTTTTTTTTTTTTCAAAAAATTAGGGCAAAACTCCTAGGTGCGCCTTATAAGCGGAATAATTTTTTACTGTTGGATTCAGTCGAACTATATACATATGAAACAAGAAATTATTCAAAGAAGATACTAAAACTCGAAAAATGTTACTTAATTGGAGTATTACTGCATATTCCTTAGAATTTTTTATACAACAGAGCTAGTGACATTATCTAAACGCTAATTAGCAGTTCTCTTTACCATCATTCATTCCTATTTCCCGTCATTCTCTTACAACCCGAAGTCTAAAAACGCATTTTCGTCTTGTTTTCTTGTCTGGTGTAATGTTTGTTTCGACTTTTTTTTTTTTTTTTTTTTTTTTTTTTTTTTATGAAATTTATTTGGTCATTCTTCATTAGCGTGTCAAATTTATGGTGCGCGTTATACACGAGATTTTAAGAAATCGCCATTTTTACTTGTAAAATAGGGGTGCGCCTTATACATGAGTAAATAGGATAATTAAAACGCACTCCAATCATTGTTTTCCTCCATTCCATTAGGCAATGGAATACTTTTGTGTGGCCCGGTATATTAATAACAAGTATTCTTTGTACCACTTATTGTACAGAATGTATACATTTTAATATATACTTCATAGATGCATAATCCTCTTTGTTATGTTCAAAAGAATACAACATCATTAAAATGCACTTTAAACTTTTTCCATTGGCTGTAATGTGAAGAGATTTTCATAAAATTTGAAATGACTCGACAAAATTATAAATTTTAAACGATTCGGTTGGATAGTTTTTGCTATGTTATATGCGGACGGATGGACAGACAGACAGAGGGATTGAACGACAACTATAGGTGCTACGTATTTATACAATTACGAATCCACCTAAAAAGTATTTTAAATAAAAGATTTGAGTAGACTTATAAATATTGCACATAATCTGTATAGATACAAATTTAATTAATTAATTTTAATTGGCAAAATCCTTCTAAAATTTATTAAATGATTGTGTAAATCCTCTAACGGAATTTCAAAAATTTACGAAAAATGCGTTAAAAAATAAAATTTTTACAGATTCATAATTTGGTATATAAAAATTTGAGAGGCTACTTCGGTCAAACAAAAAGACTATTCGCTAATATTAGTTCTATGGAAGAAGTTTATAAAGATTTCTTGATTGAATTTCAATATTTTTAAATGTTTTTTTTTTTTTCAATTATATAGCTGAGATCGATCTGTAGAAAGGTCTTTTTTACTTTTTAGATTTTGTTAACAGATTTTTTTTTTTTTTTTTTAATGATAATACTTTCATTTTCGGGACCTGTTTCGAAAATAAAGCATCCTCGTAAAAAATTTTGCAATTAAAATTGAAAAATTAAAATAAAACTTCCTTTGTACAGATCATTCTCAGCTATCCAGTAAAAAAAAAAAAAAAAAAAAAAATCATTTAAAAATATTAAAATGCAACCGAGATATCTTTATACATTTTTTAAAGGAATACCATTAAGGGTGTTCTCGACTGCTCCACTCAACAAGCATAAAACATTTTGACACATTTCCAAATTCATTTTTCGACGGAAAAGTATAAAATTGGAAGGCCTGAGTAAGGAAGCGCTTTCAAATCAAACTGAGTTTCCCATTTTATGACAGTTAAATTACTTACCTGGGGTTATGAACTATTTTGATCACGCGATTTTTTCCCATTTCGTTGACTGGTTATGTCACAAAGTTGCTCCTTTTGATTTAAGAACACCCTTAATGAACGAGTATTTTCGCATGACTGAAGACTGCATGACTGACTCTAAAATAAAAGAATGTAAAAAGGAAGCAGAACCTTGTCTTTCTTTACAAATTTAACTACCATATATTATTCAGAAGCAACAATTAGTTTCAATTTTTTTTCTCCATTATTTAATATACATAACTTCACCCTTACAGGCTCAGCATAAGCGAAAAAAGCTTTTCAGCTGACTTACGTCATTCGGATTCTGAACGATTCGCATCTCGGCGTGGAAAAGTTACATTAGTTTTCTGTCTTTTCTTCCCCACACGAAAACAGCATTTAATGCAAAACATTCGCGGCAGATACATATATGCAAAAATACGGGATTCTTGTGCGTGAAAAATAGGAGCGAGCACCCCTAAAGCACTCAGCGCAGCGTGCGCTTTAAAAGGCATTACCCCGAGCATACGTTATTTTCACGTTCCATTTTGTTCTAGGGCGCTCTCAGCCAGAAATGGCGTCGCTTCGAATTTTTGTTTTGTTTTTTTCCCCGAATTGAAACGCACGGAGCATTCTCTGGCCAATGCAGATGGTTTGGGTAATACGCGGAGAAGGTTTTTGGTAGTTATCCAACAGAATTTAGGCATTGTTTTGGATAAATGACGTTTCGAAAAGGCACGGATATCGATCCTTGTAAGCATCAAAAGAATTGGTTGCGCCCGAGCTGAAATATCCAGTGCGGGAATATGAATATATATTTTAGATATAAAACTTATAAGCTGCTTTGCTTGCTTGAACCGAGTGACTTCGTGAATTGATTTGAAATCAGAAAAATCTAATATCGAAGTAAAAGGGAAAGAAAAACAGGTTGTTGAAAGGGAAAACTGAAACAAGAGAGAACAGAATGTTTTTCCGTTTAATGTATGCTTACAAAATCACTTGTTGTATAGAACATAGATAGAATGTTATTAATGAGTAAAGGGGCCATAGAAATATCCAAACAAGAAAAAATGAAGCATTTTTTGCGAAATATTTAACATAATGTATATTTTAATTTAAAATAGAGATGGAAAGAATTTTTTTTTATAGTAAATGTACACATTGTAGTCCATATTTAAATCATAAGAAATTAATTTCACGCATGAATTAGTTAAGAACTAATGAACTTTATATATATATATATATATATTAACAATACGTTTGTCGGGTATACTTTTCTAAAAAACTGTTGAATATAATACCCTAAATTTTATTGCGGTTACAGAAAACATACTATTTGAGAATAATAAGAAATTTTCATGTTGGTTTAAAAGAAATAAAAGTACTTTATTAAAAAAAAACTTTAAAAAGTCTAAAAATTTTAAAAAACATGTTTTTTAATTATTCAGACCTAAAATGTTAGATATTTTTAAGAAACAAGTTAATTACACAATTTTGGGAAAGTTTAACTGTATATTTAAAATAGAATTTTAGAAAATTTTATCAAAGCATTAAAAGAAAAGCAAAAAAAGTATATATATGCAAACCCGCAGAGCTTAAAATATATTATTTTATAACGTTCTACCACCATAATATGTTAGGTTCATAATTAGCATCATCATCTTTTAGCTTTAAGACCGATAGTTAAAAGTCAAAAATTTGAATAATTTTATGTTCCATGTGCCCTTAAGCAATTTACCAATTATACATTAATAATATAATAAACATTTTTTATTAATTATACAAGTGTTTCTGAACTGGAAAGAAAGTCAGGTTTTATAAAAGGAAAACTGAAACAAAAGAGCACACGATTTCTTTGCATGTACAAAACACGACTACACAATCCCTTGCTGTGAAACGTAGATAGGATGTTGTTAAGAATTGAAACATTTTACTCATAATGCATTATAGATGAGATAAACATTTTTATTTATAGAAGAAACTCCAGTATTAATTGAAAAAAAACTTTCAGTTTTTTTAGTGATAATACGCATCAAGACATACAACTTCTGTATTGTAAACCAGAATCACATTGTTACTTATTCAGTCAAAATGATGTGAGTGTCGAACTCGATTTATTGATGAATATTTTAAACTATATTGGAGATATTTTAACGATATTTGAGACAAATGTACTTTGCTTTCCAGAAATATGAAGCTCACAACACTAAAAAGCCTGCAAATGTGCATTATTCGCATCCAAACAACACTGAGCTAAAAATGTCTAAATTTGAAATTCAGTTTGTAGCATATACGCTGAACAAATTGCAGTGCATTTCCAGTTTATCCAATGATTTCATCGCTTTTTTGTCTTTCCTTAGAAAGCAAAATTAAAATGATATAAATCTAGTTAAATTGCTTTCATTATTGTTAAAATTGTATGGAACTTCAAGTTTATTTTTTAATCAGATTCCCAAAATCGATTGGGATCTTGGTTTTCTATACAGAATTATTTGTTATGACACTTATTATAATCTATGTAGCTTTGTTCTAGTACTTTAGAAACATCCTATATAAGACAGCCATTTTTCTTAAAAAAGGAAAAAAGTAAATTTGATACTTTTAACAGGTTGAAGCCAATTTTCAAAATAAATATCAATCTGGAAAAAAAAAATTGCTAAAAGATTTGTCCTGTTTTTATGAGTCACCACAAATACTAATCTTTTTACTAATACACTTATATTCTATTTTTATTGTGTGGTTTCTACTTCATTTTGACAAATTATCAAAAATTGCCGTCAAATTTGGTTGAAAACCATGTATGCTATAAACAAAAAAAACATGCAAAAATGTCTTGATTTCTTTAAATAAATCATTACATCGCCAGAGATTTGAGGGGAGCAAGAATTGGCTCTGATGGTTTTTGAACCAAGGATCTCTTGATCAGGAGACGAGAACGTTAGCGTCGAGCAAAAGGCCAAGCCAGTTACTCCAAACTAGTAACTTGTTTTATACTGATCAAGTGAGATGAGATCGCTACAAATTCCATCCCCAGTGAGAAAGACGTATTGCTAAAGTCTGACGAGCGATATGCACTCGTAAATGATGCTGTAGTACACATGTGTTATGCGTAGATGACAGACTTTGTGCTGTGAGGGTTTCACAGGTTTTGGGTGTAAGGGATGATTTTTTAGGGCTGCCATCTGATGGTTATGAAATGAGATTATTGTTGATGAATGTTGTTGAAGTTGTGTGTTTGATCGGGTCACCAATGATGAGATAGAATGTTGATTTGACGTCACAAGGGATTTTAACCAGGAATCTCTTAATCAGAAGGCGAGGACGTTAGCGTCAAGCAAAAGGCCAAGCCAGTTACTCTAAACTAGTAACTTGCTTTATATTGATCAAGTAAGATGAGATCACTATAGATTCGTATGCTATTCGTACAGAAATGAATAGGAATGTAGAATAATATCTACACTAAAGCGCAGCAGCTACAGATCGATTGGTGCCTTTTATTTTACAGAGCGATCCGAAATTTATATGTATGTACATTGTATTTAAATTTGATATTGGTCTTCTAAATACTCTCATGATCAAATCTTCATGGGAAAAGTCTGAGGTGAAGCGATTTCTTTAAATTCCAAAAGTTCTAAAAGAATTCGTCAAGTATTTATTAGATATTCTATGAAACGTCTAAAATTGAAAGTGCTCGTGTGTATATTATATTGTATATTAGGAATTCTGATGGATATTTTTGAATGTAGAGTCATCGGCTATGGAATTAATGTGGACTGGCAACAAAGATCCACCTGAACTATTATTTTAACACAACCAATAATTCAATTATCATTACGAATTGAATACTTCCAACTGAGCGAAAAAATGACGAAGACTGTAATCGAATCTAGATCCTCAGCTTAGTGACCTATGCTTAATTACTGTTTACTTTGACCTCACTTTATTAAGCTTTGGTTGCGGAAAAATCCAATTATCGTACTACGCAACAATGTAATACCTGAAATGTTGCTGAACCTTCGACATGATTGTATCTTGAGTGCAGAAGTGTAGTGTAAGTCCGCTGCAAGCCCATTGAGTATGCATAACTTCACTTTTTCAATAAAATAAATTGTACCTTATATACACTAAGAAATAAATGGACAATGTAAAACAAGCCCAGATGGTAAATATTCGTGTACAAAAGAGAACAGACAACTGTTGAAGCTTTTAAAGTTCCAACTCAACAGTGAAAAAATTAAAATTAGTATTTTAAACATAACTATCGACGCATCTCAAAGCTTGCGGTCACTGGTGAAATGGCGGTGAGTGTTGAAAAATAAACAGTGGAGTCAAGAGTTCCCACTTATTCAAAGTTTTAAACACTCCTAACAACGTTTTTAACTTCTGTGTTTTAAACACTAATTTTAACCTTTGTACTGATGATGGAGCTTTAGTAGCTCCAAAACAGCTGTATGTACCCTTTTGTACATGCATACTTAATATTTGTGCTATTTTCCGTTGTCCATTTGTAATTATATGTATAATGTTCAATTTTCCAATTTTATCCTTATTTACATGCATCATTTTTATTAATAAATGTGCTCCCGCCCTATAACACTAAATTCTTTCTCGAGATTAGTGATTTTTCAAGTTGGTGTCTGGATATATAAATATTTACATTCGAGGCTTGTTAAGGGCTTATTAAAAATTGAAGTTTTTTTTAGATATAAAGCAATCGATGTAAGGCATGTTCAGATGTAAGGGATTTTGTAGTAAATCGAGAAAGTTTTACACTTCTGTATTCAAGTTTATTTTTATTTTATTTTTATTTCTATTTTTGTTTTTATTTTTATTTTTATTTTTGCATTTGATTCTCAGAATTTTTGAAATAGGGTCGATAATTTCTCTTTTTCGTCACTAGGGGTACTGCAGTGGCTCTCTTATGGTAGTGTATAAATATTTTACTATACGAAGGTCATTTGTTCCTCAACTGTTTTTTATTCCTTCAAAAATTATTTGAATGCACCTGGACTTAAGAGAAAACAACCTTGCCTACAAAAAACCTCATAGATAATTACTATTAAGTTTCCCTCTTTTATTTTCCCTTTTTTATTTTTTCTTCTTTATCGATGGTTGTCGATTTGGGACAACTGTGGGTTGCTTAAAAATACTTTAAAGGATAAATTTTGATAATATATTTTTGCATACATAAAGCTCCTTAAAGACTTATCTCACACTTCACACATCCTGCAAAAAAAAAAAGATGAAAGGCTCCTTTACACACTTCCAACAATTACATACACTCTGACATTCGACAACGAAGATAAAACGGGTTGTCTTTGGCTCCAGTGTTCCCGCCCTTACAGACAAGAGAGAGAAACAAAAGTCCTGAGCCCAGTCCCACCGATTTATCTCAACTTAAAGGAGAACGAGGGGATATGGCTGCCAATGCTAGTTACATAAACATCTCTGTCAACGTCCTATTTAACTTGGGAATTTTTGCAGAGTAGCGAGCCCAGTCTCCGTAATCTGGCTTGCTAAATTAGATTGTTCCGGGGTGGGGGAGATGACTCTTGTTCTTCTTGTTCGATTTGCGAACCGGACACGCGGGACTAACTGGACACTGGGAGGAGTTGTGTTGTTCCTCAACTGTCGCATTGCCATCTATCTGCGTTAAAGTCACCAAGAATGGAAATGCCCTTCTCTTTCGCAGGCAATTTTGCAAAAAGAACTGGCGAGTCTTTATCGAGTTGGGTCCGGGCAAGGAAACACGCCAATGTTTATTCGGATTGAAGACGAAAACATTTAATCAGCGATGAAATCTTCTTTGCTATTTATCTGGGTTCTTCATAGCGCAATTTAACGGTGAAATATATATATATGGCATAGAGAAAAAAGGAGAGCTAACTGAAATTTTCTTGAAAATTCAATCTAAATTTATTTACTCTACAGTGATGTATTCAAGTAAATTTATAATGAATTGATGGTTCGTGAAAGAAAGACATGAAAATTATTTTTTAAATTATTGTTTCAGTATTTTATTTAATGTCAGAAGTAAGCACATAAAAAAAGCTATTATGCACACCGAGGGGTCCTGGTTCGAATCCGGGTACGGACATGGATGGTGTGTTGTTTCTTTGTAGTGTAATAAAATATATGTAATGGATATGTGTAATAAAAAATTGGATCTCTTTTTCTGCGCATAATGGATCAATCGAGGCGATAGCCATAGCAGCTATAGGCCTCAAAGCAATGTCAAAATAAAATCAAAAATCAAAAGCTATTATGTTTTTGAAGTCCGCTCAGACCAGTGCTGACGTTTGAGACTAAAGCATTTTGACCACCAAAGAGGAGTTTGGACTGATGTTAGTGAATGCGATACCGGTGTAGTCTCGACGAGATTACTATGTAAGTTTTGGTGATTTTCTTTTCGTACAAGAATGATAATTCTAGTCACATTCTGTTCAAAAGACCCCCACTGAAGGCATCTCTCCTATAGCAATATGGTCAAAATTGGCCAATGTTTAACAAATTTAAATTAAACTTTTAGTGCCTTTTTTCTGCGTTTCATTTTAAACAAAACATCGAAAATTAGAACAACACCTTAATAATTTTATGAGGATCATTCGATAAGCAACTAGAAAAAATCTGTAAAAAACTTAAACTGCCGCAATAATGATAAACAAGATACAAAGATTACTAAATTTTTATACAAAATATATTTTCACTCAACTTTTCTGAGTCTTGTATTTTAGTTTCTTGGGAGGAAAATGTCTGGTTGTTTATTAACCCGGCGTCAAGGGGGTTAGGTAGCGTTGCAAAGGTTAGAAAAAACCCGGTTTAAATCCGGGAATAAACCTGGAAAAAACCCGGGATTTTTTGGAATAATTCGGTTTTTTGGGAATAAACCTGGGAATAAACCTGGTCTATTGGAAATAAACCCGGGAATAAACCGACTTTTTGCAACTCTAGGGTTAGGTCTGTGAGATCTGGCACATTTCATTTTGCTTGAATCTTGTAACTTGCCCATGCGATGTTGCCGGTCTTCTTAGTAGCTGGATGTATTGAGTTAGTCTAATCGTCGTATGCAACACCTTAGACGTGTGTAAGCCACAGTGGGAGTTACACGTGGGCAAAGTTGTAAAAGGTAACTGAGACCCACCCCCGCACATAGTGTAACAATTTTGTGCCATGTGTAACTCCCACTGTAGCTTGCGCGCGACTAAGTTGCTTGCGACGATTAGACTAACTCAACACCTCCAGCTACTGAGAAGACTGGCAACATCGCACGGGTAGTTATCGAGATTCAAGCAAAATAAAATATGCCGGGTCTCACAGACCCTCCCCCATGACGTCGGGTTAAATGAATGTTTTTATATTGTTTAATCACACAGTAAAAATTGAAGACCCAAATTGGGTTGAAAGATTTTTGGGTATAGTAATGTTCCTGAAATGGTACAGTAAGGATTCCAAAATGGTAGAGTATTGTTCCCAAAATAGATAACCCAAAATGGTCCAAAACAGAGCAGATCTTTATTAACATTAAATTAATCAAAATTTCTGAGGTATAATGTATATACTATCTAAGATATTTTAATTGTTTTAATGTCATTAAAAATCAGACTTATTTAAAACGATTTTGTGCTACAAACTGAACTTTCCAAATTGGAACAATGCTGTACCCAAAAATCTTTCAACCCAATTTGGGTATTTTGTTTTTACAGTGCATTGATAGAGGCTGTAGTCATATTTTTACTTTTGAATCGATATGGAATTCTTAGAAGTATGCTATAAAATTAAATTAAGTACTTTAGTTAGTAACGATACTAATTTTCTGTATCTTTGTTTCTTTCAGTTGGTCCTAATTCCTTGTCGTCCGATCTCATGATGGCTTCAAGTACACCAATCGAATCCTCAAGAATCGCTCCCTACATTAACGTGTCTAGTGCTGCAGCCAGAGACAGGTACCTTCTACCTGGGACAGCACATTACCCGCTGCATCCTTATGCCGATCCTACATTTATTGCAGCTGCAGCTCAACACTATGCAGCAGCGGCTGCAGCGGCCGCAGCTGCTGCAGGAGGTACAACAACACCAACAGCAGCAGCTTCTGTAACGACAGCGCCAAGTTTTCTGTTTTATCCCACTCCTACGCACCCTTTCAGCTTATCTGCACTAATGGCGGCTGAAAGACTAAATAATAAGAACTCAAGTATTGCAGATCTCAGGCTGAAGGCACAAAAACATGCTGCAGCCTTAGGGCTCAATTGAAGAAAATGATTCTAAATGTACAGGAATTGCACACGGACAGTGATATGTTAAATTTTATGATGTCTATAAAGGTTTAAATCATGATAATCATGAGTGCCGGCGAGGAAGGTTGCAAGGGAGGCTATTACTCCTTCCTGATTTTGAAATTTTATTAACTAAATTTCTTTTTTATCTGATGATTTAGTAAAAAGGGGAAACCCTGTAGAATTTACCCTTTCCTAGAAAATTAAAATAATTAAACACTAAGAGGGAAAAAAATATCTAAGAACTTATAGTCAAATGGGTTGTATCCTCTGTTTCCTTTTTTGCTTTCACTGTGTAAGAAAATATTTATTTTTGTTTTCTTTTTCCACTACTACTCCTCACACCCTCTTGTTGAATAAAAGTTTCAGCTCTACATTTTAAATAAAAGTCATTAGAACTTTTATAATTTTAAATATTTCTCATTTGTTACATTTCTGTATAACTTTTTGCATCGAAGTGTTTAAAAATAGTTTTGCACGGGATATTTGATTTGAAAAAAAAATTAGTTTAACTTATTTCAAACATATTCTTTATTTTAATAAGCATGGACGGACGTCAGGCATTTCTGTTCGTAAATTTTACTCCTCTCTGGATCTCCTAACTACTAGCACTCATGATGACAATAACAAGTAATTGGTGGAAATCAAAATCACACTATTTTTTAGAATAAAATAATTTATTGATAGGCCTCTGATATACTGATAAATTTTAACGATTCAGATTGGCTGCTCTAATTATTCCATATAGTTATGCTACTTGGAAAATAAGTGATCTGTTTTTCGTGAAAAAAAAAGTGACTACGGTAACCGGAACGTCTGAATCATACAAATTCCTTTGGAAGAAACTGATAATATTACTTTCATATAGAAGTTGGTAAACTTTGGATTAACAAGTGAAAAAGAAAATTGATGTTTGTAATGAAGCAATACATCGCAAATGCAATTTAATTTGAAAGATGAAATATTGTTTCTCCAAACTTTTGTGAAAAAAATTGCAAGGTTATAAAACAAACTGAACTCATTCTTTCATGTATGTGACACCTAAAGGATGCATAAAAATTATTGTTGTAAATATTGTTAAATATTAAATCTTTTGCTTTGATTGCTATTTTATAAATAAGTTCTGTGAAATGGATACTAAAGACGTTTAAACAAAAGTTTGTAATATATATATATATATATATTATATATATTTGAAAATTTGTAGAAAATCGGAAATTTTGGATGTTTATAATGTACCACGGACAGTTACATCTGGAATTTTCTTCCTATATACTAATGGTTCCTGCAATAACAACAGCAACAAAAAATGTGTATAATTTGTTCTTTACATTCCATTTTTATGTATTTTATTATTTTGTGTACTCTGAAATGAGAAATTGAAAGTAGTTTCATAAATAATAATTAAAGTTACTGATTTACTACATATTTCTTTCGCAATAAATTGATAAATTCTATTTCAAATAATCTTCTCCTGGATATTTTTCTAAGTTTATATTGAATTATGATGTTTAATTTAAAAAGTTATGAGTAAGTCTGTAAAATATAAAAACTTAAGGTAATTTACTTTTCTATTAAGTGTATGGTAATAAATTTAAAATAGGTAAATATATTGTCTCATCAAAATAATTTCATGAAAACTAACTCTTTAAATTCAGACAGTTTAATAAAATACACAATAAAATCCTGGGAAAAACATTAAATAATATGTAGACATTTCGGACAAATATTAGTCAATTATTCTTTTGAAGCCTGGAAGACAAAGTTTGTTAATTCGTGAAGCAAGCCATATTCCTTCAAAATAAGCCGTTTTGCTATGACTTTAATTTCGATTTTAATTCTTTTGACATGGTTCATTTCTATAAGTCGTTTTTAATTTCATCTTTTATGATGTAGCATTTTTACTGTACTGTTGGGGACTAATATTTATCCAAAACATCTACTTGTTCTTTAATGTTCTTAACCCATAACTGATGTTAGCGGTCTCACAGATCGCTGAGTTTTTCAGGCTTTAGAGTTTAACTTGTAATTTTTAGTTTAAATATAGATACAGATTAAATTTTGTTTCGTTTGGAACCCTATCACTATCTGAAGAGACTTTTGAGTAGCTTAATTTCATTTATAATAAAGTTTAATACATAAATAGTATTCTGAGAGTTAATTTAACGTTTTATTCATCTTTAGATTAAACGGTTTGACAGACCGCTCACAGTAGTTATGCGACAATTTTTGTCACCATCAGTTAAGGGCTAATATAATTTCATTGTGTATTTTATTAAATTGCTGGAATTTAAACTGTTAGTTTTCGTATGATAATAAACATAAAACGAAATCTGTACCTCTTTTCTTTCTTTTTCTTTTGAAGAGCGTATGTTTTAATTCATATAAACTCTGAATAAAACGATATTTCATTTAAATTGGTTTTCTAGGTTTGTACTGAAATTTATTTATAATTCACCATAAGTTTGATATACTGCAAAATCCAAGCAAATGGGCATACGCACCTAAATCATTTTTTTTATTGAAGCCAGAACACTTAAATTATATGCTTACATCTTTAACAAATATTTATTTATTAATAAATAACAGCATAGATTTTCTAAATTATTTCCTTTTTTTTTTTTTTTTTTTTTTTTTTTTTGAGGTAGATATATTTATTTTCTGTTGCGCAGCTCACGTCCATGTCACATGAAAAAATCAAAATTTATTTATCTATATATAGCACATTGATTATCTAAAACATCATTTTCACACTATATGTATTTTTTTTCTATTCCGGGTGTGATATACATGTCACATAAACATGATCTTTATTAAGGTATGTGTATGATTTTCAAATTTTTCTTTGTTTTGATGTTTGTAAATTTAAACTTTAAAATTGCAAATTATTATTTAAAAATCATTAAAATGTTGCTTTAAATATAAAGTAATTTATTTTTTTCTTAAATAGTAAAAAATTAAAGAAAAAGATTGTCATTTCTTTAGCATTATTTAAAACTTAAACTATTAAATATAAATAAATTTTATTAATTCGATAATAAATATCATAATGTTACACAGGAGCTGGACACAGGAGCTATTTTTATGACAGTAAAATTAATATTTTAAAAGTTGTAAAATAAAAAGACGAACAAAGGTAAAATTCCTCAAAAATGTTAATAATTCATAAATATCAAAACTGTGTCTGTTAATTGATAAACTTTTTAAAAAACCAGTATGAGAATATTTAACTTCTTTGAATTATATATTTAAAGCATAATTTAAAATTTTTGTGGTAATTTAACAATTAATTTATTGAGTTAAGACAATTTTTCCAACACAATTCTAAACGTTTAGGGAAAATTAAAATGCAACTTTCAATTTTTATTTTTTAAGTTTTTAAGAGACAAAGTTTAAAAAGCTCAAAGACAATAACGTTCATCCTCTTAAAAAAAGAAAAGAAAACAAAAGAAAAAGAAAGAAAAGAAAAAAGAGAAAAAAGGATAACAGTAAATTTTTGAATTGAAATTTTAATCGAAATTGACGTTTCAAAAATAAGGAGATACCTTAACTCTCACTTAGCACTTGATTAACATTAGTACCATAGTACGACACTTCATTTTTCCTTCGAAATTTTTTATGCATCGGACTGGATAAAAAATCTTTAAACTTAATAAATAAAATCAAATATACGACTTTTAGAAAATAACGACATTTAATAGAAAATAATTTAAATTTAAGTTTTTAAAATTTATTGTTCAAATCATACAATGGAAAAATACAAAATCTAATCAAAAATTAAAAGCTAGTACGAAGAATTAAATGTGAAAATGATGTTTTGAAAAATCACTGCTGGTGAATTTGGGTAAACAACTTGAATAACATACGTACTTTTTACTTACACGTTTTTAAATTTTCGCTTCATGATTAATCTTTCTGAAGTATATTCCAACAATATTTTATTAAAGCTATTCTCAAATCCAAAGCAGCTACTTTCTGATACATTTTGGAATTCCTTTTTCTACGGAAACGCATGAAATTGGCTCATGTTCTTATTCAGAAATTGTGCAATCGAAAGGTGTTTTCCATTTATTTGATAAAGACCGAAGATGTATCTTTCGGAGAGTGTTGTTAAAATGAGAAATTAGAAACAAATATCCTGACACGATAGCTGGAAAGAAAAAAACTGTCGTCACACGACAACAATCGTCTATAACTCGATAGATAATTTATGTATCAAATAACAGAAAACACCATTCAATTCCAAATTACTTCAAATGGCCTGTTAATTTTATGTTTGTATGTTTAAAAATGAGTCAGAAAATTTGTCAAGAATTAACATTTATTATTTAATTATTTGTATTAACATACATGAATTGCAAATATTTTTTAAACTTTTAAAAATTCTTGATCCATAATTTTAGATTAAAAAATAAATAATGAAATATGGTTTTGAAACATTAAAAAATAATAATAATATATATGATCAATGGTATTCAAGAAAAAATAATCAATATGTTTTTTAGACTCTGTTTTGCTACAACTGGCTGTACATAAATAAGGTAACAGAAGAAGAAAATTTGTGAATTTGTGATATATGTGAAAAAAAAAAAAAAAAAACTGTAAAATAATGGCGCTTCTCTTGACGGTGCTACATGGTGTAGGACTGAAGAAAGTAATCAATATCAAAGGCTCCTTTGATGAATGTCAAATAAGATGTTGTGTTGAATAGAAATGTTCGCGTTGCCACTGGAAAATTCTATACGCAATAATTCTGTGAAATAAAATGTGTTATTTCCAAAATCTGATGACTCTTTTTTTTTTTTTTTTCCTCGTTGACTTTTTTTCTACTGGTGCGATTCCTATAATGTGATTTGTAGGATATAATAAAATCATTAAGGCTCAACACTAGTCATAGAAAAAGATCCGGATGATAATGTAAAGTCTATGGGAGCATTCTTTTCAAATATCTTGCTCAAATTGTAATATTTCAACTTTTTTTTTTTTTTTTTTTTTTTTTTTTTTTTTTTTGTATAGGATAGCTGAGAGTGATCTACAACCGGCCTAGGTTTTACTTTTTCAATTTTGGTTTCATAATTTTTTTTTAATTAATTTAAATTTCAAAATCGGTTTAAGCCGGTTCTGATTTGAAACTATCATAATATAAAAAAATATATAAGCAAAATCGAAAAAGTAAAAACGCTCCCATATACTTTACATTATCATCCGGATCTTTTTTCTGTGACTAGTATTGCACCTTAAGCAAAATGAAATTATTCTTTGAATATTTCCTTTTTGTTAAATGACATAGGTAGAAAATTAAAACAAAAATTTTATTTTTTAAATTTTTCATAAATATTAACACGTTGAATTCCACTTCGGTCACCGATAACTGACAGTCCAATATATGACATATAAAACTAAAAAAGATATATTGCTTTAAATAATTACTGAAAATGTATTTAAAGTTTGAGTAACTTTCATTTATTACGGGAAAATACTTTCTTTATAATTTCTTAAATTAATATAATTTGTTTAGTTTTATATCATATTTCACATTGTCAGCCACCGTGACACTCAACATGTTAAAAAAAAAAAATAGGACTTTAATGCTTAAAAATAATTATATATTTATTTTCTTAACTTAACTGATATACTTGAAAGGTCGGTTATTTGTTTTCTTAATTCTGTTTAAATTTCATACTGAAACAAACAGGAAAAAATGAAAAAAAACTATAAAATTATAATGAAATACCATGAATGAATAAATTAAAAATTAATCATTTAAATGATTAAATGGTTAAATTAAAGTTAATCCCAAAAATTCTCCTAACTGCCAGAATATTTTGATATTAGATGTTGCAAAATTAAGTTATTAATTGTTATTATACTTCTAAAATAGAAACAATTTCTACATTTAAAATTCTATTTTTTTTCTCAAAATGAAATCTGAAGAAATCAAAATACAGGATATTAAAATGTAACATAAATTAGTTTCTTCAGAACATGGAATTTTGTTAAACCTTTCAATCAAACTTATTAAATGACTAATATGTTTCAATTCTAAATGCAACAGAATTAGGGTCATTCCATATGGTAACTTGCGTTAGATTTAGAACTATTTTCAGTAATTTTAGTAGTATAACACACACACACAAAAATATTCAAAATGTAAATTTGACATAGTTTGCTTATTAAAACTTATTCAAAGCCCAATTTAGATGAAAATTACCTAATTTTAGAGCTATTTCTTAAATTTTGGTAGCTATATTTACTATGGTAAGCTGACATTTTTTAAAACGGAATACAAGTTATCATATAAAGTGCAATTTTCATCATCATTTCCTACGTAATTTTCATCCAAACTGACCATTAGATACGTTTCTTTGACAAAGCATGTTAATTTTACATTTGAATATTTTTTATTGTTATATTACTAAAATTACTGCAATAAATTGTTCTAAATGTAACGTAAGTTCTGATGGAATGACCCATTACAGCACACAAGAATAAATCATTCATTCTAAAACAATATTTAAAAAAAAAAAAAAATAGTTTTCTTTTTAATTATTATTTATTAAAACCAAAAAAGAATACTTACTGAACTGAAAATACAATTTTTTATTTATTTATTTATTTATTTATTTATTTTTGACGCTGTTTAGAGCCGCCTTGCCGGAAGGTCATTCTAATAACTGGAATGACCCAAAATTTTATAAATGGACTAATAAAACCATGTGAAAAGGAATTCCAACAAAAAATAAATAAATACAAAATATAGTTCCAATTACCACCGATAGCGGGAAATTTAACGCTGTGAATAGTAAAAAAAAAAATAAAAAAAAAAACAGAAACAGAAACAGAAACAGACAAAAATAATAATTTAGATAAAATGCCATGCTTTATTCGTCATATTCATTTTCCCGATGAGGAATTCGACCACATTCAAATGTGTCCACCGTTCTCTTGCATCACACCTTGCATTCTTTGTACAACATTTTCGACAGCCGAGCATAACATGTCACATGGAATAGCCCTTACTGCTGATTGGAACTATTTTTTTTTCCTTGATTTCATTAATCCCCTTATAAATTTTAAAGCAGTTCCGCTCATTAAAATTAGCTACAGAGAGCTCTAAATAACGTCAGTTAAGGGTGCGTATTCCGATCGAAACCGCTTAATTTCAGATTTATTTTTAAAATTTATTTTTGCTTTCAAATGCACCAAACTTTCAAAATCTCTTATTTAGAAACTAAAAAATGTGCCGTGTTTCTCTATTTTTTGGTAAATGTAGAAAATATTGCAAAAAAATGCTGTTAAAGTTGCCAATTTGAACAGAAATTTCCGAACCTGAAGATCTGGGAATGAAAAAATAATCGAACTGAGAAAATAATTGTTTATAAATCAAATTCTAACTGATTCAGCGAAAAATGACATCACACGGCATCTAATACATCACTTCAAAAATCACCCTAGCAAGTTTCATGTTTCTACTTTTAAAAATGAATCGGAAAATTCACCCTGTATTTACAACCTCAGCTACTTTTGTTGCAATGCTTTGAACCAAATGTAGCCTGTAAATCTGTTTTATGGTTAGTACAGTTTTGATGTTGGAAAGCGTGGTAAATCCAACAACGCGCGCTGCAAGAAGAGTTTCATTACATCGTTACTAAAAGTCTTTGGAAACTACCAATTTTTAACTATGCAATATTTGCTTCATTAATTTTGGCGGACATTTTTCGATTATACTACGCAAATATTTTAGTTCGGAAAAAATGGTGTTTTGTCACTATTTTTTCTTTATTGAAATTAGATAATTTGTCTTTCGCCGAGATTTTTTTCGGTAGTGTTAATTTTCGGCTTTCATTTTTTGGTTGCATATAAATGACCAATATTTTAATTTTTGCCCCTTAAGGGTGTATTCCAATCCAAACTGCTTATTTTCGGATTTATTTTTAAATTCACTTTTGCTCTCAAACGCATCAAACTCGCAGATTCTCTTATTTAGAAACTATATACGGTGCCGTGTCTGTCAATTTTTTGATGAAGGCAGAAAATATTACGAAAAATGCAGTCAAATTTAGACTTTTGAACCGAATTTTCCGAAGAGGGAGATCTGGGAACGAAAAAAAGGCTCACACTGAGACAATAATTGTTTATAAATCAAATTCTAATGAATTGAGCGAAAAATGAAATCACATGGCATCTTACACATCCCTTTAAAAATCACCTCAGCAAGTTTCATGTTTTTACTTTTAAAAATGAATCTGAAAATGTATCAGAAAATTTCTAGCTGTTCAAGATGAAAATCGTTTTTTTTCGAATACACCCTAAGGGGAATTAGTCACTCAATTTCCGAATTATTTTTACTAATTGTTAAGTCTATAGGCTTTGATGCATACGCATATTTAAAATACCTCCTCGGGAAATTAAAAATTTTAACTTTTATTTTTTGCGTATACTTCTTAAAAGATGCCCTTTTTTTTACTTAGTTCGCAAAATATTTCTAAAGTGTATATTTAATTTATATGAATTGTTAAAATTTTACTCAGTTTGTCAGCTTTTAACGCATAAAATATTAAATTCAGCATAGATTTTAGAAATATTTTGAGACGTAAGAAAAAAAGAAACACCCTCTAAGAGGAGTACACAGAAAATGTAATTACATTTAGCTACAGAAGTTAAAAATTGTCCGACTACTGTGTGCATTACTTTATTTTCTTTTATTTGTTTACCTTAGAAAGTTTCCCAGGCTCTAGAGTCGGATGTTTTAGAAGACATAAGAGCCTATAAACATAAGGTAATAACGACACTTTATTTATAATTAAAGCATGATAAATACATTATTAATCTTCCATACATTTATTGCCCCACCAGTGGCCGAGAGGTTCGGACCTCTCAACTGGTAGACGGCAGGTGCTGGGTTCGAACCCAATCGTGGCTGTCGGCCTAAACGTTCGGAGTTTTCCGTGGTTTTCTTCGAGCCTTGCGTAAATACGGGTTAGGTTCCCTTAGAAAGACCCCCACGGAGGGCACTCCCCCTGGTCCTATATCCCATTAGCGTAGATAATCGGACGACAAAAATCAACCATCAACCAACCAATACATTTATTGGGATTCTGATTAATAATAATAACACAGGATTTTTAAGGATACCTAACTTTACAGATATATAATTTAATTCGCATACGAAAATATTGCTCAAAATACTTAAGAAGGAACCCACTCACCTCTTAAATTCACTAGGAAAGTCCTCGTCGAGCGTCGGGCACATCCCCACACCGGCGCTCATATCAAAGCCACAAAACTTCTCTATCACAGAGAGAACACAAAACCCAGTCCTGAAAGACTGTTCCAATCTATCCTTAATACCACTATTTCTCTCGACATCCTATTTTTACTAACTTCTCCCTGCCTGAAAATCCCTCCAAAAAATCTTATCCTCCTATAAAATTGCTCTCTGTTGCATATCATTATAATTTTTCAAGTAACGCGCAACTTCATATGCAGGTGGTCTGAAAACATTTCCTAATAAACAACAAAACCCCTTTACGATTTAATGTGAGAATCGTGTTACCGAAATGCGACATTTTTGCAGCTAACATGTTAATCCCACTACTAAATTTGCAGACATTCAAATATCACAGTGGACATATTTTTTTCTTTGAACTCCCATGTGCGCGAAGATTCTTACTCTTGTTTACTTGAAATCCAATCTTTTCCAGTCTAACTTATAAATATTTTTGACAAATTTATTGGCTAACGGACTGTTTATCCAAAGTTCTCCAACCCCTTACTAAACACCCCGTTACACAAGTGTCGTTAAATCTTGAAAATTCTATCCTTTTGACGACCTCTCACATGTACATGAACCTCAAACACTCTGCTGAGGTCCAAATCCTACATTCTTATATAATATGTCTTTTATTTTTTCACTGTACTGTATTATTCCAGCGGGCCGCACAAATGTGTCGGGTTTATCCTGACAAAATGTTAATTTTCAAGGAGGTGTTTTAAATATACAATGTAAAAAAAAAAATCTGTCAAGTTACTAAAATTTTTCTAGTAGATTTGTACTCCAAGAACTTTCCAGATAACGATAACAGTAAAATTTCATGCAATCGAGTAAAATTGCATGAATTTTTGCTGTTACCGTTATACATGAAAAGTTTTTGGAATACAAGTCTACTAGAAAAATCTTAGTAATTTGACAGATTTTTTTTTTTTTTTACAGTGTACATTAAATTTTTATCTGAACATTACGGAAGAACAGTCTGAAGATGAGTGACCAGCTCCCTTAAGGTTGTATTCGGAAAAATGATTTTTTACCTTCAACAGATCAAAATTTTCCGATACATTTTCAGACTCATTTTTAAAGTTAAAGATGTGAAACTTGCTGAGGTGGATTTGATTTTTCTAGAGACATATAAGATGTCATGTGATTTCATTTTTCGCTCAATCCATTAGAATTTGATTCATAAACAATTATTTTCTCAGCGTGACTCTTTTTTTCGTTCGCAGGTCACCCGCTTCAGAAAGTTTGGTCCAAAACGCCGTTTTTGACAGCTTTTTTTTTTTTTTTTTTTTTTTTTTGGCAACATTTTCCGCATTTATCAAAACATCGACAATCACGACGCCTTGTGTAGTTTTCAAGTAAGAGAATACTTGAGAGCAAAAATGAATTTAAGAATAAATCAGAAAATAAACAGTTGGGATCGGAATACACCCTTAAGGGTGTATTTCGATCCAAACTGCTTATTTTCCGATTTATTTTTTAATTCATTTTTGCTCCCAAGTGCTCCAAACTAGCAAATTGTCTTATTTAGAAAGTACACAAGGTGCCGTGATTGCCGATTCTTTGATAAATGCAGAAAATATTGCAAAAAAAGCAATCAAAAACGGCATTTTGAACCGATTTTCTGAAGCGGGAGATCTGGTGAATGAAAAAAAGGGTCATACTGAGACGATAATTGTTTATAAATCAAATTCTAATGAATTGAGCGTAAAATGACATCATACACTGTAAAAAAAAAATCTGTAAAGGTACTAAACATTTTCTAGGAAACTGGGATTCCAAGAACTTTTCATGTAACGCTAACAGGAAAAATCCATGTAACCGATTCTAAAACTTGAGTTTTTGTTGTTATCGTTACAGGAAAAGTTCTTAGAATCCCAGTTTCCTAAATAAAGTGTAGTACCTTTAAAGATTTTTTTTTTTTTTTTTTTTTTTTTTACAGTGTACGGCACTTTATACGTCTCTTCCATAATCCCCTCAGCAAGTTTCATGTTTCTACTTATAAAAATGTGTCTGAAATTGTATCAGAAAATTTCGAGCTGTTGAAGGTGGAAAAGCGTTTTTTCGAATACACCCTTAAGAGGATGGTTACTCAGCTTCCGAATTCTCTTACCAATGTAAAGTCTAAAAGCGTTTGATGCAGTCGTCTGTTTAAAATATCTCCTTAGAAAATCATTATATTTTTTATTTTTTATTTTTTATATATTCTTAAAAGATGTCTCTGTTTTTCTTAGCTTTAAAAATTTTTCCAAAGTACACTGTAAAAAAAAAATCTGCAAAGGTACTGTCGGACGTTCCTCTCAGTCCACACAACTTTGAAGAATGTCCGTGGTAGATATAGCTGCCACCACCGATATTACTAGGTGATATCGGTCACCCACTGTGAGATTGGTGTAAATGAAGACTTACGCTAGTAACCGAATTATCAGTTTATTAAGAATATATGTACACACTAAATACGCTATTTACAAATATATACAACTACAACTCGGATATAGGTGATCCGGTTCAACATTAAATTAGATACCGTAAAGATTGGTTGTGTACTATTCCAATTACACTTTCCACCTCACACTCAATACACGTTAAATTCACTTTTTTGGAGCTCAACCTTGAGTCTCCCAACAAGAGTATACTGGGCCTGCACTTCTTAGCCCAGAGCGCTAAACACCAGGACGTCTGTGTCTTTCGCTCACCAGAAAACGCACTCCTTACGCTCTACACACAGAGCAACCTCTAGGTACGAAACCTAGGTACCGAATCAATCATCTCAGGCAAACTTGCCCTCTCCAAATCACTGCTTTCCCCCACATAAACCCCTTTGGAGCCTCCTCATTGGACACTCCATTCTTTTCTTGCTTAGTGGCATGCTACTAATCTGCTCACCATCCGCATACTTCACTGACAGGCGGACATGCCTCTCAGCTATCTCTTTTCTCTAACACCCCACCTGTAAAGGATTAGCTGGCAATTCCCCTTTCTACGAAGAAGGAATGTCACCTTGGAAATTCTGTACACAACCATACAATATGAGATATTCAAATAGAGAAAGAGTAGACATTACATTCTTTAGCACAGGTGCTATCAGATCCTGACAGGTACTAAATCTTTTCTAGGAAACTGGGATTCCAAGAACTTTTCCTGTAACGGTAACAGCAAAAATTCAAGTTTCAGAATCAATTGCATGAATTTTTTGCTGCTACCGTTACATGAAAAGTTCTTGGAATCCCAGTTTCCTAGAAAATGTTTAGTACCTTCACAGATTTTTTTTTACAGTGTATATATTTAGTTTTATATGAAGTGTTAAATTTTACTCACAGTTCATCAATTTTTAATATATAAAATATTAAATTCAGCATAGATTTTAAATAGTTTGAAAATTAAGAAACAAAAAAAAAAAAAAAAAAGAAAAAGAAAAAAAAAAGAAAGAGAGATGCTTTCACCCTTTCCGGCACACTGTGCCCAGTCCCGGATACCTAATTTTAATTCCAAACGGCACCAATAATATTTTAGTAAAAGTTAGCTTTTACTGCGAAAGCTTAAATTTAAAAAAAAAAAAAAAAAAAAAAAAAAAAAAAAAAATGTTTTTTATTTCCGGTGTCAGTCGATAATTTCTCATTTTACTAACAGAATTTGTCCGTGCCGGAAAGGGTTAAGAAGAGTACACAGAATAAAAAGAAGTTAAAATTATTAATTTCCCCAAGAGATATTCCAAATATACGAATGCATCAAACGCTCATTAGACTTATGATTACGGAGGAGAATTCCAAAGCTGAATGACCAGCCCCCTTAAGTGGCGAATAAACACGACCAACAAGAAAAGTAGCTGAAGCTTTCGAAATATGTTGTAAGTATACAGGGTGTTCCAAAAATGACAGTTATATTTGAAAAATCAATAAAAACTAAATGGGCAGCGATAGAAATACACAGCTTCTTGCAATATGCTTGGGACAACTGTAAATTTGCAGGCTGCGAAGATTTCGAAATTAGTTACAATTTTCAACAACAGATGGTGCTGCAGTCTCGAAAAATCTAAAGTACGATATTTTCCACATATCCACCATGCGCAGCAATAATATGGCGTAGTCTCTGAACGAAATTACCAGAAAATTTTGTAAACGTGTCAGGTGGGATGGTTTTACATGCAGAAGAAATGTACAGCTCAGTTGTTCTTTCAAGTCAAAAATCTTCTGTTCTAACGAATAAACTGTTTTTTCACAGCAAACTTGCAATCTGTGAACAACACACACGCTTACAGCAGAAAGACGACTTGCAGAATGGCAAACTCACAGACTGTGTTTTCTTCTATATCTCCCTGCCCATTTAATTTTTGTTGATTTTTCAAATATACCGATCATTTTTTAAACACCCTGTATATATAGACAACATTAGAGCGTCAGTTTAATTTAGATGTGGATGATCGCCATGCCTAACATGTTAATATATCATCAAGATATTTCACACAAAATGTATTTACTTAGAACTCTGTTAAAATATCTTCACTTTTACTAAAAATTATTCATTCATTCTTTGCTAATGGTGCGAAAATTCCCTATTTTTTTTTTTCTTGTTAAACTAAATGTTTGAAACAATAAGAATATTTTTGTTAATAATTATAATACTTGCTTAAACTTTTTTTTTTCTTTTTGCTAAAATTACAGATATTTAGTAAACTTTAAAAAATATAATAAATGATAGTTTTTGACTGTTTTTAAAAAATACAATGAACAATACATGCTATTAAGTGCTTCTATAATTCTAATAAATAATTAAAACTTGAATTTCCATGAATTTTTGATATATTTACAAAGAATTTATGTAAGCAATAGTTTAAAATAATTCCAACTGAATATTTTTTACACAATTTTATAATTCTTCCACTAATAAAACTGATTTTTTTCTTTGCAGTTTTGTCAAGTGTATGAATTATTTATTGTAAAATATTAGTGCACAAATTTTAATAAAAGGTTATTGTGAAACAAAATATGTTGGTAAAAAAGTCCGGAATAAAAAAAAAAAAAAGGCATTAAAATTTTTTCTGTTTTGCTCTGTTTAAAATGACGTTTAAAAATGTTTCTTTTTTTTTTATCGTAACTAGCTAACCCGCCCGGCGTTGCCCGGGTCCGTATTAACAATATTAAACGAACTTGAAATTTGTATTATTTTATCATTAACTCGAAACTTGCAGAAATGCATTGTCAGAAATACGTGGCCACTGACTGTTGTTTTTTAAAAAGAACTAATCTATCGCTTCACCGGTAAAAAATATTAATTATTTTATCATATGTGTTTTAAATATCAATATAGAAAATTATTTTAACGTTTTGCTTGAAAATATAACATTCTTTTGTTAATATCTTAAAATCGTCTGCAGTCAGAAATCTATATTTTAGATTAATATTTACGAGTTGGCGCATTGCCAAGATTTGCTTCCTCTGGACCGAGTTGGCGCATTGCCAAGATTTGCTCCCCTGTGCCTCAATTATCCTCAGAATTCCTTTTATATATATAGATTGGAATAGGAACTATTGTTTTTGTTTGTTTTTAAAATGCACAGATTTCAAGCAATGGTTGTCATGTAAACGATTTAGTGTGAAAGTGCACTTTTCTTCGTGATGAATTTTTTCACTACTTCTCGTATTTAAATTGTTATAAGTCAAAACGTGTTAAAGATAAATGGTTCAAACTTGGAAAATGTCTTTTTCAATTGTTTTACTTTAATTTAGATTTAGTCAATTTAATATATATATATATACTTTTACAAATATAACCAAAGTAACTCAGATATTACCATAACAACAAGCCAATGAAACCAGTATTTTTACAGTCATCCTATTAAAGTCATTGTATATTTAGTTTTGAGAATATGATTTAAAATATACATATATTGCATGTTTTTTTTATATTTTTAATTTTTATTAAAAATAATATTTTTGAAATTGCTGAATAAAAATAAAAATTTATAAATTTTAGTTTATTTAAATGAAAAAAATATAACCTCTTACAAATAATATTTCAAGTCGCAACGATTTTAAATTACTCCATTTTTTAATGAATTTTAGATTTAAATTTTAAATAAATGAGAAATATTTATCACATGATTTTGTTTACAAATAATATCGTTAACCACAAAAAAAAAAAAAAAAAAAAAAAAAAAAAAAAAAAAAAACTCAATAAATAAAATTTATTTTAAAATGTATCCTGGGCCCCTTAATTCAAAAATATAATAATGTTCTACAACAAAAGAGGAAGCAATATTTTTTTTTCCCCTCATCAAATTATGACAAGTAAAGTGTGAAGAAGGTTCGCGCTTAAAAATCAATACGCGGATTGCGTTATCAAACGTTTGTCCCTCGAGTTTTGAAGATGGGCTTTGCTTTTAAAATGAGCACGTCTCTGAAAGTAGAATTTTATGACGCCAACCATCACTAATGCATAATAAATACTTTAGGTAAGGATGTAAGCGGGAAGACATACTTGTTTCAATAAATAAAATTAGAATTTATAACTGGAGGTATCCATGCGATAGAGTTACGACGGAAAATTTAGAGCATTTTGCAATTTAATAAATGAATGACTTTGAATACTTCGAAATAGAGTTTAAAATATTTTTATGAATCATCTATTTTCTCCATTCAAAGTGTTATTGAATAAGCTACATATGAATTATATATAAATAAATTGATGTCGCGTAGAAAAATTCATTGATTCAAGAGAAAATGTAAATTTGAACATTTTTATTAAATTAAACTAAAAAAAAAAAATTACGGATTTTTAAAAATAAAGTATACATGTATGCTTGTATAAATATAGTATGTAAATGTATTTATAATGAAAGTTCATGCCGACATTATATCATGCGGTCATTACTTCCTCCTCCAGTTTATAATTGGAGGTAGGCATGCGATATTAGGGAACGACGGAAAATTTAGAACATTCTGCAGTTCAATAGATGAATGCCTTCGCATTTTAAAATAGAGTTAAAATATTTTTATGAATCATCTATTTTCTCGGTGAATTCGAAGTATTATTGGAATATAAGTAAGTTGATAAAAAAATTCATTAACTCAAAAGAAAATGTGAGTTTTTACATTTCAATTAAATTAATTTTTAAAAAATGCATTTTTTTTAAATAAAACATACATGTATGTATAATGCATATAGTATGAAAATATTTTTATAATGAAAGTTCATGCCGACATATATCATGCGGTCATTACTTCCTCCTCCAATTTAGAACTGGAGGTCTCCATGTTAAAGGGGTACAACGGAAAATTTAGAGCATTTTGCAGTTTGATAAAGTAATTACTTCATATACTTTGAAATAGAGTTTTTAAAAAATCATGAATCATCTATTTTCTGGGTGCATTCGAAGCATTATTAGAATATAAGTAAGTTGATAGAAAAATAAATTGATTCAAGAGAAAATGTGAGTTTGAATATTTCTATTAAATTAATAATAATAATTAAAAAAAAAAAAAAAAAAAAAAAAAAAAAAAAAAAAAAAAAAACGTAAAGATTTACATGTAAAGAAAACCGGGTGTCGGGATAGCGAGGTCTGACTGTTGTATATGAATATATTCATAATGAAAGTCCATGTGAACAATCTATCATATAGACGTTAAAAGAATTCATATTCGAAAAGGGAATGTCTTCTTCATTACCTTCTATACACTCGGGATCTGATGAACTTCAGAATTATTGAAAAGCTTATGATGCTCAAATACAATTGGTGAAGACCTGAAAATAAATAAATAAATAAAATAAAAACAAAGAGGCTTATCATGTTCAAATACAATTGGTGAAGACAAGAAAATAAATAAATAAATAAAAACAACAACAGACGTTAAAAGTTGATAAAATAGTGAAGCTTATCATGTTGAAGTACATTTGGTGAAGACCTGAAAATAAATAAATAAATAAAATAAAAACAACAACAACAGAATAGTGAAACTTATCATGTTCAAATATAATTGGTGAAGACAAGAAAATAAATAAATAAAATGAAAACAACAACAACAAAATAGTGAAATTTCTATTTAACGAAGTCTTATTTAAACACTAAACATCTTATTTAAACATTTAAACACTATATTATGAAGAAAATTCATTAAATAAAAATTAACTCAAATTCATTACATTTGTATATTAAAATACATGTGTTTTGAATGAAAATACGTATAACCCTTCTATACACTCGGGATCTGATGAACTTCAGAATTATTGAAAAGCTTATGATGTTCAAATACAATTGGTGAAGACCTGAAAATAAATAAATAAATAAAATAAAAACAAAGAGGCTTATCATGTTCAAATACAATTGGTGGAGACAAGAAAATAAATAAATAAATAAAAACAACAACAGACGTTAAAAGTTGATAAAATAGTGAAGCTTATCATGTTGAAGTACATTTGGTGAAGACCTGAAAATAAATAAATAAATAAAATAAAGACAACAACATGTCGGGATAAACCCGGCACATTTTCGCGGCTCGCTGTAGTAGTACAGTACAGAAAAAAATAAAAGACATATTATATAAGAATGCAGGATGTAGACCACACAAGATAGTTTGAGGTGCACGTGCATGCGGGAATTCGTCAAAAGGATAGAATTTCCACGATTTAACGACTTTTGTGAAACGGGGTGTTTGGTAAGGGGTTACAGAACTCTGACTAAACAGTCAGTTAGCCAATAAATTTGTCAAAAATGTTTATAAGTTAGACTGGAAAAGATTGAATTTCCAGTAAACAAGAGTAAGAATCTTCGCGCAGATGGGAGTTCAAAGAAATAAATATGTCCACTGTGGTATTTGAATGTCTGCAAATTTAGTAGTGGGATTAACATGTTAGCTAAAAAAATGTCGCATTCGGTAACACGATTCTCACATTACATCGTAAAAGGGGTTTTAGCTGTTTACTTGGATTTGTTTTCAGACCACCTGCATATGGAAATGCGCGTTACTTGAAAAATTATAATGATATGCAAGAGAGAGAAATTTTATAGGAGGATAAGATTTTTAGGAGGGATTTTCAGGCAGGGAGAAGTTAGTAAAATGGGATGTCGAGAAAATTAGCGGAAAAAGTTAGAGGAGAACGGTCTCTGAGAACTGCGGTCTTGGTGCTCTCTCTGGGACAGAGAATAAGTTGATGGTTTGGATATGAGCATCGGTAAGGGGATGTGCCGGACGCTCGACGAGGACGTTCCTAGTGTATCTAAAAGGTGAGTGGGTTCCTTCTTAAGTATTTGAGCAACCTTATCATATGCAAATTAAATTATATATCTGTAAAGTTAGGCATCCTTAAAATCCTGTATTATATTATCAATCAAATTCCCAATAAATGTATTGGAAAAATAACAGTGTAATTATCATGCTTAAATTATAAATAAAGTGTCGTTATTATCTTTATATTTATAGACTTTTATGTCTTCTAAAACATCCGACTCTAGAGCCTGGGAAACGTTCTAATGCAAATAAACAAAACAAAGTAATGTAAAGCTAGCAGTAGTCGGACAAACAACAAAATAGTGAAACTTATCATGTTCAAATATAATTGGTGAAGACAAGAAAATAAATAAATAAAATGAAAACAACAACAACAAAAAAATGAAATTTCTATTTAACGAAGTCTTATTTAAACACTAAACATCTTATTTAAACATTTAAACACTATATTATGAAGAAAATTCATTAAATAAAAACTAACTCAAATTCATTACATTTGTATATTAAAATACATGTGTTTTGAATGAAAATACGTATAACCCTTCTATACACTCGGGATCTGATGAACTTCAGAATTATTGAAAAGCTTATGATGTTCAAATACAATTGATGAAGACCTGAAAATAAATAAATAAATAAAATAAAAACAAAGAGGCTTATCATGTTCAAATACAATTGGTGAAGACAAGAAAATAAATAAATAAATAAAAACAACAACAGACGTTAAAAGTTGATAAAATAGTGAAGCTTATCATGTTGAAGTACATTTGGTGAAGACCTGAAAATAAATAAATAAATAAAATAAAAACAACAACAACAAAATAGTGAAACTTATCATGTTCAAATATAATTGGTGAAGACAAGAAAATAAATAAATAAAATGAAAACAACAACAACAAAATAGTGAAATTTCTATTTAACGAAGTCTTATCTAAACACTAAACATCTTATTTAAACATTTAAACACTATATTATGAAGAAAATTCATTAAATAAAAATTAACTCAAATACATTACATTTGTATATTAAAATACATGTGCTTTGAATGAAAATACGTATAAAATGGAAATATTTAAAAAAAAATGTATTTTAATTCAGGCAGTAACTTTTTTTATGCAATCAATAGACATATGAGAAAAATTTAATTGGAATAATTAAAAAAAAAAAAACTAATATATAGAGATGAAATGTGTAATAATGACAGGTAAACAAAAACTGAAGCGTAGCCTACCTTATTATTATTTTTTTTTCTGAGTATTTGAAATTTCTCCGTTTGAATGTTGTATACGCATGGAAGTCGAATAAACCTCGTTATAGAATTTTTTTTTCAATATGGAGATTAATTTACAAGTTAATCGGGTTCAAAGTCAAGGTTCAACACAAAATTTCGTTAAGTGAAAAACTTCATTAAGGGAAATTCAATTGCAATACACATACTTTTATTGCACTTTAATTGTTAAATTATTTCAAAGAGACAAAAAAAAAACTATAATTCAATTCGAAAGCAGGTCTTCTATAACTTTATATTAATAAAATTACATAATTAGAAAAACATTCATATATTAAAAGAATAAAAACTTTAAAATTTCCGAATAGCATACAAATAAAACGCGCAATTTCTAATTCAGGCACAAGATTCTGTCTACATTTTTTTTTTCACAAGTTCTGTTTTTGTCTATAATTTGGAAAGGTTTTGATATTTTTGAAAAATCTAAGTCATAATTGTGTATGTGTGAATTTGAAATTATTATATGTAAGTTCCTGTTTAGTATTAATAAAATCCTGAATGTCTGTGTGAAAACAAAATAATAGGTTTGGAAACTTCAGCTGTTTTATAAAAGTAGGGGGAAAATGAGAGTCTGACCCCAGGAGGAGGCGTGAGGCTCGGAGGAGGGAGGAGGGCTCCTCCTCCTCACACCTCCTCCTCACTCCTCCTCCTCCTCAACACTCCTCTCCTCAAGGTTGTCGTATAAGAGAAGGGGTTAAAAGGATTTTTTTTAATTTTAAGCGGGAATTTCAGGGAGTTAGAATTTTTTAACCATACTACAGTATGGGGGTGTTTTTTAATGCGGGGACTTTAAAAATTTTCGGCGTGTTACAGTATGTGGGGTATGTTTTTCGATTGAATTTTGCTGTTGTTCATTTAAAAAGGTAATTAAAAATTATGAGTGAATTTTTTTCAACATACTCTAGTATGAGGGATTATTTTTCGAGTGGTGATTTATTAAGAAATTTTAATAATTTAAACTTTAAAATTTTCAACAGTTTAAATTTATTTTGAGTCAAGTGTAAAAGTTAATCCAATTTAACAAATGAATCATTAAAATTAATTTCAAATAATAATTAAAAATAATGAAGACACTTTAATTATTTCGACGTGCTGTAGTATGATAGGTTATTTTAATGTGGTAATTTTTTTCGATAGAGTTTTGATGTTTTTCATTAAAAAAGATTAATGAAAAGTAATTAAAAATTCACTACCTTTTGAATTTCAAATCTGGAAGAGTGTGCCCTCATCTTTTATCCGGGCTTGGGACCGGCATTCTCTGTTTAAGACATTGTCTAGTCATAACCAGCGAATGGCAGATTTACACACTCACATTCACACACACATTCACACACACACACTTTTTGAAAATTTTGATATCTTCTTTTTTTTTTTTTTTTTTTTTTTTAACCTTTTGTAAACTTTTTTTCATTTACGTTTTGGGTATTTGCCAATGCCCGTAAGCTAAGCTGCTTATCCCATCTTCTAATATATAACGTTTGTCATCAAAGGGCGAGAGACATTTTTTATTTTGCTTCATAGAATATAATGTATGTAATCGCTGCCCGATTCTGGTTTGAACTTCAAATGTTGTTTTCTGGTCTTTAAGGCAATTTACATAATCTTGATGACTAAGCTTCTTTCGAACAATTCTTGTGGAGATCCCCTTGACTCTCTTCTTCTCCTCATCACAAGTCTTGATGGAATACATCTTCGACTTTAAACCTACAAATTCGTGGACAGCTCTTCCATTCAACTCATCTTTAAACTTCCCCAAAACTTTTCGATTCACTGTGAAATAAAGAGGGTTATCTTGGGGATAATCAGAAAAGTCGAATTCGGAGCTGTGGAGTATCAAATGCCTTTGTAGGTTATCAGTCTTGATGAGATATGTGAGACTGTCGGTGTCGGTGAAAAGCAGCAATGAACGATTTCCACTATAATTTTTTTTTTTACGAAATTATAATGGAAATCATACATTAAAACCTTAGACAACTCCAGTATCGTGAATCCGACGTAAATGGGTCTGTTCATTAAGATACTGGGTTTCTGCCTTTCAACCGCCGTCAGACCCTCATCAAATATCTTGAATGATTTGAAGAAGGGTGATGCTACCAGCTTTTCAGATCTTCCGGAAGTATTGGATAGCTCCACATTTCTTCGCTTCCTGAGATTTTCTATACACTTTCCATAAATGCTGTTATTTAAGAGTTTGAAGAAATCCTTTTGAAAAGTGGTAGTGGCTGTCTTCCGTTTTTCGGTGTTGAAATCGATGTATTCTTTAAGCCAAGAGGATTGCTTGAACTGTAGCACTTTATGCACATGTTGAAGCTTGAGTCCCAACTGTAAATATAACTGTAAATTGCGATAGTGGCAAATGTACTTTTTTTATTCATCAAATTTGGAATAAGTTTGGGAGTACCCTTAAATTCCCTCTCCAGCAAACTCTTCGCATAGGGTGAAAGCATTTGTTCTTCCACGGTCAGTCTTTCAGGCGCGAGTGGATATTGGTTGTGTGGTATATGAAGGGATTCAGGGTACTCCAAATCCACTTCAAATATATAGCCAATAGAAGAATCTTTCTTGATTTTCAAAATGTCTTCTGTTGAAAAATTGGTTTCTTCACACCACCGAAACCCTCCGTATGGCAGACTTTGCGACATAGCCCAGCCATACAAATTGTTAGCGTCCCAATAGAGAATATGGGACATATCTTCATTTGGGTCGTAGTTTGGGACTTGTGTATTATTGGCGGTCGCAAATCTGTGGGAAATCTGCGACACGCCACCACGAATTCCTTGTTCCAAGAATAGCAACATATTTACGTCAGTGAGCAATTCTAATTCCACCCCCGTCATCTTCAAACAGGCCTGCCAAGACAAACCTGGTGAAGTGACGAGGTGGGCTGCGTCAATATCGTAGAATTGCTTACACAAGCCCCGGAAATTTTCAAACACGTCAGCCAACAGTAACACGTCGGTTTTCACGTAGAGATTGTGATAGTCACCAAGGGTTTGCATCTGGAAAGTGGACCAAATTTTTTCTGCATGCTTGTAATCATCTTCACTTATAGGTTCTTCCGTTAAATTATTGTAAAAGGCTGCTGGTGGGGGAGACGATCTTCATCAAATTTCTTAAACGATGAAAAATATGAATATGGATACACTCCTTTTCGAGTGAGCAAGGTTAAGTCTATTGGTGGAAAATGTTTCTTTAAAATTTTAAAATCATCCTGTTGAAGATTGGCTGTGAGTTTATCCAGAGACGTCGGCAAGAACTGAAGAGAATCTAAGAAGGAGAATTGGATGGAAGATGACTTTTCTTTTAGTTTGAAAGTTATATAATCTTCCAAAGTGGCAGCGATTACATCTATGTGGAAATTGGGATAGCAGCCTAGCTTCTTCATGATGTGATGGGCATCATATTTTTTCAAATTGTGGAAGACCACCGGGATAACCTTCGACTGCTTATAATTTAAGTTGCAGAAGGGATGTGCAGCTATACTTTGATGATATGTGGCAGTGGTCTCGAACTCGCTTCTCTCCCAGGGCCTTCCGACAAATGCAGCATTCTGTTGCCTCTTGAAAAGATTTTTCTCCTTCTTTAGTTAAACGCATAGGTGCGATAGTCATAAGTTTTTGCTGTAATTCATCTTTTTCGGCCATCAAATCATTGATGAATTCACAAACGGCATTTTCGCCTCGATACACTTTAGCATGCTTGTAGATAGCACCGTCAGAGCCCACAATAACGTATGCGTATCCGCAAGCGACATGTTGTGCCGTTTCAGTTTGGAAAGAGTTGGTATTGGAGGGTTCGGTGGTGACTATCGGCACGAGGAGGGATTCGAAGTCAGCATAAATTATAAATGGAACTGGTGCTTGTAAATGGGTTCCTGTAAATGTTAAGATATTTTCACCTTCCTCAGGCATTTTTACAACTTGGTGAGATTGTTTACAACAATAGGGTGCATGTTCTTGAAGGAGTTCTTCACGGATAAAGCCATGGAGACATCGGAAACAGTAGAACGTTTTGCCATTATGTTTTGTACGATGATTCATGAAACGTGAGAAATCACGGATCAGCGTATAATGGGTATTTTCGCCATTGCTGATCAAAAGAAGATTAATCACGTCTGTGTTTGTCTTCTCTGACACATGTAAAATATATAGTTCTCCCTCCTCGTAACCGAACACATTAATCCGAAGATTATTTTGGGCTTCGATGAGTGGAATTTTTGTGTAAGGTACTGGGTAGGTTACTCCATTCATATTCAAGGTATGCTCAAAAGGCTTGTAGTTATTTACTCGATTAGGATGTTCCTTATAATTCAGCTTCCTTTGATGGGCGAGGAGACACCATAATAAACATTTCTGATCTTCGAAATTCTGTATATTCAGAATAGCTTCCTTGTCTTTTAGATCTTGAGGAAGCTGTATGTAACTGCTTTCCTTGAGTGGTTGATAGTTGCAAATTTTCAGTTCCAAATGCTGGACATGTTTGAGTACCCACACAGAACCTCTCTGTAAAAAAATTTCGAAACTTTTTATAATCTTCTTATGGGCTTCATCCAGATGTTCTTCCAAATAATCATTGGTGAATTCTTGATAAGTTAAAGATGAGAAATATGTCGATAGTAATTCACTTTCCCCACCAGCAGATGTTTTTTCAAGGAGCACTTTGATTAATAGCCTCCATTTGATAGATTTTTTCTCATGAATGGCCTCGTCCAGAGAGTCTAAGAGTTCTTTTCTTTTTCTCTCGAAGAAGGTGGTGATATCATAAATATAGTCTTCTTCATCTTCACCGTAAAAAAAGATGCTTCGAAAAAGTTAAGCGAATCCACTCGTTTTTGATTTTTTTTCGATGTCTTAGAGTCAAGTCTTGGCTTTTTTACTGAAACGAACTTTGACGTGTCACTGTGGCTGACGCGTGTATGATGGTTGAGATTCTCTTTTCTGGAGAATTTTTCTCCACATTCACGACAGGAATAATTAGGATTTGCGTGAGAGGCTAAATGTCGCTTGAGATTATCCCCTCGTGTAAATACAGCTTCACAAATATTGCACTTGAAACGACTGTCTTCTCCAGAATGAGATTGCTTGTGGCGAAGAAAATTATCCATTCTCATAAAGGACTTTTGGCAAATCTCACACGTATAAGTTGAGGAATCTTCTTTTTCATGGGTACGTTGATGTCGTTTTAAACTGGTTGCGTGTGCGAAAGATTTCTCACACATGTGGCATAGATGCACATCCTGTAAAAGAAGAAAAACCCTTGTTCATTTTTTTTATTTTACTTTTTTAAAACATACTCTTTTTTTTAATTTAAGCCTTTTAAAATATTAAATTTATTTAATTTTAATAAAAACTTAAATATTCCCCAAATGCTAAAATTAAAACTGTTTAACCCGTTTAAAACAGGAAATTTATTTCATTTGAATAAAAATTGAAATATTCCCTAAACATTAAAATTTAAAATTTATCAAAATAGTTTCCCCCTTTTAAATGTTGAATCTTTCTCACGAAAATTAAAAGACTCATAAAAGTTTAAAAAAAATAATTGTTTAAAAACCTATTTTCAACCTGTAAAAGTCATAGAATACACTTGAAAAGAAAAAAATTACCTTAGATGTTGATGGAGCAACTTCAGACTTTGTCAGATCTGTTTTTTTCCCAAGTCTGGTATGGATGAGTTCATGCCTTTTTAAATTGTCTTTTCGGGAAAAAGATTTTCCGCATTCCTTACAGAGATGCTCATCCTGAAAATAAATTCAACCTCGCTTTACAAACTAGTTTGAATATCTCGAGTTTCATTTTTAAAAAAGGGTCTTCTACTATAAAATCAAACTTTGAGTTTTTAAGATTAAGTTTAAAATACTCGACTTAAAGTTTAAAAGAAGCTTCATTAAAAATGTTACAATTTATTTCAGTTACAATAAAAAAAAAAAAAAAAAAAAAAAAAAAAAAAAAAAAAAAAACTTTCTAAAATAAATTTTAAGTCTTAGTTAAAGAAGTCTAAAAATAACTTTAATCACTGCAATACACTTTAAATGAATTTTTAAAATAACTTTTTATACATAATATTCAATTTAGATAATCTTTTAAAAATATTTACATACCTTGGAAGAAACTGTTTGGGACTTAGTGGTGATTACATGCTTTAACGTTTGAGAAATTTCCCGCTGAAAAAGATATACCCCCACAAAAGGTTATACCACGATTTCTTTTTAAGAACAAATAGCTAAGCATTTTATTAAAACTACATTTTTTTTTCTATTATCGTTAACACTTATTTCATAAATTTTAAAGTTTAAAATCATTAATATGTATAAGATTACAAAATTTTTATTAGTAAGTTTAAAATCATTAATATATATAAGATTACAAAATTTTTAAGTTTAAAATCATTAATATATATAACATTACAAAATTTTTAATAGTAAGTTTAAAATTATTAATATACATAAAATTACAAAATTTTAGACAGTAAGTTTTTAATTAAAACACATAAAAATTGATTAATTTTCTTCATGAATAAAAAATACCTGTTTCAATCGATTTTTCCTATTGATCTCTTTTAGAGCAGCAATTTCAATCCTATCAATCAACTCGATTTCACTTGGTGAAAATTCCATATTCCACTAAATAACAAGAAAATTACCCTTAACATCCTTTACTTGAATAAGTCATTCGAAAACTGATTAAACATTCACTTTTAAAAGGTAGAAAGAAATCTTTATTTATAAAAGAATATAGTTAAAGTTTAAAATTTATGATGCTACACTTTTACTTACTTTTTCTTACACTTAGTAATGCATTTAAATAAAACCCATAGATTTTAATTTTAGAAAACTAAACCAAAGTGTTTATAACTTTTTCACTCGATCAAAATAAAGTCACTACGTTTATTCGAAATTAGAAAATGAGTCATCCTCTTGTTTATACATAAAAACAGCATTTCCGTAAAAGGGGCAAAAATTACACAAATACAAAGCTAAATTTTTAGTATATTCTTTTTAAGGATATTGTTCATGAAAAATTATATTTCAAATTAAATTTATACATAGGACATACTTTGAGAAGGGTGTAAACATATTAAAACTTCGATTTTAACTTTAAAAAAATCACTCTATTAAAAGATGACTCATCAATTTTGTTTAAACATGCATGTCCGGATATAAGTATATATATATTGCTTTTATAAATTTTTCATTAAAACTTTGAAATAAATCCATATTTTTTAAAATCTTATGGAAGGATGAGTTATGCATTCGCACATGTCTAATACTTTTTAAGAAAACATTTTAACGAGAAGTACTTTTCACTTTTTCCAATAAACAAATTCAGAAGCTTTTTGACTGACACATTACATGATTAGTAGAATGAAAATAAATTTCTATAATACACCCCTTTTAGGTTAAATATTAAACACATATTTAAGTTAATGTAAAACATTTTCAAACTTAACTTAATTTTAACTTATGTTAGAAGTACTTTCAATCGTTAATTTTAACGTTATAAAATTTTTTAGGATGACTCGTCAAAGCACATGAAAGCATTTTATATCAGAAGTAAGTTGATAGAGAATATTATTAAGGAATAAAAATGCATTATAAATAAACATGAAAAGTGAATTTTTAACGCAAATATACATAACATGAATAAAATATTTCCCACGAAAAACAAATTCATACAAAATAAAATATTTAACATTGATTATTTAATCTTTTTGAATAGAATGAAGTTTAAAAAAAATTACCACAGTCATCAAACTTAAGATATTCATTCATTTCATTTAAAAATAGATACATTTTTCATTGTGTTAAGAAATTTGCTTTTCACACACATACACATATATATGAAAAATAAAATAACATAAATTCAAACAGAAAAATAGTATTATTTCAAAAGAACAGTTTAATTTTGAAAAGATTTCTCAGAAAAATGAGTATAACTAGAAGTATTTCAAAAGTTTCATTTAGAGAGAGTTTGAAAACTTAATCGCTTAGAAATATTAATATTAGATTATATTTAGAAAAGGTGAAAATCATTTACAAAAGAAAACCACGTTGAAATATGCAATAATATACGGTTTACAAAATAATCTTACTTGACTTTAATTATCTGAATTAAAATCCATGGGGAGCGAATTCATATTTTTTTATTTATTTTTTTTTTTCAAAAAGATTAATAATATAAACTGTTTGAAGCACTAATTTTAACGTGCAGTCTCTAGGACAACTAATATAAGAATGATCTCGTGAACCCAGGTCAGTACGCTTATCTGATTAATTAGATAAGCTTATCTTATCAGATCTCTGATATCATGGGTTTTTCCAACTATGACGTCATGGGGTTTCCCACGATGAGTCATTACAAGATAACATTACTAATTAACGGAATTAACAAAGATTGCTTAATTAGAATACTTAAAAAGTTTAAAAGAATTTAAAGTAATGTGAAAACGGTTTTAAATATTCAAGCAAAAGGAAATATACTTTAAATTTCAAATAAATTTTAAATATAATATTAAAGGCAGATATAACAAAAATATTAAACTATTATTCTTATAAAGGTCTGCAAATTGGATTAAAAATTTGCAACCAAATAACAATTGTTTCAAATATATTCTTTAAAATAAAGTTTTAATTTCCTCTTTTACACATAAGTTTTGTAATAAACATACTTAATTGTGAGAAGTATAAAAAATTATACAAAGCTCTTTTCAAACTAGCAATTTAAAAATATAGATTCCCCAAAAGTTAGCAAATATTAAATAATAAAGAAATAATATCCTTCTTCAAAACTTTTAAAAATATTTAAAGATATTTCCGCGAAATAAAATCATTAAGATATATATTTCCCAAAATTAAATTTAAAAATAAAGATTCCCCAAAAGTTAGCAAGTATTAAACAATAAAGAAATAATATCATTCAACAAAACTTTTAAAAATATTTCCACGAAATAAAATAATTAAGATATATATTTCCCAAAATTAAATTTAAAAATATAGATTCCCCAAAAGTTAGCAAGTATTAAATAACATAGAAATAATATCATTCAACAAAGCTTTTAAAGATATTTCCACGAAATAAAAAAACATTTTAAATAGGATTAGACACAAACAATTTATAAAAAATTAAAATTCCAAATTAGCATTGCTCTCATCTTATAAAAATTATTTTTAATTTAAGAAGATTCTAATATATTCCCCGTCTAAATGATTCATTTTAAAAACATACTATATAAAAGCTTTTACTTTATTTATGTTTAACATTCTGCTTTAAAAATTATACTATCAAATCAATGACACATATAAAATCATTCTATGAAAAAATATTTACTATACCAAGAAAATTATTTAAAAACGAACAAACATTTCACATCAAATAATAAAAATAGTCTAAAAATGAACATACCTCGTCAAAAGAATTTGAAGACCTTTGATTAATTGATGAGGTATCCATAACTTGATCCGACGATTGCACACACACACAAATAACGGCAAATTTTCACCAAATTAAACGCACTTGATAACGAGAAGAAAAATATCAACTGAACTGGATGATGATCTGCAGTCCGTTTATATCTTCGCTGCGTGAATCACCTTATCTCTATCTGATAAGGGATTTCCCGAGATTTGGGTGCTTGAGAGCCAAAATAGATGCATCATGAGTGTGACACTGAGAGACAGAGTGTGAGAATTTAGGGGTAATTAGGAATGAGTAATTATACATACCGATAAGAACGGAAGTGTGAAACGCGAAAAAACAGACCGTTAAATACTCCATTTTCGTACTGCGTTTAAAGATTTTCACCCTCGGAACACATGTCATTTTCTAAATTGAAAAACCCATTAAGAATTCTACTGACAGAACGTTTTTACACGATAGAAAATAACATGATATACGACCCCTGACCTTCGTACGATCCCATGGTGCATGCTATGTGATTCTTATCTTATTTTAAAGGTTGTTTTTAGAACACAGTTCTAAGGATAAATACATGTATGTTTTTTAGTATATCACCGTGTTATATTAGTTGCATACATTGTATTAGTTGCAATAATGAAATGGAATGCAATACATTATTTTCATATAAATTAATGCTTAGTAAACAAAATATCAATATTTTAAGGTAGATGAACGAGATTTCCTAAGCAGTCTTATTTTTCTTATTATTGGAGAGTTAATCAATAAAATTGCAACAATATTAAAATTTAAAATTCTTAAAGTTTTTAAATTTATTTTGCTATTTTAATTTTTAACTGCGTTTCTCAAAAATACTACTAAAATATGTTAAATTCTATGGAGAGAAAAGAAAAGAAAAAATAAATAATACTATCCGAAATTATGAATAAATATCATTATTTTTAGTTTAAATATGTCGATTTGACGGTTTTCAATTTACGCTTTAAGAAAAAAGTGTAATGTAAAGCAGGATAATATGATTTAGTTCTACATTTACAAAAAGTTTTATCCAAAAGCTGATATATTTTCATATTATTAATCTGTATGAAATAATATCATTCTAATTCGTTTAAAATGCAAGTAAATATAGAACTGGAAATATCATGCCATGTAAATAACTTGAAATTTAAAGCATGTATATTGAATATGTGTACAAGACATATATTAAAGTTTTAGAACAGTAGTTTTTAATCAAAAATAGGTCAGCCACCTATAGAACTTGACGACAATCGCATGGCCGAATTCGATTAAGGCAGCACTCGAAAACTATTTTCCTTCGAAGACATTTTCTGATTCACTTTTAAATATAAGCACACTTCAGACACAACCATATTCAAGATATTTTTGTAATCAAACAGTTTTTTCCTATAAGTGATTAACATGTGGAATTATAAGTATATAATTCTCTCAGGAAGATGATTTTTTCTCCTTTCTTGCGCTTTCGTCTCTGGAAATTAGGTTCAAAACGCCAAATTTGACTGAGCGTTTGTTCCCCAAATAGAAAAAAAAAAGTTCGATTGCATCATTTCTGAATAAGGTCATCTGCTAATTTGATACGTTTATGAACAAAAATGAATTCAAAAATGGGTCAGAAAGTAGCCAATTTGCATTTGAAAAAAATCTTAAACGCGAAATAAACAAGCATTAATTTGACAATAATGTAAAACTCTCCAAACTTTTATCCAAAATAGTGCCTACATGTCTCAATTTTCTATAATTGCATCAAAATCACTAGGTGTATTTTTCATTTTATTTATATTGTAAATTCCAAATATTATAAGTTTAGAATAAAAAAATGGATAAAATATATATTTCCGGAGAACAAAATTAAGGCTGTATTGGCTTGTTTGTATAATTTATAGATTTGTCTACTGATCTGAAAATCCCGTTTTTCTAAAATCAATTTATTCATTGCCTGATTTTCTCAAATTTACAATCAATTGGAATATTCATAAATTTTTGAAGTGAAAGTTCTATATTAAAAAGAAAGAAAGAAAAAAATCAATTGTGTTTTTAGAAATTGCATATGCAAATACAATAAACTTTCTGTAATGGGCACTCTGTGTCAGAAGGAAATTCATCCTCGAAAAGATTTTCATGCCCTGTGAATTTATAAACATAAAAGTAAAATTTGTCTAAGGTGAAATATTGTCTACTGTAAAGGGGAAAAAAAATCCGATTTCGATCGATTTTGCCTTAGAGAAAGTTTATTCTATTTAAAATCAAAAGTTAAAGTTTAGATAAATAAAAAAAAGCCAACTTAAGAACTAAATATGTAAGTAAATTCCATATGGATTATCAATACCCTCACTCACGCCTCCCTCCTCAAAAAAAAAAAAAAAAAAAAAAAAAAAAAAAAAAAAAAAAAACTGAGAATCCTGTTGCACTTTGAAAAAAATTACATACAAAATTGCCAAATATTTTTAAAACTTTAATAACAGCTATAACACACATTCAATTTCCGATAGATTTAGCAAAATTTCCAAATATAATTTGATTCGTCCCCCCCCCCCCCCTAACCAGTAAAAAGTCTCAGCGATGGCCCTGCATATTCCTGTGGAATAAAATCCTTTAATAATTGTAAAATATCTTTAATAGTATCATATTTCTCTCATATTTCATTTAAAATATTATTTTTTCTATTTTTATCAATTATAGATCAAGTAGGATTCACTTTATTTTAATTTTTTAATTATAAAGATTTACATTTTACTGTACATACATACATACACATGTTACATACATACCGTTTGCTTTCTTATTTTAGATAAATATATTTTCGTTTTCTTTTGTAATATTTCAAACACAATTGCGCAATTAGTTTCTCACATACTCCTCAAGTGTTCAAATATTTTCATAAGATGAATAAAGATTGTTTGTTTGTTTGTATTTATGTCGGCCAATTATCTACGCTGTGGGATATAGGCCCTAAGGGGTGGGATGGCCTCCGTTGTGGGGGGGGGGGTCTTTCTGAGGGAACCTAACCCATATTTACGCAATGTTCGAAGAAAACCACGGAAAACTCCGAACGGTTAGGACGACGGTCGCGATTGGGTTCGAACCCAGCACCTACCGTTTACCAGTTTGGAAGTCAGAACCTCGCGGCCACTGGTGGGACCTAGATGAATAAAGAATAGAACACCATATTAACGTTGTTGTAAAGGTTGTGTATGCAGGGGTGCAGAAAATGTTTCTACTCTCAACATTTCCCCCAATCCGTATGAAAATTTCCCCAAAATTTTACGGCATGTTATAGATAAATGCTGTACTACCATATGTATAGAAAATCAATTTTTCCATTATGTCTGAACTTATGCACAAGTATGTGAGCAAGAGTATTTCTGAGTAAAAAAAAAATTCTGAAAATCACACAAAATTTTCTAAAAGGTTACAGTAAAGGGGGGGGGGGGAATCCACTCCCAGCATTATTATTATTATTATTATTTTATTTATTTATTTATTTATTTATTTATTTATTGTAGCCTTTTGACTAAATTCGCTATTTTTAGCGATCGTTTGACGAAATTTGTAGTCTTTGCCTTTTAACAAATGATCTTTTAACAAAACAAAAAATTATCGTTTAGCAAAATTTATTATTGTTTTGTGATCCTTTGTTGGAATTTGCGTTTATTTTGTGATATTTTGACGATATTTGCAATATTTTAACGAAATTTGCAGATTTTTTTTGCCCATTTTTTGGCGAAATATGTGGTCGTTTAACGATTTTTTTTGACGTAAAATGTGGTTTTTGCGATCTTTTGACAAGATTTGTGTGGGTTTTTTTTTTTTTTTTTTTTTTTTTTTTTTCAATTTGTAGGTGAAATTTACGTTCTTTTTAAATTTTACTTACGAAAATTGCAGTTTTAGCAATCTAATAATGAAATTTGTGGTTGTTTCGCCATTTTTGATGGAATCCTCCGATTTTTCACAAAATTTGTGGTTGTTTTGTGTTTGACTAATTCCGCAGTTTTTTTCGCGGTCTTTTGTAGAAATGGGCGTTTATTTTGCAGTCTTTTGACAAAATTTGTGTTCATTTCGTGATTTCTTGACGAAACTTGTAGTTCTTTAGACAAAATTTGCAGTTAATTTGGCGATCTCGTGATGAATTTTTTTTTTTTTTTTTTTTTTAATTCTTGGAAAAAGTTTACGGTATTTTTTGTATCCAAATTTTCAGACTGGTGATTTTTTTTTTTTTTTTTTTTTTTTTTTTTTTTTTTTTTTTTAATTTTCAGAAAATTTTTAATTGATTCACCTGTGACATATGGTACACATGAATTTTGTGAAGGTCGCCATATGGATCTTTTTGTTTATAGTGAATTTTCTCTGGAATTATGGAATTCGTTGTTAAAATCAAAATCAACTGTATATGTTTCTGCAAAAATTCTCTGGTTGGTTAAAATTTCCCCCCTATCCTAGATCGCCGGATCGGACATATTCTGCACCCCTGTGTGTATGTTGTTTATAATTGATTGCTATAGGAGTATAAAATTTAGGTTATTTTCAAGCTTCAAAAATTATCTAAATCATCAAATTTTCTGTAAAGTGCTGTATAATTATAGAAAAATAAAAAAATAAATAAAATCTTAAAATTTTTATTTAAAAAAAAAAAATCTTTAAAAACCAATTTTATGAGGGTTTTTTTCTGGCTTCTCAGATTTTTTGATGATATGTTTTTTTTAGATTCGATTGTACTCTTTAAGGCTATTCTTAAATCTAAAAGCGCAACTTTATGACATAAATTTTAATTTATATTTGTTCGGATATGCATGAAAATGATGCTGTTGTTCAAAAACTATGTTATCAAAATATTTTTCTGGTTTATTTGCAAACGCAATAGATCTTTTCAGAAAATAGTGTCTAAATGGGCGTTTTTAACCGAATTTCTGTGAAAAAGAAGAATACACATTCAAGCAGGGTTTAAAAACGTATTTGTCACGTGATCAAAATCGCTGTTAACTTAAGAAGTCATTTATTCATCAAAATGGAGATACAGGTCGATTCCGATTCGCTTCCATAGTCAGGCCATCCAGTTTTATGTATTTCTGTTAAAAAAAAAATATATTGTAAATGTGTTTAAGGTATCTGCCTACATCAAATTGGCTGTTTTGGTGAAAATTTTCGAATTTTTTTTTATTGTTTGATATGAAAGAGCAATCTTTTACGATTCCAAATCTGTTTTAATTTCATTTCTACTATTATTAGAAAAGGAGTTATGGCAATTTTAATAAACATCAAAATGGCCATTTCTGTGAAAAGTTTCGATTTTTTTTTATTGTTTTTCATGAAAGAACAATCTATTATGATTCTAAATCTGTTTCAGTTTATCAGTTTTAATTTATAATTCAGGATATTTAGGACTTTTACCGGTATTCGAACAATTAGGAGTATCAGTTGAACAAAATATGATCATAAACAGTTTTAAAATTGATGATGAGCGAATAAAAAATTTAAAAGTCACTCGCTATCCTCTGCAAATCTTACCAGGAAAATTAAAAGTGCTACAAGAAGTTAAAAATGGTTAAATATGAAGTTAAAAATAGGTTAGAATATAAATGTGATGCATTTTAAGTGTATAAATTAAATATATTAGATTTTTACAAGAAAATACACGCATGCGATTTCTGGAAAATTACTTTTTTTTTTCATTATTTCTATGTTCGATTAGCTTCATAACAAAAACAAGTTCTAAAGATATTTAAGTGAAATTTGGTAATGTTTTCAATATCACTCACGATGCTCTGAATTATGATCTAAGCTATATGTGATAATTTAATTATTTTATAGGCTCAAATATGAAAAAATGGTAATTTTTACTTTAAGAAAAGTATTTTTTATATATTTTGAAAATTTTTGGTTATTTTTCAAGATATTGTAAAACTTTTATTTCAGTGCACAGATAAGTGTAATAAAAGTGTGCAGCATAAAGGAAATTGAAATATTTTTATTTGAATTGAGTGTACGCTGTCTGGCGCAAACATGGTATTTTGCTACGAATAAAAAATTCAAATCGTCCCTCGCTTATACACAGAAAAACTTACCAGGAAAACAAAAAGAGTTACTTAAGAAGTTAAAAATGGTTAAAAATAAAGTTAAGGAAGTGTTTGAATATAATTGTGATGAATTATAAGCGTTCAAAAATTAAATATTCTAGTTTCTTACCTATAAAAAGAAATCATTAAATGCGATTTCTGGAAAATCATTTTTTTCGCTATTTCCATGTGCGATAAACTTAATTACATATAAAGATTTAAAGATATTTTAGTGAAATTTTGTAACAATGTTTTCCATATGACTCACTATGCTCTGATCTAGAATCTAAGCTATATGTGATAATTTAATTATTTTATAGGCACTCGAATATGAAAAAATGGTAATTTTTACTAAAAAAAAAAAATGTACTTTTTTACATATTTTGAAATTTTTCGGCTATTTTTGAAGATATTGTAAAACTCCTAGTTAAGTGCACAGAAAAGTGTAACACAGAAGTGTGCAGCATAAAGGAAATTGAAATTTATTTATTTGAATAGAATGTAAACGTGAAATTTTGCTAAAAAACAGTAAAACCCCCCAATTTTTTTAAATATTAAAAAGATATTGCTAGGATTTTATGTTTTCTTATCATTCTGTAATACAATAGAACTAAAAATTATTATATTTTTTCAAAACTGTCATTAAAAAAAAAAAAAAAAAAAAAAAAAAAAAAAAAAAAAAAGTACTCCGCACGTACGCAGATACGTATCGTCTGTATTTCGTAAATTCAAAGAAAAGTATAAATCAAAATAGAGACATTCTATAAAAGCGGTGTAGTAGCAGTGCAGCAAAAGTTAGAAATTTTTAACAATGTGTTTGCATGAAAAGTAGTATTTATGACAATATTCAGTATAGTTTTAAAATCACGAATGCATTAGTAATAAGTTCCGATTTCAGATAACATTTACGTTTGTTTTCTATTCTAAACTAGGATGTAAAAAACATTGATTTTTTAAAATTACATTTTATTTTTATTTAACTCTGATTTTTTGTTTATTATTATTTATTTAAATCGGATTGTTACAATTTTTCCTCCAGTGTACAAATAATGAATAGTGACCAACAGTTTTGAGTTTCCAAAAAAAAAAAAGAAAAAACTAGGCTTTTTACGTACTTGCTGTACCTGAGCTTTTAAGTTATAAATTAATCTTAAAATCAATCAATCGATCAATCAATCTCAATCTCTCTCTCTCTCTCTCTCTCTCTCTCTCTCTCTCTCTCTCTCTCTCTCTCTCTCCTTCTCTTTCTTTCTCTGTTTTTAGATAGATTTCGTATGAAATACTTACCTATTGCGATCAACTCTTTATGAGAAGCTGCCTTTCAAAACATGAGATGAGCGAATTTTGGCTCAACTTAAGTTATTTTTTGGCTGACATTTTAAGAAAGTATAAATACATATAAATGTAACTTTTTTATGGACACGATAACTTCTTTAATTCGGCTCAGATCCCTTCCAAACTGCTACATAAAATCAAGGCGCAAAAAATCTCGGTCACGTTCGTTAATAGGCAAAATCGGACCAAGGAAGTAGGAATAGGGAAGGGTTTTGTGAAAACCGTAAAAACCCCATAACTTCTTAGTTAAAATATCAAATCAGTTTAAAGTTTATATTATTTCTAAAAAATGAGCCAAAGATTTATTCATGACAGATTTTTGATAAAATTAAAAATGGGCTTAAAGGGCAAAAAAAAAAAAAAATAAAAATAAATAAATAAATAAATAAATAAATAAAATAAAAAATAAAAAAAATAAAATAAAATAAAAATAAAAATAAAAATAAAAAAATAAAAAATAAATTAAAAAAATAGAATTTTTGGAATTAAAAGATCACAACTTTCTCGATTCTGAAGATATCAAATCCAACTAATTTTTTTTTATAAATACTCTTAATATTATCGAAAACTTTTGTATTTACAATTTTTGATAGGAGTAATTCTTTTTGCAAAGGAAAATTAAAAACGAAAACAAAAACAATAAGAGGGAAAAAGAAGAAGAAAAAAAAATTAATAACTTCATCAGTTCTTAAGATATCAATTCCAAATAAATTTATTATACATCGTCTTAATAATATCTACAACTTTTATGATGACACGTTTTTGATAGGACCAATTCTTATAGCAAAAATAAATTCAACAATAATAGGAGTTGAAGAAAAAATCCTAAATCCAAACTGCTTACATTCTGACCCATTTTTAAATTCGTTTATAATTTTCGTGATTTTTTTTTTTTTTTTTTCTAAGCAAGGAATGTGAAAGCTGCCTCTTCCTACCAGCACTGACCGGAAGGACTTTTTTATTACATCACTTTGTTCTCCTGCATCACTTTAACCTTCAAATGCATAACTGGACATTTGAATTATTCTATTGCTATCAGTTCTGAAAGGAATCTCATAAAGACCAGCTAATTCATATTTCGGTGTCGGATCTATTTTCTTGCAAATTACCTTTTTATTTCTTTGATGACCAGGCTATTACATTTATATTATGTCTAAGTGGTTCAATAGAACATATTGTAACTTCTGGTACAAACCAGGAAAATAGTTAAAACTTTTATATATCATTCCTATATGGTTTACATCCTTGATATTTTTATGAAAACAGAATTTGTAGATAAGTTTATTAATGAGGTTTGTTGAAAACCGTTTTCTTCAGCGATAATTCGAATGGTTAAATATTAAGTTCTTCAAAGTATTTACTTGAACATACTTTAAAGCTAGTCAAATAAAGCTTTCAGATCAAATGACACGATTCCATCGTAGAATTTATTGTTCATAACTTTTTTTTATGTAAAAATGTATCATGCAAATTTTACATTAGATGAGATTTAAAAATATGTTCTGATTCATTATGAAACATAAATCATGATATTTGCAGGCATAACCAGAGGCGGATTATTCATTAAACTGAGCAGTCTAAAGTCTAGGGGCCCGAACGAAAAGGGGCCCCAGTACTAAGATTTAACATAGATTGTATTCTGAATACTATCCATTTTTAATTTCTTCTATTTCCACAAAAAAAGAAAAAAAAAAAAGAACTTTTTTGCATTTATGATAGTTATACACAGAACCGCGGCTGTCAAGCCAAGATTTTTTAAGCAACTCTACGAATAATATATTTTAAAGACTTTTTAAAGTTTGAATCAAACGGTTTGTCTATTTTCAGCTTTTAATTTTTAGATCACAGCCTATCTAAGCCTGAGAGCTTATGCACCGCCCGTTTTGTATATATGTGTGTAACGCGATAACTCATGATAAAAATGTCTGACTTACTTAAAATTTTGGATATAGGTTTATTCTGATAAGGCGTTACCTTGATTAGATTTTGGGAGTGCACTTTATAAATATAAGAAGGAGAACGGGGACTAATGCCTTCCCCCTTACTTTATATAAATGTGTTTTTCATGCAGAATTATCAGATTTCATTCAAATTTTAGGTACAGGATCATTCTGATAAGGCTTTTCCATGATTACTTTTCGAAGTATATCGAATAAATATAAGGAACAAAGAACGGGGACTAATCCCCCCCCCCCAATAATTTAGATAAATGGGTTTTTCATATAGAAAAACCCATTTTCATTCAAATTTTAGACATAGGATCATTCTGATGAGGGCCCCTCCATGATTATTTTTTGAAATTCTTTGGATAAGTATTGGGGACGGAATTTACCCCCCCCCCTTTTTCAGAAAAATGGGTTTTTTCATATAGAATTACCAAATTTCATTCAAATTTTAGGTATCGGATCATTCTGATGAGGTGCCTCCGAGATTAGTATTGGGTGTTCATTGGATAAGTATAAAGGGGGAATGGAGTGTAACCCCTCGTAATTTAGGTTAATGTGTTTTTCACGCAAAATTTAACTATTAACTTCAAATTTTTTATATAGGTTTATTGTGATAAGACGCTTCCCTGATTTGTTTTTGGAACTCATTGGATAAATATAAAGAGGAGATAGGGGGGACTACGCCTCTTAATTTAGGTATGCAGAATTAACCAATTTGCTTCCATTTTTCAATACAGGTTCAAAGTAAAAAGCTTCCCTGATTAATTGTGGGCTTCTTTTATTAAATATAAAGTAAGTTAAGGACGATTACCCCTCTTAAGTTAGCTAAATGGAGTTTTATGCAGAATTATTCGATTTGCTTTAAATTTTGGATGTTGGTTCTTTTTGATAAGTTGAATTTCTCAATAGTTTTGGAGGTTTAATGGTTTAGTATAAAAGAGGGAAAGGGGGATAACTCTTCTTTAATTACATAAATGGGTTTTCATGCAGAAATATCCGACTTGCTACCAAATTTTGGATGCAGGATTATTATATGATAAGGTGCATTACTGATTAGTTTTGGGGTTCAATCATTAAGTGTAAAAAAAAAAAAAAAAAAAAAAAGAAAAGAAAAGAAAAAAGAAAAAAATGCGAGGCTATTTCCTCTCTTATTTTGTTTTTCGAAGGGCATTATTATATAAGGCTGTAATAGTATTATTATATAATAGTACAATCAGTGTGCATAGCCTGTGATCTCAATGTCATCAGTTTAACTGGGCAATATTCTTTTTATTAAATCCCCCCCCCCCACACACACACACTCATCTTTTTAAAGAAAGCCCTGTATTTCAAATTTCTGGATATCTTAAATATGATTATTTTTCTTTAAACGATTTCTGTCCGTTTATTAAAAATTTATGAGTGCTACTATATTGCAAAACTATTGCACAAAATTAAAAGAAATTTTATATTTAGTGTAACCTAGTCTGATGATTATTGATTATGCACTAATACTTATTAGATTTTGATTATAATAATGAAGAAAATAACTTCTGCCTGGGAGGAAGATGTACAAGTTGAAAATTGCACGTCAAACGTGGGAAATGAAGTGCGTTCGTACTGTAACTAGTTTTATAAATATTCAGATATTGGTTCAATTGTGCAAAAATGCATGAACATGATATTTGATACGATTATACATATTAAATTCAGTAATACGAAACTAATAAGACTCCATCTTAACTAGGACGTAATCAACATTATAAAGCCAGAATCATAACCTGTCATGGGATATCACTGAATCAATTACGCTATGATTTGGTAGAATAAAGAATACTTTTATTTTTATGTTTCAAGTTCTGAGTATGTAAGTCATTTGAAATGACTCGACAAAATTCTCCAACAATTATATAAATTACATTTCAAACCATTCAGTTGTGTAGATTTGCGCTGTTACATGCGGACAGACAAGATGACGATTATAGGTGCAACATATTTACAAAAATACATCTCCCCATAGACCATAATGTATTGGAATACTTTTGAATGTCTCTGTGTAAATAAACTATGAACGTTACGTACTTAATTTTCATTACCGAACATGGCACAGAAAATCTCAATAACACATATGAATTACATGTAATTCATATGTGTTATTGAGATCAGAGCAATCCAACTGTATATACGCAAGTTAAGAATTCTGACACATAGTCGGACAGATAAACTATTTTTTAAGCACTTTCAACTATGTTTATATTGGTTTCGGATAAATTTATAAAAAAGATACTTCACTTTCGAAACTAGTTCTGAAAGTGGAATTATGTTATTAAAAAATCTACAAATCTGATAAGTGGAACAAGCCATATTAGAACTAACATAAGTTATCCTATAGAAAAAAGAAATGTTTGAAAATATTCAAATTTAATTCAGAAATTCGAAAATACCCTGCGCATGGGTTTAGAATCAGTAAGCGGGTGTTTTCAAGTGAGTGAATAGACCACTTAATTGCACAAAGTATGCAAATCAAGTACAGCATCACATTTGTTTTAAAAGATGCTATACATATTAACATAAGAAATTCAATTTTTTTATATTGTCCCTGATTTCTAAACTATTCTCCTCCCTTTACTAAGAACATTTAAAAATATTATATTGTTTTGCGACCAAAACTTATTGAATTTTATTTAAATTTTATGAAAATTCAATTTTTTAGATTATCTAGATCTATCTAGATATCTTAGATTATCTAGAAAATCAATATAACTATAATTTATACAGAAACAGTATACAAATTAAATTTCATGTTTTAATATGCATACAGCTTATTGTAAAACAAATATAATATACATAAAATCTGTACTTAAATTTTATAATCTGATTTATGATATGATCTAAAAGATGTACATTTTGAATCACTCGAAATATATCTCTTTGAATAAATGATAAAGAAGTCCGCAAATATGTCAAGCCTACGGGCTCGTGTGGTCATTAATTCGCCTCTGGCATAACTATTGAATTTTTCATTATCTAAAGATTATTTTAAAATTTATTTTATTATTTATTTATTTATTTTTGATAATTGAATTACATCTTAAGTCATAAATGATTTTTTTTTCTCGTGATTACAATATCATGAATAAATTCATCAGTAATTGAACATTTCAAGTCAGTATTTCCCAATTTTTTTTTTTTTAATAAATGGCACAGTTTAGAGTGTTCTCACATCGTGACGTATTATCTTTTGACATATGAAACATTTAATGTGTTCTTTTAATACATGCATAAAATTTTCAGACGGCTCTTGATAATGATATAATGTGTTTAATTTTCTTTCAAGTAAAGCATGTTTCAGATTATGCCATCAATACTGAAATTTAAATGAAATGTTTGAGCCGTATGGCAATATTCAAATAAAAACTGACTACTTTGACACATTTTTAGTTCATTTTTGTTCTTAAGGGAAGGAAAGGGGCAGATACTCTTATTCGAAAACTGTGCAATCGAATAGTTTTCTATTCTTGGATAAAGGAAGAAGATATTTCAAAGAACGTTGTCAAGGAACCGCTTTGAATACGGAAAAAGAAAAATCTGCCATCATGAGAAAACAGCTGTTTATAAGTCAAGATATAAGTCATTTATCGGAAAACGAAAAATCTTTGTATAACAAATCATTGAATAGTTATGTCTCCAAGTATTGTGTTTTTATGTCTTTAAATGATCCGTTAATGTGCCAGTAACTCTTGTGTTGCATAGAGCAAAGATTTTTTTTCTTTTTTTAGGGGGTAGGGGGCGAAGGAGAAAGGATCACTTTAACAGTCATGAAAAAAATTACATTACAGATGTAATCTGTTGTAACTGAAAATCTTTCATGATATGTGACATTTCTGATTATTTTTTTTTTTTAACTGATAGAGAATACCGAAAAAGTACACATGTAAGCATAAAGGAAATTTCGCAGCACTGTCAGAATATTCCGCATTATTGAATTGTGAAAGAGAAAAGATGGAAATTGGCAATTATAAAATAAGTTAATACTGATTAAATTAACTTATGATTTTAACACTTTTCGACATAACTGAAATGAAACGTTAATTTCTAATATGCTTGTTTGACATTTCCTTTCAGGATGACAGGTAGAGGCAGTTCCGAATTTTCTAACGGGCTGGACCGACAATAAATAAATAAATTAAAATTTTTTAAAAAAAAGAAAGAAAGAAAAAGAAAAGAAATTGAACGGGCCTTACGGGCCAGGCCGGCCCAATAAAATATTTAGTGGGCCGGACGATCCGTTAGAAAGATTTATGCAAAAACGATAAAATGTGAACTATTTTTAATGAATACAGCTTTATCGAGAATAAATATAAATGTGCATCACGAACCGATTCTTATTTGGCAACATCAATATAGAGATGTAAGTTTTACAGATCGGCATCGGGCAGTTACATTGTATCTAATCCGGGCTTAATACTTTTTTAGCAGGCTCGTTCCTGGCCGAGATCAGGCTTGCATTGCTTTTCTACATATAGTCGAGCCGGGCCGGAACCAGACTTAATTGCGCTTATGATGTGTAGGGCAGACAACAAGATTTGTAAAAATTTGAATAGCGATATAGAATTTATACGTTAATGTAATCTATGGAAATATACTTCTTAGTGGTTCTTAAATTCATTTCTCAACAACGCGAAAGTCTGTCACTTTTTCTGACTAATTTTTAACTGTAAATTAATATATAAAACCAACAAGCCTGACTGTTAAAAAGATTTAGAATCAAATAGAGTTTTCTATTTTTGATAAATAAGAAAATTGTATACACTTGTTGAGATATAAGAGATTCTTGTCATGTAGTTGGAGATTTTTTCCCCCTTCCCATGGTGTCGCTTCCGGAAATTTGATTCAAAACGCTAACTTTGATAGCATTTTCTTAAACTGCTTATATAAAAAAATGGATAAAGCCATTCGATTACATAGTTTCTAAATAAAAACACTTGGTAATTTTATGCGTTTCCGAAAAAAAAAAAAAAAAAAAAAAAAATCAGAAATGTATCAGAAAGTAACTTCGGATTTGAAAAAAATCATTAATAAAATGATATAGAAATATATCCATAAATCTTCTTTTTATTTTGCAGCTTCAAAAGTTGTGATGTTTTTAACTTTCTCTTTTTCTTTTATTCTAAATCTTTTTTTTAATGAATCTTTATTTAAATGTTGAAAGTCTAAGAATATAAATAATCATTAATGTTGCTATTCTGCATTTTCTGTAATATATATACTGTAAAATCATTCCATAAATGCATGCAGTATGTATGCAGTATTCTTTGAAAAAATGTTAATTATATGATAAAAATTTAATTTTTTTAGAAATAGAAATTATGTCGGCAAAATTATTCAAGGGCAAAAATAACTATATGACGCATGTCGCACGTCGCGCTCTTTCTGCTTCAGGAAATGTTCCCTCAATAATAAATAAGGAGGAAATTAACGAGGAAATAACAAAAATCATCAATTTTTAAAAAATAAAAACGTGTATCAATACCTATATTAAAACCTTACTCGTAATTTTTAATATTTGTTAAAGAGAAAAAAAAATATTTATTAGATCTCATAATTTTTGCTTTTCAAACGGGGGGGGGGGGGAATTAAAGAATTCTTTTTCGAAAGCCACATCAGCAAAAACTGAATCTTTTTTCTTTTCTTTTTTTTATGTTTGAAATCCATTTCTCTAAAAACAGTTTAAAATAGTAATAATAATAATAATTTGCGCATATATAATTCAGCAATATTGTTTTTTTTTTCTTCAAAAACAGCTTTAAATGAATTTCAATCAAAATATTGCAGAATAATAATTCAGTATATGAAATATTTTTCCAACACTATTTCATTTTTACATTCTATGCAAAAATCCTTTTTAGTTTAAGTGTGAACTAACTTCAACTAATAATGCTGTATAATTAAAAGTTTTATTTATTTATTTATTTATTTTTCTTGTATTGCTGCATGGCATATTTAAAGAAACATTGTAACGTTAGTTGATAAAATGCACAATGTATATACCGCGTTTCATGTTATAAACTGAGAGCGACATTTCTACATACAAACTTAAAAAACAGAATATTTGTGTTATTGGGTGGATAGAAATATTTGTTTGAGAACCGCTTTCAAAAGTAAAGAAGAGATTACACATCTGGACCACTGGTTTCCCAGATGTTCTTGAGTCCAGATAAGATCATCTTTCTTCAGGGACTGACCATTAAATAAGTAAAGTAAACATAAAGTGGAAAATGCATGTCTTTCGAAGACGTAATCAATCACCCGGAAAAAAATCATTCCCGCTGATAAAAAGGGAAAATCGAAGGCAACAAAATGGCGTTAGTTTTAATTTTATCAAAAACAGCAGAAGATTAATCACTTTGTCCCGCCCCTAATTTGTTAACCTGCCGCAGATGTCATCACCTCAAATTAAAATTAATCGATTTTGGCTGTTATGGGAAGAGGCCTTTCCCGAACGGTTGCTTATCGATGAATCATAACTGATATGAACATATACGAAATTTTCTCTAAGTGAAAAGGGTAATAAATACATTTCTTTAATTTTTAAGTCTAAATTCAAATAGTATTCACTAAAAATTTATTTTAATTAAAAGACTTGGTGAGAAAAAAAATCCTTCTTTCCCCTTTTTTAAATTAAGCTTGCTAGGTAAAATGTTGATTTGCAAAATCTTTTTCTCTATTTTTTTTTTTAAATATCAAAGTCTAAATGAAAGAATAATTAATCTTCTTTTCAGTTCATTAAGGTTGATTTCTGATTCACTTAAACAATAATAAAACTGTTCATTATAAGATTTTAATAATAATAACATTCCTTTACACTAAAAATATTCTAACTAAAACTTTTTTTCACAATGGAGATGCAGATTTCAAGAACTATCCTTTCGAAAAATATTTCAACTTTCTCATTATTATCTACTCGTAAAAAACTGCCTCAAGACTTAATTTTTTAAGAAGTAAAAACAGATTAAAGAGAAACATATTGCTTGTCTTTTAATAAGTTTTCATAAGTATTATTATTCAAAATACACTCATAGAAAATAATTCAGATTTTTTTTTCCTCCAAAGAGATTTCATACCTTAGTATCAATCATGATTGTTCAAAATACTTTCTCAACTTTTTCACTTTTTTTTCCTCTAAAAAAGTATGAATAAAGAAGTTTTATGCTGAAAGAAAAAATATGAGAAAAAGTGTGGTTAATAATGACAAAGGAAAAATTTAAACTTAAATTCTTTTATTCAAGAAAGTTTACAACTCATTCACTCTGTTGATAAAGAGTGTTTCCAGATAATTTTTATAAAAGTCTGATTTTAAACTAGCAAAAAATGCTTGCGAAAAATGACATACACAATGATTAGTTACATTCTTCACAAATTGGTAGACATTAAAGTTCAAAAGGGCACTGTCTTTATACATGAGATATTTTTCTCTTAAATTAGTTATTAAACATGAGTGATCCAATTATGAGTTTTGGCCTATTCGACATCCATAACAATCAAAAACACGATCCAATGATCGTTCAATTTCAGAGTTTAAGCAGGATAAAAAGTTTTTCTTGGCAGAATCAGAGTCTATACGGGAATGGATACATTTTTCCGATTTTCGAAGGACTGCAACAGATATCACTCGTGTAAGAAGCATATCGATGAAACAGTCTGTAATTTCAGAACAAAATTCAGTAAGTTTTAAAAATTGATCTCGTGATAAACGAATTCCATTGGGTTTGAAATGAAAATTCTTATCATCCGTTTTGAATATCTGTTGAAGAAGACAAAAGTCTTCATCGACAAAGGCTAGAATGAGTTGATTATTACAAACCGAAGACTCTTTCACAGAATAAAAGTGAAACTTTGTCACATGTTGTTGGAAATGATCGAACGTCGTTGAGGTCATCACAACCCCATTTTTTGTTGGGTAGAGTTTACCGAAAGCACCTTCTTTAAAATTTCGAATATGCAATTTTAAGTTGCAGTTTTTATCCATTTCAATTTGTACTAAAGTACACCATTCTAAATTCCAGGATGTTGAATAATAACTTTCTTTGAAAGTTCGGGTAAACCACTCGTCTTTATGCGAATCATCAAGTTCAGGTCTGTTCATCGGCGAGCAGTGAATAGGTTCATCATCATCATCATCATCAGAGATAGAAAACAAGTCAAGATTTAATGCAGGATCCTTCGAGAAAGAAGCAAAATCTAGTCTTGGTTTTTTCAAATCCAGGGGGTGTGACACTAAATGTCGAAAGGTAAGACTAATTCGATCATCTTTTATGTGAGGTTCTACTCCAATTCCATGGGTGAAGAGTTCATTGCTGGGTGGATTCATGTTATAAAGTGACCCATGTGCTAACTTAATAAAGGTAGAGGGCACATTCGGTCTTTTGAATTCTATAGTTCTCTGAGCACCAAAACTAAGCACTGAAACAGGGAAGGTAGCGTTCAAGCAGGATTCATCATCTTTGTGGTGGCTTATGCAAGTTGACCCGTCTTGATAAAAATTAAGTAACACATAGTTGAAGGTGCACGCTGTTTCTTTTTCCACTTTGTCACGCAATTCTATCATCAGGGGAGTCCATGGAATACCGGGCACACTGGTTCCGCTGAAGGCATAGCTGGTATTGGCATCTCCATAGGCTAAGATCAGACGTTTAGGCTTAACCTCTTTTCCAAACAGACGGAAAGTAGGTCTGAAGAAGGGTAATGTCCGTAACTCAGACAAATAACGATCCGCATGAGGTTTCTCGATGAAATCACTGATGTACTCCACATTTAATCCATTGTCCGTAAAGTGAATGGAAGGCATTTTGAAGACAGCAGCAGCAGCAACAGAACGTATCCAGCAAGAGCAGGTTAACTTCAACGAAAAGAATGAACACTAATGATCTGCCCAGGGTTTAATACTTGTAATTATTGCTTAATCTTATCAGCTGATAAGATTAGGTCACGTGGTGCATGACATCACAGATGACGTCGAATCAAGATATCCCGAATGATATAAGGCAACCTCAATCACGTGGTTTGATAACACTCATGACGAAAGGGGGAAAACCCAAGTGATTAGAACTTATATGATTTTTTCCATTTCTAGTCAAGTCACTGTGAAGGAAGCAAGTGTTTCAGGTAAGTATGTCTTAATTCATTTTTTCATTTCATTTCTTGATTGATTTGCATATTTCATTCCTATCATTTTTCATAAATCTTAATGAACCTCCCTTTTAAAGTAAAACACACACACATTTAAAGAAATAAAGACACAGAAATAAAACGAAATCTATTTATTAAAACGATTTAAACAATACACTTTTAAAAGTTTCTACATTCAAATGACCTAAAAAGTGGTCACTAACAGAATCTACATTCTTTAAAAACATGGATAGAACATCGTCGAAATTAACAAGTATTAAAATCATGTCCCCTAACTGTTGAAATTTTTCTCGATTGTTTAACATAAAATAGGAATGCAAACTCACACTAGGATGTCTAAAAACACAACCAGTACATTCAAAAATTTGATTAAATATATTCACAATAGAATTCTCGATACAATAAATCAGTTTAGACCACAAAACATATTCATTTTCTTCAGAACCTCGTTCACAATTTTGCTTTAATAAAGCAGGTAAATGTTTTTCATACATATGACGAATCAATTTCTGATTCAATGAATAGGCTTTTTCTTTCAACTGTTCAAGTTGAGCATTGTTTAATTGGATAAGAGATTCATTTTTTAACATTTTCAAACACATAACAGACTGATCCTCATTCAAAACTAAAAGTTTATTATTGGCGATAAACGATGAACTCGTATATTTCAAATTAAACGCAAATATTTTATACTGGAATTCATACCAAGTGCGAATGTCTAGTTCGATTCCATTCTGAGCTGGAATTCCTTCACTGGAAAATTCTCTAATTTGAACAGAGTGTTGAGCATTCTGAAATTGTAGTCCTAAAAATATATGGTTTCCAAGTTCTTGTTGAAAAATATAATTTTCTTCTTTCACCGGTGGGGTTTGCAACACCGGGTTTGCACAGCGTATCTCTGAGACACGTCGGATTCTTGCGATGAGTCATCTATGAGGACACCATTGTTGGAAAGAGATGATTTCGGAAAGTCAATGAAAAATTCATTCAGAATAGCAGATTCGCAGCAGGAATCAGGGAAGGAAGTTTCTTCATTGACATACGGTTCTGTAGAGTCGGTGGCAGCATACAGGGTAACAGTCTCCATAGGCAATCTTGATTCATTCATTTCCAGAGATGGTTCTAAACGTGAATACTTGCAAGGCGACAATACTTCTTCGTGAGATCTTTTCATTGAAGGAACATACTAACAGGAGATTAAACTGATAACGGCGGTGACTCGTAGGAAAGACACACCCGCTGCAGTAAATTTCACAATCGGTCAATTAACACACTTCGTTGATCCTCTTTTTGTTGTTTCTGGTTCTTTCTCTGTTTAACAGTTACTCTACGTTGAGTATGTGAATGCAATTTTTGATGTTTCAAGAAGTCCACCTTTCGCGAAAAAATTTCTTTGCACACTTCACACGTCTTCGAATGAGTCTTAATATGACGTTGTAAATCACTTTTCTGAATGAAACTTTTATCACACTTCTCACATTTAAAAGCTTTTTCGTCAAGATGAAATTTGATATGTCTTACATACATAAACTTTTGCAGAAATGATTTGTTGCAGGTTTCACACACGAAGGAGGCTTCCATAAGAGGAACTTCTTTTATCAAAAGTGTTGATGAAGAGGGTTTGATATCTGGAGCAGGTTCCACTTTAGGTACGAGGTCCATCATCAATCCGGATCCAGTAGAAGGTTGACTCATCATAAACTTAAAATGACTGACCTCACTCAGCAACAGTAAAGTAACAACTAACGTCAAAAAAATTTTCGAAAGAATTTATATCAGGATAGGGGGCGCGCGCGTACCGAAAAAACATCTGTGATTGCTTCATATAATGACGTCATCCCTTTTTAGAAAAAAAAGCACTTCTTAAAATTTTCTTTCAGAGATATGCAGTCGTGGCTGAATCGATAAGTAACAATCTATTATTCAGTCACGACTGCATTTTACACGTTCGATCCCCAACAAAACTTTTTGGAAAAACACTAACTCCATCGAGCAAATCTAGATGGCAGCACCAAAAGTCTCCCCTAAAAGTTCCTAAATTAAAATTTCTTAATGAATCACCGCTCGAAAAATAATCCCTCATACTAGAGTATGTTGAAAAAAATTCACTCATAATTTTTAATTACCTTTTTAAATGAACAACAGCATAACTCTATCGAAAAACATACCCCACGTACTGTAACACGCCGAAAATTTTTAAAGTCCCCACATTAAAAAACACCCCCATACTATAGTATGGTTTAAAAATTCTAACTCCCTGAAATTCCCGCTTAAAATTCGAAAAAAATCCTTTTAACCCCTTTTCTTATAAGACAACCTTGAGGAATGAGGAGGAATGTTGAGGAGGAGGAGGATTGAGGAGGAGGAGGGTTGTGGAGGAGGAGTGAGGAGGAGGAGCCCTCCTCCCTCCTCCGATCCTCAATCCTCCTCCCGAGGCCGGAGCCCCAATTTTCCCCTACTTATAAAGTTAAGATTTTACTTAAAAAAGATTAAATATTGAATACGTGAATTCTCACTTGCTAAATAAGCGTAAAACCAACATCGTGAAAGATGTCCAAGCGGGGGATCGAACCCGGAACCCTTAAAATAGTGCTCCAAATGCTCTATTATTTAAGCTACACGGACGATGAGCAGCTTGGCATTTTTCACTACTATACATATGTTGGTTAGGCTGCACTACAGCACAAGATGGAAGTCTTTATGAGCACACAATCTTGAGGCATAACATGAGACACAATTAAATATTTGAAAAGTTCAGTTTGGTGATCGGAAAGCTTTATGAAAAGTCTATATTTAAGGCAGAGAATTTTGTGAAGGGCGTTGTTTTAAGGCAAAAAGTTTTGAGGGGTACTGTTTAAGACAAAATGTTTTGTGAAGGGTCCTGTCTTAAGGTGAAAATATTTGTAAAAAATTCCTTTGAAGGACCCGAATTTTTCCAAGACAGATCCTTTACAGGGCAAACTTATATTCTGGCCTCTTCGGTCCTTTAGGTACCCCCTTTGGGGACCTCTGTTCTTTTACTAATGAAAACTAAAAGTCTGATTTTTTTACATTATTAAGGTCTTAAAAAACATTACGGAATTCAGCGAAAGCTGAAACCGCCAGAATCGCGACAGTGCGCGCTATTAATACAAATACTCGTATCAATATATATATATATATATATATATCACACACACACATATATATATATATAAGAAATTATTTGTAAAATATTAGAATAGAAATTATTCTTGGAAATTCTTAGCTATTAAATAATTTATTTTTTTCCTATAATAGAGGGCAGCACCATAAGCATATAATTTAATTAATATATTAATCCTATAGATGGCAGCACTAAAATAATTTTCTGCTAGAAGTTGTAGTAATATATTCTAGTTAAATAATTAATATAGTAATATTAATAATTGATTAAAAATAAAAATATAATACTTCTAACAGTAGCATTTATTTTTTTTCTAAATATATTATGAATTATATAGTATAATATATGTTCTACTAATTTTTATAATTATTGTTACAACTTTATTTTATTAGCTATGTGATTTATACTATGACCATAACCTTGACTGTTAGTAAGTCACATGTAGTTTGTATCTGACTGCACTACAAATCTTGCTAGGATTTGGGTAATGGTAAATATTTTAGTATATATATCTTTTTTTTTTTTTTTTTTTTTTTTTAAAGGAATATTATATTATTGTTATTTTGTCATATTGATTTTATTTTCTTCAATGAGTATCTTTCTACTAATTTGTCATGTGAATAGCTTCCAGCCAGTCGGGTGTATTGTGAGTCGAATTCTTAGGTTTCAGCACGACTCATAACAGAAACTGGTTGGATGTTTTTGCTTTTTTGTTAAACTATACACCCCTGAAGAAGTAGTTTAATAGAAAAGCCTTCTACTGTCTTTTTATCCATTTATCTTTCATTATTTTGGTAATCTGCCTTCTATTTCACTTCAAACTTCAACTGTTTTCAATAAGATGATTGTAAAAATACTGGTTTCATTGGTTTATTGTATGGTACTATATGAATTACTCTGGTTATATAATGTCCATTTATCCATATATTTTTTAGTAATTTGGTAATCTGCCTTCTATTTCTCTTCAAACTTCAACTGTTTTTAATAATATGATTGTAAAAATACTGGTTTCATTGGTTTATTTAATGGTATTGTCTGAATAACTTTGGATGTATTTATAAAAGTATTTATATATATATGGTCTTGTTATTTTTCTTTGATATGAGTTCTCATTTGCGATTAATCGGGCAATGTGGAAATTATTTTTAGGTCTATCCTGATTTCCACTCAGAAATTAATCGCAATTAATGTGGCTATTTAGTATTGCCCTTGATAACGAGCTAAATACCACATTTCCAATTCTAATTCTGACAACTCCTCTGTATGATATAATTTGGCATTAACAAATATTTACAGTAATTGATGTTGATTTGTAGTATTATCTAATGGTTCTATAAATATATATATATATATATAGTGCATTCGATAAAAATCGCTGATTTTAAAAATTAGTCTTAGCTCTCTGAGCCTCTGGTTACGCCCCTGTATCTCTCAAGACAGACTTTTTACACTAACAGTTAATGTCTCCTGCTACCCAAAGAGGCTAAACACTTGAAATTGTTGCCAGTCCGACCCAGAACATTGTTTTTCTGAAACATCATTTGTGTCCTACATCCAGGAAGCAAGTTCTATAATCATCTATGGCAATATGTAGAATCGAAATTGAAACGTTTATAGAAGTCTTTAGATAAGTTGGCAACATATGCTATTAGAACACATGCCATACTCATACATTTGAGTGCTGCATAATTTTTCAAAAAGCAACAATTATTTCAAGAAGAAACTGCAAAAAGTTCACCAGTTTGGTCTACCATTTTTTCAAAAAATTTTGAATTCACACCAAAAAATACTAACAGAATAGTACAACACATTACTCAACGGGGATAAAATAATAATTTTATTATGAATTTGTACAATTAAAATAAAATAAAAATATCAACGTTTCGCGCCGTCTTCAGGAAAATATGATAATGAAAGGACTAAGTTTGCTTCCTGATCGAGAGATAATATTTCTAATAAATTAAAATCGAAATTAATCTAACTTAAAACTAACAACTAACTTAACTTAGAATTAAACTTTTAATTCATTCGATTTTAATTTATTAGAAATATTATCTCTCGATCAGGAAGAGAACTTAGCTCTTTCATTATCATATTTTCCTGAAGACGGCCGCAGAAGACGGCGCGAAACGTTGATATTTTTATTTTATTTTAATTGTACAAGTTCATATTAAAATTCTTGTTTTGTGCACCATTGAGCAATGTGTTGTATTTTTAATTTTATGGTACAATTGTCCAGTATATATTTATAGAATTTCATGCTTTATTCACTGCAAGACATATTGTGATTGAAATTTTCTTCTTTTGAAAATTCCGGTGCTATATATATATATATATATATATATATATATATATAAATGGTGGCTAAATTGACAACTTTGCACCGAGAGTCGGAAATCTTACAACTGGGTCATAATTTCCGATGCCAACAAATTAAAAAAAAAAAAAAAAAAAAAAAAGTTGAGTGATTATGTAAGCGTATAAATGTTTGTATAATTACTAGCAAATTCATTTCAAAACTAACTGTGTGGCTATCAACTTGTATTTAATTTTTGTAAATTAAAGATAATGTGACTTCAACCCTTTTCACTCGTATACCAAATTTGACTGGACATCATCTTTCTTTGCAAAATTTGTTTTTGGTACCAATAATAAAAGAAAATAAAATTCGCCTTTTTTAATCAGTGCATGTTTAAAATTTTGTACTTGAAGGAAAGTTCTTTTAAAAAATTGTGCTAACTGAATAAAATTTGTGTAACGAAATTCCGAGTTGAAAGGATTAACCTATTGACCAGTATTTCAAGTTATAAATAATAATAAACTAGTTAAAAATAATAAAGAAGTTTTAACAAAATAATAAAAATGTAATTTGTTCTTGAAAATATCAAATGCTTCCTTTTTTCTGAAAAATAAAAAAGAGAAGACTGCGAAATTAAAAATATTAAAATAACGCAAATATTTCCTTTTTCATACGAATATCATTTTTATTCATTCATTCAAAATAAAAAATCGCTCCACATTCTTCCACATTGGGAGTGTGTTATTTCCCTTCTGCTTTCGAGATATCGAGATTAATCATCCGATACTCCGAGTTACGACTTACAATTTTTGATCTACTTGATCTCTCTCTCTCGCCACTGTAAAACATCATTGGGTGAAATTACTTTTGTGATTGGAAATTTACAAACCACTTTTTCACGCTCCTCGGTACACGCATTTCGAAAATCACGCTTCAAGCAGTAAAAACCGCCCGCAAAAATCCATAATCTGTCCTCCCTTTTCTTCTATGAACAGTACGTCAGCACTCAGAGAAATTCCGCAGAGAGAAATTTACACTATACAACCTTCCCTTCCCCACTTCCTCCCCGAGGACGTTCATTACAAGAGTGTGGCTTTCCCTCCCTCCCTCAAAACATTCTAAAAAGGAACAAAATCAGCGACAAGAACATCGTTCGATTCGAATCAAACTGGGTCCCTAAACACCTGTGGAGAAAAAGGTCGGGGTTGGTTGACTGCGGGTCTCGCATTACGATATTACGTAACGATGTTGGGGAGTAGGGAAGAGAGAGAGGGGGTGAGAGGTTGGGAGGGAGCTAAATGGTCCATAACAGGTCAGATGTCACCCCGGAATGAGTGACTAAATTACGATTCATAACAAGAAAAAAGAATCTGGATTATTTTATTTAGCGCAAGCATAATTCATAAAGGATGAAATATCTAATGTTTAAAATATTGAGAAAGAAGATATGTATTTATTTAGTTTTTTCTCTTTTAAGAATTAAAAACTTTTTGTGTCATATAGATTTCATTTTTGATTTATAATGAATAAAGTAATTTATAGAAGATTTTGAATGTCGATAAAAATTTGCATCAAAAAGATGATTTAAATAAATAAATAAAGTGTTGTGCTAATCGTATTGATGTTAATTGAAATATTAGAAATAATCATGAAAAAAAATATTTATTATAAATGCATTCTATGCTTAGCATATATTGAGAGCTTGCGAAACCTTGCACGATAACCTTGAAAGAGTAAACTGATACGAAGAAAGAAAATTGCTAACAAACAAAAGTGACGTAAAAAATGTATTAGTTAAATAAAAATTAGATTTTGTTACTCAATATTACTGATTATCTCCTTCTTTAATGAATAGATTGAGCTAAACTTGCGTTACTCATCGCCTAAATTATCGCACACGAAATGTACTAATGTTTGAATTCGTCTAGGAATTAAATTACTTAAATTTTAGATGATAATAACAATATATTGCACCATTATTCTTCAAAATATTCTGAAAGTTCCTGTAGACGTGCTGGTGATGGGTAACAACAAACTTTGGACCAGTGGTGTAGTCGTAAAAAAAGCAGAGGGTATATCAGATTGTATATACTATAACTTTCTTGAAAAATAGAGGGTATATGCGGTGTTCCTTAAAAAAATCCAGAAGGTATACGGCGTATACCCGCGTATACATCCCTTTACATCCCTGCTCTGGACTCTGTTTTCTAATCTCTCATATTTAGAATGTCATTATTTGATTTCATAGACGGTAGGTCAAAAAACACTCAGTAGCCTAACAGTTGAAATGACCGAAATTCGCATCAAATGATCGCCAATGATTTGGCCTCTTTGAAAATTTGCAAGCTTTGATATCTAGAGCAACACGCAATAAATAAATAAATAAATAAATAAATAAATGTACACACCCCCATCCTTATAAGAGTTCTCTTAAGTAAAAATATCTCTTATTTGCAATAAAATATTTCTGGAAGTCATATTTACTTTTTCTCGAATATGAACACCACACATAATGATTGGAGTTCCCATTAATTTGATCACCACCCGTAGATTAAGGAATACTTTCTTATTTCATTTATATGGTGCATTTCATCCTTTTTTATAATTTTTATAATAAAGATAACCGCGTCTAACATTTGAATTAATTTATCATAATCAAATTGCTTTGCCAGATTTTTTTTCCGGATAATTAATGATGGTTTGATTGCAGTTGATTTAGAAGTTGAAGTAAGATTTTGATTTTGTCCTCTTTATTGAAACAAAGCGTCAAGGAAATTCGTGATTATTCACTTTCAAGACTAATATTCATCAGTGTCAGGTGGTTTTGGATAGTTCATATTTACGCTATATGGTTAAAAGAAAGAAAAATCATTGATTGACAATATAACTAACGTACTTTTACGGGTTTTTTTCTCCGAATTAGTTTTAGGAAGTGACGGATATTGGTTTATGAATATCCTTCACAGATAATAACGCTAAAAATCTGGTTGTTTTGTCATTTTTGATGAGGCTTCGGAATTTTTTTTAGTTTTATAGACGAAAGAAAAAAAAAACAAATAATAATAATTTCCATGCTTTGCCAATACAATTTCCGGATTTTTTTCGTTTAAATTATGAAAATAAAAATAAATCCTATTATAGTTTAATTGAAAATGAAAACTTAGCATAATCTGTCGAGTAATTGTCTCAAATTCATGACTGAAATATTTTTTGACTTATCCACAAAATCGCCAAAAATGAGAAAAAAAAAAATAAAACGGGAATTTTATTAGTAGTCAACCGAATATTTGTATTTTTTACAGTGTATGATTCAGCAGATGTAAGTATAAAAATTGAAATGTGAAACAGTTTACTTTAAAGAATGCTAATAGATTATTTGTTAAAATTTAAAAATGACAAGGATATTTTAAATAGCACATTACAAAAACATTTTTATAATTAAAAAAAAAATCAGCGAACAAAGAGATATCTTTTTTTTTTTTTTTTTTTTAAGCATTTATAAATTATTGAGCAGTTTTCCATCTCTGAAATTGGTTTTTAACAATACGAAATATATCAAAAAGGATACTTCTAATTTTATTTAATAGAATACGAGTTTTTATATTCAACAGCTTCTTCAGTGAAGTGCGCTATTGCAAGTGGTAATTAGAATGAAATTTTACAATGCTCTAAAAAAGAGTATTTTTTTAAATCAAATGCCATATGTCATCCTAAATATATGACAGCTAAATTAATAGATTTCAATTTATCATAAGGGCCATTTTCACCATTCGCTTACGTTTCATGGTAACGGACTTGACAAGTAACGGATTTGACATTTCAAATAAAATATAAAAAAAATTAAAATGAGCTAGCTTGTTTATTTTCTAACTTAGATAATAATTTACATACCTTCTAAAACTATTTAGTAAACTTACATAGCAGCTTACATTTCATCGCTTACAAATATAGAAACAGACTTGACAAGTAACGGACTTGGCATTTCAAATAAAACTATTATAAATAAACTCGCTTGTATAATTTCTAATTTAGATAATAATACACATACCTTCTGAAACTATTTACTAAACAGTATTTAATTACAAAAGTGCAAAAATCATTATTTTAATATTAAAATTTACTGTAACAGACTTGACAGGGAAAAAAATTTCCAACTTTGATAAAAACTTATCCTTGCCACTATTACATTACTTCACAATTGAAGAGTAAAAAATGGCAAGTAGTAGTTGCGTGAATAGTTTAACTATATCGCCGAATATTTGTTGCTAACTTTAGGCAGAATTCGAAACCTATTTTGACTAAAATAATCACAAGGTAACGGACTTGACAAAAAGTAAAGGGACAAAAGATTTCTGTTAATTTCTTAAAGAAAATATCTTTTGTAATATTTTTTTTCCTGAATATAGAACACTAATAGTTTATATTTAAAATAATTAAACCTTTTTATTTAAAAAAGTTAGCTGAAATTTTCAAAAAGCACAGTTAAAAACATAAAAGTTGGAATGGGACAGACATTTTTGCTTAGAATCAAAATTTTAAAGATTTATATCTCAAAAATTTTTATTGATTTTTTTAATCTTCAATTCTTTTTAATTGAAATGTTCAATATAATCGTCTTTAGCTAATGCCTCGCCCAAATCAAACTTTAAATATTAATATATGTTTGAATTTTCTTCTTTTTACTCTGGGACAGCATATGTAAGTGAAATTTGAAAATGGCCCAGAAAATATCAGGTTTGAATATCTGTTTTATGAACAAACTTTCAAAACTGCTATATGACTTTAATTTTATTTGTTTATTTATTTGTCTTATTATTAGCTTCTAAAAAAAATTACAAAATAATTAGAATTATCTAGTTGGTTGAATTGGGTTTTTGGCACAAAGTTCTTCTTGGGACATGCTGCACCAAGAGAAAGTTAGAATTAAAATACAACAATATTTTAAAAGTTGTGTTAAAAGCTTTTCACTAACGCATAATGAATAAAACCAACACAACTTATGAAAAAAAAAAAACTTTGTGATGATAGACGTAATTAAAACCATTATTCAGTGGAGAAATGAGACGATATGTATGATTAAAATCATTCAATCAGATCTCAATACCTTGCTAAAAAGAACAAAGAAATTTTTTATAATTAAATCAGACGCAAATGATTGATTAATAGAGTAAAGTATAAAACGCAGAAATGCAACATAAAACCAGGTAAATTTAAACAAGAGATTATTATAAAACAATGCAAAATTAACTATAGGCACTTATCTTCAAAAACAGTATTTTCATCACTTGAGCCATAAGATTCTGGTTCCATGGCCTCATCCACATAGTTTTGAAGTTTTTCGGGATCCTTTATAGTAGATTAGTAAATGTTGGGCTCAGACATGATTTCTTGTTTTTTTTCTTCACAGTTGGTGAAGACACTTGAAGACACTTGAGTTGAGGTTTTCTGCACAGTACAACAATTTTCATGCACAAAATTTTTGGTTTGGTTCGGTTTCTGAGTTTTAGAAATGCTTGGTTTCTGCAAATAACGCTCAGATGAAATCGAAATTTGCTCAATCTGACGGTCGGGAGATATTTTGGATTAACTTGAGGATCTTTTTCACTGATTAATTTGATATTCTATTTTAACAAGTTCTAAGGATGGTGGCCAACGTTCTAATTTTGGTAAAGCATATTCTTTAATTGCACAACAGAAATCACGAGTTCTCCACTTTGTTGTACACGGTTGTACTGTCATAAGCGATTAACTTGGTGGAATAGAGGATTCTGTCTGAGTGCTTATGTGTCTTACAAATTTCAATTGTTGCTTGAAAAAACTGGAGTAAGATACTCCGACAGATGGATTTCTGGATTCAACAATTTTGCGAGCTCCTTGGGTATGGAAGGTTTTAGGTAATTTTTACAGTAAAGTTTTTTTTTTTTTTTAAATCTAGTTTGGACAATACAGAGAATAGGCTGCATGGTCATCCTTTAAATTTGCACAACCTTCTGAGTTACTGCAAGATTTGCTGTCATAGAAATTCTGCACAACGTGCGTAGGCATACTGAACATTTACAGGTAGTCATTCAATGACCATAGCGCTGACACTTAAAACAATGCTAGAGTAGTTTAAATATATAAGGCTATACTGGGCAGCTATAATTCTGGTTGGTAAAGTAGGACTATTAAAAGTTAAAATAATGTACATTTTAGGAAGTACCTTCCCATTTCGAACGATTCTATTTCGACGTACATTTATATTTTGATCGTTTAAACTTTCAAGAAATTTCTCCTTTGCGCTAAATAAAAGTTCTGGTTCAGATATTATAAAAGGGGTTGTGTTTTAAATTTAGTGTGCTTTGAGAAAAACAGAAAAGGAGCCTATTATTTTGCAATTTAAGAGAAATTGTGAAACTGACAGGAATGCTTAGCCAATAAGAATTGGTTAAGATCTTTTTGATGAACTATCTGAAAGACTGTAGGTACGTTTCAATATAAAACAACACGTAAATGAATTGTTCTGTACAGTTTGTTGCACTCCACATGGTAGAGAGTTTGAAAGAAAATGCAGTTTTCTAATCATTTTCAAAAAATAATTCAGATCCCAGGTCACACCACCCATTACTGAGTTCAACAAAGGGGTGTTCATTCGTACACCAGTTCTAACCAGCGTCCATATTTTCACAAGAAATACTATGTCAATCTCCTCCTTTAAGAGCACACAATAGTCACAGAAAAATTACTCAAAAAGACCCGGATGACCATGTAAAGTCTATGGGAGCGTTCTTTTCTAATATCTCGCTCAAATTTTAATATTTTTGCATGATATTTTTGCACAAGATAGCTGAGGGCAATCCACAACCGGGCTAGTTTTTACTTTTTCAATTTTTGTTTCAGATTTTCTTTAAAAAATTACTTTAACTTTCGAAACCGGTTTAAACCGGTTCTGAAACTGAAACTATCGTAATATAAAAAATATATAACCAAAATCGAAAAAGTAAAAACTAGCCCGGTTGTGGATTGCCCTCAGCTATCTTGTGCAAAAAAAATTATGCAAAAATATTAAAATTTGAGCGAGATATTAGAAAAGAACGCTCCCATAGACTTTACATGGTCATCCGGGTCTTTTTGTGTACTTTTTCTGTGACTATTGTGGGCTCTTAACGAGATGACTAGCAACTGCCCAGTCACTTGATACCTTAGTCACTGACAAGTCAGCTGACCAACTACCATATAAAATCAATATATGCACCTCCTGTCTAACTGAAGCTGAGACCTAAGCAGTGTGTTGGTTTTAGGTAGCTTTCATTACAAAAAGTAAAAAGCTACCTATTGCAGCCGTCCGGAGGAAAGCATTTCCGGAAAATTTTGGTATATTTTCACCGATCATGACTCCCAGACCCCAAAACCACCCTCCGTTCAAATGTTGACATATATATATATATATATATACAGGGTGTCCGAAAAGTCTGGAAACGGTCGAATAACTCGAGAAATACATATGAGATTGAAAAACGTAAATATACGTGTTAAATATTTTTAAATAAGCTACTCTGTGATACCAAATTTGACCTTCGTAACCGACCCCCTGGGGATCAGAGAGGGTCCAACTTTGAAATCTTAAATTATAACCCCCATTTTTTATTGCAGATTCGGATTCTACGGACAAAAATACGTAACTTTTGTATTTGATGTTTATTTCGAATCCTCGTTTATCACGGTGTAATTGAGCATATTAAATCGATAATTATTTCGGCTTTTCCAACGGGATTTTCCCTAATCGAAACTAATTGGGGAGAATTTATGACATCAAATTCCTCGTCTTTTGCAATAATAGCGTTTCCTGAAAATCACCCGTGCCGATTATTTCGGTAGTGCTACACAGTTAAAAATTTGATCCATTTGCTGTAGCGTCACTCCACAGCTTTTATAGATTATCTCTTTCATGACCAATGAGAATGTTCCATAACACAGTAAAGTACACTGTAAAAAAAATTACCCTTTTGCTGCATCGTCACTCCACCGCTTTTATAGAAAACGATTACTTTACTGAGTTATGGAGCATTCACATTGGTCACAAAAGAGATATTCTATAATAGCTGTGGAGTGACGCTGCAGCAAATGGGTCAAATTTTTAGAAGTGTAGCATTATTGAAATAATCGCCACGGGTGATTTTCAGGAAACGCTATTCCTACAAAAGACGAGGAATTTGGCGTCAAAAATTCTGCCCAATCAGTTTCGATTAGGGAAAATCCCGTTGGAAAAGCGGGAATATGTATCGATTTAATATGCTCGATTACATCGTGATAAACGAAGATTTGAAATAAACATCAAATACAAAAGTTACGTATTTTTGTCCGTAGAATCCGAATCTGCAATAAAAAATGGGGGTTATAATTTAAGATTTCAAAGTTGGCCCCCTCTGACCCCCAGGGGGTCGGTTTCGAAGGTCAAATTTGGTATCACAGAGTAGCTTATTTAAAAATATTTAACACATATATTTACGTTTTTCAATCTCATATGTATTTCTCGAGTTATTCGGCCGTTTCCAGACTTTTCGGACACCCTGTATATATATATATATATATATATATATCTGATTTTTATCATGCGATAACTACTGTATTTATGAACCGATTTGAATGAAACTTGGTATGTACATAGTAGATACAAATGTCTCGACCGAGTTCGTTGGCCAGCATCATACACCATCTTGTTTCAAAATGGCGGCCGTTTAAAATTTTTAAAAAAATTTAAAATTTAAATATAAATGCGAAAAAATTACAAGTCGAAAAATATTTTTCTTTTATGTGTTAGTACTTAAAACAACAATTCCAGAACACTTTTTGTTTTGTGTATATCTTAAAAAATGACTAAGTTATAGCACTTTGAATTTCTAGTATGGCTGATATTTTGAAACGATCTGAATTTTGTCATGCGCTAACGATCGTATTTATGAACCGATTTGAATGAAACTTGGTACGTACATAGTAGATACAAATGTCTCGACCGAGTTTGTTGGCCAGCATCATACGCCATCTTGTTTCAAAATGGCGACCATTTAAATTTTTTTTAATTTAAAATTTAAAAATAAATGCGAAAAAATTACAAGTTGAAAAATATTTTTCTTTTATGTGTTAGAACTTAAAACAAAAATTCCAGGAAACTTTTTGTTTTGTTTATATCTTAAAAAATGACTAAGTTACAGCACTTTGAATTTCTAGCATGTCTGACATTTTGAAACGATCTGATTTTTGTCATGCAATAACGATCGTATTTATAAATCGATTTGAATAAGACTTGGTATATACATAGTATATACAAATGTCTCGACCGAGTTCGTTGGCCAGCATCATCTGCCATTTTGTTTCAAAATGGCGGCCATGAAATTTTTTTTAATTTAAAATTTAAATTAAATGCGAAAAATGTAAAAGGTGAAAGACATTTTTCTTTTATGTGTTAGAACTAAAAACAACGATTCCAGAACTCTTTTTATTTTGCCTATATCTTAAAAAATGATCGAGTTATCGCATTTTAGGTAGCTTTCATTACAAAAAGTAAAAAGCTACCTATTGCAGCCGTCCGGAGGAAAGCACTTCCGGAAAATTTTGGTATATTTTCACCGATCATGACCCTCAGACCCCAAAACCACCCTCCGTTCAAATGTTGACATATATATATATATATATATATATATATATATATATATATATATATATATATATATTATATATATATTACCATATATATATATCTGATTTTTGTAATGTGATAACTATTGTATTTATGAACCGATTTGAATGAAACTTGGTATGTACATAGTAGATACAAATGTCTCGACCGAGTTCGTTGGCCAGCATCATACACCATCTTGTTTCAAAATGGCGGCCGTTTAAATTTTTTTTAAAAATTTAAAATTTAAAAATAAATGCGAAAAAATTACAAGTTGAAAAATATTTTTCTTTTATGTGTTAGTACTTAAAACAACAATTCCAGAGCACTTTTTGTTTTGTGTATATCTTAAAAAATGACTAAGTTATAGCACTTTGAATTTCTAGCATGTCTGACATTTTGAAACGATCTGATTTTTGTCATGCAATAACGATCGTATTTATAAACCGATTTGAATGAGACTTGGTATGTACATAGTACATACAAATGTCTCGACTGAGTTCGTTTGCCAGCATCATCTGCCATTTTGTTTCAAAATGGCGGCCATTAATTTTTTTTTAATTTAAAATTTAAATTAAATGCGAAAAATATAAAAGTTGAAAGACATTTTTCTTTTATGTGTTAGAACTAAAAACAACGATTCCAGAACTCTTTTTATTTTGCCTGTATCTTAAAAAATGATCGAGTTATCGCATTTTGAATTTTTCTTTTGGCTGACATTTAAAACGATCTGATTTTTGTCACATGATAACATGCGTATTTATAAATCGATTTGGATGAAACTTGGTGAGTACATAGTACATACCGATAACTAAACCGAGTTCGTTGGCCAGTTCCATCCGCCATCTTTTTTCAAAATGGCGGAATATTAAATTTTTTTATTTTAGAATTAGGTGCAAAAAAGTAAGAAATTAAAAAAGATTCTTCTTTTATGTGTTTGACCTTGATACAAAGATTCCAGACTATTTTTTGTTTCATCTATATCTTGAAAAATGGCTGAGTTATAGCACTTTCAATTTCCAGTGTGGTTGACATTTTGAAACGGCCTGAAATTTGTCACGCGATAATACACATATTTATAAACTGATTTGGATATAACTCCGTGTGTACATAGTGCATAACAAAGTTTTTACCGAATTCACCTGCCAACTTCATCTGCCCTCTTGTTTCAAAATGGCGGCCATTTAAGTTTGTTAAAATGTTTTACATGTATAATGATATACATACAAAAAATTAGATATTGAAAAAAGGTTCTTTCTAAAGTATTTATCTTAATAATGAATTCCGGAGTATATTTTACTTTGTATTTACCTTAAAAAACGCCTGAGATATATAGCAGTTTGAATTTCTAATGTGGGTGACATTTTTTAAAAGATCAATTTGCCCGCGACAGCACTTCGTTATATTAATCGATTCCAGCATGAGTGTGCATGTGCACGTGAATTAAGATTTCGACCAAGCTCATTGGTTTGATTTATCCATCATGCTGCTTTAAAATGACATACACTTCATGATATCGTGGAATTTGGCGACCCTCTAAATCGCTTAAAATTAAACCAGGTTGAATAAAAGATGACTAATTTCTAAAAATTCCTATTAATATTCAGTATTGAAAAAAACTAGTATTCAATCTTATAAAATCGGGTTCCACTAATTTGACCGTATGTTGACTTCGTATGTTTGAATAATGTAACTTAATTTAAAATAAATAAATAAATATATATGTATATGAAAGCTATCTCTTCCTCCCGGCATTGCCGGAAGGACGTTTTCTCAACTGCCGGGATCCCCTTTCCAGGGACACTGGTCTCCACGCACGATAAATGCGTGGGTGGTTTAGAATTCTTTATGAGTCGATATATAGGCAGGATTATATCAGCTCATACAGAATTGTTCTCACTTGCGAAGAGGAATCGCACAGTGAGAGCGAAACAAAGAGGAAAGTATACGCAAGGAAAGGGGAAAAAAAAGAGTAGAATAAGGTCACTCAAGTGCCCAGGATTTCGAAGCCGGTGAATATCTAAAAAAAGCTATCCTCCAGGGGGTTAAAATTTTTGTGACGATTTGATTTTGAACAAAAGCCATTACTAGACAAATTACTCTGGTTATTATTTTTTAAGATCTTATAGCTATTGCATAAAAAATTACTTATTTAGTTATATCTTTTTATGACTAAATTTTATAAAGTTATCTTTTCATTAGCATCTTCACTTATTTTATTTATTTATTTATTTATTTATTAGTTTGATAAAGTCGCGCCAAGTTTTATATGTTCTGCTGACCTTTTTCTTAATTTTACTAAATAAGAAATCCCCAAGATAAGCAATTTTTAAAAAACGACAACTAAAAAGATATTTACTTGTTAAAAACTATTTATTCGCTGCTCACCATAACAGACAGAAAACGCATCCAAAATATATTACTTATCTGTAAGGCCACAGGTGGCGTCAAGGAGGAGAGAAACGAAGATCCATTGCCTCTACTTGCATTTTGAAATTTAATTCCCTATTCTTTTCTTCTTTGACGATTTTGAAAAAAGAAAATAGTAAAACTGTTTCTTCACAAGTGAACTAAAATAATTAATCACCAAGAAAGAAAGAAGCCAAAAATTTTTCGCCCACGTGTCCCCTCCTTGCCCCCTAGAAGCCTCCGGGTAAGTCCATTTTCAATTCGGGCAAAAAATTCTTATTTTTGCTTATATCAGATTTATATTCTCTCTTTTTAAAACATAATCAATGCTATGAACCACACGCGTATCTATGCTCCAAAAATTTAACCATTCCTGGATTTCGTTCTGCTGGCGGCGCCCCATGCCTATAGGTAGATGATCATTATTTGCATAAATCTTCGGGGATGAAAACACATCCATCCCAAGCACTGGCTTCAGAGTATCCTTACATCGCCTTAAACTTCAACTTAATTCATTTATTTGCTCTAAAGCAGCCACATTCCGCACAAACGTGCATATAAAAAGGTAAAGAGAAATACTGCTCTCTTGTCAAAACTCTACGTCTCTAATAAAACTCTGGAATTAGAGCCAATTATAACGCAGGCATAACATCCTTTCATAATTCAGGAGCGCTTAATATCCATTTCGCTGTAAAATATTCAGTGGAAGCGAGTTTGCGTCCTAATTGAAACGAATTTGGATTTACGAGCTCCCTTCCCCATCGCGCTCTGAGCATAATATGACTCTGGTACGTGAGCTTATGACTATAGGACCTGAAATGTGTCACGTATACCGCTCGATTCAAAATGTGAGCTACCATATCCTGACCTATAGATCCTTCTCATTTAAGATGGAAACCGCTGCTTTCTTTTTTTTATGATAGTCAAGAGGCTTAGAAAAACTGAGAAATTAGGGTTTGGTTTAATAACATTTACGGCATCTCCAATTAAGAACAGCAAAGAAAGTGGCAAATAACATTCACGGAATGAATTACCTGTGAGCTCTTATGTAATAAAAAGCATTCCTGGGGCGTAATTGAATGGCTTATTATGCATAACCCCTAAATATTATACTCTTGAATATTTTAAAACTGCAATCGATTTTTAGTCAGGCTTAAAGAATAATTTCTGAAGACGTTTTTTAAAATGCAAATTTTTACTTCAGTTTTTTTTTTTTTTTTTTTTTTTTTTTTTTTCTAAAAGGATTAAAAAGGAATTAAAAAACTTTTCTGTTTAAGAAATACACATAGCAAAATTTTTTTCATTAATACATTTTTTTTTAGGTTCAGATTTTAAAAGTAAGTACTATAAAGTACCGAAAGTAAGCCCCCTTCCCCTCACAAATATTTTCAAGTTGCATAAATCCTGAGAAAATTAGGAATTCCAAATATATCCCCTCACCTTCCCTAATTTTACCTATCTATTTCAGAAAACTTCCAATTATAAGCATACCTTAAAATTATTAGAATTTCCCGTCTGTTAAAGGGGTAGACGGAGGTTACTTTTGGTAATTCATGGTGATAACATAACACAAGAACAACGAAAATTATTCAACTTTAACTGCAAATGAAAAAACACTTCCAAATATGCTTTACAAAAGGGTAATTTTAAAAGTATTTTTATGTTAAATTTTAAAAATGAGTCCACCAAATCAAACTATTGTAAAGTCATTAAAATAAAAACAAGATAACTTAACAGCTGTGTAAATAAAAAAAAAAAAAAAAAAAAAAAAAAAAAAAACCTAAAATACAACGAATAAATGTAAACTAGAAACTATGCAAACTAAAATCAAAAAGTCGTGAAAACAGTTTTCTTTTTAATGAAATTGCCTTTATATTTTCTGATTTGAAAATTAAAGAGTTTCAACTCTTGTACTTCTATAAAGAACGTTATTCATATATTACCATATTTACTCGTTCATAAAGCGCACTTTTTTCCCAAAAAAATAGGGCAAAACTCCTAAGTGCGCCTTATACACGGAATAATTTTTTACTGTTGGATGCAATCGAATGATATCAGGGTGGCGAGTGGTCAGAGAAAACCGGGAAAAACACAGTCAAGAAAAGAGAAAACTACCAGTAATTTCTTACAGAAAATACTTCAAATAATATAAAGAGATTATATAAACTGAATTTATCTTTAACAAAATACTCGTATTTATCATCTATATTGACTGTGTTTCTATCTAACCACTTGCCACCCTGGATATACATATGAAACAAGAAATTATTCAAAGAAGATATTAAAACTCGGAAAATGTTACTTAATTGAAGTATTACTGTATATTTATTTCATTCCTTGCAGTTTTTTATACAACAGAGCTAATGACATTATCTAAACGCTAATTAGCAATTCCCTTTACCGTCACTCATTCCTATTTCCCGTCGTTCTCTTATAACCCGAAGTCTAAAAATGCATTTTCGTCTTGTTTTCTGGTTTGGTGTAATGTTTGTTTCAACTTCTTTTTTACTGAAATTCATTTGGTCATTCTTCATTAGCGTATCAAATTTATGGTGCGCGTTATATACGAGATTTTGAGAAATCGCCATTTTTACTTGTAAAGTAGGGGTGCGTCTTATAAACGGGTGCGCGCTATACACGAGTAAATACGGTATATGGTCTGAGGTAACCGGCCACTTGCGACTTTAGACATTTTATCAAATATCTAGAAAAATACATGAGTAATTATTCTGAAATTCCAGGTGTGTAAAAAGAATAGTACAGGTCATATACCTCCGTGAAGATTTTTTTCCCGATATTCCAATACAGAACCTTCAACAAATTGAAAAAGAACCAAAATCTTTTGGATAACCCTGTCTAAACTAATGCAGCAAAAGGTTTCAAACTGCACATTATGATTAAGTGGCTTATTGTAATAAACTGTGTTCATTTTTATGAGGATAGTATCGTAGAAATAGTATATGTATAAATCGTATATGAGGATAGTATCGTATTCTTAGAAAAATTAAGGTTTATTGCAAAAACAGTGTCAAATTTTGCCGAGTTTTTTGCTTATAATTTGCAGAATTCTTAATTTAAAAAAATGTTATTTTCAAAAAATATGAGAAACAACGTTGTACATAATACCCTGTAATCAGACTAAAAAAATAATAATAATTATATGAAAAATGAGTAGGTGTACTAAATTATGTTTCACTGCGGGTGCGTGAATGCAATTAAAATATAATTTGCATAATGTATTAGCTAAATGTATAGAGCAGTTTTTGTGAAAATCTCAAAAACAAATATTGAAAAGTGTAAAAATTATCATCGGTAGAATAAGCTCAAAATTCGTTAACTTCCAACCAAAATGAAGCAAAAAGACGAGGGATTGTATCCATATATTTATTAATTAGTGCTAATATAGCATATACACTGTCGGACGTTCCCCTCAGTCCACACAACGTTGAAGAATGTCCGTGGTAGATATAGCTGCCACCACCGATATTACTAGGTGATATCGGTCACCCACTGTGAGATTGGTGTAAATGAAGACTTACGCTAGTAACTGAATTATCAGTTTATTAAGAATATATGTACACACAAAATACGCTATTTACAAATATATACAACTACAACTCGGATATAGGTGATCCGGTTCAACATTAAATTAGATACCGTAAAGATTGGTTGTGTACTATTCCAATTACACTTTCCACCTCACACTCAATATACGTTAAATTCACTTTTTTGGAGCTCAACCTTGAGTCTCCCAACACAAGTATACTGGGCCTGCACTTCTTAGCCCAGAGCACTAAACACCAGGACGTCTGTGTCCTTTGCGCACCAGAAAAACGCACACTTTACGCTCTTCCACACAGAGCAACCTCTAGGTACGAAACCTAGGTACCGAATGACTGATCTGAGACAAACTTACCCTCTCCAAATCACTGCTTTCCCCAACATAAACCCCTTTGGAGCTTCCTCATTGGACACATACTCCATTCTTTTCTTGCTTAGTGACATGCTGCTAATCTTCTCATCATCCGCATACTTCACTGACAGATGGACATGCCTCTGAGCCATCTCCTTTCTCTAACACACCACCTGCAAAGGATTAGCTGGCAATTCCCCTTTCCACGAAGAAGGAATGTCACCTTGGAAATTCTGTACACAACCATACAATACTAGATATTCAAATAGAGAAAGGGTAGACATTACATTTTTTAGCACAGGTGCTATCAGATCCTGACACCCCCCCACCTTAGCGGAAAATATGCCTTTTAGGGGCTAATTTTCCCCAAACATATAGTAATATCGCAGAAGAGTTCAATAGTCTCTTTACAGATTTCTTCATTATGCTTATTACATAGGTATTTCCAGGTGTCTGAACACTATTTACTGACATCTCTACTGAACCTTTACTAATATTATTATTACATAAACAATACACATGTTAATACAATATTATAAACAAAAAAATCAAAAAATATTTACACACACAGAGAAAAAAAAAAATTAAATGTGTGACGACATCCCTTTAACTTTGTCCACTATTGGGTCGTTGATGTCGATGGGCTAACAACTAGTTGTTCTTCCCAGCTCTTTCTATGTAGCCTGGAAATTGCGTCAGCATTTAAATGTTGGGCTGCCGGACGATGAGAAATACTCAGGTTCCAGCGTTGCAAGGCAAGAGCCCATCTAGTGAGTTTGGGTGATCTTGGGGTTGTTTCGGTGAGAAATTTTAATGGATTATGATCCGTAATGATCTCAATTTGAGATCCATAGGTCCATTTTTCAAACTTGCGCAACCCAAAGAGAACACTCCAAGCCTCTTTCTCTATACTCGGCCAAGCACGCTGAGCCCCTGACAATTTCTGACTGGCAAAAGCTATTGGTTTAAACTGACCCTTTTCATCTTTTTGAGTAAGGCAACATCCTACTGCCAGGTCGGAAGCATCTGCGTGGAGCTGATATTCCCGGCCTACGATAGGTGTAGCCAAACTCGTCACTTTACATAACTCATCTTTAAGAGTATTAAATGCTTTTTCTGCCCTTTCATCCCATGGTACAGTATTTTTAACCTTCCTTTAGTCAATTCGGTTAAAGGTATAGCAATTTCGGCATAATTTGGAATATAAGATCGGTAAAATCCCATTAATCCCAAAACAGACCTAACTTCCGTTTTAGTTTTTGGTCTTTTTAAATCCCTTATTGCTCCTATTTTTTCCTCATCAGGTGCATGTGTTCCACCCCCAATTACATGATCTAAAAACTTAGTCAATTTCTCTCCAAATTTACATTTATCTAGTCTAATCGTAAAATTTCTGCTTTTAAGTTCTTCAATGACAGCCCTAACATGCTCACAATGCTCTTCCCAGGTGTCGGAGAAAATGATGACATCATCAATATATGCTTCCGCATACCTCCGATGACCTTGAAGAACCTCATTCATATCTTTCTGAAACGTGGCAACCGCCCCTGATAATCCAAAAGGCATTGTACGCCACTGATAAGTTCCATTATGTGTTGTAAAAGCTGTCAAATGTTTACACTCCTCCGCCATTTTAATCTGCCAATAACCTCTCAATAAATCAATCGATGATAAATACTTAGCCGCCCCTGGGGTATACATGATTTCCTGAGAATCTTTCATCGGAAAGGTTGGAACCTGAGTTACCGAATTTAAAGCTCTATAGTCTATACAAAGTCTAACAGTTGCATCTTTTTTCGCCACACAAACAATTGGATGACTAATTTCAGCATTTGACACTTCGATTAGATTTAATTCTAATAACTCCTGAATCTGTCTATCTACTTCCTCTTTGTAAGCTACCGGTACACTATATAACTTTGGCTTTTTCCTTTCCACCCCCGGTTTCAGATCAATACGATGCTCCCCTATTTCAGCTGGTCGTACAGGACCCATAAACACCTCTTTATTCTCCCTCAAAATAGACTTTATATCTTTAACTTGATTGTTAGATAACCCTTTTATTTTGAACCTCTCTATATCTCGTTCTACTTCCTGATCCCGGTTCAAAATAGGAATTTCCCCAACTTCTCCAAATTCCTCATCACCCTCGAAAACAATATTAACTATATTACATTTAGCAATAAATTCTCGTATTTTGTTTTGGTGCACATGCTTCCTACTCCCGTCGGCTAATTCAACTATAAATGAATGCTGATTTCGTTTTTCGACTATGGTTGCCGGCCCTTGCCACCTAGAATATAGTTTATTAGTTGAATCGGGGATTAACAGTATTACCTTTTCACCTACTTCAAAAGTTTTTTTCTTCGACCTTAAATTATAATGATACGCCATCCTATTTTGTTGCACCTTCGACGATAATTTTGCCTCATTTGCGGCTCTTTCTAAACGTCCCCTAAGTTTATTCAAATACTCATGAATCGGCGTAGTATCTAACTGCGCCCCCTTATTTTCTCCTGCCCAGGATGACTTGAGAATCGACAAAGGACCCTCCGGCGTTCTACCATATAATAATTGGAAAGATGCGATTCCCGTCGTAGAATTTGGGACTTCCCTATACGCCCATAATACAAATGGTATTTGTTCATGCCACTTTTTCCCTTCTTCTCTAATAGTATGATGTAACATACGTTTAAGAGTCTGATTAAATCGTTCCACAAGCCCGTTAGACTGTGGATACTGTGGGGTCGGAAATCTTGGACTAGCACCTAACCTTTTCTCAAATTCTTTTGTTAAGTCGGCAGTGAAATTGGTTCCATTATCGCAGGCGAGTCCTCATAAATATTTGAAGTAACGCATCACACGCGGTTTTAGCACTTAAACTTTTTAGAGGGATCGCATCCGCCCACCTGGTATGTTGATCAATTAAGGTTAGTATATACCGATGCCCTTGTGAACTTTTAGGATCAATAGGCCCAATTAAATCAACATTAACTACCTGAAATGGAAGTTCCGGCCGCGACACTGGGGAAATAGGAGTTCTATCATTTACCTTAACCCCTCTAGTCAACTGGCACTCTAAACATGACTCACAAAATTGTTTAGTTTCTTTCGCCATCCCCTCCCAATAAAATGAATACCTGATTCTCTGTAAAGTTTTCTTGGCTGCATGATGCCCTCCAAATACCGAACTATGCGCTAATTTTAAGATTTCTTCCCTTCTGACTTTGGGTACTACTAATTGCGCTATATTTTCGCCTAACAATTTCTCTTTGTGATATAATAAGCCATTTACAATATAATAATCCCCCTTATCCATTTTAGCTAATTCCCAAGCTTTCTCTAACTCTTTACATTCTAATTGGGATTCCTTAAACATATCGGAATTGCTAACAATAGCTTTATTACCTTTCTCCACTTCCGTTTTTTCCGTATTCTGAGTTTGTACATTTTGCGAACTCGCTTCTATTGCGTAAACATTACAACTATCGTTATTCATACCTTCCCTTTCACTCAAGTTATCAATAATAAATTCCGAATTTTCTAATTCTTGGGCCTCTAGCAATGGCTCCTCGCGGTTGACACCTGACAACTCATTAATCACTTCGGGATGTAAAATCACTTGCTCATTAATATTATCAGTCACTGCGCAAAGTACTTCCTGATGAATTATATTAGTTTGTCCGAATTGTGGAATAGCTAACGGTAGTTTAACCAACGGCGATTTAACTGCTTCACCGAATAACCCTTGTAAATAAATACTACCCGCTCCTTTTAATTTCTCTTCCGTTACCAAATCTTTATGAATAACACTAATTTCACATCCAGAATCAACCAATCCCTTTGCTTTTTACCCATTCACACTAACTTCAATTTTCTCAAGTTTATTTAATTTCTCACCAATAACGTTAGTTCTCTGTTCGGCCTTTGCCGATATTCTCGCCACAATAGCTCCATTAGGTAACTCTTTATTTTCTTTTACCACAATCTTATGCACACCCGCTTTCGGATCTCGCCCTTTATTACCATTATTTCCCTCATTACCCACTTTATTACAAAAACGTTGGTAATGACCTCTCAAACCACATTTAAAGCATTTAGGAGCTGAAGCATCACTAGGCTTCTTAAAATCTATTTTCCTATCCGAAAAAGAATTAGTCTCATTACTCCCGTTTTGCCTCTAATTATTACTAACTTTGCTATCCTCTCTCGGTCTCATTTTTTCATTGTTTACATACTTATCTTTGCCTTTAAAACTTTTATACGTAACGGCGTAAGACTTATGTTTAGCGTCAAAATAATTGTCACATTCTTTAGCAATTTTAGAAGTTTCTAACCATTTACCTTGATGAGTTAATCCAATATAGGACGCGGTATCCTCATCTAACGTACTTACTAATTTATCCGTAACTATTAACTGGTTGACCTTTTCATAAGAGTCAGCACCTCTAATCTTACAATAATTTTCCCATGTCGCTATTAAACGCGATACAAATAATACATGAGTTTCATTCTGGTTTCTCTTAGCCTTCTTAAAATTTTCCAAACATGCCTTCGGTGTCGGCTCATGTTCCCTTAGAACTAACTCCCATAATTCCTCATAATTCTCCATTTGTTCCGTAGTCGTATAAATTAACAAATTATCCGCCTTATCTCCTAACATATTTAGTAGAATTTCGGCCTGCTGGTTTTCCGGTACATTTTTAGCTTTGAATGCCCTTTCTAAGCTGTTAAAAAATAAATTCCATCCCTCAGTCTCTTCTGGTACTTTGATAGATAGAGTTTTAACACTTTTGATCAATTTTTCTATACTACTTTCATTATTAGATTCCCTAGAGACATTAGAATTATTTGTCGATCCTTGAACTCTTAGCCTTTCCATTTCTAATTCATGTTCCATCCTCAATTTTTCTCTTTCTAACCTTTCCTGTTTTTCTAACTTTTCGCGCTCTAATTTTTCCTGTTTTTCTAACTTTTCGCGCTCTAATTTTTCCTGTTTTTCTTCGCGCTCTAATGGTTCTGCAACAATAGCGTCAGATAATTCCTTAATAACCCCCTCGTCGTACTCATCACTGTCCATTATCTTTTTCTTAAGTTGAATTCTGGTATCATCTTCCATGAATTCAACACCCAATTCTTCGGCTATCCCCTGAAGATCAACCTTTTTTAGTTTCAATAAGAACGCCATACCTTCACCGATTGTTATTATCACCCCACCAGAATAGTTAAACCTACCAAATTAATATTTCCTAAATTTTTAACTTAGTACAGTTATATCCCATATATTATACTAAATAATACCCTTCAGATAATCAATACATTTCATTTCTAATTAACCTACTGAATACTCTTATTTTCCTCAACCATTGCTATCACACAATACACTTCCAATAAAACAAAAGGTAAAACAGTAATTCGATTTGATTACTATGCAATACAGATTTCAATTTATACACTTATATAACAACATACAATTTACATAAAAATACTGATGCGTTGAAATTGAATAGAAGTATTGGTGTCAATCAAGAAAATCCACATAAAGAAAATTTGTGAAACATGCATATATAAATTTCTACAATTATCCTCACTAAAATATTTCCGAATTCAGTGCTGGTTCTTACACTTAAAACAAATATACTGAAAATCTTCACTTTTATTTTTCCTCACTATGGCTCTTTTTTGAGCCTTTTTTTTTCTATGGCTCTCTTTTGGGCCTTCTTTTTTCCTATGGCTCTCCTTTGAGCCTTTTTTTTCTCACTATGGCTCTCTTTTGAGCCTTTTTTTTTTTTCTCACCACTATTGGCCAATTAAAATCCTAAGCAAATGTTATTATACCCTCTTCAAACTTAAAAAAATGTTGCTTCATTTAAATATTACTTTAACAATAATTTAACTTTAAGTAAATTTAATTATTCCTTTCAGCTACTATTACCACAATTAGTAAAAAGAAATATATAGAAAGCCAATACTAGCTCAAGTTATTATGACCTTTCCTTAAAACAATAGCCAATATGGTTATTAACACTTTATAGGTAGGGAGTATTGATAAAACACATAAATAATATAGACAATTTACTTAAATTACTATTAATTATGCAACAACAAATTTTGGTTCGAGATGTCAGCAGAAAGATATGATCAAAACACCTTACCTTATACTTTCTTTGCTGGGGTACTTTTCTAATCACAGGTAGTTCCACGATGTAGCGGTAATATGGCACAACAGTTCAGTTTAGTTCTTTCTAATAAAGATACGCACAACACTTTAGTCCACACTAGACGATCCGGCACGATACTTTAGCACATACTCGACGATACGGCAAGACACTTTACACACATTCGACGATACGGCACGACACTTTAGCATACAATCGACGATCCGGCACGATGCTTTAGCACACACTCGACGATATGGCACGACCATACCAGAATTCCACTGGATACTCCGGCATTAACAGACTGCAACACGGCTCGCTGGTCACTGGTTTCAGGCGATTCTATCCCGACGCTGCCAACAATTTGTCCGACGTTCCCCTCAGTCCACACAACGTTGAAGAATGTCCGTGGTAGATATAGCTGCCACCACCGATATTACTAGGTGATATCGGTCACCCACTGTGAGATTGGTGTAAATGAAGACTTACGCTAGTAACTGAATTATCAGTTTATTAAGAATATATGTACACACAAAATACGCTATTTACAAATATATACAAGTACAACTCGGATATAGGTGATCCGGTTCAACATTAAATTAGATACCGTAAAGATTGGTTGTGTACTATTCCAATTACACTTTCCACCTCACACTCAATACACGTTAAATTCACTTTTTTGGAGCTCAACCTTGAGTCTCCCAACACAAGTATACTGGGCCTGCACTTCTTAGCCCAGAGCACTAAACACCAGGACGTCTGTGTCCTTTGCGCACCAGAAAAACGCACACTTTACGCTCTTCCACACAGAGCAACCTCTAGGTACGAAACCTAGGTACAGAATGACTGATCTGAGACAAACTTGCCCTCTCCAAATCACTGCTTTCCCCAACATAAACCCCTTTGGAGCTTTCTCATTGGACACATACTCCATTCTTTTCTTGCTTAGTAACATGCTGCTAATCTGCTCATCACCCGCATTCTTCACTGACAGATGGACATGCCTCTGAGCCATCTCCTTTCTCTAACACACCACCTGCAAAGGATTAGCTGGCAATTCCCCTTTCCACGAAGAAGGAATGTCACCTTGGAAATTCTGTACACAACCATACAATACTAGATATTCAAATAGAGAAAGGGTAGACATTACATTCTTAAGCACAGGTGCTATCAGATCCTGACATACAATATTGCACGTACTATTATATTTGGATACAACCCAACGGCTAATATATTACCCAAATTTTTGTTGATAGCTCAAAAATGCGAACTGAGCTTTAAAGCTCCTTAAAATCAATCAAGGAAGTAAATGCATTTTAACACATTCTGAATTCCAGTCATTCATTACCAGTTTAAAAATTTGAGTTCTTAAGTATAAGGTTAAAGGTTGATTTGGTAATGAGCCAGAACCTGATGTAATAGTTCGGTACGAAGTATAGACCAAATTTCTTGCAAGGGGTCATTGATAAGTCTGGAACGTCAAAGCCCCAGGTAAACCAAAAACACTATACATATACGATTCAACAATATGCTATATGTCTGGCTTAAATCCATTGGCATAAGGTACCTCTTTTACAGTAATTACGTAAAATAAAATTATTACTTCAGACGTCTTCATAAATGTTAATCCATAACAATTCCTTAACCCTTTCCGGCACGGGCAAAATTTGTTTGTAAAATCAGAAATTATCGACTGACACCGGAAGACACAAACGAATATTTTAGATATTTTGAATTCCTTAATTTATGCTTTTATTGTAAAAGCAAAATTTTACTAAAATATTATTGGTGCCGATTGCAAGTTTGGAATTAAAATTAGATTTCCCAGACCGGGCACAGTGTACCGGAAAGGGTTATCAACCTGACTATATTAATGTTATAAAATATTACTAATGATTTATGTTATTTTGTGGCGTTGTGGAGCTTAGCTTAACTTGATGCAAGCATGTCCGCAATGCTGGGGTCTAACAGAAATTTTTAGTTCTTAATTATTCATCCTGTTTACTTTATCCAGTAATCATTTTAAGTTTGATAACATGATTCTGAATATAATACTTTAAAAGTTATTGCTATGAAACAAATTATGGCGTGATATGTTTGATAACAATTAGAAATGGGGAAATAAACATTTCAAATCCAAAATTTTTATTTAAAAAAATTATTCCCAATCCATCTAAATCCTTCAGAAATGTACGAATAACCTCTTTATTTATTAAGATGAAAGTTGAAATTCTGCAGAAAATACTTTTGAATTATCTAAACAATCTTCTCATGGTATCGTAATATGTTCTCTATGATACGACTCTTTATACCCAAAGTTAGCTCGTAGCAATCATTTTTTCATTTATACATTAATCACCTTTTTCAATATCTTTGAAACATTTCAAATTCTCAGCACCTTAAATCTGTTAAACGCAATTTCAGCACATCAGAAGGCAAAACACGGGAACTCTTGAAAAATTATCCCCTACACTACATTGATTAATTTCCCTGATGGCATAGCGACACAAACAAGACAACACGCGTATTCACCTATTTATTATACCAGTTTCATTTCTTTATATCCACTCTATGAAAGACTTCGGGACAGTCGCTGGCTTCATTTTTCAAGGCGGGACGATGCTCTTGTGATTAGATCACTTTTTTAAGGAGCTCTTTTCATTTAAGAACTTATATACAGGCTTTGCTAACTGAGTTTTTCTCTTAAAAAGAAGCAGAAAAAAAAATGCTGTACGTAAAAATGAAGCGAGGGCCTGTTGGGGAGGAATTCAATTCCGCTAAGGGATTTTAAGTTCTAACGAGTTTTTCAGTAACTGAAGTTTGACTCGATTTAGTGTTATTAAGTTTTTGTTTGTTTCTGGAGACATTTTGGACCCACTTAAAGAATGAAGATCTTGCAGCTGCCGCAGGAAAAATGAAAGATTTTAAAATCACGGTGAAGATTAGACTTGTTCATTGTTTAAGAGTTAACAGTTCGGCTGTACAGCAACTTGTGAAGCATCTATTTAGAAAGTGTTGTATTGAAACAAAAGTGACTTCAAGAAACTTTTTTAATTACATTTAATGCAATTTACATTTACTTTTTTCATTAAAAAAAAAAATTTAAAAAAATCAGAATATTTTATTGTAAATATTCGCAAAAAATAGAAATAGGGAGGGCAATGGCACCTCCTTGGAATTTCAAATTTAATTAACTAAATTTTCCTTTTATCTAATCATATCGAAAAAAAGGAAATGTATTCTTCTCAAATAACTTACAAATAATTAAGTATTAAAAGAAAAGGTATTTTTCTTTGGGGCGCCCTTCCCCCACCCCCCAACCTAACCCTTTGAGCTCTTTTTGTATTAATCTGCTTAAAATTGATCTCGAACAAAGAAATTAAAAATTTGGAGCTTCCTGAAAAAAAAAAAAAAAAAAAAAAAAAGATAATAAACTGTTTTATTTTTTCATTTTAAAGAAAGTCAGTAGAGTGTACGTTAAAATTTTTAATATATCTTATTTGTTATATTTCTGCATTTATATATTTCTATTCCTTGAGTAGCGGATTCTAATAAAATATTCTTAGTTTAGCTTATTTCATTATATTTTATATTATCCCTTTTCTAAAACAAGACCTAGGCAGAAGCACCTTTGCTTCTTTCTAGATTTTGTTCTTGGAACGGTATTACTTAGGAACAAGATGATATATTAATTCTTTGACTAGTAACTCTTATCATTTTTAGCCGAGTTTCAACAAAGACTTAAGGCCCCTGTCCTCGCTCGAGGAAACGCTCGCGAGCTAATGCTATTCCTATGGGGAAGCATTTTTCTAATAACTCTTTCGCATTTTCACATTTTTGAATAATTTTTTTTTGCATTGGATAGCTGAGGTGCATGCCGATAGCGCACCTTTTTTACTTTTTCGATTTTGGCTGCAGATATTTTTTACAAAGTTAGTTTCACTTTTAAAACCGGTTTCGAAACTGAAAGTGCTTTTTAAAAAATATATCTGCAACCAAAATCGAAAAAGTAAAAAAGGTGCGCAATCGGCATGCACCTCAGCTATCCATAACAAAAAAAATTATTCAAAAATGTCAAAATGCGAAAGAGTTATTAGAAAAATGCCTCCCCATAGGAATAGCATTAGCTCGCGAGCGTTTCCTCGAGCAAGGACAGGGGCCTTAAATATATATATTTAAAAAAAAATGCTGTGAATTAATATCAGCAGAAAATTTCAAAGTTCTTTAGACTTTATCTACTTGTTATGATTCTGCGTTCGATGAAGAACGTTATGCAATTCCCAAGCATATAACTTTCAACGGATAATCTATTTTCATACACTCGCTAGAATCTCCCCCCTCCCCCACTCTTATTTGAAACGTCTCGGTGTGCGTTATCAATATCATTTAAATCTAAAAAAAATATTTGTATTTTTGCGGTCTCAAAGACTGCTAAGTTTTTTAAGTTTTAGAGTTTAACTCGTAATATTTAGTTTAATTATAGATAATTATAGATGCCTCATATATAATTCGCCTTATACAAATTAAGGCGAAAGCAAAAGCAGTTTTATCATTTAAAAAATGATGCCAGTCAATAAATATGAATTAAAATAAAATACCCTACTGACAACAGTGAATATCTCCTTCAGCTAGCTCCCTCTAGCATTTTTGCGTTTCAATTCCGGTTATGCATTCTTTGATGAAAAAATCTTGTTTTGATGCGTACTATCACCTCTAGAAGTTTTGCCCGTCTTTTATGGAACAGCCTGTATGTAAAATAAAAATTGATATTATAAATATCATTAAAATTTTAATTGTTTAAATTTTAACAAAAATATATTCAGTAATTAATTAGATTGTGCTGACATATCGAAATTTCACGGCTTTGTCAGGTTTTCTACAATAATGTCACTGTAAAAATTATTTAAATAGGAAATATCAATATATCTTCCGTAATTAAGGGTATTATAACAATTAATCATATTACATTAAGATCTTATTAAACTGTCACTTGCTTAACCTCTCCTCACGCCACATATAATGTCAGTTTCAAGGAGCACAATCAAGGAGATAAAGAAAAAAGGGTACTTCTAGGTTATCCCGTCGACCAAAAAATGATCGCCAAACTATAAGATTAAATGCCAATAATGGATGATCGTGAATGTCACATTCAATGACATTAAATGCGATTCACGTGTTTAAAATGTCATTAAGTGATTTTTATTTCGACTTTTTATTGATATTTTTATTAATATTCTACTAAATATTTGTTTTTTCGTTATTTAAAATAAAAATTATGTCAACATGTATAATTTGGCCATTAGTTTGGCGATTTGTATAATTTGGCTAAATTGGTCGACGGGATAACCTAGAAGACCGAAAAAAGTTCTAAAAAATTCCAAATGAACCACGCAAAAAACATGAGATCCTAGAATTATAGCCCAAGAGCCGACCGCGCAAAACCCTAGGTCATCGAGCACAAGAAAAAATTCTTTATTGTATAGAAGAGTAAGTAATAGAGGAATCTAATGATCTGCCGGAAGCGAAGTGGTGCATAAGCCAAAAATTAATACCACTAGTGATTCATTCGTAGACTTATCATTATGCTTTCCTGCATCCAGTTTTCCGTGCTTTCATACTTTTGACTGTACGGCAAACACAATGCTAAGTCTACGAGTCAACCACTAATAGTAATAATTTTTAGCTTATGCACCACTTCGCTTTCGGCAGACATGGATCATTAGATTCCTCTATTACTATACTCTTCCATTAAGTAAAGGAATTTTTCTGGTGCTCGGTGACTTAAGGTTTTGTGCGGTCGGCTCTTGGACTATTATCAGCCATGTCTAGTTATTATTATTTTTTTTTTCCAAGATCGTTTGTGCAGTTTTTATTAAAATTATACGGAACATTAAAAAAATATGTCAAATGTTTCTTTTAACGCATAAAACCTAGAAATGAAACAAAGAAAAATTCAATTACAATGGTTAGAAGTAATTCCAAATAGATTTAAATTTACTATATAAGTTTAAACCTTAAGTAAAAAAAAAAAAAAAAAAAAAAAAAAAAAAAAAAAAAAAAAAAAAAAGATGCTATAAATAAAAAACAGTAGTTTGAGCTACAAAGAAGGGCATCAAACGCTGCTTTTAACGCACAAAACATCGAAGTCGAATGAAGGAAAATTCAATTAGAATGGTTATCAAAGAGAAAAATCTAATTTGTTTAAAATTATTAGACAAATTTCAACCTTAAGTTCAGGCAAGAATCAATTATTTATAAACACTGCCTTACGCTACGAAAAATTATATCAAACGCTGTTTTTAAGAGCACAAAAACCTCATGGTTGAACAAAGGATAATTCAATAATAAAGTTTACAAAATTTGTTTAAAATTATGACATAAATTTGAACCTTAAGTTTCAATAAATAGCCAAGACGCTATTACTAAAAAACACAGGCCTTATGCCATAAAAAACAATACTTTTCCCTATGTAAAGCAGGAAAAGGGGGCGCTTTAATCCCCCTATTCCTTAATCAAATCAAGCCTCAGTCCGTTACTGGGTCCTTCCTTCCGCAAACCGAATTAGGCAGCGGCACACGTCCGGCCCGCAGTCTCGTCGAAACGGGCTGAATCGGTAGTTTATTTTGATCTCGTCAGGCCTGTGTGTGTGTACGCCACGGATTTAGGATCAAACGAAGCGCGGTGAGAATGGAAAGCAGAGCTCGAGGAGGTGCCGAGGGCGCAAGTTTTACATACTGAGCGGGATTCAGATTTGATTTTCACATTCTTCAGGGCTTTCTTCTCGTCTGATTTGCGTAGACTGGGTTACGATCATGCTTAGGAATAGAAAAGACAAGCTCTTTTGAATATAAAGTTATGCTATGAAATCCTAACTCAAATAGGTCAGTGCGTCTTATTTTTGGGCTGCAGATTTTGCGCAAGTAAGATGAGATAAAACCAGTAGACCCGTATGAAGCTTTTGTACTTTAATATTTGAGTATATTATCTAATATACGTTTGTCCTTTAATTTTTAATTAACTGTAATTTTTTTAATCAAACAACTTGTTTTAACGAAATATGAGTCTACGTTCAAAAATCTTTCGTATAATAATCATTCATCGTTGTGTATTTTGTATGTACAGCGAAAGGTATAAAAAGAGGATGTTGACGTATCAGAAGTAATATATATGATGATATTTAACCTAAAAGTATAATGAAAATTCAGTGTGTAATTTGAAATGCGGGCAAAAAATCTTATTCAAGGATACTTTTTTTTCATCGTTATAGAGAAAAGGTGATATTGATAACAGACATAATATAGATAATTAATAATAATTTTTCTCTTTTTTTTAATTACACGTTTTCTCTGTTTAAAAGCAAAAAGAACAAAAAAATTCGTAAAATAAAATTCACATTCTTTATAAGACGCCGGATTTCTATGCAAAAAATATTGATTAAATATTAAATATTAATGGATTGTCATCACAAATAGATTGAAAATAAACCGCCAAGTGGGAGAATTATCCGTGCTTGGAGGGTTCCATGCAGTAAATATATAAATTAACTGTATTATTAAAAAAAATTGCTGAAAGAATAATAAGACTTTCTAAAAAAATATATACAACGTATGGGGTTGAGTATAGCTGTATAATACTAGAAAAACATGAATGGGTATACCATAAAATTTCAAAGAGATATGAAGAATAAGTAATGTAAAATATTGGTATTCTGTATAATTATTATTTTTTTTTATCTTATCCTAATCTGCTTATGAACTTCATTCGGTACTAACACTAAAAGTAATGCATATTTAAACTTCATTTGGCATTTCATGAAACTAAATTCAGCATAGTAATAATCCTTTATTTTTACAGTGTACCTTAAAACAAATCCTTGTTCAAAGTTTAAACTTGCATTGTGATAAGTGCACATTCGAAAGAAGATCGCAAAGTTGCAGTGCTGTCTCGGTGTGTATTGGAAGATCTTTCAGATAGTTTTTTAATTAACTTTTAAAGATACGGGAGACATATTTAGAAATCCACTGAATCCAAACTAGTCACGAATACCATAGCATTTATGTGATAAATTATAATTAAATTAGTCTGTTGTAAACAAATAGTCGTTTATTGCTTTTATGCTGCTACTGTTCATTACATCACACACATCTGTGATTAAACTTTGTTATTTTTTTTTTCAAAAATCATTAGAAACAACGTTTTTATACTTTTACTGTGATAAATATGTCCAGTGCTTCTCAACACCTTTGCTAAATGCTTTCATTTCAAAATTTATGTGTAACGGAAAAATGCGCTTTTCTCAAAAACTGTGTGATCTAGGGTATAATCGCTATAGTTTTCTTGCAAGGTTTAAATTAATGTCTCCTACCTCTAATTTTTTCATAATTTTAGATGCAGTAGATTCAAAAATAGATGGGGGAACAAATTTTTTGCATTACGTTTTCGACGATACCTCTGAAAATATAACATCTAAAATTAAAAGAAGCGCATTTTTCAATTCAGAGTTACGAAAGCTTTTACACGATATATATATAAATATTTTAAAGTTTCTTAATTAGTTCCTCTACATTTTGCCAAAATTATATTTGTATATTGTAAATAATTTGTAAATATGTTCGCTAATAGTCTTTATTACATCCCTAATTTGAACCTTATAGTTTAATAAGTTTCCGAGTAAAATGATTGTTACGGACATCAGGCACAGGAGTGATTTTAAAAATGATTATATTTTCACTTTTAGTATGGAATCCTAAAAACTATAAAACCTAACAAATCTTCGCGTATCCTTTTATTTTTTTTAAAAAGTACAAAAAACCTGAAAGCTAATTCCGTATATAAATTTATCGCATTTATGTAATAGAGAACGTACACAAAAATTTTTTAATTTATATCTCAAATACAAAACAGCAAAGCAACGAAAATATGAACATGGAGACAAAATTCATTTACAGTGTTAAGTTGTATGGGTAATTGCGCTAGATGTATTAATAAAATTTACAATATCTCGCGATATAATTGTCGTATATATAGGTAAAAATGAAGTGTTAAAATATTCACAATTAAACAAACTTTCATTTAATATTTAAAAAAGAAGAAGAAGACAAAAGAAAAAAAGAAAGAAAAAGAAAATCGCATTTTGACCAATTATAGGTAAACTGTAATCTTAATCGAGGATGCGCTACACTTTTACAGTTGACATTTTTCCGCTAGGTTTCATGTTTCTCATGATAGTGTCTATAACTTCCAAATATTGCTACTAGGGGACTAATTGCACTTTACAATTTATCGCATTTCAGTTAGCATATTTCTAGAATGCTTTCTTTTTCAAAATAAAACATTATAAAATGCCTGAATAGAAAAAAAAAACCCTTATTACTTTGCTAGTTATTGTAAAAAAAGATATTGTTGTTTCATGAAAACATATAGTTTTAATCTAATCATTTTAAAAAATAAGAAAAATGATGCAAAGACTTTGTGAGTAACTGCATCATGAGTTCAGCCACTTCTCTAAAAATTATAAATTAATCTTTTCACTCTTTTTCTGAACAACCATTCATAATAAATTATTCAAATAAAAATGAGCATTTTTTTTTATGTTATTGCTCTTGGTACTATTACAATCCAACAATAATTTTTAAAAAAATTGCGTACCATGATTTTTTAAAACTTTTTTAGTAAAAAAAGAAAGACTTCCCACTCCATTATGGGACAGTAATTAAACAAATTACTTTTCATAGTTCCACTTTATAGCTGTAAGGCTTCTTCTAAATTTACTACACAGTCTCAAAATGGCTTACGAACTCTTTAATGTGATAAAAGTAAGAGAAAAATGAGATAACTCCATGAAATTCACTAAAAGTAATGAATTATATTGAACTATTAAGACATTACAGGTCAAAAAAGAATATATATATATATATATATATATATATAGGCGCACAAAAAAAAAAAAAAAAAAAAAAAAAAAACCTGTTCAGTTTATTTCGCCTGAAAGCAAAGATAAACGTGAAAATTTAATTGGGTACAATTTGCTAAAAGTTGTGAAAGGAAATACAGAGCGAGAATTATCTGAGAGATATCTGGTCATTGCTACCGAGGGATGGGGGGAGATTCAGCTTCGTTGTCAAGGTAACGTGTATGGGAAGTTGGTCCGTGGATTGAGATTTAAAAGTTTAGGCAATTTCAAGTTGCCGGAGGAAAGAATTTAAAAAACAAGAAATTAGTAACATATTTCCGATTCCTTTTATTTCTATGTAACTTCTAATTTCTAAAAAGGTGTAAGATTAAAACTTTAAAAAGAATAAAATAATTTTATTTGACTGTTGAGATGTTTCAATTCTTTCTGAGTCATTTTCAGAATAATAATAATAATAACGATGATATTCTAAAATTATACGTTTTAACTCCTATATATTCCTATATACCGGGTGTCCCAAAAATGACTGATGGATTTTAAAATTCAATAACTTGCAAACGGTGACAGCTATTAATTTTTTTTTTTTTTTTTTTTTTTTTTTTTTTTTTTTCTGGAGGGTTATGTATAATGTCAGGAGTTTTTTTTTTTACCGTAATTTGTTATTTTAGTTCGCATCTCAAACAATAGATGGCGCTGACGGCGATTGAAAGCCAGGTGATCAGTGCTGAGTGAAGAGTCTACCTGGCCTTCAATCTCCGTCCGCGCCACCTATTGTTTGACATGCGAACTAAAATAAAAAATTACGGTAAAAAAACTCCTGACATTATACATAACCCTCCTGCAAAAAATTTTTAAATAGCTGTCACCGTTTGCAAGTTATTGAATTTTAAAATCCATCGGTCATTTTTGGGACACGCGGTATATATATATAATATTCTTCACAATTTACTTATGTGAAGAAAATGTGCATATTTGAGAAAAATTTCGACTGTCGACAAATGAATAAATGAAAAAAAAAAATAGCAACACAAAGAAAAAAATATGTGTTTCTGGAATCTAGAATCTAAATTCTAGTTCCCTTATAATAATTCTAGTTCCCTTAGCTAGAGAGTTTTAGAGTCTCCTACTCGAATTCAAGAAAATGTATCTATATTCTCGTGGTTAAACTTATTTAAAAAATATCTACAAATAGATGCGAACATAAGAGGTTAGTTTTAGTACTATGATTCTAGTTTATGAAATCGTCCCAGAAATGAAGCAAACATTCCTCGCTACTGAAACGACTCATTATCGTTTCATCATCTGGAAAACAAGAGACTAGAAATTCTAGATCCACTTCGTCTATTAAGATTAGTTGTTTACCTTATTCGCATAGCTCAGGAATCTGTATTTCTAGTCAAGGGATTTGGAAAACGACTACCTATTCATTTTAGAGGTGAAGGCAATATTTTATTTATTTATTTTTCCGCACTGTAAAAATAAAAATTAAACATAAGCGAAAATTGAAAAATTTATCCTGTTAGGAAAAAAAATAGGAAGAAGAAGAAGAAAAAGATAGATTAAAATTAAGGCATTCAAGTTTGATATCACTGGGAACTCCAGGCCAATTTTTTGCACAATGTAGTATTTTCCATCGCATTCAGGATTCAAGTAGACTAGACTGTATAAATATTGTTTCCAAACGATACGCATTATATTCTCGAAAAACATTGCTTATCATTCCCGGAAAATTCGATATGCATCATCGCTTATGAAAAGCTGTTTTCAGAGATTATTCAAAGATAATACATATATATTTTAGATTAATCTTAATATATTATTGAATTAAATTATTAAAGAAATGAAAATTTTAAAGATAGGATTCAATGGTTTGAGTCGGCCCTTTCCAAGACTGATGCTTTAAATATTGATCTGGGGACATCCCTTCTTAAAAGCCGATAATGATATCTAAAACCTACCAAACGCTTTTTTCGCCCACAGTTATTGTTAACCTGGATTTCAAGATGATATAATTATCGATAATATTACCAAGAAAACAAATGCACTACATTGAACCAAAGCAAAGATCATTAAATCCCTACAACAGAGGTTGTGCTCTTATTTACTTTTATTCTAAGGGTCTAGTCGATTAGTTCTTGATGCATAGATGTTAAACAAAAAGTTTGAAATTTGCAATGCAAATTTCAGAGCATTGGGTTGGCCAAAACAAAGTCAGGTGGGGGAGAAAAAGAAAAAGATCATAGTGCCATATAATTATTATTAGGATGAGCGAAGCGAATCCTCTACTAGGCCCACTCAAATGACATTTTGTCGTACACTTTACAAAAAAACTATACAGTATTTTGACTTGAAATTAAACACAAATATATATTATGATCTGTAGATTTGCAGAATATTATTTTTTTACAGAAATATTTTTCAAAAAATTATTACTTTAATTAATTAATTTAACATGTTTTTCCATTACGAACGCATTTTTTCAAACAAAAAGTGAAACATGTACGTTTACAGAAGAAAAACTTAAATCATGGGGTCAGTAATTATAGCAAGAATCATCATTAAATAAATAAATAAATAAAATATATTTTCATTATTCTGACAAAATATTTCAAAAACTGCTTTCAGATTTTCAAACTATGCTCATTCCTTTTAACTATGTATAGTTTCATGATTTCTTTTGTAAAATTTATAAAATACTTTTTTTAGAAGCATTATAGCATATTTTTAATAAATTAAAATTTGTGAAAATTCTCTTATTAACATTCAATTATAAAAGTATTTTTCTGTGTTAAAAATTCAAATACACAATTTATTCGTATTTTGTGAATTCATTTAAGCAGACGATATTTATGAATTTTAAAAGAATTGCATTATGTTTTTGAGAAGTGGCAATAAAAGAATTGTAAACAAATAAAATTAATCAATATTTTGTATAATTCTACTTCGAAAATATTTTTATTTATACCCGTTTTATATCATAAATAAACAATCTGAGGAAATTCTTGTAATTTGGTTGAAATACATTTTAAAATTAAAATGCGCCGAAACATAAAATTACATTTTTGCTTAATAAAGATGCAAAAGTAATTTTAAAAATATATTATTACTTTCAAATATTTATCTTATAGCATAATACTTCGCGAATCCTAACAAAGCATGGTTTTTGCTAGTTAATAATTATATATATATTTCCTCATTTGTTTCTTTCTTTGATTCGGTTTGTAAACATATGCTTTTTATATGCCCAGGTTTATTGACTTATTTTTCTTTTCAGGTTACGATTAATCGGGCAATGGTAGAAATCTTTTCCTTATTTTCCTACCTCAGAAATAAATCGCAATTTTTTGTAATAACGTGGTAGTGCCCTTGACAACGAGCAACGTATCACGAATTCCATTTTTATTCATAATTGTTCCAATTTTGCTCATATTATTTGCTTATCTCGTTGAGTCTGTATATGCTCCATTGGGTGATCCTACAATATAATGTAGGGAAAATGTTGTGCTGTACTGGATTTGGGAGTTGATCTTTTGCCGCGAGCATGTCACATATTTCTGAATTGTATTCACTATGGATGTTGATTTGTAGAATTTTATAATAATTTTATATACATATATATATTAATTTTAATAATAATAACTTAAATAAAATAAATGCATAGAAGGGGTTACTAAAGAAAGTAGATGTATTCCGGTTCCAATTGCTTAGGCAGGAACAGTGTCATAAAAATAATATGAAGAATATGAGAATAAAGATTAAAATGATTGAGAGGGGGGGGGAAGACAAATTTTGAATTTGGGGAAATCGCACAAGATAGATTTTGGAGGCTGAAATAGCACCCCCGCGCCGACACTTAAAATACTTCAAACGGTTAGGATCCAGGAAGATCTTATGAATGTTGAGATTGCCTTCCTGTACTAACAAGAAATTACATTCTGCAAAATTTTTAATTTTGCGATAACAAATTTAAAAGAACAAAATAGCAGGTGTATGAAGAAAATTCAATATATAACTTACTCTGTAAAAAATATCCATTAATATACACAAATTTTTCCGTAAAATTCTACGAAACAGTTTCCTTTTTCCGAAAAAACAGTAGAAATTCCGTTATTGACATTTTGAGATTTTAAATACAGTAAGTTTTCCGTATTTTTTCTGTAAACAAAGAAGTTCCCCATTAAAACAGCATAAATTCCATAAATAACTCTAGTGGCGCCATGTATATCTGGGATAGAAAAACATTACAGAATTGTTTTTTGAACAACTTTCTATAATAATTTTCTTTATTTCTTTCTGTTTTAATAATATAAAGCTAATATATTTTTACAATATTAAAATAATAATAAAAATTATAAAATTTTATTAATCCTTTTTAAGGTTGAGATTAGTTAGTTTATTTTCAGTTAGTTTATTTTCATTGTGATTTTTAAATAATGTTTAAGTCATTTATAGCTATTTTTTCAAAAGTGCGTAGGATATTTTAAAATGGAAAAAATTTCTACTTTTAATTTTAATATATTTTTTTATTTACTTTAAGAAATTCACACATAAAATTCAAAACATCTGAATTATATTAAAGAAATTATTATAATGTTGACGATTATCTAAGTTATAAAAACAATAAAGGAAATTTATTCTAATAACCCGTAATAACTATCTTTATTGAGATTAAAATCGATCGTCATACAAATACTTTGTTAAAATAAATGCTTTTTTTTTTTTTTTTTTTAAGTATGTTAGTACCGTTTCAAAAATAAATAACTAAATAAATATTAATAATATTACAATAAACTTTTAAAAATCTCCTTAAAATGAAGAAAACAAATCTTTATAATGCATTCAACTCTTAATACATGTAATATTTTAAATTCTAAAATTTATTTTTTATAGAACTGAAATTAAAAACTAAATATTCGAAATTATGGAAAAAAATATGTTAACCCTTTCCGGCACGAGCAAAATCTGTTTGTAAAATGAGAAATTATCGACTGTGACCAAAATTCAAAAACGAATTTTTTAAATATTTTGAATACTTCAAAACAATACTTCAAAGAATACTTTAAATACTTCAAAGAATTTAAACTTCTATTGTAAATGCAATATTAAAATATTATTGGTGCCGTTTGCAAGTTCGGAATTAAAATTAGGTATCCCAGACCGGGCACAGTGTGCCGGAACGGGTTAAACATTTAGAACTCTACACTCAATAGAAAATAATTCTCTACAAAAATTAATGCCGCGTTCAACATAAGGCCTTTGCTTTATAAAATCATTCGAAATAAATAAAGATATTTGCAAGCTCTATATGTGTGACTATGGCGTCATGGTATTACACTACTGCAAGCTACCATAGGACAGATTTCTGATTTGATCCTCATCGAGGGCAAGTGACATTTCTTCACTGTTGTTTAAATTAAATGTATGCACTGTTACAACTAATGGTGACACATTGCACCTTTTAGGGGTGAAAGGCTTGTCTCACTGGTGACATCCCTAAAGGAGCCAGAATGACACCTTTAATTAGGGTGAAAAGATGGCACCCTTAACCCAGAGTATCCAATAATAAAAAATTAAAAAATTTACAAACCGACCTTTGGCCGTCGAAGGATTCGAACTCACAACGTCTGATTACAAGCTCAGCGTTCTAACCACTCGGCCATCGAGCTCACCTTCATTCACTCATAGCCATAGATTTTACTTGCCGTCACAGAAAACAGAAAGACACACGTCACAGCCCATGCGCATGGTTCAGTTACCCGATGAGGTGCCACATTGCTGCCAATACGAAGTGTATGGCACCTTATTTAGCTCCATCACCCAGTAAGAGACCTGTCGGCACTGCAACCACATATCCAAGCCCCTATGGCACCCTAGGGTTCCAAATGCCCCGGGTTCCAATGGACCCTACAGCCTTTCCACCTCCGGGTCCCAAATGGCACCGGTTTGTCACCTTCACTTTTAACAGTGTGTGCTCTAACCTGATGTGTCTTTGTCTAAAGAATAAAAATCATAAAGATGCCAGTTTGTCCTTGGAAATTCTCTTTTGGCTTTCAAACTAAAATTTTTATGTAAAAAAAAAATGAAAAAAAAAAAAAAACCCGAAATATTTTGTCGAAAAAACGGAAATATTTCTAGAAAAAACGGAATTTTTTTTCCGTTAAAATGCGGAAATAGTACTGGCGTTTAGATTACCAGTACTATTTCCGTTTTTTATAACGGAAATAGTACTGGTAATAACTTGTATAACGGAAATTTTTTTACAGTGTACACCCAGAAGAATTAATGTGTACACATAAAATTCATTACTAGAATACTATTTTAGTTTGATGACAGGGGGAAAAAATTATAGGTAAAGGAATATAGATTTTCCACAAGATAATTATTTGGATTCTGTCTATTGCTGATGTGGATTATGCATAAATGAGCCGTTGTGCTAAATATGTGATTGTAATATATTAAAAAGCACTCAATTTCCCTTCAATATATTTTCTTCATTTAATAGCTGCATCTCTACCAGAACTGTTACATTTTAAATAAATACATTGAAAGTGCCATTATCTCAACTATTGTTTCTAATATAGTAAGAACATCTTTACAATAGCGTATGTTACTGCTACACTCAGGGGTGCCCAGAGAGGGGTTTGGTGACGCAAGATGCGTCATACAATGTAGTTTTGGGGGGATTTTGAGAAAAAGTACATTGTTGGGGGGGGGGGGGATTTTTAAATTCTAAATATTTCTTTTCTTGTCTTTTTTTTTTTTTTTTTTTTTTTTTTCTGTTAAAAAAAAAATTCTTGATTTTTTTAATATCACTTTTAAATTTTTTCAACATTTCATTTCTAGAATTGTTCCTGTGTTTTTTTTTTTCTTTCTTTCTTTAAATTCTAGATAAGGGCAATAAGAACTCATTCCGCTATGCTCAACTCGCTATCTTTTGTAAATCTTGATTCTTTTAATATCACTTTTAAATTTTTTCAACATTGAATTTTGAGAAATGTTCCTGTATTTTCTTTCTTTAAATTCTAGATAAGGGCAATATGAACTGATTCTGCGCTACATATTGCGCTATTTTTGGGTGCGTTCGTAATTATATAATACGTAGCACCTATAGTGGTCGTTCAGTTCGTCCGTCTGTCCGTCTGTCTGTCCGCATATAACAACGCAAAAACTACCCAACCGAATCGTTTGAAATTTAAAATACATAATTATTACATAATTTTGTCGAGTCATTTCAAATTTTATGAAACTCGGATGCATAGATCAATTAGAGGGGCAATCAAAAGTATTCAATTACATTATGGTCAATGGGGAAAAAGTTTCAAATATATTCTATACGTTTGAAATTTAAAATACATAATTATTATATAATTTTTTCGAGTTATTTCAAATTTTATGAAAATCGGATGCATAGATCAATTACAGGGACAATCAAAAGTATTCCATTACATTATGGTCAATGGGAAAAAATGTTTCAAATGCATCTTAATCGTGTTACACTCATGCGAACTTAATAAAATTTATATGCAACTATAAAGTACATATTATAATATACATCTTACATAATTTGCGGTACAAAGAACATTTGTTATTGATTTACAAGGCCACACAAACGTATTCCATTACATAATGGTATAGGGAGAATATTGTTTGATGAGCGTTTTAATTGTAATTCACTATTTACAATTTTATGAGATTGATATATGAAAGTAATATTTTTAAAACTTCGTTATCGTACGAACGCATCTAATTTGCTACGCTTCACGTGCAATTTCCAACTTGTTTGAATGTGCAGGATTAGGAGTAGAATAAATTTTACAATTGATATTCTGTTTAGGGTGAGGGGGGGTCAATGTTAAAGTGTGAAGATTTTTTTTTTTTTTTTGGGAGGGGGGGGATTTGCGTCATTGGGTATGGGGGGAGGATGGTCACCAGTGGCTACACTAATATTGTTCATTATACATTACTCGCTCCTTTTTGTGTTGACTACTGGCAACTGATTTGTAAAGAGGTGGGTCGAGAGTGGTGGGAGATAATCTTTGCAAATAATAGTAATATCTGAAATAGAAAAATGCAATAATTAAAAAAAAAATGCAAATTACCAAATCACACTCTTGCAAATATTAAGTTTCCTATACATTTTCATTTTCACCAATAATTTAAAATCGTATCTATTAAAATCGAGAACATTGAGGGATTAATGTTTTTAATTTTGAAGAGTATGTCACTATTGTAGCATTGTGTTTATATTCGGTATATTATTTAATAATAAAATAACACTGAAAAACAATGCTACATAAATTTTATTACAGAATTGTAATTTAACAAATCACAACGACTATTTGGAAAATGATATTTTCAAAGATTAAAAATTTTGACTTATGCTATGCATTAAACATTAATATTCCTAGACTAATGATTAAAAAAAAAAAAAAACAACTTGGGAATTGCACGTGAAGCGTAGCAAATGAGATGCGTTTGTACGATAACGAAGTTTTAAAAATATCACTCTCATATCAATCTCATAAAACTGTAAATAGTTAATTACAATTAAAATGCCAAACAAACAATGTTCTCCCTATACTATTATGTAATGGAATACTTTTAGTGTGGCTTTGTAAATCAATAACAAATATTCTTTGCACCACAGATTATGCAAAATGTATATTATAATATGTACTTTATAGATGCATATCAATTTTATTACGTTCGAATGAGTGTAACACCATTAAAATGCATTTGAAACATTTTTACCCATTGACCGTAATGTAAAAGAACACTTTTGATTGTCCGTGTAGTTGAATTATGCAACCGATTTTGATAAAATTTGAAATAACTCGGCAAAATTATGTAATAATTATGTATTTAAAATTTCAAACGATTAAAATGCATTTGAAACTTTTTTCCCCATTCACCGTAATGTAACGGAATCCTTTTGAGTGTCCTTGTAATTGATCTATGCATCCGATTTTCATAAAATTTGAAATGACTCGACAAAATTATGTAATAATTATGTATTTTAGATTTCAAATGATTCAGTTGGGTAGTTTTTGCGTTGTTATATGCGGACAGACAGACAGACAGACAGACGGACAGACGGACGGACTGAACAACAACAATAGGTGCTACCTATTTACATAATTACGAACGCACCTAAAAACCAGCAGTTTATAGATAGACAACTTTAACTGCTTAAAATGTGCATTTTTATTGGATGGAGTTAATCAGATTGACTTCTGATTTGATTCTGATTGACCTTATATTACGTACGACACGGATTAAGCATACACATTCCTGGACCCATTTAAATAAAATTTCAGTTTTACTATTTTCGGAACTGCAAATTTTTAAACTTCTAAACATAGCACATTTTAAACTTTTACATCGTTGCGTATTAAAAAAAAATGCACTTTTAAATGAAATTTGTTGTAAATCTTTATCACAATTTATTTTCAAATTATTATTATTATTATTATTATTTTAAGTTCTTGCTTTTTTGTCATCGTGACAACAGAAAGTATTCCATTTTTGGCCATTAAACATAGACCAATCAAAATACGAATAAATTAAAAAAAAAAAAAAAAAAAAAAAAAAAAACAGAAATATTCTGTTTTTGGACTTTAAACATGGACCAATCAAAAGACAAATAAAATGCGGAATTCCACCAATAAAAACATTCAGATATACTTCAGATTTCTCAATTCTCTACCGAGGACAACAACTAATTTCCAAATAGTTAATAATTTTTTCCATTTCGTATACAACGCTAAATTTTTATTTCTTGACTCGCAGTTCAAAATAGTTTGCAGCCCATTAAATCTGCTTAAATAATAAATATGGTAAATGAACGTATGAATAAAACAAAACGGTCACGAAATGCAAAACTTTTTTTGTTTTTTCATTTCCTTTTTCTTCCCCCCATAAAGCTTTACAGCTCGCGATAATTTTTAATTTATATATCGCCCATCAACTGGAAACGACCGAGCCACTATAAAAAATCATCCAATCTGTGATCAATTCCATTTGCGGGTAAACTCGTTAAGCTGCTCTCCTACACCTCTAAGTTCACAAAATTTATTTATTATTCCGCAATATCACACGAAAGCCACGTTTTCTGGCCACCCCAAAATTGGCGAGGAATCGTGACCGCATTAAACTTTCAAACCGCTTTTCTTTTTTTATATTTTTATTTTGGAGGGGCAATGATGAGGGGGGGAAGGAAGGAGGCTCTAGATCAGACGTTTAGCACCTGGGAAGCTCTGCATGCGAGCAACCAATCAGAGTGAATCAACGCAGGGGCTTTGCCAACGAGCCGAAAAGAAAAACCCTAGGTCCAAGATTTTCGTTACCTGGGTGCGCATTAAGAATTTTTTGTTTAGAAGCTTCTGCTATTCCCTTATCCGTGCAAGGGGATTTTTAAAACATATTAACGTAAAACGCAATAAAGAAATTTATCAGTTAAGAAACATTAAATGCTTAGAAAAGAGTCTCGACCGACATTTTAAAAAATTAGTAATTCATTTCTTTTTTCACTCGAGAAAAAAGCGGGAATATGCTGACCCCTGATCACACCGCTTAAGATTGTTTGGAAACACACGAATGTATAAATAAATAATTAAAAAAAAGAACTCAAAATGAATTTCCACGTAAAGTTCAGGTACAAACACCCCCTCTCCCAACCCGGGTAAAAAATTAATTTCTCTTTTTCATAGTTTTGTATTATTTTTTAAGTTATTTATGAAGAACAAATTTAACTATTTGTTCATACTTATCAGAAAAAATAAAATAAAAAATTAGTCAACTAAATTTCAAAATATTTTTTTAAAGGTCTACTTATACATATTTTCAGCAAAACTTTTTTCACTATTATATCGTAGGTTGGCGAAACTCTACTGATAGTGAACACTGGTTGGCTACACGTGAACCGAGTTCCGCATCTTCTAAGCTCTAGTGAGATCTAGAGAGAAGAGCTGCTCCGCCACTAAGACGTGAGTTGCAGTGAAGGTATCACCACAAGAAAGAACATTTTCTCGCAATTTTTTCCCACTCATTTAGCGCCAGAGATTTGTAATGATCGGAATTTTTTTTCACCTTTATTTTCGGAGGATAATGAGAATAGAGAAAAAAAGAAAGAAAATATGTAAGGTGATAAAAAGTCAATGGGTTGAGAAATTAGAAAGCTTAAAAATCTGAGAGCAGAATCCTAATTTAATGGATATTTATTATGAAATATGTAAATAAATATTAGCTTCATTACAAAAATGAATATTGAAAATTTTAAGTTAATGGGTATTTGCATTATGAAGTAAGCAAATAAATGTTAGTTATATGTTTATAATGTATTTTACAAAAAAATGACCGTTGTTAAATGATCGTTTTAATATTAGGTTATAACATTTTTTGTTATTGTTTGTTTTGTTTTCAGTTTTTTATATTTTCAAAGTATATGAAGGTGAGTCTTGACATAAAAATAATTATAGCATAATCACAAAATAAAATTTTCATATGACCTTTTTAAATGATAACATTAAAATTAATTAACTTAAAATCAGTTTTTAAAGACATTACGTTCTTATGCGAATTATGATTTTAAAGCATGTGTTTTTATTAAAATGGCAATAAGATTTTTTTTAAAAGTAACGATGAAAAATTTTATTGCAAATTTGAAAAATGAAAATTGAATGCTGTTTTTTAAATGGACTGCAGTCGTTATTATTTATTTATTTATATTTTTTTTCATAATAGAAATATAAAAGTTTCTTCAAATATAGAGTAATCCGTTGCAAAAATGGGTACCAAGTGGAAAATATTTTCTAAAAACACAAAAGAGTTATTTAAAAAAGCTGCAAAATTTTTTATGAACAGATTACAATGTAACAATCAGAAAAAATAATAATATTGCAAGAAAACAAAAAACAATAAATATATTTTTTAGAAATGATTGGCCCATTCTGCCATGTTATTTTCATCTGAATTTGCAAAATGCCTATAAATGTACAAAAGGAAGTATGACTAAGAAAGTGACAAATTTTCGTAAATATTTAACTTAAATCTTTTTTTTTTTTTTTTTTTTTTTTCATTTGTAGATTATTTATTTGTTTAAAGCTCTTAATTTCGTGATTGCGTTAATTTAGGTTAATGGTAATTAAACTGATGTTTTAAGGGCTGTTGTAGTTTTAGATTAACACTTTTGAACCTAAATTACTAAGCGCCTAATAAATCAATTTCAGAAAAGATGTTTTCTCTGTCATTTACAATGTCTATTTTGTTTGGGAAAAACCTATAAATAACTATCTATATTATTATTTTAGCTTTAGAATTGAAGAGGTTAATCCTATTGAAAATTCACAGACAAAGACAGTCTCGTTATCTTCACTATCTATTGCCGCACAGGAATTATGTGTCCATTTTTAGGTAGCTTTCATTACAAAAAGTAAAAAGCTACCTATTGCAGCCGTCCGGAGGAAAGCACTTGCGGAAAATTTTGGTATATTTTCACCGATCATGACCCCCAGACCCCAAAACCACCCTCCGTTCAAATGTTGACATATATATATATATAACCATATATATACATATATATATATATATATCTGATTTTTGTCATGCGATAACTAACGTATTTATGAACCGATTTGAATGAAACTTGGTATGTACATAGTACATACAAATGTCTCGACCGAGTTCGTTGGTCAGCATCATCCGCCATTTTGTTCCAAAATGGTGGCCATTTTAAATTTTTAAAAAAATTTAAAACTTAAAATTAAATGCGAAAAAATTAAAAGTTGAAAAATATTTTAATTTTACGTGTTAGAACTTAAAACAACGATTCCAGAACACTTTTTATTTTGTCTATATCTTAAAAAATGATTGAGTTATAGCACTTTGAATTTTTCTTATGGCTGACATTTTGAAACGATCTGATTTTTGTCACGTGATAACACGCGTATTTATGAACCGATTTCAATGAAACTTGGTATGTACATAGTACATACAAATGTCTCGACCGAGTTCGTTGGCCAGCATCATCAGCCATTTTGTTTCAAAATGGTGGGCATTTTAATTTTTTTAAAAAATTTAAAATTTAAAATTAAATGCGAAATATCAAAAGTTGAAAAATATTTTTCTTTTACGTGTTAGAACTTGAAACAACGATTCCAGAACACTTTTTATTTTGTCTATATCTTACAAAATGATTGAGTTATAGCACTTTGAATTTTTCTTATGGCTGACATTTTGAAACGGTCTGATCTGAACGATCCACAAAGTTGCTTTAAAATGGCATACACTTTATGATATCGTGGAATTTAGTGACTCTCCAAATCGCTTAAAATAAAACCAGATTGAATAAAAGATGACTAATTTCTAAAAATTCCTATTAATATTCAGTCTTGACAAAAACAAGCATTCAATCTTATAAAATCACTAATTTTATTAGATTATTTTCACTAATTTGAGATTAGTATTTTTGAACAATGTAACTTACTTTAAAATAAATAAATAAATATATAAGTATATGAAAGCTACCTCTTCCTCCCGGCATTGCCGGAAGGACTTTTAACACATGGAACAAGCGATCCTACCTTCAACTTACTTTGAATAAAATTCACTGCAATACACACAGCCATAACAAACGAGTTAAAAACGTTTCGCCACAGAATGGGGTACTTCTCCGTTAGGAAAAATCAAAAAAGGACAAAAAGAAAAAAGTTAAATAAATAAATAAAATAAAATAAAAAGCCGGCCATTTTGATTATTTTTCAAACTTAATTTATTTGAAATTTCTTCCAAAACCAGCAATTCATTAATGAATGTTAATGTTTAGGGGGTAGCTTAACTATGGCTTTTAAAATAAAATGTTCTTTAGCCAAATCATCGACTGAGTTCGATTTAGGGATCTAATATATTTATTTGCATTTCAACAGTATAATTAAGAATAATAAATAGTTATTAGTAACCAAGTTTTTCTATTTAATAATTAGTAGGGAATAATGTTATTAAAAGTAAATATTTTTTACATTAATTAATAACTTTATATTGAAACATGTTAAGTTTTTTTTTCTATTAAACATAAACATCATTAAATATGTGAAAAAAAAATAGTAAATATGTTAAACGGCATAATCAAACATTATAAGCACAAGGTGAAACCCCTCGAATTTCGACGAAAGTAAATGTTTAAGAAGGAACTGTTTTATTGATTCATAATGAACCTACAAAATTAACTACAATAAAAATGTATCTTACAATGGTCAATCTAACTCTCAAACAAATATTATTTATAAAACTAAAATTAAAGAAAAAAAATACTTATTCTATAAAACTAAATTGTCTAAATTATTAAAATTAAACTTTAATCGCATGTATAAAAATATAATAATAAAGCCAAATATAATAAATATCAGTTATTAAGATGAAATTATCAATTGAGGCTCTTATGTTTGGTATAAATGCGTATGAAAAAAAAATATTTCAAATTGACACGATTTTAGAATTTCACGTGAAATCGAAACCTGTCATAATTTCCCTCTTCTCACAATTTACATGCGCACATTTCAATTTTTTTCAATTTTAAAAGAAAATGGCGTGTTTCTGTTGCCACAATTACAAAATTCGTAACTAAAAACTATAAAAAATTTATGTCAAGAATAAATTGAGATACAGCTTTCAAAGAAATTGCATTTAAAAGTACTTTTTTTTTCTCAATACAATATGATGGTTAAAAGATGAAAATGGGCGATATTTCGAAGTATAAAACTTGTAGTACCGATAATTGCAAACCGAATTGCAGGGGAAAGTGTTGCCATTCGCAAAATGACGTATGCGTTACGCACAGATACGTTTGGTCTTTATAATAGATACTTTATTATGCATCTCATATAAGTTGAATTACCACTTTGTTAGACATGGATTTTAAACATCTTATAGGCACTGTTACACATATACTTCTGCTTTGCATAAAAATTACTAAATTACTAAAAGAACTACAGTACAAACAATGTAAATCAGACCAATACCTCTTTAAAAAGGTCGCAAACATTAACATTAACTCTTACATTATCGTCTATGTAGATGACATCCTAGTGGCTGCAAATGCAACAAATATCGAAAGTTCATATAGTGAACTGTCAAAAGACGTACAAATTAAAACTCTCGGAAAAGTGCGCCAATATCACCGTATAAATATCATGCATTTAAAGGACGGTAGCCCCATACTAGATCAGGGAGGAAAAATTAACGAGATCATAAAAAAATTCAATCCCACCTACACTCTGATGAGCCCAGATTACCATAATATTCACTCAAAAACTGATGAATTGGATGCAAATAAGAATTATAAATAAAGAATACTGCCCAGTTAAACTGATGGCATTGAGCTCACAGGCTACAATGCTACAAATACTAATTGTACATTAAAGCCTTATATTTTCAAGGGTTAATTCCGTTCGAAAAAAAATTAAGAAGGGGAAACAGCTCTCCCCTTTCCTCTTTTTTTATACTTAATCATTGAACCTCCTATACTATCAAAGACATGCTTTATCATATAAAAAATCTATATCCAAAATTCAGAGCAAATGAGATAATTCTTAATAAAAACCCATTTAGCACTTACATAACTTAAAAGGAGTTATCCCCCTCTTTTATACTTAACCATTAAACTTCCAAAACTATTCAGAGATTTGAACGAAATCTGAAAATTCTGCTTGAAAAACCCATTTATATAAATTAAGGGGGGAGGGGCATTAGAACCCCGGTTCCCCCTATTTATACTTATTCAATGAACACCTAATAACAGTCACGGAATCGCCTCATCAGAATGATTCTAATCTAAATTTTGAACGAAAACTTAATTCTGCATGAAAATCCCATTTATATCAATTAAGGGGAGGGGCATGAGTCCCCCGTTCCCCCTCTTATACATATCGAATGAACTCCAAAAACTAATCAGGGAAGCGCCTTGTCAGGATATACCTACATACAAAATTTCAAGTGGATCGGATATTTTTATCACGAGTTATCGCGGTACGCACGAACGAACATACAGAACGGACGGACATATAAGCTCTCAGGCTATGATAGCCTGTGAGCTAAATAAAAAAGAATATTGCCCAGTTAAACTGATGGCATTGAGCTCACAGGCTACGCATACTAATTGTACATTACAGCCTTGTATTTCCGTTAATTCCGTTCGAAAAAAAAAGTAAAAAGGGATAACAGCTCTCCCCTTTCTCCTTTTTTATACTTAATCATTGAACCTCCTATACTATCAAGTACATGCTTTATCATATTAAAAAACCTATATCCAAAATTCAGAGCAATCGGATAATTCTTAATAAAAACCCATTTAGCATTTATATAATTTAAGAGGAGTTATTCTCCTCTTTTATACTTAACCCTTAAACTTCCAAAACTATTCAGAGATTTGAACGAAATCTGACAATTCTGACTGAAAAATCCATTTATACAAGTTAAGGGGAGGGGCATTAGAACCCCCGTTCCCCCTGTTTATACTTATTCAATGAACACCTAATAACAGCCACGGACTCGCCTCATCAGAATGATCCTATATCTAAATTTTGAACGAAAACTGTTAATTCTGCATGAAAATCCCGTTTATATCAATTAAGGGGAGGGGCATGAGCCCCCCGTTCCCCCTGTTTATACTTATTCAATGAACACCTAATAACAGTCACGGAATCGCCTCATCAGAATGATCCTATATCTAAATTTTGAACGAAAACTGTTAATTCTGCATGAAAATCCCGTTTATATCAATTAAGGGAGGGGGGCATGAGCCCCCCGTTCCCCCTGTTTATACTTATTCAATGAACACCTAATGACAGTCACGGAATCGCCTCATCAGAATAATCCTATATCTAAATTTTGAACGAAAACTGTTAATCCTGCATGAAAATCCCGTTTATATCAATTAAGGGGAGGGGCATGAGCCCCCCGTTCCTCCTGTTTATACTTATTCAATGAACACCTAATAACAGTCACGGAATCACCTCATCAGAATGATCCTATATCTAAATTTTGAACGAAAACTGTTAATTCTGCATGAAAATCCCGTGTATATCAATTAAGGGGGGGGGGCATGAGCCCCCCGTTCTCCCTCTTATACATATCGAATGAACTCCAAAAACTAATCAGGGAAGCGCCTTATCAGGATATACCTATATACAAAATTTCAAGTGGATCCGATATTTTTATTATGAGTTATCGCGTTACGCACGAACGAACATACGAACGTACATACAGAACGGACGGGCACATAAGCTCTCAGGCTATGATAGCCTGTGAGCTAAAAACATTGAGGGCTCTACTATATATATTTACCATCACGAGGCCCGGAATTTCCGTAAGCATAAATATCTTAGGGCGTAGAAACGAAAACCACAGGCTTGCTGTTGAGAGAGTAATCACGTACCTAAAAACGATGAAAGATTTTAAATTTCTGATTGATAGCAGTAAACCTCTGGTATAACGGGTCACTGCAAGAGTGACTGGGTCGGTGATAAAAGTGATAGAAAGTCAAACCAGTGGACATCTATTGTGATATATCTATCTATCTAAATTGGGGTACAATATAATTTTGTGGACTTAAAGAAAACAAAGACGAGTGGCTCTGTCCTCAACTGAGGCAGAATTCGTCTCCGCATCCAGCGCGGTACAAGAGCTGGAATGGCTACTTGAGGGCCTTAAAGACCTGTACTTAAACAAGGACTTACCAATAACCATCTATGAGGACAATATACGATGTATAAGATTCACAGAATCTGATAAACATCAGGATAGATCGAAGCATTTTACCGTAAAACTCCACCATATTAGACATTTGAAAGAAAAGGGAACATTATCCCTATAATATTGTGCTTCTACGTATTGGAAGAAAACTCTACTTTATTGTCCATGGATGGCGCGTGTCCATAAACTCTTCGTATTGTCATATTTAACCGTAACTGGCTACATCAGTAAGAAAAATAAGAAGCTGTAACTTGTGCTAAACGTAACGTAATACATTTTTCTTTCCTTTAATATCACTTGATATGATTTTATAATAGGTTATGGGGCCCAGTCACGTAGGTGGCCTGAAGTGAGATGAATGAGCTTGTCTTAATGAGAAGAATGAGCTTGTCTTAAATTAAAATTTGTATGTACGTTTTGATTTAATTTCTACGACGATCGTTAAGCCTAACGAAGCAAGCGCTTTTGTGAACTGTTTTCAGAACTTTTTGTTGGTTTTCCTAGTCAAGATGGAAGGTGACAAAGTGAAAATAGAAAAGCTTTTAGACTCAAATAATAGGTCACAATGGAAATTTCAAGTACGTTCCATTTTAGATGCTTGCGATGCGTTGGAATTAATTGATGGAACGCATGTGCAACCGACAGCCGGTAATACTAATTACGATGCTGAATTGAAAAAAATGGAAGAAAGCCAACAAAGTGTCAAAAGAGATTTTTGCGACAATGATAGATAAAAAGCTCTTATCTTTAATTATGAACTGTGAAAATGCTTGATAAATGTGGTTGAAGTTATTGGATGTGTATGAGCAACGATCATCGGACTCTGTTTATTTACGACAAACTCAATTCCGAGAGTATCGCCACGTTACTGGTGATGATATAGTTACACGTATCAGTAAAATTGAATCTTTCGCTCGACGTTTGGGTGAACTAAGAGAACCAATATCCGATTCATTATTCATGAAAACTATTCTGAATACATTACTTTCACAATATCGCCAGTTTCATAGTGCTTGGGACTCAACATCATTGGATGACCGAACACTGTCGAAATTAACATCTAGACTGATGATTGAAGAAACTAGATTAGGTATTGCTGGTGTGAATATAAATCGTGAATCAGCTTTGTTAATGGATAAACGTCAACCAAATATTTTCCCCAAAATCAGAAATGCTGAAAATGATTTGTGTGGGGGAGTAAACATAACCCCCATACTAATTGTAGAGATGGTCGTTTTCGTAATTTGTGGAGAAACATTAAGATCCGCAAGAACTCATTCATTGAGTTCTCATCCCGAGTTTGAAAGAAATTGACGAAACAGACAGTCAATAAAATCACAACTTCTTGAGCACAACAAATTGGTCTTTTATTGGGTGCACATTTTCCCAGCCATAAGGCTAGGCACAAATTTAAAGCAGGGAGGTGTCACATGTTACATAAAAATTTAAAATCTTCTACCCCGAAACACTCGTGTATTCCAGTTTTATTGCATTGGCTCAAACTAGCCAAAACTCGCCAATATTTTATGAACCAGATAAAAATGAGACACAATTTGGCGAAAAACTTAACAACCCTAATAAACTACTCTGATGACATGTATTATTATTTCATCAACATTTAATAACATATTCCATAAATTATTACCTCATTATCTCAGAAATAGGAAGGACAGATTTCTGTAATAACTGTCACATTAAATTATTCCTTTTGATTTAAAAAGTGTTTTTCCAAAAAGAAATTACCCTTTTGTTTATAAAAATGATGATTGCACCCAGAAGATTCAATATCTATCTATAATAATAAATAAATTAATTAACCAGTAAATTACAAGTTATTTATGACTATTGCTTAAATTATAAAATCGAATTGTGCAATGAAATGCAATCCTTCTATAATGTCTAACGGAAGAGTGAAATGTTTATTTATGAGATACAAAATTAATATTATTACCTAAAATAATCTAAAAGTAATAAATCACAGCAAAATCAAATACATTTATTTACAAAAGGTATAACGGCTGTTGAAATAATTTGCAATGTATTTATTTGTCTTTATTAAGATTTAAAAAGAAAATATTAAAAGAAGGAATGATTAATGAAAAAAAAGATTCTTTTTTTGAAGAAATCTCGAGCCTGAATAAATTAGTTATTTAGTTTAATAATTAACATTTCTTAATGAAGTTAAGTCAAATATATGTGATTAACATCACATTCATTTCAAGAATGAAAAAGGCAAATATGACAAAAGGAAATCGAAATTACGATGCTGGACATGTGGACGTGGAGGGCCACATCTGAGACGAAATTGTGTCAAAAATCAACAGAATAATAGAGATTTTGATAAGAATAATGAAGATGTTCAAGGTTTTGCTTTTGTAAACACATTTAACTCAGATAAATTAGGAAGATCAAAATGGATAATTGACTCTGGTTGTACTCAGCATGTGTGTTGGAAACCTGAATTTTTTACGACAGATAAAGAATTAGAAGAAACAATTATATTTGAACTTGGTGATGGCAGAAAAATATTAGCCAAAGGTATTAATATCAGAATTCGTTCAAATCTAGATGGAAAAGAACACCATTTTTAGGTAGCTTTCATTACAAAAAGTAAAAAGCTACCTATTGCAGCCGTCCGGAGGAAAGCACTTCCGGAAAATTTTGGTATATTTTCACCGATCATGACCCCCAGACCCCAAAACCACCCTCCGTTCAAATGTTGACATATATATATATATATATATATATAACCATATATATATATATATATATATCTGATTTTTGTCATGCGATAACTAACGTATTTATGAATCGATTTCTATGAAACTTGGTATGTACATAGTACATACAAATGTCTCGACCGAGTTCGTTGGCCAGCATCATCCGCCATTTTGTTTCAAAATGGCGGCCATTTTAAATTTTTTAAAAAATTTAAAATTTAAAATTAAATGTGAAAAAATTAAAAGTTGAAAATTATTTTTCTTTTACGTGTTAGAACTTAAAACAAAGATTCCAGAAAACTTTTTATTTTGTCTATATCTTAAAAAATGATTGAGTTATAGCACTTTGAATTTTTCTTATGGCTGACATTTTGAAACGATCTGATTTTTGTCACGTAAGAACACGCGCATTTATGAACCGATTTCAATGAAACTTGGTATGTACATAGTACATACAAATGTCTTGACCGAGTTCGTTGGCCAGCATTATCCGCCATTTTGTTTCAAAATGGCGGCCATTTTAAATTTTAAAAAAATTTAAAATTTAAAATTAAATGTGAAAAAATTAAAAGTTGAAAAATATTTTTCTTTTACGTGTTAGAACTTAAAACAAAGATTCCAGAACACTTTTTATTTTGTCTATATCTTAAAAAATGATTGAGTTATAGAACTTTGAATTTTTCTTATGGCTGACATTTTGAAACGATCTGATTTTTGTCACGTAATAACATGCGCATTTATGAACCGATTTCAATGAAACTTGGTATGTACATAGTACATACAAATGTCTCGACCGAGTTCGTTGGCCAGCATCATCCGCCATTTTGTTTCAAAATGGTGGCCATTTTAAATTTTTTAAAAAATTTAAAATTTAAAATTAAATGCGAAAAAATCAAAATTTGAAAAATATTTTTCTTTTAAGTGTTAGAACTTAAAACAACGATTCCAGAACACTTTTTATTTTGTCTATATCTTACAAAATGATTGAGTTATAGCCAGTGCTGTAATTGGAAAAAAATGTTTGCGGGAACTCTCTTTTCCATAGAGTCCATGTTGGTGTTACTGGGTTTTTGTTAAGCTAAAAGACAATTTAAAACATTTAGCCCAAAATCAACTTTTCTGAGCTAACAGTTTTAATTTTTATACTCTAGTTTTTAGATATTGTAATTGTATAGCATTTTTTAAATGAATTTTATAAATCGCGTTGTAACATTTTCTATCACGAAGCAAAATTTAATTGAAATAACAGAATTTTTTCATAAAGAACGATAATGATATATATATATATATATATATATATATTTTTTATTTACAATAAACTATCTCGTCTGTAGGTCTTCTTCCGAGAACCAAGATTATTGACCATATGGTTCAATATCCCTCTTTTAATCTTTTAATAAAGATTTAAATTTTCGCATCTGTCATGATGTTTTCATGCAGCTGATTTACTCTTTCGCTTTCCGATATTGAATCGGATACAGTTTTCATATGCACTAGAAGAAAACTTAGCTATCTGGCTCATTTTCAGTATCAATAAACTTTATAAATATTGTTATAATACATAACAATCATTATCATTATAATTGATTTGAAAAAAAAAAAAAAAAAAGAAAGAAAGAAAGAAAAATTTATGCTCGTGCGCGATATTTGATATTATTTATTTTTACATTGACAATTTAAATATTTCTGGGAACGGCGTTCCCACGTGTTCCCGCCCAATTACAGCACTGGTTATAGCACTTTGAATTTTGCTTATGGCTGACATTTTGAAACGGTCTGATCTGACTGATCCATCATGTTGCTTTAAAATGGCATACACTTTATGATATCGTGGAATTTGGTGACTCTAAATCGCTTAAAATAAAACCAAGTTGAATAAAAGATGACTAATTTCTAAAAATTCCAATTAATATTCAGTCTTGACAAAAACTAGTATTCAATCTTATAAAATCACTAATTTTATAAGATTATTTTCACTAATTTGAACTTAGTATTTTTGAACAATGTAACTTACTTTAAAATAAATAAATAAATGTATAAGTATATGAAAGCTACCTCTTCCTCCCGGCATTGCCGGAAGGACTTTTTTATGTTATGTATGCTCTTGAAATAAAAGCAAATTTATTTTCTGTAAGATCATCAGCAGAAAAGGGTTTCAAACAAATCGTAGAAGGGAAAAAGTGGTAATTTCTGAAAAACAATAAGTTTATTGTTGAAGGAAATCGATATGGAAATATGTACTTCTTGGATATAGATACTCTGGAAAATAAAGAAACTAGTCTTATGGTAAGAAATCATAAGGAACATTCTCTTCAAGTATGGCATAAAAGACTTGGTCATCAGAATAAAAATCATGTTAAAGAATTGCTGAAAATGAAAGGAATTGTGGTATCACAAACTGATGAGACAGAATATTGTGATGGTTGTGCAACTGGAAAATTTCAGAGAACTAATTTTAGAGAAATGCCAAAAGCCACTAAAGCAGGAGATCTACTTGTTAGTGATGTCTGCGGTCCAATGTAAGAACCATCATTTCAAGGTTCTAAATATTTTGTTACATTCAAGGATGATTATACCCAATTCCGTAAAGTTTATTTTATGCAACATAAGAGTGAAGTGAAAGATAAATTGCAACAGTACTTAGCATATGTCAAACTCAAACTGGAAATACAGTTAAGGCAGTGATGTCAGATAATGGAGGAGAGTATAAAGATCAAGATTTCATAGATTGCCTGAATTAAAATGGAATTGAAATCGGCCGATCACCTGCATATCCACCTCAACAAAACGGACGTGGTGAACGTGAGAATAGAACATTGCTAGAAATGGCAAGAACAATGTTGTTGACAAAAGGACTGCCAAAACGCTTCTGGGCTGAAGCATTGAACTGTTCTGTATATATCTTAAATCGTATTGGTAAAAGTCGCGAGAAAAGTAACACACCTTATGAAGCATGGTATGGAAGGGAATATTCATTGAAGCACCTGAGAATTTTCGGAAGTGAATGCGATGTCCAAATTCCTAAGCAAAGACGTGCAGACAAGAAGTTTGGTAGAATAAGTATGGGTGGAATCTTTGTGGAGTATGAAGAAGTTACTGGAAATTATAAAGTATATACAGGTGAAAATCGAATTGAAATAAATAGAGATGTTGAATTTCATGGAGTTTCAGTGCCTAATACATTGATAGATTGGAGCCAGGGAGAGCAAGAGGTGGAATTAATAGAAAAGGAAGACCAAGTTGATCAATTAGAACAACAAGAACCAGTGAAGTACCAGTTGAGAGATCGAGCAAGAATACAACCCCCTATACGCTATTCCGATCTGTGTCAAAAGGTAATCGAACGCCAGTCATATAAGGAAGCTATGGAAACACTAGATTTGGCATATGCAATTGGAAAAGCTGCACAGTGAATGTCAACACCTACCGTTGGTTCATGGAAATTTATGAATAAATTTTTGAGGTATCTGAAAGGTAAGTTAAGCAAGGGAATCCACTACAGTGGCTTAACAGATGGTTATGTCAATGTGTTTTCTGATGCTGACTACGGTGGTGATGTGGAAACCAGAAGATCCATAACAGGATACATTTCAACTTTAGGTGACGGTGCAATTACTTAGGGTAGTCAACGTCAAGGATGTGTAGCACTTTCTACGACAGAGTCTGAATACATGGCTGCATCAATTGCATCCAAAGAGCTGGTCTGGTTGACCAATTTGATACGTGAATTCCATCCCGGAATAAATGGGCGCCTGCTTGTGGATAATGAAAGTGAAATTCCGTTAGCCAATAATCCAACTATCCACAGGCGCACCAAACACGTAGCCATTAAATTCCATTACATAAGAGAATTAGTGGAAGAGAAGAAAATCTTAATAGAGTATGTAGACACTGTGAACCAAGTAGCAGATATGATGACCAAGCCTATGGGTCATTTGCGTTTAAAAGAACTAAGTGCTAATATTGGACTCTCATAATACTGTTAATTATTAATATTTCAGGAAAAGTCCAGTTTTAGGGAGAGTATTGGAAGAAAACTGTACTTTATTGTTCATGGATGGCGTGTGTCCATAAACTCTTTGTATTGTCATATTTAACCGTAACTGGCTACATCAGTAAAAAAAATAAGAAGCTGTAACTTATGCTAAACGTAACGTAATAAATTTTTCTTTCCTTTTATCTCACTTGATATGATTTTATAATACTACGGACATGGTGGTAGACGCGCTTACGAAGACTCTGCCTAAATCTCAGTTTGAAAAACTGAGGTCGCAGCTACAGCTATTATCCCCGCGATTTGAAAATCGCAAGTGAGTGGATGTAATGAACCGTGAAAATGAAAGGTTGTACGATTTTCAACTCGCAGAACTAATGACAGGTGAAGCCACCTCTCGACATGTATCTCTACTGACGATTTCACAGCAGAAAGAATGACTGTTGGACTCTGAGTTTAAAAAAAAAAAATTATGACTACTAACATTATAATTTTTTATTCTTCTCCTTTTTTTAGCATATCTCAACGATATAGATGTTTCCTTGGAGTCGGAAAATAGTTGGATGCAAATGTTTGACCACCGTTTTCTCCTCCACGTCCACACTTATTTAAATAACTTATTAATTATTACGCAATTTCTAATTATGTTTCTTCATATTTTTTAGTATGTGTATTTAGCTAAGAACTGTACGTGAATTAAAGTAGTTATATAAAATATTTAATGCGTTTTGAAAAGAAGAGATCAGCGGCACTCACTTACACAAATAAATTATCCACATAATTTTTATTAGCTAACACAATAAAAACCCAAGACAGTCATGAGATATGCGTCGATGGTCAACTTCGTGAAGGAATGCTCAGGTAAAAAAATTATTATTTTCACTTATCTATTAATGAAAAAGGAAACTGAATTATTTTATTAAAGACCAGTAATGATTGATAAGTTAAATAATAGCACTTGATTTGAAAATATTTAAGGGTGTATTTCGATTCAAACTGCTTATGTTCTGATTTATTTTTAAATTCATTTTTGCTCTCATATGCATCAAACTGGCAAATTGTCATATCCAGAATGTACTCAAGGTGCCGTAATCATCGATTCTTTGATAAATGCTGAAAATATTGCAAAAAAAGCAATCCTAAGAAGGCATTTTGAACCGATTTTTCCCAAGGGGGGAGATCTGTGGACGAAAAAAAGGGTCATACTTTGAAGATAATTGTTTATAAATCAAATTCTAATGAATTGAGCGTAAAATCACTTCACACGGCACCTTATACGTCTCTTCAAACATCCCCTCAGCAAATTTCATGTTTCTACTTTTAAAAATGTGTCTGAAATTGTATCAGAAAGTTTCGAGCTGTTGAAGATGGAAAAGCGTTTTTTCAAATACACTCTTAAACGAGGAGTGCAGTGGATAGAGAAAAAAGTTACAAAGAAAGTACTTGAATGGCAAAGAACGCATGGAGAAAAAAGGAGAAAACTGTTTAAATTCTTCTTAAAAACAAAACAAAAAAAAGTTGGTAGAATTTTATTATTAACATAACTGTGTTGCGTTTCTGTATAGCTTTTTATGTTGATATATTAAATCTTTCTGAATTTTCTTCTGCGGGGCCTTATACCAGGAACATATCAATTTCTTCTCCACTAAAGGAATCATGTTTTCTGTAATAGATTAGTAGTATCTGAGAATTTATGAGTAGGTAAATTTTATTAGGCAAGTGGGAGGAATTAGGGATGATGTGTCACTTCTTGCGCGTGATTCTATTGCTATCTACTTCCCCTCAGATGATCTCGTAGACACAACTCTTTACTCATATGTCTTCATTTTTAACTGTCTGTAGACAACCTGAGAGATCAATAATAATATAACAAATCAAAGCAGTAGGAAACATATATTATGGTTATATATGAAATGTTTAATGACTGGTACGTATATAGACAGTAAAGTGTTCGTTATTATTTTGTTTATAAGTGCCTTAGTATGAGTTGGGTTTTTAGTAGCATCTATATTTTTTGCAGCGAATTCGCTTGCACAAATTTTTTTAAATCAATTTATTTCAGCTTCGTATACAAACAGTCGATTTTTGTGTACAATGCAATATTTTATTGATTTTATTGAACAATAGTTATTTTGATTTTGTCTTGTATTTGTTGTTTTGACTTTCGAGATTAATTTTGTGAATGCACGAAACACTTACGAAATACATATCCCTCCCTCTCCCCCCACACACACATACATACGCGTACAAGTGCAGACACAGACACACACATGTATATGCGTTCCAAACAATTTGTGAGCCTGATGAATCTACTTTGGTTCTTGAAATTTTGATTATACTCCTTTTAATTTATTTTTCCGTGTTTTAATGTAGTAATTTGTATTACATTTAATGGTTATATGTGCGTGTAAGTATATGTATATATATATATTATAGTTTTCCTTGTTGAAGTCGGTTAATCAGAATAAAAACAAAATAAAATCGAATTGAATATAAACTATTTGTATTTTTTTTTAAATCCCGAGATTTAAAGTAATATTTCTTGATATTCCTTGCCTATTATAGTTAAAAAGTAATGATTAAAAATATATATATTTCTCATTTTTTTATTTACATATTTTAATCTCTTAAGTCTTTACATTATATTTTATCACAGTCTAAATTTAAAGTGTCAATCGGCATTTTCTTTCTTTTTTTCTTCTCTGTTTTTTTAATTTATTGTATTTTTTAATGGAACCAAAGTCATTGAAGAGATGAGAAAAGTATTTAAGTTATAAAACTCATCTGAAAGAAACCTTTAGCATAACTAAATCGGCACTTTCCTTTCTGTAAAAGAAGTAAAAAACGATTGAAGAAACTGATTTTAAAACACTTTCTCTAATTTATACCATTAAGACGAATCCAAGAGAATCTATCAAAAAAGATTAAATCCTTCAAGAAATCCTTTTCGTAAGAAATACATTTACAAATGAAATCTGATTATTAAACTCTTCCATTTCAAATCGTTCAGAGCCGTTCACAAGAAAAGCTTCTTCCTCCTTATAACTGTGGAATCGAATAAAAATAAACAAAACCTTTCCGAGATCGCAACAGAATGCGAAGTTCCTTTACTCGAAACACCACTTAGGAAATCAAGTCAAATATAAAACCGGACATAAAGAAAAGGCCGAAAATAAACAACAAAACGGGCCCTCGGAAAAAAAAGTTTTTTTTTTCATCCAAGTTTTTTCAATTCGCCTCTTTTGAGATTCACCGTAGACGAAGAGCATCGTCTAAAAGAGTTTTTATTAGGATAATGAGGGGTGGCCAGAGCACGATTTCACCATTAACGAGATAGCATTTCTCACCCCTCGGTGTGATGGGGGGGAGGGGGGGGGCAGAGAATCACAGCTCGGTATAATATAAGGAAGCCTATTCTAGAGTATATCTAATGTCGTAGAATAATGTATATCAAAGCAGGAGAGACGTATACCGTAAGTGATGAACGAATGAGTCTCGAGGGTATGCGATTGAGTTCACGCATCAGGAAATATGGAGGAACAAATATGAAACAATTAGAGACATGAACTGAAGAACAGCACTCTTAGTGAAATGTGCTCTTCTCAATAAATATTATTCTTTTATGATTTTTATTATTTTTCTCTATTATGATTATTATTATTTTTTAATTACAATTCTTATTTTTGGCACATTTAATGTTGCATGACTGTGTCAACTTCAGACAATAATTTAATCATAGATATCAAATTTCCTGGCCTTTTCTTTTCCTTTTTTTTTTTTTTTTTTTTTTTTCCAAGTCAGATAAATACGTTTTGAGTCAAAATATTTACTCTATTAACTGTGTGTTGTTTCTTTATGGTGCTTGTTTGTTTTCATTTATTAAACATAAGGTTCAAAATATGTACATATTTTGAACCACAGAGGTTAGCAGATACACACACAAGATTGAGTGAGAGTCACAAGGTTGGCAAATATATACGAGTTTCTTTGAACTTGGAGAATGTATTTAGAACGAAATGGAATGAAAAACGATGAAATTTGCAGTATGTAAAATTTAAACCTAAGTTAGTCCAATTTTGGCCTGAATAATCAACAGAAAGAGCAATTGAACTGCATTTATTTTTTTAATCCGTTGTAAGAAATCTACTATATCTCATTTAAATTCCTATGAATTGTTCAGAAACCAGCATAGGAAAAACCAATGTAAAATCAACTCAACTCGAAATTTTGGCTAAATCCATAAGTATACTGCAAAACTTAAAACGATTCGATCAGTTATCACGTATATAATCATATCAGTAGACATTAAAGTGAAGTCTTCTTAAATTTGTAGGACGGAGAAAACTTACTTTCGCCTGTCGAAGATCACCCGAAGAGTTTGAACTGAACCTTATTCTAGCATGAGGTCAAGAATCTCTTTTTTATCCTAAGAAATTAATGTTTATTGGTGACATCACTTACTATATAGTGATGTCCAAAAGTGGATAGTCTAAGCAACTGTTGTTTTCTACGAAAATGCAGAGATGATTTAAGGGAATGCAAGAGCATTCCGGAAAGCTTTGAACGGAATTGTGATTCCAGTTCCATAGGATATTCACAGGGTAGATTTTTATTCTTCGACAATCCGAAGTTCTTGGTTTTGAAAGCCGGCAAGAATTGTCATTTCTGATCAAAGGGAAACAAGTGCTGTCCATTATAGGCCGACAGAAAGCAAAGAGAAGCGACTCCTTGTATAATAGAGTAGTAACAATTTCACTCCAAGCGGAAAGTTAGTTCTCACTGCGAAAGTGGACGGAAGAAAGAAGGGCGTCAATGAAACTGTAAACAAATTTAAGTTCCATCTTATACGTAACCTGAATTATGTAACGTTTCATGCAAAAATAATAATAAGCAAGTGAAAAGATATCTTCCAGGTACATATTTTTTTTAAATGAAAATATATCTACCTTTTAAAAGAACAGAAAGATATGTATGAAAGATAGCGTGGGATCAAAATAAAATATATTTTAAGATAATCGTTTTAAATGCACATTTTTCTTTCTTTCTTTTATTGAACATATTACTGATGCAGTTACTTTAAAGAAGATCATCAGTCAAGTGCTGCCAATCTATGTGGTCATAATATTGTGAATCTATGTATAAATAAAATTATTATAAACCAATATAAATTATTTTCTACAATGTGAAAATGCAAATTATAAAACAAGTTTTTTTACAACTTAAAAATAAAATTTTATCCTTTAAAATAATAATAACAATGATAATAATAACAATAATAATAAAAAAATTATTAAGGGAAGCAAACAAAAATTATTATAACAAGCAAAACAGGGAATTGAAAATTTAGTAAACATTGGAAAAATGAAAATATTTGTGGAACCAAGGCAGAATCTTGAGACCCAAATAACATGTTCTACAAATAATATATAAAATTTCACCTTTGCATAAGCCATTGCAAGTTAAAAAGTGCAAAATTTGGACGACCATTGCAAGTAAATCCAGAAAAAAAAAAAAAAAAAAAAAAAAAAAAAAAAAATAGAAAATTACAATACATGAAAAATAAAATGGATAAAAGAAAGCATTTCGAAAAGGAAGAACCAAGGAAACCAGCAATGATACAACAGTTTGATACAAGTTTTAAAAAGTGTTAAGAAATAATTTGTACTTGTTGCCAGAAATATTACAAGCATAGTATAATACATACATGGAGTTACGAAAAACAGTGTAATAACGGAATGTTGAAACAGATTTAATTGAAAAATTGGGTATGTAACTGATCAGCTACGCCGTGCATTCGAGGGTTAAAATGTTTCTTTAATTGTTGTTTAGAGATAACACCTGATACATTTTTAGACACAACTTAAATAATCCAAAATTATTGCTTTTTTTATAAGCCCCTTTTTTGTTATTAAAGTTTTTAAAAGAGTAACAGTCAACTGAACCCTTAAATACTTAGATGTTACATAAAATGCAAATTCATTCATTATAAAAAATTATTTCGAAAAAAAAAAATCTGAACTTTTGAAAACATATAAATGTTCAGTCCAATGATAAGCTTAACAAATTAGTCGACAGAGATCAGTAACGAAGAAAGTGCAATTTACAGGTAACCCCTTGAACTCCCATAAGACTCTCTTTTCATGGAACATTTGATTGTAGAGCGCTTCTTCCTTTTCTAATCAGCCTCTCCAATTAAACTCAATCACCAGCCACTAAATTTAACTCGCATCTCTTTGTCCAATCAGCATTATCCCTATGTTTCTGAGCACCCAATCAGATGGCTTATTCATTGCCTGGTGATTATGCATAAAAATTAAATGTTTGGAATGCACCTTTCCCAGTAATGCATCTTACAAATGAGTCTTCTAAATTGATACTGTAATGAAATGAAAAAGATGGATGGAAAATATAAAATAAGAGATGATGAAATAAGGTATGATTTAGGGAGGAAAAAATTGTAAATTACGCGCTACTCTTTTTAGTGGTAATTTATAAAATTCATTTATCATTATCGAATAAATCAAATTATTATCTTTCAGTAAATGATAAGATGTCGTTTAGCGAGCGTATTCAGTGTTCTTTTATTAGATTTAAAAAAAAATATATTTTTTAATGTTCATAACTGTTTATGTTAAAAGTTGTGCTTTTCGAAAATGTATTTATTTGTGAAATAGTGTAATGAAATTCGATTTTTATGCCAATTAATGAAAATAAAAGCTGCGGGAGCATATTGTTGTTTAATTAATACGTTTTTTATAAAGTGATTTTTTTTTCTCTTTTAACCTTAGATCTGAAAATAACTGGTGGTTTGCAAGAATAATTTCACTGTACTTGCAAAAAATAATATAAAACAAATAAGATTTGTAAATAGTTTTTAGATTAAAAAAACATATACGTAAAATACTAATCTTTGTCACTTTAAAATTCTAGTAAAGGTAAATATGCAAGAACGATTTCACAAAAAATATAAAGATCAGCTTGTATAACACACTGTTTGATAAAAGATATTGATACAGAGAAATTTTATTCAACATGACAGATCATTAATTAGAATCTTACATGATAATAAATAATTAAGATACATCATGATAGAAAAAAATTGGATCCTCATGATAGATTTATTTTATTCATTTATTTTTAATTTAGAACATTACTTAAAGATAGACTTGAAAATAAAAATAACATGATTACTAAATGATGTTCAAAATGTTGCAAAATTTAACAAGTTGGAAATTGCCCGTGAAGCGTAGTAAATGAGGTGCGTTCGTAGGATAACGAAGTTTTAAAACTATCACACTCATATATCAATCTCATAAAATTTGTAAATAGTTAATTACAAGTAAAATGCGCCCCAAACAATGTTCTCCCTATACCACTATGTACTGGAATACTTTTGTGTGGCCTTGTAAATCAATAACAAATGTTCTTTGCACCACAGATTACGCAAAATGTATATTATAATATGTACTTTATAGATTCATATCAATTTTATTATGTTCGAATGAGTGTAACACCATTAAAATGCATTTGAAACATTTTTTCCCATTGACCGTAATGTAACGGAAAGCTTTTGATTGTCCCTGTAGTTGAACTGTGCATCCGATTTTGATAAAATTTGAAACGACTCGACAAAATTATGCAACAATTATATTTGGATTTCAAACGATTCAGTTGGGTAGTTTTTGCGTTGTTATATGCGGACGGGCAGACAGACGGACAGACGGACGGGCTGATCGACGACTGTAGGTGCTACGTATTCACATAATTACGAACGCATCTAAAAACCATACAAACATAAAAGACTACATATTACCCTATATAATGAACTTTTGAATTTCAAGGCAGTTTTAATCTGTTTGGAAGCAATATAAAGATGTTTTCCTGATGGAGATATCAAAAGAAGATCGAACCGTTGAACTTCTTTGCAACATTTTGTACACCATTTAGTAATCATGTGTTATTTTTATTTTCAAGTCTATTTGTAACATTTCATTGTGTAAATGTCCAGCTCTTTCACCATTCCTTAACGACTCTTTATAACGTGAGATAGAATGCTCACGCGCCTGGAACATCTGACAGTAAAATTTTCACATTTTGTTAATATCCAATTCATTTCTATAGGAAATTCGGTACTACTTGGTTATCCCGTCGATCAATTTCGCCAAATTATACAAATCGCCAAACTCATAGCCAAATTATACATATTGACATAATTTTTATTTTAAATAATGAAAAAACAAATAATTAGTAGAATATTAATAAAAATAGAAATAAAAAGTCGAAATGAAAATCACTGAATGACGTTTTAAGCACATGTATCATATTTAATGTCATTGAATGTGATATTCACGATCATCCATTATTAGCATTTAATCTTATAGTTTGGCGATAATTTTTTGGTCGACGGGATAACCAAGTAGTACCGGAAAATCTAATGTAATAATAAAGGTATTTCACCGAAACCTTCAATAGATTAACTTTGAGATGATGTCACAGGAATGCTGGAAGATGCTGTAGTTAGATCAAGGACACCAAACGTATTGTCTGCTACAAGTTATGAAAGAAAACTGGGGTTAGACTTCAAGTAAGATATATTTTTGACTGAAAAATTGGATTGTGACCAGTGTTATTGCTGCCAGTCGACATTAAGCTAAATCACCACATTTAGAGAACTGCATTATTTTATTCTCTCCCCCCCCCCTTTCCTGTGTGTTCAGGCATTATTCTCAATTCACATTACTGAACGATTGATATTGCATACCGTGTTCAATTGTAATACACTTTCATCATCCTATATTTCTGGTGCGAATCGCATTTAAGTGAGTTTCCGCTTTATTAATCTTTTTTCCCCACTCGCAGCACACAATATTAAAAATATTTTAATGTTCACAATTTCTTAAACTTCTTATACTCTACTTTTTTTTTATTATTGACATAATATACTTAAACATCTGCCGCTATCCTCTGAAATTCATACTTCTGTTTTTGTCATCAACACTCAGATAAAAACAAGTATGATTTTTTTTCTTTTTTGCTTTATTACTTACTGCTAACAATAAATATATAATCAATCATCTAAATAACCGTCTCCATTTTTGCTTCCAAAGCTTACAAATTTTAAAATCATTAAAAATTGTTTTTCTTCCTACCAATTTTACTGTTGTGTTGTAACAATAAATAATCAATCACTAAATTACATGCGTCCACCCCAAAATTTCTCCTAAGTGCACAAAGCTAAATACCGTTAAAATTGTTACTGTCCCATTTGTTACGTTCTTAGCAATAATGCATAATCACCCATCTAAATAACTCTCTAAAGTAAGTAAGTACTTTTCTTAACTTAGAAGAAAGGAAAAAAAAATCTTTTATTTATTTTTTTTTATATATATATATATTTTTACCCTTTTTAGATATATGAATAAAGCACTGCTCAACAGCATTTCAAATTAGTATCTTTCAAAGCCTATACAACAAATGTTTTACAGTTGATAACCAACAAGTGTGCACAAAGTGCAAAGCCTAATCTACACATTGGGGTTAAAGAACGGTTTTTAAATCAGTGTTTCACAATTAATCAATTTTGCTATTATTTCTTCCCATTTTTCTGCATTTTCTTTTGTTCATTAGTCATACTGATAATATTGGCGAACAGGGTTCGATTTAAGCGGTATCGCATCGCAATTTGCGATTCAAATTTAACTAAAATGCGATCCAAGAAATGCATTAAATCGCAATCATTGCGATGCATATTTTTCACACCCTTTGTTATGTCATGTACACTTAAAGTTAAAATTTAAAGATGTTTTTACACGACATACGTTGTGTTTTCACTCTCCCCAAGTGTTTATTTACAATGGAAGTACAGCGAGACGCCATTGCTGGGCGCATTTTTCTCAGTAAACATATAATTTGTTCCCGCCCTGACGCTGTGATTGATTAATGTATCTCTGTTATTCGCTAATCAAGGCGTTTGCTCATAGAAGTAAATGTAAATTTTTAAGTAATTTGTAGTAAAATTTGTTTGTAAATTTTCAAGATTTAAAAGTTACGTTAGCTATTTTTTACTTGCTATACAAAAGTGTCTAACTGCTATTCAAAACTGACTTTGTATAGCAGTTACTGCTATGCAACTTTCTTTTTCTAAATCGACCCCTGTTGGCGAAAGATCAGCGAAAATTCTAATTAAAGTACTGGTTTTCTATTTTTCTTTTCTTTTTTCAGTTTTATGGAGTACTTTAAGCGATATAGCCCGTGTAACATCGTAATGTTACACCATTAACACATGTTTCAATTACATCATTATATAAGTGAAAAAAATTACTCCATAAAATTGGATGCAGCAAGGCTGCCACCAATTTTATGGAGTAACGTTACATACTGTTTTACAGCGTAAAAAGCACCATGATTAAGAAATCAAGGAGAGCAATTTTGTCGGATGAAGAAAAATGAAATTTCTACAGAAAACGACAATGCTACAGATTTGCTGAGGAAAATCATAGAATATTTGAGAAAGTTAAACTGTTCTGAAAAGGTGGACAAAGAAGCAGTGAAATAATGGATTAACAAAGATTCTAAAATGGAATGTTACAAAATTTAAAGTCACGATGATACTGTGTCTCGTTTCGCTTTTGACTCACAAGGAAGGTCTCCATTGGGGGCATACTCAGAATTTTTTGAAAAAAAATGCGAATTAAACTATTTATGTAGGTAATAAAGGATCAGTGAAAATTAGCGGCGGAATTACATTATTAGATATGTAAAAAAATAAAATAGTTTGGAATAATTGGCGTGAAAAGCTGAAAGCGACGCGGGATTTGGCGAGCAGTGCATTTCCTCGCCAAAAGCAGACGATTTTAACGAATCTGAAAATTGATTTTAATTGACTTCACTGTTAAAAATCTGCAACATCACTCCGCTACTTTTATAGTATATCTCTCTTCTGACCAATGAGAATGCTCCATAGCACGGTGAATTGACCGTTTGCTATAAAAGCGGTGGAGTGACGCTGCAGAAAATGGTACAGATTTTTAGCGGTGTTGTAGCTTGTGCAACACTGTTAAAAATCTGCTGCATTTTGCTGCAATGCACTCCACTGCTTGTATATAATATCTCTATTCCAACCAATGAGAAAGCTCCATTTCACGGCCAAGTAACCGTTTTCTATACAAGCAAGGGAGTGCGTTGCAAAAAATGCAGCAGATTTTTAATAGTGTATTTTTCAATTTGGAACAATTTTAATCAACTTAAATTGTGTTTTAAATGATAAAATATATTAATTTCATTTTGTTATAAGTACATATAAACGTATATGACAAAATTACACTTAAAGTAAAGTAAAAATGCAAAACTAAAATTACTTAAACTAAACTTATTTAAATAAACTGAACATAGAAAGTTTTTTCTTTAAAAAATATTCGAAGCGTAAAAGCGTATTTTTCAAAATTTCGTTTTTTCGCCAACCGGAGATAAATCGCCAAATAAACGAAATTTTTATTATTTTTTTACGGACGTTATAAGGAGGTTCCGCCGAATTTTTTTTATAAACATATATAACTATATAAGAAGAACATTCTGTAATTTTTTCAGATTTTTCTGAGTATGCCCGTATGGAGACCTTCCTTGTCAGATGGAACAAGAAATTTCGAAAAGTGTCCTGAGAGTGCTGTAAAAAAGGTTGTAACTCAGGGTGACGTATTAGCTTACACTGATGTGTTACTTAATTATACTTGCAGATAGAAAAGTCAGGATGACGTATTAGTTCACACTGAAGTGTTACTTAATTATACTTGCAGCTAGAAAAGTCAGGGTGACGTAATAGAACACACTGAAGTGTTACTTAATTACTTGCAGCTAGAAATGTCAGGGTGATGTATTAATAAATATTGAAGTGTTATTTAATTACTTGCAGCTAGAAAAGTCAGGGTAATGTATTACTACACACTGAAGTGTTACTTAATTACTTGCAGCTAGAAATGTCAGGATGACGTATTAGTATATACTGAAGTGTTAGAAATTAGTTGGATGTGCCAATATCAAAACTTTCTTCTATCTCATACGTACATTTTAATATTTAAAAAAAATAGTTACTCATTTTAAAGCTTTAATAATTTTAATTCAATACAATACCAACTTTGATTTTCATCTTGAATTTCTACTTCAGTCAATTAACCGGAGTAAAAACGAATTTCCGTCTCTGCAAAAGCCGATGGACAATAGAATGATAGTCAGATTTTTTTTCAAATTCAGGGAGGACCTACTTGCCTTACCAAGAAATAAATCACATACAAAAAATTTAGTTCAGAACTAACTTCATAATTTTGATCGGTACAATATTGAAAATGGCACAAAATTCGCGATTGCAGCGTCCCCTTCCGTCGGACTTTTTTCAAATTCACAGAGGACCAACTAGCCATAGCCATACACATATACAAAAAAATTGGTTCAACTCGATACATAACTTCATATACTTTTGGTCGGTTCAATATTGAAAATTTCACATAAATCGCGATTGCAGCTCCCTCTTCGGGCGTATTTTTTTTCAAATTCAGGGAGGGCCAACTAGCCATAGTCATACACTTACACAAAAAATTTGGTTCAATTCGATGCATATCTTCATATACTTTTGGTCGGTACAATATTGAAAATGGCCCAAACAATGCGATTGCAGCGCCCCCTTCCGGCGGAATATTTCAAAACTGAAGGAGGACCTGCTTGCCACAGCCAAAAACATTCACAAAAAATTTGGTTCAATTCTATGCATAACTTCATACACTTTTTGATGGTAGAATAGCGACATACACACAGACACACTGACACACACACTGACACACACACAGACAGACATTTTCTAAAAACATATTTTTTGAATATCTGACCCCTGAAACGTGTAAATCCGTCGAAAACCGGAAGTCGAAAAAAAATTTCGATTACAATACTTTCTTCTATTGAAGATGGAAGAAAGTAAAAAGGTAAAAGGACATCTACTGATAAAAATGAAGCTATGAAATTTTGCTAGTAAAATTAGTCAAAGAGTAAATGAAAAACAAAACTGATCTTTATCATTTCACTCTTCACAAAACAGAGAAATAAACAACATTTCTATTTTTTTCTATTTTTTTTTTTTTTTTTTATTGCACAAATTGTAAATCTAAATAACATAATTATTCATGTTTATTATCTCTCTCTTTTTTATTTTATTTACTTATTTATTTATTTATTTATTTGTTTATTTGTTTATTTATTTATTGCGTTAATTAAATTACTAATGCCCTGTTGTATAAAAATTTGATACTTTCTGTCCCTGTAAATAAATAAGTTGAATGCTATATTCATCTTTTAAAAAGAGTAAACTTAAAACTACACTATGTGTGAATTACTTAAAGATGACAAAAAATATTTTAAAAGGTGTTAAATTACTTCTAATCCTTAGTACTTTCAACTGTAAACACAGCCATCGACTGACAATATAAAATAAAAATACAAATATAATAACATCTTTAATTTTCAAATGTAACGTAATTGAAATGAAAGTGAAACTTAATTTTTAGATTCGGAAATTAAAATTTAGATATTGAGGCACGTGGACTTGTATTATTATTTCCCTAAGTAAATTGTATTTGAAAATTAAGATGTTAATAATCGTTATATATATATATATATATATATATATATATATATATATATATATATATATATATATATATATATATACTCTCAGTCGATGACTGTAGTTACAGTTGAAAGTACTAAATATTAAAAGTAATTTAACACCTTTTTAAATATTTTTCGACATCTTAAAGTATTTTACACATAGTGTAGCTTTAAGTTTACTTTCTGTCCCTTTTTCTAAAAAAATTCAGCAAGATTTGCACAAATTCAATTATCTGGGGTATTCGCTTATCCGGCAGGAGGCATTTCCCGATGTACCCGGTTCATCGAGAGTCTGCTGTAAATAACTGTCTTTCACAGATCAAACAATAGAAAATATGTATAAGCCGAGAGGGTGAAAAAATGATAATATAATCAGAGCGCTCAATCTAATACGATTGTCTCCATCAATCTCTTCACTTTCTAAACGGCTGAATGTTACGAAGAGTGACAGCTTTGCGTATAAATTCCACATTAAATGGAATATAAACTGTCTTTACTCCTAGATTCACTCCACCCTCAACTCCTATGTTTTAAAGATGAGGTTTTTCCTAACCACCACGACTTGTACCTTTCATAGTCGAGATTCGCAGCCAAGAGTAAAATAGATTTGACAAGTGGATAGATATTGAAAGCAATCCCGTCTATCTGAGACAGCAGTTTTATATTAGTGATCCAAATCTATTTATATCTAAAATGAATGTATCGACAAAAGAAAAATGAATATATTTGTTATTGATGCTTGAGCACATTATCGCCTTGATCCAGTTCCACTGACGCGAAGACACCAGCTGACTAATGATGATCCTAATATGGAAGATATTTCTTAAAATATCTCGTTTGCATTTCCATGTTTTTAAATGAATGATTTTTTTTTTTTTTTTGTTTTTTTGTATATTTGAGGTCAAATCCTACAAAAGCGTTTTTTTTTTTTTTTTTTTTTTTTTTTTTTTTTTTTTTAGGTTTTTTTACTTACTAATCATACGTAGTATAGGGTAAATCTTGCAATCGTTTTGAAAATCGGAAATTTTTTTTTGACGGATTTACACATTTCGGATGCTGGAGATTACGAAAAACATATTTTTAGGGAAAAAAATTTTGCCGTCCGTCTGTATGTCTGTCTGTCTGTCTGTGTGTCTGTAAACGCTCTATCTCCCGAACAAATTGAGATAGAGACTTGAAATTTTGTATGTGCTTAGTACATAAGAATGGGACAAAACCTATTGGATATCAGCAACCTCGATTATCCGGAACTATTTTTTTCCGACTCTCGAAAAATTCATTCTGGTGTAAGGTACATAAAAATTTTCGATTTTTTTTTTTTTTAATTTTAAGGAAAGGACATAAAAGGAAATAAAATAAAAAAAAAAAATGTTTAAAGAATGAAGTCGATCGGATCATTAGTTGGTGAGATATTTGTAATCCTGTTTATCACATTCTTCAGTTTTTCATGACCCTGTATTTCATTCAAATTTCAATTCAAAGATATGTTTTAATTGGAAATGACACGCTTAATCCGAGGCAGTAAATTATTAGTTAATATGATTATTATTTTTTGTGTTATAAGTATGTTTCTTTTATGCAATTCGGTACTACTTGAGTAGTCTGGCGTTTTACATAATTTGTCGATATTGGTTCATCAGCAGTTCATTAATAGAGCATTACTATGTACATTAAAAATATTTAAATATAGGTTTAAATTTTTTTTAATTGCAATTTACTTTATACATAGTTTCCACATGTTTTATTTTCATATGTTATAACATGCATATCAATGATGGGTATGTATTATGGTGGCCCACAACGACTTGTTTTTCATTGTACTAATTGTAAATCTAAAAAATATTAAACTTTATGTTTATTCTCTCTCTCTCTCTCTTTTTTTTTTTTTTTTTTTTTTTTTTTTTTTTTTTTTTTGCATTAATTAAATTATTAATGTCCTATTGCATCATATTTAGACATTTTCTATCTTTTTTCTAAAATTTTTATCAAGATTTGCACAAATTCGATTATCTGGGAGGAGACATTTTCTGATTTTCCCGGTTAATCGAGAATATACTGTAAATAACTGCGTTTTACAGATCAAACAATAGAAAATATGTGAAAGAAGAGAGGGTGAAAAAATGATAATATAATCAGAGCGCTCAAACTATACGATTGTCTCCATCAGTTTTTTCACTTTCTAAACGGCTGAATGTTACGAAGAGTGACAGCTTTGCGTATAAATTCCACATTAAATGGAATATTAACTGTCTTTACTCTTAGATTCACTCCACCCTCAACTCCTATGTTTTAAAGATGAGGTTTTTCCCTAACAACCGCGACTTGTACCTTTCATAGTCGAGATTCGAAGCCAAGAGTAAAATATATTTGACAAGTGGGATAGATATTGAAAGCAATCCCGTCTATCTGAGACAGCAGTTTTATATTAGTGATCCAAATCTATTTTTATCTAAAATAAATCTATATATATAAAAGAAAGTCTGGATTTCGTATTAATCACAGCACAAAAAAATCTACCGAACCAAAAATCTTGAAAATTGGGGTAAAAATACTTCTGATAACACCGAGTGCTGCTAAGAAGGGATTTTTGAAAATTCCACCCCTAAGGGGGGTAAAAAAAAGAACGGACTTTTGAAAAATTCCTTAAAAATCGGCTTTTGTAGTTATTTTTTAACTAATAACATATTTTAGTGTATTTTTTTATGCTGAATCGAATGGTATTAGGCAAATTCTTTTAAATCCAGTAGTTCGTAAGATATTTCACATTTCCCTAATTTGGCGTTGTCTTCGGCTCAAAAACCTGAAATTTTCAATGCTTATCTAAATAGATCAGATTTTGTAGTTATTTTTCAACTGATACCATATTTCGGTGTATTATTTCATGCTGCATCGAATGGTATTAAGCAAATTCTTTTAAATCCAGTAGTTCGTGAGATATTTCACATTTTCCTAATTTGGCGCTTTCTTCGGCGCAAGAAACCTGAAATTTTCAATCCTTATCTATATATATAAAAGAAAGTCTGGATTTCGTATTAATCACAGCACAAAAAAATCTACCGAACCAAAAATCTTGAAAATTGGGGTAAAAATACTTCTGATAACACCGAGTGCTGCTAAGAAGGGATTTTTGAAAATTCCACCCCTAAAGGGGCTAAAAAAAAGAACGGACTTTTGAAAAATTCCTTAAAAATCGGCTTTTGTAGTTATTTTTTAACTGATAACATATTTTAGTGTATTTTTTCATGCTGAATCGAATGGTACTAAGCAAATTCTTTTAAATCCAGTAGTTCGTGAGATATTTCACATTTTCCTAATTTGGCGCTTTCTTCGGCACAAGAAACCTGAAATTTTCAATCCTTATCTATATATATAAAAGAAAGTCTGGATTTCGTATTAATCACAGCACAAAAAAATCTACCGAACCAAAAATCTTGAAAATTGAGGTAAAAATACTTCTGATAACACCGAGTGCTGCTAAGAAGGGATTTTTGAAAATTCCACCCCTAAGGGGGGTAAAAAAAAGAACGGACTTTTGAAAAATTCCTTAAAAATCGGCTTTTGTAGTTATTTTTTAACTAATAACATATTTTAGTGTATTTTTTTTATGCTGAATCGAATGGTATTAGGCAAATTCTTTTAAATCCAGTAAGTAGTTCGTGAGATATTTCACATTTCCCTAATTTGGCGTTGTCTTAGGCGCAAAAACCTGAAATTTTCAATGCTTATCTAAATAGATCAGATTTTGTAGTTATTTTTCAACTGATACCATATTTCGGTGTATTATTTCATGCTGCATCGAATGGTATTAAGCAAATTCTTTTAAATCCAGTAGTTCGTGAGATATTTCACATTTTCCTAATTTGGCGCTTTCTTCGGCGCAAGAAACCTGAAATTTTCAATCCTTATCTATATATATAAAAGAAAGTCTGGATTTCGTATTAATCACAGCACAAAAAAATCTACCGAACCAAAAATCTTGAAAATTGGGGTAAAAATACTTCTGATAACACCGAGTGCTGCTAAGAAGGGATTTTTGAAAATTCCACCCCTAAGGGGGCTAAAAAAAAAGAACGGACTTTTGAAAAATTCCTTAAAAATCGGCTTTTGTAGTTATTTTTTTAACTAATAACATATTTTAGTGTATTTTTTTTATGCTGAATCGAATGGTATTAGGCAAATTCTTTTAAATCCAGTAAGTAGTTCGTGAGATATTTCACATTTCCCTAATTTGGCGTTGTCTTAGGCGCAAAAACCTGAAATTTTCAATGCTTATCTAAATAGATCAGATTTTGTAGTTATTTTTCAACTGATACCATATTTCGGTGTATTATTTCATGCTGCATCGAATGGTATTAAGCAAATTCTTTTAAATCCAGTAGATCGTGAGATTCTTTACATTTTCCTATTTTGGCGATTTCTTCGGCGCAAAAACCTGAAATTTTCAATCCTTATCTATATATATAAAAGAAAGTCTGGATTTCGTATTAATCACAGCACAAAAAAAACTACCGAACCAAAAATCTTGAAAATTGGGGTAAAAATACTTCTTATAACACTGACTGCCGCTAAGAAGGGATTTTTGAAAAAAATCCATCCCTAAGGGGGGGGGGGGGGGGGGTAAAAAAAAGAACGAACTTTTGAAAAATTCCTTAAAAATCGGCTTTTGTAGTTATTTTTTAACTGATAATATATTTTAGTGTATTTTTTCATGCTGAATCGAATGGTACTAAGCAAATTCTTTTAAATCCAGTAGTTCGTAAGATATTTCACTTCTCCTAATTTGGCGTTTTCTTCGGCGCAAAAACCTGAAATTTTCATTCCTTATCTAAATAGATCAGATTTCGTAGTTATTTTTCAACTGATACCATATTTTGGTGTATTTTTTCATGCTACATCGAATGGTATTAAGCAAATTCTTTTAAATCCAGTAGTTCGTGAGATTCTTCACATTTTCCTATTTTGGCGATTTCTTCGGCGCAAAAACCTGAAATTTTCATTCCTTATCTATATATATATAAGAAAGTTTGGATTTAGTATTAATCACAGCACAAAAAAATCTACCGAACCAAACATCTTGAAAATTGAGATAAAAATACTTCTTATAACACCGAGTGCCGCTAAGAAGGGATTTTTGAAAATTTCACCCCTAAGAGGGGTTAAAAAAGAGAACGAACTTTTAAAAAATTCCTTAAAAATCGGCTTTTGTAGTTATTTTTCGACTGATAACATATTTTGTGTATTTTTTCATGCTGAATCGAATGGTATGAAGCAAATTCATTTAAATCCAGTAGTTCGTGAGATATTTCACATTTTCTTAATTTGGCGTTGTCTGCGGCGCAAAAACCTGATATTTTTAATGCTTATCTATATAAATCAGACTTTGTAGTTATTTTTCAACTGATACCATATTTTAGTGTGTTTTTTCATACTGCATCGAATGGTATTAAGCAAATTCTTTTAAGTCCAGTAGTTCGTGAGATACTTCACATTTTTATATTTTGGCGATGTCTTCGGCTCAAAAAGCTAAAATTTTCAGTCTATATATATAAAAGAAAGTTTGGATTTCGTTTTAATCATCTTACAAAACAAAATCTATTCAACCTATAATTGTGAAAGAGATTTCTATAATCAGATTAACATGATTAAGTGAGCTATATTTAATTATCTCAATATGTATAAAACGCAAAGGGAAATTTCATTCTGGCTGTTTATAACTTAATTTCTACTAGATAGATTTGAATGGAACTGACATTGTTAGCTGGATAATTTTGCAGAAATTTTTAGCAAATGAAATATAGCATTCTACGTTGTTTAATTGAATACTCATGGAGATGTTTTAAATCAGATGAGCCCAATTACGAAAGGTTGGCTTTATTTTAAAGGTTCCGCTGAATGAATTTTTATGCGATTTAAACTTTTAGCATGTTGAGCGCTACGTCATTCATTTGTGACTAACTTTGAACTTTTCGTTTAAATGAATGACTTTTTACCGATGGCAGACAGTCTAAATTCCAATATAAAACTAAAAACTACTATGATATAAAAATTTCATTAGATTCAAAGTTTCTTTTTAAAAAAACTGACCAGCGTAGCGGGCGAAGCCTGCTAGTGTATCTATGAAAGAGAAATGAATATATTTGTTTCTCATGCGTGAACAGATTATCCCCTTGCTCCAGTTCCACTCACGCGAAGACACCAGCTGACTAATGATGATCCTACGGGGGAAATTTCTTGAAATATCTCGTTTGCATTTCCATATTTTTAAATGATTTTTTTACTGTATATCTGAGGTGGATCTCTACAAAGGCGGTTTTTTTGCTTCTTTTATTTTGTTTGTGGGGTTTTTTATGAAGAAGTTTTTTTCACATTTTAAACAGGTTCCAAAAGTGGTAGTATCTTGATAATAAAAACTTGTAAACAAAATCGAAAAAGTAAAAAACGGGTTTTGTAGAGATTGACCCCAGCTTTCCAATAAACGAAAAAAAAAAAATGAAATGAAATGCAAATATTACAATTAATACAATTTTAAATACTTTTTGTCATCTTTAAGTAATTTATACATAGTGTACTTTTAAGTTTATTTTCTATCTCTTTTTCTAAAAATTTTTATCAAGGTTTTCACAAATTCGATTACCTGGGACATTCGCTTATCCGGGAAGACAGTTCCCGATGTACCCGGTTAATCGATAGTCTGTTGTAAATAACTGTGTTTCACAGATCAAACAATAGAAAATATTTATAATCTGAGAGGGTGAAAAAATTATAATATAATCAGAGCGCTCAATCTAATACGATTGTCTACATCAATCTCTCCACTTTCTAAACGGCTGAATGTTACGAAGAGTGACAGCTTTGCGTATAAATTCCACATTAAATGGAATATAAACTGTCTTCACTCCTAGATTCACTCATAACCACCTTGACTTGTACCTTTCATAGTCGAGATTCGCAGCCAAGAGTAAATAGATTTGACAAGTGGATAGATATTGAAAGCAGCCCGTCTATCTGAGACAGCAGTTTTATATTAGTGATCCAAATCTATTTATATCTAAAATGAATGTATCGACAAAACAGAAATGAATATATTTGTTACTGATGCTTGAGCAGATTATCGCCTTGCTCCAGTTCCACTCACGCGAAGACACTCTCGTTGACACTCTCGATGAAATATCTCGTTTTGCAGTTCCATATTTTTAAATGATTTTTTTTTTTTTTTTTTTTTTTTTTTTTTTTGTACATCAGAGGTCAATATTTACAAAGGTGGTTTTTTTGCTTTTTTGATTTTGTTTGTAGGGTTTTTTATGAAGAAGTTTTTTTCACATTTCAAACAGGTCCGAAAGTGAAAGTATCTTATTAATAAAAACTTGTAAACAAAATTGAAAAAATAAAAAAAACGGGTTTTGCAGAGATCGACCTCAACTATCCAATGCACGAAAAAAAAAAAAAAAAAAAAAAAAAAAAAATGCAAATGAAATATTTAAAAATATTTCTCCCACAAGATTAAAGTTTTAGAGGATATTTTCGCGTGAATGAAATGCCCCTTCAATTGAAAGTTTCGTCATCGTAGAAGAAGACGGTGCTATAACTGCTTGCTTTTGCCTAGTTATTTCCTTTGTTACCTCATATATGTAAAGGCGGTAAGTGGCACAGTCATCATTTTCTGAAAATGAGTTGTAAAGTTCTAAATGTGTATTTACGGTTATTGTCTTCTTTCGTTATTTGAAATAAAAATAATGTTAATTTGTATAACTTAGCGAGTATTTTAGCGATTTATATAATTTGGCGAAATCGGTCGACGGGATAACCAAGAAGTACCTTATTTTCTAATTGCATTTCGATATTTTTAAAGTATTTTTAAATATTCTTTTTTTTTTTTTTTTTTTTTTTTTTTTTTTGCATTGTGTAGTTTGGTTTCTTTCTACATCGCTCCGTTTTTTACTTTTTCGATTTCGATTGCGATTGCAAATATTTTTTATAAAGTTAGTTTTACTTTCGAAACCGGTTTCAAAAATGAAAGTGTCATTCTAAAAAATATCTGCAACCAAAATCGGAAAAATATTAAAAAAAAAAAATAAAAAAAAAAAAAAAGATTTTTTAAGTGATTACATCTATTTAATGAAAAAAAAATTTAAAAATGTCGAATCGTAAATGAGTTATGAGAAAATAACCTACCCTTAGGAATAGCATTAGCTTGCGAGTGTCTTCGTCTGCAGGGACAGGAACCTTAAGATAAATATTACAAATATTTTTCATGCCAAATAAAATGAAAAACAACACTAAAAACTTAATGTAGGACCCGGAAAAAGTTTCGAGAAAATATTACGCTGTCACGATGAATAACTTTACCTTTTAATCAATCATAATTAACAAACCTACTTGAAAAAGATAAGTTAATTAGATATTTAAATTCCTTGAATTACTTCTTAACGATGACAAATATACGGAACATTTTATGATTTCTTTAACGATATATAGTCCAGTCATTTTAGCACCTTTTTTTGCAAATAGCGGAAAAAATTAGAACAAAGCTGGATTTTTGCATAGGTGCTAGTTAGGGTATGTAGTTTAACATACTAAAAGTCCCCATCGATCCGATGTGAGCTTTCGCCTCCAGGGGACGCTAAAGAGCTTGAAAATCGGTTTTCTGTGAATATCTCACGAACAATGGCATCTAGACAAAAAAGTTCAATCACAAAAATGTAGATAATTTAATGTCCTACAAAAAGTGTCATTAACATTTTTTTGTCACACCAACCGTTCCCTGCCAAAAATTAAGATAAAATAAACATTATTGAAAAAAAATGTGCAAGCACAATCATAACGCGGCGAAGAGGCAAAACATATACTAAACAACTTTTGATCCCCCCCCCTCATCTCTCCCCCATTGTTTGTATGGCGTTTTCGCGCGCTTGCGCAATACGTCACCTGAGAATAATAAGGTTCTATCTGTTTTTTTGAAAAAATCGACTTATCGATATATAAATGTTCTATTTGTATCTATGAAGGCATTTCTGGATTAAAATAATGTCGTAATATAATTGTAATATTATATGTAAATTATATGTAACATCATTTTGATGCAAAAAGGCCTTCGTAGATACAAATAGAGCCTTTCTATATAGATAAGTCAATATTTTCAAAAACACAGATAGAACTTTATTATTCTCAGGTGACGAATAGTCATTGCCCAATACCCTATTTCTCTTTGCATTTGTCGAAATGTACCACGTGCAAGTACTTTTCAATATTTTATTTTTATTTGGTGCTCATTTCGCTAGTATGAAATGACCCTAATTTATTGAACGAAGTATTTATTCCTTTTAAAGATTTTAGGAAGGGAATAATTTTATTTACAACGCATGTTCTAGAAAGTTTTAAATTATTTATGACAGTTTAAAATGGCCCTTTCTTAATTGCTGATTCTGACCGAAAAATGGAGATTGACAAAATAGTTTATCTTGTATGAGATGAGGACTGGGTTTCGAAAGATTTTGTAAAAACAGAAAAAAAGGGTCTGAAGTCGCTTGTGACAGCAAGTTCGGAAAGAGATGACCATAAATGGAAAATATTTGAAGAAATGGCTAAAAACAATAATGAATTTACAGTTCATTCAAAGAGTAAGAAAAAATATTCACGAAAGAATTCTATTAAATAATACAATAAATCTATTGCCGAAAAACTATCAACATCCGCATAAATTAATCATCCATTGAAGGAAAAATTGAAAAATGACAGTCCGTTGTTTGAATTTAAGGGAAAATGTTTGTTATTTCTGATACATTAGACGAAGATTTATTACAGAAAGAAAAAAAGAAAGCTCTAAAGTATCGCGGAAAAGAATTTTTTTAATCTAATCATTAAAATAAGACACGTCTCATATCTATGCTTATGGAGAAATTTATGGAGAATGGTTTCGAAGCGAAACAAGTAGAAGATGATGCAGACACACTAATTATTAACACAGTTATTGAAATAGCAAAGTCTGGTGCGCTTACTGCTGTTGTTGGAGATGATGTTGACTTGATCGTATTGTTGACAGTTTTAGCACTTCCAGAGATAAAGATATTTTTTATTAAGTCTGGAAGAGGACGAATTGTTACCACCCTGTATTCATCGCACAGTTTTAACAATGATGCTGTTCTGAAAGATCATATATTATTCCTTCACGCTTTTTCAGGTTATGACTCGACATCAGCAATGTTTGAGAAAGGTAAAATGTCGTTAGCAAAATTTTTGAAGAAGGAAGATGATCATAACATACAAGCTGCCAGCATTTTTAAAAGTGATCAAGTATCTTAATTTGAGGTTTCCGAGGCTGGAAAAACTATTTTTCTTGCTTTATACGGTGGTAAAGCAGAAATTTCTCTGAAAAAGTACCGTTATGTATGTTTCAAGAAAAGAGTTGCTGTTGGTAAAAAAAAGCGCCTTTTATCGTTGCCGCCTGCCGAAGATGCAGCTAGATTGTACAGTTTACGTATTTATCATCAAGTACAATACTGATTGAACTACTTCCTGAGAACTGGGGCTGGCAAAATGCACCTAATTTGTTTCCAATTCTTGCTACCTTACAGCCCGCACCAAAAGATATTATTGAATCTACTTTTTATACTTGCTCCAAAGGACGTGGAAAAGCATGTGGATGCCGAAAAATAGGATTGAAATGTTCTGATATTTCATAAATTGCTGCGGAGTTTCATTTCATAATGCAAGTAAAATTGAATTTGAAGACGAGGAAAATATTGACAGTATCCTGCCCACTGTAAGGGAGAAGGAAAGCGCTACTTCTGTATTCAGTGATGATATCGAAAGGCAAACAAAAAATACTGAAAGCAGTACAGCAACGAAAGAAATAAATACAGATAATTACGAATCTGAATCGAGTGTAGAAATTGAAGCTGTGCAAAGAACTAATAAAGCAGTTAAACGACTTAAATTGGACTAAGCCAGTCACTACAAGTGGAATATGCATACAGGGGAAAAAAAAAAAAAAAAAAAAAAAAAAAAAAAAAGCACTAAGTGTTTTATTTCAAGGGTGGTGTGGAAATAAGCATAAATGTATATTATATATTCACTTTCCCCATTCAAAGGTGAGAATTATAGTTCTGTTTACAAATTTTTTTTTTAAAAGTAGCAGCAGATTTTTTGAATTTTTATAATTTTACTTTCAAATATGGTTACGTTTTTACATTTTTGTCGGGGAAGGGTTAATGTGACAAACAAATGTTAATGACACTTTTTATAGAAAATTAAATTATCTACAACTTTGTAATTCACCTTTTTTCTCTAAATGACATTGTTCGTGAGATATTCACAAAAAACTGATTTTCAAGCTCTTTAGCGCCCCCTGGTGGCGAAAGCTCACATCGGAACGATGGGGACTTTTAGCATGTTTAACTACATAACCTAACTAGCACCTGTGCAAAAATCCAGCTTTGTTCTAATTTTTTCCCCTATTTTTGCTAAAATGACTGGGCTAATAAGTTACTTTTCGTCATTTTGTTATCGCGGCAGGATACTCTGAGCGGTCACGGTTACTTAGTCATTTGCAAAGAGATTCTTCCCGCTTAGTTGAACATAGAACGTATCACAGGAATTTAAAAAAAATCATTCCGGAAGACCATTTATTAAAATTAAATGGGGATGAACATGTCCGATAAAGAAATGCCAACCTAGTAGCTAATATTTTATGTATGTATATTTATTTAATTATATTTTATTTTTCGGTGAGTTACACAGCTTTTTATCATTTCTCATGAGTTAGATTGTGTCATTTTATGTTTTATAAAGAATATTTCTTTGAAAGATATGTACTTTTTTAAAACTTTAGATGCATTTTATCAATTTTTTTTAAAGGCTTTTTTTTTTTTAAAGGCTTTTTTTTTTTTTTTTTTTTTTTTTTTTCATCTACACTATTTTGTTTTTGGTAGATGTTGGTGAACTGTAGAAAAGTCATACCATTAAAAAATTATAATTTATAAAAGAAATTATATAGTTTAAAGTTTAAACATTTAACATTTTCCTTACTGACCATAATGTATATTTTTTCTTTTCTCATATTTCTTTCTTTTTTTTTATATATATAAAAATTAAGACCTCTGTCCCTGCTCGCGAAGACGTTCACGAGCTAATGCTATTCCTATGGGGAGACATTTTTCTAATAACTCTTTTGCATTTTGACATTTTTAAATGTTTTTTTTTTTTTTTTTTTTTTTTTTTTTTTTTATTGAATAGCTGAGGTCCTTCTCAAGATTGCTCCTTGATAACTTTTTCAATTTTGGTAGCAGATATTTTTTATAAAGTTAGTTTCACTTTCAGAACCGGTTCAGAAAGTGAAAGTAACCTTATAAAAAATATCTGCGACCAAAATCGAAAGAGTTATCAAGGAGCTATCTTGAGAGGGATCTCTGCTATCCAATGCAAAAAAAAAAAAAAAATATTTAAAAATGTCAAAATGTGAAAGAGTTATTAGAAAAATGCTACCCCATAGGAATAGCATTAGCTCGCGAGCATCTTCCTGGGCAGGAACAGGGGCCTTAAACATAAAGCTTGAGCCTAATGTTTAAGATTAAGAATTTAGACTAGTTACGTGAAGAAGCGTGAACGCTAATGTTAAATTTGTGGGAGAAATTTTTACAAATTTCTTGTTTGTAATTTAATAATTTTAAATGTTTCTTTTCTTTGGTATTGGATGCCTGAGGTTGATAACTCTAATGTTATCCGTTTATATTTTTTCCCTTTTGCTTACATTGTTTTTACATGCAATACTTTCCTTTATGGAACCGATAAACTTATCCTCAAAGTAGAAAAAGCCAAAAGATGATAATATTAAAAACCTCACACAGTCCAAATAATAATAATAATAATAACAACAACAACCGGAAGCTATATCTAAATATGCATATTTCAATCCCCTTCCCCCTCTAATATAAAATAATTTTATAAGTTGAATAAAATGTGCATTTTTACTTAACATCAGAAGGCGAAAATTTTAAACAAAATATTAATTGAATATTTGTACTTAAAATGTTTCACACACTGTACAAAGACTTGACAAAATACACATTATAAATCATAATAAAATTTACGATGGAAATTTATACATGTTGAAAAATAGGGAAGAAATCAGGAAAATGTCATATCTCTCTCTAAAAAGACAACTTGGAAAAAAGTGTAGACTCTACAGTAGGGCGGAGCGTAAAAAACTTTTTTCGAAATTCTTTTCTCCCTAGCGCGGAAAAGTTGTCTATTGGTATCAGTAATATACTCACAAAATTTCACAACAATCAATAAATATCTTCCGGTTCCACTTTTGGGTCGAAATATGCAATTTTAGCCGAAAATGTGGTAAATTTTCACATTTGAGCAATATTTTTAATTTCTGATTTTTTCTTCACCCTAGAGCGGAAATGTTGAGAGAGTACATAAAGAATGTAAGTCCAAAATATTCAAGTATATAAATAATATCTTCCGGCTCCACTTTGGAGTTTAAATAAGGGAAATTTATCGAAAATGATGCAAATTTTTACATTTTAGTGATTTTTGTTTTTAGTTTTAAATTTTCTATTTCCGCTGGCACGGAAAAGTTGGAAAAATATAATAGAAACATAGGGGGGAAATTTTAGAATAATCAATAAATATCTTTCGGTTTCCTTTCGGCATCTACAAATGTCAAAATCGGCAAAAATTATGTCAATTTTCTCTTCTCAGGAAGTTTTGTTTTATCAATTTTCACATCTCGCTGGCGCGGAAAATTCGGAAAATCATATGACAAGCATAAGTGTAAAGATTTAGAATAATTAATAAATATCTTCTGATTTGAGCTTAATTACTTAAACTGACAGATTCATGGCATTAATGAACACAAAAATCATAGAAGAATCGAATTAAAAGCGATCTGAGGAAAATTACTCTGATAAGTTCAGCTTTTTATTCGTTTACTGTAGTATTACCATTGGTTTAATGCTCTGCTTGTCATAGGTTCGTATTGAGGATAATCAATTTTAGCTTCTACATTTTATTGTAAAGTAATACATCTGGAAGTTTTTACAAAATTTTAATTTTTAATATTGTGTTGAACTAATAGCGAGCATAGAAAATATTACGCAGAAATATCACAATTAAGGCGCAGTATACATGGGATTTGTCTCATCTCATTTTTTGGGATCCTACAGAATTAAGAACTGGCGTTCTACCAACTTATAAAGATATAATGTACTTTTTGTTCGTGAAAAATGAATAGAAATATAATTAAAAATCGGATCCACATTTGGGGGGATAGCGATTTATGGGCTGAAATGGTTGAAGCAATTTTTCAGGCTCTTCAGTTCGAACAATTTCTATACAAAGAATAGTCCAAATGATGTGTTCATATAATGATAAATACAAGAGTATAAAGAAGTTTGACGCTAAAGAACAGACGAAGTCAAAATTGAAAATTTTCTTATTGGAAGGGAAAAAACGTCTGTTTGAAAATTTTTCTTACAAGAGTACATTTCTAAAAGGGTGTAAACTCCCACGTGATATAAAAATTCCAGAATTGGAAGACAGTTTCTTAAGGATCAAATAACTTCAAGGAAATTGTCGATAGACCCAATTAATACATTCGGAAACACGGCTCACAACACGGAAACTAAGTAAATGAACGAGCAGGCTCGAGAAAGAATAAGAAAGTTTATTGTTGATACAGAACTGTGTCACATTCTTAGTGATAAACCTTTAGTGTCATTGCAATCGAAGAGAAATACTATAAGCATATCACGAACAACCCGTTGTCCTGCACTAGCCAGAACTTGAGACACAATGGGAGTGTCCGACGGAGTTACAGTATCAGTAACAGAAGCACTTCTTGAAGACTTACGAGTTGTGATACTTGACATGTCCAATGTTATAGATATGCATAACACAAGAAGAGAAACAAATAAATATCGCAAGAAATGCCAAGTCCAAGATTAGAGTTTCATATCCATCATTACCTTGAAAAGATTGTATTTTGACTGTCGAAAAAATTAAACTTTAATTCAGAGGAATATTGAGGGTACGCTTCATCAACAACAAGTGCTTGAAGATTACTTGACACTTATAGAAGAATCTGGTTGCGATTATATTGGGCAAGTGTCCCCAATAACCTCTTATGCTATGTTTCTCATATGATTTTCCATACTTTCCGCTCCAGCGAGAAGAGAAAATTGATAAGAAAAAAAAATCTCTGAAATGTGAAAAGTTACATACTTTTTGGCTACTTTGACATTTTTAGACCCCGAAAGGGAAGACGGATGATATTTATTCATTATTCTAAAGTTTTTTACTTATGTTTCTTGCATATTCTTCGAACATTTCCATGCCAGCGGGACTCGAAAATCGAAAAATAAAAAAATGACTAAAATATTAAAATTTGTATCATTTTCGACAAATTTCCCATATTTAGAGCCCAAAGTGGAACCAGAAGATATTTTTTAATTACTCTAATATTTTGGACTTGTGTTCTTTATGTACTCTTTCAGTTTATCAGCACTAGGGTGAAGAAAATATTTAAAATTGATAATATTATTGAAATGTGAAAAATTACAACATTTTTGGCTAAAATTGCATATTTCGACCCAAAAGTGGAACCGGAAGATATTTATTGATTGTTTTGAAATTTTGTGAGTATATTACTGATACCACTAGACAACTTTTCCGCGCTAGGGAGAAAAGAATTTCGAAAAAAAAGTTTTTTACGCTCCGCCCTACTCTACAGGCTGACACATAAAATACTGTGACGCAAATAAAAAATCTTAACTTTTAACTAATGGAACAAAAAAAAATCCGTTTTATTCACATTCTAAAAATAATACAATTCTGTACAAGAAACAATCAAGGAATCTTGGAATCAAAAAAGGTATCAAGGACTGAAATCAAGAAATCAAAATCTTGGGCGTACATAACAAAGCTTATCCAAAACTATGTCTGCTCAAGTCTTTCCGAAATCTCAGCATGTACTTAGGCTTCTCCTAAACTCCCTTTCTCCAAAACACCTTCTAACTCTGATCCAATTCTTCAGCTCTTTCCCTCCTACATTTATTTCTCTTCTGATCTGTGAGGTTCTTTGCCTTACTATCAGAAAGTCGAGAAGAGATTAAAAAAAATCCCACGTATCTTGCTAACCGTTTATCCCGTGACAAATCATTCAGCAAAATTATCTTCTGATCATAACCCATTCCTTCTACTGCTACGCAGTGGAGTAGTCGTAGAAAAAACAAAGGGAATATGCTCTAAACAGAAAATATACGCTAAAGACAGAGAATATATAGTACAGAGTATCCTAGAGTGAATATACTATAGCTTTCTTGAGAAACAGAGGGTATATGATGTTCCTTAAAAAATCCAGAAGGTATACGACGCATACCCGCATATACCCTCGATTACATCCCTGATGCTACGTATATTCCTGTCGTAAGATCCGCATTCAAGGAAGCAATAACCCCTTTCTGGGACTCTCAATATCACTCATTTTAGTCAAGTAGATAAGAAAGATGTGTATATAAAAGACGGTTTACCCTAACTTCAAAAATTATTCAAGTACGATTATTTCTTATTCTTCTACAACTGTTTGCGGTTAATAACAAAAGTATGGGAAGACTCAAAAATGAAACATACGGAGATGGAAAGAAGGAAAGACTTCGGTCTTACATAACGGTACTTCATTATACTTGAAGTGCATTTAAAAATGAGAGACATCATCTCCCCACAACAATCACGTCGAGAGTTGAAGTTTACGCGTAACTCATGTATCTAGATAATAATACAGATAAATTTGATAAAGAAAGAAAAATAAAGTTAGTTAAGCAGTAATTTCCATTAAATACACCTCTCATGACATCAGAAACCTAACACGACAGTTAATGAGCTGAACCATATAAAGATGATAGAAAACAATTCCCTGATATCGATAAAAATATCAGTAACATGCTCCAATGAAACATAAAAATGCGGAAAATGAATGTCAAATTTATTTTACATTGAGCCACTATCCATGCCAAACTAAGTCAGAGCCTATTCAACCTGACCTTCCACCTCCCAATTTAAATCAAATTTGAAACGGAAACCTTTCTTTTCTGTTTTCCGGAATTCAAATAGGGAGATAATGCAATCTCCTTCATTAGGGGGACACAGTGCATGTTGTTATGTAAATCGATGGGAAGAAACATAGATTCGATTTTTTAGGGCAGGTAACTATGCGTGTATGTCGATATATATATATATATTCTATGACGAGATGTTTTTTTTAGATGTTTTTTCCCTCCCTCATAGAGATGAATAAGATTGATTTTAAATTCTATGCAGAACCCGCATTTAAATATATATTCCGACATAAATGATACGAAGTTTAACCGGGGTATAAAGAATTCCAATAAAGTATATTAAGGGGTTCGATATCCTTTATGATAATTTGAATGATTTTCTAAATATTATTTGATGAGACAAAGTCAATTCATTGCTAAAATGAAAAAAAAAAAAAAAAAAAAAAAAAACAAAGTGCAAAACTAATAACAAAATAAATAAATAGGCAGGTAAATATCTCCAAAGAAATGTACAAATATTTCCCTGACATAAATTCTTAACAATTTCTAGCGGGTTTTTTTTTTAGTGTGTTCGTAATTATGTAAATACGTAGCACCTATAGTCAGTCCGTCCGTCTGTCTGTATAACAGAACAAAAATCACCTAAACAAATTGTCGGACGTTCCCCTCAGTCCACATAACTTTGAAGAATGTCCGTGGTAGATATAGCTGCCACCACCGATATTACTAGGTGATATCGGTCACCCACTGTGAGGTTTGTGTAAATGAAGACTTACGCTAGTAACTGAATTATCAGTTTATTAAGAATATATGTACACACAAAATACGCTATTTACAAATATATACAATTATAACTCGTATATAGGTGATCCGGTTCAACATTAAATTAGATACCGTAAAGACTGGTTGTGTACTATTCCAATTACACTTTCCACCTCACACTCAATATACGTTAAATTCACTTTATTGGAGCTCAACCTTGAGTCTCCCAACACAAGTATACTAGGCCTGCACTTCTTAGCCCAGAGCGCTAAACACCAGGACGTCAGTGTCCTTTGCTCACCAGAAAACGCACTGCTTATGCTCTTCCGCACAGAGCAACCTCTAGGTCCGAAACCTAGGTACGGAATGACTGATCTGAGGCAAACTTGCCCTCTCCAAATCACTGCTTTCCCCAACATAAACCCCTTTGGAGCTTCCTCATTGGACACATACTCCATTCTTTTCTTGCTTAGTGACATGCTGCTAATCTGCTCATCATCCGCATACTTCACTGACAGATGGACATGCCTCTGAGCAATCTCCTTTCTCTAACACACCACCTGCAAAGGATTATCTGGCAATTCCCCTTTCCACAAAGAAGGAATGTCACCTTGGAAATTCTGTACACAACCATACAATACGAGATATTCAAATAGAGAAATAGTAGAAATTCCATTCTTTAGCACAGGTGCTATCAGATCCTGACACAAATCATTTGAAATTTAAAATATATAATTGTTGCATAATTTTGTTGAGTCATTTCAAATTTTACGAAACTCGGTTGTATAGTTTAATTACAGGGACAATCAAAAGTATTCCTTTATGTTACGGCCAGTGGGAATAAATAGTTTCAAGTGAATTTTAATGATGTTACACTCTTTCGAACATAATAAAATCGATATGCATCTGTGAAGTCTATACTAAAATATACATTTTGTTCAATCTGTGTTGCAAAGGGTATATTTGTTATTAATTTACAGGGCCACAGAAAGTTATTCTATTGCATAATGAGTATAGGGGGAAACATTGTTTGGGGCGCGTTTTAATGCGATTAAATTATTTAATTTTTTATGAAATTGATATGCGTTGCTGAGATTTACTACAAGTTACTTTCTTAAAAACAGAAAGCAGATAGTATTTACAGGGATGCATATAAGATACTATACTGTATCCGAAGTACTGCATACTATCACACCAGCATCTAAATACAGTCGAGTCTCTCTATAACGAAACTCCATACATCGAATTTCTCTATATAACGAATTTTTAGTAGGAACAGTCCCCTTTTCGCATGATTACATTAAAAACAGTCTCTATAGAGCGAAATATCTATCTCCATATAACGAATTTTTTCATAAATTGGTCTTAATTTATTCAATTTTAAAAAGCTTCAAAATCATATGGAATCAATTTTCCATCACTTATTTTTGATTTATCGTCAGTGCTGAGTTGTTTTTTATATTACTTCTCTCCTTGTTCTTTAAATCCAACGAATTCATCCTACCTCCCACACACCTTTCCACATCCTTCTGAAAACAGTGTCAATTGGATTGATACACACACATGTAAGAGAGGAATCAATGAGAGGCACATAAGAGAGGCCTTCAAATGGAGGAAATGTTAACTACAATTTTTCATTCCTTGCTGAAATTTGAGCTTTTTTTTGAAAGCGTACCAATAAAAAAAAAATAGATTTCTTCGTCTGAAATTAATGCAAGTCCTTCTTATTTGATTTTCATTAAGCTTTAAAAATAAATATCTGTTCTCTTTTTTGAAACAGCTTAAATAATTAAGAAATAAAATGTTAGGTTAATATTTACGGTACTTCTAGGTTATCCCATCGACCAATTTCGCCAAACTATACAAATCGCCAAACTAATAGCCAAATTATATATGTTGACATAATTTTTATTTTAAATAACGCAAAAACAAATAATTAGTAGAATATTAATAAAAAGTCGAAATAGAAATCCTTTAATGACATTTTAAACACGTGAATTGTATTTAATGTCATTGAATGTGACGACCATCCATTATTGGCATTTAATCTTCTAATTTGGCGATAATTTTTTGGTCAACGAGATAACCTAGAAGTACCATATTTACTTAACACTTCAAATTCTTAATTCAAAAGATCAAAAATAATATTTGTTCAAATTTCGCACATTAAATACGATTTTTAACATCATTCTCTATACATCGAATTTCTCTATATAACGAATTTTTTACTGGAACGGTGGTTTTCGTTATATAGAGACTCGACTGTATTTTTAAAATTTCGTTGTAGTACGAACGCACCTCATTTATTACGCTTGGCGTGCAATTTCTGACTTCTTTTTTTTTTATCTACCCGAAAGATGAAAGAAAATAAGCTACAGCATGCAATGAGGCTCCTTTTTCTAAGAACCTTTAAAAACATTAACTTTTCATAACTTTTGGAAGGTTTCAAATTTTTAGAGGTTTTTCAGTAAGGATAGACTGAAACAGGTTTTTAAGGCCGAAAAAAAAAAACCCGAAACCGAATTTGGGGACCTTTATATATTCGGGGGCCATCCATAAATGATGTCACGCGTTTTTGCCATATTTTTGACTTCCTTCCTCCCCTTTGTCACCAAGTGTCACACATCACTTTACCCCCCCCCCCCCTCTCTTGTCACATGTCACGCTATATTGCGAAGCATATACTTGTAGTTCAGAAGCAAAGTATTACGTTTTAGATCACACTTCAAATTTTAATTTTAATATTTAACTATACGTTTTAATGACATTTGTGAGCTGAACAATAAAAGTGATTCATATTTTGTATGAAATAAAGTTTATAAGAAGAAGAAGAAGAAGAATTAATAATATATAAAAGTAACGAAGTATTAATAAGAAAGAGCATTTAAAACAGTAGTATTTTGGAATTTGAAATAGAACTTTTAACCAAATTGTGTGATATCGCATCTCTTCTTATCCCCTCCCGCCCCCTTGTCACAAACTGTCACAATTTCATGACCCCCCTCCCCCCCCCCCGTCAAGCGTGACATCATTTATGGATGACAAAAAATTGCAAACAGAAACCAAAAAAATCTGCCCCCCAAAATTTTTTTAAAGTAATTAAAACATACATAAATATATAATAATTGTTAATTCTACGTATATAGTAAATATGTATAATTACACTGATAAACAAGGTTTCTGTTTCTAACTAAGTATGTGGTGACTTTTATATTTTAGGTGGTGCTGTGAAAGAATACGCCATTAAAAAGTTTCCATCACCCACAGATTTTTAAAAAATTCAAAATCCTGAAAATCTCAATTTTGTAGTATTTATTCAACACATACACCTTATGAAATTTATCATTTGGTATTTCAGTAACGACAACATTTTAAATAAACATTTATAAAGCTTAAAATTAATATTTAAAACACTGAAAGTATGTATTGTTTATAAAGTTTCAGAAAAATATAGATTTTTTTGTAAAAAGAAGTGATATTAATAAGAAATTTCATACTTTATGTAGCTGTAAATGTCTTAGCTGTGGGTGCTCTCTTATAGGTCATTGTTCCGAGTTATATTGACAATTTAAAGCAGACATTAAGCCACTTATATCATTACAGTAGCGTAAATCATCTTTTCTTTTAAAAAATGTTGAATATTTCTTATATCAATCTCGATACATAGATATCTTTGTATTGTTTTTCAGGAGATTCCAAACTTGCAATCTTGATCAAGTAATTCTGAGTTTTTCTTTGATAAATTTATGTCTCTCACAAAATCATTTAATTCTTTTTGAGTTATTAGGTGTGGTTCTACATTTATGCCAAGAGAATAGTTCATATCAGATGTAGAGGAAGTTACAGTTTCATCGATTTCCGTTTCTACTGCTACATCATCATATGTAAAATTCTCTGGAAGTTTCGGTATTTTTAAATCATCATTATGTAATGTTGGTCACATTGCTGAATCTAAGTTTGTGTACTTAATTTTATGTTTACTTCTTGCAAAGAATACTTTAATTTTTGTAATACATTAGTAACAGTCAGTTATTTAATCCTTCGGCATGTGTCATATCATGGGTATAGCAAAGGGCATACACTTTGTTGTACCTTTCATCCACTTCCGGAAGTTTGTAGCACGTTGTGTATAACAAGAACGAGGTGCTTATTTCTTATCTCGTTCAACTACTTTATATCCAAAGTACATATGATAGGCGCATCGATGCTTTTTCAAAGTTAGCTCCTTGCACACACAGCAAAAAGAATCGGGTTCATTAACGCATCCTCTAGATATATTTTACATATTGTATAGGAAGATATGATAATTATAATAAAAATTTAATTAAAAAGGTCTTACAGAACAAAGAAACAGTAGTATATTTGCCCTGAAAGATAAGTTTCCACTGTCAGGGATTTGCGTTAAAGTCAAATACTGTGGGGTTGGCTAGAGCTGTCTGTTCAAGGTCGCTAACATAAAATTTATTAGGGGGACATCTGTTTCTACTCTCTTGCTGTATCTTCTATCGTTGTAATAAGAAAAAGGAATGTTTGTGTGAATCAAAAACATGAAAGAGAATAATATAATATAATTATAATGCATATATGATGCCTACATACTCCAAAACGTATTAATGAAATTTCTCAAAATTGGAGGGTGATAGAAAAGTTTTACAAACATATTCTTTTTCAGCAGCTTAAAATCTATAAGAAACACCCAACGTACATAGAGAAATCGAAAATTCGTTAAAATTTGTTTATCAGTGTTATTAAATAATTATACGCATTTATTAAATACACACAATTATTAATTAACTATATGTGTGGCTCAAATTGGCTCTCTGAGCCTTGGATCCAGAATTTTTTTTTTTTTTCACGCAAAATAAAACGTAATTAATTCATCAACGACACAGAAATATTTTCCAATGATACAAATGTCCTTTATTTTTAAGGATACACATCTGGTTTATCTTTTAAAATGTTTTTTATAAATGATCATCTGTCATACTTAGAACCTTCTCAAAGAGTAGGGGACACTAGAGCACATGTGAACATCGCAGTTTTTCACTAGTTATTATATGAATTTTTAATTGAAACTAGTTGGATGTGCCAATCCCAAAACTTTCTTCTATCTCATATCTACATTTTAATATTTCAAAATTTAGTTACACATGATTTGATTATATGTTACTATTATTAATTCAATACTATACCAACTATGATTTTCATCTTAAATTTCTGCTTCAATCAATTAATCGGAGTTAGTTTCTGTATCTGCACAAGCCGATAAACAGCATAAAAATACGCAGCTCTTTTTTTTTTTTTTTTTTTTTTTTTTTTTCAAATTCAGGAAGAATCTACTCGCCATACCCCCAAAAAATCATGCACAAAAAGTTTAGTTCAGTTCTATGCATAACTCCAAACACTTCTTAATGGTAAAATAATAAAAAAGGCACAAACATCGCAATTATAGAGCCTCCTTCCGGCGGATTCTTTTCAAAATCAGGGAGGACCAACTAGCCATAACCAAACAATTACACAAAAAGTTTGGTTTCATTCGATGCATAACTTCATACACTTTCAGCCGGTACAATATTGAAAATGGCCCAAAAATTGTTATTGCAGCGCCCCCTTTCGACGGAATATTTCGAAATTGAAAGAGAACCTTCTTGCCACAGTCAAAAACATTCACAAAAAATTTGGTTCAATGCTATGCATATATTTACATACATTTTGATGGTAGAATGGCGACATACGGACACACATACAGACACACACACGGACAGACAGACATTTTGCAAAAACATGTTTTTTGGAATCTCTGACCTCCAAAACGTGTAAATCCGTCGAAAACTGGAAGTCGAAAAAATAATTTACAATACTTTCTTCTATTGAAGATAGAAGAAAGTAAAAAATTACCAACGATGAGAGCACTTGTACATATATAGTAAAAAAATTTTGAGGTTCTTTGACATTCAGTTTGTCCTTGGTAACCAAAACACTGCGCATGGATCTGAAAACTAAAATCTCAGTTCCAACTTGCTAAGCGAATAACTTTATTTATTTATACTAGGGATGGGACGAATAGTGATTTGGCCGAATAATCGAATACCGAATATTCGGCCAAATTTTAGGCCGAATACCGAATATTCGGCGGCCAAATACCAACTTTTTTTCCAATAAAGAAAATAAATTTTGATTATATATCCTTCTATAGTAAAAAAAAACTAGCCTTAAAAGGAATGACTCCTGGAATGATGCTGATGTGGAAGATTTCCGGAACTAACGAATCCGGGTTGTCCACTCCTTCCATGAGTCGAATAGACCAATCAGGAAAGGGCTCCGTCTATGCATCGCCGTATGGATTACCGTAAAGAAAGGAAAGGTTACCATCGCCAACAATCGCCAAGTTTGTCGCCAACTTGGCGATATATCGCCAAATTTGGCGACCAAAATTAGTTGTCAAAAGTGACGCCAACTTGGCGATAACTGTAATATTTCGCCAAATTTTTTATTTCTTTACAACACCAGTCGTTTAATACATCATTTGAGAGGTTTGCAATTGCTTATTCATATAATGGATGTCTTGTGTGTTATCCCCCATTCTGCTCCCCAGGGGGGACGCATTTTTAATTTCTTTGCAACACCAGTCGTGTTGCACAAGATTTGAAAGGTCTGCAACTGCTTATTCATATTATGGATGTCTTGTGTGTCACCCCCACACTCTGCTCTCCCCAGGGGGTCACATTTTTAATTTCTTTACAGCACAAGTTGAGTGACACATCATTTGGAAGGTCTGCAACTGCTTATTCATATTATGGATGTGTTGTGTGTCATCCCCCACTCTGCCCCCCAGGGGGGCACATTTTTAATTTCTTTACAACACCAATTGTGTGACACATCATTTGAGAGGTCTGCAACTGCTTATTCATATTATGGATATCTTGTGTGAACCCCCCCCCCTCTGCTCTCAGAGGGGGCGCATTTTGTAATTTCTTTACAACACCAATTGTGTGACACATCCTTTGAAAGGTCTGCAACTGTTTATTCATTTTATGGATGTCTTGTGTGTCACCCCCACTCTGCCCCCCAGGGGGGCACATTTTTAATTTCTTTACAACACCAGTCGTGTGACATATCATTTGAGAGGTCTGCAGCTGCTTATTCATATTATGGATGTCTTTTGTGTCGCCTCCCACTCTGCCCCCCAGGGGGGCACATTTTTAATTTCTTTACAACACCAGTCGTGTGACACATCATTTGAAAGGTCTGCAACTGCTTATTCATACCATGGGGAATTGGCTAGCGCAGCAAGCAGGGGTAGCCAATAATTTGGAATCGCGAAGCGATTACGCGGGGGGTTGGCGAGCATAGCGAGCAGGGGGGCTGGACCCCCCTAGTAATTTAAAAAATAGAAGCTCATTAATAATTATTACTCTTAAATGTGCTTTTAAATGTATTTTTGAATTTGAAACACTTATTTTAACATAAAAAAATAATGAAATTGCATTATATTCTTTTATCTTAATGTACATTAAGATATCATGTGCACAAACATCAAATTGATTTTCTGTAGGTCAGGATGGTAAGATATTTCCATTAAAATATAAAGAATATACTTCAGTTTTACTATCAAATGATACTTTTAACCTTTCTTACATTCAAAATCAATAATATTCTTAATGTCTTCCTCTCAGAACTTACAAGGAGATATTTTCTGAAATAACTGTTAATGAAGTAAATTTACTCATTTAGAGTTTGTGTCCCTAATGATAAGCAAATTCGTAAGAATGAGACGGTTCTGAAATCAGTTGCCAAGCTTTAAATTACAAAATGCATTAAAGCAAAAGGTTATGCTTAAAGTAGAATACATATATGTTAACAAAATCTTTGACATTTGAATCGGCGCATACAATATTCAACTTCAATATTCCATTTATTCAACAAGCATTAAAAGGATAAACAGAAATTGATAACAACATGAATGAAGGAAGATATAAATTAAAAATATATACATAATAATATTACATATTTAAGTCAGTAATTATGCAAATAATTATTTAAAAGTGAAAAGTATAGAATAAAAAAAATATTTTATTAAATATTTAGAATTTGTGTTTCAATATTTATAAAACCATCTTCATAATGGAATTTGCAGACATTAATAAATATTCAAGCGTTTTAGAATAAAGCAGTGTTTTTCTTTTTTTTTTTTTTTTTTTTTTTATAAATGTTTTTATATCTTGAATTGTAATATATCATATCATTCTCTAATGAAGACATTTCCCGTACAATTAAATCTCCAACTTGGGCAGCATTTTATAAAAAATCACTAACTTTTATAGGAAATACAAAAAGGCTCTACATTTTTTAGTAATCAAATAACTGTATACTTTGAAAGGTAAGAATGAGAATGACTTCATGAATGAAGTAGCCAATTTGGATTAGAGAAAAAAAAAATGCAAAAAATGAAATTCTTTAAATCCTAAATTTATTTAGCAAGATATCTTTCACTATTCGGCCAGATTTTAGCAATATTCGGCGAGGTATCTCTAAATATTCGGCTCTACAGGTATTCGATCAACAAGCCTTCAATATTCGGCCAACCGAATATTCGGCAAAAGAGCCGAATACCGAATAGTGGCTGAATATTCGTCCCATCCCTAATTTATACTTTTAATTGAATTTTAGAGTTTAACATATACTATGAATACTAATAAATATTTTTTATATAAAATTTTTTTCTAAAATTGCGAAATATTAATGATTTGTCGTTTTAACTCTAGTTGCCATGTGAGGCACTTGTGAACAGACAAGTTGGGGACAGATATGAACAGTTCATAGGTGCCCCAATAACCATTCTGTGATTCTATTACTGTCACTTAACTTCATGAGAAATAAAGTCAGCTTCAATATCTATACGAATTGAATATTTCCAGCTGAGCGAAAAATTGCCCAGGCCGGGGATCGAACCCGGATACTTGGCTTACAAGGCCAATGCTTTACCTGTTAAGCTATCTGGGCGATAGCCGGCTGGGATTTTTCGCTCAGATAACCTTATTGGTCGTAACATCTGGTCTGTCATACGACCAATAAGGTTATCTGAGCGAAAAATCCCAGCCGGCTATCGCCCAGATAGCTTAACAGGTAAAGCATTGGCCTTGTAAGCCAAGTATCCGGGTTCGATCCCTGGCCTACGACCAATAAGGTTATCTGAGCGAAAAATCCCAGCCGGCTATCGCCCAGATAGCTTAACAGGTAAAGCATTGGCCTTGTAAGCCAAGTATCCGGGTTCGATCCCCGGCCTGGGCAATTTTTCGCTCAGCTGGAAATATTCAATTCGTATGATAAATTTACCAATCAGTTTGATTGTGTTAAAAATAATAGTATATTCAATATCTATAATTTTCCAGCAATAGAAGACCTTTTGCCATGAACATTTGATTTTGTAATGAAACTTCTACAAAAACATGCGCCAACAAGTACAAAGAGCAACAATCTCGTTTATATTCAATTGTCATTTAAATAACTTTAATATTTTTAAAATGCAATAATGTTATGCAATATTTTACTAAATGGTTTGCTACAATATTTTTGTATGCATTGTTAATACAGAAAGCATTGCGTTAAACATCTTTTTAAAATTTTCTATAAATTAAACTTTTGTCATATCTCCACATTTCCTGCCGCAAGTGTACCCTTTGTTCCCACGGCTTGGAATGTAGTCGAAATTATTGAGCTTTTATGTGGGCAGTGAGAAAATAAGCAAGTTGTCTCCAGCTGAGTAATGTACGAGGATTTAGTGTCATGCCTGAACAATTACTGCCTCCCGCGCTTTGTGTAAGATTTATGTGGAGGTCACCTTACAGTCCAGGTGTGTTTTGCCTGCATTTCTCTTGCTAACGTACAGATTTCCCTTGGCTGTGAAATCAGTCAAGGAGAGGCACTATTTGTATATCGAATGGGAGAAGGACGCCTTGACCCCTGGATCGAGATTGGAAGAAGTCCGCAGGAAGGTTCTTCCCCCCCCCCTTGTGAATGTTGACCAGGGAAGGACTTTTTCGCTGCTGGTCGGACAGATAGAGAATAGATCTCTCAGGATTAAGTTGGGTAGAGCTCTGCTCTCCCAGACGACTGCTATACCCGATATCGGGGTTTGAAGTCCGGGGTGTCCGGCAAGCCAGCCGCTCTACAAAGTCAGAGCACTTGTAACCTTCATTCCTTCCTTAAATTTTACAATTGTTGAATTTTATAAAAATTTAGGCTTGATTATTTAAACCGACTTCTCCAATTTATTGCAAGCCCATCTGCCACTACGCCACACTTTGTTTCCTATATATAAAAATTGTTCATCTTGGTGAACTATTATCCAACTAATTGTGTTAAGACAGTTTAGGAATACCTTGTATAATTATATTGTGTCATATTGTATTATATAACAATATGTACTGTATCATTTATATTAAAACACACACTTATAAGACAAGTAACGATATCGCAGAACAGATCATTTAAGAGCAGAACTCGTTAAGAAACAACTGATACTTATATGCATTTCATCAAACTTTAAGATGAATGATTACTATGATACTCTTTAGAATGTTTCCAATTTAACGAATTTCATCTGAATCATTTGAACTGATTTCCTCATAAATCCTAATTTAGAATACTTTGAACAAATTGCTTTGAAGCTATAATTCCTAATTCTGGAGATATTATTCATGGCAAAATTAAGGGAAATCAGTAGCTTAGTTTTATATTTTTCAGGACGAAAATTACAGTGTCTCCGTCCTGCCTTACCAAATTTAAAGTAATGTAATAACTACAGCTGAAATTTCTTTAAACTAAAATTATTAATTCAAAAATATTAATTTCTGAAGGGAGATATTTTAAATATACGAATGCATTCTACGCCCATAGACTTAACATTAGAGAAGGAAATTCAGAAATCAAATGACTTGCAACTGTAAACTGGGGCTTTAGGCAGGGCCGTAGCTAGAAGTCTAGAGGTGTTGAAGCAATTTATTCACACCACTAAAACTGTATGGTAATTTCAGATTTCTTTAATCAATAAAATTTGTCGAGTAAATAATAGAAAAGATTCTGTTAAATTTTAGTGGTAAGAAAAATCTTTTGCAGCATTTCCCGACGAGCCGCTAATGCTGGCATAAGTACGCATAGCGTACGCGTGTTTTTACGCTTAGTTAGCAAGTGGTCAATTACATATGAAATATTCAATAATTTCCAGGGTAATTTCATTGCTGAAAATTAATAAAAATTTTTACCCTATATTTCAGTTATATAATGTTTGTTGAAATCCAGTTAGAAAATACAAAGAAATAAGAAAAATGTAAGTATATAATACAGTGCGTGTCAAAAGTTTAAGCACAACAGAAAATTTCAAAATAAAATTTTATTAATGAATGAAAGTTACGGAAGAACTCATATATATATATATTTTTTCCCCTCGCTCTCTCTCTGACGCAGAAAGAAAAATGAGTGCATATTCAACACTGTAGGTACTGTGTTTCTTATTAAACTGTTGTAATAATTTCATTTTATGCTAAGAAAAAAATAGGGTGATGAAATATTCTAGTGTATAACGGTAAACATTCAATAAATTAAACATGTTAGCTTCATATGTGCAAATAGGATGAGCGAATTTTAGAATACTTATTTTAGCTACAATTTAGTATTTCTGCAAAACTGTAAAAGTGCCGCTAAACTAAATTAGATTTTTGAACAGAATTTGAATTGGATTTCCGGAATATAAGTTCATTTAGGGATTTTGGAATCTTTTCCAGGAGAGGCTCAAAATGTTTTAGGGAGGGAGGGGGGAGCTGAGCCGCTCACAGAACCTCCTTAGCTACAATCCTGACTTCAGGAGACTAAACCCTTAAAAATGTAGGTTTTAGGTAGATTTCGTAAGAAATACTATACCTATTGCAATCTTAACCATGACACGACTTTTGAAAAATTTCTTCATAACTTTTCATTATATGACCATATGAACCTCAAAATCACCCCTATTTAAAAAGTTTATATAAATATATAACAGTCGAACCTCGTTAACATGAACCTCAAGGGGAATCAAAATTTTGTTCATGTTAACAGTAATTCAGGTTATCAGTATCAAATCTTTGTGTTCTTTTCTATAGGGGACTGTGAAAACGATTCGTGTTAAAAGTAATTCATGTTAAGAGTGTTCATGTTAACGAGGTTTGACTGCATATATATATATATATATATATATATATATAATGTATGTATGTATTTATGTACAAAATTTTGTCCGCACACTCGCAATAAGGCACGAATCGTCTTCAAACACGTCAAATACTTTGAGATGGTTAATATCTAGGAGTGGATTAAAATTGGAAAAATCGGTTTAAGGGGGTAAAAAAGGGAAGGGTACAAAAATTTGAATATCGCATTAACATGGCTCTGACAAAACCAGATCTTACAAAACAATGGCAGGAAAAAATAGTTGCCAACAATTAAGAAAAAAGAAACAATATAAAATTAATTTACTAAGCAACAATAAATTTACTATTGCAAGATTTGCGCGTAAAAATTAAATTATGTTTTTTTATTTTTTTTTATTGAAATTATTAAAAAATTGCAGAACTTTCCAGATGACCCAATACATGTTCCTATCTTAATGCTTGTATGGTCTGTCTCATTTATGTCTAACCTTGTTGAATTACGGTTAATTGGGCAATGAGAAAAATAGTCTTTAAAACATGGCTCCCTATTTCTCTTTCATAAATTAGCTCTACTATGACGTCAAAATATTTCCCCCTGACAAGGAGTTTCATATCAGAAGTTTCATATATATTCACGTCTCATTCTCTTTATTTGACTTCCTTAAGGTTGTTCTCAACAACAGTAGAATCCCGCTAATTCGGACTCCGTTAATCCGAATCAGTCTGGTCAGTTTTTTTTTTTTTTTTTTTTTTTTTCAAAGTTTGAGAAGCGATCGGCAAAATTTCGGTTATAATTACCGTATTTACTCGTGTATAAGGCGCACTTTTTTTCAAAAAATTAGGGCAAAACTCCTAGGTGCGCCTTATACACGGAATAATTTTTTACTGTTGGATGCAGTCGAACGATATACATATGAAACAAGAAATTATTCAAAGAAGATATTAAAACTCGGAAAATGTTACTTAATTGAAGTATTACTGCATATTTATTTCATTCCTTGCAGTTTTTTATATAACAGAGCTGATGACATTATCTAAACGATAATTAGCAATTCTCTTTACCGTCACTCATTCCTATTCCCCGTCATTCTCTTACAACCCGAAGTCTAAAAATGCATTTTCGTCTTTTTTTCTGGTCTGGTGTAACGTTTGTTTCGATTTTTTTTTTACTGAAATTCATTTGGTCATTCTTCATTAGCGTACCAAATTTATGGTGCGCCTTATATACGAGATTTTAAGAAATCGCCATTTTTACTTGTAAAGTAGGGGTGCGCCTTATATATACGCGTGCGCCCTATACACGAGTAAATACGGTATTCATTTTATTTTCGTATTCTGAATAAAAAAAAAAATTCTGAGATATTTTCGCGAGAATACCTTAATCTTTTTCATTTAAACTCTTTGTTGTTACCTTTCAAAGAAACAACAATGCATCACTTAAAGTCTGCAATCAGAGTACTCTCCGAAAGTCGTGGAAGAATTTGTGGTCTACAAATCGTGATTTCTTGAATAACAAGCAAGCTTGAAACAGAAGGGAAAATAGGAGGGAATGAAAGGTAAATTACACCTGAAAATTTTGTGAACATGTTAAATAAAAAGAATATTGCCCAATTAAACTGATGGCATTGAGCTCACAGGCTACGCATACTAATTGTACATTACAGCCTTATATTTTCAAGGGTTAATTCCGTTCTAAAAAAATTAAGAAGGGGAAACAGGTCTCCCCTTTCCTTTTATACCTAATCATTGAACCTCCTAAACTATCAAGGACATGCTTTATCATATTAAAAATATATATCCAAAATTCAGAGCAAATCGGATAATTCTTAATAAAAACTCATTTAGCATTTATATAATTTAAGAGGCGTTATCCCCCTCTTTTATACTTAACCATTAAACTTCTAAGACTATTCACAGATTTGAACGAAATCTGACAATTCTGCTTGAAAAACCCATTTATATAAATTAAGAGGAGGGGCATTAGAACCCCTGTTCCCCCTGTTTATACTTATTCAATGAACACCTAATAACAGTCACGGAATCGCCTCATCAGAATGATCCTATACCTAAATTTTGAACGAAAACTGTTAATTCTGCATGAAAATCCCGTTTATATCAATTAAGGGGAGGGGCATGCGCCCCCCCGTTCCCCCTTTTTATACTTATTCAATGAGCATCTAATAACAGTCACGGAATCGCTTCATCAGAATGATCCTATATCTAAATTTTGAAAGAAAACTGTTAATTCAGCATGAAAATCCCGTTTATATCAATTAAGGGGAGGGGCATGAGCCCCCCGTTCCCCCTCTTATACATATCGAATGAACTCCAAAAACTAATCAGGGAAGTGCCTTATCAGTATATACCTATATACAAAATTTCAAGTGGATCGGATATTTTTATCATGAGTTATCGCGTTACGCATGTACGAACATACATACATACAGAACGGGCGGACACATAAGCTTTCAGGCTATGATAGCCTGTGAGCTAAAAACTGATGGTTGCTGAGATGTTGATATCACTGACATTGGCAATTGAATGAAGCAAAATATATAATGAAGTTAATGTCACACTTGGAGATGATAAAATAATCACTTTATGTACAACTGAAGAAGTTGATAATGAAAATGATTCAGACGAAAACACTATTATCAATGATGATCAATCAAATATTATTAGCCATAATGATGCAAGAAATCATTTACAACAATTGATGGTTTATTTTGAACATCAGGTGGAGATTACACCCAACAAACTAACTATGCTCAAGCGGATGCATGACCGTGTGGTCCGCAAATGTTATACAAAACTGGCATAAAAAAAGATTTTATAGTTACAAAATAAACATTTTTACTGTCTGTAAATATTCAGTATGTTTAATATAAAGGTGATATTTTGTAAGTTTGTTTTATTTCTTTTTTTTTCATTCTATGGATAATTCGGATTTTCGGTAATCCAGATTGGGTCTGGTCCCAATTAATCCGAATTATCGGGGTTTTACTGTACTCTGCTCAGTAAGTGCAAAAAGTTTTGACGCATTAACATGCTCATTTTTTAACGGAAAGGTCCGACTATGCTAGCAATTTGGATCGAACTCAGGTTTCAATTTTAGGATAATAAAATCACCTACCGAGTTATAAGCTATTTTGATCACGTGATCACGCGATTTTCTACCTTTCGTTGACTGATTTTTCTGCTTTCGTCGAAAAATGTGGTTCAAAACGTCATTTTTGACGGCCTGTTCTGAAATATCTATTGCGTTTGCACAAAAACAGAAAAATGAGTGCGATTACAGTGTCAGCAAAAAAATCTTGACACTTGCGATTTTAGACGTTTTGTTAAATATCTAGAAATATACAAAAGGAATTATTCTGAAACTCCAGGTTTGTAAACAAAATAGTACAGGTCAACCATTTTCGCGAAAATTTTTCTACGAAATCCCATAGGGGACCTTCAACAAATAGAAAAAGAACGAAGATCTTTTTTATAAACCTGTCAAAACTAATGTAGCAGCAGCGTTCAAACTGCAGATTATGATTAAGTGGCCTATTGTAATAAACTGAGTCCATTTTTATGAATATAACATACACACTCGTAGAAAAATAAACTTTTTTATAAAAACGGTCCCAAATTTTGCCAATATTTTTGCTTATAATTTGCAGAGTTCTTAATAAGAAAAACAATGTTATTTTCAGAAAATACGACAATTAACATTGTACATAACATCCTGTAACCAAAAATTAATAATATTAATAACTGTATGAAAAATAAACACGTTTACTAAATAAGCTTTTAGTCCGCATGCGTGAACTCAATCAAAATATAATTTACATAATGTGTTAGTTAAATGCATAGAACAACTTTTGTGAAAGTCTTAAAAACATAGCTTGAAAATTCTGAAAATTATCGTCAATTGAGTAAGATAAAAATCAGTTATTCCCAAAATGAAACAAAAAGATGAGAGGCTGTATCTATATTCCATTGATTTAGTGGCTACACAATATTGCACGTCCTACTCTATTTGGATACAGCTCCTTGTCTTTTTGCTTCATTTTGGGAATAATGGATATTAATTTTATTCTATCAAAGATAATTTTCAGAATTTTCAAGCTATGTTTTCGAGATTTTCATAAATGTTGCTCTATACATTTAGCTAACACTTTATGCAAATTATATTTTGATTGAGTTCATGCATGCGCACTGAAACCTTTTTTAGTAAACCTATTCATTTTTCATACAATTATTAATATTTTTTAATTTTGATTACAGGATGTTATGTACAATGTTGTTTCTCATATTTTCTAAAAAAGACATTTTTTTATGAAGAACTCTGCAAATTATAAGCAAAAAACTTGGCAAAATTTGGGACCTTAAAAAACTTAATTTCTGTACGAGTATACATGCTATATTCATAAAAATGAACACAGTTTATTACAATTAACCACTTAATCATAATCTGCAGTTTGAACGGTTTTGCTACATTAGTGTTGACAGGGTTAAAACTTATGCCACAAAATTGCCCTTTTTGATTTAAGAACATCCTTAAGTAATTTTTCATTTTGATATACTGCAATTTGGATATTGGATTTAATGGTACTATCAATGATTTCCTTTTTTCCCTGCTCATTTTTCATTTGTTAAAATGTTTAAATACACGGTTTGACTGTATATATCAAATATTTATATTTTTCATGATATCTTTATGCATTCAACTTCCTGTTCTCATAAATCATTCTTCCAAAGTAAAAATTTATAATGTTTGAATCTCATTTAAAATTTCATTTATAAAAATTTGGATCTTATCTTAAATCTTCATTTATAATTACTTCATTTAATAATTTGTTGTTCCAAATTTAAAATTCATAATTCTTGAATATCACTTTAAAACTTAATTTATATATTTAATATAAATGATAATTAGTAATATTTTTATAATAGTTATATATTATGTGAATTACGCCCTGACAATGTTTCTCCTGAATGAAAAACATTACTTCATTTCTGTTATCTTTTTTTATGACGATTTCTTTTTTAATAAAAATAAAATACCGCTCTTATAAAAATAATATGAATAACATACTACACATTTTACACAGTTTTAAATAAAAAGAGTATAATATCTGAAACAACTTTATTTTAATATAAATGATATATTACAACGAAAATGTAACAAAGAAAATAATAAATTACAAGCATTTATCACAATGAAGTGATGCATTTGTACAATACTAGCTTATAAATACAGTTAAGTATGAAACATCTGGAATGCTTATTTAATGCAGATATTTTAAATATCTGTCACAAGAATAAGACATAAATTATCAAATAACTTTTAAGCTGAACTTTAAACTGACACTAGATTATGTTAGATCTTGATTATGAAAATAAGAGCAAGAGTGTAATACAGATCATTAAAGAAAAAATACGGCTATAGCAAATCTAAAAGAATGCTCCATAAAATAAATAAACATCCATACTAGCATATAAGAAGGAAATATATCTTTTGAGAAAATAATTAGATTTTTTTAATACCTAAACTCAGAATAACAGTGAGCATTACATTGACTAGAAAGTACACTTAATTAAAGGGAATAACTTTTTAAAATACATTCTCTTGTTTAAATATAAAATGTTAATAAAATTAAAAATATTCTCTTAATTATGCATTTGTTGCAGACTTTTTGCTTGTATAAAATCTCATAAAATTGCATCATAATATTTAAAAATTAAAATACATTTACCACAGCTGTAGGAGGCTCAAACAAATATTTAAAGAGATAGACTATAAAAAATCTAAAAACAGAACTAGTATAGACATTATTTTTGTTACTTAGATTCTAATTATTCCTCGACTGTTTAAAAAAAAATAAAATAAATAAATAATAAAAAAAAAATCTACTTAAAAATACGACCTAAAATTATAACTTAAATGGTTCAACATTTCTTTTTTATTAATTTCAATAACTCAAGACTCATTCATGATTACAATGTTTTTTAAAATATCCATTTGTCATCTACAAACACTATAATGATTCAATTATACTGACATTATAAAACATTTCTTTCCACAAATAAATAAAAATAATTCATTTCTCAAGAAAATAAAAAAGTTATGGATATAAACAGTAAAGCACATATTTCACCCAGTAACATCACAGATGTCAAATTATGCTGCAAACTTTATTTTGGAAAACATTCAATTTAGCCATATTCAGGGTTGCTTTACTAAAGGAGGATTAAATTCCCAGGCTTGTCCAGGTGTATTTTAAGAAAATGACAGTATCGCAGCATAATGCATGCTGGTGGTAAATAAATTCTGTATTAAAATAAATACTGTATCATTTGAAAAGACTAAAATTCTCTAAATACAGATGAAATTAATTAAAAGTTTATTTTACTAAATTCCGCCAGAATCTTTCACTCAGGACGACAGCAGAAATTGCTGCCAAACTGTAAAAACTCATTGCAATATTTATTTATATACTGAGTCCAACTATTCACGTCAGTAACAGTAAAACAGAATCATTAGACCAGAAAATCTTTATTTTTAACAAGATGCAAAAAAAAAAAAAAAAAAAAAAAAAAAAAAATGAAAAACAGGGAAAAAAAAGATTTTTTTTTATGTGTATTGAGAGTTTAAAATGTTAAACTTCCCTGACTTGATCATTTTCCAAATTCCTTGATTTTTATATATTCTAAATTTTTTAAAGTTATGCAGCAACCTTGAATATCGCTGTAAAAAAACGGACGATTTTACGAAGATTCTACTAATAATCGAAAATCCAGTATAATTTACCATTTTTAACTGAAAAATTATCGTAAATTCCAAGGAAAACAAAAAAACTTTTTGGAATTTACGAGAATTTTTCCGTTAAAAAACAGTGAATTGTACTGTCGTCCCGATTACCACAGTAAAATCTTCATAAAATAGTCCTTTTTTTAAGGATAATTTATTAGCAAATTATTGTCTGCAATGCAATTAAGTACACAGAATAAAATATCAACGAAATAACAGATGAATTAACTATTAAATCTGTACACCAATAGCGGATCTATAGTAATAGTTGCAATTGTCTTTGTTTATTAGAAGTATATGAAATAAAGAAAACATTCAAAAGTGAAGAAAACGGCTAATGATTAGCTGCACATGCCAAAACACTGACTTTGCTGGAGAATTAATATCTGTAGCTAAATTTTCTCGAGGTTCTTATATTCTTGTTCTATGTTACAATAAATTATTATTTTTTCTTTTAAAACTGTTATATGAATTAAGGTTTCTTTAATCTCGCTTTATACGTTGACTGGTCATCCTGTAAATAGAGTCTCGTCCAGAATCCATGTTCCACAGTGCTAAACTAATTGCTATAACGGCTAGAACCAATGAAATGCCGACGAAGAGGAAGATGGTAAAAACGACAGGAAACATCGGATCCCACTGAGTTGCCAAATTATAGACGGAGGCAGCAGCCGGAGGAGCCTGTAAAAGAAAATAAGTCTTACAGATATACATTTTTCACAATAAACATTTAAAATAAAGAAAATAAAACATGAGCAAGATATAGAATACCAACTCTTTCCATTATCACAAAAGTTAGAGGATCCAAACCGGACTTTTATGGTTTGACCATTAATAACAGCAAAAATCATTTTTATGGCGCAATCGGTTTTCAAAAAGACGAATTTTAAAAATCTAAAGAATTCGCGACTGCAGGCCACTTCGCACCCCCAAGACTGTCTTTTTTGTATGCAAGTAGCCAAACGTCGCATTTCGACACAATATTTTAAATACTTTCACGAAAGAATGGATTTACAACACTTACTACATTTTCGAAACGCTTGGATGTCAAGAAAATAATAACAATAATTATAAAAAATCTGAGAAAATTTTGACAAAGACGTTACAAAGCGGGATGTTTTGGCATGGCTCCGACTGATATTTTCAATAGTAAATACGCATATTTTTTCAGGAAACATTAAAGAGGACTTGGATACAGATATATTTATAACCGATTAGAGAGTGTGGCCGACGGTCTGCAAAACCGTTTTATAATCTTTTTTTTTTTTTTTTAATTATGAAATGACATTACGTGAAAAATCAAGAAAATATCTTTTTACGAACGGTTTTACCACTAAATATCAATATTTTTTCACCGATTTTTCATTTAAAAATATTAGTTCATACAAAATCGAGATATAAAATCATATACATTTGAGGTTTATTTTAGGTTATTATCACGGCCCCGGGCAATGCCGGGCGGACAGTTAGTAATAATAATAAATTTTTATCAGAATTTTTTTAAAAATATATATAATTATTTTTTCATTACTGGAGTAGCACTGCCCGCTAGAACACCCTGTTTAAGATAAAAATGAACATAAAAAGAATTCAAACTAAAAATTGTTTTAGACAGTTTAGAGGTAAAATTCGCCTTTATGAATGATTAATTATTCATAATTTTAATATCCGAAGTCAGTTATGATTAATATTTTTTAAACCCATCAAAGAAAAATAAAAGTTAGTGAAATTTCAAATTCCATGCAGATAAAACGGCTCTGCCTTGCCGCACTTTCTCTTAGCGGCTCTCTACAGGAGAAAATGCTTTAGCTATTAAACCACTACAACCGTCACATAATCTATCTTTGCTATTGTAAACTGTTATATTTACCGCCAAGGGATAACAGTCAGCAGCTTCAGTATCCATTATGGAAATGAGAAGGCAAACGGACAGGCATCATACTCGGCATCACCTCTCGTGACATTCCCAGATTTCCCCGGGGACTCGTTCAAGCAGCTAGCCACATCAACAGCAATACCAACCGTTGCGAGTGCATCTCCGCAGCCCTGCGATGCCCCTCTCTCCCTTCTGAACATCCATCATAGCAAATCCTTGGAGGAAAACCATCCAGAAGGTTTCAGTCTCATTCCCTCTCCATACGATATAGCAGTGACAGAAAAGGATTGTTGTGTTGTCCCGCTAGTAATGACTCGCCAGAAATCACACCAATCGAATTACCACAGCTGAGAACATCTAAGCAACATTTTCCGTTTCACTCCCCCGCACAGATAGGGGGGGAAAAGGAATTTTCAGGGACCTTTGGATAGTTGTGAGAGGGGGGGAAGAGTAATAATATTGCTTCTGAGAGCGATTGGGGGAGGTGTCGAGTGACCTGCATTATGGAACACTTTAGGGTCTATGCTGACGCAATAATTGCGCATATAAAAACGAAAGAAGCAGTCAGTAACATCAAACTATCAATCACAGAAAAAAAGAGGAAAAAAATAGTAAATCTTTTGGCATAAAATAAATAAAGACGAAGGAAGTTGGAGTTCTAGTTGAAAACAAACTGTCGCATCAAAAGGATTCGAAAAATATATCTTTTTAATTTCGATTTGCAATTCTATAAGTTTACAATACTATTTCATTTATATCTCATTAAATATATTGAATTTAAGGATTAGTTTCAAGACCTCTCAGATAGAGACAAAAAGAGGATTTCTTTTATTTGTTGCTCTTTTCCCTATCAGCTTTTTTTAATTAAAATAATAATAATAATAATAGCTTAAAATACTGCCATGGTACACAGCAGCACATTTTATACTATGAAGGAATGTTTGTAATCTTTTTATGTTCGCGATTGTTAGGTTCGCAAAAACATCCACATACTTTCAGATTATCATGTAGCATAAAAGTTGTAAGATTTTATAACTTTTTAAAATCGGAAAAAAAAAAAAAATTGATTGTGAAATATATTTACTAGCATTAAAAAGTACATGCTGTAAATAAATTTGAATAATTATAAACCGATTGTACAAAGTTTAATTGCCATTTGATGCCTGAATATACATATATATTGATACACAATTGGCAGAACAGACCATTTTGTTTATGAATTTCCATATAAGGAAAATTGCGGCCCCGATTTCTCTTTTAAATTTAAGCCTCCTCATCAGTGAAGGATCGCATTCTATTACTTTCTCAACAAGCTATAACTGAAGTTTTAAATTTTTCCATGTAATTTTTGCAGAGAAAAGTCCACTTGCAATAAAAGTTTAGGATTGTCTTATTTTAGCATCAAGTCATGTATCGGACTTCTCGGAATTACTGATCTATATTTTGCCTCAATACAAAACAGAGATCTGCACGGGCCGAAATTTCCAGGCCCAGGACCGGCCCGGTGTAAAACTCAAAAGTTCTGCCCAGGCCCAGTCCGATATGGCCCGAACAAATTCTACTATTTCTAAAAGATTCAGATTTTTATCATATAATTAAGTTTTTTTTATATATTTATATATATATGTTTCGCATACATATTTATGGGATTATTTTACAGTATATTTTACAGAAAATACACAATAGAAAAATTAATGATTACTTAGATTCTTAGACTTTCAACATTCAAATAAAGATTCATTAAAAAATTAATATGGTTTAGAATAAAAGAAAAAAAAAGAAAGTAAAAAACATCATAACTTTTGAAACTATACAATAAAAAGTAGATTTATGAAAATATTTCTGTATCATTTTATTAACGATTTTCTGAAATCCAAAGAGTTACTTTCTGATACATTTCTGAATTCATTTCTTTTCGGAAACACATAAGATAATCAGGTGTTTTAATCAGAAACTATGTACAGTCCCTGGCCAAATTATTAGACGCACTCCCTTTTCCTTGTGTCGAATCATATTACTAGCTTCATAGAAATATTACTGTGTGAATAACTGCAATTAATTATGTACATCATTTGTAAGATTATAATAAATAAAAAACATGCCTATGACTTTAAAACTCTTTCTTTTTACAAATTAAATTAAAAATGGCTGAAATTGCAAAATTTATAACTTGAAGCTAAAAAAAATGTCAATATTTTTGGAGCCTCTTTTGGCGGCTATCAGTGCCTCTATTCTTCGCGGCATGCTGTTAATAGGCCAGTCAAATTGTCAGGAAAAAAGGCCGATAGATGCAAAAATTCTGCTAGAAGATTTTATGTTTTTAAAATGTTTATGTGAATGCTAGTAACAAGAATTAATGGTTTTCCAACAAAATATCTCGAGGCTAAACTTTGTGGAGCCAAAAAATCAAAAAATTTTCGGACTTTTTTCAGTTTTTTGCTTATAACTCAAAAATTATAAAATTTTTGCGTACCATACTCAATTACAAAAAGAAAGAACATTAAATTCTTTACAAATTTCATACTAAACTGTTTTTCTAAAGCCAATATTAAGCGCACTACAGCTTTCTAAAATTGACTCTTTTTTCTAACTTTGTGAAAAATTTTCAAAAACGAAAATTTGGCACAATTTTTTATTATTTTACCCTCTTTAATATAACTTATTTAAATTTCAGGTTTTTGCATGATAACAATTATGATGAATTACAACGAAAAAATTAAGAATATTATAAGTTTTTTAGCTCACAGGCTATCATACCTGAGAGCTTATGTGCCCGTCCGTTCTGTATGTATGTGCGTAACGCGATAACTCATGATAAAAATATCCGATCCACTTGAAATTTTGTATATAGGTATATCCTGACAAGGCGCTTCCCTGATTAGTTTTTGGAGTTCATTCGATATGTATAAGAGGGGGAACGGGGGGCTCATGCCCCCCGTTAGTTGATATAAATGGGATTTTCATGCAGAATTAAGTTTTTGTTCAAAATTTAGATTAGGATCATTCTGATGAGGCAATTCCGTGACTTATTAGGTGTTCATTGAATAAGTATAAATAGGGGGAACAGGGGCTCTAATGCCCCCCCCCCCCGTTAGTTGATATAAATGGGATTTTCATGCAGAATCAAGTTTTCGTTCAAAATTTAGATTAGGATCATTCTGATGAGGCGATTCCGTGACTGTTATTAGGTGTTCATTGAATAAGTATAAATAGGGGGAACAGAGGTTCTAATGCCTCCCCCCCCCGTTAGTTGATATAAATGGGATTTTCATGCAGAATTAAGTTTTCGTTCAAAATTTAGATTAGGATCATTCTGATGAGGCGATTCCGTGACTGTTATTAGGTGTTCACTGGATAAGTATAAATAGGGGGAACAGGGGTTCTAATGCCCCTCCCCCGTTAGTTGATATAAATGGGATTTTCATGCAGAATTAATTTTTCGTTCAAAATTTAGATTAGGATCATTCTGATGAGGCGATTCCGTGACTGTTATTAGGTGTTCATTGAATAAGTATAAATCGGGGGAACAAGGGTTCTAATCCCCCCCCCCCCGTTAGTTGATATAAATGGGATTTTCATGCAGAATTATGTTTTCGTTCAAAATTTAGATTAGGATCATTCTGATGAGGCGATTCCGTGACTGTTATTAGGTGTTCATTGAATAAGTATAAATAGGGGGAACAGGGGTTCTAATCCCCCCCCCCTTAATTTATATAAATGGGTTTTTCAAGCAGAATTTTCAGATTTCGTTCAAATCTCTGAATAGTTTTGGAAGTTTAATGGTTAAGTATAAAAGAGGGGGATAACTCCTTTTAAATTATATAAATGCTAAATGGGTTTTTATTAAGGATTATCTAACTTGCTCTGAATTTTGGATATAGATTTTTTATATGATAAAGCATGTCTTTGATAGTATAGGAGGTTCAATGATTAAGTATAAAAAAAGAGGAAAGGGGAGAGCTGTTTCCCCTTCTTAATTTTTTTTTCGAACGGAATTAACCCTTGAAAATATAAGGCTTTAATGTACAATTAGTATTTGTAGCCTGTGAGCTCAATGCCATCAGTTTAGCTGGGCAGTATTCTTTATTGTATTTAGAGCTTTAGTAAAAAACATTAGTATTAGCTATTTAACTGAATGTAAGTATAAAATGTTTTCGGTATTTTGCCTGTAACTCGAAAATTATAAACTTATAAACATACTTAATTACAAAAAGAAAGAACATTAAATTCTATAAAATTTTATTATAAAAACGTTTTTCGAAACCCATTACTAAGCGCGCTATGGTTTTTTTAAAATGTCACTTTTTTTTTAATTTTACAGAAAGTGACCTATTTTCGCCTCCCATCCCAAAAAAACTTTTCATCACTAACAATGAAAATTAAATAAACCTATTGGTTGATGAAAAATAAAAGTTTTAAGAAAGACAAGCAGAAGATGCATAAATTCTAGAAACCCTTTAAGAAAACAATTACAAAGCAGTTCCGTGGATAAAAAAAAAAAAAGAGAATGCAGATGGAAGATTGTGGTCAGTGACGTTCTCAAGCAGCTTTCGTTCAGATACAAGTGTTCTTTTTTAAATACATACTCTTCTAATATGCTGTTATTAAGTTTATTGCATCTTTTCTCGTACAGTAATGAAAAATGAGTGAACTCTATTAAAAATTGTGTTTCATTTGCCAAATGGCTTCAAATAGTGATACTCGCGTTATGAGCCAGAAAGGACTTGCCAAGCTCTTTGAACATAGCGTTTAGCGTCAAAGTAATATTCATCAAAAGTAATATTCATCAGTTTTTTGAAAAGTAGCAAGGAAGTTAGAATACAGGATGATTGCCGAAAAACATATTCGAATGAGAGAATGATAGTAGTATACGTTCGTCGGGATGCAGATTCTACACAGACTATAGTTTGTCCCTCAGATCAAGCACTTCTTTCAAGCTTCAAGATAATTGCTTTTTATGTGACGAAGGTAATCCCGGTGACTTCAACGAAGAACAATAGAAAAAGCCCTACGAAAAGAGAAATTTGATTCACAAAGTAATGAAATTAGAAGCGAAAATTATATTTTTGATAGCTGCTGAAAAAGGTGGGGATGTAGGCTCCCAAACAGTAATTGAGCGTATTCAGCATGAATCTGACTTGCAGATGCAAATCTGACTTGCAGATGCAAACCTGACTTGCATGGTATTATAGTTTTTGTCGCGTAAAACTAGATCAATCTGTAACAAGTGGAGAGAAAACAAGGCGTCGACCCGCTTCATCCGCTGACGAAGCCAATGACAGAAACAAGAGCCGCTTTATTTCATTGCTTAAAACAAATAAAAAATTTCAAAACAAGAATTTCAAAATAATAGACTTCAAGTTGAGGAGGCAAAGAAAGAAGCTGGTGTCATGATAGTTACCTCAGCCATTTCAAGAGCCGAATTTTTTGAAAGCGTTTAATTGTCGGAGAAGGCATTGACCTTCTCGTGATAATGACGAGCTTAGGCTATCAGCACAAAAATCTGTTTTTCTAAAAGCCAGGAAGAAGTAACATAGAAAGCAAGTGTTTTTCAACCATGTCGTACAAATACAATTACAACAATGTTCTTTTCACTCATGCAATCTGCGGATGCGATACATCATCCGCTCTTTTTGGGCAAAGAAAGTCAAAGTTTTGTAATACTTTGAATAAACACGATCAGCTTAGAGAAATAGCCTGCGTATTCAACAAAATAGGTTTTACCCGTCAAGAAATCATCAAGGTTGAAAAAAAAATCCATATTGCACTATACAGTGGATACATAGCTACCACACAGAATTTGAACACCTTAAAGTTCCAGTTATTTACTAAATTTGCCACAAAATGCCAAAGTTCATTTTGCAAGACTACCGCCAACACAAGAGGCTGCGTAGCATCATTTTCTCCGATGTTATCATCAGGTACAAGCTAGGCTAGGAAACAACATCCCTCCTGAAAGATGTGGGTGGGCTCACAGGTTCTCTTTCAGCCTGTTCAAATGTGCCAAGAACCGGCACTTAAACCCTTGCTCCATGTTGTGTCATGTAGCTGTAGAAAATGGTGCAGCAAAGCATGTTCTTTTCATAAATTAAGACTTAAATTCTGGGCAATTTGTAAAAAATGTAATGGGATCAACTACGAAAATGTCGACGACATTATTTATCAAGAAGGAGGGGATGTAAAAATGTCACTGTAAGTATTTTTTACTTACATTCAGTTAAATACCTAATATTAATGTTTTCCACTAAAGCTTTAAATACAATAAAGTTATAATGTTCTTAATTTTTTAACAATGTTACCGTTGTAATTCATCTTGATTGTTATCAGGCAAATATCTGTAATTTAATTAAATTACATTAAAGAGGCTAAAATAATGAAAAATTGTGTCAAATTTTTGTTTTTGCAATTTTTCCACAAAGTTAGAAAAAAAGAGTCACATTCAGAAGGCTGTAGCGTGCTTAATATTGGTTTTAGAAAAACAGTTTTAGTATGAAATTTGTAGAGAATTTAATGGTCTTTCTTTTTGTAATTGAGTATGGTATGCAAAAATTTTATAATTTTTGCGTTATAGGCAAAACACTAGCCTCGAGATATTTTGTTGGAAAACCATTAATTCTTGTTACTAGCATCCCCATAAACAGTTTAAAAACATAAAATCTTCTAGCAAAATTTTTGCATCTATTTATGACAATTTGACTGGCCTATAATACAAAATTGAAGAGTTTCTTGTATGCATGGGTGACGATTCCAGATATGGATAAGATTTTCTATGAGCTGGGTTTGGTTTGTTATGACTTCGTAGTCAATTCTCCAGACCAAGATAAGGAGGTTTTCAAAATCGGTTTATTCTAAAGCTAAAATGATGGTTTCCAAATGAAGAACCATTTGTATTTTTGCAAGGTAAAGCTTTTTGTTACGTAGCACGATCCGTCAAGGTCTACTTTCAATAAAAAAAACATCCCTAAATTGAACTGCTCCCAGTAATTCATCAGACATGAATACTATTGAAAATGTTTGGGAGCTAGTGAAGAAAAAACTGGACAAAGAGTTCATAACGAGCAAAACACAGCTCATAGAAAAATTATCCTTGTCTAGAAACTTCACTCACACATGCAAGAAACAATTCAATTTTGCACTAACAGCATGCCATGAAGAATAGAGGCACTGACTGCCGTCAAAGGGGACTCCAAAAATACACAAATTGACATTTTTTTAATTTCGTGTTTTAAGTTTTACAATTTTAGCAATTGTTGATTTAATTTACAAAAATAAATAATTTTAAAGTCATTGACATGTTTTTAATTTATTATAATTCTACAGATGACGTATATAATCAATTGTAATTATTGGCATAGTAATATCTCTATGAAACTTGTAATATGATTGGGCACAAAAAAAAGTGCGTCTAATAATTTGGCCAGGGACTGTAATCAATCAAGTAGCATTATACATTCTTTCATACAAGCAATTTAAGAAAATAACTGTCAAAGTTAGCATTTTGAATCGAATTTCCTGGAAGAGACAGCATGGGAAAGAGAGAAAAATATGCAACCACATGACAAGAATATCTTATTTCTCAACAAGTAAATACAAATATCCAATTTACCAAAAATGGAAAATGTTATTCGATTTCAAATCCCTTCAGTAGTCAAACATGTCAATTTTATACCTTTACGGTTAAAAATTAGTCAGAAAATGTGTCAAACTTTAGCGTTGTTGAGAAGTGAATTTAAGAACCATCAAGAAGTATATTTCTAAAGATTACACTAACATAAGTTCTTTATCGCTATTAATACTTTTACAAATAATGTTGTCAACCCTACAAATCTTGAGAGTTTACCCTGCCTGCGGGTTGGCCTGAGTAGCATTTTAAGGAAGAATCACGGTTTGAGCACCTTATCGCCAGAACAACGATCGGCGCGGAGATGAAGTCAATGCTACGCACCCTTTCTTGTTTGTGACGTCAAACGCCTAGCGAATAGCAACCCTTCCTTCTGCAAAGAGATCGCGCTAATTGTTCATTTGTTTTTCCATAAATGTTATCAAACAAAGACTATAATATGAGGAAATGTTATTCACCGTTGTTTACGATTAAAACATAGTTTAAAACAAAGAGCTTTTTCAGATTAAAATGCTTTAAATTTCACATAACATCTAAACAGTTTCTTTTTTTTCCCTCTCAATTCAAAAATGTTATTTCCTTAACTCGCGAAGAAATTGAGAAGTTAATTAAAAACAGTAGTAAAGATTCTCTTGTAATAAATATAATTCTATATATCATATGTTTTATGATACAGTTGAACTTAGTTTATTTTGTGCTTGGCGATGCAGCTAGCTGAACGTTCTCACTTTCGCCAGCTCGCCAAGGCTGGTGCTCAAAACGTGATTCTTTCTGAAAATGCGCCCGGGTACGCCTATGCAGACCCCTAGTACAAGGGCTTAAAATTCTCAAAACTAAGACTACAGACATCACTACTCCATCAATCTACTGTTAACGGAATTGGTTAAAAAAAAAAGCGAGTTTTTGCTTTGGAAAAAATATTTTTTGTGAAATAAAATTCGCGAATAACCAAGTAATCGCAAATGTTGAAATGCTCTTCATTTTTTATTTCCCGAATAATCAAAACTCGCGGATGTTGAATCCGCGATTGTTAAGGGATTACCGAGAAAAAGCCAACTTGTATGCGCATGTTTGAGAATATAGAAATTTCTTTCGCCAAAACATTTAAAGTTTTGATGGATTACAGCTATACAGCAACTATATAATATATTACTTTGATGACTACTAACGTATTAAATTAATGAATCATACCTATATAAATAATGTTTGCATACAACACCAAAGGGGGGGGGGGGGAAGATGATAGTCAATTATTTTAAAGATAAAATTTATTACAAATACCTTATTCACAAAGATAATCTGAAAATATCCTCGAAAACGACAAACGTTCCACTTTTCTCCAATTCAATAACTGTCATGACATAAAATGTTTCAAAGCTTTTAAGCAAAAATTACAGAAGCAAGGAACGATATACGACACATTGGATACTTTCCTTAATGGATGTATACGGCCGCCCATTTTTCAAAAAACGACGCCCGCCTATCTGACAGTAAAGACGCGGAGACATCTCGACATTTTTTCTGCGACAATATCTATTACAGAAATAGTCTGCCTTAAAAGATATAGCATTTAAAACATATTCCAATTGATTTACGAGTGTCAACTCGTTCAAATGTTCTTCCTTTTATAAAAATTCTGATTATAAAACGCCAACAGTAAATAAAAAAAAAAAATTCCATTTTTATTCTATTAAATGCTGATGCTTCATATTTCTCCAAAATAAAATGTTACTGATAAATTGTATATTTTTAAAAATCAACACTTTGTTTTTATTTATATAAATTAATTTGGCAATTCAATTTTCGAAAAATTTCAGAACCCCTCCACTCCTACAAACAATTTACGAAACTATTAAAAAAAATCTAATTGAAACATTAATCAAATAATTTTTCACTTCACATTTTTACGATCATACAATCTCTTTCAAAATATTTTTATCACAACAAAATGTTGGGTTTTGGTTCATCTTTAAAATGGCCAAAAAATTCTTTAATTAATTAATTTTATCTAATAACATCAAATGAAACTTGCCATTTGTTCGATTATGATTGCTCATTTAATTTTTGCCATTTAGATATATTAAACGACACAGAACAAAAGTTCCCAAAGAAACCAGCAGCTCTTACGATCAGTTATGAGTTCACATGTTACTTAATATTATTCAATGTGAAACAAAGCACTAGAATCCCCCCCCCCTTTCATAATCATCACATATCAGTATGGGGCAGTTATGGAAGGACTCTTTTTTGTCTGTGTTAAACTAATATTCTGTTAACTAACTATTCTGTTAAACTAATTATAGCTTAAAAGCCATTAACCCCTTCGCGACAAGTATCTCTTGTAGACTAGTTGAATTCAGATACTTTTTTCCGGGAGGGTTTTTTATGGCTCCAGGAGGATATTATAGAGTTCCGTGGGGAAGAACGGAATTGCATTTTTGACCATTGAAAACACAAAATCTCAAATTTTCCGAGAGGTGGGGAGGGGAGGGGGGTCATTTCATTTCTCCGAGATGAAATGTCCCTTTCGGGCCACCCCCTGAAATCAACACTATTTTATAGAGTTTGTAATCTTTATCGCAAATTTTAACCAGAATTTTTTTTCTAATTGAATCGAGAAAATGCTCGGATTAAATAAGGCAAAATTTACAATAAAATTTTACTGTTGAGAAAAAACAAGGATTCTGAGCACATCATGCGGCACGTATACCGGTCGCTTGTCCCCAACGGATTAATTAAGAACAATTTACCTGACTGTCAGGTTCTGAGAAACATCTGCTATTAGAACAGGAATTTATGCTATTTTTATCTTAATATTTTATGTATTGTATGGGCTGTGTACTGAAGTTTCAAGGTGACATTCTTTCTTTGTCTAAAGCTGGAGTGAATAGGTGAACATGTGCAGGTGTAGTGAGGGGAAAGAGAAGATTGCATAGGGGTGTATTCAACTTTCAGAGATGTCTGTGGAAGATGGGAAAATAAAGGACATTCCACGAATAAGAAGGTTTACATGGGGGAGAGCGGTAGTTGAGAAGGGGCAGTGTTTTGCTGAGATATGGTTAGTTCGGACCGGGAGAGCAGGGTGGACGGTTGTCCTCTGATATCTGTGTAAAGCTCTGGGACAGAACATAGCGTAGAGCCCATGTGTTGGGAGATTTGAAATTGATCTCCGGTAAAGTTAATTTAACGTGTATAGAGTGAGAGGAATAATTCGTAATTTTCACAGTACACAGCCAGTCTTTCCTGTATTTAATAATATTGAACCGGATCACCTACATCTGAGTTTTAATAGTAAATAGTATTTTATATTGTGTACATAGAGTGTAAATAAACTGTTAATTTAGTTAATTGAAAGTGTTGGTTTTCATTCAAGCAATCCTCTCAGTGGGTGACCGATATCACCTAAATTATATCGGTGGTGGCAGCAATAAATACTACGGAATTTCTTCAAAGTTGTGCGGGCTAAGAGGAAACTCCGACACTGACTTTAACTGATAGAAAAAGAATAATATTGAAAAGCCCTGTAGGGCTTGTCATTTTGAGTTAAGAACAATTTACCTGACTTTAACTGATAGAAAAAGAATAATATTGAAAGGCACTGTAGGCCTTGTCATTTTGAATCTGTTGAGGAATTTGATAAGAAGGAACAAAGGTGCCAACCTTGAAGCAAAAACAGCGGGCCCAGTAGCAAAAAAATCTCCAAGTGCCTGCGCAAATATTTCAGGGACAAAAAATAATCTGCCGGTAAAATATTTTTACGATAGAATCATTAATTAATCAATCAATCACTTACCTACAGCGATTTTAGGATTTTATAGATTTTTATTAATAATAATCTTCACTTTTTGTATTAAGGCTATTCTCAACTGCTCTGCCCTGTTCAACAAGCGCGAAACATTTTGACGCATTTACGAATTCATTTTTTAGCGGAAAAGTATAAAATTGGAAAACCTGACCATAGAAGTGATTTGAAATCGAACTGAATTTTCAATTATAACAGATGTAAATTTTCCATTTTTCATTTTTGGGTGAAAAAAGTCCGGGCCATGATTCGAACCAGGGATGTATTGGCTGAAGCCGCCAATGCTCTACTAACTGAGCCATCCTGGACACGAACACTGAAGGACTAATTTCACCCAATTAACCTCAACTATCACTTTATCTGGTCTGATACTCTGGATCAGCTCAACAGAATAAATCGAAGGTCAATATATGGAACTACAGAAAATCGCTGCATACGAAATTACATTAGATTAATTTTAAATACGATTATACAATCGGTAAATTAATTATAACAGATGTAAATTTTCCATTTTTGGGTGAAAAATTGATTGAATAATCGTTGAGGTTAATTGGGTGAAATAGTCCTCCAGTGTTCGTGTCCAGGATGGCTCAGTTGGTAGAGCATTGGCGGCTTCAGCCAATACATCCCTGGTTCGAATCCTGGCCCGGACTTTTTTCACCCAAAAATGAAAAATGAAAAATTTACATTTGTTATAATTAATTTACCGATTGAATAATCGTGTTTAAAATTAATCTAAAATGTAATTTTGAACGCAGCGATTTTCTGCAGTTCTATATATTGACCTTCGATTTATTCTGTTGAGCTGATCCAGAGTATCAGACTAGATAAAGTGATCGTTGAGGTTAATTGGGTGAAATAGTCCTCCAGTGTTCGTGTCCAGGATGACTCAGTTGGTAGAGCATTGGCGGCTTCAGCCAATACATCCCTGGTTCGAATCCTGGCCCGGACTTTTTTCACTGAAAAATGGAAAATTTACATCAGTTATAATTAATTTACCGATTGAATAATCGTGTTTAAAATTAATCTAATGAATTTTCAATTTTTTGATCAATAAATTATCTATTAAGTTATAAGCTAATTCGATCAGAGTCAACACGTCACACGATTCAGGGTATTTATTTATTTATTTTATTGAACAATTGAAATTCCGAAATAATCAACACATATACTTGCCAACCTCCGGCTCTTTGTAAATCAAGAAAACGGATTTTGAACCGGAAAATATGTTAAATTAAATGGATCTTTCATTAAATTCTGTTCTCATATGAAACCTATTTGATTCTTTAAATAAATTTCTGGTTCCAAATATGTTTCTGTGATTAATAAAAAGCCGGAGCATGTGTGAACACACAAGCTTTTATTTAATATTATCAATGTATTATCTAAACAATTGAAATTTCACTTAACACAACTCCATAAAAAGATTTAAAAAAAAAAAAAAAAAAAAAAAAAAAAAAAAAAGGAAACACACAGACGCGAACACACAAATATCATGCTGCTAAAATAAATTGAAACAGAGAGATGAGAAAAAGGCATCTCAGCAACTACGGTGACGCTTCAGTTTCAGAATCCAGTCCGGTTCAAAAACAAAGAGAGAGAAAATGAGATAAATTCTCTAAACGGATTCAAAAAGACATCGTTAATGCAAAGTGCTAGTCCGCATTTAGACTGAAACTAAGAAGAGTTGATTAGTTGCATGTGTCACAGACACCGGAACAGTTGCCAAGTTTGGGATCTCCTACTGTTCTTTTCTTTTTTTTTTTTTTTCTTTCCCCGTTTTCCTTGAACGACTAGAAAATTGAAAGATGTCTTCGAAAATGAATTCAGCCAGTAGCTGGAAGCCAAAAAACTTTTTTTTTGGCTGTTGTAGAATCAAGATTAAAACAAATTATAATAATAATAAGCATGTATTGCGAGAATTTTCTTATTTTACACACGATTCATTTTAATGGATGTTATAATAGATTGTTAATTCATGATATAAGCAATCTACAAGTTTAACGGCAGCAGTAGTGTAAAACTGATTCTAACAAATAATATTAATAAATACATTACCCTCTTGCTGCATTATTAAAAAAAAAAAAAAAAATCAAAATAGGTTTAAAAATTGCGCATTTATTTTTAAATTATTCTAAATCTACATATATTGAGCTAAAATACATAAAATTGTAAACGAGTTTCTTTTTTTTTTAAATATCGAATTAGATCATAAAAAGTATCGCCGAAATTGTAGATTGTGCGAATTTTTCTACTTTTACATGGGAATCGCGTGAAGCGCAGCGAGCAGGTTAACCGGCTACTTCACGAGCGCGAAAACACCCACTCGCTAATATTAATCCTATGGAGTATATTTTATAAAAATATCTCGTTTGCATTTTTTTTAATGCATTACGTACTGATGACTGTTGCCCCCCTCTCCCTCTCGAAACAAAATATCGTTTACGCTAGCAATGACGTTGGCTCCCGACAATTCAGTCATTTTTGTGACTGGACTTCCCTTATAAAGATTATAAACCTGTAGCCTATGCCTGCAAAAATCACAACATCCAAAAACAAAAGATCTTAATATGTATTTTTGCATCATACACTAAATGGCAAAATTCAGTCATGTCTCTCCACATTCTCATTTTTTTACGAGAGAGAGAAGGAATCGCATCTGAAAATAAAATTACATTAAACTTAATATAAAATAAAATAAAAATAAAAACTATAATTCGTCTTTTTTTTCTTTTTGTTTTTTGAAGAAAAACAATAATCTGATTTACTTAAAACGCACAAGAAAGAATACTGCATACTTCAATACGAGATAAAATCACTTAAAAAAATGTTTTTTTTAACGCTACAGTTATAACAAAGAAGCCTATTAACAAAATAACAAACGCAATCAAGCATTCTTCATTCAGCAAACACCAAATCAGGTATTCGAAAATCTAGGCATTTATGTACTAATTAGAGCAATTAAAGAAGAAATTATTTATCCATTTAGTATGCTGCAAAAAAAGGAAGATAAAAATTTGACAATTAGAAAAAAATGCAAGGGCTGGGGATGGAGATCAAATCTTTTATTAAATAAAAACTTAGAGAGAGAAAAAAAAGAAATGCAAAAACTTAATGAAATAAGTAGACTGCTTGTGAACGGTAAATGAAGTACAATAAGAGATGAAGGAAACAAGAGCGTTTCTTATTTAATAAACCATTTTACAAAATCTCTGTTTAGTTTAGTTTTAAAAGCGAAATCGAATTTTTAAAGCAATCAAATTAGTCGTCCCCGCGGCAAACAGCGCTCTCAGTCTGAATGCCCGAGAAAAAAATATCAAGCTATTCTTTCAAATTTGATAACGTTAATTCGGCACATTATTATTCATTTAATAACAGTTTTTCTTCTTGATGACATAAATTTGGCAATAAACGATTCTAAATGATCGAGATGGTATAAATTAATTCAGATACTCTTTTTTTTATTAAGAAAATTAAATAAAAATCTATATACATCAACGCAAATTACAATAATTTACTCCGTTTGTTGAAACAAAGGATGCACTTTAAAAGACTTGTTTGCAAATCAAATCGGTGAAATTTTACACGCTTCGAGCTACATAAAAAAAGGGCTCAATTTAATTATACAAACGTGTATTTTATTTTAATAAAAAGTATTAAATATAAAAAAGTAGTAAGACCTACTCAAATAATTCAAGAATCAAGGATTTTTAATTCGAATATTTTTCATACACCGCTTGTAAGATACTGTAAAATTAATCCCCAATAATCATACAGTAGAACAATTAACAGCAGAGATAGGGGGAAAAAATCATAAAAACGTGATAGATTTTGTCACTAAGTACCCTGGGTTAGATGCCAAGAGCTTCTTGTGTTGGTCATCGGACCAGATACAGGGACACGTGACCTACCTTTTCATGACAGAAATTGCCGTTTCCAGGGTTTTGTTCACCTACTGAAATCCTATTCGTCTCTGTCTTCTGTCTGTCCGTCACAGAGTCCATACATAAAAATTGTATAAGTCAGAGACTTCAAATTTTGTGTACTTACAGCTGAATACCTCGTGTTACATGACAAATAATAAAATTCTCATAAAAGCCTATAATTTTAATTAAATTATTTTTTTCAATGTCATCCATTTATTTTTGCGATTCTAAAAGAGAACCTTAATTTGAACATTTTTAGTGTAGACATCACAGCTAAAGGGGAAAAGCATCTCCTAGTACATAGAATGTTCTTAGTTCGATCCCCGATGCGGAAACTTGAAATTTTCTTCCTAATACGAATTTAATAAGAATAAATTTCGTATCTTTGGCTAATTTATATTATTAGGTTTCGTTCATCTAACATTCATAATATTTTTTTTTAAATTCAATGCAATTCATTTAATGATCCAGCATTTTAAATTTAATGTTAAACAATTTTTTTCGCTTTTAGAAATTTAAAACTTCATTTATATCTCCGGTAATTTTTTTCGGATTTTTATTAAATTTAGAATTTTGGTTTTTATTTAGCCTTTAACTGATGATATTGGTCTCACAGACCACTGCTTTTTATATTTTTTATAGTTTAACTTGCAATTTTCAGTTTAACTACAAACACTACTAAAATTCTGTTTAGTTTGAAACTTTAATTCTATCACCAGAGACTTTTAAATAGGCGGATGTGAATTGTACGAATTCTGTATAAAAGAAATTTCTACAAAAAACACCATCCTATTAGTTAATCATCATTTTATTCATCTTGCGGTCTCAAAGACCGCTTCACAGAAATTATTTCACAATTTCTGTCACATCAGTTAAAGGTTAAGTGATTTGATTTGATTAAAATAAATAACTTCCTTTTATATTTATTTTTAAATTAAATTTATTAGTATTACCATCTATGTAAGAATTTAAAAATTATAAATTAACAATTTAGATTTATTAATTAAAGGATAAATTGTTTAGGAAAAAAATATTAAACGAAACCTTTTGTGCGATATGCGATCACACTTACCCCGTTTGTTAGCTTCTTTGCCGAGTTCATCCATTTCAAATCGCCACAGTGGTGTCGCTCGACATTTTTAATTTTCCTAATATTTTAAGCAAGTTTTCTCCATAGTTTTCTGAATTTACTTATATTTTATGCAATTATAAAATTTTCATTAGGTTTAAGATTCTAAAAAAAGTTGTTTAAAAACAGGATAAATAAAGGGGGCCAGATTCGGGGAAAATGGCAAACAACACATTTCGCTGACATTATTTTTCATAAAGAAAATCAGACTTACCTGAAATATTTCTTTCTTACGCATATCCTTGTATATAGGATTTCTTCTTATTATAAATTTCAATCCTGAAAACGCCCCCCCCCCTTTTTTTTATAGCTCATCAAAAACTATGTAAACTCTGTTTTTGTTAATTATCACTAATTAATATCTCAAAAGATACTGTCTGAAAAATTAAGAAAATAAATATGTTTGTAATGGAAAGTTAAATTGTAAATTTTATGAATGAGACTTAAGGGTGTATTTCGATTCAAACTGCTTATTTTCCGATTTATTTTTAAATTCATTTTTGCTCCCAAGTGCTCCAAACTAGCAAATTGTTTTATTTAGAAAGTACACAAGGTGCCGTAATTGCCGATTCTTTGATAAAGGCAGAAAATATTGCAAAAAAAAAAAGCACTCAAAAACGGCATTTTGAACCGATTTTCTGAAGCGGGAGATCTGGTGAATGTAAAAAAATCTCATGCTGAGACGATAATTGTTTATAAATCAAATTCTAATGAATTGAGCGTAAAATGACATCATACGGCACCTTATACGTCTCTTCCAAACTCCCCTCAGCAAGTTTCATGTTTCTACTTATAAAAATGTGTCTGAAATTGTATCAGAAAATTTCGAGCTGTTGAAGGTGAAAAAGCGTTTTTTCGAATGCATCCTTAAGTGGTTTTTAAATAGTTGGTATGTAAAAAAAAAAAAAAAAGTTTAACTACCCCCGTATTATTTTCCTTTTCTTTTGATCCAGATACATAGCGTTAAAGATACTTTTTGTTTAAGTAGGTTCAAATTGACGATAAGGACCAATTTTACGGAGTATTCCTTAGTTAACTTAACCCATTGAGGGGCGTAGGTATGTCTACGAAACCACTTAATTCCCAAAGGTTAAGGGCACCAGAATTTTAATAAAAGAAATTTCGGTTTATTATATGTCTGAAACAGCTTTTTCGATTTACAAATAAATTTGCTTTCAAATTCTAGTGTCATGCATTAATTTCAACATTTTAGCAATATAGTTGCTTTGCGCCACAAAAGGTTAATATAAAATTAACTAAGCAATGCTCAGATATTCCACAATTTGTATGGTACATTCTAAATAAAAAATGTTATGACTCAATGTATAAAATAAAATTTGACAGTCAAAATAATTTTAAACATTTTCGTAAGAGGTGTGAAAAAACATTAAAACGCAAGAACTAAACATTAGAAAAAATCCTTTTAAGGAGCTAAAATGATTAAATATTAGACTAAAAATTTATTCAGCGCGGGCTTAAATATTTTTTTAGCAGCATTTTATATAACTTTTTTCCATTTTAAATTTTATTTCAAGCATTTATAAAGAAAGCCTAAAAAGAATTTTTATTACCTAAATTTAAAAGCTAATTTTAATAATATCATAACATAATTTTTTTAACTAATTTTTCCATATGTATGATTGTATGTATATGTATAAATATGTATGTATGTATATGTGTAATACCTTTTTTCATCGTATTTCAGAAATTTTTAGAATTTTGTATTTAAAAAGTAAAAATGAATCCATTATATGATCACTCCTGTGCCTATCTGTCCATCTGTCAACACTTTTACTCGTAAACTGTGGAACGTTCAAATTGACTGAAGTAATAAAGAGTATCGACCCACATATTTACTAATTATTAAACATTCACAAATATAAAAGAGGAAAAGTGTAGAGGGGCGAATTGAATTATTTGAAAGAAACAAAACAAAAACATTCCTTGTATATCGTGTGAAATCTTTCATAACGCCGAGCTCAAAAATATATTTTGTTCAATTTTAAGTAATTATATTTTCAGATATATCATCAAAAATGTCAATGTCCCCCCCCCCTCCATCTGTTTCCAAAACTATTAAAATTAAAATTATGGAAAAATGACAGGTAGTAGAAGTTAATTTAAATCTTGCATCAGGGAAACGATAACAATTACCCTAAGTCACATAGTTTTTTTGAGAAAATCATCTTTTTCCGTTACACATAAATTTCGATTAGGAGTCGTCCATATATTGGGGGGGGGGGGGGGTCATGAAATTGCGACAGTTTGTGACAAATCAGTGAGAGGGACTAAGAAGTAATGTGGCATCCCACATTTTAGTTAAAATAAAAGCATTAAAAATCAGCAGATTAAATTTCGAAGTTATTCTGAAATTAAAGTATTTTGTGTTCAAAAAGTAGAGATAAGTTTTAAATCCAAATACAGTGAAACCTCCAAATAAGGGACACTCTGAATAAGGGACACCTCTATTTAAGGGACAAAACTTCCAGTCCCAGTCCCTTGGTATAGGACGTGTAATGTATTTACCTCTGAATAAGGGACACTCGATTTAAGGGACACTTGAAAATGAGATTAAAGAGACTGGTTTTTGAATTTCAAATAATGAAATAGTCTGTAATGAAAATGAGAATACAGATTTTTGTGAACTTATCAAACAGACAGACATCTTGATAGAGAGGCATAAGACACAATTGACAAGCATTTATTTATCCATATTTCAGATTCGACTTCATTGCATTTATCCCCATTGAAAGTAATGCTGAAAATTGTGAGGATGATACTGAAAATGCAGAATAAAAGAAAACTGTGAAATAAAGAACTTTACAGATGCTTAAAGGCTGTTCTCAATTCCAAAAGGGAAACTTTTATTTCAGACATAAGTTTACATAAGTAGCCTTAACAAGCTAACTTGTCATAAGTTTTAATGTATTTTTATTCAGAAAAGCCTGAAACTGACAGGCATTGTTGTTCAAAAACTAGATAATCAATTTTTTTTCTATGTAAATGCAATAATTTTTTAGAAAATATTTTAAACATAGGCATTTTGAACCGAATTTCTACGCAAAGAAGAATAACTACTTAAGAAAGGGTGTAAAACGTCTTTGTCACGTGATCAAAATTGCTTGTAACTCAATAGGTAATTTATTAAAAATTTTAAAACCCAATTTGGAATGCCTGATTATTGAAGCGATTTGGAATCAATTTTATACCTTTCCGTTAAAAAATGAATTTTTAAATGTGTCAAAACGCTTTCCACTTGCTGAACAGAGCAGTTGAAAGATTTGTTGCCTTAAAATACGCAAAGCAGTTGAATACTTTTTTTTGTAAATACTGCTGATAATGAAGAACTGAAATTTATAAGTATGGTAAATGAACACTTGGAATGTTTATAGTAAAAAATTGAAATTTGTAAAATAATCACTTTTGATTAATTACTTAGTAAAATTCTTTTAAATGTTTTTAGACTTTTTGCATGTACACAGCTTACATAAAAAATACGAATTAATAATTCTACAAATTATTTAATGATTTAATCATCAATTGAAAATTTTAATTCACTATTTCTTTTATGTCTGCTTAAAGTAATTTATACACATCAAATACATTTTAACTTCGCCTTTAATGTTTTGTTATTTTTATATATTTCTGGACGATTATTTAAAAATATTAATAAAAACTCCGAATAAGGGACACCTTTATTTAAGGGACAAAAGTTCCGGTCCCATAGGTGTCCCTTATTTGGAGGTTTCACTGTATATTAAATTTCATTTCAAATTCCAAAATCATGCTGTTTTCAATTGCTATTCCATATTAATATTTTATTACTATTGGATATTAATTATGTTTTTGTCGTAACCCTTAATCTTATTTCATACAAAATAAATACATGAATAATTTTCATTGTTATGATCACAAATGTCATTAAAAACGTGGTTATAATATTTGAAATATGATTTATAAAGTAGTATCTTGTTTCTGAATTGCAAATATATGTATTATGCAATATAGTGTGACATGTGACAAAGGAGAGAGAGAGGAAGTATAGTCAGGTGGATAAAGTAGGGTAGGGGAATCAAAAACATAAAAAAAAAAAAAATGTGCGACATTATTAATGACAGCTTCTTTGAAGGCGTTCAGCAAAGGAAGTGAGGAGCACTGGAAGTACCTGTAATTGCAGAAGTATAAAAGGATTATTGATAACGATTTTTGGGAGGAAAGGAGGGGGGGGGATATATATGTCGGTAATTAGCTGAAATATTAACTCTCAGGGGCTGGAACGATTTGGACATACATAAGATACAGGTGGTGTACTCTATGCACCATCGTCTTTTAAAATCTAGATAACTTTTACTAATAAATTTATGTAATGCAATGCCCATTAATAGCATAAAGCCCTTAAAAATTAAACTATTAACAACAGATTAATTTAATAAGAATTAATCACATAATTACTATGGGATTCATGACTAGTTTGTATTGAATGATTCTCTCAATATGGAACTTGTGCCTTTAAAGCTTAATAAAAAAAAAAAAAAAAAAAAAACTATCTAAAAAAACTGAGGTACAGACTCAAAAGGCGTTGCAATTTGCAACCTCCTTCCGAAGCACGCTTAGCACAATTTAAGGTAGAGATCTGCACGAGCCACACTCGGACTGGGTCTGATCTCAGCTCTTTTCGGCCGAGCAGGGTTTAACTTATTTTTTCCATATAGCGTCGCAGGATTGGTTTCATTCTTCTTAGTCTTCACGGGCCAAAGTTTTCAGATCTGTTTTTGGGCCAGCCAGTATGAAAATCATTGTTTCGTAAAATTAGACATGGCCTAAAAATCTTTGAAAAAAAAAAAAAAAAAAAAAAAAAAAAAAAATGCATACATTTTTAAATTGCTGTTATTTTACAATTAAACATTAAAATTTATATATTTTTAAAGACATGTAGATTTGTATGCTTTTTAAAATATAGCTAATTCAAAATATGGCAAAACGTGTAAAAAAGAGTCTGTCTATGACGAAATAGGAGTTGATCCATACAAAATGAATATACTAATATACATGAAAAGAATATATAATACAGTTACACTTGCTAAGAAGACAAGAGAATTTGTCTAAAATGCCTTTTTTTTTCTTCCTCATAAAATTCTGTTTTCAAAGATTTTACTGTATAGTATTTTTCAGATTTTTAGTACATGGAATATGGATTAACAATATTAATAATAACAAACATTTACATGCAAGAAATAGAGATTCATTAAAAAAATAAATATAGCAAGCTGTGGCACTTCTATAAAAAGAGAAGTTATAAACATGGAAAAAAAGCTAAGACAAATATTTTTGGTCAGAATTCTTCATACGAGGCAAATTTTTAATAAAATGACGAAAAAATCAGTGTTTTACAGAAAGAAATTCACTTGGGCCGGAATTGGTACTGGAACAAGATTGAGCCGGTGTTGGCTGATTTTTAAGCTTTTATACCGAACCAAATTTTTTATTTTTGTGGCAGGCCAGATTGAATTCCTTTTCTCTGGGTTTGAGACTGGCCTGGGCTTGGAAATTTTATTATCTCTAATGCAAAGATTAAAATTTGAACAAGGATTTTGTTTTAGATTACATTGTAAAAAGACAACATTATTACTACGCTGAATTTGGGTTTATGAAATGTCAAATGTAGTTTAAATTTAACTACTTTTATGGTCAGTACCAAATTAAGTTCATCATAAACAGATTAGGATAAGATTAGCAAAAAAAGTTATACAGAATAGAAATATTTGATACTATTCAGTATTCATATTACTATGAACTTTCATGGTATACCCGTTTATACTTTTCTAGTATAAGCAGCTATATTTGCATAGTTTTATAAACATTTTTTATCATTTTACCAAATAACATTTTAACCAATCTCAATATGACTCTAAAATCCAAGGGTTTTTTTTTTTTTTTTTTTTTTTTTTTTTGAGCTGGATGTAAGGTTAAAGTGTAATTTGCGAAATAAACCCAGGATACAATTTGATATATTCTGTTACATTACTCAAATTAAAAAAAAAGAATAAAAGATAAAAAATCTGAATTTCCTAATATGAATGAAAATGGCATTTTCAAATATCAAAATGAGTCAAATATGATACTTTGTAGAGAAGCCTTTTCTTGAAAGACAAAGGAGAGGGGGGGGGGGGGTCTTTTGATTTTATTGTGCACAGCTAACCAGGAAATTACCCCAATAATGTAATGATGAAAAATAATCTAAATAAGTAGCAATCGAAAGCAGACACTGAACAAGTTTTATTAGATGTATAAATTATTTGCTCTCGTATCTCTTTTATTCAGTTAAAGTTTTAAAGTTTGCAAATTAACACATCTAATGCTAAGAACGGAAGATTCCCTATCAGACAGCAAGTGAAATATTCATGCTAAAGCAGTAGTAGCCCCCATTCTTATTAATTAAATGTTTTTTGGGTAAATTATCAGTTCCATGTGAATTTATTCAGTTTTGAATACAGAACCGATAAACTAGGAGGCTGCAGCACAGAAAAATCCCCTCATAGAGTTTATGGCTGAAATTCCAGAATCAGTTAAAACTTGTCTCGTATATTAAAAAGCATTCGGTCTGCCAAGTCATATCTTGGTGGAAAATACCTGAAAGCCCAATTTTAGAAGTTAATTTGTAAGTTGCTATTGTGTTTTCTTGCTTTCAATCTCCCATGTTTTCATAACTTTGGGTGCTGGGAAACACAATGGTAAAATCAGGTCAACTACTAAAATAGGGTTCCCAAGTTCACAGACTAAACATTTGTAATTGAAAAAACCAATGAACCGTAGAACCAACAGGGTTCAGGGTTCTATTCCCAGCTTATGCTTAGTTAGCAAGTGATAAATCACGTATTAAATATTCAATAATTTCACTGCTGAAAATTAATTAAACTAGTCGTTGGGGGCCACCGTAATACTTACCCATCATGGATATGTATATGAAAATAAAACATGTGAAACTATTTATACAATGCATTACAATTCATAAACAGAATTTAAATATTGTTAATATACATAGTAATGCTATGTTAAAGAACTGCTGATGTACCAATTTCGACAAATTATAAAAAACACCAAACTACTCAAGTAGTACCGAACTGCGTAAAAGAAACATCCTTATAACTCCAAAAATAATAATTCTATTAACTAACAATTAACTGCGTCGGATTAAGCGTCTCATTTCCAATTAAAATATATCTTTGAATTTAAATTTGGATGAAATACAGGGCCAGGAAAAATCGAAGAATGTGGACAACAGGATTACATATATCTCGGCAACTAATAATCCGATCGACTTCGTTCTATATGCAAAATGTGTGTTATTTTATTGCCTTTTACGTCCATTCCTTAGAACAAAAAAAATCGAAAATTTTTATATACCTTTCATCAGAACGAATTTTTCGAGGGTCCGAAAAAACTAGTCCCGGATAATCGAGGTTGCTGATATTAAATAGGCTTCGTCCCATTCTTACATACTAACTACATACAAAATTTCAAGTCTTTATCTCAATTTGTTCGGGAGATAGAGCGTTTACAGACAGACAGACAGACGGACGGCAAAATTTTTTTTCTAAAAATATGTTTTTCGGAATCTCCACTATCTAAAACGTGTAAATCCGTCAATTTTTTTTTTTTTTTTCGAACGATTGCAAGACTTACCCTATACTAAGTATGATGGGTAAGTAAAATTGTATATGTGTTCATCGATGCTGGGTTTATTTGTGTCTCATGATACATCTCAGGACTGTGTGCTCATGAAGACTATTCCATTGTATGCTGCAATTGCAGTCTTACCAACATATGGGAGTGAAAAATGCTACGATGGGCATCATCCTTGTAGCATAAATGGTAGAACACTTAGAGTGCTATTTTAAGGGTTCTAGGTTTGATTCCCGGCTTGGATATTTTTTACCTTATTGGTTCTACGCTTAGTTAGCAAGTGATAAATCATATATTAAATATTCAGTCATTACAATTGTAATTATCAGAAGCCGAGAACTTTAATTATTTTCTGTAAACTTAGAGCAAATTCACAGAATGTCACTTATTTATTTACAATTTACAATATTAAAAAAGCATATCATGGCAGACATATCATGCCAAGATATGCAATTAAAATTAAATTACAGTATATTCTGTCATATAATGAAGCCTTACAATTTGAGATTACTTTTTACTCTTTTTTAAGTATATTTTCATTTATGTCCGTATTATCTATTATTATCTCATACTTTAAAAAAAAGTACATGGGTACCAGATAGCATATAGATGAAAACAATCTTATCCTTTTTTGACAAAAAAGCTTCTGGAAATGTTACACAAACAAAAACATTAAAGAGATTAAAAAATATTATTTGTATGAACATAAAGGAAAAGATAAGCAAATGGAACATGAAGACATATAACACTGCAAAATCTACCTGAATCCACACAGAACATTTGGAATCATACTTGCTTCTAATGCTTTTTTGTTCATTAATTTAGAAACTGAATTTCTATGCACATACTTTCAAAATTTTCATTTAATACATGGCATATAATGCACACATGCAAATTTTTCTGATTTATTTATTTATTTTCACATTTTGGAATTCTTAGAAAAAGCAAAAAATATGGAAATGTAATTATTTTTACCATTGAAAAGAAAGAGTTATTATAATTACAGTAGAGGAACCATTATCCAGAATTCCAAAAAGAAAAATATTCAAAAATTTTCTAAATTTGTAAAATTTTACTAAAATATTGCAATTCCTAAAATTTAAGAACAATTCTACAGATTCCCTTTTTTTTCAGGCCACTGTTTTAATGTGCAATTACTAAAATAAGTTATATAGTGGTGGGGAAACATGGATCTTCCCACCCCCCTCCCACTTCTGAAATCAGGAAAAAATTGTCTTTTTATAAATTTTAGTTTAAAAATAATTTATGGTAAGATTTGTTTAAAAAAAAGAAAAAATTGTCAGCTATTTTGCCCCCTCCCTTTCTTCTAAAAAAATAATATGACTACGCCATTGTATTATTTGAATACACATAAAATAAGAGAGTTCTGCTTAATTTTTTGTATCCTTTCTCCTTTCTCAGACATTCCAAAACTGTTTATTTGCTTATGGTTTCTGATTAATTATGACGGGATTCGTGAAAATGATTAAAAATCATCATGGAAAAATGTTTCTTGCATAATCATCAAACGAAATTATTTGAGAAATAAGATTTATTAAAAATGATCTATCAAAATCCCCCAGTGTCCCTCTTCGACACTACACCACTGCCTCTTTCCTTTTACCAGAACCAAAATGATTAGAATTTTCTTTTTCCAAATAATATAGCAAAGTTTTAATTGATGGTATTATTTCTAATATGATCTATTTATTTGATTTCATCAATGTTATGATAACTCTGAATAACAAAACAAAGAATAAATACAGAGTTGTTTCCAACAATGTCCCACAGTGTTTTAGCTATAAGCTAACATGTCAGAAATAGCATGTTGGGACAATAAAGCTGATTTGTTATGAACTGCAATTTCTGAATAGTACAAGCTACACTTTTAACATCGGCTGTTTGCATTATTCAATGATAATTTGCACTATTCAAAATTATTGCAACCATTAACCATTTTTGATAGATTGATTTCAGGTATCAGAATTAGAAGAGTCAGTTTTAATTTCACAATAGTCAATTTTACTTTTATGTATAGTTTTTTTACCATTTTTTTTTTAAATAATGCTATTAAATTTTTGGAATTTTTAAAAATTGCCCAAAAAGAGGTGCATAGTTAAATTTCAAATTTAATCAATTAATTTGAAAGTTTATTAAATATATGATTTTATGCTCAATAAGTATATTTATATATATTTACACAGACACAGAGACAAGTTAATTTTAATCCCAGTGCATGTGTACATCGATAGTTCATTCTTATACACAGCTACTTGCCCTCTTAATAACTCGATACCTGGCCGAGTTGTAAATGGCTGAATATTTGGTACTCAGCCAAAGGGTTACTCCGTGCACCCCTAGTTGGTAACACAAAGTGCTATGGAAAGCTATAGAGCTGTTGAAACTAAATTCATTAAAAACATTTTAAAAATATATAAAATCCATAATTTATAAATGATTAAAAAAAAAAAAAACAGAAATTTAAAAATTGTGAAAATGCACAAAAGGCATTGTAAAAAGTGTTCTAAATTGTGCAATCTCAGGAAATACCAAACCAATTTCAAAAACAATGATGTGAGAATGATGGTGACAGATCCTCTTGCTAGGATTATAGATTAGGCTATATTTATATAGGCGCCACTACCCTAAAGAGATGCAGGAATAGAAAACTTTCTAAAAAATGCTATTTTTATGTTACTGAAAGAAGTAGAAACATGAAATTTTGCATGGTAGTTACTTATAAATAATTTGTGAGAAAATTTCTCAAAAAATTCAAAATTTAAAAAGGAGAAAAATGTGCAAAAAGCATCCTAAAAAAGTTCTAAATGGCTATTTCTACACAATCTTAGGAAGTATAAAACTATTTTAAAAGTAAGCTTTCAAAATTGATGGTGACAGTCCTTGCTCTAACACATGCTCTATTTTATGCTTTTGTCACTATTATCTGGGGATTCCAAGAACAAAAAGCCTACTAAATTGCAATTTTTTTTGTTATTAAAAGGCCTAAAAACATGAAATTTGGTACTTGGTAGGTTTAGTAAATGATCTCAAAAAACATTTACTTAAAAAGAAAAAAAAATGAAATTTAAAAGTGTGAAAAGCATTCTAAAATTTTTCTAAATTGTTATTTCTAGGCAATCTCAGAGAATACCACATCAATTTCAAAAGTGATGGCTGAAAAATGATGGGGAGAGTTTTTGCTCTAACATAGGCTTTATTTCATGTCAGTGACACTATGACTTGGAGTTGCAGAAGCAAAAAAAAAACATTCTAAATTGCGATTTTTCTCTTACCGCATGTATAGCAACTTGAAATCTGGCATGGTAGTTATTTATAAGATGTAAATGTCATCTAAGAGCTGTTTGTGAGAAATATGAAAATGTGTGAAAAGCAATTAAAAAATGTTCTAAATTACGATTTCTATGCAATCTCAGAAAATATCAAACAGATTTTAAAAGTAATGGTTGCAAATTGATGGTGACAGTCCCTACTCCCAACATAGCCTATATTTAATCTTGTTCTCATAACTAGCTAACTATTACAAGAGCAAAAAATGTTCTGAATTGCATATTTTGTGATGCCAAGGGGTCTAACATTTTGAAATTTAGCAGGACAATTACTTCAAAGGTGCAAATGCCTTCTAAGAACTGCCAAAAGAAAATTCTAAATTTAAAACAATGAAGAAAGTGTTTTAAAAATGTTCTAAATTACTACTTTTATCCAATCTTTTGAAATACCAAGGCAGTTTAAAAAATAATGGTTGCAAATTAGTGACAATAAAATCTGTTCAAATATAAACTATATTTTATGTCAGTGCCACTACCACCAAAGGGTTGCATGAGCCAAAAAATGTTCAAAATTATGATTTCTTTGATATTAGAGTCTAAAAAGTTTAAATATGGCATGATAATTACTTATAAAATATAAATGCCCTCTAAGAACAATCGAAAATAAATTCAACATTTAAAAAGGTTAAAGTGAAGAGAAGGAGCGAAAAGCATTTTTAAAAAGAATTAAATTACTATTTCTAGCGATCTCATTAAATAATATACCAATTACACAAGTAATGAACGGTTGCCAATCAATGTAACTATTTCTGATTCTACAGAGACAATATTTTATGCCAATAACATTACTACTAGACAGAGTTGGTAAAAAACCGGGTTTTTTTGGTTTAAACCGGGTTTTTTTAAATATGTTTTCCTGTTACATATACATGCAAATTTATGAACAAAAGTAAACATTTTTGAATATATAAGTAATAATTTGATGTAAAGGTAATTCTAATCAATATAATTATTTAATATACAATCAATTATGTAGAAAATTGAAATTCTTTAAAATCTAAACATTTTTAGAAAAAGCTGTGTCTTATATTTCATAAATAAAATGTGCTACATAATGAAACATTGATACCCTGAAAATCTTAATGAACAATCTTTTGATTACTAGCACTATAAATAAATATATGATATAGATTCATATATAAAACTTCATATATATTATTTTCAAATGGTTATTCAAAATAATTAATTTGAAATACTTGTTATATGTGATGTCTGATTTTTTTATTAGAAGACTGCATGAGTTAATTATCTTTTATTGAAAAATAAAGCTTTTTATAAAGAATTTTTGGAAGGATTTGAATTTAGCAGTAGAGTCTTTACACACTTCAAGCATTGTGTTTTCTAAAATTACCAGTTAAAAGATGACTGTTAAATAAACAAAAATATCTATTTAACAGCTTTTTAGACTATTGAAAAACATTGATGTTAAAATATACAGTAGCTTTATAAATGCTGTCATCTACCAAAGAATTTAAACAGCCATCGGACTGCATGCTCTATTATAACACTTAGTATTTTTAAACATCTAAACTAAAAATTGCTTTTTTTAGACATTTTTATGAGACTTTTTTTCTATTACGTCTCAAGCAAACCTTGTCTTGCCCCCCCTCCCCCCCTTTCTGCCAATTTTCTTAACTGATCTAAGTAATGGGTTGGGTTATGCAATAGAAGATTTAACTATATCTTTTGCATATTTTAGTTAAATGTAAATAGGTGCTTTACTAGTGCCTAATTTTTCAATGTCTTCTTATTCGACTTCATATCTTGAGTTGTTTTTTATTCTTAAAAAATAATTCCTCCAATCAAGAAAAATTTCTTTTAGAGCTTGACTGAAATTTTAAAGATCATTTATGTCATTATCTGTACATCTGCGTTTCTCAAAGGAAAATATTTTTAAAATCTAAATATTGCATATTTTTCATCTATTTTATTTTTGCTAAATTTACATGATTTAAGTGTTTTCTGTAGAGTTTCAGATATGTTCATCAGTGCATGAAATATGCATTCTACATGTATACTAACATGATCTTGACTAGACTCACTATGTCTTCTGGTGACTATTGAGATAAGACTTAAAAATAGAAATTACTTTCATCCAATAATTTGAAACACTTAAATTACAAAAATGAGAAAATATTATATTAGATTTGTTCTAAAAAACCAATTGGTTTGAACTGTGCCAACCTAGCTGGCAAAAGAATAAAATTATAATGCAAAAAAAACCCAATCCCAATGTAAGAATGCAAGAAAAACAAAGGCTTGTTAAAATCACTAATCACAGAGCAAATAAAAAGCTCATTGCCAATTATTCAATAGCATACATAACAAAAAGAATTTCTGAAATGATGAAATCCTTAGTAAATCTTAACTAATCAAGCAATTTAAATAATAAAAGTGCATTTTTAACTCGAGTCTGCCCTTCTGGCTATATATATATGTTTTACAAATAATGGCTATATACATATATATATATATACACATATATGCCTTAAAAAAGAAAAAGAAAGAAAGAAAACTGATTAGTTTTTTCTAACCAGCTATTATTAGAAAAAATAGTTATTCTGCCATATAGATTTACAGCTTACAAGAAAAGTTGAGTTGATTAAAATTTTTTGTCCTTTTAGAAACTTATTAATTCATCATTTTTCTACAGCTTTGCTTGTAGCTTCTTCATAATTTGGATTTTCATTTTTCAATAATGTGTAAAAAAAAACATTTGGGTAAAAGAATAAAAAAAACCAGGTGAAAAAAAACCAGCATGGTTTTTTTTGAAAAACCACTTGGTTTAAACCATGGTTTTAACCACGGTTTAAACCAAACAACCCTGCTACTAGAGATTGACAAAAACAAAAAATGTTCTAAAAAAGTCTTTAAAACTTTCTAAATTATGTTTTCTATAGAATATAAGGAAATACCAAATAGATTTCAAAATTAATGCTGGAAAATTAACAATGACAATCTCTATTTCAACATAGGCATTTTATGTTAGTGCTGTAGACATTAAACAAGAAGCTTGGAATTTGAAATGATGATTAATTTTAAGATGCAAATACATATTAAGAATGGTTTAAAAAAAATTGAAATTTTCGAATGAATACTGAAATGAAGGTATAAAATGAGCATAAAAGCTTCAAAAGAATTTCTAAACTATCATTCATTTAGAATTAGTTTTAGTTCTTATTATTAAGTCTCATTTCTGCCTAATGCAGTGTTATAATGAAGTTTAGTCTTACTGGTGACTTAGTTAATAATTTTTGAATAATTCCTAAAAGTATAATTTCTTTTAATAAAGATTACACATACAAATATTGTTTGGCATATTTTAATAATTATACGAGCAAAGTCAAAAATTTTGCTATTATATAAATATATACATATAAAAAAGGTAAAAACACCTCAGGCGTGTAGAAATTATCTGCTAATCTGAGGTATCTGCTTTTGTGAAAATATCAAATTCACAAAACCATTAAATCAATAATAATTCATTAATTGACTTTAACATGTATGAAAAAAATATATGATTAATCAGATACTAGTGTGTAAAAAATCATGATTCTTAAAAGTCTGATTTTTTTAAATTAAATCAGATTGTTTTGATTTAAATAAGATTTTTATGATTTTTTTTCCCATACTCAAATACTGAATAGCTATCATAAGTTTTAGGCTTCCAAAACACAAACCTCTAATTGCTAACACAATCTACAATTTTTATACATTAAAAATGAAATTATAATTATTAGTAAGTAATTACAGAAATATAAAAACTGCAAATTGGTAATTCATTTGTTAGAAGCATACAATGATGTTACATACACTACTTTAAATTAGTTATTATGAAACAATTAACTTTCTTATTAGGAACATAATATACAATTTTATGAATATTTAATATGTGAATTATCACTTGCTATCTAGGCGTAGAACCAACTTTGTGAAAAATATCCAAGCCGGGGACTGGACCCCAGAACCCTTGGAATAGCGCTCCAAGTGCTCTACCTTCTTAAAATTCACCAATGCTGGGTTTATTTGTGTCTCATGTTATGCCTTAAGATTGTATGTTCATGAAAACTTCCATCTTGTGCTGCAGTTCAGCTTTACCAGCAAATAGAAGTGAAAAGTGCCAAGCTGGGCATCGTCCTTGTAGCTTAAATGATAGAGCACTTGGAGCACTATTTTAAGGGCTCAATCCCCGGTTTCAGTGGCTTAGCTAAGGGGGGGCAAGGGGGGCGTCCGGCCCAAGCGCCGAGGCCTAGGTGCGCCAAATCGAGAGAAATTGTTATATATCTATATTCGGGTGGAGGCGCAAAATTTCTTGCTGGCCCCGGGCACCAAAAAACATAGCTACGCTACTGCCTGCTTGGAGATTTTTCACAATGTTGATTCTACGCTTAGATAGCAAGTGATAATTCACATATTAAATATTCAAAAATCTCAAGTGTAATTTCACTGCTCATAATTTTACATTTTTGTGCTTTAATTACTGAAAAAGATAATAATTTGATATTCATTCTACAAAGAAAAAGGGCAGGATGCTACTTCCAAGAAAGACAATATTTCAAGAGGAAATATATTAGTAATGTCTAACAATATAAGTGTAACAACATAAATAAAAATGAGTAATATTTTTTAAATATAATAAATAAAGTATCCATTAATTTTTTAGTATTTTTATGAATTACAAATTAAAAAATACAATTAAATAACATGTTTTAATAATAACCCCCCCCCCCCTTTTTTAAAGAAATAAAGTTCTATCTTTTTTGAAAAGTCATGGTTGCATAGATTTAGAAATACTGTGGGATGGGGAAATTTTTACAAAAAATCTGTGGCCACACCTATAGGTAAATTTCAATACCTTTTTAAAAGACAAAGTGCATTTTATTAATTTCAAAAGAGATCCTAAAAAAAAAAAAGGCCTAGATGAAATAATGAGTATTTGTGAAATTAAAAAAAAAAAAAAAAAAAAAAAAAACTGCAGATAAGTATTTCATTAGTTAGTAGCACAAATAACAAAACATGTTAAAAAAATGTGTTATGTTAACATGTTGTATGTTTAAAAAAAAAAAAAAAAAAAAAAAAAAAATAAACCTATTTATACACACATGCAGAGTAAATATAAGAATAACCAGTTATATCTGAAGTCCTTTAAATATTAAATAATAGCATTTTTATCTTGCAGTGAAAATTAGTTTTCAGTGATTTCCCCCCCACCCCCCTATTCAATCTGAATTTTTCTTTTTTTTATTTAGAGTATGCAAGTCAGAAAAGTATTAAAAAGAAAAAAAAAACGAAAGAAAGAAAGAAAAAAGAAAATCAACCTACACTAAGTTTTAACTGTGCTTACAATTTTTATACCAATTAGCTCTTTTTCTCTTATGCATTTTTTACAATAACTGTTAAGCAGATATTCTTATTTAGCTCCAATATTTGCTATACATTTATTAATTCAAAAGTAGTATTCATACTACTAAAATAGCCAGAATTTTATTTTCTCATGAAAAAATAAAATTCTGGCTATTTTATTCTTTTATTTACATAAAATTACTATACCACTTTCTAGTTGCTATGCTTACTTTATATAAAATAATGAATAATTTGATTACTTGTAGGAAATTGTGAAATTGCAAATTACCGTAATGTCTTGAGTAAACGCCGCATCGCGAAAAACCAATAAAAAAATTAAGGAATTGTTCGTAAACGCCACAGGTAAAATTTCCGCAGTAATCGCGATGGATGTGCTACACAGAAACACATTAATAAGCTGTATTAAGAATGCATAAAAATGAAATTATTAATCAGAAATTAATAATTTAAATACAAAATTTGAAATTAATAATATTTAAATACAATACCGTATTTTCGGGGATAAGTGCCGGTGCGCATACGAGTTAAAAAGTTAAAAATATGCTTAGTGCGGCACGGCAAATACGGTGATTTTTTTTTTTCTTACAGCAATATGTATTAAAGAGGTGATTCTGTTCCGAAAATTGTGAAAAGGCAGTCATTAATACAAAATTTTGAAATGTAAAAAAATATCACGAAAAATCAACAAATGGTCATAAAAAAAGTTTATTCGCAGAAAAAATAGCTAGCTTCATGAAAGATCGCAGCAAAAGCAAGTAACTGATTCTCATTTGCATAGCAAAACATTATCAATGAATCACTTATCAGATTTTCACTTATCGGATCTGCAGCTAAATAAACAAACATGTCATGATAACGGGGATTTTTTATCCAATGAGTCAAACAGTGTGCTTTTTGATGGGTATCTATAATATCCTTAAAACTTAATATATTTCAATAAAAATTTTATGTTCAGCCTAACTTATTATTATCACCTATTGCTGAAAATTTGAACAAAATCGACTAATTAATAACAAAAATATTTTTTTTTTTCGTTTTTTATAGAGGAAAAAGAGAGTTTTGCTTTAGTTTCATATTTTCAGTTCATTATTTCTTTTTGCTACTCGCACATTTTTTTTTTCAACAACACAAAACTTTCTGACTTATTCATGGGATCTCTTTTTGTACTTTTTAAAGGAATACAATTCACATGAGAATGCTATGAAAAATGAGTCTATGAGTTCTATGAAAAATGGAATCTGGTGACGTCGGGCCCGGACTTGATTTCATTGAGTTTTCTTAGCTAGATGGGACAAAATTTTAGCATTTCAGGCAGGGTTAATACATTTCGTTCGGCTGGATCTGAAATTTTCAGCTCATCCACATTATTTTAAATTCGATGTCTGAATCTTTGGAACAGATTTTTTTTTTTTTTTTTTGAAAGATTATAAAAGAGAGGAGAGGGAGAAGAGGGAAAATGCACTTCCTGCATTGACCATGCATTTTTCCATGCCATTTTGATAAAATTTGCGATTTTTTGCAATCTTATGCAAAATTTGCGTAATTTTTTTTTTTTGCTTTGTTTTACTGAAATTTGCCATTTTTTTGCGATATTTTGACAAAATTTGCCATTTTTGTGATCTTTTGATAAAATTGGCGATTTTTCTTTGAACGATTAACGAAATCTAAATTAATTTGTTTACGTGACCATTTGTCGGAATTTGCGATACATTTTATGTCTGAAATTTTGGATTTATGACCCCCCCCCCTTTTTTTTTTAAATTTTCGGAAAAATTCTAAAAAAGCATCACGCTTATTTTTAAAAAAATGCGCGTAAACGTCACATCGGTAGAAACGCCACATCGCTTGAAATTTTATTTTAAAACACGTAAACGCCGCGCCGTTTCTTCCAAAAGTTACTGTACATATAGTAAATTTTTTGATAATTTTGATAATTTTTTGTTTGATAAAAACTGTTTTTATAAACTTATTCAACTTAAATTTTTACTAAACTCAGAAATTAAGCTCAGAAGCAATTATTTAAAGATTTTTTTTTTTCTTCCTTGTTATTTATAAGTCAAAATACCTGTAGAAACTTTTTCAAATTATATTCACTTTAGATTTTAATACTTTTTTATGTCATTTTAAATATTTAGAAAATTTATGATTAAAATCAATTATTTTTTTAATCAGTTGATTAAAATCATGATTTAATTGCTGATTTAAATCAACTGATTAAAATTGCTGACACCTTATCAGATACCAAAATAATTTTCTTAAGCAATAAGACTAAAAGGGAATTGTAGATATTTTTCCACTATTTAGAACGTTCTTATGAAAAAATCTGTTAATAGAAGTGCTTTTACTAGTGATAACATGTCATTTATTTTTCTATGAAAAGTTTTAACTCTGCTAGTAGTTTTCATTCTTCTGAATCATTTTTTGTTTTTCAAAAAAATTCTGAAACTGTTCACTATTTTACTTCTTCTTCAATATTCTAAATATTGCAGAAAAATTTTCATTTTTAATTTTGTTTGATTCATCATCACTAACAGAGTAAGCTTTTGTCGAAGATTCTGAACTGATAATGCATACATCAACTGATTTTTCTGCAGTTGGTAATTCATCATCAAAGTTAATGAAAATTTTAGCATTTCTTAAATTCTGATACACTTCATTAATTCACTTATTTCATGTAATTCTTAAATTTAATAAATAAATATTCTATCTTCTTTTAATTCAAAGCCTGTTTTTCTGAAATATTGTCATACACTTTGCAGTTTAAATTATTTTACAGCTGAGGAAATCTATATAATAGTAGCAAGAGCATTTACTAATATCAGGAAGCTTTTAATTCATAACAATTAATAAGCATTCATAGAATCCAACTTTGAAAGAATATGACATAATAAAAGCTTTCTGTAACTGATTTTACAATTATGTATTACATCTTGATTAAAGGACTAACTTATAAAAGTTGTATTAGTGGGTAGGGGTAAGAACACATTTTTAACATTATCCAATTCAAAGTGTTTTGGATGTGATGTTTCATTGAATAAAAATAAATAAATAAAAAATAGGAGAATTTTTCTTTGTTGTTTTTTTCGTCTTATTGCTGGTGAAAGTTAACAATTTTATCATTAAAGAGTTAGTCATCTATGCTAGTTTTATTCATTTTTCACTAACACCAAATTTATTAAATTGGATGGTCTTTAGGAAATACATGGGCTTCAGAGATTTTCCAGTTATAAGATGGATTTCAAACTTCCTAATACATTGCAACATAATAAAATAGTGAGTCCTTTTATTTTTATTTATTTTTTTCCAATACAGTCATTTTTTTAAAAAACACAAAACTTATTCAGAAAAATTCTGAAAACGAGTCTAATTTCATCAAATTATTATTTTTTTTCCTCACAACCTTCACTAACTGATTACAGTTGTTCATGGAATTTTCACCAGAACACCTTTTAAATTTATCAGTGGTCAGAAAGCTTGTGACACATTGCTGTAAAAAATTTAGAGACTTTTTATTTCTTTCCCCATTTTGTTTTTAATTTAAAAATCATGTTTCATCCTTTATCACCAAACTTACTGTTTGCTATAAAGAGATTAAACATATATAAATAAAAAGAATATTGACCAGTTAAACTGATGGCATTGAGCTCACAGGCTACGCATACTAATTGTACATTACAGCCTTATATTTTCAAGGGTTAATTCCATTGGAAAAAAAAATTAAGAAAGGGAAACAGCTCTCCCCTTTCCCCTTTTTATACTTAATCATTGAACCTCCTAAACTATCAAGAACATGCTTTATCATATAAAAAAATCTATATCCAAAATTCAGAGCAAATTGGATAATTCTTAATAAAAGCCCATTTAACATTTATATAATTTAAGAGGAGCTATCCCTTTCTTTTATACTTAACCATTAAACTTCCAAAACTATTCAGAGATTTGAACGAAATCTGACAATTCTACTTGAAAAACCCCTTTATATCAATTAAGGGGAGGGGCATTAGAACCCCCGTTCCCCTGCTTATACTTATTCAATGAACACCTAATAACAGTCCGAAGTTGCCTCCTCAAAATGATCCTATATCTAAATTTTGAACGAAAACTGTTAATTCTGCATGAAAAACCCATTAAATCAATGAAGGGGAGGGGCATGAGCCCCCCGTTCCCCTCCTTATACATATCGAATGAACTCCAAAAACTAATCAGGGAAGCGCCTTATCAGGATATATCTATATACAAAATTTCAAGTTGATCCGATATTTTTATCATGAGTTATCGCGTTACGCATGTACGAACATACATACAGAACGGACGGGCACATAAGCTCTCAGGCTATGATAGCCTGTGAGCTAAAAACTGGATTTTGGAAATGGAGACTGCAAAAATGTGTTAAAAAATGGTGTCAGCTAAGAGTGACCATTTTGGAAACTTTACTGCATATGTATATATATATATATATATATATAAGAATGTTAAAACTTTTAGCTACATCTGCCATATATTACAAATATATATAAGACTAGCGGACCCGGCAGACGTTGTCCTGTCACCAACATATGTTGTCCATCTTGGCACCGACTCCAGAAAATCCAATAAATGTACATAAATATAGTAATACGCATGATAAACACTATACTCTTAATTTAATTTCTTATTCCAATTATGTAAGGAAATTATTTTTCACTCTTCAGTATTTTTTTAAGTCGGTTCAATTTCTGATAGAAAAGTTTATTTTTCTCATTTTAGTTAAAAGTTAACGATTTTCTGAAGTCGGTTAATCAAAATTATAATAAAGGAAATATTATTGAAAAGCATACACGTTTGTCAGGAGTGGGGTTCGAACACGTGATCTCTTTTTTCAAGAAGTAGAGCTTAAATCTGGTGCCTTAGACCGCTCAGACATTCCGTCCGCACTCTATTCATCAAACTTATTTAAAATTTTAATTAGCAAAAAATCACTAACTATTAGTTTTTGCCTTATTACTAAAAAAACAACTGAATCAATTTTGAGGAAATGTGAATCTAAACCATTCTCAAATCCACTGGAACACACACACAAAATTTCATTAAAATCGGTCCAGTCATTTATAAGGAGTTCAGTGACATACACAGAAGATTTATATATACAGTAGACTCCCTCAAATCCGCACTCCTAAAATCTGCACATATTTTACGGATGTAAACAATGAAACATTCAGTTCAGATCTAGGTGCAAAAATTGATTTTTTCAGTTTTATATTGATTCCATACATTTTTTAATTTATAATTTTTGTTAAGGTTATTGAATTCATGTTTTTTCATGAAGAAAGAATAATTTATTTCTGAAAAAAATAAAGATATTGCTAATATCATTGGTAATCACAATCTTACCAAATATATTTATGTATTAATCAAGCTTTTTTGGTTATTAAGTCTGGCTAAACCGGAAATAAAGTTCCATTATTTTATGATCCTGATGTGAATTAGATATGTACTTTTATGAGACAAGTTTCATTGAATAGTTTAGGAAAAACACATTTCATCTTTTATAATGAATATTTAATTGTACATTATTGATTATTAACTTAATCTTTCTTTTTAGTATTTTAATCATTTTTGAAAATATCTAAATTTTTATTATTTTAGTTTATTACTTATTTTAATATTTTAATATATTGTATGCATTCATTATACTTTTGATTTCATTATTAATTACATTCAAATTATTTTTTTAAAAATGTAAACAAAGCAATGACCAGAAATCCGAAAAATTCTAAAATCTGCAAAACCTCTGATCCCAAGCTGTGCGGATTTAAGGGAGTCTACTGTATAAAGATACCAATAATAGGAAAATATTTGATAAAAAAATTTCATTCAAAATGAAAAGATGAAATTGAAAACAATGAACAGGATTTTAAGGGTGTATTTGAAAAAACAATTTTCCACCCTCAACAGCTTGAAATTTCCTGACACATTTTCAGACTCATTTTTAAAGGTAAAGATATGAAACTTGCTGAGGTTATAAGATGCCATGTGATTTCATTTTTCACTCATTTCATTACAATTTGATTTATAAACAATTATTTTTTCAGCATGACTTTTTTATTTTATTCCCAGACCTCTCGCTTCGGAAAATTTAATTCAAAAAGCCGTTTTTTAACTGCTTTTTTTTTTTTTTTTTTTTCTTTTCAATATTTTCTACATTTATCAAAAAATTGACAGACACGGCCCATTGTGTAGTTACAAAATAAGAGAGTTGGCCAGTTTGATGTGTTTGAGAGCAAAAATGAATCTAAAAATAAATCAGAAAATAAGCAGTTTGGATTGGAATACACCCTTAACACTAGAACCGCGGAGCAGGTCAATTTGACCCGAGATGGAAAAGGATATATAAACATGTCCAAATACTTAATTTTGTTAAGTAAAAGTTTATATTTTCTAATAATAATCAATATTTTTTAATATTTACATTATATTTTAAGCAAGAAGTCAGCAGAAATTGCCTACATTTCAGAAAATGATATTATTTGAAATCACATTTCATTAAGTCTGATAAAAATATATTAAACAAATATTGAATATATATATTTTAAACATAAATAAACTTGGACTTAAAAAACATTAATTAAAAAATAGATTTTCTTTTTCAAATAAGTTTAAATATAAAATCTAAAAATAATTTTAAAAAAATATAAAAAAATGCAAGTTATTTACTAGTTTTACTGATTTATCTAATCCAATTTATTATATGCATTGCTTGAAAAACATTGTTAAAGATTTTGCACATTTCCCAGAAACGTGTGGGTACATTATATTTTGAACAATAATTTTTAGTTTTAGTTTCTTTTTTTGTTAAATTTTGATAACAAATCCTTTTTTTTTATCTTGTGTCCTTCATTGTTTTTAGTGTTTCTTCTTGTCCAAACTACATTTTTTTTTCTTTTCCCCGAGAAGTAAGAAACTATTTTTGTACATCTTGTCTTGACGTCTAAGTCTTGAATAAATTGACGTATACGAATAGCATTCTCACTTACAGATTTCATAATACCTAGCATTTTTAGTAGCAAAATACAAAATATTATAGATCTCATCCACGGACCTCATACAAGAAGCAGTTATGACATATGCAGACTTCTTGTCATCTGGGTAATCACGCAGGTACATTCAATTTTCTTGCGTTATAGAAAACAAGTGTATTTAGTATTTTTTAGAATGGTCTAAAATTTCAACAGTTAGATGTAGACTGTTAAACAACAGAACATTTTTTCTCATTTTCTCCTTGGTAAACAGTTATGTCTATGTCTGAATATATTAGAAGAATATCCGCATGCAGTTTTGACATTTTTACAAAGACTTGTATTTCACGCCTCGGGCATTTTATAGTCTATATAATGCTCATTTGTTATTAACATCTGCAAACAACTAGAACATGATACGATACAGAATTTATCTGATTTTGTTAGGCATATACTGAGTAAACCTACTCACAGATTTTGAACGCTATAAGTGCTCATTTACGCTTACGTTAGGCACTTTTATATAGTTAGTCTTTCAGTTTTCTTCTTATGTTCTTTATATCCAGGTGTGCCAGTTATTGCTTATTTATTTTTTCAAATTTTCATGAGTATAAAGTTCACATTTTGTCACTTTTTGTTTAAATTCTTAATTATATCCAATTTTTTATCTGATAAATATCACAAATTTTGTTCAAAATTTACGTTTATCTATATTCCAATAATAAAAGTGCAACAATGTTAAACGTGTCATTGACAGACGGAACGATGTCTAGAGTCGTCGTCACTTTCATTTTCATCATTAGCATTTAATTTTCTTCATTTACAGGCAGATATTCATGCTGAAGCATTTGCATTCTCAATCATTTGGAGATAATAGTTGCTAACATACCGATGCTTCTTTGACAGCAATATTAAGACATCGGAAATCTTATATATACTTTCAATAAATGCAGAATAAAAGCAACTTCAATGCTACCTTGAAATATTTGTTGTAATCTTACACTGCAATCGTTCATTCTTCACACCAAGAATATAAGATCTTCATTGAAATTTTTCACTATACCCCTTTCTAATTCTGCCTATTACAGGAATCAAGAGTGAGGCAAATATACTTTTTCATTACTTCTGAAAAATGCATCTCTATTTCGTCATGCATGCGTAAAAAACTATTACGGGTCAAATTGACCCGTTTCGCGGTTCTAGGTATAAGTAGTTATAACAGAAAAAATATTTATGTTATTCGCTAATAAATACGAAAAGTTGTTGTTTACCTTAAAGTATTAAAAGTCAGAAAAAGAAAAGTTTTTTCAATGAATACTTTTTGCACGGCGCGAAATTAAACATCGATTTGGGTCAAATTGACCCGCTCCGCGGTTCTAGTGTTAAGCATTATAGGCTGTTTTTTACCTTTGGTCTAATATGGTTGTGAATCCCTCATTTCATGATATATATATATTTAAAATCATAACTAGATGAAGGGAAAGTAAAAAAGTACCAACATTTTATTGTTGATATTCCTCTATGAATGCACTAAACATTATTGAGAATAACTAATACTTTATATATACATAATATAAATATAATAGCCTGGTATGGTGGTATAAACAATTCAATAAAATTTTTGTATAGCAATTTAAAAACAAAGAAACAAAGGAACATTATTTACAAATAATTGGAACATCATTAAGAAATAAAGAACTTTTTATGATTTCAAATTTTAAAAAAATTGTAACCATGGAAAAATCATACGTTTGAGAAACATAGTCCTTAAGAAGTTATTTACCTCTGTTGCTTGCAAAAGTCGTCGTCCTTTATGTCCAAGAGTCAATGGTAAGCTATTTGTCTTAATTACAGTTACAACAACATTATCATCATACACATTGCGCATTGTTCTTTCAACCTGTAATAAAGTTAGAACAAAGCAATAAGAATTTGGTATTTGGTGCACTAAAAAAGTATTTTTGAAAACTATGCAATACAAAAATATTAATGAACAATTTAAAACCTACACAAATCATATATATATTAAATAAACAAGTAATTTTTTTGATTATGGATAATATTTAAAAATGGATAAAACTATAGAAAAAAAAAAAAAAAAAAAAAAAAAAAAAAACTTGCACCTACATTAAGTCAAGCATGAAAATATCAGCTAGTTAGGTTCTGAATTCAAGAAAATTAGTTTTGATAAGTTAAAACAAACTGAGTATTGAAAAATTTTTTAGCTATAAATAAAAAAAAAAAGTTTAAATGATTTACACAAAATATGTCTTTTATACTGATTCAAGTTTAATAACAAAATTATCTAGCTAGATCCAGAATTCAAGAAAATTTGTTTTGACAGGTTAAAACGAACTCAGCACTGAAAATGCTGCTATATATTGAAAACAAATCTGATAATTTTCACAAAATTTGATTCCTATACTAACTTAAGTGCAAGATAATGTTCTAACTAGGTCTCTAATTCAGGAAAATTTGTTTTATATGGTTAAAAACTCAGTACTAAAAATAATAATATAAATTGAAAATAACATTGATAGTTTTCATGAAATAAGCATTGTTTGATTATGAGAATATGATTTAACTAGGTCTTGACTTTGGAAAAACTCATCAATATAAATTTAAGTCATTTTCTAAATTAACTTTCAATGATTGGAATTCACAACAAACTATTGGTCATTTATCAAAAACACGATTATGGACTATTATGAAGATGGTTTAGTGACATTCAGGAAGTTTTCCTTCCATTCTAAATAGGGCACAAAAAAAGTCCTTAATTTTGGAATAATTCATTTTGATAAGAAAGAATAAAACCAGTATTAACTAGTCAGATGTAGCAGCCCTAAAACTTTCTTCTGTCTCATACATATTAAAATTTCAAAATTTGCTATTACAGTGCTAAAATTGAATGGCAAACTGTGCTCATCATGAGGATTCTAAAGATATGAAGTTCCATGCATTAGTTCTTGAGGTATAACTATCATGTAAATCTTATAAAATTCAGTGTAGCAGCACCATTTGTAGGGAGATTGACACAAAAACATAAAATCATGTCAAGGATTAACTGAATCTGAAGTTTGATGGCAATCCATGCATTAATTATTGAGATAGAGCCGTCACAGAAATCATAATAAATGCAGTATAGCAGCATCCTTCGTGGAGCTATTTATAACAAAATATAAACATCATCAGTTCATGTCAAGGACTAATCGAATAAATGGTGAGATTATCCAATCAATTTTTAGACCAGTTTACCACTGTATTTTGACATTGTGTTCCATTTAAATGAATGAAAATGTGGTTTTATTTCAGCCTGCTTTCATTCACTTTTATTTTTCATTAGCATTTTTCTCTTTCTTTAGCTGACTGAACAGTTTGGGTAAAATAGTGGGTATGTGGAAGGTTCAAAATGTACAAAAAATATATGCAAAAACAGTTTCTTTAATTCTTACATTTCAGAACATTTGCTTATCAAAAATGAGCAAGAATTTGAATCTGTAATCTACAGAATTTTTGTTGTTGCTGTTGTTACTCAAAATATTTAACTACTATCTGGACAATTTGCAATAATATTAATAAAATATTTTATTTTAGGAGGAAAAATTATACAATTCCTATTTTTATTATCTAGATGCTTTACAATTATTAAGCAAAAATTCTCATCCCTGATTTCTAATATTTTCTCAAGGCATGGGGACAGCTTTAGTAGGAATCTATGTTGGGCATCTGCAGATAGCATTAAAAACTACGAAGTCAAAATATACAAAATATTTTGTTAACACTTAAAAGTTTTTTCAGAGATGACATTCTTAGGGAAGCTGGAAAAAAATCTTACACAGTGGCTTCAGGAATACAAAAGCCGATTCTGCCATAAGAAAAGCTGAAATTTCATGAAATACTTTAAAAAATGTGAAAAATCTCATGCTTAAAAATTAAAATAATAGAAAGTAGGATTTAATCATTCCAACTTGCCATCTACTTTGCTAGTTTTGAAATAATCATAATTAACTTATATATCTAGTTAAAAGAAAAACACATTAAAAAAAAAAATAATAATACACTCTTTATTTTTTAATTATATTTATTTTCCACTCTTTAGTGTTTAGAATATTTCATTGTTGAAGTTTCACATTCAGCTAACATTTTAATGAGCATGCTTTGATGTATAATTAAGCCTATAATGTAGCTTGTATATAGTTGTAATCATACAGTTTACAAAAAATATACTCCGTTTATAATTAAATCAGTAATTTTCATTAGCTGAGCACACATCTCACTAATAAGAGCCTTTATTTTTGCATGCATAAATCAGAAACACTACTTTCATGTTGAAGTAAAATGTTTTTGGTTTATAATATTTTTTATAATAAAACATTTTTCAAAAATTAAAATAGTGAAAGATATCTATTTTAAGTATTTTAATGTTTATAATTTAAATGAAATGACTGAAATACTAATATTTTAAATGAAATAAGTGCAATGCAATTAAGAAAGTATTTGTTGGTTTATCACTTGTTGCCTACTAATAGAAAAATACCTTAAAATTATTATAATTAATTTATAAATTAGTTCTATATTACAATAAGATAAATGAAATAATTACAGAAAACTTTAAAAGAATTGCAACAATAAAAACACTAAAAGTACAAAGTTGATAACAGTCATAGATATAAATTACTTCTGAAATTATCTGTCGTAATAATCTCAAAGCTTCTGCAAATTGCAAAGATTCAGGAGTATATGTTGATATGATAGATTCTAATCCAGTTATCTTGAACCAATAGAAATCGGGCACTTTGTCATGTATCTCAGATTTATGAGTTGAAAGCTGCAATAGAAAAACAATTTAAAAAAATTTTATTCAGCTACTTTAAACTTCAGACATGACCAAACAATTAAATAATGTGTAAGAATCAAGGTGCTTAGAGACAAAGTTCATTTCTGAACTTAAATATTGTATTATAACCCCCCCCCCCCCCCCAAAAAAAAAAAAAAAAAAAAGATACTGTAAAAATATGAAACAAAAATAATACTTCTATTGCAGTATTTATCTAAGGAATTGACAGAACAATAGCATTATTATATGTTTATACTTTTATATACTGGGTTTCCTAAAAATGACTGACTGATTTTAAAATTCAAAACTTTGAAAAGGTGATGGATATTTAGAGAATTCTTGCAGGAAAATTATGTATGATGTTAAAAGTCTTTTTACTGTGATTATGGATTTTAGTTTGAATTAAAAATAATAGATGGAGCTGAGAGTGATAGGCACCAGTTGAGACAGAAAGTGACATCACTCAACACTGATACAAATTAAAGAGAATAAGGCTATAGGAATGAATCTCATTCAAAAATGCACTTCAGATTCTGAACTCAATCCATATCATTTCAATTTTGTTGGCATCAGTGCAACAATAGAGAAAAACATTGTTTCCTGGGAAACAACTATGTGTTACATCGACTTTCAAAATACTGTATTTTACAAACATTTTACATTCCAAGGCAATAAAATTTTTTACATAGATTGATTTCAGAATCAAGTCGTAAAAGCAAAAGTGCATTTTCAAATGAGACTCACTTTATAGCCTTAATCCCCTTAATTTGCATCAGTGCTGAATGACAGCATTTTCTGCCTCAACCATATGATTATCGCTCGCAGTGCCATCTATTATTTTTAAATTGAAGTAAAATCCAGAACCACAGTAAAAAAAACTTTTTATATCTTACATAACCCTTCTGCAAAAAATTTCTAAGTATCTGCCAAAGTTTGCAATAATAATAATAATAACCTTTAAACATTTTAACCTTAGCTGGGAAGAGATGACAAAGAGAAGAAGCAGGGTTTTTTTGTTGGTATTTGTTTTTTTGTGGACAGGGGAGGAGTTCAATATATGACTGATTACTTATTTTACTAAACATTTACAAAAATGACAAAAGAAAAGAAAAGAAAAGAAAGAAAGAAAGAAAATAGTGAAATAAAGAAAATAGTGAAATAAAGAAAATAAAGAAACAAATAAAATAAAGAAATATAAGAATTATTTTTTCTTCTTTTTTCAAAGGGGAGGAGGTATTCCATGATTTTATATATTTACCTTACTTTACATGGAGGTGAAAAAATAAATAAATAAACTAATATATTAAATTTTATTTTCTTGGTAAGAGAGGAGAGGCGGAACAAATGGAAATGGAAATTTTGTGTGGGGAAGGGAGAAATTTTAAAAATTGATTACAATAAACTCTGTCTAAGGCAGAATCAATTAGGATTTAAAAAAAAAAAAAAAAAAAAAAAAAATTGCACTAGACAATATTCTACTTTAGACAAATTTTATTCTATGTCTAGAGATTTACAGGAACTTGAAAATCTTTCTGAATTAGACAGATTTCTGTCTTACACAGAGTTTATTGTATTTATTGCTACAATAAAGTGACAAATACAGCAGAAAACGTTTTGAAAAATCAGAATTTTTAAAATTTGGGTATTATGTGTATGGAGGGAGAAGAAAAAGGAGGGTATTAATTTTAGTTAGGGAAATTTAAATGAAATGAATGTGATGAAATAAATTGTTAATGAAATTTAGGATTGATTACTTAGTGTTACTATAAAATAACAAACAGACCAGAAAAGTTTAAAAAAAATTAAGGAATTTTAAAGATTTTAAACTTTGGTACTATGAAGAAAAATAAAATAAAAAATGACATTTAAAAAAAAGAAAAAAGGACAAGATTTGCATGTTTTTGTTTTTTCTTTTTAATTAGAAGAGTTGACCCTAGATTAAAATATATTATGAGTACAATTAAGATCTTATAAAGACTTTTTCAAAATTTTGCATGAAAATAAACACATTTAAGGGCCAAAAATACTTTTAAAAAATCAAACATTTTTAAGGACCTCCAAGGACTGTATAACCCCTGTATCATCTGAAATTCTCAAAATTAAAGGTTTTCTGGATTTTGGAGTTTTTTTGGACTTAAGAGTTGTTTTGAAATTCTGAGAATCCCCCATCCTCCCCCAAAATACTTACATGTTGAATAAAATACTTACAGCTTTCATGAATTCCTTTAATGTTGCAAGTTCAGTTAGTAATTTTACATCAGAAGGATGAGAGGTATTAAAAATAGACTCTTTAATAAGCTGCCCAAGTTCATTATCATTTAATGCCAACATCAAACGCTTCTTAGGATCAGCAGGAAGAGACTTCAGTAAAATTGGTTCAGCAATTTTTGAATCATATAGCTATATAAAAAAAAATGATGGTTATACAACATTTAGTGAAAGCATGTTATAACGAAATAATTAGCAATATAAAAACATTTTATAATTTAAACAAAAAGAGAAATATATATCAAGCACAGCTCAATTTCACAAGAAATATTCAATCTATGAAGACCCTCAAACTTTCAAAAATTATTGTAATGAAACATCCTCATTTAATAAGATTAAAGATTTTGTCAAAGCAAACATTTGAAAAGCTAATTTTAGCAATAATTTGTCTATAGCTGAAAACATAGTTTTAATCTTTGTACATGATATATAGATCTGTACTATTACAATATATAGTATGTTAAAACTTGAGTCAATTAGAATAGAATAACACAATTGAAAATTTACCTTCAGTCACTTCTGTCAATAGACAGAAACGTACATGAATTTTCCTAAACACCATATATTATCTTTACATTTTTACACACACTACATATTGATAGGTTACACTAGTCACACAGAAAAACTCAAAAACTGATGCTAAGTCAATGTACACATTACATTCAAATATCTCACTTTAATTTTAATATTTTTAAATAATATTTTTTATTTTTTTTTCATAACATAGATGAGGACAATCTATGGGCTACTAGCTTTGACTCAGAGGTCTGTCTAGGTTTTTTTTTCCAGAGTCCTATTTTTGTGAAATTAATTATTATTTTTGTGAAAAAAGTAAATTCACAAAATGTTAATTAATCCATTTCCGCCCAGTCTTCGAAAGTGGGTCATGTTTTAATTTTTCAGAAATAAACTAATATTTAGGCAGATGATCTAATTTACTAATAAATAGAGAGATTTCTTGTTCCATTCTTTTGCAATTATATTATAATAAACAATCGACAAACAGAATGTTTAGATTAATGTAAATAATGAAATCATAAACAAAGGAAAGCGTGTATGGTTAATAGTTAGTCCCACAAAGCAATTTAATATGAAAATGGTTTTATTATTTATGAATTTTCAATAGAACTTCTTTCGTGTGTAACGTCTGTTAAGAAATAAAGAACCAAATGTAAATGTTGAAAGAACAATTACACATTTTAAATAAAAGCACTATTATAGTTCTGTACAAAAAAAACCACATGGAAATGTATCCCAAAGATAAACACTCAAATATTTGATTTAGGGATGCAACGGATACTGATTTTGCCGGATATCGTATACCGGATATCCGATTTGACTGCCGGATTCGGATATCCGGTACTAAATATGCTTTTAGTTATGGTGAATGTTTGTTTATTTCTTTATCCAATGCCATCTCAAATAATAAATTGCAAACATGTTTCACACACAATTATAACATTTTAAATGTATTGAAATATATTTTTCAGAAACTATATATCTTTGACTATCAGGGCTTGAAATTCAGGTTTCCCCAGGAGGAGAGAGTTTCCCTCATAACATTTGTAAATGCAGGGGAGTTAAACTATATAAGAGGGAAAAAAATATATTTTTTAACCCTATTATTTTTTACTTGCCACTTAAATATTTACAATTTATACCGACGTGACAAATTTCCATTGAAATAATTTATATCAACAACTCAAGATAATTATCCAAATTGTTTATTTTAATTAAAACAAAGGAAAAGAGTTAAGCTTTATATATCATATCTGTTTTTCAATTTTTACTCAGTGTTATGGACAATTAATAACTGAGTTGCTAAATGAATTTTTTAATTTAGTTTTGTGTGTTTTAGAATCTTTTATAGGTTACACTTTTGACAAACAGAACAGAGCAACTTTTCTAATACATTAAATTATTGGAAATACTTGTTTCTGATTTTTTTTTTTTCTTAATTTTGTAAAATCTGGTGTGCATTCATTTTTAATTTGCTTGCGAGAATAATGCATGTAGGTGATTATATCGTCAATATCCTTCTGTGATTGTACATCACTTAGTGGAAGTATCGTCAATACCATAATCCCTGGCATTTTAGCTAATTGAATTATGTTCAACTATGCATTGGAATTTTAAACCTATAAGGAATTCCAAAAATGACACAGTCAGTAGATTTCTTCTATTACATGAGAAGTGGTTTATTTAAAACAGTCATGTCCTAATTTCTGAACTACGCACATCAACTACTTAAATGATTTCCTTGAAGTTCATTTTTTTTAATCATTTGGAAAACGGTTGTTGTTATCGCTCAAGAATGGTTGATTGATTGATTGATTTTTGACGTCCGATTATCTGCGCTAGGGATATAGGACCAGGGAGGAATGCCCTTCGTGGGGGTCTTTCTAAGGGAACCTAACCCGTATTTACGCAAGGTTCGAAGAAAACCACGAAAACTCCGAACGGTTAGGCCGACAGCCGCGATTGGGTTCGAACCCAGCACCTGCCGTCTACCAGTTGAGAGGTCCGAACCTCTCGGCCACTGGTGGGGCCCGCTCAAGAATGGACCTTGTGGTGTCCGCGTTTTATTTTGTTTATGATTCGTCCAGGGATATTAATGTTTAATCCGTGGCATAAGTAATATATGACTCTTATTACATAAATCATGTTTTGATCACAAAAATGATGCTTTTAATGATTTTCAATAACTCATTGGGAAACATTTAAACATCTTGCTTTGGGCAATGGATGTCCATATTTTATTTATTTATTTTACGTACTTCTTTAAATTTAGAAGAATTTTTATTTGAATAGGAAATCAAAATTTCATTGTTAATAAAGAAGAGAGTAGAAAAGTTACAAAATGTGCAGGTGCAAATTATAAGATATGGGAAAAAAACAAATACAAACAGAAACATCGTATGAAAGATAGTCTTTTAAATAAAAAAAAAAGGGTATGATTATCGAGCCCACTAATGAGGAAATGTGCGATGATTTTGAAAAATGAAACATCTAATGTTGAACCACTGATTGTAAAAAAACATGTTTTCTTTTTTTCCAATGAGCAACACAAGATTTAATCTCATTTTGTTTAGTGCTAATTCCAGAACCTCAGACTCTAGTGACCATTACTGTCCTTTTAGTTATTTCTTGCTTCGGCACAGGAAAAAAATCGCAAAATATGTAAATCGGTCATAGAAAAAATATCGCTCATTTTGTCCACCATGGCAAAAGTAAATTTTTAAAAATTGTTGACCTGTCTGAAAAAATTTGAACTTAGAGGGAACTTGAACAGTGAAAAATATAGCGGAATTTGTCAATCAATCACAGTAAAATATCGTGAAATTTGTTAATCTGTCACAAGCAAATATCATGAAATTCGTCAGCCAATAACAAAGACAAAACACAAATTTTTCAGCTGAACACAGCAAAATAATTGTTAATTTCATCAGAATGTCACAAAAACAAAAAGGGAAATTTGCCAATCAGTCGCAGAGTAAATAACTAAATTTGTCAATCTGTTGAGAGAAATAAATTGTGAAATTTGCCAATTGGTCTCCAGAAAAAAAAAAAAAAAAAAAAAAAAAAAATGCAAAATTTTGTGTGACAAGCAAACAAGAATAATTTGTGAGAAAAATTACAGTCAGACACAGAAAAACAATTTTGTATAATTGTTGTAAGAGCAAACTGTGAGATTTGTCAATCGATAATGGAAAATATCACGAAAATAGTCAGTCAGTCCTGAGACTTGATCGCCACTTGACAAAGAAAAAAAAAATTCGAAATTTTTTTTTTTTTTTTTTTTTTTTTTTTTAGAAACAGGAATGTTTTGCCCACAAGATTTTTTAAAGCATGAATCCTGCTATTCTGTCCTGAAATTCAAAAATTTAAATACTCTGCCTATTTGTCAATGAACTGCTGATAATTGCTAATAATTTGTACAATGAAATGCTGGTAATTTTTAGAACAAATTTTACATATGTCTATAATTGTAAAGTATTTTCATAAAGAAATACATAGCATCTTTTTATAATGCAAACATAAAATGTCTTACTAATATACCAATGGTTGAAGAGTTATCTCCAAACATAGGTTAAATTTTTTTCATGTTTTAATTATTTAATACTGTTTACCTTAAGCTACATTTAATTTTATTTTAAGTTAAATCAGTTTAAAATTTATAAGCAAAAAAAAAAAAAACTTTTAAATATTTATATGAAGTTAGGAAAATAACTAGTTGGGTGCACCAATCCCAAAACTCTCTTTTATTTCGTCGATCTCAATGTTTCAAAAAATATTACAAAATATTAATACTACTTCAATATTATACTAACTTTTATTTTAATCTAGAATTTTTGCTGCAGTCAATTAATTAGATTAAGAATGAGTTAATCTTGATATGATATTTATTAAAATGTATTTTTGTTATTCTGTTATACATCAGCTGTTTGCGAATAGCCAGTTTTAGCAAGATACGAAGTTCCTACTGCTGCACGAACCGTTAATTCACTGTATAAAATTATTATGAAAAAAAATTATAATAAAAAGAATATTGCTCTCTTAAACTGATGGCATTGAGCTCACAGGCTACGCATACTAATTGTATAATAGAGCCTCATATTTTCAAGGGTTAATGCTGCTCGAAAAACAAATTAAGAGGCGTGGATAGCTCCCGCCCATTTTCCTTTTTTATACTTAATCATTGGATTCCCTAAACTAATCAGAGATATGCTTTATCATATAAAAAAACCTATATCCAAATTCATAGCAAATTGAATAATTCTTCATAAAAACACATTTATGTAATTTAAGAGGAGTTATCCCCCTTTATACTTAACAGGGTTGGGTTTCTGACGTCAGAAACTAGTGTTTGACATGACAAGTGTCAAAAACTGGTTTAAACCGTCAAAAACTGAAACCGTCAAAAACTGGTTTAAACTGTCAAAAACTGGCTTAAACTGTCAAAAACGTATAATGCGCTTTAAACATTTTAAGAACAAGAGAGAAACATTGAGTAATTTTTTATTTAAAATTAATTATACTGTAATTTAATAATTACAAAAAAAATTAAATTACTTTAATTGCAATAAAACATTGTTTTTTAGAATGTTCAAACAGAAGAAAATGATTTTGTACAATTAATATTCTGGATCAATTTTACCCCCACAGCATCCTATAGCACTTAACCAATTTATCACATTTATTTACACCCAAATGGTTTATGAGTTTAGGGTATGAAGCCAAAGTTACAAAATACTCTCTCTCAATTGGTGCTGAGCCAGCAGGGCTTGATAGCAGAAGCATTGCTAGTTGAGCAAGTTTGGAGGCAGGCCAAATTATTAGATTTATGACAATTTTTTTTTCTTTTTTTTCCAGAAATGATAATATACAATACAGTAAAAGTGAATTTTTAATATTACATCTAATATTGTATATTTGTGACAGATGTTTAATGCGAAATTTTACAGATCAGTGTAGTATTTGAGGTTTCTGACGAGGTTTTTGACAAGAGGTTTTAGCCATGACGGTTTAAACCACGGTTTTAACCGGATAAAACCGCACACTGTCAAAAACTTGCTAACCCTGATACTTAACCATTAAACTTCCAAAACTATTTTGAGATTCGCCTCATCAGAAAGAATGTACATCCAAAATTTAAAGCAAATCGGATAATTCTGCATAAAAACTCATTTACCAAATTTAGGGTAATCGCCTATCGTTGGGGTAATCGCCTGTATCCCTTTTATGCTTAACAAGAACTTCACAGCTAATTACAGAAGCATATTATCCCTATGAACCTGTATTCAAAAATAAAGCAAATCTGTTAATTTTGCAAGAAAAATCATTTACTTAAATTAAGAGGGGTAGTCCCACCAATCCCCCATTTATACATATCCAAAGAACTCTGAAAAAAATCAAGGAAATGCCTTATCACAATGAATCTATATCGAAATTTTGAAGTAAATCTGTAAATTCTGCATGAAAAACCCATTAAACTAGATTAAGGCAGGGGTAGTCACCTCCCATTTTTTCCCCTCTTAGACTTATCCAATGAACTTGCAAAACTGATCAGGGAGGTGTCCTCATCAGAATGATCCTATGTCTAAAATTTGAATGAAATATGAGAATTTTACATGAAAAACCCATTTATCTAAATTAAAGGTGGGGGATTAGCTCCCGTTCCCCCTCTTTATACTTATCCAATGAACTCCCAGAACTAATCGTGGTGGTGCCCTCATCAGAATGATCCTATGTCTAAAATTTGAATGAAATCTGATAAATCTGTATGAAAAACCTATTTATCGAAATTAAGATTGGAGAATTAGCTCCCAGTTGCGTCTCTTCATACTTATCCAATGAACTCCCAAAACTAATCATGGTGGTGCCCTCATCAGAAAAATCCTATGTCTAAAATTTGAATGAAATCTGGTAAATCTGCATAAAAGACCCATTTATCGAAATAAGGGGTGGGGAATTAGCCCCCTGTTTCATCTCTTTATACTTATCAAATGAGTACCTAATACTAATCACAGAGGCGCCTCATCAGAATGATCCTATGCTTAAATTTTGAATGAAAATTCATAATTCTGGATGTAAAACTCATTGATATAAATTAAGGGGAAGAGTATTAGCCCCCGTTCCCCCACTTATACTTGTCAAATGAATTCCCAAAATTAATCAGGGAAACACCTTATCAGAATATACCTATATTTAAAATTTCAAGTTAATCAGATATTTTTATCATGAGTTATGCATTTACATACATACATACAGAACGGGCGAGCACATAAGCTCACAGGTTTTGATAGCCTCTGAGCTAAAAATCATTATTACAGTACCATCTTCCGGCGAAATATTTTCGAATTGAAAGAAGACCTAACAGCCTTCCCAGACAATATTCAAAGAAATTTGGTTCATTTCTATGCATAACTTCGTACAGTGTTTGTTGGTAGAATAATGAAATTGGCGCAAAAATTGTGATTACAGCACTGCCTTACAGCGAAATGTTTCCATAATGAATATGGACGTGCTGACTACAGCCAAAAACATGCCAAAAACAGAATATTTGGTTCATTCTATGTATAACTTCATACACATTTTGATGGTATGAGCATATGATGGCGACACTGGGACAAACAGAGGTTTTGAATAAACATGTTTTTGGGATATTGGATCCCTAAAACATGTAAATTCGTCGTAAAAAATTGATAACATTACATTCTTCTATCAAGGATGGAAGAAAGTAAAAATAGGTCTGTTTAGTTGTTTAACTTAAAAACCAATTAACCCATTATTTAAATTAAAAGAAAGAAAGAAAATTAATAAAATCATAGTTTAATAAACAACTTCAAATTTTATAAAGACTAAAGACAGAAAAACAACATTTAGAAATGCATAAATAATGCATGTAAAGGTAGTAAACAGCCATTTTGAATCTACCATTTGCTCCCGTAATTTGGCCTGCGCTTCTCTGTCGCTTTGCTCAACTTAGCTTTTTCTAGGATGCTAAGTTTTGTCCTGATGAAGAATCTCGATAGTAGATTCAAAACGGCTGTTTGCTACCTTTTCATGCATTATTTGTGCATTTCTAAATGTTGGTTTTCTATCTTTATACATTTTTGCAAAAAAGGTTTATTTGCTATTTTGACTTCAAATTTTGTTTTACAATCTGAAAGTAAAGATACAATTTTCTAAAAGATATAAACGTAAATTCTTCAATTTATTACAGCGTTTAAATATAAATCGTAAGAAAGCTGGCAATTCTTTAAACTTTTGAGAATTACCTTTTACTTATTGATAGGGAACTTATTATAACATTTCATCTTTTGCATTGCAAACAAAAGTTTTTAGGCATTGTTTGGGATCAAACGATTACTGTTATTCATCTATATTTGCTTTGCTGCATTCTACCGGATATCCGATAGAGAAGTCGGATATCCGGTGATTGTGATTCGGATATCCGATGATATTTCGGATGCTAAAAAATCAGCCGGATATGCCGAATATCTGATATTGGCCAGATATCCGTTGCATCCCTAATTTGATTAAAAAAAAACACTGAAGTCAAATTTTTTTGTCTTGTTTCTAAGAAGTTTTTTTTACAAACAAAACAAAACAAAAAAATTGGTTTCAGTGACTTTTTTTAGACAAACATTAATGTAGCTTTTTTTAGGATACATTTTCATGTGGTTTTTTTTAGAGGATAGCACAGTAGTTGGATACATATATAATTTAATAATATAACTAGTTAAGAAAGTAAATCAGCCAATCCGCGTTCATTCAAAATAAGGATAACGGGGAGAGAGAATGGAAAGCAAGATAGCAATAAACGAAAGAGGCTGCAGTTTGTTTACATTGAGATAAATGATACAATGAACACAAAAATCTAGATTTTTGCAAAAATTTACACTTATTACGCTTTTTTTTTTCTTTTTTGGTGAAAGGGCCGTTTTTCTGAAATATAATTCTGCGAAGAGTCTGTTTTTCTTAAATTTATTTTTGTGAAGAGTCCGTATTTCATAAATTTGTTTTTGTGAAGAGTCCGTTCTATTGTCATCGAATTTTGTGAAGAGTCCGTTAACAGACTCAATTTTTGCCCTGGACAGACTCCTGTGACTTTTTTAATTTTAGTTATAATTTCTTTTATAGTAGAAGAGTTTCAATTTCAGAACTAATTCCAAGCAGTTCTAAAAATGAAAGAAATAATAATAATAAAAATCTGAAACTGAAATTAAAAAGTAATAACTAGCCAGTTATAAGTTGTGCTCAACTATGCTACTCAAGGGGGGAAAAAATAAATGAAGTAACTTGAAAATAATGCCTCCATAGACTTAACATTATTATTTTCAATTTTCCCTGAGACTGAAGTGGACCCTTAAGCTAAAATGTAATTTAGGTAAATAATGTACTTTCAGAAATTCATATACAAACAGCAACACATTCAGTTCTTTATAGAGCATGATACATGAATTTATTTATACTCTACAAAATCTTCTCAGTACATTAGAGTTCAGCTGGAAAATGTATTACACAATTAAAAGCTACCTTTAAGCAATTCAAGCAATAGACAGTACTATTCATACATACGAATTTAATATTTCCAGCTGAGCGAAAAATTGCCCAGGCCGGGGATCGAACCCGGATACTTGGCTTACAAGGCCAATGCTTTACGTGTTAAGCTATCTGGGCGATAGCCGGCTGGGATTTTTCGCTCAGATAACCTTATAACTTTACCAATATTCGCTCAGATAACCTATGATAACTTTACCAATCAGTTTGATTGTGTTAAAAATAATACTATTCATACATATTTTTGTGCAAACTTGTATAAGGTCTATAGAATTTAGACATCAAGTAATATGCATAACTTTAAGTAAACTTAAAAACCCAAAATCATAATTGAAAATGCATTTCCAGCTAGTGTTGTTATTCATCATTGTGTTGAAACCAAATCTTCTGCGTGAACAAAATCTAATGAACAAAAAATACTATACATCATGCTATATTCTAAAGTAAGCATTTTATAGTTCACTTCAATATGTTTGAATTAGTGTAAAACCATTAAAATACACTACAAATGATTTTTTTTTTACTTATAAACTAAAATATTTGAGATTGATAACTTTTATTATGTGTTTGTATTTTCACGTTTGGAAGTATCCATCTGTTCTGAAAGTGAAACCATCCTCATTTAAAAAAACTACAGCCATATTTAAAGAAGCACAATAAAAAACATTGATTTCAGGTATCTTATGCAAAAAAAAAAAAAAAAAAAAAAAAAAAAAAAAAAAATCTCTTTAAAATATTAAAGAAAGAGAGAGAAATCTGTAAAGATTTTTGGTTTAACCCTTTCCGGCGCACTACTCTTTAAAGTTGGAATTTAAAGAAATAAAAAATTAGGCAATCTATTTAGGCCTAGAGGAGTACACAGGTATTGTTTTGTAAAGATTGCACTAACCATTTTAATTATCCAGCTGTTGCCGAAGTGGTAACCTCCCATAAGTAAAGCATTGATAAGCCCAGTGAGAAGAGCATTGCTGTGAAGCGCGTATTACAGTAAAACATTTTACCTATTATTTAAAAACAGTAGAGTTTGATCTCTGTGGTGCTGCCATCTAGAACTCATAAGAAGGATTTAAAGTAGCCATTAGAGTAGTCTTTGAAATATTCACGGAGTTTTTGTGTCTCTAAACAGGGAGAACTTTAGGTGTTGCCGACCCAGCAACACTGTGCGTTAAGGGGTTAAAGGATTTAACATCAGCATTTGACTATCTTTGTGTGACTAATGTAGGCTCTTAAGAAAGAAATACAGCATGTATAAAATAGTTTTATTTTTTCATCCCTAATCTACTTATATTTTACATGTAAATCTCAAACTCATGAAAATTGACTGATAGATTCTTCAACAACTATTCAACAATTAACTCATAATTTTTTTGTTTTTTACTTTACAAATAAGGAAATGAATAATGAAAATGTTGTCTTTGCAAATATTGTGATGCCCTAGAAGACGTAATCAATTTTATTGATGAAACATACCTTATAAAATTGAATGATTGATCAGGATAGAAAATCTAATTTATTTTCATTTACCGCTCTTAATGAATATTTATGAGTAAGTATAATGATTTGAAGGTCATAACATACAGATTCATTATACTTTATAATGATTTTGGAGTCTTAGAGGATTTGTTAGTAATTTAACCTTTTTGAGAAAAGTGTCTTTTATAGAATTTTTAATCTTTTAACACTAGTTTTCTATCTCAGAGATTTTTGCCAAATTAAATGCCAAAATTTAGAACAAAAATTTACTGGTGAGAATAATCAAGGATTCTTAGGTGATTTTAAGATTTCTTGATGAACATTTATGAGTTTTATAATTACTTTGTGTATATGTACTTTTTATGTCTAAAAATAAATAAGAAATTGTGTCAGAATATTTTGCGTTGTTGAGCAAGGGATTTGAGAACTGCCTAAAAGTTGAATAACATGCATTGTGAAAACAAACAAATATGCATTAGAGCTTACAAGGTATTAATAATCAATATTTTTATAAGAAATAATTCATACTTATTTTACAATGTTGTACTTTTTTTGTTAAGAAGTTAAATTTTTTTAAGAAAATAGTTGTGAACTCAAACTATTTGTTTTATTAAATCTTTATCAGTAAAAAGAATTTTTCTATTATATGCCTTTTTCTTATACTCCTGCCCTTCTCATTGGATGCTGAAATTATATAAAATGTTACCTTTTAAAGACTAAAGGAAGGGGGAAAAACAGTTGACAAAAGAAAAAAGTACCAAAAAGACATGAACTCAATAAATTAATTAATTAATTCAGGGTATCAAGAATTGTGCTTTGAGAATTTTTGAAAAATTCAAGCTAAATGAACATACACTTTTACTGAAAAAGGTGTTTTATTTTCATTCAAAAATATTTTATCATTTAATTAATTTTCTAAAAAGTATTTTCTATTATAGAACAAATTTTGATTTAAGCCTAAATCTCTAAGGTATGACAGTGGCTGATTTTTAGCAAGTTTGGATTTATAATAACCACAAAAGACTTTTTATGGGCAGCTTTGGGTTTGGGTTAAATTTAACTCTTAATAACCACAAATGGCATGGCTATGCTGAGCTTACAGCTAGATTTTATTTATGATAATTAATGATCTAACTGTGGCTAGTTTTGATTTTTAATCACCACTAAGAGAATAAATGTAGTCAGTTTTAGGATTTTTTCTATTTATTATTATTTATTAGTGACACGATTCTGGTCATTTTCATGTATTTGCAGACAATTATTATGGGACATGATTACAGCTGGCATTTCGATGGAATCATTAGGGTCAATGATAGTGAGTCTTAATCGAGCCTTTTGAGCCAATAGCAAGTTTTGTGTTTGTTAGGACATTTTTGTACATATTTTGTTAAATTTCAGCATCTCAAGAAGTGAGTTAAAAATAGATTAAACAAAAACATGAATGATAGTGAGTCTTAATCAAGCTCTTTGAGCTAATAATAGCTCACAAGTTTTGTGTTTGTTGGGACACCTTTGTACATATTTTGTTAAATTCCAGTATCTCAGGAAGTGAATTAAAAAAGATAAAACAAAAACTAAGTTGATTTAAATAAAAGAATGTAAAATACATTTAGAGTAACTTTTCATGTAGATATTTCAATAAAGTACTTATTAATCTTTCTTTAATTTCAGGCACTCCACATTTTAATGGATTTACTTTACGGATCATTTATTATTTTCAATAAGGTAAAATTCATATATAATTGTAAAAATTTCTTACTTCTTCACCCAAATTCATGTGCAACATAATAGGGCCTTTTCCAAAATATCTCTCCTCAATTCGATAGACTGGAAGATGATATTGATTCTCCATGTCACCAACCTTTAAGAAAAAACATATATTTAGAAACTAATATTTTTTATAAGATCCGAATCAACAGCAAACTTAAGTTGTTTGTACAAAATAAAATAAGTTTCAGATTCTATTAAGGAAAAATATGTATATAGAATTTTAAAACTTCAAAGAAAAAAAAAATACTATTCAAAATTATATGCATCAGAAAAAAAAGATCTTATTTGCTTAAATTGGGCAATAAATTACATAAACAGTACTTTACACATACTAGAGTGACAATTTTACAAAATATTGCCCAACTTAATAACAATTTGTCAAGAGCATGTGTATGTATGTGCATATCTAATGTACACATAATTTAAGTATTGTGTGGCAGAACAATAGTTATTTATGTCCAGTGTGGTTTCTTAATGTTAATTTAACAGAATAAAACCTGTAGATCTCAAAACTTTTTTTTATCTCTTACCACCACCTTGTCTCTGATGCCACAAACATTTTACAAAAAAAAAAAAAAAAAAAAAAAACCATTGTTTCTCCATGCTTGTCGCTGGTTAAGAAGTAAAATGTAATAAATAAATAAAAAAAATCTAAATCACCCAACCCTATAAAATATCCTCCCAACAAAAAATCCGTAAGATAATTTAAAAATGTTAGTTTTTTTGTTCAAGTTTACTTTTTTATTTATACTATAAACATGTAGAACCACAAAAATATTTAATCTATCAAATAAACCTCCATCAATCCAAAGAACTTTTTGAAATTCTCTCTTTCTGGTAAAACAACAACAACAACATAATTCAACCTATAAAACTCTAATCTTAAATTTATTCCCTGACCTATTTAACACATTATAGTACAAATAAACAAAATATCACTTAAATTATCCCTTCCCCCCAAAGTCTCTGCTTCTTTCCTTCTGTCTCCCCATCTTCATATTATGAACATCACATTTCCTCCCTTGCGTCTCACGCAATTTAAAATCTATATTTTTTTCTTTTCTTCATTTGTGATTTTGTAGTTAAAACACTTAAATAACCACTTAAATTATTTTTCACCTTCCCCCATAAAAATGTTCACATTTTTTTATAAAGCCTGTGCTGCCACCTCCTAATCTATATCTAATATGAACTTTGCTGATGTTGGAGCTAAATTCTGTACATTTACAAACCTATTTTAAATCATAAGTAAATATAACTATCATGTTATTCTGATAGAAAGCAATCAAGCAGTGTTTCATCTTTTCTTTTTAAAGCATCAGAGCTTTCAATTTTTTAATTTAAGCTTATTTTCAGGGTTACGGCAATCACAAAAGTTTAAAAAAGAACCCGAAATCATCTGTAGTGTCTCTAAGATAAAGTCTGAATAATCTTAGAGCTACAAATTTAATGAGTTTATTCTCTTTTCAACCCTAATTCATCTGCATTGCAATATCCACCTCCGTGTTCATTTGTGGTACATAAAAACACAATTTTTTTTTCTTTTGTGGATTCTGCAGATATCACTAAGCAAAATTCCTTATTTTCATCTTTAATAGGACATTAAGTTTACACTGCATACTCTATAAACATATTTATTCATTTAGACTATTTTTGTAAAATACAGTTTTTATATATGAGGACAGACGTTTCAAAACAAAAAATCTAATTTTGGGAAATCGCGAAAACCCTCTGATTGCATTCATTGGTTTTTTCATTGTAATCCAAAATTTTATAACACCAGAAATACATAATAAAATTAGTTTTTATGTTGTAGTTTTTTTTTTTTTTCTTTTTTTCAATGCAGGTTCATCAATAGATTGATAGAGAAAACTGAATTTTTTAAATTTTGGATAAGCCAAGTTTTGAAACTCATGTCTTCATATAGAATACAGAAATAAATATTTGTGAAGTTAAGAAAGATAACAATAAATACTTACATTTTCTAAAAGAAACTTTGTACCATCTATAGGTAAGTCAATTTCACCATCAAAACCCAAAATTTCGATTACTGCTATAGCTTCTGGTCTTTTCCATGGAGCAACAGCTGCTAAACTATACCATTCAGTATTCTAGAAAATAAATTTAAGAAATTAATAATATAATTAAATAGGGTAAAACAAATGAACACATTAAACACAATAAAAAATTATTTTTAAACAAATGAATTATTTACATTATTTTAAGAGAAAATGGACTAATCTTTCATAGTTGGGCTCCCTGTAGATTTAAAAATATTCATGTTTGAAAATTATTTTTAAATCTATAAAAATCAGTAACCAAAGATAAACTTTCAAAACAAATTCATTTGAAGTATAGATGCAGACTCATGATCGCCAGTCAACATGTGGTGACTAAATTTTTTGCTTTGGAGACTAACTTTCAGCCTCTAAGTCGCCATGCTTCTTATACGGATGTCTATTTTTTGCCAAATGATTTCCAGAGTATTTTTTTCTTCTTATCATTTGTGAAATTATGTCTCCTGCATAATCATGCAATATTTACAGTTTTTTTTTTTTTTTTTTTTTAATGTACATAATTAAAAAATATGATTAAACATGCATGCCATACTTCTACAGAAATTAAAATTTATTGTTTTCTTCTAAAAAACTGCAATGTCTGCAGGATCAATAAAGAAAAAAAAAAAAAGACTAATGTGCATTGCAAATTAATTGATTTCAGATTTTTTTTTTTTTTCATTATTTTAACTTTTGAAACCTGTTAGAACCAGTTCTGAAATTAAAACTATCCTAATATAAAAAATATATAACCAAAATCAAAAAAGTAAAAACTAGCCCGGTTGTAGATCATCCTCAGCTATCCTATGCAAAAAATAAAATCATATAAAAATATTAAAATTTGAGCGAGGTATTTGAAAAAAACGTCCCCATAGACTTAACATTATCATCCGGGCCTCTTTCATTCAATAGTGTGGGTTCTTAAGGAATGCTACAGACGCAAGTAACATTTTGGTCTTTTCTGACTCCAGATAATGGTAAGTCCTGCCTGCTACCTCTGCTGTAGATGTAGGACGATGACTGCAGACCATCTCTCCAGCAATTCAGCGCTCATGAAAAACTGTTTATACTCTCACTACTAGGAGGCCAGAGACTCTTTACACATCTTAACGCTGCAACTTTATGTATTTCTTATGTTAATTTCCTTTCTTTGTTCCTGTATTTGATATTATCTTTTACATCTACTTCTGTTTTTTATGTTCTCTGTTCGAAAAGGATAATGTTTGTATCGCCTGCTGCATTGGGGGAAAAATAAATAAATAAATTGTTCAAGATCACAATAAATGAATTTTTTTGTGTGTGCATTAAATTAAAATTTCATATGAAAGTTTATTTATAAACAAAATTTGGTGTACATGAACTGTACACAGGTTGCAAATATTTATGCACAAGTAACTGACATTGTAATCATGTATCAACAGCTCTTAACAAGAGGTTTATAAATTATGCATAAATGCATCAATGGCTTTTAATGATGCATAAATGTGGCAGTAACATGTATAGTGTTAATAACATTGTAAGAGAGTGAAATGCATACACCCAGGGGTGCCCAGAGAGGGGTTTGGTGATGCAAGATGCATCATACAATTTAGTTTTGGGAGGGAATTTGAGAAAAAGTACATTTTGGGCAGGAGGTATTTTTAAATTCTTAATATTACCTTTTCTTTAACGTTAAAAAAAAATTCTGATTTTTTAATATCACTTAAAAAAAATTTCAACTTTTAATTTATTTAATTTCCAGAAATGTTTCTGTGTTTTCTTTCTTTAAATTCTAAATAAGGGCAATAAGAGCTCATTCTGCTACGCTCCTTGCTATCTTTTGTAAATCTTGATTCTTTTAATATCACTTTTAAATTTTTTCAATAGTGAATTTTCAGAAATGTTCCTGTGTTTTCTTTCTTTAAATTCTAGATAAGGATAATAAGAACTCATTCCGCTATGCTCAACTTGCTATCTTTTGAATGTGCAGTAGATTATAAGTAGAACATATTTTACAATTGATATTCTGTTTAGGGGGGGGGGGGGATCAATGTTAAAGTATGAAGATTTTTTTCAGGCGGAGGGAGGATTTGCGTCATTGGGTTTTGGGGAATGGTCACTACTGTACTCTCAGGGATGGGAACTGCAAAAAAGCAAAAAGACTGAAAATACGCGTGAACGAAAAATTGCACCATATTGTATTCACACGCGCGAATGAAAAATTGCACCACATTTTGATCACACCCGCGATTGAAAAATTGCACCACAAGTAAGGGGGTACTTTTTGTTTAATGAATAGGTGTTATCAGAAGTTTTATTCACTTTGAAAGATTTGAAACAATCAAAAAAAGATTGTGAAGCAGGAAAATCTGTTTTTGGAGCAGCAAAAAGAATAATTTGGAAGCAGGAAAGTTAGTTTTTGGAACAGAAAAATTCTATCCACCAGGCATTAACTTTCTTTTCTTGCCCCTTTGACGAAAATTGCGTTTTAAAGTGATTTTTCGACAAAATTTGCTGTTTTTTCGCGATTTTTTGACGAAATGTGCCGTTTTTTCACGATCTTTTGATGAAAGTTACCTTTTAATCACGATTTTTTGATGAAAATTGTAGTTTTTCGCGAATTTTTTGACAAAAGATTTCCTTTTATCGCGATTTTTGGACGAAATTTGTCATTTTTTCACAATTTTTTGAGGAAATCTGCCTTTTTTTCAGGATTTTGTAACAAAATTAGCCATTTTTTTCGCGAATCTTTTGATGAAATCTGCGGGAAATTATTCCTTATTTCACTATTATTTTAGTGAAATTTCCTTTTTTGCGATTAGTTGACGAAATGCACCGTTTTTTCGCAATCTTTTGACGAAATGTTCTTTTTTTTTGCAATCTTTTAAAGAAAATTACCTTTTTTTAAAATAAAATTTACCGTTTTTCTCAAATGTTTTGACAAGATTTTCTGTTTTATCACGATTTTTGGACAAATTTTGTCATTTTTTTTCTAGGAAAACAGACTTTTTTTCGGGATTATATAACAAAATTAGCCTTTTTTTCACGAAATTTGCCGGAAATTATTCGTTATTTCACGATTTTTTAACGAAATTTGCCTTTTTGACGAAAATTACGCGTCCCACAGCACGCGTAAGCCCCTATTTTTAGCATCCCGTTGCCGATTTTTTGTGTATTTTACGTGCTATAGCCAGTGTTCTCGCTGGCATTTGACCAACGTTAGTAATTTGGCTAATTAAAAATAAAAAACATTCGCCAAATGAAAAAAAAGTTAGCAAAATAGATATCTGTTTTAATATGTTCTAAAATAACCTAAGTTTTTATGTGACGGTGATTGTTGTTAATCTTTTTCAACTATCCGCTACAAATATAAAAAAATTTATACATTAAATATGTAAGACCATTAATTGTAAATAATATGTATATATATGCATGTGCATGAAAAACGAAAAAGAAAAAAAAGAAAAAGCAAAAATTGAACACTAGCAATTTGGCGAATCTAATCGCTTGTTTACTCGCCAAATGAAGAATTTAGTCGCAATTTGGTGCATTGGCGAGCGACAGCGAGAACACTGGCTATAGCGCGTCCGTGGCATCCCTGTTACATATCTGAAATCCGCAGAAAAAGCGGAATTTTCGGGGTGAAAAATCTAAAACTTATCAAAATAACAAAAAAGCAGAAATCTGCGGAATTTCTTAAAATAACAAAAAAGCGGAAATCCGCCAAAAAGCGGAAAATTCCCATCCCTGTACTCTGCAAATAATTCTGATCATATAATGCAAAACATTGAATAACATTCTGCTGTGGGACCCTTTTTGTATAACATATTGTAAATTATTTATAAAATTACAATCCATGACTTTGAGCTTTTTCCTTTACAGGTTACAGGTTTAAAAAATTCTGTTAACAGCATTATCATTTAAGCTGCTGAAAATTTTTTTATCATATATTATCCTTGAATTGATAATAAGACAAAACAACATACTAATAAAATTAAACATAATAGAATACGTTAGATTATAAAAAGAGTAACATGTTTAACACAGAAAAAATATATATATCTTACACTTTTAATAGTTTGTGCCAGCATTGCCGAAAAAATATCAGCAAGATAGCTAGAGCGAATAGGTTCGCTAGTAACAAATTTCACAGATTCTGGAGCATGGACAACTACCACTTCTTCTACAGAAAGTACAGAAGATACAGTACCTTAAAAGAAAACAATAAAAACTGATATACAAATTTGAAAAACACATTTAAAAGAGAAATCATCACTCAGATCTCAAACTTGGTGTGCGAGTATAAGTATTTTCGACATAATTGTAAAGCAAATTGTGTGAAACAGTTTTCCTTTCATGAAAACAGATTTTAGAAAAAAAATTCCACAATTTTTCTAAAATTTCACCAGTAAGAATTTATTTTAGGAAATTATTCTATTGCCAGACTTTTAGCTCATTATATTCTGAACAATCTACTGCAAACCCCATTAAAATTGAAGAAATAAAAGATGAAATATTTAGAATTCCGCAAGCCCTTCAATGTGGGAAAATTGCTGCACATGATAAAACAAAGATGGTCACCATGCACAAACAAAAAATTAGTAAAATTAAAATAATAGTCCTTTTGAACTTCCATCATGTTAGAGTTGTTATAAAAAAATTTTCAGATTTTTTAAAAATGATCAAGCAGCCAAAAGTATTTTCTGGACCACTTTAAATGGCAACAAAAATTTTATTAAAAGTTTATTCTTTGGCATTTTTAAATAAAAAGACTCCATTTATAAAATTATTACTACTGTTCTCTATTGAAATTTCCCGATTTTTCCACTTATCATTATGGATTATAGCAAAGAAACGTTTCAATCAGATCATCTTTTGGGAAGATATAAGTGAAAGTTAATCGTATTCATACAACATTTGTTTCCACATATTTTGAACCATTCTAACGCTACGAAGATCAAGGAAAAAATAACAAAACTATATATTTTTACAGGATGATTTGATTATAGTAGAAAAACAGGTGCCAAAAGTGGGTGTAACCTTTGAAAAATTAAAGTTGAGGAAATTTTTAATAATTAGATGGCCTCCAAATGATAATTTATACATAGTGTTGAAAAATAAACATTATTTTTAGACTATTTTTACCTAGACTTTTCTCATATGATTAATGTCAGCAGATTTGTTAGAGGATGAACACTTTTATTTTAAAGGAATGCATGTATAAATTAGAAAATGAAAAAATTTTTCATCAACGCTTCGAAAAATAAGAATTTAAAATTTATTTAGAGCAAAAGAAATAAACATTCATAAAACAAACATAAACAAATGACTTAAGATGAATACTTATGTATCTATGTGCCTAATTTACATTAAACTAAATTGTGTTTACAGTTAATAGACAATTAGGCTGATTTAAATAATAATTAAAATGCTCAATTTTAATTTGCTAATTAAAAAAATTACCTAATAAGGCAACAAGAAATATTAAAGGGAACCTCATTACGGACACCGCCATGTTTGTAAACTTAGCTCGTGACTTCCGGTTACAATGGTGCCATTCCCTAATGCAAAGATGACTAACCGTTTTTCTCACTCTTCCCTTTCTTTTCTTTTCTTTTTTTTTCTTTTTTTTTTCTTTTTTTTTATCATCATTTACCAGTTATTTTCTGCACATTTTTAAACGTAATATGAATATTGTGGAATCAAAAATATCTTTAATTACTGATTTTTATATTCAAATGTGTGAAGAAAATGAGATTTCAGGACATTTGAAGCTAATGTAATGGCATCATTTTTGTACAGATTATTGTTCGGTTTTCTGTGTTTGTAAACAATGTTAAAATTAAATTATTTGAATATCCTTTAAAAATTAGGTATAATTTTCTAAAATGTATATCAGAGTGTCTTTTTTGTGTAATTTAAATATTTACTGTATGATTTAGAATAATATATTGCAAAATTGTTTCATTTGCATATTAGAAAATTAAATAGTCTGATAATTCAATATGAAATGTTTTTGACTATTTATTAATAAATAGAGCGTAAATGATAAATTAAAAACAACTAAACTCGTTTAAAAGTGAAAAAATAGACGTTTAGTTAAAGTTATCTATTTTAAAATACTTTTTGCTTATTTCATAAATTTCAAACAATTTGAAAATCATTTGCGATTGCTAATTGTTCATCTCCTTTATTAGTTCATTTTTTATTTTTTCTACATCTTAAAAGGGGAAAAAAGTTATGCATAGATGCCAATTTTAAAATTTTCTTAATTTAAACACTTAAATAATTTTATTATATTAGTTATATCACCAATATTTAAAATAGCAGTGTACGTAAAACAAACAAAAGAAAAAAAAAAGTTTTCCTTTTTCATAAATGATTTGATTTGTCATTCCTTAACTAAATTTCTTTAAAATGTATAGAATATAGTACATGCGGAATTATTTAATATAGCCTTTCAAAACAAACTTTGTATTTAATTTAATTCATTCTCAATGTGTATATATTGTACTTTTAAACATATTGTCTTTAAAAGTACATACGTATATGAGTTTATAATTATATATGTTTACACATAAATAACGCTATCACTTTAGGGGATAAGGATGCGTCTGACACTTGATATCAAGATGTCTCAACAAGGGGGGGGGGGGATATTTGTCTTTTGATATCTTTATCATTTTTGATCTAATCAAAATTTTCTTATTTTGATTATTATTATTATTGTTTGTACAGGGGTGGGGAAATACATCATTTTGCTCGCCAGTGGCGAGTGGGTTTTCTGGCAAGGCGAGTGCATATTTAGTTTTTGAAAAACTGTAGGGTCACCCGGGGTAAAATGGGTATATTTTATTTATTTATTTTATTATTTTAGCAGACAAATTTTTAAAATAAATTAAAATTATGAACAAAGTGCTTACATATCTGGCAATACTTAAACCTTATAAAAACAAACTGGCGATGCATATAATGGGCTTAGCAACCATTTTGTTTTTCAGAAGATAGAACAAAGTGTTTTTAGTGGTTGAAAAACTTCTTTCCAGAAAAATATACAGGAAGAATTTTAGGAATAAACTGTTTGATATTTACAGAAGAAGGATTCTTCTAACTGAAAAACTGTTAAATTAAGTATATTTATTTACTCACAAAAATTTTATAGCGTTTTTTGTCATATGGGGTAAAATGGGTATCGGTCAAGATATGAATGTATGAAGATTGATCAAAGTTGAAAGAAACTTTTGAGGGCAAATTGTTATTGATCCTATGTTTTAAACTGAAATTATGCTTTGTTATATGAAATTAGGCTATTACTTATATCATCAATTTATCATTTATATTATAAATTAGGCTATTTTCGGTGACATTATAATACATGCAAATTGACTAAATGTACAGGAACACAAGGTAAGAAAAATATCGCAAAATTAAATTAAAACACATTTTCTAGTACTGGCGAGGCTATAAAAAAACTCAGAGAAAACGCAAGAGAGTACAAGCAAAGATAGGAGAAGTTTTAACTACAGAGCAGGTAGCTGCAAGTCTAAAAAAGTACAAACAGTTAAAAGAATTGAAGCAAACCATAAAATAGAAGTTAAACCAAAGGTTTTCACTGCAATGAATCCAGTGATTGGCAATTGAGTCTCTGTAAAAGTTAATGTAAAGAAGTCTGTTCAAGAATTCACAGGTCTTATTGATATCCCTGATGAAGGTGATAATACTGTGAAGTTTGCAACAAAGTCATCTGCTGGATTATTTTTATATCTTTCCTGAGAAAGACTATGTTGCTGATGTGAACGCATCCTAATTGCCAGAGAGCTATCTCAACAGAGCTGCAATAGTCCTTGCCAATATACACTTTGCATGTAAATTTTTATTATGTTATACCTATCTGCATAAATTGCTTTTGATTAAACATTGGTTTTCCAGTGTAATTTAATTTCTCATTTTTTCCCTACAGATATTCATGCTGATATCTATCTGCTTTTGAATTTCATTAAATAAAAAAAATACTTTTAAAGAGAAACACGATTCACAGCATGTGCGTAAACTGATGTGGTGAAGGATAGGATTTGTCAGTACTCTATCTTATTTACATTAGTTTCATAACAGTGTTTTTATGTGTCAAGAAAAAAATGTAAGCAAATTGAAGTGGGGAGTTTTTGAAGCCCCTTCCCCTCACCTTCCAAGTTTACACATGATTCAGAGGATGAAAGTACAAAACTTTTAAATGGTTTACACATTAATTATAGTGTATTTAAGTATATTTAATTTATTATTCAACTTTAACCAGCATATACCCATTTTACCCTGGTGCATACCCATTTTACCCCGAACCATGAGGTAAAATGGGTATACACCGGGGTAAAATAGGTATAGTGATACACAATGTCAAAAATATTGAACAAAAACATGAATTTATTTCATAATATTTCTGCTATGAAACATTAAAATTAAAAAAGCTGATTTTTAATCTAGATATTTTAACTTTCCAAATTATTACAGTGTAAATATTGTACTAAGTTCAATCTCATGTTGAACTTACCTCTGTTCGGGGTTGGTATAAAAACCGGTTTTTTTGAAAAAAACCAAAAAACCGGGTTTTTTTGGTTTAAACCGGGATTTTTTTTCCCATCATTATACTTAAAAAGCATTTGCAAGAAGAAAAAAAATTGAACTTTAGAAAGTCATGACTTTTTTTTGTAATTAATGCTAAACATTCACATTGGTACTTAATTTTTTAATATAATTAAATAATTAAAGCATATAAAAATTATAATAAATTAAATTACCTATAAGTTTAGCTTTCTTTAGGGAAATATTTATTGTTTGAAAAATTTTGAACTACTAATTTATTAGTATACTCATATAAACCTTTAGATAATAATTAAAGAAATAATTATTATGCAGGTTGATAATGTAGAACATAATGAGGGGTAAACAAACATATTTCACTAAATCAACAAAAAATAAGCAGAAATAGAAAAAATTTTCCTATGCTTAGTTTAGAAATCATTTACTGTATCAATAATATCAACATCAACAAATGATTATTAATCTTTTACTATATATATATTTAAAAAAAAACATCAATATGCATTTTTTAATGCTAAAATAAATCCCATGTGTATCGACATACTTGATTTATCAATGAGAGTAATATTTATACATATTGAGACATATGCTTTGAAAAATTATTATTATTTTCTTTTTTTAATACAAACTTTATTTTTCCTAGTTAAATATATTAAGGTAAACAATTTCTTTATAAAAACAATTCTATTTATTTAATTTTAATTATAAGCTTTAAATAAAAAGACAAGTTTTGAGGCCTTTTCTAATCCCAATTTATTTCGTATATTTGTCTATACCAGTCCAAATGTTTAAAATATTCTTTCAACACTCGCTGAATAGGCTTTTGCTGTTATAAGTTGTACAACTTCAGTAAAGACGTAGCTATTAAATTTCTTGATTTGAATTTGCTGAGTCTTCCTCATTTTATATGAGGTAACTTCCTTTACTGCATTCTGCTCAAAAAAAATGTTTTTCAAAAGGTGAAGATTGGCATAAAATTTGCTATCAGTGCAAGCTAGAGTTATATGGATATTCTAGTTTTGCAAAATTTAATGCATCCTTTTTTTTCTTGGTCAGACAGTTCACTTTGACTGTACCACGATATCAAGCATGCATGGGTGTTAGAGCCATTTTACACCCGGACTCAAAACACTGCGGGACTTCTTTACTTATCTTTTTTCTCTTAATATTTTTTGAGGATTTTTCCAAATATAAACTACGTCAACAATGGAACAATTATTAATTTAGATATTATCCAGGGCAACTGCAATAGGCTTTAACAATTCAAACATATCTTCAACATTTCTTTTTAGATTAAAATTAGACAGACTTTTGAATATTTTTACCATTAACATTCCTATTTTCATCACAAATTTTAAGTGGGGTAATTTTTAAGGCAAACATCTAAGGCATCTTGAAAAACAATTCCATCAAATATAATAAGGGAGAACTAATTTGACAGCATTTGCATTGCATGCAATTTATACATTTGGCTCTCGAGCCTGTTCTTGGTGTATTTCTATTTTCCTCAAATGAAAACCAGATCATATCTTTTTTTTTCTAGTTTTAGACATTCTTATACTTCAATATAAATAAGTAGCTTTCTTAAAATAAAATATAGTACAAATAGAATAAAATCATAAAGTAAAACTCCAATGCAAGAAAAGCAAAAGGTTATTGAAACCAATAGCTACAGAACAGAGAAAATTTACAATCATTCGTTCATTAGCATAGAGAACAAAGAGTAACCAATGAGGAGAATAACTTATGTTATGTCAATGTTAAAATGCTGTGCTTGTAGCTCCCGCATAACTTGGATTTTGCATATTTTAATAATGTGTAAAATAAATAAAAACATAAATGAAAAAAAAACCAGCATGGTTTTTTTTAAAAAACCACTTGGTTTTAACCACGGTTTAAACCAGCATGGTTTAAACCAAACAACCCTGCCTCTGTTGTATATATTTCTTAATATATTAGAAAAAAAGAATTACGAAAAAGCATTGTAGTTAGTAATTTCGTCTACAATCGCGTGCAATTTTGTTATTACTATTTTCAACTTTATGTATAGCGTGTTGCATCTTGCGGGCTGGTGAAATAAATCCTTGGGCTGGTAAGATTTTTGAAAAATTCCCCACCCCTGTGTTTGTATATCGATGTGGTTCTATTATATTGGTCTGATATCCATTTTTGTAATATAAGAAAATTATTATTAAAACCCTTAAATAATTACAATAATCATGTTCAAAACATGGACTGTCCCAATGTTCATCATTCCTATTTTTTTTTGCCACAAATAAATAGTGGAGAGAAGGGTTGTACATCATGTCAGTATATAAAGAATGAAATACAATTTTTATAAAATGCAAATATAAATATTAACAATGCATATGACCATTTCAAGGTTTCTCAGACCCCATCATCAGTGCATAAAATCAAATTAAAATTACGTTAAAAATATGGAATAAAAAAGAGAGGGTACAAAAGGGTGCAGAATCAGTACAACACTGCGACACACGTAACAGAATCTTGACAACCTCTGCAGACTATTTTTTAACTGTTAAAATTTGGAAAAAAAAATACAGAAATTGTCATGTGCCATACTAATATGATCCGCAATAGAACCGATTGACAAAGCTCTGATTCCCGTAAAATTATAAATAAATCATTTTTAAAAATTTAATAAAAATCAATCGTAAATCTGAAAATTCAGACATAAAATGTATCGTAAATTATGACAAATGGTTGCCAAAAAAAAATTTAATTTCAGCATTAGTTTGCAAAAAAAAAAAAAAAAGGCCAATTTTGTCATAGATCATGGAAAAACAGCTAACTTTAAAAAAGCAAAATTCGCAATAAAAATTTACTGGTGAGAATTATCAGGGATTATAAGAACCTTCTTTAGCACATATACCAGTCACTTGTGTCCCAAGGGGTTAAAGCTGGCTTTTTTTTTTGCCCTAGCTTAATTCCTCAAATCTGAATAATTCACAACTTTTCTTATTTGCAGCAAATTTGTCATTCCAGTCATGACTGTTTAAATGTATTTGTGGTTTGGGCAGAAACAAGTGCGAATTAACCTGAAAATAAATGGCAAAATTTTGACCATTACCCAAAACCAACCCACATTTATGGCAATAAACAAATATATTTGAACAAAAGTCGCTATATATTGAAAGCTATTTATAACCAATCGAAAGCATAAATGTTTGCATCTTTTCAAAATTTCTGGCATTGTTATTAACCTATAATCTAAAATATCTTTTACAGTTCCTGCATATAAAGTGTTAATGTTAATATGAGTTGCAGGGCAGGCTAAAATGTGTAAAAATGATGCAATCTTTTTTTTTACTACTTGAAGTTAATAAATGTTAAAGAAATAATTATGCATACAAAATAGCTTAAAATATTTTATTCTTTTCTAGATAAATTCTCCTTCTCTTCTTCTAGGGAGAGTAAATGAGGCAAAATGGTAAATATTATCAGTATTTATATTCATTAATAATTTTAGTCTTTCACTGGCTAGTATTAAAATGATTTATTTTATTATTATCTTTTAGGATGAGTGTCAAGAAACAATTAAAAAAGTTTTTGAAGAGGGACTAGAAGCAAGAAATCTAGTTAATTATATATCTGACGGGTCTTTGGATGGTATGATAAAAAACTAATTTTATTTTTTCCTCCTTTTATTTTAAATATAAAATTATTTTTATTTTAAAGTATCCCTGTTTGTTACTTCTGTATTTTCTTAAATGTAATGGATGTGTACTTTTTTCATAATTTATAACCTCCTGGCTGCCTAGCAAAAAAAAAAAAAAAAAAAAAAAAAAAAAAAACTAGAGAATATTAATCATTCTACAATGTTTTAAAATTGAGTTACATTTTTAAAACTGTATTAATTTAAATAATGTTTCTATTACAGTAAAATCTGTAACTTAGTGAACAAATTTATAGTTCAAGCTTTGAGAAAGTTAAATGAAAGACTGATATAAAATTCACGTTCTTGTAGTTCTGCATGCAATATCCTGCTCCACGAAAGATAAATAAGAAAATGTATCTTCTAAAGCTAGACAGCGTTAGAATTCCTAAAAAAAGTTACTGGTCCCAAGGACCAGTAAGCATGAGAATTTACTGGTCCACAGACTTCATCACTGGTCCGCTACATAAAATTCTATTAAATAATTTTAAAACTTAGAGTGGCCTCTCCCCCCCCCCCCCCTCCCTGGAAAATAAACCAATCTTACTTTGCATTTATCCAAAATTTTCAGCATAATAAAACGTAAAATTATAATTTGCTAAAAATTAAATAAACAGTACGTAAAGAAAAACTATCAAATTGTTAATTAGATATTTTATTTGCCATTAATTATTTCAACTGACTAAGGTTTAATGCACATTTTTTTCGATTTTTCTCCAGATTTTAGCCAGAGTGGTGGAATTGTAGCTAGTGTCAGTGATGCAGCTGGACTTGAAAAATTCTGGGTCCCTTTTCTACAAAAGTGGGTCTCCACTAATAATAAGTCATATTTTTCGATGCAAAAATTGAACATGTTCATTTCCACAAGAAAAATAAAATGCAATAATTGTTTTAATAATAATAAATAATTAAAACCAATATTAATTTAAGAGAAATTTTCTGTACTTTTTAAAGAATAAATGTTCAAGATACAAATTTAACTATAAAATAATGCTTATTTGAGTGTAGAAGATAACAAGTATCACTATTGTCTGCCCCATTTTAAAATGGGACAAGACAGGTTTACTGAAAAAGACATTTTTGCTGAAAAAAGGGATATTTTTGTTGAGTAAATGGTACATACTCAAATGATGCTTAATGAAATGGTGCTTTCAGCAGTCGCATTCACTCAGAAAGATTTGGAGGAAAGAAAAAAAAAACGATTGGGAAGCAGGAAAATCAGTTTTTGGAGCAGCAACAACAATTTTGAAGCAGGAAAATTAGTTTTTAAAACAGAAAAATTCTCTCCCGGATTCACTTATTTATTTTTTTGTTGAAATTTCCGTTTTTCGTGTTATTTTGACAAAATCTTTTGTTTTTTCGGGATTTATTGACGAAATATACCGTTTTTCGCGATATTTTTTGACAAAAGTTGCCGTTTTTTCGCGATTTTTTGAAGAAATCTGTCTTTTTTTCGAGTTGCAGGATAAAGTTATCCATTTTTTCGTGAATTTTTTGACGATATTTGCCGGGAATCAGCCGTTATTTAGTGATTTTTTTAAACAAAATTTGTCGTTTTTTGTGATTTTTTGACAAATTTTGTCGTTTTATCACGATTTTCGGACAAAATTTTTCGTTTTTTCACGATTTTTTGAAAAAATCTGCCTTTTTCGCAATTTTTTTTAAAAATTTGCCGTTTTTCATGATTTTTTTTTGACAAAATTTGCCATTTTATCGCTATTATGGGCAAAATTTGCCGTTTTTTTGCGATCTTTTGAAGAAATCTGCCTTTTTTTGGGTTTTGGAATGAAATTAGCCATATTTTCGAGAATTGTTTGACAAAATTTGCCGGAAATTAGTCGTTATTTCGCGATTTTTTAACAAAATTTGCCGTTTTTTCGCGATTTTTTAACGAAATTACGCGTCTTGTGGGATGCGTAAGAGCTATTTTTTGCGTCCTTATTGCCGATTTTTTGCGTAATTTACGCGTTATAGCGCATCCGCGGCATCGCTGATTAATAAAAAAAGAATCTTGTGTGCGATCGGTTGCGGTTCTCTCAGGGCCTGAAAAAAGGCACTGGTCCTGCGGACCACTAAATTTTTCAAATTAGTGGTCCGATTGAATTATCGGTAGTCTCGGACCCGCGGACCACCAAGGATTTCGAACACTGCTAGACATTTTCTAATGAGCAAAATTCCAGGAAAAAATATAACAGTATTAAATATTATATATAAACATGAAATACAGAAAAAAAAAATCAATTATTAAAAGTATGGTATTAAAATTAACTGTAGTGGTATGCAGTATATTCTCTCAGATTCACACAAATTTTATTTTGTGGATTTTAGATAATTTTACATAATAATTTACTGTAAAATGATTTTTGTGAAGGTTGAAAATTACCAGGTTCTTGTCCAAAGAAAATGAAACAACATGTAAATGGAAAGCGATCAGTAATTTAGCGGGGCAGGGTAGATAACCACTTGTTAAGACTTTGCTGCTGTTGGTTCTGTGTTGATAGTGTTTGTAATACTAGCCGCACTTAGCGACCGGTTTGGACTCCCTTGAAAGTATACTAAGTATTAAATCATATTGCTTTTATTCATAATGTATTTTAATTGCTCAATTTTTTGCCAAATTAGAAGATTCTGCAAGAGAAATAGACACAGATGTCATATATGCCTCACATTGTAACCTGGCTATTGTTATTTATTTATTAATAAACTGTTTGTTTGCTTTTATTTTCTTTTTTAAAAGGATATAAATTGTTTTATTCTATAATTATTAACTAAATTTTTTAAAATTATTATTTCTTTTTAAAATAATAGAAATTAGGTAAAAAATATGTTTGTAACTGGTATTTGAAAACGAAGTTTTCGCCAAATTAGTGTCAGAAAAATAACGCATCAGTGTGGTGCATATGACATCTGTACTGATAAATCAAGAACTCAGTATTTTTATGCTAGCCCGGTACAGATAATAAATCGCTAAATATTATACCTATGGCATTTTTTCTTATTTTATTAATTATTTAAAACATAATAATATAATCCTTTCACTCGTTTGATTTATAATACATAACTTTAATTTGAAACTCAAAAGTTTAAAATTCATGACTTTTTTCTATTTTTTTTAGTAAAAAAAAAAAACAGAAAAAAGTAAAAATAATGATTCTTTGAAGCTCCATAATTGCAGCAAAGGAACAAAACATAAATAAATCCAATTTACCTCAGTCTAAATCTTACCAAAGGACATTTGCAGTAACCCATAAGATGTTTTTCATTTGGATGTTGCCATTAAAAATTAACAAATAATTGGATTTTTATGCCACATACCTTAGTGTAATATATATATACATACTTGCATGTAAAATATCTAGTATAAGAGCAGTGGTTCCTAAAGTGGTTGAACACTTACATAGAAGCATTTATAGGTAGGACTGGGCGATGTAGAGATTTCTTAATTTGATTTATCATCCACCTAACATCGCGATTTAGTACTACATCGCAATTTAACACTAATTTTACCCTCTATAATATGAAACCTATTTAATTTTTAGTAACAAAATACAGGCTTTATGCAACCCCCCCCCCCCCTGTATTAATTTAGCATTTAATTGATCAAATAACTAAAAAAAGTATATTTTACATACACAATTTTTTTTTTAGTTAGTGACCTATTTTAATATTTTTTATACACTCATCCTTTAAGAAATAAAATTTTAAAAAAGGATTTTTTTTTCATTGTGTCTGACTTGTTTTGGACGCTACAATCTTTAAATTACTTAAGGAGTAGGGGAGCCTGGGGGCAACTTTCTCTAACAAGCTCAAATAGCATTTCATTGCTAACAACACACATACACTTGTTTTTACAGACACTGAGTTTAAAAATTCATTAACCCTTTGCGGTGCAGTGGTTTCATAGATATACCACTTAATTTTAATTCCCAAACACCACATTGGCACCGGAATTTTGTTTAAAAAAATTACGGTTTATTCAATACGTGAAATATCGAATTTTCTTATTTACAAATAAAACTGTTTTCAAATTTCGGTGTCAGTCATTAATTTCAATACTTAAGCGATGAATTTGCCCTGTGCCGCAAAGGGTTGAAGTAAGACAGAAGCAGATTCGATGATAAATTTAGCTGTTCATTTACCTTCAGAAGAAAAGTAATATAAAAAGAAGGGGGGGGGGAATATGTGGAAATGGGTGCAATTTTGTTTCTTTTTAACTTTTAGATTATAATAAAATGTGTTTAATATAAATGCTGACATTCATATAGTGAATGGAGAAAGATTGAAAGGCCACATATTATCAAAAAGTTGCTGATTTTTTCGAGACTGTTGGCCCTTGTAAGATTAGTAATAGAACATAATCTTAAAATATATCTCATTTTAATGATAAGTAAATGACAAAAAAAGTAGAAAATCGCAAATATGCAGAAAAATCCATTGAATGCTCTCTCATTCTGCTGTAAAAATCAAGTTACTTGAAACATTACAGAACATTCTTAAAGTATTTTTAATTAATTACATAGTAATTAATTAAAACTAAAGTATTCAAATATTACTCAAACATATAAAAATTAATTTTTCATCAAAATAATGCATAAAAATATAAACTAAAAATGAATTGTTTTAGATTTTAACCTTAAGACTTTTTTTTCTATTTTTCTCCGATATAAATAGTAAATCAGTTAAAAATAAAACACAATAGAATGTTATTTGAATTTTAATTAATAAATAAATGTGTTTTTAATGCACTACACACATCACATACATTTGGCATCTATACTGGTGAGTGTATTTCACATCATTAAACAGTATATCTTGGGAAAAAATAATCAAAGTGCTAAGCATGCAACAAAAATTGAATATTGAAGATACTGATATGTCCTTGAAATCTATTTGCATTCAGGGTCAAAAAAGAAATTGTTTGAAATGCATGTGTAATCAAAGCTGAGGAATATATTTTCCAGAATAAAGCTATATTTCTTGGAAAAAAAAAAAAAAAAAAAATCAAACTGAATATACTAAAAGCACATGGCAAAATAACCCCGCGATATTGAACATACAAAGAGAAGTCATTGAAATCTGCATGCATCCAATAGAAAAAAGAATTAACAAGTTCTCTAATTACATGTAATCAATGTAGATATGCATATTTTGATGAAAAAGACTGTATTTCACTTGGCGATCAATAATTATTTTTTTAAATCGCCAATTGGCGAGTGATGACAAGGTGCCGATCGATCATCGATGATCAATAAATTACTTGAAATGCATGTGGAATCAAAGCTCATGAATATATTTTGCAAAATAAAACTGTATTTCTTGAAAAAATAATTCAACTGAATACGATAAAAGAACTCGGTAAAAAAACAGAAATATTGAAAATATGTCATTGCTATCTGTTTGCATCCAATAGGAAAAAGAAATAACCACTTTTCTAATTAGATGTAATCAATGTAGAGATGCATATTTCCATGAAAAAAACTGTATTTCACTTGGCGATTGAAAACAGATTTTTTAATCGCCAGTTGGTGAGTGATGATCGAATTGCACTTTTTGACCATTAAAAACACAAAATTTCTGCAGGTGGGGGGGGGAACCCCTGAATAAATGTGTTATTAATACACTTCACACATCACATGCTGTTGGTATTATTGCTAGCAAGAGCGTAGCTTGGCTTCTGTTTTAATACCAGCTAGCAATGTTTTTCTTAAATCGGAAAACATTGAGGCTTGTGATGTGTGTTTAAATCAGATCCTAGGGTCACCCGGGGTAAAATGGGTATAAAAATCAGCTTTTTTAATTTTAATGTTTCATAGCAGAAATATTATGAAATAAATTCATGTTTTTGTTCAATATTTTTGACATTGTGTATCTTAGGTCTAAATTAAACATAATTTGTGTTTACTTTTTTTTAAAATTTTTGTATAAAACACTATACCTATTTTACCCCAGTGTATACCCATTTTACCTCGTGGTTCGGGGTAAAATGGGTATGCACCGGGGTAAAATGGGTATATGCTGGTTAAAGTTGAATAATAAATTAAATATACTTAAATACACTATAATTAATGTGTAAACCATTTAAAAGTTTTGTACTTTCATCCTCTGAATCATGTGTAAACTTGGAAGGTGAGGGGAAGGGGCTTCAAAAACTCCCCACTTCAATTTGCTTACATTTTTTTCTTGACATATAAAAACACTGTTATGAAACTAATGTAAATAAGATGAGAGTACTGACAAATCCTATCCTTCACCACATCAGTTTACGCACATGCTGTGAATCGTGTTTCTCTTTAAAAGTATTTTTTTTATTTAATGAAATTCAAAAGCAGATAGATATCAGCATGAATATCTGTAGGGAAAGAATGAGAAATTAAATTACACTGGAAAATCAATGTTTAATCAAAAGCAATTTATGCAGATAGGTATAAGATAATAAAAATTTACATGCAAAGTGTATATTGGCAAGGACTATTGCAGCTCTGTTGAGATAGCTCTCTGGCAATTAGGATGCGTTCACATCAGCAACATAGTCTTTCTCAGGAAAGATATAAAAATAATCCAGCAGATGACTTTGTTGCAAACTTCACAGTATTTTCACCTTCATCAGGGATAGCAATAAGACCTGTGAATTCTTGAACAGACTTCTTTACATTAACTTTTACAGGGACTCAATTGCCAATCACTGGATTCATTGCAGTGAAAACCTTTGGTTTAACTTCTATTTTATGGGTTGCTTCGATTCTTTTAACTGTTTGTACTTTTTTAGACTTGCAGCTACCTGCTCTGTAGTTAAAACTTCTCCTACCTTTGTTTGTACTCTCTTGCGTTTTCTCTGAGTTTTTTTATAGCCTCGCCAGTAGTAGAAAATGTGTTTTAATTTAATTTTGCGATATTTTTCTTACCTTGTGTTCCTGTACATTTAGTCAATTTGCATGTATTATAATGTCACCCGAAATAGCCTAATTTATAATATAAATGATAAATTGATGATATAAGTAATAGCCTAATTTCATATAACAAAGCATAATTTCAGTTTAAAACATAGGATCAATAACAATTTGCCCTCAAAAGTTTCTTTCAACTTTGATCAATCTTCATACATTCATATCTTGACCTATACCCATTTTACCCCATATGACAAAAAACGCTATAAAATTTTTGTGAGTAAATAAATTTACTTCATTTAACAGTTTTCAGTTAGAAGAATCCTTCTTCTGTAAATATCAAACAGTTTATTCCTAAAATTCTTCCTGTATATTTTTCTGGAAAGAAGTTTTTCAACCACTAAAAATACTTTGTTCTATCTTCTGAAAAATAAAATGCTTGCTAAGCCCATTATATGCGTCGCCAGTTTGTTTTTATAAGGTTTAAGTATTGCCAGATATGTAAGCACTTTGTTCATAATTTTAATTTATTTTAAAAATTTGTCTGGTAAAATAATAAAATAAATAAATAAAATATACCCATTTTACCCCGGCTACCCATTTTACCCCGGGTGACCCTACTCAATCGATTTAACACCAACATGCTCTGTTTTCCCTAAATCAACTTTTTCTTACATCGCTTTTTTCCTAAATCGGGAAGCACTGTGCTTGCAAAGTTTGCTTAAATCGCTAAATCGATTTAACACTAGTTTGAAATGCAAGCAGTATATACACCAAAGTAGATTACTCAATTTTCTGATGTTAGCTCTGAATCATTACTTTATTTTAAATCGATTTAAAACCAATGGCTAAATCACGATGTACGATGTAGCGATTTAAGAAACTGACTAAATCGCAATTTTCGATGTAAGCTTTAAATAGATTTAAGGCCCAGGCCTATTTATAGGTATATAATAGGCCTTTGTATAACTTATCTTATCCTAGAAGATAAGAAAATTTTTGTTCTTTTTTTAATAAAATACTGAGTTTTATTTTTTAAATAATTTTGAATGTGATGACATCAATAGAAGAGAATGAGTTTTGGCCAATGATGCATATTATGTATTATCAGCTGTATTCTGAATAATGGATTGTGTCTCAGTTATTGCACAGGTATGCAACAACCTAAAGAATATCATGATTTTTTTCCCTGCAACAGAATGAAGTATTTCAAGGTCTTCTAGGATGTTCTGAACTTAACAAGTAAAAATGGAACCATTATTAGATCATTTTTGTGTCTGTCTGTCACAGCCATTTTATTCATAAACTTTGTAATGTGAAAAGTTTAAATTGGCAGAAGTAATTTAAGTCTGTTGATCAACATATTTACAGATTATTAAGAAATCACAAATATACAGGGTGTTTATAAAGTCCCGGATCCATTTTAATGTCTAATAACTCATAAAATAATAAAGATAGATTAAAATTAATAAAATAAATGGTTAGATAGACTCAAAAAGTTTCATGACCCTTGTCAATGAACTTCCATGTGTACCCCCTTTGTTGCTCGGAGAATATCAAGTCGATAGTCAATTTCGTGCCAGGTAGCAGCAAACATGTCGGCATCCACTGAGACTATTGCGGTTGTAATTCTGACTTTTAAGTCATCAGTGTTTGACACGCTCCTCCTGTAAACATTGTCCTTTACAAATCCCAAAGAAAAAAGTCCAGCGGCGTTATATCAGGTGATCTAGGTGGCCAAGGAATTGGATCTCTTCGCCCAATCCATCTTCCTCAAAAATGATCATTCAAAGAAGTACAAACGATGGTACCCTAATGAGGTGGTGCACCATCTTGTTGCAAAAAGACATGTGGCTGAAGCTCTTCTAGTTGTGGAAATACAAAATTTTCCAACATGTTCAAATATACGACTGATGAGACTGTCTTTTCTGTAAAAAAGAAAGGCCCAATGACTCGGTTGTGCATTAGTCCACACCACACATTAATCTTTGGGGAATCCAAAAGTAAAATAGAACAAACACATCAAAAGTAAACATAACATTGCAATAGTTGCCAAAAACAAGAGAAAGAAAAATGTAATTAATAAGCAGACGATATTTAAAAAAGTACAGATATTCAGAATGGAAAATGAAATTATCTGTAATTAACCACACACACAGACAATATTTACAAAAGTAAAGATATTCAAATCTGAAAAGGAAAATATATGAGTTATTTCATCAATAACTATCATAAGTTAGTTTATATCTTCATTATTTTATGAGTTATTAAACATCAAAATGGGTCTGGGACTTTATAAACACCCTGTATTTAGGAAAAATTTACAGGGACTAATGAAGTTACTTGAAAAAGAATCTTTTCTTTGTATATCATATGGGGTATTGTTTCAAAATGCTAAGTTCAAAAATACATTTTTTAAAAATTTTAGGTACTATATTTTCTAAGATATTGTCAAAGACTATAGTATAGAAATATGTTTCCGCTATCTGTTTCCAAATCTACTAAGACTAAAAAAAAAAAAAAAAAAAATTAAAGATAGTAGATATTAGCTTAAACTTTGCAAGAAAATGATAGCAATTGCCCTAGGTTATATAATTCTCGACTGTTTTATTTGTAACAGATTAACAGTGTTTTTTATATGCACATACAATATTATGTTTTCTGTTTGTTTATTTTTAGTTGTTAAAACTGCTGCTAAACCTCCTACTTCACCTAGACCCCATTCTGTTTCTCCAAAACCACCCACTCTTAATCTGTCCAGAGATGATTCTAAGATATTAAAAACTAAAAGAAAGGCAGAGAGTCCCCAAGGAAAGCCTAGGCTTAGGTCAGCTTCTGCAGGAAGAAATCCCGAAAAAGATTTAAGAGCAAGATATTGGACATTTTTGTTTGAAAATTTACATAGAGCTGTTGATGAGATTTACCAAACATGTGAAGTGGATGAGAGTATTATAGAATGTAAAGAAGCTATTATGGTGCTTGATAACTATAGTAAGGATTTCCATGCTTTGATTCAGTACATCAATATTAATCAGAAGTATGAAAAAACTGCTTCTATAAACAGGTTAGTTTTAATTTATTTTTTATTTCCTATTGAAAATTTAATTTACTCATGCACGGACATTGTGTTCCTCTTAATTAAAAAATCTGTTACTATAGTAGACTCCCTCAAAATTGCAACTCTCATAAATCTGCACATAATTTACTGATATAAACAATGGAACATTCAGTTCAAATAGAATTTTAAAAAAATTACTTTTTTAGTTTTATATCAGTTTAATATATATTTTAATTTCATTTTTGTTAATATTACTGAATTCATGCTTTTTTCATGAAGGAAGAATAAATTAATCTCTGAAAAAATTCAAGCTATTCCGTATTTCACTGGTACTCACAAGCTTCTTACCAAATATATTTATGTATTAATCAAGCTTTTTTATTAAGTCTGGCTAAACCTGAAATAAAACTTTCTAATTTTATGATTTTCATGTGAATTAGTAATGTACTTTTCTTTGCTTTTAATTTTTTAATCATTTTAAAAATTATCTAAATTTTTATTATTTTAGTTTATTAATTATTTTAATATTTTATTATATTGTAAGCATTTACTATAGTTTCAGTTGCATTATTAATTACATTCAAATCACTGTTCAAAAAATTTAAACAAAGCAATGACCAAAAATCTGCAAAATTCTAAAATCTGCAAAACATCTGGTCCTAAGCTGTGTAGATTTATGGGAATCTACTATATTATGTTAGCTGGTTGCCAATGATCACAAATTTCGACAAAATTTCCTGAATCTCATCAACTTTTTTCTCTTGTCAGTCTTGTAACATCAGCCAATGACAAATAGACAGTATTTACATTGCAGTGACAGGTATAACTCTCTGTGAATGAATAAATAGATTAAAATATTTTAACAAAAAATAATTAAGATTAGTTATTAAAAAAAAATCAATAATATCTATTAAAATATCTTAAAAACTCTTATCTAAAAAAAAAAAAAAAAAAAAAAAAAAAAAATGATAAAATGAATAAACACAAATATATCAATACAAATAACAAAATTTCATATAGTCAGATCTATTAATTTTTGTCCTAAATAACATAAACTAGAAACTTTTTATTTCATATTGAAAGCACATTATCTAATTTTCTTTTTCACATAAAAATAAAAGTTTATGTTATTTATGATGGTTATACCACAATGTTTTTGGCTATGCTAATTTTGTGCTTCCCCTTCACTCAATTTTACTGATGTCATTTCTTTACTCAACTATAAGTAAATCTCGCACAATTTTAGAAAAAAACAAATCAGATTATTCAAATCGTGTTCCTCATTGATTGCATTTTTTACTATGATAAATAAAAGCATTGCAACTCCATTGAATTCTGTCATATAATTTTATTTCATATTCTTTCATACAAAATGTATTTCTTAATCTTTTTTTTTTTTTTTTTTTTTTTTTGTAAATCTCAAATTTTTTTTGTTATTACATGTATTTGAATCCTGAAAAAATAAAATTTTGGTTATTAGTTATTAGAATTATACAAGGTGAGAAATGATTGCAATTCAAATTATGCCGATTGAAATAAGATTTGGTGGGTTATCGCTGGCGCCCAGTTAACATAAATGTACTGAAAAACTTTACAACTGAAAAATTTATCATTTTCAGATTGATATTGCTATTGCGATGTTTTCCATTAATTTACTTGTTTGTTTTATCAAACTAATATAGCAAAATTAAATGCATTTGATATTTTATAATACAGCTCATATTCAAAATATTAGAATAATTACCTTTTTTTTAGAAATTGAAAATATCGTTTGGTAATTTAATGTCTTTTAATGAAAATATGCAAACGATATTTTTATTAAGAACTTATTGTTGATTAAACTTACTTGTTATCTTAAATTTAATATCATTTTTGAAAAGATTAATTGCAAAAAAAATTATTTTGAAAAGTCAAAATATTAGAATATTTATTCAAGTGGTTCAAAATATTAGAATATTTCACATTAATTCTCCTTTAATTATTACCAATTCTTAACTGGTGGCATCATTGACTAAATTCGGACTATTTTATTTAAAATCAGTATTCTTTTTTGCAGTTTGTTTCTTTTTCGTCTTAAAATGGGCCGTGTGGGTGATATTCCTGGATCTACTAAACTTCGTATGGTTGATTTGTATCGGCACGGTAAAAATCAATGTTTTATAGCAAATTATTTACATTGTTCGCAATCGAGCGTTAGTAAAATACTAACACAATATTCAAAAATTGGAAAATTTCAAAATAATCGCCGAAATGGTGGCCGAAAACCAAAAACATCTGCTAGAGATGACAGGAAACTGAAGCGTATAGTTAAGAAAAACCGTTTTAAAAGTGTGCGATTCTTGCACCGAAAATGGAAAGAAGAAGGAGTTGAAGTTTCTACATCGACAACATTAAGACGTCTCCATAAATTTAAATTTGAATCTCGTGTATCGAAAACAAAACCTCTCATGACTGCAAGACAAAAGCGTATAAGATTGAATTGGTGTAAATCAAGACGTTTATGGAGCAATGAAGATTGGAAAAATATATTATTTAGTGATGAAAGTATGTTTTGTGTTTCATATGGTAATCAAGGTATTCGAGTTTGGAGAATGAAGCAAGAAGCATTTGATAAAGAATGCCTTAAACGTTCCGTAAAATTTGCTGCTAGTGTCATGGTTTGGGATTGTATGAGTGCAGAAGGACCTGAAAAGTTATGCATCATCTACGAAAAGGTTAACTCTCTGATATATCAAGAAATTTTAGAATATTACATGATTCCATCATCAGAAGATTTATTTGAAGATGATTTCATCTTTCAACAAGATTTAGCGTCCCCGCATATCTCGGTCTCAACTAAGAATTGGTTCCGCCAATGCAACATTAAGGTACTTCCTTGACCACCAAATTCACCAGATCTTAATCCCATCGAAAACTTATGGTGTATAATGAAGAAAAAACTTCAAGAAAATCCTCCTTCAAGTAAAACTGAGTTAGTGGCACGTATAAAGTCTATTTGGGCTAATATTTATAGAAATGTTTGTAAACACCTTGTATATAGTATGCAAGATCGATTGTACGCTGTTATGAAAGCTAAAGGGGATGCTACAAAATATTAACTACCATTTACTTCATATTCATAAGGTAATATTGTTGCGTAAAATAAAATATTCTAATATTTTGAACCAATCTAAATTTTATTCTAATATTCTGGTGTGTTTAAGGAAGCTGTATACCTAATTTATTGTGCTGTATTTTATATTTTATAAATGTTAAAATCTTATCTAAACATTCCAGATTTAATTTATAAGAAATTTAATTGCATTTACTTAGTATAAAAAATAAATAAATGACAAATAATTTTTTCTTATTACTTTTTCTCAATTATTCTAATATTTTGAATATGAGCTGTACTACTTTGAAATTATAATTATTGAAATGAGTTTTATTTTATGCTCTTAAATTTGTAAAAATGAATCATTGTGATGGTCTAATGTAATTAAATATTTGCATTTCTGTTTAAGTTTTTTTATTTTTTAATATCACACATTGATGTTGAGACACAACACACAATGCAACAATGCTGAGATTTTTAGCTAAAATGCTATTGAAAGTAGCAGTTATTTTCAGCACTAGGCAACTCAGTCTTAGCAACTATTTTAGTCCAAAATCCATTCAAAAGTTTCTATTTTAGAGAAAAATTAAAAAAAATTGCTTTTGTAGAAAACAGATTTTTCATCAATAACATATCTGTCAACTGTAGCTTTTTCATAAATCTTATTTTACATTTCAGTTTTTATTTTTTAAACTTTGTTTTCAGTTTTAAAGTATTAAAAAAAGTCCATTGTCTAGAAGGCAGAATGCAGGAGGGCAGATCCAGGAGACTTGAAAAAGCTTTATTTGAGAGACAAAATAGATAAGTTAAATGATGAGATTACTCTGGACAGAGAGAGATGAAAAGGATCTTTCAGAATTATTTTTATGGGTTCGGTTCAATTTTTCTAAATTCACAATATTAATATTTCTATTTATCTCATAGTTAGTTCATTAAATTACAAAGATCTAAAATAAACACGGCTGCACAATATTTTAGAAATATAATTTTTTAGTGATTTATATATATTAATTTGTTGCTTGTTTTTTTTTTTTTTTTTTTTTTTTTTTTTTTTTTTTATTAATCTTTCTGAATTAATGATAATATTTAGAATGCATATGAACTCAGTAGCAGAAAATTCTCCTAGAATCTGTAACAGATACTTCAGGGATAATAAATAATCTGCACATAAAACATTTTTATATTTGACACATTAATTAATCAAATGATCACCTGTAGTATTTTAGGCATCTCTCTATTCCAAAAACAGTAACTAATACTGTCATCGCCGCTAACACTGAATTTTTTGTGACTGGAGGTCTTTCATCTTTAATATTAAGAGAGCTGTTGCATACAAAAATAAGAAAATTGGTGTTAATATAGAAAAATGTTGGATAAACATGCTGGTGCAGGCAGTTTTTAAACTGAATAATTATTTTAAGAGATATTTAATATTAAAGTTCATCAAAATCATTCTATTAAAAAAAGTTTTATAGCAGCAAAAACTATGCATTGGAATTTAAGCATTTTTAGACCATTTTATACATTAGAAGCTCCCGATGTGCAGGCTGCTTTTACGTAATCTTATTTAATCAAATGCGAAAACAGCCATTAACAGTAGTTCATTTGGCCATAAACCTTCTTCTGTAAAGCAGAAAAGAATAAGTATCTATTTATAAGGCAAACACCACTGTTTTATTAATATTATTATTCAATCTTTCATAATTTTTTTAAAGGCCTGTCAAAATAATGGATTTTTAGAGATGGGACAGGGGTTGACAACCGTAGTTCATAGGGGGCTCAGCTTCCTAGTTTTATAAATTTTTATTAACAATAATCAATGTTTTGTTTTAAGTAATAAAGAGCTAAATATAATATATGAAACAAAGTAAAGGTTCAATGAAAAAGAATTTGCAAAAGAGAAAAGAAAATATGACATCTCCCATCTTAGACTTTCTACTACCAGGGCATATGAACATATAAATACATATTTAAATAAATATGTATATATTTTGTTTAATACTAAGTCCAAGTTATGAATTATAATGAATATTATGAATAATGTATATTATTATATAATATTAATGAATATTATAAATTATAATCAATGCAATATTATAAACTCATTAAAATATTCAACTTTAGGAAATATGACTAAATTTGATATGTACAAAGATAATCTTCTAATTTAGTCTTCAGTTTTTTTTTTTTTTTTTTTTTTTTTTTTCTTTTTGGCTAATTTTTTATAATAGACTGCATTTTAACCTATATTAACAAGTGTGGTTTAGCCAAACAAAATATTATATATATATGTGTGTGTCTTCTTTGCAGTAAAAAAATATATGAAATTATACATATTATTTAATCAAACTTTATATATGTACAGGGCTGGGGAATTACATCATTGTACTCGCCACTGGCGAGTAAATTTTCCTTCAGGGCGAGTGAAGTTTTAAGTTATTTTTTCAAACTTCAAACTGTAAAGATGCCAGAATCTGTATTTATTTATTTATTTTTATTAGTTCCCTATATTTTGAAACTTTTGTAATATAAATATTATACTAAATTCTACGCTATAATACTAATATTTTTTCTCTTGTATATATTTCTTATTTTTATCGAACAAAAATATGAAAATGCATTGTAGTAATAACAATTAACTGTTTCTTCAGTTCTTTAAATTTTGTCTTAACTATTTTCAACTGTATATTGTATTTTGCTGGCTGGTAAAATAAATCCCTGGCTGGTGAAAATTTTCGAAAATTTCCCACCCCTGTATATGTATATATATAATATGTGTATATATCTCTTTGGCTATTGTTAGCAGGTCCCATTTGAAAATAGGGACATTCATTTGGGTTAATTATTGTACTCTAGTGAAAAAATGAGAAATAATGGAGATCATCATATGTTTATTGATATTATTTTCTTTCATTTTTCATTATTTTATTGGTTAAAATATTTACAACTTATTAAATATATGTGCTTAATACTTAATATTTAAATAAATATTGTTCGATCTTAAGGACTCTAAAAGTATAATGCTATGATGTGTGAATCATAGCATTTATTTAAAAAAAAAAAAAAATTTATTTCATAAAACTGATTTTTTTTTTCTTTTTTTCAAAATCTTGTCATGTAAATTTCACCAGCTCCAAAATTGTAAGAATAATCTTCAAAATCTTCTGAAAATTTTGTGAAAAGGTTAAAAAAAAAAAAGTTATTACTCAGTTTTTGGATATTTACCGTATGCTTGGGAGAATGAATGAGTATGTGCTCAAAAACAAATACATACCCACTGGATGTTTGATTTTCCTATGTCACTACTCAAGAATAAACTTTTCAAGTTATAGTGTATAAGTTTTATTGTGTTTATATATATATTTTTTAATTATTTCTTTTCTTTCTTTACTTATAGGCCAACTTCACTAGCTTGGGAAATACGTAAATCATCACCTGGTAAATCACTATTGAAAAATATATTCATTGAAAGATTAACTGCTGGTAGCAGTCAAGCAAAAAAAGTTCTTTGTTTCGATAAAATTAGGTACAGATTGCTTTTACATTTTTTTTCTTTAGTATAATTTAATCAAGAAACTTTTAATCATCGAAATTTTGTATCATAGTTTTTAACCCTTGTCACTCCACATCATTTTTAGTAAGGGCTACCATCAACTCTGCGTCATTTTGATTGTGGGCTACCATCAACTCCACATCATTACACAAATTTTATTCAGATTTTTATTGGTCGCACCACTTCTTAAAATAAGTTTATTTCAAATAAGCAATTTAAAAAATACTCTGATTAAATAAGGTAAATTTTATTTTTCTTTATTACTAGTGCTAAAAACAAATTTTGCAAGGAAAGATGATATCACTGTAGCAGCGACAACAGAATTATTCACTTACCTTATCATGTCGCCTCAGCGTTAACAACGGAGTTATTAATTCATATTACAGTGTCACTGCAGCGGTAAGAACAGAGTGCAAAGGGTTAAAATTATAAATTATTTTTATTGTAATCTTTTTATACTTTTTATCAATCTAGATTTCTTGAACATTTTGTTTTCAAGTGCATATTTCTGTAATTGTCTTTAACATGGTATCAAAAGTATTATTTTCTGGTCTACAGTGTTTTTTAAAAATTTTAAAAATAAGCATTGTTGTAATTTGTATAATTGGTTTCCCTGCTTGACGCAGTCAAGTGAACTTGCTCGGATATTATATACTGTCAAGCTTTGATCCATCCCATAAAAAAAGTTTTTATTCTTTGTATTGAACAAACAATATAAGATAATTTGGAGCTTTTGCTGTGAAAAATATTTTATATCCTAGTATAAGCTATTTGAATAGTTTGAAGTAGCGATGCACAACCTTTTTGCCAGAAAATCGTTTGACACCAGAATATTTGAAAAGTGACATTTGTTTTCTTTCATAGCAAACTTTCTGTCATTATTATAAGGAAAATTATTCTGCATAAAATTACTGGTATCAGTTTGGCCCGCGGGCCACAGGTTGTGCATCCCTAGTTTGAAGTAATTTAAAATTTTTTAGTGGCAACACTGGATGCATTTGTAAACAACTGTTTTTGTGTGTCAATTTTAATTCTTCAAACTTTCTCTAGTGAAACAACCTGGATAAGAACTACAAATAAGGTAAGTGTCAAAATATTACATGTAACCCATGTGTGATCATAATTTTTCCATAGTTTCTTCTTTTTATCTTGACAGGAAATAATTAATTACATTTTCTTAAAGCTAATATGAAAACTAGTATTTTGAGGCTACTTTGTGCCTAGAATTTTTTTGTCTGAAAATAGCTCCAATTACTTAGAAATGCCTTTTATTCAACCAAATCTCTTAAAAAATGCTTTAAGTAAAATTTTGGTACTACTTGGTTATCCCATCGGCCAATTTCGCCAAATTATACATATTGCAAAACTAATAGCCAAATTATACATATCGCCAAACTAATAGCCAAATTATACATGTTGACATAATTTTTATTTTAAATAACAAAAAAAAAAAAAAAAAAAACAAAAAAACAAATAGTATAATATTAATAAAAATACAAATAAAAATCACTTAATGACGTTTTAAATATGTGTATTGTATTTAATGTCATTGAGTGTGACATTTGCATTCATCCATTATTGGCATTTAATTTTATAGTTTGGCGATAGTTTTTTGGTCGATGGGATAACCAAGTAGCACCAAAATTTTTTTCAAATAATACTGTAGCAAAATGCTACTTTAATTGTTTTTGTTCCAGTTGCTGAGGATAGCACGATGAAAACTGTTTCGTGTTTCATTAATATTAAGAATTGATTTATTGTGTTTAAATGTAAAATATATGTATAAATACTTTTATAAATACATCCAAAGTTATTCAGACAATACCAATAAAAGAACCAATGAAACCAGTATTTTTACAATCATATTATTAAAAACAGTTGAAGTTATATATATATATATATATATATATATATATATATATATATATATATATATATATATATATATATATATATATATATTGAATTTGGAATGTTAATTCATTAACACTTAACAGATGCTATTGCAAGGGGTTTCATTAAAAATGTATTCATTTACATATGAAAGTATTCATTTTATATAAACTATGTGAATGGACCAAAAAAGCTCCAAAACTTTAAAAATAGTTTTAAAATAAAAATTTCCTCTTTAGAACCATATAGTTTGTTTCATGTTAATTGTTTACAACTCAATTTTGACGTTAAAAAAATCACATATTATATTTTTTAATAATGGAAATGTGAGTGGAACCAGGAAAAAGTGGCCCAGTGTAGCCCCGATTGATGGTATATTAAATATCAATACATATTTATTTTAAAAGTTAGTATGTTGTTCAGTATGTTGTTATGTTGTTCTTGTGCTTCTGTAAATTCAATTCATGAGAAAATATTAATACATTCTGTAAAAAAACAAAATCTAAATAAGTTTATTGAATGAATGTTAATTGTATCACACCAAAAACATGGAATATTCTCTTAATAAAAAGATATTTGAAAATCAATGGATTTTCTCATATTGAACTTGGAGTCCATTTTAAAAATCATGGAAAAAGATGTGCTATAGAAACCTTTTTAAGTTCTTATTTGGTTAGATTTTTGTTTAAGAAAACATTGTATTTTGATTCGCTGTTAACTAAGCATGTCAGAGCCATTCTAAATAACTTTTTTTTTTTTTAACTTATTAAACATTAACTCAGACTTCTATACAAAAAAGAACTTGCCATTTTTTTAAAAAGATAATATTCCAAAAGTAAACAAAGGATTTTTTTTTTTTTTTTTTTTTTTTTTTGTCATATGAATGCTTTTGATTTGACTTCATTAATTTTTGTTCAGAAGGTTTTTTGTTTCCCCTGTAAAAATTTTTTCATGCTTTATTAAATCAGTGATTAAACAGTCTTTTATTTTGTTATTCATTTATCTACAAAATATGTACCAAACCTCTGGTTTCAAATTATATCGAAAGTAGTATTATCCTTTTACTATTATCAGGGATGGGGAATTACATCATTGTACTCGCCACTGGTGAGTAAATCTTCCTTCAGGGCGAGTGAAGTTTTAAGTTATTTTTTCAAACTGTAAAGATGCCAGAATCTATTTATTTATTTATTTTTATTAGTTCCCTATATTTTGCAACTTTTGTAATATAAATATTATACTAAATTCTACGCTATAGTACTAATATTTTTTCTCTTGTATATATTTCTTATTTTTATCGAACAAAAATATGAAAATGCATTGTAGTAATAGTAAGTAACTGTTTTTTCAGTTGTTTAAATTTTGTCTTAATTATTTTCAACTGTATATTGTATTTTGCGGGCTGGTAAAATAAATCCCTGGCTGGTGAAATTTTTCGAAAATTCCCCACCCCCGACTGTTATTCATATTTTGCTGTTTTTATTTATTTATTTTGTTTCTGATCTCAAAAAAAAAAAAAGTATTCTTAAAATTGCATTATTTTTAAAGCATTGCCTCGCATATATTGTTGTACATGCCTGTATATGGCATTGAATACTCCTATTATTATTACTTCAATAAAACTTCACCCCAAAATCTCTTATCTTCTAAGTGAATCATTATTGAATCAAATCAAAAATAACTTTACAATTTTTAAAATGATCTAAAAAATATTTGTTGCGTTTTGGATTTTTATCTTGGTTTCTTCTGCATATCAACTTTTAAGTATCTAAGTTTATATAAATTGATATAAATATTTTGATTACTAACTTTGAAATCAGTCAATGAATTAATAGTAAAATCACTAATTTTTAAAGTTCTGTATCTCAGAATCTATGCAAGATGGAAATTTAGGATGTTACATAATGATAATCCTTTTAATATTATTTCAGTAAAATTTTAATGTATCTAAGAGTGAATGTTTTACATATTTCTAACTAGTTAGTTTTCCATGTTAATTTTTTTTTTTTTTTTTTTTTTCGAAATTAGTTTTATAATTCATTTAATGGCTCTTTTAGATAAAAGGGGTAGGGATATTTGTTGTTCAACTTATTCAAACTGAACTTGTTTTACTGTTTTCTCTTTTATTTATAATAAATAAAAAATACTTATAATGGCAATTATATTTTAGTTTTCCTAGAAACATTTCTGAAGATAAAGCTGTCTCTGTGGATTCTAATGCAACAGCTTTGAATTCTAATTGTATTGATGAATCTTGTAAAGATGACACTACAAGCAATGTGGCATTGGCATCTGAAGACCACAATGCACTGTTGAATAAAAAAGAATGTGGTATTACAGTATCTGTTGTTCCTGAGATAAATGAAGCTTTCCCTTGCAATGACAAGTTAATAATCAATGAAATATGTTGCGTAACTGATAAAATTCTCATGGAAAAGTCCAGTGTTATTGCTGAAATTGAAAATGAAAGAATTAATCTTGACAGTGAATGTACAAGTTCTGTACCCTTAACTGATGATAATAACTTGGATTCTATTCAGTCATGCAATGAAAATAAAGAAATAAAAGAATCTGAATCTGTTGTTTGTAGCAATACCACAAACAGTGATAGACAAATTGAATTAAAAGAAAATGTAACAAATAATAACCCTACAGAAAAATCTAAGAATAATGATGATATTAATGATCATTTGCATGATAATAGTAAAAAAGAAGTAAACAATGAATCAATTCCCAAAGAAAATTCTGGTAATAGTGAAAAAGTTGATCAATATACTGGTTCTTATACTGATAAAAGAATAATAGAAAATAAAGTAAATCTTGAAGGAGATTCTGTTTCAAATACCATTGATAGGAAAAAAGTTCCTCTGAAGAAAAAAGTTTTAGTTAAAAAAAGTGCTAAAATAAATAGTGAAAGAACTCTGCACATTTCTAAACAGTCTGTTTCATCCGAAGAAAAAAATAACTTTCAAAACAGTCCGAAATTGTTAAATTCATCCCCATCTTCTAAAAATCCTGATAAAGATAAAATTATACTAAGGTCTGTTTCTAAGGATTCTGAAAATATTTCTACAAAGAAAAATGATGAGATTATGACAAAAACTCCAGGCTCCTCAGTAGTAGCTAAAAAAATTGTTGCTAAACCTTTATCAGAAAAAAGTCTAAATGCTTCTGTCAACAGACAGCCTACAATAGTGGTTGAAAAAAGTATAACAGCTTCTGTCAATAAGCAATCTACTACAAAATCTTCCCCAAATGTTAGGAAAGTATCTCCCAAAACTGATGTACCCGAAGAAAAAAAATCTGCAAAAACTCATTCTAAGATTTCTGCTATACAAAGAAATATTTCTTATGTATCTTCCTTAAGCACTAAAAATCAGTTGGAGAAAGCAGTGAATGAAGAGAAGAAAAAACCATTAAGAACTATTTCCCATGCTATGAAAATGCCACCAAAGAGTGGGTCAATGTCATCTTTGCATAAAATAAGTGCAGCTCATCGGTGGAGTAATAAAGCATCCAGTGTAGAACAAATTCCTGAAATTATAAAATCAAATGCTGATGGTAATTATGTTTTAGAATTTTAATATAATATTTTGTTTTTATAAGCTTTATTTTATTCAGATGTGTTATATAAAGCTATAGTATTATGGTATAGATTTTTTTATATTTAATTCTGTATTTCAGGTATCATGAGTCCTCTTTTTTGCATAAAAATACTTATGTATTGTATCTTTTGTATCTGACCACTGTAAAGTTATAGTATACAAAACAAATATTCTGTTGCTTTTTAAAATCCTTAAATTATTCAGTATTCTTTTCAATTTATTTATAAAAAGCTGTTTTAATTATGAAAAACCCTGTTAACATATAGTTGTGCTAACAAGTATTAGTTAAATTAATTCTACTAGTTTTAAAATTTAGATGAACATTCTTGTTTCATTTCTTTCTAGAAATAATAGACTATATAATTTATTAAAATAATATTTTTTTCAATGGTTTTTAAACCATTTCACCATCAGTAAGTATAAGGTAACAGTGCTTTTATCTTCAACTTATCTTCATGCAAATGTTGATTTGGTTAATAAGCTGTGTGTGTAATTTTTCAATCAAAAATATCCTGGTAAAACAATTTTCAGAGAAAAGAATTTTTGTAGCTGATGCAGATAAAATGTGGCATAGAACTACTTTATACAACACAGCATCATCTATCTATATTACAAAGCAAAAATATGTATAAATATTGATATCATATTGGCAGTAGCAATAAATTTAATAAATTTAACTTTTATTTTGATTTTTTATGTTCCTAAACATTGCACATTATCAAACTTTACACTGTTGAATAAACAATAATAATAATAATAAATGTGAAGTACCAAAAGTGAGCAGACAGGAAATTCTAATAATTTTAAAAGGTGCTTATATCTGAAATTTTTGTGAAATAGATAGGTAAAATTATTAGGGTGAGAGGATATATTTGGAATTTATAAATTTCTCACACAAGATTTATACAGTTTGCAAAATATATAAGGGGGCGGGGCTTGTATTTGGAAGGAGCTTACTTTCAGTACTTTACAGCATGAACTTTTAGATGCAATTTGTTTCAAACTGTATCTCAATTTATTATTTTTTATGAGGTTTTTAAAAATGATTTTCAAGATTAATATTTTTAAATCTGTGTGAAACCCAATCATGAAAAATTAATTCATATTAATAAAGATAATATGTTTTTACTCTCGTGTGTATGTTTGTTGACAACTGCCAGTAAAATCTTATCTCATATGAAGTTCTGCAAATTTGGATTAGAATAGATAAAAATAAGTTTAAATGTATTTTAATTAAGTTAGTAAATATGTGAATTAGCATATCTTATTTTATCATAACTTCATTTAGTATATATTATCATATATGAGGAGCCCAGAAGCCAAGGGGTATAAGTGACAAAATTGAAAAAAATGAGTTAAGTGCACAGACTATCTGGAAATAAGTCTTTTTATTTGTAGGTAAGAAGTTATGAGTGATTTGTTTTAATTATATACTGCGTTTTAGGGGTCAGTTACTTAACATCTTTCCCAAAACTGTGAAACGCGTGGAGGCCAAAGGGTATAAGTGCAATTGTATCCGTTAACGTCTACAGCAGAAGCGCGACCAATGACATACAAGGCCATTTACTTTTTTATACATTAAATAAATGTATTTTAACTGTTAACATGTAAGAAAATCATGCGTTAAGTGTAGATTATGAAACATTTTCCAACACTCTCTGAAATCTTTAAAAATTTTTGCTAATTAGGGTAATAGAGTGTTACTGTCCATAACCAAATATGTATTCTAATAATTTTGAACAGCCCTATGTTTTATCTGTCGGTTGATATATACTGCATAACGGGGAAATTTAGTTTAGCAAGAAAACGCATAACAGTTTGAAATTTCTCTTTTAGCAGTTTATAATAATAGATAGAAACACACTTGTATACTTTTGTTTATCCTGTAGTTTACCTTGAAATTTTATTATACGCCAGTATTTAGCTAAAATTTAGTTCAAACTAAAACACTCTTAAGACTACTGAAATCACATTTCCAGAAATTATCATCCATAGATGACCACGAATAAAATTTTGTGCGTGACCCTGTATGTCATTTTATCTATATTTTACAAGTATTTCTCAATAAATTGAATGCAGTTCAGCATAGAAATATATGACTTATTTAAAAGCAATCTTTAAGTAAATTACTCTCATCTTCAGTAACCTTTACGAAATTTTTTGTATAGCCCTGTATATGAACTATAGCATTTATATGAACTATAGCATATATATAAATATGTATAAATTTAGTGAAACTTAAAAACGCAAATCATAATTAAAAAGGCATTTTGTCCATCCATCAATCATCATCGATAATATACAGTACTTCGGATAGGATATACTATTTGAAATCTATTTTTCGTCCCTGTAAATAAAAAATATCTATTCTTTTCACTCATATTTTACAGAATGTTTATTTTAATGCAATTCGTAAATGCATATAACTTTAATATGTGACAAGGTGTAACAGCTTTAAAATTAATTTGAAACAATTTTTACCATAAACTGTAATGTAAAGGAAAACTTTTGATTGTCCCTGTAAATAAACTAATCATGTTAAAAACTTCATTTGCAATAGGTTTGTGTCAGGGTTGGGTTTCTTCCAGAAGAAACCTATTTCTTCCAGGACAGTGGAAGAAACTGGGAAAAACCAGAAGAAACTGAAAAAAACCGGAAGAAACTGGAAGAAATGGAAGAAACCACCAGAAATCAAAACAAATGCTCAAAGTTAAAGTATATTAACTATGTAAAAGAATTAAAGTATAATTACATGAAATCTAAATTGAAAAAATTAATTATTATTAAAAATATTATTTTTGCAAAGATAAGTTATTTTTTAATAACAAACTTCAGGTTCAGCAGACATTTTCAATTGATGGATTTTTACTACTGTAGAGGTTGGAATTTTTTATTATGGAATGGTTTTTTTAATTAATTGATCCATTTATAAAAAAAGAAAAAGAAACTACCAACAAAGTGTTTTTTTTTCATATAAAAAAATATTATTTTCATGTAAATGTGCATTGTTTTAAACTGTGCAACACAGTAAATAAATAAATTTGTAATTTTTTACATTTTTCATCTAGCATGAATATTTTAATGCTGCTTTTAAAAGATTAGTGTTCTAAAAATATCTATAGGTATGTCAAAATGCTTTTAAGATATCCTGAAGTGTAGGACTTAAAAAAAAAATCTTCATTTTTTGCTTTCATCCAATTTAAGTTGAGAAATTGATTCCAGCATCCTACTGCTAAAAAACTTTTTTGCTATACCATGTTACATTATACTAAGAAAAATAAAGATTTTAATGACTTTTTTTATTACTGAGGATAGATTGAAACAAGTTTTTAAAGCCAAAACCGAATTTAGGTGACCACCTTACTTTTTGGCCGAAAATGATAACATCCAAAAAAAATTTTAAGTAATTAAATTGTATGTTTTAAACTAATTAATACATACATAAATATACATAATTAAAATTAATTATGTATAGTATTTATTAATTATGTAAAACTGTTAATAATTAAAAAACCTTTTTTTCATACACAATAATACATAATTAATTCATACATGACATGACACAGAAAGATTTTCTAACTATACGAATTTCATTCAATTAAAAAATATTTTAGTTTTAGGTATATACATCTTGATTTTTCTTCTATAATGTTTCTTGTAATTGAACATTTGTAATTCTAGAACTTTCTCAAAGAATATTTGAAATGTAATGCAGTTTAAACTAAAAATTTTCTATGAGATGATTGATAAATCTTGACTGATAATTATAAACAATGAAGTTCACTGCAATACATTCATTTGAGCCGATGCAGTTCAAATCAATAACTAAAATTGAAAATTTCCGAAGGAAGAAACAAGATTTTTGGAGTACTAAGTGTTTCGATCTGGCCGAATTTTCACTCTTGTTTTTGGCAAAACTCTCAGATTTTGAGCCAAAAACAAAACTGTATTTTTGATTGATTTCTATTTAACATAGTAATTATTATACATTATTTACATATATAAAATTGATGTAAATTAAAAGCTTTTATTTAAATGAGTTTCATTCTACCATTAGTAAAGAATCTCTATTATTTACTACTAGTTTCAGAAATTTAAATAATAAAAAAATATGTTGGTTAAATATAAATGGATAACATTTAACTGATTTTGTGCATTTTGGATAAAATTTCTTTTCATTTAGTCAGTAGTTGAAGATATCTAGATAAGTGTTGTGTGATTTTGGCTATAAAACAGATGCAATTATTAATTTAGCATATATGCTTAATTAAATTTGTTTTGGTCCAGTGAAATTAATTTATATTAGATTATAGGAAGAAGATATTTATTTATTTATTTATTTATTTATTTATTTATGCCTAAGTGGGACAAGATCACCAGATCGCTAGGATCCGGTGTAGACCCTATTTGTCCCACCCGGAATGTTCCCCGGCATGTGGGGATTCATTACAATAACTTCAACAAAAAAAAAAAAAAAAAAAAAAAAAAACATAAAATACATAATATACAGGCTGTATACAACATCAACACAGTGGTATGCGCGCCGGAGACCTGCTCCATCGCGACAAGTGGCGCTACGACTGCCAAAAGCTCAACAAAGGCTCTAACGCGACAGCGGGCAGTCTTAGGAGAGAACGGTTAAGTGGTAAGATTGGCCAGGTCCATAAGGAAGTGATAAATTTGTGCCAATTGACGGAGTAGTTTTGGGCGGGTTAAGATATTTGTGAGCCAGGTATCTGGGCGGGAATAAGGGTTCTTAAGGTGCCAGGCCTCTGTGAGTGTGCAGAAGAAATAGTAGTGGTCTGGAGACCCTATGGCCCCACACTCACAGAGGTCCGTATCTGAGCGTTTAAAATAATTTAGGTATGTTCTGAATGGACCATGGCCGGAGAGGAATGCTGATGTGGGAGGGGAGAAAGCTAAGAGATTGTATGAGACTTTTGGGATAAGGGAATAGGTGTGCCTGCCTTTGCTTGAGGCATCCCAGTAGAGTTGCCAGTCAGAAAGAATGTTTCTTTTGAGGAAGTGGCGAACATGAGACGGGGGAACAGGAAGGGGGATATCTATGTTTGGACGTGAGGTGGCCTCCTTGGCCAGTGCGTCAGCTAGCTCATTGCCAGCTATGCCGATGTGAGCGGTGACATGGCCGAGAGAGACCCTATGGACGAGAGTTTTTAAGATAACTTTTATCTTAAGCACTAAAGGGTGTTTAGTTCTATGGGCGAATATTTCTTGTAGGCTTGAAAGGCTGTCACTATAAAGGTGAAAAAAAGTAGTATGAGGATAGAGAACAATCCATTCCAAAGCCCGCAGGATTGCGAAGAGTTCTGCTTGGAACACCGAATTGTTATCTCCAATCCTGCAAGCCCACTGATGAATAACAACACTGTCTTTGAAAACACAGAAGGATGATGCTACTCCCGTCTCCGTGTGTGAACCATCGGTGAAAATGGCTGGATTTTTCGAGGGGCTGTAAGAATGCTTATTAACATTAACTTGAAGATAGGATGTCTCATCCGCCGGATGCATAGTCCAGCTGTGGACTTTTCTTTGTAAGAGCAAGTTAGGGAAAAGTGCTGACTGTGTTGATTCATGTTCTAAGTGTAGTATTCTGTTTTTCTGAAATTCGTAAGCGAGTGTTAAGTGTATGGGTGGAATGCCAGTAAGTACTGTAAGTGCATCCGTTGAGATAGTTCTATAACCTCTAACCATTTGCAGAAGGAATATGCGCTGGATAGAGGCAAGTTTTTGCTTAGCCACTTTGGTTAGCGAACCTCCCCAAACGCCCACACAGTAAAAGATGATGCGTTCAATGATTATGTGGTACCATGTTTTTAACATATTGGGCTTGATGCCCCATGTTTTTGATGTTAATTTACAGGAATTATGGTAGTAATTTAAAAGTTTAATTTTTAGTGCTTTGATATGTGGAATCCAGCTCTGATGTTTATCAATAATTACACCTAATAATTTAAGAGTATGAACGTGGTGGACGCTAACCCCATTGACTCGCATCACGGGCTTGCGTTTGAGTTCTCTTGGTTTAATGAAGGTTAAAGCTTGGGATTTTCCGGGTGAAAGCTGGAGATGAAGGCGAGCCAACAACTGGCAAAAAGCAGGGAGAGCTCTTGCCGCTTGCAGTTCGAGATCCAGACGACGACGGCCCGAAAAAACAAAGTTGAAGTCATCTGCGAAGGAGTAAAGATTGAAGCCTAATTTCTCCAATTCTTTTAGCAAGACATTGGCAATAAGCAGCCAAAGGATTGGGCCCAAGCACGAACCTTGGGGGCAACCCTTTTCTAATGGGTGAACTGAAGTTTCTGAACCCCAGTTGATAAGAATGCTACGAAATTTAAGATATGTTGCAATGGTTCCAGCTATGTTTCTCGGGCAGCCGATTTCACGTAATTGTAATAAGATGTCCCGCCACTCTACATTGTCGAAAGCACCTTTAATATCTAAGGAGACAAGAGTTGTGTAATTTCCTTCAGCTATGCTATGAGCACAGGAGGTAAGAATTGCAAACAAAGCCTTTTCACATGATCTGCCTTCTCTGAATCCGTATTGTCTGTGATGAAGTAAGTTATTAGATTCAAGAAAGTGGTTAAGCCGAAATACAAGTAATTTTTCTAATAATTTGCCTAAGAATGGTAGTAGGCAGATTGGGCGGTAAGAAGAAGGTTCTGAGGAGTCTTTCCCTTGCTTCAGGAAATATACTACTTCCCCTTGTCTCAGAGTGAGCGGGAAGTAATGGTGAGTGAGACAGAGATTAGCCCAACGCGTAAAAATTTTGGGAATTACATGGAAAGTTAATTTCAGAATTTTAAAGTCTATACAGTCCGGACCTGGAGCTTTTTTGTCATTAAACGTACGTAGCGCGGTTGCTACCTCAGCTTTTGAAAAGGGTTTGTCGGGGGGTGCATCAAAAGTAATGTCAGAATTATCTCCTGGCGGATATGAGGAGGGGCCAAAAAGATGTTTGGTGAGGTGCTCCATGTTTTCCTGCCTAGATGATCGGCTGGGTGGCAGTTCGAGCTTAATTTCATCAGGAGTGAAAAACTTTCCTGTGAAAAATTTTTGAGCTGTTCCGAAAGGGTCTGTTTGATTTGTGCAGAACTTTTGCCAGGCAGCATTTCTCGCATCCAGTACACTGCGCTTATATTTAGCGGAGAGAAGACGATAATTGGCGCTGAGATTGCGATAGTAATCCGTGTTAACATCTTCTGTTAGTCTGAGTCTTTTTAGTTTCCTCCTCAGTGCCGTGAGGTGATTACGCTTAGTCCTAAGATCGGAGGTCCAAAACGAGAATGACTGCTGCCTCCGAGTGTTCTTTAATCTAAAGGACGCTTTGGCTGCTGTTTTCATGGTTTCTAATAAATTAATGGTAAAGTCGTTTAATTGAGTGGTATTTGTAACGTCCTTTAGGTGTTGATTCAGAATTGGTTTGTGAGTTTTAATAACATGCGAGAATTTACGGAAGTTACCTCTTGCAGTATTGAATCTGTTGTCATGTTGGTTAAAAATAAGTTTAAAGTTAAGTCAAAATAAACAGAACATGACATACTTTAGTTTTACCCTCTCCAGTGTAATAAAAACTTCGTCGAATCGTCATTGCATTTCAGCCGAACTGCCGGCATGCCGAGACAATAATACGTGAATTTTGAGTGTTCCAGTGCCGTGATTTGTTGAATCACCGGTGATTGAACTGTTCACGTCCGTTTAGGAAACTCGATCGGCGGTGCGTTCGGAAAGGGGTTTCGTCGGATCAACCAGTGGCGATTCTACGTTGGTTTTTCTCTTTGAATTGTGAATGGCAACATCTGTGAAGTAGAGTTCTGTTTGTATATAACGACAGCTGTGTTCGATGTATTTTCGCCTTCATCTTGCTAGCCATTATTGTTGGTTTAGCAGCTGCTGCAGTTTTGTTCATTAATGGCTTAAAGGAGTAATTGAAATGTTTTAAGTTTATTTTATTTTTAAGCATAAGCTATGCTTATTTTTTTCCTCATCTGTATATAATCATCATGACTGTTTTGGAATAAACTAAAGTTTGCTGAATCTGCTTTGTCTTCAATCAAGTCTTCCACATTACATTTTTTTTAAAGACTTCCACTCGCAATTATGCTGATTTAGTTGAAAGTATAGAGCATTTGGTTATGGGCCCAGGCCCGGTAAATAACCATGCTTTTGTTTTTTAATGTGGAAGTGAAGATTTTTTTGGAGTTGAACTTTCTCTGTACCGATACTTTCCCGGTGTGAGCTTCGTCGACGGCTGATTCTGTGGACTTTTCCTGTAAAAATTTTGCCGATTCCAAAAGTTCTAATTGACGGGGGCTGATGGATGCTATTCAAAACATCACCCTGCTTACCGGCAGCAACTGGGAGACATGGAAGCATGAAGTAAAAGTTTTGCTTTTGCACTTCGGCGCCTGGGAGTTTATTGAATGTGCAGATGAAAGTGAGGAACCTATTAAAGAAAAGCTAGATTCAGTACCTTCCAGAACCGACACTTCTAAGCCTGAAGATGATGGGAAAGAGACACCTACAAAACCAGATGCAGAGGAGAAACTTACCTGGAGAGAAAGACAAGATCTGAAGTTGAGGAAGAATAGAGCATATACAGTAATTTTTCAGTCCTTGAGTCCAGAGTTTCGGCCATTGGTTTCCAGTACTACAGACGGAGCGAAAGCATGGAGAATTCTGCATGACCATTTTGAACCAACAACGAGGGCTCGTGTGATACAGCTGCTGGACGTTTTCTTCAGTACGAGATATGTTCCTGGTGAAAATTTAGGACTGTTCTTGTGTCGTGTAAAGCAAGCCGCCGAGCGTCTTCGGGATATTGGTCATCAGTTGCAGCCTTTGTACTTGGGTTACCAGATGATTCGAAGCCTCCCTGATAGCTTTCAAGCCACTGTGCAAGCAATTTATAGATGGAGCGACAAGGACTTTGTTCCTGATAAAATCGAAGCAGAGCTCTTGTTGGAGGAAAATCGTTTAAAGCTGTCCCAGAAAGATTTGGCTGATGTTAATGTTGCTTATGCCAGCGAGTCTCTTGTAAAACCAGGTAAACAAAAATTTGGTCCATGTTTTTATTGTAAAATGTATGGTCATGTAATTTCTAATTGTAAGTTCAGAATTAGTAAAAATAATGGTCGAGATTCTAAGGTTAATGCTCCTGACACATCAAGTAATAATAAAAATAATTTTGAAGTTAAAAGTAAAAGTAATTATTCTAGACCTAATACTAAAAGTAAATTTCAAAATAAATCTTTTAAAGTTAATTCTAAAAATAAATCTTTTCAATCAGAAACCAGTAATATTGAATGTAAAACAACTTTTAATCATACCTTCTCTGAACTGGAATGTAGTTTAATTGAACTTTCTCCCGAACTGTGCGAGGCAAATTCCTCAGATCTGGGCTACGGAAATACCCAATGGGTTTTTGATACGGCCGCTACAGCGCATTTTTGTAGCAATAAAAAATTATTTTTTGACTTTCAGCCAGTATCTGATTTGCACATGTCTCTTGCAGTTGGGGAGAGAGAATGTCCAGTTGAGGGAAAGGGTACAATTCAATTTTTAATAAAATGTAAAAATGGTAAATTTAATCGTATTATTTTAAAAGATGTTTTGTTTAATCCTCATTTAAGAAGAAATTTACTGTCAGGAGCAAAGCTTGAAAAATTAGGACTTAATTTTGCTGGTAAAAATGGAAAAGTTTTTGTATTTGATAAAAATGGTAATGAGCTATTTTATGCATTGAGAAAAAATGACTTGTATTTTTTAAAACCCTCTAAGTACATAACTCAATGTGAAGGAAATAACAACCCAGTCAATTTTTCTGCAAATCAAATAGAAAAAGTAAATGTTAATGAATTGTGGCATGAAAGATTCTGCCATATTAACAGCGAATATGTAGTTAACACAAGTAAACTTAAATGTGTTAATGGTTTACCGATGCTATCAAAATTGACTGAGGATTGTATTTCTTGCAAGTTAGCCAAATCAAAACGAATATCTTTTAAACCAACAGGTCACATAAGGTCAAAATTTCCTCTCCAGCTGCTGCATATGGATCTTTGCAGCCCATTTCCGGTTGCATCTCATGGGGGTAGTCGTTATTTTTTGTCTATACTAGATGATTTTTCTAGAAAAGTTACAGTTTATACCCTGAAAAATAAGTCTGACGTTTTTGAGACCTTTCTTAAATATCAGAAAAGAGCCGAAAGGTTTTTGGATAAGAAAGTAGTCTCAGTCAGAACAGACGGAGGCCTTGAGTTTTGTAACCAAGAATTTGACAAATTTTTAGACGATCAGGGAATAAAACACGAAAAGACGAACCCGTATTCTCCGGAAATGAACGGTTCCGCAGAACGTTTCAATTTAACAGCCCTCGATGGAATAAAAACCCTTCTTAACTCTAGCGGTTTATCCCAGAAATTTTGGGCGGAGGCTCTTTTGTGTTTCACCTATGTGTGGAATAGAGTCTGTCATAAAAATTTTAAACAAACGCCCTTTGAATTATATTGTGGGAGAAAACCTTCTGTATCTCATTTTAAAAAGTTTGGTTGTCTAGCTTATGTTGGTATACCTAAACAAAACAGGAAAAAGCTCGATATGAGAGCTAAACTGGGTATAATGTGTGGGTATGCACAAACTACAAAAGGTTACCGCATTTGGCTAATAGATGAACAAAAAATTTTTGAGACTATAAATGTAAGGTTTGATGAGAATAAAAGGGGGGTGGATGTCATAAAAGAATCTAAATTTCCATCTTTTTCATATTTTGACTTTCCTGAGGATGGGGATATTTTGCCTGTAATAGATGAAATTTTTGAATCTAAAAATAGATGTGATAGCCCGTCCGATTTAAAGGAAAGCAGTTTAAAATGTCAGAGTCCTGTAAAAATAGTTTCTGAAGTTAAAACGGATGGAAATTTGGATTTAATACCATGTACATCCATTAATTGGGTAAGAAGTGCTGTTCCTCGTAAAAATGAACCAAGGACAGACATTTATTATGGTATAGAGGGTACTAGGGTTAAATTGAGGTCCACAAATGATCCAGTTAGGTATTGTGCAGCAAATAACATAAAATTTGATGAAAATTTTTTTGATTTTAGGGGTAAAAATTGTCAATCGGGTAAAGTTTCAAATTTTTTTAATGAAGCAAATTTAGTAGAGGTTAAAATCCCCAGGAGTTACAAGGAAGCTGTTAAAACCCCTGAAGCATCTGAGTGGGAGGAGGCTATGAACCAGGAAATGCAGGTCATGTATGACCGCAATGTTTGGGATTTAGTCGAACCACCAAAAGATGCACAAATTCTGGGTAACAGATGGGTCTATACCGTAAAAAGAGATCAAAATAATGAAATTGTAAGATTCAAAGCACGCCTTGTGGCTCAGGGGTATAACCAAGTTAAAGGTTTAAGTTATGATGAAGTATTCAGTCCTGTTGTCAGTTTTTCCATAATAAGACTCTTTTTCAGTATTTTTGTATGTTTTTTTAAATGGTTAAACGTTCAAGTTGATGTAAACAATGCATATTTATATGCAGATTTGGATAAGGTCATCTATATGCAGCAGCCGGAAGGTTTTGTTTTAGAACAAGGTAAAGTTTGTAAATTAAATAAATCACTGTATGGTCTCCACCAGAGTGGAAGACAATGGTTTTTTGAAATTGACGATGTTCTTTTAAAATTAAATTTTCAAAAACTTAACTGGTGTAATTGTGTCTATTTATTAAAAGATAAACTTGTTCTTTTGCTGTATGTTGATGATATTATCATATTTGGAAAAACTGAAAGTGATTTGGAATTTGGTGTAGATTTATTAAAGAAATTTTTTAATTTAAAGGTTCTAGGGAAAACAAAGAAGCTCTTGGGCATAGAATTTGAAGAGGATGGTGATAAATTGTATATACACCAAACTTCTTATATAAATAAGGTTTGTGATTTGTATTCTAAATATAAATTTCCCATTAGCTCTGTACCTATGTCTAAAGGACTTGTTTTATCAAAATTGGACTCTCCTGTAAATCATCAAGAAATAGAAGAAATGTCTAAGTATCCCTACAGAAACCTAATTGGATGTTTAAGTTTTATTGCTGGTCGAACACGACCCGATATAATGTATGCAGTAAATCTACTTTCCCAATTCCAATCTAATCCCGGTATAAGACATTGGCATAGTTTATTAAAATTACTTGGTTATTTACAATATACAAAAGATTTTAAATTAGAATTATCCAGAGTAAATGAACTAAAACTTTATTGTTATTCAGATTCAGACTTTGCTGCAAATCGTGATGACAGGGTTTCCATAGGAGGTTACATTTTACTTTTAGATAGGGCGCCAATTTCTTGGAAAACCTTTAAGCAAAAATGCATTAGCCTCTCTACTATGGAAGCTGAATATGTTACTCTCACAGAAGCAGCAAAGGAATTGATGTGGATGAAAAATGTAATTGAAAATGAAAGTTTAAAATTAAATTTAATTGAATGTTCTTTATTCTGTGATAATCAGGCAGCAATTTCTTTTTCTAATTCACCAGTTGAAAATCAAAAGACCAAACATATCCACATCAAATATTTATTTCTCAGGAATCTAATTTATGATAAAGTTTTTAAATTAAAATATATTTCTAGTAAATTAAATTTAGCAGATCCATTTACGAAACCGCAAGTAAAAGAACAATTAATGAAATTTTGTAGGCAAATTTTCAAAATTTAACTCACAATTATAGTTACTCTGTTCATTGCCATGTCCATTGACATGACATTGATCAGACTATCTTTTTTTTTATAAAATTAAAATTTGTTTAATGATAGAGAGATGATGAAAAAAAAAAGAAAAAAAAGTTTATACAATTTGGTCGATTCTGATTAGTACCGGGCCGGTGATCTGTAAAATTTTCCCCGACTCGATAGTAATTAGACAGACTGTTTTTTTTATTGAATATTGTATTTTTGAATATTGTATTTTTGAATATTGTATTTTTGAATAAGTGTATTTTTGAATAAATTTATGTAAATTTTTTTGTAATACCCTGGAGAGGCTAAAAAGGGGGCTGCTTGTTGTCATGTTGGTTAAAAATAAGTTTAAAGTTAAGTCAAAATAAACAGAACATGACATACTTTAGTTTTACCCTCTCCAGTGTAATAAAAACTTCGTCGAATCGCCATTGCATTTCAGCCGAACTGCCGGCATGCCGAGACAATAATACGTGAATTTTGAGTGTTCCAGTGCCGTGATTTGTTGAATCACCGGTGATTGAACTGTTCACGTCCGTTTAGGAAACTCGATCGGCGGTGCGTTCGGAAAGGGGTTTCGTCGGATCAACCAGTGGCGATTCTACGTTGGTTTTTCTCTTTGAATTGAGAATGGCAACATCTGTGAAGTAGAGTTCTGTTTGTATATAAAGACAGCTGTGTTCGATGTATTTTCGCCTTCATCTTGCTAGCCATTATTGTTGGTTTAGCAGCTGCTGCAGTTTTGTTCATTAATGGCTTAAAGGAGTAATTGAAATGTTTTAAGTTTATTTTATTTTTAAGCATAAGCTATGCTTATTTTTTTCCTCATCTGTATATAATCATCATGACTGTTTTGGAATAAACTAAAGTTTGCTGAATCTGCTTTGTCTTCAATCAAGTCTTCCACATTACATTTTTTTTAAAGACTTCCACTCGCAATTATGCTGATTTAGTTGAAAGTATAGAGCAGAATCTTCTTTGTGAAGTGTATAAGGGTGTTATTTCGAAAGAAAATCTTATATAATTATGATCTGAGTCATTGTGGACATCTTCAACTTGCCATTGCCGAATTTTCGGTAGTGTTGGGGGATTTACCAGAGTGTGGTCTGAAAAACCCTCAGCTATTTTCTCTCCTTTGCTGTTATATTTTTGAAATGTAGGTATAGTGTTGTCGATATTGGCAATGACAAGATTTTGAGCAACAATATGTTCGATGAGGCATTCTCCACGGTCATTTTCGTAGTCATATCCCCAGAGTGGAGATGTAGCATTGAAATCACCACCGCAAATGAAGAAATGCCTCTGTGTAATGAGGTGTTGCCACTCTTCGAGGGTTTCCTCGAAATCTGATTTTGGTGCTGCATAAGTCGAGCCAATTATGAGTTTTCCCTCCTTAGCAGTAACTGTGACAAAAGCGCAATGTGTGCCTGTGTAAAGATGTGAATAAATAAGGCTAGTGTTCTGAATGACAAGATGGGCACTCTTTGACGTGGACGGGAAGACCGCCCAGGAAATAGGAAAGTCCGTGAGTGTGCCCTCTCTGTTGCAATATGCGTCTTGCAGAAGAGCAATGTCAATGTTTTCACTGATAAGATAATCTCTCAGGGTTGAATTTGCTGCTTTGCAATGATTTAAGTTAACCTGGAGAATTTTGATGTGACCGAAAGGTGGGCAATCCTTAAATTTTTGATCAGAGATTGGTGAAGCATTACTTAACGAGTTGAACCTGAATTGAAGTTTTTGATGAAGGTATTTCTTCTTTGTAGGTTATATTTGTAAATTGGGCATTTATTTGAATCGGCTGAATGTGGAAAATAGTCGTCGGAGTGTAGGCAATTGACACAGTGAAATTTCGATGGGTCATTTTTTGTCGAGCATGTAGATGAGTTGTGTGTTCGAGTGCAGTATGCGCAGGATGCTTGGAATCCGCAATTTACCTCTGAGTGTCCGTAACGCTGGCAATTGGCACATCTTATTACCGGGCGATATTCGGATATTTTACATGAGTTAAAACCGATTAGAAGACGTCCAGATTTCATTAAGTAGAGAGCAATTGTGTCATCTACTTCTAAGACTAGTTGGTATGTCTGTGCTTTCTCCCTTTGGATCTTTTTGTGAATCGTTATTGGGAGTTCTAAATTTATGTCGTCCAAGATTTTCTCGGTGACTTCCTCTGGTTGTATAAGATTTGGGATTCCGAGTATGATTAATTTTTTCGATTTTATTGCCTTATATACTACTTCTGTCATTGTTTTAAGGTGATGTATTTCTTCTATTATATGCAGCAGTTTATCTGTGTCGTCTTCACTTACTGATTTGATTATGAGTGTGTTGCGATCTCTCGCTTCTTCACAGAAAATCGTAGGCAAGTCTTTATGGTTTTTTGTTTCTTCATTTAATATTGAGCGAATTGTTGAGAGTGACACATTTGAGTTGCGCAATCTTTTCAGCAGAATTGCTGATTTTGAGGTTGTCGTTGGATTCTTGGCTGGTGTTTTAATTTTGTCGGAATATAGAGGTGCTGAATAATTTCTGTTTTGTTGATTTTCAGCTTTACTTTGATCATCTTGTGTTTTCAAGTTACTCATGATTTCTTCTGTGTTGTTTTGGATTACTTGTAACTTGGTTTGAAGATCTTGAAATAATTCCTTGCCGGGTGGAAAATTTTCTGACGTTTCATTTATTCTTTGCAATTGTTTCTGTAAATCTATTTCTATTTGTTGCAGTTGTTGAGTCTTTTCTGTGATTTCTCTGTGTAGCTTTTTATTTTCTTCTTTAAGATTAAGTGTTTCACTTTCTCGGTGATCTTTTGGCATTTTCAAATATACTAATAGCTGTTGTTTTCTCTCTTCGCTTTGTGCCTGTGACTTAGTCAGTTGCTCTTCTTTGAAGTTCAAGTCTTCTTTTAGAAGTTGGAATTGTTCATTCCAAGTGTCTTTTTCTTTTTGGAGTTGTTGGAGTTTGTTCTGTAAGTGAGGTATTTCTTTTAGATTATTCTCCATGACTGCTAATTGACCCTGGATTAATTGATAATATTTTGTTGCCTCGTCCCTGGAACCTTTGACGCGCGTTTTCATCAGATCATAAAGGATCCTTATCAATCCTGATGTTGGCAATTTTTCCGCTTCTTCAGGAACAAATTTCTGAAGATATTTACTTTTCTGCAGAGAGGTTATACTGCTTGACACTAGTCCTGGAATCTTTGTCTTACTTTTTTGAACTGGTTGTTCACTCTTTGACTGATGTTCCATTCTTGGGGATGTAAGATCAGGGAAGGAAGAGGATCTATCTTTACGTTGGATTCTCTTTTCTAATTCCAAAGACTCATCCATATTTGTTGAATTATATGATGGCTATTTTGTACTAGCCCTTATCAAAAAGGTTTTTAAAATTTTTTTCAAGTATAAAATATGCAAAATACCAGGCTTCGTCAGAGCCCCCTACATGTCTCGATGAAAGAAAGGAATATAGATGGATTATAGCATAAACCGGTGAACTTGTTCACCGTAAATGGCTAAGATAAAAATTAAAAATAAGTTAATATTAAAAAAAATAATTATAATAATAATTAAAAAAAAAAAAATAGACTAATTTTGAATAGTTTTTGGAATAAAGAGGGGAATATTTAATGGAAGTGGTCTAAACGAAGAATGTAAAGAAATAACTAATACGTAGTTGAAATGAAAAAATGTGCTGCTAATAAAAAAGAGAAAAATTTTGTATGTTTCTGTGCTTATTATTGTCGATCCCTGCCCTTGACATTCTCAAGAACTACTGGACATATATACCAGAGTGAGAAGCGTGTAATGAATTAACTTGAGTAAATATACTATTTTTATCACAAATATACACTACACATACACACACATATACATATACATACATACATACATATACACACACACATGCACATATACATACACGCACATACATATACACATACATATATACATACATATATACACATACATATTTATATCCATATATATATTTTTTACATTAATATTTTTTTTTTTTTTTTTTTTTTTTTTTTTTTATTTGTTTTATATATATATACACATATATATATACAGAAAAAATATCCCGGTAAGAAAAATGCGTATATGAATCTTGAGTAAATATACCAATTTATAAATAGTTATCTGCTCAGTTATTTCAAAATAAATACAGTAAAACTATTAAAATATGTTTGGAATCACTCTCCGCCACAGCAAAAAAAAAAAAAAAAAAAAAAAAAAAACAGTAATAGGAGCAAAATGTAAGTTGTATTGGTGTGCCACATACTATGCATCATATATTGATCTACATTTTAAATTACAATATACATTGAACATTATACGAAATAATTAGACTTTAGGAGAATTACAATACTTGGAATAGGGAGGGACCTCTTATGGGCTAACCTGTTATTGAAGTTTACCTAGCAGCGCTTAAGCTGGAAATCTCCAGACACCTATATTATAAAATGCTCCATAGAGGGGGGGGATGAAAGTTAAATAGTGACAAGCGCTCTTAGAGAAAAAAAAAAAAAAAAAAAAAAAGATAGAGGTGCAACATGCCTGTATTACGGTGATAATTTTGAATAGTCCCGAGAGTAGTTTAGAAGATGAAATTAACCCGATAAGGGGCCGCAGCGTGGCCCAAAACAGCAGGAGAGATCAAATGAAGGTAGAATTGAGCTGTGGGGGTCAGTAGCTTTCAGTAGACATGTTACACCAAAAATTGAAGACTCCCCCCCCTGCCCCCCCAGGGGCGGTCCCCTTACAGTTACCGGGGAAATTCAAAACCCAGAAAAAAGTCTGTGCAAAGCCAGTCTAGCCAAAACATTTCTCCACGCTGTAGCACCCATAGAACAAGAGATATAAGCTGTTAAAGATTGAAAAGAAGTGAAGAAATGGGCCTTTTTGAGTGAATGACCAACAGGGGGGGTTTACAGCCCCGGGGGTGCAAAATTAATAAAAATTTTTAAATGAAGGTGATAGACAATTGAACGAGCGAAATTTTAAGGTATATGTTAGGGGGGTACGTACCCTTTCCCCCCCCTGGACTGGCCTTCAAAGATAAGATATTTTGAACTTAAAAAATTTTAATCATTTCCTCACTGTTCAATAAGATCTTTTAATGAGGAGGTCTGGGAGGGCCCAGCAGCCCTAATAGCCCCTATAGATCGAAACAAAATCAGAATGGATAATTAATAGATAAATTGAAGAGGATTAAGTTAATAAAGACAAGGAATAATGCTATCAGAGTATAATACATGCTGTAATGGTTACCCGCAGACCTTCATACCTGCAGCTAGACTACTAAATGCCCATGATATTACAAAAATCATTAAATCCGGAGAATAACTGTGTGGCAACACCATACCTCAAGCCTCTAGAGCAATTAATACCATTGAATCATATTCACTTTTCAACTTTGTTGGAAAGTGTTAAAAAATATAAAATTTCAATGTTTCAAAATTTTAAATAAAATTTTATAACTTATATTAGAACAAAAAATTTTCCTTTCATTCATTTATATCAACATCGTTCATATTTTTTTCGTAAATTCATTTTTTATTTCATGATTTTTCCTTTTTTAGAATTTACATTAAAACAAAATTTTGTCCTTTCATTTATTTGTATAAACATTGCTTTTAATTTTTTCATAAATACAATTTTTATTTCATAATTTTTCATTTCTTGTGCTCATTCGGCACTTGTACCCTTTAGCTTTCAAGCACTTTTCATTACTGCTTGGAAGTCAACGGGTACAAGTGCCGAATGACGATAAACATTGCTTAGTTATAAATAAAAAGAAAAATTGTATTCCACTTTTTTTTAAACAGTTATTGAAATAAGAGTTCAAAGATCACTAAGAAATAAGCAAAAGTTTCCTATCTCAATTCGTTGAATTACAATTGATGCTTAACTTTGAACTCAATTTACTCGAAATCTAAATTTTGTCACTTGTACCCCTTGGCTTCTGGGCTCCTCATATCTATTAAAATATATATATATATATATTTTTTTTTTGTTGTTTGTTTGTTTTAGAAGATTCAGATGGTTGGGAAACAGTGCGAGGACGAAATAGATGCAGGAATTCTCCAGCAAAGAAAAATCCATTTTCATCTGAAAAAAATGACAAGGCTCTCGACTTGGCAAAATTAAATCAGTCAAGATTTGGAGGGTTTCCTTATACTACAAAGAATAATGCTAAAAGTACTTTAAATAAAGCAACTCCCAAAAAGACTGAAAAGATCGGCAGCAAAGATCTATCAAAAAATGAACATACAAGCTCAAAATCTTGTGATCTTTCTGATCAGCAAACTCCTTCTTCTGCAAAAAAGTCAAATAGCAATAAATCAAATAATAATAATACAAATAATCAGTCAAAATTAAAATCTAATGAAAATGTACCTGATAAGACATCTACAAGTGATACAAAAACTAAAAATGAAAAGTTGATTGCTGAACTAAAGTTGTCTGAAGATATTGCTAATAAAATAAAAAATAATGTCTTTAAAGCTAATAAATTGACCAAATCTGCCAGCTGTTCATCTATTTTCAAGGAATATTCTAAAAATTCCTATAGCCTTTCCAAGGTTAAGAGCTTAAGTGAGCAATCTTTGCACATAAAGAAATACACCAAAATACAACATTCTACTAGAAATTCTTTTGAAAAAAATATTAATCTTATAAAGAAAAAAGGCAGAAAATCTGGATATGAATCAGAAACTTTGATTGATGATGCTTTAAATGCAAGCCTTGATGAAAGTGATACAGGTTTAACATCTGATGACCAAGAAGGACAGGTAGGTTTTTATTATTTTATCTGTTTTGTTTTTTATAAATGGCTCTTATGTTATTTATTGTAAGTTTAAAAAAATGTGTCTTTTGGTTTCAATAAATGTGTACAATAGATGCCATCAAATCTGCATAGCTTGATAGCTTGACCCAGATATTGTTAGGATTTTAGAATTTTGCGGATTTCTGGTCATTGCTTTTTTTTTTTTTTACACTTTTTAATGCATTCAAATTTCTAACAAATTCTTGCATTATAGTAAAATATTAAAATAATTAAGTAAAATAATAACTAAAATGTTAAAAAGTAAGATAATTAAAAAAATAAATTACTAAAAGTCAAGTAAATAATAAATAATGTATAATTAAATACATGTAATAAAGATACACTTTCCTTGAATTATTCAATGACTCTCTTTTAATTCACATCAAATTCATAAAGTAAGAAAGTTTGGTTTCAGATTTAGACAGTCTTAATAACAAAAAAACTTCATTTGGTAAAAAAAATTATGATCATCAGTGATATCAGCAATATTTTTAATTTTAGGCTTCTGTACTTTAAAATTTAAAGAAAAATGTATGGGATCTAATACAGTAAAACCTCCATAACGGACACTCCCGAATAGCGGACACCTCTGTTTAATGGACAGTTTTCCAATCCCTATTCCCAAAACCTAAATTTTTGTATGTTTAACCTCTGAATAACGGACATTCCGAATAGCGGACACTTTATTCGGCGATAAAGGATGTAAAAATATGTTTTAAAGATAAAATTTTTTTTTTTAAAAAAGCATAAAGACCTCTGAATTTATCAGGACAACGTGTTACAAATTTTGTGATCACAAATAAATGTAGATAAATAGTTGGGGACTCCCCCCCCCCCCCTCCCACGTTCAGTGCTAAATTCAGGGTGTTGCCCGGGAGGAATATCTCCCAGAGCATTGAAATGGCACACAAGAGTATTTTGAGATTGTATGCTTTAAAAGGTCAAAAAGTGCAATCCTTCCCTTCCCGCCCGGAACTCTACAATGTCCAATAATGTCACATAGAAAAACAAATTACATTTATTCACAAGCAAAAGTAAACTTTTGTAACAGATTATTTCACGCGAATATAATAAACAGTGGATAAAAGTGTGCACAAATTTATTTCAATTTTATTGATTAAAAAATAATTTTAATTTATGACTAATTATATAATAGGGGTTTTAGGACATATAAAAGTAAATTAATGAAACATTAAGCATTTCTTAGCGATTTTTGAATCTCTTAGGTTTTCCCAATAGCGGACAATTTCTGCATTCCCGAGGTGTCCGTTATTTAGAGGTTTTACTGTATTAAGTTTCTTGAGAAAAAAAATCTTTTCTTTGTATATTGTGTGAAAGCTTTTAAAATGATGAAATCAAAAATACAGTATTTAAATTTTATTTATTATACTTTCAAAGGCATCATCAAAAATATAGTGTAAAAATATGTCCCCCCTAATTGTTTCTGAATCTACTGAAACTAAAATTATGACAAAATTAGAGGTAGTAGATATTATCTTTTAAAACTTTGTAATATCTTGGTCTCTTGTGACATGAAATTGGTAGGTTTAGTAAAATCTTTTGGACAAACATATAAATTGGTTTCATAGACAACTTTTTCAATAAATTCAACTAAATAGAAATATGTAAAAGAAGCTAATATTTATAATCAATATGTAGCTTATTCATACTGAAGGAATAATCGTTTTTTTTTTCTTTTATAAAGTTAGGCTTTATTCTAGGTTGAAACAAAAAAGACAGAATACAAGAAAGGAAGAGCAGAACACATGGGGAATAATAGGCATAGATGAGACAAATAAAAAACTAGTTGGATGTTCCAATCCCAAAACTTTTTTCTATCTCATACGTACATTTTAATATTAAGAAAAAATAGTTACTCATTTTAATGCTTTAATAATTATAATTCAATACCATACCAACTTTAAATTTCACCTTAAATTTCTGCTTCAATCAATTAATCAGAGTAAAAACGAATTTCCGTCTCTGCACGAGCCGATGGACAATAGAATGATAGGCAGATTTTTTTTTCAAATTCAGGAATGACCTACTTGCCTTACCAAAAAATAATCATATTAAAAAAAATTTCTTTCAATTCAATGCATAACTTCATGTACTTTTGGTCGGTACAATATTGAAAATGGCACAAAAATTGCGATTGCAGCGCATCCTTCCGACGGATTTTTTCCAAATTCAGGGAGGACCAACTAGCCATAGTCATACATACACAAAAAATTTGGTTCAATTCGATGCATAACTTCATATACTTTTGGTCTGTACAATATCGAAAATGGCACAAAAATCGTGATTGCAGCGTGCCCCCCTTCCGGCAGAATATTACAAAACTGAAGGAGGACCTGCTTGCCACAGCCAAAAACATTCACAAAAAATTTGGTTCAATTCTATGCATAACTTCATACACTTTTTGATGGTAGAATGGTGACAGACACACAGACACACAGACATTTTGTAAAAACATGTTTTTTGGAACCTCTGACCTCTAAAACGTGTAAATCCGTCGAAAACCGGAAGTCGAAAAATTTTTTGATTACAATACTTTCTTCTATTGAAGATAGAAGAAAGTAAAAAAAGGCTTTGATTAAAAAACAGCATAAATAATGCAGACTTTTTATTTTGTTAGACTTTGCATGGCATGCATTATCTTTTATCTAAGGTATATCTTTCTTATTTTTTTACTCCCTAAAAGTTCTGCTTTTATTCCTTTTTTTTTTTTTAGCCTTCGATGCTGTTTCTTTCAGACAAGCTAAAAATGTTGTGTCATCAGCCCTGAATTTTCTATGCAACCAATTTTAATAATTATTTTTTTTCAATGAAAGCTATTTATTTGTAGTTGTGCCCATTTTAGCTATTTTTTAATTTATTTCCATTTTTATATTTTATTTTTAATTTTAAATGCTTTTTTACGATATTTCTTCAAAATGGTGGCAATTCAGTTTAGCTTTTCTCTTGATAATAAAATTACAATAATCAATCAAATACAATATTATTACGGACGCCTTTTTCATATTACTAATAACTATAACTTTTAAAAAAATATTTGAAGAGAAAATGACGTCACTATTTAAAACCTCGCATTTTTACTGATAACGATATTATATTTCAATATTTCTTTTCATTATGGACACTGAGATTGAGATCTTACTTTCAGATGACTTCAGTTAGTGAAAATAATGTCATAGTAAAAATGAAATTTTATATATATATATATTTTTTTTAAATAAAACTATTTTTCTGTGAGTGCATATAAAATAAAATTTCTGGATTTTGCCGGCACTCAGATTACAATTTCAACTGAAGATCTGCAAATATTTGCATGCAAAATTGTAACTGGCGAACTTGACATTAAGTTTGGAAATATATTTACTAGGACTTCCCTTAGAGGGATTAGTCTGAGCGATATTGCTGAGAAAACACATTTAATAACTTGCGATAAGTAAAGAAAATGAGATGTTACCTTTAATTGGTCATTCATTGTGATAAAATATGATGAAAATAAGCATATTGAATCATAGAATTACAAAATCTTATATATAAAGTTGCATATAAGGTATTTGTACCCTATATGGACAGGGCTCTCAATATGGACACCCCTAATATTTTTAAAGGTAATAATTTTAATCGAGAGATGGCTCAACATTTTCGCGAAGAAAAGCAGTTGAAACGATAATTAAGGCTGCAAAGTGTATAAAAGCGTGTTGTTCGCCATTTAGGAGGAAACCTGTTGTTTCGAGATGTGCTGATCTTAATTACTCGTAAGCTTAAATTCTTATTAGATATGGTAAAATTACATTAAACGTTGAAAAGTGGAGTATTTTAGAAAGCTAATAAAACATATTTTCGATTGCTATTGCATATTTTGCTTAAAAATATTTTCCTTATTCATTTGTTACTAGATTTAGTGAAACTACGCCTGGTTCCCAGTATGGACAGTTTATGTCCCCATCGACTACAACTGTAAGAAAGAAGAAAATTCAACGTTGCCAAGCAATAGATTGAAAAGGCATCAAAGTGGTAAAATCTTTGTTCAACAAGATGCCATTTGAACAATCCCCCCAAAACCTTCCTCCAAAAAACCCTTGCAGAAAAATAAAAAGAAGCCCCCCCCCCCCCCCCCCCCCCCGCCAGTAGGATATCTGTTGGCGAAATCGTAGGCACCAATGGTATGACTTCCTCAACAAAGGAGAGCTAGTCTGCTTCTTTTGTAGTATTGATGCTTTTTCAGACATGTGGCCTTGCATCACATGTGGCAGATATGTTCATGGGGATTATGTGGAACTTACTGCCCATGGTGAAAAAGTTTCTGTTTGTCCATGCTGTGAGGACTGAGTAATAACAGATGTAAATTCGCAGACAGATGCTATAAAGCTAAGCAAAACCAACAATATTATTTCATAATATTAGTAACTAAGGGGCTTTGCATGGGTCTTTGAAGGGTAAAAACTGAGAATGATCCTCCCCTTTTGAAAATGCATGTTCTGAAGATATTTACTGTCCCCCTCTTCCTCCGAATACTTTAAGATACATTTTTTTAATTCCCTCTCCTTTAAAATCCCTTGGAAAAGTGGCTCTTCCATACACACTGTGTAGAAAGTCAACAAGGAAACACCTGTCCATAATAGGGACAGGTAGTTCCTATATGGACACTTGTAAACATTTTTTGTTTTTATCATATAAATTAAACCAGAGTAATTACAAGGTCGCTAATTTTAATAATGATAGTCAATAGTCCAAGGATAGTGGACACACATTTTTGGAGTCCTCTGACTTGTACATGGGGGTGAAAAAAATACATTTTCCTTAAGGTATCCATATAGGGTACAGGTACTATACTATTTTTATAAAAGAAAAGCAAACCATGTATGGATATAAAATTGGAAATATGCAAAATGTTAAAAGTAATACAGAAAATAAAACACCAAATTTTCCTATATTGGAAATATAACTCTTTGAAATGATGTCATGAGCATAAACAGAAGCTTCGCACCAATTTGAGAAACTATAAATAACATAAACTATTATGTTTGAAGAGAATGGAGTGTATTTTATATGGTGTGACAGAATAGTTTATAGTGTTGAATACCTGTTTTCCACGGATGCAATGAAGTTGTCGATAAGAGTTAAGGAATCCTTATTTAAAAATTTGTCCTAAATGAGCACTTACATTTTATAAGTTACTGTGATGCCAAAGTTATAGTTTCTGACCCCAACAGTATCCTGGAAATTGCAATATTCTCAATAAATTGGGTTTAAAACTTTTTCTAGAAAAAAAAAGTTTAATTTTTAAAATTAATTGTCGAATGTTTTAGAAAGCGTTCATAACGAGAATATTGTATCTTAAAAGTTGCCACCAAAAAAAAATAAATAAATAAAGATTTTAAATTTTTAGTCATATCAACATCAAAGAATTCTCAATTTTAGAACTTTTTTTGCTCGTGCATTGATGGTGATTATTGTTCCTGCGCAAAATATAGTATATTTTGCAGCAAAGATGGTTACCAACATTTTTTGCCCACATTATTTTTTAAATCGGCTAGGTACTCCCAATGATAACGAAAAACACACAAACGTTAATGTTTTATTGAAACACAGAATCAAAAGCTATTTATCTCCTATTATATACACATAAATTATCTAATTAGTGCTAGCAGATGCATTTTTAAATATACATAGATCAATATAATGCTTCATTTTTCTTTTATTAGTATTTCTTAGTATTCATTTTTCATTTATTTGAATTATTCAGTAAAAAACTCACTTTCTTAAGCCCGAATTACATCAAACTTATTATAAAAGCGCCTAAGTCCATATAACAGCGAAGTATTGTGAAGAGTATTAAATACAAGGTAGTAAGACACTTAGCCAAACGCAGGTAATAAATCGCCAAATATTGTTCTTTTCGCTTTTCTCTCAAAATGCATTTTTTCCGTACATTTAAAAAACACGATTTTGAGTCATCTTATTTAAAATTCAAATAAATAAATAAGAGGAAGCAATAATAGCATAAGTCAAAAACATTTTATTTCAGCATCAAGGAATTGTATCGTAGTTTACACATGTGGAAAAAAGCTGCTTTTGACCAAAAAACGTTGTCTTCACTAAATTTGAATCCGATTAAAAAAAGTACCGTGATTAATTAAAATGTTATAGACAGAGCTGCCAAGTCTCCGGCATTTTGGATACCGGTATTTTAATAGAGAAAATGTTTTATTAAATTGGAACATTCTGCGGATTTAAAAAATAACTTTTCCTATAAGAAAATTCTGCTATGCAATAAGCGGGGGCTTGGCATCTCTGTATAGGAATATTTCGTAATCTACTTTTTAACTTTAAAAACAGCAACGACCATTTTTCGGGTACAAAAAGTATTGCTAATTGTTCCATTTTGAATACAAGGTACTGATTGTAATATTGATACATCTATGATGACAAATTTCCATTAATTTTTCAAATCCCATTTATTTCATTAAAAATATAAATCTTTTATTCATTTAGTTTAAAATAAATGATTTTTAACTAATTTCATAATACTTTTGAAATATCACTTTTCATTGGCCATTTTTTAAAGCATTTGTAAATGGTTGTTGTTTTCAGTCAAATATAGACTTTGGTCTGTCCGCATTTTATTTTATTATTATTATTATTATTTATACATGGTGGAGAAATATTCATACTTAATCCATAACGTACATAATGTATGACTCTGTTATTACATAAGTCACCTTTTTATTACCATAAAAATTATGTTTTTACTGATTTTTATTAACTCAATAGGAAAAATTTTGTGCTTTGAGCAATATATGTCCGCATTTCATTTATTTATTTATTTTAACAAAATTCTTTGTATTTAGAAGAATTTTTATTTAAATAGGAAATCCAAATGTCGCTGTTAATAAAGAAGAAAGTTACAAAAAAAAATTATAAAACGAGTAGACGCATACTATCAAATATGGAAAAACGACGAATCCAAAAAAGACGTCGTATGAAATATCATCTTATAAAGCAAAAAAACGAGGTCTGATTATTGAGCCTACTGATTACGAAATGTGCATTACATTAAAAAAATAAAATAAAATAAAATAAATAAAATAAAATAAAAAAACTACTGCAAATATTGATTTTTTTTCTTTTGTGCAGTTTTGGCTTCGAAAGGTGCGCTATGTTGCAAAAAGATATAAGCGACTATGAAAACACACTTGGTAAACGCATGCTCAGTTTTACAAATAAATATGGCTCATATATATGCCCTATACACACCGAGGTACCTGGTGCCAAAATGGCGTTCAGTTGCTTAACATGCTGGTTATCATATAAATGTTAGAATAAATTGTTTGTTCTAAAAATATTATCATTTATTGATTGTTATTTTTTTTAATAACAGAAAATGTTTCGTTTATTCCTTTTTTTTTCATTTTGAAATAAATAAATAACGTGTTATTATGCATGATATATGTATCTGGTAATCAAAACGATGTTTTCGCCTAGTTGGCATAAACAATCTCGCCAAACCCGGTGTTTATATCTCTAGTATATTATCTTAAGTATTTTATTTATGTATACTATAATTGTTTTTACATACCACTTACTTCTTCTTGTATATAAAAATAGGTAAGTGGCTTCTTTATGCAATATAAATGGTATAAATCTTTAAAAAATAGCCCCCGTTGCCCCTTTTTGGATCGAATTAAAAAAAATCAATGTCTAATTCCACTATTGCTCCCAGGTATGCATACATATTCCAAATTTCAAAGTTGTATGCCAACAGGAAATGGATAAAAAATTTGTTTGTTGTTTGTTTATTTACTCATAAAATGTTTATTTACTTTCATTTCCCTTTTTTTAATTTTGTAAAATATTTCTTTTTATAGTTATTAATTATTATTATTATTTTATTTACTGTAAGTTCTTTTTGAAAATAGAAAATAATTTAAAAATGTGTATTTGAAAACGGAGTTTTTGCCAAATAGGCTTTGAAAAAAATTGCGCCAAATCTGATGCGCTTGTGGTATCCGTGCCGAAAAATTAGTGACCAGAATTGTCTTCACACACAAACAAAATATAAGTTAAAAGAAAACATTCAATAAAAATAAATATAAAGGGAAAATGATGTCATAAAAGAATCTTTTTATTTAAAAACGTAATTGTTTCAAATTTTCACATGCGAAATATATAAAACATTCTTTTAGCGATCAAAAAATGCTATTAAGAGATTATCACAAAATCTCAAAATCAAAGTTTTTATGACATTTTTTTTAACATAAAAAAATAACAGTTTTATTCTCCTGCATGATTAAATTTTAAAATGTTTTATTGCATTCAATATTTCTGAGTGCGTAAATGATTACTATTTACTCCATGTATACTGATTTGGTTATCTACGAAAATATCCAGCCGGTGAAAATCACGCGCACCAAATTTCTGTGACGTATGGAAATAAATTGTGCTTTTTTTATCAGTTTTTTAATATAACTTTTAAACTATTTGGAATTAATTTTTAAAAGTAGGTGCATTCACCAGATTACCTTTATAGGTACCTCCTGGTACAAACAGAATTGAAATCCGACAGGTACTTTTTGAGATTTGCTTGACGAAAGAATTTTTTTGACTTTTAATACCGTTACATACTCTGAGTATAAGACTTCGCTACGCTCAGACAATTATATATTGATTCAATAATGAAATTATTTTGCTTTTTTTAAAACCAAATCGATCGGGTCTTTTAAACATTTCATTCGTCAAATTCGACGAGATTCCACTCGTTTTATTGTTAAAATGCATTTCCTTTTTCTAAGAGTCTATAAAAAAGCGTTTAAACTAAAGAAAAAATCCGTTTTGAATGAATCTAGTCAATGAAGAAGTAGCAGGTCAAATTATATTTCTTTATTATTCCGCAATTCCAATGTCTCAGAGAGAAGTTGCTAATCAATTGGGTATTTCACGCCGTTCTGTTTGCTATTATATTGATAAACACAAGAAAAATGAAGTTAGTTCATTGCATTCTAAACGGGGTCGCCCTTCTAGAAAACCTCTATTGATTTTTTTTTTTTTCTTTCTTTCTAATCAGAGGCGAAACTGAATTCTGCAATGGCAGAATCTACATTCAACTTGTTTTTTTTTTTTTTTTTTTTTTTTTTTTTTTTTTAGGTGATGTTTACAACTGCTTACCAGAAATTTTGTAGAATATTATAAGTTAATAAAAGAGTTACAAGATTTTTTTTTATTTTTATAATTCATTCCCTATCTATAGAAAGATATGGGGGCTTTAAATCTATGGTCCTCTATCTGGCAATACCTCTTGATTAAGTCTATCAAAATGATATGCTTAACTTTGAGTACTGTTTCAATTTGTTTCTTGATGTTTAGAATGGAATAAAACTGAGTATTTGTTATTTCATTTAATTTTCTATAATAAATGAAAGGTCTAGGTTAATTTCTCAGAGACTCAACAAGAATCAAGTAATTATTCTTATCTTCACTGTTTGAATAATTTTTAACTAATTAAAATCAAAACATTTTGCTAACTTTTTTTTTTTTTTTTTTTAATTGCAGTAAATAAAAAAAAAAATGCTTGCCAGAATTATTTTATCAATGTCAAAAGACAAGACATGGAGCATGTAAGAAATACTTTTAAAAATGCATTTAAATCATTAAAAAGTCAAAAATAGCTCAAAATTTACTTCAGCAGGTTAAAAGTTTGAAACTGAATTGTTTTTACTAATGTAAAAAAACTGAGAGAAAAAGTGGAAAAACTCTGAAAATTGCAATAAAATTCACAAAATATAAAAAAATTGCTGTATGAATTTTTAGTAAATTTTGCTAAAAGAAGTTAACATATTGGGCTAAAAGATAGCGGTCTGCACGGTCCGGAATTTCTATGTTTGGATTCAGTGTAAAAGTCAAAAGTTCAGCCTGGCCTATTTATATTTTTACATCTCTAGTCCTGGCAGAAATCAGTAAAAACAAGCCTGGACCGATCTGGCCCAACAATATTTCTACTATTTAGTAAAAATTAAGATTTTTAATTTTTATCATACTTAAGATTCCTTTAAAGATTACTGCATTTATATTTATGAGATTATTTTACAGTATATTTTACAGAAAATACACAATAACAGTATTAATGATTACTTAGATTCTTAGATTTTCAACATTCAAATAAGGATTCATTAAACAAATTAAAATGGTTCAAAATAAACAAAGAAGAAAAAAAATTAAAAATATCATGATTCTTGAAGCTGTATAATAAAAAGTAAATTTATGAAAATATTTCTATATCATTTATTAAAGATTTTCTCAAATGCAAAGGAGTTACTTTCTGATACATTCAGGGTTGTTTGGTTTAAACCAAGTTGGTTTAAACCGTGGTTAAAACCATGGTTTAAACCAAGTGGTTTTTTTAAAAAAACCATGCTGGTTTTTTTTAATCTGGTTTTTTTTTATTCTTTTACCCAAATGTCTTATTTTACACATTATTGAAAAATGCAAAATCCAAATTATGAAGAAGCCAGAAGCAAAGCTGTAGAAAAATGATGAATTAATAAATTTCTAAAATGACAAACATTTTTAATCAACTCAACTTTTCTTGTAAGCTATAAATCTACATGGCAGAATAACTAATTTTTCTAAAATTAGCTGGTTAGAAAAAAACTAATCAGTTTTTTATTTTTAAAGACCTATATTTATATATATATAGCCATTAATTGTAAAACATATATACATAGCCAAAAAGGCAGACTTGAGTTAAAAATGCACTTTTACTATTTAAATTTCTTGATTAGTTTAGATTTAGTAAGGATTTCATCATTCCAGAAAGCTTCAAGTATGACATTCTTAAGTGATTTTCTCCATTAATTTCATTTTGTTATGTATGCTATTGAGTAATTGGCAATGAGCTTTTTTTTTTTGCTCTGTGGTTATTGATTTTAATAAGCCTTTGTTTTTCTTGCATTCCTACATTGAGATTGGGCTTTTTGCATTGTGATTTTATTCTGTTACCAACTAGGTTGGCACAGTTCAAACCAATAGGTTTTTTAGAACGAATCTAATGTAATATTTTCTCATTTTTGTAATTTAAGTGTTTCAAATTATTGGATGAAAGTAATTTCTATTTTTAAGTCTTATCTCAATAGTCACCATAAGACATAGTGACAGTGAGTCTAGTCAAGGTCATGTTAGTATGCATGTAAAATGCAAATTTCATGCATTGATGAACATATCTGAAGCTCTAAAGAAAACACTTAAATTATGTAAATTTAGCAAAGATAAAATAGATGAAAAATATGCAATATTTAGATTTAAAAAATGTTTTCCTTTGAGAAACGCTGATGTACAGATAATGACATAAAATGATCTTTAAAATTTCAGTCAAGCTCTAAAAGAAAATTTTTTTGATTGGAGGATCACAAATTTTTTCAATTGGAAGATCAATGGAATTAATTGGATCAATTGGAATTTTATTCTTTTAAGAATAAAAAAGAAACTCAAGATATGAAGTTGAATAAGAAGACATTCAAAAATTAGGTGCTAGTAAACCTGTTTACATTTAACTAAAATATGCAAAAGATATGTTTAAATCTTCTATTGTATAACCAAACCCATTACTAAGGTCAGCCGAGAAAATTGGCAGAAAGGGGGGGGGGGAGACAAGGTTTGCTTGAGACATAATAGAAAAAAGTCTCATAAAAATGCTTAAAAGATGTAATTTTTAGTTTAGACATTTAAAAATAAAAATACTAAGTGTTATAATAAAGCATGTAACCCGATGGTTGTTCAAATGTTTTAGTGGATGACAGTATTTATAAAACTACTTGATATTTTAAGATCAGTGTTTTTCAGTAGTCTAAAAATCTGTTAAATCAGTATTTTTGTTTATTTTATTGTCTTTTTTTTCTTCTTTTAACTTGGTAGTATCAGAGAAGTGTCAAATAGCAATACACAATATTTGAAGTGTGTAAAGACTCTACTACTAAATGCAAATCATTCCAAAAACTCTTTATAAAAAGCTTTATTTTTCAATAAAAGATAATTCATGTAGTCTTCTAACAAAAAAATCAGACAAGTATTTCAAATTAATTATTTTGAATAACCATTTGAAAATAAAATATATGAAGTTTTATATATGAATCTATATCATATATTTATTTATAGTGCTAGTAAACATTCTATTTATGAAATATAAGACATAGCTTTTTCTAAAAATGTTTAAATTTTCAGTTATTTCAATTTTTTACATAATTGATTGTATATTAAATAATTATATTGATTAGAATTACTTTTAAATCAAGTTATTACTTATACATTAAAAAATATTCATTTTCGTTGATAAATATGCATGTATATGTAACAGGAAAACATATTTTTAAAAAACCCGGTTTAAACCAAAAAAACCTGGTTTAAACCAAAAAAACCATGGTTTTTGGTTTTTTTAAAAAAAACCCGGTTTTTTACCAACCCTGGATACATTTCTGAATTCATTTTTTTTTTTTTTTTTTTTTTTTTTTTTTTTTTTTTTTTTTTCAGAAATGCATAAGATTAGTAGGTGGGTTATTCTCTACAATACTGCAAATTTGACCAAGCAGTCTGACTTGAAAGTTACGTAGGTAAATTTTCATAAAAATTGGATAAATTGTTAGTAATTGGTCAATTGTTGAAGATTTTAATAGCAGCAGAAATCGTTATAAAATTTTAAACAAAAGTACATATTCCCCATTCACTTTATCATTAACTCATAACAATAAATGTGAGGGAATGACAAGTGAGGGAATGATGAAATTAAGATGTTTTTACTAATTGTCATGAAAAATGCAAAATTATGGAGAAAACCGAACTGATTCCTTAAAGAAGAACACATAATATATAATGTATGATAAAATTAAAAATTTTGAAAATTGCTAAAAATTTAGCATTCTGTGTGAGGGAATGACTGCTAATAAAAATACTCCCCGATTTTCTGATTGAAAAAAATTTCTAGAAAATTAACAAAAACTTATACCACCAATTTATGTTGCTGGACTGACAAGTACTCAAATTAGCTTCCTCTCTGTGAAGAATGCTAGACTGCTGCATATCTTTAGTGATAGGATATTTGCGATAATAGCAAGGTGTGAGGGAATGATGGTCTAACATGGGGAGACATATAATTGATTGAGTAGACTACATAATTATAGTAAAAAATAATATTTTTATTATTTTTTGTAAGGTACCAATTAAGAACTTTATTTTTCTTTGGGTGTTTTTAATTACAGTATAGGATCCGTTATCCAGAATGCTTGGGACCCAGGGCATTCTGGATAAGGGGTTTTTCTGTAATTCGGAACACTTCACCATAAGTATGAGAAATGTACGAAATAATTTCATAAATAGTGAAATAAATAGGTAAATATGAATACTAATACATGTAAATACCTTAATTCATTGATTAATTTACACAAAATAAAAAAATAATTATAATAAATGAAAAAAATATACATATATATGAAATTTAATTTTGAGATTTTGAAACAGAATCTTTTGATTGGGACTTAGCAAATATTTCTAAGATAGTCTTTTGCTTATAGCGCGTCTCTTACCCTAATTGTTCTTGTATTTTGTACAAAGACATGATTTCCTGCTTGTGGAATTGGTCCTCTGTTGCATGCCTGAAATTAATTGTTCGGTATAAAATATTAATTTTTCATTTGATACCTTATTAACTGCTTCATTCTGCTGGTCGTCCTTCTCATCATCATCACTTTCATCAGATATATTGTTTGTCATCATTTCATAAATATCACTGTCAGTCATGTGATTAGTGACAGGAATGTTTTCATATGCTTCTAAACAATTTAGCTTCTGGACAATTAAAGCCTTTGGCATATGCCAACAGATCAGCAATAATTTGCTTCTCTTTCGAAATCTTGAAGCCTTCAAACTCCTGCTTATTTTCGTCATTGAAAAATAATGCACAGAGCCACATGACACATGGCAGCATCTTTGATTGTGAAGCTTCTCTGGAAATTTTTTATCCCAATTCCTTTGTTGCACTCTGGAGTATTTTTTTTTTTTAAGAAGTCATTTTCGTAGTGAGTTTTTAAAGATTTCAGAATCCCTTGATCCAATGGTTGGATAAGTGATGTACAATTTGGGGGCAAAAACAATGCAAACACATTATCCATTTCTAAGAATGGATAATGTGGCTTCAGGATGGGCCTTTTTTCTCGTGATATTTCGAAGAAATTTGCCATTTATCGCGATTTTTTGATGAAAATTGCCGATTTTCGCGATTCTTTTGTCAAAATTTGCCACTTTATCGCGATTTTTTGGACTATGTTATTTTTTTTGGAATCTTTTGGGGGAAATCTGCCTTCTTTGGGGATTTTATGACGAAATTACCCATTTTCTAATGAATCTTTTGACAAAATTTACCGAAAATTAGTCGTTATTTCTTGATTTTTAACGAATTTTGCCGTTTTTCAAGGAATTTTTGACGAAATCTGTCGTTCTTCGGGATTTTTTAGACAAAATTTGCTGTTATTTTTTCGTGATCTTTTGAAGAAATTTTCCTTTAATCGCGATCTTTTGAAGAAACTTAACGTTTTTCCCAATCTTTTGTTGAAATTTGCCGCTTTTCGCGAATCTTTTGTTGAAATTTGCCGTTTTTCACGAATCTTTTGACAAAATTTGCCGTTTTATCGCGATTTTTCGGCCTATATTTGTTATTTTTTCGCGAATCTTTTGACAAAATTTGCCATTTTATCGCGATTTTTTAGACTATATTTGTTATTTTTTCGCGATCTTTTTGGAAAATCTGTCTTTTTGGGGGATTTTGTGGACGAAATTATCCATTTTCTCGCGAATCTTTTGACAAAAATTGCCGAAAAGCAGTCATTATTTCGTGATTTTTAACGAAATTTGCCGTTTTTTTTCACGATCCTTTGACGAAATTACGCGTCCCAAGGGAGGCATAAGAGTCATTTTTTTGCATCCGTCGCCGATTTTTTGCATAATTTACGCGCTATAGCGCGTCCGCGGGATCGCTGATAAAAAGTTACCGATTTGCATTCCGGTTTTCGGAGCGTTCCGGATACCGGGACGCCGGATAACGGATCCTATACTGTATTTTTATTTCTGAATGGAAAAAATCAGGCAGTAAAGTATGGTAGTATGGGTAGGGGAGAGGTGAGGGAATGATATTTGCATGATATATCTTACATTTTTAAATATTAAATTTGTTTATTTTTAAATTTTACGCCCTGCCCCTAATAAATAAACTTTAGACCTTCTAATAAAAGTATAAATAAATAAAAATAAAATGAAATTTAGAGCATTTATATGGCTGGGAACCACTTTTTGCACTATTGCAGAGAATAACCCAGGTGTTCTTATTCAGAAAATATGTAATCGATTGACACTATCCATTTTTTGATCCAAGCAATATATCATTGAGAAAATACTGTCAAATTGGGCATTTTGAATTGAATTTCTGGAAGCGACAGCATGGGAAGGGAGAAAAATCTGCAAATACGTGACAAGAATCTTTTATATCCCGACAAGTTATGTATTTACCGAAAATGGAAAACGCTATTCAAGTCCAAATCACTTCAATAATCAGGCTTATTAATTTTATATCTTTACAGTTACAAATTAATCAGAACATGTATCCAAGTTTCGCATTGATGTGTAATGAATTTAAGATTTACGAACCACCTATAAAAACCACCAAGAAATATATTTCCAAAGATTTCATAAACTGAAGTTTATTATTGCTATTAATACTTTTACAAAACTTATTGTCTGTCCCACACATCTTGTGAACAATTAAGTCCAGTTCTGGCCTGGTTTGACTTTTTAGAAAAACAAAGCGAGCCGAATCTTTTCCCCGTATGAGTCTGCTATAAAATATTGAGCCCGGGTTAGACACAATATAACTGTCTGATGCTGATCTCTGCTCTGGAAAGTTATATTTCTGCATTTATGTTGTCAAACTTGCATTGGCTTGTGATGTACATTTATGCTTATTCTCATTAAAGCTGTATACATTGAAAATAGCTCTTATTACTTACCCATCATACGTAGTATAGGGTAAGTCTTGCAATCGTTTTGAAAATCGAAAAAAAATTTTTGACGGATTTACACGTTTTAGATAGTGGAGATTCCGAAAAACATATTTTTAGAAAAAAATTTCTGCCGTCCGTCTGTCTGTCTGTCTGTCTGTCTGTCTGTCTGTCTGTCTGTCTGTCTGTAAACGCTCTATCTCCCGAACAAATTGAGATAGAGACTTGAAATTTTGTATGTAGTTAGTATGTAAGAATGGGACGAACCCTATTTAATATCAGCAACCTCGATTATCCGGAACTATTTTTTTCGGACTCTCGAAAAATTCGTTCTGATGAAAGGTATATAAAAATTTTCGAATTTTTTTGTTCTAAGGAGTGGACGTAAAAGGCAATAAAATAACACACATTTTGCATATAGAACGAAGTCGATCGGATTATTAGTTGCCGAGGTATTTGTAATTTTGTTTTCCACATTCTTCGATTTTTCATCACCCTGTATTTCATTCAAATTTCAATTCAAAAGTATATTTTAATTGGAAATGAGACGCTTAATCCGACGCAGTTGATTGTTAGTTAATAGACTTATTATTTTTGGAGTTATAAGGATGTTTCTTTTACGCAGTTCGGTACTACTTGAGTAGTTTGGCGTTTTATATAATTTGTCGAAATTGGTACATCAGCAGTTCTTTAATATAGCATTACTATGTATATTAACAATATTTAAATTTTGTTTATGAATTGCAATGCATTGTATAGATAGTTTCACATGTTTTATTTTCATATGCATATCCATGATGGGTAAGTATTACGGTGGCCCCCAACGACTAGTTTTTTGTTTTTGATGAAATCTTTGTAATGGGCTGTAGGCCCGCTAATTTTTTTTATTGGCTCGTCTTACCCGTATGGCCTGTTCAATTTTTTGCTGGTTTGCTGGCTGCGTCCATGAAAACCCCAAATTTATAAACAAAACCATCCATGCTAAATGCTATTATGTAAAGGAGTTGTAATTTTTAAATCTACATATCTGTAAAAAAATCTGTATTTCTCCAAAGAGAGAAATAAGTACACTATCATTCAGCTATCATATAAAAGCAAATCCACAGTAAATTTTTTTAAAAAAAGCAATAATAATGTTATATTAAAAATTTTATAAAGAGTTTTTATGTATTTTTATGATTGTAATTTTACTATGTTTAAATTTTTATTTCAGACTTCACACGATGAAGCCTTTGATGCCCACTGTCAAGATTTATGTGATACAGCATGGAAATATAAAAGTAATTTTGAAATATATTTGTTATGAAATCTTCCTATGTTGATTTTTTAAAATTCTTGTTTTTTTTATTTATTTATTTATTTATTTGGGATATATCACCTTATTAGAAATTCATATTTCTAATAAGCTGTATAATAATAAATATGCAGCTAATGATTCATCTTATCGGCATCAAAATCTGCATTGAAATATTTATTTATGTGCAGTACCTCATTCAATGTATACTTTTGTTTTCTCTGGTATAAAATAGAATAATGCAAAGAAAAAAAAATTAAATTTCAAATACATTTTAATTGATAATCCATTTTTAATTTTTTTTTTTTTTTTTTTTTTTTAATTTATGAATGTTACAATCTGAATTTTAAATTTTATTTCGTAAGAATGTACCAATTATTCAGTATATGGCAATACTACTTAGATATTTGGTTAGATCAAATATTATACTACTTGATCTGCCGAATATTTAGTTAATCAAAATATTGAAAAATTCAGTCTGATGAGTATCAAGGCTTCCAGCCAAACCAAATAAAGAAAAGTTAAAAAAATATTTCAAAATTCCTTAAGTAATTTCAATTTTTAACATTCAATAAATAATAATAATCAAAAAATTATGAAACATAAACATATTTAAGTAGCAAATATTGCTTTTACATTATTTAATTGGCTGTTAAAAAAGTGACAATTAAAAAATTAACTGTTAATTGCAACATTCATAAGAATTAATAATACATAAATGTAAATGTAATTGTAATTTGTGTTAGATTGATTTGAGTTAACATTAAAAAATTGATTTAGCTATTGTCTTAAATCATGATTTGAAACTAAAATAAATATCAATTTTTTAAAAAAATGACAATTCAGAGCTAACATTAAAAAAAAAACTCATCCATCTGCATTAATATATATATTGCATGTATTATACTCTTTATAATAGTTATTGTATAATTGTTTATGTATTGCAATATAATGTTAAATCGATTTAGTAGGATCCAATTTAAGCAAACTTGCAAGTCTCAACATTCTTCAATTTAAGAAAATGATGATTTAAAAATAAGATAATTTAAGTAAAAATTGTATATAAAAAAAATTACAACTACATTATCTCCCTTGAAAGCCTTACAAAATTTAAGGAATCTCCCTGTATATTTCCAGCTTCTGTAAATAATTGCTTACTTTAGTTATTGCCCTCTGATGCATTTGACAACTTCCATGCTAAATTACCGCAATTTGAATAATTTTTATTTTATCTTTTATTTACTTTCTGGCAGGGTTGGCAAGTTTTTGACAGTGTGCGGTTTTATCCGGTTTAAACCATGGTTTGAGATCGCAGAGATCGCTTTATAAGACTTTCTCAGTCTTGGCTGGCGGTAGATTAAGGGGGGGGGGTGGTGGACCCCTCACTAGTTGCCGAGCATGGGGTCTTTTGTAAGTCCCCTATGATTAGGCTTCGATGATGTAACGGTGATACCACCCTCGCTCGGACCTGTTCCGACCCCTCTCATAAGTACTGAGTGGGTGTCTCTGTCGCAGGGACTAGAGGTCAGGTCAAGCCTTCGCGAAGCGGGAGACGGCCGAAGTGGGGGCCCTCGGGACCCTGTGCAGGCGCCGACCGTTAGCGACGTATGATAGCCAGCAGTGGCTTGGTATACGTAACCAAGTCTTTAAACCATGGTTTAAACCATCATGTCTAAAACCTCTTGTCAAAAACCTCGTCAGAAACCTCAAATACACACTGATCTGTAAAATTTTACATTAAATATCTGTCACACATACACAACATTAGATGTAATACTAAAAATTCACTATTACTCTATTGTAAAATACCATTTTCTGGAAAAAAAAAAAAAAAAAAAAAAAAAAAAATCTGTCATAAATCAGAAAATTTGGCCTGCCTCCAAACTTGCTCAGCTAGTAATGCTTCTTCTATCAAGCCCAGTTAACTCAGCATCGACTGAGAGAATATTTTCTAACTTTGGCTTCATACACTCTAATCTCAGAAATCGTTTAGGTGTAAATATGCTAAATTGGTTATATGCTATAGGATAGGGTAAAATTGATCCAGACTATTAATTACATAAAATCATTTTCTTCTGTTTGAATATTCTAAAAACAAAAATGTTTTACTGTAATTAAAATAATTTAATTTTTTTGTAATTGTTAAATTACAGTAATTAATGTTAAATAAAAAATTACTTAAATCATTAAGATTTATTCAATGTTTCCCTCTTGTTCTTAAAATGTTTTAAGGCACATTACATGTTTTTGACGGTTTAAGCCAGTATTTGACGGTTTAAACCAGTTTTTGATGCTTGTCATGTCAAAAACCAGTTTCTGACATCAGAAACCCAACCCTGCTTTCTGGCAAGCGCAATATTACTGTAAAATCTCCTTTAAAAATTTCTCTTTGATTTTAAAATAGCTGTTTTAGAATGTAAGATATTTTACAGTTAAATTTTTGCACATCTTCCTCTTTTTCAAGTATTTTCATTTTCATCTCTGAAAGAGTAAATGAAATGTGTTTTTAACTTTAGTTTTGGAGCAGCAAGTGCATAAACTTGAACTTTCTTGGGGTGAACAAATGGATCGGTTTGATATGGAACTGAGAACACCTGGTAGAGCATGTGAAATGCATGAAAAATTGTCTTCACCATTCAGGAAAAAGTAAGTAAAAATTTATTGTAAATTGTAATATTTGCATACTTTTTATTCTTCTCAAATAACACTTAAAAATTTATGAACTTCATGCGCATCTGTTTGATTTTTTCCTCCATCAACTCCCCCCTCCATCCTTATTCAAGGAAATTTATTCAATGCAATAAAATTTTTGATATAATAACATGACTAGATATTTAAGGGTCATTTTCAAAATTCACTTACATATGAGGACCCCAGAAGCCAAGGGGTACAAGTGACAAAATTTCGATTCGGAGTAAATGGAGTTTAAAGATAATTGATGTTAAATTGGAACATCAATAACATTTGAGTGAATTCAAATAGGAAATTTCTGCTTGTTGCATTCTGGTCTTTGAACTCTTATTTCAATAACTGTTAAAAAATAAAGTACAATTTTCTTTAAATGTATAATTAATCAATATTGTTTGTTTTTCAAAAAAAGTGGTTTGCCTCTATAACTCAGCAAATAATAAGAAAATCACTTATATTTCTTTACCTGAAATGAAAAAAAAAAGCATATTTTTAGGTCGTCTGTGTATTTAGTTTATTTTTTTTTCAATTATGTCACTTATACCCCTTGGCTTCTGGGGTCCTCATATGCTGTCTCAGAGGAAAAAGAAAAAAATTCAAATGTACATTAATATTTAAAGCTTAACTTAAGCTTGAAAACACTGTTGAATACGAAGCATCAAAAGGTGGTGCATCCATAAATTTCTTGATTACTTCAAGAAAGCTTATGTACATAATGAATAAGTTACAACACATGATCAGATTCATAAGTAATGAGCCTCACTTTATTTTGACGCTAGCATATATCAGTGCACGAACTGGGGGTGTTGACTTATATATTGACATATAAAGGCTGAAAAAAAGCATCACACGCAAGCAAAGGGAAATCAGGGATGTCTGCAAGATTCACCATGATAACCACTGTCACACCTCCTTCATCGTGAGCACTTACCTGGCTCGGCTGAACATTCCAATTGCCCCACATCCTCCCTATAGTTTTCTCCTCTCGCCCCCTGACTTCTTGTTTCTGCGCTTAAAATCAATGCTAAAAGGTAAACGCTTTAACTCAATTGAGGACATCCAAGAAAATGTCAATTCAACTCTTGAAGTCATCCCAGAACATGCCTATGTGGAAGCCTTCAAGTCATGGAAATGCCATCTACAAAAGTGTATTGATGCAGGAGGCACCTATTTTGAAAAATACTAGGCAAATGTACCAGTTCGCTCAATAAACCTCTTCCTATGAACGAAGGCTCATTACTTATAAATCCGACCATATATATTTATATTTATGTTAGAGTGATGATATTTTGTTCAAAAGGGGAACACTCTTTTGTCCAAAAGTATTCTCCCGTCAATAAATAAATAAAATAAGTAAATGTCTCTTGCATCAGATCACCATTTCAATCTAAACCAAAACTTTAAATAAATGCACGTTCTTACAGTGTATTCTAAATTTTTGTCAAAGTAAAAGCCTTTGTCTGAAAAAAATATAGCAAAAATTTCTGAAATACAATTAGAAATGCTTTTGCTTTTGCAAGTTTGAAAATTCTAAGATAGACCATTAAAAGTGCAAAGAAGCTAAAAAGGAAATGAAATGAGTAAAAAGTCAATGATAATAAATGTGCAAGAAGTATGACATGACAAAAGTTAAAATAGAATAACAAATGTTTTTACTCATAACAACTTTATATATTGACCAGATAACTTTAATAATTCTGTTATATATATCAAAATGTACCTCAGGAACTGTAACAGGTTGATAAAGATATATTCAGGTTGATAAAGATTTATTCAGTTTGATACATAATAATGCTGAATATCTGCCAAACTTGACTAATCTGATGCTGGAATACAGAGGGTTAAATATAAAATAGTTAAAAACTCACAAGAAATAGAAAAACTGTTTAATAACCTTCATGTTTAAAAGCAATAAGGAAATTTAAGCTTAAACATTTATCTTTACCTATTAATGATTAATTGATAAATACCTCAATAAATCATTTTAACTCTGTAACCTTTATTTAAATTATCAGTTTTACTTCATTTATATCTTAATTTGATTTATTTGTTAGGTTTTATTAACAAATAAAATGCTAAATAAAATTATAATTTGATAAAAGAAAACCATTCTGGCACATTGTGATATGTATTTTAGAACTTAACTAATGTTCAGTTTATTGCAAAGTGTGTAGATCATATAAGGAACTGCTGAACTAAAGAATTCACTCACATTAGAAGCTATGGGCAGTAATTGCTAAAAATAGATTTTTACTGCATTTTGCATTTTTCAAAAAAAAAAAAAAAAAAAAAAAAAGATGTTTGAAATTATTGTATGAAAAAAAAAAAAAAAAAAAAAAAAAAAAAAGAAAGAAACAATATCCTGTTGTTATTGAAAAGAGGTTTTATAATCTGTTCTGTATGTTTGATCTTATTTGATATGTTCTTATTAATCCTTTTTAAATTATGAATTGTACTATTTTACCTTAGATCTCTCATGGAATCTATCCGCTTGCAAGAAGAAAAACAAGTTAAAGCTCGTGAGCAAAGGGAAAGATTGCTCGAAGAAAAGCTGAAAAGAGCCAAAGAAATTGAGAAAAAAGTACTACTTATATCTTTTTTATTACTTAAAAAAATAATTATAGAAATATTCAATTTTTTTTTTTTTAATTTTAACAGTTAAACTGTAATTTTTTTCCTCCTTAATTCATGAGTTCTATTTCATTTCTGATTATTTTTAAGTTTTTTTTCTCTCTCTCTCTCTCTCTAATTGATGTGAAAGTAGAATTTAACAATAGGCTTTTAAATGCATGTTTATTTGCAGTAAAATTTTTATGTAGAACTAAACCTAAAAACATGTTTATCCTTTTCTTTTTCCACTGCTGTTATAGAATGTTTTTTTCTTTGGAATTAGTAATTTGTTCTAACTTAATTTGTTTTAATGTATTTTGTTTCCATCTGAAGAAAGTAAAAAATCTGAACAGTAATTCTTCATTATAAAATTGACGTTTTTTATTTTATTTTATTTTTATTTTTATTTTTTTATTATTATTATTATTTTTAAGGTTGCAATTATAGTTAATAATTTCACCTCCACTCTAAAAGTATCATGTTTATACTTTTTAAATTTGCTCCATTTTAAGTTATACATATCATGCTTTCTTTGCCATAGTTTAACTAAAAATATTCAGACATCACTTGCCATATGGTGACTAAGCAACATGCCATTTTATTATTTTATATATTTTTTTACTTTTTGCTATTATCAGGTGTTTTTATATGCAGTTTTTAATTTACAAATCATTAATGATGATTTAATTCTATATCTTTTGTTACATATTGTGCTAAGCATGATTATTATAAGATTATAGTTAGAGTTTGTGGTAGTGTTTTCCAATGAAAAATTATGTACAAGTACTTATATACTTAACCCATATATCCCATGGACTTTGGCAAAGTAAAGCAAGAGAAGCTATCATCCTTCCCTGTATTTTGAAATTTAGTTAACTAATTTTTATGTAACTTTCATTACAAAAAGTAGGAAAATGCCTATTAAAAACATTCAGAAGAAAGCAATTCTAGAAAATTTCAATATATTTTCATTAATCATGATCCACCCATACCCTTTCCCCATCTAGCATCAGTCTCTGTTCAAATGTTGATTTACATATGTATTTAATCTTTGTCTTGCCATAGCACTCATATTTATAGCCCAGTTATAACTAGGCATGTGTATTAGGCTGTGCAAAATCTTGTCCAAGTTCATTGGCCAGCTTGCCTGCCATCAAGTTTCAAAAGGACAGCCACTGAAAGATTTCAAACTTAAAAAAGTATATTAAAAAAACTTAGAAATCTAAATTTATATTTTGCTTATAAGCTTGATACAATGATTTCAGACTATTTTTTGTTTTGCTTCTATTTTAAAAAATAGCTGAAACACAGCAGTTTGAAACTCTAAGGTGACTGACATTTTAAAAAAGACAATTAATAAGATTAAATTTTAGTGAATGGGCTTTCTAGTAAATTATCTTTCATTGTTATTACCATTTTTAGTACTACTCTGTTATCCTGTCGACCAATTTCGCCAAATTATACAAATCGCCAAACTAATAGCCAAATTATACGTATTGACATAATTTTTATTTTAAATAATGAAAAAACAAATAATTAGTAGAATATTGATAAAAATACAAATAAAAAGTCGAAATAAAAATCACTTAATGAAGTCTTAAGCAGGTGTATCGTATTTAATGTCATTGCATGTGACATTCATGATCATCCATTATTGGCATTTAATCTTATAGTTTGGTGATAATTTTTTGGTCGACGGGATAACCTAGTAGTACCCAATTTTTATTTTTCCAGGTATCATAAACTTAAAACTATATTCCTAATTTTCAATCACTGAGACCAACGCAAAATTAATGTATTGTAATATAAATTTTTCAGAGCTATAGGAATTGCAGTTATGAATTTAGGTGTGATTTTTAAGATAAATATTAAGTGTTTATAGTTTTTTTAGGTACTTACATATTAATGCCACCGCAGCAGAAGTTGTGCTAATAAAGAGCAATCTTGTTGATCGTACGCGCACAAAAAAATTTCATCAAAAAAGAGAAAAAAAGCACTAAAAATTGGCGTCGAAAATCGGCAAATAACAAGGCAACTAGGAATCCAAAAGATAATTGCGTGCATACAATAAAATTGCTCTTTATTAGTGCATTAGCACAACTTCTGCTGCAGTGGCGTTAATATGTAAGTACCATTTTTTAATATTTTTATGACTCCTATAATTTTTATGATAAAAAAATGTTTTAGTAATTAAACCTTTTTGAATATTGAATTAGTCTCAATACTTTTACTCATGTATTGAATTTATTGTTATTAACAAATGAAAATATATTGCATTCACCTGAGATATCATGAATATTTTTCCCTCATAAGATACTTGATTCAATGATGTAAAAATGTGATTCAGTATTAATCTTATTGGTTTAATTTAATATGAACTGTAATCACTACTGACTTGTAAACTTCTAATTTTTTTACATAATTTGTAAAAGAATTGTAGCCTGCATGTAATCTCTTTAGTTTCATGATAACTTTTGGAGAGATGTTTTTATTTTTATAATTCTTCTATGGAAAAAGACTTGTTCTGTTGGTGACCTCATATAAATTTTATTAAAATACAAAAAAATGACTTTTTGTTTGTTTTCTATGTTTTATGCCCCAGCTTTATTTTATAAGTTTGGCTCTTTTATAAAAAATTGTGAATTTTCACAAAATTTTAATATGTTATTAATGTATACAGTACGTCTTCATTTTTTTTTAAAGGTCATTAGTTAGTTGAAAGTGATATATGGCACAAATGTGAATCCCAAATCTAATGTATTTTATATTTCTTAGATATCTTTGTTAGTTTTATCATCTTTAAAATAGTTTATAACTTAATAATTATTACTGTAGATAATATTGATCATAATCAAGTAATTAATAATATTAATAAGAAACCATTAAATCAATAGCAGTTAATTGTTATTCTTGTTTTAGCTGCTATATAATAAAAAATCCTTTCTGTGTAAAGAATCTGTATTTAAAGAAAATGAGAGAATTGTGGAAGAAGTCAGTATTATTACATACTTTACATTATACATAGTTATTTTTTATCTTTAAGAATGTAATTTATATATAATAATATTTTCTGTATATTAGCAAAATTTTCGAAATAGCAATTTTTAAAATTTGTTTTAAAAGATCCCCCATATTTTAAAAACTTAGCAGAAAGGTAGACTTAATCATTACATTCATAACAGTAAACTGATTTATTAATATCTTTATAAATGAGTTTTCTTTTTCTTTTTTTGACAAAATTTTGCTACACAATTATATATATATTTTTTTTTATTACTTGACTATAAAGGTAATTTACATTTGTTTAGCATACTATTAAAAGGCTATTTCAATTTTTAAAAATAAAATAAAATTATGTTCACCACAAGATCTCAGCTTTTGTTTTTCTTGATTATTTTGTGATTATGAATGTAAATTACTGGTGTATTAGCAATATAATTTATTTGCTTTAAATAGTTAACTGTAATATAAAATGTATTTTTATAATGTTTTCATTTAAATACAAATAATTAAAATATTTATTTTTATCTTCTTATTTGTATTATATTTACATAATGTAGTTTTAAATAACGAATAAAAATAATGTATGGTATCTAGACCAATTTTCTTTAGTCATATTTGCCTTTGTTAGTTCTAGATCTAATCAGCTGCCATATATACCGGGTGTTTCAGAAAGGACTCCCCAATTTTAAAATAACATAACTTTGAAATAGTGAGAGATAGAAATGTGAAACAAATAAATCTGGAATTTGTTATACACCAATTTGAAAAAATTGTTCTGTGGCAGCACATGTGCATGGAGTGTTAAATAGCATCAGAAGTACAGAAAGTTCATTCATAAATCTCATTTCATTGCTGTCACATGCAAGGGAGTTGTATGGAATTAGTTATTACACAGAATTCAAGAAAATCATATTATATTTCTTGGAACAATAAGTTTTTATTGTATCGGAATACCATCAATTAAATTGAAATCTGACGATGACAAAGCGAAGCTTTAAAAAAATTCAATGTTAAAAAAGGTCCAGACCAGAAAACAATTTACAATTTATTTAACAAGTTTGAACAGATGGGTGGTGTGCCTGATGATTTAGTCAGAAATGTGGGATGCAGTTTATCAGTCATGCAGCCTGAAAATGTGCAAGCAGTCAAAGAAATTGTTAAAATTGTCCTCGAAATCCATAAAATGAGCTGTTGCTGAAGCAGGATTCTCAAACACGACTATGTACAGAATAATGCAAAGGGGCCTGAAACTGTTTCCTTATAAAATACAATGTCATAATCACAAATACAGCTCTGCGACAAAGAGAAGTTTTTGCAAATGTGTTTTTTCAGATGATTGATGAAAATAAAATTAATGTTGGCTATGTATGGTTCGCCATTGAGTTTCATTTTTATTTAGAGGGATTTGTGAACAAACAAAACAGGTGGATATGGAGCACTGAAAACCCATTTGTGTGTCTTCAAAATCACTGCATTCTGCAAAAATTACAGTATAGGCTGGACTGTCCAGTAAAAGAATCATTGGGCCCTTTTTCAGGAAGGAAATGATTAACTCATTTTGTTATATTAGAATTTTACAGCAATTTCTTGCCACATTTCAAGCTCTAGAGGATGCACCAGAGAATTCATAGTTTATGCAGGATGGGGCCCAACTGCACCATACTATGATAGTGTTTAAATTCCTCAAGGAATACTTTAGTGAGAGAGTCATTACTTTAAGTTATTCCCAAGTGATAGGCATTGGTATGGTTTGGCCACCATATTCCCCGAATCTCAATCCATGTGACTTCTTTTTGTAGGGCTACTTGAAACAGGGTTGGAAAAAAATCATGATTTTTAAAAAAAAAATAAAAAAAATCGGATTTATTTGATTTAAATCAGATTTATTTGATTTAAATCAGATTTTTTTGATTTAAATCGGATTTATTTGATTTTTTTAGAATCCTATTTTTAATTGTTGTGTTTTTATGTTTTTGCAATACATGGAGCATTTTTTAATAATAAATAACTAAAATAGAATAAATAATATTTATAATTTATAAAAATAACATAAGAAATAATTATATAGTTGTCTGAGCGAAGCGAAGTCTTTATACTCAGAGATACGTAACGATATTAAAATTCAAAAAAATTCTTTCGTCAAGCAAATCTCAAAAAGTACTTGTCGCATTTTGATTCTGTTTGTACCAATAGTTACCTATGAAGGTAATCTGTTGAATGCACCTACTTTTAAAAATTAATTCCAAATAGTTTAAAAGTTATATTAAAAAAACTGATAAAAAGCACAATTTATGTGCATACGTCACAGAAATTTGGTGAGCGTGATTTTCACCGGTTGGACATTTTCGTAGATAACCGAATCAGTACATGGAGTAAATAGTAATCATTTTCGCACTCAGAAATATTGAATGCAATAAAACATTTTAAAATTTAATCATGCAGGAAAATAAAACTGTTATTTTTTTATATTAAAAAATGTCATAAAAACTTTGATTTTGAGATTTTGTGATAATCTCTTAACAGCACTTTTTGATCGCTAAAAGAATGTTTTACATATTTCGCGTGTGAAAATTAGAAACAATTACGTTTTTAAATAAAAAGTTTCTTTTATGACATCATTTTCCCTTTATATTTATTTTCATTGCATGTTTTCTTTTAATTTATATTTTGTTTGTGTATGGAAGTCAATTCTGGTCACTAATTTTTCGGCACAGATACCACAAGCGCATCAGATTTGGCGCAATTTTTTTCAAAGCCCATTTGGCGAAAACTCCCTTTTCAAATAACGCTTACATACACATTTTTAAATTATTTTCTATTTTCAAAAAGAACTTACAGTAAATAAAATAATAATAATAATTAATAACTATAAAAAGAAATATTTTATATAATTAAAAGAAGGAAGTGAAAATAAATAAACATTTTATGAGTAAATAAACAAATAATAAATAAATAAAGCCGGGTTACCATCTCAGGTAAAATAATGCCATTTTGACGCCAATTATGTACCCTGGTGCATATGTGACATTTTTTCCCCATTTTTCATCCGTTTCCTGTTGGCATACAACTTTGAAATATGGAGTATGTATGCATACCTGGGAGCAGTACTGGAATTAGACATTGATTTTTTTTAATTCGATCCAAAACGGGCAACGGGGCTATTTTTTAAAGTTTTATAAATTTATACTGCATAAAGGAGCCACTTACCTATTTCTATATACCAGAAGAAGTAAGTGGTATGTAAAAACAATTATAGTATACATAAATAAAATACTTGAGATAATATACTAGAGATATAAGCACCGGCTTTGGCGAGATTTTTTATGCCAATTAGGCAAATACATCGTTTTGATTACCAGATGCATATAGCATGCTATAACAACACGTTATTTATTTATTTCAAAATGAAAAAAAAAGGAATAAATGAAACATTTCCTGTTATTAAAAAAGATATAACAATCAATAAATGATAATATTTTTAGAACAAACAATTTATTATAACATTTATATGATAACCAGCATGTTAGGCAACTAAACGCCATTTTGGCACCAATTAGGTACCTCGGTGTATATAGGGCATATATATGTGCCATATTTATTTGTAAAACTGAGCATGAAAGTTTACCAGGTGTGTTTTCATAGGCGCTTATATCTTTTTGCAACATAGCGCACCTTTCGAAGCCAAAACTGCACAAAAGAAAAAATAATCAATATTTGCAGCATTTTTTTTTATTTTTATGTAATGCACATTTTGTAATCAGTAGGCTCGATAATCAGACCTCGTTTTTTTGCTTTAAAAGATGATATTTCATACGACGTCTTTTTGGGATTCGTCGTTTTTCCATATTTGATAGTATGTGTCTACTCGTTTTGTACCCTTTTTTGTAACTTTCTTCTTTATTAACAGCGACATCTGGATTTCCTATTTAAATAAAAATTCTTCTAAATACAAAGAATTTTGTTAAAATAAATAAATAATAGGAAATGCGGACATCTATTGCTCAAAACACAAAATTTTTCCTATTGAGTTAATAAAAATCAATAAAAACATAATTTTTATGATAGTAAAAAGGTGACTTATGTAATAACAGAGTCATATATTATGTACGTTATGGATTAAGTATGAATATTTCAATGAAAAGTGATATTTCAAAAGTATTATGAAATTAGTTAAAAACCATTTATTTTAAACTAAATGAATAAAAGATTTACCTTTATAATGAAATAAATGGGATTTGAAAAATTATTGGAAATTTATCACCATAGATGTATCAATATTACAATCAGTACCTTGTATGCAAAATGGAAAAATTAGCAATACTTTTTGTACCCGAAAAATGGTCGTTGCTTTTTTTAAGGTTAAAAAGTAGATTACGAAATATTCCTATATAGAAATGCCAAACCCTCGCTTATTGCATAGCAGAATTTTTTTATAGGAAAAGTTTTTTTTTAAATCCGCAGAATGTTCCAATTTAATAAAACATTTTCTGTATTAAAATACCGGTATCCAAAATGCCGGAGACTTGGCAGCTCTGCCTATAACATTTTAATTAATCACGGTACTTTTTTTAATCGGATTCAAATTTAGTGAAGACAACGTTTTTTGGCCGAAAGCAGCTTTTTTCCACATGTGTAACTACGATACAATTCCTTGATGTTGACTTATGAATGTTTTGACTTATGCTATTATTGCTTCCTCTCATTTATTTATTTGAATTTTAAATAAGATGACTCAAAATCGTGTTTTTTAAATATACGAAAAAAAAAATGCATTTCGAGAGAGGGCGAAAAGGACAATATTTGGCGATTTATTACCTGCGTTTGGCTAAGTGTCTTACTACCTTGTATTTAATACTCTTCACAATACTTCGCTGTTATATGGACTTAGGCGCTTTTATAAAAAGTTTTACGTAATTCGGGCTTAAGAAAGTGAGTTTTTTACTGAATAATACAAATAAATGAAAAATGAATACTAAGAAATACTAATAAAAAAAATGAAGCATTATATTGATCTAAGTATATTTAAAAATTCATCTGCTAGCACTAATTAGATAATTTATGTGCAGGGGTGGGGAAATTTTCCAAATTCTTACCAGCCAAGGATTTATTTCGCCAGCCCGCAAGATGCAACACACGCAGTTGAAAATAGTTATGACAAAATCGCACGTGATTACAAACAAAATTACTATTACTACAATGCATTTTCATAATTCTTTTTTGTATAATATTAAGAAATATATGTAACAAAGGTAAGATTAATATTAGATAGAACTTAGTACCATACTTACACTGTAATAATTTGGAAAGTTAAAATATCTAGATTAAAAAAGTGTTTCTGATAATGTGCCTATTGACTACAGTTTTTCAAAAACTAAAAATGCACTCGCCTTATGAGAAAATCCACTCGCCACTGGCAAGCAAAATGATGTATTTCCCCACCCCGGTTTATGTGTATATAATAGGAGATAAATAGCTTTTGATTCTGTATTTCTATGCTATAAAGCATTAACGTTTGTGTGTTTTTCGTTAGCATTGGGAGTACCTAGCCGATTTAAAAAATAATGTGGGCAAAAAATGTTGGTAACCATCTTTGCTGCAAAATATACTATATTTTGCGTAGGAACAATAATCACCATCAATGCACGAGCAAAAAAAGTTCTAAAATTGAGAATTCTTTGATGTTGATATGACTAAAAATTTTAAATCTTTTTTTTTTTTTTGGTGGCAACTTTTAAGATATAATATTCTCGTTATGAACGATTTCTAAAACATTCATTAATTTCACATATTAAACATTTTTTTTCTAGAAAAAGTTTTAAACCCAATTTATTGAGAATATTGCAATTTCTAGGATACTGTTGGGGTCAGAAACTATAACTTTGGCATCACAGTAACTTATAAGATGTAAGTGCTCGTTTATGACAAATTTTTAAAAAAGGATTCCTTAACTCTTATCGACAACTTCATTGCATCCGTGGAAAACAGATATTCAACATTATAAACTATTCGGACAGATTTCACACCATATAAAATACACTCCATTTCTCTTCAAGCATAATAGTTTATGTTATTTATAGTTTCTGAAATCGGTGCGAAGCTTCTGTTTATGCTCATGACATCATTTCAAAGAGCTATATTTCCAATATAGGAAAATTTGGTGTTTTATTTTCTGAATTACTTTTAACATTTTGCATATTTCCAATTTTATATCCATTCATGGTTTGCTTTTCTTTTATAAAAATAGTATATGCGACAAGATTTTGTAGTTCTACGATTCGATATGCTTATTTTCATCATTATATTTTATCACAATGAATGACCAATTAAAGGTAACATCTCATTTTCTTTACTTATCGCAAGTTATTAAATGTGTATTCTCAGCAATATCGCTCAGACTAATCCCTCTGAGGGAAGTCCTAGTTAAGAAAATACTTATATACTAGTTACTGATTGGTACTAAAAATTAAACATCCAGGATTTAATCTAAAGCCATTCTATTATTTTGTAATTGAATTGTGCAAACTAAAATAAGAAATAAATTTAAATATGTTATAAATGAATAGAAAATGGCAAAATTTAAAAAACAAATTAAATACAGTAGACTCCCTCAAATTCCAGAGGTTGTGCGGATTTTAGAATTTTGCAGATTTCTGGTGATTGCTTTGTTTATATTTTTTTTAAAGTAATTTGAATGTAATTAATAATGAAATCAAAAGTATAATGAATGCTTTCAATATACTAAACTATTAAAATAAGTAATAAACTAAAATAATAAAAATTTAAATTTTTAAAATGATTAAAATACTAAAAGCAAAGATCAAGTTAATAATAAAAAATTTACAATTAAGTATTCATTATAAAGATTAAATGTTTTTTCCTAAATTATTCAATGAAACTTGCCTCATAAAGGTACATTACTAATTCACATCAGGATCATAAAATAATGAAGCTTTATTTCAGGTTTAGTCAAACTTAATCACTAAAAGAGCTTGATAAATACATAAATATATTTGGTAAAATTGCGATTATTAATGATATCAGCAATATCTTGATTTTTTTCAGAAATAAATTATTTTTTTCTTCGTGAAAAAAACAAGAATTCAATAACATTAACAAAAATTACAAATTTAAAAATAAATGGAATTGATATAAAGCTAAAAAAGTCAAATTTTGTACCTACATCTGAACTGAATTTTTCATTGTTTACATCCATAAATTATGTGCGGATTTTAGGGAGGATTTTAGGAGGAGATTTTAGGAGTGCGGATTTGAAGGAGTCGACTGTATTCATTTAATGCAAGCTATTTATTAAGGGATAAAAATCACAATTAATTCACTATTTTTTAAGCAAATACGGATAAATCAGGGATTTAATTGTTTGAACAAAAATACTAATTTAGAAGCATTGTCTATTTCTATTTCTGTCGAAGTTTTGAATGAACTAGTCCAAAAGAAGAAAATTGTCTTTCTACTCCAGCAGATGAAGCCACGGCTGTTGTTAATTGATAAATAAATTCAATTTCAATATCGCTGGTTCTCTCTTTACCTCCCGTTACATAAAAGAACTTCCACCAATCATAATATCAGGAACTTTTTTCTCAAGCAATAGTATAATTTTTGGAATGGACCATTTTTTGCTTGAAAGTGTTCTACAGTGGTGAGAAGATTTGAACAATTTTCTTTAATGAATGCCAAACCTTCATTATTTTCCTCTACACTAAGCAAAATTTCATTTCGATTTAGAACAGAGGGATTTAATAAAACCTCAGCAAAATGACAGCCATTAATAGCTTGTTCATATCTTGCTTTAAAGTTTGTAATTCTATCTTTATTTAATACATTTTCTAAATTTTACCCCCAAATTTTCCTTTGATATGTGCATTCATGTGATATTGCAAAAAAATTTATTTAAATCAAGTGATTTTTTTAAAAAAATCAGTTGATTTAAATCTAGATTTAAATCTTGATTTAAATCAGTTGATTTAAATCATGCCAACCCTGACTTGAAAAACCCTGTTTATTCTAAGAATCCTCAAAGGTTGGAACAGCATGAACAATTCATCTGTGAGGCATGTGCATCCATTTCAGCAGAAGTATTGCAACAAGTAATTTCGAACTTTACCTTTAGGTTGCATCATGTTGTTGCTAAGAAAGGTAACTATATTGAAACCATTGAAATGTGATTTGATCTCAGTTCTGAAAGCTCACTTTCAGAGACACAGTTTTGTGATTGCAGTGCTCTTTTGTGCCCAATATTAGAACTATTTTTTCAAATTGCTGTATAACAAATTCTAAACTTGTCTGTCTAACATTCCACTTGTATCACATTTCTATCTCACACTCAGAGTTGTTGCTGTCATTCATCATTGCACCAAATCACAACAAAATGCTTCATTTGGCGAGTCAATGAACAATCTGACTCACCAAATTGTGAGTGCTCAATTTCTGCTCTGTTTTTTGTGTGTGTGTGATTATAATTGTGATTGTTATCCACGTTGCTGTATGATTGATGTTGCTTTTCATCTTCAATCACTCCGTACCATTTAAATTATTATTTATAGAGATACTGACTCAATTCAGTTTAATAACAACCAAAGATACAGAAAGGATTATACAATAAGTATTTCTCTGTTGTCAGTTTATCACTATTTATGCGTTAGTAAAATAAAAACTAAAATTACTCTCATCAAATTGAGAAAAGTTTTGCTGAAATGCGACATTGAATTTGCAATTTACCACGCTGCAAAGTATCATTGGCCAATCATGAATTTTTTTTATCGGTTATAGTCAAATTTTCACAGCAATTTACCTTAGAAGAATGTTTGAAACATTTAGACATTTAGGAGACTTTTAGAATGTGCTTATTTTTAATAGATTTTGTAATGTGTAGTAAAATTTCTTCTTTCTAATCAATAACAAAAATTTATGGCATTTTAGGATACAATGAAAAAAAAAAGGGTTAAAGGCAGGGCCGTAGCTAAAGGGGCGCTATGGGCGGCTCAGCCCCCCCTAAAATATTTTGAGCCCCCCCCTGGAAAAAGTTCCAAGGTCATTAAATGTTCCGAAAATTCAAATGAAATTCTGTTCAAAAATCTAATTTAGTTTTGAGACCCTTTAACAGTTTTGCAGAGTTACTAAATTGTATCTAAAATACGTGTTTCAACACTCCCTCATCCTATTGGTACATATGAAGATAACAGGATGTTTAATTTTGCACCAGTTATACAGCCAAAATTTTCATCATCATATACTTTTCTTAGCATAAAATGAAGTTATTACAACAGTTTAGTGAGAAACACAGTACCTACAATGTGAATATGCACTAATTTATCTTTCTGCATTAGATAGAGAACAAAAAAATATGAGCCCCCCCCCCCCTACATTCCCTTGAGCCCCCCCCCTCTATATTCCCGTGAGCCCCCCCTATCGTACACTTCTAGCTACGGCCCTGGTTAAAGGTAGACTTCTTGGTGTTTCACACCAAATCTATTTTGCTAATTTCTTTTTCATTTGACTCAGGGCTGGGTTTTTGCCGGCAGAAAATAGTTTCTGCCGTGACAGTGGCAGAAAGTGGTTACAACCGGTTTTAACCAGCAGAAACTGGCAACAACTGGCATAAACTAATTTCATGACATAATCTGAGACTTTTTTAGTAGTATTAAATTGCTTATATACATTTTATTAAGGATATATTGTGAATAGTTTAAATTAATGTGTGAATTAATAGTTAAATTAATTTGTGAATAGTTTAAATTTTTTACTTATATGTTTTTAAAAGAACCATTTTTCTTTGTATGTAGTAGTAGTTAATTTTTAAGTTATAATGATAAAAAATTATAGAATTTTTCGTAAATTTCTTTTTTTTTTTTTTTTTTAAGAGAAATTCAACCATAAACAGTAATATCAATAGTTAAACTTATACAACACCAGATTACCATTACGAAAATTTCTGTTTTTCAAGTGACAGAAAATTATTACATTAACAAAGTATATTTATATGATCCTTTTGAAACTTTTTGCTACTTTGATAACATTCATTATCTTTATTTTAAATTTTTAACTAAATTCTTTACATATTAAATACGTCTGAATTGTGAATTTATTAAAGTTATTTCTTAGTTTCTGCCAGTTTTTGCCACTTACTGGTAGAAACTAGTTTCTGCCATGCCGGTTTTAACTGGTTATAACCTCTGGTTTTAACCATCCTGGCATAAATTTGCCAGCCCTGATTTGACTACTGTTATTTCTTATTCACCAAAACGCTAATATTGCTCAAAAGCCAGCGAGAACACTGCTCATACTGTTTCAAAGTTATGTCATTTCAGAGTTAGAGAGTCTGTATGAAACACCTTGTATATGGGTAAAAGTAGTGATATTGTGAAATTTATCTAGCAGATTATTTATAAATTTATTTTGGATGAGTAAACTGAAGCTACATATTTAGAAAGATACTTTCTTTATAGAATTTTAATATTATTCTTTTCAGTTTCTTTTAATCATTTTTATTCTATGCAGTTTTTAAAAAGTTAGTCACCATTTATTTAATTGCTTATGTGGATGATTCCCAATCAGTATCACGGTAAGAAAACAAAAATTTTGTCAAAATAATACAAAAAGAAAAAAAAAATGCGAATCACATTAAAGTATTTTGGTAAAAAATGTAAATTTAGTTAAAATATTAAAAAAAAAAAAAAAAATTACAAATTTCAACAAAAGATTAGTAAGAAAACACAACTTTATGTCAAAAGATTGCGGAAAGAAAACACAACTTTATGTCAAAAGATTGTGGAAAAAAAACACAAATTTTATCAAAAGATCAGGTAAAAAAATGTGAATTTCATCAAAAGTTTGCAGTACAAAGTTCAAATTTCAACCCCCCCCCTCCCCCCCCCCCAAAAAAAAAAGAAAAAATATATTTTGTCAAAATTTACTATGCTAGGCTGAAAAAAATTGAACCAGTATTTTTTTTTTTTTTTTTTTTTTTTTTTTAACAAAAGGAAAAGGCTGTGAAAAGAGAATAAACTTAAGAAAAATAAAATAAGATAAGATAAAAATAAGAGAATAAAGTCTGAAAAAACTTTTCAGAGGAAAAAAAATGACTATATTCAGTTGAACGAATGAAACCTTATTCCTTTTACCAATGTCAAAAAATAACCGTGAAAAACCAACCTACAGATTGGTTTGAATTTTGTGTGCTACAATTTCTCATTTTCAAAGATTGGCTGGTCTGTATTATGTTTGTTTTGAAATCCTTAGTTGACTGATATTATCTATAAGCTATGATTTATTTTGTTTGTAAGTTGATGCATTTTAAATTTTACACCGAAATCATGAATATTTGTGATATTTTAATGCAGTGTGAACTATATAGTTTATTTGAAAATTTTTCTTTCACTTTGTTAGCAATTAAATGTAATAATGTGAAACAAAAATGTTTCATCTACAAAAACTGTATATCTTTTTTTCCACTAAATGTTATAATTGAAGGATATTGAAAAAATAGATATATTCTTAACTCTTTTTTTTTTACAAACAATTATTTTAGAGACAAGAAATGAGAGCCCTGCTTGAACAAAGACAAGAAAAGCAGCGTATATTAATGGAACAGAAACTTCAGAGAGCTGAAGAAAAGCGTAAAAAGCAGTTAGAATTAATTGTTAAAAAAGCACATGATGAAGAAGAAAAGGTATGTGAAATAAATATTGATCGTCTTTCGTACTTAAATTAAAAAATAAAATATAGGATATTCATTATTTTAAAATAAGATGAAATCAAAAAATAGATTTAGAATAACAGTATCTTGAATAAAATATATTTTAAATTAACAAGGTAGAACCCGTTCGAATATCGATGAAAGAAAATGTTTAAAATGTTACTGTTTCATTGATTTATAATAAACCTACAAAATTAGCTACAATGAAAAATGCACTTTATATTAGTAAGTCTAACTCTTTAACAAATGATATTTAATCAAAAAAAAAAAAAAAAAAAAAAAAACTACTTTTATAAAACTTAAATGTAGAAATTATTAAAATTAATTTTTAATCGTACATGTAAGCAGTAAAAAATAATAAAGATCTATTGTTATGATAAAGTTATCAATTAAGGGTATTATGCTAATATTCTAAAATGAAATATATATATATATATATATGTGTGTGTAGAACCATTAGACCTACAAATAAACATCAATTACTGTAAAAACTTGTTAATGCCAAATTATATCATACAGAGGAGTTGTCAGAATTAGGAATAAAATTGGAAATCTGGTATTTAGCTCGTTATCAAGGGCAATGCTAAATAGCCACATTAATTGGGATTAATTTCTGAATGGAAATCAGGATAGACCTAAAAATAATTTCCATATTGCCCGATTAATCGCAAATGAGAACTCATTTCAAAGAAAAATATTAGAAAAATAATAAGACCATAATAGAATTATCAATATATTAATTGCAATAGAAAAACTATTTCAAAGAAAAAATATTAGAAAAATAATTAAACTGTAATTGAATATTGATAAACTTACAATTATCAATCACAACCATAATTTCCATTGAGAACAGGAAAAAGAAAATAATAATATAATTGAATTATCATTGATTAAATTAAATTGAAAAATCATGTCAAATGGAAATAATTGGACTAATTAAATTATATAATATAGGTTAACTTACAAATATCAATTTCGACCATGTGATAGCAATACAATTTTGCATTCAGTCACATTAGACAGTTAATATCCAAGTTAAAGTAGTAAAAGTAGAAAACAAATAGTTTTTATTAATAATAGATATTTAAATAACTATTATCAAAAATAATTAATTACAAAACATAAGTAGACAATTTTTTTTTAACATAATAAAAATAGTTAAACTATTTAATACTAATTACAAGTTTTAAATTATAATTATAGAATTAATTGAATCGATTGATATCGATAAATTTTGTACATGTGAGATAGATAAATGCAGATTAACTACTACAGCGTTAGTGTCACCATCTATAGTTGCTAAACACAATAAAATAATGCAAAAAATTATTTAACTATAAAAACAAAATCTTACAAATTACGATATTTATATTTAATACAGGGTTGGAAAAAACATTTCGTTTAAAAAAAATAAATAAAATAAAATAAAATAAAATAAAACGGTATTTTTTATTGGTTTAAACTAGGGGTTTTTTTTTGGGGGGGGGGGGGGGCAAACCGAATATCTATTTGTAAGCAGCCAAACTACATTGGATTAAGTTGATAATAGAAGAAAAAAAAATATTTTTCATTTAAACAGTTATCCCTTTACATAAAAATAGACCAAGTCCCACTGTATAAAATTAGAAGTCTGAAATTAGAGAGAGAAAAAAAAATATATATAAATAAAATAAAAATAAGAAATATTTTTAGTAATTTTCAAAAGATTAAAAAAAAAAATAATAAGACAGAGGATGTAATAATAATATTCATATAATCTATTGTAATCTATTATATTTGTAAACAACCTATAAACAGATGATTAAGTAGATATTATAATAATATATATATATATATATATATAATAATAATAATAAAAATTATTTTTATGTGAACAGTTATTCCTATACATATAAAATTGACCAAGGCACACTGTATAAAATTAGAAGTCTGAATTTATTCAGAAAAAATAAAAAAATAATAAAGTTAAATAAAAATAAGAAATAACTTTAGTAATTGTCGAGATATATACACAGGGTGAGTCATAAATATCGAAACAATAGGCTATCTCCATAAATATTGCCCCTAAACCCATAACTTCCAATTGGAAAGTTTCATACAAGACAATACTTTAACTTTTAGATATAAAAAAAAAAGCATATAGGTTTTAGCTTTAAACTTCCTTGAAATATGCTAGATGTCTGCAATATCTCGAGCTTGGCACTGACAGGACCCATTGGCCCAACCGTCTCATTAAACACTTATTAAAAGTGTTATTAAATTAAGTGATATTAATTAAACTCTCATTAAAATTGTCTTAAAAACTTATTGCCGCAGGCAATAAGTTTAGTAAAAATAGTAATAACGATAATGACACTTCTATTAACGGAATCATTGGAAATATATTTTAATAAATTACATAGAAATATTTTCAAAAATCTACTTTTTACTATTCAGCTTCAAAATTTATGATTGTTTTAAACCTATTTTTACTTTCTTCTATCTTTACAAAAAGAAAGTATTGGATTCATGAAAATTTTGAATTCCTGTTTTCGACGGATTCACAAGTTTTAGGGATCAGAGATACCGAAAAACATGTTTTTGCAAAATGTCTGTCTCTGAGTCACTGCACAATGAAAAAAATTGAAATCGACGTGATAAAAAAATGAGGTTTAAATCAACTGACACATTTAAACAGTAATTAAAGAAGGTGAAAATGGCAAAATTTAAACAAAATCTGTAATCGAAACTATACAGGATGGAGTTAATCACCTAGAAACTTTAAAAAAGCATTTAAACATTAGGAACCCATCTTTGTTTAAAACTAAATGCACTGTTTTGCATCAAATGTTGTTATTTCAGTATTTCTCATTTTTAAACTGGCATAAGTCAATAACCGTTGGTTACGGTAACTGTCCCATGATTTTAATAGTTTTTTAACATCTCGAAAAAACAAACAAACAAAAAAAAAGCTTTTATTTGAAACAAAAATATATTATTTAAAATGCTGAATCAAAATTAAAAATTAGACCTTTTCATTTAATCAAAAGAAAAAAATTCAACGCGACAAATAATATTTTGAGTTATAACAATTTTAATTTACTCTAAATTTTTTGAAAAACCATATTTTATTAAGAAGTTTTATGATGTGATAATGCTTACAAATTATATGGTTAACCATCACAAAACATTCAAAATTCTAACTCTATAAATAAATAAATAAAATAAATGTTTCCTGGACCCATTACAGCACATTGTTTCTTCAATTACACACATTTCAATTTGTGTCTGATCCCTTGAAACTTCACGATTTATTAAAATTGTCATAACACTCTGAGTTATGAAGATATCAAGATGAATTTTTTTTTGTTCAACTCAGAAATGGATAACGAAAAATTTTCTAATTGGAAGTTTTATCCTCTGGGGGCCTTATAAAAATCTAATTTTCGTATTTTTTTAAATAGACCCCCATGGAGTTGCAACTTATCTTATCAAAAAATTCACCTTTTTTATGAAACTTTCCAATTGGAAGTATGGGTCTAGGGGCAATATTTAAGCAGATAGCCTATTGTTTCAATATTTATGACTCACCTTGTATATATACATTCCACTTTGACTCAATTATAGAATTTTTTGCCCATAAAATCAAAACCCGATATCATTTTCACCACATCAAAATTTACATATGCACCTTTCATATCTGTATTCACCTTTAAAACTAGTTGGATGTGTCAATCCCAAAACTTTCTTCTATCTCATAAGTATATTTTAATATTTAAAAAACAACGTGGTGACCCCAAAGTTACCCACTATCAAATTTCCTCGAACATTTGACCTAGCCTAATGAGATTCTGGTATCCGAAAGGCCTAAAACGCAAAATTTAATTAATATTCTGAGAAAATGAGCTTATGTTGTGTTATGAGCTTATGTTGTGTGAGCTTATGTTAGTGCCTCATGTTGAATAATTTATACTAAAACCTAATAAGCATCTATTTATGTCAAGATCTAACAGAATCTGAAATTTGATGGAATTTCGTCCATTAGTTCTTGAGATATAGTTATAACAAAAAATTTGCAAAACGTAGCCCAGCAACACCATATCTTGGACAACTTATGCCAAAACGTAAAAATGTGTCTGATTACGTTATGGTATAAAAGAATCTGAAGTTTGATGAAATTCTGTGCATTAGTTCTTGAGATATAGCTAGTTTAAAAAAACCGTGTAAAATATAGCACAGCAGCAGTATCAGTTGAAGGATTTATAACAAAACGTAATCATCGTGTTATTATGTTATATGTCATTTTGTAACAAAATCTGAAGTTTGGTGAAATTCTGTGCGTTGGTTGTTGAGATATAGCTATCGCAAAAATCGTGCAAAATACAGCATAGCTGCACCACCTGTTGCAAGGTTAATACCAAAATGTAATCAGCGTCTAATTATGTTATATATTCTAGTGTAACAGAATCTAAAATTTGATGAAGTTCTCTGCATTAGTTCTTGAGATATAGCTATCACAAAATTCGTGCAAAATGTAGCATAGTAGCGCCACCTATAGGGCAGTTCACATCAAAACCTTATCAGCGGCTATGTATCTCAAGGTATCGCGGAATCCGAAGTTTGGTGAAATTCTGTGTATTAGTTCTTGAAATATAGCTATCATGAAAATCATGAAAAATGTGGCATAGCAGCGCCACCTGCTGGCCAATTTACACCAAAACTTAATCAGCGTCTATGTATATCAAGGGGTCACAGAATCTGAAGCTTAGTGAAATTCTGTGCATTAATTCTTGAGATATAGCAATCTTGAAAATCATGAAAAACGGAGTATAGCAGCGCCACCTGCAGGCCAATTTTCACCAAAAACCAATAGGCACTAATTCATATTAAGGTCTAACTGAATATAAAATTTTATTAAATTTCGAGCTTTATTTCTTGAGATAGAGCGCCCACAAATTTTTTGTCACATACAGACAGACAGACAGACGGACGGACGGACAGACTCACAGACAGACATTTTCTAAAAATAGTCAAAACGTGTTCAGGACCTCCTAAAACGTATAAATCCGTCGAAAACCGGAAGTCCAAAATTTTCATGAATCCAATACTTTCTTCTTGTAAAGATAGAAGAAAGTAAAAATGGCATTTTAATTTAATCATTTTGAAATAATTTTAATTCAATGCTATTAGTTGAAACAGATACTAAACTATTTATATTCTTTTAAGTATAAATGAAATTTTGTAAATGAAACCAAAATTCACCGGGTTTTATTACAAACAACATTCTTAACACAGCACATATTTTAATAAAAATTTTTTTTTTTACTTTTAATGAGAAAATTTCAATATAAAGATACAGTAATTTGCTTTTTCCCTTTGCTTTTTATAAAAATGGAGTACTTCTGTTCCCACAACTAGAAAAACGATATTAAAGATTACAAAAAAATTGATAATTAAAAAACAAATTGAGATACAGATTTCAAACAAATTGCATTTAAAAGTACATTTTTTCTCCTGTACGACAGTGTAAAAATTAAAAATGTGAGATGTTCAGAAGTTTAAAAATTTGTAGTAGCAAAAAATGAAAAACCGAAATTGCATTTCAAATTTCAAAGTGTTGCCATTCGCAAAATGCGATATGCGTTACGCAGATATGTTTGGCCTTTATAATATAGATATTAAGGTTTATCGGATTTTATTTTTTTAGTGCAGTTGTAGAAGAATATTTCAGTTCATAAACATGTTCTCTGTTCTTAGAGATGTAGAATGTTCTCAGGTGAAAATGATAGCATGTTTTAAAAGAATACCTGCATTTGCACAGTACTTCAATTGCATAAAGATAATGCAGGGTTCCCAGAGTCATGGAAGATCTGGAAAGTCAGGAAATTTCAAAGTAGTCAGGGAATTAAAAAATATTTTCTGAAAAGTTATGGAAAGTCTCACAAAGAAAAAAAAAATGAAAAATGATGTAAACTTTGTCAAATATTCTCAAGAAAAATTTGTAAAATTCATCAAACAACCGAGAAAAAAGAAAAAAAAATCTTTGTTAAAAGTTTATAAATAAGAATAGAAAATTTCATTGTATTCACATTTGGTTATGGAAATTTTTTGAGATTGCTCAGTGAAATTTCTTATGTTTTGTAGGGAATCTTGTTTATTAGAGACATGTTTATGATGCTGTCGTAGAACCAGGAGCTGTTGATATTATGCATATTAACCAAAAAGTTTTTTCTTGTGTGCAAAGTAGCTGCAAATAGTACAAATTAGATTTGAAAAATAAATGCAATGGAAGGTGCTTTTTTTTAAAGTAAATTCAAGTTATATATCAGTAAAAGAAAAGGTTAGTTAAAAGAAAACATTTATTTTATTGCATGTTATATATGAAATCACAGTCACATTTTTAATGCAATTTCAATTTGTTTCTCCTTAAAAGTGTCTGGTTACAGTAATGTCAGTTTTTCAAACTTTACTCAATAAATCTCAATACATTATTATCTATTTCTCCTATCTAAAACTATCAATTGGTTGAAATCAATAAAAATTAACACAGTCCAATAGTTTTACTTGTGTTTTAATTATACCTATAAAAACTGCAAGCTGAATAGATGCAATGTATCATTCAAATGAAAATGAAAAAGTCTGATGTATTTGTTACTTTGTAGTAGTAAAAAATAAATAATAGTTTAAATTAGAACTTTATACAAAAATTTCTTTTCCTCTTTCACTACCCCACCAAGTTAAAAAAAAAAAAAAAAAAAAAAAACTTTTATTCTGTAAAACACTTTAAATACTTTTATGTCTGCTTAAAAAAAAAAGAAAACTTTGTTGTAAATAAATAAATAATCATATAAATTCCTAATCTTCATGTTCCAACTTTTATTTAAAAGCACAAAAAATAAATAAATAAATAAATAAAAAGAAAGAAAGAAAGGAAGAAAGAACAGAAAAAAAAGAAAAACAGAGTGAGGGAGAAAAAAAATAGAAGTAAAGAAATCTTGTTCTGTCATTCATTTTCTTTACTAATAAAGGATAACATTACCACATCATTTCCCATTGAATAAAAATTCTGATCTGACATGGTCTGGAAAGAATAAAATACTGTAAAGGCTTAAATAATATCAATAAAATTAAATATAATAAAATACAGTAAATTTTCAAAAATAAAAATTTAGCCTGAATCTACAGATAAAAATTAAGCTAGTCTTGAGTTTAATGAAAGAAGATTTCATGAAGTTCAAGCTTAAGAACAGACCCAGGCTCATTAGTACTTCTAATACATGTTATAAATTCACCCCGATTCTGTTGGGAGTACCATACCCCCTTCTCTCCCCCTTAAAAAAATGAATGAATGAATGTAACAAAAATAAAGAATCCCATTTCAAAATTAAATTCTTAAAAAGCAAAGTCGATTTATATCTATCTATCTAGATATATATATACATATAATCTCCAAGTCATTCTTGGTTTTCCTTTGGAATATTTTTGTGTTAGATTTTGTATATGTAAACTGTCCCTTCTCAGCATAAGACTTGCCAGAGATAAAATCTTCCTTTTATTATTGTATACCTTGTATTATTATTATTACCATGTATTATTCTTTTTTTTTTATTTGACTTATTTTTTTTCTTTTCAGGTAAATGAGATTGCTTTTATAAATACTCTAGAAGCACAAAACAAGAGACATGACCTGATTTCTAAAGAGAAAGATCATGAAGCTCGACTTCATGATATTCAGGTTAGTATTCTATTGTTTATATTGACTTGCTGTACACTAGAAAAACCATATTATAAGTTTTAGAAAAGAGTTTGAGTATTAAAAAATTACTACCAGTTATCTCGAACATTCAAAGCTTTTTTTACATATTATATATTATTTTTAACATTTTCCATCATGTTCAAAAGTGTTTATAAATTCTGTTTGTTTGCCTGCTAGCATACTCTAACTTGCATAATTATATTGAGATTGTCATGCAATTGATGAATGTTATTGAGGTTCAGTATTGAAAATGAAGTGTGCAGTATTTATAATTATTTACAGGAATAATAAAAAGAATTCCATTAGAATGTTTCCTATGGGGGAAAATGTTTGCAGTAATGTTATGCTATTTCAAACACATTGAAGTTGATATACACAGGCCTCGGAGCGAGTCGCCAAACTCGCTTTTCTCGCTATTTTTTTGCATTTGTCTCTTTTAGTCTATATTTTTCAAATTTAGTCTCTTTTTTCGCTTTTAATATTTTTTACTGATCGATCGATCGCATGAAAAAGATCGCAACTTTCCTCATTTGATAGCGGGAAAATATCGCGAAATTCAACAATTTGTCGTGAGGAAATATCGTAAAGCTTGGTCAATTTGTCGCAAGAAAATCTCAAAATTTGTTAACTGTTCGCGGGTAAAAAACGCAAAATTTTTCAGTCGGAAACCGGCGGAAAAATCATGGGTTATTATGTTAATCTGTCGTAGTATGAAACCATGAAATTCTGTAAAACTTAGTCACGGAAAAAAATATACCAAATTTGTCTCTCATTTGCAAGGGAAAAAATTCTAAATTACGTCACTCTATCGTGATAAAATGGTTACGAAGTTAGCATATCGTTCGCGGCAAGAATCGCAAAATTTTTCTGTCGAACATTGAAAAGAAAGTGAATTTGGTCAATCTGTGGAAAGATAAAAACGCGAAATTCGATAACCATTCGAGGGGTAAAAAAAAACTTCGTCATTCGGTCGCGGGAAGAATATCGCGATTTTGTCATTTTCGCGAGAAAAATAACGCGTATAATCCGTCAATCGGTGACAGAAACATCTTGCAAAATTTGTCAGGCGATCTTGTGAAAAACAATTGAGAAATTCGTCAGTGGGTTGCAGGAAGAAATCTCAAAATTCTTCGTTCGGTCATTATATATACGGGAATCACTTTTTCGACAAACGGCAGATTTTCGCGTTTTTTAATTTTTAAGAATGCGATTTTCATAAAATGATCACGGGCAAAACTGCGATTCTAATTAATTGATCACCGGAAAAAAGACGATTTTCATTAAGCAATCGCGAAATCAAGCCGCGATTTTCACCAGACGATCTTGAAATAAAATCGCTGTTATTTCCGATGAATCCCGAAATAAACTCGTGATTTCCGCCAAACGATTGCGGAAAAAAAATAAGATTTTTCTCAAACGATCCCGAAATAAAACCGAGCTTTCGTCAAATGATCGTAAAATCAAAAAGCGATATTCATAGATGCCAACTTGTACACTTTGGCCGTACAATGTACGGATTTTGTTCGAAGTGTTCGGTTGTACTAATGAACAATACGGTTGTGCGATTTTACGCGCGGAAAAAGTAATCGCAGAGAAATGCAACTTTCGTGAAAGGATCGCCGAAAAAGCGCACATTTCGTGGAAAAACGACGATTTCGTCAATGTTTTTGTCAACGAGCTTTGTCAAAAGATCGCTGAAAAACGCAAATTTTCTATGCAGATCGCGGTAATGAAGTGCGGATTTCGTATGAAGACCGCGAAAAGCGTCGATTTGCTCTAAAGATTGTGGATATGACGCATATTTCGTCAAAAAATCTCGGGAAAAAAACGCCGTTTTCGATAAAAGATCGCTTAAAAATATTTTGTCAAAAGATCATTGAAAAAAATGCTGATTGCATCAAAAGATCACGGAAAAAACGGCGATTTCGTCAAAAAATCGGGGGATAAATCGCCGTTTTCGAGAAAATATTGCGCAAAAATGCAAATTTTTTAAAAAGATCGTCGAAAAAAGCACCGATTTCATCAAAAAAATGGGAAAACGCCGGTTTCGTCAAAAGATCGCGGAAAATCCGCCGATTTCGACAAAAGATCGCAATACATCGCCGATTTGGTCTAAAAATCGCGGGAAAACGCCGATTTCGTCTGAAGATCGCGGATAGAACGTCAATTTCGTGAAAAGATAGCGCAAATTTCGTGAAAGGATCGCGGAAAACAGTCAATTTTGTCAAAGAATTGTGAGAAAAACGCAGATTTTGTCAAAAGATTGTTGAAAAAATGCTGATTTCAACAAAAGATCGCGTAAAAACGTGAATTTTGTGAAATGATCACTGAAAGGAATGTTTCTTTTATCAAAGATACCCAGTAAAAATGCATAATTAATGCCGATAGATATATTCTCCCTCCCACCCCCTCTATTGCTGTAAAATTTCAGGAAATGTAACCCATTGACAGGCATCCTTGATTTTTTTTTTTTTTTTTGTGGTTTTATGGTACGAAATTCGTTAATTTTTTTGGCGACTAGTTGATAAATTTCACTATTTATTTCCATGACCTTCGACAAAATTAGCAATTATTTGTATGATTGCTCTTCGAATTTCGCAATGATTTAATGAATTTTGTGATTCATCCATCTCTTCGAGATCCATTTGATGAATTTTACGATATTTAACACAAGATCCATTCGACTAATATCGTGATTTTTTTTCGAGACCATCTGATGATTTTCGTGAATTTCGAAACATTTTTTCCCGAGATCATGTGACAAATTTTGTGATTTGTTTTTTATAGACAATTTGATGAATTTCACTATATTTCTTAGAATTTCATGATTTGGTCCCTGTGATCATTTGGTGAATTTTTGATTTTCTTCCATGATGAATTGTTGTGATTTGAGATATTTTTCTGCAACCAATTAACAAAATTTGCAATTATTTTAAAACTGATTGAAATGCATTAAAAATGTATTCCGCAGATGGTGTTAAATCTTATAGTACTTGTCAGTATACCAAAAATATTTAAATGAAGAGAAAAAAAATGTTTTTTATTTGGTCTCCTTTTAGTCTCTTTTTTTAAATTTTGGTCTCTTTTAGTCTCTTTTTCTTGCAATTTAGTCTCTTTTCTCTCTTTTTCAAGAGTGACTCAGCGGTCCTAGGCCTGTATACATTGCTGAGGTGCTCTACAAAATGTTTACTATATAATATATATGCACTGCCTTCATTGTTTATTCAAAAAAGCATATAAAAGAATTTAGTTATACTACTATCTGTCCGGACCAAAACTGGCCTTTTTTGCACTCAAGGCAAATATGAATTTTGGTACCCCCTTCCCTCCCAAAAAAAAGAAGATGTATTTACAAAGATAATTTTACTAATTTTCTAATAACCGACTTATCTTAAAATTTTAAATATGTAATTGTAATATATGTAATACCAAATTATGTAATTTCCTTTGTCAAATATTGATTCATTAAAATCTTGAAAACAGAAAAAAAAAAAAAAAAAAAAATCTACTTTATACAGGATGCTTGGAGTAGTAATTTATCATCTTTTCCATATCATCCTTAAACTCTTAGATGCTTTTGTTTAGCATGTCCCAGACAAAAGAAATTTAACTATACCATACCAAACGTAGACATGAGAAAAATTTACTAACAAAATCTTCATTTGGCATCCAGGCACATGCCCCCTTTGCTCTCTCTTAGTTTTGGCCCTGCTGTTTGTAAATAATAATTACTAGAAGTGTGTTTTCAGTGGGCTATGTGTTTTTAAATTAAATTAATTTTTGTATATTATTTACTGCATATAAATTCTATAGATCCTATACCGGATTGCACAAAAAAGCAAAAATTCAGATACTTTCCCAACTATTGATGGTAATTGCTGACATTCAGTTTTCAAATGTGTTATAAGTTTTCCAAATTGCTTACTTAGGAATCATCTTTCACCATATTATATTGTGAAGTTTTGCTACAGTATTTTGAATAAAAGTGTTTCATAATCTACTCTTGATGCAGGATTTTTTGTTCTTGTTTAATAGTAACATAGAAATTGGGATTGAACAATCAAGATAACTGAAATGTCGTTGATACTGCTAATTTTTTAAGATACCTTTTATCTTCTGAAAGGATTTTTTTTTTAAATTAATTTAAGATGTTATCATGTCAAGTCTTTCAAATTTAAATTATTAAAGTATACCCAATTATATTTATTATAAAATTTAATATGAAAAAAACTCTGCTCATTTTGAGTACAATTGAAGGTAGCATATTCTTTTAACTTTTTCTGTAGGAGGAAAGACAAAGAAAACAGGAAGAAAAGGCAGCTAAAGAAGCAGCTGCAGAGGTATTTTTTTTATGTACTTGCAAATAGCCTACTTACTATTATTTCAACTGTAATATTATAGCTTTAACTAGAATAATATAAAAAATATATACTATGTTATCATGTTCTGTATAAGAAATGTAGAAGGAAGTGAAGAAATGTTTTCTTTTTCTTTTTTCAAGGAAAGAAGAAAATTGTTAGAAGCAGAAAGACAAGCACGTCTGAATGAAATGCAAGAAAAAAGGAAAATGCGAGACCATAAAGTTGAACAACTCTTTTTAGTTAAAGAAAAAGAAAGACAAGAACTAGCAAATCAAAAGGCTAGGTAATTTCAACTTTGATTTTTTTTTTCTTTCTTTGTGGTAGCAGTGCATTCAGTTAGTTATGAACTATCTAAAGTAAGTTTTTAAGTGCGTTCGTAATTATGTAAATACGTAGCACCTATAGTGGTCGTTCAGTCCGTCCGTCTGTCCGTCCGCATATAACAATGCAAAAACTACCCAACCGAATCATTTGAAATTTAAAATACATAATTACATAATTTTGTCGAGTCATTTCAAATTTTATGAAAATCGGATGCATACATCAATTACAGGGGCAATCAAAAGTATTCCATTACATTACGCTCAAAGGGGAAAAAAGTTTCAAATGCATTTTAATCGTTTGAAATTTAAAATACATAATTATTATATAATTTTGTCGAGTTATTTCAAATTTTTTGATAATCGGATGCATAGATCAATTACAGGACTGGATTTTTAAAAATTTATTTCATTAAGTGAAAAAACATACCCCTTTGTTTTTTAAAAAGAGCAAGAATGTGGTGCATGTTAATCTTGTGTGTCTTTATTTAAGCATTGAGTAAAAAAAGGTGGGGAAAATATCCCTTTGCCCCTCCCCCAGGTGCTATACACACTCTGGTCTATTTTTGCCAATAGATCTCAAATTTTTAAAAATTCCAGTCAAACATAAAGTTAGAGAATAAAAGAATGAAAAACCAGATTGTTTTTACAGATGTAAAAGATCTGCTGATAAAAACTCTAAAAATTATAAAAAACTCAAATGTCTCTGTATGAATTTTGAAAAATAAATAAATAAATAGATAAATAAATAATAAATAAGTAGAAGATAAAATTTTCTATATTGGGTTAAATTATTGGAACTATGTTTGTTTTATCATTGTGAATAAATATATCACCACAAATCATGAAAAAATGCCAAAAAATCCCACAAAAAATCACTAAAATTTCAAAAATATTGGAAGACAAAATTTACTATATTGGGTTTGAAATATTAAAACTGAAATTTTTAGTACTGCAGAATTCTAAAAAAAAGGATAAAGGACATTTTCAGTAATAGCATGTGAAAAACTAAGCAGAAAGTAGCAGCAATATCATAATTGGCAATTGACTTTTATGCTTTGCAAGAACTTCACCTTCCTTGTCTTTAAATAAGTGTACTTTCTTTCATAGAATTGAAAAATTTCTGAAGTAATTCCTCTTAAACTTTTGTATAGTTTATAAAAGAAATTAGGATGCAGGCTGCTTATTATATTTAAATGTGTAAATTTAATAAATTTCAAATCTCTATTATTTAAATATGTAATTAGTAATATTTTTCATACAAAAATGCTCTTTTGGTATAGTTGATGTACAATTTAAAAAAATTATATTAAGTATGGAAAATCCATTAAGGTTTTACATCATAAACAATTTTCCCTTTTCTTCTACAACTCAGATACATTTTGTTGGATCTGTTTTTCTTTACTTTTTCCTTTCTTTATTTGTGCAAAGTTGTTCAGTCACATTTTCGCAAATTATTGATCAAATTAACATTTGCTAGTTTAACTTATGTAATGTTTTGAATTGTTACTTTGTTGTTATTTTAGAGATAGAGAGCAAAGATTATCAGCTTTAAATGCTCAACAGCAAAATACTATTGAAGAATTGCAGAAGAAAATACAACTTAAAGTTAGTTTACTTTTTGTTATATATATATATATATTAATTATTTCTATTTGATATTTCTTATATTTGTTAATATTTCTTTATCTATTAAAATATGGATATCTGCATTGAAAAATAAATGCATTTCATAACAGAACAGAGCCCCACCAGTGGCCGCGAGGTTCTGACCTCCAAACTGGTAGACGGTAGGTGCTGGGTTCGAACCCAATCGCGACCGTCGGCCTAACCGTTCGAAATTTTCCGTGGTTTTCTTTGAACCTTGCGTAAATACGGGTTAGGTTCCCTTAGAAAGACCCCCACGGAGGGCAACCCACCCCATAGGGCCTATATCCCATAGCGTAGATAATCGGCCGACAAAAATACACACACATACACACATACACCTCTTCTTCATAACAGAACAGAGTTTTATGTTTTATACATATAAGTTAAATTCTTTCTTAATTGTTATACTAATCCTTCTTTTTATAGTAATAAATTTTATTAATTGATGCATATTTTTTATGTGGACCTTAAAATGTTTTTTAAAGTAGACATTAAGGTTGCTCATAACCCAGTCTCTGAATTCCCCTCAGTAATGTTAAGTCTATGGGCCTTTGATGTTTTCTTATACTTTAAATATCTTCTCGGAATATTAATATTTTTTATTTCTATTTTCTGTGTACTCTTTTTAAAATATGTCTCTCTTTCTTAGATTTCAAACTATTTCTAAAATCTACATTTCATTTAATATTTTATGCATTAAAAATGAATGAAGTGGCAATAAAATTTTAACATTTCATTGACAAATTAATCACAGATTTCAGAAATATTTTGAAAACTAAGAAAAAAGAGACCTTTTAAGAAGAGTGCATAGAGAAACAAGTTAAAAATATTAATTTTCTAGCAAGATATTTTAAATACAGTAAAGCATCGTTTATACAACGATCACTTATACGACGTTTACATTTATACAACGTTTTAATGTGGTCCTGATTCATTCCTATTCATTTTAATGTAAAAATATATCTCTTATACGACGCCCAAAATCATTTATACGTCGATTTTTCGATTTTGTATAGGTTTATTTTTGTTTAATTTTCTTGTGCATTTTACGAACGAGCGGAAGTTGGCAGCTATGAATGACACCAAAGAGCATGTTTAAATGCACTCCACATTATAAAAATGTGGGCTAGTGTTTGATTAGTCTGAAAAATCAGCTTACATGTAACAGATTACACTGGGAGGGGTGGGGATGGTCAGCTTTCCCGACCTGTTTTAAGTTGCAAATAGACTATCCTTCTAACTGTTATCAGAATTGGCCACTTTTAGTTAGCCACGCGGGGTTTTTGATCTTTGATTTTAAAAGGAAAGGGAATGATGTACTGCAAATGAGGAACCTTTTGGTGAAACATAAATAAAGGTATGCATATTTAAATTGCTTTTTAATCCCCCCCCCCCGTTTTTTGGCTATTTGTTTATTTTAGTTTGTTTAATTTACAAATTCATGCAAATCATCACGTTAAACATTAAAATTAAGTGAAAACAAAATTAATTCTAGTTTTGGAAGTGAAAATCGATTGTACGTCGTTATCGTTTATACAACGTTTTTCGGTAGTCCCTTCGGCGTTGTATAAACGATGCTCTACTGTATATGAATGCTTCAAAACTACCCATAGACTTAACATTAGTGAGGAGAATTCGGAAACTGAGTAACATGGAGCCTTAAGGCAATTTGGGTTTAAGAAAATTAAATTTATTTAAAAATAATAATTTCTGTGTTTATGGCTGCTTAAACTATGTATGTAGACTTAGCATTAATGAGGGGGATTCAGAAACTGAGTGACAAGCAACCTCAAAGCAATTTAGGCTTAAGAGGTCATTAGACATTATTACAAATATTTTTTTATATTTTCATCATAGAAATGTGAAATTTTATGCAAACATACACTGCATCATAAGTACATAGAACACCGTAGAAGAAATTTCCAATTTTATTCTAATTTTAAGATATTTTAAAAAAATTAAAACTTTAAAATGAAACTTTAAATTACTCCGTGCATCTTAATCTTTAAGAATTTTTTGATTTTACCTTTTAATAATTTAAAACTGTATTACAAATGAAGTTGGTATCTATTTTTTAATTGCTTTTATATTTAATTTTTTAGAGATTTTTCTGATTTCCATAAAGATTTTTATCAAAGTTTCCTTTTATTAAGTTAAAAATCAAATTTAACTATCTCAATGAAATTGCATTTTAAAATGCATTCACAGTTTTTTTTTTTTTCGTAAGCAATATCAGGATTCTTCCTTATCAATTTCATTAATTTTGATCAAAAATTAAGATACATGAAGCATTTTAAAAATCTGAAAATGTTGAAAAACCTAAAAAATGAGGAAAATAGATTTAAAATACATTAAATGGCCAAAAACTTGTTTGCGTACAAAATTAAAACACTTGTAACTTGGTGAAAAATCATAGCATATGCATGTCGTTTTTCACAAATGACTGATTAGAAATTGGAGAATAATAATACACTCATAAAGAATTTTTAATTTTGCTGAAAAAAAGGTGCACTACCCCCTTAATAAAATTAAATTTATTTCAAAATGTTAATTTCTGCGTTTATATAGCTATTTAAATCAAGTATGTTTTTTTAATTATGTATGTAGTAATTAATGAATCGCTTTTATTTATTCACATTAGATAAACTGTTTCAATTTTTATGCACTTTATATTAACCACTTAACCGTCTGCCCCGAGATAAGTCAGGGGTAAAAGCACTATTTCCCCATACTTGTCGCCTGTTAAATGGTAAAATAGATTAGATACTGGATAAACTGATTATGTACTTAAAACAGTGAATAGGTTATTAAAATGGCTCTAGAAAGTATTTGCAAAAAATTTTCTTGTTTCTACAAGGTCTGTATTAAAAGGAGGTACCCAAAACTTTAATATTTTAACAGCTCAAATTCAAATGTAATTTTAATTTTATTATATGTTTTTTTTCTATATATAATTATTGAAATAATAATAATAAATACATAAATAAAAATAAATAAATAAAAAGCTTCCCCCCCCCCTTTTTTAATTGTTAATATCACTAACTAAGATAGCAAGACAAAGACTTTGCAAGCTAATTTGAAACTAATAGAGTTTTCTTTGTAAATTCCAAATTTGCATTTCATTATTTCTTCTTTTTATCTGTTTACTTTATCTTATTAAATAGGATGTCGTAGATTTATTCTAACCAGATATGTTTTTATTCTTTGGATTTTGGTTATAGTTTTTTTTTTTTTTTTTTTTTTTCTGCCTCAGACATTTTCAATTTTGGAACCAGTTTCAAAACTAAAAGTCTGAATAAAAACCTGTGACCAAAATTGAAAGTATTAAAAAGGTTGTCTGATTAGCATCATTCTGAGATATGACTTGGAGAATAAATATTAAAACATTTCGTCAAGCATTGGTCAAAAAATATCTGTCAAATATAGTTCTAATTTTCACAAAAGTTAACTATAAAAGCAAGGTTTTTTTTTTTTTTTTTTTTTTTTTTTTAATATATACAATACATTGGCATTTAACCAATTTTTTGTCATAGTTTTGGGGTTTTTTAGAGTTTTGTTGTTGGATAATGCATAAAATGTATAGTTTAAAAAAATATTATATCAATCTTTTATTACATTAAAAATTAGCTTTAAAATTCATAATTCAGTTAATAATTATATCATAATAAACCATTTATATGAAAAATTTCCAAAACACAGTATTTATTTTGTCAATATACTTTTAGTAAATAGCTATAGTTATAACATTTTATGACTCAGTTTAAAGGAAATTTTGAAATATATATATATATATATATATATTGAGTCTAAAATTTTGTATGTCTGTCTTTTACAAATGAAAATTGGATTTAAATAATCAATTATATAGTCTTTTTTAGCTCACAGGCTATCAAAGCCTGTGAGCTTATGTGCCCGTCTGTTCTGTATGTGCATAACGCGATAACTCACGATAAAAATATCCAATCCGCTTGAAATTTTGGATATAGGTATATTCTGATAAAGCGCTTCCCTAATTAGTTTTTGGAGTTCATTCGATATGTATAAGAGGGGGAACGAAGGGCTCATGCCCCTTCCCTTAATTGATATAAATGGGTTTTTCATGCAGATTTATCAGTTTTCGTTCAAAATTTATATAGAGGATTATTCTAATGAGGCGCCCTCCGTGATTAGTATTAGGTGTTCATTAGATAAGTATAAACAGGGAGAGCGGGGGTTCTAATGCCCCTTCCTTTAATTTATATAAATGGGTTTTTCGTGCTGAATTATCAGATTTCATTCAAATCTCTGAATAGTTTAGGAAGTTTAATGGTTAAGCATAAAAGAGGGGGATGACTCCTCTTAAATTATATAAATGGGTTTTTATTAAGAATTTTCTGATTTGCTCTGAATTTTGGATATAGATTTTTTATATGATAAGCATGTCCCTGATTAGGTTTAGGGATCAAGTATAAAAAGGGGAAATGGGGGGAGCTGTTTCCTCTACTTAATTTGTTTTTCGAAAGGAATTAACTCTTGAAAATGTAAGGCTGTAATGTACAATTAGAATGCATAGGCTGTGAACTCGATGCCACCAGTTTAACTGGGCAATATTCTTTTAGATATTTCTCTAATTTATTATAATTTCTTAAATGTTTGGAATTATTGCCCTTTACTAATTAGCAATGTTTTGTTCTTAAATTATTCAGATAATTTCTTATTTGATTTGTTTGTTAAGTTATGTTAAATACTAGAATTTTGTGGTAATCCCGTGTTAGAATGTGGCATCGCAAAATTGTCTTCTGTTTTATGCATGTTAATACTTCCTGAAAAATGCAGCATAGTAGAGACACTGATTAGATGGACAACACCTACAAACAAACAACAAAATCTAGTCAGCAATAACTTATGTCATTTTATAATTGAATCTGGATTTTAATGAAAATTCGTGCATTAGTTTTTGAGATAGAACTATTGCAAAATCTTAAAAAAAAAAAAAAAAATCTGCATGACAGCACTACATGCATGGTGATATACATCAAAAACTAATCAGGATCAATTTTTTATAAGGCACTAACTAAATCTGAAGTTTGATGAAACTCCATACATTAATTCTTGACAACTATTGCGGAGTTGTGAAAAATGCAGGATAGCAGTGCCGTCTCTAGGGTGATTTGCACCAAAAACTAAACTACATTAATCTATTTCAGGAACTAACTGAATCTGAAGTTTTAGAAAAATTTGTGCATTAGTTCCTAAGATAGAGCTATTGCAATAATCACAAATAATGCACCATGGCCGCATCACCTGTTGAGCGATTTACACTAAAACTAAGTACCATGTCATATCAAGTACTAACTAAATTAGTTATTAGTTCTTGAGAAATTTTTGTCACATACCGACACACAGACTCATAAAAAAACATTTTGTAAAAACATACTTTTCAGGATATCTGACCCTTAAAACTTGTAAATAACCGGATTTTGAAAATTTTCATTAATCCAATATTTTTTTCTTGTAAAAATAGAAGAAATAAAAAAGGTGTATCCTATCATCTCTTAAAGTTGTGTGTATAGGTATGTAAATAGTATCTAGTATAAAATTTATGTATAAAGTTTAGTCACTTATGCACAGTTCAAGAAAATTTTTTGTGGATAGATAAAAGAGGAGCCCTTGGCATAATGCTTGCCTTAAGAACCTAGATAGTCTTACTCAGGTCCTATGTGTATTTTTAATTTTATAACCATACATGATTGTCTTATATGTTTTTTATTGTTTGTTTGCTTTCGTAATTCTTTTAGCAGTGCATCTGAATTTATGTATTGTATTTTGTAATTCTGCTATTTTATTTGGTCATTTTCATTATTCAAATTTATAACTATTATTTAATTAATAAAAAATATTATTTGATTTTCATTATTTGCCATGTTATTTTTAAATCTGTTCTCAGCAATATCACTTAGGCTAATCTCTTCAAAAGAAATCCCAGTATGTGTAGAGCATTCACAATTATTTTGCTGTATTATTTAATTTATTTATTTAGTGTTTTTCTTCTAATACTAATAATATTTCTTACAGGAAACATTGAATGTCTTTAGAAATAACCTTAGGAACTGAAAAATTGAAAAATTGCGTTTTAGGCTGTAGAATTATATGGAATTTAGAGTTTATTATTAAAAAGTTTTTATTTCAATGTATTAATAATTTTCTAATTATGAAAGTATAAATTAAAAGTTTGCTCAATCAAATGAAGTTATTTTCATTTTCTACTCCTATTTGTGTATGACTGGTACAATGCAATTTTTTAACATCCCCCCCCCCCCTTATACTGTACATTAAGGTGGGCCGAAAAAAACTTTTTTTCAATTTTTGATTATGGCGGGTGCAGAAAAGTGGCCACTGGTGGCACTCAGTTCATACAAAAAATTTGAGATTTTTTGGACATTTCCTTAGCCTGCTGCAAACGGCTTGAAATTTTGCAAAAATGTTCATTTTTGAACTTTTTTCGAAAAAAATTAAAAAATGTTAAATTAAATTTATTTTGGTTGTATTTACTTGAAAAGGCATATTTAATGTACCAAATGTTTAAATAATATCTGATCATGCATTATTTAATATCTATGTGTATTATAACTTGGGCTATTTTTATAGCTTTTTCGTGTATAATATGCAAAAGTTGTATTTGTTTGAATCGATCGTTAGTTTCTATATTATTTATGTCCCTTGGTCTTCTTTATATTTTTTCTATATGTCAAATGTCATATATTTGGGGAAAAGATAGCAGTATACTTCAAAAACCAATCTGGAAGGTGAGAAACTGGTGAAGGAGGACTCTAAGCGAGTGCAATGACTCGTCGTAATACTCAGGGAATGAAGGACGAAATAGCTGAGAGCCAAAATGCGATAAAGGATTCTTATTATTTATCCTTGCTCAGTAACCTGCGACATTTGTTCAGTGTTAATGTGAAACATTTTTGTAGTGATTATACAGTGCTTTTTGGGTCGTTTAATGTGCCATTATAGTGTTTTGTGCGTTTTATTACAACGAGTTTAGAAATGGCTAGTATAAAGGGCCATGACAATGCGAAGACACGCAATAGCGTGAAAAGTAACTTTTGGGGGGTGTCATCCATATTGAAAGAATTGCAATTACCAACTTATGCTGATAATCATGCGCCACTACTACTGGTTGCTTCACCATGTAGAAGTTGTGACAGCAGAGGATACGAATCTCGTCATCGATAAAAACAAAGTCAGAAAAGAGAAATAGAAACTTGGGAAGAAGATACAGGCAGAAGTTATTGAAAGAAGGAAAATTAAAAGCATATTTTTTGATGGTAGAAAGGATAAAAGTATATTAAGAGGAAGAAAAATAACAAGCGGCACCATCGAGAGAAAAGCGAGGAACATATCATCGCATTCTGGACACGGAAAAGAAATAGCAAAATCATTATACAATTTTCCAAGTCACCACAAGTTAGACTTTTCTGAACTGACGAGGTATCAAGGTAACGGAACGAGGTATCAAGTGACCCGAGTATTCCTAACCAGGTTCAAACAACACGGTGATGTGTTCCTCGCCTTTCTCTCGACGGTGCCGCTTGTTATTTTTCTTCCTCTTAATATACTTTTATCCTTTCTACCATCAAAAAATATGCTTTTAATTTTCCTTCTTTCAATAATTTCTGCCTGTATCTTCTTTCCAAATTTCTATTTCTCTCTTTTGACTTTGTTTTTATCCATGACGAGATTCGTATCCTCTGCTTAGAGGTCTGCACGAGCCCGAGCCCGGGCCGGGCTCGGGCCGATTTCCAATAATGGCATTTGGGCCGGGCCGGGCCTAGTCACTAATCCTTTCGGGCTGGGCTGGGCTCGGGCCTTAATTTTTTTGCTGGAGTATCGGACCGGGCCTAACTTTTTTTGTCCGTACGAATCAGAGACTGATTCCATTCTTCCTAGTTTTCATGGACCAAAACAAACAGTTCCTATTGAATCTTCCTATATGAAAATCCTTTTCTCGACTTTTTATAAATCAGTAATATTTGGCTTTGTCCAAAATTGTCTGCAAAAAAAGCATATACTTTTAAGCCGTCATTATTCTACAATTAAACATTAGAATTTATTCCTTTTAAAGAATCGTAGATTACTAGGCATTTTAAAATAGAATTAAACACACACACACACAAGAAAGAAAAAAAAACATGATTATGAAGAAATTTTTTTTTTAAACTGAAAACTGAAAGTTTCTTTTAAAATGTTCATCCATGTAAAATGAATGCAACAGGGAGAAAAAAAATATATTAAACATTTACATCTGTTAAGAAGGGAATGCATTTTTTTCGTTCCAAAGCGATTTCGTCTTTGGAAACTTTACCATATACAGCTATTTCGATTTTTTGTCTCCATTACAGGGAATATGGATTAATAATACTAGTGATAACTGAAACATTTACATACAACAAACAAAGATTCATTTAAAAGCATAAATATCGCAGCCTACGGCACTTCTGCATAAATGGAGATTATAAACATGGAAAAAAAAATGACTAATTTAATTTTTTTTGGTCAGAACTCTTCCATAAAATTAAAGATCAATGTTCTGTAGAAATTCACTCGAGCCGGGCCGGGTTCGTGCCGAATTTTAAACTTTTTTCCGGAACGGGTCGAGCTCGGGCCGGGCCGGGTCGGGCCATTATTTTTTTCGTTCGGGCCGAAATTTTACCTTCAGGGCCGGGCCGGGTCGGGCCAATATTTCTTTCGTTCGGGCCGGGCCGGGCCCGGGCCTGGAAATTTCGGCCCGTGCAGACCTCTACCTCTGCTGTCACAACTTCTACATGGTGAAGCAACCAGTTGTAGTGGCGCATGATTATCAGCATAAGTTGGTAATTGCAATTCTTTCAATATGGATGACGCCCCCCAAAAGTTACTTTTCACGCTATTGCGTGTCTTCGCATTGTCATGGCCCTTTATACTAGCCATTTCTAAACTCGTTGTAATAAAACGCACAAAACACTATAATGGCACATTAAACGACCCAAAAAGCACTGTATAATCACTACAAAAATGTTTCACATTAACACTGAACAAATGTCGCAGGTTACTGAGCAAGGATAAATAATAAGAATCCTTTATCGCATTTTGGCTCTCAGCTATTTCGTCCTTCATTCCCTGAGTATTACGACGAGTCATTGCGCTCGCTTAGAGTCCTCCTTCACCAGTTTCTCACCTTCCAGATTGGTTTTTGAAGTATACTGCTATCTTTTCCCCAAATATATGACGTTTGACACATAGAAAAAATATAAAGAAGAGCAAGGGACATAAATAATATAGAAAATAACGATTGATTCAAACAAATACAACTTTTGCCTATTATACGCAAAAAAGCTATAAAAATAGCCCAAATTATAATACACACAGATATTAAATAATGCATGTTTAGATCTTATTTAAACATTTGGTACATTAAATATGCCTTTTCAAGTAAATACAACCAAAATAAATTTAATTTAACATTTTTTAATTTTTTTTGAAAAAAGTTCAAAAATGAACATTTTTGCAAAATTTCAAGCCGTTTGCGGCAGGGTAAGGAAATGTCCAAAAAATCTCAAATTTTTTGTATGAACTGAGTGCCACCAGTGGCCACTTTTCCGCACCCGCCATAATCGAAAATCGAAAAAAAGTTTTTTTCAGCCCACCCTACTGTACATCATGGCTTATCACACCTCATAAAACAGTGATTACTCTATATTGGTCTTCAGATAGGAAGAGAAAGAGTTTTTTATTTTATTTATTTATTTTTATGAACAATATTATCCTTTATTATTGATGAGAATCATATCGAAAGCTTTTTCAAATAAATTAAAACATTTGTATATTTTTTTATTAGAGTTAACAATGTTAGAGAGCATTATTTGTTGTATTAGTTTAAATAAAACTGGAAATTCGTTGGCTTGAATTACAATAAATCAATACTCTTTTTAAATAGTGCTTTTCTGTTCATTCTGGAAGAAAAATTAGTCTCATTATTACATTATATTGTTAGATATTTAATTTGTCTTATTAAATTAATTTTCATCTAATTTGGATGCTTACATATATATTTAAAAGAATATATATATTAAATTATTTGTTACAGGTGTTTTATATTGATTGATCTGGCTTCTTTTTCTTTTAATCCAACTATATTTCCTATATCTTTTAATAGCATTTTAAATTCATTCATTTCCTTCATAAAATTTATATGAACTTTATTTATTCTAGTCACATATTACTGTTTTAACTCATTTCAATTTAATTATTTTGTAGCAAGAAGAAAGTGCTCGCAGACATGAAGAAAACATAGAATTAATTCGACAAAAAGCCTTTGAACTTAGTGTTCGTAGATGCTCTTCTAATAATGATGATGCTCCTCAACCAGTGCCTTATGAAACAAAGAAAATCTGTACTTTGTGTAATGTTCTGGTAAGATGTTACTGGAATATAGAATGAATTCAATTTGTGTCTTCAATTATTAAAACTAATCATCTAATTTTGCCTTTTGTATAACATTAATAATTACAGATTGGATCTGAAGTATACTTACTAAGTCATCTTCGGGGTAAAAAGCATCAAGAAACTGTGAAAGATCAGTACCAAGGAAAAGATCCATCAACTGAAGAACTGGTTAGTAAAATGCTGAAAGTTTTTAACCATTTGAAAAATGGTTGTTGTTTTCGGGAGAATGGACCCGATGATGTTACCACTTTTGAATGATGTTACCACTTTTGAATTTAAATTAAATTCTTTATTTTTAGAAGAATTTTTATTTGAATTTAAATTAAATTCTTTACTTTTAGAAGAATTTTTATTTGAATAGTAAATTAAAATGGTTAAAATCATTGTAATAAAGGAGAAAACTAACAAATTTAAAAATGGGTTGACGGAAATTAACAGATACGGAAAAAGCCGAAGCCAAAGAAATGAATGAACGTGAATATCGCATTCAATAATATTAAACACAATACGCGTACTTAAACAATCATAAAGTGATTTTTATTTCTTCTTTTGCTATTTAAAATAAAAATTTAGTCAACATGTATAAGTTGCTTATTAGTTTGGCGATTCGTATCATTTGGCGAAATTGGTCGACGGGATAACTGAGTAATACTGTATTTGGTTTGGCGCAAAAACGTCTTTCAATGCAGAAAATGATAAAATCAAAAGATTATTGAGCCGCTGAAAACCAATTACGTGTTGAAAGGCGATCACGAAAAAGGAAGCAATGTAATGCCGAACCGATTAATTGTAAAACATCATGTCGCCAGGGCGACCAATCCACTAGCCATGGCGTTTTACTATCGGTCGGTTCTAACCAGGAAAATTTGAGTGCCAATAGTGATTCTAACAAGCCGGAAAATGTTATAGCTATTACTCTTGATTTTCCACCACCTAAAAAGAAAACTAAAAAGCAATCGGCTTGGGAAAAACTGGGAAAAAACTTTTTTGATTCGATGTCTGATGGACCCATTCACAGATGCATGTGCTGCGATCGATTTTGGTTTAAAACCTCCATCACCAAAATTCTGCTCTGTAAAATCAAACAATATATGCCAAAGTCTTACAAGTATAACAGTATATGCCAAAGCTGTATTTTAATAATGATTACTTTTGCACCAACAATGTTAAATATTTTGAAATGTTTCTTTCGTCGCCAACTTTTATGCTTGGCGACAATAGAGTGATATAACTTAAACGAACCGTACCTTCAAATTGCAGCATGTATAAAGTCATTTATAGCAGTGGCACGGATAATACACAATAAAACAACTGGTATTTAGCTTAAAATGATAGATGAATGTATCGAGTGAAACATTTTTCAAATGGTTGGGGTAATTTCTTAAATTACAATTTTTATTTATTTTTTTTTTTCATACTCTAGCAAAGAAATAAAAGAATATTTTCTTGATGCATTTTTTATATTCAAATTTGTGGAATCATGCAGCTCATGCAAGCTATCGAGAGATCATGTAATATCAGTAGACCTGTGTGAAATTTTCGCACTAATGTCAAAAGCTTGTTCAAAAACCTTTCCTATACTGTAGTCACCGCAGGAAAAATTGGCTTTTCAAGGACAAATGTCCCCTTTTCGTTGCTCACTCCTTGTCCCTGTTAGTAACTATGGTAACAGCCCCACATGACCAATTGACTTCTCTTCTTCTTTGCACACTGTTTCAGAGATCTAAGTGATTGAATACCATAGTAACCCATATTCTTGCATCATAAACTTGTTTTTAGGAAGTGCCATGCAGAAAACGGGATGAGAGACTACCGTCCTCTAATACCATAACAACGAAGGGAAAATAAAAAGAATATAATTGTCCTTGAAAGGCCAATTTTTCCTGCCTTGACAATACTCTATTCACCATTCTATATTTTTATGTATTTAGAAAAAGGGATGTTGAAATCAGAAATTCTATGTATGATGATACTTAAACTAAAAATATAATGAAAGTTCAATATGCACTATCAGTTCTGAGTAAAATATCCCATCAAATTATATCTCATACATTGTTGTGTGCATCATATTAGTTAAATTCTTTATGTGTTGTACTTGTTGTTTATGTTTTTGTATTAATATTAAGTTTAAAATTATTTTTTATTAAATTTTGTATTACAGTAAGTTTTTTTTTCTTTTTTAGGAAGTATATAATCTAAAACATATTGTGGATGCTTCTACTGATCAGTTAGATCCCAACATTGCTCTTGATAAGGAAAGACAAAAGGCCTTGAAAAAACGCTGCAAAAAATTGAGACAAAGGATGTCCAATAGGTATATTGTTGTATTTTTTTAAATGGATGGAAAATTTGCAATTCTTATAAAAGCAATGTAAACAAATGATTTGTTATCTAATATCTTAATGGAAAGTTTTTTGTTGTTGCAAATTTTTCATGTAGCACTTTTTAATAGGAGAAAAGTAATACCTATGCGAATGGTTGAGAAAATAACAACTCAAAAAACATTTAAGCTTTGACTGTTTCTTTGTTCTTTTTAAATGAGATAGAGCAAAATATAAAATTTAATATTATTATTAACCAGATTAAATAATTTTTGATTTAAAAGTACCATTAGAACATAAAGAACTAAATTAACTTTTTTTTTTATTTTATCTTAGAGGTCAAGACTATGAATCACAGTTAGAAAAATCTAATGATTGCTTTAATTCAAATGGAAAAACAAAGTAAGTGTTTGAAAATAAAAATTAAATGGTATTGTGTATTACTTTCTCATAAATATTTTGTCATTCTCATAAATTCTTGTTTTCTACTTTGTGGTTTAACTCAATAATTAGCGAAATGTTTTTTAACCTTTTAATCAACCAATAAAATATCTTTGATTCTACAAAACAAAATTCATTTATTTCACAGAAAAAATAATAACTTTTCATGACCATGAAAATGATAAACTCTTACCCTATATTAAATTTAATTAAATTAATTTGTTGTGCTCTTATTATGTCATTTTTACATTAGTAAATTCAAAATAAGCAAAGATAACTCTAACAAAATTATAACTGTGCAAAGGTGCATGTTTAAACATACTGGCCAGCATTAATGTTTTGGCAAGCATTCAAAAAATTGAAATTTCAGATTGTTAAGAACAGTAAATTCAAATATGAAGCAAAATTAATTATACAATATTGCTAAAGGTGGGAAAAAAGTGTGCTGTTTCTAGCTAAATTAAGATTTTTTATAGTTATTTTTTACTATGTTGCAAGCTAAGTTGCTGTGTTGCAAGCTAAAGAATAAAAAAAAAAAATCTTTTTTTTTTTATTTCATTCTGTAAAAAGTGAAATGTTCAAAGTAATTTTTTACAATTTTTGATTCCCCCACCCTACCTTCCATCCAATAGTACATAGTAATTATCTATAAACTTTCAAATTATGATATGTGGAAAAAAATAGTTTTTAAAATATTGGCTAAGAACTTGTCTGTTCTTTCAATTTTCAAATGAAAAAGACATTAAAAACCATTGCAACAGTCTTTCTTTTTGAGGCTGATGTCATTAATGCATAGATGACAATTAAAGAGCTGAGTGGATGAACATGTTAAGAGTTTTTAAACAGATGTATTTAGACCTTACACAGATGCTAGGTGACTTTTTGATTGGCACAGGGCCTGACTAAAGCAGGGGCTTGCGGGTCAATTGCCCCGGGCCCCCCAAGGACAGATATTTTTTGTAAAAACAGTGTCAAATGATAAAAAAATTGCCAAAATTCTTCTGTTTTTTTAAGTTTTAAGGGAATTTCTTCTCCTACCTCCTCTGTTTCCATACCCCATGTCCCCTTAAGGCCTCGCATTTATCCTTATATTCCTGTAACCCCCAAAACAATTGAATTCTATAGTTTCTTAAAGTTATCTTTCTTCTGCTATTATGTATATAGATGTGAATAGTACTTGGTACGAAATTTATGTACACATACAATAGGTATGAATTTTAGTTTTAGTCACTTCAGTATAATTTACAAAAAATTTTAAGATAGAAGGGGGGCCCCCTAATAATGTTTGCCCCGGGGCCCCCCACGGTCTAACTCGGGCCCTGGATTGGCATGTTTTTCTAGTCCATACCAAGTACCAAGTAACTGTTTTCAAATACATTATCAACTTTAAATCATAGGAAATGCACTGCTTATTAATAACAAAATAGTAAAAAGCACAAAAAGATGTATTTTTATAAAATAATAATAAAAAAAATATTTCATAACATAAATTTTATGGGAAATATGCTACTTGTGTCATTTCATGCTTTTAGAATTGCCTTATACATCAGAGGAGACATCAGATAGTTCAAATAAAGCAAGCTTTGAAAAAAAAAATCATCATGTCATTTTAATGAATTAAAATAGCCTGTCACATTAGAGTAAATATTATTAAATCCATAAAATACGACTATTTTACTACTTTATTTATTCAAGAGTGTCTAGAATAATCTCCTTAACTTTTACAGAATATCTCTATTTTGATCAATGAAAATGCTCCATAATTAAGTCCAGTAATTGTTTTTTCTAAAATCGGTGGAGTGAGTTTATAGCAAAAGCTGAAGATTTTTAACAGTGTATAAGATTGAATTGACACATTGAAGTTAGAATAAGATCAAATTGACACTTTGAAATTTTGTAATTTTCAGTTTTTCATCATCAATGACACAATAAATACATTTGCAATAATTTTACTTATCCTCTTTCCAGAACCACAAAAATGATGGTTGCAAAATCAAATTTCAACAGCAATAACTTAATTCAAGCATAATAGGCAGATTACTATTAAGGCTTCTGTCCCTGCCCGCAAAGACACTCATGAGTTAGTGCTATTCCTATAAGAAGGCATTTTTCTAATATCTCTTTCACATTTTGAATTTTTTGCATTGGATAGCTGAAGTCCCTCTCAAGATTGCTTCTTGATTACTTTTTCAATTTTGGCCGCAGATATTTTTTATAAAATTACTTTCACTTTCTGAACCGGTTTTGGAAGTGAAGGTAACTTTCTATAAAGTTATGCTAAAAATACATTTGTGAAAGAAGATTGACATCTTTGATAAGTTATAAAATGTAAAATGCATGGTTACTGTAAAGGCTCTATCCCTCTTCCATCATGTGAATAGAGATCACATTTTAAAATAATATGAGACGTAATTTAGAGATTTGAGGGAGACAAACAAACTGACTTTGCTGAGGCTTTGGCGAGATGCAGCCAATAGAAAGTCGGAAATCACTGTTCTATTTCATTCAATAACACAACAAATGTTAATTTAGAATGTTTTTGTCTTTTTCATCCTTTAAAAATGTATCATCTGTGAAAATTTCAAATTTCTATTCTTAACAGTTCCACATAAACTGTAATTATAACATTTTTGTGCATTTTGATAAATTTTGATTTTTTTTTTTAATCAATCTTAGGGAGCATTCATAGAGAAATCAATCATAGTGAAGCTTCTACACTAAAAGACAATTTTTTATTTTAAATGAAGATAAAACTTCAACTAAAATAGATACTAATATAGACTTTGAGTATTCAAACAAGATTTCTCAATTAGCTTTATCTGATAGTACAGTAGACTTTTCCAAATCTGCTTACATTGTGCGGATTTTAGAATTTTGTTGATTTCTGGTCATTTGTTTACATTTTTTAAACAGCAATTTAAATGTAATTAATAATGCAATTGAAACTATAATGAATACTTACCATATAATAAAATATTAAAATAAGTAATAAACTAAAATAATAAAAATTTAGATAATTTTTAAAACAATTAAAGTATTAAAAGCAAAGATCAAGTTAATAATCAATAATGTATGATTAAATATTCATTATAAAGATGGAATTTTTTTTCCCTAAATGATTCAGTTAAACTTGTCTCATAAAGGTACATTACTAAATCACATCAAAATCATAAAATAAGGAAGTTTTTATTCAGATTTAGCCAGACTTAATAACCAATAAAGCTTGATTAGGGATGCACAACCTATGGCCCGTGGCCAAAAGTGGCCTGCGATGGGTTAATGTGTGGCTCGCGACCTTCGTCAATTTACAACTAGAAAAAATTGAAATTTTTGTGCAAAAGTCGCAGAAAATTTTGTCAATTTACTGCTGGAAAATATAAACTTTCGTCAGTTAGTTAAAAATCACAAATTTCTTTGATTGGACATGGAAAAATCGTGAATTTCATTAACCAAGTGCGAAAAGATCGCACATTTCGTTCACCAGATGTGAAAAAATAGCAAATTTAGCCGATAGCACACGGAAAAATCGCGAGTTTTTGTCGATCAGGTACAGAAAAATCAGGAATTTTGTCGATCAGACGTGAAAAAACACACATTTCATTGATTGGGCAAGAAAAAATCGTCAGATTTGTTAATAATGCACGAAAAAATTTCAATTTAAACCCTTTGGCTGCAAAAAAATCTGATGTTTTCTTGGTTTAACACGTGAAAAAAACATGGATTTCCTTGATCGGGATGAAAATTTCCCGAATTTTGTTGATGAGGGATGAAAAAAAAATTGCAAAATTCGTTGATAAGGCACAGCAAAATCACGAATTTTGTGATGATGAGCAGAAAAATTTTAAATTTAGTTGATCAGTTGCGAAACAATCGTGAGTTTTGTAAGTTTATCAAGAGGAAAAAATCGCGAAATTCATCTTGCCGCGTACAAAAATGCAATCTCGTCAAAATTAGTTAAAAATCGTGATTTTCGTTGATTGGGTGCAGAAAAATTACGATTTTCGTTTGTCAGACACGGGAATAACGTGAATTTTGTTGGTTTCGCGCAGAAAAAATTGCAAATTTCGTCGATCAGGCTCAAATAAAATCGCAAATTTCATCTACAGTCGACTCTCGTTAATTCGAAATCGGATAATTCAAATCTTCACTTAATTCGAACTAAATATGAAGTCCCGAAATTTTCAATGGCAGAATAACGTTAAAAATTTTCATTAATTCGAGCTCATTTTCTCTTGACTTCATTTAATTCGAACTAACGAGAATTCCGATTTTTCATTTCTCTTTTCTTTCCTACGGATTTCAGATCCTTTGAATAACTTTATTTCTTTGATTTTTGTGAAAATTGTTTCGAACATGAATACATATAATCCATTGCATTAGATATCCACTTTCTGTGCCCCATCTGTAAATCAATGACGCTTTAAATTTTTCTTCCATTGTGCTTGTTTCTAAATCAGGCATGAGATTCTTCCGCGGATCCGTGGTTTTCTGCTTTTTTGTCATTTTCCGCGTTTCCGATTTTTTATATCTTCAAAGATCGTAGGAAAAAACGAGATTTTTGACAAAATATCGCGAGACAAACACAGTTTTCGTCAAAAAGCACAAGAAAAATGCGGTTTTCGACAAGGCATCGTGAGTAAAACGTGATTCTGTCGAAAGATCTAGAGAAAAAGACAGATTTTTTTCACCGAAAGATCGCAGAAAAAAAGCCATTTTCGTCGAAAGATTGCTGAAAAAACGTTATTTTGGTCAAAAGATCAGGAAAGAATGCTATTTTCTTCATAATATCACAAAAAAAACCCTCGGTTTTCGTCGAAATATCGCGAGAAAATCCCAGTTTTTGTCAATATATCGCAAGAAAAACGCAGATTCCTTCAAAATACCACAAGATAAATGCGGATTTCGTCATAAGGTCGCGAGAAAAACGTGGATTCCATCAAATGATCGCGAAAAAAAGATGATTTTCATCAAACTATCGCGAAAAAAACGTGATTTTTGTCAAAAAATCGCAAGAAAACCATAATTTTTGTCAAAAAATCTCGAAAAAATGCGATTTTCGGCAAAAGTTTGCTAAAAACCGCGGTTTTCTTCAAAAGATCGCGAAAGAAACCGCGATTTTCGACAAAAGATCGCAGAAAAAAATGCAAATTTCTTGAAGGAATCGAGGAAAAAATACGAATTTCATGATGAAATTGCAGAAAATTTGCTGTAAAATGTTACCAACAACTTTTTTGCAATTGAGTGGCAAATTAAACATTAGCTTGCATGTTTGTTAATTGATGTTTTGATAACATATTAAAATTTAAATTGGACAGCTAGCTAAGATTGCTGTGCAAAACATTGCTTCAGAAGTATGAACTTAAAATAGAAACTTTAATTTCAGAACTACTTATAATATTTGCATAAATGGATTCGCTCTGATCCTCTTCTCCCCCCCCCCCCCCCTCCTCCTCCTCCCCAAAAAATAAAATAAAACAGGATTTAAACAAAAGTATTGAAAATTTTTTTGTGAATAAAATAAACTTCTTTTTAAAATAATTTCTCATTTTCCTTTTCACGCGCTTTTCCTCTTTTTTTAACTTTTTGCAATCTCATGCCTGTCTAAATTTTTAATTAGTTTATGTATTTATACATTCTAATTTAATATTAAGTCATATTCTAATGATAACAGATGAAATAAATTTAAAAAACACTATAACATTAATTCCTTTATATTTGAACCATTTTAAGCATGTTTTCATTTCATATTATCCATAATTCGAACTTCGGATAATTCGAACATTTCTTGTAGTCCCAACAAGTTCGAATTAACGAGAGCCGACTGTATCTGGTGCAAAAAAATCTGGAATTTTGTTGATCAAGCGAAGAAAATCTCAAATTTCGTCGATCAAGTTTGTAAAAATTGCGAATTCCATCAATCGGCCTTATAAAAATCACGTTCGTGGATAAGGTTTGAAAAAATCATGTAATCTGGATGGAAGAATCGCGAATTTTATCAATAAGGAAAGGGCATGTTTACAAACAAATACTTCTGTCAACTAATCTACCGCTACTTTTTTTGTCATAGCGATCATTGTAGGAATCATCTTGATGACGTAGCCCAATCATATCATACTTACTTATACATTGGCAAATTTAGTCCAATCAAATTTCCGGAGCTCATCTGTACAGTGTCAGACGTTAAAGAACGGATAGGTTTTTCTCCCTTATCCACAGTAATTTGTCCACAGTGACGTCATCTGCCCTTTCCTTATCATGCAAGGAAAAATTACAAATTTCGTTGACCAGATTCATAGAAACCTTGAATTTCGGCAATCGGCTTTGTAAAATTCACAAATTTTGTCGATCAGGCTTGAAAAAATCATGAATTTTTTCAAACAGACTTGAAAATTCTTGAATTTATTGATCAACTTCGTAAAAATTACTAATTTACTGATCAGGTGCCAAACATTTGTGGGTTTTCTCGCTCAGATTCGTAAAAATCGCAAACTTTGTCGATCATTCAAAGAAAGATTACAAATTTCGCCGATCAGCTTTGTAAAGATAGCGAATTTTGTTTATCATTTTCGTAAAAATCATGAATTTCGTCTATCGCTTTCCCCAACATCAATAATTTTGTCGGTCATCCACGGAAAAATCTCGAATTTTATCGATCATGTGAAGAAAAATAGCTAATTTTATTGATCATGTGAGAAAAAATTGCGAATTTCGTCAATCAACTAAATAAAAATCGCTAATTTTGTTGATTTTGGTTGATTACATGCGAAAAAATTAAATTTTGTTGATCATGTGCGGAAAAATTCTGAATTTTCTTGATCGACTTCGTAAAAAACATGAATTGTAGTCAATCGGTTTCTTAAAAATCGTGAATTTCATCGATCAGCCGCAGAAAAATCAAGAATTTTATTGATCATGCACAGAAAAAGGGTGAATTTTGCCGATCAGCTTTGTAAAAATCGTGAATTCCGTCGATTGGCTTTGTAAAAATCGCGAATTTCGTTGACCGTCTTAGTAAAAATCACAAATTTTGTCGATCGGCTTCCTTAATATCGATAATTTCATCGAACAGCCGCAGAAAAATCATGAATTTCATTGATCATGTGAAGAAAAATTGTGAATTTCGCCGTTCAACTTTGTAAAAATCGTAAATTTTGTTGATCGGCTTCGTAAATTTCATCGATCGACTTTGTAAAAATCACGAATTTCGTCGATCAGTTTTGTAAAAATCGCGAATTTTGTCAATTGGCGTTATAAAATTTGTGAATTATGCCCATCGATTACTTAAAAATCGCGAATTTTCTCTATCAGTTTCGTAAGGATTGCAAATTTTTTTGATCAGGCACGGAAAGATTGAATTTTCTCGATCAATTTCGTAAAAATTGCAAATTTTGTCGATTACTTTCGTAAAAAGCCCAAATTTGGTTGATCAGGCATGGAAAGCTGCAAATTTTGTCGACTGAGCGTTGAAAAATCTGGATTTTCAGTGAAGAAGCACGGAAGAATCTTGTTGATCGGCCCCTTTCCCTCTCCTTTGTTCATAAAGTTTACATTTTTTTTTCGGCACCAGCCACTTATCTTTGTCTTTTAGCACTTTTAATAAAGTAAAATTTACTCTCTTGAATAAAGTCAAGGAATAATATTACATCTTAAGAATAATCCTTGCTATATCTGATATATATACAAACGTAAAAACTGCTGATCTATTCTTACTAACTGAATTGGATATTTTCGCTGGCTAAGCAAACTTAAAGGGGCATCTCTCCCACTTCCTTCTGAAAACATATTTTTTATCCGATTATAGGCCACAGATCACCTTCGAAATTGAATTTTCTCCATGTCATTGATATGGCCCTCAACTACACACACATATTTATAATTGGCCCTTCTCTTAAAAAGGTTGTGCACCCCTAAGCTTGATTAATGCATAAATGTATTTGATAAGACGATTGTGATTACTAGTGGTATCAGCAATATCTTGAATTTTTTCAGAAATAAATTTATTCTTCCTTCTTGAAAAAAACAAGAATTCATTAATATTAACAAAAATTACAAATCAAAATTCACTTGGAATCAATATGAACTAAAAAAAGTCAAACATCCCTATATCTGAATTGAATGTTTCATTGTTTACATCTGTAAATTATGTATGGATTTTAGAGTTCCAGACTTTAGGGTTGCAGATTTAAGGGCATCTATTGTACTAAAAACCACTGACATAGCTTTATTAAATTAACAATAAAAATGTTTCTCTCCTGTATATTTTTTACCTTTGTTGAAGCTCTTTTAAAGTACAAAAGTAATATTTTATTTCAGAATGTCAAAAATTACTATTGATATCAAGAAGTTGATAACTAATTCTCGAAAGTCTTCTGACAACCATTTGCTGTCATCTTTGGAACGTTACTTGAATGAAATCGAAAGTCTACTTGAAAAGAAATTACACCAAGATAAAATCACCTTTAGAATGGTTGGAGGTCTTGCAGCTTTAATTGATGTATTTAAATTCCTTTCTGGTCTTCCAATGGAGAAAAGTGCTTTTCTTCATAAAAAGTATGCCAGCTCTTTTATATTATTAATTTAAAATAAGAACATTTGAATAGTCATTACTTTAATGTTTGGTTTTTTTATTTTAATACTGTTTTAAGTTTTCCATCAAGTACAGTTTTCCTCTTTTTCCTTTTTCCTAGAATTATCAGTCATTTGACTTACACCTCAGAATTGATTGTCGATAATTGCCATGAAAACTGCATGTACATATTATTCAGCAACAAGGTTGGCTCACTTTTAGACATTCTAATACAGAGATTAACTGTAAGTATATTTTTCTTATGCCATTGATGAGTTTAACTTTTAGATCACATTTTTAAGTTTAAATAATCATTTAAACTGACTTTAACTACCACTACTACTGTTTTAAAAGTACTTTTTTAATCAAGTTTCTAAGGATTTATTTGCTTCTAGGGCAGTTAATTAAATAAATAATTATTTAGTTTATTAAAAATGGTGTATGCTTTATTTATTTTATAAATTTAAAGCAAAAAGTCTAAGTAGGAATGATTTTAAGCTAGGCCAAAAAGTTTTTTTCATTTCTATACCACAGAAAAGTTGTTATTTGGAAAGACAAAAAAAAAAATTAATATCTTCAGATTGTGTATATATCCTGAAGTTCATAAAAAGAAGAAAAATTTCATTATTTTGTCGTAATGTTTATAATCATTAACCTCTGTAAGAGCTGAAGACTATATCTGTAGTTGCAAAGTAGTCAGTAAGAACAATTGAAAAAAAATTGTCAAAGTTTTACAACCCCATTTGATCATGTGTCAGGAAAAAAATATACAAAATATTGAGGTATGAATAACTATATAAAAATTTCTGTGTGTAAAGGAACATCAAATTCATCTTAGAATGTTAATTTAAAAAAAAAAATGAAACATTCAAATAACTTATAGTTTATTATTTTTAAAATGAAAGCCAAAAGTAAAAATGTTTTAAAGGCCTTTTGATGAAATTTGTTTTATCTGCAATCATTTGACAAAAATCATGTATCTTTCAAGATCTTTTAATGTAAATCGCACTTTTTAGTCACACAAAATGAAATGCTCCACACTGTTAAAGAGATCATGTTGCAAATGAAACATTGAAAGCATTCAGTAAATCTTAAATCTGTATGTTATATTATTTTTATATATGTAGAGTAGTGTCACTGAGCATTTCCTAATAGAGGAAGGAAAAACAGAGTGATACTGTTTTCATATTTCAAACTGCCTTTGCTTTCTTATTCTAATACAAAAGCATACAATAGCATCAACAAACCAGATTAATTGGTGACTGGAAGCATACAGAAAGCTGATGATTACTTTTAAAACAGTACTGAAGTGAATCATATATTTCTTTGTCATTTGAAACAAGTTGTGTAAATGTAATACATATTGTAAAACAATTATATTTTTTAATTGAGAATTGAGAATTTATTTTATAATTATTAAATAGACAAAGCAATTAAGAAAGAAAGGGGGGAAAAAAAGAATCCAAAAGAAAATAAAAAAATTTTTTATTTTCATCCACTGAGCCATCTTTTAATCTGATTTTAAAATAGAAATCAACTATGTTTATAGAGTGATTATGTAATTTTGTTCCAGCATTTAAAACTATTTTATAATCTTCATAAAAATAAGCATATTTTTTATTTTTTTAGCTATTTATTAAAATCAGTTTACGTATGCATGTATGCAGCATGAAAATTAAATTGAATAACGACATCATTGATCAACGATTGAGAATTTTCCAAATAATTAATATTCTGTTTTAGTTCTGATAATTGTGCCATGCTCTATTCATATATTTAAAATATTATTTTATGAATGTGATGTTTAAATAACAATTTGTTTAATTAATAATTTTTAATTAGCTGAATTTGTGATTTTTTCCCTTATAGATTCTTATCCCAAATAATCATAACCAGGTAATTAGTACTTCTAAATCACCTGGATTAAATATTAAAATAGATGTCACTGCTGGAAAACTTATGCATTTCTTGAGCAGCATTCTGACAGCTCTGGGTTTGAAGCATGTCGAGATAAATCAAGGCAATATGGACAGTATGTCTCAGAAAGAAAACCAGCCAAATGATTTTCAATTTAGAGTTCAAGATGTTATCAGGTTCATTAGTATTTTCGTTCTTTTAATATTTTTTAAAATTCTCTACTCATTTATATTTTGACTCCTTTAAGAAAGTAAAATAATATCTCAGTACATTTCATCTTATTATTATTATTATTGCTAATATTAGTTATTCAAAATTTAAATCTGAAACAGTTATAAATTTTTTTCAGAGCATTTATTTTTGTGAACTTTGACAAATCCACCATAAATCATTAATTAAGCAAAAATACTTGTGTCACTGAGATATATAATCAGTATTTTTTTATCACTTACTTGTCTTTTTTATTTTTGTAGTTAATGTTATTTAAGTAGAGTAATGATTAAAAATTCTGATAACACAATTATGCATGATCTTTTTAATTATTCAAGTAGAGAAAATATTTTTGGTTGCTTCCATTACAAAAAGTAAAAAGCTGCCCAGAAGAAAGCTGCTTTGGTGCATTTTTACTGATCATGATTCCCAAACCCTGAAGCTATCTTCTGGTCAGATGTTGATTTATATATGCAGTAAAACTTGTTAAGTAGAATTACATGGGACCAAAATATTTTTATAAATGAAACCCATTTCTGCTTTATAAAAAAAAAAAAAAAAAAAAAAAAAAAAATGAAGTTTATTAAGAGTCTGAAGAATTTTTTTTTTATGTTATAATATTGTATTACATTATAGTAATTATAATAATACCACATTACGATAATCTTAGACATAGCTTAAGTACATACTCTTTAAGTGTGTACTTTTCTTTTTATTTATAAGGGAAGATTTAATCCCTGGTGAGATTCTTGCAGTAATGTCTGTTATAAAACTTTCACTACACTATATTGCAATGTTTAGATTTAAACAGTCCTAAAGAAGAAAGAAACATACCTAGGTATTTTTCCAAAAATCCAACAAAAATGTTTGTTTCCACACTTTATTTTTCTTGTTTGTCTTTCTGAATAGAGATGCTCGTGAAAACTCTTCATAAACATTTGCCAATGTTCTGCTTTAAGGTTTAGATTTTCTTTAATGATTTGTCAATAGTCAGTACCTGTAATGCATTCAAAGAACATTCCACTTCAGAGCACCAAGAGGCTCCTTTCTATTTTGGAAAAGTTGAAATTTTATGCTTGTTACGGTAGTACAGTAATGCAATACAAATGAAATAAGAAAAAATCTTTTTTTCTTTATTATTATCATTTAAAGAGATATAGAAGTTTGATTCATATATTTAAATTAAGCTTTAATGAACATATTTCTATTTGGATTCTTTAGAGGGTGCCACCAAACAAAATCAGTAAAATTGCAAGCTTCATTTTCGACACACAAATTTATGTAATTTTGCATTCGTAGAGCAAAAATATATAAGAACAAGTTGGAAATTGCACGTGAAGCATAGCAAATTAGGTGCATTCATACGATAACAAAGTTTTAAAAATATCCCTCTTGATACTTTGTGTGGCCTTGTAAATCAATAACAAATATTATTTGCACCACAGATTATGCAAAATGTATTTTACAATATGTACTTTATAGATGCATATCAATTTTATTACGCTCGAATGAGTGTAACACCATTAAAATGTATCTGAAACATTTTCCCTCATTAACCGTAATGCAACGGAACATTTTTGATTGTCCCTGTAGTTGAACTATGCTTCCGATTTTGATAAAATTTGAAATAACTCGACAAAATCATGTAATAATTATGTATTTAAAATTTTAAATGATTAAAATGCATTTCAAACTTTTTTCCCCATCGACCGTAATGTAACGGAATCCTTTTGATTGTCCCTGTAATTGATCTATGCATCCGATTTTCATAAAATTTGAAATGATTTGACAAAATTATGTAATAATTATGTATTTTAAATTTCAAATGATTCAGTTGGGTAGTTTTTGCGTTGTTATATGCAGACGGACTGAACGACAACAATAGGTGCTGCGTATTAACATAATTACGAACGCACCTAAAAAGGGAGGAATTTAGGTGACACATTCTGTTATAATAGCATCTTTCATAATAAACGCTTTGTTTTATTAATAAATCATAAACAGCTTTGTTTTTAAAAAAGAAGCATCAACGTACTGTTTAAAACAACGAACATCTTTCTTTCTACTGGGTATGTGTGGTTCACTAACTTGAGATATGAGCTTGATTGAGTTCATCAACACTAGGTTGGAAATCGGCTTGAATTTCGGCAGGTTGGGTAAACAATGAATTGGATTTCACATTCAACTGGGAGTTCAACTCGAAATGCAAGGTTAAGGTTGACGGAGAATTACCGGGTTAATTAGCCAAGACTCTGCTGAGAATATCATCAGTTGGTCACACCACGAATTAGAAAGAGAAAAGCATGCTTTGAACGATTGACAGAAAAATAAAACCTGGAAATCTAATAAATAAATAATAAAATAATAATATCTGAGTTTTGTTATATTTGTAAAAGTATTTATATATAATTTATATATATATATATATATATATATTAATAGATTGTTTTAATTTCTATTGTAATATTTTTCATTTATCTTTATTTTCAGTTATATTGTTAGTATTGGAATTGTTGATAAGTTGTCTCAGTATTTCAACAGCATTCAAGGACCTATTAGCAATGAAGCAGAAGTTGCAAATTTTCTTCTAGATTGTATTGCATTCCTGACATCACTTATCAAACTTTATTCTGATTGGTAAGTTCAAAGAATATTGCAAATTATGATTAATAATGTGAGAATGGTCTAAAACTATGTGTTATTTTGATATTACTATGTTATCTCGTTGACCAAAAAATGATCGCCAAACTATAAGATTAAATGCCAATAATGGATGATCGTGAATGTCACATTCAATGAATTTAAATATGATTCATGTGTTTAAAATGTCACTAAGTGATTTTTATTTCGACTTTTTATTGATATTTTTGAAGTGAAAACTTCTTTAGCGGCGCTGAGCACTTTTTGTATGGGTAAAAACTTCCAAACTCGCGTCAGGGTCACGTGATGCTGATCGAAAAAGCGTAAGATCGAGGGGAAGGGAGAGGAACTAGTATCTCCGACTCTTTCTACCGTGCCTGAGTGTGCTGCTCCGTTTAGGCGGCACAGGGCGCTTGCGCGAATGTCCGTGTGTGTTTAAGTTATAATTGTATTTAAGTTTAACAACTTATACTGTTAATAGATGGAATAAAACGTTATGAAAGAAAAAGTATGACATTGTGCATTGATTATGCTGCAGTTTCCAACTACTTTTTTTCAATTTTTTTATTGTATTTAAATAACAACATAAATTGATACCAAATGGAATAAAAAGTTAAGAAAGAAAAAACATGACATTGCACATCAATTATGCTGCACTTTCCAACCATTTTTTTCAATTCCTTAAATTTTCAATTGTATTTAAAGTTTAACAACTTACATTGTTATCAAATTGAATAAAAAGTTAAGAAAGAAAAGACATGACATTACTCATCGATTATACTACACTTTTCAACCAATTTTTAAAATTATAATTGTATTTAAAGTTTAACAACATATACTGTTACCAGAAGGAATAAAATGTTAAGAAAGAAAAAATATGACATTGTGCATCAATTATGCTGCACTTTCCAACCACTTTTTTCAGTTTTTTTAATTTTTGATTGTATTTAAATAGTAACAACATAAATTGATACCAAATGGTATAAAAAGTTAAGAAAGAAAATATGACATTGCACATCGATTATGCTGCACTTGTAAACCTTTTTTTTTTAATATATATATTTTCAATTGTTTTTAAAGTTTAACAACTTATATTGTTATCAAATGGAAAAAAATGATAAGAAAGAAAAGACATGATATTGTACATTGATTATGCAGTACTTTCCAACCAATTTTAAAAATTGTAATTGTATTTAAACCTTAACAACTTATACTGTTACCAGAGGGAATAAAATGTTAAGAAAGAAAAAGTATGACATCGCGCATTGATTACATTGCACTTTCCAACCATTTTTCTTTTTTTTTTTTAAATTTTTGATTGTATTTAAATAGTAACAACATAAATTGATACCAAATGGAATAAAAAGTTAAGAAAGAAAAAACATGACATTGCACATCAATTATGCTACATTTCAAAACCATTTTTAAAAATTTTAATTGTATTTAAAGTTTAACAAAATATACTGTTACCAGATGGAATAAAAAGTTAAGAAAGAAAAATCATGATATTGTGCATCGATTATGCTGCACTGTCCAACCATTTTTTAAAAAATTGTATTTAAAGTTTAACAACTTATATTGTTTGATTACTATTCAATTTGTTGCAAGTTTCAGAAGATACGGTCGTCCAGCAGCAGGAGTAGCTATTTATAAAAGCTTGTTTGATGTAATGGGCATATATTTCCACAATTCATATGAATGTGCATGTGAGGTACACCAGTATGTTTAGTAGTAATGTTTTTGATATCAGTGATATATGTGTTTGTTGTTGCCACTTTGAAAATGAAAAACTAATTGTATTGGTTGCCATTTATATTTCACCGGATAAGTCTAAGTGCAAAAGAGAATTTTTGTATGAAAATTTATTTATTTGTTCTAAAGAGGCTTCTGCATTACTTCAAGATAGAATTGGAAAGAGATTTGATGATTTGCCGATGATTTTGAGTAGGGATTTCAACATCAACTTTGTGGATGATGAAAATCTACAATTAATTGAACTTTTAAATAGAAAATTTGATTTAACAATGACCAACCATCGCAATCTTAGCACAGAAAGATAAAAAATTACAATTGATGCAGTCATTACAAGATATTTAAATAGAATTGAATCAAAATTGTTTGCTATATATTTTACTTACCATAAACCTATAATATCAAATCTAGAATATAATGATAATGATGATGATGATGATGATGATGGAAGAATTGTTGAAATGGGGATGAAAATTCATAAGTTTTATGGGTATTTATTTCAAAGAATACCAACTGACGATATTTCATATTTCATGCATTTGTAAATTTATGTTTTAAGCAATAGATTGCAATTTTTGTATGTAAAATAATATGCATTATTTTTCATGTACAATAGCGCATTAAATGAAAATTGTAATATAATTTTTGTAGCAGTAGTTTATAATAATGAATAAAAAACACTTCATTTAAAAGTATTTTCTGCACAATAAAATACGTCCAGACGACTAAAAAAATACACACATAATTGTTCAAGTTTTCACTTCTGTCGGCACTCCCGGAGTGCCACTATATATTTTTTTTTAATGTTCTACTAATTATTTGTTTTTTTGTTATTTAAAATAAAAATTATGTCAATATGTATAATTTGGCTATTAGTTTGGCGATCTGTATAATTTGGCAAAATTGTTCGACAGGATAACAGAGTAGTACCATTATTTTTCTTATTTTTCTATGTAATCATGTTTATTGCCCTTAATTTTACACATTCCATGTTTTATTTCCTTCATTTTTATAATAAAGAATTTTTTTTAAGATAAAAATTTTAAGCTTTCACAAATTTGTGTTTTTAATTAGAATTGTGTAATTCTTTCTGATAAAAATTATTTATTTATTAAGATAATTATTAAATTATTTCTTTATTCATTTATATTTTGATTATCTTTGTATAAAGTATGAAAGAATATTTTTTTAATGTAAATTTAATTTTTGATTTACTTTTATTTAAATTTAATATTTGTTACTAGTATTTTTAATCTATTAATAATACTTTTTAATAATGCCATCATTTGTTTAATATTCACATGATAATCATTTGACTGATTAAAGTGACTGCATCTATATAAATCTGTGTTCCAATTACTCATTTAACATAAATGAAATTATTTATTGAACCTGATTAATTTGTTACATCTATAAAATAAGAAAATCTCTTTTTTTTTTTTTTCCAGTTTTACCTCTAGTTCCAATCTTAAAACTGATGACTCAACTCAGCTGATTGCTACAATAAAAGTAACGAACATGATTGGATCAATTTCCCTTTTATATGGACTTTTATTACATAGTGGAGTTTCTTCTCGTGGTGACACTCCACCACCTCAGTTGCCAAATCAAATTGAATTGTTAGTCATTTCGACTCTTCGCATGTTGAACTACATAGCTGTCATGAACCTTCAAGCATTCCAGGTTAACTTTAGATTTTATTTTATATTATCAAATCTCATTTTTAAAATTTCATTTTATAATAATTAGAAGTCACTCAAAATTTTCATTATATGTGTTAGCTTCTATTTAGGATTGAAATGCTAGAAGTAATGGTATCTTTAATTAAGATTAAATAATATTATTAAACATCGTAATGTTGTTAAAATATCAATTAGGAAAGTTTATCCATAAATATTACACTGTAAGCAGTGCATCCCTACCCCTCGCTCTTGGGTAACATAATAGCTGTTGTTTTTAATTCGTACAAAAGTGACATTTAATTTTTGATAAAATTATTTTGATGATAAAAAAGAAGTTCATGTTGGATATTCATTATTAAATTGAAATTATGAGAAAAGCACAATTAAAGATTTTCCAAATTAAACTAAACTCTAAGATAGAAAGGAGAGGAAAGTTTTTTATGAATTTCATTACTGACTGTCATTTTCATGTAGTATTAACCAACATGCCTCTATTTTTAAGGATAACCACTATTTCTTTTTTAGAAATATTTAATTATAAGGGATGGTGGCCACTATTTTTTTTTTCAGGCATCAATTAAAGCTTTGCCATCAAAAATATACATTTTGTCTTTTTTTCAGTTTTTATTTACAAATATTAAACATATACCTTAACTGGAGACATATATTACAGATTTTTTTACATATCTGAGTGATAAAATATGTCTTTAAAAATCGAAAATATATTTATACATATTACATGTATAATAATCAGCAAGTAAATAAGGCTCAGTTCAACAGCACCTTATTTTAGTTCAACTTGAGCCCAATCCTCTTTTTTCCCCTCTTCCTCTTTCTCTCTCGCTCATACATACGTGGTTTACTAATCCTAGACCTGAATTTGAAATATGGGAAAACTGACAATGGAGAAGGGGGAAAGTAAATATTATTTACTGTTTTTACTGAATTTTTTGCTGGCTACCAAATTTTTTTCAATTTTTTAAAATCCTGGTAGTAAAAAAAAAGGTCATTTTTGACCTTTTTATTACTACTGCTAGTCGATTTTTTATTTTATTTGTTGTATTTTAACTACAAAACCACTTGTAATATGTCTTTTCAGTTCATTTTTTTCCTGAGAATTACTTACCCATCATACGTAGAATAGGGTAAGTCTTGCAATCGTTTTGAAAATCGAAAAAAAATTTTTGACGAATTTACATGTTTTAGTCAGTGGAGATTCCGAAAAATATATTTTTAGAAAAAAAAATTTGCTGTCCGTCTGTCTGTCTGTCTGTCTGTAACCGCTCTATCTCCCGAACAAATTGAGATAGAGACTTGAAATTTTGTATGTAGTTAGTATGTAAGAATGGGATGAACCCTATTTAATATCAGCAACCTCGATTATCTGGAACTATTTTTTCGCACTCTCGAAAAATTCGTTCTGATGAAAGGTATATAAAAACTTTCACATTTTTTTGTTCTAAGGAATGGACGTAAAAGGCAATAAAAAAACACACATTTTGCATATAGAACGAAGTCGATCGGATTATTAGTTGCCGAGATATTTGTAATCTTGTTTTCCACATTCTTCGATTTTTCATGACCCTGTATTTCATTCAAATTTCAATTCAGAAGTATATTTTAATTGGAAATGAGATGCTTAATCCGACGCAGTTAATTGTTAGTTAATAGAATTATTATTTTTGGAGTTATAAGGATGTTTCTTTTACGCAGTTCGGTACTACTTGAGTAGTTTGGCGTTTTATATAATTTGTCGAAATTGGTAATCAGCAGTTCTTTAATAGAGCATTACTATGTACATTAACAATATTTAAATTTTGTTTATGAATTGCAATGCATTGTATAAATAGTTTTCACATGTTTTATTTTCATATACATATCCATGATGGGTAAGTATTACGGTGGCCCCCAACGACTAGTTTTAATTATTTATTATTGTTTGATTATATATATTCAGGTAATGGGCAATCTGCTGTATAAAGCTTTAGTTCAGCCATACACATTGTTCAGGATAAAAAAAAAAAAAAAAAAAAAAAAAAAAAATTAGGAGGGGGGATTATAAGTTTGCAATTAGGTATTATGATATTGTATTTATTTTTCAGACCACACTAGGCAGTGAAGGTCTTTCACTTCAGCTCCGTCATATCACTAGTCATCTACTTTGGTATTGTAACCACTGGACAGCAGATACACTGTTGCATGAAATCATTCTTTTAGTGGGTTACTTCACTGTACTAAATGTTGATAACCAGGTAATTATTATGTTTAAAAATTATACTTATAATTTTAAAAAATATATTATTAAGTATGTATATTTAATTTTTTATATCTGAAAAATTAATGAAAACAAACCTAAGTTTAGAGAAATACTAAAGTAACCTTATATATATACAAAGCAAAAAAAAAAGAAAGCCAAATCTTAAAAGAAAAGAAAACAGCATTAAAACACAGTAGGTAAAAACAGATGTGATATCGAATTTCCAAAGTTATATTTGTGAGATGAAATCTTGCATCTCACATTTTTCATTACGTTCGCGGGCGTAATTGGTTTCGTTTTGCCAAGCGTCGGCTCTGGTGCGTGCCTGTAAAGTTTGTTTTTACGCGATACATCGCTTTGCTGCTCGCCGATGCGAAGCACATGTGCAATAGTTCTAGTCATCGCGGCTCTTTGAGGAGGCGCGATGCCCATGACGTTTTTCAATCACAGCAAATCGGAAATCGCTTATATTGTTTTAAGGGTTTTGATTTGTCTTTGATGTTTCGCCAACTTTTTAAATTTGATCAATAGATTTAAATATTTCGTTCGTTTACATGTGTACACCCCGTTAATTTTTAGATATTAAAAATTTCGTTAATATGAATTAGAATACGTTTGGTGTTACTGCTGTCATGACGTGAATTTTTTGGGAGCGCAGGGCTTCGGGCCCGGTTCACCGGTCACCGTCCTTAGGATGAATGGCGAAGTTAATAAGTCCGCCGTCGCCTCTTCAGGCTCCTTGAATTTTAATAGTATTATAAAATGTTTTTTTTATTTAAAGTTCAAATTCAAGTACGATTATTTTAATATATTTTGTACTGCTCCTTACGTCTATGTGAAATTCTATTCAAGATAAACTTTTTAAAAATTGAGGAATCGTTACGGCAATTCGGTGGCCATAAGGTGAAGATCTTTCATCCTTCTCACGATGGATTTAATAAAGAAGATATTGTTACTGAAAAGTCTACTCATCATTTTATTTTAAACACAACAAAGTAAGAACGTTTTATTTTATTATTTTTGTTTCAACTGCTTACCTAAAAGAACTTTAGGGGCTATTGCAAAATAGCTTTTAAACGCAATGTACGACTTTAACGGCCTAATTAGATCATTTACAATTCCATTATCTAAACCACCCATTATTAACACGACAATATTATGGTACTTACTTACCTCCGTGATGAGCAGCCCATCTTTGTCAGCAGACCCTACCTATTTCCCGAACAGTTCGACTCTCTTACGCTTAAGCACTGTCGCTGTCAAGCGATCACAAATTGCATCAAAACTCTTTACTTATGACCCGAATGCCTTAGACTCTAAATAGAAAAGGAAAATAAAAAATGAAAGAAATTGAAACTGGACAAACTTAAAAAAGAAAGAAGAAAAATAAAAAACATTGAAAAACAGTTTGTGGGTGGATAAGGCATTGAAACTAGTGATCGTCCCTGCCTTCTTTCTGATCATATTTGCTAAAATGCATTGTTGAAATTGGTCATTATGCTATTTATGAATTTTATCCAAAGTACTGCCTGGCCATTTTTTTTTTTTCCTATCGGTTAAAAGTCAAAATTTAATATCAATTTCTATTGTATATTTTCACAATGGCAAATTAAAGATAGCTGTTTTGAATTTTTATTTAGACTACTAAAAATAATTCTGAAACATTTACACATTTAAAATATATTTAGAATGTACTTATTTGTAATAGTTTCGATAGCAGAAGGTTAAGTTTTTAATTTAATAAGTTGTTACAGATACATTTTTCTGTGTTTCCTGCTGAGTCTACTTTGCTAACATTTATTTTCATTTGACTAGTGTTTTACCTTTCTTATTCAATAAATCGCTAATGTTGGTCGAAAGCCAGCAAGAACCCTGATTATATCCCTTAATAAATTTGATTGTTATATTTAAAATACTAACATTTTGTTCACAAATACAATACCTTTTAAATATTAGTTTGTTTATGGTTTGATTTAATAATTCAAATACATACATATTTAAATATATATATTCATATTTAAGTATATGTTATGTTTAAATATACATTTACATATTTAAATATGTAAATTTGATTTACATATGTAAACTGTTAGTTTTTTTTTCTCTCTCTGAAATCGTCTAAATAAATAAAATTTTGTATTTGATATGTCATTACGCTATAAGAGAATTTCATCATTAAAGTAATACTATTTTATAGTCATTTTTTAAAAAATAAATTTTTTTTTATTCCTATCTTAAAATTTTAGAATGGAAACATTCTTTCATTTGTATAACTTGGTGAATGGTTTGGCAATTTGTGTAATTTACCGAAATTGATTGACAGGATAAATAACTAATAGCATTGGTTTGTATACTATATATCAAAAATAACTAATAGCATTGGTTTGTATACTATATATTAAAAAAACAGGCGTTAAATTAAAACTGCTATTGCTATGGTTCAAATTTGATTGATGTATGCTATTATTGGTATTGGTTTATTTGTAATTTATTAGTTTATTTATTTGCAGTCTTTAATCCAAGCTGGACAAAGACCAACAGTTCTTCAACAGCTTTGTTCTCTACCATTTCTTTACTTTAGTGATTCTGACCTTAGAGATATTTTGTTTCCAACACTCATTGTCTGCTGCTATAAGAACAGCAATAATAAAACTATATTGGAACAAGAAATGAGCTCGGAACTTCTATATGACTATATTGAAGTGAGTTATTTTTAAGTGTATATTTTGAAATTATAAATCTAAGTTAAGAAAGAAAATATGTAAGAAATTTTAGAACAAGGACTATCAATTAATGATTAAAATTAGTTTTAAAAAATGTTTAAGTTTTAATGATTTTTAAATAATTCAAAATACAAAAATCTAGATTTTTTTTTAAACTTTAAAAGGATCGAGGTATTAATAAAATTATCAAATCTCATATAAATATGAAAATTAAATCAAAACTATAATATATTTTATGTTATATTGTCTGTGGCTTTCATGCTCTCTCCTTAGATTTAAATTCATTTGTCTCAATGTGTTTTTTGAAGATTTGTCTTAATTAATATATCTAAATATTTATGAAAAATTAAACTATGGAAATATGTACAATGTTATTTAGCTATACAATAAAAATTTTCTGCATTACATTGATAATTTTCTTCATTATTTTTTTTATTTTGAGAGAAAACATTGAGAATATGATTCTTGTTGTAAACAGTACTTTTTAATAAAAGACATTTCTTTCTTTTAAAAATTCTTCTTCTTCTTATTATTATTTTAATTCAGAAAACACATTAATATTAAATTTTTTATATATATACTAAAAATGTAAAAGATACACCAAAAGAGTTATTATTTCAAAAGATATGTCACATATTATACAGCTCATATTCAAAATATTAGAATAATTACCTTTTTTTAGAAATTGAAAATATCGTTTGGTAATTTAATGTCTTTTAATGAAAATATGCAAACGATATTTTTATTAAGAACTTATTGTTGATTAAACTTATTTGTTATCTTAAATTTAATATCATTTTTGAAAAGATTAATTGCAAAAAAAATTATTTTTAAAAGTCAAAATATTAGAATATTTATTCAAGTGGTTCAAAATATTAGAATATTTCACATTAATTCTCCTTTAATTATTACCAATTCTTTACTGGTGGCATCATTGATTAAATTCAGAATTCAGACTATTTTATTTAAAATCAGTATTCTTTTTTGCAGTTTGTTTCTTTTTCGTCTTAAAATGGGCCGTGTGAGTGATATTCCTGAATCTACTAAACTTCGTATGGTTGATTTGTATCGGCACGGTAAAAATCAATGTTTTATAGCGAATTATTTACATTGTTCGCAATCGAGCATTAGTAAAATACTAACACAATATTAAAAAATTGGAAAATTTCAAAATAATCGCCGAAATGGTGCCCGAAAACCAAAAACATCTGCTAGAGATGACAGGAAACTGAAGCGTATAGTTCAGAAAAACCGTTTTAAAAGTGTGCGATTCTTGCACCGAAAATGGAAAGAAGAAGGAGTTGAAGTTTCTACATCGACAACATTAAGACGTCTCCATAAATTTAAATTTGAATCTCGTGTACCGAAAACAAAACCTCTCATGACTGCAAGACAAAAGCGTATAAGATTGAATTGGTGTAAATCAAGACGTTTATGGAGCAATGAAGATTGGAAAAATATATTATTTAGTGATGAAAGTATGTTTTGTGTTTCATATGGTAATCAAGGTATTCGAGTTTGGAGAATGAAGCAAGAAGCATTTGATAAAGTAATGCCTTAAACGTTCCGTAAAATTTGCTGCTAGTGTCATGGTTTGGGGTTGTATGAGTGCAGAAGGACCTGGAAAGTTATGCATCGTCTACGAAAAGGTTAACTCTCTGATACATCAATAAATTTTAGAATATTACATGATTCCATCATCAGAAGATTTATTTGAAGATGATTTCATCTTTCAACAAGATTTAGCGTCCCCGCATACCTCGGTGTCAACTAAGAATTTGTTCCGCCAACGCAACATTAAGGTACTTCCTTGGCCACCAAATTCACCAGATCTTAATCCCATCGAAAACTTATGGTGTATAATGAAGAAAAAACTTCAAGAAAATCCTCCTTCAAGTAAAACTGAGTTAGTGGCACGTATAAAGTCTATTTGGGCTAATATTGATAGAAATGTTTGTAAACACCTTGTATATAGTATGCAAGATCGATTGTACGCTGTTATGAAAGCTAAAGGGGATGCTACAAAATATTAACTACCATTTACTTCATATTCATAAGGTAATATTGTTGCCTAAAATAAAATATTCTAATATTTTGAACCAATCTAAATTTTATTCTAATATTCTGGTGTGTTTAAGGAAGCTGTATACCTAATTTATTGTGCTGTATTTTATATTTTATAAATGTTAAAATCTTATCTAAACATTCCAGATTTAATTTATAAGAAATTTAATTGCATTTACTTAGTATAAAAAATAAATAAATGACAAATAATTTTTTCTTATTACTTTTTCTCAATTATTCTAATATTTTGAATATGAGCTGTACATGGATAAAATTTAACATTTTAATAAATTTTAATTTTTCTATGTGTATATTCTGCACATATATATATAAATAGATTATAAAAATGTTTAAATCTTTAAAAAAAATAACATGACTTTTAAATTGTTCATTTTTACAAAATAAATTTGTTCAAATTATTAAGAAATAAAAATTATTGCTGAGATTATTTATGTATTCAACGTAATATATCATTTGCAGTTCGCCTATTGTTAAAGTATAACAAGCCAAAGGTGAGCAAAGCTTACTATGTATCTACTCCAATCTGTTTATAAAATGAACATGATTTCTCAGAAATGGTCCTATTAATTTTATTAAAACTTGCCACAAATATAAATATTAATAAGACAAAGATAATAAAGTAGCCCAATTTTTTAAAAAAGGATCTGAGACCTGTATAATTAAAATTCTAAAACAAACCCTATGTGCAACAATCTTTTACAATCAGACTGGCATTGCTATGTATATAGCAGCAGTTCCCAAACTTTATCGGAACGCGACCCACCATTAAATAAATGAAAAAAAAAAAAAAAAAAAATCCCAACTCACCTTTGAGTTAAAAACATTTCGCAACCCACCTTATATAAGATTATATAGAAATTGTTATACGACCTCTATAAGCTATCATCTGTCTTGTTCTACGAAAAAGCAAATTTTTAAACAAAGGATACAATAAACAAAAATAAGAATTTTTAATCCCAATGTGTGTTATAATTAAATTAATATACAAACTACAAAGATAATTAAAACACTGATTAATTATTAGCAAAAAATAAATTAAAAACCCATGAGGTTTATGATACTTGTTGGGGGGCTGCTTTTCTTCCCTTTAATTTTTTACTTTCATTGGGAAGCTAATTTAATAAATTTAGCTGCCCAATGAAAGTATTATTAATATAATTAAGAGAATAACCCAGACATTCAAAATTAAGGTAAAACTCCTTAAGGTTAATAACATTTTTATTATATTCTTAAACATTAAATTTATATTAAAATTAATAGAGAATGTCCAAATAAAATTTATTTTTACTCAGAGATTATGAAAATGTTCCTTACTTCTTCTCTTTAACATATGCTAATCCATCACATCACTAAATAACTTTTTTTTTTTTTTTTTCAACACACTATGTCGTAGAATTCAAAAACTAACTCTGCGGAAAACTCTGTGTTCTCGTGTATATACTTCTTCACTTTCAATTAATTTTTATCCCCTTTTTTCTACAGCCAATCAGGAACCTTTCTACCCCCTGAACATCTATGACTCTGAAAATATTAAAGTGCTCAGTGGTTCTCCTGTTAATAATAACTATATCCTGACTGGCTCTCCCTCAATTTTAATATAATCTTTTAATATTTCTTGCATGGGAAAACACCTTTTCGGCCCTTGTTACGGGAGAAATATTTTTATTTACTTGCACGGTAAAATAACCCCTTTTTTGTTCTTAAAATTTACAACTTGTTTTCGAGTTGTAAAAATAAATTTTATTTGGTCATTCTCTATTAATTTTAATATAAATTTAATGTTTAAGAATATAATAAAAATGTTATTAACCTTAAGGAGTTTTACTTTAATTTTGAATGTCTGGGTTATTCTCTTAATTATATTAATAATACTTTCTTTAGCCAGCTAAATTAATATACATAAAAAATTAAGGGGAAGAAAAGTAGCTCCCCAACAATGGCTTTTCGTGAATATCTGAAATTTTCCTAACTTAGCGTACAATCATTTCTTTATTTCTTATTCTAAAATCTCATATATCTAAGCTAGGGTATCTCAACATACTGATGTTTACGGGTAAGAGCATCTATATTAGAATTAAATCTTGTTAATTTTAATCTTAAATCACCTTTTACACACAGTTTGTTTCTGAACGAAATATATTATTCAAATATAGCGAAATAGAAAAAGAATGATCACACAAATATGTCGTGTTGATGAACTCCATCAAGAATTTAAAAGCTGATTTCGATATTTCTGATTATTCTGCGCTTATATGAAGGAAATTAAGAGTGTTTTCATCAAATTTTACTTGTTAAAAATGTTATATATTTTTTTAAAAAATGAGATAAAAATATATTTGTGTGACAAATTTGATTTTTCCATGACTCACCAAAATACTCGCTGCGACCCACCAGTGGTTGCAACCCATAGTTTGGGAACTGCTGATATATAGAAATTGGTAAGCCCTCCCACTTTTCCCCAACCACTCTTGAAAACAATGAATAAGATAATAAATAAAGGAAGACTATTCTTCCTCCTATTGCAGCTATTAAGTGGTTATAAGTTCATTATTGAAGTGCAGTCAGTCAAGTTTCCTGTCTATCTGCCACAGTCTGACAATGAAACAAATACAATTTCTTGGCAATAGTTCTATCAATTACAATGTAGCTTGCGACAAATACAGATCATTAATAAAACAGCAATGATGAATTTCAATCAGTGTCCTGGTTAATTAAAAGTCAAACTTTCAATACAAATCTTTTGCACAGCAAATTTCTGCAATTAGTCTAGAAATTGCTTTAGTGTTTGTAGCCTTTCATATCTTTATCTGGCTACTTAGAGCAATAAATAAGTTTAAGCTGCCTCAGGCACAGAGTTATCGCTGACATTTGACCAACGTTAGTAATTTGGCTAATTAAAAATTAAAAACATTCACCAAATGAGAAAAGTATTAGCAAAATAGATTCGCCATGTTGCTCAGACACAAAAAAGTATTTAATTCTTTAATGTATTCCCTTTTTTTTCAATATGTTCTAAAATAACCCAAGTTTTTATAACTGTGACAGCGATTGTTATTAATCAAATTTCAACTAATCCGCTACAAATCTAAAAAATATGTATACATTAAATATACTAGGGGGAACCCGTCGAATTTCGACGAAAAAAAAAGTTTAGAAAGGAACTGTTTCATTGATTTATAATAAGCCCACAAAATTAGCTACAATAAAAAATGCATCTTAGATTGGTTAGACTAACTCTAAAACAAATATTATTTTAAGCTAAAAAAAAAACTATTTCTATAAAACTTAGTTGTCCAAATTATTAAAATTAAACTTAAATCGCATATGTAATAAGTAAAGTATAACAAAAATAAGTTATGATGAAATTATCAATCGAGGTTCTTATGTTTGGTATAAAGCAAATGAAAAAAAAATATTCCAAATTGACATGATCATAGAATTCCTATGTGAAATCTTAACCCGTCATAATTTTCATAGTCTCAAAATTTACATACGCACGTCTCATAGTATTTTAATTTGATCATTTTAAAATCATTTGCTTTTTTATATAAAAAGACGTTATTTTCATCCGCTAAAAGCATTCCATTTTTACTGATCCAGTCTTAAATAACACCTATAGAAAAGTTTGTATATGACACGTCATTAGGACGGAATATTACACAAATGCAGCAAAAACAACATTCAAGACACTCGGCAAAACAAATCGGAAATGCAATGATTCACAAATTTCACTTCTTTATTTATAGTAGCTCCATGTTTTATCAGGAGTCATTCATTTGCATTTTTTTTCAAAATTTGGAAAATATCATTACATATACGCGGATAAATAAAATTACACTCATTTAGCTTTCTCATATGAACTGAGTAAATGCGGTGAAGTCACTTGAATATTATTTAAAATACATTTTTGTAAAGAGAAATTGCATCCTTTGTAAATTAAGTTTTCAATAAACTAAAAAACATTTAATTGATGAATGAAAACGCAATAAAACCAAAGTTCATCGGATTATATGTCAGACGATTTCTTTTGACATGATATTTTTATTTCAGTTTTTATCAATTTTAAGGTAAAATGGGGTATTTCTGTTGCCACAATCAGAAAATTCATACTAAAAACTATACAAAAATTAATAACTCATAAATAAATTGAGATACAGCTTTCAAACAAATTGCATTTAAAAGTACATTTTTTTCTCAATACAGCGGTGTAAAAATTGAAAATGTGCGATATTTAGACATATAAAATTTGTAGTACCGAAAATTGCAAAACTGAATTGCATGCGAAAGTGTTGCCATTCACAAAATGACGTATGTGTTACGCACAGATACGTTTGGCCTTTATTATATATATATGCATATGTATGAAAAACGAAAAAGCAAAAATTGACCACTAGCAATTTGGCGAATCTAATTGCTTGTTTACTCGCCAAATGAAGAATTTAGTCACAATTTGGCGCATTGGTGAGCGACAGCGAGAACACTGCTCAGGCATCAATCTAAACATTAATGCCATCAGTGTAGGGAAGTTTTCCTGTGTGAGTTTAATCTATCTTGTCTTGATATTTCAGCTTTGAATGAAAATTTATCTAAAAACTAAATTTTTATTAGCATAAAACTATTTACAATTTTGATTTAAATATTTATATTTTTAAAAAATACAGGGATTTTTATTATTATTTTTTCTTTTGCTAAGAATGTACTGATAGCTTAGAAAAAGATTGACAAACAACATTTCTGCTGCATCTATTATCTTTTGAAGCCTATTTAATTGTAAGCATGACATCTATCATTAAACCAATTTCAGTTTTTGCTTTTCTCTCATTTTAATCTTATTAAAATCAGCAACATCCTAAATTTAAGAATATTTTAATTTCTTTATTATTATTATTATTATTATTATTATTATTATTATTATTATTTTTTTTTTTTTTTTTTTTTTAAGAAAAACATTGTGCAAGCAATGATATCAGTTCAAACATTGGTTCTTTTTTTCCTCTTGATCTTTCCATAAATTGTTCAAAAGTTTTCTTCTACTGTTTATGTTTACAGTGTTTCATAATACCAGAAGACACACAGAGCTTTTTCCTTATCTGCGAATATTTCTGGTTTCCTTGGCACTCACTCACTACAACCACATTACACACCACACATCATATACAGAAACCTGTAACAAAAAATCTTGGTTAATTTTCCTACATTTTGGTGCCAGTTTCACTTCATTATCTTGCATATATTCGCTATGAATAAATTTTGTAATCAGATAAGGATTTTTTAGACATCATGTATGTATATTTGCTTTTAATTTCTAAACCTATTTTATTGTTATAAGGATAAAGATGAGAATTAATAGGAATTATTATTTTAAAAATCTGATTTTAAAATAATTACTTAGTGTATGATTTTTTTTTTTTTTTTTTTTTTTTTTTTTTTAAGTATAGTTTTGTGATAATACAGTTAATTTTTTGCTTTTATAGGAAAAATATTTAACTAATGAAGATTACTCAAAAAATCCCAAAAAAGGTAAGCATTTATTTATATCTATCATAAAAACATAATTTCTTAATTCTTCATTTACAATGGAACATTTATATTAAATATGATAAAAATAAAATAAAGCTCTTGATTTAACAAAAAAAGGACCTTCAATTTTTCTTTCTATTAAGTGTTTTAATTTAAAATGTAATGTATTTTCATCAACATAAAAAAAAGATTTATTGTATGATTATCTAATGAAGACTGACATTGTTAGTGGATTCTAAAATTTTTACAATTTCAGTTTTTTCAGTTTATGAATTGTAAGATAATTATCATATATATTGTTTAACCCCCCAAGTGTCTTTTAATAGGGTAAAATTGTAATGTTGTTTTCTCCGCATTTGGTTTTAAATACTAAGAAAATATGATTCTTTCAACATTATAAAAAAAAAAAAAAAAAAAAAAAACTATATTACAAACATGAACGTAATCCTTGAGAGTATTAATCATTCTAAAATGCATTGAAAATTCATTAAGTCCATAGAGTTATATTATCTTGAATATTGCTTATATTGTGCAGTGAAACCTGGAGCTTAGCGTACGGAATATTACGTTCCTAACACTTAGACGGTTAAAATAATTAGACTGCATGAAAGCATGTTGGATAATTCTCACATTTATAGAATAAATGCAATATTAGATAGTTAGATAGATATTAAAAAACAATCATATTGAGATAGAATTTATATGATCTTTCAAAAGATTTTTTAAGATAATTTGTTTTTAAAAGTCCTTATTCTCATATAAAATTTCTTGAAAAAAGCTTAATTTCATGTACAATCTTTTCTTTTTGGAGTTATCTTCTTTTACACATATATTTCACCAGTTATATCTCCCAAAATCTTTTAACAATGCTTAAATTTTTGGATATTATTTTTAAAAATATCTAAAAAAAATTAATATTTTTTTATAATAATATTAATTTGTTCAATTATTATATTTAAGTTATATCTATTAACATAAAAAGTTCTGCTCCTGAGTGTATTGTAAATTTATTTATTTTAGCTGCACCTGAAAAGCGGTGGCTTTTTTCCACACGTTTTCCAAAGAATTGCTGGTCTTCAGCAAAACAATATTTTGCTGTAAATCAGGTAAACTTTCTTTGCCTTATCATTATTTTCTTCTTTTTTAAATAAATTCATATTTAAGACTTTAGTTTTATTTCGACTTGTGTGTTTTGTGTTACACATATGATTATTATTTCTAAGCATTATAAATTTAAATGTTGTTGTGATGAAATAGAATAATTATAGCATTAAGATTTATTTCTAGTGCAATTAAAAAGGAAATAGGAGAGTTCTAATCTTATCTGACCACATTTGTAATCTATGCAATATACACTACTGATTATTTAAAGAGTTTTTTATCAATGTACTGTATTGATACGTTAAATAATAATAAATATTTATAGCACTGTATTTAATAATTCAAGCAAATATATTATGCAGCAGCTAATTACTTATTTTGTAAAGTTTTGTTTAAAATTCCTTTAAAAATCAGCATTTAATATAAAATTAGTATTTTAAATCAGTATTTTAGATTCAAAGTTAATCTTATGTACTGTTAAAGATCCTTAACAGTTGTGTGTCTCTGTATATACCCGCAAAAACTCTCTGTTGGGGAGTTGGAGGGGCATGTAAGGTATGTTGAAAAGGAAAAGAAACCACACCTCTTACCAACTTGTAGTCGAGTATGTAAATTATTGCAAAATTAAGTCAAAGTGCAGGTATCTAAAGTTCTTAAACAATGTATGAGATAAAAATTGCAAAAAAAAAAAAAAAAAAAAAAAAAAAAAAAAAAAGGGGGGGGGGGGTTGTCCTTGTAATTCTTTTCAGAACTAAATATTTTTGTTTTATGAACTCATCAGGTACATAATTATCACAAAATCTTAAAGGGAAAGGAGTTGGAATTTCAGATGGACAATTAATAAAATTGTTTTTATTAATGATAATTGTTTAAAACTTTAGGTTGAATATATAAATGAAATTTATCTAAATATAGCAAAAACAAATATATTTTTTAAACATTAAGTGTATTCCATGTAAATATGTAAGTGGCTTTTAGCTTGTAACTAAATGTCAGATATTAAATTGGCCAACACTCTTTAATGGTCACCTTTAAACAAAGGAGAAGGAGAGGGCAGAAAATTTTGCAGCCCATTACTAGCAGATTATATTATTTTGGTTTTGATAAAAATATACTTATAACTTATAAAAATTCAAATAATTTGAAGAAAAAGAAATATGTTTTTAAATGTTAAATACATTTTATAGTAATGAAAAAAAAAATGCTTTATAGAAACATTTTCACCAGTAAATATCATTATTATAAAGCTGATTTTTTATTTAGTCTTTGAATATATAACTTCATAATATGTATATAAAAATCTTTAAAAAAGAAACTAGAAATTTTTAACAAACTTAACATGTGAAATTAAAAAGCCATTAATATTGCAGATATTTGTTTAATATAATGAGAGTGAGTCGTTAAATTTAACATATATATAAATAGCCTAGCTTTCATTTTCAGTATTTCTTTTATTTATTATATATAAATCCTTTTTTTGTTACTTCTACACATATATGACTCATTCTGTGATTTTATTAGCAACACTATGAAAAGAAAAAAAAAACAATTTTCTCACCATAATCAAAATTTTAAACAGAATTTTAGAATTTGAGTTGTGTTTTGGTTATTTCTGCAGATTTATGGGCATTGGATATTCCCAAGGAACTTCATTTAACCCATAAGTTGCATTGTCATTTTTTTTTTTTTTTTTCATTCATCACATAGGTTTTCCGCATAACAAAATCTATGCATAGAAGTTCCTAGAACTCAAAGGGGATTTTGGGATAATAAATTTCTATCACCTAAGATTTATTCTGTTTAGGTACGTAATATTCTAAAAGTTAATGCCAAAAGGTTGTTTGAGGAAATTAGATCTGCATGAATTGTCCAGGATAGATCTGTTGGTAGAACATTGGCATATTCAGCCAAGAGTAATAGGTTCCCTTGGACACTTTTCCCTTATTCGAAATTTCATACTCATATAATTTTGAATTTTGTGTATAATTTATATTTGCTTATTAATAAAAATGGATACATAGGAAACTCATTTAATGAAACTAAATGTTGTGTATTTAACTTACCTTTGTAAAATAAGTTTATAATGTCTAAATATGTTCAAATACTAGCATTTAGCCAGAAATGTTTATTTTATTTTATTTTTACTAAACAAATAAAAAAAAAGCTTTCAATTTTAAAAATGTATAGAAACATTAAAATTTACTTCATTTATTAAATTAGTTCTAAGTGCTACAATACAATACATACAATACAAGCACTTGTCTTATGTTCTTAAGTCATTTAAAAACTGCAAATGACTTCAAATTTATTAAAATTTATTGTTGCTTTATTTTGATAGTGCTTTTGTTTTTTGAAAAAATTGTTTTTTATGAGATTTTTTATTTTTGTTTTTTTTCTAGGGTTGAATACAACTGTTGCATTAACATATGAATAAATTCTTGTTCAACGAATTAGTGTTTCTACAGATGTGCTTTCTTAATAGATAGCAGCAGTATCATTTATGTAAAAAAAAGTGTTGCGGGTTAAATCAACTAAGAACTGTAAAATATTTCATTGAGCAGCCCAGTCTTAATAAATAGCATTTTCTTATTATTCAATGCTGATTGAAAAATAAGATCAAGACATAGACAATTTAATTTTATAAGAAATTGCCTTAAAACGTGCAAGGTTTATCCAGTCTTCAAATCATTATCTATGGTAGATTTAACTTGACTCTTTCAATAGAACTTTAAAATATTTAAGTGTATAATTAAGTAAATATTGCTCAGATCACATGGTAAATTCTTCCAAAATATAAATTTGTCATTTAGTTGCCAAGGTAAAGAATGTATATAATTGTATAGATTGAGTCTCAAGTGAGATATGAAAAGTGATAAAAGTAATTGTAAAACCAACATTGATCCGAGCAAATAATTATTTAAAAATACATATTATTTTTGTTTGCTAAATAAAATATACAAATGCTTTTTTTTAATACTTATATTAGATTTCATTAGTTTCAGTTTACTGCTTTATTTCTGTTTTAGTATTAGATCTGGTTTGAATTTTTTGCTAATAAGTTTATATATTGTTTCGATTACATTTATATTTTGTATGAGAGCAAACACTTTTTAACTTTCATTGCTAATAATTTTTCTTCTGGTTTTATGTGTTTATTTTTTAAAACTGAATATTAATAAATGTATTCCTTTTTATGTATAAAATGAATATACAATGCGTCTAGGATAAAAACTGTGATAATAAAATATTATACAGTTGTAAATAATGCTTGTGGAAGTTTTGTGAAAAATTGTGCTAATTGCAAAATCTACATACATCTCAATGAGTCCATTTAATATTTAAATCTTACCTTGTATTTTTTTCTTTTTATCATATATCTTTGAGTGGCAACTGTACAAATTGCATCAATCCATCTCTTTAAATCTTCCAACGGATGTTACAAGCTTTATTCTTGATGTATCCTAACTGAAATAGATCCACAGTTGGATGATTTTCAAGGCTATGTTTTGAGTAATGACATCCAACAGAATTTTTTGTTCAATTAACAGTTGTCCATATGTTCTTTAACACATGTTTAAAAAAAATTGTAAAAAAAAACTTTTTGACTTTATTCTACATGTATTATTCTCTTGTAGGTACCTGTTTTAATACAATTTCTACCAAAAATATATTTTATTTTTCAACTTTGAAAAAAAGGAGAAGAAAAGTTATATTTTCTTTTCTCATAAAAGGTTTGAACCAATATATTTTTAACTAGGCAGCTTTGACTGAAATTTCAAAATGTGCATTTATTTTTTGATATAACATAACTCATTTTACTATTGTAGCTTAAGTAAGTGCATTTACAAATATTTTTATTATTTGCTTTATATCAGTTATTTAACTAACCTGCACATTTTATTTCTGTCATAGATAAATGTGCATCTAAAATTTTATCTTCTGCATTTTTTTAATTATCTATTCCATAACAATTGATTAAAAGGAAAAATTGAAAAGTTTTTCTTTTAGGTTTAATTGCTAGTTTGAAAACTTGTTATTCTAAACTCTATCGTAATGTTTTGTATTTTATAGAAGAATTTAAGTAGCTATTTTTAAACTTTGTGGTGATATTAAAAAAGCTGAGCCGGAATTAAACACAAAAGTGGCTAACCTAGATATAATAAGCTTATTTTTTGTTATTTAGTTAAATTTTTTTAAATTCAGATTTAAATAAAGTAACATTATTATTATTTCCTAGTTTTGTTATTGCCTCAAATATCAAAGTGATAGCTGTATTTAAAAAAAATTCTGTGTTTTATCACATTTGTTAATTAAAATAATGTTTATAAAACAATTAGTAGAAAACAAGTGCCAATCAATCTTTTTATACTCATATGTGTTCTGTACAGAGGAAAATAAATCTCTTCATCTGAAGAAAATGTAAAACTTTTGAAATTAACTTATGAGAATTAAACATTATTAAATATATATATTTATTTATTTAACTGTTGGGAATTTTAAGTGAAATAATTATTAGAAATTTAGTATCCTTTAAAAAATATTTATTATTTATTGATTTAGTTAAAGAATATTTTTTAAGCTTTTAAATGTTTTATAAATCATAATATTTGTCATGCATTTAAAAATTGTATGATTATGATTTATAAAACAATCCAAAAATGTAACACATTTTATCTCTGGTTAATCAAAATTAAATTTTGTTTCCTGATAAATTATGATGGAACTATTTATCATCAAACTTGAATATGTAAACCATCAATTGTAAACTTTTAGGTAGTTATTGCACTGTCATAAAAAATTACTATATCCTGGTTACCAGAGTGTCCTCTTAACCTCTGGAGACCTGAAGTTAAAATAACAATCAAATATACATTCATTTCTTTTTCACATACAAAATTGTGCTATGAATAACATAAAAAGCCCTTTCTACTGAAATTGATACTTTAAAAGGTTGGTAATTTAGGTTCCCGAATATGTATCTAAAATTACCAGCACCTTTAAAACATCAATTTCAGTATCAATAATATAAATCCATGCTATAACAAATTAAAGTGTTTTAAAAAATTGAATGATCTATAAATCTTCAGTTTTTTTTTACTGTAAAGGATTTAATTAAATAATTATGAAGATTTCTAACTTTTTTGGCCACTGTCCTGAAGGCTTTTTGCAAACTCAGATGAAAATATTTATTTTATGGGGAAATAAATTTCAGTGCTGCCACTTTTGTATATACATATATATATATTTAAGCAGAAAAACATTTAGCTATATAGGAAAAGTAAAGTAAACTAAAGTAAAAAGAAAAAAATAATAAATAAATTCAAACAGTTTTCATTAGGAAAAGGTTAGAAGTCGACATTTGTGTACCTCAGGCATGAAGAGGTTAAGATTACAATCTTGTAATTTTCAGTAGTTAAGGATCTATTTTTAGACAAGAAGTGTTGATGCCAAAAATTTTGAGCTGTGTTTGTACATAAAATAATAAAACAAACCATACACAATGTACATTCTACTTTATAAATTAAGGATTTTGAAAATTTGCATGTATGATTTGTAGAATTTTTAAAATAGCCCCCATTAAAAAGTTATAAACTTTAGAATACATTTTTTCAAACTAAAAAATTTATAATTTAAAGTAATACTAATGTAAAGTAATTCCAAAGCATTATAAAATAATATATTGATCTCAATGATTAGTTCTAGTATTTATTTCAACTATATTAGGTAATATTGGATCCTCCTCTTTTATTAATGCTTTTACCATCAGAGGGTTTCCAGCATGTCTATAAAAAATGCTTCTAAACACTCAGGTTTATTTAACACATTGAGAGCCATGGTGACTAACACTCAATTTTCTGTTTAGGCCACATCAATCTCACCGGTGACTGTTGTTAGCACTCAATGTGTTAAATATTCTTTCACAGTTTGAAAAATACCTTTTGTCTATCTTCCTCTTAGATAATTATTTAAAAAGAAGTTTTAGTAAAAATTTCTACAGGCACATTAAGTTGTTTGCAAATAGAAAATTGCAGGGCAGAGAATTAAATGTGTTAAAACAATTTCTTTCACAAATAATGTTAAAAAGTTGTCAATAGACAGTTGTTTTGGAATTACTGAAAGTCCATCATCATTGAAAAATCAAAGGAATTAAAAACAAGTGTTTAAAAATATAAAAATGAAAACAAACTAACAGGGAAGCTCATGGTCAGAGTGAAATTAAACACAGCAGAAAATAAATGATAATAAATTTAGTTCATTAATTGTCTCATTTTTGTTAGATACTAATTTGTTCTGATATGAGTCTTCCACTCATTTTTTTTTTTTTTTTTGTTTTTCTTAATAATTGTTTACATTTCTCAGATGATGTGATTTTTAGATTTTCATTGTGTGTAATGGTTGGACCTAAGAATATATAATTTCAGCTATTTAATAAAATTTCTTTGTTTTTGTTGGGTATGGAATGTAAAAACTCTGCATAAGTATGGACATTTAGAATATTTATTTTTAAAAAGTGCAAATATATTTTAATAGATTTCATATATATATATATTTTAAATGTGTATAGTAATAGATTTTTTGTTATACTTATTTATTTGCTTGCATCTGCATTTTTGTTATTCTGAATATTCTTTCTGTTGCAATAATAAAAAAATTTCTTGATAACCATTTTTATTATTTTCTTTTATTGAAAACAAACATAATTTATTATAATTCAAATTTATTATAATTTATTATAATTCAAGTTTAGTAATGAAGCATACTTTGTGAAATAAATAAAAATTGTTAGATTCTTTGCCAACAAGCACTGGTGGCAAAAAACCACCATGACCAATAAGCATTCTAAAAAAATTACTCTTGGGTTAAATAAACTTTTCTTTTTGAAAACTGCTCAGAAATATAATCATACATGTCTCGACTCTAATTCATTTTTCTAAAATATTTCTTTCTCCCAGAATCAATTTTAATTCTTCTGATTAGTAGACGAAAATTCAACTTATTATACCTATGTTCTTGTTCTTGCAAGCGAAGACATTCATGACCTCCTTCGGGAGGTTGTTTTCTAATAATTCATTTGCACTTTGACATTTTTAAGTAAGTTTTTTTAGCATTGGATAGCTGAGTAAAAGTAAAAAAGGATCCATGGCGCTCCTTTTTTACTTGTTCAATTTTGGTTGTAGATTTTTGTTTTTTAAATGACACTTTTATTTTCAGAACCAGTTTTGAAAGTGAAACTATATAAAAAAAAAAAAAGGCTGCATAGTATACATACCTAATGCTTATAATGGTAATCTTACATAGAGAAAAAGATTTTTTATAACATAGATTATTTAATTAAATTTTGGTGTCATTTGTAGATGTTTTTGTTGTTGCTGAAAACCATAACCATCTTATTATTTTAAATCATGCCAATTTAATATGTTCATCTATTCAATTTACAATTTAATACGAAACCAATCAGCAAATTCTGTTTTTGGACATTTTGATCCACAGATGCAAGGACTATACTGCACAAACCAACGAAATCGCAGTTTACAGAAAAGCAACATTCTCTGGACAGTATCTCAATTTTGATTATGAATCTCTGAAATCCCATAAGACTGCAGTTGTGACGACCTTAATTACTAGAGCTTTTTGATATTGCAGCACAGAAGACTTTTTTAATAAAGAAATGCAAAAAGTTTTTTACGATTTACAGTTGAATGGCTACCGTGCAAGATTTTGTTTTCGTATTTTTATGGTGCTTTTCCATGCAAACATGAATACACCTCACAACATACAAGACCTAATAAATTTGCAAGTGCTCGTACTAATCTCAGAGGAGATTTTGTATATTTTGAAGCCTCTTGGCATTCATACCTCTTTCGTACCACAAAAACGACTTAAGAATCTGTTATGTAACTCTATGCATAGATATTCAACCTTTCAATTTAAAGATATAATTTATAGAATCCCATGCAAGCAATGTGTTCAATCTAAATAAGTGAAACTGGCCACACATTTGAGATTAGATCAAAGGAACATAAACAGGCTTTCAAGAATAAGAATTTAAATTCCTAGATAGTTGACCACTCCATAAAGACAGACCATTTTTCTGATTTTGAAAATTACTTCTTAATTAGATCAACTGTAACAATTATAAGAGCCGTATCTTTTGAAGGCCTGGTTCTTGAAAACAAATGCATTCACAATTAATGAAGTTGCATCGATACCATTTGAGTATTTTTCTTTTCTTTTTTGGTAACTTGTGATTTTTTTCTGTGTGTTAATTTTTAACATCTCAATGACTTACACGTTGAAATAACTGATGAGGGATTTGGATAGAATCCGAAACGTTTTATGAAATTGTTTTAATGCTTTTATTTGCATGTGATTTTAGTCAATTTTAATTAAAATAAGATTCTGGTTGTTTGCTACATTACTTTGCAGAAATTGATTATACTTGCCATACTTATTTTATATAAAATAGTGAATAATTTGGTTACTTGAAGTAAATTATGACATCACAAATTATATTAAAATGTTTGAATGAAATGCTTTTTATGCCTTTAAAAACTTACTGTACTTAATATTTTATAATTCTCAGGAATTAAGTTGAGATAATTTATTAAAGCTTTTTTTCCCCCCCCACTTATTGACAAGGCAAAATATCTAAAAAAAATTCCAAATTAGTTTTAGATTTTAATACTTTTGTGACATTTTAAACATTTATAAAAAAAAATTAATTTTAATCAATGATTTTTATTTAAAGACACTGACACCTTACTAAAAAGAGAAGAAAAACTTCCAAGTTTCTTTCAATTCATTTAAATGCAAAAAAAACAAAATCATTGCATAGTCAAAAATTAAATATTTATTTCATTCTTCCTTGATAACGACTTATTGGTAAATATCTTAAATTGTTTTGTTTTTATTTCACAAACACATTTTGAAATATATTTCTATATTTGTAAAAAAATCATTAATATATATATATATTTTTTTTATCAATCTTTAAGTACTTATTCATTACTTTATGTGTATTTTAAAGCAGTTTCATTTTTAACCAAAACTACGATGGTAACCAAAATTTAGTTTGTCTTAAAAACTTGTGATGATCGAACTATAAACATACACATTTATTAACTTTGCTTACAAAAGAATACTTGATTTTACCAAATAGCTCAACAACAGTCACACTGATGATAATTTTAATAAAAATTATCATCAATGTACAGGATCATTAATATTATAGTTTTTACCAAAGCATTTCCAGAAGAACTTAGGTATTCTTTAACCTGGGTTTAACACATTGAAAACAAACATTGTATATACATGATGTATAAGATGTGTACAATGCTTAGTTTATATAAAGTTCTGTTACAGAACTTTTGTGATTAAATTCAACACAGATTTCTATTTGAAATACATAAAAGATGAAAATTTGTGTACAGGATATTTCTTACAAATAGCTTAAATCCTCAGAAGTATTTCATTAGCAAATTTGCCAAGAAAAGTAGTTTGTTCATATAAATCAAAATCATAAAAGTAAGTCTAGTAAAAGACTTATCCCCCCCCCCTTCCCTTAAAAAAATGTCAATATATAGGCAAATTGTAAATGTTTCAGTACATGCACAAGGATAAATGATTTCTTTTATTCTATTTCTGGATAACTAAAGGTAAAAAAGATAGGAAATTTTATTAATAGCCAACAGCTGGTAAGCTCAATTTCTTGAATAGCACTTTTTAAAAATAAATACAATTTTAATGTAGTTATGCAACATGTTAAGCTTATGCTTAAACATAGATTCAATTTTAAAAGTTTCTATTATATCTGGGGATGAAAGGACCTTTATCCCTAACCTTAGATGTGATACAATGTGTGCAATGATGAATTCAACTCTTCTTTTATCATGATCAAAAAATACAAAAATATGTGTATGTGTGTGAATTTTTTTTTCTAGTTTTATTTCTTTTTAGATTTTAGACCATAATGAAATTTGATTAAGATAAATGCTGAACATGGATGGAAAAGATTGAATAGTGCAAGTTTCTGTGCAATCTTTGACACATTTGCAGAAATTCTCGATTTTTTCATGACCATTGATATTTTGTAAAAATATCTATCTATATATATATATATTATGCTAATGTATGTGGCACATAAATCATGATTATTTGTTAATTGTTTAATGGCAACATCCAAATGAAACACATTTTATGGTAAGATTTATGTTTTGTTCCTTTGTTGCAATTATGAAGCTTCAAAATAATTATTCTTAAGTAAAAAAATAGATAAAAGTCATGAATTTTAAACTTATGTATTTGAAATGAGTGAAAGGGTTATATTATTATATTTTAAATAATTAATGAAATACGAAAAAATGCCACAAGTATAATATATAGTGATTTATTATCTGCACCGGGGTTGCATAAAAATACTGAGTTCTTGATTTATCAGCACAGATGTCATATATGCACCACATTGGCGCATTATTTTTCTTATGCCAATTTGGCAAAAATTCCGTTTTCAAATACCAGTTACATACATATTTTTAAACTAATTTCTATTATTTTAAAAAGGAAACAATTTTTAAAAAAGTTTAGTTAATAATTATAGAATAAAAATTTATATCATTTTAAAAAAGAAAATAAAAGCAAATAGAGTTTATTAATAAATAAATAACAAGAGTCAGGTAATCATGTGAGTCACATATAATTGCCGATTTGTTGCAATCGTGCCAATGTGATGTGCGAATCAAATTAGTGCTAAGTCAAATTAGTGTAGACAAATGCATCTAAATTTTCAAAAATGTATCTACTGTGGAAAAATTATTTCTCAAGTAAATATTAAAAATAAGCTTAATCAAGTTACCAAACATAATTTATTAAACATGTATAAAAGTATTTATGATGATACAAAAAATTATATAATTTAAAACATCAATGCATTCATTTTTTTAAATGTACAGTCATTTCAAATATTTTCTATACAGTAATCATAATTTGTAACATACAAAAATAAAATGAATAAACAGATTTTCTCCTCTTCTAAATTCTGCAAAAGACAAAAGAAAATTCATTTAAATCTAAAATATATCTCATTATACAAAATTAAGTTTCAGAGAGCAAGAAGTAGAATAAGCATTAAGTAAATTCAAGCAATAAGAAACAATCATTAACTCATAAGGGAAATGGCATTAATCGAAAGTGAATTCTTCTACTAAAATGATACTTGTTTGATTGTTTAGAGTAGCATAAGATCTCTGATTTGAAGTAAAATAACTTGTTAGCATCAAATAAGCTAGTTATCTATTCATTTAAAAATGAAAATAGAATGTAAGAATATGTGTAGACAAGATTAATTAATATCAGAAAATAACGGAGGTTTAATAAAAGAAAAGAGTCAAGGTAGAAATTATTTTTAAAGCTTCAGGCTTATTATTATTTTTTCTTCATAAATATTTTTGAACTGAAACAATTACAATAATAATGATAAAAACAATCTGTTAAATTTACGCAACCATAATTATAAGAGATTATCTTATACTATAAACAAAAATTAAATGTTGTCATTCAATGTACACTTATTCATAAAAAGATGACTTAAACATATTAATAAAACATATTTAATGTTTGGTTTCTTGTTTTAAACTATTTTCAGTAAAAAAAAAAAAATAAATAAAAAAAAAAAATATATATATATATATATAAATCGGCAGGAAACAATCACTGTTACATCATTAACAATTATATCCAAACATGGGAAAGGTCTATCAGAAATAATGGAAATCCTTTAAAATCAACTTAGTGTCACCATCTGCTATTTAAAAAAAAGTGGCAACATTTGGAAACTTTCACAGCATTTTCAAAATACAAAACCAGATTTTTGGAATACAGAAAGAAGCATTATCATTGCAAACTTCCTGGTCCCTTAACCAAACTCCCAAAGATTCCTAAATCACAGCTTTAAACAGATCAATTTGCTTTGAAATAATTGTAGCTTGATCAAAGTCAGTAAATGAAGTGCATCCATTAAGGGAACTGCTTGAGAGGGCTGTAGAAAACTTACAAAACTTCAAACCATATTTATGTTTTTTCAATCTTTCAAAAAATTGACGTTTAGTCATCCAATATATGAGGTTCTATTTGAAAACTTAAAGGGGAACTCATAAACCGCAGAGTAAAATATAAATGGAATCAGATCTATTTTCTCACTTATAAGATTAAATAAAGTCATAGAATTAGATGCTACAAGTTAAATGTTGTACTTCTTTAATCTTTCAAATAAGATCGGCACATATGGAATGTTTTTATAAAAGAGTCTCACTTTGGGGGAGTAATTAGCACGGACTCTATATTGACCAATCAAATTAAGGATAAGAGTTGATTCATAACCATGTCGTAGACCAATATTAATGATGAAATTAACTCATCTGAACAAAAAATGTAAATGCTGCCATTTTTTATAATTCCATGAGGCTGCTGCTGTAACGAAGATGACATTGTCTAATTTCATTGCTTTGTAGAAAACTTTCCATTTTAAAACCATTGTTTTCTTTGACAAGACTAGGAGGCTTTGCCCCCTACAAGCCATGCTCGTCAACCCCTATTCAGACACCCCAGATTCTAAAAGCACACAAATTTCATTAGCTTTACCACTTTTTAAAAAATATTATAATTCAATATTTTTAATCTACCTGTAAAGGAGATCAAAGATTTCAGATCAAATTAACTGCTGTTAAGCGATACAATGTCTGTGTCTTTAATTAAAAAAAAAAAAAAAAAAAAAAAAAAAAAAAAAAAAAAAAAGAATAAATAAATTTTTTTTAATAAGTTAGGTTAGTGTAAAAGGAATTAAGCAAACAGAGTTAAGTAAATGCTTAAAATAATTTTTTTTGCAGTGCTAAATAATGTCCAAAGTACTATAAAGCTGTAATCGTCTCAACTTTTTTTGAAAACCTTTCAGCCACCCCCTTTTTTTTTTTAACTTAAAGAAACCTTAAGATAAACACTGAATGAACTTTAAGATCCACACATGGAATACAATTATCATTTGATTCAATTATGAAAGCAACTTCCAAAGTTGTTGATCTTTTATATCTTCAGTTATAAAATTTAAAACATATTCTTGTCCATCAATTCTAGTTAATTCATGCAACATTCTATAGATTTTAGTATATGGATTTATTTTTCAAAGAAGTTCACATAAATATATTGTTATGGATTTTGTAAATAGTTAGTATTTGTACTAAAAAATAATGTAAATAATCCTATTAAGCTCTATTCATAAGCTTATATTAGTTTGTGTCTCACTTTCTCAATTTGTTGACTTTCTGCAAGCAAGCAAACCTATTGATTTTCATTGGATATCTATAAGAACTTGGTGAAATATTAGAGATATTGCAAAGTTGGCATAACTTTTGGTGACTAATTTCGATTGCCAAATTTGGCGATATATCGCCAAGTTAGTGACAAACTTGACACCATTTGGCAACAGAGCCAAGCCCAGTGCCTTGCAGTATCCATGCAGATTTTCATTGGTCTATCGGTTATCTATGTAGACTTTCATTGGTCCTTTTCCAAATCATTAGGTTTTTTTAATATATAAGGAAAAATGTCAAGAGAGAGGTTTTGTTTTCTAACTCCATTGTAAACTTAATATTGTTATCATTTTGTTTAATTTTATCAAAGAAATTTTCTAATGAATGCATACCATTTTCCCAGATAACAAAAATGTTACCAATATAACACAACCATAAAGTAGGTTTAGGAAAATGCTTCTTAAAAATATATTCTTCCAATGGCCATAGTTTGAACTGCAAGAATACAAGAAATGTACCCCATAGGCACTTTTTTCTGCTCTTTAAAATATTAACTTTTCAAAGTAAAGACATTACTTTCTTTAATTAACTCTAAGCCATAGTTAATTGAATACTTCACATTTTCACTTAAATGAATAACTCATCAATGGATAAACCTATGGATCTTATAATTTTGTAATTTGTAACAAAGATTAAGAAGTGATAAGTTATTAATACAGAAAAAATTATATTCTGAATATAAACTGTAATTTGTATAAACAAAGTCCTTGACTAAATAATTTTAAAGAACTAATTACATTACCATGTTTTACTTGCATAGTTACTACAGATGCAAAATTTTCAGAAATTTTGTAATAATGGGAAAAACCCAGAATTTTTTTCAGGAAATTAAAAAAAAAAAAAAAATAGACTTAAAAAAAAAAGAAAAGAAAAAAAAAAGAAAAAAAAAATTAAGAATGTAAAATAAGTATTTTTTTTAAATGTTTGCAAACTAGAAATAAATCATTTTCACGTTACATGAATACATTTTAAGAAAAGCAAGCTTTAAAAAGTTTAACGTTCAGTCTAAAAATTTTGACAGTAGCTTTTGTTTTTTAAATAAATAAATGATACCATTTTAAAGAAACAAATTATTGTGATTCTGGCATTATTATAAATATTACCATTTTTAAATCTTTTATTTTATTCAAATTAATAATATTTTATATTTCTCTCCCTTACAGTGTGACTTCAGTTGATCTTTTGATTGGAAAATGACTAAATAAATGGTGCTATGTTTCATTTCTTAAAAGCCACTATGAGGGGGGGGGGGGGAATCCTAGCAAAAAAAGTATTTTTTTTTTTTTTTAATTCAAAATAATTATTAATATTAATTGCTTATAAAAATAAAAAAATTACTATCTAAAATAAAAACAAATTTATTATTCAGAACTTTTATCATAAGAAAATTCCATTTATTTTAAAGTGAATTAAAAATTAACAATATTAATAAATGAAAGATCAACTCTTACTGATTTATAATCTTTAAACCAAATCTGCTTAGAAGTTTTAACCATACAAGTCTTGAAGAAGAAAATATTCTTTCAGCATTAAATGTTGATAATTTCTTAAAATATGCAACAGTTCTACTTCACTGAAAATGTTATCATTAAATTTTTTGATAAAATTTCACCAGTTCAAAAGTTTTAATATTATTGACAAATTATTTCTTAAGGATATTGCTGAAATGGAAAATTTTGGTTTAAAATTTTCTCTAATAAATGTTATATTATTAAGACATAATTCAGGAATTTCTTTCTTTCTTATTTCAGAATCACTTTTATTCTTTGCAAAGATGAGCTAGAATGAGATTAGTTGTAATTGCAGCAGACGTTCTATATTAAGCATTTAAGGGTTTTTCGAAAAAATGATTTTCCACCTACAACAGCTCAAATCTTTCTGATACAATTTCAGATTCATTTTTAAAAGTAGAAACATGAAACTTGCTGAGGTGATTTTTGAAGAGCTGTATAAGATGCCGTGTGATGTCATTTTGCGCTCCATTCATTAGAATTTGATTTATGAACAATTACTTTCTGAACCGTTTTTTTCGTTCCCAGATCCCCCGCTTTGGAAAAATTGGTTCAAAAAGCCAACTTTGATTGCCTTTTTTGCAATATTTTCTGCATTTATCAAAAAATCGATAATCATGGCACCTTTTGTACTTTTTAAATAAGACGATTTGCCAGTTTGGTGCATTTGAGAGCAAAAATGAACTTAAAAATAAATTGGAAAATAAGCAATTTGAATCGAAATACACCCTTAAGACTAAAAATTAAAAGTTCATTGACTGATGTTACATGGAGGAAACATATAAGCAAACATCACTTAAATAAGACAACAGAAAGTGCTTGAAATAAATAAATGTGTTTGCTATGAAATAATAAATGCATACAAACATTTAAGGAGAATAAAAGGTGACAATTTGGCACTTAAGTAATATTAATCCAATCATGACAATCCATTTGTTCAATAACATGCAAATTTTTTGCAGATGAGTAATGCATTATGTATAAATGCCATCCTCATAATATAAATTTCTTCAGTTGAAATATAATAATAATATATATAAGTTCAATAGTTGAAAATATAGTTTATATTAGGAAGCTTGTCAAAAATAAAATAACAAAATTAAAAGAAAATATTTTTTATGAATGGACATAATTATTATTTTAATATAGAGATTTTTAGAAATGTTTATGAAGAAAACTTGTCTATTAGCTTTGAAAAACATTTTTTGATTTTCTGCCAATATTTTATAGATTTAATACTACTATAAATAACAATATATTCTTTAAGTTGAAAGAATACATTAAAAGAAGTAAGTTTCTAAATCTGATTCATAAAACAATTTTGTAAACACACATACACAAATCATATGAAAACTTACTTTCATAAAATTACTGAAATTATTTGCTCATGTATTTATCCACTTTTTCAGTCATTTCAGGCACAGCTTTAAAAAGGTCAGCTACTAATCCAATATCAGCCACTTGGAAAATGGGAGCCTCTGGATCTTTATTGATAGCTACAATTGTCTTAGAATCTTTCATACCAGCAAGATGCTGAATAGCTCCAGATATACCCACAGCAATATACAGTTCCTGGAATTTAAAATTCAGTAAAATACTTATAGTAGGGTGTTAAAAAATGCATAAACAGACAACATTTTTAATCTATAAACGTCTATTTAACATGGTAATAACATTTTAATTTTTTGTTTACAAATGGAAATAAAGATGTAGAATGATCAGTCAAAGGTTGAATCTACCCATGTATTGAATGCAAATGAATGTTTTTCTACAATCAATAAAATGAAAACCTGAATTATAAGGAGACTTGGGATTGTATTCTAATAAAAAGTAGATAGTTTATATCAGTATCTGTATTTATATTAGTACACACAAGTGGTCCAATCTAAAAGCTATTTAAAAGAACTTGTCCTTGTAAGAGAGAAAAAGATAAATCGCACAATCTTTCTAAGCATAGTATGGGGCCTGTTATTCAGAAATCCCACATTCAGAATGTTCTGAAAACCAGAATGCAAAATGATAAGTGAAAAATAATTTGTTTCACTTCAAAACATAAAAACTGAAGATGTATTTTATGTCAAGCATGGGACACAGCAGACAGAAATACACTCATCCATGAGTGATATAATTTGTGGTCATCTGCAATATTTTTTTCTGGTGTGAGTAAGTATAAAGATGGAGACTTTAAAGTTTCCAAGGAGAAGGAAACTATAACAGATCTAATCTACTGAACTAAGCTAAAGATCAAGCTTAGATCAAGAGTCAGCGGAAGATTGTATAATTGCTGATAACAATACTCCTGTAAGTCCTCAGATAACTGTCAGTGAGATTTGCAACATAATGACAAATACATATAATGAAAGTGATGATGATGGTGATAAAATGAGGTGGATAAAAAATTTCAAATTAGCTACTGATATTTTTCAATTGAACAACTGACTTGTGGAATGCAACAAAAAAGTTATTTCCATGAACTGCATATCATATCAGTATACAGGAGTAATAGTGCAAGAAACATTATAGGCAACCAATCTTAATAAAAATGTCCTAAAAATCTAAAGAATTCTGTTCTCAAGTTGTGTATATATATATATATATATATATATATATATATATATATATATTCGTTTTTGTAAATAGGATTTTAAATTAAATTTGTAATTATGTGTTTACACATATTATTAAAATTTTATATATTTTCCTAACATTACTTTCTACTAATCTTAATACGTAGAAAAGCATTTTGAATTATAGAAAAAAATTCTTATCCAGAATATCTCAGGTCTCAAACATTTTGGATAACATACTATATTATACTGTACTACCAATTTTCAATCTGGATAACTCTTGCTCTCTTTGCAGGCGACTTGGCTTTCTACTATTTCATCCATGTTCAGGAAATGCTCTTTAATCATTCAAACTGCTTTTTAACAACAACAACAAAAAAAAAAAAAAAAAAAAGGGGGGGGGGGGGTGAGATTAGAAAAGTTACAACATAATTTAAAATCTGAAGAGTTATGATATGCTGAAAGAAATTCAAAAGAGTTATGGAAAGTAAGTGAATTTGATTTAAGGAACTGTTCATATGGGTAAATGATCCAATCTCCCAAGATTTTTTTTTTTTTTTAATGAACGAATGAATGAATAAGTGAACATTATTTCATTATCAAGTATAGAGAAAATAACATAATGGCACTAAAATGCATCTTAAGTAATTATTACCTATAGATAGTAGCACAATTTCATTTCATGTAACTCTGTATAGCAACTATAAAATGCTTCATGCAATCTAGAGTCATGCATTGCTTTGGGTACAAGTAGCCTAACTTGATTCAACCAGCACTACATTTTATTTGTTATAGGTCAGGTTGACTTTCATTATTTAAAGTTCATGTTAGATTCGACTCTTGCGGATTCACCCACTTCTTCAAAAGAATGTTCATTTTTTTTCTTTCTTTGTTAAAAACATACATACAATGATACATCTAAAATTGACACTTCCAAAAAGCAGACGCTAGATACTTTTATAGTGCCTCTTTTTGGAAGTTTTTTGTTATAATTTGTATGTTTATACCTTTGAATATAAGTTGTGATCCATTCTCTGATTGCTACAGGTATTTACAAAGGCAAAACAATCCTGCGAAAAAAGTTATCTTTAAAAAGATAACTAAAAGAACAACTATAGGCTGATATTTTATTTAGATCAATCAGTGTTTTACTAAATTTTCATCCTTCATAAATTGAAGAAGACTGATATTTTGAGAAAAGTTGATTTTCATTGTTTTTAATAACAGTAAAGAAATAAATGTCACATAAGCAAAATATATACATATTGTGTTTGTTCCCAACTTATAAAGATTCTACAAGAATTTATTTTAAATTGAGTGAGTAGATCATTTATATTATATATAATCAGTTTAAAAAATATATCTGCAAAAGACAAACTTTTGAAAAGTAAAAAGTTTGACCTTAAAAATAGAAGGTGTGACTAAAGAAATGGTGTAATATCAAAAATTTCCAAGCTAATATTATAGAACTTAACATTTTCCAATAAAAAAATTTCTATTTGTTAGTCAAATATCTACCTATATGTTAATAAAAATCCTTTTCTCATGTACTAAATACAACAAAACATGTATACATCATAATGAAAATACATAATACATAATCATGCACAATATATTTTTAAATTATTATTCATGATGTACTTGGTGGTATCTTTCTATATTTTATACAAATTTCTATACACCCATGTTCATAAAGTAAAAGAGTAATATGTTTGAATTAATTGTACACTTGAACTTCTGATTTTAATGATGGCCAGGTAAATTCATAAAGGCTTCAATTTTGTGAAACAAATTTCCAAGCACACAAGTCTATAAAAGAAAAGCATAAAACATTTTCAATAGTAACAATGTCAAACTTTGGATTTTAACTAAACAGATAAATTTAAAAAGATTGATATTTTGAAAAAATAAATTGATTTTCAATGTCTTTAAAAGATTAATTGCTCTAAGGAATAAATCATAAGATGAATCCTAAAGATAAGCCACCATTTTTTAAAGACAAAAATTTCTTGTAGTAGAAGACTGTAAAAAGAAAGCTTAAAACGTTTGCTCAACAACAAGTTTAAACTTTGGATTTTGACTAAAAATTTAAGTTTAAATGCTTGAAAGTTTTTAAAGGAAAAAAAAAAAAAAAAAAAGCTGCCAAGTTTACCATGCATAATATACATATATATATATATGAATTGTTAAAACATGTTATGATGTATTTAGTACAACAGTAAAGGATTTCTATCAATACGTATATAGGCACTTGATTACAAATGATAATATTTTAAATGGAAAATATTAAATAAGCACCATAGTATAGGGTTGGAAATTTGATATTTCAGCCACAACTTACATTTATTATTATTATGGCTCTCCCCCCCCCCCCCCCACACACACCACCTCTCTTTTAGAATTTTTTTCTTTTCAGATATATTTGTACGATTATACTTCTAAATAATCTTACAATCTACACTCACAGAACATGTCTATGAGTGCATAAATCATTAAAAATACATTGCACATATTTTTGTATAATAAATGGAATTTTAGTAAAACTTTCATATTCCAATAGAAAGAATATAGATTTGTCTATTTTTCTATATAAGAGATAAAATTGATTTTAGAGAGATAACTGTAGATCACTTTTCTTAATTGGATTAAATCCTGATTTACTTTTTTCTTGGGTTCAAGCTGGGTTACAAATTAAAGTATTTTAGGTTCAGTTCGAGTTGCATTATGAGTCAAATATTTATTTATTGGTTTTTTTTTTTGGAGAGGGGGGGGGGAAGGGGGTTGCTGCGGATCAATTTCAAATGGAATTTTTTTGGTTAGTTGGGTCAAGTACAACCCAGCCTGTGCAGAAGTCTAATACACCACTTAATGAATAAACATGCTTTTGAGTAACTAAAGCAACATGCTAAAATTACATTAATGTTCTACAAATACTGCATTTAAGTGCTTCAAAAGAAGTTTATGAAACCATTCCATAAGTTAATTTCATACAATTGCTACACAAATCCATTTAATAAAATGGGCCTATTCCAAGGTATGCCCACTATTAATCACTGAGATGGTGGAATTCATAGCTTCTAAAAACTCAATGTACTCTGTTTAAAAAAATATTACCAGATTACAGAAGATTGAATGATGTTATTACTATAAAGGCTCTTATTTGTGATTGTTTTGCTATGGTATTCCATTGTAATAGAGCATTTTTAACTACCATGGCTTCATCTATCTCAGTTGTAACAAATGATGGCTGTTTTGTGGGTATGACAGATTAATTGCATATTTGAAAATCAGTTTGTATAAAATGAATAGGGTAAAAATTTCGCTATCTTTCTTACTTTTATAACAATGTTATGAACAATATTCTTCCTTTATATACCAAGAGATGGATACACAAATCATCCCCTCATCAGGATTAATTAAAAATCTATTTTCATCTTAAAATGCAACTGGTCTGCCAAGTCATATGTGGATGAAAAACACATATAAGTCTGATTTCAGTGGTTTACTGATATGTGTACAGTTGGGTTTTCCTGCTCCCAGTCATTTAAGATTTCATATCTTTGGTTACAGTAAAACACAATGATAAACGTACAGATAAACCACTGAAATTGTGTCTGCAAAAAGTTTCCATCCAAGATAACTCGGCAGGCAAGCTGCATTTTAATATGCTAACATGTTCTGTTTAAACCTGGAATTTCAACCACCAATTCGATGAAGTGATAATCTGTACAGTTGTCTCTTGGTCTATTAGATTTGAGGTTAAAAGATTTGAGTTGTTGCAGTTTAACAACCAGCTGATCTATTTTGGTGGCATTTCTTGATATTCTAGCATAATAGAATACAAGTTAAAAATAGATTACAAACTGTAATCTTTACATACAAAAAACAAGTAAAATTAAATAAATAAGACAGTGTAAAAAGGTAACATATCTAAAAACTAATATAACATATAATAATGTAATCCTTACAGGAGCTACAATTTTTCCAGTTTGACCAACTTGCATGTCATTTGGCACAAAACCAGCATCAACAGCTGCCCGTGAAGCTCCAACAGCGGCTTTAAATTTATCAGCAAGGTCATACAACAACTTGAAATTATCTCCACTTTTTAAGCCTCTTCCTAGAAAAATTTTTTAGTTCATAAAACTCTTTACTAAATTCATTCAAACAACAATTAGTTTTTAAATACCAGATTTTTTTAAGTATCAATTTTAAAAAGCTTTATGGCATTCATTTCTTAAATAAATGAAGGGAAAAATACTTTTAAAAATAATCTTGTTTTAAGCACGATTTACTGCTAAAAACAGATTATTGTTCAACAGCAATAGTGGGTTTAAATTGAAAAAATAATTTCCCTTGATAAAATAGTATATTAAACACACATTAATTTTAAGGACTATGATAAATAAATTTTACATGCTGTACGGCAGCAGAAAACAGGGTATTTCATAATCTTACAAACAAAATAAAAAGCAAATGTAGTAATAATTGAAAAAATAAATTTACCTCTATTCTTAAACTGCACTAATGCAGCCACCTACATGTTGACAATTGATTTAATAATATTTTCAGTATGTATTGTATTGGCAACGTAAGGCACTAAAGTCTATGTTGCCTATTCTAATGACATTTAAGAAGATTAAATTGGGTATGTTGTAAAAAAAACAGCACACAGCATTTAAGGGTTAAATTAAAATTTATAAATTCAAAATGTAGCTAACTACTGCTAATTTCGAATGTTGCCAGCTCCTTAGACTTCGGTGATTGGTATATCAATAGATATATCTGATATTTATTTTCAAAATAGCTTGAAGATTGACATTTCCATTTATTTTAAACTAATTTTTAAAATATTATACATGATATTTTCGATCAAAACAAATATAAAAGAATTTTATAACTTATGTCATTCTGTGGACAAGAAAGGAAGGGGTAAGGAGGATTCCCCCCCCCCTTCCAATAAAAAAATTTAGAATCAATAATTATGTGGGACATTTACTTAAAACAACTATTTAAGGCTAAACTGTCTAATTTAAAGAAGTTTACAGCCTCATTAAAATCTATTTTGGTTTTGATTTTCTTTAAACTAGAGGTTAGAGATTGAAAAATACACAAGCTTACATTTATGTTACTTTTAGATCAACTTTTCAGTAAAAACAAAGAATTTTGCATATAATTTTCTTGTATAAAATCAAAATTTTCTTGAAATTTGATAATTAAATCCATAATTTGTTTTTTTGTGAGTGCAAAAAGCATATTGTGTGCGCTTTCAAATAACTGATCTTCAATTTTATAAAATAAGTGAAAAAGAAAAGAGTTTATAACATTGTAATATTAAGTTTGCATGTTAAATGCAATATGTTTTAATTTGTAATTATATTCAGTTTGAAAATAGTATTTATAATTCAGTGATGCCGCTGGACTTTAAAAATCCTGGGTCCCTTTTATACAAAATCGGGTCCCCACAAATAATAAGTCATATTTTTTGACGCAAAAATTGAACTTGTTCATTTGCAAAACAAAAATGAAATGCAATAATTATTGTTTTGTTAATAATAAATAAATAATTAAAACCAATATTATTTTTTTAAGCTATTAAGACAAATTTTCTTTACTTTTTAAAAAATAAATGTGCAAGATACAAATTTAATTATAAAATAATGCTTATTTGTGTGTAGAAGATAGCAAGTGTCACTATTGTTAGCATTTCTTTCAAAAAGGGGCAAGATTGATCTATTGAAAAAGACATTTTTGCTGAAAAAAAGAATACTTTTGTTGAATAAAGTTAAACTTTGTGTTTAATTTCAGGAGTCACATTTACTCAAAAAGACATGGAGCAGTCAAAAACGGATTGAAGCAGGAAAATTCACTCCCGGCATTAACTTTTTTTTTCTGTGCCATTTGATGAAATTAGAATTTTTTTGTGATCTTTTGATGAAATCTATCGTTTTATTGAATTTTTTAAACAGAATTTGTCGTTTTTTTTTTTTTTTTAATTGATCTTTTAAAGAAATCTGCCTTTTTGTCGCGATTATTTGACGAAATCTGCTGTTTTTTTCGCGATTATTTGATGAAATCTGTTGTTTTATCGTGGTCTTTTGACAAAATTTGCAATTTTATCGCGATTTATAGACGAAATTTGTTGTTTTTTCACAATCATTTGAGGAAATCTGCTGTTTTTGCGAGATTTTGTAACCAAATTAGACATTTTTTTGCGAATCTTTAGACGGAATTTGTCGGAAAATATTTTTTATTTTAAGATTTTTTTAACGAAAGTCGCCGTTATTTTGCGATTTCTTGACGAAATCACGCGTCTGACGGGGACGTGTAAGAGCTATTTTTCTGCGTCCCGTCGCCGATTTTTTGCGTATTTTACATGCTATAGAGCGTCCGCGGCATCTCTGATAATTATCAATAAGTTGACTATTTTGAAAATATTTAATATATAACAAAAATATCAGATATATATCAAAATATAGGATATTTTTGAAAATACCATATTTATCAACCCTGCACCTCTCTGTGGACAACCCTATGATCCTGCTAGCTAATAACCAACGATCCCCAAGAAATATGACAGAATTTATATTGGGACTGCTATGCAGTCCCAACTCACTTTGCTCACTCAACATTTTTTGCAGCAACTCTAGCCAGAATGAGTACTATCACAAATCCTTTTAATACACGAAAGTTTGAAAATTTTTTGAATGTAAAGAAATAAAAAAATAAATAAAGCTTTGTTAAAAACACAATTAAAAATGCATTTAGTTAGTTCTATCAGTGGTCATAACATTATAAAATGTACAATTTTTTGAAATAAAAAATAACTAAAGTTACCCTGGAAATGTAACTTTTTTTCCCTTGAAAAGACAAAAAATAATTTTAGTTGGTGCAACCACTGAATTTTGATCTTCTTGCATTTGATTCTTTTAATGTCTATTTAGCATATCAAAGCAGTTTAAATTCATTTTAAGAAACTCTTGAAAAATACTATAACAATGTAAAAAAAAAAAAAAAAAAAAAAAAAAAAAAAAAAAAAAAAAAAAAAAAAAAAATTTGTTGATTAAAGAAGCTGATTTGTTAAATGCATCACATGACCATAAAATGAATCAAAGACACTACTATTCATACATCGCCTAAAGATAAATAGATATAGCTAAATGAAAGATTCTTTGGCAATTTCAGCTATTTTATAAAAATCTGACTTACAGTGGCTCACAAAAGTGTTCGTACACTTTAAAAATTTACAATAAAAAGAAATTTTCTCGGAATAAATTTAGAATATGAAGTCCAACATTTTTTCACTTAATCTCTATGTTATTCTAAATAACACACAACATTTGTTTTAATATTGACTTTTTTTCTTTTTTATCGAAAAATAAAAATAGAAGGAGGCAGAGAATGAAAACGCCACAAAAGTCTTCGTACACTGAAACATTTTTGGATAAATTCATAATTAAAATTATCGTGTGTCACTTTATTTTTATTTTTGAACTGTGGCGACATTAAAAAATTGTTTGGTTTTATATTTTGCTTGATTGGTCCGTAATATTCTATTTATTATCAAAAAATAGGTGCAGTCATAAGGAAACAACTAAAAGCATTCGAAAATTGATTGTATTTCATCATAATAGTGGAAAATCTGTTCAGAATATTGCTAAATTAGTTAATTTATCAAATTTTACCGTGCAGTGTGTGATAAAATGCTTTAAAGTCGAAAATGGGATCGAAAACATGGTAATAAAAGGTCGTCCGACAAAGTTATCACAACATGATCAAAAATTTCTAATTAGAAAAACTGTAAAAAATCCACGTTTAAGTGCTATGAAAGTTATAACAGAATTTAATGAAAAATATTCTACTTCAATTTCACCTGAAACTGTTCAACGCGTTCTGGGATCAGCTGGATTATATGGGTGTTCTAAACGTAGAAAATTTTTTGTTAGTGGAAAAAAAAAAAAGAAAGCTTGGGCTTTCCTTTGCAAAATCAATGATAGATAAACCAAAGTAAACCAGAATCGTAATGGAATAATGTTTTATTTGCAGATGAAAGCAAATTTAACATTTTTGGCTCTGATGGACGCATAATTGTATGGTGAAAAAAAAATGAAGAACTTAATCCCAAGAATTTAGTTGGAACATTTAAGAATGGCGATGGAGGTGTTCTTGTGTGGGGGTGTATGGCAGCAACAGGATTAGGTAATTTAGAACTTATTGATGACATAATGGATCATGCACTTTATTTAAATATTTTAAAAGACAATTTAAAATTATCAGCCTAAAATTTGGGTATTGGAATCAACTTTGTTTTTTATCAGGATAATGATCCTAAAGACATGGCTCTCAACATTCGCCTCTAGTGTCTCTATAATTGTCCACAAGTTATAAATTCACCACACCAATCGCTTGACTTAAACCCAATAGAACATATTTGGAGAGAACTTGAAGTTAGAGTACAAAAACAAGACATTAAAAACGAAAAGCGAACTAAAAACAGAAATGATTGATAATAGATGAACATTGATGCAGAAATTACAAAAAAACTTGTGAAATCTATCCCCTGGCGATTAAAAGCTGTTGTGGATGCTAAATTACATCCTACTAAATACTAATCTAATGAAATATTATAATATTAACAAATATATAGCGATTTCTTTAAAGTGTACAAAGACTTTTGTGACATAACTTTTCTTTCATTTTTTGATTTTTGATTTCTAAGGAATAAAGTTTTACCATGTATTTAAAATATTTTATGAAGTTTTGTTAAAAATAAGTTATAGATCTTATTTTTAAACACCCATTATGAAATATTAATCTTAATTAATGGATAGATCACAATTTTATTGAAATTCATGAGTGTACGAACACTTTTGTGAGCCACTGAATTTTAAAATAATTAAATTTTAGAAGTGTTCAATTTAGACACAAAAAAGTTTTGTAAGATAAAATTGTGAAATTTCCTTTTTTAAGGGAACAAAAAAAAAAAAAAAAAAAAAGTGATGTGTCCTGTTTTAGACAAAATATTGTGAAGATTCCTGTTTAAAAGGTGAAACAAACTGGGTGTTTTAAAGTACACAAATTCTTACTTAAACAGATCTGTGGATATGCAGTAGAAAAACAATTGTATTGTCTTTTCAGATAACCGACATGTTTTAAGAGTATATAAAAAAAAATACAGAATGTATTACTTTTTCAGAATTCCTTAAGTTACATCACATTAATAACTAATACATGAACCACAAATTAAGCGATGTAATGAAAAGTTGGGACATAATAATGTATAAAATTCTATGTTTCTGTACGAAAATATCTAAAACACTTTAAAATCAATGTTTAGTACTTTAAAAACTTGAACTGTTAGCTTAGCAACTATTAAATATTTTTAATATTAAACCTCTACTGACAAAGGATAACTTACAATTTCAGAATTAATATTATCCTTCACTTTACTAGTAAAAAATAAAAAAGAAAGGCTTAATGTGTTTTGCAAAACAATTGAGAAATTTTTTACTTAAGCATTGAATCAACTAACAAAAGAGTTCAAAATTAATCTATTGCATATGTGTCTGAATTTAATTCAATTTTATAAATAACATAAGTTAATAAGATTTTAAATTAAAACTGCTGACAATAAAATTCTATGATAAATATTGTAACTATCTTTATTAATAAATAATTCCTTGGATGAGGTCAGACTGCCAGGTTTAAATACTAATTTAACTCAGTAATTTATACACATTTCAGAAATTTGTAAACAGAATTGTAAATGAGTATAAAAAAATTACCTCCAGAAATAACACGTTTAGCACTAGTTAACTCAGGGCGCTCACTCTTGGATAGTTCTTGTCCACACCACTGAGAAATGTCATTCTTAATTTCACAATCTGGCGCTAGAAATGAAATTAATATGTTGTATTACACTACATTAAACAGTTAACTGTTTTTACATACCTGATTAAGACTATAACAGTGATGTTGCTAAGATTTTAGAAACTTGGAATTGAAGAGCCTCTAAAACACTGTTCTTTTGCACAAAAGTGGTACTTCTCTTTAAAAATAAGATAGAATCAATATATTTTTTTTTTTTTTTTTTTTTTTTTTTGTGATTACATATATATAAAAAAATATACATGTACCTATTAAAAAATTTTTCACTTTTCCAGTTTTTTTGCTTAAATGATATGCTATGGCACGTCCATGACATAATTGTTATACAATAATAAAATTCATAAAATAAATATGATTATACCATCTAACAGAAGAAAAACTATATCTCTAATAATAACCATATACTTATAATAGAAATAAAAATAATTTAATTAAAAAGACCTACTGTATATTTCTGTGTATAAGCCCAGAATTTTTGGGCATTTTTTTGGCTCCAAAGTGAGAGGGAAGGGGGATTATATACAAGTCTAAGAAAATTTCTAAAAATACTTTAATACTCTATTATTTTCCAATGAAAAAAGCCACCAATCATCAATCTTTATTCAAGTCATTGTCAGAATTTTCAAGCAACTCCTTAAAATTGTTTTCTTTTATTGGTACATCAGTGTTAGTATTGTCAGCGGGATTCATCCTCATTGCTATCTTTTTCGAAAATAACATTATCCCCAATTTCATTGATCACATTACTGAAGTAACTTTTTTTTAAACATCATACAATAATTTGTTGTGTAAATAAAGAATATTCTTTTACCTATTTAGAGATAGTAATGATGCTAAGTTATTTTAAATTACCAGTATTTATCACAACTGCATCTTCAGACAGAGGGGATTCTGGATGAAATTTTTTTTTCGGAAAATTCGCATCGCATTTTCGGAAATCAAATGGGGGGGGGGGGGGGCAGCGATTTAATCCAGCGATTCGGACAAAATCGCCGTTTTCCCGCTATCTTCAGACGAAATCAGCAATATTTTAGCAAAATCGGCGGTTTTTCCGCGATCTTATGATGAATTCGACGTTTTCCCATGTTTTTTTTAAAGTGAAATCATAGTTTTTTCGACGATCTTTAGACAAAATCTACATTTTTACGCGATTTTTTCTCGAAAACGGCGTTTTATTCCCACGATCTTTTGATGAAATCGGTGTTTTTTCCGTGATCTTTTGATGAAATCTGCGCATTTTTTCAAATATTCTTTTGACAAAATATTTTTAAGCGATCTTTAATCAAAAACGGCATTTTTTCCCGTGATCTTTTAACAAAATCGGCGTTATATCCGCAATCTTTAGACGAAATCAGCGTTTTCCCGCGGTCTTCAGAAGAAATCAGTGTTTTATCAGTGATATTTGGTGAAATTGCCGTTTTTAACGCTATCCGCACAGGAAATTTGCATTTTTTATCGATCTTTTGACAAAGTTTGTTTACATAAACATTCACGAAATCGTCGTTTTTCCACGAAATATTGGCGAAATGTATGCTATTTCGGCGATCCTTTCACGAAATTTGCATTTCTACGTAACTGTTTTTTCCATACGCAAAACCATACAAGTTGGCAATTATGCAGAACTGATAACTCAATTTCAAATTTTCGGAAGACGATGCCTTAAATTTTCGGAAATTTCGGACGAGAATCACCCCTATCTTCAGATGACATCCATATACAAGTACAATTTACAGATATATAAATATTGTAACAATGCTGCTTGTAATGATAGTAAATGTAGTTGTACCATCAAAAGTGAAAAGGGCAGTTTTACCATAAACATGATTTTTATTTTCTTTGAGGCTACATGTCCTTGTTCAAGACAGGCCCACTGGTTCGAGAGTTGGGTGGAAATGCTGAAAAAGGCCTCTCTTATTACTGCTTAACAGTTTCCAATGGCCTAAAGCTCAATCTATATAAACTACTTTTGATAATATAGGTCAGACTTTTACCAGCAAAGGGCAGAAGTACCAAAATGGGAGTGTTTTTCCTTTCTTGATTGATTCAGTACATTTTTTATAGCCCTGGGTTTATGGCTCACTATCAGCAGCTTATTCTAAATTTAATGTTAATTGTTATTAATTCATGAACAACTGTTAAACAGACAAAAGTTAACTATGATTTGCATTTTAAAATGTAATCATCAATTACTTATTTTGACACTAATTTAAATTACATTCTAAACATAATAATTTATTTGATTTATTCATCTGAAAGTAATAACTGTCATTCTGAGGAAATCTTGAAACGCTCAGTTTTGTTTATGCTAGAAAATATAACATTTCAGTTCTTTATCGTGATAGGAAATATTTGATTATATTCTTAGCTCATAATAGCAATGTATTACATTTATAATGATTTTAAGATCACTAAATATGTTTTATGAGATGGCAATGAAAGTTTATTAATACCAACTAGTATCAAAGATTTTTATGAAGAGCAAAATAGTTTTAATTACTGGGTTTTAAAATCTATGGAAAATAAGTTGAGTTTTCTAGTTTTGAATTTAGAATTTTAATTTAAATTTTGAATTTTATTAGGAACATTTAAATTTTGAAAAGAGATTTATTTTTATCCTTTCAAATACATATACAAAGTAATTTCACACACATATAAATAAAGCAAATTAATCTAAACTATTCAAAAATCTTATATTAGAAACAATGCTAAAACTAGTTCATTATTTTTTCATTACCCCATCGGTTAATCTGAACTAAAAGAAAGTTTTTAAAAGAGGGGGAAAAACTGATGTTCCAAGAACCTTTTAGGACAGATAATTTCTGCGACAGAAATTTTGAAGTTACAATATAACTTTTTTATTGGCCGTTAATGATCTGTATATCCAAAACCCTTAAGCTAATAACAAATCTTACATTCTGAAAAAAGTCAATGGGTAAAAATGTCCACAAAAAATGGATGCTAATCAACATACTTTCTGTGGAAATTTAAGCCATTTAGTGCTTAAGTAATAGATTGTAAACAGATGCATATGAAAAAAAAAATAAAGCCATTGACTAACATTGTGTTATTGATAAAATTTTAAAAAATATTTTTTTTTTTAATTTCATTAAATAAATACATGAAAATTAGAATATTTCATAGAAATTATGTAATGTTCAAAGACATTACTGAAAATGAAAATTTAAATGCAAGTTTAACTATAATAAACTGCAATATTAAATAATCTTCTATAATTGGGCCCATGGCAAAGTTGACATCAAATATGAGTGATGCTGGAATAATGAAGTTTTAAATGTATAAAAGTTGCAACAACAGTTTAAAAAAATAACTTTATACCAAACTACACTTACAAGTCAATTGCCAGCATGCCTGATTATGAAAAATTCCCAAACCAAGACTAGCAAATAGAATAAGTGTAGCATGACTTTTTTTTTCTCTTGAAGAAGTCAGGAGACAAATATAATTTAAATGATTATGAAACATTCAGTGTTTTCTTTTTCTCAGATAAATATATTTCATAAGTTTCAGTAAATTCTAGGTGACTATACTCATATGTTAACAGGGTAGGACAGCCTAAGTATTCTCTTTAAAAATTAACTTTTTTTAAGAAGAGATCACTTGAAAGAAATATATTTTTTAATTTGCACAAATTAAAAATTTTAACTTTCACTGAAAAATAAAAAATGTATGCCTTTTTCAGCTGAAACTCCACTTCCTGATAAAGCACATGCAGCAAAGTTTGTACCTCTAACAGTTAGTAATTTGATACTGTCTTTAGCTTTGAGAGTTTGGATGGCATTACCTATAAATAAATACAAAATAAAAACTTAAAATGAATACACTCAATGGTTTGAAGAAACAGATTTAGATGAATATGTTTTAATACAAATCTTAAATAAACACATAATTCTTATTAATATCACAATAAAACAATTATTTCATTAGACAATAAGATGTTAACAATTGCACATGTCACAGCCGACGCATCTATGTTTTATATATATATACCTTTCTCTCAAAGATCCCTGAGTCATTTCAACTCAGATAATTTGGTGTTGGCAACAGTTCTCTGCTTGGCAATCACTAACAATCATACTTTGTAAAAATGAAGTTATTTTGATTGCTCCATGCACCTCCTTAAGGAGCACACAGTTCTCCTTAAAGACTATGCTGCCAAGCAAAATACAGTTAGATTTCACAAACACATTACTAAAAAAAAATCCTGTGTATTAGCCCAAACTTTTAAAAATTAATGCACATATCAGTTGATTGTGATTGATTGATAGTGACAAATTGACTATGAAGTTTTCTTTCAACTGTTTCAAATTAGACTGCATTTCTTCAATATTATAAGGCACTTTAATTTTACATTTTTCAAGCACTAACTCATTGACATTCTCATTTTGAGGAATGATAGCCTTGAGTTTGTTTTGAAGATCATTGTTCAAATTTTTAAACTTAGTTAATAATTATACTTTCTGCTCTTCCATCTTAATTTTTCTATTTCATTTTTTTTAAAATTTATTTATTTATTTTTTATTTATTTATTTTGTAAATTGATAATATTAACATTGCCTTCTAATCTTTTGCACTCAAGATAAGAGTACAATAAATAAATAAATAAATACATAAAAGTGTGTAAATTTTTGAGCAGGGGTTTGCAAAACTGCTTAAAGAATGGTCCATGAAAACTTTAAAGTAGCCAGAAATCTTACACAGACTCTAAAAATATGTATATGAAATTTCATACAAATAGGCGAAAAATTGAAGCTATACATAAACTGATTTATTAATTACTGATTTATACATATTATGCAATTTGAAAAATAGTTACCAGCTAGTAACTTTCAATTTTAAACGAATGACATTTGTATACAATAATTATTTTTCAAAATATCAATTTTAGCCTTTTTCAAGGCCAATACATCTATTAGTGGGCTGAATTAAATGGTCATCAACCAAACAGTTTAGAAGTAGTAAGCTCATAAATATAACATTGAAGTGGACACATAAGATCTTCAGTTGCTCAACCCAATATCCAAAAAATCTCTGCTAGCTCAATATACAGGCAGAGATAAATACCAAAGTTGTTGTCTAATTGTTCTTTAAACTTCATTTGAGATTCAATTTCAGAAGAAAATTTTGTCAAACTTCTTAAAATTTTCATCCACATTTTTGAGTTTAAATAATTCATCATAACACTTTCCATTCTTACATCTAAATATATTCATTTCATCTTTGTGTTAATTGAAATGTCTAACTTTCTGCCCTCAAATCTATTTATATGATTTTAAGTGAAAACATATTAATGTTTTGTAATCAAATTGTTTGTTTTAAAAATCTTAAATCAGTAAATTAGAATGCAGTTTTTAAATATCACATTTGAAAATACATTTTATTTCTCACATAAAATTACAATTTTATACAGCCATGAATAAACAAACTTTTTCTAAGAGGTTGAAAAAGCTACATAAAGTAAATTAAATTTGGTCATTAAACTTGAAATTGAAAAAAGAAAATAATAATAATTATATATATATATATATGTGTGTGTGTAAAGCAGGGCTGGCAAGTTTCTGCCGGGGTGGTTAAAACCAGCAGTTATAACCGGTTAAAACTGGCATGGCAGAAACTAGTTTCTGCCAGTAAGTGGCAAAAACTGGCAGAAAATAAGAAATAATACTAATAAGAACTTTAACCTGCAAATGATTCATAATTCACACAGGTATTTAATATAAAAAGAATTCAGTTAAAAAATTAAAATTTATGAATGTTATTCAAAATAGCAAAAAATTTCAAAAGTATTACATAAATATACTTTTTTTATATAATAATTTTCTATCACTTAAACAGAAAATTTCCTACTAGTACTCTGATGTACAAGTTTATTATTGTTTACTATTGAATTTCTATTTCAAAGGTTAAAAAAAAAAAAATCTTTAACATCATTTTTTAGATATTTGAACATCATTCTTTAAAGTATTTTTAAATAAATAATACATTGCGATAATTTAAAAATTATCTACTATTATATACCAAGATAATTTGTTCATGCAAATGCATAAGTAAATAACTGTAGCACAAAAATAATAGAAAAAAATTTAATGAAGTATCTTGTACAATTATTTTACTATATTAAAAGAATAAATTATTTTTGTGGAAAAGGTAAGGTAATAATATACTAAAAGCATTCCATAATATAGGATTAATTTTCCTAAAATTTCTTAACCTAAAATGTTTTTTAATTTGTTCTGAATGAAAGCAAAGTTAGAAATTATTCTGTTAAGACTAGCAATACTTGCTGGTAATGTGATTATTGAGTATTTAAAATTCAAAAAATTGTCGTTTTCACCGATATTTGTTTTTAATAGGCGACCATCTACAAAAAGACAGGACATTTTTTAGGATTTCTGTGGGGAAAAATGTTTCTGGGAAAGGAGTTACTTTTTGCTGCAAGGGTTTATTATACACGGCACAAAATTTAGATTAATATAAAAAAGCATTTTTTTTTCTATCTCTTCATGCTGAGATGTAAATTTTGATCCCATATACTTATGATGAAATAAATAAACTAGCATAAAAGCTAGCACTGCATTAAAAGAGATTTGAATCTTGCATTTGTGAGTTTCTATGATATTTAAATCATTAAATAAAATTAAACAAATTTTATGAGCAGCTGCAATAGAATAGTCATGTTTTTTACTTTTATCTAAAATAACAACAATAGATTTTAACTTTTTTGACAAGTATTTAACTTCTTCATAAATCATGATATTTAATTACAATTTTAATAACTGCTATGTCCTTAATATCATTTACATGATTTTCAATTATCTGCAAATAATATGGCTGATTCTTTGTGAAAGATTCAAAATTATCAAATTCTAATACAAATTTATTATTTTTTAATTTAAGCTATTCTCAATATTTTATTTATTATGTATTCTGAATAAAATGTATCTAAGCAATTTAATACTACACTAAAAAAAGTCTCAGATTATATCTCGAAAGGAGTTTATGCCAGTTGTTGCCAGTTTATGCCGGTAAAAACCGGTTATAACCACTTTCTGCCACTGGCACGGCAGAAACTATTTTCTTCCGGCAAAAACCCAGCCCTGGTGTAAAGATAAATTATATCAAAAATGTAACTATACGATGGTGGTTATTGAAGAGATGAGTTTGTACGAGAATTATTACACTGCATTTTATTACATTTAGATGCAATATTTTAAAATTTTAGCAATAAAAATAATATAACTATGCACCCCTGCCTATAAATCATTAAAACAACAATGAGATATAAGATTGATATTTTGAGCCAATCATTGTAAAACCACTTGGTTTATAAACAAAAATGTACATTTTCCTTACCGCAGTAACAGAAACAATTTCTGTTACAATGATGAGAAACATTGCACAACTAAATCAAATGTTGTAGAATTTAATGAAATTCTAATTTATATTGAATTATTTTTAAGTGGAAGCTTACTTTTTCAATCATAAAAACTCAATCTTAATGATTATATGAAAATGGTGTCACAAAATGCTTAAATAGTGAAGTGTCAGACAAAGTTTTGTGTGTGAGAAACATTGCAAAGAAAGATCATGAAAATTTCACAATTTAAAGAAATTTATTTCAGTTTTTAAGTACATAGTTTGACTACATATCTATTAAATTAGTGCATTTTAAACTAATTTTAATAATAAAAGTTTTAATTTCACTATGGAATATTAATCACAAAGAAATACTGCACAATTTTAGATGCAAACTTGTTACACAAAATAATGTACAATGAATAAACTTTAAAGCAACCAATTTACTTTATATTTGAAACAAAATAATTAAATCTAATACATACCAGCATAGATAGTCCGAACAAAAGTTTCAGGGTCTTTAATGGCAATTACTTCAGATATAGGTGAAACATCTAATTTAGCAGCTATTCTTGGTATTAAACTCTTAAACAAAAAAGGAAATTATTAAACCTACCATTACAAAAAGCATTAATCTTTACATCACAATTGTACCAACACAATATAAATAAATCACAGTGAAACTCTCATAAAAAAGAGTCAGAGAAAAAAAAAAAAAAATTAAAATTGCTTTTGTTTGATAAAAATTTAGGTCTAATGTATGCTGAAAACAAAATCTTTTTAATATAAACAATTTTTAAAAAGTCTGTGATTTAATGAGGTTTTTTCTTAGAATAAGAAATAGAGAAATTCAGTATGTCTAAAACATGTGAAATAACATGGAGTAGTGTGACATCAGATGGATATTGTTTATTAATTCCTTAATCATTGCGGCCAGGGTTCATTGATTTAAATCAGCTTGATTTTAATCATGATTTAAATCGATTTAAAAAAAACATTGATTTGAAACAGCTTTTCTTTTAAGTTATTTTTTAATAAATTTAAGATGTAAACAAACATAATAATGTGCTTGAATATAATTTAGCTTTATATAATATATATAATAAAACAACTTTCAGAAAGATAAAGCTTAAGCTTTGTAAAAAGTAAAATAAATGTAAATTTTAGAAAAAAAAATACTTTGAAATTTCATTTGAATCAAATTATAAAATAATCTTGCAACAGTAAAGAAATCTAAGCAGAAATATATTAAATACTTGAATATTTACTCATTAGTATTTTAGAAAAACTTTTCAAGTCAAGGTAAAATAAAACTGTATGACTTTATGTACTGTACTTTGTTATATTAATATTTGAGCAAAATCTGAATCAGTCATTTATTTAATTGTTTATTTTATTTAATATAATTGATCTCAGCCCTTTAGAATAGTGGAAGGTATTTTTGTTACAGTTATCAAAAAGGCTGATACTAAAAAAATTTAGAGAATTATTGATCAACTAGTGTTTTCTCTGCTTTAGTAGAACAAATGTTTTCTGCCTTTGGTTTGGTACTTTCAGAAATTAGAAATCAACAGATAAAACTGTTAAACTGCTGCCATCGAAATACTCAAGGCCAGAGGACACAAATTATGATGCATTCACTAATTGACTGACTTCTCACTAGTGTTGGAATTCACACTGGAAAATTTTGAATAGCAGTTTACTTTTATTTTATTTGTGGAATATCTATCATCTTATAAAACACTGAATTTACTGATTAACTTATGATTAATTACTTCTTAAACTTACTGATGAGAATTTGGAATTCCCCAATAAAAACCAGCCAGATGCGGCAACACTGTAACATTCCTTCTCTGGCTGAATTTTAATTTAGGGATTTCAAGTTCTCATTAGTAAGTTTAAATAGTTATTATTTTATAAGAAGATATTCTACAAATAAAATAAAATTGCTATTCAACATTTTCTTGTGTAAATTCCAACACTACTGAGAAGTCAGTCGATTAGTGATGACATCTCAATTTGTGTCTTCTGGTTTCAAGTATTTTGATGGCAGCAATTAAGCTCATTTTTCTCAGCCAGCACTTAAAAAAAAGTTAAAAACTTAGTTTGCTTCCAATTTTGTTAAAAAATTTTATGTGTTGCAGATGTTTTTATTTTAATCAAAATACTAAAGGTTGAATTAATTTTTGACTTTTGATTTGTAGTTTTTCATGCATTTTTTGTAACCAAAAATTTTTTCATAGCATAAAATTTTACCTTGAAATAATATGAATCATTTATGTAAATTGTGTAATATTATTAATAGTTAATACTTATAACATGCATGTATATGTATGTAAAATCTATATTATTTAAATTAAACAAAAAGTCATAAAATTAATATGTGCATTAAAAAAAAAAAAAATTAAAAAAAAAATTAAAAAAAAAATTAAAAAAAAAAATCTGATTTAAATAAAAAAAAAATTTGTTTTGATTTTTATTTAAAAAAAATCACAAACCCTGATTGCAGCAGATACATTCACATTAGAAATTGCATGGGAAATGAAAATTACAATGATTAGGGGTTAAGTTTTGGTTGTTATAAATTAATGTAGTCTCATAAATAAAACTTGGTCTAGTGCAAGTGTTACTCTTATAAAGAGAATTCTGTACAATAAAAAATATTAATCAATAACTGTTATATTAAAAAAATCATTGCTAAAAGAAAATAAGACTTTGTAAAAACTTTACAATATAGGAGCAGGTATAACTATATACTACAAACTTATTTCATCTTTGCTGAAACAGCTCTCTTTTGTCACCAACTACTATAGACAACAATTGTTGAGGAATTTTAATTTTAATAAATCATGGAGAGTAGCACTTTTCAGGATATGAACATAAATTCATACATAAAAAAGTTTATTTTTATAAACAATATAGATTCTGTATGATGTACAAAATTTCAATAAGTTTTTTTTTTTTTTTTTTTTTTTTTTTTCATACTCAAATGAACATTTCTGAATTAAAAATCTAAATTCTTAATCTCCCATAAAATGACATTATATTTGAAAACAATAATTTTTTTTCTTTTAGAATTGAAACATGTCATCACTTTTGGACCATTATGATTTTATTTTCACTTTTGGCTGTGACTGTGCTAATACTATTAATCTTAGATACATATTCTCCATAACTTACTGATTTTTGCAGACAGCATCTTTCACTTTCCTATATTTATCAAAATATATAGTATATATACACACAATAAAAAAAAAAAAAAAAAAAAAAAAAAAGAAACTATTAAGCGACGCTCAGTCTACCAGGGTGCTAAAATCATTTAAATTAAAAAGAAATTTTATTGAAATTTAAGTTTGAATCCTAGGTGTCACTGCCTGCAAAATTGCTGAAAAGAGGCAGTGATTGGGAGGAAATGCAAAATTGTATGACATTCAAATGAAAAACATTGTTGATTAAAGAAAGTTTGAACGGGGAAAAACGATAAAAATACAGGAACTGAAATGTTACATTTTGATGATAGCAAAACAAATTGTTCCTATATAATGAGATGGAATTGCACAAACTATAATATGCAAGTTACTTATGAAAAATTATGTTGATTTAATTTATTTTTGATTACTCAAAACGCACAGAGCTATGTTATGCATCTTAGTTTCTATTAGGTAGAGCTGCACAAAATTTTATATCTGAAGGTATTAAGTGAAAAAAAAAAAAAAAAAAAAAAGGATCAATATTAACTTTGGATAGCCAATAGAGGCACTAAAAGAAAGCATTTCATTATATTCCATTTTAAATTAGGGAAAACCAAGAGATTGCTTTTATGAGCAATTGTAATAATAAATGTCAAAAACAAAATAACAAGATATTTTCAATAAAGTTCTGACAATTTATCTTACTTTGCCAAAAGCTGAGGCTCCAGCAACAATATGTGTAAAATTGAATTGTTTCTGAGTTGCTAAAACTAAAGGTGTCAGACTTTCTGAAAAATAAAACAAACTCAACAATATATATAAATGCAAACATAAATATTTATGCAAATTTGAAGAGTTACAAAGACTTGTAATAAAAAGTACCAGGAAGCAGTCCTTTGAAGGCTTCATTATCAGCAGATAAAATTCTAGTTACACCTTCAGCTTTTCCAAGTTCTGCAACTATCTGAAATTTTGACAAAAATTGATTTAAAAAATATGTTAAAGCTGTACAAAAAAAAAAAAAAAAAAAAAAAAAAAACTGTAGTTGCAAAAATGAATTATTTGAAGTAAAAATTATATTAATAATTTTTGTGAAGAATTAAAGTGATAATTTATACTAACTGAACTATTCAGTGTTGACCATGCCTATTAAAATAATAACACAAAACTGAATGAATTTAGTAAAAAATTTATTGAAAAAAGAAAAAAAATACTATAAAGAATAAAGAAACGGTGAAGATAGAAGAAAGTAAATAAAAGTACAGTATATATAACTAAAAACTTGATTTAAAGCTGACTTAGGTTTTTTACTTAATCTTTTAAAAACAGACATATTTTACTTACTGGACTTGTCTGTGTGCCAGCAACAAGCAGAGTCACTTCACTACCTAACTGCTTGGCAGCAGTAATTGCACTAAGAGTGATTGGAGTAACCTTCCCATCATTGTGTTCTGCTATGACAAGTGTACTCTTGAATCTTTTCAAAGTTGCAACACCTAACTATAAGTTCAAAAAGGTAAAAATATAAACATTATTACATCAAAATTCAAGTGTGGAATTTTAAAAATTATTTAGACACATGAAACATACTTTATAATTACAGTAGACTCAATGGTAATACTAATGATATGCAGAAAAAAAAATCTTAAAAGATTTAAGAGTTAAATTGTTTTGAAAATGTAGATGAAGAAACAGTGCAATAATAAAATAATGAAGATTTAAAATTGGATTATTACAAAATTTTAAGTGACAACGATATTGTGTAGCATGTCGCATGCAATTCAGAATAAAAATGGAATTTCAAAATTTTTTTTGAAAGTAATGAAAAAAATCTTTTATTTCATCAAAAATTAATTTAAGTTGTTACATTAATGCACACTGAGGAGTTAATTGCTTAGAGCATAAAGATGAAAGCAAATCTGAAGAGAAAAAAAAAAAAAAAAATTGAGAAATCTGTATAGTAAAATTTGTCGATGAATAAATAAACAAAAACAGGTTTCTATCATTTCATTCTTCACAAAACAGCAAGGTAAACTACATTTCTTTTTTTTTAATTGTACTAATTGCAAATCAAAATAACATTAAAGTATATATGTTTATTCTCCTTCTGTTTTATTAATTAAATTATTAATGTCCAGGGCTGGGAAATTACAACATTGTACTCGCCACTGGCGAGTAAATTTTCCTTCAGGGCGAGTGAAGTTTTAAGTTATTTTTTCAAACTTCAAACTGTAAAGGTGCCAGAATCTTTATTTTTATTAGTTCCCTATATTTTGCAACTTTTGTAATATAAATATTATACTAAATTCTACGCTATAGAACTATTATCTTTTCTCTTGTATATATTTCTTATTTTTATCGAACAAAAATATGAAAATGCATTGTAGTAATAGTAATTAACTGTTTTTCCAGTTGTATAAATTTTACCTTAACTATTTTCAACTGTATATTGTATTTTGCTGGCTGGTGAAATTTTTTGAAAATTCCCCACCCCTGTTAATGTCCTATTATATAATTAAAAATTTTCGATCCTTTTTTCAAAATGTTCTATCAAAATTTGCACAAATTCAATTATTTGAGATGAGGCATTTCCTAGCCATTCCGATTAATCAAGAGTCTACTGTTTATAAACTTTTCAAATCAAAAATATGTAATGCATAATTAAGAATTTTATTATCGAAGCTAATTTCACTCTTGTATAAATAGCAAATCTTAAATCTATATTAATAAAAGAAAAAAAGTCTCTGTGGGGGAGTGTCTGTTTACTGTTGATATGCTAGAGAAATCTAGACCATGTAGAACAGAGCTGTCTACTCTCAGTAACTGCACAGACACATCTAATCTAGTAGCAATCATTAACCACTTCACCGTCTGCCCCGAGATAAGTCAGGGGTAAAAGCACTGTTTCCCCATACCCGTCGCTGGTGATTTGGTAAAACAGTGTCAATTTGCACGTGTCTTGAAAAATAGAAATATTATAAATAGGAATGCGACAAATATTTGGCCACTATTCGGTATTCGGCCCTTTTGCCAAATATTGAAGCCTTGTTGACCGAATGTTCAGAGATATCTCATCGAATAGCAGGCATGAGATTGGAAAAAGTAAAAAAAAAGAGGAAAAGCGCGTGAACTGGAAAGTGAGAAATTATTTCAAAAAAGTGCGTGAATCGGAAAATGACAAATTATTTCAAATAGTGCGTGTGTAAGACAATTCAGAAGCTTATTTTATTCGCAACAAAATTGTGAATACTTTTGTTTAAACCTTAATTTTTTTTTTTTGGGGGGGGGGGGGGAGGAAGAGGGTGAGAGTGAATCCATTTATGCAAATATTGTAAGTAGTTCTGAAATTAAAATTTCTATTTTAAATTCACATTTCTGATGCAATGTTTTACACAACAATCTTAGCTATTTATCCAATTTAAAATATAACATGTTTTCACTTAAAACATTAATTAACAAATACAGCAAGCTAATGCTTAATTTGCTACTAAATTGCAAAAAAGTTGTTGAAAACAATATTACAGCAAATTTTCTGACGAAATCCGTATTTTCTCAGCAATTTCTTCCCGAAATGTGCGTTTTTTTGGCGATTTTTTATCGAAAATCTCGTTTTTTCGACGATTTTTTTGGCGAAAACCACGTTTTTTTTTGCGATCTTTTGACGAAAATCAGTTTTTTTCGAGATATTTTGACGGAATCTGCGTTTTCATCACGAGATATTGACGGAATCCGAGTTTTCATTGCGATATTTTGACAAAAACCACGTTTTCCTCGCGATATTTTGACGAAAATGGCATTTTTCGAGACCTTTCGGCGAAAATAGCATTTTTTTAACGACCTTCTGACGAAAATAGCGTTTTTTTTTTGTGACCTTTCGGCAAAAATCATATTTTTATTCTGCGATATTTTGACGAAAATCATGTTTTTTTGCGATTTTTTGTCGAAAACCTAGGTTTTTTTCCGCGATTCATGAAGATATAAAAAATCGGAAACGCGGAAAATGACAAAAAAGCGAAAAACCGCGGATCCGCTGAAGAATCTCATGCCTGGAATAGTGAAAGATATCTTGCCAAATAAATTTAGGATTTAAAGAATTTCGTTTCTTGCAATTTTTTTTCTCTAATCCAAATTTGCTATTTTCTGGCTCATTCATGAAGTCATTCTCATTCTTACTTACAAAATATACAGTTATTATTATGCTAAAAAATATACAGCCTTTCTGTATTTTCTATAAATGTCTTCATTAGAGAATGATATATTACAACTCAAGATATAAAAACATTTACAGAAAAAAAAAAGAAAAACACTGCTTTATTCTAAAACACTTAAATATTTATTAATGTCTGCAAATCCCTTGCACATATAAAAAGGCTCTCATGGAATTCATAACTTATTTTCTATAAAGTAAGAAATTAGAAAATTCCTTCACGAGATGTATTAACGAAGATTCATTTTCAAGATCTAATATCAAATGTCACTATTCCAGGTACAATGGTACAACTGAAAACGGAACCAGTGTCAAGCTACATACTCATTAGATGACACAACTTGCTTTATGAAGATGGTTTCATAAATATTTAAATATAAATTCAAAATATTGAACAAAATAATTTTTTTATTCTATAGTTTTCAATTTTAGTTTTAAATACTTTTATTTATATAATTACTGATACGTAACATATTATGTATATATTTTTAATTTACATCTTCCTTCATTCACATTGTTATCAATTTCTGTTTATCCTTTTAATGCATACTGAATAAGTGGAATATTGAAGTTCAATATTGTATGCACCAATTCAAATGTCAAAGATTTTGTTAACACATGCATTCTACTTTAAGCATACTTTTTATTTTAATGTAATTTGTAATTTAAAGCTTGGCAACTGATTTCAGAATAGTCTCATTCTTACAATTTTTTTTTTTTTTTTTTATCATTAGGGACACAAATTCTCAATAATAAAATTTACTTCATTAAAGATTATTCCAGAAAATAGATCCTTGTGAGTTATGAGAGAGAGAGATTAAGAATATTATTGGTTTTGGATGCAAGAAAGGGTAAAAGTATCATTTGACAGTAAAAGTGAAGCCCATTCTTCATATGTTAATGGAAATATCTTCCCATCCTGACTTACTGAAAATCAATTTGATGTATATTAGGATAAAAAAATATAATGCAATTTATAATTTTTTGTGTTATAAGTTTTTTTAATTTAAAAATACATTTAAAAGCACATTTAAGAGTAGTAATGATTAATGAGCTCCTATTTTTTAAATTATATATAATCAAAAGTTATTTTCTTTATTGGAAAAAAAAAGTTGGTATACGGCCAAATTACTATTCGTCCCATCCCTACATTCGTCCACCCCTAGGGGGAGGGATGACAGTTTGGCTTTAACCAGGACATGGTTAAAACTATGTATAACAATATATTTTTTATATATTTATTACAGGTATTAACTAAATTAAAGATAAAACTTTGTTTTTTTCTTATTTATTTTGAACTATGTATAACAGTAAAAAACTGAGGAAAAAGTGATAAAACCACAAAGATACAATAAACTCTTAAATAAAATTATGGGTGCAGGTTGAATATAACCTGTGCTGCACAAAGCTGTAATGCCAAGGACATAGATTGATAAATGTACCAACATTTCTACAAACTACATTATGTGATAAATTGGTATTATTAAGCATTTGGTTTTTATTAAAAATATTTTTAAATAAGATAAAAGTGTACTTATATTTTCTCTTTTCCTTTGGCTTTAAGTAATATTATTAACCTAGTCAGTTATTGAGATAAATATAATAATATATACTGTTATTATTCATTTAATAAAAGTTTTAACCTAAACTTATGTTAAAACATAAGTTTAGGTTTAATCTAATAATGATAAACATAGAACGTTATATTTAAAATTTTGAATTCCTGTAGGAGGAAAGTATGGATGAAAGTTTTCCATGCTATTTATATTCCTTAAAAATAACTATTTTCATGTATCATTCTTTCATCTACCTAATAAGAAATGAAATTAAGTGCATATTGTTACATGCACATAAGAATAGTGGTATTAAATAATCAGAAAACTTTCATCAATGAAAATAAAAAAATTATAAATTTTCAAAAAATAGACAAAATAATAAGTTTTTTTAAAGGTGGTAAAAAGTGTTTTTCCATGAAGGTAGCCAAAATCGTGAAACAGTAATTTACATTCTAACTCTGCAGTTTAGCCTCCTTTTTATTACTCAAAAATTAAAATTCATACTGGAAATTCAAAAAGAATTTTCTTTCTTTAAGTAATCCTAAAATGTCTGTCATTAAATTAAATAATATAAAAGTTACTATTCTGAATTTCTGATATGATTTAGGATTTTCTGAATAAAAGAAGGGAGGAACACACAGATAAGGGCTATTCTCTGCAATAGTGCAAAAAATGTTTCCCAGCCATATAAATGCTCTAAATTTCATTTTATTTTTATTTATTTATACTTTTATTAGAAGGTCTAAAGTTTGTTTATTAGGGACAGGGAGTAAAAGTTAAAAATAAACAAATTTAATATTTAAAAATGTAAGATATATCATGCAAATATCATTCCCTCACCTCTCATCAACCCATACTACCATACTTTACTGCCTGATTTTTTGAATTCAGAAATAAAAATAATTAAAAACACCCTAAGCAAAATAAAGTTCTTAATTGGTACCTTACAAAAAATAATAAAAATATTATTTTTTACTATAATTATGTAGTCTACTCAATCAATTACATGTTTCCTCATGTTAGACCATCATTCCCTCACACATTGCTATTATCGCAAATATCCTATCACTAAAGATGAGCAGCAGTCTAGCATTCTTCACAGAGAGGAAGCTAATTAGAGTACTTGTCAGTTCAGCAACATAAATTGGTGGTGTAAGTTTTTGTTAATTTTCTAGAAATTTTTTTCAATCAGAAAATTGGGGAATATTTTTATTAGCAGTCATTCCCTCACGCAGAATGCTAAATTTTTAGCAGTTTTCAAAATTTTTAATTTTATCATACATTATATATTATGTGTTCTTCTTTAAGGAATCAGTTTGGTTTTTTCAACAATTTTGCATTTTTCATGACAATTAGTAAAAACATCTAATTTCATCATTCCCTCACATTTATTGTTATGAGTTAATGATAAAGTGAATGGGGAATATGAACTTTTGTTTAAAATTTTATAACGGTTTCTGCTGCTATTAAAATCTTCAACAATTGACCAATTACTAGCAATTTATCCAATTTTTATGAAAATTTACCTATGTAACATTTAGTCAGACCGCTTGGCCAAATTTGCAGTATTGTAGAGAATAACCCATAACTCTAGTAGGGAGTGACAATATACAGATATAAGATGCACATACAGAAGCAGAATTTTGTGTGTCAGTCTGCAGCATCTGTGATCTGACAGTGCTAAACTAAGCGTACTAAAACAATATCCCATTAAAAAAATGCCTTTATAAACAAAATATAATAAAATTATAAGACAAATACCATTAATCTAGAAACTTAAAGTATATTTCAACTTTTTAAAAAAGTTGGCCTGCCTTTCTAAGCTGGTGGATTAATCTGCAATGTTTAAAATACTGCAGCGTCCAGTGCCGTGCTGAACAGTTTCTGCTACTGAGGTGCACAGACACTTTATGCTATGAACCATAAGGAATTGTACTATACAGAGGTCAATGAGAAAAATAATTGCATTAAAAAAAAAGACATAAATCATAGTAAATTTGGTATTAATTTTACTGAGAGATTAATCAAAGTATTTTCTTGAGGAAGAACCCCAAAATTTAATGCTACTTACAATAAAAAAATCATGTGAAACACTAATAATTTTAAAGAAGTATCTTGTAAAATGGATTTTTATTAAAAAAATTTCAGTACTACTTGGTTATCCCGTCGATCATTTTTGCCAAATTATGAAAATTTCCAAACTAATAGCTGAGTTATACATGTTGACTTGTTGACTAGGGATTAACCGAATACCGAATGGTTGATTCGGTATTCAGTGATTCGGCATATAAACCGAATATTCAGTTTTAGTCAAATAGTATTCGGCCAAATTTTTAAAATAATTTCTGAAAAATAATAGGTAAAGTATTGCTCTAAAAAAACATGATGACTAATGCTCATTTAATGTTATTTTTTTAATAGTATGCTTCAGTTATAACATTACTTTATAAAATGATACATTATTATTTGTAATTTAAATTTAATATGGACAAATTATATTATAAAAATAAAAGCCTTACAGAATTATCTGGTTGTAATCTGTTTCTTTTCCAGTGTTTCCCCCAAGACAAGGGCGCACAGGCCTTCGACCAGTAAATTTTTGATCTTCCACCAGTAAATTTTTGAAAAGAAATGTTCCCCTTATTTTTGGCATTAATTCTGTATCTTTAAGAATTTAAATAAGAAAAAACCTTCTGCTAACATTTACCGGTGGACGTTTCCCCGAAGGCCTGTGCGCCCTTCTCCTGGGGGAAACACTATTTTCTGTTCATAAATCTGTCCTGCTTTGGAAAATAAACATTCACTGTAAACAGTGCTGGCAGGTGCAGATAAGTATTTCTTAACTAACTTTTTAAAAAAATAGGTTTTTGATATGACAGTAAAAACCATGGATGCGTCAAAAACTTCCCAACCCTGGTAAAAAATAACAGTGATCATTTTAAATTTACCTGCTGTAAATGTTAATCTCTTTTATGTTACACATGCTTAAGAAAGGATGCTAGTACAAGCTGTATTAGGAAGCACTACATGAAGACATGAGTTTCAATACTCACCTTAATAAGGATTCTTTTTTTCCAGTTCAGCTAAGTTTAGTAGTAACCAAAAAAAAAAAAAAAAAAAAAAAAAAAAAAAATCTTGATTGATACATAAATGTATTTGGTGAGAAGATTGTAATTACCAGTGATATCAGCACTATCTTGAATTTTTTCAGAAATAAATTTATTCTTCCTTCATGAAAAAACATGAACTCTGTCATATTGACAAAAATTATAAATTAAAAAACATATGGAATTGATACAAAACTAAAAAAAATTAAATTGTGTTCCAATATCCAAACTGAAAGTTTCATTGTTTACATCCATAAATCCATCCATCTGCATAAAATATGTGCAGATTTTAGAGAGTTGCGGATTTGAGGGAGTCTACTGTATATTCTTCTGCAAAATTTCGCCAAATGGCTAAAACTTTACCCATTCTTAGACCGTCATATCCGAAATATTCTGTACACCAGTTTCTGGCACAATAAAATCTTGGTTTACATACAATAAAAACAATAGATGCTGTCAGGGGTTTTTCCCAAAAAAAAATAAATAAATAAAAAGATTTTCTGGATAAGGTGAGTTTTGAAACTTGCATCTTCATATAAAATCTAAGTTTCCATTTACCATTTTTATATACTTCTTTAATAAAATAATTGACTAAAGCTAAATTTTGCTTCACCATAATGTAAGAAGTATTTTATTTAAGAAGTTTTAAGTACTTTTTGGAAAGTTTTTAATTTTTAAGGCGTCTGTATGGAATGTGCATTTCAAATTTTAGCTAGAAATTAAAAATCCATTCTCTTATTTTCCCCCACCCCATCCCAACGCAAATCCTGCCTTTAAGTACAATTGTTTCAGCAATTAAATTTGTTTATTTTATTAGAAAATGTAGAAAAGACACCTCATAAAATCTCTGATTATTGAATAGATATCGCCTGCCTCGAATTATTATACTAATATCACTCATTGGATTTATTAAATATTTTTTCTGTTTTACATCAGCAATGATTACTTTACAAATAACCTTTTGCACTTAACCAATTAAAATTGGCTAAGTGCATGCTTCGAATTTTTGAAGAATATCCAAAGTTAATTATAAGAGTAAGAAAAGTTTTCGTTACATAATACTCAAACTTCAAAAGGTTAAAATTGATAACAGAAATCTCGAAAATAAGTTAACTTAATACCTGATGTAATTTTGAGCGGCTAAAATTAAACATAATTTAAATATTAAATTACTACAGCAGTTAATATAAGATATTATTAGTTTAAATTCTTAAATAATTAAGATAAAACACGGATTAAATTCAACGCAAAATCGACGTCTCGATTAGCAAAAAATCACAACAAAATATTTCATCAAGGCATGTTGCCAACATACAGACACAAAATTATTGTGTGTGGATGTTTGGCATGCTGCAGCTTGCCTCCATGGTTTAGTGGAAACATGTTCGATTAATATTATCGAAAGAAAATCGAAATTTTAATATCAAAACCAATTAGGTTCGATTTGTGTTGTGCATGATGTAAATTTTGTTTATGGTTGGCTAATTAATAAGTTTTGTCTTTGTCATTTCTCTATTTGTTTAATTATTCAAACTATTTGTTTATTGTTGAGTAATTTTAATTCTATAATTGCCATTTATCTTTTTCTTCATATTTATTTAAATGTTTAAAACGAATTAGTGGCACAAAATTCAAATGAAGATTTATTTTAAAGATTTTTGCACGATATATTTTACAATATGAGATTTGGTCTTTCAAAATTACGTAATATTACAAGTACTTTGTTTACAAAACATTTATTCATAACAAATACTGCGTCTGGTATACTTTTTATTGGAGCAGGTGATATTATTCAGCAAAAAATTGAAAGAAAACTTTACAAAGGAAAGAAATATGAAGTCAAAAGAACAGGTAAAACATTTCAAAACATTGTAATAGTATTTCACGAAATTTATACACTTTAACTGTTTCATTTTATATAGGTTTACTTTTACTGCAGAAAATTGTTTACGTATTAAATGTAAAATGTCTATTGAAAATGGTTTTCATGTATACTGTTCAGTAAATTGAGCATCTTTAACTTGAGTGGCCTGGTATACGTAGCTCAAAATTAAAAATAAATGTAAAAGGACATATAACCAATATAATTAAACTCCAAATTATACAGTAAAAAGCTGGAGTCTGAGTCGACTTGTTTTTTAGCAACTCCAACTATTTTGTCCCAAAATGAGCCTGACTCAATTGTAATTCTACAGCCCTGGTTAATGGCCCCATTACCTTTTTTAATGCATAGGGGTCAGGGGCGCTATGGGCGGCTCAGCCCCCCCTGCAAAAGATTCCAAGGTCACTAAATGAATTTCTGTTTCGAAAATTCAAATGAAATTCTGTTCAAAAATCTAATTTAGTTTTGAGATCTTTTTACAGTTCTGCAGAATGACTAAATTGTATCTAAAACAAGTGCTTCAACACTCCTTCATCCTATTTGTACATATGAATCTAACATAATGTTTAATTTTACACCAGTTATACACTCAAAATTTTCATCATCATATACTTTTCTTAGTATAAAATGAAGTTATTACAACAGTTTAATAAGAAACATAATACCTACAATGTAAATATGCGCTAATTTATCTTTCTGTGTGAGAGAAAGAAAAAAAAATTATGAGCCCTCCTACAATCTCTTGAGCCCCCCCCTATAGATCACTTCTAGCTACGGCCCTGATAGGGGTGAGTGGGTTTTTCTTGTTATGTATTATTCAAAATTTTTCATCACTCTCAGACTCTATGTGAAGCTGTAGTAGCCCAATCTTCTGTTGAAAAAAGTTGCTGATCAGTGTAAACTTAAATTTGTATAAAGAAAATGATAATTTCAATAGATCAAAAGTAAATTTGCTTGATATATTTTAATGCTTGTTTTTTATTAATAACTTGTTATATGCAGCTGTTTACCTATTTAGAGAACCTTATACTATGTGTTATCTGTAACTTAAACTAAGCTTTTAAAAGCAGCACTGTTGTTTATACAAGTAGTTTAACACAAAAGAGGTAGTGGGAAGGAATGGGACAGGTCAGATTCCATCTTTTGAGTAAGATAAATGTAAATCACTAATATTATGCAAATATTCTAATAAAAGGATTAAATTTAAAAGGAAAAACTGAAAGATTGAAATTTAAAAAAAAAATAAACTTGGGCCAGAGCCATAAAATAAACAAGGAAAAAAGCAAAAAGGTCTGCCTTTTAGTTTTCAGAAACTTCCAGTAATGAAGACATTGGAATTTGATATTATGAAAAGTTTTATATCATATTTTAGACTGTCAGTCATCAGTGAAAGATGCAGTTTAAATGGAAAGTTCAATGTTGGTCACTGGTGACTGACATGGTGCTCAATGTGTTAAGTGTTAGCTGAGTTTACTGTTGGTTTTAATCAAGTTTCAAATGCTATTATTTCTATTTTAGTGCTTTTTTACTATTTATATTAACTTTTTATAGGTAACATGATGATTGCTGGAAGTGCATTTGGTGTTTTAGGTCATCTTTGGTACACATTTCTTGATAAAAGATTTCCTGGTCAAGCTGTTAAAACTGTCCTTAAAAAATTGCTTTGCGAAATGGCTATTGGGCCTCCTTTTATGTGTGGCTTTTTTCTGGGCATTGGATACCTTGAAGGAAAGACAGCAAAAGATAGCTTTGAAGATTTTAAGAAGAATCTTTTGATAGTTTGTATAGTAAGCAACTAATGCATTATTTTAATATTTCATATATGTTTGAACTAATATGTTTTATTTTTACATCAGTATAGAATATTATTAACTTAGGCTGCACTATTTACTTGTGAAGATTGTTACTAATGAATTTGAGGTTTGCAGCTATAAATTTTATATTTGTATATGTTTTTTTTTTTTTTTTTTTTTTTCTCACTTAAACAAAGAAAAGTTTAGATACTCCAATTTTTTTTTCTTTTTTTAATTTTTGAACAGTTTTAGATATTTATGAGATACAGCATTCAAAATTTTAATTTTGATACAGGGGGAGGGGGAGAAATCCCCTTAGAGCGATGCGATGTCCCCCCCCCCTCCCCCTCAGACAATTTAAGATTTTGTGTTTTCAGTGGTTAAAAAGTGCAATTCTCCCCTTCCCCTCTGGAGAAAAGTGTCTGTATTCAACATTAATTATTCAAGTTTATTAAAATTTTATAAAGCATACACTAGAAATTGACTTCTGTTATTTTGGAACATTTAAATTTTTCTCCGTTACCATAAAAAAAGATTTTTCCCTACTATATTATGCCTTTTTTCTACTGTTTTTCATATTTTCTCCAAATTATTATTTGAATTCACAAGTCTTTATCTACCATCTCCATAGCTAGTTTGTATATATAGTTGACTTTTCTACAAACTTATGTTTTCAAGGCTAATTTTTCTCATTTCTTTCCTTAATTTATTTATTTTTAATTGATTAAGGATAAAAAAAAAAAAAAAAAAAAGGTTGCTTATCTAACATTATTTCAATACTTTTTCACATTGTGAGAGATATTTCATTAAAATTATAGTTTTACATTATGTAGATGATATGTTCATAACTAACATAGTATATTGATTTGTTGGCAATTTTTTACCTTTCTGAAAATAGCTGCTATATAAACATGGCATTGAATTAAAGTAATTTCCATCTATTTAATGACATATTTTTTAATTTTAAAATCCTATTTAGTAAACACAAATATAAGTTTTTTATGCCTTTACATTAAACAGAAAGCCCAGTTTTTATCTTTCACTTGTTTATCTAATGAGAAAATAAAAGATTCAAAGTTATCATATGTGCCATGGTTTAGGTTACCAGATTAATATCTATGCTTCTTCATTATTATCAGTAGAAAATATTATGAAACAAGATCAGAGGAGCTAGCACAATCTGTATTATGATGGAATGCTGTAAAAAATGTAAACAATTTTTATTTACTGAGAAAATGGGAATTTTATGATTCCATAACAAAAAAAAAAAAAAATAAATCCAGGATCACAACCATTTTTAGCTAACAGTTTGGGATATCACAATCAACTTCAGCTATGATAGTGCAAAATCATAAAAAAAGAAATGAAAAATCTGTGTTAGAATGCAATCAATTTTCTGAAATGACGTAAATCTGTGAAATGACCACCTTTAAATAATTTAGGTTCTTGTGACATGATTTGAGAAAACAGAAAACCACAAGCTACTGATGTCTTCAAATTTATGGAAAGAAAAAGCTCTAGAAATGGAGTTTCTTAACATTTCAGAATGGAAAACATTTCTGCGTCTAATGATTGGTTAGATTGTTTCTGCTTTGTTTATAAAACTGCATTTGGTGAGGATATAAATGTCTGTCCTGTCCTGAAACTACAAAATTTTGGAAGGAAAGCATATTTCCTAGCCTTACAAAAATAACTATGCCCTAAAGACAATTTCAGTTTAGATTAAACTGACCATTTTTAAAATTTATATCCAAATAAAGCATTGTATGATAAGAATGAATCATATCATGTGGGTAAGAAATCAAAAGAAAAATCAAATTATTTTGGCTGTAAACACTGACAAATCAGAGAAATTGATCACATTTGTCACTGAAAATTTATGGGCTCCAAAATCTGTTCTTGAAGGCTCTTCTTCCAGAATATTAAACAATCATCAAGGCTTGGATCAATTCAGATTTGTTTAATCAATTCATATAAGTTCTACAAATGAAGATACAGAACAAAGATAGAAAAATTGTAGTTTTCATTGATCTCAAACTCATTGGAAGATTACTAATTGTCAAACTATTAAATTAGCATTTTTCTAAGCCAATTCTACTAGTGAATTGCAATTATTTTTATACAATCACATATTTAGATCCATTCAAAGATCTTGTAAAGTACATTACAAGTAATAACTAATGCTTAATATGATAAGTTGCTACAATCATGGAATCATTTAAGTAAAGTTGTTGTTAGCAAAGCAACTGTTAGGTATTATAGAACTGTAAACAATTGTTAGATATAAAGACAAATTTTAAAGCATTTTTAGTAATGATATATATATTAAGTTAGTTTGACTCTGCTGTATAAATTGAGTTTGTTTTGAATTTATTATAATACTTTTGCTACTAGTGAATTTTGCAGCAAACAATTTTCGTAAATCATTTATATATAGCCTTTTAAGATGCATGCTTAAATCTTGAAATATCTTAAAACTTATTTGTACATCTAATATTTTTAATATGTTCATTTTTAAAATACTGCATTGTTTTAATGGATATTTAAGGTTTTAGAGTACCGTAATTTTTAATTTATTAGTGAGAACATCCCCCTTCTCCATTCTGTCAAAATTTCATCATAAGTTCTTTCTTTCTTCTAAGCTTCTTTGCTGATATAATTTTGTATTGAAAAATTAATATTCTAAATTAGGGGTGCACAACAAGAGAAGGGCCACTTACAAATATGTCTGGGTGGTCGAGGGCCACACCAATAACATTGAGATAATTCAATTTCGAGGAGGTGATCTGTGGCCTATAAAAATGGGGTTTCAGAGGAGAATGGGGCAGTTATTCCTTTAAGTTCACTTACCCAATCAAAATATCCAATTCAATCGGTAAGAATAAAACAGGAGTTTTTATGTTTGTGCATATAACTGATATAGCAAGGATTATTTTCAAGATGTAATAATATTCCTCAGTTTTATTCAGGAGAGTAAATTTTGTTTTATTAAAATTGCTAAAAAACAAACATAAGTGGTTGGTGCCGAAAAAAATGTTAACTTTATGAATGAAGCAGAGGGCAGGAGCTGATCAACAAGATTCTTCCATGCCTCATCAATGAAGTTCCCGATTTTTCTGCACCTGATCAACGAAATTTGCAATTTTTCCATGCTTCATCGATCAAATTTGCACTTTTTACGAAATCCATCAATATAATTCTTAGCTTTTACAAAACTCATCGACGAAATTCACGATTTTTACAAAGTTGATCAAAGAAAATCGCGATTTTTACGAAGCTAATCGACAAAAATTGCGATTTTTTTTCAAAGCCGATCGATGAAATTTGCAATTTTTCCTCATATGCTCGATAAAATTTGCAATTTTTCCGCTCCTGGTCGACAGAATTACAGATTTTTTTCATGCCTGATCCACAAAATTCGCAATTTTTACAAAGCCAATCGACGAAATTCATGAATTTTACAAATCTGATTGACGAAATTCGCGATTTATAATCACATGATCAACAAAAGTCGGGATTTGTAATCGCATGATCGACAAAAATAGCAATTTTTCCGACTCTGATGGTCGAAATTTACGATTTTTCCGAGCCTAATCGACGAAATTCGTGATTTTTGTGAGTCTGGTAAAAAAACTGTGAGAGATTGATCGACGAAATTCGCGATTTTTTCGACTCTGGTGGACAAAAATCACGATTTTTCTGAGTTTGATAAAAAAAATTGCGATTTTTACGAAGCTAATCGAGAAAATACATGATTTTTATGAAGACGATCGAGAAAAATTACGATCTTTTTGGGCCCAATCAACAAAACTCGTGATTTTTACGAAGCCGATTGCCGAAATCCACTATTTTTCAAAAGATGATCAACGAAATTTGCGATTTTCCCCCGCATGATCGAAAATTCGCGTTTCTTCGGAACCAAATCGATGAAATTCATGATTTTTCTGCAGCTTATCGACAAAATTCGCTATTTTTAGGAAACTTATCGACTAAACTTGCTATTATTATGAATCAGATTAACGAAATTCGCGACTTTTACGAACTCATCGATAAAATTCTCGATTTTTACGAAGTCGATTGGCAAAATTCGTGATTTCATTTGAACCTGATCGACAAAATTCTCTATATTCCTCTGTCTGACCAACGAAATTTTCAATTTTCACTGATCACTAAAACGCGCGATTTTTCCGTGTCCGATCGTCGAAATTTGCATTTTTTTCGGCTTTAATTGACGAAATACGGATTTTGCCGCACCCAGAAAACTAAATTCGCAACTTTGAACTAGTTTTGACAAATTCTGTAATTTTTTATGCGATAAGATAGAATTCATGATTTTTTTTTCTTCATAAATTGACAAAACTCATGATTGTTCTGCAGCCGATATAGAAAATTTCAATTTTTCTGCATATCATCGCAAAATTCCGCAATTTTTTTCGTGCCGTATCAACGAAATTCGCGTATTTCTCACGTGATAAACCGAGAAAACATGCGATTTTTCTGCAGCTGATGAACTTAATTTGCAGGGGTTTTTTTCACATCACCTATGCTGACGATTTTTTCTTACCCGATTGACGAAATGTGCGATTTTTCGCGCCCGATCGGCAAAATTCGCGATTTTTCAGTGCCTGATTGAAAAAACTAGTGATTCGGTAAAATATGCTATTTTTTCTGAGCCTTATGGGCAAAATTCGCGATTTTTCCAACCTCTCTGACAAAATTCGCTATTTTCAGCAATTGATAGATGAAATTCACGATTTTTCCGTGCTCAATCTATGAAATTTGCGATTCTTAATTGACTAACGAAATTTATATTTAACAAAATTTAGAATTTTTTTTCTGCAACCTATGCACAATAATTGAAATTTTTTTCCCGTTGTAAATTGACAAAGTTCGCGGGCCACACGTTAACCCATCGCGGGCCACTTTTGGCCCGCGGACCACAGGTTGTGCATCCCTATTCTAAATCGTTATCAACTGTTTTAGATTTTATGATTTGTATTTGAAAATTCTTTAATAATATTTACTGGATATTGCTTTTGTATCCTTTCAGGCTGACTGGGCTGTTTATGCACCCTTGCAATCTTTGAATTTTTTGTATGTTCCAGCAAAGTATAGATTCTTATATGTATGTATTTTATGCTTGGGATACGATATATTTTTGTCTTACATTTTGCATAAGGTGAGTCAATTTTTCTTGCACTATTTATCTTTCTGTAAGACTTTTTAAAATGAATTAATTGTATAAAATGAATTTCAGCAATTTATATACTGGGTGTCCAAGGTGTATCTTTAGAAAAGCACTTAATAACACTTTAGAAAAATAATTAAGAATACGCAAATAATGATATTCATTTGCAATTAAGTATGTTCTATAAAGAAAATATAAGTTCTTTTAAAAACGAAATGTAAACTAGATAGCTCTACATCAATTTAATATCATGACTGTCTAAATCTCCAGGTTGTATAACACCTTTGGACTTCATTTTATATCGATATAATATGTAAAGTATTGTTTACCATAATTTATAATATTGATGAACTGAAAATTTGGATTACAGCAGTCTTCTAGACTACTGAGTCTGCAATGCTTCATAAAATATGATTAGAAATCTTGTATTGAGTTCACAACTAATTATATGCACATTGAAATTGTGCAATAAAACATTAAAAAAAAAAAAAAACTTTGATGTTTCCTTTATGGAACATTAAAAAAATGTAATGCATATCATTATTTGTTTATTTTATTTATTTATTTATTTAGAAATAAAGTTGCATTCTGGACACTCTGTATTAATAACGCTTAGGAAATATCAATTTTTAAATATTTTACCATTTGACTAGTTAATTAATATTAATTATTCAAATTTTAATATTTAATTTGAACCTAATTATTATTAACTATAAAAATTATAGTCTGTCAAATTATATGTTTCCCACAAACAAAATAACAATAATTTTTTATTTCATTCAATAAGAAGTATATATTTCCTTGATTATTACCTTTTTAACAATTTTGATAAAATTCTGCCTTTTCTGCAAAAAATTTTGATAATTTTCGTTCAAAAATAAAATATTTTTAGCAAAAGTATAATTTATTTTCATTTTGTTCAATTCACAAAGAGTGCCATTTTTTGGGTGCATTCATAATTATGTAAATCATATCACTTATATCTGTAGTTCAGTCAGTCCATCTGCATATAACAGAGCAAAATCTACCACACATGAGTATTCCATTACATAATGGTATGGGGGAAAACATTGTTTGGGGTGCATTTTAATTATATTAAACTATTTCATATTTTAAGAAATTGATGTAAGGATTGATAAGATAAATACTTTATAATAGAAAACAGAGTGTATTTACAGTGCGACACAAAAGATTTTGGCCACCATACTGCATCGGAAGTATTGTATACTATTACACCAAGATCTAAATATTTTTAAAACTTTGATATAGTATGAATGCACCTTATTTGTTGAGCTTGACATGCAACTTTCAACTTGCCCTTTAGGTCATCTTAATATTCTGCCATAAACTACAAGTTTAGAGTACTTTCAAATGCCATGTTGTGTATTTTCGGCAAAAAATTTTTACCAACCACATTGTTTTGGAGGTTAATAAATCCATTAAAATTCCTCTGAACCTCCATCGTTGCCATTCCCCTGTGAAGCATCATTTGCATATGCATTCAGCTAACTTTTTTGGGTACTACTTGGTTATCCTGTCGACCAATTCCGCCAAATTATACAAACAACTAAACTAATAGCCAAATTATACATATTGACATAATTCTTATTTTAAATAACAAGAAACAAATAATTAGTTGACTAATTAATAAAAATACAAATAAAAAGTCAGAATAAAAAACTCTTAATAATGTTGTGACAATGTAAGAATGTGACATTCACAATCATCCATTATTGGCATTTAATCATATAGTTTGTTGATAGTTTTTTCGTCGATGGGATAACCAAGTACTAGTACCTTTTTTTGTGACAGCAAGCAAAGATTGAGTTGTTGCATATTACAAATAGAACCTTTTCAACTCTGACATGTGGCATCCATTGGCAGCTGCTAGTGGGATTGCTTCCCTCACATTTCAAATTTGGAAGAAACAAATGCTTCTCTCTTTTTGGCTCTGAGACCTCATAGAGATAGGATGTGTAAATCCATCAATGTGCTGTTTTGATTTTGATATCAATACACAGGGAAGGGGGGAGGAAGTGCTCTATTGCAATAATCTAATTCTTAATGTAACAATACCATGCTTTTTTTACCATGCTGCTTTTTTATAGGCAGTTATTGAAAAAAAATTTAAAAAAAATTATAATAATAAAAAGCCTGCAATTTCCTTTTTCCCTGTTATGTCCCTTGAAAAATGTAAAAGTGGGATTATACTGTAATATTGAACATATCATTTTTTTTAAATAATAATTATATCTTTATAAAATACACATCTAGTTCTATGACTTCACCTGAAATCTGAAAGTTTTGTTTATAGTATTTTGAAACAAGCTTATGAAACAGAAAGCAAGAAAAGATTGGAGAAAGTGTGTAGAGCTTTTGTTGTTTGAAAAATTATTCTATTGTCGTAAAAGAATTTCATTCAAAGCCATCAGATACGGTTTGAATTTTTTTTCAGATTTTCATTAGTTGAAAAGTATTAATAAAGAAATTATGTATGTTGTAGTATAAAATCAGATCATCTGCTCTTGCATTTTTTTGAAATGATTAGCAAATCAGTCCACATTCACCAGTGTGAAAACAACTGTATCTAGAATAAGAAACAAATAAATTGATGCATGATTTTTCAACTAAAACAAAATCTCATTGATCAGTATGATTTTATTTAGTTTTTTAACTAATGAACCATAAAAAATGACATGATATGTTATTAAACATATTATTTTCAACATGTTTATTAAGATGTAGAAAATATTAACATTTGTTTTATATTTTATAGGAAGACAACAAAAAACTGAGTATAGAAAAAGCTTCATAATTATTTTTTAGTCCATGTTTGTCAAAAAGACTTCTTCACGACTCTACAAATGTAAGTTTTTTTTGCCAATTTGTTAGGTATTGTGTTATTATTCCTTATCTTTGTTAAATATTGTGTTATTATATCTTGTCTTTGTTAAATATTGTGTTATTATACCTTGTCTTCATTTAGTATGTTTTTTTATTAGTCTCTTGTGATATGTTCTCTTCCCCTTATTCTTTTCGCAATACACCAAATCAAAATCATATCTGAACCTATGTTTCTTAGCTATGATTACTGTTCTATTTCCAAGGGTAAATTGAGACAAAATTTGGGGCCTATTTTTTATAAAATAGGCTTTCAATAAGTTCCTCTTAATAAAATGGACTTCTTCACAAAATAGCTAGTAGAAAGCCAGCCAGCCTATCCCCCCCCCCCCCCTCCACCAAAAAAAAAAAAAAAAAAAAAAACATTTTGAGCTTTTTTTGGGAATGATTCCAAGGTCATCAAATCAATTTCTGTTCTGAAAATCCAAATGAAATTCTATTCAAAAATTGAACTTAGTTTTGAAACCCTTTCACTGTTTTGCACATGCATTAAATTGTAATATTTGTACAAAAAGTTCAAATAAGTGTTTCAATGCTCTCACATCCTATTTGAACATATGAAACTAATATAATGTATAATTTTATATCAGTTATACACTCAAAGTTTTGATTTTTTATCCCATTTTTTTTCTTAGCATAAAATTGAAGTTATTACAAACACTTAGGTAACAAGAAACATAATGCCTACAATGTGAATATGCACCTATATATATTTTATTTATATTTTGATCGTATATAACTGTGTGTGGCTGTGTTTGTTTGTGAATGCATGTGTCAGAGAGTGAGAAAATATGAGCTTCCTATATTTTCTTGATCCCCCCCCCCCCTCCCTATCATTCACATCTAGCTATAGCCCTGGAACTAAATGATTCTGAAGATGATCTAATAGTTCCATATAAATGGTCTATCATATTATTTCTTAAAATAAATAAATATTTCTGTTTCATTCTAGGGAAGAAAAAAAAAACAGGTATTAGGGTTTATTTTTGTGGAAATTTCAGTTAGTAATTAATTTTGAATTCTAAATTTTGATAAATGAAAATTTTCTGTCTGTTTATCAAATATGAAACTTATTTTGATAGTCTAAGTTAAGTTGAATTAAATTGTCAGGCATCTGATAATTTCAGTTCAGCTTTTAGTTTAATTGAATTCATCAGTTTCTAATTTATTTTCATATAACTTAATTTTTACCATTTTTTAATTACATGAATAAGAATTTTAATAAGAACTGTAGTACTTTAAACATACAAAACTAACTTCCTTCAGAAAGTGTAGGCTCTGAACTTTTTTTTTTTTTTTCCTTTTCTGTATAAAATTTGCTGTGTTTCTAAAATGATCAACATCATTTTGGTACTGATTGCTGAAGTGATAAAAAAGTATTTTCCTCTGTATAGTTAAATTATGCTATTTGTTGGTAAAAAATGTGAAACTTTTACATTTAAATATGACCACTGAATCTAAAAAAATATATACATAGTATTTATTTGAATACATGGCACTAATGATATCAGAACACAAACAAAAATACTTTATCCAAACTTTAGTGCATTATTTTTTATTTATGCAATATATTGTAATACTTTTCAATACTTCAAAAAGTATGATTATATTATGATATGAATTCTTAGAACAGCATTATATGTGTGTGTAAAATTCTAGAAAACAGTCAATAATTATTGATATAGCAGTTTACTAGGCTTAAATATTCTACAAACCATTCTAAATTTTGAAAATTTATTGTGTCTGACCTAATATGTAAATGTACAGTCTTTTGTTTTATGTATCCTGCATGAAAAAGGAAATTTTGCAAAAAGCATGTATAAAATAAATAATAACATATAGACCTTCTTGAAAATGGAATAGGCATAACCCTGCTTCTTTTACCGTGTAATATAAAAATGTATTTATTTGTGAAATATTATTAAAATGCAGTTTAAATGTCAAAGTGATTTAAGATATTTTCCCCAGTAATAAAGCCTATATTAGAAGTGACATTTATTATTGTCAGGTTACTCTTTACAAAATTTTAAATAAAATATTGTATTTTATTGTATTTAGATAGCTATATTTTTTAATATCAAACCTTTTAAATATTTAACAGTGTGTTCATTATATTTTTTCAGTAGATCATATTTAATAATGTTTATGAGGCCTAATTGGGTATTATTCTTTTAACTACCAGTGAGCTGTGACTCATAAATTGAGAACCTGTAGTCGAGATTATTATTAATTTTTATTTATTTATTTTCAGGTGATAAACTACCAGTGAGATTCATCTTATGTATTTGGACCAGTGCAAAAACTCACTAATTTCTCTAGTTTTATATTTATTTAATTTAAATATTGAAGATATAAAAAATGAATGTAATTCTTTTTAAAATTAGAATTATTTTTAAGTATGCAAAATGTATTTAAAAGTTTTAATAATTCTAGTTCATGTTTAAAGTTGCAACTAGCTATTTTAGAAGATTACAGTTTTTTGTTCGCTGCAATCCTCCTTAAACTGTGATCTTTTAAAGTTATAATTATTATTGATATACTGATAAATGAATTTCAGTAATTAAATCAGATTTTTTAAATGTAGTTTGAAAATTGTGATATTGACATATATATTTATGAAAAGTGTCATTCCAGTGCAATCTTTATTTCTGAACATTCTTTATTTCTTTTTTTCTGTTTATGTCACGCTCATATTTGTTATATATGTATCAAGAAATTTTCTGATAAAAAATCTTGTCAATTAGATTTCATTTTATAAAAATATAATAGATATTTTTTAATTTATGTAGTATTAACAAAGTATTGTTTTACAGCTTTATAAATTTAAATACAGAGTTATGATATTGTTTTCACATTAATTGATTTCCTGAATCAAGTAACAATTACATTTGCAAAAAGAAGTAATAATGGAATATAGAGGAAGATGTTTACAAATGTATCTGAAAGTTAATTGTACCAATTATTAAAAGAATACAAAGAACCATCTTAATGTTGTATATATTTCATATTTATATCAACTGTTTCAATTACTATCACTGATGTGTTTTTTTTTCTCCCCGAACATAGTGGAAGTTTTTCAAATTTCTAAATCTCATATATCATGCACACCCCAGTTTTAAATAGATTTTGAGGAGAATAATCAACATATACAATATTAACATATATGTATGTTTTATGCATCATAAGTGGAGTTTATATTACATGTTTTGTTAAAAGGGTAAAACATGTACTTTTTTTGGTCATAATCTAAAATCTGAATTATTAGCCCTTTTTTTTTTCTTTGTAAATTTGCAATATTATTATTTTTTTTTTATCATATTTCATTCAAAAAATTTTTACAGTTTAAAAAAAATCAAATTAATACTACCAACTATTAGAAAGTTACAAAGAAGCATCCAAACAATGTGTATATTCCATACTTATATCAACTTTTTCGACTTAAGGTCATTGTTTTTTTTTTTTTTTTTTTTTTTTTTTTTTTTTTTTTTTTTTGCTCTAAACATTGTGACTATTAGCCAAATTCCAAGTCCTTGTGTATCATACACACTTCAATTTTAAAATAGATTTTAAGGAAAATATTCAGCATATACAATATCAACACACACAGACACTTACTTACACAAAAAGGTGTGTATAGAAATTTAACTTTTTCCTACTTAGAGATCCACTTAGCTTATAACTATGAATGAATATATTTCTTTATTATTAGATATATATTTTTATTTTTTAGATATTTATATGAATGTATATATTTAGTCATTATGAGTATATTTATTTATTAGGTCTTCTCTTTTATACAACATTTATTATTCACTCAAACAAATAATATGCTTAATGTATGATGGTAATTCAGCCTCATGGTTAATCTAATATACTTATAAATATTGGAATTCACCTAAAATTCTTACTTAAGTCTTATATATGGCATTTAACAGAATTTCAACCTTCATGTTGGGATAAAAATTATGGAACATTGTCAATATCTTTTGATACTTTAATTTTAATCTTCCGTACATCAACAGAAGATCACTTTATACCCTGCAATTTCTTCACATTCCTTGTGTTATGCATTTTCTCTCTGTCCTATTAAGTATCAATCCATTAAACCCTTGAGTTTGTTAAGTTGCATTGTTGAGTATATTTCTTATCTGCTTCAGAGTCTGATGACCCAATGGAATATGTTTCCAAATTTTGCTAAGATAGCTAAATATTTATTTAGGCCTTGAATTTCACACTTAAAATAATTTTGCTTTATACATCCAAATTTTTTTTTTTTTTAATTACTTAATATAATGCGTTACATAACATAAAACATTTAATTCATCAGCTTGGGTTTCATACACTTGGAAAATGAAGATGTTTGGCATGATCCATCATGTTTTCCACATGTCTAAATAATTTTTACTTCCTCTATAAAAAAAAATTATTGACATTTTTGTCTCTATATGCATCCACATTGAAAATGGGAGAAATATTACTGATTTTGGTTCTACTTTCAAATCTTATCATTTCTTTCATCAAATTTAGCTTCATATCCTCTATAATAAAAACTGTTAGTATGGCCCAATCACTGTTCATCTTGCCTACAATTTCTCCAATTACACCAGAAGATATGTCTGTATGAGGACTTTTAATCTTAGTACTACTTTAACACTTTAAGGCATTTTTCTCTGTTATTATTATTATTTTTTTAAGCTTCTATATTTATTTTTAAATTTTATATCAGTAGCAGTATGATTAAAAAATGTCAAAACCAATCTCATCAAAAGTTTTATTTGCAAGATTTAATATTGAAAAGAAGTATACAAGACAGGAATTCTATGTATATGCATATATAAATAATAATAATGACTATTTTTTTATGATTATATGTATACAATCAAAATACTGACAGTATTAAGTATGAAATTTTCAAATTCATTCTAAACTTGTAGTTTAAAAGTTAAAAACTTTTAATGTATCTCTTAGTAGTGAGTTGCTCTAAAACTCCTCGGTTTTATCTGGAAGAAAGTAATAAGTATAGGTAAATTAATAAATATTTTACATTCTTGGTGGCAAAAATCTCAAACAACATAAAGTTAAGATATTTTATTTAGCATATCTTTTAATATAATATTCTAACTTTTATAATGCATGACAATCATAATGCTACATTATAAAGTTATTCATTTAATCAATTGTTATAGTTTGTATGCATACAAAGAATTAAAATATATGAGCCTCTCAATTACATATCATTGTCATTTGTGTGCAATCTTATCTCAATTCCTTCAATCTTTATGTAAATGAATAAACACTTTGTTTATATTATTTTTTCTATTCCTTTTCTTAATTATAATTACTATATGATAATCATTTAAAGTCTAGAAATTGCTCATGTTTTTTATAGGAATAAAGCAAAATATCTGTTTCTTTTCAAATGTCTTAGCTATCCATTACTTCTTGATAAAACACACAAACATTCACTCCGGATGTGTTCAATTATTGGTGTTCTTTATTGGAATAAGGCAAAATAGCCAATTTCTTTTCAAATGTCTTGGCTATGAAAAACTCATTCTCTCCTGATGTGTTCAACAAAAAGAGTTTTAAAACTGTCATAATTTGTATATTTGTGTAGCTTTAACAAAATTTGTTTTCATGTACAAAAGTATTTTAAATATTGTAAATTTTCTTGAAGGATTCTGTGCTGAATTTAAAATAATTAGGCAATATTTTATGCACGTGTTGTGTCCCTGAAAATCACGAGCTTTGTTACTTTGTAATCATTCTTCTTGCATCTTTGGTTTTCAATGTAACATTTGAATGGAAATATATTTTGTTAATTGTGTGTAATGCAGGTAATACCATGTCTCATTCAATATATATATTTTAGATTTCAGGCTATTTAATGTTGAGAAAAAGTAAATGTTAAACTCATTTTTACATGTTGTAACATAAGAAAATTTTTCCTATTTTTTTTTTTAGGAGAATCTAAAACTTGTAGCTAACACATTTATTTGAAATCATTTTGGCAAGTTAAAATTTCAAGACAGTTTTATTTTTTCATTGTAATTTTTAAGCTATCCTGTTAATATTTAGAACACCAGCTTTATACCAACTGTAAAAATGTTTTATTTTAGTTATAAATGTTATTTTTAGTTATAAATGTTTATTTTTAGTCTAATTTGAAACTTTCAAAATTATGTGCACTCTTGTATTCGAGAATATATTACTGACATATTGAATTATATTTAATTAAATAGCTAAAAGTAAAAAGTAGAAAGTATAGTTTTAGGACATTTCATGTTTGTGTCCTGTCAGTTTGTTATAAAGCATTTAAAACTAAATTTTGATAGAGGTATACATATATTTATTTTCTTCTCATAAAAGCAGCAGTTACAATAATTATACTCAAATTTCATTTTTAATAGTTATTTTTTTAGCTATGAAGTGATGAAAAAGTGCTGTGCATATATAATATTATCAACTTTTTGATAATTTTGGACCCTCTTACAATATCATAATCATATATCTTCCTTTAACCCCTTCTTCCTTATAATGATATTGTTATCAATTCTGAAAATTCTTTTGATTTTTGGAATTTTTTTCTTTCATTTGGAATGATATATAAATTTAGTTTCATTTATATTTCACATATTATATTGATTTGAATAAAGACAAGTCAATAAAATATCACTTTATATATGAAATAACTTTATGTCAAATAATGTTAAAAGAAATAACTACCATTTGAAAGTATTTTTTAATAATTTTTTGTTACACTATGCATTCAGCAGCAATAATGTCTCCTTGCATTTACCCTCGCATGGAGGATAATGGACAGAACATCTTATCAAATAAACAGCTGGAGAACATTCTTTCTCTCTTATTTACTAGTAAACACAAATATCATTTCAAACATACTTCATATAAGGTTTCTTAAATCATGAATTATATATACATACTCATATAACAGATGGAACAGGGATGTCAAATATTAGAATACCCCCTTCCCCTACCCTATAAAACGATTATGTTATATATGCGCAACTCCAAATTATTAAAACAAATTTTTTACTACTATAGGTATTTTGGAAAATTATTGTCTTATTTAAAGATTATTTTTGTAATATATGCTAAATATTATGAAAATATGCATGTACTTGTATTACACTGAATCTACAGAAAATACAGCATCTGATCAAAAAATTTTAATTTATCCAAAAAATCTAAATTGATTATGATTAACTCTAAAATGTGCAACTTTTAATACTTTGCAGAAAAATAAGTAAAATGTCTCTATTAAAACTCATATCTTTGCTTGAAAATTTATGATGTATGATCTAAAAATTATTATTATTATTTTGTAATAATTTCTCTTAATTGTTTGATATTATTTAAATTTTAATTGCTTAAAAGACATATAACCAACACAGTGAAAAAGTGCCCAAGCTAAAACATGAACCCAGGTCATTGGCATACCACACACTTACGTTATGGCTTAGACACATTTTCACTCTGTTGATTATATGTCTTTTAAGCAATTAAAATTTAAATAATATTTGAATGCAAGGCATGAGAAATTTTCTACAGAAAAATTTCCAAGAATTATGTAGATATATTGTCTGATATAAATTTATATTACTGTATTTTTTCATTAACTCTGATAGTAAGTAACCAGCTGCTTTTGTGTGAAATATAGTATAATGTAATTTATCCTTAGGTTTAACTGACTTGTGTAATGAGGATAGAGAAAAGTTTTCCTTCAATGTACAATCTTGGAGCTCTTCTTAAAGTCATATCATATTCTCACTGCATGATTTTTTTTCACCTAAACTTTGTATTTTACTTTGATAAAAGAAATCTCATGCAGTGATTATCAAATTTATTGTTTTAAAAAATTTATATTTTAGATAGCAAAATATATAGAAAATTACAATACATTTAGATTATTTAATGTTACTTTCTTAAGGGGCTGCTTCACTCATACGAAAACATCCACTTTCTAATATTAATCTCATGAAACTTTTTTTTTTTTAATATTCCATAGGCATTTTAATATTTTCAAATGATTTTTTTTATTGGATATCTGAGGTTGGTCTCTATAAAAAACTGGGTTTAAAAATAAAAATATCCTTATTTAAAAAAAAAAAAAACTAAACAAAATCAATACAGATGTAAACGGCCTTTGTGGAAATCAACCTCTGCTATCAAGTGCAAAAAAAAAGTAAATGATACATATATATATTTTAAAATCCCCATAAGATTACTGTTGTGAGCAGTTGTTTTCAAATGAATAAAGTAATCTCTTAAGTATTGTTAAAGTTTTAAAAAATGTAATCAACATTTAAACAAAAAGTTTATAAACATTCCATTCCTATGACATTTTTATGTACTTTTGTATGTATATTTCTTTTGTGATAATAAATTCTGAAAAAAAAAAAAAAAAATGCAGTGTAATTTATTTTCTTCAGTTATTTTAATTGTTGCATATGAAATAATACATTCTTCATAGTTAAATTATGTAGTTTTTTTTCTTAATGTTGATGTTTGGGTGTGTTATGATATGTCATTTTTCTTTAAAATATTAGAAAAGGGATTTCTGAAAGAAATTATTATGAGTTCTTTACTTTTAGAATGCATAATTTTCTTCCTGAGAAAAAAAAAAAATATAGTCAGCTAATCATAAGGAAGAGCTAATTTGTATTAATGCATTGAAATTATTTCTGTTCAACCTAAACAGGTTTTTAAGACCAAAGCTGAATTTTGCTAATTTTCCTAATTTTGGCTGAATTTATGTACACAGTAGTCTAACTCCCTTAAACCCACACAGCTTAGAACCAGATGTTGTGCAGATTTTAGAATTTTATAGATTTCTGGTCATTGCTTTGTTTACATTTTTTAATCAACAATTTAAATGTAATAATACAATCAAAATTATAATGAATGCATGCAATATACACTAGGGTGGAGCAAAAAAAATTATTTTTTAAAAAATCAAAAACGGGTAGGTGCCAAAAGTTGCCTTTATACTAGTACATCAACTGTGTGAAATTTTACCGCTGAAAAAAAATGGCTTGAGTCTGCGCTTTTGCTTCAAAAATCGAAATTTTCGGTAAAATGTCATTTTTTGACATTTTTTCAAATAAATTAAAAAATTCCTACAGAGGTGGTTATTATTTAAAAGTGTTACTTAAACCTTTATATTTATCTGCTTAACATATTTAAACTATAAAACAATATTTGTAGTCTGTATAATTGGAGCAAATCTGACAACTTTTGGTAAAAACTAAGCGTTACCTCTCTATTGGAGCATACAGCGAAATGTTGTTTTGAATGCATTTCTTACCTATCTGCTTTCAAAACTACTCTGTATATAACTCGTAGATGTGGCTGCATTTCATATCCCACCCATCTCAGCCACCCAACAATCTAGGCCCAGTGTTTTATTTATGTATTGAATTGTTATTTTTTTCCCTGAAGAAGGGCATAAGTTTTCTATGTATCAAAGTAGTTTACCTCTTCTTTGTTTTCACTGACATTGGATAGTACTGGTGTGACCTGCTGCACGTATATTTTAATACCTTGTATAACAGAAGAGGAAGCTGAGTAATGTATTAGGTATGTTTTTAATTGAACCTATTGAACAGTCTATTATCTTCATTAAATTTTCATACAATTAATACATTATGATTGGGAGTTCTGTTACTACAACATTTTTTTTCAATCAATTACATTATATATATAATGATATGCCTAAAAATTGATTGCATGAATTCAATTTCTAGTATGTCATCATTTACTGTACCTATTACCTTGAATATATTTTGAGAAGGTAGCAGTTTAATATTATGTCCAGGGTTGGCGAGTTTTTGCCGAAGGTGGAAAAAACCGCAGAAAAAACCTGGTAAAAACCGTCCCGGCAAAAATAGACTGTCCATTTAATTTTTTTCCCAGAAAGACAAAAAAATATTTCACGAAAGAAAAATAAACTGCATACTTAATTGAAGAATCAATATTATTCTAAATTTATTTTAACTTTTAAGTTAAATAAGTATAATTATGCATTTTATGAAAGAATACTAACTTTTATAACAAGATTATAAATGAAATAAATTCCAATTTTATATAAATGAATAGAAACTTCTTTATTCATGTTTATACAATTATTAATAATTTACATAATAGAACTGTTGAGACTGAGTAAAGCACTTATGTTTATAGTTTATATGTGTTAGAAATTCGAAGAAACAGTTATAGTAACCTAAATTTAATATTAAATTATATTTAAAGCAGAAAACTATTAAATTTCATATTTTTCAGCAATATCTTCCTCACAACCTAAATTTTGCTGTTTTAGCATGGCATAGGAGGGTGATTCTCAAAATAGGGGACAATTTATGTCTTTCGGCATACAAAAAAAAAATTGAGAGGTTTTCTGTCATGTTTTTATATTTAGATATGTTTTTCTTAATATTATTCATTATTTGCACTCAAGAATTACTCACTTTTCAGTTAAAAACACCTTAAAATAACAGAATAAAGATTCAAAATGTCATTAGCATGGATGTCCACAGCACCTGTGCCTTGTGTATACTAGCATTTTTCAAGAGTTAATATCATGTTTATAAAATAAACAAATGTTATTCTTTCTTTATATTAGTCAAGGAGAGGATTTATCCAATAAATTTCTTTTTAAAAATAAAATTATAATATATAAAAAAAGAATTAAAGTTTGTCCTCCATATTCGATTTTCAAAACAAGGTCATACTAAAACAGCTGGTTATTAATAAAAATTTCATTTTCACATATGACAATAGTTTGAAAATATAAAGTTTCTCCATGGCAACAAGTAGCAATTTTATCCCAGCCAGAAAATAGAAGCATGTATTGTATTTTACGAATAGAAGTTGAATATTAGGGGAGTACATCAATTGTATGTCATTAGAATGGATAATAATTTTCATGTTTATTTTATAGTTAAAATTTTTATTTTATTTATTTGCATTGAACTTTTGTGTTTTAAAAAGCCCTAGAAAGGACTATTGCATTGTGATTATATTATGGTTCATAATCTTATTTAAATTAAAATTTGTCATTAGCATGGACAGATTTCAGTGTCATTAGCATGTTTTTTCTGTCCATGCTAAAGACTCCTATGTGCATAAATGTAACCAGTGCTTATATTGTATCCTTTATAAAGTTTAATTTTACGTATAAATTTAGGTATTACATTTATTATCCCTAAAATATGCATTAAATTTGTAGGAAAATCACTAAGACAGCTTCTTACATTGTAAGTGTCAGAATGTTGCTCATGTAACAAAATTTGCTTTTAGGTAATGTTTTTATTCTCCTTATATGTATATATGTAAAAATGGAAACCATTTGCTGAAAAGGAAGGCTAATAAATATATAAAAAAATATTTAAACAGGAAGAAAATAAAAATTTCATAATATATTTATTCCATGCAATTTGTTTTGTCATTAGCATGGCTCAAAAAATACTAATTATATTTTTTAAGTTAATTTTTAAATATTTAGCTCTGCTGACTACATGGAAAGTATACCTAATACTACACTAACAACACCTATTTTTTTCAGAAATTTTGCTAACAGTAATTTTTTTAAGATTTCATTTTTGAAATAGTCCCCTATTTTGAGAATCACTCAGGAGTAAACAAGTTTTGAAAGAGCATCTGTTGATAGCTTATTTTGAATCTTAGTTTGCACAAATGAAAAATTTGAAAACAATCTTTCAATAGCAACACTACTTGTTGGCATTTGAAGGTGTGCTACTAATGAACAGATGTTTTTTGAAATTGCACAAGCTTATTCAATACTTCTCCACCAATTACATGCACTGACACTATTAATCACTTCTGCAAAATATGAGCTAGGAAAGAATTTTTCTTTGAGCTTAAAATTAATAATATAAGATATAAAATCAGGATTGATTTTAGATAACCATGCTTTACAGCTTTCTTTTTGTTCATAATTTAGAAGTTCATCTCTGTACTTTTGATGTAACCAATATGCTACAAGATGACATGGCAAAATCGCTTGTTCAAATATCTTTTTTAGTTTTGAAAAATGTGGTTTTAACTCTTCATTTTTCAAAAGATTTAGCCATACATGACAAGCATCTACTATGGTGGGGGAAGGGGGAATATAATACAAAAAGATAGAGACAACAAGCTACTTACTGAAAGTAAATCTAAATAATTTAACATTTTGTTCCTTTCTTTGAGAGTAAAAGTGACAGAAAAAAAAATCTAGTTTCCTAATAAGCCATAACAGTTTTTTCAATATATAATTTTCAATCTAATTTACTTATTTTATCTTTAACAAACTAGTTTCATCGGATAAATAGCTATAAAATAGTACCAAAGACTTAAATATTTACATTCCTTAAGTCTCATGACATAAAACAAAAATAACAAAATTGTATAAAATCTTTTGATAATTAAAAATATATATACATATTAATGACTGATAAAATACTTTAGTTACAGGGGTCTGTCTAGACTTTTCTCACAGGGTCCTGCTTTTGTTAAATTGGGAAGTTTTTCTTGTCTTTGTGAAAATTCTTTTCACAATAGTTTTGTGAATTTTAAATTATTAGTGTTTTCAGGTTCTAACCTTCACATATAAAGAAACTAAGTAATATATTTTTTGTGAGTTCAATTGTTTATTAACAGGGCAGATTTTATTTTTAAATGATTAAATTTGTGAAAAGTTCAATTTGAAGGTGTAACGTTTATTTCAGAGACAAATAATTTTATGAAGGGTCCTGTTTGAGGTTAAAGAATTTTGTAAAGGATCCTATTTTAAAATGAATTATTTTATGAAGGGTCCTTTAAAGGACCTAAAATTTTCTTAAACATATCCCTGACTTAAGAAAAAAAAATTAGGTATGTAATTTTTTATTTTGTTCTTAAATTCTTAAGTAAGAGTGAATCCCACCTATTTTTTAAAGATTTAAATTATTTAATATTAATTAATTAGCAAATTAAATTAAAATATTAAATAGTACACTGTTAAATTTAATTGTTTATACCATTATTATTCTTATTAGCATGCAGATTTTATTACACATTAAAAACAAATAGATTTTTTCCATTTTTGCCGGTTTTTTTCGATTTTCCCCCTGGTTTTTTCCAGCTTTTGCCACTGTCCTGGCAAAAATACCTTTTTGCCGGCAAAAATGCCAACCCTGATTATGTCGATCGTCACAGAGGATTGCAAACAAAATTTGCGTGTAAAGCAACAATATTTCGAAAGAAGTTTTAGTATTTGTTTTATGTCGTTTCCTGCGTTGTTTCGTAGTCGAGTAATTTTTAATAAGTTTTTAGACCTATTCTTTAGGTGTGTATTACATTTGATATAAAATATATCGCGGTATAAACTTTGATTTTATATTTTGTGAGTGAATCTATACACTCTGATTGCCAATCTGTGCTTATATAAAGCGGAATATTTTATTCGCTTTATAAGCTTTTTTTTTTTGTTAAGCTAAGGCCGCTTTATAAGCTGTTTTCTAAATTCCTATTCCCCATTTCTTCTGAGAAATAGCTTTCCTTATAAATTTGCTTTGGAATCTCCGACAGAAATTTCTAGTCTGTTCTGAGTATCTTTTACTTAATTTGAGAAAATAATTTTTTAAAATTATTATCTAGTTTATAAAAAATTGCAATAGGAAGTGAATAGTACGTAGACAAAGATTTTCCTATTGATCCAGTAAATCCATGTAGATTATAACGTTTTACATTGACTTCTCTAATAATTGACGCAGAGGAAATTCACTGGAGTTGAAGTAGCATATGATCCATTATTATACACAATTCTAAACTTACCCAATGCAAAATGGTTCACAGAGACAAATAGAATTCTCCTAAATTTAAAGAGTACATATAGTAGTTTTAGATTAGAGTCTGTATATTCCCTCAAAAAAGTACTATGCATTATAAGTTTATGCCCAGGACAGTTCACCATCAAATATTGTTCACTTATAAAATGGGGATCTAAAAGTTAATGGGAAATTACCTGGCTACGAAAACACTTAGAAAACGGCATAAAACTAATGCAAAAAAAAGTAATTTACAACAATGGTTGCTCTGAACGTGCAGGACAAATTTCCATTGCACTTGTCTCTGATGATCACCAGAAATCACACTAAACAGCTCGCTTCTCAATATATAAAAAATGCAAAAGCAGAATAAATGATGGCATACCTATAGTTGAAACACCTGAAATCATCTTTGAAGCAGGTCATTACGTAAAAAAATATAATTGACTGAAAAAATGTTGTGGTAACAGAACTTCCAATCACTTTCATCCACTGGATGCAAGTTTGATAAAGATAATAGATGGCAGAATAGATCCCCTTAATAATATTCCCGTACATTACTCTGCTTGTCATTTTTTTGGATAAGCTGTAAAAATATACATTAAGATAGTCACAGCAGCATGTGGATACAAAGAACAGATAAATTAGGTGGATGCCTCGAAAACATGCCAAATTTTGATAAAGAAAACTACAAATCAATATATAAATAAAATACTGTGCAAAGATGATCGAATAGTTGGGATGGGTGGTATATAAAATACAGCCACCTCCACGACATATGTCAAAGGTAGTTTTGAAAAGAAGATCTGATTTAAAAACAACAAATCATTGTATGTCCCAATAGAGTGGTAATGCCGTCTTCTTACCAAAAGTTGTCTGTTTTGCTCCAGCTATACGAAATAAAGATATTCGTTTATAGTTTAAATATATTAAGCAAATAAATATAAAGGTTTGAGTAACACTTTTAAATAATTATTAACTCTGTAGGAATTTTTAAATTTTTTTGAAAAAATGACAAATTTTACCCAAAATTTCGATTTTTGGAGCAAAAGCGCAGACTCAAGCCATTTTTTTTCAGCGGTAAAATTTCACACAGTTGATGTACTAGTTAGAGGCAACTTTTGGCACCTACCCGTTTTTGATTTTTAAAAAATATTTTTTTTCGCTCCACCATTATATACACCCTGTCCCAAAAGTTTAGACAATCAATAAAATTTGCATTAATATAAAAAAGTAATAAGGTACAATTAAAATTTCTGAGATAGGTAATAAATAAAAGGCATTTTTTCTTATATACATCTATAAATTATGATCAAAGGTTTGAAATTATAAAATATACATTAAGTTATATAATTATATACTGTCCCAAAAGTATAGACATTTGTAAATTTTTTTGAGTTTTACATTTATAAAATTAACTAAAAACTAACTTTTAATATTAAATTGTATTGCCATGACACTATATTATCTAATACACATTATTCCATTGAATTAACTAAGCATTGCATTACAGAAAGATATATTTCCTTTCCCACTTTGTCAATTGTTGTTTTTAAGTCGTTTACACATGTATATTGCTTTCTATTTTCACATATTTTAAGACATAAGATCCCCTATATGTCCTCAATGGGATTCAAATCTAAACTGAGTGCTGGCCAGTCTAATAGTGTGATACTGTTTTGCTTAAACCATGTTTTCGTTGATGTGGAGGTGTGGATGGATGCCGGGTCAGGTCAGGATGCCAGTCTGGTCCTGCTAGGAAAGTGCATAGAATATCCTGATAATCCTCTGATTTCATTTTTCTGCCCATAAATGCTAGAAATGTTTTGCTGTTTAAAGAAAACCCTCTCCAGGTCATTACAGATCCTCCACCTTGTTGCCTGCTGAAACAGTTCTTAGGCTCTTTACTTAGGTCAAACTAGTAAAATTGATAACCATCAGGGCCGTCTAAATTCCATTACTTTTCATCACTGAAGATGCAGAAATCAGACCCTATGACACATTTTTTCTAGCCCACTTTAGATATGAATCTTTGTCTCCTGCTTTAAGCAAGACTTTGCTTTCATATTCCTTTAAACAATACTTGTTGAAGCTTTAATCTTTCTGTGTACAGCACTTTTTGAAATTGTCGAAAATGATGAAATTTGACGCACATACAAATTATCAACTAGAGACATTTTTAGTAATATTCTATAATTACATAACATTTTTTTAGCTCTTCAGATTAGTTTTCTAGTATTCCATGTTCCACCTGATCTCAAAAGTCTAAAAATATTGCTCAAGGATCTCATTATTGTTATCGATATTTGTACAGGATTTTGTCCTTGCGCATTTAAATGTAAAATCTTAATAATTTCAACTTTAGAAACTTCTTTAGAGCATGGCATTTTTATCAGAATACGGAGGAAATATCTTTTCCGAATCACATGCATTGAGCTTATCCAATTCCATAAAATTTCAATTAATTATTATTTTTGAAATACATTTCGATTAAATGGAAAAACTATTCTGCATTTAAAGGAGTACACGAAAATAAAAATATTGTATTTTGTGAACAAAAATGTAAAAGAAAACATGTAATGCTGTATTGTGTCTATACTTTTGGGACAGCATATTTTTATATAATTTAATGAATATTTTATAATTTCAAACCTTTGATCATAATTTGTATGTGTATATCAGCAAAACTGCTTTTATTTATTACCTATCTCAAGAATTTTAATTGTACCTCATTACTTTTTATGTTAACACAAATTCTTTTGATTGTCTAAACTTTTGGGAGAGGGTGTAGTAATATAGTAGACTCCCTCAAATCTGCACATCTATACAGATGTAAACAATGAAACTTTCATTTAAGATGTATGGATAAATTACAGAATTTTTTCATTTTGTTTTGTCTTGTATATATTTCAATATGTAATCCTTAATAATATGACTGAACTTGTAGTTTTCCATGAAAAAAGTATAAATTTATTTAAAAAACAAGACATTGCTCATATCACTGGTAATCACAATCTTTCTACTAAATATACAATAGATTCCCTCAAATCTGCATAGCTTGTGACCAAAGGTTGTACAGATTTTAGAATTTTGCGGATTTCTGGTCACTGCTTTGTTTACATTTTGTAAAAAGTAATTTGAATGTAATTAGTAATGCAATTCAAATTATTATAAATGCTTACAATATAATAAAATATCAAAATGAGTAATAGAATAATAGAAATTTGCTGTGTTTACATTTTGTAAAAAGTAATTTTAATGTAATTAATAATGCAATTCAAATTATAATAAATGCTTACAATATAATAAAATATTAAAATGAGTAATAGAATAACAGACATTTAGTTAATTTTTAAAATGATTAAAATATTAGAAGCAAAAATCAAGTTAATAATCAATAATAAATGATTAAATATTCATTATAAAGATGAAATGTATTTTTCCTAAATTAGTGAAACTTGCCTCATAAACATACATTACTAATTCACATCAAAATCATAATATAAGGAAGTTTTATTTCAGGTTTAGCCATACTTAATAACCAAAAAAATTTTATTAATACATAAATATATTTAGTAAGAACATTGTGATAAACAGTGATATCAGCAATATCTTGAACTTTTTCAAAAATAAATTTATTCTTCCTTCATGAAAAAACCTGAATTCAGTAATTAGCAAAAATTACAAATTAAAATACATGTGGAATTGATATTAAAACTAAAAAAGTCAAATTTTGTTCCTGTATCTGAACTGAATGTTTCATTGTTTACATCTGTAAATTATGTGTAGATTTTAAGGTGGTAGATTTAAGAGAGTCTACTGTATTTATGTATTTATCACGTTTTTTGTTGTTGTTATGATGATTTTGATGTGAATTAATAGACAGTATTTTTTACAAGAAAAGCTTCATTGAATAATTCAAGGAAAATGTATCTCATCTTTTTTTATGCATATTCAAATATACATTACTATTTATTTACTTGTCTTTCAATATTTTAATCAATATTTTAATTATCTTACTTTTTATTTTGTCAATTTATTACTTTATTTAATTATTATAGTATTTTTATATATTTATACTATTATTAATATATTTGTGCTATATTTCAATCATTCATTATAATTTTGATTGCATTACTGCATTCGAATTACTGTTAAAAATATGTAAACAAAGCAATGACCAGAAATCTGCAAAGTTCTAAAATCTGTACCTTGCCCCTGGTTGTGTGGACTTGAGGGAGGCTACTGTATATTAAAATAAAGTAAAGTAATAAACTAAAATGATAAAAAGTAAGATAATTTTAAAAATGATTAAATCATTAAAAGTAATGACCAAATAAATAATTTATAATTAAATATGCATAATAAAGATGATATACACTGACGGAAAAAAAAAATCCCAACACCAAGAAAGACTTGTGTTAGCTAAACGAAATTTTGTAGGCGTGTTTATACATCTGAAAGATGACATTGATTTAAATTTCATGCATCGCACATAAGTGTGGCGCTAGTAGCGCCACTCACAACTTTAAAATCAGGTTTGCTTTAAATGCGTACTGTAAAGTTCGTAAACATTATTTATCTTCAAAATTTGACGAATTGAGTTGAGGTTGATCATGAATGCCTTTAAGAAGACGAAGAAGCTATTATCAGCTCCCGAGTTGGAAAGAGGTCGTAAAGAAGGGCTACAAGAAAGTGGATTTTCTTTCCGCGATTTTGCAGAAAGACTTGGACGGAATGTATCTACTGTGCATGATTGTTGGGAGTAGGGGTCAAATGATGGTCCTGCCACAAGAAGACCAGGTTCCGGGTGAACACGTGACACTACTGAGAGAGAAAACCGTCGTATTCGGCTTACGGCTGTGGCGCATCGTACTGCGTCTGCGACAGAAATTCGAGCTGCAGTTGTTACCACAGTGATACAACGAACTGTTAGAAATCGGTTACTTCAAGGACAGCTCGGTGCAAGGCATGCATTCCACTGATTCTAAGTCATTGCCGTTTGCGACGTCAATGGTGTCAAGCCAGAGCTCAATGGAGGATGGAGTAGAAATTTGTTGTGTTTTCTGATGAAAGCAGCTTCTGCCTTGGTGCCAATGACGGCCATGTGCTGGTCAGAAGGAGGCCAGGGGAACGTCTGCAACCAAATTGTCTGCGGCCTAAACACATTGGACCTACAATCTGGGGTCATGGTCTAGGGAGCAATTTCCTATAACAGCAGAAGCACTCTCATGGTTCTCCCAGTCACACTGAATGCAAATGTGTACGTCAGTCTGGTAATTCAGCCTGTAGTGCTGCCATTCAAGAAAAGCATTCAAGAGGGGTTTTCAGCAGGATAACGGTCGCCCTCATGCCACTGTTGTAACGCAACACGCACTACAGAGTGCCAACATGTTACCTTGGCCAGCGAGATCCTTTTTTAAAATTAAATGTAATTTATATATATATATATATAACCATAATTTTTTTTTCTTCTTCATAGCTTTTAGGGGATTTTGTCTGTAAGAAAGTGTGCTCGCCAATGTCCATCTAGATATCACAGTCTGTAAAAACAAGCTAATTTGCCAGTTTTAAAAAAGAACAACGGAAGATACAATTATACGGCCAGTGGTGATCTTCTGTAATCGGCTTTCTATTCATTTCTTTTTAACCTTGATAATTTTAATTCTGTAACAACTGGCGCTGTTTATTATTAATAGTATTTTAGAGAAATCGTCACATGAGAATAATAAGGTTCTAATAATCGTTTTAAAAAATGACTTTTTGGCGTAAAATTCTGGCTGTTTCCGACAATTTCTATTAAAATTAAATTATTCTTTATTATAAGTGTGGAAGTAAATTAGATATAACATCACTTCAATGCAGGCATGCCTTCATGAAAAAGAATAGAACCTTACTGTGTGACGAAACGCTGATGCATTTAGTTTTCAAATTCAAAAATCATTTTAAGAGATATTTAATCCTAAAGTTGGTCAAAATTGTTTCATTAAAAAAGTTTTATAGGTGCAAAAACTATACATAGGAATTAAAAAAAAAAAATTAGACCATTTTATAAATTGGAAGTTTCCGGTGTGCAGAGTGCATTTATTTCTTGTTTAATTGGATTAATTTCTTGAGGATTTATTTCCATTTTAAATTCGAACTTTCAGCATTTTGAGATACATTTTTTGCATATTTTAGAAAAGGTTATTATTTTAAACAGTTGCCAAATGATCAAAGAATAATATTTTCTTCAAATTAAAAAAAAAATATATATTTACTCTCGACTATCACAAGCAAAAAAAAAAAAAACCCTTTCAAATGAGAATTTAAAAATTATGAGTTAAAGTCAGGAAACATTGAAAATGACGCCATAAAACTATATTTACATGTGAATATTAAAAGAGAAAGAAAATATTAAAAGAATGAATTCATTAAAATGTGCAAACCGCTGTAAATGGAAAAAAAATAATGCGGAAATTAAAAATATTTCATTTTTAGCAATGAAAATATCTTCACGTGAATATCAGAAAGAAAAAGAAACCTTTTAAATGATAAATAAATTCATTAAAATGCGTTAAAAGTAGCAAGTAAAAGAAATTACACTATATTTAAAATGACCAAGTAATATCGCAGAACAGTTGGAAAAAAAAAAATTGATGAGACATTTACTTCATATTTTGATATGACCTTTTTAACTATTGTTGTGAATTTTAAAGACGTCACAAATAATTTTTCCTTTCAAGCATTAAAAGTATTTTCACGTGAATATTAAAAAGAGAAAGAAAAAATTAGTGAAAATTAGATCGGATTTAAATGATATATTTAATGTCTCGAAATCTTTTAAAAGCCGATCAAGTTACCATAATTTTACAATTTGTGATGCTCAACAGGGTTGGTGAGTGTAGCTCGTAGGGGGCAGAACCCTCTAGTATATAAAAGAAAGAAAAAAAAAATCTGAAAGAGGAAACCTTTTGCGAGTGGGCACTGAATTTCCTGTTTTCGGTGGAATAATTCGTAAGATACAGGTTTTTTTACGATCATTTGTCGTGTACCATTCATAAAATCTGACATAATATACTATAATTAATTAAACAGCAGATTTACGCACTCTTAACTCAAGTATGCTCGTAGACTCTTGGGCGTGTGTGTTTATATTTTAAATTACATTTAACATTATTCTATTTTATGCTGACGACGTTCGCAGAAGCAATACGAAACGTTGATATTTTACAAGCGTATTTTAAATATATTGTTTTTAAGTGTACCATTTAATAATAAGTTAATATTACTAGGGTAAAACATTTGTTGCAGAAGAAATATCACCAAATAATAAACTTTGCTGTTATTATTATTTCTATTTTTATTTTTATTTTTATTTTTTTTTAATATTGTAAAATTTTTTCGGTGCCAATTTTTTCCGCGACAAAAAATCAACCCTGAAAAGTAATATTATCTAAATAATAGATATAAATATATATTTATAACAATGCACCATTCCAAAGGAGGTCTCTAATAAATCTATATTTCGCTCAATTAAAAAAAAAAAAAAAAAAAAAAAAAAAAAAAAAAAAAAAAAAAACTTGTAGAAACTGATAATGCAAATTTAATTTAGAATGATGTGTTATTATTATTGAAAATTAAGAAATATGTTCATCACTGTTTGACAAATAGGACTGAAATTCAAAAAGAACATTCGACTAAGGAAACGGCTATTAACACAATTTTTTGTTAAAATCTGTCCTGTTATATATAATTATCTTCCCATGAAACTATATAAAAAAGACGATGAAAATCATAAGTACATTTTTATGCGTAATAATTCATAAGTACATTTTTTATCTCAATTAATTGTATAAATATGGATTAATGATTATGTGCCCCGGGCCGCACATAAAACGGTGACGGCCTGTGTGACGGACAGAGAAGTGAGAAAAATAGGGCTTCGTCTAGAGGTCTGCCCGGTCCGAAATTATCAGCCCCGGGCCGACTCATTGAATTAGATATTCGACCCGGCCCGATACAAAAATTAAAAATTCGACCCGACCCGTACAAAAGAAATACTGGCTCGGCTCGGCCCGATTAAAAAATAAATAAATAAAATAAAAGTCCAGCCCTAGCCCGATCGCGGAAAAAAGTTAAAACCTCGGCCCAAGCTCGGTTTGGCCCGGCCCGAAAGAATTTCTTCAAAACATTGATTTTTACAGAGGAGTTCTGACCAAAAATATTTTATCTTAACTTTCTTGTCATGTTTATAATCTTTACTTTTATAGAAATGCCGCAAGCTGCGATATTGTTTTTATTTTTAATGAACTTCTATTTTTTGTATGCAAATTTTTCGATTATTTTAATATTGTTATCCATATTCCATGTATTGAAGTATTAAAAATCTGAAAAAATGATATGCAGTAAAATCCTCTAAGACGGAATTGCATAGAAATGAAAAAAAAAAAGTATATATATATATATATATATATATTACAGACAAGTTCCTGTCTTCATAAGTGTAAATGTACTACATATCTTTTCTTGCGTATCTATACTATTAACCGCAGTAAACGTCTGTCTGTCTGTACCGCTAAAAACTTTTCTCAACGGCCGAGTGGAGTGGCGCTCTGGGTGTCTATCGACTCGTGACGATTCGGCCTTTTGTGATAATGAATTTCGAGAAAATCGCCCGGTAATTACCCGAGATATTAATTAATAACTACCCGGGAAACGTGACAAAAAATCCAAGTTCCGAGACGGTTCTCTGACGAAGCTCTCCGGTCGAAACTAGCTTTCCGCGGATGAAGAACCACGAAGGTGTCGAAAATACGAAAATTAAGGAGTTTTATATAACGTCGCATCCGCGCTGCAGATTCACGGATTTTAAAACAAATTACATATTCTTGAAGAAAATTTAAAGACCTTTCTGACGGTTTATTCGGTTTCAAGAAATACGAACACTAACCTTTTGAAAAAAACGTTTTCCCGAAAGCTTTCATTTTCCATTTTTCTCCGCAGAATTTTCGACCGAAAACTATCGAATTTTAAAACGATTCCATCCTTTTTAATTTTGGAGGCACGACAAAGAAAAAAAATACCCCCTCAAAGACGCTTCTGTCTAATTTCCAACGGTGTGTTTATTTTTGAAATATTCTAATATTAACCCTTTGAAAAAAAATCGAGAAAAAGTCTCCGATCGTACAATTTTGTTTGCTTTTTCGACACTTTTTCCGCTCATATTTATATGAATAAAATCCCTAATTTTCAATATTTCTTTTCCATCTTTATACACCTCTTAGTGAATACATCGTTTTGAGTTGTGTCAAAATTTCAAAAAGATACAACGGTTAGACGTATTTTTAAATCTGTAAAAACCGCGAAATTACGGCGTAAAACGGGCGATTTTTTTTTCTGCCATATTTTTAGGTAAAAGTACCCCTTAAATCCTGTATTCTTCAATGATCTTTATATGTGTGTTTGGGGTACTGGTTTTACACCTTGCATAAAATTTTTGAAAAAATCGGGAGGCCATAACTGTATTTTAAATAATATAATAGGCGAATTTTTTTAATTTAAATTATTAAATGTGAAAAAGGAAAAAACTAAAAATTAAAATTTTTGTACAAAATATGCATATTTTTACACGAAAATTATACTCGAGGTTTTTTTCAGAGTGTGTAATAGTAATACATTGCGACCTCACTAATCCGACACTCGGTAATCCGTATATTTTTAAAATATCGTTAGAGAACATTATTGCAAATAAATACATTTTAAAAATTGACATTTCTTTAAAATCTTCATAAAAGCAGTTAGAGAATACCGTGGTACAAGTTGCTTCACTATTTTGAAACGATACAACAGTTAGAAGTATTTTTAAATAAATAAAAACCGCGAAATTACGGGGAAATAAGAATGAACTTCTTTTTTTTTGTTTCATATTTTTAGGAACAACTTTTACTTAATTTCAATATTTCCTTAAAATCGGCTAATACCATTCTTGGTAATCCACTTTTAATGAGGTATGAAATTTTTGGAAAAATATGGCTATCAGAACTATCTTTTAAATAAAATAATAGGTGTAACCATTTTCAGAACAACAAACATATTTTTATAAATATTAAATCTTCATCTTTTGTATAAACAGAAACAATGTTTTTCGCATTGCGCATGCGTGCACTTAGCCAAGCTACGCCGATATGAAAAAATCAATGGGTTTTTTTTATATCCACATAAAAGAACAATTTTAAGTAATGAAAAAACAATTATGAAAATTAATAAGAAAGTATTTTTCGTTATTTATTTTAAATTGTATTTATTTATTTGATTATTTTGTTTTGTAAAAGCAGCTGTAAAACTGAATATTTTGTAACATTATATTATAGAAAGATAGCTATATTCAGAAAAAAAGTTATTCGAGGAAAAGTCTTAAATGCTTTTCTAAATAAAATAATTTGAAAGATATAGATACAAAATATTACACATAAAATGTCTCATTATTTAAATGAACCTGTTTTTCCTTTGTGGTCAGCGGTAACGATCGCCTAGTGTGCACTGAATCAAGACAGCCACAGGATGATTGATGGTTTGTGGTCAGCGGTTAGAAAACGCAAGTGTGCACCGGGCCTTAGAGAGATTATTTTTTTCAGAAAGGGGCCTCTAGCGGGCGAAGCTCGCTAGTTAGTATATTAATTTTGCATGATCAACACGTTTTTCCTTAAAACAATTTTTATAGGTTATGCACTTTCTCACTCTTTTTACAATATTTTAACTGAGCTGCATTTTAATAAGCATAAAAATCTACAATTATTTAAAAAGAAAAAATAAAATAATTGTAGAATAATTGCGATTTAAAAATGTGCGCATTTTTTGCAAAATTGTTTTTGGACCAGGTCTTATTTTATTGACCTACAGGGCATCGGAGAGAATGATTTTCATACGGAATGTGTCAAAAATAGAAATGAAAATTTTGGACCGTGAAAACTACGAATGAAACAAATCCCAGGTCTGTACAGACACACACACACACACATACACACACACACACAAAAAAAACAACAAAAAAAAACAAAAAAAAAAAAAAAAAAAAAAAAGTTAGGCTTGACCCGACCCGAGAGTCTTGAACGAAAACAGAGCCGGCCCGTGCAGACCTCTTAGTGGGTTGAAAGAAGCTCTAAAACGTAACTAATGCTGTTGGCTTTGCACTGCATCATTTCTGCTGTAAATGAATATTTTGTTACCGGAAAACTGAAAATTTGGTAAAAATAGTAAAACTGGTTGTATTATAGCAAAATATTAGCGAAACAGAAGCAAACAGTTTTTTTTTTAAATAGAAGAATTATTTTAAGAGCTATTAATTGTTAAAATTGGTCAAAATCATTCCATTAAATGTTTTATTGGCGCAATGAGAATTTAATCGTTTTTTCTAAAGATATTATACAATAGAAACTTGCGGTGTGCAGACTGCATTTATTATTTTTTATTTGACTGATTTTTTGGGGTATTTTACAATTTTTTATTAAAATTTTCATCGCTTCAAGAGATTTTTTTTCCACATTTTAGAAAGAAATATTATTTTAAATTATTTTCAATTGTAAAAACGGCGTAAAGTATAATATTTACTTTCAATTAAAAATTTATTTATACGTAACTATTAAAATCAGAAAAAAAACCTTTTAAAATAGAATTAAAAGATCAAGCGATAAAACCAGGAAAATATTTAAAATTATGTTACAAAAATTGCATTTACATACGAATATTAAAAAAAAAAAAGAAAAATTTTGAAATAAATTCATAATTTGCGTTGGTGAATGGGGGAAATTACCTCTTATTTAAAAAGCTCAACTAATAATACTACCAAACTGTTTAAATTAAAAAATACATTCACACGACATACTTATTTCATATTTCGAGATGATCTTCTTAACTATTGTTGCTAATTTTAAGACAGCTTAAATAATAATATTTCCTTAAAAAAAAAAAAAAAAAAAAAAAAAAAAAAAAAAAAAAAACTTTTTTACAAAAATATTAAAAAGGGAAAGACTACTTTGTTGCGAATTACGTCAGATTTAAAACGATGCTTTTGAATGCGAAGTTTTTTGAAATGTCTTATTTAAAATAATTTGTTAAAACGTTGTTAAAAAAATACCAGGTGGCGAAAGTTCTCTGTTTATTTAATTCATTTTATATCAGCCCTTTTTTCACCTTCAAATGTTTAACTGGTTAAATGTCATTCATTAGGTGTCGTAACAACAGCTGATTCGACCTTAAAATTCCGTACTCAAAGGAAAATGAATAGAAACTCGTTAACTAAAAGTCGCCATTAAAAAAAAAAAAATTAATCTTTAGTAATCTTTTAAAAACCGGTCAAATTAGCATAGTTTTAGAATTTGTAGTTTCTGAAGGGGGGTTAGCGAGCTCAGCTTGTAGGGGTAAAACCTCTTCGTATATAAAAAGAAAAAAAAAAAACTCTAATGTTTATTTGTGAATAAATTGCATATTCATTAATGTACAAATTTTAATTCTGATTTTCGTCATTTCTTAATCTATAATCTTCTACTTTACCCGGCGTGTTACGTGCATCATCTTTAAAAATTATTTATTTCTTTAGCGTTTGACCCCGGATTAAATGGCAATTCAAAATTTAAATAATAGTCGTATAATAGTTTTAGAAAGGCATTCCATTTTTATTTTTACCAAATGCGTCTGCTTAGGAATTCCTCTGAAGGCTACGATTTATTTATCTTAATATTTGGAGTTTTCTAGAAAACTCTGAGCTAAATTCTTCGAGAAAAGCTGCATCCAGTCAATAGAAAACGCGACATGGAGTTAGACACCTACGAAACAAGAAATAAAATCCAATTATCAAAACCCAAACAAGATTTTTCAAAACTAGATAAGAGCAAACCGGAAGAGTAAGGTATGAGAATGCGAATTCAGGCCGAATAATGTGAACACCTTCAATGCCGCTGACATACATGGGAAACCGGTAACTTATAATGGTAACGCAGAAAAAGAAAAAAAAGTTTTGTTCTTCGGATGTGCGAATAACAGAAAGTGTATTATGATTTACTTGAAAATAAGATTCACATAAAGATAAATAATTACCGGTGATAAGAAAGAAATATATCACTGTTAAAACGAGTTTTATCTAAATTATATTCATACTTAAGAAGTTACGTTATATTTATGTCCGCGTAGAATCATATACGTATATTATTTGTGCTGTTGTTAACAACTCTTTAATTGTGCACGTATAAATTGCGCAATGATAATGAGGTATTATTCCGAAGATTTTTGAACTTGATTCTGACATGACATACTCATAATTCTTAAAAATATATAGTTTGATTAAAAATGTCAATTATTTAAAATCAGAGTTGAATTCAGATGTTTTTCTCCAGAAGAGATTTCTGTGGCTTCGGGAGGGGGGGGGGGGGCAATATTTAGTTCCGGGGTAGGATTACCCTTTTTGACTATTGAAATTGACTATTCATCTTAATTGCCGTTTTCGTGAACACATGCTCTTTTTTGCATGTTATATTTGTGATACAGTGAGCACATTTCTTTATCTTCAACGCTAATCAAACGTTATGCTAAATTAATAAAATTTGCATTGTATATTTCTACAAGTGAGAAAAAGGATTTGCATTGAGAAAAAAAAAAACTGATGCATTAGAGATTTTTTTTTTACTTGGAAATCTTGCATTGTTAGATTATATTTATTATAGGGCTAAAATTACTTTTTTGTGTTAAAAATTTGCTGTGTTAAAAAAAAAAAAAAAGAATGTGCCATTATTAAAAAAAATAAATGTTGTGTTTTATTTCTACAACTTTTGCAATAGAAATCTGTCAGGATGCTTATTTTTCAAAAATAGTGCTGCAATTTTTTTTTTTTTTTTTTTTTTTTTTTTTTTTTGCTAAAATATCGTCAGTGACAAACGTTAAAGTTAAACCCTACTGATAATAATAAATTTAGTATAATTTTTTGTTGCATTAGTTATGAAACTTACTGTTTTATTATTCTTTTTTAAATGTGTTGTGAGCTGCGAGAAAGAAAATTTGAGTATGGTTGAGCTAGAAAGTTCTTATTAACATTACAGATTTTTTTTTTTTTTTTTTTTTTTTTTTTTTTTTAACAATCTAAAAGTGAAGTTGTTACATGTATTTTTTTTCAGTTACATAAAAAATTCTAGGCATCCCAGTTTTCTGTAAAATTTTTAGTAACCTCATAAATTTTTTTTTCAGTGTAACAATGTAAAGTTTTATAATAATGCAAAACATAGAAATTGAAGTCTCAAATAAAACACGACGAATATAACATAGTTATAAATTATCAAACATTACAAATTGTCTGTTTCGAATGCATTGCAAGAAGGAATAGCTCATGTTCCGACCTCTTGAAGGCGTTGTAAAACATAAATGGCATAGTTTTAAAAGTTAAATTGGGAAATGATTGTGGGAGTCGACATGAGTCTCTCCCAACTAGGAAGTGATATATTATGCTTGAAATATTTGTATTTAATTATGAGTGAGTCTTTTTACGAGGCGTTCACTTTCACTGTCGTTTGTATTAACCCATTTACACACAATCCTGCTTAAAAAAATATTTGTTTTATTAATTCATGTATCAAATTACTTTTTAAGCTATTAAGGTATTCAAAGCATATCAAAAATCAAGAATGTAATTAAATTCTTTGGAGAGGCTGTAAATAAATTATAAGGCTTACTGAAAGTTAAACATTATAATCATTTGAATAGTGTTGGATATTTCGTCGAATAAAATCGAGATAGTATACTTTCTCTTTTCTTTTCTTTTTCCTTTTTTTTTCCTTTGTACGACGTTTTTCTCAAATCCAAATTGAATATTTTCTGACGTATGGATGCAGTGACAGATTTACAGCAGAGCATTCTGGGCATGGGCCCAGATCCTCTGATTTTCAGGGACCCCCAAATTCTGCAGAAGGGTTTTCAATTACTGTCCAAAATCTGATGTAGTTTTAGTATCCAATTAAATTTTACATTTCATTCTAGATTCTATTATGCTCATGTTATATTTTATAACATTGTATATTTTGTCTGAAACATCCATTTATTACTTTATTATAGTGAATATTTCCTTTTATCCTTATCACTTTAAAAATATATTGTATTTTTAGTTCTTGTTGCCGAAACGTCAGTTGAAGGCTTGCTTTGGAGACACGAAATTTTTTGGATTCTGTCTGTCTGTCTGTCAGTCTGTCAGTCTGTCAGTCTGTCTGTCTGTTCCGCGATAACTTCCGTAAAAAGCATTCGATTGGCTTGAAATTAAGTGGGTATGTTAGTGAGACACTGGGATTAAGCTGTATAGTTTTTTGTTAGATTTCATTCATTCGTTCGGAAGATATAGAATATTTTATTTCGCGCAATAATGTTTTTCTATGGCTAATCCAATGATTTTCATTTTTTTCCCCTGAGAGAAAATGACACATTTGATTAATGGAATTCAATGATAAATGAATACTAAAATTTACCAGTTAAATTATTCGTATTATTTTGAAATTTTGTCAACGCATTTGTCAGATTTTTAAAATTATTACTGTAAATTTTGGAGATTTTTTATAAATATGTTCCAATAATATAGACTAATTTGTTTTAGAGATTTACTTATTTGAAATGTATTTATTTCATTTTCTTTATTTTCTTCTAATGGTTGCTAAGCAACCATTCATCTTAATCCTTATCCTTATAATGCTATAAATTTGAAAGCGTGTGAAAAATTTAAATGAAGTCAACATCAAAACTTATGAATTAATTAATTTCTTTGTATCTTTGCGTATAAATATAGCATAGCCCAGAAAAAAAAAAAAAAAACATAGGCTATGTTTTATTAATTTTATTCAAATATTTTCCTTAATAATTCAAAATTTCCTTCTTTTTCATACAGAATCAATAGGGATTTTTTAAATAAAATTTAAGCAATTTCCTTTATTGTTGCCAAAAAAAAATCAAAACTTGGAATAATAATTTTTAAACTGCAATAAGTTTCAATTGAGCAATTTCCATTCGAAAAATTAAACTATGAAAAAAAAAATAATATGACGTCAGAATTAAAATAACTATAGATATAGTACTTTTTATTAAATATTAAACACGGATATTCGTTTCGTTAATAGGAATTTTTCTGACAAAAATGGGGACATAATTAGAAGTAAAAGAAATAAACAAGAATTATACTTTTAATAAATATTTCACTTAGTAAAATATGACGTCATAGTTGAACAAAAACAGGTATTTTATAGTAGTCGTTAAAAATACAAGAAACATGAATATCAATAACTCATGAATAATGACGTCATTGCCGAAACTTCAGTGAAGGCTTACTTTGGAGACACGAAATTTATTTTTTTCATATGTCAGTCTCTACTTCTGTATGTCTGTCTGTCCCGCTATAACTGCAGCAAAATGCAATAAAAAAAAAAAATTTTTTTGGAAACAAAATTGTAAAACTCTAGATTACTGAGTTAAAAATTACAAAACTTCCTGATGCATCAGGTTTAGGTGTTTGTGGCTGGCAGGCATGTAGAAGTATGAAGATAAAGAAAAATATTTGCCCAAACTGTTACTTATTCTTATAAATCAAAATGTATAAAGAAATGCAAAATATACAATAATCATTAGCACAATTATTAGAAAGTGACAAATTTAAATTAAGTGAGGCTCGGGGGGTTCAGGGGGGCGGAGCCCCCCTGAAGAAATCCACTATGTTATGATAAAGAAAACAAAAATAATAGATCATGAAAATTTCAGAATATCCTAACATAACTAAATTTTTAATTTACCGCTTTTGATGGCTGAAAATTTCTAATTCCTATTTTATTCTTATAAATAATTACGCAATTTGAAAATTTTAAATTACAGTTTCCAGGGAGTTGAATATTACCCAAAGTGTGTTTTAAAAAAATATGAACAAAGCTGACGTTGAGGCTCCTGATCTGCAGATTTACTAGTTAAATCCTTTCCCTGTTATCGTCAGATTATTTGTGTGTTGGTGAGCACAGCTTGCTATAGAGCATCCTATAATATTTTAAATACAGTCAAACCCCGTTAATACGCGCCCCGCTTAATACGCGAAACTGCTTAATACGCGAATTTTTTTTGGTCCCTTGAAATACTCCTATCTTACGCATATAAAAAACCCTCTTTAATACGCGAATGGTTAATACGCGAACCCGTTTAATACGCGAAATTTTACCAGTCCCTAGAAGGAAAAACCTACGTTTAATACGCGAATGAGCTTAGCTCTAAACATATACGAGTTTTTAGATGAAGTATTTTCCCAAGCATTTTATACAACAATTATTTAACTTATTTTTTATACAACAATTATTTAAATCCAATTAAATTGAGCATTTTCCCCTCAAAACCACACGCTGACTAGATTTTGACCCCGATCGATGATTACAAAAGACTGGCCAATCAAAACTCTCTCAATGAAATCTCATAAACGAGACGTTGCGCAAAAGTTAAAGACATTATGTCTGTTTTGAAAAACACATGTTTTCATTTGGAGAGAATATAAAACCACAATGTAAAATTTTAATAGAAATTCAAATAAAAAAAAATACAGCATTTAGAGATTTTTAACTTATGCATTTCGGCCTATCATGAGACGCTAATTAAGATTATGTAAATTAAAAAGTAATTGATGCGAAATTCTTTGAAATCAGTAAAACCTGAGTGTTTTGTCGTGTGTTTTGTCGCTCGCTTTCTGTATGCATAGGCTCAAAAAATGAAATTACGCAAAGCAGAATATACCTTCAGTTCAATAATTTTCATACGATTTTTGTTATTTAAAAATATAAAGGTGGACAAAAAGGGAATTAATTTATAAAATCTAACAAATTTGAAGTTCATGTAAGACTCATTCATCGCGGGCGCGGGCTGTGCGAGTAAGCAAGTTTTTATAAAAAGCAAAAATAAAAATAACTTTTCCCCATAATTAAGAAATGAATTGACCCCCCCTCCCCTAAATTAGAGAGGTATAACCGGTAGATGGAGCATATGCTATAATCGCAGATTAATCACGTGAGTCTTCCCAATCGGTGTTCCATCAGTGCTGTGATATTTTTAAAACAGAGTTGCTTGTCGCTCCCAGTATTGTCTAGTCTATGACATCCATCTATACTTTTATAATGTAGTCCAAACTATGGCGGAAGGAGCATACCATATTAAACGAAACGCTCTCTCTATCATTAAGAAGTTAAAAATTATAAATCAATACGATGCCCAAGCTGTCTCAGATAAATCTGCGTTCGACAAATAAAAGGCATACTTGAGACAACTTTAAGGACTTTGCTAAAGAATAGGAATGCCATCGTTAACCAAGCTGTAGTTGGAGGAACAAAGAACAAGAAAATAAAACCGCCAAGTTTGAGGACATGGAAAAGGCCCTTCACGAGTGGTTTGTCCAAGCGCGCTCTACAAATATTCCAATAAGCGGCTTGTTAATACAAGTTAAAGCTTCTGAAATCGCCGAAAAAATCGGATTCTTAAATTTCAATGCCTCAAATGGATGGCTCTATCGATTTTATACTCGGTACGGTATAAAGTTCAAATAAGTGTGCGATGAGTTAGCTGCAGTCAACATTGAAGATGTTCACTGTTAGAAAATTAATGTGCTTCCGCAGCTTGTAAAAAACTACTCAAGTCGGAATATTTACAACGTGGACGAATTTGGGCTTTTTTACAAACTGATACCTAATAAAACAATGGCCGTAAAAGGAGAAACACGTCGCACAGTGGGGCAAAATCCCGAAAAGCTGGCCAAAATATGAAAATGTTATTCAAATTGTACGAAAATTCGTATACAGGTGTTTTTGAGGATGCTAAGTAAGAATACAAAATTAAAATTGAAAAAAAATGGCGGATACAGTATGTAGGAATAAAAATTTAAATGTCTCAAAAAATATTCAATTTATATGCAATTTCGTAAACTTTTCAGGATGCTAATTAGGATTCAAAAGTTAAATTTTAAAAATAAATAAATAAATAAAATTACAGATTAAGAGTAAAAACAATAAAATTTAATAAAATTTAAAATTTCGAGGTAAATTTAAAAGAGAATTTTCAAAAAACCAAGACATATTTAAAAAAAAATTAAGTACATTAATGGAAAGTAAAACATTAGACAGTTTAATTTTTATTTTATTAAAATAAAAACAAAAATATATTCCAGAAATTAGCCTTTAGAATCAACTATAGTATAATAAAAATATTCTTCAGAGGTCAAGGTGTCGAAATAGTTAGCAGAACTTGTTGGCGGTATTGGAAGATCCTGTGACTCTTAGGATCAATGATTTTAATTTCTTCTACGATAATTTACCTAAACTGGAAAAGAAAGAATCTGATGACATTAAAAGACTTAAAAATATCTTTTTTTTTCTCTCGCTACTGCATCTTTGTGATAAATCTTCTCGATGCCTTTTGATCAGTTTGTTGCATGATTCTTGAGTATCTTATGGCATTTGACAAATTGGCAGTAATGAAGATAATGTTATTTCTTTGCCATTAATAAGTAGTTTGTGTACTGAAGTAAGCATATAGAACCAGGGATGCTGCTCAAATCTACGAGCTATTTGTAAGGGAAATTTTTCGAAGTTTATCAAATAAATAACATGGCTACAAGAAATTACTTATGGAATAGAAACGTTTAATCAAATCTTCGTATATGCTCGTTTAGAAACACAAATTGCTGCGTTTTCAAAGAATCGTTGAATTGTATTTCCATCATTTGTGCTTCCAAATCTGGGTTTTAGATTCTCGACGAGAAATCTTGATTGTAAGCGAAATATTTTTTGCATATTTTATTTTGCAATTTCAGTGTTCTTCTTTTCATGCAGAGTACGAGCTTTACATTTTTTCTATCCAGGTGTCTGCCAGGTGTAAGGCCTCTCTAAACATCTTTGCATGTAACTTAGATATTCTGAATTCTAAATTATCTCAATCCACTTTTAATAAAAAATGTCAGATCGGTAAGATGCTGTTTTGGTGCTGTCTGGCATAGGTAGCAACGTTGAGTGTTACACTAATTCATTTTTAACGACATTTTCTTCTGTATCAATAATTGTATTAAACGAAATAAGTTTATTCTGGTAGTATTTAATGCAATCCCATTCATTGACAGTTGTTACCGTATTTCTCGAAAAAGAAAAATGGATCTTGATTGGTCCGATAAAATCAGTGAAATGAAGATCTCGATATTTTCAAATTGACTATTCATGAATTATTCGCAATATTTATGTATTCTAGTAGCACGGAAGAAAAGAAAAATACATCAGACATAATGTCATCTTCATAGCTAAATATTTGTTTAAATGTACTCAGAATAGATGTGCCATCACATCCTCAATTGCAAATCAAATCCAAATTACTGATATAAGCAAAAGTGATATTCATAATGATTTTTACTCGCATTAATGAAATGCGCTCAGTAGTTTGATCTAGCAAATATAGCCATTGACAAAATAATTCTTCTATTTATAATAGAACAAACAAAATTACTAACTATAAAGATAAGAAAATGTTATTCTACAGGATCAGTAATAGAGCATAAGTTTTCATTTTTTTGGTTACTAAGCTTACTTATCAAATTAATGTAATCTTATGATTATAGTACTTATTTACAATATAATAGGAAATAAACTATTATAAAATTGAATAATTCAAAAATTTGAAAAATATTTATCGGCTACATTATGTGAAAAGTAGTCAATTTCAAAATTTTTGAGGCGGCCGAAAAAGTGGCATTTTTACTTGCGGTTACTAAAATATGCGTAAAATGCAAAAAGGCAGTTTTCGGCAGCTGGTTTTTTGTGACTCACTAGACAATAGCCGAAGTTATTATTTCCATTAAATTTCGTTGCGGAACACTGTGGATCATTTAAACTTTTTGATGTTTAAAAGCAAAAAAATAAATTTTTTTCTAAAATTTTTTATTAAAAATGACAATGAATTTATTAATTTTTACGTGCTTAATATAAATTTTGTAATACATGCAAATAAAGCACATACTATCATAGTGTGAATCCATTTCAAATCATTAAAATCGGATAATATTATAAAATATAGCACGCGTTTAGAGGAACTGCTGTTTTGCTGTTTTCGTTCGCTCTAAATAATACTCCTTCAAGCATCATATTCGAAATGATGCTGCTTGTAAGGGCAAAGCAAAAATCTTTTTTTAAATACAGATTCTGACCCTCCAAACATTATTCTAGCCAACTGTACAATCGAAATTCCCTAAATCGTAACTTCATTTTTCGACTTTTGGCCAGCTTTTTGGGTTTTTGCCCCACTGTGCGTCGTGGAGGCAAACTGAACAAAGAGCATCTTACTATTCTGCTCGGTGCCAACTCTGATGGATCAGATAAATTATAGCTGCTGGTCATAGGGAAATCACACGACCCGCGATGCTTTAAAAATGTCAAGAATTTCCCCTGCCTGTACGAAAGCCAGCGTAGAACATGGATGACGGGCAACATTTTTACAACATGGCTTCATAATTTTGATCGGCGTATGAGAAAAGAATCGCGCCATCTGTTATTGGTTGTGGACAACTGCCCTGCACATCCTAAAGGTAACGAAGACCTGAATAATGTCAAAGTAGAATTTCTACCTCCAAATTCGACTAGTGTCACCCAGCCATTGGACCAAGGAATAATTAACAGCGCCAAAGTAAATTTCAAAACTCGAGTCGTACGGCGATACCGTCATCAAATGGAACACGGCAGCAATCCTTCTTGCTACGAATGCCATCTAATTATAGTGCTCAATGCTATGCATTTGCTTACTGCAGCATGGGAGAGTATCACAGCAACAACAATTACAAATTGCTTTTACAAAGTGGTTTTCGGAAGTAGCGAGGACATCATTTACACAGAGCCACGCACCCTAATGTTGAAGAAGATTGGCTGGCCACACAAGAAACTGTAGGGGAAAATTTTGTCGATTTAAACACGTTCATTAATATCGACAAGGATTTGTTAACTCCGAATTAGAAATTTGAATGATATCATCGCCGATGTAACTGCGACTAATGAACTGGATGAGGAGGAAGAAGGTGACCTGCGCTTCCGGCTCCATCCCCATTGTTACAGAGGCATTCAATTTCCTAAGACAGTATACCTCATCACTGGACGAAGGACCCTCAATAAGCAAACTTTATTATTACCTAATTAAGGCGGAAAACACCATGGTGATAGCGCGACCGCATGTCAAACAGGCTAAAATTGACAGATACTTTTCCAAAAAGTAATTTTTATAACATTATTGACTTCAGTAAGGTCTTCTTCTTTTTTTTTTACTGATTTTTTATTATTATCAACACTATTTATTATCGCATCTATCTGTTCTGTATAGCTAACAAAAATTTAAATTTTGTAAACATTAGTTTTAGTTAATATGATTAGCAGAAATTTTTATATTTGTCTTATTCAATTTTATGTACCATACATAATAAATCTAAATTTGAAAAGACATGGATTTTTACTTAAAAAATAACGATTATTTAATTTTCAGCTTTCAAACATTCCTGCTTAATAAGCACATGATTGAAATAAATAAAATATCATTTTCTGTCTTAAAAAAGCTAAAAATTGACAAAAAAATGTGTTATTCCTCATGGATTGCTATTAGATAGACCACTCGACGAAAATTCGTGACCCTTGGTTAATACGCGAACCCGTTTAATACGCGAATTTCGATCGGACCCCTGATTCGCGTATTAACGAGGTTCGACTGTAATTGTAGTTTGGTGTTGTCAAATATTTATTGCCGAAACGTCAGTGAAGGCTTACTTTGGAAACACGAAATTTTTTTGTGTCTGTCAGTCAGTCTGTCTGTTCCGCGATAACTTTCGTAAAAAGCATCCGATTGGCTTGAAATTAAGTGGGTGTGTTAGTGAGGCACTGGTATTAAGCTGTATAGTTTTTTGTAAGATTTGGTTCATTCGTTCGAAAAATATAGAATATTTTATTTTGCGTAATAATGCTTTTCTATGGCAAATCCAATGATTTCCATTTTTAGGTGCGTTCGTAATTATGTAAATACGTAGCACCTATTGTTGTCGCTCAGTCCGTCCGTCTGTCTGTCCGTCCGTCTGTCCGCATATAACAACTCAAAAACTACCCAACCGAATCGTTTGAAATTTAAAATACATAATTATTACATAATTTTGTCGAGTCATTTCAATTTTTATGAAAATCGGATGGATAGATCAATTACAGGGACAATCAAAAGGATTCCGTTACATTACAGACAATGGGGAAAAAAGTTTCAAATGCATTTTAATCGTTTGAAATTTAAATCATATATTTATTACATAATTTTGTCGAGCCATTTCAAATGTTATGAAAATCGAATGCATAGATCAATTACAGGGACAATCAAAAGTATTCCGTTACATTACAGACAATGGGGAAAAAAATTTCAAATGCATTTTAATCGTTTGAAATTTAAATCGTATATTTATTAGATAATTTTGTCGAGTCATTTCAAATGTTATGAAAATCGAATGCATAGATCAATTACAGGGACAATCAAAAGTATTCCGTTACATTACGGTAAATGGGGAAAAAAGTTTCAAATGCATTTTAATCGTTTGAAATTTAAATCGTATATTTATTACATAATTTTGTCGAGCCATTTCAAATGTTATGAAAATCGAATGCATAGATCAATTACAGGGACAATCAAAAGTATTCCGTTACATTACGATCAATGCGAAAAAAAATTTCAAATGCATTTTAATCGTTTGAAATTTAAATCGTATATTTATTACACAATTTTGTCGAGTCATTTCAAATGTTATGAAAATCGAATGCATAGATCAATTACAGGGACAATCAAAAGCATTCCGTTACATTACGATCAATGCGAAAAAAAATTTCAAATGCATTTTAATGGTGTTAAACTCATTTGAACATAATAGAATTAGCATGAATCTTTGAAGTATGTACTAAAATATACATTCTGTACAATCTGTGATGCAAAGAACATTCATTATTAAATTACAGGGCCACACAAATGTATTACACTAAATCATGTTATACGGGAAAACATTGTTTGGGGCGTGTTTTAATTATATTAAACTACTTCGAATTTTTTGAATAAGATATACGTTAATGAAGTATAATAAATTTACTTCCTGCATATTTACAGGAACATAAAGATTTCGACCACTGTACTATATCAAAGTACTATATCATCAAGATCTGAATATTTTTAAAACTTCGTTATCGTACGAACGCACCTCATTTGCTACGCTTCACGTGCAATTTCCAACTTGTTTTTCTTGAGAGAAAATGTCAAATTATGATAAATGGATGCTGAAATTTACCGGTTAAATTATTCGTATTGTTTTGAAATTTTGTCTATTCATTTGTCAGATATTTAAAATTATTACTGTAAATTTTGGAGATTTTTTATAAATGTATTCCAATAATATAAACTAATTTTTTTTAGAGACTTACTTATTTCAAATGTATTTATTTCATTTTCTTTATTTTCTCTTAATGGTTGCTAAGCAACCATTCATCCTAATCCTTATTTTTATAATGTTATAAATTTGAATGTGTGTAATTATTGAAAGCGAAAATTTAAATGAAGTCAACGTCAAAACTGATGAATTAATGTCTTTGTATCTTTGTATAACTATAACATAGCCCAGAAAAGAACTAAGGCTATGTTTTATTGATTTTATTCACATATTTTCTTTAATAATTCAAAATTTCCTTCTTTTTCAAGCAGAATCAATAGCGATCTTTTAGATAAAATTTAACCAATTTCCTTTATCGTTGCCAAAAAAAAAAAATCAAAATCTGGAATAATTTGTCAACGGCAATAAGTTTCAATTGAGCAAGTTCCATTCGAAAAATTAAACTAAGAAAAAATAAATATGACGTCAGAATTAAAATAAAAATAAATATAGTACTTTGTTAAATATTAAACACGGAAATTTGTTTCGTTAATAAGAATTTTTCTGATAAAAATGGGGGCATAATTAGAAGTAAAAGAAATAAAAAATAATATTTTTAACAAATATTTCACCTGATAAAATTTGACGTCATAATTGAAATAAAACAGGTATTTTATAGTAGTCGTTAAAAATATAAGAAACATGGATAGCAATAACTCATGAATAATGACGTCATTGCCGAAACTTCAGTGAAGGCTTATTTTGGCGACACAAAATTTATTGTTTTCCGCCTGTCAGTCTGTTCTGTCTGTCTGTCTGGCCGCGATATCTGCCACAAAATGCAATCAAAACTTCTTTTTTTCGGAAACAAAATTGTAAAACCCTAGATTGCTGAGTTTACACTTTCAAAAGTTACTGATACATCAGATTTAGGTGTGGACAGGTATGTAGAGGTATGAGGATAATGAAAAATGCTTATTAAAACTGTTACTTATCCTTATAAATCAAAATGTATAAAGAAATACAAGATATACGATAACCATTAGCAAATTGATAGAAAGTTACAAATTTAAGTTTAATGAGGCTACGGGGGGTTCAGGGGGGGGGGCGGAGCCCCCCTGAAGAAATCTACCATGTTACAATAAAAAAACAAAAATAATAGATCATGAAAAATTCAGAATATCCTAACATAACTAAATCTTTAATTTAACGCTTTTGTTGGCTGAAAACTTCTTATTCTTATTTTATTCTTATAAATAATTACGTAATTTGAAAATTTTAAATTACAGTTTCCAGGAAGTTGAATATTACCCAAAGTGTGTTTTAAAAAAGAAATGATGTGCAAAGCTGACGTTGAGGCTCTTGATCTGCAGATTTACTAGTTATTAGTTGTTGCATATTTTATCATTTCAGATATCTAGACTTTCATAGCGAAACATAATTAGCACCACAAAATTTATTATAAAGTGTCTAATCATTTAAATTTTATAATTGTGAAATAATTATTTAAAAGTCAGTTATTGATTTAATTTTTTAATGGATATTTTAAAGCCAATAATGGTTACTGTAGTAACTATATTTTATCATTTTTTTAGTCAATCCCCCTGTAAGTATCCGTGCAAGGGGGGCTTAGAAGCATCTATGCCCAGGCTCCCAAATTAGTAAATCGGTCCCTGTATGGATGAAGCCATTTTCATTCTTAAATGTACAAAATTTTCTATTATTCTGATTGAGATACTAAAGAATCAAATAGAATTTCCTTTAAAGTCTAACGACCTTCAAGAAAATGTCGCCAAAGTTGGCTATCATAACTCATTTTATTTTCGAAAAAAAAATAGTTAGTTAAAAGAACTAAATGTTAGTTTAACATAGCCCTGTCACAATATTTGGTTGGTCTGACCAAATGATTTTGTTACTTCAATAAAACTTTATTGAAATAACAAAATCATTTTATTAGTCCAACAGCATGAGGCAAAATTTAGTTGGCATATTTATTTATTTTTTGTTGTTGTTGCTGCTGTTTTTTTTTTTTAACAAAATTGTTTTTTTCGTGTTCTTTCCGGGTTTTTTTTCTGACACAGGTTCAGGGAAGTGCCTTCATTGATGAACAAATGATTGCAAATCAATATTCAATGCATTTATATAAAAATGAAACATGATATTCGTTTCTAAAACGTTTGCTAATTAACGTTCGTAAATTTCATGCATATACAAAATGACTTGGTTGTTATGTAAGAAAAATTCGTATAATTCATCAGTTTTTTTTTTTTTTAATTTAAAAAGAGTTTTTAAAATAAAAATTTGTGAAAACTTCAAGATTCTAACACACCAGAAAGTGGAGAACCGTGTGGGAAATCGGTCACGAAATTTCATTTTTATCTTCTGAAAACAGTTAAGTTAACTAAAAGAGTGTAACAAATGTCACGCCAAGTGCGGAAATTTATAGAATTTTCAAAATTGAAAATTACATGCTTTCCGAAAAAAACATTTCAATGCTTCTTGTTATTAAAGGATATCTTTTTCATCTATTTTAAAAGGATATCTTTTTTGTAGACTTCTATTGCAGACGTTAAAGGAATACATTACGAAGATTTTTGATTTGAAATAGCGGTAGGCATTGCAGAAAAATTTAGAATTCCTTCGAGTCCGGAGTAAACACTGGGTCAACCAGTATGCCAATCACGACCCTCATTCGTACACTGTAAAAAAAAGGGTCGATCTACTAAAAAAATTTTAGTGATCCTTGTAATTACTAAAAATTTTTTTGCAATCTTATTCAGTTACAAGGAATCTGTAAGAATTACTAGAAAAAATCTAGTAACGAATTGAGTCAATTGTTTTACATTTTTAATAGCTATTAATAAAACTCACTTGGTGTGGCCGTGATAGCTAGTGGTCATAGTACCGAACTCCAGGCTGAAAGTACCCGGGTTCGATGCTGGACGCCACCAAATATGCACCGAATGTATGCAATGTAAGTACGCGTTAAATAAAGGGATTATGAAAATCCTGTCGTAGCGGTTACCATGGGTAATGATCTCTGGACTTTCCCTCCCCTTTAGAAACATGCCAAAATAGAGCAGGTAGCAATGTTTGGTGCTGCCATCTATTGAGGCTTTTCCGAAAATCTTCCGCTTCAGAAGTCTAAATATAATTTTTAATTAACTAAAAGTAATTTTGGAGCTATTACTAAAATTTGCTTGGTGGTTCATACTAAAAAGTTTTAAGTTAGTTATACAAAAAATTCTTTTGTTCAGTTTACAAAAGAAATGTTTGTTTCACTTGCAAAAAAAAAAAGCTGGTAATGGTTACTAAAAAATTTTGTGGAATACAATTTTACTAAAAAAATTTTAGTAACCTCTTGAATTTTTTTTTTTTTTTTTTTTTTTTTTTTTTTTTTTTTTTTTACCGTGTAGTCGTAATTAATGCAAAAGGAACGAAGGTTAAATAATCATTGAAAATGTATAATTAATTTAAAAAAGAACTTCAAGGGATTAAATCTCATTTAAAATTTTTAAGTTTTGAAATTATCAAAATCTTCCTTGCAATAAATTTACTATTATGAATGAGAACTATGATTCTATTTAAGTGTAGCTCGATCTTTTAAAAATTAGTGAACGATAGAAAGAGAGATTGCTTGAAAAAAGTATTCTTGAATCATTACATTAATGCTTTTTAATTTATATTTCAGAATGTTATAGAAGTAGTAACATCACTTTTATCATACATGCAAAATATTTATATATTTTTTTGTATTCCAGCTAACCAATTAGGATCTTTAACCCTTTATCTGCCGAATTAGGAATTCATGAAAATTTTACTTTCGAAAGCATTTTACGTAAATTGTTTAAATTAAATTAAAAGATTCACATAATCATTTAATAAATTTTTGAAGGATTTCAGAAGGATTAATTAAATTTGAATTGACAGGGGTTTTGTGCAATATTTAGAACTCCACTTAAATCTTTTATTTTAAATGGTTTTCTTGGTATTTTGTAGAATTACAAAATGTACAAATATAACGTTCTTGCAATTTAAATATAGAAATATTTTCGCATTGAAAAATCGCCATCCGCTTCCCTCAGCGCCAAGAAAGCTGAAAAGATACAAAGGCAAAATAAATCATCCTTTTATTTTTTTTTTTTTTGTTTTGTGTAACCAGGGCCGTAGCTAAGAGGGCGCTATGGGCGGCTCAGCCCCCCCCCCCCCTAAAATATTTTGAGTCCCCCATGGAAAAAGTTTCAAGGTTTTCACTAAATGTTCCGAAAATTCAAATGAAATTCTGTTCAAAAATCTAATTTAGTTTTGAGACCCTTTCACAGTTTTGCAGAGTTAATAAACCGTATCTAAAATAAGTGTTTCAACACTCCCTCATCCTATTTATACATATGAAGTTAACATGATGTTTAATTTCGCACCAGTTATACACTCAAAATTTTCATCATCCTATTCTCTTCATAGCATAAAATGAATTTATTACAACAGTTTAATGAGAAACATTGTATCTACAATGTGAATATGCACTAATTTATCTTTCTGCGTTAGAGAGAGAAAAAAAATATGACCCCCCCCCCCCTACATTCTCTTGAGCCCCCCTATCGTTCACTTCTAGCTACGGCCCTGTGTGTAACCAATAATGCTTTTGGAACAAGATAAAGTAATGTATCTGTAACTTATTCTAAACAGTATTACAACTAATTAAAGTATTAAAAGAAGTTTATAATGAGTGATTTTAATGGTATTTAAGTACCGTCGGTCGATAAAGAGTTAAATCAATTTATACTCGTTGAATAAGCAAAAACAACTTTGATGACTTAATTAGATCAGAACTCGATTCGTACAGATGATTAAAATTACTTCCAGTAAAACTGAGTCGTTTGTGTCTGGAACAATGTGCCCCGGAAGTAAGTTAGGAGGTGACCGTGATATGCGGCTTTAATCTTTTTTTTTTTTTTTTTTTTCATACTCTTGCTTAATATTTGATAAATATTGTTATAGAAATTTTAAGTTGTTCCACGCACCAAATTAATTTGTGTATATTTATAAACCTAACATGTAAGTGTATACTGTAATTACCGTCATGTATTGTACTTTCGTTTATAATGCGCACCCCTGTTTTCGATTGGGAAAAACAGAATTTTTTTTTGTCTAGTGTATAATGTACACCTGGGCTGTCCAACGCGGCGCCCTTTGAAGGTTTTCTTAGCGCCCTTTTGAAGATTCCCTATTATTAAACATTTTACAAAAAAAAATTCCATTATAAAGGATGCTTTCTTTAAAATCATTAATATTTTATCAGAGATATTTTTAAAACTTGAGTTTGGCATGCTTTGGCTTGCCGTTGTACATTAAAAATTAGAAACATACTTTGAAAATTTAATCATGCATATTTTTGAAATATTGTGGTAATATAAACTATATAGTGAAATATAGTTTATATAGTGGTGTAATTATGATAGATAAATTTCTTAATACACTCCTGGACAAAATTATAAACTCAGAAATTTTTTAATTTGTTTATATCATAATATAAATAAACTTAGGTTTACATTAATAAAACAATGATGAATATTCATAATAAGACATCTAAATTTAATATAATTTATTTAAATTACTTACTCCATATTATTTATAAGAATATACAAAACTTAAAAAATTTTTTTACAGTGTACATCTTTAAATTATTTTCTATTATTTAAAAAAATAACAATAAATAAAACAATTTTTAAATATATTAAATTTTAAAAACTAATAACTATAGAACAAAAAACATTTTATATAATTTCAATAAAAGAAAAATTAAGGTAAATAAACAGTTTATCAAAAAATAAACAACAATATCAGGGTTACCACATTGGGCAAAATAACGCCATTTTGACGCCAAGTAAATCCCAGTGAGTATATGACATACATGTGCCCTGAATATTTAGGTTGTTGCAATTGGCGAATTTCTCGCATAGCCTCCAAGTCAGATGACAAGCAATCGTTAAAACTGTGTTTTAGCCATAAATATAAATGTAAAAAAAAAGACATGCTTTTATTAAAATTCACAAAAATATAGGAGAAAATATATACTTTGGAAAAGTTATTCCGAGAACTGATAGAAGGTGCACAATCTAATTAATTTAAAATAAAATTTTATTCGGAACAAAAAATAGAAAACGATATTTAATATAATTTCCATGAATACGTAGAAGCAATTTTGGCCTCATATGCTATTCCCTTAAGTCTAAATGGAATCGGCTCGGCATTCTGCCAAGTGAGGACATTACAAAGATGGTATATCAGAATCAGTAAAACGTGATAACTTGACTTAAAATTCTCATCTGTCACCATCTGTCAACCCTTCAAAGAAAAATAAACTGATCAAACCATTTTGTAAAAATATTTTTGAGCCAACCCAATTTCAAAAGTTGGCGCCATCTGCTTTATCTATACTAATATTATAAAGAGGAAAGATTTGATTGTTTGTTTGTTTGTTTGTTTGTTTGAATTGAATAGGCTCCGAAACTACTTGACGGATTTGAAAAATTCTTCCACCGTTGGAAAGCTACACTATTTCCGGTGAACATAGGCTAATTTTTTATTGATTTAATAAAATATTTTTCTTAATAATTCAAAATTTCATTATTTTTCATACAGAATCAATTAAAATTTTTCCGATAAAAATAAGCATTTTTCTTTCCCGTTGCCAAGAAAATGTAATCTGGTATAATATTAATAATAATTTGATTAATTCAATTAGTAATTATGGAACAAAACAATTTGTATGATTTTAAAATAGAAAAAAAAATAATGAAATAGTTTACTGATAAATAAACGACTATTACTCGATTACCACGTGAGGCATAAAATCGCAATTTTGTTGTAATCGTGCCAACGTGATCCGTAGATGATATCTGCATCTAAATATTATTGGCAATATTATTGTTTATATAATTTGTTTACATTTTTGGCAATATTACATTATTTGGCAATACTTGAACTCCTATCGACCAAAAAACTGTCGCCAAAGTATAAGGTTAAATATCAATAATGGATGATCGTAAATGTCACATTCTTTTGACATTAAATATGTTTTGCAAATTGTTACGTCGTCAACTAATTTTAATCCGATATTTTATCTCTTTTTCTATTAATATTTTAATAATTTATTAATTCTTTGGTTATTTAAAATAAAAATTATATCCATTTGTATAATTTGGCGAAATTGATCGACGGAATAATCAAATTGTACCAATTGTTTGTTTACACTCTATATGGATATTTAGGTTGATAGAATTAGCGTACTTATCGAGTCTCCGCCAAGTCATATGCCAAGCAGTCATTAAATCGTGTTTTTGCCTTACTATTATATCTTTTTCATCTGCAATTATTTTACCATCACTAAAAAGGGGTACTTCTAGGTTATCCCGTCGACCAATTTCGCCAAATTATACAAATCGCCAAACTAAAAGCCAAATTATACATGTTGACATAATTTTTATTTTAAATAACGAAAAAACAAATAATTAGTAGAATATTAATAAAAATATTAATAAAAAATCGAAATAAAAATCCCTTAATGACATTTTAAACACGTGAATCGCATTTAATGTCATTGAATGTGACATTCACGATCATCTATTATTGGCATTTAATCTTATAGTTTGGCGATAATTTCTGGTCGACGAGATAACCTAAAAAATAAATATAAGTACCTAAAAAAGAAATATTTTGAATGTGAAAGAAAATTCATTATCATGAAAAAATATTTGCAATTAATTTATCATTCATTCTAATAAAAAAACGGTACTACTAAGTTATCCCGTCGACCAAAAAATTATCGCCAAACTATCAGATTAGATGCTAATAATGGATGATCGTGAATGTCGCATTCAATGACATTAACTACGATTCACGTGTTTAAAATGTCATTAAACGATTTTTATTTCGACTTTTTATTAATATTTTACTACTAGCGGCCTTCGCCCGCTACGCTGGTCGGTTTATCTAAAGAAATCTTGAAGAAGTAGTTAGATAAGGTTCAGACATACATAAAAAAAAAAAAAAAGCAAGTCGATCATTCAAAAAACGTTGGGAAATATCAAATATTTACTGTAATTTTTTAAGAAAAACAAAGTTTCGAAAAAAAAAATTAAATCGAAAAAAAAATTACACTGACATATTAATGCAAGGAAATTTTCCCAGAGAGAAAATTCGCCTTGAATACAATATTTCAAATTCTTTTAATTGCTTATAGGCGTTAATGCCAACATAGTGAAAAAAAATTCCATGCTGGGAATCGAACCCGGGCCATCAGTATGGCGCACTGACGTTCTACCGACTAAACCACATGGAACGACAGCCAGCTTGAAACTTTCTCATACTTAAGTAGACTGGCGAAAACATAACGATAGCGCGTTTTAAAATCGCACAGTGACATCTATTGGATTTTATATGTACTAAAAAACGTTATGTACTAAAAAACGTGAGCAGCGCACCTAATAGTTTCTTTTGTTTCTTTTTGTTACTTTTTTGTCTGTTGTCCGATTTTGATGAAACAAAGCCTATACACTGCCCGGGAGTGTGCATTCTTCATTAGTGAAAACCGCATAAAAATCCATTCAGTAGTTACGAAGATAACCGCGAACAAACAGACAGACAGACAGACAGACAGACAGACAAAAAATTCAAAAAATTTTGTTTTGTGTTTCATTGGTTTTCTTTTATCGCCCTGACTCCATTTTTGTCAATTATCTTCAATGTACAGACACACCGGGTCCTACTGTTTTATTATATGTATAGATTTTTATTTTTTTTTTGCGCATACTTTAGTGCATTTTTTCATGCTTAATTGAATGGTACTAAGCAAATTCTTTTAAATCCAGTACTTGGTGAGATACTTCACATTTTTCTAATTTGGCGATGTCTTCGGCGCAAAAACCTGAAATTTTGAATCCTTATCTATCTATCTATATATATGTATATGTATATATATATATATATATATATATATATATATAAATCTTTCCTATAGGAAGTTCATCGGATGGTCTAAAATAATAACATGTTTCACCATACCTCAGAAGCAAATTCAGGTAGAAGCAATTCAAGTGGAATTCAAGATAAAAAAAACCTACTAAAAAAATCTGAATTACTTTAGTACTTTTGTAATTTGTCAGTTATTTAGTCATTTTAGAGGTATTTTATCGTCAAAATGAACTTTGAACTGACCAATGTAAGATTACATAAATCAGACAAAAGTTGTGGGTATTTGATTCGATATTAAGATTGTTTATTTAAATATGTTTCGTTTGATTCAAGATTATTTTAGAGATACTGACCAGCGTAGCGGGCGGAGGCTGCTAGTATGAAGAATAAAAGGACTTAATTTTTCTTTCTTGGCTTTTGAAATTTAATATATGTAACTCCTGAACTGTAAAGATAATTTGTTTACCCATTGTACGATTCATTTGCTTTAAGTGTTGTCAGTGGCGCAGCCAGAATTCGGTTCTAAGGGGGGTTTTGAGTTTCTGATAAAGGTTGTTTGAATCGCCGATTAATAGAATCAGTACTAATTAGAATATTTACTGTATAATACTTAAACTCAAAGAGCGTCTGTGTGGCCGGAAATCTTTTTTTTTTTAGCATGAAGCATCTAAGAAAAGTAATTTAGTTCAAATAACCAATTTTTACTTAACTGATTCATGTAATATGCACTTTCACAATTTTAAGTAGAATTTTCGCCATTTAATTGAATCACTTTATTAAATGAAATCTGATTCAATAAAGCGGCGGATTCCGAAATGCGCCAAAACATTTAAATATTAAGTTTGGATTTCATTCATATAAGCAGCAATTATAGCGATCTTTCTCAGCTCTGGGAGGGGTTTTAACCCTAAAACCACCCCCTTGGCTGCGCCACTGCGGGATCAAGCAGCGACTATTTGAGTATTAAAAGGGATATTTTTACGTTATTCTTATGAAAACGATGTCCAAGGGACTCAAAAAAATCTGCGTCATCGCATCGTAAACGGTTCCGACTCTATAGAGTTCTTCAAATGAAGTGCATGTCTGGAAGTTGCCCTGCTTGAATTTAAACGCGTCACAAATTTAACTTTTCTTTACTGGTTAATATATTTACCGGTTAATATATTCTTTTAACGTTTAGGGGGTCTGATACACATTTCAAAGTAATTTTTATTTATTGGGTTAAAATTTTGAATTTTTTTTGTTATGGTTAACCATATTATTTTTAAACAAAATCACATTAATAAAACTTCTCATATATATTTACAAAAAAGTTTTTAATTTAAAATTTATTAAAAATGTGGGATAATTTAAAATCGTTATAACTCGAAATATTATAAGTAGATTTTTTTTGTGTGTTATTTAAATGAACAGAAATACATGAGCAATCTTGATTCAGCATTTTTAAAAATATTAATTTACATAAAAATTAAAAATATTTAAAATAAAAAATTTTTAAATACGTAGATGTAACATTTTTAATCATATTTTCAAATTTGCTGAATGGAAATTAAAGTAAAATAATGTTTTTTGTTTACCTTAGGGCAATTATAGGACCATAATCGTATAAACAGGAAGGAAAATCACCGGGAAGAGACTTTCTGGCCCAATAAAAGCGCTGCCACGTGATGAAAATCGTTGAAAATAATATAGTTTAAAGTTTGTACCTACTCTTTAAATCAGACACAGAAAAAAAAAAGATAAAAAAGTATGAATGAAAAGGAACAACTCTTTTAATATAAAAGTTGTCTTTGTATATTAAAAAGATTACTTAAATAAAAATCACGAAAGTCGCATTCCTTAAATATTACTTTTAAGTTCGATGCAAATTATGCGATTATCTTATAATTTTGTCAAATTTCGTTTTTTCGACTAATGAGATTAATTAATTTCTATATAAGCGCTAGAGGTCTGCATGGACCGGAATTACCAGACTCGTTCCCGTATGAAGTTTCTTTCGGCCCGGCCCGTTACAAATTCTACTATTTCTAAAAAATTCAGATTTTTATCATATAATTAAGATACTTTTAAAGAATACTGCTTACATGTCTATGGGATGATTCTACAGTATATTTTACAAGAAATACATATAAGCAACATTAATGATTACTTAGATTCTAAGGCTCGCCACACACCAGTGAAACATTGAACAAAACAAGTAAGAAAAAGCGTGAAGCGCGTTAAGCATAGATTATGAAGCACTTTCCAACGCTTCATGAAATCTTTAAAAAACTTCGTTATTTAGGTAAATAAGGATATAAATCCAAATATAACCAAATATGTATTCTAGTATTTTGAACAGCCCTGTATTTGATCTGACAGCTAATATACATACTATATAATGGGAAAATTTGGTTTAGATGCAATGAAAAAATGCCTAGTAGCTTGAAATTTCTCTTTTAGCAATTTATACTAATAGATGGAAACATACTTGAATACTGTGTTCAGCCCTGTAGTTTGCCTGGTACCTTTATTATACACCAGTGTTACGCTAAAATTTATTTTAAAACACTCCTAAAACAACTGAAATCACTTTCTGATAAATTATCGTTCATAGGCTCCATGTACCCAATTATTTGCGTGGCCCTGTATATCATTTTATCTATATTCTGCAAACATTTCTTAGTAAATTTAATGCAGTTCAGCGTAAAAATGCATAATTTATTTAAGGACCACTTTTAAGTAATTTACGCTCATATAATCATAAGCAGTAATGTTGGCGAACTCTTTTGGGTAGCCCTGTATATCAACTATAGCATTTATACACATCATATAATGTGCATAGATTTAATGAAACTTAAATGCGCATATCATACTTAAAATGCATTTTATCCATCATCGGATACATATACAGTACTTCGGAAAAAATGTACTATTGGAAATCTTTTGCATGTCCCTGTAAATGCTATGTACATTATATTAGGGAAGGCAGTATTGTATAATTTATACTAAGCCTCATTGACATACATCAATTTTATTATACATGAAACAGTTTAATATATTTAAAATATGTCACACACAATTCCCCCTTTTACCACTATCTAGTGGAATTCTTTTGTGTGGCCCTATAAATGAATAATAGCTACATTTTCACCTCATATTTTATAGAATGCATATTTTAATGCACCTCGTAGAAGCATATAAATTTTAATATGCTTGACAGGGTATACCATCTTTAAAATTCTTTTGAAACGATTTTCCCCATAGGCCGTAATGTAATGGGAAACTTTTGACTCTGTCTGTAGATAAAATAATCACGGGAGAAACTTCATTTTCAATACGGTTCGTGCTACAGTAAACGTCAATAAAGTCCTAAAATTTCATGGCAATCCGAGTATATTTACGTGAGTTAGAGCGCGGACAGACGGCCAGACAAACCAAATTCATAAGCACTTTTCAACTTTGTTGGAAAGTGCTAAAAACGTGCGACATGCGACAATTTCACCCTGATAACAAAGAAAAAACAGGTTTGACTGCGTCCTGTTACACGATTTTTGACTCATGTCTCCCTGGTGTGTGGCGGCCTTAGACTTTCAACATTCAAATAAATATTCATTAAAACATTAATATGGCTTTGAATGAAAGAAAAACAAATAAAACATCGTAACTTTTGATGCTGTATAGTAAAAACAGATTTGTGGAAATATCTCTATATCATTTTATTAAAGATTCCAAATCTAAATTCATTCTCAAATCCAAAGAGCTACTTTCTAATACATTTCTGAATTCATTTTTTTATTTTTTTCGAAAGCGCATTAGATTAACAAGTGTTTTTACTCAGGAACTATGTAATCGAATGGATTTATCCATTTTTTGATACCAGAAAATACTTTCAAAGTTAGCGTTTTGAATAGAATTTCCGGAAGCGACAGCATGGGAAGGGAGAAAATTGCAACCATTTGACACGAATATCTTATATCTCAACAAGGTTATACAAGTATTTTATTTACCAAAATTAAAAACGCTATTCGATTCCAAATCCCTTCAATAGTCAGGCTTGTCAATTTTATACTTTTGCAGTGAAAAATTAGTCAGAAAATGTGTCAAACTTTCTCGTTGTTGAGAAGTGAATTTAAGAGTCACTAAGAAGTATATATCCAAAGATTACGTTAACATAAGTTCTTTATCGCTATTAATAATTTTGCAAATCATGTTGTCTGCTCTAAACTTCTTGAGAACAATTAAGTCTAGTTACGGCTCGGCTCGTCTGTATGTAGAAAAACAATGCAAGCCTGATCTCGGACCAGCACGAGTCTGCTAAAAAATATTAAGCCAGGTTCCACATAATGTAACTATCCGATGCTGATCTCTGCATTGTAGAAGTTACATTTCTGCATTAATGTTCTCAAACTAAGTATAAGTTCGTGATGCACATTACTACATGTTATTTTCGTTAAAGCCATATTCATTGAAAATAACTCATAATTTATCGTTTCTGTGTAAATCTTTATAACGGGTCTGTAGGCCCGTTATAAAGATTTTATCGACCCGTACGGCCCGTTCATTTTTTTTGCCGGCACAGCCCGTTGAAAAAATTACTCTAATTATGCCAGCCAGGCCCATGAAGACCTCTAATAAGCGTTATAAATTCAATAATAGAATCAGAATGCAAAGAATCATATGTATTGATCTTGCCCAGATCCCGGCAAAAAAAAAAAAAAAAAAAAAAAAAAAAAAAAAAAAAAAAAAGTGCAAGATTAAATAAACACCCGAAATATAAAGCTCTGGAAAACAAACCAACGGGGAGAAAAAAGAAAAAAAAACGAAACATATAGCCCTATTTTGGAAGGATTTCAACTCTTGGTTACAGTTGCAATGATGTAATCAAACTCAAGCTGCATCAACAGCAATGGTTCCTGAGAATCATCATAATGTAGCTTCTAGAAGATGAAACTCATGCTTGCTGGAAATTTAATAAAGGTGGTTTTGAATTTAAGTAAGGAGAGTTATGGTGAATAAAATTAAAGAAAGAAATAATAGACGAAACGTGCAAATAAATAAATAATGAGCAGGAAGTAATAAAAAAAAATGCTCCTACAAGCCCTGCAACACATTCAAAATTATCCTCCCATTCTGTCATATATTTATCCAAAAAAGAAATTTTTTCTTTAAATTCAAAAGAAAAAACTGTCTTTAAAATTTCATGCAAGCATAGATATATACATATCATATTATTTTTTTTAAGTTTTACCACTGTGACTGTTCCAAAACATTTTTCTTTACATTGAATGAAAACAGCTTTATTGTTAAAGCCAAGAATTATGATTATTTGATATCAAATAGCATTAACAAGCCATTAACAGTTAGCATTAACAAGTCTAAGCATTAACAGTTGCTAAGCAACCACTTCACTAGGTTCTAGGTGATAATTAAACATATATTTTCCTGGAATATTTTCGGGAAGCACATCACTATTGAATGACACAGGGAAGAGGACAAACATTTTAAAAATATGACTTTTTTTTTTTATCAGAAAGTACTTTTCTAAAAGTTTCAAAGATGGACAGAAAAAATGTGCAATTATTTTTATTAATATTTTAATATGCATTCATATAAACTTTTTTCAGCTTTTAGAAAAACTTTTCAAGCGATACATTCCAAAATTAAGCAAGATTTTTTGTTACTCTATTATTAAACAATACGCTACGATAAAATTTTTATGTATCCTAATATTTTAGATACTGTCCATATCTAGTATTTAAGATAAAAACTTTACCCAATTAATTTTAGTTTTTGAGGCTCTCTTAGTTCGAGTGCCACTTCCTTTCTATTGAGCCAAATGGTTTGAATGCAACCAATGTTTTTACTGTTATATGCCGATTGACAATCTACCAGTCAGCAAAATTTATTAAATCATATTTTTTGAAAAAATTCTATTATATGACCAATTTGTCATACATGCTCATTTCTGTTTTTTTGTATCATTATACAATAAGTAGTAAAACAATTCATTATTCCACACAGGTAAAAAATACTTTTTTCCTTTGACACGAGGAATACATGAAAGTAATGAATGTTTTCTTTTTCACTATTATGTTTTTGTTTTAAATATTGTTATACATATAATTGAAGTGGCACTCTTAAACCCCCTCGCCAACGGTAAGGCGGAGCCTCGTCGAGGGGGCCCCCACACCCCAACAGCAGAGATGGCCAACTGATTGTATCAATAAACTGTTATAACTGAATTGCTGTTTGACTAATGTCACACCATGATCACGTCAAGAAAAATTAATAAATCAGAAATTATGACAAAAAATAGATATAAAAAATTTTTTGCTTTAGTTTAGTTTTAATCTATATGTTCAATAATTTGATCAGAATTGCAGATTAGTTCTTAATTTTAATTTAAGTGGAAAATTTAATGCTAGAGAAAGATATTATTAATATTTTCTCACTTAAAATGTAATTGTAACATTACTATTTAGATATTAACATATAACAATGACATTATCATTACGGATTTTTAAAATTCCTCTACCTTAAACAGCAATTAATTTGAACTGACAATGAACTTTGTTGTTATCCTTAAAAATTAATTTCTACTGATAGATCGCGAGGCAGCAGCACCAATAATCACCTCATTGAGTTCACAGCTGAAATTTTAGAAGTAGTTAAATCTCTATTTATGTATCAAAATGCAATCGCTTTGCTAAGCCTTAACTTGGTGGAAAACACCTAAAAACACGATTTCAGCGGTTGACTCGTAGGTTTACCGTTGTGCTTCCCAGCAACCTAAAATATAGAAAAGGAGGATTGGGAGTAGAAAAAGAATATGGTAAACCAATGAATCAAACACTAAAATCAAGTTTTTAGGTGTTTTCAACCAAAATATGGCTTGGCAGACCTACTGCGTTTTAATATGCGAATCAAGATTTAACTAGTCCTAGATTTTTACCTGTGAACTCGATAAGGTAATTGTCTGTGCTGCCGCCTTTCGGTCTGTGAAAAAAATTGATAAATTGACCATCTCTGCTTTTTACACGCGCACGAAGCTAAATATAGCTTTATATTTTTTTTCTAATAAAACCCCTTAACAGTTAAAATGAAAAACACCAAAAAAACTTAAATTGTTTTTTAATAATTATGATAATCGATTTTTCATAAATACAAGTGAACTATGAGAAATCGATTTAATATACCCTCCCCCCTCTAAAAAAAAGAAAAAAATATAATATTGCAAAAATGTTACACCAGTGGAATGCCAGAAAAGTGGAGAATCAATGCTGCCAGTTTCAAGCCCGATAACGCTGGGCTCGGCTGAGATGATAAAGAAAGTGCAGAAAGAAAGACTGGTGGTGATGCCTTTGAGCCCGGTGACGTTGGACTATCATGATCGTAAATACAAGAAGAATGCTGCTGTTTTCTAGCCCGATGACGTTGGGCAGTGAAGCCAAGAAACGGAAGAAAATGCCAATGATGAAGCCAGGATTGCCGTATTCTGAAGATGGTGAACTGTTAGATGTTGAGGGACAGTGAAAGAGCCAGTGAACAGGAGATTGGGTTGCACCTAAGACACCTACATCGCATTTGTTTATAATGAATTGAAACAATTCGCGTTATTATCAGAAGCCTGCCAGAGAAACACATTTTATTTACGCGGATTTTTAAGCTGCGAATCCTATTTCTTTATTTTAGTTTTTTTTCAGTGTTGTTTTTTGTGTGTTTTTTATTTGGATTTTTGTTTTATTTTAGTTTTTTCCAATTGTACTTTTTGTTTGTTTTTTATTTGGATTTTTATTTTATTTCAGTTTTTTTCAGTTGTGTTTTTTGTTTGTTTTTTATTTGGATTTTTGATTTGTTTTAGTTTTTCAGTTTTGTTTTTTGCTTGGATTTTTGTTTTATTTGTTTTGATTTGTTTTTAATTTGTAAGTTTGGATATATTTTATTTATGTTTTGTGTTTGTTATTTTTGTACATTTGTAACTGTGATAAATTTAAATACCAAATCGCCGAATAGATTGTTTAATATGAATATATACTTAAAAAACTACATGTATACTGAGAAAAAGTAATTTATATATATGTACAATGGCCAAACAAGTTAAAAATGCATGTTTCAAAACTGTTACAAAAAATTTAAATATTTACAGAAAAGGCCGCTCAAATAATGAAACATATATATATAAACTAAATAACAAGATAATAATATATAGAGATAATATATATAAGAAAAAAATGCTATGAGGCCGAAAAAAATCATTAACCGTGAAAAATGTAGTTTTAGAATTCTACATGCAAGCCCACTAATCAGCATTCGAATCTGTATTCTGCAAAATCCTGATCTTTCAATATTTTTTAAACAATCGATTGCATTATATTTCGTTACATTATTGTCTAAACGCATGAATTCTTGTTAGATTTTTCCTTATGAAATAAACTTTTACTTTCATGCTAAAAATAACATTAATTCGAAAAAAAAAAGATACATAATAAATATTAAAATACGACATTTCACAAAGGAAAATAAAAGATATCCATAGAATTTTTTTTTTTCAATTAATAATTCTGTTTCCAAAAATAATATTGGCATTGTTATAAGGAAAAATACCAACTTGACAATAAATAACATTAAACCAACTTGAAAATAATTCACATTTCTGTAGCCATTTTTTTGTGTAATAAAAAGTACATATACAGTATAACTTTTTTAGAATAATTTTATTTATTAAACTTTATTTTCCAGAATCATCGCGATTGTGGCTATTCTGGATTTTATAAAATTTCGGATTACAGAAGGTTTGAAACTGGGATGTATTTAAAAAAATAATAATGCTGATATTTGTCCTAAGTATGGCAATGCAAAAATGCACACAAGTTAATAATTGAGAAAAATTAATTCGAAATGCTCTTATACATATATTTAAAAAATAATAATTACGTAATTTTTTGCAGATTCCCATCTGTTGTAAAGCACCAAAACAATAACTATTTTTTTATTATTATTAATACGATTTCTGATTTTTTAAAATTCTATAAATGACAGAAATCACAAAAAATAAGACTTATTATGTAAAATATTGAGCCTAATTTTCTAAAACCAATATATATATATGCCGTATATACTCGTGTATAAGTCTAGTTGAATCCCCCCCCCCTTAATTCTTAAGCAAAGTTTTGAAAAAAAAAATAAATTTTCGTGTATAAATCGATAATTTTCTAATAAAACTTCTGGTAATATGTTGAAAAATGATTTGTAATCGAGAATTAAAAAAAAAATAATGTTGAACTTTCAGTAAATTAGTAAATTCAGTAAATTCAGTAAATTAGTAAAAAAAAAAAAAAAAAAAAAAAAAAAAAAAAAAAATCACGTTTTCAATCAGATTTTTTTTATTCAATCTTTTAAAACCGCATGATTATGTAAAACTGGAGAAGCTTAAACTATTTTGAAAACTATTCACATCAATTAATAATACTTAAAAAGAAGAAAAATTCTTTCAAAAATTTATTTAAGCCTTTTTTACAATGGTAAACAGTTTTTTAGACTTTTAAAATACACTATTTCTTCTTTGTATTGTAGGACTTTTAGAAGAGATATCTAGAAATTTTCTCAGGTTTACTCTTTTAGAACGGCGATTAAAATGTTGAAAGTATTGAACGGAATTCTACCCAAGAGAAAATTGATGCAGAATAATTACTGGGACTTGTTGAGAATTTTTTGTCAATTACAGGGACCATCGTCTGCTTTAACCCTCACTCGAACCTATCCCCATACGTGATTACTTAAAAGAGTTGTCTATTCCTCGATTATCTGAGATATATTTTTTATTATTATCATTAACTTGCATAAGTCGACCCTCTAATTTTCAACGAAAATGGGGGGTGGAATTATACATGAGTTAATAATAAACAAGAAAGAAAAAATCATGCGTCAAGCATAGATTATTAATCATTTTCAACACATTCAGAAAAATTTAACAAAACCGCGCCGTTTAAAAAATTAAAATACTACATCTGTATAACAAATTTCACAATCGAATTTCAGCGGTTCCCATTTAAAAACAGAAAATTATCCAAAATTTTTAGCAGCCCTGTATATCATATAAAGATTTGTATCTATTAACAACATGCAATCCAAAATTTAGCTCATTCAAGAGATACATATATTTCAGAAAATTCACCTTCAGCAATTTCCTCTGAAAAGGAGATTGGTATGCGAATACTTTTGTACAGTCCTGGATATGGAGTATAGATTTTATGTATAAAGAGTAATATGCAAAAAAACTAATTAAATTTACAAAGGCATACCGAATTTAAAACGTAATCTCCAGCAATTAGTATGCAAAGACAGTATTAAGATTTATTTCTTTTGTGTGTCTCTGTAAATTAATAAAAAATGCTCTGAATGCCCTTTTTCAACATTATTGTAGTGATTTCATTTTCAATGCATTTGAAATGGCGTAATGTCATTAAAATACTCTCCAAACAATTTTCCTCCTTTACCATAATGTAATTGAATTCTTTTAAGTGTCCCTGTAAATGAACCATTAATTGTAAATACTTCATATGCAGTACAGAACATGCTTTGCTGATCCTAAGCTTTATCAATTGCATGAAAATCCGAGTATATTTACGGGAGTTAGAGCGTGGACAGACGGTGTCGGTCCGTCTGTCTCAACCGAGTACTTATACCATCTCAACCGAATGCATAAGCATTTTTTAACTTTGTTGGTAAGTGCTAAAAAAAAAATCTGCTTGGTTATTTCGTCGACCAATTTCGCCAAATTAAACAAATCGCCAAATTAATAGCCAAATTATATATGTTGACATAATTTTTATTTTAAATAACGAAAAAACAAATAATTAGAAGAATATTAATAAAAATACAAATAAAAAGTCGAAATAAAAATCACTTAAAGACGTTTTAAACACGTGTATCGTATTTAATGTCATTGAATGTGACATTCACGATCATCTATTATTGGCACTTAATTTTATAGTTTGGCGATATTTTTATGGTCGAAGGGATAACCAAATAGTATCAAAAAAAGAATAATAAAGAAATAAGAAATACCTCCAAATCTTACCTAAAATAATCAGACTTATACACGGGCGTATACGGCATATATATATATTATAGAAAGAAATTTAAGGCACATATGTCATACACGCACTACATTGGCGCTATATTTCACCCCGGGAATTTGGCAAAAATTGTGTTTTTGAAAATTGCTATAACTGTTACGATGTATGTGATATTTTTATATCTATTATTGTGTTTATAAATTATAGCTGATTATGTATTGCTCCAACAGTTATTTCTTTTTTGATAAAGTGTCGAAAAAAAAAAAGAAAAATGCATACGCGTCGAAGGTACTACTCTGTCATCCCGTCGACCAAAATATTACCGCCAAATTACAAGATTAAATGCCAATAATGGATGATCGTGAATGTCAATTCAATGACATTAAATACGATACGTGTGTTTAAAACGTCATTAAGTGATTTTTATTTTGACTTTTTGTTTGTATTTTTATGAATATTCTACTAATTATTTGTTTTTTTATTATTTAAAATAAAAATTAGGTGAATATGTATAATTTGGCTATTAGTTTGGCGATTTGTATAATTTGGCGAAATCGATCGACAGGTTAGTACCGCGTCGAATTGATAATCTCCTCATTTTTTGAAGTCAATTAAAATAACTCGGTTACCATATGAGGCGTAAAATCGCCATTTTGTTGCGATTGCGCCAATAAGGTGCGTATATGACATCTGTGCCAAATTTAAATAAGATTTACAATTAATTTACAATTAAAAAATGAATTTATAATTACATTAGCATATTTAAAATAGTAACATATAACGCTAATGTTAAAATAAATAAAAAATACTTACAAATATTGAAGTCAAGAGAAATTATTATAATAATAAAATCCGATTTCGAAACGTTTTGGTGCCATTTTCTTATCTTTCGAGAAATAAAAATAGTAAAATTAATAGATTTTGAATTTTCACAACTTACTATTAAAAAAGACACATCTATATTAATTATAAATGTAATACAATAAGTTCTTATAATTTTAAAATGTATAAAAAAGTAGCAAGTTTGGTAATCTGTTCATACTTCTTAATCATTTTCTGAAAGTCATACATATATGCGTAATGGCGCCATCTATGATATTTAATTTAAAATAAAAACAAATAAACATACCGAAATGGCCGAGCTACAGAAGTTTCGGGATTAGAGATGTCCAAATTAATGATGTTATACTGTATATATACTATTATCAGAATATTATCTCAATGTAAAATGATTTACTATTGAGAAGGGGTCAGGTTATAAAGTCATTACTATAAAACATCTTTCAAGCGACTAGTGGACCAACATGTATCAATATTTAGAATTTAAAATAGATTCATAATACTTCAGGGAAAAAAACTGTAAATTTAAAAATGCATTAAGACCGATTTTTCTTGTCAATACAGTTGATAAAAAGATTGCAACCTTTGATATGAGCTATAGATAATGATTGCAATCTTTAAATTTTACTGTATTAAAAATCGGCCTCATAGCATATGCAGCAGAAGGCCAGAATCTTCCGCCACCAACTTACCTTTGACTTCTTCCACCAACTCAGGGAAGGTTGGGGAGAAGTCGTACTTACTTCATCCACGGCTGCTTCTTCAACTGCTACTGCCATGGGCTTCCAGAACTTGCGTCCGCCATCCAACGATGAGGCAATACCCAAATAAAAATTCTCATTTGAGCATCCGTCGATGCTCCCATGTTCCTGTCGTCGACCTGAAAAAAAAGAATCAAGAGACATTATATGAGTAGTTTCCATTTTTTTCAAGAGCAGTTGCAAGTAGAACCAACAAGCTTGAAAATTTTTTTGGAAATGAATTTGAAATCGAATTTTATTCTATATTTAGTTTACTGGCGCACGAGATGACGATTGAAACAATTAAACATTGTTACGTAACAATATTTCTAAATTGTAGCTTACCGTCGAAACCTATATTGTTGAATTAATGCTTAATTATTTGAGCGTTAAATTTTGAATGTTTACAAACAATTAATTTTGTTGCCATACCGAGAAACTAAATTATAACGAAAAAAGAGACAACAATGAGAATAGCGTTGAACAGCTTCAAGTGTTATGAAAAGTTGATTGAAATGACGTCATTCTTTCGCAATTATTTTATCTTTTGTTGTCATTTTCCATAACAACCGAAAAGAAAATGTAATTAAAATTCGTGCTATTTCAAAACATTATAAATGAATGATTTCTAATAAAACATGCAGCTATTGCAAACTATATTTAATTTTAAGTATCTATATTAATGTTACAAACAAATAAAGGCATATGAATGATTAAATAGCCAAATTTTTTATCACTTCTTTCTTTTTTCCCCCAACAGAGGCGGTATTAAATTTTGAAAAAGCAGAATTCCTGTTTTCTAGTTTTAAAGTTACATCCGTTTTATCATCAAAGCGTATTTATATATTATACAGAGATTATATTTACTGTTATACAAATAAGTTAAATAGACAAACGCATCGAGTCTAAGTTTGATGAAATTGCGTAAACAAAATTGGAGTGAAAGCTGCTTACTTACAGTACATTAGAGGTCTACGTGGACCGGAATTTCCAGGCCCGGCCCGTTGTAAAACTCAAAAATTCTGCCCGGGCTCGGAGCGTTAAATTTTTATATTTTAGGCCCGGCCCGGACCGTACAGAAATCAGTGAAAACAGGCCCGGCCCGTTTTGGCCTGTTATAGTTTCTACGATTTATAAAAAAATCATATTTTTACCATATAATTAAGATTCCTTTAAAGATCACTGCATACATATCTATGGAATGATCTTACAGTATATTTTACAGGAAATACACATTAACAACATTAATGATTACTTAGATTCTTAGGCTCTCAACATTCGAATAAAGATTCATTAAAAAATTAATATGGCTTAGAATAAAAGAAAAAAGAAAGAAAGCTAAAAACATCGTTACTTTTAAAGTTGTTTAATAAAAGAAGATTTATAAAAATATTTCTATTCAGTTTATTAAAGATTTTAAATCCAAATTCATTCTTAAATTCAAAGAAGCTCCTTTCTGATGCATTTCTAAATTCATTTGTTTCTCAGAAACGCATAAGATTAGCAGGTATCTTTGTTCAGAAATTATATAATTAAATAACGTAATCCATTTTTTTTTTTTTTTTTTTTTTTTTTTTTTTTTACAAGCAATTTAAGAATACTGCAAGCAAATAAAATACTGTCATAATTAGCGTTTTGAATAGAATTTCCGGAAGCGATAGCATGGGAAGGGAGAAAAACCTGCAATCATTTGAGAAACTATTATATCTCAACAGGGTTATACAAGTATTTTATTTACCAAAAAGAAAAACGCTATTCGATTCCAAATTCCTTCAATAGTTAGACTTATAACTTTTATACTTTAACAAATTAAAATTTATTTGAAAATGGGTCGAACTTTCGCATTATTGAGAAGTTAATTTAAAAACCACCAAGAAGTATATATCCAAAGATTAAGCTATATTAAGTTCTTTATCGCTGTTAATAATTTTACAAATCATGTTTTCTGTCCTACAGATCTTGAGAACAGTTAAGTCTAGTTCCGGTCCGGCCAGTCTGTATGTAGAAAAATAATGCAAGCTTGATTTTGGCCCGGCATGAGTCAGCTAAAAAAATATTAAAACTGATTACACACAATGTAACTCTCCGATGCCAATCTCTACACTATATATTTTTATATTGATGCTGTCAAAGTAGTATAGCTCGCGATGCACGTTTATACTTATTCTCGTTAAAACCATTTTCTGTTTCTGCTTAAATCTTCAGAACGGGCGGGCAGCCCCGAAATTTTTTTTATCGGCCCGTTCAATTTTTTTGCCGGCCTGGCCCTGCCCGTTTATGTTATTTGTCATCCTAGCCCATTGAAAAAACTATTCTAAATCTGCCGGCCCAACCCGGCCCGTTTGAAAATTCGAAACGATTCCGCCGGCCCGCGGGCCGGGTCCTTGCAGACCTCTGCAGTACATGTCAGCTCCATTTATACGATTGTGGAGAATCATTTTTAATCATTGGTAAAAAGAAAAAAATAATTAATTTAGACAAACTTATAAAGTCTGTGATTTTTTTTATCCACTAAGTAACTCGTTTTTTGTCATCATTAACTCAGTGTGTCTATGACGGCCAATTATCTAACTTGTTATATAGGCCCTAATGGGAAGAGGGATTTCCCTCCGTAGGGGTCTTTTTAAGGGAACTTAACCCGTATTTACACAAGAAAATTCATGGTTTAAAAAAAACACGGAAAACTCCGAACGGTTAGGCCGACGACGACCCCGATTGGGTTTGAATCCAGCACCTGCCATCTACCACTTTCGGAGGCAGAACCTCTCGGCCACTGGTGGGACCATGTGTGTAGAAAAAGCCTATTTATTGTTGGGATACTACAGTTTTAGTTTTTATTTGAAGAGTCTGTTATATATTAAGTGTGAATTTTAAATTAAGCTATTAAAAATAACAGAACCTGTTCACCCCGAGCCACTTAACTTTGCATAAAGCTGACATTAGCCGATGTCCCCGCACTTCATTTACTCCTTATGATGCCGATAACATGATTATGACGAGGGTCGATCCAAAAATAAGGTTCCAAAAGAGCTCCAGCCGTAGGGAAAGGTGAAATACGGCAACAGCCGGGTTGCGCGACTGTTCCCGCACTCGCGATTTCCCTGGCCGTGCTTTTCCTCGCCGCTCATTCTTGGTTTAACAGACGTCCAAGATGGAAGATCCCATTGTTGATCAGGCCAAATGCAACATTCGTTTCTTAATTAGCTTTTTTTTTTTTTTTTTTTTTTTTGCTGGGAAAATTTAGTTTAGCTATCACAAAGCGCCGGCGAGGACGATTGACAGCCGCCGTAACGTTGCTTTAAGACCAGTGGCGCAGCCAGATTTCGGTTCTAGAGGGGGGGGGGGGAGTTTCTGATAAAGATGTTTGCCGGTTATTTGAATCGCCGTTTTATAGAATCAGTGCTAATTAGAATATTCACTCTATAATACTTAAACTCAAAGCGCATCTGTGTGGCAGAAAATCACCATTCTTTTAGCATAATACGTCTCAGAAAAATGATTTAGTTCAAATAACCAATTTTTACTTAACTAATCCATGTAATATGCACTTTCAGAGTTTTAAATAGAATTTTTCCACTTAATTGAATCACTTTATTAAATTAAATCTGATTCAATAAAGCGGAGGATACCAAAATACGCCATAACGTTTAAATGTTAAGTTTGGTTTTGATTCATATAAGCGCAATTATAGCGATCTTTCTTAGCTCTGGGAGGGGTTTTAACCCTGAAACAACCCCCTTGGCTGCGTCACTGAGTGTTGTTATGAGTGTATAGGAATACTAAGCGATAATGTTGCCACAATTTTTCAGTCACGTAAATAATGGCGCCCTTCACTGAGTGCCAAGAGCCAAAATGCGCCCCTGGTTACTGAAAGGTTGGACAGCCCTGATGTACACCATAGTATTTCAATTTGAGAATTTGAATAAAAAAATATATATACAGCCTAACTTTAAAATAAAATAAAATGCTGAGATCGTAATTAAAAGTTTCAAAGTATCAGGAATATTAATATGACAGGTGGAAGTTAAAATGGCTATGGTATACAGGATGATTAATAAAGATGAAGCCAACAGCTTGTTTCCTTAAATATTTCCTGTAGACGCATTATTTCAAATTAAAATGTTTGGTACAAACAAGGTGCAAAGATTGATGACATAAGTTTCAACCCTCTGGATGATCTATTTTAGAGAATGCACTAATTAAATTTAATACCATAAGATAAAATGTCCATTTAGAAAAATCTCCCTTATAATTTCCAGAATGAAACACAAAAAATCCATCTTGATATCGGCAAAATTCATATTGATATTAAAGTCTTAAATTTGTGATTTACACCACTTAAGCATGCGATGCGCGATATTGGTGTATTTGGAAAGCAAAATCCGGTTCCTCTACAAAATTATACGTTATTTTAACGGACATATCTCCGTTAATTTTGCAGATACCATGTACCTTGTGAATCAATCACGAGCGTGACTTGTATTTAATGTACAAGGGGCGAGTATTAATAATCATTGTAAATACATAACTAACTTACAAAATATGAAAGTGCGAGGGATTATGCTAATTTAGACACTGTTGATATTCATATTGATGTATCAACAAAATAAAGAGATTTTAAAGAATCGTTTGAATATTATGATAATGATTTGGATAAATTGAATGAGAATTGTTGACTTTTTCATTGTAAGAGAATGGAACTTTAAAGTATTCATATAAATTTATTTGTAAGGTTATTTATTTTTTGTACATATATATATACTTACCATCTTTTACTTTACATTTTAGTATATCAGTTTTGGAAATTTTCTTATACTCGTATATAAGCTGACTCCCCTACTTTAAAGGCAAAAAAGTGACCAAAAATTCTCGGCTTATACACGGAAATATATTCATAGGTATAACCAGCCTTTTGAACGGGGGGGGGGGGGCCAGATTTTGTAACCCGGACCTGTTGGGTGCAAACGATATCTTATATAATTAAACCTGTTAAAACAGAATCTAACGAGACTGCTCGAATTTCCGTTTTAAACAAGTTTTTATCTTAGAAGGTATAATTGTGTGGTATTTTTTTTAAAGGGCCCAAACACAATTTTGATTTTGTGAGGGGTTTAGAAAAAATTCAAAACTAAATCTAATGGTAAAAAAAGATATATAAATTTTCTTACAGCAGTCATATAAGACACTAGCTGACCCGCCCGGCGTTGCCCGGGTCCGTATTAACAATATTAAACGAACTTGAAATTTGTATGATTTTATCATTAATTCGAAACATACAGAAATGCATTGTCTGAAATATGTGGCCACTGACTGTGCGAAAAATCGGTTTAAAAAACAGCTAATGTTAAGCTCTAAAAATAATCAAAATGAGCGATGAGAAATGTGGGAGGGAATATGTATCCAACGACTGGGTGATTTTCGTGTTAAAGTGTTGATATTTATCGAAAATCACAGTTAAGTTACGTAACTAATTATTTTTTTTCACATAGAAATCCCAAGTGAAATATTTTGAATTTCAAACTAATTATATCACTCTTAAATCCCACTATACCATGAATGAAATCGATACTCGCTCGTAGCTAAAGTGTTGGTATGTAGTATTATAATTTCAGAGCCATTTAACAAAAGTAAGTGTTATTTTTAATCAAATCATGCATAATGTCCACTCTATGGATAAATTCCTAACCGTAAACTTTTTTACCGTAACCATAACCTGCCTGTAACCTAACTTTGACTTAACAGTACCTTACCGTAAATTAAATATAACATAAATGTAACCTAGCCTTCACTTTATTGTAACATATCCTTATTCTAACCATAAAACAAATGCAATTTAACTTTAACCTAACTGCGACCTAACTGTAACTTAACGGGATATTAAATATAATCAAAGACTTACCGTAATGTAATTGCAACCTAAATGTTACCAAACCATATATTGGTTTCATGTCCATGGAAATTATTTTGTCTTGTTCGGATCTGGTTATGATTCATTAGAACATTTTTGTCGGGTTCAGATTTTAGGTATTTTTTGATATTGAGTTATAATGTTCGGGTCGTATTCATGTCGATGGAAATTATTTTGCCTTGCTCGGATACAATTATGGTTTTTGGAATATTTTTGTCGGGAACAGATTTGTTTCAATTCAGATTTCGGCTTTTTCTTCAAATGGAATTTTTGGGTTCGGGTTTTCTTGCGTGTTCACGGAAATTATGCTGCCTTGTTCGAATAAGAACATGCTTCACTGGAATATTTTTTTTCAAGTTCAGATTTGGTTCAGTTCAGATTTCGTGATTTTTTTCAAAGAATTTTTTTAGGTTCAGATTCGGTTCAGGTGAATGGAAATTTTTTGTCTTATTCAGATCCGGTTACGATTCTTTGGAATATTTTTTATCAGGTTCCGTAAATTATAGGTATCAGGTATATGGTTCGATTCAAATTTCAGGTATTTTTTCAAATAGAATTTTTAGGTTCGGATCTCGTTCATGTCCACGGAAATTATTTTGTCATACTCGAATCCAGTTATGATTCTTTCGAATATTTTGGTCGAATTTAGATGTGGTTTGGGTCAAATTTCAGTTTTTTTCAAATCGAATTTTTTAGGTTCGAGTTGGGTTTATGTCCATAGAAATTATTTCGTCTTGCTTGGATTGGGTTATAGTTCTTTGGAATATTTTTGTCAGGTCCAGATTTGGTTCAATTCAGATTTCAAGTTTTTTCTTCAAATATAACTGTTGAGTTCGAGTCTTCTTGCATGTTCACTTCTTGCGCATTCTTCTTGTTCGAATAAGGACATGCTTCACTGGAATATTTCTGCCAAGTTCAGATTTCGTTCAGTTCGCGATTTTTTCAAAGAAATTTTTTGGGTTCGGATTGTGTTCATGTCCATGGAAATATTTTGTCTTGTTTGGATCCGGTTGCGTTTGTTTGGAATAGTTTTGTCAGATTCAGATTTGGTTCGATTCAAATTTCAGGTATTTTTTGAATGGGAGTTTTAGGTTCGTATCGGGTTCATGTCCACGGAAATTATTTTGTCTTACTCGAATCCGGTTATGGTTCTTTCGAATACTTTGGTCAGATTTAGATGTGGTTTGGGTCAAAGTTCAGGATTTTTCAAACGAAGTTTTTTAGTTTTGAGCTGGGCTTATGACCATGGAAAGTACTTTGTCTTGCTGGGATCGGGTTATAATTCTCTGGAATATTTTTATCGGTTTCAGATTTCGTTCGAGTCATATTTCGGGTTTTTTAAAGAAAATATTTAGGTTCGGGTCAGATTTCATGCCCATGAAAATTATTTTTCCTTGTTTGAATCGGGTTATGCTTCACTTGAACATTTTTGCGGGATTCAGATTTGGTTCGGGTCAGTTATCAAATCCATAGTTTTTCCCAAACAGAATTTTTAGACCAGGGTCGGGTTTATACTCACGGAAATTTTGTGTATCACGGATCGGAGTGTGGTCTGTTTTTTTTTTCTGGTTGGAATCGGGTTATGTTTAAATTAGTCTAAACATTAAGGTTATAATCAGTTTTGCTACTATTCTTTTTATGGCTATTTCTGATAGATAATTTACTTAGCTATTTGATAATTTATTATGGTGAATGAATCGTTTGCGGATACAAACAATTGTACGCCAAACAGCTATTTTATTTTTGTTTTAAAAGCAAATTAAAGCCATATTATAATTTTAAATTGAATAGAACACATTTAAATTTAATCAATGATTAAAAAAATAAACTCATAGAAAACTGTTGTGCAATGATTTTTACTGCAACACAGCTAATGACTCATACATTCTAATGTTCGAAATGACAAAAATATGCGTAGAACCATATAGTAAAAATAAATTAATAGAGTGGCAGTATAATGTCTTGGGGTGACGCAAAAAATGTAACTCTAAAATCCGCGACTTTAAGTCCAAATAAGCACCAACAAAACCATATGCTTTGAAACTCCGATCAATTCAAACTGGTTTAAACCAGTATTTCTTTGTTTTTGTTTTTTACCTTTTAAACTGTTATTGAATAGATGACTAAAATTTCGTTTAAAAAATAACGTTTTGTGCCATTATTGCCTGTAATACACGATCAGAATGCATGAAAGATACAATTAGATCAATCATAGGCAAGAATTATTTGATTATTTTTATCATATGATTTTGAAATATCAATATTCGCGTTTGAAATGAAATAGACGCCCTCTCGCAGACAATGTCTGAAACGAAATAGAACTGATACCGTGAGCATCTTCCACTGAAATCTGTGTTTAAAAGGCCGATAAATAAATAAACAGTTCTAAATTAAATAAAAAAACAGTTCTATAACGCATGCAACGTTGGGTTCTTTGTATTAAAATTATCTAAAATCAAAATTTTATACACAAAGTTTAGATCTATAATATAAAAAAGTACATTTGACTTACTCATGGCAAAATAACATGACAGCAACACAATGCTTGCATGATTCGCTTGCTCCAGCTGCATGGAACAAACAGCATTACGTAAACAAACGATTATCAGGTCTATACAACGTCACCTTTCGGTCATTACAAACGCGAATAAAAGCATCATTTAAGACTTTGCTTGAAAAATCAACATTCTTTCGTTAATGTCTTAAAATCGTCTGCACTCTGAAATCTAGAATTTAGATTAATATTATTATTTAAGTGTTCATGCATGATTTTAAAAGAATCTTTTCATCACTATATTTTATATATTGACATGGAATTATAAATATGTTGTTAAATCATAAACATTTTTCATCTACGTTATAAAGTATTAAAAATTTCTGAAAAAAAAGAGAAAACTTTTAGTAATACAATTTTTTACTTCAAATCATATGTTTTCAATATTTTATTTAATTTTGTTTTGACATTTAATTATTTTTAATTTTCCAATTTCAATTATTTTAAAAGCACACATTTATTTTAATAAATAATATAATAGAAAAAACATTTAAAAAAATTACGATTTCTTCGTAAAATATGCTTCAGCTGTAATTCATTTCTTCCAATCTGTCTTATTAATACAAAATTCCTTCCTCGTGCTTTATTTTGAGACATTAAAATTTCAGCGATAAATGGTTTCCTCTTGCAAACCTTTCTTTTTTCGGTTTACTTCGCCACCACCTATCTTTTTCCTCCATGGCGTACAGCAGCTGTGATTAAAAAAAAAAAAATCCTCATTTAAACTGACAGTTTGCCAGTCTATGAATTTTAAAGATCAGTCTCAGTTTTTAAAATTATTTCTGCGAAAATTTTATGCAACCAACCAACCATAAGAGAATGAAAAGGAAAAAAGCTAAAAAAAAAGCGATTTTTTATGAGAGTGAGGTTTGGAATTTAATTAATTACTTAGTTAATAAATAGAATTTTGAAATTCTGAGCGTCAGGTGCATCAGGAGAGATATTGGGCTACTCTCAGAAAAATTTTGAGCTTCGTACGTACCGTAGTTTTCGCTAACTGTCGCAGACACACACACAGAGCGATTTGTTATTTTATTAACTAGCTGACCCGCCCGGCGTTGCCCGGGTACGAACTTGAAATTTATATGATTTTATCATTAACTCGAAACATGCAGAAATGCATTGTCTGAAATACGTAGCCACTGACTGTGTGAAAAATCAGTTTAAAAAACAGCTTTTTTAATCTTTAAAAATACTCAAAATAAGCGATGAGAAACACGGGAGGGAATATGTATCCAACGACTGCGTGATTTTCGTGTTAAAGTGTTGATATTTATCAAAAATCACTGTTAAGTCACGTAACTAATTATTATTATTTTTTTTACATAGAAATCCCAAGTGAAATATTTTGAATTTCAAACTAATTATATCACTCTTAAATCCGAATATACCATGCATGAAATCGATACTCGCTGGTAGCTAAAATGTTGGTATGTAGTATTATAATTTCAGAGCCATTTAACAAAAGTGTTATTTTTAATCAAATCAAGCGTTATGTTCACTCTATGGATAAATTCCTAACCGTAAACTTTTGTACCGTAACCATAACCTGCCTGTAACCTAACTTTGAATTAACAGTACCTTATCGAAAATTAAATATAACATAAATGTAACCTAGCCTTCACTTTATTGTAACCTATCCTTATTCTAACAATAACATAAATGCAATTTAACTTTAATCTAAATTTAACTTAACCGTGACCTAACTGTAACCTAACGGGAAATTAAATATAATCAAAGACTTACAGTAATGTAATTGCAACCTAAATGTTACCGAACCATATATTGGTTTCATGTCCATGGGAATTAATTTGTCTTGTACGGATCTGTTTATGATTCATCAGAACATTTTTGTCGGGTTCAGATTTCGTTCGGTTCAGATTATAGGTATTTTTTGATATTGAGTTTTAATGTTCGGGTCATATTCATGCCCATGGAAATTATTTTGCCTTGCTCGGATACAGTTGTGGGTCTTTAGACTATTTTTGTCGGGAACAGATTTGTTTCAATTCAGATTTCGGCTTTTTCTTCAAATGGAATTTTTGGGTTCGGGTTTTCTTGCGTGTTCACGGAAATTATGCTGCCTTGTTCGAATAAGAACATGCTTCACTGGAATAATTTTTTCAACTTCAGATTCGGTTCAATTCAGATTTCGTGATTTTTTCAAAGAAATTTTTTAGGTTCAGATTCGGTTCATGTAAATGGAAATTTTTTGTATTATTCAGATCCGGTTGCGATTCTTTGGAATATTTTTTATCAGATTCCGATTTGGTTGGATTCAAATTTTAGGTATTTTTTCAAATAGAATTTTTAGGTTCGGATCTCGTTCATGACCACGGAAATTTTTTTGTCTTACTCAAATCCAGTTTTGATTCCTTCGAATATTTTGGTCGAATTTAGATGTGGTTTGGGTCAAATTTCAGTTTTTTTTCAAATTGAATTTTTTGGTCCGAGTTGGGTTTATGTTCATAGAAATTATTTCGTCTTGCTTGGATTGGGAATGTTTGGAATATTTTTGGAATATTTTTGTCAGGTCCAGATTTGGTTCAATTCAGATTTCGGGTTTTTTCTTCAAATATAACTGTTGAGTTCGGGTCTTATTGCCTGTTCACGGAAATAATTCTGTCTTGTTCGAATAATGACATGCTTCACTGGAATATTTTTGCCAAGTTCAAATTTCGTTCAGTTCGCGATTATTTCAAAGAAATTTTTTGGGTTCGAATTGTGTTCATGTCCATGGAAATATTTTGTCTTGTTTGGATCCGGTTGCGTTTCTTTGAGATAGTTTTGTCAGCTTCAGATTTGGTTAGATTCAAATTTCAGGTATTTTTTTGAATGGGAGTTTTAGGTTCGTATCGGGTTCATGTCCAAGGAAATTATTTTGTCTTACTGGAATCCGGTTAAGGTTCTTTCGAATACTTTGGTCAGATTTAGATGTGGTTTGGGTCAAAGTTCAGGATTTTTCAAACGGAGTTTTTTAGGTTTGAGTCGGGTTTATGACCATGGAAAATATTTTGTCTTGCTGGGATCGGGTTATAGTTCTCTGGAATATTTTTATTGGTTTCAGATTTCGTTCGAGTCATATTTCGGGTTTTTTTAAAGAAAATATTAAGGTTCGGGTCAGGTTTCATGCTCACGAAAACTATTTTTCCTTGTTTGAATCGAGTTATGCTTCACTTGAACATTTTTGCACATTCAGATTTGGTTCTGGTCAGTTATTAAATCCATAGTTTTTTCCAAACAGAATTTTTAGGTCAGGGTCGGGTTTATACTCACGAAGTTTTGTGTATCACGGATCTAAGTATGGTCTGTTTTTTTTCTGGTTGGGATCGGGTTATGTTTAAATTAGTCTAAACATTAAGGTTATAATCAGTTTTGCTACTATTCTTTTTATGGCTATTTCTGGTAGATAATGTACTTTGTTATTTGGTAATTTATTATGGTGAATGAATCGTTTGCGGATACAAACAATTATACGCCAAACAGCTATTTTATTTTTGTTTTAAAAAACAAATTAAAGCCATATTACAATTTTAAATTGAATAGAACACATTTAAATTTAATCAGTGATTAAAAAAATAAACTCATAGAAAAGTGCTGTGTAATGTTTTTTACTGCAACACAGCTAATGACTCTGTGTAATGTTCGTAATTCTAATGTTCGAAATGCCAAAAATATGCGTACAACCATATAGTAAAAAGAAATTAATAGAGTGGCAGTATAATGTCTTGGGGTGACGCAAAAAATGTAACTCTAAAATCCGCGACATTAAGTCCAAATAAGCACCAACAAAACCATTTGCTTTGAAACTCCGATCAATTCAAACTGGTTTAAACCAGTATTTCTTTGTTTTTGTTTTTTACCTTTTAAACTGTTATTGAATAGATGACTCAAATTTTATTTCAAAAATAAGGTTTTGTGCCATTATTGCCTGTAATACACGATCAGAATTCATGAAAGATACAATTAGATCAATCATAGGCAAGAATTATTTGATTATTTTTATCATATGACTTTGAAATATCAATATAGAAGCATCATTAAAGACTTTTCTTGAAAAATCAACATTCTTTCGTTAATGTCTTAAAATCGTCTGCACTCTGAAATCTAGATTTTAGATAAATATTATTATTTAAGTGTTCATGCATGATTTTAAAAGAATCTTTTCATCATTATATTTTATATATTGACATGGAATTATTAATATGTTGTTAAATCATAAACATTTTTCATCTACGTTATAAAGTACTAAAAATTTCTGAAAAAAAGAGAAAACTGTTAGTAATACAATTTTTTACTTCAAATCATATGTTTTCAATATTTTATTTAATTTTGTTTTGACATTTAATTATTTTTAATTTTCCATTTTCAATTATTTTAAAAGCAAACATTTGTTTTAATAAATAATATAATAGAAAAAAAACATCTAAAAAAATTATTATTTCTTCGTAAAATATGCTTCAGCTGTAATTCATTTCTTCCAATCCGTCTTATAATTGCAAAATTCCTTCCCCGTGTTTTATTTTGAGACATTAAAATTTCAGCGATAAATGGTTTCATATTGCAAACCTTTTTTCTTTTCGGTTTACTTCGCCACCACCTATATTTTTCCTCCATGGCGTATAGCAGCTGTGATTAAAAAAAAAAAAAAAATCCTCATTTAAACTGACAGTTTGCCAGTCTATGAATTTTAAAGGTCAGTCCCAGTTTTTTAAATTATTTCTGCGAAAATTTTATGCAATCAACCAACCATAAGAGAATGGAAGGGAAAAAAAAACTAAAAAAAAGCGATTTTTTATGAGAGTGAGTTTTGGAATTTAATTAATTACTCAGTTAATAAATAGAATTTTAAAATTCTGAGCGTCAGGAGCATCAGGAGAGATATTGGGCTACTCTCAGAAAAATTTTGAGCTTCGTACGTACCGTAGTTTTCGCTAACTATCGCAGACACACACACACACACACACACAGAGCGATTTGTTATTTTATTAATATAGATATAGATAGACTGTGTGTGGACACAAGTGTAAAACTTTTAGGTACTCTAACGTCTAATAAAAATTAAAAAAAGATTTTTATTATGCTGGAAACTTCTATAGATGCAAAAGAAAGCTGTATGATATCTAAAATATTGTATTAATCAAAGTCTTGTAGATGTAATTTAGTCGGATGATAAATCTCATCCGGATAAAATACATATACATGTGTGTGTATGCGCGTAAACGAGCAGCATAATTATGAACATAATAATAAATGTCACAATAAATAAAAAAGTTAAAGTATTTAGTCAAATTTTATGATAAAACCCTATTATAAACTCAGATCTCAGTGCCACAATAAAAATATTACTGCTGGTGTTTCGTAACCAGGTACCACGTCGGATTAGGCGTACCATTGATGGTTTCAGTTATAAGTAAACAAAGTAAGTACAAAAGTTTAAGTACTAAAGTCACTTAAACTCGATAACTTTTTATTTATCAAAAAATAGAATACGCAATTCGATTCCAAATCGCTTCAATAGACAAGTCTATTAAAATCGAATCTTGTGCCATAATTTTGTGCCTTTACGTTAAAAAAAAAAGTTATAAAATACAGTAGAACCTGTCTAAAGTGACCACCTTTGGGACAGGTTAAAATGGTCACTATATAGAGGTGGTCACTTTATGGAGTGTCTTTCAAAATAGCACATTAAAATATTGTCATCTCAAAAAATAAAATATAAGTAAGGAAAAATGCACTTTCTTAAGTAATGAACTGATTAATTAACAATAATAACTGATTCATTAATTTAAAATATGAAGAATAAAGAATAATTTACTTATAACTCACATTATTTCTTTTGAATACAGTTGAAATTCCGTAGTAATTTATTTAAATAACTCATACAGACAAGGCACTCTGTAATTTACATGCATTTTTATTTATATCGTAATTGCATAAAGGTAATTTTTCTACGACTGGCGAAATAAACTTTCCAGTAAAAATCACCTTAGACAGGTGCAGATATTGCAAAAAGTGACAATTCGGCCTCTTTATACTTTAAGCAAGTAGTAACTATAAGAGATAAATCCCTGTACTTTTTTAATGGATCAAAATAAAATTTCAGAAAATGACCAATTTAGACTTTTTGTTTAAAAATTTTCAACATGCAGAAAAATGGATGGTCACATTTTACATGTTCAAATAACATTGACAAAAACAGGCTAACTGGTCACTTTACACAGGTAGACACATTAGGGTGGTCACATTACAGGACAATTCTCATATTATTTTATATGAGCGCAAGTAAAATTTTCCAAAAGTTGTTACTTTAGCCAGGTGGCCACTTTACCAAGGTGGTCACTTTAGCAGGTTCCACTGAATGTCAGAAAGTTTCGCGTTTGTTAAGCACGGATTTCAGAACCACTTTAAGAGAGTATAATAAACTAGTCTTACTTTCTTTGGTTTACCGTGGCTTCTGGAGATTTAACATCATGTTGGAAGTTACTCTTTCTTTAAAAATATCCTGAATTGTCCTGCAATTTTTTGCAGATTTTTCTAAAGCTCGTTTTCTCTTTTCTGGTCGTCCCATATTTTTAAAATAAACTTGATAAAGTGCGAAGTTTATTTACAAATTAAATATAATTTTTTTGGCCCATTTCGGAATGATACAAGCCAAGAGAATGAAAACTGAATAAAACAGATTTTTCTGTTCTCGGAAAACCCTATAATGTGATTGGCAGGCTTTAATTTATTATTATTATTATTATTTAAAAGATAAAAATTATTAAGGATAGCTTCTATATCTAGATGCAAATTAGAGATGAGTTCGGGGTCGTTTTCCGGGGCCCGGGCCCGCCCGAGCCCGAAAGATTTTTTGTTGTCCGAGCCCGTCCGAGCCCGATACGAAAACTATACAAAACAAAATTGTATAGTATTTAGTCTTGGTTTAGTAAGAGTCTTGAGACCCCTTAAAAGAGGTGAAATATAAATAATAGATAGTAGTATAATTTTTTTCGAATTAAATTTTTTACGTTAAAAAATACCGTTTTCTTGTAAATGACATGTGTTATTGTCCCTTTTAAAAACAAAAAGTGATTACTTTGATTACAGTTTGTGTTAACGTACTCTATATTTTGTTTTGCATGTTGCAGCCTAGAGCAGACCCCGAAGAGAAAATGAAAAGAAACTAAAAAATGAAAATGAAATAAAAGAAAAAGAAAATTCTTCTTCTTCGCACTAATAATCCAACAGATTGTTGATATGTAACATAAGTATCAGTGTTCACTATTTATTCTTACAACTAAACTATACTTAAACTAATAATTTATTTATCATGTCTTCTCACCCTTGGCTTACAATGGTTTGACATTCATAGCATTTTTACCTCGTTTAACCTTCATTTGCGTGAGACGCATGACTGATTTAAAATGTAACGGCTGTGTAAAATCACAGTTATTACCAAAAAAAAAAAAAAAAAAAAAAAAAAGTAAGATTAGAAAGCAACGTCTTAAGTTAAATATATAATGCATTTTTAAGTTAAATATATAAATACATTATTTTTTCTTTAAAAAAAAACTCTAAGTGTTTTTTTTTTTTTTTTTTTTTTTTTAAGTCAGTATTATTTTCAGTATATAAGCGTTTAAAATGCCGTTATTCAAAGATATTTTTTTGGCTTTCAAAATTAATTCTTAATATACCTTTAACAATTTCAGCAAATAAATATTGACGAAAATTGTGTCACAGCATAATCGAAATTTGCAACAAATTCTATTTTCTCCTTTTTACTTACTCATCATACGTAGTATAGGGTAAGTCTTGCAATCGTTTTGAAAATCGAAAATTTTTTTGACGGATTTACACGTTTTAGATAGTGGAGATTCCGAAAAACATATTTTTAGAAAAAAAAAATTGCCGTCCGTCTGTCTGTCTGTCTGTCTGTAAACGCTCTATCTCCCGAACGAATTGAGATAGAGACTTGAAATTTTGTCTGTAGTTAGTATGTAAGAATGGGACGAACCCTATTTAATATCAACAACCTCGATTATCCGGAACTATTTTTTTCGGACTCTCGAAAAATTCGTTCTGATGAAAGGTATATAAAAATTTTCGAATTTTTTTGTTCTAAAGAATGGACGTAAAAGGCAATAAAATAATACACATTTTGCATATAAAACGAAGTCGATCGGATTATTAGTTGCCGATATATTTGTAATCCTGTTTTCCACATTCTTCGATTTTTCATGACCCTGTATTTCATTCAAATTTCAATTCAGAGGTATATTTTAATTGGAAATGAGACGCCTAATCCGACGCAGTTAATTGTTAGTTAATAGAGTTATTATTTTTGAAGTTATAAGGATGTTTCTTTTACGCAGTTTGGTACTACTTGAGTAGTTTGGCGTTTTATATAATTTGTCGAAATTGGTACATCAGCAGTTCTTTAATACAGAATTACTATGTATATTAACAATATTTAAATTTTGTTTATGAATTGCAATGCATTGTATAAATAGTTTTCACATGTTTTATTTTCATATACATATCCATGATGGGTAAGTATTACGGTGGCCCCCAACGACTAGTTCTTTTCTTTTCTTTTTTTTTAACAATAATTCTAACAATATTATTCTTATATTGTGAAAATATAAGCAGATTATTGCGTTATTTTCAATTTAATCCACATATTTTCTCAATATCGAAATTTCGTTGGATTTGTTGGATTTCCAATTTTAAAGAGACCAAATATTAAGCTAAAAAGTATAATTTGCTTAATATTAGTCGGGCCACCCCCCTGAATTCAACATTGGTCATGTATATTTTTAGATAAGAAAGATAATCGTGAAAAATTATTTATGCATCAGAAATGATTGTGTTCCGGTATTTTGATTACCACGATTTCTGCGTAGCATTTTTCGTTCTCATTAATCGCAGAGTTTTGCAAATACACATGGCGAAGATACCAAAACAGAGTCGTAACCAGAATGATAACACTGAGGGAGCTTTAAAATATTTGAATGGGGCTAATCCACGGGGAATTTTTCTTCCACTTTAATAAAGAATAAATTTAGATAGAAGATAAGTACTGTTGACTATCGAGGATTTTGATGTAAAAGCTAAAAACAAAAAACTTCCAAAATTTAAAATCTATAACAGGAGCACATCAATTTACATGTTAAAAAAAGTCTTTCAAATTTGGAGATCTTGGCAAATAATGTGTATCTAAAATAATATAATTCAGATTTTTTTTCATTAGAAAATATGATTAATTTTTACCTGAGTATTAAATACCTCTTGAGGGTATAAAATATCTCTTGTACAGGCTGCTCGATATTAAAAATACTTTATTAGGAATAATAATAAAGTATTACAGCTAATAATTTTATCACTTTTCAACATCTCTTACGTATTTATAATACTATAATATATATTCTAACAATTTTAAATTATTCGCAATAAAAATTTTTATATATTTAATGTAATGTAGGATTGTATTAAATTATTATAAGAGCTAGAGGGAGAGGAGTGTGGACTTAAGAGAATACTAGAGGGAACTTAAGTCCACCTTGCCCCATTTGATGGTCATGTAACCAAAATAACGGTATTTAAAATATTGAAACACAATCAGTCCTGCTATATATACGATGTGTTGGAAAGTCAACGAAAGATGCAAGCCGAGGTTTTCCATCAATCTTGACTGCTTTTCAGACTATCTTGGTCACGTGACAGTCAATAGAAGTGGAAGTATAATTTAATAGAAATGGAAGGAAATTTTTTACATGATTCATGCTGTATCTCTTAGAAATTAAATGGTTTCGAATCGAACATGGTCAAATTAACACCTTACACCACGAATCAAGAAAAATTTGGTATTTATAATTTATTCACATAACATATTTTATGCTAGAAATTTTGTTTAACATTAGTATTTTATTTTTGATTCACATCAAAAATTTTTTTTGAGACTTCGTTTGGAAATTGTACAATAATCCTGTATCCCTTTATTCACCATGAACTTTTTGCATGTATTTATAATATCGATTATTTAGAATTTCCTTTATGTATATGGGTTTTTTAAAAATAATTTTTGAACTATATAAATATTTTATGCAAGCCTATTACTTGTCTCAAACTTTCTGTAAACAGGAGAATTTTACCATAGACAATGTATAAATAAAATATTTTTCTTCTTATTTATTTTGCAATCCTATCTACTAACCTTCCGCATTTTTAAAATCAAATTAAAACTGATTTTTTAATACAAAGTGTTAGTTAACAATTATAAATTAAACATTTTTTTTTGGTTTAAATTATGTTTATTTGCCGTGAAAAAAATCCCCCCCCCCTCTCCCGAAAACTTCGCAGTTATTGCATATGAAGCAACTATGTAAGTTTTGGAAGGCGAATTCTATACATTTAATTTGTATTTTGAATAACCACTAGTTACAAAGGAATTTATTATTATTTGAAAATATTTTTTCAGGATGTGAAGAGAAAATGACTCAGATAAAAGGCAAATTGTTATAAAGCAGTGTAACAACAAAAATGCGCATTTATAAAATATACATTTATTACTGTGCAAATATGAATTGTACAAAATATTTCAGACATAGCAACAGGGGTATTTATAAATTATGTAACATAATTTCTATATAAATAGATTTACAGTTGCTGAATCTGTCGATTAATAAATATATCTGTAAGAAAAAAATCAATATTGCTTAACCTTAAATAGGGAAAAATGTGATCATTACATTATGAATGATTTGCCTGAAGCAGTAAACTGAACAGAACATTTTATAAAGTCTAATCTATAAAACTTTATGATACTACGCTGATAGACCGAAAAGCGGCAGCACAGACAATCACTTCATCGAGTCCACGGATGAAACCCTAGTATTAGTTAAATCTCGATTCGCATATTAAAACGTAATCGGTCTGCGAAGTCATATCTTGGTAGAAAACACCTAAACACACGATTTTAGCGGTTGACTCATAGGTTTACCATTATGTTTTCCTGCTCCCAGTTCTCCATGTTTTCATACTTTTGGGTGCAGGAAAACACAATGGTAAGCCTACGAGTCAACCGTTAAAATTAGGGTGTTATAAGGAAAGGACAGCTGACGTCACTGTGGGCAAAATTACCGTGGATCCATTTTTTGCCCGTCTTTAAGACTCCTACTGTATACTAGAAGTCAAGGCGATCTGATTTGTCTACAAGTAGTCTGATTTGGCTGGGATTAAAAGTTCTGTTGTATGATTGGTCAACTTGGACCATGATGATTCTGGTAATGATCGCTAAAGCAAAAATGTAATTGGTAGATTGGTTGAAGGAAGCGTTTGTTTGTAAACATGTTTTTTTCTTATTTGTTTTCCACCAAGATAAGACTTGGCAAGGGAAAGTGTAGGGGAGGGGGAATCCGAACCATAACTCCAAGTTGTAACCCTATTAGAGTGTTTTTCTACGGCCGGCCGAAATCCGTTTGGTAGTCTATCCTTTTGATAGAAGTCATACAATAAAAGGAAAATATATTCATTTTTTCTTGATTGTACAATGTTTTTATACTTTAGTCACCAATTGCGTTGTAATATGCGAATCGAGATTTAACTAATCCTAGTTCATCCGTGAACTCGATGAGGGGATTGTCTGTGTGCAGCCGCCTTCATGTCTATGATATATTGCAAGTCATATCTTCTCCTGTACGCCGTCGGTAGCTTTGGACTAGTTTTCGTGTCATCAACAAAGCTGAGTGGCATGCAGCAGAAGTACACAATCTCTTTCAAAGAGAAAGTTTTGTTTTAGGCTAAGTTGTGTTACTAAGCTCAATGAATTTCAAATTTTTCTATGGATAGAAAAAATACTTTCATTGTAACTTAGTATTTTAAAAATTGCCATAATCTTACTGGGGTAGACATTGATTCACTTCAAATGAAGGTGGAAAAGCATTCATTTCGTTTTAACGTGAATCTAGTTGACCGAGAGGCAGCAGCCCAGACAATCGAGTTTACGGATGAAAATCTAGGATTAATTGAATTTCGATTCGCATATTAAAACGGAATAGGTCTGCCAAGTCATACCTTGATGGAAAACACTTAAAAATCCGACTTTAACGGTTGACTCATAGGTTTACTATTGTGCTTTCCTGCAACCAAAAGTATGAAAACATGGAGGATTGGGAGCAGAAAAACATAATGATAAACCTATGAGTTAACTGTTAAAATTGTGTTTTTAGGTGTTTTCCACCAAGATGTGCTTCGAAAACCAATGGAGGATATTCCAAATCTGCGTTCGAGGCTATAAAAGGTCACGTGGTACCGGTAATTTACCCAAAGAACTTCTAACTAATAAGCAAGGAGGCTGCTTCTGCTTTCCCTATGAACTGTTTCATTGGCTGGTGGGGATTTACACTGAATCTAACGAAGCTTTCTCTTCTTTACGTTAGAAGCTTTTGCCTTGACCACGTGATCAAAACGTAAATGGAATATCCTCCATTGCGTTAATATTCGAATCGAGATTCAACTATAATCCTAGATTTTCAACTGTGAATTCGATGAGGTATGCTCTATGTCCTGTCACCTCCCGGTCTATAAGTCTCCTAAAATATTCAAAATAACAGCATAAGCAGGATAAAAGAGCGTATAGTTTTGGCATTCTTCGTCTGCTTATGTTATTATTGAGAAAAATACTTCAAAACTCCATTTACATAGATTTTCAATAGCCTGTTTTTTGTTTAAGATGCGTGTCACTTATGCTGTATGGTTACTATCCTTCTAATAATTTTGTGACGTTTAATAGATTCCCTGAATTTTCAAAAAATATTAATTTTTGCTTATTCGTAAACATTCGAGCGCAAATTATTTTATTATTTGATATACTATCATGAAAGATGAAACTTACAATTTAGATAATTACATGTAATTTTAGTAACTTTTGAAATTCTTCAGTGTCAGTAAACTTAAAAAAATGTGCTTCTGATGTGTATTTTGCGCAAAATTTAAAACATTTACGAAAACTTCACTGAATATCAGTCATCAGTCATAAGGGGTGAGAGTTTTGACAAATAGAAAATAAAATTATCCTTAAGGGACAGGTGAAATTACAGAGACTAAAATATCATTACCATAATATATATATATTGAATCACTTGTATTACGGTAAAATTGTGAAATTTTAAATCATTCGAAATGTTTTAAATATAAAATGAAACTATCTTGAAAATATTTACAGATTACTACAAAATGAAAAAAAATATGAGATTATAAATCCGAATTTTTTTGACACATTATTGACAGGTCAGAAATAAATTTTGATAATCAAGCATCATCAATTAAGGGTGAATTCTGAATTGTGCGTTAACAAATATGTAACTTATTATTTATTTATTTATTTATTTATTTATTTATTTATTTTTTGCTAGCAATAATAATACGATTTTAGCCAAAAAAATATATATTTATATTATACATTTAAACATATTTTCTCAAACCCAGGAAACTTTTATATTAAGACAGTATATTAAAAGATATTTATTGATAGATAAACTTAAAAAGAGAATTATAAACCAATTTTTTTTAAAGAGGTGGGGCTTCTATTGTTTAAAAACTAGATTTCATGTTGAACTGTCGGTCAACATGGCATTAAACAAATACAAAATTTTGAATTTATTATTATTACTTTGGCAACGGTGAGTACTTTAAATAATCAAAAATAATTCTCTATTTCAAACTAAAATTCTCCACAAAATGATGAACTTGTGTAGTAAACCATCGTATTTATTAACGATCTACTTTCTAATAATTATTACTTCATTGCAAAAAAGTTAAATAGCAGCAATACCTAAAAAATGAAACAAAAATCATAAAAAAACATATAGATCTTTCTATAAAATAATTTAAATTACTAAGAACATTTTTGGTTTATTTTGCATAATAAAAAAAAGGAATTTTTATTATAAAATTTGTAAAATACAATGTGTTTAGAATTCCATTTGTCCTAAATCGATTTGGAAGTCTCTGAGCTTGAATTTAATTTTAAAATTATTACAATATATAATTCAGAAATAAATGTTAATGTTAATTTTATATGATTTTTTAAGTATCTAAAGATTTTCTTCTAATTTTCCAGTGTAAATTAAATGTGAATTTATTTCTTCATTGCCTTCATTTTCTTTGTCTAAAAGTTACGAAAACATTTCAACTGATGTTTGACATAAAACTTTAAACATTTAAATTTTCTTTAAAAATTTCGTTTGCGTCGATTAATTCACCTGTTTCTAAAAATTGTCTCTGGTAAATGATCTGAATTTAAAGGCATATCATATCCCAAAAATTGAATAGTAAGGAAATGGTCACAAAGTTATTAGAGGGATGTATATAGCTGTCTTTCTTCGTCAGCCGCGTAATGAATTGATGAAAAAATACACACATAGGACGAGCACACTTTGATATAAAAAGTTCAATGAATCCCTAAGTACACGCGATGTTTTCAATAATCTTCATCGTATTGAACTCCGGCTGCATTATTGGAACTGTAGGCTGGATATCCTGCTGCCGACCTAGCACTTGGACGGTACTGTTCCCTCGGTGGGGTGTAACCAGCTGTGGGTCGGGCCTGTGGTTGCGGCCCGGAGTGGGATGGCCTCCTTGACTGGGGCTGAGGCTGAACTGGGTAAGGACTTTCCTCACTGCTGTAGCTGCTGGAATGTGAAGCTGGAGGAGCTTCAGGTTGAACAACCCTGTATGCCTGGGGTGAGGGTTGCCTTGGTGCTTGTTGACTTTGTGATGGACGATAGCTTTGTCCAGCGGGTGCTGACGGGGGTTGGGAATGGGAAACGACTCTGTATCCAGGAGGTGCCTCCTCCCTTGGGTAAGACTCGACTGGTCTGGAGGGTCTAGAAGCTGGTCTGGACGCGGGGCTCGACCTGTAAGCTGTAGCTGGTTGTGATGGGGGTGCTCTGTAGGAAGGCTGCTGGGGTGGGGGAGGAGCTGGTGCTACTTGTCTAGGAGGAGGGCGAGGAGCTGCTGGTGCCGGTGCTGGGTATGTTTGTTGGGGTGCTGGTCTTCTTGCTTGTTCTTGAGGTGCGACCAAAGCGTCACCATTGACATAACCCTCGGGGTAATATCTTTGAGAATAACGAGCTGTGTTGTTTGGACCATCATAATCAACAGGCTAAATGAAAATGGAAAAAGTATTTTAATAAAAATTTCAACGAATATAAATATTTTTTATACTTAAAAAACTAATAGTTTGTAAATATTAAATTGAATAGTCTAAAATACTGAAAAACAGAAATTTTTATTAAAAAAATGAAGAAAAATTTAATAAATTTTATATAATATCGATCTTTATAATAATTATATCTTAACGAGCACCAAAAGTTCTAAAATATTATCTTGTGTAAGATTTTTATCTGTCTTTGATAAAGCAAGTTATTTTTCTAGAAAAAATATAATATCGATTTCTTCTATATTTTACTTATGCTTAGCTACAAGGAATCAGAAAATCGTATTTGCTTAGATGAAAGCATGTTATAAAATTACTATTACTAATTTTATTATTACTACTTAAGCTGCTTATATTTAATATTATATATTCAACAATTGAAAAAAAAAATGTAAAGCATAAAAATTCAATAAAGTATGTTTATTAATAAGTGTTTATAGATACTTATGACTACTTTCTAAAAAATAAAGATTTTTCTTACTATAATAGAACATGCTTTTGATAGAAACTTACTTTATATAAGTAGTCATTAACAAAGTGGAACTTCTGTGATTGTGAGCAAATATCTTGAGCATCTGGCACGCAGTTGAGATGTACTTGGTGGAATACAGTATTTTCTGGGCACATCCAAGAATGTTTAGCTCCACCAACGCAGTAATGGAACACCTGGCAATTTACGCTGTCGTCTGCGTAGTATCCGTCTGTTTTTCCACCACAAGAGAACTGAGAGTCTTGTAGAAGGAGGGTCAATGGATCGGGTCCTTGTTCTTCTTCTTCTTCATCATGTCCGTTTAGAGACTGCTGTGGTGCTGAACCATACTATGAAGAATTAAGTGGAATTTATTAGTAAAGATAATATTTGATGTAGGTTTTATGACTAACATTAGGTGTAAAAAAATACTCTATCCGTTTTCAATAGATGGTGATACTTTAAAAGGGATTAAGCGTAGGTTACTAATACCATAGCCGACTATATCTATAAAGCCCGTTTATTTGAGATTAATGTATGAAGTCTCCCGCCAGAGGACGCTGATACTTAACCAAATTATTCAGACCAATCATGTAAACCCTGAACCAAAACAATGACACGTGTGCAAACATGTGTACAGAACAGAAAGCAGCTTATTCAATGCTAATTTGGGCAGGGTTTGCGCAGAGGCGGATTACCCATTAGGCTTAGTAGGCTGAAGCCTAGGGGCCCAGAAGAAAAGGGGGTCCGGTGCTAAAATTTTCCTTATATAAAGAACAAGAAAATATTCTTTTACACTGGTCGGACATTAATACAAAAGACAAAAGATGTGCGAAATTCTTTGTCGTAATCTTTTATATTTTAATCATCAATGATTTATGAGTTAATGAAGCAAGCATGGGTTTTAATTTTTCCAGTATATACCACTTTGAAGGAGTGAAAGGGGGCCCTCAGAAAGTCAAGCCTAGGGGCCCGGGTGGTAGTTAATCCGTTTCTGGGTTTGCGTCACGTGGACTCACACGTGGTGCAATGAAATGGTTCAGGGCTTGAAGCTGAATCCAGCTTCACTTTTTCGGCGGTTTTTCGCGAAATGGCTCGGCTGGTAGTATTATAGTCGGCTATGCTAATACTTGTACAAGTAATATTGCATTAGAGTCCCGCTATTCCGAACTAACTGGGACCGAACACTGTTCGCTTTAGCGGGAATTCGGAATAGGTTGATTTCATTAATAATACGCAAAATATTGACTTGTTAAAGAGCAAATTAACTATGGGGAGGAATGTCAGTATCAGCTCTATGCCGTGTTGATCGGCTCGTGGTGAAGAGGTTTTGTAATTTCTACTAATTTAATTTAAAATTCACTGTTATACATAACAGATAATTGAAATGATAACTACAACTGAGTATCGTAGCAATGGATTACGCTTTTTCTCCACAAATAAATCCGAGTCAACGATGACAAAAAACAAGTTAGTTATTCAATATTTTAATAAAAACTAAATAATATCATGCTTCATCAACACCAAATGATGTTATGTTCATGTGGAAATGGCGGAATATTTCATTTTCAAGTCGATTCATTCATCTTCGTCAGAAAAAAACCATTGATTTTGCTTCTTAAGTATATATAAATTAGTTATTTTTTGTGTTTAGCTGTGATTAAAAATGATTTTACAGAATTGTATAAATGGAGCCGACATGTACTGTAAGTAACTAGATTTTATTCCAGTTTGGTTTTAGATTCTACGTATGTCTCTATTTAACTTCTTTGTATAACAACAAATGTACGTTTTTTCACGAATGTCTTTTTAATTTTTCCTGTTTATAAGTTAAAAAATTGGTATTTTTCTGACCTCTGTTGAATAGTATGATTTTCAGAATAGCTGAATTCTACTGTCTGATCGTACTACAATTGTACTAATAATGAGTTCGAGTCCAAACCGGGAATCGAACTCGGGCCATCGGTAGAGCGTACCGACGTTCTACCAACTGAACCACTTAGAAGGATACTCAGCCTGGCACTTCTCATTTCAAGTCCCGGAACCTGACGGTGGCACTTTTTCACTGACACTTTTTTTTTTTTTTTTAATAATATTGAGTGAAAGGCGTGAGAAATTTTCTAGAGATAAATTTCCAGTAATTATGTAGATTTGCGCAAAGATTGTTTTATTACTTGTCAAAACACGAAACACACAAATCTTTCCATCTGAAATGGAAAATTTTAGCTACTACCAATTTACTTAACTAGCAATACATCATGTGATTACCACTTTTTCTTTCTGCCGTTACAAAACAGCTTAGAGAAAAAGCAATTTCTGACTAAATATGAGGTTTGAAAAAATAAAAGGTGAGGTGTGGAAAACAATCTATGAATTCACGACAGCTAAAGACCAAACCATTTTTTTTTTCACTACGGAATTTCTCAGTCGCCTAAACTTTGACAAATGAAAGTAGAAGCTAATGGTGACTATACTGACTGAAGTTTGTATTTTATTTAATTTTCATAAATAAAAAAGATGCCTAAAACGAGCCGAATTCTTTTGTATACCCAATACATAAAAAAAAGCATTTACTAAATCTAGTACTTCAAATTTACTTTTGAAGAACTAAAATCAAGTTTGATAGTCTCTATGTACCTTGCAGGTCTCCAATCAGAATACCACTATTTTCCAAACAGTAGTTTTTGTGGTATAATTCTACTGTACATGAGTATTTTATAAATATACCGTGGAGATTATTGTTTGGAAATAGTTGTATTTAAAATGCGTAACAGTGGAACGTCTGAATGAAATATCAACAATCCTCAATAAACATATTTTTCGTGTAACACGTATAAACATTCTTTAAATATTTAAGTAATGTTTATAAAAAGTTTTCATAGATTTTCAGACGTTTATGGGTTTGATAGCATTCAAAATGTAAAAAAGAAAAAATATAGCAAAAGAAGGCTATGTTTTAATCAGCTTATATTTTGATTTGTCTCTTTTGCTTTAACGTTGCGGTAATTCCTGAAGTAACATTTAAAAAATAAATTTTAAACAAGATATTGAATATTAATTATAAGTTTTTTAATCGAAACATCTTACTTTCATATAATACTTTCTTTTTATTTCATAATACATCTACAGAATCATTTTACAAAAATATTTAAACAACATTATAGGTTTATAGCTCATACAACTTTGCTTATGCTAAAATAATAATAATAATAAAACGAAACAATTTATAAATTTAGGATTAAATATAAACTGAAAGAGGAATGCAACTGACATTTCATTTTATATCAGTTTTTTTTTAAATGTTTAAAAAAAATTATAATCATGACATACGAATATTTTTAAAATTTGTAAGTTAAATTATATTAAAAAAAAATCTTATAATTCAAGCAACATTAACGTTTCGAATTTTTCCTATGTATTAGCGTGATATACAGGCATTCTAACATTTTAAAGTACATACATTAGGAAAGAAGTATACAGCATAATAAAGCAAAAATTTTGAAACAAAATTTGAATATGCATCAACAACAACATGTAGTCTCAATTTCACATTTTTCATTAAAAAAGTAAAACGTAAATTAAAGGAATACAAATATTCTAAAAAATAAAAATGTATCCATTCATTTCAATTTTCACCATTTGCGAAGCAAAATTGACAAGTTTTTCTTCGTAAATCAGGGTTATTGATATAAAGATTATTTATTTATTATTACTTTCTCTTAACACAGCAGTTAATATAAATTGTTAATAGAATCCTCAAAAGATGGCGCTACTGAGTTAATTTTCATATGTAAAAGTTTTAATTAGCATTTGGACAGTTTTATCATTATTACTAAAACGAACTTCTTAAATTTTGTAGAAATAAGAAAATCTGAGACTTCTAAAAATGAATTTGTTAGAAAGATATTTTCCTATTCTTTACAATTTTGTATAAGAAAACTGAGAAACTAACAAAAATTAAAAAATAAATGAACAATTGGATAATAACTTTTCTCCAACAAAATGTAATTTGTATTAATCATACCTTATTGGCTCTGCTAGAAGTAGACGCCCTTCTTGAAGCTGGACGACTTTGGGGTCTGGGTGCTGGGGCGGCTGCTCTTGGGGCTTCGTAGGAAGGAGGCGGTGCTACAGGAGCAGGTGGTGCTGGGGCAGATGGAGGGGGTTGAGCAGCAACCGGCGATCTCGATTGTGGAGAAGTTGGTGAATACTGAGGTTGGACTTGCTGAGCTTGGAATTGCCTTCGAGGTGGTTGGTAGGAATCTCTGTCATCCTGTTCCTCCACGTAAACATTTGAAACAGGTCGATACGCCCTTTCAGTTCTGGGACCAGGAAACGAATAAGTTGCTTGTCTTTTTGTCTGCGTTAAATTAAAAGACAATGAGAACGAGATCTTTTGTTTCTACCAATTTTTTACAAAATATATAAATAAAATAATTCATTCTTTTTTCCTTCAAAAGAATCTACGCTACTGAAGCCCTCATTTATCACTTTGTATCACCAGGTAAGTAAAAGAGGATTTTATTTATTGATGTTATCTCCCAAAACAGCAGTCGATATAAATGATTCAATGAATCCTCAAAGGATGGCGTTACTGAGTTAATTTTCACTAATCAAAGTTTTATTTAGCGTTTGGGCAGTTTTATTTCGTTATTGGTAAAATGAACTTCTTGAATTTTATAAAATTTAAAAGTCTACTGACGTTCAAAAATAGATTTGCCACAAAGGTAATTTTGTGTACTTTACAATTTTGTATTAGGAAATTGACAACATTTATGAGAAGTGTGTAATTTTCCGTTTATTGCAGCTGTAAAAAAAGCACTTTTTAATAAATTATTTTTTATGTTCTAATTTTCTTTTTATCATTTTTACATGCTTTATTCTAACATCTGGATGAATACTTTTCTTATCGGAGTTATTGTGTCGGAAAGGATTAAGTCAAATTTTAAACATAGGAGCATACAAAGAAGAACAAAATTTTAAATTGCCTCGAAAATTAATTTTCGTCTTGTTTAGTCGCAGAATTTCAGTCTTTAAATAATACCAAATGTTATAATTAAGAATCGAAGAAAAGTAAGCCGATACCCTAAATTGTTAGTATACGTAATTGTGCTACGATTAGTATGTAATGTATACATAAGTTTAATTAATGAGGTTTATTAAAAGTATTGAACTGTGTTTTGCTTTAATGCATTTTCGATAGCTATTGTAAAAACATGTTTCAAATCAGCAACAATGTGGTATGCTGGGGACCTAGCTTTGAATCAAGGACCCGGTTAGTTTTCACTCGTGTTGGGTTATTGCATTGTGTTCTTGTTTGTCTAATTTATGCATCTTTAATATAAAATATATAAATTTAGACGTTTGTTTATATGCTTTAATATATAGTTTGTGTGATTGATTGAATAGTAGTTTATTCATCATTGTCGCATCATCCATTGGTTGCTGACCGCGGGGACCGTCACAACATAGTTTATTAGTGAAATTTTGCCGAGCCAGGATTCGACCAGGAAAGCTTACTGCTTAAAGTTACAACACAATAAGCTGTGGACTCAGATTCGATTCAAGCCCCGGATAGCTTTTTACTTCTGTTGGTTAATGTATTAGTTGTGTTCAAGTCTGTCTTAATATATGTATCTTTAATTTTAAAAAAAGTGAATTAAAACATTGATTTATGTGCTTTAATATAGATAATGTAACTGTAAACAACGCTTGTTCTACCATGAATATGTGATGTATATTAGAGATCTGCACGGGCCGGGTTCGGGCCGATTTCCATTAACAGCAATCGGGCCGGGCTGGGCCTAGTTATTAATCTTTTCAGGCCGGGTATTTTTGCACCTTAATTTTCTTTCTTTTTTTTTTTTGAGGTATTTAGAAATATTCTTATAGACACGGATGCAATATCAGGCATTACATTAAGGCGTCCAAGCATAAAAAAATTACGATTTCTTTTAGACTTAAGTGGCTACATCACTCTCGCAAAAATACTCGTTTACTTTTTATAATCCTATGGAAGAAATATTTAATGATATCTCGTTTGCATTTTACTGTTTTTTTTTTTTTTTTTTTTTTTTTTTTTTTTGCAATGAATGTCGGAAGTTGATCTCTACAAAGGCCGCTTTTTAGTCTTTCCATTTTCTTCGCAAGTTTCTTTAATGAGTATACTTTCACTTTTGAAACTAGTTCAGAAAGTAAAAATATCAAAATAAATAAATTAATAAATTAATAAATAAAAATTAAAAATTAAAACACGATTTTCGCGGAAATGGAACTCAGCTAGCTAATGAAAAAAAAAATAAAAATAAAAAATAAAATAAAAATAAAAATATTGAAATTCAAATAAGATATCGTAAACAATTTCTTCTATAGGATTAACATTAGTCAGCGTGTGTTTTCGTGCGAGTAAATTAGTGTTTTAAAGTCGGAAATTGCACGTCAAGCATAGTAAATGAGGTGGGAAGTAAATTATAACGAAGTTTTAAAAATATTCAGATCTTGGTGTAATAGTATACATTACTTCGGATACAGTACAGTAAATAAATTTTTTTTGTGTGTCCCTGTAAATACTATCTGATTTCTACTATGCAGTAATTTACTTGTAGTAAATCTCAGCAATGCATATCAATTTCATTATATGTGAAATGGTTTAATGTAATTAAAACGCACCCCAAACAATATTTCCCCCCTATACCATTATGTAATGGAATACTTTTGTGTGTCCTTGTAAATTGATAACAAATATTCTTTACCATAGATTGTACATAATGTATATTTTAGTATATACTTCAAAGATGCATAAAATTTTTATTGTGTTCGAAAGAGTGTAACACCATTTAAATACTCTTGAAACTATTTTTTCCCCTTGGCCGCCATGTAACGGAAAACTTTTGATTGTCCCTGTAATTAAACGATACATTCAATTTTCACAAAATTTGAAAAGACTCGACAAAATTATGAGACAATTATATATTTTAAATTTCAAACATTTATATACAAAATTATACAACAATGATATATTTTAAATTGGGTTACATTACGCCGAATGGGAAAAAAATAGTTTCAAGTGCATTTTAATAATGTTACGCTTTTTCGAACATAGTAAAATTGATACGATTTATGAAATATGTACAAGAAATGTACATTCTGTACAATCTGCGGTGCAAAGAACATTAGTTATTAATTTACAGGGCCACAGAAATCCATTCCATTACATAATTATATAGAAGGAAATTATGTTTGGGGCGCGTTTTAACTATATTAAACTATTTCACATTTCATGAAATTGATGAACATTTCTGAGGTTTACTACAAGTTACTTCCTGTATGATAGACATCAGATAATTTTTAAAGGGACACACAAAAGATTCAGGGTATTATACTATAATCCGAAGTATAAGAATGTTTGGTAATACAGTCGCACCTCGTTAACATGAACCTCAAGGGGAATCAAAATTTTGTTCACATTAACTGTAATTCATGTTATCAGTATCAAATATTTGTATTCATTATTATAGGGGACTGTGAAAACAGGTCATGTTAAAAGTAATTCACGTTAATCGTGTTCATGTTAAAGTGGCTAGACTATATATATATATACAGGGTGTCCGAAAAGTCTGGAAACGGTCGAATAACTCGAAAAATACATATGAGATTGAAAAACGTAAATATACGTGTTAAATATTTTTAAATAAGCTACTCAGTGATACCAAATTTGACCTTCGTAACCGACCCCCTGGGGGTCAGAGGGGGTCCAACTTTGAAATCTTAAATTATAACCCCCATTTTTTATTGCAGATTCGGATTCTACGGACAAAAATACGTAACTTTTGTATTTGATGTTTATTTCGAATCCTCGTTTATCACGGTGTAAATGAGCATATTAAATCGATACATATTTCGGCTTTTCCAACGGGATTTTCCCTAATCGAAACTAATTGGGGAGAATTTATGACATCAAATTCCTCGTCTTTTGCAATATTATGATTTCCTGAAAATCACCCGTGCCGATTATTTCGGTAGTGCTACACAGTTAAAAATTTGATCCATTTGCTGTAGCGTCACTCCACAGCTTTTATAGAATATCTCTTTCATGACCAATGAGAATGTTCCATAACACAGTAAAGTACACTGTAAAAAAAAATTGACCCTTTTGCTGCATCGTCACTCCACCGCTTTTACAGAAAACGATTACTTTACTGTGTTATGGAGCATTCTCATTGGTCACAAAAGAGATATTCTATAATAGCTGTGGAGTGACGCTGCAGCAAATGGGTCAAATTTTTAACAGTATAGCACTATTGAAATAATCGCCACGGTTGATTTTCAGGAAACGCTATTCCTACAAAAGACGAGGAATTTGACATCAAAAATTCTGCCCAATCAGTTTCGATCAGGGAAAATCCCGTTGGAAAAGCGGGAATATGTATCGATTTAATATGCTCGATTACACCGTGATAAACGAAGATTTGAAATAAACATCAAATACAAAAGTTACGTATTTTTGTCCGTAGAATCCGAATCTGCAATAAAAAATGGGGGTTATAATTTAAGATTTGAAAGTTGGACCCCCTCTGACCCCCAGGGAGTCGGTTTCGAAGGTCAAATTTGGTATCACAGAGTAGCTTATTTAAAAATATTTAACACGTATATTTACGTTTTTCAATCTCATATGTATTTCTCGAGTTATTCGGCCGTTTCCAGACTTTTCGGACACCCTGTATATATATATTTAATAATGAACCAAAAACTTATTATTATTTTTTTTGGAAGAAGTTTTAAGGGGGTCTCTCCACTTAACTAGATCGGATTATTTTTCTTATTTTCCTAATAACCATTTTATTATATACAAATCAATAAAAACAGCGATTTAAGTACCGAAACACTTTATTTCGCATTGCAAATCAGTTTCGGTAGTCATAGCGTACCGTCATAAGTGCAAATTATGATTGCCAAGAAAAGAAAGTTGCCGAAATATATGTTGGAGAAGCGCATTCACTGACAAAGTTCATTAGTCAATAAAATTACAGGAAATCATAGGAAGCAGCCAATGTAAGAGAAACGGATTCAAAGATAAAGTTTGCTCAGCCAATAGAATCGCGACAGGAAATCTCAGGAACGGGCCATGCAAACGGATTCAATGATCAAGTTTACTCACCAATAAAATTTCAGTAAAGTTTAGAGAGCTGTCAATAACATATAGTGAATGTAATATGAAAATATGTAAGTGTAATTTAGGAACAAGAGGTTTTTATATAATTTTCCCAACAATTCGACAACGGGTGAGTAGCAAAAGCACAAATAATAATATTTTCAAGATTTTTACTCTCTTAAAAAGTCAGCCACAAAATAACTCAAGTTGAGCTGAAATCCGCTCATCTCAATGTTGAAAGGCAGCTTCTCAAAAAAGAGTTGAAATAACTCAAGTTTTAACCAATTTAAATGAAGTTGAGCTATTTAAATAACCAATTTAGATAAAGAAGATTTAATCGTTTGAAAAACAGCTCTTTTATGATCGAAAAAATTACAGCTCTTTCATGAGAAGCCAAATCAGCTCTTTCGTTTTAAGAGTGTATAAATATGGAATGCTTCAAGAAAGTCAAGTTCATGAATGTAAGTGGGTTTTGAGATAATTTTTGTGAAGCTGAAGTCAAAAATATCATTCATTTTCCAGCAATGTTTAGCAATGGAAGATTTGTTAATTTCTTCTTTCTAACCATATTGCTTGTACTCTTTAATTCGAAAATTTTAAACTGTGCTTGGTTTGTTCATTTTATTATATACTTCATTATAATATTAACAAAATTACAATATGCATATAAATTAGTCTAATATGAACAATTACTGAAGATTATCAATATTTCTTAATAATTGTTTAATATCCTCGGTAATATGCTCGTTTCCCTCTTCTTTTTTTCCTTAAACCTGATCAGACCAGGAAACAAACAACAAAAACAAGAAGGTTATTTTAAGAAAATAGTTTTAAACACTCGACTGTTTGTTTTAACCACTGTTTCTAATCGACAATATGATATTCGAATTCTACAGATTGTCCATAAATGAATGGCTTAGCTATAAATTTTAATAGTAACAGCTGTATGTTCTGCAGAGTGTTGGTTCAAGGTCACAAGTAAAAAGTAACATCTTAGAAAGGCGCATGCGCGATACTGCTTCGTTATTGACTCGCTTGCAGTTCCACATTCATAAATAGCGACTCCTGGATGTTAAGGCTCCTGTCCTTGCAAGCGAAAACACTCATGATCTAATGTTATTCCTATGGGGAGGTTATTTTCTAATAAATCGTTTGCATTTCGCCATTTTTAAATAAATACTTTTGATTTGGACAGTTGAGGTCTTTCTCCACATCGCTTCTTTTTTACTTTTTAGATTTCGGTTGCAGATATTTTTATAAAGTTACTTTCACTTTCAAAATCGGTTTCGGAAATGAAAATGCCATTTAAAAAATATCTGCAACCAAAATCGAAAAATAAAAAGAGAGCGATGTAGAGAGGTACCTCAACTATACAATCTACTTATAATAAAAAGCGACTTCAGAGACTGTAGGAACGGTTCCGGCATAAACCACTCCAATTTGGATATCGACTGCAGCTAAACGTCACGTTAGGCTTAGTTGAAAACAAATTGTAAAATGATTGTTTTAAAATTTCTTCCATTTGAAATAATGTTTGTTCAGCATATTTTAATATAAAACCCCATTATAATACATAAAGATAACAGCGGAAGTGTGAACTGATAAGTTTTTAATCATTTATGATCAAATGTAAAATAATATACAATCATCAAGTATGATTGTATATTATCGGCTCAAAGCGCCGTTTTTCTCTGATCTCACAAAACTTTAGTGCTGCCATCTATGAACTAACAAAGGACTTGCAAACCTGTTTTAAAACCATTGTTCTACTTAGCTATTGCGGACTTTTAAAATTTAGTTTTATTAATTTTTTTTAAGATGCTAGCATAAGACGTTTATTTTTTTAAATTTTGTTTCCTATTAGAAATAAAATAGGCTTTTTTCCCCCTTCAAGTTGTAATGGATATATCACATATTATCATAGCTGCATTAGTATAATTGAAAATTATTTTTTCACATCCTCTTAAATCAAAATTTTATCTGCTTTGATGTAATTAATATATTTAGTGCATGATATGGAACAGATGACTTATAGATGTGCACCATAAACTTATCGATTTTTTTCGCGGCAAAAAGCCGTTTTCGAAAACGATCGGCAAATTGAAACTGCATGAGAAACCTGTTTTCAAATACAGCGATCACTTTCAAAACTCCTGAAAAATTGCATTTTTGTAAATATAAAAAATGAATAATTTAGATTATGTCATGGAGGGCGGATCCCCCCCCCCCCCCTAAAGCCCCCGGTTTTTTATTTTTACTTATCTATTTATTTATTTATTTTTTTTTTTTTCAGGAGAAAAAATTAAAAATATTTAAGTGATCGCCATATTTGAAAACGAATTATTTTGCTAATAATAACGTTTTATTTTGCAAATTATTATTATTGTTGTAATAAATACTGCGCTTGATTTTGAAATTAAAATTTGTTCAAAAACTAAAAATCAAATTAAAAAAACAAAAAAAAAAGTTTTTATTATTTGTATTTGAAGAAATTTATTGCTATCTTTAAAGTGTGCTTTCCTACAATACAAACTCTTCAATAATAAAATCTTCATTCTGTTTGTTTGTATGAAGTATTATGAAATATTTTGTCTGCTTTGATATAATTAATATATTTAGTACATGATATGGAACAGATGACTTATAGATGTGCACCATAAACTTATCGATTTTTTTCGCGGCAAAAAGCCGTTTTCGAAAACGATCGGCAAACTGAAACTGCATGAGAAACCTGTTTTCAAATACAGCGATCACTTTCAAAACTCCTGAAAAATTGCATTTTTGTAAATATAAAAAATGAATAATTTACACTATGTCATGGGGGGGGGGGGCGGAGCCCCCCTAAAACCCCCGTCTTTTTTTTTTTTTTTTTTTTTTTTTTTTTTTTTTTTTCCAGGAGAAAAAATTTAAAATATTTAAGTGATTGCCATAAAAAAAAAAGAAAAAAAAAGGTTTTATTATTTGTATTTGTAGGAATTTATTGCTATCTTAAAAAATGTGCTTTCCTACAATACAAACTCTTCAATGATAAAATCTTCATTCCGTTTGTTTGTATGAAGTATTATGAAAATGAAATGCAAGTGAAAATTCCGTCATTTTTGACGGGGTTATATACTAGTGTATAATAAAATGCGTTATATAAGAAATAACTTTCCCATCGGAATAACATTAGCTCGCGAGTGTCTTTGACTGCAGGGACCTTAAGTGTTATTGCTGAACTGAAGATTTTAAAACGTTCTCTACCGTCGAGATTTTTTCCTTTGGGATTTTATAAAGATCGTGTACACGCTCCGTCGCTGCCTAATCTGTTTCTAGAGCTGAGACACAGAATAAAAGAGGCCGTTGCTTCAATTAACCGAAGTGTGGGAAGAATTCGACTTTAAATTGGATGTGTGCCTTATAAGTAAAGGTGCAGCTACTGAAGATTTGTAAGAAAAACCAGGTAAGTTTATCTTCCGTTTGATGTATGGTTTACTGTAAATAGTTTAAATTAAACTGTTCTAAATACCGTTGAAACTGGGACTTTTTTATGGACACCCTATACGATATTTATCACATGATAAGTAAGCATAAATATAAGCACTAGTACTCACTCGTTCTTTGGCTAATGCTTCAACTCCTGCAGAGAGAAAAAAATTACATCAGTAAAATGCACTTAAATATGAATAATAAAAATGCTTTATGAAATATTTCAGTTTTTTAAAGAGGTCCGGGACACAAAAATCTTCAAATTGAAAAAAAAAAAAAATATTGTTTTAAAAAATTTTTTGGTTTTTTTTAATGCTTAGAATGACGTTTAAATCATGTTTCTATCTTAATTAGAAGAGGAAATATTTTTTTTCGTTTTCGTTTATTTTCAAAATGGTTGTGTGGAAAATGACTTCTTGTGAAAGGGGTTTTTCTTCATGATGGCTTTTTTCACAATTTCTCAGATTTAGGGAGATTCTCAGATTCTCAAGAACCGTTAAAGATAAATACGTCAAACTTGGAACACGTATTTATTATTATTATTATTATTTTACTTTAATTTTGATTCAACAAATTTGAAAAGAAAAAAATTCTTTTGAAAATATGATTTTTAAAAATAAGTTGCATTATTATTATTATTTACTTTAAAAATTTTTAATTTTTTAAAAAAATAATAGTTTTTAAAATGCTGAATCAAAATGTTTATTTAAATTTAATGTTTCTGTTTATTTAAAAGTATAAAAATTTAAATTATACAAATAATATTTTGAGTTATAGCAATTTTAAATTACTCCACGTTAAAAAAAAATTTTAAATAAAAAAATATGTATGAGAAGTTTTGTCCCGAGATTTTGTTTACAAATGATATGGTTAATCATCACAACAAAATTCAAAATTTTAAATCAATAAGGAAAAATTACTTTAAAATGTGTCCCGGACTCCATTAATTAATTAATTTCAGTTTCATTTTTTTCGATTTAGAAAAGTAACTTACCTAATAATAGGAGGCAACAATAAAATAACTTCATATTCCGGTTCTTTTATTTCTGTAATAATAATAAGAAAATATATATAAGTTATAAGAAAGAATACATTAAACACTTGATAAATATGTGCGTTTGTTTTTTATTTCTTGAAAAGTATGTTTGATGAAATAGAGCAGAATTAATCCTTATATTACTCAATTCAACTCCATGTTTCACCTCTTAAGTATTTTAATGTTTAATTAGGGGAAAATGGATATTTAAAAAATAATTTCCCAATTTATAAAAGTCGTAAAATATAAAAGTGTTTATAAAATTGCTTCCATTTTACATAATATGCTATTGTTTATACAGCTCATATTCAAAATATTAGAATAATTGACGAAAAGTAATAATAATAAAATTATTTTCTTGTATATATATTTTATACTAGCGGCCTTCGCCCGCTACGCTGGTCGGTTTATCTAAAGAAATCTTGAAGAAGTAGTTAGATAAGGTTCAGACATACATTAAAAAAAAAAAAAAAAAGCAAGTCGATCATTCAAAAAACGTTGGGAAATATCAAATATTTACTGTAATTTTTTAAAAAAAACAAAGTTTCGAAAAAAAAAAATTAAATCGAAAAAAAAATTACACTGACATATTAATGCAAGGAAATTTTCCCAGAGAGAAAATTCGCCTTGAATACAATATTTCAAATTCTTTTAATTGCTTATAGGCGTTAATGCCAACATAGTGAAAAAAAATTCCATGCTGGGAATCGAACCCGGGCCATCAGTATGGCGCACTGACGTTCTACCGACTAAACCACATGGAACGACAGCCAGCTTGAAACTTTCTCATACTTAAGTAGACTGGCGAAAACATAACGATAGCGCGTTTTAAAATCGCACAGTGACATCTATTGGATTTTATATGTACTAAAAAACGTTATGTACTAAAAAACGTGAGCAGCGCACCTAATAGTTTCTTTTGTTTCTTTTTGTTACTTTTTTGTCTGTTGTCCGATTTTGATGAAACAAAGCCTATACACTGCCCGGGAGTGTGCATTCTTCATTAGTGAAAACCGCATAAAAATCCATTCAGTAGTTACGAAGATAACCTCGAACAAACAGACAGACAGACAGACAGACAGACAGACAAAAAATTAAAAAAAAATTTTTATGTGTTTCATTGGTTTTCTTTTATCGCCCTGACTCCATTTTTGTCAATTATCTTCAATGTACAGACACACCGGGTCCTACTGTTTTATTATATGTATAGATACTAATTAAATGCAATTAAATTTCTTATAAATTAAATCTGAAATGTTTAAATAAGTTTTTAACATTTACAAAATATAAAATACAGTACAACAAATTAGCTATCAGAAATACAACAAAATATTAGAATAAAATTTAAATTGGTTCAAAATATTAAAATTTTTTATTTTACGCAACAATATTACTTTATGAATATGAAGTAAATGAAAGTTAATATTTTGTAGCATTCCCTTTAGCTTTCGAAACAGCGTACATTCGATCTTGCATACTATATACAAGGTGTTTACAACCATTTCTATCAATATTAGCCGAAATAGACTTTATAAATGTTACTAAATCAGTTTTATTTGGAGGAGAATTTTCTTGGAGTTTTTTTTTCATTATACACCTTAAGTATTCGATGGAATTAAGGTCTGGTGAGTTTAGAGGCCAAGGAAGTACCTTAATGTTGTGTTTGCGGTACCCTTTCTTAGTTAACACTAAGGTTTGCGGCGATGTTAAAATCTTGTTGAAAGATCAAATCATCTTGAAATAAATCTTCTGATGATGGAATCATGTAATATTGCAAAATTTCTTAATATATCTTACAATTAACCTTTTTGTAGACGATACATAACTTTCCAGGTCCTTCTGCACTCATGCATCTCCAAACCATGACACTAGCAGCAAATTTTACGGAGCATTTAAGGCATTCTATTAAATGATTCTTTCTTCATTATCGAAACTCGAATACTTTGATTACTATGTAATACACAAAACATACTTTCATAACTAAAAAAAATATTTTCCCAGTCTTAATCGCTCCATAAACGGCTTCATTTATACCAATTCAATCTTATACTCTTTTGTTTTGCAGTCATGAGAGGTTTTGTTTTTGGTACATGAGATTCAAACTTAAATTTATGGAGAGGTCTTAATATTGTCGATCTAAAGAAGAATTAAGAGAAGGTATAAATTTCAACTCCTTCTTTTTTCCATTTTCGGTGCGAGTATAGTACGCTTTTAAAACGGTTTTTCTTAGCTATACGTTTCAGCTTTCTTTCATTTCTAACAGATGTTTTTGGTTTTCGTCGATTTCGGCGATTATTTCGAAATTTTCTATTTTTTGAATATTGCGTTAGTATTTTACTAAAGCTCGATTGCGAAAAATGCAAATATTTCGCAAAATAACATTGATTTTTATCGTGTCGATATAAATCAACCATACGAAGTTTGATAGATTCAGTATCACACAACCCATTTTATGACGAAAAAGCAAACAAGCTGAGAAAAAAAAAATACTGATTTTAAATAAAATCCTCTGAATTTAATCACTGATGCCACCAGTTATGAACTGGTGACAATTAAAGGAGAATTAATGTGAAATATTCTAATATTTTGACTTTTCAAAATATTTTATTTCTCAATTAATCTTTTCAAAAATGATATTAATTTTAAAATAATAATTTTTTTTTTATCAACAATTAGTTTTTAATAAAAATATCGTTTGCATGCATTAAAAGACATTAAATTACCAAACAAAATTTTCAATTTATTAAAAAAAAAATGTATCTATTCTAATATTTTTAATAATAGATAATGTGCATGTTTGCAAAAAAACTGGCTTTTTTCGCTACAGCTCAACTTGTGGTGGGCAAAAATTCGAATTAAACTGCATTAGAAAATTCTAAACTAAATGTAATTTTCACGTAGATACAATAAATTTCCTTTTATTGTATTATACGCAAGAAATAATACGTTATAAATTACTAACTCTCCAAGAATTATTATTTTTGTCCACCACAAGTTGAGAAGTACAACCTTTTTTCGTCTGCGTGATGTCACATGCACATTATCTAAGTTAAAAAAAGAATGGTCTGGTTTTACAACTACTTTAGTCATTTGATTATTTTATTTCAATGCTAATTGAAAGTATTTTTGACAAAATACAGCAAATTTGAAGTATCCAAATATTACTCAATTCAACTCTATATGCCACTTCTTGTATTTTAATGTTTAATTAACTGAAAATGAGCAATTTTAAAACAACTTATAAAAGTGGTAAATTATAAAATTGTACACATAAAAAATAAACTATTTTACTTATTTTATTATTTTATTTCAAATTTAATGTAGTTCTGACAAAATGTAGTAAATTATAATAATCCAAATCGTAAATATTTTAATATAATTAACCAAAAATAGATATTTTAAATGTCTTTTCAACTTATAAAAGTCGTAAAATATAAAAGTATATATTTAAAGAATGGACTGTTTTATCACTGTTTTATTTATTTTATTTCAATGTTAAATAGAAAATGTTTTACAAAATAAAGCAGATTTATAATAATTCATGTATTATTCAATTCAGCTCTAACTGCCACCACTTAAGTATTTTAATATTTAATTAACCGAAAACGAATATTTTTAATATCTTTCTAACTTATAAAAGTCGTAAAATATAAAAGAATAATACAAAGAATAAATTATTTTACAACTATTTTATTTAATTGATTGTTTTATTTTCATGCCAATTAAGTACACATCTGACAATAATAATCCACACCTCTCTCAATTAAACTCTATCTGTCCCCGCTTAAGTATTTTAACATTTTAATTAATCGAAAATGGATAATTTTTTAAATGACTTTCGAATTTATAAAAGTTGTAAAATTTAAAAGTGCGTATAAAAAATAATGTTTCCGTAAATAAATCTGTTTTACAACTATTTCATTGTAAAATTTTAAAGTGCATGTAAAAAGAATGGACTGTTTTACAACCATATTATTTATTTGATCATTTTATTTCAATACTAGCTAAAAAGTATCTGTGACAAAATAAAGCAGAATTATAATAATCCATGTGTTGCTCAATTCAACTCTATCTGTCACTTAAATATTTTGATATTTAATTCTCTGAAAATAGATATTTTTAATAACTTTCCAACTTTTAAAAATCATAAAATACAAAAGTGTTATATATTGTATAACATTGCAAACAACTTTATCTTTTCCTTAGTCTTTTTGTCTTCTAATCACTGGGTCATAGAAAAGAATATCACCATTTTTCGTTGAAAAAATAAAATATTTTGGGCACAACTCCTGTCTTTTCTTTTTTAATTTGATAAATAGTTTTTCTAGTTCAGCTGCACATTTGGCCAGTTTATATAAGTTAAAACAGTAATACTGAATGATTTGTTACATTATCACATTTTTATTTTATTATTGCATTCATACTCACCACAAATATTAATTAAACTCGTTGTTACTAATTGATATTCTGTTTTTTTATTTCTCTGTTATACTTTTTTTCTTTTTTTAACTCATGCATTTGGGAAAAAAGTCCTAATAAATATTAGTTACTTTTTTTAGAAATATATTTTATTTATGTTTTAAAAATCTGTTGCAGGGAAAACGGAAATCGTACCAGTCGATTAGTACATCTACGCAAACATGCTTTTATAAAAATGCATGTTCCTTTTAATTTGATACAAAGAGTTCTTTATATTACCAAAAATATAAACAATCCCAAATTTTCCTACAACTCGTGATACTACGGAGCGGGGGGGGGGGGGGCTTACGATGGTTTTAACATTTCTCTCTCTCTCTTTTTTTTGGGGGGGGGTGATAACAGAGTTCTCATGAGTTCTTAAATTTAAGTACTAAGTGTCCTAACAGTAATATTTTACTTTTTAGTGACAGAAATTCAGTGACTAATTAAGAAGAAAATAACTATTCGAAAATAGTAGTTGAAGAATACGTGGAAACCCTGTTTAAAATTTAACCCTAATTTAATTTTTTTTTATTTTTTATTTGGGAAGTACGTTTTTTTATATTCAAAATTTTTAAGGATTAATTACCACAAATTTAAAAGAATAATTCTCCGCCTCATGTAATAGAAGAACTTATAAGGCAAATATTTTTATTTAAATGTATAGTAATAACATGGAACTGAGTATATTTATTAAAGGTAAAAGCTTAATTGAATTATTTATGCATTGATGTGCAATGTAGGATTAAAAAGTCTAAGTTTTAATGTTTCTAACTAACTATTTTTATATAAACTAAGTTTTAGTATTTGTAATTAAATAATTATTTTTTACATTGTAACTTTTCATAAAGGAATTAAATTAAAAAAAAATAAATTAAAATAATGAAATAAAAGTTAAAGCAATCTTGCTCAAAAATAATGCTTAATGCATTTATAAATATACATGAAAAACATAAGTATATGATTAATAGTTTATAATTACTTATTTGAGTATACAAGTGCTAAATATTGATGCTATATCTAAATAAAATATGTACTATTTAAAATTTTTAAAAGAAACTTTTCAAAAAGAAAAAAAAAATCTTTGAAGCGAATAATATATTAATTATGCGTCTTTTTAAAAAATAATTAGATTATGCATACCTGCCAAACAATGGAATTATTGATTACCACTATTTTCGAATAATATTTGTCTTATTTAATTGCAACTTTCTGTCATTAAATAAATCTATTTTTATTCGAGAACTGTGATACTCAAATATTGGACGATTTGGCACATTGACAGCTATATTATGTGTGTTTGATATTTTTAAAGATTTTTGTAAGTCTAAAGCATATGAAATCTCAATTTAACTCATTTTTTGGGCTTAATTCATCTTACTTATGGACCGGGAGGCGACAGCACATACAATCATCTCATGGAGATCACGATGACAATCTAGGATTAGTTAAATCTCGATTCTCATATTAAGACGCAATCGGTCTGCTAAGTAATCTTGATGTATCTTGTATATCTTGATGAAAAATACCTAAAAAACCCGATTTTAGAAGTTGACTTGTAAGTTAATCATTTTGCTTTCCTTCATTCAAAAGTATGAAAACATGGAAAAATAGAATTAAAAAAAAAAAAAAAACATAATGAGAAACCTATGAGTCAATAGCTAAATTCGTGGTTTTAGGCATTATTCACCAATATTCACATCTTGGTGAATATTGGCAGACCGATTGCGTTTTAATATGTTAATCGAGATTTAACTAATCCTAACGTTGTAACTTTTAAATATAAATTTTGAATGTGTATTATGTTGTTTCAGAATGTTGATTTATTACTACTTTTTTAAAAATTTCAAAAACAGCATATTGAAAATAAGTGACATATGTCCCCTCATGCAACTAAATGTGTGACAAAGATTCACGCGCTTAATGCAGGGTTAAAATATCATTGTTCAAGAGTTGTAGATATATAACATTATCAACTTTTTGGCGCACCTTCCCTACCTCGGTATCAAACGTTATCATTTCTCGAATCTCCCTCCCCAATAATATATTAATCAATGACTAAAAATTAATTTATTTTAATTTTTTTTATTTCTTTTTCTTTTTATACGTTTGCAAATACAGTCGGCTCTCGTTAATTCGAACTCTTCTGGACCACAAGAATTGCTCGAATTATCCGAAGTTCAAATTATGGAAAATCTGAAATGAGAACATGTTTAATATGGTACTATTACAAAGGAAGTAATGTTACAGTGTTTTTTAAATTTATTTCGTCTGTTATCATTAGAATATGACTTAATATTAAATTAGAATGTATAAATACATACACTAACTAAGAAATTAGGAACAAGAAGAATTTAAAGCGTCACTGATGGATACACGGGGCTCTAAAAAAGTGGATATCAAATGCATTGTATTATATGTATGCTCGTTCGGAACAATTTTTACAAAATCAAAGAAAGAAAGTTATTGAAATGATCTGAAATCCGTGAGAAAGAAAGGAAAAATTAAAAAGCGGAATTCTCGTTAGTTCGAATTAAACGAAGTCAAGAGAGAATGAGTTCGAATTAATGAAAATTGTTAACGTTATTCTACTATTGAAAATTTCGAGACTTCAAGTTTAGTTCGAATTAAGCGAAGACTGGAATTATCCAATTTTGAATTAACGAGGGTTGACTGTATATATATTTATTATCAACATATTTTACTGATTTAAATGAAAACAAATCAATAAAATATCACTATTATTCATGAAATAACTTTATGTCAAATAACTCTTAAATGAGACACTATTTAAGAGTATTAAATAATAGCTTTTTGTTACACGTTATATTATCTTCTTGCAGTTATTTCCTGTATGGGAAAAGAGCAGAATTTTTTACCAATAAAACAGGTGGGTTCTTCCCGCTTTTTTACCAGTAAAAATAACAAGTACCATATTGAACCTGTGTTCCCGAACTATGCATCATATGATATAATAATATGGCAGAAGAATAGGGATGTCGAACTTTGGGACATTCCGTATTTTATATTTAATAATATTTTATTAACTTTAATAACAATTTTGCTTTTCATAAAAATAGATAACAGATTAACAAGATCGCTTTATTGGACACACTCAGAATACGTTGAACAAAATTTTAGTGATACTACTTATGTTAAAGTTAAAATTATTTTCAACGTTAGAACACCAGAATATTCGAATTCCAAGCATACCGGTTTCGGTAGCATATAGCATACCTTCCTCAGTGCTAAAGATAGTGGAGATTTGCTCATATATATATATAGGGAGGATGGGGATTCAAGTGATAAGTTACTTGACCAATAGGAAAACAGAGGATCCTAGGCAACAGCCAATAGGAAAACAGAGGATCCTAGGCAACAGCCAATGGGAAAACAAGGAACAGCTAATAGGAAAAATGGGTGGAAAATGGAAAAGATATTGCGAGAATTGCATTAAAATATTAAGAAAAATTAGTTTTAATGTAAAATTTCCAACAGTCTGAAAATGGTGGAATAGCAAAATCACAATTAACAAGATTAGTAAGATTTTTATGGATATGGAAAGCTTCAAGGAAGTTAAGTTCTTGTATAGAAGTAGGTTTAGTTAGTATCTTAACCGAATTGAAGTCAAAAGCATGACTCGTCTCCCAGCTATGTTTTGCGATTGAGGATTTCTTGATTTCTTGTTTTTCAATATATTGCTTATGTATTACAGCAATTGTCAGCAATATATTGAAAAACAAGAAATCAAGAAATCCTCAATCGCAAAACATTGCTGGGAGACGAGTCATGCTTTTGACTTCAATTCGGTTAAGATACTAACTAAACCTACTTCTATACAAGAACTTAACTTCCTTGAAGCTTTCCATATCCATAAAAATCTTACTAATCTTGTTAATTGTGATTTTGCTATTCCACCATTTTCAGACTGTTGGAAATATTACATTAAAACTAATTTTTCTTAATATTTTAATGCAATTCTCGCAATATCTTTTCCATTTTCCACCCATTTTTCCTATTAGCTGTTCCTTGTTTTCCTATTGGCTGTTGCCTAGGATCCTCTGTTTTCCTATTGGCTGTTGCCTAGGATCCTCTGTTTTCCTATTGGTCAAGTAACTTATCACTTGAATCCCCATCCTCCCTATATATATATGAGCAAATCTCCACTATCTTTAGCACTGAGGAAGGTATGCTATATGCTACCGAAACCGGTATGCTTGGAATTCGAATATTCTGGTGTTCTAACGTTGAAAATAATTTTAACTTTATCATATTGCACCAGGCAACAACCTAATATATACTACTTATGTATGTAAAATATCACTTAAATTTAGTTCCAATAAATTAGAATTCCAATAGGAAGTCTATAAAAAATATATATTTGAATATTTGGCAGGAAAATACGAAAACGACACACGACTTGGCAAGAAGAATTTTTCTTCGCTAAAAGCAAATTATTTTAATGCATCTAAAAATTGCTTATTAATTATTTTTTAGAATACACGGTATTTAATGCATTTAAACTTAATCAGTGAAAGAGTTTATTGTATATATATTTTTCATTATGCATAAAGATTACTTAGTGCTTTAGGCTACGCGAGAATCAACTATATATTTTAAGTTATAACCAGCTTAAATTCGATTTTAAATTACTTAATTTGTTTATTTTATGATTTGAAAGTTACGAATACTATTTACTTATCTGTTTATTATATTTGAAGCAAAATTTACTTATTCTATAAAATAATAAATAACTTCAACTTTTTAATTTTTATTACAGATTTGAATGAAATAATGACATTGGTTCAATCCAAGATATTTTAAATAAATTTTGCTGTCCAGAAATAAAGTCCACATGCATTTTCATAACGAAGATCTCGTTGTTTCCATAGCAACAAAATTAAATTGACAATGCTCAATAATACCCATTGTTAATCTTGAAAGAATTAAAATAAATTTAAATTTTGGGCCTAGAAACATGAAATTTAGTAGGTAGATATTTATAAGATATAAATGATTTCTAAGAACATTTCCACAAAATTTGAAATTTAAAAACAGTGAAAATGTGCGAAAAGCGTCCTTGAAATTTTCTGAGTGGCGATTTGTTAGCAATCTTAGCAACTATCAAACCGATTTCAAAAATAATTGGTGGTGATAGAACCTGTTAAAGCATAACAAACATAAGCTATATTTCATGTCGGTGACACTATCAACAGACGTTTGCTGGAACAAAAAGCATTCAAATTGGCGATATTGTATTAAAAAAAGTCTAGAAACTTTAAATATGGTTTGGTAGTTACTTGTAAAATATAATTGTCCTTTAAGAACAGTCGGAAGTAACTTCGAAATTTGAAAGCTGTGAAGCGAAGGCAAGAAGCGAAAAACGTTCTAAAAAAATCTTAAATTACGATTTCTATGCAATCTCAAGAAATAATAAACCGATTATAAAAATAATGGTAACATTCCCTTATCCTACATAGTCCACATTCTACACCTGTAGTAGGCAGGAATAACAAATGTTCTAAAAAAGCCTTTAAAAACTTAAATCACGTTTCTATGGAGTATTAGGAAATACCCAACCAATTTCAAAATTATTGTTGGCGAATTAATGATTATAGTCCCTAACTTGGATTTTAACATGATGGTTAATTTTAAGATGTAAATACATACTAAGAAGATTGTTTCGAAAAAAAAAAAAAATAAATACTTTAAATGAATACTGAAAGAAACGTATGAATAGAGCATAAAAGTTTCAAAATATTTTCTAAATTAACTTTTATTTAGAATTATATAGCTTTAATTCTTCTTATTAAGTCTCATTTCGGAATGATGCAGTGTAATAATAAAAGTTAGTCAAACTGTGGCTTAAATAGAAAATTTTGAATTTTTCCTAAATATATTATTATTTGTAATAAAAATTAGATATACAAATATCACTACACATACATAAGCTATTACGCGAGCAATGCCGCGGGTTTTATAGTATCGAATAAAAATGTAAAATTGACAACAATCATTTTAAAAGAACCAATAATTTCTAATTTTTCAAATATTTGGTTTTGGTAGCATATAACTTACCGTCCTCAGTGCAAAGGACGGCGGATTTTTCTTTTCTTTTCTTTATTTAAAGCGACTCTCACTACGCCAGTTCCATTTCCCATCTATTTTTTTATTGGATGTTACCTGCAATTCTCAATTTTCCTATTGGATGTTACCTGCGATTCTCAATCTTCCTATTGGTCAATTAAGCTTTAACTTGAATCTTCATTTTTCATATACCGGGTGTCCCAAAAATGACTGATGGATTTTAAAATTCAATAACTTGCAAACGGTGACAGCTATTTAAAAATTTTTTGCAGGAGGGTTATGTATAATGCCAGGAGTTTTTTTACCGTAAGTTTTGATTTTAGTTCGAATTTCAAACAATAGATGGCGTGACGGCAATTGAAGCCCAGGTCGACGCCGAAACTGACTTCACTCAGCACTGATCACCTGGCCTTCAATAGCCGTCACCGCCATCTATTGTTTGAAATTCGAACTAAAATAAAAAATTACGGTAAAAAAAAAAAAAAAAAACTCCTGACATTATACATAATCCTCCTGGAATTTTTTTTTAAATTGCTGTTACCGTTTACAAGTTATTGAATTTTAAAATCCATCAGTCATTTTTGGGACACCCGGTACATGTGAGCAAATTTCCGTTATTCTTAGCACTGAAGACGGTAAGCTATATGCTACCGAAAGAGGTATGCTTAAAAAACCAAAATTATTGGTGTTTTTAACATTAAAATTTTTACACTTTTATTATATTGTACCAAGTTTCATCTTAATAATTATTCATCTCACTCTAATTTGCATATTTTCCCAAAAATATCTTCCGATCCAGAATGTGCACAGCATATTTCCAGAATTTCATTCTACTATTAGGATATATATATGTATATATATTTTTTTCTTTCTCTTATGTCAACTTTTAAAATACTCATAAAGTTGTATTACATATTACCTCTGAAGCTGAGATGACAAATGTTAATGATTTTTGATAAAAAATTCTTCAAAAACTAGAAATAACTATTTAATTATTGCAGTTAATGTATAAATTAAATATACTTGTTAATTTGATTAGTTAAATTTTAAGCGTTAAATTTTTATCATCAATTTAAGAGTGGTGTGGGGAACAAATAATTATAATAAAATTAATGTGTGATAAATAATTATTAAATAAATTAAATAAGTAACAAAAGCACAAATTAAGAATTCCTTGCCCTAAATTCACAACATTTATGTTTATTTGAATTCTCTTTTATTTTCTTTAATTTCAAAATTAATATAAAAACAATTCAGCCATTTAAAGGAAGATTACTTTTATCTTATGTAGAAAAATCACAGCAATTCGATAAAAAATAAAATCAAATAAAGTATCAAAAGTCGCAAATTACAAAAATCTGAAATATCGAAAAAAATTTGCAAAACGCGTAAAAACTCTAAAAATCGCAAAAATATTCACAAGAAATTCAAAAATTGCCCTACGAAATCCAAATAAACTTTACTCATCACAATTTACTAGTGTCTTTTTATCTGGTCAAAAATCGTAAAAACTTCAAAAAAAGACAAAATTTACTGTATTAGGATAAAAGTTTGAAATCGAATTTATACGATATTTAATCGAATTTATATAACAGTTGTCGTACGTTTCAGAGATTTTTTTCTGGACAAATATTAGTAATTTATGATAGGATAAATCTAGGTTAAACGCACCGAATCTTCCTTGTTTAAGGATAGGTTTTCTAACGCCGCGAAACGGGAACAAATGCTGAAAAAAAATCTTGTTAAAAGTACTACAAAATCAAAAATTACACTGAATACGGTGCAAAACTAAACAGTTTTAATACAGTGCTAACTGTATTAAAATTGAGTTTAATACAGTTAGCCTGTTACTGTATTAAGCTAATATTAGCCTAGTATTTATTATGTTAGGCTAAAAATCTAAAATCAAATTCCTTTTTCAAATCTCAAAAAATTGCCGAGGAACTCGAAAAATTGCAAAAAATAATATTGAAATTTGCAGCAGAAATAGCGGAACTAAAAATTTAATGTTGTGGGGTAAAACTTTGTTATCAGAAGTGTTTCTCAAAAGAGAAAAAATCGATGTGGAATATCAAAGATCACTAAAAACTACACTGAATTTCCCTTTAAAAATCCCTAAAATTCACAAGTCGTAGGAGACAAAAATTTACTATATTAGGCAAAAAAAAAAAAAAAAGACTTTTTTTAACGAATATCAAAAACTCTCTGCAAAACAGAAAAAAAAAAAAAAAAAAAAAAAAAACTAAAAATTGTATAAAAAATTAAAAAATTTTCGTACAGGAACATGAATAAACTTTACTGAAAAGAATTCAGAATCTAATGTATTAGGTAAAAGAAAGTGAATGCCAAAAATTCGCCGCGGATTGCACAGAAAAGTAAAAATCACAAAAACTTCAAAATTCACGAAGAAAAAAAAATACTGTAGTAAGATGAAAGTTTAAAATCGAATTTATATTATAACAATTAAAAATCGCCGTGAAAAGTGAAAAAACACTGAAAATTGCGATAAAAAGCGTTACAAAATAAAAAAAATCGTACAGGAGAAGTTTTGCTATATCATTATAAAAGTTTGAAAGTAAATTATTTTTTGAAAAAAAAATTGCCGCTGAAAATAGAATTAAAATTTGCTAAATATTCAAAAGTTGTCAATTATAACAATTTTTTGTCGGTGGGACAAAAAATTGTTATAATGGAGTAAAACATTGCAATCGGAATTTTTTCACAATGAAAAAATCAATGCAACATGCAAAAAAGGAAAAAAAAAATCTTTGAAAACCGTTAAAAACTGAATCAACAATTGTATTGTAAATCTCTAAAATTACAAAATTGTAGAAGACGAAATTTACTATATTAAGCTAAAAGTTTGAAAAGAAATTCCTTTTACAAATTAAAAAAAAAAGAAAGAAAAACTATTAGTGAGATTTTTTTTCCTCCCTGCCACACACAAAAAAGCTGTAAATCGCATTAAAAACTGCTAAAAATAAAAAAAATTCAGGGGACAAAATGTACTATAATGTATTAAGACATTGTAATTGAAATTTTTCCTGAATGAACAAAATACAAAAAACACTAAAAAACTCGTTTTAAAAATCTTTAAAATTCAAAAATCGTAGAAGCAAATCAATTTTATCGCAACATTGTTGCAGAGATATGTGAAAGATGCTATTACACCGAATTGAATATTTTTCTTAGTATAAATTCAGTTTTGAATTAAAGATAGTTTTCTAAATAATCATAAAAAAGTGCCAAATTTGACATTTCAAGTGATAACATTCACTTTTAAACTTTCGACACTTTTTGGTTTAGTTCCCTGGATAAAAACTGTTCAAAAATGGATATTCAGGCCTCTTAGTGGTCTCTTTTTAATAGAGATTGAATCAAAACTTTTACCACTACAATTTTCGTTTTAGATTTATCTTCGAAATTTTGGTTGGAATCCACTTCGGGGTGACTTCTCTGCTGCAATTCGTGTAGTAATCTACCATAAAAATAATGATAATTAAAAGAAATAGCGGTGGCTAAAACATGTGGCCGTTCCGAGCCCTTATATAGCTTATAAACTTTTTCATAAATCTTCATAGATACCTTCTGTCGAAATAAGTTGCTAATGTTAAACGCACTTGACCAATTTTAATTTTTTTTATCCAAAGAATTATCCGTTTGAAATGTTTTATTATTAACGAGATATCCAAACATATTCCAGGCATTTTTTTGGATTAAAAATTTTTTTAAATTATGAAAATGGTAAACAAATTATTTTTTTTCATAGAAAGATTGATTAACACCAAAATATGGTCATGTGCTTTTACAACTCATTCCAGCTATTAGTTTTCTAAATATAGCGAAATTACAAAAAACTTTTCTAAAGGGACAGATTTGCTCTTATTAAAGGATCCACAGAAAAGAAAATGTTGGATGTTTATAGAAAAAAAAATCTGTGAAAAGTTTTTTCATGAAAAAGGAATTTATATTTAAAACATTATGTTTAAAACTATACGAATTAAAAAAAAAAATTAAATGCTTTTCGTACTTTTCTTCTAAAATCCCAATTTTATTTTGGAAAATATTACAGACAAATCCCTAACAAATTTATTTTATAATTCTATGGATATTTATAAAAATCTCACAAATTATCTCTTTTTCTATGCTGGTTTCATCCGAAAATTTAAATGTGGAGTCAAAACCGAGTATTTACACTTGAAAAATCAAAGTTGGGACAAATTTTAAAATGTAGATAAAATCTTATTTCCAAAAATCTATCCATTTTTGGAAAGAAGACAATTCATCACAAGTTAGCTTTCTGCTATAATTTGGTGACATAATAGTTGGAGTGGAAGGGGATTCTGCTTCTTTCTTTCTTTTATCAGCAACTGTACCTAACTTAGGACTTGGAAAGAAACACATTTGTTAGCTGATGTTAACAAAGTTTATTTTTTTTCTTTCCAAAAAAGACAGTACGATTCAATGTGCGCATGCGTAATTTTCATTTCATAAAAAGCATCCATTGGGAGAGTCAAAAGTCAAAAGATTATCAAGATTGAAGAGATTATCAAGAGTCAAGAGAAAGTTAAGAGATTATTAAGACTCAACAGATTATCAAGAATCAAGAGAAAGTCAAGAGCTTATCAAGAGTCAAGAGAAAGTCAAAAGATTATCAAGATTCAACAGATTATCAAGAGTCAAGAGATTATCAAGATTCAATAGATTATCAAGAGTCAAAGGAAAGTCGAGAAATTATCAAGAGTCAAGAAAATGTCAAGAGATCACCTTACTTAATCCAAAGGATTTTGGAAATTTAAAAAAATTTCATACAATGTATCTACAATATGGCGGAGTTCCAGATTGATGTCATAAAATTTTTATCTATGCAAAGAAAAATTTGTAATGTCTTCTGTGAATCTACGTAGCATGAAATAAAGTTAACGATAAGACATTCTTGACGTAATGAAATTTGCTGAACCGGAAATTTATTAACCAGAAAAAAGAAAGGATGACATTAAATCTGTTAGTTTCATTCCCATAACTTCTATACTTATTTTTACATAATTATTATTATTTTTTAATCTGTCAAAGTATTTTGAGACACCCTGTATATTATTAAAAGTTTAAATTACGAATAATGTATCAGATAACTTCAAAATATGTCAGTAGTAATTGATCCGACCAGATCTATCAAAAATAATACAAAAAGATATAAAAAAGAAAAGAAATTTAAAAATCGCAATAAAAAATTTCAGCATCGAAGTTCGAATAAATAGTATTCAGAAGAGAAAAAAAAAACACTACATTGGACTAGAAGATTAAAACCAGATTTCTTTCACTAATGTGAAAAAATCGCAGAAATCCGCGATAAAAAAATTAAAATGAAAAACATTAAAATACCAAAAATCGCAGAGGAAAAAAAAAGTTATATTCTGCTAAAATATCAATACGATTTCTTATACGAAAATCTCTGAGGAACCCGTAAGAACGCTAAAAGTCTCATAAAAACTTCACAAAAAGTTCGAAAATTGCTGTACAAAATCCATATAAACTTTATTGAAAAGAGGACAGAATTTACAAGGGTCAATTTATTAACTCAAAAAATCGCCACGATTTACAAATAAAAGTAAATATCCTAAAAGCTTAAAAAAAATCACGAAGGACAAAAATTTACTGTATTAGTATAAAAGTTTAAAATCGAATTTCCATTCCGAATGTCAAAAATCGCCATGAAACATAAATAAACGGTAAAGAATCTCAATAAAAACGCTAACAATATAAAACAAATCCACAATAAACAATTTTAAATTGCACTATGAAACAGTATTCTGTTTCTGAATGTCATAAAACTGCCTTTGGATCTCGAAAACGTAAACTTTGGATCTCGTTTAAAATAAGTAAAAATAGCAGTAAAGATAGTTGGAGTGAAAATTTACTATAATGGGATAAGAAATATTTTGTAAAAGACAAAAGAATCGATGCGGAACCTCAAAAATCGCTAAAAACTACCTTGAATTTTCCATTAAAAATCTCTAAAATTCAAAAATCAATCGCAGAGAACAAATTATGCTGTATAACCCCCCCCCCCAAAAAAAAAAGAAAAAGAAATAAAATACGATTATTCTACGAATGTCAAAAAATCTCTGTAGAATAGTTAAAAATTGAAAATTACATGAAAAATTCACGAAAAAAATTCGAAAATTGTTGTGACATCCGAATAAACTTTGTTGAAAAGAGGAGAGATTTTACTACATTAGGTCAAAAAAATCACCGCGGATTGCGAAAAAAACTTAAAAATCGCAAAAATTTCAAAAATCAAGAAGGGAATAAGTTACTATAGTAGGATAGAATTTTGAAATCAAAATTTCTATCTCAAAAGTTAAAAATCTAGAAGAAACGTGAAGAAACACCGAGAATCAAGATAAAAAAATCTAGAAAATCAAAATCGCGCAGGAGAAAAGTTATTATATAAGAATTAAAGTTTGAAACGTTTGAAAAGCTTTTGGCTTTCTTTACGAAAGTCTAAAAATCACTATAGAACTAAAAAAAGCGCTAAAAATTTCCAAAAAAAAAAAAAAAAAAAAAAAATGCAGAGAACAAAATTTAATATAATGAGGTAAAGCATTGTAATCGGAATTCTTTTATAATGAAAAAAGTCGATGTGAAATTAAGAAAAAACTCCGAAAACCACTAAAAACGCATTGAACACCGCATTATGAATCTAAAAAAAAAAAAAAAAAAAAAAAAAAAAAAAAAATTAAAAATCGTAGAGGACGAAAATTACTACATTAATTTAAAAGTTTGTAAGAGAATTCCTTTTACGAATGTCAAAAAATCGAAAAAAGGCTAAAAGACGTTAAACATTCAAAAATAAAAGGGGTCAAAATTTAGTATGATTGGGTATAACATTGTATATCGGAATTTTTTCATGAATGACAAAAAATCGAAGCAAAACGCAAAAAACTATTAAAATCCCTTTGAATATCGCGTTAAAAATCTCCACAATTTAGAAATCGTTATCAACAAAATTCACTATATTAGGCTAAAAATTCGAAATTGAATGCCTTTTACCAATGTTAAAAAAATTTTCCAGTGGTTTTTATTATGATTTTAAAGAGTTATAATTAATAAAAGAAAATTAAAAGATTTTTCAATTATAAGATGTGAAATTTCCAAGTTCGGAACCAATAGCATACATATATATGTATGTTTGTAAAATGAAATTAAATAATACATAAAATAGATTAATTTTATTTAATAAAATAATTAATCAAAAAGGAGATGTGTAAAAAATGCTCAAAAATCTTTTATGAGCAAATTGAGTAATAGAGGTTATTGATTAAAGGGAGATGGCTAAAAAAGCTTTGATATTATCCTCCTCCTTTCTCCAATAGGATATAAAATTTCTTACAAAAATAATATATGTATATTTTTTTTTACAGTACAACGCATTTCAAACAAAAATCTGTCGCAGAAGCAGTAAATGTACACCCTAAATTATATGAAAACAAGCAAAATTTCTCATAGAAAAGAATTTTTGTACTCTATTAGGATGGATGGGGTGAAGAAATTATCAATGCTGATTTACCCATCTCTCCTATAATAAATGTTTTTTTAAAAAATTTATTAAATTCATTGGCTTTTTACAATCTCAAGATTTTAAGAACTTCACCTTTTTATAAAAATTTCAATAAGCAATTTATATTATTTGTGAGAGGTATTTCAAAATATATTAAAAATAAATAACATATATTCATTATTTAACATTTATTTATAGCCTTTTTTTTAAACTTTTTTATAATAAAAATAAATAAATGTTATTTATTTATTTTTATTTTTAATACATTTTGTAACACCTCCTTCAAATAATATTAATTGTTATTAAGAGAAATATTTTTTTTTCTCAATTAGTAGGTAAAAGACTTTCAAGAATTTTTAAACAGCCTTTTCTTTTAGTTAACTGATTTTTTTACAAGTCAAGATGAAAGTTATTTTATATATGTCTTTAATTTACTCTTCAATCATACATAAATTTATATGCGATTGCTTTTAATTTTACAATTTTCACAATTTAAAATTTGGAATTTCTTTCATTAATTGTAATTAATAAAATTGTCACTAAAAATTTCTTAAAAAAAAAAAAAAAAAAAAAAAAAAAAAAGTTTTTTAATCAGAATTTATTTGCATAATTTTATCAGTTTGATTTGTGTTTCGATATGCAAGTTTATGAAACCATCGTAGTTTTTCTTACATATGTTAAAATGGGAAAAATAAAGCATAGCATACGTAAAAACTAACGGGTGTATTATGAGAGCTTCATATAAAAATTAAAATAAAATGAAGAACATTCTCCTTCCCCCAAAAAAGGTTAGAAATACAATAAATTTGCTAAGTAAACCTATGTTTCTGGTTTTGTATAACGCATATTAAAAAATCCTAATAAAAGTTAATATTTTTTTTTCTTATTTAGTCGGGGGAAATTAAATAAAATTTTTCTATATAAAAATATTAACCTTCAAAAATCCGGGGGTTTGGCAGCACAATAAAGCCTGAATTGCATTAAAACAATCAAAACATAAAAAAAAGAAACGGAAAATTAACCTAATCAGTTAGTCGAAGTTCAATACTTATCTATTATCCCTGATTAAATAAAGTAAACTTTTCTGTATGAACTTAATTGGTATTAAAAAATTCCAGAAGCTTTGCAGTTTTGTAGATATTAAACCCCATTAAAATAATTAAAACATAAAAAAGAAACGAATCAACAAAAAATCGACCTTATCAAGGAGCCAAAATTCATTTCTTATAAATTCCCTGATTAGATAAAGTAAAATGTCCTATAAGAAAATACTGGCATTAAAAATTCCGGAGACATGACAGTTGTGTAGTTGTGTGTTTCAATTAAATAAAGAAAACATTCTATAAAAATTGATTGGTATTAAAAAAAAAAATGCTTAGATTTAAGAGCTTTGTAGAATATAAATTACATTAAGAAAATCAAAACATCATAGTAAAACAGAATAAAAAAATTGTCCCGATAGAGGACCCTAAACTGAATACATATCTAGCACTCACTTACTTTAATGAAAATCACACATTTTTAATTATAAGCATTAAAAATATAAAAATACAGAAAAGACATATCAATGTTAATAAAGTAACATTTCAGTGTATCGAATTCGTTAAAGATATCTTATGAACTTCGAGGAGAGATTAAACAAGTAAGTTGCTTTCACGGATTTAAAACACCTTATGCAGTGAAAGTGATTTTCAAGGTTTACTATGCGTACAAGATAGTAAGCGTTTTTCTCAACGATTGTAGTGTATTAAATATGGATAAGATAAAGTCTGATTTATATGATTTATAATTTATGTTCATTGCATTTCTCTGTAGTATATTTAAGTATAAGTAAGAATCTGAGGGATTCTTAAAAGAAAGAGAGAGTATTCATTTCATGTTATTTTTATTTATTTACTTATTATTATTTTTTTTCAGTATTGGATATAAAAAATTAGTATGTCTATTGAAATTTTAAATGGCCATAAATGTTTTAGATAGTATTCAGAATGGTAATAAAAGGAGTGCATCGATAATTCATTTTTAAATAACTTTATAATACTGAAAGACATATTATAAAATATGTTTATGTTTACATTTTTTTCTTATTTGTGAATTTCGTATTTTAAGTCTAAAATTAACGAAAATTATAAGTTATGTTCATAAAAACTGTCTATTAAATTCTTGTTGACATATTATAAATATATTTTTTAAACATTAATTATATGAATTCAATACAACATCAGAAAAAAAAACCTTACATTAATACTTTTTGAAATTTATATTTAATGTTATACCATGTTTGTAAAAGTAAATTAATATGAAAAATAAACAGCATATATTTCTATTTTTAACAGTTTTTTCAACTAGTGGTCACCATACTTTGGTTCAGAAACCGCATACTTCACGTTAGAGCGATTTTGAACTCGGTAATTTCAAATGCATATAATTTTGTTGGCAATACCGTTATAATGAAATGTAACACAATACTCTTACACAAAATTTAATGAGGAATCGATCGGAGATATTTATTTTTATTAAAAAATTAAGTATATTGATGAAATATTCAAATGAATGAAATAATGTTTAAAAAAAAAAAAAACGCCGACATTTGAAATTTTAATCGATGCGCATTTGTACGAGTTTGAAGTTCACAGGTTAAAATCAAGAATTTAAAAAATAATTCCAAAATTCATAGCTCCTTGAAAACAGAATATATATTTTATTTAAATTTTTCAACGACTGTTAAATTTTTTTTGCTTAATATGAAAAACTTAAGACATTTTTAATTGACGCATACGTATACAAAAAGAAAAAAAGCTGTTATAATTATTGCTATAATAGCAATTTAGTAATCGAAATAATCACTATTCATGAAATAGAAAATAGAAAATTTAAAATTACACTTTATAAGTTATTTTTAAAATGCGATAATATGATTAATGATTAATGATTTTCTATATAATATTCATTCATTTAAAGTTATCTACTAATTAGAAAATAAGTAGATTAAATGTGAAATTACATTACCACTTATTGTTTTTCCAACAAACATCGTTTTATATTTTGTGATATCACAGACGTCGTAGTTCATTTAATGTTTGGTAATAAACCTTAGATTTTTGTTTAATTTAAAACTAAATTTCAGACTATTTAGTTTTATTTCGACTTTAAAGAACATATACTTTATGTTCTTTTATATCTCCAACGTACCTTTAAATTATATAGACGTAGTCTTGAACATTCAAAATAGTTTAATATAAAAATTCTTGGAGCAGGTGTTTTAAACATTTATAATAAAAATCCAAGTTTTTTTTTTCTTTTTTTTTTTTTTTTTTTTCTTTTTTTTTTTTTTGAGAAAAGTGGTATTTAAAAAAAATAGACCGAATGAGCGGCCCGTTGATCCATCTTTAAAATCCAAATAATTTTGACAAAAATTACAATGAGTTGAAAACTGTAAAAGATTAATGTTAATTTAATCAAATAATTACTCTCTAAAATTTTCTTTTTCACAAACTTAGACTAAACTTAAAGAAGACTAATCAAAAGCACCTAAGAAATATTTCTAAAATTGCATTTTTAAAATTGAACAAAAGAAAATTTTTATTTATTTATTATGCATTATGTATGATGTATTACAAGGTCGAGTCTTTTTTTTTTTTTTTTTTTTGATGTATTTTATTTTATTGTGAATATATTACGAAACACAATGAAGAAATACTAAATATATAAAAATATTTGAAAATGTAAAAATAAAATAAAATAAAAAAAGCATAAAATACAAAAAAATTGGGTGGCATTTCTTCCAAAATTAAATGATTTATGTTGACGATCCTTTGTAAATCCGCTCTCATAAAAAGTAAATATCCACAGATTTGGAACAAAATAAATCCACCGGGAGAGAAAACAATCATTTCTAGAATGCACGATCGAAAGTAAAGTCGTAAAAAAAAGAAAAAAAAATCTCGATCTGCCACTTACCCTCTCAACGAAGAAACGAACTCAATCCAAGTGATGCCCTGAGCCGAAACGAAACTTGCTTTTATACGACCTACGTCACCAATTGTTGGTCTAACCTACTTCTCTATCAAAAAGCAGCTTTGAAAAACACAGAAAGTATGTTCGGCCACTTCTTTCTTCCGCCGTGTGTGTCTGTTGTGGTGTTCTTCGATTTCTCTTATGAGTTATGCAAAAGGCTGGACTCCGCCTTTAAGGAATCTGCCTCCTTTGCTTTGGACAAGATGGCCTCTGCGGCTTTTACTTTTTTGGCCTACTTCTGATAGCTTTTGTCTCGACTCTGGGATATATATGCATTTTTTTGTGCATATAGAGTTTCCTCCTAGTCAGTTTTCTGGGATGAGGTTATGAAGGACAAGATTATTTTGTGGGGAGAGGATAAACAGCTCTATCAGATTCTAATTGTCAATGATGAACCGAAAAATTATTCTTATGACGTTTCTTTTAATGGCAACTGATTATGATTTCGCTGCCATTTAATACCGAAAATAAAAGCCAGAAAAATAGATACTTAACGCATGAATAGCACCTACTGAAATTGAAAGTTCTCACAATTTTATATCGATTACGTTCGGTGTTAGACCCATGTACTGTGAAACAAAAAAGTCATGATAGAGAGCAATGAACGTTTAATTACTCGGAACTTATTTTCAACAATTTTTAGGCATTTTCAATGTTTATTAAAGGAGAAATGTTCATTAAATGAGAAATTTAGTCTTGCCGGCTGAAAGTAAAACATGTACTACAACCACTTTCTGTTGATAAAAAATGATACATTACTCTTTCTGAAAACCAGAATGATCGTTCAATTTGCGTTTTTATACATACAATTCAGAAGCAACAACTGAAATGAATGCCTAACCCACACGAACATGCAGGTTGGGTCTTAACCCTTTTCGATACAGGGGTCCCACGCTGGGCACACCTAATTTTAACTGCAAATTTGCAAACGGCACCAATATTATTTTAATAAAATTTTGCTTTTATAATGAAAGTTTAAATTAAAAATTTCTTCATTTCTAAAAACGTCGTTTGTAAATCCCGGTGGCAGTCAATAATTTCTCATTTTACGAACAGAATTTGTTTGTGCCAGAAAAGATCAAAGGGTTATCCTATGGTAAAATATGCTCGCCTTCATTCAAATTTGGAAATTTCAATGATGGCCAATTCCATGAAAAATTGTCATGTCTTATTTTATTGGGCTGATAAAAATCGCTATTCTTGTTGACCACCATTATTTTTCTAAAAGTGTCCTTCGCCCTATTCAACTAATGATATATCTCCGATACAATACGCCACATTTTTCCGTACTACACTGTTAAAAATCTTGCAGCATTTTGTACAGTCATTTCACCGTTTTCTAAAAAACCAGTAACTTAACCGTAATTTAACTCTATTCTGACCATAAAATTGGTAATAATAAGTTCAGAATAAAGTAAAAAGACGGTTGTTTTACTTTTTTTGTAGAAAACGATCAAATAACTGGATAAAATGCTGCAGATTTTTAACAGTGTAAAATACTGGTAGCCAAATATCGTTGCATGTGATAGACATGACAAGTTTTCATGGAATTAGCCTAATATATTAATTCAGCACATTGATAGGAAGGTTCTTTATCCCTTTGTAAGTTAATTATAACTATGAGTATTTCAAAATTTCTGTTAAAGTTTCAAAAAATTCCGAAAAGCATAAGAAGTACTTTTTACTCGTTTGTAACTCATGATCGGAAAAAGACATAAAAATTTGGAGCGAGGGTCATAGAACCTTCTTATCTACTTGCTGAAAATAAATATTATTGAAATTTCCAAATTTGAATGAACAAGATGGATATGCATTTTCCCCATAGGATAACGTGGGATTCCACCTTTTCTTTCTTCACTACTATACCAGTCTCCTTAATTAAGCTATGCAAAATATTTCTGTTGCATCAGAAAGTCTTTCATAAAGGAATTTAAACAGTCAATATTTTGTGTCTTCATGTAGGATTGTTGAATAATTTTTAACTCGTGAGAAAAAATATTTTCCCCTTAACACTTTAACAAAGTTCATCTGGTAGTAAGAAGTTTTTCTCCTGTTGCTTACAAAGTATCTTTCTAGCAAGACGACAGTAAAACATAATTTTTCACTTCGTCAGTTTTCTTTTTGTTTCGTGTCTTTTTTTTGTTGTAATGTTGAATGTACATGTACAATCATTTGATATTTTAGAGTTTTAATATGCAAGAGATTCATGGACGAACAAATAGGAACCAGAGCCCTGCGAAAGAGTGGCGGGGAAATTTGGAGGGCGCCAAATTTATACTACGAACGTCAATTTTGACCAGTCTAAAAAAAGTTGAGGGAAAGGTGCGGCAAACTGAAACTTTGCCTCGGGTACAATTTTCACTTCGCACGTCCCTGCGATTAACAATGACAAAACTTTATTTTCAAAATCAATATTTATTTATCGCGCTCTTAATATTCTATGGTTTGTAAAACGTGATCTACTTGTGTGTGTTATGCCAGCTGAAAGACAGGGTTGTCGAAAATGGGGAATAAAATTGTTTATTGTATTCCCTAGGGGAGAGTATTTCACATTAAAATCTCTACAGAATACTCTCAGAGTTGCAACTTTCACGTTTTTTTTCCAATAAGGAAAAAAAAGTCACTGAACCAAGAATTTTACTTAATGGATAAAATAAAATTAAGTGCCAAATAAAAACAATATACATTTTACCATGTTACCAATATACATTTTACCACGCATTATTGCTTCAAGACATATTTATTAGATTTTAAACAAATATAAAAAATGAGAGCTATGGAAAATGGAAATTTAATAACATATTATTTTCGACTGTGTGTATTTCTACTAAGTAAAATTTTTCTAAGTCTAAATGGGAAAAAATAAGCAATATCCAATAGCCAATAAGCAATATACTACACAAACATTTTGAGAGCACTCTGTATAGGTATCAAACTTTAGCAAATCGATATTATAAACGGCTATAGGCAGTATTGCACTGTAAAAACATTATATATCATTATTCCAAAAAATGTTAGCAACCTGCTTACCATCAATTTTACGCAGTAATTTTTGTTGTATAATGGTGTAATTTAAACTCATATAACTTCTGAAATGTGACAACATAGTAGTTAGATCGGTTAAATCACTTAATAAAATGGAGGCAGAAAAGCTGCTGCCAATTTTATAAAGTAACGTTGCATATATTTTTTTACAGAGTTTGATATATCCATATACAAATTATGTATAAAATAAAATTGAAAGAAAATTATACTGAGTATACAACTGATTGTAATCAATTAAATTTTGTATCAACTGCTTTAACATGCAAAAACTTTTGTAGAATGTACTCTGAAGCGTAAACAAAATTTTATGGATCAATGACCGTGAGGTGCTTAGATTGTCAGTAATTTTTAGACTCTTTCATGTTGTGCGCATTTGTGGATTAACTAAATTATAAAAATAATATTTTTAGCTGCGTCAAATATACTTTCGTAAGGCAGCTTCTGAAAAAAGCCCATTTATCTAGTTATCATCTTAAAGCTGAAGAGCTTTATTTAAAAAGAATAGAAATTTCAAATGTAAAACATTCACTTTGAGGGCATTAAATAACAGAGAAAAAATAACTATTGTATAAAAGAATTAAACTTTTACATATATTTTAAAAGTGAAAAGCAGCTGAAGTGTTTCTTGTAAAATAATCATCAGCTTTACTTTCTTTGGAATGAATTAGAATAGAACGTTCTCTTTAAAATGAATAGCCGACCTGATTAATATAAAGACACTCATATCTTATCTTGTCATTTGATTATTATACAGGGTGTCCGAGAAAGATCCGTACAACTTCAAAAAATTATTGAAAAAGAAACAATAGGGTTACAGCGCAACTAATTAGTACATTAGATAGAATAACTCAAAAAGTTTTTTCCAAAAAACTTAAGTTATTACCTTAGGAAATTTCTACATGAGACCCTTTCGTAGCACGAACAATATCAAGACGATATTCCAATTCCATCCACGACCGTTTCAGCATGCTAACATCAACAGTAGCTACAGCTGTTTGGATGTTTTGCTTTAATTCTTCGAGACTGTTAACTTGCGTTCGGTATACAGTATCTTTAACATAACCCCAAAAGAAAAAATCCAGTGGTGTTAGGTCAGGAGACCGGGGTGGCCATGCAATGGGACCATCCCTGCCAATCCAACGCTGTGGAAAAGAATTATTCAGCGACTGAAATGTGTTTGCGTATCGGATTTTGTTTCGATAAACCACGCAACACATTGAGCTTTTTTCACGCGATCCGCCATTGAAATAACTAAAATGCTTTAATATTCCTTTGCATGACATGTAGCGCCATCTATGGTCAGAAACATACTGCAGAAAAAAACTTTTTGAGTTATTCTATCTAATGTCCTAATTAGTTTCGTTGTTACCCTACTGTTTCTTTTTCAATGAATTTTTGAAGTTGTACGGATCTTTCTCGGACACCCTATATATAAACACTTCTTCTTTGAAAAATGGATTCCAAATCCTCATCAGTAAATTGAAATAGTTATGATTATTTTATAAGATGATAGATATTTCTCTCTCGAATAAAATAAAAGATAATAGCTATCCAAAACTTTACTGAAAGAATTCCAACAATATAGTGAAAAGCCGGTCGATTAGTGATCACATCACTCCTCATGTCCTCTAGCTTTGATTATTTTGATGGCTGCGGATTAACTCGCCAGCACACGCGCCAATATTTGTAGAATGGATTCACAATGTAATTGGGGTAGATTTTATCCCAGCGTGGGTGCTGACGGGTTAACAACTGCAAGGAAAAATATTGAAGTGCATGATTGCATATAAATGCTTAATGCTGCGATATTTCTGAAGTCCGAAAAAATAGATCAGGATAATTAAAGTTACGAAAATTTAATGGACTTACTTTACCACACTATTACATTATAAGTACTTACCAAATTTCAAGCTCCTATCTCAATTTGTTCCGTAGATAAGTTGTCTAAAATTATGGTTTGATGACATCATAAACTTTAACTGCTCTATTAAAGAACTACTCAAAATAAATATCTTTAAAACTGTAAAATTGATAATCATATTAACTAACAATTTACTGCGTCGGATTAAGTCTCTAATTTTCAATTGAAATATATCTTTGAATCGAAATTTGTAATAAAATAGGGTCATGAAAAATCGAGGAGTGAGGAAAATAGCATTAAAAAAATTTACATCGCAGCAACTAATTATCCGATCGACTTCATTTTTTATACAAAGTCTATGTTTTTGTATTTTCTAAAAATTTTATGTACCTTTTAACAGAAGGATTGTTTCGAGAGTCCGAAAACAATAATTCCGGATATTGAAGGATAATAAGGTTACTGAAACTCAATAGACTTCCTCTCATTGTTACATACTAAGTACACGTTTAAGTTTTTGCTGTTTTTTTTTTTTTTAAATGTGTTTTTTTCAATAAAATGACTTTTACATTAATATATACAAACTCACAAGCTATATTTTGCTTCATAACATACTTATAGATGACTAGTACCTTTTCACAAAATTTTATTTCAATATCTTAAAAATTGTTTTAGAAATGTTATTTTCCGTAAACGTACACAACGGAAAACACAAATGAAAGTTTGGATAAATCTAAAAAAAAATATGTATAAAGCATATATTATAAAAATCTACCACATTTGTCGGTGTTTATATATTTGTGTATACATTACATGTTACATATTAGTGTATTAAAATATACTGGTATCTTTCTGAGGTCCTTTAAACGGTCACTTCTGGTTTCAGAAAGTTAATTTCCGATTTATATTTTGGGCTATAACTTTATTTCTTATTATCGCTAAGCCAAAAGTAAAATGTTTTTGGAATCCTAAATGTTTGAACTTAAAATAATAAAAAATGAATTTCAACTTAAAAGAATTTAAATTTGAATGAAATTTGAATTTAAAATAATAAAAAAGAAATCGAAATTTTTCGCAAAACCAGCGATTTTAGGGTAGGCACATACTTAAATAGCAACGGCATTTTGAAAGATATTGTCTTACATACAAAATAACATTTCGACTGTGAACCAACCCCCTTTCTCAAGGGCATCTATGGAAAAAATTAAGAATTATTAACCGCCACACCTGGTAATCAAGCATTTTTATTTCTCTAAACCACCATAATCATAATTTTAACTCTGATGGCTTGTCTAGTGATCAACAAAAGTCAGCCAAATTTTTAGTGACTTTTATTAATCTTAATTCATAAATCAGTAATTTTCATCAGTCGAAATCAAATATTCTACTTATAAGTCAAAAATTATTTGTTTCAATACGATTCAACAATGACGCTCAATGATGTGTATTCAATGGTGATTGCAATACATTATTCATTCAGTCATCAGCCTGAATAGTTTTTACGAATAACCTTCAGAATGATAACAGAGTTAATAGGATTATGAAAACATAATAATTAATGCACAGCGCAGTTTTGGTAACCATGGACAGGAAAAAGATTTTAGAAGAGTTAACAAAGATTTGATTTGAAAGATTAAGCATTTTGTCTGTTTTCAGCGATTAGTCTTTACCGCAACGAACTCTCTGTATTCTAAAGCCATTTTTGATGATTATCATTTGTTCTCTTTGTACACTGTTAAAAAAATTATGCTATGTTGAATCATTTTTAGGTGCTGCAGTATGTTCATATGCTTCCATGACATATGTCCTTAATTATCCAAAACCCACTCCTAGGAAGATTTTGCAAAGGTTATGTGGCCATTTTCCGGTTGGAAAATCCAATTTAAGCCACTAGATCTCTCTTCAGTTGGCAAGAAATGGGTTTATGGAAATTCTTGGTGATTGATAGCCAAGATGTGGTCTAACGGAAAAGGCCAAGTGAAGTTTACCACCATAATCGAAACTTTCAAATATTATTAATAAGCCTCCACCTACCCATGTTGAGCCTGCTCATGTTGGACGCTATTCACAAGCAACGCAGAGTCGATGTGGACAAATACAATCAAACCTGGAAGGGCCAGGGGCATTTTGTTTTATTCCCAGAAGAGAAAAAAATGAGTTTAGATGGCTCAGACTGCCTTGCTTTCTATTGGCATGACATGAGGCAATGATAGGAAAGTTTCTCCAAAAGACAGCACGATGGAGGCTTATAATTAGTGTTGGGAAACTTCAACTATGGTGGTAAACTTAATTTGGCTCTTCCTTCAGACCGCGTCTTGGCTACCAATTGCCAAAAATTGCCAGAAACCCATTGCTTGCCAACTGAAGAAAGAATTAATGGCATAAATTGCATTTTCCAGCCGGAAAATCGCCTTATAACCTTTGCTAAATCCTTCTAGGAATGCTTTTTGGATAATTAAGGACATTTCATCGAATGGCATGCCCTGTACCTTCATCTTAATCCCCAAGAAAATGTACGGCGTATTCTCAGTAGAGCTTTAAAGGCCAATGGCAGGCAGTTTAAGTCTGTGTCAGAACTGAAGGCCGCTATCATTGAGGCCTGGGATAATATTGACACCACTGTCTTCCAAATATTAGTAAATTGCCACGTGTATTTCAAGTCATATATAAGCATGACGAATATGATGGCTATTAACTGTAGTGGCTTTATTTCGGGAGGACACTTTTTCTCCCTCTTTTTTTTATACATTCATTTTTATTCCTGACCAAGTGGAACAAGGAGTGAGTTATTCCTTTCAAATATATATTTGTATATAAACTTTCTTATCATATTTGTTTAATTCTCATTGGTTTGTTTTCTGTTCAATTGCGGTACAAGATCACGGTGGCTTTATTTCAGTGGGACACACTGTATATCGGTACAGTTTTCATCATCTTATGATTGCAGCTATTGTAGTAGCAAAAGATGGTTCAATACAACACAAAATTTTTAACAGTGAGTGGCTATCATTTTGAAGATTAAGATATATGTATGGAGGTTGTAACCTACTGGAATACATATATATTTTTTAGAAATATCTTCAGAAGAAGCGTAGGGTAAAATGTTTAAGCACCGAGAAGGAATAATAATGTAAATATAAATTCTTCTTTAAGATCCTTTCTAAAAACGCATTTCGATCAACATAGCTAAAATATATAGTAATTTCGTAATGAAATACGTATTTTACTTTAGTTTGGACATCTGTTATTAATCAAGAAATGAAACCCTAATTATGTTGTCAAATAGAAAGTTGTGAGATTGTTTTAGAACAGGACTGTACCCGGGGGCGCCATGGCTCCCTTTGCAGGTTTTCTTGGCACACTATTGAAAATTTCCTGTTACTAGTCTTTTTTTTTATTTTTTAATACAATTTCCTTGTAAACGATACTTTATTTAAAACCCTTGATATTTTTATGAGAGATGTTTTAAAAATCTCTACAAGTGTACTTCACGCATCAACAATTATAACGTACGAAACCTACTGAAAGAAAGGCAACAGCAGACAGTAGAATTTAATAAATGTCAACCCTAACTTTTTTAATACGTTGAGAAGTAAAATGTAGAAAAAAAACAAGGGATCCTTCTTCTCCTTCGTGCATGAAAGTTTAACAGTCTTGTTATTGTTATTGACGTTGTTTCAATGGCCATTTGGCTGTTTTATAAGATGGGATAAAGGCTGTACTCATCCTTCTCCCAAATCTCTGAAACTTTAGATAGTTTTGTTTAAAAAGAAAAAATCTATAAAACGAAATGACTTCCATCAATGAGAGCTCTTTCAGGGTCTCTCTATGGAATCACCCATGACATTGTTTTTGTACTTTTTATAATGGCAAATTTACACTTCCAAAAAATTATAGTTGTTGCAGAGTATTTGCGTTCTTAAGAAACTAACAATACCTCTGATTATCATTTTATTTTTTATGATAGATGATATTTTGTTTTCTGGCTCCTTCTAATTCAAAAGTGTTTGAGATAACCCCTTGCAGAAAAATATATTATTCGAAAATTATTATGATTTACTGTTACTTTAATTAACTAATTTATTTTTTAGATGGTGTTTCAGATTCATAGGGACATTATATTTCATTTGCATAGATATATTGCTACTAATATTGAAATATGAATTTTTTCCCATGTTATGAGCCATTTTAATAACTGCGCCCTTCATTGCTTGCCAAAAACGAGATGCGCCCCTGCTTACAAGGAAGGTCTCCATACTGGGCATACACAGATTTTTTTTTGAAAAAAAAAAATACTAATTAAACTACTCATGTATGTAATAAAGGATCAGTGAAAATTAGCTGCGGAATTGCATTTGAAAACATGTAAAAAAAATAAAATACTTTCGAATATTTGGCGTGAAAAGACAAAAGTGTCACACGATTTGGCGAGTAGCACTTTTCTCCGCCATAAGCAAACGATTTTAATGCAATTGAAAACTGGGATTTTTAGAATCGTGTAAAAGAATTTAAACATAAATGAATTTAAACATTAATGAATTTAAACATAAACAATGAGTGAGTTTAATATATTATATACATATATACATATTAAATTGCATATATATTACTTTTGCTGTAGTTATTTGATTTACCTCTGGAAAAAATATTTTCATATATAAGAAATTCTTATTCAGTAAAATTATTTTCATACATTTAAGCGTATTCAAAAATAAAAGCCAGACGTTCCCATGGCAACAAAATCGAATTGACAATGCTCAACTGGACTTTGAAGTTGAAACAATTTTAATGAATTTAAATTTGAATTTCGTTTTAAATCTCAAATATTGATGATTAAATATGAATATAAATGCATATAAATATCAATATAACCAAATTATGCCTTAAAACAAACTAAAGCTGACAAAACAAAAGATATTTAATCTAAACACGTTGAACATGAAACTTTTTTCCTTTAAAATGCATTTGACATAAAAAATCATTTTTTGAATTTGCTTTTCATCGCCAACCGATGATAAATCGCCAAATAACGAAATTTTCATCATTTCTTTATGGGCAAGGAACGGAGGTTCCGCCGAAATTTTTTTTATAAACGTATGTATCCTCATGAGAAGAACATTCTGTAATTTTTTCAGATTTTTCGGAGTATGCCCGTATGGAGACCTTCCTTGTTAGTAAAAGGTTGGCCAAGCCTGTTTTAGAATATTACAATTTACGTCACGGTTGAGTAAAATCAGAATATTGTGCGTCCTTCTAAACACTGAAGCGCCTGAGGTTGCTTATTTTAGAATGTATGTATTACTACTAATTTTGACGATAGAGTTCAAACTACATACTGCAATTATTTGGAGGATTCGCTCAGAATTGAAAGTGTCGGATGGACTGAAGATGACAGAATTTAGCCAGATTCTTGTGGTCTTATGATAGATGTAAAAAGCGAGCTAAAATTCATTAAATATACATAATTATGAATTACTCATACGTGTGGCCCAAGTAGGCTCTCTATGCCTTAGATCCAAAACTTTTTATTTTTATTTAAAACTAGCTGACCCGTCGGCGTTGCCCGGGTCCGTATTAACAATATTAAGCAAACTTGAAATTTGTATGATTTTATCATTAACTCGAAGCATGCAGAAATGCATTGTCTGAAATACGTGGCAGCTGACTGTGTGAAAAATCGGTTTAAAAAACAACTAATATTAAGCTCTAAAAATACTTAAAATGAGCAATGAGAAACACAGGAGGGAACATGTATCCAACGATTGTGTTATTTTCGTGTTAAATTGTTGATATTTACCTGTGAAAATCACTGTTAAGTCACGTAACTAATTATTTTTTTCACATAGAAATCCCAAGTGAAATATTTTGAATTTCAAACTAATTATATCACTCTTAAATCCGACTATACCGTGAATGAAATCGATACTCTATGATAAAAGGTTGGTATTTGGTATCATAATTTCAGAGCCATTTAACAAAAATAAGTGTATATTTTTAATCAAAGCATGCGTAATGTTCACTCTGTGGACAAATTCCTAACCGTAACTTTTGTACCGTAACCATAACCTGTCTGTAACCTAACTGCGACTTAACAGTACCCTACTGTAACTTAAATATAACATAAATGTAACCTAGTCGTCACTTTATTGTAACCTATCCTTATTCTAAGCATAAAATAAATGCAATTTAACTTTAAACTAACTTTAAATTAACCGTGATCTAACTGTAACCTAACGTGAAATTAAATAAAATCTAAGACTTGTGAGGGAGTGACCTTTTGTCATAAAGGCACTCTAGTGTTTCTGAGATCGTGACGTCAATAATTTAACATTTTGTAGGCGTAAAAGCGACATCTATCCTCTCTTTTACTTTAACTTTCTAGAGTGTGTGTGCTCTTTCGAATTCCGCAGTTAGCTCGCGGTTATTAGTAATATGTTAATTTGAAGTATCTCAGTTTGCAGCATATAAAAAGCTTGGGGGTGAGTGTGTGTGTGTGTGTGTCTGGCATTAGCCAGCAGCCAGCGAGTGCGGACCTCTGCCATTAGACAACGAAGTGGATGATTGTTTAGCGAAGTGCTGACGAATAGAAAGTAGCAACGGCCTCCAGTAAAGTGGAAAGGAGTTTGGATAGTGGATTTAAGAGTCGGCCGTGGTAAGAAAGTTTAATAGTAGTTCCATTTTAATTATTGATGAAATAAAGAATTATCCACAGCCACGGGCTGTTTAACTAAACTTTGTTCAGCAGCTCAGCCAGGAGACAGTGTCAAGTGTTAGTCGGTGCCACGACTGAGCTAAGTTGGGGCCTGTGAGTATGATTTTAGCTGTTCATAGTGTTCTCAGTGTGTAAAATTTTAGACTTGCTCCACTTCCCTTCGGCCATTATCACTTGAATAAACTTTGTTGTTTTAACCTAAACTACTGAGTATGTCTTCATATAACGTTACAAACGGCACCCACCGTGGGTTTACCGTTACAAATAGCGCCCACCGTGGGTTTGCCGTTACAGACTTACTGTAATATAATTGCAAACTAATCGCAACCTAAATGTTACCTAACCATATATTGGGTTCATGTCCATGGAAATTATTTTGTCTTGTTCGGATCTTGGTTATGATTCATTAGAATATTTTCGTCGGGTTTAGATTTGGTTCGATTCAGATTTCAGGTATTTTTTAAAATTCGATTTAAATGTTCGGGTCGAATTCAGGTCCATAGAAATTATTTTGCCTTGCTCGGATCCAGTTATGGTTCTGTGAAATATTTTTGTCGGGAACAGATTTGGTTCAATTCAGATTTCGGCGTTTTCTTAAAATGGAATTTTTGGATTCAAGTCTTCCTGCGTGTCCACGGAAATTTCTCTGTCTGATTCGAATGAATATTTTTGTCAAATTCAGACTTGGTTTAATTCAGATTTCGGCTTTTTAATCAAATGTAATTTTTGGGTTCGGGTTTTCTTGTGTGTTCACGTAAATTATTCTGCCTTGTTCGAATACGAACATGCTTCACTGGAATGTTTTTGTCAAGTTCAGATTTGGCTCATTTCAGATTTCGAGATTTTTTCAAAGAAATTTCTTAGGTTCAGATTTGGTTCATGTGCATGGAAATTTTTGTCTTATTCGGATCCGGTTACGGTTCTTTGGAATATTTTTGTCAGGTTCAGATTTGGTTCGATTCAAATTTCAGGTATTTTTTCAAATATAATTTTTAGGTTCGGATCTCGTTCATAAACACGGAAATTACTTTATCATACTCGAGTCCGGTTATGATTCTTTCGAATATTTTGGTCGAATTCAGATGTGGTTTGGGTCAAATTTCAGGTGTTTTCAAATCGGATTTTTTAGGTTCGAGTCGGGTTTATGTCCATGGAAATTATTTTGTCTTGCTCGGATCGGGTTATAGTTCTTTGGAATATTTTTATCGGGTTCAGATTTGGTTCAATTTAGATTTCGGATTTTTCTTCAAATAGAACTTTTGGGTTCGAGTCTTCTTGCGTGTTCACGAAAATTATTCTGTCTTGTTCGAATAAGGACATGCTTCACTGGAATATTTTTGCCAAGTTCAGATTTGGTTCAGTTCAGATTTCGCGATTTTTCCAAAGAAATTTTTTGGGTTCGGACTGGGTTCATGTGCATGGAAATATTTTGTCTTGTTCGGATCCGGCTGCGGTTCTTTGAAATAGTTTTGTCAGATTCAGATTTGGTTCGATTCAAATTTTATGTATTTTTTCGAATGGAAGTTTTAGGTTCGTATCGAGTTCATGTCCATGGAAATTATTTTGTCTTACTCGAATTCGGTTATGGTTCTTTCGAATATTTTGGTCGGATTTAGATGTGGTTTGGGTCAAATTTAAGATTTTTCAAATGAAATTTCTTAGGTTTGAGTCGGGTCTATGACCACGGAAAGTATTTTGTCTTGCTGGGATCGGGTTATAGTTCTCTGGAATATTTTTATCGGTTTCAGATTTTGTTCGGGTCATATTTCGAGTTTTTTTTTAAAGAAAATATTTGGGTTCGGGTCAGGTTTCATGCCCACTAAAATTATTTTTCCTTGTTTGGATCGGGTTATGCTCATAGATATAGGAATAACTAGATTACGCACACGGGGAGAAAAATTGATTCTCCGTGCGCGAACGATTCTTCTCCACTAGAGTGGCAAATGGCTGGCGATTCAGTGGTCAATGTATGAAAATGTGCTTTTTAAAATGCATTTATATCTATATACATATACATAGTTTAAGCCTTCGTGAATATTTCAAAGTTTATATCTGTTTTTCTAATCACCAATTAGTATTTTTTATCGCTAGTTATTATCTATTAGTTAATTTTTATGAATAAAATAAATAAGAACAATGGAATTTTTTTACAACTATCTTTAAATACCTTTTGACCTGGAAGTTAAACAAAACAGCATGTACATCAAAATCAGTAATTGGCATTATTTTTAGGTGCTTTCGTAATTATGTAAATACGCAACACCTATAGTTGTCATTCAGTCTGTCCGTCCGTCCGCATATAACAACGCAAAAACTGCCCAACCGAATCATTTGAAATTTAAAATATATAACTATTACTTAATTTTGTCGCGTCATTTCAAATTTTATGAAAATCGGATGCATAGATCAATTACAGGGACAATCAAAAGTATTCCGTTATATTATGATCAATGGGGAAAAAAGTTTCAAATACATTTTAATCGTTTGAAATTTAAAATATTTAATTGTTACATACTTTTCATTGTTACATAATTTTCATCCGAATCATTTGAAATTTAAAATATATAATTATTACTTAATTTTGTCGCGTCATTTCAAATTTTATGAAAATTGGATGCATAGATCAATTACAAGGACAATCAAAAGTATTCCGTTATATTACGATCAATGGGGGAAAAAAGTTTCAAATGCATTTTAATCGTTTGAAATTTAAAATATATAATTGTTACATAATTTTGTCGAATCATTTCAAATTTTATGAAAATCGGATGTATAGTTTAATAAGAGGGACAATGAAAAGTATATCATTACATTACGATCAAAAAAAAAAAAAAAAAAAAATAGTTTCAAGTACATTTTAATGATGTTAAACTCTTTCGAATATAATAGAATTGACATGAACCTATGAAGTATTTATATACATTCTGTACAATCTGCGATGCAATGAATATTTATTAATAAATTACAGGACCATACAAAAGTATACCACTATATAATGCTATACGGGGAAACATTGTTTGGGGCGTGTTTTAATTATATTAAACTATTTAACATTTTATGAATATGATATACGTTGCTGAGGTGTAATAAAAGTTAATTCCTGTATATTTACTGGAACACAAAAAAGATTTAGATTACTATACTGTATCTGAAGTACTGTTTACTATAACAGCAAGATCTAAATATTTTTAAAACTTCGTTATCGTACGAACGAACCTCATTTGCTACGCTTTACGTGCAATTTCTAACTTGTTTTTATTTTTTTTTCTCTGAGCAAAATAGAATTTTTAAAATGGATGCATAATTTTAAATGATTTTCTTTTCTTTTTCCAGGAAGTTTATAATAATGTTTAAAGTAAAATTCTTCCCCAGATTGCAACTTTTAACCTTCCCCTTCATATTCAATGACTTTTGTTTTGCACACATCATTTCAAAATTTCCAGACGTTTAAAATATTTTTTCTCTTTTCTCTCTGCCCATGTTTCTTTGCAATAACAATAAATTATTGTGTAAATTTTTCTTACCCACTAAACTTAAAACATTTCTTCCCCAGTCATAGTTGTTAATCGTTCATCTCCCCCCCCCCCCAAAAAAAAAAAAAAAAAACTTATTTTAGTTGTACTATCTTTTTATTTGTGTGTTTGAAAAAAAAAAGAAAAGAAAAAAAAAGAAAAAGTAATAAATGAATAAAAAAGCATTAATAATGCACATTTTTTAGATTATTTTTTTTAGCCAAACATTGCTCAACAAAGCATGAAATATTTTACCAAGGTCAATATTCTTAATAAATCTTTTGTGTTTTTAGCTTACAACATGAATAAAGTGATAAATAAATTCGTTCATTTATATTTTATAAAAAGTGTAAATGAGTGAATTAGCTGAAAAAATTATAATTTTTGTCCATTTCAATTTTAAGATATAACAAGAACGAAAAACTAAATCCAATTCTTTGAATTACTTAATAACGCATCAAACAAAATCACAATTGTACCTATATCTGCCATGCATTACTACGGTAGAATCGTAAGTTCCACTTGCTTTTTGCCACTCTAATGGATGTTGCCACCGAGCCGCAACAGAATCAGAAGGTATTGGGAGAATAACATTGAATGCTTAATCTAGTTATTCCTATATCTATGGTTATGCTTCATTTGAACGTTTTTACGGGATTGAGATTTGGTTCGGGTCAGTTATCAAATCCATAGTTTTTTTTTTTTTCAAACAGAATTTTTAGGTTCGGGTCGGGCTTATACTCACGGAAATTTTGTCTATCACGGATCGGAGTGTGGTCTGTTTTTTTCTGGTTGGAATTGGGTTATTTGTTAATTAGTCCAAATATTAAGGTTATAATCAGTTTTGCTACTACTCTTTTTATGGCTATTTCTGATAAATAATTTACTTTGCTATTTGATAATTTATTATGGTGTATGAATCGTTTGCGGATTCGAACAATTGTACTCCAAACAGCTATTTTATTTTTGTTTTTAAAACAAATTAAAGCCATAATACAATTTTAAATTGAATAGAATACATTTAAATTTTATCAATGATAAAAAACTCCTAGAAAACTGTTGTCAGATATTTTTTACTGCAATACAGCTAATGACTCATACATTCTAATGTTCAAAATGTCAAAAATCTGTGTACAACCGTACAGTAAAAAGAAATTAATTGAGTGGAAGTATAATATCTTGGGGTGACGCGAAAAATGTAACCCTAAAATCTGCTACATTAAGCCCAAATAAGCACCAACAAAACCTTGTGCTTTGACACGCCGATCAATTCAAACTGGTTTAAACCCGCATTTCTTTGTTTTTATTTTTCACTTTTTAAACTGTTATTGAATTGATGACTAAAATTTTGTTTAAAAAAAAATAACGTTTTGTGCCATTATTGGCTGTAATACACGATCGGAATGCATAAAAGATACAAATATATCAATCATAGGCAAGAATTATTTGATTATTTTTATCATATGACTTTGAAATATCTTTCGTTATATTCTTTCGTTAATGTCTTCAATTCGTCTGCACTCTGAAATCTAGATTTTAGATTAATATTTGTTATTTAAGTTTTCATGCATGATTTTAAAATAATGTTTTCATCACTATGTTTTATATATTGACATAGAATTATTAATATGTTGTTAAATCATAAACATTTTTCATCTACGTTATAAAGTATTAAAAAGTTCTGAAAAAAAGAGAAAACTTTTAGTAATACAATTTTTAGTTCAAATCAAATGTTTTCAATATTTTATTTAATTTTATTTTATCATTTAATTATTTTTAATTTTCCAATTTCAATTATTTTAAAAGCAAACATTTTTTTAAATAAATAATATAATAGAAAAAAGACCATTTAAAAAAATTACTATTTCTTCGTAAAATATGCTTCAGCTGTAATTCATTTCTTTCAATTCGTCTTATTAATACAAAATTCCTTCCACATGCTTTTGTTTGGGACATTAAAATTTGAGCGATAAATGGTTTCATATTGCAAATCTTTTTTGCGGTTTATTTCACCTCCACTTATCTTTTTCCTCCATGGCGTACAACAGCTGTGATAAAAAATCATCATTTAAACGGACAGTTTGCCAGTCTATGAATGTTAAAGGTCTGCCCCAGCTTTTTTAATTATTTCTGCGAAAATTTCATGCAACCAACCAACCATAAGCAAATGAAGGGGAAAAAAGAAAAAAAGGCGATTTTTTTATGAGAGTGAGCTTTGGAATTTAATTAATTACTCAGTTAATAAATAGAATTTCGAAATTCTGAAGCTCAGGTACATCAGGAGAGATTTGGGGCTACTTTCAAAAAAATTTTGAGCCTCGCACATGCTGTAGATTTTGCTAGACTCGCAGACACATACACACACACACACACAGACAGACAGAGCGTTTTATTCTTTTATTAGTATAGATAAGCAATAATTAATTCATCAGCGACACAGACAGATATCCTATTTATACGAATAGTATTTATTTTTACACATACACAGCTCGATTTATTTTTTATAATGGTTTTTGTAAATGCCATCTGTTGTACTAGAACTTTCGCAAAGGATATTCAAAATACTTCACTGTTAAAAATAAAGGGTAAACGTTTCACCATGATTGTGGTTATTTAATGGACCTTCCAGAGAAATAACCATATTTTCAGATTTTAAAAAAACCTCATGATCATCGAAATTCTAAAAGCTCCGGTATTACGGATTAACCTCCTTGGGTTGAACCAAGAACATCGTTCAAAGTTCAACCTATAGTCAACCAACGATCCAACCATCTTTTAATAATGGCGTCGATCATGTCTCCATCGAAGTAAGCAGCCATGACGGAGTAGGGAGATATATTAATCCAGCTTCGGTTTATTGTCTCGTCAATAAATAAAATACTCGAGTGAGTACATTAGCGATTATTATTTATTTTATACATATAATAATGTTTTGCTGAAACTCTCGTATGAAAAATTTATACTTCTTTTGCCTAAGCCTAAAACGGTCCCCTCCTATCTTGCTTTGTATTCTACGCGAAATAAACCACTATTTTAAAGCTATTATAATAGCTTAAGTATAATAATTTAGTTCATTTCTACAGTTTATACAAGCGAAATTATTTTTCTAATTATATTTATTTCTGTTTGTAGAAAATTTCTATTTATGAATAAGCTTCTCTAAAGTTAATGTTATATGTAAACAATAATTTATAATGCCATAAAATAAACTGAATTTTTCACATTACTTATTGGATGTTTACCGAAATTCATGTAGCTAAATCAAATATAACAAAAATATACCACGATTTTTTAAAATTTTCATTTTTCTAAAATAAATGAAATTATTTAAGAAGTGGTCACTATTTTAAAACTAAGCTATTAGAAAAAATAAATAAATAAAGCTACAGTAAATTCCAACTGTATTAGGATTATTTTGATATTTAAAGAACATAAAATTTGATAAAAAAATATAAAAAGTATAACACAAATTCCAATTTCTGTATACTTCATACTATTACGAAATAATAATATATGTCTGCATCACTGTGCTATTTTCATTAATAAATTATGTTTAATAATGCATTATAAATACATGCATAGTAAAAAGCATTACATGATTAAAAGAATATTATGAAGCTTAAATAAATTTTCATTTTAAAATTACACCACTAAATTATTAAACACCTATATAAGTAAATCTGTATTTGAGTTTTTTACAATATTTTACATGTTTAAATAATTTTATACAAACAAAACACCATTTTTAAGAAATGCCACTAAATTATTTAACATTTATGTATGTAGATCACTATATTTGAGTATTTTACATGTTTAAATCATATTATACAAACAAAATAGTAAAGAAAAAAAACTTATATGATTTTAAAACTTTATTTTAAGATTTACCGCTGAAATCAAAATTGTCGTTTTATTAATTTCCTCTTATTTGTGATCATCCTATGTGCCAACATTAAAGAATAATATTATTTTGTGAATGACACAAGGCAGGTATTCAGATATTATTGCCTTATAAATGAATTTGAAAAGATTTTAACAGAATTAGTAATATTTAAAGGAAAAAATTGAAAACTATACAACTATTTGATTTTGTATTTTTGAGAAATGCCACTAAATTATTTAACATTTATGTATGTAGAGCATTATATTTGAGTATTTTATATGTTTAAATCATATTATACAAACAAAAAAGCAAGAATTAGTAAATAAAAAAGCTTATATGATTTTAAAACTTTATTTTAAGATTTACCGCTGAAATCAAAATTGTCGTTTTATTAATTTCCTCTTATTTGTGATCATCCTATGTGCCAACATTAAAGAATAATATTATTTTGTGAATGACACAAGGCAGGTATTCAGATATTATTATCTCTTAAATGATTTTGAAAATATTTTAACAGAATTAGTAATATTTGTATTGTAGCAAAAAATTGAAAACTATACAGCCATCTGATTTTGTATTTTTGAGAAATGCCACTAAGTTATTTAACATTTATGTATGCAGATCATTATATTTGAGTATTTTACATGTTTAAATCATATTATACAAACAAAATACTAAAGAAAAAAGCTTATATGATTTTAAAACTTTATTTAAAGATTTACCGCTGAAATCAAAATCGTCGTTTTATTAATTTCCTCTTATTTGTGATCATACTATGTGCCAACATTAAAGAATAATATTATTTAGTGAATGACACAAGGCAGGTATTCAGATATTATTGCCTTATAAATGAATTTGAAAAGAATTTAATAGAACTAGTAATATTTGTAGGAAAAAATTGAAAACTATACAACTATTTGATTTTGTATTTTTGAGAAATGCCACTAAATTGTTTAACATTTATGTATGTAGATCATTATATCTGAGTATTTTATATGTTTAAATCATATTATACAAACAAAAAAGCAAGAATTAGTAAATAAAAAAGCTTATATGATTTTAAAACTTTATTTTAAGATTTACCGCTGAAATCAAAATTGTCGTTTTATTAATTTCCTCTTATTTGTGATCATCCTATGTGCCAACATTAAAGAATAATATTATTTTGTGAATGACACAAGGCAGGTATTCAGATATTATTGCCTTATAAATGAATTTGAAGAGGTTTTAACAGAATTAGTAATATTTGTATGAAAAATTGAAAACTATACAACTATTTGATTTTGTATTTTTGAGAAATGCCACTAAATTATTTAACATTTATGTATGTAGATCATTATATTTGAGTATTTTACATGTTTAAATCATATTATACAAACAAAATAGTAAAGAAAAAAACTTATATGATTTTAAAACTTTATTTTAAGATTTACCGCTGAAATCAAAATTGTCGTTTTATTAATTTCCTCTTATTTGTGATCATCCTATGTGCCAACATTAAAGAATAATATTATTTTGTGAATGACACAAGGCAGGTATTCAGATATTATTGCCTTATAAATGAATTTGAAAAGATTTTAACAGAATTAGTAATATTTGAAGGAAAAAATTGAAAGCTATACAACTATTTGATTTTGTATTTTTGAGAAATGCCACTAAATTACTTAACATTTATGTATGTAGATCATTATATCTGAGTATTTTACATATTTAAATCATATTATACAAACAAAAAAGCAAGAATTAGTAAATAAAAAAGCTTATAAGATTTTAAAACTTTATTTTAAGATTTACCGCTGAAATCAAAATTGTCGTTTTATTAATTTCCTCATATTTGTGATCATCCTATGTGCCAAAATTAAAGAATAATATTATTTGTGAATGACACAAGGCAGGTATTCAGATATTATTGCCTTATAAATGAATTTGAAAAGATTTTAATAGAACTAGTAATATTTGTAGGAAAAAATTAAAAAATATACAACTATTTGATTTTGTATTTTTGAGAAATGCCACTAAATTATTTAACATTTATGTATGTAGATTATTATATCTGAGTATTTTACATATTTAAATCATATTATACAAACAAAAAAGCAAGAATTAGTAAATAAAAAAGCTTATATGATTTTAAAACTTTATTTTAAGATTTACCGCTGAAATCAAAATTGTCGTTTTATTAATTTCCTCTTATTTGTGATCATCCTATGTGCCGCCATTAAAGAATAATATTTTGTGAATGACACAAGGCAGATATTCATATATTATTGCCTTATAAATGAATTTGAAAAGATTTTAACAGAATTAGTAATATTTGTAGGAAAAAATTGAAAACTATACAACTATTTGATCTTGTATTTTTGAGAAATGCCACTAAATTACTTAACATTTATATATGTAGATCATTATATCTGAGTATTTTACATATTTAAATCATATTATACAAACAAAAAAGCAAGAATTAGTAAATAAAAAAGCTTATATGATTTTAAAACTTTATTTTAAGATTTACCGCTGAAATCAAAATTGTCGTTTTATTAATTTCCTCATATTTGTGATCATCCTATTTGCCAACATTAAAGAATAATATTTTGTGAATGACACAAGGTAGATATTCATATATTATTGCCTTATAAATGAATTTGAAAAGATTTTAACAGAATTAGTAATATTTGTAGGAAAAAATTGAAAACTATACAACTATTTGATTTTGTATTTTTGAGAAATACCACTAAATTACTTAACATTTATATATGTAGATCATTATATCTGAGTATTTTACATATTTAAATCATATTATACAAACAAAAAAGCAAGAATTAGTAAATAAAAAAGCTTATATGATTTTAAAACTTTATTTTAAGATTTACCGCTGAAATCAAAATTGTCGTTTTATTAATTTCCTCATATTTGTGATCATCCTATTTGCCAACATTAAAGAATAATATTATTTTGTGAATGACACAAGGCAGGTATTCAGATATTATTGTCTCTTAAATGAATTTGGAAATATTTTAACAGAATTAGTAATATTTGTATTGTAGCAAAAAATTGAAAACTATACAGCCATCTGATTTTGGGTCATTCCATATCAAATCAACCAAAAAAATAACACTTTTGAACCTTCAGGATTCAGATTTTCCTAGTTTTTTTTTTTTTTTTGTTGTACTTATCAAAAGGATAAGAAAAATCAAAATTTTTTATTTTTTGGATTTTTATTTTTTGAGTTATTGACTTTCAAAAATTGAAAAATTGCTAAAAATTGACTCCACTTTGACACCTTTAAACAGCTGTAGACAAAAAACTATTTGACTTAGAAAGCTCAAATTGGTGTCATTCTCTTCTGCTTTTAATGATCTTTAAAATGATATGTAACATGATTAATTTATTTAAAATTTTAATTTTTTATAAAAAAATTTAAAATTTAAATTTAAAAATTTTAAAAACACCCCTTTTAATTTTTTTGAAAAAAATATATGTTTTAAAGACATTAATTGACTATGTGTATGCCAACTTTCATAATGGGATGACCATGGGTTCCTATGCAAATTAATATTTTTGTATCATCATGTATGCTAAATTTGCTATACTTGTTTTCCCATGTTAAAAAAGTAACTGTAAATTCATTGATTAAGGTTTGAATATTACTATTAATTATTAAGTAGTTCTTGTAATACAAAAAAATATGAATATTAAATCTATTAAATATATCAGGTAATACTTTAGAACAAGTCTCAACAGAATAACAAGTTTTAACATGAAAAGAACAAGTCTCAACAGAATAACAAGTTTTAACATGAAAAAACAAGTCTCAACAGAATAGCACGTTTTAACATGAAAAGAACAACTCTCAACATGAATAGCCAATTATACTTGTTATCACTTGATTTTTGGCTGCAGACTAGTGATGGGCGATTCTGGAAATTTTGAGAATCGATTAAAATCGATATCGTATAAAACAACATCGATCATAATAAGAATCGATTTCTCAGTTCTAGAATCGATACTAGAATCGATATTTCGATATTCAGGTTCACACAGAGAAGATCCAAATTACTAATTCCAAAACTTAGACAATCAGCAGGACAGTAATTACCGCCTCCCACCCCCCCATCACCATTTAGGGAGGCATAGAATTAAGCTATTGCAGATTTTAGAGTCGGATGGCAAGAATTTTAAATTTTAAAATGATTGTCACTTATGGTTGTCACTTACACAAAAACTTTGACAAATTTGAGAGACATAACTCAACTAATAACAACACTGAGTAACTTGGCATTAAACCGAGGATAAAGAGTGCCAAGAGCGTGTAACTAGGATAGGGAACAAGGAGTATAGACAAAAAAGACTTTATTTTCTTCTAATGCCAACCAAATGTTACACGAGATAGTTTGGAAGAACAAAAAATATGCCCCATTCCCAAGGGGGCAGGTAAACCCCACTCTTGACGGAAGGGCGACCATAGCCCAAATGTATCTTTTGTCGAAGTTTCAAAATGAGGATTTACAATAAAACAGAACGAGAATTGGACATTTAAACAATTGCATGCATACTTTGAACGGCCCATTTAGTAAAGATTGGCGAGGAAGGAGGGGAGGGGACGAGGGATTAGAACGGACGAACTTGAAAAAAAAAACATAATTAACTAATAACCCATCCTAAACAGAAATATAGTGTTTAATGTTGTGTTGAATTCATGGGGTGGCCTGCGGGGAACATGATCTCTTTGAAACTATAAAAAGTGCCAAGAGTATGTAACTAGGTGCAGAGAGGGGTAGTAACAGAAAAAAACGAGGAGATAAAAGCTTTATAACGAGATGTTACATGAGATGGTGTGGAAGAAACAAAAAATATGCCCCCCACCCAGGGGGGCAAGGTAAATCCCAAAAGGACAGAAGGGCGACCCCGGCCCAAATGTATCTGTTGTTGAGGTTTCAAAATATGGATTTATAACAAAATAGAACGAGGATTAGACTTTTTTAAAATCGCAGTCATAATTTGAACGAACCTGTAAGTTAAGATTGGTGAGGAAAAGGGGGGGGCGGTAGGACGGGCGAACATGAAAAAAAAAATTGTGGCACTCTGAGAGTGGCGATAGAAGTGAAACCTTGAACAAATACCTGTGTATTTTTTGAATCATTAGGATATATAATTTTGAATCGTCAGGAAATACTTTTAAATGAATAAAAAAAGTTTCTATAATATTAAAGAATATATTAATCTCTATATAAAAAAAACCGCACGATACCATATGTCCAGCTATTGTAGTTAACTCACTATAACTACTTTCTCACATTTTAAAATGCGATAAATACACCAACCAAAATCAGACCATACTATCGATACCTTAATTCTTATCCAAATAAATCATTTTGTATTAATGCCTGTTACAATATCTGTAGATTACTCTTTGAACTATTCAAATCGGACATTCCATTCAAAAGATATTACGAATTTAAAGATGACAATCTAAAGAAATAATAGCGCTGCTGAGTACTCGGTGGCCAATAAGCTTAGGGATTACGTGTGCAATCAAACGATTGCAGATTCGAACCCCAGTTTCGCTAATATGTATCAATGTTTTTTTTTTTTTTTTTTTTTTTTTTTTTTTTTTTTTTTTTTAGAAGTTTGAAAAATTAAAATTTTAACACATTATGGGTCCGTAACGTGACCTGAAATGATGGGAGAAAATTTCTTATGCTAGATTTGTAATGTATGAAGCATAAGCTTTCAATAGACATATTGTATCAAGAAATGAGAAAAAACCCCTCTGCCCCCCCAAAAAAGGTCCTATAGGGGAAACCGAGAAACTGGAATAGCAAACAGAACGGCGAGAAATGGTTAGCTATACTAGAATTTTCCTCATCACTGTAACTCCTATAGAAGCAAAGTTATAGCCTTTTAAAGATTGAAATAAAGTGAACAAATAAGCAAAATTAGATGAGTGATCGACAGGGGGGGGAGGGGTCCACAGCTCTGGGGGTGCCATGTAGCTTAAACTTTTAAGTTAAAAATGTTAGAGAATTAAATGAGCGAAATTTTAAGGTGTATATTGGGGGAGGGTGCAAGCCTCCCCCCCCCCTCAAAAATTTTTTTGTTTCTTTTGAAGAAACAACAAAATATGCCTCCCGGCGTGGCGCAGATAAACCCCAAACGGGCGGAAGAGCGACCCTTTATTTATCTTTGTCAAGGATTTAAAATGTGGATCTAAAATAAAATAGATCGAGAATTGGACATTTTAAAAACTGTATGCATATTTCGAACGGCCCTGTAAGTTAAAACTGACGCGGAAGGGGGGATTAGAAGAGACGAGCGGGAAAAATAAAACATAATAAACTAATACTTCAAATAACTGGACTTCTAAACAAAAATATAGCGATTTAACCTAGTGTCGAATTAATGGGGTGGCCCGCAAGGGATTACCCCCCCCCCAGAACTTATGAGATTTTATGCTTTTTAATGCACAAATTGCGATTCCCCCTCTCTTACAGAGCTGTAAAACATGATGCCTTCCTCCGGAGTCGCAGAAAAATACCTGCAGAGTTTCCCCCAGAGGGTTTCAGGGGGGCGCTCCACCCCTCCTGCCCTTTAGTTTGAAAAATAGCGCCCCTCTCGTCCCTCATCCAAAAACTAGCGCCCCTCTTGTCATTCATTCAAAAAAAAATAGCGCCCTTCTTGCTCCACTTTTGAAATACGCAGCCCTCCAGCGATGATCCGAATGCGCTAGGGCGCGTAAAATTACGCAAAAAATCGGCAACGGAACGCAAAAAATATCCTCATACGAGTCCCGTGAGACGGGTAATTTCATCAAAAAATCACTAAAAAACGGCATGTTTCGTTAAAAATCGCGAAATAACGACTAATTTCCGGCGAGATTCGCAAAAAAAAATGGCTAATTTCGTCACAAAATTTCACAAAACGGTAGATTTCCTCAAAAGATTGTGGAAAAATGACAAATTTCTTCCAAAAATCGCGATTAAAGGAAAGTTTTGTCAAATGAGTCGCAAAAAACGGCAACTTGAAGTAAAATTTGACGTTTTTTCGCGATTTTTTTTAGAAAAATATTCCGTTATTTGCGATCTTTTAAAAAAATCTGCTGTTTTTGCGATCTTTTAACAAAATTGGCTGTTTTTAATTGATCTTTTAACAATATTTGCCGTTTTTTTACGATCTTTTAACAAAATTTACCTTTTTCTTCTTTTTTTCAAATTTTTGATGAAATTTCTGTTTTTTCACGACTTTTTGAACCACTAGATTCTAGATTCAACTCTATAAAAGTGCCCTTAAAAATGAAAAAGTGCCCTGAAAAATGTAAAAAGTGCCCTTTTCAGAACAGTAGCGCCCTGCTCTTTTTTAAACCTGGGGGTTTCTGAACAAAACTCTGATACCTGCATTCAACACTGATTTAGCCTAGAAAAAGAAAAAAAAATCGAAATCGAATCTAAAGATCGAAATCGAATCTAAAGATCGAACTCGAATCTAAAGATCGAAATCGAATCTAGAGATCGACATCGAATCTGAAGATCGACATCGAATCTAAAGATCGAAATCGAATCTAAAGATCGACATCGAATCTAAAGATCGAAATCGAATCTAAAGATCGATCTTAAGGGCAGAATCGATTTTACATTTTTACTTTCTTTTGTAACTTTACAAGAAGAGAGTATTAGAAACGTGAAAAATTTTGACTTCCCGTTTTCGATGGATTTATATATTTTAGAAGGTCTTTAACACGATTTCATGGTTTTTAAGAAATATCTGTGTGTGTGTGTGTATGTCTGTCACTCTGTGAGTCTGTATACGACAAAAATTTCTGACCGTTCTATCTCAAGAACAAATGCACGGAATTCCACAAAACTTTAGATTTAGTTTGACCTTGATATAAACTGAATCTAATTAATTTTTGGTGTATATAGCCTAACAGGTGGCGCTGCTATGCTGCATTTTTTGCGATTTGCGCAACAGCTATATCTGAATAACGAATGAACGGATTTTTATCACATTTTAGATTCAGTTAGTCCTTTACATGAATTGATGTTTTTTGCATTTTGATGTATATAGCTTCCCAGATGGCGCTGCTATACTTAATTTTTCACAATTTCCACTCAGCGCCATGTGAAAGGGGGGGGGGCGAAAGGAAGCGGTCGTTCTGAGCACGGAAATTTAGGGGGCGCCAAATTTTTACTACTAACATCACTTCTAGCCTATCACAAGAAAAAGTTAATGGGGGGGGGGGGTAAATTGGAACTTTGAACGGGGCGCAGTTCTCTTTTCGCACACCCCTGTTTCCATTTTAGCTTTATCTCAAGAACTAATGCACGGACTTTCATAAAAATTTAGATTCAATTAGTCCTTGATATTATTTGATGCTAATTACATTTTGGTGGAAATCGCTTAAAAGATGGCGCTGCTATACTGCATTATTCATGATTAACGCAATAGCGCTATCTCAAGAACGAATTTTCATCAAAATTGAGATTCAGTAAATCTCTGACATAGATTAGTGTTATTTAGTTCTTGGTGTAAATTGCCCTACAGGTGGCGCTGATATGCTGCATTTTTTATGATTTCGCAATAGCTGTATCTCGCGCTTTCATGGATTTTCATCAAAATTCCGATTCAGCTGGTACTTAATAAAAATTGATCCTGATCAATTTTTGGTGTACATCACTCAACAAAAAACGCTATTTTGCAGGGGGGGGAGGGGGTTCTGAGGTTTCTTTAATTCTTCTATCTTGAAACTAATACACTGAAATTTTGGAATTGGCACATCCGTCTATTTTATCTTCGACTTTTGGAGGAAAATGAAAATTATATTACCTTCAGAGAAATCGATTAAAAATTTTTAAGTATCGATTAAATCGAGTTGGCCGTAGTATCGATTAAATCGATTTAAAAAATCGAAATCGCCCATCACTACTGCAGACTTCATTCTGTTTCTCAATGTGATCAGTTCACAATTCTCTCAAAGTGAATTATTTGAAATTAGTTATTTTTAAATAACGTGTTGTATGGATATGTTTTTTTAGTTTATTATGGATAATCTGTGTACATATATTTTTAATATTAAGACCTTATTAACTTGAAAGTTTTGTGGATATATCAATTTTATGCAAGTTTTACAATGGTAGAAAATCTTCCACAAATACATTTATAAATTGTTTCTAGTTCTAAGTCATACTTTTAAGTAGTAAAAAATGGCAGATAATCAAAACATTAAAAATTGGCCTGTGTTTTCTGTCAAATGTTGTAACCCTTTCAATGAAGAGAAACATCCTAAATCATGTAAAAATACAAGGAATGTAACAGAATGGATGTGCTTGTTAAATTTAGACATAAAAACGGGCATGAAAATATGTGATAGATGTAGAAAGAAACTTTCTAGTGAGTATAAGAAACAATTTGATCAGACAGATCAGGATGTATTTCCAAGCACTAGCAAAGATGATACGTTCATTGATTCAGAAACATCAATAAATTACTTAAACAAATCGCTAGAACTTATTGGTGAGTCACCTTTAAAGAAAAAGAAAATTCAAGTAGAAACTTATACAAAAAAAAAAAAAAAATTGGAAAAAATAAAAACAAGTCTTGAAAAGCAATTAATACCTTCTAAAGATACTGAATGTGAAGTAATAAAAGAGGAAAATAAAGTAGAATCTGAAATGTTGCAGCAGTTAAAGGATAAATTTTCCCAGGCTTCAAAACGTAGTGAAAAGTTAACAATCTTATCTGTCTTGCCTTCTAGTTGGAGCTGCAAAAAAATTGAAGATGAGTTCAAAGTCAGCAACTACATGGCCCGCTCAGTAAAAAAATTAGTGAGTGAAAAAGGTATTCTATCAACCCCAAATCCAAAGCCAGGGAAAACTTTAAATGAGAATACTGCTCAATTGGTTATAAATTTCTACAATGAAGATGACGTTAGCCGAATGATGCCAGGAAAGAAAGACTTTGTTACCGTTAGGGACAAGACATTAAAAATTCAAGTACAAAAACGTTTACTTATGGGAAATCTAAGTGAAATTTACCAATTATTCAAGGAAAAATATTCTTCTTGCCGTATTGGATTTTCCAAGTTTTGTGAGCTAAGACCAAAGAATTGCATCTTAGCTGGCAGAAGTGGAACCCACGTAGTATGTGTCTGCACTCTTCATCAAAATATCAAACTAATGATAAATGGTGCAGGACTTCAAAATGCTGTGCTGGACGGGGATGATGCACCATTACAATCATATCATGGGTGTCTAGCCAAAATTATGTGCAATCCACCTACCCCAAATTGCTACATGAATGAATGCAATGAGTGTCCCGGTGTCATGCAATTGAAAGAAGCTCTAACGAAAAAATTCGAAGATGAGTTGATTGATGAAATCACTTACAAGCAATGGGTTACAGTTGATAGATGTACAATGGAAACAATGATTAAAAGCAGTGAAGATTTTATTGAAGATTTCATAGAAACTCTCTTAAAACTCAAAACCCACTCCTTTATATCAAATCAACAGAAAGAGTACTATAAAAATTCTAAAGAAAATTTAAGTGAAGGCCAAATAGTTATTAATTGTGATTTTTCAGAAAACTATTCGTTTATGTTACAGGATGAAGTTCAGTCATACCACTGGACAAGTACCCAAGCCACTCTGCACCCTTTTATCGTCTATTACAAATGTGATGGAAAACTTGAGCATTTAAAATATGTTTTCATATCAGATTGCTTGGAGCACAATACAGTTGCCTTTTATGTTTTCCAAAGAAAATTAATTTCAATCTTAAAAGAAACATTACCTTTCAATCTTGAAAAAATCATTTACTTTTCTGATGGCAGCTCAGCTCAGTATAAAAATAGAAAAATTTTCCACAATTTATGTCTCCACAAAACAGATTTTGGAACTGAGGCAGAGTGGCAATTCTTTGCCACTTCACATGGAAAAAGTGCTTGTGATGGACTTGGTGGTACTGTTAAAAGGCTTGCTTCTAAAGCAAGCTTACAAAGGCTATATGCAAACCAAATTTTGACGCCAAAAGAATTGTATGATTTTGCTGTTGAACACATTCCAGGTATAGACTTTGAGTATTGCACCACTGCTGATTATGAAGAAGTTAAAAAAATATTGATGCCTCGATTCCGTGAATCAAAAACCATTGTGGGTACTCAAAAACTTCATTCTTTTTGTCCGATTTCTGAAAACCAACTTCTTGTGAAGCAGTATTACTACAGTGAGCGCCAATTTACTGAATATGTGACAGCACTAGATTACATTACACCAACTGATTTAACAAAAATTGAATCTGGATTTGTCACTGTAGTTTATGATGATTGTTGGTGGCTTGCATGCATTCTTGCAAAAAATAATATGACAAATGAATATAAAATAAGCTTTCTACATCCAAAGGGACCAGCAGCTTCATTTTTTTATCCACAACCAAATGATATACTAGACATATCAGGGGATACCTTTCTGCAAAAAGTTCAGCCTGTTACTGCAACTGGGAGAGTTTATACTCTCAGTAACGAAGAAATGAAATTGTCTTCACGTTCTTTGGAAAAGTTCCTATCTTAAAAGTCCTTTATATTTTTTGTATATTTATATATTTAATTTTTAATTATAAACAAATTCTAATTTTTAACAACATAAAATATGAAATATTAATTGTAGAAATGAATATTTAATATTAGTGAAGTCATATGTGCAATGAAGATTCATGAATTATTAGATTCCAGGTATTAATTTCTCCCCCCCCCCCCCTCAATGACTACACTTGCAATTTTAAATTTCATGGAAGATTGGTAATACAGCATTCATGTAATATGTGGTGAACTGAGACTAGTACCTGATTTTGATTTAGGATAGCTTGAAATTGATTATGAAGAGATAATTTTATACCGAATCTGTAAGTTATTTTTCTTTTGCATATCTTTATTTTTACAGTAATGGTTTATTGTTTAATGGTATCCTACTTTATTATTATTAAATAAACAAGTTTTTACCAAATTGTTATTACCTGATATTATATTTAATTATATTTAATATTCATGTTTATTTGTATTACAAAAACTACTTTATGGATTAATAGTAATATTCAAACTTTAATGAACTTAACAGTTACTTTTTTAACATGGGAAATCAAGTATAGCAAATTTAGCATACATGATGATACAAAAATATTAATTTGCATAGGAACCCATGGTCATCCCATTATGAAAGTTGGCATACACGTAGTCAATTAATGTCTTTAAAATATATTTTTTTTTTCAAAAAAATTAAAAGGGGTGTTTTTAAAATTTTTAAATTTAAATTTTTAATTTTTTTATAAAAAATTAAAATTTTAAATAAATTAATCATGTTACATATCATTTTAAAGATCATTAAAAGCAGAAGAGAATGACACCAATTTGAGCTTTCTAAGTCAAATAGTTTTTTGTCTACAGCTGTTTAAAGGTGTCAAAGTGGAGTCAATTTTCAGCAATTTTTCAATTTTTGAAAATCCATAACTCAAAAAATAAAAATCCAAAAAATAAAAAATTTTGATTTTTCTAATACACTTGACTGGTACTATCACTGCACCAAAAATTTTTAATTTCTGAGATGTCAAGGTTCAGACCATTGGTTGATTTGACATTTTGTATTTTTGAGAAATGCCACTAAGTTATTTAACATTTATGTATGTAGATCATTATATTTGAGTATTTTACATGTTTAAATCATATTATACAAACAAAATAGTAAAGAAAAAAGCTTATGTGATTTTAAAAGTTTATTTTAAGATTTACCGCTAAAATCAAAATTGTAGTTTTATTAATTTCCTCTTGTTTGTGATCATCCTATGTGCCGCCATTAAAGAATAATATTATTTTGTGAATGACACAAGGCAGGCATTCAGATATTATTGCCTTAATAATGAATTTGAAAAGATTTACAGGAGGAGAAGAGGAGAAAAATCTTTTAAGGATTATAAAATCAATTACATTGGTACTCCATGGTTTAATAAGTAATGCATACTGTTTTAAAATTTTGATTGTTTTTCCCACGTGAAATTTGGATTTTTTAAAAATTATTATTTATTATACTTCTGCATATTTGACTAACATTGTTATGCCTGGAAAAAAAAAGAACTTTGTCTTTAAAGTTTTATCCTTTCATTTAAAACAGGTGGAGAGTTTAACCGATGCTTAGAACTGTTCCATTTTACCCAACTTGAAATCCTGAATTAGAATGTATCAAGATTCAAGAATTCTTTATATTTGATGACTTTGTATTCATGATCCTCATTTGGGCACGAGAGAGCATATTTTTAAAGTGAATAGCCAGAGTGCTGTAGAATCCTGTCTATGAAGTCTGTATGTAAAAGGGCATTATACTAATAAATGTTAGTCTGACATACAATATATGTTTTAAAGACTGAATATTTGTATTTTCAATAAAAGTTGTGATATACCACAAATCAGCTAAATTGTTACTTTTTTGCTGTCTTTATTTATTTATTTTTAAGATATTGCAAGGTTGCTGTTAACAAATGTTTTCATTTCTACTACTATTATTAAAAAATTAATAAATAAAAAACCTTGGTACTACTTGGTTATCCCGTCGACCAAAAATGTATCGCCAAACTATATTTAATGCCAACAATGGATGATCGTAAATCTCACGTTCAATGATGTTAAATATGGTACACACCTTTAAAATGCCATTAAGTGATTTTTATTTCAACTTTTGTATTTTTACTAATATTCTAATAATTTATTTGTTCTTTGGTTATTTAAAATAAAAATTATGTCAATATATATAATTTGGCTGTTTGGCGATTTGTATAATTTAGCAAAATGGGTCGACTGATAACCAAGTAGTACCAAAATCTTTATTATAGAAATGATAGCAGAAAGTTTTAGACGGGAGATGGGCATTTCAAATTTTAGTTTCTCTTTTGCAGATTCTTTTTTATCAAACCTTTATTTTGCTTCATATTTTTAGCTCTTCATTACTTAATACAAAAGTTAAGATTATTATTAATGAATATTTATGAAATGCCTAAAAACACTACAGATAAGTGATTGTTTGATTAATTAATGCTTCTGTTTTAAAAATATTTTACCTGCAGATTATTTTTTTGCCCCTGAAATGTCTGTCACAGAAAATTTTCTGCCACTGGGAATCATAGATAATTATCATTCAGGAAAATTGAAAAAAAGAAAATATATAAGTAATAACAAGTGGCTACTTGTGTTGACACTGCTATTATTAAATTAACCCAACAAAGTTGGTATTTGATATACCTACCATAAAAAACAAAAACTTTAATTTTTATTTATTTATTTATTTTATTTTATTTTATTTTTATTTTTTTTTTTTTTTTGGGGGGGGGGGGGTATTGGCTGATACTAAAGGTTAACCAAAGAGTTCTATTTACAGCTGCCTTATGATGCTGATATTTAAGCATGTATTTTGATTATGTATCCATTATATTTATGTTTCATTTACTCATTGAAAAGCGTTGATTTCATTATTGCATATTAGCTAGAAACAAATGCTGAATATTTTTTTTTCCTTTACATTCAAATGAGTTAATTTACATATTCGAGCTAACTGCAATATGAATTTTTAAAAGAATCATGCTTGAAAATTATTTTTTAAAAATGAGAAATCCATAAATTGAAATAAATTTTAATTCAAAAATCTCATACTATTAGCTTTATTTTCTAAAATTAATAAATTATAACTTTATATTTCTAACTGCAAATTGACTTTTTTAATGTATTCATCATGTATCACTTAATTCCTATATTAATAAAGAATTATTCATAACTTTCATAAATTTTTATTTAAAAGATTTTCATATGTGTAACAATTGTACAAAATGTACAAAAGAAAATGTTAAAATATTTTTTCTAATGATTATTATTATTGTATTGCAAAAAAAAAAAAAAAAAAAAAAAAAAAAAAAGATTTGAAAAATGTAATATCAAGATTTCAGCACCTATATATTATCAAAGAGAAAAGAAGAAATTTTTTTTTTTCTACAGATTAAAAAAAAAAAAAAAAAAAAAAAAAAAAAAAAAAAAAAAGCTGGGTGCATTAGAAAATAACTTTTTTCAAGTCTGTACAAAAATTAATATTGTTTAAAGAAATTCGTCCAGCATTGTTTAATGTAACGTTTAGTTAAAATATATTTTATTTCCTGGATTTTAAAATAAAATATAGCAAACAAGGTATGTATTGAATCTAAGAAAATTGTTTTATACAATATTTTCTCAATGAATAGTTTGTGAACAGGCAAACACTAAAATAATTATTAGTATAATTATGAGTACAGAAAAATGTTACAAAAAAAGAGAAGAAAAAAAGAAGAAAAAAAAAGCAATTATTTTGTGAATTTAAAACAAACTGGTTTATATCTATTTTTTTTAAATGTGTTTCAAAGACAATATAATCAATAATTAAAGTTCTGATAATTTTCAGAAGTCTTCCTACTGTAGCATAATTTTGTATAACCTGAAATGTTTTCATTCTTACACTATAAAATGATAAATTGAAAACCAAAATCTTGGTTGAACATTTCATTCTAAAATGAGGGGAAAAAAAACCCCTAGAATCTGGTGTAATTTTTGCCCGTAAAGTTAGCTGAAAGAAAAACCTGAATCATGGTTCAATATTTCGCCAAATAATTGGATTAGAAATAATCCTGAATTATGGTTCAACCTTTTATCAGAAAACATTGAATTAAGATTTAACCTTTCACCAGAAAATTCGATTTGAAAAAATTCTGAATCATGGTTCAACCTCTAACCAGAAAATTGGATTTTATAAAACCCTGATTCATGGTTAAACTTTTCACCAGAAAAATGGATTTAGTAAAACCCTGATTCATGGTTAAACCTTTCACCAGAAAAATGGATTTAAAAAAATCCTAAATCATGGTTCAACCTTTCACCAGAAAATTGGCTATATAAACATCCTGAATCATCGTTCAACATTTCACCAACATAATGGTGTTTTTAGAAGCACCAATAAACTGGTTAAACTTATCACCACCATCTCGGTTGCAGCTAAATTCTAGCTACTTTTCACCATTTTCTTGGTGAAACCTCGAACTTCATTTTTAACAGTGTTCTGCGGTTTCAAACTAAATGTTTTCTATACTGCTAAGTCTGCAGTTTTAGATGAGGCCGTAAAAAGTTTTGTTATACATATGCATTGCTTGCTTTATAATTTGTACTCACGTTTTGAGACAGTCATGACTATTAAACATTTCTCAAGTTTTGAGACAGTCATTACTATTAAATATAAGCAACGAAGTTCATACCAATAAATAGTCTCATTTGAGCCCATACAGCTGAAATCGATAAATAAGGTTAAAAATTTCCGAAAAAAAGATTAGATTTTTGGAATACAGATAATTTTGGTCCGGCCAAATTTTCAGCAGCATTTTCGTCGAAACTCAGATTTTGAGCCTAAAACCAAAACGAAACCGAATTTTCGATCGATATCTAACTTTTACCTTTGTTTGGCGAGATATAACTACATGAATGCGAAGTATTTTCAACAATTTATAAGTTTCCACTCCTGGAAATAATTTTCTTCAGTACTGGTCCGTCCGTACTACAATACCTTGGCTCTTCTCCTTGTACTCGTGAGTATAACCTACTAACCTTCTCACCAGTCACAAGAAACTTTATTTTCAAACGCAACACTAATCACTGAAAAAGACCCGGATGATAACATTAAGACTATGGGGGCGTTTTTCATAAATATCTCGCTCGAATTTTAATATTTTTACTTTTTTTTTGTATAGGCTAGCTGAGGATGATTTACATACGGGGTAGTTTTTATTTTTTCGATTTTGCCTATGTATTTTTTATATTATGATAGTTTCAATTTCAGAACCGGTTCTAACCAGTTTCGAAAGTTAAAGTAACTTTTATTAAAAAAATCTGAAACCAAAATTGAAAAAGTAACAACTAGCCCGGTTGTGGATCGTCCTCAACTATCCTATGCATAAAAAAAAAAAAAAAAAAAAAAAAAAAAAAAAAAAAAAACACGAAAAATATTAAAGTTTGAGCGAAATATTTGAAAAGAACGCACCCATAGACTTACCATTATCATCCGGGTTTCAGTGATGTGTGTGTCCTTAATTCGTACACCGCATGGCTGATGGTTTCTGCCAAACTTGAATAAGAAAATGAATGTGGATATAGAGTTCCTTTTTTGTTTTGTAATGCATATTTTTATTATAATTCTGTCTGTGTATTTATAGTACCATGGAAAATCACATTAAATGGAAAAAGTATTATGCCTAGTCATCACTGCAGTAGTAAACTGCATATCACGCTACTGCCTACAGGACGATTTCACCCATCCACAGGATTTCAGCATATTCTAAGTATGACATTATTTGGAATTGCTTAAACATTTTTTTTTTTCAAAAATATTTTAAAGTCTACATCAATATTATAATTAAAAAAAAAAAAAATACGCGTTATACAAATGATGCATAGAAAATTTACTGAAAACTCTGTATCATTATCTTTAGAATACGGAAAGTTTATAAAGGATAAGAGAGAAAAAAAATATTTAAAAATAATTAATATTATTTATGTTAGCCAATTACAAAAAAGCCGGCTTAATCTACAGATTTTGAAGTTAGCTACAAATTTCACTAGCAAAAATTAAATCAAGATTAGAGAGAAACCCAGTTTAACAATATTATCTGTCTGCTTTTGCCGAGTTTTTAATTTCATTTTTATGTAAGAGCTGGTTTTGTCAGAATCACATTAATGCAGTATTTTTTTCTTCAACTTCTACTTTTGTTTGTTTTTGCCGAAAAAGTTGGTGCAATCAAAAACTTGTAACTATAAAAGTTGCAGCTAATATTAAGATAATTTATAATAAGTTTAAGTGAATTTGATAGCTTTCTTTCTTTCTAACCGATGACCAGGCCCCTACCTGCCGAGTTTTCTCATCTTAACGTGTTAGATACCTGGTATCGGGGTGGACGACCGCCTAATTGCCACGTATTGGCAATAAACTTTGCTTCGCATGCCATCATTTCTGCAGTATTTGCTTGTCGTTGAGCATACTTTGTTTGGCTTGTTAATTAATGGTACATCCTGATGTTTGAACTGCAAATGGCTTCGCAAGATGGTCTCGTAATTTAGAGCCTTGATCAGATGACGAGACCTTCACCTGGCAAGGCACCTCCAGAGGTATAATTCACAGGTAACTTGGAGGACTTTGCACCCACAACGGATTTTACATGCACCAGGCGCCATTAGCGTACATGATGGAATTTTAGCCGGCAAAGTGGGGACGATCTACGCAGACAAGTGCCGAGGTCGGCTGATTGTGGCAAACGGCTGCTGGACTGAGTAGTTTATTGCCTTTGTGAATGTACTGAGTTTGGCGCCGCACATCACTCCCACTCGCCGTGCCAGGTAAAATGGGGCTGGAGCTAAAATTTTTTGAGCCGAAACGGTGGCATGTCCTTGGCAGACAAGGGGGGGACAATTTTGAGGGAGATTTAGAAAATTAAATAATCGAAACTAAAAAGGCCGAAATGCTAAGTAGTGCCAGAGAAGGGAGAATTTTAGGGCCGAAATGCAAGGCAATCGAATCGCTGCTGATGGTGACAAGATCCCTCCTTTCTACCGTACCCAAAAAAAGAAAAAAAAAGGTGCTCCATGGGCTGTCCCATTGGAGCGGGTCCCGTAGCTCGTGCGGACAGAGTCCAAATGCACCTAATAAAGAGGCGTACTGTCACTAGAAAAAAAAAAGGGAAAAAAACGAAAAAGGAAAACCCCGAACACGTTTCGGACCGCACCGAGTTCCTTGAGTCTCTGCGTCGATGAGGTCAACGTGTGCGATTCGGGGTAAGTGGACTAGTAGGTTGCTTCTCCATTGCTCTTCGGACCGCACAGGGTCCCGTGGGTCCCTGCGTCAATGAGGTCAACTTGAAAGCCTGAGAGGCGTTAGCCCACTAGGGGGGGGGGGGGTTTCCAGAACGGTGTCGGACCGGCCAGAGTCCCTTGAGTCTCTGCGTCTATGAGGTCAACCTGTACGGTTCTGGTGCAGTGGACTTGATTGGTGCTCCCGAATATCTTCGGACCGCACAGGGTTCCTTGAGTCCCTGCGTCGATTAGGTCAACTTGAAATTTTCGGGAGCCAAGTCCTAGGGGAGGGAATCCTGGAAGGTAAATGGGTTAGTAACATTGCTATTGTTTAAAATTAACCAGATAGTTCACTTAACCCAAGCACTCCCGTAAATTCCCTTTTTTTTTTTTTTTTTTTTTTTTTTTTGTAATATATATCTTATGTTGTTTAGATCTGGACGGACAAGCAGTTAGGCGGGGGCGGATGAAGCTTTTTGATTTGTCGTAATATGCAGCTTGCAGATCCGAAATCTCTTTCGACGTGCTTGCAATAGTATTATTGCGGGGCACCTGTTTCGGGCCGTGGATACTGCTGTTACTGCACGACTACCGCTTACTGCTGTGATCATAAGACATATCATTATTTTAACATTTTATGATTTTTAATGTTGACCGTGAATTTGATAGCTTGAGTATTGACTAAGTTAAGAGTTATTTTCTCCCTAAAACCCGGTTCTTTTCGTACCTTAAGCCCATTTTTACTGATAGAAAAAATTTGTCATACATACATTTTTTCAAGAAGTAATAATAACTTTAAATTGGTTTAATATGCATTAGAATTAAGAAATTATGGGTTTTTCCGGTTTTCATAAAACATCTCCTTATTTTCACTCCTTTAGTCTGATTTTGGGTATTAATTAACTTCAGCGAAATTTTTTGACCCTTAATTTTATGTATCATTTTGTAAGAGATTTGCGCAGAATTTTGGAAATTATCGTGTCCATAAAAAAAAAAAAAAAAAAAAAAAAAAAAAAAAAAAAAATGATATATGATAAATAAAGTTTTGAGCTGGAGGTTTTTTTATATTCTAGGAGTCAAGATCGGTGTAGATCTGCAATTTTTTTTTTTCAGAAATTCCAATATAGGGTAGAATGTAATATAGGTACTCGGGTAGTATTTTTTACGAAATCTATCTATATTATATGCACTTCTGTAATCCTTATGTATTACTATTTATGTATGAAGGATATAAATTTTATTGACGTTTTCTTGAATTGAAAGACTGTTGCGCTTTTTATTCTTACTGTTATTTGTTTTGAAGAATACGCCCAGATAAAAAAATGGCAAAAAGGATACTAAAATTTAAAAATAGTGTTTTATTTATTAAATCTAAATTGAATAATTGAACAACAAACAACCAAAATGACAATCACTTTCATCCATTAAACTTCAACCAATTCAGAAGTCAAAATCTCAATAACTTTCATTAATCTTGATCCGCAATTAAATTACTTTCATCAATTGAAATCCAATATTTTACTATTGTATTAGTCTACAATCCAACTAGATCCATCATCGTTTCATTCATTAGCTCGAATAATTTTATGCAGAACCTTCAGGAAGAGATCACAAATATGTTATATCTATAATAAATATGATATATATTACATAATTTCTTTTGTATTAAGTTCAAAGAGGATTTTATATAAGCAAGATCTTAATCAATTTCTTTTCATACGAAAAAAAAAATCAGCAAACTCTTTGTAGGAGGGACTCTGTGTAAAACGGATACGTGTCTAACTTTGAAAGATTTTCGAGTTCCTGTGAACCCATAGACATCAAGTAAAACTTGTCTAGTATTGTCTAATATTGTCTATTATGGAAAAATTTTTCGATCTGGATCGACTCTAACTTAGACAGAGTTTACTGTTATTGTTTTAGTATAAGGTGCTTAGTAACAAGATTGCCCATTATAGCGATAATTTCATTTAAATAAAATATATGAGTGTAAATATAAAACACATCACAAAATCCGTATAAATTCAAATTAAATAAATTAATTATAATTGACAAAATCCTTCTAAAATTTATCAAATGTTTATAAAAATCTTGTAATGTAGTTTCGAAAATTTACAAAAAAATTTTTAGAAGATGAAATTTTCCCGAATTCATAATTCTGGACATTATGGGTTAACATCTTAAACAAGGACTAATGAGATCAAACATTGCTATGCTATATATGGATACTTTCTTGCTTTTCGACTACATTTTGTTTTATATTATTTGGATGTAAGGAAAACTTGAGAAAATCTTAGAGTCACGAGACAAAACGCAATATTTCACCTTGATTTAAACGTAAAATATTTTATACGAATTTTAAAAAGTCCACTGTTTTACTTAAAAGGTAACTAAAAGAATCCAAAAAAAGTTACAAGTTTAAAATATGCATTGTATTTAAATCTTTTTAATAGTTTCAAGTTTTACCAAACTTTTCATCAGATAATATTTTAATAAGTAAATGCTGTTTATGTATATACTATAGTAATATATAGTAGATATGTCACTCCTATTCGAAAATGCGAGAGCCAATAATTATTAGAGTTGAAAATAGAAGTAGTAGTTTCTTGGATTAAACATAATCAGAGGCAATATATATTACTAGCTGCCCTTGGCGACCAGTTTGGTCTTCCTTAAATGCATACTAAACATGAAATCAAATTGGTTTTATTCATTATTTATTTCAATTGCTCAATTTTTTTTCCAAATTAGAAGATGCTGCTAAAGAATTAGGTGGTCATATACGCACCATATTGGCGCAATTGTAACTAGCCCGGCAATTGTTATTTATTCTTTAATAAACTGTTTGTTTACTTTTATTTTTTTTAAATGATATAAATTGTTTTGTTCTATAATAATTAATTAAACTTTTTTTTTATTTATTCTTATTCCCTTTTTAAAATAATAGAAAAACATTAAAAAAAATATATATATGTAACTGGTATTGAAAACGAAGTTTTCGCCAAATTGGCATCAGAAAAAAAAATCGCACCAATGTGGTGCGTATATGACATCTGTGCCTTTAAATCAAGCACTCGGTATTTTTATGTTACCTTGGCGCATCACCAAGTTGTGTACCCGTGGCATTTTTTTTTGTATTGAATTAATTTCATTAAAAATATATTTAATAATATAATCCTTTCACTCATTTCATTTATAATAACAACTTTAACTTGAAACTGAAACGTTTAAAATTCATGATTTTTATTTATTTTTTAAGCCAATAGAATAAAAAAAATAACAAAAATAATGATAATTTGAAGCTCCATAATTGCAACGAAAGAACAAAACGTAAATAAACCCAATTTACCCTAGATGCATTTTATTAGTGTTGCCATTAAACAAATAACCGCGATTTTTGTGCCACATACGTTAGCTTAATATATATATATATATATATAAATTATTAAGTGCACTATTACTATTTCGACTGTCCATCTACGCATTTAAAAAAGAAAATGACGCATGAAAACAGCTTGATGTAATAAAATAAAATAATTGGAACTGCACTTAATAATGATATATATTTTCTCGAGTTATGTTCAGTCCAAGAAATAACTGCTTCTACTTTCAACTCTAATAATAATTGGTTCCCGCATTTTCAAAACGGAGTGGCATATTTATGTAAATAAACAGCATTTACTTACTAAAATATTCTCCGGTGAAGATCTTGAAAAGCCTCGAACGTACTAAGAGGTTTTAAATTAAATTCCTATTTTTAACTTCTAGCACCTTTTAAATAGAACAGTGAACGTTTTAAAGTTCATACAAAATATTTATAGTCTTAGAGTCTTTTGGAAAAAAAAAAAAAAAAAACTCTTTAATAAATAGCTCTTTCTGTTCATCAGGAAATTTATTCTACAGGCTTATTATCATTCTCTGCACGAGTTTTGTATCTGTGATTATCGCTACAATTATTTAATGTCAAAATCCTTTCATGTGAATTGAATACTCCACTAAAGTTACCATGTTTATCAAGTTAATATTTTTTACGCTTTTCCGTTGTCAATACATGATACAAAGTTCAGTCAGCCATTTGTATAGACTTCGAATAATGTTTTGTTGATAGGTTTTCACCATCGATATATGTTTCATCTCTGATACAATGTGAGAAGGATGATCATTAAATACTAAATTATTCAGTTAGTATTAAAGGATAATTACAACGTACTAACAAGGAAGGTCTCCATACGGGCAAACTCAGAAAATTCTAACAAAAAATTACAGAGTATTCTTATCGTGTGGATATATAAGTTTATAATAAAAAATTCGGCGGAATCCCTTTAAGTCGTTCGTAAATAAATAATGAACATTTCATTTATTTGGCGGTTTATCACCGGTTAGCGACGAAATAAAGTTTCAAAAAACATTTTTCTTTGTGAAATAACTTTTAAGGTGAAAATGTTTCATGATGAACTTGTATTCATAAAAAAAAAAAAAATATTTAAATAACTTTAGTTTTGTCAGTCTTAGTTTGATTTATCTGTAGTTTTATCATATATATACTGAGAGTTAACTGTGAAATATTATGAATTAAAATAAATAAATAAATAAAATCGTTTCAATCTCAAAATGTAATCAAAATGAGCATTGCTCATTCAACTTTGTTGCTATGGAAACAAAAACTTCTCCGATATTGCAATGTATTACTGCAACATTTTTCATCTGGTCTTTATTTTGGAATACGCTTATATATATATATATATATATATATATATATATATATATATATATATATATATATATATATATATACAGGGTGTCCGAAAAGTCTGGAAACGGCTGAATAACTCGAGAAATACATATGAGATTGAAAAACGTAAATATACGTGTTAAATATTTTTAAATAAGCTACTCTGTGATACCAAATTTGACCTTCGAAACCGACCCCCTGGGGGTCAGAGGGGGTCCAACTTTGAAATCTTAAATTATAACCCCCATTTTTTATTGCAGATTCGGATTCTACGGACAAAAATACGTAACTTTTGTATTTGATGTTTATTTCAAATCTTCGTTTATCACGGTGTAATCGAGCATATTAAATCGATACATATTCCCGCTTTTCCAACGGGATTTTCCCTAATCGAAACTGATTGGGCAGAATTTTTGACGTCAAATTCCTCGTCTTTTGTAGGAATAGCGTTTCCTGAAAATCACCCGTGGCGATTATTTCAATAGTGCTACACTGCTAAAAATTTGACCCATTTGCTGCAGCGCCACTCCACAGCTATTATAGAATATCTCTTTTGTGACCAATGAGAATGCTCCATAACTCAGTAAAGTAATCGTTTTCTGTAAAAGCGGTGGAGTGACGATGCAGCAAAAGGGTCAATTTTTTTACAGTGTACTTTACTGTGTTATGGAACATTCTCATTGGTCATGAAAGAGATATTCTATAAAAGCTGCGGAGTGACGCTACAGCAAATGGATCAAATTTTTAACTGTGTAGCACTACCGAAATAATCGGCACGGGTGATTTTCAGGAAACACTATTATTGCAAAAGACGAGGAATTTGATGTCATAAATTCTCCCCAATTAGTTTCGATTAGGGAAAATCCCGTTGGAAAAGCCGAAATATGTATCGATTTAATATGCTCAATTACACCGTGATAAACGAGGATTCGAAATAAACATCAAATACAAAAGTTACGTATTTTTGTCCGTAGAATCCGAATCTGCAATAAAAAATGGGGGTTATAATTTAAGATTTCAAAGTTGGACCCCCTCTGACCCCCAGGGGGTCGGTTACGAAGGTCAAATTTGGTATCACTGAGTAGCTTATTTAAAAATATTTAACACGTATATTTGCGTTTTTCAATCTCATATGTATTTCTCGAGTTATTCGACCGTTTCCAGACTTTTCGGACACCCGTATATATATATATATATAATTATATATGGAATTATTTTTATAGCGATAAAATTAAATAACAGCAGCAAAAAGCGACGTAATTATGCATCACAAAAAGAAAATATATGTATTAAACTCCTTAATTGTTTAAATTTAAATTCATAAATATCATTTACATGCATTTTAAAATCTAATTAAATTGAAAAAAAAATTCAGTAACTTTCAGATCATTTGCTTTTGGCGAGGAAATGTGCTACTAACCAAATCGAGTGACGTTTTCGTCTTTTCACGTTAAATCTTCGAAAGTATTTTATTTTTTTTACAGATTTTGTACTGCAATTCCGCCGCTAAATTTGACTGGTCCTTTATTACATACTTAAGTAGTTTAATTAGTATTTTTTTTTAAAAATTCCGAGTATGCCCAGTATGGAGACCTTCCTTGTAAATAGTAACATTAAACCATGCGCTATTCCCTTTTCACTTTTTTGAACAAAAGCAAGGCTTATCGGAGAACTACAAAGATATCTTCCCCTTGCATATACGTTTCTCTCTACGTGATTCAATCTTTTCTCAGGATTACTTTCACTGAAGAATCCACAGCTCAAATCTTCAGCCTCTTTCCAAGAGACTTTAGAAAAAGACTCTCAAACGTTCTCAATACTCGAGAGAAATACACGTTGAGTCATCCCCTGTAAAATCAAAGAACCATATTATATCTCAATGAACTTCGTTTTCTCGCTCAGTCATACACTAAGTTTTCCCCGGACTTATTTTTGTTCGCTTTATCAATTCTCTTTGTTGTTCACACTCTCTCATGTAAAAGAGATGTTGGTGTATTGTTTACACAATAGCGTTTTTTTTTTTTTTTTTCCATACAGTACGATAAGAATATAACAGACACCAATCCCAAAGATAAGAAAAAACATTTCTCTAACCCAAGTACGTAGAAAGTGATTTACCTACAAAATAAAATAAATAAAATAAAAATAATATTAGCAGTAATTTTAATTAGTCATACGCTTTTTAATGTCAAAAGCCTGTCAAAGTTAGTCAGCTAATACTCAACTAGCAGGGGTGACCGAGCTCAGCTCGGTCAAAATTAACTTTGTGTTCAACTCAATATAGTATTATTACTGTAAAACATGTTATTAATAATAGTATTTACAAAAACAATCAATAAGAAAACTGTGTTTGTATGCACATGTTCATAAATTTTACTTTATTTTAAAATTTACAACGAAAGGACATCAATACAAATCACTTTTTTAGCTCGACTCTGATTAGTTTAACTATGCATCTCGAAGACTATTAAGAATGTATAAGAAATTTCTTCACATTCTGATAGACAATATTTTTTGCCAGATATAACCAAATTTGGATACATTCTTTTAGTTGGCGCCAAATATGTGTTTTGGTTTCGCAACCTTAATAGTCGATTTTTCGGCCAGTATTTTGTCAAATATCGCTAACTTATTGGCTTTTGCCATAGTCTCGTGATCCTGACCCTTATTACCCACATTATCCACTAATCACATGTGATCAAGCATGTGACTTAGCTCAATGGTCTTCAGGTAATCAAAAACAGTAGAGTATAAAATGAATCAAAATCGTTTAAGCTATTTCTTAAGTAAAATTAGCTTGACAGCATTCAGCAATGAAACGATATGACCCACTAATATAATTTTGTTTAACATGCAACTCAGCTCAATAGTCTTCTCGTGACAAAAGACGTTCCGTTGCAAAATTTAGGTAAAATTGACTGAGTCGTTGTTATATATAATTAGAATGACCCGAACCCATTAAGACCTAAAACGACCCACTAATTGAATTGTTACGTGCATGTGTCCTATCTCAATGGTTTTCTTTTACCCAAAAACGATATAATAGAAAATGTACTCAAAATTGTGAGAACAATTTTCTAGATAAAATTAGCATGACCCACAAATGACCCTTATATCGAAATCTCTCGAAAATGTGACTTAGTTCATTAATTTTTGCGTGCCGAAAAACGTTAAATACAAAATTTAGATAAAATCGATTGAGCCAATTTTTAGGTATAAATAGTTTGATCTTGACCCAAGTTTGATTATGACCCAAAATGACTAATTAATAAAATTTTCTCAAATATCTGATCTAACCCAATGATTTTCTTGTGTTCGAAAACGATAGAATATAAAATTTAGCCAAAATTGCGCGAGACATTGTCTAGATAAAATTAGAATAACCCAAAAGTGACCCACTGATCGAAATTTCTCGAACATGTGACCTAGTCCAATGATTTTCTCGTGCCAAAAATATGCTGTATACAAAATTTCGTTAAAATCGATTCACCCGTTCTTTAGATATAGCTTGACCATGATCCATCATGACCCACAAATGGCCCTTATAATCGAAATCTCTCGAACATGTGACTTAGCCCATTAGCTTTCTCGTGTATAAATATTGTTACACTCAAAACTTCGTTAAACTCGATCCTGCCGTTCTTTAAATATAAATAACTTGACCCAGACCCTTTATGACCCATTAATCGAAACTTCTCGATCATGTGATCTAGCCCAATGATTTTCTCGGGCCAAAAAATGTTGTATACAAAATTTCGTTAAAACTGACCCACATGTTCTTTAGATATAGCTTGACATGACCCGTTATGACCCATAAATGACTCATATAATCGAAATCTCTCAAACATGTGAGATAGCCCATTAATTTTCTCGTGTCAAAAAACTTACATACGAAATTTCATTAAATTTGATACTGTCGTACTTTGTATATAAATAGCTTGACCCAGACCTTTTATGACCCAAAATGACCCAGTAATCGAAATTTCTCGAACTGAAACCTAGCCCAATAGTTTTCTCGGGCCAAAAAATGTTGTATACAAAATTTCGTTAAAATCGATCCATCTGTTCTTTAGCTATAGCTTGACCATGACCCATTATGACCCATCATGACCCACAAATGACTCTTATAATCGAAATCTCTCGATCGTGTGACTTAGCCCTTTAGCTTTCTCGTGTCAAAAAACTATTACATGCAAAATTTCGATGAAATTGATTCTACGGTTATTTAAATATAAATAGCTTGACCCAGACCCTTAATGACCCAATATGACCCATTAAAATTTTTCCTCTAACATGTAACCTAGCCCAATGTTTTTCTTGTGCCCGAAAACCATAGAATGCAATTTTTAATCAAAATTGCGTGAGAAAACCTCTAGATAAAAATAGCATGACCCACAATGACCCCAAAAATGACCCACTAACCGAATTTTCTCGAACATGTTACCTAACCCAATGGTCTTCTTGTAATCCAAAGCGATACAATATAAAATTTGGTCAAAATCGTTAGAGCCGTTTTTTAGATAAAAATGGCTTGACCCATAATGACCCAAAAATGACCCACTAATCGAAATTTTTCGAACGTATGACCCAGCCCAATCGTTTTCTCGTACCAAAAAACGATTGGGTACAAAATTTCCTTAAAATCGATCCAGCCGTTCTATAGATATAAATAGCTTTATCCTGACCCATTATGACCCAAAATGACCCAGTAATCGAATTTTCCCGAACATGGGACCTAGCCCAATGGTCTTCTCGTGCCCGAAAATGGTAAAATCCAAATTTTTGCGAAAATCGTTAGAGCCGTTTTTGAGATAAAATTTACCCACACACACACACACACACACAATTTTTGCTCGCATTATAGTATAAGATAAAAGAAGATTAAGTTAATCGAGGGCGAAAAAAATAGACTTTCAGATAACTAATCCTTATCCTAGTTTCTCTGATTATTGCAAATTTGACTCACTAGTTAAAAAAATTACATTATTCAGGTAAATAAACGTCATTGTATATAAAAGACAAAACAAAACTTTTGATTTAGTTAAACAAATAGAACAAATAAATATAATGTTTTTTAAGATTTGAATTTTAATTGGGTTTTTATTATAGAAACTTCCTTTTTCCATTCAGACAAAGTATTTTAATTAGAATTAAGAGAATAAAATTTTGATATCAAAATCTACACGCCTTTATATATATTTTTTAAATTTTGATATAATGTAAAAAAAAAAAACTTTTAATAAAACATTTTTGTAACATTATTATTATTATTATTTTTAAGTGCAACTAATGAATTTATAATAATGAATTTTAACTGTATCATAATAACAGTTTTGGCGCTTTGGATAAGTAATTGGTTATGAAGTTACGGTTATCGGGTTCTTCAGATTAAAGTGTATTTAAAATCACTGTGAACATTTAATAACGTAACAGATTTAGATCCATCCACATACCGGCTTATATAGCCTAATCAACTGCTATAATTTATTTTAAAAAAAAATTGTAATACTTAAACAAAATAATTTTTTTTATCATAAGATAAATTACAGATACATTGTAAAATAAAATATTCATCATTTAATTATTTTTATAATTAAAAGTACTCTACAATTAGCTATTAGTTATTAGAGATACAAACATGTATTATGGATAATTTATAAGAAAAAAGCTTTTGTATATGTACGTAGCTGTAACTTAAAACTGTATTTTTCTTCCTTATAATTTTATTAGCAAATATAAGAAGTTTTAACATTTTTCCTTAATCTTAATTCATAAATCAATTATTTTCATTCATCACCACATTTTATTTGCTAACTGACCCATCTTCGAATGACAAAAGAATACCGATGATGAATCGATTTGTTTATATAATATATATGATTTATTGTTTATTATTGATTTATGATTTATTCTGTCATTTATGATTCATTATAAATATATATTACTTATTATTGTTTAAAAGAATAAAAACAAACAAATGCATTAGATGTTTCAAAATAAACAGGAAATCGATTTTGGAAATGTTAGAAATTTCTTGTTTTTGAGTTACGGTTGTGTTCTAAAAATAATTGAATGTTTGAATGATTTTTATAAAACGATTAAGTAATATAAAGTTAGTCATTTTATGAAACTGTGCTACAGATAGGAGACAAAGCCTTATTAAAATTCAATTTTTATAGATATTTTAAGATACGATGCCAAAAATTGGGGTAAAGTACTAACACAGACATACGCCATATTATATACACATTAGAATTACGTATAAAACTGATTGGCGGGGGCGTGTCTAAGAAAAAGGAAATGACATTGGAAATTGAATGCTGTAAAATATTCCAGATGATTATTTCCCGTATGTGCAGATATTAAAACTACCTTTATGATTTTAAAATAAACAAAATGTTACGTAAGAAAGTAAAACTTACAGGGGAAGCTTTAAAAAAGTAAGAGAAGTAAAATAATTTTAGAATGCGAACAATAATATTAAATGAATAAAGACTAATGAAATACTTTCTTAAATTAAATTAAATTAAAATATGTCAGTGGTTATAAGAAACCCCAAAAAACTGCGATACTTTCACATAAAAAGTGCAGTTCCTTTCGATGGGAACTACAATGTCAATTTTTATAAAAGATCTAATATTGCCCAAATTATCTGTAATTCATAAAAACTAACGCATGTAAATGTAACACATTGTATATGCATGCAAATACACCATTCTGAAATATTTAAATATTGAAAGTTCAACTATTTTAAGATTTTTTCTTCGCATCATTCAAAGCTGGATGAGCAGGATTATTATTTTTCACATTGGATAATAATTATTGCACTAGAAAATAACAAATAATATTAACATGCTTAAAATCATATTCGCATTAATAAGCGATATTAATATAGTAGAAAAAATAATAATAATAAAAATAAAAAACAGAAACATTTTAAATTCATATATGATAGCTTTATATAACTGGGAACATTCTATATAACTGGTATATTACTGGGTATTGGTGTTTTCTTATACAGTGGGGGCAATTCGAATATTGTAAGGTATGTTATTGAAATTTTTTAAAGTCGTCATAAAACACACACACACTCCACAATGTTGAAACTTCTTTCACTAAGCTAGATAATAATGAAAAGGTGTAATAAAAGAAGTGAGAAAACGCGATAAAATGATAATAAAGAAAATAATTAAAGTTAATATGGTTTTGTAAGCACAGATTTTATTTATAGCTATGTAACTGCATGATTCTTTAGATTGTGAATTGAATCTATTGAATAAAAAAAATATATTGAACAGCAGCAATTAAGAGCAATTTTAATATTATATTTATCTATTTATTGCAAAAATAAATAATAATTTCAATATTATAAATTTATAATGGATTTACATAAGCATATTAATTAGTGTTTACAAAAAAAAAAAAAAAAAAAAATGTACACTAATTAGAATTTATTAAGAAAAAAGTTATCCTTTTAGATAGATTGTATCTTGAGTGTTCATGTAATGTTTTGGAATTTAAGATAAAATGATTCCTGAAATAAACACAAAAATAATAAATTCTTATGTGGATTAGTTTTAAACATTGTTAGCATTTATAATATATAAATTTTTACAACTCGAAATTCAAAAATGAATAGGATATACATGATTCAACAGTACTGTTTTCATAGTTAAGCTAAATTTAATAAAAAAGAAAAAAGAATAAAAAACACTTTTCTAAGAATACTTGGAAATTAAGCAAATGACTTAAGGGTGTATTCGAAAAAACGCTTTTCCATCTTCAACAGCTCGAAATTTTCCGATACAATTTCAGACATATTTTTAAAAGCAGAAGCATGGAACTTGCTGAGGGGATTTTTGAAGAGACGTATAAGGTGCCGTGTGATGTTATTTTATGCTGAATTCTTTAGAATTTGATTTATAAACAATTATCGCCTCAGTATGACCCGTTTTTTCGTTCACAAATCTCCCATTTCGGAAAAATCTGTTCAAAATACCGTTTTTCATTGCCTTTTTTGCGATATTTTCTGCATTTATCAAAGAATTGACAGTTGCGGCACCTTGTGTACTTTCTAAATAAGACAATTTGCAAGTTTGATGCATTTGAGAGCAAAAGTGAATTCAAAAATAAATCGGAAAATAAGCAGTTTGAATCGAAATACACCCTTTATAACCCTTTAAAAAAGCTAAAGTTGGTCATAGGAAAAAAAAAGAGCTCTACTAATATATGTATCCTTAAGCGGTTTAACCCTTTATCCACCGACGGTACTTATAAGTACCGTTAAAATTACATTTTAAAAATTCCTTTAATAAGTCGATTAGTTGTAATACTGTTTAGAATGAGTTACAGATACATTGCTTTATTTTTTCCCAAAAGCGTTATTGGTTACACAAAATAAAAATATTTTGAAAAGGATGATTTCTTTTGCCTTTGTATCTTTTCAGATATCTTGAAGCTGAGGGTGGGGGATGGGGATTTTTCAATTCGAAAATATTTCTATATTTTCATTGTAACATCATATTTGTACATTTTATAATTCTATAAAATACTAAGAAAACAATTTAAAATAAAAGATTGGAGTGGGGTTATAAATATTGCACAAAATCCCTGTCAATTCAAACTTAATTAATCCTTCAATCCTTCTAAAATCCTTCAAAAATTTATTAAATGATTATGTAAATCTTATAATTTAGTTTAAACAATTTCTGTAAAATGCTTTAGAATGTAAAATTTTCATGAATTCATAATTCGGTACATAAAGGGTTAAAGAAACGATATTCCATTTGGGATTGAGATGTGACTATTTTAAGGCTTAGAATCGAGAATGGAGTGAATAGCAACAATTGAGCAATCGAGTTTAAAATTACAAGAGCAAAATCTCGGAAATTTCAAATAATTAACATCCACTTTTATCCCCTCCAAAATAATCTTAACAGTGAAAAACATAAATGGCTGTGAAACGGTACCTGTAGTTCCAGAAACAACGACTTAAAAGCAAAAACCTTGTTAGTGTTCCACGTGCTACAAGAATATATTTTCATGACATTGTCCATAGATCCATTTTTTTTATAGTTTAATAGAGATTGTCAAATGTTAAGTTGTTCAGTGTGGAAAAGTTTATATGTATATATATATTAGTATCACTTGAAAAAATTACCTCATTATAGCATGTAGGTGCATTTTATGGCAATAGCCTATAGCTTTAACTCATTCAGTACTGCGGCATTGAAAATTAGGGTTGAGCGTTACATTTACCCTTATTGCAGGACCAACACAATAATGCACTTTTATTGTTGAATTTATGAAAACTGTTTTATGAATAGCTCGAAATAACTTTATATATCTTTTTACAACTTTTTGCAGGAGCATTGGGGAAAAAATATAAAAGTTAACAAAAAATTTAAAAATAGAGGAAGAGATTTTTGTTTATATGTATACATATAAGTTTTTAAAAATACATTTAACTTTAGTTTGAATGAGAAACTTCGGCAACAGTTGGAAAAACTTTTATTGAAATGTTATGCTGATATATTTTTTGTTCTTTTAAAGTGGGTGATACAAAAATGTCTGTTTGATTTACTTAATTTAGGAGCTTCAAAAAACAATCCGCTTACGTTTAAACATCGAAATTAACAATTAAGCTTTACTTTGAATTAATTTTTATTTACAATGAATTTAACAAATATAATTAAAAGTAACACACGATAATTGCATTAATACATATTTTTTATTAAGTAAAAGTAAATTGAATTAAAATAAGATATGATGACCTTTACATATATAATTTGAAAGCAAAATTTCCATTAAAATTCAAAACGTTAAGATATGTTACTTCCGCAAAGTATGTGTAGGCGTGCTTGAGATTATTGTGCATTCTTATGATATATTAACCTTTTACCTTTACTGACACAGCCTCTTAAGTATTGAGGTCTGAGGTTCACAAAACAATAATTACTTTCTACACGCTAAGGCGCGTTTACACAGTGTGCCAAATTAGTAGTGCCATATATTATTTTAAACATAAGTATGTTCAATTATTTCTTTTCTTTCACTCAAAAACAAATATTATCAAATAGCTTACATGTTATTATTTTTGTTTTCCTAGTTTAAAATTATTTATCCTTATTTGCATACAATATTCAATAATTTATATTTTAAATATTTTTTTTTTTTTTTTGAGTAATTTATTGCAAAAACCAATATTCCAAAGCTGTAATAGTTAAAATATCAAAGATTTTATGAATTCAATTTTTTTTTAAATCATACGAACATGATATAAGATTGTAAGATTATAAGATATTACAGTCCAGTTTTATTATTCTAGTCCATGCACCGTGGCACCACTCACTTTTCTTTAGCCCATCTCATTCTCATCCTCATTATTTAATTGTCCATAGTTTATTCCATCATCCTAGTTCTGAATCACCAATAAAAGTTATTCTTGTCCTTCCAAATATATGGATGGAACACAAGAGGCATCTTTTAGGTCCACTCAACATTTAACCAGGAGTAGGTGCTGCAGACTACCCACTCTGAACCTGCACCAAATTCAGAGGTAAGCAATTTTTGAGCCAACATTTGATTTTTTCCCACTTTTAGCGAAATATTGTTTCAACAGTCAGTGTGATCGCAAACAGCAATATACCCAACTTTTTATCCACAGCTCTAAAAAAGTCTCGCTAAACCGCGACTTTTTTCTCCAACATTCAACATTTCAATCAATCAGACATAAGCGATTGAATAGCCGATAAATATTAACCGGCTGTACTAGTAGTACTGGTTTTTTGGATTTTAGCCATGGCAATTGCAACTTTTTTCTCCCTTTGAACCGGAAAAAGTTGGCGGTAAAATCGACTGGAAAGTTCGTTGCTCGAAAAGTTTGTGAATCTGATAGCAGCTGTGGAGGATGTATACAGAGTGAGAGGCCACAGCACAGACAATTGCCTCATTGAGTACACGGATGAAATTACAGAATTAGTTAAAACTCGATTCACATATTAGAACTTATTGGTCTCTCAAGTCATATCTTGGTGGAAAACACCCGAAAAACCGATTTTAGAGGATGATTTGTAAATTTACCATTGTGTTTTCCTGCTCCCAGTCCTCCATGTTTTCATTCATGTAGGTGCAGGTAAATACAATGATAAATTTACGAGTCGACCGCTAAAATGGGGTTTTTAGGTGTTTTCCAAAATATATGACTTGGAAGACCGATTGCGTTTTAATATGCCAATCATTTTTTAACTAATTGCGGAATTTCAGTCATGAACTCGATGAGGCGATTATTTGTGTTGCCGCCCACGGTCTATTAATTCTAGGGCCTTCTAACAAAGATTTCCTTCTACCAGATTCTCGTGTTCGAGGTAACAGGACTTATGGATTAATTCATCCAATACAGAATGGATAACGTTGAGGAGGTTTGATTATTTGGAACCAGGTTCCGAGTTGGCTGATTGGGGATTAAAGTTGGCTGATGAAGGGAAATCTGATGCTTGGCATAATGCATTTCAACTGTTTAGATGTCTTCTCATGAACTTTAAGCTTTTACATAGGCAATTTATAGGCTGGCTGATAAATAATTTTCTCCAGATAATGTCCTAATGGTGTTAGTTACTAAGGATGCACGTCTTAAATAGTCTAGATAAGATCAAGACTTTGACTTTCATCTTGTTCGCGAAAATAAGACCATTTCTAATTGTCACATTTGTCGTATTAAAAACAGAACGGATAGTAAAAAATCAAGTTGAAAATCATAAAGATTTTAGGTGTGGTATAGTTTACCGCGTTGTTGTATCTTATAGAGATAAAATTCATGAAAAGACCGGAGTTAAGAAAATCGACGAAACCAACGTGCGCAAAAAAACTTTTAAAGTAACACTTAAAATCAATCTTGAAAAAATAATTCAAAATGTTGAAGTATAAATAGTAAAAAAGCGTAAGATTTAGGCATAGCTTGTTCCCATTTTTTTTTTTTTTTTTTTTTTTTTTTTGGTAATAAGGATATTTTTGCAACGTTTGAAAAAATTTCCAACACAAAAATGTTGGTATTTGTAGATGACTTACTTTCTCTGATTGAAGTAAAAGGGGCGGGGTCGACTTAATTGTGAATAATTATAAAGTCATATTTAATGTTTTATATTCTTTGAAACTGAGAAGAAAATAAATGCCAGGCCAGCACTTAGATCTAAGAGGAAAAATTACTGTATACGAAAAAAATTTAAAAGTAGAGTTTATAATGGTACTTCTGTAGGAACTTATATTTTGTGTTTCCAAAATACACCCAATTAAATAGCCAAAAAGTGCATGTCTTAAAAAAATTGATTTAAATGAAGGATATCAAAATTTGCCCATATTAAGATTACAAAGTGCAATTACAAGCAAGACGAATGGTGTTAGAGGCTTATCAATCTTAAAACGCGCAGATATAAGGTGCGTAGAATGCGGAATTCCTAAGTCACGAAGACTATCTCACAAGCCTTTGTGTGAAATATGGTCCACTAAAGTGTTGGATTTATTGCACATTGATTTACGTAGACCTATCGATTCATGATCTAGAGAAGGATACAGATACTTCCTTAAGATAACTAATGATAATAACTGTTTTTAACCTAAACAGCAAAGCCGAAGATTTTGAAACATCCTAAACCTTTAAAGCACGAACAGAGAATTTTTTAAATCAAAAAGTGATTAGCATGCTATCTGACGATGATTTCAAATATTTTAAATCTTAATTTGAAAACTATATTGAAGGTGACAGAATACACCATAAACGCACAAATATGTATTCTTCTTCCCCCAAGCAGAACTAAGTTAATGGAAGATTCAATTTTTTAATTATGGATGTGGAGGCTGTAAAATCCCTTTAAAGTGACTGTAAGCTCGGCAATGTTTTTCAGGCCAAAGTTCTTCTCCATTTTACAAGGTTTTTTTTTTTTTTTTTTTTTTTTTTTTTTTTTTTACAAAATTAATAGTTTAAATAATATATTAAATATATTTTAAAAGTCATGAAAAGTAACAATTTTATGTTTTATGCAACGATTTAGTTACTATTAAAAATAAATGCATTAAAATTATAACTCATACACAATTTTTAATTAACCATGAGTTTATTAAATTATAATTAAAAAAGAACGCATCGTGCTCCAGGATCGAATCCGAGGCCCGTGGATTAGGAAGCTAATGTTCTAGCGAATGAGCTATGCCAGTATACAGACACACCTAGATAAAGTAAGTACTTAAGCTGTATTATAATATCAGACCCCCATCCCTTGTTTCTAGAGAACTAAATTGCGTTATATAAAATCTGTCGAACCTGAGACTAAAAGATCTCTACCCTACAACATACATAAATATAATAAAAATCTGTGATTTTCAAAGTTGGTCCTCTCCTTGTAAGACCTTTTGGTGCAAAGAAATCAGCAAATATCCAAATTAGTGATGAATACAAAGAAGCAAATTTTAGTTAGTTACTCTACGAAAACTAGAGAATACAAAGTTAGTATTCCTGGAGACAGAAAATTGATTGAGAGAATCAATGTAAAATTTGGAGTTAAAAGCACTGGCATACTGCAGTTCTAATGTCCAAAATATTCATGCAGCAAAATTAAAAAAAAGGAAGTAATTCTTAAAAATAATCTTGAATCGGACTCTGATAGAAAAAATGAGTGCTTAATTAAAGAATTTTCTGAAAAAAAAAAAAAAGACCTGAAAGTCAGAAACTTCTGAATTGGAAAGTCAAAAAGGACAAAACTATTTACATACTGAATAAATCCCCCAAGAAATCTGTTACCTAGATTCGTAAAGCTCCTCTACCTCCGCATGAATCTAGAGTTAATATTTATAATATCTCTTTCGGGTCTCTATTTTTTTTTTCAATTTTTAGAAAAAATTGCCTTTACGTTAATAACAGTAACACTAGCTATCCAAATAGATTAATTAGTATTTAACGAATATTTAATTGCTTTAAAGAAAACGAATGTTTTTGTTTTGAGACTTCTCCAATTAGTATTCATGTGAGAATAGGCTAAGGAAGAATTTTTAGAAAATATTGTATTACAATAAAATTAAACTCCCATTATAACTTTCTAATACTTTTTGCCCTTTATTACACATGACTCTTTCAGGAAAGTAACTTTAAATTTAAAAAGTGAAATATATGCTTAATATAAAAGAATCGCAAAAAACGCAAAGGAAATTAAGAAATAATAATAATAATTATCGTTAAGAAATTACTAAACATAAATGAAGTTATACAGGGTGTCCCAGAACTTTGTGTACAAACTTTGAGGAGCAGTAGAAAACATCATTTGGAACCACAATTACATAGGAATGCATTGACGGAAACAACATACTCACTTGTTAACCCTTTCACAGACAATAGTATGTCTACCAATCTACAAAATGTTTAATACAAAATGAACATTGACACAAGAATTTTAATATGATTTTTCCAATTATTATGTATGTGAAATGTACTTTTTTTTTTTCTTCTTCTTTTCAAATACATTTTTCCGCGATTTCTGATGTCATTCATATTTTCCCACATTTTAGCAATTTCTAATAGCTACTAAGATACTTGATTTTTAAGAAACATTATTTTAAATTTAATTTAAAAATAAATCATTTCTTGTACTTCTTTCTGTGTAATAAAGCGTTCTACAATGCTTTCCGCATTGTGTCATAACATCTTCTTTGTGTTTCTTTGAGCTTTTCACGTACAAAGCATTTCCATTGTTAAAATGTTGAAAAATATGAATAACATCAGAAATTGCGGAAAAATGGATTTGCAAAGAAGAAAAGCCAGACATTTCACATTCATAATAAATGGGAAAATCATATTAAAATTCTGGTGTCAATGTTTATTTTACATTAAAAATTTTTTAGTTTCACATACAAACCACTGTCTATGAAAGGGTTAACAAGACATTTCCGCCCATGCTTTCCTATGTAATTGTGGTTCCAAACGATGTTCTCTACCACCCCTCAAAGTTTGTATACGAAGTTCTGGGACACCCTGTATAGTAAATGCATAGACGTGTACTAACATTACTACATGTAAATAGTAGCAAAAATATTTCTTAAAACAAAATAATATCCTATTAAAAGACATGTACTATTAATAGCACATCAGACCCGAAAGGGATATAATAAACCCGACGAAGACTAACAAGGAAGGTCTCCATACGGGCATACTCAGAAAAATCTGAAAAAATTACAGAATGTTCTTCTCATATAGTTATATATGTTTATAAAAAAATTTCGGCGGAACCTCCTTATAACGTCCGTAAAAAAATAATAAAAATTTCGTTTATTTGGCGGTTTATCTCCGGTTGGCGAAAAAACGAAATTTTGAAAAATACGCTTTTACGCTTCGAATACTTATTTAAAGAAAAAACTTTCTATGTTCAATTTATTTAAATAAGTTTAGTTTAAGTAATTTTAGTTTTGCATTTTTACTTTACATTAAGTGTAATTTTGTCATATACGTTTATATGTACTTATAACAAAATGAAATTAATATATTTTATCATTTAAAACACAATTTAAATTGATTAAAATTGTTCCAAATTGAAAAATACACTGTTAAAATCTGCTGCATTTTGTTGCAACGCACTCTCTTGCTTGTATAGAAAACGGTTACTTGGCCGTGAAATGGAGCTTTCTCATTGGTTGAAATAGAGATATTATATACAAGTGGTGGAGTGCGTTGCAACAAAATGCAGCAGATTTTTAACAGTGTATGACACGGTCAATTCGCCGTGCTATGGAGCATTCTCATTGGTCAGAAGAGAGATATTCTATAAAAGTAGTGGAGTGACGTTGCAGTAAATGCTGCAGATTTTTAACAGTGAAGTCAATTAAAATCAATTTTCAGATTCGTTAAAATCGTCTGCTTTTGGCGAGGAAATGCACTGCTTGCCAAATCCCGCGTCGCTTTCAGCTTTTCACGCCAATTATTCCAAACTATTTTATTTTTTTACATATGTAATAATGTAATTCCGCCGCTAATTTTCACTGATCCTTTATTACCTACATGAGTAGTTTAATTCGTATTTTTTTCAAAAAATTCTGAGTATGCCCCCAATGGAGACCTTCCTTGTAAGATCATATAATCACATTGAAAAATAATGTAAAACTCAACGAATTAAATATTACAAGTCTGACTTAAAAAGCAAATTCCAAGTGCGAAGTAAAATTCGGTCATGAAACAAGTTATACAACAGCATGACTAGAAGTAAATATTCTAACTTACTATAACTCAGCGTTAAGAAAGCCTGAAGAACGATACGCAAGAAATGAACGAAGAAATTTTAATGATGAAAAATTGCTATGTGTCGGGAGCTTTCCCCCTACCAACCGAAATAAAATAATCGGAAACTGGTGGGTCTGTAAACTAAAACGAGATGTCAATGAGAAAGTTGTTTTTTTGTAAAGCTCGTTTAGCAAGTCAAGGTTTTTGACAGTGCAAAGATGAATACTATGAACACATTTTCAGTCCGGTATTAAATTTTACAATCATTTGATTTTTCTTTATTATTTTTATAAGCTACTTAAAATGGAAGAATTGGCAGTCGGGCATTAAAAAAAGCTTATTTATAAGCGGCACTAAAGAAAAAGATTTATGAGATAACTTCAAGGATCCATAAATCCAAAAAACAAAACAAATTGTCTCTGTTTACTAAAACGCGCTTTATACATACTATACCAAAGTGAACGTAAATGGTTTTATGAAGTCCAAATTCCATTATGTTGCGTTTACATTATGGTGTTAGCTCCTCTCCAGGTCTTGGTCTGCAAGGCACAAGTGCTCTAACCAATGAACATGCTTCATCGATTGTTTACGCACCGCTAATTGGTTGGGTCATGATTTAATGACTTTGGGACAAGTAATCGGTGTATGTGCCGCATAAGGTGCGCAGAATCCTGGATTATTCTTACCAGTAAATTTTTATTGTACATTTTGCCTTATTTAACCTCTTCAGACCTGAGCATAAAGTAACTCTACAAATATAATTTTTTTGCTTTTGTATAATCGAAATGACACCATAGATGACAGTAAGAGTCATTTGTATGAAATCAGTACTTTAGGGGACTGGTCATTTAGGTTTTCAAATATGGATATAAAAGTACTAATCCCCTTAAAACATCCGTTTAACTACCAGTAATATAAATTTACACGATAACAAAATTAAGGTCATTAAACAAATAGATGATCAGCAAATCCTTAAAATTTTTTATTGTAAAACATTTAAGTTAAATAATCATGAATATTTCTTACTTTCTCGGCCACAATGTCTTGAAGGTATTTTCGAAACTCGGATGAAAATAATATTTATTTTATGAGATAATATTCATCAGGGCTGGCATTCATTGGTTTTGTTTTAAAGCAAAAAACATTCAGCTGTTTAGAAGTAAGGTAAAAAAGCAAAAAATTCGAGCAGTTTAGTTGTTATGAGGAAAAGAATGGAGGTACATATTTATGTACCTCAGGTCTGAAGAGGTTAATCCGAGCATTTTCACGATTTAATTATTTAAAAATTTCTATTTTGAAAAACGGGTGATAAAAGATTAAAAATTCTGCTAAAGACTATCGTGCCGAAAGTGTTAACGCCTTGAACACCAACGCTTATACCTTGTTCGCACTAGAAAAATAAGATATCTTATATCACCGTTTTTGAAGTGGTACCTTCCAGGAATTGGATGCCTGTTCACATTGAAAAACTTACTTCAGCAAATGTCACTGTATCTATGATCTGAACAAACGTAACGTATGCGCATGTCCTTAAAATATAGATAGCCGCAAGAGCCAATCAGTAAAAGAGAAGCTTTTATAGCCAGCGAGAGTGAGTGGTTGTTCCTGCATTTAGCTGGAGCAAGTTGAAACCCTCTGAGAGACTTCATGGAACTCTCTTAGAGAGTTCCAGGCCTGAGATATCTTAACTAGCCATAGAGGGAACAGGGTATTAGGATTAGGACGGTAACGCTCTAATGCAAATGGACCTACCAAAGATCTAGGTGTTTAGAAGACTTTTTTAGCAAACTGCATCTACGTATATGGGAAAAATAGTATAATATTACTGTTATAATCGACCACATGTTCTTATTTGGTTGCGACAAACAATCTATTCGTCAAATTCGTAAAGAAATCAAATGAGAAGTTTTAAGTGAAATTTTTGGACGAAACTAAAAACCTGTAGAAGTTCAGCGTGAAGAAATAAATGAAAATTTAAATATACATTAAAATAATTATATAATTAACACTTGGAAAAGGTTTTAAAAGTGCAGACTTGAACAATTTCATTGTTTATCTGCTATCGAAATTGCAATGCCCTCAAACTAAAACCGATATAGCTAAAGTGAAGAAACATTTTCTTACAGAAGTTCCGTCGTGTTTTGTGAATTCTTTTCGGGGCCTACTCGTCCAGATATAAGTTCTATTGTGGAATATCTTACCTTAGTTTTAGAATAATTCTGGAAAAATTCACTGGCATGCATAATTATAGCTCTTATAATATGCCCATTCTGCTCATCATTTCAATGTAAACTTATCAGAGGTTAATAGTTAAATTTATGGTGACGATTTTGCTTCAAAACTGGAGTGATAGAATCTTCATTTGTGGTTTAATAATGTTAATTGACCGAATTCCAAAGGAGTAGTGAGCTTTTAAACATAAATCCGTTCCTTCGTCTTCAATGGGAAGTGAGTTTATTTCATTAACTGATTGTAGCAATGAATTAATTTGGACATCTCGTGTTGTAGAAAGGTGCTGTAAAAAAAATTTAATCACAGAATTATCATATACAAGTACATTACTCATATATGGCTACCCGTCATTCGTACAATAATGTATGTATGTTAATTAATGTTTAATTTACACTTAATGTTTAATTTCTGATTCAGCACAAGAACAATTATGGTGGTATGACAATATTTCAGTAGTAGATTTTTCAATATTTCCTATCATTAACAAATGCACAAAATACATCAATGCAAAATTCCATTTTGTCAGAATTGAGAAAAAAAAAACTAAAAATTGATTGAAATTGAGCTGTATCAATATAAAGAAAAAATGTTCCTGATGTTCTTGCAAGTAGGGATGTAGTGGAGGGTATACGGAGCCCTCTGACTTTTTTAAAGAATCTTCGTATACTCTCTGTTTCTCAAATAAAGCATTAGCGTATAGCCTATCTATGAACATACATGACGTCAGCATATTCCCTCTGCTTTTACCGTGTACTTTCTGCTATTTTTACGACTACAACACTGCTTACAAGGCTTTATTTATCTTAACAAGATTAAAAGAATTTTGTAATGAAACAGTTGTTAAATCTTTATAGTTAGTTATTAAGTATTAGACGTCCAGATCTCAGTAAGTTGGATTTTGCAGATTTACCTTTTCGTTTATTTTATTTTGCATGTAGTTGATTAAAAATAACTCTTACTGCATTTGGTATAAAATACAGTGTAGGTTAGTGTAAAACAAAATGCAATATAAAGTACAAATTTTTATAACATCGCTTTTGAAAAATGATATTTAGCTAAAAATTATATTCAGCTAATGATTATTTTAAGCTAAATTCCAGCAGTTAAATATTACATTAGTAATTCATCACAAGCTTTTACAATTTGATAAAATGTTTATTTTCATTTAAAATGATGAAAGAGTTCACTAACCTCTGAGAAATAAAAGAAAAACATGTTTTCATGCACAAAATGCTAGAATATTAGGAAAAGAAAAAAAAAAAGACTTGAAATCATCGAAAAAAAACATTGTCACACATGAGATACAAGGAAATTAAAACATACATATTTAGAAAAAAGTACTTCATAGAGGAAATAAAACTGTCAATTTTGTTGTATGCATTGTTTTTAATTTTTTCATTACTGTTAACGCAATGTGAAATAAATGTCAAAGGATGTGATGTTTTACATTATTATTCAATTATTTTGTTTGGAAATATCTAAGATAAAAAAAAAAGAGGAGGAAACAACAAATGTGTTTATGGAAATATTCGGCTAAAATGCGTTTGAAGAATATGAATACAATAGGATCGCTCTGATAACGTTTTTTTCTCATCATACTGTAATTTAATATGTTTCAAAGGCTATAATTTCCATTCAGCAAAATTTTTACATTTAAAACACGAAGGCTTTAATTTCCGCATGAGAAAAAAAAAATATTTACATATTGAAGATATCTAAATTATTGTTTCTAAGCTGTTAATACTATAATATTAGCATTTTTTTCGTAAAATGTTTGCAGTTCTACTTTAACTAATGATTTCCGCAAAAGCAAAAAATGGTTTGTTAATTTAATCAAAATACTAGGTAATCTATTATTTTAACACAATGAAACTGATTGATCAAGTTATCATATGAATTGAATGTTTCCAACTGAGAGAAGAAATTCCTAAACTGTTAATCAAACCCATATCCTTGGCTTACGGGGCAATATTCTAAGTAGCAACCTGGGATGACAACCGTCGAGCAAACTTCACTCAGATAATGTTATTGGTAATAGCATTTGGCTTCTCAAGTAGCGAACTCAACAGAATAAACTGCAAGTAAGGGAATTCCATTGGATACTTTGATAAACTATTATTTTAATATAATCAAACTGATTGGTAATCATACGAATTGATAACTTTCACATTGTTACCAAAAATGTCATTACCAATAATGTTAACTAAGCGAAATATGCTCGCAGCGTGTCTGTTTTCAACCTAGGTATCTTAAACGGTAGAGCATTGGCCTTGTAAGCTAAGGATTGGGTTGGATTCCCAGCTTGGGTATTTTTTCGCTCGGTTGGCATATTCAATTCGTATACCAGGTAATAGTTAAAAAATATATATTTAGATTAACATAAATAAAGTACGAGGCGATAATTTAAATTTATAATTAATTTCTATCAATACAAAGAAAATCTTTACAGTAAAATCATTAAATGAAAATGTATGAATAAGTAAATATCATCAGAACTATTCAAATATAAAGATTTTAAACAAAGTTATATAATGACCAAAAATGATAAAAAATACACTTTAAAAGCATAGAGTAAAATATGTCAATCTGAATAATGGTATTTATATGCCTTTTAGATTCTATTTTTTTAAAATAATTTTTTTTAAATTATATTTTGATATAAATAGCAAATTGATCAATATCAGTATATCGTTGCAGCGTCACTATAATTAATAAAAATATCTGTAATAGTTTAAAATTATAATTAGATACTTCTTTTCGAAATCATCATTTAATTATTTCTAATAAATAATATTACAGATCTTGAATTAAAAACTTATATGGTCCATTTTAAAAATTACCATCTTTTTGTTCTGTTATTTTTATTTATTTACTTCACATAAAGTACCGACAGCAAGTCTCCCTTTAGTAGATAGGAAGGCTAATAAATAAGGAAGGCTTTTACTTGTAATTTTTTTTAGAAAAGAGGAAAATCGTGATTGTGGAGAGATATATTTGGAATTTATAAATTTGCCAGGTTTTATATACTACATGTACCCAGAAAAAGGAATTGATTAAAACTACAAAAAACGTTTTGTTGAGTACATTTTCAATACATACATAATAAAAACTTTTCAAACTGAAAGGGATTAATGACGTTATTATTACATTATTATGCATTTCAAATGAAAATTTTTTACGGAAAATTGGAAAAAAAAAAAAAAAAAAAAAAAAAAAAAGAAATCAAGAATATTTTTTGTGTTTATTAAAACGAAATTTCTATTGACCCATATTTAAACGAAAAGATTTGTTGGACCAAAAATATTTTTATTGATGACTGAATTTTTTGTTGAAATTATTTTTGTTGTGCTACTTACAAATAGATTTCGTGGAACTGATAATTTCATGGGCCACTTATATACCGATATTCCTGTCTATAGATGGATATGTCTAGATACATTCTTCTTATAATGGATGGATAAATGTTAAATTGAAATTGTAACACGTAAAAGTGCAGTATGTAATGATATACGGCATCATTGAACTTATCGAAATTTTGGGTTGAGTTATTCCATGGTTACGAGTATAGAAATAAACATAAAAGCAATATACAATAAAATAACGTGAGTAATCTGAGACAAAAAAAATGCAAAACGTGAAGGATCGCTTTTCAATTCATTGCATTATAAGTCTTGCAATTGCAGAATATTCTCATTTTCCTTGAAAAAAAAAAAAAAAAAAAAACTTCGGTGAAGCCGAAACATATAGACAGTTTTTGTATATATATATATATATATACATTTTTTTATTTACTGTTTTTATAATTTGTATATAACACCTTACACACCTTACTTATTTGTATACTCACCTTAATTAATAATGTGAATATCTGAGAAAAAAGTGCAAGGTATTAATGGTGGTGTTTCAATTCATTGCATTATAGATCGTGCCACAGAAAAAAAATTTCATTTTTGTTAAAAAAAAAAAAAAAAAAAAAACTTCGGTAAAGCCGAAATGTGCAGTATATGAAAATATTTTTTACTTTTTTTATGATTTTTATTAAACACTCTTTAGCAGTTTAAGAAATTATATTATCTTTTGGTGTTTGGATTCGTTATGTATCAGAAAAAAAATATTATATAATTTCATCTTTTCCCTATAGAGTGCTTATTTCATTTCATTTATAAGTACAATTTCTAGCTAAAACTATGTTTAATTAACTTCAATGAAATCGGAAGTTAACAGCAAGGCAATAAATAAATGAAAATGAGCAATTCTTTCAAAAAAGTCAAATTCTTATTTTCATATTTTAATAAAACTTATTCAGTGATTAATAGCAAAAATGTAAGCTGTTTATTTTTTATCGTGAAACTGATTTCAGTGGTAATTCAAGCAAATCGTACAAGCTAAGTTGAAAGCTTTCGTTGTCAGAAATAATTGCTCGATGTGACATGCTAGACTTTATCCATTCATTTTATGTCGGTGAATCTGAAAGTGAAATGTTGAAACTAGTGCTTAGCGAAACAAGTTTTTCAGGATAAAACCGAACCAAAACAAAATTTCTCTTTTTTAAGTTTCGGTCAAGAAAGAAGCTATCTCAAATGAAATTTAAACTGTTAATACATACATACATATCATATACATATATACAAAAATATTAATAATTAATTAATTCACAAACGCGCATACCAAGTTATCGAGAAAATCTTTTGCTTATGTATATGCATGAAGATTACTTTTTTCTCACTAATAATTTTTTAAAATATTATTTAATCTTAATTTTTAAAAACCTCAGGCATTGTTTATTATTAAATTTATAATTATACATTAAAATGTTTGCACAAAAAGTATCAGAATGTTTAATATTTAGCTTTTTACTTGATCGTAAGGTATTTTAAATATACTGTTTTAAGATAGTAGCAAGCTCATTAACAGGAAAGAGAAGGGGGGAGGGTAGTTATTTTCAATTTCAAACATTATTTCGTTAGAAATAATAATGGAAATTAAATGAACTGAAATTAAAATTTATATATATATATATTTGTTAATTTATTTTGTGAGGCAATCTTCAGGTTTAATAGTTATATATAATCACATTGTTCATATATATAAGTATTTGTCCATGTATGTATTTTTTTAAAGTTTTTACAATTATGAATATACTTCTATGACTTTTTTTAAAAATGTTTTAGTTTTATTTAATCACTGTTGTTAATTTTGAACACAATAACTTTTTAAAATTAGTAGTTTAATATACAATGGTCTAGAGATCTGCACTGGATATTTTTTTTCCTTTTGAGGCCTTTATCTCGCCTTTCATTTAACCCCTTTGAGGCAAGTCTCTTTTAGGGAACTTTTATTCTTTTATCATTGGTTTTTTAAAACAGAAAATTTTATTAATTGAATCGGAAAAATGTCCTGATAAAAAAAGCAAAAGTTACATAAAAAAAAAAAAAAAAAAAAAAAAATGGTGTGAATAATTAAGGATTTTGAGTATCTTATGCGGCACGTATGTGTGTCGTTCATCCCCAAGTGGTTAAGGTCCGGGGGTTCTCTGTCAGCTGTTGCAGCAAGTCTTATAATAAGTTTCATTTTGTTAGAATTACGATCAACGACGAAATTTGTAAAAGAGAACGTGTGTCTGCCATTTAGATTCTGTAAATTTGTTAGCTCCACTGAGTTAACAAATCTGGCACGTGTATAAGCCTGTACTTCAAACGAAAGCTCGAATGAAAAATTCAAGAATCATAGGATATTTAGAAATAACATTTTTAAGCAGGGTTGAAAGTCTTTTACTTATAAAAGAATTTCAACCCTGCTTAAAAATGTTATTTCTAAATATCGTAAAGAAAATTTCTCATCCCAAATTACTTTCACAAAGTGAAAAAAAAAAAAAAAATCTTCTAGTCACATTTTGGCTTCTGATGTATGCGGGCAACCAGATAGAAATTGAAACTCAAGCATAGGAAAGGAGGTGCGTTCGTACTATAACAAAGTTTTAAAAATAATCAGATCTTGATGTAATAGTACAAAGAACTTCGGATACAGTATAGTGGTCGAAATCTTTTGTATGTCGCTGTAAATAGTATATGCTTTCTATCATACAGGAAGCAACTTGTAGTAAACGTCAGCAACGTACGTGTATATCAATTTCATAAAATATGAAATAGTTTAATAGTATTAAAACGCGCATCAAACAGTGTTTCTCCCTGTACCATTATGTAATGGAATACTTTGGTGTGACCCTGTAAAGCAATAAAAAATAGTCTTTGCACCAAAGATTGTACAGAATGTATTTTTTTAGTATATACTTCATAGATGTATATCAATTCTATTATGTTCTAAAGAATATAACATCATTAAAATGCTCTTGAAACTATTTTCTCGATTGACCGTAATGTAACGGAATACATTTGATTGTCCCTTAATTAAATTACACATCCGATTTTCATAAAGTTATACAACAATTATATATTTTAAATTTCACAGATTCAGTTGGATAGTTTTTCTCTGTTATATGCGGACAGACAGACGGACTGAATGTCGACTGTAGGTGCTACGTATTTATATAATTACGAACGCACCTAAAAATATCGTCCTTATTTTTCTTCTTGTAAAAAATGTGTTTTAGTCTTTCGGGATTCGTTAAAAGCTCAGAGACCTAGTGCATCGCACCCGCTAAAGCTCCCCTTATGGTAAGTTCTGCATTTAAGACATGGAAAATATACTAAAGAAATTTTTAGTTTTAAGGTCTTTTTTAAATTTTATTCGCTCTGCATTTATATGCATCGCTTTTATATTACTAATATCCATCGTCTGGAAACGCAGTGACGGCTCCATTGAGGTTGGGAGCGAGGTCATGTAACCGCACAGGCAGAAAAAAAAAAGTTACTGAAAATACCTGAAATAATTGGTTAAAACATGATAAGGACTCTATCGCTACTAATATCGTCCCTGACTGATAATATAACATGGAATATCTCATTTAGATCTTTATGTTGAACTTTTAAGAACTTTTTTTTTTTTTATCCTTAGCCATGAATTAAAATTATTCAGTTGAGTTACCACACGTGCAGTTTGAAGAAAAACGATAAACAACGCGATCTTCATGCGATTTTGCATTTCATTTAAAAATCACAATACCATGGCAGAGAATGAAAACCACTCTGTTACTACGTTTGTAAAAAAAATCTTTTAAAAATAGAAATGTAACTTATGAATTATGTATTAATTTTATTCACGATTATTGTGAAACTGTGTATAAGATTTTTTAAAACTGAGTTTCTTTGTTTCTCTTTTATTTATTTATTTAAATTACTAGCCGACTCTAGCGACTAATTTGGTCGCCTTGAAATACTTGCTAAGAAATACAACATGGTATTTTTATTTACAATTTAATTTATTTGCTTAATCCTTCGACGAATCGGAAGATTCTGACAGAGAAATCAAGAATTCATTACGATCATGGCGGCATTTTGTATCAATTTGTATTATTGTATTTGTATTATAATTTTATATTTGTTTAATGTGACGGAGTGAGATATAAGCTGTCAGCCTAAACCTATTTCCATGGAAAACCGAAAAAACCATTTGGGAGCAGAAAAGAAAACTGATATACGAATCGCTAGATTGCAATAAAACAAATAGGAGTATTTATAACAATTTCGTATACTTAGCAACTTTATATTACAAAATAGTATTTATGCGTTTGAAATTTTCTGTTAATTGTAGAAAAAAAGTACTTTTAATAAATAGTTTTTTGTAATAATGTTGTAATTTTTTTTTTTTTTTTTTTTTTTTACATGTTTAAAATTATCACGGCCAAACTCGATTCCCCTCATACGGCCGTAACAAAAAGTCGAAATCCCTTTGTCTTCGGGGAATCGGAGTTTGGCTCCGGAGAATCGTAGGGGCGCTTTTACCGACTGTGTCTAATCGATATTTTACCTTGCGCGTCTTTGTTTTCTTGAGTATAACATGGTTGATACCAGTCAGGGAATTTTCAGACCATGAAATTCTTCCGCACCAGTATTTTATTATAGAAAATCGCTTCTTAAATATAGCGAAATTTTATGCTTTTTTTACTGGATTTATTTTCCCTTACAAAAATATTGTTATTTGACCTGGAAATTTCCTTAAAGCGTAGCAACCCTGGTATAACTTAACTGAAATTGCAATTTTTAAAATTTTTAGGAAAAAAAAAAACGGATTTTTGCTGTCTTTCATACTGCTGTTACGCTAAAAAATTCCAGAAATTTTTTCTCGCGAATATCCTTCAGATTTGGAGTACAAACTGTTGAAAAGAAAAAAAAAAAAAAAAAAAAGACTTGTCGATTTTTTAAAATAAAGAAGCTTGAAAAAAGTTATTATTGCTTATTTATTATTGGTTTTTTATTTCTTCTTTTCATGATCAGCACCTACAATATTTAAATTTACTAGAAATATAGTTAAAAATCTAGAGAAAAATTATGTGATTTGAGTGTCAGATATTGGAGAAAAGGCTTGCTATTTTTTTACATAGATTATGAAACATGTAAACATATTTTTATTTTTATCATATGCTTTTGTACCCTGACAGTCCAGAATTAGAATATTTAATTTTATATTTAATTTTGTAATTTTTCTATATGCATGTTATAGTTAAGATTAGCACATATAAAATTTTAATAAATAGAAAATCGTTCGCAGTGTGTGTAATATTCTAAATAATTAAGAATCGGTAAATTTCCATGTTGTAAAAAATGTAAAAAAGAAAAAGAAAGCAATCGATATGAGTTGATTTCCGAATATTGGCAAAAGGTTTACTTTTCTTTTTCTTCTTTTTCTTAACACGTAAATACATTTTTATTATCATATACTACTTTTATACCATGTCTAGAAATGAATATATAATTTTACATGTAATTTTATAATTTTTCGGTATGCTTGAATATTTCAGATCAACACATATAACAGCCAAATTTATTAAAAATTGTTTGCGATGCAAAGGCATATATATTTTCTAAATAATTTAGAATCGTGTATATATCCATTTTTTGAAAAAAAAAGAAAATTCGATATAACTTGATTGCCAGTTTTTGGCTAAAAAGCTTGTTTATTTTGTTGATATTATGCAACATGCAAATATCCTTTTAATTTTATCACAGTTTTATACTATGAATGTCCAGAATTAGAATATTTAATTTTATATGCAACTTTGTTATTTTCTACAATCTTCAATATTTCAGATCAACACATATAACGGCGAGATTAATGAAAAATATTTGCAATGTACATATAATCGTATTGCAATTCTATATTTATTGATTGATTTAGAATCGTGCAAAAATAATGTACGTTTTGAAAAAAATATTTCGTTATGAGTTGATTGCCGGATACTGGCGAACTTGCTTAATATTGTGTAAACATTTTTTTATTATATTTCTTATACTATAACTGACTAAAATTCAAATATTTGATTTAATAATTTCTCTTTTTTTTTTTTTTCCTAAACATGATAAAAATCTGTGATTGTTATTATTATTTTTTTTTTTTTCAATTTCTTTTTTCATTTTTGTTGTTCGAAAGTTGCCCGCTATCAACTTTATGCTCCTATTTTTTTTTTTTTTTTTTTTTTTTTCATCCAAAGGCAAAAATAATTCAATTATTTAAAAAGTTTGAGAAAAGATTTAAGATTGTTTGAGAAAAGATTTGAGATTGTTTGAGAAAAGTTTTGTTTTTGAAAAAGTTTTTTTAATTTTCTTAATATTTTGAAACTAGTAAATGTTATTAAAAAAATATTGTATAAAAATATTCAGAATTCTCAATGTTTCAAACAATCAAGAATTTAAATGTAATTAAATGCAAAAATTTACTTATAATTTTTATTTTCAGTGTTATATTTGCGTGTTATTTAATATATTTTTAATTGCTTATGCTTAAAGCATTGCATTTATTTATTTTATCTTCAAATCTTTCAGTTTTCCTGTTTTTAGTAAACAAAACATCGAGATAAAATATACGTATATTATTTATACCTTTTATAACGCATATACAGCAACGTTTATCGTACTTTTGTATGTAAAAGTAACATTTAATAATCATTATTCAGTGCCATCTACCAGCGACTGTAGTCACTTTAAGATTCCGAAACTAAGGGGTGATTGTGAAGGCCGTATAAGGAAGGGGAAGAATCGAGTTTGGCCGTGAAATTATGTACTCTAGCATCTGATAAATATTTTACAAAACAGGGTTTTTCAAACATACGATTAAAGTATGCTTTATAGACATGAAAATAATGTGTTAGAAATAGTCAGAAATCAGCATTGAAACTTGGACTTGGATGAGATAGTTTTCAGAGTGCTTGGAGAGATCGACTCCTTACCTCTAGTAGAGAAATGATATATGGAACAATTCAAGTCATAGCCAAAGTCTGACAAACAGAACGTCAGAAACAAAGGGGCGGGGGGGGGGGGAAGCCGGGTCCCAAAAAAAAGCAAAGGCCCTTTAAGGGCACCATACAAAATAAATAAAATAGATGAGAGTATAAATAAGAGAAATAAGAACATTATAAATATTTTCAAAAGTATTAACATAGTACAATTTACAAAATAGAGACTAGGAGATGGTGAACGTTTAGGAAGGAAAACTCTATCACCCTATCAATGAGATAAAAACTAGGAAAAATTATCCTGGGTCGATGTTTTCAGGGAGATGTAGGGTTGCTCGTGGTCGTCTCCAACGTGCGTTTACATCATAATTTGAAATATTATGCAAAGCAGGATTTGGAATAGAGGGAATATTGTCAAAAAATTGGCTTGACTTTTGATAACAGAACGAATAGGAGGAATATTAAGATCTGAATGGATAATAGTATTTCTGCGATACCAAGGAGAGTGAACAATACCACGGAGAGTCTTGTTCTGAAACATTGAAAATAAAAGGGAAAATTTGGTATTACTTATGTACCAGGAGTGTAGTCGTAAAACTAACAGAGGATATACACTTTAAGCAGAGGGTATGCATTCAACATCCGCCCATTCTGTCCAGCAATGACATCTCTACCCCTTCTTTCATTGCGCTTGATCCTAATCCCTTAATTAGTTTATGCACTTAGATCTTTTAATTTAATATTAAGTCACATTCTAATGATAACAGCCTAAATATTTTAAAAAATACTATAATGTTAGTTTCTTTGCAGTAGTACCCCTTTAAACATATTTCCCTCTCATACTTTCATAATTCGAACTCTGGATAATTCGAACAATTGTAGTGGTCCCGACGAGTTCGAATTAACGAGAGTCGACTGCTTATATATTTGTAAGTGCTGGTCTCAAAAATGAATTTTGGTTGCTTTTTATATCTGTTGCAATTTCTCAAACACGGATCTACTGCAATTTAGATTCTTCGAGCTTTCACGAAACGTTTGTATGAAATGAGATCACACATAAAGCCAGGATTTGCTAATTAACTAATCAGAATTCAAGTTCCTTATTGAAAAGAAATCGTAAGTGTTACAAGATATGATTGAACATTTATTTGCTAATGGTTCGTTATCTTTACTCGAATGCATTTCGAATTCACAGCTAGGGGTCCGTCTTTGACCTTGATCCGTAAAGTTGCGCCCTACTTTTGAGTCTTTCTTACTGAATTTCCTTTCACACACAGGTTGAGTCAAGAGATTGAATCTTCTTACTCGATCCAAAAGCTCTATTTGTATTTTTTCGATGTTCTTTATTTAAACGTAGGCTTCTCACGTGAACAGAAGGATTTTTCTTCCATTTCACAAAAATACGAGTTATAATCAGTATACTAAATTATCGGAAAGTCGGTTTGTATATTACAGATGAGTTCGATTGTTTTACTTGCCCATCATACGTAGTATAGGGTAAGTCTTGCAATCGTTTTGAAAATCGAAAAATTTTTTTTGACGGATTTACACGTTTTAGATAGGGGAGATTCCGAAAAACATATTTTTAGAAAAAAAATTTTGCCGTCCGTCTGTCTGTCTGTAAACGCTCTATCTCCCGAACAAATTGAGATAGAGACATGAAATTTTGTATGTAGTTAGTATGTAAGAATGGGACGAAGCCTATTTAATATCAGCAACCTCGATTATACGGAACTATTTTTTTCGGACTCTCGAAAAATTCGTTCTGATGAAAGGTACATAAAAATTTTCGAATTTTTTTGTTCTAAGGAATGGACGTAAAAGGCAATAAAATAACACACATTTTGCATATAAAACGAAATCGATCGGATTATTAGTTGCCGAGACATTTGTAATCCTGTTTTTCACATTCTTCGATTTTTCATGACCCTGTATTTTATTAAAATTTCAATTCAGAGGTATATTTTAATTGGAAATGAGACGCTTAATCTAACGCAGTTAATTGTTAGTTAATAGAATTATTATTTTTGGAGTTATAAGGATGTTTCTTTTACGCAGTTCGGTACTACTTGAGTAGTTTGGCGTTTTATATAATTTGTCGAAATTTGTACATCAGCAGTTCTTTAATATAGCATTACTATGTATATTAACAATATTTAAATTTTGTTTATGAATTGCAATGGATTGTATAAATAGTTTTCACATGTTTTATTTTCATATACATATCCATGATGGGTAAGTATTACGGTGGCCCCCAACGACTAGTTTCTGTATGACCCGAGATTCGAACCCACTCGAGTCAAGGCGTTGAAATTTCTTACTCAAACCTTAAGCTTTATTTGTATTTTTTAAACTTCTTTATTTAAAAGCAGATTTCGCAAGTAAACAGAAGAATTTTCCTTCTCTTTCACAATAATTTGGGTTAAAAACAGTACAATAAATTATAGGAAAATCGGTTTGTTTATTATTAGAAATGAGTTCCGCTGTTTCCCGTACGATCCGAAATTCGAATCTACTCGAGTCCGAAAACTTTTATGTCATCAGAGGTCGAGCACGATGCGCACGCGCGCAGTAGAAAATTGTTGAAAACATTTTAAAAAAAATGTTTTAAAATTAATTTTCTGATATAAAAACCTCTTCTTTACATAGAAATGACAATCAATCCTAAATACTTTCAAATGACGTCGTTTCGTGATTTTAATGTCCTTAGAAATCAGTTTAATCCTTTCTGCACCGATGGTAAATTAAAGTACTATTAAAATAATATATTTTAAAATTTGTTTAATACATCGATTACTAGTAATGCAGTTTAGGAGGAGTTACAAGAGATCCAAGATACACTGTTAAAAATTTGAAACTTTTGCTTCATCGCCACTCTATCGCTTTTATAGAGTGTCTCTATTTTGACCAACGAGAATGTTAAACAATGCAGTTGAGTAATCGTTTTCTGTAAAATCGCTAGAGTGACGATGTAGCAAAAGTTTTAAATGTTTAACAATGTATAGAAAACGTTCCTAAAGTGACCACGTTCCGCTCCAATGAAAATTGTTCGCTCCGCGAGGTGTGGTCTCTTATTGAAGGTCATGTTTCAATTTATATTTCAATTCTTGAAAAAAAGATTACAAATAATGTTACAAAAATTTATTTTTCACATTAGTAAAAAATGTAAAAACTTAACTATCAAAACAAAAGTTAATTACTTCAGAGTTAAAATGACTATATTGACGTTTTTACGATTTTATCGTTTATAACTTTTTTTTCCAAATATTTTCGAAGTTCAGTAAATAAATGCAAATTTTTTGGACAGGAAACACTGAAAATTTACAATGAAAATTTCATTACTTTATCAATTTATTTGAGAGAATTTCCTGTTTCCTGTCAGAATTTGACAAGAGAGTTCATTGACCGTCATCCATAATTTGTCATCAGACTGAAATTCATTGCCTAAAAAGGCAGAAAAAGGATCTAACACTTAAAAATTACCGAAATATACAAAAAAAAAAAAAAAAAAAAAAAAAAAAAATCAAAACATAGTTTAGGAGTTTGATAAATAATGCGCTTTCCGGAATCATTTTTCGAAAAAACTTTCTTCAAAAGACCCAGAAAAAACGGAATTTGTTTCATTTTCTTAAAAACAAATTGGCCGTTCAGGGAGGGAGATTAACAACGATAGTTACTGAATAGTGGTAGAGTTAGTATTGAGTCTATAGGAATAAATTTCGTTCCATGAAATAAAGCTCGTTCAGGGAGCAGGGCCGTAGCTAAGGGGGCGCTATGGGCGGCTCAGCCCCCCTGAAATATTTTGATTCCCCCCCCTTGGAAAAGATTCCAAGGTCACTAAATGAATTTCTGCTTTGAAAATTCAAATTAAATTCTGCTCAAAAATCTAACTTGAGACCCTTTGAGACCCTTTCACAGTTTTGCAGAATTACTAAATTGCATCAATAATAAGTGCTTCAACACTCCCTCATCCTATTTATACACATGAAGCTAACATGATGTTTAATTTTGCACCAGTTATACACTAAAAATTTTCATCATCCTATACTTTCCTTAGTATAAAATGAAGTTATGACAACAGTTTAATAAGGAGCAGTACCTACAATGTGAATATGCCCTAATTTATCTTTCTGCGTCAGAGAGAGAAAAAATATTATGAGCCCCCCTACAATCTCTTGAGCCCCCCTATAGATCACTTCTAGCTACGGCCCTGTCAGGGAGATAGGCTTAATGGAGGCGGTCGCACAGGGAGGTTTCACTGTACTTTACTTTATCTTGGTCCAAAAGTACTGTTGATTGCACAAAGCAAAAATATTTTTAAAAGGATAGTTTTTTTTTTAAATCTGCATCTTTTCAACTTTCTTGACGTTGAAAAATTGTAGGAGGAAAGTTTCAGTTCGGAAATATTTCTATTGTGTGAGCATTGTATTTGCACATTTCCTTATTTTATAAAGTACTTTAAAACATATTTTAAATAAAAGATTCGAGAGGAGTTATAAATATTGCACAAAATCCCTATAAATTTGAATTTAATTAATCAGTGTAAATTGACGAGAATCTATCTAAAATTTTTTAAATGATTGCGTAAATATTTTAATGGAGTTTCAAAAATTAGAAGACGAAATCATTGGTTCATAATTCCGAACATGCAGGGTCAAGATAGCAAAATTGTTATTTATACTGCAAAAGTTCTTATGCTCGTATTCACCATTTACCTGAACCTAGGAAACTTAAGTCGAAGGCTAAAATAGCGTTCATCATTATTCTGATTGGACTTTTGCCGTTATCAGGTCCAATGAGATTAATCGGGACTATCATTTGACCGTTCAACTCAGGTTTTTAATGGTTGAGGTAGATGGGGAATACGAGCAAGCTTTTTAAAATATCAATTTACAACTTACGCAGAAAAACACTTGCTCTGTTCTTTTTTTTTTTTTTTCCTAAGTGGATTGTAAAGTACTTTAAGAAACTTAGACGACTTTCTTGTTTCATCATGTACAAATAGTATTTGGAAAGTTTTTTTTTTTTTGTCCTATATTCAATTTGTTAATAAGTAAAATTGGTACTACTCTGTTATCTCGTCGACCCATTTCGCCAAATTATACAAATCGCCAAACTAATAGCCGAATTATACATATTGACATAATTTTTATTTTAAATAACGGAAAAACAAATAATTAATAGAATATTAATAAAAAATACAAAGTCGAAATAAAAATCACTTAATGACATTTTAAACACGTGAATCGTATTTAATGTCATTGAATGTGACATTCACGATCATCCATTATTGGCATTTAATCTTATAGTTCGGAGATAATTTTTTGGTCGACGGGATAACCTAGTAGTACCGTAAAATTTTTTCTTTCAGCACGAAAACGAAAACTAGTAAAAAATTCGAGCCCGATTTTTAGTATAAGGTCAAGCATCGGGCTGAGTTCATCACTATTGTATATTACCTTTTTACTAATTCCATCATCCCCAAATGAATTAAATACAGCAGAATCCCAATTATCAGAGTTAATATGAACTCAGTTCATCGTGGATAAACTCAGGTAAACCAAATTTACATTGGTCACTAACTAAGGAGATTAAATATAAATTTACACACATTTTATACTTTTTTATGGTTAGTACTTAAAAACTTTATGATGTAAATTTCTAAATCTTTTATCAAAATGAAAAATTAAATTGTTCATTAGAAGAGGTCGTCATAGTTTTTCTGTTCGTTGGATGATTCTTTTTATCTTTTGTTGCTATGTTACAGCATTTTTTTAGAATGATTAGAATTGCTGGTATAATATCTTTTTGCTATTCAAAAGTATTTAATGGTTTTTCAATTCATCTTAGATCTTTGAAATGCATCATTTTCATCTCATGAACTCTGTTTTCAACAGCTATTCCCTCTTGCAAGCGGTTTTCAACCATCTGTGCAATCATCTGGTATTTCTTGCTGTTCATCTACTTTCATCCCCCTCAGAACTATCTATGCTTCAACAAAAGTTTCAGCAACGGGAAGTCTTTGTGCCAGGCTTAATAAAATTTCATAATCACCAGTGTCATCTCCATCATTTGATTGCTCTGATACCATAATATTTCGCCAGTTTTCGCCAAGTCGTCAGTTCAACGTCTTCTCCTGCTTAGGCAATTCAATATAGAGCATTTTCAGTGTAATCAGTTTCTGAGAGGAAGAAACAAAAAAACTTAAAAACATTATAAAAATATATAAATCGGCTAGGCTTTTCAAAAGAGTTTAGTAGTTCTTCATCAGGTGTAGCACAAAAGATGTACTTATTCTTTCGTAGCAAGAGCGAGACATGGCTTGCTCCTGCAAAGGGAAGTCTTAGTGTGGGCAGAAGCTAGGCATATCTTGCTCCTGTCCAAACTTCAAACTATCTACATGTCAAGGTGTTTTGCTCCTTCTTCCAAAGTAGAACCCTGTCTACGTTGCGCTTGATGAAGAAAGAATAAGCTGTTTCGAAAACCCCTATTGCAGTTATATATTTTTTACGGTATTTTTAAGAAGTTATTTTGATTCTTACTGCTACACACTTTATTTTGACTTAGATTAATTTGCGGGACTCTATAAGTAATTCCCGGTACTTCAAAACCTTCGATCAATTTTCCTAGCAATTCTTCCTATAGCTTCATATCAAGTTCTTAAAAACTCCCATCAAACCACGTTTGGTGGCAACAAATGTGGTTAGGTCTAACAATTCATTAGAATATTACTTAAATTGAAATCCCCCAACATAGGAATAAGAAGCCTTCACAGCCAATGAAGTGCTACTTGAAAATGAAAGAGAAGTTGTAAAGATTTAGAAAGCGGACTTTTTGGTCAGAATGGGTATTTTTTTCGGTAACATGGTTAAAGTGTGAACTTGTATAACCTTTAAATGCATATTGTATCATTTTCGACACCATAAGTGTTCCCGATTTATTGGGGGTTTTATCCACATATTCCGTATTCTCACCAGAGATTTAAAAGAGCAATTTTCACTTTACTTAATGAGAGACCATTCGTAATTAAAGAAAAATTTACTATTTAGATTTTTCTGGTATGAATTCTGATTCTTTGAATTGCGCATTTTTTGGAACGCGTTCTATCCTATGCATTTAAGGGTTAAGCGGGACTCAAATAGTTGGGACAAGTTTTTTGAAATCTCCGACTCCTAAAACGTGTAAATTCGTCAAAAACCGGAAGTCGAAAAAAGTTTCGATTACAATACTTTCTTTTATTGAAGATAGAAGACCGTAAAAAGTATCCATTACGATTAATATGAGCGCGCGAGTGTTTTCGCGTGAGTGAAGTCAGTCCTTTTAAAGATTTTGATCTTCTTCAAACTCTGAAATTAACCACAAATGTTGCAGAAAAAATTACAAGAATTTCTTAGATATTTAAAAATAAACGCCTATTTTAAAGCCATTAATAAAGATAATTTTAAAATGCATTTCTAAATAAAAATGAATTTCTAGTATTATATATTTAAACTATTATAACTATTTAAATAAACTTTATCTTGAAAATCTATCTCGTGGTGATGAAAATTTTTGTCATGCAAATTCATAATTATAGGAACAGAAACTGATGACAAAATTTAGATAAGCTGTCACGATATCTTGAACGAGATTTGTCTGTAGATATCAAGGAAATTTCATAACTGAGCAAAATGTGCAATTTCCTTGCGAATTTTTCATATCAACAAGGTTATAATAAGTGCATTTTTTTTTTTTTAAATTTTCTGCACGACTTTTGAATTTAACCTTATTTCCTTTTAATCTTTAAAATGTGACTTTTATTTAAAGTCAACCGATTTTTTTTTTATTAGAAAATATTAATTACCAGGCGATCCAATCCGAGCTTTCCAATAAACAGAACATGCATCAAAAGCATTTTTTTTAAATTTAAAATAGCAAACAATTCTTTTTTTTTTTTTTTTTTTACATTTAATATATTTTTTAATTCTCCACTAACAACACCAAAAAGCCAATTTCATATCAAAAACACCAATTTTCAAATACAATTTTAAAATTTATTAAAAGCTCATAAAGATCATTTTCTAGATATTTAACAGAATGCTTAAATCAGAAGTGGTCTGTCACCTTTGTCCATATAGCGTATTTATAGATTGAATTCACTGTAGCACTGTTAATGTTTTTTGATTGGTGATTTCAGCCGGTATTAATGCAGAGACTTCTTTTAAGTTTATCGCAAAATTAACTTTGAACAGTTAAGGAGGAACTTTATATCTGGATTTCTGCCTATTATTTTTTTTATTTTTCAGCAAATCTTCGCGTGCCACTGTTGAAACTCCGCCATCTGTGGCACGCTTGCCGCGGGTTGGCCATCTCTAATTATATCATATCGCATCCTTGCTTCAAAAGTGCCATATCTCAAAAAACTCCGTTTTTCAGAAAATGCGAAAAACTGTTTCCGGGCTCTTGTGACTGAAACAGTGGCATTGTTGCAAGAACAACTACTACCAGGTGACTGGATCTACTTTCGGGGATTGCTATATGCGTTAAAACCAAGTAGAATGACAGTAATAATGCAAAAAACCTAATTTTGATATTTTTGAAGCGATGATACGATATGTTTTTAATTCTGATTACTATTGTATTGTTTAAGCTTATTATTCAATAAGTTATGCCTTCATAATTTTGATTTTTGACTCGCTCTAACATAGTTGAAAAGTTTTTATAACTTCAGCTTGCTTGTTTTTGTCCGTCCATACTCTAACTAACGTAAATATACTTGCATTGTAATGTAATTGATATATCTTAGTGTGGTTTGTTTGTAGCAGTGTGATCGTTATTGAAAATTATGTGTGTAGCATTTATAGTTGGTTTACAGAGGCATTCAAAAATACTCTTATGCATTACGATCACTAGGAAAAAATAGGTTGAAATGCCTTTGATGTTACGCTATTATAAAAAAAAGGCAATTGTTGTGCATCTCTAAGTTAAGCACACTGAAACAAGTTTTCTCTAAAATACGTAGTTGAAAACATTTATCATTCATTTGCAAGATCACACAAAAGAATTCCGTTGCATAATGGTCTACCAGAAAAATCGTTTGCAATGTATTTTAATGATGTTAAATTGCTTTAAACTAAATGAATTTTATATACTTTACTGAAGTGCAACATGGTAAAGTAGCATTTATGGCCCCGATAGTGGCCAAGAGATTCTCCTTTCAAAAATAGTAGACAAGAGGTGCTGGGTTCGAACTAAATCGCGCTTGTGAATCTAATCGTTCGGAGTTTTCCGTGGTTTTCTTCGAACCTTGTATATCCTTGCGTAAATACGAGTCAGGTTCCTTCAGAAATAGCCCCCCACAGAGGGCAACCGCCCCTTTTGGACTATTTCCCTCGCGCAGATAATCGACCATCATAATCAACATCATAGCATTTTATAGCTCATTTAAAGCGACACAAAGAACAGTTAGAGCAAAGGTCTGTACGAGATAATTGCTGGAAGTGCTCATTCAATTGTGGCATGCATTTCTAAGCTTAACTAAATTTATGTATATTTTGTGGTGTCAATGTACTCTATTGGTCACATTTGCTACACAAAAGGGGCAAGAACAACTCGAAAGTATTTTTTAATTGTGTTATGCATTTAACTGTGCAACTATTTTCTATATCCTAAGAGAAGTTTTTGCAATATAAATAAAAGAAAAAAATTGGATACTTTGCCGCTTATGGCTGATAATTGATGAAGTGCGTTTTTAATTAAGTTGAATGTTTTTTACTTGAATTAAATTTTAGCTTGATATGTGGTGTGTATAAAATTCTCTAGATAATATCGCTCACCGGCAAGAAAAGTGACACATCTCGCAAAATACCATTTTGCGTTTTATTCCACTAATATTCACAGGTGCACCTTGCTACACAAACAGTTTCATAAGTGTAGCATACACTGTTAAAAGTGAAGGTGACGAACCGGTGCCATTTGGGACCCGGAAGTGAAAAGGCCCTAGGGTTCATTGGAACCCGGGGCATTTGGAACCCTAGGGTGCCATAGGGGCTTGGATATGTGGTTGCATGCCGACAGGTCTCTTACTGGGTGATTGGAGCTAAATAAGGTGCCGTACACTTTGTATTGGCAGCAATGTGACATCTCATCGGGTGACTGGAACCATGCGCATGCGCTGTGACGTGTGTCTTTCTGTTTTCTGTGACGGCAAGTAAAATCTATGGCTGTGAGTGAATGAAGGTGAGCTCGATGGCCGAGCGGTTAGAACGTTGAGCTTGTAATCAGACGTTGTGAGTTCGAATCCTTCGACGGCCAAAAGTCGGTTTGTATATTTTTTAATTTTTTATTATTGGACACTCTGGATTAAGGGTGCCATCTTTTCACCCTAATTAAAGGTGTCATTCTGGCTCCTTTAGGGGTGTCACCAGTGAGACAAGCCTTTCACTCCTAAAAAGTGCAATATGTCACCATTAGTTTTAACAGTGTAGAAGTAAGGTGTATTTTGTATGGAGGTAAAATTATCTAACCCTCCAAACTTCACCCCACGTCTTCATTCTTGGGTTTCGTGGTTTTATGCTTGATTCCATTCCTGGGCTATAATTTCATGTTGCAGTTAATCATGTGAAATTGTCTTTTGCCTCTTCTGTGAAATTTACTTTTGTCGAGATGCGTCACTTTTCTTGCGGTTGCGCACTGAAAAAAAAAAAATGAAGTACTCAAAAATGAGTAAATTTGATGTACTCGTATCGAATTACGTATGATGTTTGGATTAAAAAACACTGTGTAAACATTGTTTTCTCAATTTTGAAATATCACATGTTATCAAATCCAAACAAACGATAATTTTGCACTCTGTGTTATTGGTTTATTGCATTCAGATTAGCATAAAAGATTCTTATTAATTTAAATATTAAATTATGTACAGTTTTTTTATTAGCTTAAAAATGCTTGCAAATAATGCTGTTGTCATAAAAATATTCGATTTGAGTGTATTGCTAATAATTTTGATATTTTTCTTGATAAAAGTCAATTAAACGTTTATTGTTAATAATTTTGAGCAAGAAATAAATGCCAGTATATTTTTACTTTAATTTGTGAGTTCAGGGGGCAGAATAAAGCGATTCATATTTGAACATAACCACGGAATACAAGCATGTATAAATGAAATCGAGTACATTTCCATCAGTTGGAGAAATACCTAAAAGTCCATTTCAAACAAAATGATGCGTTTTCTAACTGAAATAAGTTTTGGGATGCTTTGTAGTATATATGCAAATCTATAGATCATATACAGAGATGCACAAATAATTCGACTATTTTTTATTTCACTATGGATAGTAATTGCTGAAATGGAATTTTTAAACGTGTTGTATGTTTTCTAAACTGTTCAATAACCCTTTATGCTAAGACAGTACTTTAAATTTCCATTAAAATAAATTGCTGTGAAATTAATTTAGTCCACCGATTAATTGCAATATACTTTCAAATAAGTTATAGATACTTTACTTTATTTGTTCCAAAAGCTTTATTAGTTGAATAAAACAAAAATATATTTAAAAGAATGATTTATTTTTCCTTTGTATTTTCTCAGCTTTCTTGATGTTGAAAAATAGTGGGGAAAGGTTTCAATTAGGAATATTTTCTATATTTCTACATTATAGAACATTATATTTGTACATTTCTTAATTTTCTACAGTACTAAAAATAATATTTTAATTTAAAGAATAAAGTAGCCTTATAAATATTGAACAAAATCCCTATAAATTTAAATTTAATTAATTAATTTTAATTGGAAAAATCTTTTATTAAATAATTATGTAAATGTTCTACTGTAGTTTAAAACAAGTTGGAAATTGCACGTGAACGTAGCAAAAGAGGTGCGTTCGTACGATAACGAAGTTTTAAAAATATTCAGATCTTGCTGATATAGTAGATTGTACTTCGGATAGAGTACAGTAGTCGAAATCTTTGTGTTTCTGTAAATATGCAGAAAGTAATTTTTATTACACCTCAGCAACGTATATCTTATTCATAAAATGTGAAATAGTTGAATATAATTAAAACACGCTCCAAACAATGTTTCCCCGTGTAGCATTATGTAGTGGAATACTTTTGTGTGACCCTGTAATTTAATAATAAAAATTCTTTGCATCACAGATTGTACAATGCATATTTTAGTATATATTTCATGATTCATGACAATTCTATTATGTTCGAATGAGTGTAACATCATAAAAATGGATTTGAAACTTTTTTCCCATTGACCGTAATGTAATGGAATACCTTTGATTGTCCCTGTAAATGATCTATTTGTTAATACTCGCACAACACATCATAAGAAAGGGGGAGATAATTTAATTAATTCCACACATTTACACCATAATGACCACAAACTCTAATCATTTCGCTAGCGCATTTTATTTACATGTCTTCCATCATCGCTGTCCAGAGCGCATATGTACAGGTACATACAGAATTAAAACAGATTCACTACAGGCGCCATCTACAGGCTCTTTTCACATAACACTCAAGATATAACATATTAGGATGTAACATACTGGGCGTAACATACTGGGGCCCCATGACCACGTCATCATCATAAATAAAATAAATATATAACAAATTGACACATTAATACAATACACAATGTAAACATAAAAATATATAACAATAATATTACACAATAAATTCACATTTATATCTAGAAATTTAAATAATTTCACAAAGAAAAGTTAATTTTCATTTATTGGCAGTTTGACTAATTTGTGGATTGGTATTTTAAGTTCACCTATGGCAGTTTTTAAATTCACTGATCTTACTCTGCTGTCAGAACTTTTGAAAATGTCAATTATTCTTGCCATTTTCCATTTCAACGGTGGCAAATTATCATCTTTGATGAGCACTAAGTCGTTTACACATAAATCTTCTGTCGGAAATTTCCACTTGTTGCGCACTTGCAACTGTGTAAGATAGTCCTTAGACCATGCTTTCCAGAATGACTGGGAAATATTCGTAATCAATTTCCATCGATCTCGAATTGAAATTTTCATATTTGTAATGTCTGGTTCGGGAACACTCTTTAAATCTGACCCAATGAGAAAGTGACCTGGAGTGAGGACTGAAAGATCATTTGGGTCCTCCGAAATAGCGACTAATGGGCGAGAATTCAGAACTGCTTCAATTTCCGCCAAAACTGTTGCAAATTCCTCTTGAGACAAGATCTGCGACCCAATAATTCGTCTCATATGGTACTTCATTGATTTAATCGCTGCCTCCCAAAGACCTCCAAAATGGGGAGCAGATGGAACATTCGTAGTCCATTTTATACTCTCATTGTGCAAGTAGTTGCCGATTGCTTTTGATGCAGCGACTTTCAAATAATTCTTTGCTCCTATATAATTAGCACCACAGTCACTGAAAATCTCTATTGGCTTACCTCGACGTGCAATGAATCTTTTCAACGCAGCTATACAGGCGCTGGCACTCAGATCACTAACAAGTTCCAAATGAACTGCTTTGGTAGAGAAACATACGAAGATACAGACGTACATTTTGACTGGCTTTACTCCCCTACCACGTCGTAGACTTATTAGAAAAGGTCCACAAAAGTCGGTGCCACAACAAATGAACGCTCTTCCTTGGCTCACTCTTGATGTTGGTAAATCAGCCATGATTTGTTTCGAGAATTCGCTGCGGAATCGTGCACAGATAACACAATTTTTTATTGCTTTACGGATAAGAGACTTCGCACCCACAATCCAATAGGTTTGCTTCACGGCAGAATTTATTAGCTGTACTCCTCCATGTAAGTATTTTAAATGATAAAATTTAATTAACAAGGTCGTAACTGGGTGATTTTTAGGCAAAACTAAAGGATATTTTGCAGTCTCTGGTATGTTGGCATTTCTTAGCCGTCCACCAACTCTTAAAAACCCACGATTGTCCAAAAAAGGATTTAAGGAATTTAAATTGCTGGTTTTTAGAATTTTTCCCTTCTCCAAGTTGGCTATTTCGTTTGCAAAATTCGCTCTCTGGACTAACTTAATTATAATATCATGCGACCTTTTCAATTCCTCTGTTTGCAAAAACGGAGCTGCAATTTTATTTCTCTTTGCATTATCGATGAATCGCAAGCACCACGCAAGCACTCTTTGCAATTTAGTCCACGATGAAAATTTACTCCACAATTGTTCAACTAACTCTAATTTACCGACCAAATTTTCAGCAAGCTTGACCTTCTGTTCTTTCAATACATCTACACTATTGATTTCCGTAGACGTTCTCAATATCTGTTCGGGCCAGCTCTCATTATTACTTCGAAGCCAAGCTGGACCTTGCCACCATTTCTCGTTGTTAACTAAACTTTCAGCAGCAATTCCTCTTGTTAGTATATCGGCCGGGTTGTCTTCCGAAGGACAGTAGTACCAATCACTAGGGTTGGTTTTCTCTTGGATTTCTAGAACCCTATTACCTACAAACTGTTTCCACCTTTTCGCACATCCTTTAACCCAATATAATGCAATGGTGGAGTCACTCCAATATACAGCTCATATTCAAAATATTAGAATAATTACCTTTTTTTAGAAATTGAAAATATCGTTTGGTAATTTAATGTCTTTTAATGAAAATATGCAAATGATATTTTTATTAAGAACTTATTGTTGATTAAACTTACTTGTTATCTTAAATTTAATATCATTTTTGAAAAGATTAATTGCAAAAAAAATTATTTTGAAAAGTCAAAATATTAGAATATTTATTCAAGTGGTTCAAAATATTAGAATATTTCACATTAATTCTCCTTTAATTATTACCAATTCTTAACTGGTGGCATCATTGATTAAATTCAGACTATTTTATTTAAAATCAGTATTCTTTTTTGCAGTTTGTTTCTTTTTCGTCTTAAAATGGGCCGTGTGAGTAATATTCCTGAATCTACTAAACTTCGTATGGTTGATTTGTATCGGCACGGTAAAAATCAATGTTTTATAGCGAATTATTTACATTGTTTGCAATCGAGCGTTAGTAAAATACTAACACAATATTCAAAAATTGGAAAATTTCAAAATAATCGCCGAAATGGTGGCCGAAAACCAAAAACATCTGCTAGAGATCACAGGAAACTGAAGCGTATAGTTAAGAAAAACCGTTTTAAAAGTGTGCGATTCTTGCACCGAAAATGGAAAGAAGAAGGAGTTGAAGTTTCTACATCGACAACATTAAGACGTCTCCATAAATTTAAATTTGAATCTCGTGTACCGAAAACAAAACCTCTCATGACTGCAAGACAAAAGCGTATAAGATTGAATTGGTGTAAATCAAGACGTTTATGGAGCAATGAAGATTGGAAAAATATATTATTTAGTGATGAAAGTATGTTTTGTGTTTCATATGGTAATCAAGGTATTCGAGTTTGGAGAATGAAGCAAGAAGCATTTGATAAAGAATGCCTTAAACGTTCCGTAAAATTTGCTGCTAGTGTCATGGTTTGGGGTTGTATGAGTGCAGAAGGACCTGGAAAGTTATGCATCGTCTACGAAAGGGTTAACTCTCTGATATATCAAGAAATTTTAGAATATTACATGATTCCATCATCAGAAGATTTATTTGAAGATGATTTCATCTTTCAACAAGATTTAGCGTCCCCGCATACCTCGGTGTCAACTAAGAATTGGTTCCGCCAACGCAACATTAAGGTACTTCCTTGGCCACCAAATTCACCAGATCTTAATCCCATCGAAAACTTATGGTGTATAATGAAGAAAAAACTTCAAGAAAATCCTCCTTCAAGTAAAACTGAGTTAGTGGCACATATAAAGTCTATTTGGGCTAATATTGATAGAAATGTTTGTAAACACCTTGTATATAGTATGCAAGATCGATTGTACGCTGTTATGAAAGCTAAAAGTGATGCTACAAAATATTAACTACCATTTACTTCATATTCATAAGGTAATATTGTTGCGTAAAATAAAATATTCTAATATTTTGAAACAATCTAAATTTTATTCTAATATTCTGGTGTGTTTAAGGAAGCTGTATACCTAATTTATTGTGCTGTATTTTATATTTTATAAATGTTAAAATCTTATCTAAACATTCCAGATTTAATTTATAAGAAATTTAATTGCATTTACTTAGTATAAAAAATAAATAAATGACAAATAATTTTTTCTTATTACTTTTTCTCAATTATTCTAATATTTTGAATATGAGCTGTACTACTCTTTGAATTCTATCCTTAAAAATATTCTTCACATAATTTCCAACTCTAGCACCTATTACAAGACCCATCAACTCTAAACGCGGCAAAGTTAATTTCTTTAACGGTGCTACTCTATTTTTTGACAAAATAAATGACACTTTATAATTTCCACTATTATCACAATATCTAAAATAAAGAACTGCTCCATACGCACTTAATGAAGCATCACAAAAAACATGTGCCTCCACTTGTTCATCTTTACAATCAACTAAACAAAATCTGGGAATAGTTATATAATATATTTTCTCAATTTCGTTGCACCACTTAAACCATTTTTCCCGCAAATCATCGGGCAACTCTTCATCCCAATCACAACCTGTTTCCCAAATTTCCTGTAACAATAACTTAATACGAACAACAAATGGCGAAATCAGGCCTATGGGATCAAAAATACGTGCTGCTGTTTTCAAAACACACCTTTTACTGTTTTGCAACGTTTCCCAAGATTCTATTAAACCCTTAACTTCCAATGATAATTCATCTTTCTCTGGACACCAATTTAAACCTAAAATCTTCAACTGCTGAACACTTTCTTTCTCTATATCCTTAAAGCCATTTTCTATCCAGAGTTTTTCCAACTCTCTACTATTAGACCTCAGTTTTCTCAAATTAAATCCTCCACTCTTTAAAATATTTACAGCGTCCGAAGATAATTCGAACGACTCACTCACAGTACTTCCTCCAAAAAATAAATCATCTACATATAGAGCTGAATTTAACGTTTCAAATGACTTAGGATTGCTATTTTCAAAATTTTTAATGTGGTGTTTTATAGTAGCACTCAAAATAAAAGGAGACACTTTACAGCCAAATGGTAATCTTTTCATTCTCATGATTTCGTAATCTTTATTAGGATCATCCGAATACCAAAGAAATTTTAAAAATTTCCTATCTCTCTCTGAAATTCCTATCATTAAAAAAGCTTTCTCTATGTCAGCATTAAATGCTATTTTATGTTTCCGAAAATTTAGAATAACATCAAGAATATTAGGATTTAAATTAGGACCAGTTTCTAGACAATCATTCAAAGACAAATTATTTTTAGATTTTGAACTACAGTTAAATACTATCCGAACCTTAGTTGTTTCTTTATCGTCTCTAACAACTGCTCTATGAGGCATAAAATATTCTAGCTGATCCCTCTGACATTTCTCAATAATCCCGTTTTTCAATTGATCGTTCATTATTTCTCGATATTCATTAACAATCCAATTGTTTTTAGAAAAACCCTTATTTAACTCATCAAATCTTTTTTTTTGCCAAAAAATAATTACTTTCTAATTCATCACAATTAATTTTCCATAATAAATCAGTTTCGTACCTCCCATTCACAAATTTTAGATTTCTTTCAAATTGATCTATCAATTCTTTATCCGCTGAATTTAATTCTTCATTTTCTTTAATACCTAAAGTCTCGAGTTCCCATAAATTTTTCATTGTTTCATTTAAATCTGAATCCCGTATTAACCCACAATGTATATTACCATCATTTATCTGTTCGATACTTCCACTAGCCACGTAGCCAAAACAAGTATTCTGTAATAGAAGTCGCGGATTTTTTAAATATATTTGCCCTGGCCTCAACAACTCATAAAATATTTCGGCCCCTAATAATACGTCCACTTTTCCAGGGATATTAAATGTATGCTCAGCTAAAGCGACTGACTCAGAAACATCCACCTGTATTTGAAATACTTTATGTGGAATAAGATCTGTTATTTTGTTCACTACCAGCATATTTATATCTCTTTGAAAACTCTTATCTCGGTTAGAAATCGTAGTATTTACACACCCATTAACACTTAAAGATGAATCATTTAAACACGATATTACCGTATTCGTTTTATCTGGTTTCAATTGCAAACGATTCACACAGTCTCTGCTTATTAAGCAAGTTTGACTCCCGACATCTAACAAGAATCTCGCTTCATACCACTGAAAATTTTTATCTTTAATCAAAATCAAAGCTGTACTCAATAAAACATTTTTTGTTTTATTTTTTGCCAAACTACTAGCGACCACAGACCTATCTGACTGACTAGGAGGGATGGAAGGAGAAAGCGCATCGTTACTTTCCCCTCTCTGATCTACATTATTGGAAACAGATGTGAAGCTGGGCGATTTTTCTTTACTCGACTGAATATTTATATTTTCTTTTGGATAGTGGATTAACTTATTATGCGGTTTTTTACAAAAACAATTTTTGCTCTTACAAACTTTTACACTACAATTGGAATGCAAACATTTAAAGCATAGTCTATTTATTTTAACAACATCTACTCTTTCCGGAATTGTAAGACTTTTAAATTTCGGACAAAAATACAGTTCATGATTTTCATTTTTGCATAAAACGCAAGTTTTTATTTCTGAAAAGAACACATTCGAAACTTTCTTTTGAAACGTTGGATTTGGCGATTTATTTCCAAAAAATCTTTTATTTTCATTTCCGTTTTGTTTCCTAAACACATTATTGTCAGTTTTTATTTTATTTTTCGTAGAAAGAAAAATATCACATTCACGACCTAATTATTGCGGTTTAAAATATGATTCTCCCTGTTTTGCTCCAATGTGAGACATTAAATCACTATCTAATGAACCAAAAATCTTATCCGAAACAATTAGCTCACACAAAGATTTAAAATCATTCACTTCACGTAACGGACAGTAATATTCGAATGCTGCACTTAATCTTGACGCATATTGGACATAACTTTCTGAAGGTAATTTTTGCGCCTTACGGAAATTATTCAAACACTCCTGCGGAGTTGGTTGAAATTCCTTTAACACTACATTTTTTAATTTATCATAATTACACAAATCTTCCTCTGACAAATAAATCATTATATTATTTGCTTTTTCACCTAACATATTCAAAAGTATTTCAGCTTTAAATTCCTCAGGTACATTTTTTGTTCTGAATGCTTTTTCTAAGGACTGAAAGAAAAGGCTAAATGACTCTACCCTAGATGGCACAGGTATCGTTAAAGTTTTAATGCTCTTAATAAAACTTTCTACATTATTTATTGACTCCATTTCATTTTTTACCGATGAAAATGAATTATTTTGAAGCGATTCCTTCCGAATATTAGCGATTTCTAACTCCTTTTCTAGCTGTGCTATTTTTATTTTTTCAAACTCAGAGTATTGTGAAGATTCTTTACGAACATTAGCTAGCTCTATTTCTTTTTCTAACTGAGCAAGCTTTATTTTTTCTAATTCTAATTTTGATTTTTCCGATTCTTTTTTAATTTTAATTTCTTCAACCACATATTCAACAACACTTTTAACTAAATCCAAGTTATTTAAAAAAGAGTCACTTTTTTCAATTAACTCTTTTAATTCAATAACTTTAGCTCCTTCAGGAATTATTAACCCTAACTCTTCAGCGACGAGTTTTAACTCGTCTTTTTTCAACTTATCTATCACTGACATGATTAAATATATGAATATATTTACACTAATAACACAAGAAATCACAAAATTATTGAAACAACACTGCAAATCTACCAGAAATAACTAAAATAATTTTCTTAAAATAGTTTCTACAACGGACACAAAATCACTAGTTACGAATAACATTCAAAATCACTAGTTACGAATAAAATATACAACTCAATACACAACACTAATTAATTAACATAAGAAAACCACAAAACCACAATTTATACAACTAAACTAAATCTCCGAAAAACCAAACTACATATTACTCACCCCTTTTCTTCGCAACAAAGAAAGCGCGCAAATATTTTGCGCCGTTCTATACACAAACAAATCAAAACGTGTGACTCTACCCACAACTCATGACACCATGTTAATACTCGCACAACACATCATAAGAAAGGGGGAGATAATTTAATTAATTCCACACATTAACACCATAATGACCACAAACTCTAATCATTTCGCTAGCGCATTTTATTTACATGTCTTCCATCATCGCTGTCCAGAGCGCATATGTACAGGTACATACAGAATTAAAACAGATTCACTACAGGCGCCATCTACAGGCTCTTTTCACATAACACTCAAGATATAACATATTAAAATGTAACATACTGGGCGTAACACTATGCATCCCACTTTCATAACATTTGAAATGACTCGATAAAATTACGTAATAATTATATGTTTTAAATTTCAAACGATTAAAATGCATTTGAAATTTTTTTTCCCCATTGACCGTAATGTAACGGAATCCTTTTGATTGTCCCTGTAATTGATCTATGCATCCGATTTTCATAACATTTGAAATGACTCGACAAATTTACGTAATAATTATATGTTTTAAATTTCAAACGATTAAAATGCATTTGAAACTTTTTTCCCCATTGACCGTAATGTAACGGAATCCTTTTGATTGTCCCTGTAATTGATCTATCCATCCGATTTTCATAAAATTTGAAATGACTCGACAAAATTATGGTATAATTATGTATTTTAAATTTCAAACGATTCGGTTGGGTAGTTTTTGCGTTGTTATATGAGGACGGACAGACAGACGGACGGACTGAGCGACAACAAGGCTGACAAGGAAGGTCTCCATACGGGCATACTCAGAAAAATCTGAAAAAATTACAGAATGTTCTTCTCATATAGTTATACATGTTTATAAAAAACATTTCGGCGGAATCTCCTTATAACGTCCGTAAAAAAATAATAAAAATTTCGTTTATTTGGCGATTTATCTCCGGTTGGCGGAAAAAACGAAATTTTGAAAAATACGCTTTTACGCTTCGAATACTTTTTAAAGAAAAAACTTTCAATGTTCAATTTATTTAAATAAGTTTAGTTTAAGCAGTGGTGTAGTCGAGGGGGGACGCTGGGGGACGGCGTCCCCCCACTTTTTTATTTTATTTCAAGCGTCCCCTTACTTTTTTTTCTCAAGGGGGACGCTAAGGACGAGAGGGGACGCAGATCTTCCTGATTTATTAAAAAAAATAAAAAACACAGAAAAAAACAATTTTATAAAATAAAGAAGTGATATTTTAAACCATTTTAGTTTTCTTTAACAAGAGCACTCAATAAACAAACTAAAAGAAATAGGGAAGAAAGGGATGTTCACTTGCTGTTTCATTATAATTACTACTAGTGAAATACCGCGATACGCTAACATTAGCTCTTTCAGAGGCATCCATTAGTTTTACCTGGAATTCCCTAATCGAAAACTTTTATCCGTCTTCCGTTCTGACAGAAAGACTAAAACACATGCTCAAAAAGATCTTGACACACTGCAGTCAAGTTTAAAAAATACGCAGGTGTTTCAATTATGAAAGCCTGGTCATTTTTTCTCACCCGACAATGAACACCAACTTGTTTCTATTAGTAAATATGGTTTTTAAAGACATTCGGGGTAATTATCATAGCTGCCACATACCATTAGTTTGTAGGGGTTCTCAGTAATGAGCATTATCGGTAAAAGAGCATCAGCGCAGACAAATATCTCCTGATATTTTTTAGTGAAAGAATAAACCAAAATCATTGTCCTCCCATTCACATTCACAATTATTTACTGATAAGTTTCAAAAAATATTTTTTTAGGCAGGAAAAACTACAAGCATTGGACTAGTGTAAATTCTCGAAATTGCCCTTTCTTACTTACCCATCATACGTAGTATAGGGTAAGTCTTGCAATCGTTTTGAAAATCGAAAATTTTTTTTTTTGACGGATTTACACGTTTCAGATAGTGGAGATTCCGAAAAACATATTTTTAGGAAAAAAAATGTTGCCGTCCGTCTGTCTGTCTGTAAACGCTCTATCTCCCGAACAAATTGAGATAGAGACTTGAAATTTTTTATGTAGTTAGTATGTAAGAATGAGACGAACTCTATTTAATATCAGCAACCTCGATTATTCGAAACTATTTTTTTCGGACTCTCGAAAAATTCGTTCTGATGAAAGGTATATAAAAATTTTCGAATTTTTTTCTTCTAAGGAATGGACGTAAAAGGCAATAAAATAACACACATTTTGCATATAGAACGAAGTCGATCGGATTATGAGTTGCCGAGATATTTGTAATCTTGTTTTCCACATTCTTCGATTTTTCATGACCCTGTATTTCATTCAAATTTCAATTCAGAGGTATATTTTAATTGGAAATGAGACGCTTAATCCGACGCAGTTAATTGTTAGTTAATAGAATTATTATTTTTGGAGTTATAAGGATGTTTGTTTTACGCAGTTCGGTACTACTTGAGTAGTTTGGCGTTTTATATAATTTGTCGAAATTGGTACATCAGCAGTTCTTTAATATAGCATTACTATGTATATTAACAATACTTAAATTTTGTTTATGAATTGCAATGCATTGTATAAATAGTTTTCACATGTTTTATTTTCATATACATATCCCTGATGGGTAAGTATTACGGTAGCCCCCAACGACTAGTTTTTTTTTTTTTTTTTTTTTTTTTTTTTTTTTTTTGCCATATAAATATTTTGTATCATAATTTCAATTTTTGAAGTACAAATAATAATTAAAAGGTAGGCAGCCAAAACTTGAAAGAATTACAATTTCTTCCAAGTGTTGTAGCCGTGCCAAAGCCGTAGCTAGAGGGCTGATCGGAGGAGGGGGAGAGGGAGTAGTCAGATCTCCTATAAACAAAACCTCCTTTGGAAAAGATTCCAAGGTCACTAAATGAATTTCTGTTCCGAAAATCCAAATGAAATTCTGTTCAAAAAATTAATTTAGAACTAAAATAAGTGTTTCAACATTCGTTCATCCTATTTGGATGGTAACATGTTGTTTAATATTGAACTAGTTATACGCTGTATGGCCAAAGGTGATTGGCCACTTGCGATTTTAGAAATTTTGTTAAATATTTAGAAAAATATATGAGAAATTATTCTGAAACTTAAGTAAGTGCGTAAACATAATAGTATAGGTTATACATTTCAGTAAATATTTATTCCCGAAATTCCATAGGGGACAGTAAAAAAATTGAAAAAGAATGAATATCTTTATTTGGATAATCCTGTCAAAACTAATGTAGCAAAAGCGTTCAAACTATTGATTATGATTAAGTGGCTAATTGCAATAAAGTGTGTTCGTTTTTATGCGGATAGCATGTATAGACGTAGAAAGATTAAGGTTTTTATAAAAACAGACCCAAATTTTTCTTTTGTTTAGTTTTTTGCTTATAATGCAAAGAATTCTTAAATGTTCTTTACCGAAAACATGACAAACAACATTGTCCACAATATCCAGTAATCAGAATTAAAAAATAACAAAAAATTGTATGAAAAATGAGTAGGTTTACTAGATAATTCTTCATTGCGCATCAGCGCCGAAACTAGCCTTTTTTGCGCCCGGGGCAAACATGGATTTTTGCGCCTCCCCCACCCCCCACATATATGCATTCTTTATATCAAACACACCAAACAAAATCTTAATTTGGCGCCCCCTTCCGATTTTGTTCTGGTGGCGCCCGGGGTACGTGCCCCCTCTGCTCCCCTATAGTTTCGGCCCTGTTGCGCATGCATGAACGCTATCAAAATTTCATTTGCATATGTGTTAGCTAAATGTATAGAGCAGCTTTTATGAAAGTCTCAAAAACATAGCTTGAAAATTCTGAAAGTGATAAACAAGAGAATAAGCTCAAAATCAGTTGTTTCAAAAAAAAAAAAAAAAAAAAAAAAAAAAAAACGAGGGATTGTATCTAAATCTGGACGTGCCAAATCGTGTATTCTATATTGACAATTATCAATGGATAAATGGATACAGCCCCTCTTTTTGCTTCATTTTGAGAATAACTGATTTTGCGACGAAAATAATCGACGAAATTCGCGATTTCTCTTCGAATGAACGACGAAATTTAGGATTTTTTCGAAGCCGATCGAGAAAATTCACGATCTTTCCGCGTCAGATCAACAAAATTCGCAATCTTTACAAAGCCGATCGACGAAACTTGAGATTATTCCTCGCATGATCGATAAAATTCGCAATTCGTCCGCTCTAGATCGACGAATTTTACTATTTTTCCGCTCCTGGTCGACGAAATTCGCAAATTTTACTAACTTGCTCGGCAAAATTCACGATTTTTACAAAGCCAATTGTTGAAATTTGCGATTTTTCTGCATCCGATAGACGAAATTCGCGAATTTATTTGAGCTTGATCAACGAAATTTGTAATTCTTTGATCGACTTTGATTTTGTGATCGACAAAATTCGTGACATTACCATGTCCGACTAACGAAATTTGAGATTTTTTGGAACCCGATGAATTGAAATCGCGATTTTTTCGTGGACGATGAACGAAATTTGCGCTTTTTCATCCTTTAAGGGTGTTCTTAACTGATCCGCTCAACAAGCGAAAAATGTTTTGAAACATTTACAAATTCATTTTTTTAACAGAGAGATATAAAATTTTAATGTCTGATGGGAGCGATTTCGAATTGAACTTATTTTTCCATTTTATGATAATTAAATTACTTATCGAGTTATAAGCTATTTCGATGACGTAATTACCCGTTTTTCTCCTCCTTTTCGACCGGTTTTTCTGCTTTCGTCGGGAAATATGCTCAAAGGTGTCAACTTTGAAGGCTTGTTATGAAAAATCTATTGTGTTTTTAAAAAAATAGAAGATTGAGTGCAATTAGAGGGTTTCTGAATAACACCTGCTAGTTTCATGCATTTTCGAACAAAAATAAATTAACGCATGTGTCACAAAGTTGCCCTTTTTGATTTAAGAACACCCTTAACAGACGAAATACGCATTTTTCCGCGCTCAATCAAAGGAATTCACGTTTTTTAACTAACTTTGACGAAATCTGGATTTTTTTTTTACGAGGCAAGATGAAATTCTCAATTTTTTTCTGTTGATAAACTGAAAAAACTCACCATTATTTCCCGGCCGATTAAGGATATCTTCAATTTTTTCGCGCATTCTCGCAAAATTCGCAATTTTTTAGTACTTTATCCACGAAATTTGCGATTTTTTCTGTCTCTAACCGACAAAATTCGCGGTTTTTTCGTACCCGATCAATGTAATTCGCGTTTTCTACGCGATAAACCGCGAAAACATGCGATTTTTCCGCAGCCGAGGGATTTCATTTGCAATTTTTATGCGCATCATCAATGAAACTGACGGTTTGTTTTGTCCGATCAACGAAATGCGCTATTTTTCGCACCAGACCAACAAAATTTACATTTTTTTCCGTGTCTGATCGACAAAACTCGCGATTTTTCTGTGCCTGATCATAAAACTCGCTATTTTTCGTGTCTAATTGGCTAAATTTGCTATTTGAAAAATTTGTGATTTTTCCATACCTGATCAACGAAATTCGCGATTCTATCGTGCTCAAGCTATGAAATTTGTATTTCTTAAATGACTGATGAAATTTTATATTTTCCCAATCAACGAAATGCGCGATTTTTCGCATCCGACCAACAAAATTCGCGTTTTCTTCCGTGTCCGATTGGCGAAATTTGCTATTTTTTTCCAAGCCCTATGAAAAAAATTGTGATTTTTCCAGTACCTTATCTACGAAATTTACGATTCTTTTGTCCCTAATCGATAAAATTCGCGATTTTTTAGTGCTCTATTAATGCAATTCGCGTTTTCTACGCGATAAGCCGCGAAAATATGCGATTTTTCCGCAGCCGATGGATTTAATTCGCAATTTTTTCGTGCATTATCAATAAAACTGACTTATGCCCGATCAACGAAATGCGCTATTTTTCGCACCAGACCAACAGAATTCGCGTTTATTTCCGTGCCTTATCGACAAAACTCGCGATTTTTCTGTGCTGATCAGTAAGACTCGAGATTTTTCCGTGTCTTGTTGGCTAAATTTTCTATTTGAAAAATTTGCGATTTTTCCATATCTGATCAACAAATTCGCGATTTTTTCAAGCCTCATCGGCAAATTTCGCTTTTTATCTGAAATTGATTGATTAAATTCGCGATTTTACAGTGCTCAATCAATTTGCAATTCTCAAGTGACTGACGAAATTTTATGTTTTTCCAATCAACAAAATGAGCGATTTTTTGCAACCGACAAACAAAATTTGCTTTTGTTTTCCGTAACTGATCTGCGAAACACTCGACTGTTCTATGCCTGATCGGTAAAACTCGCGATTTTTCCGTGTCTGGTTGACGAAATTTGCCATTTTTTTCGAGCTCCAAGGGAAAATTTTGTGATTTTTCCGTACTTGATCAACGAAATTTGCGATTTTTTAAGCCTCATCGGCAAAATTCGCTATTTATCTGAAGTTGATTAATTAAATTCGCGATTTTACAGCGCTCAATCTATAAAATTTGCAATTCTTAAGTGACTGACGAAATTTTATGTTTTCCCAATCAACGAAATGACCAATTTTTCGCAACCGACAAACAAAATTTGCTTTTGTTTTCCGTAACTGATCTGCAAAACTCGCGACTGTTCTATACCTGGTCGATAAAACTCGCGATTTTTCCTTGTCTGGTTGGCGAAATTTGCCATTTTTCCGAGCTCCAAGGGAAAATTTTGTGATTTTTTTGTACCTGATCAACGAAATTCGCGATTTTTTCAAGCCTCATCGGCAAAATTCGCTATTTTTCTAAAATTAATTAAATTCGCGATTTTACAGTGCTCGATCTATGAAATTTGTAATTCTTAAGTGACTGACGAAATTTTATATTTTCCCAATCAACGAAATGCGCGATTTTCCGCAACCGACAAACAAAATTTGCTTTTGTTTTCCGTAACTGATCAACAAAACTCGCGAGTTTTCTGAGCCTGATCGATAAAGCTCGCGATTTTCAGTGTGTGTTTGGCGAAATATGCCATTTTTCCGAGCCCCATGGGAAAATGTTGTGATTTTTCCATATCTGATCAACGAAATTTGCGATTTTTACAAGCCTCATCGGCAAAATTCGCTTTTTTCTGCACTTGATTAGTTAAATTCGCGATTTTACCGTGTTCAATCAATGAAGTTTGCAACTGAATGACGACGAAATGACTGACGAAACTCTATATTTTCCAAATCAACGAATGCGCGATTTTTCTCATTCAACTATCAAAATTCGCGTTTTTTCGTGCCTGAATGATAAAAATCGCGATTTTTCTGTGCCCGATCGATAAAACTCGCGATTTTTCCCGTCTGATTGGCGAAATTTGCTATTTTTTCTATGTCCAATGGGAAAAATTTGTGATTTTTCCATACCTAAACAACGAAATTTGCGATTTTTACTAGCCTCATCTGCAAAATTCGCTATTTATCTGCACTTCATTATTTGAATTGATTATTGCAATTCTTAAGTGACGGACGAAATTTTATACTTTCCCACGGTAAATTGACAAAATTTACATTTTTTAAAATTTTATTTATTTATTTATTTATTTTTCAATCGTGCTATGCACAAAAATTGTAATTTTTTTCAGTCGTAAATTGAAGAAATTCGTGAGCCACACGTTAATCCACCGGTCATAGATTGTACATCCCTACTATAGAGATTATTTAATGAAAATTAAGTATCTAGCAATTTTTAAATGTAAATTTAATTAATTGTTAAATGGAAATTTAATTTTTCAATTCGAAATCAAGTTAGTTCTATGGGTGATACAGAGCCTAATATTCGAGAATATGAGCGTCCCCCCACTTTTTTTTCCAGGACTACACCACTGAGTTTAAGTAATTTTAGTTTTGCATTTTTACTTTACTTTAAGTGTAATTTTGTCACATACGTTTATACGTACTTAAACAAAATGAAATTAATATATTTTATCATTTAAAACACAATTTAAATTGATTAAAATTGTTCCAAATTGAAAAATACACTGTTAAAAATCTGCTGCATTTTGTTGCAACGCATTCCCTTGCTTGCATAGAAAACGGTTACTTGGCCGTGAAATGGAGCTTTCTCATTGGTTGGAATAGAGATATTATATACAAGCGGAGGAGTGCGTTGCAACAAAATGCAGCAGATTTTTAACAGTGTATGACACGGCCAATTCACGGTGCTATGGAGCATTCTCATTGGTCAGAAGAAAGATATTCTTTAAAAGTAGTGGAGTGACGTTGCAGTAAATGCTGCAGATTTTTAACAGTGAAGTCAATTGAAATCAATTTTCAGATTCGTTAAAATCGTCTGCTTTTGGCGAGGAAATGCACTGTACGCCAAATCCCGCGTCGCTTTCAGCTTTTCACGCCAATTATTCCAAACTATTTTATTTTTTTACATATGTAATAATGTAATTCCGCCGCTAATTTTCACTGATCCTTTATTACCTACATGAGTAGTTTAATTCGTATTTTTTTCAAAAAATTCTGAGTATGCCCCCAATGGAGACCTTCCTTGTGAGTTAGGTGCTACGTATTTACATAATTACGAAAGCACCTAAAAACAGGAAAATGCTTTAGAAGGTGAAATTTTCTAGAATTGTTAGAATTAAAAGTGTTAGAATTGAAATTTATAAATGTTGTTACCTCCTTTTAAAATATCTCCCATATCAGTTAATACATATTTTTTTAATAACTACCTGCTTTAATCAGATTGATGCAAAATAAATAGTATCTCTATGCGACAACATAGATGAAAAAGTTTAGATGTAAAAATGTGTCACATGATACTGGTTTACAATAATTACAGTTCACATAGATATAAAACAAAGACATGAAATATATATATATATATATTATTGTTCTGAGAAAAGGCTCATTGTCGTTGTTCCTAAAAAGCGAAAAAACAAGAACGCTTATAGTTATTTTTACCTTATCTTATTCTTTGTATGATAATGATCATGATCTTTTTTTTTTTTTTTTTTTTTTTTTTTTTTTTTTTTTTTATCTATTTATTACTGAAGTACGACATCTATGAATACATATTTACTTTCTTCGACCTTCACAAGAAGAAAGTATTGGATTCGTGAAATTTTTTCGAATTCCGGTTTTCGACAGAGTTACACGTTTTAAGGGTCAGAGAACCCGAAAAACATGTTTTTACAAAATGTCTGTCTGTTTGTATGGGACATAAATTTTCTAGGAGCTCTATCTCAAGAACTATTGCTCGGAATTTAATAAAAATTTATATTCAGATAATCCCTAATATAAACTGCTGCTGAATATTTTCTTTTCATGTAAATAGCTCAACAAGTGGCTCTGCTATGCTGCCTTTTGTTCGATTACCGCAATACTCTATCTCCAGTATCAATGCACGGAATTTCATCAAACTTCAAATTCAGTTATTCTTCGACATAAATTAATATTTGTTTACGTTTTAGTACAAATCGCTCGATACACTGTTTCAAAATTGACCCATTTGCTGCAGCGTCACTCCACCGCTTTTATACAATACTTTACTGCGTTATAGAGTATTCTTATTGGTCACGAAAGCGATATTTTATAAACAATGTGGAGTGACGCTGCAGCAAATGGATAAAATTTTTAACAGTGTAGGTAGCGCTGTTATGCAGCATTAATTAAGATTTGCACAATCACTCAATCTCTAGAACTAATGTACGAATTTTCATGAAATTTCAGATTCGGTTATCTTTGACATGAAATGACGTTTTTTAATATTTTGGTGTAAATCGCTCTACAGGTGGCGCTGCTATTCTGCGTTTTGTGCAATTTTCGCAATAATATGGCCGTTCTATCTTCAGAATTAATGCATGGAATTTGGGCATAGATGATGGAATAGATTGTCATTTAATTTTGGCATTGTAATAGCAAATTTCGAAATGTTAACATATATCGTATAGAAGAAAGTTTTAGGATTGCCACATCCAACTAGTTGGTTAGATCTTCTTATCGTATTTTTGAAGCATGTTAGTAATGTTCCTTTGCAAACAGAGGTTAAGAGAAGCATTTAACTATACGCTGTTAAAAATTTGCAGCAAACTGTGCAATCCTTCGACTGTTTTTATAGGATATTGTTATATAACCTTAATTTAATTCTATTCTGAGCATATTTTTGCCCGTATTATTGTCAGAATTTATTTAAATTATAGATATGCAACCGTTTTACGCAAAAACGGTTGAATCACTGGACAGTTTTCTGCAAATTTTTATCTTTCTAGCTATTGGGGAGATTTGGAATATATAAATTCATTTCAAAAGATTAAATACAATCAGGTGATAATCGAACAATTCATTCAGACATTAAAAAAAAATCCCAAAATACTAGTTTACAAACGTCATTAAAATAAACAAGAATGAAAAATCATGCTACAAGCACAGATTTTGAAAAAATTTTCTAACACTTCCAGAATACACTTAACGGTACTACTTGAATATCTCACCGACCAATTTTGCCAAATTATACAAAACGCCAAACTGTTCGCCAAATTCTAGAAATGTACCTTATTTAGATTTTAAATTACAAAAGAACAAACTGGTAAAACATTAATAGAAATACAAGCGAAACGTCGAATTAAAAATTACTTGATGGCACTATATGGTATTTATTTATTTTATGATTGTACGCCGTTTATTGTCAAATGAATGTGACATTTACAATCAATCATTATCGAAATTTAATCTTATAGTTTGGCGATAGTTTTTTGCTCAGCGGGACAATCAAGTAGTATCCTTTTAACAAACTTTCATCGTTTAATAAAGTGAAATAATGTATCTATGTAAAAAATTTGGAAAACGCATAGCGTATTTTAGAAGCCAATTTCAACAATTACCATAAATAATAAAGGAAATATCCGAATTCTTTTGTGCAATGCTGTAGTATGGAATAGCAGCAGATTAGTAGTGATAGTACACTAAAACTAGTTGGATGTGTCAATCCCAAAACTTTCTTCTATCTCATACGTATATTTTAATATTTAAAAAAATAGTTACTCATTTTAATGCTTTAATAATTTTAATTCAATACCATACCAACTTTGATTTTCAACTTAAATTTCTGCTTCAATCAATTAATCGGAGTAAAAACGAATTTCCGTCTCTGCATGAGCAGATGGACAATAGTATGATAAGCAGATTTTTTTTTTTCAAATTCAGGGAGGACCTACTTGCCTTACCAAAGAATAATCATATACAAAATGTTTAGTTCAGTTCTAGAACTAACTTCATACACTTTTATGTGGTGCAATATTGAAAATGGCATAAAATTCGGTATTGCAACGCCCTCTTCCGGCGGATATTTTTCAGATTCAGGGCGATCCAACTAGCCATAGCCAAACACTTACACAAAAAATTTCGTTCAATTCGATGCATAACTTCATGTACTTTTGGTCGGTACAATATTAAAAATCGCGATTGCAGCTCCCCCTTCCGGCGGATTTTTTTCAGATTCAGGGCGATCCAACTAGTCATAGCCATACACTTGCACAAAAAATTTCGTTCAATTCGATGCATAACTTCATGTACTTTTGGTCGGTACAATATTAAAAATAGCACAAAAATCGCGATTGCAGCGCCCCCTTCCGACGGATTTTTTTCAAATTCAGGGAGGACCAACTAGCCATAGTCATACACATACACAAAAAATTTGGTTGAATTCCATGCATAACTTCATATACTTTTGGTCGGTACAATATAGAAAATGGCACAAAAATCGCGATTGCAGCGCCCCCTTCTGACGGATTCTTTTCAAATTCAGGGAGGACCAACTAGCCATAGTCATACACATACACAAAAAATTTGGTTCAATTCGATGCATAACTTCATATACTTTTGGCCGGTACAATATTGAAAATGGCACAAAAACGCGATTGCAGCGCCCCCTTCCGGCGGAATATTTCAAAACTGAAGGAGAACCTGCTTGTCACAGCCAAAAACATTCACAAAAAATTTGGTTCAATTCTATGCATAACTTCATACACTTTTTGATGGTAGAATGGCGACATACACACAGACACACGGACACACAAACAGATGGACAGACAGACATTTTGTAAAAACATGTTTTTTGGAATCTCTGACCCCTAAAACGTGTAAATCCGTCGAAAACCGGAAGTCGAAAAAAAAATTTCGATTACAATACTTTCTTCTATTGAAGATAGAAGAAAGTGAAAAGACAGATGTTTTAGTCTAAGAGTCGACCGCACAAAACCCTAAGTCATCGGGCACAAGAAAAATCCTTTATTTTATGGAAGGGTAGTAATAGGGGAATCTAACGTCGGCTGGAAGCGAAGTGGTGCATAAGCCAAAAATCGATACAACTAGTGGTTGACTCGTAGGCTTAGTGGTGACTCGTGACCATTAGTGCTTGAATCGTAGGCATTGTGTTTTTCTGCACCCAGTTTTCCATGTTTTCATACTTTTGATTGTGCGGCAAACACAATGTTAAAGCTACGGATCAACCATTAGTGGTATCAATTTTCGGCTTATGCACCACTTTGCTTCCGGCCGACACGTATCATTAGATTCCTCTATTACTATCCTTCTATAAAAAAAAGGATTTTTTCTTGTGTTCGATGGCTCAGGGTTTTATGCGGTCGTCTCCTGCACTATTTCTTAATGTACAAAAATGTAGTAAAATCAAGAACAAAAATATACAATAACCTTTTGCAAGTAATCGAAAATTCCAAAAAGGTATTCCTTTATTTTTGAAAATCTCAGACAACTACTTATTTATGAAATTTAAAGTTTTCTGGGACACAAAAAATCTTCAAATTTTCTGAAAAAAAAAAAAAAAAAAATTCTTGCATAAACATTTTTTTTGTTCTTTTTTCTGCTTTAAATGATATTTAAATCATGTTTCTCTATTAATTCGAACAGAAAATATTAATTTCTATGTTTTGATGTGCTTTCAAAATTCAGTTTTCAATGTTTTTATCAAGGTTTCAAGGTTTTTATGGTAACAACTTCTTGTGAAAAATGTGATTTTTTTCATGATGTTTTTTTTTCAGCATTTCTCATATTTAACTTTTTATAAGTTAAGAGCCGTTAAAGATAAATGCTTCAAACTTGGAACATGTCATTTTCAATTTTATTACTTTAATTTTGATCCAGCAAATTAGAAAAGTTATTTACTTTTAAAAATACGATATTTTTAAGTTACTTATTTTTTTTTTAAATTTTTACTTTAAATATTTTTTATTATTTTTTTAATTAATTTAATGTTTTTAAAAATGCCGAATCAAAATTAAAGCTTACATATTTTTGTTTTTTTTTTAAGTGAAAAAATTGAAATTCTACAAATAATATTTTGAGTTATAACGATTTTAAATTATACCACTTTTTTACTAAGTTTTAATTAAAATATATATATATATATGAGACGTTTTATCGTTTATTTTGTTTACAAATAATTAAGTTACTCATCATAAAAATAAAAAAAAATAAAAAAAAACGTGTCTCGAACCCCCATAATCAAGCATGTATAAAAATAAATTTTTATTAGCTGCCCTTTATCTTCGGAAATATTTCTAAATAGCTCTTTTACAATGCAAAAATCTGTTTTCTCAAATCGGAATATCACTTTTCAGATGTTATCGATTCTCAGGTAGAGATTTTGATTCTCAGAAAATATGTTTATCAGACCATGGCCAACTAGATATATAACGGCCTGCGCATTTCGCTAAAAACCACTGAAAAAGTGAAACTGGATTCACCTTCAAACACTGAACCATTTCATTGGACCACGTGGCGCAAATCCTGCCCAAATTAGCACTGAATAAGCTGATTTCTGTTCTGTGCACATGGTCATTGTTTTGGTTGAGGGTTTGCCCGATTGGTTAGAATAATTTGGGCAGGGTATGAGAGTCCTATGGCGGGAGATTTCATACATTAATCTTGATCAGACAAACCTACAAAATTAACATCATTGCCATTAATATGAAAATAATTTTTTTTTGTTACAATTATATGCACAGATTCAGTGATGCAGCTGAAAATGTTTACTTGAGAAGACTGATAGAATCCGAAAATCCGATTTTCCGGGTACAGAAAACCGAATAATGCATCGTAAAAGCTACCAGGAAACGTTTCTGAAAGTTACGGGCATCTAAAAAGACTTATTTTTATAAATTCTTCTTTAAATTTCGAAAATAAATAATTTTTTGAGGCTTCTAAATATAAAGGAATACTTATCGAAATCTTGGGTGACCCGAAGAGTTTATTATGTATTTGCGTTTGTGATTTTTATATATTTTCATAGATTACGAAACATTTGTCTTGCTTTACAACGTGGTGCATTTGAATTTAACAGCACAGCTCATATTCAAAATATTAGAATAATATTTTTTTCCTCAAATTGAAAATATCCTTTTGTAATGTAATGTCTTTTAATGTAAATATGCAAGTGATATTTTTATTAAGAACTTATTGTTGATTAAACTTATTTATTATCTTAAAATTATTATCATTTAAAAAAAATAATTGAAACAAAATATTTTGAAAAAGTTAAAGTATTAGAATATTTATTCAAGCAAAATATTAGAATATTTGAAATTAATTCTCCTTTAATTATCACCAATACATAACTGATGGCATCACTGATTAAATTCAGACGATTTTATTTAAAATCAGTATTCTTTTTGCAGTTGTTTTGAACCAACGCTGTTTCGAAAGCTAAAGGGAATGCTACAAAATATTAACTACCATTTGTTTCATATTCATAAGGTAATATTGTTGCATAAAATAAAATGTTCTAATATTTTGAACCAATCTAAATATTATTCTAATATTTTGTTGTTTTCAGAAAGCTGTAAACTTAATATACTGTATACTGTATTTTATATTTTATAAATGTTAAAATCTTATCTAAATATTCCAGATTTAATTTATAAGAAATTTAATTGCATTTACTTAGTATCAAAAATAAATAAATCGTAAAAATATTATTTTACAATTATTTTTTTACGATTTTACGAAAAAAATATCGTAAAAAATATTTTTTAAATACTTTTTCTCAATTATTCTAATATTTTGAATATGAGCTGTAGTAGTAGTTTGCTTAGTGGCAGGAGTGAATGTGTATATGTATTATACTGCAAATTCTTAATACACAAAAATAAGCACATTTTAGAACACTTTTTGTCGCCAAATTTACAACAGATTAATGTGTTGTGACTTAGAAAACTTCATTTGCGGAAGTGTTGCTATCTAGTTATGTGCTCTTAATATGTTTCAAAAGTTTTTCTATCAAGAAATATGTTCTTAATATGTTGCAAAAAATTTTCTATTTAGAAATAATGTTCTATAAACAGTGTTGTTAATAGAGTTGAAATGGTTTTGTAAATAGTGTTGATAAAAATGTTTTCTTACAATAGTGTTGTGCGGCACAACCCTTTGTCATCAAATTAACAACACATCTTACAATTTAGAACACTATTAAAAAAACAAAAAAAAACAAAAAAAACAAACATGTAAAACACTTTCAAAACTCTTTCTACAGGTTGCCTTTAAAATTACATAATTTAAAAAAGAAATAAGAGACAGCTTGATGAATAGAAAAAAAATACCGGAGAATAAATGAGTGAGTTGACTAATTTTGCCAAAAAAATATCAATGACTGCATATCTGGAAAATTTATGTAATTTTTAACGACACTTTTTACCACGCTTTTATTAACTTCACCTGTATGTTTGTGAGTTTGTAACTCTCCTTATTTTATGTATGTTCACCGATTTCTCCGAAACCATGCAACCGATTAACTTGGTTTTGGTGTTAAATGAAAGACGATGCTCTCGAATTGGTACCACTTCAGTTTCATCGAAATTGGTTCAGTACTTTTTTAGTAATTAGGCAAAAACTAATAAAATTAGTGATTTTTCGCTAATTAAAAGTGTTGAATACGTTCACTGAATGGAGTGTAGACAGCATGGCCGAGCGGTCTAAGGCGCCGGATTGAAGCTCTGTTTTTCGAAAGAGATTGTGGGTTCGAACCCCACTCCTGACATTATTTACATCTATGTAAAATTTTAAAAAAATTCCGTATTACAATTTTTATTTTTAACCGGCTTCAGAAAAGGAAGAGGAAATTATCAATTCGACGCGTATGTATTTTTTTTCTATGTATGTTCACTAATTACTCTGAAACTATCCAACCGATTAATTTGTTTTTTGTATTAAATATAAATATAGTTAAAAAAAAAACTAAAAACCACGCTTTTAATCAAACTAAAAAGTGAAAAATAAATATAGTTTATAAAAACTAAAAACACGCTTTTTAAGTATATCAAACTAAAAAGTGAAAAATAATTCGTACTATAAGCTGAAAACGAAAATAGATGAAAAATACTGTATTACTATAAAATCATTGTTATTATAGAAATCAGTTAATAAGCAATAAATAAAAATTATCGTGGAAAAAAAGCGTGCGGTGCTCCATCTACCATGCTCCATCTATCAGTTCTTAAGAAGCACCCCACGCTTTTTTTCCACGATAATTTTATTTATTGCTTATTAATTGATTTCTATAATAACAATGATTTTATAGTAATATAGTATTTTTCATCTATTTTCGTTTTCAGCTTATAGTACGAATTATTTTTCACTTTTTAGTTTGATATACTTAAAAAGCGTGTTTTTTAGTTTTTTTAAACTATATTTATTTTTCACTTTTTAGTTTGATTACTTTAAAAGCGTGGTTTTTAGTTTTTTTAAACTATATTTATTCTACAATCTTTTTCCTTGCACAATACATTCGCTACACATTCATAAGACAATCAAAAACTCTTTTAGTTATAAGTGTTAATTATTATGTTCAGTTAGTGTTATAAAAGTGATTCACGAATTTGCGGTGTAAATAGTAAACTGAATTTTAGTTCAGTTAAGAAATGCATTAGTAACGAATTAGCAGAAGCTAAAACAATAAAACAGCTTTATTTGACTTCAGGTAAAAATCAAATAAAACTATTTTGTTAATTTGAAAACTTTAGTCTTATAACTTTAACAGTTAAATAAAAATAATTTACTGTTTTTAAAATTTTAACCCTTTGAGCTCTGATCGTTAAATTTTCTACCACTTAATTTTAATTCCGAAATGTCACAATGCCACAGCAATATTCGACCCAAATTTATTTGAAAAATGTTTAATTCAATTTTTTTTGTGACTGTCGTAAACCGATTTTTTTTTTTTTTTTTTTTTTTTTTTTGCAAAATTCTGGTGCCAATGTGACATTTGGAATTTTGAAAAAGTTTAAACATTAGAGCTCAAAGGGTTAACCTTATACTTTTGAGCTATTACTATTTCCGATTGCTAAATGGTGTAAAATTAAAACTTTAAAGCTGTAAAATATTTTTATTTGATTTCAGACAATAGTCAAAAATAAATATTTTACTGCTTTTAAAGTTTTAATCGTATACCTTTTCGTAATTAGAAATAGCAACAATAAAAAAAAAAAAAATTATTTTACTGGTTTTAGAGTTTTAATCCAACACCATTTAGCAATGAGAAATAGTATATTGTAAAATCATGTTTTGTAGGATTTAGGAGTAGTTCAAGGTTAACTATTTAATGATGCCTCTAAGCACTGACATTCGTAAACTGTTGTAGAGTGTTACAGGAAAGAAAAAAAAAATCCAATTAAATCTACAAGTAAATGAAAATTGGTGTGAATAATTACTGCAATTTAGAGTGGCGGCATAGTATAAAATGATTTTTTTCTTTTTTACTTTTCTTTAAAAAGAAAAACAAAAAAACATTAACGCTTCAGAATTTCAATTGCTTCGCTCTAATTCATATCTTCGTCTTTTTAAGATTGCACTCGAATTTACTAATGAGATTATCGCCCTTGTCTCTCATGGGAAAATAGAACCTATGCACTTTTTAAAGTGCCATCAAACTTTTGGAGGTAACGAGGTTTTGATCTTTATCATTTCTTAATAGCAGTTCGAAGTTTACTAATTTTGAGACTTAGAAAAAACAAGTCGGAAATTCACGTCAAGCGTAATAAATAAGGTGCGTTCGTACTATAACAAAATTTAAAAATATTCAGATCTTAGTGTAATAGTATACAGTAATTCGGATACAGTATAGCGCCGAAATCTTTTGCGTATACCTGAAAGTACTATCTGTTTTCTATTATACAGAAATTAACTTGTAGTTAGCCTCAGCAATGTATATCAATTTCACAAAATATGAAATAGTTTAATATAATTGAAACGCGCTCTAAACAATGTTTTCCCCTAAACCAGTAGGAAATGGATTAAGTACTTTTGTGCGGCCTTGTAAATTAATAAGAAATATTCTTTGCGCCATAGATTGTACAGATGTATATTGTAGTATATGCCTCATGTATGCATATAAATTTTATTATGTTCGAAAGAGTGTAATCTCACGAAAATTCACTTGAAACTATTTTTTCCCTTCGGCCGTAAAATAACGGAATAGTTTTGATTGTCCATGTAATTAAACTATGCATCCGATTTTCATAAAATTTGAAATGACTCGCCAAAATTATGCAAGAATTATATATTTAAGGGAGACCCGTAAGAAAAAACCCCAAATTTTTATTATTGATTTTAAAGTAATGAATTTTGGTGTACTATTTAAGAATCTTCTTGTAAGGAATAATTAGCAAAAAATTCACTTTTTATTAAAAAGTATATTTTTTATGGGGGTTTTTATGATTTTTTTTTTTTTTTTTTTTTTTTTTTTTGTCGAAAAATACACTTTTTTAAATTACTACTCCTCATTCAATTTTCAATATTTTGGTATTACTAAAATTTCTTAAATAGTGTTATAGTATATAGAAAAGAACTAAGGAGAGATATTTTTAATTTTCTGTTTTAATCGGCTGAAAAAAAAAAATAATAAAAATACGCATGGTAAATTTAATTAAATTCGTTATAATTTTCATATTTACCAATTTATGTAAAATTTTCAGAAATAGTTAAAAAAAAATATCTCTCCTTACCTTTGTTGCAATTTTTTTTAAGATTCTAAAAACATAAACGCTTTGTTTCTAAACCATTTTGCCACTGAGCCTTAGTACTTTGAACTTAGGCAAAATATGAAAAAAGTCATTTTCAGGAAAACACGTTTTAAATGGCCGCTAGTCCTTTAAACTCTATAGCGAGTACAAATTAAAAAGCTCATTTGCTACCTTCCAAATGTCCCCGAGTTCTGAAATTTTGCATAGATATTCGCAAATATGTATTTTATCGTTTTCTGAGATAAAAAAAAATTTTGAACTTTTAATGATTTTTGGCCGAAAATGGGGTTCGGGTCTCCCTTAAAATTTCAAGCGATTCAGTTGGGTAGTTTTTGCTCTATAATATATACGGACGGATAGACTGAGCGACGACTATAGGTACTACGTACTTACGTAACTACGAACACACCTAAAAAATACTTATACCCAGAAACTTTTCTTAACAAAGAACTATATAATACACTTTTTCTTTAGCATGATTTGCCCCACCAGTGGCCGAGAGGGTCTGACCTCTCAACTGGTAGACGGCAGGTGCTGGGTTCGAACCCAATCGCGGCCGTCGGCCTAACCGTTCGGAGTTTTCGTGGTTTTCTTCGAACTTTGCGTAAATACGGTTAGGTTCCCTTAGAAAGACCCCCACGAAGGGCATCCCTCCCCCTGGGCCTATATCCCTAGCGTAGATAATCGGCTGACACAAAATACATATACTTTAGCATGATTGTTAAAATAGAATGAGGTATAATGGCTCAATTGAGAATGGCGTTTCTAACATTATGGTACAGGATGTTCCAAAATTCGGCCGACACACTAAGTTGTGTGATAGAAGGCAATAAGAAGATGAAAAATTACCAACGAACATCAGATCGAAAACCACGCATTTAGTCAGTCACAGACACAGGGTATTTTATCCCATTCAAATTGTGTTCGGTTTTATTTTCGGCCCAAAATTTTATTTTCGCTAAAAATTGGTCTTTGGCGAAAATGCAGCTGAATATTCAGCCGAATCGAAGCTATCTGTATTTCAAAAATCTCGTTTGTTCTTTCGAAGATTTGAAATATAACTCATAGATTTGAACTGTATCGGCTCAAATGAAACAAAACAATGAACTTCATAGTTTATAATAATCAGTCATGATTGACTTACGATGTGAGTGCAAATTACAAAGTAAGGAATGCATATAGGACTAAACTTTTTCACGAGCCCATTAAAAGCTGCAGACTTTATAGTAATAGAAAATATTTAGTTTGAAATCGCAGCAACGGTTTCGAATACTTTTTGAGAAAGCTCTAGTATAACAAATGATCATTTACAAAAAAAAAAAAAAAAAAAAAAAATTATAAAAGATAAATCGAGATGTGCCTACCTAAATCAAAAATATCTTTAAATTAAATAAGTTTCGTACAGTTATAAAAAATCTTTTTGTGTCGTTGAGGTATTAATTACGTTTTATTTGTCTGAAAAAAAAAAAAATTCATCTGAGGCATAGAGCCCAACTTGGCCATGCGTACAATTAATTAATAATTATGTACATTTAATAAATACGTATAATTAATTAACAATTTTGCATGTTTAATAATTATGTATGTATTATTAATTTACTTATTTATTATTTATTTTTGCTTTCATTTTCGTTTTCGCCTGAAAATAGGCATATCTGCAAAATTCCGTTTCGGTTTTAGTCTTAAAAACCTGTTTCGGTCAATCATTAGCTATAACATCATGAAAAGTTTGGAAAAATAGGGTTCTCAAGCAATCGATGATGTCGTATGATCGCATTCCAAAATGTGCAGCGGCGTACATAATGGAAACTTCTATCCATTTTTCAATATTATCAAATTTACAACAAAGAGGGGGGAGGTGGTGTCTATTAAAAGTTTTATTATAATGCACTTCATTTTTCTGAAAGTTATTGTTGTCAACTCAAATTGAATTAGGATGAAACTCCCTGCATTTTTAATTAAAAACGTGGTTTACGGTCCTATGTTTTATAATAATTTTCATCTTCTTGATGCCTTCTTTCATTCCTCTTAATTTGTCAGCCTAATTTTGGAATATCCTGTGTGTTTTTCCTGTAAGCATGATTAAAAAGTTATACTGTATATCATGTAATGGAAAGTATTTTAAAATTATTATGTAACAACATTGAATGTTATATCGCTACCAAAGAGATTTCTCTAAATATAAATAACACCATCACAGTTTTCAAATTTTCCAAGTTTTCAGTACCGTTATTTTTTAATACCAATCTCATCTTATTTAATCGCATATTTCTTTCATTAAAGAAAGCTAATTGTATTCGAAACTAATGGCACAAAAACCTGAAGGGTCTGGAAGCTATGCAAATCTTTTTTAAAATCTAGAATACGTGTTTTAATTAGTCGTTCGTAATAATAAATATTTGCATATTTTGAGAATTTTTTATTGTTTATCGATTGCATATCATCCAAAAATTATTTTAAAAATTCCTTTTCTTTGAATTATTTTTATGGCATTGATAAAGTATCTTAATCTTTAATCTTAACCTTGAATTCAAAATCTTAATTTATAATCATAAACAATTTTCAATACCTTATAAATCTTGTTCATAATGTAAAAGGTTTTTTATTTTTATCTTTTGTACATGTTTGTAAATCCCATCAATAAAATTTATCTTATTTATTTACTCTACTATTATTAAATCTAATCTTTAATTCATTAAATTATCTTCCAACCGATATGTTAAACTGTTAAATTATGTATAACTGATTGAATGAATAATTGTTTTAAAGGCATGACGAAAAACTTGAAATTTATATTAATATTTATTTTGTAATATTGATGTTAAAGTTTCTCTGTGTTCATATTTCATCATATGTGTTTACACGCATCCAGTTTTTGTTGCCTAATTTTTTTTCATGAGATTAATTGACATAAAAATAAGATTTGAGGATTAAAATCTATTTATATGTTATTCGAATAATTAATATAATAATTTTAGTGATTATTTTAAACTAATCTTTAATTTATTAAGACATTTTCCCCAAAAAATAAGCATAATAATCTAAATTGTTTACAACGCATAGGATAATTACCGATTAATATACAAAGAAAATTAAATTAGTATTAACACAAACGAATCTCATTAATGTAAATCTCAGGAGAAAGTAAAATTTTGTTCACGTTATCAATAACTAGATATTTGTGTTCATTATTCCATAATTTGTAATAAAAGTTTAAGAAACAAGTTGGAAATTGCACGTGAAGCGTAGCAAATGAGGTGCGTTCCTACAATGACGAAGTTTTAAAAATATCACTCTCATATATCAATCTCATAAAATAATGTAATGTAATGTAATATAATGTAATGTAATGTAAATAATGTAAATCTCATGTAAATAATTACAATTAAAATGCGCACCAAACAATATTCTCCCTATACCATTATGCAATGGAATACTTTTGTGTGGCCTTGTAAATCAATAACAAATATTCTTTGCACCACAGATTATGCAAAATGTATATTATAATATGTACTTTATGGATACATATCAATTTTATTACGTTCGAATGAGTGTAACACCATTAAAATGCATTTGAAACATTTTTCCCCATTGGCTGTAATGTAACGGAACACTTTTGATTGTCCCTGTAGTTGAACTATGCATCCCGTTTTGATAAAATTTGAAATAACTTGACAAAATTATCTAATAATTATGTATTTAAAATTTCAAACGATTAAAATGCATTTGAAACTTTTTCCCTTATTGACCGTAATGTAACGGAATTCTTTTGATTGTCCCTGTAATTGATCTATGCATTCGATTTTCATAAAATTTGAAATGACTCGACAAAATTATGTAATAATTATGTATTTTAAATTTCAAACGGTTCAGTTGGGTAGTTTTTGCGTTGTTATATGCAGACAGACAGACAAACAGACAGACGGACAGACAGACGGACGGACGGACTGAACGACAACAATAGGTGCTACGTATTTACATAATTACGAACGCACCTAAAAAGATAAAAAAGAAAAAAAAAAAGGCTGTGTTTTGACACATATTTAGACCAGATTATCGCTGGCTTTTGACCAATATTAGCGATTTGGCAAATAAGAAATAAAAAACAATCGCCAACTGAAAAAGAATGTTAGCATAATTTATTCGGCGTGAAATACTGAAAAATCTACCTTTAAACTTTTATTGTATCCGTTTTTTTCAATGTGTTCAAAAAATGCCATGAGATTTCGACTATAACGGATAAAAAAAATTGATGATTGATGAATGATATTTTACATAACTAATGCATGCTAAGTGCCAAATTCAACTCTGCCATAAGCAAAACTTTTCTCGATTTGGCGATTGATGCGAGTAATTTCGATTGCAATTTTGCCGGTGCATAGAAGGTGAAAATACTTATCGTAAATCCTTTCTGTGCGTTTGGTTGTTGCCAAACTGAATTGGTATTGAGTCAGTATCATTATAAATAATAGTAAAAATGGCTCTGCCCGATTGAAGATGAAAAGCGACATCAATTGTACGGTAATGTGGATAAGAATCTCAAATGTAACTATACATAAACAGAAACTAAGCACTTACAATTTGGAGAGTCTGATTGTTCATTTATTCACCAAATGAAGCAGTTTGACACGATTTGTCGTAATTGCCAGCGGCTGCGAGAATCCTGATTTAGACTGTCTATTAGAATTCTGTTTCGAATAGAGCAAACAGATTTTACCCAAACATTATTTGTTCGCTATTTCTTTCGGTGTCTTGTTCACATTTTTTTTCTTGGTTGCTATTCAAATTCAATTCGGAATGATTTCAATTGTTTCGGCATGGGCTTGGTCTCAAATCGGTATTTGGCCCTTGCAAATTAATCCGTGCCCTTTCAGGTTGGTACTTTCATTATACATTTGATATTTTCAATGTCATTTTTCAGTAAATATAATAGTTCAAACTATGTGATAAATTAAAAATATCTTTTTTCAACCATTATGATTACGGTTTTTTACTTGGTATGAAATTAATTTTCTTTGGCGTCCAAGTTAAGCGCTGAATGTATTTAGCCTTTCATTGCTGAAAATGATTGTAGCATCACGAAACCAACCAACCAACCAATTATTATACCCCCACACCCAATCCATTCACTGAGAATTAATTTAGTGCGTCATTTATATAATGAAGACTATCCTATTTAGATTTTTTTTTAAAGCTCAATCAAAATTTATATCACATTTAGTTTTTTTATACTGTAAATGTATTATAAAAAGCTGAAGTAAAAAAATATATATATATCATTTGCACAATCATTTCCAGAAACTTTCACTGCACTGTCGACCTAAATTTTTCAACACGATCGTAATTTCACGACTTGGCAGAAAACTAAACATTCTCAGCTCAATCACAATGAGGAAAAAGTCATTTGAAGCTCTTGGAAGACTGCGGGGGGTTTTGCAACAAGGCGTGTTCTTATATTTTGGGGTCAGATGTCCATTCTTTAAAATTTTCCAAATAGTCAGTATAAGGGGGGGGAGGGATTTTCAAGAAGTCGAATCACGATTTGTTATTAATTACAATTAATTTTAACCATTGTTTCGAAAATTCGTGTAAAAGCAGACACGCAAAGCATACGAATTCGACTAATTTGTAGATGAATAATCATTTTCAGTGAAATTGATGAATCGTAATTCTTTCTTTCGAAATGAAAATTCCAATTAAAAAAAAATTAAGGGTTTATATTACCTTTAAACAAGACGAATATCAATTTTCCGTTTTAAGCGTGTTCTCATTCTTTAAGAATTTCTGAATACGGTGTCAAAACGCAGTGTATTTAGAAATTAGCATTATTACCTGCGCTTTAGCCTATTTAAACCAGCCTCTACTATTGAATTACATCATAATTGCGAACCTCAAAGGTTTTTTTTTTCCAAACCTTAAAGGTTTTTTTTTTTTTTTTTTTTTTTTTTTTTTTTTTTAACTGAGTTAATTCTGAGTTTGCGTTGATATAGGTGCAGATTCCCAAAAATTTTAAGGAGCCAGTGGCTCGTAAACCCAAATATTTCAGTCGTCATCAGGGCTTAATTTCCGAGAAAAATTAAGAAATAACGACAGACAACGGAGAAAAGACGCAAACTTCGTTAAAAGATCAAAGAAGAAAAGCTAATTTTATCAAAGGATCGCAAAAACGCCGCGATTTTCTTCAAAGACTCGCTGAAAAATGCGATTTTCATCAAATGATCGCAGAAAAAAACGCAATTTTGGTTAGAGGATTGCTAAAAAATTTGCTTTTTTTCGTCAGAGGATCGTGGAAAATTGTGGGATTCTTGTCAGAGGTTTGCGGAAAAGCGCAGTTTTCGCCAAATAATCGCGAGAAAAAACGCAAAATTTGCCAAAAGATGGTGACTTAGACGCCAAAAATTAGTCGGCAAGTCAAAAAATTTAGTCGGCAAGCGGAGACTGGCAACCATGACCTATACCTATACTTAGAAACCGATTAAAGTAAGTTAGAATTTGAAACCAAGTATACATTTTGGGTACATTAAATATTAAAACCAAAACAGTAGCAAAACATTTTGTTAAATATGGTTGAGATTCAATAATAAAAGTAATAAATATATGTATAAAAAATTCATTTTGACCAATGCATTTTTTTGTGTCTAAAATTAAACTATATAGATTGTCGAATGAGGTTTACCATTTCATGACCTCACTTTAATCGACGTCTCAGTTGCAGAACAAGTGTTACTCAGAATTCATCACTAAAAACTGAAATGCAGGGACTGTCACAAAACGTTTTTCTATATATTATTCTAATAATATCGCTGTTACACACAAAAGTTACGAAGTACCTGCATTTCTTTGATGCAGATATGGAATTAATTAATTAACAAATTGTATGTAAAATTCCATAGAAATCGTAATTTAGAACTTTTAATGGTTTAAGAATTTCTTTTACTCATTTCAAGCTTTTTAATTTCGAATTTTAATAGAAATCATTCTTAGCGACCATTTTTATTTTAAAATTAACCGTCATACCAAATTTCAAGTTTCTAGTCCAAAGTGTTTAGTCTAAGAGTTTTAAATATTCCATTTTTGTGGTACTAAAGTATCACAAAAATGGAACATTTAAAATCCTTCTTTTTTTTCTGGGACACTTTTAAATTAAAAAAAAAAAAGGCACCGACATAAAATATAGCTTTTGTCAGAACAGGGACTATCACCAACAGTTCGCCACTATTACTTTCGAAATCAGTCCGATAGTTCCAGAGATTACCTTGGTTCTTCATTAACCTTTTAAACGCCGCACTATGATCGAAAGGTAACATAAACTATTTATTGGTAAAAATCCTATTAAAACTCAAACATAAGCACTGTGAGTAACTTTTTTTTCTCAAAAAAAAATTTTGTGTATGATTTCTAACATGTTCCAGAAATGGAACATTGGCGGGAAACACTTAGTTTTTTCACATGTTTTCATAAAATTTTGTTAACGACATTTAAATTAAAAACTTTATTTCTGTGCAAATTTTTTTCATGATTATAGGTCATGTATAAGCATTTGTGTATAATGAAACAGGTTAAGCAAGTAAATAGCCGGGCTTCGCCCACATAGCCTTCGTTTGACTTAGGATTCCAATAAGTGAACCAGCAAAAATGCTCCAGAAGCCTTACGAAGCTTTTAAAAAAAGCTTTCCCACTTACTTAAAAAAAATTATTACATATATGATGGACAGTAATTACTATATGAAAGCGGCTTCATAATTATTTATCAAAGTTTAAAAAAAGAAATATGTACAAAAACGATACATAAAAATAATAACATAAGCACTGTGAGTAACTTTTTTTTCTCAAAAAAAATTTTGTGTATGATTTCTAACATGTTCCAGAAATGGAACATTGGCGGGAAACACTTAGTTTTTTCACATGTTTTCATAAAATTTTGTTAACGACATTTAAATTAAAAACTTTATTTCTGTGCAAATTATTTCTCTCCAATAAGTGAACCAGCAAAAATGCTCCAGAAGCCTTACGAAGCTTTTAAAAAAAGCTTTCCCACTTACTTAAAAAAAATTATTACATATATGATGGACAGTAATTACTATATGAAAGCGGCTTCATAATTATTTATCAAAGTTTAAAAAAAGAAATATGTACAAAAACGATACATAAAAATAATAACATAAGCACTGTGAGTAACTTTTTTTTCTCAAAAAAAATTTTGTGTATGATTTCTAACATGTTCCAGAAATGGAACATTGGCGGGAAACACTTAGTTTTTTCACATGTTTTCATAAAATTTTGTTAACGACATTTAAATTAAAAACTTTATTTCTGTGCAAATTATTTCTCTCCAATAAGTGAACCAGCAAAAATGCTCCAGAAGCCTTACGAAGCTTTTAAAAAAAGCTTTCCCACTTACTTAAAAAAAATTATTACATATATGATGGACAGTAATTACTATATGAAAGCGGCTTCATAATTATTTATCAAAGTTTAAAAAAAGAAATATGTACAAAAACGATACATAAAAATAGTAACAATAATAAAAATGTCTGTACTCCAATCCACAGCAAAATAATCAAATAAATAAAAATCCTAAAAATATAAAAGAGAAAAAAAAAGTTCCAAAAACTTTTAAAATATATATTGTCTTTAATTTTTGTGTCCTACATTTGATCTATTATCGATAGTAGTTAGGAAAGCATTTCGCATGTAGTCTTTTTTCGCATTCAGAACAGTTTTTACAGTGTTCTTTTGGCAAACAGCACATCGTTCTTGTGTTGATGACATGATAGTTTAAATGACGAATGCTAATGCATTCTTCTCCAAAATCAGCTGATAATTCATAAAAAAATTCTTGTGCCTCTTCTACTGTTCGAATCGGATTTGAAAGAGACAACTCGTCTGTCAGACGTATCTTAGCTAATTGAAGAAATTCATAGAGTAAAATGAAATAATAAATAAATCCTTATCACGCTATTTTCCAAAGTCACCTCTTACATTTTAGCTTATTTGAGTCATAAACAATGTCTAACTATCAACAAACAGCCATGTTTACCCCGTCAGTTGTCAGTAATCCACTTCAGGAGAAGGAGTGTATGAGAGAGACAGAGGGGGGGGGGGGGTAAAGGACAGGGTGTGGAGTGGGGTCAAAAGAAAGTATATCAAAGTAATTAACATCTTTTGTTGACACTTACTAAACCACCTGATATTCGGAATCTTTTTATCAATAGTTACATGTACTGCAATCAAAGAACTAAACCATGTTAAAAAATATACCTTTACACGCCAATGTTCCATTTATGGAACATGCGAACTTCTTATCCAGAAGAAACAATATAAATTAATCTTTTTTTAAAAAACTTGTGTTCTACTAATAAAATGACTATTTTTACTTGATCAAACTTAGTTATAAAAATATTTGCTCAATTTTGAATTTTATAAGAATTTTTGAATTTTGCCCAACGAAAAGTCTAAAAAAAGGCCTAAATTACGATTTTTTCCCTCAGACATGGTTAATTGTATCAATGAAATACCGACGGCAAAAAATTAATCCATACTTTCTTTACAAATACTAATTTTTACAAAGCAATACAAATAAAAATATATTTTTTGCAGAATTTTGAAGATGATGTTCCATTTATGGAACATTGGCGTGTAAAAGGTTAACATGTTAAGTGCCTTGTCAGTCACCGGTGACCGACAGTCTAAAATAAGATATTAAAATAAAACTATTATATTGTTTTAAGTAATTAAGGAAAATTTATTTAGAATTCACTTAATTTTTATTTATTACAGGACTATACTTTTTTAATGATTACTTAAAATAATATGTATATATATATATTTAGTTTTACAGCTTATTTTACTGTGTCAGTCAGCGGTGACTGACGCGTCCAAAACTGTGAGTCACCGTGGCACTCAACCTGTTAATGATTATTACTTTTATTTGGTCAAAAATAAGCTATTATATCTATATTGCATGCATAGAAAATTGCTGTGCGTACGCATGCATATACTACATGTCAAGACTAACATTTGAAATCTTAAGAAAAAAGTTAACAACACATTAGCTTCTAATAACACAATCCTGCAATGGCTGTGTTTGTTAACTGATTATAAATAATTTTTATGTACTTATTAGAGCTGAACCCGAAAATGATCTTCATATTTCATAAGAAAAAAAAAAAAAAAAAAGAAAAAGAAAAAGAAAAAATGTGATACTAAAAAAATGCATTGTAAAAAATTTTTCCGTTAAAATACGGAAATTGGTACTAGTAATCTATACGCCATTAGTATTTCCGTATTTTAACGGAAATTTTTTTTTCATAAATTCGAGAAATATTTCCATTTTTTAACGAAATATTTCATTATTTTTTCATATTTCCATATAAAAAAAATTTCGCTTGAAAGATAAAAAGGAATTAGTATTTCCGTATTTTAACGGAAATTTTTTTTCCGTAAATTCGAGAATATTTCCCTTTTTGAACAAAATATTTCATTATTTTTTTCATATTTCCTTATAAAAAATTTTTTCGCTTGAAAGATAATAAAAAAGAATACTGCCCAGTTAAACTGATGGCATTGAGCTCACAGGCTACAAATACTAATTGCACATTAAAGCCTTATATTTTCAAGGGTTAATTCCGTTCGAAAAAAAAATTAAGAAGGGGAAACAGCTCTCCCCTTTCCTCTTTTTTTATACTTAATCATTGAACCTCCTATACTATCAAAGACATGCTTTATCATATAAAAAATCTATATCCAAAATTCAGAGCAAATTAGATAATTCTTAATAAAAACCCATTTAGCATTTATATAATTTAAAAAGAGTTATACCCCTCTTTTATACTTAACCATTAAACTTCCAAAACTATTCAGAGATTTGAACGAAATCTGAAAATTCTGCTTGAAAAACCCATTTATATAAATTAAGGGGGGGGGGGCATTAGAACCCCTGTTCCCCCTATTTATACTTATTCAATGAACACCTAATAACAGTCACGGAATCGCCTCATCAGAATGATCCTAATCTAAATTTTGAACGAAAACTTAATTCTGCATGAAAATCCCATTTATATCAACTAACGGGGGGGGGGCATTAGAACCCCTGTTCCCCCTATTTATACCTATTCAATGAACACCTAATAACAGTCACAAAATCGCCTCATCAGAATGATCCTAATCTAAATTTTGAACGAAAACTTAATTCTGCATGAAAATCCCATTTATATCAAATAACGGGGGGGGGGGCATTAGAACCCCTGTTCCCCCTATTTATACTTATTCAATGAACACCTAATAACTGTCATGGAATCGCCTCATCAGAATGATCCTAATCTAAATTTTGAACGAAAACTTAATTCTGCATGAAAATCCCATTTATATCAACTAACGGGGGGGGGGGGGGGGGCAATAGGACCCCTGTTCCCCCTATTTATACTTATTCAATGAACACCTAATAACTGTCACGGAATCGCCTCATCAGAATGATCCTAATCTAAATTTTGAACGAAAACTTAATTCTGCATGAAAATCCCATTTATATCAACTAACGGGGAAGGCATTAGAACCCCTGTTCCCCCTACTTATACTTATTCAATGAACACCTAATAACTGTCACGGAATCGCCTCATCAGAATGATCCTAATCTAAATTTTGAACGAAAACTTAATTCTGCATGAAAATCCCATTTATATCAACTAACGGGGGGGGGGGGGCATTAGAACCCCTGTTCCCCCTATTTATACTTATTCAATGAACACCTAATAACAGTCACGGAATCGCCTCATCAGAATGATCCTAATCTAAATTTTGAACGAAAACTTAATTCTGCATGAAAATCCCATTTATGTCAAAAACCCATTAAATCAATTAAGGGGAGGGGCATGAGCCCCCCGTTCCCCCTGTTATACATATCGAATGAACTCCAAAAACTAATCAGGGAAGCGCCTTATCAGGATATACCTATATACAAAATTTCAAGTGGATCCGATATTTTTATCATGAGTTATCGCGTTACGTACATACGAACATACATACAGAACGGACGGGCACATAAGCTCTCAGGCTATGATAGCCTGTGAGCTAAAAAGTAATTTCACAAAGACAGGGAACGTACATTTAATAGAAACAGTGAAGGGAAAGTACATTTGTCCTCCAAGAGGATCGATGCAGGGAAGTCTCCTCTTGCAGCTTGCAGTATAATCTCTATACGCCAGGGTTACACAAACCACGCGTTCAAATATCTTTACTTCTTTCGGATGCAGTAAGTACGAACACGGGACTAATTTTTGTAGAGATAATTTTTTCTATTGACTGTACAATTCTAAATATTTTATAGATTTTCTTTCCATAATTTCGAATATTTAGTTTTTTAATTTCATGTTTGATAAAAAATAAATTAAAATTTTACGGAAAAATTCGTGTATATTAACGGAATTTTTCACAGTGTAGAAACTGTGCTTTTAGCTTTTGATACTTGATTTTTGTGTATTGTTTTAGCGCTGAATCCAAAAATGACCTTTATTTTTAACAGTCATGTCAGGATTTTTTAAAGATCGTAAATTTCAAAGTTAAAAAGTAAATAAACAACAGAAATCTGATACTATAAAATAGATGTGTTCAATTGAGCCAACTTTTGAAAAATATTGGGTGGGCTTAAAAATTTTTTGAACAAATACATAAATATTGGGTGTGCTGAACTAATAATGGGTGGATATCCTTGAATTTTGATAATTGATTATTATGTACTTTTGAGTACAGAATCTGAAAAATGACCTTCATTTTTAACCATCATGTCAGAATTTTTCGCAAATCATAAATTTCAAAGTTAAAAAGTAATAAAAAGAATACTGCCCAGTTAAACTGATCGCATTGAGCTCACAGGCTACGCATACTTATTGTACATTACACCCTTTTATTTTCAAGGGTTAATTCCGTTCGAAAAAAATTTAAGGAGGGGGAACAGCTCCTCCCTTTCCCCTTTTTATTCTTAATCATTGAACCCTCTAAACTGATCAGGGACATGCTTTATCATATAAAAAATCCGTATCCAAAATTCAGAGCAAATCGGAAAATACTTAATAAAAACCCATTTATATAATTTAAGAGGAGTTATCCCCCTCTTTTATATATTTAACCATTAAACTTCCAAAACTATTCGGAGATTTGAACGAAATCTGACAATTCTGCATGAAAAACCCATTTATATAAATTAAGGGGAGGGGCATTAGAACCTCCATTTCCCCTGTTTATATTTATCCAATGAACGCCTAATACCAATCACGGAAGTGCTTCATCAGAAAGATCCTATGTGTAAATTTTGAACAAAAACTATTATTTCTGCGTGAAAAACCAATTTATATCAATTAAGGGAAGGGGCATGAGCCCCCCGTCCCCCCTCTTATACATATCGAATGAACTCCAAAAACTAATCAGGGAAGCGCCTTATCAGGATAAACCTATATACAAAATTTCAAGTGAATGGGATATTTTTATCATGAGTTATCGACTTACGAACGTACGAACGTACATACAGAACAGGCGGGCACATAAGCTATCAGGCTATGATAGCCTGTGAGTAAAAAAGCGGCAAAAATCTATAAAAAAATACTTAAAAAAAATTGATGCTTTCTTATTTATTTTTTAGGGTTTCGTTCATCTGACGAAACTCTATTCATCTCTGTCCTCTGTCTGTCTGTTAGAGGGTCCGTAACACAAAAACTATATAAGACATCAGAGAGCTCACATTTTCTATATTTACAGCTGACTATATCTTGTCACACAGCAAATCATAAAATTTTGAAAAAGATTGTTATTTTAATTAATTTTTTTAAAATATCATCAATTTATTTTTTTTCTTCTAATTGTTGCACGCAAGTTTAAATAGATAAAAATATTATTATGCATGTAACATAAATTAATGGATTAAATAACTCACGTGAAAAACGCGCTTATTTGATTTTATTGCATCCTATTACATCATATTTATCATCTATTTTGAAACGCGAAGTGAAATATACTTTTATTTATTAAATTCCGTTTCAATTAAATTACTAGCCGCCTCTAGTGACCAATTTCGTCTCCCTTAAATTGATGCTAAGCTTTGCAATATTTTACTTTTATTCATAATTTTGTTTATTGCGTATCTTAACTAAATCTGCAGATTCTGATAGAGGAATCAACAAATCTATGCGTTCAAGGGAGCAAATAGGGGAAAAATTCAGTATTCTGTTCTGGTTGGCGAAATTGACGAAGAAATCCGAACTATCGCCGAAAATCTGTTTGGCAAACTCGTTCAAGAATTCTGACTGAGAATGTGTTAACATTTTTTGAAGGTATGTTACATGATTCTAGGTTAATTATTACTAATGTTATGAGTGTTTGATTAAAACACGTCCTTCGTTAAAGCTTGATGCAATCCTGGCTTCAAAAAGGGAGGATATGTTGCCAAAATATATAAACAGCTCTGAAAACAAACCTGATGAACTTTTATTTTTGTTTAAATAGAAATTACTTCTTTTTCTACATTAAAATGCGGCACAAATATCATATACTCACCACATTGGCGCGATTTCTTTCTGACACCAATTTGACGAAAATCTTGTTTCGGATACAAATTACACACGCACACACACATATGTATATATATATATATATATATATATATACATATATATATATATAAAAGTAATTTAATGAGGGGCTTAATAGGGGTAAATAAAGGGTTTATAAAATGTTAATAAAAGATTTTGAAGGAGATATTAAACGAAACCTTTTGTGCGATCTGCGATCACACTTACCCACTTGTTTTATTTATACGCGGGATTCTTACAGCAAAGTAGCTCATGAGCCCGGTGAGAAGGGGAGCGGGAGTTGTTCGTTTTTAACTTCGAACTTTTTAACTTAGAAACTTATGATTTGCGAAAAATTCTGACGACATGATTGTTAAAAATAAAGCTCGCTTTCTGATTCCGAGCTATAAAAAATTCATAAAAATCAATTACCAAAAGTTAAAAAACAAAATAATCACATCTATTTTATAGTATCAGATTTTCGCTATTTTTTGACTTTTTAACTTTGAAATTTACGCTTTGCAAAAAATCCTTTCGTGATGATGAAAAATGAAAGTCCTTTTCAGATTCAGAGCAACAAAATTCATAAGAATCAATTATCAACAGTTGAAAAACATGACACAACTTTAAATTGGCTGACTAGTGTATTTATTCTTTCTATAAATCTGGTTTTTGCGATTTTTTTTTCTTTTTAAACAATTTGGATTAGATAAACATGAAATATTTTACCAAACAGGTAAGTTTTCAAAAAAATAATTTACTTTGTGTTTTCTAAAGATTAAATCTAAAGAATTAAACTTAAAAAAAAGAATGTTTTAAGGTACAGAAGTTAAGAAAACAAAAATCAATCTCTATTTTAAGTGTTTCCAATGCAAACAGTTGCTTAGGCAACCTTTTATCGTTTTCTCGATCTTCCATTGATACATGGGAAAGTGATAGATTTAGCTCAAGTTCTCCCTATAGGCATTGACAATGCTAATATGTGTAACAGGAAGAGATAAATACAAGTTATTAAAAACATCCGGAACTGGTCTATTTTAAATTTCGAAATAGACAAAAATAAATAAATAAAAGTAATTCGCACTTTTATCATGCTTCTTTTGTGATGCTTAAATCTTCGTGCAAAATCATTAAAATTAACTATTACGTTTGAATCCGCAATAAATTTGTAATAAAATATTTTATTAATATTGAAAATACTTCAGTGCTTAAAAATAACAAAAAAAAAAAAAAAAAAGATGCTTATCAATTTCATTTTAAATTGTTGTGATCTTTCTATAATCCTTCTATAGTAAAAAAAAAAAAACTAGCCTTAAAAGGAATGACTCCTGAATGATGCTGATGTGGAAGATTTCCGGAACTAACGAATCCGGGTTGTCCACTCCTTCCATGAGCCGAATAGACCAATCAGGAAAGGGCTTTGTCTATGCACCGCCGTATGGGTTACCATAAAGAGAGGAAAGGTTACCATCGCCAACAATCGCCAAGTTTGTCGCCAACTTGGCGATATATCGCCAAATTTGGCGACCAAAATTAGTTGTCAAAAGTGACGCCAACTTGGCGATAACTGTAATATTTCGCCAAATTTTTAATTTCTTTACAACACCAGTCGTTTGATACATCATTTGAGAGGTTTGCAACTGCTTATTCATATAATGGATGTCTTGTGTGTTACCCCCCACTCTGCTCCCCAGGGGGAACACATTTTTAATTTCTTTACAACACCAGTCGTGTTACACAAGATTTGAAAGGTCTGCAACTGCTTATTCATATTATGGATGTCTTGTGTGTCACCCCCACACTCTGCTCTCCCCAGGGGGGTCACATTTTTAATTTCTTTACAACACCAGTTGTGTGACACACCATTTGAAAGGTCTGCAACTGTTTATTCATTTTATGGATGTCTTGTGTGTCACCCCCACTCTGCCCCCCAGGGGGGCACATTTTCAATTTTTTACAACACCAGTCGTGTGACATATCATTTGAGAGGTCTGCAGCTGCTTATTCATATTATGGATGTTTTTTGTGTCGCCTCCCACTCTGCTCCCCAGGGGGGCACATTTTTAATTTCTTTACAACACCAGTCGTGTGACACATCAGTTGAAAGGTCTGCAACTGCTTATTCATACCATGGGGTATTGGCGAGCGCAGCAAGCAGGGGTAGCCAATAATTTGGAATCGCGAAGCGATTACGCGGGGGGTTGGCGAGCATAGCGAGCAGGGGGGCGGCGCCCCCCTAGTAAAATACAATTTTTTTACATTTAAAATTACTATAGAAAAAAGCAGAACCTATCAGCAAAAGAGTGGATAAATTTATTTCTCTTTTTAACACTTTCCAACAAAGTTGAAAAGTGTTTATGCTTTCGGTTTGTCTGGCCGGATGGCCATCTGTCCGAGCTCTAACTCTCGTAAATACACTCAGATTGCCATGAAATTTTTGGACGTTATTGAGGTTTACCCTATCACGAACCATATTGAAAATGAAGTTTCTACCATGATTAGTTTATTTACAGGAACAGTCAAAATTTTTCCATTACATTGCGGCCTATGGGAAAAAATCGTTTCAAATGAATTTTAAATATGTTACATTCTACCAAACAAATTCAAATTTATATACATGCACTAAAATATGCATTTTGTAAAGTATGCAATGAAAAGAATTGTTATTATTAATGTACAGGGCCACACAAAATAGTCCCATTGCATAATAATAAAGGAGTATTGTTTGCGACATAATTTAATTATGATAAAGCGATTTCGTGTAATAATCAAATTGATATACGTCGTTGAAGCTTAATATGTGTTATTTTATGCATAATATGGAGTGCATAGCATTTTTCAGGGAGACACAAAAAAAATTCAAACAGCGTATTCTATCCGAAGTACTGTATAATATGGATGATTGCTGTTGGATAGATGAAATGGATTTTTAATTCTGATATGCGCTTTTAAGTTTTACCAAATGTTATGCATATTATATAATGTACATAAATTCTAATAGTAACACAATTTATATATACAGGATTACATAAAAGATCTTGGAAAGGTTACTGAATATGAGCGTAATTTATTTAAAGATGGTTTTTAAATGAGTTATGCATTTTTATGTTAAACTGCATTCAATTTACTAAGAAATTTTTGTAGAATACAGATAAAATGATATACAGGGTCACGCAAGAAACAGAATACAAAGTCATCTTTAAATGATAATTTCTGGAAATATGATTTAAGTAGCTTAAAGAGTATTTTTGTTTGAACTAAATTTTAGAGAAATACTTTCTTGTATTAAAGGTACTAGGTAAATTACAGGGCTGAACACAAGTATTGAAGTATGATTCCATCTATTAGTATAAGTTGCAGAAAGAAAAATTTGAACCAGTTAGGCGTTATCTTGATGAACTGAATTCCCCCATTATATAATCTATATATCAACCGACAGATCAAATACAGGGATATTCAAAAGTATTGGAATACAGATTTGGCTAGGACAGTAATACTTTATTTCCCTGTATAACAAAGTTTTGTTAAAGATTACAGGAAATGTTGGAAAGTGTTTCATAATCTATGCTTAACAGCATGATTTTTCTTACTTATTTTACTGGTTAACATTAGATATCATTTATGTTTTTGGTTCACTAACAGCGCATTATATGTACTCATGGCATAAGAACATGAGTACAAACATTGAAGCAAATTTTGGAACAAAATTATTTTATAAACATGTAATGGTTTTAATAATCGCTTTGTGTCTTCATTAAAACATTGAAAGAAAGTAATAAATTATAGGTAACAGACTATTTGAATGTAAAGTTTCAAAAAACAGTTTGATTGGACCAAAAATGATAACGCTATCAAAAAAGTAATCCCTCCCCTCTTCCTAACGAGTTATTTTTACCTCCTAATATTTACTGATAAAAAATGCCACACGCAATTATGCCCTATCCCCTAAAGCGATAACTGTATGCGTGCAAAGCTCCTAATCGAATTATTTTGTAGATCCCTGTAAATGCGCAATGAATGCTATGCGCATCTTATTCTGTAATTAGTATCTTGCAGCACACCTCAACGACATACATCAGTTTAAAATTGTGTGAAATAGTGAAGTATCATTATAATACATAGAAAATGATTTTTCTCCAGGGACCGTCATATATCGGAATTCTTTTGAATATCCGTATAAATAAACTACAAATGCTACAAACTTCATTTTGAATACCGAATACGCCACGGTAAACCATAATAACATATGCTAATTATATAGAAATCTAAATAGATTTATGCGAGTTAGAGTACGTTCAAAAGGCAAACGAACCGTCAGACAGATCAACAGAATGTAAAAACACTTTTCAACTGTATTGGTAAGTGTTGAAAATAAATCACTGTATGAATTTTGTAAGTTATTTTTGAGTATTTTTCACTTTCGTGAACTATTCGACAAACATAAAAAAAAAAAAAAAAAAAAATAATAATAAAATAAAATAAAAACAAAAGCTTTGCTTTTAAGAGGATTAGAATCGGGTTATTGTTATTATTTGCTTTCATTCATTTTTTTTTTTCTTTAACTATGTTATAAAAAATGCTGAAAGAATGTAAAATAGTAGGTATTTTATTTTAATCATATTAACGATTTTGATCCTAATCAATGGACCTTTCAATTTAATCGTATTAGGGGTCGTCCATAAATTATGTCACACTTGAAGGGGGAAGTGGGGTTCGTGAAATTGTGACAAAAGAGTGGGAGGAGATGAGAAGTAATATGACATCACACATTTAGGTTAAAATAAAAACTTTGAAAATCAACAGATTAAATTTTGAAGTTATTGTGAAATTAAAGCATTTTGTGTTCATAAAGTAAAGCCAAATATACTATTGAATTGAATTTGAAATTCTAAAATACTAATCAATTTTCAATTGCTTTTTAGGTGCGTTCGTCATTATGTAAATACGTAGCACCTATTGTTGTCGCTCAGTCCGTCCGTCTGTCCGTCCGCATATAACAACGCAAAAACTACCCAACCGAATCGTTTGAAATTTAAAATGCATAATTATTACATAATTTTGTCGAGTCATTTCAAATTTTATGAAAATCGGATGCATAGATCAATTACAGGGACAATCAAAAGGATTCCGTTACATTACAGTCAATGGTGAAAAAAGTTTCAAATGCATTGTAATCGTTTGAAATTTAAAATGCATAATTATTAAATAATTTTGTCGAGTCGCTTCAAATTTTATAAAAATCGTATGCATAGATCAATTACAGGGGCAATCAAAAGTATTCCGTTACATTACGGTCAATGGGGAAAAAGTTTCAAATGCATTTTAATAGTGTTATACTCATTCCAACATAATAGAATCTACATGAATCTATGAAGTATGTATTAAAATATACATTTTGTACAATATGTGATGCAAAGAATATTTATTATTAAATTACAGGGCCACACAAAAGTATTCCACTACATAATCCTATACGGGGAAACATTGTTTGGGGCGTGTTTTAATTATATTAAACTACTTCATATTTTATGAATAAGATATACGTTGCTGAGATGTTGTAAAAATTACTTCCTGCATATTTACAGGAACACAAAGATTTCGACCCTTATACTGTATCCGAAATACGCTGTACTATAAATCAGCAAGATCTGAATTTTTTTAAAACTTCGTTATCGTACGAACGCACCTCATTTGCTACGCTTCACGTGCAATTTCCAATTTGTTTATATTAATATTGTATTACATTTGTATATTAATTCTAATTTGTGTTGTAAACTTGGCTCTTATTTTATACAAAATAAGTACACAAATCTTTTTTACTGTTATTCACACAAAAATCATTAAAATACACAGTAAAAGTTTAAGTATAAAATTTGAAATATGATCAATAACATAGTGCTTTATTTCTGAATTGCAAGTATTTGTATATGTAATATAGCGTGACATGTAATAAGGGAGAGAGAGGAGGGCGGTTGACTGTGACACTTCGTGACAAAGGAGGGTAGGGGGGATCAAAATATTGAAAAAAATGTGTGGCATCATTTATGGACAGCCACTTAGACTATATATGACACTGTAATAACATTCGTGCAACTACAGAAAAAAAAACATTTAATTAGAATTTAATTTACCGAACAAAAGTTATTACGTACTTAATAAACGTTTTGAAAACTGGATTATTGTTCAGGTTTCAATTTGGAAATCTATCTCCTTAAAAGAAGTAGGGAAAACAAAAACGAAAAAAATCACACGTTCAGCATAGATCATGAAAAACTTTCCAACACATTCAGAAAACTCTAAAAAAACTTTACAGTTTATTACAGTAAAAGTTTTATGTCTAAATAAACAATTAAAAAAATTCCAACGGAATTGATACATATCAAACTTATGTACATATTAAAAACTATACATGTAAGATAATTGCATTACCGTCATTTTAATTCGGTTAAAAATGAAACTTTACATAAATTCGCCATTTGTGTATGCAGAATGGAAGTTTCACCTAAAAGTTGTGTACAATTAGATTTAAATCATTTGTATTTGAGGTGTAACGCCACTATAACAAATACAAAATTCCGATTTATTTTATTGTATTTTATGTTTTGTTTTTATTTTATTTTAGATTTAAAGCGTTTTTTATTAGTGATGGTTATAGTGATTAATTTTGATAATCGAATCAATCTTTCTGGAATGTCCAAAAGTATATCTGTCAATCTTCGTACTCTTTTTAATCAAACAAAACCAGAAATTTTATCGGAAAACAATTTATGAATCGGTCATTTCAAAAATCCCCTAAATCACAGAATCAGAACTTTTAATAAATTAAAAAGCTAAATTATTTACAAGTAAACAAATTTTCATGGATTTCTTTGGGCCGGTTATAGAGTTTGGACTTCAATGTTCATAAATATAAAATATTTTTTATGAGTAATAAAAATAATAATAACAGAAAACCTGTTCTTCTCTTATGCTGTTTTAGCAAAAAACGAGGCTAAGTAGTATTAAATTTGAACAAAACAGTCATATTAAACATATTTTTAACATAATTTAAAAATGATGTTTATGATTATTTCTTTTTTTTTTTTTTCAGAATTTATTTATAAGACTTAAATTTTAACCTTTGAAAAAATCATTTTGCAGATGGTTGACGTAATTTGTTAAATTACATTTTTTTTCATCGTTAAATTACAGGCAAAAGTTAATTCAATAATATGTAGAATATAAGCAATAATTTTATTTTAACCTTTTCAGTCCCTGAGTACCCAAATGGGCACATCAGTTTTGTCCCATTTTATTAATGATACTCAAATATAAATAAAATTTCGATATAAGAATAATATGTTTCGAATTCTAAGATTAGAGCTAATGAAAATAAAACAAAAATCTCGCTCTGAAGTCAAACGAGAGAAGAAATAATTCAGTAATAATTAAAAATACTGTAATAATCGCCAGTAGCGAAGAGGTTAATGAAAATTCTCGCTATACATTACATGCTTCTGTTCACATATTGATGAATTAGAATTTCCTATACTTTTGGTTAAAAGAATAAGATGCATTCTAAAGTTAAACCTGAAAAATATTAGCTTTTGCATAAAAAATGTTAAGCCTAAATAAAAGAGCTTTTGCCCAAATAAGAAATAATTTCATTTCCTCTAATTAATGCGAGTCTCATTATTATCGAAGTCAATTATCACTTCCTACAGGAATATCTCTTCCTTCCAGGTAGCTATCTGATTCTGACTCTCTGTTTTAACTTAGATGCGTATCTTGTTTGTATTCTTACCTTCTTCCTTATTGACGTTTCTAAATAAATGTTTTCCCAATCTCGTGTGCTTAACTGTGATCTGAACTAGTGATGGGCGATAACGAGAAGTTTTTCTCGATTTTCTCGATTGTATGAACATCTCGATAACTTTCGATTGTGTAAAATTTTTCTCGATGACTCCAGTTTGCAATTGCTTTTATACCATACAGGATTCAATTTTATCAAGAGTCTACTACAGGTGAATTAGTCGATGTTAATAAAGACACGACGGATTCACTCGCTAGTGAGCCCCTCCTTTCATTGGTGTATCCAATTTATACGCAATCTTTTAATATGAAATCTCGAACTAGGTCCTCATTGTATATGGCATCATATACCAAACGCGGTGTGCACGCACAGCAAAATCTTGTAAACAAAGAAAAAGAAAAAAAAAATTCGAATTCAACGAACAACCGAACGCAAGCTCGAATCGAACGTTAAATTTTGAAAACTGCCCTCTCCAAGGTAACGTAGTCGGGGGGGGGGGGAAATATATAACATCGGGTGCATGAGATCAGTAAGTGGTCACATGCCAAACAGCAACTTCCTTATTTTCTAAATTCCATGTATATTATAAATATTATTTATTGCAAAATCCGAAAAAAAAAAAAAAAAAAAACATTTTGGAACTGCCGACAGAAGTCAAAACTTGAACAATTACGTGTGTATTTTTTTAATCGTCAGGAAATATTTTATTGTGCAGGAAATACAAGGACCAAGTAACCGCGGTAAAATAACGCCTACACGCGAGAGGAGGCCAGAGTCCCAGCAGTGGTGAACAATATTTATATGATGCAGATGTCATACACGCACCACATTGGCACGATGTTTTCCAGATGCCGATTTAGCGAAAACTTCGAAGAATTTTGAGAAATTTAAATTTCAACCCCTTATGGGTCCGTAACGTGACCCAGAATGACGGGAGAAACTTTTTTATGCTAAATTGGTAATGTATGAAGCATAAGCTTTCAATAAACATATTACATCAAAAAATGAAAAATGCCCCCCCTGGCCCCCTGGCCCCCTCCCCCCCCAAAAAAAACTCCGGTGTTATGGGGAAAACCGTAAAACTGCAAAAAGAGCGCCGACGAAAAGTTAGCTATGCTATAGTTTTTCTCGTTGCTGTAGCTTCCATACAAACAAAGTTATAGCCTTTTAAAAATTGAAATGAAGTGAAGAAATGAGCAAAATTATGTTGGTGAATAACCAACAGGGGGGGGGGGGGTCAATACCCCCGCTTGTGCCATAAAGCTTAAACTTTTAAGTTAAAATTGGTAAGTTAAAAATGAGCAATATTTTAAAGTGTACGTTGGGGGAGGGGGCGGGTCTAGCCCCTCACCTTTGGAAGAGGTCCTCAAAGAGGGAACTTTAAAACAATGTGCCTAGGTTACAGTAACAATGTGGCTAGTTCAATGGTTTTTTTCCATCTCAAAAAAATTTCCAGTACGCCTAAGGACGTTTTCAATTAAAAAATTCGATCTAAAATGATAAAAACACAAAAAGCTTCGAAAAATGCCACCCCCCCTCCCGCCGTGGGAACTAAATTCGGAAGGGGGGGGGTAAGAAAGTATCATAATATGAAAGAGTAATTCGAGATCTTCAAGATGATATACAATATGACGGGCTTAAAAAGTGAAAATTGTCCCTTTCCCCTGACCCCCGTCAGTCCAACCCTTTCGCCCCCAATTTCCTGCAGCAGACATTTAAATTTTTTACGATTAATAAATAATTACCAAATGATTCGATGAAAAAAAACCACACTTAAATTGATAAGTATTGTAGAAATCGCGACTGTTTTAAACATATGTTCGTCCCCTCTCCAACCCCCTCTTTGAATTTTTTTTTTTTTTTTTTTTTTTTTTTTTTTAAATAAACAATATTTATTGGGGGGTACCACTTGCGTGACAGCATGGTAAGACTAAAATACCAGAAACTTTGAAAATTAGGTCTTCATTTCATAAGTCATATTCTCATGCTTCTTTCTGTACTTCGTTTTTCGATAAAACTTTCATTTCACAAAGCTTCATCGACAAAACGCTTCGATAAAGCTCGTCATCTCTATTCTCAGCGAGAACGAAAATCATCCTTATCGAAAAAGGCATATTTCAATCGAGGTTAATTTTCATCGCGATGAAATGATTTTCTCGTTATGCCTGACTTTATCACGATGAAATTTGTTGAAATGAGAGGCATATTCGAAAGCTCTTTTAATCATTCTTTCATATTATGAATATTTCTACTTTTGGAGTTGAATTTTAAGGGGCGGGAGGAGGGGAGGGGTAGGGGAGGGGAGGGGGGAGCGATGAGGGGGCGAATTTTTTAAATCTTAGCTATTTCGACAATAAATGTTATTTTTGGTGTGGATTTTTTTATGGAACTCTCCGGTAAATATTATTTATTAAATATAAAGATTTTAAAGTGCGGGCTGCATCATTTTTAGGTGTAGTCTAGGAAAAATAAGTGAACCCACGGGTGACGTGGAAATTTCAAACCTTTTTTTTTTTTTTTTTTTTTTTTTTTTTTACCCGTCATGTTATATGTACATCATCGGAATGTTTTGGCACCTCATTTTACGAATCTTTCTCAGCCTGGAGTTGAATTTCAGGAGGAAGGGGGGGGGGAGGGGAGAAACCGATAAGAGGGTGAATTGTTTAAACCGAGTCTATTTCGGCAATAAATATCATTTTAGATGTGGAGGTTTCTTTTATGGAACTCTTCGGTAAATATAACTTATTAAATATAAAGATTTTAAAGTGTGGGGGGGGGGGGGTACGTCATTTTTAGGTGTGTTCTGGGAAAAATGAGTGAACCCACAGGTGACATGTAAATTTCAACCTCTTTTTTGGACCCGTCATGTTATATATATATATCATCGGAATTTTTTCGAACCTCTATTTCATTTTACGAATATTTCTCCTCCTGGAGTTGAATTTCAGGAGGGGGAGGGGAAGCGATAAGAAGGTGATTTTAATTTTAGCTATTTCGACAATGAATATCATTTTAGATGTGGTTTTCACAGGAGCGCTCCGGTGAATATTATTTCATAAATACAAAAGTTTAAAATGGGGACTGCGTGATTTCCTGGTGCATTCTGGGAAGAAAAAGTAACATTACGGCCACGGGTGAGGAGTAAATTTCAAACTTTTTTTGGATCCGTTATGTGATATATCATAGGAAAGGTTTCGGAATACTCTTTCATATTATGGACCTTTCTCTTCCTGCAGTTTAATTTCAGGAAGGGGGGGGGGGCGACGGGGAATGAATTTTTTTAATCGAGAATAAAATTGCTATTTCGAGAATAATTATCATTTTAGAAGTGGTTTCTTGATGAAACCTTCTAATAAAAATTACTAATTATAAACATTTTAAAGTAGGGGATGCGTGATTTCCGGGTGTATTCTGTTAAGAAAAATTAAACCTGCGGGTGAGGAGTAAATTCCAAACTTTTTTTGGACCCTTCATGTGATTGATTTTTGGAATGTTTTTCGAATCACTCTTCCACATTATGAACGTTTCTCCTCCTGGGGTTAAATTTCCGCAGGGGGGAGGGGAGCGATGAGGGTGAATTTTTTAAATCGTAGCTATTTTGAAAATAAATTTCATTTTAAATGTGATTTTTTGATGGAGCCCTTTGGTAAAAATATTTTTTAAATATAAACATTTAAAAGCGAGGCTGCGTGATTTCCGGATGTATTCAGGGTAGAAAAAAATAGTGGAATAGTGAGGAGTAAATATGAAGCTTTTTATGGACCGGTCATATGATAAATCAACGGAAGTTTTCAAACCATTCTTTCATATTATGAATCTTTCTTCTCTTTTCCTCAATTTGGCCTCCTTACAGAAGCGCTTTTCAAACTTTTTTGAAATCATTTCGTTTTTGTGAATTCAGATCTGATTTTTTTTATAGAGACTTCCAATATATAATTTATAATGTATGAAAAATTGACAAACTGTGAGGACAGGCTGTATTCCGGGTGTTGCAATAGTTGGAATTCTAAGGGTAGTGTTTTTATATCTTTTGTTGACTCCTCTTTCGTGATATATCATTAGAAAGCTCTGTAATTACCATTTTATTTTATATACCTCCCGCGCTCATCCCGCCCCACTTTGCCCCCGCGGGAAACTCTTTAATAAATTTAACCGACACCCATCATGCCAAGTATTGTTGGAAAGCCTAATGACCATTTACTTATATTATGTATTTTCATTGCTCCTGCACTACTTTGCCCCCCCCCCCCCCCCCGAGTGGTCCGTTTAATGAATTTCAATAGAAAGTCTTCTAATAATGGGAGAATTGTAGATCGCATCTCAGTATATGTACAAAAATCAATAAAAGATTTTGATCACTTTTAATATCCTTTTAGTTCATGTTCTTTCACTAGGAGTGCTTTTGATTATTTTATCTTAGGCCATTTTGCTACTCGCGACTTTACAACTTATTGAAACCAAGGAACGCCGTTACATGACTTTTCTACTATTGCGGCTCCATTATAACATCCTTTTGGTTTGCTGTTGTTTTTTAAATTCATTTGTTTTCAGTTTCCATATATTTATTCAATTATGCTTTTTAAACATGTAATAACAAAGATTTTAATAATCGATTGTAAAAACATCTCGATTGTAGATTCTCGCAATTAATCGATGACTTTATCGAATGCGCTTTTTTACGATTACGATTTTTATCGAGTAGGAAATTTTCGAGAATCGCCCATCACTAATCTGAACTTCAGATTACTTTCGTGGATTAAAGAAATCGTGGAGAGTTATTCAATGAAGAATTAACCCTTCCGGATCCGAATTTTTTTTTTTTCAATTTTTAGAAAAAAATTACTTTTACTAATAGTTATGAATTGGAGAATTGCACCATAAATTATATTAAAAATATGTACTAAAATAAATACAGATTACTAAATGGTACACTTATACAAAAGAATATATTTAAAATACACTTAAAAATTTATCAATAAAAATGTATATAATGTAGAAATGTATAAATGCATAGTTTATCAATAAAAAAATTATGATAAATTTTTAAGTGTATTTTAAATATATTCTTTTTAAAAGTGTACCATTTAGTAATCTGCATTTATTTTAGTACATACTTTTAGTAATTAGTTTTACGTTAATAACGTTGTGAGGGAGTGACCTTTGTGATAAAGGAACTCTAGCATTTTTGTGAGATCGTGACGTCAATGATTTAACATGTGTAGCGTGGAAGCGACATCTATCCTCTCTTTTACTTTAACTTTTTAGAGCGTGTGTGTCTTCCTCGGTTCTACAAGTTATGTCGCGGTTAGAAGCAATATGCAAATTTATAGTATCCCAGTTTGCAGCATATAAAAGCTTTGAGTGTGAAGAGAGCTAGGTGTGTGTAGCGGCGCAAGCCAGCTAGGTGGTGGTGAGAGGCAGTGAATTGAATTAGATCGAGTTATAGCGAGTTATTATTAGTCTTCAGTAAGTTAGTGAAGACTTTCGAAGTGAGATAGCTAGCAGCGTTTGCCGACTGAGTTTATTCAGAGCAGAACCATTCAAAGAGATTGCCGTTGGTAAGAGATAATTTAGTTACGTTGAGTATTTTAGACAATAAAGAATGTTTTACAGCCACGGGCTGTCTAATAAATCTTTTATCTAGCAGTTTAGCTGAAGTCTAAGTGTGAAGTTGGCTTTGAAGTGCCCCGACTGAGTCTAGTGCCGGAGATGGAGTATATATATGAGCTGAATCTTTTATTATTGTGACCAGTTATCGAAATTAACGAACTGAAAGCTCCACTTCCCCTGAGTCCTAAGAGTTTAAATAAACTGGTTTTAACTTTTATCTCGAGTTATGTCTGCATTTAACCACCCTCACGTCACAAATGACACCCAGTGTTGCAACCATCCGTTACAACGTTAACACTAGCTATCCAAATATATTAATTAGTATTTAACGAATATTTCATTGTCTGAAATGTAACGAATGTTGTAGTTTTGCATATTGTTAAACTCATATTCATATGACAATCGGCTAAGGAAGAATTTTTGGATATTTAGAAAATATTGTATTACAATAAGGGGATTTATCTTACATTACAACTTTCTCATACTTTTTGAGCTTTATTACACATTATTCTTTCAAGTAAGTAACGTTTATTTTAAATTTAAAGAGTGAACAACATGTTTAAAATAAAAGAATCGCAAACAGTGCATAGAGAATTAAGCAAAAAATAATCATTATTATTAAGAAATACTTAAACATAAATGAAGTTATATAGCAAATTTATAGACAAATACTAACATTACTACATATAAATAGGAGCGAAAGTATCTCTTAAAACAAAATAATACCCTATTAAAAGACATGTAATATTAATAATACACCAGACCCGAAAGGGTTAATATTTTTATCGAATCAAAGCATACGTTTATATTGAAGCCTATCCAAAAAACTAATAAAATTAAACTAAAAAAATATAAACAAAAAAAATATATAAAAAACAAATATAAATATATAATAAATATATAATAAATATATATATATATAATATATAATAATATATATATAATATATATATATATAAAAATATATATAAAAACTATTAAACTAAAAAAATATGGACTAATAGATACTTAATACTTGGGAATTTTTCCAGAGAGAGAGAGAAGATTCGCCTTGCATATAATATGTCAAATGAAAACCAAATTTCAAATTGCTTAAGAGGCGGAAATGCCAACCTAGTGAAAAAGCTTTCATGCCGGGACTCGAACCCAGGCCAACAGTATAGCGCTATGACATTTTTACCGACTAAACCACATGGAATGACACCCAGCCTGAAACATCTCACTATTACATGTTGTCAAGGTTACAAATGCAACACAAGGTGGAATATTTGGAATTTTTCTCTGCAAAAATTTCCAAGTATTAATATATTCAATCGATGATGGATTTATTTGAGTTTCGTGTTTGTTCCATGTCGGTGGTTCATGGAAAATATTCCATCTTGTGCTGCTTTTGTAGCCTTGCTAACATGCACTAGTGAGAAGTTACAGACTGGATGTTGTTCTATGTGGTTTAGTCGGTAGAGCATCCGTGCGATATACTGATGACTCAGGTTCGGGTTCCAGCATGGACACTTTTTCACTAGGTTGGCATTTGCGCATCTTAAGCACTTTGAAATTTGACTATACTGGTACTTTTTTTACATCTACAATAAACAGAAATTGATATATTCCTCATAAATATTGTCCACTTTCTAATACAAAATTTTAAAGTACACAAAATTACTTTTAAAAAGAAATCTACTTTTGGACTCCTCCAGCTTTTATAATTTTTCCAAATTTACTTAATTAATTTTTGCACTATAGATCTGAAGCTTCTGAAATGATAAACAAAACTTTGGTATGAGAAATTAATCCAATATCATTGTCTATTGAGAATTCCAATGATCAATTTGTATTAACTGGTGTGTTCGGAAATAGGAGCAATAAATAGAATCGTGGTTTAAAACTTACTGCGTAAACATTTTTGACTTTTGGGCATGTTGCAGATCTTCTACACGGTGATACAAAGAGTTAAGTTAGAAAATTGAATGTTGTCTACAACCGTAAAGCTCAAGCTGTACCTCAAAATAATCTTATACAAAGCCTTATACAAATAAATACAAATATTTAAAAGTAATCTTATACAAATAATCTATAAGAAAACCTTATACAAAGATATTTATTTGATTGATAATATAGAAAGGTCTTATGTCCCATTAAGTTAGGAAATTCAGATCTGATCGGAACCCTAAAACTCAAGCTGTATACAATTTTTCTCCCCCCAAAATATTTAATCTTGTACATAAATATTTAATTCTTTCAAAATTAATAAATTTTTGTGCCCCATTAAGTTTAGGAAATTCAATCGAAATAGGAGTTCTAAAGCTCAACTTATTTTGCTCTATTCTCAGAAAAATATTTCAACTTGTGCAAGGTTAATTATTTCGCTGAGCGTAAAAAAAAAAGTTTTGTGTTCCATTAAGTTAAAAAATTATATTGTTACTGGAATCCTAAAGCTCGTACTGTGCTATACTCCCAGAAAATAATTTAATCTTGTACAAAAATACTTATTTAGCTGAACATTAAAATTCTTTTGTGTCCCATTAAGTTAAAAAAAATTCAATTGTGCCGGGAGCTCTAAAATTCAAGCTGTACTACTCTACACCCAGAAAAATATTTATGGAACATGGATATTTATTTATATTTATTTATTTCACTAAGCATTATTATTATTATTATCATTTTTGGTACCATTAAGTCAGGAAATTTAATTGTAACAGGAGCTCTAAAGCTCAAATTTTACTTAATCTATTTTCAGAAAAATATTTAAACTTGGATACATTTTACTTACCCATCATACGTAGTATAGGGTAAGTCTTGCAATCATTTTGAAAATCGAAAAAATTTTTTGACGGATTTACACGTTTTAGATAGTGGAGATTCCGAAAAACATATTTTTAGAAAAAAAATTTGCCGTCCGTCTGTCTGTCTGTCTGTCTGTAAACTCTCTATCTCCCGAACAAATTGAGATAGAGACTTGAAATTTTGTATGTAGTTAGTATGTAAGAATGGAACGAAGCCTATTTAATATCAGTAACCTCGATTATCCGGAACTATTCTTTTCGGACCCTCGAAAAATTCGTTCTGATGAAAGGTATGTAAAAATTTTCGAATTTTTTTGTTTTAAGAAATGGACGTAAAAGGCAATAAAATAACACACATTTTGCATATAGAACAAAGTCGATCGGATTATTAGTTGCCGAGATATTTGTAATCCTGTTTTTCACATTCTTCGATTTTTCATGACCCTGTATTTCATTCAAATTTCAATTCAGAGGTATATTTTAATTGGAAATGAGACGCTTAATCCGACACAGTTAATTGTTAGTTAATAGAATTATTATTTTTGGAGTTATAAGGATGTTTCTTTTACGCAGTTCGGTACTACTTGAGTAGTTTGGCGTTTTATATAATTTGTCGAAATTGGTACATCAGCAGTTCTTTAATAAAGCATTACTATGTATATTAACAATATTTAAATTTTGTTTATGAATTGCAATGCATTGTATAAATAGTTTTCACATGTTTTATTTTCATATACATATCCATAATGGGTAAGTATTATACGGTGGCCCCCAACGACTAGTTTCTATTTTGCTGGACTTAAAAAAATGTTGTGCCCCATTTTGTTAAGAAATTCAATTGGAGCCCTAAAGCTCAAACTGTATTACTCTTTTACCAGAAAAATATTTAAGTTTGTATATAGAGATTTATTCCTTTGAACATGTTAAAAAGAATGGTTCGTTTTGTATGTCAGATGCATAAAAACCAGGAACAGAAGAAATAGATACACAGTGTAACACAATCGTTTATTAATATATATTCATTTATCGTTTTACAGTCAAACCTGTCCTGCATATCACTGGATACCAAACATAAAAAACGTATCTTATAATTAATTTATTCTATTTTAATTAGGATAATAGATACAATTACTATTCACCTTTGACATAAAATGTGTTTAATCGAAGAAAAGAAATAAGTTCGAGAAGTCTGTTAAAATATTTAAATTCAGGTTAGAATTTCTATTCTCTCTGATTCGAAATGGCTGTTTTGCAGTAAGTGTTTTGGTCTCGTTTGACTTTTTACATACGAGGTTCTTTTATCAGATATTTATGTAAAAAAATCTGATAATTTAATACGGATAAACAAATGGTTGTTTTCAATCGGAATTTGTTAATCGGAGAAAACAGTAATGTGAAATAATGCAAATTTTATCTGAGTCTATGCTTCGTAGGCGCCAGAAAGGTGGATTGAGGCAGAGCATTGCTTTTCATCGGATTTTGAAATTGATTAACTAAATTCCATTTATCCCTAATTATTGAGTAAAAAAATCAGTAAAATTTATTTTTTTAAGCAGCATAAAATATTTAAACACTAAAAAAGAAAGAACTAAAATTTACTAAGGGGGGGGGGGCTCTTCTTCCGTAAAAGAGAATTTCTGGTGCTGATTTCTTTTCATTTCTCTCTCTGTTTTTTTAAATTCATTTGCGTGTTTTTTCTAGAAAGATGAATTAAGGAGAAAGGTCTACCTCCCTCGCGAAAAATCGAACCCTATTTCATTTTCCTCATCAGTTTGTTCTTTTAAAAATGCTGGTAGAAACTTGTTTTTGAGTAATTAATTTTTCTTAATTGTCAAATTTTTTATTGCTATTTATGGCTATATGTTTAAAATTGTTTTCTGGTGTAAAAAATATCCGGTGATAGTTTTAATGATAATTATTTCATCTATGTATTTTTCATGATTTTTGATTTACACTGTAAAAAAAAAAAAAATTCTTGAGGTTACTAAAAGTTTTTTGGTAAATTTGTGTTCCACAGAGTTTTTTAGTAACCATTACTCACAGTACAAATAGTAACCATTCCAAACTTTTTTTTTTTGCAAGTGAAACAAACATTTCTTTTGTAAACTGAACAAAAGAATTTTTTGTATAATTAACTTAAAACTTTTTAGTATGAGCCACCAAGAAAATTTTAGTAACAGCTCCAAAATTATTTTTAGTAACCATTACTGACAGAATCTTAGTAACTATTCCAAACACAATTTTAGCAAGTGAAACAAACATTTATTTTGTAAAAAAATGCGGGAAAGAGGACAGCCTTCTGCAGCGGAAGATTTTCGGCAAAGCCTCAATAGATGGCAGCATAAAACATTGTCACATGCTCAATTTTGATATGCTTCTGAAGGGGAGGAAAAGACCAGAGATCATTACCCATGGTAACTGCTACGACAGGATTTTCATAACCTCTTTATTTAACGAGTACTTATACTGTACACACTCGGTGCGTCTTTCGTGGTCTCAAGCATCGAACCCAGTACTTTTCAGCCTGGAATTCGGAGCTATGACCACTAGACTATCACGGCCACACCCAGTTAGTTTTAGTAACAGCTATTAAAAATATAAAACTAGTAGCTCTATTCGTTGCTAGCTTTTTTCTAGTAATTCTTACAGATTTTCTTGTAACTGTGTAAGATTACAAAAGATTTTTTAGTAATTGCAAGGATCATTGAGAGAAACTAAAATTTTTTTAGTAGATCGACCCTTTTTTTATAGTGTACAACACGGACCTTGATTGGGAATTAGAAACAGATCTTTCACTAATTCTTTCCACTCCTTGGATTTTTTTTTTCCTTCTGGAGCCAATGAATGCCAGTAAATGTTTACACACGAGTTTTACATTGGTATTTTTCTGGAAAAAGTAGATTTTTCTGCTGAATGTCGGTAATTCATACCGGTTCATCATAAACAGTTAAAATTAATTTAAAAAAAACTCGTATGATGATGCACAATACAAATTCTACATTAATATTATAAATTTGTGACTACTACTGAGTTGATTTCAAAAGTAATGGTGACAAATGGATGGTGACAGTCCCTTTCCAACTTGTTTTATACCAGTACCACTACCTACAGCAGGATCAAACAAGTTGGAAATTGCACGTGAAGCGTAGCAAATGAGGTGCGTTCGTACGATAACGAAGTTTTAAAATATTCAGATCTTGCTGATATAGTAGAGCGTATACTTTGGATACAGTATAGTGGTCGAAATCTTTGTGTTCTTGTAAATATGCAGGGAGTAATTTTTATTATACTTCAGTAACGTATATCTTATTCATAAAATGTGAAGTAGTTTAATATAATTAAAACACCCCCCAAACAATGTTTCCCCGTTTAACATTATTTAGTGGAATACATTTGTGTGGCCCTGTAATTTAATAATAAATATTCTTTGCATCACAGATTGTACAAAATGTATTTTTAGTACATATTTCATAGATTCATGTCGATTCTGTTATGTTCAAATGAGTGTAACACCATTAAAATGTACTTGGAACTTTTTTCCCCATTGATCGTAATGTAACGGAATACTTTTGATTGTTCCTGTAATTGATCTATCCATCCGATTTTCACAACATTTGAAATGACTCGACAAAATTGTGTAATAAATATACATTTTAAATTTCAAACGATTAAAATGCATTTGAAACTTTTTTCCCCATTGACCGTAATGTAACGGAATCTTTTTGATTGTCCCTGTAATTGATCTATCCATCCCATTTTCATAAAATTTGAAATGACTCGACAAAATTATGTAATAATTATGTATTTTAAATTTCAAACGATTCGGTTGTGTAGTTTTTGTGTTGTTATATGCGGACGGACAGACGGACAGACAGACAGACGGACGGACTGAGCGATAACAATAGGTGTTACGTATTTACATAATTACGAACGCACCTAAAAACGCTCTATGAATGAAATTTTTGTGATACTGAAGGGTCCAGAATTTTGAAATTTGACATGGCAATTATTTAAAAGATGTAAATGCTCTCGAAAAATAGTTTCTAAAGAAAAAAATGTTTAAAACGGTTTTAAAATGGTGTGAGAGATCGTTGGATAGAAGTTTGGTATACGTCATAAATATGTAAGCTATTCTTTTTTATTTTGTAACAATATAATAATAATGAAATTGTAATAACAATAATATTTTTCTACTTGTTATTTTCTAAATTTTACTTTGGATCACAATAATAGAAAAATCTCATATCGCAAAAGAAAAAAACAACACTTTCGTTGCATCTTAAAAAAAGAGGCAACAACCAATTATTATGAAGCTATTTACTAGATAATGCAAAAAAATTAATTTCTTCACAGATAAGAAAATTTTATCATAATAATGCACATATAAACAACGAGAAACTTCTAAATATATGAGCTATTTTTTATTCTAATAAAAGAAAGGAAATAAGGAATGTCTCATTGAAATAGACCCAATAAAACAATTTCTTCGCCAGACGTAGTATAACGACTGGTTTGAAATGATATGCACTTCGCTTGTCATTACCCGTAATTGTTCATGTTCTCTGTTACCATATATAACAGGGTACATTGAGCAAACAGGAATAAGTAGCAGAAATCGAATAATCTTGAAGGGAAAGAAAGCACTTTTACTATTGTTTTTATTTTTTTTAATAGCCCTTTCTTTCCCAGACATTCACTTTCAGTTTGAAAACAATCCCCGCACTTTCTGACCTTCCCTCTGTCATTGATCTTTTTAAGAGTGGACAAGGATTATCCTTTCTGGATTCGTCCGTCCTTGATGTCCAACGCACCGTATCGCAATTGCCTCCACGAGTAGAATGCTTTTGGTTCATTGCTTTCCTTTCGCTACTTAGTTATTTTTGGGGGGATAATTATAGAAATTCCACCTGCCATCATTACCTCCCATGATAATAAAACTGCATTAATTTTATTTTTATTATTATTTTAAGATACTGGGAGAATTACAAAGAGAGTTATCGAAGGGGCTTGACAAATTTTCCGATATCTTCCCGTAATCGATTGACGAATTTCGCTATATTTTTCCCGCGATTAAATGACGAAATTTATGTTTTTCACGTGACCGAAGGATAATTGGATGCGATCGCTAAGTAAGAAATAATTGTAAAAAAGCGAGAAAAGAGACGAAACCTGAAAAATATAGATTAAAAGCGACAAATGCAAAAAATAGCGAGTTTTGCGAGCCACTCCGAGGCATGCGTAATCTTTCGAAAAATTAGAATTTTTACATTCTTATATTACCACCAGATTCAAATTCTATTGGGGGGGGGGGAGCACTGGGTTGTCTGGGGTGGGCCCGACCTTCCCCCCCTTCCCCGCTAGTTACGCCTATGATCGCGAAACCCCGTGTTGACATACGAAAAAACATAAAAGCCCGATTACCTATTACCTAATACAGTAGTATCCCACCTTATGTCCCCTCGACATACGTCATCCCGCATTTATGTCGTCTGCACTGATAGAAAAAATTCCTTAAGGAGACACAGTACCTTTGAAACCGTATCTTCAATCTTGAATACTGTAATATATGTGGTGGTACTTAATACTGAAAATTAAATATCATTAAAAAAATCGTGTTAAACAGAATACTTTACTATTTTTTTTTTTTTTTTTTACTTTTTAAAAATACGTAATACTTTTAAACATATTAAAATTTTTTGTATCGATTTTTTGCCACATTCATTAGAATATAGTACATAAAACTATGCATGGATTAATAGGTATCTGGGACTTTACATTTAGTACGATTTTTTTTTTCATCTCACATGTATATTAAAACTTATAGAAAATTCATTAAACTCTTAATTTAAATTTAAAAAATTATAACTATAAATTTGAATGTTAAATCTATGCAGAAAATATATTAAATACATGGAGAACAAGTGAAAAAAAAAATTCAAATTCCTATCTAAATTAACAAAGAAGGCTTAGTCCTAGAAGCCTATTTTTCGAACAAGCAAGTTGTAAAAATATGAACAGGGAGAAAAATCAGTTCAAAGTTTTCATTTTCATGAGCCATTGCACTGGATCTATTAACAAAATTTACAGTATCTCGCGATATAGTAATCGTATAGGTAAAAATGAGGTGTCAAATTATCCACAATTAAAGATTTCAGTTAATATTAAAAAAATAAATAAAATCGATATTTTGACCAATTTCAAGGTACTATGTCCCCTTAAAGACGTTCTTAAATCAAAAAGGGAAACTTTATGACATAAATTTAAATTAATTTTTGTACGGAAATGCATGAGTCTAGCAGGTGTTGTTGTTCAGAAACTATCATATCGCACTCATTTCCCCCCTTTTTTTATTTTTTCAAACGCAATAGATTGTTTAGAAAATAATGTAAAAGTGGGGGGGGGGGAGCTTTGAACCAAATTTCTGCGCAAAATAAGAATAACCAAGGGTGGAAAACGTCTTTGTCACGTGATCAAAATCGCTTATAACTCAATAGGTAATTTATTGATCATAAATGGAAACACAGTTCGATTCGTCAATCCTTTCAATTTTACATCTTTCAGTTAAAAAATAAATTTGTAAATGCGTCAAAACATTTTGCACTTGTTGAGCTCAGCATTTGAGAAAAACCTTAATTAAAGACACTTTCAATTTCTTGAAGACTTTCGGCTCTATGAAGATAAACTTTCCTGTTCCTGCGACAGTCAAGTGATTAGTGACTTACAAAGAAAGATCACTAGAAAAAATTAGGCATTTCACTCTGTTGTTAGAAAAAGCTTCTAAAAGTAAACAAATAAATAAATAGGTTTAAACTTTATTGGAAGATTTTTTCGCATCTTCAAGGACTCAAACAGGTCAGCTAGAAGATTAATAAATTGCAAGTTAACAACTTATGGATTTGTTCCAAATTTTTGTATTGTAGGCGCATTTTTTTTGTTAGCCTTTAATGCATGTAATATAATCCTTAAGTGTAATAGAATGTGTTAATTAGAGTTTAGATAACTTTTATTATTTATTTATTTTGGCTTATCTAAATGTACCTCGACTTGCACCACTAGTCTTGGAAAAACTGCTAACGTAAGTTGCGGTATTAGTGTATGAGGATTAAACTAAGGTTATCGTCTTAAGAAATTAGACATTAGTTGCCGATGTACGTTTGTTAAAATTATCTTTTTAAATCTGAAGTATTTAAAAAATCCCTATAAATTTTTAAATGTTGGCTTGATGAAACATTATCAGCTACATAAAGATTTTTAAAATTTTATAGAGACAACTTTTAAAACCCACATTGTCCGAATCTGATGACATACTAAAAACCGTATTTAATCATTATGAGTAATCGCGTAATATATAATAAGTAATATGTAATCGCGCTTCCAATTTTCCCATAGGTTAATATGAGATTTCGCTATCGTTGAGTTTGGTCTTAACCTATAGGAAAAGTTAAAAGATTACTCATTAACTAACATAATTATTAAAATATGGTTTTCACCATCAGAAAGTAGACGTCAGATGCCGTCGATCCACGTTTTTAAAAACATGTATCTTTAAATTTCAAGTATTAAAAAAATTCCGACAAACTTTGAAATTTCTACTAACAATTTTTTTACCATCTTCTTAAAATTTACAGAGGCATTTAAAAAATATATACACATCATTGGTATCTTCACTGTTAAAACTAAGGGTGACACATTGCACTTTTTAGGGGTGAAAGACTTGTCTCACTGATGACACCCCTAGGGGAGCCAGAATGGCACTTTTAATTAGGGTGAAAAGATGGCACCCTTAATCCAGATTGCCAATAATAAAATATTAAATAATATATAAACCGACTTTTCGCCCTCGAAGGATTCGAACCCACAACGTCTAATTGCAAGCTCAGCGCTCTAACCGCTCGACCATCGAGCTCATCTGCAAAGTCTCCATAAAATGTTCAAATGTCCTGAAATTCAAAAGTTGCTTTATATAAAAAAGCTCGCCAAAAGTTAGCCATCCAAAGCTCTAAACGAAACTGGGATAGCGCATAGCGGTGATAGTCATCGTAGGGAAAAATTGCTGTTTTGATCCACCAGTGACGGCGAGTTGAAGGGAAAGAATACATGTCATAGAGCATGCGCAAATGACTAAGGGGTGAAAATCTTCCAACGGTATTCATTGCACGGCACTTTAATTAGCGTGAATCACCCACTGAGAGATCAAACGGCACCCCAAACACATTTTGAAGCCCGCGGGTGTAAAATGGTAACCCCTTTTCACCCCTAGGCGCCAAATGCAACTGGTTTGTCACCTTTATTTTTAACAGTATTATATCTACTATCCGATGTTGAAAGCCGTAATTTATAATTATAATTTTAACAACTATATTAGATAAATAACAATAGTACTTTTAAGTTTTTTCATAGGTTAATCCTCTAATAGTCAAACAACTGCGATCGTGTAACGTTGAATTCCCACTGGAAATTTTGAAAAAAATTATTTTAAAATAAAGAAAAGCAATTTTTCAACTCCAACTCAACAGTTATAGAATGTCGTCTTGATGGAGTAATTTGATGTAACTCAAAATGTAAACATTTTTAAGAAATTGGAAAACGTTATTCGAATCTTTTGTGATTAAACAATAGTGCCAGAAATTCCGGTGCATTTCTGGATAAAGATTACTCCGTAAATTTATCGGATGGATTAACACTTCTAAGCGGAAAAAAATAATTAGGATGAGCGAAGCGAATCCTCTACTAGGCCACTCAAATGACATTTTGTCGTACACTTTACAAAAAAACTATACAGTATTTTGACTTGAAATTAAATGCAAATATAAATTATCATCTGTAGATTTGCAGAATGTTATTTTTTTTACAGAAATATTTTTCAAAAAATTATTACTTTAATTAATATATTTTACATGTTTTCCATTACGAACGCATTTTTTCAAATAAAAAATGAAACACGTATGTTTTCAGAAGAAAAATTTAAATCATGGGGTCAGTAATTATAGCTAAAATCATCATTAAATAAATAAATAAATAAAATATATTTTCATTATTCTGACAAAATATTTCAAAAACTGCTTTCAGATTTTCAAACTATGCTCATTCCTTTTAACTAATGTATAGTTCATGATTTCCTTTATAAAATTTATAAAATCCCTTTTTTTAGAAAAATTAGAGCATATTTTTAATGAATTAAAATTTGGGAAAATTCTCTTATATCTCTCTCTCTTATATCTCTCTTATATATCTCTATTCAATTATAAAAGTATTTTTCTGTGTTAAAAATTCAAATACACAATTTATTCTTATTTTGTGAAATCATTTAAGCAGACGATATTTATGAATTTTAAAAGAATTACATTATGTTTTTGAGAAGTGGCAATAAAATCATTTAAGCAGACGATATTTATGAATTTTAAAAGAATTACATTATGTTTTTGAGAAGTGGCAATAAAAGAATTGTAAACAAATAAAATTAATTAATATTTTGTATAATTCTACTTCGAAAATATTTTTATTTATACCAGTCTTATATCATAAATAAACAATCTGAGGAAATTCTTAGTAATTTGGTTGAAATACATTTTAAAATTAAAATGCGCCGAAACATAAAATTACATTTTTGCTTAATAAAGATGCAAAAGTTATTTAAAAAATATATTATTACTTTCAAATATTTGTCTTATAGCATAATATTTCGCGAATCCAAACAAAGCATGGCTTTTGCTAGTATATATTTAGAACTAAAAAATATTCTATAGAAGTGCTCTTTATTCGGAGGGAGAGGGAAATCATGACCCCTATCACCTCTCTCTTGGATTCAAAATTTGTTAAGAACCTACAATTGTAAAATGAAAATACTCGCAACACTGTAATTATATATTATTTCTTACTTTCGGCTATTTTCCATTGAAAAATAGACACTATATTTATCAAACTAATTGTTTTACTTTTACTTTACATTGATTTTCACATCTCCCATATAACTAAACTTAAAGAAAAAACCCATTAGGGTAACATCCCCAGTAATTGGCACATTAAGAATTTGTCGTTAAACTTAAATTTTCATTACAAAGAAATAAGCTATTTACTTGGAAATATTTTTAAATCAAAGAATGCATATCTGTACATCTATTTTGCCCACTAAAAGCAAAAAAAAAAATTGTAAAAGTATTTTTATAAAAATATATTTATAAAAAGTTGCTGAAATCACCAGTAATTGGCACCTAGAGCACCAATGTATGACACCTTGTGATCCAGTAATTGGCATTATGTTTATATTTAAAAAAAAAATTACATTTTGCATTGGGTTTAATCGCTTTAAATTAATTTACTGTAGATGAAGATGCCATATTTCAGGTTTTTGAGAGAAAGAAATCAGCATATTAATCTGAAATGTGAACACTTTAAAACAATACAATATTCTTACATTAATATCCAGTAATTGTCATGCTGTCCCCAGTAATTGTCATATGAAGCTTTAATGAATTCCAATTACTGATAAAATTTATATTTTCAAATAAAAACAAATGATAAACAAAATTAGTCTATAATTTTAAAAATACTTCCAAAATAAATGGTTTAATCTCAAATTCCTTGCGAATTCCTTGTAATTGGAATTGGTGCAAATTACTCGGAACTAGCAAAATTGAAGCACCATTAATTGGCAACTACCATTAATTCAGAAAATCAAATATTTGTGTCGAAAATACTTTTACACAATTAAAGTAACCCTTTTTAACTAAACAAAACTGTTGTCAATTAAAATTTAAAATATATTATAAATCAGATAATAATGAATTGAAAAGCATGCCTTCCTTAAGCCAAAGAACAAGAATTTGCAACAAAATGGCTAATTTGATACAAGCCAGATCTGTTTCTCTTTCCTAGGCTCTATTGTCATCTTGTAAAATAAATCAAAGTTATAATCTTTAACGTAAATGAGCATATAACTGATATATGGTCTTGAATTTTTAAAAAACTGGATATAAATCTTTTTTTAGGACATGTTTGTAAAATGTGCCAATCACTGGTGCATGCCAATTACTGGGGGTGTTACCCTATAAATGAAAAAATAATATAATTGTGAAACTTAACAAATTAAAAAGAAAGAAAGAAAGGTCTTGTTTAATGACAATACTATCTCAATTGTAGCATAGATGACACAAGAAGGAAAAGAGGCAGACAAAATACGGTTCAAATGAAGTTTCAGAAGACACAATAAAGAATGTTTTCATTAGTTTTGTATTATTAAATTTTATCAAATTTTTAACAAGATAATAAGTACAATGCTAACGATATGTCCTGAGCAGAAATAGTGTCTTTCCTTATTCAGAAAAAAAAGAGACATATTTTTACAACATAAATAAATAAAGTAAAGTAAACAAATAAGTAAATGAAAATAAAAGAATGAAAAATGGTACACATTAACAAATAAAAACGAAAGGAAGAAAAACCTTGTTTAAAGACAATAAATACTATCTCATCTGTTAACTAGATGACACAAGAAGGAAAAGAGGCAGACAAAACACGGTTCAAAAGAAGTTTCAGAAGACACAAAAAAGTATCTTTGTTTCTGTTAGTTTTATGTCATTAAGTTTTTATCAAACATTAAAAAAGATAACAAATACAATGTCCGAGAGTTGTTCTATGCAACAAGATTGTCTTTCCTTATTCAGAAAAAAAGAGACATATTTTTATAAAATGCATAAATAAAACTTAAAGAAAGAAACAAAGAAAAATTATACATCGAGTGTAAATTATGAAACACTTTCCATCACTAACACGATATTAATAAATTTAGTATTTTCCATGCAATAAAATACTAAATAAGCATAAAAAAACCTATAATTCATTTAAAATCCATTTTCAGTAATTGCTCTGCATTTCCAGTATCGTGAGAGAATATTTCTGTTGAGCCCTGCGTCTGATTTATAAAATTTAGAAACACATGTAATGTACTAAAATCGCATACCACAGTGGAAAATGCACGTCGAGCAATTATCCCACTAATCAGCCCTATAACTAAATTCCTTTGTGTGTTTGTAAAAGCCACGTACTCTATAATCTACAGAAAATATAATCTAAAGGAACTCAGTAAGCCATTTTAATTTCCCCCAGTTTGTAGGAGGACATCATGAAAATGCACCACAAATGATAGTTTCCCATAGATCATAATGTAATGGAATTCTTTTGTGAGCTGATTTAACCCTTTATCTATCGAAGGTACTTATCAGTACCATTAAAATAACTATTATAAAATTCTTTTAATACGTCAGTTAATTGTAATACTATTTAGGATGAGTTACAGATACATTACTTTATCTTGTTCCAAAAGCATTATTGGTTATACAAAACAAAATTTTTTTTTAAAGGATGATTTCTTTTGCCTTTGCATCCTTTAACAGCTTTCTTGGCGCTGAGGAAGGGAGATGGTTATTTTTCATTCGGAAATATTTTTATATTTCTATTGTACGAACATCCTATTTGTACATTTTATAATTCTACAAAATACTAAGAAAACAATTTAAAATAAAAAAATTTGAGTGGGGGCTATAAAAATTGAACAAAATTCCTGTAAATTACAATTTAATTAATCCTTCTAAAATCCTTCAAATATTTATTAAATGATTATGTAAATCTTTTAATTTAGTTTAAAAAATTTGCGGAAAATGCTTTAGAATATAAAATTTTCGTGAATTCATAATGCGGTAGATAACGTGGGACATATGCCCCGAAGCGAAGGCAATTGATTTTATCGAAGGGAATAGTTCCCGAGTTTTTGTCAGTTAATTATTATTATTATTATTATTATTATTATTATTATTATTATTATTTGGGAAAATGGTGTTGATTTAAGAATAAAATTAATATATATTTTTAATTAAATCAGAAAGTATTTCTTTTATTCTACTATTGAACTCAGACAAGGAAGCCAAGTCTGAATAGTAAAATGTTCCAAAGAGTCGCCTTTATTAAAGTCTTGAAAAAGGTAAACAATAAATAAAAAACAGAATTTAGCCAGGGCTAAAGCCGTAAGACTTCCAACAGTGGGCAATACATAAATATATAATTCCATATCAGAGTCATACCTTCCAAAGCACAGAATTTAACTGAAGCTGAACTAACTTTTATCACACTATGCAATATTCCCCCATATTTATAGATCTTGTTTAAAGCTGAAAGAAAAGAAGACGTATATTCTAATGGTTATTTGTGTTAATAGCAGGAACCGGGTTTTCAAATGCGTTATGCGTTTCCAAATTCTTCGTTTAGATGACAATAGTTACGTTAGACGTTTGTACGCCATGTAGACGTTTAGATTTTGATACTGAGAAGTTTTGTTATAGTGTTTTAAACGTGTGGAAAATATTTCATAATTTATGCTGTACGCATTATTTTTCGTTCTTGTTTATTTTTAAAAACGTTTGAAACTTACCAAGCTGGTAAAGGCAGTAAAGAGTGTATAAAAGCAAGTAGTGATAAAAGAATTAATAGACTGTTAACACAGAAGAAGTTTGAAAGAACAAAATCATCTGGAAGTTTACAAGGTGGAATGGCGCAAGCAGATATTGAATGAAAGAACATTTCGGCGCAGACTGCAAGGATTTAATTTAACCCTTTCAAGGGGTTGGTCACAGCGAAATTTTTTTTCCAAGCACCTTCGTTGTTCCAAGCCCAAGCTCGCACTCTGATTGGTTGTTGCTCTCGGCACTGTTTTCACGTAACTTGGCAACCTGGCGAAAAATACTTTGCTCGTAAGTGAACGAGTGAACCTAAAACCGAACCTACTCATTCTTATTCTTCCTTCATTCTTATCCTCGTGGTCTTGTGCTCTTGTGTGTAAAAACTTTTAAAGAGTACAGCTTTCAGTAAGACACGTTCCATCCAATCCAATGCTGCAAGAGAAAAGTTACTTTGTACTCGGTTCGGAAGGAAATCAAACTCGACGGAAGCATCTATCGCTATGCCAAGTATGATTATCGCCAAGTTACATGAAAACAGTGCCGAGAGCAACAACGAATCAGAATGCGAGCTTGATCTTGGAACGACGAAGGTGCTTGGAAAAAAAATTATGCGTGGTCACATAGCATGACCAACTAATTTTAGAAAGGAATTAATGATCGGCACCAAGAATATTTTAATAAAGCTTTGCTTTTATAGTGAAGTTTAGACATTCAATTTTATTTTATATGAAATTTGTTTGTAAATTCTGGAATCAGTCAATTATTTCATCATTTTAAGAGCAAAATGTTTCTCCGCCCGAAAACTATTGTTACACTAACCCTTTCAGGCACAATGTGCCCAGTCTGGGATACCTAATTTTAATTCCAAACTTGCAAACTGCACCAATAATATTTAAATAAAATTTTGCTTATATAATGAAAGTTTAAATTAAGGGATTCTTAATTTTTCAAAAAGTCGTTTGTAAATTCCGGTGTCAGTCGATAATTTCTCATTTTACTAACAGAATTTGCCCGTGTCGGAAAGGGTTAAGGGCTATTGTGTTAAAATTCCACTGAAAAAATAAATTATTTCTCCAACAACGGTTGAAAACATCGACTGGACTAAAACTCAAGTCAACTGGTCAATATGATTTCGTCTAACGAAACCTTCATGTCTGGTCGTGATGGCTAGGGATATAGCAGAGAGTATACAAAGTCGTATGCCATATACCTTCTGGATTTTTTCAAGAAGCATCGTATACTCTGTTTTTCAAATAAAACTGTAGCTTATATTTTAATCAAGGACATTTATGACTTTACCATATATCTTTTGTCTACAGCGTATAACCTATATTTTTATCATGATTATAACACTAGTGATGGTATAAAATACGCAAAGAGAAGAATCGGGGAAGATTTGCATTAAACAACTGTGAAGCATCCAATTAAAGTTATGTTACATTGTTACATAACTTCAAACGTCGTAGGAAGATTTTGTGTGACTTATAGGATTAGAAAGCCCATAAATACATAACCCAAATAATTCATCATTCTACATCTTTGATTGTTGGCATCATGGTGAAGTAAAACTGACAAAGTAACAACATAAGCAAAAATTCTTGATAACCTTTTATCATTTTCTTTATATATAGTTTATATATTTTTTGTGCAATTTTTCTGGTACCTATTTGCTTTGTTTCCTTATAAAATCTTAATTTTATTTTTCGAAATTTATAGATAAACTCCTAATGCTATTTGTTTTGTTTCCTTATTAAATCTTTATTTTATTTTTCAACACTTATGGTTAAACTCATAACATATTTTCTATTATAATTCTATGAAGTTTAAGAAAAAATACATAAATCACATTCTGTTTTTTTTTTTTTTTGGGGGGGGGGGGGGGAGGGGGGGGGGAATACAAATAAGATATCAAAAAAGAATGTTACTTTTTGAAGAATCAAATTTTGGTACACTATTTAATATATAGATTTTACCAAAATCTTAATTTGTGCATATCGTAATAGACAACATCATAATAGAGTTATAAGAGATAATATGTATATAATAGAGTAATTTAATAATCATCAATCATTTAATACCAATTGCATTTTCATACAGTGATTTAACCCGCTCCAGTCTAGCATACTATTAATAGTACGTCTTTTAACTCTGAGTATTATTTATTATCGTTAACATTTACTTATAGTCCAAGATACCAGACCTTCCAGACGTTACTTATTTTCTCACAAGTAAAATGTATTGGATAAAGTAGTGTTAGTACGTGCTATGAGCGTAGTGATGCTTGCTAGCTTGGACCGACGGCCAATTTACGGGTACCAGGTACCAAAGGTAGGTAAAAACACTACGAACTTTTCTTATTTTCTCAGTCTTGATTTTTATATAAGGATGCTCAGGGAACTATTTTAATACTTTATGTAAGCTCCCAGACCAATTGCATGGACCAAACATCTTCCCAGACATACATAAAGTGTCTGAATACCAATACGCTCAAACATGTACAGCTCATATTCAAAATATTAGAATAATTACTTTTCTTTTATAATTTGAAAATATCATTTGGTAATGTAATATCTTCTAATGCAAAAATGCAAATGATATTTTTATTAAGAACTTATTGTCGATTAAACTTATTTGTTATCTTAAAATTAATATCATTTTAAAAGATTTAATAAAAAAATATTTTTTAAAAATTGAAAATATTATAGTCTGAGAGCTAGCAACGTTTTCGTCACCTGATTTTAACAAGGTTAATTTTTTAATATGTTTTTCCCTTCTATGGTAGAATACGTTTGTAAGCAGTCTGGCAGTCGGGAGACGTTGCATTTACTTGTGGCAGAAGGGGTTATGCAGGTCAAAAAACTTCAAAATCACGTCATTTTATTAAGACTCATTTTTTAATATGTTTTTCCCTTTTATGGTAGAATAGGTTTGCAAGCGGTCTGGCAGTCGGGAGACGTTGCGTTTACCTGTGGCAGAAGGGGTTACGCAGGTCAAAAAGCTTCAAAATCACGTCATTTTATCAAGGCTCATTTTTTAACCCTCTGACAGTCTTGCAAAAGGGCAAAATTGTGATGTTGTTTCTCAGCATTTTGTTTTAATTGCTAAAAAATATGATTCTTTCAAAATTATAGAAAAATCTTATTTACGAATATAAATGTTATCATTGCGAGTGTATTAATCATTGCACAATGTATTAAAAATCCATTAAATCAACTGAGTTATATCATTTTAATTATTGCTTGCATTGCAGTGAAACCTGGAGCTTAGGGAACGTCTATAGACGGGCTTGTCAGTGAGAGGGTTTTAATATGTTTTTCCCTTTTATGATAGAATACGTTTGCAAGCGGTCTGGCAATCGGGAGACGTTGCGTTTACTTGTGGCAGAAGGAGTTATGCAGGTCAAAAAGCTTCAAAATCACGTCATTTTATCAAGGCTCATTTTTTAATATGTTTTTTCCTTTTATGGTAGAATAGGTTTGCAAGCGGTCTGGCAGTCGGGAGACGTTGCGTTTACCTGTGGCAGAAGGGGTTATGCAGGTCAAAAAGCTTCAAAATCACGTCATTTTATCAAGGCTCATTTTTTAATATGTTTTTCCCTTTTATGGTAGAATACGTTTGCAAGCGATCTGGCAGTTGGGAGACGTTGCGTTTACTTGTGGCAGAAGGGGTTATGCAGGTCAAAAAGCTTCAAAATCACGTCATTTTATCAAGGCTCATTTTTTTTATATGTTTTTCCCTTTTATGCTAGAATACGTTTGCAAGCGGTCTGGCAGTCGGGAGACGTTGCGTTTACCTGTGGCACAAGGGGTTATGCAGGTGAAAAACCTTCAAAATCACGTCATTTAACAAGGCTCGTTTTTTAATATGTTTTTCCCTTTTATGGTAGAATACGTTTGCAAACGGTCTGGCAGTTGGGAGATGTTGTGTTTACCTGTGGCAAAAGAGGTTATGCAGGTCAAAAAGCTTCAAAATCACGTCATTTTATCAAGGCTTATTTTTTATATGTTTTCCCTTTTATGGTAGAATACGTTTGCAAGCGGTCTGGCAGTCGGGAGACGTTGCGTTCACTTATGGCAGAAGGGTTTATGCAGGTCAAAAAGCTTCAAAATCACGTCATTTTATCAAGGCTCATTTTTTAATATTTTTTTCCCTTTTATTGCAGAATACGTTTGCAAGCGGTCTGGCAGTCGAGAGACGTTGCATTTACCTGCGGCATAAGGGATTATGCAGGTCAAAAAGCTTCAAAATCACGTCATTTTATCAAGGCTCATTTTTTTATAAGTTTTTCCCTATTATGGTGTTGTACATTTGCGGGTTGTCTGGCAGTCGGCAGACGTTGAGTTTATATGTGGCAGAAGGGGTTATGCAGGTAAAAAAACTTTAATTATGCCATTTTAGCAGATTTTTGTTTGTAAAATTGGTTTATACTAATTATTTGTGATATTAATCCATTATTGCTAGACGGTATCAATGTCACCAAGACTCTGGCAGATCAATATTTATAGATAACATATTACTCATTGGATAGCAGACAACCTGTAACTCATTTGCCAGACACAAATTCGGTTCCAAAGTTAATGCCAGATGGCTTTAAATACGGCAACGAAAGTGCCTGTTCCTAAACTGGTTTATAATTGAAAAAATATAAGACCTCTTTACGTCATTTTATCAAGCTTAAAAGTTACAAGATATTACACTTTGGTGAATAGACAACCTATAATTAATTTGTCAGACACAAATTCAGTTGCAAAGTTAATGCCAGACGGCTTTAAACAGGGCAACGAATTCCTGTTCCAAGAGTGGTTTATAATTCAAAAAATTATAAGCCTCTTTACGTCATTTCATCAAGCTTAAAAATTACAAGATATTACTCTTTGGATAGCAGTCAACCTATAATTAATTTGCCTGATTATAATTAATTTTCGGATTATAAACCACTCTTGGAACAGGCACCTTCGTTGTCATATTTAAAGCCGTCTGGCATTAACTTTGCAACCGAATTTGTGTCTGGCAAACTAATTATAGATTGTCTGCTCCCCAAAGAGTAATATTTTGTAATTTTTAATTTGATAAAATGACGTAAAGAGGTCTTATAATTTTTAAATTGTTAACTACTCTTGGAACAGGCACTTTCGATGCCATATTTAAAGATGTCTAGCATTAACTTTGCAACCGAATTTGTGTCTGGCAAATTAGTTATGGGTTGTCTGCTGTCCAAAATGTAATATCTTGTAATTTTTAAGTTTGATAAAAGAGGTCTTATATTTTTTAAATTATAAACCACTTTAGGTGCAGGCACTTTCGTTGCCGTATTTAAAGCCGTCTGGCATTAACTTTGGAACCGAATTTGTGTCTGGCAAATGAGTTATACAGGTTGTCTGCTATCCAATGAGTAATATGTTATCTATAAATATTGATCTGCCAGAGGCTTAGTGACATTGATACCGCCAAACAATAATGGATTAATATCACAAATAATTAGTATAAACCAATTTTACAAACAAAAATTTGCTAAAATGGCGTAATTAAAGTTTTTTGACCTGCATAACCCCTTTTGCCTCATATAAACGCAACGTCTGCCGACTGGCAGACAGCCCGCAAACGTACAACACCATAATAGGGAAAAACATATAAAAAAATGAGCCTTGATAAAATGACGTGATTTTGAAGCTTTTTGAACTGCATAACCCCTTCTGCCACAGGTAAACGCAACGTCTCCCGACTGCCAGACCGCTTGCAAACGTATTCTACCATAAAAGGGAAAAACATATTTGTCAGGTTCTGAGACCACCTCTGCTGAAGATTGGAATTTCCGTTATTTCTCTATCTTAATATTTTGTGTATTGTACTGGCTGTGTACTAGAATTTTCAAGGTGACATTCTTTCTTTATTGAAGGGAAAATTGACAGATAATCCTGTACAGGTGGTGAGTGAGAAAGAGGAGATTGCTGAAAGGCGTGTTCATCCGCCAGGGATGTATGTGGATGATGAGCAAACAAGCAACATGTCACTAATCAAGAAAGGAATGTGGAATGTGTCCAATGAATAAGCTCCAAAGGGGGTTGACATTGGGGAAACACAGTGATTTGAGAAGAGCAAGTCGTGTCTCAGATTGGAGCAGTTCGTATCTGGGGTTCGTACCTAGAGAGTGTGTAGGACAGAGGTCCTTGTAGAGCGTGCTCTGTGTTGTAGAGCGTAAGCAGTTCGTATCTGGAGAGCAAGGGACGCAGACGTCCTGGTGTTGTGCTCTGGACCAGATAGCATAGGCCGAGTATCCTTGTGTTGGGGGATTCGAAATTGATCTCCAGTAAAGTGAATCTAACGTGCATTGAGTGTGAGGAAGAAGGTGTAATTTGAACAGTACACAGCCAACCTTTACTGTATTTAATTTAATGTTGAACCGGATCACCTATATCCGAGTTGTAATTGTATATAATTGTAAATAGCGTATTTAGTGGGTACATATATTCTAAATAAACTGTTGATTCAGATAATTGACAGCGTCAGTGTTCATTTACACAATCCTCACAGTGGGTGACCGATATAACCTAATAATATCGGTGGTGGCAGCTATAACTACCACGGACATTCGTCAAAGGTGTGCGGACTGAGAGGAACGTCCGGCAATATTAAAAAATGTGATAAAATGACGTGATTTTGAAAATTTTTGACCTGCATAACCCCTTCTGCCACAGGTAAACGCAACGTCTCCCAACTGCCAGACCGCTTGCAAACGTATTCTACCATAAAAGGGAAAAACATATTAAAAACTGAGCCATGATAAAATGACGGGATTTTGAAGCTTTTTGACCTGCATAACCCCTTCTGCCACAGTTAAACGCAACGTCTCACGACTGCCATACCGCTTGCAAACATATTCTACCATAAAAGGGAAAAACATATTAAAAAATGAGCCTTGATAAAATAACGTGATTTTTGACGTTGCTAGCTCTTAGACTATTAGAATATTTATTCAAGTAATTCAAAATATTGGAATATTTGAAATTAATTCCCCTTTAATCCCTTGGGGACGAGCGACACGTATACGTGCCGCAAAAAGGCTTAAGATTCCGTGTTTATTCACACCAGTAAAATTTTACTGAAACAATTGTCTTATTCAATCGGAGCATTTTTGCGATTTAATAATACAGAAATTTCTGTTTTTAAAATCCTGTGACAAAACATTAAAAATTTTGTAAAATGCTCTCGTCGCGAAGGGGTTAAGTAGTACCAATTCATAACTGACATTCTATAAAAAACATTGATTAAATTCAGACGATTTTATCTAAAATCAGTATTTTTTTTTTTCAGTTTATTTGCTTTATCATCTTAAAATGGATTATTCGGTAAGTTGAGCGGAACGCGCTTCTTTTGTATGTCTGGGACGATGTTTGGCCCATGCAATTGGTCTGGGAGCTTACATAAGGTACTGAAATAGTTTCCCGAGCATCTTATATAAAAATCAAGACTGAGAAAATAAGAAAAGTTCGTAGTGATTTTACCTACCTTTGGTACCTGATACTTGTAAATTGGCCGTCGTCGGTTCAAGCTAAGCAGGTATCACTACGCTCATAGCACGTACTAACACTACTTTATCCAATACATTTTACTTGTGAGAAAATAAGTAACGTCTGGGGTCCCTGGGATCTTGCTCTTTATGTTAACTTCAACATGTAGTAATAACAACCTTTGTCTATTGGCATTTAATAATAATAGTAATAATAGCTTACTTCTCTTTGCGTTGTTGGCAATTCTTTTATTTTAAACATACTTTTCAGCCTTTAATTTAAACATATTGGTTACTTTTCTGAAAGAATAACGTATGAAAAAACGCAAAAAATATTAGAAAGTTGTAATATCTGTTAAATTTTGTTGCAATTTGATGTTTTCCAAGCGTCTTTAAAAGTTCTTCCTTAGTTTATTTCCATATAAAAAAGAATTGAATAGTATAAAAATAACTGCATTCGTTAGTTTTCAGAAAATGACATATTTGTTAAACTTCAGTAAATCTATTTTGGTAACTAGTACAGCTCATATTCAAAATATTAGAATAATTACCTTTTTTTTAGAAATTGAAAATATCGTTTGGTAATTTAATGTCTTTTAATGAAAATATGCAAACGATATTTTTATTAAGAGCTTATTGTTGATTAAACTTACTTGTTATCTTAAATTTAATATCATTTTTGAAAAGATTAATTGCAAAAAAAATTATTTTGAAAAGTCAAAATATTAGAATATTTATTCAAGTGGTTCAAAATATTAGAATATTTCACATTAATTCTCCTTTAATTATTACCAATTCTTAACTGGTGGCATCATTGATTAAATTCAGACTATTTTATTTAAAATCAGTATTCTTTTTTGCAGTTTGTTTCATTTTCGTCTTAAAATGGGTCGTGTGAGTGATATTCCTGAATCTACTAAACTTCGTATGGTTGATTTGTATCGGCACGGTAAAAATCAATGTTTTATAGCGAATTATTTACATTGTTCGCAATCGAGCGTTAGTAAAATACTAACACAAAATTCAAAAATTGGAAAATTTCAAAATAATCGCCGAAATGGTGGCCGAAAACCAAAAACATCTGCTAGAGATGACAGGAAACTGAAGCGTATAGTTAAGAAAAACCGTTTTAAAAGTGTGCGATTCTTGAACCGAAAATGGAAAGAAGAAGGAGTTGAAGTTTCTACATCGACAACATTAAGACGTCTCCATAAATTTAAATTTGAATCTCGTGTACCGAAAACAAAACCTCTCATGACTGCAAGACAAAAGCGTATAAGATTGAATTGGTGTAAATCAAGACGTTTATGGAGCAATGAAGATTGGAAAAATATATTATTTAGTGATGAAAGTATGTTTTGTGTTTCATATGGTAATCAAGGTATTCGACTTTGGAGAATGAAGCAAGAAGCATTTGATAAAGAATGCCTTAAACGTTCCGTAAAATTTGCTGCTAGTGTCATGGTTTGGGGTTGTATGAGTGCAGAAGGACCTGGAAAGTTATGCATCGTCTACGAAAAGGTTAACTCTCTGATATATCAAGAAATTTTAGAATATTACATGATTCCATCATCAGAAGATTTATTTGAAGATGATTTCATCTTTCAACAAGATTTAGCGTCCCCGCATACCTCGGTGTCAACTAAGAATTGGTTCCGCCAACGCAACATTAAGGTACTTCCTTGGCCACCAAATTCACCAGATCTTAATCCCATCGAAAACTTATGGTGTATAATGAAGAAAAAACTTCAAGAAAATCCTCCTTCAAGTAAAACTGAGTTAGTGGCACATATAAAGTCTATTTGGGCTAATATTGATAGAAATGTTTGTAAACACCTTGTATATAGTATGCAAGATCGATTGTACGCTGTTATGAAAGCTAAAGGGGATGCTACAAAATATTAACTACCATTTACTTCATATTCATAAGGTAATATTGTTGCGTAAAATAAAATATTCTAATATTTTGAACCAATCTAAATTTTATTCTAATATTCTGGTGTGTTTAAGGAAGCTGTATACCTAATTTATTGTGCTGTATTTTATATTTTATAAATGTTAAAATCTTATCTAAACATTCCAGATTTAATTTATAAGAAATTTAATTGCATTTACTTAGTATAAAAATAAATAAATGACAAATAATTTTTTCTTATTACTTTTTCTCAATTATTCTAATATTTTGAATATGAGCTGTATTAATATTATTAACGTAAAAGTATTTTTTCACTCAAGTAAAATTATTGTAAATTTTTAATGGCATGATTATAAGGATACTGCTTATAAATTCACATAAATACAATTTTGATATGTAATCCGAGTTATTTTGGAGATACTCAACGATATGATTCGACACGGTTGGAATAACTTTTGATAATTATGATGTAGTATAGAGATTGTAAATAGCTTTTTCAAAACCTGTACTTGCAAAAAAAAAGCAAACCACCATTTTATCATGAAAATGATGTTTCTAATCAAATAAAGGAATTTTGCTATCATTTAACTATTCTTTAGTCGATTTTGAGGCATGGCACGATGCATTATCGTGCATTATGCAGTTTTGTGATGTGAAGACTATTTTTTTATTCGGAAATACTTTGTTAATTACATAAATTTGTAGTACATTTCATGGACTTTCAAAATGCTGTTGAAGATTTTGGATATCTTTTCGAGATAATTTGTAATTTAAAATGTTCAGCGCAATAACTATAACGGGGTAATAATGCCAATCCTTGGAATTAATACCCCGGTTGATTCCCTACAGTGGCCGAGCTACACCCTAAATACTGATTCAAATAAACACAGTTAAAACTGTGCAATGTTTCTAATAATTCTATTTAAGCGGTCCTTTTTAAGCAAAAAGAAGCTCACGGTCTGATATTCTTTTGCCTCATCCCCCCCCCCCCCCTTCCACACCACACCTTTATTTTTCTTACACTTTTACAAAAAATTGAACATTTTCAATAGCTTAGAATGCAATTTGACAATTTCTAAGTTTGTAGAGTTTGTATTTTTAGAATTGAGCAATCTACAGTAAATTATTCCATCTTATTTCATAGTTTTGTTTGCATGGCGTTATTACCCATGTAGGTGGGTAATAACGCCAAATAGCATTGGTCAAGAAATCACGCCATTACATTTTATGAATACATATCTGTTAAATTATTTTTTTTATATATAGATAGTCAATGAGTTGCTGTATCAAATCATATATTTGTTTGAAAAATACAAACTAAAACTGAGCCGTGAAAATTGGTCGAACCTTAATGTGGCGTTATTACCCCCAGGGTACCTTATTATTATTATTTATTTTTTCATTGGAATTGATGAAATTGTGTTGTTTTCAAATGTGTTTTGCGTTTTACGAATTGTCTATTTAGCCATCTTTTTAGGTGCGTTCGTAATTATGTAAATACGCAGCATCTATAGTTGTCGTTCAGTCCGTCCGTCTGTCTGTCCGCATATAACAACGCAAAAACTACCCAACCGAATCGCTTGAAATTTAAAATATATAATTATTATATAATTTTGTCGAGTCATTTCAAATTTTATGAAAATCGGATGTATAGATCAATTACAGGGACAATCAAAAGTATTCCGTTACATTACGATCGTTAGGGAAAAAAGTTTTAAATGCATTTTAATTGTTTGAAATTTAAAACATATAATTATTACGTAATTTTATTTAGTCATTTCAAATTTCATGAAAATCGGATGTATAGATCAACTACAGAGACAATCAAAAGTATTCCGTTACATTACGGCTAATGGGTAAAATAGTTTCAAATACATTTTAATGATGTTAAACTCTTTCAAATATAATAGAATTGACATGAACCTATGAAGTATTGTGTATAACTAAAATATACATTCTGTACAATATGTGATGCAAAGAATATTTATTATTAAATTACAGGGCCACACAAAAGTATTCCACCATATAATGCTGTAAGGGGGAAATTGTTTGGGGCGTGTTTTAATTATGTTAACTATTTCACATTTTATGAATATGATATATACGTTACTGAGGTTTTCTGCAAGTTTCTTCATGTATATTTACAGGAACACAAAGAAGATTTGACCACTATACTATATCCGAAATACTATCTACTATAACAGCAAGATTTGAATATTTTTTAAACTTCGTTATCGTGCGAACGCACCTCATTTGCTAAGATTCACGTGCAATTTCCAACTTGTTTTCACCGTATTAAACTGTGAAGTTTTATTAAAGAATTCTGAATTTATTAGAGATCATAATCCATGCTTAACGCACGATTTTACATTCTTGTCTATACATATCCAAAATATAGTTGCAGACAATTTTTAAACTTCGTGTCTCAGTTCAGTGAACTCAGATGAATAAGACTGTCATGATCATGCTTCTGTAATTCATCTCAATATTCTTATAACTATATTCGTTCCAGTTAAATAATTTGCAAGAAGTTTATCAAAAGACAGAAATAATTAGAATTTTCTTACTATCTGTTTTGGAATCTTGGGCTTTGTTTAGATCTAAATGTCGTATATTTTCCACAATCCTTTAAATATTCTTTTTCAAAAGTAGCCTTGAAGGAAGTCGGCATTCATTGTATTTAGGGAGAATAGAAATTGTATCCATAGCGTAATTCGGGTATGCGGTAATTACATTCATGCTTTTGATTTAGCTTTAAATCGGTTTAAGAAAATCCTACATGTGGAATACGTTATATAATTACTGCATCAAAGTTGTTACATCAAATGATTTAGATCATTTGTTCCACTTTCAGGGTTTTTTTTCAGGGGCAGTGTTATACGCGAAGGCCCTTTAGTCGAACGTTCTAACATGCAATATGTCTTAAGGAAGGTCTCCATACGGGCATACTCAGAAAAATCTGAAAAAATTACAGAATGTTCTTCTCATATAGTTATATATGTTTACAAAAAAAATTTCGGCGGAACCTCCTTATAACGTCCGTAAAATAAAAATTTCGTTTATTTGGCGATTTATCTTCGGTTGGCGAAAAAACGAAATTTTGAAAAATACGCTTTTACGCTTCGAATACTTTTTAAAGAAAAAACTTTCTATGATCAATTTATTTAAATAAGTTTAGTTTAAGTAATTTTAGTTTTGCATTTTTACTTTACTTTAAGTGTAATTTTGTCATATACGTTTATATGTACTTATAACAAAATGAAGTTAATATATTTTATCATTTAAAACACAATTTAAATTGATTAAAATTGCTCCAAATTGAAAAATACACTGTTAAAAATCTGCTGCATTTTGTTGCAACGCACTCACTTGCTTGTATAGCAAACGGTTACTTGGCCGTGAAATGGAGCTTTCTCATTGGTTGGAATAGAGATATTATATACAAGCGGTGGAGTGCGTTGCAACAAAATGCAGCAGATTTTTAACAGTGTATGACACGGTCAATTCATCGTGCTATGAAGCATTCTCATTGGTCAGAAGAGAGATATTCTATAAAAGTAGTGGAGTGACGTTGCAGTACATGCTGCAGATTTTTAACAGTGAAGTCGATTAAAATCAATTTCCAGATTCGTTAAAATCGTCTGCTTTTGGCGAGGAAATGCACTGCTCGCGAAATCCCGCGTCGCTTTCAGCTTTTCACGCCAATTATTCCAAACTATTTTATATTTTTACATATCTAATTATGTAATTCCGCCGCTAATTTTCACTGATCCTTTATTACCTACATGAGTAGTTTAATTCGTATTTTTTTCAAAAAATTCTGAGTATGCCCCCAATGGAGACCTTCCTTGTTAGAAGGTAGTGGTGTTTAAAGTTAATGGTAATGAACGTAAGAAGAGGAATACATGCACTCCAGCATGTACGCTAAGTGCGACTTCACGATATAAGCGACTTACGACCCTCTGCTTCTAGCGTATACCTTCTGCTTTTTTTAGACTGCAGCACTGCTTCTGTTTGAAACATGTTAAACAAGATTCTACAGAGGAACGTCAAAGTGTTTATAAAACAGTCTTTTCATAGGGTTACAAAATTTATTAATGTTTTTTTGTATCTTCAGAGTTTAATTATTTATAAACTGTAACAATAAAAATAAATTTTATCCTTTCATTTCAGACTTTATGGATAGTCCATAAGATAGACATGTATCATTAATTAAGAGATATGCACAAAATGCTAATTTCCCTACCCAACGTTTAATTGAGAGTAGACAAAAGATATTGATATTCGGCAAGTGTAGGCAACACGTACTAATCTAATAGCACAGTTAGTCTGTCTGATGTCTGTGTGGAGTTTTTAATGACCAAAAGAGTTACAGTCGCTACAGCGAAACAAACAATGATATCTTTTCTTCGTCTCATTATTGCTTTCAAACAGCAGTCATTTGGTGACTCCACTGTGAAATCATGACTTGCTTTGTGACAAGTCACCGTGATCGTCACCTTGGAGTTTCATTGCGAAGTCACTATGACTGTTGCCTTGTGAGAAAGTCGTTAGGATAATTGATAGTCGCCATTGTGGTGTAACTTTGAATCCTGTCCCCAAGAAACCATCCCGATGACTTCACAGTGAAATCACCAAATGATGGGTCACATTAGATTCATCATGTTTCTTCATTTTAATGCTACCAGGTGATTCACCACAATCCAACGGTCATGTTGATTTCACAGTAAAGTTGTCTAATGATTATAAATTAAAGTAGTAATAAGACGAATAAGAAAAAAAATCACATTTTAATTAATCATAAAAGCTTAGACACGTTTGACTGTCAGGTTAAAGAAAAGGAAAGTCTACTGCAGTGCATTATAGATGTCTCCTTTTTCAGATGACTTGAGTCACATGATGATCGAATACACGAATGCTGGTGCACGAAAGTGCGTCACGTGACCCTAGTGACCTGATACGGAATATGTTTGTCTTCTTTTTTTTTATTAACCTCGGTTTGACAATTTACAACATCGCATCAATTGGCTTATTATTCTAGGGTAGTACTTACTTGTTACGTCAGTTATCTATATTTGTTTCGCTTGACAAACTAACAATTAACAATTGAATTCGAAAATTATCATTTTGAGTTTACCCGTTAATTTGTGGACGCCAGCAGTGGCGCCAACTTATATGAACCCGTGGGGCTTCAGCCCACCTAATAATTTTGAATCATAACGTACCCAATTTTCATTGTTCTAGTTATTCATTTCATTGTTATTTCATTATTCATTTTTCTCCTTAGAATAAAATTTATTTTGCCAGTGACCATGATTCTCTGACTGACACCCATAAATCCCAAATGACTGAAATGTTTTGCTTCATATTTAACTTTCGGCTAGATCATTTTGTATTTATGTTCATGATATCATGACATTACAATAAATATCAGTGTCTTCATAAGAAAAAAAAGCATGATAATATAATTTAATAAAATTGCAACTTTATTAAAACGTGATATCTTGATTTAAAATTTTCATTTTTAGGTGCGTTCGTAATTATGTAAATACGTAGCACCTATTGTTGTCGTTCAGTCCGTCCGTCTGTCCGTCCGTCCGCATATAACAACACAAAAACTAACCAATCGAATCGTTTGAAATTTAAAATATATTATTATTACATAATTTTGTCGAGTCATTTCAAATTTTATGAAAATCGGATGCAAAGATGAATTACAGGGGCAATCAAAAGGATTCCGTTACATTACGGTTAATGGGGAAAAATGTTTCAAATGCATTTTAATGGTGTTACACTCATTCGAACGTAATAAAATTAATATGCATCTATAAAGTAGATATTATAATATACATTTTGCATAATCTGTGGTGCAAAGAATATTTGTTATTGATTTTAAAGGCCACACAAAAGTATACCATTGGATAATGGTATAGGGAGAACATTGTTTGGTGCGCGTTTTAATAGTAATTATTTACAGTTTTATGAGATTGATATATGAGAGTGATATTTTTAAAACTTCGTTATCGTACGAACGCACCTCATTTGCTACGCTTCGCGTGCAATTTCCAACTTGTTTTCCATCTGTCAACCCTTCAAAGAAAGATAAACTGGTCACATCATTTTACAAAAATATATTTGAACCCACTTAATATTTTTGAACCAACCCAATATTTTTCAAAAGTTGGCGCCACTGGACACCAGTATATGTTTATGCACTCGTGTGACTACCACATTATTGATTTTAACAGCAAAAACTTGTGAGGATTAATCATTATTTTGAGCTTCAGACCTCGAGGTAAACACGAGATACATACGGTAACTACTTGGAAGAGCGATTCATTAAAACAGGCTTGAGGAAAAGAATCGATGATCAGTCGATCTAGATCAGTCGGACGACATAAGAAGAACGGCACCGAAATAACAGCCGTCTTTATCCGTAGCCTTTGGGTTTCGAAGCGAAAGTGGAATGCATTCGTTTAGTGAAATGTAGAAGATTCCGTGTAGAAGGCGGGTGTGGCAAGATTTCACTTATTCGGTTCGAAATAGAAAACGTTAGTTTTAAAATATGGGAAATTTACACATCTGGGACATTTAGTCATTATATGCTGCATTTTAAGGAGTTTAATTTTAATCCTTAGTTTGTTATTATTATTCTTATTCTCATTATTATTATTTTTTTTTTTAGTGTGTAAAAGTAGAAGTTGTAGTTTTAGTAGTAGAATGTCAAAAATGTTGTTTCATTGAAAGAAAGATATAAAAAGTAAACAGACTTTCTATTTATTTTAAGCTTGCTAAATTAATTTTTTAAGAACTTTCTTAGGGTTCTTTATTTTATTTTTATTTTTCTCAAAGGAAAAAAAAGTTATTTGAATTTTGTTGTAATTCATTTTAAGGATTTTAAATTAATTCTACAAACACACTTTTTTAAGGCTCGTTGTTATTATTATTATTATTAAACAATGTTATTGAAATTCTATTTTAATTTATTTTCAGTTGGCTGAATATGTTTATCTTTAAGCACTTTTACAAGGTTCGTTATTTTTTTTCTCTTTCTCAACAACAACAAAGAACAATGTTATTTAAATTCTTCTCTAATCGTTATTTTGTTTTTGTTTTCTGAAACAAACAAAAACAGTGTTATTTAAATTCTTCTCGAAATTATAAATTTATGTCCGATGGTAATGTAATTAAAGTTCATGAGATATTTTAAGTGCTACTGGTAAAGAATTCATTTTTTACTTTTTAGATTTATAATACTGCTTAGTCTTTCCCTGATAATGCAACACTATATCTCAGATTCGTTAATTCAATAAATTGTGTCAGTCTGAATTTAAAGCATGAAACATTTTAAGGTTTCATTAAGGATTGGTTTAATACTTGATGTATCTTTTTTTTTTTTTTTAATTTGAAGTCTCTAACTGAACTCTTTTGACTTTCTTAAACATTATTATCCATTAAAAAATCTACACATATATTTCATGGTATTAAAATTGTAATATATTTTTTTTCCAATGACAATTAAATTAATTTCTTATATATCCTTTTTGTACTTAATTATTTTATCTCTTAACTCTTTTGGATCTGGTGTGCTATTAATAGTACAGATCTTTTCATCAAGCATTATTTTATCTTAGTAATCACTTTTGATACTATCTACATATAGAAATAATAGTATATGGCTATGCATCTCCTATTATGACCTAATATTATGTTTTGACTTTTAGTAATAACAACAATAATAATAAAGTTTAATGAATTATCTTTGCACCGTCGGCCAGAGATGTAAAAATGTAGGTGCCAGAGGGCAGTCGCTCACCACTAAACTTTAAAAAGTTTTATTCGCTTTAAAACTTAATAGCATTCTTAGAAGAATTTCACACGAAATATTAGGCAAAAAATAACGATTAAATTTAGTGGTGAAAGGCTGCCTGTTGGCGCCTAGATTTTACACCCCTGCCGTTAGCGATTCCCCTATTTTATAAAATCATTTCGTTCTTTAAATTTAAAATATAGGTTATTTTCTGAACAAATGATGTATGATGAAACGCAAGAAACATTAGAAATTTGTAATATATGTTAAACCTTATTGTAATACGAAATTTTCCGAACTTCTCCAAAAACTCTTCCTTAACCTGTTACCATATAAATATGAATTAAATAGTACACAAAATAAGTGCATTTGGTACATTTCATACTATGAGATAATCTTTAACCTTCAAGAAGTCTATTTAGATAGCTATAATTAACATTATTATAGTAAAAGTAGATTTGTTCTCAAAAGGGGGAAAAAAATTCGGATTCGAAAAAGTTTAAATTTTTTTTTTTTTTTTTTTTTTTTTTTACTCATTGCTTTTTGAAATATAAATTTGCATGTATAAATAATAAAATGTAACTGCTTTTTATAACATTGAAATATCTAATGCGTTTTCTGCTGAAAAAAAAAAAAGAATAACAGCAATTTATTTTATCGTTTATAATATAATATTGAAGTTTTCGTGGTCCAATATTAAGTATACAAGAATGGAATAAATTTATCTTATTGTTATGTTAAAAATTTTATTCACAGAAATGAGTTGAAGATCAGCATCATAATAAAACACATATTCTGAATTAATTAACCTATTTATGAGGATCAACCGTCATACTTTTATTGTTGGCGAAATTATTGGGTTTCTGGCATTTAAATGTTATTATGCAACGATGGTTATGTTTTTGATCAAATTCCTGTGTCAGAAAGGTTGAAGTGCTGCCAAAACCGTTTTGTAAACTACACGACACGCGAGCCCTGCTATTCAGCTGTGCATGAAATATATTCCAGTCATCTTTAATTATGTCAATAGTACATAAAAAGAAAAAGGAAAAAAATAGAAAAATGAATTTGACTAATTCAGTTTAGAATTTCTGAGTCATGAAGATAATTACTTCATAAAAATGTATTTATAAATAAAATGACATAAGAAAAATTAACAAAATATCATAGTGTGCTTTCTAGAAGAAAATTTGCCATCTCATGTTACAACAAAGTTCAGAAACATCTATTGCAATATATTTGTTTAAAATAGTACAGTGTGGCTATTAATTAAATTTCCATATTTGGAGGTATCTTTAGCTATTACTAATGAACTTATGTGTAGATGGATGAGGTTTTGGGCATAATGTCTTCACTAGGTCATATTGTGTGTAGTATTTACTCAGTCATTTACCATTTCGGGATTGATAAAATTAGCACCAGGTTACTTTAAAATGAATCGCTCAGAATTCCGAATTAGACTGTAATAGTCTTTCGGGGCCCAGGATCAAGAAAAAATGGTTTATTAATATGAAGGGTAATTGTTAAGCCACAAATTTGTATTTTTAGTTGTCGTTCTTTTGGTGACAGTTCTTACCGTACATGTAAATACAAATTATAGAAATTGCTGATAAAATATTGTAATACTTTTTTTAACTTTTAATCTTATAAACATAAAAAAATATATATATATTTGATCGAAATCTTAAATTGTTATTTTATAACACATAATTTTCGAATATAAGTGTTAAATAATTATTCTCACAAAATTACGATATTTTTTGCATTAATGTATCTTTTAAGCTACTGCATGGTACAAATTTGATTCCTTGGAATTTGTCTCGTTAGGCTTTTAAAAAGTTTGTGCCACATAACAAGAAATTTGTTTCAAGTCCTTCACCTGTTATTATTCTTTCAGAAAAAATGTATATAAATGCTGAAGTTATTTATTTAATTAATTATTCCAAAGAAATAAATGAATAAATAAATAAAATTAAATGAATAAAGCATAACAAAGTCGGTACATTGTTACTTAAAACTTCACCTAAAAAATAAGACAGAGGTATAATTATTAAAAAGAATTATTAAAGTATAAAAAAATAATGTGAACTAAATACTAACGTAAATCATCATTTGGCAGACGATAATTTCAGACAATAACTATCTCTTTATTCTAAATGAATAATGTATATAATCAAGCAAGTGGCAACACATAAAAAAAAATCCAGATATTGCTAAACGATGTAGTTTCTGGTTTTTAGACTGATAACATCCGATTGTTGCTCATAAAGATCTTTTTTTCTCTCGATGACCGTATGTATCCTCAGGGATTGTTTCTCAAGCAGGGTGGAGTAATCCTTCCAAGATACATCGGATGAGGAAGAGGGCTCGGGAAAGAGTGGGTCGTGCGTGACATGAAAATCTAATCGATGCTTACACACCCAAGATGAGGAATCACTTTCTCCGAAAACTAGATTTATGGTTGATTCTTTTTTAGACTAATTAGCTACGGGGTGAAAAGATCGCAACGGAATGACTTGTGTTAGAAAGTTGATTATGCAATGCATTTTTTTTTTACACATGAAAATTCTAGATTTGTGAAATTTAAGGCAAATATTTAGTACAGAGAAACTTAAATGCGGAAAATATCGGTTACGTAATCCTGACTTAGGTTAAGCAAGATTAGGAATTTGTATGGTTCCTGAGTAAGGTATATCATATAATTATATAACCTTACATACCTTACATAAGTTATTTTATATTGAAACTTATGTAACAATCTGCTTATTATATGCATCAAAAGTATTGAATTTAGTGATTTATTTACTTTTTCTGCAATATGGATAAATTTTCATTTTGTAACCCATGATAAATCACCTTCATGATTTATAATGCCAGGGTTCTGTCCAGACTTTTCTCACAGAACCCTGTTTTTGTGAAATTGTGAATTTTTTTCTTATTTTTGTGAAAATTCTAGTCAGAATTTTGTGAATTTTCAATTATCGATGTCTCCAGGTTCTATTTTTCATATATAAAAAGCTGAGTAATATGCTCTTTGGTGAATTCAACTGCTCATTTACAAGCCAGATTTTATTATTAAATGATTAAATTTGTGAAAACTTCAATTTGACGGTGAAAAAATTCGGTGAATGGTCTATTTAAGAGACAAATAATTTTGTGAAGGGTCATGTTTTGGGATAAAATGTTTTGTGAAAAAACCTGTTTGAGGATAAAAAAAAATGTGAAGGGTCCTGTTTTAAGATAAATTATTTTGGGAAGGAGGCTTTAAAGAACCTAAAATTTTCCTAAACAAATCCCTGAATGCAGATTATAAAACCATTATAAAGCAATATTAATTAATCATTTACAAATGCGATGGGAAAATAAAAATTGAAAATAAATTCATACCTTTTATGAAAAATACCAAAGTAAAATTTATAGTAATATAAGGCGTAAATAAATGAAAAATAGAGAAGAATATTATTAAAAAAAAGAAAAATATTGCAAAAATATATATATATATTTATCAAGTCAAGGCAGAATAATCATGCTAAAATATCTAAAGTTCCAACGATTATTTTATTATTTTTAAAAGAAAAACCACTATCTTTATTTAAAAAAGTTTTTTATATAAGAGAAATTGTAAATGTTTTTTTAAATAAAACTTCTTTTTACAAGAAAAACAATTATTTTTATTTTAAAAGGTATTTTTATATAAGAGAAACTGTAAATGTTTTTTAAATAAAATTTAAGACAATGATTTATTCAAATATATCATATTAACTGTACAAATTTTCATATTCTCATTTTTCATGCCTTATGAAAAATTATCCAGAAACAAATATTGCATTAAGAATCTATTTCAAATTTGACACGCAGTTTAAAATTCTATTCTGAATAATATAAACAATAATAATATAAACAATAACATAAATTGTAATGTAAACAAAAAAATGAAAATAATGGAAACATGATTTTGAATTAAACGTATCACATTTCCTGCTGAAATAGCCTCATAGATATTTAATTAAACCTCTGAATATGCGATTATTGTTTATTGTTTACCTATCTCCCACTGATTTACAAATTAGCAATTTCTTCCAACTTCAATTTAAAAACAATTTTTTTTTCTTTTCCTGCATCTTTTATATACAATGTAAAATAAATTGAATTGCATAAATTTGGAAGTACTTTACATCTTTCTATAATCGTCTTTACAGGGAAATTGATAAAGATTGAAACAATAGACTATTTACTTAAATATTGCCTCAAGACATATACTTCCAATTGTAAAATTTCAAAATTTGAAAACATAAGTTTCAACTCCATGTGTGTGTGTGTTTGGGGGGGGGGGGGGTTGAGAAAATACAAATACGAATTTCTTATACTGACCTCCTAGGGTAAATTTCCAATTAGTGAAATTTTACTTATTCATTCCTGAATTAAATGCAAAAAATTCTTTCTTCATACCTGAAAAACTCACAGATATATACTTGTTTAAATAATTTATAATAGACCGGGAGCCAGCAGCACAGACAATCACTTCATCGAGTTCACGGATGAAAATCTAAGATTAGTTAAATCCGTATTCGCATATTAAAATTTATTCTGTCTGCCAAATCATATCTTTGTGAAAAACATCTAAAAACCCGATTTTAACGGCTTGCTCGTAATTTACCACTGTGTTTTTCTGCACCCAAAAATATGAAAACATGGAGGAATGGGAGGGAAATGGGGTGCAGGAAAATACAATGTGAAGGTATGAATCAACTCAAATTGGGTTTTAAGTGTTTTACACCAAGATATGACTTGGCAGACCAGTTGTGTTTTAATATGCGAATGGAGATTTAAGATATCCTAGATTTTTATCTGTGAACTCTGTGCGGCACATCCCTAGTATCAGGTTTTATGGGATTAGACACAAACTGAAATTCGTGCAATTTAAGAAACAAGTGTCATTTTAAAAATTCCGGGAAACATGTAATAAATAGGACAGAGTAGCCGAATTTGGACCACTTGACATATTTTCTAGTGCAATTCACTTAATTTTTGCAATATCTGCAAAATATCAATACACGGGGTCAAAATACTCATCTACTAACTAAATAAATCTTTAGAACAGTTTTTTTTCGAATCTTAAATTTTATTTCAATTTTGAAAAAATTGCCAAAAAAGTGGTCAAAATTTAACAACTAGTCGCCTAAGCTGGAACCGCAGTTTCGTAAATTGAACCGAACAATATTAGGCTGTTTTAATAAGTAGAAAATATAAGTAATTTCATAAAAATCAAAGTTTGCAAGAAATGAAACTATAAAGCAATAGAACAGTAATGAAATATAATGAAATCAAATGTATGAAAGCAAGAGTAATTGTTTAAATCAAAATTTATTTAAAATATAAATGAAAGTTAATAAGTAATCAAGAATGTCATTTACAGAATTAATTGCCAATTATTTAAATGCCATGTTAAAAGTGGTGCAAAGCTTGCACACGAATTTCTTTTTTTCATTTTGCATTCCAGCGCACATGGAACCACATATGTCAATATGAACACTAAATCATTTCTCCTGTTTTATTTTTCTTACAAATTAGGCGAAACCTATCATCACTGTAATCATTTTTCTTTTAGAATCTGAATCATATGACATTGTATTATTTTGAAAGAAAGGTTTTCTTTAACTTATATCTGTAGTTCTTCCCTTCAATCCTTTTTTTTTTTTTTTTTTTTTTTTTTTTTTTTTTTTCAAATTGAATTAGACCTATTTTTAAAATTTTTTCTTCCAGTTGCTTTTGTGCTTTGAGAGCTCCTTTTTTTTCAATCCACGTTTATTTTATATAGCAAAGATGTTAATGACGCTCTGTTTTGACTCTCTCATTTACCTTGACGTAGCTGATTTTGGCAAGAGAAATAACATTTCCAACGATTATTTGGATTTTTGGGAGATTTTGTAGATGCAGCTTTCTTGTTAGTCTCTTGACAACTTAATCTTTCCTTTCTGTTTCCTAGATCTTTGACGATGGCAAAAGAGTGAAATTCCCCAGAACTGTAAAAAATCTGATTCCCCCGCCCCCAACACCCCCTAATCTGGAACCGCAAACATCCTCCCTGAGGAAAATGTCTCTATTCAGCAATGCAAAACATGTACTCCGTCGGAATAAAAGATTTAAAGAATTTTTAAAAAATCATACAAAATAAAAGAATAATGTTAAGAGACTACACTAGTCACGCGAAGACACTGGCAAGCTAATGTTAGACCTATGGGAGCCTTCTTTTGAAATTTCTCGTTCGCATCTTAATATTATTAAATTATGTTTTTCGCTAAGGATGGACGAGGCTCATCTTTAAACCGAGATAGTTTTTAATTTTTCGATTTTTACTGCAGATTTTTTTGACGTCACACTTGGCTGAATATATATGAGGACTCAAGAAGCAAAGGGGTATAAGTGACAAAATTGAAATAATTGAGTTAAGTGCACAGGGTATCTGGAAATATGCTTTTTTTATTTCAGGTAAAGAAATATAGGTCATTTTCTGATTATTTGGGGAGTTATAGAGATAAACCACTTTTTTCGAAAAACAAACAATATTGATTAATTATACATTTAAAGAAAATTGTACCCTATTTTTTTTAACAGTTACTGAAATGAGAGTTCAAAGATTAGAATGCAACAAGCAGATGTTTCGTATTTCAATTTAGTCAATTGTTATTGATGTTCCAATTTACCATCAATTATCTTTAAACTCAATTTACTCCAAATCGACATTTTGTCACTTGTACCCCTTGGCTTCTGGGCTCCTCATGTATAAAAAATATAGAAATTACAGTCCATTCAATAAAATTCCTATTAAATGTTATATAATGCAATTTCTTTTGATACATTCTAATAAAAAATGTCCTTAAAAGTACTTTCAATAGACATTACATTTCTAATAACATAAATAAAGCAATTAAAGGACTTAGAATTTCGGATAGTTTTTTTACTAGCATGTCACTCTGTGATGTGTGCAAGGTAAAGGGCCTTCTGCTTATGCTGTATAAATATGTTTTTTAGTTTTTTTTTAAATTTCTAATTAAAATTTATAATTTATAAAACAAATATATGAGGAAGGTAACAAATTCTGTCCTTTAGAAATATTTTTTCATAATTGAAATATGATTGTCATTGAAAATGAATGTCATTTTCCTGGACATCATATTAGTTCTTTAACATACATAAATATGACACTTCAGAATGATTCTTCTTATTTTTGACACCCACCGTGCACCTGTCTCAAATTTTGTATCGCAGAAAATTGGCGAGTCTTTAATTTTAATTTAAAAAATGAACTCAATTATTTAAGACATTAAATAAGTTATTTTGTTATTGTCGTTGTATGAAAAGAAACTTCTTACACATTATCCTTGCATCTTTGTAGATCAAGATAAATCAATTTCGTGTGACCTAAAGAAAAAAAAAGATGAGCTTGAGGTCTCATAACAATAGCAAAGAACTTAATTGTACCACACGCAGTGTGATTATAATATGCAAGGGTGTGCTTGTATAAGAACACGTTCCGGTCAATTTCATGAGAGTCAGAAATGAGGGGTGATAGGGTGGTTCACCAAGAATGAAATTTTTTATTTTTAACATTCAGTTATTCTAGTTTTCAGGGAAAATAATGTCATGCGATTCATTTTCTCCCCGTCTGCTCCATTTATGATTGTTTACGATAGAAGAGGAGAAATGACATTGTCTGGTTTTCAGTGAAAATGAAATCAAAACAATGTTATTGATCTAGACACTGTGAAGGGAATGCATTTTCGAGGACTTCCATTCAAAACATGACTAGTATGAACGCGAATTTAGCATGTTACTTTTTTTCAGAACCAGTTTATTTTTACTTTCTTTATTTGTTTTTCTTTCTTTATTTATTTTTATTTTATTTTATTTTTATTTATTTATTTATTTTACTTTTTCTTCTTAATTTTTTCATTTTCCGATTTTTTGATTTAAACAGGTATGTAAAATAGTTCAAATTTATTTCTTAGAAAGACATGGATGCATCCTATCATTTTACGAAAAATAAGTTAAATTAGTAAATAAATTATGATAATGTATTTGGCGATATGTGAATATCTATTATACTTTATCTGTGCAAGTAGATAACTGTTAAAAAAATTGAAATGTGATTGATATAATAATACATTATAAAAAAGTTATATTTAATATTTTATGAAGTACAGTGTATGTATAATTACACAGTGCACTAACATTAATGTGACCACCTGTCAAAAGCCAGAATAAGCATCTTTCGGAGTGCTAACCGCTGTGCAACGTACAGGAAAAAGAATCATTTAGGTTTTTGAAGGTGTTTACTTTGATATTGAGCCACGCCATTGCTGTACCGAGTCCAGTTGTACTAGGTTACGCGGTTGAGGATCCATGATGCGATCCATAGATCAAAATGATCCCAGATTCTCGATTGCGTTTATGTCTGGGGAGTTTGCCTGCAAGGAGAGTACTTTAAACTCATCCTGATGCGATTCAAACCGCACACATACACTATGAGGTGTATGACACCTCCAGGCCCGTAGCCAGGATTTCCATTCGGGAAGGGCTCAAATTTTGATTTTTTCCCCCTGATCTGACCGTAATAATTTGCCTGATTTAAAGCGTAAATAAAAAATAAATCAGGATAAACCTAAGGATCCTAACATAGAATGCTTGGCCATGTCAAAAATTCTTTTGTATTGTTTAGATTTCTGTTAGAATTTTTGGTTTTCAGAAACACTTTCAGGTTCCAAACCGATTTGGTAGCCGGGGGTGTTTTTAGGGGGGGGGGATTTCAACAAAAATTAAAAAGCACATACTAATAATGTTTTGGATGAGTCACATGTTTTCCATGAGAAAAAAAATATTGAAATGCAACAAACAATTTGAATAGACTAAAACGCAGGATCAATATTAGCAAGCGGGTGTCTCGCATTACAAGTGCGGGGACTTAAAATATTAATCCATAGATGAAGTTAATTGCTACAGATACATATTATCATAAAAAATATATTTATATTTCATATTCTCTTATGACAATAATTATAAGTGAGGATTCTTGGTACAATAGACCAGTCTTCGTGACTTCTTCTCACTAGGGAACGTTCCCAGGTGCAAGCTGTGGATTTGGACAAATGTGATATCAAAAGAAAGATCTCGTCATGTACGTTAAAAAGTGAAGTGTAACTACCCGTCTGAATCCAACCGTTTTCGAGATATCAGCATTTGAAATGAGAATAAATATATAAATAAATTGACAGATAGGTATATAAATTATTCGCAAGTTAAGCCAGGCTAAGAAAAACATTCTATTTTACTGACTATATACACATACAGTTTATTCATTACGCCACGCCACACATTCGCCGAAAATTTTGCATAAAACAAAGTGCTTGAAATAGCAAAAACAGATGGAAAAGCTCTCCGAATGCAACCGTATGCGAAAACTTCGTAGAATGCGAAGTGCCTGTCTAAAAGAAAGGAAATAATTGGCAATGAGTGGATGTAAAGGATTTTACTCGTAGCCCAGGAAAAGATATTGGCAGAAAGATTAAAAACAATGCTAAGAAAATTATATGCCCGCTTGTCAATTTATTTATTTATTCATTCACACTTCAAGTGCTGATATCTCAAAAACTGTTGGATTCGTTCGGGAGTTCCATTGCACTTTTTAACGTACATGACAAGATCTTTCTTTTGATACCACACTCGTTCAAATCTCCAACTTACACCTGAAGGTTCCCTAGTCAATAGTGAAGTTGGTTACCTTATCAGGATTTACTGTAGTATTCCAGTGAATGGAAATCATTTCAAGACTACTCTGTATTTCATCAATCATATTGGTTTGAGACAAAGATTTAATTATTTTCACTGTGGCAAAAGACTTTTTAGTCTTGGCTTGCTAGCCAGAATTGTAATCAAGACTGTTAAAAAAAATATTTGATCGTATTGTAATATGGTGCAATACAGTACACATTAGTTGTTTTTTTTTTATCATCTGTATGCGTCAACATTGGGAATCATCTCGATCATAATTCATATTCAGCTTTCACTTGCAACATTGACATTTTATTGTCAAATATTGAGAAGATTATCTAATTGATAGGTCTAGATTAATCTTGATTTTCCATGTAGTAAATACTGGAAGAAATGCTTGGAAATCTGATAAAAGTCTTCATTCGAAATAAACCTTTTATTCAAATTTTAATGAGGCTTTTTACTCAAGGATTAAAAACCATGACCCTGTTATACTATTCAGCATATGTAATTCGAGGGATTGCATGTGTTTGCCTTAATGTTAATTTTGGAGTTTGAATGGGTATCTTCTCCAAGTTCTGATGCAGAATTAAATATCTCACAAAAGATTTCCATTACATTTTCCTTATGTCTGTGTAAAATAATTAGGACATCTTTAGCATGAGTTACAGCCGATATCATGCCACATGATTTTTCTGGAACAACCGACAGTGGCTTTATCAGACTGCATATGAAAAGCTTGTCACAAACAAACGGGCTTATAAGAAAATCACTCGATGACTGCCAAGAAAGTTCTAGCTGTAGGAAATATATTTCATATGTTTTCCCGAAATATGTCCTAAGTTAATGCACATGCATTTAAACAGCTCAATAAAAGTTAATATGCTTTCATGCCTTCGACAAATCTTGTGTCGCAAAAATAAAAAAATCTTTTTTTTTTTTTTTTTTTTTTTTTTTTTTTTTTTTTTTTATACATGATGAAATTGTTTTTAGAAGTAATAAATTTACTATTGGTTCATTTCATAAAACATTTGCTACTCCATTATCAGTTCCAAGAAATTTCAGATGGCAGGAATCAGCATGCTGATGGATAATGCAAGGTTTAACCATCGGCTTGTATAACGGGTGTTTTTAATTTTTAGACACATTTGACGAATTCTAGACTAGGCTTTAATAACATGGCCAAAAATATAGGCTGCTCCATCATATGCCTGTGTACGGAAACCCTACATAAGAGTATCCAACCCTAAAATTGATAATTCTTCAAAAGACAAAGAATTTTTTTTTTTTTAGCTAGACAACTCTGTGTGACTTTTTTTTCTATTAAAAATTCATATGCAAACTATTCAAAGCAAAGTCGTTCAATGAAAAACACGGAGACTTTCGGCTTCTCAACACCCGATCATTTTTTCTTCGTATCATTCCTTTTTAGAATTTTCTGCTACTGGATTTTTTTAAATAAAAAATCTTTAACACTTATTACGCCGTTTTCAAAGGTATATTTTTAAAATCATTAATTTTTCCAGGATTTTACATCATAGGTGACTATTAAAAGCCTTTGGCTTTTTTCTTTACAAAACGTTTTAACAGTGACTATATCTTTAGGTTTTCATTACTTGCGAGATATTAATAGGTAAAGAAAATTCAGGGATATAATATAACGCGCAAGTAAATGTTTTACATTTTATTCTTCACGTTAACGTATACGCTATGTGCGTTTTTTTAGTCAAATTGTGGTGTGGAATTGCGCGTATCAAATTTTACAGTGCATAAAGATAGTTAGATTTGCGTTTTAAGAAAAATTCATATTTTTAGGGATAGATACGAAGGACGAATATATTCGAATGAGACATATAACGGGGGATTACAGTACATGTAACTGAATACCTTTATTTTTATAACTAAAAATGTATCTAGTTTTAATGTAATTAAAGATAAATACAAGAAAAACATAAATTTTCATTATCATTAGCAATAACTTTTTAAATTATTTTTTAACTTTCGGGAGGGGCTTCAGCCCCCTTAGCCCCCTCCCTCGCTACGTGCCTGGACACCTCCCATAATCCTGCTGGTAGATGCTATCATCCTGAGGAAATACAATTCGCATGTAGGGGTGGACAGTGGTGTAGTCGAAAAAATATCAGAAAATATACGCTCTAAGCAGAGAGTATATGCTCAAGGCAGAGATTATATCCTACAGTGTATATACTATAGCTTTTTGAAGAAACAGAGGGTATACGCTCTTCCTTGAAAAAATCCAGAAGGTATACGGCTTGCACCCGCGTATACCCTCCATTATATCTCTGGGAGTGGACATAGTCAGTTTTGTACTTGTGGACAGATTTGTACTTGTATTGAGCCATCGTATATTCCACAATGATGAATATACTAAGAGAATACCACAAAAATTTTCCCTAGACCATAATGCTTTCTCGGAACTTTCTGGCAGTTGTTGAAGGGTGCTTGCTTTTAGACTTTCACGCCATATACACCAACGTCAATCTGTCCGATGGAGCATAAATGTGATTCATCTGAAAAGCCCTCTATCGCCACTCAGTGAATGTCCAGTTGCGGTAATTTCGTGCAAATTCCAGCCTTCGTCGCCGATGAACAGCAGTCAGCATAGGTGCATTAACCAGGCGTCTGCTGAGAAGGCTCATACAAAGGAACATTCGCTGAACCGTCTGAGAAGACACTGTTGGTTGCCCCTTGTTTCATCTGGGTGGTCAGTTGCTAAACGGACACGTCTATTCGTCCGATCGCATCTCCGCAACTGTCGTTCATTTATTTCATCTATGGCCTGTACTGCTGCACATTTTCCACGTCGCTGATTTTTGATTAGTTCTATTTTACCATGAACGGTGTACTTTTACCACGGTGGGAAACGAATTTACGAAATTAGCCATTTTGGAAATGCTTCCACCCTTGGCCCGAAAGTCAATAATTATGCCATTTTGGACGTTGATTAAATTTTTCCATTTCTGCATTATGCCCAGGATTGCAATGTTTTCCGATACCCTCGGACACATTTTATATACTCTCCACTGCAATGTGCTGCTATCTGTCTTCTGTGATTGGTTATTTCACGTTGACGTCGAAAGTAGATATTAGTCACATTAATATGACTGGCTTGTGTATTAATTATATGAACATTCCGGTTACATGTCACTACAGTTCTACTGAATATATAATAAAGAAAAGATGGATAACGTTTTTGTAATTGTCCCTATGGTTGATATTTATTTTCATTCAATACAGTGAAACCTACCTGAAGGACTACTTCTTTATGGAGACCGTCAACACAGCACACAGCAGGGGGCCTCCGTGGCTGAGTGGTTAAGACATCACGCCGCTGATCGTGAGGTTGTGGGTTCGAATCCCACTGGCTCCATTGCACACACTCTTTGTGTGGAGCTCCTGGTTGTACTTCTCGTGTGTTGTAATATTTTCTTGTGTGCTATCGCGTCCCTGTATACTGACGATGGCTTAAAAGCAGGCTTCATGTCGAGCACACAAGTCAGATGTATGTTGTTCAATAAGCACACAGCAGCAGTATTTACATATCTTTCCAATACGCATTCACTGCGCATATCGCATCATGCATGCGCGCATCATGGAATGATGTTAAGCTGCCGATGAACTCGTGACTCGTCGTAAAAGACTGCATCTTGTAGCTACCGGTATTCATCGTATGATTATCATGTATTTCGTCATCCCGTCATTATACAAGCGCGTATGGAAGAATTGTCACCATATTTCGTCTGGAAAAATATTTAAATACTGCTTTTGATGTGTCCAATACTTTGTTTTTTCCTTGCACTAGCTGTGACGTCATACTTTGTTTTTTGTAATTTGCTCATAAACTATAGATATTGTTCTTTGATTACTGTTTATGCACTCCCAACGAAAAATTTGGCTGTGCAGCGTTTGAGTGCTATTTATGGTACACCCTGTATATGAACAACGTGAGTTTTATAACTCGTCTTATCCAGAAAATCAAATTTTGGTAAATCGCGAAAAACTTCTGACTCATTTCTGCTTTATTGGTTTTATCGTAAACGAAGATTTTACAGTGCTATAAATAAATAACAAAACTAGTATCCTCCCCACCCCCCCCCCCCAATCAAATTACAGTTTTTTTTTTTTTTAATGCAGATTTTCCAATAGAATAACATATTGATACAGAAAACTCGGATTTTTAAATTTTAGGCAAGGCGAGTTTTGAAACTCGTCTTCATAAATGGTGGCAACTCAGCATGAATATATTTTCTTCATAATGTTATTTAGTAAATATATTTTTCAATGCATCATAAAATAGTGTTTGGAGCGAGTGATTGTTTTCAGAGGTTGGAAATATACAGTGTCAGGGCCGTAGCCGGCGACTCAGCCCCCCTCTAAAAAATTTTGAGCCCCCCTGGAAAAGATACCAAGGTCACTAGAATTTTATGTTCCAAAAATCCAAATGAAATTCTGTTCAAAAACCTAATTTAAATTTGTAGCCCTCTTGTAGTTTTGAAGAAATACTAAATTGTAACTAAAATGAGTGTTTCAACACCCGCTCATCTTATTCGCAGATAGGAAGGTAATATGATGTTTAATATTGAATTAGTTATGAACTCGAATGTTTCTTCATCTTTTTCTTTTCTTAGCGTAAAATGAAGTTATTACAGCAGTTTAATAAGAAACATAGTACATACAATGTGAATATGCACTACTTTATCTTTCTGCATTAGAGAGAGAGGGGAGAAAATATGTGATCCCCCCCTACATTTTCTTGAGCACTCCCCCCCCCCCCTTGTTATTCACTTTCAGCTACGGCCCTGTACAGCGTGCTCCTAAAATTTTGGAAGAAATTTCAGGAACGTTAATGTGGCGAAAGCAATAATTTTTTGCACAGGAAAACAGCATCGCCTTAATACATTCCCCTTATTCCACAAAATCCCCTTATTCCCCAAAAAAAGAATATATTCATTCAGAAATATAGGGTGTCTTACTCACCTCAACTGAACCCGAATTTTCTTCCACGATTTTAAGAATAACGAAGAACTTTAATGAGATTTTCATCATGTTAACTTTACTTTGTATGATTTCTGTTGACATCATTGAAAGTGATTGAATTTTGGTTAGCGATAAGATATCCAGCTATACTCTGATTAACAGAATGTCTAATCCAGTGTGTTTTGGTGGCCATTTAAAAATTCTTTTAGACCCCGATATACCAGCTGTATTTTGATTAACAGTATGTCTACTACAGTGTGTTTTGGTGGCCATTTAAAAATTCTTTTAGGATATCTTCATTGTGAAAATTACAAACAAAAATCCAAGTAAGTCTTGGTGTGAGATATAACGCATTTTTGGCCGAATAAGAAAATTGTCATCCTGATTTAATTTACAAAAAACTGTCAAAGCCAATTTTCACCTTTTATATATATATGTATATATAAACACCTTGTTTGGGGAAAATCAAGAAACAAATTGCAAACTAATATTTAAAACCGTACATTCATGTATCATTAATTACTATAAATGTCATAATTAATAGTTTTTTTAATTATTATTTTTCAAACAGAAAATAAATTGCAAAGGCAATCTCTTTATCTAAGTATGTTTCTATTTCTTAATTATTCTGAATGTATTCATTTATTAAAAATTAAAAATAGAAAATATGTAACATAAAAAAACAATTTTTAAAGGGTTATTGATTATTGGATTTGGCACACCTTTAATTAATTAATAATTACGTATATTTGTGTATGTAAAAAATTACTTGAAATTTTTTTGGATACATTTTCGTTTTCGTTTTTGGCCGAAAATAGGAAAATCACCAAATTTCGGTCTTAAAATCCTGTTTCGGTCGATCTTTAGTATTAATAGACGCTGACTAATGTATATTGCTTATTTACCCTTGGGGGAAAAAAAATCAGTCTTAATTTATACGCACGCCCATGGAATGTATGAAAAGTAGGTGTGCTTTCTATTGTTTCTGGCATTGTCATCTTTCATTTTTGCAAATTTATTTGATGTATATTCACAGCTTTTGTTTTCCAAATATGCATGTGAAGATATTTAACCGTTTCATAATTATTTTTTCCTATTTCTACTTAGCAGTTCGACTTCCAAGACTCAAGGATATGTTGCATCAGTTGAAAAGGCAAGAAACTTATAAATTTTTAAATAAATAAAGTGCCAATGTGATTTGCAGATTTAGGTCATAATGGGACTTTTTAGAAGCTTCTTTAGGTACATTGTGTTTCGAAATTTGCTATCTGTGAGCTGAGGTTATATATTCTTTTTTTTTTTCTTTTGAGAAACTAAAATACGTTTTTGTCAATTTTGTTCAATTTAAAGCGTTTTAGAAACATTCTTTTCATCGGAAACCCCAATAGATTCACGGATTTTAATATCCTAAATTTGGAAGCAAAAAAAAATTTTTTTTAACTAAAAAAATAATTTTTTAATGCAATGCAATCGTAAAAATAACAATTGTTTTTTATTGTTTTCTTTGTGTTTATATTGCCTATTTAGTTTAATAAAATATATTTATATAGTTTATAGGTGGACTAATATAATTCTATTTCTTAGTTAGTTATTTTTATTTAGTTTTTATTTAGTTGTAATTCTATTTTTTATTTATTACATAATTGCTCCTATCATTTGGCACTCCGGTGTATACTAAATATAGTTCCACTGAAAAAATGTGTAACTAAGTTAAAAAAAAAACTTTAAGCAATTCTGAGTCATGCAGAGTGAAACTTAAGATTATTTTGTGTATTCCTCCATATAATCCAAAGAATTTATGCACTTCCTGTATTATGCAAAAATGTAGTTATACTTAAACCGCATACCGCAATCGAAAACATACTTTCAGCTTTTATCGTTTACAGAAGGAATTTTTTTAGCGCACCCCAGAAATGCATATCAATTTCAAAGTGTTTGAAATAGTGTAATATCTATAAAGTACATCCTAAACAACTTTTTCCTCAAAAAACCATAATGTGACGAAGTTCTTTTATATCTCCGCCCCACCAGTGGCCGAGAGGTTCGGACCTCTCAACTGGTAGACGGCAGGTGCGGGTTCGAACCCAATCGCGGCTGTCGGCCTAACCGTTCGGAGTTTTCGTGGTTTTCTTCGAACCTTGCGTAAATACGGGTTAGGTTCCCTTAGAAAGACCCCCACGAAGGGCACTCCCGCCCGGTCCTATATCCCTAGCGCAGATAATCGGACGTCAAAAATCAACCAACCATCTTTTATATCTCCCTGTAAATGAACTATTGTATCTATTTATTTCATTTTCAATAGAAAACATTCTGGTAAATTTTACGGCAATCCGAGTACATTTACGAAAGCTATTGCAGGGATATGTAGCAAACAGAAAAACCAAGATCGCAAACTCTTTTCAACTATGTTGGAAAGTTTTTAAAACTATTCAGTAAATGTAAACAATTCATTATTTTATAAAAAATCATTCACTGATTCCGATCTTGAACAAATAGATTCAATAACATTATCTCAATTTCTAATTAACAATAAAAAAACAGGAAGTACTTATTTTCAACGCCGAGCCTCTTTTATTCGAAGTTTGTGTATACCACCATGAAAGAAAAGGTCTTTCAGGTTTTCCATCTTAATTAAAACTAGATGATAAATGATTATTGTATGTAAACACGTTCATATCTAAACAACTCCAAAAAAGATTTCTTATGTCTCATCAGATAATGTTTATAGTTGTAGACTTATTCTTTAACAAGTGTTTTACAAATTCTATCTATCACCACCTCTTTTTTAGAAGACTGCGTCCGGATATCTCAGCAAGGAAACGCCAGCTCCAGGAAGAAGACTTCTCAACCTAACTCTACCTGTAACGGTAAAAAACGAGCTGGATCCGAGATCTCTCACCTGATGAGAGACAAAAAGAAAGCTGAAAAAGAGAAAGTTGTGGGCAGTGTTTAAAGGAAGTACTGGCAGCTTTCACTTGCTGACCCCATTCTTGCAAAAAAAGTTGCTGCCCAGCTGAGCGAGCATCGCGAAGAGAAATTAGGGATATATAATTTGTGATCATGGTTGGGAGGGTTAGGCCTAAAAAAACCTTGACACTATGTCAAGAGGTTGATGAGATTTTCTTTTTTATCTATATTCAAAATGTCTTAGATAATTATCTTCTGGTTAGCTAGTAATATTTATTGTCTTTTTCCCTTTTTATTCTGTCAAACACGCCGACAAATTGATATATGTATATGTATATATGCAACAATGTAACATATAACGTATCTTATGTACGTGGGTGGTTCAACAATTATTGTTCCTTGTATATATAATATATTTTACTGCGATGGTTGATTTGAAATATCGAAACCTAATGTGTTAGATGTTTATATGCTGAATTTCAAAACTTTAGCTGCTATATTAACATATTTTTGGACAGAGGACAGAAGTTTGAAAGACAAGTTTTTTGAGTGATTTTTTTAAAGGGGGCTGAGGGGGAAAAGCTGGTTTGGAGCTTATGGAGCTAAATTTGTAACATGTATGATCCAAACTGCAATAACCACATCTCATCCATTGTCACAAATCTAGCCCTATAAGCTTCATCCCCCCTTTCCTCTTATTCATTCCTTCCTCCAAAAACATGTTAATATAGCAGCTACGTTCTGAAATTGAGCATTTAGGCATCTAAGACATTAGGCGTCGATATTCCACATCAACCATCGCAGTACAAATATTTTATAGATACTATATATATATCAATAATTTTTGAATCACCCACGTATAATATATAAGAATATAAAACTATATAAAACAGTATGTTACATGTATTGCGCATACATTACAACAATAAACTGTAGTAATATTTCATTACAACGAATCCTTGTAAATTTATTTTCAGGAGGGTCAGATAGACAAACAGGTGACTGAAAGACAGGTAAACTCAACTGATAAACTCTTTTCATTTAAGTTGGAAAGTGTTAAAAGCTGAAAAGAATTACGAGACTCATAAATTGTTAAATTCAATAACATAAAAGTTATTTTCTAACAAGTGAGTAATGTGATCAAAGATCACACTATTTGAGAGTATCGTTGATTATTTCTTTCATTCGAGGTGTTCGTTTATTATTTCTTTCAAAATAACTTATCCTTTAATTAATAAATCCAAATTGTAAATTTTTAATTATCAAATTCTTACATAGATGGTAGCACCATTAAATTTAATTTGAACATTTTTAATTAGATTATAATAAATAACTTTCTTTTATAATTATTTTCAAATTAAATTTATTATAATGAAATTAAAAATGTTCAAATTATTTAAATGAAATCTCAAATTCTAAATTTTTTAAATCCGATGTTTAAAAAATTTTAGCAGAGATATAAATATAATTTTAAATTTCTAGCGAAAAAAATGTTTAAGATTAAATTTAAAATTCTGAATCATTAATAAATCGCAAAAGTTTTTAAAACAGAAAGAAAATCAAATTCCAAAAAATATTATGATTGTCAGATGAACAAAACCCTAATAATATAAGTCTTTAAATTGGCAAAAAATATGAAAATTTTTTCTTATTAAATCCATCTTATGAAAATTTCAAGTTCCAGCATCGGGGCTCGAACAAACAACATTCTGTTTACTGACGAGATGCTTTACCTCCAAAATATGAAGTGTGCACGAAAAACGTTAAAATTGAAGTTCTCTTTTAAAATTTTAATCGCCAAAATGAACGGATGGCATCGAAAAAATTAATTTAATTAAAATAATAGACTTTTTTCAAAGATTTATGATTTTTCGTGTGATATGGGGTATTCAGCTGTAAGTACACAAAATTTGAAGTCTCTAACTTATATAGTTTTTATGTACGAACTCTGCGACAGACTGACAGACAGAGGACAGAGGCAAATAGGGTTTCGTCAGATGAATAACGCCCTAAATATTGTCCAAAAATTATATATTTTTAACAAGCTTTAAATTTTAGGGTGAGCGATGTTTTGAATTTTAATCAAACAACATATTGATTTAGTAACAATGAAAAATATTTTAAATGATGTGCAAACTGCTCAAAATAAAATTTTTAAATCAAACAATGTCAGAACTGCAACTACTTGTTATTACCGCGTTATATTAATTGTTTAAAATATATATTATGATAGATCGTTTCAAAAAGCGATTAAATCAATTTCAATTTTCTTCTGTTATCTAACTGCGAAGATAATGAGAAGTTTTTAAAAGGAAGTCCGGTTTCATATTTTAAAATATTGTAAAGTTTCACAAATAAATCCATTCAAAAAAAAAAAAAAAAAAAAAAAAAAAAAAAAAATCAGAAACAAAAAACAGTGAAGCATATACAAATGTAGGTAATATTTTAAAATAAATTCTGTTTTTTCTTCGGCAGCTATCGTAATATAATCTACTCACGGTAGCAAACGGGATAAAGTTATCACACTGGTTTGTCAACTGAATACCACTAAACGTCATAAATAAAGAAATATCCTCTAGCTATGTTTTATCTGAACATTTAGGAAAGCATTTTTTCTCATTCAGGTCCTTTTTTTATTTTTAACCTCTTCATATCCAAGGGTTTATTTATGTATTTATTTTGATTTCAGTTATGGATTTATATTAACAAACTACTAAGAAAAATTGAACAGCGAAAAAAAAAATTATTTTTATTTTTTGTACCTAAAATATTGTGATACATGAGGACTCAAAAAGTTCATTTTTTGAAAATTTCTTAGGATTTTTTAAAAATTTTATTTTACTTTTTGGCATTGTAAAAACATTGCAAACTATAAAATAAACATATATTTAATAATTTTTTAATGCTAATGGACTCTAGAGATGGTATCTTGATGCACAGTAAAATTATTTGCATTTTCATTTATGCACATTTCGTGCTTTTTTGTTGACAGCCATTAGCGCTATAAAAAAAAAAAAAAAAAAAAAAAAAAAAAAAAAAAAAATTGCTATTTTGTTTAGTTCTACTACCTGTTAGGCTTCATTTACACCTATTTCACTTTTTTTTTTAATTATTTATACACGCGAAAAGAAATTGTAAAAATGTATATCCTATAGAATACATCAGATTTGACGAGGTTAATACTTTCCAACATAAAAATGTTTATTAATTTAGTTTTTCAGTCTGCCGTCTGTCCGTGCTCTAATTCGTAAAAATATGCTCGGATTGCCATGAAATTGATATATATCAAAAAGTTTTACTATTGCATAATTGGTATAGAAAATGAAGTGTGCAGCCTAAAAGTTCATTTACAAGAACACAAGATTTACAAAATTGTAACATTTACAATATTGCGGAACAATCATTTGCAGTGTATTTAAATGATGTTACACTATTTCAAACATATTTAAACTAATATAGATGACTGATGGAAACTGCAAGAGGCTACTATTCCCCACTGTGTAGACAGAATTCGTCGTTCATATACAGGGACACTCAAAAGAATTTTCTTACAGTACTTTTTGAGAACACTAATTACTATAAGTACATTATTAGTTATAGTAGCGTTTCAACTAATTTGAAATAATTTTTCCCCTGTTGGTATGTATCAATACTATAAACTATATACAGAGCAACACAAAAGATCTCGAGTACATTTTTGTTTCTTGACGAAAATTGCTGAAGAGTAATTTACAACTGTGTTTCCTAATTGAATTAAATTTCAGCATTCTATGTATATATATACAAATTTATAGGTTTATTACAGGGCTGCAGAAAATAATTTTCTAAAGATTCTAAAGATTCAAGATATTTTTCTAAATAATTATAGAAATGCTTGAAACTTGGTATCAAATGTATTATGCATTTTACAAATTGTTATCTTAGATATCATCTTTCATCTTTTTGTAAACGGTGGTGGAGTTTTGCTAAAATATTCCGGAGTTGTTGGAAGGTTGTTTCATAATCTATGCTTGATGCATGAGATTTCTTCCTTGTTTAATCAAGTTAATGTTACTTAATTTACATTTACATTTAATTATGTAAATAACTTTAAATTTCTCTGATATAATTTCTTACTTAACTCGAACTAATTAATTTAATCAAATAATTATTAATTATGAATTTTATTAATATTATTAAATTATTAATTCAGGAATTATTGATGTAATAATAGCTATTAGATTACTTTTAATGGTGATCTCAATAAAGCTGTTTACCTTATTTATCTCGCGGCAGTTTTCCGTGTATTTTTACTTGTGTATAAATCATGATATTTCTTTATGTTTCTTTATAGCTATAAAATTATATTTTAAGCATAGCGTTAGAAACATGCTTTGATTGCAAGTTCAGATTTTAACTCTTTGTCACTGCATAGGTCAACATTTGAATTAAGAAGAGTATTTTTACTTAATAATTAGAGGCTTGGTGAATTATTAATGTTACAGGCCAAACACGATTTTAGGCCAAACTAGATTGGTCTAGGTCAAACTAGTATATCCTAACGCCCATCGGATAAACTAGTTTTTTCTAGGCCAAACTAGTCGATCCTAACGCCCATCGGATAAACCAATTTTTCCTAGGCCAAACTATTCTGTCCGAACGCCCATCGGATAAACTAGTTTTTCCTAGGCCAAACTAGTCTATCCGAGCGCTCATCGGATAGATTAGATTTACCTAGGCCAAACTAGTTTGGCCGAACGGTCATTAGGATAAACTAGTTTAGCCTGTTATTCATTGGTTTGAACTAGTTTATCCTAGGCCGATCTAGATTGGCGTGATTTTATTGAATCTAAAGACCGCGCCAAATTTCTAGTATTAATCTAATTTATCCTAGGTCATTGCAATTTGATGCGATTTTAGCTCACAAACTATCAAAGCCTGAGAGTTAATGTGAGTGCAGATTCTGTGTGTGTGTATGTAACCGTGTACGAATGTATGTACGTATGTACGTGCGTATGTACGAAATATGATAATTCCTGATAGATATATCCAATTTGCTTCAAATTTTTGACATAGATTGATCCTGATAACGAACTTTCCTGATTAGTTTCAGGTGTTCATTGGATAAAAATAAGGGGAGGGGAACAAAAGGTTAATCCGCACCCCTCCTCCCCTCCTTAATTTAGTTCAGTCAGTTTTTCATGCAAAAGTATCAGATTTTATTAAAATTTTAGGTATAAGATCATTTTCATAAGGTCAACCCTTACAACTAATCGTGGAGATTACACCTCCATGATTAGTTGTAAGTGTTCATAGTTTACGTATAAAGAAAGGAGGAATGAGGGGTAACCCCTTTAATTTATGTAAATAGGTTTTTGACGGAGAATTTTACCCTATTAATTTGGGGGGTTCTGAAGTTAAATATAAAGGGAGAACGGATTATTTTATTAATCGGATAAAAACTTTCGGTTTTGTGAAAAGATATTTAATTCGTAACAGATATTGGTTTTCGCACACATCACTTTTATTCGCGAAATTATTCATATTAAAAAACTAAATATCCGACTCCTTTTAAAATTAAGAAAAAGCTTAAATAAAGCATGACACTTCAAATTTAGGATGGGGGGGGGGGTAGAGTAAGGGGACGCTAGAATTTTTTTTACAAAGCTCAGCGTTTTTTAACGTTTTAGCTGCTAATTAAATATTACTATTATTTGAAGCTTTTAGAAACATAATAAAACATGATGTTAAATATTTAAGAAAAAGGATGCTGCGTCAAATTTCGTGCATTAGTTCTTCAGATACAGCACCTATAAAATTTATGTCACAGACAATCAGACAGAGTCATAGACTCACAATTTGTAAAAACATGTTTTTTTTTTTTAATCTCTGACCCCTAAAATGTGTAAATGCGTCAAAAACCGGATTTAAAATTTTTTCACGAATCAAACACTTATTGTAAAGATAGAAGAAAATAAAATAAATAAAAGAATGAATTTTAAATGAACTTCACTTCTTTCAATAGATGTGTTTGAGATGAGCAGATTCGTTTGGAATATTTTAAATTTGATCTTAAACTTGATTAATTTTTGAGAAATTAAATTTGAGTTTGATAATTTTTTTTTTTTTTTTGTGCGTGCCAAACTATGGTTGGCATCAATTACAGCACGTTAAATGGAATTGGTTTTAGGATAAACTAGATTGTCCTAGGATAAACTAAATTGAACTAGGCTAAACCAGAAGATTGGCGCCGAGGCTGTCTCTGGGATCAGTAAAAACACGACAAATTCAATTGGGCTAGGATAAACTAGATCGTCCTAGGATAAACTAGTTCAGGCCAACAAATAGCAGGCCAAACTAGTTTATCCTAATGACCGTTCGGCCAAACTAGTTTGGCCTAGGAAAATCTAGTTTATCCGATGGGCGTTCGGATAGACTAGTTTGGCCTAGGAAAAACTGGTTTATCCGATGGGCGTTCCGATAGACTAGTTAGGCCTAGGAAAAACTAGTTTATCCGATGGGCGTTAGGATAGACTAGTTTGGCCTAAGAAAAACTAGTTTATCCGATGGGCGTTAGGATAGACTAGTTTGGCCTAGGCCAATCTAGTTTGGCTTAAAATCGAGTTTGGGCATCGGGTTTGTAACATTAATAATTCTTTACAAATAAAACAGATAAAAATTACAATTTAAAAATATCCTAAAGGCGTCATATTCTGATTGGCGCCATAGCAACAGGTTGTCGCTCGCCATCAATGCCAGACATAAATCTGCAAATAGCATAAGCTTTCTTTTTAAAAAAGCCGTTCTACTACTGAAAAAGAGAAAAAGAAAATCCTGTAGGAACAGCATTAATATTAATTGAAATGAAATGCGTAACTTTTCAGGGAAAAAAGATTTTGTTGTTGTTGTTGTTGTGGGTTGTTTGTTTGTTTGTTTCTATACAAGAATAAATAAAATTATCAATTTCAGAAAGAAGGAGCCCGAGTCCGGAGGCGGTATGAAGATCGAGCCCAAGCCTGCATCTAGCCCGAGCTCAAGATGAGCCCGTATTATCTCTAAATGTATGTCTTGGTATAACCCAGGAATTAAGTATGTTTGTTTTCATACTTTATTTCGTGAGGAGTAAAAATGTATATGTTCGTTGTTTTTTAAATGAGAACTAGTGTCATCTATTGATAATGAATTAAAAAAAAATTTCGACAGGTTTATCATGTAGAAGCGCGGCAGTTCACAAAATACTAAGCTGTTGCAAAACTGACACCTTTTTCAAAAAGATAATAATAAAAAGAAAAGAAAAGTGCCCTCTTAAACTGATGGCATTGAGCTCACAGGCTATTTTCATTAATTGTATATTAAATTCTTATTTCATAGAACAATTCGCCTTAAAAAATAAATTAAGGGGTGTTAGTCCCCGTTTCCCATCTTTCATACTTAACCAATGAACCTCCAAATTTAGTCAGAAAAGCACCTTATCAGAATAAATCTCTGGGCCAAATTTGAAGCAATCAGATAATTCTGGATGAAAAATCCATTTTGCTAAATTAAGGGGGACGGTATTAGCTTCCCCAACATCCTCTTTTATACTTAACCAATGAAAGTTCAAATCTAATCAAGGAAGCTGCTTAACATAATAAAGCGGTACACCAAATTTAAAGCAAAACGAATAATTTTTCTTGAAAAACCAATTATCCAAATTAAGGTGGGGCGGGGTATCCTCCCTTTACCCGCTTTATACTTAACCAATGAACTCCAAATCTAATTAGGGAAGCTTCATATCAGAATAAAGCGCTATATAAAATATGAAACTAATCCAATAATTCTGCATAAAAAAACTACTTGTCCAAATTAAGGGGGATTAGCCTCTCACTACCCCACCTTTTATACTTAACCAATTAAACCTCCCAAAACTAATCAGGGAAACACCTTATCAGAATTTACCAAGAAAATAAATTTGAAGCAAATAGAATATTTTTGTCAAGGGTTATCACGTTTCATACATACATACATACGTACATATAAGACCGGCGGGCATATTAGATCTCAAGCTTTGATAGCCTCTGTAAGCTAAAAAACCCTTACAGTCTATGCAATAAAAATGAGCAATGATTTAAATAACAGAAACCCCTAAAACGCATCAAATCTCATCAAGCAAATCATTTTCCCTTTCACTGATTTTTAATGACGTTGCTTTTTATTATTCTTTAAATATATTGAGGTCCAAATGAAATATCATTATAGGCCATACGATTGATACATACACACCCATACAAGTCGTTCAAGTTTTTTTTTTAATGTATTGATGACTTGAAATCTTCCATTTATCGCTAGGATAATAATAATGATAATAACAAAAATGTCGATAAATAATTCAGCATTCGAATTCGAATCCCGATGCTCTTCTTTCGTGCCGAATCATACCGGTCAACAGGTCAGTTTAACTACTCTCTCTTTGTCGTGGTAGTATTTACAATTCTAGGATGACCTGGATTGAATGCTGCAGTTAATCACGTTCGAAAATAAAAATGATGCTCACTGAATTCGATATTAAGAATGTTTTTATTATATATTTCAGATGCAATCAATTCAAGAAGTAATTGGTCATTAAAAGATAAAATATGGGTAAAATATCGTATTAGGAGTTAAAAAGATTATCCCTCACAAAACCTTTTTTAATTTTTATCTTTTGATTTACCTTTTGATTTATTTATTTTTTCCCCGTCCCGTCCCGGGTCATCCCCTCAATTCAACACTGATCGAGCCCAAACCTGCGTCGGGATTTTTTCGTCTCTAAATGTACATCTTCTTGCAGAAACTCAGTAAATACGTACAGTGTCTCACATAAGTGATGGGACACTTGTGCTTTACAAAAGAAAACTAATCAAATAAATTAAAAAAACATGTACACATTTTTTGTGGGTGTGTTTCATACTTAAATTTAGTAAAGATTATTACATAACATACATTTTGTCAAAATATTAAAATATTAATTTAATAAAAATACAAATGTTTAGAACGGAGCAAAAAATAGCTCACATAAGTGAAGGGACACCATTATATATGCAACAAAAATCGTCTGAAATAAGCAATAAAAATATTTTTTGGGGTTTTATTTTTACTTAAAAGCAATTGGCAATAATTTATAAAATCGTCTGCAGTATTTCTCTCCAGTTTGTTTTGGAATTTTTGTGTTTTTTAGCTCTGTGTAGCCATGAATGCTAAACGAAAAGAAACTTCGCCTGAAATTCGAAAATTAGTTATTAATTTGCATATTGAACGTGGAAAATCTATTAGAAAAACTGCTGAAACAGTTAACTTGAGTCGTTCAACAGTTTTCAATATCATTAAACGATATAAAAAGAATCATATGATTCAGGATAAAAGAAGACCTGGCCGATCATCAAAGCCATCCAATGGAATAAAGCGAATTATCGTTCGAAATATTAAAAAAAATCCAAGAAATAGTGCTTCAAAAGTTGCTGCTGATTTACAAGCATTATATGGAATAATTGTTAATCCTGAGACTATTAGAAGGGTAATTCGATCTGCTGGATATCACGGTAGAGTAGCCAGGAAAAAATTCTTCGTAAGTGAAAAGAATAGAAAACTCAGACTAGCTTTCGTAAAATCCAACATAAATAAGAATTCTGATTACTGGAATAAAGTTATATTTGCTGATGAGAGTAAATTTAATATATTTGGTTCTGACAGTAGAATCTTCGTGTGGAGAAAACCCAGGGAAGAATTTCGCAAACAGAACTTGGTACCAACAGTAAAACATGGTGGTGGAGGAGTTATGGTACGGGGGTGTATGTCGTCCGCTGGAGTTGGTAATCTTGTTTTTATTGACAGTATAATGGATCAGTACAAGTATATTGATATTTTAAAGCAAAATTTGAAATCTTCAGCACGAAAATTGAACCTTCATAATGATTTTAAATTCTACCAGGACAATGACCCCAAGCACACTGCTCTGAACGTTAGACTCTGGCTGCTATATAACTGTCCTGAAATAATAAAAACACCACCACAATCTCCAGACTTAAATCCCATAGAGAATATTTGGCAAGAATTGGAATCAAGAATTCGCAAACACACCATTTCTTCAAAACAACAACTAAAATCGGTGCTTCAAGAAGAATGGGGTAAAATCACTCCAGAAATCACAAAAAAATTAGTCGAATCCATCCCAAAAAGATTAAATCATGTTTTAAAAGTAAAAGGAAATCCAACAAAATATTAAAACCTTTTAAAAAGTAAAATTTTTGGATAAATATTTGATGGAAAAGTAAGTGTTCCATCACTTATGTGAGCCATTTTTTGCTCCGTTCTGAACAATTGTATTTTTACTAAATTAATATTTTAATATTTTGACAAAATGTATGTTATGTAATAATTGTTACTAACTTTAAATATGAAACACACCCAAAAAATTTTTGCACATGTTTGTTTATTTATTTTATTGCAGTTTCTTTTTATAAAGCACAAGTGTCCCATCACTTTTGTGAGACACTGTACATATATAAATACACGTTTTCATACTTTATTGCACGAGGAATAAAAATGTATGCACATTGTACTTGAGATGAGAACTAGTTTCATCTATTGTTGCTTTTAAGAAATTCAACAAGGTTAACATATAGAGGCGCGGCAAAATAGCAAGTTGCTGCAAAACTGACTCTTTTTTCAAAAAGATTAAAATATGTATATACATGCAATTAAAATAAGCAAGTATTTAAATAACAGAAATCACGAAAACGTATCAAGTCTCATCAAGCAATTCAGTTTCAGTGATGTTTAATGACGTTTCTTTTTGTTATTCTTTAATTCTATTGAGGTCCAAATGAAATATCATTATAGGCCATCCGAATGCTACATACACACCCATGCAAGTAGTTCAAGTTTTTTTCAATGTATTGATGATTTGAAATCTTCCATTTATCACTCGGATAATACTAATAATGATAATAACAAAAAATGTCGATAAATAATTCAGTATTCGAATTCGAAAGCATCGCAATACTCTTCTTTCATGCCAAATCATTTTGATCAATAGGTCAGTTTAACCGCTTCTCTTTGTTATGGTGGTATTTACAATTCTAGTATGACCTGGATTGAATGCTGCAGTTAATCACGTTCGAAAACGAAAGTGATGCTCATTGAATTCGATATTAAGACTGTTTTTATTATATTCCAGATGCAATCAATTCAAGAGAAAATTGGCCATTAAAAGGTAAAATAGGGGTAGAATATCGTGTTTAGAGTTTAAAAGATTATCCCTGACAAAAACTTTTTTGATTTATTTATTTATATTTTTCACTTTCTAGCCCTACGTTGATCATACCCAGTAGCAGAAAGTACGAGATGGGAGACGAGCATCGCAGATTTTCTTTTCTCTTTTACAGATTCTTTTTCATCGAACCTTTATTTTGCTTCATATCATGTTTAGATCTTTATTACTTAGTACAAAAAAGTTAAGATTATTATTAACAAATACTTATAAATTGCCTAAAAACACTACAGATAAATGATTGTTTGATTAACTAACGTTTCTTTTGTAAAAAAATTTTACCTGCAGATTATTTTTTGTCTTGGAGAATCAGTCACAGGCACTTGGAGAATTTTCAGCTAAAGGGATTACACTAAAAGAGATGAAATACTCAAAATTGAGTAAATCCATGTACTCATTACGAATTGAGTAAATTTGAATAAAAAATGCTTTCTCAATTTTGAAACATCACAATTGTCAAGTCCAAACAAACGGTAATTTTGTTCCCAGTAATGGTTTATTCCATTCATGGCGGCATAAAAGATGTTTATTGATGCTCAACAAAAGTAACAAATACGGAGGGTCAGTATCCGTGAAAACTTAAAATAAAATGTAGCAATTATTCACAAAGTCGGTTATGCCATTTCCAAAACTTTCTTCTATCTCATATCCACATGTTAATACTCCAAAATTCGCTATTGCAGTGCGAAAATCAAATAACAATCTATGTCTATCATGGGGATTCCTAAGATAAAAAAAAAATTCCGTGCATAAGTTCTTGAGATATAATTATCAAATAAAACGTAAAAAAAAAAAAAAAAAAAAATGCAGAATACCAGCGTTACGGGTAATTTGTATCAAAACGTAATCGGTTCCAAATTATATCAAAATATAATTGAAACCAAAGTTTGATGAAAATCTGTGCATTAGTTCTTGATGTACAGGATTTGCGTCAATCATTAATAATCAAGCATTTCAGAGCCACATAATGGGCGATATACACCAAAAATAAACAGCATCAATTTATATCAGGGACTAAACAATCTACATTTTTATTAAATTTTTTGTATTAATTGTTGAGATATACCGCCCATAAAATTTGTGTCTCACCCAGACAAACTCATAAATAGACATTTCGAAAAAATATGTTTTTTCGGATCTCTGGCTGCTAAAACGTGTGAATTCGTCGAAAACCGGAATACGAAAAATTTCACAAATCCAATACTTTCTTCTTGTAAAAAGATAATACAAGACATTACATAAAAAATATAAAGTATGAGGTAAGATCTTATTGGATAAAATGGTATTATTTTGCCAATTATTTCTATATAAAAACGCCCGCTTCAGAGAAATACCCAGAATCAACTTTTTTTACCTGTTCATCGAGACTCTGCAGTGAACTTACAACAATTTCAACTTTTTATCATAAATCTTTTTTGAAAGGTCAGGAAATTTTGTTCACGACTATTTCCAGTCGGACCTTTCTTTTTGTTATGAGTTTCACAACATATTTCACAAGAAGATCCGCTATTCTTCATTATTTTGCTTATGATTACGCTCTCTTTATTCACCATTTCTATTAATATTTATAAGATGATAAGCTTTTTCTGTTTCTACACCTGAAATTGGTCGCGTCTTTATACTTTGGTTAAGTTTAGATATTCTAGCTTCCGTAAGTCGTGAGTACATTGCTCTGGATTCGTGTAATTGTTTCCTGCAAGTTCATATTTTATGCTGAACGATCGTCTTTTGTAAATCTGTAATCAATGCAAATCACTATAATTGACTCATCCTTACAAGAGAAATTTTAAAACTCAATTGAAAGTTACTATTATTGAAATAGAATAAATACTGATTTCGAGGAAATTCAATCTTTATTAAAATAATTTAAATAATAATAGCTTAAAGCTGAGCCTAATTTTTCTTTTTTAAAAGAATATAGCTCTTGAAAAATTCGCTGTTTGGTCGATGAAACATGGGAATCATAATAAATATTTATATGCCTTTTAAAATGCACTTTTACCCCTTTAAGCAAGCATCAATTTAGTTTAATGATTCTAAATGATTTTTTTTAGATAATTTTAGAGTAAAAATCTATGCCCCTTCAACAATAAATCAATCTTCAGACTGTCAAGTCTCTTAAAATGACGCTGCCTGAATATTTTTAAAAACAGCTTGTGTTTAATAAATCATATACGGCATAATTTTCTTTTCACCTGTAATATCAGGTGTTGCATTAAAACATACAACATAACGCACTATGTAGCACATCACCTTAAGACTTTGGTGATGAGACAAATTCACTACACAGACTATGCCGAATCTTCATTCATATTTGTACAAAGAAGAACATTAGGCAAATTGTATTGATGCAACAGCGTCTATTTATTTCGCCCAATGTGGCGAATATGAATAGATCCAAGAAAACTTACCTCAAAATATAGTGATTCATTCACAAACAAAAAAAGATTGTACAGTACATTACATAAAAATGATTATAAAATATGAGACAAAATATTATTGGGTATATATGGTATTATTTTGACAACTATTTCTGTATAAAAACAAGCGCTTTAAAAAAATACCTCGAAATAACCTTTATTATCTATTCACCGAGATTATGTATTGAACATACAAAAATTTAATCTTTTTATCATAAGTTTTTTTTTTTTTTTTTTGAAGGATCAAAGAATTTTGTTCACGGCTATTTCTAGATAGAAATTTCTCTTTGTTATGAGTTTCATAACATATTTCACAAGAAGGTCCGCTATTCTTCATTATTTTGCCTATGTTTACATTCTCTTTTTTCACCCTCCAGAAACGGATTAACTACCACCCGGGCTCCTAGGCTTGACTTTCTGAGGGCCCCCTTTCACTCCTTCAAAGTGGTATATTCTGGAAAAATTAAAACACTGAGTTGTTAAAACACAGTAAAATATTAAAACACATTATATTTAATTTATTTACACACAAATTAAAACAAAAATTAAAAGCTTGCTTCATTAACTCATAAATCATTGATGATTAAAATATAAAGGATTACGGCAAAGAATTTCGCACATCTTTTGTCTTTTGTATTTATGTCCGACCAGTGTAAAGGAATATTTTCTTGTTCTTCATATAAGAAAAATTTTAGCCCCGGGCCCCCTTTTCTTCTGGGCCCCTAGGCTTCAGCCTACTCAGCCTAATGGGTAATCCGCCTCTGGACCCTTTCCATTAATATTTATAAGCTTTTCTGTTGCTACAGCTGCAATTGGTCGCATCTTTATACTTTGATGAAGTTTAGATGCTCTAGCTTCCGTAAGTCGTGAGTACATTGCTCTGGATTCAGATAATGGTTTCCTGCAAGTTCAAATTTTATGCCGAACGATCGTTTTTTGTAAATCTGTAATCAATGCAAATTACAATAATTGACTCATCCTTACAAGAGAAATTTTAAAACTCAATTGAAAGTTACTATTATTGAAATAGAATAAATGCTGATTTCAAGGAAATTCAATTTTTATTAAAATAATTTAAATAATAATAGCTTAACGTTGAGACTAATTTTTCTTTCTTAAAAGATCTCTTCAAAAACAAGTGGTTAAGTGTGATCGCAAATCGCATAGACGGTTTCGTTTAATATTTATTTAAAAATAACTTACTCTTTAACTAATAAATCCAAACTGTTAATTTATAATTATTGAATTCTTACATAGGTGGTAGTGGCAATGAATTTAATTTAAAAATAATTATAAGGGAAAGTTATTTATTTTAATCAAATTAAAAATATTAAAATCAAATTATTTAAATAAAATCTAAAATTCCAACTTTTTTGAAAATCTGAAATTAAAAAAAATTAAACCGAGACATAAATAAAATTTTAAATTTCTGAAAATGAAAAAAAATCGTTTAAACAAAATTAAAATCCTGAATCATTAATAAATCGCAATAGTTTTTAAACTAGAAAGAAAATTGAGTTCCGAAAAATATTATGAATGTCAAATGAACGAAACTCTAATAGTACAAAACTTAAATTTGCACAAAATACGAAATTTTTCATAATTAAATCCATCGTAATATGAAACTCTTTCAACTTGCAGCAATGGGGATCTAACTATCAATTTCCATGGTTACATGGGAGACGTTATACCCCCAAGCTATGATGTCTACACGCAAAACGTTCAAATCGAGGTTCTGTTTTAAAATGTAAATCACAAAAATGAACCGATGACATTGATAAAATTAATTTTATTAAAATAATAGACTTTTTCAAAACTTTATGATTTGTCATGTGACACGAGGTATTCGGCTGTAAGTACACAAATTTTGAAATCTCTGACTTATACAGTTTTAGTGTACAGACTCTGTGACAGACGGATAGACAAGGACAGAGGCGAATAGGGTTTCGTAAGATGAATGAAATCCTAAAAAAATAATAATAATTACTGTATTTTATAACATTTTGATACAAATATCAAAATTTGCAAAAAAAAATAACTCGAAAACTTTTTTGCAAATTTATTAATAATATTTATATTGAAGCATAAAAAAAAAACTATCTTTAATCCGCTCGGGTTTTGATGTAAAATTAATTGAAAATATCTTTTAATTGAGTATTATTATGCCAATTATTTTTCTTGTTATCTTCATGTAGCAATGACAGTAGTTTGAAATTTCCCGTAACTGATAGCTTAAGAGAAGATAAGACTGTGCAATTTTATGTCACCTTTAAGACCTGTTTCATCAGAAACTATTCGACCGATTTTATTGACTCGATCGAAATTTGGAGTCCATATTTACCTGATTATGCTCAAGACATATAGCTGACATTTTATTTTATGCGACTAAACCTTTTTATTTTAGACCGATAGCAATTTCTTTAGAAAAAATGTTCCTGGAGCTAATTAAAAAATTTTAAAACTGTCTGCCACATGTGATCGTATATTCTTTCGCCAATTTTTTTTAATGAATTCACTCAAGTTGTTTAGGAGTTAATGGAATTTTTAGCTGAAAAGTGCAATTTTTCAAAGATCAAAACAACTTAGACACTTTTACTCGAGTGGAATTCTTGCACAGTTTTATCCCACACATGAATTAAAGTATAGTAGAACCCCGGTTATCCGAATCCCAGTTATCCAAAAATCGGCTTATCCGAAAGACCCTATAATTTCTTAAAGTTTGTTTTAAATGTGAAAAATTTTACTCACAACACTATTTTTACCAATGTCAAATGATATCTTTCAACATATTTTGATTCACGATTACTATTTTATTTGTAAATTTAGATCAAAACAATTCTGAATCATTTTTAATAGATTGAAGAGTTGTTTTAATACTTATTAGCTTTAAAAATGTGAAGCAAAATAAGTAAAAATGAACTTTGAAAGATATTATTGCACACTGGTAGAAATCGTGCTAAAAAGTCATGTTCTTTATGAAATAAACAAATTCAACTTACTTATTTAGTCCATTGTCTAATTTCGGGCACTTTATTAGATTTACACGTACATTATTTCATTTTTATTTATTTATTTATTTATTTATTTATTTTTGAAAAATATGCTGTGAATTTGTTTTGTTTTTCAACTTTAGGTTGCTTTGAATACAACATTTGAATTTGCCACAACATTTTTTATTACAACTATATTCCAAATTACGACCACAACTTTCCATCCAGCAAGTTTTCACCATAAGCCTTTTGGTTATTCAGAAATTCTAATGGAACCTGGGTTATCCGAAAATTCCTATGGAAACCCGGTTAACCGAAAATGCTCTGGTCCCATGCTTTTCGAATAACCGGGGTTTTACTATATATATAAACACTTGGGTAAAATTTAATTACTACATGGGGAGAAAAGCCCCGGGACTAACAATAAAAAAACGTTTTCTTTTGTCAAAGACTGATCTTATTCTTCAATACAGTTTCCTTCCAGAGCGAAACATTTCTTCCAGCAATCCTCTAACATTTCAATATTTTTCATATAGTAAGATTTGTCAAGGCCTTCAAAATATGCATCGGTTTCGTAATGAAATCCTCATTTGATAAAAAACTCTTCTCCTGAAACCTTCTTTTCAAGTTCAGAAACAAATAATAGTCGTTGGGGGCCAGATCTGAAGAATACTTGGGATGAGAAAGCAAATCATAATTTTATTCATTCAATTTTTCTATCGTTTTCATTTATGCGTGAGCCGATGCGTTGTTTTGGTAAAACAGCACTTAACATCACTTACATGACCACCACTCGTAAAAAAAGGGCGACATATCATGAAACTCTGACATAAGTCATTCGAAAGTTCGTTCTAACAAAACATAATATCATATTTGATTGATGCTGCTATCTAGTAACGAGACACAGGACTTTTCACCCCAAGCAGTACTTATAATAAATGAGAATAAAATGTTAGTGCAAAAATAATGTGAATGGGCTTGGTATTTGGTTGTGTCTTCCCTTAATTCTTTGAGGGGCAAAAAATTGTGTTTCTGTAATATTGAATTCCCATCGTAAATTTAGAAAAAAAATATTTCAAAATACGAAAAGAAATTTTTCAAATTTGTTTTCACCAAATTTATAAAAGTTAATTTAATTAAAAGTTTCTGGTGAAAATCTTAATTAAAGATACCAGATATTTTCGCTTATAATCTAAGGCTTTTTGAGCTTTTTTTTTTTTTTTTTTTTTTTTTTTTGTATTCTAAAGTAAGGGGTTAGGATTATACGCGTGTATAAGAAAATTACAAAAATTGATATTCTATGAGAAAAAAAAGAGAAAAAATGAGAAAAAAAGATTGCAAACATAAAAAAAAAACTTTTTCAATTGCATACACATTTCTATATATATTTTAAAACTCTATTCTTTTGCAATGAAAAAGTCACCAATATTCATTCTATATCTAAATCATTATAAAAATTATCAAACAACTCGTTAAAATCGCTTTCTTTCACTGTTACGCCAGTATGATTATCGACAATGTTTAATTCATCATCATTACAATCGCAGTCCCCAATGTTTAATTCATCATCATTACAATCGCAGTCTCCAGTTCCATTCTTCGCATTATTGGTGTAACCAATCTAAGAAAGATCAAATGATCATTTCTTGTGGTAATTCTAACTGTAAATAGGATATTAAGTTTTTATGAACGAGCAAGTCGTAACAGAATGAATAGGATCCTATTAAATATATCTGGTACTGCGCCCAATAGGAAAGATCAATAACTTCGGAGAGCGTAGCTCTTTTTCTATTATCTATGTCCAAAAAAGTGCTAAGTTTGTTAAATTTTTCAACACTATTTAACATAAGCTTATATACGGATTTCCGATTTCGGGAGATTTTTCATTGAAAAGTCGTATACTCGGTTTATATATGGATCGGCTTATAGACGGAAATATACGGTATGTCGGATATAATAAATCCCAATACTTTTCAAGAGATAAAGAGAAAATGTTCGTCGAATCGGTCCTATCTCGGAATATATTTTTATAATAATTCATCCTAACGCAAAACCTATTGCATTCCATTTTCATAATATCAACCGAACAATGGTATTTTAAAATCTTATTCATTTTTATCATACGACATGTAATCCGTTGTATTATTTCATGGTGAAAACGAAATTTTTCTGCTGCTCTTTCTTTCATCTATTCGGAAGACACATACAAAAAAGAGAAATGAAGGTTACTTATGAAACATTTACGAAAAATGAATGTCACTCTTTACGACACAATTGCAAATAACAACAATTGATTAAACCTTTTGTCGAAAATGTTTTTTCTTTCATCTTGAGATTATAAGAAACGTTACTATTTCCCCGCTATGTGATATCTTTGTTCATATATTTTAATCAAAGAGCTAGACATTTTTGTTTTTGTGTTCACCTTTAACAAGAATCTGAATACCAGTTCATACATCCTGTTTGACCGTATTACGTCCTTGTATTGTTTTTTTACTGTAACATTTTCACCCTATGTTCGGCAAGATTTTTCAAGGCGATTTAGTTTAACGAAACAACACCAATCGAATAAATCAAGTCCTGTTTCATCTTTGTTTTCTTCTTAATAGATAAAATTCATTCTTTTTGTTAATCAGTAGTCAATGAAAACTTGGTTTTACAGTACAAAACATTCATGTCAAGGTTCTTAACTTTTCTTGATCGCATGCCTTCGGTCTCGCGATGAGCTGCCGTGAGAAAGTTCAAATTAAAGGCCATGATTAACAGTCTCGATAATCTCTTCTTCTTCTAACATTGACTTGTGTTCAACAACTTGCCCTAAATCTATAAAATGTATTATTAAAAATGTACAATCTTTTTATATGCACCGGTGCTGCGCCTACTTACGGTATAGGACCGTGAAGCCCGTGCCTACCCACTGTAATACAAAGCCACCAAATTTACTTTTAAAAACTAATTTTTTTTAAAGAAAAAAAAACAATTAGGGTAAGAATGATTTTTTTCTTATGAAAGTTTATTATTATTATTATGCTGCAATTTGTAAGCCATAAAAGATATAAATATAAAACTATATGACGGAATGAAATTTTTGCTTTGCTTTTAATACAAAATATATAATATGAGTTTTAAAAAGTTCAGGTTTACTTAAAAAGCGATTAAAATAATCAAATATAGATGTTAATAATTAATTTTATTAAAAAACATCTTACAAGGAAGGTCTCCATACTGGTCATATTCAGAATTTTATGAAAAAAAATACTAATTAAAGTACTTATGTATGTAATAAAGGATCATTCAAAATTAGCGGCGGAATCACATTAGAAAATATGTAAAAAAATAAAATATTTTTGAATATTTGGCGGGAAAAGACGAAAGAGTCACTCGATTTGGCGAGCAGCCCTTTTCCTCGCCAAAAGCAAACGATTATAATGCAACTCAAAACTGTTGGATATTTAGATTGCTTGTAAATGGTATTTAATTAATTTAAACATAAACAATGAGAGACTTTAATATATTATATACATATATATACATTATGTATTGCATATATATATATTACTTGTTGAAGTAGTTATTTAATTGATCGATGGAAAAAAATGTTTTCATAGATAGAAAAAATGATATTGAGAAAAAAATCTTCATACATTTAAGCGTATTGAAAAATAAAAGCCAGGTTTCCATAGCAACAAAATTTAATCGACAATTCTCAATTGGACTTTGAGATTGAAACAAATATTATTAATTGAAATTATTAATTTCGTTTTAAATCTCAAATTTTGATGATTAAATTCGAATGTATATACATATAAATATCGATATAACAAAACTATACTTAAAACAAACTAAAACTTACAAAACAAAAGTTATTTAAATTAAATTTCTCAAAACAAGTTCAACATGCAGCTTTTCTTTTCCTTGAAGTGTATTTGATATAAAGTATTTTTGAAATTACATTCCATCGCCAACCGGCGATAAACCGCCAAATAACGAAATTTTCATTATTTTTTTACGGTTACTGAATGGAGATTCCGGCGAAATTTTTTTTATAAACGTATATAACCACACGAGAAGAACATTCTGTAATTTTTTCAGATTTTTCGGGGTATGCCCGTATGGAGACCTTCCTTGTTAGTACTGAAAAGTATCTGACTACTTAGTTCTCTGAGGAAGAGCCTGATTAAAGGTTTGAAAGTACTAAGATGTTTTTAAATAAAATTAACTATTAACATCTATATTTGATTATTTTAATCGCCTTTAAAGTAAACCTGAATATTTTAAAGTTCGTATTATATATTCTGTGCATAAAAGATATGTCGAAGTTCAAATATTCTCAACTGCAGTTCCATATTTGTCATATACAAAATTATTTGCTTCTGTATTGGTTATGAATGTAATAAAATTATTTTTCATATATATTTATATTGGTAATTAGTTTTGGTTTAATATTAAAATAATTATTTATTCGAAATTCTGATGATAAAATTTTAAGTTATTTAAGCATACGAAAACTAGATTTAGTAAATGTAATAGCAATTGGTAGAGTAATAGGGGCCCTGTGTGACGTCAGATTTCCCCTAGTCTTAAGTGGTCTCAAATCTTAAGTGGGCCCTGGACCCAAATTAGACTTTCGCAGTGAGATCTTTGATTTTTTTGCGGGTAATTTTTTTCATTAATTTTTAATTAAAACCATTTTTCATATCAGGCAAATTGTTTTAACGAAAATTGAATGTACTATGTGAAAAAACTATTAAAAATTTTTTGGTATGATATCTCATTCACCGTTGTGCGTTTTGTATATGTATACAAAGAAAAAAGTGCATTCTAAAATTTGTGTAAACTAGTCGTTGTGATGGGACACCGTAATATTTACCCATCATGGATATGCATAATATAATATATGAAAATAAAACATGTGTAAACTATTTATAAATTTTCAAAACAAAATTTAAACGTATATTTAAATATTTTTAATAAACAGAGTAATGCTCTATTAATGAATTGTTGATGAACCAATTTCAATAAATTATATAAAACGCCAAACTATTCAAGCAGGTCTGAATTGCGTAAAAGAAACATTCTTATATCTTCCTAAATATCAATCATATTAACTACAGTTTACAGCGTCGGATTAAGCGTCTCATTTCCAATTCATATATATATATGAATTGAAATTTGAAAGAAATACAGAGTCATGAAAAATCGAAGAATGTGGAAAACAGGATTAGAAATAACTCGGCAACTAACAATCTGATCGACTTCGTTCTTTATGCAAAACTTGTATTTTTTAATGCCTTTTACTTCCACTCCTTAAAATAAAAAAATTCGAAAGTTTTTATGTACCTGTCATCAGAACGAATTTTTTGACAGTCCGAAAAAAATAGTTTCTGATCATCGAGGTTACTGATATTAAATAGTCTACGTCCCATTCTGACATACTAAGTACACACAAAATTTCATATCTCTATCTCAATTTGTTCTGGAGATAGAGCGTTTACAGTAACACAGACAGACAGACGGACAGCAATTTTTTTTTAAAATATGTTTTTCGCAATCTCCAATGTCTGAAACGTGTAAATCCGTCAAAAAAATTCTATTTTCAAAACGATTGCAAGACTATACTATTACCCTATATTACGTTCGATGGGTAAGTAAAAAGTACTAAATTTTAAATACGTCACGTACTCAAAATAACTCCAATCCAAAGGTAATGAAAATTGAGAAACGTGTGTATTCATTTTTGATTCCATAGATGTTTCAAACATGAACTGATATGTAATCATTTTTGATCTTATGTTCAAGTATGAACTGGTATATATTCATTTTTGATCTTATGTTCAAATATGAACTGGTATTATAATCATTTTTGATCTTATGTTCAAATATGAATTGGTATGTAATCATTTTTTGATATTATGTTCAAATATGAAGAGTTTATATACTCATTCTCGATTCCATTGATGTATTCAAAAAATGAATTTCGAAAATAAATGCTCTCTGTTAACTATTCAATTTTGAAAATGCATAAATGCATAAATGCATCTTTCTGAAAATATAAACACAGATTTTTAATTTTTTTACTTAACATGTTTGATAACTTTTTATTGATTGAAATTTAGTTTATAATTTAATTCGATTTGTAAGCTAGAACTGACGGAATTATTCCTTAATTAATTTATATGTATGTTTTTTTTTTTTTTTTTTTTTTTTTTTTTTTTTTTTTTTTGTAAATTTCAATGAATTTTATCAATTTTTCTATTCAAATACTTGTTTTACTAGGTAATTAAGATTTTAAAATAATTTATTGTTATAAATTTTTATGGAAGAAAAAAAACGGTTGATTGAAACAAAAGAATAAAAAATGCTATAGAGAAAAAAAATTCTGATAAATATTTTTTTCATTTCTTTCTTTCTTTTTCTGAATAAATATTTATCTACAAAATTTTCTACAAAAAAAAAAAGATAATCTATCTGTTGCATGATCCTGAAATTCCCTTTTTTTAAAACCAGAAATAAGAAATTGTTTATTTTTCATTTCTTTTATTTTACAGCAGCCATAGCCGTGATCTATTTTTCTTTTTTTTTCTTTCTTTCTTTTTCTTTTTCTTTCTTTCTTTCTTTTTTTTTTTTTTTTTTTGTCTTGGGTATTCGAAGACATTTTGGAATTTTCTCTTGGGAAAAGACTTTTGACATGGTTTGTAACCATTCTTAATTTCATCGATACTTGTGATAAGAAAGCATAATAACGTGCAAAAATTGGTGTGAAAACTTTCAGTCTAAAAAATCTTCAGCTGCCATTGGAAACAAACAACTTTGATTATTTCACTTCAAAATGAATTGCTAACGATATTAAAACGCTTATAAAAACCATTTCCTTAGAAAGTAGGAGCTCAATTAATCATTATTGCAGTAAAAAAATCATTCATTGTCTTTTGTTTTTACCACGCTTTTATTAACTTCACCTGTATGTTTGTGAGTTTGTGAGATTGTGAGATTGTAACTCTCCTTATTTTATTCCTTTTCTAGATGCGTTTGTAATTATGTAAATACATAATACCTATAGCCGTCTGTCTGTCCGTCTGCCGTCCGCATATAGCAGAGCAAAAATTACCCAACCGAATTCTTTGAAATTTAAAATATACAATTGTTGCATAATTTTATCGATTCATTTAAAATTTTCTATGAAAATCGTACGTTTAGTTTAATTACAGGAGCTATCAAAAGTATTCAGTTACATGACCAATGGGAAAAAATAGTTTCAAGTGCATTTTAATGATGTTACACTTTTTTTGAACATAATAAAACTGATAAAGTATCTATAAAATATATAATAAAATATACATTTTGTACATAATTAAAAAGTATTTATTATTGATTTACAGGGCCACACAAAAGTGTATCATTACATAATGGTATACAGTGAAGCATTGTTTTGGGCGCGTTTTAGTTATACTAAAACATTTCACATTTTATGAAATTGATGTGCGTTGCAGGGGTTTTGTAGAAGTTACTTCCTGTATAATAAAAAACAGATAGTATTTACAGGGACACACAAAAGACTTTGGCAACTATACTGTATCCGAAGTACTGTATACTATTACACCAAGATCTGAGTATTTTCAAAACTTCCTTTAGTACGAACGCACTTCATTTGTTACGCTTGATGCGCAATTTTCGATTTGTTTTATTATACAAACATGCTGATGGAAATGCTTAAAATAACGATAGTTATCCTTAAAACTAAAGGAAACGACTGAAAGAAGTTCTTTATGTACTACTTTCTTAGAAAATAGACCATATAATATTCTTGATATATTTTATATTTTCTGCATACACAATGTAAAGGTATTCATATTTTTATTTCAAAGATTTGATCGGCAGTTAAATAATCTTTTAATCAGTGGTATAAATTCAATATTTCAACTGCATGTTAGATTCAAAAACGAGAAAAAAAGATTTGTTATACAGAATGCATATTTTAGTTCTATACATAAATGTGAGTTAATTTAAGTTAAATTAAAAATATAATTTAAGATAAATCAATTATCTGAAAGCGAAATTGAAGATTGTAGGAATGGGTTAAAATAATTTCTTCAGTGTGGCCTTAAATGTAAATTTGTAATTACCTAAGAACATAGTGAAAAAATAACGGTTTTTTTTTTCCATTTTTATAGGCATTTTTTAATTATATTATAATTCTATGTTGAAATTTATACTGAATGTGAAATTGGAATAAAATTTCTGAGGGCATAATTAGATTATTTTCAAATGTTACTTTTGCTTTAAACATAAAAAATGAAGAATGTAAATAAAAAGAATTTTACCTTTATTAAAAGTGTTAAAATTTTTCACTAAACGTTTTATTTGGCTTCATTATAAAATACTACACTCATTTCTAATATGAGCTTCTTGCGCTGGTTAAAATTTGTTATTTATTATTATTGTAATGTAACTTTTATATCTGCAGATAAATAATAATTGACTTATAAAAGACAAATATTATGCATTTAATATGCATAAACATAGTTTTGTGAATGTTTCAGAATGTTAGAAATAGTAGCATATAAATAACATAATAATTCTTATCAAGACTGAAAAAAAAAGCCTTTTAGGAGTGAAACCTTATCCAACGCAAAACATTTTTAAGAAAAAAAAGTACATTGCAACACATGTTTCACAAGGAGCCTTTTTCTGACAGAGAGGTGAAAAAATTTATGTCACGTGGCAGAAATCGCTTTTAATTCACTAATTTATTTATCGAGAAATGGAAAACCCATTTTGATTGTAAATCCCGTCAGTGTAATCAATCGTGCCAAATACGCGGGGGAATCGGAAAATAAGTTTTCTTTGGCGACTGTGGACAGTTGTGCCTATGAAAGACAAAAAGTATAATGAAACATTAAACATAAGAAGTGACTTTATTTTTCTACATAAGTTCCAAGAGAGTTGAGACATTTGTCATACCCCTTTATAAGCTTCAAAAAGCACTCGGGGGAAAAAAACAGGGCTCTGCTTCATTCTGGCCCCGGCAGATATGGAGAAGTTTGAATTCCTAGTCAAAACTGGAAGAGTGAGCGATTGTCCGCGGTACTAGAGTATCTAGAGCAGAAATATATAACCGTCACGCAGTGTTCTCGCTGACATTTGAAAAACGTTAGTAATTTGGCTAATTAAAAATAAAAAACATTCGCCAAATGAAAAAAGTATTAGCCAAATAGATTCCCGGAGTAGCACAACTATATATATATATATATATATCTTTAATCCTTTTATGTACCCCCTTTTTATCAATATATTCTAAAATAAACTAAGTTTTTATAACTGTGACAGCGATTATTAATAATCTAATTTCAACTATCCGCTACAAATGCATTAAAACTGTGTCTATATTAAATATGCATACATATGAAAAACGAAAAAAAAAATAAACAAATAAGAAGCAAAAATTGAGCACTAGCAATTTGGCGAATCTAATCGCTTGTTTACTCGCCAAATGAAGAATTTAGTCGCAATTTGGCGCATTGGCGAGCGACAGCGAGAACACTGCCGTCACGTGGAATTTTATGGGCCGATGTGATGTTGAAGCAAATGGTGTGGAGATGGTGCCGTCAATTCAGTGAGGGGCGTCAGCAAATGTTGGACAGACCGAGACCCGGATAAATATGCACGGCCACTACAACGAAAGCATTGCTTAATATTACAGCTTTGGGATCAATCTTTTCCCACATGAGCCGTCGTTCAACGCTTCTCTCGTGTGCAAAGCCCTGTGTTTTCCTGGAGTGCTTTTAGAAGCTTATAAAGGGGTATCGGTACTTCTAGCTTATCCCGTCGACCAATTTCGCCAAATTATACAAATCGCCAAACTAATAGCCAAATTATACATGTTGACATAATTTTTATTTTAAATAACGGAAAAACAAATAATTAGTAGAATATTCGCGTTTGAAATGAAATAGACGCCCTCTCGCGGACAAAGTCTGAAACGAAATAGAACTGATACCGTGAGCAATCAGTGTTTAAAAGGCCGATAAATAAATAAACAGTTCTATAATAAATAAATAAATAAACCGTTCTATAACGCATGCAACGTTGGGTTCTTTGTATTAAAATTATCTAAAATCAAAATTTTATACACAAAGTTTAGATCTATAATATAAAAAAGTACATTTGACTTACTCATGGCAAAATAACATGACAGCAACACAATGCTTGCATGATTCGCTTGCTCCAACTCTGCAAGAGCAAGAAAATTTTTTTATTTTCAAATTTTTGTTTTCCTTTACTAGCAAACTTTCGGTCAATAATATGGGGATTTCCTTTTGTTTGGCTTGTTTGTAAACACGAGCCTAAAATCTCTATTTCTTCTTCTTTGCATTCTTTAATGCCGCACATTACTAATCTCTTTGAATCAATAATTGCTTCAGCTTCTCTAAAGCAATTACTAGATTTTCCAGTATCTAGAAATTCTAAAATTGTCGATATTTGTAATTTATCTCCCATAATTAAATAAAAAAAAAATAAAAACTGCACTTTAAATAGCTCTTTAAACGGGTTTCGCTATGCTACAGCATGGAACAAACAGCATTACGACTACATAAACAAACGATTATCAGGTCTATACAACGCCACCTTTCGGTCATTACAAACGCGAATTAATAAAAAGTCGAAATAAAAATCACTTAATGACATTTTAAACACGTGAAACTTATTTAATGTCATTGAAAGTGACATTCACGATCATCCATTATTGGCATTTCATCTTATAGTTTGGCGAGAATTTTTTGGTCGACGGGATAACCTAGAAGTACCGAGGTATCTCTAATGTTTCATTATATTTTTTGTCTTTCATTACGCATGTCTCTCCACAGTCGCCAGGGGAAACTTATTTTTTTTTACTTCCCCTCGTATGTGCCTTTTCGTTTGAAAATGTGTCAAGTTTTGCGTTGTTGAGCAAGGAACTTGGATGAGCTTTGAGGCTGTTCTTCACTCAGTTTCCGAATTTCTCTTAGCAATATTAAGCCTCTGAGCATTTAATGCATTCCTATATTTAAAATATCTCCTCGGGAAATGAATATTTTTAACTTTTTTTTTATAGTCTCTTTAAAAGATGTCTCTTTTTTTTCCTTAGTTCTCAAAATATTTCTAAAATCAATGCTTAATTTTGTATGAAGAGTTAAAATTTTACTCCCAGTCCGGCCGATTCTAACACATAAAATATTAAATTAAGGATAATTTTTAGAAATACTATTTTGACAACTAAGAAAACAAAAAGAAAAATCCTTTAAGAACACATAGAAAACTGAAATAGAAAATATTAATATCCTGAGGAGATATTTTTAAATATAAGAATTGATCAAACGCCCACAAACTTGATATTACAGAGAGGAATTTGAAAACTGAATGAAGTCAAACATTAAGGGTGTATTTCGATTCAAACTGCTAATTTTCCGATTTATTTTTGAATTCATTTTGGCTCTCAAATACACCAAACTTTCAAAATCTCTTATTTGGAGAGTGCACAAGGTGCCGTGATTGTCTATTCTTTGATAAATGCAGAAAATATTGCAAAAAAAAGCAATCAAAAACGGCATTTCGAACCGATTTTTCCCAAGCGGGAGGTCTGGGAACGAAAGAAAGGGTCATACTGGGAAGATAATTGTTTATAACTCAAATTCTAATGAATTGAGCGTAAAAAGACATCACACGGCACCTCATACGTCCCTTCAAGAATCCCCTCAGCAAGTTTCATCTTTCTTCTTTTAAAAATGTGTCTGAAATTGTATCGGAAAATTTCGAGCTGTTGAAGATGGAAAAGGATTTTTTCGAATACACCCTTAAGCGACAGGAGGCTTTTGCGAAATCTTTAATCTTTAGTCACCGTTTTTTAAAAGCAGAATTTTGTACCTTCTTGAATCGGAAAATACTCTGATTAAATGAGGCAAATTTTACTGGTGGGGGAAAAACGAGGATTCTGAATACTTCATGCGGCACGTATATGGGTTGCTCGTCCCCATCAGGTTAAAGGTTGTACATGACCATTTGAAATTCCGAGTATAATGTAGAGGGGTTTTTTTCTTTTCTTTTCCGAGTCCAACTATTTGAAATTCGAGCCCGGACAAGACCATCTATGAAAAAGTTTATCTCAGATCCCGCCGATCCCAAAACTTTTTTAAAAAATCACACCCGAACCCATTTCATCCCTTTTCATGTCCAGTTATGGCTTATTCTTTTATTATTAATTTCCTTTTTCATTCCTCCTAAAAAACCACTAATTATTTAAAAGGGATTTATGATGACGTAAATCATACCAATTATTTAAAATTTACATGCTTAAGTGCTTTTACCCGCACCTATTCTATCTATCCGAATATTCTCAAAAACCCAACCTTCGAGTGAATAATAGGTATCGTAAATTTTTGAAGGACTGAGAATTAGGGTATATAAATTTAAAGAATCATTTAATTGTTTTCTTCACGCTTTATTATACAGAAAAGAATAAGTAAAAGTTGTGGTTATTCATATTAAGTATTTTACCTCTGAAAATGTATGCACTGATTGCCGGAGAGTCCTTGGGTTTCTGATACTTGCAATCTTGACATTATCCGTGACCTAATGCCATTTCCACTTGTGAGAAAATCATTCAACTCGAATGCACCGAGTATTATTACCTGCTGAATACCGAAGCTAACTCTGAATATAAAGAAGAGTATGATTAGAAACAAAATTTGTAAGATTAACCTGATACCGCGAAGTGCAAACAACTTAATAAGAGCTGAGTGAAAGAACAGTTTGCGGTTAGTTTCAAGGATATTTTCAGTTTTATTAATGAAAAACGATAATGGAAATGATCTGAGAATAGTTTCAGCTCTAATATGCATATTTAGGGTTTATTAATTACTTTTTTATTTAATTCAGCATGGTTTTTGTATATAACGATGGACTTGTGCAATCGAAAACTAAGCCACAATGAAAAAATAAAATAAAATAAAATAAAGAAATAAAAAACAGCTTTAATTTGTGTTGTACGTAATACTCGTTCTCTTGTATGTAATAACTTTTCAAGCACCGATGCTGTGAAAGCTTATTCAAGCAACAAGTTAAGTATAATTCTAATTCCTTATGTCACGTGCACCAAGCAGCCAATACAACGCGAATTTCCACAGACCCATAGTTCTCCCTGTCACTCGTTATTGCACCAAATTGCAGCAAAATGTTTCATTTGGCGAGTAAACGAACAATCAGACTCGCCAATTTGCGACTTCTCAATTTCTTCCCTTTTGTGTGTGTGTGTGTGTTTCAATACAGTTGAGATTATTATCCATGTTGCTGAACGATTGATGTCACTTTAAATGTTAAATTGTACCGTGCCATTTACAATGAATGATCTTTTAATAGAAATACTGTAACACAACACTAATTCAGTTTAGCATCAGCCAAAAATACCGCAAAGGTAATGTGATAGGTATTATTTCTCTGTTGTTAATTAATCACTATCTACGCGGCCTCGCTGGTTAAAACTCAAACAAAGTTACTCGCATCAAGTGCCAAATAGTCAAAAGTTTTTTTAGAATACTATGTTGTAATATTCGTAATATTTTTTAGTTGTACGCAAAGTACCACTGGCTAATTAAATGTTTTATATCGGTTCGAGTGAAAAACTTATTTAATTTTTACAATAAATTTTCACAATGGCAAATCAAAGATAGTTTTTTAGGGGGGGGGGGTGTTACTTGATTTAGGAATTTTTATTTAGATTGTTAAAACTATACTTTAAACATTTTATACATTTAGGAAACATTCAGAATATATTTATTTTCAGTAGATTCCGTAGCAGATAGTCGAATTTCTATTTTATAATCAAATGCCAAAAAATTGGGGTTTTTTTTTCAGAACTTGTCAAAAAAAAAAAAAAAAAAAAAAAAAAAAGAGGTATAATTACGGTTAAAGATGGATTTTTCAGTGTTTCACGCAGAATCTATTTTACTAAGCTTTTTTTCGTTTGTTTTTCTGTTTTTGAATTCGTATTCGCAAAATCGCTAATATTCACCAAAAATCAGGGAAAACCCTGCACAGACCGGATAAATTTTACAGTTCTCTTATAGTTGTAAATTTTACAGCAACAGTGTTAGTAGCCAGGGTGCCAGCCTTTTTTGTTGTAAAATACAATGATTTTTGCTGCACTTTATGTCGTAATTTTTTCAAGCACCGATTGCTGTGAAAGAGAATTCAAGGAACAAGTGAAGTAAAAACCGAATTCCTTCTGCTATGTGCATCACGCAGCTAATGGCAACGCGATGTTTCTCAGACTTGAGAAAATTTACAGCAGTCTTAAAAACAGCATCTTGAAACTACAGACCATATATGTAATGAAATCTTCATTGAAACTAAAACTTTTCATGGTCCTCACGAAAAAAAGAAAAAAAAAAGGTACAGACCGTGTAATCTGTTAAGACATAGACAAGTCAAAAATGATTTTTTCAATTCTTTTACAATTACGATTTAAGTTTTATTGTATTATTAAAATACAATAAACCATAAGACAGAATATTATATGAAAAAAATCCTGTGTTGGATTTTTATTTTAATTTAACAATCCACCACTTAAAAAAATTAAATATAGCAAAATACAAATTGTTTTAGCTGTAATGGACTTATTTTCTGGTCAATAGTAATAGTTAAATATGATCGCATATATTAAAATCATTTCTTTCACTTTAAAAGAAATGTTTCTCGTGTTATTATATGCGTGAAAACTTTCACATTGTTAACCAAGCTAATGTCAGTCGCAATTTGACGACGGAAAAATGTTTGAATAATTAATTATACTTGTATGTTCTTTACATTGCTATAAATTTCCTTACACGTTCTCTTACAAGAAATATACATCTTGTCATGTTCTAATAAATATTGTTAGAAGATGTAAGACATTTTTTAACTTCAAAAGAACATTATAATTCATGTAACAATCCTTGTTATGTTATCCAATTCACAACTGCATGCTTGACTTGCAATATTTTATAACCGCATTTCCTGTTTTTTTTTTTTTTTTTTTTTTTTTTTTTTCAATCTTTGTTTTAAAGTCTTTTAATTCTGAAGAGGAAGACAACATGATTTACAATGCCAATTTAAATATCTTTTCTTAAAATATGTTTTTTTCATTTATTTTGGTTTTCATATCTGTATATCATTAGCCTGAAAAGATTAAAATTTATTCATGCAATGGCAATGAGATGTCACGGGTGATTTTTCTTTTCTTTCCTTTTATTTTACTTTTATATATAACACTTTGTAAAAGTAAAGCTTTTTTTTCTCTTTTACATAACACAATAAGGATCATATTAACAAACAAATCTATTGTCCAGAAAATTCTTTATAAAAAAAAAATCTATATCTTACGTGTTATGATAAAAAAATAGTATTACTTTTACAAATATCTGCCTTTTGATTATTTTCGTATTTGTTTCTTAACAAACAATGGAATAAAAAACAATCAGTTCACATTTAAAAACTTTAAACTATTCTGCAGGACGAATCATTGCATAATTTACCATTGTTTTTTTAATAACACATTATACAAAGTAGATAATCGATACCTTATAATATACACTAAACTATATTTTGGTAATATCTCATATTCGATAGCTCTTTAATTGACTTAATTTGGTACAATAGTTTATTAACTCGATCCATTTGACTTATTGAATTTGAGTGTTGATTAAACTTTAAGGTCTTCTATTACATTTCAAGAAATTTTGAGCAAATATTATTTTTTTAATTATTTCATTTAAAACCATTTTTGATTATATATCCAAAAAAGCTTATAATTTTTCTGTGCGATAATTGAAAGGGTACTTACGGTTTTTCAAATCTTAAATTAAAAGTGTTTACGATGTACATAAGTAATCAAGAGTAGAGTTCAGAACCCGAAACATTCTGCTTCAAGTCAATCTGAAACTCGAAATATTCAAACCCAAATCGAAAGATAGATATCAATCCCTTGTACCTGAAAGAGTGTCTGGTAAGATCGGGTTGACGCTACTTTTTATTAGTTTTTCATTCATCTTACGAAACACTATTAGTCTCTGTCCTCTGTCGGTCTGTAGCAGAGTCCATATGTAAAAACTGTATACGCCAGAGAATTCAAATTTTGTGTACTTACAGCTGAAAGCCTCTTGTCACACAACAAATCATAAAACTTTGAAAAAGACTATTATTTTAACTTATATATTATTTTTTAAATCATCAGTTTAATTTTGTTGTTGTTTTTAGCTCACAGGCTATCATAGCCTGAGAGCTTATGTGCCCGTCCGTTCTGTATGTTCGTGCGTAACGCGATAACTCATGATAAAAATATCGGATCCACTTGAAATTTTGTATATAGGTATATCCTGATAAGGCGCTTCCCTGATTAGTTTTTGGAGTTCATTCGATATGTATAAGAGGGGGAACGGGGGGCTCATGCCCCTCCCCTTAATGGATATAAACGGGATTTTCATGCAGAATTAACAGTTTTCGTTCAAAATTTAGATATAGGATCATTCTGATGAGGCGATTCCGTGACTGTTATTATGTGTTCATTGAATAAGTATAAACAGGGGGAACGGGGGGGCTCATGCCCCCCCCCCCCTTAATTGATATAAACGGGATTTTCATGCAGAATTAACAGTTTTCGTTCAAAATATAGATATAGGATCATTCGGATGAGGCGATACCGTGGCTGTTATTAGGTGTTCATTGAATAAGTATAAACAGGGGGAACGGGGGGCTCATGCCCCTCCCCTTAATTGATATAAACGGGTTTTTCATGCAGAATTAACAGTTTTTGTCCAAAATTTAGATATAGGATCATTCTGATGAGGCGATTCCGTGACTGTTATTATGTGTTCATTGAATAAATATAAACAGGGGGAACGGGGGGCTCATGCCCCCCCCTTAATTGATATAAACGGGATTTTCATGCAGAATTAACAGTTTTCGTTCAAAATTTAGATAGATAATCATTCTGATGAGGCGAGTCCGTGGCTGTTATTAGGTGTTCATTGAATAAGTATAAACAGGGGGAACGGGGGTTCTATGCCCCTCCCCTTAACTTGCATAAATGGATTTTTCAATCAGAATTGTCAGATTTCGTTCAAATCTCTGAATAGTTTTGGAAGTTTATTGGTTAAGTATAAAAGAGGGGAATAACTCCTCTTAAATTATATAAATGCTAAATGGGTTTTTATTAAGAATTATCCGATTTGCTCTGAATTTTGGATATAGATTTTTTAATATGATAAAGCATGTACTTGATAGTTTAGGAAGTTCAATGATTAAGTATAAAAAAGGAGAAAGGGGAGAGCTGTTTCCCCTTCTTAATTTTTTTTTCGAACGGAATTAACGAAAATACAAGGCTGTATTGTACAAGTAGTATTTGTAGCCTGTGAGCTCAATGCCATCAGTTTAACTGGGCAATATTCTTTTTATTTCTCTTCTAATTGTTGCCACGCAAGTTTAAATAAATATAAAAATTATTTCCTTTTTTATCCTTTACTTCTAAAAGAAATGGAGTACTTCTGCTGTCACAATTACAAGATTGGTATTGCAACATTTTTTCCCTATACGACGGTGTAAAAATTGAAATAATGTAATATTTAGAAGCTTAAAAATTTGCAGTAGCGTAAATTTCCAAATTGAAATTTATTACTTCTAATTGTTGCACGAAAGTTTAAATAAAACTATTATGTATGTAACATAAATTAATGGGTTAAATAGATCACGTAAAAAATGTGCTTATTTCTTTTTATTTTATCATATTAAATTATATTTATCTCCTATTTTGACAGGCGAAATGAAATATTTTTTATAGAGCGTGTATCTAAACTCTTGGGCAAAACTTTAAGGGGTGATAGTAGACATCAAGACAAACAATATTAAATACGAAACTAAGGATCCCAAATGTTTTCCGAAGGAGATAGGCGCCAATAAAGTTTAGGGTCCAAAATTTCAAATGATTATAAAAAACGAAAAAATCGGTCGATTTGATTGCGGTTTTCACAAAAACTATTCTTTATGTCAGTATTGTCTTGAAAATAAATTGTAAAGATAAATTTCAAAAAATGCCGATAGAGGGCGCTTTAGACTTTGGAGTAACAAACAACTACTTTTTACCGTTATTTTTTGCATCTTATTAAATTTTTTTAGAAGCTTAGACATAAACTTAAATTTTAAGCTCAAAATCTGAATCGTTGGGAGTGGTTAAGTAGCGCAAACTGAACTGTGTTCAATGGGGGTGGGGAGGTACAAATTTCAAATAATTAAAAAAAAAAAAAAAAAAAAAAAAAAAAAAAAAAAAAAACGGAAAAATTGGTCGATTTGTTTGCGGTTTTCACTAAAACTATTCTTTATGTCAGTATTTCCTTGAAAATAAACATTAAAGATAAATTTCAAAAAATTTCATTAGAGGGCGTTACTCTTAAACTTTATGGTAACCAACAACTACTTTTAACCGTTATTTTTTGTATCTAATTAAATGCTTGCAAAAGCTTAGAGTTAAATTTTGAGCTCAAATTCTGAATCGTTGGCAGAGTTTAAGAAACGCAAACAGAACTGTATTCAGGAGTTGAAATGTTACCTTCCCCACACCTCGAACGCAGTTCAGTGTTGCGCTATTTAATTATTCACAACGATTCAGATTTTGAGCTCAAAATTTAAGTTTAACACTAGAACCGCGGGAAATTTTACCCAAGTTTTATAAAAATAATTCGCATCAGAATTTTTATTTAAATCTGTTTAATTTATTTATTTTAAATATCTTTTTCTGCAGTTTATACATAAATTATTTTAAGTAGACTTATCTGGTTCGAACAGACATCTTTTCACTGTGTACGGGTCAAAATGACCCGTCTCCGCGGTTCTAGTGTTAAGCTTTTACAAGCATTTAATTAGATACAAAAAATAATGGCTAAAAATAGTTTTTGGTTATTCTAAAATTTAAGGCGCCCTCTATCGGAATTTTTTTTAATTTTTTTTTTTAATTTTTTTTAAAAGAAATATTGACATAAAGAATAGCTTTAGCGAAAACCACAAACGAATCGACCAATTTTTCCGTTTTTTATAATCATTTGAAATTTGAACCCTCTGAACACTGTTCAGTTTGCGCTATGTAACCATTCCCATTGATTTAGATTTTGAGCTTAAAATTTAAGTTTATGTCTAAGCTTCTAAAGAAATTTAATGAGATGCAAAAAATAACATTAAAAAATAGTGGGTTGTTACTCCAAAGTCTAAAGCGCCCTCAATAGGCATTTTTTGGAATTTATCTTTATAATTTATTTTCAAGTCAATACTGACATAAAGAATAGTTTTAGTGAAAACCGCAAACGAATCGACCGATTTTTTCGTTTTTTATAATTATTTGAACTTTTGGACCCTAAAGTTTAATGGCGCCTATCTCCTTCGGAAGACGGTTGGGGCCCTTACTTTCCTATTTAATATTATTTGTCTTGATGTGTACTATCACCTCTTAAAGTTTTGCCCAAGAGTTTAGATATACCCTGTATATCACTTAGGGGCACAACATGAGACTCACTATAGAATAGGTTTATTATTATTCATCAAATCATAGATTTATGATAGTATTTATTTTTTTCATTTACATACAAGGACACACAAAAAAATTCGGTTACACTGCTGTATAAGAACAATGATTTCTGGAAGTGTGTTTAAAGTGGTAGTACGCGTTTTGAAAGTAAACTAATTTTTTGCCTATTACTGGGTGTGTACTAATTCTATAGATGGTATACAAGGCCGCTCAAAAGATTTCGAGTACATTTCTGTTTATTGGCGAAAATTACTGAAAGGTAATTTGCAGCTGAATTCGTTTCCTGATTGAATTAAATTTTAGAAAACTAAGTATTGTATATAAAAATTTATAAATCAGACACTGGGCTGCACAAAATAATTTAGATATTTTTTCGACCATTGATGATAATTCCTGAAATATGGTTTTAAAAAAATGTATTATGGATTTTCCAAATTGTTCACTTAAACTTTTTGTTGTGCTAATAAACATTGTTATACTGAACGTATATTGTAAATACTAACTTTGTAATTCGTTTACTTCAATCTCTTGTGTAATATTGCACATTTTAATCTAGAATATGAATTTTCAATAAACATATTTCCGCTGAGAGAGTGATTTCATTTCATTTTATTTGTTCATTTAAACATCATCTTTTACCGCATTAACAATTTAAAAATCGCTTAATATTTAGAAAAAAACATTAAAAATGTCGATTTGTTTTAATTAAAGAAATTGAATAATTATAAGGTTTCTAAATAAATATACAATTAATTAATTTTTTTAGCCCCCCCCCCGAAAAAAAGACGTTATAGAACAGATTTAAATTTGTAGAAAGCCATTATGCGTGAATTCTGTTTCTTAACGCTTGTTTTACATCAATAGATTATTAATGTAAATAAAACTTATTTTTCCTACTAGATCTTTATAAATTTGTATTACAAATAATATTTGATGTAGTATATATACATTAAATTTTGATTATTAATATATTTTTTAATGTGATACATTTCGAAATTACTTACACAAAGACCAACATCATGACCAACGTCAAAAACCAATTCCGAGAGCTGTAATTAAATAATTTCACTTGGAAATGACTTTTAATTTTTTCTGCTTCAGAAGTTTTTTCCAGTAATTAAATTTCCAGCCCAGAAATATGACTAGCAGAAATAACGACTAATAATAGAACCCGTGATATTAAAACTAGCGAGAATTAAGGGGTTAAACAGTGAAGTTTTGTTAAAGTACCAATTAAGTGTTCGAAAGTTTTCATTATCTATGCTTGACGCATGATTTTTCATTCTTGTCGTTTTATAAAAGAGATTATTTGCGAAATGTCATAGAAAACATACAAAAATAACCAGGGCCTGATTCACTTCTGAAGGTATGGGAAGCACAGAGTGATTTCGGGCACCCTTTCATTTGAAGAATGTTATGTAAGTTCGACATACCTGGAAACTAACTGATGCTGCATATATTATTCCGAAGCGTGGATCAGTTCAGTTGACATATCTATATTATAAAGGCCAAACGTATCTGTGCGTAACGCATACGTCAATTTGTGAATGGCAACACTTTTCCGTGAAATTTCGGTTTTGCAAATTTTACACTTCTAAACATCGCACATTTAAAATTTTTACACCATCGTGTAGAGAAAAGGATTTATTTTTAAATGCAATTTATTTGAAAGCTGTATCTGAATTTGTTTTTGAGATATTAAATTTTTTTAATAGTTTTTAGTACCAATTTTGTAATTGTGGCAACAGAATCACTCCATTTCTCTTAAAATTGAAAGTAAAAATAAAAAAATAGTAATGGATACATTTCTTCAAAAATATCGTCTGTTATAGAATTCGGGGATTTCGGTTTTATTTCGTTTTTATTCATCAAAAAATGACTTCAAGATTTGAGTTAAAATGATTTTAAAACGATCAAATTAAAACACCATTTTTTTAAACGTGGCAAATACGGATATGCTAAGTGCGTGTATAGATTTTGAGAAAATGAAAATGATGACGGGTTTTAATTTCGCGTGAAATTCTATGGTCACGTCAATTTTAATAAATTTTGTTTTTTTTCATTCGCATTTATACCAAACTTAAGAGCCTCAATTGATAACTTCATAATAATACCTGATCTTTATCATATTTTACTGATTGCATATCCGATTAAAGTTTAATTTTAAAATTCGGACAACTGAGTTTTAAAGTATTTTGTTAATTTTAGCTTAAAATAATATTTGTTTGAAAGTTCGACTGATCAATATAAGATGCATTTTTTACTGTAACTAATTTTGTAGATTTATTATAAATAAATGAAACAGCTCCTTCTGAAACAGTGCCTTTCATCGAATTTCGACGGGTATAACCTCGTTTTTTTAATGTTCACATTAAAGAACATTTTTCATTTTCCCCTATATATATGCACAATGACTGGGTATAATAAATAAAAATATGGAAAAATGATTTTGCATAGTATTGGCGTAAAAACACCAGTTGCCCAATATATGTTAAAATGTTCAAATTTAGCATGGATAAAATATTAATATTTTGAAATAATTCTTCCCATTTTAGCAATAGTCTGAATCATTAATATTTTATTTATATTGTACATACGAACCAAATTTATGAAGTATTCATATTCAATATGTAAAATAAATACAATATGTAAAATAAACATAATTCCGGGTCCCTACAAAATTTTCTAAAGGGAGCACACGTGCTTCTCGTGCCTATTCGGCCATCAGGGCCTGGAAATAACAAATTAGCTAATCGTATTAGCCTTTTGTTATGATAAATATTTCTGTTCGGTAATTCTGTGATAAATAGTTTCCCCCTAGAAGATAGTACCTCTTCAGTTTTAGTGAGATCATAAACAAAATGGGTCAAGCATTTTACTTACAAACATGATCCTCGAAAAATAGGGATTTGGTCACCTCGGCACAATAGATTTTTTTTCCTTTCGCAATTTTCTAGCAGACAATGGACAACTCAAATAGAACTACAAGATGGACACTGAAGAAAGATTAATAAATTTCAACCGATACCATCACAAGTGATCGAAGGGAAAGTAATATTTCTGAAAGGTTATCAAAAGTTGAATGCATTTTCTTTGGGAGTCCGGGGTCATCTGTAAGTCATCGTGATTGTAGTGCTTCAAAACAGGTAATCTTTTAAAAATAGCGTGTAACTGATAAAACAGTTAACTTTAAGACATAAGAGATGGGCAATTGTTAAGTTATTTATAATGCATAATGAAAAATATCACTGAAATAGAAAAGGAAGATATTTCTAAATAAGAACAATCGTTAATTCTTTTTGTCCTAAATTATGAACTAATGAAGATTTTTGAATTTTTTTAAATATTTTGGAGTTTCTTACAATCGTTAAATAAGTTAGTAGATCCAACCAAGGCTTACGGATTAGAAAATACATTGTGTGCTTAAATTGGTAGACCAAGCTATAAGGGAAGGTAAAGAAACACAAAGTGACAATGTGAAAAGAGTAATTACGGCAGTGTAAAATTACGGATGTTAGAAAAAGGCAGACAGCGGTTTCGGAGTTTCTGAAACTCCATCATCAATAAAACAGTTAAAAATATAAAAAAAGTGTTTCGGAGAATCCGAAGCTCCACCATCAGTACAATGATTAAAAATGAAAAAAGTAAATGCATAAAAACATACAGTAGTCAATACTGCAGCCTGCAATCAAGAGTGAAAAAAGGCTGATAACTAACACTTATTACTAACAGACTTTTTTTCACCCATGGCAGCGGGCTGCATTATTCGCCCCCATGTTTTTATGCATTTACTTTTCGTAATTTTAACCATTGCGCTGTTAATAGAGCTTTAGAATCTCCAAAACGGCACCTTTCCTATTTTTAACTATTGTACTGATGCTGAAAACTTCAGAAACTCCAAAAAGGCTATCTGCTTGGGTTTTCCAAAATTTTCTATAAATAATAACATACATAATTTCACATTGTTGTAATTGTTGTTGTACGTTGTCTATTTGTTTCTTAAAATATTATTTTTATTTTGTATTCATTTTATTTAACATTCAAAAATTTTAAACTTTCAACCTGAGTTTCATTCTTTCATACTATATGACTGGAAATAGGATTTCAAGATTTCATACTTTCGAATTGAAACAGAAAACACGATGAAATATAAGATATTAAAATTATGATGTTTTACTTAAAAGATGCTAAAAATTTATATAACAAGGTCAAAATTAGAGTAGTCGGGTAGTCAGTAATCAGTAGACTATTTTTTCCTCCTGAAGACGGCTGTTGATTATAGTCGAAAGCGCTCGAGATTTTAACATATTTTGACCGTCTTTTATGTTCTAAAGATCTTGTTATATATTGCTTTAGCAGCTTTTAAGTAATTTAAACATCATAACTTTAATATTTTATATTTATTTATTTAGCCAAGTCGGAGTTATTGCATCTCCATTGAATTCGAAATTTATCTCTCTCTCTCTCTCTCTCTCTATATATATATATATATATATATGTGTGTATATATAAACTTTAAAAATTATAAAAATAATCATAAATAAACTTTGAAAAGTACCATTTGACATTGCTAGAAAGAATATTAAATATTTCAAACTCAAAATAATATGGAAGCAAGAAAAATTTTCGTTTGAGCATATTCCGCTTTTTATGACCAAAACTTACAAGTTATGATATTTTGAATTTTCAGCATTTTCTGGTGCAGGAAATTTGTTTTTACAGCCAGGAAACACTAAAAATTCAAAGTAATCATTTAACACAGAATATTTCTGTTATGAGAAAAAGGAACCCTTTTTTTTATTATCAGAGGATGGAGAAATGTTTTCTAAATATAGTTCATATCGGGCAGGGATAAAACTTTTAGTTTAGATGTAATAATTATTTTGGCATAAAAGTCATTGATGGAGAACAATCCATGAAATATTTTGTTGTTGGAACTATACTTCTAAAACTATAATGATTTATTTAGTGAACAAGGTGAATATGACGTTCAATTATAGTTTAATCTATATTTTATAACAAAACATAATTGCAGGCATTGATACTAACAAACTGCTTCTTTCCCTGTGAAATTTATTTATTAAATTTAATACTTTTTAATATGAGGACTCCTGAATTTCGCGTTGTCTCATTAATTTGGAATTGGAATTTAGTACATTAAAATTTCTATCTAAAATTATTGATTTTATAATAATTATATTAATAATTGTTTTGAGTTGCAAGTTATTTCATAAATATTACATTAATTATTGGGTCATTCCATGGTAACGTACTTTACATTTAGAACAATTCAGTGCAGTTATTTTAGTAAGGTAACACTAAAACACATTCAAATGTAAAATTAACATTGCTTGTCAATGAAAGCTATCTAAAGGTCAATTTGGATGAAAATTACCTAAAAAATGATAATGAAAATTACATTTTATACGATAACTTATATTTCTTTTTCAGTAATGGCAGTTACCATACTAAATAAAACATCCAAAATTTAAGAAATAACATTAAAATTAAGTAATTTTCATCTAAATTGGGCTTTGAATAAGTTTAATTAGCATACCATGTCCAATTTGCATTTTGAATAATTTTTTTGTGTGTGCTACCATTACCAAAATTACAGAAAATAGTTCAAAATGCAGCGTAAGTTACCATGGAATGACCCTATTGATAGTCGTAGTTCTCCAATTTATTTGAAAATCTAAAATGATTTTTGAATTGTGATGTCTCTGAGATGACTGTTAGAGTAGGACTAAAAACTCTAATTTTTGGTCCATCATCTCAGGTTTTTTTCAAATAAATTGAACAATTGCGATTATCAATAATTAATACACAGTCGACTCTCGTTAATTCGAAGTCGGGTAATTCGAATCTTCGCTTAATTCGAACTAAACGTGAAGTCCCGAAATTTTCAATGGCAGAATAATGTTAAAAACTTTCACTAATTCGAACTCATTTTCTCTTGACTTCGTTTAATTCGAACTAACGAGAAATCTGATTTTTCATTTTTCTTTCCCTTCAAACGGATTTCAGATAATTTGAATAACATTCTTACTTTCATTTTTGTGAAAATTGTTCCGAGAGCGTATAGATATAGTCCAATGCATTTGATATCCACTTTCTTAGTGCCCCGTTTGTCCGTCAGCGACACCTCAAATTTTTCTTCCATTGTACTTGTTTCTAGTCATTTAATTAGTTTATGTATTTATGCATTCTAATTTATTATTAAGTCATATTCTATTGATAATAGATGAAATATATTTAAAAAACACTATTCATTTGTAATAGTACTATATTAAGCATGTTTTTATTTCATATTTTCCATAATTCGAACTTCGGATAATTCGAACATTTCTTGTGGTCCCAACGAGTTCGAATTAACGAGAGTCGACTGTAATTTTTATCAGAATAATTTATGAGCTAAATAATTACTAATTCCTTTATTATCTAAAAACTAGAGATTGCAAGAATATATAAAGAATGCTGATCTTGAAAATTTTCATAAAATTGCAATCAAATTACAGTTTTAATTTGCTTTGTACAATTTCTTAACAATAATTAGAGTTACGTAAATTGTTAAAGTACGATTCATTTAACTCTTGATCGTCATATAAAACAGTATGAAAAAAAAAAAAAAACCTAACCTAAACTAACTAAATATTAAATAACTAATTGCTTACTGGTAATTAATTAAACTGAAATTACATTTCATTTTTAACCATTAACCTTTTTAGGATGCAACGTACTTCCATTAGTAATATGATGTAACTATTTATTGGCATCTCAATTCACGAGCAAGTTTATTTGAAAATAAGTAAAAACTTTTTTCACATACAAAATCAAAAGAAAAATGTGCTCCAAAATTCTGATGCTATTTTGGCATTTGGAGATTAAGTGATGAGAAATGTATTGATGCTCTTCAAATATTTAAATAAAACAAAACTAACTTTTTTGAAGATAATCCAGCTAAACTCTTGTTGAAAAATAAATTAACCAAATATTATTTAAAATGCAAAAGAAGTAACTGATTAAAATACAAATGCGTTACTTGTGTAAGATTTATCATTTTAATAGGTAAGTTTAAAGCATTACACTTAATTACTTGAGATATATGGTAAAATAAATTCTAGAAGAGATGTAATCGAATCACGTATTATGTTTTACACGAGAACGTGAGATATTTTCTTTTGATAATGTTATATTTTAGAAAAATAATTTGTATATCACCTTCTTTGAATGCTAATGGATTTTCGCTCACGGTAATTTAAGATTCTATTGCATGTTTAATATTTGGAAGTTTATCAATAATGTTTACATATTTTTTTACTTGATGACCTTTAGTCCTAACAGCCGCACATTGTCTAATTTTTTTCACTGTTTATTTTATTTCGTGAACTTTCTTTCATTAATAAATGCTATAAATTAGTATTGCTTTCACAATGAGAAATATTTTACGGAGAATTATTTTAATTAGCTACAATTGTATCGATGCCGCAGCAAGGCTAAGTCGGAGTTATTGTATCTCTTTTGAATTCGAAATTTCTCTCTCTCTCTCTATATATATATATAGATATATAAACTTTAAAAATTATAAAAATAATCATAAATAAACTTTGAAAAGTATCATTTGACGTTGCTAGAAAAAATATTAAATATTTCAAACTCAAAATAATATGGAAGCAAGAAAAATTTTCGTCTGAGCATATTCCGCTTTTTATGACCAAAACCTACAAGTTATGATATTTTGAATTTTCAGCATTTTTTGGAGCAGGAAATTTCGTTTTTACAGCCAGGAAACACTGAAAATTCAAAGTAATCATTTAGCACTGAATATTTCTGTTATGTGAAAAAGGAACCCTTTTTGTTTTTATTAGAGGATGGAGAAATGTTTTCTAAATATAGTTCATATCGGGCAGAGATAAAACTTTTAGTTTAGATGTAATAATTATTTTGGCATAAAAAGTCATTGATGGGGAACAATCCATGGAATATTTTGTTGTTGGAACTATACTTCTAAAACTATAATGATTAATAAATTATTTAATATGTGAAGGCACCCAGTATAAACTTTAATAATGTTTGACTTGAGTTATTTACTGGGAAGTAAAAATGTAAGAATTAAAAAAAATGTGCCACTTTTACTAAGAGGCACAAAATAGACATTCAAAGGCACATGGTGTGCCTCTTAATTTCAAAAGCAATGTGTTTTCTCTTAATATTCAGAGGCACAAAAATTCCAAATGTACCTCTTATATCAGAGGCACAGTTTAAAGAGTGTGCCTCTTAATTTCAAGGGCACCATGTGCCTCTTAATATTCAGAGGCACAGAAATTTCGAATGTATCTCTTATATCAGAGGCACAGTTTTAAGAGTGTGCCTCTTAATTTCAATGGCACCATGTGCCTCTTAATATTCAGAGGCAAAAAAATTCCGAATGTACCTCTTATATCAGAGGCACTGTTTTAAGAGTGTATATATATATATTCTTTTATTCTACATGGCCTTGTGGTCAGATCACCTGATTGAGTTCTATTCCCAACTGGGGCACTCAGTCTTTCATCTCTACGGGTTCGATAAAATGAGTATTAAGCTTGCTTGGGAACTAAACACAGTGGTCTTGCGTTAGACTGACTGCCTGGCCGGGCCATATGCTGCATAGCAATCCGTATGATATCCATAGCTTCTTTTATTTTCATTTTCGTTCTATCGTGTTTAATTTTTATACAATCTTTTCCTTTAAATTTAATATATGGGATTTCATTTTTTACATTTTTAGCATGTTATGGCTAATGCAAAGACGAAACCGTAAGATAATTTGGGAATGGTAATGATGCCTTGGTTCCACAAACGTTCCCATTTTTACAGCATTTACCGTATTTTCAATTCCTTGTTGTGAGGGTCTGTTTCAAAAATTTCTACAACTATTTATACACAAATTTTAATTTGAATAAATTCATTTATAATTGGTATATTCAAATTTTTTGATGATAATTTGAATTGGTTTGTAATGGTTTTATATCAATCTATCTACATACAAAAATATTATCGCTATAAAATACTACAAATTATCATCTATATTAAATATAAGTTATAAATTAAATTTTAAGGCAAGATTCAAACTGTATGAATTTTAAATTTGGAACAACAAATTATTAAATGAAGTAATTATAAATAAAGATTTAAGACAAGATCCAAGTATTTATAAAATAAGTTTTAAAAAAGATTTGTCTACTACATTATAAATTTTAAAGATGAAAAAAAGTTTAATATGAACAGGAATGTATAAGAAACAGGGAAAACAAAATTATTTATTATATATAGTCAAACTTTGTATTTAAAACATTTTAACAAATGAAAAATGACCAGAAAAAAAATCATTAATAATGCCATTAAACCATTATCCAAAATTCAGTACATCAAAATGAAAAATATTTATGCGGACATTAAGGGTGTATTCGAAAAAACGCTTTTCCACCTTCAACAGCTCGAGATTTTCCGATACAATTTCAGACATATTTTTAAAAGTAGACACATGAAACTTGCTATGGGGATTCTTGAAGGCACGTATGAGGTGCCGTGGGATGTCTTTTTACGCTAAATTAATTAGAATTTGATTTATAAACAATTACCTTATCAGTATGACCCTTTTTTTTCGTTCACAGATCTCTCGCTTCAGAAAAATTGGTTCGAAATGCCATTTTTGATTGCTTTTTTGCAATATTTTCTGCATTTATCAAAGACTTGACAATCACGGCACCTTGTGTACTTTCCAAATAAGAGATTTTGAAAGTTTGGTGTATTTGAGAGCAAAAATTAATTCAAAAATAAATCGGAAAATAAGCAGTTTGAATCGAAAGACACCCTTAATGCATTTTCATATGATGAATAATAACATTCGAAAAATTGCTCCAATTGAAATTATATACTTTTAAACCTACAGTTCAGAAATTACTTATCGTGCGAAATTGTGTGAGATGCCTTATTTAATTTAAAATTGGTATTTTCAAACTAATTTAAAATAAAGAAATAATATCCTTCTAGACAGCAAATTTAAAAACTAACAAGAAATCAATCTTTTGCCATACACAAGAACCCTATAATTATGGCAAATGAAGTGTGAAAACAAGGATATAACGATAATTCTTTTTTAGACTTTCAATAAATTTTCAAAAAAAGGTATCTGGATAAATGTCACACGTTTCTTATAAATATAAATTCGAGTGTATATTTATCTATGCAAATAACATACCAACTGAGAAAACGATTTTATTTGTATTTTCCCTGGAGGAAACTTTATTTGTTGGAATTAAAATTTCTTTCCCGACCATACTACAAGAAAAGACAAGTAAATTAGTTTTCCGTATAGCTGCATTCGATAATGATTAATCGAAATTCGATATTGTTAATAAAAACAAACATCGTGGAGTTTAACTATAGAAATTTTAGAATACGATTTTTATACATTGGCGCTCTACTAGTGATAACAGACTAATTGAAAGAATATTTAACCTTTTCAGAAGCAAATAATTGCGTTTTTGTAATGTTAAATTCACAGTCCAAAAATTAGAAATATTCTGTTTCTAACACTGTTGAATTCAGGGGGTGGATCGGGGGGGATATTCCCCCCCCCCCGGAGAAATAAAATGACCCTCCCTGAAAATTTGAGAATTTTTGTTTTCAATGGTAGAAAAATGCAGTTTTCCCATCGGAACTTTATAATCCCCCCCCCCCCCCCCTCCGCCGAAGCCATAGACGTCCCTCCCGGAGGGAAATTTCTCGATTCAGCACTGGTTTCTAAATATAAGGAAAAAAATTTATAAACTTTTTTCCATAAAATTTAGAATTATAAAATTTATTTAAAAGGTTCATATACAAATCTTGATTAGAATTAGGTGGGATATATAATATAACCCACCGTCCCTCAAAGTGTTAAAGTGACAGTTACTGGGGGTTTCACCCTAAATTTATTACGCTAAGCAAAATATATATAGCACACTTTGCACTCAAACCCATTTCAGATAATAAAATTATTGCATTTAGAAAAACTACATTTCTTTAAAATTATCATACTGCAAATTTCGCTACGGGTGAATATAATTAAATGTGAGATTTTGAATATCTGAGATATTGATATTATCCATTGAAAACCATTTAAAATTTCAAGAGAAAAATTTATTTTCTATTGGAGAATAAAGATTTTCCCATGTAAAATTGTTAAATTTTGAAGAGATTAAATAATAAGTTTATTAATAATAATTTTATTTAAATATATGCCTCTTCTTGGTATATGTATGCTAGGATTATGAAAATTTCTTTCCAAAACATTTTTTACATTCTTTTTCTTTTTATTTTTAGATCTAATCTTTATTTGTTAAATTATGGAAGCCAGGAAAATTACAATTAGATTAAAAGTCAATTCAATTTTTAGGAAGACTTTAAACACATTATTTTCAATGAAATACCTAAAAGATCTCGCTGGTAGTTATTCTCGTTGGTAGTGCAATTGTTGTGAGGGTCTGTTTCAAAAATTTTGCTTCATGATTTTACTTCATCTGATTTAAACTATGTCAAAAAAAAAAAAAAAAAAAGATTATTCTGTACGTCATATTTATACCTGCATAAAGTACTAAAAAGAGCAGGCCAGGAAAATGGTAGTCCTTTTCAGTGATAATCATATTTAAGCTATGGAAAATTATTATTAAAATGTACAAAATTTGCTATTGTCCTCATATATATGTTTTATACAATGTTAAATATAAATTTAAAATTAATAGAAAAACATATTTCTGTAGTATAGCAGAAGAACCTTTACTTTGCACACATCGCAGTGCGCCATGCCAGTAAAATGACGATCTATAATTTTTAGGCATTTAATTGCTTTATTTTTGTTATTAAAAATGTAGTGTCTCTTGAAAATATTTCTAAGAATATTTTTATTAGATTATAAAATAAAAATAAAATTTAAAAAAATGTATTTTACAACATTTGATAGGAATTTTATTGTGCGGGCTGCAATTTTCGTGTTTTGTGATACTCTCCCATATACAACAAGTTGGAAATTGCACGTGAAGCGTAGCAAATGAGGTGCGTTCGTACGATAACGAAGTTTTAAAATATTCAGATCTTGCTGATATAGTAGAGCGTACTTTGGATACAGTATAGTGGTCGAAATCTTTGTGTTCTTGTAAATATGCAGGGAGGAATTTTTATTATACTTCAGTAACGTAACGTATATCTTATTCATAAAATGTGAAGTAGTTTAATATAATTAAAACACCCCCCAAACAATGTTTCCCCGTATAACATCATTTAGTGGAATACATTTGTGTGGCCCTGTAATTTAATAATAAATATTCTTTGCATCACAGATTGTACAAAATGTATTTTTAGTACATATTTCATAGATTCATGTCGATTCTGTTATGTTCGAATGAGTGTAACACCATTAAAATGTATTTGGAACTTTTTTTCCCCATTGATCGTAATGTAACGGAATACTTTTGATTGTCCCTGTAATTGATCTATCCATCCGATTTTCATAACATTTGAAATGACTCGACAAAATTATGTAATAAATATACGTTTTACATTTCAAACGATTAAAATGTATTTGAAACTTTTTTCCCCATTGACCGTAATGTAACGGAATCTTTTTGATTGTCCCTGTAATTGATCTATCCATCCGATTTTCATAAAATTTGAAATGACTCAACAAAATTATGTAATAAATATACATTTTAAATTTCAAACGATTAAAATGCGTTTGAAACTATTTTCCCCATTGACCGTAATGTAACGGAATCCTTTTGATTGTTCCTGTAATTGAATCTGTCCATCCGATTTTCATAAAATTTGAAATGACTCGACAAAATTATGTAATGATTATGTATTTTAAGTTTCAAACGATTCGGTTGGGTAGTTTTTGCGTTGTTATATGCGGACGGAAGGACGGACAGACAGACAGACGGACGGACTGAGCGACAACAGTAGGTGCTACGAATTTACATAATTACGAACGCACCTAAAAATGGAGGCCCTATTTATAAACTTAAGGCGCAACACTAGTCACAGAAAAAGACCCGGATGGTAACGCAAAGTCTACGTGAGCGTTCTTTTCAAATATCTCGCTCAAATTTTAATATTTTTGCATGATTTTTTTTCATAGGATAGTTGAGGACGATCCACAACCGGGCTAGTTTTCACTTTTTCGATTTTGGTTATATATTTTTTATATTATGATAGTTTCAGTTTCAAAACCGGTTTAAACCGGTTTTGAAAATTAAAGTAATTTTTTAAAAAAAATCTAAAACCAAAATCGAAAAAGTAAAAACTAGCCCGGTTGTGGATCGTCCTGAACTATTTTATGCAAAAAAAATCATGTCAAAATATTAAAATTTGAACGAGATAATAGAAAAGAACGCTCCCATAGACTTTACATGGTCATCCGGGTCTTTTTGTGTACTTTTCCTGTGACTATTGTGGGCTCTTAAGAGCACTGGACACATATTCTGCTCTGGAGGTTTCATTCAGGGCATTTTTTAACATCAGTGTTTTGAAATGGTAAGTTTCTAATTTCTTCGGCCGCTGTTTTGAGAAAACTGATACCAAGGTTTTATTTCTCCATAACCCAACAGTAGAATTAGAACATTCTGAAATTTGATATACTTTCGAAATATTCGTTGGAATACATTCTATGTCAGAGAAAATTGTCGAAAAGTCATAAAGACCACTCAATAGGTAATATCAAATCAGTTTAGCCGAATTTGACAGATCGAACATTGCTATTTCAAGGGCAGCAGTATGTTTTCTTTTATTTTTATTATGAATAATTATTTGTGCTATAACAATCATAGACTTGTGCAGAAATTTTGTTCTAGTTCGAGAGCCGACAGCACAAAAACTTAAGGTATCAAGCATATGAGAAAAAAAAACCTTTATTTTATGGAAGAGTAGAAATAGAAGAATCCAATCAATGTGAAAAATAACAGTAGTAAGTCTTGATCTACGTCCATTAATAACTATATCGTAATATTAATATCATATATTCAGGGCCCGACTTAGACAGTAGGGGGCCCTGGGGCAAACATTATTAGGGGGGCCTCCTTCTGTCTTAAAATTGTTCGTGAATTATACTCAAATGACTGAAATTAAAATTCAAACTTATTGTATTTATGCATAAATTTCGTTCACATCTATACACATAATAGCAGAAGATAGATAATTTTAACTATTAGTTTTTTTTTTTTTTTTTTTTTTTTTTTTTTTTTTATGATGTAAGTAGTACTTTAAGGGAACGTGGGGCATGGAAACAGAGGGGAGTAGAAGAAAAAATGCCAATTAAAACTGAAAAAAAAAAAGAATTTTGGTTATATTTCGCCATTTTTTATAATTTGGCACTCTTTTAGCGAAAAATTTTTCTCCCCTCGGGGGCCCCTTCAAGCCGGGGGGCCCGGGGCAATTGTCCCGCATGCCCCTGCGTTAGTCAGGCCCTGCATATATTCCACAACGAAAAAGTAAGAATTAATATTATAAATAAATATTTTGCTTATATAAGACGTTGCTGATTTAATTACGCCGGGCTGCCCTGGAGGTTTCATTCAGGGCATTTTATTATATCAATGTTTTCAAATGGTAAGTTTCTAAATGCTACGGCTGCTGTTTTGAGAAAACTGATACCAAGGTTTTATTTCCTATTTTCCTATATTCAAGATTTTATTTCCTTATAACCTACGGGTCAACCACTGGTAGTCCAAGAGCTGACAGCACAAAAATCTAAAATATCAATCACAAAAAAAAAAAAAAAAAAAAAAAAAAAAAAAAAAAAAACCTTTATTTTAAGGAAGAGTAGAAATAGAGTAATCTAATATATTATTAATATTACGATATTAATATATATTATCAATATTACGATATTAATATATATATTATTAATATTACGATACAAATGATCCATGTCTGCCGAAAGTGAAGTGGTGCATAAGCCAAAAATTAATACCACCAATGTCTAATTCGTAGGTTTATCATTGTATTTGTTCTACAATGTCAATGATATGAAAAATATGAAGGACTGGGAGCAGGAAAGCACAATTATAAACCTATGTGTCCATCAGTGATGGTATTACTTTTTGGCTCATACACCGCTTCACTTCCGGCAGACAAGGATCATTAGATTACCCTATTTTTACTCTTCCCTAAAGTAAAGGCTTTTTTTTTTCCCTTTTGCTTGATACCTTAGGTTTTAGTGATGTCGTCTCTCGGACTACCAATGGTTGACCCATAGGTTTATCATTGTGCTTGTCCTACAATCAAAGGTGTAAAAACATGGAGAACTGGGAGCAGGAAAACAATGATAAACCGACGAATTAACCACTAGCGGTATTAATTTTTGGCTTAAGCATCACTTTTCTCCCGGCAGACATGGATCATTAGATTTCCATATTTCTATTTTTCCATAAAAAAGTTTTTTTTTTTTTTCTTGTGCCTGATACCTTAAGATTTTGGGCTGCCGGCTCTTGGACTATTAATATTGGGATTAGAAGTGGGGCAGGTGCACAGTTGATACGTTTACTTAGCACACCCGCTGCCGAATCAAAACAGAGGAGGACCATCCCCTCCTGCCTCGATTTTTAAACTTAGTGAACAAAATTTTCTATTAAAAAAATCTTTCTCAGTGATTTTATTATTGTTAAACACTAAGAAACAGAAAAAAATGGGAATTTTTCGCTGACTCTTTTACGATACCCCCAAAAAGACAATTTTAAATTATGTTTTGTCTTTTTATGTACACGAGTTTCAAATCTATGTCAAACGGGAGTTTAATGAGTCCCCGCAGGCGAAAGTGTGGTAATAATTTCGAAAAATAGATGTTTTCAACACATACATTGGGCACATTATTTCACAGTAGAGTTTATGTTAAATCAATTTAGTACCGGCATTTATTTATTTATTTATTTATTTGTTAAAAACATGATTACTTATTAAGTATAGCAGAGCATTTATTTTTCCTCCCAGAAATCTGCACAATAATTTTATTAATTTTCTAATCAATACTATAAATTTTATCAGGAAAAAAATAATTAGATATTTTCTTTGTTCAAAAATGGCACAATTTTTCAGTCAAATACATAGTTTTTCGCTTATTTATAATGAATAATAAAAAGTTCATATTATTGTATTATAAAACACTAAATAAGTTAAAAAAAATTAACAAATTACAACGACTATTTGGAAAATAATATTTTCAAAGACTAATTTTAGACTTATAAACAATTTCTATATATATCTACATATTAAAAAAAAAAAAAAAAAAAAAAGACAATAATAGCATTATTTTTATGATAATCAAAACGTAGCTTACGTAATAACAAAGTCATATTAATATGCCTGGACCTTTAGAGACACGTTTGTATTCCTGGGCCAATCATAAACAAATATTAAATGAAATTTCAGGGTACTACTAGGTTATCCCGTCGACCAAAAAATTATCGCCAAACTATAAGATTAAATGGCAATAATGGATGATCGTGAATGTCACATTCAATGACATTAAATACGATTCACGTGTTTAAAATGTCATTAAGAGATTTTTATTTGTATTTATTTTAATATTTTACTAATTATTTGTTTTTTCGTTATTTAAAACAAAAATTATGTCAATAAGTATAATTTGGTAATTAGTTTGGCGATTTGTATAATTTGGTGAAATTGGTCGACGGGATAACAGAGTAGTACCAATTTCAGTTTAACAATTTTCGGTATTGCAAATTTTAAAACTTCTAAATAATGCATATTTTGTGTTTTTACGCCATCGTATAAAAAAAATTACTTTTAAACGCAACTTGTTTGAAACCTGTATCTAAATTTGTTTTTAAATTCTTCTTCTTCTTCTTATTATTATTATTTTTTATTAATTTATTTTTTGTTGTTGTCATCGTGACAACAGAAGTATTCCATTTTTGGACATTAAAAGTGGATCAATCAGAAAACAAATAAAATTAAAAACAGAAGTATTTCATTTCTAGACATTAAGCATGGACCAATCAGGAAACGAATAAAATAAATAAACTTTATTGCGGATTTCAACCATTAAAAAGATTCAGATATACTTCAGATTTCCCAATTTCCTACCGAGAGCAACAAATATTTTCTCAAACAGTTAAAAAAATAATAAGAAGAACCATCATAGCCATGCCAGAAAAATAAAACAATGCTTGGTTGTGTTATCTATGAATTTCATTTGTAGTAAACAGCAGAAAATAGAATGAAATACGATAAAGATTTTAATTAATATAAAATTTAAAGAATCTTACAAAAAAGTAAGAGTTTATGACCTATAATAAAATTAAAAGGTAATAGTAGAAATAGAAATATATATATATATAATATTATGCACAATTGAAATAAAAATTGTCAAATTTAATTATCGTAACAAATATCATAACACGTATCGTCAAATTTAACACTAGAACGCCGGGAAGTTTTTACGCAATTTTTATAAAATATGTTTAAAACCAGAAAAAGAATTTGAAATTATTTAGTTTGTTTAGCTCATTTCATTGCACATGATAAATAATTTTTTTCTTGAATATTTTTCTGGTTCGAATCGACATTTTGTCCAGTGATCGGTGTCGAAATGACATCTTCCCGGGGTTCTAGTGTTAAAATATGATGAAAATTAGCGTGTCTTATTAATTGGTTTTGTTATGATTTAGTAATCTATTAAATGTTGATTAAATTTGTAAAACTTTATGGAGATAAGTATATTATACAAATGTATATCTGAAGTATTATTAGCAAACATTTATAATAGATGGCAGCACTAAAATCTGTTAGCACATTTTTGAAATAAACAATAAACATAGATATATAAATAGAAATATCTATGGGATTAGTGTTACTAAATATTTAGAAATAACAGATGAACATAAATAATTAATAATTCTAAATATCAATGTTTAAAGATTTAATATTAACATATCTGTTTGGATTAATTAGACATTGCCGACAAATTAAAGTAAGGATGTAGTCGTAAAAAAAACAGAGGGTATGCGCTCTAAGCAGAGGGTATATAGGGTATAGTGTATAGCCCTATAGTGTATATAGGGTAATAATTTTTTTCTAGCTTTTTTTTTTTGTAAAACAGAGGGTATATGGGGCTAGTTTTCTGTATTGATATACATTGAAATATTGTATATATATTTATTGAAATATTTTTAAAAACATTCAATACCAGATGGCAGCACCAGAATAGGACCATAGACATAGAAAAACCTAACTTATGGGAAGAACATATAAATTCAAGAATTTCATATTTCGCAATATCGGTTTTCAAAGATTTGATGTTAACTTATCTGTTTATATTAATTAGACATTACAGACAAATTAAATTTTCCCAATATTTATGCATTTTGTTAGTTTAAAAATACAGTTGTTGCAATAAAAAGTTAAAACAATATGTTTTGTTTAATTTTTTTTTCAGACTATTTTATTTTACTCGAACTAGATCAAATATAAAAAGGAATTTTTGATAAAAAACAGTTTTTTTTTAAATACGGTACTACTAGGTTATCCTGTCGACCAAAAAATTATCGCCAAACTATGAGATTAAATGGCAATAATGAATGATCGTGAATGTCACATTCAATGACATTAAATACGATTCACGTGTTTAAAATGTCATTAAGAGATTTTTATTTCGACTTTTTATTTGTATTTTTATTAATATTCTACTAATTATTTGTTTTTTCGTTATTTAAAAAATATATATATGTCAATATGTATAATTTGGCTATAATTTTGGCGAAATTGGTCAACGGGATAACAGAGTAGTACCTTAAATACTTATATTGTAATAAATTTCTAAAAATATCAACTTTAAAAGCACCAATAATTTTAAAATTTTGGCATACTGATTTCGGTAGCATTAAGAATACCGTCTTCAGTGCTAAGGATGGCAGAAAGCGCTCTGAATACTTATTTATCCTCACCAGTAAAATTTTACTGTAAAATTTGATTTTAATTAATCTGAGCATTTTCTCGATTCAATAAGGCATAAATTTCTGTTTATAAAAATGAGTAACAAAAGATTAAAAATTTCGTAAAAAGCTCCCGTCGCGAAGGGAGCTCCTATCCCTGCTGGTGAAGATACTTGGGAGCTAATGCTAATCCAATAGGAAGTTATTTTTTAATATCTCCTTTGCATTTCGACATTTTTATTTTTATGTATTTTTTTAAATTTAATTTAATTTATTTTTTTATTTTTTTATTAATTATTATTACTTTTTTCCGCATTGTATTGCCGAGGTTTCTCTGCACACCGCTCTTTTTTTTTTTCACTTTTTTTTTATTTTGGTTGAAGATATTTTTTAGAATGACATTTTCATTTTCGGTACTGGTTTTGAAAGTGAAAGTAATTTAAAAAAAATTGGAAAACCAAAATCGAAAAACTAAAAACTAACCCGGTTGTAATCATCTTCAGCTATCCTATGGAAAAAAAAAAATCTTATAAAAATATTAAAATTTGAGCGAGATATTTGAAAAGAACGCCTCCATAGACTTTACATTATCATCCGGCTCTTTTTCAGCGACTAGTGTGGGGCCGTAAGACATCCATCATTCTCTTTTACATTCGTCTTGTTTTCTTAAAAATTGTTTAGGCAGCAAATTCTACATTGACTGAATTTCGAAACAGCCTGAAATGGAATTTAAAATTGAGTATGAAGGACAGAAAATATTTTGAATATTAAGTTTTAATTTTTTTAAATGGAAATTTGAAAAAAAAAAAACCACTCGGAACTTTCCGGACAATTTATTGTTTGTATGCAGTACGCACTACTAAACTAATGTCAAACGCGAACCCCGATACACTACACTGAAACAAGTTGTCGATGAATTAACCCTTGGCACTCCGTGGTCTCCGCTGCGGAAACATCATCTTTCCTTTCAAAATTTGGTTTTGGCACCAGTAATAAAGGAAAATAAAATTTTCCTTATTTAATCAGAGAATTTTTTGAAATTGTCTACTTCAAGGAAAGTTCTTTTAAAAAAGTGGTGCTGATCGAATAAAATTTGTGCAAGAGGCACCGGATTCCGAAGTTTTAAATATACCCCCTATGTGGGAGATAATCTGTTGCAAACACTATTTTAGTTACATAGGGAAGCAAGCCTTTCCTAATTCAATTTTCTTCTCAAATTACAATGCTTTTAAAATATATTCTTTAAATAAACCAATAAATAAGGCTTTTATAAGATTTTTTTTTTACAAAGAATAATTCACATTAGAAAATAAAGAAATTTAAAATAAAAATCCAACATTAACGTTAAATAAATATGAGAAAACTGACATTTTCCAAATAAGAAGGATTACATGCACTGTTAAAAATGTGCAACTCTTGCTGAGGGGTCATTCTACTGCCTTTATAGAAAAAATTTATTTGACTACATTATATGGATCATTCTCATTGGTCAGGATAGAGATATTCTATAAAATCAGTGGAGGACAATGCAGAAAAAAGCGGCAGATTTTTAACAGTGTAGGTGTAGATATAACGAAAAATAGTAAAAAAGACAGTAAAAATAATTAAACAAATGCCCTGGTTTCCGAATTGTGTGGATTCTATTACTAATTCGGACTAAAAGTGTGTGATGTGGACACTGCAGAAAAGAAACTGGACAATTTTTCCTTTAACCCTTTGCGGCGCAGTGGTTTCATAGATATAACACTTAATTTTAATTTCCAAACGCCACACTGGCACCGGAATTTTGTTTAAAAAAATTACGGTTTATTGAATGCGTAAAATGTAGCGTTTTCTTATTTACAAATAAATTTGTTTTTAAATTCCGGTGTCAGTCATTAATTTCAACACTTAAGCAATGAATTTGCCCTGCCCCGCAAAGGGTTAAAATAGCAAATAAAGCCTTTGTACAAAAATGTTTAAAGTTAGAAAACCAACGATTATAAATGCACAAATACGAGGGTTGCTATTTATATTTCTAGTCTAGTAATCAAAAAACATGTACTTATGATCGATATTGGATTTATTGTTTTTCAAAGTATTCTCCATGAAGATCAATACACTTCTGCATGCGTTTGAAGCAATTTTCGAAGCACTGTTTCCTCCATAGGAGCTCCATAGGAAACTCCATAGGAGCACCTCCTATGGAGGTAACTCCAAATATGCGTTTTGAACGCAACAACCGCTTGTTCAGATGTCGAAAATCATTGTCCACGTAATTTATTTCTGATGTGTGGGAATAAAAAAAATGTTATTGGATGACAATTCAGGGCTGTACGGCTGAAGACCCATCAATTCGATGTTTGGCCTTTCAGAAATTCTTTTGTTTGAGCCGATGTGTGAGAAATCATATTGTCATGATAAAAATTTACTTGCCTGTTCTGTTTTTTTTTTTTCAAATTTCTTTGAAAACTCCTGGCAAATAAATGGTCGAGTACGATTCAGAACTGACTGCCCTGCGCTGCTCTAATGCCACTGTCGCCACGTGACCGCTAATGCCGAAGAAACAGGCAATCATTTGCTTCGATTGCTTCTTCCTCGAACAACTTTTAATGGAATTGGCTCATCTTACAAGACCCTTACAGTTGACTGCTGTTTTGTTTACGGCTCGTCTGCTTAGATCCATAATTCATCATCAATGTAGTTGTTATACTCAGCTTTTGATGAACCTTGAACGTATTTCTTTAACATTTCCTTGCACCAATCGACACAAGCTTTCTTTTGAGCATTTGTCAGATTATGCGGGTTCCTACGCAAACAAATATTTTTTACTGACAAATCTTAAAGCAATATCTTATTGATGCCTGTCATGCTAATGTCCAAAGCTTCTTCAATCTCATGGTATGTCACATGACTATCTTGCTTTATCAGTTCAGGCACAATATCGATATTTTTAGGCGGAACAAGCGATTTTGGTTGACCTTCACGGAATGTGTCCTGAAGCGAACATCAACCACGAATAAATTCGTTATACCAGTTTTTATACAGTGGTTTAGGATGGTGCTTTATGGTTGCAGAAAAAATGAAGTTCATGGAAGTACTCTTATCTTGACAATCCACGTCAAAAATTATGAAAAACGATCGAACGAAAATGTTCACGAATCTGTTCCATTTTTTGCACAAGATGAATTTTCCAATTTACTCTAAACAGAGTTTCCCCCAGGGGGTTTCAGGGGGGCGCTCCACCCCTCCTGCCCTTTAGTTTTAAAAATAGCGCCCCCCTTGCCCCTTATCCAAAAAAATAGCGCCATCCATGTTCCGCATTCGAAAAATGGCCTCCAACGATGATGTGAACGCTCTATAACGCGTAAATTACGCAAAAAATTGGCGACGGGACGCAAAAAAAAAAAAAAAAAAAAAAAAAAAAAAAAAAAAAAAAAAAAAACGAACCTTTTACGAGTCCTGTGGCAGGAGTGGTACGAGCGTAATTTCGTCAAAAAATCGCGTGAAAACGACAAATATCGTTATGAAATCGCAAAATAATGACTAATTTCCGGCAAGATTCGCGAAAAATAACCTAATTGCGTCACAAAATCCTGAAAAAAACCCGGCAGATTTCCTCAAAAGATCGCAAAAAATGGCTAATTTCGTCCAAAAATCGCGATAAAATGGAAAATTTTGTCAAATGATTAACAAAAAACGGCACATTTAAAAAAAAAATTGCCATAAATTCTGTCTAAAACGGAAAATTCTGTCAGAAAACTCATGTAAAACAACAAATTTTGCCAAAAATTCACAAAAAATGCAAAATTCATCAAAATATCCCCCCAAAAAAGGCAGACTTCGTCAAAAGATTGCGAAAAATGCAAATTTCTCTAAAGAGGCACAAAACAAAAAAAAAGGCATCCCAGAAGTTATTCTGTTCTAAAAGAATTATTTTCCTGCTTCAAAATTGTGTTTTTATTGCAAAAAGCGGATTTTCCTGCTGCACAATTAGGGGCGTGCAAAAAGAAAATTGCAGCTGGGGCATTAATAGTATTTGACGTCCCCCCCCCCCTCTCTGATGTTTGTAGTATAGATTTGGCATCCCCTATATTTCCGAGCCCGGGGGACCCCCCCCCCCTTCTCACGGCTTTGTTCACAATTCGTTTTTGACTGTCCAAATCTTTCTGAATGTGAATCCTGAAAGCACCCATTCATTAAACAAAACAAAACAAAACAAAACAAAACAAAACCTTTATTCATCAAACGTATTCTTTTTTTTTTTTTTTTTCCATTTTTAGCAAAATTTTTGGATTGTTTTCTTGATTGTTTTGACGAAATTTCTGTTTTTCCACAGTCTTTTGAACCGCTAGAATTCAACTCTATAAAAGTGCCCTTAAAAATCAAAAAAGTGCCCTGAAGAATGAAAAAAGTGTCCTTTCTAGAACAGTAGCGCCCTGCCCTTTTTTAAACCTGGGGGAAACTGCCTAAATAATACAAATCAAGTTAAAATGGCAAATTGTTTTGAAGAATTTATGGTTAGAAATATCAAGCTTTCAATTGAAATCGTCAGTGATCGCGTAATAACACTCATTATGGCTAAGGCCAGAAATATAAATAGCAGCCCTCGTAATGTATGAAAAACCCATACATTATTTGTGCATTTTTCATACATTATTTGTGCATTTATAATCGTTGGTTTTCTAACTTTAAACATGTTTTTCTTATCACTATTTAACTCGATGGCAGTATACATTAAAGTGACACAATTTACTTTTTATGAATATTTTGATGGTTTATTTTAAAAATAACAACTTTCAACCGATGTTTAAAATGATGAAAACATTTTATACAAACTTCAATTTCAGGAATTGGTAACATTATTACCAACACAGCTTTACTCGAATCTAGCTAAACTATATGGCCAATGGCGACCCGTTTTGTTAAATATCCAAAACAGCGGTTCCCAAACTATGGGTCGCAGCGGGTGTTTTGGCGAGTCACGGAACAATCGAGGTTTATAACAAAAATATATATGTTATTTCAACTGTTTCAAAACATAACAGTTTGAACAACAAAAAAATCTTTAACTTTTGTATGAATATATCATCAGAACATCCATAAATATTTAAATCAGCTTTGATTTCCTTAATGTAGTTTAACACAATATATTTTTGTGAATAAGCTTTTTCTACATTTGCTGTTTTAAAAAAGGAAAATACAGAGACAACTGCGTGTGAAAAGTAACTTAACCTTCCCACTGCAGCAAACTGATACAGTCGGCTCTCGTTAATTCGAACTCGTCGGGACCGCAAGAAATGTTCGAATTATCCGAAGTTCGAATTATGGAAAGTATGAAATGAAAACATGCTTAATATGGTTCTATTACAAAGGAATTAATGTTATGGTGTTTTTTACATTTATTTCGTCTGTTATTAGAATATGACTTAATATTAAATTAGAATGTGTAAATACATGAGTTAATTAAAAGATTATAAACAAGCACAATGGAAGAAAAATTTAAAGCATCACTGATGGACAGACGGGGCACTAAGAAAGTGTATATCAAAATCATTGGATTATATGCATACTCGTTCGGAACAATTTTCGCAAAAATAAAAGAAAGAAAGTTATTAAATGATCTGTAATCCGTGAGAAAGAAAAGAAAAATGAAAAATCGGAATTCTCGTTAGTTCGAATTAAACGAAGTCAAGAGAAAATGAGTTCGAATTAACGAAAAAATTTAACATTATTCTGCCATTGAAAATTTCGGGACTTCATGTTTAGTTCGAATTAAGCGAAGATTCGAATTATCCGATTTCGAATTAACGAGAGTCGACTGTATATCCGTTCATTAAACTGCAGGTTTTAATGCAATTGAAGCTTTATTTAAATTAATATAACTCTACAAATATAATCCAGTTTTTAATAATTAAGTTATGATTGATACTTTCAAGTCTTAAAAGCATATACGTAACAAATATATGTACATATATATATATATATATTAAAAAATTCTTATTTTATTAAAATTTAAAATAAATTACAGATCAAACATTATTACAGTTTAGCTCTTTTGCTTAGCGATCAGGGGGTTAAGATTAAAAGTATCTATTTTTTTCTGCTATAAATATGATCGGTAAACACCATTTCCAGATATCTCACTGATTATAAAGTTATTTTTTGGTAATTATTAAACGATTTTATCTTTGTGTGTTGTTATAATTATTATTCCACTTACACACACTGTGATTACCACTTTTTGTTTTTATTAATAGTGTATTTTTCAAACGGAAATTGCCCTTTTTTTCCATGAAAAATATCCGATAGATTATATAGGTTGTACAACTTCCATACTGATTATACTCGCTATGATGTATTAGGTGGATCGCGAAAAACTTTTTTACTTGAAGGTGTGTCGCATACCAATAAAGTTATGGAACCATTGATCTAAAATATATACTTGAGGGATTATCCTGAAATTTCAGGTGTGTAAACAGCATAATAGACGTCATATTGCTCACCAGCAAGAAAAGTGACGCATCTCGCAAATATCCATTTACATTTTATTCCACTGATAGATTTGTCTTGGGTGGTCTAGGTGCAGTTACATGGGAAATCCTTTATTATGCTATTTGTCCATTCGTGATTACAGAAGAGGGGTGGATTGTGAGAGAGGGTAAATTTATCCAACCCTCAAAACCTCATCAAATAAATTAATTCTTAATTGGTATTAGGCTTTTTTTGCAGCTGCATGGAGAGATAAGTGCTATAACTTCCAGGTACAGTAAAATCATCCAAATTTTCTTTTGCCTTTCTTGTGAAATTTACTTTTGTCAAAATATATCACTTTTCTTGCGAGCGAGCGCTACGTATCAGCGAAGATTTAATCCCGAAACTCCATGGTTAACCATAAACAAATTGAAAAAAAAAAATAAAAAAAAAAAAAAAAAAGAATATATTTGCATCACACAGCAAAATTAATCACTCAAAAGCATTATGCATGGTATATTCTGATCGTATTCCCGCATGCGCTGCGCAGTTAAACATTATTTAGTGAACTTGCTCATATTTTATCCGATTTTTATTATTTTTTAATTCTGATTGTAAGATATCGTGTACAATGTCGTTTATCATCATTATTGTATGGAACTTTTATATATATATTAAGAGCTCAACTTATTATAAGCAAAAAGCTTGGTAAAATTTGCGTTTGTCTTTATATAAAAACTTCAATTTCACAACGAGTATGCGTGCTATCCTCATAAAAGTGAACATAGTTCATTGTAAGAAAAATCCTAATCATGTGCTAAAGGTTCAACGCTTTTGCGACATTGGTTTTTACAAGGTAAACCAAAAGATATTCGTTTTTCTTCAATTGATTTATAGCTCCTTATTTAATTATAAAAAAAAAAAAAAATCGTCGCAGAAATACATGGTATCTACAATGCTCTTTACATACTTGAAGTTTCAGAATTATTCCTCGAATATTTTTCTGGATATTTAACAAAACATCTAAAATCGCAAGTGACCGGTCATCACTGGCCATAGAGTCTATTTGGATGAATTGTGTTTTTGCCTATGAATGAATTCCGTGCGAGTTGCTGCGCGCCGAATCTTCAATTTTGATAATTTGATGGTCTTCTTTTATCACAGTGTTCCTACTCAATTCCCCCATCTGTCCCCAGAACAGTACGTCAGAGATCAGTCTTTCGGAAAGCAACTGCATCGACTTGTCCATTTTACGAAGTTTCGAAGCAACATATTGTCCAAATATTTCACACTCATCTTTGGCTGCAACGGGTGAATCGGGCAGATTGAACGATTCTACAGATTGTACTTTGGGATTCCACTCGTTGGATGAATTGTAGTTCATTTCCCTTTTTCTTTTGTAAGGAGGATATTCGATGGCCATCATGGATCGACTTCTTTCCATAGAAGATTGCGGCATGTGTGAGCCTGAATCTATTTGCTTCATGCTTTCCGGACTGGACACCTGAAACTAGAAAAAAGCTGAGTTAGTTTGTGTTTATCAATAAATCAATGATTTATTGATTCAGGACGAAATTATACAACATGAATTGTTGATGCCGAAGAATGAAGATGGCGAAGTTATTTTTATGATTTTCACAAATTTTCAACAACAATTACGAACTTTTAAGAATGTAGTGAATTGTGTTAAGAGCTGAATTTTTTAGTTTACGATGAGATTTTATGTTTTGGATCAGTGTTGCCAGTTTGACCACCTTTTTGTAATCAGAAAATTCCGATTCATACGGAATGTCCGAAAGAAGAATCTTTACTTTATATGATCATAAAATGTTTGGTTTTAAATAAGTTTCTATTCTGAATGTCTGGTACAAATTCTAATTTTCTGAATGAAAATGGAGTCCAAAAGGGCAAATGACAATGACATCCACGCGCTATTTTAGAAATGTTTAATATTTGAATAAACAGGTAAATAGAGGAATCTTTATAAAAGTTGTTTACATCAGTCAGCTTAAGACTCTTGATCAATCAGATCTCACACTCTCTTCTCCTCCTTACAGTCCAAGAGCAGACCGCACAAAACCCTATGCAATCGAGCACCAGAAAAAATCCGTTATTTTATGGAAAAGTATTAATAGGGGAATCTCATGATCCATGTCTGCCGGAAGCGAAGGGGTGCATAAGCCAAAAAAATGGTACCACTACTGGTTGACTCATAGGTCTATCATTGTGTTTGCCGCACAATCAAAAGTAGGAAAACATGAAAAACTGGGTGCAGGAAAACACAAAGCCAAATCTACCAGACAACCACTAGTGGTATTAATATTTGGATTATGCACCACTTCGTTTCCGGCAGACAAGGATCATGAGATTCTTCTATTACTACCCTGGAGGATTTTTTCTTGTGCTCGATGACATAGGGTTTTGTGCGGTCGGCTCTTGGACTATTATGTGTATGGAGTGCATTTATATTTTTACACTTCTTTTTTTTCTGTGTACTTTCATTGAAAGATGCCTCATTTTCGTAACGCTTGATTTTATATTTTACGTGTTAACAATCTTAACGAAATTAGCAAGCTGTAAGACTGTATTAATACATTCAATAAAATTAAGTGCGCATTTTAGAAATATTTTGACAAACACATTTTGACTTTCAAACAAGATATCCTTTAGCACTTTCAGGGAAAAATTACTTCTATTGCAAAAATGTTGAAATGATTAAATGACACCAGGATTTACAAACATTTTTTTTTTAAATAAGTAAGGTAAATACATTAGTAGTGAGTCACTAAGGACATTTATCTAATTACAGTAGAATCCCGCTAATCCAAAATTCCTGTTAATCCAAACCAATTTTATTTTCGAAAATTACATTTGAATAGATTAATTGAAAAGATTGAAATATTGTACTAAAAATAGAAATGCACTTTTTCAGCATGCATAATTTTGCAAACATTGAAGAAACTATAATGCAGTAATTCAAGGATCACATTTATATTTAATAAAAACAAAGAATAACTAATGAGATACACATTTACTTTAACGATCTCTTCTGCTGAACAAATTTTTCAGATATGTCTGTTGAAGTGATGTTATTCTCTATCAGGAAGTAATATGCCAACATCTCATAAACAAAAGGTCTGTTGATGCCACATTTTTATTCTGCTCTGTGTATTGTAATGCTATTTTTAGAGGAATCGCAGCTTCAGTTTGGAAAACGAGAACATCAGTATTGAATTCAGAGACAAAAAGTTTGAGATTTTGTGTTTTCAATGGTAAAAAAGCGTAATTCTCCACCCCCGGAACTCTATTGTATCCCTCCCGGAGAAAAACATCTGAATTCAAAACTGGAGAACATTCTCTGGCTCTTCAAGTTCTTTTAGATCAGAGTTATCTTCTGGCTTATTCTGATCTAAAGAGATGGTTTCTACATCTGTATATGACTGATTGGTTGCAGTATCACAACAGCAGACAACAACTCAGTTACAGTGTGCTCAGTTGCGTCTTCACAGTCTGGGATGTATTTAATAAGAAATTTAACTTATGCTTGTTTCTCCCTATTCAACGTTGCTAGAATCATACGTTCCGTCTAATTGCTAAAAAGATATAAGATAAATATTTTAAAGACACTACAATACAGAACGGGAAGAATGGAACGGAATGGAACGAAAATGGAAGAACTACTTCAGTATGAAAAATGGGAATATTCTCCGGCTCGCCAAGTTCTTCTGGATCAGAGTTATCTTGTAGCTAATTCTGAGCTAATAGGATGGTTTCTTCATCTGTCTGCATATAACTGATTGTCTTCAATGTCACAAGACAACAACTCAGTTACAGTGTGTTCAGTTGCATCTTCACAGCCTGGGATATATTTAATAAGCGGAAGATTTTCGCTTATGCTTGCTTCTCCCTGTTCAACATCTCTAGAATCAAACTTGGATTAGATGATGTTTACCGTATTGAGTACTTATAACTTCGCTTTTTTTAACACACGTATTTTTCTTTTCTATTTTTATTTGAATTTCGAGTAATCCGAAGAGACACCGGTCCCAATTAGTTCGGATTAGCGAAGTCTACTGCATTATTAAAGATTTAGTGAATTCTACTGTATTATTAAAGAATTAGTAAATTCCGATATATATATATATATGTTTAGGAAGATTTTAGGTCCTTCAAAGGAACTGTTCGGTCGTATTTATGCTTCGTAATTTTGGCAATGACTTTTATCGTCTGCGATTGTTTATGAGAATTAATAGAATGTTTTTGTAAATAACGTAGCCATGAGCGGCAGAGTTGTAATTTAGTTAAATAAACTACAGTCCAAGACTTTTTTAAATCTGTGTTTTATTGAATTTAAGAATGTCAAATAATGAGCTATCGACAGGAACCTTCACAAAATAATTTAATTTAAAACAGCGCGTTTCATAAAAAAAAAAAATTATGCCCAAGCAGGACCCTTCACAAAATTATTTGCCTCTTAAATAGACCTTTCACAGAATCTTTTCACCTTCAAATTGAAATTTTCACAAATTTAATCATTTAATAATAAAATATGACCTGTAAATAAACAGTTGAATTCATTAAAGTACATATTACTTAACTTCTTTTTGTGTGAAAGATAAAACGTGAATGCATAGATAATTTAAAATTCACAAAATTATGATTATAATTAATTAAATTAAAAGAAAATTATTAACGTGAATTGCAGAAAATATTTATACTTACTCTAATGAAAATTTAGTTTATTAAGATACAGTACATTAATAAAACCCTGTTATTGGCATGAATATTTTTTTTATTGAAATTTTCTAACAGTAAGAAACTTTTGGTTAAGTATTAGGGAAAAGAAAATAGAAAATTTCCTTGTTTTTTAGCTTTGCTCTGGCACAAGGTAAATTTCTTTCTCCTGCTTTTTTCTTGGATATTACACATTAAAGATATCTAGTGATGTCGCTGGACTTTAAAAATCCTGGGTCTCCAGGACCCAGAACTTAAATTCTGGGTCTCTTTTTTATGAAAGTGGGTCCTCACTGATAAGTCATTTTTAGATGCAAAACTTGAACTTGTTCATTTGGAAAAGAAGACTGAAATGCAATAATTTTTGTTTTAACAATAATTAATGAATAATTAAAATCAATATTATTTTTTAAAACTATTGAGAAAAATTTCATTTGTTTTTAAAAAAAATAAATGCGCAAGATACAAATTTAATTATAAATTAATGCTTATTTTAGTGTAGAAGATAACATGTATCACTATTGTTTGCATTTCTTTTTAAAAAGGGCAAGACTGATTTATTGAAAAAAACATTTTTGTTGAAAAAAAAAAAAGGATACTTTTGTTGAATATAAGGGCATTTTTTGTTCAATGAATGGGTGCTTTCAGAAGTCACATTCATTCAGCAAGATTTAGAGGTGTCAAAAATGGATTTTGGAGCAGGAAAGTCTGTATTTGGAATGGCAAAAAAATAATTTTGAAAATTAATTTTTGGGTTAGTTTTTTTTCAGAGTCCCTTTGATGAAATTTTTAGTTTTAACACTATCTCTTCATGAAATCTGTCATTTGTTGGAATCTTTTGGCAAAATTTGAAGGTTTTTTTTTTTTTTTTTTTTTCAAAAATTTGCCATTTTTTGCGATTATTTTGACAAAATCTGCCGTTTTTTTCGCGATCCTTTGACGAAATCTACTGTTTTTTCGCGATCGTTTGACGAAATCTGCCGTTTTTCGCGATCGTTTGACGAAATAAACCGGTTTATTGCGATCGTTTGACGATATCTACCGATTTATCCTGATTTTTTTTACGAAAGTTGTGATTTTTCGCAAAACATTTGCGAAATTCGCCGTTTTATCGCGATTTTTGACAAATTCTGCCGTTTTTTCGGTATTTTGTGACGAAATTAACCATCCTTTCGCGAATCTTTTGACAAAATTGGCCGGAAATTAGTCGTTTTTTGCCGATCTTTGAAGGAAATTTGCCGTTTTTTCGCGATTTTTTGACGAAATTACGCATTTTGTATTTTTTTGATAAATCAGAAAATTTGAAAATAACAAAAAAGCTAAAAACCGCGGATCCGCGGAAGAATCTCATCCCTGAGAAAAGCAAAATATCCAACCAGTTTATGTTATAGGCCGTGCTATAAGCTAAGAAATTCGACCTATAATGCACCCGACTGGCTTTTATTCTAGTTTCAATACTTAAAAATTAAATCATTTTGGAAAAAATGGGTCAACCCTCCCCAGTCTTCCCCATAATAAAAAAAAACAAAGCCTTACTTCTTCATCGAAATTTTCATCACTGTCCTCGTCATAATACGCACTTTCGTCCATTTCCACTTTCAGCATATCCTGAACATCTATAGGGGTCTCGACGTCACCTTTAAGCTCATTCTCTTGATCAGCGATGAACTGAAACAGTTCGTAATACCACAGAGATGGCACGTACACCGACTCGCCGGTCTGCTTGCTCTTTTCTTTGGACGCCTCGACCTTCCTCAGCTCTTTCCTGAAATTCGTCCTCAAAGCATTGATCTTCTTCTTCACAAGTTCGATGTCTGCATCAGGATACAGTTCTCTCAACTTCAAGAGAAGTTTGCGATAGGCCATGTTCTTGACGGTTTTGTTGTTGTAGTAAGTCGATTTCACTTTCCACAGAGATGTTTCGGCGCGATAGATCTCGATGAATTCTTGTAGGATTTTTCTCTCCATCGTGCCCATTTAGCCAGTTGAATACGTGTAATAATTACAGCTGCAAGAAATCTGTACCAAAAAAAAAAAAAAAAAAATATATTAGAACGATGCAGAATTAATTTGGCTAAATTTCAATATATGCAAGCACTTATGAGATCGAATGTTTCGATATGTATCCACACCGAAAATTCGGTGATTTTTTTCCTACTCGCCAATATCGAAAGCGAAACCAAACTTTTCATCTAGCTCTAATTAAAATCTATATATATATATATATTACGGTAACGTATGTGGCACAAAAATCATGATTATTTGTTAATTATTTAATGGCAACGTCCAAATGAAACACATCTAATGGGTTACTGTGCAAAAATCTTTTGGTAAGATTTAGGCTGTAGTAATTTTGTACGATAGGATTTAACAGATTGAAGAAAACTTTTATTAATAGTTTTTTTTTTAAATTTCAAACTGATTTTCATAAAATTTAAAGCGACTCAATAAAATTCTGCAACGATTATATATATAAATTTCAAGCCATTCGGTTGGTAATTTTTGCGTTGTTATACGCGGACAGCCGGACGGACCAATCGACAACTATAAGTACTATGTATTTATGTAATTATGAACGCACCTAAAAAAAGAAATGACCTGTAATAACACTTTGCTATATGTTTTGGGAGATACTCATTCAATTTATGTAAAAATTAATGCAAATTATAAATTATTAACGGAAAAAATGCCTGGTACATGCCTGAAATGCTTGGATCTATTCACTGCGTCTCGTTAGAAAGGAAAAATTTCAATTGTTTTATTTTTAAGGAAGATATAAATTAAAATGTGTCACGCGTATTTAACATTAACGTTCCCAATTTGTCAGCTAGTAACTCTGTGAAGATTTAATAAAAAGCATAACACATTCCACATTTTTTACTTACCCATCGCCAGAGTTGCATAATATAGACGCACGCGCGCACGCCGTTCGTAGAAAATTTTATAAATGTTGCAGAAAATTTTAAGAAAGAAACAATTTTTATTTTTGTAACTTTTTTTAGTACCAAAAAATAAAAATATTCCCTCAATTTTATGAAGAATTATTTATTGTTAACGCGAATGTCGTCAAAAAACCTCTAAAAAATCGCAAATTTTAACAAAAAATCGCGTAAAAAACATGCATTTCAACAAAGAATTGTGTACAAAACCATCATTTCGGCAAAATACCACGCGAAAAAAAGCGAATTGCAAACATAAATTGTATAAAAACTCGAATTGGTCCCTAAATTGCTCAAAAAACGCGAGTTTCGTCGGTAGAAAGCTCAAGAAACGCAAGTTACGCCCATGAATCGCATAAAAATAGCGAATATCATCCATAAATCGCGTAACAAACGCGAATTTCGTTCATGAATCTTGCAAAAGAACGCAAATTACGTCCATGAATTGCATAAAAATTGCGAATTTCGTTCATGAATCACATAAAAAATACGAATTATGTTCTTGAATCGCATAAAAAACACGAATTTCGTTCATAAATCGCTCAAAAACGCCAATTACTTTCATAAATCGCATAAAAACGCGAATTACGACCATGAATCGCGCAAAAAACGCGAATTACACCCAAGAAACATTAAATTAATTTGCAGAAAGTTTTTGACCCAATATTATGTGCGCAGAAAGTTTTTGCTTTTATACAAGTCTGCCCATCGCACGTAGTATAGGGTAAGTCTTGTAATCGTTTTGAAAATCGAAAAAATATTTTTGATGGATTTACACGTTTTAGACACTGGAGATTCCGAAAAAAATTGCCGTCCGTCTGTCTGTAAACGCTTTATCTAGCGAACAAATTGAGATAGAGAGTCGAAATTTAGTATGCACGTAGTATGTAAAAATGGGATGAAGCCTATTTAATATCAGCAACATAGATTATCCGCAACAATTTTTTCGGACACTCAAAATATTCGTTCTGATAAAAGGTACATAAAAATTTTTGATTTTTTAAATTTTATTTTAAGGAGTGAATATAAAAGACAATAAAATAACACAAATATTGCATGAAGAACGAAGTCGATCGGATTATTAGTTCTTGAGATATTTCAAATCATGTTTTTCAACACTCTTCGATTTTCCATGGCCTTGTATTTCATTCGAATTTCAATTCAAAGATTTTTTTAAAATTCGAAATGAAACGCTTAATCTAACGCAGTAAATTGTTAGTTAATATAATTATCATTTTTGAAGTTACAAGGATGCTTCTTTTACGCCATTCACTGTTACTTGATTTTAGCATGCATATTCATGACTAGAAGATAGCCCGTCAAAATGACGTGTTTGCATTTTTAAAGGATGATAAAAAATTACAACAACTGTGGTCAATCATAGCCATTTTAGGCTGAAACAATTTTGATAAATACAGCGATTAAACTTGAAAAGGGAAAAATCTAACAAAAAAAAAAAAAAAAAAAAAAAAAAAAAAAAAGAAAGAAAGAAAATTTTAACAGAAATCTGCATTTAAAACTATAGCAAAACTATCTGGTAGATGGGGGTGGGGACTATAATGAAATTTAAAACGCATCCGCGGTTTGCTTAAATAAAAAGTTTTAATTAAATAGTGTTTTTGAAATCGTGAAAAGATTTCAAAGCGAAGTAAAATGTAGTGACGTCATTTACAGCTGCCACTGTAAATCTGACCATTGAGAACGCTCCATTACGACTATGGAGCGGTTTCATTGGTCAGAAAATAGATTGCCTTTAAAATCGGAGGTAACTTTTCACAATGTTTTTTATAGATTTGAAATTCTCAAGAGTCATTCAGAGCTGTAAAGAAAAAAAATTAAAGCAACCCGAATATAAAAATTTTAGCAATATTGCATTTAAAACGCACCTTCGCTTTCCTTTAATAAAAAGTTTTAATTTACAACTGTAAAAAAATTGACTCATTTGCTACAGTGTCACTCTACCGCCTTTATAGAAAACGGTTACTTTACTGTGTTATGGAGCATTTTCATTGGTCATAAAAGAGATATTCTATAAAAGCTGTGGAGTGCCGCTGCAGCAAATGGGTCAAATTTTTAACAGTGTACTTTTTGAAATCGTGGAAAGATTTCAAAGCGAAGTAAAATGTATTGACGTCATTTATAGCTCCCACTGTAAATCAGACCAATGAGAACGCTCCATTACGACTATGAAACGTTTTCATTGGTGAATGAGTTTCTTTTTCTCGCGGATAGGTTGACCCCGGAATTGTTAGACACGGAGGGGTTTTATATTATATAATGGGTAAGTATTACGGTGGCCCCCAACGACTAGTTTATCCAAAGCTCATCACCAGTAGAACGTCCGTAATTGGCCTTCCTTTCACTGTATGATATTGCGGTTCCCAAACCTACATCCACGGCTATTGAGATAATTCAATCAACTATCGGAACAACTTTAAAATGTAATTTTCAATCAAAATACAGTGAAACCTCCGAATAAGGGACACCTACGGGACCGGAACTTTCGTCTCTTAAATAGAGGTGTCCCTTATTCGGAGTTTTTTATTTACATCCTGAATGATATAAAAATAACAAGACATTAAAAGGTGAAGTTTAAATGCATTCGAAGTATATAAATTACCTTAATCAGATCCAAAAGGAATAGAAAATTAATTAATTAAAATTTTTAATTGATTACTAAATCATTAAATAATTTGTAGAATTGTTGATTTGTATTTTTAACATAAACTGTGTGCATGCAAAAATTATAAAAACATTTAAAAGAGTTATACTTGAAGTAATCAATCAAAAATGATTGCTTTCAAATTTCAATTTTTCAATTTAAATTTTTCAAGTGTTCATTTACCATACTTATAGATTTTAGTTCTTCATTATCATTATCTTCACTATCATTAGTATTTACAAAAAAAGTATTTAATTGCTTTGCGTATTTTAAAGCAAGAAAATTTTCAAATGATCTGCTCAGCAAACAGAAAACGTTTTGACACATTTAAAAATTCATTTTTTAACGGAAAGGTATAAAACTGGAACGCCTGACTATGGAAGCGAACTGGAATCGAACTGTGTTTTCAAGGTTTGAATAAATTATCAATTGCGTTATAAGTGGTTTTGATCATGTGAAAGACTTTCCTCGCCGTTTCTTGAGTACTTATTCTTCTTTCGTGTACAAATTCGGTTCAAAACGCCCACGTTGACACTATTTTCTGAAAGATCTATTGCATTTGAGAGGGGAAAAAAAGAAAAGGAAAAAACAGAGAAAACAGTTCGATCACATAATTTCTAAACAATGCCTGCTAGTTTCCAGGCATTTCTGAATAAAAATAAATTAAAACTTTCGTTATAAAATTTGCCCTTTTGGAATTGAGAACAGCATTAATGTATCTGCAAAGTTCTTTATTTCACAATTTTCTTTTATTCTCCACTTTCAGAATAATCCTCATAATTTCCAGCATTACTTTCAATGGAGATAAAAGCACTAATTGTGGGTAAATAAATGTTCATAAAATGTATTGTATCCCTCTGTATCAACATAATTGTTTGTCAGTTTGATAAATTCACAAAAATCTGTTTTTTCATTTTCATCACAAACTACGTCATTATCTGAAATTCAAAAACCAGCCCTTTTAATCTCATTTTCAAGTGTCCCTTATTCAGAGGCAAATACATTACGTATGTCCTATACCAGGCACGTAGCCAGGGAGGAGGCTAAGGGGGCTGAAGCTCCTCCCGAAAGTTTGAAAATATTTTACAAAATTATCTCTATGATAATAAAATAAGTTTTGTTCCATTCCATTCCATTAAAACAAATTGCATTTTTAGCTGTAAAAATATCCATTTATTCAATTACAGTTTCGGTAATCCTTTATTATATCGGTTATTTGAATATATTGTTTTTTTAACAGGTATTTAACAGGTAAAGAATTTTTTACTATCTTTATGCGCAGTAAAATTCGATTGAGTGTAATTTCATATCATTAATTTGACTAAGAAAAATTAAGTATAATACGCATACGGCGTATGAAAGGTAAAAAAAAATTTAGGGAGACTATTTTCTACATGTTTCAGTCATTGGAAAAGGCTAAATGCTTTTCTTAAAACATATACAATTAGCTTTCATAAACCGTATGCTATTTTAGCAAACAAAGTTTAGATTTCTTCAGGAAAATAGAAATAGGATTATTTCATTATTGGGTTTTCAAAGAGATTTAGGAAAAGAAGAATTTAGAGCAGCCTCTTGGACTAATACTTAAAAACAATCTTATTTTGTGCAGAGCAAAACTGCCACTTAGACGATGATAATCCTCTACTGTTAGAGAAATTGGTATAAAAAAGACTTTTAGCTAAGAGCTCTTACCTTAAGTTTTGAGCAAAGTCTGTAGAGAATGAATTGAAATGAGATATTATAAATATCCGTAGAAATGCTATTTACTTCACCATGAAATCATTCAAATATTATTGGATACAGTTACCGAAATATTAATTATCAAAATAAATATCGTGATCTGTTTTAGCTTAATTGCTAATAAAACTGTGGATATTCCAAGCACAGAACAGCTTACTATTTGTGTTAGATATGTAAACCGTTAAAAAATTAACAAAACCCAATAATTCGGATTTTTTTTTTTTTTTTTTTTTTTTTTACGTTTTATTCCAATAAATGCCTTTTCTTCCAAAAATTTAAGAAAAGTAATATGATGACATTGTGGTGAACTATGTATTGGCATGTACAAATGCAATGTATGACGAAGTAACCAATAAGTTTGGTCATGTTAGCGGGGTCTATTCTAGAATTCTTCAGAGTATCTAAATTATTTGATACGTCTTCTGTAAAAGTCATTGATTAAATCTTGTCTTGTCCAACAAAATGCTAATTCCCGTCATAAAAAATTATCATGGACTTGTTAAAACAGCGACAAAAGTTTATAAAAATCACCTAAAGGCAAATTTAGCGCTTCATGAAGTGATTACATCATATACCATAGAAAACAACCGAAAATGACATCTGCGCATTTGTGACATAAGAATTTATCGAGAAGCATGAAAACACATTGACTTTTGTTGAGCTACTTAAATACATTTGTTTTAGCTCAGAAAATATTTCGTAAAACACAGCTGGAGCTTTTTTGGCAGTCAGGGAGAAGAATTATTTTCTCATAAGCCTGTCTGTTTGTCAGAAAGTTTTCTGTCTAAAAAAGTTATAATGAATTCTTCAAAAAAAAAAAAAAAAAAATATTTCGTGATATAATATCGGCTAACCTATGGTAAAGGTGTCCTAATATTTTTACATAAATATACAGAAAAATGAAGTAGAGATCTTTTGTGTGATTTTTATTGAGCATCAAAATTCGGGAAGACATCTTCCAAACTGAAATAAAGATACCAAGACCGACATTTAGACAGACAACAGTACAAAACCTCAAATTACATCCGCTGACAAGTTTTACATCACGATCTTAATTCCCCATGTAGAAAGTCTTATTCAGGGTGGTGAGTGGTCAGGGAAAACCGGGAAAAACACAGTCAAGAAAAAAGAAAACTACCAGTAATTTCTTACAGAAAATACTTCAAATAATATAAAGAGATTGTATAAACTGAACTTATCTTTAATAAAATACTGGTATTTATCATCTATATTGACTATGTTTTTATCTAACCCCTCGCCACCCTGTTATTTAAAATTTAAATTATCGATTCATTTCGAATTAAGACATTCTAAAGAGATTCCCAGTTACATCTTTCAGGGTGTGCTTCACTGGAAAAAGCAAGCAAATTAGAGAATCTGACGCAATATTTTCAGGATAAAATGTCATGTAGAAAGTGAAAGTTGAATATGAATTAGGGTGCAAACGAATTATTAATGTTGACACCAACACAGAGATCCTGAAAGTTTTAGTATGGTAATGTGACATATTACAATGATATCAAACACATGCTGACAATTTTGGTTGAAAGTCGAGTAACAACAATCATCTTTTCGACAAAGAAAATTATTAAATTTTTGATTCGAAGCGTTATGGCTGATGACAGACTGAGTAATTTTCCAATTATTTCCATTGATTAGGACATTACAGTAGATCTTGATAAGTTAATCAGAATCATGGCTTTGTGACGTCGTAACTAAATATACTTCGACTCTCCGTAGAATTTCACAATTCACTTTAATGAAACCAACACACAGAGTACACGATGAAAACTATATACATAACCACACAGCGCTATTTACAATTATGTACAGTTAATTTACACATATATCCATGAGGAAAATCACTTGAGAATATACAGCCCCTTCCGGGCATAAGGTTTTGAACACCCTTCACCGATGTTCTTTAAAACCTGAACTATATCCGGCTCACACCCGAGCCCGCCGAAAAAAATACGTTCTTTTCTTGTTGCGCACCCGGCAACAACTGAATCCCTTCGTTTCAGTTCCATTCCAAACAGAAAAGTTAATTTCAAAAAGTCTCTTTCAAAATGAGAAAATCACGGAGCGGACGGTTTTCAGACCTCATGGCACTAGGCATGGAACGTCATCGCAGACTTATTGGCGTCGACATCACGGAGCCGGCCGATATCACAGCTCCTTCCCCCTAAAGAGATTTTCATAGGGTGCATACACCTATGAAAATTGAAGATTGGAAAGACGGCATTGAGCCCTTTGTCACTCCCGACACGCCAAACCTGAGAGGTCATAATACCAGAACACTATTAAAATATATGCATATTAATAATTAAAAAAAAACTTATGATTAAATTTTACTAAACACAATGAGCTACTCATCTGAGATATCCATCTGAGCCGAAAGAATGGCACAGTACTATTCTCGAATATGCAATATAAAGTTCTATACTAAATAATACACAAAATTAATACAATTAAATTCAATATATGTAAAATAAATATAAATGAGTGAATTCAATGATTGGATTTTAATATTTACACTCACTATTACTCAGTTCTACTCAGTCCATCGGCATTCCCGTGAAGCCTACCCGGTTTGTGCTTAATCTCAAAATTGTATGCCTGTAAATATAATGCCCACCTAGTCAATCTAGCATTTTTCCCCATCATTGTTTTAAGATAGGTCAAAGGATTGTGGTCTGTTTGTATAACAAACCGCTGCCCATCCAGATAATGATTCAACTTTTTAAGACCATATACAATCGCTGCTAATTCGCGTTCAATAGTGCTGTAGTTTTGCTCTGCTTTAGAAAATTTCTTACTTAAATATAAAATGGGATGCTCTTCCCCATCTCGAATCTGTGACAGAACTATACCAGCACCATATAAACTTGCGTCGGTTTGCACAATAAACTCTTGTTTATAATCGGGGGCATATAAAACAGGACTCTGGGTCAACCTCCTTTTTAATTCCTGAAATGCCTTTTCACAATCCTCATTCCACTCTATCTTTTCTTTTTTTACTTTCCCTTTCAAGATATTAGTCAGGGGAACCGCGATTATTGCATAATCTTTTATATAACGAGAATAGTAGCCCGTCATTCCCAGAAATGACCTTACTTGTGTTTTAGTTGAGGGTGTTGGAAAATCTAAAATTGCTTTAATTTTTACGTCACTGGGGGACCTCTTTCCCGAACCTACCTCATGACCTAAAAATTTCACGCTGTCTTGTGCAAATCTGCATTTTGTGGGTTTCACTGTTAAACCGGCCTCTAATAAGCGCTTTAGGACCTCGGCTATATCCTTCATGTGACTTTCCCAAGTAAGTGAAAACACCGCAATATCATCAATGTACGGCAAGGCAAATGATTCCAGACCTCCCAGAACCATAGAAATTAATTTACAGAAGTAGAAAGGAGCGTTCACGAGACCAAACATCATGACCTTAGGCAAAAATACCCCAAAAGGTGTCACAAATGCAGCGTACCTTTGGGCCCTTTTGGTCAGTGGTATTTGGAAATAACCTTTGGTTAAATCCATCACCGTAATAAAGGTCGCAGAACTCACCTTTTCTACTACCTCCTCTATATTCGGGAGTGGGAAAAATTCCGTTCGAGTCTTGGAATTTAGTATTCTATAGTCCACACAAGGACGAGGATCTTTTCCCGGAACCTCTACCAAAATCATGGGGGACGTAAAATCGGACTGCCCTACCTCAACTACTCCTAAGTCTAATAATCTTCTTATCTCCTCCCTCAAAATTTCTATCTGCCTCGGCGACATTCTATAAGATTTGGCTCTCACCGGCGTTTCATCAACTAATTCTATATCCATCTCTACTAAATGAGTACGTCCTGGGTCCGAAGAAAACACTTTCTTATTTCGCTCTATGACTTCCTTAAAATTATTAATTTGAATTTCTGTCGCCCTTTTCTCTAGCCCACTGTTGTCCACGATTTCCCAAAAATCAATTTGTGTGGGGTTTGGCATGGGGTACGGTATTTCGGCATCTTCTTCCACCTCTTCCGAATCGATATCAAGTACCAGATTAACAAATTCCGGCCGCTTATAATAAGGTTTCAATAAATTAACGTGATAGATTGTCGCCTTATTTCGCTTCTCTGGTAAGTCAACGGTGTAATTCGTTTCTGAAATTACTCCCGTGACCGTACCTGGCCCGATCCAATTTACAGCCATCTTATGAGATTTAGAGGTTGCCAAAACTAACACCTGGTCTCCAACCTTGAATTTTCTTATCACTGCATTCCGGTCATACCATAATTTTCGCTTGTCCTGACATTCCTCAATCCGCTTGACTGCCAACTCCTGACATCTTTTCAACCTATTTGTCAAATTCAAAATATAATCTACCACATTTTGGTCCGTACTCTCGTCACCCATCCAATTTTCATACACCAAAGTGTGTGGCATACGCAAATTCTTCCCGTGAACGAGTTCAGCGGGACTAAACCCCGTGCTTTCATGCGTTACTGTTCTTAAAGCGAACAGTGCCATAGGCAAAACTTCTTCCCAATCACGACCTGATTCGAGACATAAGGCTTTAATGGCTTTCTTTAATGTAGAATGTAATCTTTCTACACAATTGGACTCCGGATGGCAGACTGAGCTATGGGACACTTTTATGCCAAATTTTTGAAAGAATTCGGTCGTTAACTCGCTCGTAAAAGACCTTCCTAAGTCAGATTGTACCTCTCTGGGAAAGCCCGTTTTAGCAAAAATCTGCAACATAGCATCAATAACGGAAGTGGAAGTAATATCTACTACCGGTATGGCATCCGGATACTTAGAAGCCAGGCAAATGGATGTAATTAAGTATTTGTTATTTTTATTACTAGTTTGTAAGGGACCTACCGCATCCAGATTTATCTTAGAAAAACATTCGGAAATTATTGGTACCAGTTTTAAAGGAGCCTTACGCTTATCTTTATTACTACCCACCTTTTGGCATGGATCACACGTTTTTACGTAATTTTCAATATCATGATAACAATTTGGCCAAAAGTAATACCTAAGGACTCTATCCTTTGTCTTTGTCGTACCTAAATGTCCTGATACCTGCTCATGACACAATGCTAAAACTTCTCTTCGATAAATTTCCGGTACGCATAATTGTATTTTCTCCTCACCTGTCCTTGATAGCGACACCCGTACAAGCTTATCTTCCCTAATACAAAATTCTTTATCATTAGAGTTTTTAGCTTTCTCCCACAACTGCTTAAGTGAAGGGCAATTTTTCTGCTCTTCTTTAAATTTCTCCGCTGATACATTAACCAAACCTGTCTCCGTCTCTAACTTTTCCGGTATAACCATCCCTTCCTCCTCTTCTTTAAACTCCACCTCATCTTTATCTCCATCCTCCAAATCCAATCCATTCTCAACTTCAACCACGGATATTTCCCTTTCACGTTCCCGCTTCTGACTGCGCGTCATTACAGCATTTACCAACACAGAATTACCTTTTGATTCCTCAATAAGTTCAGCTGTCTTGTTTCCCAGCAAATAATAACCTTGCTCTAATTCTGTCGGTATCACAGCTGCCTTAGTAATTACCATTCCAAAATCCCCTTTAATGGTAACTCTCACCAAGGGCAAACATTTACACGCATTATCCAAGGGTTGTTTTATCCACGTTACTTCTCCAATTAAATCATCGTTATCTATCCAACTACGGTCACAAAGATCAATTCCAGCCCCTGTATCCCTTAAATAATTTCGTTCTATCCCATTAATTTCTGCTTTTTTCAAATAAGGTGTAAAACACTGTCCTAAACGTACACCTACGTCCACGTGACTGACTAAATCTCCAGAACTTTTGCGTTTTAAATCCGGACAATCTGGCCTAATGTGCCCTGCACGATTACATTGAAAACAGATAATTGGCTTTTTTCTATCAAATTTATCTTTATTTCCAAAATCCCTACGCACATTATCTCTTTTATCAACCCCACCTGATTTAACTACCTGATCCCCTTTACTTCTAGCATTATCTTGCCCATTCCTATCCCTAAAATATGGTTTATTATTCCACGTTTTGTTATCAAACTTCCTAACATTCCCTCTCACACTTTCAAATTTATCGCATTTTTCTGCTAAATATGACGCTGTCTTAATCTCGTCCCACTCATCGAGAAATTTATCTTTAATAGCAAAAGGAACTCTACGCTTAACCTGCTCTGTGAGCATTAGTTCTTTAAGTGATTCAAAATCATTTACTTCAACAGTTTCTAACCAGTATTCTAAATACCCTCTTAATTCATAAACAAGCTCAGTCCATAACGCACCTGCCTTCCTTTGATGAGTCTCAAATTTTGTTTTCAGGGCCCCTGCTCCTAATCTGAATCTCTTTAACAAAACATTTTTGATATGCTGGTAATCATCCCTTTTTTCTAAGGGTTCTTTCACAATAATTTCAGCTACCTCTACAGGTAACAAAGGTATAAGTTGGGAAACGTAATTTAATTCTCCTAAATTTTCTTTTGACGCCTGACTCTCAAAAATCATAAAAAACAAGGTAATATCAATTAATTTAGGGTCAAATTTTGGAACTAAATCCTTTAAACTCACTCTTTTATCTTTATTTTCGGCCGTTACAGAATCAGGGGAAACTAAGGAGTTACTATCTGCACTGCATTGTAATCGCAGCTTCTCTAATTCCAATTGTCTATCTTTCTCTCTTTCTAACCTTTCCTGTTCCGCTAATTTATTTATTTTTTCCTGTTCTGCTAATTTTTCCCTTTCTTCTAAAATCCCTTCTAACATATCTTTTGCAATTTGCTCATCATAATCAGAAGCTTTCAAAATTGCCTGAATTAAAGGCACTTTTTTAATGTCAGCAGATATTTCGGTATCAAATTCTGCTGCGAGCAAAAGCAATACATCTTTATTTTGCCTATTCAAGAATGAAGCCATAATCAAACTCAGAAAAATATCTCACTCAAAAAAGTAAATAAAATTACAAAATATTTTTATAACTTTCCTGAGCACAATAGCATTAAAATACCAAAGAAAAACAAGATTTTTTTTCTTTTTAACTAAGTAACACTTTTCTCTAAGCACAGTAAATAATTAAAACCGTAACTAAAGTATTCATAAAAATGCACAATAAAATAATAAAAACTCAGTACATTCCTTTACTTTATTATATCACTTTGCTTTAATGCACTAAGAAAAGTAAATAATAATTTCAGTAAATTCAACTTTCTAATTTTATAAACTCTACACTGCAACTTAAACAATTAAGTTCATTACCGTACTGCTTGTGCAATGAAAATTACTTTACTCTTTATGCAAAAAATAAAAATGTATTTAAAATACTTAATATATTCTATTTTTACACTTCTTATTTTGTTTTACTTTTAAAACAAAACAGCAATTAGCAAATAATAATAATAATAATAATAAATCACGAAAATACTCTTGTGCAATAACCTTTAAAAAAAAGAAAACAAAACGAAACACGCTATTTTAATTTTCTAACATTTAAGCGTATGGCATTGAGACCTCCCCAAAATTCAGCGCGCAAGAGAAACAATAGGGACTCACCGTTCGATTCTTTGATATTCCGAGCAGAAATTCATAATCTTCGAATGCTGATTTCAATGATCGACACAGCTTTTCAGTCCGCCTTCAAAATAATACAGCAGAGACGATGAGTTCGCGGAACTTTTTATATCAGTTCCTGTATCCCACAGCAAGCCACCAATAATTTTTATATTACTAGCTGTGACGTCGTAACTAAATATACTTCGACTCTCCGTAGAATTTCACAATTCACTTTAATGAAACCAACACACAGAGTACACGATGAAAACTATATACATAACCACACAGCGCTATTTACAATTATGTACAGTTAATTTACACATATATCCATGAGGAAAATCACTTGAGAATATACAGCCCCTTCCGGGCATAAGGTTTTGAACACCCTTCACCGATGTTCTTTAAAACCTGAACTATATCCGGCTCACACCCGAGCCCGCCGAAAAAAATACGTTCTTTTCTTGTTGCGCACCCGGCAACAACTGAATCCCTTCGTTTCAGTTCCATTCCAAACAGAAAAGTTAATTTCAAAAAGTCTCTTTCAAAATGAGAAAATCACGGAGCGGACGGTTTTCAGACCTCATGGCACTAGGCATGGAACGTCATCGCAGACTTATTGGCGTCGACATCACGGAGCCGGCCGATATCACAGCTTGAAGAAATTATGACGATTGCTTCTGTTGCACTAGTAAATTTATTGTACAAAGAGTATCATTTAAAATTATTAATTAGAGAATGTGAAATACGAACATAATTTTGATTATTACATATGACAGTAGCAATTAGTTTTTCTTTAGAAAATATAATACGTGTAATTAATTTTATTTGTAGATTAATATTTTCAAAACCTCGCACTGGTATTGTCAGATTCTTGCACGTTAAATTAATCCTGTATTTTAAATCAATACATATTACTTGTTTGCGTTTCAACATTTTATAACGTTTTTCTCATAGGATACTTGAGGCCATCTCAAACGCTGTTAATTTGTGCTTTTCAAGTTTCGCGTAATTTTTTCCCTAAAAACTCTCTGGTTTCCGAACCGTCTTGGAAACTGGTGCTCTTAAAAGCTAAAAATTCCAACAGAAATTGAAAAAAATTAAATATGAAATAACAATATTTGACATTGTTAACAAGTATCCCATGCAGAAATTACACATTAGGTTGAGCCTCGAATATTTTTAGTTTTTTTACTGAAAATTATACAAATTACTTTTGTAAAAACAGAAAAAAAATCCAAAAATGAGCCCCTCCCGAATGAAAATTCTGGCTACGGGCCTGTCCTATACCAAGGGACTGGGACCGTCGCGAGTTTGTTCAACACCCCCTATAGTCAAAGCCTCCGCACTGAATCAAGATGGCCGATCACCAAGTCCTACTTCTCGCAACCATAATATGAGTTTACGCAAGCCCACACTTTAAAGTTGCAATTCCCGTTACTTTTAAAATTCATAACACCAGTTTTTATTTTCTCATTTAATTAAAAATTCAAATAAAAGCAGATTTCTCTAAGATGTATTTTTTAAAATAACAATCAAGTAAATAATTATCATTCAAATAAATAAGTACTGTAATTTAAATACTAAAAATTAAAATCTTATTTATTTATTTCCATTAGATTTCCATTTATTCCCTTCGGACCACATTATTTTTATTTCGGACCACATTATTTTTATTGTAGTAAATTGTTCCCCCCCCCCCCCATTCAAACCAAATTTTTGTTTGACTTGCGTTTTTTAAATGAAAAAAAAAAAAAAAAAAAAAAAAAAAAAATCTGTTTTTTTATATTTTTAAGCAATTATTTACAATATAAAGGTTTGTTAATAGAGTTAAAGAATTTTACGGTTTTTTAAAAAGGCACTTTTGGAAAATAAAAAATGTTAAGAGGGTTACTTATTATTTAAAAAATCTACTAAAAAGGATCTTAAAATAGAAATAATTTTGGATTTCTAAATAGACACGACTTAATTTAGAAATAGAATATTTCCTTTGCCTTATCAATGTCACAGTAGCATAAATAGTTAAATGGTCTTACGTATGTTAAAGGAAAAAATCTTAAGTTTAATTATAACTTTATATCAATTTTTCTATAAAATTACTAAAATTTGTAATTTAAATTAGCTTTATAACCTAGAAGCTAAATTCTTTTATATGACTAGAATTTGATGACTTGACTTAAAAACAAAAGTATTGGGGGAAAAAATGTACAAAAATAATATGTTGTGTGAGATTTTTTCCCCTTCAAATACTATCCTTCTTTAACACCCCCCCCCCCACACACACACACACTCCCATGTACTTTATTTACTTTTTATTATTATTATTAATAATTGAGGATTATTTTAAAGACAGGATGCTAGGTATTATCTCTTATTTACTTATGTCATTGCTTTAACATTATTATCATATAATCATTTCTGTTATACATATGCAAGATATAAAATGTTTTTCACAAAATTAAAGCCAAAAGAAAAAAAAATATATAAAATGCATGTTTTTTAGCTTTAATTATTTTATTATTCAGTATTTCCTTATAAGACTCTGGTTATCTATTGTTTATATTTGAAAGTGCTTGGTAAAATCAATCATGTATGTTTCATAACAGTTTTAAGTTTATTTTCTGTAACTATTTAAAGATTTTTTGTTAATTCATTATAATCATTATCCCTTCCCCCCGCACAGAGATATGTGTAAAAATTTTCTTGTAAATATCTTTGAACAACCAATTATAAATAATTAATAATAAGACATTGTTGCACATAAGTTGCTGTACAAAAACATTCCCAAAACCTTTCTTTTTTCATTGGAAGGGGGGGGGGGCTTAATTTTATAAATCGAAATTAAATATCAGCCGGTGCCATTGGGGTGGGGAAGATCCAACAACTCGCCAATCTATAAATTTTAAAATTACTATTATTATTAAAGAAAAAATCTGTTACTTATCAATATATATATATTACTTTTTAACTTACAATTGTTATTTCAAATTATTATTATAAAATTACTATTATTATTAAAGAAAAAATCTGTTCCTTATCAATATATATATTACTTTTTAAATTACAATTGTTATTTCAAATTATTATTATTAAAGAAAATAGCGATTCCTTATCAATTTATAAATTACTATTATAGATTATTATTATTATTATTATTAAAACTTTTTCTGTCAATCTAAAAAATATTTTTAATTTATTGTTATTATTTAAGAAAAATCTGTACCTTATCAATATATATTATTTTTAAATTACAATTATTATTATAAATTAAGGAAAATAGATTCCTTATACATTTATAAATTACTTTTAAATTACTATTATTATTATAGATTATTTATTAAAAAAATCTGTTTTTTTAATTTATTTATTTTTATTTATTTTTCGTCAATCTAAAAAGTATTTTAAAATTATTATTATTAAAGAAAAAAATATTTTTTGTCAATCTAAAAAATATTTTAAAATTATTATTATATTATTAAAGAAAAATCTGTTCCTTATCAATCTATAAATTATTTTTGAATTACTATTATTATTACCAAAGAAAAAACATGTTCCTCATCAATCTACAAATTATTTTTTAATTATTATTATTAGAGAAAAAAAAAATGTTTCTTATCAATGTATAAATTACTTTTAATTTACCATAATTATTAAAAATTATTATTATAAAAGAAAAATAATATTTGCCCATGAAAATAACTTTAAAATTAAGAATATATATAGAAAGAAAAAAAATTGTCGAAACATCAAAATCATTATAAGAGCTGATATGCTAATTATGTACTAATGAACGCTGCAATAACAATAAATAAACTCTTTTAATATTTATGCATTAATTTAAATACTGCATCCAGATTACTGATAGTAAATGATTTAAAACTGGTAAAGAGTAAAATTACATAATTTAATAAGTATATTCGGATGCAAACTAATAAACTGGAGTGTAGATACAAAGAAATAAATATTAGTTAAAGGACGGGTACTTATAAACATATTATGCATCAATAATAACAAAGTCCTGTGAGGAAATACTGAAGGTTAAAATAAACAGGATAAAAAAGCCAAATGAGAAGCAGAAATATCATATTATTATTATCATTTAAAACAAAATACTAATTCAAAGTATAGGTAAATGATTCAAAGCTACTGTTGTAATACACGTGTGACTTGAAAATTAAATTGATAATCATCAATCTTACAAATATATGACAGAAATTATATTTATAGCCTTGCTTATTAAAACAATGACATAAGTAAACAAAAATAACACTTACTTTTAGTGTTTAAAACATCCAAATTACTTTATTAAAGCACAACAAATCATACAACAAAAATGGCAATATGTGAACACGAGGTAGAAACATGCACTACTGCTGGCACAGGGGAAATCACTCCCTTTTGGTCTTCGGACTAAAGGGTCGGCCATATTGGCCTTTTTGGAATTCGCTGTGAAGGCCTTGACTATAGGGGGTGTTGGTTTGTTCCTTAAATAGAGGTGTCCGTTTATGCAGTAATATTAAGATCGACTCTTTTATCTGCCGATTTCTGCTTAAATTGTGTCTGTATCTTAATTATAATCAAAGTTACAGACAGTTGCAAAAAACCCACCTACCCCCAAAAAACTCGGATGGGTCTTTTTGGGTAAAACCCACATTAAAGCGGGTTTTATTAAGTTTTTTGCAATCTATGACATAATGTTTTAATATTCAGCAATCTTTTATATTAGTTTTTTATCCTATCAAAACAGATTATAGGGGTACTGCCAAATATGATAAAGCCAACATTGTCAAAATAAAATAATGTGCTTAATTCTTTTAAAAGCTTGTTATTGTTAATATTATGAAACAAACAAGCTAAAATCAATATACATAGCTAATTATAATATTTTCGCATACATGAAAAATGACAAGATCTTTTATATCAAGGTTTAACAATGTAAAATTTCATAATGTAAGTTCCCAACTAGATGCAAATTTCACTATTACACTTTTGGCCAGGGTTGATAAAAAAAAAAAAAAAAAAAAAAAAAAAAGAAAGGGGAGATTTTTCTTCAAAAAACCCAAATAAACATTTTTTTTCTTTGTTTAAATCGGGTTTTTTCCCCCTTAAATATCATTTTCTATTAGATATTGTACCATCCATGTTTGTTGATAAAAATAAACATTGTTGTATACTATATAAGTATTTTAACTTCATTTCAAAATATTCACATTAAATAATTACAATCAGTTATATAGATTAATTGAAATCATTTGTAAAATATTTTTAATGACAGTTCTGTATATGCTCAAAGAATAAACTGTTCTACACAGTGAACCATAGATATCTTGAAAATATTATCAAACATCCCTTAATTGATAAAAGATTAATGATTTCTTTTAAAAATGTGTTCTTAGTGAGGAATACAGATAAAAAGTAATTTATTAAGGTAACTTTTAAATATGTGGTGTCAGGGGCGTAAACCATCCTAGTCGCGTAGGGGGGTGTAGGCTCATAAATTTCCGACTCCAAGAAAGAAAATTTCCGAGTACTATGGCCAACATTAGACTAATATATATACAGAGTTGGGCAAAATACAACAATAAATCATTTTCGATACAAAATACAAAATACATTAGTTTTAGAACCTAAAATACAAAATACAAAATACTTTCCAATTCAAAAAAATTCAAAATACAAAATACATGTATTTTGAAAATACATTTAAAATACAAAATACATTTGAAATTTTTAAAAGTTTGTGTATAACACTTGGGGTTTTCACAGACCGTGTCCGGCACGGTCAGCAGTTCGGTTTCGGACATTTTTTTCATCCACAAAACTCTGGCCGGACCAAGCCGGACTTGCTCTTCAGGCTTTCCGGGCTGGTCTGGATCAGATATCCGGTTTATATTTTCCTGAGTCTCAAACAGACCTGTTCATTACTCTTTCGGGTCCCGGGCTTTACTTTTTTCTCTGCAAATTCGGGCAGGGTCTGATTTATTCTGTCCAGACCGGACCAGGACTTGACTTCATCCCTCCTAGAGGTCTGAATTAGTCAAGAAGTGTGGTATTTTTCCGAATCCAGCCCGTAAGTTGGGTATCCCGTCCTGGTCTGAACTATCCAAAAATCAGTACAATCTGACCCGACCCAACAGTTTTTTTTCCAAATAATATATGTATTTTTAAATTGCTATAATTTTACAGTTAAAAGTTTTAATTTTATCATTTTTAAAGAATGGTAAATATATTTCTGGACAATAAAATTAAAGCACAATAAAAGGAACTCTGAAAATGAATCTGCCCAGGAATCCTGTCTTAAGGTTGTTCTTAAATCCAAATGGTTAACTTTATGAAATAAGTTTTGATTTACTTTTTGTTCGAAATGGATGAAAGTAGGAAGTGTTGTTATTCAAAAGTAATGGAATCGCACTCATTTTCCCGTGTTTTTACAAGCACAATAAGTGTTTCAAAAAATATTGTCAAAGTGAGCGTTTTGAACTGCATTTGTGCGCATAAGAAGATTAACCACTCAAACAGAAACAAGAAACGTGTTTGTCGCATGAACAAAATCGCTTATGTATCAATAAGTAATTCATTGATAAAAAAATTGAAAACACAGTTCGATTCCAAATCGCTTCCATAGTCGGGTCTTTCGATTTATAGCTTTTCGTTAAAAAATGAGTTTGTAAATGTGTCAAAATGTTTTGCGCTTGTTAAGCAGAGTAGATGAGAACAGCCTTAAATGGCAAATGTGTTAATTCATGCAAAATGGATTTAATAACAAGCAAAAAGAATATAATAATTTTAGAGAAAACTGTGAATCAGCTGAAAGGAAATCTGTTAAAGGATTTTTTTCTTTTTAGATTTTTAGAGCCAGGGGCGTGCAAAAAAAACTGCGCCCGGATCAACGTTTCAATTTGGCGATCCCCCCCCCCCAACTTTTACTTGTGACAGGCTAAAAAATGACTTTGGTAATATAAATTTGGCGCCCCTTAAATTTCCGCTCCCGGGGCGACCGCCTCCTTCACCCTTTTTTTTCACGGCGCTGGATAGAGCAGCCACAAAATTTTTGTCACTTACAAACAAACTCACAAAATGGACACTTTCTAAAATCAATCAAATGATATTCAAAACCTTCTAAAACATATAAATCCATGAAAAACATGAAGTAGATTTTTTCGCGAATCCAATACTTTCTTATTGTAAAGATAGAGGAAAGTAAAAGGAGCGAGAGATTGAAAATTAAAGTGTCAGTTCAGTAGTTATTCTTACACGCATACATAAACACACATATATAAAAGAATTGTATAATCTCTTTCCTTGGAAGTTTTTTAAAAAGTATATATAATTCGATAGAGCTTTGATCACTACAACGCAGATATATTTCCCATGAATAATAAATACGATAAAATTTTATAAGAAATATTAAATAAACAACATGTTAAACATTTTCATTTAAATCCTGGAAATATCATAGTATATAACAATACGACGGAATATCATGACACCAAATAATTTTTTGTTGCTTTTTAAGTGATGGTGTTTAGTGTTTAATAGATAATTAGTGTATTCCATTTGTGCATCGCTCTTCTTCATGGTCTGTTTCAACAATTTCAGGGACAAGTAATTGTGTCTCTGTAATGTTAAATTCACACCGGAATAATCGAAAAATTTTAGTCTAAAAATATTTAAAAAAAAAAAAAAAAAAAAAACAATTTTGAAACATTTTTGAACCAATGTTAAGTATATAAAATTTAGTTAAAAGTTTATAGTGCGAATCTTCATTAAAATTAAGTGGGATATAATCAGTGTTGAATTCAGACGCTTTTCTCTGGGAAGGAATTCCGTGGCTCCGGGGGAGGACAATATAAAGTTCCGGGGGGATTATACTTTTTGACTATTGAAAAGGCAAAATTTCAATTTTTACGGGGGGGGGGGGTCATTTTATTGCTCCGAGGGGAATGTCCCCCTTTGCCATCCCCTGAATTAAACACTGGATATAATATATTTCACTGCCCCACAAGAAGTTAAAAACCCTACAATCTTGAACTGGTCATAGCATTAAAATTACTTTAAATACTCATAACGTTTTTTCCATCATTCACATTGTAAAACTGCATTTAAAACTCATGCATACTATATTTGTTATAATGATTGCAAATTAAAAATTGCTATTTATTTTCTTTAGGCATGAATACACTACTATTCTCTTAAAGAATTTTTTATTTATAAACCTTTTTGATTAATTTGCAAACCAAAGGTTAAAAATTTTGAAACTCTGTACAATGAACATCAATATTGCTGGATACATAAATAATCTCAGAATACACGGGATACATAAATAATTACACAATTAATAATGTATACTTTTTTGTGCTTATAAATCGGTACAAAATAATGTTTGACTATTATTATTTTTTGAATTTTATTTTAAAAATAATGCACATACCCAGAGCCGTGCGAAAGGGGGGGGGGGGGAGCGAAGGGGGTGGTCGCCCTGGCCGCGGAAATTTAGGGGGCGTCAGATTTATACTACCAATGTCATTTTTAACTTGTCAAAAGAAAAAATTGGCGCGGGGTTGTGTGAAACTGGGTCTTTGCCCCAGGCGCGGTTTTCTCTTCACATGCCCTTACACATATCCACACATTTCAAATCATAAATATATATCAAAATAAATATCAAAATCATAAATATATAATAAATCTGCTGTAGGGGAATAATTTTGTAATTAAATTGATTAATATTTTTATCAATAATAAAATTTTCATCTGAGAAATTTTCGTTTGAAAATTTCGTTTCGAAGTTTTATTACTTATAAATTAAAAAAGGAATAAAACTTCGGTTTCGGACAGCAACTTTCGTTTCGGTCGGACACCATTTTATATTTTATATCTTTACTAAAAAAGCACTATAAAATAAAACATAAAATAATAATAATAATAATAATAATAAGCGAAATTACGTTATATAAACATGTATCTCCATTAACGACAGGTCTATAGCCAAAACTCCGGTATTTGACATACTTAATTGTAAATACAATTATTAAAAATCGGATCTGTATATCAATAAATAGAACTATTTATATAATAAAATTATCTCCCAATTAAATGAATATCAGGGGTGGGTTAAAATTTGCCCGAACTTTGATAAAAAGGATACAAAGCAACTAGATAAAATATTGAAATCAAGGTATAACGGTATAAAACTAAAAATGTTACCTTTAAATTTGTTTTAAAATGCGTTGTTGCGTCGAAGATTCCACTTATAACGGTAGACTTTGTAGTACACATTTGGCATGCTGCTTTAATTTTCCGTTACTATCAACGGAAATAATTTTAAAAAATTTCCCTTCTAATATAGCGCAACGTGCACTATCGCAATTCATTGATATATTGTTATCCGGAGCTGGGGCAATATCAACTATTCTTTCACGAGATTTAAACATACATTACATTTTTTTCTGCTACTACATTAGCTTTCTTTCTATGGTTCTTAAAAAGTACTATACACAGCAAAACTCTGAATGATTTTTCCTGTTTATCACACAGTAGTTTTTGTCGTTCCCACAGCAATGTTATAATTATAAAAACTAGAACGTTAGAATTGTAAATGTACAGTTCAGCAAAAATGTTTAAATAAAACAGAAGCATTCATTCTAATCCTTATCATAGCAATAGTTGAAAAAGTATGTTTACATTAACTTCTAGAAACGAATCCTATCAGACAAAACAAAAGAGAGAGGCATCTGTTTTGCTTTTGTGAATCTTACATCTGCGGTGGTTTAAACGAAGCAACTTGAAATCCAGTAGCGTAGCTATGTTTTTTGGCGCCCGGGGCCAGCAAGAAATTTTGCGCCCCCACCCGAATATAGTTATATAACAATTTCTCTCAATTTGGCGCCCCTAGGCCTCGGCGCCAGGGGCGAACGCCCCCCTTGCCCCCCCCCCTTAGCTACGCCACTGTTGAAATCTACAGAAATGTATTTTGAGTATGAAATGTATTTTCAAAATACAAAATACTTGGAAAAATTGTTTCAAAATACATTACTAAAATACTTTTGTTTCTTTGGGATAAAATACAAAATACAAAATACAAATGTATTTTGAAAATGTATTTCAAATACATGTATTTTCGATACTGCCCATCTCTGTATATATATATATATGTATACAGTCGGCTCTCTTTAATTCGAATTCGTCGGGACCACAAGAAATGTTCAGAACAATTTTGACAAAAGCAAAAGAAAGAAAATTATTTCAAAGATCTGAATTCCGGAAGAAAGTAAAGAAAAAAGAAAAAACAAGAGTCTCGTTGGTTCGAAACAAAGTTAAGAGAAAATGAGTACGAAAAAATGAAAAATTTTAACGTTATTCTGCTATTGAAAATCGGGACTTCATGTTTAGTTCGAATTAAGCGAAAATTCGACTTATCCGATTTCGAATTAGCGAGAGCCGACTGCATATATATGTATATTCATATATAATTCTCAAGATAATTATGACTTAGTGTATCGAGTTAGTCAAATAATCTTATGTTATTATTAGTCTTATATAACCATATATTTTTCCCATTATTAGAAGGTCTCCTGATGGGATACAATAATCGTACCACCCGAAAGGGCCACGGGTAGTGCATAGTACGAATAAGCAGTCACAAGGCTTTTCAAGGATATAGCACATGAAAGATGCTGGCTAAATTGAGAAAAGTGGTCACCCGTGATATATCACAAGAGAGATGTAGACCATATTTAGGAAATTGTCCTCCCTACCAGAAAAGACCCTTCTCCTAACTGATTTTTTCATATATTATAAATAATATTTATCGGAGGGCCCCATAAAAAAACAGAACTAAAATGATAAAGCGCAACAATTTCGAAAAAGATCGAAAATTGTCGCCGGTAGGGAAATAGGAGGGGGTCAGCGGGAAGAAAGAAAGATTTATAATATGAAAGAGTGATGTTTAGGCTTTTCCATGATAAGTCATATGATGGATCCAAAAAAGTATAGAATTTATTCAACACACTTTAACCTTTTCGGAGGGGGGGGGGGGGGTGGAAATTTTAAAATATCGCTGAAACACGTATTTAATTAGTTTTTAATAATTTTATTTTCTGCCGTTTCACGCTTTTATTAAAAAAGACTGCTGAGATGCGCCAAATGTCCTAAATTTTTCGACCCCCTTCCTTTTTTAACCACCTTATGGGGAATTTCTAAAATCGTTGGATTATGTGTTTAATAATTTTTTTAGTAGATTTATTTTCTGAAATTCCACGCTCCCACCTTAAATGTTTACTGAGATATGGCAAGTAGTTCCAGAATTTTTGATCCCCCCTCTCCCCCGCCGCTTGTCCCTCTTAGGAGGATAATTTCAAAAATTCCATCTTAGTGCACGCTTACATCATAAGAAGTATCTTCTCTCCAATTTTCGAGCTGTAAGTTTTGTAACTGACACATAGGGTGGGAAGTTCAGCACCCAGTCGTCTAGGTGCCCAAGCTTTACGTTGAAGAGAAAACAATGTTCTATCACTCTCTTCTTTTCAGTCAATTAAAATCTCTTTAGCCTTTTTTTTTTTTTTTTTTTTTTTTTAAGTAAAATTGAATTTTTTTTGCTTGGGGAATATTTTAGAGACAAAAATTTGTCAAAAATACGGGATTTCTTAATATAAGATTTAATTCTTTCTAACAACAAACTTTAAAGGAGCGTAACAATTTGGTGATACCCATCATTTTCCCGATTAAACAAAATGTAATAGTATTAATAAAAATTTAAAAAAAAAAATTGAATACAATTGATTCAGGAAAAAGAAAACGAACGTATTATTTCTGAGAGATGTAAACTCGTATAGACTAAAATATCCAGATTATTTTGAGATAAAAATTCAAAGTATTTGGGTATTTTCAATTTTCATCTATATCATACAACTTTCTTAAGCACCCTTTTAAATCAATCAAAAATTATGTAACAAAGTAAATAAAAACAATTTCACATTTTTAATTTAATATTTTAAAAATAAAATAAAAAACAATTTCACATTTTTAATTTTATTTTTTTAATAAAATAAAAAGAAAACACAAAATTAGTTAGTAGGAACAATTAAAACCATAATTATTTTCAATTAAAGGTAAAATTTGTATGGAGTGGGAAAAAATCCAGATTTTGATATGGAAAAAAACGAATATTTGTATTTTAGTTTTGAATTTTCATCGGATATCACCTAAATTCTGGGATATATATTTCTAACTAAATTTAAAGTTTAGGTAAAAATAAATAAATAAATAAATAAAATAAATAAATAAATAAAAGAAGTTTCTTCACTTTAATCATTATATCTTAAAATTTCGAGACTAAACTAAAAGCTTTCTGACAGTAATCAATACAGGTGGATTTCGATATCTCGAAGCGAAAAAGCACAAAAACGATTTTATTCAAAATATCACGGTTACAAATAACATTAACATTGCTAGAATATGCACTTAAACATTTTTTTCCGTCATATCGAGGTTTCCGAGTACACAATGTTTGTTAAATCAAAATTTTTCTGAATAGTTTTATCAGAAAAATAAAACCCTATTCATTAATAAATTGTATTAATTAATTAGTAAAATAAAGTAATTAGTAAATTACTAAGTTAAATTAATTAATAATAGTTCCGGCTAAGAATAATTTTTTTTCTTCGTTCTAAATTGTTTTTTTATTTTTCTAATTAGAAACTGCAAGTGGAAATAAACCCGATTACGAATAAAATTTTATAGGTTTTCTTCCATCTAACTTGTTTTTCTTATTTAATTAAAAACTATAAAAATATTTCTTCAATTCATAAATATTTATAGATTAATACTTTTTTTTTTTTTTTTTTTTTTTTCGGCTAAATTTACTTTTCTCCGATCGAACAAGAATTTTCCCGACTGACTTTCCGTTTTTCCAATTTATATATTTTTTAATAGGTTAATAAGTAATACTATTTTTTCCGACTAAATATGCCTTTTCTGATGGAAACGGAAAATTTTCCGAATGATATTTTCGTTTTTCCAATTTATAAATTTTTATGAGTTAATGCCATTTTTTCCGATCGAACAAAAATTTTTAAGACTGATTTTTCCGTTTTACCAATTTATAAGTTTTTACAGGATAATACGCAATACTGTTTTTTTTTTCTCGACTAAACACGACTTTTACGATGTAACGGGAGATTTTCCGAATGGTATATCCATTTTTCCAGTTTATATGTTTTTATAGGTCAATACCATTTTTTCCGACTAAACTTTTCCAGATCGATTTGGGAATTTTCCGACTGATTTCTTCTTGGGGGGAGGGGGGTGCACATATATACAGTCGAACCTCTATGTAACGAAACTCCATACATCGAATTTCTCCATATAACGAATTTTTAGTAAGAACGGTCCCCTTTTCGCATGAATACATTAAAAACAGACTCTATATAGCGAAATATCTATCTCCATATAACGATTTTTTTCATAAATTGGTTTTAATTTTTTTCATAAATTGGTTTTAATTTTTTTCATAAATTGGTTTTAATTTATTCAGTTTTAAAAAAGCTTCGAAATCATATGGAATCAATTTTCCATCACTTATTTTTGATTTATCGTTCAGTGGAGAGTTTTTTTTTTTTTTTTTTTTTTTATAAATATTACTTCTCTCCTTATTCTTTAAATCTAACAAGTTCATCCACCTCCCACACATCTTTCAACATCCTTCTCAAAACACAGTCAATTGAATTGTTACACATATAAGAGAGGAATCAATGAGAGCACATAAGAGAGACCTTCAAATGGAGGAAAATATCAACTACAATTTTTCATTCCTTGCTAAAATTTCAGAATTTTTTTTGAGAGCGTAACAATTGTAATTTTAAAATCAAAACAACAAAAAATTACAGATTTCTTCCTCTGAAATTTATGTAAGTCTTCCTCATTTGATTTTCATTAAGCTTTCAAATAAATGTCTTTTCTCTTTTTTGAAACTGCTTAAATAAGTAAGAAATAAAATGTTAGGTTAATATATACTTTTAAACATTTCAAATTCTTAATTAAAAAGATCAAAAATAATATTTGTTCAAAATTTACACATTAAATACTATTTTTAACATGATACTCTATACATCGAATTTCTCTATATAACGAATTTTTTACTGGAACGATGGATTTCGTTATATAGAGGCTCGACTGTATATATATATATTATTTTCGACTAAAAGTACATTTTTCCGATCAAACGGGAATTTTTCCGACTGACTTTTTCATTGTTCCAACTTGTAAGTTCTTATAGGAAAATACCATTTTTAAGACTAAACGTACATTTTCCCTATCGAACGGGAATTTTTCCGACTGATTTTTTCGTTTTTCCAATTTCTAAGTCTTTGTAATAAATAACATTTTTCCGACTAAACGGACATTTTCCCGACTGATTTTTTTTAATTTTTTCAATTTATAAATTTATATAGATAAATACCATTTTTTTCCGACTAAGTTTATTGTTTTACCGATAAACACGAAAATTTCCGACTGATTTACGCCCCTGTATGGTGTGGTTATTATATAATACCATATGATAGTCAGGCGCCAAAAAAAATAAATAAATAAATAAATAAAAAATAAAAAAAAATAAAACTTTTTACAAAGATTTATTTGTGTTATTCCAATGATAATTACTTTTGTATTAAGCTAATTAATAAAAATATAAGAAATTTTTTTTTATATATAATACATACTTTCTAGAAATAAGGGACTTCCTGTGTCCCCACCTCTTAAAAGACTAAGACCCAGTAAAGCCCCCCCCCCCCCAAAAAAAAAAAACAGCCTGGGTTAGGTTCTTTTATTTAAAAAAAAAAAAAAAAAAAAAAACTGGACTTTTTGCAATTTTGCGTTTAAAGTTGCAGCTATAACAGCTTTTGAATTGTGTTTAAAAATTATTTTTAACTTTTACCCAAAATGAAAATTTTCAGCTTCTTATTATACGCAAAACATCCTAAAACAAAAAATTGTGAATTAAATGCCAGGAAATTTTCTGTACTTTTTTTACAAATGTCTTTTGAGAGAAATGTCTTTTGAATGTCTTACACTCATAATAATATTCTAAATAGTTTTATATTTATACTGGTATAAATGACAAACTTGAGAAGACAAATTTTGCGAATTTTTCATTACATTAGTACTTTAACTGCCATATCATCTGAGACAGAGATGTTAATGTGTGTAGTCTAAGTCCTAGAGAAAGTTATACTGTTTATTATGCAATTTATACAAAATGGCAGTACATTGTTTTATTATTTGAGTTATCACGTTTTGCGAAAATGTCAATTTTTGACATAGTTTTGACTATTTTTCTCTTTAAAAACATTTTTCTGCGTAATTGTTGAAACATATGTATATTGTTTTCAAAGTTTTAAGATAAATGACATTATAAAAAAAATGGATAACTTGAGAAAATTAAAAAAAAAAAAAAAAAAAAAAAAAAAAAAAAAAAAAAAAATCACTTCCGAAGGTGTGCGGATCAATTAGGCATTTGAAGATCAAGTTGTTTAAAATGGTTAAGGGGCTACTTCATTCAAATGAAAAAACTCTTTCGCTAATACTAATCCTATGGAAGAAATTTACAACGATATCTCGGTTGCATTTCGATATTTTTTAAATGATTTTTTTTTTTTTTTTTTTTTTTTTTTTTTTTTTTTTTTGATTGGATAGCCGAAATGGATCCGAATGCAGGCCGTTTTTTACTTTTTTCATTTTGTTAGGATGAGCGAAGCGAATCCTCTACTAGGCCACTCAAATTACATTTTGTCGTACACTTTATAAAAAATCTATTCAGTATTTTAACTTCAAATTAAACACAAAAATAAATTATGATCTGTAGATTTTCACAATATAATTTTTTTTTTTTTTTTTTTTTTTTTTTTTTACAGCAAAACGTTAAAAAATTTATCATTTTAATTAATTTATTTTTTATGCATTTCCAATACGGACACATTTTAGCAAATAAATAAAAAATGAAACGCGTATATTTTCAGAAAAAAAATATATAAATCATGGAGTAAGTAATTATAGATAGAATCATGATTAATTTAATAAATAAAATATGTTTTCATTATTCAGCAAAATCGTTTGCACAGATGACACTTAAATATTAAAAAACATTTGTGTTATGGATTTTTTTTTTTTTTTTGTAAAGTGGCAACAAAAGAATTGTAAACAAATAAAATTAATTGTTAAATTTGTTGTATAAATGAAAAATTAAAAGAATTGAAGCGTGAAGTTGTTGCCTCGATTCCAGCTCTTTATAAATGTACTAAAGCAAAGTTGGCCGATTCAGAAACAACAAATTGACTTTAACCATTTCTTATTTTATCATTTGGATCTAAAGTAATGTTACGTTCCGTAAAATGGGGTGAATAGGAACAGCGGGGTAAATAGGAACGAAACTTCCGGTCATACAAATACATTCATTATAAATATATGTGAGGATAATTTTAGTTGCCAATTGTTTTATAAAAAGGTAATAACATTAAGAATTGGGAAAATCAGTTTTGACGTGTTGGCACCACAACTAGGGTATATAAAAAAAAACTTCAAGAGGATCCTCAAAAACCTAATTTTTTCAACGTCTTCAAAACTTTGTATGTAACTACAGTATTTTCCAATTCTAAACCTAAGAGAGTGGATTTTTAATTAATGATACACCTGTAAACGATATGCTGCATTAAATTCTACTTATTTCTAAATTACATAATGAAAAAATGAAAAATGGCTTGTAACATTAGAGGTTTAAGATTTACGGCGTGAATCGGAACACGTTTTCTCTCATGGTATATTTTTCTATATAGTAATAGTTTCATGTAATATATAAAAACATATGTATGAATATGCATTGTAACAATATTTTGTTTGGTCTAATTACTTGAAGAGTTTAAAGGTGCCAAGAAATTACTTGGTTAAATAAAAAAGGTCAACGCCTAATAAAACAGACATGGAACACACAATAAAAGAATTTAAAAATAGCAAATCAGTTAGAAAAAATTGCACAGAATTATTCTCTGACATCCACAACATCACACAAACATCTCAAAATGAAAAACCAATAAAAAAAGAGAGGTATGCAAACAGTACTAAGGGCTGGGGATGAGGGCGTATTAGTTGATTTTATTAATACATGCAGCGATTGGGGCTACTCAATTGATTCACTTACCCAATGATTACTAGTAAAGGATAACAGAGAACGGGGCTGAATTTGTATTAAATTCTACTGCTGCAATTTGAATATAATTTCTTAAAATAAATTTTCATTTTTCTTGATTTCAAAGTTGTTTTCTAATTTTTAAAAAGGCATATCTTTACTTGTGTATAAAATAAAGGGTTGGTTTCACAGTAACTACGGGTTCCTATTCCTCTCTTATCATTATTACCTGTTTTTATTAACCCTATTAAAGTTTGAATCAAAACAAATAAAGATTATAACACTTGTTCCGATTCACCCCTATCTGCGGGGTGAATCGGAAAACCATTAAAACAATAAATAATATATATATAAACAGTATAAAATGTTTCATTTTTGCCTAAAAAGTAAAGAACAAAACAAGACCGAAGCTTTTAGTAGAAAAATAAAAACATCAAAAAATCAGCTGTTGCTTTTTTTTAACGTTAAAGTTAAAAAATGTTCCAATTCACCCCATTTTACGGTTCTTATTTGTGGACCGAAAAATGTTTAGTGAACGGGACTTTAGACTTTGTTGCACGTAATAAAGAAAATCACAAGTAACCAGACCAGATATCGCGAATAATCATGGATAAATTTTAATACTACAATAATTTAACTTATAAGAATTGGTGCGTACCAATTCCCCCAATAATTAAATTCTGGAAAAATGGAAGCATAAATTGCTCAAGGAAAGAATTTCTTCTGCAGTTAGCTTTTGCTGTTATAATTCATAAATCCCAAGGTTTAACATTAGATGAAGCAGTTGTAGATATTGAGGATATATAGACACAAGTTGGCTTAAAAACATACGTAACATTGTCGAGAGTGAAAATCCTTTAAAATTAAGCATTCAATAGAAATTTTCCTTGCGAAAAATTCTACAATATCAAAAATTCTGATACGCTAACATGTATAAAAACGAAGAAATTAGAAAAAAAAAGTTTTACAGTTAAAAATTCATAGTATCAACGAGAGCAGATTTCAAATGTTTTTCCAGAAAGTAGGATTTTGACGAAGTAACTTTCTTCAAGTTCTCTTCAAATATATTATTCTAAAATAGCTATCAAAGATTATTTGATGTTAATTATAAAGATTGGAAACATGCATATTTCAAACAACTTTAAAAAACACTAGTGGTTACTGGAAATTGTAAAAACATCTTTAAAAGAGCTTTTAGTTGAAAATTTAAAGATATTTTGTAAAGGTTTGCTTCGAAAATATTTTATTATGCCAGTCTTACATCATAAATAAAAAATTAAAATACGCCAAAACATAAAATAACGTTTTTGTTTAATAAAGATGCAAAAATAATATTAAAAAATATTGTTACTTTCAAATATCTGTTTTATAAAATAATGCTTCGCGAATCCAAACAAAGCATGGCTTTTGCTAGTTTACAGATATTTTTTACAGGGACGCTCTAATTTTCGGAACCGGTTTGGAAAGCGAAAGCACAATCACCAAAAATATCTGCAACCAAAATCGAAAAAGGAAAAAACGGCCTGCATTCAGACCCATCTCAGCCATCCAATGCAAAAAAATATCATTTAAAAATATTGAAATGCAACCGAGATATCTTTATAAATTTCTTCCATTAGGAATAGCATTAGCGAATGGGACTTTTCATTTGACTGAAGTAGTCTCTTAAGCAAAAAAATGTCTCTGCCTCCTGGATTAATATTGCGATCAGACAAAGAAATTTTTGTCGCTATAGAGAAATTTATATTAAAATAATAATATAAAACTAGTAAAGAATGAAAATTTTGAAATAGCTTATTTTACGTTCTTCAGTCCTCGATATTTTGTGTGATTTTATGTAATAAAAATTTAACGAAAATAACACTGTTAAAATACTATATTGCATAGATTACATCTGTCGCGACATCTAACGGTAACGTCTTTTTTTTTTTTTTTCAGATTGATAAACTCAGTTATGCATTTGAAGAACAGTTTGTTTGTAATTGTTAAGAGTGTGTATGAAAAAATGATTTTCCCTCTTCAACAGATTGAAATTTTCCGATACATTTTCAGACTCATTTTTAAAAGTAGAAACATGAAACTTGCTGGGGTTATTTTTGAAGTGTTGTAGATGCCGTGTGATGTCATTTTTCGCAGAATTCATCAGAATTTGACTTATAAACAATTATTTTCAGGCCCGGACTGGCCAGGTCGGCTGGTCGGCGATCGCCGAGGGCCCCCGGCCCAAAGGGGCCCCGAAAGTGCAATTCAAAAAAGGAATATACGATTTTATAATTACTACTTACATAAGAAAAAAATCGAGTATTTTCCAATAATAATATGCGTTTAAAATAAATTTTAAACAATTGATAGTTTTTTCATGGTAACTTGTGTAGTTTCGTCGTGTCATGTCGTTGGACAGATGGAATTGGGCTGCTGACTCATACATCGCCCTTTCTCCAGTACTCATAGAATCAGATTCAGAGTGCATCGCGACGTTCACTTGCCAGTCTCGTATAGTATGGTCGTAACTAGTGCAATTTCACAGTATGGTCAACATAAAGCAGTTGTACGAAAGCGACAGTACAAAAAGGAAAGAAAAAAATGGGAAAATTTTTAAACATTGAAAAATGTTTAAAATTTTTAATATTTGATTAAGTAGTAAAAACGACTCGATTCTACTCAGTTTGCACAAAAAAATCAGTTTGTCTTAACATACAATTGAGATCCTTTTAAAGAATATTACATACACATTTATGAAATATTTTATATTTTAAAACAATACTTTAAAATCATGATATTTTCCCAACATAGAAGATACACGATAATAACATTAATTATTACTTACAAATAAAGATTCATTATATTAAAATTAATGTAGTTTAGATTTAAAAAAAAAGACGGTAAAAACATGATTAACTTTGGAAGATGCATTATAAAAAATATATTTGTGAAAATATTTCTCTGTCATTTATTAGAGCTTCTTTCAAATCCAAAGGAGTTAGTTCCTGACGCATTTCTTAATTCATTTTCTTCGGAAATGCATAAGTTTTGCTGTTTTTTCTTATTCAGAACCTATGTAATCGAATGGTGTCTTCCATTTTTTGATAAAGACATTATATCTTTTAGAAATATTGTCAAAGTTAGCATTTTGAATTGAATTTTTGGAAGCGACATCATTGAGAAGGGGAAAAACCTGCAGTCACGTGACAAAAAACTCTCACCATTTGATAATTTATTTACCAAAAATAGAAAATTATTCTATTCCCAATTTCTTTAATAGTCACGCATGTCAATTTTATGCATGTACAATTAAAAATTAGTCAGAAAGTTTCGCGTTACTGAGAAGTGGATTGAAAACCATCCTAAGTTATACTTCCAAAGATTCCTAAAACAGAAGTTTATTATTGCTATTAATATTTTTAAAAAAACATAGTAACTGCCTTACACATCCTGAGAACATTTAAGTCCAGTTTTGACCCGACTCAACTGCGTAGAAAAAAAGTGCACACCTGATAACGGCCTTAGGTATGAGTCTACTGAAAAAATTAAACCCTGCCTCTGATACCACATAACTGTCCGATGCCCGCGTTTTTGTTTGGATGGTGTCAAACTAGCATCGGCTCGGGACGCATTTTTATACTCATTCTCGCGAAAGTCATTCACTGAAAACGGATCGTGTTTCATCGTCTTCGTTTAAGTTTTTATATGGGATTAGTAGGTTCCCTAATTTTCTTATCGGCACAGCACTCCCGCTAAATTTCTTTGCCTGACCGGCCCGCAAACCGGTTTTGATATGGGTCACGGGCCAAACCCGAGCCCATGCAAACCTCTACAATAAATAATATGTTCAATATTCTGTAATATTATTTTAAAAGACCCATATGATAGCATAATATTCAGCATGATGGTAGGTAGTACTCCAGATATAGCTGTTATGAGTTGGCAATTTGTGTTTGCTATGGCCCCCACCAGTGGCCGAGAGGTTCTGACCTCCAAACTGATAGACGGTAGGTGCTGAGTTCGAAATCATTCGCGACCGTCGTCCTAACCGAGTTTTCCGTATTTTTTTTCGAACCCTGCATTTCCTTGCGTAAATACGTGTTAGATTCTCTTAGAAAGACCCCCCCCCCCCACTGAGGGCATCCCTCCCCTTAGGGCCTATATCCCACGTGTAGATAATTGGCCAGCATAAAACACAAACAAACAAAGCGTCAGCTATGTCCTTCAAGGAAAGGTATGTGAAAGACTTTTAGGAAACCAGATTCGCTAGTAAGCAGAATATTCACAGCTCGAACCGTGATGCTGGAATTTGAAGTTTTCATACTAACTTCTAGAAGTGTAAGTCACTGAAGTGGCATCGTTGGAAAGATCTCATAATGAGGAGTAAAAAAACTCAATGGAAAACTACCCATCGGAAACAAGTCGTTTTCGAGATATCTGACAATTTATGTAACGTAGATAGTGCATACTTACTGAGAAATCGCAAAAACATTGGTTTAGATTTTTACGAAAGTGATATTGTTGGAAAGATCTTATCGTGAGGAGTAAAAATTTCAAAAGAACTACCCATTGGAAATGAGCCGTTTTCGAGATATCCGATAATTTAAGCCAAGTAGCTAGTACATACTGGACTAGTGCACGCCTAACAGAGGACCGCAAAAAATTGTTGTCTCGATTGTGACGAAAATGATGTCGTTGGAAAGATATCATTTTGAAAAGTAAAAAACTCAATGGAGCTACCCTTCGGAAATGAGTCGTTTTCGAGATATCGAACAATTTATGTAACTTAATGCAGTTTCTTAGTAAGTGTGCATTAGCTACGTGATACAAATTGTCGGATATCTTGAAAATGTATTATTTCCGACGGGTGATTCCTTGGAGTTTTTTAATCCTCCCGATAGTATCTTTTAAGCGATACCTTTTTCGTTAAAATCGAGACAAATGTTTTGCGGTTTCCCAGTAAGTTTTCACTAGCTACGTGACATAAATTTGTCAAATATCTCGAAAACGACTAATTTCCGACGGGTAGTTCCGTTGAGTTTTTTATTTCTCACAATGCGATCTTTCCAACGATACAACTTTCGTCAAAATCGGTGACTTACACTTCTTACAGTTCCTTCGTAAAATAGAATTAAAAAAATCGTACTTTTTGCCGATTTAAGAATTTGTATTTTTTTTTATGACTAATACTCATATATATATATATATTAATTACAATTTTCCTTCTATTTTAAAAACGAGCGGTTTATTAATGATTCAGCATTTTAAATTTCGTTTAAACATTTTTTTTTCGTTTTTAAAATTTTTTAATTTTATTTATATCCGCTATTTTCCTTTTGATTTCGCTTTTTTTTAAATTACATTTTTATTTAAATAATTTAATTTGAACATTTTTAATTTAATTAAAATAAATAACTTTCTTTTACTTTAAATTTATTGATGCTGCCATCTATGTAAGAATTTAATAATTATAAATCAACAATTTGGATTTATTAATTAAAGGATAAGTTGTTTTGAAAGATATATTAAAGAAAATACTCTAAGCGACCTGAGATCACACCTACCCACTTTTTTTTATTACTGTTATGTCACTTTTAATATTTACTTAGGTATCATAGTAGGACTTAGATTACTATGACTTCGACACAGTCATTTGATTGCCAAAACTAAAAATATACCTCACGCTCATTTTTAAGTAATAACCACTTAAAATGAATAATTCTTATTTTTTTTTTTTTCCTAGCATTGAATTAGTTTAGGTATGGTGTATAAAAATAATATAAATATTTATTGGGAAAGTAAATTAACAACATTACAAAACCCTTACATTTTACTCAACTATTTTCCAAGTAACAAAATAGTCTAAATGTTTTTTTTTTTTTTTTTTTTCCATCCAAGCCTAAATAAAATATAATATTCTGTTTTCGCTAAATTTCCCGTAAGGGGCCCCTTTTCAGTCTCTAGCCGAGGGCCCCCAAAGGAGCCAGTCCGGGCCTGATTATTTTATCAGTTTGATAATTTTTTTCATTCCCAGATCTCCAGGTTCGGAAATTTCTGTTCAAATTAGTAACCTTGACAGCATTTTTTTTGCAATATTTTCTACATTTACCAAAAAATCGACAAACGCAGCACATAATGTAGTTTCTAAATAAGAGATTTCGAAATTTGGTGCGTTTGAGAGCAAAAATGAATTTAAAAATAAATCTGAAAATAAGCGGTTTTGATCGGAATACACCCTTAATTAAAATTTTTGTTATTTCCCGAACTAATATCCAATCAGGATAAATAATCCTTTCATCTGATACGAAAGATTATATTAAAAAAATACATACAATACTAATAAAGAATGGAATTGTAAATTGCTTCTTTTAAAATTTTTCAGAGCTCCATACTTTGAATAATATTATCTAATAATAATATATATATATACATATATATAGTCGAGTCTCTATATAACGAAATCCACCGTTCCAGTAAAAAATTCGTTATATAGAGAAATTCGATGTATAGAGAATGATGTTAAAAATTGTATTTAATGTGTGAAATTTGAACAAATATTATTTTTGATCTTTTGAATTAAGAATTTGAAATGTTTAAAAGTAAATATTAACCTAACATTTTATTTCTTAATTATTTAAGCTGTTTCAAAAAAAGAGAATACACATTTATTTGAAAGCTTAATGAAAATCAAATAAGGAAGACTTGCATTAATTTCAGACGAAGAAATCTGTGATTTTTTGTTGTTTTGATTTTTAAATTGTTACGCTCTCAAAAAAAAAAAAAAAAAAAAAAAAAAAAAAAAAAAAAAAAAAAAAAAAGGTTTAAATTTTACCAAGGAATGAAAAATTGTAGTTAACATTTTGCTCCATTTGAAGGCCTCTCTTATGTGCCTCTCATTGATTCCTCTCTTACATGTGTATCAATGCAATTGGCACTGTTTTGAGAAGGATGTGGAAAGGTGTGTGGGAGGTGGGATGAATTCGTTGGATTTAAAGAACAAGGAGAGAAGTAATATATATATATAAAAAAAAAACTCAGCACTGAAGATAAATCAAAAATAGGTGATGGAAAATTGATTCTATATGATTTTGAAGCTTTTTAAAACTGAATAAATTAAGAAAAATTTATGAAAAAATTCGTTATATGGAGATAGATATTTCGATATATAGACATAGAGACTGTTTTTAATGTAATCATGCGAAAAGGGGACCGTTCCTACTAAAAATTCCCTATATAGAGAAATTCGATGTATGGAGTTTCGTTATATAGAGACTCAACTGTATATATATATATATATATATATATTAAAACACTGTTAACCCGGGAGAACTCGGTGCATGAGATTTTCTTTCTCCATCGTACCCTTTTTAAGACTCTTATTTAAAACATTTTTCATTTTAATAAAATTTCAAAATGTGATTTCGATTTTTTTACCTTTTTTGTGAATAAAAGTACTAAGCCAAACAAAAAAGTTGATATTAAGTGAATGTAAGGTAAAAGAAAAGCAATTGGTCACCGTAAAAGAAATTCTCACACGTGAGTTTTCCCGGGTTGAACGATTTTATTGCCTATGTAATTTTAAAAAGTCTAAAACACCAGGAATCACCCTTTCCAGCACAATTTTCTTCTTAGCCAATCAATGATGGATACGCACTTCATCCACATTTAACACTATATACGCATTCGAAAATTAAAAAAATAGTAACCAGAAGAATTATGCAAAAAAATTAAAAATAAAAATAATTTAAATAATATATTAGTATTTTTTTAAATGTTATTTTTAAGAATTCCTGGTTTTTACTGAATTAAAATTGGCTACTAAGAGTGAACTCAACTGGAGAAAATTACACTTGAGTTATTAAAATAAAGTATCGTCAAATGATTTATTGTAATTTTGTTTTAAGCAGGTCTTCAATTTTTGTTTTCAGTCGGGTGTCTTTTTTTTTAAAATTTATTTATTTTTTAACCGATTGAAACGATCAAGCACCTATCAGGTTCGGCTCCTGGAGCCAAGACATCCCCTATGATACCTGCTTCAATTCCTGTACATTTTCGTCTGTCAATATTCAACTTTGTTACCTCAAGTTTATTTTGAATTAAAGCAAAAGAAATTTAAGAAAAGCTTGAACACATTCTTCAACATTTCTTTAAAATCTGAGCAATAAAAACGCTAAAAATAATATTCTAATAATTAAAAGAAAAAAAAATACATCGTATTTTGAAATACAGCCGACTCTTGTTAATTCGAACTCGTCGGGACCATAAGAAATGTTCGAATTATCCGAAGTTCGAATTATGGAAAACATGCTTAATATGGTACTATTTCAAAGAAATTAATGTTATAGTGTTTTTTAAACTTATTTCGTCTGTTATCATTAGAATATGACTTAATATTAAATTAGAATGCATAAATACATAAACTAATTAAAAGATTAGAAACAAGCACGAAGGAAGAAAAATTTATAGCGTCACTGATGGACAGACGGGGCTCTAAGTAAGTCAGGGTGGCGAGTGGTTAGATACAAATATAGTCAATCTAGATGATAAATACCAGTATTTTGTTAAAGATAAATTCAGTTTATGTAATCTCTTTACATTGTTTGAAGTATTTTCTGTAAGAAATTGGTGGTAATTATGTCTTTTCTTGAATGTGTTTTTCCCAGTTTTCCCTGACCACTCGCCACCCTGTAAGTGGATATCAAAGGCATTGTATTATATGTATACTCGTTCGGAACAATTTTCACAAAAATCAAAGAAAGAAAGTTATTCAAATAATCTGAAATCTGTGAGAAAATAAAGAAAAATGAAAAATCGGAATTCTCGTTAGTTCGAATTAAACGAAGTCAAGAGAAAATGAAATCGAATTAATGAAAATTTTTAACGTTATTCTGCCTTTGAAAATTTCGGGACTTCATGTTGAGTTCGAATTAAGCGAAGATTCGAATTATCCGATTTCGAATTAACGAGAGTCGACTGTATTAGGTAAAGTTTATCTAGAATATTGGGTCTTTTGCTTAACTTTTAATCTTTTGACAACGGCTTTTAAAAGCAAAAAATTTTTTGTACTTTAATTGCAAAAATGATTGAAGGAAAAAAAAACTTTGAAATAAAAAAAAAATACCTGGTGAGAATAAGGCAGGATTGTGAGTTCTTTAAGAGGCTACTTCATACAAATGAAAAGACCCGTTCACAAATACTAATCCTATGGAAGAAATTTATAAGGATATCTCGATTGCATTTCAATATTTTAAAATCACTTTTTTGTATTAAGTAGCTGAGATTGATCTGAATGCAGGGCGTTTTTTACTTTTTCGATTTTGGTTGGAGATATTTTTTATAAGGGTGCTTTCGCTTTCCAAACCGGTTCCGAAAATAAAAGAGTCCTCATAAAAAATATCTGAAAAACAAAATCGAAAAAGTAAAAACCGCCTGCATACAGATCAATCTCAGCTATCCAATACAAAAAAAATCATCTAAAAATACTGAAATGCAACCGAGATATTTTTATAAATTTCTTCGATAGGATTAGTATTAGCGTATGGGTCTTTTCATTTGAATGAAATAAATTTTTAAGTGGCACGTATACTGGTCGCTCGTTCCCAAAGGATCAACTGTAAAATATTACAGAGAAAATTGTACACCTTAAATTTTCAATCTGAAAATCAACGATTATAAAATCCCTCATGGCTACACATATACGCCAAAGTCCTTCTACATACAATTACTATTGAAAAGAAAATGACACTTTGATAATATCTTTTTGTTTACTTAAATATCTGTCACGAAACTTCAAGTTTTCAAATTGAGAAAAGAAAATTTTTGACAAATTATATCCTTTTACAAAATATGAGACAAAAAATGTCTAAAATTAATAAACTTTCTAAAGCAATACCTTTTAAATACCGAAACTTAAATTTGTCAACTTAAGCTACCATTACTATCATACTACCTTTACTACCATTTGTCTCACACGAATTATACTATCCATGGCTAAATGGGCTCCATGTACCCCAAAATCATCCTATATACAGTTACTATTGAAAAGAAAATGACAGATTAATAGCACTTTTTTGCCTATTTAAATATCTATCACGAAACTTCTAGTTTTCAAATTGAGAAAAGCAAATTTTTGACAAATTATATCCTTTTACAAAATATGAGACAAAAAATATGTCTGAAATAAATAAACTTTCTAAAGCAATGCCTTTTAAGTACCGAAACATAAACCTCATATATTTGCCTCACGCGAATTGTACTATCCATGGCTAAATGGGCCTCATGTACCCCAAAATCATTTTATGTAAGTTACTATTGAAAAGAAAATGACAGATTAATAGCACTTTTTTGCTTATTTAAATATTTATCACGAAACTTCTAGTATTCAAATTGAAAAAAGAAAATTTTTTGACAAATTATATCCTTTTACAAAATATGAGACAAAAAATATGTCTGAAATAAAGAAACTTTCTGAAGCAATGCCTTTTAAATACCGAAACATAAACCTCATACATTTGCCTCACGCGAATGGAATTCCAGGTATGAACTTTCTCCCTTACTTCTGAAAACAAAACCATCCAAGCGTATCTGCACAGATCGATAAATATTGAGCAACTGCGAATCACCTCTCGTCAATAAACAAATACAAGTACAATTATTTCATGAAAAAACTAAAATCATAATAATCATCAGAGTTATTAATCAACTTACGGTTAAAGGGAACGCCTTGAAGTAGCACTTGTCAATTCGCTTGACAAGTCTTCAATGACAGGCGCCCCATCTACCCCGAACCCCATGTTCCCTCCATCGAAAAATAGATTCGCCCGCTAGCCTCGGCGCAGACGCGCAGCAACCTCTACATCCGAGCCTCAAGTGTCAAGCAGGACAAGTCTGACAAGTGGCGCGGTCGTCAATGAGCTACGTGATTGATGCAAAAGCCAAAGAGCGCGAATCCGGTTTCTACTGGCGCTGACGTAGAAATGAAATGAAGTACTACATAAAAGAGAATAATAATAAAAAAAGGGAAATCGTCTGCATGCAATCTGGCTTGGCGAAAGATTCGCGGATGTTTCATTGAGAGGGAAAAAGGAATGGAGATGAGCCAGTTTCCATTTCAAATAGAAAAGTGGATTTCTTTTTTCTGTTTTATTTTTTTCTTTTACGTTTGGGATTAAAAATCATTAAACGAACGGTCGGAGATTGAAAATGATAAAAGTTGAGCTTTTATTCACGAATGAAAACTTGTAATCTTTTTAAGGTATTAGAGCACTTACACAGAATATGATGCAATAAGATTTTTTAAAATTTAATTTGATAAATGTAAGTAGGAAGATGTTAATTTCTATCTCTATTCGTTTACATCGCTGCTACTTGGGACAAAAATAAAATAAAAAATAAATGAGCAGACAAGTCTTGAATATGAATATTCATATTTAAATTAGAAAAAATGATTGTGAGTTTTTAATGAATTTAAACGAATTTTAAATAGATTCTATGTGAAAAAACAACAATTAATTAATTTTAATGTCAAATTATCGAGATATTTAAGAACTTAAGTTTAAAAACCCTAAAACAGTTTAATAATGATAAACGTCTGTGAAATAATAAGGGTTTGTTCACGAATAAAAATGTATCATCTTTTTTAAGATGTTGGTCATTTGTCTGATATATTAAAAGTTTAAAAATAATTTATGATTGGAAATTCTATAAACTTTTCCGGCTTTTTAGTTTTCGGAGCGGTTTTTTGCATACTGCATAGCACAGGCATTTAATAAATATTTTCACCTTTGGTAAATTTTAATGTAACAATTAAATTAGCTTCTATCAGTATTTGATTTACACTTCTATTATTTTATAGAATTTAAATATCAATAAATCAAGAGCTTTGTTATTGAAAAATCCATTGTTAAGCGTCCCAAATTATTTTACTCATATTTAAATATTCATAATTAAAATGTGCAGCTTTAATATAGAGTTCTTAATAAATTTAATCGAATTTGCTTGACAAACAGATTTATTTGTATAAAATTGATACCAAATTATCCGATTTTATAGCGACTTCTTAACCTTAAAAAGGTAGAAGTTCTCCGTATTTAGCGGCCGTCAATAAATGATGTCACAATTTTTTTTCAATATTTTTTATCACTCCCCCTTTTTTGTCACAGTGTCAAACTTCACCATACCTCCACCCCCTCCCTTTGTCACATGTCACGCAATATTACATGCCCATGTAGTTGAGAAACAAAGCATTATGTCATAGATCATATTTTAAATTTTATTTTAAAACTTAAACTGTGTTTTAGTAATGATATTTGTGACTATTACAATAAAAATGATTCATGTACTTATTTTTGTATGAAATAAGATTAATAGACAATAGTAATAAATCATTAATATGAAAAAAGAAATTGAAAACAGTAGTATTTTAGAATATAAAAATGAATTTTAACTAGTATTTGATTTAAAATCTTATCTTTACTTTATGAACACAAAATACTTTATTTTCAAAATTTAATTTGCTGATTTTTAATGCTTTTACTTCAACCAAAATGTGCGATGTCACATTCCTACTTACTCCCTCTCACCCCCTTGTCACAAACTGTCACAATTTCATGAACCCCCTTCCCCCTCCCCTTCAAACGTGACATCATTTACGGATGGCCCCTTATGTGTTATTGAATGATTTGAAAATGATGACAATTAGCTTTGAAGGATTATGCAATTAAGGTAGAAGCGCATAATAAACTGTTCGAATTAAAAAGAATAAAAGTTTTATTTAATTTACGGTTTGAAACTCTTCTTTATTTTTTATTTTTGCTATATGTATGGGTACGGGTACATTATACCATTGAAAAAATCATATAAGTTTTTATATAATAATTCAAAGAAGTTTTTAGTCACTTTGTATATTGTAGGTTTAATATATCAGAACACATTTGAATATTTACATAATACATTTTTTTAATGAAGTTTTGATTTCTTTTTTAAACTATTAAGATTTTTTTATTTTCAAATTTAATTTGAATTAAAAGTGAAAGCTTCTATTATGTTCAACTTTTACAGTATCTGAATACATTAGGATATCTGCATAGAATAAATGTGTAATAACTTTTCTTTATTATAATAACATTTGTAGCATTGATTTTTATTTTTTATTTATTGATGAACATTTCTATAGCACTGTAATTTTTAAGGCTTCGGAACAAGTTCGAACATATACATAGAACAAATCAATTATTGTATTTTTTTTTTTTTTTTTTTTTTTTTTTTTGCAATATTCAAATTTAGTTTTTATTTTCGGTTAAACAGTTTGATTCTATTTAAATTTTTACAACAGGATTCGTAAGCTTCATAGGAAGAACACCATATTTTTCGTTAAGTGATTGATATTAGCCTAATTTAAACAAATCTCTTTTTAATCAGTGCAAATTTTATTTTAAGAATTTTCTCCTACAAACTCTTAATATTCATACTCTTAAAATCCAATCGATGCTATGAGGTGCATGAAACCTGTTTTAAGATAATATAATGACATTTACTCAATACATCAGTAGTTTTCAACCAATGTTTAATTCAGACGCTTTTCTCCGGGGGAGACTTCTGTGGCATCGTGCTGGGGGAGGGCATTATACACTATATGGCCATTAATTATTAGACACTTCCGATTTTAGAAATTTTACTAAATATCTAGAAAAATACATGAGGAATCATCTCGAAATTCTTAGTGTATAAATATAATAGTATACGTCATACATCTCCGTGAAGATTTTTTACCGAAACTCCATAGGGGACCGTCAACAAATTAAAAAAGAATGAATATCTTTTGAATAACCCTGTCAAAACTAATGTAGCAAAAGCGCTCAAACTCTAGGTTATGATTGAATGCTTTATTGTAATACGCTGTGTTTATTTTTATGCAAATAGCATGCATACTCGCAGAGTAATTTAGGTTTTTATAAAAATGGTCCCAAATTTTTCCAAGTTTTTCCCTTATAATTTTCAGAGTTCATAATATAAAATAATATTTTTTTCAGAAAATATGACAAACAACATTGCACACAGTACGCTGTAATCAGAATTAAAAAATAATAAAAATTGTATGAAAAATGAGTAGGTTTACTAAATAATTTTTTACTGCGCATGCGTCAAAGATATCAAATTTCATTTGCATATTATATTAGTTAAATGTATAGAACAACTTTTGTAAAAGTCTCAAAATCATAGCTTGAAAATTCTGAAAGTGATCGTCTATAGAAAAAGGACAAAATCCGTTGTTTCCAAAATGAAGCAAAAAAATGAGGGATTTTATCAAAATGTAGTAGTACATCCCGTATTGTGTATTCTATATTGACACTAATCAATGAATATACGGATACAACCCCTCTGGTTTTTGCTTCATTTTGAGAATAACGGATTTTCAACTTATTCAATTGACGATTATTTTCAGAATTTTCAAGTTATGATTTTGTGACTTTCACAAAAGTTGCTCTATACATTTAGCTAACATAATATGCAAATGAAATTTTGATATCGTTGACGCATGCGCAGTAAAAAATTATTTAGTAAACAAACTCATTTTGTGTACAATTTTCATTATTTTTTAATTCTGATTACAGGGTACTGTGTGCAATGTTGTTTGTCATATTTTCTGAAAAAAATATTATTTTATATTAAGAACTCTGAAAATTATAAGGAAAAACTTGGAAAAATTTGGGACCATTTTTATAAAAACCTTAATTACTCTGTGAGTATGCATGCTATTTGCATAAAAATGAACAAGGTTTATTACAATAAGGCATTCAATTATAATCTAGAGTTCGTGCGCTTTTGCTACTTTAGTTTTGACAGGGTTATTCAAAAGATATTCATTCTTTTTTAATTTGTTGACGGTCCCCTATGGAGTTTCGGGAAAAAAATATTCACGGATATGTATGACTTATACTATTATATTTATACACCAAGAGTTTCGAGATGATTCCTCATGTATTTTTCTAGATATTTAACAAAATGTCTAAAATCGCAAGTGTCCAATAATCAATGGCCATATAGTGTACAGTTCCGGGGGGGAATTGCACTTTTTGACTATTGAAAACCCAAAATTTAAAAATTTCTGGGGAGGACATTTCTATACTCCGGGGGGAAAGTCCCCCCCGGAACACCCCCTGAATTCAACACTGTTCTCAACGAGGGGCGAACGGACCAATGAGGGATGGGGGGGGGGGGGGTAATTTTTTGGGTTGGCCTGGTTGGTGGGCAATTCCAAAATTGTTACTCGCTGGTTCACTGTCAATTTCTTTTCATTTTTTTTTTATCGGAATGTTGCAGAGAGAAAAGTTAAATAACAAGCAAAATTTAAACAATCGATTTTTTATTGAATTTTTAAAATGTTCTGAATGAAAGGTTAAATAGATTTAACACCAGAATAATCATACAAAAAACGTTTTATTAATATTTTAAAATCGGTTTATAATATTGAATTTCATCAGCATTTTCATGAGATTGAATTTTATAATTTTTGGAACGCTTTGCATTATTTATTGAATAAGCTTTCTTCTGTTCGTTCTGAAATGTGTCACGCAAAGATTCCTTTTATACGGGAAACTACTTAAAAGTATGTATAGTTTTGACTGTCACGAACATATTTAAGGGGGTCGGGAACGGAAAAATCTTCAAATTTTCTAAAAAAAATTTACTGCATTAAAAATGTCTCTATTTTTAAGCTATTGCATAGCTTTTATCTCGGGCTTTGAGCGCGGCGACCGAATGTAGAAATTCCGTAACGAGAAAAATGTAGAAATTCCGTAACGAAAAAAAAAAAAAAAAACCTAACACTCGGCTAACTTCGTTTCAGTTCGGCAGACTTCGGCATGGCATCCTTCGATAGACTTCGGCAGATATTGACGCGGTATTTTTCAGATATTTAGAGGATATCAAGTCTCAAACTTATGTTTCTTATTTCAAGTACCATAAATCTATAGTTTCAATGATAAAAATTCCTGATAGAATGTGTATAGAAAAGAATCGTCTTAAGATAAAATAAGGTAGGATAATGTAGCTTTTGGTGATTGGAGACCCGCCCAATGGTGAGGATCGAAAAATTTAAAATGCTTATAACTCGCGATCTAATTTTCGTAGCGCGGCCAAATTTTGTTTGGTAATTTATTATGAGATAGTGTTAATTTTTGGTGACAGGAGACCCCCCCCCCCCACGGTGAGGGTCGAAAAATTTAAAATGCTTATAACTCGCGATCTAATTTTCGTAGCGCGGCCAAATTTTGTTTGGTAATTTATTATGAGACAGTGTTAATTTTTGGTGACATGGTGAGGGTCGAAAAATTTAAAATGCTTATAACTCGCGATCTAATTTTCGTAGCGCGACCAAATTTTTTTTGGTAATTTATTATGAGACAGTGTTAGTTTTTGGTGACAGGAGATCCCCCATCGTGAGGGTCAAAAAATTTAAAATGCTTATAACTCGCGATCTAATTTTCGTAGCGCGGGCAAATTTTGTTTGGCAATTTATTATGAGACAGTGTTAATTTTTGGTGACAAGAGACCCCCCCCCCCACGGTGAGCGTCGAAAAATTTAAAATGCTTATAACTCGCGATCTAATTTTCATAGCGCGGCCAAATTTTGTTTGGTAATTTATTATGAGACAGTGTTACTTTTGGTGACAAGTGACCCCCCTCGTTGAGGGTCGAAAAATTTAAAATGCTTATAACTCGCGATCTAATTTCCGTAGCGCGGCCAAATTTTGTTTGGTGATTTATTATGAAACAGTGTTAATTTTTGGTGACAGGAGACCCCCCCCCCTATGCCAAGTTTTTTGGTGGGTGCCCCGGATGGGTGATCCCCCCCCACAGTGACGGTCGAAAAGTTAAAATGCTTATAACTCGCGATCTAATTTTCGTAGCGCGGCCATATTTTGTTTGGTAATTTATTATGAGAGAGTGTTAATTTTTGGTGACAGGAGACCCCCCACGGTGAGGGTTGAAAAATTTAAAATGCTTATAACTCGCGATCTAATTTCCGTAGTGCGGCCAAATTTTGTTTGGTAATTTATTATGAGACAGTGTTACTTTTGGTAACAGGAGATCCCCCACGGTAAGGGTCGAAAAATTTAAAATGCTTATAACTCGCGATCTAATTTTCGTAGCGCGGCCAAATTTTTTTGGTAATTTATTATGAGATAGTGTTACTTTTGGTAACAGGAGACCCCCCCCCCACGGTGAGGGTCGAAAAATTTAAGATGCTTATAACTCGCGATCTAGTTTTCGTAGCGCGGTCAAATTTTGTTTGGTAATTTATTATGAGACAGTGTTAATTTTTGGTGACAGGAGACCCCCCTTCCCATAGTGAGGGTCGAAAAATTTAAAATGCTTATTATTCGCGATCTAATTTTCGTAGGGCGGCCAAATTTTGTTTGGTAATTTATTATGAGAGGGTGTTAATTTTTGGTGACAGGGGACCCCCCACGTTGAGGGTCGAAAAATTTAAAATGCTTATAACTCGCGATCTAATTTTCGTAGCGCGGCCAAATTTTGTTTGGTGATTTATTATGAAATAGTGTTAATTTTTGGTGACAGGAGACCCCACGGTCAGAGTTGAAAAAGTTAAAATGCTTATAACTCGCGGTCTAATTTTCGTATCGCGGCCAAATTTTGTTTGGTAATTTATTATGAGACAGTGTTAATTTTTGGTGACAGGAGACCCCCCCCCCCACCGTGAGGGTCGAAAAATTTAAAATGCTTATAACTCGCGATCTAATTTTCGTAGCGCGACCAAATTTTGTTTGGTAATTTATTAAGGTTTTGCATAGCTTTTATCGCGGGCTTTGAGCGCGGCGAAAGAATCTAGCGATTCCGTAACGAGAAAAAATCTAACACTCCGGCTAACGTCGCTTCAGTTTGGCAGACTTCCGCACGGTATCCTTCGGTAGACTTCGGCAGACATTGACGCGGTATTTTTCAGATATTTTGAGAATATCAAGTCTCAAACTTATGTTTTTTATTTCAGCTACCATAAACGTATAGTTTCAATGATAAAAATTCCTGATTAACCTACATGTATTGTAAGATAATAAAAATATTTTAAACGATATTAACTTCTCATTTATTCAATAAAAGAAAAAAAATGTTTTGTTATCGGTCATCACGCTCAAAAAGTGTAACTTGAATTAACATCAAAAACAAAAAAAAAAAAAAAAAAAAAAAAAAAAAAAAACTGCATAAATAAAAAATAAATAAATAATTATAATTGCATAAGTTGATAAAAAATGCTATGCAATAGCTTTACCGCGGCAGTCCCCGAGTGCCACACGTATTTTTTTTATGCTTAAAATGAAGTTTAAATCATATTTCTATGTTTCTATCTTAAATAAAACAGGAAATATTAATGTTTTATGTTTTGGTTTGTTTTCAAAATCTAACTTTCAAGCAATGATTGTCATGGAAGCGACTTCTTTTAAGGATGCGTTTTTCTTCATGATGGTTTTTTTTTCACAATTTCTCTGATTCAAATTTCTATAACTCAAGAGCAGTTAAAGATAAATGCTTCAAATTTGGAACATGTCTTTTTATGATTCTTTTACTTTAATTTTGATTCAGCATACTTAAAAAAAATATTTGCTTTTGAAAATATAATTTTTTAAATAAAAGTTAGTCATTTTTCAAGTTTTTAATTTAAATATTTATAATTTTTTTTAAAAATTGATTTTTTTAAAAATGCTGAATTAAAATTAAAATTTAGATATTTCTGTTTATTTAAATGTTAAAAAAAAATTGAAATTCTACAAATAATATTTTGAGCTATTATGATTTCATATTACCCCACTTTTTTAATTAATTTTATTTTATTTATTTATTTATTTATTTATTTATTTTTAATATGAGAAGTTTTATCATGCAATTTTGTTTAGAAATACTATGATTAAACATAAAAAAAATTTCAAAAATTTAAATCAATAAATAAAAATTATTTAAAAATATGTGCCGGACTCCCTTAATGTAAAATTCCTACGAAATACAAGAACAAGATATTGGCTACTTTATAAAATATAAGATTCTCAAATAACATTAGTAAAGGAAATGGATGGATAACAAATACTATCTATGACTCTGGCAAAGACATGCTGCACAGTAAATAAATATTCATGATGGCACATACGTTTTAAATTTTAGAATCGGATAATACATGGAAAACAACTAATCCTATTGGGAAAGAAAAATCAGAAAAATGTGTTGTTATGGAGAATGATGGCTGATGAGAATCTTGAAATACGGTTTGGGTATTGTATTATCGATAGAAAGAAAATTTAACGTCCAAAGCTTTTTTTCCTCAACACGTAGAGTCCGATCAAGCTGAAGTTGGGCTCAGGGCCTGTTAAAAAGTTGGGCCTCCCTTCCTCCCCATTCCCGGTGACACTTTGAGAAAAAAAGTAGATTTATTTGATTATTTGATAGCTTGACAAAGTTATTTGGGTGAAAGTTTCAAGTTTACAGTAAAACAACTTACAAGAATGATCAAGAAAATGAATTACCATCCACTTTCTCAAATAGGCATATATATAATTCACAAACAACTATAATCCACAGTTTATGTTGCAGAATAAATGACCCTTTCAAAACTTGCCTTATCCAAAATCATAAATATTGTGTTTTCTCTAATAGTCTAGTAATCATTTTAAACTGGAATTCTGACATTGTCAAATCCTCGTTTATATTGAAACCAATAGATACAGTAAGCAGTTTTTGGCATTTTCCCCAAATTGGATTTTCTGGATATGGCAAATTTTGAAAATCATAGGTACTCTCAAAATGAAAAACGACTTTAATAGAAAAATATCTAGGTTAAAAGTTTCTAAAAATTTTATTGAGTTATCCAGAATATTTAAATTTTAAGTTTCATATTTCATAAAACAATATTATTTGAAAAGTACTTGATTAAGAGAAAAAAAATCAGCCCCATAATTTGTGGGCCATTGAAATTGGTGGGCCCAGGATCATTTCCCGTGCATTAATCAGGCTCTATGCCAACACTTAATAAGTTAGGAAAATGAATTATAAAATGTGTGAATGTTATCAATTTTAATGTTAAATGGAAGTATTTTTTTTTTTTTCAAGATGTTTCGTAAAGATAAAAACGCAGATCGTATGACACTTTTCTTTAACGTTGAGTTTAGTATGAAAAGTAAACAAAATTATTTTTGGCACAAAGGTGGTGATATATAATTGCAATGCATTATAAAATTAAGTTAATAAGACATTTGTGACAAAACCTCTTTGATAAGTTGAAAAAATATTAAATGAATAATTATTGACACGGTTCTATTAAGCTTCTACTGTGTTTAGAGTTCACTTTTTTAAACAAAAAGAGGCATAATTTGTACATATTAGAGATGGGCAATATCGTTCCTTTTAAGGAACCGTTCCAGCCGGATTCGTTCACTAAAAGGAACGAGTCCTTTGGACTCGTTCCTATTGGAACCGTTTCGAAAAAAGGAACGATTCCGACAAAGGAACGATTTTGAGAAAAAGGAACGAATTCGAAAAAAAGGACGATTTCAAGAAAAAAAGGAACGAATCCGTAAAAAAGGAACGATTTTGAGAAAAAGGAACGAATTCGAGAAAAAAGGACGATTTCAAGAAAAAAAGGAACGAATTTGAGAAAAAAGGACAATTTCAAAAAAAGGAATGAATCCATAAAAAAGGAACGATTTTGAGAAAAAAGGACGATTTTAAGAAAAAAAGGAACGAATCTGTAATCAAAGGAATGAATCCGATAAAAATGGAATGAATCTGTAATCAAAGGAATGAATCCGATAAAAATGGAACGAATCCGAGAAAAAAAAGGAACGACTTCGAGATAAATAGGAAGGAATTCGATAAAATAGGATGGATTTTTTTAAAAAAAGGTTCCAAGGGAAAAAAACGCGTCCGAAACTATTTTACGAAAAAGGGAACGAATCCGGAAACAGGCATAACAGATCTTGGAGCGACATGCAATCCCTAATATTTATTATTTATAACTAATTTATTTTCTTACGTATTCATTTTTTTCATATCATTTCTTATGGTTTGCTTTAATTTTTAAATATTTTGGACAGATCATTTTGTTTTTAAGAGTTCATTTTATTCATCTGTGTGTGCTATTAATTAGAATAGTTATTTCTATTCCCCATAATATAAGTATTCCCTGACTTTATGATTTATTGTATTAAGCATAATTGCTCTTGAAAATTTGCTGTTGGTTGACCTTTCATTTATCGCTATAGTTTATCCATGAAATTTTACTGTAGCTTTGGTTTTGGTCATCAGGCTGTTGCGGCGGTCTATTAGATTTTCAATGTAATCATTGCTTTCCCCTCCAAAATCTGTCGTCAAATGACCTTCGATTTATTTTATTATTTTTGCGTAGGAAATTTCTTTATTGATCTAATATTTAATATGAGGGTCTATGATTTGTTTCCTCTTCAAAATTCACTCTAAAGTAATCTTTAACTTATATATCGGTCCTCGTAACCGGCCGTTTTCCAAGTTGGTCCATTTCAGTACGATTCCTCAGGAATTGGGAATTTCGGAGTCTGCCCATTTCGAGAAAATTCCTAGAAGTCCATCTATTTAGGAATTAAGGGTGTATTCGAAAAAAATATTTTTCCACCTTCAACAGCTCGAAAATTTCCGATACAGTTTCAGACACATTTTTAACCCTTTCCGGCACACTGTGCCCGGTCTGGGATACCTAATTTTAATTCCAAACTTGCAAACCGCACCAATAACATTTTAGTAAAATTTTGCTTTTGCAACAAAAGCTTAAATTAAGGAATTCAAAATATCTAAAAAAATCGTTTGTGAATTCCGGTGTCAGTCAATATTTTCTTATTTTACTAACAGATTTTGCCCGTGCCGGAAAGGGTTAAAAGTAGATACGTGAAACTTGCTGAGGTGATTTTTAAAGAGATGTATGAGAGGCCGCGTGATTTCTTTGTTTTCGCTCAATTCGTTAGAATTTGATTTATAAACAATTACTTTCTCAGTATGACCATTTTTTTCGTTCGCAGATCTCTCTCTTCAGGAAATTCAGTTCAAAACGCCAACTTTGACAGCAGTTTTTTGCAATATTTTTTGCAATTGTAAAAAAAAAAAAAAAAAAAAAAAAAAAAAAAAATCACGGCGCATTCTGTACTTTCTAAGAAAGAAAATTGCCAGTTTGAAACGTTTGAGAGCAAAAATGAATTTAAGAATAAATCAGGCAATAAGCAGTTTGGATTGGAATACACCCTTAACCCCTTCGCGACCCCCTCGCTTGTGTTTTTTTTGGGTCAGGGAAACCGAATTTGTATCTTCTCAGCAAAAATTTCTCCCGGCAACTCCCCTCCCCCAATTTTTAATAAAATGCACCCCAAAAGAAATTTTAAAAAATTCAATTTTTTTACTGTTTTAGCGAAAAAGTATCTATAAATTTAGATGCAGACAAAATTTCCAAGAAATACGATGCATAACATTATGACGTAGGATGAACGGGGAGGGGGAGCATCGTTTGCTTTTTCTCTCCTCCGAACTTTCAATAATTCTTATTTTATGTTTTTGCGTCATTGAATCCGAATTTTTTACTTCTCCCCCCCTCCCCCAGAAAAAAAGTAAAATAATCGCCGATATAGGTTTTTTATATTTTTTGAGGAAAAATTATCTAGAAATTCAGAAAATAGACGGAATTTTCAAAAAAGTACGATGCATAACATTATGACTTAGGATGAATGGAGTGTGTGTGTGTGTGGGGGGGGGGGAGCCTGCCTCACAGCGCTACGTGCACTAAGTTATGCAATTCCGCTTTTACCAAAATTTGTGTGCATGTGTTTGAGGGGGAGGAGTTGCCGGGAGAAATTTTCATTCAGCGATCCACAAAACATAAAATAAGTCTTTTCTAGAGCTACCATGAATTTTGCTAGGTATAGCCCCTATATGGTCTCTATTGCCTTGACTCAGGCGACCAGGGTCGTGCGAAGAGAAAACTGTACCCGCGGTAAAATCTCAATCTAGCACTCCCCTAGTAAGTTGGGGGGGGAGACCCCTCAACTTTTTCTTGCGACAGGCCAAAACATAACGTTGGTAGTATAATTTTGGCGCCCCATAAGTTTCCGCCATCGAGGTGACCGCCCCCGTCGCACCCCTCCCCTTTTACATGGGGCTGCAGACGATACAGTGCCACAGCGCATGTTGAGAGGCAGACTCCCTCCTCCAAGTTCATTCTACGTCATGATGTCACGTATCTTTTTTATATTAAATTTTGCCTGCTTTCTGAATTTCCTTTTTTCCAAAAACTTTTAATATATATATATATTAAAATTAATATTTTTTATTATAATACACGAAATTAAACGTATTTTGGGTATCATTTTACCTTTTCTTTTTCTTTTCTTTTTTCTCTCTCTTTTTTTTTCCCCCTTTTCTTGAGGGAGGATTTTAGTGAGAAGTAAAAAATTTGGATTCAGCGATCCCAAAACATAAAGTAAGTCTTACAGGAAAAATTCGGAGGAGTAACGGGAGAGCGAAGACGTATCATGCGATTGGTTAACCTTTTCAGTCCTGACGTCGCCTATAGGTGACACAAAAGAATATCCATTAAGTTCATTTAATGCAATCGAATTTAATAAATCTTTTAATTTAATTTAAAATTGTTAAAATTACTTATTTCTAGAGGTTTTTACTAAATGCGTGCATATTAGAGGCATCCATACATACTGATACATCTTTTAATATGTTTTATAGTAATTTTAATCTAGTTTGTGAGGTCCTTCTTAATATTTGTCTCAGATTTGAGGAATTTAAGTGGAATTGCATAACGTAGTGCATGTAGCGCCGCGGCGCATGTTGAGAGGCAGGCTTCCCTCTTCCCGTTCATCTTACGTCTTAGTCATACATCGCATTTGTTGCAAATTTTGTATACTTTCAAAATTTCTGCATACTTTTTTACTAAAACTATAAAGTAATTGATTTTTTTCTTAAATAACTTTTTTTTTTTTTTTTTGGGGGGGGGGGGGTGAGTATTTTACCAAATTTTAGGGGAGTTGCCGAGGAAAATTTTGGTGGGAAGTTGAAAATTCGGATTTAGCGAATTAAGAAACATAAAAAAAGCCTTTTTCCAGAATTATCATGAATTTTGCTAGGTAGAGACCCAATGCGGTCTCTATTGCCTGGACTATTGTTCAAACAGATTTTCCTCTATGTAATAAACCTCAATGTAAGTTGATTAAAACAATCTTCGAGAGTTTCAAGATTGTTTTTTAATCATCTTCTTCAAAAGAGAAAAACAAGACGCCAAACTTATAAAATGGTACATGAGCGAGCGCTATTAGCTGGTCTTATTTTTCTTTTGACAAAGAAGATTCTCAAATTCAAATTATACTTGATAGACCGGGCGGCGGCGACACGAATTACTACGTCATCGAGTTACGGGATGAAATCATGATGTAGGACAAGATTATTAGGTGTAGATTAAGGAATGACTGGTCTGCCTTGTCATTTCTTGGTACGATATGAGAAACAGCGGGCGCCAACTCGCCATTTTGGCGTCACTTTCACATCATCGAGTTACGGGATGAAATTGGTGCCAAATTAAAGCTAAAATAAAGTATTTTAAGAATATGTCGGTCTGCCTGCGCACATCCTGGTACAAACCCTCGGCAGACTGAAATTTATAACAAAAAATGACGTTATAATGTAAAATTCAATATGACTACATCATCGAGTTACGGGATGAAATAATGATGTAGGACAAGATTATTAGGTGTAGATTAAGGAATGACTGGTCTGCCTCGTCATTTCTTGGTACGATATGAGTAACAGTGGGCGCCAACTCGCCATTTTGGCGTCACTTTCACGTCATCGTGTTACGGGACGAAATTCATCGAATATTCGAATTTTGATTTCAATTATAAATTTGTAAAATAATAATCTTTTAAAATAAATATTATACACATGAGTTGGCGCCCGCTGTTACTCATATTGTACCAGGATATGCGCAGGCAGACCGACATATTCTTAAAATACTTTATTTTAGCTTTAATTTGGCACCAATTTCATCCCATAACTCGATGACGTGAAAGTGAGGTCAAAATGACGAGTTGGAGCCCGCTGTTTCTCATATCGTACCAAGGAATGACGAGGCAGACCAGTCATTCCTTAATCTACACCTAATAATCTTGTCCTACATCATGATTTCATCCCGTAACTCGATGACGTAGTCATTTGTGTCGCCGCCGCCCGCTCTATGAGGAAAAATAGCATGAAACCGAAATGTACATTAAAGTGCGTAACTATTAAAATAATCGAAAATCAGTTATTATCCCATTAAAGTGCAATTTTTATGACATGATGATGTATTTCTTATATTATTCAAAACCGTTTCAAAAAATCAGTTTTTTTTCTTTCATTTAATCTTGTTTTTCTTGAAAATTCATTATATATATATATATATATATATATATATATATATATATATATATATATATACACAATTTTATTAAAACCATTCAATTAATTTTTAAAAAAATGAAGAAATAAATAAACAGTTTCACTTTCACGTCATCGTGTTACGGGACGAAATTCATCGAATATTCGAATTTTGATTTCAATTATAAATTTGTAAAATAATAATCTTTTAAAATAAATATTATACACATGAGTTGGCGCCCGCTGTTACTCATATTGTACCAGGATATGCGCAGGCAGACCGACATATTCTTAAAATACTTTATTTTAGCTTTAATTTGGCACAGGAATTTTTTGGTACAGGAATTTCCCCGGTAAAAAAGCTACCGTACCAAATGTTTTTAGTTGATCTAAAATTTAGAAAATCTTTAAAAAAATTTAGTATTTGTAGTGATAAACGATGTCTTACTTGTCCTTATGCTGGCAAAGAACAGATTGAAAATGATCAAGATATTTTTTGTAAAACTAATAATGTTGTTTATTTTTTAGAATGTGGAATCTGTAAATTTGGTTATATTGGACAGACTTCTGGTAGTTTAAATATTAGGATTACTGGGCATAGAAATGATATAAGAAAGAAAAATAACAAAAATTGTAACGATATTGAGATTGAGCATTTTCAAAAACATGAATTTAAAAGTATTAGCATTTATATTTTGGATATAGTTCCCAATAGGGAAGATAGATTAAAAGTTGAAAATATGTTTATGTACAGACTTAAAACAATTTATCCATATGGCCTGAATTCAGAATTTAATGGTATTAATGTTGTTAATAGGGGTAATTTTTGCGGTTTCAGTAAATTTAGATTAAAGGATTCATTTTTTACATTTAACAAGAGAGGGAGTAGAGGAAAAGGAAAAAGTAAATTTAAAGCAGATATTTTTGATACTATTGATTCTGTAAATAAAGATTATGTTAATTTTTATGATATTAATGAAATAAAAAATAAAATTTTTAGATTAAAAAATAAAGTTATTAAATGGTTTTTGAGGAGTAAGTTTGATAGTTATAAATTTAAAAATCAGTATATAAAGGATATTGTTATTGATTTATTTAAATATAAAACTGGTTTCAGTGATTTAAATAAAATAAAATCTATAAGTGAAGAAACTCTTGAAAATTTTGTTTTGTGTTTTAGAGATAAGATTTTTGATTCTATTAAATTTAAGAATATTCTGAAAGATTGTAATAGCTTTTTCCCTCTTAAAAATAGCTTTAAAATTAGAATTACTTATAGTTATGACAGGACATTAAAAAATCTTATTTGTAACTATAATGATTATAGTAAGAATCTTGATTTAATTAAAGGGGATGATTGTTACTGTGATTTAGACTGCTATAAAGATTATATTAATCCAGATTTTGGACATATTGTTTCAGGAGATTTAAATATTGTAAAAGATGTTCAGTTAAGGAATATCATGAGTTTGGGTTCTGGTTTTAGATTAAACTTTAATTATAGTAATCTTAAAATTATAGAATTTATGGAAAAGGATTTGGATGCCTTTATTTTAAAAGTTTCATATAAATATAGTTGGCCTTTTGAGGATTTTAGAGAATGGAAATTAAAGTTTATGGTATTATTTAAAAAAGATTTTTTGTTTTTTAGAGACTATTATAATAAGGGTTGTTCTAAAAAATTTCATTATAATTTCGATTTAAAAACCAGTATAGCTAAATTAAAAGAACAGTTTATTATTGCTACTGTTGATAAAGCAAGTAGTAACTTTGCCTTAATTTGTAAAGTTTTCTATAGGAATCTTCTTTTGAAGGAATATACCTGTAATGAATCTTATAAAACGTTAACTGAAAACCCCTCTAAAATAAAAAAACATATTTTGGATTTTGATAAAAAATTTGGAATTAGTAGGAATTACTTTGTATTTCCTTACCTTTTTGCGACTGTTAAATTTCATAAGAAACCAGTAAAATTTCGCTTCGTTACCTGTGGTACTAATAGTTATAATTGCAAAGCGGGTAAAATTTTGTTTGGTTTGCTGAATTTAATTTTAAAGGAAATAGAAACTTTTGATTGCAATACAATCATTGGCAATAACCTTAAAGTTTTAGATTTTTTGAATGATAATTCATGGAAAATTACTTCTGTAAACACTTTTGACTTTGAGAATCTGTTTGGCAGCATTCCTCACAATTTGATCGTGGGGGTATTTGAAAATATTTATGTTGAATTTGAATATGTTTTAAAAGTAGATAAGAAGTTTTGGATTGATTTAATTAAGTTTAGCCTATTTGAAAATGTTTTATTTAATGGAATTAATTATTTTAAACAAAATAAGGGGGTGCCAATGGGAACAAGTTTTTCAAGTGCGTTCTCTAATCTATTTTTATATTTTTACGAAAAAAATTTCAATAATATTTCCTTCTTTAGATATGTAGACGATCTTATAGTATTTAACTGCAATAATTTTGAGGAAATAAGCTTTAACATTTACCCTAAAGAGCTCGTCCTGAACCGAACCGATGATGGTGAACAAATTACTTTCTTAGATCTTAAAATTAAGAAAAACAAGGAAAAATGGTTGATTGGACTTTATGATAAAAGGAAAGATTTTAATTTTGAAGTTAATAGCCTCACTTACTGGTTTTCATGTATTAGCAATAAAGTTTTAAAAAATATTATGTATTCACAAGTTAATAGGATCCGCAGGATTTGCAATAACAAAACAGATCTAGAATTGGCTATGAGTGGTTTAAAAAAGATTTTAATGGTTAACTGTTATCCATCTTATATGTTAACTGAAAGTTTCTGAGTCTCAGTGTTTCTTTACTTACGGATGCTTGATTTCAATTTAGGGCGAGATTGAAGCGCTAGCTGAAGAGGGTTTTGTATTCCTGGGGGTTTGTATTTTACAATTTTATTTTTATATTTAGTTTTGTAGGTAATTTTCCTTTTTTGTTTGTGTAATTTTTGGTCTTGTCCTTTGGTATTTTTAAAAAATTTTTGTATATATTTATAATATTTTTGAAGGTTTGAGTTTGATTTCTGAAATCTGAGAAGTTGGGGGCTAAGGATGTAATTTAGCTTATGAGCCTACATCCTTTCAGAAACTTCTCTTTATTTACCCCTACATGGAGGGGCCTCCCTGATGAAGACTTCCATGTATTTTGGGGATTTGGAATTTCTTTAGGTTTTGTTATATATATATATATATATATATATATATATATATATCACATTTCGTATGATATATTTACCAATTAGAAAAAGTATTAGTGCATGTATCTAAAACTATATGGTGTTCTATTACCTTCGGATCCTGGTACTCAATCGATAAAGCACGTTTAGGTTCTCTATTCGAATCCTAGCTGGGGCATTTTTTTCACTCAGATATAAAAAATCAACTTCGTAAATTATTTCTTTTAGATCAATTTTGCATGAACACGTCAGGTAGTATTGTAATTACGTCACAGATGACAGTAAATAATTTGTAACAGACAATATCATTCAATATCTTATCGACTTCATTCATTATCTTAAATGAAGTAAAATAATATATTTCTATTTTTCTAAACATTAAATTTAAGAGGATATAATGCGCAGTTGTAGTTTATTAAATGTTTATCCCCTCCTACAACTTTAATTTCTTTTTTCTTTATTTCGTTTTTCTTCGACTCCCCTCCCCCCCCGCTTTTTTTTCATACACATTCACTTTTCATTTTTTTCATACACTTTGCTTTAATAAATCAAAATATATCTTATTTTAAAATAAAATAGCGTATTTTAATTCATTAAAACTGGCCAATCTACAAGAACAAGAACCGATTTTTTCGGAATCGATCCATTTCGAACCGAATCCAAGATATCGGTCTTTTCGGACCGAATCTGATGAATCGGTCGTTTTCGCAGTCGGTGCATTTCGGAACGAGTCCGAGGAATTTGTCCTTTTCGGAGTCGTTTCATTTCGGAACGAGTCCGAGGTTTCGCTCATTTCCGGAGTCATTTCATTCCGGAACGAGTCCGAGGATTCGCTCCTTTTCGGAATCGTTTCATTTCGGAACGAGACCGAGGATTCGGTACTTTTCGGAGTCGTTTCATTTCGGAACTAGTCTGAGGATTCGGTCCTTTTCGCAGTCGTTTCATTTCGGAACGAGTGCGAGGAATCGGTCCTTTTCGGAGTCGTTTCATTTCGGAAAGAGTCCGAGGAATCGGTCCTTTTCGCAGTCGTTTCATTTCGGAACGAGTCTGAGGAATCGGTCCTTTTCGAAGTCGTGTCATTTCGGAACAAGTCCGAGGAATCGGTCCTTTTCGGAATGGTTTCATCTCGGAACTAGTCCGAGGAATCGTTCCTTTTCGGAACGAGTCCGAGCAATCGTTCCTTTTCGGAACGAGTCTGATCAATCGTTCCTTTTCGGAATGATTTCATTTCGGAACTAGTCCGTGGAATCGTTTCTTTTCGGAATGGTTTCATTTCGGAACTAGTCCGAGGAATCGTTCCCTTTCGGAACGAGTCCGATCAATCGTTCCTTTTCGGAATGATTTCATTTCGGAACTAGTCCGAGGAACCGTTCCTTTTCGGAATGCGTCCGAGGAGCCGTTTCTTTTCGGAATGGTTTCCTTTCGGAACTAGTCCGAGGAATCGTTCCCTTTCGGAACGAGTCCGATCAATCGTTCCTTTTCGGAATGATTTCATTTCGGAACTAGTCCGAGGAACCGTTCCTTTTCGGAATGAGTCCGAGGAACCGTTCCTTTTCGGAATGAGTCCGAGGAACCGTTCCTTTTCGGAACGAGTCCGAAGAACCGTTCCATTTCGGAATCGTTCCGAAAAGGAACGAATCCTTTTTACAGACAGGAACCGTTCGTTCAGTTCCACCGCCGGAACCGTTCCTTTGGAATCGTTCCTCAACAAATGACACATCTCTAGTACATATTATAGTTATTTCACAGAGTATTTGGTGGGATGTGGCCAATGGACAATAAACGGTTGGGAACTACTTCAATACAGTATAATATAGAAAAAATGTATGTGAAATTTTTTTACATGTACAGGATGCCCACCCTCATTGGTGTCTAGTGGCCAATTCCTAAACCATGTTAATGGTAAAGATATAAAAAATGTCAAAATACAAAAATGTTTAAAATGAAGTAAGAAAACAAATAGTTTTAAAGTCGTCTTGATAAATAAAAAAAAATTCTTAAAATTTTATGAAATTTGACTTTTTATGCAGTTTTTCGTTTCCTATAATAAATATTTAGTAAAAATTTCTTATTACACTAACAAATAAGGGAAAAAAGTCCCATTAATTCTACATTAAAATTGACCAGTTTACATGATGATATTGCAATTGAATTGCATAACTTATACTAGTTTTCGACAGCTGAACGCGGATGAGTTGGGCCATGCTTCGAGGGATCATACACAAAGTGCTTAAACTATTAAAAGGATTTATTTCGTGATGTATATTTCTGCATAGCTGTCAAAGAGAGTTCCTTCAAGCAAATTTTAAGAATTTTTATTTAGATCAGATAATGTAAAGACATTTTAAAATGTGTATCATTTTGTACAGAATTGCAACCGTTGTTTTGCATCATTTCATTTAACAAAAAATCTCTTATATTTAACTTATATTTTTAGTACCAGCTGTGTATTTTCCTTTAATATGTCAAAATAAAAATAGATTTCAAATTTTTATTGTAATGGTAATTTTACTCTCAACTATTATTACTTACCCACCATGCGTAGTATAAGGTAAATTTTGCAATCGTTTTGAAAGCGAAATTTTTTTTGACGGATTTACACGTTTCAGACATTAGAGATTACGAAAAACATATTTTTAGGGAAAAAAATTGCATTCCGTCTGTCTGTGTGTCTGTAAACGCTCTATCTCCTGAACAAATTGAGTTAGAGACTTGAAATCTAGTATGTACTTAGTCTATACTAATAAAATCCGTGCGCCTCTGTCTGTCTGTCTGCTTGAAGCCGATTACAGTTCACAACACGGGCGAGTTGGAAGTCGCGAGAGGTGTCTTTCGATTGGAAAAATTCCGTTGAAGTCATTTCGGGCATTTTCGAGACCGTGGGACCAAAATTAAAAAAGTTATGAATTAAAAACCCCTTGGGAATCGGAACGAAAAGTGTGTCAATTCCCAAACGGAGCTCCGAAACAGAACACTGCGCCACCTTGCGGTGAAGGTAATGAATTTTTCCCCTTTGGCTAAAAGAAGAAACAGCCGAAAACCTCCTTTTTCTACCGGCGCTAATTGCGTTTTTTTCCGCATCAATTTTTTTGACTTGCCGTAGAATATTTACCGTAGTTTTCGCTAAAATATTGAACTTAGAAATAAAACAGGACTTTCGAAACTTTTTTTTGCGCGTTTTTTCTTAAACCATCATGCAGACAGTTTTTAAAGTAGAAAAAAACTGATTACATATTCAGAATCTGCGTAAAAATCTGCTTCTGATGAACTGAAAAATACGAAAAAAAGTCTTATGCGCGCTTAGCGCCCACCGTGCAAAACCAAATATTTTTAAAGGGACCATGTCTCTTTAATTTACTTTTTTTGTGCGTGAGGATTCGAACACAAAGACTTGCCTATTAAATGAATTTTTTTGCTTATTATATACTGCTTAATACCGAGGTTCGTTTGGAAAAAGTGGCGCAGCTAGCGGGCGTAGCTCGCTAGTATGTAAGAATAGGAAGAAGCCTATTTAATATCAGTGACCTCGTTTATCTGGAACTATTTTTTTTGGAATCTCGAAGTATTTGTTTTGATGAAAAGTATATAAAAATTTTCCATTTTTATTTTTTTATTTTTAGGAGTATTTGTAAAAAACAATAAAAAAAGATACATTTTGCATAAAGTCGATCGGCTAACTAGTAGCCGCGGTACTTGTAATCTTTTTTTACACATCCTTCGATTTTTCGTGACCCTGTATTTCATTCAAATTTCAATTCAAAGATATATTTCAATTGGAAATGAGACGTTTAATCCGACGCAGTAAATTATTAGTTAATATAGTTATCCTTTTTAGAGTTTTAAGGATGTTTCTTTTGCATAATTCGGTATTACTTAATTATCCCATCGATCAAAAAAGTATCACCAAACTGTAAGATTAAAGCCAATAATGACTTATCGTAAATGTCACATTCACTTGACATTAAACACCTTACTTGTGTTTGTCACGTCATCAAGTGATTTTTAATTCAATTTTTTATTTGTAGTATTATTAATCTATTGCTAATTTATTTGTTATTTCGTTATTTAAAATAAAAATTATTCCAATTTGTATAATTTACTAATAATTTGGCGATTTAAGTTATATGTCTAAATCGGGCGATGGGATAATCAAGTAATACCCGTAATTCCGCAATAATGCATTACTATGTATTAAAAATATTTAAATTTTACTTTGGAATTGCGATGCATTTTATAAATAGTTACACATGTCTCATTTTCATATTTTATAGTATGCTTATCCATGATGGGTAAGCATTAAGATGGCTCCCAACGACTAGTTTTTTATATGTGATGATTACCGTATTTACTCGTGTATAAGGCGCACGCGTGTATAAGGCGCACCCCTACTTTACAAGTAAAAATGGCGATTTCTTAAAATCTCGTATATAAGGCGCACCATAAATTTGATACGCTAATGAAGAATGACCAAATGAATTTCACTAAAAAAAAAAAAAAGTCGAAACAAACATTACACCAGACCTGGAAACAAGACGAAAATACATTTTTAGACTTCGGGTTCTAAGAGAATGACGGGAAATAAGAAAGAGTGACGATAAAGAGAATTGCTAATAAGCTTTTAGATAATGTCAATAGCTCTGTTACATAAAAAAATCCAAGGAATGAAATAAATATGCAATGCAGCAATACTTGAATTAAGTAACATTTTCCAAGTTTTAATATCTTCTTTGAATAATTTCTTATTTCTTATTTATACTGTTTGACTGCATCCAACATGGAAAAAATATTCCGTGTATAAGACGCACCTAGCAGTTTTGCCCTAATTTTTTGTAAAAAAGTGCGCCTTATACACGAGTAAATACGGTATTTATATTTCTAGAAAATTTGAAAACAACACACAGAAAAAGATGCTCCATTAATTTTAATCATAAAAGAATGAGATTTTCTTTTCTTTTGTCTTATTTCTCAGAGAAATAGGATATTTTTACTAAATATAATAAAAGTACAAATATCTATTATAGAACTAGGAGACCATATAAAAATTTTAATTTTGTAATTTTTTAAGAAATATTTTATTGATCCAAATCGCTTTTAAATACTTCTTTACCTGATTTAAAACATTTCTGTAATTGGAATTATACGTCTATATTTAACGGTTTAGGATTTATGAATTAGTCGTTGGACACGCAGTGTTGCATTTTATGATGCATTTGTAATATTTTTTTTTTTCATTTGAAAATTTTAAATAAAAAAAAATTATAGGTTGATAGTATAATTAAATTATGTTTGAATTTATGAATTACTGTTGAATGAAAACGTTTAAAGAATGAAATAAAAAAATTCGAAACCATAACCTGTTGACTTTATTAGTTAGTTATTATAATTTAAAAGTTTAACTTTAAAAGTTTAAATCTTCTTTTTCTGGGATATACATATGGACAATTCAATTTTGAAGTAAGCCAAAGTAGATAAAAATGAAAGATGCATAAATAAATAAATATGAGGTTTTTCATTCACTAAGTGCAAATGTATCAGTAAAGTTTCTTAAGAAAGTTGGAGAAAAGTTTGTGCGGTCTTCAAATGATATTTCAACGACCAGTAGAGAAGAAATAATACCATTACTCCCATAAACCTTCGTTCGAAATCAGGGTAAGACTATATCATTTGAATATAATTTCACAGACAATAACTTGGAATAATTTGTAATTATTTAATGTTAATAACTATATTTATGCAAGCTTAACTGTTTCTGCGTACTAGAAATGAGCTGCGTTTATCATCTAAAAGCTTTAAAATAAAAACAAAAACGCATAAAAAGTTCGATAAATTCAGAATTCATACGTTCGTTACTTCTGGTGATAAGTCCGTTACTACAAGTGACTGTATAATGGGGCAATTTACCCATATATTTTTTATTCATAAGAATTTTATGAAGTCAAATGTAAGTATCATGCTTTTGTTGGTTGAAATAAACTACAGTTAATTTTCTTGCATGTACATTTTCAGAAAATTTAAAATTTCTATAAAGGCATAAATATAACATTCATTTGTGAGATACGTCCGTCACTGAAGAAAAACAACAAAAACAACAAATATATATTGTTTATGGAAATTTTCACAATTTAATTGCATTATAGAAGCAGAGTCCTTGTTCTTCATAAAGTTTATGCAATAAAACAAGGATCTAGCATATTTAGTATCTTTGTAGGGTCTTTTATGTAACCGATTGATACGTCCGTTACCGTGGAATTGTCCATATAGTATATATGTGGGATATACTCTCGCATGTGGGCTACACTCTCTGTTGCACCTCAATTGGACTGTATTTTCCTCCGCCACTCATTTACCGGAACTCTGCGTCGAGATTAAATAAGAAACGGAAAATAGTGAAGCTGTGTGACGAAGCTAGAGGACGGAAAAAGAAAATAGAATGTTTTCGATGACGCGACGGCAAAAGATGTGAAATAAAACGAAAACTATGAAATTCGACGATTCAATAGTGACGTACTAAATAGTTAAAACTGAAACGCTAAATTGATAAAATGTACGACGGATGTATGATTTTTAAAGATTGTTGAGAAAAATTTCGAAGAACAAGTCGATGTTTTATTTTTTATTTGTTTGTTTTTGTTCTGTTCGTCAGATAATAAATGTATGTGTCTGTCAGAGAATAGTTTTTATTTACAGTAAAAACTCGTCCATCCTATATATATATATATATAAATCAGAACCGAAGCTGAACCCCTAGGAGAGCCGGGTCCTGGTAATTTATTCCGTCTCTACCCCTTCTCAGCACGAACCTAAAAATATCAAAAAGATAGACTGAAGCACTAATTTTATTAGTTCAGTTTTAAAATCTTTTTTTCGACGTTATAGAAGAAATTTTTTAGGGTTTCGTTCATCTGACGAAACCTTATTCGCCTCTGTTCTCTGTCTGTCGGTCACAGAGTCCGTACACAAAAAACTGTATAAGTCAAAATACTTCAAATTTTCTGTACTTATCTCGTGACACACGGCAAATTATAAAATTCTGAAAAAGTCTATTATTTTAATTAAATTAATTTTGTCAATGGCCATTCCGTTTTACGATTTAAATTGTAAAAGAAAATTTTAATTTCAACCTTTTTCGTATAGACATCATAGTTTGGAGGTAAAACATCTCGCTAGTAAACATAAGATTTTTAATTCCAGCCCAGGTGCTGGAACATGAAATTTTCATACTAAAGTGGATTTAATTAAAAGCAATTTCGTATTTTTTGCCAATTTATGGGTTTTGTTTATATTATTTTTTTATCACTGAGATTCATAATATATTTTTGGAATTCATTTTTTTTCCTATTTTAAAAACTATTGCAATCTATTAATGATTCAGCATTTTAAATTCGCTCCAACAACTTTTTTCATTTTTAGAAAAAAAAAAAAAAAAGGAATTTTTTCCGTTAATTTTTTTTTTAATTTTAAATTTTGGATTTTATTTAAGCAATTTGATTAAAATAAATAACTTCCTTTTATAATTACTTGTTGAACTCGTCGAAATTCGACGAAAGAGAATATATTATATATATATGTTACATTTTAAGACTATGAATAAAATAAAACTGTACAGAAGAAAATGTCAATTTTATTCAGGTTTTTTTCTATAATAAGTTTTCATACTGATCAAATGATAGTTTTTTTTTCTTTTTCAGTTTTCTAAAAGTATTTCCTTAAATGACACATTAGTTGTTGTGCTACCTTTTAGAAGTGTTTGTACATTCGAAATTTTTAAAAAAACGTACTCGAAACATCGTGATATATAAAGACCATAGCTAAATATTAGTTCAACAATTATCCTACATGTTTCGCACAATTAATCTGGTCCCATTTAAGAGATCTTGGGGGAGCATTTAAATTTCTTGGTTAAATTAAAATAACTTCGATTTTAAGGTGAGAAAATGTGCAAGTAGACCACTTAGTCCTAAGCTGTTTAAAAATTCAATTGGAAATTGAAGTATTTCTTTTTCCTTTTCAATTGTTAAGTTATTAACAATGATGTATTAGACCGGGAGGCGGCAGCACAGACATCAACCTCATCAAGTTCACGGAAGAAAATCCAGGATTAGTTAAATTTCTATCCGCATATTAAAACACAACCAGTCTTCCAAGTCATACCTTGGTGGAAAACATCTAAAAACCCGATTTTAGAGATTTTTAACTCGTAGGTTTACCATTGTGTTTTCCTGCACCCAAAAGTATGAAAACATGGAGGATTGGGAGCAGGAAAATATAATAGTAAACCTGTGAGTCAACCGCTAAAATTGGGTTTTTAGATGTTTTCCACCAAGGTATGATTCGGCATACCGATGCTTTTTAATATGCGTATCGAAACTTAACTAATCCTGGATTTTCATCAGTGAAATCGATGAGGTGTTTGCCTGTGGTGCCGCCTGCAGATCTTTAAGTTCTGTACTTGCCGGGTATTAGATTTTTAACTTTATGGTTATTTTCATTGCAATGTTCGTTTTTGAAGCCAAAATCGAAAACTTATCAAATTTCATGATGCTTTCTGAAGATGCAATCTATTTTTCAAAAATTTCGTTGACGAAGTCGTTTTTTGCTATATATGGTGGTAAATCTACTTTATTTCAGTCTTCAAGGAATTCTTCATTCATGCAAAAATTTTCTCCATAACCCATTTCAAGAAATTTTTTTCAAAAAACCTGTGTTCAACTGAAATTATCGCATATTTTTTATCAATTTAAATGCTTTAAATCCTGATCAGACATCAAGTAGAAAACTTAATGCATTTTTGAACTATGCTTTGACATTATAACATATCTTTCCTTGATGAAGATACACAAGTTGAGAAAATAAACAAACTATAACGAATATAAACCATAAAGTATTGTATTGCGTCTAACTTCAGCATAAAATTTTTTGGCACATATGTCATACATACAACGTTGGCTCGATTCAACAAAATGGCGATTATATGCCTCACTTAGTAACCTGGTCATTTTGTTTCGACAATTTATTTAAAAAATAAACTACAAATGAAGCAATAAATAAACAGTCATAAATAATAAACGCAATAATAAATATAAATATTACAGTAAATATTAATACTTAAAGCAATATTCAAAAATAAAATTTTCACCAAATTGGCGGTGGAGAGGGGGATGGGATATCGCGCCAACGTGTTGCTAGCATGACATCGGTGCCAATCTTTTAAATACGGTTTCCACAATCTTATACGTTATTTACATGTCAAAGACGCTTCGAGAATTTAATATGATACCTAAGATAGCGAATCAAAAATTATTTGCACAGTTTATTATTTTTTCGATTAAATATCATTTATGAACTGCACCATAATTATAATATCAACAAAACATTTCATCATAATAAAAACATGGCGTAACTGAACTGCATAACTGACCCTCTACATATTTAAAATGTCGTTCACTTGCAAAAAATTTATTTATTGGTTTTAGTCTTTTATTACTTACCCATCATACGTAGTATAGGGTAAATCTTGCAATCGTTTTGAAAATCGAAAAATTTTTTGACGGATTTACACGTTTTAGATAGTGGAGATTCCGAAAAACATATTTTTAGAAAAAAAAATTTGCCGTCCGTCTGTCTGTCTGTCTGTAAACGCTCTATCTCCCGAACAAATTGAGATAGAGACTTGAAATTTTGTATGTAGTTAGTATGTAAGAATGGGACGAAGCCTATTTAATATCGGCAACCTCGATTATCCGGAACTATTTTTTTCGGACCCTCGAAAAATTCGTTCTGATGAAAGGTATATAAACATTTTCGAATTTCTTTGTTTTAAGGAATGGACGTAAAAGGCAATAAAATAACACACATTTTGCATATAGAACGAAGTCGATCGGATTATTAGTTGCCGAGATATTTGTAATCCTGTTTTCCACATTCTTCGATTTTTCATGACCCTGTATTTCATTAAAATATCAATTCAGAGGTATATTTTAATTGGAAATGAGACGCTTAATCCGACACAGTTAATTGTTAGTTAATAGAATTATTATTTTTGGAGTTATAAGGATGTTTCTTTTACGCAGTTCGGTATTACTTGAGTAGTTTAGCGTTTTATATAATTTGTCGAAATTGGTACATCAGCAGTTCTTTAATATAGCATTACTATGTATATTAACAACATTTAAATTTTGTTTATGAATTGCAATGCATTGTATAAATAGTTTTCACGTGTTTTATTTTCATATACATATCCATGATGGGTAAGTATTACGGTGGCCCCCAACGACTAGTTTCCAATATAACATCACTTACGCCATCAAAATCATCCTTTGCAAAATTATAGCGTGATCTGGTTTTTGAATTACATAATTTTCCTCATTGAAAATATTTCGCTTTAGATAATATTATTATTTTATTTAAATAACAGATTACTTTTTGTTGTTTCATTTACATAGAATAGTTAATATTACTTCTCAGTAAATGAGGTTTGTTCTAACGAAATTGCTGCATACGCAATCTCTTTATTATGGTTAAATTTTACGAAAAGCGTTAACCTTTTTCTTTTAAATGCAATGAAGTATTCACTGATGAAATCAAGCTTCTGATTTGTGGAAAATAATAAAGCAAAATAAATTTTTATTATGAGAGAAAAGCTGAATTGAATTGCCACCATGTTGAAGAAGTATCATAAAAAGCTTGTAAAATTAAAAATAAAATATAAAAATGGAAATAAATTAAAAAATAGATAGAATGGGCACAACTAAACATGAACAGTTAAAAAATAATAATTATCTAAATCGATTCAGTAGAAATCTCAGAGACTAAAATAACAGCCAAGTCTTTTAAATATATAAATTTTAAGATTAAATTTTTTGATGCTACCATCTCTATAAGATTTTAATAAATAAGATTTTATAAGATTTTATATAAGATTTTATAAATTAACAATTTGCATTTCTTAACTAAAGGATAAGTCATTTTCAAGAAAAAAAATATTAAACAAAACTCTCTGTGCAATCTGCTATCACACTTACTCACTTATTTTAAAGCAAATATTATTTTCCTGCATTTCCTGTTCGTTATTTTTTGGGCTAAAATGAAGACCTTTTTCTTGTCCTAAGTGAGATTATAATTTTTCAAAACATTCATATTTTAAATATAGACTAAATTTTTACCTGGAAAAAGAATTGGAATTATTACCAAGTTAAATTCATTTGTTAGTGGGCCATTAAGTTCTTAAGTTTAAGGCATCCAAACACTTTTAAAACGTAATTTTCGATCAAATTATCGGTTTTTCATTTATGCATCAATATTGTAACACTTCCAGCCTCACACAGAGAGAACTGAAAGCAACACCGTAGGTGGCACTGTCACTACTAAGTGGCAATCGAAATATATAGCAATTAGCGCATCCCTTTGATACAACGGCGTGTCAAATGTGATGATAGCTCGACCACCCATCGAAATAGATGTATCAATTAGCGCATCCCTTTGGGATAACGGGGTGTCAAATTGACTATCGTTCGACCACCCGGAGCACAGCTTTCAAGTACCGAAAGAGGTAAGATCTTCCCACGAACGGAGAAAGAGGGGTGCAGTGCGCAAAGAAGAGTGGAATGCACAGGTGCACTCAAGAGGAGGATAAAAGAGGGAGAAGGGTGAGAGAGAGGGACTTGACTTGTTGCCTTGGAGAGAAGAGCGTAGAGCACAGGGTTGCGTGGTGCTGGGAAGATGCGAGACTCTGAAAAGTCTGCGGAGAATGCGCAGACTGTATGCATCAGGTTAAGCTGGCTGCCACCTCTTGATTAATTCCCAAACTGGACTAATGAACTTTATGTTGTGATTAAAATACTATGATTGAATAATCTGTTTACAGATGTACTTAAAATGTAAATAAATTACAATTAGATTACTAAAGCAGAGTAGTTCATGATCATAAGCCTCGGAAGTAGCCTCACCGCTTTTCGCTACCAAAATCTACTAGAGGCTTCACAACTGGTGGCAGCGCAAGAAACGAACCCAGTGGGAAAAGAGTCAACAGCAGTGAGACAACAGGCGAAGGAAGGACGGTAGAAAATAAGCCGAGGACCGAGCAGCAGAGGGCCGGACGGCAGTTCCTTCAAGACAGACCTCGCTGGAGAGTGACAGACCAGCCTGCGGAAACAGAGGAGCAGATCTTCGGACGACAGTTCCTTCAAGACAGACCTCGCTGGAGAGTGACAGACCAGCCTGCGGAAACAGAGGAGCAGATCTTTGGACGACAGTTCCCCCAACAAAAGAATCGCCAGAGAGGAATAGACCACCCCGCAGAAACTGTTCCGGAAAACACCGGGAGCGAAAGAGCACAGCGTCAGAGGAGAATTCCCCCGACAAGGCTTCAAAGGGAGCAGCTGACAGGCCTAGTGACAGCAGATCACCGTCGAGTTCTACGCGATGAGACACCACAAAAACAAAGGTAAGCTCATTAATTTTTTGAATGGCTCTCAGTAGAAAATTTTATTGTTAAACTAAGATCTAAAAATTTAGTGTTCCCGAGTGTTATTCTAAGTAGAAAATAAAGATAAACATAAAGGCATCACGCCGAGTAGGACTAAAAAGGAATTTTTTTTCGGAAGCATAAATTTGTGATCTGATTAAAATCTGGGGTATATTTGAGGAGAATATATGTAAATAAAGCGAAAAAAATTGCTTTAAAAAAAAAATTAAGGATAGAAGGCTTTGCAAAGAAAGTTGCAGTCTTTGGGTCAAATAGAAAAAAGAATCTTTTCGTTCTTTTATGTCATATTATAAGGAGGTTAATTCTAAAAGATAAATGTTTTAACCTAAAAGATTGAAATTAACCTAAAGATTAGATAAATAAACATCTATATATCCTCTGAAAGGTTATGGTTTAAGTAATTGCAGCACTGGAAAGGCTTGCGGAAAAAAAAGGCCCAAAATTGAGACATACAGAAAGGTATGCCGATGTATATGTATAATCGTGGAAAAAATATATTACATACAGTATTGACTTTGTGTACAGGGACTATACCTGAAATATGTGCATAATTGTATAGCGTTTTTTTTTGTGTTTTTGTTCTTTGTTCTTTTTAAACAAAAAGATACAGTCAGCAGTTGATGCTGGGCAAAGTGTGTAATACCTGCAAGATATTTGGTATTGAAAAATACTTAGAATTAGTATAAAAGAAAATTTTTTTTCTTGAAAAATATCAAAGAGTGCTCAATGTTTGAGGGGAGGGAGGTTTAAAAATAAAAACATAAGTATAGGTAGTGATGAGGTACTACGTATGAAATTAAATTTTTTCACTGTGCATATATGTGTATAGGGCATTAAAATCGGAGTGAAATTTTTACATAAGAGTGATAATTTTCATAAAGAGTGAAAAAAAAATAAGAAAGTGTCTATATGTTATTGCTAATTTATGTATTTACCTAAGATTTATTTATTTTATATGTAACCTTATTTAATTGGATAGTGTTCCAAAAGTTGCATATTAAAGTACTTTAAAATTAAAATATTTTAGGAAACGAAGTAAAATCTAAAATTAGATATCAGCTGACAAAAGTATTAGTTTTTGTGTATTATTTAAATTATTTGGGGAGGAGTTAAAATAAGTAAATATGGCAAAGGTTACTTCACTGAAGTACTGCAGAAGAATTGATCTGGTACATTTAGCAGACGTGCTAGACGTAAAAATTGCAGAACATGACAAAATAGCGATAATTATCGAGAAAATACAAAGTTCGGATAGTTATGATGAGCAATTTGCGCTTACGCAAGTCGGGTTCATAATAAAAGACAGGGAGGATCAGCTGGCGCAGGAAAAAGAGAGGGAAAGATTAGAAATGGAAAGAGAAGAAAAACAAAAAGAAAGAAAGTTTCAGTTAGAACAAATTAGGTTAACGCAAAACGCGGACAGAAGAAGCTCCATTTCGAGTAATAGATCAGAAAGAGCGCCTAAAATTTCATTAAAGGGAATTATGCAAAAATTCGATCCAGAAAAGTCCGATATCACTTTATTTCTTAATTTATTTGAAAGACAAGCCGAGAGATCCGGGATAGAAAGCGACGATCTTGTGACACACTTGTTGGCATTACTGCCCATAGAGATTGCAGAATTAATATTACGCGAACAAAAAGAACTAGTGGACAACTTTGAGCATGTAAAATCAGTTTTATTGGCAAGATACAGACTTAGCCCAGAAGTGTATCGGCAAAAACTAAACAAACATGCGAAAAATCCAAACGGCCCTTGGAAAGATCTAATTTTCGAATTAAATAGCTTTCAAAACGGGTGGTTAAATGGTATAGGTATCACAAAATTTGAAGAGCTAAAGGATTTATTAATAACGGAACAGATTAAAAGGCGTGTGCCGGCGGAGATAAGGGAACACTTCATTGATTCGTGGGCGTCGTATAAAAATCCGGAAACTCTAGTGAAATATCTGGACGGCTACGAAGAAATAAAAAGCGTGCAAAAACGGACATGGAAAGATAGGTATTCGGCGGAAAAAAAGTTCGAATGGTCGAGAGATGAGGAAAAAGAACCGGAAAAAAATCAGGAAATAAAACCAAATTGGCGAGAAAAAAATGATAAAGAGGACAGGCAGAGAACTTTCGAAAAAACGACGAAAAACACTTGTTTCGTTTGCGGAGATCCGAGCCACTGGAAGCGAAATTGCCCAGAAAATAAGAGAAATATAACAAACATTGCGAATGTTCATCACATTCAGGAGGGGACAAATTTCAAAGAGAATTTTAAACCTTATCTAGGTCAGGCGCATATAAATGGAAAAAAATGCACGACGCTACGAGATACAGGAAGTCAGTATGACGTGATTCCCGAAAGATTAATTAAACCCAATCAATTAGATGGTAGGGAAATTTACGTAAAACAACCGCTAATAAACGATGTAAGAAGGTTACCTACGGCGGACATTACATTAAATATTAAAGGGTTAGGAAGCTTAAAGACGAAAGCTATAGTGGCGGATAAAAGCACAGACTTGTCATATTATATTTTGGGTAACGACACTCAAAAAGAAATAGATAAAATTAAAAGAAACACCTCCCATAATAGCTTCAAAACGAAACCAGAACTAAAAGGCTCTTTTGCTGAGAGAAGAGGAGAAAAAGAGAATAGCTCCCAGTCAAATATGACAGGAAAGATTTTAGATGTGAATTCGAAGGGAAGGGGTGTAAAAATGACACAAGAAAATAAATACGTGAATTTCGGATTAGGAAAATCTGTGTCACGGAAGGAAAGAAAAGAAAAAAAAGCAGAACAGACCAGACAATGGTTTAAAGAACGTTTTAAAAATCATAATTCGGGCTACTCAAACGGTAAAGTCAGGGAAAAGCCGCAAAATAAACAGAAGGAATCGGAAAACACCGAATACAAAGCCAGTAGACAGGGAAAATTTGGAAAGATGCCAGCAAAAAGTGATCAGGCTAAAAGCGACAGAAACATGGGATTTAACAGATACGTTAACAAAAGGGATGCATCGACGTGGGACAAAGGGTCAGGTTTAAAAGAAGATAAGTCATACGACCAAGCAAGTAGTACGATGCGAAAAAGAGTTAATGCTATAAGTACCGTGAAAGATTACTCGGAAAAACTAGCGGGAAGATTTGAAAATTCCCACAATCAGAGTAAATATATTGTTAAATCCCCTGAAAAAAGCAATGAACAACAGCATGGCAGAGCGAATCCATATATAAATACACTGGTCAAAGTTAAACTGTTGTAAAAATTGAACAAGTTAAACTCTAGAATAAGCTAGGTGTAATATATTAATTTCTATTTTTTTTTTGTGTGTAAATATTAAAGTACTAGATTTAGTATGTGGTTTATTTTTATAAAGTGTAAATTCTTAATGTGCCTAGAATGGTAGGTACAAAAGGATAGGATAATAATAATAAAAACAAAAGGTTTAAAAATAAAAGGTGGTTGAGGTAGGTTGCGAAGATAGACATTAACTGTGCAGCCTTACCAGAATGCTATTACTACTAAACCTGGAAAAGATATCAAGCAGGCAAATGTTAGGTGTAGGGCGAAATAACGCCTTGAAAAAAAAAAAAAGGTATTAAAATGTATATATTTTTCTTTATTTTCCTAGTAATATGTTTTGTTAGAGGGTAGCGAACTAAATGGATGTCTTATACCAGAATAAAATGTGTATATATACAAATATTGTTGTAAACTAATAAGTGAAAAAAAAAAGGAGTAGAATGGTAAGTAATGATTTTCTTTTTGATTTTTTTTCGTGTGTGAGCCATTCATTAGATTTTGAGCTACCTTATTGTCATGAATATTTCGTCTTGCAGCCAAACTATTCACTTGAGGAGGGGGGGAGGGGTAGTTGTAACACTTCCCGCCTCACACAGAGAGAACTGAAAGCAACACCGTAGGTGGCACTGTCACTACTAAGTGGCAATCGAAATATATAGCAATTAGCGCATCCCTTTGATACAACGGCGTGTCAAATGTGATGATAGCTCGACCACCCATCGAAATAGATGTATCAATTAGCGCATCCCTTTGGGATAACGGGGTGTCAAATTGACTATCGTTCGACAACCCGGAGCACAGCTTTCAAGTACCGAAAGAGGTAAGATCTTTCCACGAACGGAGAAAGAGGGGTGCAGTGCGCAAAGAAGAGTGGAATGCACAGGTGCACTCAAGAAGAGGATAAAAGAGGGAGAAGGGTGAGAGAGAGGGACTTGACTTGTTGCCTTGGAGAGAAGAGCGTAGAGCACAGGGTTGCGTGGTGCTGGGAAGATGCGAGACTCTGAAAAGTCTGCGGAGAATGCGCAGACTGTATGCATCAGGTTAAGCTGGCTGCCACCTCTTGATTAATTCCCAAACTGGACTAATGAACTTTATGTTGTGATTAAAATACTATGATTGAATAATCTGTTTACAGATGTACTTAAAATGTAAATAAATTACAATTAGATTACTAAAGCAGAGTAGTTCATGATCATAAGCCTCGGAAGTAGCCTCACCGCTTTTCGCTACCAAAATCTACTAGAGGCTTCACAATATTAAAATCGATTCTTTTATCTGTCGAGTTCTGCTTAAATTTTATCTGTATTTTAATTATAAACAAAGTTACAGTCGTTTAAATTTATAGCTATTACAGCTTTTGAATTGTGTTTAAAAGTTATTTTTAGCTTTTTCTCAAAATGAAGTTTTTCTACTTTTTACTATACGCAAAACATCCTAAATCTCAAAAATACGCATGGAATGCCACAAAATTTTTTGTACTTCTTTAACAAATGTCTTTTGAGAGAATAGACTACACTCATGATAATACATTAAACAGTTTTATGTCCTAGAGAAAATTATTCTGTTTATTATTTAATTTACAAAATGGCAGTACATTGTTTTATTTTTTGAATTATCACGTTATTCGGAATTGTCGATTTTCGACATAGTTTTGAGTATTTTTCTCTTAAAAAAATATTTCAGGATAATTGCTGAAATTTTTATATTTTTTCAAAGTTTTAAAGTTAATGTCATTATAAAAAAAATGGATAAGAAGAGAAAATTTTAAAAATTTCAAAAAATCCCTTTCGAAATTATGCGGATACATTAAAAACTAGTCCAAAATGTGTTTCTTAAAAACAACTAAAAGCAATCCCATCAACTAACATCCTTAAATGTTAGCTTTTCATAAACTGTAAGGAGTACTTTTTTCTGCCGGTACATTTGTTTACTTTTTAGAACATGTTCAAAAACAGTTATAGTCGGCTCTCGTTAATTCGAATTTGTCGGGACCACAAGAAAAGTTCGAATTATGGAAAGTATGAAATGAAAAAATGCTTAATATGGTATTATTACAAAGGAATAGTGTTTTTTAAATTTATTTCGTCTATTATCATTAGAATATGACTTAATATTAAATTAGAATGTATAAATACATAAACTAATTAAAAGATTAGAAACAAGCACAATGGAAGAAAAATTTGAAGCATCACTGATAGACAGGCGGGGCACTAACAAAGTGGATATCAAATGCATGGAATAAGATGTATACTCGTTCGGAACAATTTTCACAAAAATCAAGGAAAGGAAGTTATTTAAATGATCGAAATCCGTGAGAAAGAAAAGAAAAATGATAAATTGGAATTCTCGTTATTTCGAATTAAACGAAGTCAGAAGAAAAATAGTTCGAATTAATTAAAAATTTAAACGTTATTGTACCATTGAAAATTTTGTTACTTCATGTTTAGTCCGAATTAAACGAAGATTCGAATTATCCGATTTCGAATTAACGAGAGTCAACTGTATTTTAAAAAATTCTTAGATTTCATTAAAAATAAGTTTTTATTTCAAACATTTTTCTTTAATATTACATTTTATTTTAAATTAAACCGCCTTTGATGCAGTCTTTTCCAATGTAAATAATTTGTTAGATAATCCAAAAGCATAAAGGTACATTGCTTTATAAATTTACTTGACTCGCACTACTGGAGCACAGAGGTAAAAAGTTTTAATTTTCATTTTTTCGGAATATGTTTTGAAACTTAGAGTGTTTATTAAGATGCATAAAATTTACGACTAGGCTAAAAAAAGTATATACATTTTAGAATTTACTAATTCTTTACTATAAAAGCCCTTAAGTGGCCTACTACTGGTGCGTTAATTTACCTTACACATAAAAGGAATCCTTTGTACATTTAATCTTTGTTTTATACTAACATCATTTTAAGCATGAAATCACATGATTAAAATTTTCAAAATTGTGCCCATATTTTTGTATTTCATACATTACCCTTCAATGCACCGGTGATACCACATTTGGCAACACACCTAAAAAAGCTATAATTCTCACTATGTGCCATGAATTTGGCAACTAGGATCGCTGCAACTGATCAAGAACAGTCCAAAGAATGGAATAACACTTATTTTGTCCATGTCAAATGGTTGCATTTGTCAAAAAAAATTAGAATTTGTTCTACAAAAGCAAATAAATAAATAAATAAATAAATAAATAAAATAAAATAAAGTAAGTTATTAAGGCAAAATTTGCTTTCATTATTTTTACTGAATACTTAAAAATATTAATAAAAGAAAAGTTGCAGAATGTTAAGCAAATAAAATAAATTAATTTAAGCCATTTTAATTACAAAATACAGTCGACTCTCGTTAATTCGAAATCGGATAATACGAATCTTTGCTTAATTCGAACTAAAGTCTCGAAATTTTCAAAGACAGAATAACGTTAAAAATTTTCATTTATTCAAACTCATTTTCTCTTGACTTTGTTTAATTCGAACTAACTAGAATTCCGATTTTTCATTTTTCTTTTCTTTCTCATGGATTTCTGATCATTTAAATAACTTTCTTTCTTTGATTTTTGTGAAAATTTTTCAGAACGAGTATACATATAACCCAGTGCAAATGATATCCACTTTCTTAGTGCCCGTATGTCCATCAGCGACGCTTTAAAATTTTCTTCCATTGTGCTTGTTTCTAATCTTTTAATTAGTATATGTATTTATACATTCTAAATTAATATTAAGTCATATTCTAATGATAGACGAAATAAATTAAAAAAACACAATAACATTAATTCCTTTGTAATAGTATCATATTGAGCATGTTTTCATTTCATATTTTCCATAATTCGAACTTCGGATAATTCGGACATTTCTTGTGGTCCCGACGAGTTCGAAGTTCGAATTAACGAGAGACGACTGTATAGTAATACATTATTTAAAATTCCTAATTATGTAGATAGGGTACACGCAGTGTTCTCGCTGACATTTGACCAACATTAGTTATTTGGCTAATTAAAAATAAAAAACATTCGCCAAATAAATTCGCCGTGTAGTACAAAAAAAAAAAAAAAAAAAAAAAAACTAATTATTTAATGTACCCCCTTTTTTCAATATGTTCTAAAATAACCTAAGTCATTAAAACTGCGACAACGATTGTTATTAATCTAATTACAACAATCCGCTACAAGTATATTAAAAATATGTGTATATTAAAAAATATGTATACATGCATATGTATAAAAAATTAAAAAGAAAAGAAAGAAAAATCAAAAATTGAGCACTAGCAATTTGGCGAATCTAATCGCTTGTTTACTTGCCAAATGAAAAATTTATCGCAATTTGGCGCAATGGCGAGCGACAGCGAGAACCCTGGGTACACGCCATAAACAATCAAATTTTAGCTGAAAATCTGATTTTTTTTCTTTTTTTAATTACTATTTTATCGATATATAAATATCAAATTATTTTTTATTTTCATAAATAAAGAAAAAAATACTACAGTAAAGGGTTAAACCGTTAATCTACTTTCATTCCCATGTATGCTGCTGTAATTTGTCTGTTGCGTAATGTCTAGTGTTGTTCTATCAAAAGTTTCATAGCATTTTCAAATAAAAGACGGATATAATTTATTGCAAATATAACATTGACGTATGCGGAGAAAAATAATCAACTCATGTAACTCATCCAAAGAAAAATAACCAACAACTCATTTAACTAATTCGGAGAAAAATAATCAACAACTCATTTAACTCATTCGGTGAAAAATAATCAACAAAATTCATAGACTTTTCTAGGTCTCGGAATCTATATCCGGAGAAAAGTATTATCTTCAATGCTCGTAAAACCGCATGAAATTACCAGGGCGTCTGGCACCAGTATTTTGGAATAAAAAATGTCTATTTATTTTGTAAATACAACTCGTAATCACCTTGTTTCATTACTGATTACACTTTTCTGCAATTGTTATTAAACAAGGCATAAAATCTTAGTAAAAATTTGTGATAAAACTATGTATACCCTATATCTTATATATAAACATAAAATAAAATTTTAATGTGTATGTTTTAAAAGAATGTAACTTTTTTTCCCTTTCGAGATAAACTAATTTAAATTTTAGGTTTAAAACTTTGCTCTTAAGGAAAAATAAACACCAAAATAAACTAATCAGCTTCAATTTTAAAATATTTAAATGCTCTTTTAAAATACCATTTACTCTATTGAAAAGTATATGGCTCAAGCGAACTTTTACTTTTATATGTCAAAATTTTTAAAACTTTTTAAGCGCGTTCATAATTATGTAAATACGTAGCATCTATAGTCGTTGTTCAGTCCGCCTGTAACAAAGCAAAAAATACCCAACCAAATCGTTTGAAATTTAAAATACATTATTGTTGAATAATTTTGTCGAAAATCTTTATTTTCTAATAAATTCGTTTATAAATTCTTGTGTAAGTTAATTATTTCAAACAGATTTATTCCGTGCCGGTAAGGGTTAAAAGATAATTGCAAGAATATATACACTTCCATCTAAAAATAAACTATCATTCTTTTCAGTTGGTGTGAGAAGACTTAATACTACCTCTGACAATAAAGTTCGGTGAATGAAGTCAGAACGACCCATCTGGCAACACTGGGGAAACAAAACGCTGCACCTGCATAGAGGCAAGTGTTGACCATCTTACCCCACCGTTGTTCAGCCGAGTGCCGTTTATGTCCTGCGTAAGACGTGCTTTACGAAGTGCTTGTTCAGTGTGTTGGTTCTTAACTGAGAACAGGAAAATGAACGAACAAAAGATCAGTTTAAAATTTGGTTTTAAGCTTTGCAAGACACCGAAAGAAATTCATGAGGGATTGTACAAGTTGAACATCCGCCATACTTGTCAGATCAAAATCTTCCAGACTTCCTATTTTACGTTTGAAACTCTCTTTGAAAGAGATTTGACCATATTGTTGATATCCAACGAAACGTGACAAAGCTTTTGAACTTTATCGCAAAAGAAGACGTCTTGCGAATTTCCCAGGACGTGTATAGCAGATCTCAGCGGTGCATACTTTTGGGAAATGACTATTTCGAAGGATGATATGGTGACTTTCGTTAATATTTCAACTACATTAATGTTACAGGACTATTCACCGAACTTTATTGTCAGAGGCAGTATTTTCTCCAAACCATGATTTTTTACATTTTATGATGAAGTACAAATATTCAAAGTTTCTTAAATGATTGTTTTGGTGTAAAATTAACATTTCTTGTTTTTCTTGTAAGCCATAACAATTTGGGAGAATTTAAAAATATTTTAAATGACAACTTTAGTAAGAGGAATTGAGGGATATACAGTCACTCAAAAAAGTATAGGGACATGATAAAATTGCACTAAACTTTATTTCCTATATGACTGATGTATGCGAAGAAAAAAAAGAGAATATAGTACATTATACTTTGATGAATGCAAATCATAATAACAAAAACAAAATGTATATTTTACTTCAATTATGGTTAATATTTAAAATAAAAGAATTAAAGTCAAAAAAAGTTCTCAAAAAAGTATTGGGACACTATCCAATAAATTAAGAAAATATTATGAAAGAGATAGTTAATACCGTGTTGGGCCACCATTATGCTTTATGACTTCTCGTAGTCTATTTGGCATAGATTTTACTAATTTTGCACAAAAGGATGGTTCAATTTTGGCCCATTCTTCGACAAGATACTTTCTTAAATCTTGCTTGTTAGAAATAGGGTGCTCATAAATTTTTTGCTGAATGTAATCCCAAATATGCTCAATGGGATTAAGGTCCGGACTCTGGGCAGGGGTCTGAATCATACCAGGACAATGATAAAGAACCCACAACTTGCAAATGTAAGCATTATGTTTCGGGTCATTATCCTGATACAATTTAAAATGTTGTGCAATTCCCAAGTTATTTGCACTTTGTATTAAATTCCGTTTTAGAATGTCAAGATAGACATATTTGTCCATTGTACTATCAATAAGTTCTAAGATTCCAACACCAGTACTCGCCATACAACCCCACACCATTTGGCTGCCACCTCCGTATTTTACAGTAGGTCGTAAATTTTTGGTTTGCAATTCTGTATTTGGTCTGCGCCAAATTTTTTGTTTGCCATCAGATCCGAAAATGTTATATTTGCTTTCGTCCACAAAAAGAACATTTTCCCAAAATTCTGCTGGCTGCTTTAGGTAGGTTTTAGCAAATGCCAGTCTAGCACGTCGGTTTGCTTCGCTGATATAGGGTTTTTTCCTAGGTACTCTGGCATGAAACTTGTATTTTCTCAAGATATTCCTGATAGTTTCAACATTTGCAGATTTTCTTAATCTTTTTTCAGTTTCCAGAGTCAATTTAACTGCGCTAGTTCTGGGGTTAATGTGAACTTGTTTCACAATCCATCTCTCTTCGCGTTCATTAAATATCCTTGGACGCCCTGATCTTTGTTTGTTTTCAACAGTATTTGTTTGCTTGAATCTGGATATAATATTAAACACAGTAGACTTACTCAGTTTTAAAATTTCTCCTATATGACGAACTGATTTCCCATTTTTCCAGTGATTTATAACCAGATTTCTCACATCCACAGAAATATCTTTGCTTCGCCCCATCCTTACACGAAAAACACAAATACGTATACTGAAATTTAACGTCTAACATGTATTTAAAATGTACTTTAAAAATACTGGAGGCAAATTAATTTTATTAATACGACAAATGTGTTTTAATTCTCTGTTTTCGAAAGTGTCCCAAAACTTTTTTGAGGCCTACTTGAGATTGTATAATATTTATAAAACTAGAAAAAGCTGCTGTTGTAAAATATTTCAGATTTATTTATACATAATGCTTGCCAAACGCTAAATCATTTCATTTTTAATGTTGTTTTGGCGTTAATGTTATTGATATTTTTATAAATAGCTTAACATTTGATATTTACCAAGTGTCCCAATACTTTTTTGAGTGACTGTATATGTGATAAGAAATTTCAGCTGCTGAATAAAGATAGCTAGTATAGTATATTTTTCTTCATCTAGATATTGCTGGTATTTTTTAAAACAATTTAACTGATTTTAAGAATTTATTTCATCTGGAGCATATATACTATGTCATAGCCTCCAAGTCTTAAGTTTTTTTCCTACCACTGTTTTTTAAGAGAGAAATTTGTCATTTAATCATCGAAAACACTCGTACTTGTCTCGACGAGCTATTGGGCACGTTCAGCGGAGTCATCGGTTGCGTACCGGAAGGATCGGTTAGTTAAGAAAACGTTTAGAGCTACTAACCGATACACAACCAACGTCGTACAGCAGAAATAACCGAAGTCACTGGTAAGAGACCGAACTAACCAAGCAAAAATCTCGGTTAGTAGGATCACGTTATCGGTTTGTTTTATTTGAAAAAGAAGAACAACATATATCTGACTTGTGTGCTCGACATGAAGCCTGCTTATAAGCCATCGTCAATATACAGGGTGGAGATAGCACACAAGGAAAATATTACAACACAAGAGAAGTACAACCAGGAGCTCCACACAAAGAGTGTGTCAATGGAGCCAGTGGGATTCGAACCCACAACCTACCACGCTCGCAAGCGATTAGCGGCGTCATGTCTAAATTACTCAGCTATGGAGGCCCCATTTGTTTTATGCGAAATTTTTTTTCCCAAGTACCTTCGTCGTTCCAAGCCCAAGCTCGCACTCTGATTGGTTGTTGCTCTCGGCACTGTTTTCACGTAACTTGGCGATAACCATACTTGGCGAAAAATACTTCGCTCGTAAGTGAACGAGTCAACCTAAAACCTAACCTACTCATTCTTATTCTTCCTTCATTCTTATCCTCGTGGTCTTGTGCTCTTGTGTGTAAAAACTTTTAAAGAGTACAGCTTTCAGTAAGACACGTTCCATCCAATACAATGCTGCAAGAGAAAAGTTACTTTGTACTCGGTTCGGAAGGAAATCAAACTCGACGGACGGAAGCATCTATCGCTACGCCAAGTATGATTATCGCCAAGTTACATGAAAACAGTGCCGAGAGCAACAACCAATCAGAGTGCGAGCTTGGGCTTGAAACGACGAAGGTGCTTGGAAAAAAAATTACGTTTGTTTATTTTATTTTATTGAACAACATACATCTGACTTGTGTGCTCGACATGAAAGTCTGCTTACAAGTCATCGTCAATATACATGGATGAGATATACAGTTAAAAATCTGCTGTATTTTGTTGCAATGCACTCCGCCACTTGTATAAAAAACGGTTACTTGACTGCATTATGGAGCATTCTCATTGGACAGAATAGAGATATTATATACAAGTGACGGAGTGCGTATGCAACAAAATGCAACAGATTTTTAACAGAACACTGTTCAGTTCACACTTTGGCTGCAGCGTCACTCCACTGCTTTTATAGAATACCTCTCTTCTGACCAATGAGAACGCCCCATAGCACAGTGAAGTAACCGTTTTCTATAAAAGTGGTGGAGTGACGCTGCAGCAAATCGTATAGATTTTTAACAGTGTATAGAACAAGGAAATTTTCCAACACAGCACTGTAAAAAAAATTGCAGGAACGTTGCCTCCATTTTCAGAGTGTCTATTTTCTGACTAACAATAACACTCTATAGTCGTTAATGGAACGAGCCGTTAATTCATAAACTGGCTCAGTCTAAATTTTTATGTGTTACATAAAAAAATGGCCAAATCTGTATTCTTTAATATTCAAATATAGTAAAACCTCTGAATAGCATAAGCCTCATTGAACAAATTCCCGTATCGGGTCCGGTTGTTCTTAATTTATTTAGCACCGTTTCAAATCTACGTCACTTCCTCCAGTTTTATCCAATAAGATTGCTGAGCTCGGCTGAGCCAATTCGGGAATTAACTGCTTGTGTTAATGGAGCGTTCAAATTTGCCAGAAAATAGATGGCCTTTAAAACCGAGGCAACGTTTCTGCAATTTTTTTACAGTGTGGAGAGATACAATCGGGAGCTCCAAACAAAGAGTTCGTGCAATGGAGCCAATGGGAATCGAACCCAAACAATGTTCTACGCAGGCAAGCGATTAGCGGCGTGGTGCCTTAATCACTCGGCCACAGTGACCCACCTGATCGGTTATATTAACATTTATGACAACAACAATAAAAGACTAATTACAAAAAAGTAATACAGATGTCGCTACTAGTAAACAATACAATGAAGCCCAGTGAATGGGCGTGTTCAGCACAACTTACCGGTCATTTACCGGTTACTTACCGATTGTAGACAAGTACGAAATAAAAATCAAGGTCAGTGTGACGTCGGCTACAATTCAACAGGATAGTTTTCATTGGTGCCACAATTCGCTTTCGTAGTGCCCTCCAATCGGTCGGTAACATTGGTTACTTCGGTAAGTTGCGCTGAACATGCCCTATCTGTCAACTGGTTAGAAACCGGTCACATAGGTCAATTCTGCTGAACTCGTTCATTAAAAGCTGTCATCGGTGTAGAGCAAATAAGTCTTATGTGAGTTCATAATTAACTTAAATACGTGCAAGCAAGAGAGCGACTTTTCTATATAACATTTTTATGTGCTTTTAAATTTCATATCTCTGTAAGTAATTGTATGTATATAATCTAATATAGCATATATAAAAATGCATATTTGTTTTCATAAAAATAGAAAAAAATCGTGCAGTGAAGGATTAAGAACCTGCACTAATCGTGGGAAGAAACTCAAGCTGGTGTTAATCCTTAGGGGGGTGTTCTTTTCAAATTTCTCACTTGCATTTCAATATGTGTTTGTGATATTTATTTATTTTCATAGATCTGAAATCGATATCAATTTTCGTGCATTTATACTTTTACTTTTCTAGATTTAAAATAAGTACTTTCATTTTTGGAATGAAAGAAACCATCCTCATATTAAGAAAACTGTCATCATAATAGAAAAAGTACAGAGACATTACGGGACTTGATCTCGGGTATTCCAGTGACCCCCCCCCCCCCTCCAAAAAAAAAAAAATCTGAAGATTTTATTTCTAGCATTATCGTTAGTTTCCCCGCGTGATATGTGTAAGCTTTTGAACAATTTCAAAAGCATGTAGCATGTTGCACCACACCCTCTTTGCCAATTGATCTTGAGTATAGCTCACACGGTCTCCAACGTAGAAATAAAAAAATGCAATGCATTATCTTGTAATGGTTGTATAAAGATAAAATGCTTAAATTGAGCGATGTTATGTTCCATTGTGTTTAAACAAACATAATTGTTTAGAGAAATGCCATTTACCATAATTTATGTGTATAGGATTGTGCAATAAGAACAAGTTGAAAAAAAAAAAACTTTTCACTACCTTTTTACTTTTTTAAATAGCAGCATTCATAAAATCGGATAATCTTTCTTGTAACCAAAATGATTTTCTAACACGCGAGTATAACTTTACATATTTGAATGGTGTAGTCGTTTGACACACATGTATTTTTCTAAAGTTTCAGACAGTTGGCACAGGATACTTTTAATATGTTAATTATTATACACACAATTTTTTTTTTGAGGGGGGAGGGAGGCGACGTAAGGCTATGCTAATTTTTCCTATAAGATGATATCAGACTTATTTAATTTGTTCAAAGGAATATTAAATAGCGAGCTTAATTAAAAATAATTATAGAATAAAATCATTCGATTAAAATGAGATTACAGAATAAAATTGCTCAAAAATTGGTTCAATAATAAAATAGCTGTATTGAAAACTGATTACATAATAAAATCGTTCAATTAAAATCAACAATTCGTTCTATTCAACAATCGTTCAATTATTAATCAACAGCATTTAAATTTTCCTTTCACATAATATTGATAGTTTTTCTTTTTTGTGTTTAACAACAGAAAACTTAATATAAAAGTTCGTTGATAACACTTGAACGTTTTGAACTATGTGTACAAACCTATTTCTCAGCACTTAATTTCAAACTCAATGGCGTTAACTAAAGCGCTTTTCACATTTTGTCAGTTAAAAAGAATAAGGTAAACATGATTACTGATTTCATAAGTCTTTATAATTAAATGCAGAACATCTGCGAACATAACTTTTTAAAGTACTTTTTACATCGAAAATTCTGTTTTCACGTAATTCCGAAATCCTGACAAAGTAAGAATTTAAGGAGGTCTCATGAGTCTTTACCTGGTGGTGCAATTTAGCAACATATCACTTTTTTTTTTCTCAGTCCCTATAGAACAAATATGAAAAAAAAATCATACTAACTTAATATTTATTCTATTTAAAATAATTTTTAATATTCTATATTGTGATTTTATTTCTTATGTTCTAATTTTGATTTAAAAAGTTTTTTGACTTACATCGCCAACGAGCAAGACTGGCAAAACTTGGTTCAAGAGCCTCCCCATATATTGATAATGATGTAAAACTAATGTATCTTGAACTTATTTTTCATTTGTAAAGTTTTATTTATTTAAAATTATTAAATTTTCAATAAAAAATTATTTTAACCTTTTTTATAATATAAATTTTAAATAAATAGCTTACAAATAAAGTATAAGTTCAAGATATATTAGTTTTACATCATTACTAGTGCTTTGGGGGCTCTTTGACCAATAGTTTTGCTACAGTCTTACGCGCAGTGGATGCAAGTCAAAACACTTTTTTTCTTTTATCAAAATTAAAAAGTAAAATTTTCAATGTAGAACATTTAAAAAAAGTTATTTTAAATAGAAGAGATATTAAATTTGTCTGTATTAAAAATTTTATGAATTTGTTTTATAGGAACTGAGGGGGGGGGGGGGATGCGACATGTGGCTGAATCATACCAGCAAGTAAAAATTAAGACTCCTAAACTCCCCAACTATTCATATCAGATTCTCTCACTTGACAAAGATTAATGAACGGCTATAAAAAAAGTTTTCTTCTGTTAAATTTTACACTTTTAGTTTAATGCAAAATATTTTAATAATTATTCTAATTGTAAATGCACGAAAAAGAAGTTAGTGTGATGAGTGACATAAATTAACTTTTACCTGTAAAACTTTTGTAAGCTTACATATGTTTTTAAAAATATTGACTCTTAAATTATGAGAATGAGACCAAATATGCGTATCGAATAAAATTGTTTCTACTGAACTCGCCACGGTGGTTGTCCGCCCAGAGTAGAGGAAAAAAGATGAGTAAAACGATGCCGTACTCTACGGAAACTCGTATTGAATTAAATTTTCCCTGTCGTATTTAAACTTGAATTAGTTCTTCAAATAGAAGTAAGTTTGGCTCCTCCTGAGATGTAACTTCTAAAAGTTACGTCTCGCTGAGCGCGTCAGCATTGTGATGTCACTCTTTGTTTGTTTCAGCCCGGAGAGGTGAATTTAAACGGCCTCAAGTGTCAAAGAAGCCGATCTATAACGTGTAAGTTAGATTTGTTTTATTTGAAAGGCTGTTGCCACTTTATTAAATAAATATTTTGATTTTCAGATAGTGGAAAGACTAATATTTGCCACCCAAATTCTCATTAAACGCCTAAACAGAGCGTTTTGTTTTAAAAGAACTAGGGATCACCTTTAGTTTGAAGGGCAATGTGTTAAAGGTTTTTGTTTTGATCTTGCAGTTTAAATCTTCTTTAAAGAGCTTTTGCTGTTTATTAAATAAATGGTTTGATACTAGTATGAGTATTAGTCGCTCGAATTACTTCATTAAAGTGCAAAAAGGATGTTATTTGCTTTTGCAGAAAGTTAATTATCTTTAGTTGAAGAGGAAAGTATTAACTTGTTTTTAGTTTCATTATGTTTTGTAATTTTAAGGTGTAAATTGTACAACTAGTAAATTTCGAAATTTTTAATTTATAAGTAATATAAATTTAAACATTCTTAATGCAAGTAAGTTAAGCTTTTTTGTAATATAATTATTTGTATAATGTTGCTATATTTAAGCTTGTTTTCTCCTAGTCTGAAATATTAATTTTTTGAAATTCGGCAATCATTCTTAAAATTTTCAAGGTTCTATTTATTATAATTTAAATAGCAATAACGACTGATTGTTTTAACAATCCCTGTTGCAATTGCAGTTATGCATATTTTTAGATTTATTATTTACTCATTCATTTTTCATATTATGGCATTTCTTTTTTGCCTGCCAAAATAAAAAAAAATAAATAAATCAGTATTTAAAATTTTATCGATTAAAATTTTTGACGTAGAAAGTGAAACTGTATTAGTTTAGGGGGGGGGGGACGAAATAGAATCATAATCAAAAGGAAAAATTGTTGAATTTAGAAAGAAAATAACTTTAAATTATTTTACTAAAGATTAAAGTTTGAAAACGTGCTTTTGGCGGAAGGGGTAGAGATAGCACAAATGAGATTAAAAACCCCAAGTCTCATTTTTTTTTTTTTTTTTTTTTTTTTTTTTTTTTAAATCTGAAGATTGATTCATCAAGGTTAGTAGCCAGAGATCATTTTTATTCTACTTTCGAAACTAAGTCTATTCATCATCTACATTAGGGAGAAGCCTTTATTTTGCGAGCCTTTTGAAAACAGGCTCAAAAATACAAAAAGACCGATATCGTATCGAAATAAGCGAAAAATCTATCCGAATATGCTCGCAAATATTTTTGCAGAAAGTTGCTTTTCTTTTCAATGTGTTTTCTTCAAACTTAATAACGCTGGGAGAAAAAAAAAAGTTTGCGTATAAAAATTTGCTATTTAGTTTGCGTTCCTTGAAATGGGTTTGATATGCTATTTAAAAAAAATCTAATGTTCTTCGGGAACAAAATGTGATAAATAATTGAACTTTGATATAAGGCTTTTGTTATGTCACTTGAAGCACTCGAGGTTAACAAACGCCAACTGTAAAGCAGTTTTTGAAGAAAAGGTGATAACGATTCCGATGTTGACATCCTGTCTGTCAAAAGGAGAGTTCCTTTCTCGTCTCGAATAACTTACTTTTTTTATAAGCTAATCCACTTGGCTTTACCCGGGCCTGTGATAATAACATTAAATAAACCTCACATTTGTACGATTTTAAATCTTTAACCCGATTTTCAGAATTTATATTTTTAAATGAGAAAATATCGAAAAAAGTATTGCTTTTTAGTGGTAAAAACCTCATAAGACATTTTCTTGGTTTTTTTTTTTTTTTCATGTCATTTCATAGATAAGTTTTTGTTGTCCGAAATACTTGTATAAATACTGTAATCCTTATTACAATTTTATGCAGTGATGGAGCCCCTGTACATTATACTGTTCATCTGCTACGCCAGCTATGCGTACAACAGGAAGAGTGTCGTCTTCGCCATGCCAGTGTTGAAAGAGGAAGGACTGGACGCAAGTTATGCCGGCAAGTCTATTTTCTTTAATACTTTTTGGTAATAAGTGCTTAGACTAGAGATCTGCACGGGCTGGGTTTGGGCCGATTTCCATTAACGGCATTCGGGTCTGGCCAGGCCTTGTCACTAATATTTTCGGGCCGGTCTCGGGCCTTAATTTTTTCCTTGGAGTATCGGGCCGGGCCTAACGTTTTTTTTTTTTTTTTTTCGTACGAAGTCGAGCCTGATTTTATTCTTTCTAGTCTTCACGGACCAAAATAATAAATTCCTTTTGAATCATCCCGTATGAAAACTAGTCGTTGGGGGGCCACCGTAATACTTACCCATCATGGATATGTATATGAAAATAAAACATGTGAAAACTATGTATACAATGCATTGCAATTCATAAACAAAATTTAAATATTGTTAATATACATAGTAATGTTATATTAAAGAACTGCTGATATACCAAATTCGACAAATTATATAAAACGCCAAACTACTCGAGTAGTACCGAACTGCGTAAAAGAAACATCCTTATAACTCCAAAAATAATTCTATTAACTAACAATTAACTGCATCGGATTAAGCGTCTCATTTCTAATTAAAATATACCTTTGAATTGAAATTTGAATAAAATACAGGGTCATGAAAAATCGAAGAATGTGGAAAACAGGATTACAAATATCTCGGCAACTAATAATCCGATCAACTTCGTTCTATATGCAAAAGGTGTGTTATTTTATTGTCTTTTACGTCCATTCCTTAGAACAAAAAAATTCGAAAATTTTTATATACCTTTCATCAGAACGAATTTTTCGAGAGTCCGAAAAAAATAGTTCCGGATAATCGAGGTTGCTGATATTTAATAGGCTTCGTCCCATTCTTACATACTAACTACATACAAAATTTCAAGTCTCTATCTCAATTTGTTCGGGAGATAGAGCGTTTACAGACAGACAGACGGACGGCAGAATTTTTTTTCTAAAAATGTGTTTTTTGGAATCTCCACTATCTAAAACGGATAAATCCGTCAAAAATTTTTCGATTTTCAAAACGATTGCAAGACTTACCCTATAGTACGTATGATGGGTAAGTAATACTTTTCTTGACGTGGCCAATTCTGTTCATAAATCAATAAAATTTGTCTTGGTCCAAAACTTTTTGCAAAAATAGGCATATACTTTTAAGTCGTGAATTCTGCAATTAAACATTAGAATTTATTCTTTTTAAAGAATCGTAGATTACTAAGTTTATTAAAATAGACATTTAAAAAAAAACCATGATTATGACGGAATTTTCTTTTAAATTGAAAACTGCAAATTTCTTTATCTGTTCATTCATGCAAAATGAATACAACATTACGCGAGGAAAACTAGTCGTTGGAGGCCACCGTAATACTTACCCATCATTGAATGATGGGCATATGCATAGCAAATGCATAGCAAAATATATGAAAACATAACACATGTAAACAATTTATAAAATGCATTACAATTCCAAAACAAAATATAAACTTATATTTAAGTATTTTTAACACATAATCATGCTCTATTAATGAATTTCTGATGACCCAATTTCGATAAATTGTATGAAACGCCAAACTATTCAAGTAGCACTGAATTGCGTAATAGAAACATTCTTATAACTCCAAAAATAATAATCATATTCACTAACGGTTTCTTGCATCGAATTAAGTATCTCATTTCTAATTAAAAGATATCTTTGAATTGAAATTCGAATGAAATACAGGGTCATGAAAAATCAAAGAATGTGGAAAATAGGATTAGAAATATCTCAACAACTAATTATCCGATTGACTTCGTTTTTTATGCAAAATTTGTGTTATTTTATTGCCTTTTATGTCCACTCCTTAAAATAAAAGAATTCGAAAATTTTTATATACCTTTCATCAGAACGAATTTTTCGAGAATCCGAAAAAAATAGTTCTGGATAATCGAGGTTTTTGATATTAAATAGGCTTCGTCCCATTCTTACATACTAAGCACATACCAAATTTCAAATCTCTATCTCAATTTGTTCGGGAGATAGAGCGGTTACAGACAGACAGACAGACAGACACACAGACGGACGGCAAATTTTTTTTTTCTAAAAATGTTTTTCGTAATCTCAAGTGTCCGAAACGTGTAAATCTGTCAAAAATTTTTTTTCGATTTTCAAAACGATTGCAAGACTTACCCTATACTACGTATGATGGGTAAGTAAAACTATAAATATTTACATCTGCTAAGAAAAGAAAGTATTTTTTCTGTTCAATGCGATTCCGTCTTAGATTTCACTTTTACCATATACTATTTTTCAGATTTTTGTCTCTATTACATGGAATATGGATTAATTATACTAGTGATAGCTGGAACATTTACATAAAACAAAGGTTCATTAAAAGCATAAATATCGCAGCCTACTATAATTCTGCATAAATGGAGATAAATATGAAAAAAAAAAAGGTAGGTTTTTTTTTTTTTTGGTCTGAACTCTTCTGTAAGAGTAAAGATCAATGTTCTGTAGAAATTCACCTGATCGAGCAGGACAAATATTTTCTTCGTTCTGGCCGGGTTCGAGCTTGGAAATTTCGGCCCGTGCAGACCTCTAGACTATAGATCGGCTGAAAATTCGTTTCGCCCAAAATCAGTTTAGGCGAAAATGTTGCCTAAAGTTCGGCCGGACCGAAACTCGACCAAAACTATTTGCGTACATTCCGAAAATTTCTTCCTTCTGAAATTTTCAACATTACTCAGTCGAGTTGTATCGGCACAAATGAGTCTCTTTATTTATTGCTGTGAACTTCATAGTTATAAATCATGAAACATTCAGGACGTGAGTGCAAATTATAAAGTTATGCATAGATGATTAAACTTTGAAGACTCCTTTTCACGTTCACTAAAAGCTACATATTTAGCAGCAATAGAATATTTTTAGTATAAAACCGAAGTGTTTCGAATACTCTTTTTGAAAAAAAAAAGTACAATAGACATAGCTGCCAACTTTCAAGTAATCTTCCGTAATACCTGGATTAGTTTGATACAGGTTAACGTCATTTCAAACCAGAAAATATGTTTCATTAATCTTTATTTAATTTTAAGATTGTTAGTGAAACATACTTAATTACATTTCTTTGAAAATTTTCTGGTTCGAAACTCATCAAACCAGGGTCAAATTCACTCACGTATTGCTAATAATCTATGTGAGGTTGGCACCTATGAATAGATAATCATTTACAAAAACTATTGTAAAAGATAAATTGAGGTATGTGTATCAAAAACATTTTTTAATTGGATGAAAATCATATAATTAGAAAATAAATCCTTTTGATGAATTTATTTTATATAAAATTTAAAAAAGAGACACACAGCCAACTTGAGCCACACGTATAATTAATAATTATATATATTTAATAAACATGTACGAGTATTGTAAACAATTTATAACTCTGCATTTATAATTTACTTTTTGAAATTTTAGTTTTCGGCCCCAAGAATATATTTCCAAAATTCCGTTTCGGTCTTAAAAACCTGTTTAGGTCGATTCTTAATTGTGACTATTTAACACATTCAGAATCGGTGTTTTGATACGATTTATATAATAGGGTCTAGACGGATAAGCATAGCGAAATGGTCCCTAAAGCTGTTATCAAATTCACGGACTTTAGGCGTGACAAACTTTTCATCCGATTTTAACCCCAACATTTTCCGTTCAAAGAGAGAAAAAGGTTAAAATTGTTTTTGAAAAAGTCGGAGGAAAAGCCTGAAAACCAGTTTCTACTGGTACCAGGCATTAATATTTATCGCCTTCTCCTATCAGTCTCTTATCTGATTCGTTGAAATGTTCGATGTTGTATGAAATGTCTCGACTAGGAGATTTTTTTGGAACAGCGGAAAAATGTTGGGGGAACATTTCTGTTTGCTATCACATTGGATTTTGGGACGACATTTAGCGAAAAGTTGAAGGAAAACAAAGTATTACGAAATGTTGGTGAATCTGATAGTAGCTTTATTCTAATATTTGAAGTAACACGTGGGGGTAATAAGGTTCATCATGAGAATATAAGTGTTTTTAGCTCCTGACTTTCAATTGTCGTTGAGATAATCGGAAGTATGAACCGGCGCTACTATTTTTCAAATACTTTTTTCCCAAAGTACAAGAGACAAAAAAATGAAACCAACGCCGATTATTGAACATATTAGTTCACATTATATATTTTTTCACATTCTTATACAAATTTTAACGTACAAAAATAAACAATTGTTTTTTAAGTATTGATGTAATAATTTTATTTTTACGCCAACCAAAATATTAGGGAATAATGCTGAAAGCATATACTTTTACCCCCCCCCCCCCCCAAAAAAAAAGAAAAAAATGAAAATTCGTTTTTTGAGTTATAACAAAAATGCTTGCAACTTACTAAAATATTCGTAACTTGCCCTGTTTTGTATACTTGCAGAAATACACTGATATTAAGGCATTAGTGAATTCGTGGCATTTTTAAATAGACAGGATGCTCAGTACGCCTAAATAAAAGAATGTTTCTCTGCATGTCATTTCTCTGTAGGTTTTTTTAGTGTTTTTAAATGTTTTATTTTGATTACTTGTTCATCCTTCTCGCGTAACAATATCAAGAACTGAAAAACAAAATAGCAACTTGTGCCTACCATGCCTGTTATGGTTTTCATAACAAGACTACGGGTCTGAACAGTGTGTATATATATAAAGTAACCCTTTAAGAGAGGAGTGGGAAATTGGCACTTGATATCGGAAGATATCTGTAAGAGGTGGTTTTCTATTCGATGTAGTTATCATTTTTTTAAGAGACGAAATGGTTTTTTTTCGGTGGCTTTTACTTTAAATCTGTTATTTTAATTTAGTATCTTTTCTTATTTTCATGAAAGTACAAAGTTATTAAAATCAGTGCAAACTCATAAAATGAAAAAAAAATCTGAAAATGAATTTTTAAATACTGATACAATATTATTAGGGGGAAGGAGGGTCGAGGAATAATAAAATATGATATCAGAAGGATGGGAGGGGGCCCGAAATTGCCAAAAAATTGATAACCTTATACATTTACAGACCGTATTCAGCTTCATCTGCACAAGTGACTAGACCATCGACGTGAAATTATTACGCTAGAAATATCGCTGTATGCCAAAATAACAATGTTTACGAAAACAGCACAAACCTATAGGGAAATGGTATGATTGAAAACATCTTATTTTATCAAACTGCGCATCCTGCCCAAGTAAAAATGTCACAATTGACCTCTGCAATGATACCAGCGCACTTCTGTTAGTACAAACGGGGAAAGTTAGGGATATTTAAATCAGTTGTTAGCATTATTTTTTATAACTCTAAAAGCGCCTCTAATTTTTGGACAGAGTAAAAATACTACATTAATAAATTTTAAAAAGAATATTTTTGTCAGTTAAAATTTCTATAAAAATGCGATAAAATATGTAACTTATAATAATGTATTTTTCAATAATTGGTGTTAGTTTTTTTTTTAAGTTTTGTGTCCGAGAAAAACGCATTTAAAAAAAAGTAAAACGGCGCATATTTCCTCGATTATCTCAATGACAGTTCAAGGTGAGGGGATAGAAAAAAAAATCCTATATTGTATTCTCATAGTGAGCCTTATTAACACACGTGTTATTTCAAACATCGGCCGTGGGAGACATTTTTCTATGCTTATCAGTCTAGGCCCTTTCCCAAAATTTAAAAATATGAATGTCCCACCTTGTAAGGAAATTGGTGAATAGATTCAACTTTTTTCAAGATTAACGATTGTGAATAGTTTATAAGGATTTCCTTAAAGGAGGAGAAAGTCTAATTTTTTTTCGAAGGACTTTCTTTGAAAGCAATATTTTTACAGCTGTATGTTTCTCCTCTTGTAAAATTACTTCATTTCAGTAACCAGTGTCAGTTCCATTCAGGAAATGTGAAAAAAATGTGCTATTCGTCAAGTGACAGTAACTTGCTACTTTTGTTCAAAACGTGTTCTGTATTGCTACTAGTAAATGTCAGCAACTCAACTGCAAAATTTAGCAATGCGTTACTTGACTTCATGATTTTCTCATTGACACTATGCTGGTAAAGGCAAACTAAATCAAAGAAATTAATTTAAATGCTGAAAACGCATGCCTCATTAAGTCTTTGTTTTAATGTCGTTTTCCTTTTTATTGCTTTATTTTCAGATTTATTATTGAATTTGTCTGTAATTAACGAGTAATATGTGCTTAATCTCCTCAATTCTGATATCACCTGCAGGCGACATTAAAGAACACTCTTTAACCCTTTATCTACCGAATTATTTATAAAGAAAATGATCCACCTCAATTATCTTCTTTAATATCTGAAAGTATACTGGAATTTTTAGATAATACTAATTTGGAATTTAGACATGGTTTTTTTTTTTCATTAAAACTGATTAAAAACATCGGTAGTTATTATTTTTTTTGTGAAATATTTAGAAAAATAATCAGATTAACCAAAATTATTTTTGAAACTATCGCAATTCTTAAAAAAGCAATGAGTTTAAATGCGTCATGATCTTCTCTATAAAAGGAAACTCTTTTGCAGGTGAATATGTTTCATAAAATTTTATTTAAAAGCAATACCTATAAAAATGAATAACAAAACTACCACTTTTTGAAACTATTGAGCTTCGACTGTTTCTCTATTCTATCTAAATTTGATCGAGAAGCGTGTTTTGTGTGGAAAGAATAAAAAAAACTTTATGTAGAACTTATTTATTCTGTCTATTAATAAAAATTTTCTTCAATGGTACTTTAAAGTACCGTCAGTGCATAAAGGGTTAAATTAAGTCTTTTTAGTATTGTTACAATTCCTTGGACCTTTTTAACAAATGCATGCATATCATAAACAAGCTTCGACATCTTTAAAAATGTTTAATAACACTGATAAACAAATTTTAACGAATTTTCGATTTCTCTATATACGCTGGGTGTTTCTTATAGATTTCAAGCTGCTGAAAAAGAATATGCTTGTGAAAATTTTCTATCACCCTCCAACTTTGTGAAATTTCATTTATAAGTTTTGGAGTATGTAGGCATCGTATAGGCATTATAATTATATTGCGTTATTCTCTTTCATGTATTTGATTCACACAAACATTCCTTTTTCTTATAATAACGATAGAAGATACAGCAAGAGAGTAGAAACAGATGTCCCCGTAATAAATTTTATTTTAGCGACCTTGAACTGACAGCTCTAGCCATCCCCACAGTATTTGACTTTAACGCACATCCAATGACAGTTGTAACTTTCGGGACGAGTGTACTACTGTTTTTTTGTTCTGTCAGATTTTTTAGTTAAATTTTGATTATAATTATCATATTTTCCTCTACAATATGTAAAACATGTCTAAAGGATGTGTCAATGAACCCGATTCTTTCTGCTATGTGTGGGGAAGCTACCTTTGAAAAATCACCGATGCTCTTTCGCGCCGTTAATAAAGACTGCCTATCATATGTACTTTCGGATATAAAGTAGATGAACAAGGTGAGAAATGGGCACCTCCTTGTTGTACACGATGTGCTATAAACCTCCAGGCATGGATGAAATGTATAAAAAAGTGTTAGTCCTTTGCTATACCCATGAGTGGCGAATGCCGAAGGATCATATAACTGACTGCTACTAATGTATTACAAAAATTAAAGGATTCTCTGCAAGAAGTAAACATAAAATTAAGTACCCGAACTTAGATTCAGCAATGTAACCAGCATTACGTAATGATGATTTACAAATACCAAAACCTCCAGAGAATTTTACATATGACGATGCAGCAGTAGAAATGAAAATTGATGAAACAAACTTCCTCTACATCTGATATGAACTATTCTCCTGGCATAAATGAAGAACCACACCAAATTACCCAAAAAGAATTAAATGATTTTGTGAGAGACTTAAATTTATCAAAGAAAAACTCGGAATTACTTGGATAAAGATTGCAAGGTTGGAATCTCCTGAAAAACAATACAGATATCTATTTATCGATATTGACATAAGAAATATTCGACATTTTTTCAAGAAAAGATGATTTATGCTACTGTAATGATATTAGTGGCTTAACGTCTGATTTAAATTGTCAATATAACTCGGAACAACGGCCTATAAGAGAGCAGCCACAGATAAGACATTTACCGTTACACAAAGCATGAAATTTCTTATTAATATCATTTCTTTTTACAAAAATTCTTCTATATTTTTCTGAAGTTTTATAAACAATGCATACTTTCAGTGTTTTAAATATTAATTTTAAGCTTTATAAGTGTTTATTTAAAAGTTTGTTATTACTAAAATACAAAATGATAAATTTCATAAGGTATATGTGTTGGATAAATACTACAAAATTCAGATTTTCAAGATTTTGAATTTTTTAAAAATCTGTGGGTGATGGAAACTTTTTAATGGCATATTCTTTCATAGTACCACCTAAAATATAAAAGTCACCACATACTTAGTTAGAAACAGAAACTTTGTTTATCAGTGTAATTTTAAACTAGTTTTTGTGATCCCTTGTACAATTTTTTTCTCAGGACTGAGGAGATTAAAGTACTGCTTTGGAAAATAACATAAGAAATTTACTTTCATGTTACTTTCTTATATTTTTTCCCGTGGTTTTATCGCATTTATTTGTATCCATGAAAACTATGTATAAATGAGGAGAAAATTTAGTTTCAAATGTAGATTGTATCTTTTGATAAAAGCGGAATAGCTGACCTGCCTGGCGTTACCCGTGTCTGTGATAACTTTATCCATACCTCGCATTTGAATGATTTTTTTAAATTTCCAATTTTGCCCGAATTTATGTTTTTAAATGATCGCAAAAATGTAGTTTATTAACCCCTTGAGGGGCGGCGGTTTCATAGATATACCACTTAATTTTAATTCCCAACGCCAGATTCGCACCGGAATTTTGTTAAAGAAAATTACGGTTTATTGAATGCGTGAAGTATTTTTTATTTACAAATAAGGTCGTTTTCAAATTCCGGTGTCAGTCATTAATTTCAATACTTAAGCAATAAATTTGCCCTGCCTTGCAAAGGGTTAATGGTAAAAAGACATTGAAAGAAGACGTTTTCTGTTTCACGTAGTCATTTCAAGGTTGAAAAGAAAAATAATGTTCACCACATAGCCCTGAACGCTTAGAAATATGAAATTCTCAAAAGCGCATCAATTTAGTTTCGATACAATCGAAGCTTTGAAAATTCTTTTTATTAGACTTTTAAAAGAATAAATTCTGCAATACCTAAAAATATGTAAAATACCTAAATTAACCCTTTCGGGACCGAATTATTTTTTCTAATTTTCAGAAAAATAATTAATAACATTATCACTAGTTATTCAAATAGGTTAGATAGAATTTAACAAACATTTCATTCTCTGAAAGATAACAAATGTTATTGGTGTGCATGCGTACTACTCAATTCATATGAAAAAATGCCAAGGAAGAATTTTTGGAGATGTTTAAGAATATATTGTATTACAATCAGGTTTAATATATATTACAACTTTCTAATATTTTTTTAGCTTTATTATGAATGTTTCAGGAAAGTAACTTTTATTTTAAATTTAAAGAGTGAAATATCCGTTTAAAATAAAAGAATCTCAAACGGCGCAAAGAGAATTAAGCAAATAAATATTATTGCTAAACGCTTAAACATAATGCAAGTCGCATAGTAAATGCATAGACATATACTGACATTGCTACATATATATTGTAGCTCAAAGGTATTTCTTAAATCAAAATAATACTCCATTTAAAGATATGTACTATTAATAATACACTAGATCAGAAAGAACACAAGTTTTTTAAAATCTAGGGTAGTTTAAAATTGTAAATTTTCCATTTTTGATAATCGTCAGATTTTACAGTTCTCGATCTCTACTTAATTTACTAGATATTAAGAAATGTTTGCTCTAAAATATGTGGATGTGTCGCTAAATTTCGATAAATATTTAATACGCTTCTTACAATATGAGCTACACCTTGCCAAGAAAAAAAAACCCAGCCAACATTAGATGAAATAGGTTTGGCAAAATTTCAAATCTTATCTGAGAATGTTACAATGATATAAAGACATGACTTATTCTCTAAAGATCGGAGCAAGGTGAAGTTTTGTTTATTAAAAATTTTACTAAATAAAAAACTATTTTAATTTATACACTGCTTCTTCGCGAAGAATAATTCTGAAATCAAATAGAAAATGCTGTATTTATTTTGTCAAGGAAAACAGCCTTTATCATGCGCGTGTAATAAAGTACGTATGTATTCAAATGTTAAAAAAAAAAAAGTACATAAAAAAATCTTTCCAACTACTAAGAAAGAAAGTTATATTTACAAACTATCAGTTATTGCCTTTAAATAAAATTTTGCTTTTCAATGATGCCCCCCCCACCCCCATAAATTGCTTTAGTTGTTAATTGTTTTACTTGCAGGGCTGTCACAGACTACTAATTTTTAATTCAAATTGGCACCGCTTTCTTTTCTCTAGAAAATCTTTATAGACACTTTGGCAACATTTACAACAGAAATTGATTTGAAAATTGATATTAGAAAAATATTGGTGCGAACAGAATATCAAAATGGTCGCCTGTGGCACAGGGCCGTAGCTAAGGGAGTGCTATGGGCGGCTCAGCCCCCCCCCCCTAAAATATTTTGAGCCTCCCCTGGAAAAGATTATAAGGTCACTAAATGAATTTCTGTTCCGAAAATTCAAATGAAATTCTGTTGAAAAATCTAATTTAGTTTTGAGACCTTTTTATTGTTTTGCAGAGTTACTACCCTCATAGCATGCATGGTCACAATGACGTCACAATGACGTCACTGTGAGTCACTTTGGTCACATCACAACTGTGACGAAAATGCCACCACTCAGTGACGTCACATTGTGACTGAGATGTGACTTTCTAAAAAAATTTTCACAGTTCGTCACAATGTTAATGTCAAAGTAGTCACAAATGACACACTTTTCACAAATTGGTCACATTGTTACGTCACAAAGTGGTCACAATGTGACGTCCCAAAAAAGCTCTAAAACGGCCATAACGACTTCACATTTTAGTCACTGTGACTTCACATCGACGTCACGTGACGTCACATCGACAATCGCTGGTCACAAAGTCACAATGTGACTTCACAACGACGTTGCAGTGACGTCACCATGCTTTACGGGTATAAATTGTATCTAAAATAAGTGTTTCAACATTCCCTCATCCTATTTGTACATATGAAAGTAACATGTTTAATTTTGCACCAGTTATATACAGAATATCATCATATACTTTTCTACGCATAAAATGAAGTTATAACAGTTTGATAAGAAACATAGTACCTACGATGTGAATAGGCACTCATTTATCTTTTTGCGTCAGAGAGAAAAAAAAAAAAAAAAATGAGCCCCCCTACAATCTCTTGAGTCTCCCCTATCGTTCACTTCTAGCTACGGCCCTGCTGTGGCAGCCCTGCATTTGGATAATTTAGATTTCGAAATTTTTAAATAGATGATTGTGAAAAAATTGTGAAAGTAATTGCGCAAAAATTTAAGGTATTAAGATTTTTTTTTTTAAAGCGCCTTTATAAAGTACTTACATAATTATATTTCGTACAATATTCCTCGTTATATCGCGCCTTCTAACTACACCACTTTTCGCAATCTCTTTCACAATTTTCTCACAATCATCTATTTAAAAATTTCGAAATCTAAATTATCCAAATGCAGGGCTGCCACAGCAGGGCCGTAGCTAGAAGTGAACGATATTCTGATATTTTGATATTCTGTTCGCACCAATATTTTTCTAATATCAATTTTCAAATAAATTTCTGTTGCAAATGTTGTCAGTGTCTATAAAGATTTTCTAGAGAAAAGAAAGCAGTGCCAATTAGAATTAAATTTGAGGTAATATGTATAACATAATGCTTTGTTACTGAACTGAAAGCGTATGTATGTGTAATGTTGCGTGACATGTGACAATCGGGGGGGGGGGCTACATTTATTAACAGCCCCTTGGTGAATTCAGAGTAAACCTGTTTATCATAACCACTCCTCTCTGAAGAGCGCACTATAATTCAGCCATTTTTCATTACTTTCGTGCACACAGATTCTTTAATAAACTTTAAGATTGAAGTAATCTATGCAGTGAGTTGTTTTATTCTATACATACAAAAGATAAAACAAAACCGAAAGTATACTTTCGGACCGAAGAAAAAATGTCAAAAAGGATCTCCGATCGGAGAACGCGAATGTGTGTAACCTCTAAATACATATGTTTGTTTCGGTCATTTAAAAACAATATTGTATACTAATTAAATCATTTTTTAAGCTGCATTTTATGTATTCATATAAATTTGTCGTTTATTCAACTCTGCTCATGGAGATATGGGAGTGGATTCATCGGGACGAACGTCTTAATGTGCTCAAAATACTTAATTATTCCCACCAGGTATTTTTTATTGTATATTTTGTCTCATTTAATCCAGTTTCACGGTTAAATTAGAAAGGGGGAAAAAAAAAGATAAACCGGTAATAAGATTAAAAATTCTGTGATAAATCCTCATCGTGAAGTGATTATTTTTTCTACATTATTCTGTATTAAGTTATATTCTTTGTCTACATGTAATAAAATTTTCTAGAAAAATTTATTATAATGAATTGAATTGGAAAAAAAAATAAATACTTTTGTTATATTAAACTCCATGAGCAGAGTTGAATAAATGACAAATTTATATGAGTAGTACATAAAATGCATCTTAAAAAATGATTTAATTAGTATACAATATTGTTTTTAAATGACCAAACCAAACATATGTATTTAGAGGTTGCACATATTCACGTTCTCCGATCGGAGATCCTTTTTGACATTTTTTCTTCGGTCCGAAAGTATACTTTCGGTTTTGTTTTATCTTTTGTATGTATAGAATAAAAATCGATTACTTCAATCTTAAAGTTTATTAATCTATGTGCACAAAAGTAATGAAAAATGGCTGAATTATAGCGCGCTCTTCAGGGAGGAGTGGTTGTGATAAACAGGTTAACTCTGAATTCACTAAGGGGCTATCAATAAGTGATGTCGCACCCCCTCCCCCCCCCGATTGTCACATGTCACGCAACATTACACATACATATGCTTTTCAGTTCAGTAACAAAGTATTGTTATACATATTACCTCAAATTTAACTTAAAACTGTAACTGTGTTCTAATGGCTTTGGAGACTAACAATAAAAATGATTTCTGTATTTATTTTGTATGAAATAGGATTGTTTAGAACAAAAATTACAAATAACATGCAATAGTAATAAAATATTAATATGAAAGAGCAATTGAAAGCCATAGTATTTTGCAATATTAAATGGAATTTAATACTAAATTTGGCTTTAAATTTCATCTTTATTTTATGAGCACAAAACTTTAGTTTCAAAATAACTTCAAAATATCATCTGCTGATTTTAATATTTTCATGTAACACAAACTGGCACAATTTCACGAATTCCCCCCCCCCCTTTTTCCAAGCGTAACATCTATGGACGCCACTAATCTGAAATGAAACCAACCGGATTTAATAATATATTAAATAAACTTATTCTTTTGAAAGAATTAACTTATGATGAGTGTAAACTAAATGGTGACTGTTTTAAGAGAGAATATTTCTTTGACCTAAAATTTGGTTATTTTGATGTATAAAAGATTAATTTTGGTCAGAAATTTGATGCTTTCGTCAATAGATAATTATAATATCAACTTCACAAAGTTTGAATGAAATCAGTTTAATGTCTATAGACTAAAAAAAAGATGTTTCAAGAGAACAGCTTTAAAGTTTTTTAAAATGAAAATAAAATGTATATGGGTGATTCTACGATAAGAGGTACGGCAATCCGTTTAAAACAGATTTTTTATTCTATATGTTGCTATTTTTTGCAATGAATCGCATCATCTTAATATACTTTATTAAGTAACATCACGATTGAATGCCTAATTTAAACACATTTTTCTGAAATTTCTTACAAAGTCTAAAAAGTCCCCTCCCCTGGCATGTCCCCTTGCCGGTTTCAATTTAACTTTCAAACAATACATATATTTTTTCCGCCAGATGCTTAGCTAAAGTATGTTTAATTGGAATTTAAGTAATTATACTTACGTATTATAAAATAAAAAATAAAATAATTTTGTTAATTTCAAATAATTTTTGAAATTAACTTTTGTCCCGCTTTTTTTGTGTCTCTCCCCTGTCACATTTCGTTCCGCTGAAACAAATATAAATTCAAGGATGGCTATATTGGAAGTAGTGCTTAAGGACATCTATTGGCTTGAAGTTAGCAATACTAAACGCGCAAGTCATTTAAGCGTCACCATTTTTAGTTGTTGCGACGCGTCCGTGTTTTGTAGTGGTTTCGCACAGTGATTGTGTATCTCCCCTGGTAAGTCATAAAACTTATAATATTCATTTAATTCAATTGCATTTACTTGTCTAATTAAACAATACGGTAATACTTAAGGTGAAATACACAATTAACCGAAAAACTAATTCAGTCAGTTAAAAAGTTTGAATTTACACGAAAATGTCTCTCCCCTGCCGTATTTCCCCTGGCACGATAACTGCCAGGGGAGCGAGTCACTGACCAGAAAAAGTTATAAAATATGTATAAAGTGACTTGCCCTTATATGAAAAGGTAAATAAACGGGACAAAAATCATAATTTAAAGGTTTTTGATCAAACTCAAACTTTTCTTTTTGGCCGAATTCTCCATGTTTTTGAACCTCTTATCGTAGAATCGCCCATATACCATTTGATTCAAAAAGAAAAAAAAAAACAATGCTGTGCGACATGTTTCACGTTTTAAACAAATCAGCTCGCAAATTATTATACTTTAAATTTTTTTTGATTAAAAATATCATTTATCGGTAAAATATGCACAATCTGAAAACAATTAAGGGAGCTAGAAATGTTTAAAATGCCAAAAAATGATTGGAATTTGATCATGGATTGAGATGATTGAAATTTTCTTTTTCGTATTTATTTCAAATGAATGCCTTTTTAAATATTCGACAAATTGATCTTACAAAACTAGTTTTGCGACGACTTTTGAAGTCCTTGTCCCCCCCCCCCTTTTTTTTAAATCTTTTTTTTTATACTGGTTATTACTTTGCCTATCTATCATCTAATTTTAGAGGTTTAACTTTTATCTTAAAAAGTTGATATAAAATTGAACTTTTAGGGAAATTTCCAAGAAATAAAAACATTTTAAAAGATAATATATATCAAAATATGCTTATTTCGATACATCTCCAGATAGTTTGACTAAATCTCGCGATAAGTGAGCAATTTCCTTTGATTCAATAAAATAAGGACCATAGATGATATAATTTTCTCATAATAATCTGTTCGATTTTATAACATGCTAAAATGACGTTATTTCTTTATTTGGTGTTAAAAAATGGTGGTAGTTTTTTTTCTCTGGATATTTTAGTATTTTTGAATGATTGATGCTATTAGATTGCAAACAAATCGGAGATTATCATTCGCTATACAGGAAACTTTGATCTATTTTTAGAATTTTGGAGATGAGTAATATTTCTCTCCTGCTTTTGGGAAATGTTTTGCAGAAAATAAAGCTCTATTCTGTGCCTTTCGTGGTTTATATCAGATTACTTTGAATAAACTAAAAATGCACATTTTTTATTGAAAGGAAAACTTAAGATTATTTGGTCAGAAAAGGATTTATTTTTGTAAAATGCTGCAAATGCAATGCTGCAAGTGTGCTACGATTTATCTTTATTTTTTGTATGTATTTTATTGGGATTGGAAGTACAAATGTTAGTCTAAAATTTAGACTGTCTAAGTTGATTAATCCTGCCAAATTACAATAAAACTTTATACGATATAAAACTGTTCCTTTTCATTTTTTTCTTCCAATTAGAACTGAAATTATAGCCAGCATTTAGATATATATTCCATGTTGTATTGTACCCTGTTCTTAACCCCCCCCCCCTTTCGGAACTAGCGACACGTATAAATGTCGCTAAAAAGGCTCAAGAATCCTTGTTTATTATCACCAGTAAAATTTTACTGTAAAATTTACTTAATCAAAGCATTTTCTCGATTTAATTAATGATTCACAAATTAGTTTTTAAACACGTGTGACAAAACATTAAATTTCGTAAAACCCCCTCGCGAAAGGGTTAAATGTAAACAATGCGGTCTTCGGGCTGTAGATCAACCACTATTTCCATACAGAATAAATCGCCTCATTACATTTTTTTTTTTTTTTTTTATGTAATGCAAAGATTATTTGAATATATAATTGAAAAATGACTTTCAGGCAAAAAAGATTGGACACGTTTTAAAAGTCCATTTTTTTTTGCGAAGAATAACAGCTCAGCCTCTCCTTTCTTTAAATAAATAAATAAAAAATAATACAAACTAGTGTTACCCTATTTGAACTTTTGCAGTTTAGATACGAAATAGTCTATTTTTATTGCAGAGATTAAAAAATGTTTATGCATATCAAATTGCTTGAATATGTAGAATACTCTTATTTCTTGTGAAGTTATAAAATGAATTTTGATAAGTGGAAAATAACAATTGCGAATGTCATCGTGATGAAATATCTTTAAAGTAAAGTTCAAAAAAAATTTTTTTGATAAGTTTTAAACAGTGATCTTTTTAAGAATATTTTGTTTGGAAAGGGATTTTATAAATAAGCGAAATTTCCTTTAAAAGTTACAAAGATTGAAGGAGTTTTCAAACAGTATTTAAAGGAATTTTATTAATTTTATCAATAACTTTGTACATCGGTGTACAATTATTCTTTTTAAATGTTTTTACACTTAGTACAATCACTACAAAGAATCATTTGAAATGTATTTTAAGCATTTTCGTATAAAAGTGTAACACAACAATTTTCATACAAAACTTTTAAAGGTGCGGATAAGAAAATTCGTTCGATTTTAATTATCAATGTTTGAAAATTTGAATTTTTCTTGTCTTCCATTCTCAACTTTCTGAAAAAAGACCGCCCCCCCCCCTCCTACCTCTCCATCTCATTTGTATATTACAAAGTTTCTACATAATATATATTGAATTTTTTAAAGTTTCTTTTTAATTTTTTTTAAATAATAAATCTTATTGCATGTTAAATTTACTTTTGGATAAAATGCATTACATAATAAAATTATTTTTTTATTTTTTTTTTAACAGTTCAATAATTTGTCTAAATTTCATACTTTAGCGTACAAAATTAAACGTGCAAAAACACAAAGTTTAGCGTTGCTGAGCGGGGAAGAAATTTTTAACATTTCGATTTTAAACTGCCTGATGTGCAGTACATAAATTGTGTAACAATTATACGTGCTTATCAGTCTATAAACTATTTCAATTTGTATCAAATCTTAAGTGTGATGAAGATTTGGGTTTGGGATTCTTTCACGAATTAGCTTGTCATCATTTATTTCTTGTTGATGGTAAAATTTATGCAAGTATTTATTTTTACCACTTTTCCTATGATTATAGGAGTATTAAATTTTAAGTTGCTGAAGTACATTTTGAAATATGTCAAGTTTGAAATTTTTTCCTAACCTATTAAACCTTTGATTACGAGTTGGAACATATGGGGACCCCAGAAGCCAAGGGGTATAAGTAATAAAATTGAAAAACTTGAAGTGCACAAGCGACCTGGAAATATGCATTTTCCTTTTCAGGTAAGTGATTTTCTAATTATGTGCTGTGTTCTAAAGATAAACCATATTTGTGGAATAATAATCAATATTAATTATAAATTTAAAGAAAACTGAACCCTACTTTTTTTCAGTTATTGAAATGGTAGTTCAAAGTCTACAATGAAACAAGCGGCGATTTCCTACTTAAATTCAGTCAATTATTATTGATATTCAAATTCCACGTCAATTATTTTTTAACTCTGTTTACTTCAAATCGAATTTTTGTCACTTATAAACCCCTTGGCTTCTGAGATCCTCATAAGGTCTGGCTAGAAAGGAATGAGACTTTTTCCTAATTCGGTTATTTGAAGATAATTTTTTACACTTAAAATACTCTCCTTCTGCATGAATATACCGTTGCCAACGACTTTGCTATAAATTTATCCCGCCTGCAACTGAAATTTTAATCGGAATACGCGTTATGTTCTTCTGCAAGTTGTCAAAATAACCACCTTTTTAAAGCTGTTCTTTTTTTTTTTTTTTTTTTTTTTTTTTTTTTTTAAATGAAGCCATCGAAAAAAGAAATCCGCCAGTAGCAGATAGGGGCTGTGCGGTAGTTGGAGTAGTGTTGCGTCTGTCTTTCAGGAACTGGGTCACTTTAATGGATGTGTTGGAAGTTAGCTTAGCAGAAATTTGTTACCCTAGAAGTTTTTTCGCAATTAGATGCACAATCGATTTTGTAAGCCCTAACGACTCCGAAAATTTTCGGACACTCATTCAATGGTCAGAATCCAAAAGCACTAATTTTAGCCACGTTGTTTGAAGTTAAAATCTCGACGAATGCTTAGTTTTTTGTTTGTCATTGATGTCCTCTCTCCCGTTTTTGAAGTCTTTGTGCTCCCTAACACTTGAGCCTTGGACAAAGAATCCTTCCCTTCCAATACACTTATTGTAACATGGCAAGCGTCACAGTAGCCTGTGGTGTCGTGGCCGTTGTTTCCACCCTTTTACCATATATATAAAGAAATAAATCATATTAAATTTTATTCCTAACTTCTTTATTAGAACTGCTAATTATATATATAAAACCCCTCCGTGTATAACGTTTCCGGGGTTCACCGATCCACGAGAAAAAGAAACTTATTGCGATTCGGCGTCCACGTTAGTCTTAAGTATTTCGAGCCGTTCACAAATATTTTAATCGTTCAACTTATGGAAATATACATATAAAAGATTTATTCATCACTCATTTTCTTTAAAATCTACAAAAACTATCTAATTATACCTACAAAAACTATCCAATTATAATGTTTAAGTTCTAAATAAAACAACCAGCAATTACGAGATAAACAAACGATCTAAGCAAGTTAATGCTGTTGCCATTCAAGAATGACAAATTCCAAACCTATAAAAAATATTGTGAAAAGTTACCTCCAAATTTAAAAGCTATCTATTTCCTGACCAATGAAAACGTTCCTTAGTCGTAATGGAGTGTTCTCATTGGTCAGATTTACAGTAGGAGCTGTAAATGACGTCATTACATTTTAATGCACTTTGAAATCTTTTCAGGATTTCAAAAACAATATTTAATTAAAACTGTTTATTTAAGGAAAGCGAAGGTGCGTTTTAATGTAATATTGTTAAATTTTTATATTCGGGTTGCTTTAATTTTTTTTTTCTGCCGTGAATGATTCTTGAGAATGACTCCTTTGTCACATCACGTTTCACTTGTAAATGTTTACTCTTCACTGTGTTGACGTTTGTTTTCGATCGTATAAAGTGATTTTTTTTTTAAGTTTTGGTTAACAAATTGAAGTTTTACATCGTTATAATTTTTTTAAATGCAATGAGCGAAGACGAAAGTCCCATTGCAAGAAGACGACGCTTTAATAATGAACGGCAAATAAGGTGGTTAGCGCGGCAAAGCCAGGAGTCGCGGGATAGAATCGGGCGGCAAATGCCTCATCACAAAAAGTTCAACGCGAAAGAGAGGCAGAAGTCCATCGTGCTCGGGAGTTTCAAATCCCTGAAAATATTGAAGACGAAGAACATTATTGCGGATCGATGAACGTTATTTGCCAGTTTTGTGGTTCCAAAAATTTCAGAGCTGAACGTCCGCATGACGGAAAATTTACAAGTTGCAGCCGTAAAGGAAGACTGAAACTTTAAAAGCCTATAATAAGGAAAATATTTTATCATAGCCTATTTTTTTTTTTTTTTGTTTCACTTGCTATGGATTCGAGCAACCCTGATTAGGGGCCGTCCATTAATCATGCGAGGCTCAAGAGGGGGGGGGAGGGGTCCATAAAAAAAATCACGAAACATCTCAAGGGGGAGGGGGGGGTTATAATATATCACGAGTATTTATTTTTTCGTCAAACGCGTACAAAGTCGAAAGCAGCTTGTAGTGTGACCTTGATTCACCGTTGCCAGACAACGAATGAAGTGAAGTTCCCGCGAACCGCGACAAGCGCCTGCCGGACTCAGCTTGTCAGTGTCAGTTATTCTGTTGTTTTGGCACTGAATAAATGCGTAAATTGTTTAACCTTGTACGTTTTGCATTAAAACAATGTCTAAAGTAGGTGATCTGTATAAAGACCTATTTGCAGAGTATAAGAAGGGAAAAAAACCTAGTGTAGCTAAAAAAGAATTCAATGAATTTGGGCTAACGCGAAACAAAAATATACTATCAAAGAAGAATTTATGAAGTGAGCGAATGATCTTTAACTAGATTACCGCCGAAAGCACCAAGCAAAGAAATCATCTAATATCCTCATTTATTGTTCAAATACTAAAAAGGCAAGTTAAAATTTGTATGTAACTATATCTTTTATGGCCATTGTTCTAATAATAATACTTGAACCTGTATTTTATAATAAATATTCTAAAAAAATTAAGATTCTTTGTAGGTATTAAAAAATACACGTGATATAGGGTAGAGGGGGGAGGGGTAGTCTTAAACCTCACCATGTATCACCAAGGGGGAAGGGGGGGGCGTTAAAAATGCCAAAAAAAAGCATCACATGATTAATGGACGACCCCTTACAAGAACAAAGATTTTTATACATTTTGGATATTTTTATTATTTTCTCTCAGTAACTTTGTATATTATTTGGCTGTAGTTTCACAATATATTCTTTTATAACTGTTTTTTGCCTTACCTTATTCTTTTAAAATTTATGTATTTACCATTTGTTCATTACAATTCCCTCCCATCCACCAGATAGTTTTGTTACAGTTTTGAATGCAAATTTAATTTTTTTTTTTTTAAAGATTTTTCCCCCTTACGTTTAATTGCTATATTTTTCAAAATTATTTAAGCTTAAAGTGGCTATGATTGACCACAGTTGGTGTATCTTTTATTATCCTTTTAAAAATGCAAACACGTCATTTTGACGGGCTATCTTCTAGTTACAAAATAAAAATACAGTCAACATCATATTCATAAGTGAGGTAGATTCCATTCGTACACGTTGTTACATTTATCATCGCCTCTCCCAGAAATAAAGAATCAATACCACACTTCCACTATCTCGGAGAGAATCATCAACCTCCTTCTTCAAGGACTACCCAGGGAATGTCCTCGCTTTTGTTCTCTGCACACCTATTCTGTTCGACCCCTTTCATTTCTCAGAATCTTAGCTCTTTCCCGTCTTCCAACAACTGTCCTGATCCACATTAGAACACCCCCACTGACATACCATTCAATTTTCCTCTCATTATACAAAGGATTATAGTAAGCACTCACGGAGATGGGAAACTGTCTCCTCAGCCGATTCATCTAAGACATCACAAGCCCATTTGTTTAGTTTCACGATCTATCAATTTATCCCGCCTGCAACTAAAATTTTAATCGGAATACGCGTTATGTTCTGCTGCAAGTTGCCAAAATAATCACCTTTTTAAATCCTTTTTTTTATAAAGAAAGATACCAGATAGATTACCATTTTTATGGTAAAATAAAAAATACATTCGATAAAAGCTATCGGAATTCGTAGGATTCAAGGATTTTTTTACCAGAATTTTTCTAAAGTAATGTTTCTTATTCAAGGGAATCCGGGATACGAAAATTTTCTAAAATTTCATTGCATTAATTTTTTTTTCTTAAAATGAAGTCAAATTTATGGTGTACCACTGCTTGACATGCCACCTGCATTCTAAAAAAATTAAAGCCGCTTTCAAACACATCTCTGCCATCAATCCTCATCTTAATTTGAAAATCTAGTTGAAAGCCACTTTAAGTCTGTGCTTTAATTTCTCTCCTGTGAGAATTTAACCAAATTCTTTTAACTTTGATCGATTTGAATATTATACAATTTCGATAAATATTTGTTATTCCTGCTTGTCTATCAATAACCATTTCTATGGTAAAATAAAAAATACATTCGATAAAAGCTATCGGAGTTCGTACGATTCAAGGATTTTTTTACCAGAATTTTTCTAAAGTAATGTTTGTCTTATTCAAGGGAATCCGGGATACGAAAATTTTCTAGAATTTCATTGCATTAATTTTTTTTATCTTCTTAAAATGAAGTTTAAATCATGTTTCTATCTTAACTGGAACAGGAAATATTAATTTTTTTCATTTTGGTTTGTTTTCAAAATCTAGCTTTCAAGCAATGGCTGTCATGAAAACAACTTCTTGTGAAAATGCGTTTTTCTATATGATGGGTTTTTTAACCATTTCTCATTTTTAAGTTGTTGTAAGTCGAGAACCGCTAAATCTAGATGATTCAAACTTGGAACATGTCTTTTTCAATTGTTTTAATTCGATTTTGATTCAGCAAGTTGAAAAAATGTATATATTTACTTTTGAATATTTTTCTAAGCTACATAATTTTCTTTCTAAATTCTTAATTTAAATATTTTTTAATCTTTATTTAAATTTTAAAATTGCTGAATCAAGATTAAAGCGTATATATTTTTCTTTATTTATATGAAAAAAAAATAAATTTTACAAATATTTCGAGTTATATAGATTTTAAATTATCCCACTTTTTTAAATTTTAAATTTTTTCAAAAAATTGTGAGAAGTTTTATTGTGATTTTGTTTACAAATACGGTTAACCATCACAAATAAAATTAAAATTTTTTAACTCTATAAATAAAAATATTATTTAAAAATGTGTTTCGCCCCCTCCCCCCTTTTTAATGAAAAAGAAATCTTCAGATGTAGCGACCTGGACTTCACTACATTTCTGGTACTAAAACACCTAACATTGCCTGAATCGCTTGAAACATAACCAACCTTGGTTATTAAATTGCACTTAATATTGCGCCACATTATCCAATTTTCGAATAATTTTTAGTGTTGTGTTTTTCAGGTCTCATTGCTAGCTGCCAGAACATAGCATTTTGCATCAGCAAGTTTCTCGTGGGCATTCTCTCTGATCGCCTGAATCCAAATCTCATCTTTGCCAGTGGACTTCTCCTCAGTGGCATCGCGACTCTGGCGTTCTCAACGGCCTCTTCCGCCACCGCTTTCTGTTGTCTGTGGTTCCTAAATGGACTTGCTCAAGGATGCGGCTGGCCAGCTTGCGCCAAAATACTTGCACAGGTACTCTCTCATCTCTATATCTATTGATATATCGGTATCGTACATCCGCTAAAAATATTTTGAAATGCATAGAATATTTTCTGGTAGAGGGGGGGGGGAGTACCTTTTTTAAAGGATTATGTAAGATACGAGTACTATTTAAGGCTGTTCTTAAATCAGATTCAGCAGCGCGGGATAACCCACCAATCGGTATAGGCTACCAGATCCCGCGTTGCAACTTTATTTTAAAACAAACTCAATGTCCAAACGTTGTTACATAATGCAATAATTTAACAAAATGAAAGTAATGTTTGCAATTTATGATATCGTTAAAACTAGGGTTGCACAACCTGTGGCCCGCGGGCCAAAAGTGGCCCGCGAGTTTCGTCAATTTACAACTGGAAAAAATTGCAATTTTTTTGCGTATGTCGCAGGAAAAAATCTTCAATTTACCGCTGGAAAATATAAAATTTCAACATTTAAGGTTTGCAAATTTCGTTGATCGGTGCGGTAAAAATAGCCAATTTCATTGATCAAATGTGGGAAAAAAGCGAATTTTGTACATGAGTCTCAGAAAAACGACTTCCCCGATTCGGCACGAAAAAATCGTGAGTTTTGTCGATCAGGCACGGAAAAAACGCGAATTTTGTTGGTCGGTAGCGAGAAATCGCATATTTTGTTAATTTGGCGTGAAAAATACGTCGATTTTGTTGATGATGCTCGAAAAAAATTACTTGCAATAAGTATTGTTAATTGCAAAAATTATTCTCTCTATTTATCGCGCGAAAAAACGCGAATTTCGTTGATAGGGGATGAAGAAAATCGCAAATTTTGTCGATCAGGAAAGAAAAAAAATATCAAAATTCGTCGATAAGGCGCGGAAAAATCGCGAATTTAGCGATGATATACGGAAAATTTGAAAATTTTGTTGATCGGCTGCGAAACAATCATGAATTTTGTCAATTTATCAAGAGAAAGAAATCACTAGTTTCATCTTGCCGCGTAAAAAAAATTATATTTCGTCAGAGTTGGTACAAAAATCGCGAATTTCGTTGGCTGGAAGCAGAAAAAGCGTATTTCGTCAATTAAGGATGGGAAAAGCGCACATTTCGTCGATCGGACATTAAAAAATCGCAAATTTCATTGATCGGAGACTGGAATATTGCGAATTTTGTCGATCACACGCGGAAAAACGCAAATTACGTCGATCCAGCTGTAATAAAATCCCAAATATCGTCGATCGGGGTCGGAAAAATCGCGAAATTTGTCGATCATGCAAAGATAAACCGCGAATTTCGTCGATTAGCTTTGTAAAAATCGCGAATTTCGTCGATCAAACGTAGGAAAAATGTGAATTTTATTGATCACGAGAGGGAAAATCGCAAATTTCGTGTATCAGCTTTTGTAAAAATCGCGATATCGTCGAACAGCTTCGTAAAAATAGCGAATTTTGATGATTAGATGCGGAAAAATTTTAAATTTTTTCGATCGGCTTCGTAAAAATTGCGAATTTAGTCGATCGGCTTCGAAAAAGTTACTAATTTTGTCGATTAGATATGGGAAAATTACGAATTTCGTCAAACAGGCGCGGAAGAAATACGAATTTAGTCGATTGATTTTGTAAAAATCGCGAAATTTATCGACCAACTTCATAAAAAATCGCAAATTTAATCAATCGGCTAGTTAAAAAACGAGAATTTTGCTGATCAGTCGCAAAAACAGCGTAAAATTTCTCGATTGGTTATAGAAAAATTGCGTGTTTTGTAGATCAGGCACGAAAAAAAATCGAATTTTGTCGATCGTGCACAGAAAATCGCGAATTTCGCCAATCGTGCGCGGAAAAATCGCGAATTTCGTTGATACTATGAAGAAAAATCGCGAGTTTTGTCGATCCTGTGAAGAAAAATCACAAATTTTGTCGATCATGCAAAAAATCGCAAATTTTGTCGATCATGCTAAGAAAAATCGCGAATTTCATGGATTGGCTTCGTAAACATCGCAAAATTCATTGATCGGTTTCGAAAAAATCGCGAATTTCATCGACCAGATTTATAAAAGTCAAGAATTTCGTTGTTTAGGCGCGGAAAAATCGCGACTTTCGTTGATTGGCTTTGTAAAAATTGACAATTTCGTCGATCGGCCTCATAAAATTGGAAATTTTGTTGGCCAAGCTCGGAAAAATTAAGAATTTCGTTGATCAGGCGCCGAAAAATCGAAAGTATTACAGATTAGGCGTCGAAAAATCGAGAATTTCGTCGATCTGGTGCGGGAAAAAATAAAGAATTTCGTCGATCATGAGCAGAAAAATCGCAAATTTCGCCGATCATCTTCGTAAAATTATGAATTTTGTTGATCAGTTGCGGAAAAATCGTAAATTTTCTCTATCAGCTTCTAAAAATTGCGAATTTTGTCGATTTGTTTAGTAAAAAGGCACAAATTTGGTCAATCAGGGTGGAAGAATTTCAAGTTTTATTATTCAGGTGCAGAAAATCGTGAATTTTGTTGATCAGATGCGGGAAAATCTTGATTGGCTCTTTTCCTCTCTCCTTCGTTCATAAAGTGCACAATTTTTTCAGCACCAGTAAATTATGCTTGCTTTTTAGCCTTTCAATAAAATAAAACTCCTGAATAAAGTCAAGGAATATTTTTCCATCTTGAAAATAATCCTTGCTATATCTGTTATATATGAAAACGTAAAAATTACTGATATATCCTTATCAACTGAAAGCGAACTTAAAGGCGTAACCTTGCCCTTCCATCCGAAACCATATTTTTTATCCGATTATAGGTCGCAGACCACCTCCTCTAAATAGATTTCTCTCCGTGTTATTGATGTGGCCCTCGACCACGCAGACATATTTGTAAGTGGCCCCTCTCTTGAAAAGGTTGTGCACCCCTAATTAAAACTATTTTAAAGTTTATAAGTGAGTTAATGAAAGCTCTATTTACAAGTCTATACAAGAGTTGTTAAATGTTCTATTTACAAGTAATTTGTTCTTTTTATAAAACGGGAGTAGTAGAAATTTTATGTACAGATTACGATAGCTATTGTATGATTTCAGAATCGTAATTATTGTTTGGACATTTAAAAATATGTTCATTCTTTTCTATAATCTTGACACATTCTATTTTGGAGTAAAGAGATGGAGTTTTTTTACACAATGCTGAATTACTGCTGTAGATGTTCTGAATTTTCGAATATGAAATAGGGAGGTTAATTTGCATTTACCTAGGTAATGAATTGAAGTACCTAATTTGCCACATGTACAAAATGGAGCCGGAGCTTTTTTAATTTTATGAAGATATGTTGGAAAAGGTGCATGATTGGTTGCAACTATATAAAGATTTCTATGTGGTAATATTGTGTTTAAATTTACTTTGGGCATATGTGTATCGCCCTACACTGCTGTAATTCCAGTAAAAAGGCAATGCCCCACGAGTGGTTGATAGGTTGTTCTCGAAACTGGTAGACTGCAGGTGCTCAGTTCGAACCCGATCGTCGCCGTCGGTTAATCGTTCGGAGTTTTCCGTGGTTTTCTTCGAACCTTGGATTTCCTTGCATAAATAAGTTGTTTCCTTAGAAATCCCCCCACGGAGGGCTCTCCCTTCCTTAGGGCCTATATCCCCCGTGCTGATATTTAGTTGTCGCAAATACAAACACCAAAAAGGGCAACTTTGACATAAGTTTTTTAATTTACATTTGTTCGGAAAAGCATCAAATTAGCATATGTTGTTCAGGAACTATCTAATCGTATTCATTTTCATTTTTTTCCCCAAACATGATAGATTTTTCAAAAAATCGTGTCAAACTGGGTGTTTTGAACAGACAATCCGCACAAAAGTAGAAAAACTAGTCATCGAAGGGTAAAACGAAGCCTTGTGATGTCATCGAAAATGCTTCTAACTCAATCGGTAATTTATTGATTTAAAAAAAATTGTTTCTATAGTTGTTTCCGTACTCTATTTTATTTAAATTTTATCAATGTCATCCGCTCATTTTTGCGACTTACAAAGAGAAGCTTGATTTTAACATTTTGTTGTAGACATCATGGCTTGGGAGAAAAGAATCTCGCTAATAAACGGAGTTTCTTAGTTCAATCCCCGATGCGGGAAGTTGAAATTTTCATCTTAAGTTGTTAAATCCTTAAGATGAAATTTCATATTTTTGATCAATTTAAGAGTTTTGTTAGGTTTCATTCATCTAAAATTCATAATATATATATTTTTTAATTCAATTTTCTTTCTATTTAAAGAAAAATCTTTTGCGATTTGTTAAGAAATTCAGCAATTGAAATTTAATTTTAATGTTTTTTCGCTTTTAGAAATTTAAACTTTTTATCTGCATTAATTTTTTATTTAGAATTTTCAAAAAAAAAAAAAAAAAAATGAATTTTATCTAAATTATTTGATTTGAACATTTTTAATTTGATTAAAACAACGTCAATTAATACTTATGTTAAAATTAAATTTATTGGTACCACCATCTATGTAAGAATTTAATAATAAACAATTTGGATTTATAAAAAGGACATATTAAAGGACATTGTTTTGAAAAAAATATTAAACGAAACCCTCAGTACGATCTGCGATCAAACTTATCCACTTGGTTATACATTAGAATGCATATCATTTATAATTGATTTACATAGACACGTGAAAGAATGGTGTTAAAGTACTGATTAAGATCAATAATTGCTGGAAGTGTATTTTGCACTGTGATATGGATTTTTAAATTGATAAAAATTTTTAGTGCATTAATATTATTTCTAGTGGTGTCAAATGCCATCTTTTTAAAAGATTCGCCTTTTTCGTGAATGTGTTATTTTACTCAATATATATTTTTCTTCGATATTTTTAACGTAAACCTTTGTCTCCAGTTGTTATAAATAAGAAATTTGCTACTCTTCAATAATTATCTTCGTTAAAGTTTGACGATATCCAAAACAATTTATGTACTATAAAATTAATTTTTATGACAGTAGCCCGTGACATACAAACATACAATTTTCGGCTTTTTAGATGTTAATAGATCAAATTGTAGCAAAATTAAGAGCCGCATTCTCTTGGAGAGCTATGGTTAACTAAATCGATGAAATTTCCACTCAATGAGGCTAGTTCAATTTCAGCTGAATATGCATTTTTGATCAGATTCAAGTAGCCAGCTCTGTGTTTGATACACGCTCCCAGTTGCAAATAGAATTTGTATAATCTCTCGTGAATTCGTGTCTATTTACATTACTGATGAGGCACTTTAAAGACGTTTAAAACATTTAATGTTATTTTTAAAAATATTTCCTGTGTGCTTCTTAACACCTTCGTTACAAGCGTCACGTATATGTGACCTATGCGGTTCTCATACGAATCCTTGATTATTTCCACCAGCTTTTTATGTAAATTTGACCTTATTTAATCAATTTCTCGATTCAATTGGGCAAAAATTATTTTGAAAAAAACCCCCATAAGATTGAAAATTCTATACAAAGCTCTCGTCACGAAAAAGTTACTTTTGTCTGTATTTTTGTATTTGCGTTTAATTCAAATGATTTCATACGCTTATATACGTATATACCTTAAATACGTGACATGTATATATTTTTTAATGTTTGAAGTTTGTCAATAAAGATCAAATTATACTCAATAAGTTTTAATCTGCATTGACATTTTTCTTGTCTTTTCCAGCGGGCTTCACCCTCTGAGTTCGGGACACTGTGGAGCTTCTTGTCGGCCAGTCAGAACTTCGCTCTCAGTCTGTGTCCTTTTATTTGCGCTTTTATGATAGTCAATTATGGTTGGAGGTGGAGTGTATTCGCTGCAGGTAATCGCTTTAGATATTCTCTTTCAAACTGATGACGATGTACATATACATGTAAATAAGAATGTTTAGGGGATTTGGTTAATAATGTTTATTATAACATGTCTGGACTATATGAAAGCAGGTGAAAGTATTTACAAAATGAAAGAATAAGGGTGGTTCTGGGACATTCGGTTCCGTACACCGGAGCATTCGACGATACTCCGCGGCAGCTCCAGGAGCATGTCTTGCTAGCTTCGCTGCGAGAATGAATCTGTTTCACTTTTCTCTGCTATCAGGCTAGTTGGATAAAACTTGACTGTCAGCAGATAAACAAATATGAACACGTCACTTGCTTCCCGTGAGATAATGCTTAAAACAGCAATGAACTAATTGGATGTTTTAAGAGGCAAACTGCAACTGACATACATACTCTCGAAGATAATTTTCTATAATGCCTCATAAGTCTGAATAAAATAAAAATGATTCTTTATTAATATAAATTGGTTTTAATAGACAAGGATGTTTGCAGTTTTACATTTCTCATTTAGCACAAAATGTACTATTCAAAAACCAAAATTACTATTTTATTACTAAAAATCAAAACACTATTCAAAATTTCTAAGGGGATGTACATATGTTATCAGCTTTTTGGTAATTTTGAACCCCCTCCTCCCTTACGATATCGTACGCTATCCTCCCGCTGACCAATCCCTCCCCTCCTAATGATATCGTTATCAATGTCTATCTTTTTTCCTTTTGTTTATAGTGATATATAGATATGGTGATACAATTATTCCCATATTTTATTGATTCAAATGAGGATAAGCCAATAAAGTACTATATGAATCAAATTTGTATTAAAAAGAACTTTTTAAAAATAGTTATTTAAAAGGATTTGATAGCTTTTTGTTTGCATTCAACAGTACTACTATCTTCTTGTACTTGGTCCCGCACGAGGAGGGAGCGAAATGGCAAGCGGGCATTTTTTAGAAACAAAACAAAAAACAAATGTATTCCATATTTTCGAATTAAACAATTCTATAATCATTTAATAATTTTAATAAATTTTCGTATTTTCATAAATTAAATCTAAGGCTGAAAACAAGATACTGTTTCTAATAAATATTATTTTGATGTAAAGAACTAGTTAATTTTTTTGGCTGGGTCAAAAATGATAAAGATTATCGAAAGAAAAATCCATCCATCTCTTAGAGATACTTTACGATATGTGCCAGACCCCCCCCCCCCTTCCTATACTACCAAAGTGATAAGTTTATAACCGCCCCTAATAACAGTTTAAACAATTAAAAATAATCATTAATGTTAAGTGCGGTAAGGAAAAAGGGGAAGTTAGTGTCTACCAGATGTTAGTGATGCAAAACTCACTAATTTTATAAGTGTTAATTAAAAGTTTCCTCAATTTTGGATCTTCAGTTTCATTATACTTAAAGTTAAAAATACTAAAGTAAAACATTCTAAACTATCTTTCACGATATAGGTTTCGTTGTTGTTTAGCTTTGTGACATTGTTTCACGCATAATTCAACCGATTTTGACAATTATTTCATCTTTAGCAAAGTTGAATTTCCCGATTATATTGCGACAGAACTGTTAAGCGCAATGTACTTGAACATTACTTCAAAATTGAAGTGTAAGAAATATTTCATCCATCATATTTGGAATTTTTCGGAAGATTCTCGAATGTTGACGAAGAACCTTTTGATAAATTGAGGAATGCTTGCATCCATGTAAATGTTTTATGGGGGAGGGGGACATTGATAATCTCTTCAGAAGAAAGGTCAGAAGGGGCAATTATGACCACTTTGTATATTTTCAACTTTTCTTTTTTACTTTTTTCTATTTGGAAAAGTCATATGTTTCGTACATAGGAAGTAACTTTAACCCTTTAAAAACACCTCTTTAAAGACTAAATTCTCTTTTATTTATTTTTTTTTTTTCTAAATGTTAAAATGACGGTTATAATTATCCCATCCAAAATTTCACAATCACTAAAGTTTGGGCGTGATTAAGGCCACTAGTGGGGGGAAATTATGAATACTATATTTTCTCTTTATACTATACATATTCGTTTGGAATAAGTGTGATCATATCATTAGAACTCCAAACTGACAAATTTATGAAAACTTTTGGTAGACATTGTTTGAAACTGCTATTCGGATATTAAATGCTTCATATACTAGTAATAAAGAATATCTAAAAGGAAAAATACATTGAGGTCAATATCTAAGCATGAAACAAAATTTTGCAGTAGTTTTCTCCAATATGAAGGTGGTCATAATTACCCCACCCCCTTATCTTACCTCGAAGCAACAGAAAATTATTTTCACTGTTGCAAGATCAGCTGGCTTCAAAAGGTCATTGTTGCGCTGAACTTTTAAGAGGTACCTTAAACCACAACCGCCACAAACAATGGACTAAATCAGTGGTTCCCAAACTTTTGAACTCGCGGAGCCCTTTTTGGGAAGAATTTCTGAGGTAGAGCCCCTGAACCCAACGATACTCTGTGGTTTACAAATTAATGTTTTTTGTGCATATGGAGCAGAGAAAAATCTGCTGGATAAAAATCCAGGCCGGTAATTTCCAACATTGGACTAAGGTTCTCAGTTTGACCCTTTCCTGATTCAGAAATACTGAATTCATAATAGAAATTTGTTAAAAAAAAAAATTTCTATTATGTAACACTTTAATAGTTTTATTTAATATTACTATTATTGGATACAATAAAATAAAAATAAGGATATAAACCCTCTTTTTTGTATTAAAATATCTAACTTGTATAATCAAGATATTTCAACAAAAATTATACTTAAAAAATTGTGATTTCTGAACGCTTTTAGTAACGAAGTAAACACTCTTTTTTACCCAAGCGATGTTGAAGTAATACTGTTTTGGGGTTAATGACATCCATTTTTAAAATGAGAAATATTCTTTTGGGATTTCCAGTAAGAACTCGGAATTAAAGATAGAAATTCTAACTATGGATTATCCATTGCATTGGATCTTACGTAAAACTATTATTATTTATGGCGAAAACCATACACACACACAGAAATAAAGGTAAGTTGTACAGTTTTCTTTTGCAGAGAGATACTTCTGTGTAATTCCAGTAGGATGCTCGCGAAAAAAGAAAATGCATAGTTCCGTCACCCATGAGTAATTTTGTAACACGTTTCCTCTAGTCCTGCCTATCCATAATAGAATCATTCGATTATGGAATATTTTTTCGTTCTTTTTTAAGTTTCTAGTACTTCTAAATATGCAACGAAAATTAATCTCCTCTCAGCTTCTTTTTTTGAACTATTTTTAAAAAATACATTTAGAAGTAGGTCACTGCTTTAGTGTTTAATTGGGGCGGCAAAATCTATAAGCTTTTTTGTTAAATGCAGCATTGTTAACCTTTCGGGACGAACGACACTTATACGTGCCGCAAAAAGGCTTAAGAATCCTTGTTTATTCCCACTAGTTAAATTTTACTGTAAAATTTGCCTTATTTAATCGGAGCATTTTTTCGATTTAATAAAGCAGAAATTTGTTTTTAAAAACCGGTGATAAAGCATTAAAAACTTCGCAAAAGTTTCTTCGTTCAATCGCGAAGGGATTAACTTTTTTTAATATTTTATTTAAAGTATTTGGTTATTAATTATAGTTTTGAAAAAAAATTTCTTTCGTCTTTTTTTTTTACAACTATGCAATTAAAAACTACTCATGTTAAATGAACTGATACTAGTAGAAAAACTTTACTAACACAATGGGATACATATATGGGATTAAATTTTAGGTAGCTTTCATTACAAAAAGTAAAAAGCTACCTATTGCAGCCGTCCGGAGGAAAGCACTTCCGGAAAATTTTTGTATATTTTCACCGATCATGACCCCCAGACCCCAAAACCACCCTCCGTTCAAATGTTGACATTATATATATATATATATATATAACCATATATATATCTGATTTTTGTCATGCGATAACTAACGTATTTATGAACCGATTTGAATGAAACTTGGTATGTACATAGTACATACAAATGTCTCGACCGAGTTCGTTGGCCAGCATCATTCGCCATTTTGTTTCAAAATGGCGGCCATTTTAAATTTTTTTAAAAATTTAAAATTTAAAATTAAATGCGAAAAAATTAAAAGTTGAAAAATATTTTTCTTTTACGTGTTAGAACTTAAAACAAAGATTCCAGAACACTTTTTATTTTGTCTATATCTTACAAAATGATTGAGTTATAGCACTTTGAATTTTTCTTATGGCTGACATTTTGAAACGATCTGATTTTTGTCACGTAATAACACGCGCATTTATGAACCGATTTCAATGAAACTTGGTATGTACATAGTACATACAAATGTCTCGACCGAGTTCGTTGGCCAGCATCATCCGCCATTTTGTTTCAAAATGGTGGCCATTTTAAATTTTTTAAAAAATTTAAAATTTAAAACTAAATGCAAAAAAATCAAAATTTGAAAAATATTTTTCTTTTACGTGTTAGAACTTAAAACAACGATTCCAGAACACTTTTTATTTTGTCTATATCTTACAAAATGATTGAGTTATAGCACTTTGAATTTTTCATATGGCTGACATTTTGAAACGATCTGATTTTGCCACGTAATAACACGCGCATTTATGAACCGATTTCAATGAAACTTGGTATGTAGATAGTACATACAAATGTGTCGACCTAGTTCGTTGGCCAGCATCATCCGCCATTTTGTTTCAAAATGGTGGCCATTTTAATTTTTTTTAAAAATTTAAAATTTAAAACTAAATGCGAAAAAATCAAAATTTGAAAAATATTTTTCTTTTACTTGTTAGAACTTAAAACAACGATTCCAGAACACTTTTTATTTTGCCTATATCTTACAAAATGATTGAGTTATAGCACTCTGAATTTTTCATATGACTGACATTTTGAAACGATCTGATTTTGTCACGTGATAACACGCGTATTTATGAACCGATTTCAATGGAACTTGGTATGTACATACTACATACAAATGTCTCGACCGAGTTCAACATCATCCACCGTTTTGTTTCAAAATGGTAGCCATTTTAAATTTTTAAAAATTTTTAAAGTTTAAAATTAAATGCGAAAAAATTAAAAGCTGAAAAATATTTTTCTTTTACGTATTAAAACTTAAAACAATGATTCCAGAACACTTTTTGTTTTGTCTATATCTTAATAAAATGATTGAGTTATAGCACTTTGATTTTTGCTTATGGCTGACATTTTGAAACGGTCTGATCTGAACGATTCATCATGTTGCTTTAAAATGGTTTACACTTTATGATATCGTGGAATTTGGTGACTCTCTAAATCGCTTAAAATAAAACCAGGTTGAATAAAAGATGACTAATTTCTAAAAATTCCTATTAATATTCAGTCTTGACAAAAACTAGCATTCACGACGACTTATAAAATCACTAATTTTATAAGATTATTTCCACTAATTTGAGTTTAGTATTTTTGAACAATGTAACTTACTTTAAAATAAATAAATAAATGTATAAGTATATGAAAGCTACCTCTTCCTCCCGGCATTGCCGGAAGGACTTTTGTATTATGGCGTGTACTCATTGACAAAAGTCTAAGCAAGAGGTGGAGCTGAGTAAAATTTTAAATTCTTAATGTGATGACAAATGTAAAGAATTTATTTTTTAAATTGCTATAGACTTATTTCTTACTGAAAAATATGGTAGAGACCTATTAAAAGAAAATTTTAAAGAGGGGCTTTAAAAATATTTTAAACGTAATGTTATTTTGAATCATACATAGAAAGAAGTGATATTAAAGATATTATAACATCAAACTGCGATTAATATAAATATCTTGCAATTTATAAGCATTCTTATAAAAATATATGAAAACCCTTGGACGGTGAAAGGGTTAAATGAATTTAAGTGGTTTATTAAATGATAAAATATACAAAGGGGGGCGCCATTTTATTTACAAGTGTGACGATGAAAATACGATGAAAACAATGAAAAACAATATAGAAAATTTAAATATACAAATAACATAAACAAATTAAAGAATTTAAATTTATATATAAAAAAATAAACATGTATACGCAATGTACACAAATGTAATATGAATCTAACGAGGGGTTGTAAATGATAGAAGACTCAATAAAAATATACTTTTAGCGACAAATATTTTTTTTTCTATGAAAAACAGTACAACAAATTTTAAATAATTAAAAATTAATACAAATAACATAAACTGATTAATAAAAATATAAAAAGAAATATATAGACACATTACACACAAGTGAATCTAGTGAGGGATTTTGAATGATACAAGATCTTTTAAGACATGACGTTTTAAGCGGCAGACATTGTTTTGAAAATTAAATACAATTTTAAAACTAGGATAGAAGATTTAAATAAGTAAATATAGTAAAAATAAAAAAACAGTTTAAGGAAATTATAATTCCGAAAATATGCAATATTTACAATTATTCAATGCCGATAGTTTTTTTTTTTCTTAAAGTTGGACAAACAATAAAATATAAAAGTTTAGTGTGAAAAATGTGCATGAATTGTTTTGCGCAGTTTTTTGATATCTGGTGCAATTTTCGACAACTGTAAGCGAATGTCTGGGTCTGCCTTTAACCGGTTACTGTATTTTATTTTGATATTTGTATAGGTGGAGAATTCAGCTTTACACAGATATGTCGTTGAAAATGGGAGTAAAATTAATTTTACTACGTCTAAAAAGATTTTGTATTTATTTGTCAAATGACACTAAAATTCAGTGATACCTTGCTTTGAAAAGAGATTACTAGATCGTTTTGGGATGTTAACTCTTTAATTCCCATGATAAAACACGTTCTAGAAATTATGTAGTTCAGAAAATTGATTTTACACCAGAAAAATTCAAGGACTAATTTTGTTTTATTTAAATACGGAATGTTCTGTTATTAGTTAAAGCAAATATTACTGTTTTAATTTTCTGATTGAAATTAAGATATACGAATTAAAATATCTCGGGCGGTTTGGGATCCAGAGGATTAAATCAATGAGTGCTTCAATTTTCTCAGAGCTTAAACTGTGTGATTCTGTTTTTACACTTAATGCATATAGTACCCATTTAAAATCGTCCAGTATCTTATTTTGAGCAGCTGGAAAATAATGCTCAAATGAATCTACCAGAGTTTTGAGATGACCTTGAATAACTTTCTGAAATTTTTTTCAGAAACCGTATTACAAAGCAAAAAAGAATTAAAGATAAATATATGTCTAGGAGAAGCTCTAAAGAACAAAACCATTCTCCCTTTTGATTCAGCAAGAAAAGTTAACAGCACTGGACAGGCCTTTTCTGTTTCGATTTACGTTGAGCATTCGATTCAGAACACTGTTTCTTGCAGCTTATTTTAAATCGAATTTTTAAAACATATTAAATGCAAAAAACATAAAATAAAACAATTCAAACCAAAAATATTATATAGAAAATAGGTACATGTATAATGCGAATATTTAAATAGCTTTGAGGTGTATTATTGTATTTTTTCAGCACGGTTATATGTTTATTTTTACATACACGGACAAAAATTCCTACATACTTTTGAAAATCTTTCACTTGGAATATGCTATTTTTTTAATGTTTTGTTTATTTTCCTGGAACACCACGGAGCCCCTGGAAAGTTCAGGCGGAGCCCCAAGGACTCCGCGGAGCACACTTTGAGAACCTCTGGACTAAATAATTATGCACAAAGTAAAATGATTGCATAAAATCAGTGTTCAATGAGACTTTGAAATCCACTTCAATTTGACAATTTAGATGAACGAGTGATTATAATTTTTTTTTCAATAAAACTAATGAGCTGGATTTTTTTTAGCCTTCTAGAGATGGCAGTCACCCCAAAGGCGTGATCAGTAGCGACAGCTACTGCCACGCCGAGGGGTCCTGGTTCGAATCCGGGTAAGACATGGTGTTATCCCTTTGAAGTGATATAAATATGAAATGGATATGCGTAATAAAAATCTTCTGAATTGTCTCTGTGTAATGGATCATTCGAGGCGAAAGCCATAGCTGTTAAAGGCCTCTAAGCAATGTCAAATCAAACCAAATGATGGGGGGAAAAAAAACAGTAACTATGTAAAATGAAAAGATTGATTTAAGTCTATGGTGAATCACAGAGTACGGAACAGAGAATCAACTTTCATACACTGTAATGGCAACTTGTTTAACATGGGATTACGCATAGACAGTAGGGACACGAGCGGAACACTCTGAAACTACGATCATAACATAAGAGAGGTTGCCAATTCGGCGAAACATCGCTTCCTTGGCGACAAATGATAAGGGGAAAAAATACAGCGACGGCTTGCTGTTTCTTGTTTTGAAATTTATGAAAGAATTATGAAATATCTTTGACGTATTCGTCTTGCAAACTATGCATGTGTCTCTTCGTAACATAACGATCTAATAATTTAAACTTGAAGATTCAAGAATAATAACAGTAATAATTACGAATCAATATAAGCGCGGAAATCTAAGATCAAATAGCATAAGCACATGTGCAAAGATAATCAAATCAGCATTCAGCAAGAAGTGCCAAGCAGAATAAGGTTACAGTTAAACAGAAATCACGAGGATAAAAATCGTCAACGCGATGGTTTAGTTTTTAAGTGATCCACTGAGGGCGCTCTTTTCAAGCCGAGTTGAGGCTCTGTTACTACTCTGTGGGGTGAACAGAAGTCTTACTGGGTTGTTGTGACAAAAATAATATGATTGGGCAATGCTATTAAGTTTGAATAGACTTAATAGCATCAGTCTGCTGCAATAGAGATTAGAAATTCTGAAGAAAATATTTTCATTCTAATAATCGCAGTATTGCTCTTGTATGATGTGTAGATATAATATCAACGTAAATCCTAAAACTCCACTGCATTTTTAAAAACTCCATAATTTAGGATTTCGCTCTAAAGATAAAGTAGCTCTAAAGTAAAGATTTCTTAGATCTGTCTTGTTCCCTTGAAAAAGGTTAATAGGTCTCTTCTATGGCATAAGTAAGAGGATGCTATCAATAAAATTGAAAATTGTGAATGACAATATTTTTCTATTCCAGGATCGGTCACGTTGCTTTTACTCGCCTTTTTTCTTCTCAGCCTGCCATTCATATCCAGCCCTCCAAAAGCAAAATCTTCAGACAAAAAAACTGATAACAAAAAAGGTGAGTTTTAATAAAACATTTTCTATTCGAGATTCGCAAAATATCTTTTTAAAATATCCAAAATATTAAATGTTCAGTTCTGCATCCTATTTTCATTTGACATTCAACCTATTTTGGTTCCCAAGAATGCATATGAAGGAAAAATATTTGCAATTGATTTATACTTTTTCAATCGTATGCATGATTAAAAACAAAATTTTGCTGAAAATTCTTGTCCGAATCGACCAATTTTGAATAAGAATTTAGTAGAAAGTATATCTATATCTTCTCCTTCATTTTGAATTACCCTGTATATCTAGTGAATAATTTTTCATCTGAACACAAATGTAAAATTTGCCATTGTGATATTGGCAAAAAAGTAAATTGGCTTGACTGACTAATGGAACCTTTAAATATTTGTTTTATTAAAATGTATGTTTGGTTTTGTCTTTTTAAATCGGAAAGTAATTCGAAAAAGCTTTGCCAACTTGAGTGCCAGAGAAATTTATTTCTAAACTGAAGAAATATTTTTCTTCGTAAAATTAAGATGGTCAGATAAGAAGATAGTATCAAGAGATTGTTGAACTTGGAATACTTAATTTGTTTTTTTAAGAAACGATGCATATTCAAGTATTGATTTATCACACTGCTGGTTTAAAAATTTTAAAACAAAGCAAAAAATAAGATAGAAATGAATCATTCTTAGTTTTTTTTAATATATATTGTAGTTCTCGATTTTCTATTTGAGACTAGCGTTCAAATAAAATGTTAACGCTTAATTTTACAAGCAAATAGAAAACTGAAAATACTATTTAAACTTTAGGAAATAGTCTTAGTTTTTAAAAACTCTCCAAATTTATAAATTGATAATTTCTTACTGATTAATTTCACTCCTATAATCACCCTCCCTCCTACTCCTCCTCCTAAAAAATCTCAAACTGAAAAAAATCTGGACTCCTGTAATTAGTGAAAAAATAACAGGTTACTGAATGATATTAAATAAAATTAACTATTTTGTCCAAATCTAAAACGTGGGTGAAACTCAACGACGACTTAAGGAGGTTAATCACCGCCTTCTGTATACGAAGCTTGAGAGCTGACACAAAAATGGCGGCTGCAGAATTCGGATTTTTTCTTTTTAAACGCACGTACGGTATCCCAAATTTAGGCATCAATATCTTATAAAAGATTCCTCTGATTTGTTTAATCTCTGAAAAATAAAGCGGGAAAAGCTTAAGTTTTTGGTACCAAAACTCCAAGCACTGTACACACGCTGAAAAAAAAATCTTTTTCGACCGCCGCCAAATTTTTTTTTTTTTTTGTCAACATTCAGGCTTAGTATTCAGGGGGCGCTGGGCTAATATCAAAATTTGGCAATTGTTTTATTTCTCTAAATCCCAATGAATAACTCATAAAAACACCTTATTTAACAATATTTTACTGTACAAAATATTAATCTTTTTACAGAAGAGCATCAGAGTCCAGTACTTACTATGTTTATGGATCCTTATATAATGCTCTTATCTATAAGCTTCATGATAGTATTTGGCGCACGCACAGCCACTGTTGACTGGGGACAGATGTATTTGATTGAAGAAAAAAAGCAGAGCCAATATGTAGGTATGTGTAAATTTGTCGTTTTGAAAATCCTGAAACCAAAAGAATTTGCAAGTATAATAATATACTTGCATTGTTATAACTTATGTTATGCTATACTGGCATTGTTATTCTCATATTTGCCATTTTGTGAAAATAAGCAGATCTGTTTTGTACTGCTTCCACATCTAAATAAATTGTATTGAATGTACAAGATCGATCAATCCGCAAAATTAAAAAAAAAATGACTTAATTGCATTAGTTGCTAACGAAGTACGTTAATTTGGAACATGTAACGCAATATATGCAAGAGGGCGGAGCGAAGATCTTTGACTGAACGGGTATAAAATGTAGTGCACTTTACTGGCATGTTAAAAAGAATTTAAACATGCCTTTTATAAGTGAAAACTGAAACAAAGATCATACCGTATTCTAAACGAAGTAAATCTTTTTGTTTATTTTTTGTAAATAAAAATGTGGAAGCGACGTAGATGGTTGGTAGTTCCAAAAAGATCTTTGGTAGTTCTTCATGCAAGTGGAACTAACAATTGTTTTACGATAGGTCAGAAATATTTGCGAATCATTTTCTATAGCTTAACGTTAATTAATAAAAGCAACCTTTAAAAAAAAAAAAAAAAATTGAGATGTTAGCTGGTGTAAATTTGCGCTGGTGCGGAGTTTGCGGGTTAATCGAGCGGGAAAAAAATGAATTTTCTCATTATACGGTAAATTAGTCATTCCAAAAATTTTCAACAGCTCCTACTAAAAGAAATTACTCTTTGAATATTCCAGTTATATATACTTAAGTGGCTTCTAAATGTTTTTTCGACCACAGATAACGTTATTTTACTTCAAAAGTAACGAGCTGATTCACCAATAATGAAATCAATGTCAGAAATGTTTTATGGCGATGGGGGGGGGAGGGGGGGGAGTAATTTCAAAGAGGCTTAGCAAAGAAAATGAAATAAAATTTTACTCGACACAAGTGTACGATCTTGAAGAACTACTTATTCCGAAATCTTTTGTGCCATCAGTAAATATTTGCAAAGTTACTATAAAATAATTTATCGGAAACTTTTTTTTTTTTTCCATGTGATTCAGAAATATTTCACATTTTATAAATTGTTCCTTAAACATGCATAGATATAATAGAAGGAAAATAAACGATTGAAAATGATTTGCACATATCATATACAGTACAAAGTGTAAAGTTTGGAATCTTTGGGACTTTACAGAGTCCGAACTTCGGATTTTCCCGAACTTTAGCTCCGCAAAACCCTTCCATAAAAACAAACATAAATTTCACGACTTAAGAAAGACATCACGTTAATACATCAAGAATTACATACATCTATTAGAAATTAAACAATCATTTTCATTAAATAAATCGTAATAAAATTAAAATAAAAACATTTATGTAAGGCTCCAACACCTGCAAACGAAAATATTCGCGAGCTAATGCTATTCCTGTGGGGAAGTTATTTTCTAATTCGTTTGCATTAAGGCATTTTTAGTTTTTTGCATTCGATAGGCGAGGTTCCTCTCTACAACGCCCTTATTCACTTTTTCAGATATTTTCTATAAAGTAACTTTCAAAACCGGTTCCGAAAATGAAACTGTCTGCAACCGAAATCGAAAAAATGTGTGTGTGGGGCGGGGGGGGGGGAGTAGAGAAACCTCATCTATCAAAGAACCCCCCCCCCCAAAAAAAAAAGTCGAAATGCAAACATGTTATTAGAAAATAACCCCATATAGTGTTAGCTCACGAATCCCTTCGCTTGCAGGACAATTAGCGCGTGATATGGCGCCAACGTTAAGGGGCCAATCACGCGCCAGCGCGTGATGTGGGGTGATGTCCAATAGCCAGTCACGCGCTGGAGCGGGAAAATCTTTCACTGATTCTTTGTTATAAAAAGTAAATCGGCTTCTGAGAAAAACCCACTTCTACAGTGCGGCATTGACTATCATGACATCTTCAAGTAAGCGGCAGCGAACGTGTTAAGAACAAATTGTAACTTTCTTACTTGGTTAACTATTGGATATTTGAATTAATGTGCGTGCTTGATTAATTTAGGTTTATCAGCAAGAAATTTTTAATTCTACACAGCCATGCATTAATATTTATTAATAAAACTTCTTTGCTTTTTAAACAATTTTTTTCACTCTTTTCTTGAATACAGCAGCTGAAAAGTTCGAAATTTAGATTTTGCACTGTATTATTGAAAACTATGAGGCAAAGTTTTATTTTTATCTTTAGTTTGCATGGAATTAAGTGCAAATGTTACTGTATTAGTTCGCTGAAAGTTATGAATGATTCGCGTTTTTTTTTTTCTCTCTAGCCAGTGCCTTTACGAGCAGTTTGGAAACGGGTGGTTTTGTAGGAAGACTTGCCGGTGGATATTTGACTGACTGGGTCATCAAGAGAAATATCGCCAGTTCAAAACAGGTATGTTTGCACCATTTTACGTAACACGACAAATGAAAAACCTTGTAATAATTCAACAATTAGATTTGACTTTACGGTTAACTTTTTTTCCGAATTTCCTATAGTCTGATGATATAGATTTACTGTGAAACGATTTGGCTGAACTTCATGTTCTTTTGCACTTATTAAATGATTTAGTGCAACGCGTCCGTAGGCTTAGTGTTTTGGAGCACTACAAAATGCATTTCACCAGAGCCGTCCTTAGGGGGTGTGCGACAAGTGCGGCCGCACAGGGTCTCGCACTTTGACATAAAACATTTTTTCTTTCATAAAAAGAAAGTATAATCGAAAATCTTTAATATAAATGTGTGATTTTAGCTTGAACAGATAGTGGTCCTGGCATAAAATATAGCCTATGTTGAAAGAGGGATTTTCATCATCAATTTGTAAACATTATTTTTGAAATTAGTTCAATAGTTTTAGAAGTTACTCGTACAAAAACACAAACGCTACTCCTTTATAATAACTAGTTAGGGAATCTAACCCTGGCGCCAGGTCACAGGATATAGGTGAAAACCATTCTTTTTTATAGATAGTATAAATAACATTAAGTAAAGAGACTGAAAGGAAATAGTCCAAGAGTCGACAGCGCAAAACCTTATGCTATCGAGCACAAGGAAAAAAAGCCTTTATTTTATGGCAGAGTAGACATAGAAGAATCTAATGATCCATGTCTGCCGAAAGCGAAGTGCTGCATAAGCCAGAAATGAATACCACTGATAGCTCACTCGTAGGTTTATCATTGTTTTCCTGCATCCAGTTTTCCATATTTTAATATCTTTGATTGTACGGCAAACGCAATGTTAAACCTACGAGCAGGGCCGTAGCTCGGAGTGAACAATAGGGAGGGCTCAAGAGAATGGAGGGGGGGGGGGACTCATATAATATTTCACTCTCTCTCTCTGGCGCAGAAAGATAAATTTGCGCATATTCACATTGTATGTACTGTTTCTTATTAAACTGTTATAATAACTTCATTTTATGCTAAGAAAAGTATATGATGATGAAAGTTTTGGGTACATAACTGGTGCAAAATTATACATACAAATAGGATGAGGGAGTCTTGAAAAACTTATTTTAGATAAAATTTAATAACTCTGCAAAACTGTGAAAAGGTCTCAAAACTAAATTAGATTTTCGGAACAGAAATTCATTGAATGACCTTGGAATATTTTCCAAGGTGGGCTCAAAATTTTAGGGGGAGCTGGGCCGCCCATAGCGCCCCCTTAGCTACGGCCCTGCCTACGTTTCAACGACTAGTGGTATAAAGTTTTGGCCTATGCACCACTTCATTTACTGCGGACATGGGTTACTAGATTCCTCTATTTCTACTCTTCCATAAAAGTTTTTTTTCCTTTTGTGTTCGATAACATAGGTTTTTGTACTGTCGGCTCTTGAACTAAAAGGGCCTCGCAAAATCCTTGCACCCGTCCTCGTTTTAAGCCGTCCTTTATAAGGACGGCTCTGCATTTCACATCATGTATATAATTATCAAATTTCCCAAGAATCAAATCGCTAAAACTATAAATCTTGCTTAGTTTTTTTAAATTAAAGGTAATAAATTCATTGTAACTTGTACCACTTTCAGGCATTTATGTACATATATATATATATATATATATATATATTTCTTTTCATAAGTATATACCATAAAAATATAATTACCTACTAGGTTTGTTATAGAATATTTAAAAAAGGATTTCTTTTATCATAGAGCCCTTAAATGCTTCGATAAAATCCTAATTTAGTATATTGACCTTGATCAGATTTTGTAATACAATGAAAATGATAAAACTAGTCGTTGGGGGTCCACCGTAATACTTACCCATCATGGATAGGCATATGAAAATAAAACATGTGAAAACTATTTATACAATGCATTGCAATTCCAAAACAAAATTTAAATATTGTTAATATGCACAGTAATGCTCTATTAATGAATTGCTGATGTACCAATTTCGACAAATTATATATAACGCCAAACTACTCAAGTAATACCGAACTGCGTGAAAGAAATATCCTTATAACTCCAAAAATAATAATAATATAAACTAACAGTTTACTGCGTTGGATTAAACGTAATAAATGGAACGTAAAATATGGGATTTGTAATCTGATGTGAAATGCGAAAAAACCGATAACTTCACTTGTGGTGCTGCCATCTATCGTCAAACTTGAGTAAGATAATCTATATAATAATTGCAAAATGCTTAGCTTTTTTGAAGAGTGGAAATATTTAACCCTCTCCTAGTAGTTTTTGGAACATTATATTCCGTTCACTAAGCTCCAGTTTTCACTGCAATATAAGTGATATTTAAAGTAATAAAATTCTATAGATTTAATACATTTTAAAACGATTAATAATTATTAAATACGCTTAAGGTCCTTAAGAATTACATTAATATTCGTAATTTTTATAATGTTGAAAGAATATTTTTTGAGAATTTAAAGCATAATCCAGAAAAAAACATTGCAATTTACCCATTTGCAAGATGCTCAGAGGGTTAAAGTGTTCAAACATTACTTTCTATATAAGAAAACCCATGCGAAAAATTAATAGTTATGTATAATAGCCTACAAAAGTCACGGGAAATAATTCACGTCAGTATTTACTGATTTTTGAAGATTTTGAGATGAAAATGTTTTTTTTTTTTTGGAAAGGGAGACATTTCGAACTGGGTTTTAGGATATTCAATTTGGTGGTATTACTTGTTGTAATTGAAAATTTTGAGTAATAACAGACGAAGATTTGGTTGATCAGTTATTTAACAAAAGGATAAATAAACATATCGGTCATCAAAATACTTATTTTCTTTTATATATAACCGGAATTAATGCGACGTTTAAATGAATGCACTTGTTTTATTTTTGCTTAAAGCTGTTTTGTTAATTTTTGTTCCTAATAGAATAGTTTAGTTTTTATATTTCTTTAATATTTGTCAAACTTAAAACGATTAGTGGCTTATAATAAAACCTGTTAAATTATAGGATAATTTTTTAATAAAATTACTCATGTGATGTTTTGAAATTTCTCGTGTTTCATTTCTGATGTTCTAAAATTTAAAATGTATCTCTATTTGTTTCACTTTAATACATATATATATTACCATGATTTAGAATTAAGAGGCATCTTCACTTACGCGAAAACACCCATTCGTTAATGTTAATCTTGTGAGAATATATATCTTTTTTTCATATTTTAAATTTTTTTTTTCATTGGATAGCTAAAGTCAGACTCTTTTACTTTTTCGATTGTTTGCGCCCCACCAGTGGCCGAGAGGTACAGACCTCTCAACTGGTAGACGGCAGGTGCTGGGTTCGAACCCAATCGCGGCTGTCGGCCTAACCGTTCTGAGTTTTCGTGGTTTTCTTCGAACCTTGCGTAAATACGGGTTAGGTTCCCTTAGAAAGACCCCCCCACGAAGGGCACTCCCCCTCTGGTCCTATATCCCTAGCACAGATAATCGGACGACAAAAATAATCCAATCCGATTGTTTGCAGATTTTTCTATTAGTTTACTTTCCACTTTCGGAACCGGCTTCAAAAGTATCCTCATTAAAACAAAGGAATAAAATGAAAGCTAAATGATTTTTGTTGATCAACCTCAGCTGTCCAATGCAAAAAAGAAAATTTATTTAAAAAAATAAGCAAACGCAAACGAGGTAGTAAAAAAAAATACGCAATTGAATATTACTTAACTAACGGGCATTTTTGTTTTTGCAATCCCCCTCCCCGTCTCATCTTTTTTCCCCCTAAATACCGAATTTAGCTGTATTAAGTATATATTTTCTATTGTGTTCTTATTATTGGTTAATTTATATTGTGTCAAGTATTTTGTGATTTAATAGTTGTAAAAATTTATATGTAACATTATCCTTCATTTTTAGGGCGTTCTTTCGAAATGTGAGCAGCGAATGTCTGTTGCGTTCATTTTCATGCTTGTTAACGTCATATCAATCCATTTATTCAAGTTTGCCATTTCTGAAGAATCATCATCTGTAAGTTCTCAAACACTTTTTAATATTTTTATGTTGTTGAATGCAAGAGGAAGAAAGAAATAACTAACATACTAGTCAAAGAGCCGACAGCACGAAATCCTAAGGTATCGAGCAGAAAAAAAACTATTTTATGGAAGTTTAGTAGAAGTAGAGGAATCTAAATGTTCCATGTCCGTCGGAAGTGAAGTGGTGCATAAGTCTAAAATTAATATCACTAGTGGTTACTTCGCAGATTCATCAGTGTTTGTCCTACAGTCATTTCATCTTTTGATAGTAGGAGAAACATAATGATAAACCTATGAGAAAACTACTAGTGGTATTAATTTTTGGCTTATGCACCACTTCACTTCCGGCAGACATGGAACATTTAGATTCCCCTACTTCTACTACTCTTCCATAAAATAAATTTTCTTGTGTTGGAATAACTTAGAAGTTTGTGCTGTCAACTCGGTTTCTACTGTCTATGTTCAATATCTTTACTAAAGCTTTAAAATTAGTTTCGTTTAAAAGCGGAAATGTAAATTTCAAGTGATTTATCGTAAATGACTAAGTTTTAAAACTGTTTAGGACAGAAATAAGGTTGTATTTTCTGGATGTTTAAGATACATGAAAGAAAAAAGAATGCTATCTATATCCGTGTTTAAGGCTCCTGACTCTGCAAACGAAGACACTCGTCGGGGAGGTTTTCTAACAACTCGTTTGAATTTCGACATTTTATTTATTTATTTTTATATTGGATAGCAGAGGTCTTTTTCTACATCGCTCCCTTTTTTCATTTTTTCGATTTTGATTGCGATGTTTTTTAGAATACTTTCGTTTTCGGAGCCAGTTTTGAAAGTGAAAGTAACTTAATAAAACATATCTATAACCGAAATCTTAAAAAAAAGGAGCTATGTAGAAAGAAAATCCCCCCCCCCCCCCAAAAAAAAAACTTATTTTAAAATGTTCAAACGCAAATTACTAGAAAATAACCTCCCCCGTAGGAAAAGCATTAACGCTTGAGTGTCTTCGCTTGCAGTGACAAGAGCCTTAAGTCTAAATTTAAAGCCTGGACCGATTTTCTGCAAACGAGGTATATCTGAATTTATTCCCTGTACCAAGCATGTCATAAGTGATGGTTGATGATATATTGCAACCAATTAAATCGATGAAAAACCGTATCAGCAAATCTAAATTAAACAAAGCCGGTCAGAGGTTCCACATTGCCACCAATCTTTCGCATAGCGTGAATTAATGTAACCCAGTTTAATAACGTTTGTAATTAAAAAAAAATTATTTGCTTAATCTTATTTTCAAATTTTCCAAATTTGAAAATAAGACCAAAAGGAATACCAAATTTCATTTCTTAAATTCTGGCATGAAACATATTAAACCTCGGTTAAATTAACACATTAGTAGGGTTGTGAGTCGGTGTCGTGGGTCTGAGTCAGGTTAATTTTTGAAAAAGAGCGAGTCGCTAAAAACATTCACTTCAGCTTTTTGTTGAACAATTTATTATAAAAGCAAGCGAATTATCTATACCTGCAAGTTTATAAAAGAGTTTATTTTTGAACTGTATACGTTTATAAATATTTAGCTATTTTTCAGTCTATTGGCATGTTAATACTTTAAATACAGGGGAAGAAAACAGGTATATTAACCATATGAATCATTTAATTGGTTCTTTTAATTATGTTCTTAGATTCATGGGTAACACTACTGTAGCATAATTAAGTGAGCTTTGATTTATTATTAGCACCAACAAAATCCGAATCAAGGTTCCGGTCCAACTTTCAATTTAGTTTTCATATTCTATGAACACCCTGTATGCATGCCAGAGTAGAAGACTACCTTTTTAAAATTCTAGGAATCGGAGTCTGTCATTTTTGAGGCATAAATCCACAGCCTTGCATACAGAACTCACCCAAAGCGAATTTTATCCTTTAAACGGAAATCATAATTTCGAAATCGACAAATCTTTTTAACTGTTTTAATAGAGGGAGAACGATCCAAATAAACATCCTGAATGTTTGTGGCATATCCAACACTCGCTCCTTTTTAGAACTTTGTTAAAAAGTTGAAAAGTGCTTAAGCATTCGGTTTGTCTAGCCGTCTGTTCACGATCTAACTCCCGTAAATATACTCGGATTTTCATGCAATTTATAAGGCCTATTGAGGATCATCAAAGTTTTTCATTGCATGTGAAGTATGTACGATTAAAGGTTCATTTGAAGGGACACTAAAAAAAAATTGATTACATTATGGTATAGGGGAAAAAATCATTTGGAGAGTATTTTAATGACATAACGCTATTTAAAATGTCGCGAAATTGATATAAATCACTGAATTTCACTATTAGCACGTTAAAACGGAGCATTTATCTTTTTAAAAAAATTACAGAGGCACACAAGAGATTGTTTACAGTACTGTCTTTCCGTAATAATTGCTGGATAGTAGGTTTTAAATTCGGTGTGCGCTTTTAAAATTTAGTTTTTTGCATATTCCTCTTTATATAAATTCTGTATCTCATATACAGGTTTGCACAAAAGTATTCGCATACCTTTCTCCTTTTGCTGAAGTAGAAATTTTAACTGAAATATTTGTGGGTGATTCTACGATAAGAAGTAATTTGTACGGCAATCCGTTTAAAACAGATTTTTTATTCTATATGTTGTCATTTTTTGCAATGAATCGCATCATCTTAATATACTTTATTAAATAACATCACAATTGAATGCCCAATTAAAACACATTTTTCTGAAATTTCTTACAAAGTCTAAAAAAGTCTCTCCCCTGGCATGTCCCCTTGCCGGTTTCAATTTAACTTTCAAACAATACATATATTTTTTCCTTCAGATGCTAAGCTAAAGTATGTTTAATTGGAATTTAAGTAATTATACTTACATATTATAAAATAAAAAATAAAATAATTTTGTTAATTTCAAATAATTTTTAAAATTAACTTTTGTCCCACTTTTTTTGTGTATCTACCCTGTCAAATTTCGTTCTGCTGAAACAAATATAAATTCAAGGATGGCTATATTGGAAGTAGTGCTTAAGGACATCTATTGGCTTGAAGTTAGCAATACTAAACGCGCAAGCCATTTAAGCGTCGCCATTTTTAGTTGTTGCGACTTGACTGTGCGGTGTAGTGGTTTCGCACGGTGATCGTGTATCTCCCCTGGTAAGTCATAAAACTTATAATCAGGGGTGCAAAAATCTAGGCGCCAGCAGGCAGTTTCTCACCACAAAATTTATTTCGTTTTTCTTCGTCTAATATTTCGTGTAAAATTCCTGCTACAATGCTATTAAATTTTGAGCGAAAAAAACTTTAAAATTTTAGTGGTGAGAGACTATCCTCTGGCGCCTAGATTTTTGCACCCCTGCTTATAATATTCATTTAATTCAATTGCATTTACTGCCCTAATGAAACAATGTGGGAATAATTAAAGTGAAATACACAATTAACCCAAATACTAATTCAGTCAGTTAAAAAATTTGAATTTACATGAAAATGTCTCTCCCCTGCTGTATTTCCCCTGGCAAGATAACTGACAGGAAAGCGAGTCATTGACCAGAAAAAGTTATAAAATATGTATAAAGTGACTTGCCCTTATATGAAAAAGTAAAAAAAGGGACAAAAATCATAATTTAATGGTTTTTCATCAAACTCAAACTTTTCTTTTTGGCCGAATTCTGTTTTTGAACCTCTTATCGTAGAATCACCCATGTATCGCTTAAATGAATTGTATTTTGGAATGCATTTTATTAATGGATACAAATTTTTATATGATGTACAGGATTGCTAAAAAAATTCGGATAATTTTTCGATTGTAGATGAAAACGGCTGAAATTCGGTTTTGAAATGCGTTATACATTCCATATGATGAAATGAGACGCAATATTTTGATTTTTTAAACCATGCAGTTTTGTTACGTTATTCTGAATACGTTTGAAAGTGCTTCATAATCTATGCTTTACGCATGGCTTTTTCTTTTTTAAATTCGTATTACATAACGAAAATGTTTTTTTTCCCATGTTGAATACTAATCTAGCACACAAATAAACTTGATAAAGTTTTTTAATGTTATGTTGACTCACGACAGATGTAGATAACTTTCAAATTATAATATTGTTATAAAAGAAACACCTGTGGTGGTTACTCGATAACCCCCCATATGTTTAGTATAATTCAATTTTATTAGCCATTTTATTTCATATCACCTTCCTTTTTATTAATGTTCTCAATTTAAATTTTATTTCGGTTTCGTGTATTTTCATTTCGTCGCCTGTAATGTTTTCTTTCTTACTTAGCTTTCGAATGTTCCAAGCCGGTAAAATCCTGTTCGAAATCATTCCTTCCGGTTTTGGAGATCGTTCGAGAACATTCTCGCTTGTTCTTTGGGTGGAACTTCCGTTTATTCGGACACACCCCTAGCCTATCAAATTCGTTTCCACAGGTGACGTATTTTAAGTCATTCAGCACAGGGCCACCTGCTTTGGCCTCCCCTCTTTAGGTGTTTATCAATTCTCTTTTTAATAAATTCATATTTCTCCATACTTTGCATCGTAACTTGGCTTATTTTGTCACCTCCCCCTCTTTCGCTCGCTGCCAAATTGGCGTATTTTGGGATTCCAGTAACCTTTTCTCTTTTTCCCCTGGGCTCTCGGTCACCTGCGTCAGTTGCACTGTTAGACACCTGCCGTAATGGATGCGGTCGGATGATTGGAAGTTTTGGGTGGAATTTTTCGGGGCATGTGTGCGTGCGCCCCTCCAGACCGTTGTATACGGGCAACTTTTCAGGCTGCTATGATCACGCCATGGTTTCAGGAAAGGTTGATTTTTTAAGGCCGCCAGGAGCAAGGCCCCTTCAAAGGCATCCCGAAATTATTGTGTAAATAAGGGCACACCATGGATCTTCTGTTCGTTGATCTCGTGTTAGCTTTATAACTAAAGAAGAATGTCGTCATGTGTCTTCTAAATATTTTTTTTATTTTTATCATCTCATCATTAATAATTTTCTTCAACTGCTTTTTGTGCTCAAGTTTCTTCAATAATCTTTTCATGTGATCTCCGTACTCTGAAAAGCATGCAGAGGTGAAGATTTTCTTTCGTGAGTTGAAGAATGTTCTTTCAAGAAGTGATCTTACATATTTACATAACGTATTGACTTTATAATTTCTTTCGTCATTTTAATTTGCTATTTGGCCCATCTTCATACAAATAAATTTGAATATTCACGGGGCGTTCCATCGAAAATATTGGTGCATATCTATATAAAATTCTCGTCTGATAATATATACATATTTAAAACATACATATATTTAAGTGATGTTTCCTTTTGAAGAAAATGATGTTATTTTCCTTTTGTGTGTTATGAGAAATTTTTCAAGTTCATACTGTCAAGATATATCAAAAAAAAATGTGTTATGATGAAGAATGTTGGTTGAGTTTGGAATATATCAATTTAAAAATATATCTTCATTTGTAAAGTTTTTACTATAAAACAAATGTTTAATTTTTATGAGAAACAAAAATGTTTTCCATAAAGAAGATATTCGATTTTTTTCATGAAAGAAATACAAGTATTTCATAAATAAATAAATATTAATCGTCAACCAATTTGTGTATTAATTCCTGTATATGTGTCTGGATTTACTACTCATCATCTGCCAAGGACTTCACAGGTAACTTTACCTTTTCTTCAAATTTATATTTTATAATTTTGTATTTAGTTTATCATCTTCAAGATTAAAAGAATATTTTTATTATTTTAAGTGAAGTAAGGATGGTCACTTTAGGGTCGTTTGCTGGCCTCCATTCTTCGTAATGTACCAGTCACTATCACGATCATTTTTTGGCCTAGTTGTGGGTAGAAACAAATAAAAAGTGTTTCTCCTCCCATCTCTTCTTCTCACCCACAAACCAAACACAACATTACTTATTTTCTTTGGTGCACTGACCAAAGCGTGTCCAACATTCCATGACCATCCATTTTTCCTTTGCCACCATCGTATTTTTGTTATATTTATACATATTGTCGTCATTATCTTCAGTTAATTCTTCATTATTTTTCAAGTTATTTTCTTCATACATTAATATTATTAATTATATTTTATTGAGAGTGGTGCAGTAATTAATTGCAACATATTGATTCTATACTGAAATAATATTTTTCTGGAGCAGTGCATGATATATATATATACCATAATTTTTCCATATATATTTTTTCTTGTCTTGCTATATTTTGCAACTAATATATATATGCATTATTTAACGGAGGTACTGGTAAAAATTATTGTTCATGCTAAGATAAATTATTCTTCTTGTCATACATATAATAATTTATGTTTTGAGCCATATTATATATAAATATTTACATAAAATATTTAGGTCTTATATTCTTCATATGATACTAATATGTTAGTATATATTTTTCTTCTTTTTTTTTAATATATAAAAATGGTTTATGACGTATATGAAAGTCATCAATATTTTAAATAACGGGTCAATTTATATATATATTATTCATCACAAGACCAGTCAATAACCAAATTTATCATGTCATATATTGAGCTCTTATATTAAATTTTTCATCATGCCTCCAAAAGCCAAACTAAATATTGCAATCCAACCTTTCGACGGTAACCCTCAGACTGTAGAATTTTTCTTCGATCAATTATCTGACTTACAGGAACTAAATAACTTTACAGACAAGGAACTTTTTGTTCTCTTTAAATCAAAACTTGAGGGCACCGCCTTACTCTTCTTTCTTGAAACTCAGTCACAGCTCAAGAACTCTAATTTTAGTGAAATTCGAAAGGCATTTATAGACTATTTCTTACCCACAAAAAAATCTGTTTCTCTAAAATCTTTACAGAACTTGACCTTAGATTCAAATGAATCAGTTAAAAATTTTGCTTTTCGGTTGGATAAACAACTTCGACTTGCTTATCCAAAATTGGATCTTTCTGCTCTTAATTCATTAAAGTTTACTCATTTTCTTGAGGCTTTGCCTAAACAAATCAAACGTAAAATCTTAGAAGAAAATATTACGTCCTTCGAATTAGCTCTTGAACGAGCAACTTTTCTTCAAAATATATATGACTCTCCCCCTAAAAAATCTTATGAGAATTTTAATCAAGCCTATTGTATCGATTCTGAAAATGTCCACGATAATTCTAGTAATACTCTTCATAAAACTCCTATAAAGCATACGAAGGATAAAATTTATCACAATTCTCAAACCAACTACTCTCCTTTACAAACTCAAAAGGACAGTTCTCATACTTCTCGTAATTTTCAAAGAAGACCTAGGACATTTTCGCCTTCTCCACCGAGACAAGAGGCTACAAATAAACGTAACAATAATTTTCATCAACGTAATTTTTACCGGAATCGTCCTTATCAACCCACCTTTGATAAGTTTTCTCACAAAAAAAATTCTACATCCTTTTATCACAGACGAGATGTTGTGCAGTGTGCGTTCTGTGGGAAATTTAATCATCGTATGGACTCATGCTACAAATTCAAAAACATTATTAGTAATTCTAATCAAAACTCTTCAACTCAAATTTCGTCTCACCCTTACAGAAAGAAAGGCCACACCTCTTCTTCTTCTGAAAATAACAACAATGTTTATCATTTAAACAAATAAGGGAGACTGGTTCTACTGACCGCCTTCTCTCCCGTAATTCTCATTCAGGGTCAGTACACTTTGACAACAACAACAAACATCAACAATTGGACAAACGCTCGTCAGTCACTTTAGTGTCATCCACAGCTGTCCAAACTTCTCCTATGACATCTAAATTTAACAAATCTTCTTGTTCATATAATTCTTTGCCTTCCAAACAAAATTTTGAAATCAACGATGACATACAAGAAAATCATGTCATATGCAGTTCTTTTAACAACTCTTATGTTCTTCCATGCATCCTAATAAATGTTCAACATAATGAAATCTCCACATTAATAGATACTGGATCAAGTTTATCTCTCTTGGATGAAGAATGCTTTAATAGCATTAAATCCAGGCTTCATTACAAATTTTTATCCAGGAATGTATCCGTGTCAACCATAAATTCTAAGGTTTTCTTCAAAGGATGCATAGAGATAGCATTTAAAATTGATAAATATTTTTTTCATCATGTATTTTACCTTACAAAAATTCAAAATGTTCACTTTCAAGCCATACTTGGCTTTGAGTTTATTAACAAGCATTCTATTACTATTTCTCCAAGTTTTAAGTCTATCCTAATTAAGGACAAACACATTCCTTTTCAAAGTTATAATGAATCTCCTACTTGCTATTTTATGAATTCTGAATATAATTATGTGAATTCAAATGTACCATATTCTCTCGATGCACACAAAATGCCTTATTATGAAGAATCTATGTCAAATAATCTAACGAGTGATACTTACATTGATAATACTTGTGCAAGGTATGATAATTCAAATTTACAGTTGTCCAACAATTATACAACCTATCCTTATAATTATAATGTTCAAAATAATGGTTTGTGTACAAATAATATGGCTCATTCTGCTATGAATTTTCATAATCCTTATATTGATGGTAATTTTACTTATTTTCCTAATTATTTTCCAACTGATTATGGTAATATGGTGAATTATGTGTCTAATAATGATAATAATATTCCTAGCAAGAATTTCTCATCTGAGAATACTAATGATGATAACTATTTTAGTGAAAAGCAAACTCATTTAAATTATGGTAATAAAGTCTTGGTGAATTCCAACATGGTACAATTACTCAATAGAGAAGTAATACCTCCTAATTCGTTTGTTTATTTACATGTGAAGTATCTCAATCCTCCATCTGAATATTTTGTTTTCAAACCCAATTTAAAAAATAAAGGTCTTGTGTTACATCAATCATTGCACTCAAAATCTTCAATTCAAAATGATTTATTTTTGGTTGTATGTCAGAATATATCAAAGCTCGATATTCATTTAAATAAAAATTCAATTATTGGTGAATGTATCAATCTAGATGAAAAAGATATTGAAGAATACTCTTTTGATTTAGAATTTGAAAACGAATACTGTAATTTAATTTTGCCATCTGAAGAGATTAAAAGAAAACGTATTCAAGAATTATCTCCAAATGACTTTGATCTTAAACATTTACCTCCTCATGAAAGGGAAGCTTTAACAAAATTATTATGTAGTAAAGCGCTTGCCTTTTCGAAATCTCTTGACACTTTAGGTCATACTGACCTGGTCAATCCTCAGTTTACCATGTTAAATTCTCATCCAGTAAAAACATTACCTTTTCCTGTACCACAAGCACTCGAGCAAGAAGCTCTTGACCAAATTAATCAAATGTTGAACGCTGGTATTATTGAGAGATCAAATTCATCTTGGGCGTGTCCCATGCTTCTTGTTAAAAAGAAGAGAACTGATATGTCTAAGCCTCAAAAGTATCGTTTGGCTCTTGATTTAAGATTGTTAAATTCGATTATAATCCCATCATCATATCCTCTTCCTAGAATTCAAAATCTATTAGTGCAGTTGTCAAAATTTAAATATTATACCACTCTTGACTTACCCTCTGCATATTGGCAAATTGCTGTACCTAAAGATATGCAAGATAAACTTAGTTTTACTACTCCATGGGGAATTTTTACCTATTTACGTCTAGTATTTGGCCTGAAGACGGCCGCCAGCACTTTCCAACAATTAATCGACTCTGTTATTCAATTATCTCAAATTGATTCCTGTTATGCATATCAAGACGATATTGTAGTGGGTGCTAATTCATTTGAAGAAATGTCCATGAAACTCACAAAACTATTAGACACTCTCATTGCTAATAACATTACTCTGTCTCCTGAAAAATGTGCATTCATGCAAACAAGCATTAACTTTTTGGGTTTCCAACTCACAGATCATAAAATTCTTCCTATTACAAGTAATATTTTAAAAATCACTTCTTTTCCAACGCCTAAAACCAAGAGGCAAACAAAGATTTATCGGTTTGTGTTCATTTTATAGATCAATTATACCTAATTTTTCTAAATTGATTACTCCTCTCATTGAAGTCACCAAACCTAAAAATAAGTTTTCTTGGAAATCTGAACAAGAAAATGCATTTAAAAAATTACAAGACATTTTCTTCCATAAACCTATGCTCAATCTCCCAAACTGGAATGAAACGTTCTATGTTAATACAGATGCATCAAAGACAGCAATTTCAGCTGTTCTTATGCAAAAATTTGATGGTGAACTTAAACCCATCTCCTATTATTCCAAAACTCTATCTCAATCAGAAAGGCACTACCCTGCCATCAAACTGGAACTCTATGCCATTTACAAAGGCATAACTGCTTTTAAATACTATATTTTTGGTCGACCCTTTATTCTATTGTCTGATGCAAAGCCACTTAATAATTATAAAAAAAGCTACATCACCTGCTGATATTACTACTCGTTGGATGTTAGAACTGTCAGAATATTCGTACACATTCCAGCATGTACCAGGCAAAGAGAATGTGTTAGCAGATTTTCTGAGTAGAACACCTCACATTCCTACTGAAGATCTCAATAATAATCCAGATCTTATTACTTCACAAGAACCTTTACCTATTGTTGATAATCAAAATGATTTACTTAATGACATTCCTCACTTTCCATGTGGTTTAGTTGACAAAATACACCACACATGTCATCTTCTGAGTGACTCTTCACCTCCTAATAATGATACTAATCAAGATCCATTATTAGAAATTCTTGATCACACCATCTTCTCTGAACAACAAAAGGACCCAAAAATTAAACAAATTTATTGAAGATCTTAAAAATAACAAAAAATCTAAAAGTTTAAATGGCTACTATATTAATCCAAGTAATGAGTTACTTTGCTATAATGGTCATTTCTCTTCAGAAGATATCGAGCTACACAAAGCTGTTTTACCTGTGTCACTTAGAGCAAAAGCCTTAAGAATTGCTCATATTACTCATACTGGAATTCATAAAACCATTGTTAATTTAAAGAAAAGATTTACCTGGAAAACCCTTGTTTCTGATACCATTAATTATGTCAACTCTTGTGAAATTTGTTTAGTAAATAAGAATCATAAAAAAAACACTGCTCCATACCTACCTGCACCACTCCCAACTGCTCCCAATCAAAAGGTCTCTATGGATTTACTCGGCCCATTGAGAAATCGTCAATATGTGTTGACCATGATAGACCATTTCTCTCGTCATTTAGAATTATATGCCTTGAATAATATCAGTGCTGAGTCAGTTACAAAAGCCTTATTGCATTATATTTCCACTCATGGAAAACCCGAATTAACTCTCACTGATCATGGCTCTCAATTTACGAGTGATATGTTTTCATATTTTAACAAAAAGCTTGGCATTAAATTGGAGCATAGTTCTGTAGCCCATCCCCAAGCTAACGGTTTAAGCGAACGAGTCAATTCTCAAATAAAATCGTCTGTGAACACAATGGCTTCACAAGGATGTGATATACCAACTGCTCTAAAAATTCACCAATCCATATATAATGCTACACCTCATCCAGCTACAAAATTCTCTCCAAATCTTCTTCATTTTGGAAGAGAGATAAACGACATTTATTCCAATTATAAAACTCAAGTTTCATGGAAAATTCTCAATACTGCATATGAAATTCATAAATTGATGGATGTTATTGAAAAAATATACTATCAAGCTTACAAGAATAACGAATCATCTAGACAAAAGGTGTACCAAAAATCCAGAGAAAAATTAAAGTTTTCCAACATCAATGTTAATGACATTGTTTACGTAAAATTTCCCAATGTGTTTAACAAGAAAATACAAGGCCCATATGTGGTGAAGAAAATAATTTCTCCTGTGCTCATTCAAATTCAAGATTCCAATAATAGTCATGCTTCCCCTATGTTGATTCACACTAATCGAATCTTGAAGTTTCAAAAGAGAAATGAAGCACTGCAACATCCTTCAGTTTCTTCTGAAAATGCATCACATGATCAATCAGCTGTTGATAATGCATCCTCCACTCCTGTCAGACAACACTCTTCTATTCAAATTTCAAATCATGATGCTGCATGTAGCACATCTCCTACAATTCTTTCTTCTTCTAAGTGTCAACAAACATCTTCTTGTTCAAGTAAATCAGTACTGTCACAAGCTCCTCCTGCTAGCACTCATACTGGTGTTAAAAACAAGTCCACTCAATATAAAAATTATGATCTTCGCCCTCGCAATCATAAACTGTATAAGAAATAGACTAACTTTCTTTTTCCTTTTTCAGGATGACTATTGCTTTGTAGTATAATCAGTCTAAGCTAGCCAGACTGATACTCCAGTAAGAAGAATCACTATGTAATTTTTTTTTTCTTTTCTCCAAGCTGCAGGCAGCTGTTATTTTTTTTCTTCATTATTTAAGTCTTCTTCTCCCTGATACAATTCAGCAGTCATCCTCTTGATGTATGTATGATTTTCAATAGTTTTATTATTTACTGTATCTATCTATAAGTCATAATTATTACAATACATACATATAATCTCATGTATGCTATACTCTACTACTGTTAAATCTTATAAAGTCTTTAATTACAATAGTTGATGCAAAAAATGGAGAAAGAATTTGTCTTTTTATATTCTTGTTATAATATTATGTCATCATTTAAAGTGATTTTTGACAAATGTTTTATTCTAATAAGAAAGGTGAAATTGTAATTGATATAAGGTAAACATAAAGATGAGTACTCATCAAATTATTTTCTCTATTGTGACTTCTCTTTACAATGCATGCATGCTTTAACATTTAACCTCGTTTGATAAAAAAAAAAAGAAAAGAAAATGCATGATAAACTTATTCATACTAATATTTCTTCTCTTCTTGTTGAAGTATAGAAAGTGTATGACTCACCATAAGTAGTATATATTTTTTTTTTGTATACTTTTGTGTGTTTATACTTTGGATCCAAAGATGTTGAATGAGTCATTATATATATTTATATAAAGCAAATTCTTGATTTATGACAAATGCAAAAGTGATCACTTACTTAATTTTTTTTTTTTAAAATGTTTGAAAATTACAAGTAAATATGTTCTAGATATCTTCTATATAAAATTTTGACATAATTGATTTTTCTTTGTAAGTTGACATTATCAAGTCATATATAAGATTGACATGTTCATATAAGTTCCTTCCTTTTTCAGAATATTAAACATCTTATGTTTTATGTTTATTTTGAATGAAGTATAGTATTAAAGGTATTTATGCAATTATTGTCAATTTATATTGAAAATGTTCAAGAATATTCCTTTATGAGAGTGTAAAGATTCTCTCTTTGAAAGTTATTATATTCATTTTGAAGATATTTTTATTGAAAAATAATATCATGCTTTTGTTGCCATTCTTTTTGCAACTTATTATTTTATTTTTTTGCGAAAATGTGTTATTGAATAATACTAAAGTTATTCATTTAAGATTTATTGAAAGCTTAAAAGGCTATGTGGTGATATAAGTAAATATTTTTTTTTATGAGAGCCTAACTAATCTCTCTGCACCATTTATATATATATTTTTTATTGTTCAATTTTCAACTTACAAATTCATTCAAGTTATCATGTGTTATTGTATGATTCATATACAGTTACAATATGTTTCATTTTGTTGACAACTAAGAATATAGATATACATATTATTGTATAATCAAATATTTTGACATATGCTAAAGCATTCTACTGTTATAGTGCATTTTGCACAGCCTAACAAGAGACTCGTCAAAGTTAAGGACTGTTGTTTTGCACATAGACTTTAAATTTTTTTTTAATATATGATAGATACTTCTGGAAGAAATTTTGTATACCTTCCACTTTAACATATAAGGATTACTATCATAACAATAAGTATTTTTCTTTTAGTATTTGAACATCATGTAAAACAGTTATTTATATTCCTATAACTATTTCTGATACATTTATTTTGTGTAATTATTTAGTATATTTGTACATGTGTTAGAAAATATTGTCTCGATGAAAATTGTCATTTTCGTCATCTCACCAATATTTTCTTTTGGGGGACCCTGGGTAATATGTGGTGGTTTCTCGATAACCCCCCATATGTTTAGTATAATTCAATTTTATTAGCCATTTTATTTCATATCACCTTCCTTTTTATTAATGTTCTCAATTTAAATTTTATTTCGGTTTCGTGTATTTTCATTTCGTCGCCTGTAATGTTTTCTTTCTTACTTAGCTTTCGAATGTTCCAAGCCGGTAAAATCCTGTTCGAAATCATTCCTTCCGGTTTTGGAGATCGTTTGAGAACATTCTCGCTTGTTCTTTGGGTGGAACTTCCGTTTATTCGGACACTCCCCTAGCCTATCAAATTCGTTTCCACAGGTGACGTATTTTAAGTCATTCAGCACAGGGCCACCTGCTTTGGCCTCCCCTCTTTAGGTGTTTATCAATTCTCTTTTTAATAAATTCATATTTCTCCATACTTTGCATCGTAACTTGGCTTATTTTGTCACCTCCCCCTCTTTCGCTCGCTGCCAAATTGGCGTATTTTGGGATTCCAGTAACCTTTTCTCTTTTTCCCCTGGGCTCTCGGTCACCTGCGTCAGTTGCACTGTTAGACACCTGCCGTAATGGATGCGGTCGGATGATTGGAAGTTTTGGGTGGAATTTTTCGGGGCATGTGTGCGTGCGCCCCTCCAGACCGTTGTATACGGGCAACTTTTCAGGCTGCTATGATCACGCCATGGTTTCAGGAAAGGTTGATTTTTTAAGGCCGCCAGGAGCAAGGCCCCTTCAAAGGCATCCCGAAATTATTGTGTAAATAAGGGCACACCATGGATCTTCTGTTCGTTGATCTCGTGTTAGCTTTATAACTAAAGAAGAATGTCGTCATGTGTCTTCTAAATATTTATTTTATTTTTATCATCTCATCATTAATAATTTTCTTCAACTGCTTTTTGTGCTCAAGTTTCTTCAATAATCTTTTCATGTGATCTCCGTACTCTGAAAAGCATGCAGAGGTGAAGATTTTCTTTCGTGAGTTGAAGAATGTTCTTTCAAGAAGTGATCTTACATATTTACATAACGTATTGACTTTATAATTTCTTTCGTCATTTTAATTTGCTATTTGGCCCATCTTCATACAAATAAATTTGAATATTCACGGGGCGTTCCATCGAAAATATTGGTGCATATCTATATAAAATTCTCGTCTGATAATATATACATATTTAAAACATACATATATTTAAGTGATGTTTCCTTTTGAAGAAAATGATGTTATTTTCCTTTTGTGTGTTATGAGAAATTTTTCAAGTTCATACTGTCAAGATATATCAAAAAAAAATGTGTTATGATGAAGAATGTTGGTTGAGTTTGGAATATATCAATTTAAAAATATATCTTCATTTGTAAAGTTTTTACTATAAAACAAATGTTTAATTTTTATGAGAAACAAAAATGTTTTCCATAAAGAAGATATTCGATTTTTTTCATGAAAGAAATACAAGTATTTCATAAATAAATAAATATTAATCGTCAACCAATTTGTGTATTAATTCCTGTATATGTGTCTGGATTTACTACTCATCATCTGCCAAGGACTTCACAGGTAACTTTACCTTTTCTTCAAATTTATATTTTATAATTTTGTATTTAGTTTATCATCTTCAAGATTAAAAGAATATTTTTATTATTTTAAGTGAAGTAAGGATGGTCACTTTAGGGTCGTTTGCTGGCCTCCATTCTTCGTAATGTACCAGTCACTATCACGATCATTTTTTGGCCTAGTTGTGGGTAGAAACAAATAAAGTGTTTCTCCTCCCATCTCTTCTTCTCACCCACAAACCAAACACAACAACACCAGCAGTCAAAATTGCTAGTTTCTGCCATTTGTGAAATAGGAATGAATTTGTACAATCGCTAAATGCAGTAGAGCACAGATTATATGGTCAGGACCGAGGCCGATCCGGTTAATGAAAACCCGGATAATTGGACAACTTTAAAAAAACGTCAAATGCAATGTTTTTGTTCATTTTTTTTTCCAGTTTACGACTGGCAATAGTGGTGTTAATGCTAAAGTTGCTCACTTTAGCATTAACAAATGGCGTATTTAGTGGATTTTTTGAGCCTTTTTAGATTTTATTTAATACAAAATTGGTACAAAGTTATGCATAGTAGTACACATAAAAATTACATGTATACATACACTGTACAGTACATTAGTAATAAAAAAAAATCATTGTGAATCAGTGTTGAATTCACGCTTTTCTCCGGGAGGAATTTCTGTGGCTCCAGGAGGGACATTGTGGAGTTCCGGGGGAAGGGGGAGAATTACACTTTTATACCATTTGAAAACTCAAAACCTCAAATCTTCCGAGGGAGGAACATGTCATTGCTCCGAGGGGGGGGGGGGGAGGAGGACCTCTTGAAATTAACGCTGATTTACGACAGAAAAAAGAAATTCTTGAAATCTTCTGCTTCATAGAGTATCTTTTTTTCTCAGCGTCTGACTCAAACACGTTAGAAGTGAAACTTATGATCAAGAAAAGTTGATTTTAAGCATTGATGGCTTTGCATTTGTTGGCAGTTTTATTATTTCAGGATTTGGAAATGATTATTTAACGTTTAACTGCCAAATTTACTTTACGGAGAGTAGAGAAGTTTCACTTAAAAACTTTCAGAGAGAAAAAAAAGCCCTTGATAAATTCGGTTAATTGGACACTCCGATCAATCAGCGCCCGGATAATTGGCGCTCTATTGTAGTAAATTTTTCAACCCCGCGATTGCCAACCCAATATTTTTTCTTTATTAAATTTCATGATTGCTCATTAGATTTCGTGTCAATTCTAAAGTCTAAAATTTTGCAATCTCGTCGATGGACATTTAATCTCTCCTAAAATGTGTTAATGGATTTTTTTTTTTTTTTTTTTTTTTTAACTTTCACCAAAAAATATTGTTTTTATTTGCTGCAATATATAGTTAAAGAAAATGTATTTTAAAGGTGCCCGAGACATATTTTAAAATAATTTTTACTTACCCATCATTACGTAGTATAGGGTAAGTCTTGCAATCTTTTTGAAAATCTAAAATTTTTTTGAAGGGGTTTGCACGTTTCAGATAGTGGAGATTCCGAAAAACATTTTTAGAAAAAAAAATTGCCGTCCGTCTGTCTGTGTCTGTAAACGCTCTATCTCAAGAAAAAATTAAAATAGAGTTGAAATTTTGCATGTACTTATGTAAGAATGGTACGAAGCCTATTTAATATCAGTAACCTCTATTATCCGGAACTATTTTTTTCGGACTATCTAAAAATTCGTTCTGATGAAAGGTATATGAAAATTTTCGAATTTTAAGGAGTGGACGGAAAAGGACATGAAATAATATAATTTTTGCATAAAGAACGGTACAACGTCAATCGGATTATTAGTTGCCGAGATATTTGTAATCCTGTTTTCTACATTCTTAGATTTTTCACGACCCTGTATTTTATTCAAATTTCAATTCAGATATATTTTAACTGGAAATGAGACGCTTAATCCGATGCAGTAAACTGTTAGTTAATATTTTTGGAATTATAAGGATGTTTCTTTTACGCAGTTCAGTACTACTTCAGTAGTTTGGCACTTCAGATAATTTGTCGAAATTGTTCATCAGCAATTCATTAATAGAGCATTACTATGTATGATCACGTTTTAAGTATACGTTTAAATTTTTTTGGAATTGCAATGCATTGTATAAATAGTTTTCACATGTTTTATTTTCATATATTATGGATAATAACGATGGGGAAGTACTACGGTGTCCCCCAATGACTAGTTAGAGTTAAAATTTTGATTTTTTGTTATTACCCTTATTAATTGTAAACAAAATCACAAAACTTCTCAAATTAACAAAAAATTAAATTTATTAAAGTGGGATCGTTTTATTAAAATCGTTAAAATTAAAAAAATTATTTGTGGAATTTAATTTTTTTTTTTTTTTTTTTTTTACGTTTAAATAAAAAGAAAAATCTAAATTTTTAATTCAGTATATATTTTTAAATATTAATTAAAAAATATTTCAAATATAAATTTGGAAGAAAAAATGACGTAGCTTTTATATATATTTAAAAAAAATCATATTCCAAAGTAAATATTTTTTAATTTGCTGAATCAAAATTAAAGTTAAACAATAAAAAAGAAACATGTTCCAGGCTTGAAGCATTTATCTTTAACGGTTTTTGAGTTGCAACAATTTAAATCTGGGAAATTGTGATAAAAACCATCACGAGGAAAAACGCATTTTCACAAGTCATTTCATGACAACCATTGATTGGAAGTTAGATTTTGGAAACAAATTAAAACGAAATAATTAATATTACGTCTTCTACTTAAGATAAACATGATTAAATCTTCATTTTTAAGCATAAAAAATCTTTAATGCAATAAAAAAGATGAGTAATATAAACTAAAAGAGACTTGATATGAATACGTTAAAAACTAGTTGGATGTGCCAATTCCAAAACTTTATATCTCATACGTACATTTTAATATTTTTAAAAAATAGTTACTCATTTTAATGCTTTAATAATTTTAATTCGATATCATACAGACTTTGATTTTCATCTTAAATTTCTGCTTCAGTCAATTAAAAGGAGTAAAAACGAATTTCTGTCTTTGCACGAGCCGATAGACAATAGAATGATAGGCAGATTTTTTTTTTCAAATTCAAGGAGATCCTACTTGCTTTACCTAAAAATAATCATATACAAAAAATTTAGTTCAGTTCTAGGACCAACTTCATACACAATGGTGGTGCAATATTGAAAATAGCATAAAATTCGCTATTGCAGCACCTCCTTCCAATAGATTTTTTTTCAAATTAAGGGAGTACCAACTAGCCATAACCATACACATACACAAAAAATTTGGTTCAATTCGATGCATAATTTCATATACTTTTGGTCGGTACAATATTGAAAATGGCACAAAATCGCGATTGCAGCGCCTCCTTCTGGCGGAATATTTGAAAACTTAAGTAGGACCTGCTTGCCAGAGCTAAAAAAACATTCACAAAAAATTTGTTTAAATTCTATGCATAACTTCATACACTTTTTGATGTTAGAATGGCGACATACACACACACACACACACGGACAGACAGACGTTTTGTAAAAACATGTTTTTTTGGAATCTGACCCCTAAAACGTGTAAATCTGTCGAAAACCGGAAGTGGAAAAAAATTTAGATTACAATACTTTCTTCTATTGAAGATAGAAAAAAGTAAATTGGTTCTCTTGTTTACGATCACAAACTCTGAATGAGGCTCGTGCTGTCCCGAATGAATATTATCTTTTTCTAAAAAAAAAAAAAAAAAACTGTCTTGTCTTGTTCCAATGTTTGTTATGCAATGAATAATTATTTGTACTGCTGAGGCTTTGCAAGTAGCTTTGCGAAACGATTACTCTTGTACTTTTAAATGTTTTTTAGTGTTTTGTATATAAATTTTATTTTTTAAAAAAGTATTAAAGTCTTAGTTTATATTATTCAGTCTTTTAATAGTTTTTAGCTCACAGGCTATCATAGCCTGAGAGCTTATGTGCCCGTCCGTTCTGTATGTATGTACGTAACGCGATAACTCATGATAAAAATATCCGATCCACTTGAAATTTTGTATGTAGGTATATCCTGACAAGGCGCTTCCCTGATTAGTTTTTGGAGTTCATTCGATAGGTATAAGAGGGGGAACGGGAGGCTCATGCCCCCCGTTAGTTGATATAGATGGGATTTTCATGCAGAATCAAGTTTTCGTTCAAAATTTAGATTAGGATCATTCTGATGAGGCGATTCAGTGACTGTTATTAGGTGTTCATTGAATAAGTATAAATAGGGGGAACAGGGGTTCTAATGCCCCCCCCCCGTTAGTTGATATAAATGGGATTTTAATGCAGAATTAAGTTTTCAAAATTTAGAGTAGGATCATTCTGATGAGGCGATTCCGTGACTGTTATTAGGTGTTCATTGAATAAGTATAAATAGGGGGAACAGGGGTTCTAATGCCCCCCCCCCCCGTTAGTTGATATAAATGGGATTTTCATGCAGAATTAAGTTTTCGTTCAAAATTTAGATTAGGATCATTCTGATGAGGCGATTCAGTGACTGTTATTAGTTGTTCATTGAATAAGTATAAATAGGGGGAACAGGGGCTCTAATGCCCCCCCCCCCGTTAGTTGATATAAATGGGATTTTAATGCAGAATTAAGTTTTCAAAATTTAGAGTAGGATCATTCTGATGAGGCGATTCCGTGACTGTTATTAGGTGTTCATTGAATAAGTATAAATAGGGGGAACAGGGGTTCTAATGCCCCCCCCCCCCCGTTAGTTGATATAAATGGGATTTTCATGCAGAATTTTCGTTCAAAATTTAGATTAGGATCATTCTGATGAGGCGATTCCATGACTGTTATTAGGTGTTCATTGAATAAGTATAAATAAGGGGAACAGGGGTTCTAATGTCCCCCCCCCTTAATTTATATAAATGGGTTTTTCAAGCAGAATTTTCAGATTTCGTTCAAATCTCTGAATAGTTTTGGAAGTTTAATGGTTAAGTATAAAAGAGGGGGATAACTCTTTTTAAATTATATAAATGCTAAATGGGTTTTTATTAAGAATTATCTAATTTGCTCTGAATTTTGGATATAGATTTTTTATATGATAAAGCATGTCTTTGATAGTATAGGAGGTTCAATGATTAAGTATAAAAAAAGAGAAAAGGGGAGAGCTGTTTCCCCTTCTTAATTTTTTTTTTCGAACGGAATTAACCCTTGAAAATATAAAGCTTTAATGTGCAATTAGTATTTGTAGCCTGTGAGCTCAATGCCTTCAGTTTAACTGGGCAGTATTCTTTATTTAAATTCAGATTTAAATGTATGTGTACTGCAAATAATGCAATAAAAGTTTTAAAAGAAAATTTGAAGATTTCTGCGTCTTGACCCCCCTTAAAGTAAACATTTTTACTTTACACAGGTTTGGATTACCTCGGTTGGAACATTAATGGGAATCAGTTATTACGGTCCTATTGCAATTTTGGGAATAGTATCTTCAGAATGTGTTCCGGCCAGCTTAAGCGGAGCATCCGGTGCCATCGTTGCTCTGTTTGGAAACAGTAAGTATTTAATTTTTTTAATTTCTTCCGTAATTTATTATGCAATGAATATTTTTAATAGGACAATTCCACGATAACGGACATATCAGTGTGTGCATAAAACAGCCTACAAAGATACTAAATACGTGATGGATTCTTGTTGCATGAACTTTATGAGGAAAAAGCGACACTGTTTCTATATAATGCAATTAAATTTTGAAAACTTCCAAAAAAAAAAAAATTTTTTTTTCAGTAACGGGCGTACCTCACAAATGAATGTTATTTTTATTCCTTTATAAAAATACAAAAAATTCTGAAAACATACATGCAATAAAATTAATTGTAAATTTATTTCAAACAACAAAAGTATGATACTTACATATGACTTCATAAAATTCTTATGAATAAAATATATTGGGATAAATCGTTCCATTTATATAAACACTTGTAACGGATGTATCAATTCTAAATTTATCAATTTTTCTGTATTTTTTTTTTCTTTTTAAAGTCTTTGTATGATAATCACAGTTCATTTCTAGTAAGCAGAGACAGTTAAGCTTATATAAATATTTATTAGCATTAAACAATTACAAATTTCAAGTTATACTCTGAGAAGTTATGATCAAATGATGACCTTCCCTTGTTGTCGAACGAAGATCCTGGGAGTAATGATATATATATTTACTGATCGTCAAAACATCATTTCAAAACCACACAAACTTTTCTCCAACTTTCTTAAATTTCACTGATACATTGGCTCTTGGTGAATCAAAAACCTCCATTTATTAATTTATATAACTTTCATTTTTACCTACTTTGGCTTACTTCAATATGGAATTGACCACTGTAAAAAAAGAATATCAAAAATTGACCCCCCCCCCCCCAAAAAAAAAAAAAAAAAAAAAAAAAAAAAAAAACTATTGGCGCCAGGGGAAAACAGTTTAATTTACAAAAAATACGCAATTTTTCAGTAACTGTTTTTTCCTGTTGAGGGGGGGGGGGGGGAAGAGAGAAAAATCTTTTTTACTGTGTATACATATTTATAAACCTTTAGTTTCATGTTGCCCCGCTCTTTCATGTATAAATGATTTGAAACACTGTTTCTAGTTCACCCTATTTAAGGAAATGATAATAAAAACAACTTATGGCGTTCTATCGCAGATCGTGTGTTTACCAAAACTGCATGCAGTAATCTCACTTGTAATACGCATCGTGACATGTTGGCACGAGCGTAACAAGAATTTTGTTTCAGAACCATATATTCAGAGTCGCCGAAGCTTGAATACATTGATAATCATAATTAAACTATGACGACGGCAGAGAAAAGGTTCATATCGCTGTATAAAGAACTAGGGGGGGCTCTGGCCCTTACGAGCTACCCTGATCAACCCCCGTCCTGCCTCTAAAAAACAGCCAATTTGATCAGCTTAAAAAAATAATTACGAATGATTGAATTATAATATATATAAAAACACTGGCGATAACTCTATAAATAGGTATTTATTCTTTTCAGTTTTACGGAGGGGTTTTACAGCCAAATGAGCTGCTGTCAATAGTTCTTTTGGCATTTGATTAAATAAGATTTAAATATCTCAGAATAATCTAATATAAAAGAATCGGTCGAAGTCTTAACTGCCTAGTATTTTTTAACAATGCTATATGGTAATGGTTTTAAATAAGTCTCTCTTAAGTGTAATGCTTTAAATCTGACGTAATTTTTATCAGACTTTTCTTTTTCCTTTTTGAAATATTCACGCGAAAATATTTTTATCGTTAGAAAGAAAATGTCATTTGCACTGTTTTTAATCGGACGTAATGTTGTTTTAATTACGACTGTAAATGCATATTGATGAATATATTTTACAATTTTACTTTTCTTTTAAAATTCAGTGTAAATTTTAAGCCGTAATTTTCAATATTTTCCTTCTTTCAATAAGTAATATTAAGTTTTTTTTTTTAATTTATAATAGTCACATGAGTAATTTTTTAATTTGAAGTAGTTTTTTCTTTACGCTGTTTTAATAGTTGGTAACAATTTTTAAATTTTTTTAATGTAAAATATTTCTGTAAATGCTTAAAATTTGAATTTAAAGTGAAAATAAATCCTCAAAGCCCCCCCCCCCCCCAAAAAAAAAAAAAAAATGCAGCCTGCACACCGGGAATTTTTAATGTATAAAATGATCTAAAAATGATTAAATTCCTAATGTGTAGTTTTTGCTCCTATAAAACTTTTTAATGGGACGATTTTGACCAACTTCAACAATAAATTTCTCTGAAAAAATTATTAGGTTTAAAAACTTCTTGCATCAGCGTGTTTATTAAACACTTCTCTAAAATACCACAATTTTCATAATTAGTAAGCAGTAGCTCTCTTAATGTTAATGAAAAAAGACCTCCGGTCATAAAAAAAAAATTCATCGTCAGCGGCGGTGACAATGTTACATTTTTTAGAACAGAGAGAACTTCAAATTTGTGAGATCTTTTACAAGGGCTTAAAATTCTGCAAGGAATTGTATAAAACACTGTACATTTTAAACTAGCTAGTTATTTATAAATGCTAATTCATGTTTTCCTTATATTGTCATTTATTTGAATTCTAAAACTGAAGTCATTTATAAGATTATTTTTTTAATTTCTTACTGACTAAAAATAGGAAAATTCTTTTCAGATTTTTATTGCGTATGAGACTGAAATTAATTCCCAATTATTGAAGCTGGTTTGGCTATTAGATATTGATAGCCGACTGATTATAATAATGGAATGCTACAATACTGGGTGCTGAAAAGTTTCTGGATTAAGCAGGAACGAAAATAACTGGAGTTACGAAATTAAATATTTATTCAGCTTATCCCGTGATACTGATGCTTTCGTTGCAGCTTTTCTAGGTCTATCAAATAAAAGTTCTTCGACAAGTACCAAAACCAGCTTTCAACAGCCTCTTTGACATCTTCAATGTCATCAAAAGGATGACCTTTTTAAGGTGTTTCTTCAAAATTAGACATAAAATAGTCGATCTGGTGAATTGGAAGGTTAATTTCCAAATTGAAGACACTGCGTTTCCATTTGGTCAATCTCAGAGCTGGACATCTGTGGAGCAGGGCCGTAGCTAGGAGTAAACAATAGGGGGGGGGGGGCTCAAGAGAATTTAGGGGGGGGGCTCATATTTTTTTTCTTTCTCTCTCTGACGCAGAAAGATAAATTAGTGCATATTCACATTGTAGGTACTGTTTCTTATTAAACTGTTATAATAACTTCATTTTATGCTAAGAAAAGTATGTGATGATGAAAGTTTTAAGTATATAACTGGTGCAAAATTAGGCATGTTGGCTTCATATGTACAGATAGGATGAGGGAGTGCTGAAACACTTATTTTAGATACAATTTAGTAATTCTGCAAAACTGTGAAAAGGTCTCAAAACTAAATTAGATTTTTGAACAGAATTTCATTTAAAATTTTGGAACAGAATTTCATTGAGTGACCTTGGAATCTTTTTCCAGGGGGGGGTCTCAAAATATTTTAGGGGGGGGGCTGAGCCACCTATAGCGCCCCCTTAGCTACGGCCCTGCTGTGGAGATGCATTGTTATGCAACACAGAGATCCTTTTGGACAACTTCGCTCGGCGTTATTCCTTGATGAACTCCTTCAACGATCCAATAGATTAACGTAATATTGCTCAGTTATGACCCAAATACATCTGACCACTTCTTGAAGTTCTGTGTCGGCTCGTTTGTTGTGGCGACGCGGTGTTTTTGATCTTTAATGAGTTTTGCAGGAAAAGGGCGGTTGTCCGGCAAAAGAAATAGTGCGTCATAAATGCGCTCAAACTTTAAAAATCCATAATAAGAGAAATAATGCTCGGAAAATTTCGGTTTGCGCGAGTATGATCAGACGTATTTTGGATTTTTTTTTCCCATGTGTAATAAAAAGTAGTTTCAAAAATGAATAATAGAGGGCGCTCACATGCAATATCGGGACGTTTTATGCAAATCAAGCAAACACAAATAGACAATGAAACAAATCACAATAACGTATCATTGTGCATTTATTATAAGGTAGTAATTGATGTTCAACATGCGAAACTTTTGCGATGCAATATTTATGGATTTACTATTCTTGTAAGAGAAGTTTGACCACCAGCGCTGGATCTGCTAACAATAGCATACTGCCGATATCGAATGACGGATCCATATCCGGCTAAGTGTGTTATTGCTATCCTGATTTGCATAAGATGCCTCAGTATGACGTGTGAGCGCCCTCTATCGGTTAATTTTGGAATCATTTTTATAATACATGGGGGGGGGAAAAACCCAAAATCTACCTGATCATATTCGCACAAACCAAAATTTCTTTGGGGTAAAACAGTTTTTATTATGGATTTTTAAAGTTTGCACGAATTTATGACGCACTCGGTATCTTTCAAGTAGGGTGGATTGCTTAGCTCCCGATTCTTTTAATTCCCCCCCCCCCGTTCTATTATGAAGAAACCGCAAATGGGTCCTATACAAAAGACTTCCCCACTTTTTCCAAGAATTCAGTTAACTCTTTAACGCTCATTGGTTTCTCTACGAAACCACAAAATTTTAATTCCGATATGTAACAACGACACCGGAACTTTAATTTTTAAAAATCCGTTTTATTATGTATATGAAAAATCCCTTTTTCTAATTTAAAAATGTTTTTTCGCAATTACCGGTGTCATTCATTTATTTCAACATCTTAGCAATAAAAATGCTTTGTCCGTTAAAGGGTTAACATGGAGAATATTGCAATCTGAATGCAGCCTTATACTCCATCCCTTAGATAATCCACCTACAGAATAGTCTTTGTCCCAGAAAACTGTCACCATGCCCATATCGGCCCATTTCTTTGGCGAAATTTCTTCTGAAGCGGAGACAGACTGTGATGCCTTTCTTTTGACTGTTCCATGTTTTTTGGATCATAGATGTAAAGCCAGGTTTCTTCCTCAGACACTAACTTAGCCCCAAAAAAAAAAAAGTCCTGTTCAGTTTAGAAAAAGTCCAAAATGACTTTGCTTGCTTTTCCTGTAGAAACGAAACCTTTATGACACCTCAACACCAAAGACGTGAAATTTTCTTGTGCCCCTGCCATCGCAGTTTTTACTAGCAACAGAAAAAAAATTCTATTAATCGGAAACTCCCGATATTATTAGGTACATAAGATGTTAAACTTTCAAGTAAGTCTAATTTTGTTTTACTATTTTAACTAAATAATCAAAGCGAGGAACTTTTCAGCATCCCCTCGTATTCTAATTTTAATTGCTAAAATGAGTAGATTGTAACTTTAGAAACAGTAAAAATAGTTGCCGAATCTATCAGTCAATTTCAAAACTTAGCGTAATTTACACCTTTTTTAACAAACAAAATTAGTATATTATTACAAGGTATATTTACATAGCTGTTGATGTTGGATAGAATAAATCTTCTAAATAATAAAATAATTTCTTATTTTTCTTTAGTTGGGGCTACATTATCTGGATTACCTTGCAGCTACATTGCAAAGTTTTACGGCTGGTCGACTGTCTTCTTCATGCTGGAGATTTTGACTGCTGTGACATTATTAGTTTTGGTAAAATGTCGGAAACTTGCACCAAAAGTTGAAAAGCCAAAAGAAGAATAAAAACGTTTTTTATACATTTGTACATATTTAACCTATATTTATTAAAATGTTCTTATTTGTTTGTTTCATTGCAGTTTGATTTTATTTTTACATTGAGGGGAGAAAAATGTATTAGAATAGGAATTGCGCCATCACGGTTAATAACACTAAACATACGTTGTTAACAACTGTTATTAATATATTAATAGCAATAATGAACTTCCGTTAACGCAATCTTTGGAAATATTCTTTAAGGGGATTCTCAAATTCGCAGCTTAACAACGCTAAACTTTGACATCTTTTCTGTGAGTAATTTTTGACAGGCATAGAATTGGTTGACCAGACTACTGTAGAGATTTGGAAATGAAGAGCGTTTTTAATTTTTGATAAATTTATTGCGATAAAAGATTTTTGTCATGTGGCTGGAGGTTTTAATCATTTCCTGTGCTACCCGGAATTAGATTCAAAATGCTAATTCTGACAGTTGTCTCAAAGATATGTTGCCGTTTTAAAAAATGGATAGCATTCATTAGATTTTAGTTTCTGAATATGAATACGTGCCAATTTTATGATTTTCCTGAAAAAAATGTGTCAGAATGCAACTCTGTTGATTTGAGAAAAGCCTTAATGAGAGAAATATTGTCATAAATATACTTTTTACTTACACTTCAAAAGTTATTTTTAACCTTCCTTTTTACACTAAAGTACTATTTTTTTTTATGAATTCTTATTTGAATGTTAAAACGTCTGACGATCTAAATAATCATTAACATAGCTATTGAGTATTTTTTGTCTTGATTCATCGTACTTTCTTGATTGTCATCGTAATTTTAAAATATACTGTAAAATTACCCCATAACTATTGTACAGAATTTTTTAAAGGGATCGTGAATATATGGTTTGAAGAAATTCAATTTTTTGTAGGAAATGAGTCTGTCCTGATTGGCTCAGATTTAGTTAATTTTTGCACAGGGCGTGCCTTTTTCCATTGACTTTTATTCGAGCCAGGCAGAGCCGAGCAGTAAACTGTGAAAATAAACAAATTTTGCTTGGGCCAAACTTTTAATTTTTAAACCAAGCCAAGCCAAGATAGCTTTTGTTCAGGCTGGGTAGTGCCCGTGCACACTTTTAGCCGAAGTACGCAGTATAAACCTTTTCCTTGAATGCAAAAGAGTTTTCTGTGTTTCTTAAACATTTTAAAACTCAGTCATTGTGATGAACATCTACGATAATCATGTCGACGGTATTCGAAAACAATGACATGCATAACATAGTTTTAAAATGAATTTTCTGAGAAAAAGACGTGAAGATTTATTTTAAGATTATGACATTTTTAAAATATACAAATTGTTTTCTGAGTAGTTAATATTTCTAGGTACATACCTCCATTAATAAATTTATTTTTAGATATTTAAGGATAAAAGAAATCTCGCTTTTGTTTGATATCTATTTTAGGAAACGGCATTTGATGATCATTCTATTGTTTAAAGAGATTGTATCTACCTATTAAGAAAAACATTATTTCCGTCTTAAGAACAAAATGTAAAAACCGAATGCCCCAATTTTTTAGTTTAATTTTTGAAGCTTACGGGTAGACATAATTACAACTTAATAATTATTATTGAATATTTAACAATGTTTTTCTGAATAATAATTCTTTTAAAGTAAAAAACATTGCGATTCAAAATTTAAGCGAAAACTAGTTTTGTAAAATGCAAATAAGTGATACTAACCCCATTCCGCAGTGTAGTTAGAAATTGCATAAAAAACTTTAATTAAAAAAAAAATCCATATCGCAAAGATTTTTAATTTGTTAGTAATGTTCTTCTCGAAAATCGACGATATATTTTGAAAATCACTGACCGTTGCAGGAACTATTCCTGCTAACTTTTCTTGTATGACGAACTTTTTTTATTAAAATATACAAAGAGGAATTATATTAACGGTAATTAGTTATCGCTAATGATCCATAATATGTTTGGAAACTTTTATCCTATCCGTTTGTAAAATTAATTTTTTAGACAAATGTCGCTAACTGTTTAAAATGAAATAATAAAACACCGAGAAAGGTTTAGAAAGAAAACCACATTAGTTCTAAAAATGTATTGCAGAAAGCTTTCTGAAAGATCAATATTAAAATTAAAGTTTATCAAATATTGCGTTGATGAAGTTTTAAAATTTCTTAACCCTTTCCGGCACACTGTGCCCGGTCTGGGATACTTAATTTTAATTCCAAACTTGCAAACGGCGCCAGTAAAATTTTAGTAAACATTTGCTTTTACAATAAAAGTTTAAATTAAGGAATTCAAAATATTTAAATTCATTTGTGAATTCCGGTGTCAATCGATAATTTCCAATTTTTCATCAGATTTTGCCCGTGCCGGAAAGGGTTAAAGAACAAACTTCAATTTCCATCGATCAATCTTTTGAAATCTTGAGGATTTCGAAGAATAGAACCTCTATCAGATAGAATGATATTGAGAATGATTTGAAATCGGAGAATTGATGATACAGGGTGCAAGATGCTGAAAATTGTTGAACATACATTTTGGAGTATGTCGTAGAGCTTTTGAAGTTGTGAAATTTTAAATCTGTCTCTCAAATGTTTTCCGAAATAATATATTAAACTGTCACTTCCTAATTAATCCTTATTCATTCACCTTTGAATATATCGTAGAGCTGTTTAATAAGTCGTAACATTTTAAACCTGTCTCAAATATTTCCCAAATTAGTATTAAAATTTCGCTTCCTTATTCATTTTTTAGTGTTTATCAATGCTGTAAAATGTACGGCATAAATAGCTAGCATCCGTCGGCTTGAAATGTCGGAGCATTGAGTCGTATAAACTTAAGATACTATTTTAAAATAAAAGAATTTTATGCTTACTATTTAATAATATAAAATTATGCAATAACAATTGAATCGTTCTCGGGTAATGTTCTGATACTAATCTATCAGCAAGTGCCACCATTCTTTAATTTGATCTTGTGTATTAGTTGTGAAAGTGGCGAACTCTACTGACAGTGACATAAGTTGCTCCAAATGATAACATCTTTGGACCAATGTTCAGAGCAACTCTTGTCTAAGTTAAATCCAAAGATTTGACTATGGTGACAGCGTATGCAATCTTTTGAAGGCAACTGAGTTTGGGAGCATGAGTCCCCCTCCCCCCCTTTTTTTCTTTACAAGATTTAGAAATATAGGTTTATATTGCAGAGAAAAATCTTTTAGTTAGAAATGACCTATGGATAAAGACTAGAGATCGAAGTTCTGGGATGTATACAATATCCTTTAGTATGGCAAGTGAACAGTTTACCAATCCTCTCTTTCTCTACAGATTGGTTCGTAACATAACTGCATCAATGTTTTAAAGTTCAAGCTGAAGACCAGATACATGATCCATAGTTGTAAACCTCCCGATTTTAAAACTAATAAATTCTTACAAAAATGTGTTTTATTTAATTGTAGAACTTGTACGATTGTATAAAAATTTTTCTGGATAAAAAAAAAGGTATTTAAAATATCGGGAGGTTGGCAACTATAATCACTCTTTCAATATGGAAATTTGATTGTTATGGTTTCCTAAAAATTTTGCCATTGGCTTTTTTGATTTATGAAGTATGTCTTGATTATTTTCTTGAACTTTCTTGTTTGTGGGGGAAAATGCATATGTCAGCTTGAAATATTTAAAATTCAGCTAGTGGTAGTATATTTTTGTGCCATTGTATTAAAAAAAGGGTGTTGGTCCCTTGTAATTGAACTCAGGGAATACGAATCCAGTCTTTCGAAACTGACTTTGCTGATAGTCTTCTTGTTTCAATACCTTTCGTGAAACGCTTAAATTTTAAAGCACTGTTTTTTCATGTAAAAACAATGTCTCATATGATTTATTTCATTCAGAAGAGAGATGGCAGTAGTTGTTTTATATACGGAACGAGGTAAACAAATAAACCTCCAAAAGGTTCAAAGCTATCTGGTTTACCATTGCTCAAGGGTAGCCATCAGATGACGTCCGATAATTGAACATTCGAATGATGAGAAATGAAACTGGATCCAGGATGATCTATAGATTTCTTGTTGCCTCACTTCCTAAATCAGCGAACGGGGGCCTCCGTGGCTGAGTGGTCAAAGCACCATGCCGCTAATCGCCTTCGAGCTTAGGAGGTTGGGGGTTCGAATCCCACTGGCCACACATTGCACGCACTCTTTGTGTGGAGCTCCCGGTTGTATATCTCTTGTTGTAAAATTTCCTTATTCTCGTCCCGGTAAATTGACAATGATTTATAAGCAGGCTTCATGTCTAGCACACAAATTAGACGTATGTGTTCAATAAACAAACAAATCAGCGAACTATTCAAAATATACTGCTACTTTTAATACGGAGTGAATTGTCTTGACCTCGACATTAATAGCAGCAGCACCTGGTTGGAACCAAAATCATGATAGGCTTGCCTTTCTAACTGCTAGTAACACTTTTTCGAATGTCTTTGATTACCATACTTTTTCCAGTTCCTGCTTTCCAAAAAATAAAAGTACACTGTAAAAAAAAAAACGGACGATTTAAGGGAAGTAGTACTGGTAATCTGGACGCCAGTACTATTTACTGTTTTTTAACGGAAAGATCTCCGCTTTTTTCTGGTAAATATTCCGTTTTTTCGAGATTTTTTCTGGAATTTACGGAAATTTTTCCGTTAAAAAAAGTAAATACTACTGGCGTCTAGATTACCAGTAATACTTCCGTTAAATCGTCCGTTTTTTTTTACAGTGTACGCTTAGGAGAATTTGTGACTCTTGCTTGTAAAGTCTAAAGCAGTTATTCTGTGTATAAGTTAAGTATCTTCTGTGCAATACATCGGTAAATATAGTGTTAGAAGTATCGTAATATAGATTCATTTCAGTTGTTGCCAAGTAATTCAAAAATTCTTCAATAACTCAAAAATGAAGTAAAGTTGCGACCAGGATAATTATTGCACTCACTTTTTAAGAACTTTCTAAACGATTTATTAGGTATCAAGAATAAAATAGTCAACTTTATCAGGCATAGCCTACAGATCATAACTTTGTAAGTATTGTAAAAGAAACTTCTTTCAAATAGTTTATAATTTTCTTAAATTCTACTGAGTATTCTTTAACGTATCTTGATTGAGACTTGATCGATCTCTCTGGTATAACCATCTGAAAACAAAATAAATTAGACCTAAAAATTATATATAGAAAGAAAAATATAAACAGATGTAAACTCTTAATTGAATGCTGATGCGTTAAAAGACACTAAATAATGCAGTACTGATGCACTTGGTGCATTTTACGGTATTAATCTATCAAATTTTAGATTGCAATTCATATTTTTTTTTCATTCATAATTCATATTATAGAATTTCTTTAAGTTCATTGTTTGCATTGATTAAGTTTTTTAGTATCATAACCACACACAAAATTATAACATTAGGATTACAATTTCAAGAGATAGTCGTAAATAATATGAAAATGTAATTTGAAGTCAGAAACTCTTATAAACTTAAGATACTATTTTTTAAAATAAAAGAATTTTATGCTTACTATTTAATAATATAAAATTGGGCAATAACAATTGAATCGTTTCGGGTAATGTTCGAATACTAATCAATCAGCAAGTGCCACCATTCTTTAATTTGATCTTGTATATTAGTTGTGAAAATGGCGATCTCTACTGACAGTGACATAAGTTGCTCCAAGTGATAACATCTTTGGACCAATGTTCAGTGCAATTCTTGTCAAAGTTAAATCCTAAGATTTGACTATGGTGACAGCGTATGCAATCTTTTGAAGGCAACCGAGTTCAGGAGCATGAGTCCGTTTTTTTTCTTTACTAGATTTAGAAATAGGTATTGCAGAAAAAAGTCTTTTAGTTAGAAATGTTGAATGTCTTCGAATGAATGGAATTTTGTGCGCAGTCCATTCAAAAACTTATTTAAATGATTTGATTTTCGTTTCTAGGCATAGTTTGAGCTTGAGTTTTAAAATTTTGTTAAAATAGTATATTGCCCTTTGGAAAAGAGAAAATCTGGTTTCGTTTTGATTTGTAGATGCCACACTAAGCAAATTTTATTTACATCATTTAAAATTTTCGTTTTTAATCTTTCGGCATCAGTAACTTCTATTATAATTCGTTACAGAGTTAGTAGTTAGCATTTACATTTTTTTTTCCTTTCCACGACTGTACGTGTTTGAACATAATAGTTCTCGGAATATTATTGCTAAATGTTATCGAGTTATTGATCTTGAAATTAAGATGCGTTTTATACTCTTACTTGGTTTGGATTTTTTGTTTGTAAATATGGAAGGTATACTAAAACAAACCTTAAAATACATATATACTAAGGAAATTAGTTGGTAATTTTTCACATGGAAAAATATTAATATGCAAACTGTTGTACCCTTTATTACCATTGTAATACTATTATATGTTTAAGGAAAAACTAAGAAAAATTTAATTTCAAACATTTCCTTTATTTATAAAATTTTTAAGAATATAGAATTCTGAAGAAATTTTCCTGCTATCTGTATCCGTTTAACCCTTCATCTACCGACGGTACTTATAAGTACCATGAAAATTACTTATTATAAAAATCTTTTAATACGTCAATTAGTTGCAATACTGTTTAGAATGTGTTACAGATACATTACTTTATTTATTCCAAAAGCATTATTGGTTACACAAAAAAATATTTTTAAAAAGATTTCTTTTGCCTTTGTATCTTTTCAGCTTTTTTGACGCTAAAGGGGATGAGGATTTTTCAAATCGGAAATATTTCTATACTGTAAGAACATTATATTTGTACATTTTATAATTTTTAAAAATACTAAGAAAACAGTTTAAAATAAAATATTTGAGTGGGGTTATTGCACAAAATCCCTGTAAATTCAAATTTAATTAATCCTTCTAAATCCCTTTTTAAAATCCTTCAAAAATTTATTAAATGATTATGTAAAATCTTTTAATTTAAACAATTTACGTAAAATGTTTTAGAATGTAAAATTTTCATGAATTCATAATGCGATAGATAAAGGGTTAAAGAAATTAATATTCAGCTGAGCCATACTCCAGATAAGTTATAAAAGTAGACATTTTTATTCTTTTAACTATTGCTAAGAAATATTCTATAAAAATGCCTGACATTTTATTGAAGTTAACTCTTTTGCAGTAAAACCTTGTTTACTGTCAAGTTTTCTTATGTTAGAGAAATGTTATGTTAATAACTCAATAAAATTCCTCGTAGTAAGTGAAGTAAATGCTCAAAGTTGAAAGAAAAACTTACATAAACGTTCCCAGAGGCAAAAGTAAGAAAATCGTCAATATTAAATAGAACGTCCCAGGGAATATTTTGATGGTGGCGTTAAATATCTTCAATATTATCGAACTGCCCAGCAACGGAACCACCGCTTCGCATGTTGACAAGAAAGAGAAAACTTTACCTAGAAAACATAGAAGTATATAAGAAAAAATTGTATGTGTCGTACATAAAATGAGAAAGTATTAACCTTTAAGGCAAGGTATTACTGTTAAAGAGAGATTTTTTTTTATTGTAAATTCAAATAAATCATTACTATAAGAAACAAATTATTCTGTTTTATGTAATTATTTTGTACGATCTCTGAAATCCAAACAACTTGGAACAAGTTTTCAAGAAGGCCATTTGGGGATAGCAAAAAAAAGTATTTGTCCTCTCTACCCCTTAAGAAATTTATTAGTATAAAACAGTAGTCATCGCACATCAGCTTCATTTATTTTTCCAGGAATAGCACGAAAGCTAAAGTAACCAGTTGTTATAGTTAAAATAAAAACAAATTTTAGCATTAACAATAACATAGCACGCATTTTTGCCGATGCCACCGAAGCTAGCACATGGAAGTAAAATTCAGGCTTCTGATTTGTTGAATAATTAAATGAGCATTTTGTATTGGTTCAGTTTTGAGTGTACCTTTATTTAATCATCAGTTTCTGATTGAAAACCTTTTAAAAGATGGATTTTGATTAATTTCCTTCTAGTTTTACATATTTATTAAAAGATAAAAAGAAAGATTTTCTGAAATTTAGAATTAAAGAAGTTAATGATGATGTTTCTCAACAGTTCTGTATTACTTTTTAAAAAATATATAAAAATAAAATTGAAGTTTCTTCTTAATTATTTTAACATGATGGAGTAATTTATTCACAATAATCGCATTTCCTTTTTACGGCGTCAATTACGCAGTATTTACAAACCTGTCTCTTGTATATTAATTTATTATTATCTTATTTTAACACGATATACTTACCGGGTGTCCCAAAAATGACTGATGGATTTTAAAATTTAATAACTTGCAAACGGTGACAGCTATTTAAAAATTTTTTGCAGGAGGATTACGTATAATGTCAGGAATTTTTTTTTACCGTAATTTTTTATTTTAGTTCGCATCTCAAACAATAGGTGGTGCTGACGGCAAGGTCGACGCTTCACTCAGCACTGATCACCTGGCCTTCAATCGCCGTCAGTACCACCTATTGTTTGAGATGCGAACTAAAATAAAAAATTACGGTAAAAAAAACTCATTATACGTAACATTATACGTAATCCTCCTGCAAAATTTTTTAAATAGCTGTCCCCGTTTGCAAGTTATTGAATTTTAAAATCCATTAGTCATTTTTGGGACACCCGATATATACGCCACTAATACGTGCATCCACATTTAGAAAGATTTATTTACAAACAACAGTTGCTCTTTAATTAATTCAACCAATCAGAAGCCCGAATCGGAAGTATTTACTTTGCTATGCTAGCTTCGGTGGGATCGGCAAAAATGCACATAGCGCAATCTGATAATTATCTGCATTTTATAAAACCTTGCTATTGCAACATTCTCAAATTAACCGCTTCCTTGATTTGCCCGTGCGTCATACGGGCAACGTGTTTGTGCCAGTGATTATTTGCACGTACGAGCATCCATATTCCAGTCATGATTTATTATTCTCACCAGTAAATTTTTATTGTAAATTTTGCATTTTTGCCCCCAAGAAAAACTCAGAGGAAATTAAATCGTAAAACAACATGCGGTGGAACCTATAATGTCAAAATGAATTTAAAATTTAGGTAAAATAATTCTACATCGCATATTTAGCAAGTATAAGAGAATCTGCTGACATTTAAATAACGTATTATTTAATTTAGTAACTATCATTGTAAAAATATAGGAAACATAACATAGGTATTTTCTTTTTCATTAACAAAATATTCGAAAAAATCTTTTACTTAATTACATACAGCCGAGGAAAAGCCAACAATGAACTAGATAACATACAGTAATTAAAAATTTACCAGTAATCGGTCTTCAAGTACAGTGGCTGGTCAAATTATTAGTTACACGCACACGCCTAAATTTTACATTGCGAAGAACATGAAGCTTTGTTTTGCTGCTGTTTACTGGTTGATTGTTAAAAAACTTTTGGTATGGTATGGACAAAATGCTAATGGATTTATAAATAAAAAGAAACTTTCGTCTACAATGTAGATATTTATTGTGAAAAAACTCAACACAAGTGTAAAAATGCAAATTCCTCAATACTTCGTCGAGCCTGCTTTTACGGATTGTACTCTATGGACTTGCTATGGGACATTTGTTTATGCTTTTCTTTTAATTCCTCATTACGATGCCAGACAATAATCAAGGCTTTTATCAAGTTTTTTTTTTTTTTTAATTTGCTGTGTTTTGACATATTTCGCAGATAATAAAAGTCACCACAAATAATTGAAAGCATTTAAATCGCCAAATGTTCCCTTAAAATTCATGACGCACATTATGGACTAAGAGTCCTTTACCGGTTGACGACAGCTGTCAAATGTCACATGTAAATGTTGCCAGCATAAAAAAATTAAACCAAGATTAACAATAAGAAAAATTGTAGTGTAACTAATATTTTGGTCACACATTGTACATTCAATAACTGCTAGAATTACAACCGCTGTTGAAAAGTTTATAAAATATTCCCAAAATAAGATATTTCCTTACCTAGTTCATCTTCTGGAATAAGTTTCGAAATGAGTGTTCTCACAGCCAAACTTCCTAATCCATTCAATGATCCCACGATGTTGCCTAAAATTGAAATACTTATAAATGTCGGAATTAAAAAAAAAAATGATAATTTAAAATTAGTAAAATAACTGAACCTCAAAGCAAGTAATTCTAGAACACGTGCTTTTATTCCTTGGAGCTATAAGACAATAATAGGACGATAACGATCTTGTCATACACTGTATGTTGGTCAGTATTATATTGGCAGAGTGCCAGTATAATACTATGAAATAATTATACCAATAAGTAACAATAATAAACCAATAAATAAACGGTATATAGTGCTAAGTTCTAATATATGGTATATTTTCTTCATTTATAAAACGGTATAATGCTGTTTATTTACAGTTTATTATTATTATTGATTATACAGGGTAATACTGTAAAATCAACAATTATTTTTCTCAGTGTACAGAAATCATCCCGTGGATGAGATTCTGGATAGTGGGAATGTTACACGAATAAACTGGCTAGGAATTTAATATGTTCAGTGACATTGACTGACACCGAACTTTCCGTTTAAGCCGCTTCTTATTTAAGGATATAATCCTCTAATAAATAAAAGTTAAGTAAATGTTAAATGAATTTTCAATAATTACTTAAAACAGTATATATAAAATATATTTAGTTTCATATCGTATTTTACACTATCAGACACTCGTGACTGACCCTAAACCAAAAGTTCAGTATCAATCACCTGTGACAGACATGCTGGGCTGCGGAGTCGGTGGGAAAAATGGCCGACTCCGACTCCTGGCTAGCTAATATACTAGTGTTGTTGTTAGTTAAAGTTATGCGGGAACGAAAGAATAATAAGGCAAAAATGTATCTATTTTGGTATTAATTCAGTTCTTAGAGTATTGGGAAAAAAATATTTTCCGTTTTACAATTTAATTTCACGAACCACAAGTCTGAAAAAATAAAATTACCGAAATGTAAAAGCGATAACAAAACTGAATTTTTACTATTTCGGGTCCAAGGCCTCGAAAAGGGGAAATCTGTACAATTTTCATGTTAATTAGTGTCCTCCAGAGCAAAAAAATTTCGATAAAAAAAAAAAAAAAAAAAAAAAAAAAAAAAAAAAACTAGTCAGATGTGTTTATCTTAAAGCTTTCTTCTATCTCATACATGTTAATACTTCCTGCAAAATGAAGAATAACAGCGCCACCTCATAGGTAATTTACACTAAAATCTAGTCAACAAGTTATATCAACTTCTAACTGAATTTGAAGTTTGGTGAAAATCAGTATATTAATTTCTGAGATAGGGCTATTGCGGAAAACTTAAAATTCTGCATAACAGCGCTACATGTTGGCTGATGAACATCAAAAACGAATCAAGATCAATTTATATCAGATACTAACTGAATCTAAAGTTTAATGAAAATCTATGCATTGGTGCTTGAGCCATAGCTATTGAAAAATCGTGAAAAATGCAGCGATAACTGCAGGGCGATTTACACCAAACTTTAAACTATACTAATCTAGATTACCAACTAATTAAATATAACGTTTGATGAAAAATCGAGCATTTGTTTTTGAGATAGCGTTTTTGCAGTGTCATGAACAATGCAGCAAAGCAGTACCACCTGATGAGAGATTTGCACCAAAGCATTTACAACATCTAATTATATCAAGGACTAACTGAATCTAAAATTTTATAAAAATCCGTGCATTGATTCTTAAGATATAGCTACTGTGGAAACTGTGAATAATGCAGCATAGCAACGCCACCTGTCGAGAGATATACACCAAAAATTAATCAGCTCTAGTTTTTATCAAGATCTAACAGAATATAAAGTTTTGTGAAATTCTATCCATTAGTTACTGAGATAGAGCGATGTTTGCAAAATTTTTATCGCAAAATTTTTGTCACATACGAATTCACGAAGTGACAGATTCACTGACAGAAAATTTTTGAAAAACTATCAAATCGTGGTCAAGATCTTCTAAAACGTATAAATCCATCGAATGCCGGAATTCGATATTTTTCACGAATCCAATACTTTATTCTTGTAAAGATAGAAGAAAGTAAAATTGAAGATGAAAATTTTATTAGTTCAGAAATAATCTGGGATGTACTAGAGCTTTTAATTAAAAACAGTTTTCATCTCCTGTTTACACTGGGCAGTATATTGGGAATCTTTAACTTGGGTAGTCCGATATAATCCAAAAATAACAATAAGAATTCCTTCTATGGATTTAAAAGTACAATTTATTCGTTTAATTTCACTTCAAACTGTCTAAGAAAAAAAAACTGGAGTCGCAGTCGGCTTGTTTTTTAGAGACTGCGACTCCGTCTCTTTTGCTCAAAAATGGGCCCGACCCCGACTCCGCAGCCCTGCTGACATGACACTTAACGTATTAAAATTCATTGAATTTGTGTGGCATAATTTAACTGTTTTTTTTCCTTCACTTCCGTAACAAACCGCGAACATTAAGAGGCTACTTCACTCAAATGCAAAGACCCGTTCGCTAATGCTAATCCTATGGGAGAAATTTATAAAGATATCTCAGTTGCATTTTAATATTTTTAGATGATTCTTTTTGCATTCGATAACTCAGATTGATCTGGATAAAGGTCGTTTTTTAGTTTTTCGATTTTGGTTGCAGACATTTTTTACGGGTTTCCTTTGGCTTTCCAAACCGGTTCCGAAAATGAAAGCATCCCCGTAAAAAATAACTGTAAACAAAATGAAAGAAGTAACTAACGGCATGCATACAGATCGACCTCAGATATCCAAAGCTAAAAAATCATTTAAAAATATTGAAATGCAACCGAGATATCTATAAATTTCTTCCTAGGATTAGCATTAGTGAATGGGTCTTTCCATTTGACTGAAGAAGCCCCTAAAACACCTAAAACAATAGCTCACCAAGAAATCGGCAGGTATACGCTAAGGACTGTTTCAATGCACTTTTTTTTTCAGTATGCGGAGTCAATGTCTAGCAAGAGGTGGCAGGCTTGAAGGGTGATAGCACTACGGAATTTCAAAACGTCCCACACGGAAGATTTGAAATTTTGTATTATGTTTAAAGGGTGTATTTTAATCCAAACTCCCTTTTTTTCTGATTTATTTTTAAATTCATTTGTACTTTCAAACGCACCAAACTATCAAAATTATCTTATTTAAGAACTGCATAATATGTTGTGATTGTCAATTTTTGGATAAATGCAGGAAATATTGCAAAAAGTACTGTCAAAGATGACGTTCTGAACCGAGTTTTTTGAAATGGGAGATATGGGAACGAAAAAACGGCAATACTGTAATAATACTTGTTATAAATCAAATTCTAATTGATTGAGTGTAAAATGAAATCACACAGCCTCTTATACATTTCTTTTAAAATCACCTCAATAAATTTAATATTTTTACTTTTGAAAATGAGACTGAAAATGTCTCAGAAAATTTCGAGTTGTTGAGGGTGAAAAAATATTTTTCGGAATATACCCTTAAAAGCACACATTCCTACCTAGAACTTATTGATCCCATCCTTGGAACTACAATGAATGTTCAGAAAAAAGAATGTTTGCATTCAACATTGACTGTTGGAGTTAAAGATGGTCATAAAGTAGATTATTTCGATTTAATCTGTCATTAAAAAAGACGAATATTATTATGTCAAATATGTAGTGACTATAAAGAAATTTAAATTGAATAAAATGAGCAGACAGGCAACACTGGTGTCAGGTTCCTAGAAGACATCTGCCCTGAATTAGAAAGGAATGACATTTCCTTATCTGAATATTTTATGTATTGTGGGTTGTGTATCCGTGAAGCTCGAAATACCTTTCTTTCTTTTCTATAATAACGAATGACAGATGTTGACACAGGTGTGCAGATGACGCACTCGTTGATGAATGAAAGTGATGGCCGCGGGGCGTGCCTCAGCTGTCATCTAGCTATTGGAGTGATGTGTAAACAGGAGATGTCATGACTCAAGGTTGGAGTGCGGGATTGAACCAATGGATGAGCTCTAAGGAGTCCTGCATGGGGGAAGGAAGATCTCTGAAGGTCAACTCTGGACTGAGAGGTTGGAGACAGTTCTCGCTTGGCGTTGAGACCGATAGGTCGCTCAGGATTTGTGGTCCTGTTGGATAGTGTATATTTTGAGCGTGGGACAAGGCGTCCCGGTGGATAGTGTTATAGGCCGAGAAGTGAGGCCTAGTACCCTTGTGTATTGAGATTCTGCAGTAATCTCTGATAAAGCGTATCCAACGTGCGTTGAGTGTGAGGAAGAAAGTGTAAGTTGAACGGTACACAACCAACGTTTATTGTTGTTAATTTAATGTTGAACCGGATCATCTATATCCGAGTTGTAATTGTAAATAGTTGTAAATATTATTTCTTGTGTACATATCTATATCTTAAATAAACTGTTAGTTCAGTTCATTAACAGTGTCAGTGTTAGTTTACCCAATCCTCACAGCAGGTGACCGATATCACCCATTAATATCGGTGGTGGCAGCTAAAACTACCTAGGACATTCTTCAAAGTTTTGTGGACTGAGAGGAGCGTCCGACAACTGGATCAGAATTTGGCGAAATTTTTTTTTTCCAAGCACCTTCGTCGTTAAAAGCCCAAGCTCGCACTCTGATTGGTTGTTGCTCTCGGCACTGATTTCACGTAACTTGGTGATAACCCTACTTGGCGAAAAATACTTCGCTCGTAAGTGAACGAGTAAAGCTAAAACCTAACCTACTCATTCTTATTCTTCCTTCATTCTTATCCTCGTGGTCTTGTGCTCTTGTGTATTATTATCTTGTGTTATTTTATAAAATGGCTAATGTTTTACTTATTAATAAACGGGAAAAGTTACTTTGTACTCGGTTCGGAAGGAAATCAAACTCCTCGACGGAAGCATCTATCGCTACGCCAAGTATGATTATCGCCAAGTTACATGAAAACAGTGCCGAGTGCAACAACCAATCAAAGTGCGAGCTTGGGCTTGGAACGACGAAGGTGCTTGGGAAAAAAAAAATTACGCCATAATTTGACAGAGTTTCGTGGTTCCTTCTTTTAGCCTTTCACTTGAAAACTTTAAAAGTGCCTGTCAACGTTTCAACAAGATTGTGTCGATCATATAAGAAAATATGAAAATATTAAAAAAATTTTCACAAAAAAATTCCATGAAAATTTGGTAACAATTCTTAACTAGGGAAGCGCATGCCATTTGTTTATATCACCTGCAACAAATCTCACTTTCTGAAGTCTGAATTGCTCGAAGCATTTAAAAAAATCTTTAAGACCCCTACAGCAAAGAAGTACACTGTTAAAAATTCTGCAACTTTTGTTGCATCGTTATTCCACCGCTTTTATAGAATATCGATATTTTGACCAATGAGAATGCTCCATAATATCGTAAAGTAATCGTTTTTTATAAAAGCAGTGGAGTGACTCTGCAACAAAAGTTGCAGAATTTTTAACAGTGTACCCTGATTTTTATATAGAGAGATTATGTAATGACATCATATGCCAGTGAATATACCAGTGAGTCACAACACACCAGTAACAGCGAACTAGTGATTTTTAAATAATTATATTTCAAAATATTTTTCTACAATTATTTTTCAAAAAATTTACTTTTATCAATTTTTTCTTTCTTTTATTTAAGGCGAACAATCATAGCCAGGGTGTCTATCACTGAATTAATGCGCTGAATTAGATGGTCTTCCGTCGAACTATTTAGACGAACAAAAATTATCATTAGGGTGGACATATAAGAACTTTGCCCGTTCAGCTCAATAAATTCATAGGAAACAAAAATGTAAATTATTTTCAGAAATTCGACTCGATACTGCTTCTATTAAAAAAAACTGATATTCAATAAACTCATAGGAAATAAAATAATTTCCATAAATTCAACGTGTTAGCATATCTGTTCCGAAGTAAAACTAGCCACATTTCCAATGTTACTAAATCAGAAACAATATAGTCAGGATGGCCTTTGGCGTGATGGTCTTCGGCCAAACAGTTTAGGCGTACCAAAAGTAAATTAGAGCGGACCCATAAGAGCTTCGCTCGCTCAGCTCAAAAAATTCCTAAGTAATAAATTTATTAATTTATTTCTACAAATTCAACAAGATAGCGCCTCTATTCAGTGGTGTAGTCATAAAAAACCCAGAAGATATACACTCAAGGCAGAAGGTATTGCCTACAATATATATACTATAGCTTTCTTGGGGGCTGTGCATACAAAACGTTATTTTTTTAGGGGAGAGGGGGGGGGGTCTGGCACATGACATCATAAGATTACCGCTAGGGAGAATGGGATTTGTCCTTTGATATCGATATCATTTTTTGATCCAATCAAAATTTCTCTTTTTATTTGCAAGATTGTCTTTGGTTCAAAATATTATATTATCTTTTTTTACTCGATAATCTATTTTTATGAAAATGCAAAGTTACTATTAAAATCACTAAATTATATGATTAATTCTAAAATGTACTTACCCAAGTTAGTATTGTAATCACTAACATTTTATCTTCCTATTCCTATTCATATGTGTATGCATACATAATCACGGTTGATAAAACCATGTGTGAAATATATTTGAAATGAAGCTTGTGTTTATTAATAAGTAAAAGAGAAAGAGAAAAAAATGGTGTCTACTTGCTTTGTTAATAAGAATTTCTATCTATACCTCACCCCCCCCCCCATATCCCCCTTCGAGATAAGTATAATAAGACTTTATTACTATTGAATGCATTATGTAACAAAAAGTTATAAAATACTTTTAAGTAGTAACTATTTTTTTAAGGGTTATTTTATATAAAGCGATATTTGATTGACTTCTCTTCATTTGAATCAATCAAGTATGCGAAAAATAAATGTAAACAATTTTGTATATCACTCAAACCAAGCGAAATAATTTCATAAAAATCAAAACATTTTTACACTTTGATAAGGATATCATTACCGGGGAGGGGGGGGGGGGTTAGAAGGATGATATCAAGATATCGGAAGGGGGTGGGGTCCAAAATTACCAAAAAGTTGATAACTTTATATTTGCACACCCCCTTGAGAAACAGAGGGTATACGGTATTCCTTAAAAAGATCCAGAAAGTATACTGCGTGTGCTCCCATATACTTTTACTACATACCTACCTCTATTCCGAAGTAAATTTATCCACATTTCCAGTGTCACTAAATAGGGTAACAGTATAGTCATGATCACACATTAGAAACTCTATATTCTAAAAGCAAGCCATTACATACAGACGTTCATTTGTTGAACACGCTCAAGAAACACATTTTTATGTAACAAAACTGCAACAAATTAATAATAAATTATAAATACTTACTCGTGTAATACACCCACAACTGGACAGCGAAAGCCAAAAGAACCGTTTTCAAAATTATAGATATGCTGCCGATGATGCCTATGAGAGAATCGCTCAGTTTGAATACCCGAATAAAGATCGTTGTTAACGCCATAAATATCACCAGTTCAACGAAAGTAAAAATGGTCCACATCTGTGAGAAAGTTGTGGGATTCCATCCATACATGTGATGAGCATAAACGTAGGATGTGTCTGTGTAAACTGCAATAATTTAAAAAAAACCTAAAAGTAGTTATTTTATTTTATTATTATTATTATTATTATTATTATTTTGCAATTAAAAGAACTCCATATAAATAATATGTTTTTGATATAAAAAATATGTTTCAATATAAGGTATATTTCAATAAAAGAAAGTTTATTAACTATAATAATTTTTTTTTCAGATGACATTATTATTTTTTCTCTTAATGATAATAAATCTATATCTCTTCCTGAAAATTATTGTAAATTATTGAAAATTAAAAATTATAACTATCCTTATATTGTGGCTATCCTAAAATTCCATAAAATTCTTTTGAAATTTCGCACTATACCAATTGGATGTAACACATATAACTATAATGCTAGTAAATATGTATTAACGATACTTACTGAGATGCTAGATCTTGCAAAATATAATGATAAATTATATGAAATGAAAAATAGTTTAAAACTTGCAAATAATATAAAAAAATTTAAAAACATTAAATACTTCAAAACATTTTATTTTAATGATTTGTTCAATACAATTGATATTGCAGATATGTGCAGAATACCTAATTTATTATTTAAAAGATATAAGAATTTTCTTAATTTAATAAATAATGTATCTTTATCTTACTCTAAAACGTTAACAAAATTTATTCTTTATCACAATTATATATTATTTAATGATATATTATATAAACAAAATGTTGGTCTCCCTCAGGGCGGGATAGTATCATCAATCTTTACAGAGCTCTACTTACATTATTATGAACACAAAACTTCTATTGTAGATTGTAAAATATATCTAAATGACATAATCATCGTATACCCTAAAATTAAATCTAATTATTCATTGCTAATTAAATACCATAAAAATTTAAAGGAGAGTCATAATGATATCATAAACAATAAAATAATTTTAAAGTTCTTAATGTTACACTTTGTGATAAAAATAAATCCTCTTTGAAATTTATGATAAACGTAATGATTTTGTATTCTAAGTAAATTTATTTACTCATTATAATTCAGGTCTACATAAATCTGTATATGCAAATATTTTACTTAACCATTGAGAGAGGAACGAAGGAGTAGCTACAAGATGTTTTTCAATAGCCGATTTTTTTTTTCGCTTATAAACTGAATAATGTTGTAAGACTTGTTTTAAAATGTGTATTTGGAGTTGTGTTTGTACATATAAAGTGAAAAAAATGTAATAATTTGTTTCAGAGTGCTGAATATTACGTTACATAGGAACTAATTAGGATTGAGTGCCACGATATTACACCTGCAATTATAGTCATACGTGTATCGGTCCAACACCATTTATTGTTTTTCAATACGTTGACGAATTTGCGCAGGAAAAAAAAAGTTTTGCCATTCGAAAATTTCGAAATTTTTTCTCGGTAATTATAACCGTGAGAAGCTCTACTATTTAAAATTAACACGATCTCGAGTGCATACCTTCAAATAACTGTATCTGAAGTTTGCTTTCGATTGATTTAGTGGTTAAGTCGCTAGAAGTACATATATTAGGGAAGTTTTTTTTTTTTTTCATGACCACTCTGTATTTATGTCCGATGGCATAAGAACTAATACAAGCACTGTAAAAGAAAAAAAAAATCTGTAAAATTAATAAAACTTTACTACGAAACTGGAATTCCTAGCTCTTTTTATGTAATGGCAATAACAAAAAAATTCATGCAAGAAATACAGCTTTGCACTGTAAATCAAAAAATCTGTAAGGTTACTAAAACATTTTTAGGAAAATAGATGCCTAGAACTTTTTATATAACTGCAATCTGGATTGGAGAAAATAATTTAGAAAAATTAGTATAATTTTAGTAGATTCTTTTGTAAAGCTACAAATTTCTGTAACTTTACAAAAACTAACTTTGTAGATTTACTTTTTTTTTTTTTTTTTTTTTTTTTACACAATGTACAGATAAAAGTTTAGCAAGCATATGGATTTCTGTAATTTTACAAATGTATAATTAGAATTTTTTTTTTTTTTTTTTTTTTTTTTTTTACAGTGTGATTACAAAGATATCTGTTAATCGGTCATTGAATAATTGAAGTAATTTTATCTGATAATTTAATGTATTCTTATAACCACTTCCGTGAACCTTCCGAATTATCTCGGGCTCACATATATTTCAATTATTATCCCGATAATACTCGGGTGTAGCATAATTTGTCACTATGATATTTTATCAAGATTTTACTCGGTCTGAAGCTTAAAAAAAGAAAATATGTTTATTTAATCTAATTAACTAAACATAATTAAATTATGAAGAATATATGATTGCAAGTTTTCAAGTTTTGTGATATGAAATGCAAATGATGAAATTCGATGATGTGATTGCAAAAAATGTAATGATATTTTGCATTTTTTTTAAAAATTGGTATGGAAAGTGGTTAAGATCGAAATAATGTTATACTTTTAGATTTACGAAGAGGATATGCAAAGTGGCATAAAATTGAATACTTTTTAAATGTTAAATATATATATATATATATATATATATATATATATATATATATATATATATATATATATATATATTAATTAAATAAATATTAATTAAAAATATTTTACAATGGGTACTGAAGTCGTAGCAACAAAGAAATAATTATTTCATCTTATCACTTTTTAAAATCAGTGATCTTACCGGCAAAGAGCTTTAAATAGCAATAATATCTTAAATGTGTTTTGTAATAGAAATCTGTGAATACAATTGTTTTGGGATAGTTTTAGCTGTAGCCTTTGCTGCTTATTGACGTTTCTGATTATTTTTTGGAAAGCCTATAAATACAAATTATTTAAGAAAGAAAAATTTAATACATACCTTTATAGATAATGGAAATGCAACAGGTTGATAACATCAGAAACCACAATCGAATTCTCCCTTTATCGTTTCGTGGCCGAAGACATGTTTTAAAACCTTCGATAAAGTTTTTCGAAGTGTAAAAATCTCGAAACTTTGTTTGAAAACTGACTTTTTTGTTCAATCCTTGAGTTTCTGGAACGAAAAATACAACCCAAACGATCGCTAAGAGGTGTCCTAAAGCAGCCATTGCATACACAGGTAAATATCCATAAAAATGGTAAATCTGTCCAGCAGTGAATGCACCAAAAGTTACTGCAAGTCCAAACGATATTTGCAGAAGAGTGTATTTCATAGACCTAAAATCGCTGGACGATACTTCTGAAGCATGGCTGTTAATCATCGTCATCACACATATAAAACCACCACACAATTGGGTTGGTAAACTTGAAAGGATTATCAAATATAACGCAGAATCGAAGTAAAATGTGCAAAGAATTATTCCAAAGTCATTCAGAAGGAATCCAAACAGAGCTACTGTTAACGGTATCTTTCGGCTATATTTGTCGCTCCATGGAGTGATAAATATAACGACAGCAGCTGCTACGAGCTCTAAACAATCTAAATACAAGTTGTAGTTATTAGCAAGCATTTCAAGATTGTCTCTCTCTTCATGGTGCTCAAAAATACGATCACAAACATTTTTAGAATAGCTAAAATAGTAAAGACAACTTTTGTCCATCATCATGTTTGTTAAACACGTGGTATTTAAGATGAAAGAAAACATAAATAAGAACATAACAGGTTCTATTCTTAATGATCCGAGAGAGTAACAAATTTTTGTGAATGTAAAATTTTCTTCTGATGGTGAAACAGAGGAAGTAATAATTTTGTTGTCCTTTTTCTCAGACTGAGCTTCTTCTGCATTTTTAATCGTACCATTGTCGTCGAGTGTATCAGGCATTATTTTATTATCTGACAATTATGTATTTTTTTCCTAAAAAAAGAAGAAAACAATAACTGGCAAAAAAAGTATTTGAAAGTTTCCATCCTAAATATATATGTAATTTATATTTATGTTGTTGATTTTTGAAAACATGCATGAGTTTGCTTTTTTTCATGTATATAAAATACATATCGCTTACCCGCAAGAAAAATGACACTTCTCTGAAAAATTTATTTTGAGGTTTATTCCAGTAATAGGTCTGTCATAGTTGCGCATTTGCACACAAACAGACTCAAAAGCGTAGTTATATAGAAAATCATTTTGTCACGCTATTTGTCCAATCATGACTACAGAAGAGGGGTGGATTGTGTGAGGAAGTAGATTTATCCAACCTTTCAAACATCATCCTTACACCTTTATTTTTAAGGATTTTATGCTTTTATGCACATTTTTACTCCTGCATCCAAAGTATGGTGGAGCTTAAAAGCCATTTTTTTTTACATTAATTTTTTTGCAAGTCACACCCTTTTATTTTGTTCCTTTTTATGCAAAAACATTATATAAAAAGTTTGAGCAATAAATTTTAATATTTAAAAATAGCTCAAATGACTCAAAATTTATAAAAAATAGAAAAAAAATAAGAATATTAATTAGCATATTACAAATGTGTATAAAATATGTATAAAATAAAAAAGTTGATATATTTTAAATTGTAATGAAAAACATACAGGGCTGCCACAGGTGATTATTATTATTTTTTTTTATTATTATTCTAACTGCCACCACTTCATCAACTCAGAAATCCTACACACACACTTTGCCAACATTCGCAAGATAAATATACTTCGAAATTTACATTAGAAAAATGCTGGTGGCAACCGAATATAAAATTGTCGCCTGTGTCAGCCTTGAATGTATCATAATCTAGTATAGTAAAACCTCCATAACGGACACTCCCGAATAGCGGACATCTCTATTTAACGGACAGTTTTCCAATCCCCACTCCCAAAACTTTAATTTTTGTATGTTTAACCTCTGAATAACGGACATTCCGAATAGCGGACAGTAATTTTCGCAAAAAAAAAAAAAAAAAAAAAAAAAAAAAAAAAAAAAAATTTAACGAGGAAAAAAAAAATAAAAATCCTCTAAATTTATCAGGGCAATGTATCACAAATTTTGTGATCACAGATAAATGTGGGAATGAGCTGGAGAAAATACCCTCTCTCCCCTACATTTATTCCCTACAACCCCCCCCCCCCCACACACACACACACACCCTCACCCTCGGATGATTGGACGCTTTTAAGAAGCAGAAAAATACAATAAACAGTTATACATTTTTAATTAATTAATTTATTTTTTTAAAGAAAAAGATGATTTAAAAGAATTAAAACTACTCACAGAGTTAAAACTTCACATTGAAAAACAAATTACATCTAATCGCAAGTAAAAGCATACTTTTGTAACTTTTTTTTTTTTTTTTTTTTTTTTTTTTTTGTAAGAATGTAATAAGCAAAGGATAAAGGTATGCACAATTTTATTTCAGTTTTATTTCTTTGAAAATCATTTTAATTTCTGATTTAATAATATAATAGAGGTTTTAGGACATTTTTAAATCGACTAATGAAACATTAAGCATACACTAGTGAAAAATGCTCCAAGGAGCAGTGCAAAAGCAGAATATGATTTTAATTGAGCATTAAAAAGTAATGGACAAGTGCTTCTGTTAATTACTGAGCATGAGGAAGGATAAGGGATCCCTTCTTGGCTACAACTCACTTCAATGCCAACTTTGAAAAAATCATATTTGCGCTTTTTCCATACAAAAGAAATTTGCGGTTCTTTAGTAGAATTTTCCACCGTGCTTTAGATGTTAACCAGGGGTGTAGTCATAAAAATAACATAAGATATATGCTCTAAGCAGAGGGATATTCTAGAATGTGTATACTATAAGCTTTCTTGAAAAACAGAGGGTATATGGTGTTCTATTAAAAAGTCCAGAAGGTGTACGGCGTATAGCCTGTACTACATCTCTGATGTTAACTGCACTGTTCACTCTGCACTATACTACAAATCAATTTTCTGTGCAATTATACACTTAGGGTATGCTTGGTGGCAGTACATGAATGTGATACCTGCAGGAACTAGGTATCTGGCATTATGTCGCCTTCCTTTACATTTTTGTCTAATTAAGCTGCATCTTTACTGGTTACGTCTTTACACTATACATTTTTATAGTAACTGCGACTGATTTGTTTTCACGGAAAAAGCGCAAATATGATTTTTTCAAAGTTGGCATTGAAGTGAGTTGTAGCCAAGAAGGGATCCCTTATCCTTCCTCATGCTCAGTAATTAACAGAAGCACTTGTCCATTACTTTTTAATGCTCAATTAAAATCATATTCTGCTTTTGCACTGCTCCTTGGAGCATTTTTCACTAGTCCTTCTATTTTTCCATATTCCATAGGGATACTGCACAACTTGTTTTGTATTTTATATATGGAAAACAAAATCTTATTTGTACACTATAAGTACTATACTTAACATATTCGATAGTAACCATGTTCTTGTGAACCTTAAAAATGCATGTAAATTTCATTACATTTAAAATTATGTAACATTATCAAAATACACCACAAATGATTTTTTCGCCGTATATTATAATGTAAAGTCTCCTTTTGAGAGCTCATGTGATTCAGCTATAATTGCTACCTGGTTCATTTTCAATGCCGCACATGCTATAGCAAATTTCAATAACGTATGTTATTTTCGTATGAATCCCACTATATTTACTCAAGTTGAAACACGGACAAACAGACGGCAGACCCCAGGCACTCGGCATCTGGTATACAGACAGGTTGAAGTCGTAAACACTTTTAGACCATGTTAGAAAGTGTCAAAAAGGGGGTAGTTTCCGTAAAACGAAAAAAAAAACAGAATTTTTGAAAATTTAAAAACTTATACTTTGTTTCAGATATGACGTTACATTGATATTTTTAAAATTCTTAATGGAAAGTATTCCTGTGACGTCACAATTGGTAAAAAGTTGAATTTTATAGCCTTGAACCGAAAGAAAGAAAAAGGTTCATTTTTATTACGGATTAATATCTGGAAAAACTACTAAAATATTCATATTCTTGTAAAGTGTGAAGTTATATTCTTGTGAAGTCTTCAAAGTGTAAAAGAAATTTTATATAATCGTCTGCGTGATATAAGACGAAAAACAGTATTCCTCTGACGTCACAATTGCTAAAATCGCGGTTTTTAACCTCGAACCGAAAACAGAATAGGATCCATTTATTTATTTCATTTTCTTTTATCACGTGAAAATCTTTCAGTTGAAAATTAATTACAGAAGAGAAATAATTATTCCGGTTTTTTTATTTTTTGGCAACGAAAAAAGAAAGGTGATTAAATATTATGAAATTTTTTTCAATTTATTCTGTATGAAAAATAGTGAAATGTTGAATTATTAAGAAAAATATTTGAATAAAATAAATAAAAATTAGCCTATGTTCATTTCAGACCAATAATCTAACTATATACAAAAATTCAAAGACATTAATCCATCCGTTTTGAAGCCAAGTTCATTCCAATTTTCGGACACACTTTCACATTTATAATATATATAAGGATGATTGGAGTCGAATCGACTCCATCCGGGCGTTCTAGTGTTAAAAAATGACAAAAATCAGCATGTCAAAAATTTCAAAAAATTCATAATTCGTTAAAAAATTAAGTTAAAAATAAGAGAAAAAAAAGCATTCTGTATTTTTTTATGCTTAATCGAATGGTGTAACTGGTTTTTCTCTCCGATGATCACAAGTACCTTAGATTGATGACTGCCATTCTTTTATTTCATCTTGTAAAAAAACTGTTTAACGTAAAGCTATGAATTTTTGCAGGATTAATTAGCATCGCAAAATCTTTAAAATAAACTTTACCGCAACATTCTATCTGCAATAGAACGTTAAATATACCCATTTATGACCAAGTTTGGAAAATACGCAATTTCAGAAAAACCGCCCAGCGAAATAACGTTTTCTCGATGACTACCTCGGGATAAAAAGTTTGTCTTTTGTTTAAAAAAAAAATTAAGTTTTTATCTTTAGTAGTTTTCGAGAAAAGTGCTGGGACACAAAATTTTTGTCATATTTTCAGAATACTCTACAGTACACCTACAGTATGCCATAAAAAAAAAAAAAAAAAATTGTGCTATGTTGTGCGTCTTGGTCAGACGAACATTAAAAAAAAAAATCATCAAAATTGGATAAGTATTTAGTTAGTTATTGCAAAAAGAAAAATTGAAAAATCCGTGTGCACCATCGCTCAATCATATTATTGTAGCGCGCTGCCGCGCGCACAATGATTAGCAATTTTTCTATCGCTGAGGTTTTCCCAATAGCAGACACCTCCGAATAGCGGACAATTTCTGCGCTCCCAAGGTGTCCGTTATTTAGAGGTTTTACTGTATATACTAAATTTCATAATTATAAATTATGGAACGCTAATGTGATCAGTATTTAAAAACTTTTTGATTTTATAAGGATGGATCTAATAGCAATATATAACTTTTATTTCGATTACAATTTGTTAATAACCAAACTACAACGTACTTTTTAAATTGTTTATCTATGAATTATTTATCGTGTTTTATAACAATATTTTATTTATAGTATTATTATTTACGCAAAAAATGAGCCTTTTCGTAAATTTGATTTGATAAAAGCAGAAATTTTAGCTTTTAAATTTTCTTAATATCCAGAGTGATTAATTACTAATAAAATGTTTTACAACAATTTCTCAGACAAAAATAATTTCCAGCTATCGTATTGATATTAAACTATTTGTCATATATCATCGATAATATCGGATAATATTGAAATTTCTTTATAAATTTTGTACGTAAAATTATTTTAAAGAATAATTAGAATATACATTCTTTAATAAAAATAGAAATAAGTTTGTTTTAAAACAAGTTTTAATAGAAAATATGAATAGAAATGTTCTACTTATAAATTTTAATACATATAAAAATAGAGGTGTCACCAGATTTTGTGCTTTTTTCATAACTGTTTTTGTAATGTATTATCGCCCATCGTCGTTTAATAATAAAAATTGTGTAGAATTTTCTAGTTACAAACTTATTGTTTTTAGAGAATTAAATTGTCTTAAAATTATTTCTAAAATGCTTTAATAGTTTTAGAAATAAGTGATACCAATGTTAATTTGTGAATAAAAAGGAAACCCTTTACAATTTTTGTACTGATATTAAACTGTTTGCTACTTGCTATATGTTTTCCATTGTAAGTGCTTGAGTTTTAAATCAGTAACTGAATTTCCTCTTATTAAACTCCATACAGATATGTATTTTCAAAACTGCAATGCATATCTTTAAAAATTTTAAATTTTGTACAAATTTTATATTTATTTTACTCTACAGTAAGCACTTTTAAACTGTTTAAGTTTAATGAAAAAAAGTAATGATAATAACTTCTTTAACGTTGATGAATATTTATTTATATACAGGACATTGCCGAATTAAACCGACAAATTCAAAAGACTAATAGAAGGCATCAAGATGGTGACAAATTATCATATAGAATACAGGGTAGAAAAGTTCTTATTTAGTCAGAAATACAGGGTGTTTCACACTAACAGGACTCGAATTGATGGTTAATAATTTTAAGGAAAAAAAAAAAAAAAAAACACTGCAATGAAAGTTGAACGATATGTATCGCTTTTTTTATATAAAATTTGATAACATCATAAAAAGTGCTGGAAAAACAGGAGGCTGAATCGATGTTACCGTATAAACTGGTAATGGTAGCCCCAAAAAGGGAATCGGCAACCGCATATAATGCAAACTTCTAACACTTTTTTCGTATTATCACGTTTAGAACAAAAGTGAGCATGTCCGTTAAAAGTTTCATTGTAGTATTCATAAGTTTTTGAAAGTTATTACAGTAGACTCCCTCAAATCCTTAATTATTTAAAATCCGCACATAATTTATGGATGTAAACAATGAAATATTCAGTTCAGATATAGGGACAAAATTTGACTTTTTTAGCTGTATAACAATTCCATATACATTTTAATTTGTGATTTTTATTAATATTGCTAAATTCATATTTTTTTCATGAAGTAAGAATAAATTCACTTACGAAAAAATTCAAGATATTGCTGGTATCACTGATAATCACAATCTTGTTACCAGATATACTTATGTATTAATCAAGATTTTTTATTTATTAAGTTTGACTAAACCTGAAATAAAACTTTCTTATTTTTATCATTTTGATGTGAATTAGTAATGTATTTTATGGTGCAAGTTTCATTGGATAATTTAGGAAAAATGCATTTCATTTTTATAATGAATATTTAATCATACATTATTGATTATTAACTACTTTTGCTTTAATATTTTAATCATTTAAAAAAAGTCTACATTTTTATTATTTTAATTTATTACTTATTTTAATATTTTATTATATTATAAGCATTCATTACAGCGTTTCAATTGCATTATTAATTACATTCAAATTACTGTTTAACAATGTAAACAATGCAATGACCAGAAATCCGCAAAATTCTAAAATACGCGCATCTTCTGGCACCGAGCTGTGCGGATTTGAGGGAGTCTACTGTACTGGCAAGCAAGTTTAAAAGGTAAAGCATTGGCCTTGTAAGCCAAGCATCCGGGTTCGATTCCCGGCCTGGGCAATTTTTCGCTCAGTTGGAAATATTCAATTCGTATGATAACTTTACCAATCAGTTAGACTGTGTTAAAATAATAGTATATCTATGTATCCATCGTTCTATGGAGTTCCATTACCTGCGGCTTATTCTGCCGAGATGTCTAAATGACAGACCAGTTGTTATGGCCAATAAGGTTATCTGAGCGAAAAATCCCAGCCGGTTATCGCCCGGTTAGCTTAACAGGTAAAGCATTGGCCTTGTAAGCCAAGTGTCCGGGTTCGATTCCCGGCCTGGGCAATTTTTCACTCAGTTGGAAATATTCAATTCGTAAGCCAAGTTGGAAAAAAAAAACCCTGTATTTTTGATTAAATATGTGGTTTACGATATCTTGTTCCAAAGCAATTTGTGTTGCTCGTAAGGGGTTACTCAGCTTCGGAATTCTCCTCCTTAAAATTAAGTCTATGGAAGTTTGATGCATTCGTATATTTAAAATATCTCTTGGGGGAAATGAATATAGTGGAACCTGCAAAAATGACCGCTTGGTAAAGTGGCCACCAGACTAAAGTGACTGGTTTGGGAAATTTTTACTTGTGCTCATATAAAATAATATGAGAACTGTCCGGTAATATGACCACCTGTCTAATGTGTCCACCTGTATAAAGTGACCAGTTCGCCTGTCATTGTCAATGTTATTTGAACCTGTAAAATGTGACCATCCTTTTTTCTGCATGCCGAAAATTTTCAAACTAAAAGACTAAAGTGGTCATTTACTAAAATTTTATTTTGATCCATTAATAAAATATGCTTTTTTTAAAAAAAAAAAATACTAACCGACTTCAAAAAAAAAAAAAAAAAAAAAAGGATCAAGCTTGGCGACAACTTGGCGCTAACGCATATGAATGCATAATTTTTATAAGCTTATGATTTGAAAACGATTGCAACAATGAAAGATTATTTGCACCAAATCATTATTTTTTTTAATTAAATTTACATTTTTTTATCTAAAAAATACTAATCATCAGAATTTAATAAAATTAAAATGGAACCACATGGGTATCTTATATTTTCAAACAAAAAAAGAATTATCAAAATCGATTCATATTTAAAGAATTTATGAGTGGTCGAGATCATAACCTACTCCTTGAAGTCGGTAAAAAATCAACGCTTCTAATTGGACGACTGCTTCAAAAAATTTGAATTTTTAATGTTTATATTTTTAAAAAGTTTTAATCGCTAGAATTAGATGAAATTGAAATGGGACCACACGGGCATCTTACACTTTCAAACAAAAAAAGAATTATCAAAATCGGTTCATATTTACGGAAGTTATGGGTGAACAACAAATACATACAGGTCGAAATCATAACCTCCTCTTTGAAGTCGGTTAAAAAAGTACAGGAATTTATCTCCTAAGTGACTGTTTGCTTAATGTATAAAGTGAACACTTTGTCCTTTATTGTAATGATATAAGGTTATATTTAACGAAAAATTTATCACTGTCAATTATAGAAAGGTTATAATTATGCAATTACAATAAAAATAAAAATGCGTATAAATTACAGTGTACCTTGAGTTTAAATGTTATTTAATGAATCACTATAAAATTTCAACTGTATTCAAAAGAAATAACGCGAATTTTAAGTAAATTATCTTTTATGTAGTACATTTTATATTAGTAATTCAGTTATTATAGTTGTTAATTAATCAGTTCATAACTCAATATATTGCATTTTTCCATATTTATATTTTGTTTTATTTTATGAGATCACAAATGTTTTAATGTGCCATTTTGAAAGACACTCCATAAAGTGACCATTTCAGCTGGTCCCATATATGGTCACTTTAGACAGATTCCAATGTATTTTTAACTTCTTTTTTCCTGCGGACTCTTCTTAAAGCATATCTTCTTTTCTCTTAGTTCTCGAAATATTAAAAAAAAAAAAAAAAAAAAAAAAAAATCTGTTCTGAATTTAATATTTTGTGTGTTAAAACAACACCCCCTATAGTTAAAAACTGATGAACTGTGCGTAAAATTCAACATTTCATATAAAATTAAGTACATACTTTAATTTGTTTATACTTAACTCTACTTACTTGTCATTTTTCAATGATTGCATTTAAAATCATCTATTGCGTTTCTGTAATCTTGAATTCAGATCGGAATTTTCTAAAAATTTTACTTGAAAATAAGGAAACGCACTTTTATATATTTGTGTATATATTTCACCAAAGTTGCAGAAGTTTAAATTTATAGTTAAATAAGTTATAGAAGATTTTGGTGCTAATCTTCATTAAAATTAATTGGAATATAATATATTTCACCTCCCTCAAAGTATGAAAGAAAACACTTATTACCGTATGAAAATATACCATTTATATTTAAAAAAAATAAAATAAAATAAAATCAATATTTTTAATAAACAAATATAACAACGTTAAAAATGTAAGCAAATATTTTTCATAAAATATATAATATGAGCTTTAAAATGTTCAGATTTACTTAAAAGGCGATTAAAAATAATCAAAGATGTTAATATTTAATTTTATTTAAAAACATATTAGTAATTTCAAGCCTATGATCAGGCTCTTCTTCAGAAAATATTTGTATTACTAATTTTTTTTTTTTTTTTTTTTACAAATATATGATTTCTAATAAATAATGAATAAATATAAATAAACAAAAATTAGTTTTATAACTAACTTTTGTTTATTTATACAAATATATGATTTCTAATAAATAATGAATGAATATAAATAAACAAAAAATATTTATAAAAATATTCTCTGAGAAAAATCCTGATTAACGATTGAAAGTACTAAGATATTTTAAATAAAATTAACTATTAAGATAACTTTTTTAATATTTCAAACGCCTTTTAAGTAAAACTGAACATTCTAAAGTTCATATTATACATTTTTGGGTGAAAATTGCGTTCTATCATATGTTTTTATTCAAACATTTTTCATTTTATAAAATATTTTTAAATGAAAAACTTATCTTCGAAATGAAAAATAAAATCAATTTTTATTTTAACTTTATTTAGTACTTTAGATAAAATATACAAGTTTATATGAAATGTATTTTATGTTATGCATTTATTTATTTATATACAATTACTATTAACAACTAAAAATAAATATTTTTGAATAAATACATTTTTTTGGTGCAAATTAGGAGAATTTTTTAAAATTAATTAATGTACTTTCTATTTAAATAAAAAAAAAATTCAAAAGTTAGATAAATGTAACCGATACCACTTTCCTTTCAATTAAAAAAAAAAAGGAAAAACTACATTTTTAAATTTAAAAAGTTTTAAAAAATGACACGCATTTATTTACATAATATTAAGAAAGTTGATACTAACCTGAAATGTAAGTGGTGTACTAAATATTTTGTAACTTGAAGGTCTCGTTCATTAAAAACTGAAAAATTACAATTCAAAAATCGTACTTTAATAAAAAATATTGAAATGAAATGTAATGGCTTCCATCTGTCTCTTAACCCTTTCCGGCGCGAAGTAACTTTAATTGAAATAATTAGCTGCCACCAGAATTTATAAACGAATTTATTAGAGAATATGAACTTGCTTTTTTTCAGGCATTTTATCAAAGGAAAGTTTTAATTAAATATTCTTGGTGCCAGTATAATTAAAATTAGGTGTCCTTTTTAAGGGACACCGCGCCGAAAAGGGTTAAAAGTCTAAAACCGAAACTTTTTACGAGCAACTTATGCCGCGTAAAAAGATCTTGTTTTTTTTCCTACTTATATCCGGTGTCCTGATAAATTTGTCAAGTGCTCGCTAATTTGGCAACTTAAAAAAAAACTTCTGTGTTTCAAAGTTCAATTCTCGCAAATGTTCCTAGAAATAAATGCTGAAACAAAATTTTTTTGCGACATTTACCGCATTCAAATTTCAATTGAAATTGTAAACAATGATGTCATCGTGGATCCGATCGTGCAATTAACTTCGTAAAAAAAAAGGTATAATTTATAGATATACTGCTTTAAAAATTACGTAGATGAAGGAAAATTATTTTTTAAATCTATATTTAATGTTAAATAATACAATTTGTGGAATAACATGCATACAAACTAAGGCTCTTTTTTTCGGAGACTGAACTAGAGACGAGTTCGAGCTCACTTTTCGGAGCCCGGGCCTGCCCGAGTCCGAAACATTCTGTGGCATCAGAGCCCGATCCCGATAATAAAAACATGCAGAAAAAAAATACTTAAATATAATTGTTGTTCTAAATGAAATATCTTTTTTAAATAACTTATTATATGGAAATAGCTGTTAATGTGTTTCTGTAATGTTCTATTTATTATAAAAGATGTACATCTTAAATTATAATTGACTCCGTCCTCAAAACAATGTTTTGTAATTCCCGTGTTCCTAAAAACCAGTTTAAATAATAATAAAAAAAATAGTTGTCTGAGAGATCCGGTACTTTTAATGTTGTTTTCATATTAAAAAAAAAAAAAAAAAAAAAAAAAAAAAGTCCTTCCGGCAATGCCGGGAGGAAGAGATAGCTTTCATATACTTATTTATTTATTTTATATTAAGTTATATAAATCAAATATACGAAGCTCAAAATAGAGGAACACGATTATGTAGCACTGAATACTAGTTTTTGTCAACACTGAATATTAATAGGAATTTTTTGAAATTTGTCATCTTTTATTCAACCTGGTTTTATTTTAAGCAATTTGTAGGGCCGTTAAATTCCACGATATCCATTTTAAAGCAGCATGATGGATAAAAAAAACCCAATGAGCTTGATCGAAATCTTAATTCATGTGAACATGCACACCCACATCGAAATCGATTTATACGAGTGCTGCCGCGGACAAATTGACTTTTTAAAAAAATGTCACCCACATTAGAAATTCAAACTGCTATATCCCAGGCGTTTTCAAGGTAAAGACAAAGCAAAAAATACTCCGGAATTCATTATTAATATAAATAGTTTAGAAAGAACATTTTTTCAATTTCTAATTTTTTGTTTATACATCATTATACATTTAAAAGATTTTTGGCAAATTTAAGTGGCCGCCATTTTGAAACAAGATGGCGGATAAAGTTGGCCCATGAACTTGGTCAAGACATTGGTATGTACCATGAACACACGGAGTTTGCGTATGCATGGAAATATGCGTATTAATGCGTGACAAATTTCAGACCGTTTCAAAATGTCAATCTCACTGGAAATTGAAAGTGCTAAAACTCAGCCATTTTTCAAGATATTGATGAAACAAAATATGCTCTAGAATCTTTGTATCAAGATCAAAACACAAAAGAAAAATCTTTTTCAATTTCTTACTTTTTTGCAAATGATTTTAAAATTTAAATTTTAAAAAATAATATTTCGCCATTTTGAAACTAGACGGCGGTTGGAACTGGCCAACGAACTCGGTACAGGCATATGTATGTCCTATCTACGCACCAAGTTTCATCCAAATCGGTGTATATATAAGCGTGTTATCACGTGACGAAAACCAGATCATTTCAAAATGTGAGCAATACTAAAAATTAAAAGTACTATAACTCAGACATTTTTAAAGATATAGACGAAACAAAAAGTGCTTTGGAATCTTTGTATCAAGGTCAAATGCATAAAAGAAAAATCTTTTTCAATTTCTCCCTTTTTGTACCTAATTTCAAATTTTAAATTTCTTTTAAAAAATTTAAATGGCCGCCATTTTTAAACAAGATGGCGGATGGAACTTGTTAACGAACTTGGTCCAGGCTTTATTAAGTACTATGTCCACACCAAGTTACATCCAAATCGATTTATAAATACGAGTGTTAGCACGTGACAAAATCATATCGTTTCAAAATGTCAGCTATAAGAAAAATTCAAAGTGCTATAACTCAATCATTTTTTAAGATATAGACACAGTACAAAGTGTTCTAGAATCGGTGTTTTAGGATCTAGCACATAAAATAAAAATATTTTTCAACTTTTAATTTTTTCGCATTTATTTTTAAATTTTAAATTTTTTTAAAAATTTTAAATGGCCGCCATTTTGAAACAAGATGGCGGATGATGCTGGCCAACGAACTCGGTCGACATATTTGTATGTGCTATGTACATACCAAGTTTCATTCAAATCGGTTCATAAATTCGTTAGTTATAGCATGACAAAAATTAGATCGTTTCAAAATGTCAGCCATAAGAAAAATTCAAAGTGCTATAACTCAATCATTTTTTAAGATATAGACAAAATAAAAAGTGTTCTGGAATTGGTGTTTAAAGGTCTAACACATAAAATAAAAATATATTTCAACTTTTAATTTTTTCACATTTAATTTTAAATTTTAAATTTTTTAAAAATTTTTAAATGGCCGCCATTTTGAAATAAGATGACGGATAATGCTGGTCAACGAACTCGGTCGAGATATTTGTATTTACTATGTACATACCAAGTTTCATTCAAATCGGTTCATAAATACGATAGTTATCGTATGACAAAAATCAGATATATATATATATATATATATGGTTATATATATATATATATATATGTCAACATTTGAACGGAGGGTGGTTTTGGGGTCTGGGGGTCATGATCGGTGAAAATATACCAAAATTTTCTGGAAGTGCTTTCCTCCGGACGGCTGCAATAGGTAGCTTTTTACTTTTTGTAATGAAAGCTACCTAAAAGATTAGTACTCACACACGATACAAGTCTAAATATTTGCAGAGGTTGACTAAACACACAAAATTTTTTATTTCCCATTAGATCTTTGAAAAAAATAGTAATAAATAAACATTTCAGTTAAACATTATCTTAATGGCGCCATATAAAATCAGCATTCTCATCACTGTCTATGCGAGAAATAATAAACAAATACCACAAATTTTCTTTTAAAATAGCATTCCAATACTACAAAAAGAAAATTAAACACACTTTCTATTTTGCCTTTATTTTGATCAAAATAGTATTAAAATGACTTGAACTGGCTTAAGTAATTTTTAAGAAAAGAGTTCCTTTTCTATATGAGAAGAAATAAAATCGTCAATTTCAGAAAGAATGGGCCCGAGCCCGTATGAGCTCGAAGACTTTTATAAGAATCGAGCCCGTCTCAATTCTATTAGGTACTGGTAATTTCAAATACAAGCTGTAAAAGGATTAAAAAAGCACTTTAAATAAAAAGTGAAAATAGACAAGTAATAGAATACGAATTCTTTAAGTTACTAATAGTCCTCGTGATATCAAAATCCTCGTCCTGTCATCGCGGAATTGAAAAATGGAAAAAACACAACCTTCATTTAAAACTGAAACATTTAAAATTCACGATATTTACTTATTTCCTAAAGAAAAAAAAAGAAAAGTAAAACAATAAATAATACCATAAGGATAATTAATTTCAACGTCAAAGAATTGTTTTGATTTACCATGAGAAACATTAACAAATATGAAAAGGCGAGTTTAAAAATTGCAACTTTTGCTGAAGACCGCAACAACTATATCAAAACATTTATCACCAAAAAAACTGATAAAATATCAATAAATAAACAAAACAGGATATAGAACTCTTCCCATGTTTTATATTTAATAAATGTATATTGAAATACAGTTTTGAATGCGATTGGTCTATGGTCTTTGACAATTTTAAATATAAGTGACGATTGATGATGATTTACAGTGATCTACGTAAATAATACTCAGATACATAATTAACTGACGATGAGATGTAAAATTTAATTCCTTAATATTACATTAGTTGGGATTATTTACATTTCGTTTTGTCAAGAACACTTTTTTAAAGTTGAGTTGTGCAGCACTTCACCTAACAGAATGATACTAAAGTCTGATTGGGTTACATGCCCGAATTATTTTTGCATGCCAACTATATTGTAGATCTGTAATTTAAAGTATGTTGACAGGTTCTTTTTAAAAAATGCATTCGCTAGTTATAGGCTATGATCGCTTAAGACAATTAATGCTCTTTACGAAAAATTATTTATTTGCAGTAAACTTCAAAATTTAAGGGTTTCATACAGAAAAGTTAGGGATGGTGCCTGAACGCATTTTTTTAAGAAAACAGTCTTCACATGACTGAGTTCATGAAGCGAGAGGGAGGCAATTAATTCCTCACTGAAAAATTCACACATTGGCATCACACAATTGGCGACATTAAGCATATGAAAAATGACTGATATCATCTACGCAAAATTGTCTGTTACGCTTAAACAATAAAAGGATTTTGAATTTAATAGCAGGGCAACCAGAAAACAGCAGTCCTAAAAAATACGCCAAAAGGAATTCGACTGCCAATTCGTACGTTAGGAGCATATTTTGAGAAAATGTTCTCATAAGACAAAACAACCATTATGTACATAAAAAGACTCATATGCAACGAATAAGTTAGACTTAAAATTACACAGAGAGGAAAATGAAATTTCACTGACCGCAAACACATTCGAACTTTATTATTTTTTTATTTGTTTCCAGCAAGGGTGAAATACGCATCTTAATGAATTCTCTTTATCTGACAGCCGTTTTTCAGTAATAATGCAGATGCTAGATGTTTTTCTTTCTTTTCTTTTGAACGGAAAATTATTGTGGGATCGAAAATAAGCGTTAAGATAAAATAGCTATATAATTAAAGATTAGTTTTAAATGTAATTTAGAAAAATGTAAAATTTAAGAATACTATATGTGATTCTACATCACACCAACATTCAAGGTTGGAGAACATGCCATGTAAATTAGCATTTTTTTTTCACTCATTAAAGAATGAATCTTTTTTTTTTTTTTCACTCATTAAAAAATGAATCTTTTTGTTTTGTCTTGTTTTGTTTTGTTACTTCGTTGGAAAGAGATATTGGGTTGTTCATTTAATTTTCACTGAATTAATTTAAAAAAATACATGTTTTTCGATGTAACTCATCTCTCAAATGTTATTTTTTTCAAATAATCTATATAAAAAAGTAACTAATGTGCAGTTTTATCCGAAAAAATAATTTTTATTAAAACGGGCTGAATAGCGAAATGCTCATCCGAGCAAACTGTTGATGACAGCCAAATCATCTGCGCCCGCCAACATAAAAGTATAAAATTGGCCGCATAGCATGTAAAAAGTGAAATGGGCTACCCGAAATTGTTGATGACAGTCACATGACTTAGGCTTTTATTATATGGATGAAGATTATTATTTTAATTTTCAAATGTGTTACGGATTTTTGGATGTCTCAGTATATTACTGGCAAAAACACCAACAACCTTCTTAAATATTCACACTACTAATCATCTTCGTTTTCGAAGATTGTCTTTCTGCCCGATATTCAACTCTAATAATACAATATGATCTTTTCTTCACTTGGATTCAAATGCTAAGTAACGCTTTATTGACTATATGAACTAGAGTGAAAATGTCAACTAATAATTTTATATTGTATGCATAACAAAATTATAGGGCAATACTTAACACATGGCCTCTATGAACTTCATATAGTATTCAAATGTTTATTTGCCCTTGTTTTCAATTCACACTCAGTGTAAAAAGTTTCCGCTCGAATATACTCTTTTTCCGCCAATGTCTGGGCATCTGAATAACAAAAACAGTGCCTCAAGCATGCCCTTGCCGAGAATAAAAAATTACCATACCGGATGAAAAAAAAAAAAATAAATAAATAAAGGAGACTGCTTCAAACTCTTATTTTATAGTAGATGAAATGATGACAGTTTCGTGCGGTCTTTAGAAGAAATATCGGGTAGAAAACAACTGGAAAATAATTTGAAAACAAATATACTTGAAGGGATAATAACGATATCTAGTTCAAGAACATATTTTTTACTCTCCTGTCTAACTATTATTTTTGGTAGTTGTCGGCGAAAATGTTTTTATTGTATTTAACATTCTTTTTTCATCGTAGATATGGTGAAATAGTAAAGAATAAGTATATTTATTTCAAAATGCCACGAACAGCTGTCTGGGTTACTTAAAATGCAAATTTTGGAAAATCTTGAAAATTTGTGCCTTATTTAGAGCAAATATTAATAATATTTACTATTTAAATGACGTTTATCACTAGAACAAATTTATTATTTAGGAAATCAGAAAATAATAATTTTTTTTTAACATTAAAACCGCATAATATTGCTAACGCAATATTGCTTAATTAATGCAATATTTCTTTTCTTTTATTTTCAAAATATTCAAATCTTGCTTTTTAAAAGTTTTTTTTTATGAAAGTTTTGAATCAGAACTTTATGAAATGTTCTTCTTCGGTTTGTGTTTATTTTTTAAATCATATATAAAAGAAAAAAACCAGTTTCAAAATTTATTTTCAAAGAACTTTTAAATTAATTTTTCGTGTTTATACGTGTGTATTTTTGTATACGTATGAGCATATTTCTATATTATTATGAGTTTCAATTAAAGAAGAACGTAAAATTTTGTTCCATTTGCTGCGTTTTCTTTCCTTTTGAAAATCATAATATTGTTTTATATGTATGCGTGTGTGGAAGGGGGAATGGGGGGGGGGGGCGGGGGGCGGACGGATGGGGAGACTTTCTTAAATTTTTATTTAAACTGTCGGTTTAAAATATTTGAATAATTTGACTAAATATAGACAAAAATTATTTAGAAAAAAAAAAAAAAAAAAAAAAAAAAAAACGAAGTGCAGCTAAGTAGGAGCTTTCTGTTAACTTTTAACTAATGTGACAGAAATGGTAATTTAGTGTGACGTGGTCTGCGAGACCGCAAAATCAAAAGATGAATAAAAGGAGAGGTTACCTCACAGAATGGTGTTTTTGTACTAAACTGTTTGTACAAGATTATTATAATTAAAATTCACCTAATTAAAAGTCTCTGTCAATAATACTACAGGTCCAAATGAAACAAAATTTCAGTAGTGTTTGTAGCTAAACTAGAAATTAAAAGTTGAGCTATAAAACATGAAAAAAAGCAGTCTTCTGTGAGACCGGTAACACTAATTAAAGGTTAATATGGACGTTGATGCAAATTTTACTTCCCTAACAGTATGACTAATTTGAATTTAGAAGAAAATTAATTTCCTCATCTCTTATAACAGCAAATTTTTTAACAAAATTAATTAGCATTTGAAATACAATTTTAATAGGTTAACCTTTTGTATCACCACTTTGCATATATACTGTCGAGTCTCTCTATAACGAAACTCCATACATCGAATTTCTCTATATAACGAATTTTTAGTAGGAACGGCCCCCCTTTTCGCATGATTACATTAAAAACAGTCTCTATATAGCGAAATGTCTATCTTCATATAACGAATTTTTTCATAAATTGGTCTTAATTTATTCAGTTTTAAAAAGCTTCGAAATCATATGGAATCAATTTTCCATCACTTATTTTTGATTTATCGTCAGTGCTGAGTTTTTTTTTTTTATTACTTCTCTCCTTGTTCTTTAAATCCAACGAATTCATCCCACCTCCCACACACCTTTCCACATCCTTCTCAAAACACAGTCAATTGGATTGATACACACGTATGAGAGGAATAAATGAGAAGCACATAAGAGAGGCCTTCAAATGGAGGAAAATATTAATGACAATTTTTCATTCCTTGCTAAAAGTTGAGCTTTTTTTTTTTTTTTTTTTTTTTTTTTTTTTTCTTTTTTTGAGAGCGTAACAATTTTAAAATCAAAACAACAAAAAATTACAGATTTCTTCTTCCGAAATTAATGTAAGTCTTCCTCATTTGATTTTCATTAAGCTTTCAAATAAATGTCTGTTCTCTTCTTTGAAACAACTTAAATAATTAAGAAATAAAATGTTAGGTTAATATTTACTTTTAAATATTTCAAATACTTAATTCAAAAGATTAAAAATAATATTTGTTCAAATATCACATATTAAATACGATTTTTAACATCATTCTCTATGCATCGAATTTCTCTATGTAACGAATTTTTTACTGGAACGGTGGATTTCGTTAAATAGAGACTCGACTGTATATTATCGTAAAAATTCATGTTATTCGTACCTGTACAGTCGATTTGAAAAATGGCTTTATTTATTTCTGCTATCTTCCTATACAGGAGGTAATATAAAATCGATCATAGTGTCCCGGACCCCTTTAACAAAATCTACTATTTAAATCGAACAATAAAAGAAAAATAAAATAAATAAAAATTGAATGCAGCAAAGAAATATCTTTGCTTCAGTGTTAAAGACTATTGTGAACAAATGCATCACAAAAGCGATGAATGTATTTTATGGTATTATACTCCACTATTTGTATCTTCAACAGCTCATTGTAAATCGACCTATTAACTGATTGGTACACAATAGCAAAAGAGCTAAAAAATATCTCCCACTTGTCCTTGTCCATTCTTTGGGCTTTTTTCTCTCCTTTACATCAAAACAGCAGTAGTACTGTATAAAAACGCGTGCGCCTCCCCTATTTAGAGAAATAATATCTATTGTGATGCCAGTGCTTCAAAACATTCGGCCTTTCGTTTTTTGAGATAGGAATTGTGGGCTTAAACATAAAATGGAATGAGCACGGCAATTTTTTTTTCGAATGCGGACCAAGGATTTCAATTTCTTTTCAGAAATGTTGTACACTAGAAATAATCGGCCTTCGGATTTACAGTTCTTAAGCTGCTCAATTTATTGTGTTGGACATTTTTATTAACGTAATGTATATATAATTAAATTTAGCCCTGTGACAGCATTAGTTCCTTCTTAAACTTTTCGAAAATTCAAAAGACCTTTTTCAATTCTACAGTGCAAAAAAATAAATATGTAAACAAATAAAACTAATTGCGTAGCAACCCGATGTGTTGTATTAAGGCTGTTTTCAACTGCTCTGTTTAACAAACGCAAAATGTTTTGACACATTTACAAATTCATTTTTTAACGGAAAGATATAAAATTGGAAGGCCTGGCTAAGGAAGTGATTAGGAATGGAAATGTATTTTTTATTTTTTGATAAATAAATTACCTATTGAGTTGAGAGCGATTTTGATTACGTGACAAACATGTTTTTCACCCTTTCTTAAGTGGTTATCCCTTTTTTCAGCGGAAATTCAGATCAAAAAGCCAACTTTCATAGTATTTTCTGAAAAATCTATTGAACTTGCAAACAAACAACAACAACAAAAACAGTTTGATTACATAACTTCTGAACAACAACACTTGTTAGTTTCATGCATTTCCGAAGAAAAATAAATTAAAACTTATATGATAAATTTGCCCTTTTAAGTTCGAGAACAGCCTTAAGATAGCACGAAATCATTCGATTCTTAGGGAAGAAATGAAATTCTAAGTTTAATGTAAATTTAAAAAATAATTAAAATATTATATTTGTAAAGTATACACATCATTGAAAAGTATACTTTATTTCCAATCGTTCAATACCAGTAACTTTCTACTACGATAATTTGTTGAGGAGTAAGTAAGGGGTGTTTACTTCCCCTTCCCCCCACGACTTTACGTCAAACATGGCAAATGAGGTGCGTTCGTACAAGTTTTATAAATAATCAGATCTTGGGGCAATGGCTGATGCATTCTTATACAAAAATGCATGAACACAAAATTTATTACAGTTATATATGAGGACCCCGGAAGCCAAAGGATACAAGTGACGAAATTTGGATTTGGAGTAAATTGAGTTCAAAGCTAAACATTAGCAGCTAACTAAATTAGAATAAGAAACTGTTGTTTATTTCACAGCAGTCTCTTATTTTTCACTATCTATCCACTCTTAATTTTATCTATCTATATTATAAAGGACAAATATATCTATGCATAACTTCGACGTCATTTTGCGAATGGCAACACTTTCCGATGAAATTTCGATTTTGCAATTTTCGTTACGGTAACTTTTTAAACTTTTAGACATTGCACATTTTCGATCTTTACACATTCGTATAGGAGAAATAGCAGATTACTGTATATTTTTCTTGCCATTTTTTGATAGAAACTAAAAAAGACTTTAATAACTACTTTCAGAATGTCAGATAATGAGATTAGAATCTTAAGTTAAGATGCGCATGCTAAGTTAAGATGTCTATCATTCGAAAGCGGTATACGTTGTAATTCAAACTGTTTCTTATGTACGCGTACACTTTAATTCGTTTTTTGAAAGATGTGAAGTTCTGTGTGATTTTAATTCGTACTCATTTGGTGGAAGGGGCAGAATCATAGTTAAATATATTTCTACAATTCTACGTGGTCAAATATAGCTAAGTATAATGAGCTTACAAAAAATAAATATAGTTTAAAAAAACTAAAAAACACGCTTTTTAAGTATATCAAACTAAAAAGAGAAAAATAATTCGTACTATAAGCTGAAAACGAATATGAAAAACACTATATTACTATATTACTATATTATTGTTATTATAGAAATCAATTAATAAGCAATAAATAAAATTATCGTGGAAAAAAAGCGTGGGGTGCTCCATCTATCAGTTCTTAAGAAGCACCCCAAGCTTTTTTTCCACGATAATTTTATTTATTGCTTATTAATTGATTTCTATAATAACAATGATTTTATAGTAATATAGTGTTTTTCATCTATTTTCGTTTTCAGCTTATAGTACGAACTATTTTTCACTTTTTAGTTTGATATACTTAAAAAGCGTGTTTTTTAGTTTTTTTTAAACTATATTTATTTTTCACTTTTTAGTTTGATTACTTTGAAAGCGTGGTTTTTAGTTTTTTTAAACTATATTTATATTTAATGCAAAAACCAAATTAATCGGTTGGATAGTTTCAGAGTAATTGGTGAACATGCATAGAAAAAAAAATACATACGCGTCGAATTGATAACTTCCTCTTCCTTTTCTGAAGCCGGTTAAAAATAAAAATTGTAATACGGAATTTTTTTTAAAATTTTATATAGATGTAAATAATGTCAGAAGTGGGGTTCGAACCCACAATCTCTTTCGAAAAACAGAGCTTCAATCCGGCGCCTTAGACCGCTCGGCCATGCTGTCTACACTCCATTCAGTGAACGTATTCAACACTTTTAATTAGCGAAAAATCACTAATTTTATTAGTTTTTGCCTAATTACTAAAAAAGTACTGAACCAATTTCGATGAAATTGAAGTGGTACCGATTCGAGTGCATCGTCTTTCATTTAACACCAAAACCAAATTAATCGGTTGCATGGTTTCGGAGTAATCGGTGAACATACATAAAATAAGGAGAGTTACAAACTCACAAACATACAGATGAAGTTAATAAAAGCGTGGTAAAAAGATGGATGCGATTTAGACGCCTAAAGTGTCTTAAATTAAGACGCCTAAAGTGTCTGAAAAAATTAAGACTTAAAACGTTTGAAAATTGAACAATCCATTTCAAATAACTTAAGTGTCTGAAATTCAGACATTTCAGCGTTAAGTGTGGACGATGACTATAGGTAATATGCATTTATATAATTACGAAAGTACCATAAAGCAGTACCTGTTTATAAAAATAAATGGATCTTTGTGGGACAAACAATCGAAAGAGGTTATGCACTCGTTTCCTACAAATACAACTTCAGAGGTAACAAATGCAATAAAAATAACACAATGAATTAAAAGAAAATAATTAAGTGAAGCTATGGAAGTGGAATGAATTAAATAGGATTTGTTTGATAATACAAATACAGACATTTAATTTATAAAAATCTGTATTGTGTATAAGAGATTGAAATTTAAATTAATAACAATAATGTCGTATAAAAGTAATTTCTGTCTGAAAACAATTTTAAGTTTCATTTTTCAAGAGTGGCTCAACAGGAATATACGTGAAATTCAATTAAGATTTTTTGCCGAAAAAATCCTAGAACGAAAGATTAAATGAAATAAAGTAAGTTAACATTTAAAAATAAAGTTTAAATAAAAAAAATACATGCAAAGAAATAGGTTGGATTTTGTATGATTTGACTAAAGTTAAGAAACAAAGTTATTCCATTTAAACTCAATATAACGTATTTTCCATAAAACAATTAAAATTTGAATCAAACCATAAATGACAAGAAAAGTAATTTTTCAGAAGATAAGTGAGTTGTTAATTCTAGCAAATTTTGAGTAAGAAAAAAAAAATCTACATGAAAATCAATTGAGATTTTTACTAGTGAACTTCCTGCAAAGCACGACACAAAAATGGTGAAAAATGAGAAATAAGTAATTTTACTAAGAAAAATAAACTCGAAGAAAGATAAAATGATGTCAAGCATATTTTCCATTCACGTTAAATTTTTCACCTATGTTAAAAAATAGGTCACTAAAATGAAAAGGCAAGAGAAAATATAATATAAAAATACAAAAACGCGAAGAAGTTTTACTTTTTAAGAAAATAGAATTTTATTCCATGACAATTGACCTAAATTTGGATATTGTGTTGAATTGATTATATTAAGTTTTCATGTAATTTCTATACAGGGTTACCTGATTGCATTTTTTTCTTAAGTTGTATGTTTTTTTCGCGTTCCTTACGCGAATTTCATAACACAATAATAAAGGGGGGAATTGTTTGCGACGCATTTTAATTATGTCAAACGTTTTTATATATAATAAAATTGATGTACGCCGATGAGGCTTAATATTTCACGCATAATATGAAGTGAATAACATTTATAGGGACATACTTAAATTTCAAATAATAGGGTAACATCCCCAGTAATTGGCACATTAAGGATTTGTCTTGAAACTTACTTCTATTTTCATTACCAAGAAATAAAATATTTACTTGCAAATATTTTTAAATCAAAGAGTGCATATCTGTGCATCTATTTTGCCCACTAAAAGGAAAAATATTAGAAAAAGTATTTTTATAAAAAATATTTATAAAAAGTTACTGTAATCACCAGTAATTGGCAGTTAGACTTTTACTCAATTAAAGTAATCTTTTTCAACTAAACAAAATCGTTGTCAATTAAAATATAAAATGTACTATAAATCAGATAATAATAAATTGAAATGCATGCCTTTCTTAAGCCAGAGAAGAAGCATTTGCAACAAAAGTGGCTAATTTGATACAAGCCATAATTGTTTCTCTTTCCTAGGCACTATTGTCATTTAGTAGCATAAATCAAAGTTATAATCTGTAAAGTAAATGAGCATATAACTGGTATATGGTCTTGCATTTTTAAAAGACTGGATATAAATCTTATTTTAGGACATTTTTGTAGGATGTGCCAATTACTGGGGATGTTACCCTATATTCTATCCGAAGTACTAAATATTATTGATGATGGCTGAGGGATGGATGAAATGCATTTTTAATTATGGTATTCGATCTTAAGTTTCATCAAATATATGCATATTATATGATGTGTGTAAATGCTATAGTTGATATACACGGTTACACGAAATAGCTCGTAAAGGTTACTGAATATGAGCGTTATTTGCATAATGGTAGTTTTTAAATAAATTATGCATTTTTACAGTGAGCTGCTTTTAGTTTACTAAAAATGTTTGTAGAATATAGATAAAATGATATACATGGTCACGCAAAAAATTGGATACAAGGTTACCTATGAATGATATTTATGAAATGTGATTTAGTAGTAGAGTGTCTTTGTTTGAACTAAATTTTAGCAAAATACTGGCGTGCAATAAAGGTACTAGGTAAACTACAGGGCTGAACAAAAGTAGCCAAGTATGTTTCCATCTATTAGTCTAAATTGCTGAAAGAGAAATTTCAATTATTTAGGTTTTTTCTTGCTAACTAAATTTCCCCCTTATACTGTATATATATCAACCGACACATCAAATATAGGGCTGTTCAAAAGTGTTGGAATTGGCCATAGACAGTAAACACCTTAATAACGTAAATAACTTAATCCATAAATAACGCAGTTTTGGGAAGTGTTTCATGATCTATGCTTAATGCATGATTTTTCTTATTTTTTTAATCAGGTGGATTAAAAAAATAGCAGTCAAAAATTATTTTTAAAAAAGCAATTAGAGATATAATTTAAAGAAAAATAATTGCATATGACTGAAAAAAATCCTGTTCAACGGTGTAAAAATTTATTTTATGCGATGTTTAGAAGTAAAAAAAAACTGCAATGAAACAAAATTTGTTAACTAGTTATTACGATTGTCAATATGACGCCAGCGTTGTCCACAGACATCTTTTTGCTTTACGATATCGATTAACATTTTAAAGATTTTCAGTTAAAGCCTTTCTTATCGTGAGCTTGACTTGTTTGCTAATCATACAATTTCTACCTAAATAAAAAGAAAATACTGCTTACCAGCAAGAAAAGTGGCACATCTCGACAAAAGTAAATCTTACAGAAGAGACGAAAGAAAATTTGCATGATTTTGCTCTCGTAAAAGTTTAAAACCCTTAAGGTCCCACACTAAGCACAGAAAAAGACCCGAATGATAATGTAATGTCTATGGGAGTATTAATTTTCAAATATCTCGCTCAAATTTTTTTTTTTTTTTTTTATTTATTTTTTTTTATTTTATTTTATTTTATTTTTTTTGCACAAGATAGCTGAGGACAATCTACAACCGGCCTAGTTTTGACTTTTTCGATTTTACTTATATATTTTTTATATTACGATAGTTTCAATTTCATAACTTATTGAAAATTAAAGGTTTCGAAAATTAAAGTCATTTTTTTAAAAAATCTGAAACTAAAACTGAAAAAGTAAAAACTACGCCGGTTGTGGATCGTCCTCAGTTAGCCTATGCAAAAAAAATCATGTAAAAATATAAAAATTTGAGCGAGATATTTGAAAAGAATGCTCCCATAGACTTTACATTATCATCCGGGTCTTTTTCTGTGCCTAGTGTTGCCCCTTAAGAATGAGGACATATGATGTGGTTTAGAGTGTTGGATAATTTTACCTCCCCACACAATCCACCCCTTTTCTGTGGTCAATGGACGAATAGCATAATAAAGTGATTTTCTGTATAACTACACTTATGAAATTTTTTGTGAAGCAAGCAGTGTTGTAGTCGTAAAAAAAAAAAAAAAAAAAAAAAAAAAAAAAAAAAAAAAAAAACAGAGAGTATACGGTATAGGCAGAGGGTATACGCCAATGTCATGAGCGTTCATAGCACAAGACTAGCGGGAGTCCTAACTATCGTGCAAGCTACTCTCGTAACCAGAGATTAAACAGCTCCGGTTAAGAAAAATAAAACCATATGAGAAATGACGTAACAGGACGTTTGTTTATTTATTTGTTTATTTTGTTAAACATTTTTTAACATGTAATGTTGATACTTTTTTATTTTTTAACACCTTTTAAGAAATTTTACCGAAATAAACAACCTACACTTCTGGTTACTATCACAACAACAGCTGACTAGCGCAAGGCACACTGGGAAAATAAAATATCGCTGTTGTTGACAAACCCTGGTAACGAGAGTGCCTTGCACGATAGTTAGGACTCTCGCTAGAGTCTATAGTTCATAGCTAGGGTATACGCTAATGCTTTATTTGAAAAACTGAGGGTATACGGAGCTTCTTTAAAATATCCAGAGGGTACGCATCTTTTACCCCCGTATACACTCCACTACATCCCTGGTAGTATACACCTATGACAGAGATATCATGATACACCTATGAGAGAGCTATTCGTGGAATAAAACGCAAAGTGAAAATTTGTGAGATGCGTCACTTTTCTTGCGGCCGGGCGATATATAGAGTTCACTTTTGCGAAGTGACATATTTGGAAAATAAGATTTTAGAAAAGAGCTGAAATTTTTGCATTTACCCTAATTTCCTGCGTATAATCCGCAGATCAAACAATCAGTTTTCGACCCAGAAATTTTATTAAATAAAATATAACTTTTTAGATCGCCGTAAATATTTGCCTTCATTTACGAAATAAAATTTCTGGGTCGAAAAAGAATTGTTTGATCCGCGGATTATAGGCAGGAAATTAGGGTATTATTTACTGGACGCATTAAATATAATTCATTCGTTGAACATTCAAACTAAAATAAAATTTGCAAAATACTAATTATAAAACATTTTTATTAGTTGTATTTTACAAATAGTAAAGGTATAAAATATACGGCACAATACTGAGTAAACATCACTTTATAAATGTGAAATGGATGATATAATACAAACGAAAACTTTAAAATGTGGAGTATATAAAAATATAAATATAATGGTAAAATTCTTGATTAAAAATCAGTAGCAACATACAAAAAAGTAGGAAATGCAATATTCACATTTTCTTTTGTAATACGAACTGCTTTAAAAAATATAACAGCAATAGCATCTCCATTTTGGTACAGCATTGCAAGTTATGCGCTTACTGGCATACGCTCCGTCAAGCCAGCTCGGTGTCTTTTAAACAGCCATCTAAAAGTAATATAAAAAAAATCATGTACAAATATAGCAAAATTTTACAAATATGGGATGACCATTAATGGCCATTAAATGTAAAGCAGAGAAAAATGTGTATTATTTCAATAATAACAGAAGACATTTGTCGGATAATAGGATGAATTGTCAGGTAAAAAATTCGAAACATCTAAACAGAAGAAATAATAGACTAAACTGGCTTTCAAGCCAATTGACAAACCCAAAGCGCTATGTAGCCAAGTATGGGGACAAAAGGATCTTAAGGGTGTATTCGAAAAAAACACTTTTTCACCTTCAATAGCTCGAAATTTTCCGATACAATTTCAGACACATTTTTAAAAATAGAAACATGAAACTTGCTGAGGGGATTTTTGAAGAGACGTATAAGGTGTCGTGTGATGTTTTTTTACGCTCTATTCATGAGAATTTGATTTATAAACATTTACCTTCTCGGCATGACCATTTTTTTCGTTCTCAGATCTCTCGCTTCGGGAAAATCTGTTCAAAATGCCGTTTTTGATCGCTTTTTTTACAATGCTTTTTACATTTATCAAAGAATTGACTATCACGGCACCTTGTGCACTTTCTAAATAAGACAATCTGCAAGTTTGATGCGTTTGAAAGCAAAAGTGCATTCAAAAATAAATCGGAAAATAAGCAGTTTGAATCGAAATACACTCTTAATACGGAAAAGTTAAAATACCAGACAAAAATAAATTTTGAGAAGGGCAAGTAGCAGAAAAAAAATATTCTATGGACTGTTTAATAGTGAAATTAAATTATCAGCGGAATACTTTCAACGTTGGATTAGAAGAAAACAGTCAAACTGTTCGGCATTTTTATAGGCTTTTTTTATATTTATATATATATTAATGGAAGATTCAAGTCTCATTTAATGCAGTGCTACTAGCTTATTTACTTCATCCTAAGTATATGGCATCAAAATTAACATTTGAGCACAAAGAAAGGGCAAGAAAATTACCTTTTGATATTAATCTAAATTTTGTGCCATATATATTAACCCTTTATAACAAAATCGATTCCTTTTCCCAGAAACATATTTACCCAAGGAAGTCCTAGAAAATGCCTTGCCTTCTGTGGATGGTTGCATTTAAAAACAAATACCAGTGAAAATAAAAGTTTTTCAAATTTTACATCCTGCCAGCCTCATTACCAGCAAGTAATGCGGGTCTTGAAAGAATATTTTCTTTAATACTTTTCTTTAATTACAGAAGAAGATATATCGTTAAAAAAAAATTCTGTTATTTTTGTGCAACAATTATTTACTTATCTATTTTTACAAGAGCAATTTCTTTGTATGTAGTAGTAGATAATTTTTAAATTATTGCAGTGCATTATTTATTTAAAAATTCTCTAAAAAGTTATGTAAAAAAGTCATAGAATTTTTTGTAAATTTCTTTCTTTTTTTAAACTTTTAAATAGAAATTCAATCGTAAAACCAATAATACCAATAGTTAAACTTGTACAGCATCTGATTACCGTTATGAAAATTTCTGTTTTTCAAATGATAGAAAATAATTATATAAACAAAGTATATCTATATGATCATTTTGAAACTTTTTGATACTTTGAATAACATTCATAATCTTTATTTTAATTTTTTAAATAAATTCTTTATATATTAAATACATGTGTGAATTATGAATTATGCAGGTTAAAGTTCTTATTAGTAGTATCATTTCTTAGTTTCTGCCAGTTTTTGCCGCTTATTGGCAGAAACTAATTTCTGCAGGGCCGGTGTTAACCACCCCGGCAGAAACTTGCCAGCCCTAGTCATAACTAAAAAAAACTGATTTTTTAGGAAATGCGAAAAACTGTTTCAAGCTGTGGTAGGCTCGATGGCCATTTTTCAAACACAACTGCTATCTGGTTGCTGGATTTTAACTGCACTATCTTCTACCTCAGGTGATTGGTAGAAGAGTGTAGAATGGCTAATTCAAATTTTTGAGTTATGACACTTTTGTAGAAAGTCTGTGAAATGTTGCAAAAAAGCACTAAATACCTATTTATTAAATTAGTTTAGAAAAAAACTATAAATCAAATTATTATCATATACGTGTAGTTCTGGATACCTTAGATATTACATAAATAATTATAAAGATGAAGTATTTTTTAAATTCAAAATTCAGGATATAAACAGTTAAAAAAAAAAAAAAAAAAAAACTTATTAATAGGTCTGATATCTCTACAATATTCTTACACGTGCACACACAAACATACCTACATAATAAACATCTATTAAACATACTAACAAGAGAACATCCCCAAGTGCTAGTTCTGGGCTGGTATCGTTCGAAAGTTCTACGCACGGAGATAAAAAAATAATAATAAAAAAATACGTAAGAACTATAATACTTCGAATTCAGTAATTCAAAGTAGTGGGTCTTCAAAAGCTATCGAAGGCATGAACATTTTCTTATAATTAATCATGATAGGTTTTCAACACACAAAGTATTGAAAACGCAAGTGTTTCTAACACGAGGCACAAACGTTGAAGGGTTTTATTACTCTCTTAAAACCGCAGCGACAAAATAACTCAGATTGAGTCGAAATTCACTAATCTCGCGATTTGAAAGGCAACTTCTCAATAAGAGTTAAAACAACTCGAGTAGCGAGTTGTTTGTAAGCAATTTAAATGAAGATGAGTAGTTTAAAAAAAGCAATTTAAATCAAGATGAGTAAAACGTTTAAAAACAACTCATTCACGATCCAATAAATTACAGCTCTTTCCTGAGAAGCCAAATGCACTCTTTTGTTTTAAGAGTGTTTTTAAATCAAAAAGGGCAACTTTGTGACACATGCTTTATTTTTGTTCGGAAATGCATGAAATAGCAGGTGTTATTATTCAGAAACTGCCTAATTGCACTCAATGTTCAGATTTTTAAAAACACAATAGATATTTCATAACAAGCCTTTAAAGTTGAGACTTTTGAGCACATTTCTCGACAAAAGCAGAAAAACCGGTCGAAAAGCAGGAGAAAAACGGGTGATCTCCTGATCGAAAGAGCTTAGAACTGGATAGGTAATTTATTTATCATAAAATGGAAAAATAGGTTCGATTCGAAATCGCTTCCATAGTCTGTCATTCCAATTTCATATCTTTCTGTTTAAAAATGAATTTGTAAAGTGTCAAAACGTTTTTTGCTTGTTGAGCGGAGCAGTTAAGAACACCCTTAAGAGTGTATTTAACTGTAAAACCGTTGTCTTGATCCACTAGTGGAACGTTACACCTAGGCCTTCCCCCCAGGCATTTTCTCACTAACCCATAAGACCAGGTAAGGATCATATAAAATGGCAGACATAACTCAAGAAGCCGAATTTTTGAGTTTTAATACTTTTGTAGCAAGGGTGCGGTTTGTAAAATAATTTTTTTATATTTTATTTATGCAAGTTTTCTTGATTTTTTATAATAAATTTAACTCTTCTTTTCATAGTGATGCAAATTTACATCACCTTTTATTCCATTTTTTAAAAAATAGATTAAGTTCTTAGCAACCACTATATTTATATAAAAAATATTAATCCTGTAAAAATTACAAAAAATGTGCCTCTATATAAAGTTAAAAATCTATCTAGATATTTCTGGTGTCTAATCCTTAATATAAGAATAAAAAACACAATTACAAAAGAATAATTCAAGCAGTTAAGGGTTAAATAAGATAAAGAGCCGATTAAGTTTTTTTCCTTCCTCAGCGAAAAATCAGTCTTACTTTAAAAGGACACATTAGTAGGCATTTCGCGACAGCTAGTATATTACTCATAGTTCGCTTGTTCCAGATTCATTGTCACCATTATTATTACGATTAATCACTAATTTCTTTTTAAACTCTCGTCGTGGGAAAGAATTTTTTTTTTTTTTTTTTTTAGCTCTTAAACTTTAAGACGGAAGTCAATGAAGGAAGAGAATGGTAGGTAAATAGCAAAATAAGGAAATACAGAAAAATCTTTTTAAATGTTTCACATTCTTGACATTAAGGTCCCATACTAGGCACAGATAAAGACCCGGATGATAATGTAAAGTCTATGGGAGCGTTCTTTTCAAATATCTCGCTCAAATTTAAATATTTTCACATGATTTTTTTTGCACAAAATAGCTGAGGACAATCCACAACCGGCCTAATTTTTACTTTTTCCGTTTTGGTTTAAGCCGGTTTAAACCGGTTCTGAAATTAAAACTATTGTAATATAAAAAATATATAAGCAAAATCAAAAAAGTAAAAACTAGGCCGGTTGTGGATTGTCCTCAGCTATCTTGTGCAAAAAAATCACGTTAAAATATTAAAATTTGAGCGAGATATTTGAAAAAAACGCTCCCATAGACTTTACATTATCATCCGGGTCTTTATCTGTGCCTAGTGTTGCGCCTTAAATTTCTTAACAAAATTATGAAAAAAATTTCATTATAAACATAATTTAATTTAGTCTTCGGACTTTATAAGATGCAATCATAGTAAAATTATACTTGTAAGTACATACGACAACAATACATCTTAAAAGATAAGCTGTGACGTACCCGGCAAGGCCATCACATAAACTGCAGTTCATTTTTACAGCACAACTCATAAAACTTTTTATTCAAAACTTTAGAGATGGGGGTGTTGGCAAGAGAAACTTCAATAAATTTATCAAAGATTAAAATGAAAATAAAATAACTCACATAATCTGATTTTCTTAAATGATGATCGGCGCTTTCCTTAAAAAAAAAAAATGGTATTTAACTTCTTACTCTTATGGAATATTTTCATTAATTAACGCGACTTCAATTTTCATATCGTTTTTGTAAAAGTTGTAGTTGAAAAAAAAAGCGAAGAAAAATAAACGAGACCTAGAAAAACCACATTACGTTCATTTAAAGAAAACTGGAGACCCTCTATAACGGAGTTACGAATTCCTTACAAAGCAACCGCAGTCATTGATATATACACCGTATATACGCGTGTATGTGTCGAACCCCCCAATTCGTAAGCAAAATTTTGATAAAAATTGAATTTCCGTGGTATAAGTCGAATCAAATTTCTGGTAGCATGTTGAAAAAGTATTTGCAATGAAGGATAAAAAAAATTACAATAATAAATTTTCATTAAATTACTAAACATTTTTTTTCAAGTTTCTAATCAGACTTATTTTATTCACGTTTTAAAACTATATAATCATGTATAACCGAAGAAACAAACTATTTTGAAACCTATTCTCATCAATTTAATGATATTTAAGAAGAAAAAATTCTTTCAAAAATATATTCAAGCCTTATTCACAAGGGTAAGCAACTTGTTATTAGACTGAAAAAATATAGTAATTCTTTATATTGTACGACTTTTAGGAGAGATATCTAGAAGCATTCTCATGTTGAACTCTTTTCAAAAAAGAGATTAAAATGCTGAAAGGAATGCTCCTGTGTTGAGGGGAATTATTTACCAAAAGTAAAAAAAGCAAGTACAGGTATATTACTGTTCAGCTTTTTTCTTGTCAATAACAGGGAAAAGACCGATGTTCGCTATTATGTCTCTCCAATCTAGACTCATATGTGATTATTTAAAAGACTTATATATTCGCCGATTATCAGCAAAAAAAATTATTTTGTTTTCTACTAACTGGAGAGTAAGTCATCCCCCATTTTCAACTCTCAATTTTGTCTAAAATTCTTCGATTTATACACGAGTATATATGGTAGTTACAACTTTTATAGGTTTGTTTGTTTGTTGATAGAAGTTTAATGGTACAAAGATTGGTACAAACGATTTTAAAGTAACTGAAGTTTGATGGATTTTTAGAACGTGTGTACATTATATTTAATAAATTTAAACTTAAAATGAGAGAGTTATATATATATATATATATATATATATATATATATACTATTGGTCATTAAAATTGCTACACCATGAAGGCGACATGCTACAGACGTGAAATTTAAACAACTGGAAGAAAATGCTGTGATATGCAAATAATTAGCTTTTCAGCTCATTCTGACAAAGCAGGTGCCGGTAGCGACAACTGCAATGTGTTTAAATGAGGAAATTGTGCAGCCGGTTTCTCACACAGAAATTGCATTTGATCGTTGTTGCCTGGTGAAAAATTGTTGATGCCTCGCGTAAGAAGGACAAATGCGTACCAGCATGTTTCTAACCTTGATAAAGATCGAATTGTAGCCTACCGGGATTGCAGTTTATCGTATCGCAGTATTGCTGCTCGCGTTGGTCGAAATCCAATGACTGTTCGCTCAATATTGAATCGATGAATTCAGGACGGTAATACGGAACTCCATACGGGATCTCAACGACCCCTTATCACTAGCAGCCGAGAAGACAGGCATGTTATCCGTATTTCCGTAATGGATCGTGCAACTATGTCACGAGCCCTGAGTCAAAAAATGGGGTCATTTGCAAGACCAAAAAGTGTCTGCACGAACAGTTCGACGACGTTTGCAGTAGCATGGACTCTCAGCTCGGAGACCATGGCTGCGACTTCCCTTGACGCTGCGTCATTGACAGGAGTGGCTCCAATGGTGTGATTCAGGACGAACCTAGGTGCACGAATGGCGACGAGTCATTCTTTAGATGAATCCAGGTTCTACATACAACATCATGATTGTTGCATTCGAGTTTGGTGGCATCATGGTGAACAAACATTGGCAGCGTGCATTCGTCATTGTCATACTGGCCCATCACCTGGCATGATGGTATGGGGGGCCATTGGATACACGTCTCGGTCATCTCTTGTTCGCATTAACGGCACTTTGAACAGTTCACGTTACATTTCTGATATTTTACGACCCGTGGCTCTACCCTTTATTCGAGACCTGCGAAACCCTATGTTTCAGCAGGGTAATGCCTGACCGCATGTTTCCGGAATTGTACGGGCCTTCCTTGATACGGAAAAAGTTCGGCTGTTGCCCTGGCCAGTATATTTTCCAGATCTCTTACCAATAGAGAACGTCTGATCAATGGTCGCCGAGCGACTGTCTCATAATCATTCGCCAGTCACTACGGTAGATGAACTCTGGCATCGTGTTGAAGCTGCATGGGCGCACTCAATGCCCAGGCGTGTAAGTGCTGTTATTACTGCCCAAGGTGGTTGTTCTGGGTACTGATTTCTCAGGATCTATGCGCCCAAATTTCATGAAAATTTAATCACTTGTTATTTATATCATGATATATTTGTCCAATAAGTATAATTTTGTTATCTGCATTTCTTCCTGGTGTAGCAATTTTAATGGCCAGTAATGTATGTATATATACAGGGTGTCCCAGAAATAATGGGACAAACTTTAATGGGAGGTAGAGGTCATCACAAAGATTCAGATTTACATAGCAACCCATGGTCGGGAACACTTTTCTGTCGACAGTACTGACGGCACAAAACGCATGAAAGATAGGACACGAACAGGGAAAGAAAACATGTTAATTATTCTTAGTGCAGCTAAAATACCGGGATAATATGGGAATGTTCTGAGGAACTAGTTGTACGCATCGTTGCAGATGCTCGGAAGTTCAGGACATTCCTGGTGTTTCCTAGAGAACATTAGATCTTCCATGCACCGGAGATGCACCTGCATGCATCAGGGCCCGGGGTCGTAATTTCAAACACCTATTTTGATAACGATCGATGTTTTTTTAATTCACTTTTTTCTTACTTTTCTGCTGTACAAAGGATAATAAATATACAGTCGAGTCTCTATATAACGAAATCCATCGTTCCAGTAAAACATTTGTTATACAAAGAATTTCTATACATAGAGAATAATGTTAAAAATCGTATTTAATGTGTAAAGTTTGAATAAATATTATTTTTGATTTTTTTAATTAAGAATTTGAAATGTTTAAAACTAAATATTAACCTAACATTTTATTTCTTAAATATTTAAGCTGGTTCAAAAAAGAGAACAGACATTTATTTGAAAGTTTAATGAAAATCAAATAAGGAAGACTCGCATTAATTTCAGACGAAGATATCTGTAATTTTTTGTTGTTTTGATTTTAAAATTGTTATGCTCTCAAAAAAAAAAAAAAAAAAAAAAAAAAAGCTTAAATTTTAGCAAGGAATGAAAAATTGTAGTTAACATTCCATTTGAAGGCCTCTCTTATTTGCCTCTCATTGATTCCTCACTTATATGTACATCAATCCAATTGACTCTGTTTTGAGAAGGATGTGGAAAGGTGTGTGGGAGGTGGGATGAATTCGTTTGATTTAAAGAATAAAGAGAAAAGTAATATAAAAAAAACCTCAGCACTGAACGATAAATCAAAAATAAGCGATGGAAAATTGATTCCATATGATTTCGAAGTTTTTTTAAAACTGAATAAATTAAGACCAATTTATGAAAAAATTCGTTGTATGGAGATAGATATTTCGCTGTATAGAGACTGTTTTTAATTTAATCATGCGAAAAGGGAACCGTTCCTACTAAAAATTCGTTATATAGAGAAAATTCGATGTATGGAGTTTCGTTATAGGGAGACTCGACTGTATTTTCTCTACTTATTTGTGTCTTGTCCTTTTGCTTTTTGTGTCATCACTACCACGGCAAGAAAACGTTTCCGATCATGGGTTGCTATACAAATCTGAATCCTTGTGATGTCCCCAACCTCCCGTTAAAGTTTGTTCCAATATTTCTGGGACACCCTGTATATATATGCACTGCATTATGTTGCTTGTTTCTGGAGTTAATTTATCACCGAAGAAATATTTTTATTAAAAACGTCATACTGATATTTTTTATATTTTTAAGCGTGTTCAAAATAAAAGCCAAAGACATACCAACAAAATTGAATCGATAATACTCAATTGGACTCAATTTTGAGCTTGAAACAATTTTAGTTAATTTAAATTTTGAATTTCGTTTCAAATCATAATTTTTTATAGCTAAATTTCGATATAAATACATATGAAAAATTATAATTAAAATAATCTAAAACTGACAAAACTAAAGTTATTTAAATTAAGTTTATTCAAACAAAATCAACGTGAAACATTCCCCCCCCCCTCTTAAAATGTATTTGGCATAAAAAAGTATTTTTTGAAATTGTATTCCATCGCCAACCTATGAAAAACCGCCAAGTAACAGAATAATATTCTTTATTTTGTCACGGATGTTCTATCAAAATTCCGCCGATTTTTTTTTTTTTTTTTTTTTTTTTTTTTTTAACGTAAATATCCTTATGTGATGAACATTCTGTAATTTTTTTCGGAGTATTCCCGTATGGAGAATTTCAAGTAAAAATTAAAATAAACAACCAACAAGACTAATAATCTTAAATGTTATTACTATTAATTGTAAATTAATCATTAAAATAAAAAAGAAATTTAATTTTTTCTTTTACGTTTATTACAAATCTGTTAAACGAGTGTTTTCATGAAGGAGACTTACGTGAATGTTCCGAGAGGTAACAATAAAAACAAGGTGGCTGCAAAGTAGCAAGTGCCAGGAAAGACTTTAATGGTGGCGTTAAATATCTTCAGTATGATTGAGCTACCCAGGAGCGGCACAATAGCTTCACATGTAGCTAAAAACGAGAATATTTTACCTGAAACAAAAGAGAGCATATTTAAAATAGACGATTTTTTAATGTAATTTACACAGAAAAAGTTACAAATGCAATAAGGTTCCAATTATCCAAATTTCTGCACTCCGGATCAATATAATGAAATAAACAAGTAAGAAAAATCATGTATTAAGTATAGATTATGAAACAGTCTCCAACATTTCCTGTAATCTTTAACAAAACTTTGTTATTCAGGGAAATAAAGTATTACTGTCCTAATTAAATCCATATTCCAATACTTTTGAACAGCTCTGTTTTTGATCTGTCGGTGGACATATAGGCTATATAATGGGGAAATTTAGTTTAGCAAGAAAACGCCTAACTGGTTGAAAATTTCCTTTCTGCAATTTATTCTAATAGATGGAATCATACTTAACTACTTTTGTTCAGCCCTGTAATTTACCTGGTACCTTTAATACAAGAAAGTATTTTTCTAAAATTTAGTTCAAGCAAAAATACTCTTTAAACTTCTTAAAAATCACATTTCCAGAAATTATCTTTCAAAGATGACCATATATCATGTTCTTTGCGTGAACCTGTATATCATTTTATCTATATTCTACAAAAATTTCTTAGTAAATTAAATGCAGTTCACTATAAAAATGCACAACTCATTTAAAAAAACATTTTTAAGTAAATTACTCTCATATTCAGTAACCTGTCCAAGATATTTTATGTAACTCTGTATATTTAGATTCTGTTACTTTTAGAGTTTATATATATTATACAATATGCAAACATTTAGTAAAACTTAAAAGCACATATAAGAATAAAAATCCATTTCATCCATCTAACAGCAATCATCCATATTATACAGTACTTCGGATAGAATATATTATTTGAATTCTTTTGTGTGTCCCTGTAAATGTACTTCCTATTATGCATGAAATAACTCATATTGAGCCTCAGCGACGTAGATCAATTTGATTATTACATGAAATCGCTTACCATAATTAAAATATGTCGCAAACAAAACCCCCTTTATTATTATGCAATGGGACTCTTTAGTGTGACCCTGTAAATTAATAATAACAATTATTTTCACTGCATGTTTAACAAAATGCATATTTTAGAGCATGTATATAAGTTTAAATATGTTTGGAAGGGTAAAACATCTTTAAAATTCATTTGAAACTATTTTTCCCCTTAGGCCGCAATGTAATATAAAACTTTTGACTGTCCCTGTAAATAAACTAATCATGGTAAAAACTTCATTTTCAATAGGGTTCGTGCTCGGGTAAACGTCATTAACGTCCAAAATTTTCATGACAATCCGAGTATATTTACGAGCATTAGAGCACAGGCAGACGGCCAGACAAACCGAAAGCATAAACACTTTTCAACTTTGTTAGAAAGTGTTAAAAATGACATTAAAAAAGGTGGGGTAATACGAAAGTACGAATATGCCATCGAAATGAATAGGTAAAAAAACACAAACCTAATTCGTCTTCAGGAACAAGCTTTGACATTAGAGATCTCACAGCCAAATTGCCCAAGCCATTCAAGGAACCAAAAAAGTTACCTAAAACATAAAATGAAATAAACAAAAAGTTATACAGAGATACACAAGAATGTTAAAAAATGCTTTTTTTTTAAAATGTGTACTGCGAATTTTTTTTAATTAAGCTTTAAAAACCTACCTTCCTGTCTCATATTAGATTTTAAGTCGATCTTCATGTAGAAATTTTTAAATAGTTCTCTTTTGCATTGAAACTACTCATGTGAAATTGGAAATAGTTTTTGGGAATAAAATCAAATTTACCAAGTGCTTTTTGCAGAAATTGTAAAGAATTCACGAATGTGCCTCTTGTGTTTTCTCTATTCGGATAAGGATTTATGCTGCCTTTAAACTCATGATTACTAAAAACTTCATCGCGGGCTGTAGACAATTTATACGTCTATTATTTAGAAAAATAATCTTTACTTCATTTAATCGCAGAATTTGTTCTAAAATTCTGCTATTAGATAAGGAGACTACTATTTGAAAACCGTGATAGCTCTTCGGCCTGAGTTGTTGAAAACCTCTTCGTCAAAACCATGGTATCTAGATCTAATTATTTTAGTTACCGTGGTCTAAACCACAGGGCCGTAGCTAGAAGTGAAAAGCTAGAAGTGTAGCTAGAAGTGATTTTTTTTCGTTCTCTCTCTGACGCAGAAAGATAAATTAGTGCATAATCACATTGTAGGTACTAAGTTTCTTATTAAACTGTTGTAAATAATTTCATATTATGCAAATAAAAAAATAAGATAATGAAAAATTCGAGTGCATAACTAAGGCAATATTAAACATCATGTTACCTATCTATCTGCGAATAAGTTGAGCGAGTGTTGAAATACTCATTCTAGTTACAATATAGTATTTCTGCAAAACTGCGAAAGAGCCACAAAGCTAAATTAAATTTTTGAATAGAATTTCATTCGGATTTTCGGAACATAAATTCATTTAGTGACCTTGGTATCTTTTACAGGGAGAAGGGGGATAAAATTTTTGGGGGGCTGAGCCGCTCACAGAACCCCCTTAGTTACGGCCCAGCTAAATCATATAAGAGACCGTTTGTAAATGATGTCATGCTTGGAGGGAGGGAAGGGGGAGAGGGTTTGTAAAATCGCGACAGTTTAAGACAAGAAAGTAAGAAGGGGTAAGAGGAAGTGTGACATCACACATTTTTGTTAAAATAAAAGCATTAAAATTCAGCAGATAAAATTTTGAAGTTATTTTAAAATTAAAGCGTTGTGTGTTCATAAAGTAAAGATAAGATTTGAAACCAAATACATTAAAATTCCATAATGCTATTATTTCAATTGCTCTTTTATAATAATGTTTTATTGCTATTGTATATTAATTGTGTTTTTTATTGAAAACCATAATCTTATTTTCATATAAAATAAAAACACAAATCATTTTTTATTGTTATGCTTGCAAATGTCCTTAAAACACATACAGTCGGCTCTCATTAATTCGAACTCGCCGGAACCACAAGAAATGTTCGAATTATCCGAAGTTCGAATCATAGAAAGTAAGAGAATACATGCTTAAAATGGGATTCTTATAAAGGAATTAATATTATAGTGTTTTTTAATTTATTTCGTCTGTTATCATTAGAATATGACTTAATATTAAATTAAAATAGATAAACTAATTGAGGGATTAGAAACAAGCACAATCGAAGAAAAATTTGAGGTGTCACTGATGGACAGATGGGACACTATTAAAGTGTATATGAAATACGTGGGATTATATGTATACTCATTCGGAACAATTTTCACAAAAATCAAAGAAAAAAGTTATTCAAAGGATCTGAAGTCCGTGAGAAAGAAAGGAAAAAGGAAGAACCGTAATTCTCGTTAGTTTGAATTAAACGAAGTCAAGACAAAGTGAGTTCGAATAAATGAAAAATTTGAACGTTATTCTACCATTGAAAATTTCGGGACTTCACGTTTAGTTCGAATTAAGTGAAGATTCGATTTATCCAATTTCGAATTAACGAGAGTCGATTGTAGTTAAAGTTTAAAAATAAAATTTGAAATAAGATCTACAACGTGGTAGTTTGTTTCTGAATTGCAAGTATATGTTTAAGTAATATAGCGTGACACTTGACAAGGTGAGAGGGAAGGGGTGTGTTGTGACACTTTGTGACAAAGGGGGGAGAGAAGGTAAAAAATATTTTTTAAAATTTATTTTTTAACTCATTTATGGACAGATCCTAATATTAAAATACATACAATGTAATACAACACAAATAACCATACATTGTAAAACAAATCCCCAGTCTGAGTGGGTGTTCTTCTTTCTTGTGCACAAAACATTAAAAAATCTGTTCCTTGTAATACAACAAAGACAGATTATCACTTATAAATAATGGATTAAATACAAAATTATTATATGTTCTTCAGTGTAAGTAGAATAACGCTTTAAAAGTTACAATTCAAACATTAACATACAATAACAAACGTACTATACAGATGTCATATTATATCTTTGCTAAAATTTTAATCACTAATGCGAAAATATATGTTCCTTGTAATCTAACAAGGACAGATTATCACTTATCAATAATGAATTAAATACAAAATTATTACATGTTCTTCAATCTGTAAGTAGAATAACGCTTAAAAAGTTACATTTCAAACATTAACACACAATAACAAACGTACAATACAGATGTCATATTATATCTTTGCTAAAATTTTAATCACTAATGCGAAATTATCTGTTCCTTGTAATCTAACAAGGACAAATTATCACTTATTAATAAAGGATTAAATGCAAAATTATTATATGCTCTCTAATCTAAGTAGAATAATGTTTAAAAAGTTACATTTCAAACATTAGCATACAATAACAACCGTACAATACAGATTGTCGCTTTATATTTATATCTTTGAAAATTTTATTCAATAATGCGAAAATATTTTTTAAATCGTGAGTTTTGTAATAAAATCTATCAACAATAATCATAACTTAAGGAAATAACATTTTTGAGGAGGCCTAAAGGCAGATGATTCGGTAACTTTAAGAGTATCATATGAAATTGTGATTGATAAACTATGTACCAATATTCTGTAAAAAAAAGTAATTGTAAAAATATCCTAAATAATTATTCTTAGTGTAACAAGTTAAGGGTGTTCTTAAACCAAAAACCAAAAAGGGCAACTTTGTGACATAAGTTTTAATTTATTTTTTATTCGGAAATGCATGAAACTAGCTGATGCTGTTATTTAGAAGCTGTCTAATCGCACTCAGTTTTCTGGGGTTTTTTTACAAACACAATAAATCTTTTATAACAAAGCCTTCAAATTTGACGTTTCTGAACACATTCCCCGAGGAAAGCAGAAAAACCGGTCGAAAAGCAGAAGAAAAAAAGGTGATCACGTGATCGAAACAGTTTATAACTCAATAGGTAATTTAATTATCATAAAATGCAACATTAAGTTCGATTCGAAATCACTTCCATAGCCAGGCCTTCCAATTTCATATCTTTCCGTTAAAAAATGTATTTGTAAATGTGTAAAAACGTTTCGTGCTTGTTGAGCGGGGCAGTTGAGAACACCCTTAAGGCAGTCTTTGTAGTGTATATTCTAAATAAAGGAAGCATTACCTAACCACTCCCTGATCGCAAAGCAAAAGGGCAAAATTGTAATGTTGCTTTCTCTGTAACATATTTAGCAAGTGTTTGGAACGTAATATTCCGTCCACTAAGCTCGAGGTTTTGCTGCAATATAAGCATTATTTAATATAATATAATTCTATAGAGGTAATGAGTTTTCAATACATTAAAGAATGATTAATACTCTCTAGGATTAAACTTATATTTGTAATTATTATTATTATTGTATAGTGTTGAAAGAATAATATTTTTTGAGCATAAACAAAATGCAAAGAAAATAGCATTACAACTTTACCCATCTGAAAGACGCTCACACAATTAAGATACTTAAAAAAGGTATTTTTTCCAACATGATATAAAAAATTTTAATACATATAGGTATATGAATATCAATATTGTATTAATCATAATTAATTTTTTTAATAGAATTATATTCATTTAAATAATAAATGTATTGCAATGAAACCTGCAGCTTAATGAATGGATATATCTGTTTGCGGCGGTGAGAAGTCTATCTACAAGAAAATATTGTATAGCACATTCGGAATAATGCCCCATGCTAAGTTGGAAAAATGGCACTTCACTGGACTAAATATTTCTAAAATAAACTAGAAATCTCTTTTGAAATCTTCAGACTAGAAATCTCTTTGGAAATCTTCAAACTAGAAATCTCTCTGGAAATCTTCTGAACGTAGATTATTATTGTGATCCAACTTTGAAAGATAAGACGGAATTTAAGAAAATAATTCATTCTGGGGGCACATTGGTCCACTTTATGTATGTATATAAATATATATATTTTTAAAATGCATTTGAAGTTACGTTCTGAAAAAAATTCTGAGACATGTAGAAATGTTTAAGGAATGTTCAACAATATTTTCAAGCAGACTGGATTTACCTTTAAAGAAACAAGTTGGAAATTGCACGTAAAGCGTAGCAAATGAGGTGCGTTCGTTGATAACGAAGTATTAAAATATTCAGATCTTGCTGATATAGTAGAGCGTACTTTGGATACAATATAGTGGTCGAAATCTTTGTGTTCCTGTAAATATGCATGGAGTAATTCTTATTATACTTCATTAACGTATATCTTATTCATAAAATGTGAAGTAGTTTAATATAATTAAAACCCCCCCCAAACAATGTTTCCCCGTATAACATTATTTAGTGGAATACATTTGTGGGGCCCTGTAATTTAATAATAAATATTCTTTGCATCACAGATTATACAAAATGAATTTTTAGTACATATTTCATAGATTCATGTCGATTCTATTATATTCAAATGAGTGTAACACCATTAAAATGCATTTGAAACTTTTTTCCCCATTGAACGTAATGTAACGGAATACTTTTGATTGTCCCTGTAATTGATCAATGCATCCGATTTTCATAACATTTGAAATGACTCGACAAAATTATGTAATAAATATACGTTTTAAATTTCAAACGATTAAAATGCATTTGAAACTTTTTTCCCCATTGACCGTAATGTAACGGAATCCTTTTGATTGTCCCTGTAATTGATCTATCCATACGATTTTCATAACATTTGAAATGACTCGAAAAAATTATGCAATAAATATACATTTTAAATTTCAAACGATTAAAATGCATTTGAAACTTTTTTCCCCATTGACCGTAATGTAACGGAATCCTTTTGATTGTCCCTGTAATTGATCTATCCATCCGATTATCATAAAATTTGAAATGACTCGACAAAATTATGTAATAATTATGTATTTTAAATTTCAAACGATTCGGTTGGGTAGTTTTTGCGTTGTTATATGCGGACGGACAGACAGACGGACAGACAGACAGACGGACGGACTGAGCGACAACAATAGGTGCTACGTATTTACATAATTACGAACGCACCTAAAAAAGAAATAAAATGTAAACTGCAAAAGTGGGCATTGTGTACCAGTCTCCCCTGTATAAACTGCATTCACCAACGTCACAAACCACGGTATAATACCAGAAATTTTGTATAAAAATAGTAAATACTTACTCATATAGTACAACCATAATTGATAAGCAACAGCCAAAAATATGTTCTTCAGAATGATAGAAACACTTCCTATGATTCCTATGAGGGGATCACTAAATTTGAACACTTTTATCAAGACTGGAGTCAGAACCAAAACGACAACCATTTCGGCAAAGCTGAAAACAGTCCACATCTCTGAATAGGTCGTTGGGTTCCATCCGTACATATGATGTGCATAAACGTAAGCGATGTCTGTATACACTAAAATAAAATAAAATTTATTAATAATAATTTATGAGTAATAAAGAAATAATTAGCATATTTTACATTCATATGCATACTTTGTAAAATTAGTTTGTTTATTAATTTTTAGTCGTGAAATTACGCCCGAAATCTATATTAATAAAATAACAAATCGCTCTGTCTGTGTGTGTGTGTGTGTGTGCGATAGTTAGCGAAAACTACGGTAAGTACGAAGCTCAAAATTTTTCTGAGAGTAGCCCAATATCTCTCCTGATGCACCTGACGCTCAGAATTTCAAAATTCTATTTATTAACTGAGTAATTAATTAAATTCCAAACCTCATTCTCTTAAAAAAATCGCTTTTTTTAACTTTTTTATTCCTTTCATTCTCTTATGGTTGGTTGGTTGCATAAAATTTTCGCAGAAATAATTTAAAAAACTGGGACTGACCTTTAAAATTCAGGCAAACTGTCAGTTTAAATGGGGATTTTTTAAAATTACAGCTGCTGTACGCCATGGAGGAAAAAGATAGGTGGTGGCGAAGTAAAAGGAAAAAAAAGGTTTGCAACATGAAACCATTTATCGCTGAAATTTTAATGTCTCAAAATAAAGCACGAGGAAGGAATTTTGTATTAATAAGGCGGATTGGAAGAAATGAATTACAACTGAAGCACATTTTACGAAGAAATATTAATTTTTTTAAATGGTTTTTTCTATTATATTATTTATTAAAATAAATATTTGCTTTTAAAAATAATTGAAATTGGAAAATTAAAAATAATTAAATGTCAAAACAAAATAAATAAAATATTGAAAACATATGATTTGAAGTAAAAAATTGTATTACTAAAAGTTTTTTCTTTTTTTCAGAAATTTTTAATACTTTATAACGTAGATGAAAAATGTTTATGATTTAACAACGTATTAATAATTCCATGTAAATATATAAAATATAGTGATGAAAAGATTCTTTTAAAATCATGCATGAACACTTAAATAATAATATTAATCTAAAATCTAGATTTCAGAGTGCATACGATTTTAAGACATTAACGAAAGAATGTTGATTTTTCAAGCAAAGTCTTAAATGATGCTTCTATATTGGTATTTCAAAGTCATATGATAAAAATAATCAAATAATTCTTGCCTATGGTTGATCTAATTGTATCTTTCATGCATTCTGATCGTGTATTACAGGCAATAATGGCACAAAACGTTATTTTTTAAACGAAATTTTAGTCATCTATTCAATAACAGTTTAAAAGGTAAAAAACAAAGACAAAGAAATACTGGTTTAAACCAGTTTGAATTGATCGGAGTTTCAAAGGACATGGTTTTGTTGGTGCTTATTTGGACTTAATGAAGCGGATTTTAGAGTTACACTTTTTGCGTCACCCCAAGACATTATACTGCCACTCTATTAATTTCTTTTTACTATATGGTTTTACGCACATTCTTGGCATTTCGAACATTAGATGTATGAGTCTGTGGCGACCATCTTGCGCGGTCAGTAAAACGAGTTTCTCGCAGGAAGCGACAGAGGTACCCTTTTGCTCGGCGGATAAGACGCTCACTTTCTGACCGTGGGATCTCCAGTTCGAACCCTGCCCGGGCACCGTCACCTGCAATGGTGACCTTGGACAAACGAACACACTTCACCACCTCCGCTCTAGTTATTGAATAATACATGTGAATCATCGCATTGCTAAGTAAACGAAAGAATAAAGTCTAAAACTGTCCAAGTCTGAAAATGAAACCGAAACCTTGGAATTTCTTAGCTTTTGGGATATGTTGAGGATATTCAGCCAGTATTAATTGTGTGTTTAATTTCGTTTTAAATGTGTAGTGTCAGGAGGGATAATTATGAAGGCAACTAGTGTGGCATCTTAACACGCCTCTCCTGTCACACACACACACAAAAAAAAAAAAAAAAAAAAAAAAAAAAAAAAAAACGGATGATAATGTTAAGTTTACTGAGGCGTAATTTTCAAATTCTAATATTTTTACACTATTATTATTATTATTATTTTTTTTTTTTTTGAATAGGATAGTTGAGGACGATTTACAACCGGTCTAGTTTTTACCTTTTCAATTTTGGTTATATATTTTTTTATATTATGATGGTTTCAATTTCAGAACCGGTTTCAACAGGTTCCAAAATTTAAATTTAAATCAAAAACTAAAATCGGAAAAGAAAAAACTACCCCGGTTATAGATCGTCTTCAGCTATCGTTTGAAAAAAAAAATCATGCAAAAATATTAAAACTTGAGCGAGATATTTGAAAAGAACGCAACCATAGACTTAACATTATTATCCGGATCTTTTGCAGTGACTCGAGTGGCATCTTAATATGTTTAAAAATTAAACTCCACAAAGTACTCTTTCGGAACAAGAACCTTTTGCTTAATTTTTAACTTTTTACCACCGGTTTCATCTAATTGAATCGCGAAAATGCGTTTTTAAAAATAAACTTTACAATAAAAAATAACTGGTGAGAATATTGAAGGATATAAGCACCTTAACTGGCCCATATACCGGTCACTCGTCCCCGAGGGGTTAACAGGCTTAACAATCTCCACATTTTAACACTAATTCAAATAATGATACTCTGAATACAATGATTCAGAGCCGTTCCATGGAAAACGGCCAAAATGTTCTGGGCACGGCATTTACATAAATACGTATAGCTATTAACTTGTAAATTTTTAAAACATTAACTGTACGTTAAAATTAAAAATTTTTAAAAAAATCTAGATTTTTCTATTAGCATAGTTGTTTTAATTTAAGGATATAATAATAATTTTGCTAAAACAGCAGTAATATATAGAAAAGCTATCACGCGTGACATGGAATGATCTGTAAGATAAAAAAGCTTTGCTGGGCGACCCTAGATATACAACCAGAAAAAGGTTAAAAAAAGCTACTTTACTTAATAAAATTATTTTATAATATATATCAAAACCCACATTTTCAATTGATTAAAAAATGATTCAGGAAAATCCATTTATATTTAACTGTGAGTTGATTTTTAATAAAAGCAGTATCGCCTCAAAGCAATAAGATTTAACCCCGACGGCCCTGACATCCTATTAATAGGATATAGTTTTATTTGAGTATTATTTTGCCGTAAAAATTATTTTTGTTAATTACAGCACCTGATAGTGATGGCATATATCGATACATTTACTATTATGACTTCACTTATGTTTTAGCATTTCATAATAATAATAAAAGTTTTATTAAATATTAACAAACCGTTTGCGTTTCTTTTAATTCAAATAAATGATTTATTCTGTAAAATAAAATTAGGGATTCTTTTTCGGAATTAGTAATTTGTGATAAAAGATAAAGAATACTACTAAATTTTTATACTAGTTTAATCTGACTGCAATACGACATTTTCCAAACGTCTTAAAAAAGTCTTCCTCAGACTATTGTTATATGAAAAACCCGCAAAATAATTACGTTCGTCAAATTACTGTAAAGAATATATTTATTAATTTTCTATAAGAAATAACTTCTGTGATTTCGATAGCTAAGGGAGAGTAAAGTACCTTGGACATACGTGTACCTAATTCGAGCCTTACTTTTTTAGATCATTAAACAAGGACATTCGTATATTAAATATTTGCCACCAGAGGTCTCATTTAAGTTGTTGCCATTTGTTTAGCAGCTCAAATAATTGTACCGTTTTAAAAAAAGGAAATTCACCTTTCAAAAGTAAATTTTTCTCAGATATTTCTATGTTATTTTTATACTAAAACATGTCTAATTTTTGTAAAATGAAGATTGTTCATAATAAAGCGATGCCCTAGTTACTACACCGTGTGCTTTAAATGAAGTTAGGCCTAACCTTAACATCATGATTGGTAGTTTTGTTTTTAAGTGTCAAATGGTGTACCTTGAACCTAATAAAAGTGGTGTACACAAGGTATTGTCCAGTGGATCTGAAAGGCAGTTCAAGAAGTTAACATTTGGAACTAACTTATCTAATTACAATCTTGGCTAAAAATAAATATAATTACTAATATAAATAAGTTTTAATGTCTTTTGTGATTATAGTAAATGCAAATGTTCTGAAGATTTATCTATTTAGAATTTCTAATTTTTAAAACCTAATAAACAATGAAATGTATCAAAAATTTATATATGTAGCTTCTTGATTAATAAATGGTTATTTTATTCGCTAAAAATAAAGTTTTTTTTTTCATTCTTAATAATGGGACGAGGGTACACCACTAGTGGTGTACCTCGGTACTATTTTCATTTTATTTTTAATACAAAATTTTTCATGGAAATTATTTATTTAAAAATTTAAGAATGATATACGTAGTGTATAACATCTTAAAGTTTTATAAAATCTTTTCTTTTTTAGTTTTGGCAATTTTTTTAAAAATTAAAATTTTAAAAGTCAATAGGTCCGAGGTACACCACCTTCCCCTACTTTTAATTTTGTTGGCGTAAAAATAATTGTTTCCCAAAACTGGGAAAAAAAAACCAAAGATGAACCGAAGATGGCCGAAATACATTAAAAACTACTCAAAAAGTCAAAGTCTACCGTAAATCAAACTTATCATTGTAGTATTACATTTACAGCTTATATTTACACTACAGCATATTTATGAACAGTTTTAATGTAACTTTTAATACATACACATACCTTCATAAGTGATTGCAATTGTGCAACTTGACAATAGAAGTAACCACAATCGCATTCTTCCTTTATTTTCACGAGGACGGAGGCAAGTTTTAAAGCCATCTATGAAATTCTTTGAAGAGAAAAGATCACGTAGTTTCACCCTCCAGCTGACATCCTTGTCGAGACCTTGCGTTTCAGGAACAAAGAAAAGTACCCATATAATTGCCAGCAGATGGCCAGAAGCCACAACCGTGTACAAAGTCAAGTAGCCGTAGAAATGATAAATCTGTCCGCCAGCCAATGCACCAAGAGTGACGGCAAGTCCGAATGATATCTGCAGGAATGTGTATTTGAGTGACCTTAAGTCACTCGTAGAAACTTCTGATACATGGCTGTAGATTATAGTCATAACACAAATGAATCCACCACTAAGCTGAGTAGGTAAATTTGACAGGATTATAAATCCTAAACCAGAACTGAAATAAATTGTGCACAATATTATTCCAATATCGTTTAACAGGAATCCAAAAAGGGCAATTGTCAGTGGTATTTTGCGGGAATACTTGTCGCTCCACGGTGCAATAAATATGACGACGATAGCTCCAATGGGAGCCATTAAATTCAAGTATAAGTTGTAGTTATTGGCAAGTATTTCAACGTTGTCTCTTTCATCATGATGATCAAAAATATGATTACAGACGTTTTTGGAATAGTTGTAGTAAAACTGGCAACCTTTGTCCATCATCATATTGGTTAAACATGTCGTATTTAAGATGAAAGAAAACATAAAAAGGAACATAACGGGCTCTATCCTCAGCGACTTTATTATGTAACAACATTTTCGTAAAGTAAAAGATTCGGATGTTTCATTGCATGAATCGATGCTTCCGTGTCCCTTTTCTTCAGGCGGTGTTAATTGACTCTGATCACCAAAAACAGTTGAATCTTCATCATCCACACTTCCATATCTCTTTTCGTCTGATTGTGTTATTTTACATTCATCATTTACAGCTGGACTGCCAGCAAGATTTTCGTTAGCCATTTTCTGTCACGATTTTCAACTGTTAGTTTGTCCTAAATTAAAAGAAAAACATATCATAAAATTTACATACATTTAGAGTTGGACAAATTTGTAAGTGCAATTATCTGCAATGTTATTGCAATTTAGTTGTATATATGTAATTAATTATAATTACAATTATATCTCATAAAAATGTCTTGCAGCACTGTAACCGGAACCGCCCCGCATCTCATTATTCGACAAAATTTCTGTGCTTGAATATGTGTAACTATAATCAGTTACATAGAAGTACAATTACAAATTTGTCCAACTCAGCATACTTTTTGGTGTTGTTCGGTAAAAAAGAAAAAAAAAGTCAATATATGAAATAATAAAAATTTTTCGCCATTAATTATTTCACAATTCTTATAATATCAAAATTTACCCCTGTTTTTTAATAATATATTAACATATTTTTTTAGATTTTAATCCCATAATTTTGATTACCCTTTTTTTTCGTATTTTAAAAAATCTTAATCTTTTAACACTTTTTCTAAAACTCCGTTATTCTTTCATTTGTTTCTAATATCATTTATTTACGTTTTTTAATATCATTCGAAATCCCACCATTCCTTGCAAACAACGCGACAAACGAGCCCAATTACGTAAGATATATGCCAATCGACTGAGAGAACTTATTTTCTTTTTCACCCATTTTAATTTTCGTACTGGTTAAAGACTCGCTTTTTAAAAAATTAATTTGCAGCATTGAATGTTATTGTAAAATCCTATATCCGTGCGCATTTTAGTGAATAAAGGCATTACTTTGACTTGCAAGCTAGAATTCTAGAAGTGGTAGAGGTCTGCACGGGCCCGGGCTTGGCCCGTGGCCAGTACCCGGCTCGGCGGAATCGTTTCGAATCGCCGGGCCGGCAAAAAAATTGAACGGGTCCTACGGGCCGGGCCGATAAAAAAATTTTCGGGCCTGCCGGCCCGTTTGCAAGATTTCAGCAGATGCAATTGATGGAAATATCCATCACGCATAAGTCAAAAGGGTAATAAAATCAACGGAACAATTTTTACCCATCTGGGTGGTCCAAAGAAACACACGTAGTAATAAAATTTTAAGGCCAGAGAACCCAAGACACCACCATTGTGCACTGACTTTTAACGTCAAGAATATTTATAATGGGCCATAAAATAAATTTACTACAGCTTTCTGGACATGAGAAAGTTTCTCTTACGTCAATGTCTCTATAAAGAAGGCGCGGACGCCCACCGCCCAATAATCGCAAACCCAGCTTATTCTGTTCTCCAATTATAGTTTAAAAAAAAAAAAAAAAACTTGGTCACTCCCACAGATCGGGGAAAAAAAGATTTTTTCTTCGAGGGGTCAGTCAGTTGACTAAAATTTTTCAACGAGTGAAGACCCTCAGCTGACAAAGGGAGGATTCCCTCCTGCCTGCCTCTCTGCGCTCTGATGTAGATGCCGGATGACAGTTGACAAAAATTCTCGATGTGCTTGGTGGCCAAGAGGAGCTTATGGAGTATCCCTTGAGAAGAGTCAACAGTTTGGCAAGTAAATATTTTACTATGATAATTCCCCAATTTTTGTTTTCAATTTAAAGTCAGCTGCAATATGGGAATTCTGCAAAATATCATTATTATTATTTTTTTTTTCTTCTTAACAACGTTACTCTAGAGAAATTTAAATTGTAATTTTTTTGGGTGATCTTTTCACCATAATGCATTTTGTTCATTTAATGTAAAGTTTTGTAAATATTTTGTAAATAAATTTATCTTTAATTGTTTAATAGCGTAGAAGAATTATTTTATTTAGAAAGCAAATGTGTTGATTTCTTGTTTTACATTTAGGATTTATTATTTTGAATTTATTGCTTAGTTCATTTTATCCTCTAATAATAATGGATTAGATGCTACATTCTCATAAGGAAAGGTTCTTCAAAAAGATCACACAACGCAAAATTATTTCTATTTTCTTTTAAGAAATTAATTAAAATTCCAACCTTTTCCCAGAGAAACGATCACTGCGGTTTATTTAATAGCATTAATCTTAATATTATTATTATTGTTCTCTAGGTATAAATGATAACAAGGAATTAATTTAATGATTTTTTTTTTTTACTCATTTAATGGAGTAAGTCTATTTCTTTCCAACATAGGATTGGAAAAATAAATGGTTGCCTTTGACCAGTTGTATTAATTATGAGATGTCATATTTAATACTTAAATAAAGATCTTGGAGTTATTATAGTTATTTATATTTTTTTTTAATAACCGATTATATATAGATTATGTTATGATTTATGTAAGATATTAAATTTAACAGTAAATGGTGTAAACATTACAATGTTTTGTAAAATTAATTTTCTTAAAACAGATATTATAAACAAATCGCAGATATATCCCTATTGCACACTGACTCGGTAAAAAATAAAGGAAGGTCTGGCAAATGGCACTTTCAATATTTGTTTGTTTATATTATTTTGCAATGTTATGTACTGTAGTAGATGGTAGATGATTAGATATATATATATATATATATATATAAAATAAATAAATAAATGAAACATAGTAAAAGAGTAAATCGACTTGAGAATTTTGAGTGTAAGAAATGTTATCTATGTGTTGTTGAAATTCAAGCCAATTGGTGCTTTCATTGTTTATCTTCGTATCAAGCAAATATATGAATAAGATATATGAATAAAATATTTCTTAGTAAATGATACATATGCATAGACATAAAAAAAGGGGAAATTACTCTTTTTGTTCGAATCTGATATATGATATTTTTGTTTTTATTTCTTTCTTTCTTTGCTAATGTGGTATCAATATTTTATATATGTGTATATGTATGTGTTTTATATTTTCACTTTGCTACTGAAGTTGAATTAAAATTATAGTAGAATTAGCTATTAAAGCAATGTCTAGGAAATAAACATAAAAAATGGGTCTAGATGATAGTTTAGAAGGGAATGCCAGGAAATAAACGCAGATATAAAAGGAAAAGTGTAGATCTAAATACCTCCGGAATAAAAACGAGGAGGCAGAGACAGAAAATAAAAAATAAAAAAAACGATCAAAATAACAACAATAAAATGGCAAAACCTAGCGTAGATACGCTATTAACTTTTATTCCTGTCTTTGACGGAAAAAAAGAATCGAACATAAATTTTTTTGTTAGTGAATTTAACAATTTAATGGAGGAAGTAGATTTGGATGACAAGTCGAAATTAGCTATCTTAAAAGCTAAATTAGTAGGACAAGCCAGAGAAAAATTAGCTAACGATGAAAGTCTAAATACAGAGAAAGATTTCGCAAAGTTCAAAGAAAAATTAATTGATATCTTTAGCGCAAAGACGAATTTTTCTACCGCTCAAAATAATTTTTTTGCTCTGAGACAGAAACCCACACAATCCATTACGGATTTTATTTATGAATTTAATGCAGCCGCAAAATTATACGCGGATAAGAGTGGTCAAAAAATTGAAAATTCAAACAACAAATTATTCGAAACAATAAAATTTACTAGATTCTTAGAATCCATGAGACCGGACTTAAGTCTAGATGTCCGTAGAATGGCACCAGCAAATTTCAATGACGCGTGCAAATTTGCAAAACAAATGGAAGAAGCCTACAATCAGGTGTCATTAAATGAAATACACACGATTCAAAAATCATCCAATGATGAAAATTTCGATAAATTGCTAAAATTAAATATTGAAAGTGCAGAACAAATAAAAATTTTAACTTCCGAACTTAACAATTTAAAATTAAAATCAAAAGAGAATATCGAAAACAAAGACAACTGGTGCGAATACTGCAAAAGAAAATCCCATTCGATAGAAACGTGTTGGTTCAGAAATTCAACAAAAAATTCCCAGCAAAGGAATGAAAATCCTAGCGGACAAAATTCCAAAAATAGATATTTTTATAACAATAAATTTCAACAAAGACCGAATTTTTCTTCTAGATATACAAACCCCAATCAAAACATGCAATTTAAGAATTATGCCATGCCTGGTGAGTACTACGGATTTTCCCCATATTTCCCCCCACCCCCAAATTATTTTTCTAATGCTTGGCCACATAATCATCAGTTACAAAATTATGGCCAAAGTGCTGAGACTAGTTATGATAATACCAGGAACAATTCACAAAGGAACCGTACAGATCAGCAACAAAATGATAAAAAAAATAACAAGGAATATCAAAATTCCAATCACAAACAAAGACGTGGTTCAAAAAAATAAATAGGGGACTTACCAATACACAAAATACGCACCCGCGTAAGTCTCCTAGAAGCGGGTCTCCTGTTTTGAATAAAATTATCGCGAGCGTAAATAGTCCAGATTGTGACACTTTACCAATTATATTTTTTGAAATAAAAGATATTAAAATAAACGCCTTATGTGATTCTGGGGCTGCGGTGAGCCTGCTTTCACCGACATTATTTAACAAACTAAAAGATGCTAACATTAAATTCCAATATTTGGCAAATCAGGTACAAATAAAAACTTTAACAAATTCCTCTATACACTTTAAAAAGTGCATAAAATTGACTTTTCGCCTGGAAGGCATATTTACAACTGGAACATTTTACGTAACTAACCAAGATTTCGGAAGAGATTACGAAATGCTTTTGGGTTATGACTATTTAAAAACCAACAAAATAATATTAAATTTCGACGACAAAACTATGAAAATAAAAAACAAAAAAATCACGCTACAATTTACTGAAAAGTATTTACAAGGTGTTTTAAATAATCTAATATTTTCAGAAAAGACGGAGGAAAACGAAGCCCAAAGCGCAACGAATGAGAATAATAATACAGAAATTGATGTTAGTACTGTATCAAAAAAATCAAGGCAAAATAATCGTATTTATAAGAAAAACTCTATGTGGGCAAGATTATCGAAACATGTGTATTTGAAACCGGGACAAGATAAAATAGTGCAGTTGCAGTGCTCAGATATTTTTAAGGAAAAAGACTTAATTTTACTAGACCCAACTGATGCACATGATAAAAAAATTACTTACGATTTTTCTATTCATGAGATTAATAAAGCAAAGCAAATCAATATTATTCTTAGGAATGAGTCGGATAGAAAAATATTTCTTCCCCGAAACACGAAAATAGGAAAACTTAGTAAAAATTTCACCATAACAAAGGACATGGAGCCAAGCAATGTCGAGAAGGGCGCAATTTATGAAATCAATAATTTGAGTATCGCAGAAACTCGGAAACTTAGAGAGGCTGAATTATCACCCGACGATTTTAAATTAGACCATTTAGAGGAAGCAATTAGGAAAAAAATAAGAGACTTACTTTTGGCTAATGCTCATGCATTTTCTAAGAGTTACAATACTTTGGGTCAATGCTCTCTAGTTGTTCCGAAATTTAATTTAGCGCACGAGTTCCCCATACAAGCTAAACCTTATAAAATGGCCCAAAACATCAAAGAATATGCTAAAACAGAAATAAAAAAATTGTTAGAAGCTAAAATTATACAAAAAAGTGACTCTCACTATGGTTTTCCTGTCATATTTGTAAAGAAAAAAAATAATGATAACAAACAAAACGAAACTCAAATGAAATATAGAATGGCAGTCGATTTTAGACTCTTAAACGAAATTCTAGAATCCTATCCTTATCCTATCCCCGATATAAAGGAAATTTTACAAACAATGGGTGGAAAAAAATATTATTGTGTTCTAGACTTACATTCTGCTTTTTTTCAAATTAATGTACGCCCAGAAGACAGTTATAAATTAGCATTTATAACGGAAAATGGGAGATATTCATTTTTAAGACTACCTTTTGGTACTAAATTATCAACTCCGGTTTTCGCAGATTTAATGGACAAAGTATTGGGTCATTTTGACAAGCATCAAGTAGCATATTTCATCGACGATGTTTTGTTGGCAGCTTCGTCACTTGATGAGATGTTAAACCTATTGGACAGAGTCCTAAAAACTTTCATAGAACATAATCTTACTATTGACCCAAGTAAGATGCAAATTTGTAAAAACGAAATTGAATTTCTTGGTTTCGCTTTAAACGAAAATGGATATTCATTATCCAAACGAAATTTGGATAAAATACAAAGTTTAACAAGACCAAGAAATAAAAAAGGAGTAAAATCTTTATTGGGTTTAACGAATTATTTTAGATCTTTAGTCCATAATTATTCAAGTATAGTGGACCCCCTTATTGATTTAACAAAAGAAAAAGTAAAATTTAAATGGGATGAGGCAGCTGAGTCTGCTTTTCAACAACTGCAAAAAGCAATTATCCAAAACCCTACATTAAAACCTCCCGATTACAATAAAGATTTTTATCTCATAACTGACGGATCAAAAAAAGCAATTTCAAGCATTTTAGCCCAAAAAATTGATGAAAAAATGCGACCCATCGAATTTTTTGGAAGAAAATTAAAAGAGGCGGAAAAAAGATATCCCAGTTGGAAATTTGAGCTGCTAGCTGTGCATGACTCTGTTATGCATTTTAAACACATATTAGCGGGTAGAAAATTTCATATACTGACAGATGCAAAAGCCTTAACGCAAAGTTTAAAATTAGAAAAACAATCGGACATAGTCGTGAGATGGATAGAACACTTACAAGAATTTGATTTTTCTATAGAGCACATTGAAGGGGACTCTAATCCTGCTGATTTTTTTAGCCGAAATTTAAATAATATAACAACAACAACTGACATGCAGAATAATTTATTCTTAGTGAATATGGCAATTTCAGATACGAATGTAAAGGAACAGCAAGGTTTAGACGAAAATTTAAGTAAAATTATCACGAAAATTAAATTGGGTAAGAACAATAAAACAACAAAAAAATATGCACTTAATGCAGACGAAATTTTAATATTGAAACCAGGTTCTGATAATAAAGAATTATTAATAGCACCCGATACGCTCAAAATAGCTATTTTAGAAGAAGCGCATAGACCTCATTTTGGTTTCAAAAAAACGTATGACATAATAAAGGCTAGATTTTTTTGGCATGGGATGTACAGGGACACAAAAACATATTGCAATAATTGCGTTCCCTGCAACACTACCAAACCGCACCCTACTATTAAAACTCCTATCGAAAAGATAATAAAAAATCATGAAGTGGGTGCCTATCTGCATTGCGATATTATAGGTAAATTACCAACATCTCTCAAAAAAAACAAATTTATACTATCTATTATTGATTCTACTTCAAGGTATTTGGAAGCGGTACCACTCAGAAATGTAGAATCTCAGTCAATCCTAAATGTTTTGAACAAGTATTCCAGCGCCTATGGAATGTGTCGCCATATACAGGTAGACAATGCTGGTTATTTTAGATCAGAGTTATTCAAAAATTATATGAAAGCTTTGAACATAGAAATAAATTTCTCCAGCGCTCGTAGGCCTAATGCAAATGGCATGATAGAGGTCTCAAATCGAACGTTAAAAAACTCAATAGTGGCTATGAGCAAAAATACACTAGAATGGGACACACGACTGGATTTTTTTAAATTAGCATACAACAGCTCGATTCATAGAGCAACGGGTTTTTCGCCATCCATGATATTCTTTGCGAGAGAAATTAGAAATCCATTTTCAATTCATCTACCGACGAATGACATTTGCACTCAAACTTACGTAAAAAACAGACTTCAACACATACAAGAAGTTAAGTTACAAGCTCTCTTAAATCAAGAGAGAATTATGAAAGAATATGTCGATGAAGAAGCATTAAAAAAGGTAAAAACATTAAAAATAGGACAAACATGCTATTTAAAAGTCGCTGGGAACCCCGGAGCTCTTCAAAAAAAATTTGAAGGGCCTTTCGAAGTTATTAAAAGAGTACGGAACAATAATTATTATTTGAGGGATTTAACGAATTCACAGAGAAACCCGATAAAGCGACACATAGACAAACTGTTTAGCCCGACGATAGTAGAATATGAAAACTGTCAGCGAACGAACTCTGACGAGGCTCAGTCAGCTTAAGAGAGTTTTTTCGGTCAATATATATACAATTAAAAATATAAATGTATATACAGATTTTCGTTTATGGATGTTAAACAACACGGGTATATCGAATATATTTAGTATGTTATATATCTTTTTTTTTCTAGCGGATTAATCTTGTTTTCTTTTTTTTCCCTTGTCTCACACACACACACACACACACAAAAAAAAAAAAAAAAAAAAAGTGATGAGACTATTGAGTGTAGATCAGTTTTTTTTTTTTTCCTCTTTTTTGGCTGGCGCAGAATGGCGTTATATTGATAATTGGAAATGTTTATTTTCTTCTTCGATAATAGTAATGCACTTTTATGCGAGCGATATTTCAGGGTAATGCCATCCATATTAATAATTGGCTTCAAAATGCTATTTAGCCGTTTAAAATAAATAAATAAATAAATAAAAATAAAATAAATAAACAAATAAATAAATAAAAATAAATAAATGAATAAATAAAGATTTTTTTTTTTTTTTTTTTTTTTGGCCAATTTACACAAATTCAACATAATATTTTTTTCTCCAAACTTAAATAAGTATCATGCTTTTACATTAGCTTTTCTCCCATAGCAGACTTTCATCTTTAAATTTACGATTACTATATGGTATTTCATTTTAAAATATTTGATTACAGGCGACCTGATAGTTTCTAGACATATAAATAAATAAACAATGATAAAAAAAATAAATAATAATGAGTAATTTTTTTTTAATATAATTCTTTAATTTAAATAAAATCATAGGTAATTACCAATTTAGACCATAACCTCATTTTGATAATTACTTAATTGAAATTGATACAGGATTCGATTTTCTAGCTGTCGTGAATTCTGCTGGTCGGAATTAGTGCGCACCATGACTGCCGGAAATTTTCGAAAGACTTGTAACAAATTTTAAATAGTATCTACAAACGAATTTATAAAAGAATTTCGAAATACCGATTAACTTGAAAATTAACAGCTAATTTAAATATAAGATAACATGGAAGATATTAGACAAATAATTATGAGTAAAGATAGACATAAACAAAAACATGTCATATTCCCCGTTCACGAGTATCTAATAATAATAACAATAATAATAAAAGCATCAATTATTATGGATGTGAGGAGGTATACCTAACAAAATGGCACTCTTGAGACATTTCTAGAGTATATTCTAATAAAGTTATGAGTGTGTTAATAAGATATATATAGTTCCTGTTTTAATTTATTCTTATATTTTTTCTTACGGTCTATATATATATATACATTAATAGTTTTTGCCTGTCTATCGTACCAATGACAATAGACAACAGAGAGTCGTAAGTCGCAGATGTGCATATACCACATATATAAACAGCATCAGATATGAGGAAATAATTCCTTTTATATGATTCTTTATATGATATAAAGCAAAATAATAATAATAATAATAATAAAAAGAAATATGATACATGTATTTACTAATTGTGAACAGGCTTTATATATATGAATTGTATAACTTATCGAGAAAATACAAGTTTTGTGATGTATCAGTTAAATTGTTTATATACATTTCCATAAAATGATAAATGAGTGTTATTATGTGTATCTATATAAATATAGCTTATGTTATTTAATAGTGCCAATATTATGTAACAGTTTATGCCAGAGTTTCTTTTATTTTAGATTTTTTTTTTTTTTTTTTGGCTCTTAATTTTTTTTTTCTCTCATTTATGTTATTCGGAATTCATTGCTTTGAAAATCTATTTGGCTATTTTAATACTTTTACTTATTCAAAATTGGGGGATACAATATAGTACAGCCAGACTTCCACAGATTACTATTCAACATAGTTTTGACATATGGCGAATGATGTTGCAACGATAGGACTTTTCATAACGAATCAGCGTTGGTATCTCGAAAGGACACCGTATTAGAATGTGTCGTCGGCATGCGACGAACTTTCGTTACAGCTGGTTTTATTAATCAACCCAGTAGGCTAAATTCTGTCCTGAGGCATAACAGATATCCTAGGAAGATGACCGAACAAGCCGGGACTCTATTGTATTTCATCACGATGTGCTGGTTGAACTTAGTGATAAAGTTAATGACAATGATAGGTAAAAAACAAACAAACAAAAAAAAGGACATGAACTCTGTCCCTTTCCTTTTTTTTTCTCCTATGACAGGGGGAAAATGATGGAAATATCCATCACGCATAAGTCAAAAGGGTAATAAAATCAACGGAACAATTTTTACCCATCTGGGTGGTCCAAAGAAACACACGTAGTAATAAAATTTTAAGGCCAGAGAACCCAAGACACCACCATTGTGCACTGACTTTTAACGTCAAGAATATTTATAATGGGCCATAAAATAAATTTACTACAGCTTTCTGGACATGAGAAAGTTTCTCTTACGTCAATGTCTCTATAAAGAAGGCGCGGACGCCCACTGCCCAATAATCGCAAACCCAGCTTATTCTGTTCTCCAATTATAGTTTAAAAAAAAAAAAACTTGGTCACTCCCACAGATCGGGGAAAAAAAGATTTTTTCTTCGAGGGGTCAGTCAGTTGACTAAAATTTTTCAACGAGTGAAGACCCTCAGCTGACAAAGGGAGGATTCCCTCCTGCCTGCCTCTCTGCGCTCTGATGTAGATGCCGGATGACAGTTGACAAAAATTCTCGATGTGCTTGGTGGCCAAGAGGAGCTTATGGAGTATCCCTTGAGAAGAGTCAACAGTTTGGCAAGTAAATATTTTACTATGATAATTCCCCAATTTTTGTTTTCAATTTAAAGTCAGCTGCAATATGGGAATTCTGCAAAATATCATTATTATTATTTTTTTTTTCTTCTTAACAACGTTACTCTAGAGAAATTTAAATTGTAATTTTTTTGGGTGATCTTTTCACCATAATGCATTTTGTTCATTTAATGTAAAGTTTTGTAAATATTTTGTAAATAAATTTATCTTTAATTGTTTAATAGCGTAGAAGAATTATTTTATTTAGAAAGCAAATGTGTTGATTTCTTGTTTTACATTTAGGATTTATTATTTTGAATTTATTGCTTAGTTCATTTTATCCTCTAATAATAATGGATTAGATGCTACATTCTCATAAGGAAAGGTTCTTCAAAAAGATCACACAACGCAAAATTATTTCTATTTTCTTTTAAGAAATTAATTAAAATTCCAACCTTTTCCCAGAGAAACGATCACTGCGGTTTATTTAATAGCATTAATCTTAATATTATTATTATTGTTCTCTAGGTATAAATGATAACAAGGAATTAATTTAATGATTTTTTTTTTTTTACTCATTTAATGGAGTAAGTCTATTTCTTTCCAACAGCAATAAAATATGAGCTTTTTCAACGAAATGGTTCTAACGAGAATAAGTATAAATGTGCGTCACGAGCCATACTAGTTTGACAGCATTAGTATAAAAATGTAAAATGTAGAGATCGGCATCGGACAGTTACATTGTGTGTAACCCGTTTTAATATTTTTTTAGCTGATTCGTGTCGGGCCGAGATCAAGCTTGCATTATTTTTCTACTTGTAGACTAGCCGGACCGGAACTAGACTTAATTGTTCTCAAGATCTGTAGGGCGGACAACATGATTTGTATAATTATTAACAGCGATAAAGAACTTATGTTAGGCTTAATCTTTGGATATATACTTCTTGATGGTTTTTAAATTAATTTCTCAATAATGCGAAAGTTTGAACTATTTTCTGGTTAATTTTAAATTGTAAAAGTATAAAAGTGATAAGCCTGACTATTGAAGGGATTTGGAATCGAATAGAGTTTTTCATTTTTGGTAAATAAAATACTTGTGTAACCTTGTTGAGATATATAATAGTTTCTCAAAAGGTTGCAAGTTTTTCTCCCTTCCCATGCTATCACTTCCGGAAATTCTATTCAAAACACTAACTATATAGTATTTTATTTACTTGCAGTATTCTTAAATTGCTTGTATCAAAAAATGGATAACCCCATTCGATTATATAGTTTCTGAATAAAGATACCTGCTAAACTTATGCGTTTTTGAGAAAAAAAAATGAATTTAAAAATATATCAGAAAGCAGCTTCTTTGAATTTAAGAATGAATTTGGATTTAAAATCAAAATGATATAGAAATATTTTTATAAATCTCCTTTTATTAAACAGCTTCAAAAGTTACGGTGTTTTTAACTTTCTTTTTTCTTTTATTCTAAGCCATATTAATTTTTTAATGAATCTTTATTCGAATGTTGAAAGCCTAAATAGCTAAGTAATCATTAATGCTATTAATGTGTATTTCCTGTAAAATATACTGTAGAATCATTCCATAGATATGTATGCTGTATTCTTTTAAGGAATCTTAATTATATGATAAAAATCTGAATTTTTTAGAAATCGCAGAAATTGTAACGGGCCGGGCCGGGCCGGGCCCGGGCTTGGAAATTCCGGCTCGTGCAGACCTCTAAGAAGTGGTGTCTACGAAAGTTCGATGTGTTTTGCATTGTGGAAGAATTAATGAGTGCAGCATGACAGAGACCCATGATTCAAAATGTCATATACATACTGACCTCCAAAAGTTAAGGTACAACATGTTTTCCGAAGCTCACCAGAAAAATAAAATGGCAGTCAGACTCAACTTCATAGTTTTTATATCAATGACAATAGTAAGCCTCAAAAAAATTACGCGAAAATGACAGCGACCACTTTTATTTTATAGAAAATAGGTATTTTTGAATGAGAGAAAGCTATGCAATTACGAAGCTTTCATAATTTCGCGTGTAAGTTTTGTTGTATTTGAACTATTGTTGTCAGTTTTGTTCATAACAACCAGTAGAGTCTAAAAATGTCTAGAAGAAGTCGTTTGCGCGATTCATAAAAGTGGCGGAAGGTAGGATGGATGGAAATGGGGTTGTCACAGGCTGATACTGCTAGATGGCTCAATGTGTCTCGCAGTGTATTCCAATGATTCTGGGATCAGTATGAATCCTAAAATTCTGTGCCTAGAACACATGTTCCAGGCCGCCAACGTGTTACAACACCTGCAGAAGACCAGTTTCTAGCTCTTTCGACCTGAAGGAGAAAACGCACTACTGCACCGCAACTCATTGCAGACCGCTTTGGAGAGAAAAGGGAGAAGAATCTCCGCTACTACGGTGCGAAAACGTCTTCACAATACAGGTTTCTATGCAAGGCAACAAGTTGTGTGTGTCCACCCTCAACAGACGATAGAAAAGGGCCCGCTTATTTTTGCAAGAGAACATGCTTTTTGGACCAGAGAACACTGGGCTTCTGTACTCTTAACAAACGAGTCCAGATTCACAACTGAGGAGCGATTCAGAACTCTTCTGATCTGGAGAGAACAATGCACTCGATACCACCAATCAAAGACTGTCGAAACACTCATGTACAGAAACGGTGGAATCATGGTTTGGGCAAGGATCTCACTCGGAGGCCACACTGACCTGCATGTGTTCTATGAAGGAACTCTGACTGCAGCGAGAATCGGGATGAAATCCTTGATTCATATGTCGCCCATATGCCAGTGCTATTGGCAATGATTTCATTCTAATGGATTATAATGCGAGACCACACCGAGCTGTGAATGTTGAGGATTATCTTGAGGATCACGGTTTGGAGAGAATGGAATGGCCAGCCCACTCTCCAGACTTGAATCCGATAGAACATCTTTGGAACTAGAGATGTAAATTTTCCGGAAAAATATAAGTGGCGGAAAAAAACTGGTTTTTTTACCGGTTTTTTTCTGAAAAAAACGGAAAAATTGGAAAAATTGATTTTTTATAACAGTTTCTCTCAAATAAATTATATTTTCTTAGAGAATATTAAATAATAAATATTTTTTCCCATTTATATGTATTAAATGAAAATTATTTTCACTTTATATTACAAAATAAAAAGAAAGTAGCAATGCCTGCTTTTAAAAGTTTAGTTTTTTTTTTTCCACAACCTAAGAATTTTTATTAAACGCTATTGTTTGTTATATCATATCTCTGTTGAAATGATTTTTCAGTTACATGTTTAACTACCAATTGACCTAATGTAAAAACCTGAACCAATATGTCTGCAGTTTGGAATGAAATAAATTATGCATTCCATTTATATAAGTATAGTTTTTAAGTAAATGATGCTAGTTTAAAGAAATTATTGCAGTTTTGTCATTATTATGAATATCAGTATTCAAAAATTCCATTGTTTGTTTAAAAAATGTATATTTTTACATTATTACTTTTTTTTCTTAGAATTATAATTTTATTTCCTTTATAAAATATGTTTAGTTTTGGTATAGCTTTCCAATCTCAGCTCAAAAAAGTTTTGATTTAGTTTTATAATCTAAATTCAAACAAAACTAAGTTTTACTTTGGCTTACTCAGGTCTGCAACTAAAAAATAGCGTAGGATTTATTGACTGTTAGATTTTTACTCACTGAAACCAAAAAAAAATATATATATATATTTTTTTAAGTTTAATTAAATGTATTTTTTTTTTCTTTTTACCCTGAAATCTGATATTCTATTCTTGAGTAAGAAACCATATTCAATAAAGTTTCCACATGGTAATTTTATATTTCTAAGAGTGGAATTCAAAGGTTATGAAAACAGAACACTACAAATAGAAAATGCTCACTATTTGAAGAATTAACAAAAGCAGTTACATACAGAAATAAACTTCTACTGTGCTTTAGAAAACTACAAAAATTCAAAGTCTAATCAAGAGGGAAAGTATAATTTGGAACATAGTTACTTGTAATAAAATATGGGGTTTTCTTTCGTCGCAGTTGTACTTTTCTAATGCAAACTGCCCATGTTTTTGCAACATTACTGTACATTATGGAGGTAAAATAGAGGTCAATTTTAGATTCAACACCTTTAAAAAACATTCAATTAATCAGCTATAACGAAATCCTGAAAAATGCAGTATAGTAGTGTCACCTATAGGGCAATTTACACCAAAAACTAAACAACATTAATATATGGTCAGAAACTGTCTGAAGCTGTAGTTTGAATTTTAAAAAAAATCGTCCTTGAGGTAAAGCTATTGCGATAATCATGAATAATGCAGCATAGCAGCGTCATCTGTTTAGCAATTTACACCAAAAAGTAATGAGCACGAAGTTATGTCAAAGATTAACTTAATATGAAATTTTATAAAAATACATACATTAGTTTGAGATAGAACTATTGGGAATTATGAATAATGCAGCATAGCAGCGCCATCGGTTTGGTGATATACACTAATAACTAAACATCTCGAGTTTATATCAAGGTGTAGCTGAATTTAAAGTTTTGTGAAATTATGTGCATCAGTTCTTGAGATAGAGTGCCCATAAAATTTGTCACATACAGATTCACAGAGTGACAGATATTTTCCAAAAACCATCAAAACGTGTTCAAGACCTTCTAAAACGTTTAAATACACCAAAAACTGGAAGTCAAATTTTTCACGAATTCAATACTTACTTCTTGAAACGATAGATTAAAGTAATAAATGCATACTTCAAAATTTTATGTTGAATTCTTAATTTTATCATTTCCATTAATCGGCATATTATTGCAATAATTTTACACATGAATTAATTTTTAAAAAGAGAAGTTGCATTTAATTACATATCTAGATTTTTTTTCCTGTAATCAAGTTTTTGTGAAATTGTGAACTTTTTCTACATACTTGTACAAAATATATTCAGAATTTTTGAATAAGAAATTATTACTATATTTAGGTTCATATTTAGACATTTTTAATAAAGTTATTTACATACATATATGCAACTTAATAAGATTCAGCTGCTGCATGGCATGAGATTTTTTTTCTTCAATCACTGCACTTGCGAAAGATTCAATTTGTTGATTAAACTTTTTCTGAAATGTCTATTTTCAAGAGAAATTTTGCAAAGGGTCTTGTGTTTCAAACAAGAAAAAAAAGGTGAAGGATCCTTTCAAATCTTCTCAAACAGATTTCTGCTCAGAGATCAGATTACCTACATTAAAATTTTCATGTGAGACACTCAACATAAAAATAAATAAAATAAAAAGTATGAGAATGTAGCTATTACAAAGTTTTCACTATATTATTTCATAAATGAAATTTCAATTTTTCCAGTTCGGAAAAATTGAAAAATAAGCCTTCGGAAAAAACCCGAAAAAACCCGGGTTTTCCCCCAATTTTTCCGGTTTTTTTCCGAGCATTCCCATCTCTATTTGGAACTATCTTGGAAGACAAGTTGTGGCTTTAAGTCCTTCTCCAAGGACATAAAATGAGCTGGAACAAGGCTTACTCCATGTCTGGTCAGTGCTATCCATTTCGGTGTCCGACAATTTAATTGAGAGCATGGAAAGTGGATATCGCCTTTGCATTCAAGTCCGGCGTGGCCATATTCCGTATTAGGACCAGTTTTTTCTTTTATGTTTCTGTCACATTTTACTGCATAATACTGCGATGTACTGATTTATCGAAGAATGGAATTTTCTACCATGATTGCTTTTTTTGTTCTAATTTCATTTATACGTTTAACTTAACCTCTTCGCTACTGGCGATTATTACAGTATTTTTAATTATTACTGAATTATTTCTTCTCTCGTTTGACTCCAGAGCGAGATTTTTGTTTTATTTTCATTAGCTCGAATCTTAGAATTCGAAACATATTATTCTTATATCGAAATTTCATTTATATTTGAGTATCATTAATAAAACAGTACAAAACTGATGTACCCATTTGGGTATTCAGGTACTGAAGAAATTAAGCAAATGTCTATGTCGCATTTAATAAATAACAGTTTAACGCCAGTTTCCTCCAAATTTATTGTTTCTATATTCATTCATTTGCAAATTAGACGCAAAAAACCGGTTGTACCTTAACTTTTTAAGGCAAATGTATGTATGTATATCTATATAAATCTCCTTGCAGCAGTGAGATATAAGGCAGTGACTAATTTGGACACAAGTTTCAAATCTTTTGGCATCCTAACTTTTTTTTATATATAAAGATTAAAAAAACGCTTTTAATGATGCTTAGAGATATAAATTTTCCGGAAAAATTGAAGTGGTGGAAAAAAACCCGGTTTTTTCCGGGGAAAAAAACGGAAAAGTTGGAAAAATTGATTTTTCATATTTTTTTCTCCCAAATAAATTATATTTTCTTAGATAATGAAATAATATTTTTTTCCGTTTATTTTTATTAAAAGAAAATTATTTTCATTTTATATAACTATATTACAAAAAAAAAAAAAAAAAAAAAAAAAAAAAAAAAAAAAAAAGAATTAAAGCCTACTTTTAAAAGTTTGTTTTTATATTTTTTTCCCAGTCTCAGAATTTTTATAGTAACATTGAGGCTTTATTTAACGCTATTGTTTGTTATATCATGTCTTTGTTGAAATGCTTTTTCAGTTACATGTTTAATTACCAATTGACCTAATATAAAAACCTGAGCCAATACCTCTGCAGTTTGGAATGAAATGGATTATACATCCCATTTACATAACTATTGTTTTTAAGTATATAATACTAGTTTATAGAAACAAATTATTGCAGTTTTTACTTACCCATCTCCCAGGTTATGATGCTCTTAGTCCTTCAAAATGTAAAAGACACCGTTATACAAACTATGTTAGAAAAGTAATTGTGTTCTTCGGCTCATAGTTATTTATATTAGCCTTTTTACTTACCCATCATACGTAGTATAGGGTAAGTCTTGCAATCGTTTTGAAAATCGAAAAAATTTTTTTGACGGATTTACACGTTTTAGATAGTGCAGATTCCGAAAAACATTTTTAGAAAAAAATTTCTGCCGTCCGTCTGTCTGTCTGTCTGTCTGTCAGTCTGTCTGTCTGTAAACGCTCTATCTTCCGAACAAATTGAGATAGAGACTTGAAATTTTGTATGTAGTTAGTATGTAAGAATGGGACGAAGCCTATTTAATATCAGCAACCTCGATTATCCGGAACTATTTTTTTCGGACTCTCGAAAAATTCGTTCTGATGAAAGGTATATAAAAATTTTCGATTTTTTTTGTTTTAAGGAATGGACGTAAAAGGCAATAAAATAACACACATTTTGCATATAGAACGAAGTCGATCGGATTATTAGTTGCCGAGATATTTGTAGTCGTGTTTTTCACATTCTTCGATTTTTCATGACCCTGTATTTCATTCAAATTTCAATTCAGAAGTATATTTTAATTGGAAATGAGACGCTTAATCCGACGCAGTTAATTGTTAGTTAATAGATAATTATTTTTGGAGTTATAAGGATGTTTCTTTTACGCAGTTCGGTACTACTTGAGTAGTTTGGCGTTTTATATAATTTGTCGAAATTGGTACATCAGCAGTTCTTTAATATAGCATTACTATGTATATTAACAATATTTAAATTTTGTTTATGAATTGCAATGCATTGTATAAAAAGTTTCACATGTTTTATTTTCATATACATATCCATGATGGGTAAGTATTACGGTGGCCCCCAACGACTAGTTTCATTAGTATGAATATCAGTATTCAGACCTTCCATTGTTTAAGGGTACAGTGGACTTTCAAAATCGCAAAAGATCATCAAATTGTCGAATTTTCATTTTTAGCATAATAACATTATATAAACTCCCTGCTATTGAACACAAAACGAATTTTTCTATTTCGACTTTTTTTACTGGAGTTACAAGCATTTTTGTCCAATCAGCTGATTCTGCCACGCCCCTTCGTTTACTTTTTTGCCGATTCGTATCAATAAAATTTAGCCTAGTTTTTAGTTTTACCTAACAAAATGTTATTATTTTGCACTGAATACTTATTAATTTTGTGATTTCGCAACACAATACTTTAACTGTAGCTTTTAACTGTTTCTTTCAGCGTTTGTTTATAATATATTTAGAGGAATTGCTTTTTGTCCCCAATCTTTTTAACGTAAAATAAAAAAATAATATTTTTAATATATTAAAAATATTTAATATATTTAAGGGGACAAGGGACCTTGAAATCCTTAAAAATAATTTTTTTTATTTTTTGTAAATATCACCTAAATATTATTCAAGGGTACATAATATGCATTATAACATGCATTTATCACAAAAAAAATGCAAAAAAAAAAAATTATTTTTGACAAAATAATGGCATTTTACGCAGCGTCTTCGAAATCTTCGAAATGCGCCCTGCACATTCCATATCAATGAAAATCCCCAATATTTTTTATGAAAGTTTGTTTTATATATATAAACAAAATTGTGCATCGAATTTTGAATATTTGAATTTAAAGGTTAAAAAAAAAAAAATTGAAATTTTGAAATTTTTTCGAAATTTTTTTCAAAATTTTAAAATTTTTTCAATTTTTTTTTTATTTTTTGTAAATTTTATCTTAAATATTATTCAAGGGTGCATTATATGCATTATGGCATGCATTTATCACAAAAATATTTTAAAAAAAATATTATTTTTGAGAAAAAAATTTAATTTTACGCAGCGTCTTCGAAATCTTCGAAATGCCCCCTGTGCTTTCCATATCTATGAAAATCCCCAATATTTTTTTGGAAAGTATGTTTTATATATATAAACAAAATAGAGCATCGATTTTTACATATTTGAATTTTAAGATGTAAAAAAAAAAAAAAAAATTGAAAATTTTGAAAAAGTTTTCGAAAAAATTTCAAATTTTCAATTTTTTTTTTTTTTTTTTAACTTTTAAATTCAAATATTCAAAATTCGATGCACAATTTTGTTTATATATATAAAACAAACTTTCATAAAAAATATTGGGGATTTTCATTGATATGGAATGCGCAGGGCGCATTTCGAAGACGCTGCGTAAAATGCCATTTTTTTGTCAAAAATAATTTTTTTTTTGCATTTTTTTGTGATAAATGCATGTTATAATGCATATAATGTACCCTTGAATAATATTTAGGTAAAATTTACAAAAAATAAAAAAAAATATTTTTAAGGATTTCAAGGTCCATTGTCCCCTTAACAAAAATTTGTACAATAAGAGGTATTTATACCATGAATATCTCTAGAAAAAATAAAAAAAAATTCATAAAAAAAAAAATTATTTTTGAGAAGATTTTTTAAAATTCAGATACTTCACGTACTTTGCATGAATTACTGTCGAAGCCACATATTTTATGTGAATTTAAAATAAAAACATAAAACACTTACATATAAGCTAGAAATGATATTATATCCCTTATATATAGCTGAAACTGTGTCAGTAGGAAAATATTAAGTAATTATAACCATTGTAGTTACTAAAAACCTGTTTTTCTCAGAATGAATATTTTCGTCATTTTCATGATTTCAAAATGTTCCATGCGAAATTCTTTGTGGCCAATTTTTCTGATTTTTTGTTTAAAATGCTCTCTATGGATGTGTTAACAAATGTTACTAAAATTAACTTTTTAGACGCATTTAAATTTTTAAAATTTCAGTTATATGGAATTTTTAATGATTTTTTTAACGAAAAATACAAAAGAATTAAGTTAAAATCCTTTTTTTTTAAAATGTTTTACAAGTAATATGCTAAAAATGCTTAGTAACATTTGTTAACACATACATAGAGAGATTAAACAAAAAATCAGAAAAATTGGTCATAAAGAATTTCGCATGGAGCATTTTGAAATATTGTCATTTTTCGTTAATTTATAAAAAGTAAAATCTGTATCTCAAAAGCTATCGAAAATATTAAAAAAAAAATTGTTAAATAAGAAATATATATACTACGACTATTTCCAGAAATTTTTAAAAAAATTCATTGAAAATTAAAAAAATTAGTTTTGAGAGTCCACACTGTACCCTTAAGAAATGTATATTTTTACAATATTACATTTTTTTCCTTACAATTACAATTCTATTTCCTTAAAAAAAAATATATATATGCAGTGTCCGAAATCCTTGGTGGTGCGCTGGTCCGAGACCACCGATAATTCAATCGGACCACTAATCTGAAAAATTTAGTGGTCCGCAGGACCAGTGCCTTTGCAGGCCCTGAGAAAACAGCAACCGATCGCACATAAGATTTTTTTTAGCGATGCCGCGGACGCACTATAGCGCGTAAAATATGCAAAAAATCGGCAATGAGGCGCAAAAAATAGTTTTTACGCGTCCCACAAGACGCGTAATTTCGTTAAAGGATCGCGAAAAAACGGCAAATTTCGATAAAAAATCGCGAAATAACGACTAATTTCCAGCAAATTTTGTTAAACAATTCTCGAAAAAATGGCTAATTTCATTTCAAACCCGAAACATAAAGCAGATTTCTTAAAAAAAAACGCGAAAAAACGGCAAATTTCGCCCCAAAAAATCGCGAAAAACGGCAGATTTTTTTCAAAAAATAGCAAAATAAGGGCAGATTCCTTCAAAAAATTGCAAAAAAAAAGGCAGATTTCTTCAAAAAATCATGAAAATACGACAAATTTTGCCCGAAAATTGCGATAAAACGGCAAAATTTGAAAAAAAAAAAACCCGCAAAAAACGACAAATTTTGTTAAAAAAACGCTAAATTATGACTAATTTCCGGCAAATATCGTCAAAAAATCTCGAAAAAAAAACGGCTAATTTCATCCTAAAACCCAAAAAACGGTAGATTTCTTCAAAAGATCGCGAAAAAACGGAAATTTCGTCAAAAAATCGCGATAAAACGGGAAATTTTGAAACAAAATATGGCGAAAAACGGTATATTTCGTCAAAAAAACACGAAAAGACGGAAATTTCGACAAAAAAAGAACAGAAAAAAAAAATAAGTGAATGCCGGGAGAGAATTTTTCTGTTTTAAAAACTAATTTTCCTGCTTAAAAATTGTTGTTGCTGCTCCAAAAACTGATTTTCCTGCTTCCCAATCGGGAATCGTTATCTTCTACACTTAAATAAGCATTATTTTATAATTAAATTTGTATCTTGCACATTTAAAAAGTACAGAAAATTTCTCTTTTTAATTTTTAGCAAATTATAATTTTACATTGTATTATGCTGAAAAATTTGGATTAATGCAAAGTAAGATTGGTTTATTTTCCAAGGAGGGAGGGGGGGAGAGGAGGCCACTCTAAGTGTTAAAATTATTTAATAGAATTTTATATAGCGGACCAGTGATGATGTCTGCGGACCAGTAAATTCTCATGCTTACTGGTCCTTAGGACCAGTGACTTTTTTTTAGGATTTCTAACGCTGTATATATGTTTAATTTTGGTATAGCCTTCCATCATCAACTAAAAAAACTTTTGATTTAGTTTTATAATCTAAATTAAAACAAAACTAATTAATTCAACCAAAAGGTTTATTTAGATCTGCAACTAAAAAACAGCATAGGATTTATTGACTGTTAGATTTTTACTCAATGAAACCAGGAAAATATTTTTAAAACGTTTAATTTGACTTTTAAATAGTTTAATTTTGTTTTTAAATTATTGAAAAAGTTACCCTTAGTTAAAATTCTCTTTAAAAAGCACACTACATAATATCCTATAAGAACAAAAAAAAAAAAAAAAAAAAAAAAAAGAGAGAGAGAGACTTAATTTCCATTGGGGAGAGGGGGGGGGGGGTCCAGGAGCAGAATCGGCGCAACGCTGCGACACAAGTTGCAGACTCTTGGATTAGTCTGCAGACTATTTTTCAATTATTGAATATTTAGCAAAAATTAAAAAACTTTGGTCCTAAATCCAAAAATTCAGGCATAAAATGTATCGCGAATTTCGACAAATAATATTAAAAAAAAAATCAATTCCGTCATAGATCGCGGAAAACACGCGAATTTCGTCCGAAAATCGCGAAACACGACAAATTTCGTCAAAAAAAATCACGTAAAAGTGCCAAATCTCTTCAAAAAATCGCGAAAAAAACGACAAGTTTCTTCAAAACATCGCATAAAAATAACAAATTTCTTCAAAAGATCACGAAAATACGGCAGTTTTCGTCAAAAAAAAATCACGAAAAAACGGCAAAATTTCTCAATAAATTATGAAAAAACGTCAAATTTCTTCAAAAATTTACGTAAAAACAGCAGTTTTCGTCCAAAAAAATCACGAATAAAACCATACTTCTTTAAAAAATCATAAAAAACGGCAAATTTCTTCACAATTTTGCAAAAAACTGCAGTTTTGGTGAAAAGATCGCGAGAAAACGGCCGTTTTCGTATAAAGATCACGAAACAACGTCGAATTTCTTCAAAAAATTGCGAAAAAACGCCAAATTTCATCAAAAAATCACGTAAAAACGGAATATTTCTTCAACAGATCACGAAAAAACGACAAATTTCTCTAAGAGATCGCGACAAAACGGCAGTTTTCGTCAAAAGATCGCGAAAAATTGGCAGTTTTCGTCAAAAGATCACGATAAATCGGCAAATTTCTCCAAAAGATCGCGAAAAACGGAAAATTTATTCAAAAGATCGCGAAAAAACAGCAGTTTTTGTCAAAAGATCGAAAAAAAGTCAAATTTTGTCGCAAAAGTGTGAAAAAAAATTAAAATTTTGTCAAAAGATCGTGAAAAACCCGCAATTTTTGTCAAAGGGGAGATCTCCCTCTCTTCTTTTCCCAACTTCTTTTTAAAAATATACTTTTCTTTTATTTCTACCACGAATACTTGGGAGGTTTGAGTGCATATAATGTAATGCGAGGGATTTGTCTGCAGACTGTTTAAGTTTTTACTTGTGTTGCAGACTGCAGAAAAAAATTCTGCTGCTGGGAGGGGGGGGGGGAGGAGGAGGGTTGAGCCCCTCCCTGCTTTCCTACGCCTTTCACCTTAGTAAGCAATATTTTGGAATGTTATTCAAATAAAATAACACATAACAGCGTTTAACACGTTTAACACATTTAACACATTTAACACACGTTTAACACATAACAGCGCGTAACAAAAATTTAAATAAATAAAATAGTTTTGCAGTTCACACGGAGAAAATATCTATAGGGATTACCGGGAATCGGAGATTTCAAACTAAAAAAACAGTAAGATATTATATTGGTGTTTTAAAAAATTAAAATCAAGAATGTAATTTTAAACCATCACATATCATTCTTTATGCAATAAAGCTGTGAGATTAAAACCTGTGTGTAATGAAAGACTCTAATAAATTTCAGGATCCTGGCTAATTGACGTATATTCAAAAGCTTTCTAAAAAAGAATATTTTTTTCCGCTTTCGTTTTGATTTTGTCTTATTAGCCGGTTTAATTTATTTTCCAAATTTAGATACGTATTCTCTTTAAATTTGTGATCGCTGGCTGCATGCCCCTCAGCCGCCTCCTGTATATGCTATACTGACGTAAGGAGAGTCCATAATGAATGGTTGACAAATTTTATTAAAACTCCACCATTTTTATCATATTTGTGAAGTTTAATCTACTTGTAATACGAAAAAATATTCCAATAAATTCAGTTAGTGTTTATCACTTGCTCAATGAAATGTTCTTTAATGCTATTTTTACCGGAGTCAAATAACTTTTTTGCAGCTTTGATTTATGTTTATTTTCCTCATAGTTTTGAATGTAATAAAAAAAAAATTCAATGTATTAGAATGATTTCTAATTGTTTTAATCTAAAAACTACAAATACAAAAATCATAATTCGTAATTTTTTAAAAGGTGCCATTTAACACCGGTAGAGACTGTGTTAAAATAACTTTTTTTTTTTTTTTTTCCCAAACATTCAAACAGTCTAAATTACACCGCAAAACTTTTTCATACATAAAGATTACATCAGTTCTGAATTTAGGTAGGATTATAATTTTGTTTTCTTTTTTAAAACGACCATGAATAGTTTATAAAATATTTAAAATGATTTAACATCCTAACAATGATTTTCTAAAACTTTCCGACGCTTAAACACAGAAAATTTCTTAAGTTGCTAAAAAAATCCTTGTCAAAATTTTGCTAGAAAATATATTTTTTTAAGAAAAAAAACTAAAAATTACTGCAAATCTCTTAAAATTATAATAAAAATCAATTGTATATATATATATATATATATATTATACACGCATTGATATATCATCAAATTCACCACCAACATTTAGTATTTGAAACATATTTAGTTGTGAACACTTGATTTCCTATTATTAAATTAAACAATTCTTCAAAACTATGAAGTTATTTCGTTATTTCTTAAATGAAGAATCGACATAGTATGACTATATTATATTGATGCTTAATGTAATTCAATTTTCAATAAATAAAATAAGCAAGAAGCACATTACCAAATTGTCTTAGTTTTTTTCTTTCTTTTGACATTACGCTGATATTACAGGCATAGATGATTAGTTCACAGGTAAAATTTGATATTAAATTTATTTATGTCAGTAAATGCTGTACCAAATTCACGCTTTCATAATAAGGAAATAAATCTGTGACCTAGAGGTCTGCACGGGCCGATTTTCAATAATTTCATTCGGGCAGGGCCGGGCTCGGGTCTTAATTTTTTTGCTGGAGTATCGGGGAGAGCCTAACTTTTTTTTCCGTACGAAGCCGAGACTGATTTCATTCTTCCTAGTTTTACGGACCAAAATAATCAGTTCCTATTGAATCTTCCTATATGAAAATCCTTTTCTCGACTCTTCATAAATAAGTAAAATTTGTCCAAAAATTTTTGCAAAAAAGGCATATACTTTTAAGCCGTCATTATTCTACAACTGAACATTAGAATTTATTCCTTTTAAAGTATCGTAGATTACTCGGCGTTTTAAAATAAAATTAAACACATAAAAAAAAACATGATTATGACAGAATTTTCTTTTAAACTGAAAACTGCAAGTTTCTTTTAAACTGTTCATCCCTGCAAAATGAATACAACAATACGCGCGAAAAAAATATATTAGATATTTACATCTGTTAAGAAGGGAACGTATTTTTTTATTTTATTTTTTTCTTCTAAAAAGATTCCGTATTAGGGAATTTTACCATATACCATTTTTTAGATTTTTTTTGTCTCCATTACATGTAATATGATTAATAATATCAATGATAATTGAAACATTTACATACAACAAACAAAGGTTCATTAAAAACGTAAATATCGCAGCCTACGGCACTTCTGCCTAAATGGAGATTGCAAACATGGAAAAAAAAAGAGACTAATATAAGTTTTTTTGGTCAGAACTCTTCCGTAAGAATAAAGATCAATGTTCTGCAGAAATTCACTCGAGTCGGGCCGGGTTCGGGCCAAATTTTAAACTTTTTTCCGGACCAGACCGAGCTTGGGTCGGGCCAATATTTCTTTCCTTCGGGCCGGGCCGGGCTCGGGCCTAGAAATTTCGGCCCGTACAGACCTCTACTGTGACCCACTCCATTACCAGCTTGTTGAACTTTTTACAAGTAAGCAAGTAAACTTTTTACAATATTACATTTTTTAATTGCGGTAATTTGGCAAAATTATACAACTACTTGGTAAATACTGAAATTTGATACGAAAGTACAACTCTTTATCTACCGACGGTACTTATAAGTACCATAAAAATTACTTATTATAAAATACTTTTAATAAGTCAATTAATTGTAATACTGTTTAGAATGAGTTACAGATACATTACTTTATTTTGTTCCAATTGCATTATTGGTTGCACAAAACAAAAATATTTTTAAAAGGATGATTTTTCTTTTGCCTTTGTACCTTTCCGGCTTTTTTGGCGCTGAGAGAGGGGGATAGGGATTTTTCAAATCGGAAATATTTCTATATTTATATTGTAAGAACATCCTATTTGTACATTTTATAATTCTACAAAATACTAAGAAGACAATTTAAAATAAAAGTTTTGAGTAGGGTTATAAAATATTGCAGAAAATCCCTGTAAATTAAAATTTAATTAATCCTTCTAAAATCCTTCAAAAATTTGTTAAGTGATTATGTAAATCTTTTAATTTAGCTTAAACAATTTCCGTAAAATTCTTTAGAATGTAAAGTTTTCTTGAATTCATAATGTGTAGTAAAGGGTTAAGATAATCTCTCTCCCCCCCCTCCCCCAATAAAAAGCAGTTAGTTGAATTCAGGATGTGACCCAAGATAGGGGGCATTTGCTGTAAGAAAAATAAGGTACTCCCCTTTGGAATATTTAAGATTTTGTGTTTTCAAAGATCTAAAATATGCAACCCCCCCCCCCCGTATTTTATAATGTTCGCTCCCTTCCAGAGTCACAGAAATCCCTCCCGGAGACAGGGCCGTAGCTAAGGGGGTGCTATGGGCGGCTCAGCTCCCCCCCCCCCCTGAAAAAAGTTCCAAGGTCACTAAATGTTCCGAAAATTCAAATGAAATTCTGCACAAAAATCTATTTTAGCTTTGTGACCCTTTCACAGTTTTACAAAGTTACTAAATTGTATCTAAAATAAGTGTTTCAACACTCCCTCATCCTATTTATACATATGAAGCTAACATTATGTTTAATTTTGCACAAGTTATACACTCAAAATTTTCATCATCATATACTTTTCTTAGCATAAAATGAAGTTATTACAACAGTTTAATGAGAAACAGAGTACCTACAATGTGAATATGCACTAATTTATGTTTTTGCGTTAGAGAGAGATAAAAAAAAATTATGAGCCCCCCCCCCCTACATTCTCTTGAGCCCCCCCCCCCCCCTATCGTTCACATCTAGCTACGGCCCTGCCCGGAGAAAAGAGTCTGAATTCAACGCTGATAAAAAATTTTAGCAAAGGTTCAGTAAACTCATACATACGCATTGCAGAATATATCTGTAATCAATCATTATGTAAAGAAATAGATTCCTTCTTTTAATATTATAAAAGTACACTTTTTGAAAAAAAATTAATAATAATTAATATGCATTAAAAAGAAATTCATTGACAAATTTGCCAAGCATCGGCATCAGGAAAATGGAAAATTTGTTGATTCGTGCAAAAATGTGAAAGAATATTTACTCACCTGCGTTTATTACCTGCAAAAAGAAAACTATTTTGAGCTCTTTGAATGTGATTCTATACAGAAGGCGATCAATCAGAGAAACTGCGAGCAGGACTTTGGATTCAGAATCAGAAACCGTGAAAATATTGAACGAATTCACTCTAAACCATAACTATCTATCAATAAAAGGGAAATCCCCTATTTTAAAGCGGCCTCCCTTAAATTACGCGGAGTACACGCATGCGCTAATTTAATTCCTACGAATTCTAAGCAAAACATATTCGCTAATTTATTTGATACTTAAATAATCCATCATACAAAATGTGTGTGTTATTTATAATCCATGCCTATAATCAATCATTCATCAGCTATGTAATGATGTGATTATTTATTTTTTACAAAGCATTACATAGTATGATAGATTTTGGCTATTTCTCACACCTTTTATTCCAGATTTTTGGGGAAATCATGGAATCAAGGAAAATTAATGATATAAATGAGTGGTCCAGCGAAATTTTATGTGCAGCCCTAAACATATAGTCATTAATCCATATTTATACAAATAATTGAGATGCATATAAAAAGGAATTTATGATTTTCAGCGTCTTTTTATATATTTTCATGGAAAGATAATTATATGTAACAAGGCAGATTTTAACTTGAAAATTGTGTTAACCCTTTATCTACCGACGGTACTTATAAGTACCATTAAAAGAACGTATTATAAATAATTTTTAATACGTCAGTTAGTTGTAATACTCTTTAGAATGAGTTACAGATATAATACTTTATCTTGTTCCAAAAGCATTCAGGGCCGTAACTACCGCCGGGGCAGCCGGGGCACTGCCCCGGGGCCCCCAAGCCTGAGGGGCCCCAAACTGATGGTTAAAAAAAATATTGATTTTAGTTTCTAGATTTTAGTTTCTAGTCTGAGTTCCTATAAAATGTCCAGCACATACCTAAAAGTTAGTAATAAAAAAAACATCAAAGTGCTAGAATAGATGTTTTTGCTTGTCTGTCAATACACTCCTTACACTTCGCATGCAAAAGGTGTTCTACAGTAGACAGCAAAATGTTGAGTCGAATGTGTCATGTCGCGCCAGCATGTTTGCTGATCCCACCGAAGCTAGTATAAGGAAGAAAATATGAACTTCTAATCGACTGAATAATATAATAAGCATCTAAAAAATTCTAGAAAATCTTTCTTCTTATCTATACTAATAAGTTAACAAAACGCTCTGTTTGGTGTATGTCTGTGTATGTGTGTGTGAGTGTGTGACTGCGATGGTTAGCAAAATCTACCGCACATAGAAGTCTGAAATTTTAGGTGAAGGTAGTCCAAGACAGGTCCTAATGCACCTGAGGCTCAGACTTTTAATATTTTAAGGGCCAGGGCCCTAGGCCCCTTACAATTTTTATGCGCCAAATTGTTAATAGCTTGACTCTTTTTATCTAATCTTTTCAGTTTTGAGGCACCTTTCTCCTTTTAGATATTTTCGCCTTTTTACTCTTCAGTTATGACCTCGGAATCTTGGGGCCCGTTTTAGGGCCCCTTTTAGTCTTTGTGATAGTAAATTGTTAATAAATTGGTTCCATTAATTTCGATCTTTATTTTTGGGATACCTGTCCCATTTAGATATTTTCAAATTTTTACATTCCATGTAAGACACTGGGGACCCCTAGATAATCATAGGACCGACCCAGGGTCCCTTGATCTTTTTGTGCGCTAAACATTTTTCACTCCCTAAATTTCTCACCTTCTTAGTGCAAATTTTTAAAGCTGAATCTTGGACTTTTATGTCAGAACCAACACCCTGATATTTTTATTCTGGCCCTGGGGCCCTTTTTTTAATGCTTACCCAAACAATTGGTGCATTTTTAAAAAATATTATTCTTGCAAATAATTTATACTCTATGCTTAATTTTGACTAATTAAAGGTCTAAAGCGTTATGTACTAAAACATTTTAACATGTTTTCATGTTAGGACCCTGATTGTATTTGTCAGTTGGCCCCTATAGGGTCCTCTATCATAGATCCCTTAAAAATGGTCGGATTCACTAGCTTTTTTTTAACAACTTTTTAGGTCCTCCAACTACGACATGAATAACAAAAAAAATTTTTAGACTTCAGCTACCACTATTTATGAATATTAATCGCTTTCTTGGAGCCCTTGGTGCAGCTTCTTTAAAAATGATCCAAATTGCTTTCAATTTTATTCAACATAGTTTTAGCGTCTTCCCATTATTTTAATAACTACACAAATATTTTTATACCCAACTACATGCGAAATAATTTCCTGGCCCTTTGGGGCCCGGTACAGGCCCCCTTGAAGTTTTTGTAACAATAAATTATCAATAAATTGGTTCCTTTTAATCTGATCTTCATTTTTAGGGTTTTTTATTCATTTAGATATTTTAATGTTTTGACATTCTATACAAGACACTGTGTTCCCCTGTGGAATCATAGAGTCCAGCCCAGGGCCCCTCAACATTTTGTGAAATAAACATATTTCACTTCCTATATTTCTGATCTTCTTAGTGCAAAATTTTAAAGTTGCCTGGGACTCTTCTTTCAGGATCAATCCAGAAAACCTGATGTTTTTATTCGGACTCGAGGGCTCCTTTTTAAACATTTGCCCAATCAATTGGTGCATTTAAAAAATTATATCATTCCAAAGAATAGTTCCTACTATATGCTTAATTTTGACTAATTAAAGATCTAAAGCTCTATGTACTAAAATATTTTAACATGGTTTCATATTAGGGCCCTGGTTTTAACTGTCAGTTGGTCCCTACAGGGCCCCATATTATAGCTCCCTTAAAAATGGTCCAATTCACTAGCTTTTTAGCTCATAGGCTATCATAGCCTGAGAGCTTATGTGCCCGTCCGTTCTGTATGTACGTTCGTACGTTCGTATGTTCGTTCGTGCGTAACGCGATAACTCATGATAAAAATATCGGATCCACTTGAAATTTTGTATATAGGTATATCCTGATAAGGCGCTTCCCTGATTAGTTTTTGGAGTTCATTCGATATGTATAAGAGGGGGAACGGGGGACTCATCCCCCCCCCCTTAATTGATATAAACGGGATTTTCATGAGAATTAACAGTTTTCGTTCAAAATTTAGATATAGGATCATTCTGATGAGGCGATTCCGTGACTGTTATTAGGTGTTCATTGAATAAGTATAAACAGGGGGAACGGGGGGCTCATGCCCCTTCCCTTAATTGATATAAACGGGATTTTCATGCAGAATTAACAGTTTTCGTTCAAAATTTAGATATAGGATCATTCTGATGAGGCGATTCCGTGACTGTTATTAGGTGTTCATTGAATAAGTATAAACAGGGGGAACGGGGGGCTCATGCCCCTCCCCTTAATTGATATAAACGGGATTTTCATGCAGAATTAACAGTTTTCGTTCAAAATTTAGATATAGGATCATTCTGATGAGGCGATTCCGTGACTGTCATTAGGTGTTCATTGAATAAGTATAAACAGGGGGAACGGGGGTCTCATGCCCCCCCCCCATTAATTGATATAAACGGGATTTTCATGCAGAATTAACAGTTTTCGTTCAAAATTTAGATATAGGATCATTCTGATGAGGCGATTCCGTGACAGTCATTAGGTGTTCATTGAATAAGTATAAACAGGGGGAACTGGGGGCTCATGCCCCTCCCCTTAATTGATATAAACGAGATTTTCATGCAGAATTAACAGTTTTCGTTCAAAATTTAGATATAGGATCATTCTGATGAGGCGATTCCGTGACTGTTATTAGGTGTTCATTGAATAAGTATAAACAGGGGGAACGGAGGGCTCATGCCCCTCCCCTTAATTGATATAAACGGGATTTTCATGCAGAATAAACAATTTTCGTTCAAAATTTAGATATAGGATCATTCTGATGAGGCGATACCGTGGCTGTTATTAGGTGTTCATAGAATAAGTATAAACAGGGGGAACGGGGGGCTCATGCCCCCCCCCCCCTTAATTGATATAAACGGGATTTTCATGCAGAATTAACAGTTTTCGTTCAAAATTTAGATATAAGATCATTCTGATGAGGCGAGTCCGTGGCTGTTATTAGGTGTTTATTGAATAAGTATAAACAGGGGGAACGGGGGTTCTAATGCCTCTCCCCTTAACTTGTATAAATGGATTTTTCAATCAGAATTGTCAGATTTCGTTCAAATCTCTGAATAGTTTTGGAAGTTTAATGGTTAAGTATAAAAGAGGAGAATAACTCCTCTTAAATTATATAAATGCTAAATGGGTTTTTATTAAGAATTATCCGATTTGCTCTGAATTTTGGATATCGGTTTTTTAATATGATAAAGCATGTACTTGATAGTTTAGGAGGTTCAATGATTAAGTATAAAAAAGGAGAAAGGGGAGAGCTGTTACCCCTTTTTAATTTTTTTTTTCGAATGGAATTAACGAAAATACAAGGGTGTAATGTACAATTAGTATGCCTAGCCTGTGAGTTCAATGCCATCAGTTTAACTGGGCAATATTCTTTTTAAATTTTTTTTTCTATCAATTTTTTATGTCCTTTCTCTACCTATTACATGAACGACAAAAGAATTTCTCAGACTTCAGCTACCATTAATTTTGTTTGTCAATTGCTTTCTTGAGGCCCTTGATGCAGCTTCTTTAAACACGAACCAAATTGCTTTCAATTTTATTTAACATAGTTATAGCGTCTTTCCATCATTTTAATAACTACAAAAATATCTTTGTCAGTTGTCCTTTTTGGGCCCTTATTATAAATCCCTTTAAAATGGCTCAGTTAACTCCTTTTTTAAAACAACTTCTTAAATCCATCAGCTACTCAGAAACCGCCATAGTCTAGCTACCACCAATTTTGAATATTAATCGCGTTCTTGGGGCCGTTGGTGCAATTGCTTTAGCTTAAAAAATATTTTATACCCAACTACATGCGAAATAAGTTCCTGGCCCCTTGAGAATCATTTCTTCAATCTTCATTTTTGGAACTATTTTTTCACTTAGTTATTCCCATGTTCTTACTTTCCATTTAAAAGCCCGAGACTCCCTATGGTCTCGGCTCAGGCACCTTGAATTTTTTGTTCTCTATGCATATTTCACCCACTTATTATCAAACCTTCTCAATGCATAAATTTAAAGTTGAATTTTGGACTCGTATTTCAGGACCTACACCCTGATGTTTTTATTGAGGTCCAAAGGCCTTTTTTAAAGCATTTACTCATTTTTTATGCATTTCTTTAAAATATTATTTAACTAATAATTCATATACTATGCTTAATTTTGACTAATTGTAAATCTAAAGTGTTAATTATTTGCTTAAGGTTATCATAACGTGTCCCGAGCAATGCCGGATGGGTCAGCTTGTCTATTAATACATACATAATATAGAAAAAAAATTATCACAATCCATCTTTCAAAAGGTTTTTAAACAGAAACGCATGATTAAGTTACATATACTCAAAAATGAATCTAAATAAAATGCTCTTTAAGTATTCAACCAATCAGAAGTCCGTATTTTTTCCCTATGCTAATTTCAGTGGGATCGGCAAAAATGGCGTCGCCGCCAAGTGCCAGCCGAATAGAGTTGTCTAATTCTACATTTTTTAGTCGTTTTTGGGTACATTTAAACAACTGTGTGCAAGAAAAGAAACTATGCCCGTGGCAAAGTTTTAATTTGCCCTCCCTGCCCCCCCCCGGAGGATTTGCCCCGGGGCCCCCAAGTTTATAGTTACGGCCCTGAAAGCATTATTGGTTATACAAAACAAAAATATTTTGAAAAGGATGATTTCTTTTGCCTTTGCATCTTTTCAGCTTGCTTGGCGCTGAGGGAGGAGGGGGGGGGGATTTTTCAATGGGGAAATATTTCTATATTTATACTGTAAGAACATCCTATTTGTACATTTTATAATCCTACAATATACTAAGAAAATAATTAAAAATAAAAGATTTGAGTGGGTTTATAAAAATTGCACAAAATTTCTGTAAATTCAAATTTAATTAATCCTTCTAAATCCTTCAATCCTTCTAAAATCCTTGAAATATTTATTAAATGTGATTATGTAAATCTTTTAATTTAGTTTAAAAAATTTGCTTAAAATGCTTTAAACTGTAAAATTTTCATGAATTCATAATGTGCTAGTTAAACTGGACTTAACTGGCCGTTTACACGACCGAAATGACGGTTTTTAACCCTTTAGGGTTAAAAGCCGTTTCCTTAGTCTAAAGTTATTTTTTGCATGTAGTCCTATTTGTCTTACAGAATTTCTTAATCTTCAACTATAATAAAACATCATTTCAAATTAAATTTGTACTATATATTTCTACTTTTTTTTTCATTGAGCAAAATATTAATTTATTAGCTATATTCTGCTTGGAAATGCTGCATTGTTATAATTACATGTTTCATATCTATTATATAGCTAATACTACTTTTTAGGGATGAATTTTTGTCACTGAAATTTTTTTAATCTTTTTGTAAGTGTGTTGCGGTCCGTCTAAAGTCAGAATCTTCTGTTTGCGACACGCCTAAAGTCGGAAATTTATGCTTGCGGCCCGCGCGAAAAAAAAAGTTGAGCATGGCTGGTGTAAACACATCGTGTATCTCGATATAATAAATAATTTATAAAATAATCGATTCTAACTAGGGCTTAATTTCTAACAAATAAAGTACCGGAGTCCTAATACAGTAAGAATGTAATAGAATATTCACCATGGCAATCTAAATCCATTACCTATAATGGCATATCATTGAATTAATGACGTATGATAGGATTTAATTTAAAGAAGAAAGCTTTTATTAATACCTTTTTAAAGTTTTGATTCATTTTTATAAAATTTCAAATAACATGACAAATTTCTGCAAAGATAATTTAATAAATTTCAAACTATTCGGTTGAGTAGTTTTTGCGCAGTTCTACGCGGATATACGGACAGACCAGACGACGACTATAAATGCTATGTATTTATAGTCGTCGTCTGGTCGCTAGTGCAATGTCGTTATATATTACGAATGCACCTAAAAAAAAGATAAATTATATACAGTCGACTCTCGTTAATTCGAAATCGGATAATTCGAATCTTCGCTTAATTCGAACTAAACATGAAGTCCCGAAATTTTCAATGGCAGGACAACGTTAAAAATCTTCATTAATTCGAACTCATTTTCTCTTGACTTCGTTTAATTCGAACTAACTAGAATTCCGATTTTCCATTTTTCTTTTATTTCTCATGAATTTCAGATCATTTGAATAACTTTCTTTCTTTGATTTTTGTGAAAATTGTTCCGAACGAGTTCACATATAATCCAATACATTTGATATCCACTATAATAGTGTTCTGTCTGTCCATCAGTGACGCTTTAAATTTTTCTTCCATTGTGCTTGTTTCTAATCTTTTAATTAGTTTATGTATTTATGCATTCTAATTTAATATTAGGTCATATTCTAATGATAACAGGCGAAATAAATATAAAAAACACTATAGCATTAATTCCTTTGTAATAGTACCATATTAAGCATGTTTTTATTTCATATTTTCCATTATTCGAACTTCGGATAATTCGAACATTTCTTGTGGTCCCGACGAGTTCGAATTAACGAGAGCCGACTGCAGTTGCATTAAGAAGCATTTATCTGATTTTATAAAACGAAAAATCAACGAACGAATGTTGCCAACATTTTTACTTCTTGAAATGCCGTGTTATAGCATTTTACTTACCCATCATACGTAGTATAGGGTAAGTCTTGCAATCGTTTTGAAAATCAAAACTTTTTTTTTGACGGATTTACACGTTTTAGATAGTGGAGATTCCGAAAAACATATTTTTAGAAAAAAAATTTTGCCGTCCGTCTGTCTGTCTGTCAGTCTGTCTGTCTGTAAACGCTCTATCTCCCGAACAAATTGAGATAGAGACTTGAAATTTTGTATGTAGTTAGTATGTAAGAATGGGACGAAGCCTATTTAATATCAGCAACCTCGATTATCCGGAACTATTTTTTTCGGGCTCTCAAAAAATTCGTTCTGATGAAAGGTATATAAAAATTTTCGAATTTTTTTGTTTTAAGGAATGAACGTAAAAGGCAATAAAATAACACACATTTTGCATATAGAACGAAGTCGATCGGATTATTAGTTGCCGAGATATTTGTAATCCTGTTTTCCACATTCTTCGATTTTTCATGACCCTGTATTTCATTCAAATTTTAATTCAGAGGTATATTTTAATTGGAAATGAGACGCTTAATCCGACGCAGTTAATTGTTAGTTAACAGAATTATTATTTTTGGAGTTATAAGGATGTTTCTTTTACGCAGTTCGGTACTACTTGAGTAGTTTGGCGTTTTATATAATTTGTCGAAATTGGTACATCAGCAGTTCTTTAATATAGCATTACTATGTATATTAACAATATTTAAATTTTGTTTATGAATTGCAATGCATTGTATAAATAGTTTTCACATGTTTTATTTTCATATACATATCCATGATATGTAAGTATTACGGTGGCCCCCAACGACTAGTTTATTCTGTGAAATATCGTGCTTTAATTTTTAAAGCTAAACTAAATTATGTTGAAATTCTGGATTTTTCAAGGTAACTTCCTTCTGCATGCACAGAATTCAATTAACCTTCAAGGAACTAATTAAACTATTAAATTCATTACTTTCATTATATTTCAGTATTATTATTAAATATTAAGAGCCCACAATACTGATTGGAAAAGACCCGGATGATAATGCTAAATCTATGGGGGAATTCTTTTCAAATATCTCTCTCAAATTTTAATATTTACACATGATTTTTTTTTTCTTTTCATAGGATAGCTGAGGACTATCTACATCCGGGCTAGTTTTTACTTTTTCGATTTTGCTTATATATTTTTTATATTATGGTAGTTTCAATTTCAGAACCGGCTTAACCGGTTTCGAAAGTTAAAGTAATTTTTAAAAAAAAATTTGAAACTTAAATCGAAAAAGTAAAAACTAGCCCGGTTGTAGATCGTCCTCAGCAATCCTATGCAAAAAAAATCATGTCAAAATACTGTCAAAATTCGCGATTATTTTTATGTTCGAATTTTTAGACTGACGAATTTTTAAATTTTCGGAAAATTCGGAACAGAATCACTACTACTCTTGCACCCCGGCTCCTAATCCTCTGGGTGCAGGGTAGCACAATGATAAACCTACCAATCAATCACTAAAATTGGGTTTTCAGGTATTTTCCACCAAGATGTAACTGGCAGACCAGTTGTATTTTAATATGCGAATCATGTTTTAACTAATCCTTGAATTTCACCCATGAACTTGATGAGTTTTGGTGATTTGTGCAGCCACCTCCAGGTCTTTTTTTAATATGTGTAATTTTTTGTAAGTTAGTGAATTTAAAATCACTCAGTCCATATTAGGTATATTCAGTAGCTATGCGATGATGGCTGAAAGCAGCATTTAAAAATATATATATAAAGCTGGCTTCTATATGTCGGTTAGAAAATTTCCCAAATTTAAAATTTCTGGATGCAACCCGAACAAACATACTCTTGGTCTGGTCCAGTATAAAAGCTAAAAATTCAATTTGAGCCAGTCTTGCATGTTGCAATTATAATAATTCATAAAACACTCTTATTTATGCATATAATTTATTTTCAGATTATGTTCGAAACTCCTGAATACAGAAAAATAATATTAATTACTATTTGGACTATTATATACATAAACACTACGTAAAAATATGACTTAGACTATTATATTAAGCGAAAATTCAGTAAGAAAATCAGTCTAGAAAAAAATTAGTCGTATGTGGTAATTCCAAAACTTTTTTCTATCGCATACATGTTAATATTTAAAAATTCGCTATCGCAGTGCCAAAATTAAATGCAATCTATGCCCATTATGAGGATTCTAAAGATATGGAATTCCGTGCATTAGTTCTTGAGATATGACTATCGATAAAAAACCGTATAAATCCTACAAAATACAGCTTAGTAATGCCATCTATTGCATGATTTACACCAAAACTTAATCAGCATCTAACTTCAGTGTTAAATTCAGCCACTTTTCACCGGGAGGGGAATTGTACTTTTTGACCATTGAAAATGCAAAAATTAAAATTTTCCGGGCCGGGGGGGGGACATTTTATTGCCCCGGGGAGAAATGTTCCCCCCGGGCCATCCCCTGAATTCAACACTGTCTAATTTAATCCTAAGTTAGATGAAAATTCGTGTATTAGTTCTTGTGATAAAGCTCTTGCAAAAATAGTGAAAAATGGATCATTGCAGAACCACCTGTTGAGTGATTTACACCAGAATGAAAAAAAAAAAACTTAATTCATGTCAGGAACCAACTAAATCGGAAGTATGATGAAATTCCGTATATTATTTTCCGTATATTATATTCTTGAGATAGAGGTATTGTAAAAATTACAAAAATGCAACATAGCAGCAATAAGAATGCAAAATTCACCATAAGATTTTTCTCACAGTGGAATACGGCCTATCCAATTCTTGGGAAACAATTGGCACACTCACACAATCATACAGATACAACAAGAATTAAGATGCCCACTTCATACGGCTCTTTAGGATGCCTTATTGGCGAAATTTTGTATTTTTGATTTTAGTAATTTTTTTTAGTAAATGTCAAGCACATCACTTGAATTATCTGTAGTTCAAATTTGATCTCATTTGGACCAATTTTTATTTTTTAGTTTACATGTATCATGTAAAATTGGAAAAAAAAGTCACCCGGATGTGAAAAGCTTTTCACATCTGGGTGACTTTTTTTTTTTCCACTCCAAATTTAGGGTTGGATTGCATTACCTGAAAAATTCTGCATTTTTTGCATACTCTAAATTTTGACAACTAACCCTAAAAATAAATCTTTTTTTTTTTTTTTTTTTTTTTTTGTATCATCAAATTGTTTGATTTACTAATCTTTATTTTTCTGATTCACTAAACTTACTACGATTTACTAAATTTATTTTTTTGTCGGCAAGTGTTTTGTAAAACTTTCTTTGAAAAACATTGTCACCCGTATGTGAAAAGTTTCGCCATCCCTAATTTAGGGTTCAATAGCATTATTTAAAAATTCTTAGTTGTTTGCATACTCTAATAATCTAAGAAGTTTTGGCAACTGACCTTGGAAATAAATCTTTTACAATAGCTTGGTAAAAAAAATTCTTTTGTGTCACTAGCTTTTAAACAAAAGTTTCTGTGGATAAATAAAATAACCTTTTCATTGTCAAGTTATGATTCTCATGATCACAGTAATGTGATTTTATGAAGATCCCTATAATAGATTCCTATATTCATTGTTGAACGGCTATACCACTCAAACTACAACAAAGTAGCTCGATCTTGTATTACATGGCAAGCTACAAAAGAATTTTCATTTCGTTGAGCGCAATGAATGAAGACCCCGGATGAAAAGTGGATCAACAAAGCAAACGATCTGATATGATTTTTTCTTTTTTTTTTTAGCGAAGTTCATCGGCATACTTAATAAAGCTTCGCTATAATTTATCAGTATGTAAATATGATTAAACCAAACAAATGCCATGCATAATTATGTTGAACGTCCTTGAGTACCGTTGGAGATACTCCACTTTTTGAGGTTAATTATTAAAAAAACAAGCTAATTATGCTACGATGGTAATATAAAAAAGATAGCTCAATTAATCAAAAAGTTTAATGCGAAAACGATTGCAATGTAGAAATCACCTTTATTTATTAAGTAGTGAGGGCATAATGAGTTATTTTAAAATTCGAATGAAATATTTCGGGCATGCGCAAACGCACAGCTGCCGGCCTTGGTATTCTTTTCAATAATTTAAACCAGAAATTCTGTTTAAAAAAGAAAAAGAACTAATGATTCGAAGACAGTTTAACTCGAGGAGCCTGGAAACCTATGACTCACTACCCCCTAGAGGTTTTTTCGGGCCAGAATTTCCAGGTCCGGTTCCGGCCGGAAAGAAAGTTATTTTGACCCGGTCCAGGCCGGTGTAAAAAGTTAAAGTTTAGCCCAAGCTCAGGTCGGCCCAATCATATTTTAATAGTTCACGGCCTGGCTCGATCTGGCCCAACTCAATTTCTATAAAAAATTCACAAGTTATTTAACATATATAATTAAAATTCCTTTAAAGAATACGGCATGCATATTTTTGGGATAAATTTACAGTACATTTTAAAATTAAAATTGTTTCGTAAAACAGAAAATACACATTGATAACATTAATGATTTTTTAGATCCTTAGACATTTCAACATTCAAAAAAAGATTCATTAAAAAAATTAATGTAATTTAGAATAAAAGAGAGAAAGGAGAGTTAAAAACACCATAATTTTTAAAGCTGTTTAATACAAATTAGTTTTGTGAAAATATTTCTCTGTCATTTATTAAGGCTTTTCTCAATTCCAAAAGAGTCAATTTCAAGAATTCATTTCTTTTTGGAAAGACTTAATATTGACAAGTGTCCTCATTAAGTGACAAGTGTCCTCATTAACTATTTAAATGTATGGCATTATTATTATTTTTTTATGAAGACAATGTATCATTAAGAAAATTAATGGGATGTTACAAATAGCGTTTTGAATCGAATTTCCGGAAGAGATATCACGGGAAAGAGAAAAAGCTAATTCTATTATAAGTATATCTGATATCTTGATAAGTAATTCATTTATCAAAAATTGGAAGCGCTATTCGATTTCAAAAACCTTCAATAGTCAGGCTTGTCAATTTTAAGCCTTTACATTTAAAAGTTAGTCAGAAAATGTGTTTTGCGTTGTTGAGCAATGAATTTGAAAGCCATCTTAAGATATATTTTCGAAGATTATGTTAACCGTTCTTTTTCCATATCAATAATTTTGCAAAACATATTGCTTGTTTTTCACATCCTGAAATTCATTATATTCAGTTCCGGCCCTGTAAGAGTCTGCTGAAAAAAATTAACCATTACCATGTCCGATGCCAGTCTCTGCGGTGGACATGTTACATTTCTGTATTGATGTTATCAAATAAGCATCGGCTTGCGATATACATTTATCTCATTCTCATGAAAGACATATTCATTGAAATTAGCTAATATTTTATCGGCTTCACCTAAATCTTAATACAGGGCCGAAGCTCCGCCGGCCCAGCGCGTTTATTTTGTTTGTCAGCTCGGCCCGTTGACAAAATTGTCTTAATTCCGAGGACCCGGGTCCGTGCATATCTCTACCCGACAGAGAAAAAGATGAGAAGAAGAATTAAATTAAGACCACTGTTAATTTAGCTTTTTTTTTAATTTTTCATTTTACAAAATTTCTGTTTTTGATTGATTAAGGTTGGTAGCAATCTCCGAATGATTCATTCAGCGCTTCTCAACTTTTCTTCTTTCACGTAACCCTTTCTTAGGTTTTCTCATTTCGTAACCTTTCCAACACCTCCTCTCAAGTTAGATAACACAAACATGCTTTTTCTTCATTACTAATCTACTTATCGCCAGGGATGCAGAGTCGGACTCAATTTTGAGTAAAAGAGTCGGAATCAGAGTCACTGAAAAACAAACTGACTCCGACTCGAGCTTTTTTTTATTATTATCCAGTTTAAAAGAAATTAAACCAATTACATGCAATTTTAAATGTAAAAAAAGAATTATAATTGCTAATTTTTGAACTTACGAAAAGTTACTTTGAAGTTTCTTTTGAAGTTTCTTTGAAGTTTGAAAACTTCAAAGTTTTACTTTGAAGTTACGTAAGTTAATAATACCCAATATATTATGTGTTTTCCATAGTAAAAGAAAACTATTTAACATTTTTTTTTTAATTGAAAACCTTAGTACATATTTGACATTTAGTACGTAAGTACTCTCTCTCGGATATTTCGAGTTTTTTGGAACCTGAGGGGGAGAAGTCTGCATGGTCCCAAGGTCTGGAAAAGGAAGATAATCTATCAAAGGGGCCAGCTTCACTAACTTCCTTAACTTCGTTAATGAGCCCGAGCAATCTGATTAAAAAAAAAAAAAAAAAAAAAAAAAAAAAAAGTCTGATTCACCCAATATAACAAATTCGAAAGAATGAAGCTACACCGCATTTATGCATTTTTTGGCTAAGAATCTTTGTTGCAGACACCTGAGAATTGGGGTGTCGAAATCCCCTGATTTTTTTTTTTTTCTTTTAATGCGGCGCTTACATTTTTTTAAAGCACACAATTCAATAAATGTAAATTTGTCGAAATTCCCTGATTTTTTTTTTTTTAATGCGGCGCTTATATCTTTTTTTTTAATGCACACAATTCAATGAACCTAAATTTGTCGAATTCTCTTATTTTTTTTTTTTTAAATGTGGCGCTTATATCTTTTTTTAATGCACACAATTCAATGAACCTAAATTTGTCGAAATTCCCTTATTTTTTCAATTTTTTTTTTTTTTTTTTTTTTTTTTTTTTTTTTTTTTAATGCGGCGCTTATTTATTTATTTTTTTTAATACACACAATGAACCTAAATTTGTAGAATCTTTAAGATGGATATAAATTGTCATTTAATTCTGGCGTTTTGATAGCGAATTTTGACGTATTGACATGTATGAGATAGAAGAAAGTTTTGGTCATTGGCAGATCAGATTACTTCGGTTTCGGTTACAGTTTCAATCTGAAGACGCTTTCAGTTTTGGAAACAACCAACCATTTTTTCCCCTCGAAATTGAAAGAATCCTCCAAAATCATCAGCACATTTTCATTTTTTCTCTCGCTTAGATTATTTGTGAGCCAACTTACTGCAAATTTGTGTCAATTTACCTCCAAAAAGACTTTTCATAATTCATAAAGAAGTTTTATTTATATCAAAGCATCTGAATTGAAATTTATGTAAATTTCTGCGATGAATGTGACAAAAAAATGCAAAAGAATTTTCGCACAATCGCTACAAAACTTTTTCTTGAATATTAAGTAGTTTTTTGCTAACTGAATAATAGATTTTACGTACAGAAATAACATGAATACTTAAAGACGGAAAGACCGCAAAATTGATGACACCTGTTCAATGACATCCTCCGCCCATAAACGTCCCGCTTCCTTTTAGTTGGGTTCAGCGTCCGAATTACGTATTCAAAGCTTTCGCCTTTTTCTTCCAATTCTGAAGCAATAATACAAATTTAGAGCAAAAAGGGTTTTTTTTTGTTTGTTTGTTTAAATAAATATATTTTATGTTTAAAAACATTTTATTTCGATAATAGCAGGGGTCTGTCCAGACTTTTCTCACAGTGCAGTGTTGAATTCAGACACTTTTCTCCGTGAGGGACATCTGAGGCTCCGGGGGGACATTATGGAGTTCCGGGGGCGGAAATTCCCCTTTTTGACCATTAAAAACCCAAAATTTTAAATTTTCCGGGGGGGGGGGACATTTCATTACTCCGAGGGGATGTCCCCCCCGAGCCATCCCCTGGATTCAATACTGATTTTTTTTATATTTATGAAAATTCTAGTAAAAATTTTGTGAATTTTAAATTATCGATGTCTTGAGGTTCATATATAAAAAATCTAAGTAATATGGTGAGTTTGGTGAGTTCAACTGATTATTTACAAGCCAGATTTTATTATTAAATGATTAAATTTGTAAAAAGTTTAATTTGAAAGAAAAGAAAAATTGTGAAAGGCTTATTTAAGCGACAAATAATTTTGTGAAGGATCCTATTTTGGGGGTACAATGTTCTGTGAAGGGTCCTGTTTCGGGATAAAAAAATTTCTCAAGGGTCCTGTTTTAAGACAAAATATTTCGTGAAGGGTCCTTTAAAAGACCTAAAATTTTCCTAAACATATCCCTGAATAAAATAAGATGAAACAATAAGAGACAAGGAAAAAAAATTACCTTTTTTCCATAATTATAATTGAAATACTAGTCAGATGTGGCAATCTCAAAACTTTCTTCTATCTCATATATGTGTCAATACTTCCCAAAAAATTTAGCATAGCAGAACCACCGGTTAGGTGATTTTCACTAAAATCTAGTCAGCAACAACATATGTCTACTTCTAATAGAATCTGAAATTCCATGAAAAGCCGTGCATTTACTTCTAAAATAGAGCTATTGCGAAAAAAAATCTGCATAACAACGCCACCTATTGGGTAATGTACCACAAAAACTAATATTAATCAATTTTTATCAGATACTAACTGAATCTGAAGTTTGATGAAAATCCATGCATTAGTTCTTGAAATACAACTATTGCGAAATCCTGAAAAATTGCAGCATAGCAGCGCCACTTGTGAGGCAATTTACACCAAAAACTAAACAACGCTAATCTGTATCAGAAACTAACTGTTTCTGATATTTGATGAAAATTCATGCCTTAATTCTTGAGATAGAGCTATTGAGATAACAATGAATAATGCCGCAAAGCAGCGCCGCTTGTTTTGTGATTTACACCTAAAGGTAATTAGCACCATATCATATCAAGTATTAATTGAATATAAAAATCCGTCTATTAATTCTTGAGTTATAGCTATTGCGGGAATCATAAAGAAGGTAGTATAGAAGGACCACCTATTAGGCGATACGTATCAAGAAACTAATCAGCTCTAGTTTATAATCAAAGTTAATTTAAAGCTTTGTAAAATTCCATACATTAGTTCTTGAACCCACAAAATTTTGTCACATACAGAGTAACAGACAAACTCACAGAGAAATATTTTGTAAAAATATGTTTTTTAGGTGCTACACCTAAAATGTGTAAATCCATCGAAAACCGGAATTCGAAATTTTTCACGAATTCAATGCTTTCTTCTTGTAAAGATAGAAGAAAGTAATGATATTCTGTAAAAATGTATAATAAATTACATTTCCCAACTCTGATGAAGCATTAAAATTTGTGCATTAATTTTTCATGTATAAAAAAATATTTAAAGTGAACGACGAAGCCGATTAAGAAAAAAGACTATTGTTTAACTTAGTTTATCTTTATAAACAGCTAAAATTAGTCGGATGTGGGCCATTCCATAATAACTTATGTTACATTTAGAACAATTTACTGCAGTAATTTTAGTAATATAACACTAAAAAATATTCAAATGTAAAATTGACATGATTTGTCAATGATACATGTCTAAGGATCATTTTCGATGAAAATTACCTAAAAAAAATTATAATGAAAATTGCACTTTATATGATAATTTACATTCCTTTTCAGTAATGGCAGTTACCACAGTAAATAAAACTACCATACTACTATAAAGTAGATATAAGGCTAAATAGCATTAAATAAAACTACATAAAACTGTGTATTGATTTTTAGATGTATGGGATTTTACATTTAATATAAAGTTCTGGTGTATGTGAAAAAATGAAGAAAATTCAACAAACTTTTAATTTAAATATTTTTTAATACAATCGACTCTCGTTAATTCGAAATCGGATAATTCGAATCTTCGCTTAATTCGAATTAAACATGAAGTCCCGAAATTTTCAATGGCAGAATAACGTTAAAAACTTTCACCAATTCGAACTCATTTTCTCTTCACTTCGTTTAATTCGAACAAACGAGAATTCCGATTTTTCATTTTTTTTTTCTTTCTCACGGATTTCAGATCATTTGAATAACTTTCTTTCTTTGATTTTCGTGAAAATTGTTTCTAACGAGTATACATATAATCCAATGCATTTGATATCCACTTTCTTAGTGCCCCGTCCGTCCATCAGTGACACCTCAAATTTTTCTTCCATTGTGCTCGTTCTAATCATTAAATTAGCTTATGTATTTATACATTCTAATTTATTATTAAGTCATATTCTAATGATAACAGATGAAATATATTTAAAAAACACTATAACATTAGAACCTTTGTAATAGTACCATATTAAGCATGTTTTTATTTCATATTTTCCATAATTCGAACATTTCTTGTGGTTCCGACGAGTTCGAATTAACGAGAGTCAACTGTAACTGTAAACTTGAATGTTAAATCCATACACGAAAATGTTTAATCCCCATGGAGAGCAGAGGAAAAAAATCAAACCTCTAAATTAGCAAAAAAACCCTCAGTGCTTATCGAACAAGCAAGCTGTAAAAATATTAACACGGCGAAAAATCAGTTTAAATTTTGCATTTGTATAGGTAATTGCGCTGGGTCTATTAACAAAATTTAGAATATCTTGCGATATAATTGTCGTATGTGTAAAAATGAGGTTATTAAAGTATTCACAATTAAAGAAACATTTAGTTAATATTAAAAAAAGAAAATCGATATTTTGACCAATTTCAAGGTATCGTGTTCCCTTAACGCAGATGGACACCTCAATTATCTAAAGAATTACCGAAGGTTAAGTTTAAAAACTATAAATATTGCAGAAAGAAATTCCGAGTACGGGATTTAACCATATGAGAAAAGTTAAAAGTAAAATTAATTTATATCATTCAGGCAAATAATCCAACCATTTTTCTGACAATTTACTATGTATATTAACCATTCTAATGTATTTCAACTTAAAAAAAAAAAAAAAAAAAAAAAAAAAAAAAAAAAGTGTCTGTAATATTTTTACAGTGGTTAAGGTGATTTTACAGTATTTTCATTCGAACAGTATTAAAAAATGCAGTTTAAACTGCACAGAAAAAGAGAAACAAATAAGATTTTTTGAATAATATTTCAACTAGCAAAAGCCGTGCTTTGTTTGGATTCGCGAAGGATTATTTCATAAGATAAATATTTGAAAATAACATTATTATTTTATATTATTTTTGCATCTTTATTAAGCAAAAACTTTATCTTATGTTTTGGCGTATTTAAATTTTAGAAATGTAAATTCAGCCAAATAATTAAGAATTTCCTCGGAATTATTTATCTGTGATATAAGACTGGTATAAATAAAAATATTTTCGAAGCAAAATTTTACAAAATATTTTTTTAATTTTTAATCAAAAGTTTTAAAGATGTTTTTACATTTCCCAATAGCCTCTGGAGTTATCTGAAATGATTTGAAATAGGTATGTTTTCAATCTTTGTAATTCACATCAAATAATCTTTGATAGCAATCTTAGAATAATACATTCAAACAAAATATTTGGAAAAACATTAAAATCTATTCTCGTTGATACTAAGAACTATTAAATGTAATTTTTTTTTTAATTCTAATTTCTTCTTTTTTTCTGCATACCAGCATATGAAAATTTTTTATATTGTAGAATCTCTCGTTAGGAAATTTTCTATTAAATGATAAACCTTGAAGGAATTTCACTCTCGACATTGCTACGTGCGTTAAGCAAACTGGTGTCTCTTTATCCCCAATATCTACTACTGCTTTATCTGATGTCAAACCTTGAGATTTATGAATTATAACTGCAAAAACTGATTGCAAAGGAAAATGTTTTATTGAGCAATTTATGCTTCCATTTTTCCAGAATTTAATTATTGGGGGAATTGGTACGCACCAATTCTTATAAGTTAAATTACTGCAGCATTCAAATTTATCCATGATTATTCGCGGTATCTGGTCTGATGGCTTGTGATTTTCTTTAATACGCGCAACAAAGTCTAAAGTACCGTTCACTAAACCTTTTTCGGTCCACAAATAAGAACGTAACATTACTTTAGATCCAAATGATTAAGTAAGAAATGGTTAAAATCAATTTGTCGTTTCTGAATCGGCCAACTTTGCTTTAGTACATTTATAAAGAGCTTGAATCGAGGCAACAACTTCACGCTTCAATTCTTTTAATTTTTCATTTATATAACAAATTTAAGAATTTTATTTGTTTACAATTCTTTTGTTGCCACTTTACAAAAATAAAAAAAAATCCACAATACAATTTTTTAAAAATGTTTAAGTGTTATCTGTGCAAACGGTTTTGCTGAATAATGAAAACATATTTCATTTATTAAATTAATCATGATTCTATCTATAATTATTTACTCCATGATTTATATTTTTTTTTCTGAAAATATATGCGTTTCATTTTTTATTTATTTGCTAAAATGCGTCCGCATTGGAAATGCATGTAAAATAAATTAATTAAAATAATAATTTTTTGAAAAGTATTTCTGTAAAAAAAATAATATTCTGCAAATCTACAGGTCATAATTTATATTTGTGTTTAATTTCAAGTGAAAATACTGTATAGTTTTTTTGTAAAGTGTACGACAAAGTGTCATTTGAGTGGACTAGTAGAGGATTCGCTTCGCTCATCCTAATAAACGTTCATAAGTGTAAGAAAATATTGCAATGCATTTAATCACAAAAAAATTCATTATTAAATAAATAAAATTTATTTACTTACCTGTTACAGCTTTATTTTCAACGTAAATAGTCATTTCGGTATAATTCATGCAAAAACTCTGAACATATACCATAAAAAAATTACTTTATTTTCTAACGTTTAATTTTTATTTAACTTTCCCATTCGCATAAAAAATATGCAGAGTAGGAAAGACATGATTATTATCATATTATCATAAATACTGAAATCTTATCTACTCAGATAGGTGTAAAACATTTTATTTATTATTTTGCTTTTAGAGATTACAGAAAAAAAGAGGGGAAAACCCTTTCTAAACAAGTACCTTTTTTTACCTGTTCACCATAAAATCAAAGATAATGTGAAGAAGTCGTTTGTTCGATTGCTTAAAATGAGTTCAAGATTGGATATAAACAGAATCTAATACAGTAGACTCAGCCCCCCCCCCTGAAATATTTTGATACCCCCCCCCCCCTGGAAAAGATTTCAAGATCACTAAATGAATTTCTGTTCGAAAACTCAAATGAAATTTTGTTCAAAAGTCTAATTTAGTTTTGAGACCCTTTCACAGTTTTGCAGAATTACTAAATTTTATCTAAAATAAGTGTTTCAACACTCCCTCATCCTATTTGTACATATGAAGCTAATAGGGTGTTTAATTTTTCACCAGTAATAGACTCAAAATTTTCATTATCCTGTACTTTTCATAGCATAAAATGAAGTTATTAAAACAGTTTAATAAGAAACATAGTACTTACAATGGGAATAAGTACTAACTTATCTTTCTACGTCAGAGAGGGTAAAAAAAAATTATGAGCCCCACCTACATTCTCTTGAACCCCCCCCCCCCCCCTAGTTCACTTCTAGCTACGGACCTGAGTAGACTCCCTCAAATCTCCAAACGCCTAAAATCTGCACATCATCAAAGATCAAAGATGTAAACAAGGCAACTTGGAATTCAATTGTAGAGACAAATTACAGACCTTTTTGTTTAAAATTAGGATTTTGTTCGTCAGACGAAACCCTATTCATCTCTGTCCTTTGTCTGTTTGTCCGTCACAGAGTCCGTACAAAAAAACTGTATAAGTCAAAGGCTTCAAATTTTGTGTACTTACAGCTGAATACGTCGTATCACACGACAAATCATAAAATTTTGAAAAATTCTATTATTTTAATTGAGTTAATTTAATCAATGCCATCCATTCATCTTCGCGATTTAAATTTTAAAAGAGAACCATAATTTCAACGTTATTTGTGTAGGCATCATAGCTTGGAGGCAAAACATATCGCTAGTAAGCAGAAGGTTCTTAGTTCGATCCCCTGTGCTGAAGCTTGCAATTTTTATACTAGGATGGATTTTTCTTTTTTTTATGCCAATTTAAGGGTTTATATATATGAGGACCCCAGAAGCCAAGGGGTATAAGTGACAAAATTGAAAAAATTGAGCTAAGTGCACAGGGTATCTCGAAATATGCTTTTTTCATTTCAGGTAAAGAAATATAGGTCATTTTCTGATTATTTGGGGAGTTATAGAGATAAACCACTTTTTTCGAAAAAAAACAACAACATTGATTAATTATACATTTAAAGAAAATTGTACTCTATTTTTTTTAACAGTTATTGAAATGAGAGTTCAAAGATTAGAATGCAACAAGCAGATGTTTCCTATTTCAATTTAGTCAATTGTTATTGATGTTCCTATTTAACATCAATTATCTTTAAACTCAATTTACTCCAAATCGACATTTTGTCACTTGTACCCCTTGGCTTCTGAGGTCGTCATATATATTTTTCAACACTAACATTCATAATATTTTCTTCTGGAATTCAATTTTCTTTCTATTTTTAAAATTTTTGAGAGTTATTAATGATTTAGCACTTTAAGTGTAAACTATTCTTTTCGCTTTTAGAAAATTCAAATTTGAATTTATATCTCCGCTGATTTTTTTTAATTTTTCGGATTTTTAAAAAATTTAGAATTTAGAATTTATTTGAATAATTCGATTTGAACATTTTAATTTGATTAAAATAAATAACTTTCTTTTACAATTATATTTAAATTACATTTATTGGTGCTTCCATTCATGTAAGAATTTAATAATTCTAAATTTACAATTTGAATTTATTAATTAAAGGATAATTTGTTTTGAAAAAATTTTAAACGGAAACTTCTATAAAATCTGAGATCACACTTACCATGTTGTTTTTATATAATTTCGTATGCATTTTAATGTATAATTCTTGTTAATATGACTGAACTTATGTTTTTTCATGAAAGAAGTATAAATTCATTTGTAGATATTGTTGATATCATTGGTAATCACAATCTGTTTAACCAAATATGGTACTACTATGTTATCCCGTCGACAGATTTCGCCAAACTAATAACCAAATTATACATATTGACGTAATTTTTATTTTAAATAATAAAAAACAAATAAATAGTAGAATATTAATAAAATACAAATAAAAAGTCGAAATAAAAATCACTTAATGACGTTTTAAACACGTGTATCGTATTTAATGTTATTGAATCGACATTCACGATCATCCATTATTGGCATTTAATCTCATAATTTAGCGATAGTATTTTGGTCGACAGGATAACAGAGTAGTAACCCCAAATATATTTACGTATTAATCAAGATTTTTTTGCCTCTTTAGTCTGGCTAAATCAGAAAAAAAATTCCTTATTTTATGATTTTGATGTGAATTAGTAAGGTATCTTTACGAGGCAAGTATTACTGAATAACTTAAGATAAATGTATTTCATCTTTATAACGATCTTTAATTATACACTAATAATTACTTGTCCTCTACTTTTAATAATTTCATCATTTCAAATCCTCTTAATTTTCATCATTTTAGTTTATTATTTTACTTAATTATTTTAATATTCCCCCATATTCTAAGCCTTTATTCTAAATTTAATCCCATTGTTATTTTTAAATTAGTAGTTAAAAAATGCAAACAAAGCAATGAACAGGAATCCGCAAAATTCCAACTTCCGCAAAACCACTGGCCCCAAGCTGTGCGCATTTATGAGAGTCTATTGTATAACACACGCATTTACAGCCAAAAAAAAAAGTTAATTTTAGCTCGACAATGATGAAAGTTTTTATGTGCTGCATATTATATATACCGGAGAAGTTTATCTATATCATTTGTTCAAGCATCAGCCAATTTGCCTAAAGGCTAAAATATTTGCCAAGAGGAACTTTTGAAAAAACAAATTGGAAATTGCATGTCAAGCGTAGCAAATCAGATACGTTCCTACTATAAGGAAGTTTTAAAAATATTCAGATCCTGGTGTAACTGTATACAGTACTTCGGATACAATAGAATAGTAGGAAATCTAAAAGGATATAGTAAGAAATATTTTGCGTATCCCTGTAAATACTATCTGCACAGTAAGTAACTTGTAGTAAACCTCAGCAATGTATATAAACTTCATAAAATGTGAAGTAGATTAAGATAATTAATATTATTAAAATGCTCCCCAAACAATGATTCCCCCCATACCATTATGTCAGGGAATACTTTTATGTAGTCATGTAAATTAATAACAAATATTCTTTGCACCACAGATTATACATAATGTATATATTTTAGTATTTACTTCATAGATTCATATCAATTTTATTATGTTCGAAAGAGTGTAACACTATTAAAATGCACTTGAAACTATTTTTACCCATTGGCGTAATGTAGCGGAAAACTTTTAACTGTCTCCATAATTTTAATTAAAATCTTAATATATTTTAAATTTAAAATGATTCGATTGCGTAATTTTTGTTTTGTTATACGCGGTCGGACGGGTGGCCTGAACGACAACTATAGCTGCTACCTATTTACATAATTACGAACGCACCTAAAAAGAAGTTTACGTTGAATAAGAAGAAAAGTGAATATCATAAATACTTTTTGGCAAAAATCTACTTAACAGGTGTTAGCCTGATGGCCGATCATTTATCCGACATTTGAAATAAATCAGCCGAGTGAAATCGATTGAAATGTCAACTATACCATTTAAATCCGAGAAACCTAGAATAAAAACACCTTAGAAATAACATTCCAAACCATTTCCATCAGCATTAGTTGAATTGTCTGACATACTACATTTTCATTAAATGCATGCACGTTTAATATCAGGCAAGCTCTATTGACCGAAACCGTTAAAAAGTGCATTGTGCTCATTGTACGGTTCAAATTGCGTAATAAACGACATTTTTAAAAATCGTTCTTGTTTAACCTTCATATCAAAGATTATAAGTTCTGAAATAAACGTGATGCTATGCAAACGTTATCTTTACGGATGTATTGTTTTTTGACATCTGCCCTTCGCTTTGCTGTTAATAAGATAATTGTTCAGAGTGACATGTTCATCGAGTAAAAATGTCGAAGCAATTTAGTGAATGCATATTGTTGTTCATAATCCCGAAAAATATTTGATTAATCTTTTAAGCAATTCAGAAATAATAGTTTATTTTTCTTGCCAGCAATACTAGCATAGCAAATGAAAAAATAATCGAATGAACTGAAGTAGTTATTTTAAAATAAATCGAACAGTTAATTTTATTGAACTAAAATGATAACATGCTAAAAGAGTAATTAGTACATTTAAGGCTTATAAATTCCTTTTAATTAATGTATCAACATATTTCATATATACAATCGGTGACAATATCAAGATCAACACTGATAAATAAGCCATTTTTTATTAACATAAACTAACTAGTAATAAACTTTTTTATTTGATTAATCTTTTAAGTACTAATTAAGAAATAATAATTTATTTTTCTTATCAGCAATAGTAGCGCAGCAAATGAAAAATTATCGAATAATATCAAGTAGTTATTTTTAAATAAATCGAACAAATTATTTTATTGAACTAAAATGATAGCATGCTAAAAGAATAATTAGTACATTTAAGACTTATAAATTCCTTTTTAAAAACATATCAGCATAGTTCATACACACAATTGGAGACAATATATATACCGATAAATAAATTATTTTTAATTAACTATAAACTAACTATTAATAAACTATTTTATTTGATTAACCTTTTGAGTAATTAAGAAATGATATTTCTTTTTCTTGTCAGCATAATAATAGCGAATGAAAAATTATCGAGTGAGCTTGAATAGTTATTTTTAAATAAATCGAACAATTAATTTTATTGAACTAAAATGATAACATCTAAAAGAGTAATTAGTACATTTAAGGGTTATAAATTCCTTTTTAATAAACATACTAACATATTTCATACACACAATCGTTTTCAAAATCAGGAACAATACCGATAAATAAACTATTTTCGAAATTTTTTTTTAAATAAACACGATATAACTGATAATGTCACCGAATGTGAATGTGAAACATTTGATTGATGTTGATTTATTTATTAAAAAGAATTTGTAAGTCTTTAAATATACTGTGTTCGCTGCGTTCGCTGTATACTTTAGTTTAATCATAACCTCCTAATATAATTATATACAATTAATATTAATTAACAAAATAATTAGTGCAATAATTAATCGTTTAAGCTAATTACTAAATGTAATCATTAAGAAAACAGTGCAGTCAATCAGGATAATTTTGTCCTATTAGGGTAACTTTCGGCCAAGACAGAGAAAAAAGATTAAATCTGTTGCATCACTTGAGTTCACGGCAAAGTTTTGGTCTCAAAATATTGATAGCAGCACTAGTGTGAGTTTGGCAACTCAATAAAAATAATTCGTCAAGATTCCACCATGGCAGAATGAATTAAAGTTTCCTAAAGGTGGAGCAAAGCTATCCTGATTTGGAGCAAAGTTACCCTGATTGATTGTATTTCAACCAGTTTAGATATAAAATTTGAAATACTAAATTCCACATAATTAGAACTATCACAGTGTTTTTGCATTTTCAGCAAAAACACCAGTATATTTTATCTAGTAAAATTTGACTTATATAATAGCGCGATTGCAAAAGACGACATTTTCTCTAAGAAAAACTGATTATCTGACCTAAAGTTAGAAAAATTTCCCCACATGTAATAACTTTATATCAAATTGGGGTATTCAGCAACGAAGAGCATCTCTCTCACCCCCCCCCCCCTTTTCCCAACATAAACTAGTCAGATATGGCAATCCCAAAATTTTCTTCTATATATACATGTTAAAATTTCAAAATTCGCTCTCAAAGTATTAAATTTAAATGTTAACCTATGCCCATCGTGAGGATTCTAATGGCAGGAAATTTCGTGCATTAGTTCTTAGAATAGGATTATTGCGAATACAGTCGAACCTCGTTAACGTGAACCTCAAGGGGAATCAAAATTTTGTTCATGTTAACAGTATAAAATCTTTGTATTCGCCTTTATAGGGGACTGTGAAAACAATTCATGTTAAAAGTCGTTCCCGTTAAGCGTGTTCATGTTAACGAGGTTTGACTGTATTGGGAAAGTGAAGAAAAAAAACGCCGCTTGATGAGCGATTTACATCAAAACATAATCATTAATACCATTTATCGAGATAAACCTGAATTTGAAGTTTGAAAAAATTAACGAATTTGTTCTTGAGATAGACCTATTGCTGGAATCGGGAAAAATTCAACACAGCAGCGCCATCTATTTGACGATTGACAGCAAAACGTAAACATAATGACTTCGTATCAAGGATTAACTGGATCTAAAGTTTCATGAACATCCATGGATTAATTCTTGAGTTACAACTATTGCAGAAAACGACAGTATAGCAGTGCTATCTGTTGAGCGATTTATCCCAAAATGTAATCAGCATCCATCAATGCCAAGGAATAATCAAATATGAAGTTTGATGAAAGTCCGTGCATTAATTCTTGAAATAGAGCAGTTGCGGAAATCGTGAAAAGAGTAGCATAGTCCGCCATCTATTGAGCGATTTTTCATTTTTTCCAATAACATTCAAATTGAATCTTTTATCTATCGAAATCTGCTTGAATTTTGCCTGTTTTTAAAATAGAACCCGAATTACAGCCATTTACAATTACATCTATTATAGCTTTTGAATTGTGCTTAAAAATTACTTTTAGCTTTTTCTCAAAATAAAGTTTTTCAAATTTTTACTATACGCAAAGCATCCTAAAATAAAAAATTATGCATGAAATGTCACGAAATGTTCTGTACTACTTTTACAAATGTCTTTAGAGGGAATAGACTACACCCATGGTAATATATTAAACAGTTTTATATTTACACTGGTATAAAAAACAAACTTGGAACAAATTTTACAAATTTTTCATTACATTAGTACTTTAACTGCCGTATCACCTGAGATAGAGATGCGATGTTAATGTGTGTAGCCTAAGTCCCACAGAAAGTTATTCTGTTTATTATGCAATCTACAAAATGTCTATACATTACTTCATTTTTGAGTACGTCAACTTTTGACATAATTTTGAATATTTTTCTGTTAAAAAATTATTTATGGGTAATTGCTGAAACTTTTATATATATTTTTTTCAAAAGTTTAAAATAAATTTCATTATAAAAAAATAGAAAAAAAGAGAAAATTTAATTTTTTTTAAAAAAATCACTTCTGAAGGTGTTTGGAAACCTTAATCTCTTGGAGACGAGTGACACGTAATACGTGCAGAAAAAAAGGCTTAAGAATCATCCACACCGGTAAAATTATACGGAAAAATTTAACTTATTAAATCGGAATGTTTTCTCAATTAAATAAGACACAAATTTCTGTTCTTTTTACTTACCCATCATACGTAGTATAAGGTAAGTCTTGCAATCGTTTTGAAAATAAAAAAAAAAATTTTTGACGGATTTACACGTTTCGGACACTGGAGATTCCGAAAAACATATTTTTAGAGAAAAAAAAATTTGCCGTCCGTCCGTCTGTGTGTCTGTCTGTCTGTAACCGCTCTATCTCTCGAACAAATTGAAATAGAGACTTGAAATTTTGTATGTGCTTAGTATGTAAGAATGGGACGAAGCCTATTTAATATCAGTAACCTCGATTATCCGGAACTATTTTTTTTTGGACTCTCGAAAAATTCGTTCTGATGAAAGGTGTATAAAAATTTTCGAATTTTTTTATTTTAAGGAGTGGACGTAAAAGGCAATAAATTAACACAAATTTTGCATAAAAAACGAAGTCGATCGGATTATTAGTTATAAAAAAAATATTTCTAACCCTGTTTTTCACATTTTTTGATTTTTCATGACCCTGTATTTCATTCAAATTTCAATTCAAAGATATCTTTTAATTGCAAATAAGACACTTAATTCGATGCAAGAAACCGTTAGTGAATATGATAATTATTTTTAGAGTTATAAGGATGTTTCTTTTATGCAATTCAGTGCTACTTGAATAGTTTGACGTTTCATACAATTTATCGAAATTGGTTCATCAGAAATTCATTAATAGAGCATGATGATGTGTTAAAAATACTTAAATATACGTTTATATTTTATTTTGGAATTGTAATGCATTTTATAAATTGTTTATATATGTTATGTTTTCATATATTATTTCATGCATATCCATGATGGGTAAGTATTACGGTTGCCTCCAACGACTAGTTTAAACCGGTGATGGAACATCAAAAATTTCGTAAGAGGCTCCTATCGCGAAGGGGTTAAGAAGGAGATCCCCCCACTCTTTCGTTTCGAGGCAAAACTTTTCTGCAAGCATCTGATCTCACAATTCTTTTACCTCGCTTGTTGTCAAATAAACTGCTTCCCATCGTCTTAAAATCAATTTGAAATCTACTCACGGACGAATCATGCATTTTATTAACTCCATAATACCTCTATTGCTTATTTCCTAAAAGATTCTCTCTAAATGAGGGCACTGTTACACAAGAACCCTGCCCTTTTTTCTTCCAACAACTGCTTTCCCTACTTTTTTTTCAGACGTCCATGATTTTTTTTTCTTCCAAACTTACCTTCCAGCTGCAAGGTGTCTTCTGTCAAGTTCAGATTACTTACAGCACAAGTTTTAATTGTTTTTATGCAAGAGATTGTCGCTTCGTTTCCGAAAGTTAAATTTGGAAAAAGTTGTTGGCGGGTTAATAAACTAACTTTTACTCCAAACTGAGTAAAGCTTTATTTTGTTTTGAACGTGAGATTGGCGTTGAAGGTTTTTTATTTCGCAATTAATTAGAACAAGAAAGATGATAAAAAGGAACACTTATTGTTTTTCTAAGATGGCGATCAGATAATTTTCTATTTGTTTTGGATTTTAAAATTTCTGTTCCATTGTTTTGATATGTTAATTGTATCACGTAATAGAAATCCATTGTTTAAAATATGGCTACAACAGAGTTAGTTGTAATCTCTGTGGCAAAACATTTTATGGTTTTGAACGACAAGCCCATTTCAAAACGAAACTTGCCCGCAACATGATATTTTTTAATAATAGAAATGAATGCTGAATTTATATATAACACAATTTAAAAAATACACTGAAGAACTAATATATATTAAACCGTGTATTATATCGTTTTGTATGTAACATCTTTAATTGCATGTAAAAAAGCCTAAAACTTAAATTTATTGAATAAGCATTAGAGGAATTATTTAGCATATTTACAGTAGTTTATAATAAAGTAGCTGACAGACAGACGCACATTGTAGGATTTTACAAATCTAGCGGGAAAAAAGTTCAAAAATCGACTTGCAGTAATTTGACTTTTAAACATTTCAAATAAAATCTAACACATTAGAGGGGGAAAATGGTAAAATGATAACAGCCTAACTCTACAAAACACTATCGAAAATTGGCTCAAAAACCAAATTTTATTTTAACGTTTTCAGAATGGCGATTGATGTAGTTTTAATTGCCATTGATATTTTTGGCTGAAAACACACTTATTTTGTAAATATTTTTTTATGATAGCATAGAATCTTTACAACAATGTAGATACTCTGTCTTTTATAATAACAATAGTTATTTAATAATTTTTTAAGTCAATATAAAAATTATTAGAAAATTTAATAGCATGTGGTACTTTTTAAAATGCTGCCAAAAATTTTGTCCACGCCGGTCCATTATAATATAATTTTTTCTGTAATTATGTATGCATATAATAAAAAAAATATAAAAGGTATTAAAAAAAATCAATTTCAGCTGCAACTATTTGCAACTCTTGAAGATAAGTAATTTTTTTTTTTTTCAGGTGCAGATTTTATGTAATTTTGCACTACATGTGGCTCTAAAATATGTATATCGGCTTCTAAGCATTATAAATCATGACATTATATCTCAGTAAAACTATAGAGTGGATGAAATTCACCCTGAGGTTTTAACATTCATACTTTCTTGCAAATAATGAAAGAATAGCAAACGACAATAAATGACAGCGATTCATTTTATGATACTACTGGTATCTATAGCAGTATGTAATTAATAAATTACACTTTTTTTGAATACAGGAAAACTCTTATTGTTGAAAATAAATGTATACTATATTTTTAAAAATATGCAATGAATACAAAAACACTACGCAAATGTGACAATGACAAGAAAACTTTTTATTATGATTATGATGATGGAATGACAATGACGTAAACTGTACAATAAAATATGTAAAGATATATTTATATGTAAAGATATATTTTTTTCATAATTCATAACCACTTTACCTCTAGTAACATCAACTTTATTACTTTAATATTGGTAATTTTCATCCGCTAGATTCGCAAAATCTGACATTGCTCTTTTATTAGTTATAAATAAATTGTCCCTATACATTACTAAAGATTTGTTGCTTGAGTAAAAGGTAAAATTGCTACAATTTGTAGCAGTGCAATACACCTATAACTAAAATTGAACATATAATTATTATTAATATTAAATAGATCCATTTATTGGGTGGTGGGAAGGTGGAAAGGGATTGTACACACATGCCTAATTAAACTTTTAAAAAATAATATTTCTCGTTTTCTGTCCTTTAATATTTCTTTCCAAACAACTTATCATTTAACTAATAAATCCAAATTGTTCATTTATAATTATTAAAGTCTTACATTGGTGGTAGCACTAGTAAATTTAATTTTAAAATAATTATAAAAAGGAAGTTATTTATTTTAAACAAATTAAAAGAGTTCAAATAAATTCATTTCAATAAAACCCAAAATTCTAATTTTTTTTGAAAATCCAAAATGTAAAAAAAAAATTAAGGGCGATATAAATATAATTTTCAATTTCTAAAAGCAAAAGATATTTGTTTAAAATTAAATTTTAAATTCTGAATCATTAATAAATCGCAAAAATTTATAAAGTAGAAAGAAAAATGAATTTCAAATAATATTAAGAAGGTCAAGTGAACGAAATTTTAATAATATAAACTCTTAAATTGGCCAAAAATACGAAATTTATTCTTCCTGTTAAATCCATCTTAATATGAAAATTTCATATTCCAGTATCGGGGTTCGAATTAAGAACCTTCTGTTAACTAGGGAGATACTTTTCCTCTGAGCTAGATGTCTACACGAAAATCGTTGAAATTAAGTTTTCTTTTAAAATTTAAATCGCAAAAATGGACGGAGGACATTGAAAAAAAAATTTATAAAAATTATGGATTTTTCAAATTTTATGATTTGTTGTATACCAAGAAGTATTCAGGTATAACTACACAAAATTTGAAGTCTCTGAATTATACAATTTTTGTATGAGGATTCTGTGACGGACGGGCAGACAGAGGAGAGAGACGTATAGGGTTTCATCAGGACCCTAAAAATGAGGAATAACTTATACTGACGAATTTTTCGGAAAGTGATACATCAGAAATACTGGATTAAGAGCCTACACTAGTCACTGAAAAAGACTCGAATGATAATGTTAAGTCTATGAGAGCGTTTTTTTTTTTTTTTTTTTTTTTTTAAATATTTCGCTCAAATTTTATTTTATTTTTTCCGTAGGATAGCTGAGAATGATCTACAACTGGGCTAGATTTTACTTTTTCAATTTCGGATTCAGATTAAAAAAATAAAATAAATAAAAAAAACTTTTGGAGCAGGTTAGGGATTATTCCATGGTAACTTACATTGCATTTTGAACTATTTTCAGTAATTTTAATTATATAACACACCAAAAAAATTATTCAAAATGTAAATATGACATGGTTTGCTAATTAAACTTATTAAAAGCACAATTTAGATGAAAATTACCTAATTTTAATGTTATTTCTTAAATTTTGGTAGTTTTATTTACTGGTAACTGCCATTACTGAAAAAGGAATGTAAGTTACCATATAAAGTGTAATTTTTATTATCATATTTTAGGTAAATTTCATCCGAATTGACCCTTAGATATGCTTCTTTGACAAATCATGCTAATTTTATATTTGAATATTTTTTAGTGCTATATTACTAAAATTACTGCAGTAAATTGTTCTAAATGTAACGTACGTTACCATGGAATGACCCTCAGAAAAGTTCTGAAATTGAAACTATCCTAATATAAAACAAATATAACCAAAATCGAAAAACTAAAAACTAACCCCGATGTAAATCGGCATTAGCTATCCTTTAAAAAAAATTCATGTAAAAATACTAAAATTTGAGCGAGATATTTGAAAATAGCGCCACATATACTTAACATTATCATCCGGGGTTTTTTTAATGACTCGAGCGGCATTTTAAGAAATCGATTTTCGCAGTTATTAAAAGTTTAAGTTGGTGATCCCAGTTTCTTTTGACTAATGCGTCAACAAACCGTAAAAAGTTTTCAAAAACGTATGCATGAAGGGATATTTGATAGATTTGGGATTGCATTTTATGTTTAAAAATCATACATAGGTATTGATCCAATCAATAATTTCAAGGTTGGTTTCACTTTCATGCGCATTTTTTATCTATTTTGGTAACATTAAACACAGAAATAAAATTCAATGACTATGCAAAGTGTGTGAATCAGTAAATAAGTATTTTTTATTTCATTTCTTTTTGACAGATATTTTAAAACTATACAATTGTTGGTTTAATATTTCATCATCCTTAGATGTAAATTCAAATTTGGCTTAACTAACTCTTCTTATCTCAAAAATAATAACTAAAACTAGTCGTAAATGTCAATCTAAAAACTTTCTTCTGTCTCATATATGTTAATACCTCCAGAAAAAATGATGCACAACAGCGTCACGGTTAGGTGATTTACACCAAAATTTAACAGCAACAATTTGTATGAAGTTCTAACTGATTCTGAAGTTTGAAGAAAATCCCTGCGATTTGTTTTTTAGACAGAATCATTGCAGAAATCAGGGACTAAATGATCTTACTATTATCATGAACTTACTACTTTTGGAGTTATAAAGATTTTTCTTTTACACAATTCGGCATTACTTGAGTAGTTTGGCGTTTTATAAAATTTGTCGAAATGGGTTCATCAGCAATTCGTTAATAGAAATCACTATGAATTAAAAATATCAAGCAGGATGGTCGTTCTGCCAAGCCAAGCTAGAAAAAAATAATATGCCCGCCAAACGAACAAATGCCAAGAACATAACGACCGCTTCACTGCTTAATATACTCGAGACAACTTTCCCATGTTAAATCGACCAAACATGGCATTTTAAAATTTCGGATATTTAAGAAATGAAGTATCGCAGAGAAATAAAACAAAAACTAGAAGAATTTAGTGATGAAAAGCTTCAATTTGAGATCAAACTCATATTTATAAAATAATTATTAAAAGAGATAGAGGATTTTTAAAAAACCGTCGAGATACTGAAAATGAACACTTTTTTCTTCGTCAAACAATTTTATTTCAATTAAGGTACAGACTTAAATAAGGAACAAAAAGAAGTATAGAATGCATTTTCGGATAGGTAATTATTCAAGCTACGTGCTTTTGTAAAATTCAATTAAAAAAAAGCAAAATTTCTGTCCTTAACAAGCAAAAAACTGCTAATTAATTAACAAATTATGCCAAAGTGTGATAAACCCGCCAACCGTATACTAGTTACATTATAGTAAAGCAAATCACTTTAAATGCTGCCACTTCAAGTTTCATATGCCAATCAGATGTTTTTCTTCAAGATTATTTTTCCAAATAAAACAGTGTAAAAGTTCATTTTTAGGAAGATCTTTAAAATAAAACCATTTTTTTGAAGGAAGAGATATCTTCTAAAGTGTAGTCATTTAAAATTATTAGCATTTAAAGTTTCATTCCTAATGTAAACAAAACTTTTGAAAAAAAAATTGAGTTGAGTGTGATTTTTATATAAAAAGAGAACCATGGTAAACGATATTCGCTTTATGTGTGAGCAAAGAATCAACATAGATAACAACTTTGACGTCATTGTACGATGAAATACAATTTTACCATAAAGTGTTTATTTAAAGAGGGTAATCTCTCGAACTACTGAACCAATTGTACCGACCGAACCAACTTTGTGCATTTATATTAACCAATAGTATTTTATATCATGTCGATTTAAGGCCATCTTTCCACATTTTACGCAAATTTTTAACCAATATTTAACCCGTTACCATCCAACGATACCATATAGATTACCTACAACTGGACAAAACTTTTAAATTTCAACACCAGTATTTAAGTACGGAGGTGTCTGCTATCTAAATGTCTGAATAAGTAACAATTTTGGATTCTAACAACGAATTTGGGTAGATTAGAATTTAATGTCAAATGCGAAAAGATGGCCTCCAGACCAATATTAACCAGTTATAATCATCAATAATAAACTACAGGCATTTCATTTGCGGGAAGACAAACCAATCAGAAAATATCTTTGGCTCCATTTTCCTAAGAATAAATGAATTCATGTTTTTATTAGCACTTTCCAACAAAGTTGAAAAGTGCTTATGCATTCGGTTTGTCTGGCCGTCTGTCCGCGCTCTAACTCTGGTAAATATACTCGGATTGTCATGAAAATTTTGGACGTTATTTAGGTTTACCCTAGCACGAACCCTATTGAAAATGAAGTTTCTACCGCGATTAATTTATTTACAGGGACAGTCAAAAGTTTTCCATTACATTACGGCCTATCGGGAAAAACCGTTTCAAATGAATTGTAACGTTTATAACACTTTCCGAAAGTTTTAAAAGTGCTTATGCATTCGGTTTGTCTGTCCGTCTGCCCATCTCTCAGATTATCCGTCTGTCCGCGCTCTAACACTTGTAAATATACTCGAATTGCCCTGAAATTTTTGTATGTTATTTACGTTTACCCTAGCACGAGCCCTATTGAAAATGAAGCTTCTACTAAGATTAGCTTATTTACAGGGAGAGTCACAAATTCTCCATTACATTATGGCCTATGGGGAAAAATCGTTTCAAAGGCGTTTTAAAGATGTTAACCCTGTCAAACATATTAAAATTTACGTGCATTTAAGAGGTGCACTAAAATATGCATTCTATAAAATATGCGGTGAAAATATAGTATTATTATTATATTGTATTGTATAGTATTATTATTATATATAGTATTATATTGTATGGACCGTGAAATATTTTGAAATTTTAGTTTATTTATATTATGATTATGGAATTTATTTGACGGTTCCGAAACATGTCAATGTCTTTTATTTTTATTATAACACCTTTCTTAAGTAAAATTAAAATTTTTATTAAAATGCTTATATAAAAGGTGAAGGTTTTAAAATCTGATGATTTAAAAAATCAATTGGATTTAATTAACTTTTTATCATAGTATTATTCCTTTAGAGGGCCACACAAAAGAATTCCATTGGATAATGATAAAGGGGGGAATAGTGTGCGATATTTTTAAAATATGTATAACAAAATTGATATATGTCACTGAGGCTTAATATAAATTATACGATACTGTCTTGCATAATATGAAGTATATTGCATTTACAGGGACACACAAAAGATTTCAAATAGTATATTCCTTCCGACGGACTGTATATGTTTCCGATGATGGTTGATGGATGGATGTAATACATTTTAAATATGATATACGTATTTGAGTTTCACTAAATCTTTGTACATTATAAGGGTGTGTATAAATGTTATAGTTGATATACAGGGCTATTCAAAAGAGCTCGCCAACGTTACTGAGTATGAGCGTAAATTACTTAAAGGTGGTTCTTAAATAAGATGTACATTTTTACGCTTAACTCCATTCAGTTTACAAAGAAATGTTTGCAGAATATAGATAAAATGATATACAGGGCCTCGCAAAGAATTGTGGACATGGACACCTATGAATGATAATTTATAACAATGTGATTTCAGTTACTTTAACAATTTTAGTTTAAAATGAATTTTAGCTTCTTACTGCCGTGTAATAAAGGTACAAGGTAAACTACAGGGCTGAACAAAAGTTTTCAAGTTTGTTTGCCATTTATTAGTACAAATTGCTCAAAAAGCTATTTTAAGCTTTTCTCTTGCTAAACTGAATTTTTCCATTTTATAATATGCATATCAACAGACAGATCAAATACATGGCTGTTCAAAAGTATTGGAATACATATTTGGCTATATACCCTTATTTTCCTAATTAACGAAGCTTTTTTAAAGATTTCATGAAGTGTTGGAAAGTGCTTCATAATATATGCTTAACGCATGATTTTTCTTACTTGTTAAATTAGCTATGCATTTTTATGCTGAATTATATTTAGTGTACTAAAAGATGTTTACTGAATACAGATAAAACGATTTACAGGACCACGCAAAAATTTAGATATATGACCGTCAAAAGATGATAATTTTTGGAAGTGTGATTTTACTAGTTTTAAGAGTATTTCAGTCTGAATTAAATTTAAGCTAAATAGTAGTGTGAATGTAAAGATAGCAGATAAAATACAGGGCTGTAGAAATGTATTCAAGTAAATGTCCATGTACAGGCACAAATTGCTGAAAGAGAAATTTCAATTTATTACTCATTTGCTGGCTAAACTAGATTTTCGTATCGCATCTAACTAAAATAGCAACTATAGATCTATATTTTATTTAGATTCTATCAGTTTTTTCAAAATTTTCATATTTATAAATGATAAATTACTCCAAGAAATAAATGATATGTAAATACAATGTACACAAATATTTCTTACTTCCTACTTATAGAGGTTCTACGAGAACTCTCTCCAATTTAAGTGAGCAGATTATTTAAATTTTATATAATCTCTTTAAAAAAAAGAAGAAGAAGAAGAAGTGATATCTACTAAAAAACACTTTTCAAAAGTAAAAAAAAAAAAAAAAAAAAAAAGCCAAGCAAGAAAAAAAAAAGATGAAAGTTGTGTCTAAAAATGGTCTGATATCGAATTTCCAAGCTTATATTATGGTAATTATTTAACATTTTCCATTAAAAAAATTACTATTTCTAAGTCAATGCCTTTGCATATGCTGATAGAAATCCTTTTCTCTTGTACTAAAGACATCGTAAACGTGTTTTAAAAATTCATGCATGATGGGCTTGGGGACCATCTTTTTATATTTTACACAAATTTCCAAGTCCCAAGTTTGTAAAGGAAAGTGTAGTAAGTTTACATTAAGTATACAATTTAGAACTTTTGATTTTAACTATGGACAAACATATTTAACACGTTACCGCCCAGCGATCTATTTATAGATTATCTACAACTAAACAAAACTTTTAAATTTCAATACCAGAATTTTAGTACAGAAATGTCTGCTTAAGTAACAATTCAGAGTTTTAAATTTTAACTATGGATTAGATATACATAGAAATTAGTATACAATATGGAAAAATGGCCGCCAAGCCCATCAAGGATAATTTTAAAACATTTCAATTTTTATAACACATTTACGATGTATTTAGTACAAGAGAAAAGGATTTCTATCAACATATACAAAGGCATTGACTTAGAAATAGTAATTGTTTTAATGGAAAATGTTAAATAATTACCATAATATAAGCTTGGAAATTTGATATCAGACCATATTTTAGACACAACTTTCATCCTTTTTTTTTTTTTTTTCCTTGCTTGGCTTTTTTTTTTTTTTTTTTTTTTTTTTTCTTTTTTCTTTTTTAAACTTTCGAAAAGTGTTTTTAGTAGATTTAAATATACGTTTAAATTTAGTTTTGGAATTGCAATGCAATTTATAAATAGTTTCCACTATTTCATTTTCATATATTATATTATACATATGTATGATAGGTAAGTATTACAGTAACCCCCAACGACTAGTTTATGTTAAGATAGTAAAAGATAATATTTAGTTGATAAACTTAATATGCAATGAACGAAGTCGGTACTGTAGACGAATACAAGATGAGATATAAGATAGAGCGAGTGAGAATGAACTGCTAACATCCTATAGAGCGGTAGGTAATAAACAATTATTCGCTGTGATATGTTTGGTGACAAGGCCGCTGTGACATTGGAAGTAAGAATCGACCGAAACAGGTTTGAAAACCATTCTATTTTCGGCCGAAGACGAATGAAAATGTCCCGAATTTTTTTTTAAATATAATTAAAGGTGCATATATACACATAATTATTAATTAATTATATGGTGTTTATTAAATATGCATAATTAATAATTAATTTGACGCTCGGTATGTTGCTTGTCTGGGTCTCGAGCAACACTTTTTATTTTCATATAAAATAAATGGAAATTAATTCATCAATGACAGAGAATGTGTTTTCTAACTATACAAATTTCATCTAAAAAATTATTTAAAATCTTGAAAAATTATTTTGCTTACATACGTCGATTTACCTTTTACGATGATTTTTGTTAATAATCATTTGCTTTACTAGAAATTTCTCAAACAGTATTCAAAATATTTCTGCGGTTTCAAACTGAAAATTTTCTGTAACTGTTATGACTATAGCAATAAAGAGCACGTTAAAAGCGTCTTCAATTTTTAGTCCATATGCATTGCTGGCTTTATAGTTTGTAGTCACGTCTTGAGTCAGTGATGACTGATAATTATTATCAATGAAGTTGGTTGCTATAGGTAAAGAGTATTCCATTTGAACGATACAGCTCAGATTAATGAGTAATATTGAACATCTTCAAATGAAGAAACGAAACTTTCGGAATACAGATAGTTTCGGTCCGGCTGAATTTTTAGCAGCATTTTGCTGAAAATGAATTTTTGACGAAACTCAGAATTTGGGCTGAAAACGAAAAAGAAATCGAATTTTTGGTCGATTTGTAATTGAAATCGACTTGGTTTTGCGATTACAACAATGATATTACACAGCTCCCAGTGTTGAAAATACATTATAATTACTTTTTGACTGAATGGCAACGAAACTGTTTATATTTACTGGAATGGAATTTTCCTTAAAACATAGACTGGTCAATAAGTTGAATAAAATTTCGGTTTGAAATATCGTTGTGAATAATTATAATTATTAAAAGTCTGATGGAAATAAAAATGAATAAATAAGAAAAGTAAGACTAAGTGCAACAATATTCACAAAGATATTTCAGATACAAAATAATAGCCTAATCAGGCAGTTGATAATGGAATTTCTCCTGTCAGTCAAATATCTTCACTACAATTTATTTAAACGCAAAAAAAAAAAAAAAAAAGAAAAAAAAAAGAAATTAAAACATCGCAGTGTGATCGCAGATCGCACAGAGGGTTTCGTTTAATATTTCTTTGAAGACAGCTTATCATGTAATTAATAAATCGACTGTTAATTTATAATTATTAAATTCTTACATTGATGGTAGCATCAATAAATTTAACTTTAAAATATTAGCGGAATTATAAATAAAATTTTAAATTCCTAAAAACGAAAAAAAAATTAAACGAAATTTAAAATGCTGAATCATTGATAAATTGCAATAGTTTTTAAAATAGAAGGAAAATTGAATTCTAAAACAGTATGAATGTTAGTTATTATTTTTCAGAGCATAATAAACCCTTAAATTGGTAAAACAAATACGGAAATTCTTGTAATTAAATCCATGGGAATATGAAAATTTCAACTTTCAGAACCGGGCGGGGTTCGAACTACGAACATCCTGTTTACTAGCGAGATGCTTTACTTCCAAGCTACGATGTCTATACGATACACATTTAAGGTTCTAGAATTTAAAATATTTTTCTTATAAAATTTTAATCGCTAAACCAAACGGATGACATTGAAACAAAATTAATTAAATTTACAAAATTTTTTGATTTGTCCTGTGATACGAGGTATTTAGTTGTATATATACATAATTTGAAGTCTCTGAATTATATAATTTTTGTGTATGGACTCTGTGACAGACGGACAGACAGAGAACAAAGACAGATAGAGTTTCAACAGATGAACGAAGCCTAAAAAACAAGCTAACAAAACAAACTAGCAAAGAAAGAAAACTATCCTCGTTACTTCGTTACATTGTTACATATTTCCATTAAACTAAAATTGTGAAAGTTCTGATGGAAAATGAAAAAAAAAAAAAAAAAAAAAACGAAAAGGGATCTGTGACTTTAAAGTAAGAATATAAATTCCCTGTCAAAAAAAAAAAAAAAAAAAAAAAAAAAAAAAAACCTTCAAAATGAATCTTATTATCCTCAACGTTAAATTTAGCCTCAACACTCTTACATATTTATGTTACGGTACATTCCAAAATATTATAAAAGATCTTAGATCACGTAGACGAATATTACCGATTGCTATTTGGGAAACACTGCTCTTAAAGAAAACGAAATCATCATGTTTTGCATGAATAACGGGGAAGGGCTGTATAATCACAAAGGAAAGTAAATCTATTCTCTAAACCTAATTTTCTAAACAATGGCTTACAAAGTTTGTTTGCATTTCAAACAATGTAGCAAAAGTTGTTAAAGGATAATTCAAAAATAAATTTTGCGGTATTATTAAAATTTTAAATTAAATAAAGATTGAATAATAAATGTAAACAATATAAAGTGTTTAAACTAATATTTATATTACATTTTGATTGTTTGTTTTAAGTAGAATCACCTGTTGTCTGTTTTAAAATAGACGGGATTTAATTACACATAACGTGTAAAACTTATCATAATAAAAATGAAGGCTTCGGAAATCAAAGAACAGCCTTCCGTACACATCAGTACAATGATGAGTGCGTCCCACCAAAAAATAGAGCAATTACATTCAAGGCTAATCTAAAATACTCTCAAATGTTCTTCCCACATTTTTTTTAAATGTGAAACAATAAAATGTAAAAAAATACAGAAACTAAAGTATTAATTATATATTTAATTTAAAATTTAAATTATATTTTTATTATTCATTTTATGAACTTTTCAAACAATAAACTTAAAGTTTGACTATGTTTCTCCCTAACCACTCGCCACCCTGAACTATTAATAATAGTATGAAGTACACAGTGCTGTAATTGGGTGGGAACGTTGTTCCCACAAATATTTGGCTTGTTAAAAAAAATCGTTCCATGCGCATAACCAGTAAAGGGGGGGGGGGGGTGCCCGGGTCTCTGTCTTATCTCACTGCTGTAAGAAAATTTATAAATCTTTTTTTACCATTAGATTTAATTTTGAACCTCTTCTAATATCCCTCACAAAAACAAAATTGTGTTTGGGCCCTTTTTAAAAAATACCACACAATTATACCTTCTAAAATAAAAACTTGTTTAAAACGAAAATTCGAGAAGTCTCATGAGGTTCCATTTTAACAAGTTTTATTATATAAGATATTGTTTGTACCCAACAGGTCCGGGTTAAAAAATCTGGGCAGCCCCCCGTTCAAAAGGCTGGTAACGCCTATGCGTTCGCCAGCATTTTTTTTTTCTTTTTTTTAGCGAAACGATAATTTATGCTAGTTTTAAGAAAATCTGATTTACTTGCATCCATTAGCCGTGTAGGACCTCCCTAAATATGTTTTTGTCTTGAACAATAAGTGAAATCTTGGTTGTAATCAGGAAGAAAATTCGCTATTGAGACAGCTTGTCGTAAATCAGAGAGCACTGAAAACATCTCTCATTATCAGTGAAAACTCCTAAGATAGATGTACCAGTAATAACTATATGGATTTTTTTTTTCAATTATTTCAGTTTATTTTAATTGGTATTGAAAAACGTTACTATGAGATTGATTAAATATTGCTTTTAGATGGATGCTATATAAATACAATACTATAAAAAATAGAACGTAATAATTATATATGTAAATAGAAAAATAAGTTGGCTTTTGGCTAAATGTTTTAAACGGGATTTTGGTTTAGTAAAAATCTTATAATCAGCATATATTCTATGAAAAGTGAGTTCCCACAGATATTTTTTCCAACTACACCACTGAAAGTACATCAGACTATTAATAACACTATTAATAAACTATTAATAGTACATCAGACATGAAAGAATAAAACTACATCAGGTTTTGGAGAATAATGGAAAAACCTTCAGCATCATAACAAGGCACCTGAAAACCAGAGGCCGTGCCGTAAATCCGGCACTGGCGAAGATATACACATGGCAATAAAATACAGAAGGATTTAAAATAAGGTACCCTGGGGTAATAACGCCACGTTAAGGTTCTACCAATTTTCACGGCTCAATTTTAGTTTGTATTTTTCAAACAAATATATGATTTGATACAGCAACTCATTGACTATCTATTTAAAAAAATAATTTAACAGATATGTATTCATAAATTGTAATGGCGTGATTTCTTGACCAATGCTATTTGGCGTTATTACCCACCTATATGGGTAATAACGCCATGCAAACAAAACTATGAAATAAGATGGAATAATTGCATGTAGATTGCCCAATTCTAAAAATACAAACTCTACAAACTTAGAAATTGACAAATTGCATTCTAAGCTATTGAAAATGTTCAATTTTTTGTGAAAGTGTAAGAAAAATAAAGATGTGGTGTGTATGGGGGGGAGGGGGGGAGGATGGGGCAAAAGAATATCAGACCGTGAGCTTCTTTTTGCTTAAAAAGGACCGCTTAAATAGAATTATTAGAAACATTGCACAGTTTTAACTGTATTTATTTGAATCAGTATTTAGGATGTAGCTCGGCCACTGTAGGGAATCAATCGGGGTATTAATGCCAAGGATTGGCGTTATTACCCCGTTATAGTTATTGCGCTGTACATTTTAAATTACAAATTATCTAGAGAAGATATCCAAAATCTTCAACAACATTTTGAAAGTCCATGAAATGTACTACAAATTTATGTAATTAACAAAGTATTTCCGGATAAAAAAAAATAGTCTTCACATCATAAAACGTATCTCGCAAATTTTAGATCAAGCGTTAATTTTAGTTGCTTGTAAAAACAATAAGACCTAAAAATGAAACAAATTAACTTGAAGCTGTTTTTTGCGATTTATATGACTCAAAACTCTTCTGCACAGAGCACATGGGTGTCATTTACCAGATTATTTCATAATTATGCAAAATATTAGCACTTGGCGTTATTACCCCGCCTGGCGTTATTACACCAGACCACCTTATATTATTTTTTATTGTATTGTAAAATTATGATGCCATTAAAGGCCTTCCTCTACAAGCTTTGCTTTTCATTAAAGTAAATCCTGCTTAAAATCTACATAATAAACAATGAATTCTATAAAATGTCATTAAATGCTAATATATTTTTTATATTCAGAGCAACTAATTAATGAAATGGAGATCTGATTATTAGGTGAAACTGTTTTGAGAGCATGCTCTTCATTACCATTGCTGTTATTAACATTTTCCTCGAAGCTAAAGAAACATTGAAAGATGTTTTTCTTCTCGCATCCGCATCAAAGACGATTTATTATTGCGACATATTTCTCAATCTAACTGCTATACAATTAAATTAGGTAATCTACTTTGTAAGTGAATTTTTTCTGAAAAAAAAAAGTGGATTTTGTTTTATTGGCTTAAAAAGTTCTTTGAACCTTCCCGAATCAATTGGTATGCCCAGTTTCTTTTTCCCTGGGTGTTAGAAATAATTGTAAAAATTCAAGGGGAAACATCACTTGGACTACTCTAACACTTTATGCTTGATTCTGTTTTTATATTCTACTCGCACCACTATAATTTAAAAATAAATTTTGTAGTAGGTATGTGTTATCGAAGAACAAGTACAGTGATACCTGCCTGTGCTACTACTTCCATGAAGCTATCACTTCCCTGAACGGCCGTTTTTTCCATGGTATGAAATTTATTCCTTTATGCTCAATATTAATCTTACCTTCGTTCAAAGACCATACCAGTGGAACTTCCTCCATGAGCAACCAACTTCTTTGAACAACAAGAAACAAATTTCATTTATCCCTGGTCGCTTGGAGAAGGTAATGGTTGAAAAATAGTTAAGGAGAGCGCATTATATGCATCAAACTTCTAAACTAAGTTTAGAATTTTTTAAAATTCCCGTTGTGCCTTTTTTGGCAATGACTTTAACTCTGATGACAAATTAAGAATGGCGTTCAATAAACTCACCTACTCTATTCTGTCAGGAAACACTCAAACAAACAGATAAATTCATGTAATCGTCATTACTTGTTCCCCCCCCCCCCCTTAAAAAAAATCATTTATTTGGAAGAGTTCGAAAAGACTTGGAAATAAAAGTTATAAAAGATAAAATCTCTAAGTCAAATGTAAACGCCAATGTATTCATTTTTTTAAACGCTTCAGTAATTAACTTATGCAATTTTTGTTTTGATACTAAAACTTTGCCGATATTTAGAGCTCTAGCGGCCAGTCCGCTCAACCGATCGAAATGAAATTTTAGACTTAGCTATTCAGATGTATGAGCTCGAGATTCTGTGAACGGCAACAAAATGGCGCTCACGGTTACGGTTATAGTTACAGAAACTCAAAAATTTCCAATGGCAACATCGCAAAATGCTCAGAGCATGCGAAAACCCTAAAGAGCGTTGGAACCGTACGTGTATCGTAAGAAACGGACATGTTATGCATGCACAAAAAACTGTTCTGCGAATCCTCCCCCCATAGAAAAAAGTCGATTGGGGCGCAAGGAGGAAATTCGCACATGACACAGAATCAGTACACTAATCTCTGATTACAATACAGATCGGAGAAAATAAAGCTTTTATTTTGATTACACATTTTTCACATGGGTGCAATCACAGGCAATTGCATGGTGCCGCTTTGCTGCGAAAAATACTTCGAAAAGTATTTTTTTAAAAGTTCGACCAGCCTCCCAAATGAAGCAATACTTGTAACCTAATTTGATTAATTTTGCTTCCCCATCAACGAGCTGTGGTATTATTACCTCTTCGGAAGGCACCGTAGCATCGCAACAAAGGCAAGCGATCCCTCTTTCTGACCATCAGCGATAAGCACCATCCTTGTGGCTTTCGACACAGCGTCGCATCTTTGGAGCGGCCTGCGCAATAGTTCATCTGGCCTGATCTCGGTCTGCGGCCGTGAATTCGTCCCTTCCGTGATTTTGTGGATACCATTCTTCGAGCTTCAAGGGCCAACTATAATAACAGCATTTCCGAGGGAGATTCCCAGCTTGACGAGGTTCCGCGCCCAGTGGAGCAACAAACACAGGAACTTTCGACTCCATCGATCTGAACTTTTTTTTCAGTGAACTTTGTTGCGAGAAGTGTCGTCCAAAAAACAAATCAGAGACTATGTGAACTTTTATTTCGGCTATCATAAGAAGTGATTTAAAATCTGTAATTCCTGTCCATCCATAAGATTTAGCGTTATCAGAGTATCAAATATGAAGTTCATCATTCCAAGTGGCCACTGGAAACCATTTTACAACTTGTTCCTATAAAATAAAGTAATGTTTAAGATAATTCTGCGTGATTTATTATTAAGGGTGAGTGTTTGTTTTCATTTTCATTTTACTTTATTTAATTTCAGCTGTCTCAAGTAACAAACTTAAAAATTAATGAATTTAATTTAATTTTTGTCACAACGCATTGTACCATTTTGCGACACGCGCTGCTGGCTGTATTTGGGGAACTAGCTATCCGGTGATATAATTTTTGGGCCAAATTGTTTATTTTAATAAGTATTGGCTGCTGAAATATTGCTGGAATCGCGGCTCCCCAAATACTGTTATAGCAGATTCCAAATTTTATCAAAATCGGCCGGGTAGTTTCCGAGGAAACGGATCTTAAACCTCAGATATTTCACATGGGATAGCATTCGGTCTTGTTTTTTCTTAGTCGCTTCATACCCCAGGATTTATTTATACATTTTTTTAAATTTCAGTTATGAATTTATATTAACAAACTGATAACTAAAAAAGATTGAAAAGCGAAAAAAATTAAATTTTATTTTTTGCACATAAAATTTCATGATACATGAGGACTCAAAAAGTACTTTTTTCACAATTTTTTGTGATGCATCGGATATGAAGAGGTTAAGAAAATGCAAAAATGCATATTAAAAAATCCACATTTGTTAAAATTTCTTCTGCATGCGATAATAAAGCAATCGTTGAACTCAAAGAAGGACATTGTGTTGTATTTTCTAAGAAAACGTACGTTCTTTTAGGAATGAAGATCATATGAGATATAGATTTCTGATTGTCTAAAAGAATAGATATGATATGGAAACCACGTCTTTAGACCATAAATCCTTCCCTTTCTTTTAATTAAAGTATTAAATGAAAATAAAAGTTAGGGTTATAAGTCTGTAGACTCGAGCTGCCGAATAAATGCGAACTATAAACGAGTATAAGATACATGAAAGATACTGAATACACTTAAAACATATCCATAAAAGTTAATAGTTTTCTGTAAACCATAAATATTGACTTATTCAAATAATGCTTATTAATCCAAATAATGACTTAAAATATTTCATGTAGACATAAATTTTAAAATTGGCTTAAACAAAAATTTAAGATTTTTTTTTTTAAATGCAATTTTTTATTACATAACTTACATCCGGTTGATTGAAATTTGGATAAGTAAAACTTACAGTATAGATCTGCAATTGAGGTTACATTAACTTTTATATAAGGTCTCTGACAAAAACTCTACGGACGTAATAAATAAATAAATAAAATACTATGCTATTTTAAGGTGAAAAATATCAAGTTATCTATTTTAGACACTAAAATTTTTAATCAATTTCTTTAAAATGTTCCTTAAAACTTTTTATTGCAATAAAAATGTCATTACTTTCTCTTTTTATTTTATTGGCGATTCTCTAACAAAAGAATCACTCAATTTAAGAGAAAATTCCCCAAATTGTGTTCCTTTTTGATACTAAAAATAAAATACGTAACTGACCTTGTAATCAGGTCAAAGTTTCGATTCTAACATATCTTGACCAAAACAACTACTCCAGTTAGTAGCATATCCGCATTTCATCAGCAATTATTTCGCCTCTATCACCTGGAGCCATATTCGATCTCTATTAGAAAGTGATTTAGGTTTCAGTAAGAATTTAGGCCTCTTTCTTTGTCACACATGAGCTTTTTTTTCCAGCATGGTGAGAAGAAAATTAGGAAGCTGTTAAATGGCGATCAGGAGTAGCATGATGAGGAAGACGAAGATAATAGGCTTGTTAGCAAATTTACTCTCTGGTGCTCATCCATTGAATTTAAATCTGGCCAACTTGAACAAAGCATACCTTCCTTGGATAACGAGATGGTAACGTGAAGAAATCGGGGTTATGTTTTTGTACGTATGAAGATGGAACTGAATTATGAGAAAGAAAAAAAATAGCTGAACTACTTTCTGAGAGAAAGCAACGTGTATTTTCTTATGTAATAAGTAGTATTAAAGTATGGTAATCCAGTTCGTAAAATTTATTTACACTGTTAAAAATGAGAAAGAAAAATCTGTTTATTTTACAGCAAAATGTTGTCAGTCAAGATACAAGTAAAAAACAGTTGAATTTACAAAAAAATCTGCAACCCGATTATTTTACTGCACTTGTTAAAACAACAAAACGTTCCTAATAAATGCAGTTTTTTCATCCGATGAAATTTGTAAACTGTTTATTTTCTGGGTAAAATCTGTTTACGTTAGAGAAAGTTCGAAAAAGTTTTGTAATGAACACATTTTTTTTTCATTACAAATATACTGTCGTCTTCTATATATTTGTTTATTGCGTACAGAGAGCCAAATCATTTATCTACTTGATTTTATCCCGTGAAGAAAAATCTTAGATAATGCATGTGGGGTCAGTGGGGATAATTATGATCCCCTCCATATTGGACAAAACTGTGTATGGTAAAATTTATTCCATGCTTAAATATTGACCTCATAATTCATTTTTCAACTTAGATATTCTTTATCACTAGTCTGAAGCATTTTTAACATCCAAATAGCACTTTGGAACAAAGTATACCAAAATGTTTAATAAATGGACTTGTTAATTTCGAGTTAAATTGCTTGTTAATTTTGTGTTATTACTTTCAAAGAAAGTGCATAGGGAAGCATAAAGAGAAAATAGAGTGGTCATAATTTACCCACAGTGGTCTTAATTTTCCCAAACATTTGTGACTGTGAGATTATGATGGGATAACTGTACCAGCCTTTTAATCTGAAAAGGAAAACAATAAAAAGAATACTGCCCAGTTAAACTGAGGGCATTGAGCTTACAGGCTACGCATACTAATTGCACATTGCAGCCTTATATTTTCAAGGGTTATTTCCGATCGAAAAAAAAATCAAAGGAGGGGAAACAGCTCCCCCTTTCCCCCTTTTATACTTATTCATTGAACCCCCTAAACTAATCAGGGACATGCTTTATCATATAAAAAATCTATATCCAAAATTCAGAGCAAACCGGAAAATTCTTAATAAAAACCCATTTATATAATTTAAGAGGAGTTATCCCCCTCTCTTTTATTCTTAACCATTAAACTTCCAAAAATATTCAGAGATTTGAACAAAATCTGATTATTCTGCATGAAAAACCCATTTATATCAATTAAGGGGAGGGGCATTAGAACCCCCGTTCCCCCCGTTCACACTTATACAATGAACACCTAATACCAATCGCTGAGGCGCCTCATTAGAACGATCTTATACCTAAATTTTGAACGAAAACAGATCATTCTGAATGAAAAAGCCATTTATATCAATTAAGGGGAGGGGCATGAGCCCCCGTTCCCCCTCCTATACTTATCGAATGAACTCCAAAAACTAATCAGGGAAGCGCCTTATGGATATACCTGTAAACAAAATTTCAAGTGGATAGGATACTTTTATCATGAGTTATCCCGTTACGCACGTACCAATGTACATACAGAACGGGCGGGCACATAAGCTCTCTGGCTATGATAGCCTGTGAGCTAAAAAACAGTTATGAGAATTTAAAGAGATATTGCTAAAGGAAGTTACTTCCTATGTACTAAAAATATTCCTTTTCCAAACAGAAAAAAGTAAAAAAAAATAATAACTGTTGAATATGTACGAAATGGTCTTAATTATCCCTCCTGATCCTAACTTTTTATATAAGTATAGTAATTTTTATAGTAAAGAATGGTCAAAGAGTTCGTTAAATTTACTTACACACAAAAAAAAAGAAAAAACTGTTGGTTTTAGAGCAAATAGTTGTTATAACAGACGTAAATTTTTCATGTGGGTGAAAAAAGTCCGGTCCGGGATTCGAACGAGGGATGTATTGGCTGAAGCCGACTCTACCAATTTGCCGGATGCTCTATCAACTGAGCCATTCCGGACCAACACTAGTTCACCCAACTAACCTTAACCTTCTTCACTTACTTAGAAAATTTACATCTGTTATAATTGATTTACCGATTGATTAATCGTGTTTAAAAAATTAATCTAAATAGTTGTTGTAATAGTAGTTAAGATGCCAGTACAAAAACAGTTGAATTTACAAAAAATATCTGTAAACCGATTATTTTACTGAAAATCAGGAGTGTAGTCGTAAAAATAACAGAGGATATACGCTCTAAGCAGAGAGTATACGCTCAAGGCAGAGAGTATACCCTAGAGTGTGTTAACCACACTTTTCTTTGGAAACAGAAGGTATACGGTGTTTATTTTAAAAAATCCAGAGGGTATACGGCGTATACCCCTGTGTACCCTTCACTACATCCCTGCTGAAAATTCTTCTAAAACAAATGAAATAAATACAGATTTTAACTTTATGTCCGATGAAATTTGCAAACGGTTTACGTTCTGGGTAAAATCTGTAAAAGTTAGAGAAAGTTCGTAAGAAGTTTCGTAATAAATACAGATTTTTGTTCACAAAATACACATTTTTTTTTTTTTTTTTTTACTGTGTCCGGTTAAAAATCTTTTCCATAAAAACAACACACTATTTGTGTCATGTATCAAAAAGCAAACCATTTATTTATTTTATTTTGTCCTGTGAGAAAAAAATTATTTTGATAATAATTTACAAAAATAAATCTAGTAATCCGAAAATCATGAAACATTCCTTCCTCCTGTATATTCTTCAGGATGTTAAACATCGGGTTAAAGTTTAGATGTTAACGTTGTAACTAACAGTTTACCTTCTGCAAAATCAACTCACTTTTGTTTTCAGTGTATAATAATATCCTGTGTCCAAATGCGATAATGTTTGAAACAGGCAAAATGAAAACAATGATAATTTTCTGGTGTTTTAATTGAATAATTTTATTATTATTGTTATTAACTATTTGGAACATAGTTGTTGTCTTCGGTAGAGAACAGGAAAGTCTGAAGTTTACCTGAATCTTTTTATTGGTTGAATTCCGCAACTTATTTTATTTTATTCGTTTTCTGATTAGTCCATATTTAATGCCAAAAGTAGAATATCTATGTTGCCACAATGACAAAAAAAGTAATAAAAACTTTAGAAAATAAAAAAATTTGAAAACCATTTGTGATAAGGATTCCAAACCAATTTCATTTAAAAGTGTCTTTTTTTTTACTCTCTAAGCAACGGTGTAAGAATTTAAGATGCGCGATGTTTAGAAGTTAAAAAATTTGCAGTTCCGAAAATTGTAAAACTGAAATTTCATTTAAAATTTTTTATGATGGGTCAAGGAATATTAATGGATGTCCACGTCGTATGTAATATGAGGCGTTCAGAAGTCAGTTTGATTAACTCCATCAAACAAAAAGGCACATTTTAAACTTTTTTTTTTTATCTAGGAACATTAATGTTTAATGCATTGCGTATGTAATGTATGACTCATTATGATCATTATAAAAATGATTTTTATTATTATTATTAATTAAATGTAGAATTTATTTATGAGTCTCTAAAATTTTACTTTTTGAAAATATTATTTTCCAAATAGTCGTAGTAATTTGTTAGATTACAATTTTGTTTACTTCTTCTTCTTCTTCTCCTTCTTCTTCTCCTTCTTCTTCTTCTTCTTCTTCTTCTTCTTCTTATTATTATTATTATTATTATTATTATTATTATTATTATTATTATTATTATTATTATTATTTCTTTGTGCTCAAATACCATTTTTTGACATAGTGAAAATTGTCGTCGTTCGAACAATCATACACTGAATGTTATAATCCATTTTACATATAAAATAAGTAGAGTGTACGTATTTTTGCCATTTCATAGCCTTAGAAATCGAACTAATTCTTTGTGACATTCTGTTTATAATTTTATCCTTCATAATTATGCTTTCTCAAATAGTGATGATTAAACTATGTTGAATATTTTTACATGTTTGCTTAAAATCATTTCGCGAAATTTCAATAAAAGTTACTTTTTTAATATTATTTTAGATTTTAAAAAATCCACTAACTGTCAACATAAAATATGCATTTGTTTACGAATTTTCTGTTGTTTTAACAGAATTTTTAATAAAATAATCGGTTTGTAGATATTTTTTCAAGCTCAAATCAGCTGTTTTTTTCTGCCATCGTGGCTTACGATTTTCCCCCGTAAAATCAACATTAATTTTTTTGTTTTTTTATAGTATATGTAAATTTTTTGATTGTCTATTTTAAAAATCACATAACTTATTATGTAAGAAAGTACATGTTGCTTTCTCTTCAAAAGTAGTTCAGCTAATTTTTTTTCTTTCTCACCGTTGATTTTCGCCTTGATACATTAAAAATCAGAACCCAGATTTCTTCACGTCATCATACATTTTTTATCACCAATGAAATGGATTCATAAATGTAAAGAAAATTTTCTTAAGAGATTCGGATTGAAGCTGGATTTTGCTTTGAAAGTAAATGAAAACTGAATCAAATCCATTCTATTATAAAAATATATTTTAGATTACCTTTTCGAATAAACAATTCCTGTTATATATGGTAAAGACATCAATAAGGTCGAACTTCATTACGAATTAAGTGTACAATCATACTTCTAAATTACCTGCTTCCTATTTAGCGAAAAACAGTCACAAAAGGGATTAAATTGTATTCAACCCGTTAACGGCCAAATTATTTTTAAAACTTGATTTAACCGACATTGTTTTTACTTTAATCTATCTTTAAAAGAAGAAAGTATTGAATTCGTGAAAAAGTTCAACTTCCGGATTTGGATGGATTTATACGTTTTAGAAGATCCTCAACACGATTTGAAGGCTTTTAGAAAATGTCTCTCTGTGAGTCTGTATGTGACAAAAATTTTGTGGGTACTTTATCTCAAGAACTAACACACGGAATTTTACAAAACTTGAGATTCTGTTAGACCTTGATATAAGCTAGAGTTGATTAATTTGATTGCGTTTATGACTTTAAAAAACTTTTTACCAGCAATTCGGACATTAAATGCAAAATAAAAGTAACTATCTCAGTTAGTTAAACACGAAAGTTCAACATATGTGCAATGGTAAACAAGTGAATCCGCTACTTTAAAAAAAGTTCTGCCGATAAAACTATAATTAACTGTAAAACTATTATGCTTATTAGTATCCAGTAGTTATGTATTTTCTTCGTTTTCATTTTCCTTTCCATGAATCTTATAAGTTTGAAAAAAATAGGGATTCGCCAATTTATATGTAATTCAAGAACAACGAGCCAAAAAAAACTCAGATTTTTATACATTATACTAAATTATTGTCTCCCGCAAAAATAACATATCATGACGTTTAAAAATATGCATGACATTTAAAAATATGCAAGACATTTAAAATTTAAAAATTATGTTTAAATACACCCAGACGGTTTCGGTCAAGAATGATATATATATATATAATACCATTAAAAGTAGACAAGATTCACTATATCTTATACTATAATGCGAGCAAAAATTGTGTGTGTGTGTGTGTGTGTTTGCATAAGGTGTCAATCGGGGACTTCAATATGTATACACACCTTCAAACCTCGGACACACACTCAACCGGGGCCGTCCTCGGTTGGAAAAATTAAAAATTTCTGTTTTATATTGTTAAGTGATGTATTTTTAGTATCAAGACATTAAGATGAGCAATATTTTTATAGGTCCTCATTTGCCGGTATTTTAAAGTAATGTGTATAGCACACATGTGTGTCGCAGATAGGAGTGTGTATAAAGGAAATGTTATGTCCCCATTTGTGCGGTGAAAATACTGCTTAGCCAGAGATTAAAGACCTGTCACGTGAGTTAAAGGTCCGAGTAAGACGAGTCTATTCTTGATAATAGGATGAAGGCAGAGAAAAGGGCTTTCCCCTAGTACTGGTTTTCTAGGAATGGAGAGGGAAATAAATGCTACCAGTAGTTTCGTATTCACTTGTCCCCAAGATTTTAAAAAGAGGATTTTTCATCTTATCTAATAATAATACATTATTTTCTTTTCGAACGAACGAAACATGTTAGGATTTTTTAGACACTTAAACATGTTTTATTTTTATTTATATTATTTTTTTTAATATCATAATATGAAACAATTTTAAAAGGTATGAAAAATAAACACCCCTATAAAAGAAATGTTTTATTTCTTTTTTAACGTCCATTAAAATATAAATAATGATGGAATTTTCAATTGCATAAATAATTTATTAAAAAAAATAGTGTTAAGTAAATAAATAGTCATATTTACTGTAATTTCGCATACGTCATTGCAATTTTTTTTCTCAAATAAATTAAAAATTTTAACATCGATTCTTTAAAATTAAAAATACATTTATTTTCCAAAAGTTCAAAATTTTTGTTTTGAAATTTTCTTTTATTATTATTGGAATATTTTTATTTTGCCACAGTTATTCTATTTATATTTTATTAAATTATTTTCCTTAATGAAACTACTTAACATGTCGAAATAACATTTTAAAATACACAAATAACATAAAAAAAAATGGTGAAAATTTTTATCTGCCCTATTAAATATGAATACACTGAAATATTTTTAAAGATTTGTTTTCCAATTCAATTTCCTCATTACCTGTACGAAGACATTTTTGTCCATAAATATGAGGAAATCGCAGTAATTTTATTTAGATTACCCAAAGTCGAACAATGTTCTTTGCTTAACCATAAAAATAATTAATCTTTATGTAAATGTTGTTAATATTCGAGTTTTTAATCTATTTTTCGGATAAGTTTTAGAAGTTCTGGTCAATAAAAACAGAGGTTTTTTTTTTTTTTTTTTTCGTTCTGTCACCAATTTTTTGCATAATTTACGCGCTATAGAGCTTTCACGTAATCGCTGGGGGCCTTTTTTCAAATGTGGGGCATGAAGGGCGCTAGTGTTTTGGATAAGGGGCAAGAGGGGCGCTATTTTTAAAACTAAGGGGCAGGAGGGGTTGCTGTCAATCCATGTTTCATCAACAAAAATTAGAGTGCTTTTCTCTTTTCGGAATTGGTGAATACTTCGTAAATATTTCGTACGAGACAAATAAAAACAATGTCACTTCTTTCCAAGACACTTTCCCCAGCGGAATCCCATTTCATGAAGAACTTTCCGTAATGTATCTTTACCTTTTGAAAATTTGATAATTTCTTTTAACTTGGTTAACAATTTCGGAATTGTAAGCACTATTTCATCTTTCGTGTAGAATTCCTGGATAGTTCTTCGAATTACATCCAAATTAAAATCATCCAAGTTGACATTTTCTATGGTTGTCTTCGCTTTTTTCTTTTTGAGAGAAGCGAAATCACCCGAATTGTTATCGCCTTCTTTGCGAATTCTTTTTATAGTGCTCTCCGAAACACCAGCAATTAAGCAAGCTCTTCTATTTGCATGTGATAGTGAAACAGTGAGGCAACCTTTATCAGCTTCGTTATCACAATATTTTACAATATTATTTAAAATATTTCTGGTTGCACTATGAAAGTGCTTGCCTTGAGAATTTTTAGACTCTCTTAAATCCATTCAGTGGCGTAGCTAATTGGGGGGCAAGGGGGGCGTCCGCCCCGGGCGCCGACGCCTAGGCGCGCCAAATTGAGAGAAATTGTTATATATCTATATTGGGGTGGGGGCGCAAAATTTCTTGCTGGCCCCGGGCGCCAAAATCATAGCTACGCTACTGAATCCATTTTAAAGATGTAAGAGTGAATACAAAATAGCAATAAAAAAGCTTCGTTTGTGAAAATAACAAGCAGAATACAACGAGTAAGAAATAACGTTAGTAATAGTACAGCCAAAACAGGAATGACATGCGGTCAGGTCAGACAGGTTGGGAGAAACCTGAATTTCGTCCCTTCCTAATGCTTCCCTACCTTCGGAACATTCCATTATTTTGGCAGTATGCCAATCCAGTTCTTTAAACGCTGGTCCAGCAGTACATGTTTCACGGATTATGAAGAAAAGGGGTTAAACTGGTTTCAAGGGGCGGGGGGAAAAATACTATTTACTATGCCATAGTAATTTGTATCTTTTTTTCCACGCGTTGACTCAAACAGTTTTTTAAACGCACATACTTTGGGGCTATGTTTTCCAGTTTCTTTATTTATTTTTTTATTCTTTGCAAAGAGGAATCTCACCATATACTGGTTAGTTTAATGTAATGGAAAGTATTCAAATAATTTTTTGAATACAATATAAATGTATTATATTTACATTACTTATATTTATTATTCATATTTTTTTATTTATATTTAAATTTTTAAATTAGTATTTTAATATTATTTATAATTTTAACTATATGCAATAATCCATGGATTATTTTCTATTATAAAGTTATTTATTAATATTTTATTACATTAAAATTATATTTATACTTACATAATATATATATATATATATATATATTATAATATATATAAATAATAGTAATAATATAATATAGTAATTAATATATTAACATAATTTAATAATTAATTTAAAATAATAAAAATATGTAATACTATATAATAACAATAAATAAATTATAATAAACCATAATAATTATGTAATTCTTTTTCATTAGAAATTATCTTTTCTCATATTATAAATCGATTAAAAGCATTTGTAAAATTTTTGTTATTTAAGCTATTATTTATTTAAGACATTACTGTCATGCACGTTCTGCAGACCTGAAACTGATTTTTGCACGAGTCAGACAGCGACGGATAAATTGTTTCATACAGAGTTGTGACCGAGCAAGAAATTTTCTGTCGATGCAGACTTCGTAATATTTGAACAAACCTTTTCGTATTTTTTAAAAATACAGAGATTGAAAAGACTTGCATTGAATAATCATAGAGACAAATATTAATAAATAAATAAATAAATAAATAAATAAAAATAATATAACAATTTCTCTAAATTTCAAATTCAGCACTCCGACGAGGGAGAAGACGGGGTAATCCAATTTTTTACATTTTTTATTACATTTAAATTAAGGAAAAATATTCATAAAATTCATGTTTTAAAATATAGCCAGAGAATTACCTAAATTTCATATCTTAGAATTTTCAATATTCTTAGTCCTAGGGAAGGAACAGGGAACAAAATTTTAACATGTCATTTAGTTTTTTTTTTTTTTTTTTCAAACAGAAATTTTAAAAACTATTGCATTAAATCACTATAAACACAGATAGTTAAAAAACAATTTCAGGATTTTCCAAAATTTTTGCACTTTTTTTAAAGTGGGGGTCAAAAATGAGATTTTCATATTTGAAAGAAAGTATAGTTGATCATAATATTCTTGCTTTATTTGGAGACAATTGTTCATAAAAGTTAAAATTGTGGTAGAGAGCCTCTATTACGTCCTGGCTCCGGCATGTATTCCGTACTAATTCTCCGGTGGGTATTTCGTGCTCACTTGCTAGTGTGTTTCACGTCTTCGTTTTCCGGTGTGTATACGTCTTAACTCTCCGGTGTGTATACGTCCTGATTCTCAGGTGTGTATATGTCCTGACTCTCCGGTGTGTATCCGTCCTGATTCTTCGGTGTGTATACGTCCTGATTCTCCGGTGTGTATATGTCCTGACTCTCCCGTGTGTATCCGTCCTGATTCTTCAGTGTGTATACGTCCTGATTCTCCGGTGTGTATACGTCCTGATTCTCCGGTGTGTATACGTCCTGATTCTACGTTGTGTATACGTCCTGACTCTCCGGTGTGTATACGTCCTGATTCTTCGGTGTGTATACGTCCTGATTCTCCGGTGTGTATACGTCCTGACTCTCCCGTGTGTATCCGTCCTGATTCTTCAGTGTGTATACGTCCTGATTCTCTTGTGTGTATACGTCCTGATTCTCCGGTGTGTGTACGTCCTGATTCTACGTTGTGTATGCGTCCTGATTCTACGGTGTGTATACGTCCTGATTCTTCGGTGTGTATACGTCTTGACTTTCCGGTATATTTTACGTCTTGACTTCCTGGTGTATATCTCGTCCTCTTTTGCCGGTGTGTTTTAGGTCCTGGTTTACCGTTGCGTATACTTCGTGGGTTGTCGATGTGTATTACTTCTTCAATTGTCGTTGTGTATTGCGTCTCTGTTTGTCGGTGTGTATTCGCTATTCTTTTTCGGTGCGTAATATGTTCTCGCTTGTCAGTTGTATTACCATCTGGCTTGCTAGTAATATATTATAACATGGGCTTTCGTTTTCAAAAATGTAATGATTGTTTTTACTTGGGCCCACTCAATTCTCCGCTGTAAAATACAATCTATAACAGCTTTTCTGGCACAATTTTAGAAGGTGCAGATTTTTAGTAAGTAACATCACCTGAGCAGGATTTTTAATTTACTTCGGCATTCTTCGTACTCTTCGGAGAAGAGGGGGGATCATGGTTTCTGGGTTTGTCACAATCTCAGGAATGAAATCTTATTAAATGTAAAGTAAGTAAGATCCGAATAATTCTATGGGGGGGGGGGGGGAGAATTAATCGGGACGAGTCACACCTTTGTATCTCAATATAGATTTTTTTTATGAATAATGATGAAGTGGCTAATGTTGAACTTTGTATGCATTTTTTGTAAAAGTACGCATAAATTTTGTACCCAGTACTGCTTACATCTGTGTAAAGGATATAAAAAGTCTAATTGAAGAAATTGATCTAATTGAAGAAATAATAATATGATAATAGTAGATAAAGTAGAAGACAGGTTAACACGAGTATTCCTGTGACAGCTTTTACTTTGCTTATCTATGTCATTATTAAATGCGTAAAAGAAAATGCCCTAAATTGGTCATAATTACTGTTTTTACTTGCTATATTACGAGGGGAATGTTAAAAAAGAATTTCTTTTGAAAACAATAGAACACTAAGTTGTGACAACAAAATTTTTATCATTATTTTGCTAATGATAATTTGTTTTTTGTGTGGGTTGAGAGGGATACTGGAAACAGAGATGGAAAGGGGGAGGGGGGTGCACACTCCTTTCATACATGGTTGAAAACATATGAGTTTGGGTCACTTTTGGATTCGAAAAATAATTTTTCACCCACAACATCTCAAAATTTTCTGATTCATTTTCAGACTTAATTTCAAATGTAAAGACAAGAAAATTGTTGAGGAGATTTTTGAAGAGACGTAAAAAATGTCATCTGATGAGATTTTTCGCTCATTTCATTAGAGTTTGATTTATAAACAATTATTTTCTCAGCATGACCTTTTTTTTTTTCATTCACACATCTCACACTACGGACAATTCAAGTGAAAACGCCATTTTTCATAGCATTTTTTTCCCAATATTTTCTATATTTATTTAAAAATCCACAATCACAGCACATTGTGTAGTTTCTAAATAAAATATTTTGACACTTTGATGCATTTGAGAGTAAAAATGAATTTAAAAATAACCCAGAAAATAATCAGTTTGGTTTGGAATACTCCCTTGAAAATACAGATTCATAGGGCCCTCTAAAAGGTTTCACCGGGGCAGCTGCCTGGCATGTCCCTGAATAAGTCTTTCTCTTATCCAGATAAGAATAACTTTTTTTGCAACTCGGCCACCTCTATCGCCCTGGGTAATCGAGTGCAATCATACGACTCAAAAGTTAAAATTTATCTTTAACTATGTTCCAAAATATTAAAATTATAAGTAAACTGAGATCAGTTTTATTATTACCATTTGATTATCAAGTTCTATCTTTTTCACTTCCACGTTCAATAACGAAAAAGCTTTTAACAACGTTACAAAATATCTTTCATTCTTACATTTAAAAGGAATCTCATAATTCTGTATCAGTTTTCAAATATTGGATCAAAAAAATTTTATTAGAAAAATTTTAATAAATTTTTCTTTTGGATATTGAGTTACAGTTTTAATGTGAACTTTTTTTTTTCTTTTACTTTTTTGATTTTGAATGCACATTTTTTATGAAGGCACTTTCACTTTCGGAACCCGTTCTGAAAAAGAAAGTGTTAAAAATACCTACAAATAAAACAAAACAAGTTAGAAATTGCACGTCAGATGTAGCAAATGAGGTGCGTTTCTACTATAACGAAGTTTTAAAAATGTTCAGACCTTGGTTTAATATACAGCTAGTGTGCTATACAGTATTTCGGATACAGAAATACTGTATTTGCTTTCTATTTTACAGGAATTAACTTGTCAAAAATCACAACAACCTCTATAAATTTAATAATATGCATAATGGTTTTAATATAATTAAAACACACTTCAAAGACTCTTCCCCGTATACCATTATGTAATGGAATGCTTTTATGCGGTGGGGATTTTGTCCATAGAGTTTTGTCCTCGACTCATGGACAGGGGGGGGGGGGGAGGAATCTAGCTAATAATTTTTTGTGAGGGGGCCCAGGGTTAGGCCTTGGGCTCTTTACAATTTTCATCGGATCTGCTTATAGCTAATTAATTTTTTTGAATTGGTGTATTTAATTTCTTTAAGATTAAAATTTTATTTACAATACCTCTGTAATAATGGTAAATGAAATAATTTGAAGGCACTTGTTAAAATACAGTTTGAGATAACACAATTATTTTTCACTCCGAATTCGAAGATGTAGCAAGTGTTTATAAAAAGAAAAGTATTTGATCAAAGGAAACAGATAAGCAACAGAGGTAGATGCGCTTTTTTCCGAATCTGCTTTTTTTTTTCTGAGTGTGTTTTTTTTCCGAATGCAATTTTTTCTGGTGCGCTTTTTTCCGTGATTTGGAATTGACAAGGGGATTTATTAAGAAACTATAAAATCGAACAATTTTTTCCATTTTTCGATAAATGTAGGCAGCCCTTTTGAAGATGCTGAAAAAAATTAATGTTTCCGACAGAATTTTTGCACGTAACAGCGTGATAAAGATAGAGCTTATAGTTAAAAATGCTATTCACTTGGCGAAAAAACAGAAGAATACATATATATACACAATATATTCATTTCTTCTTATTATTATTATTTTTAATAGATCCGGCATAAGAAATTTCGTTACATTTTTAATTTTATTTTAAATGGTTTATGTTCATGTTGTCAACATTGAGTTTTCTTGTGCCAAATCTCAAATTTTTGACTCATTTTCTGATATTTCCTTAGCACTTCTACATTCTAAATATTAAGATAAGAATTATTTTTTGTCACTTTTTCCATCTCATTAAAATATCTGTACCCCTTATTTCTTTCTTTCTTTCTTTTTTGCTCCAAAGAATATCTTTGGCCAAAGTTTACATTAGGATATGAAAGTCGCGATCTTTATACTTATGCTATTCATCAATCGAGTTGAAATAACTGATACACGTGTTTAGCATTTACTTACTTGAAACTTAGAATCGGTTCTTTGTAACTGAATTATATCCCTTAATAACTAATTTATTTCAACTTTAGATTTATATAAGAACTGACATTTATTACTATCATTTTTACCTATTGACGTTTTCTCCGTTTACCTTTTTTCCTAAATTCAATAAGAATATAGCACTCAAATGTCCTGATTACACAGTCAGAGTTAGCTATAGCCTTGTGACTACAGCAGATATAAACACTGAAATTAGTAAAATGATAAAGAAAAAAAAAAAAAAAAAGCTCAAAGCTTAACAGAAAAAGTTGCTGTAATATCTAAATATCAGAAGTTATTACCGTCTAAATTTAACGGTCTTTTAAAAAATAAATAAATTACATCTTTATTTAGAAGCCAACTTTCCAAATTTCCGTGTGTATAGCTCACAGTAGCACGTATTTTCTAGAAATTTATAGTTTTATTTTATTTTATTTTATTTTATTTTTTGTTGTTGTTGTTGTTTGTGAATACGTAAATAAAAAGGTAATTAGAAAAAATAAAATAAAATAATTAGAGAAAAAAACTGTAATACAAATCACATTAAATCTGAATATTACATTAAAAAAATTTAGAAAAAAAATAGAGTTAAATATATATAAATCTATTGTATCGAAAAATGAAATTCTCAAAAAATAGCTTTGGGAGTGATTAAATTCTTCATTGTTTTATGCTGCGAAATGTGAATAAATATCCATGCAGAAATTCTCCTTTTAAATGCATGAAGGGCTTTTTAAGTCAGTCATTTTATTATGTGTTAAAATAGAAATCGTTAATATTTTCAATGTAAGTTCACCTAAATTTTAACATCTGTTGTGTATGAATGGAGTTCAACGCATGAAGGTCATTAAAGGATAACCCCAAAGGAAGTGCAATTATTCAAGAAAAAACGCTATGTCAAGTTTAGAGATTGAGTGCTTCATGTACGGAATCAGTACGGGGAGCAGATAAACACCTGAAAAACACCTGACAAAAATTTAGGAAGTCTAAAAATATTCAAAATATGTTTAGAAATTTAACAAACTAAATAAATTGTAATTTTTCTTGCTTATAGTGCAAATTATTTAAAATATGTTTAGTAATTAGAAACCGAAATAAACAATGATTTTACGTGATTCATATGCAAATGATTAATAATATGCGATTTAAGAGTTATTTTTGAAAAAAAAAAAAAAAAAAATCACACTCAGTAACAGAACATTTTGTGGCCTTTCACAAAGCAATTTTTACCTTTAAGCATTTCAAGCATATTAATTCAGTGAGTTAACAGCTGGATATAGTTGTTTCATGCAACCTTTTTTTTTTTTTTTTTTTTTTTTTTTTCTTTAATCATGAATGATACAAATGACTATTATAACGTCATCACTGCATCTCAAAAGTATGTCAGAAATTGCACCTTCCACGGCATTTTTTGAAAGATTGATTTTTGCGATTTTTACTATTTCTCGGAAAACGAAAGACGCTTTTCGATTTCTTTTTATGTGAACAATAGTACCTGCAATTTTCATGTAATATATAAGAAAGTTTTATTTTATTTATTAATTTAATAATTTTTTACGTTTACGAATTAAAATAATTGCGATTTGAGAGCAACTTCAAAAGGTATGATAGCCATTAAATCAAAGGCTAAATTTTAATAAGGTACCCTGGGGTAATAACGCCACGTTAAGGTTCTACCAATTTTCACGGCTTAGTTTTAGATTGTATTTTTCAAACAAATATAGGATCTGATACAGCAACTCATTGACTATCTATATAAAATAAAATAATTTAACAGATATGTATTCATAAAATGTAATGGCGTTTTTTCTTGACCCATGCTATTTGACGTTATTACTCACCTATATGGGTAATAACGCCATGCAAACAAAACTATGAAATAAGATGGAATAATGGAATGTAGATAGCCCAATTCTAAAAGTACAAACTCTACAAACTTAGAAATTGAAAAATTGCATTCTAAGCTATTGAAAATGTTCAATTTTTTGTGAAAGTGTAAGAAAAATAAAAGTGTGGTGTGGGAGGGGGGGAGGGGATGAGGCAAAAGAATATCAGACCGTGAGCTTTTTCTTGCTTAAAAAGGACCGTTTAAATAGAAATATGAGAAACATTGCACAGTTTTAACTGTGTTTATTTGAATCAGTATTTAGGATGTAGCTCGGCCACTGTAGGGAATCAACCGGGGTATTAATGTCAAGGATTGGCGTTATTACCCCGGTATAGTTATTGCGCAGTACATTTTAAATTACAAATTATCTCGAGAAGATATCCAAAATCTTCAACAACATTTTAAAAGTACATGAAATGCACTACAAATTTATGTAATTAACAAAGTATTTCCGGATAAAAACATAGTCTTCACATCACAAAACGTGTCTTGCAAATTTTAGATCAAGCGTTAATTTTAGTTGTTTGTAAAAACAATAAGACCTAAAAATGAAACAAATTAACTTGAAGCTGTTTTTTTGCGATTTATATGACTCAAAACCCTTCTTCGCAGAGCACATGGTTGTCATTTACCTGATTATTTCATAATTATGCAAAATATAAGCACTTGGCGTTATTACCCCGCCTGGCGTTATTACCCCAGGGTACCTTATGTCATATTATTCTCAAACTATGCTACATATTTGCAAAATTCATAAATTTGAGAATACATTAAAAAATTCAAAATCTAGTACCTTTCAAACCTTTTAAAAACCAGGGTTAAGTTTTATTAAAATTTCCATAAAAAATATTAAAATCATTCTTTTTTAATTTTGGGGAAGGCCTAAAGCCTGTACAACAAACATAAAAAAAAAAAAAAAAAAATCTTGTTTTTTACGCATTTTGTAATATTGCATCTTTTTCAATTATTTTCTCAAAAACCAAAAACGATTTTGGTTAATTTGGCAACCGTATGGTAATGTAATGATATTTTCGAATACTCCCGTGTGCGTGTGTCTAGTATATGTACGGTTTAATAGGATACAGAACAACTTTAAAATATATTTGCTATTGAAACTATGCCTCTAGCGTTGATGGTTTAGGAAATGAGTCATTGGGAAAGAATTCGAGTATACTTAAAAAATATTTATCATAATTTTTAAAATTTTATAATCAAAATTCATTGGTTTTCATAATTTTCCCCGTGAAATAATACCAAATCTGTCAGTAGCAGGTTTAATTTATTATTAATGTAAGTTTTTTAATGTAACTTATAGTATCAGTAGTATTTTTAAATAAAGCAGAATGGAGAAAGGTTCAATTTAGGATTGTTTTAAAAATCATTCAGGCTGTTCTCAACTGCTCTGCTGTGACTGTAAAAACGATTTAGAATCTAACTGTACTTTTTTTTTTTTTTTAATTAATAAATCACCCTATTGAGTTATAAGCAAATTCAGTCACATGAAAAACACATTTTCATCCCGATTTGAATGGTTATTCTCCTTTCACGCGGAAATTCGGTTCAAAACGCCAACTTTCACACTATTTCCTAAAAATTCTATTGTGTTTGGAAAAAAAAGAGGGGGGGGGGCGGGAAATGAGGGCGATTAGATAGTTTCTGAACAACAATACATGCTAGTTTCATGCATTTCCGAACAAAAATAAATATAGATTCATGTATTGCCTTTTTTAGGTGCGTTCGTAATTATGTAAATACGTAGCACCCATTGTTGTCGTTCATTCCCTCTCTCTGTCTATCCATCTGTCCGTCTGTCTGTCCGCATATAGCAACGAAAAAACTACCCAACTGAATCGTTTGAAATTTAAAATGCATAATTATTACATAATTTTGTCGTGTCATTTCGAATTTTAAGAAAATCGGATGCATAGATCAATTACAAGGACAATTAAAGGATTCCGTTACATTACGGTCAATGGGGGAAAATATTTTCAAATGCATTTTAATCGTTGGAAATTTTAAATATATATTTATTGCATAATTTTGTCGAGTTATTTCCAAATTTTATCAAATTCGGATGCACATTTTAATTACAGGGACAATTAAAAGTATTCCGTTACATTACGTTTAATGGGGGAAAATGTTTCAAATGCATTTTAATGGTGTTACAGTTACACTCATTCGAATGTAATAAAATTGATATGCATCAATATAGTACATATTATTGATCAGATACATTTTGCTTAATCTGTTGTGCAAAGAATATTTAACATTGATTTACAAGGCCACACAAAAGTATTCCATTGCATAATGGTATAGGGAGATTTTTAAAACTTCGTTATCGTACGAACGAACCGGTAAGCGGAAAAAAGTGACCGGAAAAAAAGTTATCGGAAAAAAGTCACATAAACTACAAAAGCGGAAAAAAAGTGACACGGAAAAAAGTTACCGGAAGAAAAGTGACAAGGAAAAAAGTTACTGGAGAAAAAAAAAAGTGACAAGGAATTGATTTTGGGGATTCATTCGTTAAGTATGAAAAGGGGATCGGGGGAGGGTCATAATTTAGATAATTGGGTTTTTCATGCTGAATTAACTGTTTTGGTTCAATTTTTGGATATGCGTTTTTTGGATATACTGAAAAGACGCTTGCCTGATTAGTTTTGAGAAGGGACGTTTACCTCCCCCCCCTACCCGTCCTCAATTAGATGAATGGGTTTTTATGCAGAAATATCCAACGTGTGTCAAATTTTCATATAGGTTCTTTTCGATAAGGCTTATGTGTAATATAAATGCCTAAAGAGATTTCGGAGTTTAATGGTTAAGTATAGAGGGGGGAATGGGGGAATAAACTCTGTTAAATTAAATTAATAGCTTTTTACGCAGAATTATCCGATTTGCTTGGAATTTTGGACGTATGTTCATTATGATAAGACGTATCTCTGATTAGTTAAGGAGTTCTTTTGCTTATAATAAAGGTGGGGAAAAGCAATTATCTCCCCCTCAAACTAGATAAGTCAGTTTTTATGCAGAATTGTCCGATGTATTTTAAATTTTAAATATAGTTTTTTTTCTATGATTTTGATAACCTTTCTTAAAATAAATAAATGTTTTTTTACGCAGAATTATCCGATTTGCTTCGAGTTTTGGACATAGGCTCATTATGATAAGACGTATCTCAAATTAGTTATGGAGTTCTTTTGCTAATTAAAAAGTGAGTGTGGCTGATTATCCACTCCCCTTAAATTAAATAAATTGTTTTTTTTATGCACACTTATCTAATGTATTTCATAATGTATTTCACATAGGTTCATTATGATAAGACTATCTCTGATTAGTTATGGGGTTCTTGTGCTTATTATAAAGGGGAGGGGGAACGAGCAATTATCTCCCCTTCAAACTAGGTAGATTTTTTATGCAGAATCATCTAATGCATTTCAATTTTTAAATATAGGTTCTTTCTGATAAGGTGAATTCCGGAATAGTTTTAAGGACTTAATGGTTAAGTATAAAGGGGATATGGGGGAAACCCCACTTAAAATAAATAAATGGCTTTTTATGCAGAATTATCTGATTTGCTTCGAATTTTGGACATGGGTTCATTACGATAAGACGTATTTCTGATTAGTTATAAGGTTCTTTTACTAATTAAAAAAGGGGGCGAGTAATTACTACTCCCGCCTTAAATTAGATTTTAAAAAATTATGCATACTTATCCGATGTATTTCAAATTTTGGATACAGGATCTTTCTCATAAAGTGAATTCCTGAATAGTTTTAAGGGTTTAATGGCTATGTATAGAGAGGGAACGGGGGATAAACCCCCTTAAATTAAATAAATGGCTTTTTACGCAGAATTATCCAATTTGCTTCAAATTTTGGATGTGTATTCATTATAAGAAGGCGTATCTCTGATTAGTTATGGGGTTCTTTTGCTAATTAAATAGGGGAAGCGGGCGATTAATCCTCCACGCTTTAAATAAAATATTTTTTTTTCACAATTATCCAACGTATTTCAAATTTTGGATATAGTTCTTCCTGATAAAGTGAATCCCTGAATAGTTTTAAGAGTTTAATGGCTCAGTATAGATGGATGAACGGAAGATAACCCACAATTAATCAGGGATTCGCCTTATCATAATGAACGCACATTCAAAATATGAATCAAATCAAATAATTCTGCGTAAAATGCCATTTATTAATTTAAGGGGGGGTATCCTTCGTTCCCCAACTGTATACTTAGCCATTAAACCCTTAAAATTATTCTGGGATTCTCTTTATGAAAAAGAGCATGTATTCAAAATATGAAATATATCGGATAAGTGAACATAAAAAACAATTTATCTAATTTAAGGGGGGGGGGGATAATCACCAGCCCCAATTTTTAATTGGCAAAATAACCCCGTATGTAATCAGGGATACGCCTTATCATAATGAATCTATAATCCAAAATTTGAAGCAAATCCGATAATTCTGCGTAAAAAGTAATTTAATTTAATGTGGGTTATATTCTATTCCCCTTCTATACTTAGATAACAAATCCTTAAAACTATTCAGGGATCCACCTTATCAGAAAGAACCTATATTTTAAATTTAAAATACATGGGATAATTCTGCATAAAATCCTATTTTTCTAGTTTAAGGGGGAGATAATTGCTCGCTACCCTTTCATAATAAGCAGAAGAACCCCATAACTAATCAGAGATGCGTCTTATCATAATGAACCTATGTCCAAAATTCTATGCAAATCGGATAATTGTGCGTAAAAAGTTATTAATTTAATTTAAGAAAGGTTATTCCCCTTTCCCCCTCTAGACTTAACCATTAAACTCCTAAATCTCTTCAGGCATTTATACTATACATAAGCCTTATCGAAAAGAACCTATATGCAAATTTGACACACGTTGGATAATTCTGCATAAAAACCCATTCATCTAATTGAGGACGGATGGGGGGGGGGGGGTAATCGTCCCTTCCCAAAACTTAACAGGCAAGCGTCTTTTCAGTATGAACGTATATCCAAAAATTGAACCAAAACAGTTAATTCAGCATGAAAAACCCATTTACCTAAATTATGAGTCTCCCCCCCCCCCCGAGCCCCCTTTCATACTTAACCAATCAATCCCCAAAATCAATAATAAATCCCCAAAATCAATTCCTTGACACTTTTTTCCAGTAACTTTTTTCCTTGTCACTTTTTTTCCGCTTTTGTAGTTTATGTCACTTTTATCCGATAACTTTTTTCCGGTCACTTTCTTTTCTAGACTCGAACGCACCTCATTTGCTACGCTTCATGTGCATTTTTTTTTCCACAACATTATTTTTATCCTTTCATGTATTTGATATCTTTTCTGGGTTACCAAGTAACTGATCCAATATTTCTGTTTAAAAATTTGGCTTTTTATTTAAAAGAAGTTATTTAAAAAGTTAATTAAAAAATATTCTGAAGATAAAAATCATAAAGTCAATTACAACCTATTATTTAAAATGTATTTATCTTTTATAGGAGATCCTTTATTATTGAAAATAATATTTTATATATATAAATAACACTAAAAGTTTAAAATTATATTTGGAACAGATGTGTTAATTTAATACGAAATTAAAAATTCGTAATAGAAAATCGTGTGGTTGAAAGTTTTAAGATTTAAGTTTGTTGTAAGAGTTTTCCTTAAAATTTAGAAATTTACATACTCACTTTTAAACGCAAAAGCAGGTTACTTACAGACATGATTTTGAATTTACTTAAAATTTAATAACCTTTCAATTTTATATAGACTGAAATACATGTTGAATTATAAGCGATTGTCATTTAATGAAAATATTTTAGCATTTTAACATCTGAAAATTCAGTTTAGAGCGTTTTATAGAAATTCAGTTCAAATTCTAAATGTTTTTTAACAGCATTTTGAGAAATATTGCTTTTAATGAAAATTGAAAATACCGTTTGATTTCATACTTTCGAAATAATACTATCTGTCACTCTCATGCAAGTTCAAAGAAATATGAATTCTGGAACCAGTTTGGGTTTGAAAACAATCTTAAGGCTGCTCTCAAATTTAAAGAAGCTATTTTCTGGTACATTTCTGAATTCATTTTTGCTCGAAAACGCAATAAATTAGACGGTATTCTAATTCATAATTTAATCGAATGACTTTTTCATTTCATGGTAAACGCATATGATTTTACAGAACATACAGTATAAGCTGGAGTTTTGAACCAAATTCTCAATATAGCAGTGAAAGAAAGAAGAAATTGTTGTCACGTAACAAGAATGACTTATAACTCTAAGTAATTTATTTATCTGAAAAGGGAAAACACTATTTAATTAAAAATCGCTTTAATATTCCCGTTAATTTCATTCTCTTTTAAGCATAAAAATAAATCGGACAATGAGTCATAACATTTTGTGTTGCCAGCAGGGAATTTGTGAAGTAGCTTAAGTGCAACTTAAGATAATAAATTTCTTTACCCCCTTTGAGATGTATGTTTTTCCAATGAGAAAGCAATTCTCAGTTTTGAAATCATAATGAAATTTAATGTTCTTCATCTTCTTATAATTAATTTTTGTAAGCATATGCATAAGAAAAACATGCGTGACTGTAAGAATTATATATTCAGTAAAAATCAAATTTCATTAAAAAATACAGATTTAAATTTCAGTTAAAATACCGCCTAGGATGAACATCTGATCTTAGAATGAAGCACCTGAATGCACAGTAAATGAGAAATTAGTTTAAAATTGAAGAATATATTTGTTTCTATATATAATCATGCTATGTCAAATATTTAAAAAATAATAATAAACAAAAGTATAAAAAAATAAATTTCTGAACAAAAAATAATATGCTTGAAAAAAAAGTCACATTGTTAGGTAACAAGTATTAATTCTTCATAAAATTTTCTTTTCGCAACTAGTTTTTAAAAAAAATCTCCAATGTTTGAAATTTTTGTGAAAAAATATATAATACGGGACTTTTATAACCATACTTTTATTTATTTCCATTTCTTATTTTTTTTTTTTTTCAGTTTGTGTACTTTATGTTAACGGATATACATTTTTATACTGTCTGTTTTTCTCTGATTTAATAGCTATTTTTAACAAAAAAACAAAAACAATATATATATATATATATATATATATGTATATATACATATTATTACATAAAATTTTTGTGTGTTGAAGAAAAACATTACTGTTAAATTATTGTTAAAGCGCCCAATTTAGCAAATTAACGCCAACAAAAAAGAATGTAGCAAAACAAGCTCTCACTTCGTGCCCATAAGTACAAGAGACGGGGATGACAACGATATCCGGTCACTTTGACGAAGAGCGCACTTCGTGCAAGGGAAGGAGAAAAAGGGTCGGCATCGGCGCACTAAGTTGGTCTCCAGAAAAGCAAAGGGGAGAAATGAAGTCTTGAATATGTTAATAAATTAAATCATGTTGATCGTAAAATGTGTTTTTTAGAGATATTGCCTACATTCGAGGCACTTTTATTTGAAAAAATGTGAAATTTTTATCAAATACATGTGTTTTTAGTTAAAAATGGGAATAAAACTATGAATGTATTAAAATTTCTAAAGCAATTTTAATTAACTTTTCAAAGTATTCATTGCAAGTCATTATTTAGTCAAATCTTAGAAAAGAATTTCGTTTACGCCAAACATTGTATAATGAAACTATTTAATACATTTCACTTTATTTTACAATGATATATTAGTAAACCACTTACCTGTGTTTTGCAGCAAAAGATTTGCAATACCTTTTAAATTTACTAACATATACCAAATTATGTATGTAAAACCTGATTTTTTATGTGTATTTTTCAATAAAAGAAGCTCTTAAATTAATCTATAAACAAACTTACAAGCTATATTTTGCCTCATAGCATATGAGTAAATGAATAGAATCTTTTCATCAAATTTTATTTTAATATCTTAAAAACTTTTGAAGAAATTTTGTTTCTCGTAATCGTACACAAAGAAAAACACAGTTTTTCAGAAAACACAAATTAAAATTTTGATATAGCATTAAAAAAAAATTATGCGTAAAGCTTACAATTTTAAAATAAACTATTTTTGTAGGTGTTTATATATTTTTATATACATTATACATTATATAAAGGCATGCTGAAATGTGTGTTTACCATTCTGTGGCTCATTAAATGGTCACTTCCGGTATCAGAATGTTTAATTCCAGTTTAGATTTAGGGCTATAACTTTGCTTCGAATTATCGCTGAACCAAAACCAAGGAATTTTTTAAATTCTAAATGTTTGAACTTTAAAATAATAATAAAAAAATGAAAATTTTCACGAAAACATTGATATGAGGATATGCACATGAGGACTCTCTACCCGTTGCGAAAAACATGTACAAAAAATTTGGCTCAATTCTATACGCAACTTTATACAGTTTTCGATATCGGAGTGATTAATAAAATTTATTTTCTTTCAGTATGCATAAGAATAATTTCATTTAAAATTCTATTTTTATTTATTTATTTATTTATTTTGTAATACTTTTTTTCCTTCAAAAGCTTCTTTAAAATAATTTATTTCTTGAGTAAATGAATATCGTATGCTTTTTTCTATCACTGTGTGTCACACGAAAGGAATACGTGTACTAATAAAACAGAAACGATGCATAATTTTTCCATTTTTACATTTCAAACACATAATTTCGTGTAGAAAGGTCAACGGAAGAAAGCTTAGTTCCGTTTTGTGTTTAGAGAAAAAGGCTCAGTATAAAAATTGCAATAGAGTCTTTGTTCAGATTCCAATTACACTAATTACGATTGAGCGGAAAAGATACTTAAATCAGAGTAATGTATTCTTAAAATCATTTATACCTGTACAAAGCTGCAGTCAAAGTTTGTTTTATATATTTCAATTAAGTTCCTTTTTATTTTTTCTAACCTATGTATTATTTACTTGTACATGCCCTTATACATACATAAAGATCTTCTTTTAAACAATAGTATAAAAATGGGACATTATAACACATTGGACAGTGGAACTTATTTTAACGGGAGGGGAGGAGGGATCTCGGGTTTATCGATTATTCTACCATATAGTGTACGGAGAACAGTGTTTGAATAAGGAAAAAAAAAGAAAAAGATGTTACCGTTACGTTTTTTGAAAATAATTTTTTCTGTATTTATTTATTTATTTTTTTCGTCTTTTTTCTAGCTTTTTACATTAGACTCTTATATGTGACTCAGAAAAAAAAAAAAAAAAATACTGAATTTCATGTCTTTAAGGTTTAATGAATTATGGTGGGTATAGTTATGGGGTTTTTCTGCTTATTATAAAGGGGGGGGCGAGCAATTATATCCGCCTTAAACTAGAAAAATAGGTTTTTATGCAGAATTATCCTATGTATTTCAAATTTTAAATGTAGATTCTTTCTGATAAGGTGGATCTCTGAATAGTTTTAAGGATTTAATATCTAAGTATAGAAGGGGAATAGAATATAACCCACCTTAAATTAAATTACTTTTTACGCAGAATTATCAGATTTGCTTCAAATTTTGGATTATAGAACCATTATGATAAGGCGTATCCCTGATTACATATGAGGTTATTTTGCCAATTAAAAATTGGGGCGGGTGATTATTCCCCCCCCCCTCCTTAAATTAGATAAATTGTTTTTTATGCTCACTTATCCGATGTATTTCATAATTTGGATATATGTTCTTTCTCATAAAGTGAATCCCGGAATAATTTTAAAGGTTTAATGGCTAAGTAAACACTGGGGGAAAGGGTGATACTCCCCCCCTTTAATTAATAAATGGCTTTTTACGCAGAATTATCTGATTTGATTCAAATTTTGAGTGGGCGTTCATTATGATAAGGCGAAGTCCTGATTAATTGTGGGTTATCCCCCGTTCATCGCTCTATACTTAGCCATTAAACCCTTAAAACTATTCAGGGATTCACTTTATCTGGAAGAACCTATATCCAAAATTTGAAATACGTTGAATAGTTGTGAAAGAAAAAAAAAACAATCAATTTTATTTAAAGAGTGGAGGATTAATCACCCACTTCCCCTATTTAATTATCAAAAGAACCCCATAATTAATCAGAGATTCGCCTTCTTATAATGAATATACATCCAAAATTTGAAGCAAATCGGATGATTCTGCGTAAAAAGCCATTTATTTAATTTAAGGGGGTTCCCCCTCTATACATAGCCACTAAACCCATAAAACTATTCAGGAATTCACTTTATGAGAAAGATCCTATATCCAAAACTTGAAATACATCGGATAAGTGTGCATATTTTTTTTAAAATTAAGGTGGGTATAGTAATCACCCGCCCTCCTTTTTAATTACCAATAGAACCCCATAACTAATCAGAAATACGTCTTATCATAATGAACCCATGTCCAAAATTCGAAGCAAATCGGATAATTCTGCATAAAAAGCCATTTATTTAATTTAAGAGGGGTTTCCTCCATCTCCCCTTTATACTTAGCCATTAAATCCTTAAAACTATTCCAGAATTCACCTTACCAGAAAGAACCTATATTTAAAATTGAAATACATGGGATACAACATATATACAAAAACATATTTATCTAGTTTGAGGAGGAGAATTGCTCGTCCCCCCCCCCTTTATAATAAGCAGAAGAACCCATAACTAATCTAAGAAACGTCTTATCATAATGAACTTATGTCCAAAATTTTAAGCAAATCGAATAATTATGCGTAAAAAGCCATTAATTTAATTTAAGAAAGGTTATCCCCCGTCCCCCTCTATACTTAACCCTTAAACTTCTAGAATCTCTTCAGGCATTTTATACTATACATAAGCCTTATCGAAAAGATCCTGTATGAAAATTTGACACATGTTGGATAATTCTGCGTAAAAACCCATTCATCTAATTGAGGACGGATGGGGGGGGGGGTAATCGTCCCTCCCCAAAACTAATCAGGGAAGCGTCTTTTCAGGATGAACGTATATCCAAAAATTGAACCAAAACAGTTAATTCAGCATGAAAAACCCATTTACCTAAACTATGAGCCCCCCCCCCCCCTCCGATCCCCCTTTCATACTTAACCAATGAATCCCCAAAATCAATTCCTTGTCACTTTTTTCCGGTAACTTTTTTTCCTTGTCACTTTTTTCCGTGTCATTTTTTTTCCGCTTTTGTAGTTTATGTCACTTTTTTTCGGATAACTTTTTCTGGTCACTTTTTTCCGTTTACCCAAGTATATACAGTCGAATTTCGATTTAAAGTACTTTGATTTAACGAATTCTCCGATTTAACGAATATTTTTTCTGTCCCGACAAAAAGAATGCTAAAATGCTCTGATTTAACGAATTTTTAGCTTTGATTTAACGAACAACAATCGCTGAAAAAAAAATTCAGATTCGCAGCTAAAATTAAAACTTTGTATTTTTTGCACATAAAACTTTGAATCTTTCGCATCCAAATTACAAGTGTTGCATTTTTTTCCTCAATTCTGGTGGATTCAAAAGACAGTCTATTTCCTTTTTGACGAACTAGAAACATGACAAAGGTGTAGACAAATATGTAGAACGGAAAGAGAATGAAGATTTTGAAAGTAGTCAAGAGGATAAAAAAACAGAAATTCAATTAAATATTCCAAGAATCAATTTGCAGCTTCAACATTTTTAAAAATTATTTTTTGTCTCACGAGGTAAATGATGTTCTTACGGAGTTAGAAAATATCAAAGAACTTTGGAAAGTCAAAACAAAACACTATCAAGGATTTCTTTCCAAAGTGCCAATTAGTATGTATGTATTATGTTTTAAACTTTAAAAGCAAATAACATTAAATAATTTTGACAATTTAAAAGTTGATCTTTTAACTTATAATTTTTAAGCTCGTAGCAAACAATAATCATTCTTTTTTAAAATCTGTATATCTAAAGAGTATTTTGTATTGATATTTCTATACCATACTCTACAAAAATCGATATTCGATTTAACGAATTGCTTCGATTTAACGAACGGATTTGTGGGTCCCAATCAATTCATTAAATCGAGGTCCGACTGTACTTGCACAATAGCAAGTATTTTCGGGAAATGCATATTATTATCTGATTTTTGAATGCTTAAATAAAAATGTAATTAAAATAAATAAATAAATAAGTAAATAAATAAATGAAAAATTCTTCAGAAAATTTTCCATGAATTATATAGATTAAAGAAGTTAATATAAAAAGTAAAGAAGAAAAATAAACTTTAACACAAATAACATTAGATTTGAATATTACTTAAAAATAAATATTTAAAAGGAAAAAAAATAATAAATCTATTTTAACGCTAAAATACTGTTTTATGTAGTAATATGTGAATAAATTTAAATGTGCATAAAATATCCATTCAGAAATTATTTTTTTGAAAGTATAAAGTTCTGTTTAATTCAATCAATCCTAATTTGTTAAATCTAAAATATAACTATGGTTGATATTTTCAATGTAACTTCACTCAAATTTTAACATCTGTTGGCTCATAGTTAAAAGATGCAGTTCCATGTATAAAGGTCATTAACGAACACTTTCAGTAGGTAACGCCAATACATCAGTCCTGAGGCAATGCAGCCATTGAAATAAAAAAGGATATGTCGCATTTGAAGATTGAGTGGTTTATGTTAAATGAATCGGCATGGGGAGAAACACCTGACTTGCTACTGGTAGCTTTTTTCTTAGTGTTCTCAACTGGTCTGCTCAACAGGCACAAAACGCTTTAGCACATTTACAAATTCATTTTGTATCAGAAAGATATAAAATTGGAATGCCTGGCTTGACTATGGAAGCAATTTCGAATTAAACTTAGTTTTCCTTTTTATGAAAATTAAATTACCTATCCAGTTCTAAGCTATCACGTGATCACCCTTTTTCTGCTGTTGTCGGGAAATTTGCTTAAAAATGTCAATTTTGAGGGCTTGTTATAAAAGATTTATTGTGTTTAAAAAATTGAGTGCAAATAGACAGTTTTGGAATACCAACACCTGCTATTTTCATGCATTTCCGAACAAAAATAAATTAAAGCATATGTCACAAAGTTGTCCTTTTAGATTTAAGAACACAACACCCTTAATAGAAACATTTTTTTTTTTTTTTTTTTTTTTTTAGTAAATCGCTCGTATAAAAATGAAAATAAAAAATTAATACACAAAAATCAATTTTATTTGAGGCTAAATTGCTATGCTAAAATTGAATCTAGCATAATGCATAATAATATAAATTATTATGTATAGTTATAAAAATTTAGAAAATAAAAAATACATAAATTAATAAAAATAACATAAATATAATATAATTACTGCATCATAAAATACAATACATGATATAATATTATATTATATATACATAATTTATTCTACATTCATTGCAGATGTTGAATTGCATTACTTTATAATGATTATTATAAAATAATGCAATATTAGTTTATATTAATTTTATATGCAATATTAGTTTTTATTAGTTTTATATTAGTTTTTTTTCTTTTTTTTAGCACAACTTATAAAAAATCTATGATTTTTTACAAGTTTATCAACTTCTAAAAACATTCATAGATAATTAATTTCATTTTAGGGGGGGGGGGGTTCTCTTTTTTATTACCGATGTAGTTGTATCTTTGAAAAGTTGTACTTAAGGGTGTATTCGAAAAAACGCTTTTCCACCTTCAGCAGCCCAAACTTTTCCGATACAATTTCAGACATATTTTTAAAAGTAGAAACATGACATTTGCTGAGGGGATTTTTGAAGGGACGTATAAGGTGCCGTGTAATGTCTTTTTACGCTCAATTGATTAGAATTTGATTTATAAACAATTAACTTCTCAGGAAGACCCTTTTTTTCGTTCCCAGATCTCCCACGTCGGAAAAATCGGTTCAAATTGCCGTTTTTGATTGCTTTTTTTGCAACATTTTGTGCACTTATCAAAAAATTGACCTTCACGGCACCTTGTGCACTTTCTAAATAAGAGAATCTGCGAGTTTGATGCGTTTGAGAGCAAAAGTGAATTCAAAAATAAATCGGAAAACAAGCAGTTTGAATTGAAATACACCCTTAATAACTTTGGTCTTCCTTCCAAAGAAAAAAAAAAGAAAAAAACTGGTTCCATATTTCTGTCAGGGAAAGTTCGAACGTTTTTAACATAGATAATTCAAGCAATACATGTTGTTAATCTTTTTCAAGCGATCAACAAAGATTCTCTTCTCCCCCCGTCACTTTAAACAGAAGGTAGTTTCAAAGAAGAACCGATTCAAAATTGTCTATTATTAACATAATACACAGACCGGATATTTACTATTACAAGTTACTATTTACCTTTTTTTTTTATCTTTACGAATTTTTTTTTTTTGAAAAGGAAAGTAAAAATTAGAACCACAAAATGCAAGAAATTTGTTTTATTTAGTTTTAATTGTAATAATAAACTGTGATACTTTTTATAATAATTGTCAAAATGCAGATTTTCTTTAAATATATAAATTGAATTTTTTATTTTATTTGAGTAAAATAGACACTATCTAGTTTTCATTTTATTTAATTTACTTCCTTTCTTTTAGTAAAAATTAATTGACCAAATGATGCGAAATTTAATCTCTTATTCATTTTTAAATTCCATTTCATTATAACCAGATATATGAAAATTATTAAAATAATTTTAGCAATTCATGGGAAAACAGTATCAATTTTATAATCATAATTAGAAGTCTTTTAGAAATATTTTTGAAATTTACAGATTCATTTAATAAATAAATAAATAAATAAAAGATTATATATATATTTTTTTGTGTGTAAAAATGTAGCGAAAATGAAAAAAGCTTAGCTATGTAAAGCGGAAATGATTTTCAACGATGTACAGTAAGCATGTATAATGCATCATACTAGTAATTGAAATTAAAATTACTAAAGTAACCAAATTGAGAACCATGGTCATTTTTCCGTGCAATCAGCCGCATAGATAAATTGGGGACCAAAGGATTTTTCAGAACTTCGAGATGGAGAGTAGGCGAGTTCCATATTGCCTATAACTTAGGGATTTTCTTCTAATATATATATAAATATTGTAATATAATACTCAATGTTATATAACATAATATTAATAATACTTAATAGTGAAAAAGATACAAATACCAAATTCTGTATTTTATAATTATATTTACATGTAAGATTTAAAAAAATTTTATGAAATCAAATAATAAAAAAGAAATTTCTTTAAACAAGCCTTCTTGCTCCGTTCTTCTGTATCTAACAACTATCAATATACCTTTTTGATTCATAAATATGTCTATTTTATTGATAAACTGAATTATTTTACGTAATGTTTAAAAACATACAAATTTTAAATTATCTGTTATCATATAATTCTTAGCACACAAGATTTTGAATAATTTTAGGAATAAAAAATCTATGCGTTAAATAGGATTTCTTACAGTAATTCTGTCTGTTAATTATTCTCATATAATTTTTGAAAACAAAATATATTTCTGTTGTTAGGAGAGATCTTACACTTAACCTTCCACTTTGATATTAACTTAAAAATATTAGAACTGTTAATAGTTTAGTTAATAATTGGAATTGTACGATAAATGAACAAAAACAAACTGTAAAATCGTACATAAGATTTATCAAATTCAGTACGAGTTAGTCAGTACTTAGGTTATTCCACAAAATTTATTTGTAACATTTTGTTACATAAAATTTTAGATGTTATTCACTTTTTCTAAGTTTATTATTATTATTATTATTATTTAATTTTATTTCTTAAATGTTTTTAGAGATATTTGCAGTTTACATAACAACAAATAAAAATTACTGACAACAACATGATTATTTATCAAAATGGTAAAATGAATCTAACATATTGCGACATAAACCACATATAATGGTTATAACTCAGTAGGTAATTCATTCATCAAAAAATAGAAAACACAGTTCGACTCCGAATTGCTTCCTTAGTCTGGCTTTCTAATTTTATATCTTTCCATTAAAAAATAAAAATGTAAATGTGTCAAAAATATTCGCACTTGTTGAACAAAGCAGCAGAGTACATCCTTTAATGTGTAAAGTAATTTTGCGCATCTTACTAAGATGTTAAATATGATGCTGATGCAAAATATTTTACAGGAAAAAGGAATGCTAATATATTCAAACTTTTGTTGTATGGCTGCAAAATTTGTCTGAATAACAATTTTAGCATATGAAGTAATATTCCCTATTCGAAAATCATATCTAAATTTCTTGGCGTCGTTTTGGCATGTTTTAAGGAAACAATAAATGATATCATGTTAGAACTTTAGACGTATAGTGTCCCTGTAAAAAAAAAAAAAAAAAAAAAAATATATATATATATATATATATATATATATATATATATATATCGACCTATTTTTAGGAGCGCCTTCAAAAGCAAACAATTAAAAAAACTTTACACTATTAGATTAAATAAATATATATATATATATATATATATGTATATATATATTAATATATATACAATCCTAATTTCATGAAAATATTTATTAAGCACCAGGTGCATAATGTGTAAACATTATTAAAACCAATAACGCCCTCGTAAGAATTTTTAGACATATTCTAAAAAAAATATTACAAAACAGATAACAATGTAAAAACAAATATTTAAAATATTAATAATTATTTTTTTCATTTGTAATATCCTACTCTTTGCACTATATCATTTTTCTTTAGCTCTGAATCGATTATTATTTCACTTTTCCGCTATTTTCTCGTAAAAATGCGACAAGTTTGAAAAAAAAAATATTTGTCGTCTTGCTTGAAGAGATGTTGGGACTGCTCCTCTTGTGCCTGAAATTTAAATGGGGACGGGGGTGCAACGAAGCCAAGGGCTCCCGTAATCGGCTTTATGCCGCTTTTTAACTTAAATTGGTTAATCTTTTAAATAACTAACTAATTGTTAAACTGCACAAGGCAATCGTCTTTTACTCATTTATTTTCATATTTTCATCGATCTTTGAACGCAGCTGAGACAAATAACACTTGAAAAACCACCTTATAATTTTAAGAGTAACTCGGTTCCTTCATAATGAAGGCAATACTTGCCTAAGTATTTAGCATTCCGAAAATGCATACGTGTGTGGAAATCTATCCAAACGAACCTACAGTCAGAGCCACAACTGCCTTTGACTCCCTACATACTCAAATTTATAAGATTTTATATATTTAAACTAGGGATACATGGGATATTAAGCATCCATTCAGTATTCTGCCTACTAGGCCATGTTACCGAATATTCGGCAAGGCCGAATATCATATTATTAGGTTAAGTCGAATGCTTGATTTAATGCATTTTGAATGCAGCTGAGACAAATAAAGTAACATCTTAAAAATAATCTAATAATTTTAAGACTAACACTGTTCTTTGTTGTTAAATTTAAAGTACTTGCCTGTCCAAGTATTAACGTTTCGAAAATGCATAAAATGGAATTCCAAAATGGAAATCTATACAAACGAGCCTACAGTCAGAGCCCCACTTGTCACCGGCAACGTACACACTCGGATTTATAAGGTTGTATATATTTAAACTAGGAATACACCGAATATTAAACATCCATTCGGTATTCTGCATGTTCGGCCAGGCCGAATATTCGGCTTGGATAAATATCAAAGATACATATTCTGCTTGCCGAATATTCGGTTTGGCCGAATATCAAACTACTTGGCCAAATCCTAAAGTTAAAAACCTTTTAAAACACATTTCTAAAAACTATTCACAATTTCTACTTTTAACTATGTACTTATAAATATTTAAAATAATTTGTTCGTTGATTTTTTTATGTCCGCCATTTATCAACAAGAGGGATATAGGCCCTGGGGGGTATCCGCCTTGGGGGGTCTTTCTAAGGGAATTTAACCCTTATTCGAAGAATATCGCGGAAAACTCCGCACGATTAGGCCAACGGGTGCGAATGGGTTTAAACCCAGCACTTCAGATCTATCAGTTTTTAGACTCGAATCTTTCGACCACTGGTAAGGCTTTTAAAAAGTAATTGGAAACAAACATGTATTTAAATAAAATACAAGTTGAATGTAGATTCTGCTATTGCAGAATTGAGTTTCGCCTCCGATTAGAATAAAAAAAAAATCGATACAGGTTTTTTAGAAGGGCGACCCCGTTTAGATTGCATTGAACTAACTTCATTTTTCTTGTGTTTATCAATATAATAGCAAACAGAACGGCGTGAAATACCCAATTGAATAGCAATTTCTCTCTGAGACATTAGAATTGCGGAATAATAAAGAGATACAATTTGACATGCTACTTCTTCATTGACTAGATTCATCAAAAACGGATTTTTTCTTTAGTTTAAATACTTTTTATAGATTCTGAGTAAAAGGAAATGCAATTTAACAATAAAACGAGTGGAATCCCGTCGAATTCAACGAGTGAAATGTTTAAAAGACTCGATCGATTTGGTTTACAAAAAAGCAAAAGTAATTACATTATTGAATCAGTATATAATAAATATTTTTACAAACTAAATGTCAAATTTGCCAGTTACAATTTTACATGCAAATATTCGCACATCTTCAGTTAAAATTGTAATCTGAATGCCGGCGAAATCAAGAAATTTTATTTTATATGCAATGCACTCACAAAAAACTAATTTTATTAAAAAAAAAAACTAATTTTATATTTACTGTGACATTATTTTCACTAACTGAAGTCATCTGAAAGTAAAATCTCAATCTCAGTGTCCATAATGAAAAGAAATATTGAAATGTGTTATCGTTATGAGTAAAAATGCGATGATTTAAATAGTGACGTCATTTTCTCTTCAAATGTTTTTTAAAAGTTACTATTATTAGTAATATGAAAAAGACATCCGTAATAATATTGTAATTCCCATTTATCGGGTTGCTGAATGACATAATTTTCCTCATTTGAAATTTTTCTTATTTTGCTTTAGATATTAATTTTTATCATAAATTATTTTCTGTTATTTTATTTACATTATTAATATTATTTCTCAGTAAATATATTTTTTCTTACCTCATTTAGTGCATAATTATACGCAATCATTTTGGAAAATAAATTTTTATTATCGAGAGAAAAGCTAAAATGAGTTGCCACCATTTTGAACAAATATCGTAAAAAGCATTTAAAATTAAAAATAAAATATAAAAATGGAAATAAATTAAAAAATAACTAAAATGGGCACAACTACAAATAAATAGCTTTCATTTAAAAAAATAATTATCAAAATCGGTTCAGTAATAAATTCAGGGCTGATGACACGACATTTTTTGGCTTGTCTGAAAGAAATAGCATCGGAGGCTAATAATGTTTTTAGATTATTAATTTACTATTTGTAAAGTATAAGTTAAGAAAATTAAACATAAAGAGTGTTAAAATGATGATTAATTAGGATTTTCGTAGAATTATTTGATGTAGTTCTTACATTTTGTTTAGTACATTATCTATTGCTGCTTTTCCACAAAAAAAGTTTTCTTAACAAAATAGAAAAGCTTTTTTAGCTGATAATAAGTATCAAAACAGATAAATTTCGTTCAAGAAACCATAATCGTAATCTACTTTGAATGATATCATCGCATTTATTATAAACAAAATTAATTTGAAATAAATGTCTTTGAAATGCCATAATTACAGATAAAGTTGCGAATAAAAATTCAGTTTGTTTTACACCCAATATGTATAACCTAATGCATTATACGTTTGATGAAATAAATGGATTAAAATATTGTTTCTTGTTAAATATATATATATATATATATATATATATATATATATATATATATTATTCAAATATTCAGTATTTGATATTTGGCAAAAACCACTACGATGTGTTACCACAATCGTAGTGCGAAGAAATCGCACTAATGAAACTTGGTCTATCGGCACTTTTATCATACAACAATTGTTTTCACAGTGCTCGCTCTAAAATATAAAAAGGCATGAATATACAAGAATGAAAAATTACAATCATTCGGTAATTTTACTATGAACATTCGGTAAATGCGATGTGTACCCCACCCCCCTTTACAAACAAAATGCATTAGCTAAACTGCTGTTAATAGTATTATTGTATCTGGCCGTCTTTTCAGTGATAACATAACTGACTAGGCTACTTTATTCTGAGGTGAAAAGATTTATTTTTAGACGGCACATCTGCATATATGTTTCAAAGAATTTTGTCAGTAATCGCCTTAAGCTAACGAATGGTGGTTTAGAAAGCATTTGAAGATTTTTACACAGTGGGTGGAAAAAGGGTACAACCAACTCGTTTTTCTTTCAAAAGGGTGTTTGAAAATTGACCATAGGCATTTGTAATAACCTGTTTCTGTCGCTTTTTAAGATAAAGTAATTTGGGAATGGACAATTTTTGAGGAAAGAGGGGTTCTCCTTCCTCTTTTCGCTTTCAGTATCTCATTTATCTATGCTAATAAACAAATTACATTAGAAAATTAACAATTAAAGTTTCGTTATAACAACCTAATATTCCCTTCAAAACAGCTTCGACCGCTATTCTTTAATATTTTATTTTTAAATTGTACTTATTAAATTATGGGTTTTTCATACATTAATAATGAGATTTAATCATCTAACGGACTTAATTAGTAGTGTGTTGCTGAATAAATGCATATAAAAAATAAAAATGAGTTTTGATTATAATTAACAAAGTTAACTAAATGATTTTTTAAAACTCATTTATCTTCGTTTGCGATTGTTAAGATTTTTGATGCATTCAGTAAGTTAAACCTTTATCAAATGTGCATGCAATTGATTGAAATTCCTTCAATATAAGCATATCATTTGTGAGAAATTTATGGATAAGTTATTTTCAATAGTAATACTTTAATGTTTAGAAAAAGTAAAATATGTAATCGTATACATTATTTAACTAAAAAAATACGTAAGATTTTGGTGAAATTATTTTTCTCTAAAATTATTTATAGGAAAGAGAATAGGATCTTTAAGTTTTTTGAATATGTTCTTGAAGAAGTCTGTAGTATATAATAAAGAAAAAAATATGAGTAGTATTTAAATATGTACAATAAAATTCTACTTTTTTTTATTTAAAAAACTAAAATTTCCGTTTCCGTTCTTTAAAGTTATTTTTATGCGAATTAGTTTCATAATAACGAAAAAAAATGTTTACGAGTAAAAAAAGGAAAAGTAAAACATCTTTTGAAATGCCTTGTCCACACATTTATATTACCAATATTATTATTATTTTATAATGACTTTTTTTACTTCCCTTATTAGTTATATAATATTTTCTGTAATCAATATGTATTATTTTTGTTAAAGTTTAATTTGCTTAGCTAGTTGCTTAAATTTCTTAATGGTTGTGGAACAATACTACGGCACATATTCTGAAACTTCAAATGCATACATTAACATAAAATAAATTTTTAAATGTGGATTTTATGGGGAAAATGTCTGAACAAACATATTATATTTACAAGATATCCACTATCTTATCGTATTTGCTCGTCATAATCAGAAATAATAACATTGTATTTTTCCTTAATCCACACCCTGATGAATTTTTAATTCCAGGACAAAATTCACCGCGGACAAGTTCCCTAAGGACAACAACTTCCACCAGACAAAATCCCCACGGACAAAATTCCCACGTATTTTTAGAATTGTAATACTATCTCTACAAAACATAATTTTTCGGATAAAGATTTTAATAAAAGTAAAATAAATCCAACTGGAAAATTTTGCATATCTTACAGATTTTTTTTTTTTTTTTTTTTTTTTTTTTTTTATGTGAAAAGAAACATAATTGCACTCTTAAATAACATATGAGATAACTCAGAGAATAATTCCCTATTGTTTTATGGTCCAAAAACTGAGCAACTGGAATCTCAGGATTTAATCAATTTTGCCAATATAATTTTGCTTTGCAAGTTATATAATAATAATAATAACTTTAAGATATATAATGCATTTGTATGCCTATTATGAATCTTTAGGATAGAATTTTTGCTTTAATTGTATTTTTAAATGTACAGATAGATATTTTCTTTATTGATTGTTTTTGTAGATATATTTATTGTTTTAATTGTAACTCACCGTGTTGGAATTTTTAATAACTCGATAATTCTGTGTTGGCATTGTCATAAGCAGTAAAAAGCCACAGATTTAGAGTTACAGCGAATATACTAATTATATATTGCATGTGCTCATAAGAAGCTATCTCATTCATCGAAATCATCCACTCGCTAATGCTAATTCTATGAAGATTTTTTTAAAGCTATCTCATTTGCATTTCAGTATTTCTCCTTTTATATTTATTTATTTGTTTATTACATGGTATAGCTGAGTTCGATCTCTACAAAGAACGCTTTTTGATTGCAAGGTTTTTTATGAAGATGCTTTCTTCTATGAAACTGATTTCAAAAATGAAAAAATCCTCATTAGAAAAGAAAGAAAAAAAATCTGGTACAAAAAATTCGAAAAGATAAAAAACTGCATTGGTAGAGATTGACTCAACTATTCAATGAAAAAAACGCATCTAAAAATATTGAAATACAAACGAGATTTTTTTCGAATTTTGCAAGTAGGATTAATATTTGCGAGCGGATATTTTCGCGTAATTAGCCCCTTCAGAGGCTGCTTCAGTCAAGCAAAAATAAGTGTTTGCTAATGCAATTCCTATAAAAATATATACAAAAAGATATCTCGTTTCCATTTCAGTATTTTTTTGCATTGGATAACTGAGAACTAAGGCCACTTTTCCCTTTTTAGGTGCGTTCGTAGTTATATAAATACGTAGCTATAATAGTCGTTAAGTCCGTCCGTCCGCATATAACAGCGCAAAAACTACCCAACCGAAATGTTTGATATTTAAATTATGTAATTGTTGCATAATTTTATCGATTCATTTCAAATTTTGTGAAAATTGAATGCATAGTTCTATTTCAGGTACAATAAAAATTATTCCTTTTAATTACGGCCAATGGGAAAAAAAATAGTTTTTAATTGCATTTTAATGATGCTACATGTGCTTTCGAACATAACAAAATTTATGTGCATCTATGAAAAATATATAAAAATATACGTACTGTTAGATGAAAAAAAAAAAGTTTTGATATTAATTTACAGGGCCACACAAAAGTATTCCATTACATAGTGGTATAGGAGGAAGCATTGTTTGGGGTGCGTTTTAATTTTCTTAAACTATTATACATATTATGAAATTGATATACTTTGTTGAGGTTTACTAAAAGTTATCTCCTGTATAATAGAAAGTAGATAGTATTTGCAGGGACACACAAAAGAAGTGAGTCACACAAAAGATTTCTGATACTATAGTATATAATACTATTACACCAATGTCTGAATATTTTTAAAAATTCTTTTTAGCACGAATGCACCTCATTTGCTACGTTTGACGTGCAACTTCTGAATTGTTTGATTTTTTTATAGGTATTTTAAAGGAGGACATTTTTACTTCCAGAACCAGTTTCAAAAGGGAAAGTGTCCTCTTAAAAAAAATCAGAAAAGTGAAAAAACGGCCTTTGTACAGATCAACCTCAGCCATCCAATGAAAAAATATTTAAAATATTGAAATGCAAACGAGATATCTTTATGAATTTCTTCCATAGGATTAGCATTAGGAAGAGGATATTTTCACGTGAGGGAAATAGTCACTTAATATATCGAACATCCAACATAAGGACTCATAAACTATAACGACCAGTTTAAAAGTCACAAATCTTTTAAAAATCTTACAATGCTGTTTTTCATCCTGAAGAAGCAGAGACGTACCCACAGAAATAAGGAGATCGGCTAATTGCGCCTAAGCCATCAATTCACTAAACTAGGAACTTTATGGATTACTTCAGCTGTCAATAATGGAATTTTTTTCAACTCACAAAAATTTTAAACACATTTTATGTACATATATAATATAATTTTTTGCTAATAATAGCTTTTAAATCACATAAAAATGGACAGCATGAAAAGGTATGTTGCACAAATTGAAAAAAAAAAAAAAAATAAATAAATAAAAGATGATAATAAAAAATTCGTATATATTTTTTTTCACAAGTAATTCAAGCATTGGAAAATTGTTTAACTATTTGCGTAGAGAAAATTTTATGAAGAAATAACACTTGTTATTCAACAGTGCCATTAAAATAATAATAATAATAATAAATAAATAAACATTATTTTCCGTTTAAAAATATATATATTTTTTAATTTGACATATAAGGAAAACATTTAGAAAATTACGTAAGGGAGCGAATATTTTCATCAAGTTTAAACTAATTTCTCATTGACTGTACTTTCAAATGTTTCATCCTAAGATGATGCACTTGTTAGTTACTAATAAAAAATAAAATAAAATAAATACATAAAAAACATTGATTTTTTATAGTACTTATTTATATCTATAAAGAAATATGTCCTGGTTGATTCGCTCTCTCGTCATCAACGAGCAGCCAAAACTAATCTTGATACGTAAATGAGGTGGTCATAACCCTAGCATAAGGATTCCATTTTAAGAAAATAAAGAAAATAAAAGAAAGAGATTGTGCAGTAGAAGGTGCACACAATATCTATTTTATCTATTTCAACAATGAACACAACCTGATTTCATATGCTTTCTCATATATGGCATCTGTTTACAAGCTTGGTTCGGTGTTAATCATACTCACACACAGAAAAAAAAAAAAATTTAAATTTAAACTTGATTTTTCAAAAATGAGTTAAGTTCAAGCTTAAATTCAAAAAGATTCCAAACGAACTCGCTCAGCTGAAACTCATTTATGAAAGTAAGCAAAATTCACTATAAATTTATATACATATATGTATTAGACTATTATGGACCAAATTTACAAAATTTTGTGAACTATTCTTTTGGGTATTCGACATAAGGTCTTCAAGAGCCCATTCCCATTTCAATTTTCCTTATCGTCACTCGGTCCGAGTTTCGTTTGAAGATTACTTTTTTCTATAGGTTGGACCAAGATGGGTCAGGACAGGATTTATTTTCCAGGGTAAGTTAAAAGTGTGCTACATTACAGTTGAAATCTGAATAGGCAAAAATTTTCCGTTCCAGTTAATATATTTTTCCAATTTTTCAAATTTCCAATAATAATTATTTAAACTTTCTGGGAAAATTTTGAAATTCCTTAAGACGGTATTAAAAAAAAAGTATCCATGCTCAAATACTCAAAATTTTTGGGCGCATTTTCAGACTTTTTTTTAAAGATAAAAATAGAGAACTTGCTTACGAAATTTTATTATATATTATATATATATTATATTATTTATTATATAATATAGGCCGTGTATTTTCGTTTTTCACTAAATTTATTGCAACTTGATTTAAAAAAAGTTATCTTCCCAGTATGACCCTTTTTTTCCGTTTCCAACACTATCGCTTCAGGAAATTCGGTTTAAAATGCCAACTTTGACTGCAGTTTCGGCCTTATATTCGCCTTTATCAATAAATTGACAAATACGGCACAATATATGGTTTCTGAATAAGTAAACCTGTGGATTTGATGTTTTCAAAACAAAAATAGATTTAAAAATTAATCAAAAAGTAAGAAACTTGGATTTGAATGCACCTTAATGATATACTTATTATAAATGACGGATAAAATGCATTAGCAGCCTGTATAGTGTTGATTGCTCTGTGCGGATATTTTTATTTTTACGTCGAGCTATTTAAAGTTTTGTTTTATACGAGGAGTTCGGATAACAAAAAACAAGTATGAAAAATCATGCGTTAAGCATAGATTATGAAATACTTTCCAACACTTCCTGAAATTTTTAATAAAACTTCACAAGTGCTACCAGCCTTGTGTTTGATCTGTCAATTGATATACATACTATATAAAGGGAAAATTTAACTTAACCAGAAAACGCGGAACAGTCTCAAATTTATCTTTCAGCAAATTATTTTAATAGATAGAAGTATACTTATGTACTTTTCTTCAGCCCTGTATTTAACCTATTACTTTTATTATACGCCAATATTTAGCTACAGTTTAGTTCAAACTAAAACACCCTTAAGACTACTGAAATCACATTTCCAGAAATTATTATCCTTAGGCGATCTATGTATCCAATTCTTTGGGTGGCCCTGTATATCACTTTAACTATATTCTACAAACATTTCTTAGTAAACAGAATGCAGTTCATCATGAAAATACGTAATTTATTTAAAAAAAAAAATCTTTAAGTAAATTATGCTCATATTCAGTAACCTTGAGCTCTTTTCTTTAGCCCAGTGTATATCAACCATATCATTCATACATACCATATAATTATGTATAAATTTAGTGAAACTTAAAAGCGCATATAATGCTTAAAAATACATTTTATCCTTACATTAGCCATCATCGATAATATAGAGTATTTCTGATAGAATATACTGTTTGAAATCTTTTGTGTGTCCCTGTAAATCTGTGCACTTTGTAATATGCATGAAATATCTTATATTAAGCTTCAGTGACGTATATCAGTTTTATTATACTTGAAACAGTTCAATATAATTAAAATATGTCGCAAACAATTTCTCCTTTACCATTATGTAATAGAATTATTTTGTGTGGCCCTGTAAATGAATAATATCTATACTTTTCACCTCATATTTAAAAAAATGCATATTTAGTGCAGTTTGTAGATGCATATAAGTTTTAATATGTTTGACAGGGTGTAACATCTTTAAAATTCATTTGAAACGATTTTTTCCCATAGAACGTAATATGATGAACAAATTTTGATTGTCCATGTAAATAAACTAATTATGCTAAGAATTTCATTTGGAATAGGGTTCGTGCTAGGGTAACCATCAATAACATCCAAAAATGTCAGGACATTCCGACTAAATTTACAAGAGTTGGAGCGCGGTCAAACGGCCAGACAGACTGAAATCATAAATACTCCTGAACTTTGTTGGAAAGTTAAAAAATATTAGTTTTCTCTCTTTTTTTAGAAAGATCTTAGAAAGCCCCCTCCCTTCCCCCCCCCCCCCCCCAAGCGTAAACCATTGACTTAAAGCGAGAGAGCTAAAAAATATATTTTTTAAAAAGCTCATTTCATTACTTTGAAATAAATTTATTAAAGAAAAGAAGTTTTCTCCATTTCCGGAGAGGGAAAATATAACAATGATATGAAATTTTTAAACGGTCCGTCTTTTAATGAAATATATTTCTACATTCATATAAATCAATTTCATACTTTTCTTCTTTTGCAAAAAATGATTAACACAACTTAGAAAAAAACTGTAATTTATTACAATTTTATTAATAGTTTAAAACATTGGGTAATAATTGATTTTGAGAGGGCCACTTCCTTTATTATCAAAGCGATTTTAATTTTAAAAAATACTGCATTCTTCTAAAAAAGATTTGTATCCACAATACTGCCACATAATGGATTCGAACGTTCTCTAAATAGATCAATGAACAGAACAAATGTTGTCAATCGTTCGCTAACAGTGAAAAAGCTACTGTGTCTTCTCTCCCCTCTTTGAATAAAAGACTGTTTCAAAAAGAAACGATTCTAAATCGTTTCACAATCGACACAATACAAGGATAAGATATTTAAATATTTACTACTGCAATGTAACTGTTTAAGTGAAACTAAGATGCTTAGTCTCCCGTCTTCAGTTAACTTCATATAATGAATGATACTAAGAACATTCATAATGCTCCTTTGAAGTCAGAAGAATTGTCTTCGCTTTAAACGCAGTTTTAAGAAAAATAGCTACAGATGTTAAAAAACTAATAGTTAAAATTTTAACAGATGTTAAAAACTACTGATGTTGTAAAATAAAAAAGGCGTAACATACAAGTGTGGTGCGGAATGTTAAAAAAAATTCCATTCTTTGAAACCCATTCCCTTTGCAGCTTATTTAGTTCTTTGTAGTTTCGAACACAGATGATATTCATAGGAAGAGATTTTTCAAAATGATTGCACTATAATCGGTACTTCCCAGGGCTGGAGAAGATAAGTAAGGATAGAAACTGCGGACGGAAGCGAGCCATAATGACATAGCCAGGAGCATAAATGGGAAAGAAAATTAAACAGAATATTAAAAAAAGAATTTCCGAATTGTGGTTCTTTCGAATTTTTTCCAGCAACAAATTTAAAGAGCATTTGCCCGCTATTTGTTGTTTTAAGGTAGCTTTAAATATTTTCATAAAAGCAGCTTAAAAATTTAACAAATTATTTTTAATTTTTTTCAAAATAAATAAATAATTTTTGTTACATGGCTTGAATTATACTTTAAGATATTAACATTAATAAGAAAAATGATATATTCATTAATAATATATTTTTTAATTTGTACAGCAAATTATATTAATTTAAAAAAAAGAAAAAGAAAGAAACATTTTATACTTATTGATTGAACTTATAGGAACATTATGAATCTAGGAAAAAAAGTGACCGGAAAAAAAGTTATCGGAAAAAAAGTGACATAAGCTACAAAAGCGGAAAAAAAGTGACACGGAAAAAAAATGACAAGGAAAAAAAGTTACCGGAAAAAAAGTGACAAAGAATTGATTTCGGGGATTTATTATTGATTTTGGGGATTCATTGCTTAAGTATGAAAGGGGGATCAGGGAGGGGGGCTCATAGTTTAGGTAAATGGGTTTTTCATGCTGAATTAACTGTTTTGGTTCAATTTTTGGACATAGTTCATCCTGAAAAGACGCTTGCCTGATTAGTTTTGTCAAGGTACGATTAAGGTTGCTTTAAATATTTTCATAAAAGCAGCTTAAAAATTTAACGAATTATTTTTAATTTTTTTCAAAATAAATAAATAATTTTTGTTACATGGCTTGAATTATACTTTAAGATATTAACATTAATAAGAAAAATGATATATTCATTAATAATATATTTTTTAATTAGTACAGCAAATTATATTAATTTAAAAAAAAGAAAAAGAAAGAAACATTTTATACTTATTGATTGAACTTATAGGAACATTATGAATCTAGGAAAAAAAGTGACCGGAAAAAAAGTTATCAGAAAAAAAGTGACATAAACTACAAAAGCGGAAAAAAAGTGACACGGAAAAAAAAATGACAAGGAAAAAAAGTTACCGGAAAAAAAGTGACAAAGAATTGATTTCGGGGATTTATTATTGATTTTGGGGATTCATTGCTTAAGTATGAAAGGGGGATCAGGGAGGGGGGCTCATAGTTTAGGTAAATGGGTTTTTCATGCTGAATTAACTGTTTTGGTTCAATTTTTGGACATACGTTCATCCTGAAAAGACGCTTGCCTGATTAGTTTTGTCAAGGTACGATTACTCCCCCCCCCCCCCCATCCGTCCTCAATTAGATGAATGGGTTTTTATGCAGAATTGTCCAACGTGTGTCAAATTTGCATATAGGTTCTTTTCGATAAGGCTTATATATAGTATATAATGCCTGAAGAGATTTAGGAGTTCTAATGGTTAAGTATAGAGAGGGAACGGGGGATAACCTTTCTAAAATTAAATTAATAACTTTTTACGCATAATTATCCGATTTGCTTAGAATTTTGGACATAGGTTCATTATGATAAGACGTATCTCTGATTAGTTATGGGGTTCTTCTGCTTATTATAAAGGGGGCGAGCAATTATACCCCCCTTAAACTAGAAAAATAGGTTTTTATGCAGAATTATCCCATGTATTTCAAATTTTAAATATAGTTTCTTTCTGATAAGTTGGATCTCTGGATAGTTTTAAGGATTTAATATCTAAGTATAGAAGGGGAATAGAATATAACCTACCTTGAATTAAATTACCTTTTACGCAGAATTATCAGATTTGCTTCAAATTTTGGATTATAGAACCATTATGATAAGGCGTATCCCTGATTACATATGGGTTTATTTTGCCAATTAAAAATTGGGGCGGGTGATTATCCCCCCCCCCTTAAATTAGATAAATTGTTTTTTATGCTCACTTATCCGATATATTTCATATTTTGGATATATGTTCTTTCTCATAAAGTGAATCCCGGAATAATTTTAAAGGTTTAATGGCTAAGTAAACACTGGGGGAACGGATGATACCCCCCCCCTTTAAATTAATAAATGGCTTTTTACGCAAAATTATCTGATTTGATTCAAATTTTGATTGGGCGTTCATTATGATAAGGCGAAGTCCTGATTAATTGTGGGTTATCCCCCGTTGATCGCTCTATTCTTAGCCATTAAACCCTTAAAACTATTCAGGGATTCACTTTATCAGGAAGAACCTATATCCAAAATTTGAAATACGTTGAATAGTTGTGAAAGAAAAAAAAACAATTCATTTTATTTAAAGAATGGAGGATTAATCGCCCGCTTCCCCTATTTAATTATCAAAAGAAATTCCTTCCCATAATTAATCAGAGATTCGCCTTCTTATAATGAATATACATCCAAAATTTGAAACAAATCGGATGATTCTGCATAAAAAGCCATTTATTTAATTTAAGGATGTTTATCCCCCGTTCCCCCTCTATACTTAGCCATTAAACCCATAAAACTATTCAGAAATTCACTTTATGAGAAAGATCCTATATCCAAAATTTGAAATACATCGGATAAGTGTGCATAATTTTTTTTAATCTAATTTAAGGTGGGTATAGTAATCACCCGCCCTCTTTTTTAATTACCAATAGAACCCCATAACTAATCAGAAATACGTCTTATCACAATGAACCCATGTCCAAAATTCGAAGCAAATCGGATAATTCTGCATAAAAAGCCATTTCTTTAATTTAAGAGGGGTTTCCTCCATCTCCCCTTTATACTTAGCCATTAAATCAACAAAACTATTCCGGAATTCACCTTACCAGAAAGAACCTATATTTAAAATTGAAATACATGTGATAATTCTGCATAAAAACATATTTATCTAGTTTGAGGGGGAGAATTGCTCGTTCCCCCCTTTTTAATAAACAGAAGAACCCATAACTAATCTAAGATACGTCTTATCATAATGAACTTATGTCCAAAATTTTAAGAAAATCGGATAATTATGCGTAAAAAGCCATTAATTTGATTTAAGAAAGGTTATCCCCCGTTCCCCCTCTATACTTAACCCTTAAACTCCTAGAATCTCTTCAGGCATTTTATACTATACATAAGCCTTATCGAAAAGATCCTATATGCAAATTTGACACACTTTGGATAATTCTGCGTAAAAACCCATTCATCTAATTGAGGACGGATGGGGGGGGGGGGGTAATCGTCCCTTCCCAAAACTAATCAGGCAAGCGTCTTTTCAAGATGAACGTATATCCAAAAATTGAACCAAAACTGTTAATTCAGCATGAAAAACCCACTTACCTAAACTATGAGCCCCCCCCCGATCCCCCCTTTCATACTTAACCAATGAATCCCCAAAATCAATAATAAATCCCCAAAATCAATTCCTTGTCACTTTTTTTCCGGTAACTTTTTTTCATTGTCACTTTTTTTCCGCGTCACTTTTTTTCCGTGTCTCTTTTTTCCGCTTTTGTAGTTTATGTCACTTTTTTTCCGATAACTTTTCTTCCGGTCACTTTTTTTCCGTTTATCGAATATTATAGATAATGTTAGTATGAAGTGTAGTAACGGGAAATTTTGCCCCTCCAAAGCATAAACCTCTGGGTGTGTCAATAAAAAAAATTAAAAACTTAATGTTATTCATACAGATTGCTAGAATTGCTAATTATATTTTTCTTTTTAAATCACAAAAATAAGTATTCCTTAAATACAAAAGAAAAATAAGGAACTATTTTACATTTTTACATTTTTATAAAACAAAGCTGACCCCGAGAGAACAAACGAAAAAAAAAAAAAAAAAAAACTACATTTTTGACCATAGGAAATATTATTTATACTTTCTCTTACGTCCAGATTGTTTGGGACTTCATTATTTCTTTATCTATGAAGTAAATTCTTAATTAGAAAGAGGAACTGAAGGTCATTGATACTCTAGGATTTGTTCACATAATGTTATCAAACTATAATATCTCAGATAACTTGAGATAAGAAAAAAATGCTATCATAAATCTCAAGTGCACAATGAGCAATATGAATTCAGTATATAAGTTAAACAATAATACAACAGTACCCTAAATAGTTATCTGCTCACTAGTATCTCACTAGTATCCGTAAACCTGCCAAATATGTTGAGAATTTTTATTTAAAAAAAAATATTGGTTAATATCTAGCTAATTTTATTTTTTTAATTCCTTCCATTTTTAATATTTTATTTATTTATTTATTTTGAAAAAAGATAATTGTCTGCATGATTTAATTTTGTCTTTGTATTTCTCCAAATAACAAATAACAATCTTTTCTGCTATACATCGGTGACACTCGTTAAGGTGAATCTCCGTCTGGTTTAACTATGAATGTCGACCTCTACCTGCACCCCAAATTTCCTTAAATTCGATGATATTACTGCTGGATGTTGTCTTTGTTAAAAACATACCATGGGCTTTAAGTATAACTGGTGGAAAGGGCTATTAGAGGAATAATTGAAAGAAAAAAATATTATTTCTTTATTACTCTTTTTAATTTAAATTTAACTGTTTGGTTGAATATAACTAAAAGTCATGCACTTGTTATTTACTAATAAAAATGAAAATAAATAAATAAATAACATTGATTTTTTAATAGTGTATAATTATATACACAAAGAAACATCTCACGGCTAATTCGTGCTCTCAAGTCATCAATGAGCAGTCAAAACTAATCTTTATAATTAACAAAAGAACAACACAATAAATGAGCGAAGCTTCTTATTCTTATGAGCCTGTATACATAAATCAGGCGCGGATCCACGGGGGGGGGGGGCGATCGCCCCCCCCCCTAAACCAGTGTTGAATTCAGACTTTTTTCCGGAAGGGATTTTTGCGACTCCGTCAAAGACATTCTATTGTTCCGGAAAAAACGCGAATTTCATTAAAATGTCACTAAAAAGCCCTAATTTTGTCAAAGTGTCGCGGAAAAAGAGCGAATTTCGACAAAAGATCGCGGAAAAAGCACGAATTTTGTCAAAGATTGCGCAAAAAAAAAGAAGAAAAGAATTTTGACGAAGGATCGCTAAAAAAAGCGAATCTTGACACAAGAACGCTGAAAGCGCGAGTTTTGTCAAAGTGTCGCGGAAAAAATGTTTGCAAAAAAAAAAAAAAAACATTAATTCAAAGTATCGTGGAAAAAGAGCAAATTTTGTCAAAAGGTCGTGGGAAAAGCGCTAATTTTGTCAAAGGGTTGGAAAAAAGGAAGGCAAAGTATTGCAGAAAAAGTACTAATTTCGACAAAGAATCGCTGAAAAAGCGCGAACTTTGACATATTATGGCTGAAAAAGCGCTAATTTTGTCAAAGTATCGCGAAAAAAACGCGAATTTCGTGAAATTATTACGGAAAAAGCACGAATTTCATCATAGAGTCGCAGAAAAAGGCGAATTTCGACAGAAGTTCGCGTAAAAAACGCAAACTTTGACATAGGATCGCTGAAAAAGCGCTAATTTCGTCAAATTATCAATGAAGAAGCGCGAATTTAATCACAGGGTCGCGGAAAAAACGCGAATTTTGACAGTGGATCGTGTAAAAAACGCGAATTTCGACATAGGATCGCTGAAAAGGCGCGATTTTTGTCAAAGTGTTGCGCAAAAAGTTTGAATTTCGTCAAAAGTTCAAGGAAAGATCGCTATTTTTTTAAAAGGCTTGCAAAAAATTGCTAATTTTGTCAAAGTACTGCGGAAAAGTGCGAATTTCGTCAAAGGGTCGCGGAACAAATGCGAATTTTGAGAGAGAATCGCGTAAAAAACGAGAACTTCGACATACGATCCCTGAAAAGGCGCGATTTTTGTCAAAATGTTGTGTAAAAAGCTCAAATTTCGTCAAAAGTTCTCGGAAAGAGCGTTTTTTTTTCAAAAGGTTGCGAAAAGGGAAGGCAAAGGAACTCGGAAAAAGTGCGAATTTCGACATAGGATCGTTGAAAAACCTTGAACTTCGACATAAGATTGCTGAAAAAGCGCTAATTTTTTAAAGTATCGCGAATTTCGTCAAATGATCACAGAAAAAAGGCGAATTTCGTCAAAGGGTCGAGAAAAAAACGCAAATTTTGACAGTGGATCATGAAAAAAACGCGAACTTTGACGTAGGATCGCTGAAAAAGCGCGATTTTTGTCAAAGGGCTGCAAAAGAAGCGTTAATTTTCTCTAAGTATCCCGAAAAAAGAGCGAATTTCATCAAACGATAGCAAAAAAAGCATAAGTCTCAGAATCGCCCCTCCCAAAAGATTCTCTGGATCCGCCCCTGACATAAATTGAAACAAATCGGTTAATTCTGCATGAAAGACCATTTACATGAATTATGAGGGGTAGTTTCCTCTGTCCCCCCTTTGTACTTATGCATTGAATTTCAAAAACAAACTAGGGAAGCACCATTTAGAATAAATCTGTATACAAAATTTGAAGCAAATCGGTAAATTTTGCGTGAAAAACCTAAATTAACACGGGGATCATCCCCCCCATTCCCCCTTTTTAAACTTATCCAATGAACAACAAATACTAGTAACGGAGACACCTCATTAGAATGATCCAACATCTAAGATTTGAACGAAATCTACTAATTCTACATGAAAAACCCATTTACGTAAATTAAGGGGAGGGGCAATAGCTGCCATTCCCCTTCTTATACTGAACGAAAGAACTCTCAAATATAATCAGGGAAGCGTCTTATCATAAGCCTATATCCAAAATTTCATGTAAAATTGTAAAAAATTTATCACGAGTTATCCAGTTGGGTACGTATGTACGCACGTACATACATATATACAGAACGGACGAGCACATAAGCTCTCTGGCTTTGATAGCCTGTGAGCTAAAAAATAATTTAAATTTGAACTCAATTTTTCAAAAATGAGTTAAGTTCAAACTTAACATCAAAAGGATTTCAAAGGAACAATATATATATATATATATATATATATATATTTCAATATATATATATATTTATCTATCTATATATATATATGTTAGACTTTTATCGACTAAATTTTCAAAATTTTGTGAACAATTCTTTTGGGTATTCGACATAAGGTCTCCATTTCCATTTTCCTTGTCGACTCTGTGTGCGAGTTTGGTTCAGGAAATTACTTTTTTCTATAGTTCAGACCAAGATGGGCGACTGGATTTATTTTCCGGGGCAAGTTACAAGTAGTTACTTTTAGGAATGTGCTATATTATTGTTGAAATCTGAATAGGCAAAAATTTTCAGTCCCAGTTCCAATCCCCCACCAGTGGCCAAGAGGTTCTGACCTCTAAACTGGTAGACGGCAGGTGCTGGGTTCGAACCCAATCGCTGCCGTCGGCTTAATTGTTCGAAGTTTTCCGTGGTTTTCTTCGAACCTTGGATTTACTTGCGTGAATACGGATTAGGTTCCGTTAGAAAGACCCCCACGGAGGGCATCCCACCCCATCAAGGTCCTATATCCCTTGCGTAGATAATCGGAGGTCATAAAATAAACCTAAACCAAACCCAGTTCCAATCCAACACATTTGAATAAAAAAATAATAGAAAATAATTATTCAAACTTTCGGGGAAATTTCCGAAATTTCTTGAGACAGTATATATAAAAAGAAAAATATCCATGCTCAAATATTCAAAATTTTAGGACACATTTTCAGACTTTTTTTAAGGATAAAAACAGGAAACTTGCTGACGTGATTTTTGAAAATATCTATAAACGGCCGTGTATTTTCATTTTTCACTCAATTTATTGCAACTTGATTTAATAATAGTTATCTTCCCAGTATGACTCTTTTTCCGTTTTCAACACTATCGCTTCAGGAAATTCGGTTTAAAACGCCAACTTTGACTGCAGTTTTGGCAATAGACTCTCCTTTATCAATAAATCGACAAACCACCTCACAATATATAGTTTCTCAATAAGAAAACCTGCGAATTTGATGTTTTCAAAACAAAAATGAATTTAAAAATAAATCAAAAAATAAACAACTTGAATTTGAATACACCTTGATACTTATTATAAATGACGCATAAAATGCACCGTATAGTGTTGATGTGTGCAGTTATTTTTATTTTTACATCGAGATATTTAAAGTTTTGTTTTATGCGAGGAGTTCTGGTAAGAAAAAAGAAACAAGTAAGAAAAATCATGCGTTGAGCATAGATTATGAAATACTTTCCAACACTTCCTGAAATTTTTAACAAAACTTCACTAATGCTACTGTCTATAGGCAAATATGTATTCTTATACTTTTGAAAAGCCTTGTTTGATCTGTGAATTGATGTAGATACTATAAAAAGGGAAAATTTGTTTAACAAGAAAACGCGGAACAGTTTGAAATTTTCTTTCAGCAATTAATTCTAATAGATGGAGGCATACTTATATACTTCTGTTCAGCCCTGTAGTTAACCTAGGACCATTATTATATGCCAGTATTTAACTTTAATTTAGTTTGAACTGAAACACCCTTTAAACTACTGAAATCACATTTCCAGAAATTATATATCCTTTCGCGACTCATATATGCAATTCTTTGAGTGGCCCTGTATATCATTTTAACAATATTCTACAAAATTTTTTTAGTAAACAGGATGCAGTTCAGCTTATTTAAAAAAAACAACCTTTAAATAAATTATGCTTATTTTCAGTAGCCTCGAGCTCCTTTGTATAACCCTGTATATCAACTATATCATTTATACATACCATATAATATGTATAAATTTAGTGAAACATAAAAGCGCATATCATAATCAAAACGACAGTTTATGCTTCCATTAGCCATCATCAATAATATACAGTACTTCTGATAGAACATACTATTTTAAATCTTCGGTGAGTCCCTGTAAATCTGTGCACTTCGTAATATGCATGAAATATCTTATATTAGGCCTCAGCAACGTATATCAGTTTTAATATACTTGAAACAGTTCAATATAATTAAAATATGTCGCAAATAATTTATTCTTTACTATTCTATAATGAAATTCTTTTGTGTGGCGCTGCAAATAATTTCTATACTTTTCACTTTATATTTTAGTGCAATTTGTAGATGAATATAGGCTTTAATATGTTTGACAGTGCGTAACATCATTAAAATTCATTTAAAACGATTTTTTTCCCATAGCACGTAATGTAACGAACAAATTTTGATTGTCCATATAAATAAACTAATCATGCTGAGAATTTCATTTGGAATAGTGTTCGTGCTAGGATATACATCAATAAAACCCAAAAATTTCGACAATCCGACTAAATTTTCGAGAGTTATTGTGCAAACAAGCGGCCAGATAGACAGATAAACCGAAATCATAAAGACTTCTTAACTTTGTTGGAAAGTGTTAAAAAATATTGGTCTCTCTCTCTCTCTCTCTCTCTCTTTTTTCTTTCTTTCTTTTTTTTTTTTACATTATTTATTTTAACTAAATGTGCAATTAACTGCATAGTACTCCGTTCAAAATATACTGTTTCTACTATATTTCTTTCTATATATTCTTTTGTAAACTATATTGAATGTTTAACTGTTTGTCGTTAAATTTACTCTAGAAATATCTGAATTATTACTAAACTCATTAATAGATTTATACGGTTTGGAGACTTAAAATTTTGAAAAATTCTGTATCGAAAAACCTTTTAAGACGGAATCATTTACGAGTAAAAAAATTTCAATCTAGATTCCAGGTGACAATCCAGCTTTTTACATTTTTCATTATATTTCAATTAAGGAAAGTTATTCATAAAATTAATGTTTTAAAATATAGTCAGAGGATTACCTAAATTTCATATCCTAGAATTTTAAATATTCTTAGTCAAAGGGACAGAAAAGGGAACAAGATTTTAACATGACATTTATTCATTTATTTTATTTTATTTATTTATTTTTTTTTTTTTTAAATAGAGATTTAAAAAACTTGCATTAATCACTATAAACATTGGTAGCTAAAAAACAATTTCAGGATTTTTCAAAAATTTTGCTCTTTTTCCAAAGTGGGACCAAAAATGAGATTTTCATATTTTGTTTTTAATTTGAAAAAAAATATAATTGTTTATAAGATTCTTGCTTTATTTGGAGACAATTCTTCATAAAAGTTAAACGTGTGGTACACTGTAAAAAAAAAAAAAAAAAAAAAAAAAAATCTGCAAAGGTACTAAACTTTTTCTAGGAAACTGGGATTCCTAGAACTTTTCCTGTAAAGGTAACAGTAAAAATTCAAGTTTCAGAGTCGGTTACATGAATTTTTCTTGTTATCGTTACATGAAAAGTTCTTGGAATCCCAGTTTCCTAGAAAAAGTTTAGCACCTTTGTAGATTTTTTTTACAGTGTAGAGAGCCTCTATTAAGTCCTCGCCTGTCGACATGTATTACGTACTGATTCTCCGGTGGGTATTTCGTCCTCACTTGGTGGTGTGTTTTATGTCTTAGCTTTCCGGTGTGTTTATGTCCTGACTTTACGGTGTGTATACGTCCTGACTCTACGGTGTGTATACGTCCTGACTCTACGGTGTGTATATGTCCTGATTCTCGGGTGTGTATACGTCCTGATTCTCCGGTGTGTATATGTCTTGATTCTCCGGTGTGTATATGTCCTGATTCTCCGGTGTGTATACGTCCTGATTCTCCGGTGTGTATACGTCCTTGGTTGCCGTTGTATTTCACGTCCTGACTTTCTGGTATGTATTTTGTCCTCTTTTGCTGGTGTGTTTTAGGTCCTGGCTTACCGGTGTGTATACTTCGTGGGTTGTTGATGTGTATTACGTTTTAAATTGTTGGTGCGTATTGCGTCTCTGTTTGTCGGTGTGGAAAAAAAAATATTATTTTTATTCTTTTTGAATCATCAGTTTATTTTTTGTTGTTTTTTCTCTTCTAATTGTTGCAACGCAAGTTTAAATAGATATAAAAATAATTTTTTTACCCTTTACTTCTAAAAGTGATGGAGTACCCCTGTTGCCAAAATTACAAAATTGGTATTACAAACTACGATAAAAATAATATCTCAAAAATAAATTGAGATACAGCTTTTCAACAAAATGCATTTAAAAATACATTTTTTCCCTTTGTTATGGTGTAAAAATTGAAAATGTGCGGTATTTAGAAGCTTAAAAATTTGCAGTAGCGTAAATTTCAAAATTGAAAATTCATTTCTTTTAATTGTTGCACGCAAGTTTAAATAAAATTATTATGTATATAACTAAAATTAATGGATTAAATAGATCACCTAAAAAATGTGCCTATTTGTTTTTATTTGATCATACTAAATCATATTTATCATTTATTTTGACACGCGAAATGAAATATTTTTTACATTTATTAAATTATTATTCATTTAAATTAAGAGCTGCCTCTATTGACCATTTTGGTCTCCTTAAATTTATGCTAAGCTTTGCTGTATTTTACTTTTATTCATAATTTTATTTACTTGCGTACCTTCACTAAATCTGCAGATTCAGATACAGGAATACAATAAATAAATAAATAAATAAATTAATTAATTAATTAATAATAATAATAATAATAATAATAATCAAAGTTAATTGAGATTTACAGAAAATAGACACTTTTTTTATTGAAAATTTTCGCGATTAAAATACTTTCTTCTTGTGTACATAAAAGATAAAAAAAAAAAAAAAAAAAAAAAAAAAAACACTAAAATGAATTTTAAGATTAAAAACTGAATATTATTATTTATACTTATAAAGAAACAACATGTAAATTGTATCGTAGCACGAATTTTTTTCACAATGTCCGGGGTTGTTTGTGTGTATCAACATAGTAAATGTCCTCAGTTGATTGTAAAATAATGAAGTCCCCAATTGATTGTGTGTATCAAGTTCACTGTGTGTGTAAGTGTGTATCAATGTCCCCATTTATATAGCAAAAATACATATTGTGAAATTTTGTGAAATTCTGCAAATTTGACAAAAATCAAAGTTAATTCATATTTAATAGAGTATAAGTAACAATTATTCACCGGAAATAAACTTCTAAGTCCGTTATTTTCGAAGTCCCCAATTGGCGGTGTATACACCAAGTCCTGAGTTTGCACGTCTTGCCAACCTGTGTGTGTGTGTGTGTGTGAGTAAATTTTATCTCAAAAACGGCTCTAACGATTTTCGCAAAAATTTGGATTTTACCATTTTCGGGCACGAGAAGACCATTGGGCTAGGTCCCATGTTCGGGAAAATTCGATTACTGGGTCATTTTGGGTCACAATGGGTCAGGATCAAGCTATTTATATCTAGAGAACGGCTGGATGGATTTTAAGGCAATTTTGTATCCAATCGTTTTTTGGCACGAAAAAACTATTGGGCTGGGTCACATGTTCGAAAAATTTCGATTAGTGGGTCATTTTGGGGTCATTATGGGTCAAGCCATTTTTATCTAAAAAACGGCTCTAACGATTTTGACCAAATTTTATATTGTATCGTTTTGGATTACAAGAAGACCATTGGGTTAGGTGACATGTTCGAGAAAATTCGGTAAGTGGGTCATTCTTGGGGTCATTGTGGGTCATGCTATTTTTATCTAGCGATTTTCTCACGCAATTTTGACTAAAAATTGCATTTTATGGTTTTCGGGCACGAGAAAAACATTGGGCTAGGTTACATGTTCGAGAAAAAATTTCAATGGGTCATATTGGGTCATTAAGAGTCTGGGTCAAGCTATTTATATTTAAAGAACGGCGTGATGGATTATAACGAAATTTTGTATGTAACAGCTTTTTGACATGAGAAAACTAATGGGCTAAATCACATGTTTGAGAGATTTCAACTATGAGGGTCATTTGTGGGTCATAATGGGTCATGGTCAACCTATATCTAAAGAACAGGTGGATCGATTTTAACGAAATTTTGTATGCAACATTTTTTTGGCACGATAAAATCATTGGACTAGGTTACATGTTCGAAAAATTTCGATTAATGGGTCATTTTGGGTCATTAAGAGTCCGGGTCAAGCTATTTATATTTAAAGAACGGCGTGATGGATTATAACGAAATTTTGTATGTGACAGTTTTTGACATGAGAAAACTAATGGGCTAAATCACATGTTTGAGAGATTTCGACTATGAGGGTCATTTGTGGGTCATGATGGGTCATAATGGGTCATGGTTAACCTATATCTAAAGAACAGGTGGATCGATTTTAACGAAATTTTGTATACAAAATTTTTTTGGCACGATAAAATCATTGGACTAGGTTACATGTTCGAAAAATTTCGATTAATGGGCCATTTTGGGTCATTAAGAGTCTGGGTCAAGCTATTTATATTTAAAGAACGGCGTGATGGATTATAACGAAATTTTGTATGTGACAGTTTTTTGACATGAGAAAACTAATGGGCTAAATCACATGTTTGAGAGATTTCGACTATGAGGGTCATTTGTGGGTCATGATGGGTCATAATGGGTCATGGTCAAACTATATCTAAAGAACAGGTGGATCGATTTTAATAAGATTTTGTATGCAACATTTTTTCGGCACGATAAAATCATTGGACTAGGTTACATGTTCGAAAAATTTCGATTAATGGGTCATTTTGGATCATAAAGGGTCTGGGTCAAGCTATGTATAATTAAAGAACGGCAGGATCAATTTTAACGAAATTCTGTATGTAACAATTTTTAGAAACGAGAAAACTAATGGACTAAGTCACATATTCGAGAGCTTTCGATTATAAGGGTCATTTGTCGGTCTTAATGGGTCAAGGTCAAGCTATATCTAAAGAATGGGTGGGTCGATTTTAACGAAATTTTGTATACAACATATTTTTGGCATGAGAAAATCATTGGGGTAGGTCACATGTTCGAGAAATTTCGATTGGTGGGCCACTTTTGGGTCATTCTAATTTTATCTTGACAACGTTTCGCGCAATTTTGATTAAATTTTGTATTTTATCGTTTTCGGTCACAAGAAAATCATTGGGTTAGGACAGATTTTTGTGAAAATTCGATCAATGGGTCATTTTGGATTATAAGGGGTCAGGGTCAAACCAACTATATCTAAAAAACAGCTCAATCGATTTTATCTAAATTTTGTATCTAATGTTTTTCGGCATGCTAAAACTAAAGAGCTAGGCCACACGTTTAAGAGATTTCGATTATAAGGGTCATTTGTTGGTCATGATGGGTCATGCTAATTTTATATAGAAAATGGTACTCACCATTTTGACTATACTTTGTATTATATCGTTTTTGAGCAAGAGAAAACCATTTGGCTTGGACACATGCTCGCGAAAATTCTATTAGTGGGTCATTTTGGGTCTTAATGAGCTAGGGTCATTCTAATTATATACAATAACGACTCAATCAATTTTACCTAAATTTTGAAACAAAACGTTTTTTGTCACGAGAAGACTATTGGGCTGAGTCGCATGTTAAACAAAATTATATTAGTGGGTCATTTCGCTTCATTGCTGAATGCTGCCAAGCTAATTTTACCTAAAAAATGGCTTGAACGATTTTGATTCAATTTTATATTCTACTGTTTTTGATTACCTGAAGACGATTGAGCTATGTCACATGCTTGATCAAATTTGATTAGTGGCTCATTTTGGATAATACGGGTCAGGGTCACGAGAATATGGCAAAACCCAATAACTTGGTGATATTTGACAAAATATTGGCGACATATGGCCAAAAAATCGACTATAAAAATTACGAAAACCAAAACACGTATTTGGAGCCAAATGAAAGAATGCCTCCAAATTTGGCTATATCTAGCAAAATATATTGTCTTTCAGAATGTAAAGAATTTTTTTATACATTCTTAAGAGGATTCGAGATGCATGGTTAAATCAATCAGAGTCGAGCTAAAAAAGTGATTTAGATCGATGTCCTTTCGTTGTAAAATTTAAAATAAAATAAAATTTATAAATATGCGCATAAAAACATAGTTTTCTTATTGATTGTTTTTCTAAATAATACTATTATAAACATGTTTTACAGTAATAATACAGAGTTAATGATACAGTGAAAATACTATATCGAGTTGAACACAAAGTTAATTTTGACCGAGCTAAGCTCGGTCTCCCCTGCTAGTATATATATATAAGAGGTGGTAAGAATTAGTACAGTGTAACAATAGTAAAAGCGTTAATTTATTGTTTATGGCAATGTGTTGATGTAGCATTCCTTGTTTATTCCTTTGGCTTTAATTTGCAGTGTAGTTTGAGGCTGGTTAATGGTTAATAATATATTATTATTTTATATTATATTTTTTATATTTTTAATTTAACAAGTTAGTTATCAAAATAAGCTATCCTCTGCTAGTATATTTTTAAATGATATAATAAATTATTAATTCCCAGATTGTTGCTTTATAGAAATAAGTAATGTAATTTGTAAAATGGAGCACTTACTGCATTAATTAATCCTATTTAGAAACTAAAAATGGCGCCAATGCTCACTTTTTTTTACTACCTACATTATAATAACATAGATCCATTATGTGTTTGGATTTTGTTAAAATATCCTTATTAATAAGATTTTTTTGTATCTATTTTATTTCTTTATCTGGAATTTAAAATACATTTTTAATCTCCTTTTTTATATTAAGATCTAAATGTCAATATATTTTGCTATGTTTTATTTCTTATTTTTTAATAAAATCTAATTACTAACGATTGTGACAATAGATGGCGCACTGTATATTCGTTTTTATTTTTAGTAAATTTTCATCGATATTCATCGTTTTTAAAATAATTTTTCATCGATATCAATTAAAACTTGTTATTATTATAAAATAATTTAAATGTTTCCATTAAGTTCATAACATTGTTGTTTACTATTGTTTTGTAATTTAATATTTTAATAATAGTTATTTTAATTGTATATTATTAACTATATCTTTTTGGTTTCTGATATAACTTTCTCTGTTTACTGTCAACTATAACTGTTGGCAAGGTGAGATTACAAATTTGAAATTATTTTTTTCTCTCTCTCTCACATAGTGGCAATTTATCGTGTAAGTTTACCTTTTTGAAAATTCAATTATTGTTTTATTATTTGTCTAGTATTTTTCATTGAACTATGTTTTGCATTGGTGATTAATCGGGCAATTTAGAAATCTTTTTTAGGTTTATCCTGATTTCTAATCAGAAATTAACCGCAATTAATGTATCTATTTAGCATTGCCCTTGAAAACGAGCTAAATACCACATTTCCAATTTTGTTCCAATTTTTGCCAATTCCTCTGTTTGATATAGCTTGTTATTTAATGAGTTATTCCATATTTTGATGTTGAATTGTAATATTGTCTAATGGTTCTCTCTCTCTCTCTCTATATATATATATATTTATTTAAAACGTCGTTTTAAATGTTATGCATATTTTTAAATGTATGTACGTTCTTGAACGTCAGGTATATTTATTTCCCAAGATATACTAATTTAGGATAATGAAAATCTGAATTTTTTTCGCTTATTGTTCATTTAAACGCTATATACAATTTTTTAAGAGATACAAGCACCATAAAAGTTTGAAAACCAATATTATAAACAACTGACATTTAATTTAATATATGCATATACAGTACTGCCTTTTTTCTTCATAATGGAAAATTTCAATTAAAAGTTTATAATTTCGTCTTTTTTTCTAACATATGTGAAACATAGAACTAAGAAAATCATTATTAAAGAAATACCTCAGTTTTGTTGATTTCTCTTCATTTTTTTCCTCACAAACAAAAAATGAAATGCTATACAGGTATTAAAAAACTGAAAACAATAAATTCAATTCTTATCTGCACCTGTTACCAGTAAAATAATGTTATCCTGTTTCAATGACAAACTCTGTGGTGCCAATTTATTTTCCTAAGACCAATCGAGTGGAGTTCAAAGTTTTAAATGTCGCGTACATTTTTAATCGTCATGCACATTTTATTTTCCAAGATACACTGATTTAGCATGCGTATGAAAAATCTGAGTTTTTGAGCTCATTGTTCATATATTTAATCACAGTATGAAGGTCACTATTAAAATATTGCTGCTTTATGGAATTCTTCAAGGAATACAAGAGACAAAAAAGTTTGAGAACCAAAAGCATAAACAACTGACATTTCATTTAACGAATACATATATATTTTTGAATTTGTTTCATCATCACAGAAAAATCCAACTAAAAATTAATAATGTCATTATTATTATTATTATTATTATTATTATTATTATTATTATTATTATTATTATTATTATTTATGTAAAACACACAACGAAAAAAATCTTTATTCAAAATACCTCATTTCTGTTGATTTCTCTTCCATTTTTCCCCCACAAAAAAAAAAAAAAAAAAAAATTGAAATGCTATACAGGTATTAAAAAATTAAAAACAATAAATTCAATTCTTATCTGCACCTGTTATCAGTAAAATAATGTTATCCATTTTCAATGACAAACTTCTGCAGTATCAATTTATTTTCCTATGACAATCGAGTGGAAACGGATTATATGTGGGAAATAAATTAACTTTGCGAATCCATTTGCTGGCATCAGCTGACCCTTTTATTTGAAAACGACGAAAATGAGTCGCTTAGTTTCAATTTCTTACTTATCGTCACACAAATGAGTAATTTCAGTTTCAGTTTCTTATCGTCACTAACGTGAGTAATTTAGTTTCAATTTCTTATCGTCCAATGATATCTGGAGTACGGAATGTCTTTGTGTTAGAAAGTGATTGGACTTGTACAAAGAGTAGCAATTAAAACAATATGAGAAAGTGTTATGGCCCCAAACTAGGCAGGCACAGAAAAAGGCCCGGATGATAATGTAAAGTCTATGGGAGCGTTTTTTTTTTTCAAATATCTCGCTCAAATTTTAATATTTTTACATGATTTTTTTTTTCATAGGATAGCTGAAGACGACGTACAACCGGCCTAGTTTTTACTTTTTCTATTTTGCTTACATATTTTTTATATTATGATAATTTCAATTTCAGAACCGGATAAAAAATTTGAAATCAAAATTGAAAAAGTAAAAACTAGGCCGGTTGCGGATTGTCCTCAGCTATCCTGTGCAAAAAAAATCATGTAAAAATATTAAAATTTGAGCGAGATTTTTGTAAAGAATGCTCCCATAGAGTTTACATTATCATCCGGGTTTTTTTCTGTGACTAGTGTTGTGCCTTAAATAGTTCTTTTCAAATAAATTATTGTTAAGAGTATCAGTGACTGATAAAATATTATTAATCATTCAGAATAATTAATAAATTATTGTTAAGAGTATCAGTGACTAATAAAATATCAATCGTTCAGAATAATTAATAAATTATTGTTAAGAGTATCAATGACTAATAAAATATATAATCGTTCAGAATAATTAATAAATTATTGTTAAGAGTACCAGTGACTAATAAAATATTAATCGTTCAGAATAATTAATAAATTATTGTTAAGAGTATCGGTGACTAATAAAATATTAATCGTTCAGAATAATCAATAAATTATTGTTAAGAATATCAGTGACTAATAAAATATTAATCGTTCAGAATAGTTAATAAAATATTGTTAAGAGTATCGGTGACTAATAAAATATTAATCGTTCAGAATAATCAATAAATTATTGTTAAGAATATCAGTGACTAATAAAATATTAATCGTTCAGAATAGTTAATAAAATATTGTTAAGAGTATCAGTGACTAATAAAATATTAATCGTTCAGAATAATTAATAAATTATTGTTAAGAGTATCAATCACTAATAAGATATTAATCGTTCAGAATAATCAATAAATTAATTTTAAGAGTATCAGTGACTGATAAAATATGAATCATTCGGAATAATTAATAAATTATTATTAAGAGTATCAGTGACTGATAAAATGTCAATCGTTCAGAATAACTAATAAATTATTGTTAAGAGTATCAGTGACTGATAAAATATTAATGGTTCAGAATAATTAATAAATTATTATTAAAAGTATCAGTGACTGATAAAATATTAATCGTTCAGAATAACTATAAATTATTGTTAAGAGTATCAGTGACTGATAAAATATTAATTGTTCAGAATAATTAATCGTTCTAACTGGTTACACAAGTGTTATTTTATCAAAATAAACACTTTTGTAATTTTTAGACACATTTATGTCATATTATTATCATACAAATTAATATACTGAAAATTGTAAACATTTTTGATTAACAAAATAAAAAAAACAACAGGGAATTGAGAGTGAAGATTAACCTTCCTTCTCATACAATACAATTTTTCCCAGAAAATAAACTTAATTGCATTAATGCAGCACTTTAAAAAACTCTATTTTAATCTCTTTTGTAATCTATTTTAATGCAGCGCTTTAAAAACTACATCTACAATTTACCGAGATTATTTTTTAAACGAAAAATGAAATACTTTATTTTTATTTTTTTCGTCCCAGTGAATGATGATTCAGATTTTGAATGGATCCCGATCTTTTTAATAAAGTTTAAGTATAGACAATCAAACAGTGGCGTCTTAGTAAAATTCTAATACTTTTCAATCGAGATCGTCATAAAATTCGATTTCTTTTTCACTAACGTCTCAAAATCTGGATTTCGCCGAAAATTCGCTTTCAGGAAAAAAAGAAAAATTACTGAAATTCAGTTTCTGCTCCGGTTTCGATCTTAAAAAACTGTTTCGGTCGATACGTAATTTTTCTCTATAAAATTACTGAAAAACAAACAGACACCAAAAAAATAATTCTCAAAATCAATGCACGCATTCAACTTTATAGTGACTTAACTTATTGAAAAAACATCTGATGAATGGACGTATTAAAAATTTCTTCTTTTTTATATGAAAACTTGTCCCATGATTTTCTGATTCTAAGAACAACCGAGATAATTAACCCTTTCGGGTCCAATTTTTTTTTTTTTTTTTCAATTTTGAAAACAAAATTAATTTTATTTTAATAACGTGAATCGCAGCTATTCAAATATTTTTACTGAAGTTTTAAGAATAATAAGAATAATTTACTGAAGTTTTAAGATTATCTCATCGTCTCAAATTTAATGAATGTACATATTTTGTGTACTATTCAATGCATTTTAATATGAAAATAGACTAAAGAAGAATTTAGAAAAGCTTGTAAAATAACGTTTTACAACAGGATTTGAGACGGTATTATAACTTTCTAATGCTTTTTAGGTGCGTTCGTAATTTACGTAGCACCTATTGTTGTCGCTCAGCCCGTCCGTCTGTCTGTCCGTCTGTCCGTCCGCATATAACAACGCAAAAACTACCCAACCGAATCATTTGAAATTTAAAATACATAATTATTACACAATTTTGTCAAGTCATTTCAAATTTTATGAAAATCGGATGGATAGATCAATTACAGGGACAATCAAAAGTATTCCGTTACATTACGATCAATGGGGAAAAAAGTTCCAAATACATTTTAATGGTGTTACACTCATTTGAACATAACAGAATCGACATGAATCTATGAAATATGTACTAAAATACATTTTGTACAATCTGTGATGCAAAGAATATTTATTATTAAATTTAAGGGCCACACAAATGTATTCCACTAAATAATGTTATACGGGGAAACATTGTTTGGGGGGTATTTTAATTATATTAAACTACTTCACATTTTATGAATAAGATATACGTTACTGAAGTATAATAAAAATTACTCCCTGCATATTTACAAGAACACAAAGATTTAGACCACTATACTGTATCCAAAGTACGCTCTACTATATCAGCAATATCTGAATATTTTAAAACTTCGTTATCGTACTAACGCACCTCATTTGCTACGCTTCACGTGCAATTTCCAACTTGTTGTGTTTTATCATGCATGATACGTTCAGAAAAGTAACTTAAATTTGAAATTCAAAGACTGAAATACATGCATAAAATAAAGGAATAGCAAACGGTGCAAAGAGAATTAAACAAACTATCATTATTACTATTATTATTATTATTATTATTATTATTATTATTAATGTATATATACCTAAAATATAAATGAAGTATAATATGAAAGGCACAGTCATAATCTATTATTTCCATATGTTGAAACCAATTGCAGTCGACTCAGTCTAAATCGGATAATTCGAATTTTCGCTTAATTCGAACTAAACATGAAGTCCCGAAATTTTCAATGACAGAATAACGTTAAAAAAATTTATTAATTCGAACTCATTTTCTCTTGACTTCGTTTAATTCGAGCTAACGAGAATCCCGATTTTTCATTTTTCTTTTCTTTCTCACGAATTTCAGATTTGAATAACTTTATTTCTTTCATTTTTCTGAAAATTGTTCCGAACGAGTATGTATACAGGGTGTTTCTAAATACATAGTACAAACTTTAAGGGGTGATAGTATACATCAAGACAAACAATATTAAATAGAAAACTTGGGGTCCCAAACAACTTCCGAAGGAGATAGGCGCCATTAAAGTTTAGGGTCCAAAAATTCAAATGATTATAAAAAACAGAAAAATTAGTCGATTCGTTTGCGGTTTTCACTAAAACTATTCTTTATGTCGGTATTGTCTTGAAAATAAATTATAAAGATAAATTTCAAAAAATGCCAATAGAGGGCGCTTTAGACTTTGGAGTAACGAACAACTATTTTTTACCGTTATTTTTAGCATCTCATAAACTTTTTTTAGAAGCTTAGACATAAACTTAAATTTTGAGATGAAAACCTGAATCGTTGAGAGTGGTTAAGTAGGGCAAACTGAACTGTGTTCAATGGAGGTTCAAATTTCAAATGATTATAAAAAACGGAAAAATTGGTCGATTCGTTTGCCGTTTTCGATAAAACTATTCTTTATGTCAATATTTCCTTGAAAATAAATTTTTAAGTTTAATTTCAAAAAATACCGTTAGAGGGCGCCTTAAATTTTAGAGTAAACAACAACTATTTTTAACCGTTATTTTTTGTATCTAATTAAATGCTTGCAAATGCTTAGATTTAAATTTTGATCTCAAATTCTAAATAGATGGGAGGTGTTAAGAAGCGCAAACTGAATTGTGTTCAGGAGTTAAAATGTTACCCTCCCCACCCCTCGAACACATTTCAATTTTCTGCTACTTAATTACTCACAACGATGCAGATTTTGAGCTCAAAATTTAAGTTTGAACTTTTACAAGAATTTAATTAGATACAAAAAATAACGGTTAAAAATAGTTGTTGGTTACTCTAAAGTTTAAGGCGCCCTCTAACGGTATTTTTTGAAATTAATCTTTAAAATTTATTTTCAAGGAAATATTGACATAAAGAATAGTTTTATCGAAAACGACAAACGAATCGATCAATTTTTCCGTTTTTTTATAATCATTTGAAATTTCAACCTCCCCACCCCCATTGAACTCAGTTCAGTTTGCCCTACTTAACCACTCCCAACGATTCAGATTTTCATCTCGAAATTTAAGTTCATGTCTAAGCTACTAAAAAAATTTTATGAGATGCAAAAAATAACGGTAAAAAAATTTGTACGTTACTCCAAAGTCTAAAGCGCCCTCTATTGGCATTTTTTGAATTTTATCTTTATAATTTATTTTCAAGATATTACTGACATAAAGAGTAATTTTAGTGAAAATCGCAAATCAATTGATCAATTTTTCTGTTTTTTATAATCATTTGGAATTTGAACCTCCCCCCACAGTTCAGTTAGGGCTGCTTAACCACTCTTAACGACTTAGATTTTGAGCTCAAAATTTAAGTTTAAGTCTAAGCTTCTAAAAAAAATTAATTAGATGCAAAAAATAATGGTAAAAAATAGTTGTTCGTTACTCCAAAGTCTAAAGCGCCCTCTACCGGCATTTTTTGAAACTTATTTTTATAATTTATTTTCAAGACAATACTGACATAAATAATAGTTTTAGTGAAAACCGCAAACGAATCGACCAATTTTTCTGTTTTTTATAATCATTTGAATTTTTGGACCCTAAACTTTAATGGCGCCTATCTCCTTCGGAAGACGTTTGGGACCCTTAGTTTCCTGTTTAATATTGTTTGTCTTGATGTGTATTATCCCCCCTTAAAGTCTGTACCATGAATTTAGAAACACCCTGTATAATCCAGTGCATTTGATATCCACTTTCTAATTGCCACATCTGTTCATGAATGACGCTTTAAATTTTTCTTCCGTTGTGCTTGTTTCTAATCTTTAAATAATTTACATAATTATACATTCTAATTTAATATTAAGTCATATTTTAATGATAACAGACGAAATAAATTTTAAAAAACGCTATAACATTAATTACTAACAAGGAAGGTCTCCATACGGGCATACCCTGAAAAAGCTGAAAAAATTACAGAATGTTCTTCTCGTGTGGTTATATATGTTTATAAAAAAATATCGGCGGAATCTCCATTCAGTAACCGTAAAAAAAAATAATGAAAATTTCATTATTTGGCGGTTTATCGCCGGTTGGCGATGGAATGTAATTTCAAAAAATATTTTATATCAAATACACTTCAAGGAAAAGAAAAGCTTCATGTTGAACTTGTTTTGAGAAATTTAATTTAAATAACTTTTGTTTTGTAAGTTTTAGTTTGTTTTAAGTATAATTTTGTTATATAGATATTTATATGTATATATATATTCAGATTTAATCACCAAAATTTGAGATTTAAAACGAAATTCATAATTTAAATTAATTAAATGTGTTTCAAGCTCAAAGTCCAATTGAGAATTGTCGATTAGATTTTGTTGCTATGGGAACACCTGGCTTTTATTTTAGAATACGTTTAAATAAATGAAGATAATTTTTCTCAATATGATTTTTTTAAATCTTTGAAAACATTTTTTCCAGTGATTAATTAAATAGCTACTTCAACAAGTAATGTATACATGTAGTACAATATGTATATATATGTATATAATATATTAAAGTCTCTCATTGTTTATGTTTAAATTCATTAAATACCATTTGCATGCATCCTAAATACCCAGCAGTTTTCAATTGCATTATAATCGTTTGCTTTTGGCGTGGAAAAGGGCTGCTCGCCAAATCGAGCGACTCTTTAGTCTTTTCACGCCAAATATTCGAAAATATTTTATTTTTTTACATACATTCTAATGTGATTCCGCCGCTAATTTTGACTGATCCTTTATTACATACATAAGTACTTTAATTAGTTTTTTTTTTTTTTTTCCATAAAATTCTGAGTATGCCCAGTATGGAGACCTTCCTTGTAAGTAATAGTACCATATTGAGCATGTTTTCATTTCATATTTTCCATAATTCGAACTTCGGATAATTCGAACATTTCTTGTGGTCCCGACGAGTTCCAATTAACGAAAGCCAACTGTAATTGCTAAGGCAAAATAATACTCGATGAAAATTCATGTATTATTAATAGTACACCAGACCCGAAAGAGCTAATGGATAAACATGTGAATTATTCAGTAAAAAATTAAAGCAACTATCAAAACACGCGTCAAAACAGTTGTTGATATATATCTAAATGCTGGAAGATTTTGATAAAAAAGTTCCTGTTATGTGACTTCTTAATTCACGAAGCACACACGCTTCCTTTTTCTTCAAGGTAAAGGACATTTCTTTGCCGATTCTAATCAATTTCCTGATCGACGATGTTTCTCTAATGAATCGCGAATTTCCTTTCCAACACTTGTAAGGATTAGCGATATTTTGTAAATCGTCGATAGATAGCCAATTAAAATTTTAATAAAACCAACGTTGGTAACGTGTGCACAGAGTGTAACGGAACAGCTATTTCGGTTCTTACTTTATTTACAATTGTAATCATTTGAACTGTAGGCATCTCGTTTGTAGAGTAAAATAAAACAAAAAGGTGGATCAAAGCTGTTTTCATCTGGGTAAATGACCTTAAATAGATGATTATTTAGTAAAATCGAAAAGTTTTTTTTTCTCATTATTTATTTTACTTTCATTATCAAAATTATTTTATAATTTTGTAACTGTAGGTACCTCCAGCGCGCTCATCAACACATTTGCTGAATGTCCATAATTCGAAATTTGTGTGTAGCGCAAAATGCTTTTTCTCAAAAATTATATGACCTAGAATAATCACTATAGTTTTCCTGAAAGGTATGTCTTAATGTCTGCGACCTATAATTTTTTTTTTTTTCATAATTTTAGTTTCAGTAAATTCGGAAATAGAAGAGGGGGAGAGGACATATTTTTGCACTAGATTGATGCAAACACTACATGATATTTCCGAAAATATAATACCTAAATCTAAAAAAAAAATTTATTTTTGAATTCAACGTAACGAAAGCATGAAACCCCACACTATATTTATACATATAAAAAATATATATACATATATTTTTTTTTTACTTCAAGTAACTTAATTTTTCCCCTATCCCCCTCCTAAACATATTTGAAAATGTTTGATAATTTTTAAATATATAGGTCAATAGTCTCCATTACTTCCCCCAAATTGAACTTTCCATGTTTTATAATTTACATGTAAAATGGCTCTGACAGATGGACAGACATACACAGGAGTTATCTTTTAATGATTCCGTTTTCCCTTTTTAAGTACGGAACTCTAAAAACAACAAAAATATACAGAGCAAACAAGTTTATGGGTTTTTTTTTTATTCGAATTGATTCACATAAGTTATTTTAATTTGATTTCTGGCAACAAATTAAGAAATACGCTTAAATCTATTTTTATAGTTACATAATATGTTTTAAGTGCAGAAATTTTGTTCATTTCATTTCTCACAGCGATATGTGTAGGAGTAACCAAAAAGCGCTATATGATTGTGTGTTGCATTAAAAATACATATATATATACACAAAGAAAAGTAATATCGATTTATTTATATTTATGCTATTAAAAATCTAAAGAAATCTGATGTGTATGGGAATGAGGTATCAGGCTGTTAGATTTCAAATTCCCTTCTCCAATATCAAACCTGTATGCAAGGAATGCATCCGTACTTTTCAAATTTTCCATCAGAAAATTGATATTTTTGACATCTTTTATTTGTATGCCCTGTATAATGCAAATATTTTGTCAAACAAACCACAAAATTTCCATATCCTTTAACCCTTTAATTCCCATGATATAACACGTTCTAGAAATTATGTAGTTCAGAAAATCTGACTTTACGCCAGAAAAAATCTATGGCTCATTTCGGTTTATTTAAATACGCAATGTATCTTATAAGTAAAGCCAATATTGCTGCTTTAATTTTCTGGTGGGAACTAAAATATACGAATTAAAATCTCTTAAAATATCTCGGGCGGTTTGAGATCTAGAGAATTAAGTTAAATATAACAATTTTTGGTTGAAAATTTTAAAAAGTACGAATGCATTCCATGCACGTTGCTTTAACAATCGAAAGGGGAATTTGAAATTAGACTGACCATGAGACTCGAAAGAATAATCCTCGTTTAGAAAAAAATTCGAAAAAGCTATTAAAACAACGCGTATATTTACAATCTTTATTTGCATAACTAGTAAATTTTATCCATAAGATGCATCAAACATGGGCTCGATTTTGAAACTGTTTGATTCCAGAGGCATTTCGATTGAAATATCCTCTTGTAAAAATCCCCCATAAGAATAATCCTCGTTTAGAGTGAAAACCGACAAAAGCTTTTAAAGTAGTGCGTACACAGTTAAGGGTACAGTGGACTCTCAAAACTATTTTTTTTTTTTCAATGAATTTTTTTTTAAATTTCTGGAAATAGTCATAGTATATATATATATCTCTTATTTCACAATTTAAAAAAATATATATATATTCAATAGTTTTTGAGATACAGATTTTTCTCTTTTTTTTAATTAACAAAAAATGACAATATTTCAAAATGCTCCATGCGAAATTCTTTATGCCCAATTTTTCTGATTTTTTGTTTAAAATGCTCTCTATGTATGTGTTAACAAATGTTACTAAGAATTTTTAGCATATTACTTGTAAAACATTACAAAAAATGATTTTAACTTAATTCTTTTGTATTTTTCTTTAAAAAATCATTAAAAATTCCATATAACTGAAATTTTAAAAATTTAAATGCGCCTAAAAAAGTTTATTTTTAGTAACATTTGTTAACACATACAAAGAGAGCATTTTAAACAGAAAATCAGAAAAACTGTTCATAAAGAATTTCGCATGGAACATTTTGAAATCATGAAAACGACGAAAATATTCATTCTGAGAAAAACAGGTTTTAGTAACTACAATGGTTATAATTGCTTAATATTTTTCTACTGACACAGTTTCAACTAAAGGGATATAGTATCTTTTCTAGCTTATATGTAAGTGTTTAAATTCACATAAAATATGTGGCTTCGACAGTACACTGAGAAAAAAATATAATTCCAGCATCTAGAATCTAAATTGTGGCTCTTGAAAAAATAGTTCCATGTCATCCTTATAAACTCTAGTTCCCTATGCCAGAGAGTTCTGGAGTTCCCTATTAGAATTCAAGAGCGTTTTCTTATGTTCTCGTTATCAAATCTATTTAAAAATCTCTGCAAATAGATGCGAACACAAGAGGTTTAATTTAGTAACTAGAATTCTAGTATATGAAACTATTCCCAAAATCAAGCGATAATTTCTCGTTACTGAAAAGATTCAATATCGTTTCTTCACCTAGAAAACACTAGACTAGAAATGTCAGGTCATTGCGTCCATTCAACATAGTTGTTCAATCTATTCGCATAGTTCGGTCATCTGTAGTTCTAGTTTGAGTATTCAGAAAGTGACTGACTTTTCATTATAGGTGAAGGAGGTTCATTTTTTTTCTCAGTGTAATTCATGCAAAGGACGTGAAGTATCTGAATTTTAAAAAATCTTCTCAAAAATAACTTTTTGTATTTTCTAATGATTTTTTTTTTAATTTTTCTAGAAATATTCATGGTATAAATACCTCTTATTGTACAAGTTTTTGTTAAATATATTAAATATTTTTAATATATTAAATTATTAATATTTTTTTTTTTTACGCTAAAAAGATTGGAGACAAAAAGCAATTCCTCTAAATACATTGTAAACAAACGCTAATAAAAACAGTTAAAAGTTACAGTTAAGGTATTGTTTTACGAAATCACAAAATTAATAAGTATTCAGTGCAAAATAATAACATTTTGTTAGGTAAAACTAAGAACTAGGCTAAATTTTACGGGTGCGAATCGGCAAAAAAGTAAACAAATGGGCGTGGCAGAATCAGCTGATTGGACAAAAATGCTTGTAACTCCAGTAAAAATTGTCGAAATTAAAAAATTCTTTTTGTGTTCAATAGCAGGGAGTTCATACAATGTTATTATGCTAAAAATGAAAATTCGACAATTTGATGATTTTTTGTGATTTTGAAAGTCCACTGTACCTTTAAAAGCTTTATTTACAAAGCCAATAAATTTAAATCCAAGTTACATGAAACATAAAAAAGACTTTCAATCTGTTTAATCCCAGAGGCAGTTTGATTGAATGTTCCTCGTTTAAAAATCCTCCAAAAGAATAACCGTCGTTTAAAGTAACAGCCAAAAAGTTATGAAAGCAGTTATAATTACAATCTTTATTTGCAGAATCACAAAAAGCTATTCTAAGTTGCATCAAACATGGACTGGAGTTTCAAACTCTTTGATCCTAGAGGTACTTTTATTGAAAACTCTTCTTATAAAAATCCTCCAAAATAATAATTCTCATCTAAAATAAAATAAAAAAAGCAATTAAAAAAGGGTATACAGTTAAAATCTTTATTTGCAGAACCACTAAAACTTAAGTCTAAGTTTCATCAAACATGAACAAGACTTTCAAACTGTTTGATTCCAGAAGCAATTCCATTGAAAATTACTCTTGTAAAAATTGCCCAAAATTTTTTTTCTCGTTTATAATAAAAGACAAAAATGCTATTAAAACATCGCGTAAAGTTAGAATCTTTATTAGCAGAATCACTAAAAACTATCCCTAAGTTTCATCAAACAGGGACTTGACTTTCAAACAGTTTGATCCCAGAGGCATTTCGAGTGACAACTCTTTTCGCAAAAATCTTCCAAAGTGATAATCCTCGTTTAGAGAAAAAGGCCTAAAAAACTATTAAAACAGCGAAAATAATCTTTATTTGCAGAAACCACTAAAACTTATTCCTGAGTTAGATCAAACATGGACTAAAGTTTCAAATTCTTTGATCCCAGGGGCATTTCGAGTAAAAACTCGTTTTGCAAAAAATCCTCCAAAAAATAATCCTCGTTTAGAGAAAAAGCCGAAAAAACTAATAAAACAGTGAGTTCAACCTTTATTTGCAGAACCACTAAAACATATTCCTAAGTTACATCAATTATGGATTGGAGTTTCAAATTGTATGATTCCAGAGGCATTTCGAGTAAAAAATTCATCTGTAAAAATCCTCCGAAACAATAATTCTCGTTTAGAATAAAAGTTCAAAAAAGCTATTAACCCATTAGAGCCTAGCCTCCTTTTTTAGGAACGATTATAAAAAAAAGGCAAGAAAGCACTTTTCGCACCAGTAAGTAGAAAGATAAATAAACACTATTTTTCACGAGACAAATTTCTCAATAAATTAAGATAAAAGTTATTATTCTTTTAAAAGTGGTGGGAAACGCAAAATTTCATTTTTAATGAAGAAACTAATTTGGGCATTAATGGGTTAAAACAGAACGGATAGTTATAATTAAACCTATCCCTAAGTAGCATCAAAAATGGACTAGAGTTTCAAACTGTTTGATCAGAGAGACATTTCGATTGAAATGCCCTCTTGTAAAAATCCTCTAAAATAAAAATCCTCATCCTCGTTAAGAGTAAAATCGAAAAAGCTATTAAAACAGCGCGTACAGTTAAAATATTCATTTGCAGAATCATTAAAACTTATCTCAAGGGACTTATCCCCAGTATCAAACATGGACTGGAGTTTCAAACTGTTTGATTCCAGAGACATTTATTTCTATTGAAAACTCCGTTGGTAAAAATCCCCGAAAACAATAATTCTCGTTTAAAGTAAAAGCCGAAAAGACTATTTAAACGGCACGTACAATCTTTATTTGCAGAATCGTTAAAACCTATCCCTATATAGCACCAAACATGGACTAGATTTTCAAACTGTTTGATCCCAGAGACATCTTGAGTAAAAACTATTCTTGTAAAAATCCTCCAAAATAACAATCTTCGTTTAGAGAAAAAGCCGAAAAAACTATTAAAACAGAGAGTGCAATCTTTATTTGTAGAACCACTAAAACTTATCCCTAAGTTACATTAAACATGGACTAGACTTTCAAACTATTTGATTCCAGAGGCATTTATTTCTATTGAAAATTCCGCTTGTAAAAATCCCCGAAAGCAATAATTCTCGTTTAAAGTAAAAGCCGAAAAGACTATTAAAACAGCGAGTACAATCTTTATTTGCAGAACCACTAAAGCTTATCCCTAAGTTACATCTAACATGGACTAGACTAGGCTTTCAAACTGTTTGATCCCAGAGGCATTTCGACTAAATTTCTTCTAATGATAATATCAAAATAATAATCTTCGTTTAGAGAAAAAAGCCGAAAAAAACTATTAAAACAGCAAGTTCAAACTTTATGCAGAACCACAAAAACTTATTCCTAAGTTACATCAGTCATGGACTGGAGTTTCAAATTGTTTAATTCCAGAGGCATTTCGAGTAAAAAATTCACTTGTAAAAATCCTCCAAAATAATAATTCTAAGAATTCTCGAAAATAATAAGAAACCGAAAAAACTATTAAAACGGCGAGATTTGTAAGAACCACTAAAACTTATCCCTAAGTTACATGAAACATGGGCTAAACTTTCAAACTGTTTGATCCCATAGGCACTTTGATTGAAAACTTCTCTGGAAAAAATCCTCCAAGAGAACAATTCTCGTTTAGAGTAAAAACTCCAAAAAGCTATTCAAACAGCACGAACAGCTACAATCTTTATTTGCAGAATCGTTAAAACCTATCCCTATATTGCACCAAACATGGACTAGGCTTTCAAATTGTTTGATCTCAGAAACAATTTGATTGAAAACTCCTCGTGTAAAAATCCTCGACCGGCTCTTACTTTCGACCATTCTCAATCACCCATCCGTTCCAGCCGGAGTGGTAAGTGGGACAGCGGCTCGGACCTATAAAGGTAGAACTTCTTCGCCGGCCGTGCCATTTGCTCTAAAGTTGATCCGCATCTTTCTTACCTGCTTCTTTCTTCTCAAATACCGAATTTTAAAGGAATCTTAATCGCTGGGTGGACTTACACACAATTTTGATTTCACAAGAAATGTAAAGGTGAGTGCCTTGTAGTTTTGATCCAAAATAATATTGAATAATGAGGTCTTAGTTATATTCATCATTTTAAAAATAATTTTAGTCGTGAAAAATATTTTTATTGTGTATTTTTTATTTATTTATTTAGTGAAGAATTTAATAAACAATGTCAATTAATATAAATATGACACATTACAAGAATTTGCATATATATAACTTACCTATCCATTTTTAATAATATTTTTATTTTTATTTCTATTTTTAATTCTATTTTTAATTTTGATTTCTATTTTTTAATTCTCTTTTTTTATGTGAAGAGTTTAATAAACAATGTTAGTTAGTCTAAATATAATGCACTAGACAAATTTGCCTATAGATAACTTTCCAATCCATTTTTAATAATATTATCATCTTCTAAAATAAATTTAACGTGTATTAGAAATATTTCAATTGCGTATATTTTTAGGAATAATTAAATCAAAATTTTGAATAAAAATGAATACAGGGAATTGGGAAAATTTATGTATAGCATTCTTATTCTTCTTTAATAACACAACTCTTCAAAAATTTTATGTACGATTCTTTTAAACAATAAAAATTTCCAATTCTTTTAGTTTCTAGAAAACAATGCTACAATTTCATACAAAAATTGTTCTCTATATTTATTTATTATTTACTATTTATTTACTTATTATAGTTGTTGTTGGAAGTAAGAACTGTGATTTAAGTTTAATAAGCACTTAAGTTTCATTAAAAAGCAAAATGATTATTAAATCACCTTCATAATAAAATTACACTAAAACGTACATCTGTATATAAATTTTTACGCATGCAATATAGATATTTACATTTATGCACACATATGTGTATGGATGCTATGTATAAGTAATGTAAAATCGAATTAATCGTTAGAAATAAAAAAAAATATTCCGAAAAGTGATATTCATAAATTATCTGTACTAATACACTAAAAGCTACTAATACGAAATTGTAAAAGACTAGAAAATATTTTTATTTTAAAAGTTTTCATTTTATCAGCTATCCTTTTCATTACAATTTTATTTGCTTGCCGGGATAATGAAATTTTCCTTTTGAGATAGGATTCATTTATGAAGAGGGTCCACTTTTGAAGGTTGTATTGTAGATTATAAAATTTCATTTTAACACATTAAGCGCCACGTCAATCACCGCTGACTGACACTGAACTTTCTGTTTGACTTTTCACCGATAAATGACAGTCTAAAATATCATATAAAACTCAAAAATATGCATCGTTTTAAGTAATTACTGAAAATTAATTTAAAATTTACTTAACATTTATTTATTGCAGGATATCCTTTTAATAATGACTCAAAAAACTATCAGTGTCAGTCACCGTGTTAAATAATAATTTAGAAAAGATCAAAATTCAAAGCCCAAATGCACGATATATTAGAAAAGGAATGCGATTTTTCAATCACATTTGCAATCTTAAAATAAAAATAGACATTTAGTTAAAAAAGAAAAAAAAAAAAAGATGGAAAAAATTATCAATCATTTTTACTTATCTTATAGTAACCATTCATGAGTAGTAATGATAATTCAATGATTAAATAAACAAAAAATGTGTGTTTGTAAAAACTTTCAAATAAATAAGGCACGCTCTGGCTCTTACTTTACTCCTGTCTTTTTACTATTAAGTAAGTGCTGAATTGCTCATTATATATTACTAAGGATGATGCTATGCAGAGAAAACATGCGTGAAGAAATATGCTTAGAAACTCAATGATGAAATGGTTAGAACTCGGCATCCCCAGGACCTGAATAGAAAGTTTCTGTGCACAAGGCATTTTCTTTCTTTCTTTCTTTTTTTTTTTTTTTGTTACCTTTAAATTATTGTTTTTTGTTACCAGTTTTTTAGATTGGTTAATTTACTGATACAAGTTTTTTTTAACATGTTACATACTAATTTAAAAACAGCAACTTAATTGAAAAAGAAGTTCCAGGCATATATATATATACATATATTTTTTTTTTAACATATTACACACTAATTTGAAAGTGACAAAATTGAAAAAGAGGTTCCAGGAATATATTTTTTTCATTTATTGAAGTGCTCTTTTAACCATAGATTGAAAATATTTTTGACATTTCTTTGAATTAATACCTCAAATATCACATTTTTTTTTTTTAATGTGTCACTTTTCAAATAAATGTGTAATAGTATAAAATTAAATAACTTGATAAATACAGTACATCAATTACTAGAAAATAAGGATAAGAAAACTACTTAATAATGATGTTATTGATATTAAACGATAAAACCGAACTGATATAGAGTGCAAGCAAAGGTCAAACAAATATTAAACAAACTTTTATTTTAAATAGATTTGAGCTTTTTTTCTGTAACTACTGAAAAGTATTTTTGCTGTTGTTGTTTAGAAGTCATATCATTTAATTTTGGTACTACTCTGTTATCCCGTCGACCAATTTCACCAAATTATACAAATCGCCAAACTAATAGCCAAATTATACATATTGACATAATTTTTGTTTTAAATAACGAAAAAACAAATAATTAGTAGACTATTAATAAAAATATTAATAAAAAGTCGAAATAAAAACCATTTAATGATATTTTAAATACGTGGATCGTACTTAATATCATTGAATGTGACATTCACGATCATCCGTTATTGGCATTTAATCTTATGGTTTGGCGATAATTTATTATTGGTGGACGTGATAACCTAGTAGTACCTTAATTTTTAGTGCTAACAAATAACTTCATCCATTTTCGTAACCCCAGTGAGAAAAAATGTATACCGCCTTCACCTAAAAATAAATAGTTAGTCACTTTCTGAATATCTGAACTAGAAATATAGATGAACGAACTATTCGATTAAGATAAATAACTTAGCTGAATAGACAAAATAATCTAGAGTTTCTAATCTCTTGTTTTCTAGGTGATAATACGATACTGAATCGCTCCAGAAACGAGAAATTATCCCTTGATTTCAGGAAGGGTTTCATAAACTAAAATTATAATTACTAAATAAAACATCTTCTGTTCGCGGATGCCCGTGCAATAGTCAGGACCTATGCATTCCTAACGGTAATTGTTTTCATAAAAATAATACAAATAATTTAATGTAAAAATAAACAAGTCAGAAATTGTAATTAAGACATGGCAAATAAGATACATTCGTACTGTAGCTAGTTTTATAAATATTTAGATCTTAGTAGAATAGTTGTCGCAATCTTATGTAAAAATGCATGAGTACTAAATTTATTACAATTATATAGGGTAGTAAATGGTAGTAATGGACCGCTTTCCAGTAATGGGCCGCCTCGCACTTTTTGGTTTATAAAAAAATAATAAATAATACTTAGGCTCTTATTATTTTTTTCTTAACTCCTCCTTACATGCTTTATATGCTGGATTATTTTTCTGCACTTTTCATCAAAGCAATTAGGAAGCAAAAAATAATGTTTCACAGTTTCACAGTTTCTCTATTTTTCATTGAAAATCATAATGAACATGTTAAGAGCTGACTTTAATTTACTTAGTTTTTACCTTTTTTATTTTCTTGCAAAAACTGAATGTTTTTGTTTGGTTAGTAATATAAAACATTGAATTTTAATATACCAATTGCCATTTGCAAAATTTTATCTAAAATTTTCGGAGGGGTGCCCATTATTGGAATGCTTAATTTGTAATTTTCCAGTAATGGCCACCCCAAGTGACCAATACTAAAAGTGCAATTTTGGTAGTGCATAAAATATTTTGATATAACTGAAAAGCTAAGTAATCAAATTTAGTCCTTAAATTTTACTTACTAGAATTTAATAAAGGCAATTTCTTTACAAATAGCCGTTTTTCATTATAAAATATTTTGATGAAATTTTGTCGATTAAAACATTTTGATTTAATTAAAAATATAAATAATCAAATTTAATTCTTAAATTTTATTTACTGAAATTTAATAAAGACAATTTTTTTAATAAAAAATCATTTTTAAATAATACTATCTGGCTAGTATATATTTTTTAATTAAATCTCACTTTTTAAAATTAATTCAATGAATTTCTAACTTAATTTTTAATATTCTATTTTATTAGTATGCTTTCATTAAGTTCGGACCTAAATATAATTGAAAAAACAATTACCTGTTATATTTTGTTGGGTGGCCCATTATTGGAACATAGGATGTCCATTCCTGGGCTTTTGGGTGTTTTGACATATTTCTATTATTTAAAGTTAATTTTTTATTTCTACTGGGAAATGTAACTATGGGATTGGTTAAATATTGTTGAAATATTGATATAATATGAAAAAACTGGAATATAATAATAATATCTATTAAAAATATATATGTTTTTTTGAAAAAATTCTTTAAGGGGGTCCATTACTGCCACATCTACCCAATATTGCATCCAACTATGTGGAAATAATAGGACTCCATTTTTAATAGAACGTAATCATCATGGCAACTTAGAATCATTGCCTATCATGAGATATAATTGAATTAAATACTTATAACAGGATTTAATGCAGTGAAAAAAACTTTTAGTAATATCTTTTTAAGTTTTGAGTTAATTTTCATAATATTTGAAATGACTCGAGGAAATTCTGCAAAGATTATGCATATTAAATTTCAAACCATTCTGTTGGGTAATTTTTGCTCTGCCATTTGCGAGCAAACGAACGGATCAGGCGACAATTATAAGAGCTAGGTATTTATATAAATACGAACAACCAAAAAATCGTTTCCGAAAGTCAGTAGCGAGACGAGAAACTTCGCTTTTTTATATATTCTTCTTTAAATTTTGAAAATACATTGGTTCTGGGGTATGTAAAGATAAATAACGCTTTTCGGAATTGCGGATAACTCGGAAGAGATTACCGTATATTTTCGTTCATTATTCTTATTACATTTTCTTTAGTTATAAAACTTTTTTTTTTTTTTTTTTTTTTTTTTTTAGGGTGTAAAATGTTTAGAAATATTTTCAAAGCGTGGAATTCCCCACTGAAAAAAAAAAAAAAAACATTTTATTATTGATTGATATTTAAATAAATACATAACAGTGTGAAAAGCATCCTATTACTTCTCAGAAATTGCTATTTCCTGTAGATTTTTACAAATCTTTTAACGAAAAGAATTCTGTAATGATTTACATAAAAATTTAAAGTGATATACAATATTTAAGAGTGGACTTTATACTATGATTACTATATGCATAATGAGCTAAGCTCACAGTATTTGTGCAATTGCTAAAACAATGTACAATAGGGACAACACAAAAAGTTTAAAATGTACATGACATTAAAAATATGTATGACGTTTAAACATTAAAAACTATATGTTAAAAAATTTCCCGACGGTTTCAATCAAAACCCTTGGCCATTTCCAAGGATACTAAGGATACCTTAGTACTATCGATCCTTAGTATCCCTTGAAAATGGCCAAGTATTTTGGTTGAAACCATCGGGAAAAATTTAATATTGTTTTCAATGTTTAAACATCATGCATATTTTGAATGTCACGTCGACTTTAAACTTTTTGTATTGTTCCCAATGTACGCTGTTTTACCAATTGTATCAATATTCTGAGCTTAGCTCATCATTCATATAGTGATTTACAATAATTTATATTTTTCATGGAAAAGTGTGACATTTATCACTATCAAAATAACATAGATGTATGGAAGTTTAATATTCAGGTTTCTAATATATGCATTTAAGACATTAACCTCGTTGTGGAAGCATATTGTTGTGTAAAAAAATAACTTATAAAAATGCAACTTAAATTGTTATACTTTGAAATATAAAATTTTTTATTACGTAAAATTATTATTTGAAATTGCTAGAGACAGCAATGAAATCTACTGTGTAATCTAAAAGTTTAAATATTTAATAAATTACTATATCACTTGCTAAGCGTGAAACCAACAGAATGATAATGTCCAAGCCAGGGATCGAACCCAATTTTTTTTATATATATAAAGCCTTATATTCAACATAAATGCGTTTCAAAATCAAAATAGTACCTTTATTCACTCCGTGTGGGATAAATATCTAAAATCTTAAAAGAAAAAATATAAGTATGAGCAAAATTAGATGCAAAATTTATTTTTATGTTTAAATAATTCTTATATTCGCAAGATAAAAGTGCTTAAAAATCAAAATGGTAAACCTTCATTCGCTGTGCATGGAAAAAAGAGATAAAATGTCAAAAAAAAAAGCAAAAATGTAAAAAAATAACCATCTTTGGCCACAAAAATAGATCTAGTTAGCAATTACAATAAACCTAAATATTATATAAAAATATAAAGATGTAATAAACACATTAAAAATATAATAAAAAAATTAGAGGGAAGTTTTATGTTTACCAATTAAAGAGATCATTTATATAGTCTTACAAAACTAAGTGCTTAAAAAATTAAGTTTTCCTAGCATTATTAAATGAATATTTATTTTTAATTTTGAAATAATGTGTTTCTCTTTTTTATATTAAACAAGGGTGTTTAGAAACAATTTCTTATAGTTTTTAAGAGTCAAGTTAATATTCAGATACAACAATACCTATTAAGGACTGTTTTAGTATTCTATCGTATTTAAAGATAGATTTTAATATTACGCATTAATAATACTGCATAATAGACTAGAAACGAAAATATATTTCAAAGAAAAATCTTAATAGGTAAAGAATTTCTGAACTCCATCTCTTGATATAAATTGAGCACCATCTGTATAATGTTTTATTGCTGTTTGTAAAACTCATTACATCATTTTCAATAATAAGTAAACAAATATGACACAAATGAGTGAAAACTTCTGTACAAAGCAAACAAAATATATGAGCGTTACATTATTATATTTAAGAAGGCATAAAGTTAAATCATGCAATACAAATCTTTTGCTTAGTGAATATCTTTTTAATTATCTGAACTGTGAACGATTTCCTTTATTTATTTATTTATTTTTCTGATGTAATAAATCCTATTAAAATACACTGATTTTTTTTTTTTTTTTATCTCTGCAATACAAATATCTGCTTCTTAAAAATCTAACTAAAAATCACATAATTGTATCATTAAAATAATTAAGTAACGACATGATAGAAGTAATACGCAACATAGAAAACTTAATCATATTAATATCTACAATAGTCTGTTAAGAAAGTATAAGACCACTGAAACTTAGTAAATACAAAACAAATAACGGTTTTAGTTATAATTTAAATATGCAAAATGGTGATGTTACAACATTTAGATTTCAATAAATTTAAATAATGCGATAAAAGATTAAATTAATTAAAATGTTACAACATTTAGATTTCAATAAATTTAAATAATGAGATAAAATATTAAATTAATTAAAATGTTACAACATTTAGATTTCAATAAATTTCAATAATGCGATAAAAGATTAAATTAATTAAAATGTTGGAAATAAATGAAAAATAGGATGTTAATGAATTATAAAACCACTTTCCCAAAATCAAAAAAGGTGTGAAAATCACTATAATATCAATCCTCCGTTTTTTATCCTAAACACTCATAACCTAAACTTTCATTAAAATGGCCGAGTTTTTAAGTTCGCTTCAGAAATTTTGAGTCATTCTCTTATAATGACAATTTCTAGTTTCTTCGAGAAGAAGAAAATTGCCTAATAAATCTCTAAATGAAATGGATAATCATATAGCATAATTAGCATATAGCTGGCATATTTTAGAGTTTATACACTCTAAAAAATAAATGTGTAAACTAGCTAATTTTACCCAAGTATATGTGTAAATTTGTAAAATTACACACCTGTCATACAATTTACAGATTTTTTTCTGAAATTTACCTGTTTTTATGTGTAGTTAGCTTATGAAAGTAAGTGTGTAATTTTTCATAACTTGAAAAACTCAAACAAGTGTGTAAATGTCGAGAAATGCCTGAATTTACACGAATTTATGAGTTATTCTAATTTGAACTTAATTATATGTACGCACATGAGTGTGTAATTTTTTAAAAATACATACTTGTCATAAAATTTACACATTTTGAACAAAAATTACATTTTTTATGTGTACCTAACTTGTGAAATCAAATGTGCAATTTGTTATGTCTTGATTAACTCATACAAGTGTGTAAATGTAGATAAGTAACTTCATTTACACGAATGAGCGTGTTACACATAATTAAGGATCGACCGAAACAGGTTTTTTACGACCGAAATAGAAACTTAAACCGAATTTTGATACTCATCCTATTTGAACGAAAACGAAAATGACTCAAAGTTGCAAAAACAATGTCTCAAAGTTAGTTGTAAATTACACAACGTATCAGGAGGAAACGCTCCCCCAAACCATTATGGAGCCTCCGTTCATTTGTCGTTTGGCGCAATTTTAATTTCTTTCTTCAAGACGTACCAATAGTAACTGAAACCATTTGGACACCAAGTTATTTTTTTTTTTTTTTTTTTTTTTTTTTTTTTTTTTTTTTAATTATAAAGTGTGTTTCCACTCATCGTCCCATGACACAACCTTTTAGTTCATTTCAGTATCTCCTTTCGATAATATTCCAAGCATTTTATTTTTATTACTTACCCATCATACGTAGTATAGGGTAAGTCTTGCAATCGTTTTGAAAATCGAAAAAATTTTTTGACGGATTTGCACGTTTTCGACACTGAAGATTTCAAAAAACATATTTTTAGAAAAAAAAATTTGCCGTCCGTCTGTCTGTCTGTAAACGCTCTATCTCACGAACAAATTGAGATAGAGACTTGAAATTTTGTATATACTTAGTATGTAAGAATGGGACGAAGCCTATTGAATATCAGCAACCTCGATTATCCGGAACTATTTTTTCCGAAAAATTCGTTCTGATGAAAGGTATACAAAATTTTTCGATTTTTTTTTATTTTAAGGAATGCATGTAAAAGGCAATAAAAAAACACAAATTTTGCATAAAAAACGAAGTCGATCGGATAATTAGTTGTCAAAATATTTGTAATCCTGTTTTCCACATTCTTCGATTTTTCATGACCCTGTATTTCATTCAAATTTCAATTCAGAGGTATATTTTAATTGAAAATGAAACGCTTAATCCGACGGAGTAAACTGTTAGTTAATAAAATTATTATGTTTGGAGTTATAAGGATGTTTCTTTTACGCAGTTCGGTACTACTTGAGTAGTTTGGCGTTTCATATAATTTGTCGAAATTGGCACATCAGCAGTTCTTTAATAGAGCATTACTATGCATATTAACAATATTTAAATTTTGTTTTGGAATTGCAATGCATTGTATAAATAGTTTTCACATGTTTTATTTTCATATGCATATAAATGATGGGTAAGTATTACGGTGGCCTCCAACGACTAGTTTTTCCTAAATTTGATGTTACCATTTCATTTAAAATTCCTCCAAATCGTGACATGCGATTTTTTTTTATTTTCACTCAAGCATTTTGAAAATTTTAAAGTTAAAAGACTGTTTTTTTTTATTTTAATAGTTGAAAAACCTGTCGATTATCACTTATTGTCATTTTCTTCTTCCTTCCAAATCGTTTTATTTTGTTTTTAATACTTTTAGGGTTTTGTTCATCTGACGAAACGCTTTTCTTCTCTGTCCTATGTGTGTCTGTCTGTCAGAGAATTTTCACACAAAAACTGTATAAGTCAGAAACTTCAAATTTTGTGTACTTTACAGCTGACTATCTCGTGTCACACGACAAATCATAAAATTTTGAAAAAGTCTATTATTTTAATTAAATCAATTTTGTCAAATACATCCGTTCATTTTTGCGCTTCACATTTTAATAGAGAACCTTAATTTGAACATTATGCATGTGTATCATATGCGTGTAAATCATAGCTTGGCGATAAAGGTCTCGCTAGTAAACAGAAAATTGTTAGTTTGATCCTCGGTGCTACAAGTTGAAATTTTTATATCAAGATGGGTTTAATTAAATTTCATATTTTTCGCCAATTTAAGAGTTTATTATTAGGATTTCGTTCATCTGACATTCATAATATTTTTTGGAATATGATTTTCTTTCTATTTAAAAACTATTACGGTTTATTATATTTATTATATATTTTTTATTATATTTATATTTATTATTCATCATATTAAAATTCGCTTAATTTTTTTTTTTTTCGTTCGTAGAAATTTAAAATTATATTTACATCTCCGCTATTTTTTTTTTCAGTTTGAATTTTCGAAAAAATTGGAATTTTGGATTTTATTTCAATGATTTGATTTGAATATTTTTAATTTGTAAATAAACAAATAAATTACTTCCTTTTATAATTACTTTAAAATTAAATTTGTTAGTACTATCATCTATGTAAAAATTTATTAATTATAAATTAAGAACTTAGATTTATTAATTAAAATATAAATTGGTTTGAGAGAAACATTAAACGAAACTCTCTGTGTGATCTGCAATCAAATTTACCCACTTGTTTAGTTATGTCATTGCGCATGATAGTTTTGGTATTATGTATATTTATAGCTTTATTATTCTTATTTCTACTCACTATTCTAAATAAAGTAATTAAATATTGATTCATATGTTTTAATTTACCTAGATTATTAATTTTCATTATTAATTTACAATGGGTGAAAAACCAACTTTCTTGCATAAATGAATGAAAATAGGGAAATGTTTATGACTTTATTCCCTTTTACATTTGTACTACATATTTTTTTTTTTTAATTAATTTCATCCCCCCATATCACATATTTCGCATGATGGCTAAGCGTTTTTAAAACGGACAATATTCGGACTTTTTATGTTTGATTGTTAAGAAAGCTTCCATAAAAGTTATAGTCTAATATCGCAAAAGAATTTCTTAAGCCGTTAGAAATTTAAAAAATATTGATAAAATGAGTTAACACAGATGTACACACACACACAAAATAATTAAATTAAATTAAAATCTATATAGTATAAATATCAAACTAGAGAAGGTAAGAAGAGGGGGGAGATCCACTCATAAATTTATTTTTTTATTTATGGGATTTAGTATATATCTGAAAACAGTGTTTCCCCCAGAACAAGGGCGCACAGGCCTTCGACCAGTAAATTTTTGAAAAGAAATGTTCCCCTTATTTTTGGCATTAATTCTGTATATTTAAGAATTTAAATAAGAAAAAACCTTCTGCTAACATTTACCGGTGGACGTTTCCCCGAAGGCCTGTGCGCCCTTCTCCTGGGGGAAACACTGCTGAAAACTTTAATTTATTTATATATAAGATGTTTTTTCTTATTGTTGAATAACAACTCCTTCCTAAATCCTTAGTTTCAAAGATTATAGCTTCAGTTCTAACAATGTTTAAAATGTTTTTCCTGTCATAAGAAAATGTATTTGCATCAAAATATTTATATTTTCATAAATTACTAAATTTATATTTGTATATTTGTATACAACTTTAAGCTTTATAAATTATATTAAGAAAAATGCTCTCTAAGCTTTATGAGGTAAAAGTGCAAAAGTTATATTCCTCCGTGATCTACATTTTCTGAATTATGATACTTTTTCTATAATGTATTTCCAGCGATTTCTTTTTGCCGTTTTAACTTCTTCCTCCCGCCCCTTCCAAAGAAAAAGAAGTTTATAAACACTTTTCTTATATGTAGGAAAATGTTTAAAATTATAGGCTGATGGTGAGTGAAGGAAATCTTCCGACTATGATAAACTGCATACATTCAGACATCATCCATTGATGCTTTAACAGAAGAGATTTTTAAACCATTTAATCAAAAATTTAAAACAAAATGAATTTTTTGGATTATTGTTCCTATTAAACGATATTTCTTCAGCCTATTCACTACAACTCATACCAATTTTATTGATGGAATTCCGTTTAACACACTTTCCCCAAACTTTTCACATAAAAAAAAGAAAAAAAAAAAATCAACATTTTTTATAATTTGACGAATGCATCAAATTGCTCTTTTTTTGCACTCCAAACAACTCTCGTTAAATTTCTCCTTCACATCATTTCAACACCATGACTAATTATAGCTCCTGATACCGGTGTAGGTTTCGCGTTCCAAGCTGTGATTTCACCTATTTAGATCAAAATTCACACTCCCTTTTAACTGACCGCGATATACACGCTGAAAAAAGGTATTCATCAGCTTCTGAACGACCTAGAATTTTTCCTCTGGAACTCTCCTCTAAATGATTATTATCGCGCTGTGATCCTATGAGAAGCAAAAGGTAGTCTAGGTCAATAGGACCTAATCTTTTTTGTTTTATTGCTAGCTCAAGAATAAGTGGCTTCGAAGATTGAAATGATTTTTTATACACTTATTTGATTTCCTTTTCCTGGAAAAACGAATAGTAGAAATCGATCCGTGATAAGGGTTGACAGCAAAAGATGATAGCATTTTTCAGATGAATAAAGGTAAAATGGAGCAGTGATTTCATATAGAAAATATAGCAATTGACACACTTGTGGTTTTAGCTAAAAATAATGTTAATTGTAAAATAAAGTTCTAACAAATTAAAAATAACATTCACAATATATGTATTTTTTTTAATCACAAATATCATAGCTTTAATTGAAATGATGTCATAAATAGATACGAAAATTATTATTATTATTATTATTATTATTATTATTACAGTAAAACCTCCATAACGGACACTCCCGAATAGCGGACACCTCTATTTAACGGACAGTTTTCAAATCCCCACTCCCAAAACTTAAATTTTTGTATGTTTAACCTCTGAATAACGGACATTCCGAATAGCGGACAGTAATTTTAGCAAAAAAAGAATGAAAAAATATTTTTTAACGAGGAAAAAAAATAAAAATTTTCTAAATTTATCAGGGCAATGTGTCACAAATTTTGTCATTACAGATAAATGTGGGGATGAGCTAGAGAAAATCCCCTCTCTACCTACATTTATCTGTGATCACTCCCCCCCCCCCTCGGATGATTTGACATTGTATGCTTTTAAGAAGAAGAAAAATACAATAAACAGTTATACTTTTTTTTTTTTTTTTTTTTTTTTTGAAAAAGATGATTTAAAAGGATTAAAACTACTGATAGAGTTAAAACTTCACATTGAAAAACAAATTACATGTAATCGCAAGTAAAAGCAAACTTTTGAAAAAAAAAAAAAAAAAAAAAAATGTAAGAATATAATAAGCAAGGGATAAAGTTATGCTCAATTTTATTTCAGTTTTATTGCTTTAAAAATTATTTAATTTCTGGTTAATCATATAATAGAGGTTTTAGGACCTATTAAAATGGACTAATGAAGCATTAAGCATTCATTAGCAATTTTTCTATCTCTGAGGTTTTCCCAATAGCGGACACCTCCGAATAGCGGACAATTTCTGTGCTCCCAAGGTGTCTGTTATTTAGAGGTTTTACTGTATTTGTTTATTTATTTGACTTCCTTTCCCAGGAAAAACGACTAGTAAAAATCGATTGGTGATAAGGGTTGGTAGCAAAAGATGATAGCTTTTTTTCAGGAAAATAAAGGTAAATAAAGCAGTAATTTCATATAGAAAAAAAAGAGTTGACACACATATTGTTTTAAGTAAAAATAATGTCCATTGTAAAATTAAGTTCTAACGAACTACAAAATTACGCTCATAATCGTTTCACTCGTTGTGAAAATTTCTATTGATACATCTTTTTTTTTAATCGCAGATTCCATAATTTAAATTGAAATGATACGATGGAACTTTCCTTTACACGATTATTATCACACTGCGATCCTATAAGAAGTAAAAGGTAATCTACATCAATAGGACCTAATCTTTTTTGTTTTATCGCTAGCTCAACAGTAAGTCGCTTCGGAGATTGAAATAATTTTTTATACACTTATTTGATTTCCTTTTTCTGAGAAAACGAATAATAGAAATTGATCGATTATAAGGGATAATAGCAAAACATAACAGCATTTTTCAGGTGAATAAGGGTAAATGGAGCAGTAATTTTATATAGAAAAAAATAGCCATTGTTTTAACTTAACGTGTTGTTTTAACTAAAAATAATGTTCATTATAAAATAAAGTTCTAACAAACTAAAAATAACATTCACAAAATTTTTTTATTTTCTTTTTATCACAAATTTCATAGTTTTAATTGAAATGAAGTAGTAAAAATCAATCCGTGATAAGGGTTGATAGAAAATGATGATAGCATTTTTCAGATGAATCGAGGTAAATGGAGCAGTAATTTCATATAGAAAAAAAGTGAGTTGACACACATATTGTTTTAAGTAAAATTAAGTTTTAACGAAATAAAAATTACGTTAATAATCGTTTCACTCGTTGTGAAAATCTCTATTGGTATATCTTTTTTTTTTTTAATGACAGATATCATAATTTAAATTGAAATGATACAATGGAACTGTCCTTTACACGATTATTATCACACTGCGATCCTATAAGAAGTAATAGGCAATCAATCTATAGATTGATTGGTCCCATTGATCTATAGATCAATGGGACCTAATCTTATTTTGTTTTATTGCTAGCTCAACAATAAGAAGCTTCGAAGATTGTAAGGATTTTTTATATATTTATTTGATTACCTTTTCCTGGAAAAAGAAACAGTAGAGATTGATCCGTGGTAAGGGCTGAAAGCAAAAGATGATAGCATTTTTCAGATGAATAAATTTAAATGGAGTACTAATTTCATATAGCAAAAATAGCTATTGTTTTAACCGTAATTGCTATTTTAAATAAAAATAATGTTAGAATATAATAATAATTAATAAAGAATAAAGAATGTAATATTATTAGAAAAATAATGTTAATTTTAAAATAAAGTTCGAACGAATTAAAATAATATATACAATCATTTTTTCTTAATCATAAATTTCATAATCAACTTTTTATAGAAAAAAACTCATAAAATGACTTTATGTGTTACTGTGTTAATAATTTGCATAATTTTAATTGAAATAATGTGATAAGCAGCTTTGAAAATTAAAATATTTATATATATATTTATTTGATTTATTTTTCTTAGATAAACTACTAATAAAAATTCATCCGTGATAAGAGTTGATTACAAAAGATAATAACATTTTTGAAATGAATAAAGGTAAATGAACAGTAATTTCATATAAAAAAAAACTGTTGTTTTAACTTTATGTGTTGTTGCAACTAAAAATACTGTTCATTGTAAAATAATGTTCTAACGAACTGAAATAAGACGCACAATCATTTTTTATTAATCCCAAAACTCATAGTTTTAATTGAAATGATGTCATAAGTAGTTTCGAAGATTGAAATGACTTTTTATATATTTAAATGATTTCCTTTTCCTGGAAAAACGACTAGTAGAAATCGATCCGTGATAAGGGTTGATAGCTAAAGATGATAACGTTTATCAGATGAATAAAAGTAAATGGAGCAGTAATTTCGCATAGAAAAAATAGCCAGTATTTCGTAGCATCGTATATTTCGTATATTACGTATATAATATGTAGCATTTCGTCTATTTTCGTATAGCAATATTTCGTAGCTTCACTTTTTCAACTAAATGAATTATAAATAATATAGTAATTACAAGGCAAAAAAATAAAAAAATAAAACTTTTCATTTTTCGTGCATGCGATAATCCTTGTTGACAGGCTTAACAACTTTTAATATGAATACATAAATTTAAATGAAAATATTAAATAAAAATAAAATATAAGCAGAATGTATTTCGTCTCAAATGAAATCACGCAAAACTAATTTCCTCTGACGACTCAAGAATATGTATTAATTATAATTCAAGAAAAAAATTCAGTGCTTTTCCTTTTTACGGATCAATGATTTTTCAATTAATACTTCCTTACAACACAAGGTAATCTAATTAAAGCAGTATTTTCAATCTGTGGTATCCAATATTTAGTGCGGGTATTTTGAAGGACCTTTTTTCTTTTAGAAGCAGCAAAATCTGAATAAATTCAACTTATATAATTTTGAACTTCCTTTATTTTAATTCTTTAGGAAATTTAATCATTACATTTAGTAATAAACGTGAAAATTCATTGTTTATCAATCATTAAATAAAATTATAGAAAATGTAATATGGATAACTTTAACCACATCGTTTTATAGCTGGAAGTAAATTTTAATTAGTTTTTTTAGCCTATTAAGTATCGCATTTTTACGCACTGTTCTATTAATCTCTAATATAGGCGGGAAAAGGAAAAAATCACATTTTTTTTAGATAAGAAACTTATTAAATGATTTTATGTTTCACTGCGTTAATAATTTGTATCAGTTAACACGGGTTTTAAAATTAAATTAAACTTGAATAATTTAGAAATGCTCTGAAATTTATATGTAGTTCAGTAATATTGCGCTATACCTAATATCATAAGGAAGAATGAAAAACCATACCTTTGGCATAGATTGTAAAACTTTCCAACACTACATAATATTAACACAAGATTTTTTTTTTTCATACAATAGAATGAGATATCTAAATAAACAATTAAAAAATATATAACGCAATAAAAATTCCTTTTCTGCAATTGATGCCTTTATCTGCATATCTGTATGGTCTATAATTGGGGATACTGGTACATAGTGGTCCACTTTTGCAGTTTACATTAACCCCCTCTTTAATAGAAAATCCAATCTGCCATAAAATATTCTTGAACGGATTATTTCTCTCTAAGGATTTTTACATGCCTCAAAATTTTTTTCAGAACATAGCTTTAAATATATTTTTTTAATTATTTGTACACATTTTTAAAATGAACCAGTGTGCCTCAGAAGCAAGAGACAGTGGCCTACTATTAAATATCATTCGTAATACAATAAAATTAATTTTTTCATTAACTTAAATCCTCTTTATTTTCAATTTACCACCAAAATAACATAGTAATGAAAATTTGCGAAAAACATTTTCGAACAAAACATACAAAAAACTAAACAGAAAAATCATTTTAAAAAATAATTATATTTTTTAAATAAGAAACGGATTAATGTATAGGAATTAGAGGTGTGCACGGGCCCGGGCCGGCCCGTGGCCCGCACCCGGCCCATCCCGGAAAAATGGTTCGGAGTTTCCTAACGGGCCGGACCGAGGCGGCAGGATTAGAACGATTTTTTCAACGGGCCGGGCCGATATAAAAATTTAGCGGGCCTACCGGCCCGTTACAAAGATTTCTGCAGAGACAATAAATATTAGCTCTTTTCAAAGAATATGGAGTCAAAGAGAATAAGTATAAATATTCGTCACAAGCAATACTACTTTGACACCACAATACAAAAATGTAACTTGTAGAGTGTAGCGATCGACATCGGACAGTAACATTGTGTGTTACTTGGGCTTAATATTATTGTTTTAGCAGACTCGTGTCGGACTGAGATCAGACTTGCATTTTTTTTCTACATATAGACGAGCCGGGGCGGAATTAGAATTAATTGCTCTCAAAATGTGTAGGGCAGACAACATGATTTGTAAAATTATTAATAGTGATAAAGGATTTATATTAACATAATCTTTGGATATGTACTTCATGCTGGTTCTTAAATTCACTTCTCAACAACGTAAAGTTTAACACACTTTCTGACTAATTTTTAACTGTAAAAGTATGAAATTGACAAGAATGACTATTGAAAAGATTTGGAATCGAATAGCGTTCTTCACTTTTGGTAAAGATACTTATATAACCTTGTTGAGATATCAGAGATTTTTGTCAAATGGTTTCAGATTTTTCTCCCTTTCCATGCTGTCGCTTCCGGAAATTCTATTCAAAACGCTAACTTTGACAGTATTTTCTTAGATTGCTAGTATCAAAAAATGAATAACGCCATTCGATAACATAGTTTCTGAATAAAAACACCTGCTAATCTTATGCGTTTCCGAAAAAAAAAATCATCAGAAAGTAGCTCTATTAGATTAGATAATGAATTTGGATGCTTTGATAAAATGATATAGAAATATTTTCATGAATCTACTTTTATTATAAAGCTTCAAAAGTTACGATGTTTTTAACTTTCTTTTTTTTCCTTATAGTCTAACCATATTAATATTTTAATGCATCTTTATTTGAATGTTGAAAGTCTAAGAATCTAAGTAATCACTAATGTTGCTAATGTGTGAGGGTAATTTTACGATAACACTGATATAAATAACAGATTAATAGCCGTAAAGCTTCTATTCCAAATTTGTGTTATGTTACAGCTGAGTAATAAAATTTCAGAACATACCAGAAATTGTTTTAGTAGTAACAGGCTACAGTCAATAGGATATTTGTATTGTTTCTAAAAGCAATAAATACAAACCAAAATATTTCTTATGTTAACTAAATTGACATTTATCATTGTTTACTTTATTTTACAGTTAAAAAATTAGTTTTAAACAGTACCTTCGTGTAGAGAAAATACAATTATTAAATATGTTGGAAATTCTACATTACAATAACATAGTGCATTTTAGACCATTCTGCTCGAGCAATGGATGGTCCACTGTAGCCCATGTTGGAGTTCAATATATTCTCATAAAATTGTTATTTAAAGCTTTCTTTTAAGCATTTAACTTTAATATTAAATAAAAAAACAAGTACCTTAGTTTTACAAAAAAGCTGTTATTTCTTATTTGATGATGAAAAATTTTACTTTTAGAAGTTAAAAATAACCAGTCAGGGTAAAATGGATCACTAACAGTTAACGGCGTATTTTGAAGACTATATGTAGTCAATTCAGTTCTGTAATCAATTAGCTAAAGAAAAAAAAAAATTAAAAATAAATAAAATATAAAGGGTGTTCCACTATGTACTTAAGTCCATTGTACCCCACTCTCCTCTATATATACACATAACATACTAAAAATAGTTAAATTTAGAAATACAGTCGACTCTCGTTAATTCGAACTCGTCGGGACCACAAGTAATGTTCGAATTATCCGAAGTTCGAATTATGGAAAGTATGAAATGAGAACATGCTTAATATGGTACTATTACAAAGGAATTAATGTTATAGTGTTTTTTAAATGTATTATGTATTTTATCATCAGAATGTGACTTAAATTAGAATGTATAAATACATAAACGAATTAAAAAATTAGAAACGAGCGCAATGTAAGAAAAATTTGAAGCGCCACTGAAGCACAGATGGGGCACTTAGAAAGCGGATATCAAATGTATGGGATTATATGTATACTCGATCGGAACAATTTTCACAAGAACCAAAGAAAGAAAGTTATTCAGATGATATGAAATCCGTGAGAAAGAAAGGAAAAACGAAAAATCGGAATTCTCGTTAGTTCGAATTAAACGATGTCAATAGAAGATGGGTTCGAATCAAAGAAAATTTTAACGTTATTCTGCCATTGAAAATTTCGGGACTTCATGTTTAGTTCGAATTAAGCGAAGATTCGAATTATCCGATTTCGAATTAACGAGAGTCGACTGTACATAGCACATTTCAAAACGCATTTTCAACAATTATCTCTTCATCTTGTAATAATTTTTTTAAGAGTTGTAAATTAAAGATAAATGTTATGCACTGCACTGTACAATTTAAAGAAAATATTTCCCAGTATGTCTCAGTAATCTTTATCGATTTCTGGTTGCCGACCCCTACGTAACCTGTGCAAATGATCCGTTGTAATCGTTCGTTTTCAGTGTGAAAATCCCAATGTTTTATTATAATTCCGCCAAGTTAACTTAATTTTTAAAAGATCGAATTAGTCAGTACGAAAATACACTGGTTTGGCACACAGCGATTTTTTTTTCCGTAATCCTTTCGGTTCTGGTGTAATACATGTCTTTTAATGGAGTATTATTTTGTTTTAAGAAATACTTATGCTACTATTTATATGTAGTAATGTTAGTATATGTCTATGCATGTACTATATGACTTCATTTATGTTTAGGCATCTAGTAATAATAATACTTATTATTATTATTATTTGCTTAATTCTCTATGCACCGTTTGCGTTTCTTTTATTTGAAACATTTCGAATTTTGAATTTAAAATTAAAGTTGCTTTCCAGAAATAATTATGTGTGATAAACCTTAAGTTAAATCTTGTTGTAATACAAAATTTTCTAAACATTTCTAAAAATTCTTCCTCAGTCTATTTTCATATGAATATTAATTGAACAGTATGTAAAACAACAAAATTCGTTTTTTTTTCAGTCAATAAAATATTCTTTAATCACTAATTAATCTATTTGCATAGCTAGTATTAACATTATTAACGTAAAAGTATTTTTTTTCTTTTCTAAAAACTGAAAAAAAAATTCGGACCCGAAAGCGTTAAGCTGTTAAATATATAACTTTCATTTCATAAAATTACTTTCATTAAAACTTTCGGCTAAATCTTTATTTTTACAGATACGTTGAGAAAACTTTAAAGGGAAAAGTAAAGCGGTAAATAGAGCAACAAACTGAACTAGCTTTCTTTAACAGTATAAGTTTCCAACAGATATATTTCTTTTTCAGATGAAACTTCTTTTTCCTTTTTTTTTTTTAAACTATTAAATTTCCATTTGTAGAGATTATTCTCTGACCTACTTACCAGATTGTGTAATTAATGATGCCTTTTTTTATGTTTTATTAGATCATAATGAAGAACTCTAATTTAAATGGAAAAATAGCTTTTTTTAACATTCCAAGCAATTTAAATATTAAGCGTTTCTTTTAAATGAAGAAATAAAAATGCTACATCCTGGTATTTTACAGTTATGGAGGACGTTTTCTATATTTAGACAGAATACGCATTTGCTGTTTTTAAGGTCATATGTTTTAGTGTCTGTGATATTTGTGTAAATTTTTTAATGCATCATTTTTTTAAAATCGTTATTAGAAAGTTAAAAATCGCAATATTAATGACGAAAATTTCTTACTTTTCAATAATTCTCAACTTTCAAGGAAAGTTTTGATAATTTAAATCTTTGTTAAAATTGAATAAAAAATTTAAACATCAAATGAAAATTTTTAATAAATTGAAGTATTACATCAGGAAGAATTTTTTTTTCTGTTTAATAGAACACAGTATTATTTTGGACCTCTCAGGTCATGAAAATAAAATGTCAAGAGCGACAAAGCTGAATTCATAAGTAGTGCTTTAAAAAATAATCGCATACTTTTAAATCAACTTAACCTGATATCAATTTTTGTTCAATATAAAATGTAAATTAATCGTTGATATATTTCCATTTGCCCCCTAACTAAGTCTTCTGTATATGGTGAAATGCATAGTGGAATATTAAAATACATAAAAATAAATAAATTGACTAATTAAAATTTAATTCAAACGGTTTTTTTATTCTTCGTTTTGAATTTAGAGGATAGGGTAGTCAGGTCCACAGTCAAATATCGTATATAAGAAAATGTGATGTTGTTTTATTAAATCTTAAAAAGGTCTGCAGAAAAAGTAGCTTTTTTTTCTTTGCTTTAAATAAATTTAAACCATAATTTTCTAGATCTATGAAGAAAAAGCATTTCTTTTTAGCAATTTTTTAAACTAAAATAAATTTCTGAAAATTCAATTTCAAATATAAATGTTATTGGTGTAATATATAATGTTATAAATATAAATGTTGCTATCACTATTATTTTCACAAAAATAAATAAATAAATAAATAAAAAATAAAAAATAAATAAATGACCAAAGCTACCCCCAGAAGTATGATTTCCAGGTTTTAATAAAAGAAAATCTGCCCACCGGCCGGCCCCGGCTCAGGTTTCTTTCCGGACCCGGCTCCGTGCGGACCTCCAATAAATATATTTTCGAGACCATAGGAGTACACATCTTCAAAATATAGGAAATTCTAAAAAGTCTTATAAAAATCGTTAAATTGCTTTATTGCTGTAATAATGTTTTAAAAGATCTATTAAATATAAACAAAGATAGTATTGTTTGATTTTTGATTTAAATAGCTAATACATTAACTTAATTAAAAATTTTAAAAATATCAAATTTATAAGTAAAATAAACAAATATTGTTTCTTAAATTACAGCTATAATTTATATCAGAAATCAATCAGCTAAATATCATAATGAGCTATGTCCTAATAAAACAAGTACAAATACGAGTTCCAAATAGAAGAAACATTTTGGGAATTTATTCAAGCATCTGATTTAAAATCAAAAATATCGAAAAAACAAATTGAAAAATATTGAAAATATCATTGAACGTGGACTGTTACAATAATAGTGGTGTTTATTCCTATTCACAAGTAAGATTATACAACGAAATTCTCACCATGTTTGTGTATATTATTGCATTCGGGATTTAAAATGCATTAACTACAATGCTATTAGTACACAAGAAGTCAAGTAATTTTTATGAATGTTACAAAAACGTTGCTTCTAATATATTTTAAAATATGCTGAATGCTTTCACGAAATCTTGAAATTTCAAAGGATTTTTGAAGATTGACCACTCACTCCTAAAAATTCAATGTAACAACAGAAATAAACAAACTGTAATAATACCAAAAAAAAAAAAAAAAAAATTATTATCTCACATTTATCAAATATCAGTATCAAATATCAGTAGTCTTAAAAAAATTACTAAAACTATTTTCAAATAAAAATATGAGGAAAATTTCATGGCTAGCTACTTAATGTGACAGCTACATAAACAAAACGCAAAAGACATTAGTCATTTTAAATTAGCTATAAAGTAAGCTTCAAATTGCTTGTCAATTATGGACAAATGAGCTTATGATTAAAACAGGAATTGCAACAATTATTCTGGCAACTTTTTGTTACATATCATTCAATTTGGAATGGAAACAAAGCGTAGTAGAAATGTGAAAGGAATTACTAAACCATGACGCTCTAGGAAATCGAAAGCACAACAAAATAGTTAGCCATGTTTTCCTGAATGTATTCAATTATGCGCCGTGCCTTCTTTTGTGAAGATGAAATAAAATAAAAAATAAATGCTTCAAGATTTATTTGAATCATATATTTTATTCATAAAAAAAATATCTAATTAATAAAGTAAAAGCAGCCATTGAATCTATGCAATATTTCGTGTTTTATAATATCGTAATACTACAAGAGAAGTATTGTTACAACATAGTTTGAATATGATCAACTTATTACTATACACGTAGAAATTTTATTTTGTATAATCAAATGTAGTAAATTATTTGTGAATGAAAGTGATATAACAGTAATAATGCATGTAATTGAAAAAAATAACATATTGAAATGAGACAGAAATTAGCAAATGTCGAATATCACGTGCTGTTTTCTGTAACATATGCGTTATTAGAGCCCAGGTTTTTTATTTATTTTATTTATTTATTTATTATTTTAAGAAGGTGCATTTTTTCCGAAATTTGCAACAGCTATATGCAATTTCTATTTTGTACATTTTTATTAGCACTTTCCAACAAAGTTGAAAAGTGCTTATGCATTCGGTTTGTCTGGCCATCTGTCCGCGCTCTAACACACGTAAATATACTCGGATTGCCATGAAATTTTAGGACGTTATTGACATTAGTACACAGAACCCGGGGTTACCGGGTCACAAAGTAAAAGTGAAAAACTTTTTTTAAATTTAAAATTGAAAAGTGTAATAAATTTTTCCTACGTAATATGTTTTTTAAATTTCCAACTAACTCCAAACAGCATTTTTATATGAAACATATTAATTATGTAATCATATAAAGCTTTGAAAATTATCGAATTCGGTATTGCTGTATTAGACGCAAGATATGAGTTATTAGCGAAAGATTTTGCCAAAGAATAAAATTGCATTCTTTCAGCTTTTAAAACCAACTAAGAAAATATGACACACAGATATTCTTCGAAATGCCTTTTTGTAAAGATTAATTGATGTATCTTTTATAAAGTAAGTTTGCATCAAACTAAAATTCATTAAATTGATAGATAAAAACGAACTAAAACCAACAACATTCACTGGGTTTTACAGCCGACGATATTTTGACACAGCAAGTTTTTAATTGCTTTTTTTTGCTATGAAAAATTCGTTCCTATGAAAAAAATGGCAACAAAAATGTGCAGTGATCTGTTATTTTCCATGGAGAAAAGAGGTAGATGGAGGTGCAATATGCGATAAAAGCGATTTGATGCGTTTTATTCTTCCAATTTAAATTTCTTATTCGACCCAAACAAAACAATCACGTGTAAACAGAAACCGAATTCTTTAACACCAGTCATGCATTTTTTCTCTAAATAAAAAAAGATCTTCTGTTATTTAAGCATTCTAAAATAGAATTTCATTGTATTATGAATTAAATCTGTATTGCTAAAACTTGTCTTTTTCAGCGGATTTTAGAGTTACATTTTTGACGTCATCTCCAGCCACAAAACTGCATCTCTATTCTTTTTTATTATTATTATTTATTTACTCTATGGCTTTTTCCCCTTTATTTCCCACATAAATGTGGTGCTCAAGTTGCCACCATTAGAGAAATTGAACTAAAAACTACAAAAAAAAATTAATATCTCAAAAACAAATTGAGATACAGTTTTCTAACAAACTATATTTAAAAGTTCATTTTTTTCTCTATACAATAAATAATGTAAAGATTGAAAATGTGTTATGTCTAGAAGTTTAAAAATTTGTAATAGCGAAAATTGCAAAACCGAATTTTCATCGGAAAGTGTTGCCATTCAAAACATGACGTATGCGTTACGCACAGATACGTTTGGCCTTTATAATATAGATTTACCCTAGCACGAACAGTATTGAAAGTGGAGTTTCTACCATGATTAGTTTATCTACAGGGAGAATCAAAATTTCCCAATACATTACGGCCTATGGAGAAAAATCGTTTCAAAGGAACTTTAAAGATGTTATATCCTATCAAACATATTAAAATTTATATGCATTTACGAGGTGCATTAAAATATGCATTCTATATAATATAAGGTGAAAATGTAGCTATTATTCATTTACAGGGCCACACAAAAGAATTCCATTAGATAATGGTAAAAGGGGGAATTATGTGTGCATATTTTAAATATATCAAACTATTTGATGTATAATAAAATTGATGTATGCCAATGAGGCTTAATATAAATTATACGATACTGCCGTCCCTAACACAAAGTACATAATATTTACAGGGACACACACAAAAGATTTCAAATAGTACATTTTTTCCGAAGTACTGTATCCGGTGATAGCTGATGGATGGATGGAATGCATTTGAATTATGATATGCGCGTATAAGTTTCACTAAATTTATGCATATTATATGGTGTGTATAAATGCTATAGTTAATATACGGGGCTATCCAAAAGAGCTCGCCAACGTTACTGAATATGAGCATAAATTACTAAAAGGTGATTCTTAAAAAAATTATGCATTATTAGGCTGAACTACATTAAATTTACTAAGAAATGTTTGCAGAATATAGATAAAATGATATACAGGGTCATGCAAAGAATTGGGTACAAGGAGCCTATGAATGATAATTTATGAGAAAGTGATTTCAGTTGTTTTAAGAGTGTTTCAGTTTGAAATAAATTTTATCTTAACACTGATGTGTAATAATGATAAAGGTACAAGGCAAACTACAAGGCTCAACAAAGTATTCAAGCATGTTTCCATCTATTAGTATCAATTGCTGTAAGAGAAATTTCAAGCTACTAGGCATTTTTTGCTAAACTAAATTTTCCCATTATATAGTATGTATATTAACTGACAGATCAAATACAGGTCTGTTCAATAGCACTGGAATACATATTTGGCTTTATATCCTTGATTACCTAAATAACGAAGTTTTGTTAAAGATTTTATGAAGCGTTGGAAAATGCTTCATAATCAATGCTTAAGGCATGATTTTTCTTACTTGTTAAACAGTTAATTTGGATTTTACTCACGCTAAAGAAATTTCATCAAAAAATGCAAAAAGATGCTGTAGTACAATTGTTGGAAACTTCTGTGATTTGAAGAAAAACTTCAGTCATTTGACAAAACTTTCATCCATTTCACTGGAGGTTTTTAAGACTTTCTGAGCTTATATTAAAAAAATTCTTTAATTTAAAAAAAAGAAACGTAAATACTTATAATTATGAATTGGACAATTGCACCATAAATTATACTAAAAATATGTGTTAAAATAAATACAGATCGCTAAATGGTACACTTAAAAATAATATATTTAAATACGCTTAAAAATTATCAACGTTTCGTATCACTTCTACGAACATCGTCAGGATAAAACAGAATTATGTTAAATGCAATTTAAAGTTTTAAAATACATTCAAAATATTTTGAAACTTTAAATCGCATATAACATCAGTTTGCTACTGCAAATTTTTAAACTGCTTTAAATATTGCACATTTTCAATTTTTACACCGTCGTATAGGAAAAAAATGTACTTTTAAATGCAATTTATTTAAAAGCTGTATCTTAATTTATTTTTGAGACATTAATTTTGTTGTAGTTTTTAATACCAATTTTGTAATTGTGGCAACAGAAGTACTCCATTTCTTTTGGAAGTAAAGGGAAAAAAATTATTACTGTACCTTTTTGTTTCCATTTTCTCATAAAAACTGAAATTAAAATACTTGCTTTGTCAAGAATATCGTATGCGATGAAATCTTGTGAATTTTGTTTTTATTTTGTTTTTATTTATCATTTGAATGATTTTTAGTTTTCTGCAAACTTTTTTTGCTTACAATACAACACTTTACGAAAATTTATTTTGAAGAATAGTTGTGCTCCGCTTTTACATAATTCGCATCAAATAGTTGAAATAATGCAAATTTATTAATCCACATGTAAAATCATTTTCCGATAATTTGGACAATTGGTTTTTAAAGAAATAGCATCTTATTAACTTTAAGTTAAATACATTTGCTTGAGAGTTAGACTAACCAATGTAAGATGTATTTTTAAACTTATTTTGAAGTTTTATTATAAATCAATGAAGCAATTCCTACTTAAACACTTTCTTTTGTCGAAATTCGACGGGTTCCACCTTGTTTGCCTTAAATACAGCAAAAATATGTTTTTCTATTTTTGTTCTTCTTATAAAAAGTCGAGTTCTTTCTTTCATTTCTTTGCCTTTATGAATTAATATCTCTTTTTTTCAATACAAAACTTTCGTGCTTATACATAGGCATTATTGCCAAGGTTATCATGGGCAGACAGTTTTGTTTAGCGGTTATTCTTTTCATCGCTTCCTCTCTCTTTTGATCTAGATATAATGCGATATCCAGGTTATGGGTCTAAGAACATTGACCGAGATATAATCGCCAATTAAAGCCTTTTGATCGAAAACAGATAGGCAGGTACATCTGTGTCGAAAATCTGGATCATGATGATTCGGTGACAAGGCAAATAACACTCTTTTCTCTTAATGACATCCAAATTCACCAAGATGTTCCTGGGGTGTGCATAATTTTACTTTTTATGGCGAAGTAAATGGAATAAAAAAACGTTTGCCGAACTTTCGTTGACATGATTTCCATCTAGTAGCCAGCAAAAATACATTATCAGAACACATAATTACTTGTTTGCAAAAAAAAAAAAAAAAAAGTTTACATATGCATTAAAAATGGCAAAATTCTTAGCGTTATGAGTTAATATAACTACGCTTTTTTTTTTTCGGTCGCACGTTTATCGCGGCACGAATTTCCGCGAATATTCTACACTTCCGAGAATTTTGCAAAATGAACCGATTTCGGTGAAAAATGTTTAAAATAACTACATTTTAAATATTTTTGTCTATAAAGCGTATTTTGGCAAGTTTTTAAGTTGGCAAAAGTTCATCAATTGAAACTTAACAGAATGACAATTTAGATTTGCGATATTGCAATAAAAGTCGATCTCACCTTTACAATGTAGAACCAACTTTGCAAACGCATTTAAAGGATCTGCTAAAAACCAATCCTATGTGCACAATATACCAGCCGCAGCGTTCATATGGTTGTCCCAAAATAATAAATTTACAGCTGAAAATATTTCTTGCATCCGCACAAAGTAAAAATAGTTACTTTAAATAGATTTTTATCTTTTTGTATGTGAGTGTGTGTTTGAACTTTTTGACAAAAGAAAAAACATCTAATTATTATTAATTCATTAATTTATTATTATTAATTATTATTATTAATAAATAGATTAATTATCATTAATTTATTTATTTATTTATTTATTTATTATTATTATTATTATTATTATTATTATTATTATTATTATTTCTTTTAATTGCATCTTAAATACTATTCAAGGGCACTTGTAATGATATATGAATATACTTGTATATGAATCATGCATATATTTATCACGCAAGAAAAAAAATGGGTGGGGGAAGAATAAGGAATTTTCCTGAATATTTAAAAGGGTATGAAGAACTTTCAAAATGTCCCAACCTCAAGCCATATCAATTAAAATCCTGAATATTGTTTATGCCAGTTTGGTTTACATATACAAATAAAATTGTGCATCGAATTTTATACATATAATACAAAGAGAAAAAGAAAAAGAAATTTTTTAAATTTTAAGAAAATTTCAGCATTTTTGCCCCTTATTTTTGCATTTAACTAACTTTAACTTTTTTGCAACTATACGTAGTTTTAAAACATATGTATATGCACAGTTTTATATGCTAACCAAGCGGGCATAAAATTATTGAGGATTTTAAATGATATAAATTTAAGGTTGGCTCATTTTCACAGTTCTTGATAGCACTTAAATTATTCGGAAAAATCCCTCCGACACCTCACAATCCCAATAAAAAAAAAAAACTTATGTGATAAATATTTGCAATAATTCATATAATGTGCCTTTGGATAGTATTTAAAGTGTCATTTTAAAAATATTAAAAAATGCATTTGATTTTGAAAAAAAAAAAAAATTGAACATTAAAGGTGTATTTCGATTCAAACTGCTTATTTTCCGATTTACTTTTAGATTAATTTTTGCTCTCAAATGCATCAAACTGGCAAATTGTGTTATTTAGAATGTACACAAGGTGCCGTGATTTTCCATTCTTTGATAAATGCAGAAAATATTGCAAAAGAAGCAATCAAAAACGGCATTTTGATCCGATTATTCCGAAGCGGGAGATCTGGGAACGAAAAAAAGGGTCCTACTGAGAAGGTAATTGTTTATAAATCAAATTCTAATGAATTGAGCGCTAAAAGACATCACACGGCACCTTATACGACTCTTCAAAAATCCCCTCAGCAAGTTTCATGATTCTACTTTTAAAAATGTGTCTGAAATTGTATCGGGAAATTTCGAGCTGTTGAAGGTGGAAAAGCGTTTTTTTTAATACACCCTTAATGTAAAGTTTGTCTCTTTTCTCCGTTCTTGACATGTTGTACAATGCAATATAAACTGAATTGAACCAAAAATCAATAAATTTGTAAATAACCACTTATCTATTTTTTTTTTTTTTTTTTTCTAGGAGATGAAAAGCCCTGCAATGTTTCCGTGACATTCTGATACACAGTCATGTATTTTTTGTGGAAACTAGTCTTTTTAGCTGTAATCAGCACAGGTAAGAGAATATTAATGTTTTTGATTCACATATTATTACTATTTAATAAAAGACTTTTATTTTAAAAAATATACATTCGAACACAGAGTTACTTAAAATAAAATTGCGCATGCTTTGTCAGAAACATTTATTTACAAATACTCAAAGTAAGCAACATTCTTACAGGCAGAAAATACTTTGTTTGATTACGTCATACAAAATTTACAAATCAAAACGATCACAATGATCTCAATTTTTGTCCAAAAAATTCATTCTGATTTTTATAGTTTGTATGATGGTAATAATAACAAAATATTTTACAGCTTTATGATCTGACGCCATTTCCTTGGTGCTGTGGTAAAGATTTAGAAAAGAAATAGCTCATAAAAAATAAATTATAAGTTTCTTGGTTAGAAAAAACATGTATTATTATAAAATTTATTCTTTAAGTGATCAATAAATTTGCTAATAGCATAAAAAATCTATTCAATATAGAATGCATCTATGCAAAGAAATACTAGATTTTCTATATACACACACACATATGTATATAAATCCTTTTGAATGGAAATTTATCTAACATATATATGGAAAAATAAGTCATCTTGAAATTCGTGATGAACATTCTAAAAAAGTACCAAATGGAAATTATCAGCTAAATTGTTAAATTAAAAAAGAGATACATAATGAAACAATCAGTGTATGGCATTTCATATTTTCAAGAGATTTTAAAAATAATATCAACAATTTTTTTTTTTTTAAGAAAAATGAGCGAATACTATATTTCAATAATTTTACGTGCATTGCAAAATGTGAATCTTTGATTTCCACCTTAAGAATATTAATTTTGCAAATACTCCGGCATATTAAAAAATTAATAATATGTTGCGATCACATTCGTAACATAATAGAACATAAATAAGGCACTAATTATATATGAAAAATATGTTTAATTATTATCAAAGAACAACTTTGCAATAAGTGAGATTTCTGAAATGAAGAAATGATTTCATCCTATCATAATTAATCCAATGATATCCCATTTTAGGTAATAATTCTAGATTTACCATGATGATTACGTCCTTTTTAAGAAGAAGTTTTGTTATTTTCGTATTGCTGAATTTAACATGTATAATAATATAAAATTTTGTTCCCGTGCATCAGGCCTGTCCAACCTTTCAGTAACCAGGGGCGCATCTCGGCTCTTGGCACTCAATGAAGGGTGCCGTTATTTACGCGACTGAAAACATGTGGTAATATTATCGCATAGTATTAGTACACATGCACGTCTTAACATAATGCAAATGAATCGTACAGCGGTAAACAAAAGACCCCTTATAGTTCTGGACTTAAACATATTACATTTCAAATTACATATGAATTTTTTTATGGGAAGTCTGTATCAAAGATGTTTTTAAGAAGGCGCCAGAAACTTCAATCGCGTCTATAATAACAGTAATAACAAATAAATGTGGTGGGTGTAGATTATAATTATAGGAGTCATTACTTAATAATATAACTGAAGTTTATTGGAATTCTGGGCTAAATAAATCTATGTACAGCATATCAGGGTAAAAGGGGGAAGCTTAGGCCATTCCGAGTAAGTCCGGGGCGCATTTGTCGGCCGATTGCGTTTGGACGTAAAGTGGAGAGATTTTGGGCCGTCTGCCCGTTATCAGTTCCACAACGAATCTGATGTATTTTCCTTTTCTTTGCTATCAGGCTAATTGGATAAAACCTGATCGTCAGCAGATAAACAAATGTGTACGAGTCATTCGGTTCTCGTGGGAGAATGCTTACTACAGCAATAATACTAATTGGATGTTTTGGGAAGCAAACTGCAACGTACAAAAATATATATGAAAATCAGAGATATTGGTAGATTTCTTTTAGGATGTGAAGATATGGTTTAATTTATTTTGAAGGCATGGATTAGTTTTATGAAAAGTACAAAAACAGACAAGCATGATAGTGACTAATCCATGTGTGTGGTTCAGAGAGATAGTCTGGAAGTGCTTTCAGATGGAATTGATTCTGCACTGTTTGTTATTTTTTCTAAGCAAAATTACAGAAAAGGAAATAAATATAAAAAAAATCTCTAAAACTTCAAAAGTCAAAAAAGACAAATGAATCCTTTTTATCCTCCATATAAAACAGCCAATAGGCCAGTGTGACAACATAAAAAAATGTTTTTAAGTACATCCCTTTGAAGATACATATGTATCTTCAAAGGAAAGCTGGACAAGTGGAAACAGTTATTTTTCTCTTAGTTCTTAAAAATTAAAAGGAGCTATTTCCAACTATTAAAAATTTAACTATCATAATTAAACTACATAAAAATAACTAATAAGTGCAAAAATATGCATGATTAAATCTTCAAAATAAGTTTCTAATTTTTAATGTGCAATGGAAACCCAACAGCATGCCAAACATAGGTTTTAAAAATATTTCTGATAAAATATTAATGATTTTATAGAAAGGAATTTTTATGAAGGAATTTTACTTCTAAAATATTTAATAACATTAAATCTTCAAAAGGGCGCCAAGAAAACCTTTAAAGGGCGCCATGGCGCCCGCGGGCGCCGCGTTGGACAGCCCTGCCGTGCATTATTGAATAAGAGTGCAACAGCTATTGCATCGAGGTCTGAATATTTATAAAACTAAGGTACCCTGGGGTAATAACGCCATATTAAGGTTCAACCAATTTTCACGGCTCAGTTTTAGATTGTATTTTTCAAAGAAATATATGATTTGATACAGCAACTCATTGACTATCTATATAAAAAAAATAATTTAACAGATATGTATTCATAAAATGTAATGGCGTGATTTGACCAATGCTATTTGGCGTTATTACCCACCTATATGGGTAATAACGCCATGCAAACAAAATTATGAAATAAGATGGAATAATTACATGTAGATTGCCCAATTCTAAAAATAAAAACTCTACAAACTTAGAAATTGACAAATTGCATTCTAAGCTATTGAAAATGTTCAATTTTTTGTGAAAGTGTAAGAAAAATAAAGGTGTGGTGTGGGGGGGGGGGGGGATGAGGCAAAAGAATATCAGACCGTGAGCTTCTTTTTGCTTAAAAAGGACCGCTTAAATAGAATTATTAGAAACATTGCACAGTTTTAACTGTGTTTATTTGAATCAGTATTTAGGATGTAGCTCGGCCACTGTAGGGAATCAACCGGGGTATTAATGCCAAGGATTGGCGTTATTACACCATTATAGTTATTGCGCTGTACATTTTAAATTACAAATTATCTCGAGAAGATATCCAAAATCTTCAACAACATTTTGAAAGTCCATGAAATGCACTGCAAATTTATGTAATTAGCAAAGTATTTCCGGATAAAAAAAATAGTCTTCACATCACAAAACATATCTCGCAAATTTTAGATCAAGCGTTAATTTTAGTTGCTTGTAAAAACAATAAGACCTAAAAATGAAACAAATTAACTGGAAGCTGTTTTTTGCGATTTATATGATTCAATACCCTTCTGCGCAGAGCACATGGGTGTCATTTACCAGATTATTTCAGAATTATGCATAATATTAGCACTTGGCGTTATTACCCCGCCTGGCGTTATTACCCCAGATCACCTTAGTTATACTACGAACGTACCGCATTTGCCTCATTCGCGTAGTTTCCAATTTCTTTTAATTTAATTACTGCGAATCATCATGTTATTGTATCGATTATTGTTAAATAATTACCGTTTTAAGCGAGTTACATTAAGAAGAAAATTGAACTCAAAGGCTACAGGTATCATTTTGACATTCCAAAACGCATTAGAGAGCTAATTTTTGCATTTCCATGAGAAAAGGAAAATAGAAAAAGATAATAAAGATGAAAAACATAGTAGTTTCCTTCCTTAAAGTTTTTTGAGATTCAGTTAAACTTTTAGGTTAACAGTGTATTTTTTTACATAAAATAACAATAAAAATAGCGTTTGTTTTGCGCTTACAAACTGCCAATATATATTTTAAACATTTTGGTATTCAACTCGCGCACATTCGCAAGGTTAAAGGTTTATGACACTGAAATATTTGACACTGGCACTGAATCTGCCTGCGTACGCAAGGGAAATGTTAGGTTATGCAACAGCACGTGCATTCCTTCGAGGGCTTTTAAGATTCTAGGTGTTTTTTAAACGCTTTTGAGATGTAATTAATTATGTTTATTCTTTAGAAGGGCTTCCTTTTTTTCACGGCACACTTGAGTCTACGGATAAACATCTATGACACACTAAGTTTCAAAAATATATTTTTTTCCGGAAGCAATTTTTTTATACAAATATATAAGGCCATTTGAGTCAGAATATTCTAGAAACAGAGAATGTTTTCACATCCGTATGTCAAATTTTTACAAAAATTTCTCTACAATAATTAAAAAAAAAAAAAAAAAAAAAAAAAAAAAAAGCTTCTGGGTGCGAGATTACACGGTTCTTTATAGTTCAACGATTTTCGGTGTTAGAAAGCTCATTTTAAAAAACCAAAGGTGGAATTTTTTCCTAAATTAGAATTTTGGATTTCACTGCGTTAAAAAAAATCGATTATGGAATATTTCGCAACTTCTTTAGCGAGTCTCTTTCCAGTAGACTGGAAACGGAGGTCATGTGATCTACTAGAGAACTGTTATTTAAAATTTTTTTTATTTGCCGGATAATATTTACGACGTAAAACTTGATCGTAGCAGCAAGCTGTAACTTTATTGGTAATTATTTTTGATGGATAATTATTCTTGATGATAATTATTCTATAATGGAAGGGATATAATTATTCTTGATTATTATTCTTGATTTTATAATTATTCTTGATTTGTTGATATAGCTTGGAATATTTAATATTTATAACAATATTTGTAGCAACTATTCTATTGTAAATAGTTGCATATATGTAAAATTTAAATGTGTAAAAAAATAGAATTAGCATATTTTTAGGTGCGTTCGTAATTATGTAAATACGTAGCACCTATTGTTGTCGCTCAGTCCGTCCGTCTGTCCGTCTGTCCGTCTGTCCGTCCGCATATAACAACGCAAAAACTACCCAACCAAATCGTTTGAAATTTAAAATACATAATTATAACATAATTTTGTCGAGTCATTTCAAATTTTATGAAAATCGGATGGATAGATCAATTACAGGGACAATCAAAAGGATTCCGTTACATTACGGTCAATGGGGGAAAAAGTTTCAAATGCATTTTAATCGTTTGAAATTTAAAACGTATATTCATTACATAATTTTGTCGAGTCATTTCAAATTTTATGAAAATTGTATGGATAGATCAATTACAGGGACAATCAAAAAGATTCCGTTACATTACGGTCAATGGGGAAAAAAGTTTCAAATGCATTTTAATCGTTTGAAATTTAAAACGTATATTTATTACATAATTTTGTCGAGTTATTTCAAATTTTATGAAAATCGGATGCATTTATCAATTACAGGGACAATCAAAAGTATCCCGTTACATTACGGTCAATGGGGCAAAAAGTTTCAAATGCATTTTAATGGTGTTACACTCATTTGAATATAACAGAATTGACATGAATCTATGAAATATGTACTAAAAAATATATTTTGTACAATCTGTGATGCAAAGAATATTTATTATTAAATTACAAGGCCACACAAATATATTCCACTAAATAATGCATACGGGGAAACATTGTTTGGGGGGTGTTTTAATTATATTAAACTACTTCACATTTTATGAATAAGGTATACGTTAATGAAGTATAATAAAAATTACTCCCTGCATATTTACAGGAACACAAAGATTTCGACCACTATACTGTATCCAAAGTACGCTCTACTATATCAGCAAGATCTGAATATTTTAAAACTTCGTTATCAACGAACGCACCTCATTTGCTACGCTTTACGTGCAATTTCCAACTTGTTTTATCTTGTCGTGCTGCTCCAGTACTGCCACACAAGAATAAAAACTTTTGTTTGTGACATATTCTGCTTTTAATAAGAGATGTTGGATCGCGAAGTCTTGAAATAATGCTCTCCGTCAGCTATATGTAGTGAAGTCAGCTATATGATATCAGCTATATATGACGTGGAATATTCATGAATTAGATTGGCTTTTGCTATAATCGATTGCCTCACTTTCTTTATTAGTTAATAAAAAAATACTATTTGATATTATTTTTTTTTATTCACTTTCGACAACTTGTTCTTTACAACGGGATGAAAAATGAGATTAAATATAGATAAGAATAAAATGAAAAAATGCGTATTTAAAAACAGACTTTAGGCAAAATAAGTACCGTATTTACTCATGTATAAGGCGCACTTTTTTTCCAAAAAATTAGGGCAAAACTCCTAGGTGCGCCTTATACACGGAATATTTTTTTACAGTTGGATGCAGTCGAACGATATACATGCGAAACAAGAAATTATTTAAAGATATTAAAACTCGGAAAATGTTACTTAATTGAAGTATTGCTGCATATTTATTTCATTCCTTGCAGTTTTTTATACAACAGAGCTAATGACATTATCTAAACGCTAATAAGCAATTCTCTTTACCGCCACTCATTCCTGTTTCCCGTCATTCTCTTACGACCCGAAGTCTAAAAATGCATTTTCGTCTTGATTTCTAATCTGGTGTAATGTTTGTTTCGATCTTTTTTTTTTTTTTTTTTTTTTTTTTTTTGAAATTTATTTGGTCATTCTTCATTAGCGTATCAAATTTATGGTGCGCGTTATATACGAGATTTTAAGAAATCGCCATTTTTACTTGTAAAGTAGGGGTACACCTTATACACGCGTGCGCCCTATACACGAGTAAATACGGTACTTTTAAAAATAATCCCGAAAAATTCAAAAATCGCTGCACGGATTTCAAGTAAACGTTATTGAAAACGAGGGCAAATATTAGTATTTTGGGTCAAAAAGATTTACTCCACATTGTCTTTATGAATGAATCGAAATAGCCAGCGAATTTCGAAAATTGGAGAAATAACAGACAGTTCAGATAAATATAGAAATACAAAAAATATAATCAAAACATCCCGAATCTAAGCCTCAAGTATCCTCAGACCTGTCTTCACTAATCAGAAACCTAATTTTTAGATTTCCTTATGCAGTAAATTTCCCTATTTAATCTTTAAAGAGCAAATAAACAGAAAAGAGAAAAGATTTTTTTTTTCATTAATATAAACATTTAAATAATATGCTTATTTTCTATACAAGATAGAATGTTAAATGACATTTTAAAATGCTAATCGTTTATCTTAGAATCGGTAAGCAAAGTTACATTAAAAAATAATGGTATAAAAAAGAAAACAAAATTAGACATACGTTGGACAATTCCACCATATAAAATATAATAAGACGTATATGTTAAAAATACACAAACTTGCTCAATGGTACACATAAATATAAACTTTTATATGAATTTATACAAATAAAATTAATGATAAAACATAATATCGACGTTTTGAATTGCTACCGCAGTCGTCTTCAAGGTAAATGTGATGTTGAAATGTTTAAAAGTCTAGAGAAGAAAACTTCCTGTTGATTCTTGATCAGTTCTACGAATTCATATTCATATAATTCATTCATAATATTTTCTCATAAAATATTCATATAATTCATTCATAATATTTTCTTAGACAATATTCATTCATATAGTAATTCATCAAGACATTTCAGCAAAATGTTTATCATGAAGAGTGAAAAACCAGTTTGAAACATCGATATTGCGTTTTATTGACAATTTTTTTGTACAAGTTCGTATATCATTGAGCAAGTTTATGTGTGTTAAGGCATAAATATTTTTTATTAGAAAACAGAAATATTTACAAAATACTTGTACCTGTTTTAGGGCTTTTTTTTTTGGGGGGGGGGGGAGCGTATTAAAAAAAAAAAATTCAAATATTTTTTTTCTTGCGAGTAGTATTGTACAATGCACTGTCAATCAAAAATCGGAACAAGGTGTTCAAAATAGCGGGACACCGACTTCTTAATCGGGACTTAAAGGCACAAACAAGTTTCCTGCTATATTTAAAAAATATGTAATGTTTAAAAAATAAACAATTCGTAAAGATCACATCTTGTATACATAATTACACTAATATTCAGATAAGAATATTTAAAAATATTTTACTATATTGTGCTGAACAATCAATGTTCAAAAAGATCTTAAAGAATATTATGTTTAATCCATGTCCCAAATTATGAATTCGCAAAAATTTCATCTTCTAAAGTATTTTTCGCGAATTTTTGGAACAAAATTAGAAGATTTACACGACCATTTAACAAATTTTAGGAGGATTTTGCCAATTAAAATTAATTAATTAAACTGGAATTGATAGCGATTTTGTGCAATATTTAAAACTCCACTCAAATCTTTTATTTAGCAAAATATTTTCTTTAATATTTTATAGAATAGCAAATATACAAATATAATGTTCGTACAATAGAAATATAGTAATATTTCCAAACTGAAACTCTCCGTCCCCGTCAAATCTTTAAACGTCAAGAAAGTAAAACATTTCAAAGGCAAAAGAAGTCATCCTTTTAAAAATATTTTTGTTCGTGCAAGTAATAATGCTTTTGGAATAAAATAAAGCGTTTGTGACTCATTCTAAAATACATTACAGTAGACTCCCTCAAATCCGCATTTAAAAAACCTCAATTCTCTAAAACCCACACATAATTTACGGATGTAAACAAAAAAAAATTCGGTTCAATTATAAACACAAAATTGCCCCTTTTCAGTTTTATATCAATTTCATGTCTATTTTAATTTGTAATTTTTGTTAATATTATTGAATTCAAGTTTTTTTCATGAAGGAAAAATAAATTTATTTCTGAAAAAAATCAGGATGTGTAATTGCTGATATAATTGCTTCAAGATGTTGCTGATATAATTGATAATCACAATCTTCTTACCAAATATATTTATGTACTAATCTGTCTTTTTTGGTTATTAAGTCTGGCTCAACCTGAAATAATACTTCCTTATTTTATGATTTTGATGTGAATTAGTAATGCACCTTTATAAAACAAATTTTATTGAATAATTTAGGAACAATTACATATTATTTTTATAATGAAAATTTAATCACCCATTATTGATTATTAGCTTGAGCTTTTCTTTTAATATTTTAATCACTGTAAAATTTATTTAAATTTTTATTATATTAATTTATTACTTATTTTAATTTTTCATTATATTGTAAGCATTCATAATAGTTTTGATTGCATTATTAATTACATTGAAATTACTGTATAAAAGACGTAAACCAAGCAATGACCAGAAATCTGTAAAATTCTAAAATCCGCAAAAGCTCTGGTCTCAAGCTGTGCGGATTTGAGAGAGTCTACTGTACTACTAATCGATGTATTAAATGTATTTTACAACAAGTTATTTTAGTGGTACTTTAAAATATAATCGGTACATAAAGGGCCATACCTATATAATAACACATGGTGTCCCCAAAATATTGAAACGCGCTTTAATTTTCTACCTGTTTGAGATTTATGTAAATTTCAAAAATGTACGAAATATGGGAAGATTTAAGATTATGTTGATGAAATAGTTTTATCAAATATTTTTAAAAAGTCACAGTTTGTAATTTTTATATGGAACCTGGTGGCTATAAATTAGAATTAGAAATATTTTTTTTTCAAACTCAGACAAATAATTCATTCTCCTATGACCAAAATTCACAGAGTTAGGATACATGAAATATCGGCGCTTTCTAACGCAAAAACAAATAGTCGATTTTTTTACTAGAGGAAGTTATTTTTAGTGCCGTCCTACTTATCCTGTCATGAAGTTTGTTCGTTCGTATCTAAAATATCAAGACTTGTCTGTATCTCTTATTTCCTTAAAGGTCACGATTTCATATTTTCTCTAAGGAGAAAATAATTATGGATTATAATGTGAAATCACGTACTATACACTCTTGCAGCATAATTTCCGTTGCTCAGTTGTCAGTTTTTGATTACTTTTTAAGGTCAAAATGCTCGCCAAATGACTTGTTTGTCAAAAAACTCATAGAATTCAATATAATTTAATGTAAAAAAAATATAATAATAATAATAATAATATGGTCTGTTTGAGATCAAAGACCAAATTAAGAATTTAACCCACTTATATCACAGGGGTAGATTTGGAATTTGTGCATGAAACTGATATGTGTTAGGTAAAAAAAAAAAAAAAAAAAAAAAAAAAAAAAATGTAATTTATGTTATGTAGATAAATGAAACGTAGTCACATGTCCTTTTAATGAAGTCCCTATTTAACAAAGTTTTCTAGTTAACAAAATTTTCTACTAAATTTTGAATTTGAGCACTAAAAGCATGTAAATTAATCTCCACATTGTGAAAAATATATTCTACATAACAAAGTTTATTCCACTTTCATGCCTGTAAAACATTTAAACGTAGAAATTGCTATTGTGGTGGATGCATGAATTTATTTCAGCGGATTGTATGAAAATGGAATTATTTGTATGTTCAATCATTTCCATTTAAAAGAAGAAATGCTAAAAACCGTCTATGAAAAGGATTTCAGTTAAACGAAAATTTTACAGATAATTTATTCGGACTTATATAAGTCTGAAAATTTTTATGAACAGTGCATTTTTTATAAGAAACCTGTACAAAGACAAAGTAATATTACTGACCTTTTTTTAAACTTAAGAATTTAAAAAAAAAAAAAAGAGAGAGAGAGAGAAATACGTTACGCTTCAGTTTTGTTTACCTCTGTTCTGTGTTTTATGTGTTTTTCTAAACATTATTCTAATGAAAATTTTCCCTTATATCTTACATTACGTAAAGCAAAACTTACTGTCCGAAATAAAATACATTTTTTTTTTCAATATTTCCATTTTAGATGAATTTTTCATTTTATGCATGTTTGTTTTATTTTAAAAGTTTCATGAATTTGATTTCATTTCTATTTAACAAATTTTCTTCATAACGAAATGCTTAAGTGGAACGATGAAATTTCGTTAAATGAAAATTTCACTATACATATTTTAATTCTCATTTCTCTCTGTGTCCATAATCTAATATTTGAATAAAGAATAATAAAGTAATAAAACAAAATTTAACATAAACTGAATTTACATAATATATTATTGATATTTTGTAAGATAATTATTTGGAACATTCTTTTAAGTACACTTTATAAAATGAATGAAATTATGTCATAAATTAATTAATTAACCAGAATGTTTCTTATTCATTTGTACATTCTTTTCGACACCATTTCACTTTTTCATTACTTTTTTTTTATTTTTGAAGACTGAATAGAAATTTAAATGAACCAAGCAAAGTTTTCATTTTCAACGGTCCCAATGAGGACAAATTCTTTCGTGTTTTATTTTGATGTCACTCACCTATAGTGTAGGCAGTCTAATGTTTATTTGACATTGTTTCAAAAGAATGTGAAGTATATCTTTGGAGAAAGCATTCTTTTGTTTTTCTTTTATCATAAATCTATATTATATACGGAAATAGAAAGTGACTATTGAACTGAGCTAAATGCTTTCATATAAATACGCTTAGTAAACATTAACTTTATTTAAATATTTATGTATATACGTATATTTATTTTTAAAAATGCGAATTTCTACAAACATAAAGTCTTAATTCCTTATATATAATCCCTAATTTTATTAACTATTTAAGGCGCTGCTCAACCAGCACCAAACTTCCCAGCACTTTTACTAACACATTTTTGAACGTAATTGCTCAAAATTGGCAGGACTGACTATGGAATCGAAATAAGTATTCCATTTTTTGATTAGCAAATTATTTATCTAGTGATAAGCAATTTTGATCATGCAACAAAAAGTTTTTCTCCGATTTCTGGCTGTTTTATTTTCCATTTTCTGGAAAATAGGTTCAAAAAACCAACTTTGGCGATGTTTACGGAAAGGTATTTTGCGTTTACCAAACTATGGAAAACATCTTTCGATATCATAGTTTCTGGTTAGCAACACCAGTGAAACCCACGCGTTTTCGACCAAAAATGAATTAAAAGTTACATCATAAAGCTGCTTTTTTGGATTTCAGAATAGCCTTACACTTATCATTTTCACTCTATCTTTCGCATGTGAAGAGGTTTAATTGTTTACGATTTGTAAGTCAATTTATCTTGATTTTAGATTGGAATGTGTTAAACTGTTGTACGAATCACACTGTCACTTAAAAATTTTGTGCTCGTTTGAACCAACTTTTGGTGCAGCCATAAAATGGTTAAACCTCGTTCCAACATTTACAGATTCAATTGAACCATCGAGATGCAATTGTTGGAATAATATTTCCCAATCTTCTTGTTCCAGCTGTTGTAGCACCAAAAACTAATTCAAGCCAGCAGAATTTTTTAACAGTGTATAGTTAGTTACAGACGAACCGAATTTAGTAGAAAATTTAATAAAGATTTCTGGTTAATCAGTACATATTTCGGGTGAGTGCAACACAGTCATTGACCATTTAGTGTAAATTTCTTCAAGTTTTAGTTTTTTTTTTTTTTCTATTGGAATCAGCGATGTATTTTTCAGCAATTTTCTAACATTTTTCCACTTTCTTTTATAGGGTTTAAATTGTTTAATGTATTGGTTGAAAAAGGACACTGAATCAGTAATTGTTCACTCATATAAATAACCCATATAAATAAATGCTGCAAAAAGTTTTGTACAAAAAAAATTTAACAGTCAGGAAGCATTTTAAAATTTAGTATTTGACAAACTCATAAAAATAAAAAAGTGAAAATATTTCTAATTGTACCACAAAAAAACATTCAAACACGTCCTTAGGTTCAACTATATCTAGTAAAATAATTTTTCTATGGATGTCACACATATTTTCTAACAATCAAAATTATAATATATACCGGAGGTCGGAACATATAGGACAACTTTTGTCGTCCTTTGCAGTATTTTTTATCAATAATCGTCACGATTTATCTCTATAGCATGCCTTATAAAACTGTTTCGTAAAAGTTATTGATAAAAGATACTGGTGAGAACAATACAATTTTCCTATATGCTCTAACCCCATATATACCCATTGTTCTTGTTTTCTGCAGCTTTTATATTTCAACTAGTAAAGTTATCTTACGAAGGGTTTTATAGGCTTATGAAGCACAGTGTATCAACATCATTAATTTACATTTTTAGCAATTTGATTCATCCTGTATCTATTTTTTATTTTATTTAGTTATTTAGTTAGTTTGGTTTATCGAATCTTTTAACCAGAACAGATAAAATACTTTTAAAATATTTAGCTTTATGAGCACTCAGACACTCGTATAAAATATACTTTAAATCAATTTTTTTTTTTTTTTTTTTTTTTTTTTTTTTTTTTTTACATAAGGCAGTTTTTTATTTTGAATTATAGTTACTTGAAGTCTTGACCACATTTCAATGCCTGCTATTTTTACAACTGACAATTTTAGATCCCTACAATTGCATGACTATATATTAATGAAAATCTCCATCCAGATAGATTTTCTGGTTAAACTTTGGTTTTATTTTTACAATTCATTCGTTATTTTTTTTTTTTTTTTTTTTTTTTTTTTTAGGATAATCGAATGTTTTTTTTTAACATTTAATTTTTATTTTTAGTTTGGCATAGTATGTCCCTAAAGGGACCTTTTGCCATTAAATCTTATGCAACCAACTAATCAACCAACTTTTTGAGAGTGCCTATATCTATATTGATTTTTCATAAGCTTATGCAATATCTCATATCAACATCGATTTAGTAATATATAGCTTATCCTGTAAATTGCGAAGCTTGACTTTTTTTTTTCAATTGGCAACAAACCTACACATTAACAATTGGAAATTATAAATCAACAAGTGTGTTTTTCGTATCGCTATAGGTGTGAAATTTGGCCACCTGAAGGAAAAATCATTTTGGTGATAATAATCCACATGAAAGAAATCAAGAAAGTGTCTTTTTAGCATTAGTGGAGCCTATTTATAAAATATTTAAAGTAAAAAAAGCTTTATTTAGTGAAGAAAAATTTACGACGAATAATCGATTTTAATAATTTTAATAGGGAAACCTTTGCGCGAAGAAAAATAAAAAACTAACTTACTCATAAAAATAAATAAATAAATATCTCGTTCTTGAAAAGACACTAGTAATAAAAAAATCACAAACATAAAAATGCAATTTAATAGGAAAATAATACCGAAAAAAAGTGTCGGAAAATTAAAATTAAAAACTTTGTATATGCTTTGTTGGATATATTAAAATATTAAAAACTTTTAATGCATATATATAGTGTCAATTTTTCTTGTTTTTATGTGCTTATTTCTATTTAAATAGCCAAGCAGTATTTTAATGGGTTTTATTTTAGTGTCATTTTGCTATATAGACGAAGCTTGCAAGAAAAAATAAATTCAATAAAAACTAAATTTTATGCTAAATATTTTATTAAATTGCATGATTAAGTCGTTAAATAGGTTAATTAGCTTCTGAAATTACTCCAGATTGTACAAGTTTACCCAAACCTCGTACATAAAGTTAATCATTGTAAGTACATTTGTTTATTAAACCAGAACTTTGATGGTTAGTTTGGGAAAAAATAGAGGCATTACTTAAATTTAAAAAAGGGTACTACTCTGTTATCCCGTCGACCAATTTCGCCAAATTTTGCAAATCGCCAAACTAATAGCCAATTTATACATATTGACATAATTTTTATTTTAAATAATGAAAAAACAAATAATTAACTAATAATAACACATTGCTCAGTGGTGCACAAAACAGGAATTTTAATATACATTAGTACATATTAAAACAAAATAAAATTTTCAACGTTTCGCGCCGTCTTCTGCGGGCGTCTTCAGGAAAATATGAAATGGAAGGACTACGTTTGCATCTTGTTCGAGAGATATTTCTACTAAATTAAAAATTAAATGAATTAAAATTTAAAAATGTTGCCAATTACACGTGAGTAAAAATTAAAATTGTGGTGTATTTAACTGTAACCGCAACTTAAGTAAAAATGTAAATAGAATGTTTTATGTAAGCGGCAATTGTGTTCTATGCCGATTGTGTGTATCTGTGATCGTCTGCTGTAAATAATGTGTCCGTATTAAATAAGTTCTTTTAGTAAGATGAAAGTATTATTCTTCCAAAGTACATATCACTTGCTAATGATATTAAATCGATATTTAGTTCACATATTAAAATAATATGTGATATCTGGCGACGATGTATGGAATGAAAAAGTATCGGATCCATGTACATTAGATGCTGAAGACTGCCAAGGTAAAAAATTCTTTTTGTATTTATCTTTAAAGAAGATTAAAAATGGAGCAGTTGGTTCAAAGTTTAATAGAACAAAATAAAATTTTATTAGAGAAATTGACCACTTTTGCCGATCCGAAAACGCAAGAAGCTAAGGTTTCAGTTGAATTTGAAAAATTTGATGAAACAGATGAAGCTTTTGATTCTTTTTTAGAACGCTTCGAAGCTTTCATGGATATTCAAAATGTTCCGGATGGCAAACGTGGGAAAGTTTTTATTTCTAGTTTGTCAGCAAAATTATATAATTTGTTGAAAAACCTGCTAGCTCCTGACAATCCTTCCGATAAAGATTACCTTATTCTAAAAAATACATTAAAAGCTCATCTCACTCCGACGCCGCTTATAATTCCTAGTAGGCATGTGTTTCTAAATCGTAAGCAACGGGAGGGAGAAAGTGTCAGTGCTTTTATGGCTGAACTTCGCTCCTTGGCAATTCCTTGTCAATATAAACAAGAAATGTTGAACACGATGTTACGGGATGTTTTCGTAAGCGGGCTAAGGGACAGAGCAATATTAGATAGACTTTTTGAGGAAGATGATATAGATATTGAGAATACCTTGAAAATTGCTTTAGCTATGGAGAAAGCTATGAAAGGGGCAAATGAGATAATGGGTAAATCTTTAGAAATTAAAGAATTTAGCGTAAGGAAAAATAATGAGCAGTCAAAATTTGTTTCGCAAAAGAAAAACTTTGGAAGACAAAATCTTTCGGGAAAGAAAGTAAAAACGAGCTGTACACGGTGTACAGCAACGGGTCACGATAAATATTCCTGCAGATTTAAATTAGCTAAGTGTCATTTTTGTCAAAAAATCGGGCACATTCGAAAAGCTTGTTTTGCAGCGAAAAAAGGGTTAAAAGGGAACACGGTAAAACAAAAGCAGGTAGATACCCAGTATTCTAGTGAAAATGTTATCCCAATGTATTCCTTTGATTTGAATTCGCTGAAAGAGGAGGAGCAAAGAAAACCTCCAATTATGTTAACAGTAAATATTGAAAATAAACCTGTAAATATGGAACTTGATACTGGAGGGGCCGTCTCGGTAATGAGCATAAAAAAATTTCGTGAGATTTCGAAAAAAAGAATTCAACCCACAAAAGTAGTTTTTAAAACATACAAAGGCGAAATAATTGTACCTTTGGGTTTTGTCACTGTTGATGTTGAATACAAAAATCAAAAATTTAAATTAAATTTGTATATTGTTAAGGAAAATTTGGATACAATTTTTGGCCGCGAATGGCTATATAGTATAAATTTGGACTGGGATTCTATAAAAGCTGTAAGAACATCTTATGACTATAATTTGAGTAAATTGTTAGAAGAGTATAAAGAGCTTTTTAACGATAAGTTAGGGGAAATTAATAATTATGAAGTAAAGTTGGAACTTAAATCTGATGCAGTGCCAAAATTTTGTAGAGCTAGACCTGTACCTTTTTCTTTAAAAGATAGGGTTGAACAAGAAATTGATAGGCTTGAAAAGGAAGGCATCATAGAGAGAGTAGAGACCTCTGATTGGGCAACACCAGTTGTCCCGGTTGTAAAAACAGATGGGTCTATACGCCTATGTGCAGATTATTCTGTTACCGTAAACCAAAATATTATGGTACAACAACATCCTTTACCAAAATTAGAGGAAATTTTTTCAAGCTTAAATGGGGGTAAACATTTTTCAAAAATCGATTTTAAACATGCATATTTACAAATGAAAGTACATCCGGATAGTCAAAAGATCTTAACGATAAATACACATAAGGGATTGTATGTATGTAAAAGACTTATGTATGGTTTAAATTCTGCTCCAGCGATTTGGCAAAGATATATTGATGGGCTTTTCCAGGGGATGGAAGGAATCAAAGTTTTTATGGATGATGTTAGAGTGACTGGATCAGATGATAAGTCACACTTAGAGGCCTTAAGAAAATTTTTTCAGAAATGTAAAGATCATGGGCTAAAATTAAATTTAGATAAGAGTAAATTTTTTCAAAAAGAAATTCAATTTTTAGGGCACAAAATCGATGCAAACGGTATACATAAGACTGATGAGAAAATTTCTGCGATTTCAAAAGCTCCTAGACCCACTAACGTACAGGAAGTACAAAGTTTTTTAGGGCTTGTTAACTTTTATGGAAAATTTTGTCCTAATTTGGCTACAATAGCGAATCCTTTGTATAAATTAATACAGAAAGGTGTAAAATGGGTTTGGTCAAAGGATTGTCAGGAAGCTTTTGAAAAAATTAAAAATGAAATTTGTTCTCCGCGTGTCCTAATGCATTATGATCCATCACTGCCATTGATATTGGCAACTGACGCATCTCCTGTAGGAGTAGGGGCGGTTCTTTCCCACTCTTTACCTGATGGAACGGAAAGACCAATAGCTTTCGCCTCCAGAACCCTCACAAAAACTGAGCAAAAATACGCTCAGATTGATAAAGAAGCACTAGCAATTGTGTGGGGTGTCAAGAAATTTTATCTTTACCTAAAAGGGAGACGATTCACATTATTAACTGACCACCAACCTTTAGTAGCCATCTTCGGATCGAAGAAAGGTCTTCCAGTTCTGGCAGCGACAAGATTGTTTCATTATTCTTTAGTATTACAATCTTTCCAGTTTGACATTAAGTATCGTAATACAAAACAACATGGTAACGCTGACTTTCTGTCTAGGCTGCCGTCCACTTCTGAACAGCTAGACGTTAAAGATGAAATTGATCTATTTCAGTTAGCACAAATCGAAACTCTTCCTGTCACAGCCAGAGACTTAGCCAAAGAAACTCTGTTGGATGCAGACCTCGCCCCATTGCTGAATATTTTACAGAATGGAGGAATTTTAAGAGGGAGAGAAGCAGAATATAGTCTACAAGATGGTTGTGTCATGTTAGGCCAGCGTGTGTGCGTTCCCAAAAAGTATCAGGCTCAGGTGCTTGAAGAGTTACATCATGGTCATCTGGGTGCTGTTAAGATGAAAGCTGTCGCTAGATCGTATGTTTATTGGAAGAACATCGATAAGGATATAGAAAATTGCTCAAAGAATTGTGTAGACTGTGCTCGGTACAAAACCGACCCACAGAGAGTAAAGGTGCATTGCTGGGAGTATCCTAGTGCACCATGACAACGTATTCACATAGATTTTGCTGGGCCTATCTTTGAATATATGTTCCTGATTATAGTAGATGCTCATTCCAAGTGGTTGGAAGCTTATCCAATGAAATCCACCACAGCAACCAAAACCATCGAATGCTTAAGAGATTGTTTCGCTCGATTTGGTTTGCCACTGATGCTGGTAAGTGACAACGGTCCACAGTTTACATCGTTTGAATTTGAGATGTTTATGCGTAATAACGGCATTAAACACAAGACCACTGCGCCATTTAAACCATCTAGCAATGGGCAGGCTGAAAGATACGTCTTTACAGTCAAACAATCTCTAAGAGCAATGCAAAATTATAGTGGCACAATACAACAAAAATTAAGTACGTTCCTTATGCAATACAGAAAAGCTCCAAACCTCACGACACTTCATAGTCCAGCCATGCTTATGTTGAAGAGAGAGATTCGGACGAGAATCGATCTGCTGCGTCCTGATCTTAAATGCAGAGTGGAAGAAAAAGTTCGTAAAGGAACTTATGAATTCTCGGATAGAGGATTCCAAATTGGCGACAATGTCGCTGTACGAAATTACCGACAAGGCGACAAGAGATGGAGGTTTGGAAAAGTCGTTAGAAAAGATGGACAGCTACATTACACTGTCGATGTAAATGGTCAATTGTGGCGTAGACATGTCGATCAAATACGGGATGGTGGAGACATAGAGGAAAAAGAATGCGAGCTCCGACGATCATTTTCAAAACCTGCCATTCCTGTGCAAAATGCTGATGTTCCGACAACTAGTGCTGAGTTAGCAAAATCACCCACTAGTGTGGAGGCGGAGACGACTGATGCAACGCCAGTCTCAATTACTACATCAGAGCATGCTCCACTCAGTGTCCACGGTTCAACTCCAACACCACAACCAGTTCGCCGATCTACTAGAATCCGGAGACCTCCTCAGCGATTGGACTTGTAGAAGAAGTTTAGGAAGGGAGGAGATGTGGTGTATTTAACTGTAACCGCAACTTAAGTAAAAATGTAAATAGAATGTTTTATGTAAGCGGCAATTGTGTTCTATGCCGATTGTGTGTATCTGTGATCGTCTGCTGTAAATAATGTGTCCGTATTAAATAAGTTCTTTTAGTAAGATGAAAGTATTATTCTTCCAAAGTACATATCACTTGCTAATGATATTAAATCGATATTTAGTTCACATATTAAAATAATATGTGATAAAAATATTGCAAGGAAATAAAAATTTTAAGGTTTTATGATGTTATGCCATGTATCTGGCCAACGACAGAATAAACTTATAGTTTACAGAAAATTTCATTATATCCCTTACATATTTGAAAAAGTAAAAAAGATCGCACAAAAATATAACATAAAACTTGTCGCCATTCTTCCTCCTTATCTCACTGACCTCGTTACAGATAAAATCGACAAAATTCCAATAGATCAAAAATCTGGTATTTATGAAATCCCCATCACTTTATCTAATAATCTTAAAAAAGTCTACATCGGCATGACAACGCGGAAACTTTTAACTAGAATTAAAGAACATCGTAGAGATATAGAACAATATAAACAGAATACTGCCCTTGCTCGCTTCTATTTGGCGAACAAGGGTTGCCATATTAATTTTGAGGAAGCCAAAATCATAGTTCCATGCAATAACCCAGTTCAAGGTAAAATAATAGAATCCATCGAAATCATAGCACGTGAAAATAAACCATGTAATGATAATTTATCCTACAATATACCAAAAATATGGCATAACATCATAAAACCTTAAAATTTTTATTTCCTTGCAATATTTTAATTTTTACTCACGTGTAATTGGCAACATTTTTAAATTTTAATTCATTTAATTTTTAATTTAGTAGAAATATCTCTCGAACAAGATGCAAACGTAGTCCTTCCATTTCATATTTTCCTGAAGACGCCCGCAGAAGACGGCGCGAAACGTTGAAAATTTTATTTTATTTTAATATGTACTAATGTATATTAAAATTCCTGTTTTGTGCACCACTGAGCAATGTGTTATTATTAGTTAAAGTTTATGGTGCAACTGTCCTATATATATTTAACAAATAATTAGTTGAATATTAATAAAAATATTAATAAAAAGTCGAAATAAAAATCACTTAATGACATTTTAAACACGGGAATCGTATTTAACGTCGTTGAATGTGACATCCACGATCATCCATTATTGGCATTTAATCTTATAGTTTGGCGATAACTTTTTAGTCGACGGGATAACCTAGTAGTACCAAAAAAAGTAATTGTGTTAAATAAAGCTGTTGTTTTTACTATAACTGCAATTAAAGAAATATAGATATTTTATATACAACTGAAAAAATATCTATATATGGTATCACTAAATGTCTGTTAACATTCATAACTTTTGTTCTGAAGTAGCATGCTATGAAACTATTTGCATATTAATATTTAAATTAAAAACTTTTTTCATCGATAATTACTATCAGTACTATATTTCAGTATCATTATTATCAGTTTCATTACTATATAACTATCAGTTCAATACTCATTGTATTATTATTCTTAATACCCATATCCTGATTTCTTTTTTATTTACTTTTTCTTTTTGTTAGGTCCATCCAGTGGAAGTGACCTGGAAAATATAGGTGATCTCAACAAAGTAAGTTTTACTATTCTAATTTTATATGAAAATAGTTTTTTTTGATAATTTCCAATAATTTAGTTTTTTATAATAATTTCTTGTGAGCTGTTAACTACCGGGCATCACAGCAATTTAATTAGTGTGCTAAATTTATTTTGCGTTTTAAAGCTATACATAAGTATGTTTATGTTGCATTCTTAAGACAAATAACTTTTTAGAATAATAATAATAATAATAATAATAATAAATAGTAACCAGAAATAAATAAAGAAACTGCACAATGTACTCATACAATAGAGAACTCAGAGTATTTAATTTTTGACATTTTTAAATAATAATAATATAGCATACATTTTAAAAATAAAATTTTGGGTATTTCATTTTCTTAAATATATAATTACATGAAGAAGATGGTGTTTTCTGAGTGATTTTTATAAATTAAAGGAAATTAAATTATTTATAAACTTTGAGTTAATACACTAAAAAAATATTCATCAATATTAAATATAACAAACTCCTACATCAATATTTTACAACAATTATTCTTTGCTTCTTAACTTGATTAACATGTATGACAATTGGCCTTATATGGTTTTACTATCTTAAAATTTTAAAGGAATGTAAAATTAAGTAAATAAATTGAAAGTTAGTTTATTTATTGAATTATTGTGTTTGAATAAAATTTTAAAATTATATTTTGGATTACATTCAAAGTATTAAGAGTATCAAGAATAATAATAAAAAAAAAAGACAAACGACATGAAAAATGGATTTTAAATTATATAACATAGTAATACCTTTATTATAAGACAATAAAGTGCATTATATTGTTTCATTTGTATATTCGAAAAATAATACTATTTCAAGAGTTTTAAAGTAAAATGAAATGAAAGTAATAAATTGAAAGTTAATTTATTTTTTGACTTATTGTATTTGAATTATATCTGCAAATTACTTTTCAGATTAAACTTGAAAAATACGTTTTGAATCACATTTGAATATTAACTTTTGGATTAGATTTGAAGTATCAGAAATTTGAATTCATTTTGAGTATTTAAAGAATATCGGTAATAAACAATTAAAAAAAAACTACATAAAAAATAAAATTACATAAAAAATGAATTTTAAATTAAATAGCCTAGTAACACGTTTATTATTATGTATTAAATAAAAGAAATTATATTTTTTCGTTTGTACATTCGAAAACTGATATCATTTCAAGAGTTTTAAAGTAATATAAAATGAAAGTAATAAATTTAAAGGCAGTTTATTTATCGAATTGAAATATTTGTCGAAATTTATATTTTGCTTGAAATGTGTCTCTGTTTATTTATCAATTTGAATTATACCTGAGAATTACCTTTCAGATTACACGAGAAAATTCAATTTTGGACTGCATTCGAAAATTAACTTTTGAATTAGATTTGAAGTAGTAAAAATTCAGATTGATTTTGTTTGTCTGAAAAGTATCGGTAATAATAATAATAATAATAAATCTCAAATCACATGAAAAAATAGGTTTTAAATTGAATTACCTAGTAACATTTTAATTATTATTAAATAAAAGAAATTATATTATTTCAATCGTACTTTCGACAACTAATACGATTTCAAGAGTTTAAAATGATGAATAAAATCTAATCGTTTCATTTCTACACCAGTGACACATTTTCCATTTTATAAAAATGGCTTCTCTAAAAATAACCGAAACAAATTGTAGCAATCTTAAAGACGTTCACGATTTCATTTCTAGCGCAAGTCGCATTGCAATAAAATAATAAAAGTGAAAATCTATTTTTTGCACGACAGAGTGTTGACCGTTTGTCTGGCCAAACAATGAAGAGTGGTTGTGAAAACGAAACCCATTCAATTGTTTTCCGCCCTGAGGGCGCAAGCGATGCCAACGGGTGTCAAAATAGAGTTCTTTCACGCTCCGGTTCCACTTTTACTTTCTTTTAATTTAAAAATGACCGCCATTTGTTTCCGTAAATATGCCGTAGAATTTTTTTAAGAGGGGGGGGGGGGTCAACAATTATTCTTTCGGGTAGGGATGTAGTGGAGGGTATATGGGAGTATACGCCTTATACCTTTTGAATTTTTTTAAAGAATATCTTCTACCCTCTGTTTCACAGAAAAGCTATAGTACATCAGAGTTTCCCCCAGGTTTAAAAAAGGGCAGGGCGCTACTGTTCTAAAAAGGGCACTTTTTACATTTTTAGGGCACTTTTTCATTTTTAAGGGCGCTTTTATAGAGCTGAATCTAGAATCTAGCGGTTCAAAAAGTCGTGAAAAATCAGAAATTTCATCAAAAAATTGAAAAAAATTAAAAAAGGTAAATTTTGTTGACAAATCACGAAAAAACGTAAAATTTGGTTAAAAAAATTGCGAAAAAACGGCAAATATTATTAAAAGATCGCATAAACAGCAGATTTTGCTAAAAGATCGCAAAAAACGGCATTTTTGCTAAAAAAAATTGCGAAAAACGACAAATCTCGTAAAAATATCGCAAAAAAACGGAACTTTTCACAGACTTTTCCGTTTTATTACGATTTTTCAACGAAATTTGCCGTTTTTTCGCAAATCTTTTGACAAAATCTGCCGTTTTATCGCTATTGTTTGACGAAAGTTGCCGTATTTTGCGACTCATTTGATAAAATTTTCCGTTTTATTGCGATTTTTGGAAGAAATTTGTCGTTTTTCCACGATCTTTTGAGGAAATCTGCCGTTTTGTGAAATTTTGTGACGAAATTAGCCATTTTTTGCGAATTTTGCCAGAAATTAGTCATTTTGCGATTTTTAACGAACCTTGCCTTTTTTTTTGCGATTTTTGGATGAAAATACACGTCCCACGTGATGCCTATGAGGCTATTTTTTCCGTTCCGTCGCCGATTTTTTGTGTAATTTACGCGCTATATAGCGTGTTCGGATCATAGCTGGAGGGCTGCGTTTTTTCAAATGTGGGCAAGAAGGGCGCTATTTTTTTTTGAATGAATGACAAGAGGGGCGCAAGTTTTTGGATGAGGGACAAGAGGGGCGCTATATTTTTAACTAAAGGATAGGAGGGGCGGAGCGCCCCCCCTGAAACCCTCTGGGGGAAACTCTGGTACATACACCTTAAGGGTATACCCTCTACCTTCTGCTAAGGATGTATACCATTTGTTATTTTTACGACTGCACAATTGGTCCCGAGTGTATATAAAATATTTGTACTGCGATGACTGATGTGGAATATTGAAGCCTAATGTCTTAGATAGCTATATACTTAATTTCAGAACAGTAGCTGTTATATTAACATATTTTTGGAGGGAGAGCTGAAATTTTAAAGACCTACTTTTAAAAGATTTTTAAAGAGGGGGTAGTGAAGATAAAAGGCTGATTTAGAGCTGATGGAGCTAGATTTGTGACAGTGGATAAGACGTGGCTACATCACTATGATCCTGAGAGCAAACGACAATAATCGCATCTTATGCACTGTCACAAATCTAGCCCCATAAGCTCCAAACCAGCCTTTCACCCCTCTTTCCAGAAATATATTAATATAGGAGGTGCGGTTCTAAAATTGAGCATATAGACATCTAAGCCATTAGGTTTCCATATTCCACATCAACCATCGCAGAGCAAATATTTTATACAGACTAGGGACAATAATTATTGAACCTCCTTCGTACATAATGCGATTAATTTCCATAAATTCAATTACAATAAATTCTTCAATTTTAAAAAATATTGAATACCGTGCTAAAAAATAATGTAAACGAATTTTTGCGAAAATGCACAATGAGTACTTAAAAAAGCTCACCGTTTTACTTAAAAATGCAACGAAAATAACAAAATAGATGTTACAAGATAAAAATAAACATTGTATTTAAATCTTCTTAGTACTTTCGGCCTCTATTTTCCGAACTATCATCAGAGAATTAATTGTTGTTCATTCATTTAAATACGTCAACGTCGGGAATCAATAATTATTAGATTGCTGAAATTAGAGGTAGCAGACCCTTGGATTGAACTTATGTAAAGAAAATACGCATTAACTGCTAGAATGACGGCTAGATGCCAATTTGGCCCCTACGAAGTGAATATTTTTCGGTTCAAACCATAAATTTCTTTCTAAAATATTTAAAAAAAGAAACAGAGAAAAAAAAATGGTTAATTAAATAATTTTAACAGATTTAAATAAAAATTCTGGTGATAAATATTTTTTTTTTTTATAAAACTTGCTTAAAACTTCCCGTCTTTCTAGTATTATAGGAAAAATGTTTAATTTTTTAAGTAACTTGAAAAGTGAGTTAAATTTTAGTCACAAATTATATTTGCTTTATAGAGATAGATCAGTTAATATAAGATTGATTAGTTAGTTAAATATTTTTTATAGCTTCAATCTAACAGTCTTTTTTTTTTACATGTTTATTTGTCGAATTTAACGGATTCCGACTCGTGGAATATGAAAATACAAATTTACACTAAACGCTGATAATTTCATTAGTTAATTATTTTTCGTCGTCACGATAAAAAACAAAATATAGTTCTTATCATTCTCTGATTCATTTTTTTTTTTTTTCATTTTATGCTTTTCATTATCTACATATATTTAAAAAATGAAAGACAGTAATTTTCTTCGACGAATGTGTCATAAAAACTCTTACAAAACTTGCTAAGAATATCCATTAACTTCTGAAAATGGAAATATCGTGACAAAAGTATCGTAGGATAATATTTGAATTCTGTAATTATTTATTATAAGATATAATTTTAAATTTCACAGTTTCTCAGAAAAATAACATGAATGGATTAACAAAATAATAGACAGTTTCGAAAAATTTATCTAACAGCTTATTGTAATGTTTAACAGCTCTAGAATCTCATTAAATTATAAAAATGGTAATATCATGATAAACTTAACGCATTAAAATTCCTGAATTTTGCAATTATAACTTGAATGTTAGAAATTATATGTTGCATATTACATACTTTTCAACAATATTATAGAATTTTAAAATTTGATACAATGAGATTTATTTTCAACCAAACATTTGTGACAAAAATTCAACCCTTTGACAAATCTTTTGTTCCAAATGCAGAATATGGGATCCTGTGGTATACTTTGACAATTTTTTCATTGATAATTAATTTTTTAAGATGATCTGAAATAGTTTGTTTTAGCCAAACTATGCAACTATATAAATTAAACTGACTATCAGAAATAATCCGCAATATACTAAATATATAGTATGTTCTCAAGGTGAAATAAATAAATGTATAATCTCAATATATATTATGCCTTCTAATGAAGTAAACTTTAAAAACTCAAACCATTGATGGAAATTTTAATTAGTGCTTTACTTTTATAATAAAAAATGCAACTCTTTGAAAAAACTTTTGGCGCAAAATTATACAGTACAGAAGCTTGTACCATACTTTAAAACAATTTTTTCATTAATAATTAATTCTTTGATATTATTTGAAACAGACAGTTTTAGACAAACTATTGCAGTTATATAAATTAAACAGACTATAAGTAATAACGCGCAGTATACTAAATATGTAGTATATTCTCAAGAGAAAATAAATAAATGTTGTATACGGGTATAAGCTGAATATATTTTAGGTTTTTTAACCTCTTCAGTCCTGATAGCGCCTGTAGGGAACACTAAATAACACCCTTTAAATTAATTTACTAGCTACTAGAATTGTTAAAACTATTTCTAGACATTATTATTAAATACGTGCATATCATGAGAAATGATGTATAGATTGATACATTTTATGGAGATGTTGTTTAGTAATTTTAAACTAGTTTTTTGGTCCCTCTTAATATTTGTCTCATGACTGAGGAGGTTAATAATGCAAACATAATACAAGTATAAATGATAAGAATTAATTGCAATTCTTATAGTCGTGATCTGACTATAAATAAAATAGTATTTCATGTAAAAATGCTGGTACTAATTAGCCAAACCACAAACAATACTTTTATAGAAAAATAAAATATATCCGTCTTTTAACTCTTCCATTTATTCTGAGGATTGTTTTGAATTTCTACTATTCATAACTATTGTCTTCATTAAACTATTCGCCTAACAACAACTTCATTTAGCCAATAATCCAAGCATAGAATGAAGTAAGCATAAAACTTAATTGGGTGTGCTTGTACTCAGGTAAATTTGGTCATTGCCCTCGTTTTGTAACATTTATCTTTGCCTCTGATTGTTTCGAAAGCATTCCACTATGTTTTAAGGACAACACATTGTATTTTTTACAAATTTATTCGTCAGTTTGTAGCTACTTTAGGTGTTGGTAGAATTGTTATGGTAATTTATTTGCCGTTAATCTTAAGATCGGTGTTAAAACAATCTGTTTCGGATAATGTAAAAGAATTAATTATCAATGAAAAAATTGTTAACGTGAGTAGGTGCTTCTGTTCATGAAAATAGAACCAATCATATCCCTTCAATATTTTAAAAATTTTATTTCACATTTAATGTGCCTGATTATTTTTAATTTCGCAAAACCTTCCATCATTTGCGATATTTTAAAGACATGTGGAACATCAAATGATTCAAGCTTTAAGAGTGTTTAATTAATGTCCTAAAAATATCGCTAAAAGATTGTGGTTCTAAATGATTATAGATCTAAACAATTATGGTGCTAAATGACAAGGGATATAAAAGATTAAGTTAGTGGAAGATATTAAAATAATGTATTTTAAGGTATTGTGAGAGCGTATATAGTTTTATTTTTCATTATCTCGATTTATTTATTTATTTTCATGATTTGATTTTAAAAAAATTAAATTCTTGTTTATGTAAACAATTGAAAATTTTCAAAATTATGTTACTAACTTTCTTCTTTAAAAATATCTAACATTATAAATCTGAGTGACAAAATTTTAAAATAATGAAATGTTGATTTGAAATTTCTATCATTTTCAAAGTTTTTTAGTAAAATATTTCTTTTTAATTTTATATCATCCATAATAAAATTGCTTCTTATTATTCTCGAATAGTATGTTTTTTTTTTTGACACAACAACAAATTTTAAATATATATACATATTTAAGAATTTTTTTTAGAAAAGCGTACTGAACAGACATATTTTTCAAAAAATTTCATAAGGATATATGTAAAAAGTTAATTAGTTCTTGCAAACTAATTTATTGTATTAACTCTCACGAAGGAAACTTTCTTGCAAACTAATTTATGCACCTTTTTTTTAACTATTTGGAAAAAATAATTGTTGTTCTCGGTAGAGAATTGGGAAATCTAAAGCATATCTGAATCTTTTTATTGGTTGAATTCCGCAATAAAGTTGGTTTATTTTATTCGTTTTCTGATTGGTCCAAGTTTAATGTCCAAAAATGGAATACTTTTGTTTTTTATTTTATTCGTTTTCTGATTGGAGCAAGTTTAATGTCCAAAAACTGAATACTTCTGTTGCCACGATGACAAAAAAGTAATTAAAACTTCAAAAAAAAAAAAAAATAGTAATTTAACAACAAATTGTGGTGGAAATTTCATACAAATTTCATTAAAAGGTGCATTTTTTTCTCTGCGCAACGGTGTAAAAATTTAAAATGTGCGATATTTTGAAGTTCAAAAATTTGCAGTTCCGAAAATTGTAAAACTGAAATTTCATTTAAAATTTGTTTGTGACGGGTCCAGGAATATTAATGTTTAATCCATGTCGCACATAATATGGGGCGTTCAGAAGTCAGTCTGATTAACTCCATTAAATAAAAATTCACATTTTAAACAGTTAAAGTTGTCTATTTTTAATCTACTGTTTTTTTATCATTGGTCTAGGACTGTTAATGTGTAATGCAATGCACGGCGTATGTAATATGTGACCCGTTATTATCATCCTAAAAATGATGTTTATTATTATTATTATTTGAAATATAGAATTTATTTAGAAGTCTTTAAAATTTGAGTTTTTGAAATATCATTTTTACAATAGTTGTTGTAATTTGTTAAATTCCTTTTTTGGGGGGGAGGGGTGTGTACAAGTGTATATTTTCTGTAAAAAAAAAAAAATCTCTATTTTTAATTAAAATTATTTCGGTAAAACGGATTCATTTCACTTGTCAGTATGTTCCATGTGCCCTTAAATATTTTTTTACGTTCATGATCATCAAATCCATAAATTCTACGACAATTATTCTAAAAAATAAAGTTAATACTCACTTTTTTTTCCTCCCAAAGAAGCATTTAGAAGGAAATCTAGATCAAAATTACTAGTTTTTTTCTTTTTTTTTTTTTTTTTTTTTTTTGTAGAGAGAGAAAGTTATTTCAAATTGCAAAGAGAGATTCGAGACATCAACATTGCTTAAAAAATACAGATAATTCATAACTGTTCCTATTAAATAAAAGCGTATAATTTAATTAATAATTATGTATATTTATGTATGTGTTAATTACTTTAATACATACAATTTAATTACTATAAAAAAATTTTTGGACATTTTCATTTTTGGGCAAAAATAGGATTACCGAAATTCGACTTCAATTTTGGTTTTGGGCTTTATAAACCTGTTTCGGTCGATCCTTACTTAAAATGTTAATTTGAAAAAAATTAGAAATTATGATATAAAGTTATTATGTTGGGACATAGAAAATAGTGCTTCCTAAATATTAAATTCAAACATTACGCGCATGAGTGCTTCAATGAAATTAATTTGAAACTTTCATTGATCGCTGATTGTCTGTCTTTCAACATAAAATACTCATGAGATCGAAATGTGCACTATAATGTATAAATAACATTGTAATACATTTATTCTTGTAGTATTCTGCGCTGTGTCTAAAAGCGCTATCATTTATTTATTTATTTATTTATTTATTTATTTATTTTATTTATTGTTATTATTTTTTTGAGGGGGGGGGGGGGAGATAGCCATTTATCTCCTTCAACATATTAAGATTTCGTTTTTGAAAAAGAACGTCGTATCGGACGACCAGTAAAGAATTGATTTCTCCGATCTAGTTATTTTTAAAGCTGTGAAGTATTGGTATGACGTATCTACGTGCAGACTTTGATTACGGAATAGGCACGAGTAGCACGAGCTTCCCTTAGGAAATTTTGAAGTATTTAATAAAAATAACTTTCATAATACATTAATCTTTCATGTAATAAGCCAGTTTCAATTACTTGATCACAATTCCTCAGTTTGTCCAATAAATGAAAATCATCAATTTACCAGACAATATTGTTTTCTTACCAATCAAGATTGAGAAAATTCAACAATATAATATTTGTAACAATTTGAATAATATTGTATCATTGGGGTTGAAAGGGGGGGGGGGGTTCTGGGTATGTCGAATTCAGGATACTTTTTTCGAATGAAAAAGGGCCCCGAAATGACATGGTGCTTCCCATAGTTTTAGTGGTTAATCGGGCCCTGTCTACATGTAACTATGTATAAATCTGTGTGTTGTGCCTTTTATCCAACATAATGTAATGTAGATCGAACTCTAACTGGAACACTCGGGGCACACAGACGGAGTCGGGCCTGCCTTTCTCAAGAAAATTGCCTTATAAACATGAATAACAACTGTATGTGCAGTTGAAAATATAAATCATAGCTTTATAATAAAAAAAGGGCTACTTTATGGACGCATGTAAAAATGCATTAAAAAATTATGGAGTGAGTAAAACTGTAGATCTAAGGGACGGGTGACACGTGTTTGATATAATATCAACTCTTATTTTGGATTTCAAAATTTAAATTGTATTTTATTGTCGTTAGTATAGCACACAGCGATAGTTTAATTTTCACGGATGGTAAAAAATAATTCTTCTGTAATTTGTAAATGGAAATTTGCAATAATTTGTATCTTAAGAGAGTGAGGAAAATGTATTTTGGAGCCCTATATTAACACGGCCCTGGTAAAATCACCACTATGTCCTTACTGCATCGAAATTCGTGCATTAAAAATCTCAAATGGTGCTTACATTGACGCACTCACAGAGGAGCTAAAGGGACTGAAGCCCCTCCCAGACTAGATATTTAAAATTTCAAAAATAATGAAACAGTACAATTATTTTTAAAAGATCCTTAAATAATTGCAAATCTCTAAAATATACTAATTTCCTCACCCGATTTTTTTTCTCTTTTACAAATTTTATTATGAAATGGAAAATATTAGCAGGTTTAAAATTTATTTAATTGAAAATTTAAATCCACTTGCATCTTTTGATCTTTTTAAAGTTCATGATATTTTGATAATTTAATAACAAAACTTCAAATTGTTTGATTGCAAACACCCTTTAAAATTATCCAAATACTAAACCACACCAAAAAATCGCAAAAACTAAAATATATTTTAGTACATTATTCCACTATTTAACATGTTAAAAGCATTCAGAAAATTCACCATTCCCCAACCAATTAAGCATTCCCCACAAACAGAGATAGGCAGTATCGAAAATACATGTATTTGAAATACATTTTCAAAATACATTTGTATTTTGTATTTTGTATTTTAGCCTCACTAAACGAAAGTATTTTGGTAATGTATTTTGAAATGATTTTTTCAAGTATTTTGTATTTTGAAAATACATTTTATATTCAAAATACATTTCTCTAGGTTTCCAGCTGCTTCCTTGAAACCGCAGATGTAAAATTCATAAAAGAATAATACGAGCCTTCTGTTTTGTTTTGTCTTATAGGGTTCGTTTCTGAAAGTTAATGAAAACATGCTTTACAACTACTGATACGATAAGGATTAGAATCAATGCTTCTGTTTTGCTTAGTCATTTTTGCTGAACTGTTACAATTCTAAAGTTCTAGATTTTATAATTGTAACGTTTCTTAGCGAACGACAAAAACTACTGTGTGATAAACAGGAAGAATTACTTAGATTTTTGCTGTGTCTAGTGTTTTTTAAAGAACCATATAAAAAAAGTAATGTAATAGTAGAAAAGAAATGTAATTTAATGTTTGTTTTGAGAAAGAATGACTGATATTTTTCCAGCTTCAAATGAAAATGCATCAAAAGAATTACTGTATTGCGACAGAACACGTTGCGCTATACTACATGGGAAGTTTTTAAAAAATAATTTCAGTTGATAATAATGGCAGTTGTTAAAGTAGCATGACAAATGCGTAAAACAAGATCTATCATTACAAGTGGAACTTTTAAAGCAACAATCAACTTTAAAACACATCTAATGGTAAGATTTTTAATTTTATACCGTTATATATTGATCGAAACATTATTTTTCTAGTCCTTTTGTACCTATTTTATCAAAGTTCGGGTAAATTTTAAATTACTCGCGATATTCATTTGCAAACACGAATTTTATCATACAAGTAGTTCAATTTATTGATATGCAATTCAGATTTTCATTAATTGTATTTACTATTGAGTATATCGATCATTGGATTATATACCTGTCCTTACTGGAGATACATGTTTATCTAGCGTGACTTCGCAAGTACTTTTTTTTTTGACTCATTTTATGTTTCATTTTATAAAGTTTAAAATAAAATAGAACAATGAAAATATAAACTAGTATCGGGCCAAAACAAAAACTGCTGTACGAAACCAAAGTTTGGTTCTTTTTTGAGTTTCGATTGTAAACGGAAGTTTAATAGATGAAAGTTTTTAATGTCAATGATAATGTTAATTTGTTTAATTACAAAATTATCCCCCCTTTAGAAGAATATTTATGATTTTCAATATGCAGGCATGTGCATACATTTGTTTAGACTAAAATTTACAAAAGATTAATGAAACATTATTTTGTATTATGTACAGATTTATAAGCATAGAAATTTATACATTACTAATTGTGAAGTTATTTATGTATCCTAAGTATCCCGAGAATTTATGTATCAACCGATATCAACGTTCATTGTTCAGAAATTTTCAAAATGTTTAAAATTTAACTTTGCAAATTAATCAAAAAAAATCAACAAATTATTCTTTTAGAGAAAGCAGTATTTTCATATTTAAATAGCAATAGGAATTTTTAATTTGCAATCATTATTTCAAATATAGCATGCTTATGTTTAAATACATCTTTACAATAAAACTGACGGAAAATTACGTTATGAGTATTTAAAGTATTTTTAATAGTGTCGTGAGAAAGGTAGGGGGGAAGGGGGTGTTGCCCCGGCCGCGGAAATTGAGGGGGCGCCAAATTTATAGTACCAATGTTATTTTTGGCCTGTTACAAGGAGACGTTTTGGGTAGGAGGGGGGTGCGCCAAATTGAAACTTTGCCTGGGGCGCAGTTTTTTCTTCGCACGCCCCTAATTTTTTATGTAATGACTCATTCAAGAGGGTTTTCAAAACAGACCATGACGAAAAATGATGCATTGGTAGAAGACATTTAATAAACACAAAAAACATGACTTTTAAAAAATTAACCTAATAAACTTATTTGGTATCATGATACCCCAAACGTTGTATTTTTACACATTATGATATTTCTAAGATTTAAACGAAAATACTTAACATGTTTATTTGATATTCCTTTTTAAATTATTTCTTACTTATTATTCATAAGTAGCATAATTGTATTTGCGTAGTAGTATTTGAAACATTAACGAATTATATTTTTAACAAACCGAATTATGTCTTTATTATTATACATATTGGTGGATATTTAACCTACGAAGGATGCTGTACAATTCTTTTACATATATGTGTTTATGTATACGTCCAAGAATAACTATTAAACTGCCGTTTCGAATTTTACTCACTCGCACTTTTTTTACTTTTCTGTATCTTTACAACAACTAGTCGTTGGAGGCCACCGTAATACTTACCCATCATTTATATGCATAAGAAAACAAAACATGTGAAAACTATTTATACAATGTATTTCAATTCCAAAACTAAATTTAAATATTTTTAATACGCATAGTAATATTCTATTAATGAATTGCTGATGTACCAATTTCAACAAATTATATAAAACGCCAAACTACTCAAGAAGTACCAAACTGCGTTAAAGAAACATCCTTATAACTCCAAAAATAATAATCATATTAACTAACAGTTTACTGCGTCGGATTAAGCGTCTCATTTTCAATTAAAATATACCTCTGAATTGAAATTTGAATGAAATACAGAGTCATGAAAAATCGAAGAATGTGGAAAACAGGATTACAAATATCTCGACAACTAATTATCCGATCGACTTCGTTTTTTATGCAAAATTTGTGTTTTTTATTGACTTTTACATGCATTCCTTAAAATAAAAAAAATCGAAATTTTTTATATACCTTTCATCAGAACGAATTTTTCGAGAATCCGGAAAAAATAGTTCCGGATAATCGAAGTTGCTTATATTCAATAGGCTTCTTTCCATTCTTACATACTAAGTATATACAAAAGTTCAAGTCTCTATCTCAATTTGTTCGTGAGATAGAGCGTTTACAGACAGACAGACGGACGGCAAATTTCTTTTTCTAAAAATATGTTTTTCGAAATCTCCAGTGTCGAAAACGTGTAAATCCGTCAAAAAAAATTTTTCGATTTTCAAAACGATTGCAAGATTTACCCTATACTACGTATGATGGGTAAGTAAAAAAAGTATTGGATTCGTGAAAAAATTCGACTTCAGATTGTCGACGGATTTATATTTTTGAAGGTCCTGAACACTCACGGTTTTTAGGAAATGTCTATTTGTGAGTTTATCAATGTATGATACAAATTTTGTGGGCCCTCTATCTTAAGAATTAATGCACAGAATGAAACAAAATTTTAGATTCTGTTACACATTTACATAAGTTATTTTAAATATTAGGTAATGGTGTAACTCTTCCAAAAGGTGGCGCTGATATGCTTTGTCTTTCACAATTTTCGCAAAAACTGTATCTCAAGAACTAGTGCACGAATTTTCATCAAATTTCTGATTCAGTTAGACGTTGACATAAATTGTTGCCGATTAAGTTTTGATGTGAATTGCTCAGCAGATGGGTGACGCTGCTATGCTACATTTTTCACGATTTCTGCATTAGCTCTATCTCAAGTAGTAATGCGTGGATTCTCAACGAGTTTCAGTTTTAGTTTGATCTTTTAATTTAAATTGTCACTAATTAAGTGTTGGTGCAAATCGTCCAGCAGGTGGCGCTGTTATGCTGCATTTTTCAGGATTTACAGAATTTTAACAAGAACTAATGCACTAAATGTCACCAAACTTCATATTCTGTTATGTATTATTATTAACTATTACTGCCAATCACCGAAATTCGTTTTCGGCTTTTAAAACCTGCTCTGTCTATCCTTAATTATTAATTCTCCAAAGAGATATTTATTAAGTAATTTTCAATCTGAGAGCTCTTTTTTTCTTTTGAAGGCCAATTGTAATTTCCAAACATAATTTTAATTTATAGATTGTTTTGATAAGACTTTACTCCTATGCTTAAAATGAAGCGGAATTATATCCAAGAAAGATTTTATATTTTTGTATACAATTTAACATTTTATCTGTAAGTATTCTTCGTTTATTTTATAAAGAACATTTTCAAATAGATTGATTTGTTTTCTTTATCTAACTTTCCTTTTGCTTCTTTATTTTGATAATTTATAATTTCAAAGAATTTAATCGGTGTTACAAAATCGCCTAACAATTGCTTTGTGCTAACACAAATAAGAGATCTACACAGGCCGAAATTATTATGTCAGGTTTAAACCGAACAAAGACCTTTTTTGTTCGAACCATTCCAACACAAAACAAAAATTATTGGCCCGAACCAGTATAAAGTTTCAATCCGTAGAAAAGAAATATTAACACAGTCTGATACAAAAAGTAAAATTCCGGAATTAGTCCGGCTCTATATAAAAGTTAAAAGCTCGTCGTTTAGGCCCTGTTCGTACAAACACTTGATTAGCCCGTACCAATTAAATTTCCAGAAAACATAAATTTCTGTGTCGATGTGGTTAAAAATCATATTGTACGAGGAATTCTAATCAAAAATACTTATTTTTTTTTTTTTTCGTGTTTTTAAAAGAAAGCCTATAGACTTTCTTTTAAAAAAGCACTTTAGACTGCGATATTTAATTTTAAAATGAATATTTATTTTTATGTAAATGTTTTTGTTATAATTAAGGCTGTTCTTAGTCAAAAAGGGCAACTTTATGACACTTTTAATTTTTTTTTTTTTTTTTTTTTTTTTTGAAATGCATGAAGCTAGAAGGTGCAGAAATTATTTAATCTCCCCTCATTTTCACATAATTTTGAATCGAATTTCCTCGAGAAAGAAGAATAACCACTGAAACTGGAGTGAAAAACGTACTTGTCACGTGATCGAAATCATTGTAACTCAAATGATAATTTATTGATACAAAAATGGAAAATTCAGTTCGATTCCAAATCGCTTCCATAGTCAGGTCTTCCAATTTTATAGCTTTCCGTTAAAAAATGGATTTGTAAATGTGTCAAAACATTTGCACTTGTTGAGCAGAACAGATGAGAGCAGTCTTAAATATCACTTTATGCCTTGAAAACATAAGAATCGAAAAATGCTATACAGTAAAATATTTTGAGAAGGATTCGCACAGGATAGGAGAAAAAATAGATTATAGACAGGTTTTTTCTTAGCAGGAACGAGGAACGTAGCTTGTTGTAAATGTATCATATTCTTTTTTCTTGTTATTAAATTTATTTTGCATGAATCAATACATTTCCTGTTTAAGACAGAATTTTTAGACAGATTCATTCTCAGAGTTCCCTTTGCTGTTCTTTAATTTTATTATCCAGAAATATACTTACTATTCATAAATAATAATAATAATTTTAATGATAAAATTAAGTAATTTAAAAATACGTATATATTTTTTTGAAAAATAATTGTTGGGTCGGGCCAGATTTTACTGATTTTTCCCATAGACTGACCGTGACGGAATGAGCTAATGATTTTCATACGGGCTGGATCGGGAGTCTATACTAATATTTTTGGCTACCGCAATTAGTTTTCTAGGAAGAATGAAACCCAATCCCTATCCGATCTGGAAGGAATTAGTCAGGCCCGGCCCGAATCTGTAGAAAAAAGTAAAGCCGGGACCCGAAAGAGTGATGACGAGGCCCATCTGAGTCTATCTTTCTGAAAAAAAAACCCGAAACCCGACCCGGACAGGTCTGGAACGACTGAAAAACAGGTCCGGTCAGGCCCGGCCCGAGTGTCGGGATAAAAAATGGCCAGCTAACATTGTCGGACACGGCTCGTGCAAACATCTAATCTCATAGGCATTTTTTTTAAATTTTTTCAAATGTATTTTGTATTTTGAATGTATTTTCAAAATACATGTATTTTGTATTTTGAACTTTTTCAATTTGAAAAGTATTTTGTATTTTGTATTTTAGATTCTAAAACTAATGTATTTTGTATCGAAAATGATTTTTCGATGTATTTTGCCCAACTCTGCCCACAAAAACTTTCAAGAACTTCCTCGGGTTTCTTTGGTCCAGGCCATATTTGGGCACAAATAAGCCTCTAAAAAATCCTAGCCCCTTCCAAAGCATAATCCTGGGTGTGCCATTGGGTGCTTGCACAATATCAACTCTACCGTTTTCAAAGATACATTGTCTTAATTAAAGTGCTTTATTGCTCCTAATCGCTAAGCTTCAACAATTAGAGCGCCATTGTTTATAAACTATGGCGATGCTTTTCGAGGTTGCAAATGAAAAAAATCTTGATTATTATCATGTTTTATCAAAAGGTTATCACATTAACACGAATTGTTAAGAAAGGGACATTATTACGTTTACATAATCAAGTTCATTAGCGTTTGGTCGTATGACATAATTTTGGTGTGTACTAATGTATATTTTTACAATTACTAATGATTGAGTTCATTGTTATGAAATCTAAAATAAATCCACGTATAAATTGAACATTTTAATGCAGTAATAAAATAACCAAAACACGAAACAAACTTTAACATAATGTATTGGCCATCAATTAATAAATAAATCCTTATGTATAACTTTAAATTCTTGTTAAACTTCGAAAGAAGGTGATGGTATAGGATTTTATTGGATGTTAATTTTACTGCGAACAAAAATTTCGAAAATTTGATTTGTATCTGAAACTCAAATATTTGTTACATAATTATCCTCATTGCAAAAACAAAGAGGAAGTGCAATTGGTTAAATTTGCGGTGTTTATAAATTGTAGTATACTTCCATTTATATAGAATTAAATGACCTGCCAGAAAATGTATTGATATTTTGGAAATACCTACGTTTACGAGAAACTAAAAATTTACCTTTTGAACTTTGAAATTTTACCGATCCTATAGTTTGCAATAATTTAAATTTTGCGAGTATTGTATATTCATTCTTTTTTTAGAATCCATGAATATATTTAGTATAATATTAACTGTAACTATTAAAAGTAGTAGCATCACTTATTGTAACTATTAAAAGAAAGAGAAAAATTCACGAAATTATTTAACTACATACTTAAATACATATATTTTATAGCACATTAAATTATTTTTAAGCAGTTTTCTAAATCATAAGAGAAACTAGTATTCTTTGTGAGGTAAAAAGCATAGATGTTTTCAAATTTTTTTCCCGGATAATTCTCATTAATTACTTTTAAATGTCTTGATTACTTAATGTAATACTAAAAAAATAGCTTTATAATATGCAAAAAAAAGCTTTAGAGAATAAGGAGTGTTCCTGCGATTTTAACAGAACAAGGAGCCTTTCCGAAAAAATCAAACACTACTGAAATATTTTTAAATTAATTTTTTTATGCTCGAATAAAATAGGTATTAAAATGTAGGAAGCTAGATTTTTCCTTTTCATCATTTAGAAACATCAGAAACCACCGAGCCTTAAACTCTTGGGGACGAGCGACACGTATACGTGCCACAAAAAGGCTTAAGAACCCTTGTTTATAGCCACCAGTAAAATTTTACTATAAAATTTGCCTTTTTTAATCGGAATATTTTCTCGATTTAAAAAAGCGCAAATTTCTGTTTTTAAAAACCGATGACAAAACATTAAAAATTTCGTACAAGGCTTCCGTCGCGAAGAAGTTAACATAAAACATGTGTGTTGCTGCTGTAATTTGTATTTTCTTTCTTTCTTTTTTTAAAGTTATTTAATAATCTTGAAGTGGCTGTACACAAATTTATTCTGTTTAGCCCTTTTCTTCTTCTTTTTATGTGCGTTATATTTCACACGTAACATATTGAAGGACTCCTCTGATATTAAAAACTTCCTTTCGTGACTGGTCCATAACTCTTCCAAACAATATTCCGTCTACCACTGCCGGATTTCGGCAGTCGTTCGTTGATCCAGATTTCTGCGTATACCGTTCATTCTGAACAAAGAAGCTCTTTCGCGCAATCACTTCTGCATCCAGATCTCTCAGCATTCATGCTTCTGACCATCCAGAAGTGGGACAAACTTGTTATTTCTTCGGGTTTTTTTCTCTCTCTCTCTGCGTACAGACTTCCAGCTGCAAAAATTGACTTCCACGCGCGCTGCAAAGTAGCTTTTCACTCACTTCATTCGAGCGTGTAATTTAAAAAGTGTTGCCATTGTTCTTTTTAAAAAGAAACAAATGACATGGAATTTACTTTATTGATGTACAAATAATTCTCCCTTTTTGAAGTCTGACACAGATTAACTGGCACGCTATGATAAATTCTGAATGTCTTTCTATAGCTTTCATTTTCATTTTGTAGCATTGTGTTTGTTTGTTTGTTCGAACGATGGAATCGAAAAGAGAAAGTTCCAGAAAATATAGTCAATTTCTTTTAGAAAAAGCTTTATTGACTATCCATATCTATCTGTTCACTATAAAATTTCATCATAACCAAATGTGCAAAAATACCGAGTGACCCAGGAGTCAGGACGACCTTTAACCTTCCTACCCTGAATGGGTCTAATCGACCCAGTCCTATAATGCGTTTCATTCGATTCAAACCAGAAAATTTTTCATAAAGTAAATTAAATAGATAACACAAAAATTTATGTTAAATGGTTTGTACCAAACGGATGGAAAAGAAACCGGGTTTTGTTTGGCAACGAAACAAAATAGTTCTGTTTGCGACCAACGGCATCACTAGCAGTTACTGAAAGATGCCATCCGCCAAAATGTGTCTGCCATAACGCAAGAAATGCTACTAAATGCTGTGAATAGTGTGGTGCCTAGAGTCACAGCTGCACTTAAGAATGATGGGCAGCACATTGAACATTTAATGTAGTACTAATTAACTGTAATTAAGCTAACTTGTAAGTTGTCAACATTTTTTCATTTGTAAATCATCTTTTGGTGCAATAAAGCACTATAGCGCCATTTGTTTGTCGCCAACAAAACTATTTTTTTTTTTTTTTTCGTTGTTACACAAAACCCGATTTCTTCTCCATCCGTTCGGTGCAAACCATATCATTTATCTTTATTCGTTTAAGAATCATTCATTTTTAAAATTGATCTACATCGTTTTCTCCCTATTGGCAAGTGGATTTTTTGACGGGACGAGTTGAATGTTAAGCAGTCGTCAAGCTATATAGAAAACATGTCGAAAACTTTTTTTTTTTTTTTTTTTTTTACTAGTTAGCTATACTCAGGATGAAAGCGTTGCGCCATAAAGAACTGATTTTCAGCACCAAATTCTAATTGTATAATTTGCCTTATTATATCTCAAATGACTTATATTATGCTACAAGTGATACAATAAAATAAAAATGGTAAAAATACCTTTTATTTTACATGTTTCGTATGCTCTGACGGCAGCTTTTTCAAACTTTTTGGCATTTTTACTTTAATGTATCACTTGTACCATAATATAAGTAATTTGATATTTTAAAGTGATGTTTATATTATATATTATTAAATCTCAGAAATTTTGTTATAAAATAAGTCAAGAAATATTATTAAAATTTAGTGGTAGCAGTCGGCCACTTTTGGCGCAGCGCTTACATTCCTAGCTATACTGTCTAACTTTCCAAATTAGAATCAAACATGGTTGATACTAAGTTTTATCCTATATTAAACTTTCTTTTTATGTATATACTGTTATAATGTTTAGTCATAAAAAAACTGTAAACGTGAGATATGAGGTAAACCGAGATTACGGTCATACTTTACATTTATTTGCATGAGATAACAATATAAACAAAAAATTCATAGACTTTTTACAGCAATCCGAAAATTAGATACCTCAGATTACCTTTACGTTGCGTTTGAATATTTGGGATGCTGCCATGTAGATATTTTAAACCTAAACAGAAACACTGCATATTTCTATATTCCTTAATTTTATAGAATTATGAAAATGCATTATTTTAACAATAATTATTTTTTTAGCCGCGTTCTTTCTTTTTTTTATGTAATTTTCAAGTGTATGCCGCATCTTGCTGCCTGATAAAATAAATCTTAGGCTGGTAAGATTTTCTAAGATCCACACCCGTTGTTATAACATATTTACACTTTTTTTTTTTTTTTTCATTTTGAGGAAATTAGTTAAATACGAAAGATTTCTGATTCAAAATATAAAATAAATATGATTCTTTTTAGTGTAATTAATTATATAATTATTATTCATTAAGTTTACACCAGTCATCTTGTGTAGGTTTAATTTTCCTATTCATTTCTTAATTGTAGATTTTGCTGATATCACAAAATTTCCGCAGTTGTGAAACTCGCCTTGAAATTATTCTGCAAAATTTACACAATAAGTTAATATTTTTCAGTAATACCTAATCGCATTTAAAAAGTCGCGAAAAATTCTAAAACCGCTGTATGGCATTCGAATAGACTTTACTGAAGGAAGGACAAATTTTACTATTTTGGAATTAAAAAATAAAAAAGTGCTTCAGTATTCCTTTTATGAATATCAAAATAATGCTACAAAATACGAAAAAATACTAGAAATCTCATAAAAATTTCAGAAGGCAAAATTAATTACATCGACATAAAAAACAAACAAAAAAAAAATCTAAAAATCGCATACAAATAGTCACGAAAAATAAGAAAAATCGCTGAACGGATTTGAATAAACTTTATTGTAGAGCAGGCAAATTTTAAACTAAAAGTTTCAAACCGAATTATTTTTAATTCATGAAGAAAAATTGGCATGAAATGCGAAAAAGTGCTAAAAATAATATAAAAAATGAAACAGTAAATTGAAAAAAGCTAATCAAAAAATGGCTTCGAGGACCATAACTTCAGCCATGTGTCAAATCTTATATCGTGGTGGGCTCTTTAAAACACGTCACACAGGCACAGACAGACACATCTATTTTTATTAGAATAGATTAAAATATTTTTATAAATAGTTTGGTATTTCCAGAATACTAATTTATTTTATTTATTTTAATGTTTCTATCTTGAGAAGCACTAATTGTTGAAATACTTTCATTAATACTGAAATATTTCTAAAATTTCGTAAAAGCAATTTAAGTAATTTCCACATTAAAAATTACTAGGAAGTGAATAAACGTAATTTTTTTTTTTTCATTTTCCTGCAGAAAGTATGAAACCAAGTGACTTTTAAAGAATATTTTAAAGTTTCAATTTTATTATTTGTCCTGGAATATGGATTGTTTAAAAAAAAAGAAAAGAAAGAAAGAAAGACAGTTCAGCAGTTTATGTTTTTGTAAACTAAAATTTAAAAACTTATTATTACAGTCATTTTACAAACATGAATAAACTATTCTAAAGCTCATGTGCTGATTCTGTTTCAATAATCAACATCAAGATTCAACTGTGAGTACAATTAGTCTATTAAGCAAAGCTCTAAATTTTTTTTGCCTTAGTTTCAAACCGGATTTTTATAAATTACAACTAATTAGCTACGGCTGTTTTAAGATTATGTGAAATTGGCAACCGCTCGTGGCCCCACATGTCAAAGAGCCCCAATCAAGGTTATAGAAACTATTTAGAAGTTCTTATGGACTCATAAAAAGTCACTTACTCATGGTCCGACAACTGTGTGAAATAATAAAAGCTTGTAAGCTTGTTGCAATAAGAATTTATTTGCGTTAAATGAACATAAAAATCAAAAGTAATTGAAAATATAATACACGTGTTTACATTTAGAATTGTAAGTTTGATATAAGGAAAATTCTTAACTTAAACTTTATTTGATTGACCCGAAATAATAGTACTAAATGCTGTAAATCTTTTTTTTTTTTCTTTCTTTCTTTCTTTTTTTTTTTTGTTACATTGTGTAATATAGTTTCAAATTTTAATTGTCTTTCCTATAGTAATTTTTTGCTACATGATATTTGGAACCACGTAATATGTGTAAGAGAAGAAAGGGGGGGGGGAGATAAAAGCCAATGACGGATTATTCTGTAAACTATAGGATGTATCTTCTAGTAGAAGAAAGTTGGTAACAAAAGAAGAAAAGAAAGAAATTAAGGAAATGTTAGTAGCTCATATCAAAATTTAATTATGGATCTTCATATTATATATTATGGATTAACGTATCAAAATTTAACTATTACAGTAAAATCTCGGAAAACCGAATGTCACTTTAACGAATTTTTAATTTTAACGAATAATATTTCTATTATTAAGAAAAAACTCCTTATTATCCTATTTTATTACATAAATATTCTCATTATTAAACTTTTCAGTATAACGAATTTAATCGGTGTTCTCCAGAAATTTATTGCAAGAAGATTGTACTGTATAGATATATTTTATTTTTTATTTCCCTTAGTTGAGAGTGTATTTAATTTTCTAATTTCGTAAAAAAAATTAGCTTCTTCATTTGTATTCAATTGTAGATAGTCTACAAGTTGTTCAAAAGATCAAGAAAGAAAAGGAAAGTAAAAGGAAATATTTGGTAATCTTTTAAGCGCTTGTTTATACAGTTTTTACAGAAGCTTGTATAAGTTTGTTGATTTGAGTTGAAAGTAGAATTGCGTACTATAAAAAGATAGATCATGAAATATTCGAAAAGCAAAGTAACTCAGACACATGAGAGTTGGCAAGGAAGGGGGACGGGGATCGAGAACGTTATTTCAAGTAGCTTCTCCAGATTTTGCAATATAATTAACTAGTTTTTTTTTTTTTTTTTTTTTTTTTTTTTTTTTCCAGGTGGTTTTGAAAAAATAATATTAATAAAATTTATTCTTCCCAAATGACTTAAAACATTTAAACACTACAAGAAAGTAAAACTATTTTTTATTTATTTATTTATTTTTATTATTTTAATTCTCCAAGGAAGTCGAGTTTTAGTTCCCTTGTTATTTATATGATTATGCTTTTAAAATTTATCTTAAACGGGAAGTTTACATTGTCAGCCAATTCCTTCATCATCGAGAGAAAAAAAAGGAGAAAAACATTGTTTCAAATCGTTTTGAAAAATGCTAATATTTTTTTTTCTTTTTGAATGTTTGTAAATTACTGTATTACTACTTTTTTGTATTAATATGCTTTTATATTGCTTTGGACTACGGTTTTAGGCAAGGATTTAGTGTTTATACTCATCATAAAAAATGATTAAATTTGCGGACGAGGGACACATATTCCAAAATCACACCCCTACCTGAATTTCATTTCTGTCAGAATTCACAGTCAAATGTTGAAAGTGAAGAAACACATTAAAATGCAAGAATTCTATTACAGATATTAATTATTAAGCTCGCGGTGCTATTTCCTGAGAATTATATAATTAACATTCAAGTCAGAGTTCCAGAAAAACAACATAAAGCATGTTTTATTGTCACGTAATTCCGTGACCTTCACTGATTAAAAAAAAAGAAAATTAGTACAGCTTAAATATCGGTTATCGATCTAATTCAATAACATTATTATTTTGATACAAAGGTTACGACCTTTGCCTTAACGGTTTATCAAGTCATACATAAGTCATGCATATTTACACTCAGGAAGCTTCAATTTATGGTGCGAGGATATAAATTATGTAATCCTTTTTGAATATCGAATATTGTGTAGTAGTATGTAACTGGTCTAAGTTGTTTTGGTCTAATTAAAAGGAAGCGATATTCAACTATCCGAGACAAAGCATCGATTAAAGAAAGATTTAAAGTCGTATATCGATGAGCCCTAACTTCCTGCATGTATTATTTTTTCGTTATTTCCTTGATAGATTTATTTGAACAAGTTTTAAAATGTAGATCAGAATAAAATATTTTGACCATTCCTAAAAAAATAGAATAAAGTATAGTGCTTAATTTATGATTCCTTTAGAAGGTGATTGGAAAAGGTCACAAAAGAAGTAAAAAAGTGGTTTCAAACTAAAAATTTTCAACCATGTTAAGTCTGCTACTTTTAATAAGCATGTGAAAAACACCTTCAAAGTTTAATTAAGCATTTCTTGCTTTATAATATGTACTCATGTCTTTAGTCATTCATGACTGATAAGTATAAGTAAGGAAGCTCATAGCAATAAATAAAAATTATCGCATTTGAGCCGTCACAGCTCAAATTAATGAATAATGTTGAAAATTCAAGAAGCAAGGAGAGATATTTTTGAAATACGGATAATTCTAACACAAATATGATACTAAGACGATCTTCATACGGGCATACTCCGAAAAATCTGAAAAAATAAAGAATCTTCTTCTCATAAAGACATATAATTTTATAAAAGAAAATTTCGTCGGAACCTCGATAGAACGTCCATAAAAAAATAATGAACATTTCGTTATTTGACGATTTTTCATCGGTTAACGATGGAATACAATTTAAAAAAATTACTTTATGTCAAATACCCTTTAAGGAAAAGAAATTCAAATTTAACTTTTTTAAATAAATTTAATTAAGTCCAATTGAGCATTATCAATTCAATTTTGTTGATATGAAAACGACTTTGTTTTTTGTTTTTAAACACGATTAAATGTATTTAAAAAAATTCAGTATGTTTTTTTTTACATATATGAAAATATTTGTCAGTGATAAATTAAATAACTACAGAAACAAGTAATATATATATGCAATACAATATATATATGTGTGTGTGTGTGTGTGTGTGACATTTTAAAGTTAGGAGCCAGAAACATCATCGTTAGGGTCCCCGTTCTCCGCACAGAAGTCATGGCCAGCGAGGAAAAAAATAAATAAATAAATAAATAAATGTAGAAGATCCAATAAATCACTCCTTGGCAGATGCAAGTCCATTTATTAAACTGTAGTCATGATAAAGAGAAAGGCTCCTCTTGCAAACAATCTCTAACCGAAAAATCAAAAAAAAAAAAAAAAAAAAAAATCCATCATTTATTTTAATTAGCCGTACTCATCCAAGAAAGAACCGAAGAATTTTTTTTCTCACCTCCAACTTCCCCTCTTAAATCTTAAAAGAAAGTTCTAGCAAATTCTCTACTCTCGAACCATCATCTTTTCATGTAAACATAACTTATGTCTAGAGTCGAGATTAATATTCGACAGACGACAATTTTATTAAAAAAAATATATTATTTAACCGATTTATAATCGACTCAGAATTTTCAAATATCCGTGCAAACGGTATAGTTTTGCAGATGATTAATTTTAATAAGATTTTCTTAAAAAGGGTTGATAAAAACATAGAAAAAATGAGTTTTATTTGGAATATTAAGAAATAAAGTTTAATTAAGAATATTTTTAATTTAGAGTCATCTTTTTTAAATTTACGCATACTGGAATAGATGTTTTTTAAGGCGAATTAAGAATTTACATTGTCTCCATAAAGAATAACAGATTAGATCTAGAAACAAGATTTTAATTTAATAAGTTGGAGTAAGTTCGGAATATTGTTATAAGGAAATCAATATAGTATAAAGGTTAATTTGGCGAAATTTTTCTTTTAATTTGTAATATATATATATATATATATATATATATATTTTAAACTCTCTCATTTTAAATTTAAATTTATTAAATATCATACACGCATTCTAAAAATCCACGAACAAACAATTTTCAGCAACATTAAAATCATTTGCTTTTGGCGAGAAAAAGTGCCGCTCGTCACACTGCGTACGCTTTAGTCTTTCAACGCCAAATTTCTAAACGTATTTTATATTTTTATAAACTTTCTAATGTAATTCCGCTACTAAATTTGACTGATTCTTTATTACATACATAGATAATTTAATTAGTTTTTTTTTTTCAAAATATTCTGAATATGCACAATTTGGAGACTTTCCTTGTTACTGTCAAAAGTTTTTACATTAGATATCTCAATCTGAATTATCGCATCTTATGTTTGTGAGTTCTGAAATATGAATTTCGTTATTTTCTATTGGATGTATTGGATAATCTACCTATCATATTCTGTAAAAGGAATGATTTCTTTTTGATATATTAAAATTAGTTCCAAAGATTCATATTGCGCACATTTACCAAAAGCACACAATGGTATTCAACCGCTGAGATTCGAAGATACAACTAAAAGAAAAGCTCCAGATTTTAATGTTAGACCACCATAATCTTAAATATTTAGATCGAAATTACATAAACAATAAAAAAAATCACAGTTCAAGTAACATTTTTTTTCCATAATATGTATTTTATATATAAATATAAATAACAGTAACCGAATCGGTGATTTAAAAACTATAAAAATATTAAAGATTTGAGATTTTTCAGAAATCAATAAAATCGTTGAAATTAAATATTAAGGCAAAACAGATATCTATATAATGAAAAGAATATATATATATATATATCATTGGTATCCTACAAGCACAATAAGTAAAACTACTTTATCGCCCATTTTCTTTCAATAAAAAAATGCAAAAAGTCTGTCAGAATTCTGTAACACATTGTTTAAAATGAATCTTGAAAAATCCTTAAAGCAGCGGATAAAAGGACAATGGTGAGTTATTTAAATTATTTGGGTAAATAGTTTCAAAAAATATCATTAAATTATTCTTAAACTTTCTTTTTTAATTAAAAAACACTTACATAAAAACTCAAAATACAAGAGAACAAAGAAAGTAAAGTGGAATTATCTAAAGAAACACTCTGTTTCATGGTGTACGCCTACTTTCAATGGAAATCCTGTAACAATACATTTCAAATCGACCTTTTTTCGACATTTGTAAGCCAACAAAAGTAGTTTATGTTTAAAACCCACTCACAGTAAAATTCAAACAACTCAGGTTATTTAACCTTACTTTCGGGCCTTGGAATTTTGATATGAGGTTGTATGCAATCATACATTTTATTTTATCATGACTCAATTTTGATGGAAATTATTTTCTTTCATAACAGCATTTTTATTTCATAACCGCTATTCGAACAAAAATTGCCATTTACTTCCTTACTGTACTTGGTACATCTTTAATAAAGGTCATTTCCGAAAATGCACGATTTATTATGTCTCAGGAAATGAAGGCAACTGTCTGTTATAAAGCTGGAAATCTTGAATCGTTAATTAAATCATTGCCCTAATTCTCGAAATAAAAGTTAAACCGTATCTAATTTACATTATGTTTTAAAAACTTTTAGAATGAATATTAATTTCTCTTGTTCTTTTTTAATATCGTGTAATTTTACGACATTGATTTTTATTAACCGATTAAATGCCAATGTTCCGAAATGGGAACATTGCATTACTTGTAATACAAAACTTTTATTTTCCAACATAATAACGGTATCCTTATTTTTTCTATAAAATATAAGATTGATTTCAACTTTAAAAAAAATAAATATTTATGGTTAAGCATTTATCACAGGTATAAGGAAAATGTAAATTCATTTATTTGCAAAAAATATATATTGTTTGCTTTTATAGTTTTCTCTCTATTACTTACATTTTACTGCGCTAGGAATCTAAATGTTTTTGGAATTCGATAAAACACTCAAGAACAACATATAATGGCATATAGCCGAAAATAATTTGTTATACTTGCATAGGTTGTCAATCAATGTTCAAAAATGCGAACACTGAAATGAAAACAGCCAAAGAAAACTGCAGAAATATTTTTTTTTCTGTTATTTTTAAAATTTGTGTGCATAAATTAAAACATTTGAAGCTGTAATATAGGAAAAACAAAATTATAATTCATTGCGATATTAATTCGGCGTGTAAACGATTAATTTCTTTGAGGAAATTTAAGAATACGATTGATTCTTTAATTGTAATCTTAAGATTTTTAATAATTAGAAAATAATACTTAATTTGATTTAAAAATCCGAAAATTGATTATACAGGGTGTCCCCTCTCAACGGTAGCCAATGGCTAATTTCTAAACCGTTAGACATAGACATATAGTTCCAATTGCAAAAATGCTTTAAAAAAGGCAAAGAATTGTTTTTTAAGCGATTTTGGTCAAAAAAATGTTTTACTAAAAAATTACGAAAATTAAATTTTTATATGGTCCCTCGGTCCTATAAGTGATATTTAGTAAAATTTTCTTATAACTCTAGCAAGTAATACAGAAAAGGTCCCATTCATGTAACATTAAAATTGACCGAGTTATGAAACTTTAAATTTCATGACTTAAACCACTTTTCTATGGCTGAAAACGACTGAGCTTTAAGGGAACGTACACTAAGTGCTTAAAGTATTATAAAGAGAGTCGATTTCCAACGCCGTACAAAGGCTACTTCCTAAACTATTTGTCACAGACATGTGACAAATTACAAATTCCAATTACAAAATGTTTTAAACGAGCGATTTAAGTGAAGGCGCTGTCACCGTATAAGTTTTACGGTAGTGTTAATTATAATTAATTAACTTCTAGATTGGTTATTAAAATAACTGAAGACATGAATTTCAAAATTCTCTTTATCGAAAAAAATCAAATTTTGGGAAATAGCGAAAAAATTTTAAACGCATCTATTGGTTTTCATTATAAATTTTGAGATTGCATTGTTACAATAGTGCAGGTTTGTATAGACTGATAGAGAAATCAAAAAGCGATAAGACGAATTTTGAAATTCATATCCTCAATTGTATTTTTACGTATGTTTTATTTTGTAAGCAAATGAAGCTGATTCTTTTCGTGATTTTATTTTAAAAAGGTATGTTATTTTGATAAGCTTTTATTTTATTCATAGTTTTCGTATATAAATTTTCCTAGTTCAAAACTTATATTCAAATTTTAACTCACTTCCAAATATCTGATTGAGGTTCAATTCCCATAAACCCGATGACAATGTAATATTAATACGATTTATGTGCGTTCCACTTATTTATTTTATAGGACTACATCAAATTCTATTAAGTTGAGTAATCTAATAGAGCTTTAAATATGTATCATTTTGTAACGATTTGTGACTGTTGCTTTTCATAGTTTAATTTAATAAAATTTCTGTTATTTTTTTACTTATATTTTTAGCACAAATTGCATATTTTACTTTAACATGTAAACGTCAACATAAATTCAGAAACAACATTGTAAATTTTTTTTTACTCTCAATGTTTAAAGTTAAATTTTCTATCTGATGTTTATTTTTATTTCCAGTAAATTTGTGAATCACCCCTATTTTGCAGCAAAAAGTATGCTTTAACTTTGAACAGCTATAACTCGGTCAATTTAGATCGCAGAGGAATGAGGCTTTTTTTGTCTTACTTGTTAGAGTAGTGGTCAAAATTTTCTAAATATGACTTATAGGACCGGGGGACCGTATAAAAATTTAATTTTCGTAATTTTTTAGTAAAACATTTTTTTGACCTAAATCGCTTTAAAAATAATTCTTTACCTTTTTTAAAGCATTTTTGCAATTGGAACTATATGTCTATGACCAACGGTTTAGAAATTAGCCATTGGCCACCGTTGAGAGGGGACACCCTGTATAGTTTCTTTAGTAATTTTGGAGTTCCGTACTTAAAAAGTAACGAATTGGAAACTGCACGTCAAATGTAGCAAATGAGGTGCGTTCGTACTGCAACGAAGTTTTTAAAATATTCAAATTTTGGTGTAATAGTATTCAATACTTCGGATACATAAGTACTTTCTGAAATCTTTTGTGTATACCTGTCAATACTATCTACTTCCTATTATACCAGAAGTAACTTGTAGTAAATTTCAGCAACGTATAGCAGTTTCATAAAATGTGAAATGTTTAATATAATTAAAACGCGCCCCAAACAATGTTTCCCCCTATACCATTCTGCAGTGGAGTACTTTTGTATGGCCCTGTAAATTAATAACAAATATTATTTGCATCGCAGATCGTATAGAATGTATATTTTAGTATATACTTCATAGATACATATCAATTTTATTATATTCGAAATGGTGTAACATCATTAAAATGCACTTGAATCTATTTTTCCCGATTGGCCGTCATGTAACGAAATACTCTTGATTATCCTTGTAATTAAACTATACATCCGATTTTCATAAAATTAGAAATGACTCACAAAATTATGTAATAATTATATGTTTTAAATTTCAAATGATTCGGTTAGGTAGCTTTTGCTCTGGTATATTCATACAGACGAACAGACGGACTGAACGATGGCTATAGGTGCTTTTTATTCACATAATTGCGAACGCACGAAAAAAATGGCAAAATAGCAAGCGACATGATCTACAGATTTTAGTATCTGGAATTGAATTCTAAGTAGTTATTATTTTCACATAGGTATTTTTGCATATATTGTCTTATAATTTTTCTTTTGCGATAAACTCCTAAATCTCTTACTCTTAAAATTTTGCCGCCTAATATTGAGTTATGTTGGGAGCACGGTTCTTGCTGTCACTCGCCATTACGCCAAATTGCTACTAAATTCGTCATTTGGCGAATAAACAAGCGATAAGATTCACCAAATTGCTAGTGGTCAAATTTTGCTTTTTCTTTGTTTTCTTCTTCGTTTATCATATATATGTATATGTACATATTTTTAATATATTTGTAGCGGATAGTTGAAATTACATTAATAACAATTGTTGTTGCACTTATAAAAACGTAGGTTATTTTAGAATATATTGAAAGAAAGGGGTACATTAAAGGACTAAAGATTTGTGTGTGTGTGTGTGTGCATGTTTCACGGCGAATCTATTTTCCTAATACTTTTTTTCATTTGGCGAATGTTTTTTATTTTTAAATAGCCAAATTACTAACGTTGGTCAAATGTCAGCGAGAACACTGGTTGGGAGATACACTGTTATATTTCAGTTTATTCCATCTATGTGGCAATGAAAACCAACTGAAGGGAAACATAGTGTAAGTGAAACAATTTCCAGGAATTTAACGGTCTACGTCGCATGTTCCGTTATTCTCTGATAGTCCGGGAGCTAGTGACATCGAAAGTCAAGTCATCGCAGAATTGAAAAGAAATTAATGTAAATTCGATAGTTAAAAGTCATGTGAAGAAAATGAGGTAGGTATGACTAGGTTTGACAAACAGAAAACAAGCTTAATTAAATTAACTATTATTAAAAAGCTGTAATGATTTGCCGTATTTTGCGGAATGTCGACATTTGGCCAGCATCCAGACGCGAAGCAGCCACACGTAAAAAAAACAAAGCAAAATAAAGGTGAAATTTTATCACCGACAACCTTGTTAACCCTTTATGTATTGATGGTACTTTTACGTACCATTAAAGAAAATTTAATAAAAAACTTACTTAATCAGTCTATTACTAAAAGCTCTTTTTCTTGCTACACAATATACTTTACTCGATCCAATTTAGACAGAATAGAGAAACAGTCGACGTTAAATATTTTTAAAAAGAGGTAATTTTCTTAATCATTTTCTTAGGTATATCTTTTTTTTTCTTTAAAAAATGTTATAAACTGTTAAAAATGTGACTCATTTGCTGCTACGTCACTCCACCGCTTTTATAGAAAACGGCTACTTTACTGTGTTATTGAGCATTCTCATTGGTCATAAGAAGATATTCTATAAAAGCTGTGGAGTGACTCTGCAGCAAATAGGTAAAATTTTTAACACTGTATGAAATATTTTCGACGGCAAAAGCCTTTTCATTTACAGAGAAGATTATAATACATTTAAATACGTTGCTTTTAGAAAAATTGTAATATCTTCATAAGAGTATTTTTGTTTAATTAATTTGATTATTTTTGTAAATATTTTACAAAAAAATTATAAATACGATCTATTTAGTCAGTTTTATTGGAAAAAAAAAAACACTTTTAAATTTCACATCAATATCATTTAAAAATTCCAGTGACTCTTCAGATATTAAAGAAGACAATTATTGAGGTGAAGCCAATTTTTAAAAAATAATTCGGTAGATAAAGGGTTAAAATAGGTATGACAGATTTTGCTGGCAGAATTAAGTTTGTCATACCATTTTTTCTGAAAGAGCACCAAGTTTTCCATAAAATGATCTAAAGAGTTAGTGATCAGTATTCAAGATGGCGAAAAAACATTATAGACATTTAAAAATAATTAATTTAGTTAATTATATTTCCGTCTTGTCAAACTCAGTCATACCTAGCTTATTATGTTCAAATGACTTTTCACTATCGATTTACAATTTTTTTTAATTCCACGGGTTTTTGATATCACTTGCTTCCGGACAAATTAAATAAATTCAAATTTTCATAAAATGACTTACTTAATCAAAAACCAGTTACAAAGTATCTATTTTATTTAATTATTATTTTTTAATGAGAAACGGATCGCTAAATTCAATTAACAGTAGACATTTCAAACGTAATATAATTAATATCATCTACTAAAAATTGTTTTTCTCATGTTCATATAACGATTGATAAGATCTTTAGGAAGTAGTATCAATCTGGGTTATTGAGTAAAAAAATGTAATCCGATTAAGGAGCTTTTCTTCAGGCAAAACTTAACTTTCTTCTTGTTGTTATAGTGCTCACAAAACATGCCTTTCAAAGAAAACAATTTGATTAAATTGAAATATAATGCCACACTTTGCAACCAACATTAGCTTCAAATTACTGTAAATAATAAAATAATCAAATTTGTTGAAACTACTGTAGCAATAAATATTACTTACAAGTTAACATGGAATGAAATAAGCCAATTTAAATATCATATATCATTATTGCACAATTTTTTCATAGATATCATGTGAAATTATAGCAATTTTTTAAAAAGTATTTTATGGATCAGAACATTTACTTTCCTTGCGGTAACACGGTAACTAGATATTATAAACTCATAATATCGACGTATCTGCTTACAATTCATCAAGGATGTTTCACCATTGCGTAATATTAATATTAATACACCACTGTTTACTTTTGGTACATAAAAAGTTCCTATGCCTAATTATATGAATCAAAAGAAAAATCTTAAAAAGTATAAAGCATCGCAAATTAAACATTTCCTTGTTTTCTCGACAATTGGAATGAGATATTGAATATATACACTGGTGTGCAAAATTTAAAGACGAGTCCCAAAATGCCAATTTTCAAGGGATTTTCAAGCGATAATTTTCACGCGAATATTCAAAAGAAAGTTATATAATTCGAATAATTACTAACCCTGCATAACAGCTAGTCCATATAACATCTCATTCAGGTCACACATGGCCACAAGAGTCACAGTCACTACGGCGAAACAAAATATAGGAAATTCCATACGTGATTTTTATGAGTCTCAAATGACTATTATATATGACTCCACTGACAGGTCATTGTGACTGCTGCTTTGTGGCGAGTCACCAGGTGACTTTACAATGTCATTTCATTGAGACTCTCGTGTAACCTCTCATCTGGAGATTCAATTTCAAAGTCATTGTGAACGTTGCATTATGATAAATTACCAAATAATGTCCCATTAAAGTCACATGCTGACTTTCTGTCACAAGACTTTGTCAAATGGTGACAGAAACCCTATTGTGAAGTAACCATTGTGAAAAGTGATAAAAAGTCACCATGTGACTTTAATGGGACATTATTTGGTAATTTATCACAATGCAACATTCACAATGACTTTGAAATTGAGTCTCCAGATAAGAGGTCACACGAGAGTCTCAATGAAACGACATTGTAAAGTCACCTGGTGACTTGCCACAAAGCAGCAGTTACAATGACCTGTCAATGAAGTCACATATAGTAGTCATTTGAGACTCATAAAAGGGACGGGTGGAATTTCCTATTTTTTGTTTCGCTGTAGTGGCTGTGACTCTTGTGACCATGTGTGACCTGAATAAGATGTTATATGGACTAGCTGTTATGCAGGGTTAGTAATTATTCGAATTATATTACTTCCTTTTGAATATTCGCGTGAAAATTATCGCTTGAAAATCCCTTGAAAATTGGCATTTTAGTACTCGTCCTTAAATTTTGCACACCAGTGTATATATAATTAAAATGAAATTACCAACTATAAACAAGTTGGTAGAATACTAAAAATAAACAGAATATGAACATTGGAAACCTTAAATGTCCGGTAAAAAACTATGAAGAATGCACAGGATCAACCGTCAGAGGAGCTTGTAGGTTTAATTGATAGTAAAGATACATTATTTCATCCAATTTTGCAGGATTGAACCTATAAAGACAAAATTTTGCTTCTTATAATACACACACACAGATATATATACATATATATACATTTCCTTATTCAATCTTTCGATATGTACATGTATGTATATTTATTTTTCTCAATCTTTTTAACATGAATAATTAAATTACCATTGAACTAATTAATTAATAAAAATCCCCCCGTTAGTAGCTCAAGTGTTTATTAATAGATTTTTATTTTTATAAAAAGTTCTATCTTAATGCTTAATCATCATAACATTAAGGTAATATTGGATAAAATAATATTTCCAGTGGTTTATTAAAGCAATTTAATTTAGACTTTTGCATCAAGTCATACATCAAATTGAAGGAAAACTAAACTAGCTTTTCATACAAATATTCATCATGTTTAGATTTAGTTATAAATCACGCACCTAACCTAAATTCGAATTTCACCAACACTAAAGTCATTACGTCCGGAGAAATAGAAACAATAACTCTTCAATTCTGTGTTTCAATTCTGGCCAATCATTAAGTGGTGGCGGAACGTAAACATGGTCTTTTATAAACCCTCGAAAGAAAAAAAAATCGCATGATTCTAAGGGTTTTTAAATTTTCCGACCAGATATAATAATATCTAATGCTTTACGTTCTGTTTTAAATAATGCTTAATAATATTGCTATAACTGTGCTTTAATAATTCTAGCAATAGTATAATATTTATGCTCTAGCTTAATATAATAATACTTTTAATATAATGTTTTACGCTCAATTTGCGTATGTGGCACTGCAAGAGACTAAATAACTAAACAGAAATAGAAATTTTTAAAATTTTATCTAATCAATGAAAACTTTGATGTTAATGTTTGATAAATTAGATAATCTTAAATAAATATCAATCTAATGTTTCGAATTCTTTTTCTCCTTTTTTCCTTTAATAAAATTATTTTTTTAGATTCATAAAAGGAATTATATAAAATTAATATTAAATTAATCAAAAGTTTGCTATTTTTTGATAAATTAAGTTTTTAAAATAAATATCAATATGTGTTTATATATTTAAATACCTTTTAACCTTCTGATGACCAGGTGAAAATTTGAATATTGAAAGGCCACTTGTTGTCATTATCAATCTCATAAACACAAAACACATATTTATTTACCATATAAAAAAATTTCAAAATCCAGTTTTTAAAATTAATTAATTAATTAATTTAACAATTACAGCCATAGAAAGAAGTAGAAAATGTAATAGTATTGGAACAAAAGATTCAGAAAAAATAAAATGATCATTAATTTTAATTAGGATTGAATTTGCCTTGGGTTCGGAAAATGACCCCACTTGCTTATCAGAGGCTTAATAAAACATAAAATAAAGATATTTATTTTGTAGAAAAAATAAATTAACCTTCCAAGTATTTGGGACTTAGTATTACGTTCACTAAGCTCCAGGTTTCACTGCAATATAAATAATATTTAAAATAATATAATTCTATAGATTTAATGAAGTTTCAATATACATTTGAAGAATGATATTCATACTCTCAAGGATTACATTCATATTTGTAATTAAGTTTTTTTTTTTATAATGTTGGAAGAATTATATTTTCTGAGCATTTAAAAGAAAATGCCGAGAAAATAGCATTGCAATTTTACTCATTTGAAAGGTCGCCAGAGGGTTAATTCTCGAGTATACAATATTTACTTGTTTAAAATAAATATATCTATAGAATTATATACCTACAACAATCCATAGGTATATACAAATTTATAGCAACTAATTGAATATATTAAAATAGGAGGGGGCAGGGTTGTTAGCTCGCACTAAGCATAAAAAATCAGTACATTTTTCATAGTTGAATTCTGTACCCACCCCAGTTAATATACTGTAATAGATTTTTTTCTTTTCTTTTTCTTTTTATTAACTATTTTGGGAAAAAAGTTGTTGTTCTCGGTAGAGAGTTGGGAAATATAAAGCATATCTGAATCTTTTTATTGGTTGAATTCCGCAATAAAGTTGGTTCATTTTATTCGTTTCCTGATTGGTCCAAGTTTAATGTCCAAAAATGGAATACTTCTGTTGCCACGATGACAAAAAGAGTAATTAAAACTTTAAAAAAAATTAATAATTTAACAACAAATTGTGATAGAGATTTCAAACAAATTTCAATAAAAAGTGCATTTTTTTCTCTACGCAACGGTGTAAAAATTTTAAATGTGCGATATTTTGAAGTTGAAAAATATGCAGTTCCGAAAATTTTAAAACTGAAATTTTATTTAAAATTTGTTTGCGATGGGTCCAGGAATATTAATGTTTAATCCATGTCGTACGTAATAGGAGACGTTCAGAAGTCAGTCTGATTAACTCCATCCAATAAAAATTCACATTTTAAACAATTAAAGTTGTCTATCTTTAATCTACTATTTTTTTTATCGTTAGTCTAGGAATGTTAATGTTTAATGCACGGCGTATGGAACATATGACTTGTTATAATCATCCTAAAAATGATATTTATTATTATTATTAATTTAAATATAGAATTTATTTATCTTCAAAATATGAGTTTTTGAAAATATCATTTTCCAAATAGTCTTTGTAAGGGGGGGAGGTGGGAGAGTGCAGGGAAGGATTGAATTACATTCAACAAATTAGGCGTGATTTTCAAGTTGAACAGTGAATGCTTATTAAAGAGTGTTTTTCAAAAAACTATTTTTACTTTTATGCATCTTCAACTTTTCCTTTTAAAAATTGATCGATACCAACTTAGACAACGACAGATCTTTTGTGTTTTTGAAATCTTTGTTCGATGATGTTTCTGCCCAAACATCGTGTGCTCTTGAAAATTGGGGCAATTAATTCGAGAAATCTGTTTCATCGAGATAGGTCACAAGGAAAAAATGATTTCTCTTCAGTGAACAAATAGCTCCGGCTGATGGAGAAAATGACCGAGTTTTTCATTATCAACGTTATTTTACGTTCTTTCTTTTTTTTCTGGCAGTTACGATAATTAGCAAGCTTCGTGAGTGCAAAAAATAACTAATCTGTCTTGTAAAGTTATGTTCCAAGTTTTCCTAATGCTTTTGAAAAACATTATCAAACTTGTAGACATTTAAGGGGAAGGTAAACGTTAATTCTTTTTTCTTTTTTCATCATATTAATATGAAATTTTATGCATATATACATTTCACAAAAAGCATATAGAACATCTTCAAAAAAATTCTGACCTTATTAAAATTTTTTTAATTTTTAAAAGAAATTTTAAAATGCTCCTCGTGTTTTAATTTTTCAGATATTTTTTTGCTTTTACATTTTTATTACTTAAAACGCTATTATAAACAAATTTGTGTAAGATTTTTTTAAAATATCTTGAACAGTTAATATTTAAAAGATTTTCTTCTAAATTCCATATCGGTTTTCATCAAAACTTTGCCTTTTAATAAGTAAAAAGTCAAATTTGACTATCTTAATAAAAACGAATTTTAAAAAGCTTACACAATTTCTTTCTAAATCTAACAATATCAGGATAGTTTCTTATCAATTTCATAAATATTGATCAAAAATTACGAAGAAAGAAGCATTTCAAAAATCTAAAAACGCTGAAAAAGTAGTTTTGAGAAAAACAGATTTAAAGTATATAAATACACTTATCTTTATTATTTACTTCTTAAAACCTTCATAAATGATACTTTAATAAGAAAAAACTGTTTTGATACTATTATACCACAGAAATAGACCTGTTTTGCGACGATTTTGCTATAGATGATTTTGCTCAAATAAAGGTCCATTGTCCCCTTAAAACGCATTAATGCCTCCTGTAAACGTGTTCTGAACTTTGATTGCAATATTGTTAGTAATGAACATTGATAATATTATTAAAAAAACTGAAAAAAATAAATAAAGCGTAGGAATAATAAAGAGCTTATGAAGAGCACTTTAAATGAGGGCCATTCCTTGAAAAACGGACAACTTTAGTTACAAAAATGTTATTAACAAACTTTGATAACATTATTAATGAACTAAAAAATTAGTTATAATGTAGAAATAATAAAAAGTTTATGAAGAGCACTTTAAATGAGGGCCATTCCTTAAAAATATTGACAACTTTGGTTACAAAAATGTTAGTAACGAACTTAGATGACGTTATTAATGAACTAAAAATATATTTAGTTAAAAAGGAAAAATAATAAAAAGGTTAAGAAGCGTACTTTTATAGTCCATTCCTTAAAAAAATGGACAACTTTGGTTATAAAAATGTTAGTAACGAATAATATTATTAACGAACTAAAAAATTATTTAGATAAAAAAGAAAAAATAATAAAGAGCTTATGAAGCGGATTTTAAATGAGGGCCATTCCTTAAAAAACGGACAACTTTGGTTACAAAAATGTTAATAACGAACTTTAATAATATTAATAATGAACTTATAAATTGTTAGAATATAAACTATACATTAAAATTACCAAAAAGCCCTAGATTTTCTTATTAGCATAGTTAATTGTTTCAATTTCAAGATATAATAACATTGTTAAAACAGCGGTAATTTGTAGAAAACCTGTTCCACGCGTGACATGGAATGATCCGCTCAGAAAAACGAAGTATGTTTTTAAAATTATTTTTTTAATTTCTTGACTGAATTATAGCATCGATTGATACAAATATGGTCACTGGTGCCGATGTTTGACAATTTCAATGAGGAAATATAATAGAAATTATTAAATTAAAATTTCATAATTTCAGTTTGCTAATTTCATACTCAGGAATGTAACACGATCATCTCAAGAGCAAATAAGGCAACTGCTCAGAACTCCTGCCTGAGATTGTTTTATTATTTATTTATTTATTTTTAATCACAAGATATTTTTATATGTTGATCGAGTTTATATGTAACATTTTCCGAAATTTTAATAAGTACTTTACCATTCTATGCTAAAAACTGACTTCGATTGGAAATTTAATTCTTAGGAAAAATTTCCAGGAGCTTTTGTTATTGGCTATGAATTCATAATGCTTAGTTTTAAACCAATTAAAGATTTATTCAAACCATAAATACTCTTTTTTTATTTATTTATTTTGTTTACTGTAATTTTCTTTTTTAGATTAACCGTGTAATTTTGTGAATTATATTAAATTTATACATTTGTAAAATTTTGGGGGAAAAAACTCTTCTTTGCGATGTTCTCAATTTTTATATTTCTGTAAAGCCAGTGGTAGTTTACTGTCTCTATTTTTGGCCAGATTTTTTTTCCTTAGATCTTTCAAATTTAGATATGTGTAGAATTTTTTTCTAGATTTTTTCCTATTCAAACTATCATGTATTTTTTGGGCATTATGTTAAATTAACATACTTGTAACATTTTGAAAAAAAAAAAAAAATTCTCTCTCTCTCGCTATCGTTCTCAACTTTTATATTTAAGTAAAGATACTGGTAGGACTTTTTTTCTTCACTTTATCACAGTCGAACCTCGTTAATATGAACCTCAAGGGAAATCAAAATTTTATTCATTTTAACAGTAATTCATGTTATCAGTATCAAATCTTTGTATTCGTCTTTATAGGTGACTGTGAAAACAATTCATGTTAAAAGTAATTCACGTTGGTTAAGCGTGTTCATGTTAACGAGGTTTCACTGCATATTTTGCGACTGACAAAGCACAAACACACACACAAACAAGTTGGAAATTGCACGTGAACGTAGCAAATGAGGTGCGTTCGTACGATAACGAAGTTTTAAAAATATTCAGATCTTGCTGATATAGTAGAGCGTACTCCGGATACAGTATACGAGTCGAAATCTTTACGTTTCTGTAAATATGCAGGAAGTAATTTTTATTACAAATCAGCAACGTATATCTTATTCATAAAATGTGAAATAGTTGAATATAATTAAAACACGTACCAAACCATGTTTCCCCGCATAGCATTATATAGTGGAATACTTTTGTGTGGCCCTGTAATTTAATAATAAAAATTCTTTGCATCACAGATTGTACAGAATGCATATTTTAGTATATATTTCATAGATTCATGCCAATTCTATTATGTTCGAATGAGTGTAACATCATTAAAATGCATTTGAAACTTTTCCCCCATTGACCGTAATGTAACGGAATCCTTTTGATTGTCCCTGTAAATGATCTATGCATCCGATTTTCATAACATTTGAAATGGCTCGACAAAATTACGCAATAATTATATGTTTTAAATTTCAAACGATTAAAATGCATTTAAAACTTTTTTCCCTATTGACCGTAATGTAACGGAATCCTTTTGAATGTCACTGTAATTGATCTATACATCCGATTTTCATAAAATTTGAAATGACTCGACAAAATTTTTTTATAATTATGTATTTTTAATTTCAAACGATTCGGTTGGGTAGTTTTTGCGTTGTTATATGCGGACAGACGGACAGACAGACAGACGGGCGGACTGAGCGACAACAATAGGTGCTACGTATTTACATATTACGAACGCACCTAAAAAGAAACTTGATTGTTATGCTGTGTAAACTTAATAACAGAATTAATTGCCCATTAACAAATCGCTACAAAGATAGCAATCGTTGTTTTGTAATTTTCGAACAGACATTCTCTACAGACGGAAAAGTCTATGAAACATTTCATCTTTTTATAATTATTTTATTGATTTTATGATTCTTTAAATTTAACAATCAATATATGGTAGTGTTAAATGACCTCCTAAGGGTGACTGCCGTTTGATATTTACAAAGTATGAAATTCATTTATTTTTAATGTTTTAAAATGTAATCTTTCACCCACCCACAGCTATTTCTTTATTTTTTGCACTCTTATATTTATTTACACAACCTTAATTTTGTATATAAAGAAAGAAATTTGTAATTTATTTTCAAATCACTCCTTTATATCCTATCAACTGATGTATGATGGCCTGATTATATGTATATCACCTGAGAATAATAAGGTTCTATCTGTGTTTTTGAAAAAAATGACTTATCGATATAAGAAAGGTTCTATTTGTATCTATGAAGGCATTTTTACTGCAAAATGATGTCATATATAATTTACATATAATATTATTATTACATTATGACAATATTTTAATCCAGAAATCTATTGATACAAATAGACCTTTCTATATCGATGTCATTTTTTTCAAAAACACAGATAGAGCCTTATTATTCTCAGGTGACGAAATTACCATTATGTTTAACAGCATGTTTTAGAAGATAACACAATGTTTTAATGTTTTCAAGATTAGATTAATTTTAAAGCATTTTTTAGATTAGCCAGCCACTGGGGGTAAATAATCAGACAAATTGAGTGACTTGTACTAATTGTATGAGAATTGAAAAAAATTTAGATTTAAAATTATCGATTAATTTAAAGATCGTTTAAAATTTAGATTTAGGATCATTCTCATGAGGCGTCTCCTTGATTGGTATTAGGTGTTCATTTTTATTTAATAATACTTGTATTAATTTCATTAAGTTATTTTGTTAGGGGTTTAAAACATTGATTTTGCATCGTTAATCATAATAATCAAATATAATTTCAGTTAAAGGGGAACAACGGTTTTAAAATTATTATGTATCTTTAACCAATTTACCATTTACTTTTTTAGACTTTTTAGCTCACAGGCTATCATAGCCTGAGAGCTTATGTGCTTGTCCGATCTGTATGTACGTTCGTGCGTAACGCGATAACTCATGATAAAAATATCGGATCCACTTGAAATTTTGTATGTAGGTATATCCTGATAAGGCGCTTCCCTGTTTAGTTTTTGGAGTTCATTCGATATGTATAAGAGGGGGAACGGGGGGCTCATGCCCCTCCTCTTAATTGATATAAACGGGATTTTCATGCAAAATTAACAGTTTTCGTTCAAAATTTAGATATAGGATCATTCTGATGAGGCGAGTCCGTGGCTGTTATTAGGTGTTCATTGAATAAGTATAAACAGGGGGAACGGGGGTTCTAATGCCCCTCCCCTTAACTTGTATAAATGGATTTTTCAAGCAGAATTGTCAGATTTCGTTCAAATCTCTGAATAGTTTTGGAAGTTTAATGGTTAAGTATAAAAGAGGGGAATAACTCCTCTTAAATTATATAAATGCTAAATGTGATTTTATTAAGAATTATCCGATTTGCTCTGAATTTTGGATATAGATTTTTTATATGATAAAGCATGTCCTTGATAGTTTAGGAGGTTCAATGATTAAGTATGAAAAAAGAGAAAGGGGAGAGCTGTTTCCCCTTCCTAATTTATTTTTTCGAATGGAATTAACAAAAATACAAGGCTACAATGTACAATTAGTATGCGTAGCCTGTGAGCTCAATGCCATCAGTTTAACTAGGCAATATTCCTTTTATTTATCTTTTGTAATAGAAAAAACATAAAAAAACATGAAAGGTTACTTTATACTTTTCAAATATATCAACAAAATTAACTGTCCATTATAATGTATTGCATCAAAGACATATACATTTATTTCTTTGTAATTGCTGAAACATTCTTAAAAAAAACGGCGAGTCAGTCAATTGTTACGAAAAGTTAAGAAACGTGGAATTTTTAAATTTTCTTTGTATAATCTCTTATTTCATTTCATTACATTTTAATTTTTTCTTGCCTAAGCTTATCTATTGATATTGACCTTGTAAGAGTGAATTCTGTTTGATTTTCATGAACCATGTACTTCATTACTAATTTTTAAGATACAAGGTTAAAATCTAACACAATGATTCAACTAAATAAAATATTTTTCGGTCTGTGAAATCTAAAATGTATACATTTGTCTCTAGTCCAAAAACCTTGGTTAGATAACTGAACCATGCATTACTGACTATGATTTTATCAAAAGAATTAATTGTTCAATTCAAAGAGCTAAGGATCTGAAAGCTTTAATCCTGGATGAAAACAAAAATTGAATAGGAAGTAAATATTTGCCGTCTCAGACGGGAGGATTAACTTAATTTCGCTTGTCATTGTTATTTTGTTAACGTTTTACACGAGACTTCCTGTGTTCCATCTTAGTGAAATTATCCCAATTACATGGGGAAATGTCTTCGTAATTGAAATAGCAAAAAACAATAAATAATTTCAATGCATTCAAAATTTTCTGAACCGAATTTCATCTTGTCACATAATTTTCTCTAATTCTGATAAATAGTGTAACTATAGGTTATACAAATTACATAATTTACACTCACTACACATAATTTACAATCTATATAAATTATATAACTTACTCATAATCTTTTCTCTTAATAATTTACGTAGATATAGATATGTATGTATATACTTTAGAAAAGTTATATTAAATTACCGAAAACGATTGCTTTCCGAAGATAAGGGAACTCTTTTTTAAATTGTGGGTAACTTGAAAGAGGCTATAAGGATGTTTCAAAAATCCGATGTGAAAGTAAATAACGATTTAAAAAAATATAATAATAAGTTCTACGGTTCGGTCAATCATTTTATTTGTTGATAAATACTAAGCATGGTACAGATTTTATAAGACACCAACATAAAAAATAAATAAATAAATAAATAAATAAAAGTAGTTCGGAAACTGAACAACGGAGGGTGCGACAGCAGATAATTCCATGAATAAATCCATATTATTCGTACAACTCAAGATTGGAATACAAAAACTTTAGAGCATGCACACTTTTTTTTTTCACTTCAAATGTTGCGTTGTGCGAATAATATGTAATTATTCTGCAGTTCTGCCCCCTATTGTCGAAACTTTGAAGTAACTTTTTTTGTTGGGGTCCATCCCATACAAAATTACGTGACGACATAATATCAGATAGAGATATATTTTAATCAGACGTCAGAGATATATTTTAATTGAATATAAGACGCTTAATCCGACGCAGTAAACTGTTAGTTAACATGATAATTAAATTTGGAGACATAAGGATGTTTCTTTTACGCAATTCGGCACTACTTGAGTAGTTCGGCGTTTTACATAATCTGTCGAAATTGGTTCATCAGCAATTCATCAATAGAGCATTGCTATGCATATTAAATATAGTTGCGCTTAAATGTTGTTTTGGAATTGCGATGCATTTTATAAATAGTTTACACATGTTTTATTTTCATGTTTTATAGTATACATATCCTTAATTGGTAAGTATTACTGTGGCCCCAACGACTAGTTTACAATGTATTCAATAATCTGTAAAACACATTGAAAAATCATAAAACTAAACTTTGTTTCAATATGAAGGAACTGAAGAATAAAAAGTAGGTGATGGATTCAACACCGAATCTTTCGCGTTAGTCACAATCAGAGAAAACAAAACGTTCCAATTTGCGATGCTTATGCAGGATCTCATCAATTCACTTTTTTCGCCGTCATTAAGAAGATTTATTCGCTCTAGTTAGTAGTTTCTGTTTTTTTTTTCTTCGACTTGATTTTTCATATTATTTTGATTGGTGTCAAAAGAAAGATAATTTTCCTTTTTTCCGGCATTGTAAAGCACGAGAGCAGTTTTCTTTTAAAAAGCACTGCAAATTCTCAGCGCACAAAAATAAGCACATTTTAGAACACTTTTTGTCACCAAATTTACAAACAAAAATTTGATTAAAAATTCTTATATTATTTTCATTTTTAAGAAAAAAAAACTGTTTTGTAATTTCTTCTTTTTTTCCATCCCCTATTGTTGTGTGATAAGGTCAATTACCAAACAGAAATTCTTTTTTTCCCGAAATCCTAAATTTTCTTTAGTTAATAAAAAGAATTTCAACTTGCATTTCCTTTAAATTACTTTATTTATAAGAGTAAATAATTCAACAAATAAATGAACATAAATATAAATAAATCAACATAAATATTCCAAAGACAGTTAATGTAGGTTTTGCACTTTGCGAATTACATTCCCACTGCATTTGAGCGTTTTTAAATATACATGCATTTACTGAAATTTGGAACACAGTCAATTCGAGGTTTATCGTGCTTTACTTTTTTCAGACACCCTAAAGGGTTTGGGTACATTGTGATCGTGCAAAGCTTTCAAGGTTTTCCTCGGTTGTAACAAGAATGTAAAGTATTGGCGGTAGAATAAAAGATTTCCTTGAAATTATTTCCTCAAGTACCAGTATTACCAACACCGATATATGGATAACCGCACTTACTTTTGTCAAATGGAAAGCAAATATCAGAACAAAAATGTGGTTTTAACCCTTTCGGACCTGGTGTACTATTAATAGTCCATGTTTTTTTATCAGATATTATTACTTACCCATCATACGTAGTGTAGGGTAAATCTTGCAATCGTTTTGAAAATCGAAAAAAAAAAAAAAATTTTGACGGATTTACACGTTTTAGATAGTGGAGATTCCGAAAAACATATTTTTAGAAAAAAAAAATTGCCGTCCTTTCTGTCTGTCTGTCTGTCTGTCTGCAAACGCTCTATCTCCCGAACAAATTGAGATAGAGACTTGAAATTTTGTATGTAGTTAGTATGTAAGAATGGGACGAAGCCTATTTAATATCAGCAACCTCGATTATCCTGAACTATTTTTTTCGGACCCTCGAAAAATTCGTTCTGATGAAAGGTACATAAAAATTTTCGATTTTTTTTTTGTTTTAAGGGGTGGACGTAAAAGGCATTAAAATAACACACATTTTGCATATAGAACGAAGTCGATCGGATTATTAGTTGCCGAGATATTTGTAATCCTGTTTTCCACATTCTTCGATTTTTCATGACCCTGTATTTCATTCAAATTTCAATTCAGAGGTATATTTCAATTGGAAATGAGACGCTTAATCCGACACAGTTAATTGTTAGTTAATAGAATTATTATTTTTGGAGTTATAAGGATGTTTCTTTTACGCAGTTCGGTAGTACTTGAGTAGTTTGGCGTTTTATATAATTTGTCGAAATTGGTACATCAGCAGTTCTTTAATAAAGCATTACTATGTATATTAACAATATTTAAATTTTGTTTATGAATCGCAATGCATTGTATAAATAGTTTTCACATGTTTTATTTTCATATACATATCCATGATGGGTAAGTATTACGGTGGCCCCCAACGACTAGTTTTGTCCTAACAATACTTTTATTACTTTCTACATATAGAATTGATTGTATATGTCTATGCCTTTATTGTTATGACTTCATTTATGTTTTGACATTTAGTAATAACAATAATAATATCAGTTTACTTAATTTTCTTTGCACCGTTGGCAATTCTTTTATTTAATACATATATTTCACTCTTTAAATTTAAAATATAGGCTACTTTTCTGAAGGAATCATGCTTGATAAAACGCAAAAAACATTAGAAAGTTGTAATATTTGTTAAATCCTGTTGTAATACGATATTTTCCAAACGTCTCCAAAAATTCTTCCTCAACCTATTATCATATAAATATGAATTAAATAGTACACAAAATAAGCATATTCGCTGCATATCAGACTACGAGATAATCTATTTGGATTGCTACGATTAATGTTATTAAAGTAATAATAATTTTGCTCTCAAAATTGGAAAAAATTCGGACCCGAAAGGGTTAATCAGGCCCTTTTTATCGTATGGTCAAATCGGGACTTTGCCCATGAGCCCTAGACTTCAATGAATCCCCAAATCCATATAATTATTTACAAAATGTATATATTTTTTTCCAATACCAATTTTGAAAATTTTTAAATACAAATTTAATTTTTTAAAGATTTTACTTTCGAACTTTTTAGCTTTCTGAAAAACAAATTTCATTTTTAACTCACAGGGCTCGATGTTTTCGCAAAGTTAATCCCAACCACTATTAAATAAGAAATACTATTTCGATTTTAATAGATTGTATTAAGAATGAACTTAAATCATATCTATAAATTTTAGTGATTGAAAATAATCGGCATCTGTAGTTCAACTTAAAAAGATGCAAAAGCAAGCAACTTGATTAACTCACACATTTATATGTTAGAGTATTTAGCATTTTACCACAAGTTGAAGTTAAAAAATTTATCTTAAAATAATATAACACGTTGCTAAAGTTATATAAAAGTATCTTCTTCCGTGCTAAAAAAAAGAGAATATTTTTATTAATTAAGGTACTTAATTTAGAATTGATGGAGCTAAGAATGTTCTTCTATTTAAAATCCGAGGCGCGAAAATATCGTTTATGCATTACACATATGACTCACCACCAGTTCTATTTGAATAATGTCACGACGATTCGAATGGGGGCTCCCCAATTTATCTTTGCCCATGGCCCCAATTATTCATGATCGGGGCCTTATTTTAAATACTTTTCAATCACGTTTTTAATAATATATTTTTTAATTGTTATTTAACAAATTACTACGACCACTTGGAAAACGATTTTTTTTTTCGTAAGGTTAACCAAGAGCTAAAACTTTTGTCAACGAAAATAATCTAAATTGTTCAGAAAATATATATATATATATATCGTGGAAAATTACCTCTGTTTCTTTAAGTCTATTTATTTTCTGACCAATCAGAACGTTCCATAGCTGTTTATGTGGCATTCTCACTTGTCAGAAAATTGATAGCTTTTAAAATCAGAGCAAATTTTTCACATATTTTTAACTGTGTACTAATTTTTATATAAAAAGGAAAAGCAGTTTTTAATCACATGCAACTCGCCCCTCAATAAATTAAATTAGTTCAATTATTCGGTTATATTCACTCTGGAAAAAAAAATCTATAAAAAATAAAAAATAATAAAAATAAAATGCGGATTTTCATTGCTCAAAGCAAATGTTTGAATACTTCCCATTAAATTAATAAAAATGAGTAAAAGCATCATTTGCATGATGACCAAAACGTATCTTAAATAATAACAGAGTCATATATTACGTACGCCGTGTATTTAACATTAATATTCCGGGAACAATCAGAAAAAGAATAAAATGCGGACATCACAAGGAATCAGATATACCTCAGATATCTCTATTCTCACCGAAAGCAACAACCATTTTCCAAATGATAAAAAAAAAAAAAAAAAACCTTCTGTGTAAGACAGTTTAGATTGTTTGTGTGGTTTGTGACAGTGTAATCATGTAACGTTTTCCTGTTATCTTCATAAGTAATTAAAATTCAGATTTCCGTTACAGAAACTTTAATTCCTTGAATAACATACTTTCAGCAAAACCTACACGGCGACGGCTGCTCCATAATCTGACTTCGCTCAGTTAAAAGACAATCAGATATTAAAACTAAAAGCTAATCCCCCATCACAGATAATATCTTTAAAATGTTTTTCTTCCAAACAAAATTCAGAATTATTCATATTTATAAGTGTATAACATATCATCGTGATAATCTAAAAACTAGTCAGATGTGGGCACTCTAAACATTTTTTTTTTTTTAAATCTTATTTAAAATCTTAATACTTCTATCTTAATACTTCCTGAAAAATGCAACATAGCAGGACCACCGGTTAAGTGGTTTACATCAAAATCTAGTCAGCAACAGTCTATATATATATTCTGCATAACAGCGCCACCTGTTTGGAAATGTACATCGAAAACTAACCAGGATCAATTTTTATCAAGTACTAACAGAATCTGAATTTTGATGAAAATCCAAGCATTAGCTCTTGAGATACAGCTATTACGAAATTGTGAAAAATGCAGCATAGCAGAGCTACCTGCAAGGAGATTTACATTAAACAACATTAATAGATATCAAGGACTAACTGAATCTGAGGTTTGATGAAAATTCGTCCATTAGTTCTTTAGCTAGAACTATTGCAATAATCATGAATAATGCAGCATGGCAGCGCCACCTGTTAAGCGATTTGCGCCAAAATGTAATCAGCACCTAATTATATAAAGCACTAACTGAATTTAAATTTTATGAAAATCGATGCATTAGTTCTTGAGATAGAATTAATGTAGAAAATGTGAATAAGAAGCATAACAGTGACACTTGCTGAACGATGTACACCAAAAACTAATCAGCTTCAGTTTATATCAAGTTCTAACTGAATCTAAAGTTTTGTGAATTTCCGTGCATTAATTCTGTATATAGAGAGCCCACAAAAATTTTTTCACATACATTCTCACAGAGTGAAAGATTGACAAACAGACATTTTCTAAAAACCATCAAATCGTATTCAGAGACTTCTAAAACGCATAAATCCATCAAAAACTGGATGTCAAATTTTTCTCACGAATCCAATACTTCTTGTAAAGTTAGAAGAAATTAATAAAAATAAGAGGAAAAAATTCCGAAATTAAAAAGCTAACTTACCAATAATGTACCTTTTATCATCTTCATATTTCTAAAAATAAGGAAGCTTGAAAAGCAAACAAAAAGCTTGCTTGAAATGTCTATCGGAAATATTTTTAATCTAAATATTGAAAGGTAAACAAACTCCATGAATGAAATACAAGAGATTAAAAAATGATTTCTGGATACAGTCAAAGATAGCATCAATATTCAGTCAGATTTTCAAACTCAAGATATGAATATTTTTGCATATTTTGCAATGAATATCACATCTTTTACGCATTCTATTTTTATTGTGGAATGCAGAAAAAAGAAATGAATTAACTAAAGCGGTAATTCAACTCTTGAATTTTTTAATTTAACGGGAAACTTTAAGAGATTTAGTATAGTAAGAATTTCTATGTAATCTCGTTCTAAAGAATAAGGGGAAATTTTGTTGTAAATTTATTTATTTACGCAGTAGAAAATATCTTGCAACAGAACGGAAAAATTCCGGTAACAGAATTGCCTGAACTACTATCATTTCGCGGAATTTCCTTGATTCGGGTACAATGCTGTATCCAAAATATTATCTATTACGGATAATTGCTGAAAGTGCGCTTTCAGTTATGGTATGATATTATAAGCTTAGCTAAATTTTTACATACTTAACGTGATGTATATAAATTCTATAGACTATATACAAGGCTGTGCAAAAGAATTCGTAAGCACTACTGAGAATAAGCGTGAATTGCTGAAAGATTTTTATTATTATTATTATTTAGTAAATGGTTGTTCTTCTCGGTTGAGAATAGATTTTTTCGTTGTTTTCGGAAAAAACGGAACATTTTCTGGAATTTACGGGAATTTTTTCATTAAAAAATAATGAATTGTATTATCACCACGATTGCCAGTGCAATCTACGTAAAATCGTCCTTTTTTTTACAGTGTAGTTGTGTAACAATTACTATCACATAATTTAAAATAACACTAGTATTCGTCTCATCATGTATCACACATAGTATTGTAACATTGTGATACATTGCTTACTTCTTATATGCTTAATTTTTGTACTAATTGCTCTTTCTAAATACGAGTATCACTATGTCCCAAAACCAGTCATTACAAACGCGTTCGCTACTCTAATTCTGAAATACTACTATCAAAACTAGATCACATATGAGGAACGATGACAGACAGGTACAATGTCCGGCCACATTTTCAATTCCCTCGGAGAAATTTCCGAGCACACATCTGCGATATCAAAACATTCCGCCTCTATAACTTTCATAAAACTAGATTTCTTTTTCCATTATTATTGTTTGGCCGCCCTTAGTTGTCACGAAGCCGCTTCAAGGTGAAGGTTACCGCCACACATCCAATTCGGAGTTTCTTTATCATGACCTAAATTGCCTGTTTTTTTTTTTCACTGCATTTTTTGCTATGAAACATTGTATCGTTTTTCTTATTTTTTTCGTTGCAAGCTTTCCATGCGCGTCCCCAATTTCATATTTTATGGAAGACCTTAGGGCTAGTAATATAATACACTCACTAAGAAAGATGTATGTTTAATGCATATGCACCACTTTTTTTTCTGTTTGAAAAGTAAATGTGTTTGTTTATTTCGAAGATCCTTTTAAGAGTTTATAAAGCAATGGTAACTAGTTTCCTAAACACAGGTGTTTTGAACATTGAGAAATTTCTATTCTTCGAGCAATATTCATTAGTCGGAATATTGTAATTATAATTAAGACATGCTATTTGTAATAATGACGAATAATAATATGTGTTACGATTCAAAGTAAACAGTTACATTACTTTTGTTTTCAAAAACTGGTCGAAATATAATTAGTGACTGTCATTTAACTATGAAGTCGACAACAGTGCGAATTCGCACTGACCAAAAATTCAAATCTCGACTTTTTTTAGGAGGCAGATAATGTTGAGCAACCAGAAAATCATCGTTTTTATCGCAGCAAAAAAAATTAATGTATATTCTTCACCAATGAATGAAACGCAACAATTTTACTTTCTTTACTTTCACACAATCTTATGGTTTGATAAAATATTCTAATACACGTATATTTACTAATATTAATCAATTAAATCGTAAAGAGAAAAGTGGCTTTCGAAAAATATTAATATTGAAACATGCATTTTGAAAGCACGATTTTACAAATATACTTGCATATATATGTTTAATGCTCCATATTTTGTTACTTATAATGCTACATTTTACACTGAATCTAAAGTTGAAAGTATATGCAAATTATTTAGCATAATTAATGGCTTTTCTAATCATATTCACTAAATTTCACACAAATATATATATATATATATATATATATAACCATTAATACTATTACAATATATGAACCATTGAATTTAATAACTTATAGCACATTGAACATGGAAGGAAAAAATAAATAATTAATATGAATACAAATGTAATTTGTAGAACCAAAGCTGAATCTTCAGGTCCCAAATACTTTGGAACTACAAATGAAGTGGCAAATACGAAGTTTCATCTTCGTATTTGCCATGAAAAAGCAAAATAATACGAATTTGGGAATACCAACACACACAAAACCAAAGCCAAATGAAGAAAAAACATCAAAAACAAGACACATCAAAACTACCAAATTGGATAGCAAAATAAAAATAATTATCGTTAATATGATAATAATATATAAATAAATGAGATAAAAACAGAGTAATGTGATAACAGAAAAATTAAACCATACATATACATATTTATTTAATACACAATTGTCTGTGTCGAAAGTCAGACTAAATTGAGGTTTTGCATAAATTAATACAAGTAAACTAAAAATATACATAATTTCAAGGCTCTATGATTACAGTCGTACCTCGTTAACATGAACCTCAAGGGGAATCAAAATTTTGTTCATGTTAACAGTAATTCATATTATCATCAATTCTTTGTATTCGTCTTTATAGGTAGCGTTGAATTCAGACACTTTTCTCTGGAAGGGACTTCTGTGGCTCCGGGGGGGGGGGGGATTACACTTTTTTACCATTGAAAACACAAAATCTCAAAATTTCCGGGAGGGACATTTGATTGCTCCGGGGAGGAATGTCCCCCCCAGCCACCCCCTGAATTCAACACTGTTTATAGGGGACTGTGAAAACAATTCATGTTAAAAGTAATTCATACTAAGCGTGTTCATATTAACAAGGTTAGACTGTATTAGTTTTTAAATAAGAATACACGCAATACCAAAAAATCTATTTTTAGAAAAAGGCTTCAAAGTTGGCTTATAATATAACGCAAATGCTTATATGCATGATTAGCCATAACTTCTGCTCTGAATGGTATTTTTATAAAAGTCTTTTTTACAGTAGATTAATTTATCGTTGTTAATTGTTTAAATATATTATAAAAGATCAAAATTAAACTACTTTTAATGCATTTCAATTACATAAATTTTATTTATTTCAATGCACAGTGCTCGTAGTACTGTCATGGGCGTTACATACGTTTTGCATTATTTTTATGGAATTAACAAACTGACAATAAAATTAATCTGGCTAAACTAAACAAATATTTTACAGCTTTTCAAATGTGTGAAAAAAGCGTGCGTTTATAATGTCATCATACTTTTCAGTCTTACTTTTATTAATTTCTCTTTTCTAAAGGAGAAAGTATTGTAATCGATATTTTGTTAACATTTTTTTTCTGTTTTTCGATGGAGTTCTATGGATTATTACAAGTTCTATGGATCAAGGTCCCGAAAAACATGTTTAGACAAAATGTCTCTCTGTCCGTCTGTCCATGTGTCCGAATATCAGCTTTGCATCATAAAGTGCATGAAGTTATGTATAGAAGTGAAGCAACATTTTATGTTTTTGGCTATGGCCAGATGGTCATTGGTCATCCTCTAATTTGGAATTACTCCGCCGGAAAAGGGCGCTATAATAGCGATTATTATGCTATTTTCATTAATATACCATCGAAAAATATATGGAATTATGCATACAACTGAAACTATTTTTTTTTCTCATTTTTCTGGTATGACGAAGACACCCTACTTGAATTTGGAAATTTTCTACCTCAAGGGAACGATGTAACCGCGATTTTTGTGGCATTTTCAATATTTTACCATCAAAACGTGTGTGAAGTTATACATAAAATTGAATCAAATATTTTGCGTTTGTTTTTGGCTATAACCAGAAGGTCCCCCGTGAATTCGGGAACAATCCGCTGGAAAAAGGCGCTGCAATAGTGATTTTTTTTCTCAATTTTCATAGTTTTGTAGTACATCGACTGTTTATGCAGCAATCGACAATTCGTATCCAGCTAACCCGGAAATTCTCAATCAGCTGGAATATAACCGAATAACGAAAAATATTTATTTTCTTAAGTATTATGATTGAGATTAAGTCGTTTTTACTTCCATTTGTAAAATGAAGCTGAAACGTAGACTGAAAATCAAAGTTGGTGCAGAACTGAAGTAATAACACTTTTAGAAATAGTAACATCTTTGAGAAAGAAAAAAGTTTTGGGATTGGCACATCAGACTATAGTTTTTATTTTTTTATTTTAAAAATTGACATTAAAATATTTTCTGAATTATTATGCATGGAAATTTAAACACAGACAAACTAATCTCCTAACAAATACACCCCCAGCTATTTAAATGTTTGAAAAAGTAGCTATTTTAGAATAATTACAGCTTTATAACATTTATTTTAATGTAATACATTAATTTAATTTATAACATATTTCTGTTTTCAAAAACCGAGACTAAAAAAGTTCGGACAACAGATTAAGAAATGCATACGGACAAAATTCCTAACAAATTGGCTAATCAAAAAACATACTTCAAGTAATTTAAATATTAAAAATATATACCAATTTGGCGCAATTACGTCTTAATACATTTGTTTTGAAATCGAAACCGCAATTTCCGAAAAGAGAAAAATCTACAAAACCAGCCTAAAATTCATTTGCAATGAACCGCAGCAAATAAAAAGGAATTTTGTTAATAGTACTATTCTTGAATTTCATTACTTCCTAGATATTTATTTATATAAATAAGCCGCCGAATGAAAAAACAAATCGCTAGAAAAACATAACACAACATTTTTTAAAAATTTCCTAGGCAAAAAACATACTTACAGTAATTTAAATTTGAAAAAAAAAAATATTCCGATTTGATCTAATTACATCTCCAAACACTCTTGCTTTTTTAATTTACAAACCATAATTTCCAAAAGGGCAAAAAACATACTTCCAGCAATTTAAATTTGAAAAAAATACATACATTCCAATTTGATGTAATTACATCTCCAAACAATCTTGTTCTTTTAATTCACAAACCACGATTTCCGAAAGGGCAAAAAACATACTTCCAGCAGTTTAAATTTGAAAAAATATATACCAATTTGATGTAATTGCATCTCAAAACACTCTTACTTTTTTAATTTACAAACCACGATTTCCGAAAGCGGCAAAAATCTACAAAAATAGCATCAAATTCTAAAGTTAATTTGCACGGAACCACTTCTAATAAAAAAAAACTGATTTCATTAATGCGATTCATGAACTTTTTATTGCTTCCTGAACATATATTTATACAACTAAGTCACCGAACCACAAAACAAAGAGCTTGAAAGACATAATACTTCTCTTTCCTCCAAAATAGTTTAAAATTAATCTCAAAATACAAGAAATTTTATCATTAATACAAACAATAGCTGGTGTAAAAGGAAAAAATCGCTCTGTTACGGAGGTATTTCTAGTGATAAATCGACCAACCGAATCTAATACGACATTTAAAAGAAGAAATGAATCACCTGTTACATAAATATTTGTTCGGGTTCAATGAATTCACTTTCACTGAATCGCTTTTATTGAATCTCATTGCATAATTTTATAACTCTTGAAAATTTTCTCTCCTATTTCGATTGCCTACTGTTTGATTCCGATGTTATTTTTGTTCTACTGGCCGTAGTTCCGGAAATAATAATAATAATAGTGATTTCTATTTTTAAATTTGAAATTCCATATGAAAAATTTTCAACTTTTTTATCAGTTCTGTCATTACATTGTGTGCAGTGAGTCTTATTACTTTTAGAGTTGTTCAATAATTGATCTCTAGTTTCAATAATAATAAAATAGCTCAATTTTTTAAAGGAAAAATATATTACGTTTGTTTATAATTAAAAACGATTACAAAAATATAGACAGTTTAATTTAAAAGTTAAAAAACCTATACAAGTTATTTAAAAATAACATTACACATAATATCCTTATGAATTAAATGTCCTTTAGCGGAATTAATTCATATCGATATCATATTAATTAAACTTATCGGAGAAAATATCGCCTTTTTAAAAATATTTTTAGTATATTTACATATTTTATCTCTCGCAAATCTTTACAAGGCTCCCTCTGTAATTTTAAATGCAAGTAGCTCAGTTTTCAAAGAAAAGGAATAATGTATATATATATTTATGAAGTACGTTAAAGTACCTAGACAAGACAATGTTGACGACACAAACTTGAGAATTAATAACTTTTAATAAAGTTTTTGATTAAATATCGATTAAATAAAAATTACTTATATTAGGGTATTAAACATCTCGGTTTTTCAATCGAATCCCACTTTTAGGCAACAGACATCTGCCTCTTTCGACAGTCAGTCAACAACTCACTTCTACACTTACATTTTAACATTTTCTCAACGTCAAACGTGCTGATAATTTTATTTATTAATCGGTGACTCTTAACACACGTCACAGACTATGTTCGTAGGAAACGCTGATGCAACCTGTAGCTATGAGCAGGCTGTTACTATGTGCCTGCTACATTCACATATATGGTATCCAGTGCAAAAAGTGTCACACTATATATATTAAAGAGGCTAGTCGTATATTGAAGATACAATCGAAAGAGAGCACCTTTAATTCAAGTAACTTAAACCCTAAAATTGTAGCCCACGCCATAGAAACAGATCATTTTCCAGATTTTGAGATGGCCAAGGTCATTAAATAAAATTTTAACGGATGTAAAAGCTGTATTTTTCTGGAGAGATGGTTCACTAGAGCGTTCAAATACCCACTGAATGAAGGTAGTGTCCTCCCACCGAAATATAGTATTTTAACCTGACTCAATTACCCAGCTCCGTGTTTAATTGTTTGTGGCACATGATCTTTACTGCAAGTTGAGTGGACAGTATTCCTGTGACTTCGCAATTGGTAAAATGGCAATTTTTATAGCCTCGAACCAAAATAATGAATAAACTCCATTTCTTTATGGATAATTAACTAGCAATAAATGCTAACTATTTGCATTCTTTTAAGTGTAAAGGAAATTTCCTGTATGCGATAAGTACAATGAATAGTATTCTTGTGACGTCACATTTGGTAAAATGGCTGTTTCTATAGTCTCGAACTGAAAAAAGAAATAAGGTCCATTATGTTATCGCTCGTGATTTTGTATTTATTCACATTACTGAAAAGAAACTTCGAAAAAGTTCGAAACATTTAATGATTTTTATGTGATTTTTAACTATTTAATTAAATTGTCTGCATTTTTATAATATTTTTAATACTTCAAATTTTATTCTTCTTCATTTTGAAAATTATTTACGCCAATATAATAATATATTAAGAAGTTATGAAGTTTCATTTGTTATATGGTCCCGGTGCCCCTAAAAAATATGTTTAAAAGTAATACAGTTCCATGCAAGTTATTGCTCTATATTTCAAGCAATAGTAATAATGTATAATAATAATTAACCAGAGGTTTCCACTTTAAGTTTCCTATCACATACGCCAAAGTAACAAATCTTCAAAAGAAAAAAAAATGATAAATTTAAATTACTATACTGGCCTCGAGACGGTTTCTAAAACATGTTTTCAGCAGAACGAATTCTTTCTCACTGAATCGCTTTCAATTAAAACTCGTTACATAATTTGAAACTCTCAAAATTCTCATTTTTTATAAGTTGTTTGCTGTTTGATTCAGATAATTGTGTTTATTTTTGGAGACTATTATTTTAGAGACTATCAGGATTAATATGAGGGAAAATTCTAAACATTTTCTGTTACTTGTGATAATAGATCAGAAGTAACAAGTAACGTTATAACAAGATTAGACTCTAGACCTAAATTAAAAATACTTAAATTTACCTTTGTCTTTCCTTTATATATTAAAAGATATTGCTTTTTTATAAAAATAAAGGTTAAAAAATTTAAAGTCTTGATTTATGTGAGTCTCCTCGGTTAGACCCGAAATTGTTTATCTTAATGATGAAACAGAAGCATTATCAAATCCGTCAAAAAACATTTCTCTTGTATACTTTTTATAATTGCTTTCAATCCGCAACCCATCTTTTCTGTCATTCTAACCGTTGACCAGGCCCCTACGTGCCAAGTTTCCCCAGCTGCACGCGTTTTATACCTGGTATCGGGGCGGATAACCATCTAATTAAAACGCAATATACCTGACGAACGGCTAGATCGTCCTCTTATCAGCAGTGCCTACTGTTTTGTTATGAACTTCGTTAATACGGTTACTAACATTGATATGTTATTGTCTGGCATTTCCGCATTGCTACTCACGTTGATCTCGTAATTTAGAACCTTGATCACATGACCAGACCTTCACCTTGCAAGGCACCTCCAGAGATATAATTCATAAGTAACTTGATGGACATTGCACCCATGACGGATTTTGCATGCACCAGGCGCCATTACACGTAACCATGTACGTACATGGTATGATACATAGCACAACCAATTTTCTCTACGCAAGGCTGGGAAAAAACTAAAAATTTGCATTCCCTGCAGATTTTTTTCTACACAAAATATCATCTTAAAATAGAAATAATGTATTCACCAATTTTAGACGATAGGGCGCAAAGCTGAAATCTATGAAAAATACATTTTTCTTATATATTTTAAAGATTTAAGTGTCTGTTGTTATTGTATCTTAAATTTTTACATAAGCATTCATTATCATGGACATAACCTTTAAAATAAATTATCAGACTGGTCGGAAAACAAATGCTTATTTTCCAATTAGCCTTAAGCTACATAGACTCTTAGCAATAAGGCTGAAAAATACCAGGCTGGTTGAAAAAGGCAGATGTTCTCTAATTAGCCTCGTTCTTTTCAAACATCCTTTGATTTAAAAAAAATCACTTATCTAAATTAGCCTGAAACTTAAGGAATTAACTTTTCGTCATCAAATCAACGACTGGTAAGTTAAAACTTTCAATGTATAAAATTTCATAATAATTCAGGAAAAATGGAGGAGTAAAAGACAGAGGTAATAAGAGATAAGCAAATAAGTTGACTATCCGAGATATGCATTAAAATATATAAGATATATATTTTCGTCATTAAATCAAAAGTTCGTCACCTGAGAATAATAAGGTTCTATCTGTGTTTTTGAAAAAATTTACTTATCGATATAGAAATGCTCTCTTTGTATCTATGAAGACATTTCTGGATTAAAATAATACCATAATATAATCGTAATGTCATATGTAAAGTATATACAATATCACTTTGATGAAAAGTGCGTTCGTAGATTCAAATAGAAGCTTTCTATATCGATAAGTCATTTTTTTCAAAAACACAGATAGAACCTTATTATTCTCTGGTGACGAGTTGATAAAATAAAACTTTCTGTGTATAAGTTTTTCATAATAATTAGGAGAAATTGGATTAATAAGAGACGAAGTAATAAAATATGTAATAAAAAATATTTTTTATTTGTATATGCATTAAAATGCCTAAATGTAAAAAATACGCTAAAATATACTCTGAACTTTTACCATATTACTACGTATTCAACAAAAAATCTTAGTATTTTTATACGTAATTTTTCGTCTTTAAAACATACTTTCATTTTAAAGTGTTCCTAACAATTCAAAACTTTTCATAATAAAATTTTCTTACCAAAAGCTCTTGCTTTTCAATAATTCTTGTTTTTCAATTTTTTAATTATATAATAGAAGATATATATTTTTTTCTCTTTCAGGAGAAATCGAATCATAGAAGGTTCCTATCCAAGCATGATATCATATCACAGTCAAAATTTCAGTGTCAAAATAAACCTTCAGGCTACTATGCTGATCCACAATATGACTGCAAAGTTTTCTATTATTGCCAAGAGGATGGCTCAAAAATAACTATTCCTTGTATTTTAGATACAGAGAAACACAAAATATGCATTTTCAAAGATGTCGTTTCTAATGCCTGTGAAAATTCTGAAATATATCTAGCACTACCAGAAGATTTGCAAATCAAAAATGCCAAAGAAACAACAGCATCAACAATTAACAATACAACAGACTTTAAGCTTTCTAGTGTGCTTCCTGTTCCATTATCACCCGAAAATAACCATTCTACTACTCCTCTGAGTTTAGATTTTGATAAAAGAAGCAAACCAAGTTCATCATTTGATACTAAAGAAACGGATAGCATTTTTGAAGTTATTAACAGTGTACTCAGAGAAATACGGACAGAAGATGACGGGAAAATTTCTATTGATTCTAAAGCCTTAAAATTAAGCCCAGCTTCTTTCCGTAGAGGTTCGAGATTCCAGGCATCGTCCATAAGAAGAGACGATTCAGAAGATTCCATACAGAAGAAAGATAACGCAAAAAACGGAGATACTTTCTTAGTGGAAGTTTACCAAAAAAGAAATGGAAAACTGACTGATGGAAATAATCATTATTACAAAAAATCAAAAAAGTTCTTTTTCGTACCGAAGCTAGAAAATAAGTCCCCGGGGACGCATCCCCGTCGGAAAAAGCGAACGGTTGTTGAACCATTAAGTGTAAGTCGGCCATATGCTGTTATATACGCTAAAGTTCCTGATGTGGCAAGATCTGAAATTCCAAGAGCTGAAAAAAAGTCATCCAATCAACGACTGGTAAGTTAAAATTTTCAGTGTATAAACTTTTCAAAATACTTAGGAAAAAGTGTAATAATAAGATTCAGGGGTAATAAAAGGTAGGCAAAAAATAGTCTATCAAGATCGACGAACCTATGGCACGGTCAATTATTTTCGGCACAACCAATGCCGTAGTCAGAAAAATATTTCGGAGGGGGATTTGGACTATGATTTTTAATGTTGTCACATTTTAGATAAGTATATATTTATATTTATTAATTTTTTTTTACTAATTTGATAACTAATGAAATTAATTTTACTCATGGAAGACTGTTTAAAATCTTATTAAAATTTATTGTGAATTCCAGTATAATTCAATTTAATGTAATTAAAGAAAAACTTAAGTATTTTTCATTGCAAATAAAGTTAAAATATCATTCAGATTATTCTTTGGCGACAAATTGACTTTATTGACAATTGAGCTAATGTTAGGCACTTTTTAGATATGATTTTAAATGTTATATTACTAAAAAAGGTCTTCCCAGTAGCTTACATCGGGACAAAATTTGGTTAAATTTGTCCCATTGGCTACGGCCTTGGGCACAACGTAGTTTTAATTTCTCAAACCAATAAACATTAAAATATCTCGAATAAAATAATATTGAAATTTAATTAAATATATAAATTTGACTAGCTACATTTCGCTGAATTCGATTAGTTCAATTGGCAGCCATTGTCATACAGATTGAAAAGAAACTATGAAAGTAATAGCTCAACATTCAATATTAAATTCTAGTTCAATATTGGCTCAAAAATGTTTCAGTTTATGAGATTGTCGAAAAGTAAAAGGAAACATTTCATTATAAGACATTACAATAAAAAAAATTATGGCGTTAAATTGGAATTTGATTAATTAATTATTATCTAACATGGAATAACAGAAATACTATGTTTAATTTACTTTATAAAATACAACACCAAACATTACACATATTTTTAATTAAATTTTTAATTAATTAACTTTTTTGTTTGTTGACACGTCAAGATCACGAAAAGTACATTTTTGAATAAAATTAGCAAGAGGTTGTGAAAAGATTCGCCATCCCTGGTCTATTCTTAGTATTTTTGATATTGGATTTTTTTGCCAGCAACAGATTTAATCAAATTTGCAAAGCCCTGAGAATATATCTCACTTTACTGAGCATATGTCAGAGAACTTTTTTCCTCCTTTTTAATTTCAAACATTCTTACAATAGATACTTTTGTTCATTGAATTGTTTTATTTTATATCAAATTCATATACTAGGAAAATTGTGCAAAATCGTTTTATAATCCATGGTACAACTTAAGGTTTAAAATTCTATTCAATTCTTTTATTATCTTTTCTTATGCATGTCTATATATGCTCACCAAATGACCTGACAAGAGCAAGATTGAATAAAAATTAAAAGTATAAGATTGTTATGGAATACGTTATAAACATTAATAATTCCTGAGAAAATCTCTAACTTTTTTCCATTTGTCATTCATTAATGTTATTTTATATTTGTTCAAGGCACAAAATCAAATGCATTGTTCTCTTTGTAGCTCTTTATTTATTTATTTTTTAACTTCTTCTCTATTATAAATTACATTTTTTCCGCTATAAATTTATAACTATGCTTCATAAAAATACCTTTTTCTTTGCAATTTTCTATTTACTTAAATAACGGTGTCTTCATCCAATTCATTTCCCACACAAGAGTAATGTTTTTGCCGTTTATTATTAGTGCTCATTTAACTTTATTATTATTGAACAAATCAGTTATTTAGTTATTAGCAAAAGCATTAAAATTGTGTCTCAAAATTTAAATAATACATGAGGAGATTCTGCTACTAAGAAAACTCGACTTCAATAAATTATGATTTTTTTCGTTCAGAATATAAGCTAAACCGATATACTAGTGCAGAGTCGATAATCGATAATAGTTTGATTTTCTTATATAGATTTAAGTAAGTATAACTAATTTAATTTCACCAAAGTCATATTAAATTTAAAATTTGGAATTTTATTATTATTTTTACTATTTATGCAGTTGACCTCATTACAATGCAATACTTATGCAATTTTTAATGTAATCAGGTTTTAATGAATCGCAAAGAGTCGAAATGTGGAATAAAAAGCTATAAAATATCTTTGATTTTTTTTTTCTAACACAATATAGAGATGAATATGCCAAGTGGTTTTATGCGCATAATACCGCATTTACTCGTGTATAACTCGCACTTTTTTTCAAATAATTAGGGCAAAACTCCTAGGTGCGCGTCATACACTGTAAAAAAAAAAGGGTCGATCTACTAAAAAAAAACTTTAGTGATCCTTGTAATTACTAAAAAATTTTTAGTAATCTTAGTCGGTTACAAGAAAATCTGTAAGAATTACTAGAAAAAAGTTAGCAACGAAGAGAGTTAATAGTTTTATATTTTTAATAACTATTACTAAAACTCACCTGGTGTGGCCTTGATAGCATAGTAAAGACGCCAGACTAAAAGGTCCCGGGTTCGATCCTGGTCACCGCAAAATACGCCCCGAATGTATGTAGTGTAAGTACTCGTTAGTAAAGGGATTATGAAAATCCTGTCGGAGCAGTTAGCAATGTTTGGTGCTGCCATCTATTGCAGTTTTGCCGAAAATCTTCCGCTTCAGAAGTCTGGATGCAGCTCGAAGGAACCTCCTGCCCTTCAGGCGCACGTAATGGTTATTAAAAATAATTTTGGAGCTATTACTAAAATTTTCTTGGTGGCTCATACTAAAAAGTTTTAAGTTAGTTATACAAAAAATTCTTTTGTTCAGTTTACAAAAGAAATGCTTGTTTCACTTGCAAAAAAAGAGTTTGTAATGGTTACTAAAAAATTCTGTGAAATACAAATTTACTAAAAAATTTTTAGTAACCTCTTGAATTTTTTTTTACAGTGTACACGGAATAATTTTTTTTACGGTTGGATGTAATCACACGATATACATAGAAAACAAGAAATTATTCAAAGAAAACATAATCACTCGGAAAATCTTACTTAGTAGAGGTATTAATGCATTTTTATTTCATTCTGTCTTGTTTTCTGGCCTGATGTAATGTTTGTTTCGACTTTCTTTACTGAAATTCAGTTGGTCATTCTTCAATAGCATATCAAATTTACGGTGCGCATTATATACGAGATTTTTTTAAAAAAATCACCATTTTTTCTTATAAAGTACGTAGTGCGCGTTATACACGCGTGCACGATATACACGAGTAAATATGGTATTATGCGCTTTTAAGTGCGTTTAGAAGAAAAAAATATTTATTACTTAACATGCATAAGAAATGTTATATCCTTCTGTTTATTAATACGTACCTTATTTTTGTTAATTTTTCAGGATATCCTTGAAGTTCCATTTGCACCAGCCAGAGTACCAGCCGATGTCCCCACCGTTCCTATTACCATTGAAACCCGCCGGAAAAAGAAAAGTAAAACGAAGAAGAAGCCAAAAAATATTTCGCACGCAATATTCCTCCCAGAAAATATTTTGCAGGAAACTGGAAATGAGCAAGCATCCGAACAACAAAATGTTCTATTTTTTGCTCCAGAGGACACTCCTAGCGTCAGTTTACAAAATACTCGAGACAGAACATCACCTAATAATCGACAAAGGCCCCGTCAAAACGCGGTGCAATCTCAACAAATAACACCACCTTTGAACAGCAATTCAGAATCACCACAAAATGACAGACAGCCTAATTATCAAACATCTTTATCAGATCAAGGAACAATACCGTTACAAATTCCAAATTTTCCTGTTCAACCCACAACGTTTTTGGCCGATTCTGATGTGGCACACTACTACTTTCCTTCTGAAGATATACTCAACTCAGAAAATTTCCCTTCATTCAATTTACAAGATCAGTTCGTTAATCAACAACAACCACGAGTACCGCAACACAATTCTTATATACTTCCTAATAATGCATCACCTCAATCTGCCAGACCTGCCCAGGCAGAATCACAAACAAGGCAGCAAGACAATAGTGCGCCGCAAAACATTAGACATACGCAAAACCATCAACATCAAAGTATTCCACAACAAGAAAATCCCTCATACCAAAGAAATAGGAGCCCCAATAACAATCAACAAAGCATTAGGCAGCAAGATAACGTTCAACAAGTAAATAGACCTCAAAATAGACCGCAAAACATAAGACAACCAGAAAGTGCTCCTCCTCAATATTATAGTCAACCTGAATATAACCCGCAAGCATTTAGACAACAGCAAAACAATCCGCAATCATATCGGCAGTCAGGAAATGTCCGTCCTCACACCATATCACAACCAGAAACTATTTTAATTCAAACAGTCAGAGAACCAGAAAATGTGCAGGCGCAGACCCTTAGACAACCAGAAAATGTACACAGTCAAACAATCAGACAACCAGAAAACATACTTGAACCAAGACCGCCAGAAAATACACAAGCTCATAATTTTAGAAACCCAGAAAATACGCAACCACAAGCATTCCACTATACGCTAGGTCAGCCACAAACAGTAGGTCAACCTGAATTTATACAGCCTCAGTCTCTTGGTCAATTAGAAAATCTGTATCTTCAAAACTTGCCTACTTTTCCTTTCGTACATGATGGACTTCAACAGGCAATAAGACAACCACAACCTGAAGAACCAAAAATTGCACAAAATGCAAATAATCTGCAAAACTCTCCTAGCGATAATGAAGATAAAAAGAAAAATGAAAGAGACAGAAAACCACCTCAGAATCTTCACACATTCTCTGGTTTTGATAGTCCATTTTTTCAACAATTTTCAAGTTTTGGATCGCCAAATTTCCAGAATTCCTTTGGTCAACCTGCACCTCAGCCGTTCGATATACTCTCTCCTAATACGATTCGTTACCAGGAACAAACTGTCCCGTCACAACACACAAATCCTGAAGAGAAATCGCGAGGGCAGATTCCTCAACAAGTAGAAAAACCCCAAGATCAAAACATACGTCACTTGATTTCTGAAAGGCCACAAAATTTTGTTCCACAACAGTACGGAAACCAAAACAGGCAACAAGTTCACAATAATAGAAATCCTGCAAACAACTATCCAGGATCAAGTGTAATAAGTCAACAGCAGCCCAATTTAAATCCAAATTTGGTTGATTCAGAAAGGTAAGTACTGTTTTCCTTTGTAATCAAACTTTAGAATTTAAAAAATATATGAATGGAAATTTGTAATTTTCAGTTTAAAGTGACAACACCAATTGCTCGTCAGTTAGATTAAAATGTTTCTATCTGTCTCACCAAAACTTTATCAGTCTTCAAATAAATTACTTTTAGGGATTGCTCCAATTAAATATCGATGTATTGCATCAATCTTAGAATAGAATATGGAATATTGATAATGAATCTTAAATAATCACGCAGCATCTAATAAATACTGGTAGAAAAAGTTCTATATACCTTTCTAAAACATGACAAATTTAGCATTTCGAGAAATATGTTTGAAGTAAATTTAAGTAGATTGTCACGGTTTTCTCAATAGACATTAAATATTGTTTCATTGTCAGAGAAAATTATTAAATATACGTACATAAACGGTCCATTTCGCAGTCCATTTCGAATTTAACATACACTGCCCGAAAATTAAAGGATCATCCATAAAAAAAAAAAAAAAAAAAAAAAAAAAAAAAAAAAACACATATATATTCCAGTCATTTTTTTTAAAAAAAATTATAGTAAATGTGTCTATGTAGCGTTACAAATATATAGTACGATAAAAAAAAAAAAAAAAAAAAAAAAAAAAAAAAAAAAAAAGGCTGTCTCAAGCATTTGTGGATATTTCAAAAATTTCAATATTTGAAACTTGAAAATTTTAGCAAATTTATTTTATTGTAATATTTTGCAATATTAATAGAACGTTGGTCTCTCTAAACTGCTAAAATAGGTGAACATGTGCTTGGCATGAGATTTACAAGAATATCACGTAAATTTTGATTCAGTATTTCCTACTACTCCACCAAGTCAATTTCTTTATTCTCGAAGGGTCAGGGGAGGTGCTTGACCAAGAAGTATGTCTCCTTATACCCAGGATTCTCCCTGGCTTTTGACCAACATTAGCAATTTGGCGAATGAAAAGGAGAAAATAATCGCCAAATTAAAAGAAATGTCAGCAAAGTAGAATCTGCGTGAAACATTAAAAAATGTATCTTTAAACCCTTATTGTATGCATTTTTATCAAAATATTCCAAAATATTCAATGTTTTTTGTAATTCCTTATAAAATAGGAATTCGACTATCTGCTACAGAAAATCTTAAAAATAAGTACATTGTAAATAATTACTGATTATGTAATTGTTTCAGACATTCTTTTAGCAATCTAAATAAAAATTTAAAAGAGCTAGCTTTGATTTACCGTTTTAAAAATATGCACAAAAATTGGCATGAGATTTCGACTCTTAACCGATAGAAAAAAATTAATCGACTAATGATATTTTACATACAACTAATGTACGGCAAATAGCTAATCTCGACACTGCATTCCAAAACTTTTCTCCATTAGTCGCCTCATATGAGTAATTTTGTTTGTGATTTTACTGGTGCGATGCCCACACATAGATAGTGATTAACTGGCAATAAAGAAATACCTATCGCATAAACTAAACTGGTGTTGAGCTTAGTATCTTTATAAATAAATAAATATAAATGACACGGGGCTACCTGAATTTCGATAATTGAACGAATCTCGAATATAATGGCACACGCACAGAAATTGAGCACTCGTAATTTGGCGAATCCGATTGTTCTTTTCATCTCCAAATGAAGAATTTTGTCGCAATTTGGCGCAGTGGCGAGCGACAGCGAGAACTCTGCTTATACCCTGTTTGCACTGAGAAAGTTAAGTCACTTAACTTGAAATTTTTTGAAGCGGTCGTACACGGAATCAAAGTTTCTGAAACTCACTTAAACCTTTGATTCTCTCTTAACTATGAGTTGACTGGAAATCTGTCTTCTGGATATTTACTTATTATTTCTGAATTTTAGAATCATTAATTCTGATTATTAAATTACTGGAGTTGAATCCTACAAATAATTATAAACTATTTCAAGTTGTCATTTGTTTACCTCAGTTGCTTAACACGTGTATTTGTGGGGAGTTTTTTGTAATGAAAGGCCGAAAATGGAAAATGTTGAACCTGTTATTTCTTCCCGCAAAAGAAATTAGAAGCATGGCGAAATTAATTTTCTAATTGAAATATGGCAGGATAATTGCTGAGTAAACAAAAAAGAAGTTAGAAGTTGCAGTTACAAATCTTAGAATTTATGCACATGGCGAGATGTCAGTTTGGCCAAGTTAAGTAACTTACAATGTTTAGTTAATGCGAACAGGTGAAGCCTAATTCCGAGGATCCCGCATAAAAAAATTTAAGGGAGCTCAGGGGTTAAAAACTTTTCAAAAAATCGATTTTTTTTATGATCTAGTTTGATTATTCAATTAATTCTTAACTCAATGCAAAAAACCGCATAAAAATATTTGCATTTTTAACGGAGTTATAAGCATTTATGTATCAAAACTTTCATAGCCGCACCCATATCATTTCAACTTTAAGTCGCGTTTTCTCAAAACTTGAATTTTGATGACTAACACCAAGATTTAAAAAAAAACTATTTGATGGAATGGCTTAATTGTTTTTTCATGCATATAACATCATTATCTATAGAATGAATTAATATATTTTAGACAGTTTAATATTTTGAGTATTTTTAATGAAAAAAAAGTTGTATTTTTTAGTGTTTTTTTTTAATTTTCAAATTCGAGATATTTTTTAATAATGTTTATTTTAAGTGATAGTTATATCCTTAATTCATCTTTGATTCGAACCTGGGATGTATTGGCTGAAGTACAGCCAATACATCCCTGGTTCGAATCCTGGCCCGAACTTTTTGGACCCAAAACAAAAATGGAAAATTTACATCTGTTACAATTGATTTACCGATTGAAAAATCGTGTTTAAAATTAATCTAAGACAATTGTATTGTCTAGAAAATTGTATTATTATTATTACTATGCCAGATTTATTACTATCCTAAATTACACACATTTTAGTTCATCAAACTTATTTTTAAATCATATATAATGATTTATTGTATCAAAAATAAAACATTTAGATAAATTTTAATGGGTTTATACATATACATATATTGTGTTAAAAATCAGATAACTATTTAAGTTTTTTTCTGTCATTTATGATGTGATTTCTTTCTTTTTTTAAGACCCAGTCCAAATCACGAAAACATCAGACCTCAGACCTATGTTTCTGTTCCTGAAATTTCCAGACCTCCAAGAAATAGAGGCAGGACAACTGTTGCAACTGCATCCACTACTCGTCCACCAACTAGACAACGAAGCAGAGCTCATCAAACTCCGACAGCTGAACGCTATAATGCCGGAAGGCCACAAGAAAATACACGATTGCCTCAGAGATATCAAGAATCTGCGCAGTATTCCAATGTGAACAGAAGACCAACTCAGTCCCCTCGAACTACTTCAGAAGTAGTATATCATCCCCATTATGAACCAGAAACAGCTGGTGGACAAGTTACGAATGATGTCTATAATCGTCCTCCAACTACAGTTACGCTATCAGATTTGAGATCCCGACAAACTCAAAAGCCATATAATACAAGAGATGACCAAAGAGATATAAATCACAGTCAAAGGCAAAGAGAGAGACATTATGATTCAAACAATAGACAAACACATCCTCAATATTCAGCATATCATCAATCTCCAACTACACCTCTTCCTTCATACACCCCTCGTGAAAGAACGCGACGACCAGAAGCATATCAAAATCGTGGGGCATATCAACAAAATTCTAGACAGATAAATAAAGAATCTTCCAAGGCAACCGAAGCAGATAAGCCTTATTATAGACCAAAAACTACTCCGTCATCGTACAGTAGATCTAGGGCAAGAATTTCAACTGCTAGAGAACAGCCAACGGAAAAACTGCCAGTAACAAGTATGTATTTTGTAACATCTACGCCTCGAGTGCGTACAACTGAGGAAGCTTCCTATTCAAGAAGACCTCATCGATACTCAGAAACGCAACATGAGAAGCAAAGAAGTCGACCACAAGCGCAAGTAGAAGGACCACCAAATGATTACGTTAAGGCGGATCCCATCAGAGAAGAAATTCCCCTACCCCATCGGTATTATTCGAACCAACCGCCTAATCCAAATTATGAAAATGATGTTAATATCATATCCACAGCTGAAGATCCAGATGTTCGTCAACGTGCAACTCCTGGAGGAAGTGAAAGAAGACCAGGATATAGAGGTACATCACTGAATGAAAGACCGAGATATAATCCAGACATAGAACATGGTTTTCTTCCTGTTTCTGAGAAACCTCCGAGGGAACGTATCTATACTACTCGAGATGCAGAAAATGAATATTATCAGACGCCAAGGACCTATGACAGAGAATATCCGTATGCTACAAGTGCCCCAGCACGAGAATATGTTACGCGTGTTCCTGAAAAAGAATATCTGTATACTTCAAAAGCTCCAGAAAGAAACTACCCCTATGTTCCTAGAAATACAGAGAGAGAATTGCCATATACTACCATTGCTCCAGAGAGAGAGTATTCACGTTACTCTCCAGCTCCAGAAAGAGAGCATTCACGTTACTCTCCAGCTCCAGAAAGAGAGCATTCACGTTACACTCCAGCTCCAGAAAGAGAACATTCACGTTACACTCCATCTCCAGAAAGAGAGCATTCACGTTACACTCCAGCTCCAGAAAGAGAGTATTCACGTTACACTCCAGCTCCAGAAAGAGAGCATTCACGTTACACTCCAGCTCCAGAAAGAGAGCATTCACATTACTCGCCAGATTCCGAAGAACCCTCATATGCACCAAGAGCACCGAATAGACATAGGGAACGAATTAATGCAAACAATCATGAAAACCGGTATCACAACCATTATGAAGAAATACCAACAACTCAACCAACAACAACAACGACTACAACAAAACGACCAACAAAAAAACCAAGACCTCCACCACCTAGACCCACGTTTCCACCTTTCCCGACATTTCCACCTCCACCCCGAAGACTCACTACACCTCCTCGACCCCAAACTGAAGCTCCTAAATATGAAAATAGACAACCTGAAACTACTGAACACGTAACGGAATATTCAGTAACTACTGAAGAGACAAAACCTGATCCGAACGACGAAATTGAATACAAATCAGACATATCTGAACCGAGGTATGTAACTGAGAAGTATATTCAAACTTCTACTCCAGAAGTCACAACCAGGCGGAGGAGTCGAAAGAGGCGACCACGACCAAGGCGTCCAAAGACAACAACTCCCTACACTGATGATGAAGACCCCATACAAGTTGAATCAGTTACACAAGCAACAACGCGCAAAGAAATTACGACACGATCGACGCCATCAAATTACAATCGCTGGCGACAACAATCATCGGCCACCAAAAGAACAACTACCACGACACCACCATCAACCAAACCTACTACCGAAAATTCAGATAAGGCAGAAGAATACGGAAGTAGGTTAAATCTTTTTGGAAGGCCTCGAACAAGAAAACCAGTTTTTAATCCACGCCCTCAAACAACAACGGCGGCTTCCTCGGATTCTAATGATCGTAGAAGAGTTACAAAGTCCCCAGTATCTTCAAGGACAAGGAAACCTTTTGTAAAGAAAGTTAAAAAGAAGGTATCTACAACCACTGAAGCACCGGATGCAACAGAGTCAATAGCACGAAGTGACGAAAACAGCGATAGTCTACATTTCAATTCGGATATTAATTTGCAAGAATTAGAATCTGCTACCCAAGTATTAGTCGAAAATATGGATGATTACGGGACAACTGAAGCCTATAAAGATGCTTTAGATACAATTACAGAAATGTCAACAATAAGTTATCAAGATGAAGAACTTGTTGATTATAAAGACAATTCTGAAACTGGTGAAGGTACTCGTTCACTTTCACAGAAATTCCAAAACAGATCCCGTATTTTGAAATTCGGAAAACCTCGACTAAAAGCTACAGATACGCCTCTAGATTTGAATGAAAAAGAAAGTACATAATCAACAGCGGAAACCACGTTCAAACTAAAAGATTTGAAAAAAAAACTATTTTCAGATTAGAATAAAAGGAAATTAAAAAGAGAAGCATACATGCATACAACAAAGCATTGGCGCTTCTAGAAAACGACAGAAAAGAAAGAAAAGTTCAATATACACTTCGAACTAAACTCAATTCTTTGTATCTTCTACATTCTCTAAATGCGTTTATGCAACTGAGATGTACGTGTGTAATTAAATATTCCATTATATACATGACAAAATCAATATAAATAAGTCGAAATTTAAATAACGTAAGGAAATGTGGCCAGAAATATGTTTATAAGATTTGTAAATTTATAGTAATATGCTAGTGCATAAGAAAACGTTCGGAGCAGTTATTCTCCATGAGAATCTCCTTTAAAATGTATTAAACGTATTTTTATAAACAGCTAACAATAAAATGTGTACGCTTTAAATTATATGTATGTTAGTGTAAGCATACAATTTTTAAAATATAACATTTTTACTACACATAATTCAGAAATCTACCTCAAAAGATATTTATATTAAGTTGTAAATTGAGAAAAAATAATATTTGTTGGATGTTTAAAATCCTTTTATCATGTAGCAATATTATGGTGTATCTGTAATGTTTCATTAAATAACAGTTATGCAAACTATCCACATGCATACGGTATTAGGATGCCTTATTTATCGAATGCGTTAAAAAAATGAACGTAAGTTTTAAAATTTTAGTACATCATCCATTTAATTCAGCAAGAACATGGCGGAAAAAGACGATTTTAAACGCTTAAAGAGTTACAAATACTGTAGATCTTGATGGCAGACTGGAACCTATATTTGTGATGTGCCAAGAAATTTTCGAGAGAAGCTAAACCAAATGAACTTAAGAATGTGTTTGAATAGTTTATCACTGCACTGTTTGTGAAAGAACTTAAATAAAAAGGCAAGTTGTTGCTATTCGCAGCAGTTTCAGGGACAAGGATGGATTTAACAGTATTAGCTTTTTTCTCTTGAACTGTTTTTCGTAGAGATATTTAAATTAAAACTTTTTTATAAAGCTATATGCATCGATGAATTCCATTGACATTGCAACATTATTCTTTATTTTAACGGTTATCATCCTTACTGTTATTAGAGTATTGCAATGAAAACATTGCTCATAAGTAGCATATTTAGTATTTAAGTAGCATCAATTATTGGTAGCAATGTATTCGTTGCAAGTTCAAGGACAATCGTGACATCTTTTGTTTATGTTGCAGCAATTCTCGTATTAGATTGGCGAACTGTGAATAATTCTCGACACAATCTTGAATGAAATAAATCTAATATGTGTATATTTTGTAAGTGTGTGAAATAACACTGTGTTCATCAATAAATTTTATTCAAAATGTTTATATTGTAGTTATTGTAAGATAAAACATTCGAAGTTGATTATGTAGTAATTAAATACTTTTATTTTTATCGCAATAATAACATAAAATATTTGAAAAAACATAGCATCAATACATTTAGTGCCGCACAGTGGAACGTTTTGACAATCTAGGTAGACAAAATTATTTTTTATGAAGTTTAATTAGTTTTTACAGATGATTTTTCGAATGTACCCCTAATTAAATACTCAAATAGCGATAAATAAATGGTTTATTTAACAATAATGTCTGAAAATAAAAATATAATGCATTACAAAGAATGTATTAGATACTTATTTTATTATTAAGTAAAAAAAATGCACATATGTAAGTTAACATTCATTTATTTTTTACGGTACTACTCTGTTATCCCGTCGACCGATTTCGCCAAATCATACAAATCGCCAAATTGATAGTCAAATTATACATATTGACGTAATTTTTATTTTAAATAACAAACAAACAAATAATTAGTAGAATATTAATAAAAATACAAAAATAAAGTCAAAATAAAAATCACTCAATGACGTTTTAAACACGTGTAACGTATTTAATGTCATTGAACTGACATTCACGATCATTTATTATTGGCATTTAATCTTATAATTTGGCGATAGAATTTTGGTCGACGGGATAACCTAGTAGTACCTTTTTTACTTTTATCTATTTATAATTGCTCGAAAAATCTGTGTAGTCATCCTGAAAAATAAAAAAAAATTAAATAGAATGATATATATATACATAAATATATGTATTTTTTGTTTGACCTTGTAAAAAATATTAATGCTATCCAAATTATTCTCAGTTGGAAAAATGCGTTTATTTAAATAAATAACCTATCTCATCAAAAACATAAATGTGAAAGAATGGCAAGTTCGTTAATGGTTTTGCTAATAAAAGAAGTGAGATCTAATTGCAAACGAAGTTCTTTCGAAGCTCTTTAAATCATAGCTCCTGTCATGCATAATGTTCTTCAATTGCTTAAAATGATTTGTTATGTTTACTTGCTATTCAATAGAGCGACTTGGCAAATTTTCAGACACTAACTTAAATCTTTGAGTCTGACAAGGGCACCACCAAACATGGTGCACACAGATTTTGATGATTTCAAAGTATGTTGTAGGGGTCATACCACTAATTATTCAGCTGAAAGGATTCTTTCAAATGGGCCTTAGTTTTTGAGAAATTGGGGGTCAAAGTTCAGTGTATATTTCAAATACTTATTAGTACGAGCGCCGGAATTCGTGGCGTCGTGGTAACGTACGAGCCTGCAAGTCGAAAGGTTGCGGGTTCGAATCAGTCCTCGGCCTTTTACTAATTTTTATGTTTTTTTTTTACACTTTGCAAATTATAAGCAGAATTGAAATTTCTACAGCTTTGAACCTTTTGATATTTTCTGAAGAGGACAGTTTACTTTGTCAACATTTTTTTATTATTATTTTTTCAAAATATGGTGAACTGACTGCACTTCAGGGTTCAACTAAAAGTACATTTTGCAATAAATAAATAAATAAAAATTTGTATTTAATTAAAATTTTGAAAAAGTATAAGAAAATTTCAATATTTTAAAATCTCCACTACTTTAAATATTAATATTTTTAGGTTAATCAGTCACTTTTTTTCTTTTCAAATGTGTATTACACAATATTGTGCTTGGATTTTTAGCTAATTTAATACTGCATTCAATATAATTTATATTACTAAAATACTTAATTCGTGATAAATATGTTTAAAAATATATTAAAAGTAAAAAAAAAAAAAAAAAAAGTTTAATTATCATTTGTAAAAGTGGAAAAATAAGACCAATAAAAAGAAATCTTCATTTATTCTGATAATTACGGAGGAAAGTAGACGATTAAAAAAAGTATTTTTATATGTATTATAAATTTTATCTCATTAAACAGACGATTTTCGTACTGCAGTTGAATTACGGAAAGAGTGTTTTGATTTGTTATAAAAATAGATGTAATATATCATTTCTTATTTGTGCAAACGATAACTTATGTTCATGTTGAACTTTGGAGATAAATGTATTTACAGAAAATTGGAAAATTGAAAACTTGGATAACTGGTAACAACTTGCATTTTAACATTACTGCATTAATATTTTATTATTTTTTCGAAGATACGCATTACTTGAATAATCTAATCCTAAAGACGTTTAAAAAATTGCACCCGAAAATTATTTTGTATTATTTATACATATACAAAAAAAGGCAAGTTTTCATTTAGAATGCTATAAAATAAAAAAGCGATAGAAAAAAAATCATTATTTCAGGATTGTGCTTAAAATAAAAAACGCGAATAATAATTAATAAAAAAAAAGTTCTAGGCGTAAACTAGTTTTGTAGTTTTGTCAATAGAAATATTCGTTTAAAAATTGCAGAAAAAAAATAAATTTTCATGAAAATATTTAAAAATGTAAATGTAATTTATTAAGAAAATATCAAAAGCTGTAGGAATTTTGTAATAAAAATACTTAAAATTCGTAACGTATAAAAATACAAAAATAAATAAATAAAAGCCGATGACTGATTCGAGCCCGCAACCTTTCGACTTGTAGGATCGTACGATACCACGACGCCACGGATTCACATGCGGCTCTCGTACTAATAAGTATTTGAAATATACGCTGAACTTTGACCCCCAATTTCTCAAAAACCAAGACCCATTTGAAAGAATCCTTCCAGCTGAATAATTAGTGGTATGACCCCTACAACATACTTAGAAATCATCAAAATCTGTGTGCACCATGTTTGGTGGTGCCCTTGTGAGTATAATTTAGTCTAGTATGTCATTGGCAAAGATTTAGTTAATCAAGTATTCGAATAAGTATATCGAAGTTAAGGTATTGATAAGTTAAGGAAGTGATTAACTTTAAGTTCCAATGAACTAATTAGAGAAATTTGAATAAGAGAAAATTTGCCAAGTCGCTCTATTGAATAGCAAGTAACTTAACAAATCATTTTAAGCAATTGAAGAGCATTGTGCATGACAGGAACTATGATTTAAAGAGCTTCGAAAGAACTTGGTTTCCAGTTAGATCTCACTTCTTTTATTAGCAAAATCGTTAACGAACTTGGTATTCTCTCCCGTTTATGTTTTTGATAGGATATCATTATTTTTTGTCATATAAGTAGATAGTTGTTTCCTTTTTGAAATAAATAAGCTTAATATTAAATTACCTTTATTTAATATTAATTAATCTTACAACTTTTTCCTGCGTTTACGCACTTTTTTTTTTTTTTCGTTTCATTTTCTATATTTTCTTGCACGTTTGAAAATACAGGGAGTATTACAAAAGAATCATCGGGTTTTGAATAATTACTACGTGTGAACTTGGAAGATATTTCCATGACAATTCAAACGAAAGGGCGTTGACTACAGTTTGGCGCTGCGTATGTGTCATGCGCGTGTGGTTGCCATGGTTGCTGCGTGAAAGTCATATTCAAAATGGTGACTGGACAGCAGAAAGCGTTTTGTGTACAAAATTTTCAAAGTGTGCATCGCTTATAACCGTTCAGAGAGCATTCTGGAAGGCATATAAATGCAAACCACCAACTCAACAAAGCATTCTACGCTATTATCGACAGTTCAAAGAGACCGGTTGTTTATGTAAAGGCAAAAGTGTGGGCTTGTTGTGCAGGGCCGGCGCCAGGAGTGAGGCAAGTGAGGCAGCCGCCTCAGGGCGCACCGTAAAAGGGCGGCATTTGTCTCGCATATTTTGTATAGGTAAAATAGACCAAAATATCAATAAATAAACCAACTGATGACTATTCACGAAAATTATAAAAAAGTTTTGTTTAGCAAATAAAAATGAAAATCCGGTGTTCCCCCTCCCCACGAAAAAAGCTGTTTTACCATGTTTTGGGGAAGAGGGGGGAGGGCGCATTTTTATTCTGGTGAAAAATTAGATTTTTTTCTTCAGCTAAAGTGTACAATCGTTTGCTACGTACTTTTTAATTCGGAATCGAATGGCAATTCCGCAAGACGATACGGTTATACGTAACGAAGTTAGGCAGGTTTTATGAATGCAAAGTCATAAATGGTTTTATAGATAAAAAATTATGAATACACAGATATTTTGACAACTTTACTAACCCTGAAGAAATATGCTGATGCTGATTTTGATTATTGCTGTTTTGAGGACGTTTAAAAAATTCATATTATTCGACATGATTTAGAGAACAAGTTTTGGACGTAAAATAAAGTTGTGCTCAATAATAAAACTTAACTTTCAACATTGTACATTTACAAAACCTACCATAACTTTTATGAAGAATGATCGTATAGACATGCGAATGATCTTATTTGATAAGGAATAGGAAAATACCTAACAAATGATACCCACTTCCCCTAATTTATAACAAATGAAGTATCCCATCCCTCGATGTATCCCCCCCCCCCCAACAAAAGAAAATCAAGGTAAAGCTATATTTTGGGGGGACTCGTCGGATTTTCATGTCTAGTGACAAACGTTGCTCTTCCCTAAATTTTTGTGAATGTGAATGGCCATCAGTTGCTATTATAAAAACCTATTTTATCTGAATAAAATATAATTTTTGCCATTTTATTCGTGAAAAGTGCCGTTATTAAAAAATTTATCATATCGACTTGCAGATGGTGTCATTCAATTTAAAAGAAAAAAATCCATACGAAACGATACACCATATGATCTAATTAAAAAATGTAGATTTCCCTAAACCCACGCTTAAAAAAAAATCCTCCTTTTGCTTCTTAAAATACGTAAAACTTTCTTTTCGGGGGATTCCTCGTATTTTCATTTCTAGTGCCAGTTCTTTCCAAATATTGGTAATTGGCTATCAGTTGTTAAAAAAAAGAAAAAAAAAACTATTTTACCTGTAATATAAACTGAATATATAATTCATTTATAGATTAGGTTTTAAACTTTTATACTGGTGTATTAAACGTTGTCTTTCAAGGTTTTTTTTTTTTTTTTTTTTTTTTTTTTTTTTTTTTAATCTTTACCGATTTTTGGCGAGATTTTCAATACCATTTTTAGAGGATTTTATCATTCTGATGCAGTTTTTTATATTCGTAAAAAATGTTTTATACTTTTAGTCTAATGTAGTGCATTTTGTACATCACGATTTTAAAAATTTTTGCAGTTTTTAGCCTTTTTTGCGTTTTGCGGTGATATTTTGACATTCACAAAAGGCTTCTGTTCCAGACTAATATATTAAATTTTGTCTCTCGCGGTTTTCAGAGCGATTTTTTGAATAATTTCGCTTTTTATGCTGATTTTTTTAATATTCGGAAGTGAATTCCTGTTAGAATGCTATAGTTCTCATTGTAATAAATTTTGTCCACTACGATTTTGAAAGGTTTTTTATTTCCTTTCTCGATTTTTCGACATTAGTAAAAAGAAATATATTTTAATATTTAACATTAATATAAAAAAATTCTTTCCAATAAAGTTTAATTACATAGAGTTATTTTTGAAAATTTTCCGTCATTTCGCAGTTTTCTACGTTTGTAAAATTAGTTCGGTTTTAAACTTTTAGCCTAATATAGTGGATTTTATCAGCTGCTATTTAAAAAAAAAATAATGATTTAACATACGACTATAGCATTTGAATAGCACTTTATCGCGTTCTTTTCGGGGCGATATTTTGACATTTAAAAATGAGTTCCGGTTAGGAAAATACATTCAATTTTGTTTTGCATTTTTTAAAACTACTTTTAAATGATTTTTATCGTTTTTCGGAGTTTTACGGTGATTTTTAACTTTGTTGGAAGCAATTTTCTAATATTTAGTTATTTTAAATGCCATTTTCAATACGATTGTTGGCAAGTATTATTTTTTATTTTTTTTTTCTTTTGCGTTCTACTGCGAGTTTTTGACATTGTTTACTCAAATTTCTTTTTCAAAATTTTAGCCTAAATATAGGCAATATTTGTCCTCCGCAATTTTTGAAGTGATTGCGATTTTCAATGCACTGTCTAACATATTTTAAGGTCCGTAATCTTTTGATGCACATAAAAAGGATTATTTTTCAAATATTTAGCCTAATATTATATTAAAGCGTCCTATGGTAATAACACAACGTTAAGGTTCTACCAATTTTCACAGCTTAATTTAAGATTTTTTTTTTCCAAACAAATACGTGATTTGATAAAACAACTTATTGGCTATGTATACGAGAAAGAATATTCTAGCAGATATGTATTCATAAAATGGATTGCCGTGATTTCTTGACCAATGCTATTTGACGTTATTACATGCAAACGAACTATAAAATATGATAGAATAATGACATGTAAATTATTTAATTCGAAAGATACAAGCTCTACAGCACTAGAAATTGACATATTTCTCTTACGTAACATTAATTGCGATATTAGTACACTGTAAAAAAAAAAGGTCGATCTACTAAAAAAAACTTTAGTGATCCTTGTAATTACTAAAAAATTTTTAGTAATCTTAGTCGGTTACTAGAAAATCTGTAAGAATCACTAGAAAAAAGTTAGCAACGAATAGAGTTAATAGTTTTATATTTTTAATAGCTCTTACTAAAACACAGTTGGTGTGGCCTTGATAGCATAGTGGTTATAGTAACGGACTTCAGGCTAAAAGGTCCCGGGTTCGAAACTTGCCACCGCCAAATACACCCCGAATGTCTGTAGTGTCTAGTTAATAAAGGGATTATGAAAATCCGGTCGGAGCAGTATGGAATGTTTAGTGCTGCCATCTATTGCGTTTTTGCCGAAAATCTTCCGCTTCAGAAGTTTGGATGCAGCTCGAAGGAAGCTCCTCCGCTTCGGTTGCACGTAATGGTTATTAAAAGTATTTTTAGAGCTATTACTAAAATTTGCTTTGTGGCTCATACTAAAAATTTTTAAGTTAGTTATACAAAAGATTCTTTTGTTCAGTTTACAAAAGAAATGCTTGTTTCACTTGCAAAAAAAAAGTTTGTAATGGTTACTAAAAAATCCTGTGGAATACAAATTTACTAAGAAATTTTTAGTAGTAATTTGTTTAGAATTTTTTTTACAGAGTATACACTAATAATCATTTGATATTTATTCATCTGACATGAAAAAATTAGCAGCACCTATGACATACAAATTTCTCTTTATCCTTTTTGGTTTTCCACAATGACAATAATGCTCTCTCGTGCACAAAATAAAAAACAAATCCTCTCCGTAGCACTAAAAAGAAACTACCAGAGTAATATTGAAAGTGTATAACGTTATGAACCCGGTATACTTATTGCGAGGTATATTTTAAACTTCAAACTACCTCAAGAACATATCCAAAAATTTCCACGAATTTTCCAAAAGTGCGTGAAATCCACAAAAAAAAATTATGTAATAAACAAAGTACTTCCTAATAAATGTACAATCTTCATATCAAAGAACTTACCTCGCAAATTTTAGATCGAGCGCTGACTCTTACGTGCTCTTTTCAGCGATAAGGTTTACAAATTGAATTAATAACTTTTAGCGGTTGTTTATAATTAAAATGACTTATAGTCCTTCTACTCAGAACCCGTAGGTACCATCTCTTGGATTCCTTCATAATTACGCATAATATTAGAACTTGACCTTATTACTCCAGGACACCTTACTTTTTATTTTTCGCAATTTATAATATAATATTTTATTTTATTTACTTTTTTTTTTCATTTTTTGTGTTTCGTGCCAATTTTTTTATATTCAGGAAATGAATCCTGTTAGAATATTTTATCCTACTGTAGTAAAGTTGGTCCTTGGCTATATTTGACGATTTTTGTGTTTCCTGTGATTTTTCCATGTCTTAATAAAATAAATCAGTTTTTAATATTTTAGCCCAATGTAGTAAATATTTTCCTTTTTTTTCAATAAAATTTATTTGGAATCCACAAGGTGTTTTTAAATTCTTCTAGTGATTTTTGGATTTTCTGGTGTTTCGCGGTGATTTATTTTATTTTTTTCTTAGATGCGTAAATAATTCCGGTTCAAACTTTTTAGCACATTACAACAAATTTTATCCTTCCAATTTTATAAATTTTCGGTAATTCGGATTAAAAATGTTTTAGCCTACTAGAGTAAATTTTGCCCTCTGCAATTGTTTCTTCATTTCGCAGCGATTTTTTGACATTCGTATTCGTAGATTCGGTTTCAAACTTATCACTAATGTTGTAAGTATTGTTCAGCAAATTTCTTTTTTTAATTTTAATCGATTTTCAAAATTATTTTTAACGTGATTGTTAGCATGTGTTTGCGCACTGCTTTTTTTTATATACATTTGTAAAAAAAAAAAAAAAAAAAAAAAAATTAGGTTGAAAATTTTTGCCTAATCGAAGTACATTTTATCTTACGTGATTTGCAATGTTTTGCAATTTTTATATTTTTTTTGCTTTCGCAATAAATTTTTGAGGTTAATAAAATGAAATCGGCTCCAAACATTTTTCCTAAACCCTTGTAACGTTCTGAATTTCCTCATTAGCACACTGTCAATAAAGGCAGATGTTAGCACGTGTAAATACCCTCTGACAAGTACGATACATTTGTGTATAATAAAACTTCAACTTTCCAATTATCTAAGCAATAAATTCCATTTGAAACCTCTCCAACTGACGTTATAAAAATCGTATTTCAGACCAAGAATTTAACGTTAGACAGTTTGAATATAATAAATCTACACTACTTGAGCTGTCTGATTTACCCTCTTAATGATCGGCGATTATCAAAGAAAACTGCTTTATATATATGCAATTTCAAAGAGGTTCAAGAGAGAATTTTTGGTTTTGACTCTGAAGTGAGTCGACCTAGCTCGCCAGCCGGGGCGCATTTTTGCCCCGTAAAAAGTGAAGTCCGTCACGGCCATCGTCTGTTTGTTATAACTGTGAAAAGGCCAAAAACCCACGTGAAACTGTGGAAACAGCTGCGGACAGAGTACATAGTGTGCTCTTATTTGAATCTTACTTCTATACATTTTTTCCAATTCTAATTTTCTTCTGTTTTGCTGTGCTGTGTGTTGCTGTAAATAAAGCTTTGCCAAAAGTCATCCTGGATTTATTTCAATACGTCACAGCAAGTTGAATTGGTGTCAGCAGTTGGATAAAATTTTAATCAGAAGAAATAGTGATTGGATTTTCTTAGCGGAAGAAGATAAGCAGAGTTTCATTTCATCTTTCCGAAAACGGAGGATTCCCTGATCCTTTGGCAGAGAAACGAACAATTGAAATTTCCCTGGATTACGTCGTTCTTCGCATGTGGGGTGAAACGGTTTTCTGACCCTCGACCCTTGTCAGCTGATAAAAAGAAGAAGAAGAGCTATTTTGTTGTGACCTACTTTCGGGAAAGAAAATAGTGAAACAGTGTGTTTCAGTGCCATGTTTTGTGATTGTGTGCGATTCTCCTTAGTGCTTAGTGAGTCTTCTTTGTGATAGTGAATTTTCCGTTCGTTTGTGGATTAAACAATTGCAGAGCTTCAAATGGGGTAAGTCATTCCATTTCAAAAAGTTCTTGAGTAAACAATTTTATGTATATAAAAAAGGAAAAATATTTATAGAAGAAATTTTTTTTGTTGTAAATGTTAAACTCAAAAATTGTACAAGTACACATAAGGGAAGCATTTTTTTTATATATGTATGTGTATAAAAGATCATGATTTTTTCCCTCTGATTTTTATGTATGTAAAATTTAAAATTTGTTTTTAGTTATTTTATTAGTTAAAATTTGTCTATATGTAAAAGAAAAAATTTCTATAGATATAAATATTCAACAGATATAAAAAGATATAAAAATTTTTTTGATATCTTTTGGAAGTTTTGATAAAAGAATCAGCATTAAATGTGTACATTTTGATTTTTATACGTAAATTTCTGTTAAAAATTATAAGTAGAATAAGGTAAAAGTTTTATTAAAATGGAGTACTTAGGCAAAGGTAAGAAAGATGATGTAATTAAATTAATCGACGAACTGGAAATACCTAGACTGGGCACCGAAACTAGGACTCAATTAAAGAATTTGTGAATTCAGATGATTACGATGAAGATTTTGTATCCGAAATATATGATAATATTTTAAGAGAAAGTCAGGAAGCGGCTGAGAGAAAGGAACATGAAATAGCTAGACAAAGAAATTTAGAGCGCGAAGAATTATTAAGAAAAGAAAATGCCGAACGTGAATGTAAAAAAATGGAACAAGAACGAGAGTTGAGACAGAAAGAGTTAGAATTAAATTTTGAATTAGAAAAATTAAAATTAGAGAAAGGAATCCCCGCATCGGGATCAAATTCAAATGACATTAATTCGCGTCCTTCAGAATTAATTTGAAAAAACTAATACCCGAATTCGACCCCGAAAAAACAGATATCAGTTTGTATTTGGTTTTGTTTGAACGACAAGTTAAAAGAGCTAAAATTAATAAAGAAAACTGGGTGTCCCACTTAATTAGTTTATTGCCAATTGATATTGTAACGATTATAGCAAGAGAAGCCGAAGATTTAGCGGAGAATTATGATCACATTAAATCAGTTCTTTTAAAACGTTATAAATTAAATGCAGAATCATTTAAAGTTAGGTTCTTACAGCACGTCAAACGTCCGAGCGATACATGGAAGGATTTCGGTTTCGAGTTACGAAATTATTTGCAGGAATAGCTTGCAGGTTTGGAAATAAATTCGTTTGAGCAACTCTCCGATCTTTAAATCGCAGACCAAATCAAAAAACGCGCTAAGCCAGAGATGAGAGAACACTTCTTAGATAAGTGGCCGTTAATTAAAAGTGAGGCCGAAATTACCGAACTACTTGATGGTTTTGATAGCATTCGAGCGTCGACGCCGAAGAATAGAGATAATAAGCATGAAAAAGCTCGTATGCAAATTGATGATAAATTTAGTGGAAGTAAACCCCGATATACTCCCTCCTTTGGCGTTACTAACACACAGGCGGATATAAATAGAGACAGGGCAATCGAAAGGAGAGTTAAATTAAAATGTTTTATTTGCAATTCGGAAAACCATCTAAAAAGTTCGTGTCCAAAATTGCAGAAAAAACCACCTTCAGGGTCAGGAAACAATCTCCAGGAAAAAAAGGAGAAGATTTGTTAGAAACATATACTTTTCAGGGAACTGTAAATGGACATAAAATAGAAATCTTAAGAGATTCCGGAGCCACGTTGGATTTAGTTTGTCGGAAATACATAAATCCAAATGATTTTTGCGGTGAGCAAATATGGATTAAGCAACCCTTAAGCTTGGATTTAGTTTGTCTACCGTTAGCAATTGTAGAAATATCGGGAGATTTTGGTAAATTACGGACAAAGGCGGCCGTGTGTGGAAACCACTTGAACTAAAATCGATATTTGCTAGGGAATAAAACGGCAGAATTGATTAAGGAAAAAACGGGGTATGGGTTTTATTTGGTGGGTCAGGTGAATGCCGTACAAACGAGAGCGCGTGCAAAGCGCATGGAGAAAGTTGTCGAAAGGGATCGGCAGGAAAAACTTGAAACGAAAGTTTCAGAAGGGTTGGATCTAGAGTCGAAGGATGAAGCAGGAATTTTAGATCCAACGGTAGAAGAGGAACCGATAGAAATTCCCGCTTTAGAGGCCGGAGCGCCAGAGTTAGAGTTATTGAAGATAGATAAACAAGGTTTTATCGATGCACAACGAAAGTGCGCGGAAGTAAGGGAATTGCGGAGCCGTTTGGATAAACCAAACGCGGAAAATGCAAATCGTGTATATTCGATTAAAGATGATTTGCTAGTGAAAAATCGCGAGGATCGATTTGGAAATGTGACGAGATTGCTGGTAATTCCAAAGCCGTTAAGTGAGACGCTAAAATCGTTGTGTCACGAAGGGACGTCGGCACATTTGGGTTGTACTAAATCCAAGGATAAGTTAAATAGATATTTTTTCTGGCCAAATTGCAATAAGGAGATGGAAAATTTTGTACGTTCTTGCGATTTCTGTCAGAAAGCAGGGCGGCCAAATGAAAAAAAGAAAGCCCCCTTAAAATTAGTACCAGTGATTCAGGAGGTGTTTTCCAAGTTAAACATTGACGCTTGCGGTCCGTTACCTCTGACCACAAATGGGAACCGTTACATTTTAACAGCGATGTGTATGGCATCGAAATATCCTGAGGCAATACCTTTAACAGATTTAAGTTCTGTGAAAGTAACTGAGGCATTATTAGACATTTTTTGTCGCATAGGTTTTTTTTCTGAGTTACAGTGTGATCAGGGAAAATCGTTTACCTCAGCATTAACTACAGAATTTCTAGAGAAATTCGGCATAAAGGTAAGGCATAGTTCTGTTCACCACCCACAAAGTAATCCTGTTGAACGATTTCATAGAACTATGAAACGGCTTATGAGAGCGTTATGTTTAGAGTCCGGGGCGGACTGGGATAAGCATTTGCCAGCGATGCTGTTAGCACTCAGAACTGTAACACATGAGAGTACGGGATACACTCCATCAGAATTAGTGTACGGAAAAAATTTACGCACACCAGAACATTAATTGCGGAAAAATGGCTGGAGCCACCTTTAGAAAACGATTTAGTTACGGAACATGTGTTCAATATAATTAACAGGTTGAAGCGATGTCGTGAGATAGCAGTTACGCGAATGGAAGATTTACAAGTCTAACGAAAGAATTGGTACGACAAAAATGCTATCAAACGAGAATTTAAAGAGGGTGACTTAGTTTTAGTCTTGGCGACATCGAGACCAAATAAATTATCAGTTCAATGGATTGGTCCTGGGACAGTAAAAAGTAAAATTTCGGAAACGAACTATGTTGTCGAAATACCAGGAAAAAAAGAAAAGACCCAAATATATCACGTAAATATGTTAAAACCATATTATACGCGACCGGAGCATGTGAATCTACTAGACTTCGAGATTTATCCTAAATCATTGGAAGACCAAGACTTAGATATTCCGTATCTAGAGAATGGTCCTATGGTATATGATTTTGAGGAAATAATTCGTAGCAGTGATTTAGAAAATCTATTGAGAAAAAGTCAGATAAATCAATTGCATGAGGTGTTAAATAGATTTTCAAAGTGCTTTTCTAACAACCCTGGTCTTACAGACTTAGTTGAGCACGATATCATTCTTGATAGCGATACTCCGATTAGGTCAAAACCGTATAGATTTTCTCAAAAACAGACTGATATTTTAAAAGATGAAATCCAGAAAATATTAAAGTTAGGTATTATAGAGGTAGGAGAGTCAGACTACACTTCTCCGATGATATTGGTAGAAACTCCCGGAAAAGATCCCCGGCCATGCTTTGATTATCGTCGCTTAAATAGGATCATTAGAACCGAATATTTTCCTCTTCCGAATATCGAAGAAAGAGTTGAGAAAGTATCATCTGCTAAATTTATAACAGTCTTAGATCTAGGTAAGGGGCACTGGCAAATCCCTTTAAGTCCAAGAGCCCAACGGTGCGCTGCTTTCTGTACAACCTTTGGTACTTTTAAATGTTTAAGAATGAGTTTCGGTTTAAAAAATGCTCCCTATTTCTTTAGTAAACTCATGTCCGAGTTACTGAGAGAATTCGAGGAATTTGCTGTTCCATAAGACGATGTTGCTATATTTTCAAATACTTGGGTAGACCATTTACAACATACAAGTTTGGTTTTGGAGAGAATTGAAAAGGCAAATTTGAAAATAAAACTTTCAAAGTGCAAGTTTGCGCAAAACCATGTCAGGTATTTGGGGCATATTGTAGGAACCGGTACAAGATCACCAGCGGAAGCAAAAGTAGAAAGTGTTAAAAACTTTCCGACCCCTAAAACGAAAACGCAGATACGCGCTTTCTTAGGTTTAGCCGGATATTACAGTAGGTATATCCAAAACTATTCGGTAATAGCTGCGCCTTTAACGGACGCGCTAAAAGGGAAAACAAAAAAGGGCGAAATCACTTGGAGAGCTGAATGCGAAGAAGCATTCCGCAGGTTAAAAAAAGAGTTTAACAGATACGCCGGTTTTGCATGCACCGAACTTTAAAAAAGAATTTTTAGTTCAAACGGACGCTTCAAACCGAGGCATGGGAGTTGTGTTAAGTCAAGAGGATGATAGAACAGGTGAAAAACATCCAGTTTTTTATTTAAGCAAAAAGTTCTCAGAAGCGGAAAAACGGTACAGTACTACTGAACGCGAATGTCTGAGTATAATCTTTGCAATAAAGAAATTGCATTACTATTTGGACGGTAGGAAGTTCAAAGTATTTACAGATCACAATCCCTTACGCTGGTTGAGATCAAATGCTAGTTCTAATCCTAGGCTTATGAGATGGGCTTTAGCCTTACAACCCTACGAGTTTGAAATAATTCATGGAGCAGGCAAAAACAACAAAAATGCGGATGGTTTGAGTAGAGCAGAAATGCTAGAGAAAAAAGAGTAAAAATCTTTTTGCATCGAACATTTTATATTGATATTCTATTATTTTGTACAGCATTGTTTAAGAAATTATGCAACTATAATATGTGTTTGTGATTTTATTTTTGAAGTAGCAAAGTTAGAAATGTTTGCAATTGCATAAAATCTTTCCATAAGAAAGTTCAGGTTGTTTATATTGAAATATAATTGTAAAATATGTGTATATTGTACTTAAATTGTGAACTTTCCTTATGGGTACTTGTGTTCATTATATTTAAAGGTTTTTTTCTCAAAATTTAAAGTTAAATTTTAAATTGGGTTAAGGCTGTTTGCCAGCAAATGCAGATTAACTCAAGATCTTTTGTTTGTTGACTAACCCTTTATATATGAATTTTTCTCTTAAGAAAAATTTTTGCTAAGAGGGGAGGACTGTAACGTTCTGAATTTCCTCATTAGCACACTGTCAATAAAGGCAGATGTTAGCACGTGTAAATACCCTCTGACAAGTACGATACATTTGTGTATAATAAAACTTCAACTTTCCAATTATCTAAGCAATAAATTCCATTTGAAACCTCTCCAACTGACGTTATAAAAATCGTATTTCAGACCAAGAATTTAACGCTAGACAGTTTGAATATAATAAATCTACACTACTTGAGCTGTCTGATTTACCCTCTTAATGATCGGCGATTATCAAAGAAAACTGCTTTATATATATGCAATTTCAAAGAGGTTCAAGAGAGAATTTTTGGTTTTGACTCTGAAGTGAGTCGACCTAGCTCGCCAGCCGGGGCGCATTTTTGCCCCGTAAAAAGTGAAGTCCGTCACGGCCAACGTCTGTTTGTTATAACTGTGAAAAGGCCAAAAACCCACGCGCAACTGTGGAAACAGCTGCGGACAGAGTACATAGTGTGCTCTTATTTGAATCTTACTTCTATATATTTTTTCCAATTCTAATTTTCTTCTATTTTGCTGTGCTGTGTGTTGCTGTAAATAAAGCTTTGCCAAAACTCATCCTGGATTTATTTCAATACGTCACACCCTCTATCCTCTATCCTAAACTGCGATTTTAACTTTTTTTCTATACATTCAGAAAGGAATTTCTGTTACGTACTATTGTTTGTAACGTTTAACAAACTGTTATAAATTTTATCAAACTTTATTAAAATTTTCAGCGTAATACATTACATTTATTTCTCCGCTATTTTTGAATTTTTCGCGACTTTTAATACAATTTTCAGCATGAGATTTTGACATTCGTAAAGGGAATTTTGTTATTAACTTCAACTGTGAATTTATTTGTGAAAAAAATTCCATTTAGAATAGTTTAAATAGTGTAATAATTTTTGTCTTTCTGCAATTTTTTAATCTCTAGCGATCTTTACTATGTTTTTTTTTTTAGTTTCGAGACAATTTTCCAACATTATTTAAAATCAATCCGGATTTAATCTTTTAACCTAATGTACTAAAATTTGTTTCCTTTTTAGTTAAATTTATTCGAAATTTGCTTATCAAAATTCGAATTTTTGTAAATTTTTGTAAATTTTTTTATGATTTTTTGTTTTTTTTTTTCGCTTTGTGGCTTTTTTTTTTGTATTTACAAAAGAAATTCTTTTTTAATCTTAAATAAATTTTACTATCTGCAGTTTTTAAAATTTTAACGATCTTTCATATACCATTCTTACAAGGAAGGTCTCCATACGGGCATACTCAGAAAAATCTGAAAAAATTACAGAATGTTCTTCTCATATAGTTATATATGTTTATAAAAAAATTTCGGCGGAACCTTCTTATAACGTCCGTAAAAGAATAATAAAAATTTCGTTTATTTGGCGATTTATCTCCGGTTGGCGAAAAAACGAAATTTTGAAAAATACGCTTTTACATTTCGAATTCTTTTTAAAGAAAAAACTTTCTATGTTCAATTTATTTAAATAAGTTTTTTTAAGTAATTTTAGTTTTGCATTTTTACTTTACTTTAAGCGTAATGTTGTCATATACGTTTATATGTACTTATAACAAAATGAAATTAATATATTTTATCATTTAAAACACAATTTAAATTGATTAAAATTGTTCCAAATTGAAAAATACACTATTAAAAATCTGCTGCATTTTGCTGCAACGCACTCTCTTTCTTGTATAGAAAACGGTTACTTGGCCGTGAAATGGAGCTTTATCATTGGTTGGAATAGAGATATTATATACAAGCGGTGGAGTGCGTTGCAACAAAATGCAGCAGATTTTTAACAGTGTATGACACGGTCAATTCACCGTGCTATGGAGCATTTTCATTGGTCAGAAAAGAGATATTCTATAAAAGTAGTGGAGTGACGTTGCAGTAAATGCTGCAGATTTTTTAACAGTGAAGTCAATTAAAATCAATTTTCAGATTCGTTAAAGTCGTCTGCTTTTGGCGAGGAAATGCATTGCTCGCCAAATCCCGCGTCGCTTTCAGCTTTTCACGCCAATTATTCCAAACTATTTTATTTTTTTACATATCTAATAATGTAATTCCGCCGCTAATTTTCACTGATCCTTTATTACCTACATGAGTAGTTTAATTCGTATATTTTTCAAAAAATTCTGAGTATGCCCTTAATGGAGACATTCATTGTTAGTGCTCCCATCCCCCTTTTTTTCTTTCGCGATTCGTTGTGATTTTTCCGCATTAGTAAAAGAAATTCAGTGTCAATATTCCCGTTCCAATTTAGCACATTTTATTGCTATAACGCACATCTTTGCTACAACGTTTAATAAGAATTTATGGAATGATTAAAAAAAAAAATATTTCGCAATTTCTATTGCGATTCTGAGTTTTGTGCAATGTTTTGATGGAACCCGGAAACGCAGCATCTCTCAAGTTAGCTGTATTAGTAAATTAAATTATTTTAGAAAATGAAAATGTAATTGTTTTCTACGTTGATTAGAGTGATATAGAAAACAATTTTCACAAAAAAATTAAGGTGAATTTATTATTGAATTAAATATTTCATTGTTGATAGTTGTGTGTTTGAAAATAATATTGTTAGAGTAAAGTTAAATCTTCATGTTAAACGTGTCAAATTGAATTTGAAATGATAATGTAATTTTCTGTGCACGTCATCATTTTTCTATTTAATGTTAATAAGATATTGCGAAGTTTGCTCTAAGTTTATTTATTTATTTATTTATTTATTTATTTATTTAATTTTTTCACTTTATAATACTGATTTTGACATTATAATGTGTGACTTCGTCAAAGCTAAATCCAGAGAAATTACTCGTTTCTTGAAATTCTGTCTTATTTTTAATAGCTCTTTTCTAATTAATATTACTAATATGCGATTTTGTGTTTTATATACGATTTTAAAAAGATAAATAACTTGTTATACTACATCATTATTTTTCTGTTTGAAATTCATACACAAATTTTATACGCAGTGTGACTGATTTTAAATGTTTGGCATATTTTATCTCAGTAATATTTATTTTAAAAACATTCTTTTACCTGTTGTAACAGAATTTTTTGATAATATTCACAACGTGCGTAATTTTTTGAAATGAAAAACGAGACAAAAGAAATTTTGTGAAGTGTTACTGTTATTCTTTATATGAGGCTTTCTGACTTTTTGTTTTTTTAATTTTAGTACAATATGATTTGTTAATTTAATTACAAGTTAGATGTTGTTAATTTTAAAAAGATGCAAAAATAAAATAAAATAAATAAATTACGCAATTTGATTATTTTAAATTCCTTAAATGTAAATACATTTTATAATGCATTCTATATTTACGCAAAAAAATTTTAGTTATTATATTAATTAACTTATTTTTTAAAAAGTTTGAGTAGTGGTAAAAAAAAAAGAGATGACTTCATAGGGGCGGCAAAATGAGGCTCGCCTCAGGCGGCGAAATCTCCAGCGCCGGCCCTGTTGTTGTGTTTAAGCAATTTGGTAGGCCTCTCCACCTAGCTGAAACTGCAAAGGTAAAAGTTCCGGCCGATTTCTTTAAACTGTCGGTACCAGCGCAAAATGTTTTGTTGGGTTGTGGATTTGCATTTTTATAGCTTGCGGAATGCTCTCTGGACAGTTATAAGCGATTCACACTTTGAAAATTCTAGTGCACAAAACGCTTCCTGCTGTCCAGTTGCCATTTTGAATCTCATCTGTCCAATTTCTCTCGACATCCTACTTTTACTAACTTCTCCCTGCCTGAAAAATCCCTCCTAAAAATCCTATCCTCCTATAAAATTTCTCTCTGTTGCATATCTTTATAATTTTTCAAGTAACGCTCAACTTCATATATGCAGGTGGTCTGAAAACACATCCTAGTAAACAACTAAACCCCTTTTACGATGTAAAGTGAGAATCGTGTTGCCGAAATGCGACATTTTTGCAGCTAACATGTTAATCCCACTACTAAATTTGCAGACATTCAAATATCACGGTGGACATATTTATTTCTTTCAAATCCCATATGCGCAGAGATTCCTACTGGAAATCCAATCTTCTGTCTAAACTTATAAACATTTTTGACAAATGAGCGCCCGACGCCCGACGGTGACTTTGCTTGGTGAATTTAAGAGGTGAGTGGGCTCCATCATGAATGTTTCAGAGCAACTTTTCGTTATTACATATCCGTAAAAGTTAGGCATCCTTAAGGGTGTTCTCAACTGCTACGCTCAACAAGCGCAAAACTTTTTGACGCATTTACAAACTCATTTTTTAACGGAAAGATATAGAATTGAAATGCCTGACTACACTGCAAACGCACTGAAACACTTTTGCAACACTAACTGAACATAAAATCAACACTTCTGACTAGAATCGTATTCGATTGTGCTGTTTCGATTATGCATGGTTCTGTTCATTTTTAAAAAATTGTGTAATTTTAAAGGCACCATCTTGAAAATATCTTGAAGATTTGTTGCATATGTTGTTTTATAGTGTACCAAATTGTAAAAGTTTACGATGTGTTATTAATTTGGGGACAAAGTGTTGTGCTGCACAACACTATTTTAAGAAACTATTTTCATCAACACTATTTAAAACACTATTTCAACGCAATAAACAACAGTATTTTTAGAACACATTTCTGAATAGCAATACTTTTGCAACATATTAAGAAGTTATTTCTAGAGAGCAGCACTTTTACAATATATTAAGAACACAATCACAACACAAAACACATTTCGCAACATAATAATGTGTTGTGAATTTGAGGACAAAAGTGTTCCAAAATGTGTTTATTTTTGCGTTTTGAGCTTTTGCAGTGTATGGAAGCGATTTCCAATTGAACCTATTTTTCCATTTTATGATAATTCAATAACCTATCGAGTTATAAGCTTTTTCGATGACGCGATCACCCCTTTTTCTCCTGCTTTTCGACCGGTTTTTTTGCTTTCGTCGGGAAATGTGCTGAAAAGTGTCAACTTTGAAGGCCTGTTATGAAAAATCTATTGTGTTTTTTAAAAAACAGAAGATTGAGTGCAATTAGATAGTTTTTGAATAACAACACCTGCTATTTTCATGCATTTCCGAACAAAAATAAATTAATGCATGTGTCACAAAGTTGCCCTTTTTGATTTAAGAACACCCTTAAATTAAAATCATGTGTTACTATTATTAATCAAAATCTGCATAAATATGCTTGTAAAATTATCAGTGTATTTATCTTGCTTCAATTATAAATAAAGTGTTTGTTATTTTAAATTTATAGACTCTTTTGTCTTCAAAACACTCCACTCTAGAGCCTGGGAAACTTTCAAATGTAAATAAACAAACAAATAAATCAAAAAATAAGTATTGCCAATAAGGAGTCGGACAATCGGTTTCAGTCTTAGAAACCTGTTTCGATCTATCCTTAATTATAATTTCAAAAGTCTGGTAAATATTTTGAATTCAGAATTCCGCAAAATTGACTATACCATTAACGATTAATCGAAATATTGGTACAATATACTTAATATAACTGTTATGATAGTGTTTTTCAAATTCACATTATTTTCTGAATTTTTATAAGTCGCTATTTCAAGCTAAGAAATTTTCGCTTTATTTAATCTAAGAATTTATAAGATGAATATTATTAATAGGATGATATCGCAGATATAAAAATCCGGAAACACAATCGCTCAAGTATAATTTTTTTTTTTTAGTAAAATTAACCCTTTAACGTTCATTGGTTTCTCTACGAAACCACAAAATTTTAATTCCGATATGCAACATCGACACCGGAATTTTAATTATAAAAAATCCATTTTATTATGTACGTGAAAAATCACTTTTTCTTATTTACAAATATATTTGTTCGCAATTACCGTTGTCAATCATTTATTTCAACATCTTAGTAATGAAAATGCTGTGTCCGTTAAAGGGTTAAGGGAGAGGGAAGAAAGAGTCGCTCGCTAATGCTAATCCTATGGAAGAAATTTTTAAAGATATCTCGTTTGCATTTTAGTATTTTTAAATGATTCTTTTTTTTTTTTTTTTTTTTTTTTTTTTTTCATTGGATTGCTGAGATTACTTTCTACATCTATACTTTTTCGATTTTGTCTATAGATTGTTTCCAAGATGCCTTCATTTTCGAAATCGGTTCTGAAAATGAAAATGTCCAAATTAAAAATATCAGTAAACAAAACCAAAAAAAGTAAAAAAAGTTTACTTTGTACTGATCGATATCCGCTAGCCAATGCAAAATGAATTGTTTAAAAATACTGAAATGCTAAAGGATTAGCATTAGTGAGCGTGTCATTTCAAATGATTTAAGTAGCCTCTTAATATAGCTCTACCTATTATTACTGCAACTGCAATGTCAAATCGATTTTCCCTTTTTTTTTTCCCTCTCGCATTGAAATATCACACTATAAATGAAATAGAATATTAAGTTGATACATTTTATTGAAAGTAAATTTTAGTTTTATAACTTTTATGTTGCGTATTAAAAAAGAAATATAGAATGTAAATGTTATTAAATGCAGAGAAACTTTTGAGCATATGAAAAAAAGTAATGTAATGTATAATTCAACATTTCATATCAGAAATATATAATGAGGAAAAATATGCTGTGGAAAATATGCTGTGTCGCGTCTCGCATCTGAACCCAATAGGTATTGCCGGCCAGGCCCTTATTACCGCATGGGCAAACCGGGACTTTGCCCATGGGCCTCGTTCCTTAAAGCCCCCCCCCCCCCCCCGAATCCATATATTGAATTATAAGATAATTACTTTCTTTTTCCAATTCCAACTTTCCCATATGTTGAAATTATTAAATTCATCTTAAAGCAATATAACAAACTGTTAAAGTTATATAAGGGTGATTCTACGATAAGAGGTAATTTGAACGGCAATCCGTTTAAAAGAGATTTTTTATTCTATATGTTGCTATTTTTTGCAATGAATCGCATCATCTTAATATACTTTATTAAATAACATCACGATTGAATGCCTAATTAAAACACATTTTTCTGAAATTTCTTTCAAAGTCTAAAAAAGTCTCTCCCCTGGCATGTCCCCTTGCCGATCTTAATTTAACTTTCGAACAATACATATATTTTTTTCCGTCAGATGCTTAGCTAAAGTATGTTTAATTGGAATTTAAGTAATTATACTTACGTTTTATAAAATAAAAAATAAAATAATTTTGTTAATTTCAAATAATTTTTAAAAATAACTTTTGTCCCGCTTTTTTTGTGTATCTACCCATTCAAATTTCGTTCCTCTGAAACAACTATAAATTCAAGGATGGCTATATTGGAAGTAGTGCTTAAGGACATCTATTGGCTTGAAGTTAGCAATACTAAACGCGCAAGCCATTTAAGCGTCGCCATTTTTAGTTGTTGCGACGCGACCGTGCGGTGTAGTGGTTTCTCACGGTGATCGTGTATCTCCCCTGGTAAGTCATAAAACTTATAATATTCATTTAATTCAATTGTATTTACTGCCCTAATTAAACAATACGGTAATAATTAAAGTGAAATACACAATTAACCCAAAAACTAATTCAGTCAGTTAAAAAATTTGAATTTACATGAAAATGTCTCTCCCCTGCCGTATTTCCCCTGGCAAGATAACTAACTACCAGGGGAGCGAGTCACTGACCAGAAAAAGTTATAAAATATGTGTAAAGTGACTTGTCCTTATATGAAAAAGTAAATAAACGGGACAAAAATCATAATTTAAAAGGTTTTTGATCAAACTCAAACTTTTATTTTTGGCCGAATTCTCTATGTTTTTGAACCTCTTATCGTAGAATCACCCATAAAGGAGTTTTGTTCGGCACTAAGGGAAAAAAATGTATTCTTATTAATTAAAATGTTTAATTTAGAATTGACGGAGCTAATAATTTTCTTCTATTTATATCTAAGGAACGGAAATATGTTTATATCTTACACATACACATACGAGTGACCAACAGCTCCATTTGAATAACGTTGCAATGATTTGAAAGGGGGCCTCCTAATTTACCTTTGCCCAGGGCCCCAATCGGCAGGGCCCTCGTTAAGACATTTCATTGGTGGGGGAGATACCCTTAAATTGCCAACTCAAAATTCAATATTTGCTAAATCAATGAAAAGAAAACATAAATAGCTCTCGGCTTTTGTCAACTAGTTTTATAATTTTACCAAGTTATCACAATTGCAAAATGTAATGTAGTTTTTATTTGTAAAAATCTTAATTATATTTCTTATTATAGTGGTAACTTTCGTCAAATCTATCAGAAATAGAAGGAATAATATTAAAGTTTTGGACTAATTTGCAGTTAAGTTTGTAAATTTGACAATTGTAACAGCATGTGCAAACGTTTGGGGGGGATGGCTCCCCCACCCCTGACACTCCCTTAGCGAGGCCCCTGATAATCGGGCCCTGCCGCCGGCCCTGTTTCCTTATGTGCGAGAATGCCGCTAAAACAGGCTGTCAAGAACATCTACTATGTAAGTGACGTGAAGTTGTTCTTTGTTTAGGAGCATTTGTAAATTAATTTCCTACGTGGAAAATAGATATATATAATTATCGTCCCCGAACCGCCCTATACTGTAAAATTTATAACAAAAATAATAAGGCAACGATGATTGAACTGGGGAAAAAAAATGTTCATACATACATCATTCTTCATGACTGATTTTAAATGGCAGATGATATGTGCATCTCATAATAAATTTTAGTAGTATCATTGTTTTGTCAAATTCATAGTCAAACGTAACATGAGTTGTTTAAACAGACTGATATGCGATAAAAGATTGGAACATCTGCTTAGTGGCGCCATCTATTTATTTTAAACATCTTTATTTCTATAGAACCTTATGAGAGATCGAACTGGGTATAGCCGTGACAGAGGCGTAGCTACAGATATTTTTTGGGGGGGGAGAATTTAAAAATTTCCCAACTTGAAAAATATTGTTCTAATTTCCAATTAAAATTATACAATGCAATGTGCTTATAATGATAACAATACTTATGCATTAAAAATAATTTCTTTTCCAAAAAAAAAAAAAAAAAAAAAAAAAAAAAACTAGATTTATTGCTATTTTTTCAGCATGAAAATAAAGATCAGAAGAAAAAGAGATAAAGATTATACTTTTACCACAAAGGTTAAAGAAACAATTTCAAATAATGCAATAAATGTAAGATTCAAAGTTAGAGACATTGCATACATTCAAAAAAAATTATATAAATATATGAAATATGAAACAAAAAATGTTACATAAAGAAAAATTGTAACGATTGCTAATGAACACTTACATTGTAATTTTTTTCATTTAACACTGATCCTTCTGTTCTTCAAAGAAGCCCACCTAATGATCACATCGTCCAGTTTAAGTAAGTCCGCTATTTTATTTTCACATTTCAAAAGCATTAAGCTATCCAGTCTGTCATCGCTCATGGTAGTTCGTAATTCATTTTTTATAATTTTTAGCTGACTAAATGTCCTTTCATTTGACGCAACACCATAAGCTGCTGTGAATGTTAAAATGCACAGTTTGAAGGCTTGACCTAAATAATTTTTGAATTTTTTGGCATGAACGAAAAGTCCGTTAAGAGAGTCAACATTATTGTTTGAACACAAGTCAAAAAGTATTTCCATTTGACTCTGCAAGTCGTGTATGTCAGGTTTATCAGATCCAGGAGGAAACATGTTAATAACTTTTTCTAGATTACTTATGCTCAAATTTGCTTTGGTGAATGGTAGCTTAAAAATCGAATGTATCGGTTCAATAGTATCTTTGATATATAAAACATTGTCATTGAAACCCATTATTAATGTGTCCAAAACTTCTTTGAATTCTTTCCTGTAAAAAGTATTTAAATCTATGTCCATTGCTGTTCTATTGTTTTCATCAATTTTTTTAGGTGGAACCCTTTTTCTATGGTGTTTTCGGAAGTCTGATTCAACATCTATCCCCATTTTTTCAGCGAATACAATTGAACTTTTTATAAGATTATTCATTCCAGTGGAATCATCACTAATTGCTTGTAAGCTTTGGACAGTACTTTTTATTATCGCAATGCAGTCAATGACGTTAAAATCAGGTGTCTCCAGAATTTCAGTTAAAATTTTTATTTTGCTTAAGATGTTTTTCATGAAAAAAAATGATGCAATAAAATCAAAAGTTTTCATTTTTTTATAAATTCCAAATGCTTTTGTTCTAGTAGAGGAATCAAAAGTCTTTTCATTGAAAATATTTTCTAATAGTTCTATTACCATTTCAAACGATTGAGTTAAGGCTTTGACCGATTCAGCTCTTGCGGTCCATCTGGTTTTTGATAGATTTTTAAGTTGAATTACTTTATCAATGTTCTCTACACTTGACTGATAATGCTTAAATCTTTTTGTACTTGATGTGAAAAAGACATAGAGCTCTTCAAGGATGTTAAACAAATCTTGAATTAATATGCTAACGTTGCAAGCATGTTCTAGAGCAGTATTAGTGCGGTGATCTTGACAAGGTATGTAAGGAACACTGTGACCGACAATCTCAGATATATGTTTTTGTACACCATTGAACCTCCCGGACATATTTTGAGCAAAATCATAAGACTGGAATGCAAGCTTCGAATAATCAATTTCTATTTCATTTAAGCACTGTAAAATTAAATCTGCCATTCCCTTTCCAGTTTTGTCACTACATTCAATTGTTTTGACCAATCTTTCCCTAATTTCACCTTCATTACTTACACTTCGGATAACAATAGACATTATATCTTTGTGTGACAGATCTGGAGTTGTGTCGGCCAAAACTGCAAAACATAAACTATTTTTTATTTCAGAAGTGATTACCTGACGAATTTCAGATGCTATTAAATTTATCATTTCATTTTGAGATTCTGGACTCATATATGTAACATGATATGGTCTCAATTTTTTATCTTCAAACCAACATTTCATTGTAGTATTGTGCCTTGAGATAAGCTGTATCACTTCGCAAAAATTTCCTTTATTAATATCATCGGTGTTTGACTCTCGAAATGCTAATCCTTGCTTTCCGAATGTTTTACAAGTATCCATTAAAATTTTGATAACTTTTCTGTTGTGCATTCGAACTTTTTCTTCCTGAATTAAAACTTGCCTTTTTGATTTGTCAATTAAGACATCAATATGTTTTTTCTTTACAAGAAAATTACAAAAATCATATAGAGCAGACTTATGAGCTTGAGATGAGAAATGTTGTTGGAGCTTCCCTAATTTATCTTTTCCGCAACTTTTCATTTTACCCCATACTTTTACTCCGGTTGAAGTCCAAGCATCTTCTCTTTTTTCACGACCTATACCAACAGGAAAAAGACAACATACAAAGCAAAAAGCAGCATGCTTTGCTGTACTGTACTCTAAATATTCAAATTCTGTATACCAGTGGGGATTAAACCGGTTTTTTCCATCAGAAGGAAAACATGCTAATTTAGGTTGATGTGGACCTAACTGAATTAAATAATTTTTCTGATTTTCATTTAAAGTATCTGGACGTAGACCAGGATCATGATTTACTATTTCAGAGGCACTTCCACTGTCTTCAATTGAAAATTCTAACTCATTATTCAGTTTATTCAATACTCTGCACCCCTCTTCAAGAACTATATCACAGGTTTCTTTAATTGAAGAGATAAAGTTAACAATCTCAGTTATTGCCAATTTCTCGTTAACTATGTCAGATTCATTATATTGAGAAAAAATAGTTTTGCTCTCAGTTAATTTTTCGAGAATAAAAGAAAATTTTCCCATAAAAGACACCCAGTCCGACTTATTTTCATTTTCTTCTTTAGTTTGGTTTTCATTTGTGAAGCTTGCAGTCTCGTTTTGAAATTCATTATCCATTTCAGATTGGTTTTGAGTTTTGGAATTCGTAGCCTCATGTAGAAATTCACTTTCTTTTGAAAAATCCAAATTACACTGTTGAAGAAGTTGATCTTCGCTCTCGGTGTTGTTTATAGGAAAAGAAAAATCTTTTATTTCTTCAGACTTTTTATTTAAGTTCAACACATCAGTATTGCAACTTATGCTGATTATTTCTTCATTTGACGGACTGCTATCATATTTATATATTTGTTCCGATTTCACATCGTCCACTTTTTTCCTTTTACGTACTGAAGCATCGAATGGATTTTTAGGGGCTCCAATTTCCTGCACAGAAACTCTATTCCCATTATGATTGTTTTTTTCATGCTGAGATTTATAGTCATTATTAAATACTGCTTTACAATTACAACATTGAACTTTATATCGCTTTGGTTTCATATTTTATAAACCGATAAAAATATAGCAGTTTTTTTATCCGCACACAAACAAAGTAAAAAGGAACACATTTATCAGAATCAATAATTTTTTGAAATCACATTTGCTTTTATGATTATTTTTTCTTGACGACAAAGGGTTACCAGTATTTTTTCTGGCGAAAACTCATTGGATATTGTTGCCCAGTTACGTAATATAGCAGGTGTAGCTACTATTATAGAAATTAGGACTCCAGCTTTTCTTTTTTTTTTTTTTTTCTTTTGGCGCCTGAATAAATATTTTTAATATTTTTTTTTTTTTTCAAAGTTACTTATTCCAAGTTCTTTTAATACTATTTGAGATTAGCATAAAACGGAAATACAAATTGCATTTTTGTTTTACAATATTAGAATAGATTGCTATTTTGAAATAAAATTTACAGATTTTTAAGCTTAGATTGACTCGACGACTAAAGCCGTTGTATAAATTCTCCGGCGACGCGACGAAGACGGGTTAAATATGAAAAGATGTGAATATTTTCTTGTTTTATTTTCATTTTGACAGTAGAATATGTTATAATTGGAATTATTAATTTTATTTTTAAAGATCTATTGCGATTTCTTTTCTTTCGTCAACCATCATTAGTTTGTTTAAAAATTCCCTTTTTTGTTTACTGTCTTTGCTATACATGTCTTTTCCGGCTGGAATTTCCAGATCAGAGCACGGTCCCGACTACATATAAGCTATTTTGGCCCAGCACGGCCCGATTTGAAAATTAAAACTTTGGCTCGAGCCGGATCTATATTTTCACAGTTCAGGGGCCGGCCTGAACAAAAATCTTTGAAAACAGGAACAGCTTGCGTAAAAAACAATTAAACCAGGCCCGATCCGCGGGCCAATTTGATAGCTACAAAAAATTCGGATTTTTCTTAACGTACAATTAAGATTCTTCTAAAGAATGCTGATAAAAAGAATCTAAAATAATTGTTTTCTTGCGCATTTCTCAATTCACTTTTGTTCGGAAACGCATAAAATTGGCAGATGTTCTTATTTAGAAAAAATGTTATCGAATGGCGCTTTCTTTTTTCTTGGAATGAAAGCAACATATATTTCAGAAAAGGCTGTCAAATATTAGTTTTTGATTCGATTTTCAAAACGTCATAGCAAGTAAAGAAGAGAAAACTGTCGTTGTGTAACAATAATCGCCTGTAATTGGATAAGTAATTTATTTATCGAAAAATGGAAAACGCTATTCAATTCGAAATCGTTTCAATCCAATCACTTCAGGCCTGTCAATGTTATGCATTTTCTTTTAAAAATGAGTCAGAAAATGTTTCAGAAAGTTTTGTGTTATTCAACAGGGAATTTGAGAACCACCTCAAGATACATTTCCGATGATTCCCCTTACCAAAAGTTCGTTATCATTATTACTTATTTTGCAAAGCAAAACTGTCCGCCCGACACATGCCAAGAGCAACCAAGTCCAGTTCCGTCCCGACTCAACTATGCAGAAAAAAATAATCCTTACCTCGGCCTAACCCGAGTCCAGGAGAGCCATTTGGGAAGGACAGGGGAGACATCCCCTCCCCACAAGAAAACAGACATTTTTGATCGCAGCCTCTATTACAAAAAAAAAAAAAAAAACTTCCGGAAGAAAATGTGAGAGATTAATGAAGATGTTTGTTATTATATGACTATGAACAAGGTAATAAACAATCTGGAAAGCCATTTTGGGGGACCTGGCGATGTGAGGGGAATCCCCCCGCCAACTGTAGGGTGTTTGATGTTGCACAGTGTCCTCCTTTCATACTCCTGACGTAAAAATTGCTTGAAAATTTCCCGCCAAAGATAAAAATCTGTCTAAAGTGAAAGTTTTCATCAGTCCTTTGCGACTTCATATTCGACATTTTTACTTTTTTTTGCATCTATGATTTGATAATTTTTCTGGTTTGAGGATTAAAAAGGGGGAGGGGTAATAAACTGACGGTGCTCCTGCCCGAGTCTGCAAAAAAAGCTAAGCTCAGGCTCAAACATGATTAACTATCCGATGACGTTCTCTACATTTTGGACAAAATATATTTTTGCAATAGTGTTGTTAAAATAAAATCGGCTCATGCAGCACATTTATACGCATTCTTGTGAAACTCATATTTATTGAAAATAATTCAAATTTTATGAGCTTCTTTTAAATTTTTATATCAGAATGGTGGAAGCACTCTGTTTGAAAGTTTGCCTGCTCGGTCCACGGGCCATGCCAGTACCTTGGACCAAGCCCAGGCCCGGACAGACTTCTAGTATATGAGCCATTATGGATTTTCATACGAAAGTAACATAAAAGTCACGGACTATAATTTGAAATTTTTCAGAAATGAAAGTTTTGGAGGAAACAAAGGAGTGGAGAAAGCTGTTTAGAGTCAGATATTGATACACAGGAGCAGAGACATTTAGGTCTAATAAGTGTATGATGTTTTCATAGAACAGAGAAATACAATGACAAATTGAGTCTGGTTGATTTCTTTTGATAATTTAACTTGTTTGCTAAACCATTGTCACCGAAAGAATAAAAAGTTCATATATTTCTTGTAATTATTAAAAAAAAAGAAAGTCTTTCAAAAATCTAAATTTTCCCAACTCTAAGCTCAAATTTCCCAACTTCACATATATTGGGGGGGGAGGCTCCCCCCCCATACCCCCCCATGGCGACGCCCCTGAGCCGTGACCTTCAACAGTCTTCTTTACTGTTGAAGGTCACGGTATGGCCCTATAGAATCATGGCCTTATATCAGCGTAGAGCAAAAAGAAAATTGCGCCCAGGAAAAAATTTCAATTTAGAGAGTTTTAGAGTTTCTTTTTGAGGCAGGATTTACAAAATTGAAAAGTGCGAACACAAATTCTGTTGAACACATATTTTGTGTTAACTTTAAAACTTTAAAGGTTTTAATTTTAGAAATTAAATAATATAAGAGAAAATTTCACTTATATTTTGGCAAAGGTTATTCGAACAAAAGATGTAGAATAAATGTATCTACAGTAGAGTATAATAGTTTGTGTAACTCCTTTTGGATCCTAAGAAAGAAATCACACGCTATTTTGAAAGTGCTTGTTACGAAAAAAGAAAAAAAAAACCTCCTTAATATGTACATATTTATATTTTTTTACAAGAAAAAAGAAAGCAACCAGGTTGGTAGTGATATATATTTGGCGCCCCCTGGTATTCCGCACTCGGGCCAACCCCCCCCCCCCTTCGCCCCCCTCCCTCCCCGCTTTGCACGGCCTTGAAAATTATAGAACAAGCCTTATAGAATAATGGCCCATTAATATAGCCCAGACTATTAATTAAGCGAATTAGATAAGGGGGGGGGGGGGGGTCCCGGGCGCTGGAGGCAAGGCGCACCAAATTCAAAAAGATTTAAACCGAAATTATTTCACATATTTTGAACAATTCTAATTTATAGAATTGTTGATTTTTTTTATGTGCATGTGTGTGTAAATGTTTTCTTAATTAAGATATTTTTATATCCAAATATGAAGATAAAAAAAGCTTCTCTAAATGTTTCTAAGGATGTCTCAACACATTTAGTACCTAAGATAATTATGTACCTGAATTGAGGCGCAAAAAAAGATTAAATATGAGGTCCCAAAATTGAGAGGCTTAAATCGAAGTTATTTCACATATTTTGACAACGAATAGAAATTGTTGATTTTTTTTTTCTTTTAAGTGTGTGTGAATTGGATGTTTTCTTTAGTAAGATAGTTTGTCATATCCAAATTATGAAGAATGGAAAAGCTTCTGCAATTGTTTCTAGAAACGGCTCAACCAGTGGGAGTGGCATAACTAGCGGGGGGCGGTCCGCCCAGGGTATCACCCTCTAAGGGGTGACACCCAACCTTTATCTACAAATAAAAAGTATAATCTTATAAGATTTGGAAAGAAATTCTGAAAAAAAATGAAATTTTTTTCAGAATTTCAGAACGACGCAATACAGTTAGTTTTCTTTCTTTTTTTTTTTTAGAATGTGAAATTTATACAGAATGGTGTATTTAAATAAAAACATGCACCAGGGAACGAAAACCTACCTATCCAACGAGTGTGTAGCAAAAGCAAACTAAGAAAGAACTTTCTTCTACATATAGATACCACATTGACTTATGCAGACTATGGGTTGAGTGGCGAGTCGCTCCTGTGGGTTTTTTTTATGCAGGATTACAAAAAGGTAAGTAAGCAGTGGTATGGTCACTTGTAATCGGGGATGTAGTGGAGGGGGTATACGCCGTATACCTTCTGACTTTTTTCAAAGGAACACCGTATACCCTCTGTTTCTCAAGAAAGCTATATTATACACACTCTAGGGTATACCCTGTGCCTTGAGCGTATACCCTGTGCTTAGAGCGTATATCCTCTGTTATTCTTACGACTACACCCCTGTTTGTGATGATAACGTAGAATTGCGATTGAAAAAATATGACGGATCGGAAGGGGTCGACACCATTTACATCCGCCCAGGTGTCACCCATCCTAGCTACGCCACTGGACTCAACGCATAAGTACCTAAGATAATTATGTAACTGAATTGAGGCGCAAAAAGGATTAAAATGGTGCGCCAAATTGAGAAAAAGTTTGAACCGAAATTATTTCACATATTTTGACAAGAATATATATATATATATATATATATATATATATATATATATATATATATATATATATATATATATATATATATATATATACATTTTTTTTTTTTTTTTATGTGTGTGTATGTTGGAGAGAATCTGTGAGTAATTGCTTTCTTCATCCATATGTTTCGTTATATCCAGGTATGTAGTGGAAGGTATACGGGGTTACAAGCAGGATACCTTCTGGCTTAATTTAAGGAGTACTGTATACCCTCTATTCCTCTAGATAGCTATAGTACAATACGCTCCAGGGTATACTCTCTGCCTCGAGCGTTTACCCTCTGCTTAGAGCGTGTACCCTCTGTACTTCTTACGACTACACCATTGGTTATATCGAAATAAAGAACAAGTTGGAAATTGCACGTTAAACGTGGCAAATGAGGAGCATTCGTACTATAGCTATTTTTATAAATATTTAGATTTTCATGCAGTAGCTGTCTAATCTTATGCTTGAATGTAAAGTATGATACGATCATATATCTTAAGTTCAGTAAATACGAAAAAAAAATAAGACTCCATCTTAAATAGTACGAAATTAATATGGCAAACCTAGAATCATTACCTATTACGGAACATCATTCAACCGATTTCGTATGATTGGATTTAGTAAAATGAAGAAAGCTTTTATTATTATCTTTTTAAGTTCTGATCCGATTTTCATAAAATTTGAAATGACTCGACAAAATTCTCCAACAATTACATAAATGAAATTTCAAAACCATTTATTTAGTAGATTTGCGTTGTTTTACGCGAACAGATAAACAGACAGGATGACGTTTATAAGTGCATCATACCTGTATTATAAAGGCCAAACGTATCTGTGCGTAACGCATACGTCATTTTGCGAATGGCAACACTTTCCCATGCTATTCTGTTTTACAATTTTCGGTTCTGCAAATTTTATTACTTCTAAACATAGCATATTTTAAATTTTTACACCATCTTATAGAGAAAAATATGTACTTTTAAATGCAATTTGTTTCGAAACTGTACCGCAATTTATTCTTGATATATTAATTTTTTATCGTTTTTAGTACGAATTTTGTAATTGTGGCAACAGAAATACGCCATTTTCTGATAAAATTGGTAAAAATTGAAATGTGCTCATGTAAATTTTGAGAAGATGAAAATTATGACGGGTTTAGATTTCACGTGAAATTCTAAGATCGTGTCAATTTGAAATAATTTTTATTTTTTTTTTCATACGCATTTATACCAAACTTAAGAGCCTCAATTGATAACTTCATCTTAATAACTGATCTTTATTATATTTTGTTTCATTATTATATTTTTACATATGCGATTAAAGTTTAATTTTAATAATTTGGACAACTGAGTTTGATAGAAATAGTATATTTTTTTTTTCTTAATTTTAGCTTTAAATGATATTTGTTTGAGAGTTACACTGACCATTGTAAAATGCATTTTTTACTATAACTAATTTTGTAGGTTTATTAGAAATCAATAAAACAATTCCTTTCTAAACATTTACTTTCGTCGAAACTCGACGGGTTCCACCTAGTTTATATAAATACGACATTTCCCATAGACCATAAAGTAATGGAATATTTTTGAGTAGCTTTCTAAATAAACTATGACGTCTGTAATATATGACTGTTATTATGTAAGCCACGTTTTGATCATCATAAAAATTCTGTTTATCATTACTTTTTTTAAGTATAGGATTTTTATTTATAAGTCTAAAATTTTAGTCTTTGAAAATATCATTTTCCAAATAGTCGTTGTAATTTATTAAATTACATTTTTTTAACTATTTTTTTCCATTATTAGACCGATATAAAGATTTCAAATTGTTTTTATTATTAACTATTTGGAAAACAGTTATTGTCCTCGGTAAAGAACTGGGAAATCAGAAGTATATCTGAATCTTTTTATTGGTTCAATTCTGCAACTTTCTTTATTTTATTGGCTTTCTGATTGGTCCATGTTTAACAATGGAATACTTCAGAAATGGAAGACAGAAATGGAATACAGAAATGGAATACTTCTGTTTTTTATTTTATTTGTTTTATAATTGGTTCATTTTTAATGTCCAGAAATCAAATACTTCTGTTACTTCGATGACAAGAAAAAGTATTAAAAAACTACAAATAATAATAATAATAATAATAATAATTTAAATACATATTGAGATACAGCTTTTAAATAAATTGCATTTAAAAGTTTTTTTTTTTTATACGATGGTGTAAAAATTGAAAATGTGTATTGTTTAGAAGTTTTAAAATTTCCAGTACCGAAAATTGTAAAACTAAAACTTCATTTAAAATTTGTATATGATTGGAACAGGAATATTATTTTTAATTCATGGCCTACGTAATATAGGAATATGTATTATCGAAACCACGTTTTGATCATCATAAAAATGATATTTATTATTATTATTTTAAAATAAAGAAATCATTTATAAGTCTAAAATTTTACCCTTTGAAAATACAATTTTCCAAATGTAGTTGTTGTAATTTCTTAAATTACAATTTTTTTTAAACTTTTACAATTATATAATTATTTTTTTATGTGATGTATTTCAAAACATGCAGTACGAAGTCCACCATCACAATCAGAGCAAAAAAAAACAAATTCGAACGTTAATATTCAGCCTCACATGAAAATGCTAGTTTAATTTTCCGGATTTCCGAAGTTTCTTCCAGCAATTAAATCTCCACCCCGGAAATAGGACGGACATGAGAAAAAAGTTATTAAAAGTGAAATGTTATGTTCCTGACTACATAAACTTATAATTTGGAAGGTTAAAACGTATAAAATAACCTCCTCAATAATTCTGAAGTATTCCATGTGATGCTTCCAAACCGAGCAGGATATAAACTAAATTATTTGATTTTTTTATGTTTTAACCTTACTTCTATTATATAGGGTCATTTCCATAAAAACGTGTCATGTCTGTCAAACAGCTAAAAATCGCTATGCTTGTTGGCCACCGTTATTTTCGAAAAGTTTGCTTCGTCCTATTGAAAACTGATGAGTTATCTCCTGTAAAATAAGTCACTTTTTCCTTTCTAAAATGCTGGTATAGGCAAAAATCGTTGTATGTGACAGACATGACACATTTTCATTTAATTAGCCGTAGCTGAATGTTTTTGACTTTGCACAAAATCAATGCATTTCAGCACTGATGTCCAAGAAGGAAAGAAACGGTCGTAGAAAACTGATCAATTTTTAAAAAAAATGTAATTTAACAAATTAGAATGACTATTTGGAAAAGGATATTTCAAAGCCTCAAATTTTAAAGATTTATAAATAAATTCTATATTTAATAATAATAATAATAATAATAATAATAATAATCATTTTTAGAATGATCATTACGAGTCATATATTACGTACGCCGCGTATTAAACATTAATAATCCTAGGCCAATGGTTAAAAAAAACAGTAGATTAAAGATAGACAACTTTAACCGTTTAAAATGTGAATTTTTAAAGGATGGAGTTAATCAGACTGACTTCTGAACGCCTCATATTACGCACGACATGGATTAAACGTTAATATTCCTGGACCCATCACAAACAAATTTTTAATGAAATTTCAGCTTTACAATTTTTGGAACTGCAGATTTTTCAACTTCTAAACATCGCACATTTTAAATTTTGACACCTTTGCGTAGAGAAAAAAAAAAAATGAATTTTTTTTATGAAATTACTTTTAATGAAATTTGTTTGAAACCGCTATCACAATTTGTTTTAAAATAATAAATTTTTAAAAAGTTTGTATTATCCTTTTTATCACCGCGGCAACAGAAGTATTCAGTTTTTGGACATTAAACTTGGACCAATCAGAAAATGAATAAAATAAAAAACAGAAATATTCCATTTTCGGACATTAAACTTGAACCAATTGGGAAACTAATAAAATAAACCACCTATATTGGCAGAATTCAATCAAATAAAAGTTTCAAATATACTTTAGGTTTACCAATTCTCTACCGAGAACAACAACTATTTTTTCCAAATAGTTAAAAAAAAAGAAAGAAAAACACAGGACTATATAAAAATATAAATTTATTAAGAATAACAAATATAAATATTTGACACCACTTTCTTGGCACTTTGAATGAAGTCATTCCACCTTCCTTTTGGCCAGGTTATAACTAAAATTTCTACATAGGAACATTATTACTAGATTGACAGCAGTGGTTATTTCAAGGATAAGAAATATGGTCGACCAGCTATAAAATTTGGCAATGTAACTAAACGGAAGTCCGGATACTATAGCACCAACTGTTAAAAAAAGAAAACTATGTGAGAAAATAAGAGTCACAAAACATATCAAATTATTTTTATAGTCTCATAAGAAAAAGCTTTTAATTGCTTTCAATGTGATAATCTTATTATTATTATCGATATTAATATTAATTTTAGAATACGCTGTTGTAGCAGCTACGATAATCGCATGCCATAGCTTTTAGGAGGAAAGCTACGATGTGTTATTCTAAGTTTATGGTAAATATTTTATTAAAGAAATAATTTTGTTGCTTTAATTTTTGGTTTTTAACTCAAATAACTCTAAATAATGAAATTATACCAATTAAGAATAATTTAGAACTTTGCATTGTAAAATTGAATACTAAACAAAATATAGGTTGCTATCCAATGTCTAATTTATTCATAAATTTAAACATTATGTAAAAATGAAATCACAAAAATAAAATGAAATTCTACGTTTCGGTTTTATCTTCAAAATCATCCTCAGGAGTCAAACTTTCTAAAAACATAAATCGTCAAGAAACGATCTACTTGCTACATCGCCAAAAACAATATGATAAGAAATAGTAAGTAATCATAGATACAATAATAGCAATTTTAATTTAGGAACAGGAAATTTTTTTTAATATGTCAAAGATTGTCATTACTATGTTACTAAGCGTTATTACCAGAACTTCAAAATATCTTGGCAATGACTACGTTGAAAATTACATTTTTATCCCTAAGCCTAATTTAAGGTTAAATTGTAACAATTGAATGCTTATGGTATGAAAAAAAAATACATTCAGCAAAGTTACTAAATAAGTATTTCATAAATAATAAACATGGTAATGACATATAATAAATTTATTCATTATATTTTGGAAGAAGAAGAGCAAAATGAAGTAGTACATACACAATACCATTCAATATATATTTTCGAAAATGAATATATTTTTTTGTGCTGAACTCAAGAACTTATGTTGCCCCTTTCCATCGCCCCCACTTTTTATTTTCACATTGCTGCCAAAGGAAACGAACCATGTTATTTACTTCAACTGCTACCGGGGATGGGGGACATAGGTCCCAGGCTCTTCGGTAAAATGTCTTCGTATCGTCCTAGTGCAAGTATTGCTTTTTCTTAGTTTGAAATAACTTTTTTCTGAATTTCCGGTGGAAATTCAGCATTACACAAACGCAATTGCTTGCCCCAATGAAGTTATGAATAAAAGGGCGGAGACATAGTGTAATGTAAAGCAATTGCGAGTGAAGTAACTGAGCAGTTTGTCACAAGATGATTATTTGTTAATCAAATCAAACGGTTTCTGATTACCGCCGGTGAAAACTTCCACCAGTAAACTTCAATAGGAAAATTCGTTTTATTTAAACGCCTATTTGGTGGGAAATTTTTGTGCCAAATATGCTTAAAATTTTCTATTTCTTTTTACTGATGTCAGTTTGGCATATAATCTTTTCACAGAAACTGACAGGAGGTAGTCTTGGTTGTCATATTATGGTGGACTACTAACGCCATAGTAACGCCTTCAACCAGTGAAAATAAATATCAGTTTTGGCCATTCTTTTTGATTGAAATTTTCTATTAATTAGGCTTTGAAATAAGTAGATATTTTCTAGATAAATTTATTGGTGGAAGTTTGCCGCGTTGATAATGAACCCCCCCCCCCCCCATCTCCCCTGCAAAAGCGGTTGAAGCTCCACTATTTGAACGCTATGCCAGTTACTCTTTCTTAACACTTTCATGCTTACTCCTCAATGGATTAATGATGATAATTATAAAAGAGGAACAAATTTCTTGTTTATAATTCGGGACATAAAGGATTAATTAACATTTAACTAAGAATATAAAATTTAAAATTATGTGAGAATGACACAGATGTGTTTATAAATGTTCCTTACCGTTGGCAGCCAGAGCGACTACTGCATGTGAAGTACCGCTCAAGTGATCGGGAGCGCTTTCGGATGCGACCACGCCGTAAATGGCAATGGGGCCATAGAATCCAGCTCCTAGCACGAATCCTATACTTGAAATCCATAACTAAAAAAAAAAGCACACGGAATTATGTTAGTTTAAACTTTTAAAGCATTGAAAATTTTCTGCCAGTAAACACAGTGAACATACTGCTGAAATTTTTAAGACTAATAAGCAGCTGCCCATAAATGACGTCATATTTTTTTCAATGTTTTTGACCCCCCCCCCCGTTCCCCCTTTGTCACAAAGTGTCACACTTCAGCATATCCCCCCCTCTTCTTGTCACATCGTCACCTGAGAATAACAAAGTTCTGTCTGTGTTTTAAAAAAAAAAAAATGACTTACCGATATAGAAATGTTCAATTTATATCAATGAATGCATTTCTTGATTAATATAATGTTATAATATAATTGTAATGTCATATATAAATTATATATAACATCATTTTGATGCAAAAATGCCTTCATAGATACAAATAGAAGCTTTCTTATATCGATAAGTCATTTTTTTTCAAAAACACAGACAAAACCTTATTATTCTCAGGAGACGACGTGTCACACTACATTACATACAGTTCAGAAACAAAGCACTACATTATAGATCAGATTTCAGATTTCATAAGTTTTAATGACATTTGCGAGTATAATAATAAAAATAATTCATGTACTTATTTTGTATTTAATAAGATTCAGTTTTGCAACAAAAAACATAATATACAATAGTATTTACTAAAATATTAATATGAAACAGCAATTAAAAACTGTAGTATTTTGGAATTTGAAATGGGATTTAAAATATATGGTTTTTATTCTTATATCTTTTCTTTATAAACACAAAATACTTTAATTTCAAAATAACTTCAACATTTAATTTGGTGATTTTTAACGATTTTGTTTTTAGCCAAAATGTGTGATGTTACATTATTCCCACCCCTCTTGTCACAAACTGTTACGATTTCACGTCGATTCAATGATCACCAGTCGCAATTACTGTAAACAAATGTGTATAAGGAAGCATAAAGGGAAAATATAGTGGTTATAATTTCTTCACTAGTAGTTTTAATTACCCCCAGACTTTTGTGATTGTGAGATTTTGATAGGGTAAAGGTAGGGTAATTTAAACTTTAAAGAGGTGTTCTTAAAGGATCAAAATTACTTCCTAATGTACTAAAAATATCAATTTTCCAAGCAGAAAAAAGTAACAATATTGAAAATATACAAAGTGGTCATTATTACTTTCCTAACCCTAAATTATATCTAGATTTTTTTTTTTTTTTTTTTTTTTTGGCATAATTACCTTAGATGATGATTCAGTAACTGTAAACTGGAGTAAATGTAAACAAATGAGTACGAACACCATAAAAAGAGCTGCCATGGGCATTCTGGGATTTCCTTTTTCTTTATTTGCCTGTTGAAAAATAAAAATTTATAAAAGCACTTGATTACCTTTTCTATATGTCGAGGAAAAAATGCTCTTATTTTCAAAAGTAAATTGAACTTAACACTGCTTACGTTCGCCGGCTGTTTTCGTAGGGCCCAGTCTGTTAAGTAGCCAGCTAAAATGCCTCCCAAGAAGCCGCCGCTTTCGACGCTACTCGTAAAAGCACTCGCTACATAGAAAAAGGGACAAAAAATCATACATCAGGCATAGATTATAAGGGCCATTTTCACCATTCACTTACATTTCAGAATTTTATTTTTATTTCTCAAACTTAATAATTTCTTTTAAAAATGGAGACAGGTGTTATAAAATAAACGTTTAAGGTTCATGAAAAAAAATTGGTTGTGCACTTTGTCCTTCTAATATAATATGTAAAAGTTATTTAAAGTTGGCTTGTAAGGCAAATTGTCCAGTCCGTTACCATACAAAATTACTGAAAATTCTCAGCTTTAAATTTATTAAATTCCCTAAAATCAACTTACTTTGAAGTGACTAAATTTCAAAACATGATATTTATCAATAATACTTAAATTAAATCGAAATGAGAGACTGTTTTAGCCCCAAGATTTTGATCACATAGAAATTATACAAGAACTTTTTCTGATAATTACTGCATATATTCATGTAAATTATTAAATTTTAAGAGAATTGCACATTTGTCTCTTAGTTGAATAAAAAATAAAAGTAGAATGGTGAAAAAATGATAATCATTAAAAAAAACCGAGCGGTAACAGACTTGACATTTGGTAACGGACTTGACACTATGTTGAAAATGGCGGATAAAACACTTTTCAACACTCATGAAATATTATCAAAAAATTTCGTGAAATGAATGAGGTATCCAAACAAACAATTTGCAAAAATCCATTTTCAACAATTGCTATAACGTATGTTTGTTCCTTTATGGTGCTTTGTACATGATCTAATGTATAATTTATACACACCACGCAATACACTAAAAATGAAATATGTTTAAAACAGCATACCACAGAGATAACGCACTTCAAAGAATTACCATTCATGGCCAGTCCCATAACTGAATTATTTTGTACACCACTGTAAATAAACGTTAAATGCTAAGAAACTGTTAAATGCACTTCGTAATCTGTAGAAATCATACCTCAGATATATTTTTTAATTTCATTGCGTTTAAAGCAGGGCTGCGGAGTCGGAGTCGTTTAAAAACAAGCCGACTCCGGCTGTTTTTCTTAGCCAGTTTGAAGTGAAATTAAACCAATAAAACGTGGTTTTAAATCCATGAGAGGAATTATTATTGTTATTTCATGGATTATATCCGACTACCCAAATTAAGGAGGCTCAGGGGTTGAAAACTTTTCAAAAAAGCGATTTTTTTATGATCTAGTTTTATTATTCAATTAATCCTGAACTCAATGCAAAAAACCGCATAAAAATATTTGCATTTTTAACGGAGTTATAAGCATTTATGTATCAACACTTCCATAGGCGCACCCATATAATTTCAACTTTAAGTCTCGTTTTCTCAAAACTTGATTTTTGACGACTAACACCAAGATTTAAAAAAAAAAAAAAAAAAAAAAAAAAACTATTTGATGAAATGGTTTTTTTTTTTTTTTTTTTTTTTTTTGCATGCATATAACATCATTACCTATAGAATGAATTAATATAGTTTAGATAGTTTAATATTTTGAGTATTTTTAATGAAAAAAAATTGTATTTTTTAGGAGTTTTTAAATTTTCAAATTTGAGAGTTTTTTTAATAATGTTGTTTTTGAGTGATAGTTATATCCTTAATTCATTCTATAGAGTAAAGTTTCTGGATCATTTTAAAGCAAAAATTAGGTTCTTATGTCAAGTCAACGTTAAGATATCTTGGTGTTGGTGATATAACACATAATTTTTTCCAAAAATTGTGTTACATAAATTTTGCTATATTTCTCACTATATTATATTGAAGAACTTCATTTTATAATTTTATAAGACTACAACCATACCTTTAAAATATCAGAAAGTTTAAATTAATTATACTGAATACTTCTGTTTTTATATGGACTCGAAGTGAGAGCTCTGTTTACATGTTTTTCCGTATCGATCAACCCCTGAGCCCCCTTAAAGATTCCCAATGTACTGCCCAGCGTACACGAGATATGAAAACTATTTTTAATTAAAAGCTCTAGTACATCCCAGATTACTTCCGAACTAGTAAAATTTTCATCTTCAATTTTACTTTCTTTTATCTTTACAAGAATAAAGTACTGGATTCGTGAAAAATTTCGACTTCCGGCATTCGATTGATTTATACATTTTAGAAGATCTTGACCACGATTTGATAGTTTTTCGAAAACTGTCTGTCAGTGAATCTGTCACTTTGCGTGTTTGTATGCGACAAAAATTTTGGAGCGCTCTTTGTTAATAACTAATTGATGGAATTTCACAAGACTTTAAATTCTGTTAGACATTGATAGAAACTGGAGCTGATTAATTTTTAATGTATATCACTCGACAGGAGGCGTTGCTATGCTGCATTATTCATAATTTTCACAGTAGCAATATCTTAAGAATTAATGAACGGATTTTTATAAAACTTTAGATTCGATTAGTTCTTGATACAATTAGGTGCTGTAAATGTTTTGGTGCAAATCACTCATCAGATGGCGTTGCTATGCTGCATTGTTCATGATATTGCAACAGCGCTATCTCGAAAACAAATGCCCGAATTTTCATTAAACTTTATATTTAATTAGTTTGTAATCTAGATTAGTGTAGTTTAGTGTTTGGTGTAAATCGTCCTTCAGGTAGCGCTGCTACGCTGCATTTTTCACGATTTTGCAATAGTTGTGGCTCAAGCACTAATACATGGATGTTCATTAAACTTTAGATTCAGTTAGTATCTGATAGAAATTGCCCCTGATTCGTTTTTGATGTACATCACCCAACAAGTAGCGGTGTTATGCAGAATTTTAAGATTTCCCTATCTCAGCCATATCTCAGAAATTAATGTACTGATTTTCATCAAACTTCAAATTCAGTTATAAGTTTATATAACTTGTTGACTAGATTTTGGTGTAAATTACCTAAGAGGTGGCGCTGCTATGCTGCATTTTTCAGGAAGCATTGGCATGTATGATATAGAAGAATGTTTTAAAATTAACAAATCCTGACTAGTTTTTTTTTTCTTTCCATCGAAATTTTTCTGCTTTGGAAGACACTAATTAACATGAAAATTGTACAGATTTCCCCCTTTCGAGGCTACGGATTCGAAATATTAAACTTTCCGTTTTGTTATTTCTTTTAGATTTCAATAATTTGATTTTTCAGGTTTGTGGTACGTGAAATTAAAGAATTTGTAAAACGCAAAATATTTTTTTCCAAAGATCTAAGAACTGAATTAATACCGAAATAATGACATTTTTGCCTTATTTTTCTTTCGTTCCCTCATAACTTTAACCAACAACAACGCTAGTATATTAGCTAGCCAGGAGTCGGAGTTGGAGTCTGCTATTTTTTCCACCGACTCCGCAGACCTGGTTTGAAGTACGAAAAGATCATTAAAATTCACCGCAAATAATTTTCTCCCACAGATTTGAATGAAATGGAACCGCTTTTCTTCATTATGTAACAAATTTCTTTTGTATATCTCGGTAAATGAACTATAAATGCTACACATTTCGCTGATAATACCATATATTCCATAGTAAACCTCAATAACGTATAAAAATTACACAGAATCCAAATATGTTTGCGGAAGTTAGAAGTGTGACAGACAGTAGACAGACAAATCAAATTCATAAGCACTTTGCAACTATGTACAGGTCTTGATTACCGAATAGGCACGACAAGCACAAGCTTCCCTTAGAAAATTTTTGAAGGGGTCCGAAATTGAGAAAACAGGGGAGCCCAGACCCAGATTTTTTATTGAATTAATTCTAATGTTAGATTTTTAATTATCTTTATTTTACCTATTCAGTATGAATACTTTTTTTCAGTTGGCTTGTATGCACAATTTAAAATATTAACAACTTAGACTATTACTAAAATGATTAAAACATTATTTTAAAGTATTAATATTTTATACAGTGAAACCTCCAAATAAGGGACACTCCGAATAAGGGACACCTCTATTTAAGGGATAAAAGTTCCGGTCCCAGTCCCTAGGTATAGGACGCGTAATGTATTTACCTCTGGATAAGGGACACTCGATTTAAAGGACACTTTAAAAAGGGGATTAAAGGAGTTGGTTTCTGCATTTCAGATTAATAGTCTGAGATGAGAATGAAAATACAGATTTTTGTAAATTTATCAAACAGACAGGCAATCGTATTAATAGAGAGGCATATGACACAATTATTTACCCATAGTTAGTATGTTTATCCCCATCGAAACTAATGCTGAAAATTGTAAGGATGACTATGAAAGTAAAGAAGAAGTGAAAATTGAGAAGTAAAGAATTTTACAGATTCTTTAAAATATGTAAAGCTGAATACTTTTTTCGTAAATATTGCTAATAATAAAAGACTAAAATTTATAAGTATGGTAAATGAGCACTTGAAAGGCTAGTAGTGAAAAAATGAAATCTGCAAAAGAATCACTATTCACTTTTTATTGATTATTTCAAGTAAGATTCTATTAAATGTTACTGCACTTTTTGCATGTATGAAATGTTTATGTAAAAAATGCAAATCAATAATTCAACAAATCTTTTTTATGAAGTAATCGACTAAAAATTTCAATTATTAATTCTCTATTCTTGTTGTATCTGATTAGGGTAATTTATAGTCTTCGGGTACATTTAAACTTCATCTTTCATGTTATGTTATTTTTTATGTGTATCTGAAAGATTAATTTTTTTAGAAAGTAAAAACTCCAAATAAGGGACACCTCTATTTAAGGGAGAAAAGTCCCAGTCCCATGGGTGTCCCTTATTCAGAGGTTTCACTGTATATGTTAAATTCAAACTTTTTATCCAACTTATGTTTTTTACGCCATTACTATGGGAAATCATTTTCCCATATTTTAGTTATTGTATCCAATTATTGAGCATATACATAGGGGATTATAGAAAAAAGTTCTTTATTGAAATACTTGTGTACAGAACTGGGCCACGCTTCGGAATAATATATGCAGCACCGGTGAGTTTCAAGGTATGTCGAACTTTAAAAATATTTCTCGAATGAAAGGGGGCCCCGAAACAACTCTGTGCTTCCCATATCTTCAGAAATCAATCGGGCCCTGACTATGTAACATCATGAGTAACATCATAATTAAAGATAATAATAATAATAATATTTTCTGACATTCAATGCTATTGAGCACCTGATCTATTTCTCGAAATAACCATTGGTCAAGTAAATTCTGTTGTGAGAAATTAGTGCATTAAAATTTACTGAAGATTTAAATAATAAAGATAGTATATCTGTTACTGCGAAAGATAAGTAAATGTCAACGCTCAGGCATATCTTCAGGGAAATTCCGAATATTAAACAAAATTATTGTACATTATACATTCGAACTGCCGCCGAGGTAAGTCAACATGCACAGATAATCCAAAGAATATAAAGTATAAATTTTAAGTATTTTTAAGAAGATTATGGTAAAGAAAAATATTTTTCAACTTTTAAATTTTTTGCATTGAACTTTAATTTTTTTTTTTTTTTTGAATGGCCGCTATTTTGAAACAAGATGGCGGATGATGCTGGCCAAGACATTAGTATGTACTATGTACACACCAAGTTTCATTCAAATCGTTTCGTAAATATGATAATTACAGAATGACAAAGATCATATATATATATATGATCTTTGTCATTCTGTAATTATGTATTTGTAGTTTTATATAATGGAAATATATGTATATATATGCATATATATGTATATATATATACATATATAAATACTTTTATAAATACATCCAAAGTTATTCAGACAATACCCTTAAATAAACCAATGAAACCAGTATTTTTACAATCATATAATTAAAAACAGTTGAAGTTTGAAGAGAAATAGAAGGCAGATTACCAAATTACTAAGAAATATATAGATAAATGGACATTATATAACCAGAGTAATTCATATATTACCATACAATAAACCAATGAAACCAGTATTTTTACAATCATCTTATTGAAAACAGTTGAAGTTTGAAGTGAAATAGAAGGCAGATTACCAAAATAACGAAAGATAAATGGATAAAAAGACAGTAGAAGGCTTTTCTATTAAACTACTTCTTCATGGGTGTATAGTTTAACAAAAAAGCAACAACATCCAACCAGTTTCTGTTATGAGTCGTGCTGAAAGCTAAGAATTCGACTCACAATACACCCGACTGGCTGGAAGCTATTCACATGACAAATTAGTAGAAAGATACTCATTGGAGAAAATAAAATCAATACGACAAAATAACAATAATATAATATTCTTTAAAAAAAGGATATATATACTAAAATATTTACCACTACCCAAATCCTAGCAAGATTTGTAGTGCAATCAGATACAAACTACATGTGACTTACTAACAGTCAAGGTTATGGTCATAGTATAAATCACATAGATAATAAAATAAAGTTGTAACAATAATTATAAAAATTAGTAGAACATATATTATACTATATAATTCTAATATATTTAGAAAAATAAATAAATGCTACTGTTAGAAGTATTATATTTTTATTTTTAATCAATTATTAATATTACTATATTAATTATTTAACTAGAATATATTACTACAACTTCTAGCAGAAAATTATTTTAGTGCTGCCTTCTATAGGATAAATATAATTATTAAATTATATGCTTATGGTGCTGCCTTCTATTATAGGAAAAAAAATAAATTATTTAATAGCTAAGAATTTCCAAGAATAATTTCTATTCTAATATTTTACAAATAATTTCTTTAAGACAAATACAATAGACAACCATATCTTATCTCAATAACTTGATCACTTTTAAGTTATGCATATTAGTTTTTAGGTAAACATAAACTTTAATACTATGAATAAAGTTATTTTTTGTTTAAATGTATAATAATTAACCATTGCGTATTATCCAGACAACACCGCCCTCCTCCGTAATCTAACATCTAACCCACTCAACCATCCTATTATTCATATTTTTTAATTTTTTTTAAGTTTTTTATTTTTTTTGTATTATTTTTATTTTTTATAATTTTTTTAAAACATTTTTTTACGCAATAAATTAATTATTTTTAAGATCATGTAATAACTTATTATACATTAAAGACTATAGGAGTTCTTATCAATAACATCATATGGTGCTGAATAAATTAGCTTGTTAATGTTTGCAATATTGGCTGAAGAGAAAATAGGCAGTTAATACTAAATAAATGTTTATACAGATAATATTTTTTTAACCAAATGTAAAGGATAACCATATCTTATAGCAGTTTCTTGTACAGTTTTTAAATTATGCATTTTAAAACTATGTGAACAAATATTTTTAATTCTATGGGCAAAATTAAGTAATATATTGACATAGACAGATTTATGTAGGCAAGAATTATAATGAGTAAAAAGGTTTACTTTAAAAGGAAAGTCATTACGTTTATCATAAATATCAAATAGAATTTTATTACCAGAAAGAGTAATATTAAGATCAAGAAAGTTAATTTTATTATTACGCATATCAGTATAACTGTATTTTAAAATTTTGTGGTATTTGATAGGCAGCGAATAGTTAGATGACTTTTTAGAATATAAAATTATTATATCATCAAGATAACTGAAAAAAACAACAACAATAGAAGTATTACGTTCACAATAATGTAAGTAGAGATCAGCACAGATGGATGATACAATCCCACCTTGTGGAAGACCGACTATTTGTTTAAATATTGTATTATTAAATAATATATAATTATGATGAAGAATGAATTTGGTTAAAGATTTGAAGTAAGATAAAGATACTTGTATGTTAAGAAAATTCCTATATTCCTTGAATAATAAATTTATGATCCTGAACATATCTGCAATACCAATTATATTAAATAAATCATTAAAGTCATATGTTTTGATGTACTTAATGTTTTGTAAATTTTTGATATTATTTACAAGATGTAAACTATTTTTTATACTATAGAATTTATTATTAGTTTTTGCAATATCTAGCATTTTTGTAAGTATTGTTAATAATTCTTTACCTGCATTATTGCTATAAGTATTACACGCAATAGTTATAGTACGAATCTTTATAGGAATTTTATGGAATTTTGGAATAACCACAATGTAAGGATAGTTATAATTATGATTTTTTAATTTTAGTAATTTATAATATTGAGCTATATGTCTATTTTTAATAATAGTATCAATATCTGTTTTAATGAAATTTGAACTAGAATTTATTGCTTGGTTTAATAATGTAGAGTAATAATGTTTACATATGAAAGCATAGTTGTTAGGAGATTTATCGACATATGTTATAATAAATTTATTTTGTAAGTTTTTAATTTCATCATTTAATTGTTTAAAATTTAAATTAAAAGGTATCGATATTCCTATAAAGTTCAATATTTAATTTATCTAAAACATTAAGTTTCCATTCAGTGAAGTATTCCAGAGACTTATTGTAGTCTATCGAAATTTTATAAATAAAAAGATCTAAATCTAAATTAAACTGTTTTATGATTGATTTGATATTAGTGCATGAAGGAACACTATATTTAGTATCATTAGCCATTAAATTGCGTAAAGAATCATTTTAAACGATAAATATCCCCACACATGTCCATTATATAATACTACAAATCAACATCTACAATGAATATAGAAAAACCCAATTTAACAAACTTAAACATGACAAGACAATGAAATGGAATTAGCAATGTTGGAACAATTACAAATAAAATTGGAGATCGTTGTTACATACATATCATCATTTGAACGGGTGGGGGGGGGGGGGTAATTTTGGGATCTGAGGGTTATGATCGTTGAAAGTTTATCAAAATTTTGCAGAAAGTGCTTTCCTCCGGACGGCTGCAATAGCTAGCTTTTTACTTTTTGTAATGAAAGCTGCCTAAAAGAACGAATATATTTTGGATAACCCTGTCAAAACTAATGCAGCAAAAACGTTCAAACTATGGATTATGATTAAGTGGTTTATTGTAATAAACTATGTTCATTTTTCTGAGAATAGTATGTATGCTCGTATATAAAGTAAGGTTTTCATAAAACCAGTCCCCAAATTTTGCCACATTTTTTGCATATAATTTGCAAAATTCTTAATATAAAAACATTTTCTTTTCAGAAAACATGACAAACAACATTGTAGTCAATACCTCATAATTAGAATTGAAAAATAAAAAAAAATCGTATAAATAATGAGAAAGTTTACTATATAATTTTTCACTGCGCATGCGTGAAAGAAATCAAAATATAATTTGCAAAATGTGTTATCTAAATGTATAAAGCAGCTTTAGTGAAAGTTTTAAAATCATAGCTGGAAAATTCTAAAAAGTATTGTCGACAGAATAAGTTCAAAATCTAGTGTTCCCAAAAGAAAAGAAACAGATCAGGGGCTGTATCCATATATTCATTGATTAGAGTCAATACAGCGTACCTAATATTGCACGCATTACTATATTTGGATACAACCCCTCATCTTTTTTGCTTCCTTTTGGGAACAACGGATTTTGAACTTATTCTATCAAAGATAATTTTCAGAATTTTAATGCTTTGTTTTTGGACTTCCACAAAAGTTGTTCCATACATTTAGCTAACACATTATGTAAATTACATTTTGATAGCTTTCACGCACGCGCAGTGCAAAATTATTTAGTAAACCTGCTCATTTTTCATACAATATATATTTTTTTAAATTCTGATTACAGAGTCTTGTGTGCAATATTATTTGCCTAATTTCTAAAAAGAACATTTTTATAAACTAGTAAGTCTGCAGATCAGGAGCCTCAACGTCAGCTTTGCACATTATTTTTTTAAACACACTTTGGGTAATATTCAACTTCCTGGAAACTGTAATCTAAAATTATCGAATTACGTAATTATTTATAAAAATAAAATAAGAATAAGAAGTTTTTAAGCCATCAAAAGCGTTAAATTAAATATTTACTTATGTTAGGATATTCTGAAATTTTCATGATCTATTATTATTATTATTTTATTATAACATAGTACATTTTTCTGGGGGGCTCTGCCCCCCTGAACCCACCCCCACATTAAATTTAAATTTGTAACTTTCTATCAATTTGCTAATGGTTATCGTATATCTTTTATTTCTTCATACATTTTCATTTATAAGGATAAGTAACAGTTTTAATAAGCATTTTTCATTATCCTCATACTTCTACATACCTGCCCACCACAAACACCTAAATCTGATGTATCAGAAACTTTTGAAAGTGTAAACTCAGTAATCTAGGGTTTTACAATTTTGTTAAAAAAAAAAAAAAAAAAAAAAAAAAAAAAAAAAAAAAAAGAAGAAGAAGAAGAAGAAGAAGTTTTGATTGCATTTTGTGGCAGTTATCGCGGACAGACAGACAGAAGAACAGACTGATAGACGGAAAACAATAAATTCTGTGTCGCCAAAATAAGCCTTCACTGAAGTTTCGGCAATGACGTCATTATTCATGAGTTATTGCTATCCATGTTTCTTGTATTTTTAACGACTACTATAAAATACCTGTTTTATTTCAATTATGACGCCAAATTTTACCAAGTGAAATAAGGTACCTGTACCCAATATGGACACCCTAAGGAAAATGTATTTTTTTCACCCCGATGTACAAGTCATAGGACTCCAAAAATATGTGACCACTATCCTTGGACTATTGACTATCATTAAAATTAGCGACCTTGTAATTATTCTGGTTTAATTTAAATGATAAAAACAAAAAGATGTTTACAAGTGTTGATATAAGGAACTACCTGTCCTTATTATGGACAGGTGTTTCCCTATTGACTTTCTACACAGTGTGTATGGAAGAGCCACTTTTCCAAGGGATTTTAGAGGAGAGGGAATAAAAAAAAAGAGTCTTAAAGTATTCCGAGGAGGAGGGGGGACAGTAAATATCTTCAGAACATGCATTTTAGAAGGGGGGGGGGCATTCTCGGTTTTTACCCTTCAAAGAGCCATGCAAAGCCCCTTAGTTACTAATAAATATTATGAAGTAATATTGTTGGTTTTGCTTAGCTTTATTGCATCTGTCTGCAAAATTGCATCTGTTGTTACTCAGTCCTCGCAGCATGGAAAATAGAAACTTATTCACCATGGGCAGTAAGTTCCACATAATCCTCGTGAACATATCTGCCACATGTGATGCATGGCCGCATGTTTGAAAAATCATCAATGCTGCAAAAGAAGCAGTACCAGCTCTCCTTTGTTGAGAAAGTCATACCATTGGTACCTATGATTTCTCCAACAGATATCCTACTGGGGGGGGGGGGGAGCTTCTTTTTATTTTTCTGCAAGGGTTTTTTGGAGGAAGGTTTTTGGGGGATTGTTCAAATAGCATCTTGTTGAACAAATATTTTACCACTTTGATGACTTTTCAAGTTATTGCTTGGCAACGTTGAATTTTCTTCTTTCTTACAGTTGTATTAGATGGGGACATAAGATATCCATATTGGGAACCGGACGTAGTTTTACTAAATCTTCTACCAAATGAATAAGGAAAAGTATTTTAAGCAAAATATGCAATAGCAATCGAAAATATGTTTTATTAACTTTCTAAAACACTCCACTTTTCAACATTTAATGTAATTTTACCATATTTAATAAGAATTTAAGCTTACAAGTAACTAAGATCCGCACATCTCGAAATAACAAGTTTCCTCCTAAATGGCGAACAGCGCTCTTTTTTACACTTTTCAGACTTAATTATCTTTTCAACTGCTTTTCTTTGCGAAAATTTTTAGCCATCTCTTGATCAAAACTATTACCTTAAAAAATATTAGGGATGTCCATATTGAGAGCCCTGTCTATATAGGGTACAAATACCTTATTTGTTAGGAATACAATTCTTTTTTATTTCTCTTACTTCTAATTATGCCCCCATTTTGTCAGAAAAATTCTTATTAACGAAACAAATTTCCGTGTTTATTATTTAACAAAGTACTATATTTATTTTTATTTTAATCCTGACGTCATATTTATTTTTTCTTAGTTTAATTTCTCGAATGGAAATTGCTCAACTGAAACTTATTGCCATTGAAAAATTATTCCAGATTTTGATTTTTTTTTTGGCAACGATAAAGGAAATTGGTTAAATTTTATCTAAAAAATCGCTATTGATTCTGTATGAAAAAGAAGGAAATTTTGAATTATTAAGGAAAATATTTGAATAAAATTAATAAAACATAGCCTATGTTCTTTTCTGGGCTATGTTATATTTACACCCAAAGATACAAAAACATTAATTAATTCATCAGTTTTGACGTTGACTTCATTTAAATTTTCGTACACGCATTCAAATTTATAGCATTATAAAAATAAGGATTAGGATGAATGGTTGCTTAGCAACCATTAAGAGGAAATAAAGAAAGTGAAATAAATACATTTGAAATAAGTAAATTTCTAAAACAAATTAGTTTATATTATTGGAACACATTTATAAAAAATCTCCAAAATTTACAGTAATAATTTTAAAAATCTAACAAATGCGTACACGAAATTTCAAAACAATACGAATAATTTAACTGGTAAATTTCAGTATCCATTTATCATTGAATTCCATTAATGAAATGCGTCATTTTCTCTCAAGAAAAAAAAAATGAAAATCATTGGATTTGCCATAGAAAAGCATTATTGCGCAAAATAAAATATTCTATATTTTCCGAACGAATGAATCAAATCTAACAAAAAACTATACAGCTTAATCCCAGTGCCCCAGTAACATACCCACTTAATTTCAAGTCAATCGGATGCTTTTTGCGTTAATTATCGCGGAACAGACAGACAGACTGACAAACAGACAGACAGACAGACAGAAACCAAAAAATTTCGTGTCTCCAAAGTAAGCCTTCACTGACGTTTCGGCAATTAAGAACTTCGCAAATTATAAGCCAAGCAGTTCGGGACTGTTTCTATGCAAACCTTAATTTCTTTTTGAGTGTACATGCTATCCTGCTAAAAACGAACACAATTTATTACTAAGCTACTTAATCAGTCTACAGTTTGAACGCTTGGGCTACATTAGTTTTGACAGAGTTATCCAAAAGATATTCGTTCTTTTTCAATTTGTTGATTGTCCCCTTTGTGGTTCCGGGAAAAGAATCTTTGCGGTACTATGTTATTTACTCATCTGGAGTTTCAAGATAATTCCTCGTGCATTTTTCTAGATATTTAACAAAACGTCAAAAATCGCCAGTGGCCGGTCACCTTCGGCTATGTAGTGTATATATAGGATTGAGTTTTAAAACTCGTATTATCCAAAATTTAAAAAATCGAATTTTCTCAATCAATTTATTCTATTGGTGAACATGCGTCGATAAAACACTACAATCTGAAAAAAAAAAAAAAAAAAAAAAAAAAAAAACTAATATTGTCGTGTATTTTTGGCATTGTAAAAATCTTGGTTTACTAATACTGTGAAAACAAAAACGGATGCAATCAGATGTTTTTCGAGATTTCCTAAATTTTGGCAAGGCGTGTTTTGAAATTTACGTCCTCATATATCTTTAAACATATCTTTAATCATAATATCTTTAAACACGTTGTTCGATTTAAAATAAATTACAATGAAAAAAAAATAAATATCAGCAAAAAATCTGAGTTCTGGTCTACTGTTATTATTATACTATTGTTATTGTTGTTATTTAAAATTCTGATAGATAATTTTTTTTTTATGTTTAATAGTTTTTTCAAATGCCGACTAACAATACGAAATGTTATATTTATGTTAAAAATAGCAATAATGCGTTCACAAATTTTTTTAAAAGCATTAAAAGCGCAATATTTTTATATTGTTCTTTGAAAATTACAGAAATTTTGGAGAAATTGACTTTCGACTATCTGGCAACAATGTCGTTCTAAAGAAACAGAAAAAGACCGAATACAGACGTTAATGATGGTATCGATAAGCCTGCAAAGCAGATAACAATAAAAAATTAAATTATTGTTTCAAATTCAATGAAGTTACTTGTAAAACAATAAATTGTTTGTATTTGTATCGATTAAAATGTTCAATTTGTTTAATATTTTTTATAGTAATCCTGTATAAATATTAGTGTTCAGTTAACAGCATGAAACAATATAAATAATTATGAATAATAATTCAAAATAGTTATAATTATGAATAATAATTGAAAATATGCTTGTAATTATGTTATAATTATAATTTTGAAAAATTATAAATAATATTTAATAATATTATCAACAGATTCCAGTTTAAACAGTTTTTAACTCAATCTATTTATCTCTGTAAACAGCTTATTGAAATCAAAAATGCATTGTATATTTTAGAACCAAAATCATTTAATTCAATAGGAAATAGCTCTCACCAACATACTGCGTGTGTTTTCTATCCTCCAGGAGGTACAGCTGACCCCAATCCACAGTGCTTGTTTTGGCACAAAATACAACCATGTAGCAGAAAGACACAAGCCATAAAGCAGGACTCTTCAATAAATCAACCACTGTGCCATCGGCAGACGATTTTTTCTCTGAAATGATTGCAACAAAATATTAGGGAAATGCATATAGTCCAAGAGCCGACAACACAAAATCCTAAGTCATCGAGCACAAAAAATAATCCTTCATTTTATGTAAGAGTAGTAAGAGAGGAATCATATGATCCATGTCTGCCGGAAGCGAAGTCGTGCATAAGCCAAAAATTGATACCACTAGTGGTTGACTCGTAGGATTAACAATGTGTTTGCCGTACAATCAAAAGCAGGAAAACATGGAAAATTGGGTGCAGGAAAACACAATGCTAATCCTACGAGTCAGCCACTAGTGATATCAATTTTTGTCTTATGCACCACTTCGCTTCCGGTAGACATGGATCATTAGATTCCTCTATAACTATTCTTCCATAAAATGAAGGATTTTTTCTTGTGCTTGATGACTTAGGGTTTTGTGCGGTCGGCTCTTGGATTAATAGCTTTACAGTCAGTATTGCCTGCTACAAAGACAAAAAAAACTTTTATGGAAGTTGCACAAACAAATTCTGGTCTTTACAAAAGACGGATTTCGAAAAGGTGGCAGTCATTTAATATTACAAAATATTTAATGGAAATAGTATATGTCAGCAGTTTTCAAACTTTAGTGCCACGCGACCCAATTTAAAGTTTCGACTTTTTTTTCGCAACCCATCAAATAACGCTGGTAAATAAGTAGGTCATTTTTTATAATATATTTGAAAGAAGATATGAACTTTGGTACAAAGACATACACACGAGAACAGTAATAAGTAGTGGAGTTTTCGAAACTATTTACTATATAAAACTAGTCAGATGTGGCAATCCCAAAACTTTCTTCTATTTGATCTATGTTAATATTTCAAAATTCGTTATCTCAGAGCCAAAACTAAATCGCATTCTAAGCCCATCATAGGAATTCTACTGATATGAAATTCCATGCATTAGTTCTAGAGATATGATTATCGGTTCAATGACAAAATTTGCTGGTATAGCTGACAATGCTCCATACGGGCATACTCAGAAAAATCTGAAAAAATTACAGAATGTTCTTCTCATATAGTTATATATGTTTATAAAAAATATTTCGGCGGAACCTCCTAATAACGTCCGTAAAAAAATAATAAAAATTTCGTTTATTTGGCGATTTATCTCCGGTTGGCGAAAAAACGAAATTTTGAAAAATACGCTTTTACGCTTCGAATACTTTTTAAAGAAAAAACTTTCTATGTTCAATTTATTTAAATAAGTTTAGTTTAAGTAATTTTAGTTTTGCATTTTTGCTTTACTTTAAGTGTAATTTTGTCATATACATCTATATGTACTTATATCAAAATGAAATTAATATATTTTATCATTTAAAACACAATTTAAATTGATTAAAATTGTTCCAAATTGAAAAATACACTGTTAAAAATCTGCTGCATTTTGTTGCAACGCACTCCCTTGCTTGTATAGAAAACGGTTACTTGGCCGTGAAATGGAGCTTTCTCATTGGCTGGAATAGAGATATTATATACAAGCGGTGGAGTGCGTTGCAACAAAATGCAGCAGATTTTTAACAGTGTATGATACGGTCAATTCACCGTGCTATGGAGCTCATTGGTCAGAAGAGAGATATTCTATAAAAGTAGTGGAGTGACGTTGCAGTAAATGCTGCAGATTTTTAACAGTGAAGTCAATTAAAATCAATTTTCAGATTCGTTAAAATCGTCTGCTTTTGGCGAGGAAATGTACTGCTCGCCAAATCCCGCATCGCTTTCAGCTTTTCACGCCAATTATTCCAAACTATTTTATTTTTTTACATATCTAATAATGTAATTCCGCCGCTAATTTTCACTGATCCTTTATTACCTACATGAGTACTTTAATTCGTATTTTTTTCAAAAAATTCTGAGTATGCCCCCAATGGAGACCTTCCGTGTGAGTTCTATCACCCCCATAAAGTTTTATCCATTTTTCAGATACACCGTGAATTGTATGTAATTCTATCGTTCTTTACCAAATCCTACAATAAATTATCAACTAAAAGAAAAACAGTGTACATTGCATTTTTTACCGAGTTGCTTTGATCGAAGGAGTTTGAATATAGCAGCAAAAGTGGGTGTTACTGTATGTAAACTCTAGGTTGAGACAATTTTCAATATGTAGACCAACTGTTATTTTAACTTAATCAAACTCATTGGTAAAGTTGCCATACGAATATAATATTTCCAACTGAGCGAAAAAATGATCAGGCTGGGAATCGAACCCATATCGTTGGCTTACTGGGCCAGTGCTTTACCGTTTAAGCTAACTGGGTGACAACCAGCGAGCCTCATTCGCTCAGATTACCGTATTGGTAATACATCTGGTCTGCCATTTAGACAGTTCAGCAGAATAAACCGCCGGTAAAGAAACTCCAAATAAAAGATGGATACGTATATGAGATATAAACTGTTATTTTAAAACAATCAAACTGATTGGTAAAGTTATCATGCGAACTGAATATTTCCGACTGAGTGAAAAAATGCCCGGACTGGTAATTGAATCCAGATTGTTGGCTTATTGGGAAATTCTTTACCGTTTATACTAACTGGGCAACAGCCAGCGAGCATCTTTGCAAAATATCCAAGCCAACGATCTGGGTTCGATTCCCAGCCCGGGCATTTTTTCGCTCATTTGGAAGTATTCATTTGGTATATATACAAACCTTGTTTCAGAAATTGTGTCTATATTCTAAAAGTACACACAATTCCCTTTCGACTGATACCCTTCTTGCATCTGCTTTTGATAATAAAGCGATGACATAATATAAAATTGGGATTCTTTATTTTTCTTTTATTCATTTTTTTTCCTCCAGCTTTGCATTTATATATTTTTGTTAACTATAATATTGAACTTATATTCACAATGTGTCAAATTTTTAAAACAAATTGCTACCTTTAGGATTTTTTGAACTGCTTGCAGTTACTGGAGGCAGTCCGATATCGGTCGGCGAATTTACGAGAGTGAAAAGAGCCACTACTCCTAACGCAACTGATACAGAACCTGTTTTCCAAAAAGAAAAAGAGAGAAACAAATTAATAAACATTCAATAATTATATTTATATATATATATATATATATATATATATTTTTAATTTACTTACATTTCTTTACATTACATTGTTAGGTAACGCTTCTAATCCTATCATACGAAGCCCTCGTATAATAGGGTGGATAGACACAAAGGTCGTCTACAACTACAAAACAAGTTGGAAATTACACGTGAAGCGTAGCAAATGAGGTGCGTTCGTACGATAACGAAGTTTTAATATTCAAATCTTGCTGATATAGTAGAGCGTACGTCAGATACACTATAGTAGTCGAAATCTTTGTGTTCCTCTAAATATGCAGGAAGTAATTTTTATTACACCTCAGCAACATATATTTTATTTATATGAAGTAGTTTAATATATATAAGACATGCCCCAAACAATATTTCTCTGTATAGCATTATGTAATGGAATACTTTTGTGTGGCCCTGCAATTTAATAATAAATATTCTTTGCATCACAGGTTGTACAGAATGTGTATTTTAGTATATTCATCATAGATTCATGTCAATTCTATTATGTTCGAATGAGTGTAACACCATTAAAATGCATTTGAAACTTTTTCCCCATTGACCGTAATGTAACGGAATCCTTATGATTGTCCCTGTAATTGATCTATCCATCCGATTTTCATAAAATTTGAATTGACTCGACATACTTATATAACAATTATGTGTTTTAAATTTCAAACGATTCGGTTGGGTAGTTTTTGCGTTGTTATATGCGGACAGACGGACGGACGGACTGAACAACAACTATAGTTGCTACGTATTTACATAATTACGAACGCACCTAAAAAGTTGGTCGAAACAAACATTTTATTGGTGTAGCAATTTTAGCACTTATACTTACTTGGTATAAAGGATCAGTGTCGACTGGTATACCCAATGAAATACTTGAAAAACTATAGCGAAATCCAGGATAACTTTGAAATATGGTGTGTAACTCTACGTGTAACTCCGCACTAATTTTCAGTATTTTTTACTTCAAAAGGCTGGATAATCTCAAGAACTGTGCTCTGTTGGCATGATTCTAAACTGGGATTTCTACTCTTTATTTTGGAAAATAAATTAACAACATTCTACACAATTAATTGCGTCATCCAACTACTATTGTAAAGTATTGTTTTCAACTTAATTATGAATGATGTTTTGAAGTTGTTGTAATCCAATTATATTTTTACAGTAAATAACAATATACTCATTAATCAGATATATTATTATTTATATATTGTAAATGTGTTAATATTTTGCGATTATTTATATTAATAATTTTATTTATTAATAGTTAATAAAGCGTAGTGGTTTTATTTATCAATCATATATATTATAAAGCAGAAGTTCTGAAACTTCCAAACGAGTGTTTTTATAAACTACCCCATGGATTCTTTTGCCGATTGTATCATTCGATAGGAAATATTTTTCCAAAGGTTTATGATTCAAATTTACAGGGATAACTCTGATTTTTCGTAGTAAATTTCGTATTTTTCGGTTATTTTTGACAAAAGGGTTGCCAGTAGCTGTTTTTGGCGAAAATTATAATTGCTAAAAGAATTAAATTGGCTATATCTATTAGAAATATTAGAAATATCTTGCAAATAATAGCAGTAAATAACTACTGATATTAATAATAAAGAAAGACCGCTTAAATGAGTCGTAATATTATAAAAATATATTTATCTTGAAAATGAAAAAAATATATGTAATGCTTAAAAAATAAATTAACGCGAAATATAACAATTGGTTCAACTTTTGGCGACTTATTCCTGGCGTTAGAATAAAAACATGAATTTCAGAAATTGATTAAATGATAGTTATTTCCCTTTTTATTATTTTATTTCTCTTTTTTATCGAATTTCCGTATAATATAACTTACAGCAGAAAAAAGCAGATCTGATTGTAAAAGACACTGTAAGTTGTGAGTTACTATTCGTTTCTATACCATTTTCATCTTGCTTTTGTCGCCAAAGAATGTGTTTTTAAGCCGAAAATGCACTATTGACTTAATGCCTGACTTATGTTCTTAATGGTCGCAATAATGTTTTTTTTCAAGTGAAGATAATTTTTAGAGTATATTTTAATATTCAATCGTAAATTATATAGATATGAGTATAACTCTTTTATTTCTTTTTGCAAATGGTTTTATTGTTAATTTAATTTTTCTTGCGCCATTTCGTCAATTTCACTTACAGGAAAAATTTCAGTTTTAAAATTTAAAAACTGAAGAAGGAATGATTACCCCATCGATTAAAAATCTACCGCCAAATTCCAAGATTAAATGTCAGTAATGGATGATCGTAAATGTCTCATTCAATTGACATTAAGCATAATATAAATATTAATTATGTCATCAAGTGATTTTTAATTCGACATTTTATTTCTACTTTTATATATGCTCTGCTAATTTGTTTTTCGTTATTTAAATAAAAAAATATCTTAATCTATATAATCTGGCTAATACTTTGGCGATTTGTATAATTTAGCGAAATTGGTCGACGATATAACCAAGTAGTACTGAAGGAAAAATTTTGCAATTCAAAGGAAATTTATGCAATTATGCGTTATTACTATAGATAAATTCAACATTTTGAAATAAAAAATTCCTGCTGAATAAAATTTACAAGTCTTTTTTGATCATTTCCTCTTCAATATTTCTTCAATCAATATTTCGCTATTCTCTTTGGCGCAGGCTAAAAAAAAAATGTTTTTTAAATATTTTAATAGATAAAACGTAAATAACATTTTTCTATTTTTTTTAAAATATTTTTAAAATCTAATTCTTCCATTATGTGTCTTACAGGACAAAATAGCAGAATTTCTTTTAAAAATGGTTTTATCTGTTAATTATATGTTATTTGTTAATTTGGGTGTTTGAATTTACTTTTGTCATCAAACAATGCGATTTTATACCAAGAAGGCATAAGCCGGAGCGATGTACGCAATTAGTACTAAGTTCTCTCACGCTCTTTTAAATGTGTGAGAGCATTTTTAGGATATTTTTTTTATGTTTAATTGTAAATATATAAATAGCAGTTATAGCAAAAAAAAAAAAAAAAAAAAAAATGCGTAAAATGTTTAAATTTTAGTATAAATGTCTTCCTCATCCAAACTGTAAAATAATTTAATTGCAACTTTTTAAAGTTTTGGCGCAGATGTCATAGACGCACCACATTCGCACGATTGCAACAAAATGGCGATTTTATGCCTCACATGGTAAACCGACTATGGTTGTTTATTTATTAATAAACTATTTATTAACTTTCATTTTGTTTTTTAAAATAATATAAATCATTTTGTTCTATAGCTATTAATTAAACTTTTTATTTATTATTTTTTATTCAAATAATACAAAAAAAAAATTATGAAATTGGTAATTGAAAACCAAGTTCTCCAAATTGGCCCCAGAAAAAAATTGCGCCAATGTGGTGCATACATGACATCTGTGTCAAAGTTTTTTCACTATACATAAGTAGGGAAAATGCAGTATAAATACCGATTAAAGTTTTTTTTTCCAAATATGGAAATATGGTCGCAGATTCGGTCATATACTCATCGAAGTATCTCACTGGCGCCAAAATGGCATTATTTGCCTCATATGGTAACCCAGCTATAGTTGTTTATCTGATGATAAGTTGTTTATTTACTTTCATTTTCTTTTTTAAAATGATATTTGTTGTTTTGTTCTACAGTTACTTTTTTATTTATTGTTAATTGCTGTTTAAAATGATAGAAAATCATAAAAAATATATAAATTTCTTTGGTCTTCTAAAACGGGGATTTTGCCACATTGTAGTTGCAAGAAAATCGTGCTAAACCTATTGCGTATATGATGTCTGTGTAGGAATCTTTTGTGAAATATGAAAAGTGTAAATTGGCTACTACTTGATTATCACGTCAACCAATTTCGCCAAATCGTTCGCCAAATTATACAAAATTACATAATTTTATCTTAAATAACTAAAGAGAAAATGCTTAAATACGAAAGAGCAAATAATTTTGTTTTCATTTTTCAGGAGGATTTTTGCAATAATAAAGTAATTGTTGTAGTGAGAATTTTAATGTTTTTTTTTTTTTTTTTTTTTTTTTTTTTATCATTGGCAATTTGCTATAACGAAAAATGTTTATTTTTTTTTTCCTGCCATTGTTTTGTAAGAGCTGGCTTTATCAAAGCCATGTTAAGATGGTATTCAAATTTTTGTACCCTTCCCAATTACCACCCCCTCGGGCCGATTTTGCTCATTTGCAATTCCCACTGAGATAATAACCATCTCATTGTACTTGACGAGTTTAAAGATGGTTCTTGCATAATTGTGCCTTTTATCGCGCGGACAAAATTTAATATATATATATAAACTTTTTAGGTGGGAATAGCTTTGGGTTCCTGGCTTCACATAATGAAAAGTTGTGAAGAAATTTTTCAAAAGTTGTACCATGGTAACGACTGTAATAATTAATATTTCTTCAGATAAGGGAAAATTTTAAATCCTGTTGCCATAATGGTGTCATTTCGATTCCAAATGTGCACTGTTAGTAATAAAACTAAAATAGTTACTTCTAAACAGCTGGTTTTTGTGCAACGTTTAAGATAATTTAATATCACAATGGTGTCTGAATCGTTTTCAGCAATGAGCAAGGTGCTGCTGGAGGTCCAAATTATTTAAAATACAAATTTAAATTTACCACTTTGTTTCATCCATGGTTGATTTTGAAATATTGATCAGCGCAGCGGGCATAGCCTGCTAGTTCATTAATAAACTATTTATTAACTTTCATTTTGTTTTTTAAAATAACAAGGAGGAACCCGTCGAATTTCGACGAAAGTAAATGTTTAAGAAGAAAATGTTTCATTGATTTATAATAAATCTACAAAATTAGCTACAGTAAAAAATGCATCTTACAATGGTCAGTTTAGCTCTTAAACAAATGTTATTTAAAGCTTAACTTAAGAAAAAAAATACTATTTTCGTAAAACTCAGTTGTTCAAATTATTAAAGCTAGACTTTAATCGCACATGTAAAAATATAATAACGAGGTAAAATATAATAAAAATGAGTTATTAAGATTGAGTTATCAATTGAGGATCTTATGTTTTATATAAATGGATACGAAAAAAAATTTCAAATTGACACCACGATCTTAAAATTTCACGTGAAATCTAAACCCGTAATAATTTTCATCTTCTCAAAATTTACATGCGAACATTTCAATTTTTATCAGCTTTAAGAGAAAATGGTGTATTTCTGTTGCCACAGTTACAAAATTCCTACTAAAAACTATAAAAAATTAATATCTCAAAAACAAATTGAGATACAGTTTTCAAACAAATTGCATTTAAAAGTACATATTTTTCTCTATACGATGGTGTAAAAATTGAAAATGTGCGATATGTTTTTTAGAAGTATAAAATTTGCATTACCAAAAAATTGCAAAACTGAATTATATGTGAAAGTGTTGCCATTCGCAAAATGACGTATGCGTTATGCACAGATACGTTTGGCCTTTATAATATAGATATAAATCATTTTGTTCTATAGCTATTAATTAAACTTTTTTATTTATTATTTTTTTTTCAAATAATACAAAATAATTAAAAAATATTTATGAAATTGGTAATTAAAAACCAAGTTCTTCAAATTGGCGCCAGAAAAAAAATTGCGCCAATGTGGAGCATACATGACATCTGCGTCAAAGTTTTTTCTTATACATAAGTAGGGAAAATGCAGTATAAATACCGATTAAAGTTTTTTCCAAATGGAAATTTTGCCACGGATTTGGTCATATACTCATCGAGGTATCTCACTGGCGCCAAAATGGCATTATTTGCCTCTATATTGGTAACCCAGCTATAGTTGTTTATCTGATGAGAAGTTGTTTATTTATTTTCATTTTTTCTTTTTTGAAATGATATTTGTTGTTTTGTTCTACAGTTACTTTTTATTTATTGTTAATTGCTGTTTAAAATGATAGAAAATAATAAAATATACATAAATTTCTTTGGTATTCTAAAACGAGGATTTTGCCACATTGTAGTTGCAAGATAATCGTGCTAAATCTATTGCGTATATGATGTCTGTGTAGGAATCTTTTGTGAAACATGAAAACTGTAAATTGGCTACTACTTGATTATCACGTCAATCAATTTCGCCAAATTATACAAATTTACATAACTAAAGAGAAAATGCTTAAATACGAAAGAGCAAATAATTTTGTTTTCATTTTTCAGGAGGAAATTTTGCAATAATAAAGTAATTGTTGTAGTGAGAATTTTAATGTGTGTTTTTTTTTTTTTTTATCGTTGGCAACTTGCTGTAACGAAAAATGTTTATTTTTTTCCTGCTATTGTTTTGTAAGAGCTGGTTTTGTGAAAGCCATGTTAAGATGGTATTCAAATTTTTGAACCCTTTCCAATTACCTTCCCCTTGGGCCGATTTTGCTCATTTGCAATTCCCACTGAGATATTAACCATCTCAATGTACTTGACGAGTTTGAAGATGATTCTTGCATAATTGTGCCTTTTATCGCGCGGATAAAATTCAATATACGTATATATAAACTTTTTAGGTGGGAGTAGCTTTGGGTTCCTGGCTTCACATAATGAAAAGTTGTGAAGAAATTTTTCAGAAGTTGTACCATGGTAACGACTGTAATAATTAATATTTCTTCAGATAAGGGAAAATTTTAAATCCTGTTGCCATAATGGTCTCATTTCGCTTCCAAATGTGCACTGTTAGTAATAAACTAAAATAGTTACTTCTAAATAGCTGGTTTTTGCGCAACGTTTAAGATAATTTAATATCACAATGGTGTCTAAATCGTTTTCAGCAATGAGCAAGGTGCTGCTGGAGGTCCAAATTATTTAAAATACAAATTTTAATTCACCAGTTCGTTTCATCCACGGTTGATTTTGAAATATTGACCAGCGCAGCGGGCATAGCCTGCTAGTAGTTAATAAAAGGTAAAATAAAATGACACTACCGTTTTACCCCATTTTCAGTATAGCTTTGAGCCGGCTCAAAATTAAGCGAAGGTTTGTAATTTACTAATTATAGGTACTACTGTCAAGAATTCCCCAAATTGGCACATATGTTTTATATAAATGCCAAAAATGTGCATTAAACATAACTTGTAAATACTCTCATAAACATGTGCAAAATACACAAAATTCATTTAAAGGCTTTATTCGAGGCGGAGCAACTCAAATTTTACATTTCATACATTCGACATTTTTTTAATTCACTCAAGCCGGGGGACATGAGGTGTGACCTCCGACTGTTGGAATTCACACCGAAAACTGTGAATGGCAATTTTCTTTTATTTCACTTGTGGAATATCAATCCGCTTATAAAACAATACCATTTAAACTTAACTGGTGAGAATTTGGAATCCCCCATAAAGAAATCAGCCAGATGCGCCAACACGGTAGCATTTGGCTGATTTTTTTTATTTAATGAGTCCAAATTTTCACCAGTTAAGTTTAAACAGTCATTATTAATATAGGTTGATTGAAACTGCTAAGCCTCCCTATGGAGATGTACTGCGCATGCTCACTTAGTGCTCATTTTTACAACATTTTTAGCTCCGAATTTTTTTATTTATACAACATTTTTCGCTCCAGATTTTTCAATTTATTCAAAATTTTAAGTCCCGGATTTTTCGATTTATTCAAAATGTTTAGTTCCGGATTTTTCGATTCATGCAGAATTTTTTTACTCCCGATTTTTCGATTTATTCAGAAATTTTTTGCTCCCTTCCCAAAAGTTAGCCATCCGAAGTTCTAAACGAAATTGGGATAGCGCGTGCGCGGTGATAGTTGTCATAGGGAGGTATTGCTGTTTTGATCCCCCAGTATTATTAGTTATAATATAATCGCTATTCCACAAATAAAATAAAATAAATTTTTTCCAGTGTGAATTCCAACACTGGTGAAAGGTCGGTCGATTAGTGATGACGTCACACCTCGTATCCAATGAGTTTGAGTATTTCGACGGCAGCGCCGGAATACATTGACGGCCAGCAATTTTCTATGAAATCAGAGTCATAAAATAGTGCAAACCTCGCCCTCTTTTGAAAGTCTTTCACAAATTTGTTTCCTAGCTAAGTTTCTCAAATTTACGCATCAGTAACTTATTTCAGTGTGTGCATATAATATAAAATTAGATAATTAGCGCAATTAGTAGTAGCAGTTAATCTAATTATGGAATGTTTTTTTAAAAAATGTATTACTTTTATTATGAGTAGTTACTATAGTAACGGTTTACGAGGACTTTTATAAATAAATCGCTTCTCGTATTAATGGAATTCGACTCAGTAATAGATTCCCTCAAATCCACAACTTTAAAATCAGGAAACATCTAAAATTCACATATTATTGCAGATGTAAACAGTAAAATTTCAGTTCAGATGCAGGGCAAAATTAGATTTTTTTTATAATCAATTTGTAGAAATTTTAATATGTAATTCTTGTTAATATGACTGAATTTATGGTTGCTCATGAAGAAAATACAAATTAATTTCTGAAAAAATACAACATATTTCTTTTATTGCTGTTAATCGAACCTTTTAATCAAATATACAGTGAGAAAAAAAAGTATTTGCACACCAGGTAAATTTGTTGTAGCATATGTATAAATAAATAAAAAGCAACTAAGAATTAAAAATACCCAACACTTTTACAAAACAAATAAACATTTAATATCTGACATAATAATTATGTTTAAAATATGAAAACATAAAAACGTAGCATTTGTACTGCCAAAAAAATATTTGCACACTAGCAATAAAAATGGAACTAGAGGAGTTATTTATAGGCTAAAAACAGTGCTAATATTTAGTATGCATGCCCTTTGCTTCAATTACAGCTTGTAATGGTCTGGGGGATTGATTCTATTAATTTGCGACATGTTTCACTGCTGATTTGTAGCCATTCTTCCCTAAGAGCTTGCTTAAGTTCTGATTTGTTAGAAATTTCCCTTTTCCTTATTTTCACATCCAAAATATGCCCATTTTCAGTCGGATTGAGGTCTGGTGATTGTAGTGGCGTTTTCAATTGATTTTTTACATTAGAAAGCAACCATAACCTCGTAATATATGCAGTGTGTTTCGGATCGTTATCCTGTTGGAAATAATATGAATTACGAATTCCTAATTTCAGAGCACTATTAGATAAATGATCTCGCAATATATTAATGTATTGTTTAGCATTCATATTGCCTCCAATAAAGATCATTTCGCCAACTCCATTAAAAGACATGCATTCCCAAATCATTACATGACCACCGTACATGTTTTACAGTTAGTTTCAAATTTTTAATTTGAAGAGAAGTATTTGGCTTTCGCCATACAGTTTTCTTACCATCTGAGACAAAAATATTGAACTTGCTTTCATTGGAAAAAAAATAACAGTTTTCCAAAACTTTAGTGGCTAGCTGGTATAAGCTTTTGCAAATTCAAGTCTTTTCACCCTATTTGTTTCACTAATGAATGGTTTTTTTTCGAGGGGCTCTTCCTCGAATATTTGCATCATGAAGAATATTTCGAATTAATTGTGGTGTAACTATTGTTCCCGACGTTGAAGCGACATCAACAGACAATTCTCGAGCACTCAGAAAAGGGTTTTTTGAAGATTCTTTTATGATGTCTCTCCTTTGCCTGGTATTTAGCTTTCTTGAAGCCCAGTTCGCGGCTTATTTATTGTCGAACTAGTTTCTTTTATCTTCTTAATTACATAACGAACACTAGAAAAGTTTAGATTTATTTTTTTACCTAATCCTCGGTAACTTGTTCGAGATTTCTTAAGAAACATAATCTTCTCGCGGGTAGCAGTTTTCGGCGCATTAGAACAAAAACTCCCCAAAATCCCTGCTCCAGTTAATATATTACGTGACTTTAAAGTGCGGGGCTAATGTACTACGGGGCTGATATGCTAAACATTTGCATAATGTTCACATTTAATGCCTTTTTTAACAGTCAATGCTTCGTTTACAAATACTTTTTAGGTATGAGAAAATATTAATTTATTTTTTTTTAAATGTGTAATATTACTGTTTACAGAAAATGGGTATTTAATTTTATTTTTTTCTTACTTAAATAAATGAATAATTAAGAGAATTGAATCAAATTTGCTTTTTATGGTTACTTATGCAAAAAATCTGCGTGAAAATACTTTTTTTGCTCACTGTATTAATGTATTAATCAAGCTTTTTTGGTTATTAAATCAGGCTGAATTTGAAATTAATTTTCCTCATTTTATGATTTTAAAGTAAATTAGAAGGATAAATTTATAAAGGAAGTTTGTTTCATTGAATAATTCCAGATAAATGCATCTCAGCTTTATTATGCATATTTAATTATATATTATTATTAATTTATTTGACATTTATTTTTAACATAATTTAATCTTTTTTTGTCAATTGTCTTAATTTTTATTATGTTAGTCTATTACTTTCCTTAATTATTTTAATAGTTAACTATATTATAATCATTCATCATAATTTTGATTGCATTAATAAATTGATATTAATGTTTCAATAATGTAAACAAAACAATGACCAGAAATACGCATAAGCTTTGGTTCCAAACTGTGTGGATTTGAGAAGTCCACTCTATTTTGTTTTTGTTCAAAGTAATTTTCGTCTATTTAATTTAATTTTAAACCTTACTTACCTGCGATTAATAAACTAAATCGCCAACCATAATTAAGAATTAGGAATGCTGAGAAAAATGGCGACAGTCCGCCTGAAATATTGGCACTGGCCGAGAGAACACTCCACCAAGTTCCGAACTGTGATGGAGAGAACCACTAAAAAGAAATGAAAAAGAAAATAAAGATAAAATTTCCCGCAAAGAAAGTACTTAGGAAATAATAAATAAAAAAAAATCAGAAGGAACTTGTGCCAATATAACTTGTATTTTAATTTATTCTTTATAAATAATTGAAACTTCATAAATTGTTAGGATGAGCGAAGCGAATCCTCTACTAGGCCACTCAAATGACATTTTGTCGTACACTTTACAAAAAAACTATACAGTATTTTGACTTGAAATTAAACACAAATATAAATTATGATCTGTAGATTTGCAGAATATTATTTTTTTTACAGAAATACTTTTCAAAAAATTATTATTTTAATTAATTTATTTTACATGTTTTTCCATTATGAACGCATTTTTTTTTTCAAATAAAAAGTGAAACACGTACATTTTCAGAAGAAAAACTTAAATCATGGGGTCAGTAATTATAGCTAGAATCATCATTAAATAAAAAAATAAATAAAATATATTTTCATTATTTTGATAAAATATCTCAAAAACTGCTTTCAGATTTTCAAACTATGCTCATTCCTTTAACTATGTATAGTTTCATGAATTCTTTTATAAAATGTATAAAATACTTTTTTTAGAAAAATTATAGCATATTTTTAATGAATTAAAATTTGCGAAAATTCTCTTATTAACATTCAATTATAAAAGTATTTTTCTGTGTTAGGAATTCAAATACACAATTTATTCTTTTTTTGTGAAATCATTTAAGCAGACGATATTTAAGAATTTTAAAAGAATTACATTATGTTTTTGTGAAGTGGCAATAAAAGAATTGTAAACAAATAAAATTAATTAATATTTTGTATAATTCGACTTCGAAAATATTTTTATTTATACCAGTCTTATATCATAAATAAGCAATCTGAGGAAATTCTTAATTATTTGGTTGAAATACATTTTAAAATTAAAATGCGCCGCAACATAAAATTACATTTTTGCTTAATAAAGATGCAAAAATAATTTTAAAAATATATTATTACATTCAAATATTTATCTTATAGCATAATACTTCGCGAATCCAAACAAAGCATGGCTTTTGCTAGTATTAAAATAAGTTAGAATTTTTTTTTTATATAAAACTTTAGATTCAGCTAGTCCTTGATATAATTTGGTGCCGAGAACTTTTTGGGGTAAATTTCTCAAAGGGTGGTGTTGCTATGCTGCATTATTCATGAATATCGTAATATCTTTATCTCAAGAACTAATGAACGATTTCACAAAACTTCAGATTTAGTTAGTCCCTAATATAGATTAGTGTTGTTTCGTTTTTGATGTAAATACAGGTGACGCGGTTATACTGCATTTTTCATGATTTCGCAATAGCTATATCTCAAGAACTAATACATGGATTTTCATCAAACTTCAGATTCAGTAAGTACCAGTATAAAAATTTATCCTCATTCGTTTTTGGTGTAAATCACCTAACAGGCGGCGTTGTTATGCAATTTTTTTAAAGATTACCGGAACAGTCTTATCTCAGAAATTAATGCACTGACTTTCATGAAACTTTAGATTCAAGTTAGGAGTTGACATAAGATGTTAATGATTAAATTTTGATGTAAATCACAAAACCGGTGGCGCTGATATGCTAGATTTTTCAAGAAGTATTAACATGTACGACAAAGTCGAAAGTTTTAGGATTGCCACATATGACTAGTTAAAACTTCCTTTAGGATTTTATCTTTATCTCTTTTGTTAACCTTTTCTTTTCTGAGTCTGGGATTTTCTTTCTTAATTATCGACAAAAGCATACATTTTTTAAATGCATGTTGATTCCTTCTTGGAATCCAGAACGGTTGCAAATTGTTATACAGTACTGTTACTTTCTTCATTTACAAAGTTAAAAATACAAAATTAAACTAAATAATTCTACAAATTATGAAAGGAAATTGCTGAAGCGGATTTAACCACTTAATGGTCGCATTAAATTGGGGTTTAAAAATTCAAATTCATTATTGCCACCACTTTTTTGAAAAAAAAAAGATATTCATCTTATTTAACGACAAGCAAAATGACATCAGAATAAAGCCGATTTCATTGTTTTATAAAACTGGTAGGAATCAAACAATTCTGAATAAAAGCCGTGAAGCTTGCAGTCCGTGAATGTCTCGGGCGCGACGATTAAGTGGTTAAACAGTTATAGATGATCTGAAAAATATAATAAAACACCGAATAGAAGAAAAAAGAAGAATTGTACGGATAAACACATCGTCAACTGATACTTGACCGAACGCAGTAAGAAGATTCATACAGGTAAAGCTGTTATCAGATTCACGAACTTTAAGCGCGGCAAACTTTTCAACCGACTTTAACCCCAATTTTTTCCCGTTCAAAGAGAGAAAAAGGTTACAATTGCTTTTGAAAAAGTTGGAGGAAAAGCAGGAAAACCAGTCCTACTAGTACCAGCCATTAATATTTATCGCCTATACGTATCAGTCGCTTATCTCTGATTCGTTGAAATGTTCGACGTTGGATGAAAAATCTCGGCTAGCCCAGACTTTTTTGGAACTGTGGAAAAAAGTTGGGGAGACATTGCTGTTTGCTATCAAACTGGGTGTTGGGAGGATATCTCGCGAAAAGTTGGAGGCAATCAAGTACTGGCTCAAAAGTCTTTCGAAATGTTGGTGAATCTGATAGCAGCTTTAGAATCTTACCTACATCACTTTATGTACTTATAGAATTTATAGAACATATATTAACAGTTGATAGTTACAGGCCAGAGAGTTTTTTCTTTATCTTTTAATCCAAGAGCCGACAGCACAAAGCCCTAAGTCATCAAGCACAAGAAAAGACCCTTTATTTTTTGGAAGAGTAGTTATAGGGGAATCTAATCATTCATGTCTGTCGGAAACGAAGGGGTGCATAAGCCAAAAATGAATACCACTAGCGGTTGATTCGACGGCTTAGCATTGTGTTTTCCTGCACACAGTTTTCCGTCTTTTCAAAGTTTTGATTGTACGGAAAACACCAATGATACACCTACGAGTCAACCACTAGTAGTATCAATTTATGGCTTATGCACCCCTTCGCTTCCGGCAGACATGGATGATTAGATTCCCCTATAACTACTCTTCCTTAAAATAAAGGGTATTTTCTTGTGTTCGATGACTTAGGGTTTTGTGATGTCGGCTCTTGGACTATTTTTATGTAAGGGCAAAACTACTGCTGCGCGATCGAGTTATTGCGACATTAAAATTTGTCGACAATTTATAGGTGCAATTTATATAGATAAAGCTTTCCACTCACCTGTCTCAACATCTTGGAACATGCAGGCCACCCACAGCCTTGAGCGAATCCGTTAAGGAACCATAGAGAAGCAAACATCCCTACGGACGAACAATTTGCAAATAGCAGTGTCACCAAGCCGCAAGCTGTAAGACCACTGGAAAACAATAGACGTGAACTAATCCTATCTGACAGAACGCCTCCAAGAAACTTGCTTATAGCATATGCCACATTCTGACTGCTGATTATCAAGCCTAAATTAAAATAAAAATACATTCGTATAATATTGATTATCTGAAGTGGAAAGGCAATATAATAGACCGGAAGGCGGCAGCGCAGAACAATCACCTCATCGAGTTCATGGGTGAAAATCTAGGATTAGTTGAATTTCGATCCGCTTATTAAATTGCAATCGGTCTGCCAAGTCCTATCTCGATGGAAAAAACCTAAAAACCCGATTTCAGCGGTTGACTCATAGGTTTACTATTATGTTTTTCTGCACCTAATCCTCCATATTTTCATTCTCTTGGGTGCAGGAAAGCACAATGGTCAACCTCTTAATTCGGGTTTTTAGGTGTTTTCCACCGAAATAGGACTTGGCAGACCGATTGCATTTCAATATGCGGATCGAAATTTAACTAATCCTAGATTTACATCCGTGAACTCAACGAAGTGATTGTCTGTCTGTGTCGTCGCTTCCGGTCTGTAACGAAAGCTTAGATAATCAAAACAAAATTAACATGAAACCATCAGAATTTCAGAAGAAAATATGATCAATTGATTTCAATTCTATTGCCATCCCCTAAACATGTACAGCTGTGAATTGAAAAACACATTTCCCACTCTCCACGTTTTAGGAATGATGAGAAAAAAACTTGTGGGCACTAAAAAATTATCTAAATTTGAATATTTTTCTATATTGCAAGGTTAATTTCAGAGCTGCGGAGTCGGTGGATAAAATGGACACTGGGATGGCTGTGTTGCTTTTGCTTGTTAAAATAAGGATGGAACATAAGAACAATAAAGCTAAAATCTCGCTAATTTGATATTGATTCTCATTATAAGGCTTTAAAAATAAAAAATATATTTTTTTCCGCTTTATTAATTTTTTAATTTAGCGTCCTCAAACCCGAAATATAAAGAACACAAAATGTAAATTTTACTATTTTGAATCTGTGAACTGATAAGAAAAAGCGAAATCGTTGCAATTTAATTATACTATTTTGCTATGTCCTCTAGATCTAGACTCGAAAAATTTCTATGGAAAGAAAAAAAAAATGTTAATAAATGTTCATGTTTAATTTGAAGAAGTATTTACAGATCCCAATTTTGTAGTTATTATTGTATTAAAATTAAGCAATATCGGTTCCTGAAAGTGATCCCCCCTCCCCCATCCCACACTTTCAGGGCAGTAGCTAGAAGTGAACAGTAGGAGGGTGGGGGGCTCATAATTTTTTCTTTCTCTCTCTGTGATGCAGAAAAATAAATTAATGCATATTCATATTGTAGGTACTATGTTTCTTATTAAACTGTTGTAATAACTTCTTTTTATGCTAAGAAAAGTACATTATGGTGAAATTTTTGAATGTATAACTGGTCCAAAATTAAACATCATGTTATCTTCATATGTGCAATTAGGATGAGCGAGTGTTGAAACACTTATTTTAATTACAATTTATTAATTTTCCAAAACTATGAAAGAGTCTCAAAACTAAATTAGATTTTTGAACAGAATTTCATTTGAATCTTCGGAACTGAAATTCAATTAGTGTCCTTGAAATCTTTTCCAGGGGGAGGGGGGCTCAAAATATTTTAGGGGGAGAGCCACCCATAGCGCCCTCTTAGCTACGGCCCTACCCCACTTTAACTTTTTCGGGCGCAGAGAAATTCTCTTCGTATAGTGATGATAGTGATTCACTATCACCGGAATTTACTAACGATTTTTTTTAATAATTAAAAAACTCGTTATTTAGATTTTTCATTATAAAAGCAAAATTTTATTAAAATGTTCTTGGAAAATTAGATCGTCTCGTCGTAGAACCAGTGCGCCAGAATGGGTTAAACATCACACCTGTCCTTGTTATAAAGCAAAGTTTTGCTAAAGTATTCTGGAAATGTTGGAAAGTGCATCATAATCGATATTTGATCCACGTTTTTGTGTTCCTGTTAATACAATCAAACTCTGTTGTAGCTAACCCGGTATATAACGAACAGGGATATACAGATGAAAATTTTGGTGCAGTCGTTTTCTTAAGGTATATAATACAAATTTACCTGAATTTCTGTATCAAAATAATGAACAACAATTAAAGATAAAATGCGTTATTTTCATTTGTCTTCGCTTTTAATTAATTTCATTAGTATTGTATCAAATTAATGTAATCGATTGAAGTCAATTCATTAATGATCTGGTAAATAAGTCATTAACGATAATTCATTAATGATCATTTTTAGTACATTTTATCATTTTAAATGCAGCCTTATTGAATACACATAATAATTAATGAGTTATACATTTTATGAACTCTAAGATTTTTCTTAACGGTTCAAATAAAGCGAACCACCGGATATAGCATGCAAAATCTTTGATCCCTTAAAGTTTGTTATAACGACGTTAAACTGTACATCGAAAGCAGGGCCGTAACTGGAAGTGAACAACAGGGGGGGGGGGGGGGTCATATTTTTTTTCTTTTTCTCTGACGCAGAAAGTTAAATTACTGCAGATACACATTGTAGGTATTATATTTAATATGAAACTGTTGTAATAACTTCATTTTATGCTCAGAGAAGTATATGATGATGAAAATTTTGAGTGTATAAGTGGTGTAAAATTAAACACCATGTTAGCTACATACGTACAAATAAGGGAATGTTGAAAAACTTACATTAAATACAATTTAGTAACTCTGCAAAACCGCGATAGGATCTCAGAACTAAATTAAATTTTTGAATAGAATTTCGTTTGAATTTTCAGAAAAGAAATTCATTTAGTGACCTTGGAATCTTTTCCAGAAGGGGGGGGGGCTCAAAATATTTTAGGGGGGGGCTGAGCCGCCCATAGCGCCCCCTTAGCTTCGGTCCTGATCGAAAAAAACTAAAAATAAAACATTTAAAAATGAAACAAGAAAAATGTTATTTTTATCTATTGTTACATCACATCCCATTACACTTTCTTCTAAATATTGAGTGATGACATGTGAAGTGATTTGTTATCGAATGAAAAGAATCGGAAATCAAAAATCAGGTCAGTCTTAAAAAACACTTCTACATCTTTGTTTAAGATAGTCATTCGTGACTTAACTTTCATTTGACCTTCTTGATAAGAAATGCAGAAGAGAAAAACCAATTACGGATTTAAAAAAGAAAGAAAAGAAATACAAGAACCTCATTTTTATTACATCCAGCTTTAATATCACAATTGCTACAAAAAGGAAACATAAGAACAGTGGCGTAGAAATCCAAAAATTATGGGAAAAACTCAAGCAGACATTTTCAAATACAGTAGCGACTCTCATCAGGGCCGTACTAGAAGTGAATAATAGGGGATGGGGGCTCATATTTTCTTTCTCTGATACAGAAAAATAAAGGAAAAGTTTGAGAATATAACTAGTTCAATATTAAATATCATGTTAGCTTCATATGTGTAAATAAGATGAGCGAATGTTGAAACACTTATTTTAGTTACAATTTAGTGTTTCTGCAAAACTGTGAAAGGGCCTAAAAACAATTAAATTTTTAAACAGAATTTCTTTTGGATTTTCGGAACATAAATTCATTTAGTGATCTTGGAATCTTATCCATGGGAGGCTCAAAATGTTTTAGGGGGAGAACCTCTAGCACCCCCTTAGCAACGGCACTGCTTTCGATTAACCGGGATCGGATTATCCGGGTTGCGGATTAATCGGGACGATTGGTAAAGAAGCAGCACGGTTAAGAAATCCTGTTAGGCAGTTTCATCGTGCAATAATCCATTAACACTAGAACATTTCAGAACTAACCGTTCTAACTAGATGTAAAGTTCTAACTAGACATAATTTTTTTAATTAGAAAGTTTAAGCAACCGTCGCTGTAAAGGGTAGAAGAAAAAAAAAAAAAAAAAAACGGGCGATTTTACGGAATTTTTACTGGTAATCTTGACGCCAGTACAATTAACTGTTTTTTAACGGAAAAATGTACGTCAATTCAAGAAATTTTTCGAAAAAACGGAATAATTTCTGGAATTTACGGAAATTTTTGCATTAAAAAAAACAGTAAATTGAACGGGCGCCCAGAATACCAGTAGAATGTCCGTAAAATCGTCCGTTTTTATTTTTATTTTATTATTTTTTAACATCAAATTTATTTTTTATTTTTATTTTTTTTATTTTATTTATTTATTTTTTTTTTTTACCGTGATTATATTATATTCCATGTCGCTTGTGATTCAGAGAAAATAAGGAATTTCAAAGAATGCCCTAAAATCTTGACTCTTCAAAATTAAGCCAAGGTGAATGTATTAATATCATATAAAAAACTGGTGGAACCAGAGAAAAAAGTAGAGCTCGATCTAAAAAATGTTACAGTAAAAATTGGGAAATATTTTCAATCTAAAAATGTGCGTAGAAAAGAAATGGAATCAGATGATCTCTAGCTCATGAAATAACCCAAATTTTTGTTAACTACAAATGAGGACTGGGCTTTACTGGTGCCTTAAACTTAATCAGGGAAAAAGAGTAATTTTTAAGTCACTCCATATTCTAATTATCCATAACCAGTTTAAAAAATTTGGATTCATAACTATAGGTTACAGGCTGATATAATGAAGTATGAGAAAGGTCCGTTTAGTACAAAGTGTGGACACAATTTCATTCCAAATGTTTTAATAAGTGCAAGATCAAAGCACCAAGTAAATCCAAAACCTCTATTAAATACGATTCAACCATATACTAAATATCTGTGTTCAGACATATTTATCTACATCAATTCCTCAACAACCTGATTAATAATGTTATACTTTAATTATTACTTCATAGTTTATATTAGTTTAGCGTTATGGAGCTCAACTGATTTGAGACAACATAACAATATATTCTATTGACTACTTTGCTCAGTAATCATTTTGAGTGGATAATAGTATAATTCTGAATATAAGGCACCAGTAAAGCTCAGTCCTCATTTTTAGTTAACAAAAATTTGGGTTATTTCATGAGCTTTAGAGATCATCTGATTCCATTTCTTTTCTACGCACATTTTTAGATTGAAAATATTTCCCAATTTTTACTGTAACTTTTTTTAGATCGAGCTATACTTTTCTCTCTGGTTCCACCAGTTTTTTATATGATTTCATAGCTTTTTCAGATCCTTTCAGGAACTTTATCAATCATTTCAACTAACAAAACTAAACTATTATAAGTATTAGTTTAAAGTTATTACTAGACATATTAGTTTGGCGAAATACCAGAAATAACGCCAATTTGGCGTCAATTTTGGCTATATATCACCAAGTTGGCGAAAAATTTTGTGACATTTGGCGACAGAACCGTTTCTTCCCCGATTGTAGTCCTACTGCATTTTCGCGGTATCTACGCATATATTCTTATGATCACATGTATTTAGTATTTACACAGATTTGCATTAGAGGTCTGCACGGGCCCGGGCCGGGCCGACAAACAAAATAAACGGGCCGGGCCGTTAAAAAATTTTTCGGGCCTGCCGGCCCGCTCTAAAGATTTATGCAGAAACGATAAAATATGGTCTATTTTCAACGCAAATGGTTTTAACGAGAATAAATATAAATGTGCGTCACGATCCATACTAGTTTGACAGCATCAATATAAAAATGTAACTTGTACAGTGTGAGATCGGCATCAGACAGTTAAATTGTGTGCAACCCGTTTTAATATTTTTTTAGGTGGCTCATACCGGGCCGAGATCAAGCTCGCATTATTTTTCTACATATAGACTTTCCGGACCAAAACAAGACTTAATTGTTATCAAGATCTGTAGGGCAGACAACATGATTTGTAAAATTATTACCAGCGATAAAGAACTTATGTTAGATTAATCTTTGGATATATATACTTCTTGATGGTTTTTAAATTAATTTCTCTATAACGCGGAAGTTTGACACATTTTCAGATTAATTTTTAATTGTAAAAATATAAAAGTGATAAGCCTGACTATTGAAGGCATTTGGAATCGAATAGCATTTTTCATTTTTGATGAATAAAATACTTGCATAACCTTTTTCAGATACAATAGTTTCTCAAGTGGTTGCAGGTTTTTCTTCCTTCCTATGCTATCGCTTCCGGAAATTCTATTGAAAACGCTAACTATAACAATAATTTATTTCCTTTCAGTATTTTTAAATTTCTTGTATAAAAAAATGGATAATGCCATTTGATTATATAGTAAAGATACCTGCTATGTGTTTCTGATAAAAAAATGAATTTAGAAATGTATCAGAAAGGCGCATATTTGAATGAATTTGGATTTAAAATCTTTAATAAAATGATATAGAAATATTTTTATAAATCTTTTATTAAACAGCCTCAAAAGTTATGATGTTTTTAGCTTTCTTTCTTTTTAGGTGCGTTCGTAATTATGTAAATACGTAGCACCTATTGTTGTCGCTCAGTCCGTCCGTCTGTCCATCTGTCTGTCCGTCCGTCCGTCCGCATATAACAACGCAAAAACTACCCAACCGAATCGTTTGAAGTTTAAAATACATAATTGTACCATTATTACGACCATGCACCATACGACCAATTTTGTCGAGTCATTTCAAATTTTATGAAAATCGGATGGATAGATCAATTACAGGGACAATCAAAAGGATTCCGTTGCATTGCGATCAATGGGGAAAAAAGTTTCAAATGCATTTTAATCGTTTGAAATTTAAAACATAATTATTGCGTAATTTTGTCGATACATTTCAAATGTTATGAAAATCGGATGCATAGATCAATTACAGGGACAATCAAAAGGATTCCGTTACATTACGGTCAATGGGGAAAAAGTTTCAAATACATTTTTATGATGTTACACTCATTCGAACATAAAAGAATCGGCATGAATCTATGAAATATATACTAAAATATGCATTCTGTACAATCTGTGATGCAAAGAATTTTTATTATTAAATTACAGGGTCACACAAAAGTATTCCACTACATAATGCTACACGGGGAAACATTGTTTGGGCGTGTTTTAATTATATTCAACTATTTCACATTTTATGAATAAGATATACGTTGCTGTGGTGTAATAAAAATTACTTTCTCCATATTTACAGAAACACAAAGATTTCAACTACTATACTGTATCCGAAGTACGCTCTACTGTATCAGCAAGATCTGAATATTTTTAAAACTTCGTTATCGTACGAACGCACCTCATTTGCTACGTTCACGTGCAATTTCCAACTTGTTTCTTTTATTCTAAGCCATATTAATTTTTTGATGAATCTTTATTTGATTGTTGAAAGCCTAAGAATCTTAGTAATCACTAACGTTGCTAAAGTGTATTTCCTGTAAAATACAGGGTGTCCCAAAAGGTCGTTTACAAACTGAATATGCTGGTCTGTCATATCATGATGAACAATATTAAACAGGAAACTAAGGGTCCCAAACGTCTTCCAAAGGAGATATGCGCCATTAAAGTTTAGGGTCCAAAAATTCAAATGAATATAAAAAACAGTAAAATTGGTCGATTCGTTTGCGATTTTCACTAAAACTATGCTTTACGTCAGTATTTTCTTGAAAATAAATTATAAAGATAAATTTCAAAAAATGTCGATAGAGGGCGCTTTAGACTTTGGAGTAACGATAAGCTAGTTTTTACCATTATTTTTTGCATCTCATTAAACTTTTTTAGAAGCTTAGACATAAACTTAAGTTTTGAGCTCAAAATCTAAATCGTTGGAAGTGGTTAAGTAGCGCAAACTGAATTGCGGGGGGAGGTTCAAATTTCAAATGATTATAAAAAACAGAAAAATTGGTCAATTGATTTGCAATTTTCACTAAAATTATTCTTTATGTCAGTATTATCTTGAAAATAATTTATAAAGATAAAATTCAAAAAATGCCGATAGAGGGCGCTTTAGACTTTGGAGTAACGTACAACTATTTTTTTCTGTTATTTTATGCATCTCATAAATTTTTTTAGAAGCTTAGACATAAACTTAAACTTTGAGATGAAAATCTGAATCGTTGGGAGTGGTAAAGTAGCGCAAACTGAACTGTGTTCAATGGGGGTGGGGAGGTTCAAATTTCAAATGATTATAAAAAACGGAAAAATTGGTCGGTTTTCGCTAAAATTATTCTTTATGTCAATATTTCCTTGAAAATAAATTTTAAAGATAAATTTAAAAAAATCCGTTAGAGGGCGCCTTAAACTTTAGAATAACCAACAATTATTTTAGATCGTTTTTTAAAAAAAAATCTAATTAATGCTTTCAAAAGTTTAGACTTAAATTTTGTGCTCAAAATCTAAATCGATAGGAGGGGTTAAGAAGCGCAAACTGAACTGTGTTCAGGAGTTGAAATGTTACCTTCCCCACCCCTCGAACGCAGTTCAATTTTTGGCCGCCTAATTACTCACAAAGATGCAGATTTTGAGCGCAAAATTTAAGTTTGAACTTTTACAAGCATTTTATTACATACAAAAAATAACGGTTAAAAATAGTTGTTGGTTACTATAAAGTTTAAGGCGCCTTCTGACGGAATTTTTTGAAAGATATCTGTAAAAAATTTTTTCAAGAAAATATTGATATAAAGAATAGTTTTAGCGAAAACCGACCAATTTTTCCATTTTTTATAATCATTTGAAATTTGAACCTCCCCACCCCCATTGAACACAGTTCAGTTTGCTTTATTTAACCACTTCCAACGATTCAGATTTTTATCTCAAAATTTAAGTTTATGTCTAAGCTTCTAAAAAAAATTTATGAGATGCAAGAAATAACGGAAAAAAATAGTTGTACGTTACTCCAAAGTCTAAAGCGCCCTCTATCGGCATTTTTTGAATTTTATCTTTATAAATTTTTTTCAAGATAATACTGACATAAAGAATATTTTTAGTGAAAATCGCAAATCAATTGACCAATTTTTCCGTTTTTTATAATCATTTGAAATTTGAACCTCCCCAAGCAATTCAGTTTGAGCTACTTAACCACTTCCAACGATTTAGATTTTGAGCTCAAAATTTAAGTTTATGTCTAAGCTTCTAAAAAAGTTTAATGAGATGCAAAAAATAATGGTAAAAACTAGTTTATCGTTACTCCAAAGTCTAAAGCGCCCTCTATCGACATTTTTTGTAATTTATCTTTATAGTTTATTTTCAAGAATATACTGACATAAAGAATAGTTTTAGTGAAAACCGCAAACGAATCGACCAATTTTTCTGTTTTTTATAATCATTTGAATTTTTGGACCCTAAACTTTAATGGCGCATATCTCCTTTGGAAGACGTTTGGGACCCTTAGTTTCCTATTTAATATTGTTCATCGTGATATGACAGACCTGCATGTTAAGTTTGTAAACGACCTTTTGGGACACCCTGTATACTGTAAAATCATTCCATAGATATGTATGCAATATTCTTTAAAGAAATCTTAATTATATGAAAAAAATCTGAATTTTTTAGAAATCGTAGAAATTGTAACGGGCCAAAACGGGCCGGGCCGGGCCTGTTTTCACTGATTTCTGTACGGGCCGGGCCGGGCCTAAAATATACAAAATTAAGCTGAGTTTCAGCTGAGTTGCATTAGAGCAGGCCTGTCCAACCTTTTAATAAGCAAGGGCGCATCTCAGTTTTTGACAAACCGTGAAGGGCGCCATTATTAACATGGCTCAAAACACGCAACAAAATTATCTAAGGGTACTAATATCGATGGATAGGGTAGATGTGCCAGTAATGGGCCACCTCGCACTTTTTGGTTTATAAAAAAATAATAAATAATAGTTAAGCTTTTATTATTTTTTTCTGAACTCTACCTTGCATGCTTTATAAGCTGGATTAATTTTTTACACTTTTCGTCAAAACAATTAGGAAGCAGAAAATAAAGTTTCACAGTTTTTCTGTTTTTCACTGAAAATCTTAATGAACATGCCAAGAGCAGACTTTACTTACTTAGTTTTATATCTTTTTTATTTTTCCGTAAAAATTGAATGTTTTTGTTTGGTTAGCAATATAAAACATTGAATTTAATATACCAATGGCCATTTACAAAATTTTATTTATTTTTAAGATTTTAGGAGGGGTGGCCCATTACTGGATTGCTTATTTCGTGATTTGCCAGTAATGGGCCACCCAAGTGACCAATACTAAAAGTGTAATTTCAGAAGTGATAAAATATTTTGATTTAACTGAAAACTAAATAAACAAATTTAATACTTAAATTTTACTTACTAGAATTTAATAAAGACAATTTCTTTATAAATACAGTCAAGTCTCTCTATAACGAAACTCCATACATCAAATTTCTCTATATAACGAATTTTTAGTAGGAATAGTCCCCTTTCCCATGATTACATTAAAAACAGTCTCTATACAGCGATATATCTATCTCCATATAACGAATATTTTCATAAAATGTTCTTTTTTCAGTTGTAAAAAAATACTTCGAAATCACATGAAATCAAATTTCCATCTCTTATTCCTAATTTATCGTTCAGTGCTGAGATTTTTTTATATTACTCCTCTGCTTGAATTTTCTTGTTCCTTAAGTCCAACAAATTCATCAACCCCCTCCTTTCCCACACCTTTCAACATCCTTCTCAAAACAGTGTTAATTGAATAGTTATTCATATAAGAACGGGATCAATGGGGGTAATTGAAGAAAAAACAATTTACAATTGCTTCAAAAAGGCCGAATTTTGTATACAAGAGGATAATGTGGATTCTGAGGAAGAAGAAGATGCGACTTACGCAGACATAAAAAGAACAAGTTGGAAATTGCACTTGAATGTAGCAAATGAGGTGCATTCGTACGATAACGAAGTTTTAAAAATATTCAGAACTTGCTTTTATAGTAAATAGTACTTTGGATACAGTATATTGGTTGAAATTCTGTAAATATACAGGAATAGTAATTCTTATTGCACCTCAGCAACGTATATCTTATTAATAAAATGTGAAATAGTTGAATATAATTAAAACACGTACCAAACCATGTTTCCCCGTATAGCATTATATAGTGGAATACTTTTGTGTAGCCCTGTAATTTAATAATAAAAATTCTTTGCGTCACAGATTGTACAGAATGCATATTTTAGTATATATTTCATAGATTCATGCCAATTCTATTATGTTCGAATGAGTGTAACATCATTAAAATACATTTGAAACTTCTTCCCCATTGACCGTAATGTAACGGAATCCTTTTGATTGTCCCTGTAATTGATCTATGCATCCGATTTTCATAACATTTGAAATGACTCGACAAAATTATGCAATAATTATATGTTTTAAATTTCAAACGATTAAAATGCATTTAAAACTTTTTTCCCTATTGACCGTAATGTAACGGAATCCTTTTGAATGCCCCTGTAATTAATCTATCCATCCGATTTTCATAAAATTTGAAATGACTCGACAAAATTATGTAATAATTATGTATTTTAAATTTCAAACGATTCGGTTGGATAATTTTCCGTTGTTATATGCGGACAGACAGATGTACAGACAAACGGACAGATAGACAGACTGTCAGACAAACGGACAGATAGATGGGCAGACAGACGGACTGAACGACAATTATAGGTGCTACCTATTTACATAATTACGAACGCACCTAAAAATAATTATCTGTTATTTTTTGTAGGGTGGCCCATTACTGGAACATAGGCGGTCCATTACTGGAACATAGGTGGCCCATTACTGGGCATTTGGGTGTTTAGACATATTTCTATTATTTAAAATGAAATTTTTATTTCTATTAGGAAATGTAACTGTGGGATTAGTTAAATATTGTTGAAAGATTAATCTAATTGAAAAAAATTGGAATACAATAATTATAACTATTAATAAAAAATTATTTTTTAGAGAAATTCCTTAAGGTGGCCCATTACTGGCACATCTACCCTATATGCAAATTTATTTAGCTATAGAACACATAAGGCACCTAAGGATGTGAAATATTATCACATAGAAAATCTCTTCGAAATAACTATAAATCGTTGTAAATTTTGAATAATACGTTTTTCTTCGAGGGGTATATAAAAAAATATTTGAAGGAGCATGAAAACTAAATCTCGCCTATTTGTTAAGATAAAAATCGTATATTAAAATAAAATGGTAACCAGCGATATTGTTAGATTTTTTGGGGACGCAAAAATATAGATTTATTTTGAAGGTGTAAATTTGCCGGTATGAAAAGTAAAGAAACAAAGACGGGCATTATATAGTGATCAAATCTAAGGGAGGTTCTAAAGAGACCGTGGAAGAGAATGGAAATAATTTCGCTTGATTTTATAGATAAAAAGAAAATTACCTAAAATTTCAAAGTTCTGAGAAAGAAAATGGCAAGCCCTTTCTCGTCTTTAAAACAGATAATGGGTCAGCGAAACAACGATAATTTTTTATGCGTGAAATACATTTGAATATGTTTTAAAAACATCTCAAGCAAATATAAAGGATTTTTAATAAAGCTTGCTTTAAAAAAAGAATTTTATTCTGAAAAAATGCTAGTAACGTGCAATCTTCAAAAGGGCGCCAAGAAAACTTGCAAAGGGCGCCATGGCGCCCGCGGGCGCCGGGTTGGACAGCCCTGCATTAGAGAATTGCAACTGAGTTTCATTATGTATATTTAATTACACATTATTTACTGTTTACTTGGACTATAATTTAAGCCTTTTTAAAGTAATCTTATTTTTTATCATTTTAATTTATATACTTTACGTAATTATTTTAATATTTTACTGTATTGCAAGAATTCATTACAATTTTGATTGCAATTATTAAACTCAAATCACTGCTTAAGGGAGTCTACTGTATTATTAATATATGACTTTTGAAACTTTCTCAGTCAATACCATGGAAAGAAATTTCGTATCCAATTTAATACTATTGCCTCTGAAAGGTTTATTAAATAAAATGGTCGGTAAATAATCTAACATTCATAAAGAGAATGAAATCAATAACTCCGTATATACAGTGGACTCTCTCTATATCTGAACACTCTCTAATGTAAACACCCCGGTATTATAAACACATTCCGTCGGTCGCGGCGATTCTCCGTAGACTTAACAAAAGATGAACTCTCTATATTCTGAACACTCTCTAATCTGAACACCTCATTTTTATGAACGCTACTTTTAGTCCCAATTTCTACCACACCTCTCTGTAAACTGAACATGTGTGTGCAATCTGAATTTAAATTTCCATCATGGAAATTCGGAGAAACTGTTCAAGGAAAAAAAGATTCAACGAACTCGGTATAAATCAAGTAATAACAAAAAACAAAAAAAAAACAAGTACAAAATAAAAACAAGTTGGAAATTGCACGTGAACGTAGCAAATGAGGTGCGTTCGTACGATAACGAAGTTTTAAAAATATTCAGATCTTGATGTTATAGTAAATAGTACTTCGGATACAGTATAGTAGTCTAAATCTTTTTTGTGTTCCTGTAAATATGCAGGAAGTAATTTTTATTACACCTCAGCAACGTATATCTTATTCATAAAATGTGAAATACAGTCGAACCTCTATATAACGAAACTCCATACATCGAATTTCTCCATATAACGAATTTTTAGTAAGAACGGTTACCTTTTCGCATGATTACATTAAAAACAGACTCTATATAGCGAAATATCTATCTCCATATAACGAATTTTTTCATAAATTGATCTTAATTTATTCAGTTTTAAAAAAGCTTCGAAATCATATGGAATCAATTTTCCATCACGTTCATTTGTTATTGATTTATCGTTCAGTGGAGAGGTTTTTTTTTTTTATAAATATTACTTCTCTCCTTATTCTTTAAATCTAACAAGTTCATCCCACCTCCCACACACCTTTCAACATCCTTCTCAAAACACAGTCAATTGAATTGTTACACATATAAGAGAGTGTGACGTCGTAACTAAATATACTTCGACTCTCTGTACAATTTCACAATTCACTTTAATAAAACCAACACACAGAATACACGATGAAAACTATATACATAACCACACTGCGCTATTTAGAATTATGTACAGGTATATCCATTAGGAAAATGCACTTGAAAATATACTGCCCCTTCCGGGCATGAGCTTTCGAACACCCTTTTCCGATGTTCTTTAAAACCTGAACCATACACGGCTCACACCCGAGCCCGCCGAAAAAAACGTTCTTTCTTTGCTGCGCACCAGGCAACAACTGAATCCCTTCGTTTCAGTTCCATTTCAAACAGAAAAGTTACTTTCAAAAAGTCTCTTTTAAAATGAAAAAAAAAATCACGGAACGGATAGTTTTCAGACCTCATGGCACTAGGCATGGAACGTCATCGCAGACTTATTCGCGTCGACATCACGGAGCCGTCCGATATCACAGCTCCTTCCCCCTAAAGAAATTTTCATAGGGTGCATACACCTATGAAAACTGAAGATTGGGAAGACGGCATTGAGCCCCCTATCACTCCCGACACGCCAAACCTGAAAGGTCACAATACCAGAACACTATTAAAATAAATGCATATAATAATTAAAAAAAAACTTACGATTAAATTTTACTAAACACAATGAGCTAGTCATCTGAGCCGAAAGAATGGCACAGTACTATTCTCGAATATGCAACATAAAGTTCTATACTAAATAATACACAAAATTAATACAATTAAATAAAATTCAATATATGAAAAATAAATATAAATGAGTGAATTCAATGATTGGATTTTAATATTTACACACACTATTACTCAGTTCTACTCAGTCCATCGGCATTCCCGTGAAGCCTTCCCGGTTTGTACTTAATCTCAAAATTGTATGCCTGTAAATATAATGCCCACCTAGTCAATCTACCATTTTTCCTTATTATTGTTTTAAGATAGGTCAAAGGATTGTGGTCTGTTTGTATAACAAACCGCTGCCCATCCAGATAATGATTCAGCTTTTTAAGACCATATACAATCGCTGCTAATTCGCGTTCAATAGTGCTGTAGTTCTGCTCTGCTTTAGAAAATTTCTTACTTAAATATAAAATGGAATGCTCTTCCCCATCTCGAATCTGTGACAGAACTATACCAGCACCATATAAACTTGCGTCGGTCTGCACAATAAACTCTTGGCTATAATCGGGGGCATATAAAACAGGACTCTGGGTCAACCTCCTTTTTAATTCCTGAAATGCCTTTTCACAATCCTCATTCCACTCTATCTTTTCTTTTTTTTACTTTCCCTTTCAAGATATTAGCCAGGGGAACCGCGATTATTGCATAATCTTTTATATAACGAGAATAGTAGCCCGTCGTTCCCAGAAATGACCTTACTTGTGTTTTAGTTGAGGGTGTTGGAAAATCTAAAATTGCTTTAATTTTTACGTCACTGGGGGACCTCTTTCCCGAACCTACCTCATGACCTAAAAACTTCACGCTGTCTTGTGCAAATCTGCATTTTGTGGGTTTTACTGTTAAACCGGCCTCTAATAAGCGCTTTAGGACCTCGGCTATATCCTTCATGTGACTTTCCCAAGTAAATGAAAACACCGCTATATCATCAATGTACGGCAAGGCAAACGAGTCCAGACCTCCCAGAACCATTGAAATTAATTTACAGAAGTAGAAAGGAGCGTTCACGAGACCAAACATCATGACCTTAGGCAAAAATATCCCAAAAGGTGTCACAAATGCAGCGTACCTTTGGGCCCTTTTGGTCAATGGTATTTGGAAATAACCTTTGGTTAAATCCATCACCGTAATAAAGGTCGCAGAACTCACCTTTTCTACTACCTCCTCTATATTCGAGAGTGGGAAAAATTCCGTTCGAGTCTTGGAATTTAGTATCCTATAGTCCACACAAGGACGAGGATCTTTTCCCGGAACCTCTACCAAAATCATGGGGGACGTAAAATCGGACTGCCCTACCTCAACTACTCCTAAGTCTAATAATCTTCTTATTTCCTCCCTCAAAATTTCTGTCTGCCTTGGCGACATTCTATAAGATTTGGCTCTCACCGGCGTTTCGTCAACTAATTCTATATCCATCGCCACTAAATGAGTACGTCCTGGGTCTGAAGAAAACACTTTCTTATTCCGCTCTATGACTTCCTTAAAATTAATAATTTGAATTTCTGTCGCCCTTTTCTCTAGCCCACTGTTGTCCACGATTTCCCAAAAATTAATTTGTGTGGGATTTGGCATAGGGTATGGTATTTCGGCATCTTCTTCCACCTCTTCCGAATCGATATCAATTACCAGATTAACGAATTCCGGCCGCTTATAATAAGGTTTCAATAAATTAACATGATAGATTGTCGCCTTATTTCGCTTTTCTGGTAAGTCAACGGTATAATTCGTTTCCGAAATTACTCCCGTGACCGTACCTGGCCCGATCCAATTTACAGCCATCTTATGAGATTTAGAGGTTGCCAATACTAACACCTGGTCCCCAACCTTGAACTTTCTTATCACTGCATTCCGGTCATACTATAACTTTCGCTTGTCCTGACATTCCTCAATCCGCTTGACTGCCAACTCCTGACATCTTTTCAATCTATTTGTCAGGTTCAAAATATAATCTACCACATTTTGGTCCGTACTCTCGTCACCCATCCAATTTTCATACACCAAAGTGTGTGGCATACACAAATTCTTCCCGTGAACGAGTTCAGCGGGACTAAACCCCGTGCTTTCATGCGTTACTGTTCTTAAAGCGAACAGTGCCATAGGCAAAACTTCTTCCCAATCACGATCCGATTCGAGACATAAGGCTTTAATGGCTTTCTTTAATGTAGAATGTAATCTATCCACACAATTGGACTCCGGATGGCACACTGAGCTATGGGACACTTTTATGCCAATTTTTTGAAAGAATTCAGTCGTTAACTCGCTCGTAAAAGACCTTCCTAAGTCAGATTGTACCTCTCTGGGAAAGCCCGTTTTAGCAAAAATCTGCAACATAGCATCAATAACGGAAGTGGAAGTGATATCTACCACCGGTATGGCATCCGGATACTTAGAAGCAAGGCAAATGGATGTAATTAAGTATTTGTTATTTCTATTACTAGTTTGTAAGGGACCTATCGCATCCAGATTTATCTTAGAAAAACATTCGGAAATTATTGGTACCAGTTTTAAAGGGGCCTTACGCTTATCTTTATTACTACCCACCTTTTGGCATGGATCACAAGTTTTTACGTAATTTTCAATATCTTGATAACAATTTTGCCAAAAGTAATACCTAAGGACTCTATCCTTTGTCTTTGTCGTACCTAAATGTCCTGATACCTGCTCATGACACAATGCTAAAATTTCTCTTCGATAAATTTCCGGTACGCATAATTGTATTTTCTCCTCACCTGTCCTTGATAGCGACACCCGTACAAGCTTATCTTCCCTAATACAAAATTCTTTATCATTAGAGTTTTTAGCTTTCTCCCACAACTGATTAAGTGAAGGGCAATTTTTCTGCTCTTCTTTAAATTTCTCCGCTGATACATTAACCAAACCTGTCTCCGTCTCTAACTTTTCAGGTATAACCATCCCTTCCTCCTCTTCTTTAAACTCCACCTCATCTTTATCTCCATCCTCCAAATCTAATCCATTCTCAACTTCAACCACGGATATCTCCCTTTCACGTTCCCGCTTCTGACTGCGCGTCATTACAGCATTTACCAACACAGGATTACCTTTTGATTCTTCAATAAGTTCAGCTGTCTTGTTTCCCAGCAAATAATAGCCTTGCTTTAATTCTGTCGGTATCACAGCTGCCTTAGTAATCGCCATTCCAAAATCCCCTTTAATTGTAACTCTCGCCAAGGGCAAACATTTACACGCATTATCCAAGGGTTGCTTTATCCACGTTACTTCCCCAATTAAATCATTATCTATCCAACTACGGTCACAAAGATCAATTTCTGCCCCTGTATCCCTTAAATTAGGGATGCACAACCTGTGGCCCGCGGGCAAAAGTGGCCCGCGATGGGTTAACGTGTGGCCCGCGAACTTCGTCAATTTACAGCTAGAAAACATTGCAATTTTTGTGGAAAAATCGCAGATAAAAATCGTAAATTTCGTCAATTTACCGCAAAAAAATTTAAATTTTCGTCAGTTACTTAAGAATTGCAAATTTCTTAGATTGGGCGCGGAAAAATCGCGAGTTTCATTGATCAAGTGCGGAAAAATCACACTTTTCGTTCATCAGGTATGAAAAAATCACGAATTTTGCCCATGATGCTCGGGAAAAAAAAATAGCAAATTTAACCGATCGTACACGGAAAATACGCGAGTTTTGTCAATCAGGCACGGAAAAATCGCGAATTTTGTAGATCAGACGCGGATAATAACACATTTCATTGATCAGCCAAGAAAAAAATCATCAGATTTGTTAAAGATGCACGAAAAAATTGCAAATTAAACTGATTGGCTGCAGGAAATAGAGGTCTGCACGGGCCGAAATTTCCAGGCCCGGGCCCGGCCCGGCCCGAACGAAAGAAATATTGGCCAGACCCGGCCCGGCCCGAAAGTTAAAAATTCGGCCCGAGCCCGGCCCGGCCCGAACGAAAGAAATAATGGCCCGACCCGGCCCGGCCCGAAAGTTAAAATTTCGGCCCGGGCTCGGCCCGGTCCGGAAAAGTTTAAAATTCGGCCCGGCTCGAGTGAATTTCTACAGAACATTGATCTTTAATCTTATGGAAGAGTTCTGACCAAAAAAAATTATATTAGTCTTTTTTTTTCCATGTTTATAATCTCCATTTATGCAGAAGTGCCGTAGGTTGCGATATTTATGCTTTTAAATGAATCTTTGTTTGTTGTATGTAAATGTTTCAGTTATCACTAGTATTATTAATCCTTATTCCCTGTAATGGAGGCAAAAAATCGAAAAAGCGGTATATGGTAAAATTTCCAAAGACGAAATCGCTTTGGAACGAAAAATAAATGCATTCCCTTCTTAACAGGTGTAAATGTTTAATATATTTTTTTCTCGCGTACTGTTGTATTCATTTTGCATGGATGAACATTTTAAAAGAAACTTTCAGTTTTCAGTTAAAAAAAAAAAAAAAAAAAAAAAAAAATCCGTTATAATCATGTTTTTTTTTTTTGTGTGTGTGTGTGTTTAATTATATTTTAAAACGCCTAGTAATCTACGATTCTTTAAAAGGAATAAATTCTAATGTTTAATTGTAGAATAATGACGGCTTAAAAGTATATGCTTTTTTTGCAGAAATTTTTGGACAAAGCCAAATATTACTGATTTATAAAAAGTCGAGAAAAGGATTTTCATATAGAAAGATTCAATAGGAACTGATTATTTTGGTCCACGATAACTAGGAAGAATGGAATCAGTCTCGGCTTCGTACGGAAAAAAAGTTAGGCCCGCCCCGATACTCCAGCAAAAAAATTAAGGCCCGAGCCCAGCCCGGCCCGAAAAAAGTTTAGTGACTAGGCCCCGCCCGGCCCGAGTCTTCAGAAGTAAGGCCCGAGCCCGGCCCGGCCCGAATGCCATTATCGGAAATCGGCCCGAGCAGACCTCTAGCAGGAAAGTTCGCATGTTTTCTTGGTTTGCCGCGTGAAAAAAATGCGTATTTCGTTGATCGGCCACGAAGAAATCGCAAATTTTGTCGATCAGGGAAGAAACAATTGCAAAGTTCGTTGGTAAGGCACGGGAAAATCGCGAATTTTGCGATAATGCGCGGAAAAATTGAAAATATCGTTGATCGGCTGCGAAACAATCGTGAGTTTTGTAAGATTCTCAAGAGAAAAAAATCGTGAATTTCATCTTGCCGCGTAAAAAAATGCAGTTTTCGTCAGTTAGAGGCGGAAAAGCGCGAATTTCGTCTATATCAGACACGGAAAATTCGCAAGTTTTATTGATCGGGTTCCGAAAATGGCAAATTTTGTCGGTCGGATGCAGGAATTTTGTCGATCTCACGCGGAAAAATTGCAATTTTCGTCGATCAGGCTCAAATAAAATTATGAATTTCATCGATCAGGTTCGTAAAAATTGCGAAATTTGTCGACCTGGTATGGAAAAATCGCGAATTTTATCAATCATGCGATAAAAAATAACAAATTTTGTCGATCAGCTTCGTAAAAATCGCGAATTTTGGCAATCGGTTTCGTAAAAAATGATAATTTCATCGATCAGCCGCAGTAAAGTCGCGAATTTTGCCGATCAGCTTCATAAAATTTGTCAATCAGCTTCGTAAAAATCGCGAATTTTTCCGATCGGCTTCGTAAAAATCGCAAATTTTGTCGATCGGCTTCTTAAAGATTGCAAATTTTGTTGATCGGGCATAAAAAAAAATCATGAATTTCAGTGATGAGACACGGAAAAATCTTATTGATCGGATCCTTCCCTCTACTTTGTTCATAAAGATCATATTTTTTTTTCGGCACCAGCCACTTATCTTTGTTTTTCACTTAGCACTTTTAATAAAACAAAATTTACTCTCCTGAATAAAGTCAAGAAATAATATTGCATCTTGAGAATAATCCTTGCTATATCTGTTATACACAAACGTAAAAACAACTGATAGATACTTACCAATTGAAGTGGATATTTTGACTGGTTAAGCAAAACCTAAAGATGTATTTGCCACTTTTCTCTGAAAACATATATTTTATCCGATTATACGCCAGAGATCACCTTCAAAATCGAATTATCTCCATGTTATTGATGTGGCCCTCGACTGCCCAGTCTTTTTTGTAAGTGGCCCTTCTCTTGAAAAGGTTGTGCACTCCTACCTTAAATAATTTCGTTCTATCCCATTAATTTCTGCTTTTTTCAAATAAGGTGTAAAACACTGTCCTAAACGTACACCTACGTCCACGTGACTGACTAAATCTCCAGAACTTTTGCGTTTTAAATCCGGACAATCTGGCCTAATGAGCCCTGAACGTTTACATTGAAAACAGATAATTGGCTTTTTTCTATCAAATTTATCTTTATTTCCAAAATCCCTACGCACATTATCTCTTTTATCAACCCCACCTGATTTAACTACCTGATCCCCTTTACTTCTAGCATTATCTTGCCCATTCCTATCCCTAAAATATGGTTTATTATTCCACGTTTTGTTATCAAACTTCCTAACATTCTCTCTCACACTTTCAAATTTATCGCATTTTTCTGCTAAATATGACGCTGTCTTAATCTCATCCCACTCATCGAGGAATTTATTTTTAATCGCAAAAGGAACTCTACGCTTAACCTGCTCTGTGAGCATTAGTTCTTTGAGTGATTCAAAATCATTTACTTCAACTGTTTCTAACCAGTATTCTAAATACCCTCTTAATTCATAAACAAGCTCAGTCCATAACGCACCTGCCTTCCTTTGATGAGTCTCGAATTTTGTTTTCAGGGCCCTTGCTCCTAATCTGAATCGCTTTAACAAAACATTCTTGATATGCTGGTAATCATCCCTTTTTTCTAAGGGTTTTTTTACAATAATTTCAGCTACCTCTACAGGTAACAAAGGTATAAGTTGGGAAACGTAATTTAATTTTCCTAACTTCTCTTTTGACGCCTGACTCTCAAAAATCATAAAAAACAAGGTAATATCAATTGATTTTGGGTCAAATTTTGGAACTAAATCCTTTAAACTCACTCTTATCTTTATTTTCAGCTATCACAGAATCAGGGGAAACTAATGAGCTACTATCTGCACTGCATTGTAATCGCAGCTTCTCTAATTCCAATTGTCTATCTTTCTCTCTTTCTAAACTTTCCTGTTCTTCGCGCTTTAATCTATCTAACCTTTCCTGTTCCGCTAATTTATTTAATTTTTCCTGTTCTGCTAATTTTTCCCTTTCTTCTAAAATTCCTTCTAACATATCTTTTGCAATTTGCTCATCGTAATCAGAAGCTTTCAAAATTGCCTGAATTAAAGGCACTTTTTTAATGTCAGCAGATATTTCGGTATCAAATTCTGCTGCGAGCAAAAGCAACACATCTTTATTTTGCCTATTCAAGAATGAAGCCATAATCAAACTCAGAAAAATATCTCACTACAAAAAAGTAAATACAATTACAAAATATTTCTATAACTTTCCTGAGCACAATAGCATTAAAATACCAAAAAAAAAACAAGATTTTTTTTTTTTCAACTGAGTAACACTTTTCTCTAATCACAGTAAATAATTAAAACCGTAAATAAAGTATTCATAAAAAATGCACAATAAAATAATAAACACTCAGTACATTACTTTACTAAATCACTTTGCTTTAATGCACTAAGAAAAAGTTAATAGTAATTTCAGTAAATTCAACTTTCTAATTTAATAAACTTTACACTGTAACTTAAACAATTAAGTTCATTACCATACTACTTGTGCAATGAAAATTACTTTACTCTTTATGCAAAAAATAAAAATGTATTTAAAATACTTAATATATTCTACTTTTACACTTCTTATTTTGTTTTACTTTTCAAACAAAACAGCAATTAGCAAAGAATAATAATAATAATAAATCACGAAAATACTCTTGTGCAATAACCTTAAAAAAAAAAAGAAAACAAAACGAAACACGCTATTTTAATTTTCTAACATTTAAGCGTATGGCATTGAGACCGCCCCAAAATTCAGCGCGCAAGAGAAACAATAGGGACTCACCGTTCGATCCTTTAATATTCCGAGCTGAAATTCGCAATCTTCGAACACTGATTTCAATGACCGACACAGCTTTCCAGTCCACATTCAAAATAATACAGGAGAGACGATGAGTTTTCAGTCCACATTCAAAATAATACAAGAGAGACGATGAGTTTTCAGTCCACAATCGAAATAATACAGGAGAGATGATGAGTTCGCGGAACTTTTAATTTCAGTTCTTATATCCCACAGCAAGCCACCAATAATTTTTATATACTACTAGCTGTGACGTCGTAACAAAATATACTCAGACTCTCTGTACAATTTCACAATTCACTTTAATAAAACCAAAACACAGAATACACGATGAAAACTATATACATAACTACACTGCGCTATTTACAATTATGTACAGGTATATCCATTAGGAAAATGCACTTGAAAATATACTGCCCCTTCCGGGCATGAGCTTTCGAACACCCTTTTCCGATGTTCTTTAAAACCTGAACCATACACGGCTCACATCCGAGCCCGCCGAAAAAAACGTTCTTTCTTTGCTGCGCACCAGGCAACAACTGAATCCCTTCGTTTCAGTTCCATTTCAAACAGAAAAGTTACTTTCAAAAAGTCTCTTTCAAAATGAAAATAAAACACGGAACTGACAGTTTTCAGACCTCATGGCACTAGGCATGGAACGTCATCGCAGACTTATTGGCGTCGACATCACGGAGCCGTCCGATATCACAAGAGGAATCAATGAGAGCATATAAGAGAGACCTTCAAATGGAGGAAAATATCAACTACAATTTTTCATTCCTTGCTAAAATTTGAGAATATTTTTTGAGAGCGTAACAATTGTAATTTTAAAATCAAAACAACAAAAAATTACAGATTTCTTCCTCTGAAATTTATGTAAGTCTTCCTCATTTGATTTTCATTAAGCTTTCAAATAAATGTCTTTTCTCTTTTTTGAAACTGCTTAAATAAGTAAGAAATAAAATGTTAGGTTAATATATACTTTTAAACATTTCAAATTCTTAAGTAAAAAGATCAAAAATAATATTTGTTCAAAATTTACACATTAAATACTATTTTTAACATCATACTCTATACATCGAATTTCTCTATATAACGAATTTTTTACTGGAACGATGGATTTCGTTATATAGAGGCTCGACTGTAGTTGACTATAATTAAAACACGCCCCAAACAATGTTTCCCCGTATAGCATTATGTAGTGGAATACTTTTGTGTGGCCCTGTAATTTAATAAAAAAAATTATTTGCATCACAAATTGTACGGAATGCATATTTTAGTATATATTTCATAGATGCATGCCAATTCTATTATGTACGAATGAGTGTAACATCATTAAAATGCATTCGAAACTTTTTTCCCATTGACTGTAATGTAATGGAATATTTTGATTGTCCCTGTAAATGATCTATGCACCCGACTTTCATAACATTTGAAATGAATCGACAAAATTACGTAATAATTATATGTTTTAAATTTCAAACGATTAAAATGCATTTGAAACTTTTGTCCCCCATTGACCGTAATGCAACGGAATTCTTTTGATTGTCCCTGTAATTGATCTATGCATCCGATTTTCATAGCATTTGAAATGACTCGACAGAATTACGCAATAATTATGTTTTAAATTTCAAACGATTAAAATGGATTTGAAACTTTTTTCCCCATTGACCGTAATGTAACGGAATCCTTTTGATTGTCCCTATAACTGATCTATCCATCCGATTTTCATAAAATTTGAAATGACTCGACAAAATTATGTTATAATTATGTATTTTAAATTTCAAACGATTCGGTTGGGTAGTTTTTGCGTTGTTATATGCGGACAGACGGACAGACAGACAGACAGACAGACGTACAGACGGACGGACTGAGCGACAACAATAGGTGCTACGTATTTACATAATTACGAACGCACCTAAAAAATAGAGACAAAATCATTGCTAGGTTGTAAGCATGTACTCGAAGCTGCAATTTGTTTGAATACTTCAAATAAAATCTTCAGTTAAATGTTGGAACATTTGTTGTCACATTGTTGTCAGCTAATTCCTGGAGAAGCCAATTTATGATTTTTTTTTAGGTAGATTTCGTATGAAATACTACCTATTGCGGTCGCTCCCATGTTGGAATTTCTGAAAAATTTTTGCAGATCTACGCCGATCATGACCTCTAGACCCCAAAACTGCCATCAGTAAATAAGTTTATATATATATATATATATATCGGTCTATATCACTTTTTTATGGTCACGATAACTTCTCTAATTCTGTTCAAATCTCTTTCAAACTGATACATAAAATCCAGGGGCATAAGATCTCGGTTAAGTTCGTTGGGCAAAATCGGACCAAAGGGTTGGAAATAGGGAGGGTTTTTGTGAAAACCGATAAAACGCCATAACTTCTTAAATAAAATAGATATCGAATCAGTTTAAAATTTGTTGTACTTCTAAGAAATAGGCCAAACGTTTGTGCATGACAGAAATATTATAAAATTAAAAATGGCTTCAAGAGGCGAAAAAAACAGGGTTTTTGAGAGAAAAAAATACATAACTTTGTCAATTCTCAAGATATCAAATAAAACAAAAATTTTTATAAATCTCCTCAAAATTATCTAAAATTTTTGTAGTTATAAGTTTTTGATAGGACCAACTTTTACGAGGAAAAAAATTAAAAACGAAAATAAAAAGGGGGGTGGGAAAAGAAAAAAATCCATAACTTATTCAATTCTTAAGCTATCAAATCTAAATAAATTTATTTTGCATCTCCTCAATAATATCTACAACTTTTATATTGACAAGTTTTTCATAGGACCAATTCGTATGGCAAAAATAAATTAAACAAAAAAAGGAGTTGGAGAAAAAAATTCAAATCCAAACTGCTTCTATTCTGACTAATTATTAAATTCATTTTTTATTTTAAACGCATCCAAATGACAGATCCTCATATTTAGGAACTATATAATGTGACGTATTTGCCAGTTTCTCGATAAAGGCAGAATTTATTTCAAAAAAAGTTTCCAGAAAAAGCACTTTGAACTGAATTTCCCTAAGCGATTGTGATTGAAAAATTGAGAAAGTACTCAAATAACAAATTGACTCATTTTATGACTCTTTTTAGGTGCGTTCGTAATTATGTAAATACGTAGCACCTATTGTTGTCGCTCAGTCCGTCCGTCTGTCTGTCTGTCTGTCTGTCTGTCTGTCCGTCTGTCTGTCTGTCCGTCCGCATATAACAACGCAAAAACTACCCAACCGAATCGTTTGAAATTTAAAATACATAATTACTACATAATTTTGTCGAGTCATTTCAAATTTTATGAAAATCGGATGGATAGATCAATTACAGGGACAATCAAAAGGATTCCGTTACATTACGGTCAATGGGGAAAAAAGTTTCAAATGCATTTTAATCGTTTGAAATTTAAAACGTATATTTATTGCATAATTTTGTCAAGTCATTTCAAATTTTATGAAAATCGTATGGATAGATCAATTACAGGGACAAACAAAAGGATTCCGTTACATTACGGTCAATGGGGAAAAAAGTTTCAAATGCATTTTAATGGTGTTACACTCATTTGAATATAATAGAATCGACATGAATCTATGAAATATGTACTAAAAATACATTTTGTATAATCTGTGATGCAAAGAATATTTATTATTAAATTACAGGGCAACAGAAATGTATTCCACTAAATAATGTTATACGGGGGAAACATTGTTTAGGGGGGGGGTGTTTTAATTATATTAAACTACTTCACATTTTATAAATAAGATATACGTTAATGATGTATAATAAGAATTACTCCCTGCATATTTAAAGGAACACAAAGATTTCGACCACTATACTGTATCCAAAGTACGCTCTACTATATCAGCAAGATCTGAATATTTTAAAACTTCGTTATCAACGAACGCACCTCATTTGCTACGCTTTACGTGCAATTTCCAACTTGTTTAAAACCATTTTTGCCCTCAAACGCATCCAACTGACAGGTTCTCTTATTTCGAAACTGTATAATGTGCCGTATTGGTCAGTTTTTCGATAAAGGCAGAATTTATTTCAAAAATTGCTGTTAAAGTAGCCATTTTGAACAAAATTCCCAAAACGATCGTGACTGAAGATTTGAGGATGCATTCAAATAACAAATTGCTTATTTTATGACTCATTTTTAAAAGCATTTTTTGCTCTCAAATGCATTCAGTCGGCAGTTTTTCTTGTTTAGGAACTATATAATTTACCATATTCGTCAATTTTTTCATAAAGTCAGAATATAAAAATGCTGTCAAAGTGGGCATTTCAGCAAAATTTAGCTTAAGATGATCCTGATAAAACCGGCTTTTACAGAAAAATGAAATTAAAATTTCTTCAGAAACGGCCAAATAAAATTGTTAAACTGGGTTTTTTACTAATTGCATTTTATTTTTTGTTGTTGAAATGAGCACTTAACGAAATCTACCTCCTCCTATAGGCCAAGCCGACAGGGATTTTTTTAAACTGCAAGCGATTAAACTGTAATTTTTTTTTATTTTACTAGGGGGGCCCCGCCCCCCTGCTCGCTATGCTCGCCAACCCCCCGCGTAATCGCTTCGCGATTCCAAATTATTGGCTACCCCTGTTTACTGCGCTCGCCAATAGCCCATGGTATGAATAAGCAGTTGCAGACCTTTCAAATGATGTGTCACACGACTGGTGTTGTAAAGAAATTAATATTTTGCCTTCCTGGGGGGCAGAGTGGGAGGCGACACAAAAGACATCCATAATATGAATAAGCAGCTGCAGACCTCTCAAATGATATGTCACATGACTGGTGTTGTAAAAAAATTAAAAATGTGCCCCCCTGGGGGGGCAGAGTGGGGGTGACACACAAGACATCCATAAAATGAATAAACAGTTGCAGACCTTTCAAATGATATGTCACACAATTGGTGTTGTAAAGAAATTACAAAATGCGTCCCCTCTGAGGGCAGAGAGGGGGTTACACACAAGATTCCATAATATAAATAAGCAGTTGCAGACCTCTCAAATGATGTGTTACACAATTGGTGTTGTAAAGAAATTAAAAATATGCCCCCCTGGGGAGCAGAGTGGGGGATGACACACAACACATCCATAATATGAATAAGCAGTTACAGACCTTTCAAATGATGTGTCACACAACTGGTGTTGTAAAGAAATTAAAAATGTGACCGCCCCTGGGTAGAGCAGAGTGTGGGGGTGACACACAAGACATCCATAATATGAATAAGCAGATGTAGACCTTTCAAACCTTGTGTAAGACGACTGGTGTTGTAAAGAAGTTAAAAATGTGTTCCCCCTGGGGAGCAGAATGGGGGATAACACACAAGACATCCATTATATGAATAAGCAGTTGCAAACTTCTCAAATGACGTATCAAACGACTGGTGTTGTAAAGAAATTAAAAATTTGGCGAAATATTACAGTTATCGCCAAATTGGCGTCACTTTTGACAACTAATTTTGGTCGCCAAATTTGGCGATACATCGCCAAGTTGGCGACAAACTTGGCGATTGTTGGCGATGGTAACCTTTCCTCTCTTTATGGTAACCCATACGGCGATGCATAGATGGAGCCCTTTCCTGATTGGTCTATTCGACTCATGGAAGGAGTGGACAACCCGGATTCGTTAGTTCCGGAAATCTTCCACATCAGCATCATTCCAGGAGTCATTCCTTTTAAGGCTAGTTTTTTTTTTTACTATAGAAGGATTAGTTGAAGACAATTACGATAAGTTAACTTCCATCTTGCTTATTTCAAATAATAGTTTTACACTAGCAAAAGCCGTGCTTTGTTTGGATTCGCGAAGCATTATTTCATAAGATAAATATTTGAAAATAACATTATTATTTTATATTATTTTTGCATCTTTATTAAGCAAAAACTTTATCTTATGTTTTGGCGTATTTAAATTTTAGAAATGTAAATTCAGCCAAATAATTAAGAATTTCCTCGGAATTTTTTATCTGTGATATAAGACTGGTATAAATAAAAATATTTTCGAAGCAAAATTTTACAAAATATTTTTTTAATTTTTAATCAAAAGTTTTAAAGATGTTTTTACATTTCCCAATAGCCTCTGGAGTTATCTGAAATGATTTGAAATAGGTATGTTTTCAATTTTTGTAATTCACATCAAATAATCTTTGATAGCAATCTTAGAATAATACATTCAAACAAAATATTTGGAAAAACATTAAAATCTACTCTCGTTGATACTAAGAACTATTAAATGTATTTTTTTTTTTTTTTTTAATTCTAATTTCTTCTTTTTTTCTGCATACCAGCATATGAAATTTTTTTATATTGTAGAATCTCTCGTAAGGAAATTTTTGAAACATTATTCGTTTAAATAATGTTTTCCTAAATTCTCATTTAATAGAAAATTTCCTTACGAGAGATTCTACGAATTTAGGAAAAAAGGTCAACGGAAAAAAAGGCAACGGAAAAAAGGTCAACGGAAAAAAAGGCAACGGAAAAAACGTCAACGGAAAAAAAAGGCAACGGAAAAAAGGTCAACAGATAAAAACGGCAACAATAAATAATAGTAATAAATGTCAGTTTTTCAATAAATCGAAAGTTGATATACATTAGTTATTAAGGGAGGTATCTTAAGTTATAGATTACGGATTCTATGTTTCAAGTAAGCATATAAGTGTACTGGTTAGTACACGTGTATCGGTTATTTCAACTCGATTGATGAATAGCTTTACGTATAAAAACAGCGACTTTCATATCTTTATGCAAACGTTGATCAAGAACATTCTTTGGAGTGAGAAAAAAGTTTAAAACAGGCAATGAAAAAAAATGGTACAAATACATTTTAAATGGGATAGAAAAAATGGCTAAAAAATTTTTTTTTTTTATTTAATTATGTTACTAGAAAATTAAGGAGGATAACAGAAAATGAGTCGAAATGTGGAGATTTGGCACAAGAAAACTCAATTTTGGATACAGCAGCATAAACCATTTAAATTAAAATTTTAAAAAATAAAGAAATTTGTTATGGTGATTCTATTGATTATAGTAATAATAATAATAAAAATAATAATAATTGAATAAAAAATTGTATGTATAAACATATTATTTAATTTTTCGACAAGTGAATTGCATTTTGTTATAAGGTTGTGTTTTCTCACGATGACCTTTATCAGACTTTCGCGTCCGAAAATTCTGTCGAAAACACCATTTCGGACCGCATTTTCTGGAAGGCCACCTGCATTTATCGAAAAATGAAAACATTATTCGACTTTATGGTTTCTAAATGAGTCCCCCCTTGTCAAATCCGCCCCACCAGTGGCTAAGAGATTGTGCTCTCGAAGCTGGCAGACGGGAGGTGCTGGGTTCAAACCCAATCGCATCCGTCGGCCAAATCGTTCGGAGTTTTCCATGATTTTCTTCTAACCTTGGGTAACCTTGCGTAAATACAGTTAGAAAGACCTCCACGGTGGGCTCTCCTACAAGGGCCTATATACCCCGGGCAGATAATCGGAAGTAACAACAATAACAATATTTGCCATTTCCAAATCGGTAAACTAAAAAAAAAGTGCCTGGAAAAAAAAAGAACCGGTAAAAACATGAGCATATATAAATATAATGTAATAATATTAATAATAATAATAATTGAATCATAGATTAATATTTTATTATATTTATATAATTGTATAAATTTACTTATGTTTATATATTTTATATTTTTTTATATTTAAAATAATTATTATATTTAATATTTATATACTACATTACTATTATTATTTATAATATTTTATATTTAATTTTTTATATTTATATATTATAATATATATAATATACAGTATAACACATAATAATTAATATAATAACATAATAAAAATATACAATAATATATAAATATAAATTAAATATAAAATTATTAATGAATATTTAATTATTATTTAAATATTATTAATTATTAAATATTATAAATTTTTATTCATTTCTTATTCTTCTTGTACAAGTATTATCGAAAAATGAAAAAAAATATTCTACTTTATGATTTCTAAATAAGACCCCCCCCCCTTTGTCAAATCCGCCCTACCAGTGGCTAAGAGGTTGTGCTCTCGAAGCTGGTAGACGGGAGGTGCTGGGTTCGAACCCAATCGCATTCGTCGGCCAAACCGTTCGGAGTTTTCCATGATTTTCTTCCAATCTTGTTTCTTTCTTGCCTTGTAATTATTTTTATTAATAGAACCACCTTAAATTTCGTTGTTTTAAATTTTATTTTAAATGGTTTATGCTGCATGTTGCCAAATTGAGTTTTCGTGTACCAAATTTTAAAATTTCGACTCTTTGCTGTTATCCGTCTGAACATTCTAAATATCAAGACAATTTTTTTGTGTCTTTTTTCCACTTTATTAAAATATATATACCTGTAATTTTTTTTTTTTTTTTTTTTTTTTTCACGTTTGCCCCTTTTTTGTCACTTAAAGAATGTTTTTGGTCAAAGTTTACATAAAGATATGAAAGTTGCTGTCTTTATACATAAGCTTTACCTGTTGCCCTTTTTTCCGTTGACGTTTTTTCCGTTGCCCTTTTTTCCGTTGACGTTTTTTCCGTTGCCCATTTTTCCGTTGCCCTTTTTTCCGTTGACCTTTTTTCCGCGCACCTATTCTGTCACCCTACCTTAGTAATAGTAGTAATGCATTTCCAATCTCCCTCTATACTGAACACCCCCATAATCTGAACATTTTTGGTCAGTCCCATGAGTGTTCGGATTACAGTCCACTGCATACATTTTTTTTTTTTTTCTTGCGCAAATAACATAAAATTTGATATTCATTTATTTCGTGCAAAAACATCGATCGGAAGTCTCTTTTTTTTTTTTTTTTTTTTTTTTATTCCGAACGATGGAGTCGTGTTCTGTTTTGCCGGAAACGGAATGTAGAAAAAGCGCCCGTCTGGCCGATGCAAAGTGGATCGTTTTATGTGGAAACCATCAGCTTAGAAATAGTCAGTTAGAGGCCTGCGCGGGCCCGGGCCTGACCCGAGGCAGAGGCCTCGCGAAGTCCTTTTATTGGTGGGGGAGAGAGCCTTAAATTGCCAAGTCAAAATTCAGCATTTGCCAATTCAGGAAAGAGCAAACATAAATATTTCTGGATGTCTGTCAATTAGTTTTATAATTTTTATCAAGATACCACAATTAGAAAATGTAATACAGTTTTTATTTGTAAAAAGCTTACTAATATTTCTTATTATATTAATAATTTTCACCAAGTCTATCAGAAAAAGAAAGTATATTATACTTTTTTTTATTAAAGTTTTGAACTAATTTGCCAACTAAGTTCATAAATTTCCAACTATAACAGCATGTGCAAATGTTTGGGGGTAGCCTCCCCCCCCCCCGGCCCGAGATCCGCACCATTCTCAGCCCGGCCGGCAGAATTAGGATATTTTTTTTTCAACGGACTGGACCGAGCCAAGCCGGCAAAATAAATGAACGGACCATACGGGCCAAGCCAGGCCGACAGAAAAATTTATCGGGTCTAAACACAAACGATAAAATATGAGCCATTTTCAATGAATATGGCTTTAACGAGAATTAATATAAATGTGCATCACGAGCCGATACTAGTTTGACCACATCAATACAGAAGTGTAACTTGTACAGTGTAGCGATCGACCTTGGACAGTTAACTTTGTGTCTAACCCGGATTTAATATATTTGTTAACAATCTCTGGTGCGGGCCGTGATCAGGCTTGCATTGTTTTTCTGCATGTAGTCGAGCAAGCCGGAAGTAGACTTAATTGCTCGCAAAATGTATAGGGCAGACAATATGATTTGTAAAAATATTAATAGCGATAAAGAACTTACGTTAACGTAATCTTTGGAAATATACTTCTTGGTGGTTCTTAAATTCACTTCTCAATAAAGCAAAAGTTTGACACATTTTCTGACTAATTTTTAACCGTAAAGGTATAAAATTAACAAGCGTCTTTATTCAAGAAATTTGGAATCGAATCGCATTTTCCTTTTTCTCAGTAAATAAGATACTTGTATATACTTATTGAGATATAAGAGATTCTTGTCACGTGGCTGCAGATTGTTTTCCCTTTTCATGCTGTCGCTTCCGGAAATTCGATTCAAAACACTAACTTTGACAATATTTTCTTAAATTGCTTGTATCAAAAAATGAATAACGCATTTCGGTTACATACTTTCTGAATAAAATCACCTGCTAAGTTTATTGCGTTTCTGAAAAGAAATAAATTCAGAAATGTGTCAAAAAGTAGCTCCTTTAAATTCCGAGTAAATCTTCAATAAAATGATATAGAAATATTTTCATAAACCTACTTTTTACTATACAGCTTCAAAAGTTATGAGTTTTTAACTTTCTTTTTCTTCTTTTATTCTAAACCATACTAATTTTTTAATGAATCTTTATTTCTGCATGTTGAAATTCTAAGAATATAAATAATCATTAATGTTACTATTGTGTATTTCCTGTAAAATATACTATAAAATCATCCCATATATATGTATATATAGTATTCTTTAAAAAAAATCTTAATTATATAATAAAAATCTGAATTTTTTCGAAATATTGGAAATTGTGTCGGACCAGATCGGGCTGAGCCTGTTTTTACTGATTTATGATGCACCAGGCCGGGCTCGAGCTGAACTTTTGAATTTTACACCGGACCGAAATAACTTTCCTTCGTACCGGACCGGGCGACGGACCTGGAAATTCCGGCCCGTTCAGACCTCTAGTCAGTTGGTCTATGACGTTAGTCTATAGCCTAGGCAAGTATAAGGGGATTCTTTTGAGTGACCCTGTAAATAAACCAAACACTTCATTTTCAATACAGAATATGCTGTACTAAACCATAATCTGAGTACATTTAATTTACGCAAGTTAGAGCACGGGCAGACGACACATAGACATTCAGTGTTGAATTTGGACACTTTTCTCCGGGAAGGATTTCTGTGGCTCTAGGAGGGGGACATTATAGTCATAGAGTATTCTCAAGCAAAACACAAGAGCAAATCTCAACTTTTCCGGGGAGGACATTTCATTGCTCTGGAAGTCAGGCCATAGTTAAGGGGGGCGCTATGGGCAGCTCAGCCCTTCCTCCCTAAAATACATTAATCCCCCTCCCCCCATAGAAAATATTCCAAGGTGACCAAATGAATTTCAGTTACCCTTTCACAGTTTTGCAGATTTACTAAATTATATCTAAAACAAGTATTTCAACGCTAACTCATCTTATTTGTACATATGTAACTAAAATGATGTATAATTTTGCCGCAATTATAAACTCAAAATTTTCATCATCATATACTTTTTCTTAGCATAAAGTGAAGTTATTATAACAGTTTAATAAAAAAACATAGTACCTACAATGTGAATATGCACAAATTTATCTTTCTACCGCAGAGAGAGGGAAAAAAATTATGCCCCCCCCCCTATTGTTCACTTCTAGCTACGGCCCTATCTGGAAGATTGGGAGAAAGCCCTTCTTCCCCACCGGGCTAATACAGTACAGTGGACTCCCTCTATCTGAACACTCTCTAATGTGAACACCCCGGTATTATGAACCTTTTTCACGGTCCCGGCGAATCTCCATAGACTTAACAAAAGATGAACTCTCTGTATTCCGAACACCCTTTAATCTGAACATCCCGCTATTATGAACGCTATTTGTGGTCCCCATTCCTACTCCACCTCTCTGTAAACTGAACATGTGTTTGAAATCAGAATTCAAAGGTTACAAAAAGATTTAACGAACTCTTAAAAAAAATAAAAATAAACAGACAAAATCACTGCTAGATTTTAATCATGTACTTGAAATTGCAATTTGTTTGAATAGTTCTGATAAAATCTTCAGTTAAAAATTCAGAGCACTTGTCACATTGTTGTCAGTTGCTAGCCTGTAAGAGAAGCCATTTTATGGTCTTTGATTAGTTGGAGACGATTACGGTAAGTTAAAATAATTCACTTCCATCTTGCTTATTTGAAATGTTAATTTTACATGAATTATTGTTAAACACAGCTTAAGCATGATATTCTTAAATTAATTTTTAAATTTGACCGATTTCTCCGATTGATCACCTACTGGGAAAATAGCAATTAGAGAAACTGTTTGCTTATAATTTTGTTGTTATTTAGTTTTAAATTTCATTTTTACCAATGATGGGACATTCATTGAGGATTGCAGCAATCATGTTAGTTTACTTTTAAAACTTAAAAGGGAGGAAATATAATAAAAACCTCGTAGCACTGACTTTATTTGATCAATTAATGGCTCGGTCATCCTACATAGTAGTAGTAGTAATGTATTTCAAATCTCCCTCTATTATGAACACCCCCCCATAATCTGAACATTTTTGGCCGGTCCCATGAGTGTTCAGAATAAAGAGAATCCACTGTAAATACTTTTCCACTATGGCGGAAAGAGTTGAATAAAAGAAAATCTGAAAAAATTTACCTGCTTGATTTTTATCGAGGCCTTCTTCCATCAATTTAGGCATGGCCAGGGATACACTCTTTCGATTATAGGCATAACAGGCATATCCTATGAACAAAGTCGTAAATATACTGAATTGATACGATTTAAATTTTCCGCTGTTTTCCATTTTGCACTTAGTTATGCAAACAGAAACATTGAAAATTCAGGTATATCACATAACGAAGTAACGAGTCCGAAAAATAAGCTCAGAAGTGATTTTATCGTCTGCCGTTGCGATAAACATGTGCGTTTTCTCTGGCTTGCTGTGTTGACTCTCCTGCTTTGTGCGACCTTCCTCTAGCCAGAGAATACAAAAACAAGTCCCCGTTCATACAGTTTATCATGCAGACGAGAGGAGAAAACGGGGAAATCATCTCTTATTACGTAGTTGATCTTTCGCGACCTTTTTATTTTTATTTTATTTTTCTTGAGTTATTGTTATGATATTTTTACGAGTCTTTGCTTTGAATAAGATTACGATAAGAAATTGATTCGATACTGATATTACGAAAAGACGCTTGTTTACTTCCTCAGTAACGGAAGCATTTTGAGACTGCTTTTAATTTGAATAAAAATATTTGGTGCCTCAACCTAGAGGTCTGCATGGGCCCGGCCCGGCCCGTGGGCCGCGCCGGGCCGGCGGAATCGTTTCGGATTTACTAACGGTCCGGGCCGGGCCGGCAGAATTAGAATGTTTTTTTCAACGGGCCGGGCCGACAATCAAAATAAACGGGCCGGGCCGGCAAAAAAATTGAACGGGCCGTACGGGCCGGGCCGATATAAAAATTTTCGGGCCTACCGGCCCGTTTTGAAGATTTAAGCATAAACAATAAAATATAAACCTATTTTCAACGAAAATGGTTTTAACGAGAATAAATGTAAATGTGCGTCACGAGCCATACTAGTTCGACAGCATCAATATAAAAATGTAACTTGTGCAGTGTAGCGATCGGAATAGGACCGTTACATTGTGTGCAACCCGTTTTAATATTTTTTAAACTGACTCGTGCAGGGCTAAGATCAAAATTGGAGATCAAGGCGTTATTTTTCTACATATAGACTTGCCGGACCGAAAAAAAAGACTTAATTGTTCTCAAGATCTATAGAGCAGACAACATAATTTGTAAAATTATGAGCAGCGATAAAGAACTTATGTTAGCTTAATCTTTGGATATATACTTCTTGATGGTTTTTAAATCAATTTTTCAATAACGCGAAAGTTTGACACATTTTTACATTAATTTTTTATTGTAAAAATATAAAAGTGATAAGCCTGACTATTGAAGGGATTTGGAATCGAATAGCGTTTTTCATTTTTGGTAAATAAAATACTTGTATAACCTTGTTGAGATACGATAGTTTCTCAAATGGTTGCAGGTTTTTCTCCCTTCCCATGCTATCGCTTCCGGAAATTCTATTCAAAACTATGACAATATTTTATTTGCTTGCAGTGTTCTTAAATTGATTGTATCAAAAAATGGATAATGCCATTCGATTATATAGTTTCTGAATAAAGACACCTGCCAATCTTATGCTTTTCTGAGAAAAAAATGAATTTAGAAATGTATCAGAAAGGAGCTTCTTTGAATTAACGTATGAATTTGGATTTAAAATCTTTAATAAAGATATAGAAATATTTTTATAAATCTTCCTTTATTAAACAGCTTCAAAAGTTACGATGTTTTTAAATTTCTTTTTTTTTTTCTTTTATTCTAAGCCATATTACTTTTTTAATGAATCTTTATTTGAATTTGAGATCCTAAGAATCTTAGTAATCATTAATGTTACTAATGTGTATTTCCTGTAAAATATAATGTAAAATCATTCCATAGATATGTATGCAGCACTCTTTAAAAAAATCTTAATTATATGATAAAAATATGAATTTTTTAGAAATCGTAGAAATTGTAACGGGCCAAAACGGGCCGGGCCAGGCCTGTTTTCCCTGATTTCTCTACGGGCCGGGCCGGGCCTAAAATATAAAAATTTTAACGGGCCGGGCCGAACTTTTAAGTTTTACAACGGGCCGGGCCGAAAAAATTTTCCTACGGGCCGGGCCGGGCCTGGGAATTCTGGCCCGTGCAGACTTCTACCTCAACCCTTTCCGGCACAAATTCTGTTAGTAAATGAGTAATTATCGACTGACACCGGAATTTACAAACGACTTTTTCAGAAATTAAGAAGGCTTTAACATAAGCTTTTATTGTAAAAGCAAATTTTTATTACAATATTATTGGTGTCTCCAGGCCTGTTTAATGCATGGGCCTCCGGGGTACTCGGCTCTGGGCCCACCAATTTCAGGGGCCACCAAATTATGTGGCTGATTTTTTGTTCTTTAATCAAATACGTTTCGAAGTAAGTTTAATTAGTATAAATGCACTTTTTTTCTGATAATTGCAGTTTAGTATTTTGAAAAATTAATACTGTGAAACCTCAATTATATGTTCTTGGAATTTGCGTCTTCCTGCATGTAAATTTTCTCACAATTTAAGTTGTTCCACTGTTTGCATTTTATATTTTGGTCCCTGACTAAAGAAAAAAAAAGTTTTACTGTAATAAAAACCTCCATATTTAATTTTCTTGTAAAAGTCCTTTTCAATTTGAGAATACCTATAATTTTCAAAACTTGCTGTATTCAGAAAATCCAATTTGGGGAAAATGCCAAAAACTGCATACTGTGTCTATTGGATTCAATATAAACGAGGATTTTACAATGTCAGAATTATAGTTTAAAATGATTACTAAACTGTTAGGGAAAACGTAATTTTGGTTAAGGCGAATTTTGAAAAAGACGTCCTCATTTATTCTGCAACATAAACTGTGGATCATAGATGTTTGCGAATTATACAAATGCTTATTTAATTAATAAATACGGTGTAATAGAGAGGAGGGGGAAATAATGTTAAAATTTGGCCATGCAGTTTTTACCGATAGGTGGTGACACCATAGATGGAAAAGTGTTAAAAATCTGTACCATTTGCTGCATCGCCGCTCCACTTCATCGCTTTTATATAATATCTCTATCTGACCAATAAGAAAGCTACAAAATACAAGGAAGTAACCGCTTACTATAGAAGCGTTGAAATGACGCTGCAGCAAACAGTACATATTTTAAACAGTGTTGGCTGTCGATAGATGCTGCTATAACAGGTTCTGTAATATATCATATTTTGATACTGTACTTTTAACTGTTGTTGTAAATTCTAAGATAGCAGAAATAGTATTTCCTTTCAAAAAACAAAAGTATTATCACGTAAATTTAAAAAGAGAAAGGAAATTTTAGTGAAAATTACATCTGATTTAAACGATACATTTAAATGTTTTAATTATTTTTTTTTCTTATATCTCGGTTTGAAAAATATCAAGAGACAAAAACTCTGTTATTTCACTGTTTAACTGATCTTATTAAATCAAGCATGTAAATAGTCAGTAGACGTTTAACAGTTGCTGATTCGACCTTATAATCCCTTAATCAAAGGGAAATGAATGGAAACACGTTTACAATAAAATTGCTCATTAATAATTGCTCATATATATATATATATATACAGGGTGTTTCGCTACCAGACCGACAAACTTTGAGGGATGATAGTAGACATGAAAACAAACATTATTAAATAGGGAACCATGGGGCGCAAACATCTTCTGTAGGAGCTAGCGGCCATTAAAGTTTGAGGTCCAAAATTTCAAACGATGATAAAACACAGAAAAAAGGGTCGATTCGTTTGCGGTTTTCACTAAAACATTCTTTATATCACGTTTTTCTTAGAAAAAAATTTCAAAGGTTATGTTCAAAAATTGTCGATAGAGGGCGCTTTAGACTTTAGAGTAAAGAACAGTTACTTTTTACCGCTATTTTGTGTATGGGGTTGAAATTATTCTAAAGTTTAGACTTTAACTTAAATTTTAAGTCCAAAATCGGAAACATTGGGATTAGGTAACTAGCGAAAATTAAACTGTGAATAGAGGGGGAAATTTTAAACGCTCATAAATATTGGACAAACAAATCGATTTTGTTGCAGTTTGCGTGTAAGGCATTCCCTTGGTAATTATTTTATTCAAAATGATGTACAGCTTTGGTGCCCTCATATTTTGATAGAGGGCGCTTCCGACACATCTCTTACATTTCAGTGGCACTACTCCTGCGTGTTTTACTACCAGACCATCATACTTCCAAGAAGTGTTAAGGATACAAAAAAGACTTGGAATCACATAGGAATGTAACGTTGGAAATGAATTTTTTGCAAGTTACGGTTAAAGGAAGCAGAGAAAAAAGTAACAGAAACAGCAGAGAAAGAACGACACGTTAATGTGACATAAAACAGTTTATTTAAAGGTTTTACGAGAAAAGGTGTTCAAAATTACAACCAGAAGTAGTCCGGTATGCTTGACAGCGGCGTCACGTGGAATTCCTCACGCTTTGAAAGTTTCCTGGCATCTCTGATAGTTTTCTGGCAGCTACAGAAATACCAGCTGCGAGGTCTTCAACTGATGGTACGGGAGTCTCATACACCCAATTTTCTATTTGACCCCCGCAAAAGAAGTCCATACATGATAAATCCGGCGATCTGGCAGGCCAATGAACCGGGCTACCACGACCTATGCACCACTGTCCATATGTTACTTTGAACTGTCGGTAAACGTCATTGGTAAAATGTGGAGGAGCCCTATCATGCTGTTCATCGTTCAAATACTATATTCTGCTACCTTTGGAACCGGTTCGCGAATGATCACTTCAAACTGATCTTTGCGCAGGCGCATTACCGTTTAGCGCCATCTACCGTCGCTTTCAAACTTGCCGGACTACTTCTGGTCGTAATTTCAAAAACCTTTTCTAGTAAAACCTTTAAATAAACTGGTTTCTGTGACATTAACGTGTCGCTCTTCTCGCACTAATGTGTCTCTCTGTTTCTGTTACTTTTTTCTCTGCTTCCTTTAACCATAACTTGCAAAAAATGCATTTCCAACGTTACATTTCTATGCGATTCCAAGTCATCTTTGTATCCCTAACACTTCCTGGAAGTATGATGGTCTGGTAGTAAAACACCCAGAAGTAATGCCTTTGAAATGTCAGAGATGTGTCGGAAGCGCCCTCTATCAAAAAATGAGGGCACCAAAGCTGTAATTCATTTTGAATAAAATAATTACCAAGTTAATGACTTACACGCAAACTGCAACAAAATCGATTTGTTTGTCCAATATTTATGAGCGTTTAAAAATTTCCCCTCTGTTCACAGTTTAATATTTGCTAGTTACCCGATCCCAATGTTTCCGATGTTGGGCTTAAAATTTAAGTTAAAGTCTAAACTTTAGAATAATTTCAACCCCATACACAAAATAGCGGTAAAAAGTAACTGTTCGTTACTCTAAAGTCTAAAGCGCCCTCTATCGACAATTTTTGAACATAACCTTTGAAATTTTTTTCTAAGAAAAACGTGATATAAAGAATGTTTTAGTGAAAACCGCAAACGAATCGACCCTTTTTTCCGCTTTTTATCATCGTTTGAAATTTTGGACCTCAAACTTTAATGGCCGCTAGCTCCTACAGAAGACGTTTGCGCCCCATGGTTCCCTATTTAATAATGTTTGTTCTCATGTCTACTATCATCCCTCAAAGTTTGTCGGTCTGGTAGCGAAACACCCTGTATATAGTTCAATGGTTCGCATTATAGTAAAAGTTGATCTAATTAGCGTGTTTTTAGAGTGTGGTGTCTCAACAGAGGTTTACGAGCCTAGTTCGTGGGGGTCAGAGCGCCAAGTTTTATTTTAAAAAATTTATTTCCAGGTCATTCAGCAGTTGTGGCAATCTTAGCAAAAAGCCCATCCACCGCGACAAGGTGTTGATACATTGGATGGGATCGGTTTTTAATTGTCCTGAGGCCAAAAACCGGATAAAAAGCAATGGATTCAGGGTTGTAAAAATCTGGGCCCCAGCGAACAGACTGTCACCACTAAATGTTATAGCTTTTCTTCGCTTAAATTTTATTAGTATTCTTGCGAAAAATTTAGACGAAAAATAATTATAAAAATTTAGTGGTGAAAGACTTCCCGCTGGTGCCTTGATTTTTACATCCCTGGATGAAGAAATTGGTTTTTAACTGTCCTGAGGCCAAAAACCACATAAAAAGCCCAAACAAATCGGTTTTTAATTGTCCTGAGGCCAAAAACCGGATAAAAAGCAGTGGATACAGGGTTGTAAAAATCTAGGCCCCAGCGAACAGATTGCCATCACTAAATTTTATAGCTTTTCTTCGCTTAAATTTTATTAGCATTCTTGCAAAAAATTTAGACGAAAAATAGCTATAAGCATTTAGTGGTGAAAAACTTCCTGCTGGTGCGTTGATTTTTACATCCCTGAAGGAAGAAATTGGCTTTTAACTGTCCTGAGGCCAAAAACCACATAAAAAGCCAAAACAAATCGGTTTTTAATTGTCCTGAGGCCAAAAACCGGATAAAAAGCAATGGATTCAGGGTTGTAAAAATCTGGGCCCCAGCGAACAGATTGTCACCACTAAATTTTATAGCTTTTCTTCGCTTAAATTTTATTAGTATTCTTGCGAAAAATTTAGACGAAAAATAATTATAAAAATTTAGTGGTGAAAGACTTCCCGCTGGTGCCTTGATTTTTACATCCCTGGATGAAGAAATTGGTTTTTAACTGTCCTGAGGCCAAAAACCACATAAAAAGCCCAAACAAATCGGTTTTTAATTGTCCTGAGGCCAAAAACCGGATAAAAAGCAGTGGATACAGGGTTGTAAAAATCTAGGCCCCAGCGAACAGATTGCCATCACTAAATTTTATAGCTTTTCTTCGCTTAAATTTTATTAGCATTCTTGCAAAAAATTTAGACGAAAAATAGCTATAAGCATTTAGTGGTGAAAAACTTCCTGCTGGTGCGTTGATTTTTACATCCCTGAAGGAAGAAATTGGCTTTTAACTGTCCTGAGGCCAAAAACCACATAAAAAGCCAAAACAAATCGGTTTTTAGCTCACAGGCTATCATAGCCTGAGAGCTTATGTGCCCGTCCGTTCTGTATGTATGTACGTAACGCGATAACTCATGATAAAAATATCGGATCCTCTTAAAATTTTGTATGTAGGTATATCCTGACAAGGCGCTTCCCTGATTAGTTTTTGAAGTTCATTTGATATGTATAAGAGGGGGAACGGGGGCTCATGCCCCCCTTTAATGGATGTAAATGGGTTTTTCATGCAGAATTAACAGTTTTTGTCCAAAATTTAGATATAGGATCATTCTGATGAGGCGATTCCGTGACTGTTATTATGTGTTCATTGAATAAGTATAAACAGGGGGAACGGGGGGCTCATGCCCCCCCCCCTTAATTGATATAAACGGGATTTTCATGCAGAATTAACAGTTTTCGTTCAAAATTTAGATATAGGATCATTCTGATGAGGCGATTCCGTGACTGTTATTATGTGTTCATTGAATAAGTATAAACAGGGGGAACGGGGGGCTCATGCCCCCCCTTAATTGATATAAACGGGATTTTCATGCAGAATTAACAGTTTTCGTTCAAAATTTAGATATAGGATCATTCGGATGAGGCGATACTGTGGCTGTTATTAGGTGTTCATTGAATAAGTATAAACAGGGGGAACGGGGGGCTCATGCCCCCCCCCTTAATTGATATAAACGGGATTTTCATGCAGAATTAACAGTTTTCGTTCAAAATTTAGATATAGGATCATTCGGACGAGGCGATACTGTGGCTGTTATTAGGTGTTCATTGAATAAGTATAAACAGGAGGAACGGGGGGCTCATGCCCCTCCCCTTAATTGATATAAACGGGTTTTTCATGCAGAATTAACAGTTTTTGTCCGAAATTTAGATACAGGATCATTCTGATGAGGCGATTCCGTGACTGTTATTATGTGTTCATTGAATAAGTATAAACAGGGGGAACGGGGGGCTCATGCCCCCCCCCCTTAATTGATATAAACGGGATTTTCATGCAGAATTAACAGTTTTTGTCCGAAATTTAGATATAGGATTATTCTGATGAGGCGATTCCGTGACTGTTATTATGTGTTCATTGAATAAGTATAAACAGGGGGAACGGGGGGCTCATGCCCCCCCCCCTTAATTGATATAAACGGGATTTTCATGCAGAATTAAGTTTTCGATCAAAATTTAAATATAGGATCATTCGGATAAGGCGATACCGTGGCTGTTATTAGGTGTTCATTGAATAAGTATAAACAGGGGGAACGGGGGGCTCATGCCCCTCCCCTTAATTGATATAAACGGGATTTTCATGTAGAATTAACAGTTTTCGTTCAAAATTTAGATATAGGATCATTCTGATGAGGCGAGTCCGTGGCTGTTATTAGGTGTTCATTGAATAAGTATAAACAGGGGGAACGGGTGTTCTAATGCCCCTCCCCTTAACTTGCATAAATGGATTTTTCAATCAGAATTGTCAGATTTCGTTCAAATCTCTGAATAGTTTTGGAAGTTTAATGGTTAAGTATAAAAAAGGGGAATAACTCCTCTTAAATTATATAAATGCTAAATGGGTTTTTATTAAGAATTATCCGATTTGCTCTGAATTTTGGATATAGATTTTTTAATATGATAAAGCATGTACTTGATAGTTTAGGAAGTTCAATGATTAAGTATAAAAAAGGAGAAAGGGGAGAGCTGCTTCCCCTTCTTATTTTTTTCGAACGGAATTAACGAAAATACAAGGAGTTATGTACAATTAGTATGCGTAGCCTGTGAGCTCAATGCCATCAGTTTAACTGGGCAATATTCTTTTTATTAATTGTCCTGAGGCCAAAAACCGAATAAAAAGCAATGGATATAGGGTTGTAAAAATCGAGGCCCCAGCGAACAGATTGTCACCACTAAATTTTATAGCTTTTCTTCGCTTAAATTTTATTAGCATTCTTGCAAAAAATTTAGACGAAAAATAACTATAAAAATTTAGTGGTGAAAGACTTCCCGCTTGTGCCTTGATTTTTACATCCCTGAACGAAGAAATTGGTTTTTAATTGTCTTAAGGCCAAAAACCACATAAAAAGCCCAAATAAATCGGTTTTTAATTGTCCTGAGGCCAAAAACCGCGGAAAAAGCCTTTTAGTCATACTGCTGCCTTACAGTTTTTTCTGAGTACCTATATTATTAAATCACTAAAAATCCACATTTAAACACACAATGAATAAGGCAATTGGAACTTAATAAGACGTATACGTTTCGTGAATATTAGGACTCACATTATCAGTGCATAAAAATCAATATATAAAATCAGTATCTCTCCCAAGTACATACAAAAACCTTAGGGTTTTCACCTTTCTTGTAGTTGGAGGAATACTGATTTTATCCAATGATATTATACACTGATAATGTGAGTCCTAGAACTCACAAAACGTACATGTCTTATTGTGTTAATATGGCTTTATTTATTGTATATTTAAACATTGATTTTTAGTGATTTAGTTTTTCATACGAGTTTTTATTTGCTGCACTGTTGATTTGCTTGCTTCCAGATTTTGTTTAAAAATAGAATGAGCCCTCTGACAATGATTTATATATTTTTAGTTTTTGAATTGTTCTGTGGAGAAAGAAGGATTATACGAGGAGAAAACTTTTACGGAAATGTATGAATACTTTAAAAGGTATCCACGTGAAAAGACAATTAATATTATCGCAGTTTTATTATTTATTTATGCGCCTGATAATGATGGAATTGTGATGCTGCAAAAAATATTCACATTAAAGTAACAGTTTCTGTAAAGATCTATAAATTATTATGGAGATAATATTGTTATCTTTTGAGCTGCAAGGAAAATTCAGAACAATAAGCCAAAATAAAAATGTTTTTAATGCATAAAACATCATAATTTTGATACATAGTAAGCCAAATAACATGATTATATGATTAATTCACATAAAACAGAACACAATTAATAATAATTTAGATATTTACAGAATAATGGCCGAATGAGCTATCTTAAAAACTAACTTAAAACTAAATACAAGATAAATTAAACTTATACTTACTTTATGCTGCAATGAAAAAAATATTAGAAGGAAAACGAGTAAACAGAAAGAAGAATTTCATATCTGATTCGAAAATAATTTTTAAAAGAAGCAATTATGTACACGCACAAAAATTATAACTAGCCGTTACCGACAAAAAATATCGAAAAACCTTCTCGAGTGGCTAGTGACCATAGTTTCGATTATTCTAAGCATTATTTACAGTATTCAGAATACTGTAACATCATTCTGTTGACATCATTTCAATTCACTCCCCCCCCCCCTTTTTCTTGGATCTCCGTTCGTAAAAAGTATAAACAGAAACATTAAAAGAGAATTCCTGTGTCTGCCCGTCTGCCACAGCTATTTTACGCGGAAAGTTCAAATTCAGCTACATATTTATAGATTATTAACCTAACACAAAAATATTTTGGAAAATATCTGAGGATTTAATTAAATTACTTGAAAAAAGAAATCTTTTATTTGTATGTCATGTGAGCTATAGCCTGAAAGCTTTCGCACCGTCGAATTCAACAATGCATTTCTTGAAATTGTAGGTATTAGATTTTTAGAGTATCGTCGAAAGTGTAATGCATGGATATGCTCCCCCCCCCCCCCTACTCTATTTCTCAATCTACTGATATTTGATATCTCAATTTATCTAAAATGGCTTTATCCAAATTTCCAGGAAACTTTGAACTTTCGCCAAAAAAGAACACGAAATATCTTAAAGTTTTTATTATTCAGTTAATTCGTACAAAGCTATTTTTTTGCGTCTTAAAAATGTTTCTGAATATCCAAATTCCTCAATTTTAATAAAATTCTTACATTAGTGAAAAATACACGAAAATCTACAATTCTTTATATTAAAAAAAAAGCTCACACGTTTAACTTATTTGAATGCTATATTCTCTGCCCGTTGTATCAATTTTTTTAAACATTAAAAAATGTATTTGATTTCTTAAAAAGATAAAAATCTAAAGATTAAAGTTGTTTAAATATTCCCAATAAGTTATTTCTACAAGTGCGTCCAACAGTTTTAAAGAATGCATGCTTCAAAATTTGACTCCCAATATTGAACTATATTTATTTTAATTGATTTATGCTCATGCATCATATACACATATAGAATACATTTTAAACAAAATTATCATCCTGCTGTGAGAATACTTAAGTTATATCGTTCGTATCTCTATTACTGAAAAAAAAAAAAAAAAAAAAAAAAAAAAAAAAAAAAAAGACATCAGTTCTGTTGTTGGCTAATTACTTCGCATCTAATTGATCGAATGCTACCGTTATGAAACCTATATTTTATCAATTTGGTATTTTTCAGTTATCGAAATGCCTATTGTCGCCAAATATGGGCTCTAAATACTACTGGATATAGAAACGGTAAACCTGATAATGCATCAAACATTCACTTTTTTATTACACATCAACTGCTCATAAATAGTTATAGTATAAGATAAATATGGCACGACACTTCATATTTAAATACGCTATTGTAGTAAAAGTTTTACTGTCGCAACTCATCCTGCAGTAAGAAATGAAATGATAATGCGAATTTTTACTTTTATTTTTGGACAATACCTCAGACAAAGTTTCTCACAATACAGTAGTCTGGGAGGTAGCGTCGCATAATTGCAATCAATTTTATTGACCTGATATTACTTTTACTTAAACGAGAACTTGTAAATATTTTTCTAATTATTCAAAAATGTAATCTCATAAAACTGTTAGCATTAAAATGATTCCAATTTATATGGATAATTGAAGTCCAGTATTTTATGCTCTGATATTGCTTACAATAACATAAAATCAATGTAACAGTAGCATATCTAGATACATAAATTCGTAAAAAATTGTCTCAAAAAATAATAAATTTTAAAAGCATACAAAGTATAATCTTGTTTTTTTGTGGGGAAAGGGGGTCGAAGGCTTGGCGTTTTTAAAAAAGTTTGCGGACTTAAAAGGGTGTAATATGTTGTAGAATGATAAAACGCTGCAGAAATAAAATTGATGAAATATTGCGATTGTTAATGTGGATATTATGGAAATTTCTTCTAACTTTATGCTTTACTTTAATGGTTTGTTTTGTCTATAATAAATAAATTGTTTCTGATTCCATACTTTAAATAAATTAAATAAATATTGAAAAAAAAATCCTTGTGCTTATGAAATAATAAATGAGTTGTTAAAATTTCTACCGGTACATTTTTGTTAGCCGGTCTCAAATATCGCCCATAGTATTTTCCTTCTCCCAGAAAGCAGCGATCATTTTTTTACATGCGCTAAATTAACCCATTAACGCCCGAATTATTTTCTTCGCTAAAATTTAAATTTTGTATTTCCCACCACTTTTAAAAGCAAATTAACTTTTATCTTAATTTATCAAGGATTCTGTCTTGTGAAATAAGGTATAGATTTTTCTTCCTCTTTACTGGTTGGAAAACCGCTTTCTTGCTGTTTTTGTAACCGTCCTCAAACGAGGACGCTGGGCGTTAATGGGTTAAAAATAATTCTTTGATGTTGAAATAAAATGTTATGATATATGGTAATATTTCTCATTCTTCTTTTTTTTTTTTATTGAAATAAGGAAAACTCGTGTATTCTAAATGTTTTAAATGTACTAAGCTTATTAATTTTTCGGTACTACTTGGTTATCCCGTGACCAATTTCGCCAAATTAATAGCCAAATTACACATATTGACGTAATTTTTATTTTAAATTGCGAAAAAACAAATAATTAGTAGAATATTAATAATAATACAAATAAAAAGTTGGAAAAAAATCATTTAATGACGTTTTAAACACGTTTATCGTATTTAATGGTATTGGATGTGACATTCACGATATCCGTTATTGGCATGTAATATTATAGTTTGGCGATAGATTTTTGGTTGACGCGATAACCAAGTAGTACCAATTTTTCTTTACGTCTCATAAATGAAATGAACGGATGAAATAAATACATATGAGCAAATGAAATAAATACAAAGCTAGAGATGTCTATGGAAATAATGTTAGTTGATTTAAAACCCGGTACCGGCTAACATAAAAATAACTTTCTTTCTAAACCGAGGTCATTTCATTAATCTCGCCAAGGTCTCTTAAGTATTACTGCTTTTAATCGATAGTTATAATTAAATTACAGGAACAGAAACAGAGACATAATAAAATATCTTAGAGTTTATTATTATTATATATACTATTTTGCTTAATGAGTTGAACGGATTGCTAAAACATTGCGAATTGATTAAAAATGAGAGCAATTATTGCCATATAAAAGCGATGTAGAATCATGCAATCGTCTGCACAAGTACAAAAAATATTTACTGTTAAAAAACTCTGTTATGTTAAACCCTTTTCTTTGTTTTATTTTCGTTTTTAAAATTAAATATGTGGCTCAATTTGAAATATTTTGAAAGAATAGTATAAGCTGTATCTACTTCCTGTTTACTGGAAAAAAGAATAATCTGACCGAACATTTTTTACTCTTTCACTTTACGAGGAAAACAGCAGAAGAGTACACTCATCCGCTTGCGAAAAGTGCCCTTCTTCTTTGGCTTGTTTCCTTCTTCCACAGGAGCGCTGGATGGAGAATCAATCTGCAAAGGCATAGGTGTTAGTGACCGTACCTCTTCTTTTAGTTCTTCTTCAGCACTGCTAGCCTCCTGCGATGGCGAAGGAAACGCACTCGCTTCAGGAAGAGACGGCTCCACTGTTTCCAGTTCGACTACCTCCAATGCCGATACCGGGACGACACGCTGGAAAAGTTCCTGGTCGATCCAGAATCCCTCGTCTTTCTGCCTTTCTTCTTCCCAGCAGTCCTGGAATCTCGGATTAACCGGAACAAACTGAAAGAAACAATCAGAAACATCATTAGTGGGCATACTTACGACTGAATCTTTATCGCTTTCACTTCCATCATCTTCAGCATTTTCACTTCCGTCACCGCAGGCCCGGACTGGCTCCTTTGGGGGCCCTCGGCAGAGACTGAAAAGGGGCCCCTTACGAGAAATTTATCGAAAACAGAATATTATATTTTATTTTTAAATTTAGGCTTAGATGGCAAAAAACCACATTATGCTATTTTGTCACTTGTAAAATAGTTGAGCAAAATATAAGCTTTTTCTAATGTTGTTAATTTACTTCCCCAATAAATATTTATATTATTTTTATGCACCATACCTAAACTAATTCCATGCTAGAAGAAAAAATAAGAATGAATTATTTTAAGTGGAGAAGAATTATTCATTTTATCTAAAAATGAGCGTGGTGTATATTTTTAGTTTTAGGAAATCAAATGATTTTGTCGAAGTCATAATAATCAAAATCCTACATTAAAAGTGACATAACAGTAATAAAACTAGTTGGATGTGTCAATCCCAAAACTTTCTTCTATCTCATAAGTACATTTTAATATTAAAAAAAAAAAAAAGTGGTGATTTCAAAGTTACCCACTATCGAATTTCCTCGAACATTTGACCTAGCCTAATGAGAATCTGATATCCGAAAAGTCTAAAACGCAAAATTTAATTAATATTCTGAGAAAATGAGCTTAGTAGTGCCTCATGTTGGGTAATTTATACTAAAACCTAATAAGCATCTATTTATGTCAAAACCTAACAGAATCTGAAATTTGATGGAATTTCGTCCATTAGTTCTTGAGATATTGTTATAACAAAAAATTTGCAAAACGTAGCACAGCAACACCATATCTTGGACACTTTATGCCAAAACGTAAAAAAGCATCTAATTATGTTATGATTCAAAAGAATCTGAAGTTTGACGAAATTCTGTGCATTAGTTCTTGAGATATAGGTAGTTTAAAAAAAAACGTGTAAAATATAGAACAGCAGCACCATCAGTTGAAGGATTTATAACAAAACGTAATCATCGTATAATTATGTTACATGTCATTTTGTAACAAAATCTGAAGTTTGGTGAAATTCTGTGCGTTGGTTGTTGAGATATAGCTATCGGAAAAATCGTGCAAAATGCAGCATAGCTGCACCACCTGTTGCAAGGTTAACACCAAAATGTAATCAGCGTCTAATTATGTTATATATTCTAGTGTAACAGAATCTAAAATTTGATGAAGTTCTCTGCATTAGTTCTTGAGATATAGCTATCGCAAAAATCGTGCAAAATGTAGCATAGCAGCGCCACCTATAGGGCAGTTCAAAACCTTATCAGCGGCTATGTATCTCAAGGTATCTCGGAATCTGAAGTTTGGTGAAATTCTGCGCATTAGTTCTTCAGATATAGCTATCATGAAAATCATGAAAAACATGGCATAGCAGCGCCACCTGCCGGCCAATTTACACCAAAACTTAATCAGCATCTATGTATATCAAGGGGTCACAGAATCTGAAGTTTGGTAAAATTCTGTGCATTAGTTCTTGAGATATAGCAATCTTGAAAATCATGAAAAACGTAGTATAGCAGCGCCACCTGCAGGCCAATTTTCACCAAAAACCAATAGGCACTAATTCATATCAAGGTATAACTGAATATAAAATTTTATTAAATTTCGAGCATTAGTTGTTGAGATAGAGCGCCCACAAATTTTTTGTCACATACAGACAGACATACACACACAGAGACAGACAGACAGACAGACAGACAGACAGACAGACGGACAGACAGACTCACAGACAGACATTTTCTAAAAATAGTCAAAACGTGTTAAGGACCTTCTAAAACGTATAAATCCGTCGAAAACCGGAAGTCGAAAATTTTCATGAATCCAATACTTTCTTCTTGTAAAGATAGAAGAAAGTAAAAAGGGATAAGTGTGATCGCAGATAGCTGAGTGTTTCGCTTAATATCTTTCAGAACAACTTATCCTTTAATTATTAAATCCAAATTGTTAATTTATAATTATTAAATTCTTACATAGATGGTAGCATCAATAAATTTAAAGTAAAAGGAAGTTATTTATTTTAATTAAATTCAAAATGTTCAAATTATATTATTTAAATAAAATTCCAAATTCTTTGAAAACCCGAAATAAAAAAATAGCGGAGATATAAATAAAATTTTAAATTTCTAAAAACGAAAAAAAAATGTTTAAACGAAATTTAAAATGCCGAATCATTAATAAACCGCTAGTTTTTAAAATAGGAAGAAAATTGTAATTAAAAAATATATATGTGAATATTAGTGACGAAAAAATAATATAAACCCTCAAACTGTCAAAAAATACGATTTTTTTTTTAATTTTTCTATCTTAGTATGAAAACTTCAAGTTCCAAAATCACGATTCGAACTGTGAACCTTCTGTTTACTAGCGAGACAGACAGAGGACAGAGACAAATAGAGTTTTGTCAGACGAACGAAACCCTAAACAAAGCATATTGAAAGAAATAATGTCTTCGTTAATTTATATTTAATTGTTACAAATTGTTAAGTTGTTTTTACAACAAAAAGATTAAAAACTCTAAAATACCCTAATACAGATTACTAAGAAAAGTTACGTGATTATAAATAATTGTTTACTAACCTAAAGCTTTTTGACCAGTTTTTCATTGGTCCTAGCTATATAATCTATAATTATGTATCTATATAATCTATGATTTTAGATTTGCAGTTAAAACTATCATTTGATACTTAAAAAACAGAAATAAAATTTAATAGTTTTGTTGTTTCCATTTTCCTTGGTGATCGGGGGGATAGATTTGCTTGCTCCATCACCTTGTGGCACGTATTTTTTAAACCTGTAAAGTTTTTACATTTTTATTTTCTTTCCCTTTTATGCACATTCTTTATAAGACAAGCTTAGAAAAACAACAGATTCTTCCACCAATCCGAATAAGTTTTTAGCTCACAGGCTATCATAGCCTGAGAGCTTATGTGCCCGTCCGTTCTGTATGTATGTTCGTATGTACGTAACGCGATAACTCATGATAAAAATATCCGATCCACTTGAAATTTTGTATGTAGGTATATCCTGACAAGGTGCTTCCCTGATTAGTTTTTGGAGTTCATTCGATATGTATAAGAGGGGGAACGGGGGGCTCATGCCCCCCGTTAGTTGATATAGATGGGATTTTCATGCAGAATTAAGTTTCCAAAATTTAGATTAGGATCATTCTGATGAGGCGATTCCGTGACTGTTATTAGGTGTTCATTGATTAAGTATAAATAGGGGGAACAGGGGTTCTAATGCCCCCCCCCCGTTAGTTGATATAAATGGGATTTTCATGCAGAATTAAGTTTTCAAAATTTAGATTAGGATCATTCTGATGAGGCGATTCCGTGACTGTTATTAGGTGTTCATTGAATAAGTATAAATAGGGGGAACAGGGGTTCTAATGCCCCCCCCCGTTAGTTGATATAAATGGGATTTTCATGCAGAATTAAGTTTTCGTTCAAAATTTAGATTAGGATCATTCTGATGAGGCGATTCCGTGACTGTTATTAGGTGTTCATTGAATAAGTATAAATAGGGGGAACAGGGGCTCTAATGCCCCCCCCCCGTTAGTTGATATAAATGGGATTTTCATGCAGAATTAAGTTTTCGTTCAAAATTTAGATTAGGATCATTCTGATGAGGCGATTCCGTGACTGTTATTAGGTGTTCATTGAATAAGTATAAATAGGGGGAACAGGGGCTCTAATGCCCCCCCCCCCGTTAGTTGATATAAATGGGATTTTCATGCAGAATTAATTTTCGTTCAAAATTTAGATTAGGATCATTCTGATGAGGCGATTCCGTGACTGTTATTAGGTGTTCATTGAATAAGTATAAATAAGGGGAACAGGGGTTCTAATCCCCCCCCCTTAATTTATATAAATGGGTTTTTCAAGCAGAATTGTCAGATTTCGTTCAAATCTCTGAATAGTTTTGGAAGTTTAATGGTTAAGTATAAAAGAGGGGGATAACTCCTTTTAAATTATATAAATGCTAAATGGGTTTTTATTAAGAATTATCTAATTTGCTCTGAATTTTGGATATAGATTTTTTATATGATAAAGCATGTCTTTGATAGTATAGGAGGTTCAATGATTAAGTATAAAAAAAGAGGAAAGGGGAGAGCTGTTTCCCCTTCTTAATTTTTTTTTCGAACGGAATTAACCCTTGAAAATATAAGGCTTTAATGTACAATTAGTATTTGTAGCCTGTGAGCTCAATGCCATCAGTTTAACTGGGCAGTATTCTTTATTTACTTTGAGAAACGTAACTTTCAATCAGCTATAACCAAATTCAGTAACTTTTCCATTCAGCAAGTATAAATAACATTCCTTTTTGAAATGAGCTTGTACATTGTTATTATTATCTTTCCAAGGTAGCTCTATCAAATGAACAAGCAGTAATATTTGATACAATCTACACTTGGCTAATTCAGATTTTACAAGTTTATATACTACAAAGCCAACAAACAAGAATCATATGTTTCTGTTATTCCTAAAAGTCTGTCACATACCTTTCCTTGAAGGACATAGCTGACGCAAATTGCCAACTCATAACATCTACATCTTGAGTACTACCTACCATCATGCTGAATATTATGCTATCATATGGGTCTTTTAAAATAATATTACAGAACATTGAACTTATTATTTATTGTAGAGGTCTACACTGGCCCGGGGTCCGTATCCAGGCAAATAAGTTTAGCAAAACTGCTAAGCCAATTTAAAAAAGAGAGAGAGCTTGCCAAACAGATATCAGGTGTGCGATCAGGTGTGCATTTTTTTTCTGCATAGTAGAGTTGGGCCAGAACTGGCCTTAAATATTCTCAAAATGTGTAGGGCGGTTACTATGTTTTTAAAAAGTATTAATAGCTAGCGATAATAAACTTCTGTTAACAAATATCTGGAAGTATAACTTAAGATAATTTTCAATTCACTTCTCAATAACGATAAGTTAATTATCAAAATGTAAGAGATTTCTGTCATGTGACTGCACGCAGCGCTGTGCGAAAGGGAGATCGAAGGGGAGCGGTCGCGGAAATTTATACTACCAGCGTCATTTTTGGGCTGTTACAAGTAAAAGTTGGGGGGAGGGGGGCGCCAAATCGACACTTTGCCCCGGACGCAGTTTTTTCTTTGCACGCCCCTGACAGTAGGTTTTTCCCCTTATCAATGATATCGTTTCCAAAAATTCAGTTCTAAACGCTAACTTTTACAGTATTTCTAAATGATATAATGTCTTTATATATATATACATATATATATATATATAATAGAAGACACCATTTGATTACATATGTTCTAAATAAGAAAAAAAAGCAAAACTTATGCATTTTCGAAGAAGATAAATTTAGAAATGTGTCTGGAACTTATTCCTTTGGATTTGAAAGAAACTCTAATAAATGATAGAGAAATATTTTCACTAATATATTATTTTATAATACATCTTCAAAAGTTAATCATATAATGAATCTTTATTTGAATGTTCAAAAATTTAGGATTTTAACTGATCTTTAATATTACTATTGTGTATTTTCTGCGTCGTGAAAACATCGTGATTTCAAAGTATAACTTTAGAATATAAAATATTTCATAAATGTGTATGTCGTATTCTTTAAAAAAAATCTTAATTGTATGTTAATTTTTTTTTTTTTTTTGGTGGAAATTGAGTCGTTTTTCAACTGATTTTTGTACGGGTCTTGGACGTGAACTGTGAAATTACAAACGAGCCTAGACGACCCCCAGTTATGGACATTTCGGCCCGTGCAGACTTCTGACTTGTTCATAAAGATTTTCAACAAAAATTTCAACAAAGAGCCTCGTTCATCTTTAATTAACTTTCCTGTGGCTTTTTTTTTTCAACTATTTTAATTTTTTTTCTTTTTTGCTGTCTTCAATTTACTTTTTGACATGCTTTTGTGAAAACACATCACAATTTATAACCAAAATGACCAGTTCCAGAAAAATATTATAGTTATCTACAGAATCAAGTGTATAGTCTCCTTTTGCTTTATCTCATCTGTAAGCAATGACTTGTTTTCTAATAAACAAAACTACATCAATTAACCATTGAACAACATATCTTCCAGTGCGACTGGATAAGAATCTTGGAACTACTTAACCAAGTATTAAAACTTTTTAAACATTTTTCAACATTTAAAAATTTTCTCTTTTTTCCTTTTTTTTTTCGTACCGTCACTTTGTCATACATGCTTCATGTTGACACAACTGTAACATTGCACTAGTTACAACCATACTGTACGAGATTGGAATGAGCAACACGATGCACTCTGAATCGGACTCTATGAGCACTGCACAAAGGATGATGTATCAGTCAGCAGCCCTATTCCGTCTGCCCAATGACATGACACGATGGAACTATACAGGGTGTTTCGCTACCAGACCGACAAACTTTGAGGGGTGATAGTAGACATGAAGACAAACATTATTAAATAGAAAACCATGGGGTGCAAACGTCTTCCGTATAAGCCAGGGGCCATTAAAGTTTAAGGTCCAAAACTTCAAACGATTATAAAAAACGGAAAAAAGGGTGGATTCGTTTGCGGTTTTCGCTAAAATAATTCTTTATATCATGTTTTGTTTGTAAAAAATTTTTAAAGGTTACGTTCAAAAATTGTCGATAGAGGGCGCTTTAGACTTTAGAGTAACAAACAACTACTTTTTACCCTTATTTTATGCACGGGGTTGAAATTATTCTAAAGTTTAGACTTTAACTTAAATTTTAATCCCAAAATCGGAAACATTGGGATCGGGTAATTGGCGAAAATTTAACTGTGAACAGAGGGGCGGATTTTAAACATTCATAAACATTATACAAACTGATCGATTTTGTTGGGGTTTGCGTGTAGTTCATTCCCTTGGCAATTATTTTATTCCAAATGACTTACAGCTCGTGTGTATCCATTTTTTGGTAGAGGGCGCTTCCGACACATCTCCGACATTTCAATGGCATTACTCTTGTGTGTTTTACTACCAGACGAACATACTTCTAGGAAGTGTTAGGGATGCAAAGCGACTCGGAATCACATAGGAATGTAACACTGAAAATGCCTTTTTAGCGAGCTGTGGTTAAAAAAGCAGAGAAAAAAGCCACTTGATATTTCTACAACGCGTTCTGTCAGAACTTCTGGTAAAAACACATGTTCCTCTTTCGTTGCGCCATTTTATAGCACGATGGGGCTCCTCCACATTTTACCAATGATGTTCGCAGACACCTCAACGTAACATGTGGAGAGCGGTGGATAGGTAGTGGTGGTCCGGTTCGTTGGCCTGCCAGATCGTCGCACCTACTTCATTATATCAATTACTTTTTGTTACCTACCTTTATTTTATTACTGTATAATTGTTCTGTATTTTTTTTAAATAAACATTGCTGGGTAGGGCTAGTTGAGCTCAAACCAATTAGTACCCCCCCCCCCCCCAACATCATCTGGCTCAATCTAAATCTGAATCTGAATCTGTATGGACTTCTTCTGCTGGGATGAAATGAAAAGTTGAATGTATGAGACTCCTGTACCGTCAGTAGAAGACCTGCCAGCTCGAAATTTGGAGCTTCCAGAAAGCTATCCGAGATGCCAAGAATCTTTCAAAGCGTAAGGGATTTCATGCGACGCTGCTGTCAAGCATGCCCGGTTACTTCTGGTCGTAATTTCGGATACCTTTTGTAGTAAAACCTTTAACTAAATTGCTATTTGACACATTAACGTGTTGCTGTTTCACTACCTGTTTCTCTTGCTTTTTTCTCTGCTTCTTTTAACCACAGCTCGCTAAAAAGGCATTTTCAACGTTATATTCCTATGTGATTCCGAGTCGCTTTGCATCCCTAACACTTCCTGGAAGTGTGTTGGTCTGGTAGTAAAACACACAGGAGTAATGCCATTGAAATGTCGGAGATGTGTCGGAAGCGCCTTCTACCAAAAAATGGATACACAAGAGCTGTAAGTCATTTGGAATAAAATAATTACCAAGGGAATGAACTACACGCAAACCGCAACAAAATCGATCAGTTTGTATAATGTTTATGAATGTTTAAAATCCGCCCCTCTGTTCACAGTTAAATTTTCGCCAGTTACTTGATCCCAATGTTTCCGATTTTGGGATTAAAATTTAAGTTAAAGTCTAAACTTTAGAATAATTTCAACCCCGTGCACAAAATAAGGGTAAAAAGTAGTTGTTTGTTACTCTAAAGTCTAAAGCGCCCTCTATCGACAATTTTTGAACGTAACCTTTAAAATTTTTTTACAAACAAAACGTGATATAAAGAATGATTTTAGCGAAAACCGCAAACGAATCCACTCTTTTTTCCGTTTTTTAAAATCCTTTGAAGTTTTGGACCATAAACTATAATGGCCCCTGGCTCCGACGGAAGACGTTTTCGCCCCATGGTTTCCTATTTAATAATGTTTGTCTTCATGTCTACTATCACCCCTCAAAGTTTGTCGGTCTGGTAGCGAAACACCCTGTATAAGTTACCATGAAAAAACTGTCGATTGCTTAAAATTTATTATAAACGCATATAATTACTGGAAATAGACAATTATTTTTCTTATGTAAGTATTAATTATAAAATCGTAATATTCCTTTTTTGGGGTGCACTACCGGGGCCCCTTTGGGTCGGGGGCCCTCGGCAATCGCCGACCAGCCGACCTGGCCAGTCCGGGCCTGCGTCACCGCCAATGCGTTGATCTGCCAACAAAAAAGAAACTAGAAAAGAAAAACGATTAGCAAACCAGAATAGCATAAAGTAATACAAAAAGTAAATGAAATCGAATACTTCCATGATGATTGTAAAAATCTGTAGAAAAACCACTATAAACTTGCCGCAAATTATGAAAAAGTTTTAGCAGAGATTGAAAATTGATTTCAGAAATATATATTTGATAAATGATTGTTGCCAGATAAATTTTAAACTTTTGACTAATGAGTGTTGCCAGATAGCAAATGCTTTTAATAATAATAATTGCGTGCAACAATGACAAAATGTTACTTGAATCGAAATAACCGAAATTAATCTTACACGTAAAACTGTAAACAAGTATAAAGTAAACAGTTTTCCTTACAAAATGTAACATTTTAGTTTGATTTTACATCTGAATGCGATAATAAAATAACAATTTAAACGTAGATTCGAAGGGTAAAAGGTTTTATAAAGTGAAGAATTTGAATTTAATTTTTGCTCTATAAATTAAAATTCAATTTGCTTCAGGACAATCCACCCATGCTCAATGCACAATGCTTTTGTCAGTGAAAATGACGTCATTAGAAATATTTTATTTGCATCTATATAAATGAAATATTATTAAACAACTGCGTTAAACGGTAATCGAATTTCCTAGTGTTAGAATGATTCCGATTATACATACAGTCGACTCTCGTTAATTCGAAATCGGATAATTCGAACCTTCGCTTAATTCGAACTAAACATGAAGTACCAAAATTTTCAACGGCAGAATAACGTAATCATTAATTCGAACTCATTTTCTCTTGACTTCGTTTAATTCGAACTAATTAGAATTCCGATTTTTCATTTTTCTTTTTTTTTCTCACGGATTTCAGATCATTTGAATAACTTTCTTTCTTTGATTTGTGCGAAAATTATTCCGAACGAGTATACATATAATCCAATGCATTTGATATTTACTTTCTTAGTGTCCCGTCTGTCCATCAGTGAAGCTTAAAATTTTTCTTCCATTGTGCTTGTTTTTAATCTTTTAATTAGTTATATATTTATAGATTGTTATTTAATATTAAGTCATATTCTGATATAAATAAAAAAACACTATAACATTAATTCCTTTGTAATAGTGCCATATTAAGCATGTTTTCCTCTCATACTTTCCATAATTCGAACTTTGGATAATTCGAACATTTCTTATGGTCCCGACGAGTTCGAATTAACGAGAGCCGACTGTATATATATATATATATATATATATATATATATTCATAAATATAAAGAACATTTCTCTCTGAAACGAAAAACTTCTCTCTGAAAAGAACGTCTCTGAAACTAAAAATTTTCATCATGATTGCGTCAATTTGATGTCTTATTCACTAACGTTTATTTCAGTACATAACCACGCAGCGTACTGTTTATTTCACAGAGTTAATGCTGCATATTTATATTTAAATGTTCGGTATAGATAGAGTAAAATGCTTCTGAAAATTAAGTCTTTTCCATATAATCGTAATGAAAACAATTAAACATTTTTAAACGTTTGAGGCAAATGATTCAATAATCTCGATGTTGAAAATGTTGAAATTTTTTTATTTGACATTCGAGAAAAGGCTTTTCCATCATCCAGGCTTCCAAGCATTTGATTGGATGTTACTAGCGAATAGTAAATATTATTTTTGTGTTCTTGTGAAATTAAGTTTGAATATGCATTGATAGATGTGGCTGCTATTAAATCGTGGATCGAATTTTTCAATTTTAATACCTTTCAATGTAGTTGAAAAGTGTTCATGAATTCTGGTTGTCTGTCCATCTGTCTGCCCTTGGTCTAACTCTTGTAAATGTAATCCGATTGCCATGAATTGGGTTTATAGTATATGTTATTGGGATTTAGTATGGAATGTATGATTTGAGAGGGAAGCGTGTAGTTTTTTATTTTATTTATTTATTTATTTATTTATTGTTTATTTGGAGGACCATTCAGAAGAATTCCATTGCATTACGGTCTACGTTGAAAAATCACTCGCTATGTATTTTAATGATATTACATTATTTAAAACATATTGAAATTGATGTACATCATTGAGATGTACTACAAGGCTCTTATTAAAGAATTTGGTGTACATAGAACTTATCCTTTATTTATAAGAATGCATTTGAATATAGAAAAAAATGAGAATTAACTGAACTATTGAAAACTACGAACAATAATTGCTGGAAGTATGTTTTCACTTGTGGTATGCGTTTTAATGTTTAACTGTTTTTTAAATGTTACTTGGTTTGTACACGTTTTAGATCATATCCAAAGTCGAACAAATGTTCTCAACAACTTTTGTCTTTTGATTGAAATTGCTGAACGGAAATTTTCAGTTGTGCTATGGGTTTAACTGAACTACGTTATATAAGATATTTATATTCATTAATCACAGTTTGATGCTATAATATCTTTAATATCATATAAAAAATTGGTGGAATCAGAGAGAAAAATAGAGCTCGATCTAAAAAAATATTACAGCAAAAATTGGGAAATCTTTTCAATCTAAATATGTGCGTAGAAAAGAAATGGAATCAGATGATCTGTAAAGCTCATAAAATAACCCAAATTTTTGTTAACTGAAAATGAAGACTGGGCTTTACTGATGCCTTAAAATCAATCACAGAAAAAGAGGTATTTTTAACTGACTCCGTATTTTAATCATCCATAACCAGTTTAAAAATTTAGGTTCATAACTATACGTTACAGGCTGATTTAATGAAGTATGAGAACAGTTGATTCAGTACAAAGTGTGGACGTAATTCCATTTTAGCTGTTTTGATAAGTGGAAGATCAATACTCCAAGTAAACTCAAAACCTTAAACAGATACGATTCAACCACATACTAAATATTAGTGTTCAGACATATTTATCTACATCAATTCCTCAACAACCTGATTATATTAATGTTATACTTTAATTATTACTTCATGGTTTATAGTATTTGTTTAGCGTTGTGGAGTTTAACTTATTTGAGACAACATAACAATGCATTCTATTGACTACTTTCCTCAGTAATCATTTTGAATGGATAATAGTATAATTTTGAATATAAGGCACCAGTAAAGCTCAGTCCACATTTTCAGCCAACAAAAATTTGGGTTATTTTATGAGCTTTACAGATCATCTGATTCCATTTCTTTTCTACGCGCATATTTAGATTGAAAAGATTTCCAAATTTTTGCTGTAACATTTTTTTAGATCGAGCTCTACTTTTCTCTCTGGTTCCACCAGTTTTTTATATGATAAAAAATGCTAAATTTATGTTTCACTATTACAAAATTTGGTACAGCGTAATTTATGCTGTGGTGGCGTTAATACGCCAATGCAGCATAAATTGCACTGATGCGCCAATAAAGAGCAATCTCGTTTGCACGCGCACATAGTTATCGTTTGGATTTCTTGTTGCCTTGTTGTTTGCTGGTTGATGCCTGTTTTGCACAAAAAAAGATCAAGATGCAATTTTATTTTTTTCAGGAGCGATAATACAGGAGTTAAGCTCTATATCGGGCCATTTTCCACCGAAATCCGACTAACTGCTTTGTTTTTAAATAATGTGTTTTGAATTTTGAAAGTGTTTTATTTTATGATTTGTCGCAAAAATTTTAGGTGTAGATTGGCGATACTTAAAAACCATCAAATCTGTAGCTGCGGTGGCGTTAATACGTAAGTACCCAAAATTTATACAAAAAGAAATGGTCTAATAAAGATTAACTTTATTACACTAAAATAATTTACAGAACACTCTTCGCATGATTTGCAAAATTCTTATGATAATTCAGGGGCGACTGTGTTCAGGTTATATACCTGAATTCAGGTATTTTGTAAATTTACAGTACCAAAATTCCTGTTTTTCTGATAGTTCAATTCTTAAAATAAAATATCAATTTCATATGATTGCTAAACATAATTAAAGTTTATATATTATGTAATTTGGCCTTCCTGTTATAAATATGTTGTCTTTCCCCCTTGTTCCCATACAGAAACATTTCCTCGCTAAAATTTCAGGTATTTTTTCATGAGCCCACAATCACCCTTGAAATTAGAGTTCAAGGGAAATATTTAAATTTCGATAATCAAGAGAAATGTCCCACGGATTTTATTCCTCGAAGTTGCAGGATTTTGTGTCCAGCGTGTTTTATTATTATTAGTAGTAGGAAAAGGACAGTTTAAGGACAGCCGGCTGCGGCACTGCGGCACCGTGCCGCCGCCGCACCACGCAGCAACCGTCCCGCCTGCGGCTGTCCCACCGCCACCATCCCTCCCGGTCCCTCCTGCGCCCACCGTACATCCCCCTCCACAAACGCCACCTAGTGGAAAAAAAGGAACATTCTATTATAACAGGATAGGTGAACAACCTTCCCTAATTAAAAATATTATCAATCACATCTCAACTCGGAATCATACTATAAGATGAAGATTAAATTTATATTTGAATTTTGAACAACCGTAATTTTAATGAGTATTATTAATTAAGCGAAACAATTAAAATCTCAGTTTTTAACCATTTTATTTAGATTTCTTCTACTACAAGATGAGATTATCAATTTAACAGAAGAAAGTTAAACATATATTTGAATTTTGCTTGATAGACATCTTAATGAGTAGTATTAATTAAGTAAAAACAATGGAAATTATCAATTTTTATAGAAAAAGACTGATTTCTTACGATTTTTATCACCTTAAAAGAGAAAACTTAAACGTACATTTCAGTTTTTCAACAGCTATAACTTTAATGAGTATCGTTAATTAAGTAAAAAACAATGGAAAATATCAAGTTTTATAGAAAAAGACTGATTTCTTACGATTTTTATCAACTCAAACTTCAGAATACCAATTTGAGAGAAAGAAACTTAACCATGTATTCCAGTTTTGAACAATCATTTCCTTCACGGGCATTTTTAATTAAATAAAACAACGGAAAATATTAAATTTAACCAATTTCTTTAGAATTTTTCAACTATAATATCAACTTAAGAAAGGAAACTTAAACATTTATCTTAGTTTTTGAACAGCAATCCCTTAATGAACATTGTTAATTAAGCAAAAAACAATGGAAAATATAAATTTTAACCGATTTCTTTAGATATTTTCAACTTAAAAACGAAATTTAAACATACATTTTTAACATTCGAACAACTATTACCGGAACGAATTTTAATAATTAAGCATTTAACAAACGAAAATAGTGATTTTTTATTTATTTATTTATTTATTTTTTAAAGCAAGAAGGCCAATTGTATAAACTTTTACAGTAATTTCACATTTTAACATACTTTAAAAAACACTAGTTACATAAGATTTCAAACTTTACGTGACTAAATCTCAAGATATATTTTTCTCGAAAACAAATATAAAATACATTTTTTAAACTAATTTCCTCAATCTTACGAATTCAACAGGATTTTTACCGATGCAAACATTAGAAGTGAACAACAAATTCTCTCCCCATCTAACCTCAAAATTCCTAAAGGGGAGAATACAATGGGTTTTTCGACGTCACACTTCGTAAGGTTTTCATTCAAGAAAAATATCTTTTACGTTATAAAAGTCGTTTTCTTAGAAGGATATAAACTTGTGATTTTTGTTTTTGAACAATCACTATCTTAATAAATACTAATAATTAAGGAAAAACAATGGAAAATAATATTTTTTAAGGAAAAAGACGAATTTTATCGAATTTGATTACTTTTTATACTAGTATTTTCAAAAGTAACATGGAAACATCGATTTTTTTAACTGAAGAATTTAACGCAAGTTTTACTTTTAACAACAGAAACTTAATAAGTATCACTAAATAAACAAACAAACAAAAAAAAACAAAATACTGATTTTCAAGAAAAGGCGAATTTTTATTCAAATTTTCAACACTTTACCTTTCTGAAATATTTATGTTATCAAATGCCAAGTTATTTAAAATATAAATATTATGCTTAATGTTTAGATAGTACACATGACTAATTCCACTTATTCTTTTCATATTATTAATTAAATTGACACCTGTTTCGCTCTACACTTTAATGATTTCTGAGTTTTTACAATACTCACCACCAATTTTCTAAGATTTTTCGATTATACATTCCTCAGAAGTACATATTCGAAATGCTACAAACACTTTACATATCTAAAAAAATATCATTGAAGTAGCTGTGTTTAATATTTTTAACACCAATTTTCTAAGATATTCTAACATTTTCCAATTATACATTCCTCAGAAGTACATATTCGAAATGTTACAAACACTTTACATATCGAAAAAATATCATTGAAGCAACTGTATTTAATAGTTTTAACACCAATTTTCTAAGATTTTCTATCATTTTCCGATTATACATTCCTCAGAAGTACATTTCTAAATGCTACAATCACTTTACATATCGAAAAGATATCATTGAAGCAACTGTATTTAATATTTTTAACACCAATTTTCTAAGATTTTTTAATGTTTTCCGGTTAGACATTCCTCAAAAGTATGTATTCTAAACAATAGAAAATATTAATTTTAAGAACAAAAAGATGAATTTAAACAAATTTTATTAGTTTTACACTATTTTTTCTCATCTCCAACACGGATATATCAATTTTAACAGAATTAAACATATATTTTAGTTTTTAACAACAAAAATGTAATAAGTATCATTAATTAAACAAAAAATAAATATCAATTTTCAAGAAAAGACAATTTTTTACACAAATTTTCAACTTTGAAATACATTTGTTTACATATATTGTTACAATATATTACTAAACTTAAACTTTTTAAAAAAGTTTGAATGTCTTTACAAAGGGTTCATATTTATATTTTTCACGTCTTGACTGCATTCGAAATCTTACAACAAAAGTATACTTTTATTATTATTATTATTCTAGAAAACCTAAAATGTCATTTCTTGCTGCTTTAGACACTTGACATATTAAAACTACTCTGAGATATTCTACCCATATAATTAATCAAATTAGGACATGATTCATCTTACACTTCAAAATTTCTGAATTTTTACAGTACTTATTTTCATCAAACTTTATTCTTGATCCTATATATTTTAACAGTACAGAATTTTAGCATCTGTTTTTATCTACTTATCAGAAACTTATTAAAACACCCAACAACATTTTCCAAATATGAATATTATCTTTACAGTTTAATAATACAAAACATACACGAATACAAAGTTTAATTTTTACAAACATTTCATATTTCAAACCAAACTATTCGAAATTTTTACAACATAAGAGCAAACATTAGACGAACTTTTTAACATCAATATTGCTTAGATCTTTTCATCATAACTTTTAACTATGATAATTATCCATTTTTAGGTTGATTGTCGAAAAACTGTAACTGAAACTACATAAACTTAATGTAAAAAACCATGTTCTCACACAATTTCTTGAAAATCAACAAAGAATTGACTATTACTCCAATAGTTATCTACATCAATCTCGACTCTCGATAGTATATAGATATTTCATCATTACACACTTACAACTCTTTTCAAACGTTTATCAGAAAAATAAGTCAATCAAAGTCTAGTAGTTATCACACCTGTTCCTCAGAAATATTACTATCATATGAAACAGTAAAGAAAATTAATAGATATTTAATATTTAATAACGTCATACGTGAAATTACTGTCGAATGAGAATACTAATAATCTATAAAATCAACTGTTGAACAAAAAAATAGTACAGATTACCGAAAATTCAAGTGTTTTTTCTGCAAAAGTTACAAAAATTAACAAATGAATGACAAGTTAGAGAAATAACTAAAAAAGTTAATGAACATATTTACAAATTTATTAAAATCACACCTTTTTCTGGATTGCAAACCACAATTTCTTGAAAAATTTAACACCGAATTTGTAAGATTTTAGTCCTAGTATTACATACACTCAATAAATATTCAAAATTAACAAAAATATAATTTTTTAGTCTCATCAATAAGCAGAAATTCTACATTAAAAGAATATTTTCATAGTAGTACTTATAAAAATGAGAGTTTACAAACTGATTTTCATAATTTTATCACATTTAAACTTAATATTTTACATAAAACATTATTTAATCAAATTTTATGCTTTCTAATTCACTAAAATTCAATACGTTTTTAGTTTTTAAACCAATACCACAATATTTATTTACATCAAACTTGATTCTTTACCTTTTATATTTCCACATTACACAAGTGAGTTAAATACTAACTTGGATCAGGAGTTGAAGTCAATTGATTCCATTCGATTTTCATCATGTACGCATTGCTCCTACACGAAATTTCTTACTGCTATAATCATCTAATGTATTAAAACTAATCTACTCATATTTTTAATCAATTCACCAGATGTTTCATCTCGCACTTCTGAATTATCGTGCATCAAGTTGTTTAAAATATAAATACTATCTTTATAGTTTTAATGATATATAGTATACATGGTTTATCTTGAGTTAGCACTTCCATACTATTAATCAAATTATATGTTTCATCTTGCACTTGATCTTAATGATTTCATCTTGCATCTGAATTATCGTCCATCGAGTTTTTTTTAAATAATAATATATTTATAGTTTTTGATTATACATAGCATGTACAAATACAATCTTTAATTTTAACATTTCATATTTCAAATAACCTATTTCCGAAACCAAGCTATGTGAATTTTACCACAATACTTATTATCATAGAATAATTTGTGTTTCACACTTTTCTAAAAATTATCAGATATGTACCCCTCAGAGAAATTACTATCATATGAATAAATGAAGAAAATTTAATTTATATTAAATGTACACGAAATTGATTGCAATATACATGTATTTAATAAAAATAAATAAATAAACGATTATTTATACATTAAACCTTTACTAAATATATATTTCTTTCATTATACAGATGTTTCAACAAGATGAACCAAAACAGCAACAAACTTCAGAAATTAATGATCCGAATGATTCATCCCTAGCACATGTAGCGTTAACGAATAACACATATGTGAGTACTTATATGAGAAATACTAGAATTCGTATATGAAACGTAATTAGAGTAAATACAAAATGATTTGTCTTACTACCTACACTTTAACAAGTGCTTTTTACCTATATTATTGAAGAGAATCCTAACTGTGTCCATTTATTTCTACTACAGATGTGCTCTATTTGCTACAAACACTTCTTAAGTAAATGGAATTTAACAGAACATACAAAAATCTATACAGGTGAAAAATCCTACGCTTGGAAAGATTACCATAAATGCTGTTTTCAAGGAGACGTGAATAAAAAATGCACACATCATCATATAAAGCATCGTCAGATATATGTAAACTTAGCGAAGATATTCAAAAATTAGTCAGACTTTTGTAGAATTTAGAAATAAAGGAAGATATTTAGGCTATTTATCCATCATATTTTCACAACACTTACCACAATATCTCAAACTTAAAATTTGGAAGACATACACACTGCTGAAAAGTAATTTTGTGATTCTTCTAACCAGTATGAATGTATAGATATTATTTTGCAGTGTATTCTTTAAATGCTCACATTAAATATTCTTTTATATGCATATATCGTTGTGTTTATTTTTCTAATACCTATTACATTAATGAAATACATAACATTTTAAGTGAAACAACACTCTCACAACTTAAAAAATGCATAAGAACATACAAAAAATAAGCAGATGTATGAAAAAATATGCAAGTTTACAAAATAATTTCATTGTTTTCTAGAAATATTAACAAAAAATATTTACAATATGAAAAAATTGCAAAAGTGAAAAGAAAAATCACAAATGTAAAATCAAAAACCACAAAGTGAAAAACTCATAACAAAGTTTTTGAAAAAAATATTTACAACAAAATTTTTTTTTACAAAAACCAAAACTTCCAAAAATATTTTTTTCAAAAAAAATTTTTTTTCAAAAAAATTTTTTTTCAAAAACATTTTTTACAAAAAATTTTTTTTCAAAATAAGTTTTTACAAAAGTAAAAAAAAAAGAAAATCACAACGTTAAAAAAATGAAAAATTTTTGTTAAAAAAGTGTAAAAAAATTGCAAAAAAATGTTGCAAAAATTTCAAAAAAGTTATGAAAAAAGTCTCAAAAATTTTGTTGGTTTTAATGCAGTATGCAATGGCGAAACCATTGCATACTGCATTAAAAACAACAAAATTTTTGAAGCTTTTTTCATAACTTTTTTGAAATTTTTGCAACATTTTTTTGCAATTTTTTTACACTTTTTTAACAAAAATTTTTCATTTTTTTAACGTTGTGATTTTCTTTTTTTTTTACTTTTGTAAAAACTTATTTTGAAAAAAAAATTTTTTGTAAAAAATGTTTTTGAAAAAAAATTTTTTTGAAAAAAATATTTTTGAAAAAAAATTTTTTTTGAAAAAAATATTTTTGGAAGTTTTGGTTTTTGTAAAAAAAAATTTTGTTGTAAATATTTTTTTCAAAAACTTTGTTATGAGTTTTTCACTTTGTGGTTTTTGATTTTACATTTGTGATTTTTCTTTTCACTTTTGCAATTTTTTCATATTGTAAATATTTTTTGTTAATATTTCTAGAAAACAATGAAATTATTTTGTAAACTTGCATATTTTTTCATACATCTGCTTATTTTTTGTATGTTCTTATGCATTTTTTAAGTTGTGAGAGTGTTGTTTCACTTAAAATGTTATGTATTTCATTAATGTAATAGGTATTAGAAAAATAAACACAACGATATATGCATATAAAAGAATATTTAATGTGAGCATTTAAAGAATACACTGCAAAATAATATCTATACATTCATACTGGTTAGAAGAATCACAAAATTACTTTTCAGCAGTGTGTATGTCTTCCAAATTTTAAGTTTGAGATATTGTGGTAAGTGTTGTGAAAATATGATGGATAAATAGCCTAAATATCTTCCTTTATTTCTAAATTCTACAAAAGTCTGACTAATTTTTGAATATCTTCGCTAAGTTTACATATATCTGACGATGCTTTATATGATGATGTGTGCATTTTTTATTCACGTCTCCTTGAAAACAGCATTTATGGTAATCTTTCCAAGCGTAGGATTTTTCACCTGTATAGATTTTTGTATGTTCTGTTAAATTCCATTTACTTAAGAAGTGTTTGTAGCAAATAGAGCACATCTGTAGTAGAAATAAATGGACACAGTTAGGATTCTCTTCAATAATATAGGTAAAAAGCACTTGTTAAAGTGTAGGTAGTAAGACAAATCATTTTGTATTTACTCTAATTACGTTTCATATACGAATTCTAGTATTTCTCATATAAGTACTCACATATGTGTTATTCGTTAACGCTACATGTGCTAGGGATGAATCATTCGGATCATTAATTTCTGAAGTTTGCTGCTGTTTTGGTTCATCTTGTTGAAACATCTGTATAATGAAAGAAATATATATTTAGTAAAGGTTTAATGTATAAATAATCGTTTATTTATTTATTTTTATTAAATACATGTATATTGCAATCAATTTCGTGTACATTTAATATAAATTAAATTTTCTTCATTTATTCATATGATAGTAATTTCTCTGAGGGGTACATATCTGATAATTTTTAGAAAAGTGTGAAACACAAATTATTCTATGATAATAAGTATTGTGGTAAAATTCACATAGCTTGGTTTCGGAAATAGGTTATTTGAAATATGAAATGTTAAAATTAAAGATTGTATTTGTACATGCTATGTATAATCAAAAACTATAAATATATTATTATTTAAAAAAAACTCGATGGACGATAATTCAGATGCAAGATGAAATCATTAAGATCAAGTGCAAGATGAAACATATAATTTGATTAATAGTATGGAAGTGCTAACTCAAGATAAACCATGTATACTATATATCATTAAAACTATAAAGATAGTATTTATATTTTAAACAACTTGATGCACGATAATTCAGAAGTGCGAGATGAAACATCTGGTGAATTGATTAAAAATATGAGTAGATTAGTTTTAATACATTAGATGATTATAGCAGTAAGAAATTTCGTGTAGGAGCAATGCGTACATGATGAAAATCGAATGGAATCAATTGACTTCAACTCCTGATCCAAGTTAGTATTTAACTCACTTGTGTAATGTGGAAATATAAAAGGTAAAGAATCAAGTTTGATGTAAATAAATATTGTGGTATTGGTTTAAAAACTAAAAAAGTATTGAATTTTACTGAATTAGAAAGTATAAAATTTGATTAAATAATGTTTTATGTATAAAAATTAAGTTTAAATGTGATAAAATTATGAAAATCAGTTTGTAAACTCTCATTTTTATAAGTACTACTATGAAAATATTCTTTTAATATAGAATTTCTGCTTATTGATGAGACTAAAAAATTATTTTTTGTTAATTTTGAATATTTATTGAGTGTATGTAATACTAGGACTAAAATCTTACAAATTCGGTGATAAATTTTTCAAGAAATTGCGGTTTGTAATCCAGAAAAAGGTGTGATTTTAATAAATTTGTAAATATGTTCATTAACTTTTTTAGTTATTTCTCTAACTTGTCATTCATTTGGTAATTTTTGTAATTTTTGTAGAAAAAATGATTTGAATTTTCGGTAATCTGTACTATTTTTTTGTCCAACAGTTGATTTTATTGATTATTAGTATTCTCATTCGGCAGTAATTTCACGTATGAAGTTATTAAATATTAAATATCTATTAATTTTCTTTACTGTTTCATATGATAGTAATATTTCTGAGGAACATGTGTGATAACTACTAGACTTTGATTGACTTATTTTTTTGATAAACGTTTGAAAAGAGTTGTAAGTGTGTAATGATGCAATATCTATATACTATCGAGAGTCGAGATTGATGTAGATAAGTATTTAATAAGAATAATAATAGATAAGTAATAGTCAATTCTTTGTTGAATTTCAAGAAATTGTGTGAGAACATGGTTTTTTACATTAAGTTTATGTAATTTCAGTTACAGTTTTTCGACAATCAACCTAAAAATGGATAATTATCATAGTTAAAAGTTATGATGAAAAGATCTAAGCAATATTAATGTTAAAAAGTTCGTCTAATGTTTGCTCTTATGATGTGAAAATTTCGAAAAGTTCGGTTTGAAATATGAAATGTTTGTAAAAATTAAACTTTGTATTCGTGTATGTTTTGTATTATTAAACTGTAAAGATAATATTCATATTTGGAAAATGTTGTTGGGTGTTTTAATAATTTTCTGATAAGTAGATAAAAACAGATGTGAAAATTCTGTACTCCTAAAATATATAGGATCAAGAATAAAGTTTGATGAAAATAAGTATTGTAAAAATTCAGAAATTTTGAAGTGTAAGATGAATCATGTCCTAATTTGATTAATTATATGGGTAGAATATCTCAGAGTAGTTTTAATATGTCGAGTGTTTAAAGCAGCAAGAAATGACTTTTTAGGTTTTCTAGAATAATAATAATAATAAAAATAATAAAAGTATACCTTTGTTGTAAGATTTCGAATGCAGTCAAGACGTGAAAAATATAAATATGAACCCTTTGTAAAGACATTCAAACTTTTTAAAAAGTTTAAGTTTAGTAATATATTGTAACAATATATGTAAACAAATGTATTTCAAAGTTGAAAATTTGTGTAAAAAATTGTCTTTTCTTGAAAATTGATATTTATTTTTTGTTTAATTAATGATACTTATTACATTTTTGTTCTTAAAAACTAAAATATACGTTTAATTCTTCTGTTAAAATTGATATATCCGTGTTGGAGGTGAGAAAAAATAGTGTAAAACTAATAAAATTTGTTTAAATTCGTCTTTTTATTCTTAAAATTAATATTTGCTATTGTTTAAAATACGTAATAAAAACTTTTGAGGAATGTATAACCGGAAAAGGTTAAAAAATCTTAGAAAATTGGTATTAAAAATATTAAATACAGTTGCTTCAATGATATCTTTTCGATGTGTAAAGTGATTGTAGCATTTAGAAATGTACTTCTGAAGAATGTATAATCGGAAAATGTTAGAAAATGTTAGAAAATTGGTGTTAAAAATATTAAATACAGTTGCTTCAATGATTTCAAAAACAAACTCTGTTAAAAAATTCTGTATGATTTCAAGTGAAAATAATAACCTGAATACATGGTATTTAAAATACAAAATTCACGATTATGAACTAATGTTGAAAACATGGGTAACATTAAATATACAGCTAATATATAATTATAGATTAGGAAATTCTTAAAGTGTATCCAAATTTATTAAATATAGTATTGAATACAGTGAATAAGTGAAATATGTGAATAAGTATTAATATTTCCATGTTGCTTTTGAAAATACTAGTGTAAAATTATTCAAATTCGTCTTTTCTTTAAAACTGATATTTATTTTTGTTTAATTAATGATACTTGTTAAGATTTTGTTGTTAAAAACTAAAATATACGTTTAATTCTTCTGTTAAAATTGATATATCCGTGTTGGAGATGAGAAAAAATAGTGTAAAACTAAAAAAAAAAAGTTTAAATTCGTCTTTTTCCTCTTAAAATTATTATTAAACTAGTGTAAAACTAATAAAATTTGTTTAAATTCGTCTTTTCCCCCTCTGAAAAACTAATATTTCTATTATTTTGCTTAATTAATTACACTCATTATGACTTCAAATTTTAATTTGATGATGTTGTGGTAACTGTTATAAAACTAGAATGGATAAATAGTTTAAATGTCTTCTTTTTTCTCTCTATGCGATACTTTTACTTGAACGTAAACATTTTTTTTGTATACCTTTGTAAGTTGTGACGTCAGAACTCTATTGTGTGTTTCCCCTACTTGGAGACATGGGTGGAGGGGTTGTAGAAAAAAGTTTTAGTTTAGATATGACGTAATAAGAAATGCTCTGCAGGTTCACATTTGTGTGTTGAGGATTTCTCAAAATTATTCGTTTATGTATTAAAATTCTACTTAGTTGGTATATATAAAGTACGATGAAATTTCCAATTAGAGTAAAAGTTAACCAAATTCGTTTAATTCGTCTTTTTTCGTTAAAAAATCATTAGTTTCCTTTGTTAATTGTTCAATTATCGAAATTCTTTGAGGTAACGACTGTTCAAAAACTAAAAACTATGTTTAAATTTCTATTTTAAGTTGTGTATTCTGATTTTATATTAAAAAAAAAAAAAAAAAAAAAAAAAAAAAATCAAAAAATATGAAGAAATCAGATAAAAATTTAATATTTTCTGTTGTTTTGCTTAATTAATAATGTTCATGAAGGAAATGGTTCTCCAAAACTGGAATGCATGCTTAAATTTCTTTCTATCAAATTGATAGTCTGAAGTTTGAGTTGAAAAAATCGTAAGAAATCAGTCTTTTTCTATAAAACTTGATATTTTCCATTGTTTTTTACTTAATTAACGATACTCATTAAGATTATAGCTGTTGAAAAACTAGAATGCATGTTTAACTTTCAACTTGTAAGTCGATACACTGATGTTGCGGTTGATAAAAATCGTAAGAAATCAGTCTTTTTCTATAAAACTTGATATTTTCAATTGTTTTTACTTAATTAACGATACTCTTTAAGGTTATAGCAGTTGAAAAACTAGGATGTACCTTTAACTTTCAACTTTTAAGTCGTTACATTGATCATATAGTTGATAAAAATCGTAAGAAATCAGTCTTTTTCTATAAAACTGGATATTTTCTATTGTTTTTACTTAATTAACGATACTCATTAAGATGTCTATCAAGCAAAGTTCAAATATATGTTTAACTTTCTTGTGTTAAATTGATAATCTCATCATGTAGTTGAAGAAATCTAAATAAAATGGTTAAAAACTGCAATTTTCCATTGTTTCGCTTAATTAATAATACTCATTAAAATTATGGTTGTTCAGAATTCAAATATAAATTTAATCTTCATCTTATAGTATGATTCAATGTTGAGATGTGATTGATAATATTTTTAATTAGGGAAGGTTGATCACCTATCCTGCTATAATAGAATGTTCCTTTTTTCCACTAGGGGGCGCAGGAGGGCGGCGGTGAGATGGTGGGAGCAGGGACGGTCCCTTCATCCCAGCGACTGAGCAGGGACAGCTGGAGGCACCGCAGGCGGCACAGCAGGCGGCACGGTGCCGCAGTGCCGCCTGCGCTTGTCCCCGTACTCTTGTTTTCCTACTACTATTATTATTTAAAAAACCTATTACAATTTCTCAATATAATCATCATTTTATTTAATAATAGATCTTTCCATGATTAAATTTAACATTTTTAAATTTGAAATACATACTAGAATTTCCTTATAGTTATTTAACCACGGAAAGTTTGTCATTAAATAGAACGAATATCACTAACCGAAATTATGTTGTAGATTTTGTGAATTAAAAAAAAAAAAAAAAAAAAAAAAAAAAAATCACTCGCTGTTTCATTCCAAAGCTTGCAGAGTCCAAAAGTGTCAACAGGTTTAGATTCCTCGTTATCAAAGACCATGTTTTCAAATCAACAACAAAATGTTTTTAACCATATGATATTTTTGTCTTTCTTTTCTCAAATTATTTTGATAAAGCACAGTTTTAATTATAGGTGCATTCAAGGTCCGACTTTAAAGGGGGAGGAAGAAACAAGGTATCAAAATCTAAAGTATTGATAATTTGTAAATTATTTGGTGAAAATCTAACCCAGGGTGCCATGGCTATTAAAATTTTTCTTGAGTGCATTTTTTCTCTCTTGATCATATGCAAAGATGATTACTTTGGTTTCCTATTCTAAAACTGTTTTGATCTATTTTTATTTTTATTTTTTTTATTTTTTTTTTTTTTTTTTTTTGTGTGTGTGGGGGGGGGGGGGGGGACCTCTCTTGTGCTGCTTGTCTGTTGATTGAGGATTTTTCGCTTAATGAATTCCCAAAAATTAGAGCACTAGTCAGAATACATGTGTTCAACAAGAAAAAGAATATTTGAGCAGCTGAAGAATTTAGGCGTGCAAAGTTTTCTTGAGACAATGGTGCACCGCCTGGCGTGCCAGTCTAAGCCTGCCCGTGACCTCCCTTTTGGATCTGCCGTTGATACTTACATATATCCTTTTTTGTACATTCACAATCATTTTACTTTCTCATTTAATAACTACCATGTAAGAGAAAATAAACAGTCAAGTGCAAGTATTACTCACACTCAGAGAGTTCCAGGGTTGGACGGTATTTACCATCTGATGGTTTTTACCGGTATTTACCATGGTTTTTACCGTCTTTGGAAAAACATGTTTTTACCACTTATGAAAAAACTTATTAGTTTGACTGTTTTTTTCACTTTTATGAAAATTTATCAATTAAGTTTATATTTTCCCAGGGGTGAAAATTTTCTGGTATTTAGTACTATAATTTCACATAATGACATAATGATTTTCACTAATTTAGTTTCCAATTAAAAAAATACTATATGAAAATGTTTTTTTTAAATTAGTATAAAAAGTCCAGAAAACTTTCATGCTTGTTTTTTTTCCTACAAGAATTTAAAAATATTATATATTTATCATTATTATAACTATTATAAGAATGCACATTACAATATTTATTATAATGAAAACTAGTTTAGGGTCATTCCATGGTAACTTACGTTACATTTTGAACTATTTTCAGCAATTTTAGTTTAGTAATATAACACATACAAAAGAATTATTCAAAATGTAAACTTGACATAGTTTACTAATTAAACTTATTCAAAGTTCAATTTAGATGAAAATTACCTAATTTTAATATTTCCAATTTTTTGGTAGTTTTATTTACTATGGTAATTGCCATTGCCTAAAAAGGAATGTAAATTATCATATAAAGTGTACTTTTCATTATCATTTTTTTTCATCCAAATTGACCTTTAGATAAGTTTTATTTACAAATCATGTTAATTTTACATTTGAATATTTTTTAGAGTTATATTACTAATATTACTGCAATAAATTGTTCCGCATTTTCAGAAAGAATCACGTTTTGTGCACCCGCCTTGGCGAGTTGGTGAAAGCGAGACGTTCAACTAGCTGCATCGCCAAACACAAAATAAACTAAGTTCAAATGTGTCATAAAACATATGATTAATAGAATTATATTTATTACAAGAGAATCTTTACTACTGTTTTTAATTAACTTCTTAATTTCTTCGAACATAGCGAGTTAAGGAAATAATATTTTTGAATTGAGGGGGAAAAAAACAAATTTTTGTTTAGATGTTCTGTGAAATTTAAAGCATTTTAATCTGAAAAATCGCTTTGTTTTAAACTATGTTTTAATCGTAAACAACGGTGAAAAACATTTCTTCATATGATAGTCTTTGCTTGATAACATTTACGGAAAAACAAATGAACAGTAAGCGCGATCTCTTTGCAGAAGGAAGGGTTGCTATTCGCTAGGCGTTTGACGTCACAAACAAGAAAGGGTGCGTAGCATTGACTTCATCTCTGCGCCAATCATTGTTCTGGCGATAAAGTGCTCAAAACGTGATTCTTTCTGAAAATGCTTCCGGGCCGGCTCGACTATGTGTAGAAAAACAATGCAAGCCTGATCTCGACAAGGTACGAGTCTGCTAAAAAAATATTAAGCCCGGGTTAGACACAATGTAACTGTCCAATGCCGATCTCTACACTCTAAAGTTACTTTTCTGTTTTAAAGTCAAACTAGTAAGCACATTTATACTTATTCTCGTCAAAGCCATATTCATTAATAAAAAATAGCTCATATTTTATCGATCTTAGAAAAAAATCATCTTATAAATCTTTATAATGTGCCGGCAGGTCCGTTACATTTTTTTTATCGGCTCGGCCGATAAAATAGAAAATTTGGAATCATTTCGACGGGTTTGTTACGCAGGCCTCGGGCCAGGCCCGGGACAGACCTCTTAGCTAAATCCATTTGGTATTGGTTCACAAACGCCCCATTATACGAAAATAATCATAAAATGTGAAAAACACCAAAATAAAAATGAAAACCAAACTATGCTTTTGACGGAGATAGCCAGAATTATCTATCGCAGGCACAAGTCTGAAAATTTGGGTGATGGTAGTCCAAGACAGGATGCACATGAAGCTTAGATTTCTAATTTATTTATATAGCCGAGACTATTATAATTCAAAACTAATCAAAAACGGATTTTTTTCCCATAAAATGGCAAAATCACGCGCATTTCTGAACTAGATTTCCCAGCCAAACTGAAAGAAATTAAAAATTTTCAGTAATCAACGAAAATTAAGAAAACTAATTAAGATACGGATTTGAAATTTTCAGAGCACACGCAGAAAAATGTTTCACACTCGTCTATATATTTTTTTTTCAAAAAAAAAAATTATGGTAACAGTACGAAAGTCAGGAGAAATCAAAGTACAGTAATGAGCATACATTAAAAACAAACTAAAAATAGACTTTTTTTTCGGTCTATTCCCTCCATTTAATTTCTGAAGATCGATGGATCAAAGATTATATATATGGCATGTAGACAATAGACAATTATTAAACGCTACCGAATGCTAAAAATTTAATTTTAAAGCATTTTGTTAGTTTAATCGAAGATTATCAATGTATTCTGCGGCAATTGCCTCGTGATACGTGCTTGTCGACAAGGGTTTCTCCTCTTTATTTACATTTAATTTAAAAGTATGTTTTACATAAGATAGACTTCTTTTACCATAAATAACGAACATTAGTGGCAGCTCCTCTTCTTGGATTCCCTGAGTCTGATGACAATGAGGATTGATTCATTCAATTTAGCTTACGATTTTATAGCAGATTTTATCTCCATCTTCCAGCGCAAGGTGCCCATTATCATCTCCGATTCTAAGGATCCAATTTCAATTAGGTTTTGCTCGTTTAACTTGGTTTTAGATTATTTTACATGCCTGATTTTTTTTCTTTCAAATCACGATTCTCTTCAGATTTTCTGGCGCGTCCCGTGCACGTCTGCTATACGCAGGCACAGTAAGCTTGGGTCTGTATCGGACATACCTTTAAATTTAGAGAAAGTTAAATTTAAATGTAAGGTTTTTAGTGGTTAGAGATACGTGCATAGTAAGTTTAGTCTATACTGCCGAAGGCAGTGGGGACCCATCGCAGAGGTTTATTTTGGAAGATTTGTTTTATTATTATTTATTTATTATTATTATTTTTTTTTACATTTTAATACAATACAGCAGGCCTGTCCAACCTTTCACTAACTAAGGGCGCATCTTTGCTCTTAGCATTCAATGAAGGGCGCCATTATTTACATGTCTGAAAACGTGTGGCAATATTATCGCATAGTATTAGTGTACACGACGTCTTATCATAATGCAAATTAATCGTACAGTGGTACTCGTATTAAATTTCAAGCTATACTTTTTTTTAATAAGAAGTCTATATCAAAAATGTTTCTGGGTTAAGGCGCCAGAAACTTTATTCACATCTATAATAACAACAATAACAAATAAATGAATATAAAAATCAGAGATATTGCTAGGTTTCTTTTAGGATGTGAAAATACGGTTTGATTTATTTTGAAGGCGTGAATTAGTTTTATGAAATTTATAAAAATAGACAAGCATGATAGTGGTTTCAGAAGGATAGTGTGGAAGTGCTTTCATAGATGGAAATAATTTTGCGCTGTTTATAATATTTTCTAAGCAAAATTTAAAAAAAAATTAAAACCCTCTAAAATTTAAAAAGTCAAGAAAGAACAATTAAGCCCCTTTATCCTTCATATAAAACTGTCAATGGGCGTGTGACAACAGTAAAAAGAAAACGGCTGAGCTTTAATGTACATGTATCTTCAATAGTGATGGGGGCAGAAGAAAACTTTTTTCCCCTAACGTTTTAAGTATTAAAAAGAGCTATTTCCAACTACTAAGAAATTTAACTACCATAATTACACTACATAAAAATTGCAAAAAAAAAAAAAATATATACACTGACGGAAAAAAAAATCCCAACACCTAGAAAAACTTATTGTAGAGTAATGAAATTTGGAGAGTGCATTTGTCTAGTTGACATGTTTAATTGATTAGATTTTCGAGATCACAGGTTAATTTAAGGTCAATAAAATGCGTCTCAAATGTGAAATGCCGTTACATTAACAGTCGCTATAACCTCCAGAATTTCGAATGCAAGTCTGCACACGTGCATGCATTGTGTCATGCACGTGTCGAATATCACTTTGCGGTATGGAGTTCCATGCTTGTTGTACAAGCTGTGTCAATACGTGATGTTCTATTCTGGATGGGGATGACACTGGAGTTCTCATCCAATGATATCCTATACGTGCTCAATGGGAGACAGATCTGGTGATCTCGCTGGCCAAGGTAACATGTCGGCACTCTGTAGTGCGTGTTGCGTTACAACAGCGGCATGAGGGCGAGCGTTATCCTGCTAAAAACTCCCCTTGAATGCTTTTCTTGAATGGCAGATCTACAGGCTGAATTACGAGACTGACGTACACATTTGCAGTCAGTGTGCTTCGGAGAACCCCGAGAGTGCTTCTGCTGTCATAGGAAATTGCTCCCTAGACTATGACTCCAGATTGTAGGTCCAGTATGTTTAGGCCGCAGTCAGTTTGGTTGCAGACGTTCCCCTAGCCTGCTTTTGACCAGCACATGGCCATCATTGGTACCAAGGCAGAACCTGCTTTCATCAGAAAACGCAACAAATCGCTACTCCATCCTCCACTGAGCTCTGGCTTGACACCTTTGACGTTGCAAACGGCAATGACTTAGAATCAGTGGAATGCATGCCTTGCATCGAGCTGTCCTTGAAGTAACCGATTTCTAACAATTCGTTGTGTCACTGTGGTACCAACTGCAGCTCGTCGCAGACGCAGTACGTTGCGCCACAGCCGTACGCCGAATACGACGGTTTTCCCTCTCAGTAGTGCCACGTGTTCACCCGGAACCTGATCTTCTTGTGGCAGTACCATCCCTTGACCACTGCCCCCAACAATCATGCACAGTGGATACATTCCGTCCAAGTCTTTCTGAAAAATCGCGGAAAGAAAATCCACTTTCTCGTAGCCCTACTTTACGACCTCTTTCCAACTCGGGAGCTGATGATAATAGCTTCTTCGTCTTCTTAAAGGCATTCATGATCAACCTCAACTCAATTTGTCGAATTTTGAAGATAAATAATGCTCACGAATTTTACAGCACTCATTTAACCCATTAACGCCCAGCGTCCTCATTTGAGGACGGTTACAAAAACAGCAAGAAAGCGGTTTTCCCACCAGTAAAGATGAAGATAAATATGTACCTTCTTTCACGAGACAAAATCCTCGATAAAATTAGATAAAAGTTAATATGATTTTAAAAGTGGTGGGAAATACAAAATTTAAATTTTAGGGAAGAAAATAATTCGGGCGTTAATGGGTTAAAGCAAACCTGATTTTAAAGTTGTGAGTGGCGCTACTAGCGCCACACTTATGTGCGAAGCATGAAATTTAAATCAATGTCATCTTCAGATGAATATACATGCCTACAAAATTTCGTTTAGCTAACATAAGTCTTTATTGGTGTTGGGATTTTTTTTCCGCCAGTGTATATATATATATGATTAATTTTTTAAAGTATGTTTCTGGTTTTTAATGTACAACGGCAAGCCAACAGCAGGCCTAATACAGGTTTTAAAAATAATATTTCTGATAAAATATTAATGATTTAAAAGAAAGCATGCTTTATAATGGAATTTTACTTGTAAAATGTATAATAGCAAGAAATCTTCAAAAGGGCGCCAAGAAAACAGTCAAAGGGCGCCATGGCGCCCGCGGGAGCCGCGTTGGACAGCCCTGCAATACAGGTTTAATTATTCGAGATTCGTTTGGAAAAATCTATGGAAAGGGTCAGCTACTGTACAAATGCATAATGCTGTTTTGTTACCAGAAATGTAATCTTGATCGCTTGGGTAGGAACGCATGGGGGCGCCGTTCCCAGAAATATTTGAATTGTTAGTGTAAAAAATATATATCTTGTAGAAGCACAAAACTTTGTTTTTTGATTATTATTAATTATAACTGTAAACTTAAAGCTGACTTTTGGCTAAATGTTTTAAATTAGTTTTTGCCTCAGGAACATCCGGTAGCGTCAACTCTGAGAAAACGTGAGTTCCCACAAATATTTTTTCCAACTACAGCACTGCTAGCAGGCCTTCTAATTTATAAACTGGAGGCTAGACTGTTAGGAACCTCCTCCATGATCAAATGACAAATATAGATCTTTCCTTTACTCCCACCTTTATAGAATTTTTTTCAAAACATTCACACACACAAAAGGAAAAGTCAACCATTCATATTTATTTTCAAAGTATGTGAAATAATTTCAGTTTAAAGCTATTCTTAATTTGACGCCCCTATTTAATTACAATGCTCTTCAGTTTAGGTATTATTTAGTAATTATCTTAGGTACAAAGTGTGTTGAGCCATTCCTAAAAACATTTACAGAATTTTTTTTTTCTTCATTATATGGATACAAAAAAACATATTACTAAAGAAAACATTCACATACAAAACATTTTTTTTAAATCAACAATTTTATATTTTATCAAAATACGTGAGATAATTTCGGTTTGAAGTACTCTCAATTTGGCGCCCCTAGACCTCGGCGCCCGGTGCGGACGCCCCCCTTGCCTCCCTTAGCTACGCCACTGATCTCAGCTATGGAAAGAAGCCATGAGAGAAGAATGGCAGTCTCATGAAGAAAATGGAACTTGGGAGCTCACAGAACCTCCAGCAAATAAAAAGATACTTGACAACAAGTAGGTATATAGATTGAAAACAAATACCGATGGTTCTCTCTGTAAAGCTAAAGTTCGACTTGTGGCAAAAGGATTCTCTCAGAAAGCTGGTTATGATTATGATGATTTGTTTGCACCAGTAGCCAGATTTGACACTTTGCGCACAGTTCTTAGTGTTGCTGCCTCGCAAAATCTGTACCTGCATAAATTTGATGTAAAAACAGCCTTCCTTTATGGATTTCTTGACAAAGAGCTCTACATGAAACAGCCAGAAGGTTTTGATGATGGTTCTGGGCGTGTGTGCAGATTAGCTCGCTCCCTTTACGGCTTGAAGCAAGCTCCACGCTGTTGGAATCGACGTTTCGTTCAAGCAATACAGATATTAACATTTCAACAGTCACAAGCTGATCCTTGTTTATTCACAAAGAAAAATGATTCATCTATACTAATAGTGGCATTATATGTAGAGGATGGACTTGTAGCTGGATCGAGTATTTCAGAAATAGAGAAATTAATTATCAACCTGAAAGACGAGTTTAAAATTATTGATAGTCCTCTTGATTCTTTCTTAGGAGTAAAAATTGACCATAGAGATAATGGTGACATTTTTATTTCTCAGTCTTTGTATACTGAAAAGATACTACAAAGATTTAGGCTTGAAAATTCAAAACCACAGTCTACACCTTGTGATGTGGCTAAATCTCAGGAAGGAGATTTATCAACGGCTGATGTTCCTTACAGAGAAGGAGTAGGTTGTTTACAGTATCTTGCTGTTAATACTAGCCCAGATATAGCATTTGCTGTAGCTTTGGTTTCAAGAGCTTTATGCAAACCAACAAAAGAAGATTGGAAACATGTGAAAAGGATTTACAGATATTTACGAGGCACAAGCAATGTCGGTCATCTGTACGAGTCACAAGTAAAAACAGAATTTTCCGTTTTTAGTGATGCAGAAGCAGATCATGCTGATGATGAAAAGACGAGACGCTCAACATCTGGTATGGTTTCCATTAATTCATATGCTGCAAGAACATGGTGGTCTCGATTGCAACATTTTGTTGCAATTTCTTCTACTGAGGCAGAATATGTTGCCGCTAGTGAGGCAGCTAATGAGCTTGTTTGGCTCAAGTTACTCTTCAAGGAGCTAATAGGATATGATGGCACTCCCTTTTTGTATGTCGATAGCCAAAGTGCCATAAAACTTGCCCAAAATCCTCAGCACCATCGAAGATCGAAGCACATTGATGTGCGTTTTCACTCGGCTAGAGAGAAAGTTGAACGAGATACTTTAAAATTAGAATATGTTCCATCAGCAGAACAAACTGCTGATATGACTAAATCTCTCTCTAGCATTCAGTTTATGAACTTACGTGATAGATTTGGACTGGTTAAAATTATAATTCAAAGTGAAAACTGACTATTTATATCTGTTACTTAAGTTTTCTTTTGTTGTGTATATTTTTTTTGTGTTGGCTAATTATTTGTTTTTTTTTATGTATTATTCAAAATCGGGCTTGATATCAGGAAGGAATGTTGAATTTGAGCGATATCTCGTCAATTCTGGCTGTGCTTGGCGACCTTCATTTTACCTGGCATGGCTTGTGTGCCGATTCGCCCATACACAAATGTAACTGATATTGTTTTGACGTGCGTTTTGTTGCCGGCAAAATTCTCAAGTTTTTTATTTTCATTAAAGGCATAATCTATATGATTATTGAGTGATTAATTTATTATTTAACATCACTTACAAAATTTCAAAACCTAAAGAACAGGTGGATCTATTTTAATGAAATTTTGTATACAACATATTTTAGGCACGAGAAATGTATTGGGCTAAGTCACATGTGTCCAGAAATTTCTATTAATGGGTCATTTTGGGTCATAAAGAGCCTTCCATTTTTTAGCTAAAACTTTAATCTTTTTTTTTTTACTTGGCTTTTTTCTTACTTTTGAAAAGTTGTTTTTTAATAGATATATTTACTGCTTATAGAATACACATCTTTAAAATTGCTTTTCATATATATAAATATTGTTAAGCAAGAGAAATTTATATGAAAGGAGCCTAACAGATAGCAGAACTATACAAAATAGCTATTTGTTTCTTATCGCGCCTTTTTAGCGAGCTATGTGTTATATTAAAATGGCTTGCTGCTGAAATGCATGAAATGTGCAAAAAAGAAAACGTAAATTATTTTACTGTGCGTTTTAGATACCATTTGTAGAGTCCTTTAGTAATAAAGAATTATAAATATATATTTATTTTACGTTATTCAATGTTTCTGCAGTGCAAAAATAAATAAATAAATAAATAAAATTTAAAAAAGCTAAGAAAAAAAAGTACTTTTTGAGTCCCCAATGTGTGGCGACGCCATCTAACGCGATCAGTAAAGCGAGTTTCTCGCAGGGAGCGATCGAGCTAGCCTTTTGCTCGGCACTTAAGATCTCGCTTTTTGACCGTGGGTTCTTCGATTCGAATCTTGCCAGAGCACAGTACCTGCATTGGTGAACTTGGACAAACGAACACGCATTTCACCATCTTCGCTCTAGATCAACAGATGGCAGCACTGAAAACACTCCCACCATCCAAAGCCTGCGAAATGCTTGCAGCACGCAAAGCCTGTGTAACGCTCACAGCACACGACCATAGCCTGTGTAATGCTCACAGTACGCAAAACCTGCCACGCCGCGCATCATCGAGGGGGCACACATGCGCTCAGCTCGGCAGCACGACAACGCATCACTGGCAACTGCCAGCTCAACACGAGTGCACATCGCCAGGGCTACACTAGATACCGGGCTTGCTCATTCCTTATCACGACGTCACAAAAGGTGGCTGGCCGCTATCTGCGATTGGTACAAACAGGGCTCAAAGTGACCCACCCATCGTTTTGTACCAATCGCTGGATGTCATTCAGCCACCTTTTGTGACGTCATGAAAGGAATGAGCAAGCCCGGTGTCTAGTGTTGCCTTGACATCGCTCGTCAAACGTCAACGAGACGTTCTTGTCACTGAGGGTGGAGTACTGTGGCGATGCCATCTTGCGCGGTCAATAAAATGAGTTTCTCGCAGGAAGCGATCGAGCTAGCCTTTTTCTCGGCACTTAAGATCTCTCTTTCTGACCGTGGGTTCTTCGGTTTGAACCCTGCAAAGGCACAGCACCTACACATGTATCATTAAATTTTATGTATTAAAATTAAAATTTAATTATTTTCGCTGTTCAATCTTTCTTAGTTATTGATTTGTTAATAAAAATCCGTAAGGGAAAATTAAGAAGTACATAAATAAATCCAGGGATCTGAAAAGGTTAAAATAAAAGAAGCGCTATCGCACTGCTTGAGATTTTTCAACATTGTTTTTTCAAAACATGTGTCGCTGATAAGCGACCACGAAAAGCGTCAAAATTCTTTACTTACGACCCGTATGCCTAGGGCTCTAAATAGAAAAGGGGGAAAAAGAGAGAAAGTAAAACCGGACAAATTTAATAGAGAAAATACACAAAAAGATATTGAAAAACGGTTAGTGGGTGGGGCGATGAAACTAGAGATCGCTCTAACCTATCTCCCGAATATATTTGTCTGGGACTCATACGGTGAATTGCATTACAATAAATAACACAAGAAATAAAAATGCAAAATTGCCATAGCACTGATTATGTTTGATAGTGATCTTCAAGCAGACGAAAACGAAGAATTCAGTCTTTGTGTAGTTATGTGCCATTTTTATGATTCAGAGTTGGTGCAACAACTGGCCCTTGCATTTCGCTGATAAGTGAAAGGACATTGACCAATCAGAAACCTGCATTTTTGGAAATTTTTCACTATTTGAGAAAATGCAGGCTTATGATTGGTCAAACTCGTTTGGCTAATCAGCGAAACTTCTACATGGATTCCGGAGCAAAGACATTTTATAGGACATTAAACGTCTTAACGTCTTAACGTCGTTACTTAAACGTCTTTGTTCCGGAGATATTTTTATCCTTTCTCTAGACAAAAACAATTTGAAAACTTCGACTTTCACTCTTTTATCACCCAAACCAGTCAACCAATCAAAATGCAGCGCGCTGTTTCTGTTTCTGAACAAGTTATGTTTATTTTGATGGGACTATTAAATATTTATATAATTTTTTAGCTTGTAAAGAAATAATATGATTCTTCAGCATGATTATATCGCTCAAATTTTGAATGTATGAGTCCTAATCTTTTAGAGATGCTGCTGAACACTTCTGAAGGCAAAAAATTGTTTCAAAAAACTGTACCTGTATCCATTACAGATTTGTACACATCACAACCTCGGTAATGCAATCGTTGAAAACCTTTTAAACGCTGCAATTATAAGTTTAATGTGTAAAATCATGAAGTAATGAGAAGTTTTCTTTGATTTTAAATTTGTAAATGAAACGATTGCTATTTTATCTTGTATATTTCTCTAATGAATATTCTACATTCTCTTATTTGTCTCATGAATCTTCCTTAAATAGTCAGAAATTAATTGATAATTTTATTTATATTCAGTGTATAATACGTATATATATTTGTTTATTTATTGAACAGTTTCGAAGTCTGTAAATTGTACAATAATGATAAATAGTGCATATGATGCATTTCAAAAGTAGCATAAAGAATATCTGTTGTTATATTATAAATCTTTGAAGATGGAAATCTACTAATGTATGCTTGGTTATACAGAAAATTTAACAAGGTCTCTTTTATACATTTTCTCTTTTAAATTATCTTTTAATTTATAGACTGTAATGTGAATTAAGCTTAGATGTTAAATAAATATTGGGTAGATGTGCCAGTAATGGATACCCTCAAGGAATTTCTTTAAAAACAATTTTCTAATTATTAGTTATAATTTTATACTCCAGTTTTTTTTTTTCAATATTATATTAATCTATCAACAATATTTTACCACTCTCATAGTCTCATATCTCAATATTCATCAAAATTTTATTCTGAATAGTACCAAAAATAGGGTAGATGTGCCAGTAATGGAGACCTTTAAAGAATTTCTTTCAAAATTATTTTTATATTAATAGTTATAATTATTGTGTTTCAGTTTTTTCAATATTAATCTATCAGCAGTATTTAACCATTCCTTTAGTCTCATTTTTCTGTCAAAATTTAATTTTAAATAAAGAAATGTATCAAAATACCCAAAGCCCAGTCACAGACACCTCATAAAAAATAATAAATATAATTGTTTTTGTGACAGTATAATTAGAACCAGAAGTTAATGAAAACATACTAATAAAACAAAATAGCTATTTAAAAATAAATTTAACAATTTGGATAACAATAATTAATAAATTATTTGTGATAATCATTTACTGTTTGCGTCAATCATTATAATTATCAGAAGATTAATATTTTAATTATTTTCACTTGATAATTTAAAGTGTACTAAAATATAAGGCAATTGCAGCTATCAAATTATTGAGACAGTGGCAGGGCTGGGGAATTACATCATTGTACTCGCCACTGGCGAGTAAATTTTCCTTCAGGGCGAGTGAAGTTTTAAGTTATTTTTTCAAACGTCAAACTGTAAAGATGCCAGAATGTTTATTTATTTATTTTTATTAGTTCCCTATATTTTGCAACTTTTGTAATATAAATATATTAAATTCTACGCTAAAGTACTAATATTTTTTCTCTTGTATATATTTCTTATTTTTATCGAACAAAAATATGAAAATGCATTGTAGTACTGTTGTTTCAGTTGTTTAAATTTTGTCTTAACTGTTTTCAACTGTATATTGTATTTTGCTGGCTGGTAAAATAAATCCCTGGCTGGTGAAACTTTTTGAAAATTCCCCACCCCTGGACAGTGGGGATTTAAAAGATAATAATAATTTAAAAAAAGTTTTGGAATATTAGTGTATAATGTAGTCTCACTATTTTAAACAATTAATCTTCCAGAGATTACAAAACCTATATTATTTACAGTAATTAATATTAGAAATATAAAAGAAAGGATATTGTGACATGAATATTTTAACTACTAAATAAAATAATTTCAAAATAAAACTGCAGAACTGATGTTTGAGACTACTGATCTGCAGATTTACTAGTTTCATGATTAATATAACTTTCATCATTATTACGGATGCACCGAATAGTGATTTTGGCCGAATGCCGAATATTCGGCCAACCGAATAGTTAACTATTCGGCCGAATACCGAATATTCGGCTTTCCAAATACTTTTTATATTTCAAAGTTTAAAGGTATAAAATGTTACTTTTTAAAACAATTTTACATAATATTTAATAAAAGAAACTTACATTTTGATAAACAAGGGTGTTTTATAAGAAAATTTAGTATTAAAAAAAAATCTGCATTTAGTTATTTAAGAAGCACAATTATGAGACTTTTTGAATTAATAAAATTTTAAATTTCATGGTTTCTTCTACGAATTAAAACAAACATTTTAAAATCAAAGAGAAATAATGAAAACATGGATGAAGTAAAACTCTACAGTCTCTTAATTGTCATTTTTCAATAACTCAAGGCAGATTTTTTTCAATATAAAGTACAAATACTTTCAACTTAATTCTGAATAAAGGAATATCTAGCTCATAGTTCTTTTCATATGAATGATGGCATTTTCCACCCTTCCCATCATATCATATTTTACAGAAATCAAAGCATGCAAGTTGAAAATACAGTATGGTATCTTATTTATTGTTAATGCAACAAACGAAAACATAAGTTTGATCTAAAGTGAGATGAAATACAGTAGATTCCCTCAAATCCGCACAGCTTGGGAACAGAGGTTTTGCGGATTTTAGAATTTTGTGGATTTCTGGTCATTGCTTTGTTTACATTTTTTAAACAGTAATTTGAATGTAACTAACAATGAAATCAAAACTTTAATGAATGCTTCCAATATGCTAAAATATTAAAATAAGTAATAAACTAAAATAATAAAAGATTAGACAGTTTTTAAAATGATAAAAATATAAAAAGCAAAGGTCAAGTTAATAATCAATAATGTACAATTATTCATTATAGAGATGAAATTGTTTTTCCTAAATTATTCAATGAAACTTGCCTCATAAAGGTACATTACGAAATCCCATCAAGATCATAAAATAATGAAGCTTTATTTCCGATTTAGCCAGACCTAATAACTAAAAAAGCTTGATTAATACATAAATATATTTGGTAAGATTGTGATTACCAATGATATCAGCAATATCTTTATTTTTTCAGAAATGAATTATTCTTTCTTCATGAAAAAAACATGAATTCAATAACCTTAACAAAAATTATAAATTAAAAAATGTATGAAATTGATATAAAACTAAAAAAATCAATTTTTGCACTTACATCTCAACTGAATGTTTCATTGTTTACATCAGTAAAATATGTGCGGTTTTTAGAGAGTTGCGGATTTTAGGAGTGCGGATTTGAGGGAGTCTACTGTACAATGTATTTATGAGTCAATAAGTTGATTGGTTTCATGAACAAAAATTGCCTTGATAGCTATTACTATTCTCAAAAGTTTTTCTTTCTTGTTGAAGGTCTTTTATTTGGGAAAAGCAAGAAACAGAATATTTACTAAACAAAATTTAGGAACTTGCATTTGCACATCATTTATTCTTAAGGAGAATCCTAATAAATCACCATTTTAATCCTTCTCATGGTTAATTTTCTTAAGTTATACTTTATAAACAACAAATAAATAATGTAAAAACATTCTATTTTATTTAAATATGACTTTCTTTTTAATTATTTTAAATATATTTATAAATTGACAGCTAAAAGCTGAAATTGGGAAAAGTTTTTAAAAATGTGTTTTAAAAGGTTTCATTAAATATATAAGATTTGGCCGAATACTTTGATATTCGGCAGGCCGAATAGTTTAATATTCAGCTGAACCGAATAGTTTGATATTCGGCCTAACCGAATATTCGGTAACATGGCCGAATGCCGAATAGATACCGAATATTCGGTGCATCCCTAATCATTATTATTACATTTTCTTTTTCTTATGTCAGAGGTGAATAAGGAAACATTTAAGATGGAAAATAGATTTTTAATAGCTTCTGTAACTTTTTTTTAAACCAGGGAATTATTAGGCCCTATGAACCCCTCTTTGATAAAGACATTATCTTTGATAAAGACATTATCTTTGACAAGATAACTTAAACAAAAATGATAGAATACAAAATTTAGTCAAAATCGTTGAAAAAATATTTGACATAAAATTAGCGTAACCCAAAATGACCCATTAAATTGAATTTTCTCTAACATACATATCTTACTTAATCCAATGGTCTTCATGTAATCCAAAATGCTAAAATACAAAATTTGGTCAAAATCATTAGAGCTGTTTTTTGGATACAATTAGTTTGACCCGCTAATTGAAATTTCTTGAACATGTGTCCTAGCCTATTAGTTTTCTCATGCCTGAAAATGATTGGATGCAAAATTTCGTTAAAATCAGCTGAGCCATTCTTTAGATATAAATAACTTGATCCTGTCACTAATTGAATTTCCTCGAACATGTGACCTAGCCCATTAATCTTCTCGTGCTCAAAAATGGCAAAATTTTGTCAAAATCTTTAGAGCCGTTTTTAAGATAAAATTTACACACATAGTTTTTGCTTGTATTGTATAAGATAAATGAATTATTGTCAAATCTGTTACCAGATATCAAGACCATATACCATGCAAAATTGCTGAAAATATTCACCTTTAATTTTTTTTTAAAGTCTCAAAAATGAATCTTGAAGTGATTTAAGTCCCTAAATTTCAGAATATGATATTTATCAGTAATATTTAAATTAAATTAATTAGCATTAAAAATTAAAAAAATCTGTAAAATTTTTTATATCAGTATAAATGGATTATTGCCAGACTATTATTGTCAGATAAATTACCAAATGTCAAGTGTGTTATGCAAAATTACTGAAAATATTTACCTTTAAATTCTTTTTTAGTTTCAAAATTCAACTAGTGATTTTAAGTCCCTAAATTTCAGAATATGATACTTATCAGTAGGGATGGGACGAATATTCGGCCACTATTCGGTATTCGGCCTATTCGGCCCTTTTGCCGAATATTCGGTTGGCCGAATATTGAAGGCTTGTTGACCGAATACTTCGGCCGAATACCTGTAGCCGAATATTTAGAGATATCTTGCCGAATATTGCTAAAATCTCGCCGAATAGTGAAAGATATCTTGCCAAATAAATTTCAGATTTAAAGAATTTCATTCTTGAAATTTTTTTCTCTCTAATCCAAATTGGCTACTTCATTTATGAAGTCATTCTCACTCTTACTTACAAAATATAGAGTTATTCAGATACTAAAAGATATACAGCCTTTCTGTATTTCCTATAAATAGTGATATTCTAGAAAATGTTGCCCAAGTTGGAGATTTAATTGTACGGGAAATGTCATCATTTGAGAATGATATATTACAATTCAAGATATAAAAACACTGCCTTATTCTAAAACGCTCGAATATTTATTAATGTCTGCAAATTCCATGCACATATAAAAAAGACTCTTATGAAATTCATAAGTTATTTTCTATAAAGTAAGAAATGAAAAAATTTATTCACTAGGTGTGTTAACGAAGATTCATTTTCAAAATTAAATATAATATATCACCATTCCAAATACAACGGTACATCTGAAAGCAGAACTGGTGTCAAACTCGATACACATTAGATGACACAACTTGCTTTATGAAGATGGTTTTATAAATATTTTAATATAAATTCTAAATACTCAACAAAATAATTTTTTCATTCTATAATTTTCACTTTTAAATAATTATTTGCATAATTACTGACTTAAATATGTAACATTATTATGTATATATTTTTAATTTAATCTTCCTTCCTTCATGTTGTTATCAATTTCTGTTTATCCTTTTAATGCTTGTTGAATAAGTGGAATATTGAAGTTGAATATTGTATGTGCCGATTCAAATGTCAAAGAATTTGTTAACATATGCATTCTACTTTAAGCATAACCTTTTGCTTTAACGTAATTTGTAATTTAAAGTTTGGCATCTGATTTCAGAACAGTCTCATTCTTACAAATTTGCTTATCACTAGGGACACAAACTCTAAATGATCAAATTTACTTCATTAAAGGTTATTTCAGAAAATATGTCCTTGTGAGTTCTGAGAGAGAGAGAGATTAAGAATATTATTGATTGTGGATGCAAGAACTATCAATTGATAGTAAAAGTGAAGCACATTCTTCATATTTTAATGGAAATATTTTCCCATCTTGACATACTGAAAATCAATTTGATGTACATTAGAATAAAAGATATAATGCAATTTCATAATTTTTTTGTGTTAAAAAAAGTTTTTCAAATTTAAAAATACATTTAAAAGCACATTTAAGAGTAATAATTATTAATGAGCTCCTATTTTTTAAATTATATATAATCAAAATTAATTTTCTTTATTGGAAAAAAATTTTACTATTCGGCCTAAAATTTGGCCGAATATTCGGTATTCGGCTATTCGGCCAAATCACTATTCGTCCCATCCCTACTTATCAGTAATATTTAAATTGACTTGAGAAACATTTATAGTTAAGTTTTGACCTCATGAAAATTTATCAAACTTTTTATAATAATAACAATGTATAATCATATCAGGTAATGGATTTTAAGTAAATATTATTTCTATTTCTTTGTTTAAAGGAAAATAACAACAGAATGGTGCATAAAAAGATTATGAATGTTATGACCTCTCACTGACAAGCTCATGTTAATATGCTCATTAAACTCCAGATTTCACAGACAATATAAGACATTTTTAATATTATATAATTTCGTTGATTTAATAGATTTTTAATACATTAAATAATGAATAATATCCTCAAGGATTATATTCATATTTGTAATTAAGTGTTTTTTTATATAATGTTGAAAGAATAATATTTGTTTAGCATTTAAAACAAATTTTAGGGAAAACAACATTACAATTTTGCTCTTTTACGAGATTGCCAGAGGATTAAAAAGATGTGTGTTAACAGACTTGATATTTGGTAACAAATTTGACACTAATCTGTTAATACTGATTTATACCTAATTTTTTTTTTTTTTAATGCTAGAAATATTGGTACTACTTGGTTAGCCCGTCGACCAATTTTGCCAAATTATACAAATCGCCAAATTATATACATTGACATAATTTTTATTTTAAATAACGATAAAACAAATAATTAGTAGAATGTTAATAAAAATATAAATAAAAAGTCCAAATAAAAATCACTTAATCATGCGATCTTATTTAATGTTATTGAATTTGACATTCATGGTCATCCATTATTGGCATTTAATCTTAAAGTTTGGCAGTAGTTTTAAGGTTGACAGGATAACCAAGTAGTACCGAAATATTTAATTTAATCTTCATATAAAGCACCGATCAAATTAAAGTTTAAATATTAATGTAATACAGTAGACTCCCTCAAATCTGCACTCCTAAAATCCACACTCCTAAAATCCACAACTCTCTAAAATCCGCACATAATTTACGGATGTAAACTATGAAACATTCATTTCAGATGTAGGTGCAAAATTTGACTCTTTTTTAGATTTATATCAATTCTATATATTTTTTAATTTGTAATTTTTGTTAAGGTTATTGAATTCATGTTTTTACACGAAGAAAAAAATAATTTATTTAAAAAATAATCAAGATATTGCTGATATTATTGGTAGTCATAATCTTACTAAATATATTTATGTATTAATCAAGCTTTTTTAGTTATTAAGTCTGGCTAAACCTGAAATAAAGCTTTGTTATTTTATGATCCTGATGTGAATTAGTAGTGTACTTTTATAAGGCAAGTTTCATTGAATAATTTAGGAAAAATGCATTTCATCTTTATAATAAATATTTAATTGTACATTATTGATTATTAATTTGACCTTTGCTTTTAGTATTTTAATCATTTTAAAAATTATCTAGATTTTTCAGGGGTAATTCTCGTCTGAAATTTCTGAAAATTTAAGGCATTCTCTTCCGAAAATTTGAAATTGATTTATCAGTTCTGCATAGTTGCCAACTTGTACGGTTTTGCGCGCGGAAAAAACAATTGTGTAGAAATGCAAATTTTGTGATAGGATCGCCAAAATAGCATACATTTCTTCAATATTTCGTGAAAAAACGACGATTTCGTCAATGTTTTTGTAAACGAACTTTGTCAAAAGATCAATGAAAAACACGAATTTCCTGTGCGGATCACGGAAAAAACGGCAATTTCACCAAATATCACAGATAAAATCTGATTTCTTCCGAAGATGGCAGGGTCATTCCATGTCAGATCACCCAGACCATGGCACCCACCATCACCAATTTTGATAAAATTCAGTGAATTTGTAGAATTTCTAATGCTGATTCCAAAAACATCAATTATATTGGAATTGATCAAACGGTTTGTGAGTTATGAGCTTTTAAATAGCTCCCAAGATGGCCGATTTGCCGCCATTTTGAATAGCACATGTGACAACAAAAAAGTCCATAACTTCTTTCAGGTTTAAGCTTGAGCTTTCAAATTTTTTTGTTTTGTTCAGAATAAAGTAGACTTTCATTTAAACAGATTTTTGTGAACCTTATTTTATAAAAATGCGGTCAAAAATGACTTTTTGTCATTTTTTTAAGTAAAAAAAGGGGCAACTTCAATGGCTGATTTCCCCCAATGTACCCCCTTCAATTTTCATCTAATTGCATAAATAAGCAACTCAAAGTGTGTTTTGATGACTAATAAAAAAAACTTAATGGGCAGTTCACAGGTTTTTATTTAAAAAAATAAATTCAATTTTGACTTTCCCCAATAACAGAAAACACTAGATAATGAGTTGACATTTCTTTTAACCAGAAATATTTATATATATTTACATCCAAAAGTTTGATAAGGTTTTATGTTACTTAAATATGTATGTTTAATGTGGCTAAAAAATGGGAATCCCCTATAAAAAAGAGAATTAATAGGAATGCCAATAATGGATTTTTGCAAGACATAGAAGTACTTTCCTGACAAATTGAAATCTATTGCAGAGTTTCAATAAATTATAAGTTAAAAAAAATGATGGAAAAAACTCTACAAATAGGTACATCATATAACAAAATCATACTTGTATATAATACAAAATGTGATAAAATTAAAACTCTTAAATAAAAAATACAATAAGTAAAAGTTACACTAGTCTACATATCAGATGATTAAGAACCAATGCACCCCTTTAATGTATTTTTCTATGCTAATTACACAACTGTTCTTAGTTTTCTTCTATCACATATAGTTTGTTTGCGATCAACCAGAGGTGATTTCTAAGATTCATTGCCGAGAACAAGCATAATGTAATAGTCACAGATAATGTAAATGCATACTTGTGGATGCTTGTGAACTTATCTAACGACTTTTAGAATACAATCTGATTGTATTCAGCATGAAATAGACAAGTGGTTTATCTGCAGTGACTTCAAATGTACATTAATATTATTGGCACAAAAAGCTGTGTATGCAAAAATGCGTTGCTTTCTATGTGAACGGGACAGTTAGGCAAAGCAAAATCATTGGATTTTCTGATTCGTTTTTAAATCCATTTTTGCTCACAAACGCATTTAATTGGCAGGTTGTGTATATATATATATATATATATATAAAAGGCATACTATATTAAAAAATGCTGTCAAAGTGGGCATTTTGAATTGAATTTAAGCGATAGTACTGGAAACAGAAAAAATGGTCATACTGAGAAAATAATTGTTGTAAATCAAGATCTAATTCATTGAACAAAAAATAAAAACACAGGTTGCAATGCTGCCACAGGCAACTATTTTTTAATTCTAACTGGCACCAACCACTTTCTTAAAAATGAAATCCATAATAGATGCTTTGATAACATTTGCAAGTAAAATATACTTCAAATTTTATGTTAGAAAAATTCTGGTGCACACAGAATATAAAAATAGTTGCTTGTAGCAGCCCTGAGGTCGCTTATAAATCTCTGAAAAAAAAATCACATCAGCAAGTATAATGTTTTTACTTTTAAAAATGAATCTGAAAATGTGTTAGAAAATTTTGAGTTGTTGAGGGTACAAAAATATTGTTTTATATACACTGCCTTAACATAATTGTGATAAAACCAGTTCTTATAGAAAAATTAATTTTTAGAAAGAACCAGATAAAATTGTTGAACTAGGTTTATATCTAAATTTGATTTAGTTTTTGTTACTGAAACAAGTACAGTAAACTAAATCCGAAATCCTAAAATCTACAACTCTAAAAAATCTGCATATAATTTACAGATGTAAATAATGAAACATTCAGTTCAGATATAGGGACAAAATTTGACTTTTATAATTTTATATCAATTCCATTTTATTTTAATTTGTAACTTTTGTTAATAGTACTGAATTCATGTTTTTTTTCCCCACGAAGGAAAAGAAATATATTCTGAAAAAATTCAGATTTTTCTTATATCATTGGTAATCACAATTTTCTTATCAAATATATTTATGTATTAATCAAGCTTTTTTGGTTATTAAATCTAAATCTGGCTAAACCTGAAAAAAAAACTTCTTTATTTTATGATTTTGTTGAGAATCAGTAATGTATCTTTATGAGGTACATTAGTAACTACATTGAATAATTTAGGAAAGATATATTTCATGTTTATAATGAATATTTAATCATATATTATTGATTATTAACTTGATCCTTACTTTTAATATTTTAATCACTTTGAAAATTATCTAAATTTTTATTATTTTATTACTTATTTTAATATTTTATTATATTGTAAAGCATTCATTTTAGTTTTGATTGCATTATTAATTGCATTCAAATTCCTGTTTAAAAAAAGGTAAACAAAGTAATGACTGGAAATCGGCAAAATTCTAAAATCCACAAAACTTCTGGTTCCAAGCTGTGCTGATTTGAGGGAGTCTACTGTATTTAACTTCAAAATTTACATCTGCCTGTTGGCAGGGATTTTTAAAAACATTAATTACCTTTACTTTAAATTATTATTGATGAAGATATAATTTTAATAGCATGTTCATTGTGTATGTGATATGTTATTTTGTATTAATTTAAAGTACCGTAATTTTTATTTAAGAGTTACAATTTTATTGTAGTTTGATAAAATAAAAGTACGATTTTGTCATAAAATTCAACTATTTGTAGAACTTTTTCCATCATTTCCTTTTTATTCATAATTTACTGAGACTGCAATAGATTTCAATTTGTCCGATTGCAAAAATCCATTATTGGTATTCCTATTTATTCTTATGGGATTCCCCTTTTTTAGGCACATTAAATATATATATTTATGTAACATTAAACCTTATCAAACTTTTAGATGTAAATATGTATGATATTTCTGGTAATAAAAGAAATATCAATATTATCTTGTGTTTTCTGTTATTGTGGAAAGTCAGTAAAATTGAATATATTTTTTTAAATAAAAACCTGTGAACCGCCCATTAAGTTTTTTTATTAGTCATCAAAACATACTTTGAGTTGCTTATTTATGCAATTAGATGAAAATTGAAGGAGGTACATTGGGGGAAATCAGCCATTGAAGTTGTCCTTTTTTTTACTTAAAAAAATGACAAAAAGTCATTTTTGACAGCATTTTTATAAAATGAGGTTCACAAAAATCTGTTTAAATCAAAGTTTACTTTATTCTGAAAAAAAAAAAAAAAAAAAAAAAAAATTGAAAGCTCTAGCTTAAACCTGAAAGAAGTTATGGACTTTTTTGTTGTCACATGTGCTATTCAAAATGGCAGCAAATCGGCCATCTTGGGAGCTATTTAAAAGCTCATAACTCACAAACCGTTTGATCAATTTCAATATAATTGATATTTTTGGAATCAGCATTAGAAATTCTACAAATCCACTGGATTTTATCAAAATTGGTGATGGTGGGTGTCATTTTTGGAAAAATCTGGGTGATTTGACATGGAATGACCTGGCAGGAAAACGCCGAATTCGTCTAAAGATTGCAGATATAACGCCGAATTCGTTAAAAGATAGCGGGAAAAAACGCCGTTTTCGATAAAAGAGCGCTTAAAAATATTTTGTTAAAAGAATATTTGAAAAAAATACGCCGATTTCATCAAAAGATCACGGAAAAAACGCCATTTTCGTCAAAAGATCGCGGGAATAAAACCCCGTCTTAGAGAAAAAATCGCGTAAAAAAGCAAATTTTGTCAAAAGATCATAAAAAAAAAAGCTGATTTCATTGTAAAAAACATGGGAAAATGCTGATCTCGTCAAAGGATCACGGAAAAACTGTCGATTCTGGCGAAAGATCGCAATACGCCGATTTTGCTAAAATATTGCTGATTTCGTCTGAAGATTGCGGGAAAACGCCGATTTTGTCCGAAGATCGCTGGAGGGGGAGGGGGAACTCACCCCCCACCCCCAAATTCTGAAAATGCGATGCGAATTTCCGGAAAAAAAATTTCATCCAGAATCAGCCCTGAAATTTTTATTATTTTAGTTTATTAATTATTTTTATATTTAGTAGCTTTCTTATTTCTTGGTTTTAAAATTTTGCAAGTTTTATTCAAAGCTAATTTTACTTAAATTTTAAGAAGCTAAAATGCAAAGAATATGATAAGAGAACATTCATCAATACTGAATTTGAATGAGAATTGCACCAAATTAGTAAGCTATAGCCAAGTTGGCATCATTTATTGTTACTTATTTTTAGTCACCCAATTTGGTGATATTCCATCAAGTGTCACCAAGCTTGGTGAGAATTTGAAGCAAACAGATAATAATAATATTTAAGCATAGAGTGGCAATGCATGGTGTAAGTGGCTGCCATTTTGAAACAAGATGACAGTTGTATCTGGCCAACAAATTCGGTTTGGAATTGGTATGTATTATGCATACAATTAATTTCATCCCATTCAGTTTATAAATATGAGAATTACAGAATGATGAAAATCAGATCGTTTCACAATGTCAGCCACCCTAGAAATTCAAATCTTAGCTTACAAGGAAGGTCTCCATACGGGCATACTCAGAAAAATCTGAAAAAATTACAGAATGTTCTTCTCATATAGTTATATACGTTTATAAAAAAATTTTCGGCAGAACCTCCTTATAACGTCCGTAAAAAAAAAAAAAAAATTCGTTTATTTGGCGATTTATCTCCGGTTGGCGAAAAAACAAAATTTTGAAAAACACGCTTTTACGTTTCGAATACTTTTTAAAGAAAAAACTTTCTATGTTCAATTTATTTAGATAAGTTTAGTTTAAGTAATTTTAGTTTTGCATTTTTACTTTACTTTAAGTGTAATTTTGTCATATACGTTTATATGTACTTATAACAAAATGAAATTAATATATTTTATCATTTAAACACAATTTAAATTGATTAAAATTTTTCCAAATTGAAAAATACACTGTTAAAAATCTGCTGCATTTTGTGGCAACGCACTCCCTTAATTGTATAGAAAACGGTTACTTGGCCGTGAAATGGAGCTTCCTCATTTGTTGGAATAGAGATATTATATACAAGCGGTGGAGTGCGTTCCAACAAAATGCAGCAGATTTTTAACAGTGTATGACACGGTCAATTCCCGTGCTATGGAGCATTCTCATTCGTCAGAAGAGAGACATGCTATAAAAGTAGTGGAGTGACGTTGCAGTAAATGCTGCAGATTTTTAACAGTGAAGTCAATTAAAATCAATTTTCAGATTCGTTAAAATCGTCTGCTTTTGGCGAGGAAATGCACTGCTCGCCAAATCCCGCGTCGCTTTCAGCTTTTCACGCCAATTATTCCAAACTATTTTATTTTTTTACATATCTAATAATGTAATTCCGCCGCTAATTTTCACTGATCCTTTATTACCTACATGAGTAGTTTAATTCGTATTTTTTTCAAAAAATTCTGAGTATGCCCCCAATGGAGACCTTCCTTGTTAGATCAAACTTAAGAAAAAAATATTTTTCTGTTTTTAATTTATTTATATCACTTAAAAAAAAAAGCTGGCCAATGAACTTGTCAAGATATTGGTATTAATTACATACATGAGATTAATTACTTATTTATTATTAATTAATACATGAGATTAATTACATACAATTAATCTCACCCAAATCTGTTATTAAATACAAAGAATTGTTATAGCATGACAAAAATTATTATATATATATATATATATGTCAACATTTATTAGGATGGTTTTGGGAGTCTAGAGGTCATGATTGATGAAAATATACCAAAATTTTTCAGAAGTGCTTCCCTCCAAGCAACTGCAATAGATAGAGTTTTACTTTTGTAATAAAATCTACCTAAAATTTTGAAAATGATCCCACTCACAGTTTTACTGCAAATGTATTAAATTTCTAATTTTTTGGTAATAAAATGAAGTGATTCAATAGTAAAGCTTTTTTCTTTTAAGATTGTCTTTTTAACCTGATTAAAAATAATTGGTATTTTAGCTTTCATTATTTGAATCAGACTTAAGCTTTTATAAATGATAGAAAATATAATGGGGTCAATTGAAGCTATGCACTTGAGTATTGTTAAATCATGTAGGTCCCAGCAGCAGAATTTTTTTCAGCAGTTTGCAACATAAGTAAAAACTTAAAAAACAGTCTGCAGAGCAATCCCTCATATTACATTATATGCACTCAAACCTCCCAAGTATTTGTAATAGACATAAAAGAAAAGTATACTTTTGAAAAGAAGTTGCCTTTGTTCTCAGAATTTTTAACACCTCATACATTGTCCGAAAGAAGGAGGGGGGGGGGCTCCCCTTTGACAAAATTTGCGGATTTTTCAGGATCTTTTGATGAAATGTCATTTTTCGCGATCTTTTGACGAAATTTGCATTTTTTTGTGCTTTTTTGACAAGATTTGACGTTTTTCCTGATCTTTTGACAAAAACAGCTGGGTTTTTTCTCACAATCTCTTAAAAAAATTTGCTGTTTTTTCGCGACTTTTTGAAAACACTTGCTGTTTTTCCGTGATTTTTAGGTAGATTTCGTATGAAATACTACCTATTGCGGTTGCACCAATGTTTGAATTTCTGAAACATTTTTGCAGATCTACTCTGATCATGACCTTGACCCCAAAACTACCATCAGTAAAAAATTATATATATATATATATCACTTTCTTGTGGACACAATAACTTCTATAGTTCTGCTCCAATCCCTTCCAAACTGATACATAAAATCAAGGCTTATAAAATCTCGGCTAAGTTCGTTAATGGGCAAAATCGGTCCAAGAGGGTGGAAATAGGGAGGGTTTATGTGAAAACCGAAAAAACGCCATAACTTCTTAATTAAAATAGATATAGAATCCGTTTAAAGTTTATATTACTTCTTAAAAATGGGCCAAAAGTTTATGCATGACAGATTTTTGATAAATTTAGAAATGGGTTCAAGGGGCGAAAAAAAACAGGCTTTTTGGGAGAAAAAAAATCATAACTTCGTCAATTCTCAAGATATCAGATCCAAATAAATTTTGTATGAATGATCTCAACGTTATCTAAAACTTTTGTAGTTACAAGTTTTTGATAGGACTATTTCTTACCGATAAAAAAAATTAAAAACGAAAACAAAAAAGGGGGGTGAAAAAAGACAAATCCATAACTTCGTCAATTCTTAAACTACCAAATCTAATTAAATTTATTTTACATTTTCTCAATAAAATCTACAACTTTTATATTGACAAGTTTTTCATAGGACCAATTCGTATAGAAAAATAAATTAAACAAAAATGGAGTTGGAGAAAAAAACCTCCAATCCAAACTGCTTTACATTCGGACTCGTTTTTAAATTGATTTTTTATTTTAAACACATCCAAATGGCAGATCCTCTTATTTAGGAACTGTATAATGTGATGCATTGACCAGTTTTTTGATAAAGGAAGATTATATTTCAAAAAAGGCTGACAAAAAGGGCATTTTGAACAGAATTTTCCGAAGTGATGATGATTGAAAATTTGAGGAAGTATTCAAATAACAAATTGCGTTTTTTATGACTCATTTTTTAATCCATTTTTGCTGTATCCAGTTTACAGGTCCTCTTATTTAGGAACCAGGTCCTCTTATTTAGGAACTGTATAATGTGACGCATTGGTCAATTTTTTGATAAAGACAGACTATATTTCAAAAAAGGCTGCCAAAAAGGGTATTTTGAACAGAATTTCGAGAAGTTATCGTGATTGAAAATTTGAGGAAGCATTGAAATAACAAATTGCGTTTTTTCTGACTCATTTTTAAATTCAGTTTTGCTCTCAAACGCATCCAGTTGACAGGTTCTCTTATTTAGGAGCTGTATAATGTTCCTTATTGGTCAGTTTTTTGATAAAGGCTGAATATATTTTTTAAAATGCTGTCAAAGTGGGTACTTCGTGCAAAATTTCCCGAAGATATCATGATTAAGAATTGAGGTTATTTTATAACTCATTTTTAAATTCAATTTTGCTCTCAAATGCATTCAATTTACAGTCTTTTGTTATTTAAGAACTATATAATGTGCCGCATTAATCGATTTTTTAATAAAGTCTGAATATATTTCAAAATATGATGTCAAAATGGGCATTTGATCCGAATTTAGCTTAAGATTATTCTGATAAAAACAGTCCTTACAGAAAAATGAGATTAAAAATTTTTCAAAAGAGGACAAATAAAGTTGTTAAACTGGGTTTATCTGTAATCAAATTTTATTTTTTGCTGTTGAAATGAGCACTCTTCGAAACCTACCTCTGCCTATAGGCCAAGCCAGCAGGGATTTTTTGAAGAAATTTGCAGAATTTTCGTGACTTTTTGACAAAAACTGCCCTTTTTTTTTTTGACGAAACTGCCATTTTTTCGTGATCTTTTGAAGATATTTTCGTTTTTTTTTTGCGATTTTTTGAAGAAATTTGCCGTTTTTGTGATTTTTTTTTTTTTTTTTTTTTTTTTGACAGAAACTGCTGTTTTTTCGTGATTTTTTTTTTTTACAGAAATTGACGTTTTTTCGTGATCTTTTGAAAAAATCTGCCCTTTTTTTCGCGATCTTTTGAAGAAACTTGTTGATTTTTTTCGCGATCTTTTCAAGAAATTTGCCATTTTTTCATGATTTTTCGACGGGATTTGTCGTTTTTTTTTTTGCGAACTTTGGACAAAATTTGCGTGTTTTTTGCGATCTATGACAAAATTTATTTCTTTTCAAAGACTATTTGTTGAAATTTGCAGGGTATTGTCTGAATTTTTGGATTTAGAACCAAAATTTTAAAATTTTATCAGTTAAAAAATAGTCTGCAGACCTTCCCAAGAGTCTGCGACGTGCGTCGCAGCATTGTGCCAATTCTGCTCCCAGGTGTAGGATATCTCATGTATGCATTTTATTTAACTTTAATACAGTATGCTAATAACGTATTCAGTTTTTTCTTTTTTATTTAATCCAGTTTGTTTTTGATATTTTCGGTATAATAATAAATAATTTTCACTGAATTATTATCAACTTGGTTTCTTTGATTGATAAAAAATATTTTATATATGTGATGGTTAATGTCTTATTTTTTCTAGGATAAACCATTTACTCCTTTCTATTGAATGGCAGGAAGCACCAGTTGAAACGTATCATAGAAAAGTGAGATTTTTATACATTATGATTCACTGTTACATGCACATTTCTTTAATATTTTAAAATTAGAAATAAAGATTAAAATGCTAAATTCTCATTTAAGTAGTTACATTACCATCATTCCATAATGCCTTTCTGTTTAATATGATGGGATGCAAATCATCATTGAATCAATGGCATCAGACTTAGATAAAATGTAAAACTGCCTGCGAACTCAAATAATTTCTTTAAAATTTTCTGCAAAAAAGTGCCACGCCCCTCTCAAGTCCTATGTTGCTACTAACAGCAAAAATGAAAAATTATATGGATCATTTTGGATTTATGGGTGTGTGTCGGAGAATTAAAACGGGCAGTCATTGGCAAAATTAATTTTGTTCCAGATAGAAAAATTATAATGAAATAAGCAACGATGTTCTAATGAAATAGAACAGTGCAAATTTGGCACGCTAGTATTTAAAATTATTGAGTGGGCTTAGGCCCCAGTGTTGGGTTTCTGACATCAGAAATTGGTTTTTGACATGACAAGCGTCAAAAACTGGCTTTAACCGTCAAAAACGTGTAATGCGCTTTAAAACATTTTAAGAACAGGAGGGAAACATTGAATAAGTCTTAATGAGTTAAGTAATTTTTAAAAAATTTATTATTGTAATTTAATAATTACAAAAAAATTAAATTATTTTAACTGCAATAAAACATTTTTGTTTTTTAGAAGGTTCAAACAGAAGAAAATGATTTTGTACAGTTAATAATCTGGATCAATTTCATCCTACAGCATCCTAGCACATAACCAAATTAGCATATTTATTTACACTCAAACGATTTCTGAGTTTAAAGTGTATATGAAGCCAAAGTTAGAAAATACTCTCTCAATTGATGCGGAGCTAGCAGCGCTTGATAGCAGAAGAATTGCTAGTTGAACAAGTTTGGCAGACCAAATTTTCGGATTTATGACAATTTTTTTTTCCAGAAATGATAATATACAATACAGTAATAGTGAATTTTTAATACTACCTCTAATATTGCATATGTGTGACATAATGTTCACTCTAGAAATAAAAAGGGCAGGGTGCTATTCTCTAAAAAGGGCACTACTGCAGCAGAAAAAGGCACTTTTGCAAGAAAAAATTTATTATTGCCTTTAGAAAGGAAAAAAAGAAAGCGGGAAAATACATAATTTTTAAGTAAGATAAATCAAATAATATTAATTTTGAATGATTTTATGATATAAAAATTAAATACAATTAAATTAAATCATGATTGAATAGTTTGATGTTCTTTTTCTTAAAAAAATGAAAAAATTCTATAATTTTTGGACAAACAAATTTAGAAATACTACAAAATAAAATAAATATTCATTAAAAATCTCTGGGTAAAACCAGTGGTGCATTTTGCTACTTTTAAAAAGGGCAGGGTGCATTTTGCAAATTTGAAAAAAGGCAGGGTGCATTTTGCAAATTTGAAAAAAGGCAGGGTGCTGCACCCTTCAAAAATGGCCTAGAATGAACACTATGTGACAGATAATTAATGTGAAATTTTAGATTGGTGTAGTATTTAAGGTTTCTGACGAGGTTTTTGACATGACGGTTTAAACCGGATAAAACTGCACACTGTCGGAAACTTGCCAACCCTGTTAGACCCCATAGGCCCATGTAACTTGGCGTCACTGCACGCACACAGAAAAAGAACAAAAAATGAGAACTTTAAATCTGATGAGCCTGAATGTTCCTACTTGCTAAATTGAGTATTTTGTCGCAATTTAGCACAATGGCGAGCGGCAGCGAGAATCCTGCTGGAACCACAATCTGGTCAAGAAAAAGCTTCTTCAATAATATTTCTTCAGTTATATATAATTTAAAAATTTAGTAGTCATTTTCTATACATCTTATTACAAAATTAATTTAAGAGTATAATTTTTATAGCTTGTGTTCAAAATTGTTAATTATTGCTTTTTAGATTCTGTCAATATCGTTGACTGATAATGAGGACCCTTTTTACTTGTATAACTTGCAACTATCCGAAGACGATTTTCAAGAGTAAGTTATAAAAAAACTGTTTCTTTACATTAATTTATAAATAGTTTAATAGTCTAGTTAAAAAAAAAATAATAATATTGATTTCTGATATCACTGTATTATAGATTTTTCTTTGCTAGGGTCAGATGGGGGGTGAAATCGAGCTTTTTTAAGAGAACTTCATAAAACTAGGGATGGGACGAATAGTGATTTGGCCAAATACCGAATTCTCGGCCAAATTTTAGACCGAATACCGAATATTCGGCGGCCGAATACCAACTTTTTTTTTCAGATAAAAAAATAAATTTTAATTATGTATAATTTGAAAAATAGGAGCTCATTAATAATTATTACTCTTAATTGTGCTTTTAAATGTATTTTTAAATTTGAAAAACTTATTTTAACATAAAAAAAAATATATGAAATTGCATTATATTCTTCTATTCTAATGTACATCAAACTGATTTTCAGTAAGTCAGGATGGTAAAATTATGAAATAATTAAAATATGAAGAATGTACTTCACTTTTACTATCAAATGATACTTTTTACTCTTTTCTTCCATCCAAAATAATAATATTCTTAATCTTTCTCTCTCAGAACTCACGAGGAGATATTTTCTGAAATAACTTTTAATGAAGGTAATTTAATCATTTTGAGTTTGGGTCTCTAATGATAAGCAAATTCATAAGAATGAGATTGTTCTGAAATCAGTTGCCAAGCTTTAAATTACAAAAGGTTATACTTAAAGTAGAATGCATATGCTAACAAAATGTTTGACATTTGAATCGGTGGATACAATATTTAACTTCAATATTTCATTTATTTACATATTTAAGTCAGTAATTATGTAAATAATTATTTAAAAGTGGAAACTATAGAATAAAAAAATTGTGTATATTTTGTTCAGTATATGTGTTAGTTATGTGTTTATTTTGTTCAGTATTTAGAATTTATTTTTAAATATTTATAAAACCATCTGCATGAAGCAAGTTGTGTCATCTAATGCGTATCTAGTTTAACATGAGTTCTGTTTTCAAATGTACCGTTGTATTTGGGATAGTGATATTTGATAGTTAATTTTGAAAAATACACCTAGTGAATGAATTTTTTCATTTCTTACTTTATAGAAAATGAGTTATGAATTTCATAAGAGCCTTTTTTATATGTGCATGGAATTTGCAGACATTAATAAATATTTGAGTGTTTTAGAATAAGGCAGTGTTTTTTTTTTCTCTCTCTAAGTGTTTTTATATCTTGAATTGTAATATATATCATTCTCTAATGAAGACATTTCCCATACAATTAAATATCCAACTTGGACAGCATTTTCTAAAATATTGCTAACTTTTAAAGGAAATACAGAAAGGCTGTATATCTTATAGTATCTGAATAACTGTATATTTTGTAAGTAAGAATGAGAATGACTTCATGAATGAAGTAATCAATTTGGATTAGAGAAAAAAAAATTGCAAGAAATGAAATTCTTTAAATCCTAAATTTTTTTCGCAAGATATGTTTCACTATTCGGCCAGATTTTAGCAATATTCGGCGAGATATCTCTAAATATTCGGCTACAGGTATTTGGCCGAAGTATTCGGTCAACAAGCCTTCAATATTCGGCCAACCGAATATTCGGCAAAAGGGCCGAATACCAAATAGTGGCCGAATATTCGTCCCATCTCTACATAAAACCAAACTTTTAAATTTATTTTAATGAGACTTTCGATACATTTTATATACATTGGACTCGTGTAGATTAAACATGAAGCATAATCATTCAATTTTTTAGATTGTGTTTCACAGTGATACATTTAAAAAGGCCTGTTTTGATATCCCCACTTAACATGATGGAAAAAATTAGGGTTAATTTTGAAATTAGTGTTTATTTAATAAAAAAAATATATAAATATTGTTTTTTAAATAAGAATACACTGAAATAAATGTATCTTAAATATATTTTAAGTTACAAATGCACAAAGTTTATTTTATATATCATTTAGTTAACCACTTAACCGGCGACGGGTATGGGAAAAAAGTGCTTTAACCCCCGACTTATCTCGCGGCTGCCGATGAAGTGATTAAAGAAGTAATGTCCATGCCCAGCAGCAGAATTTTTTTCTGCAGTCTGCAACACAAGTAAAAACTTAAAAACAGTCTGCAGACCAATCCCTCACATTACATTATGTGCACTCAAACCTACCAAGTATTTCTGATAGACATAAAAGAAAAGTATACTTTTAAAAAGAATACTTTTGCCTTTGTTCTCAGAATTTTTAACACCTCATACTTGTCCGAAAAAAAAGGGAGGCTCCCCCCTCTGAGAAAATTTGTGGGTTTTTCACGATCTCTTGGCAAAAGCTGTCGTTTTTTCATGATCTCTTGGCAAAAGCTGTCATTTTTTTGCGATCTCTTGAAGAAATTTTCCATTTTTTCGTGATATCTTGAAGGAATTTTCTGTTTTTTCGCAATATCCTGAAGAAATCTGCCGTTTTTTCGCAATCTTTTAAAGAAATTGCCGTTTTTTCGCGATCTCTTGTAGAAATTTGTCATTTTTTTCGCAATCTCTTGATGAAATCTCGTTTTTTTTTTTTTTTTTTTTTTTATGGCCTTTTGAAGAAATTTGCAATTTTTTCATGATTTTTTAACAAAAACTGCCGTTTTTTCGCAATGTTTGAAGAAATTTGCTGTTTTTTTTTTTTTTGCCATCTTTTGAAGAAATTCGCCGTTGTTTCGTGATCTTTTTACGAAAATTGCCTCTTTTTCACAATCTTTTGAAGGAATTTACTGTTTTTCTTGATTTTTTTGACAAAAACTGCCGTTTTTTCATGACCTTTTAAAGAATTTTGTCGTTTTTTACAACCGTTTGCATAAAATTGCCGGTTTTTGTGATTTTTGACGAAATTTGTCGTTTTTTTTTTTGCAATTTGAGAAAATTTGCCATTGTTTCGTGATTTTTTGATGAAAACTGACATTTTTTTTCGTGATCTTTTGAAGAAATTTTCCTTTTTTGCGATGTTTTGAAGAAACATGCCCTTTTTTTTCAATCTTTTAAAGAAATTTGCTGGTTTGTTTCGCGATTTTTTTGACAAAATTTGGGGTTTTTGTGATTTTTTTTTGACGAAATTTGCTGTTTTTTTCGCGATCTTTGAATGAAATTCGCGTGTCTTTCATGACTTATGACGAAATTGATTTCTTTTCGAAGACTATTTATCGAAATTCGCGATATATTTTATGTCTGAATTTTTGGGTTTAGGACTGAAATTTTTTAATTTTTGCTAAATTTTTAACAGTTGACAAGTAGTCTGCAGACTTTCCCAAGAGTCTGCGATGTGTATTGCAGCGTTGTGCCGATTCTGCTTCTGAGTGTCTATGACTATCAAAATTAGGTTCACTTAGTATCAATCCAACATAAATTATTGAACACTATACTGTCTTCATCATCAATAGCAAAAAACGTGTTATAGTTTCTCAACAGTGACTTAGTCAAATATTTTATGTGATAGAATTCATTATTTTCTGCCACTTTCCACTTGGCTGATGAATTTACAGGGTTGCCATGCCACCTGAAAAAACGGGAAAACACAGGGAATTTTAAAATCCTCTCCCAAAACAGCGAAAATCCAGGGAATTAAAAAAAAATCTGGAAAACACAGGGAAATTTTTTTCCTGCTATATCCAAACATAATTTTTTTTTCAGCTTTCATTTTGAAAGCCGAATATTATCTTATATTTTTTAAGATAAAAAATAAACCAGTGTTGTGTATCAAAGTTATCGTATATTTTATGTGTCCTGTATTTTAATATAAATATTAATTTGAATGCATATAGCATATATGCTTTTCCTCTTTTCTTTTCTTTTTTATTTCTGCAATTTTTGTGATATGTTCAAGATAATTGATTTTTAGGTAAGATTCTTTAAAATTTTATATTCTTTAAATTACTAGATACAAAGTTTTTAGATATTTTAACATTCATTTACAAATATTTCAAAGTATTTTTTAGCAGAATGTTTGAATATTGCTTCTGTTTTTATTATTCTTAATGTAAAATATGGGATTCAATAATAAGTGTAACAACTTTAAAATGTTTTTTCATTTGCTCATATCATATAATGTATTATATTTGTTCAATTAATTGAATAATGATAAATTATGAGATGTCTAATTAGCCTACATACACGCATATATTTTTGCGCGCTCAACATAGAATAAACGCGTTGCAGTACAGGGAAAAAACAGGGAATTTCTTTTTCAAAATTAGAGTGGCAACCCTGATTTAACTGATTGAGATTTTGAGCAGTACTGAACTTCTACCCATTGTGACAATTCGTAGTGTGGGTGCTCATAGGTGGGCCAGGAAATTATTGTAGCACTTCATTTCACAAAAACATTTTATTGCTGGACAAAACTTCACAAACACGACAAAAACATAGAGGCACACAAAATCAATAAACATATAACCAAAATTCTTCTTTCTTGTTCTATGTTACTTTCGTTTACGGTCGGAGCAATCCACACCACCTGTTTTGTACACATTGACAGGTGGAAATTACTCCTTGTTCTGCTAGTTTCCTCCCCTTTTCCAAGTGGGGGCGCTACTAGAGAAACACAAGGTATGCGTGGACATCACACCCATGAATCTTACTTTATTTCTTTAAAGTTACTTTTATCCTTACTAATATTATAAATCGGAAAGTGAGTTTGTTTGTTTGTTTGTTCCGCTTTCACGCCGTAACTACTGAACCGATTGCTTTGAAATTTTGCAGACGTAAAGTTAGAAGTCCGGATTAAATAATAGGGTAATTTTTATTTATTTTATTCAAATATTTTCCTTAATAATTCAAAATTTAATTATTTTTCATACAAAATCAATAGGCATTTTTCAGATAAAATTTAAACATTTTCCTTTCCTGTTGCCAAGAAAATAAAAAATTGGAATAATAATTTTTCAGCGGCAATGAATTTTTAATAGAAAACTTCCACGCGAAAAACTATAATAAAATAATTTAAAAGAAAATAAATATGACGTCATGTTTGAAATAAAAATAAAAGGTGTATTTTTTATAATACATTTAACAAGGATATTTGTTTAGTTAATGGGAATTTTGTGTAAAATATGGTGACATAAATTAAAAGTAAAAAGAATGAAAACGAATTATATTTTTAACTAGCAGGCTATGCCCGCTTCGCTGGTCCATATTTCCAAACAAACCTTGACTAAAAAAAAAAAAAAAAAAAAAAAAAAAAAAAAAAAAAATGGTGATTTAAAAATTTTATTTTAAAGCAGTATAAACCACCCTGGAATGATCTTCCGTATTGCTGAAAATCATGCCAACGCCATTGCGATATTGTACTATTGTAAGTCGGCGAAAATTTGGACAATAAAGCACCATCTCTTTTATTTTATCATTTATAGTAGAGTTTCGTATGAACATGAGACCGTTATGACAACAGGAATCAAAATATTCTCGAGTCATCACACTATTACATTAGAGGGCATTGCAATGATTAGTGACATTGATTATCAAACTCTATAAACTTTCGGATTGTACATTATCATTTCTTAGTTCTTAAAATCCTGACATCTGAACTTGCACTATGTGTAGTTCTGGTAGCCTACATACAATGTCATTTCATGTTACATTTTTTAATAAACGTCCTCTGCTAGCAGGTCTATTGTAGTTTCCTATCTGCCTTAATCTGTTCCAGCAAGAATAATAGAGTAAAAAATGTAAAGAATTATTTACAGATAAAGAAGAGTTTTTGTTTGTTTGTATTTATGACGGCCATTTATCTACACGTGGGATATAGGTCCTAAGGAAAGGGTGCCCTCCGTGAAAGTGGCAGACGAAGAAGGGTGTTTCACTTATATATTTAGTAGAACAATGAAGCATAAAAAGTGTGTTTTAAAGCTTTATTATTTGAATAACATTAAAATTACATCAGTTTCACTACCTCTTCCTTTTATAAAACAGTTGCTAACATGTAGCCGTTAAATCAGAATAATCTTGATGACTAAATTTTGTAGAAAAATAAGTCTTTAGTTTGCATCTAATAAAATCTTTCTACCTTCTGTAATCGATTCCATTATGATTTTTAGTGTCAAACATTAGAAGTGCTAGAAACGATATTGTTACAAATGTACCAGACTTATTTCATGTTTGTCCTCAAATAAATGTGAAATTTACGATCATCCATTATTGGCATTTAATGTTATAATTTGACGATAGTTTTTTGTTCGACTACTTGATTATTCCGTCGATCAATTTCGCCAAATTATACAAATGGACATAATTTTTATTTTAAATAACCAAAGAATCAATAAATTACTAAAATGTTAATAGAAATACAAATAAACATCGAATTAAAATTGGTTGATGAAGTAACAATTACATATAACAAATTTAATGTGAAATGAATGCGACATTTACAATCATCCATTGACATTTAACCTTATACTTTAGCGATAGTTTTTTGGTCGATGGGATTATCAAGTATTACCAAATTATATAAACAAATTGTATAAACAATAATATTGCCAATAACATGTAGGTGCAGGTGTCATCTACGGATCCCGTTGGCGCGATTGCAGCAAATTGCGATTTTATGCCTCACGTGGTAATCCGGTAATAGTTGATTATTTTTGAGTAAATTATTTCATTATTTTTCTTTTCTCTTTTAAAATTATGTAAATTGTTTTGTTCCATAATTATTTATTGACTTAGTTTATTATTATTATTTCCTTTTTAAAAAAATAGAAAATAAAAATAAGTAATATAAATGTAATTGGTATTTGAAAACGCAGTGTTCTCCAAATTGGCATCATAAAAAAAAAATCACGCCAAGGTGATGCGTGTATAAAAGTGGAAAAATGTTTGCAATAATATAAGCAAAAAAAAAAAAAACGTAAACAAATAATTAAAAAATCGCCATTTCGATAGTTTTTTAAAATAACATCAAGGTTAATTCTCCAGTCGGGCAGCAATAGTAAATTTTCTTTTCTTCGTCTGTTTCATAATAAAAAAACATAAATTTAATAACTTCTAATTAAATAATCTGACTAATTTTCTGTAATCGGATGTATGATCTAAAAGTATCCTTAATACATAAACAAAACAGCACAATAGTTATGTACGCGCCGAGGTCGGCAGGATAATTTTTTACACTAATTTGGCGGAAAAATCGTTTTCGAATACCAGTTTCATATATATATTTAGAATTATTTTCTGTTATTTAAAAAATAATAACAATTAGTATTTAAATAATGAGGTCGGCAGGATAATTTTTTACACTAATTTGGCGGAAAAATCGTTTTCGAATACCAGTTTCATATATATATTTAGAATTATTTTCTGTTATTTAAAAAATAATAACAATTAGTATTTAAATAATAAGTATATGACAAAACAGTTTACATAATTTTAAAGAAGAGAAAGGAAATAAAAAGCATTTTATTAATAATTAAATAAACAATAGTCGGGTTGCCATGCCAGGCAAAATAACATCAATTTAGTGTCCATTAGGTTACCTCGGTGTGTATATGATATCTGTGCAAACAAAACTTCCGATAATATAACAAATGACGTCATATTTATTTTCCTTTGAAATTTTTTTTATTTTAATTTTTCACGTGGATACTGTTCAACTAAAAATTAATTGCCGAGGAGAAATTATTTTCCATATATTGATTTTTTTGGCAACTGAAAAGAAAATGGTTATTTTTTATCGGAAAAATTTTAATTGATTCTGTATGAAAAATAATGAAATTTTGAATTATTAAGGAAAATATTTGAATAAATCAATTAAAAATTAGCCTATGTTCACCGGAAATTGTATAGCTTTCCAACGGTGAAAGAAATTTTCAAAACCGTCAAGTAGTTTCGGAGCCTATTCAATTCAAACAAACAAACAAACAAACAAACAATCAAATCTTTCCTTTTTATAATATTAGTATAGATAAAATGGTTCACTCATGAAAATGTGACGTCATAGTTGAAATAAAACAGGTACTTTATAGCAGTCGTTAAAAATACAAGGGGTATGAATATCAGTAGCTAATGGAGCGAGATAAATAATGGCGTCATATTTAAAATGAATCGGAAATATTTTTTACTTATACTAATTAATAAGTTATAAGTTGCACACAAATGAATATTTTTATTCAAAACTCATAATTATCAATGGAAGAAATTTTTTGTAGGGAAAAGGTGGAAAATAAAATCACTGATTAATATATTTTTGGCTCGATTTTTTAACACTTTCGAACAAAGTTGAAAAGTTATTATGCTTTCGGTTTGTCTGTCTGTCTGTCTGGTCGCTTTCCAACTTTCGTAAATATACTCCGATTTCCATGAAATTTTTGGGCATTATTAACATTTACCTAGCACGAATACCTATTGAAAATGAAGTTTCTACCATGATTAGTTTATTTACAGGGATAGTCAAAAATTTTTCTTATATTACGGCATTATGGGGAAAAATCGTTTTAATTAAATTTGACGATGTTACAGCCTGTAGAACATATTCAAATTTATATGCATTTACAAAGTGCACTAAAATATGCATTTTGTAAAGTATGTAGTGAAAAGGGCACTTACTATTCATTTACAGGGTCAGACAGAAGAATCCCATTGCATAGGAATAAAGGGAGGAACAGTTTCCGACATATTTTAATTATGGTAAACGATTTCATGTATAATCAAACTGATATATGTTGCTGAGGCTTAATGTAAGTTATTTCATGCATAATACGAAGTGCATAGCATTTATAGGGACACACAAAAGATTTCAAATATTATATATTCTATCCGAAGTACTGTATATCATGGATGATGACTGTTGCATGGATGAAGTGCATTTTGAATTATGATATGTGCTTTTAAGTTTAGCTAAATGTATGCATATTAAATGGAGAGTATAAATGGTAATAGTATAAATAGTTATTTAGATATACAGGGTTACACAAAAGATCTCGGAAACGTTACTGAATATGAGCGTAATTTACTTAAAGGTGGTTTTTAAATAAAATATGCATTTTTATTTTGAACTGCATTTAGTAAACTAAGAAATATTTGTAGTATATATATAAAATGATAAACAGGGTCCAGCAAAGAACTGGATACAAGGTTGTCTTCGGATGATAATTTCTGAAAATGTAATTTAGGTAGTAATAAGAAATATTTTTGTTTGAAATAAATTTTGGAAAGATACTTTCGTGTATTAAAGGCACTTGGAAAACTACAGGGCTGAACAAAAGAATTCAAGAATGTTTCTATCTATTAGTATTAATCGCTGAAAGGAAAATTTTGACCAGCAAACAAATTAGCAACTAGGGATTATCAGAAGTTTTTTTACCATAAATTCGCGATAAAAAGTTAATTACACATGCTTTTCATCATTGAAATTTTTTGTTTGATTGATCAATCATTTCTTCTTTAAATGTTATGTGAACGAAGTCACAGGTAACTGCTAGTATTATATATTTCTTTTTTTAGTTTTTCATAATTACTCTGCTTTTTAAATTTTGTATGTTTCTTTCCCAGGGTGAAAGCGCTGCACCAAAAATGGCTGAAAACAATCACAAAAATTTAATAGTATTCTTATCTTCATTAAATCTCAAAATCTTGTCATTATATAAAGAGAGAAATATTTTAAAAATTAAGTGATAAGAATCGGTTATTTCTGGTGCAGTGCTTGCATCCCTGCTTTCCCTTTCTTCATAGATTGTTCTCTTATGACCAGTTTTCTTTGTGCTTTTTACACTTGTTATAATTATTACTTATAACCAGAGTTGGGCAAAATCTTCAATACATAAATTTTCCTACTAAAAATAAAACTGACTTCAAAAATTACTGCAAAGTGAAAAATAATTTTTTACATAATAGTGATAAGAAATTAAGAGCGTAGTATTTACCATCTGTATTGTTATATTTATGTACATTAATTTGATTTTTTGGAGTCGGTGCCAACTAAGCCAAGTTACATGTAATTTTCCAACAGACACACATCTAAGTACCTGCAAGATTTTTACGATTTAACATTTAGTTAAAAAAATTAACTTTATTACTTTTTAAACATTTCTTCTGATGCTATAAATGTGTATTTTCAAGTGAGATTAACAACTACAATAATGTGAACTAAAGTAAGGATTAATATGAGATTAATGATTTATACAATATATTACGTAAAAATATCGTAGCCAGTCGCAGATTTTATAATGTAGGATGCTGTCAGAGTTGACTGATTGAGAATGGGATTTTTTTTTTTCACAACATTTTTGCTGAACCTTGTTAGGATTTGTATTCTATAATTAGTTTTATTTTTGAATTTGTCTGGCTGGCACCGACTCTAAAAAATCAAATTGATGTACATAAATATACGCATGGTAAATACTATGCTCTTAATTTAACTTCTTATCACTATTATATAAAAAAATTATTTTTCCCTTTGCAGTAGTTTTTGAAGTTGGTTTTATTTTTGGTAGAAAAGTTTATTTTTCTATTTTTAGTTATCAGTTAATGATTTTTGTTTTGCATTACTTTTTTGATGGAAATTGCTGATTTTCTTGCATGAAAAAGTATTAATCTTTGAAAATTGACAATAAAAAGAGCTTCATCTTACGAAAATGATTCTACGAAAAGAGAAGGGAGACCCAATAACTTATCAAAAGGTGACCGGGAAAAGACTATGGTGCAAAAGACGCAAAAAGCATTTCATCAAATGTCTTGTCATTAATGAAATTTCTATCGTGCCAAAAGATAAGTTTATGTACACTTTTTATTTGAGGCTTCAAATAATATAAAAACAGCACTTTTTTTATGGTGGCTTTAATATAATCTCATTTGGAGATATTATGTAAATACTAATTTCAGTAACATTTTTTTTCTCTGTTGTAAATATGAGACAGAAATATATTATAACAGATGTAAATTTTCCAAGGGGTGAAAAAAGTCCAGGCCAGGATTCGAACCAGGGATGTATTGGCTGATGCCGCCAATGCTCTTCCATCTAAGCCTCCCGGATGAATTATTGACTTTCGATTTAGTCTGTTGAGCTGATCCATTGTATCAGGCCAGATTCTGTGATCGTTGAGGTCATTTGGGAGAAAAAGTCCTCCAGAACTCGTCCGGGATGGCTCAGTTGGAAGAGCATTGGCGGCTTCTGCCAATATATCCCTGGTTCGAATCCTGACCCAGACTTTTTTCACCCCTTGGAAAATTTACATCTGTTATAATTAATTTACCAATTTGAATAATCGTGTTTACAATTAATTTAAGATAATTTTGTTTGCAGCGATTTTCTGCAGTTCCAATTATTGACCTTCGATTTATTCTGTTGAGCTGATCCATTGTATCAGACCAGATTCTGCGATTGTTGAGGTCATTTGGGTGAAAAAGTCCTCCAGAATTCGTCCGGAATGGCTCAGTTGGAAGAGCACTGGCGGCTTCAGCCAATACATCCCTGGTTCGAATCCTGGCCCGGACATTTTTCACCACTTGGAAAATTTACATCTGTTATAATTAATTTACCGATTTGAATAATCATGTTTAAAATTAATCTAAAGTAAATATATTGTCATAAAATATGTGTAAAAATTTCATTCTCTTGCCAAGACTCTTATGTTGGAAAATTACTGTTATTGCTATCTCGTGGAATAACTAAAAGCAATCTTAAAACACTCATACATATAACTGTTTAATATAATATAATACAGACATAGGATGCATATAATATACATATATATAAATAGTATGTGCCACCAGTCTTGTGTCATATGCTCAATTACACGTATGCTAAATTATTGTTTTGTATTAATTTAGTTTTGATTCTGTATTATTTAACATTTTAAATAACGTTTCATGTTTAATTGCATTGAATTAACATTCTAAATTGGAGAAAAACTTAAAATTCTAATAATAATCTTAAAATTCTAATAAAATTTGTTGATTTTCTTTTGTTTTTCAACTTGTGCATAGTTTCAATGCTGCTTTATCACACCATCTTTTAAATAACAACACATCTGATGCTGTTGCATCTTTCTGTACTTCAATATATCAAAGTGCACACATCTATGATCTTAGTAGCTTCACTGTATGTAATCCTGTACCACATCTACCAAAATTTGTAATACATTACCATAACATTTTTATTACAACAATGTTTTAAATTACTATGACAGCTATTCACCAAACAAGTCATCACCAGTGTTGTAGTCATTAAAAAAAAAGCAGAGGGTATACGCGGACATCATGAATGTTCATAGATAGGGTGTACTGTAATGCTTTATTTGAAAAGCAGAGGGTAAACAGAACTTTCTAAAAAAATCCAGAAGGTATACAGTGTATACCCTCCACTACATCCCTGGTTATCACTATAAACTTCCCGTATATTCGAAAATTCCTATGAACCACAGTTATCTGAAAAATCCTATGGAACCCCGGTTAACCAAAAATGCTTTGGTACCATGCTTTTCAGATAACCGGGATTTTACTATTCATTTAGGGATTAGGGATAGAGGGACTAATTAAGTTACTTGAAAAAAAAACTTTTCTTTGTATAATGTGTCGAGTATCATTTGAAAGCTTTCATAAAGCTAAACTAAAAAATATATTTCTTTTAAATTTAGGAAAATATTTTGTCTGAGATTTCATCAAAAATGAATTATAAAAATATTTCCCCCTCCCACATCTATTTTTGAATCTGCTGAAACTAAAATTATAAAAAAATCAGAGGTAATAGACATTAATTTAAATATTGCAGGAAAAACTATAGCGATTATCCTAGGTCAAATAGTTTTTGTGAAAAACAAATTTTTCTCTTACAAACAAATTTCAATTTGCAGGCATTCAACAAAGGTGTTGAGGTATATATTGTAGCAGACTTGTAAAAGCATTGTTGATAATGATTTTCCAAAAAAATCGTCGCTTATTAGCCGAAATTGATTGACCATAAAAAATATGAACGGTTTGGACATACATAATGGCAAGTATGGCACACTCTCTATACCATCGGTCTTTAAAGTGTAGATAACAACTTTTAAGGTATTTGTGTAGTGCAATATCCAATAGTAGAATAAAAGCAGTAAACATCAAATTGCTAAAAAGTTACTAATTTGATTATAAATACTTAAATAAATACTATGGGACTCGCGACTTGTTTGCATTGAGTGTACCTCTTAATACGCCTCTTGTCTTTAAAAGTTAACTAAAGACCTATTTGAAAAACATAACACAGTCTTAGGTGGCGTTGCAACTTTGCAACCTCATTTCGAAGTACCCTTAGCACAAGGTCAAGTTTAAATTTTGAACAAGGTTTTTCTTTTAGTTGCACTGTAAAAATAGAAGATTAATCCTAAATGGAATTTAGTTTTATGAAATGCCAAATTAAGTTCATAAAAAAAAAGATTCAAAAAGTTATACAGAATAACAATATTTGATATTATTTAGGCTTTATATGCCTTTCAACTTTTATAGTTTACCCATTCATATTTTTTTAGTATTTACACACAGTAAAAAACTTTTAATTTTTTTTATCCCCCCCCCCTCGCCCCGCCATACACACTTGAAGAATCCTGTTTTCATAAAATATTGGACAGTAGCATGTGTTTAAAAAAACCCTTTTTAGTCAATCATCTTTAACCCTCTCACTGACAACCCCTTCTATAGACGTTCCCTAAGCTCCAGGTTTCACTGAAATGCAAGCAATAATTAAAATGATATAACTCAGTTGATTTAATGGATTTTTAATACATTGTGCAATGATTAACACACTCAAGGATAACATTGATATTCATAAATAAGATTTTTCTATAATTTTGAAAGAATCATATTTTTTTAGCACTTAAAACAAAATGCTGAGACAACAACATTACAATTTTGCCCTTTTGAAAGACTGTCAGAGGGTTAAGCTGAATTTACTTTAACCAATGATTGGTAAATTGACTTAGGGCTACGAAGAGCTATGTGTCCCTAAAACTCTTACACACCTTGTTCGAAGCATGGTTTTAAACCCCCATGCACCTGTCAATCCAATCCAATCCAATCCAATCTAAGCTGACTTCACTTTAACCAATGACAGATAAAACAAACTTTAAAACCACATTTCTTAAAATTTAAATGCACTCCAATTGCTGCTGATGTTGATGTAATTAATGTTGAAAAGGCCTTTAATTTTTGATACTCTGGTGTACTGTACTGTCAAGTTAAAATATCTGATTTTAAAAACTAAATATCATGATATTAATTTTTGTATTGTCTGTTTGTATTTTCATATTTCGTATTGTTAATATTTGTATTCATATTAGCTTCATAAAAATTAGTTAAACATTTTTCTAGAATCCATATATTGTTTAATCAGGTTTTACAGTTGTAAAGAAATGAGAAAATATTATGCAATGTAAAATTGCAACCATGAAATGCTATTTGGCATCTAGAAAAAAATTTATAAGCATAATTTTATGCCTTCCTTAAAATTCGCAATTTCTAACCCTGAATATAACTATAAATATATGTTGTGTATACTCTGTTGTTTAATTGACTAATTTGTTTGTTTTAGATTAAAAAAAGAGCAAGCATTACGGATAAATTTTTCTGCATTTCCGCAACATATTATTAATTATATTGAAAATTGTATAAATGAAGAAAAGAGTCCTCTACCCAAGTAATTTTTTTAATTACTTTTTGTATGTAACAAGTATTTGTTATATTTATATTAAAATGTATATAGAGAATAATAATTAAATTTTGAGAAATTATTAAAGTCATTTATTTTGAATATATATATTTCTTAATTTATTTATACAGAATATAATACAGTAAAAATACCATTTTACAATGTAAAAATTTGAGTAATACTGATTTTTTGATATTGTGTATAGGTCAAACTTCTAATGAAAAAAAAAAACAAGTTTTCCAGCTTCATTACTTTATGCTTTTTTTGCCACATCAAAAAACTCAAAATTTTTTGGCATTTTTTTCCATTTTGATTGAGTAACTTGGTTCCTTTGCATTTTAATTAAAAAAAAAAAAGTTACAGTTTTGTAGAGGATAAAATTCTGTATAATATGGATTATTCATGTTTGTATCAAACAAGAAGAGAGATATAAAGCCAAAAAAATTGAGTAAAATTTCCAAAAATCCTTAAATGGCGATATTTTATTACTTTATAACTCATTTTTAGGGCATTCTAGAATCAAAACTATCATAATAAATTTTTAATTCTAGAATCAAAACTGTCATAATAAATATTTCATTATAGAATCAAAACTATCCTAATAGATATTTCATTATCGAATCAAAACTATCACAAACGTTTTAGAGCATGAAATATAATTTCATTTATTAGATAATTTTTTTTAATCATTTTTTAGATCAATTTTAGATAATTATTTCTTATTTTTTTTATTTTTTGTCACTTTTTAGTCTTTGAAAATCACAGAAATAAGATTTAGTGTGAAAACAGGAAAATATTGCATAATAAGTTAATAATTGTAAAAAAAAAAAAAAAAAAAAAAAAAAAAAACTAGTCGTTGGGGGCCACTGTAATACTTACCCATCATGGATATGTGTATGAAAATAAAACATGTGAAAACTATTTATACAATGCATTGCAATTCATAAACAAAATTTAAATATTGTTAATATACATAGTAATGCTTTATTAAAGAACTGCTGGTGTACCAATTTCGACAAATTATATAAAACGCCAAACTACTCAAGTAGTACCGAACTGCGTAAAAGAAACATCCTTATAACTCCAAAAATAATAATTCTATTAACAAACAATTAACTGCGTCGGATTAAGCGTCTCATTTCCAATTAAAATATACTTCTGAATTGAAATTTGAATGAAATACAGGGTCATGAAAAATCGAAGAGTGTGGAAAACAAGATTACAAATATCTCGGCAACTAATAATCCGATCGACTTCGTTCTATATGCAAAATATGTGTCATTTTATAGCCTTTTACGTCCATTCCTTTGAACAAAAAAATTCGAAAATTTTTATATACCTTTCATCAGAACGAATTTTTTGAGAGTCCGAAAAAAATAGTTCCAGATAATCGAGGTTGCTGATATTAAATAGGGTTCGTCCCATTCTTACATACTAACTACATACAAAATTTCAAGTCTCTATCTCAATTTGTTCGGGAGATAGAGCGTTTACAGACAGACAGACAGACGGACGGACGGCAAAATTTTTTTTCTAAAAATATGTTTTTCGGAATCTCCACTATCTAAAACGTGTAAATCCGTCAAAAAAAATTTTTCGATTTTCAAAACGATTGCAAGACTTACCCTATACTACGTATGATGGGTAAGTAAAAGCTTTAAACATGAATTAACAAATTTTTTACAGTTATTCAATATTACCAGCCCGAAACTAGCCTTTTTTTTTTCCATTTTAGGCAAGCATGGATTTTGCCCCTCCCCCCTCCTCTACCACTGGATCGGACATACTGGATTTTAAAGTTTTATAATATCCACTGCATTATTTTGAAATTTAAAGTGGAATTCAAAAACCCTGAAAACAATTCCACTTTATAAAAATTTCCATCTGAAAAGATATAATTGTTGATATTCTTTATGTTCGGAATAACACACTCAAAGTGAGATAGATGTACCATCAATGTAAACTTTGACTAACTGACAAAAATATTTAGGACAAATTAATCAGAATTTTGAAAGGCAAGGCCATTTTTTGAACTATTTCTAGTGGACTTGTATGAGATGATTAATTCTGGAAATTGTTTCATAGTAACTTTTAGGTAGCTTTCATTACAAAAAGTAAAAAGCTACCTATTGCAGCCGTCCGGAGGAAAGCACTTCCGGAAAATTTTGGTATATTTTCACCGATCATAACCCCCAGACCCCAAAACCACCCTCCGTTCAAATGTTGACATATATATATATATATATATAACCATATATATATATATATATATATATATATCTGATTTTTGTCATGCGATAACTAACGTATTTATGAACCGATTTGAATGAAACTTGGTATGTACATTGTATATACAAATGTCTCGACCGAGTTCGTTGGCCAGCATCATACGCCATTTTGTTTCAAAATGGCGGCCATTTTAAAATTTTTAAAAAATTTAAAATTTAAAATTATTTGCGAAAAAATTAAAAGTTGAAAAATATTTTTCTTTTACGTGTTAGAACTTAAAACAAAGATTCCAGAACATTTTTTATTTTGTCTATATCTTACAAAATGATTGAGTTATAGCACTTTGAATTTTTCTTATGGCTGACATTTTGAAACGATCTGATTTTTGTCACGTAATAACACGCATATTTATGAACCGATTTCAATGAAACTTGCTATGTTCATAGTACATACAAATGTCTCGACCGAGTTCGTTGGCCAGCATCATCCGCCATTTTGTTTCAAAATGGTGGCCATTTTAAATTTTTTAAAAAATTTAAAATTTAAAATTAAATGCGATAAAATCAAAATTTGAAAAATATTTTTCTTTTACGTGTTAGAACTTAAAACAACGATTCCAGAACACTTTTTATTTTGTCTATATCTTACAAAATGATTGAGTTATAGCACTTTGAATTTTTCTTATGGCTGACATTTTGAAACTATCTGATTTTGTCACATGATAACACGCGTATTTATGAACCGATTTCAATGAAACTTGGTATGTATATAGTACATACAAATGTCTCGACCGAGTTCGTTGGCCAGCATCATCCGCCATTTTGTTTCAAAATGGTGGCCATTTTAAATTTTTTAAAAAATTTAAAATTTAAAATTAAATGCGAAAAAATGAAAATTTGAAAAATATTTTTCTTTTACGTGTTAGAAATTAAAACAACGATTCCAGAACACTTTTTATTTTGTCTATATCTTACAAAATGATTGAGTTATAGTACTTTGAATTTTTCTTGTGGCTGACATTTTGAAACGATCTGATTTTGTCACGTGATAACACGCGTAATTTATGAACCGATTTCAATGAAACTTGGTATGTATATAGTACATACAAATGTCTCGACCGAGTTCGTTGGCCAGCATCATCCACCATTTTGTTTCAAAATGGTGGCCATTTTAAATTTTTAAAAAAAATTAAAATTTAAAATTAAAAGCGAAAAAATTAAAAGTTGAAAAATATTTCTCTTTTACGTGTTAAAACTTAAAGCAACGATTCCAGAACACTTTTTATTTTGTCTATATCTTAAAAAATGATTGAGTTATAGCACTTTGAATTTTGCTGAGATTTTGATATTATGGCTGACATTTTGAAACGGTCTGATCTGAACGATCCATCATGTTGCTTTAAAATGACATACATTTTATGATATCGTGGAATTTGGTGACTCTCTAAATAGCTTAAAATAAAACCAGGTTGAATAAAAGATGACTAATTTCTAAAAATTCCTATTAATATTCAGTCTTGACAAAAATTAGTATTCAATCTTATAAAATCACTAACTTTATAAGATTATTTCCACTAATTTGAGCTTAGTATTTTTGAACAATGTAACTTACTTTAAAATAAATAAGTAAATATATAAGTATATGAAAGCTACCTCTTCCTCCCGGCATTGCCGGAAGGACTTTTTATTATATATATATATATATATATACACACTGCAGATCAAAAGTTTGAGACTTAAATTGAGATAAATACTTGAAAAACATATGAAAAAATATTGAAAACTGCAACTGTACATCTTCTATAGTCCTTGTGGAGCATCCAAAACAATTTTTTTTTTTTTTTTTGTTTAATTATCAAGAAAGTGTTTAATAAATGCAATATTTCCGAACATCAAAGAATGCCAAGTATATAAGCAGGTCAGGTAGAGTGAATGTTATTTATTTAATGCTTCCCAGGTGTTCACTTTAAGAGTACTATTTTACTTTCACTGGTCTCTTATTTAACTGTTATTTATTTATTTATTTATTTATTTTTGTGGATTATATTTTGATTCAGATACACTATTTTGTTGAAGTTCTACACACACTTTCTTCTTTAATTTGATTTTGAGGTTATTTCTGTCTAAACGTCTTAAAAATTGGGTAAATACTGCAAATCAACATTGAAACACAGTTTGCCATCATTTTTATAACTATTTTTATTCAAAAACTATGTAGAAATTCACGGCTGAGCCGGCTATGGTTTAAGCTTTTTTCCTGGCTGGTCCGGATTATGATTTTAACATTATTTCATGCCGGGCTGAACTTCTTTCCCTATGGGTCGGTCTAGGACCGGACCTAAATTTCAGACTTCCAGTGCTATTCGAGTTATTCAGACTTCCAGTGCTAACGATCAACATGTTTTAGAAACAAGTTTCAATTTTAAATCAATACGCTGCTTTATTATGGTCAAATAAGAGGCACGGTCTTAAACCGATATATAACAACGTTACAATTTGTGGACGATCCCTTATTTGCTTTGAAAATTGATGAAAAACGCTTCGTTTGCAGGCATAGTAAAGTGGTGTAAGTCACGAATTTTTGAGAATTTTAGATTTTGATATCTCTGTCAGGTTTTCAGATAGGGAGATGAAATTTTTTTTGTTGAATTTAGGAATGGATAAGGAATAATTTCCTAATTGGGAATTTTGCTCTACGGGGGCCGTATAAAAATTTAATTTTCATATTTTTTCAACTAGACCCCCCATGGAGTTGCAACTTATATTATCAGAAATTTCAACTTTTTTTATGAGTCTTTGCAATTGGAAGTATGGGTCTAGAGGCAATATTTAAGGAGATAGCCTATTGTTTCGATATTTATGACTCACCCTGTATATATTATAAATGTGAAAGCGTGCCCGAAAGTTGGAATGAAGTTGGTTTCAAAACGGATGGATTAATGTCTTTGAATCTTTGCATATGGATAAGTTAAAACCCGGAAATGAACATAAGCTAATTTTTGATTGATTTATTCAAATATTTTCCTTAATAATTCAAACTTTCATTCTTTTTCATACTGAATCAATTGGCATTTAAAAAAAAAAAAAAAAAAGTAATCAATTTCCTTTTCCGTTGCCAAGAAAATTAAAATCTAAAAAAAAATAATTTCTCTGTGGCAAAAAATTTTTAATTGAGCTATTTCCATGTGCAAAATGAAAATAAAAAGAATTTAAAAGAAAATAAATGTGACATCATATGCGAAATAAAAATAAAGGGAGTATTTTTTGTTGTATATTTAACATGGATATTTGTTTCGTTAATAAAAATTTTTCTGTCAAAAATGGCAACATAATTAAATATTTAAAAAAAAAAAATGGAAAAGAATTTTATTTTAAACAAAATATTACACTTGGAAAAATATGATTTCATAGTTAAAATAAAACAGCTATTTCTTAGTAGTCGTTAAAAATACTACAAGAGACATGAATATCAGTAATTTTGGAGCTCAATAAATAATGACGTCATATTTAAAATGAAATAAGAAATATTTTTTACTTATTCTAATTAATAAGTCATAAGTTCATACTAATGAAAATTTTCATTCAAAATTCATAATTATTAGTGAAAGACATTTTTGGTTGGGAAAAGGGGAAAATAAAACTGATTAATATACATTTTTGATGCTATTTTTTTCTTTAAAATTAAAAAGAATTTAGTTTTAATTTGCATAGATCAGTGCTTTCCAATGCAGTGCCCTGTACCTGATTTTTGGTGCCCTTTTGAATGTTTCCTATTACTAATATTTTTTAAAAAATAAATTCCATTTAAAAAATGCTTTATTTTAAATGCTTGATATTTGTTTGAGAAATATTTTTGAAGCCTTTGCATGTGCATTACAGGCATCATAATTGAAAATGTCTTTTATTAAATTAACCATGTGTTATTGCGTGTCTTCACTAATTTACAGTTATTCTTTATGCAAAATGCTATAGAAATATTGGCAATGGAAATTGGTAAAAGGTAAAATAACTGAATATGTTAAAATGGGAAATGTAGGAAAAAAAGCACACCCCTTTCCCCTCCATGCAGGAATGTTCAACTTTTTTTTTAATGTTATCACATTTACTCATTGCTGTGTCATAATAAGGGTAAAGAAGTGTCATTTTACCTCTCAGACTTTTAAAATTTTAGGTATTTTTCTTAAGTTGTTTTAAAAAATCTATAAAATCGTACGGAATTATTTCCATCAAATAAGGTTCTTTCAAGACATTTCTTTGAAAACATTTATGGATTGGTCACTGATATTCTTTTTGTTTTTGTGCTTTTTATAATACCATATTTTTGCCTCCAAAATAAATTAAGGAGTATCTATTCATTCTAAAAAAACCGTTATAATATCCCTGATTACCATTTTATTTCAATTAAGAATCAGATTAAAGTTACTTCCTTCCACTTCAAAAATCTTTGAGATAACACTTCACAGAAAAATGTATATTTCGAACTTACTTTGATTTATAGTTACTTGATTTTTCTCTTTTTTACATGAAGCTTCAGGAGCCTTATATCTTCTACAACAATATGCATTTGTATGTGTGCCTCACTATTAATACTGCGGAATATTTTTTTTTTTTTCTTGTATTTTTTTATCTCTGTAAATGATGGCCCTTCATTGTTTTTCCTTAGCTGAAATGTGCCCTTGCTCTGTGAAAGGTTGGGCAGGCCTGGTATAGATGATATAAAAACATAATTAAAGTAAATTTTCCTAAAACTAAAAACATATTTTTACACGTTGAAGCTTCATTAATGAACTTCTTCCACAGAAGCAGAAATCGTTTGTCAACATATTGAAATTTACAACTATGGATGTAAAATTAATTTCCATAAGTATAAGTGGATAGTTATTGTCCTTCATTAATACAAACTGGATTTTTAAAAAACTGTATATTATTATTTTTAAAAGATGGCAGTCATATCAACGAAAGGTGTTTTTAGTTAAAGGATTTATCAGTTTAAAATGATATAATATTTTTTCGTGTAAAACATTCATTTTAATTAGAAAACATTGCTATATATTTAGTGTATTAAATTTGCTAAGTAATGTCGCCTACTTCGAAAAAAAAAAAAAAAAAAAATTAATCCTAAAATAAAAATATACATTTCAGAAATGATACTTTGCATTAGTATTAACTTACATTATAAATGCATTTTCTTGCTTGAAATTTAACATTTTATAAAAATAATGTTTCAATATTTTCTAAATGTACTGTAATATTTGATTTCATTAAGCAATTTCCTGTTTTAATTAAATTAAAATGCATAATTTTACATAATTCATGATGTAAAAGGTTTTTTTTTTTTTTTTTTTTTTTTTTTTTTTTTACAAGTATTATTTTGTATGGAAAACTAACCGGATGGTCATATTTTAAATTTAGCCAGTTTCTTTCATAAAATATTTGCATTTTACAGCAGTTATACAAAATAGTGTGATTTTCACAGAATTTATCCTTTGCAAATGCATGTTTAACACCTTTTCAACTTACAATCTAACAACAAGCAACTTTATTGCTTAAATAATAAGCATTTACGATTCGAGAGATTTCGTAGTCTTGTGAACTTTTTGATGTTTATGTTAGATCTACAGCTGTTAAAAGTGTGGTGCCGTGAAATTAAAATTTTATAAATATTTGAAAGATAAAGATTTTATTTATTTATTTTTGGCATATGCTGTTTCACTGTTTGATTTTTTTAATATAATTTACCTTTTTCTTTTCCAAGATGGGATTTTTTTTTAATAAAAACAATGTCACATGCCGATTTTTTAATCAATTTCAATACATGCCTGAAGTTTTTTTTAAATAATAGTTTTAGTTTAAAAATATTTACTAATATATATCTTTAAATAATATTCTTTGGCACAAAAACATAAATCAATATTGGTGAATGGATTAAATATAAAATTGAATAAATATAAATACAGTAGACTCCCTCAAATCCGCACAGCTTGGGACCAGAAGTTTTGCAGATTTTAGAATTTTGTGGATTTCTGGTCATTGCTTTGTTTACATTTTTTTAAAAAGTAATTTGAATGTAATTAATAATGAAATCAAAAGTATAATTAATGCTTACAATATGTTAAAATATTAAAATAAATAATAAAATAAAATAATAAAAATTTAGATAGTTTTTTAAATGATAAAAATACTAAAAGCAAAAGTCAAATTAATAATCAATAATGTACAATTAAATATTCATTATAAAGATGAAATGTGTTTTTCCTAAATTATTCAATGAAACTTGCCTCATAAAGATACATTACTAATTTACATCAAGATCATAAAATAATGAAGCTTTATTTCTGTTTTAACCAGACTTAATAACTAAAAAAGTTGTATTAATACATAAATATATTTGGTAAGATTGTGATTGTCAATGATATCAGCAATATCTTGTATTTTTCAGAAAAAAAATATTCTTTCTTCATGAAAAAACATGAATTCAATAACCTTAACAAAAATTAGAAAAGTAAAAAATGTATGGAATTGATATGAAACTAAAAAAGTCAAATTTTGCATCTACATCTGAACTGAATGTTTCATTGTTTACATCCGTAAAATATGTGCAGATTTTAGAGAGTTGCGGATTTTAGGAGTGCGGATTTGAGGGAGTCTACTGTAATAAAAATAGAATAACGGAAATGTAAATTTATTCCTCGTTTTATCTTGGAAAAATGAGTATGAAATTTCAAGCTCATGAAAGAAATTTTAATGATCTCCTATGTATGTAAACATAAGCAAATTGAGATCATCAGAAGTGTTTCTATTATAAAACACGATAAATGGTTAATTACACATGCTTTTAATCATAGACATCTTTTGCTTGATTGAAAAATTTATTCTTCTTTAAATGTTATGTGAACGAAGTCATGGGTAACAGCTAGTTTATCTATATATTTAGATTAGAGATTGCATGGGCCGGGCCTCGGCCTGGGTTCAGGCTGATTTTCATTAACGGCATTCGGGTTGGGCTGGACGGGCCTAGTTACTAATCTTTTCGGGCCAGGCTCGGATCTTAATTTTTTTTCCTGGAGTATCGGGCCGGGCCGAGCCTAACTTATTTTTTCCGTATGAAGCCAAGACTGATTTCATTCTTCCTGGTCTTCATGGACCAAAATAATCAGTTCCTGTTGAATCTTCCCATGTGAAAATCCTTTTCTCAACATGGAAAAGTCTGTTCATAAATCGGTAAAATTTGGCTTGGTCCAAAATTTTTGCAAAATAGGCATATATTTTTAAGTCGTCATTATTCTGCAATTAAACATTTGAAGTTATTCTTTTTAAAGAATCGTAAATCACTAGGCGTCTTAAAATAGAATTAAACACATAAAATAAAACATGATTATGACTGAATTTTCATTTAAACTGAAATCTGCAAATTTCTTTTAAACTGTTCATTCATACAAAATGCATACAACAATATGCGAGAAAAAAATATATGAAACATTTACATCTGCTAAGAACGAAACGTATTTTTTTTCTTTCCAATGTCTTAAAAGATTTTACTTTTACCATATACCATTTTCTAGATTTTTTTTTTATGTATTAATAATGCTAATGATAACTGAAGCATTTACATACAACAAACAAAGGTTCATTAAAAACATAAATATCGCAGCCTATGGCACTTCTGCATAAATAGAGATTATAAACATGAAAAAAAAAATGACTAAGATAAGTTTTTTGGTCTGAAATCTTCCGTTAGAATAAAGATCAATGTTCTGTAGAAATTCGGCCAGGTCGGGTCGGGCCAATATTTTTTTCGTTCGGGCTGGGCCAGGCTTGGGCCTGGAAATTTTGGCCCGTGCAGACCTCTAATTTAGATTAATTTCATTTCTCGGGATGTATATTTTATGACGATTAAAATTATGTCCGAAAATATCAAGAAGCTTTTTAGTTTTAGTTTATTTTTTTGTTTTCTTTATGTGGTCTCAAACTTTCAGCCATCATTTTTTTTCTTTTTCTAAACACTTTGGCTAGTTGACATTGATCTGTACATAAGCCATTTTTTATTTTTACTAAGATATTTTTACTTTCAGAACCAGTTTTGAAAATAAAAGTATTCACATTAAAAAAAATCTTGAAAAAAAAAAATTGAAATGTGAAGGAGTGTTTTCATGCGAGTGAAGTAGCCCCTTAAGAAAACTATTGTATACAAAAAATTTGAAAATTGACAATATTATAGAAAAATAATTGATAAATTAAATACACTGAAGCAAATGGTTTTTAAATTGAAAAAAATATTTTTAGAGGTATATTTGTTAAAGTGTTTTAAATTGTTGCATTGAGAAAGATTTATAGAAGCAAAAACTATGCTTAAGAATTTAATCATTTTTTCTAATGATATACACTACAAATTCGCAGTGTGCTGACTGCATTTATTTTTTAATTTGACTAATTTCAAAAGGATATTTTTCAATATTTATTGAAATTTTCAGCATTTCAAGAGATATTCTGTTCATATTTTAGAAAAGGTACATCATAAAAAATTATATTTACACATGAATATTAAAACAGAAAGAAAACTTTAAAATAATAAATTTATTAATATGCATTAAAAATAATAAATGGTGGAAATTACATCATATTTAAAATGGCTAAATAATAATATTGTCAAACAGTTTAAATTTAAAATATATTTACACAAAACATTTATTTCATTTTTCAAGAAGGTCTTTTTAAATATTATTACCAATTCTAAAATAGCAAAAATAATATTTCTTTTCTAACAATAAAAGTATTTTCAGATGAATATTAAACAAATGGTCGAGTGTGAGTATTACTCGTGCTCAGAGGGTTCCATACAATACATATATAAATTATTAACTGTATTATGTTATTGAAAATAATCTTTGGTTAAAAAATTGTAAGATTTTGTGAAAAAGTATACAACTTAGAGTTGGGTATAGCTGTGTATACTATAAACAGGGTTCGTACAGACTCCTTGGACTCCTTAGAAATGAAAACGCTCCCAAGTAGTACTTAGAACTACTTGGATAAATAAAACACTCCTTAGAAACTCCTTAAATTGTATTGCAGTTTTGCACGCAAACGATATTGCTTCCCGTAAAAAAAAAAAATTGCGATTGTAAAACGTACGGTAAGCCTTTTATGCATGTCATTCATCAGAAGCACAGCAGTGATTGGTTGAGATCATACTAATAGCCACCAAAGTGATTTATTTTTTATGGCCATAAGGGAAAGAAAAGTGAAAAGAATAATATAGACACACCTCTAAGCTTCTAATTTCAAAAAGTGATTACACTGTTTAATTCCTTTACAGCTAGATATACAACTTTGATTTCTTCTTCATAATACTATTCATCATCCTCAATTTTGCTGATAACGGTGGATTCAGGGAGTGATTCTCGTCCGAAAATTTAAGGCATCCTCTTCTGAAAATTTGAAATTGGGTTATCAGTTCGGCATAGTTGCCAACTTGTACAGTTTGCGCGTGGAAAAAACAATCGCAGAGAAATGCAAATTTTGGAAAGGATCGCCGAAAAAGCACACATTTCGTCACTATTTCGTAGAAAAACGTCGATTTCGACAATGTTTTTGTCAACGAACTTTGTCAAAAGATCGCTGAAAAACGCGAATTTCCTGTGCGGATCACAGTTAAAACGGCAATTTCACCAAATATCGCAGGTAAAATGCTAATTTCATCTGAAGGCCGCGGGAAAACGTCGATTTCGTCTAAAGATTGTGGATATAATGCTGATTTCGTTAAAAGATCGTGGGAAAAAAAACACTGTTTTCGATAAAAGATCGCTTACAAATATTTTGTGAAAAGATGATTGAAAGAAAAAAACGGCAGTTTCATCAGAAGATCACGATAAAAACGCCGATTTCGTGAAAAGATCGCGGGTATAAAACGTCATTTTCGTTAAAAGATAGTCTAAAATGCAAATTTTGTCTAAAAATCGTCGAAAAAAATGTCAATTTCATTTAAAAAGGGGGGGAGGGGGAATGCCGATTTTGTCAAAAGATCACGGAAAAACTTCCGATTTCAACAAAAGATCGCAATAAATTGCTGATTTTGTTAAAATATCTCAAAAAAATCGCTGATTTCATAAAAAGATTGTGGGAAAGTGCCGATTTCGTCTGAAGATCGCGGATAAACACCACCCCTCTCGCGGGGGATAACTTGCGGAATTCCTGCAGAATTGGGGCTGTGCAAGTGCCACATAAATAACAACAAAAGTGATAAGTCTTAAAAATTTTTTGGACTCCTTGGATTTTTTCTTTCCAACTCTGTATGAACCCTGTATAAAAGTATGAATGTCTATATAATAAATTTTCAAAGATATATGAATTATGAAAACTATATTTTTATTGTTATTCTATATAACTCTTTTTTAATATAATTTTTTCTATATAACTCTTATCTGTTTTCTATTGTTTTTGTATGTTTTTATAAACTTAAAGTTATATTAATCTTAGATTTTAATACTTTTATGTCATTTTAAACATTTAGAAAATTTTTGATTTTAATCAATGATTTAATAAAAAAAAAATCAGTTGATTAAAATTATTATTTAAATTAACTGATTAAAATCATTGACACCCAACTTAATATTGTTTTCTTTTAGATTTTCGTTACATTTTACTCGCAAAGATAATTCTACAAATGTGGCTGAGCCATCTCAGTTGGAGATCATTGAAACAAATGATTTTAAAAAAATCATTCATTTATCTCTCCAATTTATTGCTGCAACTGAATCTGCTATTAGACAATACATAAGTTCAACTTTTAGAATTTTAAAGGTATTTATATTCTGGATTTAGCTTTTAAGCATATAAAATTATTGGATTTATTTATGGATTTGTGAAAATGTGTAATGGTTAGGCTGATTAATATTGTTATTTACTATTATTTGTAATTTTTTATTATTATTAATTAAATATTTTGAAATGTGACAGTGTTTAAATATCAGATGTAATATTAATAATGTAACATGTAAAATAAGATTTAAACATATTTTTTATTTTATTTTCTCAGAAGCAACTTTTTGCCAATAAAAGAAGCAATTGCCCTAGATTCTTAATTTCTTTGTAAAATTGCTTTGGTAAAATACATATGATTAGGTTGCTAATTTAAAAAAAAAAAAAAGGTGTTGTGCTTTACATCAATATTATATTAAGATTTGATAGTAAATGTTACAAAATTTAATATTAAAAATTCCTAAACTGTTAGTTGAGGATCACTTTAGAGACCTGAAAAGCTTACTGTCTGTCTATTCTGCAGTAACAGCAATACAAAGCATATGATTATTTTTTTAATTGGTAACATACTGGGAATTGGCTGTGTAATTTTTAGTTATATTTGGTTTATTTGTTCAAAAGATGTAGAATATTTCATGTCTGATTGATTCTCTAAGGGAATATAGATGATTTAAAAATTTTACCATTCACTGAAAAGAAAATTACAGATTTGGATAATTGATTTAAACATTAATTTAAAAAAATTGATTTTGAGGACTTAATCCTATCAAACTCTGTTAATACATATGTACGACAATCAAAATTATTCATATATTTTTTTTTATCGAATTTTATGTATCTATTTGAAAAATATAAAATATTTTACCTTTTCAATTTTCTATTTATGCCATAATGAATTTTTTTCCCCCCTTTTCCTTTAACTGTTCCTTAGCAATTGTATTTCATTGTAACTTTTCCAATTAAAAAAAAAATTGGAAAAGAAAAACTAATCTTTTGTAATTGAATCATATTCCTTGTTTCATGTCAAATGTGAACATTATAATAAAATAGCTTAAAGAAATGCAGATATATATTTTTTTAAATCACAAATTTACGCTTGCTGAATAATGTTATTTTCCTGTGGATCTGATGGCTGAAGATCGCACAATAGTATCAAATGTTTATACATAAGTGATTGGCTTGTAAATAAAAAGTAAAAAAAAAAAAGCTTCTGTTATTCCACAACTTAAATAAATTTAACTATTACTTTCATTATTTCGAAATGCGACTTAAAAAAAAGAACTACAGATAATTCTAAATAAATTTAAAAAAGATTGTAATTTAAAAGATTGTAATTGACTTTTTTAATTAGCTTTTCAGCTTGATGATACATATTGTAAATAAAAAAGTTTTATTTGTTTTGAAATTTATCAAAAAAATTTTTTTTTGCTGTCATAGTTTTTATTCTCACAAACAAGGAGGCCACCAAACATGGTGCGCACAGATTTTGATGAATTCAAAATATGTTGTAGGGGTCATACCACTAATTATTCGGCTATAAGGGTTTCTTCAAATGAGCCTAAGTTTTTGAGAAATTGGGGGTCAAATTTTAGGGTTTATTCAAATATCTGAGCAGCTTTGTAGTGCCGCGGTAACGTGCGAGATTCCATACTCGGGCGTGACGGGTTCAACTCTAAGTTGGAGCTTTTTTATTTTCCTTTATATACTTTTTAGATGTTATATATTTTAAGCAGAATTGGGAATTCTACAGCTTTGAGCTTTTTGATATTTTCTTAATAAAGTAAATTTATATTTTCGAATTTATTTCATGAAAATTTATTTTTATCTGCAATTTTTAAACTAATATTTTTATTGACAAGACTGCATAACTAATTTATGCCTTGAACCTTTTTTTATTAATTATTATGTAATTTCTTTTTTTAATAAGCATAATTCTGAAATAATAATCTTTCTTTTTTCTATCGCCTTTTTTTGTGGAATTTTTTGAATGAAAATTTATCCTTTTTTGTATAAATTATACAAAATAATTTTCAGGTGCAATTTCTCAAACATTTATAGGATTAGTTAATTCAAATAATGCATGCCTTCTTAAGTGCAATAAAGTATTAACGCAGTAGTGCTAAAATATTATCCAAATTTTTACTGATCTTTAAATACATTTATCTCTAAAGTTCAACCTCAACATTATTTATCGTTTGCACAAATAAAAAATGACAGATTATATTAAAAAATATACTTTTTATTTTAACAAATTAAACACTATTCATAAAAAAATCAACTAGATTGGAAAAGTCGTCTGCTAATGAAATAAAACTTATGATACATAAAAAAATATATGTATTTATTTTATTCGTCTGCTTTTATTTTCTCGGTAAAATCACACAAAAATAGAAATTCTTTTTGCTGTTGTCATTTAGTTTATTTTGCAGATAAATAAAAGAAGGGAAAGAGAAGTAAAAGGGATTTTTAAAAATTCAAATTTTAATTATGTATGCATTTTTTATTTATTTTATGAATTTTGAAGTGCAATTAGTTTATCATTTGAACCATATTTTTTTAAATAAGAAAGAAAAAATTGAAAAAGTAAATTATCCCCATAAGAAAATATCAATAAGTTCAAAGCTGTAGAATTCCCAATTCTGCTAAATATGTAACATGTCAAAAGTATATAAAGAACAAGAAAAAAAAAAAAGTTCCAACTTGGAGTTGAACTTGCCACGTCCGAATCTGGAATCTCGCACGTTACCACGGTGCTACGAAGCTGCTGGTAAACAGCTAGACTAACAGGTATTTGAAATAAATGCTAAACTTTGACCCCCCCAATTTCTCAAAAACTAATGCCCATTTGAAGAAATCCTTTCAGCTGATGAATTCGTGGTATGACCCCTTACAACATACTTTGAATTCATCAAAATCTGTGCGCACCATGTTTTTGCCTCCCTTGTAAGTCTGTTTACAATGTGCCTCGGTCATGGAGTACTTGTATTTGCATGACATCATATCTATACTAATAAAAGAACAAAATGCTCTGTCTGTCTGTGTGTGTGTGTGTCTGCGATGGCTAGCAAAATCTACAGCACGTACGAAGCTCAAAATTTTTTTGAGAGTAGCCCAATGTCTCTCCTGATGCACCTGAAGCTCAGAATTTCAAAATTCTATTTATTAACTGAGTAAATAATTAAATTCCAAAGCTGAACATAAAGCTGAGCATTATGAAAAAAAAAATGTCTTAAATCATAAAAAGAAAAAAATCAGTTTTATGCAAAATAATATTATGAAAAAAAAAAAAATGTCTTAAAAAAAAAAAAAAAACCATAGTATTTAAAAAGTAATTCAATGTGAAAGAAAGTTTTGAAGTGACTCAATATTTGACTATTTATTTCTTTCGAGACAAATTAAAAGAAAACAACATTGCAAAAAACATCATTAGGTCTTTTTTTACAATATTTTTTTAATATAATTTTCCTATTATGTGTTTTACAGAAGAAACTCACAGAATTAATTACAAAAATGGCTCTAATTGTTATTTGTATGTTATTTGTTCAATTGAGTGTTTCAATCTACTTTTGTCGCCAAACAATGCAATTCTAAACCACAAAAAGCACAAGACGGAGTGATGATCGCAAGAACTATGTTTTTTCTCTGGATTTTTTTTTTTTTTTTTTTTTTTTTTTTTTTTTTTAATGCACGAGAGCATTTTTAGGAAAAAAATTTACATTTAATTTAAATACATATATACATATACATCTTTCCACATACATAGATATTGTAAAATAATTGAACTGCAACTTTTAAAATGTTTTTTGGCACAGATATCATATACGCACCACAATGGATTGATTTGTTTCTATTGCCAATGTCATATATACATCTGGGTATTTAACTGATGCCAAAGTGTCATTATTTTGCTTGATAAGGCAACTCAGATGATGTTGTCTATTTATTAATAAATTATTTACTTTTTTTTTATTATTATTACATAAACTATTTTGATCTAGGCACTTTTGTCATATATGCACTACATTTGCGCGACTGCAATAAAATGGTGACTATACAGCTCACATGGTAACCCGGCTGTTGTTATTTTTTTTATTAATAAACTGTTTATTTACTTTTTTTTTTTTTTTTTTTTTTTTTTTTTAAAGGATATAAATAGTTTTGTTTTATAATTATTAACTAAACTTTTTTTTTATTTATTGTTATTTTCTTTTTAAAATAATTGAAAATTACTTATGTAACTGGTATTTGAAAGCAAAGTTTTCGCCGAATCGGTATAAAAAAAAAAGTGTCAATGTGATTCGTATATGACACCTATACCTTTTTTTTTTTTTTTTTTTCACAATACTACAGTATTTAAACATGCCGTATAATAACAATTATTGTTTTTTCCAAACATGGAAGTTTTGGCACAGATTAATTTTTTTCTCGACAGAATAATCAAAAAGGTAAATTGTATAAACAACATTTAATATTATAAAAATAGTTAAATAACTAAATTTCGGTGCAAATGCTCACATCCATGTTGTAAGAAAGAGGCACAAATTGACAGGAATAAATAGTTAAAAAGGTTCTCATTGCTCAAATCCTATTTTATTTTACAAGTTATTTAATTTTCTATTAAACAATAGCATAAATTCATTAATTACTTTATTTTTATAATTAAATGTTATCATAAAGACAATAGACATAATAAACACAAAATGATAATATATTAACCTTCTAAGCGTTTGTCCCGTAATATTCCATACACTAAGCTCCAGGTTTCACTGCAATGTAAGCAATGTTTAAGATATTATAATTCTATAAATTTAATGAATTTTCAAAGCATTGAAGAATGATTAAGACTCTCAAGGATTACATTTATATTCCTAAATAAGATTTTTTATGTAATATTGAATTAATCATATTTTATTAGCATTTAAAACAAAATGCAGAGAAAACAACATTACAATTTTACCCATTTGCTAGACGCTTGGAGGGTTAAACATATCTTCATTTATTTCTAAAAGTAAAATTTAAACTCTTACCTTTTATTTTCATCTGTATTCTGAAATAGAGAAATGTAAAGTTTTATTTTGTTTCTTATTTTTTAGCTTTTTTAGAAATTCATTCTTCCCGGCATGTAAACACGTAAACGCCATTGTAAATTCGATTAAAGTTCAAATCGATTAAACGATCTACAATATCGATGATAGGTGGCGGCATAAGTCATAATCGACTAAGCCGGCCAATCAGATGTTAATTATTCAAGAATTGTGCGATTGCGTCACTACCGGGAATGTTCGGGAACGAGAGAACAGTTGACACATGCGGTACTTCAAATCATATTTATACGGCGACCGGCTGTGAGTTGGAATGTTGTTGTTGTCATCCTCTCTCTCTCGTTCTTGCTTCTAGACTGAAGCGTAAGCTTAAATAAATGACAGTGATGTTTGTTAGTAAATGAAATGTGAAAGCAGTAAGTTAAATGTTATTAATGAAAGTTCTCTCAGCCTGGCATCGTAGTGTTAAGTCAATTTGCTCTTCATGAAGTTTTTCCGATGTCCCGTTTTTACAGCTTGGTATAACAAGTATTTGGTATGTTATTTCCAATTGAAATGTTTCTATTCTACATGCCTTAAATAGACTGTGATTTTATTCTAAACAAGAACTGGTTTTTAAATAGAAGTTTAATTTATGTTTTTATTTAATCAAGAAATATATTTTTAAATGAAAGTGCTTTTATTTATCATGTCAAGATTATGAATGAAAATGGAATTGGATCTCATATATCTGACTGTTTACTTAACCAACTTATCTCACATAATTTATTTCAATTCACATGATTTTAATTAATGAGCAACGCATTTCAGCAATCTTCCACTTGCCTGACGTGTAATCAGACTCTGCTGTGTAAGTTAATTTAAATAAGCACCATTTGCTTACACAAATGTCATATATGCATCACATTGCCGCTATATATATCTGGCGCCACTTTAACAAAAACTTTTTTAAAAGACAGTTACATTTCTAATTTTTAATTATTTTCTATAACAGGAAATAATAATGTAATAAATAAAAAAAAAGTTTAATTAATAAGTATAGAGCATAACAATTTGTATCATTTTAAAATGCAAATGAAAATAAATAAATATTCAGGAAATTGTGGATAACTACAATCACAAGTATAATGCCTTCATATATAATTTTCTTTATTAAAAATACCAATCATAGGCATTGGTTTTAGATCTTTTTAAAAATCTGAAGATAATTTTATATATCATAAAATACATTGTCACTATCACAATAAAAGTGTAGTAAACAAAGAAGTTTGTATAATCCGAAAGTTAAAACTGATAACGTTTTTGTTCCTTCTAGAACATCTTCAGTCAGCGTAAGTGAAAATCATTTCCTCTTGATCTTTTTATTTAATTTTAGAACTGTGCAAATCCCCAAATTTCAAAATTTCCCTCTCTTTTTTCTGTTTTTTCCTTCTTTTTCACCAAGCATCTTTACCCATCTGGGGTCAGTGGCTGCATGTGTCATATCATTACATGGTTTTTCTTTTGAAGTAAGGATTTCGAGAGTTTCCCAGATTAATGTGTTGTGTAGGTTATCGTAATTTGCTATTTTTTGTATATGTACAGATTCTATTTTTAAAGGTATCTTATGGCTACTTCTTGACAATGCTGTATTTAGTTTATCATATTTTAAATCTCTTAAATGCTCTTTTTCTCTCTCAGCGATTTTTCTTTTAGTCATTCCTATGTACTCTACTTTTTCGTTATTTTCGTTTATGCAATTTATTTTATAAACTCCTGTCGTTTGGGTTTCTTCATGTTTTTCAATTTCATTTCTTATTTTCTTGAATAGGGATGGATGTTATTGGAATATGTTTATCTAATTTTCTAAATTCTCTTTTGATCTTTAACGCTATTCCATTCATATATGGAATGGGGGGAGTGTATCTGATATTTTTTTGCGCGGCTTGAATTCGGTCAATTCTTTCAATAGCTTTTTGGATAAGTTTGTTAATCGTTTTCTTGGGATGTCCAGCATTTAAACCAATTTTTTTCAATTATTTTAAATTCTTCTTCCAAGGATTTTTTTGTTGAACATATATATAGCGCTCGATTTATATACGAATGGAGGGCTGCTAATCTATTTGGTAATGAGTGTTATCTTTATAAGAAATTATATTCAAATTTGCTGTTGGTTTTCTGTAAACAGTAGTGTCTATTTTATTATACTTATGTGTTATTTTTACATCTAAATATGATATTGTTTGATTCACTTCTTCTTCTATAGTAAACTGAATATTTTTGTCGTATGAATTGACTTTTTTTAGGAGGTTATGTAGGTTAGTGTGTTTGGTTGTTATAATGAAGATATCATCTACGTATCTGAGCCATAACCGGATTTCAGTTTTATGATCATTTATAATAATTAATTATAATTTAGTTAAATTATTATAAATTATAATTAATTATAATTTAGTTAAATTATAATTAATTATCAAAAGAGAATTTTCTAAATTCTCTTTTGATCTTTAACGCTATTCCATTCATATATGGAATGGGGGGAGTGTATCTGATATTTTTTGCACGGGTTGAATTCGGTCAATTCTTTCAATAGCTTTTTGGATAAGTTTGTTAATCGTTTTCTTGGGATGTCCAGCATTTAAACCAATTTTTTTCAATTATTTTAAATTCTTTTTCCAAGGATTTTTTTGTTGAACATACATATAGCGCTCGATTTATATACGAATGGAGGACTGCTAATCTATTTGGTAATGAGTGTTATCTTTATAAGAAATTATATTCAAATTCGCTGTCGGTTTTCTGTAAACAGTAGTGTCTATTTTATTATACTTATGCGTTATTTTTACATCTAAATATGATATTGTATGATTCACTTCTGCTTCTATAGTCTTCTTCTATAATAATTAATTATAATTTAGTTAAATTATTATAAATTATAATTAATTATAATTTAGTTAAATTATTATAAATTATAATTATTATAATTTAGTTAAATTATTATAAATGATCATAAAACTGAAATCCGGTTATGGCTCAGATACGTAGATGATATCTTCATTATAACAACTAAACACACTAACCTAGATAACCTCCTAAAAAAAGTCAATTCATACGGCAAAAATATTCAGTTTACTATAGAAGAAGAAGTGAATCATACGATATCATATTTAGATATAAAAATAACGCATAAGTATAATAAAATAGGCACTACTGTTTACAGAAAACCGACAGAAAATTTGAATATAATTTCTTATAAAGATAACACTCCATTACCATATAGATTAGCAGCCCTCCATTCGTATATAAATTGAGCACTATATGTATGTTCAATAAAAAAAATCCTTGGAAGAAGAATTTAAAATAATTGAAAAAAATTGGTTTAAATGCTGGACATCCCAAAAAAACAATTAACAAACTTATCCAAAAAGCTACTGAAAGAATTGATCGAATTCAACCCGCGCAAAAACATATCAGATACACTCCCCCCATTCCATATATGAATGGAAATAACGTTAAAGACCAAAAGAGAATTTAGAAAATTAGATAAACATATTCCAATAACACCCCATCCATCCCTATTCAAGAAAATAAGAAATGAAATTGGAAAACATGAAGAAACCCAAATGGCAGGAGTTTATAAAATAAATTGCATAAATGAAAATAACGAAAAAGTAGAATACATAGGAATGACAAAAAGAAAAATCGCTGAGAGAGAAAAAGAGCATTTAAGAGATTTAAAATATGATAAACTAAATACAGCATTGTCAAAAAGTAACCATAAAATACCTTTAAAAATAGAATCTGTACATATACAAAAAATAGCAAATTACGATAACCTACACAACACATTAATCCAGGAAACTCTCGAAATCATTACTTCAAAAGAAAAACCATGTAATGATATGACACATGCAGCCATTGACCCCAGATGGGTAAAGATGCTTGGCGAAAAAGAAGGGAAAAACAGAAAAAAAAAAAAGAGGGAAAATTTGGAGATTTGCACAGTTCTAAAATCAAATAAAAAGCTCAAGAGGAAATGACTTTCACTTATGCTGACTGAAGATGTTCTAGAAGGAAGGAAAACGTTATCAGTTTTAACTTTTGGATTATACAAACTTCTTTGTTTACTATACTTTTAATGTGATAGTGACAATGTATTTTATGATATATAAAATTATCTTTGGGTTTTTTTAAAAGATCTAAAACTAATCCCTATAATTGGCATTTTTAATAAAGGAAAATAAATAAATAGTTTATTTATAAGTTAAAAACAAAGCTGGATCACCATATGAGGCATAAAATGATCATTTTGTTTCAATTGCACCAGCGTGATGCATATATGACATTCGTGCCAAAAAATTAATTTCACACATACAAAAAACATTCACCTTAATTTATTTAGGAAGGAAAGGAAAACTTTATTTATTTAACTTTATTTATTCTGCTAGATTCCAAAGATGGAAAACTGTAATAGATTTGTGAAGAGCAGATGTACGTTGCAAAATATGATATAATATTCAGTGTGAATGAATTAAGGTTTCCTCTGTTTTCCACAGATACCCATATCGTCAAGTTGAGAGGTTTAGAGTTCAAAAACTATTAAATGAAAGCGAATCACTTGAAAATTGTTTAAACTCAATGGTCAATCTCTGCGATCATAATGCTCGCTATTTTAGAAGTATGGTGAAAAGACAATATTTAAATTGCTGTTTTCATAATTGCCTGATTTATCTATCAAACTTTACAATAAATGATCAACTGAAAGATTTCTTTCTTAAAAGTCTGAATTTTGTCGAATGCATAAGCTGATACAGCAATACAATAGAACGACACAATATTTTATTATTATTTTAATATATTTGCCGTCAACGGGCCTTGTTGGTGTTTTTATTTTTGGCCCAGTTTTGGTTTTTCTAGCTCGCTGAGTTTTGCACTGATGAAGAATCTTGATAGTAAATTCAAAACAGCTGTTGGTTACTTTTTCATACATTATTTGTGCATTTATAATCATTGGTTTTCTACCTTTAAATACAATGGCGATTGTATCAGATTTTCAGAAATGTGATAGAGCATTCGAGGTGAAGTTGCTTGAAAAAACAAAATCAAATTCAGTATTTTGTTTGATTCATGTTTTGTTTTGAAAAAATAGACCAGCGCAGCGGGCTTAGCCTGCTAGTAAATATATAAATTCAATTTTTATAATATTTAAAATGGCACCGAACTAAATTTGATTATGTCAAACTATATTCTAAGGATCACTTGTTGTATAAATACCAATACCAGTGTAATGAATAAAATAGAAAAAATTAGAAAAAATTTAGAAAAAAAAAGTTTGCAAAAGTCTCCTGATCTACCCTACAATTTATTTATAATAATTTCAATTTACTTCAAAATGCATTTTTAATTTGTTTGTCATTATTATTCTGTTTTAAATATTATAGGAAGACCGAAGAAAGTTGCGAAGTGATTTAAGTTTCTTAGAGCAAGATTTAAAAGATAAATTAACGAATTGTCAAGATACTCTTAAAAGTAAAGCTCAAGAGCTTGAACAAGTTAAAAGAGAGCTGACTGCGGAACTAAGAATGAAAGACAGTAAGCATGAAATGGAGTTAGAAGAAGAGAGAAATAAGTTAGTTAGTGTAAGTTTTCTTTTAAATTTATATTATATATTAGTAATTGATATATTTATGTATGTATCAGACTTGTACAAAACCAAAAACTTTCTGCTCATATATATAGTGGGCCAAAAGTTTTCTGCAAATTAATTTTTAATGAAATTACATGTTATATTAGTTTGGCGATATGAATTAAAAATCATAGTTTAAAATAATTGCTATGTAAATTAAAGAATAATTAATATTAATTAAAGAATAATTATTTTAATTAAAAAATAATAAAGCAAAAATCTGTGATAGGAAGGATGAATTCTTTTCAATTACTTTGTCAATGAATTAGAAACAGTCCAATCCTTAATATTGTAATTTCTTTGTGCAAAATGCCAGTCACTCTTATAACATACTTATTTTATTTAACTACTGTCGCCGGGCTAAAAAGTCACTGCAGCCACCGATGAAAAACTGATTTGTGACAAGTTTTAATCTCTGGAAAATAGAAAGAAAAGGATCTGTGCACAACAATGTTTTAAGTCTTTAAACTTTGAATTGTGAAAAAACAATACATAAATTGTACATAAAATTGGGGAATATTTCAAGTTTTTGGCATAAAAAAATCACAACATAAAATAAGTTTTTATTTTCCCCAAATTTCCGAATTTTTTGGAAATTTTTCACGCATGGCATTAATGCATGCTTCCATATTATACAACTCTGATATATACATGCAGCAAAACTTTCATAATACACATTCCTGAATAGCATTCACTTCTATTTAGTAAACATTACAATACAGAACTGTTTATTTAGAATGGTTAAGATTTATATCTATTCCGTATTACTGGTTTTTCTAGATATCTGGTTACGCATTAAAGCAGCATCTATTTAATCAGAGTTGTGGTATATATGTGACAGTGACATTGTCTCTGATGTATATTAATTTTTTGATTAGATTAAAAACCAGATCCAATCAATGACAATGATTAATTAGAGTTTGAAAGAATGTAATGGATGGGAAATCTTTAGAAATAAGAATTGCCAGTCTATTTCCTGTGCATAAAATTCAAAATTTTTAATATCTAATTAAATATGCTTCAATTTCAAATCTTAGATGTTAGTATCAAATCATACTATGCATGTTATGATGTTTCAAGTAATGCCCTTGTCAAACTTGTGCTATGTAAATATAGTATATTTTCTGGAAATATACTAAATAGGTCATTTGGAAATACAGAAATACAGTAAACTCTGTCCAAGGCAAAATTGATCAGGGCCAAGAAAATTTTCCATCATGGACAATATTCTGCTTTATCCCTCCCTTCTTTCCCCCCAAAAATGGAGCAAATGGTTGGGGTTTTTTTAGGTTCATTTTAGCACTTCTCAACTGTTCATTAAAAGAAAAATTTTTAATGAAATTAGACTTGTTATTAACTTTATTGTTTTTAGTATTCACAAATTATAATTTGAACACTAAACAGGGATATGTTTAAGAAAATTTTAAGTTCTTTAAAAGACCCTTCATGAAATAATTTATCTTTAAACAGGACCCTTCATAAAATTATTTATCTATTAAATAGACCTTTCACAGAATTTTTTCTTCTTCAAATTGAACTTTGCATGGAACTTAGTCATTTAAAAATAAAATCTGGCCTATAAATAGGTCGTTGAACTCACCAAGGAGCATATAACTTTGCTCTTCATATATAAAGGATAGAACCTGAAGACACTGATAATTTAAAATTCACAAAATTATGATTAGAATTTTCACAAATATAAGAAAAACTTCATAAAAACAAGACCCTGTGAGAAAAGTCTGGACAGACTCCAGCTAAAATAAATAATACCAAAACAAAATTGTTTCATTTTTAAAATTTATTGAAAATCACATTCACAAATACAATTACAACCTACTTCACATAGTTGTTTTGGGAGTTAGAAAACTATCTTTTACAGATGCTTAATTTTTCTTTTGGTTTTCCAAGCAGTCTTCAATAACACATTATAAGTCTGTTATTATCAGTATCATTTCTTCATTTCCTTAAAAAAGAAATTTGTTTGAAGTATCTAATGTTTTTCAAGGCATCCTGATATGTTTATATTCCATCACTGTTTTAAAAAATTTCAGAATCGCAATCATCTTCATTTGGACTGTCATTTTTCACATCCTGATACAGCTGCATTGAAATTTCTACAAAAATGTTAGTTTTGTAATGCATATTGCATTGTCAGTTGAAGCATAATCTGCTTCATTATTCTTTTCAGAGTTAGGTATGCATTTTAAACCAATTATCAAGCTTTGAAACTTATCTTCTATTAGCTTTTTAACTGATTAATTGTCGTTTTCTGAAGAAGGAATTGCAAATTTGGTTCTGCTAAAATGATGAGCAATCTTTTCCGAGAACATTGCTTTGCGAGATTCGGCAATCAGTATAATAGCATCTACAACATGGATGTTTTTTGTCAGTTCAATGGCTGAAGAGCAATCATCTAAAAATGCAATAATAAATCAAAACCAGGGTTCGCACGCCTCCTGAAAATCCTTGAAAACTGCTGAAATTCTATTTTTTCTTCAAGTTTCTTTAAAAGTCCTGGATTTTTCTTTCGGCTCCTAGAAATGAAAAAAAAAAAAAAAAAAAAAAAAAAACTCTTGAAAAGTATTAAAATTATGATATTTTAACTATTATTTTTTACCTTACTTTTAATTCTTAGAATATTAAACATTGAAAATTTTATTAATTTTGAAGAAAAATCGCATTAATTGTAATTATTTCGACATGAAGCAGTGTTAATTACATTATGTTTTAAGTAATAATTAACATTACAAATCATGTGAGAACATCAATTTCACATTTCAAAGCATGTGAGTTGAATTTAAAATTATGACTTAAATTTGAATTTCTGATAATTTCTGATAATTTCTGTAATTGGATTAATTTCTCTCTAATTATAATTGTAGACTACAATCATAGTTAAAATTAAATGGAAATTTAATTTTTTTCTATTACTCTTATAATGCATGGTAAATCAAAAATTTAAATCGAGTTTTTCTTGGTTTCTGTCCTTATTTTGTCTGTGTTTTTTGTACACAGAAGCAAATTAAAACTTAAACAAAACTTGAACACAGAAGCCAAAAAAAAAAAAAAAAAAAAAAAAAACTTAAGTAAAATTATTGGTATTCAAACAGAATGGACTGTATGCACATTGAAAATAATCTGCCTTCAGCATTCACCATTTTTGCATCAGAGCTCGGCCCTAATATTCAGTGGGGGGGAGCTTCTGCCCTCCTGAGTAATGTTAGCTGCCATAGCCTTATTGGATGAAATAAAAGCAAACTACAATGTATAAAAAACTTGAATATAATAATTATAACTATTAATATATTTTTTTTAAGTTTGGTTTTGGCTAAATTAAATTGGCTTTTGACTAAGCAGATATCTGGTAGCATCAACATCTACTCTATAAAAAGTTGAATTCCCACAAAGTTTTTTTTTTTTTTTTTTTTTTTTTTTTTTTTTTCCCCAACTACAGCACTGAATGTTATGCTCGTTAAGAACAAATTCTAAGAAATTTGAAATTTAGAAAGGTAAAATAAGTTCTAAATAACAAATTAGAAGGAATTGTTGGGGGATGTAAACAAGAAAATTGAAATGACTTTTAAGGTGTAAATACTTGCAATTAGAACAGTTTCTAAAAATTCAAATTGTAAAAGAATGCAAAAACAAAACAAAAAAAAAAAAAAAAAAAAAAAAAAAAAAAAAAGCTTAGTGCTGGGGCTAAAAACTTGAAATTTTGCATTGGTTATTTTTAAGGTGTAAATACTGTCTAAAAATGGTTTTAAAAAAAATTCACAGTTTGAAAAGGTAAAATGAGCTAAAACATTCTAAATTACCATTTAATTTGGAATTGTTAGGGCTTGAAACTTTAAATGCTTAATAATACTGATTTTCTTTTCAAACAATTATGAAACCTCATGCAATTTAAATGCAACACAATGGATTGTTTTGCATTGCAACTAGTATGGAATAAATTGTGTAAATATATGTATAAAACAGAGTATAGGTTGCTAGAAAATGTTTCTGAAAGTGTTTCAATTTTATACCCATGCATGGCTGTCTTGCACAATTTGCTTCCATAATTTTTTAACAATGTATATGAATATATATATATCTTGGATATATGTATATATCTTGGACTAATTCTTTTGACAGAAGTCCTAACATAAAGTATGCAACTATTCAAGGCAGATACCTTAATTTATCTTTGATTATTTATCTCTTAGTTCCAGTTATTGGTCGAAATTTCAGGTTGTGTGTGTATTTCATTCCTTAAAAATTTCTTGGCTAATTATAAAAATAAAATTAGAAAAAAGAGCCTCAAGTGCATTTATATCTGCCTTCATCTAATCTTATGAAAATTTTAAGACTTCTCGTGTGATGTATTTCTTTAGTCCATTGCCAGCAAAAACAAAGAGACAAACATCTTTCTTTTATTAATTTAGATAATTGTATTTCTATATAATGTCTGAGCTTATGCTTCCAAATTTAATTTATGAACTTATGCTTGTACATACTTTTAAAAATGTGACTGCACAATATTAGAGTTTATTATAGAAAGAAATAATCACTGGACTTTACTGATTCGCTACATAAAATTCTATTAAGCCCCTTGAACACATTAAAGCCTAATGTTGAATCAATGTAATAGCATATTTGCCAATACGTTTGTTGTTTACACATTAGTAATTGTGAAGAGAAATCTTAACTTACTTTGATGACAAATACTCCGCAATAAAATAAGATAAATAAAATATTTTTATTCTGTAAATGTAGTGAGAAATACAATATTTCCATTTTAAAAAGAAAAATAATTTAATCGTTTATGGGTAACACTTTGAGTAACCCCTTCTCTAGAATATAAACCAAACTTACTCTGTGGTTACCAAATTTTTTAGCCTAATATGAAAATATAATATACTAAAAATTAAATGAGCAACAGTACACAAACAAAAACCATAAAATCGTTGATTAGATATTTTATTTCTGGTTGTTCCAACTGACAATAAATAAAGTTTAATGCAATTTTATTTATTTATTATGTGAAATAAAATAAAATTGTGATAAGCATTCGGTTGTTGTTTTCTCAGGACAAGAAAAATTTATACATTAGCCTGTCAGGGATTCAAAAAAAGTTATTTGTTTGTCCTGTAGGCCTTTAATTTGTTTTCAAATCAGCGGCCCGAATGTATTTTGGGGGATCTTAGACAGAGACCCTCAAAGATTTTGAATTTTTGTTGCATTTTTTTAGCTTACTTCTTTACCAAATTTTTGTTATTAGGGAGATTTTTGTGAATATCACTGCCATTTCACCTGATTAATTATTTTTTTTTAATCTGTGTATATATATATATATATTCTTTTATTAATTTTATTTTATTTTATTTATTTATTATTTTTTTTAAGTTATCAATTTCATTATTTTTAGAAACACAAGAATGAAATAAATAGACTAGAAATAGAAATTAAAGAAAAGGAATGTAATCTCCGTAAAGAAATTCAACAGCTTGAAAACAGATTGAGTGTTCTTGATACTCTTAATAAGGTAATTAACATTTTCTTTGTAAATAATGTGTTTTTAATGTATTTTCTTACTTTTAAACTTTTTTATTACATTTTACCAGTTTTTATTTTATTATTATTATTATTATTGTAAAAAGTATTTGTGCATGAATTGTTTTCCCACTATGGCAAAAAGGTTTTGTTTTTTATCCTTAATTGACATTCACTTTAAATATTTAATTTTTTTCTCTCATTAATAATCTTATGCTCATTTCACTTAAATAAAAATTCAACTTTTTAAAATTATACATTTAGTCCAGAAAAAATAAATATAATAATACAGAAAATCATTAATATTAATAATAATTTATATTTGAATAAATGCTATTAAATTATTAAAAAGCTTAGGTTTTCACTGCATATGAGTTATAAACATCTGAATTTTTTAATGCTCTTGACAACTTTTATTGATATATAAATAAATATAATGAACACTAATTGAGTGTTAACTCAGTGTTTATTACATGTGCTTTCTGCTATGCTGTATTTGGAGAATGATGATCTCAGCAATATTTAAGCAGCAAAACTTATAAAAACAAACAAGTTAGCTCAAAAAATTATATTACTGGGAGGCATATTCCTCAAACACAGCCAACAGCTTACGAGGTATAGTGGTGAACATTGCGTAAAATAAATTGAGGAATATCGTTTACGAAGAGTAGGAAAATTCTATCTAGAATAAATCTTAATTTAATCTTAATTATTCCAAAAGAAAGTAATTATCAACTGAAAAATAAAAAGATTGACTCACCCAGGGATGATAACACAGAGATGACACTCATATACTGAACTTAAAATTTTATTAGATCACGCACATTAAAATACTGGATCATGGCCACGATCATAGATACTAAAAAAAAATACAAATCAGGGAATATTAACATTGTTCCCTGGTAGATGTTTCCTTTTGAGTAGTAGTAAGTAGAAGAATGTCTAATAGTTCAATTTTCGGAATGTCCATTAGCAGATCAAGAGATCATTTATGTAGAACCCATAGGATGTCCAGACAATTAAAGATGATTACACGCCCGTTGCGATGTACTAGCAACGTTACCGTGGCACCAGAGATACTAATGATAAAGTCCGGTAAACTCTGGCCCCGGAGATGGAAAGTATCAAGTACTCGTCCAAATCAGAAAGCTGCCGGTAGCAATTCAGTCAACTTCATCGACGAAGGTGAGAATAATGACAGCAACAGAATCACAACTTTGTAGAGGTTGCAGCTTTACTAGACTGGTAGGGAGTGGAGACCTAAAGGATGTGATGGTAGAATAGACAATTTCTAAAATTTGGCTCGAGGCACGGTTTATTTAAAATTGGTGGGATTTCAAGCAAAAATATAAAAGTAAATCTTCTTGTGCGAAACTAAAAATCTTAGCTTCTGCCAAAAAAAAAAAAAAAAAAAAAAAAAAAAAAAAAAAAACCCACTCAAGCTATTGCTTCTGAACACCAAGCCATTGCTTCTAAACACCAAGCCATTGCTTCTAAACACCAAACCATTTTTTCACACCAGCCGAAAGGCCGGCATGCTTACGTGTTCTCAATCTGCACTCTCCCGTGAATCTGTCAAATAAATCAGAGTTTGCTCCTGCCCTCTCCTCGAGACACACCCTCACAGCCAATCAGACAGCAGCTTCTCTCTGCTTCCAGAAAGGTCTCGAAAATGATGTGTCATCCGGAGGGGCGAATGCTGAGTTTTGGCGGGCAATTTGTACCAAATAGAATATTGTAGAAGCCTGTAGAACATTTCGAATCATGATGAGTCATATTAAGCTAGAAGAGACATCGGAAAAAAAGATAGTGATGTGCCATTTTGAAAAGTTAGCCAGCATCATTTAAAAATACTGAAACCGAGATTGATTTTAAAATCGCATAAATTGCAAACTGTTTGATTAAAAAACTGAGCGATTACGTTAAAATAATTTATATTTAAAAATAAGACTGATTAATATGATTTCGAGAGTGAATAACCGATATTAAAAATAATTTAGAAAAATATTATTACCTGATAGATTGCAATTACTATTTTGTAATATAGGAAAGCTACGATGTTTAGACTGAAAATATTAGATTTAATTGATTTATTAATGAAATTATAAAAAAATAAGATTACGTTTTTTGAATAGACTATTAATTAATTAATTTTTTCTTAAAATAATGATCGGAATTTTCAAAAAATAAAAACACTGCCTGAAAATTACCTACACATCCTAATACTTTCCAATGAGATATTTCAAGTTTTGGGGAAAAGAAAGTTATCAAATTTTATTCTATATTTCAAAAGATGCCATTTTTCTGCCAAATGGTGGATATCTGTTTTGTTTTGATTTTAAGAATTTGCGATTTTTGTCAAATGATCACTGGAAAAAAGCAATTTTCATCATTATCCCCATACCTCTTAATCATTGTTTATGATTATGTCAGATGTATTAGTGGTGGTACAATGACATTTTGCAATATAACACAATCATGGGTTTCATTACCATAAAATGACTGCAAACTGTTATAAAAATTCAAGTTACTTTATTATTACGTTAGATCTTTCATTTACGACAGTGGCAAGCAGAATGTAAGATTACAAAAACATTTTGTGCCAACATCATACAGAATCGAAGCCAATTTGAAGCAATGGGAGCATTTTAAATTATTAATGAAATATAGCAGGGAAACTATATATCATTCATTTATCATATTAACCCCATAATCACACTTGGGAGCGACAACAATTTATTGTATTAAAACAGACAGATATACCTCTATCATAAATTTATTGATTGAAAAATAATATAATAACTAGGTGATAACTCATGTTAATAATTTTATCAAATGAGCTGTCAAAATTACAATCATAAATTATATAGATCACTTTAAATTTATATGGAATATGATGAGACAATAATTATCTTAAATCATTTTGTATTTTTAGTTCCCTTTGATGTAGCTGTTGAGAAGAGAGGAAATGATTCAATCAGTTTTATATTTTATTATTTATGTCAGCACAAATAAAAAGAAAATTTATGACCACCTAATAAACATGATCAAATGTGTTTGACCATGAGAAGGAAATTACCTTTTTTAAAGAATAAAAACTGTTATGCATATTTTGAATGTATGATTGAAAAAGGAAATATTTTATTTAAAGAATAATATATAATGCTTCATTATTGTCGCATGTAAAATTTAAAAATTAGTAAGACTGAAGATTTTTTTTTCTTTTTTCTTTCAAAGCTCTACAAACTGGATAAACACCGAAATAGTAAAAATTTCAACTTATTTTTCTTCTCTTCCCTCATAATTTTAACCAACACTAACACTAGTATATTAGTCAGCCCGGACTCAGAGTTGAGGTCGTTAAAATTTCCAGAATCGGAGTCTTCCATTTTCCCCACCAACTCTGCAACCCTGATTAAAACTATCTCGTTTACAATTATATTAGCTGCAGTTTTGGGAAAATTCTTATATTTTTGGACAGTAAATCTAGTTGTTAGTATTGAAGACTCTGTCTTCATTTACAGTTTTTTCTATCCTGGAATTTAAAAAGTAATTTCCATGTAAAAAGAAAAAAAAAAGTTACAAAAATGATTGGCAAATACATATTTAATTGTAGGAATTCTTCATGCAGTTTTTTTTTTTTTTTTTTTTTTTTTTTTTGGTGTGTGTGTGTCAGTGTTTGTTTACATTTTTTTTTACCATGTCTTGACAAAATTTTATTTTTTTTATTATTATTGTTATAAATGCCATTTTTATTCAATTTCAGTATTGTTTATTTTAACATGTTTTAAACATTCTATTTTTTTTTAATAATAATATATATGTGACATTTTGAGATAGGAGCCATTTATATTATTTGCAGGTTTCCCCATGTTATGTCACAGAAGTCGAGGCGAGATAAAAATTAAGTAAAATAATAAACATAGAAACTTCATTAAGTTACACAATTGCTGCTCCAAAAGATTTATTTAAATGCAATCATATGCCGAGGGAAAATGCTGTTTCCTTCTTTTTCACATGTAAACAGAATCCATGTCCATCGTCGAGATTAATTTAATTCAGACGATAATTTTTAATTTAAAAAAATTATTATTTAACTAATTTATAATCGAACACTGAATTCGATATCCTGCAGAAAGGGGTCCCTCAAAATTTATAGCAACAGTAATAATGCTGCATATCTTATATATCTTATATCTGCTATATTCTCACTAAGAGTGTAATTTATACTATATTTCATTATAGAAATCATAATGATAATAATAATAAAACGAGTATAATCAAAAGAAAATATCACTGTTTATTATTGATAGGGAAAATATTGGTTGAGGATAAAAATAATTGCATAGCAATTAAATAATTTTCTTATCTTCTAATAGTACAAGAAAGTATTTTTTGCTAGCCGAAAGTATACATTAAAAAATAATAATAATAATTCCAAAATCCAATAAAATTAAATCTAACTATTTAGAAAATGGATACTCAACCAGTATTTCCTTACAATAATTCCTCTCTGATACTCTTTTACAAAATTGTCAAGTTTGGTTATAAGTTTTATATATTAAATGTAGAGTAATGTTTTATCAACCTTTAATAATAAAACAAATAGGAATAAAAGGTGTCATTCTTAATTGAGAAATGGAAATAAAGATAATTTACATTTGAAAAACTTTTGATTTCTGTAGTTTTCACAATCACTGAAAATCACATATCAAGTTATAGGTTTGTGTAAAATCATCAAATTTTATAACTGTTATCGTGAAAATATCTGTTGAATAAATAGCATAATACTAATGTAAAATAAATTAGTAAATATGGTTAGAATTAAATACACTTAAAATTAATTTATCAACATCAATTTGGAAGTTTCTACAATCAAAGTGTACACCTTATGCCTGCATAAGGAGCCCAATTTAACCCCAAAAACCAGTAATATTCTTGTAGCACTCCAAGAACATACCTGCTAATGTTGAAAATTCTGGTGATAAAATATTTAAAGAATAAGAATTAAAATTTAATCTACTGTCTTGACTTTAGTTTGATCTAGTGATTGTGATTATATTTGAGGTTTTGTTTGTTTTTTGGGTTGTTCATGAAACAATTTAAAAACGTCTGGTGAAAAATAGAGTCTTAGTTTAGAAACATGCACAATAACTGAATTCTGCCCTGTCTCATAATTAAATTTATCTATTTCATATGTTACATCGGAAAGTTTATTTATAATTTTGTATGGTCCGGATAAAGTAGGTTCTAATTTTTGAGTGTTAGGGTATTTAAGCTCTTCATAAATTACAGAATCTTGTATCTTTAATGGAGATTCGACACAATTTCAATCATAGAGTCTTTTACTTTTAAGGTGAAATTCACGAGTTTGCGCGTTTGCAATTTTAAGGACTTTGCCTACTAGTTATGTTTACATTCTGGTTGTCTCACACAAAATTATTATCCACCCTTTTAAAAATCTGAATCAGAATTATCATAAAAAATGTAACTATATTCTGCTGTTAACCTTAACCAGAAATTCTATCTTAAAAAGAAATTGTAAATATTATAGTTATACTTAAATTGGAATCAACTTTTTAATTCTATTATTTTATAAATCATAAACAGATATAAAAATTTTAATGATAGATAATTTCTTACTTAAAATCACAAAATTTACTGAAAAAATTAATTATATTTATTAGTGAAAATTCTAGCAGCAACTTTGTATAGTTCCATCTTTCTTACTGAATTTATATAAATTATAAGAATCCAGGAAGTAAAGCTCACTGCCACCAGAAATCCTAACAAATAAAAGAAAAAACATATATATTAACTTAGTTTTCTAGCTGAAATATCTAGTAGGAACATTATCATGAAAATACTGCATTCTGAGAATAGTTCTTTATAACTAACAAATGTCAATAAATTAAAAAATGTACTTTTTTGAAATACTTGAGCTTCTAAGTTCTGTTATACTTCATTATTATTACAAACATTTTTAATTGTGCATAAAAATATCTTAATAATCTTTAATAAGAAACAGTAATTGTCTTAAGAACATCATACTCCTCAATTAAATCATTAAGAACAAACATGTTTTCTCTTCAACAAGTAATAATAATAATACTCATATAGATAAATAAATAAGACTCGCAGAAAAATAAACAAATAAATAAATAAACCTTCACAAATAGAGAATAAATAATCTACACAAATACATAAAAAGGATACAAATAATACTCAATTAATTCTGAAAATAACTCACTATTAAGAAGAAATTCTCAAGATGTTCTTAGGGGGACAAGAACCCTGAAAATTATCCAAGTAATCAGCAATTGACGATTAATATTATTTGCAGATTTCCCCATATTATGTCACAGAAGTCGTGGCGAGATAAAAATTAAGTAAAATAATAAACGTAGAAACTTCATTAAGTTACACATATATTAGCTGCAGTTTTGGGAAAATCCTTATATTTTTGGACAGTAAATCTAGTTGTTAGTATTGAAGACTCTGTCTTCATTTACAGTTTTTTCTATCCTGGAATTTAAAAAGTAATTTTCATGTAAAAAGAAAAAAAAAGTTACAAAAATGATTGGCAAATACATATTTGATTTATTTAATTGTAGGAATTCTTCATGCAGTTTTTTTTTTTTTTTTTTTTTTTTTTTTTTTTTTGTGTGTGTGTGTGTGTGTGTGTCAGTGTTTGTTTACATTTTTTTTTTAACATGTCTTGACAAAATTTTATTTTTTTTATTATTATTGTTATAAATGCCATTTTTATTCAATTTCAGTATTGTTTATTTTAAAATGTTTTAAACATTCTATTTTTTTTAAAATAATAATATATATGTGAAATTTTGAGATAGGAGCCATTTATATTATTTGCAGGTTTCCCCATGTTATGTCACAGAAGTCGAGGCGAGATAAAAATTAAGTAAAATAATAAACGTAGAAACTTCATTAAGTTACACAATTGCTGCTCCAAAAGATTTATTTAAATGCAATCATATGCCGAGGGAAAATGCTGTTTCCTTCCAAAGCAATATTCTATAAAAAACATTCATCTAGCTTTTAAATCGTTCAAACCTGAAAACATCGAATAAAAGATTCCATCTCTGGGCCTCTTCACTCAAGTCAATAAATAAAAAGCTTCTAGAACTTTCTCTAATCTCTAACCATAATTTTCACACGTAAACAGAATTCATTTCCATCTTCGAGATTAATTTCATTCAGACATTAATTTTTAATTAAAAAAATTATTATTTTACTAATTTATAATCGAACACTGAATTCGATATCCTGCATACAATATTTTGAAACAAAAAAAAGGAAAAGAAGTGAATTTATTGATACGCACAAATATTAAACGTTGAAGGGGGGAAATAAATAAATTAAAATAAGGATATTTTTTGAAAGGTATGGTTTTGGAATAAATTTAATAAGACTTTCTTAAAAAGAGTTGATAAATATTACAGGGAAAAAATGAGTTTTATTTGGGATATTAAGAATATTTTTAATTTAGAGCCATCTTTTTTAATTTACGCATATTGGAATAAATGTTTTTTAAGGCGAATTAAGAATTTATATTGTTTCCATAAAGATTAATAGATTAGATCTAGAAACAAGATTTTAATTTAATAAGTTGAATTAAGTACTAGGGTGGTGCGAAAAAACAAAAGTTTTTATTTCCGAATCGCTATAGTGCAGAAAAGTTGCAATTGGTAAATACAAGAAAAACTAAAAAAAAAAATTTTGAAATCGGACCATTATCTTCCGATTGCGCAAACCACCTAAAAATTCAAAAAAATTTAAAAATTCCGATTTTTTCACAATTTTTTTTAAAATATTACATATACACATATTTTATCACTATAGTGATAAATATATGCATATTGTACTGTTTAATAATAATAAAAAAAACAAATTGCGTTTAAAGAATATCTTCCGATCGCGCAATCTCATTAAAAATCGGGAAAAATTCATTTTTCAGTGATTTTTGATATATTAAGAAAATAATTAAATAAGCTGAGTTTGCAGTCTCATGTTAAAATTTAAATGTAAATTAATACTATTGAGCATGTTATGCTATTTTTGAACAACCGAGATCTTGAAACAACGAGATCGCTGCAAGGTTTAGTAGTTCTTCAAGGTTTAGAGTTTTGAGCACATCCTGTTAGCCACGTTGCGAAAAATTGTTGAAGTCACCTTACGTGTCCACATGCTTCTGTCCCCAACCTCGTCCACTTGCACAGAGCGCCATTTCGTATCAGAGAGCCCGTGAACGAATTTCGTTTGTTAACTGGATGTATTGTTTTATTAAAAATACATTAACATGTGACAGGGACACGGATCTGGACACGTCGTTGACAAAGAAAATTACTAGACAATCTTTTCATTGTCCTATATTCGGTCATCCAAGAGATTTTCTGCCAAATATTCTTCCAACACACGAAGATGTTCTTCAATGCTACCTTGAGGAGAGGTCTCTATTAGCAAGTAAATTCAACATCATTAAAGTGAGTTTCTCATTTTTCAGATATACAGTGGCACAAAAAATAAAATATATTTATTAGAAGGCGTCAATCCCAAAAGTGTTTGATTGTAGAATCATTTAGCTAATTAATGCCTACTACGATAGTATTCTAAACTAACGAAATCTTATATTCGAGACAAGGAATAGCCAAGCCTTATAAAAAAGTTTGATGAATTTAAAAAACAAGAAACTCAACTGTGGGATATTTCAGCCTGCAAACGTGTAATGAATTTATATTGCTCCTGTAAAAAGTCACCAGATATGAAGGAGTGTCTAATTGAGACTAATTGTACGTCTCAAAAACACAACAAAATTCCAGTCATTGAGCATAGATTTATCTACCTCCACAGAAAGGACGGAACGGGAAAAATTGGTACTAAAGTTTTAAAAAAAAGAAAAAAAACTGAGTACAAGACTTGGAAGACGAAACTATATATTGAAAAGGCAACCTTCCAAATTTGTTGAAGCGAAAATAAAAGACCTTGAGCATTTAGATGAAATACATGAGAATTTTAATGCTAATGTAGGTATAGGTAAAATATCATTACCATGACGGATACAGCCTATCAGATTTAAGAAGAAATTACCATGGCAAATGAAAGTGGAGTTACAATCTACATCTTTACATTGTGATCGCAATGGTGTATCTGACAGTGCAGGTGCTGCTAAAGCGTTGAGTGCACTAGAAGATATTCCTGTAATAACTAAAGAGATGCTTTTCAAGTTATTGACCTATACAAAATTAGAAGAAAACAAACAGAAAGAAAAAAAATTACGGCAAAGTCAAGTGGAATCAGAAGAACCACATGACATACATTTTGATGGAAAAAAGGGCGATTATTTAGTTATCCTCCTCAGTCCTGAGACAAATATCACGATGGACAACATACACTGTTTAAAATTACTATAAACCATCTTCAAACATGTGTCATTCTACATATCAATGCGTGTTATATGGACGCATTTATTGAAAAAGTCTAGAAGTATTTTTAACGATTTTAGAAGTATTTAAAATTTTTTAAAGGATTTTCTTTAGTTTCTCGTACAGGCGCTATATTCGTGAAGAATATTTGACAAAAACTCTCTTGGGGATGACAAAATATAGGACAATGAAAAGATTGTCTAGTAATTTTCTTTGTGAACGACGTGTACAGATCTGTGTACCTGTCACATGTTAATGTATTTTAAATAACACAATACATCTAATTAACAAACGAAATTCGTTCACGGGCTCACTGATACGAAATGGCGCACTGTGCAAGTGGACGAGGCTGGGGAGAAAAAAGGATGTGGACACATAGGGCGATTAGTTTCGCAACGTGGCTAACAGGAGTTGCGCGAACTACTAAACCTTTTTGCCCTGCAGCGATCTCGTCGTGGTAAGATCTCGATTGTTCAAAAATAGCATAACATGCACAATAGTATTAATTTACATTTAAATTTTAACATGAGACCACAAATTGAACTTATTTAATTATTTTGTTAGTGCATCAAAAAACACTGAAAATTGAATTTTTCCCGATTTTTAATGAGTTTGAGCGATCGGAAGATATTCTCTAAACGCAATTTATTTTTTTTATTATTATTAAATAGTACAATATGTAAATATTTTTCACTATAGTGATAAAATATATGTATATGTAATATTTTTAAAAAAATTCTGAAAAAGTCGAAATTTTTCAATTTTTTTGAATTTTTAGGTGGTTTGTGCGATCGGAAGATAATGTCCGATTTCAAAAACAATTTTTTAGTTTTTCTTGTATTTACCAATAGCAACTTTTCCGCACTATAGCGATTTGGAAATAAAAACTTTTGTTTTTTCGCACCACCCTACTAAGTACAGAATATTGTTAAAAGGAAATTAATATAGTGTAAAGGTTAATTTTGGTGAAATTTTTTTTTATTTGTAATATATATATATATATATATATATGTGTGTGTGTGTGTGTTTAAATTTTGAAGTAAAATCAATGCACAAAAGTTTTGTATGATAAAAAGATTAAGTTTAGTTTTTTTCTTTGTCACATGGCTTCAAAAATCTAGGTGCTAGCGAGCTGCCTCTTACTACTAAAATTTAAAAGTTTTCTTTGCTTAAAATTTAATAGCATTCTTACAAGAATTTTGCTTAAAATATAGGACAAAAAATAATGAAATAAATTTAGCAGTGAGAGACTGCCTGCTGGCACTTAGATATTTTGCAGCCCTGTATATGCATATACATATATGTATATATAAAATATTTTTGTGTACAATTTTTTTCCATTTAGGAATTTTATTTGTCAACTTAATCATATTTTATTATTAAAATAGGAACTTCAGGATAAGAATTACAGAGCGGAATCTGCAATTGGAGATCTAAAGTCCAAAGTATATTCTCTTGAATGTGAAGCAAAAAAATTGAAAGAAAGTCTTCAAAGTTATAAATCTAAGTGTGATAAACTTCATTCTGATGCTAGAGACAAAGAGTCTCACATACACCAGCAACAAGAAGTAATTAATGATTTACAACAAGAAATAAAAAGTAAAGAGCAATCTATTTTGAAGCTAAAGGACCGGATTGAATCTGAAATTGAACTAAACGTGAGTTTTTTATACAAATTGTTAAATTTCTAATTTTTCTAATCATAAGTTTATTTTTTGTTAATCATAGTATATTTAGGAGAGAATATCAATGAAGTATCAATTAATTTTATTACAAACTGCAAAGATACTTATAGAAAACTGTTTTAGTCAGAAGTATTTAACTTATATGTGTTCACAGAACTATTTATTTGTGCGCAGCCAAGAAAAATTACTGAGAACTTTTCCTCTTCGATATGTACTCCTCATTTGCTTTGCTAAAAATCAAAAAATAAATAAACTTTAAAATAGTTGAGTTATTATACGTAAAAAGCATTTAATAGGGAAAATTACATGATAATTAAAGCAATACATTTAAAATATGATATTTAAAACAATTTTCTTACAGTGCAGTAATGAAAATATGTCATTTTTCTCAAAGTTAATCACTTTTTCTGACAAATAGTTCTACAGTGATGACCAAAAGTTTGTGAGGCAAGGAAAGCTGTCTAAGTCAATTTTTGTCAGAAAATTTGACTAAAAATGTGCTTTTTATTTGTTTCAAACTATAGCTATTCTTGCATCTTCATTTATACAAGGTATTTTTGAATTTTTATTATCATTTGTGCCGATGTTTTAACTTATAATTTGACACTCCCCCCCAAAAAAAGCCAAACACAAGGATGATTTATAATCCACAAAACTTTCGGTCCTTAAGTGTGCAGGTCAGATTTCACAGAGTTGAGAATATTGACAATTTTCTGCTGTACACTGGTCTGGTTTTAAACTCTGATGATAAAATTTTTTGGGCTCTCAGATTTCAAATTGTCACACCTAGGCTCTGAAAGGAAAATCCTAACTTATATTTAGTCTGCATTCATATGATTTTTTTGGAACATTTAAACCATAGTTATTTTTGATAGCTGTAAAAATTACTGTTACTGACATTGAGCATGCATCCTTTATTTAAAAAACCACATTTAGAAATTATTTTGCTTAAGTAAAGTATTGTTAATTAAAAAAAATCTTTATTATGTGCATTATATGTCACTGTTGTTTGTTTTAATCACTTTGTTGTCATATTCACTTGTCACTTTTTCTGGTCTTTTTGTCAGTTTTTTTAGGTGCATTCGTAATTATGTAAATACGTAGCACCTATAGTTGTCGTTCAGTCTGTCCGTCTGCATATAACAACGTAAAAACTACCCAATCAAATCGTTTGAAATTTAAAATATATAATTGTTACATAATTTTGTCAAGTCATTTCAAATTTTATGAAAATCGGATGAATAGATCAATTACAGGGACAATCAAAAGGATTCCGTTACATTGCGGTCAATGGGGGAAAAAGTTTCAAATGCATTTTAATCGTTTGAAATTTAAAATACATAATTATTACATCATTTTGTCGGGTTATTTCAAATTTTATCAAAATCGGATGCATTATTATTATTATACCGCAGACCAGGCCCCTGCCTGCCGGGCAATATGCCTAGCTTAACGAGTTTTTTTACCTGGCTGCGGGGCAGAAGCCGCTTGATTGCACAAGCTGAGATCTACCTGAATGTAGCTGCATCGCTATTATTAAATATTAGTTACTATCCTGGCCTGTTCTAGGTTATTTTTAATTATCTGATTGGGTTCATTCTTACGATGTTGTAATTGGAAGGGAATAAAGAGAAAGGGGTAACGCTAATTCTTCCACAGAGCTCATACGAGCTGCCTATACGACAACCGATACTCGAGTTTGATCTCGTAATTTAGAGCCTTGATCGGATGACGAGATCTTCACCTGACAAGGCATCCCCAGAGGTATAATTCACAGGTAACTTGGAGGACTTTGCACCCACGACGGATTTTACATGCACCAGGTGCCGTTAGCGTACATGGTGGGTTTTTAGCTAGCGGTGAGCCTCAAACCCACGATCTTTACGTCTATAAGCATGACGCTCTGCCATCTGGGCCACCGCTGCCCATATATTCCTATTTGTCTTATATTCATTTTTCATATCTTGGTAGTTGATGTCACATGTATTGGTTGTTGTAGTCACAATCGGGATTACCAGTTGATATTTTCTCTAATAGTTGTAATTAGTTGATATTTTCAATTTGTTCACTGGTAAGGTATCGTTTTCTTGGTGCGCTATAGGGTGGAGCCTGTTGGTCGGCCTTTAGTTCGTCTATTATTTTTAGAGATGTCTATTTCTACATAAAGTATCACTTACACTTTTCTTTGTTGGCTTTTGCTTATTTCTGTGATATTAAGCTCGATGGCTATCAATTCATCCATTTAATTTGTTATCATGGCTGTTATCACTTCGTTTGTATTCATGAATGGGCTCGTGAGCCACCAGTTCATCTCTAAAAGACTACCACTTTACTACAGCGCAGATAGCTCGATTTTTATGGTGCATTTGAATGCCAGTTATTTATATTTTAAATTTTTTTTGTGCACACAATGCTTTTTTATTTGGTGCAGAAAAATAGTTCTTTTAAAGCCCTTTTTTTTTTTTTTTTTTTTTTTTTTTTTTGGTTCAGAAAAAGTAAAGTTCTTTTAATGCCCTTTTTTTGTTTTGTTGCAGAGATAGAAAACTTCTTTTAATGCTCTCTTATTTTATTTTTTTTTTTTTTCCGTGGAAGAAATGGTCTTCTAATGTCCCCTATTTTTTGGGGGTGGCGGGATTGAGTAACGCAGGGTGCTATTTATTGCTGTTTAATTTTTTGTAATACTCTGCATTTCAACTCATACTCATGTAATGATGTGTGGATGGGGAGAGAGGCTTGATTAGTTTTGCCACAATTTAGTGCGAAATTAGGTCTATGTTATTTATAAGCCATCTGATCACTGCTTTGCCTTTTGCTTGTAGGTGTTTATTTTGGGCTAGCTGTTTGTGCCAAAGTTGTTCGTTGTTTGGTGTTATGTTGACCAGGTGGAGTGTTTGTGTGAGTGGGCAAGCTGTGAGGTAATGTTTGCATGTACCTATTAACCCGCACTCGCATTCTGGTGTTTCTACCAAAGCAAATCTATGTAGATATGCTGGAAAGGCGCCATGACCTGTGTAGATTTGAGAAAGTAGCTTGCAGCTTACTAATCTGTGTTTATCGACTTTAGGGAAGTATTTGTATGTCAGCCTGCCCTTGTCCCCGTAGTCCCACTCGAACTGCCATTGTTTTATTGTTAGCTCTTTAAGTATCCTCTTTAGCGTTGTTATTGGTTTCTCTATATGATAAGGGATTTCATTGTAAGGGTTTAGTGCTGCTTGTTTGGCTAATGCATCAGCATTCTCGTTTCCTTCGATACCAATGTGGGCCTTGACCCAGCTGATTTTAAATTTATTATTTGATTTTTTTATTGTTTGTTGTATTGTATCTATTATTTCATTTACATTAAATGGTTTACTTAATGCTTGTATGGCTGACATGCAGTCCGAGCGTATGCTGTAATTCTGACCTGTGGTATTACCCCATTCTGCTGCTTTCAGTATGGCCAGTAGTTCGGCTTGGAAAACACTGTTGCACTTTCTTAGTGGCATTGACCATGTCTTGATTTTTTGCTCATTTTTGTATGCTACGAAAGCCGAACCCGTAGCACCTGATTCCAATTTAGAACCATCTGTGTATATGGCTATGTCTCTTTCATTGTATCCTAACCGTGGTTCTACTGTTTCTGCTGGATGTTTGCTCCAGAGATTGATCTTTTTGGCATAATCTGTGTGATGTATAGTAACGTTGTGTATGTTTATTGTTCTGCGTAATCTCGTGACTGTGCCGTAAGCTGCTTCGTATTGTACTTGAAGATGAATTGGAATCAAGCCTGAGAGAACCTGAAGTGCCGCCGTTGAGGCTGTCCTATAAGCCCTGACTATGGCCAATGCAAAGTGCCTTTGGCAGTTAGATAAAACTTCCTTGCTGCGCCTATTCAAGTTGTGTCCCCATATTGAGGCAGCGTAGGTCAGTGTTTTCTCCACTACTGTCCTATACCAAATTTTAATTATGTTGGGTTGTAGACCCCATCCTTTAGAGACCATTCGCCCCATCATCCAAAATGATTTTCTAACTTTCTTTGTTTGTTGTTGGCATTGCGTGAGCCAGTTAAGATTCTTGTGTATCATTACCCCTAAGTATTTAATTTGTTCTTTGGCCTCTAACTTTTTACCATTGAATTCTATGCCCCCTATCTTGTATGAGTTTTCGGTTGGGAGATTTCTTGTGTGACCTCTGTTTAAGTATAATACTTCTGTTTTGTCCCAATTTATTGTTAAACAATTATTTGTTATCCATTCGTTAAATTCTTTTAATATTTTATTTGCTAGTCTTACAAGTTCTTCTTTTGTTTTTGCTCTTAAAATTAGCATAAAGTCGTCCGCGAAAGCCTGAATTCTGACATTTTTACCCCATTGCTTTTTAAGTGCTGTGTCTGCTATTAGAAGCCACAGTAATGGCCCCAGGCAGCTACCTTGTGGGCAGCCGCCAAATGTTTGTTTTGTTACTTTTATACCATTTTCTTCTAGAGTTACATATCTATTTTCCAGAAAACTAATGATCCAATTAATTAAGTATGTGGGGCAGGGAGACTGTTTCAGATTTTTAGCAATTATTGGCCATCTTATATTGTCAAATGCGCCTTTAATATCCATTGAAATTAGTAGTGTTTGATATTTTTCTTCTTTATCCTGTTTAATTTTTTTAATAAGTTCGTCTAGTGCATGTTCTGTTGAAAATCCTTGTTTAAACCCGTATTGTTTGTCGCTCCAGAAATTTCGTTTTGTAAAATGGTAGTTGATTCTACCGTGGATTATTCTTTCTAATATTTTACTGAATGCTGGTAATAGGCATATTGGTCTGTAATTTTTTGGATCTTTGGGATTTTTACCCGCTTTGTGAAACAGTACTGTGCCTATTTTAAAAGATTTTGGAAAATAGTTAAAGTTGAGGCATGTATTGAATAGTGTTAGTAAAAGTTGTGGCGATGCATTGTGTATTCTTTTAATTAAGTTATAATCTATGTAATCGTACCCTGGAGCCTTGTTTTGCTTTATATTTTTGATTATTCTGTTTAGTTCCTGTTTAGTTATCTCAGGTGGGTTTGAGTCGTTAAATCTGGGTGGGGCTGGTAATAGCTTATGTTCTATAGTCCGGTCTGTTAGATACAGGTTATTTAGAAAGTGATTAAGAGTTTCTTTTATTGTTACTGTTTTTTTGTCTGATAAAATGTTTACAAGTCTTGGAAGTTTTGTAACTTTGCCAGAGGCTAGTTTATATTGGGAGCCGTATGTGTTTGTTGCATCCTCACAGAATTTTTTCCAGGTTTTGATTTTTGTTTTTTGGACCAATTTTTTAAGGTTAGCTCTTTCTTTTTTGTATTCTATATGCTGTTTTGATTTTAATTCTTCGTCTTTTTGCTTTTGGTATCTTCTCCTGAAGGCCCTAACTCTATTTCTTGCTATTTTAATTTCATCTGTCCACCATGGTGGGGCTGTTATATCAGGCGTTGATCTTTTTTTATAGCATTTAAAAGCTACAGTTGTAATTTCATTTTGAAGTCTGAGTGTAGTGTTATCTAATTGATCTATATTCGATACTTGTTTTAACTCTTTAATATATTTGTTTCCAATTTTTTTAATGTTTTTGTCAAATTTTATGTGTTTTCCGTGTTTTGTTTCTAATCTGTGTCTATGGTGGCTGCTATTGTCATGTTGAATTTTAAATTTTATGAATTTGTGATCACTGTGGGATTCATCATCGCTGACTTTCCATTCTTTAATTTTATCTCCTAGTTTAAGAGTTGCTATTGTTAAGTCTGGCCATCCCTTAATTTCTCTTTCATTTCTCATTGTGCGAAAAGAGGCGGGGGCACCTGGTGGGTTCTGGACAAACATTGAATTCAGGAGGATGAAATCTGTGAGTTTATGGCCTCTGTCGTCGATATCCTTATATCCCCATGTTTGTGAGTGTGCATTAAAGTCTCCCACTAGTAAGATTTCCCCTTTTGCTAGCTTCAGAGTATTCTCAATTTCTGATAGTACCATTGAAAAGTCAGCTGAGGGGGGAGCGTATGTGTTAATAATTGTAAATGTTTCTTTATTGTTTTCGATGGTTATAGCTGATACGAATTCCTGTTCGGATAGCGTTATGGGGTTTGTTCCTATTTTTGTTATAATAGCTGACCTGTTAGTTTTTGTTTTTGTTATTGACCAATATTTTGGATTTATACCTGCTATTTCTCCCGTTTGCTTGTTCTGGTAGAAATCTTGCAACATAGCAACATGTATTCCTTCGGCTCCTATGTACCCCCCTAATTCTTCTGTGGCACATTTGCTGTTGTGAAGATTGATCTGAATAGCTTTTATAATGTCTGTCTTTTGTGTTTGTGTTGCATTTTGTGATGGTGTGTTTTTGTGATTATATATGGTCGTATTAAGCATGATGTCTTCTTCTTTGTTCATCTCTGCGTTGATACCTGTCTTGTTCTTCATGAGTGGTCCTAAATATTTTTGGTTTTCCACCATACTTGTGAATTGAGACTAATCCCTTTATCACTTCTAAGCCTTTTGTTAGCTGTACCTTACCCTCTTGAAGTTCTAACTGTCTAACTTGTAATAGTGTTTGGTAAACCCAGCAATGTCCAGAATGGGCCGAATGGTCTGTTGGCTTCTGAGCTCTCAACCATCTTCTGTTAGCACTATTGTATAGCATACACATGGCACATTCTTCGCGGTTTGATTTGCAATCCTTGTAATTGTGTTCCCCTGCACATGTGGAACATCTCTGTGTATTTCCGCAGTGTACTGCGACATGGTCAAAACCGAGACATTTGTGACATCTTTGTATTGTTACGAAGTTTTTGACTGGACATTCTTTGAATCCCAGGCAGACCGTCCTCTTTTTAAGGAGGTAATCTGCCAGAGGTTCCGGGAGAGTGACTGGAATGTGTTTCTTTTCATTCCTGGCTTCCATTGGCTTCATCATTTTGACAATATCTTCATTGTATTCGTTATTATTGACCCCTAGGATGCGTGCAAGTTTTGCTGATACCTGGTCTTCAGGTACCCAGTTCGGGATGTTGAAAATAATTATTCTCTTTTTTTTAAGACTTGCATTTTTAACTTCTAGTGCTTCGCTTGCCTCACTATCTTCAGTAATTATCTTCTTAAGCTCTTGGGCATCCTTTGCGCTTTCACAGATGATCTTTACCCCATTCCTGATTTTTTGTACACTTTTAACATTACCATGGTGATCTTTGGAATGATTTAGAACTTGCTTTTCTACCTCCTCGGCTGTTCTATCCTCTGTTGCTTGTATGATAATTGTTGATGTGGCTGCTTTCACAGCCTCTGCATAGTTTACTGGCGGTTTAATTGCTTTTTCCTCATGTTTTCTCCTGTGTATTTCTTCTTCTGTATCAATTTCACCCTTTTCTAATTGCTTGTGCGTCATGTTTTCCATTATCTCATATTTTGCCTCTGCATGCTGTGCTCTGACTTCAAGTTCTACTATTGAATTTGAAATTATTTCCAATGCTTTATCAATCTCCCTACAAACTATTACTGGTAACCTTGATGTTCGTTTTTCTATAACTCTGATATAGCTTATTGTTCTGAGCGCTTTTTCGACTGTTATTGATCTTCTTTTTCCTGTTTCTGGGATATCTCATAGTGTTTGAAGTTCCGCCTTCAGTTCACGTACTTCAGGGGCATTAATGATATCGAGTGCATTTTGCTTACTAGTTTTGCCTGAATCTGATTCCGAGTCAGTTTCTTCGTATTCAGTCGCAGTGTCATCATCTTCAAAGTACTTATCTAAATTGACTGTTGTTTGTTTGTTCTGCTCTTCTAACTTTGTCTTCGTTTTCAATTTTTTGTTGTCTTGATTTGGCTGGGAACCGCCTGGTGTGTTCGCACTGCTGAATGTTGTGTTAGCTTTTTTGGATGTTTCTTTTGTTTTGGTTTTTGTGTCATCATTTTGTTTTGTCTGCCTAGGTTGCGTTTGATGTGTACGTTTGGCATTTTGAGACGGGGAGCTATCCTTTGTTTGTGAATTTGATCTGGTGTTCCTGTTTGGTGGCATATTCGTAGACATGCGTTATTGTTTAACAGTATAATTTAGTTTTACTAGACAAATTTTTGTACGTGGCATGGTTTTATTAATGATGATTTATGGCATATATATTTGTATCTTTTACGACTACTATGTTTAACCAGTTAAGTATGATTACCAATTAGATAGAGATATTATAAAACGGGTACTTATGCGCGGTAACACCTGTATGCTAATCCTAAAGAAGGGTAAAATACATTTGAAACTAAATAAAAATATAACATGAAAATATTAGTAATCATTTAGAGCAAGCCTGACAATAGGAGAAGGATTACTTGACATTAATTACGAAAATTACCGTAAATGGAGCAATGAATCATATTAAAGAGAGAGAATAAATAAAAAAAATAAATAAACAATACGATGCAGCATAAAGCTTATTTTGAAAAAAAAAACGCTAGCATGAAAATTCTCTCTGACAGTTCAATCAAAGGAACAGAAGAGAACAATAATGAGACAACTAAGAAAGAGATAACAGTTCTCTAGTGAGGGAAAAATCCTATAATACAAGATATTGAGCTGAAAGAGATAGGGAATAAATAACTGATTGTTTAAAGTACAATGATGAAACTGGAAATAGTTTAAATTCCAGAGGAAGAATATAAGTTTACTGGACTTATAAGACGTTGTAAACCACGAAAATAAACAGGCTGTAAACTAAAATTTGTAGCATAATAGGGGGGGCGGGGTAACAACAGAAATACAACTGAATAATAAGGAATAAACAGATATTTTAAACGAAAAAAACACATAAAGCATATAGTATCTTGCAACTAGTGAAAATTAAACATGAAGAATGACGTTATAAATATATAAAATAACAGATTAATTGCTAAAATGAAGCAAATACACTAATGAAATAAACAGAACTGGGATTAGCATACAGAATTTTCAATGTTTGAATACATTTGCTACAGAATTTGAGTATTACTTTTTACAGGAATTGTAACAGGAGCAATTAAAAGAACCTTTCTTTTTGGGCTATACTAATTAACACATGCTCTTACCTATTTGATACGGCTAATTCTTCGCCTTAAGGCCACTAAATTGATATACAACTATAAAGTACATACTATAATATGCATTTTGTATAATCTGTGGTACAGAGAACATTTTGTTATTGATTTACAAGGCCACACAAAAGTATCCTGTTACATAATGCTATAGAAAGAATATTGTTTGGTGTACATTTTAATTGTAATTAACTATTTACAGTTTTATGCAATTGATACATGAGAGTGATGTTTTTAACATTTCATTATTGTATGAACGCACCTCATTTGCTACGCTTTATGTGCAATTTCCAACTTGTTTAAAACATTATTACAGTTGCATGTCTGAAGTGTCATTATAAATGTTTGAGAGAAAGTGATATTTTTGACAACCATGTTATGCAAGCTGATTTTCAAATATATAATTGATTTTGTGTAATGAATAATAAAAACATTTATCGGATGTCATATCAGCAGTGGGTGCAACCTTGGGAACCAGACAATATCTCAGTCAATGGAAAAGAAATAGCAATCTAATTGCAGAAGATTACTGCTGGTTATGATAATATCATTCAATCTTCCATGATCAGATAATGTTTTTAAAACAGCAAATTAGCCTGCTTTTTAGAACCTAGGCTTTTGTGAGTATAGCTTATAGGGGACAGAACCTCTAATTTAGTTAAACAATGATTTGCTATATTTATATTGGCAAGAAAAACTCAACTTAGAATTGAAAAAAAAAAAAAAATGTTTACTCGAAAATAAATTACTTGTTGCACAGAACTTTGTGTATCACTAGTAGAGATGTAAAATTTCCGGAAAAATATAAGTGGCAGAAAAAAACTGGTTTTTTACCGGGTTTTTTTTAGAAAAAAACGGAAAAATTGGAAAAATTGATTTTTCATGACTGTTTCTCCCAAATAAATTATATTTTCTTGGAGAATATTAAATAATAAACATTTTTTCCCATTTATTTGTATTAAATGAAAATTTTTTTCACTTTATATTACAAAATAAAAAGAAAGTAGCAAAGCCTGCTTTTAAAAGTTTAGTTTTTTTCCACAGCCTAAGAATTTTTAAAACACTATTGTTTGTTATATCATATCTCTGTTGAAATGATTTTTCAGTTACATGTTTAACTACCAATTAACCTAATTAAGAACCTGAGCCAATATATCTGCAGTTTGGAATGAAATAAATTATGCATTCTATTTACATAAGTGTAGTTTTTAAGTAAATGATACTAGTTTAAAGAAATTGTTGCAGTTTTGTCATTATTATCAATATCAGTATTCAAAAAATTCCATTGTTTGTTTTAAAAAAATGTAGATTTTTACATTATTACACTTTTTTCTTACAGTTATAATTTTATTTCCTTTAAAAAATATGTTTAGTTTTGGTATAGCTTTCCAATCTCAACTCAAAGTTTTGATTTAGTTTTATAATCTAAATTCAAACAAAACTAAGTTTTAGTTTGGCTTACTCAGGTCTGCAACTAAAAAATAGCATAGGATTTATTGACTGTTAGATTTTTACTCACTGAAACCAGAAAAATATTTTTTTAAGCTTAATTAAATGTAATTTTTTTCTTTTTATCCTGAAATCTGGTATTCTATTCTTGTGTAAGAAACCGTATTCAATAACGTTTCCATATGGTAATTTCATATTTCTAAGAATGAAACTCAAAAGTTATGGAAGCAGAACACTACAAATAGAAAATGCTCGCTATTTGAGGAATTAACAAAAGCAGTTACATACAGAGATAAACTTCTAGTGTGCTTTAAAGAACTACAAAAATTCAAAGTTTAATCAAGAGGGAATGTGTAATTTGAAACATAGTTACTTGTAATAAAATATGGGTTTTTTTTTTTTTTTTTTTCATCGCAGTTGTACTTTTCTAATGCAAACTGCCCATGTTTTTGCAACATTACTGTACATTATGGAGGTAAAATGGAAGTCAATTTTAGATTCAATACCTTGAAAAAACATTCAATTAATCAGTTATAACGAAATCTTGAAAAATGCAGCATAGTAGTGCCACCTATAGGGCAATTTACACCCAAAACTAAACAACATTAATAATATCAGGAACTGTCTGAATCTGTAGTTTGATAAAAAATCGTGCTTTTGTCCTTCAGATAGAGCTATTGCGATAATCATGAATATTGCAGCATAGCAGCGTCATCTGTTGAGCGATTTACACCAAAAAGTAATGTGCATAAAGTTATATAAAAGATTAACTTAATCTGAAGTTTTATGAAAATACATACATTAATTCTTGAGATAGAACTATTGTGGAAATTATGAATAATGCAGCATAGCAGCGCCATCAGTTGGGCGATATACACTAATAACTAAACATCGAGTTTATATCAAGGTGTAACTGAATCTAAAGTTTTGTGTGAAATTATGTGCACCAAAAACTAGAAGTCAAAATTTTCACGAATTCAATACTTACTTCTTGAAAAGATAGAAAAAAGTAATAAATGCATTCTTCAAATTTTATGTTAAATTTTTAATTTTACCATTTCTGTTAATCAGTATATTATTGAAATAATTTTTCACATGAATTATTTTTAAAAAGAGAAGTTGCATTTAATTATATATCTAAATTTTTTTCATGTAATCCTGTTTTTCTGAAATTGTGAATTTCTTGTATATATACTTATACAAAATATATTCAGAATTTGTGAATAAGAAATTATTACTATTTTTAGAGTCCTATTTAGACATTTTTAATAAGGTTATTTATGCCTATATACAACTTGATAATATTCAGCTGCTATATGGCATGAGATTTTTTTTTTTTTTCTTCAATCACTGCATTTGTGAAAGATTCAATTTGTACATTAAACTTTTTTCTGAAATGTCTATTTTCAAGAGAAATTTTGTGAAGGGTCTTGTGTTTCAAACAAGAAAAAAATGTGAACGATCCTTTCAAGTCTTCTCAAACAGATTTCTGCTCAGAGATCAGATTACCCACATTAAAGTTATCATGTGGGACACTCAACATAAAAATAAATAAAATAAAAAGCATGAGAATGTAGCTATTACAAAATTTTCACGATATTATTTCATAAATGAAATTTCAATTTTTCCAGTTCGGAAAAATTGAAAAATAAGCCTTCGGAAAAAAACGAAAAAAACTGTTTTTTTCCCAATTTTTTCGGGGGTTTTCCGAGCATTCCCATCTCTAATCACTTGTTGGAAACTCTTGATCTAAATGAACTTGCTGCTGAAATACTTGCATATGTCTATGAGAATTGCTTATGAAATTGAAATATTCAAAAATCATTGACAGTTAAAACAAAATGCTCTACTTATTTTAGAAATCAGTGGAGAATCAATTGGAGGAAGTCAAATTCCGTCTTGATATGAGTGAAAAGCAACGACAAGTGCTGGAAAATGAGACAGAAAAATTAAATAAGGTCATAATTGATTTGCAAGATAAATTGAAAGAAGCATCAAAAGAGGTAATTATTACTCTAATTTTTGATAATATTTCTATTAAAATTGAAATGTAGGGAGAATGCTTATTTAAAACAAACAGTAATAGATACATTTTCAAATTTCATTGATTATTTCATTTTTTAAACATTAAAAAAAAAAAAAAAAAAAAAAAAAAAAAAAAAAATTGACAAACATTAAAAAAAAATTATTATGATGAAAATAAATTCTATTTTTTTTTTTTTTTTTTAATTCTGTTAACTCTCAATATCTTAGATTCTGTAATATTTTAAAAATATTTTAATATTATATAATGAATCAAATTTATAGTAATTTTGTTAAATGTGTTTTATTTAAAAATATGTCTAGAGCCAAAAATTTCTCAAATAAATGCAGTATTGAACTGAAGTGAGTTACTGTTATTACAAATATACTATTTTTCAATGACATAGTTTCTTTCATTAATGCATGTCTCAAATTAAAATTTTTCTTACTCTTTTTTTTCTTAGCTAAAATTATTATTTAGAATACAAGTACAAAATAAATAAATAAATAAATAAATAAATAAATAATAAAAACAAATCACAATTTAGCACTTAGAAAACTTCATAATTGATGAAATTTTACTTATTTTTATGAGTTTAACTTTTAACTGCTGCTTGATAGTTTTGTTTCAAAGTGAATTTTAGATTTAAGACTGTTGACTGAAGTACATTTTTACTACATAAAAAAATTGTGTTTCTTTAATTAGGACAAAAATAAGAGTCATCTTCTTGCTAAATATAAGAAGACTATTGAAGAGAAAGAGAAAGCTTTGCTGGATAATAAATACAAAATTGGGGAACTTAACATAAGTTTGCAAACTAAGGATGCTGAAGTAAGTATTTTTCAAATTTTACAAAATTGCATAAAAAGCAGTACTCTTTTCTGTTATTACACTAAGTATATATATTTTTTAATAATGTAAGAACGTTGTGGGTTTTTATTTCTTTCCTCTTAGTTGTTTTACAAAATTCTAATAATTTGCAATTAATGTAAAATCTTATCTATTTTTCAATAAAATCCTCACTTTATCAATTTTTTTTTTTTTTTTTTTTTTTTTTTTTTTTTTTTTTAATAGAAAAGTTTTAAAATATAAAATGAAGAAAATTATTTGTTGTGAAGGTAAAATTTGGATTTTGAATACTCATATTTACATTTCATTAAACAAAAGTTATTTACACTCTAGCCCAGGCCTGCCCAACCTTTCAATTATTAGGGACACACTTTAGTGTTAGCAAACAACAAAGAGCATCTTTGTTCAGATGACTAGAAGCATACAATGTTATCATAAATCGGCAGTATTAACGACCAATACTCATCTCCTGCAAAGGCATTACGCAGCAATAACTATGTCCATGCATAAATAAACTACAATGGGAATGTAAAACATAGTAATAAATGTAGAATTACATTTCTCTAAGACCTTATCTCAAAAACTTTTGTAGGATAAGGGACCAAAAGCTTAGTGCTGCCTATAGTAAAAAAAACATGCAAAGGTTAAAATATATGTGTATATTAAATGGGCCATTAAATTAAAAAAAAAACTTGTAACAGCAAACATTAAAAAGACATGCACACATCTTATAAAATGCATATATCTCAAAAGGATAATCATAACCATGTAGAAATTAATAACAGAAGAAAATTAAAATATGGTGAATATAGAATTACGTTTCCATTAGAGGAGTTTATCTTTAAAAATGTTTGTAGGACGGGTGTCAAAACCTTAAAGCTGCCTACAATTAAAAAAAAAAAAATATGTAAATGTCAAAACAAAACATTTTTAAGGAATTTTTAGTTTAAAAAAAAGTTACTAATATGGAACATTTGGGAGACACAGATAGGTCTCATACAATGCATATGTAACTCATTGGGTTGTCATGCTCATATAAAAATTGTAAAAAATCCATGACTTTAGTAAATTTAGAATTACATTTTTCTTGACGGGGCTTATATAAAAAGCTGTGGCAGGGAAAAGAGCCAAAATCTTTAATCTGCGTTCAATATAAAAAAGCATGCAAATATTAATGATCTTTCAAGCCTTTAAAAAAAAGATTTCATATTTTAAAAAAGTTTGTAAGAAGAAACATTCAAAAGGTGCCAAAAAATCCTCCAAAGGGCAACATATCGCTTGCGGGTGCCAGGTCAGGCAGCCTTGTTCTACCTTTAGTATAAAATTATTATTTTAATATCATGGTCTTAGAGTAATTAATTCCAGTAATATTATAGTCTGACTGTGTGGATTCATGTTGAAAGGACAGTTCATAATCCTTGATTCAAAGTGTAAAATATAGTTTGAAAAAAAATGTCAACTTTCAGTACGCATATTGAGTGATCATTTTAACATTAAAAAAGAAAAAAAAAACCTTCAAAAAATTCTTAAACATCTTTCATTGTGTACAACAGAAATAAAATTATTGATTATTAATATGTCTATGTAAGGTGGTAATTGATTCTCAATATTTTTCTCTTTATCAATTAATACTTTACTGAAACATTTCATCAAAACACATTTTTCAGTCTTGCAAATAGTACCATCTAAATGAAACATGGACATTGGCACTGAAGCAACTAAATAATATAAAATTTTTGCAATATCAATATTTTAATCTATCGACATATCGAGCATATACCTAAATAAATCTCGCTGAATCTTCACTTCTTGTACTTTTTTTTTTTTTTTTTTAATAATATTGCAAAAAGTTTTCAAATAGTGTATTTTTTATCAGCTTTTCATGTCATTTTATATCTGTTTTATATTCAGCAATAAACATTTTATGCTTACAATCATCATTTTGCTCAGCATTTAGAAAAATTCTTTCAAGAAGATCTTATGCCGTTTCACCAGATGAATTGTCAATTAATTTATCTTTAGGCACTGTTTGAACTGAATGGGTCAGTAAATTAAATAAAGGTGTTAATAAATTTTTGGAATTGTTTGATACTATTTTTAATGTTCTGAATGTTAAAGTTTCCTGATGCATCCTGCTGTTTTTCTAAGTCCAGTTCTTAAAAAAATGTAGCTAATTGTTGATCTCAGATCATGCTTTTGGAGCCATCATTGATGTGATGAAATTGAACTAGTGAATTGTATAATACATGCAAGTCTTCTGGCAGCATTTGCTTTTATCGTTTGTTTCAATATTAAGTCAGTAGGTTGCCTTGAAAAAGTTTTGCCAGTCCTTTTAAGTCCAAAGCAAACTTTTTTATATTCCTCATATTAGTCAGGATGAGTTTCTGCTACTTTTTGTAAAACATCATCGTATTTAACTACTCAATGAGCATAATTTTCCTGAGTGCATATGAAAAATATATTTGATTTTCTCCTGTACAAATTTTAAAAGTTTCAAGTCCTTTGTGCAAATGCTTCATGATAAAGTCAAATAATAATAATAATGTGCAAGATAGATGTAGATTAAATAAAATTGCAAAGTTTTACCAAATTCACCTGTAAGTCTCATGTTAGCTAATACCCATACTTTTATACCTAATAATATACATCCACAGAAAAAAATTTAGGTTTGATACTATAACACAAGGCTGTTCAATGTGGCGCTTGCAAACGCCATGCCACCCTTGGAAGGGTTTCTTCTCGCCTTCTAAAGATTCTTCTTAGTAGAAAATTTTAAGAAATAAAAATCTATTTTTAAGTATGCTTCTTTTGTATCATTAGCATTCCACATGCTTTTTACTTTCTTCTATCTTCAATAGAAGAAATTATTGTAATCGAAATTTTTTTCGACTTCCAGTTTTCGACGGAATTTCACGTTTTAGGGGTCGGAGACTCTAAAAAACATGTTTTTACAAAATGTCTGTCTGTCCGTGTGTCTGTATGTCGCCCTTCTACCATCAAAAAGTGTATGAAGTTATGCATAGACTTGAACTAAATTTTTTGTGAATGTTTTTGGCTGTGACAAGCAGGTCCTCCTTCAGTTTTGAAATATTCTGCCGGAAGGGGGTGCTGCAATCGTAATTTTTGTGCCATTTTCAATATTGTACCGACCAAAATTATATGAAGTTATGCATCGAATTTAACCAAATTTTTTGTGTAAATGTATGACTATGGCTAGTTGGTCCCCCCTGAATTTGAAAATAATCGGCCGGAAGAGGGCGCTGCAATCGCGATTTTTGTGCCATTTTCAATATTGTACCGACCAAAAGTATATGAAGTTATGCATCGAATTGAACCAAATTTTTTGTGTATGTGTATGACTGTGGTTAGTTGGTCCTCCCTGAATTTGAAAATAATCCGCCAGAAGGGGGCGCTGCAATCGCGATTTTTGTGCCATTTTTAATATTGTACCAACCAAAAGTACATGAAGTTATGCATCGAATTGAATGAAATTTTTTGTGTAAGCGTATGGCTATGGCTAGTTGGATCGCCCTGAATCTGAAAAAAATCCGCCGGAAGGGGGCGCTGCAATAGCGAATTTTATACCATTTTCAATATTGCACCGCATAAAAGTGTATGAAGTTAGTTCTAGAACTGAACTAAATTTTTTGTATATGAGTATTTTTTGGTAAGGCAAGTAGGTCCTCCATGAATTTGAAAAAAAAAATCTGTGTAGCATTCTATTGTTCATCGACTCGTGCAGAGACGGAAATTCGTTTTTACTCCGATTAATTGATTGAAGCAGAAATTAAAAATGAAAATCAAAGTTGGTATGGTATTGAATTAAAATTATTAAAGCATTAAAATGAGTAACTATTTTTTTTAAATATTAAAATGTACGGATGAGATAGAAGAAAGTTTTGGGATTGGCATATCCAACTAGTTTTTTATTATAGGCAGCATTAAAGTTTTGACTCCTTACTCTAAAACATTTTTTGAAATAGGACCACTTTTCTAAATTTACTATTTATTTTTTTCTTAAATTATTTTTCCCAATCAAGTCTTGCATTGTTAGGGGATTTATTGCTCATACTGTCAGGTGTTTGTGCATCTTATGTGTGAATATCGCTACCTTCATCTAGGTTGGTTACCAGTTTTTTTTTTTTTTTTTTTTTTCGAATTCATACAAGAAATTAGAAATAATATTTTTTGCTTTCATTAGTGAGATTTTTCCAGATATTTAAAGTGAACATTCTTCTTTCAGAATTTCTGAATAAGAAAAGATATCAAGTTTGTATCCCTACCTACCCCTTTACTATAATTAGGTTTGTTCTATATTTCCAGTAACATGAATAATGGGTGCCCACACTTAGAGAAAGGTTGGACAGCCCTGCTATAACATAATTCAAACTGCTGCGGCCTCTTGGTCTACAGAGAGTCAATTAAAATTTGATCACGTGCATCATAATTGAAATAAATGAGCTACCAAAATTCAATTTTCACATATCGGTGACCCTGACTTCATGTTGTCGACATCAATTTTTTGGTCTATTCTGCATTCATGTTTACACAGCTAAATTTTGAGATATTCTTTCTTGTACAAAAAATTTGGATTACATGTTCAATACACACACATATACTTAATCTACAATAACTTGTCCAGGAGTTTAACCCATATGCCATCTCTTATTTTTAGGTGCATTCATAATTATGTAAATACATAGCACCTATTGTTGTCGTTTAGTCTGTCTGTCTGTCTGTCCGTCTGCATATAACAACGCAAAAACTACCCAACTGAATCGTTTGAAATTTAAAATGTATAATTATTACATAATTTTGCCAAGTCATTTAAAATTTTATGAAAATCGAATGCATAGATCAATTACAGGGACAGTCAAAAGGATTCTGTTACATTATGGTTAATGGGGGAGAAAAGTTTCAAATGCATTTTTATCGTTTGAAATTTTAAATACATAATTATTACATAATTTTGTCGAGTTATTTCAAATGTTATCAAAATCGGATGCATAGTTCAACTACAGGGACAATCAAAAGTGTTCCGTTACATTACGGTTAATTGAGGAAAAATGTTTCAAATGCATTTTAATGGTGTTATAGTCATTGGAACAAAATAAAATTGATATGCATCTATAAAGTACATATTATAATATACATTTTGCATAATCTGTGGTGCAAAGAATATTTGTTATTGATTTACAAGGCCACACAAAAGTATTCCATTGCATAATGGTATAGGGAGAACATTGTTTCGTGTGCATTGTAATTGTAATTATTTACAATTTAATGAGATTGATATATGAGAGTGATATTTTTAAAACTTTGTTATCATACGAACGCACCTCATTTGCTACGCTTCACGTGCAATTTCCAACTTGTTTCTATTTCATATCAATTGTGATTTTTTTTTTCTGCAGTTTCTTTACAGTGTGCAGTTACTTCTGCAGTGTTTATGCAGTTGTTTTCTGCATATGGCCTCAAACATTAGTAACAATATCTCTTATTTCATACTTTTTTGGCTGTTTTCTTTTTTTATTAAACTGCACCTTGTTTTCTTCCCGTATTTTGAGTGTAATTTTCTTCACCCCTTTCATGGATTTACAGTTCTCCATAATACATTCAGTATATTCTTCTTTCAGAAATTGTTTTATGTAATTGTTTTATTATTTTTCACTGTTCTTCATTTTAACTCCTGTCATTAACTCAAAAAGACTATACTCAATACTTTGTACTGTTTTACTATTGATAATTCTCTGTAGTTCTGCCTCACTTGGATTATGTCATTTGCATTCATCATTAGAATCTTCTGGTTAAATTAAAGATTTACTTGTATAATGTTAAATGATATTTTTACATTTCTTGTAGCATTTCCAATAGGATAAATTTTTATTTTCTAATCGGACTTTTTTAAAAACTTTTCCTTTCTATTTTTCTTTGAGGGCTTTTTCTATTTAAAATTATTAGTATTTGCACAAACGTTTAACTGGTTTTATTTTCTGTTTCCTTTCCAATAACTTTATTTTCAGATCTTGTTTGCCTAAAAATGATGATTTTCTTATCAGTTTCTTTTTCTTACTTGGGATTACTGGTGCCATTACATCTGAGGAACTCTATTTAATGATCCCATCCTCTACCCACTGTTGTACTTGTTTATTGATAATTTTCTGTTCAACTAGAGGGAATCTCCTTGGACTTTCGCTGATAGTTTTTTTTTTTTTTTTTTTTTAATCATTCAGTAGTATTTTCATGTTTAATACAATATCTTTTGTTTTATTTGGTTTGTATGTTTTTTTAATTTTTGTATCTTTTTTCTTTTAGCTATCTTCGTAATAGTATGAGTAAAGTCCTCTTTGGCATTTATGCAATCGATATTAATCATATCTTCTCATCATTGATTATTGCTGCTTATATTTCATTTGTGGAGCTATTCATCTGTTTTGAAAACAACTTCGTCAACTTTAATGTACACTACTCATACTGTGTTGTTAATTATTAATCTAACACTATATTCTACTACTCTTAAAGTGAAGCCTTTAGTTGCTTTTATACCTATTATTAAATCATAATCCATCTCTTGGATCATGTAAAATTTTTCCTGTATTTCTATGTCATCCATGCAAAGTTTATGTAAAAAGAAATCCATTATCTTTATTTTTCTGCTTATGCTCGATGTAGATGTATTGTTGTCGGTTAGGTTTGACAAGTTTATTGCAATATCATATTTTGAATTGGCAATTGAAATGTTGCTCCCTGTATCGATTATTATGTATATTTTTATTTTTTGAATATCTAAGATTCTTCCTTTCTCACCATTTAATGTGCTTACATTATCTATTTTTCTTTGCGTGCTTTTCTCTCAATCTTGGAATTCTGTTTCTTAAAATTTGCTAGTTAAAATTTTAATTTTTTTTTCCCTTGTGGTACATTTCATGCTAACATGGCAAGATTTATTATTTCTAAAACACACTGTACGTGTACTTGTTCTCTCTGTAATTCCCATTGTGTCTGTTATCAACTTGGTACTTTTTTGAATTGTCTTAGTCAGCTACTCTGAGCCTTCTGTCCTATAAATTGCCATTTTATATTTCTTACTGTTTGTTTCGTTTTCATGCTAACTCTTTAAGCCATTTCATAAACATCTAATTTTAATGACTATGTTATCATTTTTTTTTTTTTTTTTTTTTATTATTATTATTACTAATCCCTTTACAAAATGTTCCTTTGTTTCTGCAGATAAATTATGCCTAATTTTATTAACTATGATCAATTCTGATAATTTCTCAAAGTTGTCGAAGATCTTCAAATCTATGGTTGAAAGTATCCTTTAAATATATAGATAAAATTGTGCCAATTAGCCAATTGTTTTGTGAGAAATTTTTTTGGTCTAAAGTCTTCTAGCGATAGCTTGTATCGTTCCAGTAGAACACTTTGTATATAATCATAATCCTAGATTTTGGGCTCATTTTCTCTAATCGTTGCATTAATCACATATAGTTTCATTATTAGTTAGTTTATCCATTCTTTTCTCTCAATACCTTTTTGTGCCATTTGTCTTTTATATATCGCCATACATAGACTAATATCATTAAAACTATCATATTTTGTTAAAAGTCTTAAGTAATTTATATTGTTTACCTGAATTTATCCTTGAATTCACATTGATATATTTTCTTGAAGTCTTAAGCCATTCATATTGTTTACCTGAATTTATCCTTGAATTCACATTGATATATTTTCTTGAAGTCTTAAGCCATTCATATTGTTTACCTGAATTTATCCTTGAATTCACATTGATATATTTTCTTGAAGTTTTTTGTGTCTGTATTTTCTTAATATTGAACTCTCTTTTATGATCTTCTTGTTTCAATTCTACTCTCCATTTACTTTCTTCCATTTCTAGTTTATTTTCTTAGATACCAGCTTGCATTTTCCCCCCTTCAATTTCTGTTTCTCTTTATTTCACTTCTTCCTGTTTTTCTTCTTTTGATTTCTCATTTCTTGCTGCATTTATTTCTAATCAGTCTTTTATGAAATGTTTGGTGTATCATTCTGAGTTTTTAATCACTTTTATTAGCATTGTGATCGTCATTCTTTCTGGTAGTTCAATCCAGCATTCCTCACATAAATTTATGAGATTAATTCTTCTAGCTTTATTTATAATTCCCATGTTTATCTTCCAAACTTGTACTTGAAGAGGTGTATATATATAGAATAGATATAATATATGCATAAAATACACTAAAAAAGTGTGTAATTATTTTCAATAAAAAAATAAATAAAGAGAAAGAAGGAAAAATATTCATATATACAGTAGACTCCTTCAAAACCGAAATCCTAAAATCTGCACATAATTTACAGATATAAACAATAAAACATTCAGTTCAGATATGGACACAAAATTAGACTCTTAGTTTTATATCAATTCCATACTATTTTAATTTGTAATTTCTGTTAATGTTACTGAATTCATGTTTTTTCATGAAAGAAGAATAAATTTATTTCTGAAAAAATTCAAGATATTGCTGATATCACTTGTACTAATAATCTTCTTATCAAATATATTTATGTATTAATTAAACTGTTTTTGGTTATTATGTCTGCCTAAACCTGAAATAAAACTTCATTATTTTATGATTCTGGTGGAAATTAGTAATGTACCTTTCATTGGGGTATTCATTGGGCTTTCATTAGTAATGTACTTTTTCATAGAACAATTTAGGAAAAATGCATTTCAACTTTATAATGAATACTTAATCATACATTACTGATTATTAACTTGATCTTTGCTTTTAATATTTTAATCCTGTTAAGAATTATCTAAATTTTTCTTAGTTTAGTTTATTACTTATTTTAAAATTTTACTACATTGTATGCATTCATTATAGTTTGGATTGCATTATTAATTACATTCAAATTATTGTTTAAAAAATGTAAACAAAGCAATGACCAGAAATCCACAAAATTTTAAAATCTGCACAACCTCTGGTCCCAAACTGTGCAGATTTTAGAGAATCTTCTGTGTTCAAATAGGAACTATAAAATAAATCACTGTGATAACCATGATAACTAAGCACTGTATAAAAATCTAAAATAAAATTCAAGTAATTTAAAAATATATAAAATATTTAGTTGAAAACTTCAAATTTTAGTTTCAAGATTTTAATTTAAAAACATATCAATTAAAATTAAATTAAAGAAAAACTCTCCCCCCCCCCCCCCCCCCAAAAAAAAAAAAAAAAAAAAAAAAAAAATCTGAATTTTTTTTAAATATGTGTTAATTTATCTTACATCAACATTTAGTTTCAAACTTATATTTAAAATGATTATGAACTTTTTAAGACAGTTATACAAACATTACACACTTAAATAATTTTTTATGCATATTTTTTCTGTTAAATAATTGTTAACTTTTTTTCGCTATGATATTGGAATATTTTTACTCATCCCAAACAAATCAAACATTGATTTTTTTAAAAGAATTAACAGAAAAAAAAGGGATGATAGATAAAAAATGCATTTGAAAATTCAACATTTTATTAGTAATAATAAACATATGCAAATTTATAAACACATTCTGTCAGTATATTTTTTTTTCCTGTTTTTATTTTTCTGTATTTTAGTTAAAGTCAGTGCTTATGAATATTTTTAATGCATAGGGGAATCAAATAAATACTTTTAAAAATATTAATTTTGATAAATGATTTTGTAAGCACAGATATAGTCTTTAGTAGTGTTTATTCAGCATATAATATGTTATTATTTGAAACAAAATACTTTTTATCTTGATTTGTTCTACCTTAATTTTTTTTCACCCTCAGATAAAATCTTTGACAGACTCAAAAAATACTCTTCAGAAGGAGCTAGAAGTGGAAAGGTCAAATGTCAGAGATAAAGACAATGGTAATTGTCTGTCCCTAGATTTTTAAATTAAACTAATTCAATTTTCATTTTCTCTCATGATAATGTATATATATATGTAATTTATTCTCAAATAATTTAAAATAACTAAGCACTAATAATAATTATTAAAAAAATAATTAAGAATTATTTGTCAGGGAGACAGAGTTTGAACTTCACACTTGGAAGATATTTTTTATTTTTACTATGATGTGTTAAAAAATTTCTTTAAACAAAAACTTCAGCTTCTGTTTTTTGAAGGGCTTGGTTGGAATGGGGGGGGGAGATATAATTGCCAAGCAATTAATTTATAAATTATTCATTGTCAAAACTATTGCAAAAAGTCGTGTAATTGCTGCAGAAATTTATGAGAAAAATGTATATCCAAACATATAGCTTTCTATTAAAAAAGTGGATTGTCCTCAGTTATCTTAAGCAAAAAAAAAAAAAAATCATGTAAAAATATAAAAATTTGAGCGAGATATTTGAAAAGAACGCCCCCATTGACTTAACATTATCATCCGGATCGTTTTCAGTGACTAGTGTTGCGCTTTAATGTTTTAAAATCAAGAAGTACTGATATTTGAATTTGCAGAAGTCAAAAAACAAACATTCCAAATCTTATGGTTTCTGGTGACTTAACCCAATTCTTTCTAAAGCATTTCAAAATGAATTACTGAAAATTATGCATTTATGGATTATTAGTATATTTAAAATAATATTAGAATGCAAAAAGGCAATTTCACATGACGATATTGTAAGTAAAAATTTTCTAATAAATCCTACTGAGTTTCATCAAACATTAGTTTGGTTAAGAGGCATTTAGTGCACTTATGGTTTAATAATCATTTTGTAAGGTCGAAAATCATTAACATGAAACCCAAGAAATTAAAAAAAAAATTACTTTCATCAAATCTCACATCTCACATCGCAATCATATTACATTGTACTGTAAAATATTGAAATCTAGTGCATTGACAAAAGAAATTTATTTCAACATTTACTACAGTTTGTTTGTTTATATTAAGAAACATTGCAATGACTTTAGAATACATATATTACTTTAACCCTTTCTGGCATAGACAAATTCTGTTAGTAAAAAGAGAAATTATCTACTGACACCGGAACTTATAAACAACTTTTTAAGAAATTAGAAAATCCTTAATTTTTGCTTTCGTTGTAAAAGCAAAATTTTATTAAAATTTTATTGGTGCCGATTGAAAGTTTGGAATTAAAATTAGTGCTCCTGGACTGGGCACACTGTGCTGGAAAGGGTTAAACTGTCAGAAACAGATAATTATATTCCAATGGTTAGCTCCATTACAATAATAATTTCTGAATGCAGGTAATTTGTTTTTTTTTTTCACTTACTTTTAAATAAACTCTGAAGTGGTTTTCATATGTTTTTAATTATTTTTTTTTATTTTATAATTCAGTACTATGTGCGACAAAATGCATAAGCTGATCGAAAAATGTGGTGAGCATCTAGATCAGCAGTTCCCAAACTATGGACCACGGAACAGTCAAAGTTTGTCACTAAAATGTATTTTTTTATTTCTACTGTTTCAAAACTAGCTATCTGAACAGCAAGGAAAACCTTTAGCCTCCTCCTGTTTAAATATATGAGCAGAACATCCATAAATATCTATATCAGCTTTAAATTCTTTAATGTGGTTCAACACAACATACTTTTGTGAACCTGTTTTTTCTACATAGCTGTTTTAAAAAGAAAAAAACAGGAACAACTGCACATAGAACATAACTTAAGGTTAAAATTATCTAGTTTTTATACTGATATAAATGTCTTCATCGGTAAACACCAGTGCAAAAAATCTCACTGTTATAAAGATATGTTTTGGTAACAATTAAAGGATTTTAAATTATCTTTGTGTGTTTTCTAATTAGTAGTCCTTTTACACACATTAGGATTACCAATTCTTATTTTTATTGATAGTATAATCTTTGTACGAAAATTGGCCTTTTTCCCAGGAAAACATCTGATAATTTATAGAGGTCATACTATTTCTTTACCGATATAATCCCTTATGTTAGGTGGGTCACGAAAAACTTTTATACCTGAAAGTGGGTCGCAAAAAACTTTTTTACTTGAAGCACGTACCAATAAAGATTGGGAACCACTGATCCAAAACATTATTTTGAATTTGTAAAATCTTCTAGAATATTATAGCCAAGTCACAAAAAGCCAGTTTCAATAAAAGATTTGAGATATTTGATTTTTAACTTGTGCCAACTTCAGATATCAGTATCTTTGTGGCTGAAATATTAAGGACATCTTGGATTTTTTTACAGAAATTTTTTTGTTTGGATATCATGACTTTTTATATGTTTTTATCTTTTTAAAAAAACATTAATATAAAACTTTTTAAAATTTTTGTATCTTTGCGCTAGCTGGGTGCAAATCTTGCCAATAGTTGTTTTTAACACTTTCCAACAAAGCTGAAAAGTGTTTATGCATTTGGTTCGTCTGGCCGGATGGCCACATGTCCATGCTCTAACTCCCGTAAATATACTCGGATTGTTATGAAATTTTTATATGTTATTGATGTTTACCCTAGCACGAACCCTATTGAAAATGAAGCTTCTACTATGATTAGTTTATTTATAGGGATAGTCAAAAGTTTTCCGATACATTACGGCCTGCAGGAAAAAAAAGTTTCAAATTAATTTTAAAGATGTTACACCCTGTCAAACATACAGGGCTGAACAAAAGTATACAAGTATTTTGCATTGATTAGAATAAAGTGCTAAAGGAGAAATTTCAATAAGTTAGGCATTTTCTTGCTAAACTAAATTTTCCTATTATGTAGTATACATATATCAACCGATGGATCAAATACAGGGCTGTTCAAAAGTATTGGAATATATATTTGACTATGGACAGTAGCATCTTATTTCCCTAAATAACAAAGTTTTGTTAACGATTTCAGGAAGTGTTGGAAAGTGTTTCATAATCTATGCTTAACGCATGATTTTTCTTGTTATTTTTTGCATGGGTAAATTAGGAACAATGTTTTGATTTTCAAATAAAATATTTTAGTTTATGTTATTTCTTATTTATGTATTTATTTATTTCTATATTTTAAATAAAATGAGTGAAATGCATCTATTTTAAATATAAGTTGGGTATTTCGAGGTGTTGAAGGGTTTTTATTTTTAATTGAAATGAATGCAGCATGAACAACAAAGATGGGAGCAATGTTTGTTGATTTACTTCTTGTGCCTGTCTAATATAAAAGTACCTAAATTTGACCTAAAACTCTTACCAAACAAGCAATTTTTAGTTTAACTGCTAACAAAACTCTAAAGGAAAATATTATAATTTTTTCAATAGTTCTCTAGAAAAATATATACATTAATGTCAGTTTTTGTAAATATGATTTCAAAACTATTGTTGCTCCCTTGAATTAGAAAATAAAGGTATATATATATTTAAAAGAAATTATTAGTATATGCAGTTGATTTTAATCTTAGTGTTTCTATCCAAAATTTAAACAAGTTAATGCTTTTTGATTATGTAAGTTATATAGAGTGTACCTAAATTATTTTTCTTAAAATACACTGCTCGACATTGAAAATGCAACACCAAGAAGGAGTGGTCAGAAAGTGATGAAATTTGGAAAAAAGACAGAGACAGTAAGGAACATTAAGTGATCTTTATTTCAAAATGATAGTCAGAATACAGAACGAGAATGGTGTTGGCACAGTAGGATGTAGGACTAGCGCTGACAGCGATGCACGAAGAAACACGTCTAGGCATAGAGTCAATAAGAGTGTGGATGGTGTCCTGAGGGATGATTCTCCATTCCCTTTAAATCATTTGCCACAGTTTGTCTTCTGAACAAGGCAGGGGCAGAGTCTGCAAACGACGTCCAATCACATCCCACTTATGTTCGATTGGTGACAGGTTAGGAGAGTAAGGTCGCCAGGGAAGCATATGTATATCTTGCAGAGCGTGTTGGCACATGCAAGCACTGTGTGGTCGGGCGTTATCCTGCTGAAAAATTGCATCAGGCAGTCCCTGAAGGTAGGGGATCGCCATCAGCCGCAGTACATTATCCAAGTATCCTTGGGCCGTCATAGTGCCCTGAATACAAGCTAGAGGTGACATGGAATTATGTGCAATAGCACCCCAAACCATTATGCCATGTAGTCGCAAGGTGGGGCGTTCCACAGTTACTGACGGATTCAATCTGCCTCCACATAGATGCCACACATGTATACAGTGATTGTCTATGGATAAACAGAAGCGTGACTCATCTGAGAACATGAAGTTTCGCCATTCTGTCATTCACGTCGCTCTAATCCGGCACCATTCCAAACATTGGTGTCTATGCTGTTGAGTCAAAGGCAGTCTTCTTAATAGACACCGTGAGTCCAGGCCATGTTCAACCAATTGACGTTGTTCTGGTCGACATGGAAACATCCAGGATATCTTGTACATGCTGCAGAATTGAGGTACAAGTGACTTGCGGGCCCGCCACAGCTTGTCTGCAGATGCATCGATCCACGCATGCTGATGTCACTCTGACTGCACCCGCACCCCTCAATCTTGCCATATTTCTTTGTTCCAACCATATTCGCCACAGCCGATGCACCGTGCTCGTATCCATGTGGGTATCAGCTGTGATTTGACGTAAAGGTTAATCCCCCCCCCTAATCAGTCCGATCACCATACCTCTCGTAAAATCATCGATCTGCTGGAAGTGCCTTCATTGATTGTGTTGTGACATTCTCTTCTATACATGTATCCTCTGAGACAAAAACAAAATTTCTTTGATAACTTGTCTGGCAGAAATAACGACTCAAATATTGCCCATTCTGCAAGTTCCTTTATATCTTACATCATGTGCATTGGAGACCTGCGCATTTCACATCATTCACATAACTCAGTGACGTACGTCTACTCTAAAATTCGCATAAACTTCAGACCACTCCTTCTTGGTGTTGCATTTTCAATGTCGAGCAGTGTATATATGTAATATTTAATAATGGCGTTGTTATTTCTTATATTTTCTTATAATTTTCTAATGTCTTTTAATTGATTACCATTATTATTTTCTTTTTATGCAGCTTTACATGAAAGAGTATCTGGTAATTTTATATTAAAGTAGTTTAGTCTTATATTTCTATGTATATAAATTTACATATATACTATATGATTATTTATTATTACATCTTTAGTTATTAAATGGCTGAATAGACAAATGACTGAAAATAACATTTTTCCTTCATATGTTCCTCCACCTCATCTAACTACTAGTCCATCTGCTTTAGCTCAGGTATTGAAAAATGTTATTATAAAATGAAATGCTTTGTTATTTTATTTTAACTAAACTGTGTTAACGTATTTATTGCTTTGTTTTTTGTAATAGAAGCAGCTTGCTAAAATAAGTTCACAAAGCCCTGAAAATGTTCCACATGTAACTACGGGAAAGAACACAGCTTCAAAGTCAGTAAGGTATAATGTTTCTTATATGATATAATAATAATAATAATGATGATGGTGGTGTCATAATTAATAATTAAATGGGGTTAACAATTAAAATTTCAAATATAGCACGTTAAATTATTGTGCTAGGGTTAATGCTGGTTTCCTATTTTCTTAGGATTCCATTTTATTTAAAACAGAAATATCTTTATAATTTTTGTAATTTCTGTAAAAAATTAAAAGTAAAAAAAATCTTTAATGAAAGATCAAATCTAGTTACTCTTTCAAGTTTTGTTTTCAGTTCAAAATTTTTCACACCCTAAAAAAATATATTACAAGAGTTGTACAGAGTTTGCTTTAACAGAATGAATTCTGTAAGGGAGTTTTTATTATTATTATTATTATTCGAGGAATTTTGAGAAAATCCTCTAATTTTTGCCTGGATTGATCCTTGGGTAAAAGAATTTAAAACTAATTTTCTTGGTTAAAAGCATTTTAATCTAGCATCAGTAATAAACTTTAGAAACTATTTAAAATTAGTTTGCTAACAGAATATTATTAACAGATGATCTCTCTCTAATTAAAAGTAAAATAATTAAAATAAAAAACGAAATTCATGTAGTACAATGAAAACAAAAATATTTTTATGAAATTTATTATTTGTGTGTGTGTGTGGGAGAAAAAATCCTTTTCCTGAAAGTTTTCTTTTTTGGCAAACTTATTTTGTTTGCAAATTAAAATTTCAACATTCTAAAGAAATAAATTAAAAAAAAAAAAAACAACCTTTTTTGGAATAGTGAAGAGTTTTATTTTAACAGAATGGAATTTTGTGAAGGAATTCTTTTTTTACATGAATTTTGTAAAGGAGTCTCTTTTATAAAAAATAATTTGGGGATATTATTATATAGAATTTTATGAAGATTTCTAATTTTTATCTGTATTGACCCCTGTTGTATAAAAGAATTTAAAATTAATTTTCTTAGTAAAATACATAATAATATAGCGTCAGCAATAAACTTTAAAAACTGTTAATGAAAGTAATTTGCTATTAGAATTTTGATAATATTTACAGATTTTCTCTCTCTCTAATGAAAGGTAAAATAATTAAAACAAAATATGAAAATCGTGTGTTATACATAGATTACGAAACACTTATCTGTATTATTAGAATATTATTACAAGATCTTCATTGATCTTTTCCAGTTGTGAAAGGAAATTTGTGAATAAACAAGTGTATTACTGTTTAAAGAATGCTCTATTTGATGAATACTTAATAATCAACTCTGATTACTCTGTGCATTACAAACTGTAGGTAGATATAATTAAATTTTGTTAACAGTGAGTGAGCTAATAATATCGAGATATTATTTTACATTTATCATAGAGTTGTTAGATCATTTTATCTAGGTTTAACAATCAAGTTTTGATTCTTTGTATTATTTTTAAATGTATTTTGCTATTTCTATGCATTTTGGAAAACATATAATGATTGCCAAATGCTTGCCAAATAAAGAGTTTTGTTGAGTTTAAACAAGTTTATGTATTTATACATTTATGTTCATCATCTCAAAAGTTGAAGCTTTCTATTCTAATAATATTGGAAAGTGTTTCAAAGTTTATGTATTTCATGATTTTTTTTATTGTTTTATTAGAAAGTAAAAACACGAGATTTTAATGATTAATAAAGCCTGACACAATCTCTGATTTAAAAACAGGGTTGTTATGATTTTGCCCAGCCCAAAAAAACCCGGGTGGGTTTTTCCTAACAAAAACCCACTTGTAAAAAACCTAGGAAAAAACCCAACTGGGTTTTTTCAAAATTTCAACTTTAAATTACATATATAATGTATTTATATTACATATATAATATATTGTAATATATTTCTTAATATCAGTACACAACTCATAAAATTTATAACCATCACCCCCCCCCCCCCCCCACCCCAAAGAAAAGAAATGTCCTAATTATACCATCACAATTTTTAAAAGAAATAATTGTTAGTTAATCTCTGTAGCTGTAGCATGTGTAAGTAACAAACAAATTTTTCCCATTAAAAAAATACTTTGATGTGTAATCCGTTCTATGTTATACAATAGAAACTCATAACAAAATACCATATATGCTTAGAATCCTAATTTAATTATGTAGACATGTAGACTTACTTGGCTTATTCTATTATTTAGTAATAATAAAAAACATTTTATAAATTATTACTCAATAATCAATTTATCTATTATAATTTTGGTTACTGTCATTGATTTATATATAATTGTAATAATGAATTAGCTACTTTAAATTTTGCAATAAGTACTTTTTTTTTTTTTTTCCAAGCATTCTGAACCACCTTCAATGACTCCCAAAAACATGAAAAAACCCTGAAAAAACACAGTGGGTTGGGTTTTTTCTGAGGAAAAAACCCGGGTATTTAACAACCCTGTTTAAAGATGGTCTGTAATTTATAAATTAATTGTACAAATAAATGTATGGAGAACATCATAATAAAAATAACCCACCATAAAATCTTAGTGTTATAAATTAAAATCATTTCAAAGACTCGTTATGCTAAACAAAAATTGAAATAAATATAATTTTGTTAAAAAATGTAACAAACTTTAATTAAATAGGAAAGTGGAAAGTAAAAATCAAGCGACACACATAAGTGCTTAATTATTAGTTGGAAAAAAGCACCCATATTGTTTTAGAAAATGCATTATTACATGTAACAGGCAGGAAAAAAGCTAAGAAAATCTATTACTTGCCAAAATTGGAAGAATAAATAAATGAGGATCCAAGAGAAAACAACAAATTTAGAAATCCAAGAATAATAAATGAAAAAGAATTGATGACATTCCAAATAATATGTTGACATAGGCATCTAACATTTGAATCATGTGAAGATGCTTGATTACTAGAGTTACACATACAGCTAAGCTAACAGTTTTACATAATACATATAACTAAAATATTAATTAACCTAAAATTATTAAATAATTATTATTAATTAAAACAAAAAAAAATGTATGTAACTAGCTATAATTTTAAGATCTTTAATCTATAGGAAAAAATTATATAATTCAAAAGTTACTATAAATAAGGCTAGTATTATAAATTTAGTGTAGCCGTTTATAAACAGTTAAACAGCTTAAAAAATGTAATGTTACATCATATGCATATATAATGTTCTTGAGGGGCCCAAAAAATCTTATATTACATGATTCAGTTATAATGCTAGTGTGTGTGTTATGTGTTGGTGAATTAATTGTTTAATAGATATTTTCTTTTTAATAAGAAATAATTTGATAACTGTTTAAAATTTAGGTAACAGAATTCTCACTTTGTTCAATATCAGTTTATGCAGATATCCAAAAAATTTCTGATCAGATGACTGTTTAATCCACTAAAAGATTCACAAGAGAAAAATATAGATTACATTAGACACAGTCCATAATAAAACTGCTTAAAAAAAAATAATAATAATAATAATAACAGAGTTTCCCCAAGCTTTAAAAGGGGCAGAGCACTGCTGTTGTGGAAAGGGCATTTTTTACATTCTTCTGGGCACCCTTTTTTTAGGTGCGTTCGTAATTATATAATACGTAGCACCTATAGTTGTCGTTCAGTCCGTCCGTCTGTCCGCATATAACAACGCAAAAACTACCCAACCGAATCGTTTGAAATTTAAAATACATAAATATTAGATATTTTTGTCGAGTCATTTCAAATTTTATGAGAATCGGATGGATAGATCAATTACAGGGACGATCAAAAGTATTCCATTACATTACGGTCAATGGGGAAAAAAGTTTCAAATGCATTTTAATCGTTTGAAATTTAAAATACGCAATTATTACATAATTCTGTCGTGTTATTTCAAATTTTTTGATAATCGTGTGCATAGATCAATTACAGGGGCAATCAAAAGTATTCAATTACATTATGGTCAATGGGGAAAAAGTTTCAAATATATTCTATACGTTTGAAATTTAAAATACATAATTATTGCATAATATTTTCGAGTTATTACAAATTTTATGAAAATCGGATGCATAGATCAATTACAGGGACAATCAAAAGTATTCCATTACATTACGGTCAATGGGGAAAAATGTTTCAAATGCATTTTAATCGTGTTACACTCATGCGAACTTAATAAAATTTATATGCAACTATAAAGTACATATTATAATATACATCTTACATAATTTGTGGTGCAAAGAACATTTGTTATTGATTTACAAGGCCACACAAAAGTATTCCATTACATAATGGTATAGGGAGAACATTGTTTGATGAGCGTTTTAATTGTAGTTCACTATTTACAATGTTATGAGATTGATATATGAACGTAATATTTTTAAAACTTCGTTATCGTCCGAACGCACCTAATTTGCTACGCTTCACGTGCAATTTCCAACTTGTTATTTTTAATGGCACTTTTACAGTGTTGAGTCTAGAATCTTAGTGTCTTTTTTTGATGTGGTCGTTCAATTAATTTCTTTTTCTAGTAGCAAGAGAAAAAAAATCACAAAATATATCCATTTATCATGGGAAAAAATCATTATTTGATTGAAGTGAGGGGGGGGGGGGGGATCTTGAAATTTGTCAATCAGTTGTACGAAACTCTTCAATCGGTCGCGAAAAATTGCGATTAAAAAAAATCATGGGAAAACAGAAGTTTCTACAAAGAATCAAGTAAAAATGTTGTCAAAAGATTGAAAAAAAAAAGGCAAATTTTGTTTTAAAAAAATCACCAAAAAAAAAAACTTCAGATTTTATTTAAAAATTCGAAAAAATGGACAAATTTTGTTAAAAGATTGCAAAAAAAAGCAAATTTCGTCAAAAGATCAATCACGTGAGGAGGGGGGACGCATTTTTTTCGTGCTTTTTGTCTGTTGTACTTTGATAAAATTTGTGTTTCTTCAGCAACCCTTTGGAAAAATTTGTGTTTTTTCTGCGGTCATCTGACAAAATTTGCTTTTTGTCGGCAGTCATTTAACAAAATTCACATTTTTTCCGTGCTCTTTTGACAAAATTCATGTCTTTTAGTTAGCTCTTTGACGAAGTTTGAAGATTTTTCCCTGTTCTTATTTACATCATTTCTGTGATTCTTTGACAAAATGTGCATTTTTCCTCGGTATTTTGACAAAATTCATGTCTTTTAGTTAGCTCTTTGACGAAGTTTGAAGATTTTTCCCTGTTCTTATTTACATCATTTCTGTGATTCTTTGACAAAATGTGCATTTTTCCTCGGTATTTTGACAAAATTTGCACTTTTGTCTGCTTCACTTTTGGTGAAATTAATGCTTTTTTCTGTGATGCTTTGTCAAAATTACTATTTTTGCCACCATTCTTTTACAAAATACGTTTTTTTCCCACAATTCTTTAATAAAATTCACTTTTTTTTTTCTCCCTGCGAACGATTGACGAAAATTTTCAATGATCATTTGCTGAAATTCGTGATATTTTTTATACCTAAATTTTTTTATTGATGACTTTTTTTTTTCTTTCTCGGAACCGAATGTTTTGAACTTTTGGAAATTTTAGAACAGAACCCCACCCCTCCCCCCTGGTTAAAAAAAAAAAAAATTAGTCTCTTTTAGCCAATTTTATTTTATTGGTGTAGGTTTTTTTTGGATCAGAATGCATTATATCATCGACTGGAAGTTTGTCTATCCTGACCATGACCTATGAAGACTTGTCTACCGTGATGCAAGCTTTGAGAATGCAAGATCCTAAGTGAATGAATGAAAAGACAACTAGCAGGCACGCGTTCACGCATAAGGGGCACGCATAAGGGCTGCGTTTTTCAAATGAGAAGCAAGAATAGCACTATTTTTTTGAAAGATTGGTAAGAGGGATGCTAATTTTTGGAAGAGGCGCAAAAGGGAAGCTATTTTAACTAAAGGGGCGGAGTACCCTTCTGTCTGGGGGAAACTCTGATATAAGATTAAATTTGTCCATAGTGAAATTTAACAGTATGTGAAAAACTAGTAATGCAGGATAATTTTTTATAAATGTTAAATATCTAGAAGTTACATTGACACTAAACTAGAGGGGGAGAAATATGTACATGTAAAGAAAATTTTCAGATCAGAGTCAGCAAAAAGAAAATTCCCTCAACTGCAAAATTAATCTGCTGTTTCGATAATTTTTTCATGATCATCACTTATGTCTAAAATTATGTCTATATTATATTGAGCTTCTGCTGTATTTATTACATTTTAGAATAAACTTTTGCTTTTATTTATTACAATTAATGCAACATTATTGTTACTGAGTTGCACTAATATGTAAAATCTTTTAACATTAAAGACTTACTAGAAGATGCAAAACACATTACTAATTTCTTTATATTTCAAGGAACAAATTTAAAGAAGTAAATCCTCTTGCATCTGGTGATTTTATACGCTGAAGTTTGAATATTATTAATTTATGAAAGTAAGATTTTAATGGCTCTTTATGTAAGATTAAGATATTTTAAGCTACATTAAGGTATCTTTATGTTGATAAATTAAAAAAAAAAACTTTCTAAAGAGTTTACTTTAAAACTGATTTAACATTTTGTTACTTAAAGATTAAGTAATTAGGGTTTGTATGTATTAAGGGGATTTTAAATATTTTAGTACCAGACATTTTGTAAAGTACTAATTGCAATATCTGAAGAATTTTTTTTTTTTTCTTTTTCATTAAATAAGGCAAATATTACTTTACAGAAATTTTGATAAAAGGTGCTTGAAAGTCCTTGAAGCATATGAACCCTGCACACTGTATATGTTGATATTCTGTATTTATATTTCTTCACAAATTGTTTTGTTTATTTATTTTTTGCCCTCCTATATTTTCAAGTTCTACTGTTTAGCTTATGACAGATAAATAATGTTGTTAAAAATGCAGTCCTTAATGCATTAGCATTATAGTAAAATAATAAAGTAAAATGTAAAAAAAATAATCTTTCTAGATGAAGATGAATTTTTTTTTAAAAACTAGCTTTCATCTAAGCAGGTATGGTATTCAGGGTTTGAATTTTAAGAGAAGTGATGCTATTCAGCCCAAATTTTAATGAGAGAATTTTCAGTTTTGGGTGATTTATAGTTCAAGATTCTTAATTATTGTATTACTATTATTTGCATTATTACTGCAATTGTTGAAATGCTATCAAATAATTTGTTCATTGAAATCATATTACTGTACATTCACAAAAATCTGCACAGACTGGGTTGTATAATTTTTAGGTTTGTTTTGCTTTGTTTACATTTGAATGTAGTAAAACATCTTGTAAATATTATCTGTTTTAACTAATAATATCATCGAAATAACACTCCTTTTGAATGCCCATATTTAAGTCAAAAATTTAGTTTTTTTAAGAAAAGTCATTGTTTCTTGATTTTAAACTGATTCACTGTATATGTTGATATTCTGTATTTACATTTCTTCACAAATTGTTTTGTTTATTTTTTGGCCTCCTATATTTTCATGTTCTACTGTGTAGCTTATGACAGATAAATAATGTTGTTAAAAATGCAGTAGCATTATAGTAAAATAATAAAGTAAAATGTAAAAAAAATAATCTTTCTAGATGAAGATGAATTTTTTTTTTAAACTAGCTATCATCTAAGCAGGTATGGTATTCAGGGTTTGAATTTTAAGAGAAGTGATCCTATTCAGCCCAAATTTTAATGAGAGAATTTTCAGTTTTGGGTGATTTATAGTTCAAGATTCTTAATTATTGTATTACTATTATTTGCATTATTACTGCAATTGTTGAAATGCTATCAAATAATTTGTTCATTGAAATCATATTACTGTACGTTCACAAAAATCTACACAGACTGGATTGTATAATTTTTAGGTCTGTTTTGCTTTGTTTACATTTGAATATAGTAAAATATCTTGTAAATATTATCTGTTTTAACTGGTAATATCATCGAAATAACACTCCTTTTGAAAGCCTATATTTAAGTCAGAAATTTAGTTATTTTTTTTTTTTTTTTTTTTTTTTTTTTTTTTTTTAAGAAAAGTCATTGTTTTTTTATTTTAAACTGATTCAGTGCTCATGTCCAATATCTTATATTTAGTTACGTATTCAAAAAAGGTTTATCCTAGTATTGAAGAGGAAGGCAGAAAATCATTAATAAAAAGATTTTAACTTTTGGGATCTTTTTGGAATCTCGGTTTTAGGAGGTTCATGGTCAATTATTTTTGAAAAGATCAAATTTCATGTGATTTTTATTGATTGATGACATTTATTTTTTACCACAGTCATTTCATGAATTTTGTTCTTTTTGTGACTTATGGACAAAAATTTATTTCCTCAGAGCGATTGTCAAAATTTCCAGTTCTTTTCACAACCGATCGGCGATATTTATGTTTTTTTTTTTTTTTTTTTTTTTTTTTTTTTCCCTCGATCTTTTAATGAAATATGAATATGTGCCTCTTTTATTTCTTTCCTGGACCGTTTGACGAAAATAGCCTTTTGCTCAATCATTTGCCCAAATTTACAATGTTTTCTTGCGATACTTTTGACAAAATTCACATTTTTCCTGTGACCAATTTGCAAAATTCAGTTACAATTACTGGCTGTCAAAATTCCTGATTCTCCTCTGCAGCCAATTGGCAAATTTTGAGATTCTTTTTTTTTGTGACCAATTGAAGAATTGATTTTGCAAAAAAAATATATAATTCACAAAGTAATCGCATGCTTCTGAAATAATACAAGTTTTTCGGGATCCTACATATAATTTTTCATTATGAGATTTTTCAATTTTGTGCACAATTCATGCACTTCTGTATGCTACCTTAAAGCCCAGGATTCCTTCTACAAAAGCATAATGCATTTTTTTTAATACAGCATTTTATTATAGAAAGATTTTATTATGTAAACCATTTATTAATTGCAAAATGGTAAGGTTCAGAATCATTTAGTTGTAACTGCTTATATCCTGTCTCTCATTTATTATTATTTTACTTGCTTGATGCTTTATCTGTATTAGGTTGGTGATTGTTATTATTATGTATTAGAGGATTATTTATATATAAAGTATTCTCCTATTCTGTTTAAATTTTAAAACACTGAATAATAAATAAATTATGTTCTATATATTGTAATAAATTATTGTATATATTTTGTACCTGTAATTATGTTATACATTCAGTTTTATTATACTTTTATCACCATTTTCATGCATAATTTCATAGTCTTTCTATGTCTGGCATTTTGGAAAACAAAGGTATCTTTTCTTATATCATAGTATTTTATGTATTGAATTTCAATCTTAGTACATTTATCTTATTATTTATTTATGTGGAGCTTAGAGCGAACTTCACAAGCTACACTTGCATTCTGAGGGAACATATCCAGTGCTAGATTTATTTGCATATCGTGTTAAGAAAAACTTTTAAGATTAAGGGGCTGTTTCAATAAAACTCCCCGATTGCAAAATCCTATGTTTACCTTTGGGAAATTTTTGAAGCGCAATTGCTCATTTCCTGATATAATGTATTAAAATAGGGTTTTCAACCGTCAAAATGTAAATCTCAGATGTCGATGATATGATCTTTAAAAATATTCTCCATAAAATTATTCCCAATTGGAATATTCTTATAAATTTTTATTTGATAAAATTTTTATCATCTTAAAAATATATAAAATTTAAGCTTAAAAATTTTAAAAATGTTTGGCATCTAACTTTCACTTTCTGATGGGGCAAACATTATTACTATAATTATATTACGTAATGAGTCATCACGTTTCAAAGTTTTCTCGTAGATTAACTTGGGATTTTGTGATTGGGACATTTCTATTAAGCGGCCCCTTAAAGATCTTGTGATGGAGACTAAGGAATGAACATAAGTAGAACATCACAGTGTGCTGTTGACAAAACAATGCAGTGAGAAAACAAAATATGGTTTCTCTGATTAGAAATTATCTTTTAAATTATAATGACAAGAAAAAATTTATTGTAATATTTGCAGGAATATGATTCAGTGTGCTTTTATGTTGTCATTCAGCAACAACAAAATGTGTGTAGTTGATGCAGTTCTTTGTTTTGTTTTGTCCCTTTGTGTTATTAAATGTTAATATTCTTATTAAATCAAGTTTTGCCATTATTGTCGAGTCTCATTGTCGTCCTACATAAACATCCACATTTATTTGAAAAACTTTTTTAGAAAACTTTTTAAATCATTAATGATGTTTTATTATTACCCTAATTCATATAAATGATTCATCCAAAATTTTCTAATTTTACTTATTAGTGTATGTTTTCCAATAATTCATTAATATTACATTTTTAAAAATTTTCTAATATGTTTTTGACTTACTTCTATCTCCAGTAGAAGAAAATATTGTAATCAAATTTTGTCTCAACTTCTGATTTTTGATGAATTTACACATTTTAGGGGTCAGAAATTTAAAAAAAAAAAATGTTTTTACAAAATGCTATCTGTCTGTCTGTCCATATGTCACCATTACATCATTGAAAAGTGTATCAATATATGCATAGAATTAAATCAAATTTTTTATGTATGTACTTGGTTGTGGAAAGTAAGTCTTTTTTCAGTTTAGAAATATTCTGTTTGAAGAAGGTGCTGTAATAGCAATTTCTGTGTCATTTTCGTTATTGTACCACCGAAAAGTGTATGAAATTATGCATAGAACTGAACCAAATTTTTTGTCTATGTTTTTTACTATTGCCAGTTAGTTCTCCCTGAACTTGAAAAAAGAAAAAAAAAAAAATACGCCACAAGGGGTTGCAGTATTTGCCATTTTCATTATTGTATGATCAAAAAATGTATGAAATTATGCATAGAATTGAACCAGATATTTGTATATGTTTTTGGCTATAAACAGCAGGTTTTCCCTAATTAGAAAAAAATCTGCCAGAAGGGGTTACAGTAATAGCGATGTCTGAGCCATTTTCATTATTCTACCATCAAAAAGTGTTTAAAGTTATGCATGGAACTGAACCATTTAAAAAAAAAAAGTTTTTTGTTAAGGACAGCAAGTTCTTGAATTTGAAAAAAAATCTGGCAGAAGAAGGTGCTGTAATTGCAATTTTTGTGCCATTTTTATTATTGTGTCATCAAAAAGTACATGAAATTCTGCATAGAATTCCTAATTTATTGTTTCAAATATTTTATTTTATTTATTTATTTTTAGTATAAACTGGAATACAATCAAAAATTGAGGTTCTTGCATCATTAATTGTTTGACTTTTGTGTACATATTTTGGTTTTTACATTATTTTTTATTGTTTTTGTCTTTAAAAATTCTTTTTCTTCATCTATGGAGCCATTCTGAGAAAATGCCATTATGTTTACTAACTTTGAAAACTTTGATAAATTGTTGCTATGCTGAGTTATTAATTTTAATTAAAAAAAACTTTAATTTCTTTTTATTAAAAATAAATTTTTTCAAGAACTACAAAGTTAGTTGATTAACAAGTTTGAGCCATTGATTCTCACAAATCAATTTTTCCTTCTTCTTACTATTCAAAAACATGCATTAACAAAAATTTCTCACTATTGGAGAACAGAAAAATAGCAAAAATTTTTCTCATACCAAATGTTTTAAACAAATATTGCAGCTACCAGTTTGCTTTTAATATTCAAATGCAGAGGGTGTTTTTCAAATTTTTTAGACAATTTTCGTGGTACTTACAGAACTATTTTACATAAAATATAACGTCTTTTGTACATTTGGATGAGGTATTTTGGCCCATTTCTCTTGAAGAGCTTTCCGAAGTACATAAAGGTTTGTAGTTGATCTTTGGATAGCATTCTTAAAAAATCTAAAAGTGCAAAAAGCCTAAGATTAAACATCAGGTAGATTAAGCAAGCATATTAGTGAAGGTATAACCCTGATAACTATTCTCATTCCATCTTTTTCAAGGTAATTAACTGTAGATTGTGATGTGTAATTGTTTACTTTATCTCGTGCAGTTCAACAGATTGATGCTGCTGGGAGTAAAATGATGGTCTTTTATGTTTGAGAATTAAGAGTAAAATATGTTTCTGATAGTATGTGGTATTGGTCTTAGCATTTTTCTACATTTTCTTTATTTTCACATTGTCATTTTATGCCAAACCACAAACAATCATAAATCTTTTTGTTAAAACTGAACCAAATTGAACTGAAACATTGAACCATGTTTCAAGATTTTTTTCATCACTTTGTTCCTAATACGTGGTATTTTCTTATTGTAATAATTTAAAAACCCAAGCTCTGTCTTTATACTATAGCATTTTCATTTTTCTCTGAATAATTGCTCCTCAATAAAGAAGTCTACATCATGTTCTATATTTGGCAGTGAATATGAGTATATTTCTGAAGAATAAGTATTTCATGAAGAAAGATGATGAACATTTTGTTTTTTGGTCTTTTCAAAATTCAAATTTGTTAATAATTTTGTTAATTGTTGACATTGATATTTTAATCATTTAGCAACAGTCCTTTGATTTCAATGATTTTATTTTACCATGAAAGATTTTATATTTGCATTATTCAAAGAATTTTTTTTTTTTTTTTTTTTTTTTTTTTTTTTTTTTTTTTTTGTTGGGTACATACTTAAAAAAAAAAAAAAATTATTTGAAGTCAAATATTTATGTCTTTCTCTGTGAAGCAAAGGTAAATTATTGGTTTACCATACTATTTAGTGCTATGCTGTCTTATTGGCTATATTATCTACTGTGGCTTTAGATTTAAAAAAATATATATGCCTTAAAACATACCAAAGGATTTAAACTACGAACACAACTCTTCTAAATTATTCTGTAAAATCTTCCTGGATTTGTTCTGCCTATGACTGTGGAAGATGCTTTTACTTTGAGAAATACCTCATGGGGCTCTGATTTAAATAAAATAGAATAGACCCCTGTAATTTCATTAAAACAGATATTATTAAAACTATTCCATTTAAAACAGAACATAATGAGTTAAGCTACACAGGTATGACCAGTAGAATATTTAAAAAAAGATTGGGGAAGCACATGCAAGATAATAAGTTTAACCGATCATCTATTGCTCTTTCTAGGTTAAATCAATGACAAAACATAAAAATAGATTTTCAGAATGCAAGAGTTAACATACATACAGAAGATTATTACACTTTGAGAATTAGAGAATCCTTAAAATTTTTTTAAGTAACAGCAACACAGTATGTAATAACTCTTTATCTTATGACATTACCACATATATGGTTCAACATTTTAAAATTATCTAATTCTTCAACATAGAAACCATTTAGTTTTACAGACACCCCCATCCAATAATAGACTTTACCTTTTCCATACAGCTATGTAAACAGTGTGACTTGCCAGCAGAACCAATCCTTTGAGAATGATCGCAGTAGCAATTGAAAGATCTCAGGAGCTTTTCCTGTTTTTAACAAATGATTTTTAACATTTTTTGGTTTTTAAGTTTTAAAGACCAGTTATCTTGTAAACGGAAAAATTTCAATGGAATCGTATTGCACCTTTTTAGTAAATAGTTTTATTCAATAACTAAAAATTAAACTATCATTTTAGTAATTAAAACATAAAAATATGTATTATATACATAATTAGAGATTAATTGTTTGATAATTATTGTTTTTAAGTAGTGTTAACAATTTAATATTAAATGCAGTCACTGATAATTTTAATAAATATAAATATCACTAGCATTTAATGTAGCTTTATATGATTATTGTAAAATATTAATGTGTGTAACTTTATTCTACTAACTAAGGAAACTGATAATTTACAACTTTTATAGTTTTTGTAATTACTAACTTACTAATAATTAAATTTTATTAATTAATGTGTAAAAATATATATTATGTTCGCAATTAGAGGTTTAAATGTTTTGGAAATTTAAAATTCCTATCTATTCTAATATCTATTCAGTATTTTAACATCGAGTAAAAAAAATAAATAAATAAATAAAAATCTAAAAAAAAAAATCCAATTTTATTTACTTATTTATTTTACTTTACTCTATAGTGAGTACAAAATCTATAGATCATATCCAAGCCTACACAAATTAATTTGCAAGCAAGAATTATTTAAGAAGTTTTATTATTGAGTCAGAACTTTTCCAACTGAATTATATTTAATGTACTAAAAGAGTTTTGTAAAATATAAATAAATTCATATACAGGGTCATGCAAAAAAAAAAAAAAAAAAAAAAAAAAAAAAAAAAAAAAAAATATGCATTGAGTCTATGGATAGTAAATGGGCTAGTAATTTCTGAAACTATGCTTTGTTGTGTTATGTGTTATTTTACTGGATTAAAGCTTAGTTTAATATAAGGAATGTATAAAAGTTTGAGGATAATATACAGGGTTGTACAAAATTATTCTAGTCCATTTCTATCTATGGTGTAAACTGCTGAAAGTGAATTTGTGGCTGTATTATGCATTTCGTAACTAAGTTAAATTTTAGCACATTATGTTTTGAATATGCAGATCTGTAAATTATATACAGGGATATACAAAATAATTTGAGTATCTTTCTAACTGTAAATGGCAAATGCTGAAATTTAGTTTTACAATTTTAAATGTCAAAGCTCTATTGCAGTATTCTGAAAATATTGAATGGGTTTCATATTCTAGGATTGACATAAATTTTCTTTCTTTTTATAATACTATTTAATTATTTTTATTTAATATATATTTATCTATTATAGAATAGAAACAGCGTCACCAATATGCAGAAGAAACAGCTCTTCTCCATCTCACCTGCACAGAACACCTGGTACTGATTCAGCTTATTGTACTGCTTCCTTGCATTCTAATCAGACTACTCCTAAAATTGTAGCAGGCAGTCATGATATGAATTTTGATCCTGATAATTTTGAAGTTGATCAAGAAGCTTTAAGTGCTGCATTTGGCAATGAAGGCCAAATCTTAAAACATAGTACTGCAAAGAAACCTACAAAACCTGTAAAATCAAGTATTCTTAAGAATTCAAAAAGAAGATGATTATGTATTAATTAGACTTGAAATATTTTCCTTAGTTTCTTATTTGTATATCTAAGCAGCACTGTAGACTTTCTTTTATAGATATTATTTTTAAAGAATTGTTATTGTATATATATTTTTAAATATTTATTTTGCTTGATTTATGTAATTTCTGATATACAGTTTGTAGTATAATGTATGTAAAAAAATTAAATTATCATTATTTTTTTAGGAAATTTACAATTTTTGATCTTTTATTAGTACACATGCATATGTGTATAAATGAGGACATAGGATTCAAAACTCGCCTTATCAAAAAATCAAATTTTGAGAAATTGCAAAAATCTTCTGACTGCATTTATTGGTTTTCATTGTAAACCAAGATTTCATGATGCCAAAGAAACATGATAAAACTAGTATTTTTACAGATTGCCTTTCTCTTTTTTTTTTTTCTTTTTTAAATGCAGACTCTCCAATAGAATAGATTGATTGAAAAAACTTTATTTACTAAACTTTCGTTAAGTAAATTTTTAAACTCACGTCCTCTCATATGTACAAACATCTGACAAAAGCATATATTTCTAGAATTTAATTAATGTGCAATCCTAAAAAAATAAGAAACACCCCTTGCTAGTTTTGCTACAAAATTATAGCAGAGAAATTAAATTGGTACTAGTCAGTTGATAATATGTAATTTAATTTGATATGTCATTTTTTTTCTGAGGAAGCATATAAAATCCATGTAAAAACAATACAAATTTTGCTATTCTCGATAACAACTGTTGAATTTTTCATAATAAAAAAATTGTACATATTTCCAGTAGCTTCAATGCAAATTTTCACAACTCTTCTACAGTTAGTTATATATTAATTATTTTATAGGAGCCAATTTCTAGAGCTCTACAAATTAAAATATAATTCATATAACAAGTATTTATAGTATAAATAATAAAAATTTTCTGTATTATAATTGCTTTTATTAAAAGTTTAACACATTTTTCTGTACACAAATCAAAATACACACAAATTTAAAGCTAGTAAAACATATTAAAACATCTTAATAGATTGAAGAAACTTTCCATCTTAGCAGGTATAGTTGCTTGTTATTTTTTTTTTTTTTTTGCGAGAACTATGAAAATTTTAAGGCTGTTACAGTGTGTCTTACAGAGAAGTTCCATTTCAACATGTTTTAATGCAAATGCTAAAGTATGAATAAATTAAACTAGTCATATTTTTAAGTTGTACATCATCCCCCTAACCCAAAAGCTACTATGGAGAAAAGGTTAGGATTTCATATGCATATATAGAAAACATTTATGGATCAAATGCAGTATATATATTTTTTATGTTATTCCTCATTATCATTTTTTTTTTTTTTTTTTTTTTACATGTTAATTTCATATCATAGAATTATGAAAATTAAAAACTAAGATATTTACGCTCAATTTTTTTAAGTAACATGTTCTTGCAAAATATCAGCATGACAAAATTATTACTTTATGAAATATATGAAATATATTTCATAAAGTAATTAATTAAGAATATTATGAAGATTAATTAAGAATATTATGAAATACCTCTTAAATTCAGTACTCCGAACAATGGTAATCTCTAAATACTGGTCATGTTTTAGTGTTACCAAATCTCTTCCATCGAAATGACATTACTCTAAGCCTCTGAACAACAGCCACTCTGCAATTTTATTTTATTTTATTTTTTTTCTAGCATTGTGTTTTAAATACAACTCAGACTACAAAAAATGTGGACGTAGATTTTCTTAAAAAAATTAGTTTTTCTTTTTTCTTGAAAAATGAGTATGAACTGAGATTAAGAATATGCCGTATTTACTCGTGTATAGGGCGCACCCCTACTTTATAAGTTAAAATGGCAATTTCTTAAAATCTCCTATATAAGGCGCACCATAAATTTGATACGCTAATGAAAAATGACCAAATGAATTTCAGTAAAAAAAAGTCGAAACAAACATTACACGTGACCAGAAAACAAGAGGAAAATGCATTTTTAAACTTCGGATTGTAAGAGAATGACATAAAATAGGAATGAGTGACGGTAAAGAGAATTTCTAATTAGCATTTAGATAATGTCATTAGCTCTGTTGCATAAAAAACTGCAAGGAATGGAATAAATATGCAGTAATACTTCAATTAAGTAACATTTTCCGAGTTTTAATATCTTTGAATAATTTCTTGTTTCATATGTATATTGTTTGACTGCATGAAACAGTAAAAAATTATTCCGTGTATAAGGCGCACCTAAGAGTTTTGCCCTTATTTTTTGGGTGAAAAGTGCACCTTATACACGAGTAAATACAGTAGAGGAAAACTCAGTAACAGCGAAATTGGCCAGCTGAGGGATAAGGGAAGTATTTCAACTAAGGAAATATGGCCGTATGCGAACTTTCACTAAAAATGGAAATTCCTGTATGTTCCATAACATAATTACAAAAACAAAACGAGTCCCAAAAAAAAATTCACCAGCTTTTTCGCCATAATAAATTTTTTCTCGCCAATTTCATGATGTATTTGCATTTGGTGAGTTGGCAAATCGTTAGTGCAGCCCCTGCATTTTGATATTATATGAGGGAGGGGAGTGTCAAGGACTGATAACATATGATATCATAAGGAGAGGAGTGGGGTAAAGAATCCAAAGTTGTCAAAATGTTGATAATTTTATATATGTACAACTTCTACAAGATGTCCACTATACAATTTGGTGAATGTAACACTTAACGTTCATTTACAGTAGCACATAAAATATTTCTTTTAAGTATCGTCTATGAACAAAATTACTGTATATGTTTTTTTTTTTATTATTATTATTGTGATATGCATAAATTCTATAGATAGCATACAAAACTACTCAAAATCATTCAAGTAAATTGTAATTTATAGATGGAGGATGTTGAAAGAGAATGTTCAATTGTGTTATGCATTTTCTAACTGAACTAAATTTTTGCATACAATGTAGTCTAGATCATATACAGAGCTGCACGGAAGAATTTGGATACTTTTTCAACTATGCATGATAATGGCTGAAATTAGGCTTTTAAATATGTAATGCCTTTTACAAATTTGTTACTTGAATATTGAATGGGGCAAGTAGAGCTTTAACCCTTAAGTAGGCTTCCTCACCTGGTTAAACCTTGATTATTTTTAGTCCAATAGCCGACAGCACAAAATTCTATGTCATCAAACACAAGAAAAAATCTTTTATATTATGGAAGAGTAGTTATAGAGGAATCTAATGATCCATGTCTTCCAGAAGTGAAGTGGTGCATAAGCCAAAAATTGATGCAGGAAAACACGATGCTAAGCCTATAAGCCAACCACTAGTGGTATAAATTTTTGGCTTATGCACCATTTCATTTCCGGCAGACATGGGTTATTAGATTTCCCTATTACAATTTTTCTATAAAATATATATATATTTTTTTTCTTGTGCTTAATGACATAGGGTTTTGTGCTGTTGGCTCTTGGACTATTAGATATTATCTTTAATCTTAATAAACTGTGAATTTTAATTACAGCATACTGAATGTACTGGAAAGTGTTTCATAATCTGTGCGTGATGCATGATTCCCTTGATTTAATTTTTTTACATTTTCCACTAAAGTTGAAAAGTGTTTATTAATGTTTGTCTGTCCATGCTCTGACTTATGTAAATATACTTGGATTTCCATGAAATTTTTACATGTTATTAAAGTTTAGTATAGAATGTTCAGTATAAAAAATTAAGTTAAAAATTATAGTTTATATACAAAATCACACAGGAAAAGTTAAACTAAGGAGAAATATTATTAACAAAGCATTTTGTTGATGTTACAATATTTCAAATGTAATGAGATTGATATGTATCTCTACCATAGACTATAACATGCATTTTCTCTGGAATATAGAATAAATAACATTTATAATTTATTTACGGGATGCACAAAAGATTCCATTACACTATGATCTATGGGAAACAATCTGTTATGGTATTTTTTAATGATGTTATGATATTTCAAAGATAATACAATTAAAAAGGAACATAATAGTGTTCTTCAGCATGATTTCTATAGATTATGGAATCAATCACAGCAATTATCATTCATTTGCAGAGACACATAAAAGTATTCAGTTACAGGATTGACTATGACCAGTAATTGCGAGCAGTGCATTTTCTGTTATGGTATGCATTTTTAAACTTATCAAATTTTTAATGTAATACATGTTATGTATAAATTCTATACATCATAAACTATAGTAGGAATCATGCACATTGCTATATGTGGACTCAATTACTGGAAATAGATTTTTATTCATTTATTGTACAAAACGTTAAAATTTCTAATAATCTTCTGTTGCTGTCTAAAAGTTGTATTCATGCTTGATGGGTTTTTTTTTTTTTTTTTTTTTTTTTTTTTTGTTCATTTAAAAAAATATGCAATTTTTATATTTTCAAGCTGTCTTGGCATACTTCATTTTATACACAACTGAGAAAGACATATTTATCAAAACTTCTATTGAGAACTTTTCTATACTTGTTTGGTTGTCCATCTATTGAAAATTGTCATAAAAAGCATCCATTTAGCTTAAAATTTCATCAACATTTATTTTTGTGAGAGAAGTAATTATTACATCCAAAATAAGTATACAAGTTTAAATGAATTTATTTAATAATTAAGGTTGCAATATCAACTAATATCAATTGGCATAGAGATCTTTAGGCATCTTTAAAAAATGTATTTTCTTCATCATTTACATCTAGAGGCTCCCCCCGTTCCCCAATGTACTCTATCAAAATCATTCAGTATCATTGACCCATTTATTGTGGTCAGCATATAATTACCCCTTTTAAAACATTAGATTCCTGTGCATCTTTTTCAAAGCCATGTGAAATTATTTATATTATCAAAATATTTAATGTCAGACTGGCTCTTTGGAACTACTTTTGGTGTATGAAAATAATTATATAGTTTTTGATTTATTTGAAAATTACAGAATATTTATCTTTTGTATGTCATTCTCTTGTTTCATATCTTTTTTTTTTTTAATTCAAATGAATTTTAACATTAATTGAAAATAACATTTTTAATATGTGTTTATTTCATTTATTGGCATTGTATAAGGAGATGGAAATATGTATACAGATTTTCTTAGTGACTTTGAAATCCATCAAGAATAATTACCTAAACTTAAATTTGATTATTTTATACATGTGTATGCATTTTGTTAAAAAAAAAAAAAAGTATAAAATATAAAAGTCTGCACTGAACTTCACTCAAAATTAAAATAAGTGCTGATAGTGTAAAAAAATTAACAGAAAAGCAAATTTGTAAAATATTTTCTTTAATTAAAATCACAAAAGTATTTTTCTAAAAACAATTTCAGAATCTGTGCATATTGGTATTATAATACATTCATTTTTACAGAAAAAGTTCATTGTCATAGGCACTAGTAAGCTGTAAAGGAAAAGAAATTGCAAAATTCAATACATCTTTTTGAAATTGTGATCTGTTTTTCATATGGTGTGACTTTTCTACTTAACTGTCCAAATTACTTATTCCATGCCAGTAGAAAAAGAAGAAAATAATGTGTACAACTAAAAAAATATTAACTTTTTTTTTATATATATATTGCCACTTGAACATTTTTATAAATTAAAAAAAAAAAGGAATATGTATTGATTTAACAATTTAAATAAGGAACACCATATAATAAACTTATCACTGATATTTTCAAACTGTCCATATTTTTTATTAAAATCAAAGCAGGAGTAGCCTGTAAGTTTCGAGATCACCAGTAAGAATCACATGATTTGGGACTTGGTCTTCCAGACGATATGGAAAAGTACTTTGTTCTACACCGTCAAGGAAACACAAAAAGCCTTCTTCCTTCCTTAAAACCAAAAGGTCAAATGGCTGACCAGGTCCTGGCCCTTCAAATCCTTTTAACTGCATCACTTGTCCCCAGTTTTCTTCTTCTTTTGAATTGAGGGTGATTTTGGAGTAACCATCGTCATCGTATTTTACATCATACTGTAATGCCACATCACTTTCATCTTTATCTTCTCCACATTGCACTCTCAGTTCTAAACTGTAATACAAAATAAGCAGTTCATTTTGATTTAAAGAAGGATTGGAAGGCATTTAACATTTTCACATGGGGGCCGACCATAAATAATGTCACGCTTAAAGGAAAGACGGGAACTTGTGAAATAGTGACAGTTTGTGACAAGGGGGTGGGAGCACCCTTCCAGAAGAAGAAATTCAACATCACACATCTTGGTTAAAATAAAATCATTAAAAATCAGAAGATTAAATTTTGAAGTTATTTTTAAATTAAAGTATTTTGTGCTCATAATGTAAAGATAAAATTTAAAGCCAAATATTCTATTAAATTCCATTTCAAATTTCAAAATACTGTTTCTCTTTTATATTAATATTGTATTACTGTTGTATATCAGTTATAATTTTGTTGTAAACCTAAATCTTTTTTCATACAAAATAAGTAAACAGATCCTTTTTATTGTTATTCTTACAAAAATCATTAAAACATAGTTTTAAAGTTTAAAAATGAAATTTGAAATAGGATCTATAACATAGTGTTTTGTTTCTAAACTGCAAGTACATGTATATATATAATATAGCGTGACAAGAGGAGAGGAGGTGGTATGGTGAAGTGGCGACACTTTGTGACGAAGGTGGGGGGGGGGGGGGTTAAAAGATGTTGAAAAAAGTGTGACATCATTTATGGACAGTCTCATGCAGAGTTGTCAGGTTTTTTATGTTGAATGGTTTTTTACAGATTTTAACAATATTTTTATTAACATGTCAAAAACTCGCAAAGATTTTATTTCTTCAGATAAAAATCGATTTTTATAAAGTAGATTTATTATTCAATAAAAATATTAAATTAAAATAGGTAATGATGTTTTCTGTTTGCCTTTATAGCTATTTTAACTTTTAATTTAAAAATATTTCAAGACTAAACAGGATCGATTTCTAGAAACATATGTACCAAAATATTTCAATGCAATATTTAATGTGTATTTGTGATGATAAAATTAACAAATATACATTTTGTGGTAAACATAGACTATATTCTGATTTTACTTAAATATTATTTTGAGATTATTATTATTATTTTAGTTTATTAAATTTCAAATTTTACCTTATGTCAATTCCAAAGAAAAAAAAAAAAAAGCAAACTTTATGTGTTTAAAAATTTCTGATTAAAATAGAGACAATAAAAATTTTGCTAGTTTAAATATTAATGTACAATTTAAATATTAAAAATTTAAATATTAAATATTAAAATTTCATTTATGACAGATGGCTTAAAATGATAATGTTGACAAAAAAAATTCTTTAACTCTTTAATTTTTAGATTGTTTTTTATTCAGGAAATGCTTTTCTTGTGTTATTCATTTAAATAATTAAAATTGTAAATACTAATAATAACTGGGAAATTTTTCATTCCAAACCTTATTCTCTTCTAAACAGTTCAGTGGGGGGGGAAAGTAGAATTTTCACAGAATAAACCAGTTTAAATAGCATTCTCTTTTTATTAACACTATCATGTCACAAACTGTTTTTTAATAAATATGTAGCACCTATAGTCATCGTTCAGTCCGTCTGTCCATAAGTCTGTGTCTGTCCACATATAGCAGCGCAAAAACTACCCAACCAAGTAATTTGAAACTTCCAATATATAATTGATGCATAATTTTGTCAAGTCACTTCAAATTTTATAAAATTCGGATGGATAGTTTAATTACAGGGACAACAAAAAATAATTTGTTACATTATGGCTAATGGAAAAAATAGTTGTGAGAAAAAATAGTGTGACATTATGCTCTTTCGAATATAATGAAGTTGATATTCATCTATGAAGTATACATTTTGTACAATATGCGGTGCAAAGAATATTTATTATTATTTATTTATAGAGCCGTACAAAACTATTCCATTGCATAATGGTTTAGGGGGTAACATTGTTTTGGGTATATTTTAATATTATAAAACTATTTCACATTTTATGAAATTGATATAAGTTGCGGAAGTTTACTACAAGTTACTTCCTATATAATAAAAAGCAGACAGTATTTACAGGGGCACGAAAAAGATTTCGGATACTACACGAAGTACTGTAGAGTATTATAACCAAGATCTGACTATTTATAAAACTTCGTTATAGCATGAATGCACTTCATGCACTGCATTTAAGATAGAATTCATGACTTGTTAACATATTTTTTTTTAAAAATGAGCCACAGTATTTTTTTTACAATTTACATAATTAGATTCATTTGAAAAATATTAAAACCAAGTTTATTATTTTAAGTTATGTGTTTTTTATGAAACTATAAACATTTATTAAAATCTGATTTTATGGATCAATTTTTAATAGTTATGGGCCTGTCTATATTGGAAAGATGTGAAAATAACTTACTTTTTGGGTTGGGAATTCATTTTTCCACTGAGAAGGAGCATACAACCTACTTCAAATCCTCCCATTATTCGAGATGTCAGGGGCAACTCCTGTTTAAAAAGATAGGTATATATACATATATTATTATCATTTAATAATAATTTAATTATTATTTTTTATTTTAACTGCATGGATTTTTCATTTGTTTATTAGAAATAAAATTAGGTTTACTTGATTACAGGATTCTATAAACAGAAAATCATATGAATAATGCTGTATGATTTTTTTTATTTATTTATTTATTTAGGTTACTACAGAGGTATAATTGGCTGGTATTTGACATAAGCTATTTTGTACACTAAGTGAATTAAAATATGTAAATAGTGGTAAGCATATTTCTACAAAAAAGTCTTGCATTGTTGGTGCAGTCTTTTATTATGAGGAAAATGGGAGCAGTTTGTGTGTGTATGTGTATGTGTTTCTAGAGTGAAGGGTTAACACTAGATCAGTTCTTCACACACGTGACTTTTACTGTAGAACAATTAAAAAGCTGTAGGACACCTAGAAAAACAGCAAAAACCTGTTCATGACATCATCTTATGTATCCTCTCACTTCTATAGTTTTACAAACTGATTAGATAGATTACTGCATAAGAAACAGTTTGGTAATAATATCATTTAGATCTCCCTGTGCATTTGTTTATATTCTGCATGAATAAATGAACCTTTTTAAAAGTAAAACTACTTTTAAATTAATAAAATAGTCATTAAATATTATTAAAGACTATTTTGGAAAATTGGTGCTATATTTATAGTTAAAATGATAAATAAAGGCAACAGACTCTCTCTATATAAAAAAACAAGCAAAGAAAGATATCTACAAATAACTGATAACAAACAATATGAGCTAACAATATAACAAATAATATGAGCTTTTTTTAAAATTCCACTCTATAACCAAATAATCTAAAATTCAAAACCTAACTTCAACAACCATTCAATTAAATCTTAAAAATATTTACTAAATATAAATTTAAAATAATAATTATACAGTTATATTTGTTGACATCTCAAAACACAAAGTTTATCTTTTTTTTTTTTTTTTTTTTTTTTTTAAATCATGACATGTTTCCTTTCATGTGCAATTGAAAGACTGCAGAGGTATAGACTATTTCATTATTTCACTGCATTTGAAAAATCTTAAATAAATTTTCAAATGTATAACACTAAACTTAGATTATTTATTAAATAACCGGGCTTTGCTCATCTAGACTGTCATTATAGTAGTCATTGTATTTAAGAACATGTGTCGAATCAAATTAGTATGCAAGTTTATCAACATGTTATTTTCAAATTTTTGCTGCTGTAGTCATTGTTATTAAGAACACATGTTGAATCAAAATTTAGTATGCAACTTAATCGTCATAGTACTTTCAAATTAATTTTTACTACTGCAATAATTTCCAGCAATCGAGTAAGTCATTTCGTAATTTAATTCAGTGTTTTTCTATTTTATAAATCAGCACGAAAAAGGAAAATTGAATTGTCTGAAATTTCACTTCTAAAACTAAAATCTGACTTCATTCATAGGTAAATGATAACAAAGGTTCTTTACTGATTTTATTCTTTGCACAGGAACTAAGTGCATATTGTTCACCATTGTTCTCAGTGCGATAAAAAGCATAATCAATTATTATATTTTTGCAGATGTTTTTTCACATTAAAAAATGAAATTATAAATGCCAAATCTCCAAATATATACATTTCAGAAAGTAGCTCATTCATCAAAATTAATTTTTTTAAAACTATCTTTCTAAAAAGATAAAAGAAATAATTGAAGAGAAAAGGGCAACTGTCATTTGAAACATGAAGTGATGAATAATTTTTACTCTCAGCATGTGCCTATTATTTTCTTGTGGTACAGTTCAGATAAGTAAGGTTAATTATGAGATTTTCCAGTGCTGTAATGTTTTATACTCCATCATTTGATTGTAAGAAATTTTTTTTACAGAATTACTTTAATGTTGCTTTTACAGTACTACGCACTGATAATTTCATAAATAATGCATTTTCACAAATTATAGTTCTCCAAATCTTGAATTAAAGGTGAAGACAAGTCCAGTGTTGAATTCAGGGGGCGGCCCGGGAAAGAAATTCCCTCCTGGAGAAATGAGATGTGTCCTCCCTCCCAGAAGGTTTGAGATTTTGTGATTTCAGTGGTCAAAAAGTACAGTTTCCCTCCCGGAACTCTATATTGTTTCTCCCGCAGGAAAGTATCTGAATTCAACACTGATCAACTCTTAACAGCATGACCAAAACCCATCATAATTTAAAAATATGTTTTTAGTGTGTACAAATAATACATAAGCATGATTTATCCTGTTTTATTCAAATTGTTTATCACAAAATGCAGTCGTTTTGTCTATGATTTATAGTTTTAATGTACCAACTTAAGTTTGAAAGCTCAATTAAAAGACCATTATAAACTTTGTAGCTATCTATAAAAAAAAAGTAGATACTTACTGGACAAAAGAGCTGGAGACGAGCGCCTCTAGATTTTATTCCATTGATTGCTGGTGGCATATTACTCTGAAATGATTAAAAAATTATGATAATTTGTCACTAAATGTGTTGAATTAATTATATAGTTTACATTAGTTAATTTATTTAATTTTTGTTTGATATCAAAAGCCGAAATTTCTCAAAAAAATTTGTTTTCACTAAAAATTCGGACGAATCGAAACTCGACTGAAACTGTCTGTATTCCAAAAATGTCATTGTTTTTTTTTGCAAATTTTCAGGGAATAAATTTTGGTTGCAAAGATTTAGGGGATAATAAAAAGATTTCTCCAATCCTAGTAAAACAATTGGCTACTCTGGCAAATTGAGGACAATTGCTGCTGTTCATGTGCTTTATGGTATCATAATGATACAAACTAAGACATGCTTACTAATATTGTGAGATATAGAATTGGAAACAAGCCATCCTTTTTACAGATTTAATGTGGTGTTATATATGACAGCCGATTATCTAAATGAGGGATATAAGCCCTAGGGCGAGTGCCCTTCATGGGGATCTGTCTAAGGGAACTCAATCCGTACCTACGCAAGATTCGAAGAAAACTCTGAATGGTTAAGCCGATGGGCATGATTGGGTTTGAACAAAGCACCTCCCGTCTACCAGCTTTAGAACCTCTCAGCCACTGGTAGGGCAACAGATTTAATGTATGTATGCTAGGTTTAATCTGTGCTCCTTCCAACATCAGTCGACATCTATTCAGTCACTAGACACCTTCTGAAAATCATGAGTTTTGACAGTAGTTCAAGAGAAACTTTAGGAAAATAAAGGACATTTTAAAATTGAGGTTAGCACATGTGATCTTCATATTCGTAATGCTTTTAAAAGAGATAGTAAAATCACAAAGTGGAAATTAAATTAAATTCTTGCAGCAAGCTACCAATTTTTTAAAGGCTGCTCCTCAAGGCATGTAGATTTCATTTTTAGGTGCGTTCGTAATTATGTAAATACGTAGCACCTATTGTTGTCGCTCAGTCCGTCCGTCCGCATATAACAATGCAAAAACTATCCAACCGAATCGTTTGAAATTTAAAATATATAATTATTACAAAATTTTGTCGAGTCATTTCAAATTTTATGAAAATCGGATGGATAGATCAATTACAGGGACAATCAAAAGGATTCCGTTACATTACGTCAATGGTGAAAAAAGTTTCAAATGCATTTTAATCGTTTGAAATTTAAAACGTAAATTTATTACATAATTTTGTCGAGTCATTTCAAATGTTATAAAAATCGGATGCATAGATCAGTTACAGGAACAATCAAAAGTATTCCGTTACATTACAATCAATGGGAAAAAAGTTTCAAATGCATTTTAATCGTTTGAAATTTAAAACGTTTAATTATTACATAATTTTGTCGAGTCATTTCAAATGTTATGAAAATAGGATGCATAGATCAATTACAGGGACAATCAAAAGTATTCCGTTACATTACGATCAATGGGAAGAAATTTTTCAAATGCATTTTAATGGTGTTACACTCATTTGAACATAATATAATTGACATGAATCTATGATGTATGTACTAAAATATACATTCTGTACAATCTGGGATGCAGAGAATATTTATTATTAAATTACAGGGCCACACTTATGTGTTCCACTAAATAATGTTATACGGGGAAACATTGTTTGGGGCGTGTTTTAATTATATTAACCTACTTCACATTTTATGAATAAGATATACGTTAATGAAGTATAATAAAAATTACTCCCTGCATATTTACAGGAACACAAAGATTTCGACCATTATACTGTATCCAAAGTACGCTCTACTATATCAGCAAGATCTGAATATTTTAAAACTTATAGTACGAACGCACCTCATTTGCTATGCTTCACGTGCAATTTCCAACTTGTTTCTTTTTGTGTTGAGGAGGTGTAAGTATGATACTGGCTCAAAAAATGTCATTAATTGTCGATATGGAAAAATTGTACATCCCGAAAAATACATCAGGGAATTTTCAAAGGATTTTTTCATGGAAAATGAATGAAAACCCTGTTGATTCTTGTTATATTATTTTTAAATCTGAATAATAGCAACTAGTGATGGGCGATAACGAGAAGTTTTTCTCTATTGTATCTCGATAACTTTCGATTGTGTAAAAATTTTCTCGATGACTCCAGTTTGCAATTGCTTTTATACCATACAGGATTCAATTTTATCAAGTGTCTACTACAGGTGAATGAGTCGGTGTTAATAAAGACACGACGGATTCACTCGCTAGTGATGCCCCTCCTTTCATTGGTGTATCCAATTTATACGCAATCTTTTAATATGAAATCTCTAACTGGGTCCTCATTGTATATGGCATCATATACCAAACGCGGTGTGCACGCACAGCAAAATCTTGTAAACAAAGAAAAAGAAAGAAAAAATTTTTTTTCGAATTGAACGAACAACCGAACGTAAGCTCGAATCGAACGTTAAATTTTGAAAACTGCCCCCCCCCCCCCCAAGGTAACGTAGTGGGGGAGGGGAAATATATAACATCGGGTGCATAAGATCAGTAAGTGGTCACATGCCAAACAACAACTTCCTTATTTTCTAAATTCCATGTATATTATAAATATTATTTATTGAAAAATCCGAAAAAAAAAACATTTTGGAACTGCCGACAGAAGTCAAAACTTGAACAATTACGTGTGTATTTTTTTAATCGTCAGGAAATATTTTATTGTGCAGGAAATACAAGGACCAAGTAACCGCGGTAAAATAACGCCTACGCACGAGAGGAGGCCAGAGTCCCAGCAGTGGTGAACAATATTTATATGATGCAGATGTCATACACGCACCACATTGGCACGATGTTTTCCAGATGCCGATTTAGAGAAAACTTCGAAGAATTTTGAGAAATTTAAATTTCAACCCCTTATGGGTCCGTAACGTGACCCAGAATGACGGGAGAAACTTTTTTATGCTAAATTGGTAATGTATGAAGCATAAGCTTTCAATGAACATATTACATCAAAAAATGAAAAATCCCCCCCTGCCCCCCCCCCAAAAAAAACCCCGGTGTTATGGGGAAAACCGTAAAACTGCAAAAAGAGCGGCGAAGAAAAGTTAGCTATGCTATAGTTTTTCTCGCTGCTGTAGCTTTCATACAAACAAAGTTATAGCCTTTTAAAAATTGAAATGAAGTGAAGAAATGAGCAAAATTATGTTGGTGAATAACCAACAGGGGGGGGGGGGCGGGTCAATACCCCCGCTTGTGCCATATAGCTTAAACTTTTAAGTTAAAATTGGTAGAGAAAAAAATGAGCAATATTTTAAAGTGTATGTTGGGGGAGGGGGGGGCGGGTCAAGCCCCTCACCTTTGGAAGAGGTCCTCAAAGAGGGAACTTTAAAACAATGTGCCTAGATTACAGTAACAATGTGGCTAGTTCAATGGTTTTTTTCCATCTCAAAAAAATTTCCAATACGCCTAAGGACGTTTTCAATTAAAAAATTCGATCTAAAATGATAAAAACACAAAAAGCTTCGAAAAATGCCAACCCCCCCCCCCCTCCCGCCGTGGGAACCAAATTCGGAAGGGGGTCATCATAATATGAAAGAGTAATTCGAGATCTTCAAGATGATATACAATATGACGGGCTTAAAAAGTGAAAATTGTCCCTTTCCCCTGACCCTCGTCAGTCCAACCCTTTCGCCCCCAATTTCCTGCAGCAGACATTTAAATTTTTTTACGATTGATAAATATTTACCGAATGATTCGATGAAAAAAAAACATACTTAAATTGATAAGCATTGTAGAAATCGCTACTGTTTTAAACATATGTTCGTCCCCTCTCCACCCCCTCTTTGAATTTTTTTTTTTTTTTTTTAAATAAACAATATTTATTGGGGGGTACCACGTACGTGACAGCATGGTAAGACTAAAATATCAGCAACTTTGAAAATTAGGTCTTCATTTCACAAGTTATTGTCATATTCTCTTGTCATATGCTTCTTTCTGTACTTCGTTTTTCGATAAAACTTTCATTTCACAAAGCTTCATCGACAAAACGCCTCGATAAAGCTTGTCATCTCTATTCTCAGCGAGAACGAAAATCATCCTTATCGAAAAAGGCATTCATCAGCAAACCACAAGATTCTCGGAGTGCCGCTTTTATCAAGGTTAAATTTCATCTGGAAGTTGAAAGTCCTTCGATAAACCTATTTCAATCGAGGTTAATTTTTATCGCGATGAAATGATTTTCTCGTTATGCCTGACTTTATCACTATGAAATTTGTTGAAATGAGAGGCATATTCGAAAGCTCTTTTAATCATTCTTTCATATTATGAATCTTTCTACTTTTGGAGTTGAATTTTAAGGGGCGGGAGGAGGGGAGGGGAGGGGGGGCGAATTTTTTAAATCTTATCTATTTCGACAATATATGTTATTTTTGGTGTGGATTTTTTTATGAAACTCTCCGGCAAATATTATTTATTAAATATAAAGATTTTAAAGTGCGGGCTGCATCATTTTTAGGTGTAGTCTAGGAAAAATAAGTGAACCCACGGGTGACATGTAAATTTCAAACCTTTTTTTTTTTTTTAACCCGTCATGTTATATGTACATTATCGAAATGTTTTGGCACCTCATTTTACGAATCCTTCTCCGCCTGGAATTGAATTTCAGGAGGAAGGGGGGGGGGGGGAGGGGAGAAACCGATAAGAGGGTGAATTTTTTAAACCGTGTCTATTTCGGCAATAAATATCATTTTAGATGTGGAGGTTTCTTTTATGGAACTCTTCGGTAAATATAACTTATTAAATATAAAGATTTTAAAGTGGGGGGGGTACGTCATTTTTAGGTGTGTTCTGGGAAAAATGAGTGAACCCACAGGTGACATGTAAATTTCAACCTCTTTTTTGGACCCGTCATGTTATATATATATCATCGGAATTTTTTCGAACCTCTATTTCATTTTACGAATATTTCTCCTCCTGGAGTTGAATTTCAGGAGGGGGAGGGGAAGCGATAAAAAGGTGATTTTTTTTTTTTTTTAATTTTAGCTATTTTGACAATGAATATCATTTTAGATGTGGTTTTCAGAGGAGCGCTCCGGTAAATATTATTTCATAAATACAAAAGTTTAAAATGGGGACTGCGTGATTTCCTGGTGCATTCTGGGAAGAAAAAGTAACATTACGGCCAGGGCCGTAACTATAAACTTGGGGGCCCCGGGGCAAAACCTCCGGTGGGGGCCCCCCAGGGAGGGCAAATTGAAACTTTGCCCCGGGCATAGTTTCTTTTCTCGCACACCGTTGTTTAAATGTACATATTACGATAAGCCCAAAAATGACTAAAAAATGTAGAATTGGACAACTACTCGGCAGGCACTTGGCGGCGACGCCATTTTTGCCGATCCCACTGAAGTTAGCATAGGGAAGAAAATATGGACTTCTGATTGGTTGAATACTTTAAAGAGCATTTTATTTAAGTTCATTTTTGAGTATATGTAACTTAATCATGCGTTTCTGTTTAAAAACCTTTTGAAAGATGGATTGTGATAATTTTTTTTTTCGATTTTATGTATTTATTAATAGACTAGTTGACCCATCCGGCTTGCCCGGGACACGTTATGATAACCTTAAGCAAACAATTAACACTTTAGATCTACAATTAGACAAAATTAAGCATAGGATATGAATTATTCGTTAAATAATATTTTAAAGAAGTGCATAAAAATGAGTAAATGCTTTAAAAAAGGCCTTTGGACCTCAATAAAAACATCAGGGTGTAGGTCCTGAAATAAGAGTCCAAAATTCAACTTTAAATTTATGCATTGAGAAGGTTTGATAATAAGTGGGTGAAATATGCATGGAGAACAAAAATTTCAAGGTGCCTGAGCCGAGACCATAGGGAGTCTCAGGCTTTTAAATGGAATGTAAGAACATGGGAATAACTAAGTGAAAAAATAGTTCCAAAAATGAAGATTGGATTAAGAGAGGGCAGTTTAATAGCAATTTATGGTACAAAATCTTCAAGGGGCCAGGAACTTATTTCGCATGTAGTTGGGTATAAAATATTTTTTGTAGTTATTAAAGTAATGGGAGGACGCTAAAGCAATGTGAAAGAAAATTGCAAGCAATCCGGATCATTTTTAAGGAAATTGTACCAACAGCCCCAAGAACGCGATTAATATTCAAAATTGGTAGCAGCTAGACTATACTGCGGTTTCTTATTAGCTGATGGATTTAAGAAGTTGTTTAAAAAAAGGAGTTAATTGAACCATTTTAAAAGGGATTTATAATAAGGGCCCAAAAAGGACAACTGACTGTTAAAAAGAGGGCCCTAGCAGGAAAACATGTTAAATTAACTTAGAACTTAGCCCTTTAGATCTACAATTAGTCAAAATTAATCATAGGGTATGAATTATTCATTTTAATAATATTTTATCGAAATGCACAAATTGATTCGGAAAATGTTTAAAAAAAGGGTCCTAGCCGCGGATGAAAATATGAGAATCTTGTTTCTGAAAGAAGAGTCCAAGTCAAATTTAAAAATTTTGCACTGAGAAGGGGATAAATCTAAAGAGTGAACTATGTTTGCCTCACAAAATGTTCAGGGGCCCTAGACTGAGCCCTATGATTCCACAGGAGGCAAAGTGTCTTATATGGAATGTCAAAACATTAAAATAGCTAAATGAATAAATAATCCTAAAAATGAAGATCGGATTAAAAGGAAACAATTTATTAACAATTTATTATTACAAAAACTTCAACGGGCCCCAAGGGGCCAGGAATTTATTTTGCATGTAGTTGGGTATAAAGATATTTTTTGTAGTTATTAAAATGATGGAAAGACGCTATAACTATGTTAAATAGAATTGAAAGCAATTTGGTTCATGTTTAAAGAAGCTCCATCAAGGGTCTCAAGAAAGCAATTGACAAATAAAATTAATGGTAGCTGAAGTCTGAGAAATTCTTTTGTCGTTCATGTAATAGGTAGAGAGAGGACATAAAAAATTGATAGAAAAAAAAAGCTAGTGAATTGGACCATTTTTATGGGAGCTATAATATGGGGCCCTGTAGAGACCAACTGACAGTTAAAACCAGGGCCCTAATATGAAACCATGTTAAAATATTTTAGTACATAGCGCTTTAGATCTTTAATTAGTTAAAATTAAGCATATAGTAGGAACTATTCTTTGGAATGATATAATTTTTTAAATGCACCAATTGATTGGGCAAATGTTTAAAAAGGGGCCCTAGGGTCCGAATAAAAACAGCAGGTTTTCTGGATTGGTCCTGAAAGAAGAGTCCCAGGCAACTTTAAAATTTTGCACTAAGAAGATCAGAAATATAGGAAGTGAAATATGTTTATTTCACAAAATGTTGAGGAGCCCTGGGCTGGACCCTATGATTCCACAGGGGAACACAGTGTCTTGTATAGAATGTCAAAACATTAAAATATCTAAATGAATAAAGAATCCTAAAAATGAAGATCAGATTAAAAGGAAGCAATTTATTGACAATTTATTATTACAAAAACTTCAAGGGGGCCTGTACCGGGCCTCAAAGTGCCAGGAAATTATTTCGCATGTAGTTGGATATAAAAATGTTTGTGTAGTTATTAAAATAATGGGGAGACGCTAAAACTATGTTGAATAAAATTGAAAGCAATTTGGATCATTTTTAAAGAAGCTGCACCAAGGGCTCCAAGAAAGCGGTTAATATTCATAAATAGTGGTAGCTGAAGTCTAAAAAAATTTTTTTTGTTCATGTCGTAGTTGGAGGACCTAAAAAGTTGTTAAAAAAAGCTAGTGAATCTGACCATTTTTAAGGGAGCTATGATAGAGGGATCAACTGATAAATACAATCAGGGCCCTAACATGAAAACATGTTAAAATGTTTTAGTACATAACGCTTTAGACCTTTAATTAGTCAAAATTAAGCATAGAGTATGAATTATTTGCAAGAATAATATTTTTAAAAAATGCACCAATTGTTTGGGTAAGCGTTAAAAAAAGGGCCCCAGGGGCCGAATAAAAATATCAGGGTGTTGGTCCTGACATCCAAGAGTCCAAGATGCCAGCTTTAAAAATTTGCAGGTGAGAAATTTAGGAAGTGAAAAATGTTTAGCGCACAAAAAGATCAAGGGGCCCTGGGTCGGCCCTATGATTATCTAGGGGGCCCCAGTGTCTTATATGGAATGTAAAAATTTGAAAATATCTAAATGGAACAGGTATCCCAAAAATGAAGATCGAAATTAATGGAAGCAATTTATTAACAATTTACTATCACAAAGACTAAAAGGGGCCCTAAAACGGACCCCAAGAGTCCAAGGTCATAACTGAAGAGTAAAAAGGCGAAAATATCTAAAAAGAGAAAGGTACCTCAAAACGGAAAAGATTAGATAAAAAGGAGTCAAGCTATTAACAATTTGGCCCATAAAAATTGTAAGGGGCCCAGGGCCCTGGCCTTTAAAATATTAAAAGTCTGAGCCTCAGGTGCATCAGGACCTGTCTTGGACTATCTTCACCTAAAATTTCAGACTTCTATGTGCGGTAGATTTTGCTAACCATCGCAGTCACACTCTCACACACACATACGCAGACGCATACACAAACAGAACGTTTTGTTAACTCATTAGTATAGATAAAAAGAAAGATTTTCTAAAATTTTTTAGATGCTTTTTATATTATTCAGTCGATTAGAAGTCCATATTTTCTTCCTTATGCTAGCTTCGGTGGGATCAGCAAACATGCTGGCGCGACATGACGACACATTCGACTCGACATTTTGCTGTCTGCTGTAGAACTCCTTTTGCATGCGAAGCGTAAGACAGACAAGCAAAAACATCTATTCTAACACTTTGATTTTTTTTTTTTATTACTAACTTTTAGGTATGTGCTAGGCATTTTATAGGAACTTAGACTAGAAACTAAAATCATTAGTTTTTTTAACAATCAGTTTGGGGCCCCAGTGCAGTGCCCCGACGGTAGTTACGGCCCTGATTACGGCCACGGGTGAGGAGTAAATTTCAAACTTTTTTTGGATCCGTTATGTGATATGTCACAGGAAAGGTTTCGGAATACTCTTTCATATTATGGACCTTTCTCTTCCTGCAGTTTAATTTCAGGACGGGGGGGGGGGGCGACGGGGAGTGAATTTTTTTAATCGTAACTATTTCGAGAATAACTATCATTTTAGAAGTGGTTTCTTGATGGAACCTTCGAATAAAAATTACTAATTATAAACATTTTAAAGTAGGGGATGCCTGATTTCCGGGTGTATTCTGTTAAGAAAAATTAAACCTGCGGGTGAGGAGTAAATTCCAAACTTTTTTTGGAATTCATGTGATTGATTTTTGGAATGTTTTTCGAATCACTCTTTCACATTATGAACGTTTCTCCTCCTGGGGTTGAATTTCCGCAGGGAGGAGGGGAGCGATGAGGGTGAATTTTTTAAATCGTAGCTATTTTGAAAATTTCATTTTAAATGTGATTTTTTGATGGAGCCCTTTGGTAAAAATATTTTATTAAATATAAACATTTAAAAGCGAGGCTGCGTGATTTCCGGATGTATTCAGGGTAGAAAAAAATAGTGGAATAGTGAGGAGTAAATATGAAGCTTTTTATGGACCGGTCATATGATAAATCAACGGAAATTTTCAAACCACTCTTTCATATTATGAATCTTTCTTCTCTTTTCCTCAATTTGGCCTCCTTACAGAAGCGCTTTTCAAACTTTTTTGAAATCATTTCGTTTTTGTGAATTCAGATCTGATTTTTTTTATAGAGACTTCCAATATATAATTTATAATGTATGAAAAATTCACAAACTGTGAGGACAGGCTGTATTCCGGGTGTTGCAATAGTTGGAATTCTAAGGGTAGTGTTTTTATATCTTTTGTTGACTCCTCTTTCGTGATATATCATTAGAAAGCTCTGTAAATACGATTTTATTTTATATACCTCCCGCGCTCATCCCGCCCCACTTTGCCCCCCGCGGGAAACTCTTTAATAAATTTAACCGACACCCATCATGCCAAGTATTGTTGGAAAGCCTAATGACCATTTACTTATATTATGCATTTTCATTGCTCCTGCACTACTTTGCACCCCCACCCCACCCCCGAGTGGTCCGTTTAATGAATTTCAATAGAGAGTCTTCTAATAACGGGAGAATTGTAGATCGCATCTCAGTATATGTACAAAAATCAATAAAAGATTTTGATCACTTTTAATATCCTTTTAGTTCATGTTCTTTCACTAGGAGTGCTTTTGATTATTTTTTCTTTGGCCATTTTGCTACTCGCGACTTTACAACTTATTGAAACCAAGGAACGCCGTTACATGACTTTTCTACTATTGCGGCTCCATTATAACATCCTTTTGGTTTGTTGTTGTTTTTTAAATTCATTTGTTTTCAGTTTCCATGTATTTATTAAATTATGCTTTTTAAACATGTAATAACAAAGATTTTAATAATCGATTGTAAAAACATCTCGTTTGTAGATTCTCGAAATTAATCGATGACTTTATCGAATGCGCTTTTTTACGATTACGATTTTTATCGAGTAGGAAATTTTCGAGAATCGCCCATCACTAATAGCAACTACATTTTTAGCAATAATTTCATTTTGCATTTACATAAATTTCGACCAGGAAATGTGATCTAATAAGTATGCATGCCTTTATAATTTAAAGTATTCTCACTTGTGCCGTATCAATCCAAATGTCGATAGGTTGTAGGTCTCCTTCGAAGAAGAGAGTTTTGGCTTGGCTTACATCTTGTTTATGTTGATATTTTACCCATTCTTTCCCATCTAAAAGGGTTTCAAAACCCATTGAGGACACTCCAACGACAAGGTGAAAAGGAACTGCAGGTTTTAATCGGACGTCTTTAGAACTTTCTTCTTTGCCCCATTCGTCGTCCAGTCTGTTGTTTGTAACAACAACGCCTTTTTCTAGTTGAGGATTCAGTTGGAAGATGATATCGTCAAACTTACCAGGACCTGTCTGCCAATTTATAACAAAACTGGAAAAGAAAGAAAAATATTAGGAAACATCATTCACTCAGGGCTAAAACTATGGGTTTTTTTTTTCATCCAGGGCAAGAATAACTTTTGTTTACCCGCTTCTTCCAAAATAAATTTATAGAAAATTACCTTTATTTTATATTTAAAAAATGATAACGCAACATCATATCTTGGTGGAAAACACCTAAAAACCCGATTTCAACTGTTGACTCGTAGGTTTACCGTTATGTTTTCCTGATCCCAATGCTCCATGCTTTCATACTCTTGGGTGCAGGAAAGCACTATGGTAAACACTATGGTGCTTTCCACCAAAATTGACTTGGCAGACATATTGCGTTTTAATATGCGAATCGAGTTTTATCTAATTCTGAAATTTCAGTCGTGCGCATTTTACGCCGAAATATACATTAAATTGAAAAATAATAATAGCCTGGAATTACCTTTTGGCATCATCTGTTGGTTCCCCCTTGAGGAAGACCATGTCCCCAATCTTCACCCCAGCTCCAAGATTCAAACGTAGTTTCCGCGACTGGAAGAAAAAAAAACAATAGATTATATACTGAATTTACATATATAATATATATCTATCATGAATAGTATTATTTTTATCTGTTGTTAGTTTTTAAATTAGTGCGAGTGTGTATGTATGTTATAAGTTAAGTGTGTTTTGTAAAAAAATTATAGCCGCGACAGCTATCTCGCTCGAAAAATTACTAAAGCATCAGGTCTACTCATTGTCTTTGAAAATATATAAAATTTAATTCATTAAAATCAATTTTTTAATGGGATTTCAACTTCTAGTTAAAAAAATTTTTAGAAATTCTGAAAGAGAAATTTTTTTTTGCGAGTGGATATCAAAATTTGCGTTTTTATTTATTTATTTATTTATTTATTTTTTTTTAAGTAGCTTACGTTCTATGAGTCCGATTACGACAAGATTCGGCTCTTTTGACTTGATATGGATAGCCTTATGTATTTCAGTTCATTTTTTACCGCCAGGGGCGCTTTTCTACCTCGGGTTTTATGGATCCGATCACAATGGGACTTAGCTCATTCAGCTTGGTTTTCGATGGCTTCGCTCAGAATGTGGTTTGTCAAAACAGACTGTGCCTCTGACGGTGTAAATTGGAACTGATAGATTTTGCTTAAATAATTTGACTTGGATATTTCAGTTTGATTAAAATAAAACTTCCTTTCACAATTATTTTAAAACTAGGACTTCCCTCAGAGGGATTAGTCTGAGCGATATTGCTGAGAATACACATTTAATAACTTGCGATAAGTAAATAAGATGAGATGTTACCTTTAAATGGTCATTCATTGTGATAAAATCTGATGAAAATAGGCATATTGAATCATAGAATTACAAAATCTTATATATAAAGTTGCATATACTATTTTTATAAAAGAAAAGCAAACCATTCATGGATATAAAATTGGAAATATGCAAAATGTTAAAAGTAATACAGAAAATAAAACACTAAATTTTCCTATATTGGAAATATAACTCTTTGAAATGATGTCATGAGCATAAACAGAAGCTTCGCACCGATTTGAGAAACTATAAATAAACTATTATGTTTGAAGAGAATGGAGTGTACTTTATATGGTGTGAAATCCCTCCAAATAGTTTATAATGTTGAATATCTGTTTGCCACGGATGCAATGAGGTTGTCGATAAGAGTTAAGGAATCATTTTTTAAAAATTTGTCTTAAACGAGCACTTACATCTTATAAGTTACTGTGATGCCAATGTTATAGTTTCTGACCCCAACAGTATCCTAGAAATTGCAATATTCTCAATAAATTGGGTTTAAAACTTTTTCTAGAAAAAAAAATGTTTAATTTGTGAAATTAAATTGTTGAATGTTTTAGAAATCGTTCATAACGAGAATATTATATCTTAAAAGTTGCCAAAAAAAAAAAAAAAAAGATTTTAAATTTTTAGTTATATCAACATCAAAGAATTCTCAATTTTAGAACTTTTTTTACTCGTGCATTGATGGTGATTATTGTTCCTACGCAAAATATAGTATATTTTGCAGCAAAGATGGTTACCAACATTTTTTGCCCACATTATTTTTTAAATCGGCTAGGTACTCCCAATGATAACGAAAAACACACAAACGTTAATGCTTTATAGCATAGAAATACAGAATCAAAAGCTATTTATCTCCTATTATATACACATAAATTATCTAATTAGTGCTAGCAGATGCATTTTTAAATATACATAGATCAATATAATGCATCATTTTTCTTTTATTAGTATTTCTTGGTATTCATTTTACATTTATTTGTAGTATTCAGTAAAAAACTCACTTTCTTAAGACCGAATTACGTCGAACTTTTTATAAAAGCGCCTAAGTCCATATAATAGCGAAGTATTGTGAAGAGTATTAAATACAAGGTAGTAAGACACTTAGCCAAACGCAGGTAATAAATCGTCAAATATTGTTCTTTTCGCCCTCTCTCGAAATGCATTTTTCCTTACTTTTAAAAAACACGATTTTGAGTCATCTTATTTAAAATTCAAATAAATAAATAAGTGGAAGCAATAATAGCATAAGTTAAAACATTTTATTTCAGCATTAAGGAATTGTATCGTAGTTACACATGCGGAAAAAAAGCTGCTTTTGGCCAAAAAACGTTGTCTTCACTAAATTGGAATCCGATTAAAAAAAGTTCCGTGATTAATTAAAATGTTATAGGCAGAGCTGCCAAGTCTCCGGCATTTTGGATACCGGTATTTTAATACAGAAAATGTTTTATTAAATTGGAACATTCTGCGGATTTAAAAAAAAAAACTTTTCCTATAAGAAAATTCTGCTATGCAATAAGCGGGGGCTTGGCATCTCTGTATAGGAATATTTCGTAATCTACTTTTTAACCTTAAAAAAAGTAACGACCATTTTTCGAGTACAAAAAGTATTGCTAATTGTTCCATTTTGCATACAAGGTACTGATTGTAGTATTAATACATCTATGGTGATAAATTTCCAATAATTTTTCAAATCCCATTTATTTCATTAAAAATATAAATCTTTTATTCATTTAGTTTAAAATAAATGGTTTTTAACTAATTTCATAATACTTTTGAAATATCACTTTTCATTGGCCATTTTTTTAAAGCATTTAGAAAATGGTTGTTGTTTTCTGTCAAATATAGATTTTGGTCTGTCCGCATTTTATTTTATTATTATTATTATTTATAAATGGTGGAGAAATATTCATACTTAATCCATAACGTACATAATATATGACTCTGTTATTACATAAGTCACATTTTTATTATGATAAAAATTATGTTTTTACTGATTTTTATTAATTCAATAGGAAAAATTTTGTGCTTTGAGAAATAGATGTCCGCATTTCATTTATTTATTTATTTTAACAAAAGTCTTTGTATTTAGAAGAGTTTTTATTTAAATAGGAAATCCAAATGTCACTGTTAATAAAGAAGAAAGTTACAAAAAAAAGTTACAAAACGAGTAGACGCATACTATCAAATATGGAAAAACGACGAATCCAAAAAAGACGTCGTATGAAATAAGATCTTTTAAAGCAAAAAAAAAACGAGGTCTGATTATCGAACCTACTGATTGCGAAATGTGCATTACATTAAAAAAATATTACTGCAAATATTAACTTTTTTTCTTTTGTGCAGTTTTGGCTTCGAAAGGTGCGCTATGTTGCAAAAAGATATAAGCGACTATGAAAACACACTTGGTAAACGTTCATGCTCAGTTTTAAAAATAAATATGGCACATATATGCCCTATACACACCGAGGTACCTAATTGGTGCCAAAATGCCGTTCAGTTGCCTAACATGCTGGTTGTCATATAAATGTTATAATAAATTGTTTGTTCTAAAAATATTATCATTTATTGATTGTTATTTCTTTTTTTTATAGCAGAAAATGTTTCGTTTATTCCTGTTTTTTTACATTTTGAAATAAATAAATAACGTGTTATTATAGCATGCTATATGTGTCTGGTAATCAAAACGATGTTTTTGCCTAAATGGCATAAAAAATCTCGCCAAACCAGGTGCTTATATCTCTAGTATATTATCTCAAGTATTTTATGTATGTATACTATAATTGTTTTTACATACCACTTACTTCTTCTTGTATATAAAAATAGGTAAGTGGCTCCTTTATGCAGTATAAATTGTATAAATCTTTTAAAAATAGCCCCCGTTGCCCCTTTTTGGTTCGAATAAAAAAAAAAAAAATCAATGTCTAATTCCAGTATTGCTGCCAGGTATGCAAACATATTCCAAATTTCAAAGTTGTATGCCAACAGGAAATGGATGAAAAATGGGAAAAGATGTCACATATGCACCAGGGTACATAATTGGCGTCAAAATGGCATTATTTTACCTGAGATGGTAATCCGGCTTTATTTATTGTCTGAGCGAAGCGAAGTCTTTATACTCAGAGATACGTAACGATATTAAAATTCAAAAAAATTCTTTCGTCAAGCAAATCTCAAAAAGTACTTGTCGGATTTTGATTCTGTTTGTACCAATAGGTACCTATGAAGGTAATCTGGTGAATGCACCTACTTTTAAAAATTAATTCCAAATAGTTTAAAAGTTATATTAAAAAAACTGATAAAAAAGCACAATTTATGTGCATATGTCACAGAAATTTGATGAGCGTGATTTTCACCAGCTGGACATTTTCGTAGATAACCGAATCAGTACATGGAGTAAATAGTAATCATTTTCGCACTCAGAAATATTGAATGCAATAAAACATTTTAAAATTTAATCATGCAGGAAAATAAAACTGTTATTTTTTTATATTAAAAAACGTCATAAAAACTTTGATTTTGATATTTTGTAATAATTTCTTAACAGCACTTTTTGATCGCTAAAAGAATGTTTTACATATTTCGCGTGTGAAAATTAGAAACAATTACGTTTTTAAATAAAAAGTTTCTTTTATGACATCATTTTCCCTTTATATTTATTTTCATTGCATGTTTTCTTTTAACTTATATTTTGTTTGTGTATGGAAGTCAATTCTGATCACTAATTTTTCGGCACAGATACCACAAGCGCATCAGATTTGGCGCAATTTTTTTCAAAGCCCATTTGGCGAAAACTCCCTTTTCAAATAACGCTTACATACACATTTTTAAATTATTTTCTATTTTCAAAAAGAACTTACAGTAAATAAAATAATAATAATAATTAATAACTATAAAAAGAAATATTTTATATAATTAAAAGAAGAAAGTGAAAGTAAATAAACATTTTATGAGTAAATAAACAAATAATAAATAAATAAAGCCGGGTTACCATCTCAGGTAAAATAATGCCATTTTGACGCCAATTATGTACCCTGGTGCATATGTGGCATCTTTCCCCATTTTTCATCCGTTTCCTGTTGGCATACAACTTTGAAATATGGAGTATGTATGCATACCTGGGAGCAATACTGGAATTAGGCATTGATTTTTTTTTTAATTCGATCCAAAAAGGGGCAACGGGGCTATTTTTTAAAGTTTTATCCAATTTATACTGCATAAAGGAGCCACTTACCTATTTATATATACCAGAAGAAGTAAGTGGTATGTAAAAACAATTATAGTATACATAAATAAAATACTTGAGATAATATACTAGAAATATAAGCACCGGGTTTGGCGAGATTTTTTATGCCAATTAGGCGAAAACATCGTTTTGATTACCAGATGCATATAGCATGCTATAACAGCACGTTATTTATTTATTTCAAAATGAAAAAAAAGGAATAAACGAAACATTTTCTGTTATTAAAAAAGATATAACAATCAATAAATGATAATATTTTTAGAACAAATAATTTATTATTACATTTATATGATAACCAGCATGTTAGGCAACTAAACGCCATTTTGGAACCAATTAGGTACCTCGGTGTATATAGGCATATATGTGCCATATTTATCTGTAAAACTGAGCATGAACATTTACCAGGTGTGTTTTCATAGGCGCTTATATCTTTTTGCAACATAGCGCACCTTTGGAAGCCAAAACTGCACAAAAGAAAAATAATCAATATTTGCAGCATTTTTTTTTTAATGTAATGCACATTTTGTAATCAGTAGGCTCGATAATCAGACCTCTTTTTTTTTGCTTTAAAAAGATATTTCATACGACGTCTTTTTGGGATTCGTCGTTTTTCCATATTTGATAGTATGTGTCTACTCGTTTTGTACCCTTTTTTGTAACTTTCTTCTTTATTAACAGCGACATTTGGATTTCCTATTTAAATAAAAATTCTTCTAAATACAAAGAATTTTGTTGAAATAAATAAATAAAGGAAATGCGGACATCTATTGCTCAAAACACAAAATTTTTCCTATTGCGTTAATAAAAATCAGTAAAAACATAATTTTTATGCTAATAAAAAGGTGACTTATGTAGTAACAGAGTCATATATTATGTACGTTATGAATTAAGTATGAATATTTCTCCACCATTTATAAATAATAATAATAATAAAATAAAATGTGGACAGACCAAAGTCTATATTTGACTGAAAACAACAACCACTTTCTAAATGCTTTAAAAAAATGGCCAATGAAAAGTGATATTTCAAAAGTATTATGAAATTAGTTAAAAACCATTTATTTTAAACTAAATGAATAAAAGATTTATATTTTTAATGAAATAAATGGGATTTGAAAAATTATTGGAAATTTATCACCATAGATGTATCAATATTACAATCAGTACCTTGTATGCAAAATGGAACAATTAGCAATACTTTTTGTACCCGAAAAATGGTCGTTGCTTTTTTAAGGTTAAAAAGTAGATTACGAATATTCCTATACAGAGATGCCAAACCCTCGCTTATTGCATAGCAGAATTTTCTTATAGGAAAAGTTATTTTTTAAATCCGCAGAATGTTCCAATTTAACAAAACATTTTCTGTATTAAAATACCGGTACTCAAAATGCCGGAGACTTGGCAGCTCTGCCTATAACATTTTAATTAATCACGGTACTTTTTTTAATCGGATTCAAATTCAGTGAAGACAAGGTTTTTTGGCCAAAAGCAGCTTTTTTCCACATGTGTAACTACGATACAATTCTTTGATGTTGACTTATGAATGTTTTGACTTATGCTATTATTGCTTCCTCTCATTTATTTGTTTGAATTTTAAATAAGATGACTCAAAATCGTGTTTTTTAAATATACGAAAAAAATGCATTTCGAGAGAGGGCGAAAAGGACAATATTTGGCGATTTATTACCTGCGTTTGGCTAAGTGTCTTACTACCTTGTATTTAATACTCTTCACAATACTTCGCTGTTACATGGACTTTGGCGCTTTTATAAAAAGTTTGACGTAATTCGGGCTTAAGAAAGTGTGTTTTTTACTAAATAATACAAATAAATGAAAAATGAGTACTAAGAAATACTAATAAAAGAAAAATGATATCATTATATTGATCTATGTATATTTAAAAATTCATCTGCTAGCACTAATTAGATAATTTATGTGCAGGGGTGGGGAAATTTTCCAAATTCTTAACAGCCAAGGATTTATTTCTCCAGCCCGCAAGATGCAACACACGCAGTTGAAAATAGTTATGACAAAATCGCACGCGATTACAGACAAAATTACTATTACTACAATGCATTTTCATAATTCTTTTTTGTATAATATTAAGAAATATATATAACAAAGGTAAGATTAATATTAGACAGAACTTAGTACCATATTTACACTGTAATAATTTGGAAATTTAACATATCTAGATTAAAAAAGTGTTTCTAATAATGTGCCTATTGCCTACAGTTTTTCAAAAACTAAAAATGCACTCGCCTTATGAGAAAATCCACTCGCCACTGGTGAGCAAAATGATGTATTTCCCCACCCCTGTTTATGTGTAGGGGGAACTGGGGTACATTGATACAGTTTTTTTCTAAGATTTTTTTTGGTGTCAAGAAAGGAGAAAATTCAAGTTTTTTTTCCATGAGGTGACAGCAAAACTTGTGTAGTATGTTATAAAAATGTACAATCATTGTTTTATATAGTATTTTTGCATGTAATTTTAAAAAAATCAAAAAAAGTCATTTGTATCAATGTGCCCCATCCCCGGGGCAGATTGATACGTTTAAGAAAAATGACGACAAAATAATACCAATGCATATTTTTCATAAAAAATGAGTTAGTAAACCATTTTATATTTATTTATAAAAATTCAAATCACCCACAATTTATTTCAAGCAATATTAAACAATCAAAATTAAATATATTATGACCTGATGTTCTGGCTGTTTCTTGTCTGATTGTTGGCTGTGGTAACTTTGTCATATCTAGCACTTCAACCCCAGCATTATCTTCTTTCTTATGAAAGATGAAAAAATTACCAGTTTTTCTGTTTATAAATAGGTTCATAAACAGAAAATAAAGGATAATTATATTAAAAATTCTGTTTACAATATAAGTATCATTTTCTGTTCTACAGTTTGTTTCTCTTACTTAACATTTCTCATGTCGAAAATACTTTTTTCGACTTTTTTTTTAGAATCGATATAAATTCGAGATTTGCCAGAATGCCGTCCTTTTCTTTTATTAGTTCTACTAGCACTAGATGCTGGGTAAGTTCCTACGTCTTCTGTTTTCAAAAATACTATAAAATGTTCTAATATAAAGAAATTAGAGCTATTTCACTTCAATAAAAACTAATATTAGAAATTTTTCGTGATAAAAAGGTTGGATTAAGGAGTGTATGGTAAAACAAAATAATAAAAGATAATGAAAATATGAACTATTAAAGGATTTAGGCTGTATCAATGTGCCCCGTCATAAACTGTATCAATGTGCCCCATACAGCGATTTTGAATAAAATGAGTCTCAAATCCAACACTTCACAATATAGCTAACAATAAATAATGAGGAACTGATAAAGAGTAGCTGTACTTACCAGGGAGAGTATTCATTTTGGTTGAAAATACTGGAACAGTTGTATAATAGCATTTCAATTGTACAACTCAAATTTATTTTTGAACAACAAAAACAATAAATCACCCGTCCCATTTCATCAAACTGCTGAATCATTCCAAGATTTTCTGTATGTACTTGAATACACTAGCATCACCTTTTGGAGCTGTTGTGAAACTTCCTGTAATGACCCTGTGAGCGGTAGAGGGGGTGTATCAATGTGCCCCATGTATCAATGTACCCCAGTTCCCCCTACATAATAGGAGATAAATAGCTTTTGATTCTGTATTTCTATGCTATAAAGCATTAACGTTTGTGTGTTTTTCGTTAGCATTGGGAGTACTTAGCCGATTTAAAAAATAATGTGGGCAAAAAATGTTGGTAACCATCTTTGCTGCAAAATATACTATATTTTGCGTAGGAACAATAATCACTATCAATGCACGAGCAAAAAAAGTTCTAAAATTGAGAATTCTTTGATGTTGATATGACTAAAAATTTAAAATCTTTTTTTTTTTTTTTTTTTTTTTTTTGGTGGAAACTTTTAAGATATAATATTCTCGTTATGAACGATTTCTAAAACATTCGACAATTTAATTTCACAAATTAAGCATTTTTTTTTTCTAGAAAAAGTTTTAAAACCAATTTATTGAGAATATTGCAATTTCTCGGATACTGTTGGGATCAGAAACTATGACTTTGACATCACAGTAACTTATAAGATGTAAGTGCTCGTTTAGGACAAATTTTTAAAAAAGGATTCCTTAACTCTTATCGACAACCTCATTGCATCCGTTGAAAACAGATATTCAACATTATAAACTATTCGGACGGATTTCACACCATATAAAATACACTCCATTTCTCTTCAACCATAATAGTTTATGTTATTTATAGTTTCTCAAATCGGTGCGAAGCTTCTGTTTATGCTCATGACATCATTTCAAAGAGCTATATTTCCAATATAGGAAAATTTGGTGTTTTATTTTCTGTATTACTTTTACCATTTTGCATATTTCCAATTTTATATCCATGCATGGTTTGCTTTTCTTTTATAAAAATAGTATATGCAACAAGATTTTGTAGTTCTACGATTCGATATGCTTATTTTCATCATTATATTTTATCACAATGAATGACCAATTAAAGGTAACATCTAATTCTTTTTACTTATCGCAAGTTATTAAATGTGTATTCTCAGCAATATCGCTCAGACTAATCCCTCTGAGGGAAGTCCTAGTTTATTATTTGTTTATTTACTCATAAAATGTTTATTTACTTTCATTTCCTTTTTTTAATTATAAAATATTTCTTTTTATAATTATTAATTATTATTATTATTTTATTTACTGTAAGTTCTTTTTGAAAATAGAAAATAATTTAAAAAATGTATGTAAGCGTTATTTGAAAACGGAGTTTTCGCCAAACGGGATTTGAAAAAAATTGCACCAAATCTGATGCGCTTGTGGTATCCGTGCAGAAAAATTAGTGAGCAGAATTGACTTCCACACACAAACAAAATATAAGTTAAAAGAAAACATGCAATAAAAATAAATATAAAGGGAAAATGATGTCATAAAAGAAACTTTTTATTTAAATACGTAATTGTTTCTAATTTTCACACGCGAAATATATAAAACATTCTTTTAGAGATCAAAAAATGCTATTAAAAGATTATCTCAAAATCGAAGTTTTTATGACATTTTTTTAATATAAAAAAATAACAGTTTTGTTTTCCTGCATGAATAAATTTTAAAATGTTTTATTGCATTCAATATTTCTGAGTGCGTAAATGATTAATATTTACTCCATGTACTGATTCGGTGATCTACGAAAATATCCAGCCAGTGAAAATATCACGCACACCAAATTTCTGTGACGTATGCAAATAAATTGTGCTTTTTTTATCAGTTTTTTTAATTTTTAAACTATTTGGAAATGGTTTTTAAAAGTAGGTGCATTCACTAGATTACCTTCATAGGTACCTTCTGGTACAAACAGAATCGAAATCCGACAAGTACTTTTTGAGATTTGCTTGATGAAAGAATTTTTTTGATTTTTAATATCGTTACGTATCTGAGTATAAGACTTCGCTACGCTCAGACAATTAAATTCATTGGTGCTATCATCTATGTAAAGATTTAATAATTATAAATTAATAATTTGGTTTTATTTAAAGGATAAATGTTTTCTATTAAAGAATTTGATTAAAAAATAAGTGTTTTTGAAGGAACATTTAACGAAACAATCTATACGATCTGCGATCACGCTTACCAGCTTTTTAAAAATATTTATATCAATTGCTTATAATATGCATCGCCTTTGTCTAGAAGCTGCTTAAAACTTTTGTATTTAGTATTATTTTTTCACACAATAGGTTTTTAAACATTAGAATTGTCACAACCTATGTAATTTAATAACACATTTACCGGGTAAGTCTCCGTCAACCTGAACCGCGAGTTCAGCTCTTAACTCTCCGTTGAATGTAAATTCTAATTCACCGTCAACTCAACCTGCCGAATTCTGAGCAGAAACCGAAACAAAAGTTGAGTTACTCAACCTTGATATGGAACAGAGGTTATTCGACCGCGCATGCTCAATCCAAGCAAAGATGGCGGCTGTTTTGAATTGAACATTGGTGGATTTTTTTCACAGAGATCTGTTTGTAACTCACTAGGTAAACGAAATGTTAATTATAAAAGATGTTACAGGGTGGCGAGTGGTCAGGGAAAACCGGGAAAAACACAGTCAAGAAAACAGGAAACTACCAGTATTTTCTAACAGAAAATACTTCAAATAAGATAAAGAGATTATATAAACTGAACTTATCTTTAACAAAATACTGGTATTTATCATCTATATAGACTTTGTTTTTATCTAATCACTCGCCACCCTGTGTTATAAAAGAATGAGTTACTTTAAATTTTTGAGGGGTTTTTTTACCTCTATTAACGAAAATTACATTGATTTGTGATGAGTCTCTAGGCTTTGAAGGTTTGTCTAGCATTTTTTGATATCAGATAGCGCCATCTGTTGAATATGAATAGAAAGAAAGTTTTGATATGAAAAATCTTGGTTAATAATTTAGTTTTTTTTTAATAATAATAATAAAGAAAAGCAGTTTTTTCTTATATTTCAGTTTCTGCTTTTTTATGTTTGTTTAAAGCATGCAATCGCAAAAACAGGAATTTTGTGACGACAAAATAAAAAGACGTTAAACTATAATACAGTAATAATTAATTTTTTTTCTTGCTTTAAATAATTACTTTTGTTTAGAAAAAAGCATTTTTCTTGAAATTTTTCGCATTTAAAAATTTGCACATCAATTACATTAGTTAAATTAATTAAAACATTAGATTTACGTTAGAAAAAATATATGAAAATATAGATGCATTTTCAATATTTTAATTTTCGTTGAAAAATAAATAAACTAGCTCGTTAGTTTCTTTTATTCTAATTACTATTGCTAGCCTGGTTAGAAAATCGGTTATTAAATTTAATTATTGAAGAAAAAATATAATTTTTTTTAAATCAAGTAACTTTTATGAAAAAATGATACTGTAACGCAAAATCTTGTAAAAATAAAAATCTTATAACTGTATTGGTATTTCTAATCTTTGAATCTAATTCTGTGAACAAACAAAACTACCAAATCACAACTTAATTCGAAATTTATCGATCTAAAAATTAAACACAAGTATGCATTTCAAATCTTGGTTTTGCTTCGCAATTAAAAATTGGTGGTATGCGAGGATCGAACTCATGAACGCGATAAGTATGTCATGTGATACCTTTAGCCAATCAGATACATCATGACCATCACATTTCAACCTGAAGTTCACTAACCCAAGGTTGACTAATCTCGGCTGTAAAGTTAGCGATGAATTTCAAATATTAACCGGCGGTTAGAATTGTTAACCTGAGGTTTCTCAACTGTGAGTTGAATCGCGAGTTGAAGGTTGATCGAGACTTGCCCGGTTAGAGGTTTTGCTTACCATACTCTCCACTGGTTCATGTATCGCCCGAAGGAAGAGCCCACCCTCGATCGCCAGGTGGGTGATGGAAGAAATCGGCAGTCCATCTCGTACTTTGAACGTCCAGTTGGAAGATCCATTAATCTCGACCTTTAATAAAGACAATGGAATGGATATACATTTACATCGTGCATTTCATATTTAAATTATATAGCTTAACTGCTTAAACTTTGTTGCCTTAATTTAATTTCAAAATTTAATGAAGAAAGCTTTCTGGTATGTCTTCCTGCAACACTGTCCTTCATTTTTTTTCTTAATTATTTTTTTTATATATATTTGTTTCATCTATAATCTCATTATTTAATTAAAAATGTAGCACTTACAAACAGAAATGAATCTAATTAACATATTTTATATAAACATAATTTAGCCTTTGTTTGTTTACCCTTTTAAGGATAATTTGCATTGAGCGGAACACTTAATTTCTAGCTGCCAAGTAGCACCCAGAATTTTTTAATAAAATTTTGTTATTACGAGATGTTACGTATATATTCATTTAATTTTTAGAATAAATTTGTTCTGTTCTTAAATAGTCAATTTTTTTTTTTAACATATTGCCCCTAAAACAGCTAAAATCTACAACAATTAATCCAAAAAACATTACAATGAATAAATGAATTAACATAGTGCAACATTATATAATTTAACAATCACTTTTTTTTTTTTTCAAAATTTTGCAGGTATGAGAAAGTTTTAATTGATAAAAATATTAAAAATTCTGTAAATATTCTAATAATTGAGCTCGCTGAATAAGGCAAGTTCTTAATTGGATAGGTACATCGCAGAAAAATATACCGCTTTATGAACCCTTTTAGGTGCAAAATATTGCTACTCCAAAAATTTTCAAATAAGTAACTCACGCTGCAATTTATGAACAAATTTATTTGAAAATAGCCAAACGTGTTTCTTCACTTACATTACGAGATCAAAATTGTACTAAAATTTTACTGGTACCATTTGGCAATTTGAGCATTAACTTAACCTTGTGCTGATTGCAAACGGCGATCCTCAGAAATTTAATTGTTATAATTGTCTATCATTGACGTGTGCAGTCAGGGGCGTGCGAAGAAAAAACTGCACCCGGGACAAAGTTACAGTTTGGTGCCCCCCCCCCCTTCCAAATTTTTCTCATGACAGGCCAAAAATGACGTTGGTAGTTTAAATTTGGCGCCCCCTAAATGTCCGCTCCCAGGGCGACCGCCCTTCCCCCCCCCCCCCTTCGTACGGCGCTGTGTGCAGGCTAATCGTCGCTGTTTCCTTTTAGCTCTAAACTGAAAAACAGGGCAATGATACTTCGTTTGATGATAAAGGGATTATGGAAGAAAGATTTCAGGTGACGGTACTTTTCTGGAATTTTGAAGAACTTTCTAACTATTTATAAATGTAGAGTTGCGCGGATGAATATTACCGTAAAGTCGAATGCGATTGACAACCTAAGTTGCCAAATCTGTCGGGATTTTTTTTTCTTTTAGCATTCCAATTTCCCACCAGAAAGTTCACATGGGTTTTTATTTGTTGTGCCCTGTTTTCCATAAATTTAAGCAATCTGCAAATAAAATAATAAAAAATTTCTGGTATGAAATCAAAAACTTTTTATAAAATAAACCGTCAGATTTGGAAACACTGCATATAATTAAGTTTTGATTGTTTAATAAGTTTATCCTTATCCAAACGATTGAAACAATCCAAAGTCTAGTTATTGGAATTTGATTCTGTTATAACAAGGGAAGTAATTAGTTAGATGATTTTCATATGATAGAGCATGAATTTGTTTTGGGACATTCGAAGTCTGTTTTAGAATCTCGATTAATAACTGCCTAGGTGTATGTTAAACATATTCGCCTGCTTAAATTCATTTATTTTTGTAGATTTCTGATTCTTTATATAATTTGTAATATTTGTAAAATTATTATAATGTGATGACAAAAGAACTGTTTTCTATCAACTAGCAATCAAGCAAACTTAAAAATTGCACCATGAATCTCTGTAGATTTACCTACCTCGTAGGAGTCCATGTAAGTGGTGATGACAAGGAGGAATGTCCTAGGGGCGAATGGGAACGGAAACGGTCCGTCAAAGGGCTCCTCCAGTCCCCAAGATCCTCGTAATCTCGAACTCCGTACCACCACGGGATGTGCTCCCAGCTGGGCACCGAGGTTAAGGTGTATGTCGGCGAGCTCCGGGTCAGCACCCCTCTGTAACCTAACGGCGAACCTGGGTGAAGAACAAATAGAAAGTTATTAATTAAGAAATTTACATTACTTTTAAGAAATCTAGATTTATTTCGTAAGGGATAGTCTGCAAAAGTACGATAATGCCTTTCTTTTGACATTCTATATACCGGGTGATTATATATAAGTATCACTATTTGAAGCTGCCTGTATCTTGAAGGAATCATCCGAATGAAACCAAATTCAGTGCACTTACTATTTGAGAAAAGGGAAGAACAATAAAAGAAATAGTAACAATAACCGACAACAGATGGCACTATGGTTCCTGTCGATGCAAACGGTTGTAATCATTAACAAAATCAAGAAGCGGTCATTTTTACCATTAACGTTATATGAGATGCTTCTCGATTTGTTAGATCGGGCTTTAATTTTAAAGTTATTCTACGCAATGAGAATAATTACCAGGAGAAATGATTATTTATTGATTTTGCTGATCATTACAACGGGATTTGCACCGACAAGACCTATAGCGCAACCTGTTGACAGTTATTGCAACTATACATTTTTATTCTTCCATTCTTCTTCCCTCTTCTGAATGGTATGTGCATCGATTTTGTTATCATTCGAGTTGTTCCTTTAAGATATAAACATCTCAAAACAGAGATATACAGTCAAACCTCGTTATCCCGACACTCTCAGAATCAGAAAAAGTGTCGTCATAAGCGGAGTGTCGCAGTAACCGGAGTTTGAGAGAAATAAATCTATAAAATCTGTATTTTTAATTAATTTAGAACAATTTTAAATTCACAACTCCACTTGAATTAAGCAATAAAACATTATTGTTAAACAAAATAAACACAAAAGCGAAATTGAAACGAATAAAAATCAGATTTCTGATGACTTACTTTTTTATTGTTACCTGAATTACTGATGAATTAAAGTTTGCGTCCGTATACCTAGGTGTTCTTCTTTCAATTCTTTTTCTATAGTATGCAATGAATTTTGAAGAATATCCGTTGTTTCAGAAATGGATGTTAAATAATTTCTGGTCATTTCAATTAAAATCAATGCTTCGGTTGTAGTTGAAAACTTGTTTTGTTCTAGCTTCATATCACTTTCGATCACCGAGTCTGAAGAAATTTCTGCCTTTTTCTCTTTTACAATTTCAGAAATCATTTCATCTGGTGATGTGGTGACAATCTTATATAAATCCATGTACATCTAAACATAAACATCCCCCGTTATATCTATTTTACGTCTAACAACTCTTTAAACAATATTGGAAGAGGGATGTCTTCTTCATTAGATTTTATTGCCCATTTTCAACAGTGTCAAGTCCGTTACCAAATGTTAAGTCTGTTTTTTAGGTAGATTTCGTATGAAATACTACCTATTGCATTGTCTCCCATGTTGGAATTTCTGAAAAATTTTTGCGGATCTACACGAATCATGACTCCTAGACCCCAAAACTACCATCAGTAAAAAAGTTTATATATATATCTATCTATCTATCTATCTATCTATCTATCTATCTATCTATCGGTGTATATCACTTTCTTCTAGACACGATAACTTCCATAATTATGCTCAGATCTTCATCAAACTTTTACATAAAATCAAGGGGTATAAAATCTCGGTTAAGTTCGTTAATGGGCAAAATCGGACCAAGGGGGTGGAAGTTAGGAGGGTTTTTGTGAAAACAGAAAAAACGCGATAACTTTTTAATTAAAATAGATATCGAATCGGTTTAAAGTTTATATTACTTCTAAACAATGAGGAAAAAGTTTATGCGTGACAGATTTTTGATAAAGTTAACAAGTTGGAAATTGCACGTGAAGCGTAGCAAATTAGGTGCGTTCGTACGATAACGAAGTTTTAAAAATATTACTTTCATATATCAATCTCATAAAATTGTAAATAGTGAATTACAATTAAAACGCTCATCAAACAATGTTCTTCCTATACCATTATGTAATGGAATACTTTTATGTGACCTTGTAAATCAATAACAAATGTTCTTTGCACCACAAATTATGTATGATGTATATTATAATATGTACTTTATAGTTGCATATAAATTTTATTGAGTTCGCATGAGGGTAACACGATTAAAATGCATTTGAAACATTTTTTCCCGTTGACCATAATGTAACGGAATACTTTTGATTGCCCCTGTAATGGATCTATACATCCGATTTTCATAAAATTTGAAATAAATCGACAAAATTATGTAATAATTATGTATTTTAAATTTCAAACGTATAGAATATATTTGAAACTTTTTCCCCATTGACCATAATGTAATTGAATACTTTTGATTGCCCCTGTAATTGATCTATGCACACGATTATCAAAATATTTGAAATAACTCGACAGAATTATCTAATAATTCCGTATTTTAAATTTCAAACGATTAAAATGCATTTGAAACTTTTTTCCCCATTGACCGTAATGTAAAGGAATACTTTTGATTGCCCCTGTAATTGATCTATGCATCCGAGTTTCATAAAATTTGAAATGACTCGACAAAATTATGTAATAATTATGTATTTTAAATTTCAAACGATTCGGTTGGGTAGTTTTTGCGCTGTTATATGCGGACAGACGGACGGACGGACAGACGGACGGACTGAACGACCACTATAGGTGCTACGTATTATATAATTACGAACGCACCTAAAAATGGGCTCAAGGGGCGAAAAAAACATGGTTTTTGGGAGAAAAAAATTCATAACTTTGTCAATTCTGAAGATATCAAATCCAACTAAATTTTATATAAATGTACTCAATATTATCTAAAACTTTTGTATTTACAAGTTTTTGATAGGACCAATTTTTACCGATGAAAAAAATTAAAAACGAAAAGAAAAAGGGGGGAGGAAAAAGAAAAAAACCCATAACTTACTCAATTCTTAAGCAATTAAATCTAATTAAATTTATTTTATATCTTCACAATAATATCTACAACTTTTATATTGACAAGTTTTTCATAGAACCAATTCTTATAGCAAAAATAAATTAAACAAAAATAGGAGTTGGAGAAAAAACCTCAAATCCAAACTGCTTATATTCTGACTCATTTTAAAATTCATTTTTGATTTTAAAAGCATCCAAATGACAGATCCTCTTATTTAGCAACTATATAATGCGACTTATTGGCCAATTTTTTGATAAAGGCAGAATATATTTTTAAAAAGGCTGCCAAAAAAGGTATTTTGAACAGATTTCCCGAAGTTTTCATCATTAAAAAATTCATTAAGTATAACAAATTGCGTTTTTCATGAGTCATTTTTAAATTCATTTTTGTTCTCAAACCCATCCAATTTACAGGACCTATTATTTAGGAACTATATAACTTGACGTATTGGCCAGTTTTTTGATAAAGGCAGAATATATTTTTTTAAAAGGCTGCCAAAAAGGGTATTTTGAACAGAATTTCACGAAGTTGTGATTAAAATTTGAGGAAATTTAAGAAATTGCGTTTTTACCGAGTCATTTTTAAATCTTTTTTTGTTCTCAAACGCATCCAATTTACAGGTTGTCTTATTTAGGAACTATATAATGTGACGGAGTGGCCAGTTTTTTGATAAAGGCAGAATATATTTAAAAAAAGGCTGCCAAAATGGGCACTTCGCACAAAATTTCCCAAAGCGAGATGATTAATGATAACAAATAACAAATTGGTTATTTTATGACTCATTTTTAAATCCAATTTTGCTCTGACACGCATTCAATTGACAGTTTTTTGTTACTTAGGAACTATATAATGTGCTTATTCGTCGATTTTTTGATAAAGGGTGAATATATATATTTTAAAAGCTGTCAAAGTAAGCACTTCGCAAAAAAATTTCCTAAAGCGATCATGATAAAAGAATTGAGGTTGTATTCAAATAACAAATTGTTTATTTTATGACTCATTTTTAAATTCAATTTTGCTCTTAAACGCATTCAATTGACAGTTATTTGTTATTTAGGAACTGTGTAATGTGCCGTATTGGTCAGATTTTTGATAAAGGCTAAATATATATTTTAAAAAATCTGTCAAAGTGGGCACTTCGCACAAAATTTCTCAAAGCGATCTTGATTAAAGAATTGTGGATGTATTAAAATAATAAATTGGTTATTTTATGACTCATTTTTAAATTCAATTTTGCTGTCAAACGAATTTAATTAACAGTTTTTTGTTATTTAGGAACTATATAATGAGCATATTGGTCAATTTTTTAAATAAAGTAAGAATATAATTCAAAATATATTGGCAAAATGAGCATTTAAGTAGAGATAGGCATTTTTTTTTTTTTTTTTTTTTTTTTTTTTTTTTTTTGAGATGAAAACTTTTCGAAATCTACCTCCGCCTATAGGCCATGCCGAAAGGGATTTTTAATGATTATCATTTTTTCACCATTCTGTTTTTATTTTTTATTCAACTAAGAAACAAATATGCAATTTCCTGAAAATTTAATAATTTACAGGAATATATACTGTAATTATTAGAAAAGTTCTTGTATAATTTCTATGTGATCAAAATCTTGTGGTTAAAAATGTCTCTCATTTCAACTTAATTTAGGTATTATTGATAAATACCATGTTTTGAAATTTAGAGACATAAGTCACTTTAAAGTAAGTTGATTTTAGGAAACTTAATAAATTTAAAACATTATTTTCAGTAGTTTTGTATTGTGACGGACTTGACAATTTGCCTTACAAGCCAACTTTAAATAGCATTTACATATTATATTATAGGGTAAAGTGCACAACCAATTTTTTTTTCTTTTCATATACCTTAAACATTTATTTTAACACCTGTCTTCATTTTTAAAAGAAATTAAGTTTGAAAAATAAAAATAAAATTCTGAAATGAAAGCGAATGGTGAAAATGGCCCTTATATACTCAAGATCTGATGAACTTTAATGAAACCAGCATGTTTAACCCTTTAACGTTCATTGGTTTCCTCACGAAACCACAAAATTTTAATTCCGATACGCAACACTGACACCGGTATTTTTATCTAAAAATATCCCTTTTATTATGTATGTGAAAAATCACGTTTTCTTATTTAGAAATATATTTGTTCTTAATTACCGGTGTCATTCATTTATTTCGACATCTTAGCAATGAAAATGCTATGATCGTTAAAGGGTTAAAACAGTTATGTCCTATCTTAGACTTTCTTGTCACTTCGCTGTTTTGTCTGTATTGTACTTTCAGTGTGAAACACAGTGGGCGAGTAATCGTGGATTGGAGGATAGAGAATGCACAGGAAGAAATCTCTTCTTCATTAATTTTGTCATTCATATTGTGTGAGTATTTTAATTCTGATAAACGATTGAAATAAAGTTTGTCCTTAATATCAATATTTACTTTAGACACTTTTGTAAAAAGTTTAACTAAGGTATTTCTTATCGCTTAATTTCCATGTTTGTAAGATGGATTATAAAAAATGAACCATTTTCTTAAGCCGTCGGGATATCCGAAGTTTAAAATTATTCAGTGACGTAAAATCCGGAGTTTATTTGCATTAAAATCGTATACAAATAATCGGGACTTTGAAAAACTGACGTGATGGGGTGACGTGAAAACCGGGTATTGGGAGAGCGAGGTCTGACTGTATTATAATAACCCTGAAAATATTGAAATTTTATGAAGAGCTTTGTAGAAATTTTAATGCATTTAATATAAACCAATAGACACGTGCAAGGCTTTTGCACTGCATTATTTGAGATTATTTTCTGGTACGTTTGTCCATTATTTATTAATTGACTGCAATTTTTAATCACGTAACATATTTTAACGAAGTGGGGCTATGCTATGTCAGAAGCTTGTGCAAAAACATTTTGAATGTTATTGCATTTATCATTGTAAGAGTGTATGTGCACAAAAAAAAGGTATGTATGCAACAAAAATAATATATTATAGGATAAAATATAATTGAAGTTTTTTACTTTTCCACAAAAGGAAAAATAAATTGATATTCGTAGTTCATAGCTGTAAATGAAGCCATACAGGAAAACTTCGTAGAATGCGAAGTGCCTGTCTAAAAGAGGAGAAATAATCGGCAATGAATGGGTGTAAAGGATTTTGTTCGTAGCTTGGGAAAAGTTATTGACAGGACGATTAAAAACAATGCAAAGAAACTTTTAACTTACGAACAATTTATGTATCTGCCTATGTATTTATTTATTCATTCTGCTGATATCTAGGAAACGGTTGGATTCGGATGGGTAGTTCCATTGAACTTTTTAATGTACATGAGGAGATTTTTCTTTTGATATCACATTCATCCAAATTCACAACTTACACTTGGGAACGTTCCCTAGTAAGTTTCAGATTATTCAGTTGGGGAAAAAAATGACCGTTCGATTGGAGGACACTTGGACATAGATTCTTTTTTGAAAAACAATTGTTTCAAATGTTTTTATTAAAAAATAATACCGTAATTTCCTACGTATAATCCGCGGATCAAACAATCATTTTTCGACCCAGAAATTTTTTAAAATAAAATGTTATTTCATAGATCGCGGTAAATATTTGCTTTCAATTACTAAATAAAACTTTTGGGTTGAAAAAGAATTGTTTGATCCGCGGATTATACGCAGGAAATTACGGTAATAATAATAATGGAACGGTATCTGTCTAAATTAAAATAAACATGGGGTATAAATCCTGAGTTGATATCTTTGTCTTTTTGCCCAAGAAAAAATATTCTTCAAAATATGGTTTCTTTTTTGGAATGGGGAGGATAGTAAATTTCCTCCTAAATATAAATTTGGATAATTTTGTAAGAGTATGAAGCCAGAACTTTTCGAAGCTTTTGGGCCAGGATTAACCTTTAACTAATGTGATAGAAATTATCACACAACTACTGTGAAGCGGTCTGCGAGACCGATCCATCGAAAGATGGATAAAAGGCACGATTAACCCATAGGATGGCGTTTTTGTGCTAAACCTTTTGTACAGGGCAGTTATAATTAAAATTCACCTATTCAAATGCCTGGTGAAAATACTAAAGTTCCAAATGAAACAAAAAATTCGGAAGTGTTTGTAACTAAACTGAAAGTTGCAAGTTAAACTTTATAAGTTGAAGAAGCAGCGGTCTGTTAAGGGTTAATCTAAAAAATTCATTCGGAAAGCATTATTATGATTCTATAAATAAGTGCTTAGAGCCCAAATTGTTTAACCCTTAACTACTGTTAGCGGTCTCGCAGACCGCTGAGTTTTCCAAGTTTCAGAGTTTAACTCATAATTTTTAGTTTAACAATAGATACTGGTCAAATTTTGTTTCATTTGGAGCCCTATTACTATTTCTAGATACTTTTGAATAACTGAATTTTATTTATGATAGTCCTGTATGTAAAATTTAATACAAAAATAATATTCTGAGAGTTAATTTAACATTTTATTGACCTTTAGATTAAGCGGTCTGACAGACTGCTCACAGTAATTATGCGTCAATTTTTGTCACAGTAGTTAAGGGTTAAATCGGATGTAAAATAAAACATTAAAATTAATGAAAGAAGTTTCAACAACTGATTGTCATATTAAAAAAAGAAAAAAAAACATTTCAACTAACTATTTTGTTCTATAAATGGGTCACCCCCGCTGTAAAGAATGTTTCTTCGTTGGATATCCACCTCTATTCTATTTCAAGTCTAACTCGGGTAGATGTCACTTTCTTTGTTGTGTTCTTTTCACTTACCGCACTTATGCGTCATTTTGATTCCTAGCCGAGTCTTTTTTGGATGCGGCTCAAAAAAGTAAAAGTCACATTTCTTCTAAGAAGTGGTGAAACATTTTTCTTTTTCTTTTACTACTCTTCAAACTTTCTTTTTAATGCTTTAAACTCTCTCTTCCTGTAGAGCCTGTTATGGCACCGAGCCGTAAACTTCTTGAATATCTATATCTAGCAGGCAGATGCTGCGGGTGCTTTACGCATCGCAATATCGAGGAATATGCTTATGTTGTTGAGTCATTTGTTTGTTTCACTAACCTATATTTCACTCCCCCGTATATTCAGTAAACTTGAAACAGCGATAAATTTTTCTTGTAAAACACGATGTCTCATTTTTAAAATTTGATTAAAACCAAGATAGATTACTTGAAATTCACAGACTTGTTAGCTAAGCAATTTATTTATTTATTTATTGAACACATACGTCTGACTTGTGTGCTTGACAAGAAAGTCTGCTTATAAGTCATCGTCATTGTACAGGGACGAGATAGCACAAGGAAATACTAAAACATGAATGAAATACAGCCGGGAACTCCACACAAAGAGTGTGTGCAATGGAGCCAGCGGGATTTGAACCCACAATCTTCTACACTCGCAAGTGATTAACGGCGTGGCGTCTTGAACACTTGGTTTGTTTGGGTTATTTTATGACGACCGATTATCAACACGTGGAATATAGCCAAGAAAGGGGTGGGGTGCCCTCCGTGGGGGTCTTTCTAAGGGAACCTAACCCGCATTTAAACAAGGAAATTCAAGGTTCGAAGACAACCACGGAAAACTCCGAACGGTTAGGCCGACGGCCACAATTGGGTTCTGCACCTGCTATCTACGAGTTGAGAGGTCAGAACCTCTCGGCCACTGACGGGGCCTTGAACACTTGGCCACGGAGGTTCCACTTAGCAATCATATTAAACATTTGCATTGGCAATAATTCATAGATTGAACTACATGATGCCAGCTATCAGTTATGAGCACCACTTTTACTGTTGTATAGAAACATATTGGCATTATTTAATGATAGTGATTCTGAAACTAAATAAGACGAAAATTACGATTCGAAAATTGCAGTACTAGACTTGCAGCTGTGTAACTAAATTCAAAATAATATCCTCATATGAATGGCATTATCCATTTTTGGGGAGATTTTTCAAACAAGAGGATTGGGGCAAGATGGTTCGATACTATGGCTATAGCATCTAGAAGATATATAGCATATAGATATATATACTTTTTGTAAATGGTTTGCCCAAAAAGTGCTAAACAAATGAATTCGATAAATGTCTAATGATGCTGAACGATAAATGAGGATGGCCGCGCCAACTGATAGTTCATTTAAGAATTTGCAAAAAGGACATGGCACGACTGTATTGATAAAAGATTTTGGCAGGCAAAGAGCTGGCAGGTGTCGCTGCAATCGGCATTTATCGTTCAGCATCGTTCAACATTTACAAAATGCAATTTTTTAAAACATTACTTAAACAGATGTTTCCCATACTATATATTGTAGATGGCCTTTTTAATTACCGGACAATATGCCTGTTGATTTTTTGTTTTTTGGAAATTAGTCAAAGTTCATTCATCAAAGGTACAAAAAGGGGAAGATTTAAAATCACATATAACTGCTACAATTACATGTGTTCAAAGGCGTCATGAAATCGAATACCGGTTAGACGTTCTTGGAATTGACTCTTATCGGAATTTATTAATTTTACCAAAACATTTAATTTATCAATTAATTAGTGAGTTTCGAGCTTCTATGTTATATATATCAATTTTATTTTAATTTCTAAAGTTTGTTGGTTTATGAAACTTGTCTGTTTTTGCCCAAAATGTTAGTTGAAGTTTACTATTGAGACCCGGAATTTTTTGGTTTCTATCTGTTTGTTGGTCTGTTTCAAGATAACTGCCTCAAAAAGCATCCAATTAGCTTGATATATGATAGATATGTTGATGAAATGCCCGGATTTTGCTCTGTAGCCGTTTGGAATAAAGTTGGTTCATTCGTTCAAAAATATAAAAATTTTCATTTACAGACTAATGTCTTTTCTACGAAAAAACAGGCGATTTTCATATTTTACCATTCATAGAAAAGAAGGAAATGTATTATTAATAAAATATTTTTTAATTTAAAGACGCGTTATCTACGCTTTAAATTAAGGAGACCAAATTTTCGATCTTAAATTAATTCAATAGCTTTAAAAAAGGATTTTTCTGATGAATACATTCATCAGAAATGCGAAATCGTACATTTTTTTTTTTGGAAAATGTATCTATCTGTTCGATAAAATCTGATGCTATAAAATAGATGCAAAACTTTTTTTGTTTAATTCAAATTAATTTAATTTAATAATTTATTTAATTTTTTTGGCTTCCACAGACTTTTCTCATTTTTTGGAGAGGAATTTTCGCAGACTAAATAGTTGAGAGGTCCCGTGAAGTCAAGTTTAACTTTGTTCTAATTTTAACTTTGAACTATTTAACTTTGAAATTTGCAATTTGCAAAAAATCTTGGAGTGCCAGAGTCACTTTTCTTAGAAAATGATTATTCGCCTCTGTTTAGAATGAATATTCACTTCTTAAGAGTGTATATTCACACTTTCAGAGAGTTAACAATTCCATTTTTGCTCAAGTGAATAGTTTTATTTAGCATATTTTAATTCTGCGGTTGAGTGACTATTCACTCCTACAAACTGAATAGTCACTCTTTTTTTATTTAGATTTTAGTGAAATTGCAACAATTCAATGTAAAATATAAAATTTTCCAAAAAAAAAAAAAGATTTCATTACAAGTTGCACAGAAAATCGAGGTCTCAATGGAAGAGCATCGGCAGTTTTAGTTTGCCTCAACGTGAGCAAGCGACTTTCAGAAGTGATCTCGCGACTAAGGTGGTAAAAAGACTAAAAGCCGATATCATTTTATTTGAAAATATTGTATATTTAAAAATATAAAATTTATTAGTTTACTTTTATTTAAAATTCTATTAAGTATTTCAGAACGACCAAGATTGCTCATTATAACATTAATATTTTGAAGCAAAATCCTACATAATTTATAAGAAAAATATACGACGATTAATTTTCAAAAAAATTAAGTTATTTAATGGAAAATTCGTTGAATTAGAATCTCCACCGATTATAAAAGTTTTCGAAAAAACGCCTTTTTTTGTGTCAATGTTTTCTCACTATTGTGAACCCTAACTATATATCTTCAAAATCGTTTTTCTAATTTTAGTATCGATTTCTAATTAATAAAATACACAGTCTTCATGTGTATAAAAATTACTTCAAACGACAAAAAAAAATTTCAAAATTTTGAACAGATAACACTACCCAACATCAAAAATGTTTCGGGCTCAAAAATAGTTATTTCTGAAGTATTTTGTCTCGCTAAATACGAAAATCAACGTAAAAAGTTGAGATTAGCTCTAGTTTTCAAGATAGGAACCAACATGAGAAATTTCACTATGGCTGTTATATGGGAAATCGAATGTTTCGAAGTTGGTACGCCTAATAGCTGTAATTCCCCTCAACTGCATTCTCTATGTAAAATCCAACCAGAAGTCAAGATCACAGAATACAGGGCTCGTCACAAGAATCTTCTTTATTTCTTTGAGAAGAAAGAGCATGTATTTGCTTATACTGATGTTAAAGGTTTGATGAATTCAATGAACATAACTCATGATCCACGGAAGTGGAAGTTATTTATAGACTCTTCCAAACTTAGTTTGAAAGCAGTCTTACTACAAATGGCAACATTACTCCTTCCATTTCCATTGGGCATTCCGTTCACCAGCAGGAAATTTACGGGAATGTGAAATTACCTTCGAGTCAATCAAATACGAGGATCATAAATGGCAGGTTTGTGATGTTTTGAAAGTAATTGCTTTACTCCTGGGAATGCAATTAGGCTATACCAAGGCTATTTTCTGTGTTTGTGGGACAGTCGCGATAGAAACTCTCACAACGTAAAAGACTAATGGCCTTCAAGAAATCTAAATCCCGAGGAGAGAAATGTCCAAAATGAGCCTCTAGTTGAACCAAAAAACATTCTGCTTCCACTTACCACATTACTACATTCTACACATTAAGCTGGGATTAATGAACTTCGTGAAAGCCATGAACAAAGATGGAGAGACTTTCCAGTACCTTAGAGCGAAATTTCCAAGACTGAGTTAATCAAAGCTTAAAGGGGAATCTTTGTGAGCCCTCAAATATACACACTAATGAAGGACCCTGCTTTTGATAAAGTTTCGGAAAGGAAAGAGAAAGCAACTTGGGAAGCCTGCTGTGAAGGTATGGTATGAGGATTTCTAGACAACAGAAAAGCTGAGAACTACCAACAGTTGGTGAAAAAACTCCTACGAAAGTACCATGACCTTGAATGCAAAATGGCTCTGAAACATCATTTCCTCCATTCCCATTTTGATTTTTCCCTAAAAACTGTGGAGTTGTAAAGATGAGCATGGTGAATAGCTGCACAAAGATATCTATGTAATGAAACGCAGATATCAGGGTTGTTGGGATAAGTCAATGCTGTCCGACTACTGTTGGACTGTTACAAGAGATGCTCCGGCGTTGACATACAAAAGGCAATTCAAACGGAAACATTTGCAAGAATAGGCTAAAAACAACCACTCCTTTCTGAAAAATGAACATTATTTAGTGAAACATGCCTATTGTATTGTATTTATTACATAGGAATTTTTTTCTTCTTCAATTTGCTTTTTAAATTGATGTGTGGGATTTTGTGTGTCTTTCTCCAGTGTGCTGTATTGTATCTCAAAAACAAGAGCTAATAAAAAAAAATCATTTACATATTCGTTTTTTTCAACCCAAAATTAGTAGGAATTGACTATCTAGAACCAGGAAACTGACAAAAATATTTTTTTTGTTGGCTAGTGTAATTAATGTGGCCCCTCAATCCCCAAACTAAAATGAACAAAAAAAAAAAAAAAAAAAAAAAAAAAAACAGTGTATATAAAATTTACAAAAATATCTCCAACCACAGTTAAAATTATTTTTTTTTTCGATATTCTTTTAAAATGTTTTGAGACTTTTGCAATTTTAGATCTAAAAATACGGAGTTTACAAACCAGTTTTTTAAATTTTATTATATTCAACTGGATTTTACTGAGTTTGAACTCTAATTCCGTTTTTCCTGTCGGTCCATAGATTCGCCTGGTTAGTAGAAGATGAATCGCAGGGAATTGTTATAAACTGCACGATAAATTAACACGAAGGTTATTTATCACGAAACAATAGTGACAAGCGTAAAAAAATCGTATGCATCGAGAGAATGTCAAGTCACTTTTTTTTAAATCTCTTAAGACTCTAATCGCCCATGTTTTGTGACGTAACAATAGCAGTGCTGCAGCGAAGGGGAAAAACAACGATAAACCTAGCAAATTTTTCTCTAAAATAACAGTAGCATGCAAAAAGTCGAAGATTTGGCGACTCTGGAAAAGCAATGCAATTCTACTATGACGTCATTATCTCCAATGACATAGCTTTTCCTAAGATAACCGTGGTCAAGCTCTCTTATCTCGATTTAAAGAATATCAGATGCAAAATTGACACGATGAAATACACTCAAACTAAAATAAGAATCATTATGATTATTTAATTGTAATCAGGAGAATTTTTCATGAAAATTAGAAGCTTTAAAAAGATTTAATTTAGATCGAATTATTCTGGAAAGTTCTTGGGAAATCATTGCTTCTTTCCAAAGAGTCACGCTTCCCACCTTGAAGAACACTGTTATAATTTATATTAAACTTTACTTCAGTGAATCTCTTTGTTACAGCTTTAATTCTCCATGTTTAAAGGAATTTTATGATAGAAATAGTAAAAGAAAGAGCATGCTGTGGTTCTTACTGGGTCGCATCCTTGGGTACCATCCCGTGTATGTAGATCTTAGACCCAATACCGAGCCCTCCGGGAATACTGCAGGCATGAGGAACGCTCTGAAAAGAAAAAAAAAAACAAAATGATCAAGTTTTTTTTTTTTTTTTTTTTTTTTTTTTTTACTTTGAAATATAGTATAAAACGTAGTATAGTGTAAAACGAATGAATACTTATAGTGTATATAAACATAAAAAAAAAAGAATGGAGGAAAAATATATGAAGAGAAAATATCTTATAATGCTAAATCATGGCAAAAGTTAGAGTAATCAAAATAGCAGAATCAAGTTATTTGAAGTCAAATATCTTTTATGTAAGAATTTCTATTGATATATCTTCTAATCTTAATCACTGATAACAATGCAATCTATTAGTGCTCCGCATACATTGTTAAAAATTATGTGTCAGGATGAATCATTTTTGGTGCTCCAGTATACAGGGTTGTACGAAAGAATTCGGGTATATTTCCAAATATTCAAGGTAATTGCAGAAATCGGGTTTATAATGCGTTATGTATTTTTTAATCTTTTATTTAGACATCTTTTACCGTAATAAACTGTAAAATTTTGTTACAGTATTCTGTATGTGTTGGAAACTGCTACATAATCTATGCTAGACGCAGGATTTTTCATACTTGTTTATTTTTAATGTAAATTGTAATTCAATAAGAAATTCTTTGGACTATCTATACGGTAACTGGTTAAAAATTGTATTATTAATTCTTAAAACTAGGCAAACCGCAATGTTGCCGAGTCTGGTGGATGCTTTATTCAGAAATATAGAATTAAAAAATGAAGAAAGTGACTCTAAACCATAGGAAAGTAAAAATCCCAAACCTATATTACTGCGAGACTTGCTAACATCATTAATTTATTTAAAACTTGTCGAAAGGTCGCGAGTTCGAGTTCGAAACAAAATTAACTGATAGCTACCTAAAAATCTACACAACAAAATGCGAATAATAGAACACCCAAAACAAAATAAAGCACAATTACATGTCATTCCCGACAGAGAAATCCTAATTAAAATGTAATTAGAGGCCTCCCGACTTATCGATACTTATCGACATGGAACAAATAAAAGAAAACCTAACCTTTAAGGGCCTTAATATCATAAAACTATCCCAACTAAAAAGTTGCAGAGAGGAGAAAAAGCACTTTCTCTATTCCTTGTAAAACTCCCCAAAAACGAAATATTAAACGAAATATTTCACTTAAAATCCTTATTCCAAATTCACATAAGAATTGAGAAATTCACAGTTGCCAAAAAGGCAATCAGTGCCATAGATGTCAGAAATTTTTTTCATATTACCGCTAGCGGCAACATGGATCCTTGCTGCACTGCATGCAGCGGAGACTAACTTTCTACAGAATGCCCCAATAAACAAGCCAATGAATTACCTAGGCCATCTCCTAAATGCAGCAATTGCAAACTCTCGCATTCTACCAATTATTAAAATTGTAAAAATTTTCCCATCAAACTGCTATTGAAGAAGTCCTATACCGAAGCTACCTCTAATACTAAAAAATCAAGGGAAAAAATCAATTACAGTCCAAAATCCAAATAATAATAATAATAAAAGAAAATAATAAATAAATAAAACTACCAAAAAACCTAACGTAAAACCATTGTCGGGTATCATTTGTATAGACCGTGAGACGAATTTTATATTATGATTATGATTCTTATCTTGATTGGAAACGATACATGTCAAAAATCATTTGTTTTTAATGGAATGTGTAACAATTTTTTAAAGTAATGGAAAATGTTTGAATTTTAAAATGATTATTAAGTTTTATTATAAAGAGTAATTCAATAATTATAGCTATTACAATTACAAATAATAATATTATTATTTGAGCCTTTTTCTTTGAAAATAAATTTACATCATTTGTATTGACATTGTTTCATAAATATATTGACATTGGTGTTGACCAAATTAATGTTTTAAGAAGCTTTGTACGAATGTTTCAAGTGTTTTATTGTTAAATATGTTTTATCGAGACTTATTAATGTTTTAAGAAGCTTTGTACAAATGTTTCAAATGTTTTATTGTTAAATATGATTTACCAGGAGCATAAGTTAAAGCAGCCAAATTAGCCAAAATTTTTTTAAGTTTGTGAGAATTTTAAAATAAATTTCTAACTGAATTCTTCAAAAGTTTCACTTAAATAAGTTGCACAATCTATACAAAACTGCTAAAACCATTTTTTTGTGGCAACGTTAAAATCTCTCGTATAATACCGAAAAAAAAATTATAAATTTTAAAGAATCCTAGAAATTGTAATCATTTTAGCAATAAACAAACATAAATCCGTTAACATTTGCATATTTTTTTGATAACATAAATTTAAAATATTGGCTAAGCACCATTTTTTCTATATTAAAATATTTGTCTTTCGTAATCGAAAAATATATGACAATCAATAAAGTTAATTTTACGGTTACAAATTACTTGATTCCAAAAGCTTTTAGTAGCGAAACAAGCAAAGTGTTCTTGCCCAAATATAGCTCGGGCAACGCAGTTAAGGAGTTAAAAGATGCTAGTGCAGAATTTGGTTTTTAGATGCATTCGTAATTATGTAAATACGTACATTCTTAAAACGAAAGAGCTGATTTGACTTCTCATGAAAGAGCTGTAATTTTTTTCGATCATAAAAGAGTTGTTTTTCAAACGATTAAATCTTCTTGATCTAAATTGGTTATTTAAATAGCTCAACTTCATTTAAATTGGTTAAAACTCGAGTTATTTCAACTCTTTTTTGAGATGCTGCCTTTCAACATTGAGATGAGTGGATTTCAGCTCAACTTGAGCTATTTTGTGGCTGACTTTTTAAGAGAGTAGCACCTATAGTCGTCGTTCAGTCTGTCCGTCCGTCTGTCCCCATATAACAGAGCTAAATTACCCAACCGAAACGTTTGAAATTTGAAATAAATAATTGTTGCATAATTTGATCGAGTCATTATAAATATTATGAAAATCGGATGCATAGTTTAATTAGAGGGCAATCAAAAGTATTCCTTACATTATAGCCAGTGGGAAAAAATAATTTCAAGTATATTTTAAGGATGTTATACACTTTCGAGCATAATAAAATTGATATGCATCTATGAAATATATACTAAAATACACATTCTGTACAATCTGTGACACACAGAATATTTGTTATTAATTTACATGGCCACACAAAGGTATTCCATTTCATAATGGCACAGGAGAAACATTGTATGGGGCATGTTTTAATTATATTAAATTGTTTCACATTTTATTAAATTGATGTACGTTACTGAAGTTTACTACACATTACTTCCTGTATACTAGAAGGCAGATATTATTTACAGGGACACACAAAAGATTTCGGATACTTATACTGTATCCGAAGTACTGTATACTATTACACCAAGATATGAATATTTTTAAAACTTCGTTATAGTACGAACGCACCTCGTTTGGTCGTTTCACGTGCAATAGAGCTCATCAGTGGTGACGTCACAACTCCAGAAATTGGTTCAAAACAAACCACAGAGTTAAGAAAAGATAGAGATGAAATGTGTTGTTTTATCGTGAAGCTAAAAATTTAACCCTGAAACTGATTTAAACAAGTTACAATTCGTCCCAAACACTTGCGTATCGCTTTTAAAACGTCACCCAGTTCAATGAATTCAGCCTTTGAACGATATCTGATTTCATATTGAAAGCCTTTTTGATGGTATATAGTGCATCTCTATCACACTCTAAACTCTCTCGGTTTGTATTGACCCAGTTACCATGGAAATGCGGGGTTGAGTTGTCTGTGACGTCACACTGATGAGCTCTATTTCCAACTTGTTCAACTTTGGTTAATTTTTAAATTTAGACTAATACTTTAATAGAATAAAGAAAACTTTTATTAATATATTTTTAAGCAGATTCGATTTTCATACAATTTGAAATGACTCGACAGAACTAAGCAACGATTATATACGTTAAATTTCAAACCGTTCTGTCGAGTAGTTTTTGCAATGTTACATGCGGACAGACGGACCAGACGACGACTATAAATGCTATCTTTTTGTATTAAATACGAACGCACCCACAACTGAAGAGTGTAATACAGTCGGCCAACTCATCGGGACCACAAGAAATGTTCGAATTATGAAAAGTATGAAAGGAAAACATGTTTAAAGGGGTAATATTACAAATAAATTAATCTGATAGTATTTTTTAAAATATAATTCGGCTGTTATCATTAGTGTATAACTTAATATTAAATTAAAAGATATTAATACGTAAACTAACTAAGGGATTAGGAACAAGCACAAACAAAGGTGGGATAGAGGTGTCATTGATGGACAGATGGCCACTAACAAAGCGCTAACAAATGCATGGCGCTATATGTATGCTTGTTCAGAACAATTCGGGCAAAAAAGAAAGAAAGAAAGTTATTTCATAGATCTGAAGTCCGGGATAAAGTAAAGAAAAATGAAAAATCGGAATCTCTTTAGTTCGAATTAAACGAAATCAAGAGAAAATGAGTTCGAATAAATGAAAAATTTTAACATTATTCTGCAATTGAAATTTTCGGGACTTCATGTTCATCTCGAATTAAGTGAAGATTCGATTTATCACATTTCGAATTAACGAGAGCCGACTGTACTTGAGGGGATTTAGAAACCTTTGAAAAATTTTTTTTTTCCGATGTACAGTCGTGGGCGAAAAAAGTTAATTATCCCCCACTAACCTTGCAAAAAATTATAATAGAAGAAGATTACTGGTACTAAACGATTGGAAATAATGTAAACTTTTTAAATAATGTAAATGAAATTTGCTTAGGGGGGCACCTGCATATTAAAACGAACCCTAACTTCGTTTTTTTTTCAGTAGCTTGTTTTTTTTCAGTTCAGTTTTCAGTTTTTTTTTTCTTTTCAGTATACAATTTTGATAGCTTGAATCGACTTTACATCCTTCAATTAGCCTAAAAACAAAATTTTCGTTCAATTCGTACGATAAGTTTAAGAGAAATTAATTAATTTTACAACGAGCACATTTTCGGGGCTGTATTCAAATTAAAGTTATGTTCTCGATTGTTGATCGAGAGAACCCGTTTGTTCATCAAGGCATCTTAGGCGCCACTCTAAGCAGTTATTGAAGACTGCTAGATTACAAGATAGCATAAGTTTCAAAATATCTAGTCACTTCTATCGTAGACCTTTAAACCATCATTTTGCCGTTTTTTAAGCATAATTTGAAAATTACTTGGAAGAAAATTTTGAAATTTTGGACTTCCATAAATCAGGATTTAATAATTCAAAATTTATCAAAAGAAAAAAAAAATGTGGTTGTAATTCATAACTTTTTCTAATAATAATTTCATAATTCATTTGATAAATTATAAGTGAGTTATAAGCGATAAAGTTTAAAAATTGAAAGTATTTATGTTTGGGATTTTTAATACTATACTTAAAAAAAAAAAAAAAAAAAAAAAAACTCTAAAGTTACTAAAATGTTTCTAGTAAACTTGTATTCCCAGAACTTTTCATATAACGATAACAGCAAAATTTCATGTTACCGAGGAAGGTTACATGAGCTTTTGCTGTTACTATTACATGAAAAATTCTTGGAATACAAGTCTACTAGAAACATCTTAGTAACGTAACAGATTTTTTTTTTCAGTGTATAACCACATAAAAAAATTCACATTCGGATGATAATTTCCGAGTATATTACTAAAAATATGAAAATGGTTAATTTAACATTAGAAGCACTAAATTTTGAATGTTTATAATTCAAAAACTTCAAATGACTTGGAATTTGGTATCTAAACATAACTTGAACCGAAGATTTGAAATATCCTGTTAAAATTGGGCACTGCTATTAATAATAATAATAATAATAAATGAAATTTGGGTTCTTTTTAGTATGTAGATGGCCTCCTAAGCAAATTTTATACACATCATTTAAAAATAAAGTAGACTTTATTTCCAATCGATAGGGGGCAGTAACTTCCCCGATATTTTGTTAAGGAGTTTGCACGGAGTGTTTACTTTTTTTCGCACGACTCTACATTTATTTATGATACACACATGTTATTATAGATAATTATCAGAAAAACTGATTTTGATAAGGAAAAAAATATGTTGTGGGTAAAAATTGCGAATTTTATTTATTTATTTTTATTTAAAACAATTAAAAAATCCTTCTTCTCCTACAGTTTTTTAAAAATTCTACCATGATTTTTTGGCAGGATACTTATCAGACTATATAATTAATTCTAAGGATCGATTTTACAATTAATGAATTAGTTTAAAGAAAAAAAAAATAAAATTTACAAATATAAGCAAAAATGCATGAAAACATGATTTTTTTAACGTTTCTATTTTTATTTTTAATTTTATTTTTATTAAATTGTAAAACCCATCCCTAATTTTATTGAGTACACTATATCGAAGATAAAAAAGAATAATGGAGTGATGGTGGACAAATATTTGTAGAAGTTTTAGTGTTTTAAGCACAGTAATGTATTAAAAAAATCGATTTCAAGATTTTAAACATAATACTCTAAAAACCTATGTTATCCGAATATAGTAATATGTGCAATATTGTATATGCTATATTGACACCAATCAATGTATATATGGATACATCACCTTATCTTTTTGATTCATTTTTGGAATAACGGATTTTGAGTTTATTCTATCGACGATTACTTTCGGAATTTTCAAGTTATGTTTTTCAGACTTTCACAAAAGTTGTTTCATACATTTAGCTAACACATTATGCAAATTATATTTTGATTGCATTGACGTATGTGCAGTGAAACATTATTTAGCAAACCTGCTAATTTTTCATACAATCATTATAATTTTTTAATTCTGATTACAGGGTATTATGTACAATCTCGTTTGTCATATTTTCTGAAAAGAACATTATTTTTATGTTAAGAACGCTGCAAATTATAAGCAAAAAACTTGGCAAAATTTGGGACTTTTTTTTTTAATAAAAACCTTAATTTCTCCCCGAGTATACATGCTTTCCTCATGAAAATGAATTCAATTTATTACAATAAGCCATTTAATCATAATCTTTGGTTTGAACGATTTTGCTACATTAGTTTGGACAGCATTATACAATAGATATTCGTTCTTTTTCAATTTGTTGACGGTCTCCTAGGGGGTTTCTGGAAAAACTCTTTGCGGAAATATATAACTTATACTATTCTGTTTACACACCTGGAGTTTCAGGATAATTCCTAATGTATTTTTCTAGATATTTAACAAAACTCTAAAATCACAAGTGGCCGGTCACTATTGGCCATATAGTGTATCAAATGAATCATTTTTGAGAAACCGAGTAGAATGGCATCGAGCGTAAATGGGCAAATGATAACTAAATACACTTTCCTGTCAAAAGTGGAATTTAGCTTTTACGAACGTAAAAATAACACTTTTGCAAAACGATGCAATATACCGATTTTAATCGGAAAATATAAAACCTTAAAACTTTAGTATATAGTTTTTTTAGGTGCGTTCGTAATTATATAAATACGTAGCACCTATTGTTGTCGCTCAGTCCGTCCGTCTGTCTGTCTGTCCGTCTGTCTGTCCGCATATAACAACGCAAAAACTACCCAACCGAATCGTTTGAAATTTAAAATACATAATTATAACATAATTTTGTCGAGTCATTTCAAATTTTATGAAAATCGGATGGATAGATCAATTACAAGGACAATCAAAAGGATTCCGTTACATTACGGTCAATGGGGGAAAAAATTTCAAATGCATTTTAATCGTTTGAAAGTTAAAACATATAATTATTACGTAATTTTATCGAGTCATTTCAAATGTTATGAAAGTCGGATGCATAGATCATTTACAGGGACAATCAAAGGTATTCCATTACATTATGGTCAATGGGAAAAAAGATTCAAATGCATTTTTATGATGTTACACTCATTCGAACATAATAGAATTGGCAAGAATCTATGAAATATATACTAAAATATGCATTCTGTACAATCTGTGATGCAAAGAATTTTTATTATTAAATTACAGGGCCACACAATAGTATTCCCCTGCATAATGCTATACGGGGAAACATTGTTTGGGGCGTGTTTTAATTATATTCAACTATTTCACATTTTATGAATAAGATATACGTTGCTGAGGTGTGATAAAAATTACTTCCTGCATATTTACAGAAACACAAAGATTTCGACTACTATACTGTATCCGAAGTACGTTCTACTGTATCAGCAAGATCTGAATATTTTTAAAACTTCGTTATCGTACGAACGCACCTCATTTGCTACGTTCACGTGCAATTTCCAACTTATTTTATTTTTAATAGCGGAACTTTTGTTATGGATTTTTTTAACCATAGTCGATTGCAACACTTGCAGACGAATTTTCATTTGACGTCTTTTTATGGATTCGGCTTTGTACATATCTGATAATTTGTGTCTACTCATTTTGTAGCTTTCTTTATTAACGTTGCTTTTAATGTCTGTTTAGCAAAATTCTTTGCATATTCAAATAAAAAGGTAAAGAATTTCGTTAAAAATGGTAAAAGTAATAAAATGTGGACATCTCAAGATCTATTCGCTACAAAAGAATAAATAAATAAATATAATGCGAACACCGCGAGGTCTATTCTCGACCGAAAACAACAATCATTTTCAAATGGTTTAAAAAATAAAATGTGATGTTAGTGTTATGTACGGTTACGCTTGTCCTTTATAATACAGATAGTTTCATTTTCAAAACTATTTCAAATATTGTTTTTCCTCACAAGAAATTTCATTTATGGCAACATAGTTCTTTGTTTTTAAAGTTACGAAATTTAAGTTTTTATACTGTCCTTGTGTCCTATAAGCCATATTTAGAAAAAAAATGTTGCATTCTGTAATACGTAAAACAAGAAACATCTCAATTTTGTGTGACAAAACTTTCCGAGTAATGAATATTTGTATTTTATAAATTCTTAATATTTTGTAGCATTAAAAAGCAAAAAACGAGTTCTTAAAAATACCAAAACTAGTGAAAATTACAAATCATAAAATTCACAAAATTTGAATTATGCAATTTTAGAAGTTTTTTTTTTTTTTTTTTTTTTTTTTTTTAAGTTAATTTTGATACTAGAACTATCGGAAATTTGAATCAAGTTTTTTAAAAATATTCCACGCCAGAATTTTAATGTAAAATAGTTTAACTTTATTATTTAACGTTTTTCTTCATGTATCTTTCAAACTTATTTCATAAAGAAATTTCTGGTTTTAACCGAAATATATTCACATAGTAGCTGTCAAAATGACGGCTCATGGTAGTTCTAGTGTTAAGGCCCCACACTAGGTACAGAAAAAGACCTGGATGATAATGTAAAGTCAATGAGAGCGCTCTTTTCAAATATCTCGCTCAAATTTTGATATTTTGACCTGATTTTTTTGCATAGGATAGCTGAGGACGATCTACAACCGGCCTAGTTTATAATTTTCGATTTTGCTTATATATTTTTTATATTACGATAGTTTCAATTTCAGAACAGGTTTAAATCAGTTTTGAAAGTTAAAGTAATAATAATAATAATAATATAAAAAAAAAAAATCTGAAACCAAAACTGTAAAAGTAAAAACTAGGCCGGTTGTGGATCGTGCTCAGCTATCTTGTGCAAATAAATCATGAAAAAATATTAAAACTCGGGCGAAATATTTGAAAAGAACGTCCCCATATAGACTTTACATTATCATCCGGATCTTTTCTTGTGCCTAGTGTTTCGCCTTAAGGGCTTCAATACAGCAAATAAGTGGTTGATATGAAGTGGTTAAAAATTAAAAATATAAACAGAAAGCTATATTCATTTTTTCCTTCCTGATCGTGTTAAAATTTATTTAAGATTCGGCACACTAAATTGACAAAATAAATATTGGCAATCGAATTTAAGCTATCTCACTTTTAGCTAAAATTATTATTTATTTAAAGTGATTGTTTTACAGAAATAATTACTTACTTTTAATATCTCCGAGAAATAAAATAAAACTGATCAAAATAATCCAACAAGTGTTTGTAAAGTCACAGTATAGGAAAACTTCTTTCAAACAGCAAAAAGCACTACTATACGCTATTGTACTTTGGGTTGAAATATTTTAGACTGCAACAGCAAGACAGGTAGAATTATATTTATACCTAGATTGTTTACTTCAAGTAAGGTTGGTATAACCTAATTACATCAAATCTTTGGAAATCGTCCAAAATTATCTAAGTACGTACAACATTTTTTTTTCCACCACCCACGAGTCAAGAATTCCTGAACACATCGACAAACTTCAACAGTTTTAGCTGAGTATCCTTTAAAGCTAAAATACGAGATCTAGCCAAAATATATATTTAAAATTTGACGCATAAAACAGAAAAGAAAAAATATGCTTCTTGCACAAATTATGAAATACTTTCTAAGATAACGAGTAAATTGAGACCCTGTATATCATCTATATGCACCACATTAACAGAGAACATATTTTATTCTTAACTTACAACCTGGTGAATGTATATTCTTTGTTTCTAGTTTTCATGTATTTCTTATATAATTTGTCTAGTTTATACATTTTTTTTTATCCAAATAACATATATGGCATCATATTATAACGCATGTAACATGATATTATAATGCATATAACATGATACAGTATACTTCTTCTAATCCGCACAGCTTGGGACCAGAGATTGTGCGGATTTTAAAATTTTGCAGATTTCTGTCATTGCTCTGTTTATATTATTGAAACCGGTAATTTCATTGCAATTAATAATGCAATTGAGATTACAATGAATGATTACAATGCAGTAAAATATTAAAATAAGTAATAAACTAAAATAATAAAAATTTAGATATATTTTTTTAAATGATAAAAATATTAAAAGCAAAGATCGAGTAAATAATCAATAACGTATAGTTAAATATTCATTATAAAGACGAAATGCATTTTTCCTAAATTATTCAATGAAACTTGTCTCATAAAGGTGCACTACTAATTCATATCAAAATCATAAAAGAAGAGAATTTTATTTCAGGTTTAGCCAGACTTAATAATAAAAAAAGCTTGATTTTTGCTTAAATACATTTGGCAAAAAGATTGTGATTACCAGTAATATCAGCAATATCTTGAATTTTTTCAGAAATTTATTCTCTGACTCTTTATACTCTGGCGGTATTCAAGGACAGTAATCGCTTAATATTCGCGGATTTAACATTCGCGAGTTTTGATTAATCGCGAAATAAAAAATATGGAGCATTTCAACTTTCGCGAATACTGAATTTAGTTTTATAAAGTATATTTTTTACAAAGTAAACTCATTTTATTTTACCAGTTCTGTGAATTAAGTGACACTGGACGCTTATGTAGGGGAGACTGAGGTATATGTGAACAGTTCACATAAACATAGCTTTTTCTCATAGTTGAGTTAATTTCTATAAACAAAAACTACTCAATATAGTAAACTGAACTTTTTTTACATATGGTAATTTTTTTAAAATTATCCTTATAGTTCTTCTTACTTTTTTTAATAGTTTTATAAATTCAAAAAATTGTTCACATGTGTCCCATGGTTGGACAGTTGTGAACACACTTGAGGCACATGTGAACACAAGGAAAAATTACCCTTTGGCATGTTTTTTATTATCTTATTCATATGTTACCGTAATCATTAGTTATACTATATGTTAAATTCACCATAAAGAAAAAGATATATGTATATTTCTCCAGTTTCTGGGTGATATGTTTAAGCAAAATATTATAAAATGAAAATAAGTAGGGTTTTTTTTTTCGGGGGGGAGGAATTAGATGATTGATAAAATATTGTTGGATAAAATAAAAAATAAATAAGTAAACTTGTAAAAATAATTAAAGCATTTAAATTTTACTTAGGGGTTTTTATTTGAGGGAGATTTTTTGGAGGGGGCATTTAGATAATATTTATCGGAAATCTGGAAAATGCGAAGGATTCTCACCCCTATAATTTGCCTTAAAGTGCTTTCCGATTATAAGCTCCCTCCAACTTTAATTTCTTTTGCTTTTGAAAGAGGAAAAGGGGAGCTTATAATAGAGATTTTACGGTAGTTACATGTTTAAAAAATTTACTTTCTTAAAATATTATATCTATATTCCAAGTATGAAAATAACATAGCTGTTTTAGAAATGGGAGTGAACTAAAACTGCAAGTTTGGAACAAATAAAATAGAAAAATTTGCAAAGTTGTTTAAACCTAATACATTTTGGATTAACGATGCATAAAAAATAGTATTGAAAACCGTTAAATAAAATAATACATAACACTTATTGCATTTTAGTAAACATTGCATTTATTTAAATTACAATTGGACGTAAACGAGCTTGTTGCTTTTTATGTGTTTGCTGACAGATGTGTTTGTAGAAGTTTCAATACAAAATCAACATTCTATGACTATTACTTTAATACTTGTATTCTATTGGTATGAGGTGTGAGAACTTTGTTACACTATTTATAAAGTTTAGTTGTGACTTTCATTCACCTTTTGCTTTAAAGTTAGTAGATCAGTTACAACCCTTATGACACATCTACCTTGAACTTGTTCCCAACTCAAATGAAAACCAAAATTTGGAATCCGTCCTAAAGTTGCATCAGTGACTCATGTTTAGTTTTGTTTAAATTTAACAAACCAACTACTACAATTCAAGAACGGTTTTTTAAGTTTTTCCAACTAAAAACAAAACGAAAATGCTGATTTTTTTTTTTTTTTTTTTTTTTTTTTTTTTTCCAACGGCTCATATTTGATAAGTGTTTTGAAATTAATTAGACTTGTTACAACAATTTCTTTGAAGCTAATTTCAAGGTGAATTCCATCCAAGCCGAAATTAAAAGTTGGAATTAATCCTAATTTCAAGTTAAAAGTGAAAAGTCTCTGCTATCAAATACTGAAAAGGCATTATTCAACAATATGAGAGAGCTTATCAGTAAGAACTTTGTGTACCTGGAGTACAATGTTCAAGAACGCGCCAACATTATTTTTTTAATTAGGATTCTATTTTAGACAACATCCATTCATTAATTAAAATGTTTCGAACATTGATACAAAGTTTAGGTGTTTTTCGCCCTGCTTGCGAAACTTTGAAGGTTACAAATGCTTCAACTTGTTTTCTGAAGCTTTCTACATTCATCGACATTTTCTGTTTGTTTGTTTACTGAGTGTATTCAAGTATTTATTTTAGTGATACTACTTTCAAGGGCAATGTTATAATTTTTTTTGGGATGATATTAGAAATAATGTTTCTAATAAAACTAAAACTCCTGGATTACATTAAACTTGTCACGACATTCGTATAAATGTTGGAAGGTGTTTTAATTGCGCTGGAATTGTAAACTTAACCCACACAAAGTAAAAAATAAAAAGGGCAACAATATTTTAATAAATTAGTTTAAAATGTTGTGCAGTTATCTACTAAAAAAGTTCATCTAAGAATAGAATACTATTAATAAAAATAGAATACCTTTTGAAAGTTAAAAAACTATTAATAAGAAATATTAGGACTACTTGATTATCCCGTAGACCAACTTCGCCAAATTGTACAAATTGACAAAGTTTTTATTTTAAATAATTAAAGAACAAATAAAATAGTAAAACATTAATAAAAATGTAAATAAAAATTCAAATTAAAATCACTTGATGATTTAACAAAAACGTGTATCATGTTAAATGAAAATGACATTTACGATCATCCATTAATTAGCATTTAATCTTATAGTTTGGCGATAAATTTTTGGTCGATCTGAAAATCGAGTAGTACCAAATATTAGATATTTATTTTTATCTAGATATTTATGTGCATACATTGCTTATCAAAATAGCTGTAGTTTAAATAATAAGATGTTTTCAAATTCCTACCAAATTGGAAAAAAAGAAAAAAAAAAAAGGCTAATACAAATAACTATGAGCCGAAGAACACAATTACTTTTCTAACATAGTTTGTATAACGGTGTCTTTTACGTTTTGAAGGACTAAGAGCAGATTCTCGCTGTCGCTCGCCATTGCGCCAAATTGCGAATAAATTCTTCATTTGGCGAGTAAACAAGCGATTAGATTCGCCAAATTGCTAGTGCTCAATTTTTGCTTTTTCTTTATTCTTTTTTTTTTTTTTTTTTCGTTTCTCATACATATGCATTTATGCATATTTTTAATATATTTGTATCAGGTAGTTAAAATTAGATTAATAACAATCGTTGTCGCAGCTATAAAAACTTAGGTTATTTTAGTACATATTAAAAATAAAAGGGTAAATTAGATTTTTTTTTTCGAGCTATACGGCAAATTTATTTTGCTAATACTTTTTTCATTTGGCGAATGTTTTTTATTCTTAATTAGCCAAATTACTAACGTTGGTCAGATGTCATTGAGAACACTGACTAAGAGCATCATAACCTGGGAAATAACAACAATTTCGTTAAAAACTTTGCAAATTTGCCTCTTAAAAAAAAGAAAAGAAAAAAAGAAAAAGAAAGAAAAGAAAGAAAGAAATTTAATACGATTAACTAGAGAATGTGATTTATTTCTTATGGTTGTATTACAGAGGTAGCTGTAAAGTACGATTAGTGATAGCGGATAAGAGCTATAACGGATAGGGATAGTTCTGAGTTGTTTATTGGGAAATTGAGACAGTCGAACCAAACTAGATTAACTTAGCAAGCCCTGGACTGAACAGTCTTACGTAAGGTGACGAACAAATTTAAATAACTTGGAATCTTTTTATCTCTAATTCATTTTAATGAAGTAAAACGATGAAAGTCGAAAGAAAAGTCTTGTCACAACAAAAAGTGTTGTTAAAAGGGGACTAACAAATTTAAATAAACGCCTGGAACTTATTAATTTCTAAATTATTTTAAAGCTGCTGATTTGATGCTATCAGATTCACCAATATTTCGAGAGATTTTTAAACCAACACTTGATTTCCTCCAACTTTTCGCGAAATATCTTCACAACACCCAGAGTGATAGCAAGCAGCAATGTCCCGGAACTTTTTTCTGCAGTTCCAAAAAAGTCTCCCCTAGCCGAGACTTTTCATCCAACGTCGACCATTTCAACGAATCAGAGATAAGCAATTGATACGAATAGGTGATAAATATTAACGGCTGGTACTACTAGTACTGGTTTCCCTGCTATTTCTCCGACTTTTTCCAGGACAAGTATAACCCTTTTCTTTCTTTAACGGGAAAATGTTGGGGTTAAAATTGGCTGAAAAGTTTGTTGCGCGTAAGTCCGTGAATCTGATAACAGCTAATGCAACAACAAAAGCCTAACAATGAAAATCGAAAGAAAAGTCTTGTCACATCAAAAAGTGTAATTAAATATAACTGACAATTTTTAAAAAATGCCTTTTTTTTTAAATTTCTAAACCATTTTAATGCAACAACAAAATCAAAAACGATAAAAGTCGAAAGAAAAGTTTCTCACAATATAAAAAATAAAAACCTTGTCACAAAATAAAGCATAATAAATGAATACCGAAAATAGTTTCTTTTCAAAACTATTTCTGTACAATAGATGAAGAAAAACAATGAAGTCAAAAGAAAAGCTTTATCACCATAGATAATGCCATAAAGTCCACTTAAATGTGTGTTTAACAAATTAGTAATAATTTATTTTAAAAGATCAAAACGACGAAGGCTTACTAAAAAATGAAAAATTATAATGTTCAATTATAATTGTACTCAATTTCAATTATAATCTCATATAATTTTAAACTCATATCTTCGGTACTGCTTGGTTATCCCGTCGACCAAAAAATTATCGCCAAACTATAAGATTAAATGCCAATAATGGATGATCGTGAATGTCACACTCAATGACATTAAATATGATACACGTGTTTAAAACGTAATCAAGTGATTTTTATTTCGACTTTTTATTTGTATTTTTATTAATATTCTATTAATTATTTGTTTTATTTAAAATAAAAATTATGTCAATATGTGTAATTTGGCTATTAGTTTGACGATTTGTATAACTTGGTCGACGGGATAACCAAGTAATACCATATATTCTGGCCACCCATGACTAGTTTTTTAATTTCAGAAGTACTTTTAAAATCTTTAGAATTTATTAATGTTATTTTTATCCAAATGTTGTGAGTTAAAAAATTAGGATAAAAATAAATAAAGAAAAATAAATAAGAGGTTTCGAAATGTACCTGTTTAATGCTTGAATGCTAGGGAAGTTTTGTTATTAAACCTCAAACATTTCTTTTCTCATCTAAAATTTAGAAAATATGTCTAGAAAATTTTAAAAACTGTCTTTTTTTTTCCTTTTTTTTTCTTTCTTTGCCACAAATATTTTTTTTTAGGGGAGGGGGGTGTTGTTACCAGATTTATTTATTTATTTTTATCTTTGTACTGAAAATTCAGAATTTTAGCAGTAATACTGAATTTATAAACCTTACTAATATCATAAAATCGTTAATTTTTTAAGCAATTTTTAGGTGCGTTCGTAATTATGTAAATACGTAGCACCTATAGTTGTCGTTCAATCCATCCGTATGTCCGATTCGCAAAAACTACCCAACCGAATCATTTGAAATTTAAAATATGTAATTATTACGCAATTTTGTCGTGTCATCTCAAATCTTATGAAAATCGAATGCATAGATCAATTACAGGGACAATCAAAAGTATTCCCTTGCATTACGGTCAATTTGTAAAAAAGTTTCAAGCGTATTTTAATCGTTTGAAATTTAAATTATGCAATTATTATGTAATTTTGTCAAGTCATTTCAAATTTTACGAAAATCGGATGCATAGATCAATTACAGGGACAATCAAAAGTATTCCGTTACATTACGGTTAACGGGGGAAAAAGCTTCAAATGGGTTTTAATGGTGTTACACTCATTCGAACATATTAAAATTGATATGAATCTTTGAAGTACATATTATAATATACATTTTGCAAAAACTGTGGTACAAAAGAACATTTGTTATTGATTTACAAGGCCACACAAAAGTATTCCATTACATAATGCTATCGGGAGAACATTGTTTGGTGCGAGTTTTAATCATATTAAACTATTTCACATTTTATGAATATGGTATACGTTGCTGAGGTGTAATAAGAGATACTATTTCTGTATACAGTCGAGTTTCTATATAATGAAATTCATCGTTCCAGTAAAAAATTCGTTATATAGAGAAATTCGATGTATAGAGAATGATGTTAAAAATCGTATTTAATGTGTCAAATTTGAACAAATGTTATTTTTGATCTTTTGAATTAAGAATTTGAAATGTTTAAAAGTAAATATTAACCTAACATTTTATTTCTTAATTATTTAAGCAATTTCAAAAAAGACAACAGACATTTATTTGAAAGCTTAATGAAAATCAAATAAGGAAGACTTATATTAATTTCAGACGAAGAAATCTGTACTTTTTTGTTGTTTCGATTTTAAAAGTGTTACGCTCTCAAAAATAATGCTCAAATTTTAGCAAGGAGTGAAAAATTGTAGTTAACATTTTCCTCCATTTGAAGGCCTCTCTTATGTGCCTCTCATTGATTCCTCTCTTACATGTGTTTGTGTATCAATCCAATTGACACTGTTTTCAGAAGTATGTTGAAAGGTGTCTGGGAGGGGGGATTAATTCGTTAGACTTAAAGAACAAAGAGAGAAGTAATAAAAATAAAAAAAAAAAAAAAAAAAAAAAAAAAAAAAACTCAGCAGTGACGATAAATAAAAAATAGGTGATGGAAAATTGATTCCATAGGATTTCGAAGCTTTTTAAAACTGAATAAATTAAGACCAATTTATGAAAAAATTCGTTATATGGAGATAGATATTTCGCTATATAGAGACTGTTTTTAATGTAATCAAGCGAAAAGGGGACCGTTCCTACTGAAAATTCGTTATATAGAGAAATTCGATGTATGGAGTTTCGTTATAGAGAGACTCAACTGTATTTACAGGAACACAAAAAAAAATTTCGACACCACTACACTATATCCGAAGTACTGTCTATTATAACAGCAAGATCTGAATATTTTTAAAACGTCGTTATCATACGAACGCACCTCATTTGCTACTCTTTACGTGCAATTTTCAACTTGTTTTATATATATACAGTGAAACTTTCATTTAACGAAGTTTCCTACTTAATGAAATTTTCTGCTGAATCTTGTCTTTGAAAGCCATTTAAAGGGTATCCGGGACACAAAAATTTTCAAATTTTCTAAAAAATATATTTATTGCATTAAAATAATTCTCTGTTTTTATGCTTAAAATGACGTTTAAGTCACGTTTCTATCTTAATGAGAAGAATTTTGGTTTGTTTTCAAAATCCAGTTTTCAAGCAATAGATGGAAATGACTTCTTGCGAAACTGAGTCTTTTTTCTCTCATGATGGTTTTTTTTTTTTTTTTTTTTTTTTTTTTCACAATTTCTCAGATTTAAATTCTTCTAACTCAATAACCGTTAAAGATAAATGCTTCAATCTTGGAACCAATATTTCTCAATTATTTTATTTTAATTATGATGCTGTAAATTTGAAAAAGAAATATTTACTTTTGAAACTATGAATTTTTTAAAATAAAAATTACATCATTTTTTTTTTTTTTCAAATTTTTGCTTTAAATATTTTTTTGTAATTAAAATTTTTAAAGTGCTGAATTAAAATTAAAATTTAGATATTTCTATTTATTTAAACGTAAAAACATTGAAATTTTACAAATAAATTTTTGAGTTATAACGATTTTAAGTAATCCCATTTTTTAATAAATTTTAAACTTTGATTTTTTTTTTAATTATGAGAAGTTTGATATCATGTGATTCTTTTTTTTTTAAATATAAATTACATAATTAACCCTCATAAAAAATACAAAATTTTAACTCAATAAATAAAAAATATTTTGTAATGTATCCCGGACCCCCTTAACATGTAATTTAATCTCCATATTATGAAAAATGCATTCTATTATAACGAAGTTAATTCCAAAAATTTCAGATTTTGGTGTAATAATCAATAGTACCTTGGATTATAATATATTACCCGAAATCTTTTGTGTGTCCCTGTAAAAACTATCTGTTTTCTATTATACAGGAAGTAACTTGTAGTGAACCTCAGCAATAGTTATCAATTTCATAAAACGTTAAATATTTAATATTGTTAAAATGCACTTGAAACAATGCTTCCCCCTATACCATTATCTAATGGAATACTTTTGCGTGACCCCTTTTCTATCTATCTATCTATCTTTTTTTTTTTTTTTTTTTTTTTTTTTAAGGAGGTAGTTGTTACCAGATTTATTTATTTATTTATTTATTATTATTCTATCTTTATACTGAAAATTCAGAATTTTAACAGTAATATTGAATTTGTAAACCCTACTATTGTTTTAAAAAAATCGTCCTTTTTTAAAGGAATTTTTTATATATATACAGTGAAACTTTCATTTAACGAAGTTTTCTGCTGAACTTCGACTTTGAACACTATTAACATGTAAATTAATCTCCATATTACGAAAATTGCGTTCTATTTAAAGAAGTTGATTCCCTTTTCGTTCTTTCAAGCGGAGGTTGCTGGTGCGAATTTATTTCAGTGGATTGTATTAAAATGAAATAACTAATTTATTTCGATCTTTGCAACCAAAAGAAGCAATGCTGGAAGTTTTGGGCCTAATGAAAACGGGATTCCAGTTTCACAGAAATGCTAAATGCGTTGTTCGGATTTTTCTAAAGCTTTAGTAACAAATTAGGCGCTCAGAAATAAATCCAACAAACTCCATTTATTTATAATTTTTTTTTTTTTTTTTTTTTTTTTTTTGAAATTTAGTTATTGGCAGAATCGAGTTGAAACTTTTCTACATACTTATACAGTACTTACGAATTATCACTGATTATATGACAATTAATGAGTGTAACCAAAACATGGTGAAAAATAGTAGTTTATTTAAAGTTATTTTTTATAGATAAATAAGTTTAGATATTTAAAATTCATATTTTTATTGGATGGAGTTAATCGGATTAACTTCTGAACGATTCAATCTTTATTGCAAGAAACGTGGAATAATAATAAAAAATAAATTAAATTAAATTACATAATAATAATAATAATAATAATAATAATAAACAGATTTCAGAAATAGTTGAAGTTGAATGCTGTCCTGTCTTTTAATGAAGCTTTGTTATTAAACCGAAATCTATTTTAATAAATTTTCTGTTAAAAAAAATGTATTTATTTTATTTTATTTATTTATTTGATGAGCAGATTTTATATTTTATTTTATTTTATTTATTTTAAACTCCCTTATAAAAGCTCAGTATATTAATACTCGGTCTGATTAATAAAATCCCACAATTTAAGAAAATTCTCCGATTTTTTTAAAAGTCTTCTTTTTGGCATATCTGAAAGTCTAATTTTCTCTTCTTCTTTTTCTGTATAATAATCCAGGTTTCTTGATCTAATTTTTGATTAAATTTCATTTTAAACCATCGAATAATCATAAAAAGAAGAAAAGAAATAAAACCACTAAATTAACACATGTATTAAAAACAAATAAGACATTTTCATGAAATATTAACTTACTTATCGTCAACGGTCGCTCAGAAAAAAAATATGTATCTCGGAGAAATCTCCTTCGGTCGTCTAAAGGCGGACGAGTTCGTACGTTTTGACCCTTTTCAGAAGATACAACTCTCTAAATACACGAATATCTCCTGGGATTGAAATAGACTTTTCCCCCCCTCCTCCACCCACTGCTCTTTTTCTACCACCTGAATGCTTGAGAATCAACAAGTCCCGCTAAGCATTGCGCATGGATGCGTCATAAGTCTTAATGTCGGTCGTAGTAGAGAGATGACAAACGAAAATCCCGACGAAACAGAAAGAGATTTGAAGGTTAGAGGTGATCTTATTCAGGGGGAATCCTGATGTAAGAGATTTCAAGGTTGAGGTGTCGAAAGAAAATACCTCTCTCAATACTGACATAACAATTGTTCGAAAAGTCCTGTTTTCTTGCTACTCAATTAAATAATTAAAAAAATTTCATTAAAAGTTCCGTGACATAGGCGTCGAGTTATACGGGATCGCCAATGTTGAATTCAGAGGGTGGTCCCGGGGGGGGGGGAGATCGCCCCCCGGAGCTATCAAATGTCTCCAATACTAAATTTGAAATTTTGTATTTTCAATGATAAAAAAGTGTAATCCCCCCTGAACTCTATTGTGTCCCCCCCCCCTCGGAGCTACAGAAGTCCCTCCCGGAGAAAAGTGTCTGAATTCAACACTGGAGATCGCAGAGACAAAAGCCGATTAAGCTTGTAGGGGGTCTAAAACACAGCACTTTTTCAGAGCCCCTCCGCACCAAAGTAGTAGATAGAACTTTTTTTTCGGGGGGGGGGGGGTGCCTGAGAGTATTTGAGGGGCTTATTATCATATGTTTACAGAGTTAACTGAGTTTTTGGTTTTTGAGAAAATAATTGCAGGAAACGTCAATTTTAATAAATATTTTCTAAATCATTTTACTGAATTTGGGCACTCCTCAGAATTGGGCCCATCGCCATGGCCTGGTTGACCTGTGCAGTAATCTGGCTCTGCGCAGAACACTCGAGCTAACCAATAATATCTGAAATGGGCTCTTTTAGGTAGATTTCGTAAGACACACTATCTATTGCATTTTCTCCTGTGTTGGAATTGCTGAAAAACTTTTGTAGTTCAACACCGATTATGACTCTTAGAGCCAAAAACATATTTATTTTCCCAATATTTTATTTATCTGTTTATTGAGTGTAGTAGTCCTAAATTCTTATTCTTTAGTTTTTTTTTAAATGGTTAATATGACGATGAAATCACACATTTTATTTGTGTAACTCAAATACTCAAGGCATTTAAGACCTGATGAATCTGTCTTGACTCTACAAATTTCTATTATTATACTTTTTCTCGTATTTTTACTATGTTTTTTATAATCTATGTTGGAAATGTTAAGGGAAACATATTTATTGTCAATGAATAAATTTCTTTTTTTAGTTATAATTTCATTTTTTTTTCTTTTTTTTTTCTTTCTTTCTTTCTTTCTTTCTTTTTTTTTTTTTTTTTTTGTAATTTGCAATGGCTATATATATGTATTTCACTTTTTTATCGACACGATAAATTCTACAAGTTTCTTCCAAACTGACACATAAAATCAAGGGGAAAAAATCTCGGTCGAGTTCGTTAATGGGTAAAATCGGGTGGAAATGGAGTAGATTCTGTAAATACAGATAAAACCCCATAACTTCTTAATTATGATACATACCGAATCAGTTTAAAGTTATTATTACTTCTAGGAAAAGGATCTAAAATTACTGTATGAAGATTTTTGTTATCATGGCACAAAGTAAATGGAAAGCTATTCTCAGATCATCAAGTTGATTTTGCAGCAGAAATTGGCAATCCAATAGTTGGTAAAACAACAGTTGGTAAGTATAACATGATATTAGAAATAACTGAAACCATTCACTTACTTTTAAATGTCTGTAAAACACAAATTCCTTTAGAAAAAGATTTCCTAGTTGAATTTTAAGGAGGGAATGTAATTAAAAAAATCAATTAATTTACGATGTAATTTTAATTTCTAACTGACTTTAGCGTTTTGACTGTTGTGAAATGACAGGCAGAATTATATTTATACTCAAGTTGCTTCTAACAGATGAAATTAAAGTTGCGCGTAATTGCATAATAATGCTGGAGCATGTTCAAAATTATCTAAAGACTAGACTTTTACCGCCCACAACATTGGAATTCTTCAAGACGCAGACTAACTTAATAACGAACATATTCAATAGCACAAAAAAGTCATGCTCTTCATGTAAAGGATTCACGCAGATTTTGTTTTAGCATCAGAATTAATGTAACTCTGTTGCAGTTTGTAAATTCATTATCATTCATAGGCGTATTTTAGCGTTTTATACCTTAGTTACATAAGAAATCAATAAATATTTAAGGGTGTATTTGAAAAGACGCTTTTCAACCTTCAACAGCTCGAAATTTTCTGATACAATTTCAGACACATTTTTTAAAGTAGAAACATGAAACTTGCTGAGAGGATTTTTGAAGAGACGTATAAAGTGTCGTGTCATGTCATTTTACGCTCAATTCATTAAAATTTGATTTATAAACAATTACTTTCTCAGTATGACCCTTTTTTCCATTCACAAATAACCCGCTTCGAAAAAATCGGTTCAAAATGTCGTTTTTAATTGCCTTTTTTTTTTTTTTTTTTTTTTTTTTTTTTTTTTTTTTTTTTTCCCAATATTTTCTGCCTTTATTAAAAAATTGACAATCAAGGCACTTTTTGTGCTTTCTACATAAGACAATTTGTCAGTTTGATACATATGAGCGCAAAAATGAATTTAAAATTAAATCGGAAAATAAGCAGTGTTTGAATCGAAATACACCCTTAAAGCACAGTAATAGTAATTGTAGACAGCAAGTTATTAATGTCACGCGAGTACAATGTAATATTTTACTTTTATGATTCCATTTCCCCTAGGCCGTAACTAGAAGTGAATAATAGGGGAGGAAGGGGCTCAAGAAATTGCAGGGCGTTCATATTTTCTCTCTCTCTGACGCAGAAAAAACAATTAGCACATATTCACACTGTAAGGTATTAATTTCTTATTAAACTGTTGTAATAACGTCATTTTATGCTAAGAAAAGAATAGGATGATGAAAAATTCGACTGTATAACGAGTGCTTATTTTTTTTTCTTTTTTTTTCTGAGGTCCTTCGTCGTTCCAAGCCCAAGCTCGCACTCTGATTGGTTGTTGCTCTCGGCACTATTTTCACGTAACTTGGCGATAACCATACTTGGCGAAAGATACTTCGCTCGTAAGTGAACGAGTAAACCTAAAACCTAACCTACTCATTCTTATTCTTCCTTCATTCTTATCCTCGTGGTCTTGTGCTCTTGTGTGTAAAAACTTTTAAAGAGTACAGCTTTCAGTAAGACACGTTCCATCCAGTGGCGCAGCCAGAGGGGGGGTTTTGGGGTTAAAACCCCTCCCAGAGCTAAGAAAGATCGCTATAATTGCCGCTTATATGAATCAAAAACCAAACATAATATTTAAACATTTTGGCGTATTTCGGAATCCGCTGCATTATTGAATCAGATTTCATTAAATAAAGTGATTCAATTAAATGGCAAAAATTGTACTTAAAACTCTGAAAGTGCACATTACATGGATTAGTTAAATAAAATTTGGTTATTTAAACTAAATCACTTTTCTGAGACGTATTATGCTAAAAGAATGATGATTTCCGGCCACACAGATGCTCTTCTAGTTTAAGTATTATACAGTGAATATTCTAATTTGAACTGATTCTATTAACCGGTGATTCAAATAACCGGCGAAAATAATTATCAGAAACTTAAAACCCCCCCTAGAACCGAATTCTGGCTGCGCCACTGGTTCCATCCAATCCAATGCTGCAAGAGAAAAGTTACTTTGTACTCATTTCGGAAGGAAATCAAACTCGACGGAAGCATCTATCGCTACGCCAAGTATGATTATCACCAAGTTACATGAAAACAGTGCCGAAAGCAACAACCAATCAGAGTGCGAGCTTGGGCTTGGAATGACGAAGGTGCTCGGAAAAAAAAATTCGCATAACGAGTGCAATATTAAACATCATGTTATCTTCGTATGTGGAAATAGGATGAGCAGGCGTTGAAATACTTATTTCAGTTACAGTTTAGTATTTCTGTAAAACTGTGAAAGGGCTTCAAAACTAAATTAGATTTTTGAGCAGAATTTCATTTGGATTTTCGTAACATAAATTCATTGAGTGACCTTGGAATCTTTTTCAGGGGAGGCTCAAAATGTTTTAGGGGGGGGGGGGAGGGGGCTGAGCCGCCCCTAGCACCTCCTTAGCTACGGCTCTGCACCTATACCAAAACAATTTCTTTTCTGTTAACTATCCATTGCATCCTGACCACCTTTGAATTATGATGCTAATTATCAATATTTATTTTTGTCACTGTATACACAATGGCTGCTGTGCGAGAGTCGCAACATTGGTGTGGGTATCCCATACATAATAGTCCATGAAATTAACACCCGAGTAAGCTGGGAGGGGGGGCGGGGGGGACTAATTTGAAATTACATGGTCGTGAAATTTTGGCGACCATCCGTTATTAAGTTCAGTATGCATTTTTTACCTTTTTTCTAGTCAAATGTAAACTTAGACGTTTATTTCCATTTTTATTACTTATATCATTTATTTTTCGCGTAGAAACATTAAAACCGTACTTTTCATATATTTTTCTAACAATCGAATACGAGTGTTACTCTACGTTAGAGTAGTTCAACCCGCGCTCGGCCTATTTATTTTTGTTGGTGTTCGCCCTTTCCGTTTAACAACCCTTTAATCTTTACAAAAGTTCATGAGAATGTTTCACTAGGGGGCTACACTAAGGGGTAATAACTAGGAGTAATAAAGTTTAAGCCCCCCCCCCCAAAAAAAAAGAAAAAAAGAAAAGAAAGAAAATTTATATATTTTTTATTTTTTGCCGAAGCAAGGGTACTCTGAGTACCCTTAAAAGCATTAATTGAGTTTTCATAAGTTTTATTTGGTCGCAATCTCTCACCTCTATCATCAAATTATGTGTTAATAATGGCTGTAAAAAATACATGTACATTTTAACATGTATAAATACATGTAAAAATGGGTCATGTTATTAAATGGATTAAGAACAAGAATAGGATGACTGTTGGAAGCATTCATTGCTCTGTGGATTGTTAATATGCTCATTAAAGTTTCATTACTGCTATTTGCATTTCATCAAATTTAGTGCTGAGAAGCTTTCTTTTATTGAAAGTCCATGCCAAACAATTACAAAAGAGGTTATTGTATCGTTCAGAGCAGCTAAAATTGTTTTAGATGGCATTTGAAATATTCCTTTTTGAAAGAGTCTTTAACCCTTTGGGGACAAGCGACACGTATACGTGCCAGAGCTGAAACTGGGGGGGGGGGATCAGAGAGGGCACGTGCCCCGGGCAACACCAGAACTGAAGGTGAAGAGGACACCAAATTAAGATTTTGTTTGGTGTGTTTGATATAAAAAATGCATGTATATGGGGGGTGGGGGACGCCAGAGTCCATATTTGCCCCCGCCACACACACACACACACACACACACAAAAAAAAAAAAAAAAAAAAAAAAAAGGCTAGTTTCGGCGTTGAACGTGCCACAAAAAGGCTTAAGAATCCTTGCTTATCCCCACCAGTAAAATTTTACTTTAAAATTTGCCTTATTTAATCGGAACATTTCCTCGATTTATTAAGGCGCAAATTTCTGTTTTTTAAAAACCGGTAACAAAGCATTAAAAATTTCGTAAAAGGCTGCCGTCGCGAAGAGGTTAACATTGGGATAGATTTAATAAATCAATATAGTTAGTGTTTGTTTCAAGAATTTCTAAATTAAATTTCATAAGGTTGCTAGTCACTCATTTTCCGATTTCCCCTCTGTGATGGTTAGTCTATGGGCGTTTCATGCATCTTTATATTCAAAGTACTTCCTCCGGAAATAAATATTTTTAACATCTTTTTTCAGTATTCTCTTCTTTAAACGTGTCTATTTATTTTTTTTTTTTTTAAAGCTATGCTTAATTTTATATGAAGTGTTTAAATTTTACTCGCATTTTGTCAGTTTCTAAAACATAAAATATTAAATTAAGAAAAGGTTTTAGAAATATTTTCAGAACTAAGAAAAAAAGGACATCCTTTGAGAAGAGAACATTGAAAAAAGAACTGAACTGAAAAGAACTGAAAAACATTATAATTTCCTGGAGAGATATTTTAAATATAAAAATGCATCAAACGCACATAGACTTAACATTACGGAGGATAATTCGGAAAATGAGTGGCAGCAACCTTAAGGCTATTCTCAAATCCAAAGGAGTTTCTTTTTGACATATTTTTCAGTTCTTCTTCATCATGAAATTAGCAAATGTTTTCAGAAACTGTGTAATCAAAAAACGTTATGCAATTTTTTTTTTTTTTGATAAACACAAAAGATCATTCAGAAAATTCTATCAAAGTTGATGTTTTGAATGCAATTTTAGGATGTGATTGTGAAAGAAAAAGGGGAAATCTTCCGTCACATGACCAAAATGGTTTATAGTTCGATAAGTAATTTATTTAATAAAAAATCTGAGTTAATTTCTTAATAGTTTTATAACATACAAACAAAGTATTTTTTTAAACTATTAATTCAACTAATTGAGAACTAATGGACGGATTTTCATAAAATTTTAGATTTAGTTTTTGATATAATATGGTTCTTATTACGTTTTGGTGTAAATTCCACAACAGGTGGCGCTGCTATCCGGTATTATTCATGATTATCGCAATAGCTCTATCTCAGGGATTATGCACGAATTTTCATCAAAATTCAGATTCAATTCATTCCTGATATGAATGAGTTTTCTATAGTTTTTAAAGTAAATATCTCTACAGGTGGCGCTTCTAACAAGTTTTTTTTTTTTTTTTAACGATTTCTGCGATAATTGTATCTCAAATGCTAATATACGGATTTTCATCAAATTTCAGATTCCGTTAGAACTTGAAATAAATTGTTGCAGATCAGATTCTGGTGTAAAATATCTAACCGGTGACACTGCTATGTTTTATTTTTCTGGGAGTAATGTTTATGAGATAGAAGAAAGTTTTGGGATTGCCACATCCAGCTAGTTTTTAACTGTACTAATTGTAAATTTTAATTGCATTAAAATTTATATTCCTTCTTTTTTTGTCAACTAATTAAATCATTTGTCCTATTGTATCATTATTAGACATTTTCTATTCTTTTTCCAAAATTTTTCTTCAAAATTTACACAAATCCGATAATTCGAGCTATTCGCTTATCTGGGATGAGGCATTTTCCGACCATTCCGGTAAATTGAGAGTCTGTTGTGTTATCTTCGGAAAAGTGGTTAAAACTTTTAAGAACTCATTTTCTAAATTCGGGAAACAACCATTAGCTCAGATACAATAATATTCATTAAAGTGGGTCATTCTTGAACTAAGTTTAGAACACTGGGGAAAAGAAAAAAATCGTCCACACTAAAGTCACCTTTAAGATTATTTTCACAATTTGTTTCAAAAATATTTTCTTTTTTTATTATTAGGTGCGTTCGTAATTATGTAAATACGTAGCACCTATTGTTGTCGCTCAGTCCGTCCGTCCGTCCGTCCGTCTGTCTCTCTGTCCGTCAGCATATAACAGCGCAAAAACTATCCAACCGAATCGTTTGAAATTTAAAATATATAATTATTACATAATTTTCGCGAGTCATTTCAAATTTTATGAAAATCAGATGTATATATCAATTACAGGGACAATCAAAAGTATTCCGTTACATTACAATCAATGGGAAAAAATGCTTCAAATGCATTTTAATGGTGTTACACTCATTTGAACATAATATAATTGACATGAATCTATGATGTATGTACTAAAATGTACATTCTGTACAATCTGGGATGCAAAGAATATTTATTATTAAATTACAAGGCCACACAAATGTATTCCACTAAATAATGTTATACGGGGAAACATTGTTTGGGGCGTGTTTTAATTATATTAATCTACTTCACATTTTATGAATAAGATATACGTTAATGAAGTATAATAAAAATTACTCCCTGCATATTTACAGGAACACAAAGATTTCGACCACTATACTGTATCCAAAGTACGCTCTACTGTATCAGCAAGATCTGAATATTTTAAAACTTATAGTACGAACGCACCTCATTTGCTACGCTTCACGTGCAATTTCCAACTTGTTGTGAATTTATTATTGTATTTTACAAATACTAGGATTCTTTGAATGCTGTTCGTAAAAATGTTTCACAATCTTGAAAAGAAAATATACTCAATCCGACTATATACGGATGCTCGGATTAACCAACACGTCCTATATACAGGGTAATTAAAAAAAAAAAAAGTGGACAAATTGATATGACAAATCAGGCATACGACAAGGATAAAAAATCACTTAGGAACACAGGGCCTCAAACCACTTATTGAGTCAGAAATACAGGGCGTTTCATTCTCAACTCAATTTGAGTTGACATTAATAAATTTCAGAAAACTAAAGTATATATTACAATAAAACATTTAACAGACATTCTTACCTTTGTTTTAAATGTGATAACACCAAAAAAAGTGGTAGAAGTCTGCATTATACGCACCAGCAATATGCACTTGGCCCCTCACATTTTGGACTGTGATAATCAGTTTACATGGTATCATCGATTGTTTAAGCAATATGTTTTCCTAGATCTTTTCGTAACGTTATCACATTTCGCCCAAAATAAGGTAAATATGGTTGCATTTTCATTACAATATTTTTATTTTCCTCGAAACTATTACTTTCAAACCGGATGTAGCTAAAATGAAACACCCTGTATTTGTGACTCAATAAGTAGTTTGCGACCCTATGTTCCTATGTGATTTTTTTTTATCCTTACATGCTTGATTTGTCATATCATTTTGCCCACGTTTTTTTTTTTTTTTTTTTTTTTTTTTTGTAATTACCCTGTATTCATTGCATGACTATATTGAAGCAAAAGTTGAAATTTACTAAAAAATCAACATTCCAATTTCAAGACAATATTTGTATCACATAAAATAACGCGATTTTTATTATTATTTTCTAATTTTATTAAAAAAAAAATAGTAATTACTTTTTCTTTTTTATTTCAAATGTACTGCTTTTTAAACGTGGTATATTTATGTATTATAGAATTATTATCGATTATAGAATTATTATTATTATTACGTAACATAATATATATATACCGGGTGTCCCAAAAATGGCTGATGGATTTTAAAATTCAATAACTTGCAAACGGTGACAGCTATTAAAAAATTTTTTGCAGGAGGGTTATGTATAATGTCAGGAGTTTTTTTACCGTAATTTTTTATTTTAGTTCGCATCTCAAACAATAGGTGGCGCTGACGGCTATTGAAGGCCAGGTCGACGCTTCACTCAGCACTGATCACCTGGCCTTCAATCGCCGTCAGCGCCACCTATTGTTTGAGATGCGAACTAAAATAAAAAAAATTACGGTAAAAAAAACTCTTGATATTATACATAACCTTCCTGCAAAAATTTTTTAAATAGCTGTCATCGTTTGCAAGCTATTGAATTTTAAAATCCATCAGTCATTTTTGGGACACCCGGTATACATATATATATATATATATATATATATATATATATATATATATATATATATATATATATATATATATATAGTGTATTATTATTATTATCATTATTATACTTTAATAATATAATACATAATAATAATATATATTATGCTATATTAATATTATTATACAATATTATAATTATTATTATTATTATTGAATTACTTTTTTCCAAGTCTTAAAATATGATGGACGATCGACTAACAGTGACATCACGCACGCTGTATGGAAGCTTTTTTGTAGGACGTGTTGGATTAAACCCCATACAAACAGCCGAAAGGAGTGTTTTCCAGAACATGATTTAGAGCTTGTAAAAGGCTTCGTAACTTTATGTTGTTAAAGGAGGAAAATGGGAATTTGATATCAGAATTGGCCATTGATTACATGTTGCATAACTTTAAACCCTTTAGCGAGCATTGTCCATAAAAAAGGACATCTTTTTAAAAGAATATTGTTATAAAACATTTAATTACTGTTTTTCTTTTATAACGTAAGCTAAAATAACCAAGTTTTTACTTTCTAATAGTTTCGTTTGTAAACTCTGATGTTAGTCTACCATTTCAACATTTTACCATTTTGGAAACAGTTAAGGTGCGTTTAAACTACATTCTAAGCGCTTTTTTTGATTAAATATATAATACTGATTAAATATTAATATTTTTAGTTCAGTTCAATCGTAAAACAAAATGGTGAAAACACTTAAAAATTACAAAAATATCTTCTTCTTCTTTTTTTTTAATAGGGCTTTTGCCTTTTTTTTTATGTTTATGCCAGCCAGCGTACACTAAATTCAATTTTCTTTGCATTACATACTACTATTATACTTACCTGTGCACTAAAAAAGGAGTTTTATAATACTTTCAAATTTAACCGTTATGTTTCAAAATAAGGTACAAATAGAGCGCCGATCATGCGAACAAATCAGGACCTAGTTCCAAAAAGCAAAAGTTCCGGATAAATGGACAGACAATTTCAGGGACATTCCCGACTATTCTAAAACTTTCACACGTTATCCAAGCTTATAGCCCAAGAGACGACATTAGAAAACTCTAAGTCATTGAGCACAAGAAAAATTCCTTTATTTTATGGAAGAGTAGTGATAGGAGAATCTAATGATCCATGTCTGCCGGAAGCGAAGTGGTGCATAAGCCAAAAATTAATACCACTAGTGGTTAAATTCTAGGCTTAGCATTGTGTTTTCCTGTACCCAGTTTTCCACGTTTTCATACTTTCGATTGTACGGCAAACACAATGATAAGCTTACGAGTCAACCACTAATAGTATCAATTTTTGGCTTATGCACCACTTCGCTTCTGGCAGACATGGATCATTAGATTCCTCTATGACTACTCTTCCATACAATAAAGGATTTTTTTCTTGTGCTCGATGACTTAGGGTTTTGTGCGGTCGGCTCTTGGACTATTAGGACTGGCAGCACCAGTTAATGCTGATATGTTTAAAAATTGTCTTTTTTTATCTTTATTTTTTTATTTTTTATTTTTTATTTTTTACTTTTTTCTATCTTTACAAGAACAAAGTATTGTATTCGTGAAAATTTTCAAAATATAATTTTCGACAGATTTGCACGTTTTAGAGGTCAAAGAACCCACTCGATAAAAGGTTTTTATAAAATGTCTGTCACTCAGTCACTCTGTATATGGCAAAAATTTTGTGGGCGCTCTATCTGAAGAACTAACGCGCGAATTTCACATAACTTTAGATTCAGTTACATCTTGATATAAATTGGAGCTGATTAGTTTTTGTTGTATATTGCCCAACACATGGCGATGCCATGCTATTTTTGCACGATTACCGCAATAGCTATATTTCAAGAACTAATGGACCGATTTTCATAAAACATCAGATTCCGTTAGTCCTTGATATAATTTGTTGCTGACTACGTTTGGGTGCAAATCGCTCAACAGGTAGCGCTGCCATGCCACATTATTCATGATTGTCGCGATAGCTCTATCTCAGGAACTAAAATGAATGGATTTTAATCAAACTTCAGATTCAGTTAATCCCTAATATAAATTAGTATTCTTTAGTTTTAGGAGTAAACTGCTCAACAGGTGGCGCTTCCATCCAGGTTTTTTTTATGATTACTGCAATGATTCTATTTCAAAAACTAACGCACGGACTTTCATCAAATTTCAGATTCAGTAGGAACTTGGCATAAGTTGTTTGTGTTTAGAGTTTGGTGTAAATCACCTAACTGGTGCCGCTGCTATGCTTCATTTGTCTGGAAGCATTAACATGTATGAAGAAGAAAGTTTTGGGATTGCCACGTCCGTCTAGTTTTTGTTTACATTTTTATCATTTTTTTTTTTTTTTATTTCTTCTATCTTTACAAGAAAGTATTGGATTCGTAAAAATTTTCGACTTCCGGTTTTCGACGTATTTACTCGTTTTAGGGGTCAGAGATAACCAAAAAACATGGTTTTAAAAAACGTATGTCTGTGAGTCTGTCTGTTTGTATATGACACAAATTTTGTGGGCGCTATATCTCAAGAACTAAAGCACGGAATTTAATAAAAAATTATATTAATTTAGTCCCTGATATAAATTGGAGCTGATTCGTTTTTGGTGCAAATCACTCAACAGATGGCGCTGCTATGCAGCATTTTCATGATTACCGCAATAGCTCTATCTCACAAACTAATGCACGGATTTTCATTAAGCTTCAGGTTTAGTTAGTCCGTAACATGAATTGACTTTTTCCACATTTTGGTGTAAATCGCTTAACAGATGCTTCTATGCAGCATTTTTCATGATTTCCGTAATAGTTCTACCGCAAGAATTAATGCACAAATTTTCATCAAATTTCAGATTCAGTTTGTCCATGACATAAATTAGTACCATTTAGGTTTTGGAGTAAATTACGCAATAGACCTAAAAAAATCACTTTTATCCAGATTTTTTTTTTTTTTTTTTTTTTTTTTTTTTTTTTTTTTTTTTTTTTTACGATTTTCCCATGGTTCTATTTAAAAAACTAATGCTAATTTTCATCAAACTCCAAAAAAACTTGACATAAGTTAAAACACACATACACACACAAATAACGCCTGCATTCAAATGATAAAGGTACATCCTAATAATATACAGGCATACAAACAATAAATACAATAAACCCAACTGGAGTGAAAAATTAGCCAGAGCCTATGGAATCGAGCCCAGGACCACAGCACCCAGGCTGTTGCTCTAGTTTTTCACTCCAGCTGGGTTTATTGTATTTATTATTTGTATGTCTGTATATTATTTGTTGTACCTTTTTGACATAAGTTGTTGCTGATTAGATTTTAGTATAAATTACATAACCGAGGGCGCTGCTATACTTCATTTTTTAGGTTGGTTGTATAGGGTTTAAGGGAGACCCGTAAGAAAAAACCCAAAATTTTTATTATTGATTTTAAAGTAATGAATTTTGGTGTGCTATTTAAGAATCTTCTTGTAAGGAATAATTAGCAAAACAATTCACTTTTTATTAAAAAGTATATTTTTTATGGGGATTTTTATGATTTTTTTTGTCGAAAAATACACTTTTTAAAATTACTACTCCTCATTCAATTTTCAATATTTTGGTATTACTAAAATTTCTTAAATAGTGTTATAGTATATAGAAAAGAATTAAGGAGAGATATTTTTAATTTTCTATTTTAATCGGCTAAAAAAAAATAAATAAAAATACGCATGGTAAATTTCCTTAAATTCGTTATAATTTTCATGTTTACCAATTTATGTAAAATTTTCAGAAATAGTTAAAAATATATATATCTTCTTACTTTTGTTGCAATTTTTTTTTAAGATTCTAAAAAAATAAACACTTTGTTTCTAAATCATTTTACCACTGAGCCTTAGTATTTTGAACTTAGGCAAAATATGGAAAAAGTCATTTTCAGGAAAACACGTTTTAAATGGCCGCTTTTAATAGTCCTTTAAACTCTATAGTGAGTACAATTTAAAAAGCTCATTTTCTACCTGTTCCAAGTGTCCCCGAGTTCTGAAATTTTGCATGGATATTCGCAAATATGTATTTTATCGTTTTCTGAGAAATTTTTTTTTTTTTTTTTTTTTTTGAACATTTGCTGATTTTTGGCCGAAAATGGGGTTCGGGTCTCCCTTAATGGCGCAAAATCCCTTTAGGAAAATGCTGCGCCTCTTCATTTTTTAGAAAGTATTAACATGTATGAGGTAGATTTTTTTTTTTTTTTTCTTTGAAATTGTTCCATCACACTATTTTTTTTCTTTTTCTAAAATAGAAATTTGAGTAGTTAAGGATACTTTGCAAATATATAGATGAATAATCAAATACAAAATTAAAACCACGTAACTGTGAGGCCTTTGATGCAGGAAATTTCTTTCTTTCTACTTATATGAAATACAAAGAGTATAACGACAAAGAAAGTCGAGTGTTTCGAGCGAAAAGATGGAAACGTTCCAATTTCAGAAACCAAAACCACCTCCAACTTTGAGATAAATTGGAATTGGCAGCTGCAATAAATCACAGTGGCGTTTCCGGAATTTTTTTTTTCTTTTTTGATTGTTTCAACAATACCTATGAATAGAATCCTATTTTCGAAAATAAGAATATAATGTTTATACATTTAAATATTACTAGGGGGCTCTACCCCTTACGAGCTACGCTCGCCAACCCTCGTTCGGACACCCAAGATTCTGAAAGCATACTAATTTTATCGGCTTAAAAAAATTAAATTATAATAATAAAAAAAAAAAAAAAAAAAAAAAAAAAACAATGGCGATCTCCTTATAAATGGATTTTCAATCCAATGATATTTCCAATGGATTTAAATCTACTAAATAAACTACTTGAAACTAAACGAAAATTTTCAAAGAGATTAAAAGAGCATAAAAGAGATATTGCACAGTCAAAACTGAGTATAGCCCTCGCAAGATTTTATTTTTAAAATGAAGGGAGCAAAATTAATTTTGATAAAGCTAAAATTATAATTCCATGCAAAAAATCCATTTTGCAATAAAATTTTAGAGTTCATTAAAATCATTTAGTTCAGGCCACGAGCTTGTAACGATAATTTATCATATTCCATTCATAAAACCTGGCATAATATGCTATAATTAATTAAAAAGCAGGTTAACGCACTCTCAACTCAACTATGCCCGGCATGAACGTATGTGTTCATATTTTGCAACTTTAAATTGCATTTAACATCTTTCTATTGTATCCTGACGACGTTCGCAGAAGCGAATGAAACGTTGATAAATTTTTAAGTGTATTTTAAATATATTTCTTTTTATAAGCGTACCATTTAGTAATCTGTATTTATTTTAGTACATATTTTTAGTATAATTTATGGTGCAATTGTCCAATTCATAATTATTAACTGAAATTTCATTTAAATGTATTCATGATGTGACTAGGAACATTAATGTTTAATCCATGTCGTACGTAATATGAGGCGTTCAGAAGTCAGTCTGGTTAACACCATCCAATAAAAATGCACATTTTAAACAATTAAAGTAGTATATCTATAAACTAATGTTTTTTTTTTTTTTTTTTTTTTTTTTTTTTTTTTTTTTTTTTTTTTTAATCATTGATCTAGGAATATTAATGTTTAATGCATGTGGCGTACGTAATATAAGACTCGTTATGATCATTATAACAAGTGGGTAAGTGTGATCGGAGATCGCACAGAGGGTTTCGTTTAATATCTCCTTCAAAACACATTTTTTTATTATTATTATTATTAAATTAACAAATGAAAAACTGTTTTCGGCGCTATTTTGGATTTTTTCGCCAATCGCGCCAACCAGAACAGAATACTAATAGTATCTTGCCCTAAATTTTGCCTTGATCGCATAGATTTGTTGATTTCTCTATCAGAATCTGCAGATTTAGTGAAGGTACGCAAGTAAATAAAATTATGAATAAAAGTAAAATATTGCAAAGCTTAGCATAAATTAGAGGGAGACCAAACTGGTCACCAGAGGTGGTTCTTAATTTAAATGGCTAATAATTTAAAAAATATAAAAAATATTCTGTTTCACATGTCAAAATAGATGATAAATATATTTGATATGATGAAATAAAAACAAAAACGCACGTTTTTAAGCGATCTATTTAACCCATTAATTTATGTTATATACATAATAATTGTATTTAAACTTGTGTGCAACAATTATAAGACATGAAATTTCAATTTTAAAACTACGCCACTGCAAATTTTTAAGCTTTTAAAAATTGGATATAGGTTTATTCTGATAAGAAGCTTTCCTTATTGATTTTGGGAATTCATTGGATAAGTGTAGATGGGGGATCGGTGGGATTACTCCCTTAATTTATTTAAATGTTTTTTCTTGCAGAATATCCGATTTGCTTCAGTTTTTGGATACAGTTTCATAGTGATAAGATGCTTCCCTAATTATCTTTGGGGCTCTTTTCTTAAGTTTTTGCTTAAGGGAGGTTTGCGATTATCCCCCCCCCCCACCCCTCTAAATTTGATAAATGGGTTTTTATGCAGAATTGTCCGATTTGCTTTTAATTTTGGATCCAGGGTCTTTCTGATAAGGCGCATCTCTGAATAGTTTTGAAAGTTTAATGTTTAAGTATAAAAGAGGGGGATAATTCCTCTTAAATTCAATAAATGGATTTTTATTAAGAATTTTCCGATTTGTTCTGAATTTTGGATATAGATTTTTTTATAAAGCATGTTCCTGATTAGTTTAGGGGGTTCTATGATTAAGTATAAAAAGAGAAAATGGGAGGAGCTGTTTCCCCTCCTTAATTTGTTTTTCAAACGGAATTAACCCTTGAAAATAAAAGATTGCAATGTAAAAGGTTGCAAATAAAAGGTTTACAATCATGCTTAGCCTGTGAGCTCAATGCCACCAGTTTAACTGGACAATGTTCTTTTTATTTATTCGGTTATTGGTTACTATTTAACTTTGTTGATTTGTCACTACAAAGTACAACGACTTACATCATCATGCTTGTTGAACTATTTTAACGGTATTTATTGAAGGGGAATTTTTCAACTGTGGTAATGCATTTCTCAAGTAAACTAAATTTTTACATATTATGTAATATGATGTATAATTGTATGTATACAAATCTATAAGATCATATACAAGGTTTCACAAAAGAATTCGGACATTTTCCCGAATATATATAGATGGTAATAGATGAAATTGGTTTTCAAATGTGTTATGCACTGTAAAAAAATTTCCGTTAAAATACGGAAATTGTACTGGTAGTCTAGACGCCAGTGCTATTTCCGTATTTTAACAGAATTTTTTTATCCATAAATTGTAGAAATATTTCCATTTTTTAACAAAATATTTCCGCTTGTTTTCATATTTCCTTATATAAAAATTTTTGCTTGAAAGGCAAAAAAGAATTTTTCAAAGACAAACTGACAACTTTATGATTTTCATTCTTTACTTTATTAAAAGACACATTAACATCAGGTGCAGAATACGTACATTTAATAAAAGCAATAGTGAAGAAATGTCACTTACCCTCCATGGGGATCGAACCAGGAAACTGTGCTGTCACAGCTTGTGGTGTAATAACACTACGCCAGAGTTACACAAACCACGTTTACAAATATCTTTACTTATTTCAGATGCATTTTATAAAGTAAAACTTTATGTTGAACACGGGATTTATTTTTGTAGCGATAATATTTTTCTATTGAGTGTACAGTTCTAAATGTTTTACAGATTTTTTTTCCATAATCTCAAATATTTTTAATTTCAGCTTTATAAAAAATAAATTTCACCTTTAAAATATTGCATGCATGAAAGAATGTATTAAGAGTTTTGTATCCTTCTTTTAAAAAAAAAAATGTAAAATTTTATTGTAATATTATTCATATTTATTTATTTATTTATTATTTAAAGGATACTAACAGACTTTTTTGAAAGAGATGTATTTTAACAAATTATTTGTATGACGATCTACTGTAAATTTAATAAAGATAATTACTACGGGTTATTAAAATAAAGTCCCTTTATTGCTTTTTATAACTTAGATAATCGTCAATATTATAATAATTTCCTTAATATATTTCAGATATTTTAAATTTTATGTGTGAACTCCTTAAAATGAATAAATTAAAAAAATATTGAAATTAAAAGAAGAAGTTTTTCCATTTCAAAATATTTTTCGCACTTTAAAAAAAATATGCTATACATAAGTTAAACGTTATTTTAAAATCATAATGAAAAATAAACTAACTTTCATTTTCAACTATCTCAAATTTAAAAAGAATTAATAAAATTTATTATTTTTATTATTTTTTTAAGACCGTAAAAATATGTTAGCTTTTTTTCATTAAAACAGAAAGAAATAGAAAAAAATATTATACCGAGTTGTTTTATAAACAACTTGTTGGTTAAACAACAAACTATTTTATAAACAACTCGCTACTATATTTTCTATTCCCGCAATAGATGGCGCCATGACATTTATCGGTTGGCATACCAATTTAACATCAAAACTGTTTATTAAAAATTTGGGGATGATTGGAAAGAATTCAACATAGAACCACATTTAACTGATATGTAGGACTTTCATTGATAATAATATCACTGTAAAGCAAGTATTACAACAATTACTTCGCTTTACTAATAGAACAACTATAGCTATACATCATTTACGGAACTTGTACTGTTTTAATACGGAACTCGTATTGTTTCCGGAAAATTAACGAAAAACTTACTGCATTTATACGGATTTGTAATCTCAAAATGTGAGTTACGGAAAATGTACTGTTTTCTCAGAAAAATGAAACTATTCCGTGAAATTTTACGAAAAATTTGTGTATATTGAGGGATTTTCTTTTTTACAGTGTACGTTTTCCGATTTTGATGGTTAGACATGATTTGCTTTGAACTAGAGATGGGAATGCTCGGAAAAAAAACGGAAAAATTGAAAAAAAAAAAAAAAAAACAGTTTTTTACTGGTTTTTTTTCGAAGGCTTTTTTTTCAATTTTTCCGAACTGGAAAAATTGAAATTTCATTTATGAAATAATATAGTGAAAATTTTGTAATAGCTACATTCTCATACTTTTTATTTTATTTATTTTTATGTTGAGTATCTCACATGAAAATTTTAATGTGGGTAATCTGATCTCTGAGCAGAAATCTGTTTGAGAAGACTTGAAAGGATCCTTCACATTTTTTCTTGTTTGAAACACAAGACCCTTTGCAAAATTTCTATTGAAAATAGACATTTCAGAAAAAGTTTAATCAACAAATTGAATCTTTCGCAAGTGCAGTGATTGAAGAAAAAAAAATCTCACGCCATACAGCAGCTGAATCTTATTAAGTTGCATATATGTATGTAAATAACCTTATTAAAAATGTATAAATAGGAACCTAAATATAGTAATAATTTCTTATTCAAAAATTCTGAATATATTTTGTACAAGTATATATACAAAAAGTTCACAATTTCACATAAACTTGATTACATGAAAAAAATCTAGATATATAATTAAATGCAACTTCTCTTTTTAAAAATTAATTCATGTGTAAAATTATAGCAATAATATGCCGATTAATGGAATTGATAAAATTAAAAATTCAACATAAAATTTAGAAGTATGCATTTATTACTTTAATCTATCTTTTCAAGAAGTAAGTATTGAATTCGTGAAAAATTTGACTTCCAGTTTTTGGTGTATTTAAACGTTTTAAAAGGTCCTGAACATGTTTTGATGGTTTTTAGAAAATATCTGTCACTCTGTGAGTCTGTATGTGACAAATTTTATGGGCACTCTATCTCAAGAACTGATGCACATAATTTCACAAAACTTTAGATTCAGCTACACCTTGATAAGAACTCGAGATGTTTAGTTATTAGTGTATATCGCCAAACCGATGGAAATGCTATGCTGCATTATTCATAATTTCCACAATAGTTCTATCTCAAACTAATGTATTTTTATAAAATTTTAGATGAAGTTAATCTTTGACATAACTTCGTGCTCATTACTTTTTGGTGTAAATTGCTCAACAGATGACGCTGCTATGCTGCATTATTCATGATTATCGCAATAGCTTTACCTCAAGGACGATTTTTTTTTTTTTTTTTAAATTAAACTACAGATTCAGACAGTTTCTGATACATATTAATGTTGTTTAGTTTTTGGTATAAATTGCCCTATAGGTGGCACTACTATGCTGCATATTTCAAGATTTTGTTATAGCTGATTAATTGAATGTTTTTTCAAGGTGTTGAATCTAAAATTGACCTCCATTTTAACTCCATAATGTACAGTAATGTTGGAAAAACATGGGCAGTTTGCATTAGAAAAGTACAACTGCGATGGAAAAAACCCCCATATTTTATTACAAGTAACTATGTTCCAAATTATACTTTCTCTCTTGATTAAACTTTGAATTTTTGTAGTTTTCTAAAGCACAGTAGAAGTTTATCTCTATATGTAACGGCTTTTGTTAATTCCTCAAATAGTGAGCATTTTCTATTTGTAGTGTTCTGTTTTCATAATTTTTGAGTTCCACTCTTAGAAATATAAAATTACCACGTGGAAACATTATTGAATATGGTTTCTTACTCAAGAATAGAATACCAGATTTCAGAGTAAAAAGAAAAAAATTACATTTAATAAATAAAAATATATATATATATATATATATATTTTTCTGGTTTTAGTGAGTAAAAATCTAACAGTCAATAAATCCTACGCTATTTTTTAGTTGCAGATCTGAGTAAGCCAAAGTAAAACTTAGTTTTGTTTGAATTTAGATTATAAAACTAAATCAAAACTTTTTTGAGTTGAGATTGGAAAGCTATACCTAAACTAAACATATTTTTGAAAGGAAATAAAATTATGATTCTAAGAAAAAAAAGTAATAATGTAAAAATGTACATTTTTAAAACAAACAATGGAATTTTTGAATATTGATATTCATAATAATGACAAAACTGCCATAATTTCTTTTAATTAGTATCATTTACTTAAAAACTATACTTATGTAAATGGAATGCATAATTTATTTCATTCCGAACTGCAGACATATTGGTTCAGGTTTTTACATTAGGTCAATTGGTAGTTAAACATGTAACTGAAAAATCATTTCAACAGAGATATGATATAACAAACAATAGCGTTTAATAAAAATTCTTAGGCTGTGGGGAAAAAAAATCAAACTTTTAAAAGTAGGCTTGCTACTTTCTTTTTATTTTGTAATATAAAGTGAAAATAATTTTCATTTAATACATATAAATGGGAAAAATGTTTATTATTTAATATTCTCTAAAAAAATATAATTTATTTGGGAGAAACAGTCATGAAAAATCAATTTTTCCGTTTTTTTTCCGAAAAAAACCGGTAAAAAACCAGTTTTTTTCCGCCACTTATATTTTTCCCGAAAATTTACATCTCTAATTGTACTATCTAAAAGCATTTGAAGTTATGCATAGAATTTGCTGCAATAGATTTTCGTGCCAGTGTTTGGCTATAGTCAGCAGCACGCCTTCCCTGAATTTGAAAAATCCACTGGAAAGGGGTGCTATAATTGATATGTCTTTCATTTTTTATAGAAATTTGAAGAAAAAACTTTGGTTTTGGTAAAGGATTGGCAAAATAAATAGCAAACTTCTTTGTATTCCTGTTTTGGTTAGAGAATTTTTAGATTTGGTCAGAGAAAGTCAGGAATTTTTGAGATTTAGTCATGGAAGATCAGAGAACTTGCTAGAACCCTGGCTTAGTATTTAATCACATTCTTAATTATATGAAGAAGTTGCAAATCAAACTTCTGATTGCAAAAAGGGTAGTTCCAAAAATTTAGAGGTTCATGATTCTGATGTTTAAATTTTATATTGCTGGTATCTAGGGATGTACCAAATATTCAGTATCTATTTGGCCATGTTACCGAATATCAAACTATTCGGTTAAGCTAAATATTAGGCTTGGCCTAATATGAAAGTATTCTGCCAAATCAATACTTAATAAAGCCTTTTAAAAAAACTTTTCACAATTTCTACTTTTAACTGTCAATTTATTAATATATTTAAAATAATTAGAAATAAAATTATATTTAAATAATATAGAATGTTTTTACATTATTTGCTGTTTGTAAAGTTTAACTTAAGAAAATTAACCATGAGAAGGATTAAAATTAAGATTTATAAGGATTCTCCTTAGGAATATGATGAGAGTGCAGATGCACATTCCTAAATTCTATTTAGTAAATAATCTGTTTCTTGCTTTTTCCCAAAAGTCCTTAAACAAGAAAGGATAACTTTTGAGATTAGTAATAGCTGTCAAGGCAGACAATTTTTTGTTTATGAAACCATAATCATAATAAACTTATTGAATCATAAATGCATTGTTTCATCTCGCTCTAGGTCAAACTTGTGTTTTCGTTTGTTGCATTAACCATAAATAAGATGCCATAACTATATTTTCAACTCGCATGTTTTGATTTTTGTAAAATATGATGGGAAGGATGGAAAATGACACTATTCATAAGAAAAGAACTATGAGCTAGACATTTCTTTATTCAGAATTAAGTTGAAAGTATTTATACTTTATATTGAAAAAAATCTGCCTTGACTTATTCAAAAAGAACAAATATGAGACTAGAGATGGGAATGCTCGGAAAAAACCCCGGAAAAATTGGGGGAAAAACCGGTTTTTTTCCGAAGGCTTATTTTTCAATTTTTCCAAACTGGAAAAATTGAAATTTCATTTATGAAATAATATAGTGAAAATTTTGTAATAGCTACATTCATACTTTTATTTTATTTATTTTTATTTTGAGTGTCCCACATGAAAACTTTAATGTGGATAATCTGATCTCTGAGCAGAAATCTGTTTGAGAAGACTTGAAAGGATCCTTCACATTTTTTTCTTGTTTGAAACACAAGACACTTCGCAAAATTTCTCTTGAAAATAGACATTTCAGAAAAAAGTTTAATCTACAAATTGAATCTTTCGCAAATGCAAGGATTGAAGAAAAAAAATCGCATGCCATATAGCAGCTGAATCTTATCAAGTTGTATATAATCATAAATAACCTTATTAAAAATGTCTAAATAGGACTCAAAAAATAGTAATAATTTCTTATTCACAAATTCTGAATATATTTTGTATAAGTATGTATACAAGAAATTCACAATTTCACAAAAGCAGGATTACATGAAAAAAAATCTAGATATATAATTAAATGCAACTTCTCTTTTTAAAAATTAATTCATGTGCAAAATTTTTTCAATAATATGGCGATTAATAGAAATGTTAAAATGAAAATTTTAACATAAAATTTGAGACATGCATTTATTACTTTTTTGTATCTTTTCAAGAAGTAAGTATTGAATTTGTGAAAATTTTGAATTCCAGTTTTTGGTGTATTTAAATGTTTTAGAAGGTCCTGAACATGATTTGATAGTTTTTGGAAAATATCTGTCACTCTGTGAGTCTGTATGGGACAAAAATTTTATGGGCACTCGATCTTAAGAACTGACGCACAATGCACATAATTTCACAAAACTTTAGATTCAGTTACACCTTGATATAAACTCGAGATGTTTAGTTATTAGTGTATATCACCTAACTGATGGCACTGCTATGCTGCATTATTCATAATTTCCACAATAGTTCTATCTCAAGAATTAATGTATGTATTTTCATAAAACTTCAGATAAGTTAATCTTTGACATAACTTTGTGCAGATTACTTTTTGGTGTAAATCGCTCAACAGATGACGCTGCTATGCTGCATTATTCATGATTATCGCAATAGCTCTATCTCAAGGCCTAAAGGAAGAATTTTTTTTTTTTTTTTTTTTTTTTTTTTTTTAATCAAACTACAGATTCAGACAGTTCCTGATATATATTAATGTTTAGTTTTTGGTGCAAATTGCCCTATAGGTGGCACTACTATGCTGCATGTTTCAAGATTTCGTTATAGCTGATTAATTGAATGTTTTTTCAAGGTATTGAATCTAAAATTGATTTCCATTTTACCTCCATAATGTACAGTAATGTTGCAAAAACATGGGCAGTTTGCATTAGACAAGTACAACTGCGATGAAAAAACCCCATATTTTATTACAAGTAACTATGTTCCAAATTATACATTCCCTCTTGATTAAAATTTGAATTTTTGTAGTTTTTTAAAGCACACTAGAAATTTATGTCTGTATGTAACTGCTTTTGTTGATTCCTCAAATAAAGAGCATTTTCTATTTGTAGTGTTCTGTTTTCATAACTTTTGAGTTCCATTCTTAGAAATATGAAATTATCATATGGAAACATTATTGAATATGGTTCCTTAAGAATAGAATACCAGATTTCAGGAAAAAAAAAAATTACGTTTAATTAAACTTTTTTAAAAAAAATATTTTTCTGGTTTCAGTGAGTAAAAAGCTAACAGTTAATAAATCCTATGCTATTTTTTAGTTGGAGACCTGAGTAAGCCAAACTAAAACTTAGTTTTGTTTGAATTTAGATTATAAAACTAAATCAAAACTTTGAGTTGAGATTGGAAAGCTATACCAAAACTAAACATATTTTTTAAAAGAAATAAAATTATAATTGTAAGAAAAAGTGTAATAATGTAAAAATATACATTTTTTTAAACAAACAATGGAATTTTTTGAATACTGATATTGATAATAATGACAAAACTGCAACAATTTCTTTAAACTACCTAGTACCATTTACTTAAAAACTATACTTATGTAAATGGAATGCATAATTTATTTCCTTCCAAACTGCAGACATATTGGCTCAGGTTCTTACATTGGGTCAATTGGATAGTTAAACATGTAACTGAAAAATCATTTTAACAGAGATGTGATATAACAAACAATAGTGTTTTAAAAATTCTTAGGCTGTAGAAAAAAAAAAAAAAAAAAAAAAAAAAAAAAAAAAAACTGAGTTTTTAAAAGCAGGCTTTGTTACTTTCTTTTTATTTTGTAATATAAAGTGAAAATAATTTTCATTTAATACAAATAAATGGGGAAAAATGTTTATTATTTAATATTTTCTAAGAAAATATAATTTATTTGGGAGAAACAGTCATAAAAAATCAATTTTTCCGTTTTTTCCGAAAAAAACCGGTAAAAAACCAGTTTTTTTCTGCCACTTATATTTTTCCGGAAAATTTACATCTCTACTCTGAATTCTGAATGTATTGGGAAGTGTTTATAATCTGTACTAGATATTATGACTTTTCTAACTTGTTTTTTCTGGAAATGCATTTTCTCATTTTATTCTTCTTTTTTTAATTCACATCAACTTTATATATGTAAATATATTTTGTATATGCTGAGAAACATATTCTGACAATATCATTCATACTGACTTTTAGTTTAAAATAACATTGCAATTTAAAGTACAGTAGCCTCCTGCTTAACCTGCCTAAATAGGACCGAGGTTTGGACGGTTAAGAGAAAATCCAGTTAAACCGGAGAAGTAAAAAATAATAATAATAAATGAGTATCTGCATAATTTAATTAATTAAATGCGCACGATTTTTTAAGTTTTCAATTAATATAGTTTTTAAATGAACATATTTTTTATATTTTGTGAAATACATATCTGGCTAGTTGGGATAGATGTGAAATGCATATTTGAATACAGTTAGCTGTTACTCATTATATAGCGTTGTGCCACCTCTAGTGCTTTTAGCCCGCTCGTATGAGGAATTTTAGCAGTATCAAACTCAACTGTATCATCATGAGAATCGTCTTCGTGTTAAACAACATCAGTTACAGTCCTAAATACATCCTCGTCAAATAATGTCTCATGCTAGAGATCTTTATCAGACTCAAAGCATTCTTTTACATCTTCTACGGTTATATGTTCTAATCTCTCAAGCTTTTTAAATGTTTGTACAGAATAGTTTGGATATAGATAAAACATTATAGAGTTCCGGAGTAGGAAGGAGGGGATTGCACTTCTGACCATTGAAAACACAAATATATCGAATCTTCCGGGGGAGGGGGGGGGCATCATGTTGTTCCGTGATGGCTTACTCCTGGACACACTCTGAATTAAAAAAATGATGAAGATTAACGCGCATCCATTTAGAACCGACATCTCCTTTTCGAATTTTTCCTGATGTTATGGGAAAAATCGACCGATTAAAGTGGAGTTCCGGTTAAGAGGGAGGCTACTGTACACGCCCTTATTACCGCATGGGCAAATCCGGACTTTGCCCATGGGCCCCGGACCTTAAGCCCCTCCCCCAAATCCATACATTAAATTATAAAATATTGACTTTCTTCTTCTAATTCGAACTCTTCCATATGTTGAAGTCATTAAATTCATCTTAAAATAATACAACAAATAGCTAAAGTTATTGTTAAAGTTTTGTTCTGTACAAAGGAATAAAAAATGTGCACACTTATTAGGTGCGTTCGTAATTATGTGAATACGTAGCACCTATTGTTGTCGTTCAGTCCGTCCGTCTGTCTGTGTGTCTGTCCGTCTGTCTGTCTGTCTGTCCGCATATAACAACGCAAAAACTACCCAACTGAATCGTTTGAAATTTAAAATACATTATTATTACATAGTTTTGTCGAGTCATTTCAAATTTTATGAAAATCGGATGGATAGACCAATTACAGGGACAATCAAAAGGGTTCCGTTACATTACGGTCAATGGGAAAAAAGTTTCAAATGCATTTTAATCATTTGAAATTTCAAATACATAATTATTACATATTTTTGTCGAGTTATTTCAAATTTTAAAAAAATCGGATGCATAGTTCATCTACAGGGACAATCAAAAGTGTTCCGTTACATTACGGTTAATGGGGAAAATGTTTCAAATGCATTTTAATGGTGTTACACTCATTCGAACGTAATACAATTGATAATCTATAAAGTACATATTATAATATACATTTTGCATAATCTGTGGTGCAAAGAATACTTGTTATTGATTTACAAGGCCACACAAAAGTATTCCATTGCATAATGGTATAGGGAGAACATTGTTTGGTGCGCATTTTAATTGTAATTCTTTACAATTTTATGAGATTGATATATGAGAGTGATATTTTTAAAACTTTTTTATCGTACGAACGCACCTCATTTGCTACGCTTCACGTGCAATTTCCAACTTGTTAATAATTAATGTGTTTAACTTAGAATTGACGGAGCTGAGAATTTTCTTCTATTTATATCCAAGGTGCAGAAATATGTTTATGCATATACATACGAGTGACCATCAGTTCTATTTGAATAACGTTGCAATGAATCGAAAGGGGCTCCCTAATTTATCTTTGCCCAGGGCCCCAATTAGTCATAATTGGAACCTGCTACTGTAGCAACTTTATTATGTGTTGAAATAATAAAATTATCCATTAATTTGAATTATTTTTCAAACCGATTAATCTTTCTGCATGAATATGTTATTGATTTTAATAATTAGATATTTTCTGATTCTAATTCATAAAATGTTGTATCAATTTTCGTATTATTTTTAAATCGAAATTCAATTAAACGCACATGTCAAGTTTAATTTTCTAAACATTCCATTCCACTAATTTCCAACTAATTTTCACTAATTAAAAACTATTATGACTGAACTTTTTTTTTTTCATTCTGACCTTTGAATTTTACCTTTAGAATTTTTTCATCATCCAGCTTACGAATAACACGAGTACTTAGAGATTAGTTTTTGCCTTTCATGAAATCCAGATATAAACTCTACTAAAAAAGAAAAAAAAAGTTTTCTTGGCTTAGTCTGAGATTTTATTTCTGGTAATTTGCCAAAGTTAACTTTATTTATTTACCCTTACCTTTTCCATGTAACGAGGTGCTTGAAAAATGAAGATTCGCTTACATAAAGTGTTGTAAAACTTTCAGATTAGGTTGCATGTGGCATGGAATATTAAATTTAATCCATTACCCGCTGGTGTTGCTTTCATACGCGTAATAGTAAAAATAAATGCACCATATTTAAGTTATTTACATACCCACCACTATTCTTCACTTAAAAAAATTGGCTTGTCTTAAAGACGTGAAATTTTAAGAGCATATAAAGCGAAAATTATCTTTCAGAGTTTGTCATGGGAAACGACATTTAGCTAAAAAAGTTGAACATTTTAATATCATGGTCTTTGTGGTTAATGGGTTAAATTCTTATTAATAAGTAGAGGATGGATGGAGAAGTAAAATCCAGAAAACGGCAAGATTTTCGGAAAATACACTGGCGAAACTATCTTTCTCAAAATGGAAAACATACGTGAAATATGGTAAGTTAAATTAATGATTGTGTTGGGACTAGAGGTCTGCACGGGCCGGGCCGCGGCCCGAAGCCCGAGCCCGGCCCGGCCCGCGGGCCGGGTTCGGGCCGATTTCCAATAATGGCATTCGGGCCGGGCCGGGCTCGGGCGGGGCTCGGGCCTTACTTCTGAAGACTCGGGCGGGGCCGGGCCGGGCCTAGTCACTAATCTTTCGGGCCGGGCCGGGCTCGGGCCTTAATTTTTTTTCTGGACGGGCCGGGCCTAACTTTTTTTTCCGTACGAAGCCGAGACTGATTCCATTCTTCCTAGTTTTCATGGACCAAAATAATCAGTTCCTATTGAATCTTCCTATATGAAAATCTTTTTCTCGACTTTTTATAAATCAGTAATATTTGGCTTTGTCCAAAAATGTTTGCAAAAAAGGCATATACTTTTAAGCCGTCATTTATTCTACAATTAAACATTAGAATTTATTCCTTTTAAAGAATCGTAGATTACCAGGCGTTTTAAAATAGAATTAAACACACACACACACACACACAAAAAAAAACATGATTATGACGGAATTTTTTTTAAAAATGAAAACTGAAAGTTTCTTTTAAAGTGTTCATCCATGCAAAATGAATACAACAATACAGGAGAAAAAATATATTAAACATTTACATCTGTTAAGAAGGGAATGTTTTTTTTTTTTTTTTCGTTTCAAAGCGATTTCGTCTTTGGAAATTTTACCATATACCGCTTTTTCGACTTTTTGTCTCCATTACAGGGAATATGGATTAATAATACTAGTGATAACTGAAACATTTACATACAACAAACAAAGATTCATTTAAAAGCGTAAATATCGCAGCCTACAGCAGTTCTGCATAAATGGAGATTATAAACATGAAAAAAAAAAGACTAATATATTTTTTTTGGTCAGAACTCTTCCATAAGATTAAAGATTAATGTTCTGTAGAAATTCACTTGAGCCGGGCCGGGTTCGGGCCGAATTTTAAACTTTTTTCCGAACCGGGCCGAGCTCGGGCCGAAATTTTAACTTTCGGGCCGGGCCGGGTCGGGCCAATATTTTTTTCGTTCGGGCCGGGCCGGGCTCGGGCCGAAATTTTAACTTTCGGGCCGGGCCGGGTCGGGCCAATATTTTTTTCGTTCGGGCCGGGCCGGGCCCGGGCCGAAATTTTAACTTTCGGGCCGGGCTCGGGCCTGGAAATTTCGGCCCGTGCAGACCTCTAGTTGGGACATCCAGTGACACATCATTACTTACCCATCATACGTAGTATAGGATAAGTCTTGCAATCGTTTTGAAAATCGAAAAAAAAATTTTGACGGATTTACACGTTTCAGATACTGGAGATTCCGAAAAACATATTTTTAGAAAAAAATTTTTGCCGTCCGTCCGTCTGTGTGTCTGTCTGTCTGTCTGTAACCTGTCTGTCTGTCTGTCTGATGGAAAAGTAAAATCCAGAAAACGGCAAGATTTTCGGAAAATACAATGGCGAAACTATCTTTCTCAAAATGGAAAACATACGTGAAATATGGTAAGTTAAATTAATGATTGTGTTGGGACATCCAGTGACACATCATTACTTACCCATCATACGTAGTATAGGATAAGTCTTGCAATCGTTTTGAAAATCGAAAAAAAAAATTTGACGGATTTACACGTTTCAGATACTGGAGATTCCGAAAAACATATTTTTAGAAAAAAATTTTTGCCGTCCGTCCGTCTGTGTGTCTGTCTGTCTGTCTGTCTGTAACCGCTCTATCTCCCGAACAAATTTAGATAGAGACTTGAAATTTTGTATGTACTTAGTATGTAAGAATGGGACGAAGCCTATTTAATATCAGTAACTTCGATTATCCGGAACTATTTTTTTCGGACTCTCGAAAAATTCGTTCTGATGAAAGGTATATAAAAATTTTCGAATTTTTTTATTTTAAGAAGTGGACATAAAAGGCAATAAAATAACACAAATTTTGTATAAAGAACGAAGTTGATCGGATTATTAGTTGCCGAGATATCTGTAATCCTGTTTTTCACATTCTTCGATTTTTCATGACCCTGTATTTCATTCAAATTTCAATACAAAGATATATTTTAATTGGAAATAAGATGCTTAATTCGACGCAGTAAATTTTTAGTTAATATGATTATTATTTTTGGAGTTATAAGGATGTTTCTTTTACGCAATCTGGGTACTTACTTGAGTATTTTGGCGTTTTGTATAATTTGTCGAAATGGGTTCATCAGCAATTCATTATAGAGCATATATATAGAGCTATGTATATTAGAAGTTTTAAAATGCATGTTTAAGTTTTGTTTTGGAATTGCAATGCATTTTATAAATAGTTTACTCATGTTTTATTTTCATATTTTATATTATGCATATCTATGATGGGTAAGTGTTATGGTGGCCCCCAACGACTAGTTTTTAGATAGATTTCGTAAGAAAAACTACGTATTACAACAGAGCCGAATTAATACTCCGTCAGTCCGTGCCCCGCCACGGAGTAAAGCTAGTCGTTGGGGGCCACCGTAATACTTACCCATCATCAGTGTTCTCGCTGACATTTGACCAACGTTAGTAATTTGGCTAATTAAAAATAAAAAATATTCGCCAAATGAAAAAAGCATTAGCAAAATAGATTCGTCGTGTAGTACAAAAAAATTATCTTTAATGTATTTTTTTTCAATATATTCTAAAATAACCTAAGTTTTTATAACTGCGACAACGATTGTTATTAATCTAATTTCAACTATCCGCTACAAATATATTAAATATATATATATATATATATATTATATATATGCATATATGTATGAAAATTGAAAAGAAAAGGAAAAAAAAGCAAAAATTGAGCACTAGCAATTTGGCGAATCTAATCACTTGTTTATTCGCCAAATGAAGAATTTAGTAGTAATTTGGAGCAATGGCGAGCGACAGCGAGAACTCTGCCCATCATGGATATGCATAATACATATAAGATATAAAACTAAAACAAATGTAAACTATTTATAGACTGCATCGCAAATCCAAAATAAAATATACAAATGTAAATTTACAAATTTTTTATATACATAGTAATGCTCTATTAATGAATTGCTGATGAACCAATATCAACACATTATATAAAACGCCAAACTGCTCAAGTAGTATTGGACTGCGCAAAAGAAACATCCTTATAGATCCAAAAATAATAATCCTATTAACTAACAGTTTACTGGTCGGATTAAGCGTCTCATTTCTAATTAAGATATATCTTTAAATTGAAATTTGAATGAAATACCGGGTCATGAAAAAATCGAAGAATGGGGAAAACAGGATTACAAATATCTCGGCAATTAATAATCCGATCGACCTCATTCTTTATGCATTTTTTTTTTTTTTTTTTTTTTTTTTTTTTTTTGTCCATTCCTTTAACTAAAAAATTTCCAAAAATTTTATATACCTTTCTTCAGAGCGTATTTTTCGAAAGTCCAAAAAAATAGTTCCAAAGAATCGAGGTTACTGATATTAAATAGGCTTCGTCTCATTCTTATATACTACATACATACAAAATTTCAAGTTTCTATCTCAATTTGTTTGGGAGATAGAGCGTTTACAGATGCACAGACAGACACACACACACAGATAGACAGACATACAGACGGACGGACAACATTTTTTTTAATGTGTTTTTCAGAATCTCTAGTATCTGAAACGCGTAAATCCGTCATACAAAAATTTTCGATTTTCAAAACGATTGCAAGACTTACCCTATATTACCTATGATGGGTAAGTAAAAAATCGAAGGGCGCAAAATTGCCAGTTAAAAGGAGAGAGAGAGAGAGAACAATCAAAAACAGAAAATTATTTCTGTTTTTTATATCCTGTATGTTAACTAAAAGATTTTTGTTCTGTAATTTTGGCCAATTTGCAAAGACTTGGAAACCATTTTAACAGATGGAGAATCATAAGTTTTAATCAACATTTTAATGAAATATTAGTGATCCATTTTTACTTACCCATCATACGTAGTATAGGGTAAGTCTTGCAATCGTTTTGAAAATCGAAAATTTTTTTTTCACGGATTTACACGTTTTAGATAGTGGAGATTCCGAAAAACATATTTTTAGAAAAAAATTTTTGCCGTCCGTCTGTCTGTCTGTAAACGCTCTATTTCCCGAAAAAATTGAGATAGAGACTTGAAATTTTGTATGTAGTTAGTATGTAAAAATGGGACGAACCCTATTTAATATCAGCAACCTCGATTATCCGGAACTATTTTTTTCGGACTCTCGAAAAATTCGTTCTGATGAAAGGTATATAAAAATTTTCGAATTTTTTTGTTCTAAGGAATGGACGTAAAAGGCAATAAAATAACACACATTTTGCATATAGAACGAAGTCGATCGGATTATTAGTTGCCGAGATATTTGTAATGTTGTTTTCCACATTCTTCGATTTTTCATGACCCTGTATTTCATTCAATTTTCAATTCAAAGGTATATTTTAATTGGAAATGAGACGCTTAATCCGACACAGTTTATTGTTAGTTAATAGAAATATTACTTTTGGAGTTATAAGGATGTTTCTTTTACGCAGTTCGGTACTACTTGAGTAGTTTGGCGTTTTGTATAATTTGTCGAAATGGGTTCATCAGCAATTCATTATAGAGCATATATATAGAGCTATGTATATTAGAAGTTTTAAAATGCATGTTTAAGTTTTGTTTTGGAATTGCAATGCATTTTATAAATAGTTTACTCATGTTTTATTTTCATATTTTATATTATGCATATCTATGATGGGTAAGTGTTATGGTGGCCCCCAACGACTAGTTTTTAGATAGATTTCGTAAGAAAAACTACGTATTACAACAGAGCCGAATTAATACTCTGTCAGTCCGTGCCCCGCCACGGAGTAAAGCTAGTCGTTGGGGGCCACCGTAATACTTACCCATCATCAGTGTTCTCGCTGACATTTGACCAACGTTAGTAATTTGGCTAATTAAAAATAAAAAATATTCGCCAAATGAAAAAAGCATTAGCAAAATAGATTCGTCGTGTAGTACAAAAAAATTATCTTTAATGTATTTTTTTTCAATATATTCTAAAATAACCTAAGTTTTTATAACTGCGACAACGATTGTTATTAATCTAATTTCAACTATCCGCTACAAATATATTAAATATATATATATATATATATATTATATATATGCATATATGTATGAAAATTGAAAAGAAAAGGAAAAAAAAGCAAAAATTGAGCACTAGCAATTTGGCGAATCTAATCACTTGTTTATTCGCCAAATGAAGAATTTAGTAGTAATTTGGAGCAATGGCGAGCGACAGCGAGAACTCTGCCCATCATGGATATGCATAATACATATAAGATATAAAACTAAAACAAATGTAAACTATTTATAGACTGCATCGCAAATCCAAAATAAAATATACAAATGTAAATTTACAAATTTTTTATATACATAGTAATGCTCTATTAATGAATTGCTGATGAACCAATATCAACACATTATATAAAACGCCAAACTGCTCAAGTAGTATTGGACTGCGCAAAAGAAACATCCTTATAGATCCAAAAATAATAATCCTATTAACTAACAGTTTACTGGTCGGATTAAGCGTCTCATTTCTAATTAAGATATATCTTTAAATTGAAATTTGAATGAAATACCGGGTCATGAAAAAATCGAAGAATGGGGAAAACAGGATTACAAATATCTCGGCAATTAATAATCCGATCGACCTCATTCTTTATGCATTTTTTTTTTTTTTGTCCATTCCTTTAACTAAAAAATTTCCAAAAATTTTATATACCTTTCTTCAGAGCGTATTTTTCGAAAGTCCAAAAAAATAGTTCCAAAGAATCGAGGTTACTGATATTAAATAGGCTTCGTCTCATTCTTATATACTACATACATACAAAATTTCAAGTTTCTATCTCAATTTGTTTGGGAGATAGAGCGTTTACAGATGCACAGACAGACACACACACACAGATAGACAGACATACAGACGGACGGACAACATTTTTTTTAATGTGTTTTTCAGAATCTCTAGTATCTGAAACGCGTAAATCCGTCATACAAAAATTTTCGATTTTCAAAACGATTGCAAGACTTACCCTATATTACCTATGATGGGTAAGTAAAAAATCGAAGGGCGCAAAATTGCCAGTTAAAAGGAGAGAGAGAGAGAGAACAATCAAAAACAGAAAATTATTTCTGTTTTTTATATCCTGTATGTTAACTAAAAGATTTTTGTTCTGTAATTTTGGCCAATTTGCAAAGACTTGGAAACCATTTTAACAGATGGAGAATCATAAGTTTTAATCAACATTTTAATGAAATATTAGTGATCCATTTTTACTTACCCATCATACGTAGTATAGGGTAAGTCTTGCAATCGTTTTGAAAATCGAAAATTTTTTTTTCACGGATTTACACGTTTTAGATAGTGGAGATTCCGAAAAACATATTTTTAGAAAAAAATTTTTGCCGTCCGTCTGTCTGTCTGTAAACGCTCTATTTCCCGAAAAAATTGAGATAGAGACTTGAAATTTTGTATGTAGTTAGTATGTAAAAATGGGACGAACCCTATTTAATATCAGCAACCTCGATTATCCGGAACTATTTTTTTCGGACTCTCGAAAAATTCGTTCTGATGAAAGGTATATAAAAATTTTCGAATTTTTTTGTTCTAAGGAATGGACGTAAAAGGCAATAAAATAACACACATTTTGCATATAGAACGAAGTCGATCGGATTATTAGTTGCCGAGATATTTGTAATGTTGTTTTCCACATTCTTCGATTTTTCATGACCCTGTATTTCATTCAATTTTCAATTCAAAGGTATATTTTAATTGGAAATGAGACGCTTAATCCGACACAGTTTATTGTTAGTTAATAGAAATATTACTTTTGGAGTTATAAGGATGTTTCTTTTACGCAGTTCGGTACTACTTGAGTAGTTTGGCGTTTTGTATAATTTGTCGAAATGGGTTCATCAGCAATTCATTATAGAGCATATATATAGAGCTATGTATATTAGAAGTTTTAAAATGCATGTTTAAGTTTTGTTTTGGAATTGCAATGCATTTTATAAATAGTTTACTCATGTTTTATTTTCATATTTTATATTTTGCATATCTATGATGGGTAAGTGTTATGGTGGCCCCCAACGACTAGTTTTTAGATAGATTTCGTAAGAAAAACTACGTATTACAACAGAGCCGAATTAATACTCCGTCAGTCCGTGCCCCGCCACGGAGTAAAGCTAGTCGTTGGGGGCCACCGTAATACTTACCCATCATCAGTGTTCTCGCTGACATTTGACCAACGTTAGTAATTTGGCTAATTAAAAATAAAAAATATTCGCCAAATGAAAAAAGCATTAGCAAAATAGATTCGTCGTGTAGTACAAAAAAATTATCTTTAATGTATTTTTTTTCAATATATTCTAAAATAACCTAAGTTTTTATAACTGCGACAACGATTGTTATTAATCTAATTTCAACTATCCGCTACAAATATATTAAATATATATATATATATATATATATATATATATATGCATATATGTATGAAAATTGAAAAGAAAAGGGAAAAAAAGCAAAAATTGAGCACTAGCAATTTGGCGAATCTAATCACTTGTTTATTCGCCAAATGAAGAATTTAGTAGTAATTTGGAGCAATGGCGAGCGACAGCGAGAACTCTGCCCATCATGGATATGCATAATACATATAAGATATAAAACTAAAACAAATGTAAACTATTTATAGACTGCATCGCAAATCCAAAATAAAATATACAAATGTAAATTTACAAATTTTTTATATACATAGTAATGCTCTATTAATGAATTGCTGATGAACCAATATCAACACATTATATAAAACGCCAAACTGCTCAAGTAGTATTGGACTGCGCAAAAGAAACATCCTTATAGATCCAAAAATAATAATCCTATTAACTAACAGTTTACTGGTCGGATTAAGCGTCTCATTTCTAATTAAGATATATCTTTAAATTGAAATTTGAATGAAATACCGGGTCATGAAAAAATCGAAGAATGGGAAAACAGGATTACAAATATCTCGGCAATTAATAATCCGATCGACCTCATTCTTTATGCATTTTTTTTTTTTTTTTTTTTTTTTTTTTTTTTTTTTTTTTTTTTTTTTTGTCCATTCCTTTAACTAAAAAATTTCCAAAAATTTTATATACCTTTCTTCAGAGCGTATTTTTCGAAATTCCAAAAAAATAGTTCCAAAGAATCGAGGTTACTGATATTAAATAGGCTTCGTCTCATTCTTATATACTACATACATACAAAATTTCAAGTTTCTATCTCAATTTGTTTGGGAGATAGAGCGTTTACAGATGCACAGACAGACACACACACACAGATAGACAGACATACAGACGGACGGACAACATTTTTTTTTTATGTGTTTTTCAGAATCTCTAGTATCTGAAACGCGTAAATCCGTCATACAAAAATTTTCGATTTTCAAAACGATTGCAAGACTTACCCTATATTACCTATGATGGGTAAGTAAAAAATCGAAGGGCGCAAAATTGCCAGTTAAAAGGAGAGAGAGAGAGAGAACAATCAAAAACAGAAAATTATTTCTGTTTTTTATATCCTGTATGTTAACTAAAAGATTTTTGTTCTGTAATTTTGGCCAATTTGCAAAGACTTGGAAACCATTTTAACAGATGGAGAATCATAAGTTTTAAACAACATTTTAATGAAATATTAGTGATCCATTTTTACTTACCCATCATACGTAGTATAGGGTATGTCTTGCAATCGTTTTGAAAATCGAAATTTTTTTTTTTACGGATTTACACGTTTTAGATAGTGGAGATTCCGAAAAACATATTTTTAGAAAAAAATTTTTGCCGTCCGTCTGTCTGTCTGTCTGTCTGTATGTCTGTCTGTCTGTCTGTAAACGCTCTATTTCCCGAAAAAATTGAGATAGAGACTTGAAATTTTGTATGTAGTTAGTATGTAAAAATGGGACGAACCCTATTTAATATCAGCAACCTCGATTATCCGGAACTATTTTTTTCGGACTCTCGAAAAATTCGTTCTGATGAAAGGTATATAAAAATTTTCGAATTTTTTTGTTCTAAGGAATGGACGTAAAAGGCAATAAAATAACACACATTTTGCATATAGAACGAAGTCGATCGGATTATTAGTTGCCGAGATATTTGTAATGTTGTTTTCCACATTCTTCGATTTTTCATGACCCTGTATTTCATTCAATTTTCAATTCAAAGGTATATTTTAATTGGAAATGAGACGCTTAATCCGACACAGTTTATTGTTAGTTAATAGAAATATTACTTTTGGAGTTATAAGGATGTTTCTTTTACGCAGTTCGGTACTACTTGAGTAGTTTGGCGTTTTGTATAATTTGTCGAAATGGGTTCATCAGCAATTCATTATAGAGCATATATATAGAGCTATGTATATTAGAAGTTTTAAAATGCATGTTTAAGTTTTGTTTTGGAATTGCAATGCATTTTATAAATAGTTTACTCATGTTTTATTTTCATATTTTATATTTTGCATATCTATGATGGGTAAGTGTTATGGTGGCCCCCAACGACTAGTTTTTAGATAGATTTCGTAAGAAAAACTACGTATTACAACAGAGCCGAATTAATACTCCGTCAGTCCGTGCCCCGCCACGGAGTAAAGCTAGTCGTTGGGGGCCACCGTAATACTTACCCATCATCAGTGTTCTCGCTGACATTTGACCAACGTTAGTAATTTGGCTAATTAAAAATAAAAAATATTCGCCAAATGAAAAAAGCATTAGCAAAATAGATTCGTCGTGTAGTACAAAAAAATTATCTTTAATGTATTTTTTTTCAATATATTCTAAAATAACCTAAGTTTTTATAACTGCGACAACGATTGTTATTAATCTAATTTCAACTATCCGCTACAAATATATTAAATATATATATATATATATGCATATATGTATGAAAATTGAAAAGAAAAGGAAAAAAAAAGCAAAAATTGAGCACTAGCAATTTGGCGAATCTAATCACTTGTTTATTCGCCAAATGAAGAATTTAGTAGTAATTTGGAGCAATGGCGAGCGACAGCTAGAACTCTGCCCATCATGGATATGCATAATACATATAAGATATAAAACTAAAACAAATGTAAACTATTTATAGACTGCATCGCAAATCCAAAATAAAATATACAAATGTAAATTTACAAATTTTTTATATACATAGTAATGCTCTATTAATGAATTGCTGATGAACCAATATCAACACATTATATAAAACACCAAACTGCTCAAGTAGTATTGGACTGCGCAAAAGAAACATCCTTATAGATCCAAAAATAATAATCCTATTAACTAACAGTTTACTGGTCGGATTAAGCGTCTCATTTCTAATTAAGATATATCTTTAAATTGAAATTTGAATGAAATACCGGGTCATGAAAAAATCGAAGAATGGGAAAACAGGATTACAAATATCTCGGCAATTAATAATCCGATCGACCTCATTCTTTATGCATTTTTTTTTTTTGTCCATTCCTTTAACTAAAAAATTTCCAAAAATTTTATATACCTTTCTTCAGAGCGTATTTTTCGAAAGTCCAAAAAAATAGTTCCAAAGAATCGAGGTTACTGATATTAAATAGGCTTCGTCTCATTCTTATATACTACATACATACAAAATTTCAAGTTTCTATCTCAATTTGTTTGGGAGATAGAGCGTTTACAGATGCACAGACAGACACACACACACAGATAGACAGACATACAGACGGACGGACAACATTTTTTTTTTATGTGTTTTTCAGAATCTCTAGTATCTGAAACGCGTAAATCCGTCATACAAAAATTTTCGATTTTCAAAACGATTGCAAGACTTACCCTATATTACCTATGATGGGTAAGTAAAAAATCGAAGGGCGCAAAATTGCCAGTTAAAAGGAGAGAGAGAGAGAGAACAATCAAAAACAGAAAATTATTTCTGTTTTTTATATCCTGTATGTTAACTAAAAGATTTTTGTTCTGTAATTTTGGCCAATTTGCAAAGACTTGGAAACCATTTTAACAGATGGAGAATCATAAGTTTTAAACAACATTTTAATGAAATATTAGTGATCCATTTTTACTTACCCATCATACGTAGTATAGGGTAAGTCTTGCAATCGTTTTGAAAATCGAAAATTTTTTTTCACGGATTTACACGTTTTAGATAGTGGAGATTCCGAAAAACATATTTTTAGAAAAAAATTTTTGCCGTCCGTCTGTCTGTCTGTCTGTCTGTAAACGCTCTATCTCCCGAAAAAATTGAGATAGAGACTTGAAATTTTGTATGTAGTTAGTATGTAAAAATGGGACGAACCCTATTTAATATCAGCAACCTCGATTATCCGGAACTATTTTTTTCGGACTCTCGAAAAATTCGTTCTGATGAAAGGTATATAAAAATTTTCGAATTTTTTTGTTCTAAGGAATGGACGTAAAAGGCAATAAAATAACACACATTTTGCATATAGAACGAAGTCGATCGGATTATTAGTTGCCGAGATATTTGTAATGTTGTTTTCCACATTCTTCGATTTTTCATGACCCTGTATTTCATTCAATTTTCAATTCAAAGGTATATTTTAATTGGAAATGAGACGCTTAATCCGACACAGTTTATTGTTAGTTAATAGAAATATTACTTTTGGAGTTATAAGGATGTTTCTTTTACGCAGTTCGGTACTACTTGAGTAGTTTGGCGTTTTGTATAATTTGTCGAAATGGGTTCATCAGCAATTCATTATAGAGCATATATATAGAGCTATGTATATTAGAAGTTTTAAAATGCATGTTTAAGTTTTGTTTTGGAATTGCAATGCATTTTATAAATAGTTTACTCATGTTTTATTTCCATATTTTATATTTTGCATATCTATGATGGGTAAGTGTTATGGTGGCCCCCAACGACTAGTTTTTAGATAGATTTCGTAAGAAAAACTACGTATTACAACAGAGCCGAATTAATACTCCGTCAGTCCGTGCCCCGCCACGGAGTAAAGCTAGTCGTTGGGGGCCACCGTAATACTTACCCATCATCAGTGTTCTCGCTGACATTTGACCAACGTTAGTAATTTGGCTAATTAAAAATAAAAAATATTCGCCAAATGAAAAAAGCATTAGCAAAATAGATTCGTCGTGTAGTACAAAAAAATTATCTTTAATGTATTTTTTTTCAATATATTCTAAAATAACCTAAGTTTTTATAACTGCGACAACGATTGTTATTAATCTAATTTCAACTATCCGCTACAAATATATTAAATATATATATATATATATATATATATATGCATATATGTATGAAAATTGAAAAGAAAAGGAAAAAAAAAGCAAAAATTGAGCACTAGCAATTTGGCGAATCTAATCACTTGTTTATTCGCCAAATGAAGAATTTAGTAGTAATTTGGAGCAATGGCGAGCGACAGCGAGAACTCTGCCCATCATGGATATGCATAATACATATAAGATATAAAACTAAAACAAATGTAAACTATTTATAGACTGCATCGCAAATCCAAAATAAAATATACAAATGTAAATTTACAAATTTTTTATATACATAGTAATGCTCTATTAATGAATTGCTGATGAACCAATATCAACACATTATATAAAACGCCAAACTGCTCAAGTAGTATTGGACTGCGCAAAAGAAACATCCTTATAGATCCAAAAATAATAATCCTATTAACTAACAGTTTACTGGTCGGATTAAGCGTCTCATTTCTAATTAAGATATATCTTTAAATTGAAATTTGAATGAAATACCGGGTCATGAAAAAATCGAAGAATGGGGAAAACAGGATTACAAATATCTCGGCAATTAATAATCCGATCGACCTCATTCTTTATGCTTTTTTTTTTTTTTTTTTTTTTTTTTTTTTTGTCCATTCTTTTAACTAAAAAATTTCCAAAAATTTTATATACCTTTCTTCAGAGCGTATTTTTCGAAAGTCCAAAAAAATAGTTCCAAAGAATCGAGGTTACTGATATTAAATAGGCTTCGTCTCATTCTTATATACTACATACATACAAAATTTCAAGTTTCTATCTCAATTTGTTTGGGAGATAGAGCGTTTACAGATGCACAGACAGACACACACACACAGATAGACAGACATACAGACGGACGGACAACATTTTTTTTTAATGTGTTTTTCAGAATCTCTAGTATCTGAAACGCGTAAATCCGTCATACAAAAATTTTCGATTTTCAAAACGATTGCAAGACTTACCCTATATTACCTATGATGGGTAAGTAAAAAATCGAAGGGCGCAAAATTGCCAGTTAAAAGGAGAGAGAGAGAGAGAACAATCAAAAACAGAAAATTATTTCTGTTTTTTATATCCTGTATGTTAACTAAAAGATTTTTGTTCTGTAATTTTGGCCAATTTGCAAAGACTTGGAAACCATTTTAACAGATGGAGAATCATAAGTTTTAAACAACATTTTAATGAAATATTAGTGATCCATTTTTACTTACCCATCATACGTAGTATAGGGTAAGTCTTGCAATCGTTTTGAAAATCGAAAATTTTTTTTCACGGATTTACACGTTTTAGATAGTGGAGATTCCGAAAAACATATTTTTAGAAAAAAATTTTTGCCGTCCGTCTGTCTGTCTGTCTGTCTGTAAACGCTCTATCTCCCGAAAAAATTGAGATAGAGACTTGAAATTTTGTATGTAGTTAGTATGTAAAAATGGGACGAACCCTATTTAATATCAGCAACCTCGATTATCCGGAACTATTTTTTTCGGACTCTCGAAAAATTCGTTCTGATGAAAGGTATATAAAAATTTTCGAATTTTTTTGTTCTAAGGAATGGACGTAAAAGGCAATAAAATAACACACATTTTGCATATAGAACGAAGTCGATCGGATTATTAGTTGCCGAGATATTTGTAATGTTGTTTTCCACATTCTTCGATTTTTCATGACCCTGTATTTCATTCAATTTTCAATTCAAAGGTATATTTTAATTGGAAATGAGACGCTTAATCCGACACAGTTTATTGTTAGTTAATAGAAATATTACTTTTGGAGTTATAAGGATGTTTCTTTTACGCAGTTCGGTACTACTTGAGTAGTTTGGCGTTTTGTATAATTTGTCGAAATGGGTTCATCAGCAATTCATTATAGAGCATATATATAGAGCTATGTATATTAGAAGTTTTAAAATGCATGTTTAAGTTTTGTTTTGGAATTGCAATGCATTTTATAAATAGTTTACTCATGTTTTATTTCCATATTTTATATTTTGCATATCTATGATGGGTAAGTGTTATGGTGGCCCCCAACGACTAGTTTTTAGATAGATTTCGTAAGAAAAACTACGTATTACAACAGAGCCGAATTAATACTCCGTCAGTCCGTGCCCCGCCACGGAGTAAAGCTAGTCGTTGGGGGCCACCGTAATACTTACCCATCATCAGTGTTCTCGCTGACATTTGACCAACGTTAGTAATTTGGCTAATTAAAAATAAAAAATATTCGCCAAATGAAAAAAGCATTAGCAAAATAGATTCGTCGTGTAGTACAAAAAAATTATCTTTAATGTATTTTTTTTCAATATATTCTAAAATAACCTAAGTTTTTATAACTGCGACAACGATTGTTATTAATCTAATTTCAACTATCCGCTACAAATATATTAAATATATATATATATATATATATATATATATGCATATATGTATGAAAATTGAAAAGAAAAGGAAAAAAAAAGCAAAAATTGAGCACTAGCAATTTGGCGAATCTAATCACTTGTTTATTCGCCAAATGAAGAATTTAGTAGTAATTTGGAGCAATGGCGAGCGACAGCGAGAACTCTGCCCATCATGGATATGCATAATACATATAAGATATAAAACTAAAACAAATGTAAACTATTTATAGACTGCATCGCAAATCCAAAATAAAATATACAAATGTAAATTTACAAATTTTTTATATACATAGTAATGCTCTATTAATGAATTGCTGATGAACCAATATCAACACATTATATAAAACGCCAAACTGCTCAAGTAGTATTGGACTGCGCAAAAGAAACATCCTTATAGATCCAAAAATAATAATCCTATTAACTAACAGTTTACTGGTCGGATTAAGCGTCTCATTTCTAATTAAGATATATCTTTAAATTGAAATTTGAATGAAATACCGGGTCATGAAAAAATCGAAGAATGGGGAAAACAGGATTACAAATATCTCGGCAATTAATAATCCGATCGACCTCATTCTTTATGCTTTTTTTTTTTTTTTTTTTTTTTTTTTTTTGTCCATTCTTTTAACTAAAAAATTTCCAAAAATTTTATATACCTTTCTTCAGAGCGTATTTTTCGAAAGTCCAAAAAAATAGTTCCAAAGAATCGAGGTTACTGATATTAAATAGGCTTCGTCTCATTCTTATATACTACATACATACAAAATTTCAAGTTTCTATCTCAATTTGTTTGGGAGATAGAGCGTTTACAGATGCACAGACAGACACACACACACAGATAGACAGACATACAGACGGACGGACAACATTTTTTTTTAATGTGTTTTTCAGAATCTCTAGTATCTGAAACGCGTAAATCCGTCATACAAAAATTTTCGATTTTCAAAACGATTGCAAGACTTACCCTATATTACCTATGATGGGTAAGTAAAAAATCGAAGGGCGCAAAATTGCCAGTTAAAAGGAGAGAGAGAGAGAGAACAATCAAAAACAGAAAATTATTTCTGTTTTTTATATCCTGTATGTTAACTAAAAGATTTTTGTTCTGTAATTTTGGCCAATTTGCAAAGACTTGGAAACCATTTTAACAGATGGAGAATCATAAGTTTTAAACAACATTTTAATGAAATATTAGTGATCCATTTTTACTTACCCATCATACGTAGTATAGGGTAAGTCTTGCAATCGTTTTGAAAATCGAAAATTTTTTTTCACGGATTTACACGTTTTAGATAGTGGAGATTCCGAAAAACATATTTTTAGAAAAAAAATTTTGCCGTCCGTCTGTCTGTCTGTCTGTCTGTCTGTCTGTAAACGCTCTATCTCCCGAAAAAATTGAGATAGAGACTTGAAATTTTGTATGTAGTTAGTATGTAAAAATGGGACGAACCCTATTTAATATCAGCAACCTCGATTATCCGGAACTATTTTTTTCGGACTCTCGAAAAATTCGTTCTGATGAAAGGTATATAAAAATTTTCGAATTTTTTTGTTCTAAGGAATGGACGTAAAAGGCAATAAAATAACACACATTTTGCATATAGAACGAAGTCGATCGGATTATTAGTTGCCGAGATATTTGTAATGTTGTTTTCCACATTCTTCGATTTTTCATGACCCTGTATTTCATTCAATTTTCAATTCAAAGGTATATTTTAATTGGAAATGAGACGCTTAATCCGACACAGTTTATTGTTAGTTAATAGAAATATTACTTTTGGAGTTATAAGGATGTTTCTTTTACGCAGTTCGGTACTACTTGAGTAGTTTGGCGTTTTGTATAATTTGTCGAAATGGGTTCATCAGCAATTCATTATAGAGCATATATATAGAGCTATGTATATTAGAAGTTTTAAAATGCATGTTTAAGTTTTGTTTTGGAATTGCAATGCATTTTATAAATAGTTTACTCATGTTTTATTTCCATATTTTATATTTTGCATATCTATGATGGGTAAGTGTTATGGTGGCCCCCAACGACTAGTTTTTAGATAGATTTCGTAAGAAAAACTACGTATTACAACAGAGCCGAATTAATACTCCGTCAGTCCGTGCCCCGCCACGGAGTAAAGCTAGTCGTTGGGGGCCACCGTAATACTTACCCATCATCAGTGTTCTCGCTGACATTTGACCAACGTTAGTAATTTGGCTAATTAAAAATAAAAAATATTCGCCAAATGAAAAAAGCATTAGCAAAATAGATTCGTCGTGTAGTACAAAAAAATTATCTTTAATGTATTTTTTTTCAATATATTCTAAAATAACCTAAGTTTTTATAACTGCGACAACGATTGTTATTAATCTAATTTCAACTATCCGCTACAAATATATTAAATATATATATATATATATATATATATATGCATATATGTATGAAAATTGAAAAGAAAAGGAAAAAAAAGCAAAAATTGAGCACTAGCAATTTGGCGAATCTAATCACTTGTTTATTCGCCAAATGAAGAATTTAGTAGTAATTTGGAGCAATGGCGAGCGACAGCGAGAACTCTGCCCATCATGGATATGCATAATACATATAAGATATAAAACTAAAACAAATGTAAACTATTTATAGACTGCATCGCAAATCCAAAATAAAATATACAAATGTAAATTTACAAATTTTTTATATACATAGTAATGCTCTATTAATGAATTGCTGATGAACCAATATCAACACATTATATAAAACGCCAAACTGCTCAAGTAGTATTGGACTGCGCAAAAGAAACATCCTTATAGATCCAAAAATAATAATCCTATTAACTAACAGTTTACTGGTCGGATTAAGCGTCTCATTTCTAATTAAGATATATCTTTAAATTGAAATTTGAATGAAATACCGGGTCATGAAAAAATCGAAGAATGGGGAAAACAGGATTACAAATATCTCGGCAATTAATAATCCGATCGACCTCATTCTTTATGCTTTTTTTTTTTTTTTTTTTTTTTTTTTTTTTTGTCCATTCCTTTAACTAAAAAATTTCCAAAAATTTTATATACCTTTCTTCAGAGCGTATTTTTCGAAAGTCCAAAAAAATAGTTCCAAAGAATCGAGGTTACTGATATTAAATAGGCTTCGTCTCATTCTTATATACTACATACATACAAAATTTCAAGTTTCTATCTCAATTTGTTTGGGAGATAGAGCGTTTACAGATGCACAGACAGACACACACACACAGATAGACAGACATACAGACGGACGGACAACATTTTTTTTTAATGTGTTTTTCAGAATCTCTAGTATCTGAAACGCGTAAATCCGTCATACAAAAATTTTCGATTTTCAAAACGATTGCAAGACTTACCCTATATTACCTATGATGGGTAAGTAAAAAATCGAAGGGCGCAAAATTGCCAGTTAAAAGGAGAGAGAGAGAGAGAACAATCAAAAACAGAAAATTATTTCTGTTTTTTATATCCTGTATGTTAACTAAAAGATTTTTGTTCTGTAATTTTGGCCAATTTGCAAAGACTTGGAAACCATTTTAACAGATGGAGAATCATAAGTTTTAAACAACATTTTAATGAAATATTAGTGATCCATTTTTACTTACCCATCATACGTAGTATAGGGTAAGTCTTGCAATCGTTTTGAAAATCGAAAAATTTTTTTCACGGATTTACACGTTTTAGATAGTGGAGATTCCGAAAAACATATTTTTAGAAAAAAATTTTTGCCGTCCGTCTGTCTGTCTGTCTGTCTGTCTGTCTGTAAACGCTCTATCTCCCGAAAAAATTGAGATAGAGACTTGAAATTTTGTATGTAGTTAGTATGTAAAAATGGGACGAACCCTATTTAATATCAGCAACCTCGATTATCCGGAACTATTTTTTTCGGACTCTCGAAAAATTCGTTCTGATGAAAGGTATATAAAAATTTTCGAATTTTTTTGTTCTAAGGAATGGACGTAAAAGGCAATAAAATAACACACATTTTGCATATAGAACGAAGTCGATCGGATTATTAGTTGCCGAGATATTTGTAATGTTGTTTTCCACATTCTTCGATTTTTCTTGACCCTGTATTTCATTCAATTTTCAATTCAAAGGTATATTTTAATTGGAAATGAGACGCTTAATCCGACACAGTTTATTGTTAGTTAATAGAAATATTATTTTTGGAGTTATAAGGATGTTTCTTTTACGCAGTTCGGTACTACTTGAGTAGTTTGGCGTTTTGTATAATTTGTCGAAATGGGTTCATCAGCAATTCATTATAGAGCATATATATAGAGCTATGTATATTAGAAGTTTTAAAATGCATGTTTAAGTTTTGTTTTGGAATTGCAATGCATTTTATAAATAGTTTACTCATGTTTTATTTTCATATTTTATATTTTGCATATCTATGATGGGTAAGTGTTATGGTGGCCCCCAACGACTAGTTTTTAGATAGATTTCGTAAGAAAAACTACGTATTACAACAGAGCCGAATTAATACTCCGTCAGTCCGTGCCCCGCCACGGAGTAAAGCTAGTCGTTGGGGGCCACCGTAATACTTACCCATCATCAGTGTTCTCGCTGACATTTGACCAACGTTAGTAATTTGGCTAATTAAAAATAAAAAATATTCGCCAAATGAAAAAAGCATTAGCAAAATAGATTCGTCGTGTAGTACAAAAAAAATTATCTTTAATGTATTTTTTTTCAATATATTCTAAAATAACCTAAGTTTTTATAACTGCGACAACGATTGTTATTAATCTAATTTCAACTATCCGCTACAAATATATTAAATATATATATATATATATATATATATATATATGCATATATGTATGAAAATTGAAAAGAAAAGGAAAAAAAAGCAAAAATTGAGCACTAGCAATTTGGCGAATCTAATCACTTGTTTATTCGCCAAATGAAGAATTTAGTAGTAATTTGGAGCAATGGCGAGCGACAGCGAGAACTCTGCCCATCATGGATATGCATAATACATATAAGATATAAAAATAAAACAAATGTAAACTATTTATAGACTGCATCGCAAATCCAAAATAAAATATACAAATGTAAATTTACAAATTTTTTATATACATAGTAATGCTCTATTAATGAATTGCTGATGAACCAATATCAACACATTATATAAAACGCCAAACTGCTCAAGTAGTATTGGACTGCGCAAAAGAAACATCCTTATAGATCCAAAAATAATAATCCTATTAACTAACAGTTTACTGGTCGGATTAAGCGTCTCATTTCTAATTAAGATATATCTTTAAATTGAAATTTGAATGAAATACCGGGTCATGAAAAAATCGAAGAATGGGGAAAACAGGATTACAAATATCTCGGCAATTAATAATCCGATCGACCTCATTCTTTATGCATTTTTTTTTTTTTTTTTTTTTTTTTTTTTTGTCCATTCCTTTAACTAAAAAATTTCCAAAAATTTTATATACCTTTCTTCAGAGCGTATTTTTCGAAAGTCCAAAAAAATAGTTCCAAAGAATCGAGGTTACTGATATTAAATAGGCTTCGTCTCATTCTTATATACTACATACATACAAAATTTCAAGTTTCTATCTCAATTTGTTTGGGAGATAGAGCGTTTACAGATGCACAGACAGACACACACACACAGATAGACAGACATACAGACGGACGGACAACATTTTTTTTTAATGTGTTTTTCAGAATCTCTAGTATCTGAAACGCGTAAATCCGTCATACAAAAATTTTCGATTTTCAAAACGATTGCAAGACTTACCCTATATTACCTATGATGGGTAAGTAAAAAATCGAAGGGCGCAAAATTGCCAGTTAAAAGGAGAGAGAGAGAGAGAACAATCAAAAACAGAAAATTATTTCTGTTTTTTATATCCTGTATGTTAACTAAAAGATTTTTGTTCTGTAATTTTGGCCAATTTGCAAAGACTTGGAAACCATTTTAACAGATGGAGAATCATAAGTTTTAAACAACATTTTAATGAAATATTAGTGATCCATTTTTACTTACCCATCATACGTAGTATAGGGTAAGTCTTGCAATCGTTTTGAAAATCGAAAATTTTTTTTCACGGATTTACACGTTTTAGATAGTGGAGATTCCGAAAAACATATTTTTAGAAAAAATTTTTTGCCGTCCGTCTGTCTGTCTGTCTGTCTGTCTGTATGTCTGTCTGTCTGTCTGTAAACGCTCTATCTCCCGAAAAAATTGAGATAGAGACTTGAAATTTTGTATGTAGTTAGTATGTAAAAATGGGACGAACCCTATTTAATATCAGCAACCTCGATTATCCGGAACTATTTTTTTCGGACTCTCGAAAAATTCGTTCTGATGAAAGGTATATAAAAATTTTCGAATTTTTTTGTTCTAAGGAATGGACGTAAAAGGCAATAAAATAACACACATTTTGCATATAGAACGAAGTCGATCGGATTATTAGTTGCCGAGATATTTGTAATGTTGTTTTCCACATTCTTCGATTTTTCATGACCCTGTATTTCATTCAATTTTCAATTCAAAGGTATATTTTAATTGGAAATGAGACGCTTAATCCGACACAGTTTATTGTTAGTTAATAGAAATATTATTTTTGGAGTTATAAGGATGTTTCTTTTACGCAGTTCGGTACTACTTGAGTAGTTTGGCGTTTTATATAATTTGTCGAAATTGGTACACCAGCAGTTCTTTAATAAAGCATTACTATATATTAACAATATTTAAATTTTGTTTACGAATTGCAATGCATTGTATAAATAGTTTTCACATGTTTTATTTTCATACACATATCCATGATGGGTAAGTATTACGGTGGCCCCCAACGACTAGTTTACATCGGAAAAAAATTTACCACGTTTTGGAGTTTTGAAACTGATAACAAAAATGAATTTTTGCTCATACTTGAACATTGCTCTGAGAATTTTACTAAATCTTCCAATAATTTTTGCATCCGTGTTCGTAATTTTTCCAAACTAAAAATAATCAAGGTCTACTTGAAAACAACATCGTGTTAAACAGGATTGTCAGGCTTATATATTTTAGAAATTGGGTATGAAATCACAGTAACAGTTTAGATGTTTCTGAATTAATTAAAGAATTCGCTAAATTAACAGTTTGTAAATAAAATCGTCTGAATTTTACGCCTGTTATCTATTTTTTAAAATGAAGTAAAGTATTTTTAGTGAAAAATAATAAGTATTTGTATCAATTGCTAAGTAAATTACAGGGGTTTTTTTAAACGTTTGTTAAAAAATGAAAAAAAGAACAATTATCCTTTTTTTAATACTTACTATGTAGTGGCGCATTTTTTTACTTTTGCACGGAATGGTTTATAGACTAAATCCGGCTCTGCTATTACATTCTTTCCTATGTTGGAATTTCTGAAACATTTATACAAACTATACCTATTATAACTCCTAGAATCCAAGCCCTCCTCTTCCCCCCCCCCCCCCCCCGCCAGTTCAAAACTTTATCTATCTAGACGTAAATAGCTGTCGAGATATATATTATATATACATATAACTTCTTTATAGACACTATAAATTCCATAATTCTGCACAAATCTCTTCCAAACTAACACATAAAAATGACGATAATCGAGATTCTATAATAGAAAGTAGTAATCAAAAATTCCCTAACTTTTCCCAGGCCATTTCAAATATTAAAATATATCCCTGACTTTTTGTTTAAATTTTCAAATTACCTGAATTTTTCCTGTGTTCCAAGTTTTTCCTGACCTGTAAAAACCCTGAATAAGCATCTGTCAAATCACAAATCATTAAACTGAGTCTACTAAATATATAATTTCTTTGAATTTTGTGGGCGTTATAGCAGCATTCATAAACTTTTAACACATAAACAGAAATCTTTCCAAAAACAGTCAAATAATGTTTAAAATATCCTTCCTAACACTAATAAATACAAGGGTGATTTTAAAGATGTAGAGCAGGAGGCAATTCGGGTTATGTTCAGGTTGCTAAAAATTAAGTGGTAAAAATGAAGAAAATGCTTGACTAAAACTTAAAGCTTCTTTAAAAGATATTATTCGTAGAATTGCTTACAAAATCTTGCCTTGGTTGCTGTGTAAACCTAACACAAATTTTAAGTAATTTTTAAATAAAAATTTTAAGAAATTAAAATTGGGTTAGAGTTTATTGTACAATCTATGTGTTATAATTTTCAGAATTTTATAAATGATTATGACGAAGAATTTCGCACATCATTTGTCTTTTGTATTAAATATTTGCCCGCCAAATGTAAAAAAATAATTATTGTTCTTCATATTAGGAAAATTTTAGCAATCTAGGCTTCAGCCTGCTCAGCCTAATGGATAATCTGCCTCTGGAGACACCCTGTATGTACTTTACCTTCCTTTACAGTTTGACCCATGAGTTCAGGCACATATTAGAAAGCACTGAGACACTTTGAATGTTTTCATTAAGCAGACAGACTTGAAATAAGAGTCTGGATTCAGTCCAGTTGCTTCTACATTCTTCTATTTGTCGGAACAAAGAATTCAGAAACAGGAAGCAAGAATTCTGTTGTTTTAGTATTTAGTGCCTCCCTCGATGGGGGGGAAAAATACTATAACGAGGTGGAATTTGTCGAAATAAATCTACACAATTAGGGGAGAGTGGTGTACCTTGGACATATGTGTACCTCGGACCTATACTAATTCTAGCTTTACTTGTTTAGATCATTAAACAAGAACATTTGTATATTAAATATTTGCCACCAGAGGTCTCAGTTAAGTTCTTGGCATTTGTTTAGAAGCTCAACTATTTGTACAATTTTTAGAAAAGTAAATTCGCCTTTCAAAAGTAAATTTTTCTTAGATATTTCTATGTTATTTTCATACTAAAACATAGCTATTTTTAAAAAAATGAGGATTATGCATAATAAAGCAATACTTTAGCTACTACACCATGTGGATAAAATAAAATTAGGCCTAACCTTAACATCATGAGTGGTAGTTTTGTTTTTAAGTGTCAAGTGGTGTAACTTGAACCTAATAAAAGTGGTGTCCAAGGTACACTAGGTATTGTCTAATGGATCTTAAAGGCAGCACAAGAAGTTAACATTTGGAATTGACTTATCTAATTACAATATTGACTAAAAATAAATATAATTACTAATATAAATAAGTTTTAATGTCTTTTGTGATTATAGTAAGTGTAATTGTTCTGAAATTTTATGTCTGTTTAGACTTTCTTGTTTTTAAAACCTAATAAACAATGAAATGTACCATAAATTTATATTTGTAGCTTATTGATTCATAAATTTTGATTTTATTCGCTAAAAACAAGTTTTTATTTTCTATTCTTAGTAATGGGACCAAGGTACACCACTAGTGGTGTATCTCGGTCCTATCTCTATTTTATGGTTATTTAAGTTTTTCATGAAAATTATTTGTTTAAAAATTTATGACAAATGTATGTTATGTATAACATAATAAAGTTTTATAAAATCTTTTCTTTATTTTCAATTTTGGCAATTATTTAAAAAATTAAAAATTAAAAAGTCAAAATAGGTCTGAGATACACCACCTTTTCCTAGTTACAATAAAAAATGTATATTGGTTAATCTAAAAATTATATTGGTTAATCTAATTCGAAAACATGTTATTTTAACCTGAAAATCATCGCTCTTCCATAAAGACACTAATATATATATATATATGTATTTTTTTTCAACTTTGCGTTTTATTAGTGTGTGATATTCAGCTGTGTTACATTCAAAAGTGAAGCATTTCCATTTGTGAAGAATTTCAAAGCCACTGGAGTGAAAAAAGATGCACTTCTGCAAAACATATTTCAGTTTTTTTAAGACTTAAAACTAGTCGTTGAGGGCCACCATAAAACTTATCCGTCATGGATATACATATTATAACATATGAAAATAAAACGTGTAAACTATTTATAAAATGCATTACAATTCCAAAATAAAATTTAAACGTATATTTAAATATTTTTAATATATAAAAGGGAGAGTATTGGGGTCCCTTTGGCAACTAATTGTTGTCGTCAGATTTGGTGATATATAGCCAATTTGACGACAGAACCAGATTGACTAAACGCAATGAAAAAAGCATTAGTAAAGTAACATTTGCTGACTTTAAAATATCCATTAAAAATTAAATGTGACAACTTACTTTTAAATAATTATTTCACAATTATGAAATTTAAATGAGTAGATGTTTTATAATAAACTGTGGTGCTATTTATCTTATCGTATGCTGTTAGGAATTGATAAATTATTATTTTATTTTATTTCACAGAATTTGCAAATTTGCAATTGTGATATTTAATTTATTTATGAAACGCGATCCGTTGCTATGGCAGCGAAGCTGTTTTTTCTTTTCTTTTCTTTTACATTTTTTTTATCTTTTGAGATGAAGTAAAAGTTTAGGGGAAAAAAGTTGGCATCAATTATTGATGAAAGAAAATAGAATTTTTTTGAGAAAATGTTTATATTTTTTGTTTGTCGTGCGCGTCTTAAGTTTTATTGAAGAATTACGTTATTTTTATGAAAAGGCACTCAGAAATGTATATAGGATCATCTTTCCAGTTTAAGTACGATGATCTGAAATTTCCGAGGTAAAATTAATTTATATTTTGTATATATGTAAATACTGTGAATTCAATATTTCTTCATATTTCCCAGTCATACTATAATTCTATGTATATAATAAAATTTATTAAAAAAGAAAATTCAAGTATAATTAGAGTATTTTTGAACCCAATAATGAAATTTTAATTGCATACAAAACAACTGGCGCCCCGAACACGGACATTTGAATAATAATGTTGAGGTATTGAATTGTTTTTTTAGCGCATAGTGTTTTCTTGGCTGTGTATCACTACTTATTTTTTCTAAGATGAATAAGCTAAAGAAAAAGCGTACACCGCTTCGTTCGTCATTTGCCAGAACTTTAAATGTTTTAACAGAAGAACTTGACAGCGAGTCATTAGATAAGGGTAACATTTCAGACGGTCTTAGTAAATTAGAAAATTTGATTCATGAAATTAAATCTAGCGATGAAGCTATAATTGAACTCATGTTAGATGATGATAAATGCGACGAAGAGGCTATTGGTAATGAAGTAGTGGAAAATGAAAGATATTCAGATCAATTTATTACCATTAAGCATAAAGTTAGTGAAGCATTGGGTAATCAAGATGGGGTAATTGGGTAATAAACGTAATCAAGATGATAGTGAAAAAAGCACAGATTACGGTTATTCCAAATCAAAGCATTATAAATTACCTAAACTAAATATTAAGCCATTCGACTCGCAGTTAATAAATTATCTTTCGTTTTGGTCCCAGTTTCAGAAAATTCATGAAGACATAGATTTGGATAATAATGACAAATTTCAATATCTTATCCAATCGGTAGAACCTGGAACCAGTGCCAGGCGTTTGTTAGAGAACTATCCAATGACCGCAGTTAATTATCCCAAAGCTGTCGAGGCATTTCAAGAGCGTTTTGGGAATAAAGATTTACTAGCACCACCCGTCAAAATTCGACGGAAAAGAATATATATTAGATATGATATATATCAGTCTTACATACACAATAAGATACTGAGCGAAATAAACAATTGCTCTTAAAATAGGGATAACATAACTTTTCATGATGAAGATTACACAAACTTCAGAAAATAACAAAAAATAATGAAAACAACTCATAAATTATTATGTTGGTCTTAACTTCAGCTACAAATCTTTTTTAATGCTGTTTCTAAATATTATTTAAATGCCAAATTATTTGGGAAGTTAATATAATACTCAAGAAGACGAATTCAAAAATATCTGCATAGTTTACTTTTTCTCCGTTTAAATATCGCTTAGTAACTAACTGTACAATCTATATTATAAAGGCCAAACGTATCTGTGCGTAACGCATACGTCATTTTGTGAATGGCAACACTTTCCCATGCAATTTGGTTTTGCAATTTTCACTACTGCAAATTTTATACTTCTAAACATCGCAGATTTTCAATTTTTACACCGTCATATAGAGAAAAAAATGTACTTTTAAATGCAATTTGTTTCAAAGCTGTATCACAATTTATTTTTGAGATACTATTTTTTTTTTTAATTTTTAGTACGAATTTTGTAATCGTGGCAACAGAAATATGCCATTTTCTCTAAAATTTGAAAAAAAAAGAAAAAGAAAGAAATTAAAATACTGTGTCAAAAAAAAAAAAAAAAAATCGTCTGTTATAAAATCCGATGAATTTCGGTTTTATTTCGGTTTTATTCACCAATTAAATGTTTTTTATTTATTGTTCACATGCACAGATGTTGTTTTCAATCTTGATTTTAAGTTTTGAATTAAAATGATCAAATTAAAATACAATTTTTTAAAACATTTTGAATACGGATAGAGAAATGCATCTGTAAATTTTGTGAAGATGAAAAGGATGACGGGCTTAGACTTTACGTGAAATTCTATGATGATGTCAATTTGGAATGAATTTTTTTTCCTTCGCATTTATACCAAGCATAAGAGCCTCAATTGATAACTCCATCATAATAACAGATTTTTATTAAATTTTACTGATTACATAAGCTATTAAAGTTAAATTTTAATAATTTGGACAACTGAGTTTTATGCATATAGTAATTTGTTAATTTTAACTTAAAATAATTTTTTTTGGGAGTTAGACAGGCCAATATAAGATGCATTTTTTTACTGTAGCCAATCTTGTAGGTTTATTATAAATCAATGAAACAGCTCCTTCACAAACATTTTCTTTCGTCGAAATTCGACGGGTTCCACCTCGTAATGATAAAATCGATAAAACTTCTTAATCATATTCTAATAGAATCAGTTATTTATTAAACTGTATAATCAACCCACTACACATTTATAGCACTTGCAATAAATTTAATTTATTTATTGGTTTGTAGCCTCCATGAACTTGTCAAAATTAATTTCATTGTTATGGAAACGGACAGAGAAACGATATCTTTGTTTTTAAAAAGAATAAAATTTTTGTGTTTGTTGCTGATGTGCAGAAAACATTTTGTTTTTTATTTTAAATAATAACTCAATACAGTGAAATGATTTTAATTTTTGATATTATGTAAAATAGAAATATCGTAATAACAGCATAGGGTAGGTTTTATTCTTTTTTTTTTTTTCTTTCTAATATGACATTACTTACATCTTCAGAAGCACTCATCTTTTCCGAAATAAAAGTATTTAAAATGCAGTTATGCAGTTATTTAAAAATTATTTAGTTTCATAAAATATTTATTTTAATTCAATAGAAATAGCGCAATTTATAGCAATATTTTCATTGTGCACATCATCATTAAATAAAAAGAAGTTCAGTTTATTTAGATGCAGGAATAAAAGTCAGTGAATATGACATCATCTCTGACACAGCTATAACAATGTTTATAATATTCATGGAACAAATTTATCTGGTTTCTGAATGGCGAAATTTTTTCCATCGATAAAATTTCGTTTTAAATATTATATTTTATTAAACTTTATTTTCTGTTACTTTATTTACCTAATACTTAATAATATTACTCAGTATATAATATGTGTATTGTACCGCAATTAGTGAATAATTATGTGCAATCATTTTATTGGGATTAAATTTTACGAAAACTATTTTTTTTTTCCCTTTGAAATGCGATGACACATTCACCGATGAGATCAAGTTCCTGATTGGTCGAGAGTAATAAAACAAAATAAATTTTTATTATAGCGAGAAAAGCTCATCCTGTTGCCACTGTTTTCGAGAAATTTTACGAAAAAGCTTTTAAAATTAAAAATAAAATATAAAAATGAAAATAAATAAAAAATTAGCCAGAATGGGCACATCTACACAGAAATAGATTTCATTAAAAAAAATAATTATCAAAATCGGGCCAGTAGAATGCTCAAGGCTGATGACTAAAAAAACAGCCAGGTGTTTTAAATATATAGACTAATAGAAGTGTACGTTAGAAAATTTCTAAAATTGTTTGTAGCTAATGTACAGGCGCACGGCAAAGATAAACTTCCGTTATCATATTTATTCACGAAAATCGAGGCATATTTAAGGTCTTTGGAATCAATGGGTTTAAGTTTAGAAAGCAATTCGGCGTGGCTCTATCCCATGATAGAATCTAGCTTATCAGAAGATGTATTAAAAGCATGGCAGCAATATAATATTTCAACCACATCAAGCGTTGTTAATAATAATAATGCATTATCAACAAAATCAAATATAGTAAGTTTGATGGAATTCCTGAAATAAGAAGTTGCAAACGAGGAAAGATTCAAATTAGCCAAATCGAGTTTTATAGAGCTGGGCTCTAAAGACAAATCTAAAGAAAAGTTTAAAAAAGCAGAAAGTAAAATACCTACGGCGGCAGAGCTATTTAGCGCAAAATAACGCCTTTGTTTATTTTTCAGTAAATCTCATGAAAGTAAGGACTGTGTTAGGGCTAGATCTATTTCCTTTAATGAACGGAAGGCCAAAATTAAGAATAAAAAATGCTGTTTAAAATGTATTCGTTTCGGTCACCATGCTAAAGTTTGCAAAGTTTTTATTCGTTGCCACGTTTGCTCTAAATCCCATACCGAGTTATTATGCCCTGTGTAAAGAACCAGAAAATGCAGCTAAGACCCCAGAAGTAATTCAAAGCACCATAGCAAATAAGCAGTGTTCTGCTGAAGTAGCCCTTATGACTTTGGAAATAGTTATTAAAGTTTATAGTTATTAGTTAAGAATAACAAAGAACGTACGAGCGTTACTTGATTGTGGGTCGCAAAAGAGCTATATTTTAAAAAGTACAACTGAAGAGCTAGGTTTACATCCCATTTCTTCTGAAGCTATTGTACACACTTTGTTTGGTGGTATGCAAACAGAAGCTAAATCTCACAATAAATTCAAAGTAGAGTTAAGTTCTTCTGATAGACAGAAACAAACGAAAGAAGTCTTAGAACTTTAGGATCAAGATATAATTTGCAATAATATTCCTCGGATACCGAAAGAATCGGTAATTAAAGAGCTTAAACAAAATAAACTATGGATCACAGATTTAGGAGCAGGAAGACCAAAAATTGAAATTTTGATTGGAAGCGATTACTACGGACAACTTCTTACAGGTCGAGTAAAACAGCTAAAGAGTGGTTTTACAGCGATAGAGACGAAGTTTGGATGGACGCTTTGTGGTCGTTTAGAAAATACATCACAGTCTTGTTTAAATTATGGAAATATGTTTATCACGAGCCCAGCGTTAAAAGATATAAAGATTCCAAAAATATGGGAGTTAGAGACAATCGGTATAACAAATCCCTGTCAAACTTTGTCTAAAGCAGAAGAAGAAGAACTCGCTCATAAATTTATTGATGAGGTAGAAAATTTGTCGAAAAGAAAGATATTAGCTGTAACCCAGGGGATATTCGATCCAATAGGATTTTTAGCCCCAGCATTGTTGCCAGCCAAACTGATAATTCAAGAGGCCTGGTCAACGAAATTAGATTGGGATGCTCCACTTCCAGAAGAAATCCGGAATAATTTTCAAAAATGGTATAGTGAACTCAAGTATTTAAATGACGTGAAGATAAATAGACGTGTAGGCTATGGTTGTAAAGAAAAATGGTCTATTCATACATTTTGTGATGCAAGTATCAGAGCTTATGCAACAGCAGTTTTCTTACGTTGTGAAGACAAAAGACACAATCTTTGTACAAATTTTAGGAGCCAAGTCCCGTCTTGCACCAAAGGAAAATAAAACCATCCCACGTTTAGAGTTTCTTGCTTGTATTTTAGGAATAAGATTGACTAACTTTGTTTTGAAAGCCTTTAATAGTATTTCCATACCAGTAAAGTATTGGAGCTGTTCTCGCTTGGATTAGAAGAAATGATCAATGGGGAACATTTGTAAGCAATAAAGTTAGAGAAATTTGTAAATTTTCCGAATCTCAACAATGGAACTTCGTACCTGGTCATCTCAACCCTGCTGATCTACCTTCTCGCGGATGTAGTCCTAAACAGCTGATGAAGATGAGATGGTGGGAGGGACCAGAATGGTTGAAGTTATCAGAAGAAAATTGGCCACACTCAGAAGAAAGCCCCAACGAAGAATTAGTAATGATGGAAAAAAAGAAAACTCCAGTATCTACGCTTTTATGTTCTAATTCACATGAATTTATGATATACAGTAGAATTTCAAAATTTGGTAGATTTATTAATGTCATATGTTGGGTGAAGAGATTCATAAAGAAGTGCAGAAATCGAAATATATATTTTCCATCAGAATTGTCAATTGAAGAAAAGGAAGATGCGGAAAGGTCGCTCTGGTCTATAATACAATCTGAGAGTTTTGGTAATACCACTGATGCAATAAAAGGTTTAAAGGTTATGAAAGATCAAGAAGGATTGTTGAGAGTAAAAACAAAGATATTAGAGTGGGATGACGAGTTTTCTTTCAGATATCCAATTTTATTACCATCGAAACATCATGTAGTGAATTGTCTGATTCAAGAATGTCATTTAAAGAATTGTCATGCTGGACCACAAACAGTTGGATCCATTTTAAGAGAAAAATATTGGATAATTTCTTTTAGACGCAACATTAAAAGTCAATTGTCTAAGTGTTACAGATGCAAAAGATACTCTACAAAACCATATACTACACCCCCAATTCATTTACCTCTAGATAGAGTCAGAGATTCCAAAATTTTTGAAGTTGTTGGAGCTGATCTTTTTGGCCCTCTTTTCGTAAAGCAAAGATCCAAAGTTTGGGTTGTACTTTTTACATGTGCAGTATATAGGGCAATACATTTAGAACTTGTATCCAGTCCCTCAAAAGAAGGATTCATTCAGTCACTTCGAAGATTTATATGCAGGAGAGGAAAGCCAACTACTATGTACTCTGATAATGGCTCCAATTGTAGAGGAACCAATAACCTTTTAAAATCATTGGATTTGAAGGCAATAGTTTCTTCAAAAGAACTGTCTCCTATTAAATAGAAGTTCATCCCTTCAGCAGCAGCTTGGTGGGGTGGATAATGGGAGCGTCTGATTAGATGTGTTAAAATTCCCTTGATCAGAACACTCGGCACTTCAATTTTAACTTTTGAAGAACTTATGACTGTTCTATGTGATGGTGAAGCAGCAGTAAATAATGGACCTATGAAAAAAAAATTTCTAAAACTCTGAACTGATTTTTTCTAGAACTCTGAAATGACTTTTCTAGAACTCTAAATGTTTCATTATTGTTTTATTATCGTTTAGTTATTATCTTTATTTATTTATATAGTTTTATTTCGTATTAGGATTTAGTTTGATCAAAAGTGATCTTATGTTTAATTTGGCTTCCGCCTAAATTAAAAGTGGGAGTATGTTAGGAATTGATAAATTATTATTTCATTTTATTTCACAGAATTTGCAAATTTGCAATTGTGATATTAAATTTATTTATAAAACGCGATCCGTTTTCTATGGCAGCGAAGCTGTTTTTTATTTTACTTTATTTTACATTTTTTTATCTTTTGAGATGAGGTAAAAGTTTAGAAAAAAAATTTGGCATCAATTTTTGATGAAAAAAAATAGAATTTTTTTTGAGAGAATGTTTATATTTTTTGTTTGTCGTGCGCGTCTTAAGTTTTATTGAAGAATTATGTTATTTTTATGAAAAGGCACTCAGAAATGCATGTAGGATCATCTTTCCAGTTTAAGTATGATGACCTGAAATTTCCGAGGTAAAATTAATTTATATTTTGTATATATGTAAAGACTGTGAATTCAATATTTCTTCATATTTCCCAGTCATACTATAATTCTATGTAGATAATAAAATTTATTAAAAAAGAAAATTCAAATATAATTAGAGTATTTTTGAACCCAATAATGAAGTTTTGTTTGTTTACAAAATAGTATGCAGGTCTATATATCTGAAATATTAAAGTATGCAACAACTAATAATAAATTTTCGACAACACCAAGCTGCAATTATTTAAAATATTAAAGCGCTCTACAGCCTGCAAGTTGCGCTCACCAATCTCCAAAATGATCTGTCGAGGAACAGGAACTGAATTAAACAAGAATTAATAATACAATGTATTTTTTAAGTGATAAAGATAAAAGAAAATATTCACTATAATAAATTGATGTTTCAAATAAAATATACTTTATAAAAATACAACATAAACAGAATAGAATGTAGAATGGAATATAAAATTTCATTGTATATTAAAACTAGATCAAATTTAGGACAATAATTGAAAAACCTTCAGTAGCATTTCGGTGTACCTGAAAAGCAGGGCCCTGTCCCGAATGCCCTGCCTTAAATTTGTCAATGATATTACTTGATTATCCCATCGATCCATTTCAAAAAATATAAATCGCCAAACTACCTGCAAATTATACAAATGGGCATAATTTTTATTTTAAATAACGAAAAAACAAAGAAATTAGTAAAAGATTAATAAAAATACGAATTAAGAGTGTAAGATAGCCCGGTATTGCGCTTATTTCTATTTACGCTTATCAAATAATTAATTGATTAAAATCATTATATTTTACTTAATATCAAAAAACTAATTAAAATAATTTTACTATATTAAATTACTTGTAAAATAATAATAAATAGAACGCCTTCAGCATATCAACAACAAACAACATTTTTATTCTTTTAATAACAACAATATCGTCTGCCTTTTTGTTGCCAACAAATGAACGGAATCTTTACAAGTTCATGGGGCTACATTACTCCCTCCCAAGTAAAATAGTTACGATACAAATATAATATATACAGAAATATAAAATAGAAATATAATATATACAGAAATATAAAATAGAAATATGATATATTAAATAAAATATAAAAAAGTACATAATTAGTCTCTGTAACGTTTCGGAAACCTTACTTGTCTACCAGAGCGTGTAGTTTTCTCACGAACATTTTTATCAGGCAAATCTGAATGTTCATTTTTGATTATTGATGGCACAGGCAGAGGTGGTTGGTTATCCGGTAACTCGTGATAAGAAGTGTTCTCATCATTTGTTAATAAATAAGCAGGTTTCAATCTATCTATGGATATGTTGATAAAGCAGCATTGGCTAGGTTTTCTTTACATTTTTCAAATTTTTCTTTTGTTTTATCTGTCCACGGAATTTTTCTATTGTCTTTCTTTTTCGCCATTTTTAAATACTCATGAAGTGGTGCTTGATTTTCAGCAGCATTTTTTATGTATCTTCTATAAAAATTTACCAGACCAAGGAAAGTCCGTAATTCGTGGATTGTTTCCGGTAACTTATAATTTTTAATTACTTCTATTTTTTCTGGAAGGGGTTTTGAACCTTCAGAAGTAATCATGTATCTTAAAAATTGTAGCTGGTTTACTCCAAAAACTGATTTTGCAATATTTAAACGAAGGCCATATTGATCCAATCTTGAAAAAACTAATTTTAGATGTTCTGTGTGTTCATCTTCCGTTGAAGAAGCTATTAAAATATCATCTAAATATGGGAAAACGAAGTCCAATCCAAAAAATACTTCATTAATGAAACGCTGAAACGTAGATGGAGCATTCCGTAATCCAAAATTCATTACATTATATTCAAATAATCCAAATGGCGTTATTATCGCTGTTTTTTGCTTATCTTCTACTGCAATTGGTATCTGAAAATAGGCCTTAAATAAGTCAATTTTTGAAAATATTTTCTTTCCTTTTAATATATGCTGAAAATCTTCTATTCTGGGAATAGGATAACGGTCGGGAATGGTTCGAGCATTAAGGCGTCTGCAATTCCCGCACGGTCTTAAACTTCCATCTTTTTTGTTAACTAAATGAAGTGGACTAGCCCATGGTGATTTGGATGGTCTAATTATATCATTATCCAACATAAACTTGAATTCTTGTTTTGCTAAATTTAATTTTTTTGAGTCTAATGGGCGAGGTTTTGAATAGACAGGAGAACCTTTAGTATCAATATAATGCTTTACATTGTGTTTGGAATTGCATATTAAAAGATTTGGCTTCGTTAAATTAGGATATTGTAATAACAGATGTGCATATTGAGAATTTTTGTCAGTTGTACTTATGCTATCAGCACTTGATACACACATAACATCGCTTTTAACAAAAAGGTTAGTAACAACATCTATTAATTTTTTATTATGTATATCAATAACCAATTTAAATTTATTAAGGAAATCTGCACCTAAAATTGCTTTGTCTACTTTTGCTATTATAAAAGGAAATTGATATTGTCTACGTAAGCCCAAATCTAGTGTTAAAATTTTGAAACCAAATGTAGGAATTATTGAACCATTTGCTGCATACAATTTGAAAGAGTTACATATTTTATGTTTGGATGAAGCAGGAATAATTGATAAATCAGCTCCACTATCAACAAGAAAGCGTAAACCGGTTGTTTTGTCTTTAACAAATAAACGGTAATTACGGCAATCTTTAAATTCTTCAGCAGCAGAATTTGCCGCTAAAACTACTGCTGATCGGAGTTTTCCGATTTTTTCCAGCTGCACGGACTTTTACATTTATTAGGATAACACTGATTACCAAATTTAAAATGGTAGTAACAATATTTCCCATTTGGATTAAATCGTTTTCTCGATTGACTTCTACTTTTATTTCGTTTAGTACCAGATTTCCGAATTTTACTTCTGGATTGCCTCTCAATTTTTAATGCCAAAATCTGGTTTTCCAACATAGAAATTTTCTCAAGTATTTTACTCATAACAGAAGAATCTGAACTCGCAGAATAAATTTCTGTTGAAGAGCTCATTTCAAAAATTTTATCTGCCATTAGTGATAAATTATCTAAATTTTCAGTGCTTACAATTAGAATATTTTTTATTGACTCTGGTAATTTATCAAGAAATAAAGTTTTCAAAACCTTTTCTGGTATGTTATTTCCACTGAGTGATTTCATTTTAAGCAGTAGTTGGCTTGGCTTCATATCACCCAATGAAATTCCCGTAAGCAATCTCTTTAGTGATTTTTCCTCACTCTCTTTAAATGTATTTAAAAATCTTTCTTTAGCGGCGGTATATTTATCATCCCGATTACTTTGGATAATATCCATATAATTTCAATGTATTTGGGGTCTAACTGAGCCACTAAATGATTGAATTTTGTTTCTTCATTTATAATATTTACAAGTGAAAACTGAGCATCAATTTGGAAAAACCATATTGCAGGATTATCTTCCCAGAATGGAGGAAATTTGACGCTTACCTTGTTTGCTTCAGGAACTTTGTTTGCTTCAAGAATCGAATTTGTAGACGTTTTCGTTGATTCTTGAGTCATTTTTCAATGCGTTAATGTCCAAAGCAGGGTCACCAGATTTTGTAAGCGAGCCCGGTATTGCGTTTATTTCTATTTACGCTTATCAAATAATTAATTGATTAAAATCATTATATTTTACTTAATATCAAAAAACTAATTAAAATAATTTTACTATATTAAATTACTTGTAAAATAATAATAAATAGAACGCCTTCAGCATATCAACAACAAACAACATTTTTATTCTTTTAATAACAACAATATCGTCTGCCCTTTTGTTGCCAACAAATGAACGGAATCTTTACAAGTTCATGGGGCTACAAGCGAATTAAAATTAAAAATCGTTTGATGATGTAACAAACACGTGTAACGTGTTTAATGTCAAATGATTAGTCAAGAGCAGGCATGTCAAACACGTGGCCCGCCGGGAACTTCTCTGTGTCCCGCTAAGCTTTTAACATTTTCGTATGCCTGATTCAGTTCTTAGTTGATGCTGAAAATACACTTTTTACATTGCAAATAATACAGCGTTGCAAACTTGGAGAATGTTTTTATATAAAATATCTACTATTATTTCAGAATATTAATCTTCATTATATTTAATGGCAGATATCGATATATATTTAATTTAATGATCCGCAATTAAATAAAGAAAAGTCTAAATTTTTAAATTAATGGTTGTTATTTTGGATGAAAATTTTTACAGTTTGGCATAGGAGAAGCAAACAACAAAGATTTTCAACACCACTGTGGCATAAAAGATGCAGACATACTGTCATGAATATGATCAAATCTAACTCATTTTAAAATTTCGTTTCCAGAAGATAGGGTATGCAAAAGTTATCAATAAAAAAGTTAAGAAGAGCATATCTTAATCTGATAATTAATTTTTTTTTTTAAATTATGTTTTTTTCTAATAATTTATTACGTGTTTTATGTTGAAACGAATACATTATTTTATTGCTCCCTTTGATTCACTGTGACATTTACAAAGTTATGCGTGAAGTTTGTTAGGTTTTAAAAATGTATTGGATATCAATTAAAATACAACGCTTATTACTAATTAAAAGTCTTTAAAAAAATCAAAAGAAATAAATAGCTTTAAAGGAGAAAGTGATACGATTTCTTGTCTCGTAAAATAATAATAATAATAACAGTAAAAACAATAATAGTAAAATAATAATAATAGTAATAGTAACAAAAAATGGTTACCTATTTGTATTATTTGGCTGCATGCATAGTCGAAAGCGAGCATTTTGGACATAAGCTCATTTAAAGGTTAGTAAACATATTCTTATAAATTATCTCTGTGTGTTCTTTATATTTCTGATGATGAAGATATAGCATCACAGATTCATAAAAGTCAATTTAAAATATTTTTTATACTCAAACAAAGACTGAAAAATTGTGTTTGATATGTAGAAACTTCGTTGAAATTTGCTAAGAATTTATTCACAAATATTTCGAAAACCCCACAAATATCTAGAAATAATTTTGAAAAATATATAGATTATAAACTGAAACTTTCTTGAAAAAAAAAAAGTGTATTCGTGAAACATCTTAAAAGTAATCCATCTGCTTTTAAAAACAAAGATTGGATGCATTTGCATACATCTCGAAATCGCTAAAGTTAAAATAAAGGATGTCCAGAATAATTAAATCAACTTTAAATTATGTAGGAGAATTTCTATAAATATTCATGATACAACCAGAAATTTCAATAATCGCATGAAATCTGTAATTTGAATGTATTTTGCTATAACTGAAAATTTTCATTAAACCAACAAATTTTCATTAGTAGACAGTAGCCATCAGTAGCCACCGACAAATATTTTTTAATAACGACTTCTTCTCATTTAGTGGCCTCGTGGTCAGTGGCTAGCGTTATTTTTGCCCTTTAAATTTTTAATTCTTTAAAATATAGGTGCAAGGAATTTTTTCTCCGCGGGCAGTTTTTTTTGCAGACATGATATGTAATTAAAAATCACTGATGTGAATCAGGAAGTTATTCCTATGCCGAATCAACAAACATAGCTATTATATTTTAACCTTTTGAGGGGATGAACGGAACGTATACGTGTCGCAAAAAGGCTTAAGAATACTTGTTTATATCCACCAGTAAAATTGTACTGAAAATTTCGTTTTATTTAATCATAGCATTTTCTCGATTTAATAAGGAACAAATTTCTGTTTTTAAAAACCGGTGACAAAACATTAAAAATTTCGTAAAAGGCTCCCGTCGTGAAGGGCTTAATCAATTATGAAATTTTTTTATTTCATAATAATCTATTGTAAATAATTGAGTTCTATCAATGATTGGTTTCATAAAAAGTAGCAATTACAACATAAAAGAAAATGCAGATATTAGGAGTAGAAATTTAATAATACATTTTTGTATAATTTTGATTGCGACTTAAATTTCAAAGAGTTCAATATGTGTTTAAGCATGTTTGTATTTTTACTTTCAACTTGTATTTCATTACATTTGACAAGTGCACTTTCTTAACCCATTAACGCCCGAATTATTTTCTTCGCTAAAATTAAAATTTTGTATTTTCCACCACTTTTAAAATCAAATTAACTTTTATCTAAATTTATTGAGGATTCTGTCTCGTGAAAGAAGGTATATATTTATCTTCCTCTTTACTGGTGGGAAAACCGCTTTCTTGCTGTTTTTGTAACCGTCCTCAAAAGAGGACGCTGGGCGTTAATGGGTTAATAAGCTTTTGCTAGATTTGTTTGTATTTAATAAATATTTTTAAACATTTGCTGGTGCATGTTTCTAATTTTTCCAATAAATAGTTTTAAAAATTTTGTAATTTTTTTTTGTTTTTGTTTTTTAAAACAGTGCTGTATTTTTAATGTAGAGTTTTCATTTTGTGCGATAGTCATCAAATTAATCGCTCTTTTTTCGATAATGTGGCCCGCGGTGGTAGACGAGTTTGACATGCCTGGTCAAGAGGGTTAATGTCAAGTGTCTATGTAAGCAGCAACAGTTTTCAACAGAGAATGCTAAAGAAACACGCCTCGTGACTAAACTTCGATTGTTCTACACACAAGTCTAAAAATTATAATATTTGGATAAAAACAGGGCGAAACAACATCACATAATGATATTTAAAGTAGTTGCAAGTGCTATAAGGTTACTATATGCTTGTTGCTTTCGTACTATGATTTCTGGCTTACTAGCACCATAACTCAACCGAAGATAAATAAATAAATAAATAAATAAATAAACTAGTAAATCTGCAGATCAGGAACCTCAACGTCAGCTCTGCAAATCGCTGTTTTTTACCACATTTTGCGTAATATTTAACTTCATACAAACAGCAATTGAAAGTTTTCAAATAACATAATTTTTATAAGAATAAGATATGCATAGGAAGTTTCAGAAATTAGTTGCGTTAAATTGATCATGTTGTTATGCAATGATATTCTAAAATTCTGATGAACTGAATATTATGATAACTTTTTACAAAAAAAATTTACATTCATAGTTTTCTATTGATTGTGCGAATAGTTAGAATTCATCTTAGATTTCATTTTACACAAAGATTTTTAAGGATAAGCAACAGTTTGGAAAAGCCTTTTATGTTATTCTAATTAGTAGATTTTTTTTTACCTATTATCCATAAACATCTGTGTTAGATGCATTAGTAACTTATCGAAATGTAAAAGAGTTATCTAATTTTAAGTTTTAATTTTTTTTACAATTTTTGTTTCCCCAAAATATCTTTTATTTCCGTTCTATAAATCTTAGATCTAAAATCTTATTTAAATACAAATCCTATAATGCATTTGATAACACTACTTTACTAAAATCACCCAAACATAAGCATGTTTGGAAAATAAACCATATCGGCAAACATTTATCATCATTGCTATTTGACTAAATAGAAAACGTGATTTTTAAACATAATTATCGAGGTAATCTTGTTATTATTTTAGTTTTTAAGAATGAAAATTATTATTTCCTGCTAACCATGATGTCATTTTTGACACTGATTTCTATGCGGTGCTTATTATTGACATTTTCTATATTCTTGGTTTACAACTATTTTTTTTTTTAATTATTACCTCTGTCCCAAATTAGTTGCGACATTTAGGTTGAAAATTTTGTCCCAAATTAGTTTCTACATTTCAAGTAGGAGGAATCATAAATAACTTCTGGTGCAGTTTTATAGATCGACACCAGTAAAATTATACCAGAATGAATATAATGGTGTATACTAGGTATCAGACGTTATCTCGAATCTACAGTCACCGCCAAAAAAATCTTGACACTTTCGATTTTTGATGTTTTGTTAAACATCTAGAAATATACACAAGGAATTATTCTGAAACTCCTGGTATGTAAACAAAATAGTACACGTCATATATTTTGACAAAGATTTTCCCCCGAAATCTAACAGGGGACCGTCAATAAATTGAAAAAGGACGAAGATCTTTTGGATCACCCTGTCAAAACTAATAAAGCAAAACAGTTTAAACTGCAGATATTGATTAGGTGGCTTATTGTGATGAGTTGTATCGATTTTTATGAATATAGCTTGAAAACTCGTAGAGAAATTAAAGTTTTTATAAAGACGGTCCAAAAATTTTCCAAGTTTTTTGCCTATAATTTTCAGAGCTCTTCATAAAACACACTAATCTTTTCAGAAAATATGACAAACAACATTGCACATAACACCCTGTAATCAGAATTAAAAAATAATAAAAAATGCATGAAAAATGAACGGGTTTACTAAATAATTTTTTACTGCGCATGCGTCGACGCTATTAAAATTTCATTTGCATATTATGTTAGTTAAATATATAGAGCAACTTTTCTGAAAGTCTCAAAAACATAGCTTGAAAACTCTGAAAATTATCGTTAATAGAATATTGTCAAAATCCATTATTCCCAAAATGAAGCAAAAAGATGAGGGGCTGTATCCATATTCCAATGATTAGTACCTACACAGTATTGCACGTACTACTATATTTGGATACAACTCCTTATCTTTTTGCTTTATTTTGGAAATAACGGATTTTGACCATATTCTATTGACGATAATTTTTAGAGTTTTTAAGCTATGTTTTTGAGACTTTCACAAAAATTGCTCCATACATTTAACTAACATAATATGCAAATGAAATTTTAATAGCGTCGACGCATGCGCAGTAAAAAATTATTTAGTAAACCCGTTCATTTTTCATACATTTTTTATTATTTTTTAATTCTGATTACAGGGTGTTATGTGCAATGTTTGTCATATTTTCTGAAAAGATTATTGTGTTTTATGAAGAGCTCTGAAAATTATAAGCAAAAAACTTGGAAAAATTTTGGACCGTTTTTATAAAAACTTTAATTTCTCTACGAGTTTTCAAGCTATATTCATAAAAATCGACACAACTTATCACAATAAGCCACTTAATCATTATCTGCAGTTTAAACTGTTTTGCTTCATTAGTTTTGACAGTGTGATCCAAAAGATCTTCGTTCTTTTTCAATTTATTGACGGTCCCCTGTTAGATTTCGGGGAAAAATCTTTGTCAAAATATATGACGTGTACTATTTTGTTTACACACCAGTAGTTTCAGAATGATTCCTTGTGTATATTTCTTGTTATTTAACAAAACATCAAAAATCGAAAGTGTCAAGATTTTTTTGGCGGTGACTGTAAAGTAAAAGTAAAAAAAATTATAATTTAGAAAATTTTCCGAAGAAAGAAATGATTAATACTGAGCGCAACGCTGTACTGGAATGTTTGAAACGATAATTGAAAAATTGTAAACTAAGCCTTTTAAAGCCATAAATGCTTCAGCTATTCAATTCAATGTGAATCATAACGTTTATCATCCTATCCCGTTTGCAGAAACAGACAAAGACGTCAAAAATAAAAGATGAGGAAATTTACCATGTAAATTTACAAAAAATTGTAAATGTGGACGAAAAAAAATGTCACCGAGTAAAATCAAAAATGTCCCAATAAAACGAAGACAATTACCGCAAAGATTATCATGTATTGTTATAATCCGTAAATTAAAATTACACAGGATTCTCCAGGCGGAAACCACTTTTCATCCATCATTAAGCAAAGTCTAATAGAAAAAAAATAAGCTCGACCGAATTCGATTATGTTTGCAGCATGTTTATGCTAAAAGATATTTTTCAGAAATGTTGGAATAAAATGTTCGTAAATGAATTGATTGGCAAGATTGATTGGCTTGAAGATAATTTTATGTGATTACCATTAAAAACATCTTTAAAATTGGGGCGTGGCTTAAGAGCGTGTGAACCGGGATTTTTAAAACTAATTAATTACTTATTTATGGAATGATGGAGGGAAAGTTAGGTACGTAAATATTGTTGATTGATAGTATAGCTCTCTGAAAAATGTTCAAACAAAATCATAAGGTCATAAATATCAATAATATAATATTGTTGATTGATAGTATAGCTCTCTGAAAAATGTTCAAACAAAATCATAAAGTCATAAATATCAATAATCAGTACAAAAGTATTCAAATGTCGCAACTAATTTGGGACAGAGGGAGTATGATTTTAAATATAAAAAACAAATCTTTATGTTAACTATGCGCGAACGATAAATTCTAAAATATTCGTAACAATTTTCTTTCAATAAATAAGAATTAATATCATAACAAAAGTTCATTTTATTTCACTATCAAAGCGTATTAATTTTATTTCGGATATATGACGTCATTTTTGTCTGTATCTTTGTACATTAAACTTATCTGTTTTGCTATTTTTTTATTCAAATACTACACTCATACATTATGCATGCTTGCAATATTATTAGGATCAGTTATTGTTGCTAGGAAACAAATAAAAGAAAAAAGAAAAAAAATTGATATAAGAATATTTCTAAAACAAAATTCTTTTCTAGGTTATAAAATGCATCTATACGCAAAAATACAAAGACGTTACAATCTTTGTACAATTAATTCATCCGTTTTGCCGTTTATTTGATTTAAACATTATACCCACACATTAGACATGTTTATAATATTATTAGAATGATTTAGTGTTGCTAGGCAACTAATAAAAAAAGAAAAAATTAACAAAAATGCTAAGACAAAATGTTTTATATTATTAAAACACATATATAAAAAAAATCAATAAAATTTACAGAAATAACTAAAAAAATCTGAAAAATGTATAGACAAAATTTCAAAATAATAGGAATAATTTAAGTCCCGTATTGGAAAATTTATAATTTATCACTTTAATCCATTATTCAAAAGAGCCATTTGCTTTCAACAAATGAAAATTGTCTGAATTGCCATAGGAAAGCATTATGGTACAGAATAAAATGTTCTGTATTTTCCGAACGAATGAAACAAACATAAAAAAAACTATACAGCTGAATCCGGGTACCTCATGAACGTGCTGACTTAATTTCAAGGAAATCGGGTGCTTTTTTACGGCAGTTATCGCGGAACAGACAGACAGACGGACAAATACCAAAAAAAAAATCATGTCTCTAAAGTAAGTCTTCACTGACGTTTCGGCAATAAATAAATAAAAATGCAAGTCTTGAATAAGCTTATGTACTATGAGATGTCGTCGCTGAATGGTCCAGTAGTAAGACTGCCATAGCGACTATTTTTCATTTCTAATTGGCACCACTTTATCAAAACAGACATCTTTACCACACACTTTGACAACATTTGCAAGAGAAATATACTTCGAAATTTACACTAGAAGAATACTGGTGCGAACAGACTGTAAAAATAGTCGCCTGTGGCAGCCGTAGTGAATTCTGCAGTAGTGGTTCGGGTGAAAAAAAAAACAAGTTTCGCCTCCGATTAGAAGGTAAAAAAAAAAAAAAAATCGGTAGAGGTCTTTTAGAAGGGTGACCCCGTTTAGAATGCAATGAACTAACTTCATTTTCTTATAGAACTAAAGTTTTTTCTCACGACTTGTGTGCATTATCTTGTTGTTGTATCCGTAATTTTTCCTGTCAGAAGTGTTGAAACAAATGAAAGATGATCAAATAGAGTTTGTACATTTGGTCTTTGAATTAAATTTTCCTGGAAGATATATAAATGACACCATCGTTGAACGAAAAACAGCCCCATGTTGCAATGAATCCACCACTTAAGTATGTTTTAATAAAATATCTTTTTTTTTTCTTAAATGAATTTAATTAATTTTCTTCGAAGAAAAGAAATGAAAATTAAATGGTTCTGATGAGTGGAAATGTTATTGGAAGGATTTAAGTAAAGATTTTTTTTTAAATTAAAGCATCAGTTATGTAGCGGATGGAGCTGCTTTTCATTCAACGACGTGGTGTCACTTGTATAACTTTCAGGGAAATTTAATTCAAAGACACATATACAATCTCTTACTGACTATCTCTGATTTGCTGCAACACTTCTGGCAAGAAAAAAACGGATATAATAGCGAGATAATGCACCTGTCCATACAAATCGAGAGAAAAACTTTAGTTATATGAGAAAAATATAGAAACTTTGCAATGGCCGCTCATAAAAACTGATTTAAATTCTATCGATAACTTGTAGGGAGATCTAGTAAGATGATTTTATAAAAATGAAAGGCATTTTTCTTCAAAATCGGAACTCAGATCTACAACTGAAGATGAATAGTATAAAAACAATGCCGAACTATGCCAAAATTTAATGATGTCGAGGAGTGATGGAGTATTTGCCAGTGTTGAATACAGACACTTTTCTCTGGGAGGGACTTCAGTGGCTCCGGGGGGACACGTTATAGAGTTCCGGGGGGGGGGGAAATCGTACTTTTTGACCACCATTGAATACGCAAAATTTCAAAATTTCCGGGGGGGGTGGATGTCCCCCCCCCGGACCACCCCCTGAATTCAACACTGGTATTTGCAATTACTAAACTCCATCGGTGAGTGTATAATACATTAAATATTTGGTTCTTTGGTTACTATATTGAAATTATTTTGTTGTCCTTATAGTTTTTACACAAACAAAAATAGTGTTTTTTTCTACAATTACTTTATTTTCATAATAAAATACTGACGATAGAATTTTGTTGACGTTTTTATTAACTTTTCAGCTTGATGATACATATTATAATGAAAAAAAAGCTTCATTTGTTTTTAAATAATAAAAATATTTTTTACTGTCCTCATAATTTTTACACGCACTGTATGTTTCTATAAAGAAAATTGTGGTTTTATGACATATCATTATTACCTTAAATTTGATTATCGATTGTCTAAAATTTTGGGGATGCGCAGAAAAATATTTTTAGAAAAATAAAACTGCTTTCGAAAATAAATCAAAAATTGTTGAAATTAAAAACGAAAACATTTAGGGAATTAACCACTAAATGATCAATAATTTTGAAAAGAATAAAAATAAAAACTTTCAATTAATGCCACCAGAATTTTTAATCTTTTATCAACAGTTTTTCAAAGCAGAAGTTTTTGCCTAATTGAATCTAGAAAATGCTCGTGTTTCCTTCTCACATAACAATTGTTGTTAGAGGGCGCAACTGTAGATGTACATACAATAGTAGGCACAATACTGTAGGTACATTACTGTAGATGTACGGTAGGTGCTGGGTTCGAATCCAATCGCGACCGTCGACCTAACCGTTCGGAGTTTTCCGTGGTTTTCTTCGAACCTTGGACTTCCTTGCGTAAATACGGGTTAGGTTCCCTTAGAAAGACCTCCACGAAGGGCATCCCATCCCTTAGGGACTATATCCCACAGTGTAGATAATTGGCCGACATAAATACAAACAAACAAACTGTATATGTACGGGATGCTTTTCCCGCCAGTTGTTCAGATGTAAGCACAGTGAACCAACCATTGCCGGTCCTACGTAATTATTCTTGTAAATAAATTTGTTTGTTATTACCAATAGTTATCAATGATGAGTCATTAATAATTATTAACCAGTTTTCGCGAAATCTCAAAGCGAGATTTAGCAGCTATCGACAAAGACAGCTCGGATTAAATAATGCAAATAGTTTCCAATAAAAAATTTATAATAAATCATGATTGGAATATGGGTTGGAAAAAACACGTTGCCCGTACGGTCATACGGGCGAATCAGAAAAGCGTTTAATGACAATGAAATCTATTTTATGAATTTCTATTTTCATATAGAAAAATGCTCAACGAAAATTTATTTTAAAATGCTGAAATATCAGACTCCCTTAAATATTTATCTTATTTTTATTCTAATTATTTTTAATTTATTCAACTTGAAATGCTAAGTATATATAAGTTGACGAACTCCATTTTTCTTTAAAGAAAATTGCAAAATAATATAAATCAAAATGTAGAAAACTCAAACATAAAACATAACATGTTTATTATTACTTTAAGAATCATTCATTTTTTTTCCTTAGTTTTACATGGCACTGAGTCATTATATTTCAAAGAATTTAAGTTACATTTTATTTTTCATTGAAAAATATCTACTTTCAAATGCTTTAAAAATAAAATATTTAAAGTATATTTTTATTGAAAAATTACAAAAAAAAAAAAAAAAAAAAAAAAAAAAAAATGCTTACTTTTTAAATATACTGCTTAATAATAGCGTTTTAAATGTAAATATACTTTTCCCTATTTTGCATTGTTTATAAAAAAAGAAGTATTTTTAATCTAATCAATAAAAATTCTTAAAACGCATTTTAGAAAGGGTTATCTTCAATACTGCATTCTAATTAATGACTAATACACAATAAATGTGCAATAATTTAGGTTATGTGTTTTAATATATTTATTTCATTAACCCTCGTAATATTTATATATAATTAAAAAATCCTTGCAGAAATTTATAAAGTTCTTAAAGTGTTATTTTAATTAACTGAAAAAAAATCTTCTTTCTATTAAAAAAAAAAAAAAAAAAAAAAAAAAAAAAAAAAAAAAACATTCTACATTGATGACTTCATAACAATAAATTTTCACATACCAGAGGTTTATGGTAATAAATAATCTTAATACATTCTTGACCAGTAATGAATATCTTCGGGCCTACATCGATGCCAAAATACATGCTTTTTGTTACAAATGTATTTTAATATTCTTTATTAATTTCAAAATTTAACAATTAAAAGAAATATATACAATTTCAAAAATCTGAGATTAAATAAAGCGAAAATTATTACTAAAAATTATGATAATAAAAATGCAATTTCATATTAAATCACCGGTCAACATAGTGTTAATTCTGGATGAGTATTAATCTTTACTAGTCGACCCAGGCAAAATTTGGGGCCTATTTAAGGCCCTTTCACAAAAAAAAAAAAACTATTCAATACAATAGAAACCTCCACGCAAATATACATATAAATATATTTTTTTTAATCAACCTCTTCACAAAAAGGAATTTAACTAAGCAGACTCCTTCACAAAATTCCTCTTAATAAAATAGGCCCTCTATGTAACATTCATTTTCATAAAAACTGTTTTAAAATGTATAATTTGTAAATTAGATCGCGAATAACAAAAACTTTAGCAAAAAGATTTAAAGTTGTTTTTGTTAATAAATTTTTGGTTCGAATTTGAGTAACTGGATTTCAACAAGGGACCGATTTACAAATTTGGCAGCCCATTGCACAGATGCAGTGTTGAATTCAGACACTTTTCTCCGGAAGGGACTTCTGTGGCTTCGGGGGGTGATTGCACTTTTTGACCACTGAAAACCTAAAATCTCAAACTTTCCGGGGGGGGGGGGGACATTTCATTGCTTCGGGAGGGAATGTCCCCTTCAGGCCACCCCCTGAATTCATTACTGCAGATACTTGCGTCTCTCCCCCCCCCCCCCCTTGCACTGATATTTACAGGGGGATTGACGAAAAAAATGAAAAAAAGATTATTACTAAAATAACCATTATTGACTTTAAAATATCTATTAACTCTTTGAGGGGCAAAATACTTCTATTCTTAAAATGCTAAAATGATTGACTGACACCAGAATTTAAAAATAAATTTATTACAAAATAGATAAAAGCTTTTCTTCGCGTATTTGATAAAATTAAAATCTTCACTTGAAAATTCTGAAATGATTCAGTGACATCAGAATTTAAAAATAAATTTATTTCTAAATAGATAATGGTATCAAGGTGGTATTTCGCAAGTTAAATTAGTGGGATATATTTTATCCCACCACCCTCCAAAGGATTAAAAAATAAATATGATGATCAATAATTTACTTTTAAATAATTATTTCACAATTATGAAACTTAAATGAGTAGATGTTGTACAAAAAGCTGTGCGGTGCTAATTATCTTTTCCTATGCAAATCTATATATCTAGAATGATAAAGTATGTAACAACAGATAATAAATTTAGACAACACCAAATTATAGTTATTTAAAATATTAGGAGGCTATACAGCCTGCAATCTACGGTTACCAATCTATTCAAATAATCTAGAAAGGGATTAAACGAAAATTAAAAATGCAATCTATTTTTAAAGTGATGAAGATAAAAGGAAAAATTCACCATAATAAAGAAGTAAATGGATGTTTCAGACAAAATATAGGTTATAAAAATACAGTACGATAATACAACATAACAGAATGTAGAATGAAATGTAAAATTCCAGATATTAAAACTGCATTACATTTTGGACAATAATTAAAAAAAACCTTCAACAGCATTTGGAGCCTCCTGAAAATCAGGGGCCCAGGGCCCCCCCCTGCCGTAAAATTAGCACTGATTTCAACTTTCATTTAAAATGTTATCCCCCCCCCCCCGCCAAAAAAAAAGATATAATAAAATTTTCCAGAATAATTTTTACTTTTTAGAAAATGGGCCCTAAGAATAAAAACCTGTATCGACCCCTACTATACATAGATGAACGATCAGTATAAAGGTTTAATCCATCATTTCAAAATATTCCCATGCGACTTGTTGTCGGTCATCTAAATCAGCCATACTCATTTTTTTTATTTTCTGGCGGGCCGTAAACATAAGTTTCAGACTTTAAGTGGGCCGCAACACACTTATAAAACAATTAAAAAACGGAAAAAAAATTAAATAACATAAATAGTCTAGCAGTGCGCAATATAGCAAAGTTAATATTGCCGCTAGGACAGAACATTTATTGCGGAAGAAATATCACCAAAAAAATTTAACTTCACTCTTTCCAAATAACAAACTTTGCTGTTTGAAATTAGAAATGTAAAATGTTTTCTGTTCCCAATTTTTTCTGCGACAAAAACTCAACACTAAAAAGTGGATAGATAATAAACATGTAGCATATAATTATAACAATGCAGCGTTTCCAAGGAGATTTTCTCTAATAAATTTATATTTTAGTACAGTGAAAAAAAGAGAAAAAAAATAAAATAAAAAATTGTAGAAATTCATAGTGCAAATTTAATTTAAAATGATGCTTTATAATTGTACAAGATTAAGAAATATGTACACCGTTGTAGGATAAATAAGACAACATGTAAAAAGAAATTTTGATTAAGAAAAAACAGCTTTTAACACATTTTTCAGTTAAATAGTCCTGTTATATAGAACTATCTTACTCACAAAACTATATAAAACGATGCTGAAAATCATAAATACATTTTTTATGCGCATCTCAAATAATTGTATAAATATGGATTACTGATTATGTGCCTCGGGCCCAGGGATGTAGTCGTAAAAAAAAAAAAAAAAAAAAAAAAAAAAAAAAAAAAAAAAACAGAGGATATATGCTCTAAGCAAGGGGTATCCGCTCAAGGCAGAAGGAGTATACAGTATATCTTAGAGTGTGTATACTGTATCTTTCTTGAGAAACAGAGAGTATACGGTGTTCCTTTAAAAAATCCAGTAGGTATACGCCGTATACCCCCGAATACCCTACACTACATCCCCGCTCGGGCCGAACATAAGTAGTCGGCGGGCCACATGCGGGGCGCAGGTTCAGTATGGCTGATATAAATGGTCATCTTTTTACTCACCGGGTTCCTGAAATGTAGCCCCGGCTCGGATTCCGCCTTCAAAAGCAGCTTTGTTACGACACTCATCTTCTTTCGGTTGTTTGTATCAAAATTGCTTAAAGCCCCATCATATCGCACACGGGGACAGTGAACCCCCCAGTTGTTACCCCCCCCCCTCCCGCGTCTGGCGCGTGCGCCCTCTCTTAAAACAGTTGCCAAGAAAGACAGAGAAACATTCCGTCGCAAACATTCCCCCCCTCCTTTGATTTAAAGTGAATGATCTACCGTTCACCGCTGAAGGGAAAACAATGAAAATCTGAGAGTGAATGTGACAGTGTGGATCTCTCTCTCACTCTGTCTCTGGTAAGGATTAGAGGAAGGTGGGGCGTAATAAGAGACAAAAATAAATCATAATTTATTCTTGTAGGGAGAAAAAAGATCTCATAGGATGAAGCATATATATACATATATATAACTAATTTTAGGTTTTATTATTATTATTTTTTTTTAATTTTACCGAAAGCGTCTAATTTTTATGACTCTCTGTAGCACTGTTTCCGAACTTTTTTTCTTTCACGTACCAATTTCTTAAGATTTACATTTCGGATTAACATCATTTCTCACAATTACGTCCCTCGTCCTCACTATCCCCTCCATTCAACTAGATATATATATAAACACATTTATTACTTACTCATCATACATAGTGTAGGGTGTCTTGGAATCGTTTTGAAAATTGAAAAAAAAAAAAAAAAAAAAAGAAAGAAAGAAAGAAAGAAAGAAAAGAAAAAATTGACGGATTTACACGTTTCAAACACTAACGAAAAAAAAAACCCCACAACTGTGCCGCAATTTGTTGCAGACAACTTTGTAGCTTCAGGGAGAAGAATCTCCGCTACTACATTGCGAAAATAAACTTCACAATCAGGACTGTAATTTTAACCGGTCAAAATCGATTTTGACCAGGACACTGGTTAAAAATGCTTTAAACTTTAAGGTCAAAAGTGATCAAAACTTAAAAATTATCTTAATTTTAATGATTAATTTTTCTTTGCAATTAAAAGTAACTTAATAAGTAATAACAGTGCAGTTAAAAAAAATACACTAGCAAAATAATGAGGTTCATTAGTAAAACATGTTTATGCAATGCAATAAGAAAGATAAAAATTTAATAAATAGTCAAGTATGAGTATTACTCGTGCTCTGAGTATTCCGCATAAAAAACATATGTATTACTAACCCCTTGAAGACGAGTGACTGGTATACGTGCCACTTAAAATTCTCACAATTTTTCCCTTTTCCCACCAATTATTTTTTATTGTAAGTTTACTTTATTTAATTGGAGCATTTTTGAGATTCAACTAGAGAAAATTTTCTGATTTGAAAAACAGATGATTAAAGATTAAAAACTAAGCAAAGTGCTATCGTCGCTAAGGAGTTAATTCCATTACTAAAAGAAAATCGTTGCTGAAAGAGTATTAAGACTTTGTAAAAAACTATACAAATAAGGGTTGGTTATAGCTGAATATATTAGAACAGTATGATTGGGTATAACATAAAAGTTCAAAGAGATATGAAGCCTAAATAATATCAAATATTGCTATTCTGTATGGCTCTTTTTTATTTTATATTTATCTACTTATACGGAACTTAACTCCGTACTGAGAATAAAAGGTAGTGCATAATTAAACTTCATTTGTCATTTCATAAAACTAAATTCAGCGTAGTAATAAACCATTTTTTTTTCATTGTAGCTAACAGAAAACCCTTGTTCAATGTTTAAATTTGGCATTATACTTAAGGAGCTTGTGTAGAAAGGAGCTGTCAAATTTGCAAAGCCGCTTTGGCCCTTGACGTGTTTTTCCAGATTAGTTTTTAATTATCTCTTAAGTCCACAAGATTCGTACTGAGAAACCCACTCAATGCAATTGCAAATCCCATATTATTTATAAAAAGTTCGCATGCATAAGGAATTTTTTAAAAAATTAGGCATTTTAATATCGAAAATTTCATAACTTAGTGGCTGTTATATCCGAAGTAAGAAACGCTTTGTATTAAATAAGGCAAGTAATACTTTAAAAATAAACCCTGGTACCAAAATAGATATATTTTTTAATTATTTATGCGTACGAACTCTGATTTATGTGATTAATTCTAATTAAATTAGTATGTTTGCAACAGTATGAAGTTTATTTCTTTTATACAGCTACTAAATATTGCATTACACAAAATAAATTATTAAAAGTTGTTATCTAGGCTTTAAAAGCTGATGGTATGCAGAGTACACCGACCGCGTCGTTTTTTATGTCCAAACCATCCTTGTCTTTAAGAGTTAATATCTCGGCTAATTACCGATTATTTTTTTTTCAAAATCATTATCAACAGTATTTTTATCCTTCTATTATGATAGCAACCTCCAACATTATTCAACATATTTGCTCAATGCCCACAAATCGAAATTTGTGTGTAACAGAAAAACGTGTTTTTCTCAAAAACTATGCAATCTAGAGTAATCGCTATAGTTTTCCTGAAAAGTTTAAAGTATCATCCATAACCTCTAATCTTTTCATAATTTTAGGTTCAGTAAATTCGGAATTAGATGGGGTAAACATATTTTTTCACTATATTTTCGACAATAACTCTGAAAATATAATACCTAAAATTAAAAGAAACATATTTTTGATTTCAGCATAACAAAAGCTGTCATAAGACACCCCACACGATATACTAAGAAAAGATTTTTTTTTTTTTACTTCAAATAAATTAATTAGCCTCCTACCCCCTAATATATTTGTAAATGTTTAATAATCTGTAAAAATGTGGATTAACTGTTTTTATTACTTCCCCCAATTTGAGCTCTCCACGTTTCATAATTTATGAGTAAAATGGCTGTGACAGACGGGCAGCACAGGAATGATCTTATAATAGTTCCACTTTCAATTTATAAGTACAGATCTCTAACAATTTGGAAATTGCACGTGAAGCGTAGCAAATGAGGTGCGTTCGTACGATAACGAAAATATAAAAATATCAATCTCATAAAACTGTAAATAATTACAATTGAAATGCGCACCAAACAATGTTCTCCCTATACCATTATGCAATGGAATACATTTGTGTGGCCTTGTAAATCAATAACAAATGTTCTTTGCACCACAGATTATGCAAAATGTATATTATAATATGTACTTTATAGATGCATATCAATTTTATTACGTTCGAATGAGTGTAACACCATTAAAATGCATTTGAAACATTTATCCCTATTAACCGTAATGTAACGGCATACTTTTGATTGTCCCTGTAATTAAACTAATGCATGCGATTTTGATAAAATTTGAAATAACTCGACAAAATTATGTAATAATTATGTATTTAAAATTTCCAACGATTAAAATGCATTTGAAACTTTTTTCCCCATTGACCGTAATGTAACGGAATCCTTTTGATTGTCCCTGTAATTGATCTCAGCATCCGATTTTCATAAAATTTGAAATGACTCGACAAAATTATGTAATAATTATGTATTTTAAATTTCAAACGATTCGGTTGGGTAGTTTTTGCGTTGTTATATGCGGACGGACCGACAGACAGACAGACACACAGACAGACGGACAGACGGACGGACTGAACGACAACAATAGGTGCTACGTATTTACATAATTACGAACGCACCTAAAAAGGAACCTTGCAATTGTAAAAATATAAACCAACTGCATAAAAGCATGAAAATGTGCTGCAGTTAAAAATACACGTTGTGGGAATACAGCATTTACTGGGGACTGTTTGTTGAGGAAGACACAAAGTATAGTTTTGATGACATACCAGCGCCCATCAAGGAGTTAATAGACACTTAATTTACCTGTGAATGCAGATTAACAGATTTTGCTTAATTTATTACTTTGCACTGTGATGTAGTTTATTGTTGCGCGAATTTTTTTTTTCTAAATTTAATCCCATTGTTCTTTTTTATCATTAAGGGGACATTGTACTCTTTGAAATATTTTTTCATTTAATTATTTTATTTTATGGCACACTAATAAATGGTTTTATAAAAGCAAATCATTCAAATAATAAAAATTGCAAAGCATGTGGTATTTTTTTAATTGAATTTTTTTTATATATTTAAGAAATTTTTCCAATTTTATCTCTTTTGCAATTTTGAATAAAACAAGAAAGAAAAAATTATGGGTTAAGCATAGATTATGAAGTTCTTTCCAACACATTACACTGTTAAAAATAAATCTGTGAATTCCAGGTGAAACTACCGGCAGCAATGTAGCCGAACTGTTACCGTTCCGTAAGTAGATTTACCGTTGTGGGACATACAAGAAAGGAAAACTCCGTTTGAAGAAGCGGTAACTTTCTGTTACAAAGTCTGATTTTTAATGATAGTAATTTAATATAATTTTTAAAATTAATAAATCGAATAATCGTCAAAGAATTCGAAATTACCGAGTGATTTTAAGCTGCTATGTTATTTTACTTATTATTATTATTGCACAATTTAGTTCACGCCGTCCTCAGGATCGAACTCGGGACCTTTTGATAGCGGAATAAATCCTTACTAACCGAGCCAAAGCTGCTGATGCCGGGTTGTACAGAATATGTCTTTTATGAGTTAGTGGGAAAATCTGTTGTGCTTTTTAAAGATTTCCTTTCAGATATATTCCTTAGAATATTTGTAAACGGTTTATTTTATTTTATTTTAGACTGATGCATAATGCTTATTATTTTTTAAAATCAATTTTTCTTTTTAAATAGTTTAAATTAAAAAAATCACTGTTTAAAACCACTGTTTATTTATTTTTATTTTTTTATTTTTGAATGAATGAATGAATGAACGAATGAAAAAAACTTTTTATTAACAACTTTTTTTTTAGAAAAATAATGTTATAGACAATTTTTTGAAATTGTCGTACACTATTTATTTATTTATTTATTTATTGGCTAATTAATTAAAAGATTTTTTAATAAGAAATAAGAGAAAAATGTAACTTAAAGGGGACTTTTTATGTTTTCATTATTTCTTGTCGCCAGTGGGATACCAACCCACAATCTGCGCTCGCAGGCAATTAGCGGTATAGTGCCTTGACCACTCGGCCACGGAGCCCCTTACACAACGGAGTGTCTCCGTTTTTTGTTTTTATTTTCACCCGTTTCGTTATTTACAGGAAATATGGTGGAATTTGCTGATTTGTAACGGATAATGCCCTTTTGTTGTGAAAAGGGACTTTTTCTGTGAAATTCAGGAAAAAAATATTCGTGAATTTCAGAATTTTTTTAACAGTGTAGAATAATGCAGGAAAACTGCATTGTTTAAAAAATTAAAATATTCCGTCTCATTTCACCATATGGAAATGTATAACGTATTTAAAAATCGAATTGTTCCCATCTACGATCGGAAAATTATGCGATTTTTTAGCAGACCTGTATATGATACAGAGATTTGTATTTATTATCAACATGCATTTCAAAATTTAGTTCATATAAGTGACACATATATTTCAGAAAATTGTCCTTCATTAATTTTCTCTAATAAGGAAGAATGGGATATGAATACTGTTGCTGATACTGATGGCTCTGTATATGAGATATAGAATTTTATGTAAAAAACTAATTAAATTTAAAAGCGCATATTGAATTATAAAGCGTACTCTCCCAGCAATTATTACGCAAAGACCGTACGTAACCGATTTCTTTTGTGTGTTTCTGTAAATTAATGCTATGAATGCTCTGTTTTAACGTGATTGCAGTTAAATTCAGTGATTTATATTAGTTTCAATACATTTGAAATATCACGATGTCATCAAAATACTCCCCAAACGATTTTTCCCCATATACCATAATGTAATAAAATTCTTTTGCGTGTCCTTGTAAATGAACCATTATCATAATACTTCATATGCAATACCAAACATGCTTTGGTGAACCTAAATACGTTTTATCAATTGCATGAAAATCCAAGTCTATTTACGGGAGTTAGAGCATGGACTGACTGACAGACAAGCTGAATGCAGAAGCACTTTTCAACTTTGCTAAAAAATGCTAAAAAAAAAAAAAAAAAAAAAAAAAAAAAAATCAGGCGGTTTATTTAAAACAAGTAAGTTAAAACAGTTTTCTTCGAAATGATGACTTAGTCGACAGTGAAACGTGCATTTATTGGTTAACATTTCACCGCAAATTATATTGAGAGGAATTAAGAAATTAAAAATTTTTCATTTCGAGTGTAATTTTTCGATTTCTAACATTAATCTACATTTAATTTCTCATTTTTATCGCATTTTGTAAGCGGGAAATAGAGCTATAGTAGAAATCAATGACTGTACCGAATTATTTTTACAAATAATAAAATTTAGTTTATTAAAATAGTAATTCAGGTTGTTAAAGGTAGTTGTTAATTTATAAATATGTTTGAAACAAAATAATCTGTTCACATTTCTTTTTCTTTTTTTTCCGAAAATTCCCTGGTTGAAATAGTTTGGTTTCATTCAAATTTACTTTATCGTCTAAAGCGGAATACAGTTTGGAAATTTACGGTCTAATACATATACATGCCACAAGCAATCCTTCCTTTCAGTGGCGAAGCAAGCGAGCGGCGAAGGAGGCGGTCCGCCCCGGGTGTCACCCTGTAAGGGGTGATATTATATATTAGTATATATACATAATATTATAATATTTTATAGAAAAATTCTGAAATAAAATGAAATTTCTAGAGTCCGGCTCATAAGAGTTAATTTTCTCTTCTTTAAGCATGTGAAATTCAATACAGAATGGGGTGTCTAAATACCAGGGAACAAAAACAAACCTATCCAACGAGTGGGCAGCAAAAAACAAACTAAAAAAAAAAAAAAAAAAAAACTTTTTTTTTTTTTTTTTTTTTTTTTTTTTTTTTTTTTTTTTTACAGATAATGACAGCGTTGACTTATGTGGACTGTGGGATGAATAATGAATCATTCCTGTTTATATATATATATATATATAAACCGGAGGGCGAAAGGTAAATAAGAATGATATGGTCAAAATTGATTTACGAAGACTATTTACACACTGTGCGGGATATCGACGCATTTATGCATCATTTGTAAAACTATCGTTAAGGAATTCTAAATTCTCCGCAGAAAGTTTGAATAATTATTTTTGTTTATTAAAACGAATTATATTTTTTTAACAAATGAATGAAAATTAATATTAACAATTTTCTGGTGCAAACACAAAATTTCTGAATAAAAAACCTAACAGTTTTGGGAACACTGTTTTCGGCCTGCAGTGTTAATAAACCTTACAAAACTATTTTTTTTAATGAAAAATTCATTACACAAATTCAATACACTTATTTTTGCTATGTTATTATTAGTTATATTACAATATACAAATTCAATATATTTATGTTTGAATTTTTCTGTATTATAACCACAGAAAATATTCTCACATTAGGTTTATAATTTCAGGACATATTGATAAAAATGTAATTTAACTTTAGAAGCTCTTAATTTTAAATATTTATAATTCAAAAACGTATTATCCAAATGACTTGAAATTTTGTTTCTTGTCATAATTTGAATCGAAAATTTAAAATACAGTGTCGAAATCGGGTGTTGTCATTGAAAAAAGAATAAAGTTTTGTGTTTTTAATTTGTAGATGGTTCCATAAGAAAATTTTATATGCATCATTTAAAAGTAGATTTTATTTTCCAATCATTTGGTACTAATAACTTTCTTCTATTATAATTAATTGTAGAGTTATTAGCGGATGCTTCCTTTTTCCCCCCTCACGACTGTACCTACTATATTATATAGCAATAATATAAGGATATTTTTTAAATGTTAGCACAAAATCAAAAAATTAGTATTATTTTTCTTTTTAAACACTTAACTGCTCAATATTTTTGAAAAAAAAAAATTCCAAATAATGCCTATTTTTTACGTCTTTTATAGAGTTTTTAATTTTTTATCACCGGCTTTTCAAAACAGAAATTTTTGCTTAATTGCATAAGAAAAATACTCAGATAAAATGATGAAAATTTTACCATAAAAATTTACTGGTGAGAATAATAAATCATGATTTAAAATCATTTACCTGTAAGTGGTACGTTTAAATCATGATTTGCAAAAACACGTTGCCCGTATGACATACGGGGAAATCAGGGAAGCGGTTAAAAGTAGATTTTATTTTTCAATCATTTCGTACAAGTAACTTTCTTCTATTATAATTAATTGCAGAGCTATTAGGAGGTATTTGCTTTTTACCTCCCACGACTGTACCTACTATCTGGCAATATAATGATATTTTTAAAATGTTAACACAAAATCAAAAGTTCCCCCCTTTTTTTTTTTTTTTTTTTTTTTTTTAACTATTTGGAAAATAGTTGTTGTCCTCGGTAGAGAATTAGAAATCTAAAGTAGGGTAACATCCCCAGTAATTGGCAGGCACCAGTGATTGGCACATCCTACAACAATGCCCTAAAATAAGATTTATATCCAGTCTTTTAAAAATGCAAGACCATATACCAGTTATATGCTCATTTACTTTACAGATTATAACTTTGATTTATGTTACTAAATGACAATAGTGCCTAGGAAAGAGAAACAATTATGCCTTGTATCAAATTAGCCATTTTTGTCGCAAATGATTCTTCTCTGGCTTAAGAAAGGCATGCATTTCAATTTATTATTATCTGATTTATAGTATATTTTAAATTTTAATTGACAACAGTTTTGTTTAGATGAAAAGAGTTACTTTAATTGTGTAAAAGTCTATGTGCCAATTACTGGTGATTAGAGCAATTTTTTATAAATATATTTTTATAAAAATACTTTTTCAAATATTTTTGCTTTTAGTGGGCAAAATAGATGCACAGAGATGCACGCTTTGATTTAAAAATATTTGCAAGTAAATATTTTATTTCTTGGTAATGGAAATAAAAGTAAGTTTAAAGACAAATCCTTAATGTGCCAATTACTGGGGATGTTACCTTATATCTGAATCTTTTTATTGGTTGAATTCCGGTCAATATTTATTTTATTTTATTCGTTTTCTGATTGGTCCACGTTTAATGTCCAAAGATGGAATACTTCTGGTCCCACAATGAACAAAATAATAATAATAATAATAATAATAATAATAATAATAATAATAATAATAATAATAATAATAATAATAATAATAATAATAATAATAATAATAATAATAATAACATTTTTAAAAATAATAATTTGAAAACTAATTGTGATAAAGAATTCAAACAAGTTTTATTTAAAAGTTCATTTATTTTTCTATGCAACGGTGTAAAAATTTAAATTGAGCGATGTTTAGAAGTTGAAAAATTTGCAGTTCCGAAAATTGTAAAACTGAAATTTCATTTAAAATTTGTTTATGATTGATCCAGGAATATTAATGTTTAATCCATGGTATACGCAATATATGACTGTGTTATTACATAAGCCATGTTTTGATCATCATAAAAATCTAAGTTTTAAATAAAGAATCTATTTTAAAGTCTAAAAGTTTAGTTTTTGAAAATATCTTTTTCCAAATAGTCGTTGTAATTTGTAAAATTCTTTTTTTTTTTTTTTTTTTTTTTTTTTTTTTTAAGGCTACACAGTACTCTAAAAATGACAAAAATATCGAATGTTTTTTTATTGAATTTTTCAGTGGTCCATATGGTTGTGAACCATGACTAGAAATTGTAGATCTGAAATCGAAATAATTTTAAGGATATTTGAACTTTTCTGAGTATCAAATGTGACAGTTGAGGTTAGTTTTGATTTTTATTGTGATTTTGAAGCAAATATTCTTTTAATTATACATTATATAATAAAAATAATTTGTAATATAATAATAAAATTAGAGATGGAACGAATATTCGGCCACTATTCGGTATTCGGCCTATTCGGCCCTTTTGCCGAATATTCGGTCGGCTGAATATTGAAGGCTTGTTGGCCGAATGCTTCGGCCGAATACCTGTAGCCGAATGTTTAGAGATATCTCGCCGAATATTTCTAAAATCTCGCCGAATATTGAAAGATATCTTGTCAAATAAATTTAGGATTTAAAGAATTTTGATTCTTGCAATTTTTTTTTTCTCTCTAATCCAAATTGGTTACTTTCTGGCACGTTCATGAAGTCATTTTCATTCTTACTTACAAAATATGCAATTACTTAGATACTAAAAAATATATACAGCCTTTCTGTACTTCCTATAAAAGTTAGTGGTATTTTAGAAAATGCTGCCCAAATTGGAGATTCAATTGTACGGGAAATGTCTTCATTAGAGAATGATATATTACAACTCAAGATATAAAAACACTTATAGAGAGAAAAAAACACACTGCCTTATTTAAAGAAAAAAAAAAACCTTAAATATTTATTAATGTCTGCAAATTCCATGCACACATAAAAGACTCTTATGAAATTCATAACTTATTTTCTATAAAGTAAGAAATGAAAATTTTCATTCACTAGGTGTATTAACGAAAATTCATTTTTAAGATTTAATGATAAATATCACTATTCCAAGTACAATGGTATATCTGAAAACAGAACTCGTGTCAAACTAGATACTCATTAGATGACTCAACTTGCTTATGAAGATGGTTTTATAAATATTTAAATGTAAATTCTAAATATTAAACAAAATAATTTCTTTATTCTATAGTTTTCACTTTAAATAATTATTTGTGTAATTAATTATTTAAATATGTAACATTATTATGTATATATTTTTAATTTACATCTTCCAACATACATATGTGTTATCGATTTCTGTTTATCCTTTTAATGCTTGTACAATAAATGGAATATTGAAGTTGAATATTGTATGCGTATATTCAAATGTCAAAGATTTTAACATATGCATTCTACTTTAAGCATAACTTTTACTTTAACGTAATTTGTAATTTAAAGCTTGGCAACTGATTTCAGTCTCATTCTAAGAAAATTTTTTATCATTAGGAACACAAATTCTCAATGATAAAATTTACTACATTAAAGGATATTTCAGAAAATATCTCCTTGTGAGTTCTGAGAGAGATTAAGAATATTATTGATTTTGAATGCAAGAAAGGGTAAAAGTGTCATTTTATAGTAAAAGTGAAGTACATTTTTCATATTTTAATGGAAATATCTTATCATCTTGACTTACTGAAAATCACTTTGATGTACATTAAGATAAAAGTATGTAATGCAGTTTCATACTTTTTTTTTTTTTTTTGTTAAAATAAGTTTTTAAAATTTAAAAATAAATTTAAAAGAACATTTAAGAGTACTAATGATTAATGAGCTCCTATTTTTAAATTATATATAATCAAACGTTATTTTCTTTATTGGAAAAAAAATTTGGTATTCAGCCGCCGAATTTTCGGTATTCGGCTAATCGACCTAATCACAATTTGTCCCATCCCTAATAATAATATAAATAATTTATGTAATAGAAATAGCTTAATTTTTAATTTGCATTATTTATTATTATTATTAGTGTATTTATTATCATTGTTTTGTATAAGTGTATCGTCTTTACAACTTTTATGAAAATGTAAGCTAAATCTTAGCTAATCTGTCATTGTCGCTACCATTGTTATTAATATTGTGCAGAAAAACGGTTTTTTCATTAGGTAAGCTGTAAAAATCTAATAAAGAAATTTCAAACAGTGAATATTGTGAAAAAATTGCGTTCTGATTGCATAGAATGCATTGATTTGACATTTTTCTTGCTTTAGATTTCCTGCAGACAAATAATTTTTCAGCTTACAATGCAATATTTTAAAGATTTTTCGAAGTAAATTATTAGAATTTCGAAATTTCAAAAATTTAATTTAAAAAAACTATGAAATATGGTACTTTAAACCGAAAAACACATTCTGTGGCAGCAATCTAAAGCGAGAAAAATGCCAAATCAAAGCATTCTATGCAATCAGAACGCAATTTTTTCAAAATATTCATTGTTTGAAATTTCTGTATAAGATTTTTACAGCTTATCTAATGAAAAAACCGTTTACCGCATATTAGTATCGATCTTTGTTTTTGAGAAATTTAATTTTGAAATCAGGGTGTTATTTGCTGGACACCCTGTATATATAAATTACAGCGCTACAAACATTTTTAGTTTTTGTTTTATGCCTTAACAAACTTTTAATGAATTTTTCTCAAACTTTTATTTTTGTTTATGTTAATATTTGTTATTCCCAAGGCTATTTTTCTGTTGCAAATAGAGTCTTGAATTTTTTTGTAGACATATATATATATATATATATATATATTTACTACAATAATTAATATGGATTTAAGTCTGAGGATTATAGTTTTTTTTTCTTTTTTTTTTTTTTTTCTTTAATGTCAAAGTTAATATTTTCAAAATTTTCGTACTTTTTTCAGGTTTTGCACTACAAAATAAATAAATAAAAGTTACATATTTAGATCCATACTAACTTTTGTTCCCAATAATCCAATGAATATAAATAACAAATCACTTAAAATAACTAAAAATTATTAAAAATGTTACAAAAGTTTTTAAAAACATCAAATTTTTCAATTTTTTAAAATTTAAATAAAATGGTGATTGCTAAAATATGTTTTTAAAGACTAGAATCAGTTTAATTTTATAATCTGAAATAAAGTCATTAATTATTTTTAACTGTCTCCACATTTTTTTTTTTTTTTTTTTTTTTTTTTTTTTTTTTTTTGAAAAAGGTTATTGTGTAGCCTTAAAGTAAACTGAATGTATTCAGGCAGCGATTAAATCAAGTAGAGCAAATAATATTTTATTTATTATTATTTTTTCCTTCACAACAAACATACTCAAAATATTTATTAAACCTCAATGTTTTCCCACGAATTTCATTGTGAAGCCAATTATAGAAAGTGATTTGCCCTAGAAAATCGCGGAAGATTTCCCCCTCCACGCGTGTCTATTTTGATTCTTGAAAAAAGTTTACTTCGTTTGGGTGAGATCCGGGTTGGCAGACAACAGATGGAGTTCTCCGCTTCTCTATTTTAGGTTAGTGTCGATGTCTTTTGTTTCATCACAACAAGAGGGTGGAAATATTAACAAGACCATATTAAGACCAGCAAAAATAGAGAGACGGAATTTGTAATTTGTTCTAGAAAAACTCTGAAACCCTTTTCTAGGTGCGTTCGTAGTTATGTAAATATGTAGCATCTATAGTCGTCGTTCAGTTCGTCCGTCTGTCTGTCGGTCCGTCCGTCGGCATATAATAACACACAAATTATCCAACCGTATCGTTTGTAACTTAAAATGTATTTTTTGCATAATTTTATCGAGTTATTTCAAATTTTATGAAAATCAAATGCGTACTTAAATTACAAAGACAATCAAAAATATTCCGTTACATTAAATCAATAGAAAGAAAAAAAAACCGTTTCAAGTGTATTTTAATGATGTCACACTCTTTCGAACATAATAAAATTAATTTGCATCTATGAAGTATATACTAAAATATACATTCTGTACAATGTGAGGTGCTAAGAATATTTTTTATTGATTTACAGTATCACACAACAGTATTCCATTACATAATGGTATTCCATTACATAAAACATTGTTTCGAGTGCGTTTTAACTGTATTAAACTATTTCACATTTTATGAAATTGATAAATGTTGCTGTAGTTTACTACAAGCTACTTCATGTATAATAGAAAGCAGATAGTATTTACAGGGACACACAAAAGATTTCGGATACTATACTGTATCCGAAGTACTGTATACTATTATATCAAGATCTCAATATTTTAACATTTCGTCGAATGCACCTTATTTGCTAGGTTTGGAGTACAATTTCCAGCTTGTTTAAAAAAAGTGGAGTCTACGCGAGGTATTCGGTAAATTTGAGGAAAAGTTTTTAAAAAAGATAACTTTAAGAAGTGGTAGAGTATATTATAACAAACTTTTTTTTTTTTTAAATGAAAAGCGTGGGTTATCAGGTAGAAAAAGAAATAAGCAGACAAGGCCCTGATTTTCATCCGCACTGAAAAAAAATGGTTTCTCAAAATTGAGTGGAAAGTACTCAATTTTAAATGCTTCACACACTCAAAGTAGCTACGATCCAAAAGTACTCAAAACTCAGAAACACATGTTCTCATTTTTGATTTCATGGTTTCATGTTCAAATATAAATTGCTGGGACCTTCCCCCCTTAACTTACAAATAAAAGTAAAAATATGCTGATATTTATTTCTTGCTCAAAATTATTATCAATAAACAATTAATTATTTACTAAGAAAAATAGCAAAATTATTAGCAAAATACACAAATCGAATATTTTTATGACAAGAGCATTATTTGCACGCATTTTTAAATTATTTTAAAATATTGTTCATAATTTAATATTTACATTAATAAACCTCTTTTATCTGCTATTAATGACATAAACCATAATACAGGGTTCAAAATTATCGTTTGTTTGGATTTGATAACATGTGTTTCAAAATTGAGAAAGCATAATGTGTTCATTTTTTATCCAGACATGCTTAATTCGATATGAGTACTAGAGGTCTGCACGGGCCGAAATTTCCAGGCCCGGGCCCGGCCCGGCCCGAACGAAAGAAATATTGGCCCGATCCGGCCCGGCCCGAAAGTTAAAATTTCGGCCCGAGCCCGGCCCGGCCCGAACGAAAAAATAATGGCCCGGCCCGGCCCGAACAAAAAAATAATGGCCCGACCCGGCCCGGCCCGAAAGTTAAAATTTCGGCCCGAGCTCGGCCCGGTCCGGAAAAAAGTTTAAAATTCGGCCCGAACCCGGCCCGGCTCGAGTGAATTTCTACAGTACACTGATCTTTAATCTTATGGAATAGTTCTGACCAAAGAAAATTATATTAGTCTTTTTTTTTTTTTTTTCATGTTTATAATCTCCATTTATGCAGAAGTGCCGTAGGCTGCGATATTTATGCTTTTAAATGAATCTTTGTTAGTTGTATGTAAATGTTTCAGTTATCACTAGTATTATTAATCCATATTCCCCGTAATGGAGACAAAAAATCGAAAAAGCGGTATATGGTAAAATTCCCAAAGACGAAATCGCTTTGGAACGAAAAAAAAAAAATGCATTCCCTTCTTAAGAGATGTAAATGTTTAATACATTTTTTTTTCTCCCGTATTGTTGTATTCATTTTGTATGGATGAACATTTTAAAAGACACTTTCAGTTTTCAGTTTAAAAAAAAATTCCGTCATAATCATGTTTTTTTTTTTTTTTTTTTTTTTTTTTTTTTTTTTTTTGTGTGTGTGTGTGTGTGTGTGTGTGTTTAATTCTATTTTAAAACGCCTAGTAATCTACGATTCTTTAAAAGGAATAAATTCTAATGTTTAATTGTAGAATAATGACGGCTTAAAAAAAAGTATATGCTTTTTTTGCAGAAATTTTTGGATAAAGCCAAATATTACTGATTTATAAAAAGTCGAGAAAAGGATTTTCATGTAGGAAGATTCAATAGGAACTGATTATTTTGGTCCATGAAAACTAGGAAGAATGGAATCAGTCTCGGCTTCGTACGGGAAAAAAAAGTTAGGCCCGGCCCGATACTCCAGCAAAAAAATTAAGGCCTGAGCCCGGCCCGGCCCGAAAGGATTAGTGACTAGGCCCGGCCCGGCCCGAGTCTTCAGAAGTAAGGCTCGAGCCCAGCCCGGCCCGGCCCGAATGCCAGTATTGGAAATCGGCCCGAGACCGGCCCGCGGGCCGGGCCGGGCTCGGGCTTCGGGCCGAGGCCCGGCCCGTGCAGACCTCTAATGAGTACATCGACTTACTCATTTTTGAGTATTTCATTTTTTTCAGTGCGCAATTTTAAATACAAGCAGGAATTCTGCTTTTTTAGAATTTAGTGTCGCGCCCGATGAGAGAGGGAAAATGAAAAATATTGATGTTATTAGGAGGTCGAACTCGCCGGATTTCGACGAAAGAAAATGCTAAAGAAAGAATTGTTTCAATAATCTATATAATAAAAGCCTAGCAGAAGTAATTTATTCCATTTTTCATTATTGGGTGAAAAAAGTCCTGGCCAGGATTCGAACCAGGGATGTATTGGCTGAAGCCGCCAATGCTCTACCAACTGAGCCATCCCGGACACGAACACTTTTTTCACCAATAATGAAAAATGGAATAAATTACTTCTGTTATAATTAATTTACCGATTGAATAATCGTGCTTAAAATTAATCTAATGTAATTTCGTATGCAGCGATTTTCTGCAGTTCCATATGCTGACCTTCGATTTACTCTGTGGAGCTGATCCAGAGTATCAGACCAGATAAAGTGATCGTTGAGGTTAATTGGGTGAAATAGTCCTCTAGTGTTCGTGTCCGGGATAGCTCAGTTGGTAGAGCACTGGAGGCTTCAGCTAATACATCCCTGGTTCGAATCCTGGCCCGGACTTTTTTCACCCAATAATGAAAAATAGAATAAATTACTTCTGTTATAATTAATTTACCGATTGAATAATCGTGTTTAAAATTAATCTAATGTAATAAAAGCTTAAGTCATATGACTGTCATCAACAGTTCCGGGCTGACCACTTCACTTTTTACATGCCAAATGGCCATTTGGCAATATGCGAGAAAAGGGAAATGTCTGTAAAATGATGATTGAGAAATTCAATCGAATGCCTTTAACCGAGAACTACTGTAAATTTACAAAGAGTCTCGATTTTTTTTCTGTGTTTTTGCAGAAAATTTAAACAGTGCACAGTTGCACTTGTAAAATTATGTAGGTCAGTGCGACAATTCAAAATGATGCCCACTCATACCCTTTTCCCCGACCTATTAAAAATAAATATGTGAATTCACGGTGAAAGTACTGGCAGCAAAGTAGCCGAACTTTTGCCGTTCCGTTAGATTTTCCGTCTTGGAAAATAAAAGAAAGGAAAACTTCGTTTCAAGAAGCGGTAACTTTCCGTTACAAGGTTTGATTTTTAATGATAATAATTTAATTTAAATTTTAAAATTAGTGAACCGAACAATCGGCAAAGAATTCTAACTTTCCGAGTTGCCATATTATTTAATTTAGTTTATCTTTTATTTAATTAATTTCGTGCTTTGTATAATTTACTTCAAGTCATTCTGAAGATCGAACTCGAGATCTTTTGGCAGCGGAACAAGTCCTTATTGATTCAGCCAAAGCTGCTGATGCCAGTCTGTACAAAGTATGTCTTTTATGAGTTAATGGGAAAATCTGTTGTATTTTTCAAAGATTTCCTTTCAAATATATTCGTTAGAATATTCGTAAGCGGTTTATTTTATTTTATTTTAGTCTCATGCATAATACTTAGTATTTTTTAAAACCAATTTTAATTATTTAATTAGTTTAAATAAAAAAAAAATCACTGTTTAAAATCACTAAATATATATATGTGTGTGTATATAAATTTTTATTAATTTTTTACAAAAATAATGTTACAGACAAATTTTTGAAATTATCGCACAGAATTTATTTATTTTTTGGGAGGCTAATTAGTTAAAGATCTTTTTAATAAGAAATAAGCGAAAATTAACAGAAAAAATGTAATTAAAAGGGAGTTTTGTGTTTTCATTATTTCATGGCGCTAGTGGGTTTCTAATCCACAATCTACGCTCTCGGGCGTTTAGTGGCGTGGTGCTTTGACCACTCGGCCAAAGAGATCCCCAGGTAATGGAGTGTCTCCGTTTTTAGGTGCGTTCGTAATTATGTAAATACCTAGCACCTATTGTTGTCGCTCAGTCCGTCCATCTGTCTGTCCCTCTGTCTGTCTGTCCGCATATAACAACGCAAAAACTATCCAACCGAATCGTTTGAAATTTAAAATACATAATTATTACATAATTTAGTCGAGTCATTTCAGATTTTATGAAAATCGGATGGATAGATCAATTACAGGGACAATCAAAAATATTCCGTTACATTACGATCAATGGGGAAAAAAAGTTTCAAATGCATTTTAATGGTGTTACACTCATTTGAACATAATAGAATTAACATGAATCTATGAAGCATGTTCTAAAATATACATTCTGTACAATCTGTGATGCAAAGAATATTTATTATTAAATTACAGAGCTACACAAATGTATTCCACTAAATAATGTTAAAAGGGAAAACATTGTTTGGGGCGTGTTTTAATTATATTAAACTACTTCACATTTTATGAATAAGATATACGTTAATGAAGTATAATAAAAATTACTCCCAGGAACACAAAGATTTCGACCACTATACTGTATCCAAAGTATGCTCTACTATATCAGCAAGATCTGAATATTTTAAAACTTCGTTATCGTACGAACGCACCTCTTTTGCTACGCTTCACGTGCAATTTCCAACTTGTTTCTTTCTATTTACATCCTTTTCGTTATTTTCAGGAAATATCGTGGAGTTTTCAGATTTTTAACGGAAAATATCCTTTTGTTATATGAAAAAGGAATTTTTCTGTGAAATTCGGGAAAAATATACCCTGAATTTAAGATTTTTTTAACAGTGTAGATGCCTTTCAGTGATGTTTGAAGCCTTATTGCATTTTTATTTTTATTTTTTTCGCTCCATATGGTAACATTCCTATATTAAATTTCCAGACAAAATCAAAATTCATCGGTAAAGAGCACTTGACGAAATCCCTAAATAAAAATTCAGAGAGATTCGGAATGCCACAGGTCTGTCTGAATTTTTATTGGGGAAATTTCAAATTCTGTCCAAGTAATTTTAAATAGTTATTATTGTTTGTAATAATTATCAAGATGATAAATACTCCACAGACACACACACACAAAAAAAGATATTTTAAAATTTCCGGACGATTTTACGGAAATTGTATTTGTAATCGAGACGCCAGTACAATTTACTGTTTTTTAAAGAAAAAATTTCCAAAAATTACAAAAAAAAAAAAAAAAAAAAAAAAAAAAGGAAAACTTTTTGGAATTTAATTTACGGAAAACTTTTCGTTTAAAATACATTAAATTGCACAGCATCCTGATTATCAATACAATTTCCGTAAAACCGTCCTTTTTTTTTTTTTTTTTTTTTTTACAGTGTAGTGAGAAGTCGGTTTTTTGGTGATGATGTCACATCTCGTATCTTCTGACTTTTCTTCAGTGTTTCAATGGCAACACTCCAGTCCGTGGTACTTCAATGACGATGACAGACTCCCCCCCCCCCTCCCGGGCACATTTCGCTGCAGGAACTAGTGGAATACAAATCACGGGTTTCTTTTCATGCATATCTCTTTTATGCAGTCTGTCACTCACAGTAAATCTGAATAGTCGAGTTCCTGTTGCTGCAGTGAAATTCCTTGTAATATAAACTGACGTCAGTTGCCTGTTTCTTTTAGCAATCGTTGCAAAATAACAGTCCTGTAAATATATCGTTACACGTTTTTTACCGTAACTTGATTGTCGGCGCACATTACCAGTGTCTTTAAACTGTTTCCAGATTCGTGATATGATGCTTTTTCTTTACAGACTCTTAAGAGTGTCTGTCCTGCTTCTATTTTCTCTATCGCGCGCCGTTTCTCACAATCGATCAAATGTGTCCTGGACGACATATTCCACCTACTAGAACTAGAAACGAAACATTTTCCGACCTACAGGAACAATCCTTCAAATTAGACTTCACATCATTCACGTACTCTCTTTTTCATACATGAAACGAAAAAACGGGCTGAAAAATTTGCATATTTTTTGTAGCGAAGGATATACCCATTGCACTACGTGATAACATTGACATTGAGTTACCAACCAATCATTTTTTTGGAAATTACCTTAGTAGAATTAAAATTAAGCACCTTTTATAATTGTACCTTTAATTTTTTTTTCACCAGTTTATTTTGGTAGTGGTAATAAATAACCAGTCCCCTTTCCCCCCCCCCCCCCCAAAAAAAAAAAAATTATTTTTGTTAATTATAGGCAGCAGATTTAAAGTAATTGATAATATTACTCGTTATAAACTGAACAAAGATAAAGGTCACAAAACTCAGCAATGTGCCGTTATTGCGTTCTCGTAATTTAGTGTTTTTCCATAAATTCCAGCAACAAGGGGGACAAATAGTCCCACCGAAGTCCAAGATAATAAAGTTTTACGTTTAATCTAGCTACAGTAAATTTGTGTAAACTGAATTGAGAGTATATTTCAATCTTTCCGTCTCGGGACTTTAAAATGCTACCGTTTACGAGAGGATTCTGCGTTCACAGAAAACCTACCATAAAAGAATCACAATTGGAACAAGTTGCTTTTCAGCAGGGCCTGATTATATGCACGGGCCTTCGGGACCTTGGCCCTGGGCCCGCCAATTTCAGGGGCCCCAAATTATGTGGCTGATTTTTCCCCTTAATCAAATACTTTTGAAATTATATTGTTTTATAAAATATGAAATGTAAAATTTAAATATTCTGAATAATTCAATAAAATTAACCCAAATAACTGTGTCAACTCGTCAAATAAACCTCCTTTTTTTGTGAAAATGTCGCCAAAATGGGTAGGTAGGGGGGCCCAACTTTTTAACAGGCCCTGGGCCCAACTTCAGCTTGATCGGGCTCTGCTTTTCAGATAGATTTCAAACGTTAGCAAGCATAAATATATGCTTTCGTCTAATCTTGAATTGTTTTCCTTTGAGATAGGTAAATTTCACAGATTTACTATAATACCATAGATGCAACATCTCTTAATTATTCCGGAGTCTCATCGATCGAAGATTTGCATGGCCAAACTGGAAGAAATATATGAGAAAATATATCTTTCTTCTATGAAGTATATAATTAATTTTATTCTGAAATTTTTGTCAAAATAAAATTTCCGGTTGAAAACATGTTCATCTTGGATTTGACTCCGGAATAATTAAGAGATTTTGTCATCTATGTAATACACGTAGATTACTGCTCTTCAGAGGTGTGTACTATAGAGTGAATACAATTTAACAATTTTAATAGATACTGTGAAAACGGAAAATGTTTATGGCGAAAACCTGTCTAAAACGGAAAAGATTATAGTCCCGGCGAAAGACATACCTTTGCATTATACCTTCAAAGACAAACACTTGTCTAAAGCGGAATTTTCGATATTTTCTTTGAGATTTCGTTTTAGTTGTTTTACTGTTGTATCCATATGATTCAGTAAATCAGTTCTTTGTTTGAAGTTCAGACCCCTTGGCAACATCACTGAAAACAGAGGTTCTGGATCTTCATAATTAATCGATAGAATCTGAATGAAATTTGGTAAACTTTGAGATTTAGCGCAGGACACTTCGCCTTTTCATTTTAGTTGCAATCCGATAACTGGGGCCAAATTTGTTAAGAAGCAAGCTTTGAACTTTAACATTAAAAATGCATCTGAGCTCTACTATACAGCATACAGCACTATCGTGCTGTATGATATACGGTGTATCCCATCTGAATAAAGCCACCGTGATTTTGTATCGTAATTGGTCACGAAACAAATATATTAAGAGACGATATAGAACTCCATATTTACAAGAAGTAACCCGCTCCCTCACGCACTTGGCCAAAATAATAATAATATATATATATATAAAAAAATGGAAAAAAGTGCCCCGATGAAATAAAGCCACAACTCCAATATATTCGCGATGGTCACATGACTTGGAATAATCGATATGACATATCATGTATCAATACCTGGAAGACAGTAGTATCAATATTCCAGGCTCAATGATGGAGGCTTTCAGTTCTTCCTCAGATTTGAACTGTCTGACATTGGCATTTAAAGCTCTACTGATGTTAGATACCCCACATATTTTCTTGGGGATTGAAGTTGAGGTACTGGGAAGGCCTTTGCATTACATGTCCTCAATTATTCAAAAATCATTCCTAGGAACATTTTGCAAAGGTTATAGGGCGCTTTCCTGCTGGAAAATTCAACTTAGGCTACCAATTCTCTCTGTAATTAGCAATAAATGGGTTTCTAGCAATTCTTGGTAATCGGGAGCCAACATGCAGTCTGAGGGGAAAGCTAGGTTAAGTTTACCACCATAGTCGAAGCCTCCTAATGCTATTAATAAGTCTTCACCATGCTATGCCTTTTGGAGAAAATTTCATGTCATGCCAATAGAAAATAAGGCTACCTGAGTTATCCAAATTAATTTTTTTCTCATCTGAGAACTTGACACAAGATGCCGCTGACCCTTCCATGTTTGTTTATATTTGACCTCATTCACTCTGCATTGCTTGCGAATAGCTTACAATATAGGCTGATAGGCGGAGCCTTATTAATGGTGTTTGGAGGCTTCGACTATGATGGTGAACTTAACCTAGATTTTCACTCAGAAAGCATGCAGGCTGCTGATTATCAAGAAATGCTAGAAACCCATTTACTTTCATTTGCAGAGAAAATTGGTGGCCTAAGTCGGTTTTTGCAGCAGAACAACGCCCTATAATTTTTGCAAAAGCCTCTTAGAAATGGTTTTTGGATAATTGGGTATATGTCATTTAATGGTCTGTTCTGCCTTGTACACTATTTCAATTCTCAAGAAAATGCGCCGGGTATACTCAGTGTGTGCCTCAGTATACCCTGTATATGCCTGTGACAGACAGTTTAAGTCTATGGCAGAACTGGAGGCCGCCATCATTGAAGCCTGGAATAATATTGATGCCACTGTCCTTCAGAAATTGGCAAATGGTATGTCACATCACATATAAACATGGCGGATATATTGGCTATTGACAGTAGTGGCTTTATTTCAGCGGGACACTTTCACTATTCTCTTTTTTTACACATTTTTTCCCCCCAGATGGGGCAAGGAGTGAATTACTTCTTGTAAATATGTATTTATTTTATAAACTTCCTTATTATATTTGTTTCATTCCCACTGGTTTGTTTCCTGTCCAATTATGATACAACATCATGGTGGCTTTATTTCGGTGGGCACACTGTATATCCATAGATATGTATATAAAATACTGGTGCTTGGCTAATCGAAAAGTGCTATTTTTGTTATGTCTTTTAACTGTGTTACTGTGGGTGATTTTTTTAAATACATTTTTAACTTTACAACTAACTTTTTATGATATAATTCTGTCCTTTTCTGAAGTTTGTCTTGGTGCAGGATGGCCTCAACCTTTTATACAGCATTGGTGGTGCTTTAAAGACTATTGAAGAAAATTTAATATAAAATTTATTTACCATGTCAATTAAAAAAAAATTATTTTTCTTTCCATACAAAAAGCTCTGCTCGATCAAATTTAGAAAGCACAGAGAAAAAGTCTATAAAAAGATAAACATTTCCAAAAAATTGTAATTTTCATAATTTACATGGCTTTTCTTTCTTTAAATTATATGAAGCTTCTGCAAATGCATTTCAATTTATAGAGAGGATCATAATGTATTTCAATGCATTTTTTTTTTTTTTTATAAGAATTGGGATATTTCCAAAACAGTATTTCTAGTTAATTAATATAGTTATCTTTGTAAATACTTTATAAAAAAAGTTGTAACTACCGATTTATTTAGTGAAAAAACATACATACATTTCACATCATTATTATTTAAAAATTTCTGTATATCTTCAAATGTTAAAAAAGATAATTACTGAGAAGAAGCAATTTCTTGATAAATAATTCTGTAGATAAAGGTTTAAAGGAACTTTGTGTCAATAAATCTCAATCAACCAAATAATCCTTTCATACTCATTAAAAGAGCACAAAAATGATTTGAAATAGAATAAATAATTATTAAAGAGAAAAAAACTTTTTATTTTTTTCGGTAAGAGTAAATAAAATATCCAGTTTCAGAAAAATGAGACCGAGCCTGAGCCCAACTCAACTCTAATTTCAACAACTTTTGGCTAATATTTTTTTTTTTATTATTATAATTTTCTTTAATGTATCTGTTTGTAGGAAAATTTAATAAAACTTTAAACTTAAAAAAAAGAAGCAATTTATAATGTTTACTAGCAATTAGCCTTTTATTACACAAATATAAAATTAAGATTGACTCAAAATAATGATAATGAAATGTTCAAGTTCTTTAGAAAATAAGATGCAATCCTATTTTTCAAAGATGATTCTTTAAGTATTGTTCCATCTAATATATATATTCATTCTGCTATCCAATTTAGTAATCTTGATGTTTTTTCTTCATTTAATTTTGGTTTTATATGTGTTGGTAGCCCCAAATTTACATTATTTTGCTTTTTCATGGCAAATACGAAGATGAAACCACACACTTCATTTGTAGTTCCAAAGTATTTGGGGCCTGAAGATTCTGCTTTGATTCTACAAATTCCATTTGTATTCATTTTAATTATTTATTTTTTCCTCCATGTTCAATGTTCTATAAGTTATTAAATTCAATGGTTCATATATTGTAATACAATTAATGGTTATATATATATGTATATAAGAATGATTAACATATTCAATAAATCAAGTTAAACTTTAAGAAAAAGGAAGAAAAAAATGATCATTCTCATATAGACAACAAAAATTATTTATTGCACTGACTGTAACATTTATAGCTACATTACATCAAGAGATAAAGAGAGAAAATTGCAGAACATATAGGAAATTCTGAGACTATTTTTCCACCTAGTATTTGGCAAATATTATAATACAAAAAAAGAAGAGCTACTTTCTACTATTAGTATAATGCATTAATTAAAATAGGAATAAATTAAAGTATAAATACATAATTAAAAGTTTCCATTTTCGTCAACAAATATTTTACATAAATATATACACAAAATGCTCAAAATTTGCATACAACATTAAATATTACACATCTATATTTATGAACAATTCCATGAAATTTGTTTCAATTTACATTAATTATTTTTTATGCTGAAAATCTGAAATAACAATAAGACTAATAAAATTTGACATAAGGAAAAAACTGATAATTAATCAACATAATAATAATATTATTAAAAGCATGATTATTTTAGAAATATAACCTAAACCCAGAAATTTTAGAGAAAAAAATAACTAAAATCTGTTTAAAATGTTATTTATTCTTTTGACAAAAATAAAGCCTTGGGTGTTTCTTTATTTTCACACTTTTCTATATCAGAAAAAAGTGCAATAACTGCAATATAAACTGAAAATGTCTATAAAATACACTAATTTTTATGTTGACTTATCACACATTCATACATATAAATAAATGAAGTTACATCTATTCATCATGATATTGTTCATAAAAAAAGAAGGGAGGGGGAAATTAAAAAGAGGGAAAAACTTATAATACACATAGTTCTAGTAAACACACTGAATTTCAGCCACTTAGATAATTAATTTAAAAATATATACATTCTCAATATCACAAATCTTTGAAGTAATACTGCAAGCAATAACTGTTCTTTAAACTTCAAAATGTAAATAACATAAATAATATGCCAAGCACATTCATTCACCATTAAATATTCGAATATAGTTACAAATAGTGGTCAAATTAAAACATCTCAAACCAAAATTATCCTTTCTCCTACCAGCTTGGAAAAAATCTGCTTTTTCCACAGAACAGAATGAGACAATACCATTGTTCATAGTGCAATATGTTCTCTGTACAGGGTAATTCTTTAATTCTGTTTTGTATCAAATAACAAATAAAAATGAATCAAGCTAGCTACAACCTTAGAAATGATGTCAAGGTATTATAAAATTGAAACATGTTGCACAATGATATTCCTGAAAGCACCTCCTTACAGAAAACTATAGAATTAGCATTATTAGCTTATTTTTGATATGAGCTAAAAAGAAAAAAATAATTACAAAGTTGTAGAGCATCCTCGATTTAAAAAAAAATGCAAATTAGAATATAATTAACATGTAAAAATAACTTTATAAGGAACCCCTAAATGTAATCTTTTAAAACATTTTAATCACCAGTTTAAATACATCATTATTTGCATGCAGAAGTATGACATTATAGGCAGATGTACATCTACCAATAAATCTGATACATGTACACAAAGTACAATTTACTCAATGTGTTCATTACTGGCAGCAAGGCATAATGTATTTTCAGGGTTGCCACTCTAATCTTGAAAAAAAATTACCTGTATTTTCCCTGTATTGCAATGCATTTATTCCATGTTCAATGAGAAAAAATATATGCGTGTATGAAGGCTAATTAGAAATGTTATAATTTGCCATTACCAAATTCCCTGTGTTTTCCAGATTTCTTAGGATTTTTAAAGAAATTCCCTGGATTTTCCCTGTTTTGGGAGGAGATTTAAAATTCCCTGTGTTTTTCCGGTTCTACAGGTAGCGTGGCAACCCTGATTTTACATGTGTTCCACATACTGTTGAAACAAATTAGGCATATTTAAAATAATTTTCTTATCAAGCATAAAAGCCTTATAAAATCAGACTTCTGCATGCAATTAATATCATATTTAAAATGGTGACTGGATATAAAAAACATTCATTTTTGAGCTTTTAATAAAGTCACTTTTACATGTAATACATCATTTCATACTAAATTGACTCTACAATATAGTAGTAACTTTTTTTTTCTGGTACCCATTATTGTTTTGAGGTAGAAACCCTAACTCCACAGTTCACCACTAAGGATTGCTAATAGGTATATCTCATCATGTAGCACAAGCATATACTCATTTCACTTTGATATGCTGTTCATGGCTACAGCTGACTCAGTTCTTTTAATTCAAAACAATTAAAATCTAAAAAATTAATGCAATACTTTTGAGCCAAATCAGAGTCTGATTAGAAGCCGAAGCAGCACATATAATGAGAAGATTCTTTTTTAGATTTTAAAAAGTTGAATAAAATAAAATAATATATATAACTTGCAATATCAACTATGATATTATTTCCGTTCAGAAGAAAAATATATGAATAAACAGAGTAATTTGTTTTGCATGTTAAAAACCTTATTTTAAAAATAAAATCATCTCAACCAAATGAGGATCCACAGATATTCTCTAAAGCACATCAAATTTGAGCAAGTTTTCAAATCAAGATTCATTAACGTTGCTAATGACAACGACACTCCAAACAGTTCTTGTCATAACACAAAATTTTAAAAGTACAAGAATAATAATTTTAAAAAGTCTTTTTTTGTATTTCTATCATGCTGGAAGTAATATTTTACTAATATACAGAAAATATTCAATTGAAGTAAATCTCATAATATCAGATAATAAAAAACAGCTACTTCGGTTAAATTACTGCATAATGTTAATGTGCTCTTCATAGCTAAATATCACATTAGGCAGACAAACACACTAAGTTCTTGATATTAGATATCAGATTTTTCTAAAGTGTAATTGTATATTTCTTTTTGAAACAATTAATACTGTTCACAGTCTTAAAAGAGCTTTTTTTTAACTTCCAAGCACAGCTGCACAATTTGATAAGAAATGAAATATATAAAATTAGTCACAAATATTTTGGCCTATTAAAAAGTACAAATTCAAAATACTTTACATACCATTGAAACTTTGGGTGAGTTTTTACTACAGCACATAGCCAATATACTCCAAATTTATATGATATAAAATATATGTAAACGAACTCTTTGATACTTAAATGCAATTTTAGGGGAAATTTTAGAAATAGAGAGAGGGGGATGTGAGGGGAGAATGGAATTTACAATGAACAGTATTTCTAAAATACTTTCAAGAGGAAAAAACAAAGCTAATTGGAAAGTATGAACATTTAGATTAGGATAGTTTTTAAATAACTGTACTGCAGTAAAAACTTATGAAAAAAAAAAAAAAAAAATTCACATAACGAAGTATATACATCATTTAAATGTTGGATCATACGTATTTTGATACATATGTCACATTTTTGCAAGAATGGACAAAATGAAAAAAAAGAAAGTTTTTAACAATTGTTTGGATAGATTTCATTCCAGTACATTTTTATAAATTACATTCAAGTATTTAAAAGAAAGAATAAATTACTTTAAAATTCTTTTCATTTTATTAAAGTAAGCAAAACTATCAAAAGAATCATTGTAAATTTAGATGAGTATACAATACAGTCTACACTCCTCCAGAATGATTAATAAATAAGCTAAGCCATTTATAATTTCAAAAAAGCGTAATTTGTAATTGAAAGGAAACAAAATCTAGTTAAAACATGAGACAACAATGTTCTAACTACATATTAGTTATTGCATCTAGCATTATTTCTGTTGTACTTGTATTCGAACTGTAACAATTCTACAAATATCTAATAAGACTAGAAAAGTGAAATTTGACTAATTCAGTGTTCCGGAAATGAATTAAGGCTCAATTCAAAATTTGAGACTAACACATGGCAAATGCTATCTACAATTTATATATCTATACAAGTTCCTGTCGTCTATATTACAGATCTCTGAAGACATTTTTGTTAAATGATATATTTAGGAGGCAAAGGAACAAGGCCCACCATCAGAATGGGACATTCTAAAAGGCCACAAATTGTTTTCTATTTTAAAAAGGCATACCTAACACTATTTTCCACCTCTCTGTATAAAAAATGCATGATTCCAGCTACTCAAAAATATATATAAACTGCAAATATGAGCAATGATTTCTTGCATACAAACTGTAAAAGATACTAATCATTAAAATATTTTTTCAGAGTTATTTTAATATATTAAAGATATGTGTTTTAAGAAAAAAGCTTGACAAATGAACACTTGACAAACATTAAAGTGTTTTCAGAAAAACACATAAAATTAAGTTTTTATATAAGGATTTTTAGGAAATAATAACTTTTATTTTAATAGTGTAATATGGTGAAAATGATATGCATAATTTTTTTTCATATTATATTAATTTACAGTAACATAAATAACTTTCAAAACAAGCCTAACAGATAAATAAAAATATTCTGCTATTGAGAGTCCTTAAAATATTTGTTATGTCCAGATTTAAATATGATTTATACATTTATGCATCTAAATATTTCTGTTTTAATTTGTTTCTATTCAAAAACTTATATCACCATTAACAAAAGATAACATAATAGAATTGCACACAAGTAGTATGCAAACCCCAAATGCTGCTGAATGTTTTTCAATTATTGTTCAAAATCTGATGTAATTTTACATTTCATTCTACATCCTGCTGTGCTTATATTGTATTTTTATGTAATTGTATATTTTCTTATCTTTATTATTTCAAAATTATATTCTATTTTTAACTCTGTTTCTGTTCTCATCAGATTGTTTAGGTTGTGAGCATAGCTCATAGGTGCAGAACCATGCAATATTTTAAATAACTGTAACTTGGTATTGTGTAAAATTTATTATTATTTATTGCATATTTTATCATTCCAGACTTTCACAAGAAAAGATAATCATCACCACACAATTTATTGTCTACTCATTTAAATTTGATAATTAAGAAATAGTTATTTAAATGTAAATTAGCGATTATCACATTATTATCTTGTAGATATATTAATATATTCATTAAAGTCAATAATGGTTATTTTAGTAAATAGGATTTTCAATATTTTTACTCAAGCCTCCTCTAAGCATTGGTGCTCAAGATTCCCAAATTTATAAATCAGTCCCTCCACATAAGGAAAAAAGAAAAAAAAAAACCTTTTCAAAAAGTAAGTAAAATAATTAATTCTCAAATGTTTAAAAAGCAGATCCTATCAACACAAAGTATCTTAAAATACACCATTTAGAATGAGTTAATAGACAGTAAAAAGCCAATAGAATATTTTTAAATTTTTTTATTTATTGGATTTGTAAAAGAATAATTTAACTTAAATACAATTCAAACATAATCCTCTAATATATAATTATCCATTTGAATATCTTCATGTATTCTATGTCAAAAATCTAGCAACAAAAATCATTTCTGAGGATGGACCTTTTAAAAAATTTTCAATTTTTTGAAAAGATAATTTTTAAACTGAATAAAATAAAGAGAATTTATTTTAGTTTAATTGCAATTTGATATCTCATAACTAGATACAGAAGGACTGATTTTGTGAAAAATAAAAATTCTCTTTTTATAAAAATTTATTATAATTTTAGGAAAAAAAAAAAAATTATAATGAAAGATGAAATTCTGTTATTTGAATTCAAAATAAGTAATTATTAAGAATAACTTTATTAAGTCCCCCTGCTAAAGTTTTTGTTTATGGTAACTTTGTTTTGTTTCTAAATTACACATTTTAAAAACTACCAAAATAAAAATAATAAATGAAGAGTATGCTTTTATGGAATAGAATTTTGTGAAGAGATCTGTTTTATGAAATAAAGATTTGTGAAGGGGCCTGTTTTATTAAGGGATTTTGTGAAGTAAATAAACTCAAAATTTTGACTTAGATCGGCAATGCTTTGTCTGTAGAATGGAAAGATAGTATGGCATAGAAATACACTTTCATAAATCAGCATGATGTTTCCAATGAAATACTCCCTTTTATGTAAATTTTGCTATTGCTGACATATTTTTCTTTCTACTGCTGCCTACCTGTTATGGTGTTCCAAAGAGCCTTTATCAGGGCTATTTTTCTGCTTGTACCCTAGGAAGCTTCAGTGTTTGGAGGTCACTAGAAAGCGATTTTTTGCTTCATTATTTAAAAAAAAAAAAATTCATTTAAATTCAGAAAATTTATTTATAATTCAAAATTTTTTATCTTTACTAATTTTTTCCTCTATTTTTCCAAATAAAACCAAAAATTTTTTTGTCCCCCCTCACCTTATTATATTTTTTATTTTAAAAAGTTTTCCATTGTTTCAACTTCTGTTAGTGCCTCCAGTCAGGGCTCATGTGACGGGGATGGGGGTATAGTAACCAGGCTCCACATGAAACAGTAAGAAGGCTCTTTTTTTTTTTTTTTCAATAAATCAGAAATAAAACTCTGACTTGATATATTGGTTAAATTCACTACGAACAATTGTGGCATATCCATCATTCCTACTTCATGATATGCTAAATTTTTAAAAGTCTATAAGGGAATAAAGAGTAAATAAAGGGTTTAAAAGTGATGTATTTTAAAACATTAATTATAGAAAAATTATGAACAATTCTTAACTCAAAATTAACACAGAAAATATCAATATTTTTTTCTATAAGCACACTTTTTCAATGCTAAGTTGAAGGCAATTTGCGATTCATTTTACTTTGATGTAGACTAACAAAAAAATATGGCATAAAAAATTTCACAAAATGATGTGAATTTCATAAATCCTCAGTTTTATAAATTAAAATAATGCATACAACTAATTTTATGACAGTTTGAATGCAAGAAACTGAACAATTTTATGCTTTAATTTTTGCAATTTATTTAGTTAAAATTAAATTGGGATAAAATTATCAAACAGAAATTAAAAAGGAACTAATTGTACACATTCATAACAAATAGCTAGCATTACCTTACTGCACATCAGTGCCGCACAATTTTCAATAAAATATTTATTAATAAAAGCCTTATAAAAATCAGAATATCATTGAAAATATTTTATTATTTGCTTTTTGAGTGTTTTACAAATGTTTAAGAGTGGCACGCTCGGTGAATATTTAAAAAGTAAAAAGATTGTTTAAAGTATGAAGTTCTGCATAGTTGGCAAAATTAAGACTGGAATTGGGAATGATATTAATATAAAGAGAAAAGTAACTGGCCACAAAAGATTTGCCAATAAGGAGGGGGAAAATACTGATGTAAATGAACAACATAAAAAAAAGATTAAAAAAATACATATAAAAAATAAAACACACAGAGTGTCACCTACTAGTTGAACTGTAACATTTAAATTGTTCATATAGACATAAGAACATTTTATATTTACAATGGACATAATTTTTATTTTTCTTACATTATCTGTAAAATAAAATAACTAGAGTCAATAAGAACTTTTGTTGATATCCCATTAAAATAATGAAGATGCATATAGAGTTAATTAAGTCTTTCAAGATAAAGTCATATTTTACATATCAAAGGATCAACATAATTTCTTTAAAAGTCACACAATAAGAATATATGAAAGCTTAAAAATAACAAGGAATATGTGTTTTTCAGGAGTTGATGCAGGTTTCTTTTGTTTGGCTCCATTTTGCGAAAAATAAAACTATTTTTTCTGAAAATTTTTATATTTTTGAAAAAAAAAATTGTTAAAATAACATTTTGTTATGAAAGATGAAATCCAGTTATTTAAATTCAAACAAAGCCTTTATTAATAATAACTTTTTAAAGTCATTTCGCCCTTTTGCTAAAATTTCCTTTACAGGTACTTATTTTTTTCAAATTACACATTTTAAAACTTAAAAACAAAATAAAAATAATCAATGAAAAGTATGTTAGTACAAATGGATTTTTGTGAAAAGACCTTTTTTATTAAAAGTAATTTTGTGAAGGAGCCTGTTTTATTAAAAGAAATTTTGTGAAGGGGCCTGCTTTATTAAAAAGAATTTTGTGAAGGGGCCTGTTATATTAAGAAGAATTTTGTAAAGGGGTGCTAAATACGTTACAAAATTTGCCTAGATCATTACTTACTTATTCAATTATTTAATTGTAATTTAAAGAATTTATAAATAAAGCAAACTGATATTTTTAACTTAAAACAAAACTCATGTTAATTTGGAATATTTATAAAATAATGTGATATGTAAATTAGAGGTCTGCACGGGCCGGGCTCGGGCTGATTTCCAATAATGGCATTCGGGCCGGGCCGGGCCGGGCCGGGCCGGGCCAGGCCTAGTCACTAATCCTTTCGGGCCGGGCTGGGCCTAGTCACTAATCTTTTCGGGCCTTAATTTTTTTGCTGGAGTATCGGGCCGGGCCTAACTTTTTTTTTCCGTACGAAGCCGAGACGGATTCCATTCTTCCTAGTTTTCATAGACCAAAATAATCAGTTCCTATTCAATCTTCCTATATGAAAATCCTTTTCTCGACTTTTTATAAATCAGTAATATTTGGCTTTGTCAAAAAATTTCTGCAAAAAAAGCATATACTTTTAAGCCGTCATTATTCTACAATTAAACATAAGAATTTATTCCTTTTAAAGAATCGTAGATTACTAGGCGTTTTAAAATAGAATTAAACACACACACACACAAAAAAAAAAAAAAAACAAAAAAAACATGATTATGACGGATTTTTTTTTTAAACTGAAAACTGAAAGTTTCTTTTAAAATGTTCATCAATGCAAAATGAATACAAAAATACGGGAGAAAAAAATATATTAAACATTTACATCTGTTAAGAAGGGAATGCATTTTTTTCGTTCCAAAGCGATTTCGTCTTTGGAAATTTTACTATATACCGCTTTTTCGATTTTTTGTCTCCATTACAGGGAATATGGATTAATAATATTAGTGATAACTGAAACATTTCCATACAACAAACAAAGATTCATTTAAAAGCATAAATATCGCAGCCTACGGCACTTCTGCATAAATGGAGATTATAGACATGGAGAAAAAAGACATATAATTTTTTTTGGTCAGAACTCTTCCATAAGATTAAAGATCAATGTTCTGTAGAAATTCACTTGAGCCGGGCCGGGTTCGTGCCGAAATTTAAAATTTTTTTCCGGACCGGGCCGAGCTCGGGCCGAAATTTTAACTTTCGGGCCGGGCCCGGGCCTGGAAATTTCGGCCCGTGCAGACCTCTAATGTAAATACATATTATTACGTCACATTACTTTTTTTTTTTAATCTCAACATATTTCAATTAATCAGTAATGCACAAAAAACAACCTTGGGCTATCATATTTTAGTGTACATATGCACAAAATATTCTTAGAATTTAAGCTAAGAAATTAGTAAACTACAGAAAGTTAAAAATTACTACGTGAACAAACTAAATAGAATAAAATTCTGCTAACACCAACTAATCAATAAATAATAGATCAAAAGTTGCAGAAAATGCATTACAAGTAGCAGAGCTTAAAAAAATCATCAAAACACTTCGATCAATCAAAAATATTATAGATAATATACATATGTACATAAATTTATTTTAATTTTTTTTTTTCAATTACTTTTTAACAACAGAGATCTTTGAGCTCTATAAAATTGCGTAATAGTATAAAAAAAGCTTATTGGAATAATTAAAAAAAAAGTATTATTAATAACACATTTTAAAATTTGAATAAAATCATATTTTTTTTAATGTAACAGGAAAGCCTTTTAATTCAAATTGAAAATGTTTACTTAAATAATAATGTGTGGGAAAAAAACACAGAATATTGATTACTGGATGATTCATATATAAAAATTCTTGATTTATAATAATAATAATATATATATATATATATATTGGAATCTTGAATAAAAGCTGGTATTTGTTTAGATCCATATAAATGTTTGTAATATAGACAAACAAAAAACATTCCCTGACCTTTTTCTACAAATTTCATTCTTTTTTTTTTACCTTAAGTATAATAAATAATAATAGTTTAAAACAAATAAGACACATTTCTTTATCTATAGACCAAAAATAAAAACTTTTCACCTTTTATGAAAAAGCGAAGTTACAAGAAAACATCAGTCTAATTTTGAGCAAACTTTAATATTTTCTAATATGAATAAAATAGAGCAATATCACAATTTTTAGTTGTATAAATAATATATTGAAACTTACTTCAAAAATATATGATAATTTTTGGTTAGCCAAGCGCCAGTATTATACTTTCATATTTATATATTCATACGCATATATATAAACAAATATTTATAAATATACATACATATGTGTATGTGTGTACCTATATTATGTACCATATATTTATATATATGAGTACATATAACACTGGCACCTGGCTAACCGAAAAGTACCAAGTATATTTTAAATATATTTAAAAAATATATTTTAAATAATAATGATCTGTTCACATGGGTCTAATTTCTTGTATAATTTTTTTTTCATCTGCTTTCAGAAATTAAACGAGCTTGATAATAACTGAGTTATTAAGAGGTATTTTATTATAAAATTTGTAAAGGAATTTCAATGGAACTTCACAGAACAAATATTTTATTTTAATTAATAATAAAAAAAAGTATTAGGTGATATTATTAAGTAATTTTTGTTATTACCAATACTTAATTTATGAATTTCTTCTTTTGAAGAAATACTTTTTATCACTTCAAAGATACTTCATATCTTTGGCTTTCTGAAATTCTACAAAATTTTCAACAAGTCAGTCATTAATATCTGAACCTCTCTGACTTTTCAAAAACTATCGGTTACTATCCATAACAATATACTTTTCTCTGTATGGGCCATGTATGGTTTGTGCCATGACTATACATGTCTTCTAATAAACATAGAATTTTTCATTTATGTAACACTAGAAAATAATCAATAAAACAATTACCAACTTACTGTTTTTAAAAAATCTGTCTAAATGTTGTCCTCAATTTTTTATGATGTTACGATTTTTCTTTAACAAATGTAACAAACCATGAGACAAACAACTGTGGTGCATTAGGGACAATTGTTTCATCAATCTATTTATATTTATGCCTAGAATCTCAATTAATCATTCAGACAAATGAGGTATTGTTAGAAATGTATATGTGTTCCCAAATTGTTATAGCACCACTTTAATGTCAAATAACACTGTTTGTCAAAAAAACTTTATGATAATATCCCTTTTTTTAGTTCATTTCTAGTGTTCATTCTAGGCCATTTTTGAAGGGTGCAGCACCCTGCCTTTTTTACAAATTTGCACCCTGCCCTTTTTAAAAGTAGCAAAATGCACCACTGGTTTTACCCAGAGATTTTTAATGAATATTTATTTTATTCTGTAGTATTTCTAAATTTGTGTGTCCAAAAATGACAGAATTTTTTCATTTCTTTAAGAAAAAGAACATCAAACTATTCAATCATGGTTTAATTTAATTGTATTTAGTTTTTATATCATAAAATCATTCAAAATTAATTTGATTTATCTTACTTAAAAATTAAGTATTTTCCCGTTTTCTTTTTTTCCTTTCTAAAGGCAATAACAAATTTTATCTTGCAAAAGTGCCGTTTTCTGCAGCAGTAGTGCCCTTTTTAGCGAATAGCACCCTGCCCTTTTTATTTCCAGAGTGAACACTATTCATTTCTATAATAACAAGCAACTGCAACTCAGCTTCAAATTAATATACATAATAAACAGATTAATCAGAAAAAGAGTTGCAACCGTTTACTATGATATATAATTTTTAACTTTTCAAAAAATTAAATGTCAATGTCTATTTATTTATTTAATTTAATTTTTTTCATTTTTAGCAGACATCATTGTTTGAAATTAAAGTGACATTAGGGCATATGACAATAACAAAAATTTAAACTAAGATGGTAGACACTGGATGTAAAAACTTTTTAAGTAATTAAATGATCTATATATTTATTTTTTACTTTTTAGCCAACATCTTTGTTTGAAATTAAAGTGATAATAACAACAAAAATAAATTGAGATGGTAAAACATTGGATGTAAAAAAAAAAAAGGTTGTATGGCATTTTTTTTCTTGAAATTCTGCAGAGATTAGTTTAAAATTAAAGGGTAGTCATTAGAGTATCATAAATATATGTAATTCACACATCTATAAGTTTTAATTGATATCTTAAGAATATTTATTTGGTACTTGTTTGTTATAAGAACCTTCGCAAGATAAAGAAAATGAACTTTAGAAAAATTTCATACATATTTCCTGGCACTGTTTCATACACATTAGCAATTGTTTTTTGAATATTTTTATAACATTAAAAAGTCATTTATCTGTTTTTATGCATAAATAATGCAGAAGTACAATATCAGAGTTGCCAAGTCTTTGCAGCTCTGCAGTATAAAAAACGGTACTTACATATTATCCAGACCAGGTAGATAGATCATCATAAATGGCTATCAATATGTGTTGCTATTATTTATGATGGCCCGTTATCTATAGAAAGGATATAGGACTGATAATCAGGTTTTCTAAAGGAACCTACCTAATCCATATTATGGCTGCCAACAGAAATTCTTGTTTTATTGGCATCAATCAAGATTCCCGTTGCCGCTCACCACTGCATCGCATTGTGACAAAATGTTTCATTTGGTGGGTAATGAATATTCAGACTTGTCAAATTGCAAGTACTCAATTTCTGCTATTTTTTTGTGTATGGTTACAGTTGACATTCTTATCCCACGTTACTGTATGATTGATGTTGTTTTTTATCTTCAATCACACCATGCCATTTAAATCCTTATTTATAGAGATACTGACTCCTCACCAATTCAGTTTAGCAACATACAAAGACATAAACAGGATTACACAATAGTATTTCTCTGTTGTCAGTTTATCACTACCTATATGCAGATAAAATCAGAAACAAAATTACTTCCATCAATCGCTAAATCGAGACAAGTTTTGCTGAAATGCGGCACTGAATTTGACATTTACCATATTGCAAAGCATTATTGATCAATCATTAATTTTGTCTATTGGTTATAATCAAAATCTCATAGCAATTTATTGCTAATAGAATGTTTGAAACATTTAGACATTTTAGAATGTACTTATTTTTAATAGTTTTTGTATCGTATAGTAGAATTTTTATTTCCTTAGCAATGACAAAAAAATTATAGTATTTTAGAATACATTAAAAAAAAAGATACAACAAGGGGTTAAAGGTAGATTTTGCAGTATTTCACACCAAATATATTTTGCTAACATTTTTTTTCATTTGGCTAGTGTTTTTTATTTCTTATTTGCCAAATCACTAATGTTGCTCAAAAGCCAGCGAGAATCCTGTTGCATTTGGCAATCATGTTCAAAATGGTAATTTAAGATACATATAATAAATACATAACACAGTGAAAAATTATACAAAAACAAGCTAAAATAATAAAAAACAATTATTTAGTATACAGTATACATTCACTAAATATATAACATCAAATGGATGGCTTTTAGCAATAAAAAATATTAAACTAACAATGGTAATTTTAATTCCAGTGTTTTGTTATGCCCACCAGTATGAATATAATATAAAGTTTAGGTAATGTTAACAAACTGTATCAATGAATATATCTACATATATACTAATCATGATAAATATTATTACATAATATAAATACTTCTGGCACTGCTTTTAATATAGGTAACTGTAATTAATATTTTTGATACTGTTGTTAGATGCAGTGAATATGACCTGGCCTGGATAATAGGTAAGTATCTAAAAACATCAAACATAAAAGTTGTTTTCATAGTCGTTTATATTATCAAGTCTTATATTTTTCAACACAGATTGCATTAAGTTTTTTTTTATCCCTTTTAACAAATACTATTGATTTAATAATAATAATAATAATAGTTATTATTATTATTTTGGCAAACATTTAAGAAATAAGGACAAGTCAGAACAATGAACAGAAGAAATACAATAAGAAAAATATCTTATTATTTTTATACGAATCTTTTTAAAATGGAATGTTATAAATCATTTTGAATTTGAGATTCAATTGTTTTATAGAAAATAAATGCAAATATTTAAATAAAAGTAAAATGAACTATAATCAAGTATTTATTATAATAAAAATTATTTTATTATAGATAATTTAAAAGGAAAAATTTTAAAAATGAGCATAGAATAGTAATTTTTTAATATAAAAACAAGCATAATATTTTCATAAGATATATAAAGTCAATATATCTGAAAAAAAAAAAAAATTAATAAATAACAGGAAATAGCAGAAATATTTTGAGTTTTGAAATTGTGATGCAGAATTTTATTTGTAAAAAATAACCAAATTTAAACAACTCAATCAGAAAAAACTGAAAACTATTTAAAGCAAAAATTAACACATCGGTTCATGAAAAGAACAAATGTAAAAGAAAATTAATTGCATATAGATATTTATTTAAGTAAATATAAAAAGAGAAATACCCAATAAAACAAAGAAATTTTCAAGAAAAATGAAATAAAATAAACAGAAGAGTCATATTTATGTCATATTAACTGACAATGACATAAATTTGTTGTTAAAAACATTCTAAAAAAATTACACTTTTCAGAAAAAAACATAATAAAAACAAACATTATCACAGAAAATTTGAAAAAAAAATTACAAATGAAGATAAATAAATAACAAAATAAAATAATAAAAATACAATATTAGGCATAAAAATGTTCTGAAACTTACATAAAAAAAAGTGTACAAAAAGAAAGAACAAAAATAGAATGGAACATGAATGATTTCTGCTATGATACATCATTTCAAAATTAAATGCAATTACTAATTAAGGAATAAGAAAGTAATAAGATTATATTGTTTAAAGAAAATTTCTGGATAACCTTGAAAAAACTAGGGATGCACTGAATATTTGATATTCAACCTACTCAGCCATATTACCAAATATCTGGTTAGGCTGAATAACACTATTCTGTAAGCTCTTTTAGAAAAGTGAAACTTGAGAAAACCAACTATTAATCATGACCAGGATAGAAATTAATGATATACAGATGTAAGTTTCTGAATTTACTAGTAACTAATAATCTGTCTCTTGATTTATCACAAAAATGGTGTTTCTAAACAAAATGGAAAAAACTTTCAGGGGCAATAATAGGAATCAAGAAAACAAATATTGTACAGAATACTAGGATTGCAATTGACTCATTCAGTCAAAAATACAGTGTATCTCACTTCATGTTAAACATTGATTTTTTTTTTTTTTTTTGGTTATTTTAACAATAATGATGATATCATAATAGTATTTTCAACAGACTTACCTCAATTTCTGCGAAATAATATGATATGATAAGAGCTCGAAGTTATCACCATTCACATTCAAACAACACTGAACTAGACATGCTTTAATCAGAATGCAGCTGATTGTAGATATATTATGTCACTGATCAAAATTTAGTGACTTCCAATGATTCAATCACATTATGCAATAAGAAAAGTTAAAGTGACAAATTTTTTGTAATATTCATTTTGTTAAAGTTGTGAGGGAAACTAAAATTTAGCTTGTAGGGATACATCCTGTATTTTTGATAGAATGTAATATATAGATTCTAAATGCATTCATATCTATAAAAATCATAAAAACATTGCTAATTGTGTCTCTGCTATTATCCCATTATAAGATTGATGGAAATATTACATACCCCCCCCCCCCCCCCTAAAAAAAATTCTATAAGCAATTTTTCACAATACCAGTTCCATTCTTAATACAATTTTTTTATTGTTTTTGCTCTCCATAATTCTATTGGTCAATAAACCTATTTCTCAGATCCATTTTTCTTCCATATACATGAGCAAAATTCCATAATTTTTTGCACTTATGTCAATATATTGAATACTATTGAAAATAGTCTGCTATAATAATTTCTGGCATTAAAAACGGCGTTTTACCTGCTTATACTTTACAAATTTAAAATCTTTCATCTAATTCCTTAAGAATTTCTTTTAAATTTAAAAGAATTTAAAATATGTATTTTAGAATTAAAAAAAAATATTACTTTTTTAATTCACAGAAGAAGCAATGATGTTTAAAGCTTTATTAATTAAAAAACATTTTAAACCTATCCTTAATAACTAAAGCATAGATATATATATACAAATATATATTTAAATTAAGTATTATTTCAGTAAAATTCACTTGTAAAAATGTCTGGTTAATCAAAAATGAAGCATATTTGTTTAATATTATCTAAAATTATTTTTTAAATGACTTCTTTAAAGCTTTAAAATCTGAAATGTAAGAGTATTCAACTGAATATGCAGTACCTGGTTTACCTGTGAACCAAATATTTAGTTAAAATCACTATTTGGTGCATCCCTAACATAACAATTAATGTTAATAAATCACAACTCTTTCAAATCACAGAAAACAATTTAAATATTATATGACATTTTGAAATACAAAATTTGTAAATGCTATTACAAAAATATAAATTTAATCCTTCCACTGTGATTTTGTACTGAATGAAATAAAACAGAATTACAGGTCTATCAATACATCTCTGCTTTAAAAAGAAAAACTGTTTTCAAGTTACATACCTTAGATTCAAACTATCCATTCAGTAATCCAAAACTTGCATAATACATAAGAATTTCATAAAAATGTACATTTTTGCAAGTTAAGACTTTAACAACTAGCATTTTGAATGGAATGCCTTGAGAATGGAAAAACCCACACACAACACTAAATTATATATTTTAAGCATAAACTATATCTACACAATCTTATCTTCAAAATCTAACCACTGTTTACAATGCTGAGGAGCTTTGCCTTATTCTCCAAAATCATCAAAAGAGTTGCATCTTATTTAGACCACAGTTTGTATTACTTGGGCTGCCTCAGTGTTCTTGAGCTGCGCAAAATGGGAGCAGATCGATCATCACTACTTGCTTTTCTCAAACTGACACCTTCCCGTATCTCACCAAGTAGATCTGCATGGCATTGTGACACATCCACAGATCCCCTTTTCGCAAGCCACTTTTGTACTCGAGATGCAGCATCCATTCTATTCACATGGCTAACTTTGGCTGAATTTGAATCAAATGGAAGGCCACGATGGGTCTTGACATGTTGTTCTAAGTCCAGTGAGCTTCTGCGATCAGGAGCTGGCGGCAACCTTTTGTTGGGTACAACTTCTTCAACAGAATTTTTATTGCGAGGAAACTGATCCAGAAGCTCACTGAATGTAGGCTGTGAGATTCTGCGCTGGGCTTTTGTTTCCAGAGGTCTTGGTGCAGTATTGAATTTAGAAGATTCAATCTTTCGATCTTTCCCACGATCTAGACGACTGAACTTCAATTCTAAGTCGGAGAGTAAGCTATTCTTGTCAGGCGTACGGGGAAGTTTCTTTGTGGGAGCAGTCTGAAAAGCACTCTGTCTAAGAGGAATTTCAAGAACTGCTTCTTCAAGTGGAGGAGGAGGAGGTGGTAATCTGTCTGGTACAGTCATTTCTTCATCAGCATCCTTCTGCAGAGCATCTAAGCGAGCATTGAGAGCTCTCATTAATTGTGCGTGTGCATCTTCAGCATCACCCGATTCATTGAAAACATTCCACGATGTACCATCTTTAGAAGTAGCAGCTCCTTCCAGATTTCTAGAGTTCCTGTGTGGTGGAACACTTGGTGGATGGCGCGGAGCAGATGAACGCCTCACTGGTGGAGGAGGAGCCCGACCCCCACATGCTCCTTCGTCAGTAGTTGATGGCGCACAACTAGCAATATGTATATCTAAAAAAAAGAGAAAATTCATCATAAAAGTCTATTCAATGCTCAATCTAACAACATAAATTGAAATTTAATTTAAACAACTATTTTTTTTTTTTAAATTTTTAATCTGAAATTTTACGATTTTTTAGGAATTTGGAAGTATATAATCACTGTATGACAATCAGGGTTGGCAAGTTTCTTCCACAGTGGAAAAAACCGCGGAAAAAACCATGGAAAAAACCGGCCAGAAGAAATAAGTTTCTTCCAAGTGGAAGAAACTGTTTTTCTTTCAGAATTTACCATATATTTTCAATTTTGTAAGATATAATAAATATCTTTTTCCTATAATCTTATATAAATTAATTCCATTGGATCAAAACAAATTTAATTAAGTATATATGCTATGCTAAATTAATAATCACATCAGTTTTTTTAGCTAAGAGCACACACAATGCCTGTGTAAAGATCTTGAACCATTAGCTAAATGAAAAGCATCCAAAATGCACAATCAATTAAATGTTATCCATTTCAATTTAACCAACATATTTTTAATTATTTAAATTTCTGAAATTAGTTGTAAATAGTAGAGATCCTTTATTAATGGTAGAATGAAACCCATTTAAATAAGTTTTTAATTTATATCAATTTTATTAGTGTAAATAATGTACAATAATTACTGTATCAAATAGAGATCAAGGGAAAATATGGTTTTGTTTTTGGCCCAAAATCAGGATTTTACCAAAAATGTGGCTAAAAATTTGCCGGACCAAACTCTCAGTATTCCAAAAATCTTGTTTCTGCCTCAATTTTCAACATTAGTCACTGATTTAAACTGTATCAGCTCAAATAAGTGTATTGTAATGAACTTCGTTGTTTATAATTATCAGGAATGAATTACCAATCAATCTCATAAAAAAATTTTAGTTTAAACTGCATTTTAGTATTTCAAATATTTTTTGAGAAAGTTCTAGAATAACAAATGAACATTTACAAAAATCATTATAGAAGAAAAATCAAGGTGTGAATATTTAAAACTAAAATATTTTTTAATTAAATGAAATTTGTATAATTAGAAAAATCTTTCTGTGTCATTAATTATGTTTTATTACATATGAAAATAAAGTTTTTGGATAATTAACAATTGTGCATAATTAATAAATACTATACACATAATTAACAATTATGTATATTTATGTACATATTAATTACTTTTAACAATAGTTTAATTATTTAAACATAGTTAATTACTTAAAAAATTTTTTGGACGTTTTCATTTTCAGCTGAAATTAGGAAGGTCACCAAAATTCAGTTTTGGCTTTAGAAACCTGTACAAATCGATTATCAGTATTAAAAAAATCATTAAAATTCTCATTTTTCTTTGTACAATGCAGCAAAGTTTAGCAAAAAAGTTTTTTAGCAGTAGGATGCTGCAATCAGTTTCTCAATTAAAATTGGATGAATGCAAACGATGAAGATTTTTTTTTCCAAATCCTACACTTCAGGATAGTTTAAAAGCATTTCAACATACTCATAGATATTTTTAAAACACTAATCTTTTAAAATCAGCATTGAGATATTCATGCTAGATGGTAGTATAAATAATTAAAAATTTATTTACTGTGTTACACAGCTTAAAATAATGTTTTTTTATATTAAAAAATATCTATTAATATATTTATATAAAAATGGTATATTTTTACATGAAAAATAAACAAATATAGGTAGTTTTTTCCCTCTTTTTACATAAATGATGCAATTAATAATAATAATAATAATAATAAATCCTTCTAACAAAGTAGCAAAAATCCATCACCTGAAAATGTCTGCTGAACCTGAAGTTTGTTATTAAAAAAGTAACTTATCTTTGCAAAAATATTTTTAATAATAATTAAATTTTCCAATTTAGATTTCATGTAATTTTACTGTAATTCTTTTACATAGTTATAACTTTGAGCATTTATTTTGGTTTCTGGTAGTTTCTTCCATTTCTTCCCGTTTTTTCCATTTCTTCCAGTTTCTTCCGTTTTTTTCCAGTTTCTTCCACTGTCCTGGAAGAAACCCAACCCTGATGACAATATTTTGTTTGTTAAGATATATGAAAAAGTAACATAAAAAATAAAGATTAACTGACATACAAATACTGTATTTACTAATAAATACTATGAATACCAATTTTTCATCGACAAACAAAGAAGAAAATTATTCATACTATAGTATTTCAATGTTCAAAAATCTAGAAATATCCCACTGATGAACTCTAGAAACAATAACAAAGGAGACCAAAATCAGTGTGTCTGCAACAGCTTTGGTTAATTGTGAACTATAATTAAGGAATTTTCAAAGTATGAGTATTTTTATATTATTTTAGTTGTGCAACGTCTAATAAGTACATATAATGTTGTATTTTTATTTGATAAGTTTTGAATTTATTTATTTTTTAGTTATGCTAAATTAAGATCAGATAAAATCATTGCTTACTCTATTTATTTGGGCAGAAAAAGCAGAAGTGAATAATTAGTGTGCATTTGCACACAATCAACTACTACAGTATGCTTAGCATCCTACTTTGCTTATTTTCCTATAGTTGTATATCTGTAGCACAGAATCTATATGTTAGTTGCATTCAGTGACTTAGCAAAAACATGTATGTCTCTATAATATTGTTGGAAAATTTTGTGTATAACATATACTCTCCTTTCATTATATATATATATAAATATATTAAGTGGACATTATATAATTAGGAATACAGTAAGCAAACAGTCTAGCTATAAAAATCATTTACAAAGTAGTTGTTAGAGATTATTATAAATGAATTAAGTATAATTTTATAATTTGGCAATAGAATAAGCAGAAATACTTTTTTTACCAGCTTTTTAGATTACTGTAATCTTTAATATTAAAATGGATAGTAGTTTGATAAAAGTTGTCATTTACTAAAATATTTAGGCAGTCATCAGACTTAAGATACAGGATTTTTTTTTTTTTTTTTCCTAAGCTATGTTACAGTATTACACATGACTTAAGTGAATAACTAAAAATTAATGCATCTTTTTAAGCATTTTTATGATTTTGTTTTGTCTCAAGTGAACCAAGAAAATTCTATTATTCTTTGTACTGATGGCGATATGTTAAATGCTATTGAAACTGTCCTGCAACAAATTATTAAGTTTTGGTGCTATCCCCCCCCCCCCCCACAGATGTAAAATATCAACTTCATTTTAAAAAAATATTCATCATTAAGATCAATGAATTTTACAAATGTTATCAATCAAAAATAACATTTAATAAAATGATTATAGAAAATAAAAAAAACTATGTAGAAAAGAGTATGTATGAAAAGACATGATACAAACTTTGTTCTGAGACAGGAGTAGTTTCTTTCAATTTCTGCTGAAGAGCATTTTGAGCTAAGGTGGCAGCTAAATTTTTCTGGAACGATGCCTGATACAAAGAAAACAATAAACGTAATTTTTATGAAATAAAACAGAAAAAGTAACATTTAAAATTTAAAGGGACCTTATTAAACAAATATAAAACAATGCATTTAAATTTAATCCTCTCATTCGTACAGGCTTCATATGAGAACAGATAAATATTGCTCTATAAATTATTAGATTTACAAAAATTAACATTTATTTATCAAGGTTTGATTTGAGAACAGATAACAGCTAATGTGCAGCATAATAGTAAAAATATTTAATAATAGGTTCTCATTTATCATAAAAAACAATTGTTTGATTTTTTATTTTAGTGTGTAAAAAGAACTTCATGCATGAAAAGGTTAAATAGAATTAGAAACTGGGAATTTAATAAATAAAATTTTATGCTAAAAAATCATAAAACTTAAGCATTTTAAATCATTTTAATATATATACATACATTTTTAATTAGTATAAGGTAACAACAAAAATTAAATAAATAAGATGAAATACAATATCGTTCCTTTTCAGAGCTAAAGAAACTCACCTAACTAGAATCTAAGTGGCATTTTTAGTAACTTTATATATAAAGATATCACTTTTAATAAGTAGCATTATACATTGTTAATTATAAATTATTGAAAATTACAAAATTAATAAAAAATAACCTACAAAAAACTAACATAAAACATTTACTTGCAGGTTAAAAAAATTTTAATGCTCTCAATTATATTATATAACAGTTTCAGATGCATTTCATTTGGCCTCCCCCCCCCCCCCTAATTTTTCTTATAATTACCTTAGCTGTATTTTCAGGATGATTACTGTCAGATTTGTTAGAGGCACTCCCAATATCACCCAAGTTTACATAGATAGGATTACTACCTAAAAAAAGAATGAAGTAGTTAATATAAAAAACAATAATTATAAATTGTTTATATAAATGCATATACACAAACATTAAAAAGACTCTCTTACTTTTCAATGAAGATACTTGGCAATCAGATATTTCAACTCTTCTAGCAAAAATTCTAGGCTTAGGTGGAATGTTAGGGGCTATTTTTTGTAATTCGTCAGCTCTAAAAATCAAAAAACTTTAAATGATTTTTTCATTTTAATTAAAGCATAAAATTAAATAATATAACTTCCATTTATCTAAGATTTTTCAAATACAAGTTCATTTTTGTGGAAGAAAAAAGCCATTTAAAAAACTACAAGTCACAAGTTGAAATTTTTTTAAGAATCAACAAATTTACCACATACAATAGCGGTTCCAAATCTGTACTCTATGGATCTTTGAGCACTTTGCATTCACTCTTCCTTACTCTTTAAGAAAATTTAAATCAACATCTTTCTAATTTTAGCAAAAGGGATTAATGAAGTTGTTCAATATAAATACTTGGTTTGAATTTCAGTAACTAAATTTAATATTTTGTTGTAAAAAGGTAATTTTCACAAATATAAAATAAATTTTACAAAAATGACTTTTAATTTTCACAAAATGGCCAGAAGAAAATAAGTCTCTGCACATGACATATCCCATATTTATTTTCAAATATCATGATTTTCAATTTTTTCCTACACTTGATATTTATTTTGAAACTATTGTGCATGGTATTTTTGATATTTTTAGTCTAAACAAGTAAAAATGAAATTTTCAATTGTAATTGTGTTGGTGTTGTTTATTATGACAAATTATCATCACAAGGGATATGGGCCTGAGGGAAAACCGTGTCTTTTGCAGGGGTATTTCCAAGGGAACCTAACTTGTATTTATGCAAAAAAATCCCAGGCTCAAAGAAAACAGAAAACTCCAAATGATTAGGTCAATGAGTGCAACTATATTAGAACCCAGCATCTCCCAACTATCAGCTTTGAGAACAGAAGCTTTCAATCTGTTGCTGGTGAGACTCAACTGTTATTGATTGTATCATTCTGTAGATAAAGAATTTTTTCATCAGCACTAACTTTTTTAGCAGAATTTATATACATAAGTATATATATATTATCCAGGTTTTAAGCCTGAGGCTGAATTTTTAAATGTCAAATAAGTAATTATGCGAAATAATATTTATTTGGAACAGCTACTGAATGATAAATTGTCAGATTTTGATAATAAGTTATTTACAACTTCATTTGAAAAAAAAAGGATTTCTTGTTTTAGTTTTGTTCAGTTTGAATTATACAAAGGGTTAGGGAATGAAAAAGCAGGCAAACTCATATTAATGTTAAATTTTTTCAATGAAAACAAATTATTTTGTATTTAAAATTTTGTTGTATAAAACATATAAATTTCTTAAAACTTTTGAGAGTGTAAAACGCAATGTGCCTATTCTCAAATTCTGTTTTACACACATACCTTTAGAGTATTAATTTATTAGTTTCCATACTAAATATATTGTATTTCAGTTTCTAATTCATATAGAGTCTGGAAATATTTACAAGCATCACTAAATTGACTATTTTGAAAATATGGAACACATATATTTAAAAAATATATCAGATATATATCAAAATATCTGATATTTTTTAATTCTGATTTCATTAAGCAGAAAGTAAGAATTAAATATTGCTGCTTATCAATATAATTTACTTAAGATCTTTATCTTGTTACATGGCTTTATAATAATTATACTAATAAAACCATGCAACCTGAGAAGAGAAAAACTATGGTCTAAAAAAATTCTACTAAGTCCAAGACTAAGACATACTGTGTTTGCCATACTTTTGTATAACATGCACAGACTAATTTTTAACACCTTATTCTGAAAGAAAAAATATTAAAGAGCTAAAATGAATGTTTAGTTTATTTAAAGAATTCTACATTCAACTCAGGGTTCTCACCACTGTGCCAAATGGCAACAAAATGCTCCATTTGGCGAGTAAAAGAGCAGACTCGCTAAACTGCGAGTACTCAACTTTTTCTTTTTTTTGTGTGTGTGCCAATACATCGGTAATTCTTATTCATTTTGCTGAACGGTTTGATACAGCTTTACAGCTTCAACTGCACTGCTCTGTTTCCATTGTTTTATTTATGGAAGTACTGACCTAACACCAATTCAGTTTGGCAACAGTAAAAGATGGAAATGGTAATGGGATATATATTTATCTATTGCCAGTTTATCTATATGTATTCAGGCCTAGAAGTGACTTTCTTCAAAAATATTATAGGAAATATAGGAATTTTTTTGAAGAAAATATAGGAATTTTATAGGAAATATAGGAATTCTTTTGAAGAAAATATAGGAATTTTACAGGAAATTTTATTTATACATAAATACACCAACACATGTTTTAATACATTAACGTAGACAGACATCAACATTGTAAAAACTATAACATAAGTAAACTATTTAAAGTTCATTTCAGACTATTTCAGAAATTTTTAACACACTTCAAGATTAAAATACTAGTTTCAAGAGTTGAACATTCCCCACCCCTTCCCCCCTCAATATTCAACATTTTTTACAATTATTTTCTGAATCATCATCACTTACAAAATTTGCATTTATACAAAAAAAAAAAAAAAAAAAAAAAAAAAAAGAAAGAAAGGTTATAAATGTTTTTTTGTAATAAATTTATATGAAATGAATTTCTATAGCAAGAGCAATTCAAAGTTCTAAAAAAAACCTGAAATTTACAGCAAATTTTATGAAAAGTTACATTAGAGAAGAGAGAGTGGGGCAATCCTTCCCTGCATTAATTACACATTTTTCTATGGCATTCCCAGTTTTTTTTTTTTTTTTGTCTGCAATGCTTTGATGGAATTTGCATTTTCCCTTCAATACTTAGGGGAAAATTCCACCTTCCTTGTGATCTTTTAACATAAAGTTTTTTTTTTAATTCTTTGATGAAATATAAATTTTTTTCGGTGATCTTTTGACCAAAATCATGTTTTCTTCACGACCTTTTGATGAAACTTTCATTTTTCTAGCGATCTTTGATGAAAATAGTATTTATTCGCAATCTTTAGATGAAAATTGCGATTTTTTTCGCGATCTTTGGACGAAATCAGCTATCTTTTTACGAGAATCACGTTTACCTCGCGATCTTTTGTCGAAAATCACGTTTTTTCGCAATCTTTTGGCAAAAATCGCGTTATTCTCGCGATCGTGTGACGAAAATCGCGTTTTCCTCGCAATCTTTTGACGAAAACCGCGCTTTTTTCGCCATCTTTTGAACAAAATTGGGGTTTTTTTACGACTTTTTGATGAAACTTGCGTTTTTCTAGCAATCTTTGATGAAAATGGTATTACTTTGCGATCTTTAGACGAAAATCGCGCTTTTTTCGCGATCTTTTGCCGAAAATCACATTATTCTCTCGAACGTGTGACGAAAATCGCTTTTTTCTCGCTATCTTTTAATAAAATCGCATTTTTTCTTTTGAACAAAATTGCGGTTTTTTCACGACTTTTTGATGAAACTTGCGTTTTTCTCGCGATCTTTTGATGAATAGTATTTATTCGCAAATTTTAGACGAAAATTGTGTTTTTCCGCGATATAACTTCAAAATAACTTCAACGAAAGTAACAAAAATAACTTCTTTTTTAGATCTTTTGGCGAAAATAGCGTTATTCTCACGATCTTTTGACGAAAATCGCGTTTTTCTTGCGATTTTTTGAACAAAATTTCTGTTTTTTCACGACTTTTTGATGGAACTTGCATTTTATTCACGATCTTTTGATGAAAATAGTATTTATTCGCGATCTTTAGACGAAAGTCGCACTTTTTTTCGCGATATTTCGACGAATACCGCGTTTTTCTCGCGATCTTTTGATAAAAATCACGTTTTTCCCCGTGATCTTCTGGGTCGCTTTTTTTAAAAATGAAAATAGCAGTTATTTGCGATCTTTAGACGAAAATAGCATTTTTTTTTTCAAGACTTCTCGACAAAAATCTTATTTTTTCACACGATTTTTTGACAAAATTCCCGTTTTTCCGCGATGTTTTGACATATAAAAAAAAATCGGAAAAGCAGAAAATGATAAAAAAAGAGGAAAATTGCAGATCCGCGAAAAAATCTCATGCCTCGGTGGAGGGATGAAAAATATAGGAAAAAATAGGAAAAATAGGAATTTTTTCAAATTTATAGGAATTATAGGAAATATAGGAACGCTGCGAGGCCTGGTACTGGCATTATGGCAGTATAAACACAAAAAAAGTTACTTGCATAAAGCACCAAATAGAAAAAACTATTGCTGCAAAGCAGCATTGAAATAAATCATTAACCACATTATTTATTAGACGTATGCAAACTATCAATTTTTTCTATTGAATCATTCTATTGAATCATGGCTGATCAATTTTTTCTATTGAATCAAAATCTTACCATAATTTTCACATCTGTAAATCAACAATAGCTCTTTTTAATTTTTATTTAGATTTCTCAAAGAATGTCTGAAATAGTAATACATCTAGAACTAGGAGGCATCTATAATTTACTTATTTGTAATAATATCTGTAACATATAGTCAAATTTCTATTTTATATGTAATTACGAAAAATTAGATTATTTTAGAACATTTGGAAGGAAGGGATACAATAAGGGATTAAAAATACATTTTTCAGTTTTTCATGACTAATCTATTTTGCCAACATTCTTTTTATTTGGTGACTGTTTTTTATTTATTATTCATCAAATCGCTAATATTGGTCAAAATTCAGCGAAAACCCTGCACTCAACCAATTATAAATTGTATTAACTTAAGATTTGCAAAAATTATAAATTAAAAAAAGTGGGAAACAAAGCAATTATTGTAACTTTGAAGCTTTAATCAAACTAAGCATTAAGTGTTTACTCAATTGTTTAAAGGTTTGCAATCAAATGTAATAAATACCGTAAAGGCAGTGGTGGTGGGTATATTTTATGAGTTGGTGTAGCTTCTTCACTAATATCATCTGGATAGTCATCTGGTGGATAATCAGGAGAATATGGAGGTTCAGGTGGAACTGAAGAATTCAAATCAATTCCATTCAGAGGCCGGAAAGTATGAGATGTTAAAACTGGACGATTATGTCTTTCATAAGCTGTAAATAATATAAAAAAAGTAAAAATAAAGTTATTCAATTAGTAACAATACCTTTTCTTAAAAGGAAAAAAAAAATGCAATAGGAAAATGATGCAAAAGATTTCTTATCTAAAATCAGTGGTGCAGAAAATGTTTTTACTCCCAACATTTCTCTTAATCCGTAAGAAAATTTACCAAAAATTTTATAACAGGTTTACATAAATTTTGTATCGCCAAAAGTAAAGAATTTTTTTTTTTCATTTTTTCCGAAATTTCTCAACATATGCACAAGCATGTATTGTATATATTATTCTGAGATCAATTTTGTGAAGTTTGCATATGGATCTTTCTATTTGTGAAGAAAAATTATCTGTCTCAGGGACATGTGTTTATTCATTGTTAAAATTGAAAGCAATTGTATTTTTTTTTCTGCAAAAATTTCCCCAAATGGCTGAAGATTCCACCTGATCCTAGATTGCCAGATCAAACATATTTTGCACCAATATATAAAATTTGTTTTTGATTAATTGCAGAATTCCTTATTTACCAGATTGAGCACAGCTAAAATAAATACAATTTCTTGGACAACAAAGACAATTTATCTGGAACAACATTCATTAGCCAATATCTCTGTCAATTAATGATTTTCTGTTCAATTAAAGTGCAAAGTGGTTTACATTTTTTTAATACACAGATTCAATAAAGAATTTTTTAACTAAATCCATTTTCATTAACAGAATTAGAAAACAGTGAAGAAAATATTTTTATTCTAAACATTCAGTAGTTGAGCTATCAATGTATTTATTTACTTTTTTAAATAAAGTATTTTATTTCCAGTAAAACTTTATTTTAAATAAGCTATTAAAAATAAATTGTGTAAAGTTTTATTTAAGGTCTATTTGAATATTAAATTTTAACTGTAAATTTAACTTTGATTTTAAATTCATAAAACAGCTATGTAAATTGGCAAGTAAATTTTTGGTACATTCCTTCGTAATTTTTTTTCAATACAGACAAAACATAGTTGACAATAGAATTTGTATAGATTAAAGTATATTGGCTTGAATTATTTGAAGTGAATTTTAAGAGTGTTATTTTATTTCAATCAGAATTTCATCACTTTATGTAACTGAGGTCTCACTATAACGCAACTCTTATTAAAAATGATATTTATTCATAACTTATGCTATAGACTTTTAAGTGCCATTAATTGTAAGAAATGGGTTTTCAATTGAATAATGGATTTTTCAGCTGAAGTACAAGGGCTCTATGATAAGTACCTGGTCTTGATAAGAAAAACATATTTTTATGTCTAAAGTGTACTTTACTTTTCAACATAATCTCTTTTAAGTTTGATACACTTTAATTTAATGTTTTTCTATTTTTTGTACCCATTCTAAAAAGTACAATTTCTTCAACCTTTCAAAATAGACATTTGTTTCAGCAATAATATCATCATTAGAGTGAAATTTTTTTTCCCACAGAGTCATTTTTTTCGTATTTGGAAATATAAAATAATCACAATGGGCTAAATGTAGCGAATTAAATGGATGCAGAAGTAGTTTGTATTGATAAATAATTGATCATAGTTACTGAAAAAAAGCGAATCCATACAAGACCACATTAAAAGCAAGAATATTGAGGAACTTTATAAAGCTTAGAGATTCCATATCACTGAAAGGCCGATTTGCAATTGGCCTTAATCCATGGAACTTTGCCATAATGATGACATAGGTGTATACAGCTACATTGCCTTGATAAAAAACAATTTTTTTTCATCAAATGCAGACAATTTTTTTTCCCAACATGGTCAAAGCGATTCAAACTGTTGTCAAAATATTCCTCATTGACTGTTTTGACCTTACAAGGTAATTGAAAAGAATCATGTCGCATGGATTCCAAAACGCTGTAGCCAATTTTCCCAGGTAAAGTCATCTTATCCTTTTTTGCTGCAGAATGACCACAAAAAACACTATTTTGACTTGTTTTTTACTCTACAGTGTATTGTGTCAACAGTTATGATTTAACACCAAAAATCAATTGGATTGTAATTTAACTTTACCAAACATTTTTTTAAAAGTAGATACATAAATGTGCTTAATGTCAATTATGAACAATCGTGACAGCCTTCTTACGGAGAAGTTTTTCATATCCAAATGAATTGGTAAAATATCTTTTGCACATTGAATTGAGATGCCCACAATTTCAGCCATCTCATGCACTGTTACTCTCTGATCATTTATCACTATATCATGAATTTTTTCAGTCATTTCTGATGCCATAACCTCAATTAAACAACCTGAACATTCTTCATAAAAAATGTTTGTATAGCTGCATTTAAATTCATCTGTCCAATATATGGTTGATAATGAGGTTGTAACGGGTTGATTTTGAGTTCCACTTTAATCTCCTCATTTGTTTTTGTTTTTTTAATGTCTTTTTTTAAATTTTCTTTTTTTAAAAATTTGTCTTCTTTTTCAAATATTTTATGACTGATCAATATTCAGTTTTTTACATTGTTGAAATTTCACCAAATTTGTTCTATTAAAATATCTTCCACTCACAAACTATAGCATGCAGTAACTTTGCAACATGCCAGGTTTGTTATGAAAGGTCAGCTTTACTGAAATACTGTTGAGTCTCTATACAATAAAATCTATTCGTTCAGTCAAAAAAATTGTTATACAGAAAAATTCGTTGAATAGAAAATGATGAAAAAATTTCTATTAATGTTTAAATTTTGAAAAAAAAATGTTTTTGAGCTGTTTAATTATGGTTTTGAAATGTTCATCATATATTAATTCATTATTTTATTTTTTCATTTACTTATGAGTATCAAAATAGAAAATAAACATTTATTTGAAAGTATAGTAAAAAAAAAAAAAGTGTAAGGAAAACTTTGTTTTAGTAGAAGAAATCTGTAATTTTTGCTAGTTTTGATTTCAAAACTTTTGCTCGTGTAAAAATTTTCATACTTTAACAAGGAATGCAGATTTCAATGGGGCTGATTTCCTCCCAATTGGCATCCCCCCTTTTTAACAAAAAAGGTATTTATCGTGATGGGTTTGTTTTTCTTGTTTTCACTTTCATGTTCATTGATTTTTTTAAAGCACTGTTCAAAGAAATCATTATTAGTGTGATAATATGCAACAATAAGTTTGTCATTCACCTTCAAAAAGCAAAAGATAGCTATTTTTTGATACTTCCGAGTTTCTTAATTTTTCTCCATTTCTCTTTTTAGTCCACTATCGTTGTTATCAGAATCCTATTTCAGAAAAGCTGAACTTTTTAAAGCAATTGCAAATCGACCTTTCAGTGATATGAAATCTCTAAGCTTTATAAAGTTCCTCGATATTCTTGCTTTTAATGTGGTTTTGTATGGATTCGCTTTTTTTCAGTAACTATGATCAATTATTTAAGAATGACTTAATCTTCTAATGCACTTTTAATTTTTTTTAAACTTCTACTTACCACCAAGGTCGGACCATTGTTGATGACATTTAATAAAAATTCTCCATTCAAATAACCTGTTACATTAAAGAATGCTCGGAGTTGCCGCAAACATCCACTCTAAGGCTGCGGGCACACACACAGTTTTTCGCACTAACTTCTTGCGCTACCTTTGATCTTTCGTTTCGGCGCTTTGATGTATAAATTGCACTTCTAGTGTACTGAATCTGAACTTCAAGAGAGGAATATCAGTTGACAGGTTTACGACCGAAGATGGAGTCGATAAAAGTTCCCCTTCCTTTGTCAAATAGGTAGGGTCAGTCCCACAAAAACCATTTAACGAGGTTTCACCCTTGTTCAGTTCGAAAACAATGATTGATTGATTGCTCTTTTAGTGTAATAAAAACTAGTGCTGTTCGTCTAGACCTTAAACTATAAGAGTATCGAGAGATAGTTAAAATAGATGAAACCCTGTTCAAAAAGAACTATCCTTTCTTTAATTGACTCTCTGATCCCGACCTTAGCTCTGCTATATTATTCAAGACAAGAAACAAAATATATTTTCAAAATGACCATTGAATAGTTTTATCTTTGAAGACACTTTTTTACAATTGTTCCGCAATAGCCTCTTTGCCACTCTAGTAGCAGGCAAATGTTTTAATCTTTTAAAACAAAGCATGTGTTTCGATCTTTTCCAAAACCAAATGATCATCTTGGTTGAAAGAAAGTCAGGCACGACCGGGCAAGAATCCAAACGATAATGTATCTTGAATGACTTTTTTTGAGGGAGGGAGAGGAGATGCCTTTTTTGAACATAAAAAATAAAGTTGAAGATGCAGCTATAACATATAAACCAAAAATAATCAAATAAATATTGATTTTACAAACAATTTGATGCATTTTTTGGACAAATGAAGCAGCATTTGTGAAAAAAAAAATTCGTTATATGGAGATACATAACTCGCTGAATGGAGATTATTTACTATGTAATTATGGAAAAAATGACAGTTCCTACTAAAAATTCGTTAAATAGAGAAATTTGTTGAATAGAGTTTCGTTATAGAGAGACTCGATTGCATATCATTTTTTAAATTCTAGTAGCATCATCTCTTACTAAAACCAGATACTTATCATACTGCCATCGTAATTTCAGAATGCCATTACATATGACTAAATTATCCTTATTATTCACTATATGGCCAAAGACGACCAGCCACTTGAGATTTTAGACATTTTGTTAAATATCTAGAAAAATACATGAGGAATTACCCTGAAACTCTAAATGTGTAAATATAATAGTACAGGTCATACATTTACCTGAAGATTTTTTCCCAAAACTCTATGGGCGACCATCAACAAATTGAAAAAGAATGAATAACTTTTGGATAACCCTGTCAAAACTAATGTAGCAAAAGTACTATAACTGTAGATTATGATTACAATAAGCCACTTATGATTAAGTGGCTTATTGTAATATACTGTGTTCATTTTTATCTGGATAGTATGTATACTCGTAGAGAAATCAAGGTTTTTATAAAAACAATCCGGAAATTTTCCAAGTTCTTTGCTTATAGTTTTCAGAGTTCTTAATATAAATTAATTTTCTTTTCTGAAAATATGACAAACAACATTGTACACAATACCCTGTCATTAGAATTAAAAAAATATTAAAAATTGTTTGAAAAATGAGCAGATTTACTAAATAACTTTTCATTGTGCATGCGCCAACAATATCAAAATTTCATTTGCATATTGTGTTAGCGAAATGTATACAGCAACTTCTGTAAATATTTCAAAAACATAGCTTGAATATTCTGAAAGTGATCATCTATAGAATCAGTTTAAAATCCATTATTCCCAAAGTGAGGCAAAAAGATGAGGGGCTGTATTCATATATCTATTGATTAATAGCATTATACAATACACAATATGGATATACTACTATATTTGGATAAAACTCCTGATTTTTTTTTTTTTTTTTTTTTTTTTTTTTGCTTCATTTTGGGAATAATGGATTTTGAGTTGATTCTATAGACTTACTTTCAATACTTTCTGGTATATTATAAAATGTTAATAATTTTTGACTGAAATATTTTTCAGTGATGTCATATTTTTTAATTAAACAAAAATTTATTTTTGACGTAAAGTTTTACCAATAGTTTTTTTTTTCAAAACTCTTAACATTTTACATAAATAAATTATTTTTCTTTTATACATTCTTTTATAATAGTGGTTCAGCTGATGTCATTTTTTTATTTTTTACTAATTAATTCATATTAGATTTTAATACATTTATATGTTATTTTAAACATTTAGAAAATTTATTATTTTAATAAATGATTAAAAAAATCAGTTGATTTAACTCACAATTTAATCAACTGACTAAAATTATCAATAATCTAATATATGATAAAAATTTTGAAACCAGAGTCGTCAGATACTTTAATATCTAAATCTGTTTTGCACATACATGATGCAATTTATCTTTAATTCTTAAAATTTATCTATGTAAAAAACAATTTATAAATAGAGTAAATTTCTTTTATTATTAAAACACCCCTGTGATACAGTGTAAATCTTAAATGTTTTTTATATAATCATACAACTTTTATGTTAAAAATCTCCTAATTAATTTCATTCTAAAATGTTTATGTTTAAGGTGACTGATCATTCAATTTCCGAATTCCCCTCATTTATGTAAAGTCTATAGGTGTTTGATGCATGTACATATTAAAAATATCTCATCAGAAAATTAATATTTTTAACTTCTATTTTGCATATACACTTTTTAAAAGATGCCTCGTGTTTTTCTTAATTTTCAAAATTACATACTTAAGTGCACACTTATTTTTATATGAAGTGTTAAAATTTTACTCACAGTTCATGAACTTTCAACACATAACATATTAAGTTAAGCATAGATTTTTAAAATATTTTGAGAACTAATAAAAAAAGAAGCATTCTCTAAGAAGAGTGCACAGAAAAAAGAAGTTAAAAATATTAATTTCCCCAAGAGATATTTTAAATATACAAATGCATCAAACATCCTCAGACTTAACATTATGGAGGACAATTCAGAAACTGAGTGATCAGCCCCCTTAATAATATACGGATAGTAAGTTTTATAACATTAAGGGGTCTCAGGAGTCTTACATTTACCTGGTAGTGCAACTTAGCAACATGTCACATTTGATTTTTTTTCTCAGTCCCTATAAGACATGAATGCATAAAATTTTTAATATAGACAACTGAATATCTCTTCTATTAAAAATATTTTTTTTTAAATATTCTACATTGAAATTCTATTTTATTTTTTTAATGTTTAATTTTGATTAAAAAAATTAGACTTGTATCCATTGCGCGCAGGATTCTAGCAAAACTACTAGTTCAAGAACCGCTAAAAAAGTTGATAATGGTGTAAAATTAATGTATCTTGAACTTACACCTCATTTTAAAGCAATTTAGGCATTTATTTATTTAAAATTGAAAAAATTGAAAAAAAAATCATTTTTTATTAAAAAAATTGCCAATTATCAATAATTAATGTAATTAAAATTCTAAATTTGAGGTATAAGTTGTTCTTAAACTTAAAATGAAGATATTTACCAAGTTTCATACAAATTGCTTTATTATTGTTTGAGAAATGTTGCGCGCAGTCAAAGAACAATTTAAATTTTAAATCAAAATTAAACATAAAAAATATATAATAAAAATTCAATATAGAATGTTAAAAAAATTATTATAAATGAAAGAGATATTAAGTTGTCTATGTTAAAAATTTTATGCATTTAAGTTTAATAGGGACTGAGAAAAAAAATCAAATGTATATGTTGCTAAATCGCACTACCAGGTAAAAAGTAAGACTCCTGAGACCCCATAAAATCAATTATTTGTTATATGAATTTGAAGCATGGTGTGATTTGTGAGAAAGCTAAAGAAAAAAAAAATAACCTGAAGATATTGTATGAGGTCTCTGTGACTTGACTATTGAAGCAGCTGCTTTCTCGAACTGAAGAGTATCTTGGAGATTAGGCCATGTTGACATTGCACATGGAGCTTCAGGAAAAGATGAAGACGGACTTTCCTTTTTAAGAACAGAATCGGCAAGTCTAGCAGCTTCATTAACCTGCAAATTAATGTCTCATATTTTACCATACGCAACTGAAAAAGTAGCTTTTCTTGGTTTCATAGTGAATTACGAAAGGTCATAAAAAAATTTTAATGAAATCATGTATCATCTAATGTCACTTTAATTTTAACTGTGATAACTTCAGTTATTTCATATCATATTTCATACAATTTAAAATAGTATTTATATTTATTCCTGTACTTAATTATTTTACAAGTTTGATATTTTGATTGAAAATTGACAATGGAGAAAAACACTTTAGATGCTTTTCTGATAAATCTGTAATACATTTTGAAATTTTGATCAAATAAATTAAAGGTATATTATAATTTAAAAGTAAACTACAATTATTTTAATTCATGCTTTTAAAGCAAAATCAGTACAATGTATTTCATATAGTATATAACTTGCAAGAAATTATTTTTATGAAGTGCAAAAAGGTACCTGGTCTAAGATCTCAGGAGGTGGCGGTGTTGGAAGTCTGGGAAAAAGGGTGTCTTGAGATGTAAATCCAGAATCTTGCGAAGATACACTTGATAATCTAAATGCTCCACTAGGAGGCTAAAAAGTAAATAAATAAATGAAAGAAACATGAATAGCTTGTAAAATAAAACTAATAATCAGTAGAAGTTTTCATTTACATTTTTAAAACAAAATGAAATTAAATGTCAATCTAAGGGAAATAAATACCATCAAGGACAAATTTTTTGTAATAGCGTATGTTAGCATAAATTTATTTGCTTTAACAAAAAAACTATTTCCTTAATGTCAGTCTCTACCAATTGTGGAAAATCCCTTTTACTAGCTTCCTCAGATCTCCATGCAAATAAAAGTGAAGAGCTAGTTTTCTTTTTCAGAATTTAGAAATCATAATCACCAGATTCGCTCTCCCCCTTCAACCTCCACAGAGTTAAAGAAAAATTGCATAATCTTTGTGATTCCAATTGTATCTTTCAATTTAAGAAACATTAATATTTAATAATTCAAAAATTGTTTTTCATATCAATTTTCAAGCTTTCTGTTTTACTGCAATGTGAAATTAACGCATCCACTTCTTGTGTAGAAATACAAAAGATATCAACTTTTCAGTTTATCTCTCCCCCCCCCCCCCTTAAAAACACATTTGCTTAATTTGACTACAGCTAGAAATGAGCTATTTGTACATTAAGAATAGATTATCATTTTAACCATATTAACATTTTTATAATTTTTATGAGCTACAAAGGCAAGATCTATTTCCAAAAAAAAATTTTCATACCAGTTTTTAAATTTTCTGTTTTTTTGCAAAGTGAAATTAACACATCCATTTCTTTTTCTGTCATAGAAATACAGAAGGAAAGATATCCATGAGTGGGGTATATTTCTTTTTTAATTGAGTAAAAAAAAAAAAAAAAAAAAAGAAATAAAAAGAATATTGCCCAGTTAAACTGATGGCATTGAGCTCACAGGCTACGCATACGAATTGTATATTACAGCCTTATATTTTCAAGGGTTAATTCCATTTGAAAAACAAATTAAGGGGGTGGGGGAATCAGCTACCTCCATTTCCATGTTTTATATTTAATCATTGAACCCCTTAAACTAATCAGGGATATCATTTATCATATAAAAAACCTGCATAAATAATATTAATCACGGAGGCGACTCATCAGAATGGTCCTATATCTAAATTTTGAACAAAAACTGATAATTTTGCATGAAAAACCCATTTATATCAATTTAAGGAAGGGGCTTGAGCCCCCCGTTCCTCCTCTTTATACTTATCCAATGAACACCTAATACTAATCACGGAAGTGAATCATCAAAATGGTCCTACATCTAAATTTTGAACGAAAACTGATAAATCTGCAAGAAAAACCCATTTATATCAACTAAGGGGAGGGGCATCAGCCCACATTCCCCCTGTTATACATATCGAATGAACTCCAAAAACTAATCAGAGAAGAGCCTTATAAGAATATACATATATCCAAAATTTCAAGTTAAGCAGATATTTTTATCATGAGTTATCGCGTTATGCACATACAGAACGGGCGGGCACATAAGCTCCCAGGCTTTGATAGCCTGTGAGCTAAAAAAGAAAAGAAAATACAATCACATTTACTTAATACAAGTAGAGCTAAAGTAAGAATATGGTTAAAATAAGGAATTTGCACATTCAGAATGGTTCATCACATAAATCATATTAAGATTTTCAAAATCAATACAAAGGTAGGATCATGACTAATACGATCAAAACATCTGTTTGTTTCAAGGTGATTTCTAACACAGTAGCACAGAATTGGAAAAAAAAAAATTCATTTCTTGTGGACCACTATTCTTTCCCAGCAATGATTGTTTTATGTTACAAATTTCTGTCAAAATGTAGTAATTTAATCAGTTTTACAAGACAAAATTCAAACTTTTAAGGAGATCTTCCACCCACCCAAGAAAATACAAAAAATATGATGTCCAGATGTCTTAAAAGAATGTGGCATTTAAAATATAGTACCTTTGTAAGACTTACAAATGAACTATAGAAAGGTAGCAAAAGAGGAAAACTTAATTTGTCTTTGTTTTTAATTCCAGATTATGGGCCATAGTTATAAGTCTTTTCATGAATTTTATTGCACTGCAACAATTGAGAACCCGCATGAAATTAATAGTTCTCAAAATTGCGGTAACAATTGCATTGTTAGTTCAAGTTTCTCCAAGAGAAAAAGTGAAGTAATCAGTTGCATTACTGTACATCGTTCATAATGCTTTGACTTGAGTAGTGATTTTTTTCAAGTGAAAAGAAACATCAAAAGAAAATAATACTGACAAAGATAAGACCAATTACTTTAGGTTAACTTTACATTATTAGGTTAATTTTAGCAATGAGATAATTAGAGCAATTGATAGTTGTAATTAAATCAATTATGCATATGTTTTTAAGACATATTATTTTCACAGGTATTATCATAAGTAACGATTAATATGAGGACTTTTATAATTAGTTCAATTGTATTAATATTCACTGTATCAGAAAAAAATGTCTTTTAAAGTTTGATTCCACATCGTTTTTCATTTTTTCTGCAAATCCTTTTCAAATTAAAAATATTTTACTATTGAAGCATTAATTAATCAAACAATCACTTGCTTATGAATTGAATATTTTCCAATTGAGCAGAAAATTGCTCAGGTCAACAGATATTACAAGGCCAATGCTTTACCATTTAAGCTAACTGGGTGACAACTGGCAGGCATTTCTCGCTCAGATAACCTTATTGGCCATAACATCTAGTCTGTCATTTAGACAGCTTGACAAAATAAAATGCAGGTAAGGGAACTCCATATAACAATGGGTACGTAGATATACTATTATTATTTTAATACAATCAAACTGATTGGTAAATTTATCATGTGAATTGAATATTTTCCAACTGAGCGAAAAATTACCCATGCCAGGGATTGAACCCAGATCCTTGGCTTACAAGGCCAATGCTTTACCATTTACGCTAACTGAGTGACAACTGGCAGGCATTTCTGACTTGGATAACCTTATTGGTCATAACATCTGGTCTAACATTTAGATAGCTCGACAGAAGGCAGGAGTTCCTTTACATGCGGTTTATTCTGTTGAGTTGTCTAAATGACAGACCAGATGTTATGACCAATAAGGTTATTTGAGCAAGAAATGCCTGTCAGTTGTCGCCCAGTTAGCTTAAACGATAAAGCATTGGCCTTGTAAGCCAAGGATCTGGGTTTGATTCCCGGCCTGGGCAATTTTTCACTCATATGGAAAATATTCAATTCATATGATAAATTTACCAATCAGTTTGATTGTGTTAAAATAATAGTATAATCGCTTACCTGTTATGTCTTTACATTTTATTCTAATAATAATCTTAAGTTTATGCGTTAAGTAATAAAGAGTTAAACATATTACAAAGTGAAATAAAGGTTAGATAGAAAAAGAATCAAAAGAGAAAAGAAAATCTATGACTCCTGTCTCCTATCATGAATTTTCTGCTACTAGGCCCCAGCTATTCAGCATACTTTTTTACTTCTGGTGATGATTTCAGCTAAAAATATTAATATTTACTATTTAAAAAAAGTTATTTCTTAAAAATCATTTCAGAAAATCTATCACAGAAAATCTATGACTCCTGTCTCCTATCATGAATTTTCTGCTACTAGGCCCCAGCTATTCAGCATACTTTTTTACTTCTGGTGATGATTTCAGCTAAAAATATTAATATTTACTATTTTAAAAAAGTTATTTCTTAAAAATCATTTCATGTTTGGTTTGTTTTCATCTTTGTTGTTTTTTCACCAATTTTAAAATGCTAGCTCTTTTTTTGTAGGTGAAAAAAAAAAAAAAAAAAAAATACTCATTTATTTCTGGAGCATTTTCTGTTCTAACAATATCTTCAATTTAGAAAATATTAATATTTACTTAATTAATATATATATCTTTTAGAAGTCATTTCGCAGACTACTCAGATTTTTTTTTTTTCTTCTGTCAGTGTCAATGAAGATATTACTATTAAAAGTATTTTTCTTTGCAGCATTTTTGGAGAGTTTTTGTTGCTGTACCTCTCCGAGGAAATTCCTGCATTTAAAATGCAGGTTGTCTAGAAATACAGTAGAAAATATCATCAGTGGAAGGCCAGCAGTTTAAACATAAATTTTAAAGAATGACTTTCCAATACAGTAGACTCCCTCAAATCGACAATCCTAACATTTGCAACTCTCTAAAATCCGCACATAATTTACAGATGTAAACAATGAAACATTCAGTTCGTATGTAGGGTCAAAATTTGACTTTTTTATTTTTAGATCAATTCCACATAATTTTAGTTTGTAATTTTCATTAATATTATTGAATTCATATGTTTTCATGAATGAAGAATAAATTTATTTCAGAAAAAATTCAAGAAATTGTTGATATCACTGGAATCGCAATCTTTTTACCAAATAAGTTTATGTATTAAACTTTTTTGGTTATTAAATCTGACTAAACATGAAATAAAACTTTTTTTATTTTATGATTTTGATATGAATTAATAATGTATTTTTATGAGGCAAATTTCATAAGAAAAATAATATATCTCATCTTTAATATAAATATTTAATTAAAGGTTGTTAATTAATAACTTGACCTTTGCTTTTAATATTTTAATCATTTTAAAAACTATATAAATTATTATTTTTTTTAGTTTATTATTTAGTTTAATATTTTATTATATTGTAAACATTCATTATAGTTTCAATTTCATTGTTAATTACATCCAAATTACTATTTAAGTTATGTAAACAACACAATGACTAGAAACCTACAAAATTCTAAAATCTGCACAACCTCTGGTCCCAAGCTGTGCAGATTTGAGGGAGTCTACTGTAATCAGAAAAGTTATGATACTTGTTCAACAAATTAAAATTAAATAAATAATTTACTCAATTTGTATTATCTCAATAATTTCATTTAATCTTAAAATATCACTGAAGAACAATAAAATATTAGAGAATATAGATATTCACTACATGACACTGCATTCTATATTGCAGTTTATAAATTGATGTTTCAATTAAAGAAACTTTAATCACAGCAAAGAATGATTTGTTACCTGGGAGAGAGATCTACTTCGCTGGTGAGAAGACGGTGAGTGGGTACTGTCACTAGAGGAACTATTTAGACTACTAATACTGCAAGTACTGGATTTCCTGGAACCCACAGAAGTTGGAGAACTGGGTGGTGTCTGAAATAGAAAAATAAAAAACTTATTTTTTTATAATGAAACAGAAATAGACCGAAGATAGATATAAGATAAATGTCAGAAAAATATTTAAAAAGCCATGGGGGAGGGGAGGTAATACACATTATTTAAGGAAATCTCTATAAATAAAAGGAATTCTGAGGATAATTAATTAATTGAGGCACAGGGGAAAGCAAATCTTGGCAATGCGCCAACTCGGTCCAGAGGAAGCAAATCTTGGCAATGCGCCAACTCGGTCCAGAGGAAGCAAATCTTGGCAATGCGCCAACTCGGTCCAGAGGTATAAAAGCAAGATAGAAAAAAACGCGCAGGTCTGTGCATTCAAGTACAACCACCCATATGTATATGCTGAAAGTTTGTTCTGACGCTCACCCGACGCACGTGGAGTGCCGATGGTCCGGGGAGAGTCACCGGGGGATCCGTCGCCAGCTGAGAGAGAAGCGTAGAGTCACCGGGGGATCCGTCGCCAGCTGAGAGAGAAGCGTACCATACACATAAATTATTAAATAAACTTTCAAATTAAGCCCGGCGAAGCGGGCTGCGTATGCTAGTATTGATTAATTAAAACACCACCAAAAATTCCACGCATAAAAACTGAAAAAAGTTTATTTTAAAATATTCAAAATTCCTGTTTTAAAAAGGACAAATGCAAGAATGCAAATGGATTAGAATGAATATTTTCTAATTAATTCAAGTCTAATGATCACCTAATGCAATATATAAGAATGAATTTTTTTCAAATTGTGATTTAATAAGTAATATTTGAATTACCTGTAATAATATAATTTTCACTTATGTAAAAGGTACACAAATACCACTTGTCATACAATATGCCAAGTGGTATTTGCACAACAAAAGCTTCAATATCCTGCATTCAAGTAAACAGAAAAATTCAAAGAGCTCCTTCATTTTTTTCTTCTCATAAACAATTGAAATTTTTTTCTTATCCGAAACCATTTTTTTAATCCTTTTAACTCAAGACTAAGAAATCATTATTTATAAAGAAATATTTAACAAAGATATTTATTCTATATTTTAAATATTATATTTATTCAAGAATATTTTATAATATAGTGTGTTTCGATCATCTACACTTAATTTAAAATAATAATAAAGATATTCTAGTGTAAGTTTTTTTTTCTTTTTCTTAGGTTGAATTTTTAATAGTTTAAAATTTTTTTTCCCAAGCCTGAATCAGTGACTGAGATTCTACAAAAGTTTTGTGTGCTTAATCAGTAGGAGAAAATATTTTTCAACAGTTTAAAACAGCAAACAGAAATAATGATATTAGTAAAGATAAAAAAAAAAAAAAAAAAAAAAAAAAAAAAAAGAGAGAGAATGAAATAATATTCTTTTCTTTATTATTATTAAAAAAAAAAAAAAAAAAAAAAAAAGCTATATCTATTAGCGAATTTAAATAATAAAAAGTTAGGCCGTTTACCGAATTTTTATTAGGATGCAATAAGTTTTTAGAAAATTGGAGCACTCAAAGAAAAAAGAAAACACTAACTGAATCACTTTAATAACAACAAAAAAGCTGAAGACAGCATAGTTTCTTTTTACTGTTATCAAAGAAGTTGAATGTTATCTGCTTGCATCTGATGTTGTTGTTAGTTGTTCAGAAAGAAATCATCACTATGGTGGGGCTGTTGCAACTGTTTTTGGCCTGCACGAGACGAGACAGGTATAATCGAGGCAACAGAAATGAATCCCACAAAACTTAGGTTTTTTATTGTTAATACACTTTTTCTTAAAGAAGGAAAAAAGGGCATTTTTTATTTATGGGGTGCAAAACTGATGTTTTAGGAAAAGGGTAGGGTGCATTTTTCACCTTTAAAAAGAACCTTTGAAAAACATCTAACAGAAGTATTAGTTAGCTAGTTGACTTTATTAGTTTTTTTTTTATTTTCTATTGAAGTTTGCTTTATTAGCACAGTGTTTGTTATTCATCTAAGTCCTTAATTAATATCTTTAATAAAATGTCTAATTATAAAATGTGGCATTATAAAAGTTTAATAAATAAATTTAGAAATTACATCTTACACAAAACATTTTTTACTTTTAATTTGGAAGAAAATAACTTTATCAAATGCAAATTTAATAATAATAATAGAATTATTTCATAGACTTACTGATGACAGGAAAATAGGCCAAAAAATCATTTTCCTGTCTCACTGTTACATCGATGCAGCCCATCCCCCTTTCATTAGCCACTGATTTTGTTAGCTTTACTTATTTTATTGTGTGCAAACTTACAAAATAATCTATATCTAATGATGACATTTTTCAGTAAAATAACATTTATTTGCTACAGATACTACTTGTTCTCCTTGATCAACAAACTGCAAGGAATATCACATGTAAAATTATGTCAATTTGGTGAGTATAGAATATTTTTGCCTAACCTTTTCTCAATTTTAATATGGTGCCAAATAAAAGAAAGCTCATCAATTCTCTTTTAAATAACATACAGCAATACACCATTCATTATTTTCTAGATTTTAAATATACACACAATTTGCACATACTCTAAAAGACCAACTGGTATCGGAGGCCTTCAGATCTTGAATAACTTGTTCACTGGCAGGAGGAAGAGAATTTGGATCTTCCACAAGTTTTTCTAAGGCATCTAATACTTCTTGAATATGGCTCACTTCGTGCATAGTTGATAATTCATATTCCTTTAAAAAAAAAATTCTCAATAAATATTAGAAATGAATCCCTAATATGAGTAACATTTAATACTAATTTAAATACAAAACTATTTTCTTTAAATGTTTTAAAACAATGATACTGTAAGATATGATTAAATGCTTGAGATCACACAAGCTGTATAATAAGTATTCAAATCTTAAATGGTTTACATATAACATATTTTACATTGAGCAAATTACATGGAAATTATAATTCATAGTTCAGAAAATATTTCTTATGTTCAAATAAATGATTAAATTCTTCTGTCAAGACATTTTCCTCCTACATTCCAAATGCATTAATGCAATAGAACAACAATTTTTTTTTTACTTAATGAAATTTTCTGCTGAACTTTGAATATTATTAATATCTAAATCTATCTTCATATTGTGAAAATATATCCTATATAACAAAGTTTATTCTACTTTTAAATGTGATTAACTTTCAAACAGCGAGGTTGCTGGTGTTGTGGATGGATGATTTTTTTTTTTTTTTTTTTCAGCAGATTGTATGAAAATTAAATTCCTTATTTATTTAATCACTTGCATTCAAAGAAAGAAATGCCAAAACTTTCGATACAATAAGAAGGGGATATGAGTTTCATAAAAATGTTGCAGATGTACTGCTTATAACAGATCTGCACAAAGTAATATTGCAGAATTTATTTTTAAAGTTTGATATTCGGAATACTAAGGAAATAACAAAAACAGAAAAAGTCAAGCTTCACTTTGGTTTTATATTTACCTCTCTTTATTGTGGGTTTTTTTAAAACATTATTCTAGTTAATTTTTTTGTCATATGTCTACATTACATAAAAAATGTTACTGCCAAAAAAAAAAAAAAAAAAAAAAAAAAAAAAAAAAAAAAAAAAAAAAAATCAATATTTTTCATTGTGTGTGAATTTTTATTTTATGCAAGTGAATTTTACTATACAAATTTCATTTATTTGTTTGATTTCTGTTTAACAGATTTTTCTCATAACAAAGTACTTAAATGTAACAATGAGACTTCATTAAATGGCAGTTTCACTGTAATTAAGGTGGGAAAACTAATATAATAAAGGGAAAGAACATTGCTTAGAAAATCTCAAAATAAATAAATAAATTACAGACAGGAAAATTTAAATATAAACAGTGGTATAGTCACACACACACAACAACAAAAAAAAAAAAAAAAAAAAAAAAAAAAAAAGAGGGTATATGCTAGAATGTATGTAACTGTCTTGAGAAACAGAGGATATACGGTGACCCTTAACAAAAATCTAAAAGATATACGGTGTACATCCTTCATTTCATCCCTGCATATAAGCAAAGAGAAGAGACAACAAAAGAAAGACTTGTTTCAATTTAATATCAAATAGAAATTATAACAATTATGATAATTTCAGTTTGAAATAAACCCTAATCTTTGATCAAGTTGACAAAACCTACTGACAATAATTAATGTGCACCAAACTTCAAATGATTTAGTAAAACTAATCTGATGAAGCAGCTTTCTTTTGTTTTTTCAGTCTAAAACAATTGTAGTCATTATATTTTCCATTTTATAGTGACATTTTTTGTAATTTATAAATTAAATATTTGTTGTTAAATCACAACAGAATATGCCAGGTTAATAATCAATAACTTTAAAGGTAAATGAAATGCTTTTTATAAGCAATTTTTAATTGTATTTGGAAAAATTTATAATCTAAGATTATAACTAATAATAAAAAATTAATAATTTTCTACCAAATAATTTTTTATCCAAAGGTACTATTTTTTGTGAGCAGAATCTTATCACTAGACTTTTGAAATCCTGTGTTCCTGGTATCCAGACACTTAGAAATAAGTAAAGGTCTTTTTTACAAAATTTACAAAAGTGGGCCTTCATTTCAAAAGTAGGAAAATTTAATGTACTTTTCAGTTTATTTATTTATGTTTGATTTTGTTTTAATGTTGTGTTTAACATAACTGAACAAGTAAAGTATATGCATGAACCATTACATTCTACTTTTTTGAATTTGCATGCAAACTATGCTGATTAAAGAAACTAATATCAATTAATTTATTATTTTTGAAGCATCTCTAAAGCTTCAAAAAGTTTTATTTACAGTTAAATCCAAAATTTATTGAAACAAAATCTGATTTCAAATCTAGATGTGAAATTAAATTTATAAATTGCCATCATTGTTATATTTATGCTGAATATTTTTCAAATATAGATTGAAAAAAAAAAAAAAAAAAAAGTGCAACATAATATTTCATGTTCATTGTAAAAAAGTATTTAATAAAGTAGCTCTTACAACAACAGGCCGTAGGCAGTTAACAAATAAGCAGTATCTTGATCGTTCTTCAATTAGAGCTCGTCTTAAGGCTTGTTTCTCAGTCTCTTCTAAAAGATGATATTTATTGTTTACATCACGGATTGCACTATCCAAAGTCTTCTTGGCATCACCTTTTGGTGCTAAATAAAAATTATAATGAAAATAAAGTAAAGATAACAAAAGTAAACCTATGTAACAGTTCACAGCATTTTAAAGTTGTTGAAAACGTATACTAACCCTTTCTCACTTTTTTCTGCAATCTTAAAGTATCTGAAGATTTTTTCTTTATATCTTGTCGCACTCTTTTGTATTCTGAAACAAATAATTACTAACATTTAATATTAAATTTTTATTTTGGTGTTTTGTTCATATAACTTTCATAATGTAGTTCACTGCATATAAACAGTCAATCATGCAAAAAACTTTGGGTAATTTTACTGTCATGCTTACAGGAGTTTATTTTATTTTTAAGAATTTTTTTTAAATTACAAGTTTATAAGATAGTATGCCTAATTAAAATATAAGTTTTACTTGAGTTAACACATTTTTTTTTTCAATTAGCAATGTTATATCTAATAATACTAGTGATATTTAAATGCAACTTTTTAAATTAATTATACTGACAAGGAAGGTCTCCATACGGGCATATTCAGAAAAATCTGAAAAAATTACAGAATGTTCTTCTCATATAGTGATATATGTTTATAAAAAAAATTTTGGCTGAACCTCCTTATAACGTCCGTAAAAAAACAATAAAAATTTCGTTTATTTGGCGATTTATCTCCGGTTGGCGAAAAAACGAAATTTTGAAAAATACGCTTTTACGCTTCGAATACTTTTTAAAGAAAAAACTTTCTATGTTCAATTTATTTAAATAAGTTTAATTTAAGTAATTTTAGTTTTGCATTTTTACTTTACTTTAAGTGTAATTTTGTCATATACATTTATATGTACTTATAACAAAATGAAATTAATATAATTCATCATTTAAAACACAATTTAAATTGATTAAAATTGTTCCAAATTGAAAAATACACTGACTCCCTTGCTTGTATAGAAAACGGTTACTTGGCCGTGAAATGGAGCTTTCTCATTGGTTGGAATAGAGATATTATATACAAGCGATGGAGTGCGTTGCAGCAAAATGCAGCAGATTTTTAAAAGTGTTGCACAAGCTACAACACCGCTAAAAATCTGTACCATTTTCTGCAGCGTCACTCCACCGCTTTTATAGAAAACGGTCAATTCACCGTGCTATGGAGCATTCTCATTGGTCAGAAGAGAGATATTCTATAAAAGTAGTGGAGTGACGTTGCAGTAAATGCTGCAGATTTTTAACAGTGAAGTCAATTAAAATCAATTTTCAGATTCGTTAAAATCGTCTGCTTTTGGCGAGGAAATGCACTGCTCGCCAAATCCTGCGTCGCTTTCAGCTTTTCACGGCAATTATTCCAAACTATTTTATTTTTTTACATATCTAATAATGTAATTCCGCCGCTAATTTTCACTAATCCTTTATTACCTACATGAGTAGTTTAATTCGTATTTTTTTCAAAAAATTCTGAGTATGCCCCCAATGGAGACCTTCCTTGTGAGTTTTAAAATTAACACCAAAACAATACAATATATATTGACTAAAATGTACATAAATAATTATTAACTCAATTGCAATTATTAACTCAATAGCAATCAATTCTACTAGTAACACCTCATTAAATTTGGATTACTATCATCCACCACAAATGTTTAAATTTTTTTACCATTTATCATGAGTAGTAGAAAATGTTTTTTTTTACCAGTAATTAAGAAGAATCATTAGACAAATTCATGATGAAGAAGGTAAAACACTGGTAACAAAATAAATAAATAATAATAATAATAAAAAAAAAAAAAAAAAAAAAAAAAAAACCACAAAATTTGATGATGCTTAAAATTTTAATCTTATTTTTGAAAATAGTTGAAATTACCGTTTATGTATCATTATATCCCTTTTGTACCTTATTTGCACAGAGTTATAGAGTCTGAACTCAGCAATAATTACTATATTTTAACTTCATTAGATTAGATCTATTATGACATTTTGGATTGAGCAAACAAAAACTTTTTATTCTGTTCATTGCCTAAACCTCGTTCACACATGGATGAGATAACAGACAGCCAATCTTATCTTTAAAAATTAGAGAAAATTTTCTTATTGAATTGATTGGTTATAAAGCAGGGTTGGCACGTTTTTGACGCATGACGGTTTTTACCAGATTTTACCATGGTTTTTACCGTCATGTCAAAAACCTTTTTGTCAAAAATGTCGAAAACTGTCAAAAACCTAATTTTTAGCAGTATGCTTTTACATTATAATAATTATTATTATTTCCATTCTATCTTTAGTATTAAATCATTTAGCGTGAAATAATATTCAGTATCAAAAAGACTCTAAAGTATATTTATTCATCCAAAAAAACAAAGAAACTTCATTAAACAATAAATAAATCATTTAAGAATCTCAGTAAATGTAATAATAATTTTAAAGATTAAAGATTTTTACTCATACAGTCATGCAATACGTTATTCTTTCAATCCACTTGATCAATCCATAATACCTAAATAATTTTAAATAAAATGTAAACAGGACGTAAATAGTTTGACTTTATGGTAGCTTTAATAAATGTCAATAAAAAAAAATATTTCATGATTATCCAGGTAAAAATTTATGTCTAAAAATATAGGTGCTGAAATGGTCTAAATTCATATATATTTACACTAAAGTTAAATAAAAACTATGGTATATAAATACAGTTGACTCCCTTAAATCTGCAAACCAGAAATCCGCAACTCTCTAAAATCTGCACATATTTTATGGATGTAAACAATGAAACTTTCAATTTAGATATTTGAACAAAATTTGATTTTTTTTTGTTTTGTATCAATTCCATATATTTTTTAATTTATAATTTTCTTAATAATATTCTATTCATGATTTTTTAATGAAGGAAGAATAAACTTTTTTGGGAAAAATTCAAGAAATTGCTGATATTACTAGTAATCACAATACCAAATATATTTATGCATTAATCAAGATTTTTTGGTTATCAAGCCTGGCTAAACTTGAAAAAAAAATCCTTATTTTATGATTTCGATGTGAATTAGAAAGGCATTTTTATGAGGCAAGTTTTGTTGAATAATTTTGGAAAAATACATTTAATCTTTATAATGAATATTTAATCATACACTATTGATTATTAACTTGACCTTTGCTATTAGTACTTTAATCATTTTAAAAATTTTCTAAATTTTTATTATTTTAGTTTATTACTTATTTTAATATTTCATTATATTGTAAGCATTCATTATAGCTCCAATTGCACTCAAATTACTGTTTAAAAAATGTAAACAAAGCAATGGCCAGAAATCTGCAAAATTCTAAAATCTGCACAACCTCTGGTCCCAAGCTGTGCGGATTTGAGGGAGTCTACTGTAGTACATAAATTGTTATTATATTCTGATTTTTCTTAAATATTGTTTTGCTATTCGTTAAATTTTAATTCTAAGAAGTTTTAATTGAAATTGGGTCTTAGAAGTTTGTATAAAAATTTTAAGATTCTATTTATTGAACTGAAAATAAAAAATCACCGTTTAATTGCATTTATGAAATGTACCAGATAAGCATTTTGAAATATTATATCTAATAATATTCAACCCCAAAGCAGAATATTTTGTGATGTTCTGCAACGCAAATGTATTTGACCAAAATTATTCTGCAAAATAAATTCATACATTTTCAATTTACCTTCCAAATCTTACCAAAATAAAATTACTTAAATATGCGTACATTGCAATGCAATTTAGAAATTAATGAAATACAATCAAATTTTAAATCAGAAAAGGATATATTTCAATAATTTTATATTCAAATATTTACATTGTCATTCTTTGACACACTGAATTAATCACGGCAGTGACATAAAATTCATAGCAGGGTTTGAAAATTCTAAAAATTTTAAGGTTCCCGGTTGGGAACCTGGATGAAAAATATAGGTTCACAGATGAAAAGTATAGGTTCCCTGAAAAATTTATGTGTAAGTATTTTGACGAACTTTGCCATTTTATATCGATTTTTTGGTGAAATTTTTCGTTTTTATGCGATCTTTTGACAAAATCTGCCGTTTTTCGATATTTTTAAATAACATTTGCTGTTTTTTTCGTGAATTTTTTGACGAAATTTGTCGTTTTTCGTGATTTTTGATGAAATTTGCGTCGTTTTCTCCTAGTATTTTTGAGGAAATCTGTTGTTTTTTTCGGTAATTTTTCTACAAAATTAGCGTTTTTTCGCAAATTTTTTGACGAAATTTGTCTTTTTTTCGCGAATTTTGCGTTGCTTCCCGCAATATTTTGACGAAATCTTGTTTTTTCAGGAATTTTTTTTTTTAACGAAATTAGTGTTTTTCACGAATTTTTTGAAGAAATAAGCCGTTTAATCGTGATTTTTTTTAAGTGGCCATTTTAAGGAATTTGACGAAATTTGCCATTTTATCGCGATTTTTTGGAAAATTTTACCATTTTTCCGGGATTTTTTTTGACAAAATTTACTGTTTTTTCGGTATTGTTTGTCGAAATCTGCCATTTCTTGATATTTTTTGATAAAACTTGCTGTTTTTTCGCGAATTTCAATGAAATATGCGTTGCTTTCTGCTATTTTGTGACGAAATGTAATTTTTCTACAAAAATAGCATTTTTTCGCAAATTTTTTGACGAAATTTGTCGTTTTTTGTGCGAATTTTGATGAATTTTGCATCGTTTCCCGTGATATTTTGACGAAATCTTGTTTTATCGGGTTTTTTGACGAAAACAGCGTTTTTTCACGAATTTTTCGGCGAAATTTCCCTTTTAATCGTGATCTTTTTTTTAAAGTTGCCGTTTTAAGGGATTTGACGAAATTTGCCATTTTATCGCAATTTTTTGGCAAATTTTACAGCTTTTTCGGGATTTTTTTTGCCAAAATTTACCGTTTTTTCGGGATTGTTTGTCGAAATATACCGTTTTATCACGATTTTTTGACGAAATTCGGGGTTATCTTGTCATATTTTGACGAAATGACGCATCCCACGGGACGCATAAGAGCTATTTTTTACATAATTTATGCGCTAAAACACGTCCGGCATCGCTGGCGGCCACGGTGACTTGATTGGTTCCCTTACGGGAACCTGAGTGAAAAAAATATACGCTCCCAGAAAGGATTTCTGCGTTCCCCAAGATCGCTATTTTTCGAGCCCTGATTCATAGTTTTATAACTTTAGATGAAAAATATTTTGACATACTAGGGGGGGAGGCTGCCCCCCTGCTCGCTACGCTCGCCAACCCCCCGCGTAATCGCTTTGCGATTCAAAGTTGAGGGCTACCTGTGCTTGCTGTGCTCCCCAATACCCCATGGTATGAATAAGCAGTTGCAGACCTTTCAAATGATGTATCACACGACTGGTGTTGTAAAGAAATTAAAAATGTGCCCCCCCTGGGGGGAGCAGAGTGTGAGGGGGGTGACACACAAGACATCAATAATATGAATAAGCATTTGCAGAACTCTCAAATGACGTGTCACACGACTGGTGTTGTAAAGAAATAAAAAATTTGGCGAAATATTACAGTTATCGTCAAGTTGGCATCACTTTTGACGACTGATTTTGGGCGCCAAATTTGGCGATTCTTGGTGATGGTAACCTTTCCCTCTTTATGGTAACCCATACGGTGATGCATAGACGGAGCCCTTTCCTGATTGTCTATTCAACTCATGGAAGGAGTGGTCTGCCCGGACTCGTTATTTCCGGAAATCTTACACATTAGCATCATTCTAGGAGTCATTCCTTTTAAGGCTAGTTTTTTTTTACTATAGAAGGATTCCTCTATGCATAAAATGTTGGATAAAAACATCGGAGAGCTCCGAGATCGTCCGAGATAGTGTTGTTCAAAACATCTTAGGACATGGTACGGCATTTTCCTCGTTCTCAGAAAATGCGCGGTTGTTCCGAAGATCCCCCTCCCCCACTTTAGAACAGAATTGTTCTGCACCTCAGGCATCTGTTCTGCGACCTACGTCGCAAATTTCGTAGTATTCTGCTTTCGGGATATTCAAATTTATTCAATGACCAGTCCTTGAAATCTACTGTTATACCATATAACAGCACTTTTGCATCTTTAAAATGATTTTAATATTTTATTTAAAATGTATATTTAATGTTATTTAATAATTATAATAACCTTTTATCATCATTTAATATTAATGTTCATTGCAGTTAGCAGAATATATATTAATGGAATTTATGACAAACATTGTTCTTTAATTTTAATCTTGTATTTAAAAAATTTTCCCATTCAGGAAATCTTCCTTTTAAATAAATTTAACAAATGTAATTGAAAATAATAATAATGACAAGAACAACAAGGAAAAATCAATTTAGAAATGAATTGTATGCTGCACTTACATTATAAATCGGAGAAAAATAAAAAATGATAGGTTTTTGACGGAATAAACCTGTAAAAACACGGTTTTTATCACTGTCATGTCAAAAACCAGTTTTTGACGTCAAAAACCCAACCCTGTTATAAAGTGATTTTTAAAGTCTTCTGCTATTAATGGGTTGAGTGAAACAAATTTTAATATAGTATCTCTCTATTCCAAAATAATAATGCTACCATAATTGAGTTTATTGTGATCTTATGAATTTCTTAGTGCCTAATAAATTAAATTAATAAATAAAAATTAAAAATAAAAATCTATTTACTAAAAAAGTGCTTAAAAATTTATTAAATAATCAATATTAACAAAAACTATTGATATTAAAAGCCATATGTAAAGATACAGATGTTACGTGAATCCTGAGATCTTTTGATTGCAAACATGACATTTTTAAGGGACAGTTACAATAGACTGCTGCATTTACTATGCAATTTATATACCAGTTTGGAAAAAAAGGTCAATCAACAATTACATCAGTCTATTATTCATTAAGGAAGGGGGGGGGGATATATGAAATTGGCATGTTCGGATGCTAAAGTATTTGATATTTTCAAAATGTTCAACCAAATATGCGATATGTCATAGGATAAAACATCATTATATACACTATTACCTTTACTCAAAATCTCCAGTTATCCTTTTATTTTCAAAGTATAATTATCTGATATAGGTATAATAACTTTTGCATTTTTGAAAAATATTTTGGTGTTGATTTAATCTTGAAAGTGTCGAAGATGGTCAGTTAAATTTGATATCACTCATGTGCTCCCCCAATCTTTCTATAAATTTTTGAGTGATTATATACCTGTTTGGTTCAACTCAATTTGTTTTATCATTCTATATAGAATAGAATAGGCATTCACAATTTTCTTGTTAGGTATAGAATCAATTTTCCTCTGAATTAAAGCTTTTAATTTTGTTGCAAATTTGCCTATTAAATTAATACAAAATTTTCTTGAGGCATATTTAATTTTTTTCATATAATTTTGGTACATAATTGAAGGTACAGATGGTTTAGTTAATATGTGTTAATATGAGTATATAGATTTTTAACTGGGCATTGTAGAATATGATAAATCTGTCAGAGTTGCCTTATTTACCAGTCAGAGTTATTATTATTACCATATTTACCTGTTAGAGTTACAAGTTATAAATAAACATAACTTGTTGTTAGAAATATTTAATAGCAATGTGATGTCATATCACAAAGTAAGTGAAGCACAAAAAAAGTATAAATCATGTAAATAAAAAATCAATGAAAAATATTTTTATGTCATAAATATATTTTAAACTACAGTATAAATGTACTATACATTTCATATAAATGGTGAATTCTACTTCGGAAGCAAATATATAAAAAACAATCATTACAAAAGTTCCAGATAAATTAAAAACTAAAAAAAATTAAACATGCAATTTACATCATCATCAATGGTAAAAAACGAATGAGAATAAAAAAGGCTAGCAAACAGATTTATTTTAAAAACATTTTCTTTTTAAACAATGAAACTAATGTATGACACTAAACTATAAGACATTAATCATGGATGAAATCATGCTACAATAAACAAATTTCAAAATTAAAATGGGGAATGGGGAGAGTATAAATAATCATGCATGACTTTAACATGCTTGGGTACAAGAGACCAAAAACAAATGGGAGTTAGAGGGAGGAATTTATTTTGATCAAAACCTTTAGCATGATCTTTATCCATCTGATAGGCTACTTTCTTCCAATCTTCTAATTTTTCTTGCAGTGGAATCACTAAATGGTCTACCAGAGCACTAAAAACACAAGGAATATATTACATTGCTCATTTATATCCAATCAAAATAGGAATGAAAGAGCTCTTATCTGATATGGCACATTTGGATATGTTTATAATTAAATTAAAAGTAAATATATATTCTGAGTATACAGCTTGTCACAAACAAAATTTAAACAAAAATACATAAATTCCCCTTTTCAAATTTACTTTGTAATGAGATAAATTAAATTCTCTCATATTACCCGAAGAAGAAATTAGAACTTTAAAAGGTAAGAAAATGTTTCTCTTACAGTAATTATACTTATGCACATCAATTTAGATAAAGCAAATCTTTATAATTAATCAATCAAAGAAATTTTTTAAGTTAGTATGATGTAATAATAATTAATTAAACATATTATAATTCATAACCAATTTTATAATAGGAATAAAAATGAAATAGATACATGAAAGGACGTACCTGCAAAATGTTTTCAACTTTGCCTCAACACTTCTATGTCTGAGACACAATCTAGTAAGAGCTGATCCAATATCTTTTGTTGCTCCTAATTTAAAAAATAGAGAACATAATGCACAAAGTGCTCAATATTACAAATTCTGTAAATAACTATTAATTTTTCAACATTCAAAACTACAACAAAAAGTATTGACAGTTACTTAATATTTAATTCTTCATATTTACAATTTATAATTTTATAAAAACTTTTGTTTCATTTATTTGACATAAAGAATATATATTTATATATATATATATTTCATAACTGGGGTAAAAGGTACAAATGTTCTGCATAAGACTTATTTTTAATTATTTACACAGCTCAAAGAGGAATGATGCTATGAAGATTTGTATTCATATTATTCTATAAATGATGGAGTACAGTTTTGACTAGCTATTAAAAATTAAATTTTTTTTCTTCAACATGATAGCTTTCAAAATATTACTTGTATTGACACCAGGGTTGGCAAGTTTTTAAAAAGCGACAGTTTTTGACGGTTTTAACCATGGTTTAAACCGTCATGTCAAAAACCTCCTTGTCAAAAATGTCAAAAACCTATATTTGTATGTAAATAAAAATATTTATTTACATATATATATCCACCTATGTTTATATTTAATAAGTAAAATTTAAATATTTTTAATAAAGAAAATGTTTCTAAATATGTTGTAGAAAAAATAAATTTTTGAAGAAACATATTTTGAATAATAAACAAAATCTTAGATTTAGGAAAACTTATCTCTTGTAATATTAAATTTTAATGCATTAATCAAAATATGCAGGGATATTATATTATGAAGAAATTTATTTACAGCCAAATTTAGTGTATAGTTTATAATAACATTAAAGATTAGATATGTTCCATAATCGATTAAAAACAGAAAGATGGTCAAAATTGGTTATGTGCTACCGTGTGCTACATGGGGCAAATGAATTGGATTATTGAACTAAATTTCTACTTTGATAATTTTCATTTGGATTGATATGGATTATGTAATCAAATTAAGTGAAAGGTATTTAATGCATGTTTTATTTTATAAAATTATGTTTCTAATTAGATATTTAAAAAAAAAAAAAAAAAACTACTTAATATTTTGTGTTTTAGAAGAATTTCATAGATCAGTGTAATATTTTTTCTGTTTTGACTTTTACAATTGTTATTTGGTTTTTCAGAAAAATCATTAATTCTGAATTTTAAATTGTCAGTCATTTTTTGAATTTATAACTAACATAAAGATAATAAAAAAAAATAACTCCTTTCTATAAATATCTGAGTATCTATTTACAACATTCAGCCTATTTATTTACTATGCTGAAAAATTAGCTTATACAAATACTTGTGAATTTCTTTCTCACTGAATACCATAAAATTTTGTTAAATATCTTAAGTATTCAGTTGTTGAAGAATTGCTTATTGTCTTACCTTGCTATTAAAGTAGACATTATTTGTATTTTTAATACTATTAGTGTATGTGCTGTGGGGTGGAGTGATGGGGAGGAGAGATAAAAATGGAGATTAAAATGATATAAAGAGATAAAAATGATGTGCAATAATCATATATATAATAAATAATATGCATTATATTTAAATTCAAATTAACCTACTGGATATTATGTATATAGCATAAAAAATTATTAAACATGTGTATCAAGTTCCGCACTTTTGAAAATCCAGCATTTACAACGCTTAATTTGTTAATACTTATATATATTAGCTACGTCCAAATGCATACTAAATAACTTTAGATATTTTTAAAATATCAAAATAATAATAATAATAAATAACCAAGATATTTAAACATAATTTTTGTGCAAATATTTCTGTATGTCCATTCTGAGATAAATTTCTGAGATTTGAAATTTGTCATTTTTACCTTAATTTTTATTAATTAAAAATATTTAAAGACCTGCTAATTACCCATAATATAATTAAATTTCAACATAATGTATGGCAACTGTTGCTAGTTTTAAAATTTAACGACAAACTCTAGTGTACCTCAACAGATTGTGACTCTATGGGTTTTTGACGGTTTAATCCAGTTTAAACCTTTGTCATGTCAAAAACCCCTTTTTGACGTCAAAAAGCCAACCCTGATTGACACTAAATTGAATTGGAAGTCAATGGTGTTAAGATCTCACTAAAGATTGAAAATCACAAATATTTGTCAATCTTTGTATAGTTCATATATTACATTACTGAATATTTAATAAGTGATTTATCACATTGTTAACCTTTCGCCGGGTGCACATTGTAAATTGTACAACAGGTGAAATAAAATTAATTATTGCTGCATTATTTTAATTTTACAAATAATTTAACTTACAAATATGATATAAGTTATCTCTGATCACAATTTATGAAAGTATTCCACATTACACTTATTTTGTTATAACACACTAAAGCAGAAGTTTAGATGTATAAAAAGATACTTGCTCCTGCAATCACAAAGAATAACAAGTTGGAAATTGCACGTGAAGCGTAGAAAATGAGGTGCGTTCGTACGATAATGAAGTTTTAAAAATATCACTCTCATCTATCAATCTCATAAAATTATAAATAGTTAATTACAATTAAAATGCACAACAAACAATGTTCTCTCTAAACTCATTATGTAATGGAATACTTTTGTGTGGCCTTGTAAATCAATAACAAAAGTTCTTTGCACAACAGATTATGCAAAATCTATATTATAATATGTACTTTTTGATGCATATTAGTATTATTATGTTCGAATGAGTGTAATATTATTAAAATGCATTTGTACCTTTTTTTTTTTCCATTGACTGTAATGTAATGGAATACTTTTGATTGTCCCTGTAGTTGATCTATGCACCCTATTTTCAAAAAAATTGAAATGACTTGACAAAATTATGTAATAAGTATGTAATTTAAATTTCAAACAATTAAAATGCATTTGCAACATTTTTCCCCATTGACCGTAATGTAACAGAATACTTTTGATCGTCCCTGTAATTGATCTATCCATCCGATTCTCATAAAATTTGAAATGACTCGACAAAATTATGTAATAATTATATATTTTAAATTTTAAAAGATTCGGTTGGGTAGTTTTTGTGTTGTTATATGCGGACAGACTGAGCGACAACTATAGGTGCTACGTATTTACATAATTACGAACGCACATAAAAATTAATAATAAATTACTAAACAATAATTAAGGAATTTCGGATTTACAGAATTAGTCATATATTTTATGTATATTACCTGCTTCCTATATCAAGCATAAGATTTGCTTTTTTGAAGGTTCTTTACAGATAAACCTTGCGCATTTCAGAAACTGTTAACAGATTTAAATGACAGGTGCAGCTAATTGTGCAATCAGAGATACAAATAACTTTCAGGAACTCGGTAAAGTGATCCAATAAATGAATACAAACAGTCATTAACACCCACTACTGCTTCAATTTTGTTTTAAAGAAAAAAAAAATGTGAATGTGGTACTTTTTACAACAGTGTGCCCCACGGAAGGTTAATTAAGCATAGAACCAACAGAGAGAAAAATATCCAAGCCAAGAATCAAACCAAATGAAAATATTTTTTTCCCCCATTTATTTGACGTAAAGAACATATATTCATACGTAATCTTTTCATAATTGTGGTTAAAGGTACAAATGTACCACTTAAGACTTAAATTTATTTTTAAATGTTTACACAGCTCAAAGAGAAATGATGCTATGAAGATTTGTATTCATATTATTCTATAAACGATAGAATACAGTTTTGACTTTTTATTAAAAATTACACTTTTTTCCACATGATAACTTCCAAAATAATATCTGTCCCGACACTAAAATTGAACTGAAAGTCAATAGTGTGAATATCTCACAAGGGATAGAAAATCAAAAATATTTGTCAAGCCAAAATGTCCTGCAGTTCATATATTACAATACTGAATATTTAATAAGTGATTGCATTGCTAACACACATAGAACAAACAGAGTGAAAAATGTTCAGGCCAGGAATCAAACCCGGAACCCTTGGAATAGTGTTTCAAGTGCTCTACCATTTAAGCTACGAGGATGTCAAGCTTAGTATCTCTCTCACATTTCATTCTTCGCTTGGACATTTTTCACTCTATTGGTTCTGTGCTTAGATAAATCCTTTATTAACCCTTTAAGCGGCCTAACCAGGTTTTCCGTCACGTAACCTTTAGAAACAATGGCTGATTTTACACAAAATTAATATTAAAATTAATTTTTTGAAGTGAATAAGATAAACAAATATGTAAGTTTGTCAAATAAAAAATTTCATATCAATACCTTTTATAAATACTATTTTATGAATTGTTAAACATGAATGAAATATTTTGCAGGCCGCTTAAAGGGTTAAATATTCAAAATATTTCAAGCATAATTTCACTGCTGTAAATTAATTGAAAAAATTCATTCAATTATATATGTGTTCACTGATGCTGGGTTTATTTGTGTCTCATGTTATGCCTCAAGATTGTGTACTCATGAAGACTATTGCATCTTGTGCTGCAGTGCAGCCTTACCAACATATGTGAATGAGGCAGCCTTACCAACATATGTGAATGAGAGATGCTAAGTTGGATATCATCCTTGTAGCTTAAATGGTAGAGCACATAAAGTGCTATTCCAAGGTTTCTGGGTTTGATTCCTAGCTTGGACATTTTCCACTCAGATGGTTCTATGCTTAGTTAGCAAAATGCGATAAATCACTTACTAAATGTTAAAAAATTTAGGTATGGTCCCAAGGTACAACACCCTGTTGTACCTTGGGACAGTTTGTCTTCCTTACTTTAAATGAGTGGCAATTTTTTATTTTCAAACTGCTAGAAGTTCTAAAAATATACTATAGAGATAAATGTTGGTGTGTTGAAATACTGCCTTCAAATTTTAAATTGGTTTATAATCATTGAAGTAAAAAATTAAAATGTGAAAACTGTCCCAAGGTATAACATTTTTCCCTATTTTATTTTTTATACACAGTATAACTTCTTTAATCCAGAATTGCTGCGATTACAGCGAGTCTGGATTACAGAAGTTTTGCAACTAAAATGCATATAGATTAATCATAATACTAGCAAAAGCCATGCTTTGTTTGGATTCGCGAAGCATTATTTTATAAAACAGATATTTGAAAGTAACAATATTTTTTTTATTATTATTATTTTTGCATCTTTATTAAACAAAAACGTTATTTTATGTTTTGGCGCATATTAATTTTTTATTTATGATGTAAAGCTGGCATAATAAGATATTTTCGAAGCAAACTTTTACAATTTTTTTTTAAATTTTCAACTAAAAGCTCTTTTAAAGATGTTTTTACAATTTCAAGTAGCCACTGGTGTTTTTTAATTGTTTGAAATATGCATGTTTCCAATCTTTGTAATCAACATCCGATAATCTTTGATAGCTATTTTAGAATAATATATTTGAAGAAAGCTTGAAGAAAGTTACTTCTTCAAAATCCTATTTTCTGGAAAAAACATTTGAAATCTGCTTTCGTTGATACTATGAATTTTTAACTGTAAAACATTTTATTTTAATTTCTTCGTTTTTATACATGTTAGCGTATGAGAATTGCTGTAATTCTCTCCGCGTGGGAGAACTTTTTACTTTCTGCGAATGGCAACTCAATAATGGAATTACCTTTTAACGAAGCGCTCTCTCATTCTCGCAGTGACGTTTTCACGAATAATTATTGTTGTGTTTGCGAACTTATTAAAGTCTTATTTTTCTATAAATCCTTCTGATTAATGAGTCGATATTATTTAGCCACAATACGACCTTCGCAAAAATATTTATAAAGAGCTTGAACCAACAACTTCACGCAGATCTTTTAATTTTTCATTTATATAACAAATTTAAGAATTAATTTTATTTGTTTACAATTATTTTGTTGCCAGTTTACAAAAAAAAAAAAAAAAAAAAAAATCCATAATACAATTCTTTTAAAATGTTTAAGTGTCATCTGTGCAAACGATTTTGCGGGATAATGAAAACATGTTTTATTTAATAAATTAATCATGATTCTATCTATAATTATTTACTCCATGATTTAAACGTTTTTTTTCTGAAAATATACGCGTTTCATTTTTTATTTATTTGCTAAAATGCGTCCGTATTGGAAATGCATGTAAAATAAATTAATTAAAATAATAATTTTTTTAACGTTTTACTGTAAAAAAAAAAATTATATTCTGCAAATCTACAGATCATAATTTATTTTTGTGTTTAATTTGAAGTTAAAATATTGAATAGTTTTTTTGTAAAGCGTACGACAAATTGTAATTTGAGTGGACTAGTAGAGGATTCGCTTCGCTCATCCTAATTAATATCTCTTATTACTATGGCAATACAAAAATTATAAGGAACTGAATAATTGAAAACATTGAGAAAAATTAATTCAAAATGCTGAAAAATGAAAGTTTTTAAAAAATTTATGTAACTTTTATGCAAAAAATCAACTTTATAATTACAGTAACATATTTGAAATTGTGATATTTAAAGCTAATGTTATAAAAAATTAAATATACAGCAACTATAACAAAGTAAGTCACACGTTAAATACTTAAGACAAATAACAATAATAAAAATCTGATTTTGCGATACCTTATTATCTTTGGAAGTATTATAGTGAAATTATCATTAATCATGAATTTTTAAAACTTTAATATCTAAAAAGACATCTATAATTATTACACATGTAATTCAGAAAGTTCTTACAGTTTTAAAATTGAAAAAAAAAGAAAAAAGTTGTGTTATTATGTAAACTCTTTATTTTTTTTTTAACTATTTTTTGAAATTCATTTATATATATGAACTATGGCACCATCCATTATCTCTAATTCAAAACAGAAATGAAATGAATAAATGTACTGGAATGTTTGGATTACAGAAGTTTCCGGATTATAGATGTCCAGATTAAAGATATTATACTGTATACAATTTTAAAATAAATTTTATTAGTCCAGTAATGCAATAGACATTGGATTCCACTAACTCTTTTGCGAGTGTGATGTTGCACCGAAAAACATTACAAATTAACCTATTTTTCATTTCAAAAAAGAAAAAACTGCTTGGATAAGAAAAGGAAGGTAATTTTGTTAGTGTTACAAAAAAAAAAAAAAAAAAAAAAGTTTATACAAAGATTATATAATATATTTCATAAAAAAATGTTTATACAAAGATTACATAATATATTTTTTTAAAAAAAGAAAAAGAATGCAGTTATAATTAAGGATCACCTCGAGTATTAGTAGCCATATCTGCTATCTTTTGAAATGAATCCAGAAATGCAGCCAGTGCTAATATAGTTGCTCTATAATAGATAAAACATGTCATTCATTAGCAATATTTAAAGAAATATATGAATCAAAATAATAATAATAAGCATGAAGAATGTAAAAAAGAAATGAAATGCATTTTTTAGGATGCATAATTATTTTCCTGGAAAGGATTAAAGTCTTATCTAAAGTAAATTTATTTGAATTTAATAAATAATTATATTTATTCTTTTTATGCAGTAGCCATTACTGGGCTTTTTTTTTTCAACTCTGTGAAATGTATACAATTCACTATTGTCTTATGTTGGAATGTTAGAGTGTCTCTATTATATTATGTTGGAATGTAAACAATAAAAAATATCATTAACAGTTAAACACAAAAAGTTAAATTTGGTAGATTTTTTTTCAGTGAATAACTATTTATACTTAAATATTTAAATTCTTTTGAGTAACAAAATTTTATCTTGGAGAGAAAAAGCAATGAGTGCTCACAGGCTACATAAAAAAAAAAAAAAAAAAAAAAAAAAAAAAAAAAAAAAAAAGACAACATGACAAAAAATTAAAACAAACCACCATTGTATTGTGTCAATGTTTAAAATAATGAATAATCAGCAAAATGTGTAACAATCAGCAAAATGTAATTAAGAAAGTTCTTACAGTTTTAAAATTGAAAAAAAAAAAAAAAAGTTGTGTTATTATGTAAACTCTTTATTTTTTTAACCATTTTCTGAAATTCATTTAATTAAATTTTCGTATTCATATAATTATATAATTCATATTATTAAAATTTTCGTTTTGTCTTATTTATTAAATATATCATTCCAGTGTTGCATTATGTTTTTATTTTCCATTCTAATTTTTGTGTAGTTGTTCCTAATTTATAGTCTGACTTTAAAAAAAATGTAAACAAAAGGGATGATCTATAATCTGCCAAAATGTATAATCTGCGCAACCCTTAGTCCCCAAGTGTGCAGCTTTCACAGAGCTGACTGTATTACTGTCATTTAAAATTAAATTCTGATTCATAATGAGAAATGAAGGCATAAGAATGGTTTAAAATAATGTTAATAGATTAATAAAATATTGACCGAAAAAAAAAAAAAAAAAAAAACTGGAATATAATAATTATAACTATTAATTTAAAAAAAATTAAAGAAATTCCTTATGGGTGTCCATTACTGGCACATCTAACTAGAAATGCAACGATTATTCGGCCAAAGCTGAATAACCAATTCATTTGGCCTATCTGCCGAATACTCAACTTCGGCTGAATAGCAAGTCCATTATTCGGCCTTGGCCAAATAATAGTTTAAGAAATATTTTTATGTATACATAGTAAAACTTTCATGAAAATTTTATGTGAAATAACTAACATTTTTTTTACTTTCTACTATCTTCAATAGAAGAAAGTAATGTAATCGAAATTTTTCTTTTACTTCCGTTTTTTGACAGATTTACACGTTTTAGGGGTCAGAGATTCCAAAAAAGCTGTTTTTACAAAATGTCTGTCTGTCCGTGTACATGTCGCCATTCTACCATCAGAAAGTGTATGAAGTTATGCATAAAAATTAACCAAATTTTTTGTGAATATTTCTGGTTGTGGCAAGCAGGTCCTCCTTCAGTTTTGAAATATTCCGCCAGAAGGGGTTGCTGCAATCACGATTTTTGTGCCATTTTCAATATTGTACTGGCCAAAAGTATATGAAGTTATGCATCGAATTGAACCAATTTTTTGTGCCATTTTCAATATTGTACCAAGTACCGACCAAAAGTACATGAAGTTATGCATCGAATTGAACGAAATTTTTTGGGTAAGTGTATGGCTATGGCTAGTTGTATCGCCTTGAATCTGAAAAAAATCCGCCGGAAGGGGGTGCTGCAATACCGAATTTTATGCCATTTTCAATATTGCACCACATAAAAGTGTATGAAGTTAGTTCTAGAACTGAACTAAACATTTTGTATATGATTATTTTTTGGTAAGGCAAGTAGGTCCTCCCTGAATTTGAAAAAAAAAAATCTGCTCATCATTCTATTGTCCATCGGCTCGTGCAGAGACGGAAATTCGTTTTTACTCAGATTAATTGATTGAAGCAGAAATTTAAGATGAAAATTAAAGTTGGTAAGGTATTGAATTAAAAATATTGAAGCATTAAAATGAGTAACTATTTTTTTTAAACATTAAAATGTATGTATGAGATAGAAGAAAGTTTTGGGATTGGCACATATAACTAGTTTTGCAGTAATCCTTTGACAGAAATGTCATTTTTGTCACAATACTTTGATGGAAATTGCAATTTCCCTTGTGATCCTTTGACAGAAATCACTTTTTTGGGGATTCTTGGACAAAAATTGCATTTTTTTATTATTCGTTTACGAAAATCATATTTTTTGTTCATGATACTTCGACTATTTTTTTGTGCGATCCTTTGAAGAAATTTGCTCAATTGGTCATGGTACATACTCGCGTTTTGGTCATATATCAAACGCTACTGCAACCTCCCCTCCTCATTAAAAATGTCACAAAACTTAATGCATATTTGTATTGATCCCAGGATTGATAAAATTTAGTGCAAAAAAAAAGCAGAATTTTGCATTTCTGTGGAAAAGTAACATGTCTAGTTATAGACTTACATAAATTCTGCAATACCATAGGTATATATTTTGCTCCCCCAAACTTTCTCAATAAATGCGCGAATATATTCAGAGATCAATTTTGTAAAGGTCACCATATGAATCTGTCTAATGGTAGTGGAAATTTCTCTGTCTTGAGTAATTATGTAATTTATTGTTAAAACCAAAATCAATTGTATATTTTTGTGCAACATTTTCCTTAGATGGCCAAAATTCTCCCGATTCTAGATCGCCAGATCAGACATATTCTGCACCCCTTGGTAAATTCTAATTTTTTCAACCCCAAAGGGAAATTTTAATATTTATTCCTTGTTACATAAAAAAAATATTTCTTTCACTAATATTTTTAATTAATTTAAAAAAAAAAAAAACATATAAATATTTTTTTCATATTATACTGCAATATTTTATTTTGAATAAAATTCACTTAAATGTGAAATATAATTTAAGTATTTTTTTAAGTATGTAACTATTTCTTATAATAATAAAAGAAATTTAAGTACTAAATTACAAATAAATAGTAGTATGCATATGTTTTGCAAAAATATTTAATTTAGATTTTCTTTCATCTGAAACCTGAAATTTATATTATCTGTTACTTTTAAATTTAAGTATTTTAAAATACAGTAGACTCCCTTAAATCCGCGAACGCCAGAAATCCATGCATTTTTTCCGATGTAAACAATGAAATTAAAGATGGCACTGAAGTCAGCAGCTATTGCGATACAAATAATTCTTTAAATATATATATTTTTTAAATCCTTTTCAACTTCTTCCTTTTTTTAAATGTCAATTAAAATTCAATGTGCTATTCAAATCAATGTCCTTTAATTTAAATTCTGCAGTGTTAAATAATGTTTCTTAGACGTACGATGATCGATATTTAATCGAATTAATCGTTATCGTATCGTCGTTGTTGAGTAATATAACTTTCAATGACCGTTTGGTAGAGTTTGCAATTCGTGTGACAGGATAATTTTTGCTATATAAAATTATTATTTCAATAGTTCTATTACCATTTTCGTATCCCTGCTAGTTACGAAACGAATTTGAGATTTACATCCAATGTACTAATTACAATGATCGATATTTAATCAAAATAATCATTATCGTATCGTAGTTGCAGCATAATTTTTGATGTATAAAATTAATATTTTTTAATTAATCAAGCTTTTTTTGTTTATTAACAAAGGTAAATATTTTTCTTTATAAAAAGATTGATTTTTCCTCATCATTATTTATATTAATATTGCATCTTAATTATTTACTTTATTTTAGTATTTTTTTAAAATTTTATTTTAATTAATTTTTTTTTGTAATAACTTGTTTTTTAATTATTTATTTATTTAAATATTTTACTTAATTTTTTTAACATTTCAATTTATTACATGCATTGATTACAATGCTTAACTACCAATCAAAGTAATGTTTCAAAAATTTAAACAAATCAATGATCAAAAATCTGCAAAATTCTAAAATCTGCACAATCCCTGGTCCCAAGCTTTGCAGATTTGAGGGAGTCTACTGTATAATAGAAATAACATACGTAAAATATAATATCTATTAAATTGTAACAATACAGCAGGGGTGCAGAATATGTCCGATCCGGCGATCTAGGATCGGGGGAAATTTTAACCATCTGGGGAAATTTTGAAGAGAAATGTACAATTGATTTAGATTATAACTACGAATTCCATAATTACATAAGAAATTTCACAACAAATAAAAAGATCTGTATAGCGACTTCACAAAATCGATCTCACAGTCATATATGAACCGTTATCAGGGGTTATTCTGTTGCGAATTTTCAGAAAATTAAAAAAACGATTTTTAATTTGAAAATTCGGACATAATACCGCAAATTTTATCCAAAAAATACGAAAAAAACCCGCGAATTTTATCATAAAACATTGAAAAAACACAAATTTTGTCACAAAATTGCAAAATAACAATTGCAAATTTTGTCAAAAGATTGCGAAAGAACCGTAAATTTCATCAAAAGTTCATGAAACAAACGCAAATTTTATCAAGATCGTGAAAGGAATGCAAATTTTGCCAAAACATCGCAAAACAACCGTGCACTTCGTCAAAGAGGAAGAAATAACCGTTAATGTCGTTAAAAGACTGCAGAAAATTCATCTGAATATCACGAAAGGAGCTCAAATTTCGTGAAATGATCGCAAAAAACCGCGAATTTCGTCAAAAACAAGCGAAATAACCGCTAATTTTGTCAACAGAGAGCGAAATAACCGTGAATTTCGTCAAAAGAAAGAAAAAATAAAAGCAAAAATCGTTAAAAAACTGTGAAAAAACCCACAAATTTTATCAAAATATCGCTAAAATTCACGAATTTTGTCTAAGGACCGCGAAAAAGACATGGTTCGTACTGTCAGTGGATTTCTCTTCATTACCCCACACTGCTCTAAACTTTTCAAATAATTTTCAGATTAACTTATTAGAGTAGCCTTGCCATATATATACTCGCACATCGGTTGAGAAACATAGAAAAATAAATTTCCTATATCTACGGTAATACAGCATTTGCCTATAACATACCGTAAAATTTTGGGGAAATTTTCATGTGGATTGGGGGAAATGTTGGGAGTAGAAACATTTTCTGCACCCCTGCAATACAGTACCTATTATACGATACAATAAATATTTTTTAAATTTACTTTCTTTACAAACTATATTTCCTTCCTTTAAATCTTGAAAACATATATACATTTATTAACATTTATTATTTTACTAAATTTGTAATTTTACTGAACTTTTTTTAAATTTACAAGTCATAAAATTTTGTTAAAATTTCCATTATAATTAATTTTGTGGACAAAAGTAGAACATAATGTCGTACCCTTTCTGGCCAACCCACCCCCTTTTAATTTGTTAAAATCATTAATTTAAATATGAAATTGCAATAAAGATAAAGCTCACTTCATAAATTTTAATAGTAATTTGTTTCAGAACAAATTAAGTCTGACAAGTGCTTAATGTTGAAAGATTCTGAAAACTTGTTGGCTAAGCAAAAATCGTAATATGCATGTGAGTACACACTATAGTTTCACACATTTATTATTTATTTATTGAAATTCACATTTTATCAAAAAATAAACAAATGGGATTGGAAATGATAAAAGGGTGTTGATTAAAGAGTAAGAATGCATATACTTTGTTAACATCAATTTATAGCCTAAATAGTGGACAAACCAATCCAATGTGGCCAAAACTGAAGCATCTACCCATTATTTACACACACACATAAAATTTGGTCATATAAAATTATTTGTATTACATGAGCAAGATGATGGATCTTTTAAAGTCTTTAGCTGAGTTTATGTGAAGAACAGCTGAGGATCCATTTTCTCCAAGTACAAATTTCAAGTGATTAAAAAAACAAAAAATTGACACATTCAATAAAGCCAGTTACTGCTTCATACCCTTATTATGAAATAGATTCTTTATGTTATGTTTTATTTAAATATTTCTGTTAACATATTTTAGGTATTTGTAAGTAATTTTAAGACTTCATAAATTCAGTATTGAAATATTGGGTGGATGCTAGAATCTATAAACATATGTGACCACAATTTTAACATATTGCATTCAAAGACTGGTGCACAATAATTTCATGCAACCAGTGATATTTTTTTTAACAGTTTGATGGGAATGAATCACTCATTTATCAGTTTGTGATTGGGGTTTTAAAGAATTTCATAAATTTTAGATACTACTGTACAAGGATTTGGTGTAAAATTGTTTGGCGATCAGTGAAAAATATCATGTAAAAAATACAACTGCACAAAATAAGATTTCAAAATTAAGTCATTATTTTCTATCAGTAACTAAACACAGATAAAATCGTTTAGTTTTAAATGTTGCTCTACATTCAATTACTTAACTATCTATGTACAAATAAAGCTTCATAGTTTGATAAATATGATGCATAAATAAAGATAATAGGTTAAATGCATGAAAAAGAAATATTTATAAAACAAATTACTTCAGATGAGAGTGAAGTTTTGAAGCCTTTCCCAAAAAATCTTCCCATACTGGAGTGGCAACCTATAAAAATTTAATTAAATATAGCTGAATAATGCAATTAAAATGATAACATATTGAAGCAACAAAGAACTTTGAAACATAAAGTTTATTTCACTGACTTACATTAAGTTTACAATTATATACTATAAGTAGGAACTATCTTTTACCTTCAAGTCGCTTATTATAAACTGAAATAATCCTCCTAGGGCACTGCATTCTTTTTCTGCGAAGGATTCCATATCTATAATATGAATTTAGTTGCAAAATTTACAGGTAAATTGAGCACTCGACTTAATCACATTTCTTCCAGAGTCATTATTTCAATGTAACTCATCCATGAATGAAGTAAAACAAATAACTTATAAAAAGAAAGATGAAGGAAAATTAAGAATATTTCATAATTTAGAAATAAAATAATCAGTTTTCATTAGCAATATCATACGGATTAGTATATTTATTTTATAAAACACTTTGTTATTCATAAACAATACATGAGATCAATAACTTCAAAGTTTATACACTGAGAGTGGGATTTAGATAATCTTAGACAAACTCGTGTTTAAAATATAAACAGATTAAGGAAGTTGTTTATACATTTATAAGGTCTCAGCTTCACGTATTAGACCACCACTACAAAAAAGATATTGATACTGCTTAATCTTAATATTTGACACACTTATCAATAATAAATAATTTTGGCACCAGAGTTGTTTGACCTCTCCAAAACAAGACTTACGAATTTTGCAAAACGAAACTCTTCAGAAGTGGATCTAGCACATATCTCATTAATTTAATTTAATCAACCAGCCAATGAACCTTTATTGGCACTTCCCCTTCCAGTCACACACTCAATCAACCAACCAACAAAACCAAAAGGATCGAGCAACGTGCTATTCCATGTTTTTATTTTTTTCGATGCTTCAGATTATCAAATTTTACGATTATCATTTTAATAAACTTTTACAATAGTGAAGCCTCTTTTATATTATTTAATAAGTATAATTAAATTACAGAAAATGAATTCACTTAATGGAACTGTCGCTGATTTTAATGGTAAGAAAACGTATAAGTCTACACGGGCTGAAATTTCCATGCCTCGGTCGCCACTCGGCCGTACAAAATACATAAATAAATAGCCCGTCCCGAGTGAATTTCTACAAAACATAGATTTTTTCGTCGATATTATAAAAATTTTATAGTACGAGTTCTAGCCTAAAATCTTATTTCAGTGTTTTTGTTATATTAATTTTGCATGGATTAGCATATTTTTCTGTTTAAGACAATTTATTTTTTCACAGGTTTTATTGTATTTTAGTTTTAATGTCTAAAAATCTGCTATTCTTTAAAAATAATTAATTGTAGAGTAATGGCAATTTAAGAAAATAGGGGAGAGTGTTGTACCTTGGGGCAGTTTTCACATTTTAATTTTTTACTTCGATGATTATAATTTGGTTTAAAATTCGATAGCTGAATTTGAATACACTAACATTTTTCTCTATAATACATTTTTAGAAATTCAGACAGTTTGAAAATAAACAATGGCCAAACATTTAATTTGGGGAAGGCAAACTGTCCCAAAGTACAACATTATGTTGTACCTTGACATGACAAATTACAATGTACTACATGACAAAACATTTCATATTTATTTTGTAACTGTCTGTACCTTATTTTCTTTTGATTTAGAAAATTGTATTGGCTTTGCTGTTTCTTTTCATTCACAATGTGTACCGATTAAATTATATTATTTTAAATTTATTTTTTTGTTAAATATCACAGTAAAATTATTTGCAGATTGATGTATATTAATTATAAAGCCAACTAAAAAAATTTTTATTTAAATGTAGTTAGATTCACTAACTGTGTGTTTTCAATTTCATGAAATGTTGCAGAGCTTTAAAGACGAAGTCATGCACTTAGTAGTTCGAGATGGAACTGCTAATATTACAAAGGGTGCAATGATGCAAATCTTAAAGTGTATCTTGTACTATTCATACTATGCAACATATAATAAAATCAGGCTTATCATCTCAACGAACAATATAATAAAATTAATTATTAATTTTTTATTGCATTTATTGTATTTTCAGTTTCTTTAACCAAAATGATTGTCTTTTCTTTTCTCTTATATATCAAAAAAGCATTTTTTTAAAAATTTGTATAAATGTGAAACTAAATTTTAATCTGGAGTTGTTTTATGAAGGTTTTTGTTCTTAACTTTTTCTATATTTTGCATTTGCAGACATATTGTTAAATACCGAGTAAATAATTTTATGAATTACTGCATATATTATACATTGATATTCAAATAACTTTTTACAGATAAGTTATAAATTCATATGCTTAAAAAATTAAATTCTTACAACTACTCGGCATTGGCTGAGTACCGAGTATTTATCGAGTACTCGGTACGGCTCTAATTTTCTGTAATTAGATGGTAAATTTATTAAGTTGATACTTACCTTTTTTTATTTTTAATATTTCTTTAATTTTCAATTGTTTTTATATGTTAATACGCTGAAAATGTTTTTGAGAAAAATCACACATTCATTCTGTAGACTATAAGCAGATCTGTTAAAAAAAAAAAAAAAAAAAGATTATAATGGTTACCTATTGAATAGCATTTTATTTAATAAAATTTTATTTAGGTAATTTTTTTTTTTTTTTTTTTTTTCACAATTTAGTACATACAACGGTGTTTCAAGAATTACTGTCTCAAGTTTTTATAAAATATTTATACTGCAGTGGTTGATATGAAATATCAAAGCCTAATATCTTTAATGCATCTACGCTCACTATCAGAACCGTAGTTGCTATATTAACATATTTTTGGAAAGAGGTTTTAAATGGCGAGGAGTTGAGGGGGAAAGGTTGGTTTGAACTTTGGAGCATATGAGGCCAGATTTGTGGCAGTGGACGAGACGTGGCTACATCGCTATGATACTGAGTCCAAATGACAGTAGCCATGTCTCATGCACTGTTGCGATTCTAGCACATAAGCTCCAAACTAGCCTGTTACCCCCTTTCCCTCCAAAAATATGTTAATATAGCAGCTATGGTTCTAAAATTGAGCATTAGGCATCTAAGACATCAGACTTCGATATTTCACATCTATCATCGCAGTTTGAATTTTTTATAAACACAAGACAATAATTATTAAACCACCCATTTGTAATATATGCTTTGATACTTTTCTTCTAAGAATGCATGCACAAATAGTAATTTTAATTAATTTTTTCTCTCAAAAAACTGTTTCTTCCACTGGTATCTAATTTAACCCATATAAGTCTTTAATTTAAATTTTTTTTCTGACTTATTTAACGCACAATAATAGCAAATAAATAATAAAATATCTTAACTATTCCCGCCTCAGAAAATTTCTGCTTCTCCTCCCTGACCCCCACCCTCATATATCATGAACACTCTTCTTGCATGCCATGCAGTTTAAATTTGGAAAATTCTCCTCCTTTTTTTCTGCTTGATTTGTGATTTTTTTTTTTTTTTTTTTTGAAATATTTAAATAACCTCCTAAAGCAGCAGTTCCCAAACTTTCTTGGTACTTAACCCACCTTTCAGTGAAAAAAAAAAAAAAAAAAAAAAAAAAATTGTGACCTACCTTTCAGTAGAAAAAAAAAAATTGTGACCTATCCAAGATAAAGTTATATATCAGTATAGCAATTTTTTTACAATCTCTATACGCTCAGCTATCCTATCCTACGAAAAATGCAAATTTTCATACGGAAGATACGTTATCAACAAAAACAAGAATCAGTAATCTCAATGTGTTTTAGTGAATAGTAATTAAAACAATGCACAGATTACAAAGATACTTAAAAATACGTTTAACTATTATGAAAACATAACTTTAAAATCAATGAGATTTCTGGTATTGGTGTTCACCAATGTAGGAACATACATTAATATGCAGTTTTTCTCAGTACTTGTCTTTCAAAAACAGCAAAATAGAAAAAGCATGTTCTCATAAGCATGTTGAATTTCATCAAAGACTTCAAAGCTGGTTTAAATATTTCGGCTATTCTGTTCGTATATTAATCTTGAAGGAAATTAAGGATTTTCCTTTGAAATATTATTTCCTGTTTCTATTGTGATTTCTTTTTAAACAGATGAAATAAAAGATATATTTTGATAACAAATCTCAATCGTTCCGCGATCCACCAAAACAACATCCGCGGCCTACCAGTGGGTCGCGACCTACTGTCCTAAACTATTGCTCAGATCCTGCTGAAAAAAAATGTTCTCTTTTTTTTGGCATTATGAAATCCCTCTTATTTTCTTCTTTAAATATAAAATGTACATGTAATTCAAACAACTAAACTGAAAAAAAGGCCTTTTGCTTCCCTGTTGCCCCCAACACACACATATTTAGAATCTCTCCCCATTTTGGGCAGAAGGGGGAGGGGATTAAGAAAAAATTTTAAAGCGAATGAAGATTTTGGATGAGTAAGACTTAGATGGGAAATATGTAATGAGATTTTAGATAAATCATTGTATTACAAAAAAAAAAAAAAAAAAAAAAAAAAAAAAGATTAAATTTGCTGAGTGAGAGTCAGGGAAAAAAGAGGAACTTTTGAAGAAAGTAGTGTAATTTAGATAATTGATTATATACGTATTGTTACTCGCAAGAAACACAAGAACTAAGATCTTAAACTTTTTGTACTGGGGAGGGAGGGCAAAGAAAAGAAGCAGACATCACATAGAAGGGGTGGGGTGGATTTAATTAAGATTATGGAAAGACACGAAAATCCACCAACAAAGTCAAAAGATTAAAAATTATCTCCCTTAGATTTTTAAAACAAATTTTTTCCTCAAAAAAAAAAGTTTGTGAAGATAGGAAAGCATTATAATAAGGATTTTATGTTAAACAAAATATCTAAATATGGAACTAGTTTATTCGAACATTGACACATTTTTTTGTTTGTTTATCAATATCACGCTAGAATATGCAGTATGAAGGAATAAAATGTTTTTTCAGTATTAAAAAAATGTAAGTATAATTAATAAGTTAATGTAATACATTTCTTTCAGGTCACATTAAAGAAGATCTGAGTTGTCTCATTTCTGTGGATTTGTCTCTTAAGATTTCAGTTGGACCACCGAAATGTTATGTTTTAAAGTCATCAACAATTAAGTAAGTCATTTCATTTATATTGTTACATGAAGTATTATATTTTCATTATTGCTCAGTTACATGCATCAGGGATATCTTTAGTAAAACTTTGGGTCCTTTTAAGGACCCTTCACAAAATAATTTATCTTAAAACAGGACCCTTCACAAAACATTTTATCCCAAAACAGGACCCTTCATAAACTTATTTGTCTCTTAAATAGACCTTTCACATAATATTTTCACCTTCAAATTGAGCTTTTTACAAATTTAATCATTTAATAATAAAATCTAGCTTGTAAATAAGCAGTTGAACTCACCAAAGAGCATGTTACTTACAGGGCCATAGCTAGAAGTGATCTATAGGGGGGGGGGGGTCTCATATTTTTTTTTTCTCTTTCTCTGACATAGAAAGATAGATTACTGCATATTTACACTGTAAGTACTATGTTTCTCATTAAACTGTTAAGTAATAACTTCATTTTATACTACGAAAAGTATACGATGATGAAAATTTTGAGTGGTAACTGGTGCAAAATTAAACATCATGTTGGCTTCATATGTACCAATAGGATGAGGGAGTGTTAAATTACTTAGTTTAGATACAATTGAGTAATTCTGCAAAACTGTAAAAGGATCTCAAAACTAAATTAGATTTTTGAACAGAATTTCATTTGAATTTTCTGAACAGAAATTCATTTAGTGACCTTGGAATCTTTTTCAGGAGGGGGGGGGGCTCAAAATATTTTAGGGAGGGCTGAATTCCCAATGGCGCCCCCTTAGCTACGGTCCTGGTTATTTAGCTTTTTATATATGAAAAATAGAACCTAAAGACATCGATAGTTTAAAATTCACAAAATTCTGACTAGAATTTTCGCAAATATAAGAAAATAATTCAAAACTTTATTTGGCTTACAAGGAAGGTCTCCATACGGGCATACTCAGAAAAATCTGAAAAAATTACAGAATGTTCTTCTCATATTGTTATACATGTTTATAAAAAACATTTTGGCGGAATCTCCTTATAACGTCCGTAAAAAAATAATAAAAATTTCGTTTATTTGGCGATTTATCTCCAGTTGGCGAAAAAACGAAATTTTGATTCTCATTGGTCAGAAGAAAGATATTCTTTAAAAGTAGTGGAGTGACGTTGCAGTAAATGCTGCAGATTTTTAACAGTGAAGTCAATTGAAATCAATTTTCAGATTCGTTAAAATCGTCTGCTTTTGGCGAAGAAATGCACTGTACGCCAAATCCCGCGTCGCTTTCAGCTTTTCACGCCAATTATTCCAAACTATTTTATTTTTTTACATATGTAATAATGTAATTCCGCCGCTAATTTTCACTGATCCTTTATTACCTACATGAGTAGTTTAATTCGTATTTTTTTCAAAAAATTCTGAGTATGCCCCCAATGGAGACCTTCCTTGTTAGATGTAGCATTCGCCCGGAAATCTCCGCCATTTTTTTGGCGATTTTCCAGGGGCGATGTTTTTCTCCCGTTGGAGTTCCTATTTTAGTTTCTGGCAACCCTAGTTTTTTTGACGCCATCGCTAGATTTTGCTGACGTCGTCACTTCTTTCTTGAAGCTATGCTGGATCGGACGCTATGATCTCGCTGCTGATTTTATCTACTACACGTGGTCGCCAGGTTGTATTGTTTCAACTTGTTTTCTTTTTCAATCATTGTTTCAATCTGTTCCTTTTTGATAGAGCGTGTGCAGACAAAAAAATTCATGTTTTTAAAAAATTTTTGGAAATTATAAAGGAAATTCAGTGGAAGGATTATCAAATAGAAAATCGATGATTATTAGATGCTTTCTATTGTGTTGGTGTGAAATTTATTTTGATTGCCAAATAATTTAATTTTCTTTTTCTAAATGTGTTTTTAATGAATGTTTATGTGTTACGAACAATGAATATTTGATTTTCTTTAGTCATTCATTACGAATCTCCCACCCCCCCTTTTTTCAAATTAATATTGTTATTATGAGTTATTGTAATTAAGACCCGATTTTTTTTGCAATAATTTTTTTTTCTTTTGTATGCATTTAATAATGAATATTTGGTTTACTGTACTGCTTTGAAATTTATGTATTTACCGTTTGTTTATTCCCTTCCCCCTTTTTTAGAAAAACGTTTGAAGTGCTAATTTTTGTTAAAATGTAATTTTTCTTTTCCGATTTTCTTTAAATGTTTAATCGCAATTTTTTATCTTTATTTTTTCTTTTCTGAATGCATTTAATAATGAATATTTGGTTTACTGTACAGCTTTGAAATTTATGTATTTACCGTTTGTTTATTCCCCTCCCCTTTTTTTTAGAAAACCGTTTGAAGTGCTTATTTTTGTTAAAATATAATTTTTCTTTTCCGATTTTCTTTAAATGTTTAATCGCATTTTTTTATCTTTATTTTTTCTTTTCTGAATGCATTTAACAGTGAATATTTGGTTTACTGTACTACTTTGAAATTTATGTATTTACCATTTGTTTATTCCCCCCCCCCCTTCCCCTTCTTAGGAAAACATTTAAGTGCTGATTTCTGTTAAAATATAATTTTTCTTTTCCGCTTTTCTTTAAATGTTTAATCGCAAATTTTTCAAAGTTCTTTAAGCCTAAAGTGCTTATAAATGACCATTTGGCGACAATTTCTACTTGGCGAAAACGGGTTTTTCGCGCCAAGAAAAAAAAACAAGATGGCGAATTCCGGGCGAATGCTACATCTGTTCCACCCTTCTCAAAACATTTTATCCCAAAACAGGACCCTTCATAAACTTATTTGTCTCTTAAATACACCTTTCACATAATATTTTCACCTTCAAATTGAGCTTTTTACAAATTTAATCATTTAATAATAAAATCTAGCTTGTAAATAAGCAGTTGAACTCACCAAAGAGCATGTTACTTACAGGGCCATAGCTAGAAGTGATCTATAGGGGGGGGGGGGGGGGTCTCATATTTTTTTTTTCTCTTTCTCTGACATAGAAAGATAGATTACTGCATATTTACACTGTAAGTACTATGTTTCTCATTAAACTGTTAAGTAATAACTTCATTTTATACTACGAAAAGTATACGATGATGAAAATTTTGAGTGGTAACTGGTGCAAAATTAAACATCATGTTGGCTTCATATGTACCAATAGGATGAGGGAGTGTTAAATTACTTAGTTTAGATACAATTGAGTAATTCTGCAAAAGTGTAAAAGGATCTCAAAACTAAATTAGATTTTTGAACAGAATTTCATTTGAATTTTCTGAACAGAAATTCATTTAGTGACCTTGGAATCTTTTTCAGGAGGGGGGGGGGGGCTCAAAATATTTTAGGGAGGGCTGAATTCCCAATGGCGCCCCCTTAGCTACGGTCCTGGTTATTTAGCTTTTTATATATGAAAAATAGAACCTAAAGACATCGATAGTTTAAAATTCACAAAATTCTGACTAGAATTTTCGCAAATATAAGAAAATAATTCAAAACTTTATTTAACTTGTCCTTTGCTTTTAATATTTTAATCATCTTAAAAAACTTATCATATTGTAAGCATTCATTATAGTTTGGAATATATTATTAATTACATTCAAATAACTGTTTAAAAAATGTAAACAAAGCAATGACCTTGACCAGAAATCTACAAAATTTTAAAATCTGCACAATCCCTGTTAGAAAAGTCTGGACAGACCCCTGCCTGCATACAAGATCTTCAGTCTCAGGTGTGATCTTAAAAAGAATTTTGGTTTATAGTAAATTATACTTTATATAATTTTTAAGATGATACTTGACACAGTATAATATAAATTTAAATGCAATAAATCATTAAAATATCCAAACTTTGAACAGACTAATTTCGATAGCCTTTAGCATACCTTCTCAGTGCAAAGAATGATTTAAACTTGCTCAATTATACAGGAGAGAACTGGATTTTAATGAATTTGCTGGACTTGAAAAAATCCTTGGTCCCCAGGACTCCTAAATATCTGGGTCAATTATTTTTATAAATAATAATTAAAAAACGGAATAATTAAAACCAGTATTATGTTTTTAAAAACTATTGAACAAAATTTTCTTTACTTTTAAAAAAATAAGTGTGCAAGAAAAGATACAATTTTTTTAATGAAATAATGCTCATTTGTTTGTTGAAGATGACAAGTATCATTATTGTTATTTCTTTTAAAAACGAGCAAGATGGATTTATTGAAAAAGACATTTTTGCTGAAATAAGGAATACAGTAGACTCCCTCAAATCTGCAATTCAAAAATCCGCATATAATTTGCAGATGTAAACAATGGGCTTTTTTAGTTTATATCAACTCCATATATATTTTAATTTGTAATTTTTGTTAATATTCCTGAATGAATATTTTCCATGAAGGAAGAATAAATTTATTTCTGAAAAAATTCAAGAGATTCCTGATATTATTGGTAATCACAATCTTCTTACCAAATATATTTATGTATTAATCAAGCTTTTTTTTTTTTTTTTTTTTTTTTTTTTTGTTATTAAGTCTGAATACCTTATTTTATGATTTTGAACTTCCTTATTTTATGATTTTGATGTGAATTAATATTAATAATGTACCTTTATGAGGCAAACTCCATTGAATAATTTAGGAAAAATATATTCCCTCTTTATAATGAATATTTAATCATACAATATTGATTATTTAACTTGTCCTTAGCTTTTAATATTTTAATCATCTTAAACAATTTCTAAATTTTTATTATTTCAGTTTATTATTTATTTTAAAAATTTATTATATTGTAAGCATTCATTATTGTTTGGATTATATTATTAATAACATTTAAGTTACTGTTTAAAAAATGTAAACAAAACAATGACCTTGACCAGAAATTATATTTATATTATTTTTATATTTAATTTTATTTATTTATATGGTTATTTTTATTAATTTCCTATTTATTAATAAAATATTATAATTTTTTGAATCAGCTCTTGTTAATAAAACTAATTTATAATATTTAATGATACTACTTGGTTATCCTGTCGACCAAAAAACTATTGTAAAATTATAAGATTAAATGTCTATAATGGACGATTGTGAATGTCGCATTCAATGACATTATACATGATACACATGGTTAAAATGTCATCAAGTGATTTTTAATTCCAAAAAATTATATCATCCTGCATAATTTGGTATTAGTTTGGTGATTTTTATAATTTGGTGAAAATAGTCGATTACAACGAAAGAAGTAGTACCTATTTAATTTTATTTATTTATACATTTATTTTTATTGATTTACTATGAATTAGTAAAATATTATCATTTTTTGAATAAATTCATGTTAATGAGCATATTTTTTAAATTTACTTATACATTTATTTTTAATTTTATTTATATTTAATTTATAGTTACATATTATTTATTTATTTATTATTATTATATATTAGTATAATTAATATATTAATAATTGGGTATTATACATATATATATATATAATGTAAATATTAATGTATAATTTAATAATACAGTAGACTCCCTCAAATCCGTGCTCCTAAATCCACAACTCTCTAAAATCTGCACATAATTTACGGATGTAAACAGTGAAATATTCAGTTCAGATGTAGGTACAAAATTTGACTTTTTTAGTTTTATATCAATTCCATCCATATTTTATTTTGTAATTTTTGTTAAGGTTATTGAATTCATGTTTTTTCATGAAGGAAAAATATTTCTGAAAAAAATCAAGATATTGCTGATAGCATTGGTAATCAGAATCTTACCAAATATATTTATGTATCAATCAAGCTTTTTTAGTTATTAAATCTGGCTAAACCTGAAATAAAGCTTCATTATTTTATGAATCTGATGAGAATTAGTATTGTACTTTTATGAGGCAAGTTTCATTGAATAATTTAGGAAAAACGCATTTTATCTTCATAATGAATATTTAATTGTACATTAATGATTATAACTTGACTTTTGCTTTTAGTATTTTAATCATTTTAAAAATTATCTAGGTTTTTATTATTTTAGTTTATTACTCATTTTAATATTTTACATTGTAAGCATTCATTATACTTTTGATTTCATTGTTAATTACATTCAGATGACTGTTTAAAAAATATAAACAAAGTAATGACCAGAAATCCGCACAGCCTCTGGTCCCAAGCTGTGCGGATTTGAGGGAGTCTACTGTATAAATAATATTATATAATTATGTGCACAATAAATTCGACTCACCAGTGTATAATAGTTATTAAAAAAAAATTAGTTAAAATTATACATTACTTACAGTACAAAGTAGAATTACATTCAAAGTTTGTTCAGAGCAATACCTGACAGATGAAATTAGTTATATAACTCAATCATGGTTTCCAATCAAAAACAATATATAAGATTATTGATAATGTAAATAAACCAAATCTTGATCAAGAAAGAGCCACCAAACCAATCTATAGAAAAATTACACACATTCCAATCATCTTTGAAAAGTTAAAACAGTTACTCAAGAAATATAATATTCAACTAATAGCATCAACTCCACCTAATCTTATGAAATTAATAAGCAAGAAACTGGACTCCATAGACCTTATTAATTATGCAAGTGTATATAAAATATCTTTTCTATTAAACGGCAATGAACTCAAATATTATATAAGAATGACCAGATGCAAATTCAGCAAAAGGCTTAACGAGCATAAAAAAGATATTAAATATAATAAACCAAGCACATCAATATCAAGATTGTTCCATAAGTGAAGCAAAGTCAATTGATTATAACAGCACAAGAATTATTGCTCGGCAAACGAACCCCCATAAAGTTAAAATCAGAGAATCAATAGAAATTATAGCATGGAATTACCAGTTCTGTAACGATAATTTATCCTATATTATGCCTAGTGCTTGGATAGATTTTCTAAGTACAGGAATAAAGTTCAAATGAACATTTGAACTGAAAGTTGATTTCTACACTGCAGATGGTACCACTACTGTATTCATATCCAAACTTGATGAAGTTCTTTCTAAATAAAGGCAGGATTTGCTTTTAGTATTGTATAATGTAAACGTTGTGGCATGTTGGTTTTGTCTCTTAATGTTTCCCTGATGATGAACAAGTTTTATACTTCAAAACTGTTGGAAAATAATTCTATTTTGTATTGTAAGTAATACATAATTTTAATTAAAGTTTTTAAACGTCTATTATACACTGGTGAACCGAATTTATTGTGTATGTATTATCAAACAGTATAATAAGTCCTTTTAAAATATGTATAATTACAATATGATTAATATTATAATATTATTCATTTACTATACATATTATATACAGTAGACTCTCTCAAATCAGCAATCCTTAAATATTTATTATTATTACTTATATTTATTTAATTTACACTTAATTTTGTTTATTTTTATAGTTATTTTTATTAATTTACTATCAGTTAATAAAATATATTTAATTTTTTATGTCATTTTTTCTTAATGAAACTATGTTTAATATTCAATATCACCTAAGGATTATATTTTAACAATTAAAATGAAATATATATTTTAATGCAATAATAACATCAATAATAACATTTTGTTTTTTTTACATTCCTATTATTTATTTTATTAATATCTAAATATACTAATGCCATTAATCAGAACATAAAAAATACACTTCTTGTTACCACTTTAATTTTTAGCACTTATTTATTTAAGCTCAATATTTATCAATCCCTAGTCACTTTTTTTCCGTGTCACGTTTTTTCTCGTTTACCGAAAAGAGTACACTGGGCACATAATCTTCTAGCAAAATTTTACCTTTTTTTTTTTTTTTTTTTTTTTTGATCATTTGATAAAATTTGTGTTTTTTTCTGCAATCCTTTGATGATATTCGCGTTTTTCCCATGATTTTTTGAAAATGTTTGCATTTTCCCGAGATTTTTGACAAATTTCATGTTTTTTAATCCTTTGACGAAATTCGCATTTTCCACAATCCTTTGACGGACTTTCCTGTTTTTCCATGATATTTTGGTGAAATTTCCCCTTTTTTTCTACAATTTTTTGACTATCTTTGTGTTTTTCCCGCTATTTTTTGATAAATTTTGCATTTTTCTGCAATTTTTTGACAAAATTTTTATTTTTTTCTGCGAAACTTTCATTACTTGATTTTTCCATGATCCTTTGAAGAAATTTGTGTTTTTCCATGACCCTTAGACATAACTCAGCCTTTTCCATGATGCTTTGTCGGAACTTGCGTTTCTACTGCAATCATGCCACAAAAATCAAATTTTTTTTTTCATGATATTTTGATCAAATTTGTATTTTTTTTTTCACAGTACTTTGATGAAATTTGCAATGTTTTGACAAAATTTGCTTTTTGTTTTACCATTTCTTGGCAAAATATGCATTTTCTTCACAATCCTTTGACAAAATTTGTCTTTGTTTGCTTCCTATCATACAGAAATTTGCATTTCTGTAAATTAAGATGCATATCATTACTACTTCAATGTGCATTTAGAAAAGAGGGAGCCTCTTGTTGCAAAGAAAGAGTGCATAGTAAAAACCACAAAGAATAAGCAAATCATTCAATTTGTCTTATGATATTCTAAATATATAGGCATGATAACTTCTTTGCATATTTTGATTATCCTGATTAATGAATTCTCTTGTAATAACAATATTGTTATAGCTTATTTCTTTTACTAAAATTATTAAGATGTTTTGTTTTAGTATAAAATTGTAACTGGTGCTATAATGAACATCCAGCCCCTATTTTGTATGCTGATCTATTCAGCCCTCTTGCCAAATATATGCAGGTAAATATTGTTAAATGTTTAACTGAATAAATTCAGGATGAAATATTTTTTTTATTTTATTCAATGCTTTTCTCAAATTCAAATTGACCACTTTCTGACACATTCATGAATATGATTTCATTCTTAAATACATCAAATTTATATCTCTTCTGATAAAGAAATCATGCCAATTTTTTTATAAAAAATTGAGATGTTAAAAAAATGGTTTTAAAGTTGAAGATTTAAATCAGTTTTATAGAAATAATTGAAGAGGAAAGTTTTCAATGGGAAACAATCAATTACATCTTAATATGTAATTGATGCACATAAATCATAAAACTCTTTTCAATTCTAAAATACCTTCACACTAATGCAAATTTCATGCACTTATAAAAGGGATTTTCTGATTGTATAAGACAGAGGTTCCCAAAGTGTGCTCCGCGGAGCCCTTGGGGCTCCGCCTGAACTTTCCAGGGGCTCCGCGGCGTTCCAGAAAAATAAACAAAACATGAAAGAAATTAATATACTGCAAGTGAAAGGTTTTCAAAAGTATGTTGGAATTTTTGTGTATGTGTGTGTCAGAAATAAGGATATCTACAACTGAGTTGAAAAATAATATAATACACTTCAAAACCATTTCAGCATTTGTATTATAAATGTATCTATTTACTGTTTGATATTTTTAGTTTGAATTGCTTTATTTTATGCGTCGGCATTTAATTGCATAATGTCTCTGAATTTATTTTTATGTTTCTGCATTAATGTGTTTTAAAACTTAGATTTAAAGTAAACTACAAGAAATAGCATTCTGAACAGAATGCACAACGTGAATCGAAACAAAAAAGGCCCACCAGTAAGTACTAGTAACTCTGCTTGCTGAACAGAAGGGAGAACAGTTTTGTTTTGTTTTGTTAAGAGAGAACAGTTTGGAGCTCCGCCTATTCTAATATTTATACTTAACTAGCAGCCTTCGCCCGCTACGCTGGTCAGTTTTTTTTTTTTTTTTTTTTTTTTTTTTTTAAGAAACTTTGAATTAAACGAAATTTTTATATCATAGTAATTTTTAGTTTTATATTGTACTTTAGACTGTCTGTCATCGGTGAAAAATCAGTCATCTAAACGGAAAGTTCAGTGTTAGTCACCAATGAATGACGTAGCGCTCAACATGTTAACAATTTTAATCACATAAAGCTTCATTCAGCAGAACTTTTAAAATAAAGCCAAACTTTTGGAATTTGGTTCATCTGATAAAAAACATTTCCTAAGTATTCAATTAAACAACGTAGAATGCTATATTTCATTTGTTACAAAATTTCTGAAAAATTATCCAACTAACAATGTAAAATCCATTAAAATCTATCTTGTAGAACTTAAGTTATAAGCGGCCGCAATGAAATTTCACTTTGCGTTTTATATATATTGAGATAATTAAATATAAGCTTACATAATCATCTTAACCTGATTATAGAACTCTCTTTCAAAATTTTAGGTTCAATAGATTTTTTTCTGCTGTGATTAATACGAAATCAAGACTTTCTTTTATATATATAGATAAGGATTGAAAAATTCAGGTTTTTGCGCCGAAGACACCGCCAAATCAGGAAAATGTAAAGTATCTCGCGAGCTACTGAACTTAAAAGAATTTGCTTGGTACCATTCGATTCAGAATGAAAAAATACATTAAAATATGTTATCAGTTGAAAAATAACTACAAAAGACGATTTTAAAAGAATTTTTTTTAAGTTAGTTCTTTTTTTTTTAAACTCCTTAGTGGTGGAATTTTCGAAAATCCCTTCTTAGCGGCACTCGATGTTATGAGAAGTAATTTTACCCCAATTTTCAAGATTTTAGGTTCGGCAAATTTTTTTGTGCTGTGATTAATACGAAATCCAGACTTTCTTTTATATATATAGATAAGGATTGAAAATTTCAGGTTTTTGCGCCGAAGCACCGCTAAATCAGGAAAATGTGAAGTATCTCGCGAACTACTGAACTTAAAAGAATTTGCTTGGTACTATTCGATTCAGCTTGAAAAAATATATTAAAATATGTTATGAGTTGAAAAAAACTACAAAAGCCTATTTTTAAGAAATTTTTTTAATGTTCGTTCCTTTTTTTAACCCCCTTAGGGGTGGAATTTTCGAAAATTCCTTCTTAGCGGCACTCGATGTTATCAGAAGTAATTTTACCCCAATTTTCAAGATTTTTGATTCGGCAGATTTTTTTTGTGCTCTGATTAATACGAAATACAGACTTTCTTTTATATATATAGATAAGGATTGAAAATTTCAGGTTTTTGCGCCGAAGCACCGCTAAATCAGGAAAATGTGAAGTATCTCGCGAGCTACTGAATTTAAAAGAATGTGCTTGGTACCATTCGATTCAGAATGAAAAAATACATTAAAATATGTTATCAGTTGAAAAATAACTACAAAAGACGATTTTTAAGGAATTTTTTAAAAGTTCGTTCCTTTTTTTAACCCCCTTAGGGGTGGAATTTTCGAAAATCCCTTCTTAGCAGCACTCGATGTGATCAGAAGTATTTTTAACCCAATTTTCAAGATTTTTGATTCGGCAGATTTTTTTTGTGCTGTGATTAATACGAAATCCAGACTTTCTTTTATATATATAGATTCTATTTTGCTACCTCTGCTTTTGATAGCGCTTGAATTCATGACAGTTCTGAATGATGCCATAAAAATAAAAATAAAACTTTATAAAATCAAGATCACTTAAAAGTAGATTTTTCAAACTAATTTGCGAAAATTAGGGAAGCTTGCATCAGTCCCTGCTGCTGCGTACTGAAGTAAGATGGTTATCAAGAGGAAAAGTGTGACATGTTTGCTGAAGCTGCAAGCAGAGGTTGAAAGTTTTTTGTCAGATCACAACTCTCAATTAACAACAATTTTCATTGATAAAGATTGGTAATGTAAATTATCATGTGTGGCTGACATTTTTAGTAAAATGAACGAAATGAATTTATCGTTGTAAAGAGAAAAGGTTACTGTTTTTATACAAACTCCACAGTGTCAACATTTAAAAGGAAACTTACCTTCTGGTCTGAATGTGTAGAAAAAGCTGATATAAGTTGCTTTCCTCTTACTAAAATGTTCTTAAATGACCATAACATCAAGTTTGAAAAAAAAAAAAAAAATCATAAAAATATTCAAGATCATCTTGAAGCTTTGATAGATTCGTTTGAGCATTACTTTCCAACTGCTTAAAATAAGATGATGGACGAAATGGGTACAAAATAATTTCAGTGTAAAAATAAAACCACACAGCTTAAGCTCTGAGGAATACGAAACTCTCATCGATTTAAAATCTCAATCTCGTAATCTCTCTTCAAAGAAAGCGTAGCACTGAATTTTGGTGTCATTTGACAGATGAATATACAATCTTGTCAGACAGAGCAAAATTAATTTTACTCCCATATTCAACGATATACGTCTGTGTAAAGCTGGATTCTCCACTTACACAAATACAGAAACTGGTTAAATATGCAGAACCAGAAATTCGCTTACAATTGTTGTTTACAATTGCACTAGATATCAATGTGCAAAACATTTCAAGCACATTTTTCACACTAAACTTTTATATATTATTGTTAGTCAAACTTTATGTAGAAAAAAAAAAAACTATCGGCATTTAATATTTGTACATATTGCAGATTGTATTATTTTTATTTTTGTAATTTTAACTTAATTAAACTGTTTATTTTACTTTTATTAAATTTAGCTTATTTAAATCTTCTATCCTAGTTTTCAAAATTGTATTTAATTTTTAAAACAATGTCTGTTGCTTAAAACGTCTTTTTTAAAAAGATCTTGTATCATTTAAAATCCCTTACTAGATTCATTTGTGTGTAATGCAGGTATATATTTATTTTTATTTTTATATCTTTTACCTTTTTTTTTAAATCGGTTTATGTCATTTGTAATAATTTTTAGTTATTTAAATTTTTTATAATGTTTTTCATGGTAAAATAATGTTTTTCGCTGAAAGCGTATTTTTTATTGTATCTTTAATCATTTAAAGCCCCTCGTTAGATTCCTATTAAGTTTGTGTACATTGTATATATATGTATTTCTTTTTTTATATATAATTTTATATTCTTTAATTTGTTTATGTTATTTGTCGATTAAAATGCTCCTTTTTTGGTAATATCTTGTATCATTTAATAAATTCTTCATTAGATTCATTTAATATTTATATACGCTGTGTATATAGTTATTTCTTTTCATAATTTTAATTTCTTTAATCTATTAATTTTATTTTTATAATTTTTTAGGTATTTCAATTTTCTATGCTGTTTTATATAATTATACTTAATTTTATAAGCAATGTATATTGCTGAAGACACATTTTTTTTTAACATCTTGTAACACTTTACAACCACTGTTTAAAATTTCCTTTTAATTAGTCTCTGCCACATTTTCCAGTCAGATATAAGACTATAGTAATTTTAAAATATATGCTGGTTCTTTTCATTTGTCATCACACTTGGAATTTAAAATTTTGCTCATCTCCACCTCTTGCTTAGACCTTTTGTCAATGAGTACCCGCCCTGATATAAATTTAATCTCACTTTGTCAGTAAAGTTTTTCTACACGTTGCAGTTCGTTTAACAAGTGTAGTTTTTAACTGCATATTTGTTTTGAAGCAAAAACAATGATGATAGAAAGTTTTTTTCAAAACTATAATTAATATCCAAATACTTTAAATAAAATATAAAAAAATGAACAACGCTGCACTAACGATACAGTTTATAGATTTTGCCCCGCCCACTTAAACAGTAAAATGATGACCAGCTTCTAAGTATATATTTTTTGAATGGTTCAAAAAAGAAAACTGAAAGGCGATTTAGAATTTTAGATGCGTCTTTAAAAGTACTAGCAACTTAAAGAAGACCAAAAAAATATTCCATAATCGCGTATTACTCATGGGTGTCTGGAATTACGCATTTTCTTTTTTTTTCGCGAGTAGGCTATTGGAATTATACCGAAGTAACTCTTTGCAAACGAAAATTGTATAACTTACCTTTTTTTCTGTGTGTATGTGGTTTTCGCCATAAATAGTAAGTTTTGTGTAAGCCCCAATGCAATGCACAATCCAACCATTGTTACCATTTTGATTTTTAATTCCGAGTTCATACTAGAAATCCCAAAAGAATACTTTTTATTTTAAAAATGGATGGTTAGTGACATCCATTAACAGTATTGCTTGAAGTGGTTTCCAGTAAAAAAGAGTTTGTTTTCCTTGTTACTAAAAGCTTTCAGAAATCACAAATTTTAAACAATAGTTTTTGCTGTATTTGAAGGAAATATTCCGATTATACAAGGTAGATATTTTAATTAAAAAAAGAGGGTTTAATTCTTATTTTTATTTTACTGTGTTCAATAATAGTAATATTAAATTAAAGTGTTAAAGAGTTATGTAATAGAAAGATGGATTTTTAAAATTTCTAGTAAGAATTCAAAATTTCTGTATCAGGAAAGGACCAAACTGAAAACCTTGGTCCAAATTTGGAAATTACTGGATCAGATCTTTATTCAGCAGATTTTTCTCGTCTCCGAAGGCATGAAAAAACATTAATTTGTATACCACAGAGTTTTGTTGGGTTCAGGGGCTCCGCCTTAGAAATTCTTCACAAAAAGGGCTCCGCGACCTCAAAAGTTTGGGAACCGCTGGTATAAGAAAAACTAACATTGTTCTGCTATATTTGTATGTAAATTAAAAAAACATTATACAAAATAGTGCAAAAAATTCAAGATTATTTATATTGTTAGCTCTATTATTGTGTGTACTTTCAATGTATGTTAGAACTTAAAGTGGCTGGTCATTCAACTCCAGAATTTTCCTCGCTTTTGTAAAGTTTACAAACGTTTGATGCATTCATACCTTTAAAATTATTTGCACGAAAAATTTATATTTTTAACTACTATTTTTTGTATGTAAAAGATATCTCTGTTTTTCTTAGACTTTAAAATTTTTTCTGACATACATATTTAATTTTATTTGAAATGTTAAAATTTTACTCACAGTTCGTCAGCTTTTAACACTTAAAAAATTAAGCATAGATTTTAAAAATATTTTGAGAACTGAGAAAAAAAAGAAACATCTTTTTAGATAAGTGTACAGAAAAAAAAAGTTAAAAATATTAATTTCCCCAGCAGATATTTTAAATATACGAATGCAACAAACATCCATAGATTTAACATTACAGAGGAGAATTTTGAAGTTGAGTGACCACTGACCAGCCCTCTTAATATGTTGAAAATTTGCTGGTTCAATTGTTAAAAATTTTGTTAAATGTGTATTTTCTACTTTATATGACAAGCTAATAAACTTCTAAAATATTTATATTTATTCTTTTGTTATTTAGTACTGCTCAATCAAGGTTTGCTGTTGCTTTATCCAATAATCAAGTTAAAATTTATGATCACTGTGGAAGTCTCTGTGAAAATTTTGGTAAAAATTATTATTTTAAAAAATTTATTTATTAATTATTGAATTTTAATCCATTGTTGTTATTGCTGAAGAGAAAAACTGAAAATTTTCATTAGTGGCTATGGTCAGTAGTAGCAATTTTATTATTACTAAAATTTATTCCCCCGTAGTCTTTTTTTTAAATTTAAAAGTACTAAAAAACAAACTTAAGAAAATTTCTATTAGTGTTAATCTGAAATTAAAGAGAAAAAAAAAATATTACAGTGGAACTCCAGTTATATGTTTTTCTCGGAACTGGACAATAAAACCTATAAGTCATTAAAACATATAACTTGATTAATGGCCTACCAGACTTATATTTAAAAATACCTTGAAATTTTTCTTTCGCTGAGGTGTTTAAATTGCCTTGTATATTAAAAAACAGAAGTTTTATTAGCATCACTGCTTGCATGATAGAAATTCGTGAAAATAGAACAGAGTAGAAAACAAAAGTACATGAAAAAAGTACACATGAAATTGTTTTAATAAAAAAGATTTATTAAAACTACTTGTTACACATATAGCATACTTGAAAAAATTACTGGAATCCTTTTGCATGCAAATCATTCATAAAAAACATATTTCAGTAGTTTTCTTAATTTTATTAAAATAACCACTAATTTAGATATTTTTTTTCATTTTTAAGTACAGAAGTATATTTTATTTAAATTGTAAGATTTTAAAAATTAGTATGTTTGCAGGTATGCAATAGACAGGGTTGCTACAGATGAGGGAAACATGGGAATCTCAGGGAGAACTTAAAATATTTAAAATGGTTAAGAAAAAGTCAGTAAACTTTTGATGAACTATTTTCAATTAGAATCTTGATTATCCTCATCAAAGAAGAAATTTTGAATCAAATATTCATCTAATCTATAATTTTTATGTAAAATTTACTCAAACTATATAACACAGTAGCATAATATGAAAAATAATTAAAAATCTGAAATTCATACAGAATGTACTTTTTTTAGCATTTATCTAGATTAAAGTTGTCCATTGTGAATGGTATGCAACAATATATAATTTAATTTTTTATTGAGAAAAGTCAAGGAAATTTTTGAAAAGGATGTAGCAGGGTTGTCAAGTTTTTCACAGTGTGCGGTTTTATCCAGTTTAAACCGTCATGTCAGAAATCCCGTCAGAAACCTCAAATGCTACACTGATCTGTAAAATTTCACATTAAATATATGTCGCACATATACAGCATTAGATATAATATTAAAATTTCGTTATTACTGTATTGTATAGTATCATTTCCGGGAAAAAAAAAATCTGTCATAAATCTGAAAAATTGGCCTGCCTCCAAACTTGCTCAACTAGCAATGCTTCTGCTATCGAGCCCTGCTAGCTCAGCATCAATTGAGAGAGTATTTTTTAACTTTGGCTTCATACACTCTAAACTCAGAAATTGATTGTGCTAAATTTGTTATGTGCTTTAGGATGTTGCGGGGTAAAATCGAACCAGATTATTAACTATACAAAATCATTTTCTTCTGTTTGAACATTCTAAAAAACAAAAGTGTTTTATTGCAATTAAAAAATTTTAACTTTTTTGTAATTATTAAATTACAGTAATTAATGTTAAGTAAAAAATTACTTAAATCATTAAGACTTATTCAATGTTTCCCTCCTGTTCTTAAAATGTTTTAAAGCGCATTACATGTTTTTGATGGTTTAGGCCAGTTTTTGATGGTTTAATCCAATTTTTGACGGTTTAAACCAGTTTTTGATGCTTGTCATGTCAAAAACCAAACCCTGGGATGTAGCAACCCTGAATAGAATATTTTAAAAGGCTAATCTTCCATAATCAGGTTCACCTGATTGTAGAGTTTTCCCATATAATTCTATAACTAAACCAACAAAACAATACATTATGTATTGAAATCTTTTTAATCGAATATTATCAAATTAACAATAAGTCCTAACAAAATCCAATCAGTAGAACTCAAATTATAAACAACAGAACAAAATTCCCATTTGCATTTAATATATATAGAGTACAGTAAGTGTAATTTCTTTCTTTTTATTTACCAATTTCTGTCCTTTGCTTTTCCACAGAACAAGACAGTAGTATTTCACATCTTAAGTTTAGTGCTTCCAATCCAGATATTCTCTTCACAAGTTCATTAGAAGGCAAAATTCAGTAAGTTTAGTTTATAATTTGATAAATAATTTATATTATTTTTTTTTCTTAGTACTTATTTTATATTCCAAAACTTTATATTTCAACATGCTCATAACTATTTGTATTTTCTTCTTAAGAGTGTGGGATTTACGAAGCCAACATTGTGTTCAAACATTTTATGGTATGATTTTTTTTTTTTAAATAAAATTTTGTGTGTTTAAATTCACATTTTTGCTATGCATTTATAATTTTTCTGTGTAAATACTGGTTAGAAATTTAGAATTGTTATTAATTTTTTTTAAACTTATTTCTGTAAAATACATTTTTTAATATTCTTTTTAAATGTTTTTGTTCTTTAACTGTTTTTATATTCTGAAAGTTTGTGACAGTACATTTACAAACAGTTGTTTGCCTCTCATATAATTTATCATGGCAAAACTGCCTATTGCAGACTATTAACTTCCTTAGATAAATAAAGTATGTATTATATTAACATCTGATTGTGTGATTGTATTTATAGGGGTCAATTCAGGTGAAATTTGGGGCCTATTTAGGGTCTTTTTACAAAAATAAATTTAATAAAAAGACCCCTTCACAAAAATAAATTTCATTAAATGAGCTTTTTCACCTTCATGAAATTAATAAAACAGGCCCCTTTTCAAAAATTCCTTATAATAAAACATACCCCTTTGTATTTATGTTTTAATGTGTAATTTGTAAATAAAACCAGGTCACAAAAAATAAATTTTAGCAAGGTTTTTTGAAGAATTTTTGTTGATAAATGTGTAGATTTCAGCTTTTGTTACAAGATGTTATTTTTCACAAAAATGTAATAAAATTAAAAATAACTTTTACTTTTCACAAAATGACTCGAGAATAAAAACCTGTATATAGACCCTGAATTTTAATAATCCTTCTCATTGAATGTGGAATATTGTGCAAAGAAAAACCTATTAATATAAAAGTATTGATTCTATTTTTTCCAGATTAATTTAAATAATCCAAGCAAAGTAGAAAACATTTTTTATAGAGTGCATTTCTTTGAATTTAACTTGGTGTTTCATTAAACAATCGCAAAATAAAAAGCAGATTGTTATCAAATGATCACAAAATAAAACAGCTATTTATTCAAGTAATTGTGAAATATAGCTGCTATTTTCGTCAAACAATCACAAAGTAATGCTGCTATTTCTCTCAAATGATCTCAGAATAAAACAGTCATTGCTTTATTCTGAGATCATGCAGTTTTGAGATCACAATCATTTCACAAAAACCACTGAGTGGTTTTTGTGAAATGATTGTGAAGTAAAGCAACAACTTTTGTCAAACGATCTTTACATAAAATAGTGATTTTGGCCAAACAATCACAAGGTAAAACTGTGATTTTAATTGAACAGTCACAAAATAAAACAGCAATTTTTGTCAGACGATCATGAAATAAAGTTGCTGTTTTCATTAAACAATTGCTAAATAAAGCAGTGATTTTTGTCAAACGATCAGTAAATAAAAAAGTTACATTTAAATTAAAAAAAAAAAAAAAAAAAAACTGCAATGAAGCAACAGTTGCTTTTATAGTAGATGCACATCTTCTTTTATTGAAAATTGTCCCAATTCTTTGATCAGCCCTATAAATGAGATTTAGATTTGTATCTATAAATTATATATATATAAAATTTAATTTAGTTAGGAAACATATACCACATATAAAAACATTTCATATTTATTTACTTAGAGCAGGTGTCACAAATAAAAATTAAATTAAAAAGTTGACATGTTTCGGTTCATTCATAAGAACCGTATTCATAACACATAAAATCAGTAGAAAACTAAATGACACTGGATATAAATAAAATTTAAAAACCCAAAATACAAAACATTGCGCCCTCTATGATTGTGAATAGCCATTGCCACCGCGGCATATAAATATAATAAATTTTAATCATATATTAAATTTAATATGTATAAAATTAATATTAATAAAAGTAGAAAAACTAAACTTAGGAGGTGGCTTAGCAACTAATTCTATTTTAAACTTTTTTAATTTAGCTTTAAGCCTCTCAAAAAAAAGTTCTTTAAAACTCTAAAAAACTTTAAAACTTTAAAAAAACTCTCTTTAAAAAAGTTTAAAAAAAGAATTAGTTGCTAAGCCACCTCCTAAGTTAAAACATCTTCTATACAGAGCTTTTGATCCGGTTCCACAAGATGATCTAGCTGGGGTGTGTGAAATTCCATATGAGAATGAAGGGGGGATATTAATTTTTATATCGGTATGACAGGTAGAAAGTTTGGGGTTAGAAAGAAAGAGCATGAATGTGACATAAAATTTGGTAGGGATAAGACTGCGTTATCAAGATTGTTTTAAAAGAGGGGGGTTAAAATTTGTTTTAAAGATAGTAGATTAGTGTTCATTTCAAGTTTATTCCGAAAATTAATCATCCGTGAATCCATAGAGATATATTCTAGGAGGGATACGGTTTGTAATGATTCTTATTCTTATGACATTCCGAGTTTGTGGTTAGAATTACTTAATAAATATTTAAAGGGTGAGTCTAATAGGGGGAGCCGCGATGGCATTGGCTATTCACGATCAAAGAGGGTGCAATATTTTGTGTTTTGGGTTTTTAAATTACCTTTATATCCAGAGTCATTTAGTTTTTCTACTTTTATTAATATTAATTTTATGCATATTAAATTTAATATATGATTAAAATTTATTATATTTATAAGCCGCGGTGGCAATGGCTATTCACAATCATAGAGGGCGCAATGTTTTGTATTTTGGGTTTTTAAATTTTATTTATATCCAGTGTCATTTAGTTTTCTACTGATTTTATGTGTTATGAATATGGTTCTTATGTCAACTTTTTAATTTAATTTTTATTTGTGACACCTGTTCTAACTAAATAAATATGAAATGTTTTTATACGTGAATGAAAAAGGTGAAGTAATTTTGTTTTAGTTTTTAGTTTTGGAAAAAACGAAAGCTAACAACAGTTTTAACATTGAACACATACCACAGTTGAAAACTCCCAGCGTTGAATTCAGGGGCTGGCCAGGGGAGGGGGAGGATCATTTTCCTCATGAGCAATGAAATACCCTTCCCTCCCAAGAAAATTTGAGATTTTGAATTGTCAATAGTCATGAAGTGTAATCGTCCTCCTCCTCGTCCCTCCAGCTACTTTTGTCAAACAGTCATGAAATATAGTTGCTATTTCTATCAAATGATCGCAGAATGGAGCAGTGGTTTTTGTCAAACAATCAGTAAATAAAAAAGCAATTTTGGCCAAACAATCACAAGGTGAAACTGCTATTTTAATCAAATAATTGCAACATAAAACAGTGATTTTTGTCAAACAATCGTGAAATAGAGCTGCTCACGAAATAAAGCTATATTAAGAAAAAGCTGTAAGAGAGAACCAGATTTTAAAATATGGGAGATCAGAAACATTCTTTATTTTTCCATTTACCTGTTTTCAATTTCCAAAATATTAAAAATATAATTTTCTGAATAGTGCATTTAAGTAATAGTTAGATGAATACTTGAATGGATGATTTTTTTTTTAGATGATAGTGACGGTTCTTTGAAACCAATATTATCCTTTGATTACAATCATGATGAAGAAATAATTTGTGCTGGTTCAGAACTGATACGAGAGGATGCATTTCACTTGTTTTGGTGAGTAATTTATTTTAATAAAATATAATATACCAAATATATATATATATATATGTATATATATATGTCTTATATTTTGCTTGTTCTTGCTTTAGGGATCGGAGATCCTCAAAAATTCTTGGTGGATATTGGAATAGTCATGCTGATGATATTACACAAGTAATTTATTTTTAAACTAACATCAATATTAAAACAATAAATCTTTGCTCTGTTATTTGTAAATAATGATAATATGTGTTATTTTTAAAAAGTTTCAAATATTCTTGTTTACTTCCAATTCCAATTAAAAATTTTATTTCAGTTCAGTAGATCTTTATACACACATCTTCTGATGAAGGGTTGTGCATTTTGCATGTATAGAATCAGGAGTCTGTCCAGACTTCTCACAAGGTCCTGTTTTCGTGAAATTGTGAAGTTTTTCTTATATTTGTGAAAATCTAGTCATAATTTTGTGAATTTTAAATTATCAATGTATTCATGTTCTACCCTTTCATATATATATATATATATAAAGTTAATATGTACTTTAGCAAATGTAACTGTTTATTTACAAGCTAGATTTTATTTTTAAATCATTAAATTTGTGATAAGTTTAATTTGAAAGGGAAAAAATTCTGTGAAAGATCTATTTAAGAGACAAATAATTTTGGGAAAGGTCCTGTTTTGGGATAAAGAATTTTGTGAAGGGTCCTGCTGAGGAATAAAGAATTTTGTGAAGGATCCTTTAAAGGACCTAAAATTTTCTTAAACATATCCGTGAGAATTTTACACAATTTTAAACTCATTGTGACTAAATATGTTTGGAACGTATTAATATTCAGAAAATCTGTACACAGTGTAACTTCTTTAATATGGAATATTGCAATCACCAGATTATAGAAAATTGCAGATTACAGAAGTTTTTAAACTAGAATGCTTGTAGATAAATAATAATACTAATATCTTTTATTAATACGGCAATACAAAGATGCAAGGAACTTGATAATTGAAAACACTTGGAAAGATCAATTTAAAATGCTTGAAAATGCATACATTTGAAAAATAATTATCTAAATTTTATACACAGTGTTGTTATCTGTCATAAATACCAAAAACAACAAATGTACAAGATTTTTTTTTTTTTTTTTAATTACACTTTCTGATTTATAAATACTTAATAAATAATGTAAATCACAAGAATAACAGACATATCATGAAAAAAATTCCAAAACCAAAAAAATTTAATTGTAAGAAATTGACTTTCAATTAATTACAAAAACAACCTTGAAATTATATTAATATATTTAAAATTGTGATGTATGAGATTGGTGTTATTTATATATATATATAGCATAGATGTAAAATTCCATTATAAAGAATTTTTTCTTTAAAATCATTCTTATTCGCATGAGAGAGATTATCAAAACCTGCAAAAAATACTAAAAACCAGAAACATGAAAGAAGCATGATTAAATTTTGAAAATTTAATCATGCAGATTTTCGCGATTTCTAGTTATAGTTTATAAAGTGTAATTAGTATGGTTAAATTTTGTAATAATTGAAAATAGCTATTTTTAATATTTAAGAAGTAACAGAAAAAAAAAAAAAAAAAAAAAAAAAAAAAAAAAAAAAAAAAAAACTTCCTCTTGCCCCCTTTTTAAAAAATGCATTTTTTTTTTTTTTTTTTTTTTTTTTTTTTTTTTTTTTTTTTTCAAATCTTGTTGTTACACTGGCCTAGCTGTTTTATATGAGGGATAAACAAACTTAATTTTTCATTCTTGATTTTTGAAATTTTAGGCTGTTTCTTTTCAATTTGCTTAGAAAAATTAATAAAACAGTGCTAAATGATTTCTACCTATGAAAGCACTTCTAGACGCTCTCTCTGGAACCAGCTATATGAATTGGTCATTATCATGCTTTTTTCTGCACTTTTATTTCCTTTTCGTACTTTTTATAAAACTAAATTCATGCCTTCAAAATAAGTCAAAAGGTATTTTAGCATCCTAAAAGAAACCTAGCAATATCTTTGATATCCACGATTACTTATTTTTATTTTTTGTTATTGTTTTTATTATAGGCATGTTTAAAGTTTTTGGCATCTTACCCTACAAACATTTTTAAGGTAGACCATGCATAGAAAAAAATGTATAGTTTGAAATTTAATACATGTAACTTTAGAAACATAGGTGCGATTTGTCTACTACTTTAAGATAATTCCCACATCATTAAGATGTGCATGCATACAAATACTGTGTTATAATAATGCCACATGTTTTCAGTCATATGAAAAAATGGCGCTTTTCATTGAGTACCAAGCAGGGTTGGCAAGTTTTTGCCATAGGTGGAAAAAAAACCTGGTTAAAACCGTCCCAACAAAAATAGGTTTTTGCCCTGTAAATTTATTTTTTTCTTAGATATATATATATATATATCATAAAAGTAAAAAGAAACTTAATACTTAGTTTAAAAAAAAATCAATATTCTAAATTTGTTTTGTGAAATGTAATTAATGTAACTTTTATCGCTTTCTTGGAGTGTAAGAGGGAAAAAGAAAATAGTTTCTTAACAAGACATAGGAAAGAATTTTTTCAATATATAATTTTCAATTGAATTTACTTAATTTAATCTATAACACACTAATTTCATCAGATAAATAATTATAAATTTGTACCAAAGATTTGAATATTTTATATATTTTTAAGACTTGTTACATAAAACAAAAGTAGCAAAGTTATATAAAACCTTTTGTAATTAAAAAAAATATTAATGGCCGACAAATTACTTTACTTAAATAAATAAAAAATAAATCTGATTTTTAGTTTGAATATTAATTTTTTAAGTATAGCAAATTAAAAAAAAAATAAAAACATTAAATATGTTATTAAATTTAATTGTTTATGACCCTGGAAGAAAAGTCTGGACAGATCCCTGATTTGTGTAATTCAATGTCCAATTACTAATTCATATATGTATTGTGCAAAACCCTTATTCTCACATTTGACCAGTTATTTATACGAAAGGGTTCTGTCCCTCACAAATTGTGCTGGCCAAAGCCAGGTCAGACCTCTTGTCTCTAAAAACATGGTAATTTGTTCTGTTTAAAAAAAGAAAAGAAAAAGAAAATAACTCCAAATATACAAACTCAGTAACTATTTGAAGATAATTTTTAAGAAATAGATCCAGTGATCAAAATAAACATTAAAAGTGTTCTAAACTTAGTAAAATATTGTTCTTTCTCCAAAAAAGGGAAGCATATAATTTTCTGAATGAAATTATTGTGAGAAAAAAATAAAAATTTTGATGTAGATTTCAATCAGCAATTTTTTAAAATTAATTTTAGTAAAAAAAAAAAAAAAAAAAAAAAAAAAAAAAAAGATTTGTTGAAACTGAAAAAGAGAATTTTGAAATTCATTGATCCATTTTTAATTTACAGATTCATTTTCACCCATACAATACATCCTGGATGGTATCATCATCACTTGATGGCTTAATAAATTTCTTTGATCTAAATGAAACATCTGAAGAAGATGCATTGATAGATACTATTAATGTTGAAGCCCCAGTCGTAAGTAGTTATTTATGTGTATAATTTTTTGTTGATAAATTTATGCTTAATATTAATTCTTTTGAGCTTAAATGCCTATGAGAACATTTTAAAGTTTTTTATTGTTTATTTATATGCATTGAGGTAACTGTAATAGCTACTCCATTGGCTACATGTTAATGATTTAAAATTTATTACTGTTAAATAATTGTATGGATTGTATTCATTTACTGTCTTTGTTTATAATCTTTAGTGTTTTAAAACTAACAACTATATGAACACATGTATGTATTTTTAAAATCAAACTCTCTACCCATCAGAATATGAGTGCACAATATAGTGAAACATGTTTAAGATACGAATCAAGGTAGGAAATTTCATATCTTAAGCGAGATTGTATGTTTTCTGGGTGATTTTATGCAGTTCCCCCCCCCCCTCCCCCCTAAAGGAACTGCGAATCATTCATACCCAGTGTTCTCGCCAATGCGCCAAATTGCGACTAAATTCTTCATTTGGCGAGTAAACAAGCGATTAGATTCGCCAAATTGCTAGTGCTCAATTTTTGCTTTTTCTTTTTCGTTTTTCATACATATGCATATATATTTAGTCTATATGCATTAGTCTATAGTATTTTTTATATTTGTAGAGGATAGTTGAAATTAGATTAATAATAATTGCTGTCACAGTTATAAAAACTTGGGTTATTTTAGAACATATTGAAAAAAAAAGAAAATACATTAAAGGATTAAATTTTTTTTTTTTTTTTTTTTTTTTTTTTTTTTTTTTTTTTTTTTGTGCTACACAGCGAATTTATTTTGCTAATATTTTTTGCATTTGGCGAATGTTTTTTATTTTTAATTAGCCAAATTACTAACATTGGTCAAATGCCAGCGAGAACACTGTTCATACCTTAAGCAGATTCTTATATGAGCATATCTTAACTATATCAGGCATATCTTAAATGAGTTTCTATGTACTTTACAGTCAAACCTGTTAATATGAATCTCAAGGGGAATAAAAATTTTGTTCATGTTAACAGTAATTCATGTTATCAGTATCAAATCTTTATATTCGTCTTTTTTAGGGGATTGTGAAAACAATTCATGTTAAAAGTAATTCACATTAAGCATGTTCATGTTAACAAGGTTTGACTGTACAGGGATGCCGCGGACGCGCTATAGCGCGTAAAATACGCAAAAAATCGGCAACGGGACGCAAAAAAATGGAGCTTACGCGTCCCGCGGGACGCGTAATTTTCGTCAAAAATTCGCAAAAAAGGCAAATTTCATTAAAAAATCGCGAAAAAACGAATAATTTCCGGCAAATTTTGTCAGAAATTTTGCGAAAAAAATGACTAATTTTGTTACAAAATCCCGAAAAAGGGCAGATTTTTTCAAAAAATCGCGAAAAAACGACATATTTCGTCCAAAAATCGTGATAAAACGGCGATTTTGTCTAAAGATTCGCGAAAAACGGCAATTTTCATGAAAAAATCGTGATAAAATGGCACGTTTCGTCTAAAGATCGCAAAAAATCGGCACATTTCGTCAAAAGATCGCGAAAAAACGGAACATTTCATCAAAAATCGCAAAAAAGACAAATTTCGTTAAAAAATCGCGAAATAACGAATAATTTTCGGCGAATTTCGTCAAAAGATTCGCAAAAAATGACTATTTTATTACAAAATTTCGAACAAAAAGCAGATTTCCTCAAAAAAATCGCGAAAAAACGACAAATTTCATCCAAAAATCGTGATAAAACGACAAATTTTGTCAAAATTCGCGAAAACGGCAATTTACATAAAAAAATCGTGATAAAATAGCACATTTCGTTAAAAGATCGTGAAAAACCGGCTTATTTCGTTAAAAGATCGTGAAAAACCGGCTCATTTCGTTAAAAGATCGCGAAAAAATGGCAAATTTCGTGAAAAAAAAATAGCTTTAAAATGCAATTTTCGTGAAAAAATAGCTTTAAAATGCAATTTTCATCAAAGTGGTATGAAAAAAAAGTTAATGACAGAATAGAATTTTTCTTTTCCAAAAACTAACTTCCCTGCTTCCAAAGTTTTTTTTTGCTGCTCCAAAAACAGATTTTCCTGCTTCACAATCTGTTTTTGATTGTTCTGATTATTTTGAAAAGTATTCTTTTTTTAGAAAAAATGTCTTTTACAATAAATCAGTTTTACCCCTTTTTAAAAGAAATGTGAACAATAGTGATACTTGTTATCTTCTAAACTCAAATAAGCATTATTTTATAATTTGTATCTTGCACATTTATTTTTTAAAAAAGTAAAGTAAATATCTCTTAATAGTTAAAAAAAAAAATAATATTGGCTTTAATTATTTATACATTAATTAAAACAGTAATTATTGCATTTAACTTTTCTTTTGCAAATGAAAAAGTTCAATTTTTGCGTCTAAAAATATGACTTGTTAGTGGGGACCCGCTTTTTTGAAAAAGGGACCCAGAATTTTAGAAGTCCTGGGTCCCTGGGACCCAGGATTTTTCAAATCCAGCGGCATCTCTGACTGTATCAAGCATGGCCACTTGCAAAATTTACTGATTTGTCGAGGGACATTATTTGAAACAAAAAAAATTTTTCTTATAGGGGTAGCTGGTCATTGGGAACTTATAATCTTATAAAAACTCTCATTTAAAAAAGACAGAGGAAATTTTTGCCTTCTACATTCAACTTTCTTCTCAATTCAGTTGACAAGACAATATCAATACAGTTTTGTTTGTATACATAGTATAGATACTTCTAGAATATTTTTTTTTTTTTTTTTTTTTTTTTTTTTTTTTTTTTAATAATGAATGATAGTTTTTTTTTTTATGGTGAAAACTAATATAAGAATATAAAATATTTGTTATAAATGGCTGGCTGGCTCCCTTCCAAATTACACTCATTTGAAGTCATCAAAATTTTACTTAAGGGTGTTCTTAAATCAAAAAGGGCAACTTTGTGACACGTGCATTAATTTATTTTTGTTCGGAAATGCATGAAAATAGCAGGTGTTGTTATTCAGAAACTGTCTAATTGCACTCATTCTTTTGTTTTTTTTTTAAAACACAATGGATTTTTCATAACAAGCCTTCAAAGTTGACACTTTTGAGCATATTTCTCGACAAAAGCAGAAAAACCGGTCGAAAAGGAGGAGAAAAATGGGTGATTTTGTCATCAAAATAGCTTATAACTCGATAAGTAATTTAATTATCATAAAATGGAAAAATAAGTTCAATTCAAAATCGCTTTCATAGTCAGGCAATAAAATTTTATAACTTTCTGTTAAAAAATGAATTTGTAAATGTGTCAAAACGTTTTTTGCTTGTTGAGCGGATCATTTAAGAACACCCTTAAAGATGTGAGAGTCACTATAATGTATTTCAAACAACGGCATATTTTATAAACAGGGCTCATACAGACTCCTTAGACTACTTAGAAACTACTTAGAAATGAAAACATTCCCAAGTAGTGCTTAGAACTACTTAGATAAACAAAACACTCCTTAAAAACTCCTTAAATTGTATAGGAGTTTTGCATGCAAGCTTTTTTTTTTTCTCCCAGAAAAAAAAAAAAAAAAATCTCGATTGTAAAGCACACAGGAAGCCCTTTATGCATCACTCATTCATCAGAAGCACAGCAATGATTGGTTGGGATCATACTAATAGCCACCAAAGTGATTTACTTTTCATGGCCATAAGGGAAAGAAAAGTGAAAAGAATAATCCAGACACACCTCTAAGCTTCTAATTTCAAAAAGTGATTACACTGTTTAATTCCATCACAGCTAGATATACAACTTTGATTTCTTCTTCATAATACTATTCATCATCCTCAATTTTGCTGATAGCGGTGGATTCAGGGGTGATTCTTGTCCGAAAATTTAATGCATCCTCTTCCGAAAATTTGAAATTGGGTTATAAGTTCCGCACAGTTGCCAACTTTTACAGTTTTGTGCGCAGAAAAAACAATCGCAGAGAAATGCAAATTTCAGAAAGGATTGCCGAAAAAGTACACATTTCGCTAATATTAAAAACGACGATTTCGTCAATGTTTTTGTCAACAAACTTTGTCAAAAGATTCCTGAAAAATGCAAATTTCCTGTGCAGATCACGGTTAAAAGGGCAATTTCACCAAATATCACAGATAAAACTCTAATTTCATCTGAAGACCTCAGGAAAACATCGATTTCATCTAAAGATTGTGGATATAATGCCGATCTCGTTAAAAGATCGCAGGAAAAGACGTTTTCAATAAAAGATCGCTTACAAATATTTTGTCAAAAGATGATTGAAAAAAAAAAAAAACTGCCGATTTCATCAAAATATCACAGAAAAAACGCCAATTTCGTCAAAAGATCGCTGGGATAAAACATAGTTTTCGAGAAATGATTGTGTAAAATTGCAAATTTTGTCTAAAAAACGTCGATTTCATAAAAAAAATAACGCCAAAAGATTGCAGAAAAGCCGCCGATTTCGACAAAATATCGCAGATAAATCGCTAGATCACGGGAAAGTGCAGATTTCGTGTGAAAATCGCAGATTGTATCCCCCCCCTCTCACAGGGGATAACTTGAGGAATCCCTGCGGAATTGGGGCTGTGCAAGTGCATGCCACATAAATAACAACAAAAGTGGTAAGTCCTTAAAATTTTTTGGACTCCTTGGATTTTTTATGTACTCCTTGGATTTTTTCTTCCCAACTCTGTATGAACCCTGTATAAATAATTTGCATTGTTACATTTATGAAATAAAAGTATAATTGGAAAATAATTTTCTAATAGGAGAAAATGTGGCATATTTTTTTTTTTTTTTTTTTTTTTTTTCCTAAAAAAAATTTTGGTTCCCAGAAAACAGAAATTTTAAGTTATTTTTCCATGTGGCCACATACTTTATAAAATAACAATCACAATTTTATATAGTATTTCTGCATGTAATTTTCAAAAAATCCAAAAAAGTCATTTATATCAATGTGCCCCATTCTCGAGGTAGATTGATGCACCTCTTGGAGCACTTTAATACTTTTTAGGAAAAGGGGGGGAAATAACAAATTACTTGCATACAAACTACACAGAACACAAATTTTTACTTTTAGTCAGGATTGACACTGACTTGAGATCAACTTTTGCAGTTTGACTAATCAGCAAAAAAGAAACAGCAGTCAAATAAGAAAAAAGTGTAGCAAAATAGATTCATTGTGAAATATTGATTTTGAAATCGCCTCTTCAACCTTAGTTTTTTCATTTCTTTTTTAAATTAGGGTTGGCCATACGCACAACCTTTGCTGCTGTTTTGGCGGATGTTAAAATGAAATGGGTGTTGGGGGCATCTCTAAAGAGGATGGAAATAACTAAACTAAAAAAAATGAAAAATGTTTCCTTTGGCTTATTGCAAACTTAAAAATTCTTTCTTTTTGTGAAGGAAATGAAAAATGTTTGCTTTCCCTTATAGCAAACTTTAAAAAATTCTTTCTCTAAGCTTTTTGTGCTTAGGAGAGACAAAAGGTAGACAATTTTGAAGGAGGGTGGAAAAAAAATTAAATGATTATTTATTGTTGCAACAAATATTTTCAATTTAAACAAATTTTATCCCAATGCTGACATGTTAATGCATTTCTTCGATAATTTGTGATAAGACAATAAAAAAATCTTTATATTTGTTCTTTAATGAATTTTTTAATTTCTTTCTATGTTGCAGAATACTTTTACTTGGAAGTCAGAAAATATTTTATCCTGTACAACTGGTATAGAAGAGCATCATTTAATAAAAACAGATACAGTAAGTATAAAATTAAAATGCCTGACATTTATTATTTACTTTAGATCATTCTTCATTGTTTTTAAGAAATATATTTATTTATCTTATAATTATAATTTTACAGGCACAATCCATATTGAGCACATCAAGAGAAAGACTTTTTAAAGACTTTCAGGTTTTATCATTTTTTTTTTTTTTTTTTTTTTTTTTTTTTTTTTTTTTTTAATAATTTAGAATTTGTATTTGATGTTTTAAATTAGTAGTTTTTCTGATTTTCATTTTATATGTACACACACACATATATATATATATATTAACCATGCTGATTTTTTTTAATAATTAGATTTATAATTACTCATTTTTTTCTTTTTCCACAGCTCTCTGTTATAAATTACAGAAAGTTTTATTTATGAATTTTAAAATCAAAGACATGCAGACTTTCAAAAATAAATGTATATTCACTTATATTATTCATATTTAGTAGATAAAACTTAATGGATTTACCCTATTTCATCTCAAGGTATAAATTTTGAATTTGTTTAGGAGAATATACATACAAGAGACTTTTTCAGCCCATAGCATATTGAAAATCTAAGAATTTGAAATTCAAGAAATATTTTTGAGTTAAGAGCTATTATTTTGAAAATTAAAGTGCAATAATTGTAATTTAAGACCCCCCCCCCTTTTTTTTTAAATGTTGAAAGATTATATTTAATGAAAAATGTGCACTTTTGAAGGCGTAAAAAAATTTCCTCTTTGCTATAAAAAATGTCAAAGTTCAAGATTGTGAATGCCATTTGCCATGAAAAGTGAAATGCTAGTATGTTTGGAGTGCTATGTCACTCACTGGCAAGCAACAACATCTCGAAATTCTTTTGGCGTAAACTGTTAGTATAACACTACCTGCTTATTAAAACTTATTTGTTTCCATGAAGCATTGTTATTTTACATGTTGCCACAAAGTTCAATCAAAATAATGTTTTGTCTATTTTCCACTCTTAATATCTTATTTAAGCAATAGTACCCCAAACTTTTTCTTACAGAATATGAAAGTGTACTACTAGGACAAGTTAAATAATATAATACTGCTTCGAGATATTGTTGCTGTTAGCAGAAATAATCTGTTAAATATTCAAAATTTTCAAAATCTGCAACATTCAAATTGAAGTTAACTAAAAAAAAAAACATCACAGTTGAATAAAACAAAATATATCATGCAGTACTTGAAAATATGTACAAAAATATGGGGAAGAAAAAATACTGGGGCTTGTGATATTTTTAGAGAAAAAAATGACTAAATTTTCAAACAAACAGTGTTGATGATCACACTTCTCTATCAGAAAATGAAAAATCCTATTTCTCTTTCTTCTTTCTGTGTTTTTCCCCATGAGAATATAGAATATCCCTTTTTTCTTGTCCCTTCTGAAAGAGAAATGGGATGTTTCATTTTCTGATAGGAGAAAAATGTGATCATTGACATTTTCTTTCGTTGTAACTTTGTCATTTTTTTTTAACTTAAAAATATCATAAAACCCTACTTCTTTTTCTTTTCCATGTTTTTGTACATATGTTCAACTACTGCAGGACATATTTAGTTTTATTCAACTATTACACTTTTTTGAGATAGCATTACTTTAAATGTTGCAGAGTTTGGAAATTTTGAATATTTAACAGATTATATCTGCTAATAGCAACAATATCTCGGTGCATTATTTAGTTTGTCCACTTTCATATTCTATTAAAAAAAAGTTTGTGGTACTTTTGCTTATATAAGATATAAAGTGCTAAAAACAGACAAAAATGTCATTTTGATTGTATTTTGTAGCAACGTAACAATGTAAAATAACAATGTTCATGCCTGTTTGTGTTCCGGGGAATCCCCAGAATTCCGGGAATTTTACTAAAAGTGCCCCGGAAATTCCGGAGTTAATTACAACAAATCGGCATGCTTTTTTTTTTACTTTTCTATGAAGCTTTCCTTTCATCTGGACGTTAGTAGCTGGGAAGCTTGATTTGAAAGTAACAAATCGCCCTTTAGTTTAAAAAATAGCGCCCCTCTTGCTCCTCATTAAAAATCTAACGCCCCTCTTGCCGCTCACTCAAAAAAAAAAACGCCCTTCTTTCCCCTCATTTGAAAAAACGCCCTTACTGCTGTTGCGTCCGAACTGAATGCGCGCCTGCTAATTGGCTTCTCATTCATACATTTAAGACCGCGCGTTCTCAAAGCGTGCATTGCGGTAGACAAGTCTTTGACAGGTCAAGTTTTTTTTTATAAGATTTTGTTCCGAAATTTCCAAGAACTAAAAACATTCTGTTCTTTTTTTTTATATCATGCATCAGAAAATTGAGGCATAAAAAGTATCGCGAATTTCAACAAATGATTGCCAAAAATTTTCGTCAATCGTTCACACACACACACAAAAGAAAAAAAAAAAAAAAGAAATGAAAAGAAAGAAAAAAACGCGAATTTCATCAAGGAATCGTGGGGGAAAGCGTATTTCGCTTTAGAATTGCGAGAAAAACACTAACTTCGACAAAGGATCGCCGAAAAAGCGTTAATTTCATCAAAATGCAGCAGACAAAAGTGGGAATTTTGAAGAATCGGAAAAAAACTTCGAAGTTCGTCAAGGAGCCATCGAAAGGATGCCAATTTTGTCAGAGTATCGGGTGTAAAATAGAAATTTTGTTAGAGATCCACGGAAAAACGCGAATTTTGTTAAATGACCGCGGACAAAAGACTAATTTCGTCAAATGACCGCAGAAAAAATGCTATTTTTCAAAGGGCCGTTGAAGAAACGCGAAGTTTATCTAAGTATAGAGACAAAAAGCGCGAATTTCATCAAAATGCCTCGTAAAATTGCAAATTTTATATCAAAGGGCTGTGGAAGAAACTTTTTTTTCGCAACTCTGCGAAATTCACGTTTTTTTTTTTTTTTTTTTAAATCGTAATCCCTGAACAAAATTCGTATCTTTTCACGATTCTCTGTCAGAATTCGTTTATTTCATGCGATTCTATAACAAAATTTGCATCCCCTCCCCCAATAATTTGTCAAAATTTGCGATACGTTTTATATTCGAATTTTTGGAGTTTTGACCGATTTTTTTAATTTCCGAAATGACTGACTCATTTTTTCTTGATTTTGGGGAAAATCTGATTAGAATCACAGAGGTGAAAAAATATGAAATTCACAGCAAGTTTTCTGAAAGGTTACAACATAAGTGGGAGAAAGGGGGGAGCAATTCCATTCCCGGTACAAAGTTATGTGCTTTTTTTTTTTTTTTTTTTTTTTTCGGCGTCCCTATTTTGAAATTTACGTCTTTTTGCGATCGTTTGACGAAATTTACCGTTTTTTCGCGATCTTTTAACAAAACTTGCCGTTTTTTACGATCATTTTACAAAATTTGCCGTTTTTTGCGATCTTTTAATAAAATTTGTCGTTTTTCGCGATTTTTAGCAAAATTTGCCGGGGTTTTTTTACAACCTTTTTACAAAATTTGTCTTTTTTTCATGATCTTTTAACAAAATTTTCTGTTTTTTGCGATCTTTTTAAAGAATTTGTCGTTTTTCATGATTTTTCAACAAAATTTGCCATTTTTTTACGATTTTTTTAACAATAATTTGCCGTTTTTTCGCGATCTTTTAGCAAAATGTGCCGTTTTTGCGATCTTTTAGCAAAATATGCAGTTTTTTTGCGATTTTTTTAGCAAAATATGCCGTTTTTCGCGATTTTTTAACAAAATTTGTCGTTTTTTCGCGATTTTTTTAACAAAATTCATTTTTGGTGGATAGGAATAAATGTGCAAGGGGTGAAAAAAGGTAAAATTTTTTGATGATTTTATAGTTTATAAATATAGGAGTAAAATCCACAAAAGAATAAAATATTTGACAGTTAAAAGCTATTCTATGTAATGGCTCATGGGATACTTATGAAGTTAATCGGTGATTATGATTTATATACTATTGTGACTTATTTAAAAAAATGAAGATTTATTTTTTCAGGGGATTTAATCAAGTGTTACAAACAGGCATGCAATGTTCTATCGAAACAAATAAATTTTAATAAGCAGGCAGTGTTATACTAATAGTTTATGCCAAAAGAAATTTGGGATGTTGTTGCTTGCCAGAGATACAGCACTCCAAACATACTGGCATTTCATTTTTCATCAAAAATAGCATTCACAATCTTGAACTTTGACATTTTCTATAGGGAAGAGGAATTTTTTTGGGGGCTTCAAAATTGCGCATTATTCATTAAATATGATTTACTTCAATACAAAAACAGTATCAAGCCAATCAAAAAATATGACTATCAAAATATCACTTTTTTGTCTGAATTTCAAAATAATGGCTCTTAAATGATGATCCAGTCTTAGTATATATTATAAACTTGATAAACTACTGCAAATTTTTGAATGACTAAACATGCCAACCATATAATCGGAAGGTAAAAACTAATTACATTTGAACCTTATTAACAAGCACACTCATGGGGAATTTTTTTGTCTGTGTAAGAATAGTTCGTTTTATCCATGCTTTAAAAATATTATATGCTCAAATTCTATGCAGCAAGAATAATTATATGTATGCATCTTCAAAATTTACTGTCTTGCTGGTGTTGATTTTGTTTCCTAAGACTGCCAAGACCTATATGTGCAATATCTCTTGGTGGAAGTCTTTTCAAGGAAAACTGGCCGATATTTACATTACTTTTGAAGAAATCCACCAAAACTTTGGACAGCCAACTTGATTTTTATTTATTTATTTTATTTTTTATTTATTTATTTAATTTTTTTTTTTTTTTTTTTTGGGGGGGGGCAGGGTGTTGAATCTAAATTGTCATTGTCACAGTTATTTCAAAATTAGCAAACATAAACAGTTTTATAAAAAAAAAAAAAAAAAAAAAAAACATTAGTTTGCATCACATACATTTTTCTTAACCCCTCAATGCAATTCTAGTAATTGAATTTTGTCTTGAGTGGTTAGAAAGAGATATCGCCTGATAATTTAACAATTTCTAGTCTGCAGCTATCAAAACTAAAGTCATTATCCTTCCCAAATTAAAATTCTTTTTTTAAAAATTTGGAGTTCCAAAAAATTAGAACTCAGTAGTACTATTGCATTGAAAAGTTTGGAAAGCTTGCTTCATTCATTCTATAAGTACGCAATATTTCAATGATTGATCCTTTTTAGTTTATGTTAAACAATATTTCACATTAAGCTTGTTTGTAATAAAAGAACTAAAATCACAGTAAATGCTATACAACTTGACGGAACAAATGGAATGTAATAAAAGAAGAAATGGTTTGTAATAAAAGAACTAAAATCACAGTAAATACCTGTACAACTTGACGGAACAAATTGACACAATTCAACTAAAAGTAATTCACAATGAAGCATGCTCGTGTTAATGAGATGACTGTGTTACAATTTGTCATTAAACTTAAAAAACTTGATACCCTTCAATTTTTTTTTTTTTTTTTTTTTTTTTTTTTTACTATTTAACTATTGTATAGCATGGTTGTCATTTAGTTCACTTTTTTTGCAAAAAGCTCATTATGCTGAAAACACATGAAATTAGACAAAGTTAAAATTCACTGAATTTTCATATGTTTGGTACATGAAATCGTTACTACATTGTAATAAAATTGTGTTCCTACTCATAAATCATTTAAGTTAAAAAGAATTATTGATGATAATATTTATAAATAAAATGTTAATTACTCTGTGATATAATTCATTTTATGGAATACTTTTCTGTAAAATTGATCATATTAAACACAATTAAATTTTGTTGAATATTAATTGTGTTACTATTTAGATATGAATACAGAAAAAATTAGAAAAATAAACAAAGATTACCTTTTAATAAATTGTATAGATATAGCAGTCGATTACATCAAAAATTGTAAACAGTTATGTAATCTGATTTTCTAAATTTTTATTTTTAGAGTTGAAAATTTTGCTTACTTTTATTTCTTTATTTTGTCTATATATTTTTTGGTTATTTCGATACATTTTCTTTTTTATCTATTTGTTTTATTGTAATTAGCATTTTTAGCATAATAATGTATGTGTGTTGAGTGTATGACTTAATTGCATAGATAATAATATATATATATATATATATTTTTTTTAGATTAGAGCCGATTGTATGATTGAAAGTCTGCCAGTCAGAGACAGTTTTTTTCTTGCTACTGGAAAAAATTCGTAAGAGTTAGATCATTTATAAATTTTTCCATAATGATTCTTATTCGAAGAGTTAATACTTTTGTCTATGTGTTTAATACCTTTATTCCCATACGTACATTAACAATAATTTATTGTAAATGTACTACAGTTTTAGTTGTAGTTTGCTTGCATCACCAATGATCCTAGTTCATAATTTTCATATGTATCCTGAAATTTTATGACATATAAATAATTGATTATATGTATGTAATGTCTATTACTTAAATATGGACTTTTCCGAGACACAAGCCCTCAACTTGCTGTCCATCTCAATTATTAACTGATAAGATATGGCACTACTATAAGACATAATGTTAAACCTTTATCTACCGTATTATGAATTCATGAAAATTTTACATTCTAAAGCATTTTACGCAAATTGTTTAAACTAAATTAAAATATTTACATAATCATTTAATAAATATTTGAAGGATTTTAGAATGATTGATGGATTTAGAAGGATTAATTAAATTTGAATTTACAGTGATTTTGTGCAATTTTTATAACCACACTCAAATCTTTAATTTTTAATTAGTTTCTTAGTGTTTTGTAGACTTATAAAATGTACAAATATGATGTTCTTACAATAAAAATGTAGAAATATTTCCGCATTGAAAATCCCCATCCCCCACCCTGAGCAACAAGAAAGCTGAAAAGATGTAAAGGTCGAAAGAAATCATCCTTTTAAAAATATTTTTGTTTTGTGTAACCATTAATGCTTTTGGAACAAGATAAAGTAATGTATCTGCAACTCATTCTAAACAGTATTACAACTAACTGACACATTAAAAGAATTTTATAGTAAATTATTTTAATGGTATGTATAAGTACAGTAGACTCCCTCAAATCCGCACAGCTTGGGACCAGAGGTTATGCGGATTTTAGAATTTTGCAGATTTCTGGTCATTGCTTTGTTTACATTTTTTTAAACAGTAATTTGAGTGCAATTAATTGTGCAATCAGAACAATAATGAATGCATATTATATAATAAAATATTAAAATAAGTAATAAACTAAAATAATAAAAATTTAGATAATTTTTAAAATGATTAAAGTACTAATAGCAAATGTCAAGTTAATAATCAATAGTGTATGATTAAATATTCATTATTAAGATTAAATGTATTTTTCCAAAATTAATCAACAAAACTTGCATTATGAAAGTACTTTACTAATTCACATCAAAATCATAAAATAAGGATTTTTTTTTTCAAGTTTAGCCAGGCTTAATAACCAAAAAATCTTGATTAATGCATGAATATATTTTGTAAGAAGATTGTGATTACCAAAAATATCAGAAATATATTGAATTTTTTCTCAAAAAATTATTCTTCCTTCATAAAATAAACATGAATAGAGTATTATTAAGAAAATTACAAATTAAAAAAATATATGGAACTGATACAAAACTAAAAAAATCAAATTTTGTCCCATAATCCAAACTAAGTTTCATTGTTTACATCCATAAAATATTGCCGATTTTAGAGAGTTGCAGATTTCTGGTTTGCGGATTTGAGGGAGTCCACTGTACCTTCGTAGATAAAAGGTTAGTGCAGTGTTCTGCCTCTAGTGACAAGAACAAAGAAACTTTTCATTTATAAAATATTTCTACTATTAAGCATTGAAGAATGAGCTGATCACACTTTAATATGATCTTTTTTTTTAATTCAACAAAAGCCTTTTTTGTATATGTGTGTAAATTATGGGCTTAATACTATTAGTTTAAATAATAATAAAGTAAAACTTCTCTAAAGCAAACACGCTCTGTTCCAATATAAATCAGTCACTTCGGGAGGTAGTCTCTTAATGGCGATAATGTTTAAATCTAGATTTTAATTGTTGAAAAAAGGTAACAATTAATGCTACTAAAATTTATTTTTCACATTCGGAAAAAATATAAAAAAGTTGGTAGTACTAGGTTATCCCGTCGACCAAAAAATTATCGCCAAACTATAAGATTAAATGCCAATAATGGGTGATCGTGAATGTCACATTCAATGACATTAAATATGATTCACATGTTTAAAATGTCATTAAGTGATTTTTATTTCCACTTTTTATTTGTATTTTTATTAATATTCTACTAATTATTTGTTTTTTCATTATTTAAAATAAAAATTATGTCAATATGTATAATTTGGTGATTTGTATAATTTGGCGAAATTGGTCGACGGGATAACAGAGAAGTACCAAAAAGTTTAACTATCGAAAATTAATTACATAGTTTTATTACTGCAGTATTTAAAAAATGAATATATTGGTGTTTGCTTTGATTTTACTGCTTTATCTTTTATAACTTTTCTTCCCTAGTCTTTTTAAAATTCAATAAATAACTGTAATTTTTTTTTTTTTTTTTTTTTTTTTTTTTGATGGAAACAAATAATGATTATTACTTTATTAATTTCTTCAAGAATTTCTTGAGAGGATAGGGCAGGATCATAATTCTTAATTCATTATCAGAGTTAAATTCATTGCCTAAAAAGGCACAAAAAAGTTTAAACATTTAAAAATTACCAGAATTAAATAAACTTAGTTTAAAAGTTTGATGAATAATGTTCTCTCTGGAATTATTTTTCTAATAAAACTTTCCTCAAGCAAAACTGGTTGCTCATGGAAGTAGTTCAATTGTGTTCTATATGTTAAAATATGTTCTATATAATGTTTTTTCTACTTTTGTGTGTGTACAGTATTCAAACAGAAAGATTGCTGTTGCTATGGATTTATGAATTGCAAATTTTACAAAATGGAAATTATTTATTTAATCATTTTTATTCAGGAGTTTTTAATGAAAGGGAAAAAAATAAAATTGGAAATGTTGTTATGCTTTACAATAAATATATTTTAAGTTCACAGACTCTAGTTTCAGATGAAAATGGTGCTGCATTCAAAAGAAAGAGTATGTTTTAATTGATGCATTTGATTGAAACAATGTACCACGGAGTAAGACACAGGAGGGGAAACTTAATGCGCATGACTCTTCGAAAATACAAAGTGAAATTTTGGTGCGATAGGTAGTAGGCTGGTTTTTTAGCTACTGCAATGCTTTTCAATGGAAAAAATGGTCATTTTTAACTTTTTTTATACAAAAAATCTGAATTTTTTGAAGGTTGTAAAAATGAAAATATGGTTAATTGTAGTTTTCTTCACAACATACATATTTTTTTTATAGGTATTTGGTTCTTCATTTTCGTTTTTAAGCCATTTAAAATACGAGATCATTCTGACAAAAATCAAAGGGCAGGCCATTTAAAAACATTGAATATCGCGGATTAAAATGACTGTTGTAAATTAGTTGAATATCGCAAAGAGACAGACTTATGATTTTAAGAAATTAAGTATTAATCAAATTTTTTGGAGCAAATTTTAATTTCGCATATAGTTTTTATAACCTTAGACCATTTTAATAATCCATAACTTTGGATATCTTTGCAATTAATGCATGTAGATTTAAAGCTAATTTTTATTTTAATTATTTGGAGCAACTGCTTATTCATATTATGGATGTATTATGTGTCACCCCCCCCACACTCTGCCGCCCCAGGGGGGGGGGGCACATTTTTAATTTCTTTACAACACCAGTCGTGTGATACATCATTTCAAAGGTCTGCAACTGCTTATTCATATTATGGATGTCTTGTGTGTCCCCCCACTCTGCCCCCCCAGGGGGGCACATTTTTAATTTCTTTACAACACCAGTCGTGTGACACATCATTTCAAAGGTCTGCAACTGCTTATTCATATTATGGATGTCTTGTGTGTCCCCCCACTCTGCCCCCCCCCAGGGGGGCACATTTTTAATTTATTTACAACACCAGTCGTGTGACACATCATTTCAAAGGTCTGCAACTGCTTATTCATATTATGGATGTCTTGTGTGTCACTCTCCCCCCCAGGGGGGGGGGCACATTTTTTATTTCTTTACAACACCAGTCGTGTGACACATCATTTCAAAGGTCTGCAACTGCTTATTCATATTATGGATGTCTTGTGTGTCCCCCCACTCTGCCCCCCCCCCCAGGGGGGCATTAACTTTGCTTCTATCTTTTATTTGTGACTGTGCAGTAAAAATACATTATTAATCAAAATTTTTCTTAGCTCATTCAGGAATTTTTGCTTTTAAATCCCCATCTTTTCCATCCGGACATTCAGGCCCATGTGTAAAGGTGTTCGTTCATAGGCCCAGGTGAATTACCAAAAAGAAGCACACACAAAAAAACTCCGAAAAAGCGAGAGTTAGTTTAACGATACATTTATTTAACTTGAGGCACGACACTGCAACTCCCCATAAGGGGAGGGGATTCTGAGAGCTCAAGCGAGCTAGCTACATGTTGATTGACTGCTGGCAATCGTTGAAGTGGCCGACACAGCGTCATAGCCCTTATCGGCAAAAGGCATAAGAAGTTTTACATACAAAGAATTTTGGCGATATTTTGACAAACTGCACATTCAGTATCAGCTAACGTTTGCGGTCTGGAACCCAAGGATTATTTTTGCATCTGCGAATATTTTATAGGGTTATAGAAATATTTTAAGCCTGGGAAATAGACAAGGGCAAAGCAGGCCGTTACTTAAATTGGAGTTTTGCTGACCACAATTATATTATCCAGATGCGCAATTGAACAGAAAGAAAGCCCAGTCAGGATAAACAGAGATAAAAGTATTTCTAGCTTTAAGCATTAATTGTGAGAATGGAAACAGGGTGTGTGAGGCAGATGTTAATAAAAATGTAGCGGATAAAAGATTATGATGAACAAAGCCCAGAGCTTTCTTTATTTTGTTAATAAGTGCGGTATCTATGGGCAGATGTTTTTCACAGACGCAACAGAAAATTTGTGAGAAAGGAAGTTTCATTATTATTTTATACAGAGAGCTCCAAAAGATGAAAAGTTTAACTTCTATTAGTGGGAGTATGAAAGTTAGAACTTAACTATTAAATGTAGAATTACTTTAACTAATGGGTTTATTAGTGAAAAGGGAATCTAAAATAAAACTAAGAATTTATTAAAGGGAAATAATTATTGCATTTATGAAGGGGAAAAGATATGTAGCGATAATCTCCGCTACATAACTCACCCCGGGCACCACAAAAAAAACTTTATACTTGTATTAAAGTTTTTTTTTTTTTTTTTTTTTAAATACTATTATTGTCATTTTTTTGAAGATACTGAACGTCTACCAAAATATACAAAAACACATATCAAAAGACATACAAGTATATATATATATAAGTACTACAAAAATGATTGAATATACTATTTGCTTGCAGCATATGTAAATAAAAACAATGGCCATATATATCTTTATAATCATCATGACAGGGAGCTCCTTAATAGTTCAAACATGCCACAAAATATTTAATTAATATCGGATCCTTTATTCAATTTCTTTGTTGTGGCGCTGGTACCAGCTGTTTATTTTGTTATGTCATGAACAAAAATTGAGAGAAGTATTTTATTTATTTATTTATTTATTTATTTATTTGTGATCACCTGATAGCTTAGTATTTGATAACTTCTCTTTAAATTGATCTTTTTTGAGATCAAAATGGCATAATTGCAAGCAAAAATATATATTTATAAAACACAAAACACAAATAGTATATATTTAAAACAAAAATAAAAGAAAACTAACTAAGATAATATGTTCTAAAAATGATGTATGTTATTAAAAATTGAAAATGAAAATTTGTGCATAAGGCACAGGACTACTAAAAAAAGGGATGCCACTGGCATGCCCATAAAAAGGTTGTAGCCCTTAATCTTGTATAAAAAGTACAAGTATTATGGCTTCGGTTTAAGACGTCGGCCCTAGGGGGAGAGGGATTAGTGGACGAACCCATATTGCGTACAATATAAGTCCGCCCCGCTCCTCAGTAAAATCGCACTGATCTACGAAAGGAGCGCGCTTGGAAGTCACATGAAAAAATTTTACGTAAAAGAATTGGTAGGCCAATTCAAGGTGAAAATGAAACGTCTCGCAAGACAGAAGTGGCGTGAAACCTTAGGGCACAATTTTGAACGGTTCACGACTTTTAGGGAATAAATTAGAAAAATAAAAATAAAAGTATAAGATGAAATGTAATCCATCTCATAAATTGAAACAGTCTGTCCGGGTAAAACAAAATAGTCAGGTTCAGGTGCTACTACAACTGGAATATTTCAAAAATAAGAATGTTACAAGTTTTTTTTTGTGTTTTTTTTGCATGGTACTATTTCACTGTCCAAAATAATTTGTAATTAATGTTGAACTACAACGTTGTGATAAAATGCATATAATGAAAATTAGTTATTAGTGAAGTAAGTGACCTTCTTTTTATGTACTGCCACTACATAAAAAGAGGTAAGTGTAACAAGGGAATTTACATGTAGTGTGAAAAAGAATCCAAATAAACATGCAATGTAAATGGGCCAAACAAAAATGAACTAAGTGTCGTTTGAAGTACTGTAACATGTAAAGGGAATAAATCTAACCATTAAACAATTAAGATGAAATGATTAAGTGTGAGCATGACAAATTGTAAAAAAATGACAACTGTTTTTTTTTGAATGAGCCTTTTAACAACAACGAAACAAAAAGGAACCAAAGAGAATTTAACGGTAAGTGTGTTAAAAGAAAAAAAATATCCGAGATATTTGTATGAATGAGGTTTTCAACTACCTAATTACAAAGGAAATTTTTTTTTATATTTAATGAGGGAAGGATTCATATCACATGACAAAAGTGTAAAAAATGTAGACACATGACATGACTGTGTTGTGTGTTATCATGAACGAGTTTTGAGAAAACAAGTGAAATTGGTGTACAATCCTCAACCCGAGAAATAAGAGAAAAAAAATGTAAAAACCACATGACCTGATATGTTGCACATGACCTAATGTGTATTCACATGACCTAGTGTGTACCACATGACCTTGTGTATTGCACATGACTGAGTGTATATAGAAAAAAAAACACAATGTGATAGTGTAAGAAATCGCATGACCTTGTGCAACAACACATGAAAGAAAAAAAATGTGTGTAAAAGAAAACACATGACCGGGTATCTAATATACCTTGACCTAGAGAAACGCATGACCTTGTGTAAAAACACATGAAAGAAAAATGTGTGTAAAAGAAATCACATGACCTGGTATCTAATATACCTTGACCTAGAGAAAAACACATGACCTTGTGTAAAAACACATGAAAGAAAAATTGTGTGTAAAAGAAATCGCATGACCTGGTATCTAGTATACCTTGACCTAGAGAAAAACACATGACCTTGTGTAAAAAACACATGAAAGAAAAAAAATGTGTGTAAAAGGAATCGCATGACCTGGTATCTGATATACCTTGACCTAGAGAAAAACACATGACCTTGTGTAAAAAAACACATTAAAGAAAAAAATGTGTGTAAAAGAAATCACATGACCTGGTATCTAATATACCATGACCTAGAGAAAAACACATGACCATAAGTTGAAAGAAAAAAAAATATATATATAACTCAAAGTTGAGGAAAGTAAAAATGTAATTATACTATCAACAATCCTTTTAAAGTTAAAATATAATTGAGAACCAAAAAAAATATATACACCATGAAAAATGTATTAAATGTGGAAAATGTAGCCTGTATAACAATAGAGTTGAAATATTGTTACTGTTAACTGCATTCCTGTTACTGGAAAACAAAACATTAAAGGGAGAAGAAAGTGTGTTTGATTGAGTAAATATGTTTAAAATGATTGTGTACACCAACACGAACCAACCAAAACCAAGTGAAAAACAAAATTGACGACCCACATCAAAATTTTCACTCTTACATGCCTTCTTTCTATTACTCAACCATCTGGCGCCTGATAGCCGAATAAGAAAAAGAAATAAAATGCATTTGTACACAAGATTAATGTGAAGAAACATTGTTAAAATTTAAAGTGTAACAGGAAATGTGAGGGAACAAAATACTAAATGTTTTATAAAAAAATGAAAAACAAATCTGTCAAAATGTATAAAGAATGGATAAAAGGCGTAGTGACTTTATCCTGTAGTATGTAGTGTGTGACCAGAGAAATTAAATTAAAGAAAAAACATCATTTCTCATTCGAAATAAACTCAGTTGTATGAAGCAATTGTCTTTGTATGTTTATATATCTCTTAACAGCTGGACAGTTATGAGAAAAAGCTGTATGTTGAGTGTCAAAATGGGTATTACTTGATTCATTGCACCTCATGCAATTAATGCATTTTGGTGAATTTAGACAATTAGGATCTTTATGTGACATAGCACAGACAGGGCATATTATGTCATTAGGGCAGAATTTACTTAAATGAAATAGACTTTGACATGTAAAACATCTTTTTATATCTATGTACCTTTTAAGAGTAAACTTTGTGGACTGAATACTGATATGTTTATGTACAAGCAAAATTTCAGCAAAGTGGGATGGCATTAGAAAAATCCAGTTAAATAAATTACAATGCTTTGTTTTTATTTTGCTTTGAAATTGAATGGGAGGCGAAGGAGTATCAGTTAGATTTGAAATAGCCAAAATAATGTCAGGTAAGCTAAAATTTTCAGGCAAACACATGATTACAACAGGGATAAAATTGGTACTATCTTTCTTAGGGGTACTGAAAATACTGGGATGAAAATTGTTACTGTCACATAACTCATTAACCTGTTGATTACTAGAGAAAGAGGGATTTGTATTGCAACTTTCATGTACTGTAGTGTGTGGAGATTTGATAATGAGGTTGTTATCTGTCTGTGTGTACCTATTCTGAACAGATTTTAAACAAGCAGTATTAACCGAAGGAGTGATATCTTTTTGAGTATTTGATATGTGAGGTTTAGTTTTACTTTCTAGTTCCTGAGACAAGTCACGTACACGTTCCAAAAGTTTGTTATTTACCAAAAATAAATTTTCTTTTTCATGTTTTACCTTAGGATATTCATCTTTGAGTACCTGAAAGGTCTCTTTCAAAATGTTTAGATCCCATTCGATTGTGAATTTGAGTTCCTTAAAATTAGAGATAAGTGCATCAGTGTTGTTTTGATTTTGTATTCGATTTTGAAATGCTGTGGCTTCAGCGATAATTGTGTCTGAAAACCTTGTTAAATTTTCCTCATAAAATTCAAGTAAAGGGGATATTGAAACCTGTGATTGTCCAAAAGCAGACCCAAATTTATTATCTCTCTCTGACATTATTTGGGAAGTAGCTGAAGCTTGTTTTAGCTCAATATCAGCCATAGATGTTTACCAAAAGGAAAATGCAGTAATATAAATCAAAAGAAAGATTTTATAAATAAACTAGGTGCCCCAAAACAAATCTGACTGCAAACAACAGTATTAAAATTAATAATTTGGGGGAAATAACAAAAAAAAAAAAAAAAAAAAAAATGCAAGTCCAAACCAAAAATTCAATTTTGCATTAGTCAGAGAGTAAACCCTGGTAAGTTACGAGTGACTCAAGACACATTTAATGAGGGGGGGGGGGGGTAAACAAAATGTGAGCAGAGACAACAAAACAAGCAAAATGCAGACACTGAAAAATACCTTTTTCAAACAAAAACATGCAAACCCAACTTTTTAAACCATTTACTGCATTTAAAATAAAACATTTAACCCTTCAAAAAAAAAAAAATACCAAAATTTCCCCTTTTTTTTTTACATGTCAAATAGAAACTAAACAGTTTCAAAAGGTTTGTTTAAGAAGGTACTGGCAAAGTTAATGGCAAAAAAAATTTAGTAAAAACGAGAATACGAATCTCAAACTGCCATTAATTAAGGACAAGTAATGTCAGCGAAAAATAATGCACGAACACATAAAATAAAAAAACTGTGATATTTAAGTATACAACACATAAATACTAAAACAATATGCATTGAAAATAATAATACTTTTGAAAAGTGAGCATGAAAAGAGAAGAATGCTTTCAAAAGTGCAAGTTAAATACTACAATTTAAAATGTATTTTGTTTACGTTAATACACATAAAATTTCAAAAATGCACTATATTTAAATTAAAAAAATCTTCTCTGTTCAAGCTGATAAAAGAACACAAACTATTTTCATTATGAATTAACTGTATGAACTAAGAAAATGTGTTTCTATGTTATGTTGAGTAATTATTATTATTTTTTTTTTAAATAGAAACTTCTAGTACTGAAACATGTTTCTGTCACTTTTTTTTTTTTTTTTTTTTTTTTTGTTTAGCTCACGTCACTTTTTTTGCTAGAATTGATATGCATTTACAACATATGTAAGACTGGGTGCGACGACCCATTTTACTAGCAAACCTTAGCATTACTAGACTGCCGTTGTAGATCTAACTATGCAAATCAGTAATTTTGACGCAGTGGCTGAACCTTCAGAGAACGAGAGCAGCACAAACACACACTAAATGTACTAAAAGTACTTTATCACTGTAATTTTGTTGTTGACAACGATTTAAGCTAAAAAAAAAAAGGTGCGTACAGGTTCGACGACCCGTAACGCATAAATTTTCTCTCTTTTTTTTTTATAATAATAAGCTGTATGGAAAATCATAGACATTTTGTACTACACAAACTTTTCTTATGGTGCGCTGACATAACTAATCACTCATCAACACATAACACAAACATCAGCTGGCGTTGCGAGGGAAATCACTTTTTTTTCTTCACAAACTTTTTTTTATTCATTTTAACATTCTCGAATGTTGACACACAGCACGATGATTCAGGCTTACAATATGTTGCATATCTATTACATGTGGGCTCTCACTAATCTGTTGCACACCTCACAGGAACGTAGATGATGAAACACACCACCACTAATTACACTTTTGTGATTCACCATCACAACACTGCAAAAAAAACTTAGCCATATCACAACGCAGGATAAAATGAAACACAGAATGCTGCAGTCCGGAGCCGAAAACACTTGAGACTTGACCCATATTCCGGCAAAACAACCAGCTGATAAATTGTGACCTTCATAGATATTGCAGAACCACAGGGAGAAAAAGAAAGAAGATAAAACATTTCTTGAGTGCGGGAGAAGTCATGAATGAATAATATAGACTGTCGCGAGTTTCGGTTCGGATGTAGGGGAATACGTCACACTATGAAGTACAGACAGCCTTGGAACTTCGGGGAATGCTGCCCCTTTTTTTGCGTAGTCTTGACCCGTTGACGTACGTCGGTGCTTTCGTCCGTCGGTGCATACGTGTTTTCGTCGAAGATTTTTTTTACTAATTTTTTTAAACTCTCTCTGTGTGTGTGCGTTTTTTTTTTTTTTGACCGGAGAAAAAACAAAGGCCTGATGCACCAGATATAATATGTAAAGGTGTTCGTTCATAGGCCCAGGTGAATTACCAAAAAGAAGCACACACAAAAAAACTCCGAAAAAGCGAGAGTTAGTTTAACGATACATTTATTTAACTTGAGGCACGACACTGCAACTCCCCATAAGGGGAGGGGATTCTGAGAGCTCAAGCGAGCTAGCTACATGTTGATCGACTGCTTGCAATCGTTGAAGTGGTCGACACAGCGTCATAGCCCTTATCGCCAAAAGGCATAAGAAGTTTTACATACAAAGAATTTTGGCGATATTTTGACAAACTACACATTCAGTATCAGCTAACATTTGCGGTCTGGAACCCAAGGATTATTTTTGCATCTGCAAATATTTTATAGGGTTATAGAAATATTTTAAGCCTGGGAAATAGACAAGGGCAAAGCAGGCCGTTACTTAAATTGGAGTTTTGCTGACCACAATTATATTATCCAGATGCGCAATTGAACAGAAAGAAAGCACAGTCAGGATAAACAGAGATAAAAGTATTTCTAGCTTTAAGCATTAATTGTGAGAATGAAAACAGGGTGTGTGAGGCAGATGTTAATAAAAATGTAACGGATAAAAGATTATGATGAACAAAGCCCAGAGTTTTCTTTATTTTGTTAATAAGTGCGGTATCTATGGGCAGATGTTTTTCACAGACGCAACAGAAAATTTGTGAGAAAGGAAGTTTCATTATTATTTTATACAGAGAGCTCCAAAAGATGAAAAGTTTAACTTCTATTAGTGGGAGTATGAAAGTTAGAACTTAACTATTAAATGTAGAATTACTTTAACTAATGGGTTTATTAGTGAAAAGGGAATCTAAAATAAAACTAAGAATTTATTAAAGGGAAATAATTATTGCATTTATGAAGGGGAAAAGATATGTAGCGATAATCTCCGCTACACCATGTAAAAGGCAAGGGGAGGAGGGGAGGATCGCCCCGTCCGAGGAGATTGAGGGAGCAGCATAAAATTTTTTCTACCAGCACCAATTTTTTTTTCTTCTATCGCTACAAGAAGAAAGTATTGGATTCGTATAAATTTTCGAATTCTGGTTTTCGACGGATTGTGCACGTTTTAGGGGTCAGAGATTCCACAAAACATGCTTTTATAAAATATCTGTCTGTGACAGACATTTTGTGGGTTCCCTATCTCAAGAAACAATTCACGAAATTTAATAAAAATTGATATTTAGGTAAGACCCTGATATAAATTATTGCTGATTAGTTTTTGGCGTAAATCGCTCAACAGGTGTCAATGCTATGCTTCATTTTTTATGATTTACGCAACAGCTGAATCTCAAGAACTAGTGCACGGATTCCAATAAAAATTTAGTTTTAAGTAGTCCCTGATATAAATTGATGCTGATCAGTTTTGGTGTAAATCACTCAACTGGTGGTGCTGTTATGCTGCATTTTTTACGGTTTACGCAACAGCTATATCTTAAGAACTACGCACGGATTTTAATGAAAATTTATATTTAGGTAATCCCTGATATAAATTGATGATGATTAGTTTTTGGTGTAAATTGCTCAATATGTGTCGCTGCTATATTGCATTTTTTAAGACTAATGCAACAGCTGTATCCCAAGAACTAATGCACAGATTTTAATAAAAAAAATACGTGTGGCACTCGGGGGACTGCCACGGTAAAGCTATTGCATAGCATTTTTGTCAACTTATGCAATTATAATTATATATTTATTTTTTATGTATGCAGTTTTTTTTTTTTTTTTGTCTTTGATATTAATTTATTTCTTTTTCTTTGATATTAATTCAAGTTACACTTTTTGAGCGTGATGACCGATGAGAAAACAATTTTTTTTTTCTTTTATTGAATAAATGAGAAGTCTGCCGAAATGAAACGACGTTAGTCGGAGTATTAGGGTCTTTTTCTTTATTACGGAATTTCTAGATACGGTCGCAGTGCTCAAAGTCTGCGATAAAAGCTATATAATAGCTTAAATGTGCCCCCCTGGGGGGGTGACGCACAAGACATGCATAATATGAATAAGCAGTTGCAGACCTTTGTAATGATGTGTCACACGACTGGTGTTGTAAAGAAATTAAAAATGTGCCCCCCCCCCCTGGGGCTGCACAGTGTGGGGGGGGGGTGACACACAATACATCCATAATATGAATAAGCAGTTGCTCCAAATAATTAAAATAAAAATTAGCTTTAATTCTACATGCATTAATTGCATAAATATCCAAAGTTATGGATTATTAAAATGGTCTAAGGTTATAAAAACTATATGCGAAATTAAAGTTTGCTCCAAAAAATTTGATTAATACTTAATTTCTTAAAATCATAAGTCTGTTTCTTTGCGATATTCAACTAATTTACAACAGTCATTTTAATCCGCGATATTCAATGTTTTTAAATGGCCTGCCCTTTGATTTTTGTCAGAATGATCTCGTATTTTAAATGGCTTAAAAACGAAAATGAAGCACCAAATACCTATAAAAAAATATGTATGTTGTGAAGAAAACTTCAATTAACCAGATTTTCATTTCTACAACTTTCTAAAAATTCAGATTTTTCGTTAAAAAATTTTTTAAAATTGAGCATTTTTCCCATTGAAAAGCATTGCAGAAACATTGATCGACAGCCTGCTAGCAGCAGTTTCGCCGCCTATGGTCAAAAAATCCGCATGGCAAAAATTTAACACTACTTTCCCCTCCTGCTTCTTACTCCGTGCAATGTACTATGATTCAGGTATGCAGAAAATGGTTTTTTTACTCCGCCCGTCCCCATGAACAATTTACCCCAAATTTTACAATATGTAATAGATAAATGCTGCATTACCTTAGGTATAGAAAATTTATTTTTCCAATATTTCTCAACTCATGCTTAAATATATACAACAGGAATGATTCTGAATACAAGAAAATTTTCTGAAATTCTCAGCAAAATTTCTGAAAGGTTACAGCAGAATGGAGGAAAGGAGGGCGGGAATACACTTCCAGCACTGTACTTGTCTCTCAACTCTTTGACAATATTCGTGTTTTTAAGAGATTTTTTGATGAAAATTGTTAATATTTCGCGACCTTTTGACAAGTTTAGCAGTTATTTCACAATCTTTTGATGAAATATGCAGCTTACCACATTCTTTTAATGAAATTTGCAATATTTTGATGATAATTTGCTGTTTTATGTGTTCCTTTGATGAAATTTTACAGTTTTTTGCGATCTTTTAATAAAATTTGTGGTTATTTGTCTTTTTTTTTTTTTTTTTTGCCAAAATTCATGGTTGTTTTTTACTCTTTTAACAAATTTCATAGATTTTTGCCTTCATTTGAGGAAATTTGTGGTTGCTTTAGGTCTGACACAGGCGATATTTTTGAATTCTGTTCTCACCAGCATTTTATAAACATAAATTTTGAATTATGTTTTACTTGCAAATGTTGTCAAAACATTTGTTAATGCTTCCTGCTTTGAAAAAAAGTGGTGCCAGAGTTAGAATTAAAAAATAGTCTCCTGTTTCAACTCTGTTATTTCATGATTTTTTGACAAAATTTGCTGTTGTTTCACGATCTTTTGAGGAAATTTGCTGTATTTCATGATCTTTTAACAAAACTTGCAGTTTTTCGCGTTTCTCTGACAAACTATTAGGCTAATTTCGTCATCTTTTGTCAAAATTTTCTGTTATATCACAATGTTTTGATGAAATTTGTGAGGTTTTTTTTCATATTCTATTGAGAAAATGCACAGTAACTTTTCGATCCTGTGACAAAATTTGTGACTTTTCATAAGTGGACAAAATTAGCAGTAAAATTAATGACCGATTTAAAGGAACCAAAAGGATTAAATTTTTGGAAAACTCATAAGAGAATCATCCTGGTATACAATACATATTATTCTTACAAGGAAGGTCTCCATACGGGCATATCCCAAAAAAATCTGAAAAAATTACATAATGTTCTTCTCGTGTGGTTATATATGTTTATAAAAAAAATTTCGTCGGAACCTCCTTTCAGTAACAGTAAAAAAATAATGAAAATTTCGTTATTTGGTGATTTATCGCTGATTGGCGATGGAATGTAATTTCAAAAAATACTTTATGTCAAATACACTTCAAGAAAAAAGAAGTTTCATGTTGAACTTGTTTTGATAAATTTAATTTAAATAACTTTAGTTTTGTAAGTTTTAGTTTGTTTTAAGTATAATTTTGTTATATCGATATTTATGTATATTTATATTCAAATTTAATCATCAAAATTTGAGATTTAAAACAAAATTCATAATTTAAATTAATTAAATGTGTTTCAAGCTCGCAAAGTCCAATGAGAATTGTCAATTAAATTTTGTTGCCATGGAAACATCTGTCTTTTATTTTTGAATGCACTTAAATGTATGAAGATAATTTTTCTCAATATGATTTTTTTCCATCTATGAAAACATTTTTTCCAGTGATTTATTAAATAATTACTTCAACAAGTAATATATATATGTAATACAATATGCATATATATGTATATAATATATTAAAGTTTCTCATTGTTTATGTTTAAATTCATTAAATACCATTTACACGAATTCTAAATATCCAACAGTTTTGAATTGCATTAAAATCGTTTGCTTTTGGCGAGGAAAAGGGCTGCTCGCCAAATCGAGTGACTTTTTCGTCTTTTCACGCCAAATGTTCGAAAATATTTTATTTTTTTACATATTTTCTAATGTGATTCCACCGCTAATTTTGACTGATACTTTATTCAGGGTTGGGTTTTTGACGTCAAAAAGGGGTTTTTGACATGACGACGGTTTAAACCGGATTAAACCGTCAAAAACCTGTCGAAAACCCATAGAGTTACAATATGCTCTGATGCACTAGAGTTTGTTGTTAAATTTTAAAATTAGCAACAGTTGCCATACATTATGCTGAAATTTAATTATATTGTGGGTAATTAGCAGGTCTTTAAATATTTCTAATTAATAAAAATTAAGGTAAAAATGATAGATTTCAAATCTCAGAAATTTATCTTGAAATGGGCATGTGGAAATATTTCCACAAAAATTATGTTTAAATATCTCGTTTTTTTATTATTTTAATATTTTAAAAAATCTAAAATTATTTAGTATGCATTTTGTTATAGTTAGTATGTATAAGTGTTAACAAGTTAAGTGTTATAAATGCAGGATTTTCAAAAGTGTAAAACTTGATACATGTGTTTAAATTTTATTTGGTACTTCTAGGTTATCCCGTCGACCAAAAAACGATCTCCAAAAAATAAGATTAAATACCAATAATGGAGGATCGTGAATGTAGCATTCAATGATATTAAATACGATACAAGTATTTAAAACATCATTAAGTGATTTTTATTTCGACTTTATATTTTTATCAATATTCTACTAATTATTTTTTTTTTATTATTTAAAAAAAAAAATATGTCGATATGTATAATTTGGCTAATAGTTTGGCGATTTGTATAATTTGGCGAAATTGGTCGACGGGATAACCTAGAAATACCTTTTTTTTTATGCTATATACATTATATACAGAAGGTGTAAAGAGAAAATTGTGACAGGGGCAAAGTTAGAATTTGGTGCCCCTCTACCCAACTTTTTCTTGTGACAGGCCAAAAAATAACGTTGTAGTATAAATTTGGAAAGTGCCCCTAAAGTTCCATGCACGGGGCAACTGCCCCCTCCCCTTCTCACAGAGCTGATTATATACATAATGTCTAGTAGGTTAATTTCAATTTAAATATAATGCATATAATTTATTAATATGCATGATTATTACACATTATAAACCATTTTTATCTCTACCCCACCCCGCACCAGAACACACACACTAATAGTATTAAGAATACAAATAATGCTTATTTTGAAAGCAATGTAAGACAAGAAGTAATTATTCAGCAACAGAATACTTAAGATATTTAACAAAATTTTATAGCATTCAGTAAAAAGAAAAAGAAACTTATAAATATTTGTATAAGCTAATTTTTCAGCATAGTAAATAAATAGGCTGAATATTGTAATAGATACTTAGATGCTTTTTATTATCTTTATGTTAGTTATAAATTCAAAAAATGACTGATGATTTAGAATTCAGAATTACTGATTTTTCTGATAAATTAACTAACAATTGTAAAAGTCAAAACAGAAAAAATCTACAAAATACTTCTAAAACACAAAATATTATGTAGTTTTTTTATTATCTTATAAAATACATAATTTAAAAAAATAAAACATTCATTAAATATTTCCATTTAATTTGATTACATAATCTAAATCAATCCAAATGAAATTATCAAAGTAGAAATTTAGTTCAATAATGCAATTCATTTGCCCCACATAGCATGCTGTAGCACATAACCAGTTTTGAACAATTTTCTGTTCCTAAGCAATTATGGAACTTGTCTAATCTTTTATATTATTTTATACTATATACACTAAGTTTGGTTATAAATAAATTTCTTCATAAGATAATATCCCTGCATATTTTGAATAACACATTAAAATTTAATAAATTCATTATTTTGGTAATCTGCCTTCTATTTCACTTCAAACTTCAACTGTTTTCAATGGGATGATTGTAGAAATACTGGTTTCATTGGTTTATTGTATGGTAATATATGAATTACTCTGGTTATATAATGTCCATTTATCCACATATTTCTTAGTAATTTGGTAATCTGCCTTCTATTTCTCTTCAAACTTCAACTGTTTTTAATAATATGAATGTAAAAATACTGGTTTCATTGGTTCTTTTATTGGTATTGTCTGAATAACTTTGGATGTATTTATAAAAGTATTTATATATAGGTAGATATACATATATGTAAATAAATATTTTTATTTACATATAAATATAGGTTTTTGACAGTTTTAGACATTTTTGACAAGGAGGTTTTTGACACGACGGTTTAAACCATGGTTAAAACCGTCAAAAACTGTCGCATGTCAAAAACTTGCCAACCCTGACTTTATTACATACATAAGTACTTTAATTAGTATTTTTTTTCATAAAATTTTGAGTATGCCCAGTATGGAGACCTTCCTTGTTAGATAAATTTTGGGAAGATCATCATACAGATCTTTTTATTTGTATTGAAATGTATTTGTATTAAAATAATGTTATGTATCTATCTCAGGGATTTATGGAATTCATCCTTAAAATAGAAATTAATTATATATATTTATGCTAAATTTCCCATTATCCTAGATCACTGGATAGGACCTATTCTGCACCTCTGCAATGATTCTGATAAAATAATGTTATGTACACTAACATTTTATTCCTCTGATAGTAAGATTAAAACCCCGAAAGTAAAAATGAAATTAAAATTGTGTAACATAAAGGATATTTTTTATTCATAGGCTCATAGACTTTAATTCATTTCATCTAAGATAAAAATGACATTTTATTCAAAAGAAAATATGTATTTTAATTTTTAGATATAAGATAATTTAGTATGATTTCTATAAAATGTCATCACTTTCAGTTTCACTGGTGCTTCATCTCATACTCATATAAAGCTTTATGGGTGTGAGAGGGCGGGGGGGGGGGATATCTTAATGCATAAAAGTAATAATAATAATAATAATATGTAAATAATATTATATTTAAAAGAAAATGTGTATTTTAATTTATAAAAAAGAAACTGATATAACAGATAGATCAAAGTGGAAAAATTTTCACTTTTGCTTAAACCTTTTTGGTGTGATGTTAAAACTTACATATAAAATTAATAATAATAATAATAATAATAATAATCAAAAATGCTCAGAAAAGTTTAATTTTTTGATTGTATCTTCTCAAATTCTACACTAAATGGCATCATAAATAGCTTATTGGATAGATTGTGCATCAAGTGTTATTTTAGTAAAAATCCCATTGAAATCTATGCAGCAATTTTTGAATGTAACATTGCACAAGTAACCTCCAGTTTTATATAATAATGTGCTTTTAGATATTTGTTATCAATATGATATGTTATATTCTTTCTGAGTTCGCTGTAGAGATAAAAGTTGTGGGTTATCTCTTTTTCTTTTTATGTGTATTTTATATTAAATATTATAAAACTGCTTTGAAAAATTCTTTTTACCTTTTTTTTTTTTTTTTTTTAAGTGTTTGATAAATATTTTATGATGTAATTCCTTTATTATTTCTTTTTTTAGAGGAGAAGTTCATTTATGGCAAATTGATGAAAATAATCCGTATCCTAATAAAAATAGTTCTGCTGGATACATTTTAAAAGGGCATACTGATCTAGTTAGGACTGTTAGCTATAATGAAAGTGTAAGTTTCAACTTTTATCTTAATTGTTGTTAATTGTGATTATTATTATTTTATAACACAGCCAGGTGTTGATCCAGATAAAATTTGGGGCCTATGGTGAACCAATTACAAAGATCTATTTAATAAAATAAGCCCCTTCACAAAAATGAAGTTGATAAAACAGACCCCTTTACAAAATTCCTTTTAATGAAATAAGCACCCTTTGTAAAATACTTTTATATAAAAACTGTTGTAAAATGTGTAATTTGTAAATAAAAACAGGTTAAAAAAAAAAAAAAAAAATCAGGGAAATTTACAGAAGTTTTTGTTAATAAAATTAATAAAATATTTGTTTGAATCTAATTATTGGATTTTAACTTTCAATACAAAATGCTATTTTTACCTAAAATTTAATAAAATTCACAAAAAAAAAAAAAAAAAAAAAAAACTTTTTTTTCATAAAATGGGCCTCAAGAATAAAAACCTGCATCAACCCCTGACAACAATTTTTAAATAATTATTTTATCAAAATTTTGAATTATATTCAATAACATTTGGAAACTGAGCAATGGAATTTTTAAAAAAATAATCTGCTGTTAAATAAATCTTCTTGAAATTTAAATTATTTTAGTTGGATCTGCAACACATTGCTTGCACATCTAAAAGATTCATCACTATTTCTGTGATCAGATTTTTTATTTTCTTTCAGAAACTAATTACTTTGTCATCTTCCATTTTCATGCTGATTTCAATCATTGTGCATAGAGATGTAAATTTTCCGGGAAAATTAAAATGGCGGGGGGAAAAAAAAAAAAAAAAAAAAAAAATTTCTTTTTTTTTATTTTTTGAAAAAAATCTGTTTTTTTCTTCAGAAAAAAACGGAAAAGTTGGAAAAATTCATTTTTAATAATTGTTTCTTCCAAATAAATTATATTTTCTTAGATAATATTAAACAATAAACATTTTTTAACATTTATTTGTATTAAAATTAAATAAAATTATTTTCACTTTTTATGACAATATTACAGAAAAGAAAAAAAAGCAAAGCCTGCTTTTAAAAGTTTAATTTTTTGTTTATTCTCACCCAGTCTCAGAATTTTCTTATTAATATTCAGACTTTATTTATCGGTATTGTTTGTTATATCATGTCTCTGTTGAAATGATTTTTCAGTTACATGTTTAATTACCAATTGACCTAATGTAAAAACCTGAGCCAATATCTCTGCAGTTTGGAATGAAATGAATTATACATCCCATTACATAAGTATTGTTTAGTAAATGGTACTAGTTTAAAGAAACAAATTATTGCAGTTTTGTCATTATTATGAATATCAGTATTCAAATCTTCCATTGTTTAAAAAATGTATATTTTTACAATACTTTTTTTTTCTTACGTTTATAGTTTTATTCCTTTAAAAAACATGTTTAGTTTTGGTATAGCCTTCCATTATGAACTCAACAAAGTTTTGATTTAATTTTATAATCTAAATTCAAACAAAACTAAGTTTTAGTTTGGATTACTCAGGTCTGCAACTATAAAACAGCATAGGATTATTGATGGTTAGATTTTTACTCACTGAAACTGGGAAAATATTTTTGAAAAAGTTTAAACGTAAAATTTCGCTTTTTATTCTGAAATCTGGTGTGACATTCTTAAGTAAGAAACCATATTCAATTTTTCCATATGGTAATTTCATATTTCTATGAGTAGAACTCAAAAGTTATGAAAACAGAACACTACAAATAGAAAATGAAAGAAATTTTAGGAGCGAACAAAAGCAGTTATACACAGATATAAACTTCTACTGTGCTTCAAACAACTACTAAAATTCAAAGTTTAATCAAGAAGGAAAGTATAATTTGGAACATAATTACTTGTAATAAAATATAGATTTTTTTTTTTTCATTGCAGTTGTATTTATCTAATGCAAATTGCCCATGTTTTGCAACATTACTGTAGGTTACAGAAGGAAATGGAGGTCAGTTTTAGATTCAACACCCTGAAAAAACATTCAGTTAATCAGCTACAGTGAAATCATGAAAACTGCAGCATAGTAGCACCCCTTATAGGGCAATTTACACCAAAATCTAAACACTGATATGTATCAGGAACTGATTGAATCTGTAGTTTGATGTAAAATCGTCCTTTAGTTCTTGAAATTGCTATTGGGATAATCATGAATAATGCAGCATAGTGATGGGCGATTCTGGGAATTTTGAGAATCGATTAAAATCGACATCATATAAAGTGACATCGATTATAATAAGAATCGATTTCTAAATTCTAGAATCGATACTAAAATCGATATTTCGATATTTTTAGATTTTACACAGATGAGCTCAAAATTAGTAATTCTAAAACTTGGCTAATCAGCAGAGCCGTAACACCTCATACTCCTCACTCCCATTTAGGGAGGCACAGAAGTAAGCTATTACAGCTTTTAGAGTCGAATAATAAGGATTTATCTTTTATTATTTTTAGATACAATTTTAATAATAATTTATATTATATTTAACTTTATTTTTTTTTGAAGGATCTCGCTTAGATAAAAAAAATAAAAGGGAGAAATGATTTGTATATATATATATTTTAATCCGAAACACATGTATTTTCTACATACTCCTTCAACCAAACAAATGGAGCCTTACTTTCTTTAAACGTCATTCTTCTTAAAAATTCGCATATGAATAAAATTTTAAAAGCTCTAAATTTATTCAAAAAAAAATTTTTTTCAGTCTTTTTAAGACCTTCTATAAGGGTGTGGGAAACGCAAATATTGCAAATTTTCTTTCAAAATAGCTGTGATGATTTAATTGCACAATCAGCACATGCTAATTATTAATTATCCACCAATTTAAAAGCAGAAATTCTGCTTAACCCTTTCCGGCACGGGCAAAATCTGTACTAAAATGAGAAATTATCGACTGACACCGGAATTCACAAACGATTTTTTTAAATATTTTGAATTCCTTAATGTAAGCTTTTATTCTAAAAGCAAAATTTAACTAAAATATTACTGGTGCCGCTTGCAAGTTTGAAATTAAAATTAGGTATCCCAGACTGGGCACAGTATGCCGGAAAGGGTTAAAAAAAATATGTGACTAAACTTTTTTTCTCTTTTAAAATATATATCGCCTCATCTCATTTACAGCTTATAAAATATTATTCTTTTTTAACGTTTACCAAATTTTCAGCAGTTAACAGAAAAAAAAAAAAAATGTTGTTTTCATAAGAATAATTAACAGTGAAACAACATACTTTTCTCTGGTTAACAAAGAAATAAAAATACAGCGGAGCGTCGATTATCCGAAGAAGTTGGAAGCGACCTAAGTTCGGATTAATGGATAACTGTACCTTCAATGGTCGGGCAGCGCATAACCTATCATCGGCCACAAATCTGTTAATTCTGCACAAAAAGAACCATTTACCTAAATTAACTGTTTACAAGCCGAATTAATATCGCAATGTAATAATAATTTTGTTTTTCTCATATTACAACTTCAAATGTTTTGATTTATGCATACAAATTTAAAAATGGTCTTCTTGAGTATTTTCTCGAATTCCAAAAACATTTAGATTCCTAGTGGTCAAATGTGAGTAATATAGAGGAACGATAAAAACAAAAATTATATTTTTATGTAAATTAAGGAATTTGCATACTCTTTATACCTGTGATAAATGCTTAAACATATTTTTTTTTTCAAAAGTTAAAATTATATTTTATAGGAAAAATAAGAACATCGTAATTATATTGGAAAATATATGTTTTGCATTGCAAATAATACTATGTTCCCTTTTGGGAACATTGGCGTTTAAACGGTTAAGAAGAGTAGCCCCCAAATCCTTTTACATAACCAATGAATACCCAGAACAAATCAGAAAATCACCTTATTAAAATGAAAATATATCCAAAATTTGAAGAAAATCCGTAAACCCATGCCTGTGTTGAATTTTGTCCCTCCCCGTCCTTCACCCCTATGTGTTACTAAGGTATAATGGTCAACATTATTCGATTGCCATACCTTAGAATATCTTGACATCCGTAAGTCTTCAATAGTACGCCTAATATTTAAGTTTGAAATTTTTACTTTTAGGAAAATCTGGTTTGAAAAGAAAACCTTAATCCTTTCTTATACGAAATTTTACATCAATTCTACCAATCAATTCAAGATATTTGAAATCTACAATTCAAGACCTTTAAAATGATACACTACAAACTGAGGTAAGGGAAAAAGTAAAAAAAAGGCTTAAAAATGCCCACTGGAGTCTGAAAATTGAACTATATTATAAAGAGATATACAGATATGGATAGCCCAGGCCAAGACCTTTGCAACGATATGTCACATGACCCACCCATACCTGTATTGAATATTGTCCCCCCTGCCCCCCCACCTCCTATGTGCTGCTAGGGTATAATGGTCATCACTATTCGATTGACCATATCTTAGAATATCTTGACATCCGTAAGTCTTAACCCTCTAAAATCAACGGTTCGCCTAATATTTGAGTTTGAAATTTTTACTTTTAGAAATATCTGGTTTGAAAAAAAAAATGGTAATCCTTTCTTATACGAAATTTTACATCAGTTCTACCAATCAATTCAAGATATTTGAGGTCTACAAGTCAAGATCTATAAAATGATACACTACAAAGTGGGGGAAGGGGAAAAAACCCCCAAAAAGCTTAAAATGCCCCCTGGAGTCTGAAAATTGAACTATATTATGAAGCGATATGCAGATATGATAGCTCAGGCCAAGACCTTTGCAACGATATGTCACATGACCCACCCATACCTGTATTGAATATTGCCCCCCCTGCCCCCCCACCCCCTATGTGCTGCTAGGGTATAATGGTCATCACTATTCTATTGACCATATCTTAGAATATCTTGACATCCGTAAGTCTTAACCCTCTAAAATCAACGGTTCGCCTAATATTTGAGTTTGAAATTTTTACTTTTAGAAATATCTGGTTTGAAAAAAAAATTGGTAATCCTTTCTTATACGAAATTTTACATCAGTTCTACCAATCAATTCAAGATATTTGAGGTCTACAAGTCAAGATCTATAAAATGATACACTACAAAGTGGGGGAAGGGAAAACCCCTCAAAAAAGCTTAAAAATGCCCCCTGGAGTCTGAAAATTGAACTATATTATGAAGCGATATGCAGATATGGATAGCCCAGGCCAAGACCTTTGCAACGATATGTCACATGACCCACCCATACCTGTATTGAATATTGCCCCCCCCCTGCCCCCCACCCCCTATGTGCTGCTAGGGTATAATGGTCATCACTATTCGATTGACCATACCTTAGAATATCTTGACATACTGAAGTCTTACCCCTCTAAAATCAACGGTTCGCCTAATATTTGAGTTTGAAATTTTTACTGCTACCATTAAAACAATAGAAAGGGAAAGATCGATTCAACCTGAAACGTAGATCGATTTCAAGCTTATCAAAAAAGTAACAACACTACTTGTATCTAAAAATCGATTTCAAAATGCGATTTCAATTTTAGTAAATCAAAATAAAATCGATTCTGACATCGACATCGAAATCGACATCGACATCGATCTACTACACAAGGTGCTGTACTGATTCGATCTACTACAAAAGATCGATCTACTACTTGCATCCAAGATAGTCTTGCGATTTTGCATCTAGGCTTTATCACCTTGTAATGTGATTGGTCAGTGATTTTGCGTCTGTTTTTGACTCAAAGGACTGGCAAGATTTTCGGCGGAGAAAAGGAAACTGTGAAGATAGAGGATTTAAATAGGGTAGACGGGAAAAGGTTTGGTTTATTTTATGACAGCCGATTATCAACACGAGGGATATACACTGTTAAAAATCTGCTGCATTTTGCTGCAACGCACTCCCCTGCTTATATAGAAAACGGTTACTTGGCCGTGAAATGGAGCTTTCTCATTGGTTGGAATAGAGATATTATATACAAGCGGTGGAGTGCGTTGCAGCAAAATGCAGCAGATTTTTAACAGTGTAGGTACAAAGGGCAGAAGATGTCCTCCGTGGGGGGAAGGGGGGGGGGCGAGGAAAGGAGAGAATCTTCTGCACTTTGATAGACTTCCTTTTTTTAGCTCACAGGCTATCATAGCCTGAGAGCTTATGTGCCCGTCCGTTCTGTATGTATGTGCGTATGTGCGTAACGCGATAACTCATGATAAAAATATCGGATCCACTTGAAATTTTGTATATAGGTATATCCTGATAAGGCGCTTCCCTGATTAGTTTTTGGAGTTCATTCGATATGTATAAGAGGGGGAACGGGGGGCTCATGCCCCCCGTTAGTTGATATAAATGGGATTTTCATGCAGAATTAAGTTTTCAAAATTTAGATTAGGATCATTCTGATGAGGCGATTCCGTGACTGTTATTAGGTGTTCATTGAATAAGTATAAATAGGGGGAACAGGGGTTCTAATCCCCCCCCCCCCCCCCGTTGGTTGATATAAATGGGATTTTCATGCAGAATTAAGTTTTCGTTCAAAATTTAGATTAGGATCATTCTGATGAGGCGATTCCGTGGCTGTTATTAGGTGTTCATTGAATAAGTATAAATAGGGGGAACAGGGGTTCTAATGCCCCCCCCCCCCCCGTTAGTTGATATAAATGGGATTTTCATGCAGAATTAAGTTTTCGTTCAAAATTTAGATTAGGATCATTCTGATGAGGCGATTCCGTGACTGCTATTAGGTGTTCATTGAATAAGTATAAATAGGGGCAACAGGGGTTCTAATGCCTCCCCCCCCTCTTAATTTATATAAATAGGTTTTTCAAGCAGAATTTTCAGATTTCGTTCAAATCTCTGAATCGTTTTGGAAGTTTAATGGTTAAGTATAAAAGAAGGGGATAACTCCTTTTAAATTATATAAATGCTAAATGGGTTTGTATTAAGAATTATCTAATTTGCTCTGAATTTTGGATATAGATTTTTTATATGATAAAGCATGTCTTTGATAGTATAGGAGGTTCAATGATTAAGTATAAAAAAAGAGGAAAGGGGAGAGCTGTTTCCCCTTCTTAATTTTTTTTTCGAACGGAATTAACCTTTGAAAATATAAGGCTTTAATGTACAATTAGTATTTGTAGCCTGTGAGCTCAATGCCATCAGTTTAACTGGGCAGTATTCTTTTTATTATTATATATATATTATTATTATTATTTTGAAAAACTATAAAGAAGAAGATAATTACAAAAAAAGACAATTCCCATTAACTTATTTAAAAACGGGGGGGGGGGGGAGAGTTATGTAGATTATTAAACATGTTTACACACCCATATATAATTCTAGACATATGTTGCTTATTTTCTTAAAAAAAAAAAAAAAAAAAAAAAAAAAACTGTTTTTTTTTTCTTTGTTTGTATGATGTTATTTAAAAAAAAATAATAACCTAATGCTTACAAAATTCGAATATATTGTTAAATATAACACATTTTACTGTTTTTATAAATTGTCTGCCTTTCAGTCTGTCTATTTGTTTGTCTCTTACAAAATTTTGTGGGCGCTCTATCTCAAGAACTAATGCTTGGAACCTCTTGAAACTTTAGATTCAGCTAGACTTTCATATAAATTGGTGCTGATTACTTATGGTAAAAATCGCTCTACAGGTGGCGCTGTTATGTTGTATTTTTCATGATTACTGCAAGATAGATACCTCAAGAACTAATGCACGTATTTTTGCCAAACTTCAGATTCGGTTTGATATTAACGTAAATTGTTGATGATTAAGTTTTGATTTAAATCTAATGGCAGGTGACGCTGCATTTTTCCTGATTTTTGCGATAATTGCATCTCAGAAACTAATTCAGAAAATTTCATCAAGCTTCACATTCATAAGTTTGGTGCTTATTAGGTTTCAGTGTAAATAACTATGCAGGAGGCGTTGCTATGCTGCTTTTATCAGCAGTGTTGAATTCAGATATTTTTCACTGGAAGGGATTTTTATGTCTCCTTGAAGGGGCATTCTATACTTCAGAGAAGGGGGGGGGGGACTCTTGTACATGAAGCTTCAATATTTTCGTGAGACATTTCAAAGTTCCGGGGCGGAGATGTTTCTCTTCGGGCTGACCCCTGAATTCAACCGCTTTTTCAGGATCTACAAGATTTTATTGATCATATCTCAAGAGCTCCTGAACGGAATTTCATCAAACTTAATAGTCTCTTAGATATTATCATACGTTGTTCCTGATTAGGTTTTTGTGTAAGTTACATAATACTACTCTGCTATACTGCATTTTTCACGATATTAGTGATATCTTAGAAATTATGCATGGAATTTAATCAAATTTCATATTCGGTTAAACTTTCACATAAATAGATTCTTATTACGCTTGTCTTATTAGGCTTGAGTGTATACTGCACAACAGGTGTCGCTGTGATGCTCTTTGAATTGCATACATTTCGGTTACAGACATCTAGCGGGGGTGGACCGAAATTTAGCGATTTGTTTGGAAAACGCAATGCTTTCTTTTAAAATGTTCATACTTCAACCTATACTTTTTAAATCTTCATGATGGGTATAAATAATTTAAATTTGACATTGACAATGTGTTAGTGCATTTAGAAGTTTTATCATGTATGAGATAGAAGACTTTTTGAGATTGGCACATCCGACTGCTTTATCTTCAACTTTTGAAGCAAAATAAAAATAATATCTTCTGAGAAATCGATTAAATCGAGTTGACCATAATATCGATTAAATCGATTTAAAAAATCGAAATCGCCCATCACTAATGCAGCATAGCAGCGTCATGTGTTGAGTGATTTACACCAAAAAGTAATCAGAACCAAATTATATCACCGATTAACTTAATCTGAAGATTTATGAAAATCCATACATTAGTTCTTGAGATAGAGCTATTGTGGAAATCATGAATAATGCAGCATAGCAGCGCCATCTTTTGGATGATATGCGCCAATAACTAAACATCCAGTTTATATCAAGGTGTAACTGAATCTAAAGCTTTGTGAAATTAAGTGCATCAGTTCTTGAGATAGAGTGCCCATAACATTTTTGTCACATACAGACTCAGAGTGACAGATATTTTCCAAAAACTACAGAATCGTGTTCAGAACCTTCTAAAAAATATAAATTTACCAAAAACTGGAAGTCAAATTTTTCTCAAATTTAATACTTGTAAAGATAGAAAAAAGTAATAAATGTATGCTTCAGATTTTATGTTAAATTTTTAATTTTATCATTTCCATTAATCAGCATATTATTGAAATAATTTTGATATGAATTCATTTTTAACAAAAGAAGTTGCATTTAATTTTATATCTAATCTAGATTTTTTTCATGTAAACCTGTTTTTGTGAAATTATGAAATTTTGTACATAGTTGTACAAAATATAATCAGAATTTCTGAATTAGAAATTCTCATTATTAGATTCCTGTAATTAGTCCTAATTACTATATTTAGATTCCTGTTTAGACATTTTTAATAAGGTTATTCATATATATATACAGTAGACTCCCTCAAATCCACACTCCTAAAATCCGCAACTCTCTAAAATCCGCACATATTTTACGGATGTAAACAATGAAACATTCATTTCAGATGTAGGTGCAAAAATCGATTTTTTTCAGTTTTATATCAATTCCATACATTATTTAATTTATAATTTTTGTTAAGATTACTGAATTCATGTTTTTTCATGAAGAAAGAATGATTTATTTCTGAAAAAATGAAGATATTCTAATATTATTGGTAATCACAATCCTACCAAATATATTTGTGAATTAATCAAGCTTTTTAGTTATTAAGTCTGGCTAAACCTGAAATAAAGTTTCATTTTTTTTTTTTTTTTGATCCTGATGTGAATTAGTAATGTATCTTAATGAGGCAAGTTTCATTGAATAATTTAGGAAAAACACATTTCCTCTTTTATAATGAATATTTAAATGTACATTATTCATTATTAACTGGACCTTTCCTTTTAGTATTTTAATAATTTTAAAAAATATCTAAATTTTTATTATTTTAGTTCATTACTTATTTTAATATTTTAGTATATTGTATGCATTCATTATACATTTGATTTCATTATTAATTACATTCAAATTATTTTTAAAAAAATATAAACAAAGCAATGACCAGAAATCCGCAAAATTCTAAAATCCGCAAAACCTCTGGTCCCAAGCTGTGCGGATTTGAGGGAGTCTACTGTATATATATATACAACTTGATAAGATTCAGCTGTTATATGGCATGAAATTTTTTTCCTTCAATCATTGTATTTGTGAAAGATTCAATTTGGAGATTAAATTTTTTTCTGAAATGTCTATTTTCAAGAGAAATTTTGTGAAGGGTCTTGTGTTTGAAAGTAGAAAAAAATATGAAGTATCCTTTCAAGTCTTCTTAAACAGATTTCTGCTGAGAGATCAGATTACCTACATTAAAATTTTCATGTGGTACACTCAACGCAAAAATAAATAAAATATTCTCATATTTTTATATGAGAATGTAGCTATCCAAAAATTTTCAATATATTATTTTCAAATGAAATTTCAATTTTTCCAGTTTGAAAATAAAAGCTTTCGAAAAAAACTGTTTTTTTCCCCCAACTTTTCTGCGTTTTTTCCGAGCCTTCCCATCTCTAATTATGCATGGGGTTTCCCCAAAACAGCTGTCTAATTTTTTTTTGTGTTTTTTATTCAGGATTAGTGCATTCAAATCAAATGGTTTTAACCATGATTTAAATCATGGTTTAAGCAACTGTCCCTCTCCTTTCCAAATAAACCATTAGCTTTTTCTTTTCTTTTCTTTTTTCTTTTTCTTTTTTTTTTTTTCAAGATTAACTGAAACATATTTATCTTGTTTTATTATTATTAATATTTATTTATTTAATTTACTTTACACTTTAAATGAAATGAAGAGAAATACAAAAAAAATGTGATGAGAACAATGTAATCACATGAACAATGAACTCAGTAAAAATACTGAGTGCTTTCTTTTTATCTCTGAATCTTCCAATTTGGCAAAGGATTGAGCAAGTAAATTAAATTATAAATAAAATTAACATGATACTGATACAGTGCTTAGCTTGTAAATTTATAATTTGTAAATTAATTAAAATAAAATAAAATAAAATAAAATAATAATAAATAATAATAATAATAATAAAAATAAATGAAAATAAAAATAAATAAGAATAAGAATTCTAGATGTAATTGGGTCATTCCATGCCAAATCAACCAGTGACTCAACCTGACCCTTTCCGATTTCAATGAAATTGCTAGGGATCATTCTCTGATGATCATATAAATTAGAGCATATTTTTATATTTTGTTTATCGCTTTAAGTTTTTATACAATTAATTATTTAAATTTTGAAAAATCATCATTTTTTGACTTGCATAAATATTTTCAATTTTGAATGTCTCAAGTTCTATCAAACATAGGAAATTTTATGACCACTCATTTCAAAGAGGAGTTTATAAGGTTTAATTTGATATGCAAGTCGACTATGTATAGTTAAAATAAATAAAATTTAAATTTTTTTATAATTTAAAATTTGAAAATTTTTTAGTTAGTCATTTTTAAAAATTTTGAAAAAAATGCATGTTTGTTGTAATATTATAAGCTTTAAATTCTGAAATTTTTAGAGTGGGATCTCAATGGGATCAAGAGTTATTAAATAAAAGCAAAAATTACCATAAAAATAGCAATTTAATTCTGTCTATTTTGTTATTTATTTATGATTTGTATGGTAATTTTCAGCTTTTATTTCATAACTCCTGATCCCATTGAGATCCCACTCTAAAAATTTCAGAATTTAAAGCTTATAATATTACAACAAACATACATTTTTTTCAAATTTTTAAAAATGACTATGTAAAAAATTTTTAAATTTTGAAAAATTTTAAATTTTATTTATTTAAATTATACATAGTCGACTTGCATATCAAATTAAACCTTATGAATTCCACTTTGAAATGAGTGGTCATAAAATTTTCTATGTTTGATAGAACTTGAGAAATTCAAAATTGAAAATATTTATGCAAGTCAAAAAATGATGATTTTTCAAAATTTAAATATTAATTTTATAAAAATTTAAAGCGATAAACAAAAAATAAAAATATGCTCTACTTTATATCATCATAGAGAATGATTCATAGCAGTTTCATTGAAATCGGAAATGGTCAGGTTGAATATTGAATTTTTTTGGTTGATTTGACATGGAATGACCCAATTACATGTATTTATGTGTTGAAACCTTGTAATTTTTTTTTCTTCTTTTAAATAGACTGATGTACTTCTAACTGGTGGAGATGATGGCTGTGTTTGTCTATGGAAATTGCATCCCAATGGAAAAAGTTTACACAGGAATTCTAGATAGACAGTCTAGGCAATTGATTACAACAAAATGTAAATAATAATGTGTGACTAATTAAGTTCTAAATTTTAAAATGAAAATATTAGATAATCACAAATATGTCATTTAATTGACAGTTTTTTTATAATGATGGCGCTTCATTTCTTCCTGTAAGAAAGAATGTCAGTTGTTTTTATTGATGAAGCTTTGCTGTCAAAATAATATTGTACATTGCTTGTTACAGTTGTTACATTTTAATATTTCATGTAAAATAAAAGCATTTCTTTTTGCAAAATTTTGTATTATTTTTCTATATTTCAAATTCCAGAATTTCTAAAGCAATTTCTTGTCCAGTGTGCATGACTTCTTGATTGATATGTTAAAATTTCGAGTATATATCAAGTAAATATCTAAATTATCAATTGGTCCATGGGTCAAGATCAGCCCTTTGAGATTATTTTATTTGCCTGCTGTGGCATTTGAATATAGGTTCAGTGCAGATTATCAAAATCAAGAAGTAGTCAATAGCTCCAAAATCTAAAATATTCAGTAGTTACATTGTGAAGAGAAAAAAATGCATAAAAATAATAGTTCATATATCAAGATATTTGAGGTGAAAAATTATTTATTTAATATATATGTTACCGTTAAAGCATACAATTCAGTTATTTCATAAAATACATAGTTATTTCATGAAATAACTAACCAAGTCCATTAAAGTGTGTAAAATTATTGGATTTTATGATTTAACTAGTTATTTTATAGAATAACTATTGCCTGACTATTAAAGTTTAAAATAAAAAAATTTACATTAAAGGGAATTGTTGTTTTATAAATTAACTGATGATAAATAGTTAAATTCATTCAAAAAATACATTTCAATTTATTAATATATGATTCGATAAATAATATGATAATAATAAATAATAATAAATAAACTTTCTTCTTTCTTAACAAAATAAATGCACTGAATTCGTGAAAATCATTGAATTCCAGTTTTTGACAGGTTTTCACGTTTTAGGGGATCAGAGATCAAAATAAAAAAGAATATTGCCCAGTTAAACTGATGGCATTGAGCTCACAGGCTACAAATACTAATTGTACATTAAATGCCTTATATTTTCAAGGGTTAATTCCGTTTGAAAAAAAATTAAGAAGGGGAAACACCTCTCCCCTTTCCTCTTTTTTTATACTTAATCATTGAACCTCCTATACTATCAAAGACATGCTTTATCATATAAAAAATCTATATCCAAAATTCAGAGCAAATTGGATAATTCTTAATAAAAACCCATTTAGCATTTATATAATTTAAAAGTACCCCTCTTTTATACTTAACCATTAAACTTCCAAAACTATTCAGAGATTTGAACGAAATCTGAAAATTCTGCTTGAAAAACCCATTTATATAAATTAAGGGGGGGGGGCATTAGAATCCCTGTTCCCCCTATTTATACTTATTCAATGAACACCTAATAACAGTCACAGAATCGCCTCATCAGAATGATCCTAATCTAAATTTTGAACGAAAACTTAATTCTGCATGAAAATCCCATTTATATCAACTAAGAGGAGGGGCATGAGCCCCCCGTTCTCCCTCTTATACATATCGAATGAACTCCAAAAACTAATTAGGGAAGCACCTTGTCAGGATATACCTACATACAAAATTTCAAGTGGATCGAATATTTTTATCATGAGTTATCACGTTACACACGAACGAACATACATACAGAACAGACGGGCACATAAGCTGTCAGGCTATGATAGCCTGTGAGCTAAAAATATGTTTTTACAAAATGCCTGTCTGCACATATAATTTATTATACATTTATATATTATTATATTATACATACTATATTATACATTATATATTATTATGTTATACATCATTATACATTTATCTTTAAGTAGATGATTCCATATTAACACAATAACTATGCTCTGTTACCACTGTTAGGCCATGGATCATTTCTATGTTGACATATGTTGGTAAGTCATGGCAAGTGGAAAAATATTCAAAGTTTTCTCAAACTAAACCTTTATTTATTTAAACTAGTGTTAATAAAACTATTTCATAAAACATTGTTAAAAATGAACTAAAATGAGCACGGTTCACATCTGCCTCTAAGGCATACAAATAAAATAATTTCATAAGCATATTGTAGCATTTCTATCTCTGGCAAAAGCAAAATACTTTCACAAATGCTATGGTATTGATGCTGCCATATTACTGCCATCACAACTGCCATGCTAGTGCCACATCATCTCACTAACAGCTTGCTCCTTAAATACTGATAAAAAATAAATGAAACAGTTAAGGTTAAAGTCAACTGACTAATCTCAGTTACAGTCAGACACAAAATTATGCAAAAAGGTTACAAATACTTTCCTAGTGATGCAAAACCTAAAACCAGTTTAACTGGACACACCCACTTACCAAGTCAAAGGTATAGGTAATTATTTTCAAGTCCAGCATTGCAGAGTTTCTAAACCAGCAGTGGCAACAATCATTGTTTACATTTTGTCTAACTTGTCATATCACTGCATGTTGCAGGTAACACTTACATTTACTTTAATAAATGTATTACATAGTTTATATTAGAAAACTTTAACTGTTATACTGTAAATCGTTTATTCAAAACAATTTATGAAACTTCATTAAATTTACAAAACAACTTTGAAAATAAATAGCATGTTTTAAGTAAACAAACATCTTTTCAATACATGCATGCTAATTGGTTAGGGAGAATTCTGGGACAAATTCTGGGAGAATTCTGGGCTTACAACATAAGCATTTATTTTACTTTATAATATTGAAAAATAATTAGAAATTTTAATTAAACATAACACATGGCCCCTTTTTCCCAGAATCTCTCCCTAACCAAATAGCCAATTTTTATAAAAAGAAAACTTATCACCTGGCAATGCCTTAGTGAAAATATCTGCTACATTTACATTACCAGATACATGTTTTAAATTGAATTTTTCTAAATTCTCTTTTACAAAATGAATTCTTGTATTAATATACTTTGTCCTACTATTTTCTATATGATTCTTTGAAAAACTAATTGTGCTTTGATTATCACAATGAATGACAGGTTTATTTGGTGTTAAATTTAAGAAAAGAAAGTTCTTTGTTATCCTCAATAACCAACATAATTCTTTTACACAATCAGATAAAGAAATGTATTCATCCTCCATGCTTGAGAGGGCTGTACATTTTTGCTTAGTGGAACTCCAGATAATTGGCACTTCATCTACAAATATAACATAACCACTTACTGATTTTCTATCAACAATATCTGAAGCCCAGCTAGCATCTGTATAAACATTTAAATTATAGTTTGATATTCTGGATAACTTTATTGCCAATTCCTTTGTATTTATGACATATTGCAAAACCTGATTTAAATATTTCCAATGAGTATAAGATGGATTACTTGAAAATTGGGCCAAAGCTATTACAGCAAACTGAATATCAGGGTGTGATCTGGAGGCAAGGAATGACAAACATCCTATTAGCTGTCAATAGGGAACATTTTCTGCTTTTTCATCAGCATTAGCTGTATTCAACTTTACTCCTGGGGTTAAGGGCAATTTACAATTTATTTTTGGTACTTTAAAAATTTGTGCTAGTTTTTCAATGTAGTCCCTTTGATGCATGAAATACTCGTCATTTATTTCTTCAAAATTTACCCCTAAGAAATGTCTAATTGTTCCCAACATTTTTAATTCAAATTTAGACCTGGTTAATTTTATAATTTCTTCTAATGCTTTTCTGTTTTCAGCAAAAATTGCAAAATCATCAACATAAACCAATACTATTAATTTTGACTTAAAGGTATAGATACAATTACAATCCTCTATTTTATTAAAACCTAACTCTGCAAGTGTGTTATCTAACTCCAGAAACCATTCTCTTCTTGCCCCCAGGAAGAGTAACCCATAAAGGGCTCTCTTTAATCTCCAAAACAAAATTTTCTCTGCCTTTTTCAATAAAACTCTCAGGCTGTTCGACATAAATTAACTCAGTCAATTTAGCATATAAATATGCCCCCTTTATATCCAAATGCTCACAAATCCATCCCTTAAAAACAACTAGCGTCACAAAGAAAAATCTCACTAATGAGAATGAAATGACTGGTGAAAAAGTGTCAAAATAGTTTATCCCTTCTACCTGTCTGAATCCCTTTGCTACATAGCGAGCTTTGAAATTTTTAATTTTTCCCAGTGCATCCTTTTAAACAGTATAAATCCATTTTGCTCCTAAAATTTTACTCTTTTCAGGGCGCGGGACTAATTCATAAACATCTCTATCATTAAGGGTTTGTAGTTCAGTTTTCATAGCATCTACCCTTTTCCCCTTTTCTGGCATTTCCTGGGGCTCTATAATTGGTGGGAATTTTTATTTCTATGTAATGTGCCTCAGTGTCAGACTCTGAATTTTCATCATTATTCTGTAAGTTATCAGTGAGCAATTGTGGATTTGTAATGCTGTCTGGCTGACTTTTTGAACTAGGCTTAAAATCAAAATTTTCAAAGTGAAAAATTAAACCTTTATTTTTACAATGTCTCAATTTCCCTTTTACTTCTGAGCTGAACTTTATCCCCAGGATAATAATGAACATCTATTTCACCAGCAGATGCCCCTTTTTGTCTAACTTTTTCTACCCTTTTCCATTTTATTGGAGGAGAATCCTCAGAACTCACCACAATTTCACCCTCTTTATCCCCAACAACAGGATTTAATTTAAAAGTAACATTTTCCTTTTCTTTAGTATTGGCTCTATTATAAAAACAGCCCTCTATTATTTTGACCTGCTTTGTTTCTTGAACATTTGTTCACACATGCCCAGATACTAAATTTTGTACCCCTTGGTACCCGACACATACCCAATTAATATGCCCTTTCTTGATCTAGCCTCTAACTTATTAGTGTACCTTTTGGGAAATGCTCAAAAGCTAAACTCCCCGTTACTCTTAAATGGCGAACAGAAAACGATCTGCCCATCCAAACATTTAATGGAGCCTTTCCTCCCAATTTTGCATGAGGACATCTATTTCTCAGGTAGATATGTGTTTCCACAAGTTCTGCCCATAAGCCAGGGGGAAGTTTTGCATGTATCAACATTGATCTTACCCCTTCCATTAATATTGTACGATTGTAGCATTCGGCAATGCCATTCATTTGGGGCGAATATATATTTGTTCGCTCATGTTTGATACCTTCTTTTACTAAATAAGTCTGAAAATAATCTGATAAAAATTCACCTCCACAGTCCGTTCTCAATCTTTTAATTTTCCTACCTATCTCGTAATAAATGTTTTTGTATCATGTTAGAAAAAAATCTTTTTAAGCATTTTAAATATATTACAGCGAAAACAACATTGCAATTTTGTGCATTGGTCAGGGAGTTAAATACTACATATGTAAGTCGACCACCCATTTTCAACTCCCAAATTTTGTCTAAAATTTTTCATCTTATAAACAAGTATATACAGTACTTAAAATTATGTTACAAAAAACTCTAAACAAAGGAAAATAAATAGGGAAAAATATTTACATAAAAAAATGCTTAATTTTGAACTACAATTGTATTTGTGCAGTTCATTTTTTATTTCAATGAAGCACACCAATTTTAAACTGTTGAAAAACACACCAAAATCTCCATTTCTGAATGGTTTTTGCCACATCAGAATCATTTACATTTTTTGTTGTACTTTTTATAAAAACAAAGAATATCTATTTATTGAGATTATCTAATAATATGAGATATGAGCACCTTGTTTTGTAACATGTATTAAAATTCTTCCATTATGTGCAGACTAGTTTTTGACAATGTATGCATATGTATGAGGTGAAACAGGTTTGGGGTGCTTGCAAAAATATTCCTCTTTTTAAAAAAAATGATTGATGCAAGTTTGTTTTAGTCGATTATTTGAATAGTGGCATGTCAGCAGAGTAATTTGCTGCATTGATTTATTATATATTTTAAGAGTTTACTTTTGATTATTTAAAATCATTATAAAATTCTTATCTACTCAGTTGTTTCACTTCCATCCAACATATGAAATTGATACTTTCTCCTTATCTCTGTTTTAGTTTAGGTTTCACTGTCTCACTGAATTTCGCATAGAGACTTTATGAACTGAGAAGAACAAAATAGGCAAACATTGAAAATAAAAGTTAAGGATCAGCAACGTAGAAATGATTTGGTATCGAAATCTTTTAAATATCATCATTCCGTGATTATTCTTATGTGCAAACAGATTTTGATGAGCGCTTTTGACCGTCTCTGGGTTATAGGATATTTATTCTGTAGATTTCGTAAGACATTATCTAAAAACAAACCACAAAAAAAAAAAAAAAAAGAAAAACTCTAATATTTCACATTTAAGTCACTAAAGAATGCTGTGAGAGGTTGTATGCCATTGGTGACACGTCAAAATAAGTTATTAAAACTAAATATAACATCACAAGTTTACCGTTACCCACATTTGCTTCGATGTCTGCGTGAAGTTCACAATAACACATTCTGACTGAGCTTTTACAATAATCTGATGCAACTCCAGCTGCAACTGCATACATAATTTAAATAGAAATCATACTGTCAATACTCTTTAAAGATATTTTGATATACAGTAGACTCCCTCAAATCCGCACAGCTTGGGACCAGAGATTTTGCGGATTTCTGGTCATTGCTTTGTTTACATTTTTTAAACAGTAATTTGAATGCAATTAATAATCCAATTGAAATTATAATGTATGCTTACATATAATAAAATATTAAAGTAAGTAATAAACTAAAATAATAAAAAATTAGATCATTTTTAAAATGATTAAAATATTAAAAACAAAGGTCTAATTAATAATGTATGATTAAGTGTTCATTATAAAGATGAAATGTATTTTGAATAAATTATTCAATGAAACTTGCCTCATAAAAAATGTACAATACTAATTCAGATCAAAATAATAAAGTAAGGAGGTTTTATTCTAGGTTTAGCCACACTTAGTGACAAAAAAAAAAAAAAAAAAAAAAAAAAAAAAAAAAAAAAAAAAAAGCTTGATTAAGACATATATATTTGGTAAGATTATGATTATCATTGATAACAGGAATATCTTGAATTTTTTCAGAAATAAATTTATTTTTCCTTCAAGAGAAAACATTAAGACAGTAATAGTAACAAAAATTACAAATTAAAATATATTTATAATTGATGTAAAACAAAAAAAGTAAAATTTTGTCCTTATATCTGAACTGAATGCTTCATTGTTTATATCCGTAAATTATGTGCGGATTTTAGAGAGTTGCGGATTTTAGGTTTGCGGATTTGAGGGAGTCTACTGTAATATGAAATAAGTTTTTATTTAAAAATATCAACTGATTTTAAAAGAGCATTAAAAAGAATTAAATATTTCTTTAATGATAAAATGTTATCCAATAAGCACTCATTGGATATCAGGTACCAACATAAAAACGGTTAAATGTAATATATATATAATTTAATATCCACCAACCATAGATTTCAAAGAGAATATTTTTACAAGAGATTAAATACATATGTATGATTTAATTTATGAATATACATATAAAAAGTAATGAATTAGTTTTTGAAGTCGGTGCCAAACAGTCACAATTGATAATGAACATCACCCTTTTCGTTATGTTACTAGACACAATGTATTCACAATTCTTATTATACTTAAGACAGATTGTGTTACAACACATTAATGTGTTGTGGATTAAAATCCTTCATATACTAAGTATTTTTTGTGTTCTTAATAGGTTTCAAAAGTGTTGCTATGTAGAAATGTGTTCTAAAAATAGTGTTCATTGCATTGAGGTAGTATTCCAAATAGTTTTGATGAAAATGTGTTTTTACAATAGCGTTGTGATGCACAATACTTTTTCACCAAACGAACAACGCATTGCAAATACCACACAATTTGGACTACTATAAAACAACATATCTAAAAAATTATCAAAACACTTTCTAGATGGTACTTTTAAAATCACACAATTTAAAAAAAATAGATAAGAGACAGTTTTCTTTAGATATAGGAAAAGTTGCAGGAAAGTACCAAGTGAGTTTACTGATTTTTACCAACAATTTTCAAAAAATGCATTTCTGGAAATATTATGAAATTTGAGCAAAACACTTTCTAGATGGTACTTTTAAAATCACACAATTAAAAAAAAAAAAATAGATAAGAGACAGTTTTCTTTAGATATAGGAAAAAAATTGCAGGAAAGTACCAAGTAAGTTTACTGATTTTTACCAACAATTTTCAAAAAATGCATTTCTGGAAATATTATGAAATTTCGTTTTTCAGGTATCATCTATCATCACATAATTAACAACATTTTTTGCACAATCTTATTCCTAGTGCAACAAAACCGAAAGCGATTTTAATTAGAAGTGTTAATTATCATCTTCAGCTAGTGTTGCAAGAGTGTTTTACAAACCCAAATGATAAATTAAAGTCTATGAGAAATTTCTTTTCAGATATCTTGCTCAAATTTTAATATTTTCACATGATTTTTTTGCATAGGATAGCTGAGGACAATCTACAACAGGCCTAGTTTTTACTTTTTCAAATTTGGTTATATGTTTTTTATATTATGATAGTTTCACTTTCAGAACCGGTTTAAAAAGGTTTTGAAATTTAAAGTATTTTTTTTTTTTTTAAATCTGAAATCAAAATTGAAAAAGTAAAATCTAGACCAGTTGTGGAACGTCCTCAGCTATCTTATGCAAAAAAATCATGTGAAAATATTAAAATTTGAGCCAGATATTTGAAAAGAACGCTCTCATAGACTTTAATTTATCATCTGGGTCTTTTTCAGTGATAGTTTTTCGTCTTAATTATGAGGTAGACATAACACACAAATTATACATTATTTACACAATGTCATTTTAAACATTGAGTAATGTGTTTATATGAATTTCAGGGAAAAGAAACTGAACAAACTCCAATGAGAGCCGACCACATTGTGCCGTATTCCCAAGGGTGAGCTGCTGGAAATAACAGAATTAGAATTCAAACAAAATTTTGTCAAAGATCTTCAGTACGTATTTCAATATTTTCTTTTTGAATACTATCATGCTTTAAAGTAATTAACAGGAACTGAAATTTGCAACTTACTTCAATTTTATTGAGCATAACTTAAACTCTGTTTCAGAATAATTGTATAAAATAATAATAATAACAAAGCATAAATAAAAAAAATATTTTATTAATGTGGAATTATTCCATTAACTTTTCTGCTGATTTTGTATGCTATTTTAAATATTGATACTGTAAAATCAATAAATAAAATATTATTGTAAGAATTTGCATCCAAATCATTTTGATAAAAGACAAGAATGTTTTTAATTCTTTTAGCATAAAATGAAACAGCAAGAAATTGATTTTTAATCATATTCTAAAATTGAGTTCTATAAATCCTGAATCGATATTTAACAGCCAAACACGGATACCATTAGTGAAAACGTAATCAAGATTTTTTTCATTGTTATCTTTAATGCTATTTTTTATGAAAAATATTATTATGAAATATATTTTTCTATTAGTACTTTTTTCTGATATTTATATTATTATTGAATATTAAGTAATTTAGCAGGGTTGGCAAAGTGGGCCCAGCCCAGAAAAACCCACCCGGGTTTTTCTGGGTAGGTCCACCAATAAAAACCCACATGGGTTTTTGTTAAATGTGGATTTTTGCTAAAAATCATTTCTGAATCTTCAAATCTCCCTAATGGTATTACACAAATTTTCCTTTTAAGCTCAAAACCCAGGTGGTTTCTTTTACAAAATCAAATAATAATAATAATAATAATAATAAAAAATACAATCATATTTGTGGTAATCTGGTGATAGTTTATTTCAGAATGTTTATTTTTTCAATTTATTTATTTTTTTATAAAAATATATTTCAAATAAGTTATGCAATGTAATACAAAATAATTGTAATTGATCTTTTTTATAGTTTACCAATCAAAATCACATTCACTTTAGTTTTTATGGTAATATTTATAATTTTTCACAATGCTCTTGAGTTTAGTCTGTTCTGTAATTTATACTATATGAATCCAAATGTAGAGAAAATCCTCTTGATGGAAGCAGAGCTAGATGGAACAGAATGCAGAGATTGAAGAAAACTACAAAAATCAAAATGTAACTTGTTTTTCTTTTTCTGTATTTTTCCTTTAAAAATTTCTCAATCCCACCATTTTGGAGCTGAGAATTGTGACATAATACTTTCTGAGAAAAGTGATTTAGGAAAATAGTCTCTGTCTTTAATTTTAAATGCAAATATCGCAGGTAACAACTCTGAATTATACTGCATTATTTATTCATCAGTTTCTTCCTCTTTTGTTAATTTAAGCCTTTCCCATCTAAACTTTGCATCCATTATATTAGCTAAAAAATGCTCGGTCCCGATGATCTGTTTGTAGCATTTCAACATAATTTTCTTATGTTATTTCAATTCTTCTGATTCCATCAAATTTCACCAAATCTTAACAGAACATGACAGTGTGATTTTATCTTTATACAGCTCATCAAGAGCTGAAGATATAATTGTTACCTGCTTTTCTAAATTTTAACACTCCTTCCCTCAAATACCACTATTTTTTATTATTAATTTTTGTAAAAATCTTAAATTCGTTCTTGATTTGTTTCAAACTTTAAGATAGCTTAGCTTATAACATACAATGAAAATTTATAAAAAAGAATGCTGTGACAAATACTGCTATTTTCTGTAATAATTTCTACAAAAATCTTAGTTCCTTGCCTTAAAATGCCCCTCCCTCGACTTATATGTCTACAGATAGATTGTTTAACAGAGTTTTGTTCAAATATATTTTTGTTAAGGATATAGCGCACTACCTAGTACACCTGCTATACAGTGCTGTATGCAGCTGGAACCTAGTTTGAGATATTTTCAGCACGACATTTGCATATCAATTACAGATTTATTTAAAAGAAAGGATCCTTCTGTGCATGCGCAGCATCCTCTATATAGTGTTGTAGACAGCGGAGATACGGTTTGAGATGTGCACCTAAATTAGAGATTTGTTTAAAAGGAGGGGCTCAGTAGTTCATGCTTTTGATCTGTTATGCAGTGGCATAGGCAGCGGGGATCCAGTTCGAAATTTGTTCACTTCGAGATTTACATATAAAAGGACCAGACCCGCTAGCAGGCAAAGCCAGCTAGTTTAATTATCATAGTTACTAGTTATTGTAACAATTTTAATTACTATAGTTACTACAAAAATAAAATTAATTATTCATTGTGATAACTAATATATATTTAAAAGTGATAAGAATTTACTTTTATCACTTAAAATATTGTTAAGTTAATTATAATAGTACTATTATTATTAGCATTAATAATAGTCAATAATAGTATTAATAGTAATCAACATGAATTATTAATAGTATGAAAATTATTTTATATCAGTTAATGTTAATAAACTTATTCTGATGTTAGTTTTAAGTTTTCTATTGATATTAGTATTAATACTAATATCGGAGTAGAATGAATTTATTAATTGATATTATAAATAATATTAATTAGAGTAATAAATAGATTAGATGTGATTAAAAAATGCAACTTAAAAATGCAATTTTTAAATGAGTACACACATATATTATAAAATATACAAATATACAGAAAAATAACTAAAACCCACAAAAACCCAGAAAAGCCCACAAATACCCAGAAAAACCCACAAAAACCTGGGTGGGTTGAGTTTTTGTACGAAAACCCGGGTTTTTGCCAACCCTGTACTTTAGAGGAATCAAACAGAACTGACTGCAGTATTTTGATTGTTGATTTAAGTAATTTAATATTTTATCAATGATGTTGTGATATGAGAAAGTTTTTTAAATATTGCTGTACATTTTGTTTGAATTTATCCCTAGAAAATAATTAACTTTAAAAGAACGAAATTTAAAATTTAATTTTAAGCAATTGACTTTCTGTTCATTGATTTTATGTACATATAAAATAAATTTTAAATTACATTCTATAATAGATCCGTTCGTTTGATTCAGACTGAAAGTATTTTACATGTTTCGTTATTTATGCTCATAAAATGTAGTGTGGCATTTAGATGAAGCATACATTTTAAGCAATCTCATTATATTTTTTAAATTTTCATTAAATGGGATATTACATAAAAACAAAATCCTTTCTCATATTAATTAAAATAAAGAATATCTTATTGCTTATTAAATTACAGATAATATCATTGTTTAATTGTTATTATTTATTGTATAGAAATATTTCAATGCAGAAATACATACAAAAGAAGAAGAAGAAGAAGAAGAAGAAGGCTGATGTAATTGAGACGGATTGTAAATATCCGATTACCGAAGAAAATCCCCATCCATCCTCAGAATCTCATGAAAATAAAGATCTGTCATTCCAGAAAAATCAGAAATTCCATTGTGTAAAGAAGAGGTAGATATCGAATCTCCGATTGCTAAAGAAGATACCAAGCCACAATCAGATTCTCATGAAAATATAGATCTGCCTATTCATGAAAAACTAGAAAACTTATTGTGCAAAGAAGAGCTAAATTCTGAATTTCCAATTACTGTAATAGATCAATATCCATCCTCAGCTTCTCAAGAAAATACAGATCTGCCCATTCTTGAAAAATTAGAAAATTCATTGTCCAAAGAAGAGGTAATCTCTAATTACTGAAGAAGATCAACAGTCATGCTCAGATTTTCATGAAAGTATAGAACTGCCTATTCCAGAAAAATCAGAAATGCCATTAAGAAAAAAAGAATTAGAGTTTGAATCACACAGTATTATGGATGATCTTCCATCCGTCGAAAATACAGACAGATTAGAAGACATGCCAGAAGTATCATTAAATGAAGAGCATAATCATATATCTGAGAAAATCGTTGAAGATTCGCCCTTTGCCTTGCTTTCTGGTGACAAAGAGAAAGAAATTGAATGTCTATCCAATCTTGATGTGACAGAATCTGTAATAGCTCAAAAAGTAAGTTATTTTTTACTGCACTTTCTGTACATGCAACATGATGAGAAGAAATAATTCCTGCATTAAAATCTTGATATTGGACAAACAAAATACTTCTTACTATTTAATTTTTTTATTGTTTCATTGGAATTCGTTTCATGGTGTTTAAATGCAATTGTTATAATAGGTTGATTTATAATTTGGCATTTTTAACACAGCAGTTTGCTACAAAAATTCCATAAAGGAATTACCTTATGAAATGTTTCATGTTAAATCGAGCATTAAAAGGTTAGAAACTTGAAATAGGTCTTTTTTCGATTTTAAAATTACCAAAACTAAAACATTACAATGAAATTAATTGTTTGCGATAGTGATCAAAGTGTAATTAATGGTCATAATGAGGAAATAGTTGTTTGTAAACCAAATTTTAATTGAATGGGCGAAAAAATAAAAACACCGGTCTCTTATAAATCTCTTCAATAATTCATGTCAGATAGCTTCATGTTTTTACTGTTCAAAATGATTCTAAAAATGGAAAAAAAAAAAAAAAAAATCGGGATATTGAGCGTGAAGAAATATTTTTTTGAATACAGCCTTAACATGGGTATGATAAAACCAGCTCTTACAGGAGAATGAAATTAAGAATTCTTTAAAAACGGCCAGATAAAACTGTTAAACTGAGTTTATTTCTGATCTTGATTTATTTTTTGTTGGTGAGTTTACTGCTTTATTTTGAAATTAATCTCTGCTGTTAGTAGAACCGGGAGGGATTTTTTTTAATTACATTATATTGGCGACTAATTAATAATGCAAAAAAAAAGAAAAAAAAAAATATTATTATCGTTTGCGCATCTGGAATTTATCTATGACAAACATACCATTTTGTAATATCCATGTATTTAAGAAAACAAATGATGCCCTAGAAATGCCTGATTATTAGAACTAAATTTTAATACTACACTGAGGTGACAAAAGTCATGGGTTACCCTGCTAATAATGTATCAGTCCTTCCTTTTTCAGGTAAAATGCATCAACACGATGTGGCATGGACTCCACGAGTCGATGGAAGTCCCCTAGAGAAATATTGGGCCATGCAGCCTCTATAGACATCCATAATTCCGAAAGTGTTGTAGGTGGTGGATTTTGGGTATGAGCTGATCTCTCGATGATGTTTTATAAATGTTCGATAGGATTTATGTTGGGCGATCGCAGTGGCCATATCATCTGCTGGAATTGTCCAGAATGTCCTTCAAACCAATAACGAACAGTTATGGCCTGTGACATGACTCTTTGTCAGCCTGGATAATTCCACAGTTGTTTGGGTACATGAAGTCCATGAATGGTTGCAATTTGTTTTCCAGTAGCTAAACGTAATCATTTCCTGTTAACGATCGATTCAGTTTCACACCTGTGGACCCAGTCATCCTTGTAAACATAGTCCACACCTTTATGGAGCCCCCCACCAGCTTGCACAGTGCCTTGTGGATAACTTGGATTTATGGCTTCATGGGGTCTGCAACAAACTTGTACCCTTCCAGGAGCTCTTACCAATTGAAATCGTGACCAATCCACTCATTTTTCAGTCGTCTACAGTCCAACTGATATGGTCACGAGCCCAAGAATGCCGCTGTTGGTGATGTCGTGCTGTTAATTATGGCACCAGAGTTGGCTTTCTGCTGCTATAGCCCATTAAAGCCAAATTTCGCCAGACTATCCAGATGGATGCGCCTGTTGAACGTGCAACATTTATTCCTGTGGTCACAGGTCTTCTCGGCACACTCTTTACACTATGGATCTTGGAATGTTGAATTATGTAACGATTTCCTAATTTGAAATGTCCCATGCGTCTAGCTCGAACTAGCATATCGCATTCGAAATCCATTAATTCTCGTCTTGGGGCCACGTCACATAATCAGCCTTATCACACAAAGCATTTGAACACAAATGAAAGTTTTGCCATACACTGACCATTTATACAATTTCAAAGCGACATTAGTGATATCTGTATTTTTGCATATTGCTATTCCATGACTTTTGCCACCTCAGTGTATTCCTCATTTCATTTAATAACAGAATTTCTGATATTATATAAGACAAAGAATATTTTAAATACTTTATGGTGAAAGTGGTGTCATTTGTGGCGTATCGCTTCCATCCCTGCATTATTAAAAAAATTATAGTGTTTATCTTTGAATATAATTTACCCTCTATATTTACCAAACGACCTATTTCATACAAATATCAACATCTTTCCCAATATTCATTAAATTTATCAATTTTATAATTGCAGTATAATTTGTTCCTATAACATACATAAAGTTAAACACAGTTTCATCTTTGTTTCAAGTTGTTTAAAAATGAGTCATTTTCTTTTTGTTTTTTATAATGTGGAAATGTAACGCGTTGATTTATGTTTCATAATTTGAATAACTTGCTGTCTTAAATGCTATACACTAATGGATAATGTCTTTTCTTTTCAGAATCAACCTAAGTAAAGATTTTCATCCATCAGAAAATTCTTGTCCAGGATGTGCTGCTGCAGAAAGACACCACTGTCATAAAGAGTTGGTAACCAATCAATATCCTTACTCTTCCCTCCAAATGTATAAATAAAAAAACTCAAAAACAATGTAATGTACAAAAATATTTTGTAAAACTTATATTGTAAATATACCATGTTGAAAATAGTGGGTATCTACCTCCATCTGTTGAACAATAAACCCCCACAATAGACAATATTTCTTGTGTCTTTTTATGTGTGTGTGTGTGTGTGTGTGAATGTTTTTATCTTTAAGACGTTGTTCAACTTGAGGATAAAAGAGGCAACAACACTTACTATATTCTTTGGGGAAATGGCTGATAACGAATTATTTTCATTTGTTTTTCTTAAAAAGAAGCAACTGAGGTGATTCCAATACATTTTCTCAATCAAACTACAACAATGAAACTACATGTTTTTGTAGTTTTGCCAGTAGTTAAATTGTAAATAAACCTCTTGCAAAATATAAATAAACTAGCAAAAGCCATGCTTTGTTTGGATTCGCGAAGCATTATTTTATAAAACAGATATTTGAAAGTAACAATATTTTTTTTTAATTATTATTATTGCATCTTTATTAAACAAAAACGTTATTTTATGTTTTGGCGCATTTTAATTTTTTACTTATGATGTAAAACTGGCATAAGATATTTTCGAAGCAAACTTTTACAATTTTTTTTTTTATTTTCAACTAAAAGCTCTTTTAAAGATGTTTTTACAATTTCAAGTAGCCACTGGTGTTTTTTAATTGTTTGAAATATGCATGTTTCCAATCTTTGTAATCAACATCCGATAATCTTTGATAGCTATTTTAGAATAATATATTTGAAGAAAGCTTGAAGAAAGTTACTTCTTCAAAATCCTATTTTCTGGAAAAAACATTTGAAATCTGCTTTCGTTGATACTATGAATTTTCAACTGTAAAACATTTTATTTTAATTTCTTCATTTTTATACATGTTAGCGTATGAGAATTGCTGTAATTCTCTCCGCGTGGGAGAACTGTTTACTTTCTGCGAATGGCAACTCAATTAATGGAATTACCTTTTAACGAAGCACTCTCTCATTCTCGCAGTGACGTTTTCACGAATAATTATTGTTGTGTTTGCGAGCTTATTAAAGTCTTATTTTTCTATAAAATCCTTTTGATTAATGAGTCGATATTATTTAGCCACAATACGACCTTCTCAAAAATATTTATAAAGAGCTTGAACCAACAACTTCACGCAGATCTTTTAATTTTTCATTTATATAACAAATTTAAGAATTAATTTTATTTGTTTACAATTATTTTGTTGCCAGTTTACAAAAAAAAAAAAAAAAAAAAAATCCATAATACAATTCTTTTAAAATGTTTAAGTGTCATCTGTGCAAACGATTTTGCGGGATAATGAAAACATGTTTTATTTAATAAATTAATCATGATTCTATCTATAATTATTTACTCCATGATTTAAACTTTTTTTTCTGAAAATATACGCGTTTCATTTTTTATTTATTTGCTAAAATGCTTCCGTATTGGAAATGCATGTAAAATAAATTAATTAAAATAATAATTTTTTTAACGTTTTACTATAAAAAAATTATATTCTGCAAATATACAGATCATAATTTATTTTTGTGTTTAATTTGAAGTTAAAATATTGAATAGTTTTTTTGTAAAGCGTACGACAAATTGTAATTTGAGTGGACTAGTAGAGGATTCGCTTCGCTCATCCTAATAAATAAATAATCAGTAATTACGCGTGCTATAATGTATTGTTAAAAATAAATCTGTGAATTCACGGTGAAATTACTGGCAGCAAAGCCAAACTCTTACCGTTCCGTTAGTAGATTTTCCATTGTGGGAAATACAAGAAAGGAAAACTCCATTTGAAGAAACAGTAACTTTCCGTTACAAAGTTTGATTTTTAATAATAATATGTTAATATAATTTTTTTAATTAATGAATCGATTAATCGTCAAAGAATTCGAAATTACAGAGTGATTTTAAGCTGCTATGTTATTTTACTTAATTATTATTATTATTTTGTATAATTTAGTTCACACCGTCATGAGGATCGAACTCTGGACTCGGATAGCGGAACAAATGCTTATGAACTGAGCCAAAGCTGCTGATACCGGATTGTACAAAGTATGTCTTTTATGAGTTGGTGGGAAAATCTGTTGTGCTTTTTAAAGATTTCCTTTCAAATATATTTCTTAAAATATTTGTAAACGGTTTATTTTATTTTATTTTAGACTGACGCATAATATTTGCAGGGTTGATATGCAACCTGGAGAACCTGGAAAAGTCAGGGAATTGGGAAATTAGCCAAATAATCAGGGAAGAGTCAGGGAATTTCAATATTTTTTCCTAACACCTGGAAAAGTCAGGGAATTTGATAAACTTTCATTGTGATCTCTAAGAGAGTTTGATCGTTGTGCAGCCAGAAGGGAGAATCTTCCATGATTATTTAAAAATAGAAGAAAAATCATGTACTTAAAAAAAAAAAAATCAACTTTTATCCTTTACATTTTATATTTTTAATACTCATTATTATAGATTTTAAAACTTTTTCCAGCAGTTATGTTCATGTTATTGCAAAACAATGCGAAATCGAAGCTATAAAATCTACCCGAAAATATAGACATCGTCGTTTTACTTCAAACGCGTGAAAAGTAATTTAAATATCTTACAAAAAAATGAAGCTTCAAAACATTTCACTTAAAACTTAACACAAACTTTATTCCAGAATAATTCTACTACTTCTTTTTAATTTCTCGTGATCATCTGTGAAAAATAAAACTATGACCATGGAGTCACTATGAAAGTGTGGACACCAAAGTAATTACAAATATTAATCGCATTCGCGACATTCTCCCACCTTGAGTTTTCGACAGATAAACTCAGCAACGGGTACAATAAAATATAAAATAAAATATGACTAATACTTACATTACAGTGATAAGATACAATTCTTACAATATTACATTTCTCAAAACAGGTAAATAAACATTTTCTTCTGCAAAATTCAAATAAAATTAAACATATTATTACAAATTCAAATTAACACTATGAAATATACTAAAAAATAAGAATAAAGTTTTTTGTTGAAACAGAATTTAGAGTTAATAACGTTTTGGGACAGTCACTATTCTGCCACTTCTCGTTCTTAATACTGGATCACTAGAAAGTTCTTTTGGAATCTCTAAATTGTACAGTTTTTGGACAGGTCTCAAAAGTTCACCATTTTCAGTTTTTAATCGTGCAACTCTTGGGTGGCCATCTTTACCAGAAATAAGTTCTTGCACTCGGGCTAAAGCCCAATAGGCACGTTTCTTATCAGACTCTACGAGTACGACATCACCAACGGTAAGTTGCTTGACATTCTTTTGCAAAGAACTTTGCTGGCGCAATTGTCCTAAATATTCAATACGAAATCGCTTACGTAAGTGTTCTCGAACATGTTGCCTATACTTAACTCTTTTATTTAATTCTTGCGCGTCAATTGCATCAAAATCTCTCACATCTGAAGATCTTATGTCCTGTAAAAACATTGATGGTGTTAACGGTGCTAGATCGTTCACATCTTCAGTAACATAAGTTAGAGGTCTAGCATTCACAACTTGTTCACAATCACAGAGAATTGTGAGCAGTTCTTCGTAGGATAATGAAGCTCTACCTAGAACTTTTCTCAGGATGCGTTTCACCATTTGTATCAATCGCTCCTACCAACCGCCCCACCAGGCAGCGGTAGGTGGGTTAAATTTCCAGCGAATCTTTTGTGTTGCTGCAACGGCAGAGATTTGCTCCCAATCTATGGCTGAAAATGCTGTGTCTACCCCGACGAAATTTCCGCCGTTATCAGAATACACGGTGGTTGGTCTTCCTCTTCGCGCTATAAACGCCTGAAAGATTGGAGGAAAGCATCTGTAGATAATGACGTAACTAATTCTAAGTGTATGGCCCTATACACTGCACAAGTGTACAGAACAATCCAAGCCTTTTCCTCATTCTTTAAATATAATGGGCCGGCTAAATCAACTCCAATTATCTGAAACACCACTGCGTCTTCAACTCTTTCTGCTGGTAATGCAATAGAAATCGATTCTGTCTTTTGTGCACTGAATCTTCTGCATCGTACACATTTCTGTACTACTGCTCGAATAGTTTTCCTAGCTTTTACGATCAAGTAGTCTTCTCGTAACGATGTCATCATAAGAGCCACTCCTGCATGCAAAAGCTCTTGGTGTTTCCAGGAGATCAGGCGGTGGACTACAGGATGGTCAGAAGGCAAAAGAACAGGGTATTTAAAATTGAAAGCATCTTCTCTATAAATAACTTGCGTTTTCACTCTTATAATACCATCTTCATCTAGGATTGGTCTTAAGCTACGTATCTTTTGATTATTCTTCTCGTTGAATCTGTCTTTCTGAATCAAAATTATCAATTTTCTTTCGGCTTGTTCTAATTCCAAACACGTAAGTTCAGAAACTTCTTTTGAATTAGGATTTCTTAAATTGTTTAAGAATCTTAAAATCCAGGCTATCAATCTTATAATTTTCTTGAAAGATGAAAACCGTCGATAATACCAATCACTAGATTCTGTGTTCTTGTTCATTGCTGAAATGACACTTTTCCGTTTTTCAGAGTTAATAATTTCTTCATCGGGAATTTCGACACTTTGAGGCCAAGTATATTCAGGTTGAGCCAACCAATCCGGTCCCTCCCACCATCTTAGTTGTAAAAATTGTTCAATCGAACAACCTCTGGAAGGGATATCTGCCGGATTAAATTTTCCTACAATGTGTCGCCATTGGTTCTTTTGAGTTAAGGATCTGATTTCTTCTACGCGATTCCAAACGAATGTTCCCCATCTTTCGTCTCGCTTTATCCAGCTTAAAGCTGTAGTTGAGTCACACCAATAAAATATCTTTAAATTTGGAATTCGTAGATCAGATATAACTCGACTTCCCAACCTGGCTCCAATGCAGCATGCTAAAAGCTCCAACCGGGGTATCGTTATGTTCTTAAGGGGAGCTACTCTTGCACGTGACTGTACGAAAGTTACCAGGATTTTATCTTTTCTCTTTACTCTTAGAAAAATGCAAGTAGCATACGCATGTTTGCTTCCATCACAAAATATGTGAAGGCCTACATCATTACTTTCATAATTATCAAGATACATCCATCGCTGCAATTTGATGTCAGAAATCATCTTCAATCCTTGCACCCATTTTAAAAATTGTTTAGCCAAATTAGTTGGGAGTAATTCATCCCACTTAATTTTTAACTTCCAGCATTCTTGTAGAATAAGTTTAGGGAGAAAAGTCACTGGAGAGGTAAATCCAAGAGGATCAAACACTTTCTGAGCGAATGAAAGTACAGCTCGTTTTGTGGGAATAATTTGTTTTTCCTCAATAGAACCGATTTTGCAAGATAGGGTATCGTTTTCCAGATCCCAGTTTAAACCTAATACTGGTGTTACATTAGCTGCTGAATTTTCAGAAATAATTTGAATGGGATAATTTGACAACCATCCCCTGAGATTAAATTTTGCAGAGAATAGTAACGTTTGGGATTCAAATATAAACTTATTTAATTCTTCAACTGTGTTGAAACTGCAAACACAATTATCTACATATAACGATTCATTCAAAATTTCTACTGTAGAAGCAAGATTTTCAGTCGCACTTTCTAAATGATGTCTCAAAGTAGCCGCTAATAAAAAGGGGCTACAATTGATTCCAAAAACAACACGTTTATGTCTATAAATTATGCCATTTTCCCATATAAATCTCAGATAGTCTCTATCCTCTGCTCTAATACCAATTTGTAGAAATGCCTTCTCTATATCGGATACTGCACCAACAGGATATTTCCGAAACCGATGCAATATAGAAGGAATCATTTCAATCAAATTTAATCCCTTATCTAGGCAATCATTTAGAGAAGGGGAACCTTTAACATGAGCCGAAGCGTCAAAAACTGGTCTAACTTTAGTAGTTTCACTCGATTCTTTAAATACAGGTCTGTGTGGCAAATAATGTACTTTAGTTTCTTTATTATCAACCACCCTTTCAATTATTCCTGCATTTATCCACGAATCAAATACTTCGCTATATACCTCAATTTTATTTAAATTAATTAACTTTTTCCTCGTTGTAGCAAGTCGCTTTTCGGCCAATTCTCTATTGTTAGGTAAGCAAGCTTTATCTAGCACCCATGGCAATGCTACTTCGTATCTCCCTTCTGAATCTATTCTTATATTACTCTTAAAATGCTGCATAGTTTCTTCATGAATTTCAGATTTAGTTTTAGATTCAACTGGATCCGTTATGCCCATAATATCCAGCTTCCACAAATCAGCAACGGAACAATTGTTCCAAAGTGATGAAATAATCATAGCAGCCTTATTTGTTTCTGATTTAATACTTGGAATTTTTCCCATTAGAGACCATCCTAAATGGGTTTTTACCGCAACCGGACCACTTTCTAAAACTTTAATATTTCCGGTGAGTAATTTTCCGGCCACATCAGAACCAATCAATAATTTAATTTCATTTTCGGTTTCACATGAACTATTTTCAACATCAGAAATTTTAATGCCATATTTATTTAATTCTGATAACCAAGGCCCAGTTGGCACTTTCCGTATTTTAGAACAAATAACAGGAACATCTAAAACATGCATATCACATTTATAACTATTGTCTATGCTACTTAAGTGAATTCTATACTTATTATGCTTTGTTTCACTTGTTTCAATATTACCAAATAATGTGTGAATTAATTTAATTTCACCAATACTTTTATAATTCAAATATTTAATTACATCTCGTGATAAATAGGAACGTTCGGATCCTGTGTCAATAACTCCACGCACGATTTTCTCTTTTCCATTGTGCTTTACACGGACACTCAAAGTTTGGAGTAACACAGTAGGATCCGAAGCTTGAGTAGTTAAAACAGTGTCACTACTCCCTGATTCATGTTTATGACTTTCTAACGACACATTACCACCTTCATTAAAAACATTTTGACATAATATAAAAAAATGTCTTTTACCACAATTCGTGCATTTAGTTTTAGAGTTACAATTGCGTGAAATGTGGTTTTTCTTCAGGCAAACAAAGCATGCTCCTTTTTTCAAAATTAAGTTACGTTTCTCATCAAAAGAAAGCGAACTAGCTTTAAAACATTTTTCTGATAAGTGACACTTGTCACAAAATATACACAAATCTTCACGTTTTTTAACTAAATTCTTATTAGACTTATTATTTATAAATAAATCTGTGGCAGTTGGCATTGAATTATATTCATTATTACATTTATGATATTTCTTTGGGTTTTCAAAACCAAGATTGGAATGAGCCAAAAGAACCCGCTCTTCCGCAAGTACTTCATTTTTAAAAAAAATCAAGGATAGAATTTAATTGGTTCTTACCTTGAGCAGTCTTCTCACGCTGTCTTTCCCAGATTTTTAATATATCATGAGGTAGACAAGATTCTACAAGTGGGAAAAGTATGCTGGTATATTTCTCTTCTGTGACACCTAAGGATTCTAGAGACCTATTCCTTCTATATAAGTTTTGTCTCTAGATTATCATATAACGACGATAAATTAAAATTCTTGCTTGATGATCTATTATTATTTAAGACTAATTGAAGAAGGTCTCTAACATATATCTCAATAAGTGTATCTTCTCTGCCAAACCTTTCTTTCAGATGTAGAATTACTTTTGGATAATTATCAGCAGAAACCGGATAACTATTTACTATCTGTGCTGCTTTGGATTTCGGCGTTATCGCCTGTAAAAGATAAACAAATTTCAAATGGTCATCTAAAGTGGTGTCTTCATGAATTTTGCTGAATGAATTCCAAAAGGTTAACCATAATCTTGCATCGCCATCAAACGGCTGTAAACTTATTTCTGGTAAGCGAAGTGGTCGGGACAGCGTTCTTTCAACATCTGTATAATTCTGCGATCGGAGTTGTTCTTCGATAGGCTTCACCAAAAATGTCTTTACTTTTTGCTTTATAGCAATAAATTTTTCTGTATACTCCTCGCATGCTTCAAATTCTTTAGAATAATCTTTTTCTACAACTTTTTCAGTCGCACTTTCTAAATGATGTCTCAAAGTAGCCGCTAAAAAATTGGGCTACAATTGATTCCAAAAACAACACGTTTATGTCTATAAATTATGCCATTTTCCCATATAAATCTCAGATAGTCTCTATCCTCTGCTCTAATACCAATTTGTAGAAATGCCTTCTCTATATCGGATACTGCACCAACAGGATATTTCCGAAACCGATGCAATATAGAAGGAATCATTTCAATCAAATTTAATCCCTTATCTAGGCAATCATTTAGAGAAGGGGAACCTTTAACATGAGCCGAAGCGTCAAAAACTGGTCTAACTTTAGTAGTTTCACTCGATTCTTTAAATACAGGTCTGTGTGGCAAATAATGTACTTTAGTTTCTTTATTATCAACCACCCTTTCAATTATTCCTGCATTTATCCACGAATCAAATACTTCGCTATATACCTCAATTTTATTTAAATTAATTAACTTTTTCCTCGTTGTAGCAAGTCGCTTTTCGGCCAATTCTCTATTGTTAGGTAAGCAAGCTTTATCTAGCACCCATGGCAATGCTACTTCGTATCTCCCTTCTGAATCTATTCTTATATTACTCTTAAAATGCTGCATAGTTTCTTCATGAATTTCAGATTTAGTTTTAGATTCAACTGGATCCGTTATGCCCATAATATCCAGCTTCCACAAATCAGCAACGGAACAATTGTTCCAAAGTGATGAAATAATCATAGCAGCCTTATTTGTTTCTGATTTAATACTTGGAATTTTTCCCATTAGAGACCATCCCAAATGGGTTTTTACCGCAACCGGACCACTTTCTAAAACTTTAATATTTCCGGTGAGTAATTTTCCGGCCACATCAGAACCAATCAATAATTTCATTTCATTTTCGGTTTCACATGAACTATTTTCAACATCAGAAATTTTAATGCCATATTTATTTAATTCTGATAACCAAGGCCCAGTTGGCACTTTCCGTATTTTAGAACAAATAACAGGAACATCTAAAACATGCATATCACATTTATAACTATTGTCTATGCTACTTAAGTGAATTCTATACTTATTATGCTGTGTTTCACTTGTTTCAATATTACCAAATAATGTGTGAATTAATTTAATTTCACCAATACTTTTATAATTCAAATATTTAATTACATCTCGTGATAAATAGGAACGTTTGGATCCTGTGTCAATAACTCCACGCACGATTTTCTCTTTTCCATTGTGCTTTACACGGACACTCAAAGTTTGGAGTAACACAGTAGGATCCGAAGCTTGAGTAGTTAAAACAGTGTCACTACTCCCTGATTTATGACTTTCTAACGACACATTACCACCTTCATTAAAAACATTTTGACATAATATAAAAAAATGTCTTTTACCACAATTCGTGCATTTAGTTTTAGAGTTACAATTGCGTGAAATGTGGTTTTTCTTCAGGCAAACAAAGCATGCTCCTTTTTTCAAAATTAAGTTACGTTTCTCATCAAAAGAAAGCGAACTAGCTTTAAATTATTTTTCACACGTAAAACGACGATGTCTATATTATCGGGTAGATTTTATAGCTTCGATTTCGCATTGTTTTGTGATATGTGGCGTCCGAACTAACAGGGACGTGTGAAAAGTAACTGTTTTTTATTTGTTAACAGAAGTTGTCATTGAAAAAAAAATGGATGCTTTGAAAATCAAAAGAACTCCTCTTAGAACTGGATTTACGAAAACTTATAATGCTTTAAATGAAGCTTTAAACGACGCAACTCCAGATGCTAATTTAATAGAGAATTTAATGTGTCAACTGGAAGATAAAAGCACAAGATTGCGAGCTGTAGATGAAGAAATTTTGAATTTTATGTTGACACATTAAATTCTCTATTAAATTAGCATCTGGAGTTGCGTCGTTTAAAGCTTCATTTAAAGCATTATAAGTTTTCGTAAATCCAGTTCTAAGAGGAGTTCTTTTGATTTTCAAAGCATCCATTTTTTTTTCAATGACAACTTCTGTTAACAAATAAAAAACAGTTACTTTTCACACGTCCCTGTTCGGGCGCCACATATCGCAAAACAATGCGAAATCGAAGCTATAAAATCTACCCGAAAATATAGACATCGTCGTTTTACTTCAAACGCGTGAAAAGTAATTTAAATATCTTACAAAAAAATGGAGCTTCAAAACATTTCACTTAAAACTTAACACAAACTTTATTCCAGAATAATTCTACTACTTCTTTTTAATTTCTCGTGATCATCTGTGAAAAATAAAACTATGACCATGGAGTCACTATGAGAGTGTGGACACCAAAGTAATTACAAATATTAATCGCATTCGCGACACATGTAACAAAAACTAATTATCACAAGCCTCCATCTCCTCACTTTGTTTCCCTTCCCCTTTGACTCCTATCTATATTAATAAAATAACAAATCGCTCTGTCTGTGTGTGTGTGTGTGTGTGTGTGTCTGCGATAGTTAGCAAAAACTACGGCACGTACGAAGCTCAAAATTTTTCTGAGAGTAGCCCAATATCTCTCCTGATGCACCTGACGCTCAGAATTTCAAAATTCTATTTATTAACTCAGTAATTAATTAAAATCGTGAGGTCACTCTCATAAAAAACCATCTTTTCCCAATTTCATTCTCTTTCGTTTTTTTACGGTTGGTTGGTTGTGTAAAAATTTTCGCAGAAGTCATAAGAAAGCTGAGACAGAATTAAAGAAACCCATGGAGGAATGAGATAAGTGGAAATGAAGTAAGCCTCCAAAAAGTTTTGCAATATGAAACCATTTATCGCTCAAATTTTAATGTGCCAAACAAAAGGACTAGGATGGGATTTTGTAATATAAGAAGAATTGAAAGAAATGAATTACAACTGAAGCATATTTTAAGAGGAAATAGCAAATTTTTAAAATGGTCTTTGTTCTATTATTATTTGTTAAAATAAACGTTCGCTTTTAAAATAAAGGTAATTGGAAAATTAGCAATAATTAAATACCAAATTAAAATTAAATAAGATATTGAAAACATTTGATACGAACTAAAAATTGTATAACTAAAAGTTTCCTTCATTAATGTAATTTTAAATACTTTATAACGTAGATGAAAAATGTTTATGACTTAATAATTGCGTGTAAATAAATATTTAAAATATAATGATGAAAATATTCTTTTAAAATCATGTATGAAAACTTAAGTAATAAATATTAATCTAAAATATAGATTTCGGACTGCAGACGATTTTAATGTATTAACAAAAGAATGTTATATTTTCAAGCAAAACGTAAAAATAATTTTCTATATTGATATTTAAAACACGTATGATAAAATAATTAAAATTTTTTTTACCGGTGAAGCAATAGATTAGTTCTTTTTAAGAAACAAGAGCAAAAAAATAAAAGAACTGATAAATAAAAAAACCGAAATCTGAATTGAACGACATCTGAATCCGAAAAAAATATTCCAAAGACCCAAAACCGGATCCGAAGACAAAATAATTTCCCTGGACATTAATCCGACCAGAACCTTAAACATCAATTTGAAAAAATACCTGAAATCTGAATCGAACCAAATCTGAATCCGATGAAAATATTCCAAATAACTATAACCAGATACGAACAAGAAAATATAATTTCCATGGACATACCCCCAATCCGAACCAAAAAATTTGAAAAAAAAAAATTCCCGAAATTCGAACCAAACCTAACAAAAATATTTCAGTGATGTATAACCTCATTGGAACTAGGTAAAATAATTTCTATGGAAGTACAACCCAACCTTAACCTAAAAATCCCATTTGAAAGAAAAAAATCTGAATTGAACCAAATCTAAACTGAATAAAAATATTCCAAACAACCATAACCGTATCCGAAGAAGACAAAATAATTTCCATGGGCATGAATCCAATCCGAACCTAAATTTGGATGTTCTACAAAACATAACGCGCGCCGTAGTGGTGGAAAGTGAAACTAAGTACTTAGCGCGAGATGGTTAAGATATTTCGTTTATGTTAGTCTTAAATTGGAACTTGGTTACGATTAGGTAACAGTTAGGTTGCAATTACGTTCCGGTGAGCCTTATGTTATATTTAATTTCCGGTTAGGTTACAGTTAGGTAATGGTTAAGTTGCAGTTAGGATAAGGTTAAGTTGCAGTTAGATTGTGATTAGATTATGGGTAGGTTATGATAAGGTGACGGCCAGGTTACATTTATGATATATTTAAGTTACAGTTAGGTTACTTTTAAGATACAGCTAGGTTACAGACAAGTTAAGATTACAATACAATTAGGTTTAGGACTTTGTTCACAAAATGAACATTACGCATGTTTGATAAAAAAATATACACCTATTTTTTGTAAAATGGCTCTTATATAATTATATTAAAATTAGCTAAAATTATAATGCTATATACTAATCTTTTAGCGAATCATCGAGAATCGGTTTCATTCACGGTATAGTTGGATTGATTTAAGAGAGATATAATTAGTTTGAAATTCAAAATATTTCACTTGGGATATCTATCTGAAAAAAGTATTTAATTAAGTCACTTAACAGTAATTTTAAGGATAAATATCAGCACTTTAACACGAAAATCACGCAATCTATGGGCACATATTCCCTCCTGCGTTTCCCATTGCAGTCATTTTGAGTATTTTTGCAAGTTTTTGTAAACCGATTTTTGATACAGTCAGGAAGCACGTATTTAACAGAATGTACACTGTAAAAAATTTGACCCTTTGCTGCATCATCACTCCCCCGTTTTTATAGAATATCTCTCTTTTGACCTATAAGAATGCTCCATAATAGGCTGAAGTAATCATTTTCTATAAAAGCGGTGGAGTGACGATGCAGCAAAAGGGTCAAATTTTTAACAGTGTATTTACACATATTTCGAGTTAAAGATAAAATCATAAAAATTTCAAGTTCATTTAACATTATTATTACGGACCCGGGCAACGCCGGGCGGGTCAGCTAGTTGAAAATAAATTTTAGCTAGACAATGATTTTTGGATATAGTTAACAATATGAATGTTAGTGAATTTAGTACAAAAATATTTTGTAGCAAGTTTGTACAGTTTGTAGGAAATTTTATTTGAAAGTTAGCAATCATAAATTATTAAAGAGAGCAATTCCACTTGTAAACCTCAAAGCAAGATTGTTATTTATTTGGGAGGGGAATTGAGATAAAGAGCTTTAGCTCAGAGATTGTTAGCAACTGTATTCAAGAAATTTTAGTCTTTTGTGAGTAATATAATTTTTTTTTTTAACTCCAGCCTGTCCACTAGGCGCTACACCGCTAAACTAGAATTTTCTTGAAATACACCTGGAAAAGTCAGGGAATTTCATTCCGCCACATGAGTAGCAACCCTGTATTTATTATTTTTTAAAATCAATTTTAATTTTTTAAATAGTTAAAAAAAATCACTGTTTAAAACCTGTTTTTTTTTTTTTTTTTTTTTTTTTTGAATGAATGAATGAATGAAAAAAAGTTTTTATTAACAATTTTTTTACAAAAAAGTATACACAGTTTTTTTAAATTGTCGTACACTCTTTATTTATTTATTTTTGGGATAATTAATTAAAAGATTTTCTAATAAGAAATTTAAAAAAAAAAAAACCGGAAGAAATGTAATTTAAAAGGGATTTTTTATGTTTTCATTATTTCATGGCGCCAGTGGGACCCGAACCCACAATCTGCGCTCGCGGGCGATTAGCGGTGTGGTGTCTTGACCACGCGGCCATGAAGCCCCCCACACAATGGAGTGTCTCCATTTTTTTGTTTCGTTTCGTTATTTTCAGGAAATAAGGTGGAATTTTGTGATTTGTAAGGAAATACGCCCTTTTGTTGTGCTGGTATTTACTTTTAGGTAGCTTTCATTACAAAAAGTAAAAAGCTACCTATTGCAGCCGTCCGGAGGAAAGCACTTCCGGAAAATTTTGGTATATTTTCACCGATCATGACCCCCAGACCCCAAAACCACCCTCCGTTCAAATGTTGACATATATATATATATATATATATATAACCATATATATATATATATATATATCTGATTTTTGTCATGCGATAACTAACGTATTTATGAACCGATTTGAATGAAACTTGGTATGCACATAGTACATACAAATGTCTCGACCGAGTTCGTTGGTCAGCATCATCCGCCATTTTGTTTCAAAATGGCGGCCATTTTAAATTTTTTAAAAAATTTAAAATTTAAAATTAAACGCAAAAAAATTAAAAGTTGAAAAATATTTTTCTTTTACGTGTTAGAACTTAAAACAAAGATTCCAGAACACTTTTTATTTTGTCTATATCTTAAAAAATGATTGAGTTATAGCACTTTGAATTTTTCTTATGGCTGACATTTTGGAACGGTCTGATTTTTGTCATGCGATAACTAACGTATTTATGAACCGATTTGAATGAAACTTGGTATGTACATAGTACATACAAATGTCTCGACCGAGTTCGTTGGTCAGCATCATCCGCCATTTTGTTTCAAAATGGCGGCCATTTTAAATTTTTTAAAAAATTTAAAATTTAAAATTAAACGCAAAAAAATTAAAAGTTGAAAAATATTTTTCTTTTACGTGTTAGAACTTAAAACAAAGATTCCAGAACACTTTTTATTTTGTCTATATCTTAAAAAATGATTGAGTTATAGCACTTTGAATTTTTCTTATGGCTGACATTTTGAAACGGTCTGATTTTTGTCACGTGATAACACGCGTATTTATGAACCGATTTCAATGAAACTTGGTATGTACATAGTACATACAAATGTCTCGACCGAGTTCGTTGGTCAGCATCATCCGCCATTTTGTTTCAAAATGGCGGCCATTTTAAAATTTTTAAAAAATTTAAAATTTAAAATTAAATGCAAAAAAATTAAAAGTTGAAAAATATTTTTCTTTTACGTGTTAGAACTTAAAACAAAGATTCCAGAACACTTTTTATTTTGTTTATATCTTAAAAAATGATTGAGTTATGGCACTTTGAATTTTTCTTATTGCTGACATTTTGGAACGATCTGATATTTGTCACGTGATAACACGCGTATTTATGAACCGATTTCAATGAAAGTTGGTATGTACATAGTACATACAAATGTCTCGACCGAGTTCGTTGGTCAGCATCATCCGCCATTTTGTTTCAAAATGGCGGCCATTTAAATTTTTTTTAAAAATTTAAAATTTAAAATTAAATGCAAAAAAATCAAAATTTGAAAAATATTTTTCTTTTACGTGTTAGAACTTAAAACAACGATTCCAGAACACCTTTTATTTTGTCTATATCTTACAAAATGATTGAGTTATAGCACTTTGAATTTTTCTTATGGCTAACATTTTGAAACGGTCTGGTCTGAACGATCCACAATATCGTGGAATTTGGTGACCCTCTAAATCGCTTAAAATAAAACCAGATTGAATAAAAGATGACTAATTTCTAAAAATTCCTATTAATATTCAGTCTTGACAAAAACTAGTATTCAATCTTATAAAATCACTAATTTTATAAGATTATTTCCACTAATTTGAGATTAGTATTTTTGAACAATGTAACTTACTTTAAAATAAATAAATAAATATATAAGTATATGAAAGCTACCTCTTCCTCCCGGCATTGCCGGAAGGACTTTTTCGATTTTGGTTTCAGATTTTTTTAAAAAAATTACTTTAAATTTCGGATTTGGTTACAACTGAATCTGACATTGAAACTATCCTAAATACAGAAAAAATGGAACCAAAATCGAAAAAGTAAAAACTAGAACGATTATGGATCGTTCTCAGCTATCCTATGCAAAAAAACCCAAGTAAAATTATTAAAATTTGAGCGGGATAGTCGGAAATGACGCCCCCCATAGACTTATCATCCTGGTATTTTTCTGTGACTCGAGTGGAGATTTAAGAGTTAAATTTTGAAAGTTTTAAACAAGTGAGGGAAAAATCATAAGAAAGGAAATTGTCTTACGCTGATCTAGATTGTACATGTACATGATCAATTTCTTGCCCTTTTTCAAAAGAAGCATCTAGAAATAACACATGTAATGGTAAATCATTTCATAGTAAAAATATTCCAACAAATAAACAAAATTTAGAATGGAATATTAATTTTGATTCCAACGAGGTTTGCTTATTAGAATTTGTATTTTATTTAAAGATATTTCGAATCACCGTAATTAGTAATTTTGAAAAAAGAAGTAAAGTAAGTTTGCGTTTTCTGCGACATCATACGGTTTAACGGAATTTTTCCTATTGTTCATTCATAATTGCCCATTTAGATATAATTTTATCTCTTAACGGATCACCGCGGCCTTAGTAGTGACAACGGCACACTTAATAAAATATAGTGGCTTGGCACCAATTTCCTTTTAAGAAACAATTTTACCTGTAATATGACAACAAGTGCTAGATAAATCTAGCAGAAAGTTAGCTTTTAATATATAGTGGTGCGAATAGAACATAAATAAAAATCGTGTTTAAAGCTACTGTCTATTAAGAACCGATATTAGTCGCTCAAAAAGACGCAGATGATAATGTTAAGCCTATGGGAATGTTATTTTTAAATCGAACTCAAATTTTAGTATTTTTAGATTTTTTTTTGTTTGTTTGTTTGTTTAGCATAGGATATCTGGGCTAGTATTTACTTTCTGATTTTAGTTTCAGATTTTTTTAATTACTTTAATTTCTGGAACCGGTTCTGAATTGAAACTATCATAATATAAAAAAGATGGGACCGAAATCGAAGTTAAAATCTAGCTCGGTTGTAGATTGTCCTCAGCTATCCAATGCGAAAAACAAATCACGTAAAAATATTAAAATTTGAGCGAGATATTTGAAAAGAACATCTCCATTGACTTAACATCATCATCCGGATTTTTTTGAGTGATAAATTTCGTAAATTTTAAAAAAAATGAGCTAAGAAAAAAAAAAAAAAAATCATAAGAAATGAAATTGTCTTACGGTGATCTAGATTGATCTTGATCGCTCTATTCCACTTTTTTGAAGGAGCATCTAGAAGTAAAACATGTAATTGTAAATCATTGCATAATAAAAGTATCTAATCAAATAGAAAAAATTTAGAACAAAATATTAGTTTTCATTTTTACCACGCATGCTTATTAGATTTTGTATTTTACTTAAAGATTTTATCGGAAAAGAAATTTTAATAAGTTCAGTCAAAACATGAATTTTCAATATGGTCGTCTTAAGGCGGTTCTTACATCAAAAGGGCAACTTTATGACATAAATTTTTATTTATTTTCGGAAATGCATGACACTAACAGATGTTGTTCAAAAACTATTTAATCGTCATCATTTTCCGGCTTTTTTTAACGCAACAAATTTTTCAGAAAATAATTTCAAAGTAGGCTTTTTAAACTAAATTTTCACCCGAAAGAAGAAAAAACATTCAGAGGTGAAAACATTTGACTGTTTGATTACAAATTGCTTCCATAGCCAGGCTTTCCCATTGGCTTCCACATCTTTTCATAATTTTCCAGGCTTTCATATTTTTCCGTTAAAAAATGAATTTATAAATATGTCAAAAATTTTTACGCTTGTTAAACAGAATAGTTAAGAAGAGACTTAACATCTTTATTAATTTCTGTTTACGATTCAGCTATCAGTTCCTGACTGTAAGAAATTAGTTCGAGAAAATTTTCTTTAAAATTTGTTTTGAACTAAGTATCTAAAATCTTTTTTCAACCGGCAACCAAACTATTACATCAAAAAAATCAAAGAGCCGGTAACATTCAAAAACCGTCAGCGCAATTTTTTTTTCTAGTGATAAAAACAAATTCAAAAAGAAACAGGTAAGAAAAATCATGCGTTAAGTATAGATTATGAAGCACTTTCCAACACTTAATGAAATCTTTAACAAAACTTTGTTATTTAGGGAAATAATAGTGTATAGCCAAATATACCCAAATATGTATTCCAGTACATTTGAACAGCTTTGTATTTCATATGTCAGATGATATAATGGGAAAATTTAGCTTAGCAAGAAAATACCCAGTAGCTAGAAATTTCTTTTTCAGCAATTCATACTATTAGATGAAAACATAATTGAATACTTTTGTTCAGCCCTGTAGTTTACATTGATACATTTTTATTACACGTCAGCAATAGGCTAAAATTTATTGTAAACTAAAACACTTTTAAAACAACTGAAATCACATTCTCATAAATTATCATTCATAGGCGTCCATGTACCGAATTCTTTGCGTGGTCCTGTATATCCTTTTATCTATATTCTGCAAACATTTTTCAGTAAATTGAATGAAGCTCAGCATAGAAATCCATAGCTTATTTAAGAACCACGTTTAAATAATTTACGCTCATATTCAGTAATGTTGGTGAGCTCTTTTGGGTAGCCCTGTATATCAACTATAACATTTATACACACCATATAATGTGCATATATTTAGCGAAATATAAACGCGCATATCATAATTAAAATGCATTTCATCCCTCCATCAGCCATCATCGGACACATATACGGTACTTCGGAAAGAATATACTATTTGAAACCTTTTGTATGGCCCTGTAAATGCTATGTACTTCATATTATGCAGGAGAGTTGCGTATAATTTATATTAAGCTTCAGTGACATATATCAATTTTATTATACATGAAACAGCTAAATATATTTAAAATATGTCACACACAATTCTCCCTTTTACCATTATCTAATGGAATTCTTTTGAGTGGCCATGTAAATGAATAATAGCTGGATTTTCACCTTATATTTTATAGAATGCATATTTTAATATGTTTGAAAGGGTATAACATCTTTAAAATTCCTTTGAAACGATTTTTCCATATAGGCCGTAATGTAATGGGAAACTTTTGATTCGCCCTGTAGATAAACTAATCATGGTAGAAACTTCCTTTTCAATAGCGTTCGTGCTAGGGTAAACGTCAATAACGTCCTAAAATTTCATGGTAATCCGAGGATATTAACGATTTTTCCCCATATGCCGTAATGTAATGGGAAACTTTTGATTCTCTCTGTAGATAAACTAATCATGGTAGATACTTCATTTTCAATAGGTGTCATGCTAGGGTAAACATCAATAACGTATAAAAGTTTCATAGCAATCCGAGTATATTTACGGGAGTTAGAGCGCGGACAGATGGACAGACGGCCAGACAAACCGAATGCATAAGCACTTTTCAACTTTGTTAGAAAGTGCTAAAAAAGAAAGACAGAAATGTTATTTTTTGCATTGATGATGACAAGGTCAATATTTTAATTTTATTACGAGATGTTTTAATTTCCTTAATGTTTTATTTACGATGTCAATATTTTAATAAAGAATTTTGTTCATAATAGAGTTTTAAGTGATAAAAATATAAAAGCAAGAAAATATCCTCAAAAATTAAAACACGATGGGCATTTTAAAATTCACTTTAAAAATTTAACATTTTTTTTTTTAAATAAAAAATTTAATAAGATTGGAAATTTTTTTGAAGGTGTTGGTGAAATGTGTGTATGCACAAAATTTCATATTGCTATGATAAGAAAAAAAAAAAAAAATAACGTCCACCGTCCCCTTATCTAAACTCTATTATAAACAAATTTCTGTAAGATTTTTTTACCTCTTGAGTAGCTAATAATTTACAGATTTTTTTCTAAATTCCATATCGATTTTCATCAAAATTTTGCCTTTTAATAAATAAAAAATCAAATTTGACTATCTTAATGAAGACGAATTTTGAAAAGCTTACACAACTTCTTTCTAAACGATATCAGAATTCTTAATTATCAATTTCATAAATATTGATCGAAAATTACGTCTCAAGTAGCATTTCAAAAATCTAAAAACGCTGAAAAATTAGTTTTGGGAAAAATAGATTTAAAGTATATAAATACACTTACCTTTGTTATTTACTTCTTAAAACTTTCATAAATGATAATTTAATAATAAAAAACTGTTTTGGTACTATTACACCACATAAATAAACCTTTTTTGCAACGATTTTGCTGTAGAAAATTTTGCTCAAATAAAGGTCCACTGTCTCCTTAAAATATATCAGCAGTAATCCTCTTACATATTTTTGTTCTCAAAAACTTTTCTGTCTGTCTCCAAAAAGATTTTGGTGAAAACGTTCGCCCTGCTTGTCAGTCACGGAGTAAAAGTTTTCAGGAAAAAAAAAATCCAGGTGTAAATGGAGAAAATTTATCTTCAGAGACCCATTGCATGATAAACACCAATATTTATTTCATAATTTTCTAAAACTCCATTACCGACCGTTTTCTCCCAAGGATATTGTAAAACAAAACCTTTTTGTTCCAATCTGTAGCCTTACCAGTGGCCCAGAGGTTCTGACCTCTCAAATGGTAGACGGCAGGTGCTGTGTTCGAACCCCATCGCGGCCGTCGGCCTAACCGTTTGAAGTTTTCGTGGTTTTCTTCGAAGCTTGCGTAAAAACGGGTTAGGTTCCCTTAGGAATACCCCCAGGAAGGGCACCCCCCATGCCCTACATCTCTAGAGTAGATAATCGGCTGACACAAAATAAACTAAAACCAAACCGTTCCAATCTGCCCTAATGACTTAATAAGCCCCCTTCGCTTGTACCAACTTTTCGCTGTTTTGCTGTTTTTAATTTTAAAATTTACGATTTGCAAACAATCTTTACTTGTTGAAAAAAGTTAAGGCCAATTTCGGATTCAGCGGTACAGAATATATAAAAATCAACTATCAAAAACTAAAAAACACGTCATAACCCAACTTTTGAAGGCTAGTATAATGTAAAGTGTTAATTTTCGTCATTTTATTTTTAAAAAATTCTTTTTTAGCTCACAGGCTATCATAGCCTGAGAGCTTATGTGCCCGCCCGTTCTGTATGTATGTGCGTATGTGCGTAACGCGATAACTCATGATAAAAATATCCGATCCTCTTAAAATTTTGTATGTAGGTATATCCTGACAAGGCGCTTCCCTGATTAGTTTTTGAAGTTCATTCGATATGTATAAGAGGGGGAACGGGGGGCTCATGTCCCCCGTTAGTTGATATAAATGGGATTTTCATGCAGAATTAAGTTTTCAAAATTTAGATTAGGATCATTCTGATGAGGCGATTCCGTGACTGTTATTAGGTGTTCATTGAATAAGTATAAATAGGGGGAACAGGGGTTCTAATCCCCCCACCCGTTAGTTGATATAAATGGGATTTTCATGCAGAATTAAGTTTTCGTTCAAAATTTAGATTAGGATCATTCTGATGAGGCGATTCCGTGACTGTTATTAGGTGTTCATTGAATAAGTATAAATAGGGGGAACAGGGGTTCTAATGCCCCCCCCCCCCCGTTAGTTGATATAAATGGGATTTTCATGCAGAATTAAGTTTTCGTTCAAAATTTAGATTAGGATCATTCTGATGAGGCGATTCCGTGACTGTTATTAGGTGTTCATTAAATAAGTATAAATAGGGGGAACAGGGGATCTAATCCCCCCCCCGTTAGTTGATATAAATGGGATTTTCATGCAGAATTAAGTTTTCGTTCAAAATTTAGATTAGGATCATTCTGATGAGGCGATTCCGTGGCTGTTATTAGGTGTTCATTGAATAAGTATAAATAGGGGGAACAGGGGTTCTAATGCCCCCCCCCCCCCGTTAGTTGATATAAATGGGATTTTCATGCAGAATTAAGTTTTCGTTCAAAATTTAGATTAGGATCATTCTGATGAGGCGATTCCGTGGCTGTTATTAGGTGTTCATTGAATAAGTATAAATAGGGGGAACAGGGGTTCTAATCCCCCCCCCCCGTTAGTTGATATAAATGAGATTTTCATGCAGAACTAAGTTTTCGTTCAAAATTTAGATTAGGATCATTCTGATGAGGCGATTCCGTGACTGTTATTAGGTGTTCATTAAATAAGTATAAATAGGGGGAACAGGGGTTCTAATGCCCCCCCCCCCCCGTTAGTTGATATAAATGGGATTTTCATGCAGAATTAAGTTTTCGTTCAAAATTTAGATTAGGATCATTCTGATGAGGCGATTCCGTGGCTGTTATTAGGTGTTCATTGAATAAGTATAAATAGGGGGAACAGGGGTTCTAATCCCCCCCCCCCCGTTAGTTGATATAAATGGGATTTTCATGCAGAACTAAGTTTTCGTTCAAAATTTAGATTAGGATCATTCTGATGAGGCGATTCCGTGACTGCTATTAGGTGTTCATTGAATAAGTATAAATAGGGGCAACAGGGGTTCTAATGCCTCCCCCCCCTCTTAATTTATATAAATAGGTTTTTCAAGCAGAATTTTCAGATTTCGTTCAAATCTCTGAATAGTTTTGGAAGTTTAATGGTTAAGTATAAAAGAAGGGGATAACTCCTTTTAAATTATATAAATGCTAAATGGGTTTTTATTAAGAATTATCTAATTTGCTCTGAATTTTGGATATAGATTTTTTATATGATAAAGCATGTCTTTGATAGTATAGGAGGTTCAATGATTAAGTATAAAAAAAGAGGAAAGGGGAGAGCTGTTTCCCCTTCTTAATTTTTTTTTTCGAACGGAATTAACCCTTGAAAATATAAGGCTTTAATGTACAATTAGTATTTGTAGCCTGTGAGCTCAATGCCATCAGTTTAACTGGGCAGTATTCTTTTTATTTCTCTTTCTTGTATCCAAATATAGCAGTACGCGCAACATTGTGCAGACACTAGTCAATGAAATATGGATACAGCCCCTCATCTTTTTCCTTCATTTGGGGAATAACGAATTTCGATCTTAAAATATTTTATTTTTAATTATTTTCTTAGTATTTTGTGGAATTATAAAATGTACAAATATTATGTTCTTTCAATATAAATATAGATTTCCTCATTGAAAAATCCCCACCCCCCTTCCTCAGCGCCAAGAAAGCTAAAAAAGTATAAAGGCAAAATAAATCATCCTTTTAAAAGTATTTTTGTTTTGTGTAACTAATTACGCTTTTGGAACAAGATAAAATAATGTATCTGTAACTCATTCTAAACAGTATTACAACCGAGGCTAACGAAAAAGACAGGCTACCGCGGTGCATCCCAAGCATCTTTTTTTTGCAGACCGCTAGAGTAACGTGTTGCTCTTTTCGTACATCTTCATTGGTGCATCCGACTATCACGTTCACGTGACCCCAGTGGTCTGTAAAAAAAATGAGTCGCGTGGAACCGCGGTAGCCTGTCTTTTTTGTTATCCTCGATTACAAGTAACTGATGTATTAAAAGAATTTTATAATAAGTTATTTTAATAGAATTTATGAGTACCATCGGTAGATAAAGGGTTAAACATTAGTAATAATTTCTAGAATATAAACAGTTTCTTCGGAATTTTTTGGAATAGGAGAGTAAAGTTTGGTTTATGTTATCACGGCCGATTTTCAACGCGTGGGACATAAGCCCGAAAACAGGAGGGTTGTCCTCCGTGAGGTCTTTCAAAGGAAAGCTAATACGTACTTTTACAAGGAAACCCAAGGTTCGAATAAAATAACGGAAAACTCCGAATGATTTGGCCGGCGGCCGTAATTGGGTTCGAATCCAGCGCCTGTCTTCTACCAGTTTACAGATCAAAACTTCTATGCCACTGGTGGGGCCAGGAGAGTAAAGAAATGCAGTATTATACACTGGTGTCCAAAAGTTAAGCATAATTGGTAATTAAGTAATTATTTTTAAGTAATGAAAGAAATATGAATCGGAATGTGCTGAAACTCCAGGTGTGTAAACAAAATAGTACGCGTCACATATTTTCGCGAAGAGTTTTCCCCGAAATCGAACAGGGGACCGTCAACAAATTGAAAAAGAACGAAGATCTTTTGGATAACCCTGTCAAAACTAATGTAGCAAAAGCGTTCAAACTGCACATTATGATTAATTGGCTTATTGTAATGTACTGTGTTGATTTTTACAAGGATAGCATGTATACTCGTAGAGAAATTAAGGTTTTTATAAAAACAGTCCTAAATTTTTCCAAGTTTTTTGCTTATAATTTGCAGAGTTCTTATTATAAAATAATGTTCTTTTCTGAAAATATGACAAACATCATTGTACATAATACCCTGTCATCAGAATTTAAAAATAATAAAAATTGTATGAAAAATGAGTATGTTTAGTAAATAATTTTTCATTGCGCATGCGTCAACGATATCAAAATGTCATTTGCATATTGTGTTAGCTAAATGTATAGAGCAACTTCTGTAAAAGTTTCAAAAACATAGCTTGAAAATTCTGAAAATGGGAGCCTATAGAATCAACTCAAAATCCGTTATTCCTAAAGGAAGCAAAAAAATCAGGGGTTTTACCTAAATATAGTTGTACGTGCAATATTGTGTAGGCACTAAACAATGGAATATGGATACAGCCCCTCATCTTTTTGCTTCATTTAGGGAATAAAGGATTTTGAGTTGATTCTATAGGCTCCCATTTTCAGAATTTTCAAGCTATGTTTTTGAAACTTTTACAGAAGTTGCTCTATACATTTAGCTAACACAATATGCAAATGACATTTTGATATCGTTGACGCATGCGCAATGAAAAATTATTTACTAAACATACTCATTTTTCATACAATTTTTATTATTTTTAAATTCTGATGACAGGGTATTGTGTGCAATGATGTTTGTCATATTTTCAGAAAAGAACATTATTTTATAATAAGAACTCTGCAAATTATAAGCAAAAAACTTGGAAAAATTTAGGACTGTTTTTATAAAAACCTTAATTTCTCTACGAGTATACATGCTATCCTTGTAAAAATCAACACAGTACATTACAATAAGCCAATTAATCATAATGTGCAGTTTGAACGCTTTTGCTACATTAGTTTTGACAGGGTTATCCAAAAGATCTTCGTTCTTTTTCAATTTGTTGACGGTCCCCTGTTCGATTTCGGGGAAAACTCTTTGCGAAAATATGTGACGCGTACTATTTTGTTTACACACCTGGAGTTTCAGCACATTCCGATTCATATTTCTTTCATTACTTAAAAATAATTACTTAATTACCAATTATGCTTAACTTTTGGACACCAGTGTAGAATGCTAATATAAAATTATTTAAGGGAACAGTTTACCTTAAAATAAATCAAAAAGTCGATTTTCTTATAATTTCTTTTTATTATTAAAAGAAAACTTGTTTAATTATGAATATTTTGACCCCTCATTTTTTACTGTGCAGCAATTGCATCGCGAGATATTGTAATCCCGGTGCAAGTAATCGTGATTGCATCGCGAGATTGCAAAATTTATATAAACGCCACATAAGTCACTGAAAAAGACCCTGGTGATAATGTTAAATCTACGAAAACGTTATTTTCAAATATCTCGCTCAAATTTTAATATTTTTTAGCGTTTCTTTTTGAATAGGATAACTGAGAACAGATAAAATAAAAAACAGAAGTATTCTATTTCTAGACATTAAGCATGAACCAATCCAGGCCCGGACTGGCTTCGTTGGGGGCCCTCGGCTAGAGACTGAAAAGGGGCCCCTTACTAAGGAAGTTATTATGAATAGAATAGTAGAATATATAACATTTGAAAATTAGGCTTAAATGCCTGAAAACCATATTTAGCCATTTTGTCGCTTGTAAAATAATTGAGCAAAAAAGTTATCTTTTTTTTGGTGTAGTCTTCTTATTTTCACAATAAATACTAATATTATTTTATATACGGTACCTAAACTAGTTCCAAGCTAGAAAATATAAAATAAGCTAATTGATTACAAGTGGTGTATTATTTCAAAAAAGAGGGTATATATTTTTAGATTTAAGCATCAGAATTACATCTTTGAATCCATAATATTTTAAGTGCTACTGCAAAACTTAAATAGACATTAAAAAGGGACACAATAATAATAAAAAATCAAGCATATTGAAAAAAAACAATGTTATATTTAATTTTGATTTAATATGTACATATTGTAAGGTACACATTTTATAAAATTTACAACAGTTAAGAAATGTTATGTCATTGTGAACGGCTGTTGACTAACCTGACAGCTTTTTGGCCAGTTCTTCACTGGTTCTGGCTACTTCTTTAAAAACATCTTTATCTAATTATAAAATAAATCTCTTTCTACATCCATGACAAGAAGATTAGTGGCTTAAACTCGATCTTAGTCGATTCTAAACAATTTTAAGTTTAGAAAACACGACCCTTTCGCAGGTGACTTGTGTAGTGGCGTAGCTAAAGCATTTTGTTTGGGGGGAGGAGGGGTGGAGTTCGAATTTACCGAATGATAATTTAAAATCACCGAATGATTGTAATTAATTTTTTTAATTTTCTCTTCATGTATATTTATGACTTTTTATATTTTAAATGAGCACTTGAAAATAATTGTATCTATGGTAGGAATCCAGAACTTTTTCAAGAGAAGAGCAACTTAGTTTTCGGGAGACTAAATTCTGCTTCGTTAAAAGAGCTAAAAAATAAACATAAATGGGTAGTGCCGAGTAAAGAATGAACTTTATGAACGAATGCAAGAGAGGAGTTGATCAACAAATTTTTCCTAATCAACGAGATTCCCGTTTTTTCCGCACGCGATCGGTGAAATTCGCGATTTTGCGAAGCCGATCCACAAATTCTCAATTTTATTATACTTGATGAACGAAATTCACGATTTTTCCGAACTTGATCGACAAAATTTACGATTTTTACGGGTCTGATCGACATAATTCATGATTTTTTTTCCGTTCCCAACCAACGAAATTAGCGTCTTTTTCAGTCCTCGATTGATGAAATACGTATTTTATCGCTTACGAACAATGAAATTTGTGATGCTTAAGTGACTGACGAAATCTGTATTTTTTTCCGCCGCAAATTGATGAAATCCGCGATTTTTTCTCACGATAAACTGACGAAACTCACAATTGTTCAGCAGCCGGTCAAAGACCTTTTCAATTTTTCCGCGCATCATCTATAAAATCTGCGGTTTTTCCGTGCCTTATACACAAAATTAGCGATTTTTTTCGTTCCTAATCCACAAATTTCGCGAGTTTTTCGTACCCGATCGCCCGAATTCACGCTTTTTATGAAAGCCAATCTGCCATTTTCGCGATTGTTTCGTTCTCCGTCGACGAAATTGGCAATTTTTGCGTGTCATATCAATGAAATTCGCGATTTTTTTTTTGTTCCCGATTGACAAAATTATCGATTTTTCCATGCCCAATCGACGAAATTAGCGCTTTTTTCCGTCCTTGATCGACGTAATACGCATTTTTCCGCGCGCGAACAATGAAATTCACAATTCTTAACTGATTGACGAAATCTATTTTTTTTTTCAGCCGTAAACTGATGAAATCCGTGATTTTTTACTCACGATAAACTGACGAAACTTACAAATGTTCTGCTGCCGCTGAAAGAAATTTTCGATTTTCCCGCACATCATCGAGAAAATATGCGGTTATTCTGTGCCCTATCAACGAAATTAGCGAATCGACAATATTCACAAGTTTTTTTCATACCCAATCACACAAGTTCGCGATTTTTACGAAGCCGATCGACCATATTCGTGATTGTTTCGTTCCCGATCCCCGAAACTGGCAATTTTCGCGTGCCATATCAACGAAATTCGCGATATTTTCGTTTCCGATGGACAAAACTCGCAGTTTTCTCGTTCCCGATTGACTAAACGCGTTTTTTACGAAGCCGATCTACTATATTCGTGATTTTTTTCGTTCTTGATCGAAAAAATTCGTAATTTTCTTCGTGCTCGATCGACAAAATTCGCGATTTTTTGGAGACCGATAGACGTAATTCAAGAGTTTTTCAAGGCCGATAAACAAAACTCACGATTTTTCCATATCCTATAGACTGTAATTTCGATTTTTCCGAACCCGGACAACAAAATTCGCGTTTTTTTCGCTTGGTAAACAAACAAAGCGGGCGAATTTTCCGCAACTTATGAACACAATTTGCAATTTTTTCGCGCATTATCAAATAATTTAGATTTTTTATTTTTTCTTGCCCGATCAACAAAATCTGAGATTTTTTGCTTCCGATCAACAAAATTTGTGATTTTTTTCGTACTCGATCAGGAAAATTCGTGATTTTTTTCGTGTCCGATCAACGGAATTTGTGATTCTTAAGTGAGTGACAAAATTTTCAATTTTCATGTCGAAAATTCACGAAATTTACGATTTTTTCCTGCAACCAATACCCTAAAATTGCAATTTTATCCAGTTATAAATCCGCGGGCCGCATTTTAACTCATCACTGGCCACATTTGACCCGTGGCCGTTTGTGCATCCCTTATAACTTATTAGATTATTGAAAAATCGAAAAATGTTTTGCATTAAAGGAAAAACAAAATGATTTATTTTTCAAAATTATCATATTTTTTATCCTTACGCAGACAAAATTTTTAGGTGCACTTATTGATATGCTAATAAATTTATTTCATTACATGATGATGACATTAGATATGAATAAGAATATCTGAAAATTTTTTAGATTCAGCAGGGCTGCCGCAGGCGACTATTTTTGCAAGTTTTTTCTAACTTACACCACTTTTTCAATACAGAAATCCTTAACACTTTCTTTGACAACATTTGTGGGCGAAATATACTTCGAAATATTTATTTATTATTATATTAGAGAATTATTGTTGCGGACAGAATATAAAAATAGTTGCCCGTGGCAGCCCTGATGCAGGTATTCGAAAAAAATGTTTCATGAATATATCAAAGTACTAAGAGGATTTGTGAAGACTTGAAAGGATATTTCAAGGGAAAATAAATCATTGATGTTTTTGTTGGCAAATATTTTAAAAAAAATTAAAAATTTTCTATACTTACTGGCACATTCAAAAGAAATAATTTCAGCTGATTTTGACACACTGTTTGTTCACTGTTCACCTTTTATAACATGAATAGATAGGTTGTCACTTATCAACAGTTAAAAAAACTGTAAAACCATTTAAAATTTTATAGTTCGCTATTTTTATACTTCATAATTAGAGTTACAAATACCACATTTTTCATTAGTTACATGAACCCCTTAACTGTGGCATTGTTTTTGACAACATAAATTAAAAATAGGGGCTGTAAACCACATTTTCCATACTAAAATAGTTGCTTTACTTAATCGAAAAACATCTGCCAATCAATAAAGATAAATTTTCAGTTAAAAATTAGTGGTGTCAAAAAGCTTTAAGTAACGAAGCGTTCAAAGAGTTCCTGCCCGAAGTCAGTTCGAGCAACACAGTTAAGGGGTTAAAGCCCAGTTTAACCTCTTCGGGACAAGCGCCTTTTACGCAAATTTTATTCGGTTGGAACCACTTTCTAAAAAAGAAGTTACCTTTACTTAAAGAATCACGAAAATGCTCTAATTAGCGAAAGCATACATTGCATTTATTTTTTTCTGATGAGAAAATCAAGCGCTATATGATCTTTTTGAGAGTGCATACTTACAACCCATGGTACTGAATAGGTTAACACAAAAACAGTTTTAATTTCATTCTCATTTGCAGAATAAATGCATTTAAAAAAAAAACAGTTTCCTTCGAAGTACCAAAGAGCACATGAGAATTATTAGCATTTTGAAACTCTTTTGGAGATTTTCAGCTGTATTATCAACCCTGGTTAGCGGTCAGCTGAACGCAATAAATCTCCGTAGGAAGGCTTTGATGTTTTGAGCCACTTGTCTGTGAATCGCTTAGGACAGTGCAGAGATCCATGAGTCAGCCAGCAGCCCTCTTCCGTCTGGCTAACGACGAAATAAGGCATCACAGTAGGCTATCATAAACAAAAATCAATTGGCAATCGCTTAAAATTTATTGTAAACTCGATTGAAAAAAAGAAAGATTATTGGGCAATAGTCAAATCGCTCTGATGTAATTTTGTATAAATTAATACCTCCACTATTTTTGGGGCCCCCTTGGGCTGGGGGCCATCGGCAATTGCCGACCTGCCTACCTGGCCAGTCCGGGCCTGAACCAATCAGAAAACGAATAAAACAACATAAGTTGCGGAATTCAACCAATGAAAAGATTCAGATATACTTAAAATTTCCCAATTCTCCAACGAGGACAGTAACTATTTTCCTAATAATTAAAATAATATAAAAAATTGGAATTGGAGGGGAGATCAAGAGCTCATGTTGAAAAAAATAAAGGAAAATATTAAAAATAAAGGCCAGTTTAAAAATGTTAAAATATCACACGGAGTGAATCTCTTTTTACTTACAAGGAAGGTCTCCATACGGGCATACTCAGAAAAATTTGAAAAAAATACAGAATGTTCTTCTCATATAGTTATATATGTTTATAAAAAAATTTCGGCGGAACCTCCTTATAACGTCCGTAAAAAAATAATAAAATTTTCGTTTATTTGGCGATTTATCGCCGGTTGGCGAAAAAACGAAATTTTGAAAAATACGTTTTTACGCTTCGAATACTTTTTAAAGAAAAAACTTTCTATGTTCAATTTATTTAAATAAGTTTAGTTTAAGTAATTTTAGTTTTGCATTTTTACTTTACTTTAAGTGTAATTTTGTCATATACGTTTATATGTACTTATAACAAAATGAAATTAATATATTTTATCATTTAAAACACAATTTAAATTGATTAAAATTGTTCCAAATTGAAAAATACACTGTTAAAAATCTGCTGCATTTTGTTGCAACGCACTTCCTTGCTTGTATAGAAAACGGTTACTTGGCCGTGAAATGGAGCTTTCTCATTGGTTGGAATAGAGATATTACATACAAGCGGTGGAGTGCGTTGCAGCAAAATGCAGCAGATTTTTAACAGTGTTTGTTGCACAAGCTACAACACCGCTAAAAATCTGTACCATTTTCTGCAGCGTCACTCCACCGCTTTTATAGAAAACGGTCAATTCACCGTGCTATGGAGCATTCTCATTGGTCAGAAGAGAGATATTCTATAAAAGTAGTGGAGTGACGTTGCAGTAAATGCTACAGATTTTTAACAGTGAAGTCAATTAAAATCAATTTTCAGATTCGTTAAAATCGTCTGCTTTTGGCGAGTAAATGCACTTGCTCGCCAAATCCCGCGTCGCTTTCAGCTTTTCACGCCAATTATTCCAAACTATTTTATTTTTTTATATATCTAATAATGTAATTCCGCCGCTAATTTTCACTGATCCTTTATTACCTATATGAGTAGTTTAATTCGTATTTTTTTCAAAAAATTCTGAGTATGCCCCCAATGGAGACCTTCCTTGTTAGAACGGTCGTTGCAGCAACTGTAAACCACTAAGTTGGCACATGAGTATTTGAGTTCCAGTTTGTTGTCTGCTTGAAAATTGACTTTATTTATTTATTTATTAAACAACATACATTTTACTTTAGTGCTTGATATGATAGCCTGCTTATGAGCGCGTTCATAGACAGAAAAGCGAGTTACTCACAAGGAAGGTCTCCATACGGGCATACCCCGAAAAATCTGAAAAAAATTACAGAATGTTGTTCTCGTGTGGATATATACGTTTATAAAAAAATTTTCGGTGGAACCTCCATTCAAAAACCGTAAAAAAATAATGAAAATTTCGTTATTTGGCGATTTATCACCGGTTGGCAATAGAATGTAATTTCAAAAAAATACTTTATGTCAAATACACTTCAAGAAAAAAAAGTTTCACGTTGAACTTGTTTTGATAAGTTTAATTTAAATAACTTTAGTTTGTAAGTTTTAGTTTGTTTTAAGTATAATTTTGTTACATCGAAATTTATATGTATTTATATTCAAATTTAATCATCAAAATTTGAGTTTTAAAACGAAATTTATAATTTAAATTTAATTAAATTCGTTTCAAGCTCAAAGTCCAATTGAGAATTTTCGATTAGATTTTGTTGCTATGGAAACATATGACGTTTATTTTTGAATACGATTAAATGTATGAAGATAATTTTTCTCAATAAAATTTTTTTTAGCTATGAAAACATTTTTTCCAGCGATTAATTAAATAACTACTTCAACGAGTAATATATATATGTGTAATACAATATGTATATACATGTATATAATATATTAAAGTCTCGCATTGTTTATGTTTAAATTCATTAAATACCATTTACACGCAAACTAAATATCCAACAGTTTTGAGTTTCATTATAATCGTTTGCTTTTGGCGAGGAAAAAGGCTGCTCGCCAAATCGAATGACTCTTTAGTCTTTTCACGCCAAATATTCGAAAATATTTTATTTTTTTTACACAATATCTAATGTGATTCCGCCGCTAATTTTGACTGATTCTTTATTACATACATAAGTACTTTAATTAGTATTTTTTCATAAAATTCTGGGTATGCCCAGTATGGAGACCTTCCTCAAGGCAACACTAGATAGCGGGCTTGATCATTCCTTTCATGACTTCCCAAAAGGTGGCTGAATGATATACAGGGATTGGTACAAAAAGATGGGTGCGTCACTTTGAGCCTTCTTTGAACCAATCGCAGATAGCGGCCAGCCACCTTTTGTGACGTCGTTATAAGGAATGAGCAAGTATCTAGTGCAGCCCTGTCTGAACTCTATAGGGAACGTGGAGAAAGTCACGTGATGTCGGTCTTTGAACGCTTCGGGTCCCCGATGGGTAATCCTGCGTAACTCAGACTGCGATACATGAACGCACTCTATGTGTACTAGGACTAGGAATCACAAATTAATTTTATGACACGAGAGAAATACAACCGAGAGCTCCACACAACAAGTGTGTGTGCAATGGAGCCAGCAGGAATCGAATCCACAACCTCGCTCTTACACGCACAACCTCCCTCGTAAGTGATTACAACACTGTAAAAAATTTTACCCATTTGCTGCATCGTCACTCCACCGCTTTTACAGAAAACGATTACTTAACCGTATTATGGAGCATTTTCATGGGTCAAAAGAGAGACATTCTATAAAAGCGGGGGAGTGACGATTCAGCAAAAGGGTCAAATTTTTTACAGTGCATGTTAAAAATTTGAAACTTTTGCTGCATCGTCACTCCACCTCTATTATAGAGTATCTCTATTTTGACCAATGAGAATGCTCAGTAATAGAGTGAAACAATCGTTTTCTATAAAAGATGTGGAGTGACGATGCTGCAAAAGTTTCAAATTTTTAACAGTGTAGTGGCGTAGATATTCTAATTGACGGTCACAGTATGCTATCAAATGATAAAAATATCAGTTTTACCGCCACGTGATCACTTTACCCAACAAATTTTTTTAGGAATGTGGGTTACCCGAAGTCTGGATCGTTTCCGGCTTTGAACGCTATGGAGAACGCCGAAAAAGTCATGTGGTCGGTCTCTGAACGCTTCGGGTTCCCCATGGGTGACCCTGCATAACCCAGTGTTCGGTCCGTGACCGCGCTCCTTGCCCTTGTATATTGACGATGACTAACAACGGGCCATACGATGTCAAGAACACAAGTCAGATATATGCATTCAATAAAAAAAACTAACAAACAATATCCTTAATTTGCTTCGGGCGTAGAAGGTTGGGGGTTCGGATCCCACTGACTCCATTACACACACTCTTTGTGTAGAGCTCACGGTGTATATCTCTTGTGTAGTAAAACTTCCTTGTGCTATCTCGTCCCTGTAATATTGACGATGATTTATAAGCAGGCTTCATGTCGAGCACACAAGTCAGATATATGTTATTCAATAAACAAATAAACCTTACTTTGCATAGTTGGTGCCGATGCAACACACAGTAGTTTCTGAATTGGTTAAACGAAATGAGCGATACAGTAATTTGTCCGCATATTATATGGAAAGTTGATCTTTCCAATCTGAGTTTAGTTTCCCCATGCTATTGCCAATGTGTTAACATTTTAAATTCTCTATGGAAATTGGTAATTAAAATAGACGAAGAATGGCAGGAATGTAAGATTTACGTTATGCCTGAAAATCCCGAAGTTTACTTGGGTGTGCGCTTTTTTGTGCAATGTGGTATAAGAGATGCTTTTGGAACATGTCGATTTGAACGTTGTCAGATAACCACTACTGAAAATTTACTGATGGATTGTGTATGGGGAGCAAGTATAAGACTGCTTTTAGATGAAAATTTAATACACAAAAATGCGTTGTGGTTTGCTTGCACCGTCGAACCGGGATCAAATTGGGAAGAATGTCGGCTTCTGTGCGATAAAGAATTAGGTATCTATATTTAAAAATTGTTTTAATTTTAAATTTAATCTGTCATTTTTTGAAAACTAAACAAGTGTAACTTTGTTTTGAAATGCACTTTTTGTTACAAACGTCGATCACATACGAAAACCTCAGAAGCCAAGGGTTACAAGTGACAACAAATCGATTTGCAGTGAATTGAGTTCAAAGATAATTGACATTAAGTTTGAACATTGATAATAATTGACTGAATTAGAATAGACAACTGCCGCTTTTTTTATTGTGATCTTTGAACTCTTAATTCATAAATGTGAAAAAAAAAAATAAAGTACAATTTCTGTTAAATTTTATAATTAATCAATATTGTTTATTATTCAGCAAAAATGGTTGATCTCTAGAACGCAGCATATAATTAGAAAATCACTTTTATATTACTATCTGAAAAGAAAGAATCATATTTCCAAGTCGTCTGTGCGCTTAATGCATTTTTTTCACATATATTCCTAGGCTTCTGGGGACTTCAAATGTAACTTTTACTCATAGATTTATTTATCTGTTACTACTCGGAAGATACGAAAAAAATGTTTTTAATTGCAAAAAATGTACTAGTCAATGGCCACGATAGATTTTAATGGCCAAAAAGAGAGATCAAGAAAAAACTGTGATCAAATACGGTAATAAATATGATTATATGCTGTAATGTCAAGCCTTAGGGTGCAATATGTTAATTATGTCTATTTTTCCAAATAGCCAATAAAAATGTAATTATTAATCTTTTTTTACATTAATCGTAGGCTAGTAAATCGCATTTCTAGCCAAATAAAAGTCCGAAAATATTTTTATTTTTATAAATCTTAGACTTTTATAAAGTAAAGGAGTTAAGAATTTAATGATGCCAGAAACATAATGAGCACAGAAAAAATTCTGTAAAAAATATTCAGCATTTGTGTATAGCACAATATTCGATTCTTATAAAAGTCAATTTGTCGCTTCATTTGATTCTGTCATTTTGAAAGGGGTCATCTCTAGTTTTTGAAATTTTATAGGAGTCACAAAAAAGTGGTTATAAGGCTCCAAGTTAAAATGTAAAAAAGAAATAAGTAAAAGTAGTAAGTTTGTAAATGACCTTTAATATATAGTATTCATAGTTTTCTACTGCTACTCAAAATCAAGTTTTACAAGAAAATAAAGAATTTATAAATTTATTAAATGAAGCCGATTGTTAGAATCTTCATTCCGATTTTCACTAAAAATCAGAGGCACTTTGAAACATTATTTTCTGCTTACTAATCGCTTTGGTTAAAAGTGTCAACAATAACCAAATTTATAAAACATGCAAAGAGAATTATAAATAAAATAATTAAAGCTAAATATTTATTAGTTTTTTTAGCCAAAAGTTTCAAGGAATGTCCATTACTGAAAGAGTGTCCATTACTGGCACACCTACCCTATATGCTAATAATCCTCTTGCAGTCTTTGACCACTATTTCGTACCTATTTCTATTTTGAAACATCCGTTTATATCCGGCATTTAAAAAATTAGGGGAGAGTGGGGTGGAGTGGGAAGGTGGAAGGAATGGGACAGTAGGTTTTTCTCTTGCAAATCTGTATCAGCTTGCAGTTACATAAAGAGAAAGGTTATTGGCATGATCCTAATACACCCGAGACACTTGGCATCGTTGAATTTGGCGAGGCGATAAATGGCTTTTTCTTGTTACCGGATCGTTTTCTGAATTCTTTCCACGCCCACAGTTGTTAGTTCAGGAATTCTGATCGGTTTAACCGGATTGCACGGTTTCTTATCTTTCGTTTCATTGGCTTTGTTTAAATTAAAAGAGGAGATTGCATTATATATGTATGACTATATTTTCCCGGCCTTTTTTTCGTGTTATTTTAAAGATATTGCTTATTTTAATAAATAATACCATACATTTGGAAAAAAATATTGCTTATTTTAATAAATAATATACATTTGGAAATGAATATGCGATACGGCAGACGACTATATTGAGGATACGCTTTTCTCGAAATAAATGATTTAAGTTATGATTTGTCAGTTTCATTTAAAAAATTGAGATGACGTGTTGATGTTACTGAAAGCGAATTCCTATATCAGAAAAACTTTCTTTTTTACTTAAAAATTCGCGCAATATTTATGTACCATAAATACATAAAAAATATTTCAATATTTTATCTCTTATTTTCGTACAAATTTAGAAAGATTTTAATAGTTGGATATCTGCATTAATAACCGCAATTTTGCTCATTTTAGAAATTTCTTCAATGCGACTTTTGAGCTTCCAGAGAATTTTACGGTTTTAGTGTCGTTAGTTAAAGCAGGTTTGACGAGCTTTGTGCATTTTAGGGATTCTAACACAGCGAGTTTCGTGAATCCAGCGATTTTTTTTGTGTTGTTTTAATGGGCGCGAAGCGCGCATACACACGTTAGTGACTGCGGCGTTGACGAGTTTCGTGCATTTTAGTGATTCCTGCACAGCGAGTTTCGTGAACCCACTGATGTTTTTTTTAGTTTTAATGGGCGCGAAGCGCTTATACACACGTTAGTGACTGCGACGTTGACGAGTTTCGTGCATTTTAGTGATTCCTGCACAGCGAGTTTCGTGGATCCACTGATGTTTTTTTTAGTTTCGATGGGCGCGAAGCTCTCATACACACGTTAGTGACTGCGGCGTTGACGAGTTTCGTGCATTTTAGTGATTCCTGCACAGCGAGTTTCGTGGATCCACTGATGGTTTTTTTAGTTTTAATGGGCGCGAAGCGCGCATACACACGTTAGTGACTGCGGCGTTGACGAGTTTCGTGCATTTTAGTGATTCCTGCACAGCGAGTTTCGTGGATCCACTGATGTTTTTTTTAGTTTTAATGGGCGCGAAACGCGCATACACACGTTAGTGACTGCGGCGTTGACGAGTTTCGTGCATTTTAGTGATTCCTGCACAGCGAGTTTCGTGGATCCACTGATGTTTTTTTAGTTTTAATGGGCGCGAAGCGCGCATACACACGTTAGTGACTGCGGCGTTGACGAGTTTCGTGCATTTTAGTGATTCCTGCACAGCGAGTTTCGTGGATCCACTGATGTTTTTTTAGTTTTAATGGGCGCGAAGCGCGCATACACACGTTAGTGACTGCGGCGTTGACGAGATTCGTGCATTTTAGTGATTCCTGCACAGCGAGTTTCGTGGATCCACTGATGTTTTTTTTAGTTTTAATGGGCGCGTAGCGCTCATACACACGTTAGTGACTGCGGCGTTGACGAGTTTCGTTCATTTTAGTGATTCCTGTACAGCGAGTTTCATGCACTAAATTCGTATTTTTGGCTATTTTTTGACTAAATTGTACCTTTTGCTGGAATTTTTGCCGAAATTCACATATTTTATGTAAATTTTAGAGGAAATTTGCGTTTTTTACTTTATCCTTACAACTAATTGAGCTATTTTTAACGATGTTATGACTAAATTATTTCTTATTTTTAATTGTTGTAAATGAAATATCTGATTAATTTTCGTAATAAATTTTAGAAATGAAGCGTATTTGTATTAATGCGTTAGTTGGTGTTTTAGTTTAATTTTTAAGTAAGAAAACAGTGTTGAATTGAGGTTCTTTTCTAATTGAGAGTTTTTGTGTCTCCCCCTGTGGGGGATGCAACATCAGTGGTATAGTCGTAAAAAAAAGCAGAGGCCTCACACTCTAAGCAGAGGGTATGCGCTCAAGGCAGAGTGTATATCCTAGAGTGTATGTGCTATAGCTTTCTTGAGAAACACAGGGTGTTTTATTAAAAGTTCCAAAAAGTATATGCCGTATATCCTATATTACATCTCTGGGCAACATACAGTTTCAAGGAATAAATTTCACTTTTTGGACATTGCGAACAGAGAATCTGAAATCTGATGGAGGGGAGGATACGTTCGTTTTGCCCCTCCGCCCCTCTTATTAGTCAGTTCGGAGGATGTATATTTCTTTTGTAGGTTTGAAATTTTAATATTTTTATAGCATTAGATGAAAATTTTCAAAGTTATTGCTAATACATACTTTGAATGAGTTGAATGTTTAATAATAGAAAATCGTTAAAACTCTATGCACTTGTTTGCCGTGGTGCAGAAATATTTTACGAAATTATTGTACCATTAATTTATTGAATTACATGCACTATTAATTTAAATGAAGAATTTCCGTAAAATATATGAATAAAAAAGTTTCTTAGTTAAATTTGCAGAAATTAATGCTATGTGTTTCTGTAATTGATTTCTTGTAATTTTAAGAAACTCGAAATAGTTGTTTAGCGCCGATTTTTGAGCATCAAAAATATTTTTTTTTTTTTCCGTGTAGAAAGGCACTTTAAAAGATAGAAATGACGGATTGATATTAGTTAGCAAGTTGTGAAATTTTGCAATTTTGAAATCGTCTGCTGGATATTCCGGCATCTGGCAAAAAAAAAAAAAAATCTTTTCTTTTTTTTTTTTTTTTTGTCTATTTTTGCTTTGAAGGTTAGATTTCTTCAGAAAAGATTTGCGTTGCGGATTGCATGAGCTTTTTAATTTTACTTACCCATCATACGTAGTATAGGGTAAGTCTTGCAATCGTTTTGAAAATCGAAATTTTTTTTTGACGGATTTACACGTTTTAGATAGTGGAGATTCCGAAAAACATATTTTTATAAAAAAAAATTTGCCGTCCGTCTGTCTGTCTGTCTGTAAACGCTCTATCTCCCGAACGAATTGAGATAGAGACTTGAAATTTTGTATGTAGTTAGTATGTAAGAATGGGACGAACCCTATTTAATACCAGCAACCTCGATTATCCGGAACTATTTTTTTCGGACTCTCGAAAAATTCGTTCTGATGAAAGGTATATAAAAATTTTCGAATTTTTTTGTTCTAAGGAATGGACGTAAAAGGCAATAAAATAACACACATTTTGCATATAGAACGAAGTCAATCGGATTATTAGTTGCCGTGATATTTGTAATCCTGTTTTCCACATTTTTCGATTTTTCATGACCCTGTATTTCATTCAAATTTCAATTCAGAGGTATATTTTAATTGGAAATGAGACGCTTAATCCGATGCAGTTAATTGTTAGTTAATAGAGTTATTATTTTTGGAGTTATAAGGATGTTTCTTTTACGCAGTTCGGTACTACTTGAGTAGTTTGGCGTTTTATATAATTTGTCGATATCGGTAATCAGAAGTTCTTTAATAGAGCATTACTATGTATATTAACAATATTTAAATTTTGTTTATGAATTGCAATGCATTGTATAAATAGTTTTCACGTGTTTTATTTTCATATACATATCCATGATGGGTAAGTATTACGGTGGCCCCCAACGACTAGTTTAGTACTGAATTTTTGATTTTACTTAAGATTTTTTTCGTGTTAATTTTGTTTGTATATTTTAGTTTAAGTTGATTTTTCAAAGGAATTTTGTTTTGTGGGTAAGTTCGAATTTCGTCCTCTTGTTTGAATAGTTTTTGTTCTTGTGTTCTTTTCTGTGAATTTTTAAGTATCCTTTCATAAACTTTTTATTTTAAAGTGTGAGAATCCTCCAAAATCTGTCTCAAAGAGTGAAAGGAATGATTTGCGTAGTTTGATTGAAATGAGTTTTTTGGAGAGAAAATTTGTAAAACTGTAAATCGTAAACTTTGTAGTAGTAAAAAAATCCGATAAAGAAAATTAAATTAAATTCACATCGAAAAATTTGCGTACATTGAAATATTTGGAGCGATATAATTTATAAAAATATAAAGTTTCCAAGAAAAATTGGATAAAGTCGAAAAATCTAGACAGGAATTGTTGTAGAATTTGAAAAATTTGGAGTGACAATTTTTAAAAATCGACAAATTTGTAAAATTAGTTATTATAAACTTTGTAGAAATAGAAAAAAAAAATCCGAAACGAAAAAAATTGAGTGAAAAATTTGCGTTAATTAAATATTCTGAGCGATATATTTTGTAAAAATATGAAATTTCCGAGTAAAATTGGATAAATCTTTAAAAAATCGGGGCAGGAATTTTTGTAAAATTCGTAAATTCTGAAGTGGAAAATATTTAAAATTCGAAAAATCTGGACAGGAATTTTTGTAGAATTTGAAAAATTTGGAGTGACAATTTTTAAAAATCGAAAAATTTGTATAATCAGTTATTATAAACTTTGTAAAAATAAAAAAAAAATCCGGAAAGAAAAAAAATTGAGTGAAAAATTTGCGTTAATTAAATATTCTGATCGATATATTTTGTAAAAATATAATTTCCGAGTAAAATTGGATAAATTTAAAAAAATCGGGGCAGGAATTTTTGTAAAATTCGTTAATTCTGAAGTGGAAAATATTTAAAATTCGAAATTGTTACTTCATAAAAATACAAAAATTCATAGCGAAATTTATGGAAAGATAGAAACATTTTTAGATATGCAATAGTGGAGAGTTAAATTCCTAGAATTAGCAAAAAAAGACATCGAAAAATGTATAAAGTTACAAAAAATTAAACGGGATATAAGAAAGTAAATAGTTTTACGTATACAAACAAATTCTGAACAAAAACGGAATAGACCTTAGAATTGTGCAATTATCGAATCGTCTGTTGAAAAACGCGCGTTGTGATTGAGTAGAATCTGTGGGTTGCTGAAAACTCGGTTGGCGCTCGTGGGTGCTTGGCGCGTGTTAAAAAATCGCCAAAATCAAGTGTCTCGGGTGTTTTAGGAACATGCCAGGTTATTTCAAGAATAAAAATTAAATTTGCTTCATGTACTTTTGATGCTTTCGGTATATCAATGGCTTGTAACATTTTTGTTTGTACGTGAAGTTAATCACAAAACAAAGAAATGGGAGAAATAGAACATGTCAAATTCCCTTTTTTTAAATAAGATAATGTAAATTGCTATTATGCAAACAGTTTTAGAGTACATTAATTATAACATTGATAGTATATGCATTTACTTCAAAATGGTAATAAATTTAATTGATAATTTAATTTCATCAATGACTGAAAATCATAAATTTTAATTTTAACCATGAAGATACTGGAATTTTATATTGTGGCACATACTTTATCAACCTACGATCTTTGATTGCATGTCTAGCCGACACTATTCTATTTGTGCTTTATAGCTTTGTTTTATTGCTGTTCCATACCTCCATGTTAGTGGGGAAATATTGGACATATTTTGAAACTTACAATTATAAAATAGCTATTGTATGTTATGTTTCTACATTATTCATGGAGACAGTGGCGTAGCTAAGGGGGGGCAAGGGGGGCGTCCGCCCCGGGCGCCGAGGCCTAGGGGCGCCAAATTGAGAGAAATTGTTATATATTTATATTGGGGTGGGGGCGCAAAATTTCTTGCTGGCCCCGGGCGCCAAAAAACATAGCTACGCCACTGCATGGAGATTAAAAGTTATTTCACCTTCTATTCTTTAAATTGAAATTTTTGTTTTTGTGTCTAAGTTGATTTTTTTTAATTTTGTAAATAATATCCCACCCCACCCCACTCTCCCCTATATAACTTGTCTATGTTGCTTTTGGTAAGAATAACATACAGAACTGATTTTTACTGTAGCTTTTCATAAAAATTCTTTGCCTTTTTTAAATTTGTTGATTTTACTGTAAATTATCCTTTATTTTTACTTGCCTTGAATTATCCGGTAAATATTTACTTAACTCAAAATTTCATGAAAATCTTTTTCCAAAGTTTGTGCCAACTTGCAGTGTAATAAGCCCACCATTTGTTAAAAAATCAATGCATTTAAAATTGTTCCATTATATGCTTTCAAAGCAATATTGTCCAAATTATCTCCAATTTCAAGAACTTCTTTAATTTATTTAAATTATCTAAAAATGTTGGAATAGCATTGTTTTCTTTGCTTATTATATAATTAAAAGCATGAAGACATTTAAATTTGATTGCTAAAACAGGTGTATAAAAGGATTAAAAGTTTTTAAGACATTAAAACCAGTTTATGGATGTTAAATAAAAATAAAATGTATATCGCTGCTTGGGAATCCGGTGATTTTTTTTTTTCCATTTAATATCTGTAAATTGGTTTTAATGTCTTACTCCTTCACCACGAAAGCCTTTTGCTTGATTTTTAATCCATTCAAACCGGATTTTCAAAGCAGCAAATCTTTTGTAATTACATCTCGAAAATGTTCTAATTAAATGAGGTAAACTTTACAATAAAAAACAACTGTTGAGAATAATGCAGGATTCTGAGTATCTTAAGTAGCACATATACAGGTCGCTATTCTCCAAGGGGTTGGAGCATTTTAATAGTTTTTTACACCTGTTTTGGTAATAATAAATTACAGTAGAACCTCGATCCATCGTTTTTCAAGGGGTGCGGAAAAAAAAGATGAATGCGGAGTACCTTTAAAAAACGAAAATACACAATGTTTATGCATTAATAATGCATGCAATGTATAAGCATACTAATAAATACGAATCTGTTGCTTATTAAACTGAAAACAAAATAAATTAAAGTTATAGAAAATTGATATTTATTTTTAAAAATTAATAATTTGCTTTGTTTTTTGTTCATTTAAAAAAAAAAAAAAATTCAAGATATACTTTTTTTTTTCTGTAATTTTATACGCATATAAAAAAGTTCATACAGTTTTAAATGAATTGCATCAGAGTTGGCACTGGTGACTCAGCTTCATCGGCACGAATGCTATTCTCAGCTTATTCGCTATTTTACGTTTTTGCATTATCATACATTTCTCCTATATTTAGGACACAGCATGTCACGACATCTTGATCAATAGAAACATAATTGCATCCTCTTCAAAAAATTCTTCATCTGCATTATTGTCGCCATCATCAACACAAACAGCGCAAATTATTTTAGGATCAAAGAAGTAATTTCAGTTTGTATGTCATATGTATTCTCATGACTAAGAATTTAATTTCGGTGAGGAGAAAAATTTTACAACGATGAATGCGGGAAAACAACTTTTTGAAGAACGATGCTTGCGGGTTCGGTTAACATTTAAATATAATTTGTGCAGGGACCGTAGAAATAAAACGACAAATGCGGGAACGATAGATCGGGGTTTCACTGTATATCATTTAAGAGTTTAAATCGCAAAAATGAACGGATGAAATTGAAGAAAATAATTTTATTGAAATATCTCTTAAAATTTTACGATTTGTTTTGTGACGTGAGGTATTTAGTCCCAAGTACACAAAATGTGAAGTCTCTGACTTACCCAGTTTTTGTGTATGGACTATGTGATGATCAAACAGATAGAGGACAAAGACGAATAGGGGATCGTCAGATAAACGAAATCCTAAAAAGCTCCGCCAAATTGTCCCAGAAAAATGAGAAATAGTCATTTGACTGGAAAGTGTCTTCCTTGAATTTAAATTAAAACTTTAGAAGCTTGGTTTCACACTTATACTGAACAATCTCTGAAATTTGCTATACAAACACTTGATTTTAACATCGTTTGTCTTTTGGTCAATTTGATTTACGATTCCAAATAGGAAAAAATAATCAGAAGAATAGTTTAAAGCATTATGAAGATTTAAATTTGAGAGCTCCCAATGTTAACTAGTGTGATAATAATGGTGACATACCCGTGAGTTGTCTCTGACATCTTGATCGAAGCACGAACATAAAGTTAGATTTACTCATAGGATATTTTTTTTTCTACTAAACTTTATGTACAGAGTTATGATAAAAATTCTCCCATTTAAAAGTCTGTCTGTAGAACTAGAATTTCCAATGGAACAAAATTTCACTAGTATCTAAAATTAAACTGAAAATTTCAAGTTAAATTAAGAAAAATAAATAAAGCTGGAGTTTGTAAGACCACAAATACCAATTAAAGGGTTAAATTTATTTGTAATACTTGAAAACTGAAATCACACTAGGGTACTTTTTTATGCGTAACATGAACTTCTCGCCATGAGCTGCAGTTTTGGATTACCATATTTGACGCTTCTAGAAATCCATTTCGGTTAAAAATAATTATACGTTACAACTAATCTTTTTTTTTCCAAAAAATTTACTTCAAAAATATATTTTTGATTAAAAAAAATAATAAAGCCTTTTTGTATGTGCTATTTTCAAGAGTTGAAGTGAGTATTGGATTGTCAAATGCTTGCAGTATTTTTGGGTCCACAAAATCTTAATTTGTTATGTTCAGTTTCTTTTTTAATAAAAGTTGTTTGAAACTTTCTAAATTTTATATTAAAAGTAGGTTAACAGCTCTAGTCTTTGACCAATCCACTTTAATGAAACTGTTTATATTGCATCTTATCCAATAAATTGTTGTATGCGGTTTCGTCTTACGCATTAAATTCTTTTTGTTATTTATAGGAGAATAGACAACTAACAGTGTAGCCGAATAAATTATATACAGTATTATTCAGCATGAAAAAACAAAATCGTTATTGTAAACATAATTTTACGGCGAACTGGATATACAAGGCGATCACTTGAACCGAACCGAACCGAAAATCTATGGGCATGTTCAGCGCAACTTGCCGAAGTGACCAATGCTGCCGACCGATTGTAGGGCAGTATGGAAGTGAATTGTGGCACCAATGAAAACTATCCTGATGAATTTTAGCTGACGTCACAATTCGCCTTTATTTTCATTTCGTATTGCTCTACAATCGGTCGGTAACATTAGTCACTTCGGTAAGTTACCGGTAAGTTGCGCTGAACATGCTTTATGTTATGCTAAAAAAAAAAAAAAAACCCTGTCCGTGCGTGACGCTGACGTCAGATCGACAGTGGCAGCATAATATAAATTAAGTACAAACTTAAGATATTTAATAATGTGCTTTAATTATCGAAATTACGAGAATCAAAAGTTGCCAAATGTAGTAAAATCTTTGACGATTTTACAGCTATTAATACTGGCTAGAGTTCGTAATGTGTAAGAACAAACCGAAACTAGTCGTTGGGGGCCACCGTAATACTTACCCATCATGGATATGTATATGAAAATAAAACATGTGAAACCATTTATACAATGCATTGCAATTCATAAACAAAATTTAAATATTGTTAATATACATAGTAATGCTATATTAAAGAACTGCTGATGTACCAATTTCGACAAATTATATAAAACGCCAAACTACTCAAGTAGTACCAAACTGCGTAAAAGAAACATCCTTATAACTCCAAAAATAATAATTCTATTAACTAACAATTAACTGCGTCGGATTAAGCGTCTCATTTCCAATTAAAATATACTTCTGAATTGAAATTTGAATGAAATACAGGGTCATGAAAAATCGAAGAATGTGGAAAACAAGATTACAAATATCTCGGCAACTAATAATCCGATCAACTTCGTTCTATATGAAAAATGTGTGTTATTTTATTGCCTTTTACGTCCATTCCTTAGAACAAAAAAATTCGAAAATTTTTATATACCTTTCATCAGAACGAATTTTTCGAGAGTCCGAAAAAAATAGTTCCGGATAATCGAGGTTGCTGATATTAAATAGGGTTCGTCCCATTCTTACATACTAACTACATACAAAATTTCAAGTCTCTATCTCAATTTGTTCGGGAGATAGAGCGTTTACAGACAGACAGACAGACAGACAGACAGACGGACGGCAAAATTTTTTTTCTAAAAATGTTTTTCGGAATCTCCACTATCTAAAACGTGTAAATCCGTCAAAAAAATTTTTTCGATTTTCAAAACGATTGCAAGACTTACCCTATACTACGTATGATGGGTAAGTAAAATGTTTCGATTTCTTATACTTTAACTTCTGGTTCATGAAACTATCGTGAATATCGTTCGGGTTCGTTTATTTATTAAAAGATATTGTTAGTTTTATGTATATAAGCTGACTGTGCTCCCTATATTTTTTAAATTGGAATATTTATTACATTTTTTTATATTGCTTTTGTATGGATAGAAATTTGTATATACTTTCCAAGAAAAAATTGTTTTTAGTCTAACAATTTTAAAATAGTCCAGGTTCTTGCAATTTTTTTTCGTGCCTTGCATGCAACTAAGACGATATAAATTTTCATAAATTCAAAACTTTTTCCAGTATACAGTCGAGCCTCTATATAACGAAATCCATCGTTCCAGTAAAAAATTCGTTATATAGAGAAATTCGATGTATAGAGTATGATGTTAAAAATAGTATTTAATGTGTAAATTTTGAACAGTTTTTGATCTTTTTAATTAAGAATTTGAAATGTTTAAAAGTATATATTAACCTAACATTTTATTTCTTACTTATTTAAGCAGTTTCAAAAAAGAGAAAAGACATTTATTTGAAAACTTAATGAAAATCAAATAAGGAAGACTTACATAAATTTCAGAGGAAGAAATCTGTAATTTTTTGTTGTTTTGATTTTAAAATTACAATTGTTACGCTCTCAAAAAAAATTCTCAAATTTTAGCAAGGAATGAAAAATTGTAGTTGATATTTTCCTCCATTTGAAGGTCTCTCTTATGTGCTCTCATTGATTTCTCTCTTATATGTGTAACAATTCAATTGACTGTGTTTTGAGAAGGATGTTGAAAGGTGTGTGGGAGGTGGGATGAACTTGTTAGATTTAAAGAATAAGGAGAGAAGTAATATTTATATAAAAAAAAAACCTCTCCACTGAACGATAAATCAAAAATAAGTGATGGAAAATTGATTCCATATGATTTCGAAGCTTTTTTAAAACTGAATAAATTAAGATCAATTTATGAAAAAATTCGTTATAGGGAGATAGATATTTCGCTATATAGAGTCTGTTTTTAATGTAATCATGCGAAAAGGGGACCGTTCTTACTAAAAATTCGTTATATGGAGAAATTCGATGTATGGAGTTTCGTTATATAGAGGTTCGACTGTATTTATATTTTTTTATGAAAAAATACTTTTTGGTGTTAGTGTACAATATTAAAAAATATATATAGTCTGTTTTCAGTTTGAAGAAAATGGGGGTACTTACGTATTAACGCCACCGCAGCAGAAGTTGCGTTCATGCGTCAATAAAGAGCAATCGTATTGTTCGCTCACGCACGAAAAAATGGCGTCAAAAAATAAACCAAAAAAAGCACTAAAATATGGCGTGTCTAAAATCAGCAAAAAAAGGCAACAAGGAATCCAAAAGACAGGCGCGTGCTAACAAGAAGATTGCTCTATATTGGAGCATTAGCGCAACTTCTGCTGCGGTGGCGTTAATACGTAAGCATCGAAAATGGTTTTCACCTATGTTTTGTAATTAGGGAATCCTGGTTGTATTCCCTAGAATTCTTAACTCATTATAGATCGCATTTTTTTTTTAATACTTGACACTTACGATACAAAATTCTGTTTTATTCATATTGATGACTAAGATAAGGGGAAAAAAAGCGATATGACATTATGCAAGATCTATGTTGCAAAAGCGCAACATTAGTACACATAAACTATAATTTGTCATACGAAAACCTTTGAAGATTTACTGTGTATGAGTACATTACATTTACTAGATATACGTTATTGTAATTTGGCTGCCGCAATATATGTATATTGAATTGCTGAGATTTATTTCATTGTTTATAGTGCATCTAAGGAACACAATCCGAAGTTTATCAATAGAAATTTTCAAAACATTTTGCACAATTTCATGTATATTTTTAAATTTTTTGCAACTCTAATTAGTTAAACATTTTTTCTCTTAAGTATAAAATATGTGATAAGTTGTTAAAAAATACATTCACATGCGCGCGCGCGCACACACACACAAAAATGTTGCAAAAACTCAATGTCTGTCTTGAGTTAATCGGAGAACCACTGGTGCAGCCGACCTAATTGTAATTGTATGGCAACCTTGCTACAAAAGTGTCATAACTCCAAATTTCGTTTTTCAGGAAAAACGAAAAACTATTTCCGGCTGTGATAGGCTCAATGGGCATTTTGCAAACATAACTGCTGCCTGATTATTGGATTTTAACTGCACTATCTTCTACTTCAGGGGATTGATAAAGGAGTGTAAAACAGCGTAGAATGGCAGGCATAACATAAAGCCCAATTTTTGAATTGACACATTTGAAGCATGGGTGCAATATATAAATACCAAATTTAGTAGTGTATATTAAGCACGCGTATATAATGCGCACCCCGTACTTAACAGCAATAAAAAGGCGATTTTTTAAAATCTCGCATATAACGAACACCGTAAATTTGATATGAAAATGAATGAATTTCAGTAAAGAAAGTTGAAACGAATATTGCATCAGGCCAAAAACAAGGCGAAAATACATTTTTAGATTTCAGGTAGGGAATGAATGACGGCCGAGAATATCTAATTAGCGTTCACATAATGTTAATGTGTAAATAAGTGCAAGGAGTGAAATAAAGATGCAGTGATACTTCAATTAAACAAGATTTTTCGCGTGATTATGTCTTCTTTGAATACATTTCTTGATTCATATGTACAGGGTGAGTCATAAATATCGAAACAATAGGCTATCTCCTTAAATATTGCCCTTAGACCCATAGTTCCAATTGCGAAAATTCATAAAAAAATGTGAAATTTTTGATGAGATAAATTGCGACTCCATGGGGGGGGGGGGGGGGTCTAGTTGAAAAGTTACAAAAATTAAATTTTTATACGGCCCCCATAGGACAAAAACTCCAATTAGGAAAACTTATTCAGTCCTGAATAAGACACAAAAAGTTGCATCGTCATATCTCCAAAATTCGCAAAGTTATAGCCGTTTAAAAAATTCATCAGATTTTAAGGGACTAGACACAAATTGAAATGCGCGTAATGCAGAAAACAATGTTACTTTAACAGTTCTAGAAAACGTGTAAAAAATCAATTTCTTGAGTTAGAATTTTGATTTTTTTTCTTTTTTTTGTGATAGTTAGCCTTATTATTTGCTAAGAAAATCACATTCTAAAATTTCTCAAACAATTTATAAAAGTTTCATGTGGTTGGTACTGGTTTAAATGGGACAATCCAAAATCGTTATAACTAGTAACATTATTTATCGGATTTCAATTTCTTTCCATTTAATTAAAGATGAAAATCTAATTTTAGTTTTGTTCCAAGGTTTTTTTTATATTAATTTTAAAACTATTAAAAATGTTTATTGAAAAAATAATATAACTTTTAAAAAAATCATATTTTCAAAAGCAAACATTTTTTCAAAAGTAAACATTTTTTCAAATTTGCCGAAATAAAACTAATGTAAAAAAATAAAAAATTACGTGTTTCAAGTTCTTTTTTCTTTTAAAAATTCTTAAAATTTAATAATTTAAAGACAAGAAATAGAGAATAAAAAATTCATTATGCAGAAAAACGAAGTGTATTGTTTAAATGTCCGTCAGTTATTTTTAAAAATGCTTTTTCTAAGATGCAGATTGTCTTTTTTTTTCTTTTTAAATTTACCTCTGACAACATCAAGCTTTTTATCGTCCTCCAGAGAATGTTAAAAAAATCTGTATTCTGGGCCCAGGTAGGGCCAGGACCGAGATGTTACTTTTTTCTGAAGACCCGCCAGGCCGGGCCTAGCTTACTTTTCATAAAGGAGGAGACTATTTCCTTCAACTTAAGTGCACTCTGGATGAAATTTTCAAACCCGGTCTCGACAAAACCCGTATTAAAATCACTGTCTCTGACTAATACGTGCATAAAATAAATAAAATTCGGCTCAATCGAATTTTTTACGAAAAACATAGATTTTAAAATCTTTATTTTACAAAAAAAGAAAAAAAACCCTTTAAAATTTATTTTTTTAAATATATTATTCAAAGGCTAAAAAAAAATAAATATAATAAAAGCAATGAAAAAAATCTGCCTATGACGGAATTCTGCCTTAAACAGAAAATATGTTGATCCATGCAAAATAAATGCAATAGTACCTGAAAAGAAAATAAGCTCCAATTACATCTTCTAAGGAGAGCATCTGTCTATAACGTATTTTTTCTTTCCTATGTGATTCCGTCTTAAAAAGTTTTAGTGTATAACATTTTTCAGAGTCTCCAACGCATGGGATATGGATTAACGATATTAAAATATAAGTGGAACATTTACATATAAATAGAGATTCATTGATAAAATAAATATATTGCAGCCTTTGGCGCTTCTTTAATAATAAGTATAAATATAAAAAAAGAAAAGCTATAAAATTTTTTGGTCAGAACTCCTCCATATGAAACATTTTTTCCCACGCCGAATTAAAAAACTATGTAGAAATTTGCGACTGAACCGGGCTCTGACTTAAACTATTTTCCAGACCGGTCCGGGTTATGATGTTGAAATTTTTTCTGGCTACGCTGAACTTTTCCCCCTATGGGTCGGTTTGGGACCTGAGCCTGATCTAGATATTTTGACCCGGGCAGACGTCTGGTATACCAATTTAGCGTAAAAACTTACGCTGCTATTTTATGTCCAAAGAAAAAGCGCTATCTTAAACCGATTTTTATTAAATTGCAATTTGTGAATGTTCCCTAACAAGCGTTGAAACTGAGTCAAGAAATCTCAGTTTAGAGGCAGGGAAAAGTGGTGTAAGTCAGGAATTTTTGAGGATTTTGGGATTTAATATCTGTGGGATTTTTAGATACGGAGATGAAATTTGTTTTGTTCAATTTAGGAATGGATAAAAAATAATTTCCTAATTGGGAATTTTGGCCTACGGGGGCCGTATAAAAATTTAATTTTCGTATTTTTTTCAAATAGACCCCCCATGGAGTTGCAACTTATCTTATCAGAAATTTCACCTTTTTTATGAATTTTTGCAATTGGAAGTATGGGTCTAGGGGCAATATTTGAGGAGATAGCCTATTGTTTCGATATTTATGAATCACCCTGTATATCATGTGATTACATCCAACAATAAAAAAGTTATTCCGTGTATAACGCGCACCTAGGAATTTTGCCCTATTGTTTTGAAAATAAATTGCGCGTTATACACGAGTAAAACCCTGTATTTCCTTATGAAAAACATTTATTTTTCTATTTCAGCAACTGCCAGTTCTTCTACATCTCTTCCTTGCACTGATGACTTAATCACAGACTTAGAGTATCTACTCAGGCATGCTTTGCATCATGATGTAATTTTAGAGTGCGAGAACAAAACAATCAAAGCCCACAAAAGTGTCCTGGCTTGCAGATCTGGAGTGTTTGAAGGCATGTTTCGAAGCGACACGAAAGAGGCACTCGAGGGCAAAGTTGTCATTCGCGATACCCCTTTCCGTATCTTCGAAAAAGTAATTCGTTACATTTACACGACAGAAATAAAATTCGAAGATTTGGATTTTGCCTGCGAAGTTTATGCGGAAGCGGACAAATATTTTATAACACCTCTGAAAGAGAGATGCAAAGTCTTCTTCCAGGCTTACTTGTGCGCGACCTGTCCAAGAGATGAATTGAGTAACAGGGTGACGGATGCTTGCAGACTTCTTTGTCTGGCTTATAAACACGCTGATGTTTCTCTTCAACACTGGGTAGAAGATTATCTTGCAGATTCTGCCTTACTTGTAACGGCAGAATGGACTAATTTTGCTGGGAGTAACCATGATGTGGCCATCAAAGTATATTTTAAACTTTTGAAAAATGTCGAAAAAGGTATATCAAGTTTTCTCTGAAATATTTTTCCGTTAAGGGACAATTGCTCAGAGAAAAATATTGTTTATGTTTTAATGAAAGTCTATTATATTAATCATTGTTACAAAGGGATTTTATTTCATTGGCATGTCCATTATAATCTGTGTACCAGTAATGGAAGTCTGAAAAAATAATCTTTGTTCTAACCGGTGGCTATCCAGTTATCCCTCTGTAATTAGAGATAGATTATGTTGCGAATCGGCACCTCTTTTACATTAGACTAAAAAAAAGTTTTAAACTAAGAACAATACTGAAGCGACTTTCGCAGCATAAAATTTTAAGAAAAGTACGACTTAAAAGGAAAGTTTTTATGAAAGAGTATTGTCTTATCATAAGGAAGCTAAGGAAGTTTTAAACAAATTCTCATGTTTTTCATTTGTACAACTTTCATTGATCATGATTTCATTGTTAACAGTTCACTGTTTTGTTATATATTTGTTATATTATCTATACCATTTTTTTAAAATTTAGCTTAAAATTCAGTCTTCTTTTACAAAAATCACATGCATGCAAATTTATAATTAATGTTATCGTAAAAAAACTAACACATAAATTTTTTAATTGTATTTTAGGGAATATACGTGGATGATTTTATTTTTTGAGTAAATTTAATTAAATTAGTTAATCTTGGACTTCATTTAATCATTATCAGATTCAGTCATTGATTATTATTTAGAAGAAATTGTATAAAGTTGTAAAGCTCTCAATTCCGTACAAAATGGAGAATAGGTGCAAGTCCTTATCTATAAAAAATTTTCTGTAACTTTAAAGATTTTAAATAAAATTTTACATAAAAAATTGTTTATGCTTGTTTTTTTTTAAAGAACAATAAGTTTAATGGGAAAAAATATTCATTGACAGTAAAAATACGAACAGAAATAACATAAATACCAAGAAGAAAATTTTACAAATCGAGAACCAGTTGGTTGAATGGGATTGGAAATTCTTTTAACCCCTTAAGGGGCGGTGGAATACAATATCCAACCTTCGTTTAACACGTTGACTGACAACTACGATTTAACTCGTAAATTGCGTTCTTTTATAGGACGACAACTACGAGTTATCTCGTATTGTGTTTACTTGCCATTTTTGTCCAGCTACGATTAAACTCGCAATATATCCGTGCTAATATCGATAGATGGTTTCTGGGAAAAGAACAAAAAATCAATGCTGGCTTGCATAAACAGAAAATTTATTAAAAAAACGATCAAAAAATATAATTACCAACTACGAGATGAAGCCAAATACGACATAATTCGTAAGCTTTTTTTTCATTTTATGATTTTTGATGATACCTATGGATTAGAATTAGTTTTTAATAAGATACTGTGACAAAACCAAATTGTTATTTTTGGCCAGATTCCTGAAAATTGCCGTGGCAGTCAACATGTTAATTGAGATTTGCACAAGAAAATTTTAACTAAGTTTTATAACTTTTGAATGAAATTGCTAAACTGTGAAAGTTTTTTACTTCAAAATAAGGAAAAGAAAATTTCCGGTGGAAAATCAACATTACAAACTCAATTACTTGCTTCCGAAAAGGATTAAGGGAATACTAGGAGGTGAGGTAAAAATTTTGACTTCTTTGTTTATACGAATTTTTTAATACAGTTGCTCAACCGTCCAGTCGTGGAGGGGGAAGTAAACACCTCTTACTAATTCCCCAATAAATTGTCGTAGAAGACAGTTAATGGTTACAATTGGAAAAAAAGTATTTTTAAACGATGTACATAAATTTTTTTAGAGGGCTATCTACATATTAAAACGAACCCCAACTTCATTTTTGCCAACAGCTGTAACGAATTCTGACAGTATAAATGAACTCTACACCCTTCAATTAACCTCAAAACAAATTTCCGTGCAATTTGTACGACAAGTTTCCTCGAAATTATTAAAAAATGAGCTTATTTTAGGGACTGTATCCTAATTGAAATTCTGTATTTGATTGTTGACCGAGGGAGCCTTCTTTTTGATCAAGGCATCCTAAAGCGCCACTCAAGAAGTCATTGAAGACAACTAAATTAGAGGACAGCATAAGAAATTTCAAAATATCTAGTCACTTCTATAGCAGATGGCCCCTTAAACCCTCATTTTGTCATTTTAAAAGCATAATTAAAAAATTATTTGAAAGAAAGGTTTTGAAGTTTTGGATTTTCATAAAGCAGAACTTAATAAATCTAAATCCATCAAATACGTTGATACGTTGATCCATCAAATACATTATAGGTTGCAATTTTTTTTCAAATATAAATTTCATAACTCGTATCATAAAATTATAAAAATTGCAAATTCAACGTATTTATGTATGGATATTTTAGTATTATTTAAACATAAAAAAAAAATAGCACATTAGGCATATAATTGCAGGAGATAATAAAAATATTGAAACATAAAAACAACTACCTTTCTATAAAGAATACTTTAAGATAAAAAAGTTTCTGGAAACATTTGGATGTTGTTTAAAATTTTAAACTAATTTAATTTTGATATAACTTGTGCCCCACTTACCTCACATCTATGCTTAGATTTTTGAGTTAATAAAAAATTTTAGTTGTAACTTTATTTTTATTTGGAGGAACATATTTTCAAAGTTTTCTCTTGAAATTAAAAATCCCAAAAACAATTTCTTTAAAATTTTTACATTAAAAATCTGTCCAAATTTTCAGAATATCTATTGTAGGAAAGTTTATATACTTTTAAGAATGGGAAATTGATGTAAATGAAAATATTTCTGATGTAAACGGAATTTTAGTTACTGGCAGAGCAGAATTGTTATTACAACCCATTATTATATAAGCTGATGTAATCATCGTAGAAATACACGGTTTGCTTAAGTTTTAATTCACTTTGTAGTGCTTTATCAGCAAGAAAAATACAATGCATTTTTACATAATTCTTAACTCCCAGACATTTTAAAATTTGTTAAAAATGCATTTTGAACTGCTATAAATGCAACTTTCCTCCGATTAAACATAGCATAAAAGTTATTACATGTATTAATATTTATCAGTCAGGGCGCCAATTCCTATAAAATGCTAAACCTACGAGCTTGGAATGCATCCGACATTTTTCCAAAATTAAATTTTTCTGCATGATTTTCTTTTTTTTTTTTTTGAAAATGTTTTTTAAAATACACATTTCATTTTATATTGTTAAAATCTAATTCAAGTAGGCGATTTGTAAATAAAATTTTAACATTCTAAGTAAAAAAAAAGAAAAAAAAGCATTTAAAAATATTTTCTCCAATAAGAGACTCGATTGAAATATTGTTTAAGACATTATGAGCATAAAAATTATAAACTACATTTTGTACTTCAAAAGGAAAAATTAAACCATTATAAGATTACTCATGAGTCGGTCCGTCTGTATGTCGCAATCATTTTACTATTAAACTATTAAACATGTAAAGTTCAAATTAGCCAGTGTCGAAATTTTGTCGAAAAGGCTATCGACCCATATATTTCTACGTTATTGAGCATTCAGATATTTTTATGAAAAATTTACGGGCCGGGCGTAGTGTGTGTCGGAGTGGAGTCAAGTTAAATTATTTTTGTTTCTAAATTCTTTTTTGTCTATCATTCGAAACACCAAACTAAAAAATATCATGAAAAATTTTTGAAATTTATAAAACTATTGAAACATAATTAACAGTAAGTTATGAATTTTTTTTTTGAAATAATGAAAAAAATTATACGTAGTTAGAGTACCTTTTTAGAAAATTATACCGATTACCCTGATTTTTTTGAGAAAATCTCCTTTTTCGTTACTAAGTCTGATTTCTGGACATTCAGCAATGGTATTGAAAAACGCTGGATGTACTTATCGCAGAAGTATAAAAGCAGTGTTTGATAATTTTCGAAAAAGCATTTTGCTATTAACAGAGGCATTTATCCTTAAAGACGCGGGCTGTAGGATATACAGTCGGCTCTCGTTAATTCGAACTCATCGGGACCACAAGAAATGTTCGAATTATGGAAATATGAAATGAAAACATGCTTAATACGGTACTATTACAAAATAATTAATGTTATCGTGTTTTTTTAAATTTATTTCGTCTGTTATCATTAGAATATGACTTAACTTTAAATTAGAATGTGTAAATACATAAACTAATTAAAAGATAAGAAACAAGCACAATGGAAGAAAAATTTAAAGCGTCACTGATGGACAGACGGGACACTAAGAAAGTGAATATCAAATGTATTAGATTATATGTATACTCGTTCGGAACAATTTTTACAAAAATGAAATAAAGAAAGTTATTCAAATGATCTGAAATCATCGAAATTCTAGTTAGTTCGATGTAAACGGAGTCATAGGAAAATGAGTTCGAATTAACGAAAAATTTTAACGTTATTCTGCCATGAAAATTTCGGGACTTCATGTTTAGTTCGAATTAAGCGAAGATTCGAATTATCCGATTTCGAATTAACGAGAGTCGACTGTACTTTGACTCAGGCGGCGTACTGTATGTACCACCAGCTTTTAACCCTTTATCTACCAACGGTACTTATAAGTACCATTAAAATTACTTATTTTTTAAATACGTCCATTAGTTGTAATACTGTTTAGAATGAGTTACAGATACATTACTTTATTTTGTTCCAAAAGCATTATTGGTTACACAAAACAAAAGTATTTTTAAAAGGATGATTTCTCTTGCCTTTGTATCTTTTTAGCTTTCTTGGCGCTGAGGGTGGGGGATGGGGATTTTTCAATTCGGATATATTTCTATATTTATATTGTAAGAACATCCCATTTGTACGTTTTATAATTCTACAAAATACTAAGAAAACAATTTAAAATAAAAGATTTGAGTTGGATTATAAATATTGCACAAAATCCCTGTAAATTCAAATTTAATTTCTAAATCCTTCAATCCTTTAAAATCCTTCAAAAATTTATTAAATGATTACGTAAATCTTTTAATTTAGTTTAAACAATTTACGTAAAATGCTTTAGAATGTAAAATTTTCATGAGTTCATAATTCGGTAGATAAAGGATTAAAGCCTAGATAACTTTAAATGATATATTTGTATCATGCAAGGATCAGTAGCAGTACAAATCAATACATATCAAGTTGTTAAAAATAGATCAATTGGAATTAATCGCATAACTACCATGGGTATTAGTGGGCGCTTAGTCAGGGAGCTAATGTTACCTGTCGATGTGAAATTATCAAAGGATTGCTAGTAATTGAAAAAACTGTGCGTAATTAGTCGATATACTGTAGAATCCTGGTCATCCGAAAACTGGATTAACCGAAATACCTTAAAACTCCTTAAAAACCTTTTTTAAGTGTGAAAAATTTTATTGTCAACATTGTTTTTCGATGTCAAATGACACCTTTCAACATATTTTAATTTATAATTACTGTTTTATTTGTAAGTTTTAGATCAAAACAATTCCGAATCATTTTTAATGCAGTAAAGAGTTGTTTTTTAATACTTAGTAGTTTTAAAAATTAGAAGCAAAATAAGTAAAAATCAAAACTTTAAAAGGTGTTATTGAACACTGATAGAAATAGTGTGCTAAAAAGCATGTTTTTATGAGACAGTTAACTTACTTATTTCGTCCATTACGTAATTTCTAGCAATTACGAGATTTTTCACAAAATGTTGAGATTTTCTTTTGTTTTTCAACTTTGCGTCGTTTTAATGCTGTTTTATCATGCCACCCTTGTAAATTACACATTTGGTGCTGTTGCATCTTCTGGTATTCATCGTGCCTCGTTGTTCATAAAAGTTTTTTTTTTATTTTTTAGATCGAATAATTTATTCAAAACCGCCTTCACAACTTCCTCCCCCCCCCCCCCCCAAAAAAAAAAAAAACTGCTATAAGAAAGCTTTGTTGACACTTGCGGTTTAATGAAAACCTAAACTAGCATTCTTTTCAGAATTTCTCGCTTTCATTTTAATTTAAAATAATTTTTGAAAAAGATAGTTGATCGGTCTTTAAATGGAAGGGGTTTTTACTTATTTCCTTTATTTAGTTAATTTTTAGGCTACTTACATCTTTGGAACAAAAATTGACTATCTTTCTATTAAAAATTGCAACAATCAAAATTAAGCCCTGCTAGGGATCGATCTCAGCTGGTCTATTCAAGGAAAAGTTTTTAAAACTTAAAAAGCGAGAAATTTGAAAAGACGCTATAAGTTTAACATTAGATCGCAAATGTATTCGTAAGCAGGGTTTTCGCTGTCGCTCGCCATTGCGCCAAATTAGACTAAATTCTTCATTTGGCGAGCAAACAAGCGACTAGATTCGCCAAATTGCTAGTGCTCAATTTGTGCTTTTTCTTGCTTTTATTTTTCGTTTTTTATACATATGTATACATATGTATTTTTAATACATTTGTGGCGGATAGTTGAAATTAGATTAATAATCGGTGTCGCAGTCATAGATTTTTTAAGAACATATTGAAAAAAAGTGGTACATTAAAGGGTTAAAGATATTTTTTAGTACTACATGGCGAATCTATTTTGCTAATACTTTTTTCATTTGGCGAATGTATTTTATTTTTTATTAGCCAAAAATCTAACGTTAGTCAAATGTCAGCGAGAACACTGTTCGTAAGCCTAGTGTTAGTTCTTGTTTCACAGCTTAGTGAAATTACTTTCATAAATATATATAGGACAGTTGCACCATAAAATTTAACTAATAATAACACATTGCTCAGTGGTGCACAAAACAGGAATTTTAATATACATTTGTACAATTAAAATAAAATAAAACTTTCAACGTTTCGCGCCGTCCTCTGCGGGCGTCTTCAGGAAAATATGCCATTGCGGAAGCCATTGCATAATGGAAGGACTACGTCCTTCCATTATCAGGCAATGTGTTATTAATAGTGAAATTATTTTCGTTACTCCAGAAGCTCCGTTGCTCCACTGTTGGCTTTGATGAATAAAAAATGTAACTTACACAAAACTTTAGAACGAATAATCGAGGGTCCCAGGCCCACTATTGACACAATTTGAGAAATAGTGGCTCAGAAATATCTCGAAATTAATAAAATACTTTTTTTTTTAGTTTTCGGCTTATATAGGAAGTTATTTAAAAGGTACTACTTGGTTATCCCGTTGACCAAAAAATTTATCGCCAAATTATAAGATTAAATCCCAATAACGGATGATCTCCAATGTCACACTCAATGACATTAAATACGATGCACATGTTTTATACGTCATTAAGGGTGTATTCGAAAAAACGCTTTTCCACCTTCAACAGCTCGAAATTTTCCTATACAATTTCAGACACATTTTTAAAGGTAGAAACAGGAAACTTGCTGAGGGGATTTTTGAAGAGACTTCTAAGGTGCCCTGTGATGTCATTTTACGCTCAATTGATTAGAATTTGATTTATAAACAATTATCTTATCAGTATGATCCTTTTTTTTCGTTCGCAAATATCCCGCTTCGGAAAAAATCGGCTCAAAATGCCGTTTTTGATTGCTTTTTATGCAATATTTTCTGCATTTATCAAAGAATCGACAATTACTGCACCTTGTGTACTTTCTGAATAAGACAATTTGCCAGTTTGATGTATTTAAGATCAAAAACGAATTTAAAAATAAATCGGAAAATAAGCAGTTTGAATCGAAATACACCCTTAAGTGATTTTTATTTCAACTTTTTATTTGTATTTTTGTTAAAAGTCTACTGATCCTTTTTGTTTTTTCGTTATTTAAAATAAAATTTATGTCAATTTGTATAATTTGGCTATTTGTCGATTTGCATAATGTGGCTAAATGAGTCGATGGGATAACTAACAAGGAAGGTCTCCATACGGGCATACTCAGAAAAATCTGAAAAAATTACAGAATGTTCTTCTCATATAGTTATATATGTTTATAAAAAAAATTTCGGCGGAACCCCCTAATAACGTCCGTAAAAAAATAATAAAAATTTCGTTTATTTGGCGATTTATCTCCGGTTGGCGAAAAAACGAATTTTGAAAAATACGCTTTTACGCTTCGAATACTTTTTAAAGAAAGGACTTTCTATGTTCAATTTATTTAAATAAGTTTAGTTTAAGTAATTTTTGCATTTTTACTTTACTTTAAGTGTAATTTTGTCATATACGGTTATATGTACTTATAAAAAAATGAAATTAATATATTTTATCATTTAAAACACAATTTAAATTGATTAAAATTGTTCCAAATTGAAAAATACACTGTTAAAAATCTGCTGCATTTTGTTGCAACGCACTCCCTTGCTTGTATAGAAAACGGTTACTTGGCCGTGAAATGGAGCTTTCTCATTGGTTGGAATAGAGATATTATATACAAGCGGTGGAGTGCGTTGCAACAAAATGCAGCAGATTTTTAACAGTGTATGACACGATCAATTCACCGTGCTATGGAGCACTCTCATTGGTCAGAAGAGAGATATTCTATAAAAGTAGTGGAGTGACGTTGCAGTAAATGCTGCAGATTTTTAACAGTGAAGTCAATTAAGATCAATTTTCAGATTCGTTAAAATCGTCTGCTTTTGCGAGGAAATGCACTGCTCGCCAAATCCCGCATAGCTTTCAACTTTTCACGCCAATTATTCCAAACTATTTTATTTTTTAACATATCTAATAATGTAATTCCGCCGCCAATTTTCACTGATCCTTTATTACCTACATGAGTAGTTTAATTCGTATTTTTTTCAAAAAATTCTGAGTATGCCCCCAATGGAGACCTTCCTTGTAAGTAGTACCTTTTACCTACCGATTTATGAATTCATCAAAATTTTACATTATAAAGCATTTTACGTAAATTGTTTAGACTAAATTAAAAGATTTTACATAATCATTTAATAAGTTGTTGAAGGATTTTAGAAGAATTGAAGGTTTAATTAATTTTGAATTTACAGGGATTTTGTGCAATATTTTATAACCCCACTCAATTTTTTTATTTTATATTGTTTGCTTAGTATTTTGTAGAATTATAAAATGTACAAGTAAGATGTTCTTACAATATAAATATAGAAATATATCCGAATTGAATAATCTCCATCCCTTTCCCTTATCGCCAAGGCCCCACCAGTGGCCGAGAGGTTCGGACCTCTCAACTGGTAGACGGCAGGTGCTGGGTTCGAACCCAACCGCGGCTGTCGGCCTAACCGTTCGGAGTTTTCGTGGTTTTCTTCGAACCTTGCGTAAATACGGGTTAGGTTCCCTTAGAAAGACCCCCACGAAGGGCATTCCCCCCTGGTCCTATATCCCTAGCGCAGATAATCGGACGTCAAAAATCAATCAAACCCTTATCGCCAAGAAAGTTGAAATGATACAAAGGCAAAAGAAATCATCCTTTTAGAAATATTTTTGTTTTGTGTAACCAATATTGCTTTTGATGCGGAGATAAAGTACTGTATATGTAACTCATTCTAAACTGTATTACAACTAATTGATGTATTAAAAGAATTTTATAGGTACTTATAAGTGCCGTCGGTAGATAAAAGGTTAAAGTCTAATAGCATATAAAATGGCCATACATTGTAAATCAAATTATAGTATTAACGAAATGGAAATTTAAATTCGCTTAACGCTGCTCCTAAATCCAAAGAGGATTTCTGACCTTTTTTTAAAAATTAACTTTCATTTTTGAACACATGAAATTGGCAAATGTTGTTATTCAGAAGCATTTCCATATTTTGATAAACTCAAAAGATCTTCCAAATAAAAAAATACTATCAATTTTTGTGTTGTGATCTGAATTTTCGCAAGCAAAAGCGAGAAGTCTTTGAACTTTTTACTATTTTTAAGATATGTTTTTGGCATAATAATACAGGACTCTATGAAGAAAAATGAACTTATTAAGAAATTGTAAGATTTCCTTTACAAAATTCGAAAATTTATTTTGTTGAAAATTCAAGTTAAGACTCCACAATACTCACTGAAAAAGACCCGGATGATAATGTAAAATGTATAGGCGTTCTTTTCAAATATCTCGCCCAAGTTTTAAATATTTTGGCGTAATTTTTATTGCGTAGGATATCTGAGGACGATTCACAACCGGCCTAGTTTTTTTCTTTTTCAGTTTTGGTTTCAGATAAATAGAACGGGTTTGAACTAGTTATGAATCTGAAACTATCCTAGCATAAAAAGATTATAACCAAAATCGAAAAAGTTAACACTAGGCTGATTGTGGATCGTCTTCAGCTATCCTATTAAAAAAAAATTCATGTCAAAATATTGAAATTTGAGCGAGATATTTCGAACGCCCACATAGAATTTACATTATCATTCGGGTCCTTTTCACTCAGTAGTGTGGACTCTTAATTTTAAAATGTACTTTTTCGTTAAATTTTCAACATTTTGAGCATTTTTTTCTCATTTCTTCTCATTTTTCAATTTTATATTAGCAAGGTAGAACCCGTCAAATTTTGACGAAATAAAATGTTTAAAAAAGGAACCATTTTATTGATTTATAATAAACCTGCAAAATTATGCTTCAAAATGCACCTTATTGGTAAGTCTAACTTTTGAACAAAAAATATTTTAACTAAAGTTAGCAAAATTCTATTTCTATAAAATTCAGCTGTAGAAATCGTTAAAATTAAACTTTAGTCGTACATGTAAGCAGTAAAAAATAATAAAAATGTGTTATTATGACAAAGTTATAAATTAATGCTCTTATGCTAGTATTACAAATTATAAAAAAAAAAAAAAAAAAAAAAAAAAAAAAAAAAATCCAGTTTTGACTCAATTACAGAATTTTTTTTCCCCGTGACATCTAAACCCGACATCATTTTCACCACATCAAAATTTACATATGCACATTTCATATCTTTATCTGTATTCAACTTTTCAAAAAAAATTTAAACTTTATTTTGATCATTTAGATTGAAAACTTGACACAAGCGCGTATTTAAATTTTTTTCATTTTAATAAAAAAAAAATGGCAACATAAAGACAATATTTCCCCCCCCTTTTCCTTTACTTTTAATAGAAATGGTGTACTCCTGTTGCCATGATTAATAAAACGGTATTTAAAAACTACAAAAAAAAAAAAAAAAAAAAAAAAAAAAAATTAATATATATATAAAAAAAAAAAAGATACATTTTTCAAATAAATTGCATTTAAAAGTATATATTTTTCCCTAAACGACGGTGTAAAAGTTAAAAATGTACGTTCTTTAAAAATTTTAAAAAATTGCAGTTGCAAAAAATGCAAAACCAAAATTTCATTTAAAATTTGAAAGTGTTGCCACTCGCAAAATGACGTATGCGTTACGCACAGATACGTTTGGCCTTTATAATATAGATAGATAAGTTGACATTGATTTTATCGGAAAAAATTAGTTTTAATAGAATTGCTATATTTACGTAAATTAATGTGGACTATATAACGAAAAATAAATTGAAATGTATTAATTTTCTAATTTTAACTTATACATATTTTATTTTTTTAATTTTTTAATTTTTGACTTAAATAAAATAAAGATTAAAATTAACAAAATGTTTAATATATTTTCATGATATTAATGATTAGTAGATGGCAGCACTACAGTTTAATGAGAGCAACGGAGAATTTTACAGAACACTATTACATTTCGGATATTTTTTGACATCGATAAGATCGCTAAGACTTTTTATTGGCGGGGGAGAAGACCTAAAATTGCCAAGTCAAATTTTCACATTTGCCAACTCGTTTTATAATTTTGCCAAGTTACCACATTTAGAAAATGTAATACAGTTTTTATTTGTAAAAAGTTTAATAATATTCCCAATTAGATTTGTAACTTTTGCAAATTATATCAAAAATAGGAAATGCATTGCAGTTTTTATTAAAATTTTAATTAACTTTGCCATAAAAGTCTTAAATTTGCCAAGTGTGACAACATTTGCGAATGTTTGGAGGGAGGGAGGCTCCCCCCGTCCCCCCTTAGCGAGGCCCCTGATTTCTGAAAAAGAAACCGCCAAAGAATTTTAAATGTTAAAATGAGAGTAATAAACAACTTATTTCGACTTTGAATTTCAAAATAGTATGTGTCAGAAAATTTTGTTCAATACACCAATTTCGACGGTATTTATTGCGAAAACTTCTATAGTTTTCGAATAATGCAAGTATTTCTTTGAAATTTCAACTGCCAATTTGATACGTTTGCAAGGAAAAAAGTATTTAAAAAATGTCTGAAAATAACCTGTTAAAATGGCCGGTTAAGCAAAGCTCAAGCTTTAAAATATAATAACCAGAAAAAAGTTGTGTCAATGAATGTTATTAAATATATTTTAAAAAGTATATTTGCTACTTTTCTAGAATTTATAGCATTTTTATTTTCTAAATTTGATATCCAATTAGTTATTGTTAATAAATTAAATCAGAAAAGTACAGTGCTGTTTTTTCCCCTTCATAGCTATAATACCAAATACCACCATACCATATATCCAATACCATAAATGTTCTATGGAAATTTATTCACATTAATGTACATTGCGGGATAAAAATATTAATCTGTGATATAATATTTGTAAATTGCGGATAATTTCAGATTCTTCAAACTAGCTTATATTTATTTTGTTTAATGTTAGATGGCAGCACCAAATCATAATCGTATAAAATGGGAATCTATAGCATATTTATTCGGCACTAAATAACTTTCTGCTTTAAAATCAATTGAAAAATGTAAAAGAAAAAAAAATCAAAGAAAATTAGTCTTTTCCTATATTAAGATGTATTTTAGAACGTATTTTCTAAAATATACATTGATAACTTATTGCAAAAATTTTTAATTAAAAAAAATGATATAAGCGCTTAGTGTTTTAAAGGTAATTTTGCAAATGTCTGTTTTTTTAATATTTCATTGACGGTCTATTTGTGCTACATTATGTGTGTTGCTTTATATTAGTCATGTGACTCGCGGGCCTCACTTGAGCCGCCGATAACCGCAAAATTTTTTTAATAAAAAAATGACATAAACACTAAATTAGTGTTTTAATAGGCAATGCAACTGTCTTAGTTTTTTAAAAATATTTTATGGACTTTTTTTTGTGTTGCATTATATGTGTTGCTTTATATTAGTCATGTCAAAGACGTTGCTTGCGGGCCATACTTGGGCCGCCGCCGATAACTTATTTTTGGCCAACTAAGTTTTTTTTGTTCTCCCTAAGTTTTTTTTTTCACTCAATGTTTGGTGAAAAAATACTTTGTTCGAACACATTTGCTCTAAAGGGCTGTCAACAAATGATGTCACGAAATGATGAGTGGAGTTCATGAAATTGTGACAAGGGAGTGTGAGATGATAGAAGTGACATCACACATTTTGCTTAAAATAAAAAGAAAAAACATTAAAGTCAGCCGATTAAATTTTAAAATTATAGCGGCCATTTTCAACATAGTGTCAAGTCCGTTACCAATTGTCAAGTCTGTTACCGCACGTTTTTTTAATGATTAGCATTTTTTTTTCACCGTTCTACTTTTATTTTTTTATTCAAATAAGAAACAAATATGCGATTTCCTTAAAATTTAATTATTTACATGAATACATATTGCAATTATTAGAAAAAAATTTTGTATGATTTTCTATGTGATCAAAATCTTGTAGCTAAAACTGTCTCTCATTTCAATTTAAGTATTGATAAATATCATGTTTTGAAATTTAGGGACATAAGTCACTTCAAAGTAAGTTGATTTTAGGAAATTTAATAAATTTAAAGCTGAGTATTTTCAGTAATTTTGTATGGTAACGGATTTGACAATTTGCGTTACAAGTCAACTTTAAATAGCATTTACATGCAATATTATAGGACAAGGTGCACAACCAATTTTTTTATGTACCTTAAACATTTACTTTAACACCTGTCTCCATTTTTAAAAGAAATTATTAAGTTTGAAAAATAAAATTTCGAAATGTAAGCGAATGGTGAAAATGGCAAATAGCATTTTTTGTTCCTAAAGTAAAGATAAAATTTAAAAACAAATATACTGTTAAATTCCATTTTATATTCCGAAATACTACTATTTAATTGCTCTTTCATATAAATATTGCATTACTATTGTGTGTTAATTATAATTTTTACTGTAAACCTTAATCTTAATTCATACAAAATAAGTAAACAGATCCTTTTTATCGTTATTCACACAAAAATCATTAAAATACACAGTTAAAGTTTAAAAATAAAATATGAAATATCATCTATAATGTAGTGCCTTTTTTTTCTGAACTGCAAGTATATGTGTACTAGTATTAAAAAAATGCTCTAACGAGCACAAAAAAAAGGTTAATATGTTTTTCAGTATAAAAAAGGATTTGACAAGTGCTTCTGTAAACAATTGAGCATGAGGAAGGACTAGGGATCCCTTCTTGGCTACAACTCACTTCAATGCCAACTTTGAAAAAATCACATTTGCACTTTTTCCATATAAAAGAAATCAGTCACAGTTACTATAAAAAATGTGCAGTGTAAAGACGTTAAAAGTAAAGATGCGACTTCATTAGACATAAATGTAAGGCAAGGAGACATAGGGCCAAAAACCTAGTATCACATTCATGCACTGCCACTAATCACGTCCGCAGAGTAGAATAGCTCAGAAAATGTATTTATAGTATACTGCAGAGTGAACAGTGCAGTTAACACGTAAAACTCGGTGGGAAGCTCTACTAAAGTACCGCAACATTCTTTTATGTGGAAAAAGTGCAAATATGATTTTTTCAAAGTTGGCATTGAAGTGAGTTGTATCCAAGAAAGAATCCCTAGTCCTTCCTCATGCTCAATTGTTTACAGAAGCACTTGTCAAATCCTTTTTTATACTGAAAAACATATTAACCTTTTTTTTGTGCTCGTTAGAGCATTTTTTTAATACTAGTCATTTAATTTTTTTTTTTTTATAAAAACTGAAGATTTTCTAATATCTTAAAAATAAAAAAAAATTGCTGCTGTAAAAAAATTATAAAATGATGGCAGCAGCAGAAAATTTTGACGTATTGTTATTATTGAACAACATACATCTGACTTGTGTGCTACACATGAAAGCCTGCTTAAAAGTCATCGTCAATATGCAGGAATGAGATAGCACAAGGAAATTTTACTGCACAAGAGAAGTACAACCGGAAGCTCAACACAAAATGTGTGGGCAATGGAGCCAACGGGATTTGAACCCACAACCCCCTACGCTCGCAAGCGATTAGCGGCATGGTGTCTTAATCACTCGACCACGGAAGCCCTTTTTAATGTATTAGAATAAAAAAGTCATTGCATGTCGTTGCATTGCCATATAAAATGCATGATATGAAAAATAAACCATGGAGTCGAACGAAAAATAAATGTGTTCACAATTTTATTCAAAGAATTGAAAACTATAATAATTAAATATATTCAAGGTACTTTCTCGAATGGAACAAAAAATTGTAGAAATTGAATAATTCTAGAAATTGAATAACAATTAACATAAGAATATTCCCGAAGGAATAAGAACTAAACACAAAAGCATTTCTAAGCAAAAACGAATTTACGCAACTTGCATCCAATGGGATGTAAGTACCACTACCCGCTAAATACGTTACCACGAGACTCCCAGTATCCCACCAGAGATGCTGACAATTTTAATATAGTACTTATATAAATACCTATATAAGTTATGTGACTGTCATGAGGAGCTCCCGTCTGACTGTTTCATTTTTTATATGCCATGTGGCTATTCTGCTACTTTTATTTTAACTAGCTCAAATGGTTCAATCGAGAAATAGGTTTCCTTCGCCATTATTTTATTTTAAATATAAAGCTGTCGCTGACTTTATTTAAAATACATAACTTTCATTTTAAAACACATAAATTTAAAATATATTTATATCAGATACATTTAAATTATTCGTTTTTCTTTCATCTTATTAAAAATACTATAAGTAAATAAATTAATGTACTTTTTCAGTAATTATAGATGACGAAAAAGTTCTTGGCGGGAAAAGAAATTTTGGCAATGTATATTCTAGCAATCTATTTACTGTTTCATATACACAAGCATTTATTTTTCTGATGTCAGTACAATGTATTTATGGTACTACTTGATTGTCCTGTCGACAAAGAACTATACAGAAACTGTAAGATAAATGCCAATAATGGATGAACATAAATGTTACACCCACTTGACATTAAAAACTATATACTTGTTTGTTGAGTCAACAAATGATTTTAAATTCGATTATTTATTTGTATTTTTATTAATGTTTTACTAATTTATTTGTTCTTTTGTTATTTAAAATAAATTTTATGCCAATAAACGAATAGCTCATGATATTAAGTGAGAAAAATATAATATATTTTATTAATGTTATTTTATGGTTATATGCGCCTACATTTTTTGTCTAAATAAGAAGCATTTGACTCCTTACAAACTTCCGCTAACATTGATATGTTTTATGTCCCTTAATAAATTCTATTAATACATTTAAAACACTTTAATGTTATTCACAAATGCGATATCTTAAAAATATCTCTTTATGGTTTGATTTAATAAATTCTGGATTAAATTATGAAAACTTTTATTAGTATTACTAGCATACCCAGCCCGCTTCGCCGGGCTTAATTTGAAGGTTTATTTAATAATTTATGTGTATGGTACGCTTCCCGGACCATCGGCACTCCACGTGCGTCGGGTGAGCGTCAGAACAAACTTTCAGCATATACATATGGGTGGTTGTACTTGAATGCACAGACCTGCGCGTTTTTTTCTATCTTGCTTTTATACCTCTGGACCGAGTTGGCGCATTGCCAAGATTTGCTTCCTCTGGACCGAGTTGGCGCATTGCCAAGATTTGCTTTCCCCTGTGCCTCAATTAATTAATTAATTAATTATCCTCGGAATTCCTTTTATTTATAGAGATTTTATTCGAAATCATCTAAATAAATGAAATTTTATATTTGGTACATCTATATGCCATAAGTAAACGTCATAAACAAAATAATCCCTTTCGTTAGGGATTTTTTTTTAAGCTAAATTCATTAATTTTCTAAACTTAAAATTTTAGAATGGCAACATTTTTCTTTTTGAGTAAACTGGCGAATAGTTTGGCGATTTGTATAAATTGATGAAATTGGTCGACCTGATAATCAAGTAGCATCGTATGTAATGTAAATAAACCAAGTACGCATTTTTGGTACACATATCATATACGCACCACATTGGCGTGATTTCTGCTAATGTCATATACGTATCATCGAGGTATTTAACTGGTGCATCGAGGTATTTAACGGATGTTATTGTTTATTTATTAATAAATTGGGTACCACTTAGTATCCCGTTGACCAATTTCGCCAAATTATACAAATCACTAAACTAATAGATAAATTTTGCATATTTACATAATTTTTTTTATCTTAAATAACGAAAGAACAAATAAATTAGTAAAACATTAATAAAAATACAAATAAAAAGTCGAAATAAAAAAGGTGACGTTTTAAGCATGCATTTCGTGACAAATATCATTGAATGTGACATTCACGGTCAACCATTATTGGCATTTAATATTGTCATTTGGCGATAATTTTTTTGGTTGACGGGATAACCAAGTAGTACCATAAATTGTTTATTTACTTTTATTTCTTTTCTAAATTATATAAATTGTTTTATTCTATAGTTCTTAAATAAACTTTTTTTTATTTGTTATTCCCTCTTAAAAATATATATGTAGGTGATATTATAAAACAATATTTTCGTCAAACTGGCGGCAGAAAAAAAACGCGCCAATGCGGTTCCTTTATGACATTTGTGCCGCACTTTTTTTTTTTTTTTTTTATAGAAACAGGAATAATTTATATGGAAAACAAAATAAAAAGTTCATCGGGTTTTTTTCAGAGCTATTTATATATTTTGGCATTATATCCTCCCTTTTTGAAGTCAGAATAGCACCAAGCTTTGGCAAATGGATGAGTGTTAATCTGACCCTCATAACATTAGTAATAATTGATCTACAATCATCTAACGTACCTTCAAAAAAAGCTGACACATTCTCACGTCCGAATCATCTGGGAGTGCACCGCTCCTGTGTCGCGCCAAACCGGATATATTACCGGTACATCCTTCCCTTACGTCACAAAGGCTCAAATATATGTTTTTAAATATTTAAAACCATATTTTTACGCTTCTTAAAAGAATCTGCTAAATGGTCTTTCGGCGCCAATTTGTATTTATTCGCCAAACGCACCAACAGAAACGAAATAATGAACTCTTTCTTCCCTTAAATGTTGCCCTGATCGCTTAAATTTGTTGATTTCGTTATGTGAACCTTCAGATTTAGTAAGATGCGCAAGTAAATAAAATTATGAATAAAGTATCATATTACAATGCTTAGCATAAATTTAAGGGAGACCAATTTGGTTGCCAAAGGCGGCTAGTAGCTTAAAAAAATAGGAATTTAATTATCTGAGCGAAGCAAATTCTTATACTCAGAGTACGTAACGATATTAAAAGTAAAAAAAAATTCTTTCGTCAAGCAAATCTCAAAAAGTACTTGTCGGATTTTGATTCTGTTTGTACCACTAGGTACCTATGGAGGTAACTGGTAAATGCATCGCCTACGAAAAATTAGTTCCAAATAGTTTAAAAGATATATTAAAAAAAACTGATAAAAAAGCATAATTTATTTGCATACGTCACAGAAATTTGGTGTGCGTCATTTTTCACCGGCTGGATATTTTTGTAGAGAACCGAATCAGAGTGTATGGAGTAAATAGTAATTGTTTGAGCGAAGCGAAGACTAATACACATAGTACGTAATGATATTAAAAGTTAAGCGTAATTCTGTCGGCAAGCAAATCTGAAAAAATACATGACGGATTTTGAATTTGATTGTACTAGAAGATACCTATGAGTGTAACCTACTGAATGCACCTAATCTCAAAAATTTGTTCAAATAGTTTAAAAATTATATTAAAAAAACTGATAAAAAAGTCGATTTATTTGCATACGTCTCAGATATTTGATGTACGGCTCTTTTCACTGGTTGAATGTTTTTGTTACATTCCAGAATTTGAGTGCATGGAGCAAAGAAAATACGCAAGCAATTTTTATTTAAATACAATAAAACATATTTAAATTTAAGAAACAAATTGGAAAAGAAATCTGTTTTATTATTATTATTATATTATTTATTTAAAAGAAAAAAGCCATAATACTTAGTGACTTAATATTCGGGGTTTTGCGATAATTTTTATAATAACATTTTGTAATCGCATCTTTTGCTTAGCATTTTACATATTTCACGCGTGCAAATTAGGAAAAAATTCTTTCGTGTTTAAATAAAATACGAGTTTGACATGAGAGCTTTAGATATTACTTTTAATCATAGATTATATTCTGTTATTTTGTTTACATAGATTACTTAATATTATTTCTCATTAAGCAACCTGTGTTCCCCGGTGATCATTGCTCTATTGCACGCAGTTTATTATGGCTACATTTTATGAAAACATATACATGACGCAGATGTCACACATGCACCAAGTTGATGCGATTGCAACAAGATGGCGATTTCATGTCTCACATGGCAACCCGTTTATTTTGTTCCATCACTTTATTTAAAAAATAAACAATGGTGTAAGCAATAAATATACAGTTATAAATAATAAACATAATAATAAACAGAATAAAAAGTATAAATATGACTGTTGCGTCAGTGACATAAATTGAATTGAACTGAACTGAACTGATGTTTTTCCTCGAGAAAGAAACAAGCTTTTCTGTGATTCCATTTTCTTTTTTTATGTTTTAATGTTGCGTTTCTGTGTGATTGTGAATTAAATGTCCTTTTATTTAAAATTGAAGTCTTTATTCCTTTTAAGACAGCTATAATATATCGGGTAGATATCCGTCAATGAATCCTCATGATATTTTGAAAAGAATATTATTATTTCTGACCCGTAAAACAGAGTTTTCGGTTGTTAACGTAAAATTTGGCGCCCAGTGCGGCCTACAAACCGTGCGGCTCGACGGTTTGTAGCTGAAAAGATTAGATCACGGAAACTTTTAAAATGGAACCATTGAAAATTAAAAGAAAAGGATTAAGACTTTCATTTAGTACCTGTGTGAACAAACTAGATGCTGAATTAAAAAAAAGCGATCCCGACTTGAAGATTATTGCAGTATTACAGGCACAACTAAAGGACAAATTTAAACGACTGGAAGATAACCAAAATTTAATAGAAGATAAATTTTTAGAAACAGAAGGCATTGAAAAAGATTATGAAGAAGATTTTATTGCTGCAGAAAAATACCGTGATCAATTTTCTGAAATGATAATGAAGTCTGAAAGTCTGATACAAGAAAAGAAATTGCCGCAGATGACAATTACAGAAAAAAGAAGATTTAAATTACCCAAAATAGAACTGCAAAAATTCAATGGTGAAGCGAAAAATTATTTAGCGTTTTGGTCACAATTCGAGAAAATTCATCAGGATGACACTTTGCCTGATGAAGATAAGTTTCAATATTTATTATCAGCAATAGTTCCTATGTCAAAGGCTGCAAAAGTAATAGAAAGCTTTCCCCCAACAGCAGCAAATTATCCCAAAGCCATAGAGCAGTTAAAAAATAGGTTTGGAAGAGAGGATCTCTTGATACAGATTTACGTTAGAGAACTTTTGTCTATGGTTATGAAAAATGCTGTTTCAAATCGAACAAGAACTGATTTGGTTGGACTATATGATGAGCTTGAATCAAAGCTGAGAGCGTTAGAGAGTCTAGGATGCACTCAAGATAAATATGGTGACTTTTTGACTCCTCTTGTTGAATCGTGTTTGCCAGAGTCAACTTTGATTGCTTGGGAAAGACAGCGCAGTGCTGAAGATTTCGGAAAACGATCGTTAGAAAAATTAATGTCTTTTCTCCAGAAAGAAGTACAAGGACAAGAAATGCGCTTGCTCGTACTGGGTTTGGAACTACACAAAAGAAAGACACCTGTGAAAAAGCAGAAATTTCAACAGCATCTGTCCTTGTGAGCACTGCGAATGAAAAAAGCGGTCAAGGTAAGAGAATTTTGCATTGTTTATTTTGTGAGGGACGACATGCAAGTCAAGACTGTTTTTCGTCAAAAAGGATGCCGTTAGAAGACAAGCGGATTATTTTGATGAAGAAAGGCGCTTGCTTTTCTTGTCTTAAAGTGGGTCACACATTTATATTTTGTAAATTTAAGCCAAAGTGCAAATTATGCGATAAAAATCATTATCTGTTGATGTGTCCAGATCGAGATAAGATCACGAAAAAGGAAAACCAGACTAATGCAGAGACTTGCAATGCCTTAGGAAATAGTTGTAAAACTGATAATGTATATTTGATGACATTAATTGTAAAAGTGAAAGCTCAAAAACGTGAGCTTAAAATCAGAGCTGTTTTGGATACAGGATCTCAGAACTCATATTTGAGTAATAGAGTTATTAAAGATTTGAATTTGAAACCTAAGCGCAAGGTAAAATTGATTCACAGGCTATTTGGGGGGAGAGTAACTGAACCCCGCTCTTATGAAGCCTTTGATGTAAAGATTTGTAATTTGAAAGATACCTTTTCCTTTCCAATTGAAGTATTGTCTGAAAATAAAATTTGTGGTTTCATACCAAGAGTACCTGATAGTACGGCAATACGTGAGTTAAAGGAATCGGGAATTGAAATAGATGATTTTAAAAAACTTGATTATGAAATAGATATGATTTTAGGAGCTGATGTAGCAGGATATTTGCTTACTGGGAAATCAATTAAATTGAAATCGGGTTTAGTTGCAGTAGAAACAAAGTTTGGCTATTCCTTGACAGGAAAAGAAAAAAGACAAAAGGGAAGTTTAAAAAACTTTACAGCTAAAAAGTTAGAAAATCATAAGCAAGAAAATATAGAGATAGTTCAAGATTGTCGAAGAAGATTTCCAGAATCTCCTAAAAATATTATTACGAAAAACGATGGACAGAAAAGCCATGGTCTCGCCTTCATATAGATTTCGCCGGTCCTTTTCAAGGGAAAACTTTTTTCATTTTAGTTGATTCTCACTCCAAGTGGCTAGAGGTTGTACCAGTTTCCTCCATGTCGTCATCGGCTGCCATTGACAACCTAAGATCTATTTTTGCCACTCATGGACTTCCAGATTCAGTCGCATCTGATAATGGTAAAACGTTTAGATCCGCTGAATTTCAACACTTTTTAAGACGAAACCAAATTCGACCTATTTTTGTAGCTCCCTATCATCCATCCTCCAATGGCCAGGCAGAAAGAATGGTGGCTACTACAAAGCACGCTTTGAAACGGATCATTCAAGGTAACTGGAAGACTCGCCTAGCCAGATTTCTGTTTGCTCAGCATACCTTACCATGTACCACTACTGGTAAATCACCGGCTGAAATTCTAATGAATCGTCGTTTAACATCATTGTTGGACAGATTACACCCTGATCTCAATAAAGATATGAAGATCAAAAAAGAGAAACTAGCTGAGGCAGACAAAAACAAACGACTACGACAATTTCAAGAGAACGATCCCGTGTACATTCGCAACTACAGTTCAGGGCCAACTTGGATTCCAGCAAAAATTACAGAAACTACAGGGCCATTATCCTATAAAGTTCAAGATTTAGTAGACGGTATTCTTCACAATCGTCATGTTGATCAGGTTCGAAGCCGTGTACAAGATGCTGAAACGTCTACAGAGCCTGCTGTTATTCCACCTTCGCCAACTCCAGAAAATGATCCAGTTACACCCGATTCACCAACAGAGTCCGATCCTGTGTGTCAGCCTGAAACTAAGAAACCAGATCTTCCTACTCTACGACGCTCTGAACGCTCCCGAACCTCACAAAAACATTTAGAAGATTATATCCTGTATTCCTAGGGGGAAGGAGTGTTATGTATTTACCAAGCCGTTAGAGATCGTGAAAAAAGGACTACAACTTTCACTCCCATGCTTTACTCCCATGATGCTTATTATTATTCTCATATTCTATGTTCTTGAGATGTGTGTAATTTTTGTGCGTGAAGTTATGTGATGTATCGTAATAAATGTATGTTAATTATTATTAGCGTAATATAATTCGGCGGACCCGAACACAAACATGAAACTTTATTGAGATCAGGGTGTAATCTGTCCATTCCCAAGGATGTATAGGAGCTTTGTCAGGAGCTTTGGCACATATTGCAAGTCTTAACGGTATTCTCAATGGCACTATCTATGTTAGGCCACCACACGTAACTACGCGCCAGACCTTTCATTCTAACTATACCAGGATGTCCATTATGAAGGAGCACGAGAACTTGATTCTGGAGTGCAGTAGGTACGACAACTCTACTACCCCATAAGACACAATCTTGATGAACACTTAGTTCATTACAACGATTAAAGAAGGGTTTGAATTTTATGTCGGTCATTTTGGCAGGCCAACTATTTAAAATCATCAAGGAAATTCTGGATAGTATCGGATCTTTTTTAGTAGCCGAAGATAGCAACTTGGCATCGAACTGCGTTACAGGACATGACTCTAGCAACAGAACTTCAGTCGGGGCAGGAATATCAAGTTCAGGAGTGTGTAGAGGTAATCGGCTTAGAGCATCGGCATTAGCTATTTCTTTACCTTTCCTATATTCTATTTCATAGTCATATGCAGCTAAAATTAAACTCCATCTAAGTACCCGGGGTGAAACCATTTGTGACACCGGTTTATTTGGATTGAAAAGTCCTAAAAGTGGTTTATGGTCAGTTATAATTTTGAATTTATGCCCCTGAAGATACTGATTAAACTTTTTGACAGCTGAAATTATGGCAAGAGCTTCCCTATCTGTCTGACTGTAATTCCTTTCTGGTTTTGACAATGTACGAGAATGGTAAGCAATGGGGGATTCTTTACCACTAGGTAAAACATGGCTTAAGACGGCCCCCACTCCCTTAGAGGAAGCATCGCAAGTTACAGTTACCGGAAGTGTTTCATCAAAATGTGTTAACACGACATCTTTTTTTAATAACTCTTTTGCTGCTTTATAAGCCTTATCATGCTTAGGCGTCCAACGCCAAACTCTGTCATTTCGGAGTAACTTGTGCAATGGTTCTAAGCAATCCGATCTATTTTTTAGAAAACAGCCATAAAAATTTAGCATTCCTGAAAAGGCTTGCAATTCAGTTTTATCTTTTGGAGTTGGTGCCTCATGAATAGCCTTCACTTTATCAAAACTCGGTTGAATACCCTTCCGATTTACACGAAATCCCAATAATTCAATTTCGGGAAATGCAAATTTACACTTTTCACGTTTAAGATGAATTCCAGAATCTTGCAAGCGTTCTAGAACTTGCTTTACCTTTAAATTATGGTCTTCAACATTTTTTCCTTGAATAAAAATGTCATCTAGGTATGGCAGTACGCCATCAATACCCGCTAGTACTTCTTCCATTCTTTTTTGGAAAATCGCCACAGCGACAGAAACACCAAATGGAAGCCTATTAACTTTGAATAATCCCTTATGGGTATTTAATGTTAGTATTCTGGAAGTTTGATCATCAACCGGAAGTTGCAAATATGCTTCAGAAAGATCCAATTTTGAAAAAACTGTACCACCCGTCATAGTAGCCAGAACTTCATTTACCGTCGGAAGCGGATAAGTAAACGGTTTTACTGCCTGATTTACCGTGCTACGGTAATCGCCACACAGTCTGATATGACCATTTTTCTTTAGAACCGGAACTACGGGCGTTGCCCAATCAGAATATGAAACAGGTTCTAAAATTCCTTTTTTAACCATTTCATCTATTTCACTAGTTACTTTATTTCGAAGGGCAAAAGGCACATTTCTAGCTTTTAGAAATTTTGGTGAACACTTTTCATCAATTTTAATTGATACCGGAGGCCCCTTAAATTTCCCCAGCGATTCATTAAAAACATTACGGTATTCGTGTAATATAGAATCTAAAGAACAAATAGAAATTTTATTAACATTTTCATTAGAAATTAAATTTAAATTCAAGGCATTAAACCAACTCCTGCCTATTAACGATTTACCTTTCCCCTCAACAACTAAAAGAGGTAAATTAACATTACTAGACTTATAAGTAACATTAACATCAAAATATCCAGCAAGATTTAATTTCTCAGAACTCCATGTTTTAAGAGATTGATCCGAAACAGAAAGTAAATATGGAGGTTTAACTGGCCATAATTTAACATAAGTATCATAACTTATAATAGAATGCAATGACCCGGAATCAATTTCCATTTTATGTGGAATTCCATTTAATTTAACAACTATATCATAAGGGGGTAATAAGTAACAGCACTTACAGAATTTAAATTATTAATGCAATTATATTCATTATCAATAATACCTGACTTACCTGAATCGAATTTTTGCACCTTAGATGTTTTGGTTCCCTGTTTATTATTTTTTTTAGCATTACAAACTTTCGCGATGTGGCCAACACGACGACAGTAATTGCACATCGCTTTAATAAACTTACATTCACCATAGGGATGATGAAAGCCACATCGGTAACAGGGATTTTTCTTATTTTGCTTACCTTTACACTCCTGAACTTTTTTACCCGACACTTTCGGTTTGACGTAATTTACGGTACTAAGTAGCGTACCTCGAATTTCTGTAGATTGTTTCACAGCAGCTTCTCCTGCCAGAGCTAAATCTAAAGCCGAAGTCAAAGTAAGTCTAGGATCCGAAAGAAGTTTTCGTTAATTTCTTCGTCAAGAACACCACATACTAATCTGTCACGAAGCATAGAATCCAGTTGAGTTCCAAAGTTGCAATTTTCGGAAAGTCTTCTCAATTCGGCCATAAATTCAGAAATAGTTTCATTTTTCTGCTGGTCTCTTTTGTTAAATTTAAATCTGCATAGGATTTCAGAAGGCTTAGGTGAGAAATGTTCATCTAATTTTACCAGCAAGTCGGCAAAAGTCACGGCATTTGGGCTATTAGGAGTGCACAAAGAGCGTATAACAAAATACAATGCTGGACCCGAAACACTAAGAAAAATTGCCCGTTTTTTTTCTGGTTCCGTTATACTGTTAGCGGTGAAAAAGAAATCTAAACGTTCTTTATATTCAATCCAGTTCGTTTTCCCTACTATAAATTCTTCGAGCTTGCCAAACGACATTTTGAAGAAATCAAAATAAAGTAACAGAAGTAATTACCAGTTCAGGAAACGTTGAAAGGAACCAAAAGAAAATAAATTATCACAGTTTTATTACTCGTCGCCAGTTTCATGTTTGTGTTCGGGTCCGCCGAATTATATTACGCTAATAATAATTAACATACATTTATTACGATACATCACATAACTTCACGCACAAAAATTACACACATATCAAGAACATAGAATATGAGAATAATAATAAGCATCATGGGAGTAAAGCATGGGAGTGAAAGTTGTAGTCCTTTTTTCACGATCTCTAACGGCTTGGTAAATACATAACACCAAAAGAAGAATTGGCTTCTAAGGCTGAATCTGAAATGAAATTTACTTGTTATGGCTACGAAAAGAGATTCAAATATTTAGAAAATGAAATGAAAAATTTACAAGCTGAGTTAAACAACGTTAGATCTGAGTTTGTGAAAATTTCTGAAGAAAATGAAACACTCAAATTAAAAGTTGGTTCAATGTCGCCAATGAAAGAGCGAGAAAAAATGGAAAGAGAAATACAACCTGCTTATGTAAATAAGTTAAATAAAATGAAGAAGCAAACTCAAAAAGAAGATGCTCAGTTTGAAGCAAATTTTAAAAGTGGATTAGAAAAGAACTCAGGTTTCATTCCGAAACCGAATGATTCCTTTCATGCCAAGCCAATGGAAATTAAAGCTGATCATGTTGTGGAGACTCTTGATTGCTTGCTTCTCTCCAGTAAAGTGGTTTTGAGCCAGCATTCGCCAACTCAAAAGGGGGGAGGATATGTTGCGTCAGTGACATAAATTGAATTGAACTGAACTGAACTGATGTTTTTCCTCGAGAAAGAAACAAACTTTTCTGTGATTCCATTTTCTTTTTTTATGTTTTAATGTTGCGTTTCTGTGTGATTGTGAATTAAATGTCCTTTTATTTAAAATTGAAGTCTTTATTCCTTTTAAGACAGCTATAATATATCGGGTAGATATCCGTCAATGAATCCTCATGATATTTTGAAAAGAATATTATTAATTCCGACCCGTGACACATAGTTTTCGGTTGTTAACGTAAAAATGACAAAAAATCGTATTAGAGAAATATTCAAAAACTTTCACCAAAACAAAGTTTCTACCAATTTACGGGAGAAGAAATCGGTGAAGAACGTAGTGCATATATGACATCCGTGCTATATTTATACGTAAAAATAAGCATAAACGTTCATCAGGTTTATTTATGTAACTGTTCAAATCTATTTGCAACAAATATCACTTTCTGAAGTCTCCACAGGACGAAGGTTTATTAAAACGCCAAGGTAAAGGTAATATTGGAAAAGTACCATGAAATTAGAGTAGGTATATCATATACGGATCGGGTTTGGGGCAAATTTGGCGAAAATCATTTTTGAATATGGGTTACAAATATATTTTTCAAATATTTTGTATTCTTTTAAAAATAAAATAATAATAATTAAAAACACAATTAATTAATAAAGAAAGAAAAATTATTTATATAATTTGATAAATAAACAATAATAGCCGGATTACCAAGCCATGCAAAATAACGATATTTTAGCGCCAATCATGCGAAAGCAGCGCTGTGCAAAAGAGGGGGGGAGCGAAGGGGGCAATCGACCTGGTCGCGGAAATTTATGGGGAGCCAAATTTGTACTACCAACGCCATTTTTGGCCTGTTACAAGAAAAAGTTATGTGGGAGGGTGCCAAATTGAAACAGTTTCTTGGCGCAGTTTTCTCTTCGCACGCACATGTGCGGAAAAGTTCTATATTCTTTTCTAACATTTTGGCGAGCATTTTAAATTATTTATTTGGCATTAAATGAATCGATGTGATTTCAATATTCAGCTTTGGGTTTGAATTTTTAATACTTTCCAAAAAAGTTGAAAATTGTTTATGCATTTGGTTTGTCTGTCCGTCTGTCCTCGCTCTAATGCCCGTAAATATACGCTTATTTTAATGCAATTGGTAAACCTTATTAACGTCCCCTAAGCATGTTTTATATTGTATATGATGTATGTTAGATTAAAATTCCTTTAGAGGAGCACCCTAAACAATTTAATTACATTATGGTCTATGGGAAGAAATGTTTACAGAGTATTTTAATGACATTACCCTATTGAGATGGATTGAATCTAATATAAATCACCGAGTTTCACAACGATTACGTTAGAACAGGATATTCATAGCATTTTTAATCCATTTATCGGGACACACAAAAGAAATCAGCTACAATAATGCTGTCTTTTAGTAACAATTGCTGAGATGAGTTTTCAATTTTGGCATGTGCTTTTAAATTTAACTATTTTTAGGTACGTTCATAATTATATAAATACGTAGCATCTACAGACGTCGACTGATCCGTCCGTCTGTCTACTTATCCGTCAGTATGTCCACATACAACAGCACAAAAACTACCCAACCGAATCATTTGAAATTTTAAATATATATTTGGCGCCGAATTTTGTTGAGTCATTTAAAAGTATTCCGTTACATTATGGTCGATGGGTTGAAATAATTCCAAGTGCTTTTTAATTATAACACCCGTAGAAACATAAAGAAATCGATATGCATTTATGAAGGGCACTAGAATATAAATTTTGTACAATATGCCACAGAAAGAATACTTATTATTCATTTAGAGGGAACCATAAAAGAATTCCGAAGCATAATGTTATGTGTGGGGGGGCATTAATTTTTTCCAATCAAAAGATTTTTATTGTAGAATCATTTTCTCATTTGACATTACAAAGTCTTTTAAATAGTAATTTATTCAGGTAAAACTGCATAATAGAGTTAGTTCACTTTGGCGTATTGAGCCTGCATGTTTTGTTGAAAAAATGTGTTCAAATTTCTAAATCACTTTTGATGATACTTTGATAGCTCAAAGATTATGCAGACCAGATATTCAAATCTCATGTCGTATATCTTATACTACAAATATTGCCAATTCCTTTTATTTAACACATGCTAAAGCGAAATATTGCTCAACCCCTTGAGAATGGGTTTGAAAAGAAAACAAAACAGCGTATGTAGTGGCCAGCATGCATTACCTATTTAAATCCTGTTGATCATATCTGGAACACATTCAAACGACGCATCGCATTCCTTTGGCGTTTTCACGATTTTTATGTACCACTTTTAAAGAGAGCCTAAATTCTTATCGAGAACCTCATCGCATCAGTAGAAATCAGATGTAGATATTATACTGTTATATATATTAAATATTCTGTATTAACTATTTAAGGGGTTCACACATCATATAAAAAATTCTTTTTTTCTTTTCAACCATCATGATTTGTGCCATTTTTACATACTAAAATTGGTGTAGAGTGTCTGTTTATCTTCTTGACGTAATTTCAAAGAGTTCAAATTCAGATACAATATATTTTAGTGTTTTATTATGTACATTGCTTTTAATATATTGCGTACATTCAATTTCACAACCACGCATGGCTGTTTTGCATAGTTTGCTTCCCTCTTTTTTAATTGTGTATACGTATTTATATAGAATATTTTGCAATTGTATAGTTCAATTTGGTCATTTTCGTCATTTGAACTTGTGACAGTATATGGTCAATCAAAGGTAGCGTCGTATTTTTTTCTTTTACTTTTCGCAAGTTATTATTAAATCTATGTTCTCAGCAATATCGCTCAGACTCATCCCTCTGAGGGAAGTCCTAGTAAATATTACAATGCTTAGCTTAAATTTAAGGAGACCAATTTGGTTGCCAGAGGCGGCTAGTAACTTAAATAAATAGGAATCCTGTATATAATAAAAGCCTAAGGAATATGACTGTCAACACCTCCGGACTTACCCACTTCACTCTTTATATGCTAAGCAGCCAATTTCATGTCAGCCAGCACAGGTGATAAGTCGCCAATCTATATTATAAAAGCCCAATGTCATCAACACTTCCAAGTCTCCCCACTTCACATTTTTATATGCATGATTGCCATTTTGATGCTTTTATGCTAGCCGAGTGCAGGTTTGCCAAATTTTATGCCATATGCCAATTTCATTTGAAACATAAAACTATAACTTATTACATTTAAAATACATAACTTTTATTTATAACACAGATTAAAAAAATATGTATATCAGATTCATTCATCTGATTTAAAATACAATACTAAATGTATTTTTCCAGCATAGGTAATTGGCAAAAGAAAGTGAGTGCTTGGCGAGAAAAGAAATTTGTCAAAATCTTTTCTCGCAACCTTTTTATTTTTTCATATGCACAATCACATACATAAATAATCAATAGTATTAATAATAACCTAAACCAAAATAATTTATTGCAACATGAAAGCATTGTTTCTAATTTACATTTTAAAAAAAGTATGTATATTTTGAGATAACACCAACTGAATTTAAATTGACATTCATAGTTTAATATCGCATTCCTAAAAAATAAATAAGCCGTAAAAGATTCATTCAATCACGAACGGAAAAAAAATAATCATGGAGGTTCGTAAAGCAAGTTTTTCAACTATAAATGGACAATATTCTTATGACATCATTGTAGATGATGACGTGACAGTTTTGTTATGTCTTAAGACATCATACTAGGTAAAGTTGCGGCGTTGTTTAGAGTTTGAATTCACGTTTTTTTATTGTCATATTTATGAACTCAGAAACGAAATTAATGAAAAAAAGCATGCTTTTTCATTATTAAATTTTGAAATAATGAATTATGAAATGCTACCATGATTGCAAACAGTTCTTAATTTCTCTGGTCGGAATCTTCCGATTTGGATAATAATGATTGAAGAAGTAAATTAAATTAAGAGTAAAAATAACATCATGGAATTCGTAGAATATATTTAATAGAGACCAAACTGGTCGCCACAGGCGGCTAGTTTAATAAATAAAAAATGTTTCACTTTGCTTGTTAAAATAGATAGTGAATATGATACATGAAAATAACAACAAATAAGTATTTTTTTCACGTGATTTATCTAATCTATTTATTTATGTTACATACATAGCAATTTTTATGTTCATTTAAACTTACGTGCAACAATTACAAGAAGAAACAAATATGAGAAAAAGACTATGTTCAGCTGGAGATTTCAGACATAAATTCGATTTTCTCAGCGACCGTCAAACATAAAAGATGAAAAAAAAACTGTTTTAAGTTTTACCATGAGGATTAAAATAAACCAAAAACGAAATTAATCCATCCACGGAAACGTTAGCTAGACTTAGTTGAATTTTTTGCCTTCATTTTTTCGTTTAAAAATAAATAAAAAACTATTAGAATCTGCAGTAATTTTTTTAAAGCTATCATTTTATTCGTCTCGTCGAGTTCTATCTTCTAAAAAAAATTTCACTGCCGTATCTCAACTGGTTCGCCAGAAATTTTAGAAAGTTTTTTGCACTTTCCTTTTCTTAAACATATTATACCAAACGCTACCGCGTTTGCTATGATGTAATATAGCATGACATGTGACTAAAGGGGGATGGGGAGTGAGTACGGTGAAGTGTGACATTTGTGACAATAGGGGGGGGGGAGGGGAACCAAAATTATTGAAAAAAATGTGACATCATTTATGAACAGCCCTTAAACGTGTCTCCAATGTTGCCATATTAGATGACTTAACAACAAGGTGAGAAATTATTTAAAATATCTACCACTATTTCAGATCAATATTCTTCGCTTTGTTCAGTGGTAGACATTTTGCGATTAAATAAAGTGTGGATTTAAACTAATAAAAAAGCATTCTGAAATAAAAAATAACTTCTGGCAACATTCTCAGGGAGTTCAACTTCAGAAAATATAGCATATATGGTCGGTTTCACAAGTAATTAGCCTCACTTTATTTTGATGCTAGCGTACATCGGCCCGTGCACCTATTGCTAGGGACGATCGTGAGAGGCGTTGTCTTATATATTGACATATAAAGGCTGAAAAAAAGCGTCGCGATCAAGGATGTCTGGAAGATTCACCATGATAACGGCCCAGCCACACCTCCTTCATCGTGAACGTTTACCTGGCTCGGCTGAACGTTCCAATTGTCCCACATCCTCCCTATAGTATAAACTTGTCGCTCCCTGGCTTCCTCTTGTTTCCGCGCTTAAAATTAGCGCTGAAAAGTAAACGCTTCAACTTGGTCGAGGACATCCAATAAAATGTCAAGACAGCCCTTGAAGCCATCCCGGAACAGGCCTATGTGGACGCCATCGAGTCATGGAAATGACGACTACAAAAGTGTATTGATGCAGGAATTACCTATCTTGAAGAATGCTAGGCAATTGCACCAATTTGACCAATAAATCTATCTCTTTGAACAAAGTCTCATTACTAATTAATCCGACCATATATGTGAGCGGTCAGATTTAACTTTCATTAAAATTTCAGCTACAAGAGATTATAGATACAAAAATATGCAGTAAAGAAGCAGCACATCTTGAATTTAAAGACTTATAATATTGTTAAAGTATTTTTTTTTAATAAAGTTTATATACGTTTTATGTTGAAACAAATATTTTATTGTTCATTTTGATTTATATCACACTACAAAATAATGTACAGTTTTTATCAGGTGTGTATAAAATTAACATTTTAATAAATAGATATCTATATGGAAAGTAAAAAGACAATTTTGGGGTTAAAATATAGTAGTGTACGCCCTAAAAAGCAAACTGTAATGTACTGTTTAAGATTATTCAGAACAGGACTTTTAAAATAGGAGGACACTGCAGGAATGCCAAAATTTAATCGATCAACTTTATTGAAAATTAACCATCAGATATATTTACTTTAAGTAACCTAATATTCACCGTACATTTCTGTGTTTTGGCTCTAAAAATCGGCTTATATACAAGTGAAGGAAAATTTCAAAAATTGATGCTTTAAAATAAAAAAAAGTTGGTTAATTAAAAAAAATAATAATAAAAAATAAAAACACTTACAAATTTCTATACATATTTCAAAAATCTATTCTTTTACAATTTATACTATCTTTAAGCATTTAAATGTAAGGCAATGAACAGTACTAAAATAATCGAGGTGGGCGACTTTTTACACACAAACATATTTAATAAAACTGACGGCACTACAGACGACATATACACATATTGTAAACACAGAACAACTATCTGGAACGTAGATACATTATGTTCCTTACATAATTCCATGGAATAGACAAGGGGCGCCATCTACCGTTTAACCTGAAAAGTAAAAGTATAAAATACCACAGCTCTTCCCCACTTAGTAATGAAGTCGGTCAGGAGCTCTTCGATGTCTTCTGGACCTTCTAAGTACCTGTGGAGAAGAAGAAGAATTAGTTTTTACATGTTCAGGGGCATCAACTGTAGCACTAGTAGGAACCGACGGTTTTTGGTGAATATTATCAGAGTTAGCTGAATTAGAATTCGAAGAATCAGGATTATGAAAGTCAGTTGGAGTAGGATCTGGAACAACTGGAACATGAGAGTCAACTGGTTGCGGATCTGTGAAACTTGACTGTAAGGGTGGAAAATCATCTTGCTTCACACTTGTATTTTCACTTCTAAAATTTTCTGTAACATTTTCTTCTGAATTTGGATCATTGGTTAAAGAAATATCTTCTCCTACATTAGTTATTTGATCCACATGCCTTTTCCAAATATTCGAACCAACTTGAACTCTGTAATGTAATTTTCCTTCTCTTGCTACAATTCGACCAATTTTCCATTTGGCTTCTGGAGTATAATTTCTTACAGCTACTTTCTGGTTGACTTCAAATTCTTTTACTTTAACTTTAGATTTCCTTGCAGTTTGCTTTTCATGAACAAAATTTGCAACATTTGGCACGATCAAATCTATGTTTGTTCTTATGTGACGCTTTAGAAATAAAGATGCAGGACTTTCCCCCGTTGTAACATGTGGCATCTTCCTGTACTGCATAAGAAAGTTATTCAGCTTCATTTGTAAAGTACCTGGTTCAGACGCTAAGGCTTTTAATCCACGTTTGACCGTTTGCACATATCTCTCAGCCTGTCCATTTGTAGATGGATGGTACGGTGCACTAAACTTATGTTTTACACCATGACTTTTTAAGAACATTTCAAATTCTTCAGATGTAAACTGCCTAGCATTATCTGATACCAAAGAAATAGGAAAACCGTATCGTGCAAAGAGAGAAGAAAGACAAATAATTGTATTTTCTGAAGTTGTACTAGGAACTATAAATACTTCTGGCCATTTACTATAAGCATCAACCACTAACAAAAGCATTTTTCCGTTAACAGGACCAAAATAATCAATATGAATTCTCTGCCATGGAGCAGTAGGCCATTCCCAATGATGTGTATCAACTTTAGGAGGATTATTTTTTAAATTTACACAAATAGAGCAATTTCTTGCAATATCTTCTATATCATGGTCTATTCCTGGCCACCATACAAAACTACGGGCTAAAGATTTCATTTTCACTATACCAAAATGACCAAAATGTAATTCCTTTAATATTTGTTGTCGATGGATTTCTGGGATAACTACCCTACAACCTTTTAAAATACAACCATGCTGAAGAGTAAATTCTTCTTGTTTACCACCAAAAAGTAAATTCTTAGGAATTTCTGAACCAGAAATGAGGTGATGAAAAATTTGTCGCAAAAGAGGATCGGTTTTTGTAGCTGAAGCAATAGATTTAGCATTTAAAGGTAAAACAGAAAGTTGATTTATTTGAATGATTTCCGATTCATCAAGTCCTTCATTTGAATTATATTCGCGGGGCAAATCTTCACTACGTAATGGAAGACGTGAGAGTGCATCGACATTACCGTGTTCAGTAGTTTTCTTATAGCGGATGTCATACTGGAACGCTTGTAAATATATGGCATATCTTTGCATTCTAGCAGCTGATAAAACCGGAATACTTTTAGAAGGTGAAAAAATTGAAACTAATGGTTTACTATCAGTAAACAAAGTGAATCTGTTACCGTACAAATATTGAAAAAAATTCTTAACACCAAATATTATTGCTAATGCCTCCTTATCTACTTGACTATACCGTTTTTCGGCATTATTCAAGGTTCTGGATACAAATCCAATAGGCTTTTCTGTCTTGTCTGGCATCACATGCGAAAGAACTGCAGAGATACCATATGGAGAAGCATCCGTAGCTAAGATTAAAGGTAATTTAGGATTGAAATGCGTCAGCACTCTGTCCGAAGTAATTTCTCTTTTTATTTTTTTAAACGCTTGATCACATTTGTAAGACCAGTTGAACTTTACATTCTTTTTAAGCAAATTATTCAAAGGATGTGCAATTGTCGATAAATTCGGTACAAATTTTGCATAATAAGTTACAAGACCAAGAAATGCTTTTACCTGGGAAACATTTTCTGGCTTAGGGGCATTTACAATTGCTTCTATTTTATCTGGTGTTTTATGAATACCATGTTTATCCACTTTATACCCACAATAAGTAATTTCATCTGCCATGAAGAATGATTTTTCCTTATTTATCCGAATATTATAATTTCTCAACCTTTCTAATACTTGCTTTAACCTTTGCAAATGAATTTCGTCCGTCTCCCCAGTTATTCCTATATCATCAATAAAAATTGTAATTCCCTCAATTCCACTTAAAATTTGTTCGATTTTTCTTTGCCATATAGCAGGAGAACTATTAAGACCCATTGGTAATTTAAGAAACTGAAATAATCCTTTAGGTGTATTAATGGTTAATAATTCCTGGGATTCCTCATCAACGGGCAATTGGAGGTATGCTTGATTTAAATCAATTTTTGTAAAATGAACACCACCACTTAAAGTAGCTAACATATCCTCTATTTTAGGCAAGGGATATTTTTCTACTTTCAGATATTTATTTAATGTGACTTTAAAGTCTCCACATAAGCGTATTTTACCATTAGATTTTACCACTGGAACAATCGGGGTTGCCCACTTGCTATTTGTAACTGGTTTAATTATACCTGCTTCTTCTAATCTTTGTAATTCCTCATTGACTGCAGCACGTAGTGCATAAGTAACAGTCCTAGCTTTACAAAATATGGGTGTAGCATCCTTTTCAAGGTAAAGCTCTGCCTTTAACCCTTTAATTTCCCCTACTTTATCAGAAAATAAATCAGAAAAATCATTTAACAATTCTTGTAATTTATCAGAATAATTTACAGTCTCATTAACATAAACAGATCTTAAATTATGTGGAAAAATATCGAATGCAGAGGCCCAATCGCGGCCAAATAATAATGGAAAAGTATCTTCTTTTATCAAATATAATTTTAACTTTTCTGTTTTATTTTCATAAGTAACATTTACTTCAACATAACCTACAGGTTTAAAAATTTCACCAGTTGCAGTTTTTAACTGAACATCTGGAGGAAATATTTTATAATCAGGAAAAATTCTGCGAAATCTTTTTAAAGGAACAGCAGAAATTCCCGAACCGGTGTCCAATTCCATATCCGCTCTGGCTTTATTTTCAATTAACACAGATAATTTAATAGGATTTGCACCTGTATTTTTTATAGTTAATACATTTACTGTATCTACCGAATTTACGTGTTTTTGGAAAGTTTTACTTCTACAAACCTTTCCAATATGGCCTTTTTTCTTACATATTTTACAAGTAGCATTAATAAATCTACATGAATTGGCTAGATGGGAAGTATTTCCGCATCTATAACATTTTAATTTACTTTTATTTGCTTCAGGAATTGTATTATTTATATGATTGTTGACATTTGACTTCTGACAGTCGTTAGAAAATTTCTTTGGGTGTACATTTTTTGAACTGGAAATTTTATTAATACTGAAATTTTTATTTTTAATTTCAGAAATTTCAATATCTACATTGTGTAAGGATAAAGCTTTCTCCACTGCTTTCTCAAAAGTTAAATCCTCTACTTGCGTAATCAATTTATTTTGAATGCTTTCGCTTTTCAAACCGCGTAAAAATTGTTCAAGTAAATTTTCATTTAATGTATCACCCGTAAAACAACAAAAAGCTGTATTTTTCTTTAATCTAGCAGCGAAATCTTGAACTGATTCCGACTCATTTTGGTAACACTTACGAAATTTGATTCTTTCAATAAATTTGTTGGGGGCGGGGCTTAGATGCTTTATCAATATATCAACAATCTCCGAATATTTTAATGTTTCACATTCTTTAGGGAAACATAAATTACTCAGTAAATTATACAGCTTAGGGCCCATGCAAGATAAAAGGGCTGCAACTTTTTTTTCCTCTTTTAATTCATTCAGAATAAAATTCTGTTCCAGGCGTTTAATATAAGCCTGAAATGTTTCTACTTTATCATCATATTCCTTGAATGAAAACATCGTATTCTTTATGCAATAACACAGGAAAAAAAAAGTACTTTAAAATTCAATGTACTTACCACCCCCTTGTTTTAAAGCTGCTGATATATTCTGGAAAGCTGCTGTTACCTTGTATGTTTGTCGAACGCAAAAACGAAAGAAGAAGCCATTTCTCTTGGGCGCGCCGTTATTCCTTTAAAATTTTTACGGTAGAAACTTTTAACATCTCGTCGCCATTATACTATCTTTAAGCATTTAAATGTAAGGCAATGAACAGTACTAAAATAATCGAGGTGGGCGACTTTTTACACACAAACATATTTAATAAAACTGACGGCACTACAGACGACATATACACATATTGTAAACACAGAACAACTATCTGGAACGTAGATACATTATGTTCCTTACATAATTCCATGGAATAGACAAGGGGCGCCATCTACCGTTTAACCTGAAAAGTAAAAGTATAAAATACCACACAATTAAAAGAGTCCTCATTCAAATCCTCATTCATTATCCAAATTACTATCAGAATTTTTAAACAACTCATTAAAACCGCTGTCTTTCAGTATAAATATCGACAATGCCCATGCCCAGATCGACACAATCACTGTCTTTTTCAAAAGTGGCAGCATCTCCAGTTCCATCCATCGCATGATTGATGTAACATTTTTTGAAAGATCAAATATCATTTCTTGTGGTAGTTCAAGCCTAAAATAGATTTAATTTTGTATGAAAGAGCAAGTCATAACAGAATGAGAGGAACCCAATTAAACAAATCTGGTAGAATGTTCAGGCTAAAATAGGAGCGATCAATAATTTCGAAGAGGGCAGTTTTTTTCTATTATCTATATACAAAAATGTGCTAAATTTCCGCTTGCTTAAATTTTCATCACCGAATTTTAACATCGGCTTATATACGGGTTTCAATTTTGGGCGATTTTCCACAGAACAGTCGTATGTTCAGTCGAGATCGGTTTATAAAGGAAATACAGTCAAACCTCGTTAAGGGGGCTCAGGGCTTGATCGATACGGAAAAACATGTAAACAGAGCTCTTTCAAGTCCATATAAAAACAGAAGTATTGAATGTAATTAATTTAAATTTTCTGATATTTTTAAGGTATATTTGTAGTCTTATAAAATTATAAAATGGAGTAATTCAATGTAATATAATAAAAAATATAGCAAAATTTATGTAACACATTTTTCGAAAAAAAAAATTGTGTTACATCACCATCCGCTGAATTGACATAAGAACCTAATTTTTGCTTTAAAATGATCAGGAAACTTTACTCTATAGAATGAATTAAGAATACAACTATCACTCAAATTAAAAAACTCTTATATTTAAAAATTTAAAAAACCCTAAAAAATAAAATTTTTTCCATTAAAAATATTCAAAATATTAAACTATCTAAAATATATTAATTAATTCTCTAGATAATGATGTTATATGCATGCAAAAAAAAAAAAAAAAAAAAAAAAAAAAAAAAAAGTTATTCTATCAAATAGTTTTTTTTAATCTTACGGATAGTCGTCAAAAATCAAGTTTTGAGAAAACGCGACTTAAAGTTGAAATTATATGCGTGCGGCTTTGAAAGTGTTGATACATAAATGCTTATAACTACGTTAAAAATGCAAATATTTTATGCGGTTTTTTTTTTGCACTGAGTTAAGAATTAATTGAATAATCAAACTAAATCATAAAAAAATAGTTTTTTTAAAAAAAGTTTTCAAGCCCTGAGCTCCCTTAAAATGAACACGCTTAACGTGAATTACTTTTAACATGAATTGTTTTCGCAGTGCCGAATAAAGACGAATACAAAGATATGGTACTGATAACATGAATTAACTGTTTATGAACGACTGAATACGGCACTTGAAATTTTATATTTACTTTGAATTGATGCAATTTCACTTAAAATTCATAATTTTCACCCCTTGATTACGGGGTAGTTACTGGAGATTATTTTTTTTTATGCAATCCTACAACAAATTTAGATAAAATAAATTTTCTTTTGAAAGTATTTCATATTTAACAGCAAGTGCGCGGAAGAAACTACTAATAGTTCTCTAAAATGTATATACACCGATCCATAGTCAAAGGTTTAACACGTTCGCTGTCGCTTAAGTGAAGATGTGATGATAGTTAATGCCGCACTGTAGAAGTGGGTTTTTCCCAGAAGCCGATTTACTTTTTATAACAAAGAAACAGTGAAAGATTTTCCCGCGCCAGCGCGTGACTGGCTATTGGACATCACCCACATCACGCGCTGGCGTGTGAGTGGCCCCTTAACATTGTCACCATATCACGCGCTACCGTGTGAGCGGCAACGAACGTGTTAAATGACAGTCTATTTCACTAGATTCCATAAAACTATTTCTTTACCAATTAGTTTAAATATCGGATAAACATACAACATAGTTACAATAGCCTTCCGCTTAACCGGCCTAAACGGAACCAAGGAATAGCCAGTTAAGAAAAAATTCTGTTAAACCGGAGAAGTAATAATAATAATAATAATAATAATAATAATAATAATAATAAAACAATTATCTGTGTAATTCAATTAATTAAACGCGTACTATACATTTAGTGTTTAAATTTATGCAGTTTTAAAAAAGTACATATTTTCTCTATTTTGTTAAATTAATACTAGTTGCAATTAACTGAATTCAAAGAATAATTATCATCTTTAAGAAATAATAAAAAATTTGATATAAATTAAATTGTTTAAAATCTTGTCACATACCTTTAAAAGAAGTTAAAATTGTTTTATATTATGTTAATTTTAGTTAAAAAAGTACTTGATATCTTAATCAGGCAAAAATCACTATTCTATAAATTCGACGTTGGTCTGTTCACATCAAACTTATGAAATGTTTGTACAAAAAAGCTTGCAGATAGATCAGACATTATAAAGTTCCGGGCGGGGGGAGGAGAGGGGGGGTTGAGTTTTTGACCATTAAAAACACACATCTCAAATCATCCGGGGGGGGGGCACCTCATTGCTTTGGAGTAATTCTCCCCTCCCGGATCACATAAAGAATTTTACACTGGTGTATCAACGCGTACTCATTTAAACCCGATACTCTCCTTTCTGAATGTGGCGAGAAATTCAGAATTGAATTATTTCTTAATTCGATTAAAAAAATGTACCTGATGTTGAAAAAAAAATTTCGGCCGATTAATCGGATCTGATTTTATTTTTCAGTGTTTAGAAAAAATAATACTTGTACGTTAATAACATTAACACAAGCTATACAAATAGATTAATTAGTTTTTAATGAATATTTCACTGTCTGAATGGTAACAAATGTTGTTGTTTTGTGTACTATTCAATTCATAATTATGTGACAATAGGCTAAGGAAGAATTTTTGGAGACGTTTAGAAAATATGTTATTGTATTAAGATTTAACTTATATTACAAATTTCTAATATTTTTAGCGCTTATTACACACGATTACTTGTTATTATTAAATGCCTAAACAAAAATGTGAGTAATGTAGTAAATACATAGACATAATACTAACATTATTATTTTTAAATAGTTGCAAAATTATTTCTTAAAACAAAATAATATTCCATTAAAATACGTGTATTATTAATAGTACACCAGACCCAAAAGGGTTATAGCGGAGTTCAGGTTAAGAAGGAGGCTACTGTATTTTTGTAAAATTACTGATAACTTTTCTTACACAAAACATACGTGAAATTAGAAAAAAAAAAAAAAAAAAAAAAAAAAAAACTTTATTGAAATATATTTTCTTACAGTGACTTCAAAATATTTTACTAACAAACGAATTGGCTATAAATTTTAACCTTTTACATAAATTTATTTCCAGATCACCCCGCAGTCTATATTCATCTGTACGAAATACTAGCATTAATTTAAATTATCTCTTAACAAAAGTTGCCTCTGTTCTATTAGCTTAATGATTTTTAGCATACTTTAATTGCGATTGTTTCTTGAAGGTATGTTTAACTATGCACGCTATATATCTTCATGTTTATGCCTCTAATATATTTATGTTTGCATGTTTATGCTTCTTAAAATATACAGAAATATATTTTCATTTTCCTTTCGAGGTTTGACGCGGGAATACTAAATAGACTATAATTTAGTCGTTAAATATTTTATGACTTTTAATGATGATGTAAAGCTTTAGTTTCTCTAGATTTAAAAGGGATGCTGGTGTAACACGCATCAAATTAAGAAAAGTTTTGTAGAATTTTGCTAAAAAAATAAAAAGACAATTTATTTTGAAATGGAAATTGGAATTCAATTAGACATGTTTTAAAGCAGTCCGGGGCACAAAAATCTTTAAACTATGTATGTATATATATATATATATATATATATATATATATATATATATATATATAGCATTAAAATTCTTTTCTTTCTCTCCTTAAAATGACGTTTAAATCATGTTTCTACTTTAGTTCGAACAGGAAATTTTTTGGTTTGTTTTCAAAATCTAGCTTTCAAGCAATGGTTTGATGTGGAAACAACTTCTTGCGAAAATACTTTGTTTTTCCATAACGCGTTTTTAACCATTTCTCCTATTTAAATTGTTAAGTCAAGAACCGTTAAAGATGATTGGTTCGAACTTGAAACATGCCTTTTTCTATTATTTTAGTTTAATTTTGACTCAGAAAATTAAGAAAAAATACTTACTTTTTAAAAATATGATTTTATTATTATTACTTTTAAAGTTACACCCTTTTTTAATTTTTTTACTTTAAATATTTTTTATTTTTATTTAAATTAACATTTTTAAAAATGCCGAATTAAAATTTAAGCTTATATATTTCTGTTAATTTATATATACTAAAAATTGAACTTCTACAAATAATATTTCAATTTTTGACGATTTACATTTAGCTCACTTTCTTATTAATTTTAAAATTTTTCAAAATTAAAAAAATAAATTAAAAGTTTTATCATTTGATTTTGTTTACTAATAATATGGTAAACTATCACAAAAAATTTCAAAATTTTCCCGTAATAAATTTAAAATATTTTTCGAGAGCCATTATAAACAAATAAAAAGATAATTTGTTTTCAAACAGTAATCGAAATTTAATTAAACAAGTTTTACGCAAAATATTCCATAAAATCTGATAATGAGAAAATTGAGATCAAGTCCAAGTCGAAAATTGTACGTCAAAGGTAGCAAATGAGGTGTGTTTGTATTATAACTAATTTTATAAATATAGGGTGTCTATAAAAGAACTCCGGGGTTTTGAGGCAAAATATTTTAATGAAATAAAAAACATACATACATGTTTTATACATGACTGAAAAGCTTACATTTTCAAGTTTTTTTTAACACTTACAAGGAAGGTCTCCATTGTGGGCATACTCAGAATTTTTTGAAAAAAAATACGAATTAAACTACTCATGTAGATAATAAAGGATCAGTGAAAATTAGCGGCGGAATTACATTATTAAATATGTAAAAAAATAAAATAGTTTGGAATAATTGGCGTGAAAAGCTGAAAGCGACGCGGGATTTGGCGAGCAGTGAATTTCCTCGCCAAAAGCAGAAGATTTTAACGAATCTGAAAATTGATTTTAATTGACTTCACTGTTAAAATCTGCAGCATTTACTGCAACGTCACTCCACTACTTTTATAGAATATCTCTCTTCTGACCAATGAGAATGCTCCATAGCACGATGAATTGACCGTATCATACACTGTTAAAAATCTGCTGCATTTTGTTGCAACTCACTCCACCGCTTGTATATAATATCTCTATTCCAACCAATGAGAAAGCTCCATTTCACGGCCAAGTAACCGTTTTCTATACAAGCAAGGGAGTGCGTTGCAACAAAATGCAGCAAATTTTTAACAGTGTATTTTTCAATTTGGAACAATTTTAATCAATTTAAATTGTGTTTTAAAGGATAAAATATATTAATTTCATTTTGTTATAAGTACATATAAACGTATATGACAAAATTACACTTAAAGTAAAGTAAAAATGCAAAACTAAAATTACTTAAACTAAACTTATTTAAATAAATTGAACATAGAAAGTTTTTTCTTTAAAAAGTATTCGAAGCGTAAAAGCGTATTTTTCAAAATTTCGTTTTTTCGCCAACCGGAGATAAATCGCCAAATAAACGAAATTTTTATTATTTTTTTACGGACGTTATAAGGAGGTTCCGCCGAAATTTTTTTTATAAACATATATAACTATATGAGAAGAACATTCTGTAATTTTTTCAGATTTTTCTGAGTATGCCCGTATGGAGACCTTCCTTGTTAGTAAAGTTCTATATGAGCCCCGTTAGTGGCACGGCAGACGTCTAAACGGTATTCTACCTCTTCCCATGTCCTGGCGAGCATGTCTGTGGGGACGGTTGCCACACAATTGACTATTCGTTCCCTGAGATGTTGAACATCACGAATTTTCTCTGCATACACAAGATACTTGATATGCCCCCAGAAGAAATTTCTGTCATTTCTATGAGCCAAATAACACATTGAGCCTTTTGTTGTGGAGTCGCCATCATTTCAAGGTCAACGCCCTGCAGCGCCGCCAAGAGTTGATGCAAACATTCCCAATTCGTATGAGTAAAACTTTTTGAGCTACTCTTTTCAAAGAAATCGACTAAATTTTGCTATCTTTTATAGTTAGTGAGATATGAACTTTTAAAACCCCGGAGTTCTTTTATAGACACCCTGTATTAATATCACGGTGCAATAGCAGTTGCAGTTATTTTAATGCATAAAAAATTGATTTTAAATTCAGTAAAAAGATGACTCCAGCTTAAACAGGATGTCATCACCAAGGCAACCTAGAATCATTACCTATCTAAGGATATCATTGTATTAATTATATATGATAGAATTTGATAGAATTAAGAAAACCTTTATAGACATCTTTTTAATTTTTCATTTGAATATCATAAAATTTTAAATAACTGGACAAAATTCTACAACGATTACATCTATTAAACTTCTAACCATTAAGTTGAATATTTTTTTTCCATTCTTATATGAGGACAAATGTTCGGACCACATGACGGATATAGTATAGGCATTATGTATCTCCAAAATAACGAGCACACCTGAAAAGGAAAATTTATTTTCTAACAGGCACGGAATTTAATTAGACAAGTTTTAAGCTAAATATTCCATGAAATCTGATCATAACTCTCTTAAAATCTCAGCCAAAAAATAGCTCAAGTTGAGCCGAAATTCGCTCATTTCACGTTTTGAAAGGCAGCTTCTCATAAAGAGTTGAAACTGCTCGAGTGAGTGAGTGAGTTGTTTTTAAATAATTTAAATCAAGATGAGTTACTTAAATAAGCAATCTAAATCAAGATGAATAAAATGTTTAAACTCATTCGCAATTCAATAAATGACAGCTCTTTCTTGAGAAGCCAAATCCACTCTTTCGTTTTAAGGGTGCTCTAAGTTTCAGAACCAGAAAAATGATTTGTTTCTACTATTAAGGGTGTATTTCGATTCAAACTGCTTATTTTCCGATTTATTTTTGAATTCATTTTTGTTCTCAAATACACCAAACTTTCAAAATCTCTTCTTTGGAAAGTACACAAGGTGCCGTGATAGCCGTTTCTTTGATAAAGGCAGAAAATATTGCAAAAAAAAGCAATCAAAAATGGCATTTCGAACTGATTTTTCCCAAGCGGGAGTTTTGGGAACGAGAAAAGGGTCATACTGATAAGGTAACTGCTTATAACTCAAATTATAATGAATTGAGCGTAAAAAGACATCACACGTTACCTCATACGTCCCTTCAAGAATCCCCTCAGCAAGTTTCATGTTTCTACTTTTAAAAATGTGTCTATAATTGTATCGGAAAATTTCGAGCTGTTGAAGGTGGAAGAGCGTTTTTTCGAATACAGTGAAGCACTGTTGCTTACAAGGAAGGTTTCCATAGTGGGTATACTCAGAATTTTTTGAAAAAAAAAATACTAATTAAACTATTTATGTATGTAATAAAGGATCAGTCAAATTTAGCAGTGGAATTACAGTAGAAATTATGTAAAAAAATAAAATACTTTCTAATATTTGGCGTGAAAAGACGAAAGCGTCAAGCAATTTGGCGCGCTGCACTTTTCCTCGTCAAAAGCAAACGATTTTAATGTAACTGAATATGTTTGATGTTTGGAATGCGTGTTAATGGTATATATGCATATATATTGCCAGTTGGGATAGTTATTTAAATTATCATTGGAAAAAATATTTTAATAAATAAAAATAGTCACAGAGAAATATTTTTTCACACATTTAAGCGTATTCAAAAATAAAAGCCAGATGTTTCCATGGCAACAAAATCGAATCGACAATGTTCAATTGAATATGATCTTGAAACAATTTTAATTAATTTAAATTATGAATTTCGTTTTAAATCGCAAATTTTGATGACTAAATTTGAATATAAATACATATAAATATCGATGTAACAAAATTATACTTAAAACAAACTAAAACTGTCAAAACTAAAATTACTTAAATTAAATTCATGTAAAAAAGTTCAATTTGATGTGAAAAAGTATTTTTTGAAGTTGCATTCCATCGCCAACCGATGATAAATCGCCAAATAACGAAATTTTCATTATTTTTTTACGACCACTGCATGGAGGTTCCGCCGAAAATTTTTTTAGAAACATATATAGCCTCATAGGAAGAACATTCTGTATTTTTTTCAGATTTTTTTTATAATGCTCGTATGGGGGCCTTCCTTGTTAGTATCGGTGGATCTAACACAAATAAATAGGGTTTAACTTTTTAAAATTAATTGCGGAAAGCTTGAAATGCACTCATTTTTGCAAAAACACACAATAACATTTATTTTAAAGTGACATTTTTTAAAGGAAATCCAAAAGATTTTCAAAAGTACGACCTAAATACATTTACTTAAAAAAGGTGAAAGAAAAGAAAAGTAGGCATTTTAGACATATTTAATAAATCAATGGAGAAGTAGAATTCTGATATAGTTTTATTTTATATTGGAAGTCTATAGCTTTATTTCTAACTTTCGCACAATTTCTACTTAAGGAGACTCTTCACTCACTTGAAAACACCCGCTAAGTAATATTAAATCAATGTGCAGTTTGTTATTGAATTTCTCGTTTATATGTGAATATTTTTAAACGATTTTTTCATAAGATAGATGAAATCGATCTGTAATATAGCTTTGTTTTATTTTTTCGAATTCGATTACAGATTTTTTAAAATAAAAATACTTTTACTTTTAGAACCGATTTCGAAACTGAAACTACCTTTTAAAAAATCTGCAACCAAAATTAAAAAAGAAAAAATATACATAGAAAACTATCCTATTCAAAAAAATCATTTAAAAATATTCAAATTTAATCAGAAATTCTATACTCAACCTCTCCAATGGTTTCGCATTGAAAAGCGGGTTTTTTTTAATAGTGATAGAAGTGTCTCCTTAAACAAAAAGAACTTTTTTGGATCGAAAATCGAATGTATAAATATGCAAATTTGTCGGTCTGTCTGTCTGTAATTCTATACATATATAAATTTTGAAAGCTGGAAATGTAAAATATTGCTTGCATGTGCATTGAACCACGCCCGATAAAATTAAACTAATCTGGAATCGAAAACTAGTCGTTGGGGGCCACCGTAATACTTACCCATCATGGATATGTATATGAAAATAAAACATGTGAAACTATTTATGCAATGCATTGCAATTCATAAACAAAATTTAAATGTTGTTAATATACATAGTAATGCTATATTAAAGAACTGCTGATGTACCAATTTCGACAAATTATGTAAAACGCCAAACTACTCAAGTAGTACCGAACTACGTAAAAGAAACATCCTTATAACTCCAAAAATAATAACTCTATTAACTAAAAATTAACTGCGTCGGATTAAGCGTTTCATTTCCAATTAAAATATACTTCTGAATTGAAATTTGAATGAAATACAGGGTCATGAAAAATCGAAGAATGTGAAAAACAAGATTACAAATATCTCGGCAACTAATAATCCGATCGACTTCATTCTATATGCAAAATGTGTGTTATTTTATTGCCTTTTACGTCCATTCCTTAGAACAAAAAAATTCGAAAATTTTTATGCACCTTTCATCAGAACGAATTTTCCGAGAGCCCGAAAAAAATAGTTCCGGATAATCGAGGTTGCTGATATTAAATAGGGTTCGTTCCATTCTTACATACTAACTACATACAAAATTTCAAGTCTCTATCTTAATTTGTTCGGGAGATAGAGCGTTTACAGACAGACAGACGGCAAATTTTTTTTTCTAAAAATATGTTTTTCGGAATCTCTACTATCTAAAACGTGTAAATCCGTCAACATTTTTTTTTCGATTTTCAAAACGATTGCAAGACTTACCCTATACTACGTATGATGGCTAAGTAAAAATTGCAGTTAAATTTTAATTAATAAAAAAACCCACCGATTTAACAGCAATTTCTTATCAAATTTTAAACATATTTTGCTATAGCAGTTGCCAATAATTAACAATCAACAGTAATATTCTTATAACAACAGTTACTATGTATTGCCACGTGAGAAATGAAATAATCTGACAATTTTTTTTTTAAAGTTAATATTACGTCGTACTTTCTGTTGCGAGATTTCCACATGAAAAATGAAAATGAAATAAATAGTTTGAAGAATTTAAAAGAAGGTGAATATTACTCCATATTAAAAATTCAATGGACTCCAGCAGGTAAATATACAGCGTCTCACAAAAGTGATGGGACACTTGTGCTTTATAAAAAGAAACTGCAATAAAATAAATAAACAAACATGTGCAAAATTTTTTTGGGTGTGTTTCATATTTAAAGTTAGTAACAATTATTACATAACATACATTTTGTCAAAATATTAAAATATTAATTTAGTAAAAATACAATTGTTCAGAACGGAGCAAAAAATGGCTCACATAAGTGATGGGACACTTACTTTTCCATCAAATATTTATCCAAAAATTTTACTTTTTAAAAGGTTTTAATATTTTGTAGGATTTTCTTTTACTTTTAAAACATGATTTAATCTTTTTGGGATGGATTCGACCAATTTTTTTGTGATTTCTGGAGTGATTTTACCCCATTCTTCTTGAAGCACCGATTTTAGTTGTTATTTTGAAGAAATGGTGTGTTTGCGAATTCTTGATTCCAATTCTTGCCAAATATTCTCTATGGGATTTAAGTCTGGAGATTGTGGTGGTGTTTTTATTATTTCAGGACAGTTATATAGCAGCCAGAGTCTAACGTTCAGAGCAGTGTGCTTGGGGTCATTGTCCTGGTAGAATTTAAAATCGTTATGAAGGTTCAATTTTCGTGCTGAAGATTTCAAATTTTGCTTTAAAATATCAATATACTTGTACTGATCCATTATACTGTCAATAAAAACAAGATTACCAACTCCAGCGGACGACATACACCCCCATACCATAACTCCTCCTCCACCATGTTTTACTGTTGGTACCAAGTTCTGTTTGCGAAATTCTTCCCTGGGTTTTCTCCACACCAAGATTCTACCGTCAGAACCAAATATATTAAATTTACTCTCATCAGCAAATATAACTTTATTCCAGTAATCAGAATTCTTATTTATGTTGGATTTTGCGAAAGCTAGTCTGAGTTTTCTATATCAGCAGCAACTTTTGAAGCACTATTTCTTGGATTTTTTTTAATATTTCGAACGATAATTCGCTTTATTCCATTGGATAGCTTTGATGGTCGGCCAGGTCTTCTTTTATCCTGAATCATATGATTCTTTTTATATCGTTTAATGATATTGAAAACTGTTGAACGACTCAAGTTAACTGTTTCAGCAGTTTTTCTAATAGATTTTCCACGTTCAATATGCAAATTAATAACTAATTTTCGAATTTCAGGCGAAGTTTCTTTTCGTTTAGCATTCATGGCTACACAGAGCTAAAAAACACAAAAATTCCAAAACAAACTGGAGAGAAATACTGCAGACGATTTTATAAATTATTGCCAATTGCTTTTAAGTAAAAATAAAACCCCAAAAAATATTTTTATTGCTTATTTCAGACGATTTTTGCTGCATATATAATGGTGTCCCATCACTTATGTGAGCTATTTTTTGCTCCGTTCTAAACATTTGTATTTTTATTAAATTAATATTTTAATATTTTGACAAAATGTATGTTATGTAATATTCTTTACTAAATTTAAGTATGAAACACACCCACAAAAAATGTGTACATGTTTTTTTAATTTATTTGATTAGTTTACTTTTGTAAAGCACAAGTGTCCCATCACTTATGTGACACTGTATAATGTCATGTGAATTTGAAAAAAACGTACTGAAACGTGATAAAAACCCTATTATGGAAATATTGTCATGTTTTAATACTTTCAGGTTCTCATAATGGATACCTAGAACTCATTCTTATACGGAAACCTTATTTTGGTGCTGCTCGCATATAGCGTTCAGACTTGATGCATTTTAAATCCCTGTATTTGGAAGTTTGAGAAATGAAAAAAAAAATATCTGTTAAAGTCATATTTTTTAATTTTGCAGCAGCGTAATTTTCTGAAAATGATATTTTAGAGGCCACTTATTAAGCTATTAATATAGTTTTTTTTTTTTTTTAGAAAAGCGTTTAAAAATAAAATTAGTTGATAATAAATATGAAATATGGAAAAAAGTTTAAAAATTTCTTCAAAAGCCTACGAATTTGTTTTTGGAAAATTATGGCATTATATTCACATTTTTGGCGGGGAAAAAGTTAATGTATTTTCAGAAGTGGAAATTTCCGGCTACCCTAGCCGAATGTCATAGCTCCAAAATAAGGTAAGGGGAAAAATCATAGCGCCATATTTGGCAATTTAACTCACTTTTTGCGTTAAATAAACAAATAAAAATCAATAATAATAAAATATTAAAGTATAAAAAATGTGTAAAATACTATTTTAACAGAGAATTTTTATTGATTCTCTAACTTTTATACATAGAGCTACAAAATGTACCTGGTCTCGATGATAGATGCGAGCGATATCAAAAAAGGTTTTTTTGTTAGTAAGGAATTGAAATAAAGATGGCTTTACTGATTTTTAAAAAATGGTATGTTTTATAGAGTATGCTTAATTTTGAAATCGATTTTTCAAAATAAACATTCTTAAAATTCCTGGTAACGCTGGGTACTTTAGCATATCTTCCATAAACATAATTTATAAAATTGTAATCTATAACAATTGTTTTTTTTTTATCTATGTATACATTAAATGTCGGGTAGTTTCTTCGACAACCGCGAAATAAGTCGGGAAAAGCTATATGTCGTTTTATAAAATTTTTATTTCTCCGTTTATTAAACTTTTTTGTGGATGTAAAATTTTTAGCATTTTGGAAAATATTGTAGAATAAATTAATGTTTCCAACATCGAAACAACTTTCTAGGTAAATACGAGTAAAAAGGACGGATAAATACTAAATACCATCCTGAAAGAGCAACAAGTATGACAACTAGCCCTTGATTATATCAATTAGGCACAAGAATCTCACGATTCCCTCAGAAAAAATTGAAGCGGCCCAAAACTGTATAAACACGGCCTCTCCACAAATTTCATAACGAATTAATGTCATTCAAAATTTTTATACAATTTCTATTTGAATTATTAACTCATTTAATCTAAAAATATCTTTGAATCAAACCTTATCTTACAAATTCTCATGACAACAATAACTAAGTATGTATTTTTTCATAAAACTACTTTTCATAACAAATTATTATTTTATCTAAGTGATCAGTTTCAACCACATGACTGTGATTATTCATTTTGTCCATTATTGTAGATGTATGTTTATTTTAGATATTGAAATTTAAATATTAATGAATTTTGAATCTATTTAAGAAATAAAATATTAATAATTTGAAGTATGTGTTTCAAAATCTTGATATATTTTGTTGTGCATGCATACTAAATTCAACTTTTTTTTTACAGCTTAAAATTTTATACTAACACCACACGAAGTCATTTTTGGATATTTTTCTTAATTGTATAGAGTTTTTGTGTATGAACGTGTATATGGGGTAAAATAAAAAAAGTTCTTTAATAAAATATATGTGAATTGAACTGAGCTACTCTTTGGAATAATCCAGGGTACAGTATTTAATTTCCAGGGCTGACATAATTGTACGAGTACCATAAATTGTTAGAACGTGGTAATGCCTGTAATTGGGAGGTCATTAACCGTGTATGCCCATAGAAGTTGGCGCCGTTCAGAGGCAAGTTACTGCTAGTTAATCATTCTTCGAATTCCCCTCCGAAATGTAAAGTGTATGGGCTTTTGATGCATTCGTATATTAAAAATATCTCCTCAGGAAATCAATATTTTTAACTTCTTTTTTTCGGTGTAATCTTCTGTAAGCATGTCTATTTTTTTTCTTAAGTTTTTAAAATATCTCTAAAAACTATGCTTAATTTTATATGAATTGCTAAGATTTTACTTCCACTTTCTCAGTCATAAAATATTAAATTAAGCATAGATTTTAGAAATATTTTGTGAAATAAGAAAACAAAGAACATTCTTTAAGAAGTGTATACTGAAACAAGAATCTCAAAATATTAATTCCTCAAGGAGATATTTTGAATATAAGAATGCATCAAATGCCTAAAGACTTAAGATTACGGAGGGGAATTCGAAAAATGAGTAACCAGCAAGCTTAAGAAGGTCCACGACATAATAATCTTCAAATGTTCTAAAAACATTTCATTGCATTGGGAAATTCTTTGTCTTCTCTCTTTTTTCTTAAAATGACGTTTAAATCATGTTTCTATCGTAATTGGAAAAGAAAATATGAATTTTTCATTTTGGTTGGTTTTCAAAATCTAACTTTAAACAATGGTTGTCATAGAAATGACTCCATGTGACATTGCGTTTTTATTCATAAAGGGTTTTTTCTTTTTGTTTCAAGTGTTATAAGTCATCAACTGTTTGAGATAGATGATTCAAACTTGGAACACATCTTTTTCAATTGTTTTACTTTAATTCTGATTCAGCAAGTTTTGAAAAAAAAATTACTTTTGAAAATATGATTTAAAAAAGTTATATCATTTATTTTTAAATTTTAAATTTAAATATTTTTAAATTTTTATATAAATTATTTTTTTAAATGCTGAATCAAATTTAAATTTTATATCTTATATGTTTATTTAAATGAATAAAAAATTACAGATAATATTTAGATTTACAACGATTTTTAATTACTCCACTTTTTTAATAAAATTTAAAATTTAAATAAAAAAATAACAAGTTTTATCAAGGGATTTTGTTTAAAAATAATGAGGTTAATCAGCACAAAAAATTTCAAAATTTTAAATCAATAAATAAGAAATAGTTTAAAATGTGACCCGGACTGACTTAATCTTGAAACAAACAGTAAAAAATACATAAAAAAAATGTTTTATTGAAAAAATAAATTTTGGTTAATATAGTTCCAACGAAATATTCTGGTTAAAATTATCGAATTCTGGCTGGACTGACCAAATAATTTTGTTAATTCAACAAATTTTGTTTAAAATTTCGTCATTACAACCAAAAGTTTTGGTTCGGACTACCTAAAATTTAGTTTTTTACGTGATAGTCCAAGAACCAACAGAAGATAAAATATGCTTTAAAAAAAAAAAAAAAAAATACCAACCGACTTAAAAAAAAAGGATCAAGCTTGGCGACAACTTGGCGCTAACGCATATGAATACATAGTTTTTATATGCTTATGATTTGAAAACGATTGCAACAATGAAAGATTATTTGCACCAAATCATTATTTTTTATTCAAATTTACATTTTTTTATCTAAAAAAATTTTAATCATCAGAATTTAATGAAATTAAAATGGGACCACATGGGTATCTTATATTTTCAAACAAAAAAAGAATTATCAAAATCGATTCATATTTAAAGAATTTAAGAGTGGTCGAAATCATAACCTACTCCTTGAAGTCGGTTAAAAATGAACGCTTCTAATTGGACGACTGCTTCAAAAAGGATTTGAATTTTTAATGTTTATATTTTTAAAAAGTTCTAATCGCTAGAATTAGATGAAATTGAAATGGGACCACACGGGCATCTTACACTTTCAAATAAAAAAAGAATTATCAAAATCGGTTCATATTTAGGGAAGTTATGAGTGAACAAGAAATACATACAGGTTGAAATCATAACCTCCTCTTTGAAGTCGGTAAAAAAAAAAAAAAAAAAAAAAAAAAAAAAAACATAAGGTGTCGAGCGCAAGAAAAGTATTTTTATTTTTCCGAAGAGTATAAATAGGTATATAAAGAAGCTGGCGTTATACACAATTCAAGTGAAAAAACTTCTTTAAAACACCATAAAATGAATTAATTGCGCAAGGCCTTTCGTAAGAATTTAGTCTTTCTTCGTCAGGGACAAAAAAGATGTGCGTCTACTATGAATGTAGCGGCACGACTACATTCTGTGAAAGTTCTGTGTTCTGAAGTTCCGTGAAAGACTAAGTTCTGTGAAAGACTAACTTCTTTCGAAAGGCCTTGTGCAATTAATTCATTTTATGGTATTTTAAAGAAGTTTTTCACTTGAATAGTAGAAATAGGATTTGCGGAAGTGAAATGGTGCATAAACCAAAAATTAATCACATCAGTGGTTGACTCGTAACTTTATCATTCTGTTTTCCTGCTCCCACTTCTCCATGTTTTCACACCTTTGATTGTAGTACAAACAAAATGATAAACCTGCCATTTAACCACTGTTGGTATTAATTTTTGGCTTATGCAATTCTATGTACCCCTTCACTTCTGGCAGACATAGATCATTTGATACCCCTATTGTTACTTTTCCGTAAAATAATGATTTTTTTCTTGTGCTCGATACCTCAGATTTTCGTGCTGTCGGCTCTTAGACTAATAGTTCCTAATTTTTTTAAGTCGATGTAGAGCAGAAATCAAACATATTGTACAAAACTGTTACAGAAACTCATGAAATGTTGGAACAAGTGTACGGAGAGGAAGCATTATCTCGCTCATGCACTTGAATGAATTCTGTTTTTGGCACGACCACGAATCAGGGGTGTAGTCGTAAAAGTAACAAAAGATATACGTTTTAAGCAGAGGCTATCCCCTAGAGTGTGTGTACGATAGTTTTCTTAAGAAACAGAGGGTATACGGTGTTCCTTAAAAAATCCAGAAGGTATACGGCGTATACCCTCGTATACCCTCCACTACATACCTGTCATGAATGTGTTAAAGATGTTGAGCTAACTTTAGTGCCACGTTCCATGAATGCGCCAGAAACAATTGAAAAAATTCGTAAACCTATGGCTCCAACAAACAAACCTATAAAACTTACCGGATCGCTGATTGATTATTCGAGTATTCGCCAATCAATTGAATATTTACGAGGCGATGGTTCGGCAAATTTTGACACAAGACTTCAGGAAACAAGATTTGAGGATACCGAAGCTATAATGAAAACGATGACGTCGAGATTAGAGCTTTTCAAACGAAGAATATAACCCTTTCGGATCAGAATTTTTTTTCAGTTTTTAGAAAAAATTGTTTTTACGTTAAGAACATTAACACTAGCCATCCATATAGGCTAATTAGTGTTTAACGAATATGTCATTGTCTTAAAGATAACGAATATTGCTGTTTTGCATACTATTCAATTCATATTCATATGACAATAGGCTAAGGAAGAATTTTTGAAGATGTTTAGAAAATATTGTATTACAACAAGGTTCAACTTATATTGTGACATTCTAATACTTTTTGCATTTTATTACACAGGATTATTTGAGGAAAGTAACTTTTATTTTAAATTTAATGAGTGTAATATAATTTTTAAAATAAAAGAATCGCAAATGGCGCAAAAAGAATTAATCAAAAATAATAATTAATATTATTACTAAATGCCTAAACATAAATGGAGCCATCTAGTAAATTCAAAGACATATACTAACACCACTGGATGTAAATAGTAGCTAAAATATTTCTTAAAACGAAATATTACTCCATTTAAAGAGATGTACTATTAATAGTACACCAGACCCGAAAGGATTAAAAGTTGTTTTCGAAACGTATACAGCCAAGCACAGAGATGAATTACGGCAGGTGGAAGTTACTTCGGAACATATTAATTGAATATGTATTTTATGTAACGTTTTCTGAAGTTATTTAGATCGGTTCTGGAAATTATTAGGTTGAGCAAAAAGTTCTGGGAAATTTGCAAAAGTTGTGTTGTTATGAGCAAATTAACCCTTTATGTACCGCATTATGAATTCGTGAAAATTATACTATCTAACGCATTTTACGTAAATTGTTTAAACTTAGTTGAAATATTTACATAATCATTTAATAAATTTTTGAAGGACTTTAGAAGGATTGAGGGATTTAGAAGAATTAATTAAATTTGAATTTACAGGGATTTTGTGAAATATTTATAACTCCACTCAAATATTTTGTTTTAAATTGTTTGCTTAGTATTTTGTAGAATGATAAAATGTACAAATATGATAGTCTTACTATATAATTATAGAAATATTTCCGAATTGAAAAATCTGCATCCCCCTCCCTCAGTGCCAAGAAAGCTGAAAAGATGCAAAGGCAAAAGAAATCATTCTTTTAAAAATATTTTTGTTTTGTGTACCTAATTATGCTTTTGAAACAAATTAAAGTAATGTATCTGTAACTTATTCTAAACAGTATTACAACTGATTGATGTATTAAAAGAATTTTATAATAAGTAATTTTAATCATATATATAAGTAACGCCGGTTAATAAAGTGTTTAAAAACAAAAGCAACAAGGACTATTTTTAAAAATAGAGACCATCCCATTCTATGACTTTCTGCCAGATTCCATATTTGCTGGAATTATCATGGCGGCTCCATGGAATCGAAAAACTCTTGGTATGCATCTTCAACTTCATTAAAGGATTCAAATTGATGACCCTTGAAAACGTGTTGCATTGATTGGATGGAGCCACGTCTGGACCGCAATTCCTGAACTCCTATAGATATACCACTAGTACTCCTATATTCGGTACAAATTCTGGTAATTATTAGATTAAAAATTATTATAACTTTTTGATCAATTTAATGATAACACTAGTTTACAAATTTCAACCTTTTTTATTTACCCCGAAAGAAATGCATATAAATGTATTAGTCTACCTTCCTTAAACTTAAAAGTGTCAACAGAAATATTCTATCACGTCACAATTTTCTTTCTGCAGTGAATTGTTTTTTTTTAACTACCCAACGTGGTGACGACAATTTAATATTCATTCGTTCGCTTTAAACAACAAATATTTTGTTTCGGATTGAATTAAAATGTTGAGTAGAAAGTTTAAACAATGTTCTGATCGTTTTTGCTATGTTTGTAGACAGTTTATGTTAAAAAAAAGACTTATTGTAGATTTGTTAACAAGTGCATATCTTCATTATTTTGGATTTCCTGTTGCAAACCAAGATAAAAAGTGGGTGCTTCATGTGTTTTGCGAAATCTGTAGAATTGTTTTACTCCAGTGGTCATCAGGAGAAAACATACACCTTCCATTTGGTTCACCAATACTATGGAGAGAACCTAGTAATCATGAAAATGATTGTTACTTTTGTGTTACGAAGACAGTTGGATATAATACAAAAAATAATGCGAGTATTATATATGCCGAATTTTCGTCTGTAACTAAGCCCATTTTACACTCGAAAAATCTACCACGTCCAGTTTGTCCCGGTAATTCGAGTTTAAATATACTAGGAGATGACAATTAAAGTGATGTTGAATTCAAATCAATTTCTAGTGATTCTGACGAGTTCTCTCTTCAAGAAAAGACTCCACATTTAATTAACCAAGCAGAATTAAATGATCTTATAAGAGATTTACAATTATCAAAATCTAAAGCAGAGCTTCTTGGTTCTCGCTTACAACAATGGAACTTATTAACACCAAACACAAAATTTATGTTGCCTAGAAACAGAAGCAAAGTTTACTAAGAATTTTTCAAAAAAGAAGGTGAATATTGTTATTGTACTGATATCCTGGGACTTTTTGAACATGAGCTATTGCTAGATCCAAATAACATTACTCTACCCCGTTACACATCAAATTGGAACTCATGAAAAACTTTGTGAAGGCGCTTGACAAAAACAATGTTACTTTCCGGTATTCACAAAAAATCTTTCCAAGCATTACAGAGGCAAAACTGAAAGAAGGGATATTTGTTGGCCCACAGATCCGTAAAATTATGAAAGACTCTCAGTTTGAAAGCCTTTTATCCGTTAATGAAAAATCTGTTTGGAAGTCATTCAAAATGGTTGTGGAAGAATTTTTGGGAAATAAAAAAAGTGAAAATTACAAAGAAATTGTTGCCAATTTATTAAAAAATTTTCAACAGATCGGAGTAAACATGTCATTAAAGATTCATTTCCTGCATTCGCATCTGAGTTTTTCCCCTGAAAACTTAGAAAGTATGAGTGAGGAAAAAGGGGAGCATTTTCACCAAGATTTAAAGGTTTTTGAAGAACGACATCAGGAATTTTGAGATGAAAACATGCTAGGGGATTACTATTAGTCCATTATAAGATAAACTAATCCAAATAAATATATAAAAAAAGAAAAAAAACATTTTTGATTTTTTTTCAAATTAATACCAAAATTATGTAGTCTAGTTAAGTAAATAAATATTTCTTAAACCAGACGTGACAGAATTTGTTTCTTATTTTTTCTGGATAACTCTATCTAAATAAAGAATAAATTAACAACTTTCAGCTGGGGTATAAAAGTCGTGTAAACTAGTGTAATCATACCTTGTATTTGCAGCATTGATATATTTACAGCTTCGTCGAATTTAGAAAAATCTTCTCAAATATAAAGGGTCTCCAAAATGACAATTCCTATAGCTTCACAGGCTAATCGAATTCTCATGACTACAACTTTCATAAAATAATCGAAATTTTGTACCAGAAATTTAATTGAAAATCTCATTTTCTAGACTTACATTACTTAGTTTTTATAAATGAAAGTATTGATTGATATAAATTTAGCGAATTGATGGCGTTTGAGTACGTTAAAAAATCATTTTATTGCTTTTTAGGTGAGTTCGTAATCGTAATTATGTAAATACATAGCACCTATAGTGTTCGTTCAGTCCGACCGTCTGTCTGTCTGTCCGCATATAACAACGCAAAAACTACCCAACCGAATCTTTAAATTTAAAATATATAAATATTACATAATTTTGTAGAGTCATTTCAAATTTTATGAGAATCGGATGGATAGATCAATTACAGGGACGATCAAAAGTATTCCGTTACATTACGGTCCATGGGGAAAAATGCTGCAAATGCATTTTAATCGTTTGAAATTTAAATTACATACTTATTACATCATTTGATCAAGTCATTTCCATTTTTTTGAAAATAGGATGCATAGATCAAATAGAGGGACAATTAAAAGTACTCCGTTACATTACAGTCAATGGAAAAAAAAGTTTCAAATGCATTTTAATAATATTAAACTCATTCGAACATAATAATATTGATATGCATCATAAAGTACATATTATAATATAGATTTTGCATAATCTGTTGTACAAAGAACTTTTATTATTGATTTACAAGGCCACACGAGTATTCCATTACATAATGAGAATAGAGAGAACATTGTTTGTTGCGCATTTTAATTGTAATTAACTATTTACAATTTTATGAAATTGATATATGAGAGTGATATTTTTAAAAATTCATTATCGTACGAACGCACCTCATTTGCTGCGCTTCACGTACAATTTCCAACTTGTTTTTCTTTGCTTTGAGTAATAAACTGCATAACGAATGGACTCGAGAATTTCGCTTATGACATAATTTGTAATAAACAACAAAAAAAAGAAACAGATCTAAAAAAGTAAAATAATGGAGATAAGAAAGCAAATTATTTAGATACATAATTTATTTTACTAAATACTTCATTTTTTAATTACTGAAAAACAGTCAAAGGCTTAAATGGTTTTAGAAAGAGCATTATTTTAAAATAAATATTTAAGTAAGATTAACCAAGCTTTTTTAATTAATGTGTTCATATAAAAATATTCCTTTCATTGAAAATTATTACTGTAAAAGATTCATAGTATGTGTTTTAAAAAAGACGCTTTACATAAGCGGCTGCTTATAATTTTTACAATATTAAACATTTTAACAACTTAATCTGTTTAAATTTTATGTTATAAAAAGGATGGGAAAATAAAGATATAAAAGTGGAAAAGAAAGATTTTTTTTTTAAATGATTAAACTGGAGACGAATAAAAGATAGTGTGCAATAAAATTAGCATTATTTTGTACATTCTCATTTATGTTTTTTTAAAATGAATGTATGTATCAGAAAATTTATACAAAGAATTAATTTATTAAAAATTTCTAAAAATAAAATAAAATAAATAAGCGCCTAAATTCCAGGCATTAGTTTTGTTAAATTTACTTCAAAATAGATTATCTTTAGTATCTGTATGTAGCATTCAGAGTAGAAATCAGTTGACGTGCAATTAAAAACTTTTAATTTATTAGGTTTCAACGGGTATACATTATGTAAGCATTTTTTAGCCAGATTAAAAAAAAAATAGTGCAGTAATTTATGCTAAAAGAAATATTACATTTATTCTCTACAAATAATAAGTAATATATATTATGTAGTGTCAATGTTTTAATTAAATCTAAAAAGAAATATTTTTAGAATTTTCTTTTGTTTTGGAAAGTAGAATTCCATGTAGATTTTTTTTCTGTCTCATTTAGGGATGTACCGAATATTCGGTATCTATTCGGTATTCGGCCTATTCGGCCATGTTACCAAATATCAAACTATTCGGTTAAGCCGAATATGAAACTATTAGGCCTGCCGAATATTCGGTTTGGCCGAATCCAATGCTTAATAAAGCCTTTTAAAACAATTAAAAAAAAACTCTTCACAATTTCTACTTTTAACTGTCAATTTATTAATATATTTAAAATAATTAGAAATAAAATCATATTTAAATAATATACAATCTTTTTACATTATTTATTTGCTGTTTGTAAAGTTTAACTTAAGAAAATTAACCATGAGAAGGATTAAAATTATGATTTATTAGGATTCTCCTTAGGAATAAATGATGCGAGTACAGATGCAAGTTCCTAAATTCTATTTAGTAAATAATGTTTTTCTTGCTTTTCTCAAAAGTCCTTAAATAAGAAAGGAAAACTTTTGAGATTAGTAATAGCTATCAAGGCAGATAATTTTTTGTTTATGAAACCATAATCATAATCAACTTATTGAATCATAAATGCATTGCATTTCATCTCACTCTAGGTCAAACTTGTGTTTTCGTTTGTTGCATTAACGATAAATAAGATACCATAACTATATTTTCAACTCACATTCTTTGATTTCTGTAAAATATGATATGATGGGAAGGATGAAAAATGCACTATTCATTAGAAAAGAGCTATGAGCTAGACATTCCTTTATTCAAAATTAAGTTGAAAGTATTTATACTTTACATTGAAAAAACCTGCCTTGAGTTATTTAAAAAGAATAAATATGAGACTGTACAGTTTTAATTAAACTATTTTTTCTTTATTTCTCTTTGATTTCAAAATGTTTGTTTCGATTCGTAGAAGAAATGAACTTTAAAATTTTACTAATTGAAAAAGTCTCATAATTATGCTTCTTAAATAAAAAAAGGCAGATTTTTTTCAATACTGAATGATCTCATAAAAAGTTTTTGTTTATCAAAATATAAGTTTCTCTTTTTAAATGTTATGTAAAATTGTTTTAAAAAGTAACATTTTAATACCTTTAAACTTTGAAATATAAAAAGTATTTGGAAAGCCGAATATTCGGTATTCGGCACAACAATTACTATTCTATTTGCGATTGAAAATTGTAATTTTTAAGACCTTAATAAAGGCGACCGGGAGAGGCAGCATGCTCTACAGACATGGCTTCCATGTCTGAGCAATCCCTCTTAGGCATTAAAATAATTTTATCCATACAGTAATTGTTACTCTTACAGTTGTTGTTCCAATTTTTGAAATATTTCACCATTCAGGCAAAAAAGGAGTTTTATACGTAACACTGGGCATAATATTTTTGTTTCAATATTAGTGCACTTGCTCTCACACTGTTGTCAGCTGTAAAACAAGTCATTTTACGATGTTTTTCTTATAATTAGGAAGAATAAATATTTATTTTTGATTATTTGAAGACAATTATGGTAAGTTAACATAATTCTTCATTTATATTTTGCTTATTTCAACTAATATTGTGATAAGAATTTTTGTTAATTACAGCTTGAGGATGATATTTTAAAGATTAATTTTTAGATTTTCCATTGGATTCTTTCGTCTGATCTACCACTCGGAAAAATGCATTTTAAAAACTATTAATTATTTTCATGCTTTTAATTTCAGTGGGTTCAATTTTGTCTATTATATGACATTCATTAAGGGTTGTAGCAATCACGTTAATTTTACTTTTAAAACTTGAAAGGAAGGAAATATATAAACAACGTACATTGACTTTATTTGATCAACGACTGGTCGCTCTCAATTACAAAAATACATAGCACCTACAGTCATTGTTCAGTCCGTCGGTCTACATATAAGAAGGCAAAAACTACCAAACCGATTAGTTTGAAATTGAAAATGCATAATTATTGTATTATTTTGTTGAATCATTTCAAATTTTATGATCATCGGATAGCAGGATAATCTGATATTTAAATGCAGGGATAGTCAAAAGTATTCTTTTACATAACGGCCAACGGGAAAAATACCTTATAAGGGTGTATTTCGATTCAAACTGCTTATTTTGCGATTTATTTTTAAATACATTTTTGCTCTCAAATGCACCAAACTTTCAAATTCTCTTATTTAGAAAGTACACAAGGTGCCGTAATTATCAATTCTCTGATAAATGCAGAAAATATTACAAAAAATGCAATCAAAAACAGCATTTTTAACCGAATTTTCCTAAGCGGGAGGTCTGCGAACGAAAAAAAGGGTCATACTGAGAAGATAAATGTTTATAAATCAAATTCTAATGAATTGAGCGTAAAAAGGCATCACACGGCACCATATACGTCTCTTCAAAAATCCCCCCAGCAAGTTTCTTGTTCTACTTTTAAAAATATGTTTGAAATTGTATCGGAAAATTTCGAGCTGTTGAAGATGGAAAACTGTTTTTTCGAATACACCCTTAAGTACATTTCAATGATGTTACACTGTTTTAAAAATAATGAAATTGATATTCATATATGAAGTACCTATATTAAAATATACATTCTGTACAATATGCGGTGCAAAGAACCTTTGTGCTTAATTTACAGGCCACGCAAAAGTATTTTGACATAATGGTATAGGGGAAACATTATATGAGACGTATTTTAGTTACATTAGATTAATTCACAATTTATGAGATTGATATAAGTTGCTGAGATTTACTACAAGTTACTTTTTGTATAATAGGAAACATATATCATTTACAGGGATACACAAAAGATTTCGAATACTTTAATGTATCCGAAATATTGTATACTATTACACCAAGACCTGAATGTTTTTAAAATTTTGTTATAGTACAAACGCACATCATTTGCTACGTTTGAGGTGAAATTTTTAATTTGTTTTAAAATAAAAAATAATGTAATACATCAAAAGCTTTCTGAAGAAAATAATTTTTAACATGAACTTCATTTAAAGATATTTCAACTAAACCTTTTTGTTCTCTCACATGGGAATATTCATTTAATTAAAATAACTTAATGCAAGGAATTTACAGAGCAATTATAAAAAGTGACTGTAGCTTTATTTAAAGCGGGTGATTTAAAATTGTATCAACATCAAATGTTGTAACACCCAACTTAATCTCTTTAAATACATTTTTATAAAGATGTATAAAATGTTTTTTACACGATTAAACACGAGTTTGGAAACAATAAACATTAATATATAATAGGATTAACATTAGTTTTGTACTTATTTCATTATTGTTTTTTCATTTAATCTCATTAAAAGCATTATTGGGAGGCAAAAAATTTAATCATTATTTTTTATATTGTAAATCTTTTCGTTCGGTACTTATTTCATTTGTTTTTTTACTAATTAATATCCAAGAATTAGGTACTTTAAATTTACCCTTAAACAACTTATTTAGTCTAATAAATAAGAAGCAAATTCCCTTGTTAAATCATTATAAATATCGTCTTTTAAATTTGTAACATTTTAAAGAGCAGAGTTTAACGTCTATTGTTTTACATTATTGAGGTGAACATATAGCTAATGTGAAAGACAAAAATAATTGACCGCTAATAAAACGCATAAATGTATCTTTACTTTATTTTTTTTTATTATTAAATAATATATTAGCAGTATCTGTGAGATTCTTTGATATTAGTAGAAATTTATTTTGCCGTTTCGTTTAAAATACCATTGACAACAGATATAAGTAAGTAATACATATGAAAACAGGAGTTTAAAAATGATAAACCTATACCTAAAAAACACAACAATTTGGGAGGAAAAAAACTAATTTTATCAATTTTCTGACATTGTAAATGTTTTCCTTTACAATGAAGGCATTTAAAGGTTTTTGAGAAAATATGTAATATCATATGTAGGGAAAAGTCGTACAAAACCGGGGAGGCAAATAAACCGCTTAGCACAGATTCCTTTTTAGGTGCGTTCGTAATTATGTAAATACGTAGTACCTATTGTTGTCGCTCAGTCCGTTCGTCTGTCCGCCTGTCCGTCTGTCTGTCTTTCTGTCTGTCTGTCCGTCCGCATATAACAACGCAAAAACTACCCAACCGAATCGTTTGAAATTTAAAATACATAATTATAACATAATTTTGTCGAGTCATTTCAAATTTTATGAAAATCGGATGGATAGATCAATTACAGGGACAATCAAAAGGATTGCGTTACATTACGGTCAATGGGGAAAAAAGTTTCAAATGCATTTTAATTGTTTGAAATTTAAAACATATAATTATTGCGTAATTTTGTCGAGTCATTTAAAATGTTATGAAAATCGGATGCATAAATCAATTACAGGGACAATCAAAAGGATTCTGTTACATTACGGTCAATGGGGAAAAAAGTTTCAAATGCATTTTAATCGTTTGAAATTTAAAACATAATTATTACGTAATTTTGTCAAGTCATTTCAAATGCTATGAAAATTGGATGCAGAGATCATTTACAGGGACAATCAAAAGTATTCCATTACATTACGGTCAATGGGAAAAAGGTTTCAAATGCATTTTAATGATGTTACACTCATTCGAACATAATATAATTGGCATGAATCTATGAAATATATACTAAAATATGCATTCCGTACAATCTGTGATGCAAACAATTTTTATTATTAAATTACAGGGCGCCACAAAAGTATTCCACTGCATAATGCTATACTGGGAAACATTCTTTGGGGCGTGTTTTAATTATATTCAACTAGTTCACATTTTATGAATAAGATATACGTTGCTGAGGTGTAATAAAAATTACTTCCTGCATATTTACAGAAACACAAATATTTCGACTACTATACTGTATCCGAAGTACGCTCTACTATATCAGCAAGATCTGATTATTTTTTAAAACTTCGTTATCGTACGAAGGCACCTAATTTGCTATGGTCACGTGCAATTTCCAACTTGTTGTTGTTGTGTGCCCTGAGCAAGAGGGTGTTGGAGCTTCCATTGGATTGCACTAAGTTGCTAGAAGTCAGACTTCTGCAGCAGAGTTTGGTAAAGACCCAATAGATGGCAGTACCAAACATTGCCACCTCCTCAATTTTGATATGTCTTTGAAGGTGAGGCAAGGTTTCTCCAGAGATCAATATCCATGGTAACTTCTACGACCGGCCACAGGACATTCAGAACCCCTTTACTTAACGAGCACGTACATTGCATACACTCGGTGAGTTTTAGGATGGTGATGACGAGCATCGAACCCGAGATCTTTCATTCTGCAGTTCGGTGCTGTGACCATTAGGCTACCACGATCTCAGATTACTTTTGATTTAAACTTTTATCTGTCGAACAACATGAGGAAATGCTCATCGAAATTCATTAAGTATTTGTAGATGAACGAAACGTTACTGTGTATGGTTATTTTTTGTGTGATTTTACGTTTTACGCATATATTAACTATTTGTCAGCATATCTAATATTTTTATTTAGTATTGGATTGACAATTGTGACGCCATGTTTTTGAATTTGAGCAATGTTGGGGTAGAACCGGCTACTAAGGAGTGGGCCAATTCTGAGTATATCCGGTTTTGTCCTACACACATGAAATAATTTTTTAGGATAGTTAATAATGTAGCATGCAACTTTAAATTGTAATTTAATACTTTTAAGTATTGTGAACCCTTTAAACTGTCATTTATAGTACTTTAGTACACATACTACAAATAAGAGGTGTGGGTCCAATCCTGTTTGATCTATAACATAAATGTAGAAAAGCTGCTACAGATTTATTTTTGGCAGATGTAAATGCACATGCGTATTTCGTTTTGTTCATATAACAAAAATGTTTTTGAATAAAATGAGTTTTTTTTTTTCAAGAGGTTTAAAAGGATACCCGGTTTTACTCAATCAGTGGGGTAAAATCGGATTTTTGCAAGCATGTGAAAAAAATCTATTTTTTATGCAATAAAATATATTTTTTATTAAAAAGAATATGTTTTATTATAAACAAATGTTTACTTAATATGGAAAACATTGTTGAGAGTTTTTGTTTCCATTTGATTATACTACCTCTGACAATAAAGTTCGGTGAATAGATCTGTAGCATTAATGCAGATGAAATATTAACTAAAGTTACCATACCATCCTTCAAAATAGTCATCTCTTATAACTATGCACCGCTGAAATCTACTATACTTGTCCTGGGAAATTAGCAAGAAGTCTTCTTTTGGGATGAAGTTAAAAAACTTCGTCACGCTTCGTTGGATGTGAGCAATATGTTCAAATCTCTTTCAAAGAGTGTTTGAGTCGTGAAAATAGGAAGAAGTCTGGAGGATTTAGGTCTGGCGAGTATGGTAGGTGTTCAATTTTCACTATCCTTCATGAATTTCTTTCGGTGTCTTGCAAAGCTTAAAGTCAAACTTTAAACTGAACTTTTATTCGTTCATTTTTCTGTTCTCAGTTAAGAACCAACACACTGAACAAGCACTTAGTAAAGCACGTCTTACACAGAACATAAACGACGCTCAACTGAACAACGGTGGGAGAAGATGGTCTAAACTTGCCTCTATGCATTTGCAGCGTTTTGTTTCCCCAGTGTTTCCAGATCGGTTGTTCTGAATTCATTCACCGAACTTTATTGTCAGAGGTAGTATTGGAGAACAAAAAAAAAAAAAAAAAAACATTTGATACCCGATTTAGCCCCTCTTTTCTTTAAGTTATGAGAACGAACGCGAGTTATGAATCTCACCTTATTAAAAATTGAAAAAAAATGAGTTTTCTCTATCAATATATTCTATTAGTGAATTTGCATGAGAAAAACTATCACAATCTTAGGGGAAAAAATAGTTTTATAGAGTATTTCAGGCAATATAAAATCTTGGTTTACAATGAAAACAAATGGGCGCAGGCAAAGGTTTTTGCAATTTGCTCAAAATTTATTTTAAGGATAAGGTGAGATTTGAAACTCATCTCCCTGTATATTATATTGATGATTCTCTCCAAATAGGCCAAAATGAGAGTTATGAGGGAGCGATTGTGAAGGAGTAATGAATTTTAACAAAATGCATATATATATATATATATATATATTATCCGAATTGAGATTACGTTTACTGGGTTCAAACTATATCTAAATACTTATTAATAAGTAATAATTAATGTTTTTCAATATTTAACTATATCCAGTGAAGGCTGATAAAGGAGTGCCCTTTATCAGCCTCTACTGAATACAGGTAAATATTGAAAAATATCAATCATTACTGGTTCATAAGCATTTAGATATAGTTAAAGTCCACTAAGCCTAATCTCAGTTCAGAAAATGGTGAAAAAGTAAATGGAAATTTTGTTAAAATTCTTCACTCCCTCATAACTTTTATTTTGACCTATTGGGGGAGAATCACCTATATATATATATATGTGTGTGTGTGTATATGTAATTATATATATAAAACCCCTCCGTGTATAACAATTACGGGGTCAACCTATCCACGAAAAAAAGGAACTCATTCACCAATGAAAACGTTTCATAGTCGTAATGGAGCATTCTCATTGGTCAGATTTACAGTAGGAGCTGTAAATGACGTCACTACATTTTACTTCGCTTTGAAATCTTTCCACGATTCCAAAAAGTATATTTAATTAAAACTTTTTATTAAAGGAAAGCGAAGGTGCGTTTTAAATGCAATATTATTAAAATTTTTCTATTCGGGTTGCTTGAATTTTTTTCTTTACAGCCGTGAATGACTCTTGAGAATTTCAAATCTATAAAAAACATTGTGAAAGTTACCTCCGATTTTAAAGGCAATCTATTTTCTGACCAATGAAACCGTTCCATAGTCGTAATGGTGCGTTCTCATTGGTCAGATTTACAGTGTGAGCTGTTAAATGATGTCACTGCATTTTACTTCGCTTTGAAATCTTTCCACGATTTCAAAAAGTATATTTAATTAAAACTTTTTATTAAAGGAAAGCGAAGGTGCGTTTTAAATGCAATATTGTTAAAAATTTTATATTCGGGTTGCTTTAATTTATTTTTCTTTACAGCCGTGAATGACTCTTGCAAATTTCAAATCTATAAAAAAACATTGTGAAAAGTTACCTCCGATTTTAAAGGTAATCTATTTTCTGACCAATGAAATCGTTCCATAGTCGTAATGGAGCGTTCTCATTGGTCAGATTCACAGTGGGAACTGTAAATGACGTCACTATATTTTACTTAGCTTTGAAATCTTTTCACGATTTCAAAAACAATATTTAATTAAAACTTTTTATTTAAGCAAACCGCGGGTGCGTTTTAAATTTCATTATAATCCCCACCCCCATTTACCAGATAGTTTTGCTATAGTTTTAAATGCAGATTTCTGTTGAATTTTTTTTTTTTTTTGTTAGATTTTTTCTTCTCCAAGTTTAATCGCTGTATTTATCAAAATTGTTTCAGGCTAAAGTGGCTATGATTGACCACAGTTGTTGTAATTTTTTATCATCCTTTAAAAATGCAAACACGTCATTTTGACGGGCTATCTTCTAGTAAATAAGTAAATATATACTCGCAAGCTTCACCCCCCCCCCTACGCTAGTGTGTTTCTTCTGACAAACTTTGTTGGAAACAAAATATATTGGAGAAGTTAACTTTGTATTTTAAATCCATATGGATCTATAACTGGAACGTCCTACTAAATTGCTATAAACGATACGAACGTCAATGTGTATTACGTTTTATAATGTATCGTACATAATTTGGGAAATCAGGAACAAACTTTTTAAATTGATCGTTTATAGTAGGATTCGGCAAAGAAAGAAGAACGGCATGTTATGTATTAAAAACCAGTCTTTAAATATTAACTAATTAACAATGCAAATCTGATCAAAAATCGGTCGAGTAGAACAAAGGTTACTTTTTCAAAATTGTGTAAAACTGATTTTAGAATATTTAATACGTGAATTTTCACATTGCTAACTAAGCGACCGACTTAATGAAAAATGTCTAACTCCGTCTTGGACACAACTTAAGCCGCCAGATTGTGTGCTCATGAAGACGGTTCCATCTCGTGCTGCGAATTGTAGCCTAGCCAACATATGAAGTGAGAAATGCCAAGCAGGGCATCGTCCTCGTAGCTTAAATGGTAGAGCACTTGGAGCGCTATTCCAAGCAGGCCCGTAGCTAAAAGGGCGCTATGGGTGGCTCAGCCCCCCCCTAAAATGTTTTGAGCCCCCAACCCCTGGAAAAGATTCCAAGGTCACTCAATGAATTTTTGTTCCGAAAATTCAAATGAAATTCTGTTCAAAAATCTAATTTAGTTTTGAGGGCCTTCCACAATTTTGCAGAATTACTAATTTGTATCTAAAATCAGTATTTCAATACTCCCTCATCCTATTTGTACATAGGAAGCTAACATGATGTTTAATTTTGCACCAGTTATACACTTAAAAATTTCATCATCCTATACTTTTCCTAGCATAAAATGAAGTTTTTACAACAGTTTAATAAGGAATATAGTATCTACAGTGTGAATATGCACTCATTTATCTTTCTGCGTCAGAGGAGAGAGAGAGAGAGAGAAAAAATTATGAGGCCCCCCCCTACATTCTCTTGAGCCCCCCCCCCCCCCCTATGTTCACTTCTAGCTACGGCCCTGATTCCAATGGTTCCGGCTTGGACATTTTTCACTAAGTTGGTTCTACGCTTAGTTAGCAATGTGAAAATTCACGTATTAAAAATTCTAGATTTTCAAGCCTAATTTCACTGCTGAAAATTAATCGAGAAATTGATTAATAGTAAATATATATCTGATTTTAGAATTTTCCCCTATTAGTATATAATTAAGAAACCTAGAACGATATGCAACTTACTAAAACCATCTGTTCCTATTATCTTTCTACCGATTAAAGATGAATTTATATCGCTAGCCACTTTTTAAAAAATTATTATCGTTAGACCCGACATTTTTTGGACACACCGTACATTTGAAGATACTTTCATTAAAAAAAATATGAGGAATATTTAAATGAGAATCCTCACTAACTAGAGAAGTGCAAGAAGTGTAAGTCACCGAATTTGACGAAAGTGGTATCGTTGGGAAGATCTCATCGTGAGCAGTAAAAAACTCAATAGAACTACCCGTCGCAAATGATTCATTTTCGAGATATCCGACAATTTATGTGACGTAGTTAGTGCATATTTAATGGGGGACCGCAAAAAATTATAGTCTAGATTTTAACAAATGTGGTATCGTTCAAAAGATATCATCGTGAGGATTAAAAAACTCAATGGAACTACCCGTCGGAATTGAACCGTTTTCGAGATATCCGATAATTTATGTCACGCATCTAGTGCTAACAGTTCTAGTGTACACTTAATGGGGGATCGCAAAAAATACCTTTTCCGATTTTGATGAAAATGGTGTCGTTGAGAAGATATAATTGTTAGAAGTAAAAAACTCAATGGAATTAATCATCTGAAATGAGCCGTTTTCGAGATATCCGACAATTTATGTCACTTAATGCAGTTTCCCAGCAGTTTGCATTAGCAATGTGACACAAATTGTCGGATATCTCGAAAACGTCTCATTCCCAACAGGTGATTCCATTGAGTTTTTTAATCCTCACGATGATATCTTTTGAACGATACCACTTTCGTTAAAATCGAGACTAAATTTTTTTTGCTGTCCCCCATTAAGTGTGCATTAGCTACGTGACATAAATTGTCGGATATCTCGAAACGGCTGATTTGCGACGGGTAGTTCCATTGGGTTTTTAACTGCTCACAATGAGATCTTTCCAACGATACCACTTTCGTCAAGATCGGTGATTTACACTTCTTGCAGGTCCCTAGTAAGTGCAAAAGAAAAGAACTCATTTTCATGTAATTTTTGTTGATTTAAATTTTATGAGTGAAAAGTAAGTTTCTAATTTAAAATGTGTTAACGTAAGTGGAGGCATTTTATTCTTCTGAAATTAGTATCCATGATCTATAAATACGTCATTTTAAATTTACTTATAGTGGTGGTATAAATTTGTACCAACAACAGATGTTATAACAAACTATATAGTTTGATTAAATGTTTGTATAAAACTGTGATGAAACATTTTATTACAACAACAGAAACAATTTTTTTAAAACAATTAAACATGAGTTTACAGAAATAGAAGTAATATACAGGGTGATTCTAAATTGTTTTTACAAAAAAAGAGTGGTGGTAGTACACATGAAGGCAAACAATATTAAATAGGAAACCAAGGGGCTCAAACGTTTTCCGAAGGAGATAACCGCCATTAAAGTTTAGGGTCCAAAATTTCAAGCAAGCATAAAAAACGGAAAAATTGATCTATTGATTTGCGGTTTTCACTAAAACTATTCTTTATGTCATTATTGTCTTAGAAATAAATTATAAAGATAAATTTTTAAAAATGCCGATAGAGGGCGCTTTAGACTTTGGAGTAAAGAAAAACTATTTTTTACCATCATTTTTTGCATCTCATTAAATTTGTTAAGAAGCTTAGACATAAACTTAAATTTTGAGCTCAAAATTTGAATCTTGGAAAATGATTAATTATCGCAAACTGAATTGTGTTCAAGGGGAGGGGGGGGGGAGGTCGAAATTTCAAATTATTATAAAAAACTGAAAAACTGGTCGATGTGTTTGCGGTTTTCGCTAAAACTATTCTTTATGTCAATATTTCCTTAAAAATAAATTTTAAAGATAAATTTAAAAAAATTCCGTTAGAGGGTGCAATTATATTTTAACCTCCTCCCCCACCTCTGAAAAGAGTTCAGTTTGCGCTCTTAACCACTCCCAACTACTGAGATTTTGAGCTCAAAATTTAAGTTTAAGTCTAAGATTCCGAAAACAATGAGAAGTAAAAAATAACGGCAAAAAATAATTGTTCGTTATTCCAAAGTCTAAAGCGCCCTCTATCGACATTTTTGAAAAATATCTTTTATAATTTATTTTCAAGAAAATACTGACATAAAGAATAGTTTTAATGAAAATCGCAAATCAATCGACCAATTTTTCCGTGTTTTATGTTTATTTGAATTTTGGATCCTAAAATTTAATGATGGCTATCTCCTTCGGAAAACATTTGCGACCCTTGTTTTCCTATTTAATATTTTTTGTCTTGATGTGCACTATGACCCCTCTTTTTTTGTAAAAACAATTTAGAATCATCCTGTATACTAGGGCGGAGCGTAAAAATCTTTTTTCGAAATTCTCTTCTCTCTAGCATGGAAAAGTTGTGGAGTGGTATCAGTAACATACTCACAAAATTTCACAACAATCAATAAATATCTCCACTTTTTGGTCGAAATATGCAATTTTAGCCCAAAATGTTGTAAATTTTCACATTTCAGCAATATTTTTAATTTCAGATTTTTTTCCTCGCCCTAGAGCGGAAAAGTTGATAGAGTATATAAGGAATATAAGTCCAAAATATTAAAGTAAATAAAAAATATCTTTGAGTTTAAATATGGGAAATTTATAGAAAATGAGGCAATTTTTCACATATGGTGATTATTTTTTTTATTTTTAGATTTTCTATTCCCGCTAGCACGGAAAAGTTAGAAAATATAACAGAAACATAGCGGAATAACTTTAGAATAGTCAATAAATATCTTCCGGTTTCCTTTTAGACATCTAAAAATGTCAAAGTCGCCAAAAATTATGTAAATTTTCTCTTCTCAGGGATTTTTGTCTTATTAATTTTCTCTTCTCGTTAACGCGGAAAATTCGGAAAATCATGCAAAAAACATAAGTGTAAAAATTTAAAGTAATTAATAAATATATTCTGGTTTGACTTTTATTACTTGAACTGGCAAATACATGACGTTAATGTACACAAAAATCATAGAAAAATCAAATTAAAAGCGATCTGAGGTAAATTCCTCTAACAAGTTCAGATTTCTGTTCGTTTACTAAGTCTAACGGTATATTGTAAAAACTGTTTTTTATTTTATCAGAAATTTAAGCATCTGTATATTGGAATTTTATATATAAATCTTTAAAAAAAGCTAACATTTATTCCAATGATACCATTTGAATTTATATCAAAAATCTGTTTTTTAAATGGTTGTAATTTATTAATTATATTTTATAACAACTAAAAGAATGGCTTTGATTTACGATTTCAAATGTACATCCTAGCTCAAAAAGTTTTGTGAAAAGTATATTTTTAAATAAATATTTTCAGATATATTTCAGATATATTTTCTCCAGAAGAATTTTCAATTCAAAAGGAGTTCTAGGTAACATTTTTATGCTTTTACATAGGAATACTCATTCATTTGCAAAGTATTTAAAAGCAATAATAATAATAAAATAAAAATAGTGGCTTTTGCTTTACATAAAGTAGGATTTCGTAAATGTAGCAACATTAAGTTTTGTAAATCCAAATTAATCTATGTAAATGTCTTTCTATCAATATGACGAAATAAATTAACTTTTTATTCGAGGAACATAAAAGAACGTTGTTTTTTAAACGATTAAACACGGGATTAAAAGCAACAAAGATTAATATGTAATGAGATTAGAGCCTGTTTTATATTGTATGGAATAATTTTCTCTTTTAAGCTTTTTAAAACCATTATAGAAAGGAATAATTTAGTCATTAAATTTTTATACAGCATTCTTTTTCTTGCTTTCAGCAAATTTCTTGTTTAACTGCATAAAAAAGTGAAAAAATAAAAATAATAAACATCTAATCTCCGAGCGTTAAATTTAGCTTTAAATAGCTTATCTTGTATATCTAAATTTATTTATTATTATCACGTAAACTCTTAATTGGCAATTTCTTTTCCGTTCAATAAATTGAAAATAACGGATTCTCACCACAATTTTTTAAATAAAATATTCGTAACATTTAGTATAATCATTTAAATGATATGAAATTATTAAAAAAAAAAAAATTGTGGTGTCGAAAAGCTTTAAATGATGAATTAAACAAATTCGTCTTGACCGAACGGCGCGGCGTAGGGACAAATCAGTTAAGGAGTAAAAGGCTACACTTTTAAATATACGATTGTATTTTTACATTTTATTCGCATCACTATATTTTAAAAGGAAATTTTTAAGTAAAGTTCTCCCACACATGTTGTCGAAATACAGTCGAACTTCGTTAATATTCGCCCTGCTTATTATTCGAAATCGTTTAATGCGTTAATTTACTTCGGTCCCTTGAAAAACGTCCATCTTTTGCACATAAAAAAACGCTTAATACGCGAATGTTTATGACGCTATATTTTATCAGCTTTGTGTAAAAGGAAGAAAAAAAAAGCTATGTTTAATACGCGAATGCACTTTGATTTGAAACAGGAGAGGTTTTGGTGGGAATAATGTTTTAAAATTTCATAAGACAGTTCTTTATGCTAAGAATGCTTTTTTCTGTTCAAATCTATGCGTTTAGATCAGTGACATACCACGCCTTCCTCTCTCCCTTTTGCCTGAATAATCTTCCCCTTTGCTTTTGATCACGTGCTACGGCAGTGAAATTTCGAAAGCTATACACTCTTAAAACGAAAGAGCTGATTTGGCTTCTCATGAAAGAGTTTTAATTTTTTCGATCATAAAAGAGTTGTTTTTCAAAAGATTAAATCTTCTTGATCTAAATTTGTTATTTAAATAGCTCAACTTCATTTAAATTGGTTAAAACTCGAGTTATTTCAACTCTTTTTTGAGAAGCTGCCTTTCAACATTGAGATGAGTGGATTTCAGCTCAACTTGAGCTATTTTGTGGCTGACTTTTTAAGAGAGTAGAATGCACAAGTATTACACAATTACCGTTATAAAATATTTGGTTATGTTTTATTACTTATTTCTGATCAAAACACGTCAATATTACCACGATCTCATGAACACACTTCTGAACAACCAAGTATGCATTTACTAAAAGTATCAGTTTAAACATTTCCCAGTTAAAGGAGAATTATTTTTCAGCGCCGATTTCTTCGTTCCGTAGGCCAGGAATACCAAAAAGAAAATTTTATTGGTAATGAGTGCACAGAAAATAAGAAAAAAACGCTATTTCCTTCATCCGACCAGAAAGAGTTAGGTCTCGATTAAAATCTCATTATGGAATACAATTAAAACAAGTGTCCGATGAATAAGTCGCTGTCAGCATTGAAGCGGGGCCGTCGCGAAACAACTTTCTTCTCTTATGGGCCTCATTTACCTATTTCAATTTATTTATTTCGTTGCCAAAGTTGTGTAATTTTAATGTATGATTTTATTTGCCACAAATCTATAGTTCAAGTTAAAATCTTTAACGCATTTGATATCAAAGGGTAAGTTTAGTTTTAAAGAAAAAAAAAAAAAAAGGAAAAGTATTCTTTACAGAGTTTGGGTGTTTAATAGTGAATGTATAATTCAAACAGATCTAAAAAAAAGGAAAAAAAAAGCCGCAAATTGTTTGAAAAAATATCATAAAACGGAAATTTAAAGCCTTGTTTTTGATGCGCACATACAGCCATTCTCTATGTTCCGTTTGCTACTCAGATCTGTTGCGTGATGTCATCTCTTCTTGAATCAGGCCCGTAAGAAGAAAGTTGTATCGCGACGGACCAGATTGAAGCCGCCAATTGTTGGAAAGAAAATGTGCTTATGCATTTCTGCTGACGGTCAGAAAAGATTAACCATCTCAAATAAAGATATATGGTTATAAAAATGTTGTTTTTTTCTTTCTAAGATCGTTTTGCCACGTCACAGTGTAGGAAACCATGAAAAAAATGCATACTTTAATAGGTATATACATCACATTAATATCCACAAGATGTCTTTTCGAACTAAATTCATGATGCTCTACAACTTTGTAAGTTATTTTCTTCTCTTATCTCTTTCCGTGTTCGGGCATTGTGTTTTTAACCAACAGAAAAAAGACATCTGATGCCGACATTATGAGATTTCAAAAAATTATTCTTAAATTTTAAGTATTTGAAAAATTCCTATGAGTTTTAACATTTTTATTTAATGAAAAAGAATTAATAAAAAAAAGTAATCTTGAAACTTACGCAGGTGTTTTTTAAAACGCACATTTGGCATCAACTTTCTGATTTTGAAAATTTTATTTTAACAGTCATATTAGGTACTAGTGCTTTTAAGTTTTCCCGTAGCTGAAAATAGACTTTCACAATTTAGTAAGTTTTAGTGAAAGAGCCCTTGAAAGGCACCCTCGGTCACATTTTCTGTGACGAAAAATTGAAATATTTTGGAATACTTATCGGTACTACTCTGTTATCCCGTCGACCAAAATACTATCTTCAAATTATAAGATTAAATGCCAATAATGGATGATCGTGAATGTCACAATTAATAACATTAAATGCGATTCGCGTGTTTAAAACGTAATAAGTGATTTTTATTTCAACTTTGTATTTGTATATTTATTAATATTCTACTCATTAGTTGTTTTTTTTTAATCATTTAAAATAAAAATTACACCATTATGTCCAATTTGGCTATTAGTTTGGCTATTTGTGTAATTTGGCGAAATTGGTCGACGGGATAACAGAGTAGTACCTACTTATCTTAGAAAATTAGTTGAAAATTAATTTTTTCAATGTGTAAAATTGAAAAACTTATTTCCCAAGTTTTTTTTTTTTTTATTGCTACAAGTATTTAAAATATTTTTAATTCTGCTCTCAAATTACGTCAGAAACCTGAAGTCGCATTGGCCTGTGCAAAGATATGCGTGATTGATGGGAAGCATCATAATTTCCTATAAAAACTAAGGTACTTCTTTATTATCCCGTCGACCGCAATTTCGCCAAATTATACAAATCGCCAAAACTAATAGCCAAATTATGCATATTGACATAATTTTTATTTTAAATAACGAAAAAACAAATGGTACTACTAGGTTTTCTCGTCGACCAAAAAATATCGCCAAACTATAAAATTAAATGCCAATAATGGGTGATCGTGAATGTCACATTCATTGAAATTAAATAGGATTCGTGTGTTTAAAATGACATTAAATGATATTTATTTCCACCTTTTATTTGTATTTTTATTAATATTCTACTAATTATTTGTTTTTTTCGTTATTTAAAACAAAAATTGTGTCAATATGTAAAATTTGGCTATTAGTTTGGCGATTTGCATAATTTGGCAAAATTGGTCGACGGGATAACAGAGAACAAATAACAGAACCAAACAAATAATTAGTGGAATATTAATAAAAATTCAAATAAAAAAACGAAATTAAAATCATAAGATAAAAACAAAAATTATTACTTATCAGCGTAAAAAACAATTTATTATAGATTAAATTAAGTTGTTTTTTACGCTGATAAGTAATAATTTTTGTTTTTATCTTATAATGTTTACAGCGTAAGTCCAAGATTTCATTTGAAATTAAAATCACTTAATGACATTTTAAACACGTGAATCTTATTTAATGTCATTGAATGTGATATTTACGATCATCCATTATTGGTATTTAATCTTATAGTTTGGCGATAATTTTTTGGTCGACGGGATAACCTAGAAGTACCAAAACAAATGTTTATTAACATCTGTTTCTTCTTGTAATGTAAGGTTGTAAATAGTCTTCGCATCACATTTTTAAATATTTGAAAAAAAAAAAAAAAAAAAAAAAAAAAAAAAAAAAAAAAAAGAGAGAGAGAGAGAAAGAAAGAAAACTGCGTTGGTTAAAAAAAAGCATAAGAGGTAATAAATTTAAAAGTCAAAATGATTTTTGTTATCATTTTGACTTTTAAATTTATAGGAAAATAATAAAACATAAAAATGGCTTTTAGATATGGCTCGATGGCTTTTAGATATTTTAATTATGCATAGATTAGCGTAAATGTTAAAAATTGCTGACGTTATGCTGCTACCCATGTTGAAAAATGTATTTTCTAGTAAAAAAGTAGTTATTTATTTTGATCGTGCGCTTGCTCGCATTTTTGCTCACATCTTTCTTAGTTGGGATACCGCTTTAAATCATTTTGTTAATATTTATGCACTAAAGAAATTTTAGTTCCACCAAAAACAAAAATCGATTTTTTGAAAGCTAGGAACTTGTTTATAGGCTTAACCCCTTTATCTACCGAATTATTTATCAAGAAATTAATACATCTCAATAATTATCTTCTTTAATAATTGAAGGTGTACTGGAATTTTTACATAATACTAATGTGGAATTTAGATATGGTTTTTTTCATTAAAACTGATTAAATATATCGATAGTTATAACTTTTTTGTGAAATATTCACAAAATATATCAGATTAATTAACCAAAATTACTCTTTTGAAAATATCCCAATTCTTAAAAAAGCAATGAGTTTAACCCTTTCCGGCGCACAACTCTTTAAAATTGGAATTTAAAGAAAAAAAATAGGCAATCTATTTAGGCCTAGAGGAGTACACACGTATTGTTTTGTAAAGATTGCACTAACCATTTTAATTATACAGCTGTTGCCGAAGTGGTAACCTCCCATAAGTAAAGCATTGATAAGTGCAGTGAGAAGAGCATTGCTGTGAAGCGCGTATTACAGTAAAACATTTTACCTATTATTTAAAAACAGTAGAGTTTGATCTCTGTGGTGCTGCCATCTAGAACTCATAAGAAATATTTAAAGTAGCCATTAGAGTAGTTTTTGAAATATTCACGGAGTTTTTGTGTCTCTAAACAGGGGGAACTTAGGTGTTACCGACTCGGCAACACTGCGCGTTAAGGGGTTAAATGCATCATGATCCTCTCTGTAAATGGAAACGCTTTTGCAGTTGAATATGTTTCATACAATTTTATTTAAAGAAAGAAAAGAAATATCTATAAAAATAAAGAATAAAACTACCACTTTTGAAAATATTTATCTTCGGCTGTTTTTCTATTCTATCTAAATTAGATCGAGAAGTGACTTTTATTAATAGACAGAATAAATAAGTTTTATATAAAGTTTTCTTCAAAGGTACTTTAAAGTACCTTCTGTGCATAAAGGGTTAAGGGGACACAGTACCTTAAAATTGGTCAAAATATTGATTTTCCCTTTTTTTAACTATTTGGAAAATGGTGATTGTTCACGGTAGAGAAATGGGAAATCTGAATCTTTTTATTCGTCGAATTCCACAACTTATTTTACTTTATTCGGTTTCTAATTGGTCCATGTTTAATGGTCAAAAATAGAATACTTCTGTTGCCACAATGACAAAAAAAGTAATAAAAGCTTTTAACAAAATTTAGTGCTTTGAAAACAAATTTCGATAAAGATTTCCAACAAATTTAATTTTTTTTTCTCTACGCAACGGAGTAAAAAAATTAAAATGTGCGATGTTTAAGTACAAGATAAATTTGCAGTTTATAAATTTGCAGTTCCGAAAATTGTGATACTGAAATTTCATTTAAAATTTATTTATGACGGTGGATCCAAGAATAATAAAGTTTAATCCATTTTGTACGTAATATGAGGCGTTCAGAAGTCAAACTAATTAACTCCATCAAATAAAAATGCACATTTTAAACGGTTAAAGTTGCATAAATAGTTAGATAAATATCTATAAATTACTGTTTTTTTTTAACCATTGGTCTTGGAATATTAATACTTAATGCATGGCGTACGTAATGTTTGAATCGTTATGATCATCATGAAAATGATGTATATTTTTATGTTTAATTTAAATGTACAATTAATTTAGAAGTCTTTCAAAATATCATTTTCCAAATAGTTGTTGTAGTTTGTCAAATTACAATTTTGTTATTTTTTTTTACTTTCTATAAAATCTCTATTGAGAGCGAAATTTTTTTATTAAATGGAAGTTTTTTTAATGTGAATATTTTGACACTGTACGACAGTTATATCGCGAGGTATTGTAGATTTTGTTAATAGATTAGCGCATTTGCCCATTGAAATGAAAATTTTAAACTGAAGTTTCACTGTGTTCTTATTTAATAACTTCCTTGTTCGATAAATACTAAGAGTTTTGTGTTAATTTAGCTAGAGATATGAAAATTGTTTTAACTTGTTCTCCATAGTGTATTTAATATTTTGTGTATTGTTTTAACATTCAACTGTACAGTTATTAGTATTATTTTTTAAATACTTAAATTGAGAGTTGAATTTCCTTCAGCTTTTGATAGACACGAGAGAAAAAAAAATCATATTAAATGTAAAATCCTTTACATCTAAAAATTCATATACAGTTTTATGTAGCAAATTCTTATGAATGTGAAAAAAAAAGCGAATCCGAAATATTCATATATCTAAAAGTAGGAAAGATTTTTAAAAAGTTAAAGCAAAAAAATAATAAATAAATAAATTTTAGTAAAATAGGTTGTTTTACATAAAAAAAAAATTGTTCAATTTTTAGCTTTAGTATTGTGCCAGCAAATATATTACAATACTATTGAAAATTTAAGAGACGGTTTGAATGGTAACTGTGTCACTTAATTAAAAAATATTTTTTTACTTGTTTGAAATGCAGATATAGTATAACATTTAAAGCTATTTCTACTTATTCACAGAGTTATCTTAAAAAAGTTAAAAAAAATTCCATGTAACTCACTATTTTTTTTTTTTTTTTTTTTTTTTTTTTTTTTAAAGAAATATTTGAAAAAAAGTTTCTATATGTTACAGTATTTCTTTTTTCTGTGTCACTTTATATTCCGCTGCAGAGTTCGATAGCTTCAAACGGCTGATTGTCTTTGTAATTTATTAGCAATGAAAATTACTCTGTCGCACATATAACGTTTGAAATAGAACAAAAGGAAGTTATTTATGGGGAAACAGGCAGATTATCAGCAATAAAACTTAGAAAACTGACACCACTCATAAGCTTACCAATAGCTTACCATAATCTTTCGCAATCTGGATGTTTCAGTGAAGCAGACACTTAAAGGGTTACGTACGATTTCGGTAGCCAAAATAATAATAATAATATTAATAAAAATAAAAAATAAAATAAAAAATAAAAAATAAAAATAAAAAAATTTTAATTAAAAAAATTACGACTATTTGGAAAATAATATTTCAAAGACTACAATTTTAGTTTTATAAATTCTTTCTATATTAAAAAAAAAAAAATAATAATACCATCATTTTTATGATAATCAAAATGTAGCTTATGTAATAATAGAGTCATACTAATATGCCTGGACTTTTAGAGACACGTTAGTATTCCTGGACACATCTTTAAACAAATATTAAATGAGATTTCATTTTAACAATTTTCGGTACTGCAAATTTTAAAACTTCTAAACATTGCACATTTTCAACTGTTACACCGTCGTATAAAGAAAAAAAAAGAATTTTAAATGCAATTTGTTTGTAAAATCTGTGTCGAATTTTTTTTTTTTTTTTTTTTTGGTCATCATTGGCAACAGAAATATTCCTATTTTGGAATTTAAACATAGACCAATGGGAAAACGAATAAAATAAATCAACTTTATTGCGGAATTCAACCAATAAAAAGATTCAGATATACTTCGGATTTCCCAATTCTCTACCGAGAGCAACAACTATTTTTTTCTCAAATCGTTAAAAAAACATAGAAGGCACATTTTAGATTTTTTTAGAAAAAGAGTAAAATTAATTCAAAAACTAGTTATTCCATGCTTTTTTATTGCTAAGAGTAATTAAAGCTATTTTTGTTGTTAACTTTGTTCACAATGAACGTCAGATACATGCAGCTGCGTTTGCTTTTATCAAAATATTCGAGATTAATAGCATGCACTCTAACTTAGTGTTAAATAAAAAATTATTAAAATATAAGTTTTTTTGTAAAATAAGGTTGTAGCTAAAAGCATCATACGAAACATTTGAATACTTGAAAAATAAGAAAAGTGCGCTATTTTGAAAAAAAAAAAAAAATCACTTTTCGTTTAAAACTCTGATTTTTAAACTTATTGGAAAAATATTTAAAAAAATAAAAAATAGCTTGACAGTTTAATTATGCACAAATAAGCACAAATGTAATTAAATAATGTTAAAAATTCCTCAGGTTAACCTGTTTCCCATTTTGAAAAATGTAGTTTCTAGAAAAATCCGTTTAAAGTTTTAAGATACAATATATTTCGATTTTGAGCACGCTCTTATTTTTGATCATATCTTGCTTAATACTTGTAATATAGTTTTAGATATTTTTGCTCATATTAATTTACCATAAAAGTTTAATTTTCATCAAAAACAAAAAATAGATTATTTGAAAGTTAAGAACTTGTGTAACCTCTTATTTGCAGAAATATTTTTTTACTTTTTTAAATGCAGGTATAGTTTAACATATAAAGCTATTTCTTTAACGAAACATGTTAAAAATAGATCATGTTACCCTGTTGCCCATTTTGAAAAATGTGATTTTTAGAAAATCGCATTTATAGTTTTAAGATTCAATATATTTTGATCGTATGACATTTTTGTTCATATCATTCTTAATTAAGATACCGCTTTAAATCATTTTGTTGCTATATATACACTATTAAAATTTAATTTCCGCCAAACATAGAAAATCGATTTTTTTAAAGCTATGAACTTAAGTTGCAAAATAGTTTATCATTTGTAAAATAAAAATCTAGTACAATACATAAAACTATTTCTTTTTATTCACAGAGTTATACTGAAGGTTAAAAAAATTCCATGTAGCTTTCAAAAGAAATACATGAAGATAATTTTAACAAGTAACAGTACTTTTTTTTCCCGTGTCATTTTTTACTCTATTGTAGCGATCGATAGTTTCAAACACCTGATTGTCTTCGCTGTTCATTAGCAATGAAAAACTCTCTGTCGTACTTATAATATTCGAAATAGGACAAAAGAAAAGTTCTTTATGTGGAAACAACAAAAGTGAATTAATTTGAAAATTAAATTTTGAAATGAAACATAAAAAGCCAAAGCAATATTTCACAGTAATGACATTGCATGAAATAGAAAACAGAAATACCGAAATAATTATTTTATGTAGAATGAGGGACGATTTTCCCCCCATTCCACTGTTTAATTTAACTAGGTTCATAAAATTCAAACAATATACAATGATATTTTATTGAATTAGGAAATGCAGTTACTTTTCAACAATTATGATAATTTGGTACTCATAAGTTAAAATTTTAGGTCAGCTTACTTGTTATTACAAAGAAAGATTCTTTATTTTATTTCTCTTTGGAGGCAATTCTATAGGAAATAGGTGAGATTTAAGACCCATTTCCCAAGAAACTATTCGACTGATTTTGATGAAATTTAGAATTTATATTCACTAGATTATGCTCAAAGCTTATGGCTATAAATTTTTTATACGACTAAAACATTACATTGTAGACAGTGTTCTCGCTGGCATTTGACCAATGTTAGTAATTTGACTAATTAAAAATAAAAAAACATTCGCCAAATAAAAAAAAGTATTCGCAAAATAGATTCACCAAGTAGCACACACACACACACAAAAATAAAATCTTTAACTTTTTAATGTACCCCCTTTTTTCAAATTTTTCTAAAATAACCTAAGATTTTATAGTTGTAACAATGATTGTTATTAATCTAATTTCAACTATCTGTTACAAATATATTAAAAATATGTATTTATGAAAAATATGTATCTATTCATATTTATGAAGAACGAAAAAGAAAAGAAAGAAAGAGCAAAATTTTAGCACTAGCAATTTGGCGAATCTAATCGCTTGTTTATTCGCCAAATGAAGAATTCAGTCGTAATTTGGCGCAATGGCGAGCGACAGCGAGAACCCTGATTGTAGAGCAATATCAATACTTCAGAAAATGAAGATCTAGTATAACGTATAAAATATAAAACTATTTCTTTTTATTCACAGAGTTATCTTAAGAAAATTGAAAAAAAAAAAATCCATGTAACTCATTAAAATTTTCAAAAGAAATACGAAAAGACAATTTTAACATGTTACAGGGCTTTTTTCCGAGTCACTTTATATCCCGTTGCGGAGATCGATGGATTCAAACGGCTGATTGTCTTCGCTGCTCATATAACGTTCGAAATAGAACAAAAGAAAGTTCCTTATGGGGAAACAGGCAAATTGGAGGCAACAAAACTGAATTAATTTGGAAAATAAATTCTGAACTGTGACATGAAAAGCACCGCTAAAGTAGTATTTCGCAGAAATGATTTTTTATGAAATAGAAAACAGTATCTACTATTGAAATAATTATTATATGTTGAATGAGACGCAATTTTTTTCTCCATTATAGGTTTTAATTCAAAATGACTAGGGTGATTCAAATAATAAATAACGATATTTTATTCAATAATGAAAATGCAGTTACTTTTCAATAATAATAATTTGGTTATTATTATATATATTTTAAATAATTTTATTATAATATTTTAAATTGGTACTTCTAGGTTATCCCGTCGACCAATTTCGCCAAATTATACAAATCGCCAAACTAATAGCCAAATTATACATGTTGACATAATTTTTATTTTAAATAACGAAAAAACAAATAATTAGCATAATATTAATAAAGATATTAATGAAAAGTCGAAATAAAAATCACTTAATGACATTTTAAACACGTGAATCGCATTTAATGTCATTAAATGTGACATTCACGATCATCCATTATTGGCATTTAATCCTATAGTTTGGCGATAATTTTTTGGTCGACGGGATAACCTAGAAGTACCTTTAAATTTTTTGATCAGCTTATTTATCATCATAAAGAAAGATATTTATTTTATTTCTCTTTCAGGGCAATCCTATGGGAAATATGCGAACTTGGTGCATTTCCTCAGAAACTCCTTGGACAATTTCGACTAAATTTCGAATCCATATTCACTATATTATGCTCAAAATTTATGGAGGGAGATTTTTTATAAGACGAAAACCTTTCATTTCAGAAAAATGGCCATATTTCAAAAACTGTGGATATAGTATAACATGTAAAAATATTTCTTTTTATTCACAGAGTTATCTTAAGAAAATAGAAAAAAATCCATGTAGCTCGTTAAATTTTCCTAAAGAAATACGTGAAGAGAATTTTAACACGTTATAGTACTTTTTTACATGTCATTTTAAATCCCGTTGCGAAGATCGATGGCTTCAATAGGACTGATTGTCTTCGCTGTTCATTAGCAACGAAAAATTCTCTGTCGAACACATGACTTTCGAAATAGAACAAAATAAAGTTCTTTATGTGTAAACAGGTAGATTGGAAAGAACAAAACTGAATTAATTAGGAAAATAAATTTTGAACTGAGACATGGAAAGTACCACTGGAGCAATATTTCGCAGCAATGACTTTTGATCATGAAATAGAAAACAAGATTTCGAAATAATTATTATAAGTTGAATCAGACGCAATTTTTACTCAATTCCGTCTTTAATTCAACATAACTAGGGTGATATATATTTCAAAATTCAAACAAAAAATAACGATTTTTTATTTAATAATGAAAATTTAGTTACTTTACAATAATTAAAATGCAGTTACTTTTCCATAATAATAATAATATTATTATTTTGGTATTCATAAATTAAAATATTTGACTATCAGATTTATTATTATAAAGAGATTTTTTTAAAAATTATCTTGTCGTTTGGATAAAAAAATTGGGAAGTCACGACTAGTTGTAATCCTGTGGGAAATATGCGATCTTTAAAACCCTTTTCTACGGAAACTACCCCACCGATTTTGATGAAATTTAGATTTTCATCCATATTCACTGGATTTATGCCGAGAGTTTTTTTTATGTGACTTAAACGTTTCATTTTAGAGCAATGGTAATATTTCAGAACTTTTCCATATTTCAGAAATGTATTTTATGAAACGATTTAAACTAATTAATTTTTGTAAAATTATCTGGCGTATATGATCTTATATTTATACTCTAGCATGTAGATTTTTTTTCATAGAAATCTCTCAAGTACTTTAAGAGTTAATGGGGTTTTTAGCTGAAAATTATAGTCATGAAAAATAAAGATGAATAAAGATAAATCTTAATAAATAAAGATAAAGTATAACATATAAAGCTATTTCATTTTATTAACAGAGTTAGCTTAAAAAAGTTGAAAAAATTCCATGTAGCTCATTAAAATTTTCAAAAGAAATACGTGAAATGAGTTTTAACATGTTATAGTACTTTTTCCCCCGTGTCACTTTATACCCTTTGCGAAGATCGATAGCTTCGAGTGGCTGATTGTCTTCGATGTTCATTAGTAATGAAAAATTCTGTCGCATTTATATCATTCGAAATAAAATAAAAGAAAAGTTCTTTATGTGGAAACAGGTAGATTGGAAGCAACAAATCTGAATTAATCTGGAAAATAAATTTTGAACTGAGACATGAAAGTACCACTAGAGCAGTAAATTTGTAGCAATGGCAATTTATGAAATAGAAAATAGTATCTACTATTGAAATAAATGTTATGTTGAATAATATGCACTTTTTTCTCGACTACGCGTTTTCATTCAAGATTACAAGAGTGATATATATTTTAAAATTCAAACAATAAATAACGATATTTTATTCTATAATAAAAGTGCAGTTGCTTTTCATTAATAATAATAATATACTCTTATTTTAACACAATCTAACTGATTGGTAAAGTTATCATACGAATTGAACATTTCCAGCTGAGCGAAAAATTGCCCATGCCGGGAATCGAACCCGGATACTTGGCATACAAGGCCAATGCTTTACAAATTAGTAGCAATTTTCAAGTAGTTTTCAAGTTAGTAGCAATAATAATTATAAGTTGAATGAGACGCAGTTTTTTCCTCCATACCATGTTTTAATCAAGATAACTAGAGTTATATATATTACAAATTTAAATTTTTTTCGTCAAAACTAACCTTTATACTGTATTAATTTCCTTATATCAATATTCTGTACTTAGTTCAACTTATTAAATTAAAAATCTTGTTTCTAGATCTAATCTATTAATCTTTTTGGAAACGATATAAATTCTTAATTATAAATCGTAAATTTAAAAGATGGCTCTAAATTAAAAATATTCTTAATTAAACTTTATTTCTTAATATTTCAAATAAAACTCATTTTTTTCTATGTTTTTATCAACCTTTTTTAAGAAAGTCTTTTTAAATTTATTCCAAAACCATACCTTTCAAAAAATATCATTACTTTTATCTATCTATTTATTTATTTTCCCTCCTTCAACATTCGATATGTGTGCATATCAATAAAGTCACTTCTTTTCTTTTTCTCTTAAAATTAATCGTCTGCAAAAATACTTCGTTTGCAGGATATTTGAAATTCTGAGTCGATATTAAATTAGTTAACTAATTTTTTTTAAATAAAATTATCGTCTGTGGAATAAAAATCTCGACTCTGGATATGAGTTATGTTTACATGGAAAAATGATGGTTAGAGAGTAGATAATTTTCTAGAACTTTGTTTTTAGATTTAAGAAAGGAAGCCTGGGGGTGAGAAGAGAGATTCTTTCTTTTTTCTTCGATGAGTACGGCTTGCTGAAGTTAAGATGGAATATTCTTTTTGATGTTTCGGTTAAAGACGGCTTGCAAAGGGAGCCTTTCTTTCTCTCATGACTAAAGTTTAATAAATTAACTTGCAGCAGCCAATGAGTAATTTATTGGATCTTCTACATTTATTTATTTATTTTGTTTTTTCCCTCGCTTGTCATGACTGTGCGTTTTTTAAACCAGTGAACCAGTGAAAATAATTCGAGTTTCTCCTTAAATCGTCACATATATATTTTAAAATTCAAACAACGAATAATAATACAGTGAAACCTCCAAATAAGGGACATCTATGGGACCGGAAATTTTGTCCCTTAAATAGAGGTGTCCCTTATTTGGAGTTTTTTACATTATGTTTAATTATTCGTTCAGAAGGATGTAAAAATAAAGAAGCATTAAAGGTGAAATTTAAATGTACCCGAAGTGCATAAATTACATTAATCAGACAAAAGGAAGAAAGAGAATTAATTAAAACTTTCAATGGATTACTAAATCAATAAATGATTTGTAGAATCATTGATTTGTATTTTATAAACTGTGTATATGCAAAAAAGTATAAAAACATTTAAAAGAATTTTATTTGCAGTAATCAATCAACAGGGATTGTTTTGCGAATTTCAATTTTTCACTATAAACCTTTCAAGTGTTCATTTACCATACTTATAAATTTTAGTTCTTTATTACCAGCAGTATTTTACGAAAAAAATAAGTATTTAACTGCTTTGCGTATTTTAAGGCAACAAATCTCTCAACTGCTCTGATAAGCAAGTGGAAAATGTTTTGGCCATTTACAAATTCATTTTTTAATGGAAAGGTACAAAACTGGAACACTTGGCTATGGAAGCGATTTGGAATTGAACTGTGTTTTCAATTTTTTGATACATAAGTTACCTATTGAGTTGTGAGTAATTTTGATCACTTGACGAAATATTTTTTTTTTTTTTTTACCTTTTCTTGAGTAGTTATTCTTCTTTCGCGTGGAAACTTGGTTTAAAGCGCCCACTTTCACAATATTTTCTGAAATATCTATTGCATTTGAAAAAAAAAAAAAAAAAAAAAAAAAAAAAAAAAAAATAGGTTGAAAACTGGTCGATTATATATTTTTTGAATAACAATGCCTGCTGGTTTCAGGAATTTACGAATACAAATAAATTAAACTTATGTCTTAAAAGTTGCCTTATTTTTATTTGAGGACAACCTAAAAGCATCTGTAAAGTTCTTTATTTCACAATACTCTTTTATTCTCCACTTTCCGAATCATTCTCACAATTTTCAGCATTATTTTCAATTCGGACAAACACACTGATGTCGAATCAGAATTGTGGGTAAATAAATGGTCGTTAATTGTGTTGTATGCCTCTGTATCAACATGACTGTCTGTTTGATAAGTTTACGAAAATCTGTATTTTCATTTTCATCACAGGCTATTTTTTTATTAACTAAAATGCAAAAACCTGTCTGCTGTAAGTATTTCAAATACTTACCTGAGGCAGTTTAAAATTTTTTTAAAGACCTTGAAATTTTTAACAATGGCTTTTAATTACTAATCCACTTTAATCTCATTTTCAAGTGTCCCTTAAATCGAGTGTCCCTTATTCAGAGGTAAATATATTACACATCCTTTACCAAGGGACTGGCACCGGAAATTCTGTCCCTTAGAGGTGTCTCTTATTCGGGGTGTCCCTTATTTGGAGGTTTCACTGTACTTTATTCAATAATAAAAATGCAATAACTTTTCGATAATAATAATAATTTGGTATTCATAAATTAAACTTTTTTTTATCAGGTGCCTAAAAATGCCTTATTAATAAAAAGAAAGATATATATTTATTTCTCTTTCGGGGCAATTCTATGGAAAATATACGAGCTTTAAGACCCGTTTCCCAGGAAACTATTCGACTGATTTTGATGAAATTTCGAATCCATATTCACTAGATTATGGTCAAGTCTTATGGTGAGAGTTTTTATATACAATTAAAATTTGTCATTTTAGAACAACGGCAATAGTTCAAAAATTGAAGATATAGTATAACATATAAAATTATTTCTTTTTATTCACAGAATATCTTAAAAAAATGGGAAAAAATCCATGTAGTGCATTGTTTAAAAAAAATACATGAAGAGAATTTTAACATGTTACAGTACTTTTTTTTCGTGTCACTTTATATCCCGTTGTCCCCTTACATTTAATAGGTTTTTAAATATAACTTCTAAAGACAGATGGATACAATAATAAAAAAAATTCCATGTATCTCATTAAATTAAAAAAAAGAAATACACAAAGAGAATTTTAACATGTTATAGTATTTTTTATCCCGTATCAATTTATACTCTGTTGCGAAGATCGATAGCTTCAAACAGCTGATTGTCCTCGCTCTTCATTAGCAATGAAAAATTCTTTGTCGCACTTATAACATTCGAAATAGACAAAAAGAAAAGTTCTTTATGTGGAAACGTAAAGTTTTTCCCCACAGTTAATTTGTATAAAAGTAATGAAATGAAAATAAAAATACAATATTTAAAATACAACGTTTAAACACGCAATAATTCTGCACATACGTGTATGTTTCGCGAGTACTGGGGACTTACCACTTATTTTGGAACATTAAGTAGTACCTGCATTCGCCTATATCCTTTAAAACCCAGAACTCGCGAAACGTATACGTATGCGCAGAATTTTTTATTACTGTGCGTTTAAACGTTGTATTTTAATAATTGAATTTCCCACTCAAGGTTTTTATTAAAAATAAAAAATAATAACAATATCTTACTTTTCTTTTAGTTACTTTTTTACCTAGGAAAATGTATGGAGATATTTAAAAAAATCAGAATTTTTATATGTCACATTACTTATTATTATTTATTAGCAATAAAAATTCTCTGACGTACATAAGGGTCTAAACAGAGCTACGGAAAAGAGTTCTTTACCCACCAAACAATTGGATTGGCAGATACGAAACTCAGTTATATTGGAAAGAACTTTTCATACCAGAGTGATGAAAATTACCATCAATAAACGTAATATTACCATGTTGACAAAAATCGATATTTTCTAGCGCTCGATTGTCTTTGCTACTTAGCAGTAATAAAAAATTCTCTGTCGTACTTAATGTTCTAAATAGAACAACAGAAAAAACTTCTTTATCCGCAAAACAATTAGATTGGCAGATACAAAACTCAGTTATTTTGGTAAGTAATTTCAGAATACGATGATGAAAATTACCATCTAAAGCAGAGTTCCGTAGTAATGCCTTTTCTTGCAATGGATAAGTGCAGTGTTCTCGCTGTCGCTCGCCAATGCGCCAAATTGCGACTAAATTCTTCATTTGGCGTGTAAACAAGCGATTAGATTCGCCAAATTGCTAGTGCTCAATTTTTTCTTTTTCTTCTTTTTTCTTTTTTGTTTTTCATATATATGCATACATATTTAATGAATACATATTTTTTATATTTGTAGCGGATAGTTGAAAATAGATTAATAACAATCGCTGTCACAGTTATAAAAACTTGGGTTATTTTAGAACATATTGGAAAAAAGGGAATACATTTAAGGATTAATTTTTTTTCTTTTGTGCTACACGGCGAATCTATTTTGCTAATAATTTTCTCATTTGGCGAATGTTTATTTTTAATTAGCCAAATTATTAACGTTGGTCAAATGTCAGTGAGAACATTGGATAAGTGTCGTATTGAAGTGATTATTAGAAAACGAATAAGTTATTTTTTTCTTCATTTCTATGATTTATTTGAAGATAAGAAATTTAAAATATATTTAAAAAATATTTAATAACGAGTGCCATTAAAATTTTTTTGGATTGCATAAATGAACTAATTTTTGTATAAAAAAATATTGAATATTTATTAATTAAAGCAAAAAAAGTCTGCATTGAAACATTTTATTTGTTATATAAAGACTAAATGTGAAATTCTACAAATAATACTTAATTATAACAATTTTAAACTACGCCTTTTTAAAAATAAATTTTAAAATTTTAAAATTAAAACAAATATGTGAAGTTTTATTATGTGATTTTGTTTATAAATGATATGGTTACCCATCACATAAAAATCAAAATTTTAACTCAATAAATATTTTTTTAAATGTGTCCCAGACGTCTTAAATTTTATCGGTTTTTTAGATATAACTTCTAAAAACAGAGGACTTATGGATACAAAAGTTTTCCCCATAATTAATCAGTATAAATGAAATGAAAATAAAAATAATAAAAATATATTACTTTTCTTTTTAATTACTTTTTTAAAATAGGAAATTGCACGCAGATGTTTAATTTTTTTAAAGTTTTAGTATATTTTATTATTTATTTTAATAATTCATATTCTATTTCCGATAAACGTAATATTAACATGCTGACAAAAATCGATACTTTCCCGTGCTTTAAAAAATTCTCTGTCTTACTCAATGTTCTAAATAGAACAACAGAAAAAGTTCTTTATCTGCCGAACAGTTGGATTGTCAGATACAAAACTCCGTTATCTTGGAAAATAATTTCAGAATAAAATGATGAAAATTATCATCTAAAGTAGAATTTCCTAGTAATGCCTTTTCTTGAAACTCTAATCTTTTATTTCTCTTTTCTCTAGTCTATTAGAGTAGTATCGAAGCAATAATTACAAAACGAATAAGTTATTTTTGATTTATTCAAGATGAGAAATGTGAAATATATTTTAAAAAATATTTAATAACGAGTGACATTAAATTTTTTTTTTGGATTTTATATATGAACTAACTTTTGTATAAAAAGTATCGAATATTTATGAATCAAAGCTTGAAAAGTCTATAGAAATATTTATAGAAATATTTTATTTCTTTTATAAAAACTTTTTTAATAGGAATTTTAATATGAAATTCTACAAATAATATCTTGAGTTATAACAATTTTAAAGTACTCATTTTTATAAATTAATTTTTAATTAAAAAAAATAGGTGGAGTTTTACATGTGATTTTATTTACAAATGATATGATTAACCATCACATAAAATTTTAAAATTTTAAATCAATAGATATACACTTTTTTTTAAATGCGTTACGGACCGTCTTAAATTTTATCTATTTTTAAATGTAACTTTTAAAGACAGAGTACCTATGGATACAAAAGGTTTTCCTCATAATTAATCAGTGTAAGTGTAATAAAATGAAAATAAAAAGCATAAAAATATGTATCTTTTCTTTCAGCTATTTTTTTAAATAGACGCAGATATTTAAAAAAAATCAGTGTTTTAATATGTCACATTTCTTCTCATTACACTGTTAAAAATCTTGTTCTAGTTTGAACCAAAAAAGTTTGTTTTTTGGTGCTCACTATCTGCCACGGTAAGATGGTGAAATCTTGAACCAAAATTTGGAGCTCCCATTGAAGCATAGTTCCAATACTTGGAACGAGGTTGAACTAGGAAGCTCCAAATGTTGGTACGAAATTTCACCATCTTATGGTGGCAGCTATTGAGCACCAAAAAACAAACTTTTTTGGTTCAAACTAGAACAAGATTTTTAGCAGTGTAGTTACTCTATTTCCGATAAACGCAACAGCAGCATGTTGACAAAAATCGATATTTTCCAGCCCATGATTGTCTTTGCTTACTTATTAGCAATAAAAAATTCTCTATCGTACTTAAAGTTCTAAATAGAGCAGCGGAAAAAAGTTCTTTATCCGCCAAACAATTGGATTGGCAAATACAAAGCTCAGTTATTCTTGGAAAATAAATTCAGAAGAGGGTATGAAAATTACCATCTAAAGCAGAGTTCCGTAGTAATGGCTTTTATTGCAACGGATAAGTGTAGTATCGAAGTGATTGTTACAAAACGAATAAGTTATTTTTTCCCTTCATTTCTATGATTTAATTCAAGATAAAAAATGTGAAATATATTTAAAAAAATATTTAATAACGAGTGCTATTAAAAGATTTTTTAGATTTTATAAATGAACTCATTTTTGTATAAAAAATATCGAATATTTATAAATTAAAGCTAAAAAAAGTCTTTAATTGTTACATAAAGACTTGTTTTCATATAGGAATTTGAAAGTGAAATTTTTAAAAATAATACTTTGAATTATAGCAATTTTAAATTACCCCGTTTTTTAAATAAATTTAAATAAAGACTTTTTAAATAGGAATTTTAATGTGAAATTTGAAAAATAATAATCTGAATTATAGAAATTTTAAATTACCCCGTTTTTTAGACAAATTAAAAATTTTTAAATTAAAAGAAAAATATGTAAAGTTTCATCATTTGATTTTGTTTACAAATGATATGGCTAACCATCACATAAAAATTGAAATTTTTAACTCAATAAATATTTTATTTTTAAATTTTTCCCAGACAGTCTTACATTTTATCGGTTTTTAAATATAACTTATTAAGACGGAGTACATGTGGATACAAAAGTTTTCCCCCCAATTTAATTAGTATAAATGTAATGAAATAAAAAAAAAAAAATAAAAATACCTCACTTTTCTTTTAGTTCCTTTTTTTACCTAGGAAAATGTATGCAAATATTTCAAAAAAAAAAAAAAAAAAAAAAAAAAAAAATAAAAAAAAATCAGTTTTAATTTTATTAAATTTCATTATTTAATATTACTTAATTTAATTATTCTGTTTTCGATAAACGTAATATTAGCATGTTTACAAAAATCAATACTTTCCAGCGCTTGATTCTTTTTGCTACTAATAAGCAATAAAAAATTCTCTGTCGTACCTAATGTTCTAAACAGAGCAGCAGAAAAAAGTTCTTTATCCGCCAAACAATTGGATTGGCAAATACAAAGCTCAGTTATCTTGAAAGGTAATTTCAGAACAGAGTGACGGAATTTAGCATCTAAAGCAGAGTTTCCTAGTAATGCCTTTTCTAGTAATGGATAAGAGTAGCATCGAAGTTATTATTACAGAATTAATGCGGTATTTTTTAAAATCCATTTTATGATTTAATTCAAGATAAAAAATGTAAAATACATTTATAAAAATATTTAATAACGAGTGCCATTAAAAAAAATTTTGGATTAAAGATGAACTAATTTTTGTATAAAAAATATCGAATATTTATTAATTAAAGCTAAAAAAGTCTGGATTGAAACATTTTACTTGTTATATAAATACTTTTTTTAATAGGAATTTTAGTGTGAAATTCTACAAATAATACTTTGAATTATAACAATTTTTAATTACCCCGTTTTTTAAACAAATTTAAAACTTTTAAAATTAAAAAAATACATATATGAAGTTTTATTATGTGATTTTATTTTCAAATGATATGATTAACCATCACATTAAATTCAAAATTTTAACTCAATAAATATTTTATTTTTAAATGTGTCCCAGATCGTCTTAAATTTTATCGGTTTTTAAATGTAACTTCTAAAGACCGAGTACATATGGATACAAAAGTTTTTTACCAAAGTTAATCAGTATAAATGTAATGAAATGAAAATAAAAATAATAAAAATATCTCACTTTTTTAGTTACTTTTTTTTACAAAGAAAATATATGCAAATTTAAAATAATAATAATAATAAATTAGAGTTTTAATACGTCAAATTACTTATTTTAATTAGTCTATTTCTTTATTTCCGATAAATGTAATATCAGCATGTTGACAAAATCGATACTTTCCAGCGCTTGATTGTCTTTGTTACTTATTAGCAATAAAAAATTATCTGTCGTACTTTATATTCTAAATAGAGCAGCGGAAAAAGTTCTTTATCCGCCAAACAATTGGATTGGCAGCTACAAAACTCAGTTATCTTGGAAAGTAATTTCAGAACAGAGTGATGAAAATTACCATCTAAAGCAGAGTTCCGTAGTAATGCCTTTTCTTGCAATGGATAAGTGTAATATCGAGATGATTATTACAAAGCGAATAAGTTATTTTTTTCTTTATTTCTATGATTTAATTTTAAGATAAGAAATGTAAAATGTATTTAAAAATGTATTTAATAATGAATTAAACATTTTTTTTCCAATTTATAAAAACTAATATGTGCGTATTAAAAGGATATTAATTAGTCATTTATTAAGGGGGCTCAGGGGTTGAACACTTTTTAAAAAACCGATTTTTTATGATCTAATTTGATTATTCATTGAATTCTTAACTCAATGCAAAAAAACCGCATAAAAATATTTGCATTTTTAACGGAGTTATAAGCATTTATGTATCAACACTTTCATAGCCCCATCCATATAATTTCAACTTTAAGTCGCGTTTTCTCAAAACTTGATTTTTTATGACTAACACCAAGATTTAAAAAAAAAACTATTTGATGGAATGGCATGCATATAACATCATTATCTAGACTATGAATTAATATAATTTAGATTGTTCAATATTTTGAGTATTTTTAATGGAAAAAAAGTTGTATTTTTTAGGGGTTTTTTAAATTTTCAACTTTGAGAGATTTTTTGATAATGTTTTTTTTAAGTGATAGTTATATCCTTAATTCCCTAACCAACTTCATAAGTATTAGTTAACATAGCGAAATGGAAAAAAAATAGCAGAAAATGTCTGAATAATTGTTCCCCTACTTTAAACTTTCTTTATACTCTTAAAATTGTAAGTATAAAAACTTTTTTTTTCGACTTTCAGTTTATGATAAATTTAGACGTTTTAAAAGTCAAAGATCCCGAAAACAATATTTTTATAACCATTCTGCCTGTCCGTGTGACCCTGTGTGTGTGCATCCTCTTTGTATTATCGAAAAGTATATGAAATGATGCCTAGAATTGAACCAGATTTCAGATATATGTTTTTGAGTATCGACATCAGGTTCCAGTAGAATTCAAAGATATTCTGCCAAAGGAAGGTACTGTATTTGCCATTTTTGTTCCATTTTCAATATTGTAACATCAGAAGGTATACGTATAGTTAAACTAAATTTCATATGTATGTTTTTGTCTGTATACGTCAGTTCTAATTGAAAATGGGGATATTTCCCCAGAAAAGGGAGCTGTATTGAGACTTCTGTGCAATTTTATCTATTTTATCTAGTTTTGAAGAATAATTTAAGAATTTTTTTCCGGAATTTTATAATTAGATTTAATAAATCAGGCAGGCGTTTGTGTAAAATTTTGGAAAAAGTAGATCTGAAGGCTGCCCTGTGATAGCAAATATTCTACCTTGTTATTGCCGTAAAAGAAAAAAAAGAGGTTATACACTATAGGCAGAGGGTATACGCTAGAATGATTAACGTTTATTTCCAAAGTATACGCTGTTGTTTTATTTGAAAAACAGAAGGTGATCGGAACTTCTTTAAAAAATCTAGAAGGTACACAGTGGTGTTATAACACCGTATACCCTCCACTGTAATCCTGATTTTGTATAATTTTCGAGATAGTCCTAGACCAGGCTGTTAAGCTTTATCAGCTAATATTATATTTTGTTGAGACTTGATTAGAGCATATGATAACTGTGAATGGAGTTTATGACTAGGGCTCGCGCCGTTACATAATAACCCGAATTGGCGAGAAATCTATAGTTTTCAGTATGGAATAAATTTATCTCGAAGAAGGAATTTTTTTGAACTGAATTTTAATATGATTAAGCTTAGCCTTATTAAATTGTTGTTTAAATTTTTGTTAATAAGAAGGAGAAAAGGCATTCAAAAGACTTTACAGAATATAATCTCAATATAAACCAGAATACTTGTAATATATATATATTGTATCTAGTTTCTCTTTGTGGAATTCTATTCATTTTAAAATCAGCTGCTCAAAATACAATGGCCTAACTGGAGACGGATCCCGTATAATGCGTGGTGAAATGATATAATATTCAACTAACCGGATAGACCCAGAGCCGAAAGCACAAAAACCTATGTTATCGAGCACAAGAAAAAAATCCTTAATTTTATGGAAGAGTAGTAACAAGGGAATCTAATGATGCATGACTACCATGACGAGCCAAAGTTAATACCACCAGTGGCTCGCTCGTGGGTTTAACATTTTGTTTGCCGTACAATCAAAGGTATGAAAACATGGAAAACTGAGAACAACAAAACACAATGATAAACTTACGAGTGCGCCTATTGGTGGTATTTATTTTTGGCTTATGCATAACTTCACTTCCGGAAGACATAGATCATTACATTTCCTTACACGTAACCGCTCCACTCCTCTTCCTCTCTTTCTTGATGGCTCCTTCATTACCTTCGGACGGGCGGTAAAATATCTGGGTGTATTCCTGGACAGCACTCTCACTTGGTGCAAGCAAATTGACTATACCGTCCAGAAGTTCTACAAAGCAAAAAAAGACCTCGCTCATCTCTTGTACAGTCATGAGATGAGTATGAGCAATAAGGTACTGTTATACAAAACAGTACTTCGTCCCATACTTCTTTATTGCGCTCAGATATGGGGTTCAGCGGCTAAAACCAATCTGCAAAAAAATCAGGTAATTTAGAACAAGACTCTCCGTGCTATTGTTCACTCTTCTTGGTATCGCAGAAATACTGTTATCCATTCAGATCTTAATATTCTTCCTATTCATTCTGTTATCAAAAGTCAAGCATTAAAATTTTTTGACAATATTCCCTCTATCCCAAATCCTGCTTTGCATAATATTTCAAAATATGATGTAAACGCTCGTTGGAGACGACCACGAGCAACCCTACATCTCCCTGAAAACATCGACTCAGGATAATTTTTCCTAGTTTTTATCTCATTGATAGGGTTTTCCTTCCTGAACGTTCACCATCTCCTAGTCTCTATTTCGTAAATTGTACTATGTAAATACTTTTGAAAATATTGTTAATGTTCTTATTTCTCTTATTTATACACTCATCTATTTTATTTATTTTGTATGGTGCCCTTAAAGGGCCTTTGCTTTTTTTGGGACCCGGCTTCCCCCCCCCCCTTTGTTTCTGACGTTCTGTTTGTCAGACTTCGGCTATGACTTGAATTGTTCCATGTATCATTTCTCTACTAGAGGTAAGGAGTCGATCTCTCCAGGCACTCTGAAAACTATCTCATCCAAGTATAGTATCCATTAGATTCCCCTATTACTACTCTTCCATAAATAAAAGTTTTTTTTTCTTATGATCAATAGTATAGCTTTTTGTGCTGTCGGTTCTTGCACTAGGAGTAGATGGGAGCACTGTAAAAAATTTTCAGAAACATTTCTGAAAATAACGAAGACCTGTGCTGCACGATACTAACGGAAAGGTTTCTGATTCGAACAGGAAAGTGTTTCGGTTAAAACACGGAACCTTTCTGATCCGTAATGAAAAGTTTCTGAATGTATCCGAAACCTTCCTGAATGTATCTGAAAGCTTTTTGTATACATCTGAAACCTTTCTGAATAATCTTAAACCTTTTTTTATGGATCGGAAAACTTTCTGAATATATCGGAAATATTTCATTACAGGTCGGAAAAGTTTCTGAATATATCGAAAATACTTCATTACTGATCGGAAAAGTTTCTGAATATATCAGAAGCCTTTCTGAATATATCTGAAAACATAGTAAAGCTTCCATTAAGGATAGGAAAGTTTTCAGATTATGTAGCCAATCTTTCATTGCGGAACGGAAAGGTTTCGGAATATATATGGAACATTTCATTTGGGATCGAGAATGTTCCTGAATATGTATAAAAGTTTTTATTATATATCAAAAAGGTTTCCTGTTTTAGCTAAATGTTTTTCGGTTGAAATCGACTGTCACTGTAGTGCAGATGTGCTCAAATATTTTTCGGCGATGTTTCCGTATATATTCGAAAACATCGCGGAAAAATATTTATACGCATTTTTTAATATTCTGTTTTGCTTTGATAGTGGCACAACTGAAAATTTCACGTTCATCCTTAATTTGAAGTCAGCAATAAAAATATGCATTATTGGACTTATGAAAGACTGAAACAATTGAAAATAGCATACTAACTTTATAATAAAAAATACTGTAACTGCACTGTTAACATCAGATTTAGGGAATCAGAAGAAAAAGAAATTTATATCTGAAAGAAATTTAGCTGTGGCCTGTATTTTCAAAAAGAAAAAAGGTAGTAATATTATTAATAAAAAAAAAATAATAACTTCGAGAATTGATCCCCCCCCCTTTTTTCGCAAAAACACACATGAACATTATTTTTTAGAGGTTTTTCTTTATATTTTTGTGTGTGCAACATGAATGTATTTTATTACCGACATTGCTGCTAAGTCTTATGCACTGGAGGAAACAAACTACCCCCCAAAAATTCCTCTAGCAAAACTTATTAAAAATTTGCTGCAGTTCTGTTTTAAGTGGTTGTTTAATACAGCAAAGTACTGAAAGTAAGTAAACCCTTTAGCAGACAGGAAATTCTAATAATCTTAAAAAATTCTTATAATTAGGATTTTTTTTTTTTTTTTACAACTTAAACTTACAACTTTTTATTACTTCTTTTACAACTTAAGCATGAGATACACATGATAAATCTAAACGGCATCTGTAACTTCTTCCCACAAACACTGTCTTCTGGGTTTGCAATGCAAATTCATTATTTAGAAAATTCCATTCAGCAAAGCTTAAAAGTAGAAGTAGATTGTGTAAAAAATCATAAGCTAACTGTACATAAAAATTAAATGAACGCAGAATCATAATCCAGTTAATTTCAATCCAATTTTTCAGGTGAGATAACACAAATTATGAGTCATTTAAATAACTTTTTTTGTGTGTGTGTGTGTGTGGGGGGGGGTGTCAGATTGAAAAATGATAAATGTAAATATTAAAAACATTCAGAAAAAATCTACTAGGTTATGATATCTGTAATGATTGGAGTAGTGATGGGCGATTCTGGAAATTTTGAGAATCGATTAAAATCGATATTGTATAAAACACCATCGATTATATTAAGAATCGATTTCTCAGTTCTAGAATCGATACTAAAATCGATATTTCGATATTCAGGTTCACACAGAGAAGATCCAAATTACTAATTCCAAAACTTAGACAATCAGCAGGACCGTAATTACCCCCTCCCACCCCCCATCCCCATTTAGGGAGGCATAGAATTAAGCTATTGCAGATTTTAGCGTCGGATAATAAGAATTTTAAATTTTAAAATGATTGTCACTTATGGTTGTCACTCACACAAAAACTTTGACAAATTTTAGTTTCATAACTCAACTAATAACAACACTGAGTACCTTGGCATTAAACCGAGTATAAAGAGTGTCAAGAGCGTGTAACTAGGATGGGGAACAAGGAGTATAGACAAAAAAAAAACTTTTTTTTTCTAATGCCAACCAAATGTTCACGAGATAGTTTGGAAGAACAAAAAATATAACCCCATTCCCAAGGGGGCATGTAAACCCCACTCTTGACTTCCGTCATAGCCGACCATCATAGGCGACCATAGCCCAAATGTATCTTTTGTCGACATTTCAAAATGAGGATTTACAATAAAATAGAACAAGAATTGGACATTTTAAAAATTGCTTGCATACTTTGTATGGCCCATTTAGTAAAGATTGGCGAGGAAGGGGGGGGGGAAAGCGGACGAACTTGGAAAAAAAAAAAAAAAACATAATTAACTAATAACCCAAATAACTGAGCTTCTAAAGAAAAATATAATGTTTAACTTAGTGTTGAATTCATGGGGTGGTCCGAGGGGAACATGCACTCTTTGAAACTATAAAAAGTGCCAAGAGCATGTAACTAGGTGGATAGAGGGGTAGTAACAGAAAAAAACGAGGAGATAAAAGCTTTATAACGATATGTTACATGAGATGGTGTGGAAGAAACAAAAAATATGTCCCCCACCCAGGGGGGCAAGGTAAATCCCAAACGGACAGAAGGGCGACCCCGGCCCAAATGTATCTTTTGTTGAGGTTTCAAAATATGGATTTATAACAAAACAGAACGAGGATTAGACTTTTTAAAAATCGCAGTCATAATTTGAACGAACCTGTAAGTTAACATTGGTGAGGAATGTGAGGGGGGGGGGCGAACATGAAAAAAAAAATAGTGGCACTCTGAGCGTGCCGATAGAAGTGAAACCTCGAACAATTACGTGTGTATTTTTTGAATCGTTAGGCTATATAATTTTGAATCGCCAGGAAATACTTTTAAATGAATAAAAAAAGGTTCTATAATATTAAAGAACATATTAATATCTATAAAAAAAAAACCGCGCGATACCATATGTCCAGCTATTGTAGTTAACTCACTATAACTTCACTACTCACTATAACACTAATATTTCTTACATTTTAAAACGCGATAAATACACCAACCAAAATTAGACCATACTATCGATACCTTAATCCTTATCCAAATAAATCATTTTGTATTAATGCCTATTACAATATATGGAGATTACTTTTTGAATTATTCAAATCGGACATTCCATTCAAAAGATATTACGAATTTAAAGATGACAATCTAAAGAAATAATAGCGCTGCTGAGTACTCGGTGGACAATAAGCTTAGGGATTACGTGTGCAATCAAACGATTGCGGGTTCGAACCCCAGTTTCGCTGATATGTATCTATGTTTTTTTTTTTTTTTTTTTTTTTGAAGAAGTTTGAAAAATTAAAATTTTAACACATTATGGGTCTGTAACGTGACCTGAAATGATGGGAGAAAATTTCTTATGCTAGATTTGTAATGTATGAAGCATAAGCTTTCAATAGACATATTGTATCAAGAAATGAGAAAAACCCCTTCTGCATCCCCAAAAAAGGTTCTATAGGGAAAACCGGGAAACTGAAATAGCAAAAAGAATGGCGAGAAAAGGTTAGCTATACTAGAATTTTTCTCATCACTGTAATTCCTATAGAAGCAAAGTTATAGCCTTTTAAAGATTGAAATGAAGTGAAGAAATAAGCAAAATTAGGTGAGTGATCGACAGGGGGGGAGAGGTCCACAGCTCTGGGGGTGCCATGTAGCTTAAACTTTTAAGTTAAAAATGGTGGAGAATTAAATGAGCGAAATTTTAAGATGTATAGTGGGGAGGGTGCAAGCCCCCCCCCCCTCAATTTTTTTCTGTTTCTTTTGAAGAAACAAAAAAATATGCCCCCCGGCGGGGCGCAGATAAACCCCAAACGGGCGGAAGGGCGACCCTTTATTTATCTTTTGTCAAGGATTTAAAATGTGGATCTAAAATAAAATAGACCGAGAATTGCACATTTTTAAAACAGTATGCATATTCCGAACGGCCCTGTAAGTTAAAACTGAAGCGGAAGGGGGGGGGGATTAAAAAAGACGAGCATGAAAAATAAAACATAATAAACTAATACTTCAAATAACTGGACTTCTAAACAAAAATATAACGATTTAACCTAGTATCGAATTAATGGGGTAGCCCGCAATAGATTACCCCCCCCCCAGAAGTTATGAAATTTTATGCTTTTTAATGCGGAAATTGCGATTCCCCCTCTCTTACAGAGCTGTAAAACATGATGCCTTCTTCCGGAATCGCAGAAAAATACCTGCATTCAACACTGATTTAGCCTAGAAGAAAAAAAAAAAAAAAAAAAAATCGAAATCGAATCTAAAGATCGAAATCGAATCTAAAGATCGACATCGAATCTAGAGATCGAAATCGAATCTAAAGATCGACATCGAATCTAAACATCGAAATCGAATCTAAAGATCGACATCGAATCTAAACATCGAAATCGAATCTAAAGATCGACATCGAATCTAAAGATTGAAATCGAATCTAAAGACCGATCTTACGGGCAGAATCGATTTTACATTTTTACTTTCTTTTGTAACTTCACAAGAAGAGAGTATTAGATTCGTGAAAATTTTTGACTTCCCGTTTTTGATGGATTTATATATTTTAGAAGGTCTTTAACACGATTTCATGGTTTTTAAGAAATATCTGTCTGTGTGTGTCTGTAACTCTGTGAGTCTGTATACGACAAAAATTTCTGACCGTTCTATCTCAAGAACAAATGCACGGAATTCCACAAAACTTTAGATTTAGTTTGACCTTGATATAAACTGAATCTAATTAATTTTTGGTGCATATAGCCTAACAGGTGGCGCTGCTATGCTGCGATTTGCGCAACAGCTGTATCTCAATAACGAATGAACGAATTTTCATCACATTTTAGATCCTGTTAGTCCTTAACATGAATTGATGTTTTTTGCATTTTGATGTATACAGCTTCTCAGATGGCGCTGCTATACTGAATTTTTCTCAACTTCCACTCAGCGCCATGTGAAGGGGGGGGGGGCGAAAGGAAACGGAAATTTAGGGGACGCCAAATTTTTATTACTAACATCATTTCTAGCCTATCACAAGAAAAAGTTAATAAGGGTGGTGGGCTAAATTGGAACTTTGAACCGGGCGCAGTTCTCTTTTCGCACGCCCGTTTCCATTTTAGCTTTATCTCAAGAACTAATGCACGGACTTTCATAAAAATTTAGATTCAATTAGTCCTTGATATTATTTGATGCTAATTACATTTTGGTGGAAATCGCTTAAGAGATAGCGCTGCTATACTGCATTATTCATGATTAACGCAATAGCGCTATCTCAAGAACGAATTTTCATCAAAATTCAGATTCAGTAAATCTCTGACATAGATTAGTGTTATTTAGTTCTTGGTGTAAATTGCCCTACAGGTGGCGCTGATATGCTGCATTTTTTATGATTTCGCAATAGCTGTATCTCGCGCTTTCATGGATTTTCATCAAAATTCAGATTCAGCTGGTACTTAATAAAAATTGATCCTGATCAAATTTTGGTGTACATCACTCAACAAAAAACTCTATTTTGCAGGGGGGGGGGTTCTGAGGTTTCTTTAATTCTTCTATCTTAGAAACTAATACACTGAAATTTTGGAATTGGCACATCCGTCTATTTTATCTTCGACTTTTGAAGGAAAATGAAAATTATATTACCTTCAGAGAAATCGATTAAATTTTTTAAAGTATCGATTAAATCGAGTTGGCCGTAGTATCGATTAAATCGATTTAAAAAATCGAAATCGCCCATCACTAGATTGGAGATCTTTTTTCACTGCAAATTATTAGCAATATGAAATGCTTTTCAAACGCATGTTGTTAGCTACCAATCTTTGATGCGTTAATAGTACAATATGGAACTCACAATTTTTCATAGTAAGGAAATGCTGATGATTTTTCTGTTTCTCAAAAAATGTCCCTTAGCCCTAACTTTTACCTTCATGGTTTGATCAAGTCCATTAACGAATTTAAGGCTCTTTTTCCTGCAAGCCAAGACACTTGCGAGCTAGTGTTTTCTCTATGAGGTTATTTCTTAATAACTCGTTTCTATTTTTCTTTCTTTTTCTGTATTTGATAGCTGAGGTTCTTTACATTGGTGCTTTTTTTATTTTGGTTGCAGATATCTTTTAGAATGACACTTTTATTTTCAGAACCGGTTTTGAAAGTAAAAGCAACTTTCAGGGACCTCAGCTATCCAATGTCAAAATAATAATAAATAAATAAAATACTTAAAAATCTCTAAATGCAAAACTGTTATTAGAAAATAATCTCTTTCTAAGAGGAGCATTAGTTGAGAGCGTCTCTGCTTGCAGGAACAGAAACCTTAAGGCTTCTTAATTTTTTGTGTTAATTTCAAAATGATCCATACAAAATTATCGCAGTTATCGTGCGGACAAGAAAATGAAGTATATACATTTATATAAACGAAAGCATTGCAATATACAGGATTTCTTACATAACTCACCTAAAAACCGTTCCTTCAAAAGCTTGTCAGATTACATAACTCTGTAATACACTTCTTTATGATTATTATGACATACATTTTTGTTATGAATGCATGATAAATATTTTTGTTCTTTAGTATATATTGAAAAAAAGGAACATTTTATTACTATTGTTCTATTTGTGCATTATCTATGCCAATATTGAAATTTAATAAACATATATGCTTACTTTCAATTTTTCTTTGAGTTGCATGCATCATTTCTTTTCTTTTTCCCTTTTAAGACTTTAAACATTAAAAAAATTGTACAATAGTTTTTGAGTCAACATTGTTACCTAACCTAGATGACTACATATTGTCTTTTATGACCAAAGTTTCCACTTCAAATCTCCCCAAAATATTCAGGACCATTTTGCTGTATTTAGTCACTATTTTACATCATAGATCCCCCCCCCTCCCAATATTTTGATTCAATTTCTTTCTTGAACAAAATGATGGAAAAAATACAGTACTGAAAAATAAAAACAAAAATCCAGGGCTTATCGAGATATTCCAGAATCCTTGTAAACCCTATTTAGTCTTTCCTTATTTGTGTTTGGTATATGTATTGCATGTCAATTCAGACATGTATAAAATTGATGTCCTTCATAAGATGGCTCCTTGATTACTTTTTGATTTTGGTCACAATTATTTTTTATAAAGTTATTTTCACTTTCAGAACCCGTCAGAAAGTGAAAGTAACTTTATAAAAAAATACTTGAGACCAAAAATTGTAAAAGTAAGCAAGGAGTGTTCTTGTGAAGGACATCAACTATACAATGCAAAGAAAATTATTTAAAAATGTCAAAATGAGAAAGATTTATTAGAAAAATGCCACCCTACAGGAATAGCATTAGCTCACAAGTGTCTATGCAGGCAGGGACAGGACCCTTAAGACTGATTATTTTGCATATCAGTGCATGAAGACTTTCACAAAATATAGCTAATGGGATTCAGAGGTCATATAAAACATTAATATATTTAACTATTTCAGAAAGGCATTTTTTTTTACATAAACAGTACCTAAAATAATTATTTTACTTATTTTATTTATTTATTTTAACAAGGTATTTATGACAAATTGTTAAGAATTATACTTATTGAACATTGAATAAAAAATAATTTTTTAACTCAATAATTTGTCCAATTTTGAACTCAGTTATCCCATTATGATGTTTATGAATATAAATTATAAAAGTGATAACACTAAACATATTTAACATTCTACTTCTCTTATTGAAATAACTATTGTCAGCATTACCGATATAATTTTTAACAGCAAAAATACTTTGACACACTAAGCAAATATTTCAAAATATACACATAATTTTTTTAATTAAAATACTTATTATATTAATAAAAAGATGATATCTTATATAACCAGCACATAAAAAACGCAAATTTGTAGAGAAGTGCAGATAATGAAACGACCATGCTATATTATGTCAGTAATTGTTCTTAGTAAAATATGTAATTAAAAATGCTTTAGTTTTCATGGTTTAAATGGCAATATTTGTAACATCAGTAATTCATGTAAGTTTATGCATATGACTAAGTATTATGTTAATATTATTAAATACATACCAGTTTTATGCATGTAAAAAACCCCTGCTTTCTTTTAAATAGACGGTACACAAAGAAACACATTGTTTCTAGCTCAAAGATAACATATTATTAAAAAAAACAGCTATGAGCTATTGATCTCAAATTAGACTCAAATTTAAAAGTATATAAAATCTAGATACTTATGAATCATCAACAAAAACAAAAAAAATTATTCAAAATGATTTATTGAACTAATATTTTATTCAAAAATTAAAAATATCAGTCAGAAAGATTTTAATAAGACTTAAAACTTCGACAAAATATTACAAAAAGTAATTAATTTAGTTGGAAATGTTTCGGGGATTAATTTCAGAATGCAACTTTCATAAAACAAATATGTGGTTGTTGCTCGTTTAGGGTATTCAATATTACACACAAAATACATTCCTACTGCTACAGATACTGCCTCCAAAAATCCATTACATTCGATAATAATACTTTTTTCTGAAACCATATTTACTCCAATATAGTTAAAAATGTTCCCGATAACAAGAAAAGACTGAAATGTTTCACTGTTGATGTTGACTTGTGATGGAATGCACTCCAAAGACAAATTTCTTTGCCTCTTTGGTGCCAGCAATAACTTGTCGGTGTAAACCTTTCTTCGTGGAGTAGGCACTAAATCTTTATTTTTCCTGACATCCTCTCTCACCTTATCGTATACCTTGATGTTCCAACTTTCATGACCTTTCCCAATGTAAGATTTTAGGGAAGGATATTCATATATTAGTAAACGAACTATGATGTCCGGCTGTTTCATATTGGGGAATAATGTATATTCCTTAATTTCGTTTGAAAGATGTCTGAACAATTGAGTTTTTGTCAACCACAGCAACTCATCAATCATTGTGATCAATCTGTTGAAATATTCTCTTTTGGAATTAGAAATGTGGCAGGCCAAGGGAGTAGTTTTATGCCTGGAAAGAAAATGTATTTAGTATAATCATTTCTGAAACAGAGATACATTTTATTTTCTGCTGAGACTGATAAACTAAATTATTAAAATAAATGTACATGTATCAATATAAAAATAAAAACCCTAAATGAGTTAAAAGTGGGATACAGCCAGGGTTGGAAAAAAACCAGGTTTAAAAAAAAAACCAAAAAAAAAACCGTTTTTTTGGTTTAAACCAGGTTTTTTTGGTTTAAACCGGGTTTTTTTAAGAACATCCTTTTTTAGTACATATACATGCATATTTATTAATAAAAATAGACATTTTTGGATTATATGTAGTATAAATTCATTTTAAAATAATTTAAATTAAATAATTAGAGTGAATTATGTAGAAAATTGAAAAAAAATCATATTTTAATTTAAACAGTTATTAGTAAACAGTCTTATGTCCAAACAATAAACTACTCTACACAGTGAAACTTTGAAAAACTTTATAAACAACCTTTTGATTACTTATAATAAACATCTGATGTAGTTTGATGAATGTAAATATTATTTTCCATAATAGAAAAAAAAGAGATACTTCTTGGGGGGTTTTGTTTTTTGAGAGACAATTTGAAATCAACCTTTATAGTCATTAGATTTAGCAGATAACAACAGGGTTGTTATGATTTTGCCCAGCCCAAAAAACCCAGGTGGGTTTTTTGTGAAAAAACCCAGGAAAAAACCCGAGTGGGTTTTTTTCAAAATTTCAATTTTAAATTACATATATAATGTATTTATATTACATATATAATATATTGTAATATATTTCTTAATATCAGTACACCACTCAATGTTTATAACCATCACCCCCCACCCCAAAGAAAAGAAATGTCTTATTTATATCATCACAATTTTTAAAAGAAATAATTGTTAGTTAATCTCTGTAGCACGTGTAAGTAACAAACAAATTTTTTCCCATTAAAAAAAATACTTTGATGTGTAATCCGTCCTATGTTATACAATAGAAACTCATAACAAAATACCATATATGCTTAGAATCCTAATTTAATTATGTAGACATGTAGAATTACTTGGCTTATTCTATTATTTAGTAATAATAAAAAATATTTTATAAATTATTACTAATAATCAATTTATCACAATTTTGATTACTGTCATTGATATATGTCATATAATTGTAATAATCAATTAGCTACTTTAAATTTAGTAATAAGAATTTTTTTTTTCAAGCATTCTCAACCACCTCCAATAAACCCCCAAAACCTGAAAAACCCCGAAAAACCCTGATAAAACCCCAAAAACCCTGATAAAACCCCTGAAAAAACACAGTGGATTGGTTTTTTCCTGAAAAAACACAGGTATTTAACAACCCTGGATAACAAAGGGGGAAAAATTAGTTTGTTATTGTTAAAATACTATAACTAGCACCCAATGTTTGAATACTCTCTTATACAACTTCATATTTTGATTTTTAAAGATTATCTCCCCAAGAAAAAAAAAATTTCTTTTATAATTTTATCAAAATGTTAAAGATCATCAAGTTTTGTAGCTCCATATTCAAAAGCTTGTGCATGTTATGATAGATTGCTTTAAATAATTTGTATTTTTTAATGAAAATATTTTATACTAAATATTGAATATTTTTAATCTATTTTATCTTTGATCAATTCACATGTTCTAAGATTTTTCTTTACAGCAATGGAATATGTTCACCAATGCATAGTGATTTTCATCCTATACATAAAAAAAACCCTAGGCCCACTATATCTAATACTTATTGCTGAAAAAAAGTGTTAAAAGAGAAAATATTTATATCCAATAATTTGTAAGTCTTAAATTATAAAGAAAAATGAGAAAATATCATTAGATTTTTTCGAAAAAAACCAATTGGTTTAAACCATGCCAACCCTGGATACAGCATTACCTTATGGGAGCTTTAAGATATTACATTTAGGTTTTAAATTGTTAAATATATCAAATTCTGTGTGATACTCTGCTATTAATATAAATGAAAAAGAAATTTCATATTCTATTTACATAATTATATAAACAGTACAAACATTATTTTGGATGTAAAAAGAGATAAAATTTACCCACTGGTGTTTTTTATTAACTTCTTTCATAAATTCAAAAGATGGATTTTTTTTATATTAAAATTTAAGTGATCCTGTGGTGGGACTTTAAAAAGGATTTGCTTTAAAATTACATTACAACTTTTTTCTTTTGTCTTCTGAAAAATATTTAAACATTCAAAAAAATTTTTTTTAACTTTCCATATACACGTTCAAATATATCACACTTTCACTGAGCTTATAGCGTGTATTAAATGCATTTATTTTATTAAACTAATTTTATTTTAATAAATATCTTTTGCTTCATTCTATCCAAAAACACAAGCAATTTTTGCATAAATATTTTTTTCTTTTGTACTACTTGATTATTTTTTCAACCAAAATCTGTCGCCTATGATAAAATACCAAAAATGGATAATTGTAAATGTCACTTGACACTTAACAAGAACGTTACATCATCAGTGATTTTTAATTTATACTTTTATCAATATTATACTAATTTACTCGCTTTTTCATTATTTAAAATAAAAATTATGCCAATTTGTATAATTTAGTGATTAGTTTGGATATTTGCATAATTTGGTGAAATTAGTCAATGGCATAATCAAGTAGTAATTTTTTTTTCTTTTTTGCATTACATTTCACATAATTTGGATACAATGAAGCAAAGTAGCCTTTTACAAATTTTAATGGATTAATTTATAAACTAAATTATATAAAATACAAGTTTTCCTGAAAAAAAAAAAAACTATATTCAATAGAAGAAAATAAGTACCAGAAGACGGCGCATAAAATTAAGACTAACTTAGAAACATATTAGGACATTCCATGGAAAAAGGACAAAATGTCCTGCATGCGAAAACTTAACTTAAAAACCTTTATCTATTGACTTATAAGTTGTTAAAACATAAACTATACCTCAAAGTAAAATATTTTGCAACAAACCTTCAGCTGATCAAACATGTTTTGTGGGAATTAAAAAAAAAAAAAAAAAAAAAAAAAAAAAAAAGGATTTTTTTTGTATGTGTAGGAGTGCAATTTCATCTTTTATAAAAATTTACGATATTTTCCCTGTACTGATAGGTAAATTTTGAGACCTTTCTTGAGACTGGTTGGAGAAAATCATGGGTAAACTTAAATCTTCTACAATAATTTTAATCCTCAACCGTTTGGTGGATTTTGCAGCTTTTCTGCAAGCAACTGCCAAAAGAGCAGAGCTTTTTCTGCGATTGACCAACTACCCATTGATAAATCCCCCCCCCCCCCCCAAGGACCAGTTGACAAAACCTTAGTAGTGAGACAAACTTTGTGGCTTTTTCCTGCGACTGGCAAAATTTATTGATATTTTTTCTGCTTTTGAGCAATGAATTTCACAGTTTTTATAGTCAATCCAATGGCAAATTTGGCTATATTTACCTGCAGCTGATTGCAAATTGTGATATTTTCTTTCGATGTATCAACTATCAAAAACTGCGCAGCATTTTTTGCCTGCGATCAACCAATGTATTATTTCATGGAGTTTTATTTACTTTTTTTTAGTTTTTCTTTGACATAGCAAAAATTTTGATAACTTGGTTAAATAGAATTTGAATTATTAGGACTGTCGGCCATTAAATGGACCGAGCAGAGTGTTGCAGCATATTTGTGGAAGACTTAAAATATTACAACAGTTCTCATAACAAATACTTTTATTAATGACTAGGATGATGACCAGCGTTACCATGGGGGCCCAGCCTGAAAAAACCCGCCCGGGCCCACTTGAAAAAACCCATTGTGGGTTTTTCAAAAATTTTCATGATTTTACAATTGTATCAATATTTAATCTAAGTTATCAATGCAAAAATAAATGCGAATTTAAATATATTTCAAAAGAACCAGATTTAAAAGGAATTTCTAAGCATTAATAAAATGCCCCTTCCCCCCCCTCAAAAAAAAAAAAAAAAAAAAAAAAAAAAAAAAAAAATTAGCTGTAAAGAAGGAAAAGAAAAAGTTTTTAATTGATCTCTTATTTGCAATTAATGAAAGAAACTATATAAATTTAGCATATTTAACTTAAAGCAGGGTTGTTATGATTTTGCCCAACTCAAAAATTCAACTGTTTTTTTTCAAAATTTCAACTTTAAATTATGTAAGGTTTAGGTTAATTTTTTTAAATATCGTTATTAATATTTTAATATTGATATGAGGATATATTTCTTAATAACAATACACCACTCATATAGTTTCTTTCTTCATCACAAGGGGGGGGGGGATGCTTAATTCTCCCAATGATTAAAAAGAAATATGTCACTCTTACTTAAATAAGGAAAATATGTATTCCTTGCAAGTATAATGCGTTTAAACATATTGTTCACTCGCAAGAATAGTGACACATCTCAACAAAAGTAAATTTTAAATGAGAGGCAAAAGACAATTTGCATAATTATACTGTATAGCAGTTAGTTCTGCATGCAGAAATGGAAACATGCATAAAAACACAAAATCTTTAAGAATGAGGATGCAGAACGAGGTATCGAGAGTTGAATACCTCCTTACACAATCCACCTCACTTCTGTGGTCAGAAGTCACAAATGGATATATCATTAAAAAAGTAAATTTCCATATAACTTCACTTATGAAACTGTTTGTGTAGCAAGACACACATATGATGGAATAAAATGATTAGCGGAATAAAACACAGCATGAACTTTTGCGAGATTTATCACTTTTCTTGTAGTTGATCGATATGATGTTTTAACATATTTTAAATTGACTACATATTACAGGGAAGGTGGCAGTTTGTTAACATGTATCAAACTATAGTAAAAATCGTAAATAAGCCTTAAATGAATTATTATTAAATGGATTATTATTAATAATCCAAAACATGCAAAAACAGTAAATCTTAAAAATCCATCATAGTTTTTTAAGAATCTGATTGTAGTTTATCTCATAAAATACTACAGTACACTCCCTCTAATCCGTACAGGTTGGGACCAAGGGTTTTGCGGATTATAGAATTTCGCAGATTATAGGTCATTTCTTTGTTTACATTCTAATATTTGGAATTTATCAACAAATGTTAAATATGCAGCAAATAAATAACACAGAAATGAAAGAAAATACTTTTTCATGCATAAAAAGCTATAGTCAATAGGAACACATTTAAATGATATAATAATATAAAATTAATTGAAAACATTTTTTTTATTTTTAAATCTATCAAACATCACAGTGATGGTTGTTTGCTTTATCATTTTTTATTTATGCTATGCAGTTTAATCTTGATGCCCTTAAGAGTCAGAATTTCTTGATTAGTAACATAAGTTTGTTTATTCTAAAAAAATAAGATATTTATCCTCAAGAGCTATCTATCTTTTACATAGTCAGCAAATGTGCTCAGAAGATAGCAGTCTTAATAGTTATTTATAAGATACATAAAACATTTTCTTTTAATAAATGCAGAAATGCATTAAAAATTTCTAAATTCATCAGTACAGTCAAACCTTTATTATAGTCAAAGTGTGCATCTTGGTTAAAAAAAAGGAGAATTTAACTGTTTGTTTACATCTGAAATATAGAGCGGATTATAGGGTTGCAGATTAGAGGGAGTGGACTGTATTATGATCAATCACAGTAAAGAATTACACCTATAGTAGTACTGGAATTTTGCATTTCTGAATCACAATACAATTGATTGTAAAATACAGTAGACTCCGTCAAAGCCACACAGCTTGGGACCAGAGGTTGTGCGGATTTTAGAATTTTGCAAATTTCTGGTCATTGCTTTGTTTATATTTTTTAAAACAGCAATTTAAATGTAATTAATAATGCAGTCAAAACTATAATGAATGCTTATAATATAATAAAAAATAAAATAACTAATATACTAAAATAATAAAAAATTACATAATTTTCAAAATGATTAAAGTATTAAAAGCAGTTCAAGTTAATAATTATTAAGGTATGATTACATTTCCATTATGCAGATGAAATGTACTTTTCCGAAATTAATCATTGTGCCTTCATAAAGGCACATTACTAATTCATATCAAAATAATAAAATATGGAAGTTTTACGGTCAGACTTAATAACCAAAAAAAACTGGACTAGTACATAAATATATTTGGTAAGATTGTAATTACCAGTGATATCAGCAATATCTTAAATTTTTCAGTAATAAATTAAATTTATTTTTCCTTGATGAAAAAGCAGGAATTCAGTAATAACAAAATTACAAATTGAAATATGTTTGGAATCGATATAAGACTAAAACAGTCAAATTTTGTAATTATATCTGAACTAAATATTTCATAGTTTACATTCGTAAATTATGTGGGGATTTTAGGGAGTCTACTGTAATAGAATATTTAAAAATATGCATAAAATCAGGAGAAATATGTCGAAAATCAGGAGTATAGAAAAACATGTGAAAATTAAAGAGTTTTCTGTTGAAATCTGGAGACTTGACTCGTCTGAAATATTTATTTTAATTAAAATATAACAAAAATAAAGCTTTAAGGATTACCTTTTTTAAATGCTCAGGTACTTCATGCCTCATTTTATGGACAAAAAAACTGGGACTTCAACTTTATTTTCTGCTACATTCAACCATGATTTCTAGAAAAAAAATATTTTTTTTATTTATTTATTGTAAGCATGATTTGGCCTTCTTTAACATGGTGTGCCAAGTGCATGAACTGAATGTGAAAATGGCGATTTTCTGATAGGACAGAAACATTTTATGTTCTGGCAGCCTTTGAAAATGAAAAATCATTGCACACACACTTAAAATTAATCTGGAGGACTTTTTTTTGCATATGTGTGTGTGAATGTTTGTTTCGCGACTATTTTTGACATTTGTAAAAGGGAAAGGTTTCAGTCTTTCAATTAAATAAACTTTTTCCTCTGAAAATAATTATACAACTTAAGAGATTGTTCTAGTTTTGTAGCATTTTCTTACTGATTTTTTATTGAAATTTGCATTTTATTTTTGTGATCTTCTGGCGAAATTCACATAATCTTTTCGCTATACTCTGATAAAATTCACATATTCTTTCTGAGATATTTTAAATAAATTCACATTCAAGACTTGAATTTCAGGGCGGGATGGCGGGATTCGAGCCTGAAATTTTGAAATCCCACCCAAAAGAATATCGTATGCGGGAGGCTCCCGCTACAAAAAAAAAATCACAAATTTTCTGATATTTTCGTGTGAATGAATGACATATTTTGCGAGTTTTTTACAGCGACAAATTGATTGAATTCACGATATTTTTCGCAATGGATCGTCAAATTTCGCATTTTTTTCTGCAATCGATTGACAAGTTTCATGCAATTTTCTGTCGCGAGAACGGAGTAATTCCGTTTCAAATTTTCCAAAAAGTTAACACATTCGATTTCAAAAGTTATGAATTATCATTTATCAGCTCAGAAATTCGGATAGTTATCTCCGAATTTCCATACTAATAACCGATTTTTCATAGCTTTTGAACGGAGGACTAAATGTATATTTTCACAATCAATTTCATCAATCATTTGCAGAAAATTTGGTTAGATTATCTCGATAGAAACGTCAATTTTCTCAAAGAATCGCGAAATAAAAACTCGCTTTTTCTTAAATGATCGCTATAAAACATAAATTTCTTTAAAAAATCGAGAAATAAACACTAATTTTGTGAAATGGTTGCGGAATAAACGCGAATTTCGTAAAATCATTCTGGAGTAAACGCGAATTTCATAAAATGATTGCGGAATAAACACGAATTTTGTAAAATGACTGGGGAATAATTGCGAATTTCATGAAAGGATCGCCATATAAACAGCGACCTGGGAAGGGGAGGGAGAGTCGCCCTGGGTGCAGAAAAGTAGGGGTGCCGATTTTCTACTACCAACATCATTTTTGGCCTGTAAGAAGAAAAAGAATACTAAATTGAAATTTTGCATTGAGTACAGTTTTCTCTTTGCACGCCCCTGCATATAAACCCAAATTTATCAAAATGCCACTTAAAAAACACGAATTTTATGAAAGAATCTCGAAGTTTTCATTAAAAGATCATAAAAAAACGGCAATTTTGTTGATAATCGAGGAAAAATATGCTAAATTCTTTAAAGGATTGCAGGAAAATGCCAAATTTGTCAAAGGGATCTTCAAACTTAATTCTAAGTAAAAACTTCCTTGAAATTCGCAAAAAATTTTCTGAAAAGTTACAGCAGATTGTGCGAGAAATGGAAGGGGGGGGGGAAAGGGAAATTACTTTTGGTTCTGTGTTTTTTCTGCGACCTTTTGACGAAATTTGTGGATTTTTCGCGATCTTTGAACGAAACTATCGGACTGTTTTTTTTTTTATGAAATTTGCAAATTTTTCACGGTTTTTTGAGGGAATTTGCAGATTTTTCACAGTTTTTTGACGAAATTTGCGGAATTTTCGTGATTCTTTGACAAAATTGCAGAATTTTTGAGATCGTTTGGCGAAAGTTGTGTTTTTTTTTGCGATTTGTGTTTTTTTGCAGGTATTTTGATGATATTTTTGTTTCAACTGTGATCTCCATCCGAAATTTGCTTTTTTTCCCCGAATCTTTGATGAAATTTCTGTTCTTTCACTATTGTTTGACGAAATTCACATTTTTTTTCACGATCTCCAGACGAAATTTGAGTTTTTTCACGATTATCTACAGAAATTCGTGTTTTTTGCGCAAAACTCTAACGATATTTACGATTTTTCTGCGAATGATTTACGACATTGATTTTTTTGGGAGGCGATTTAACGAAATTTGCAATATGTTATTTGTCTAAATTTCCGGATTGAGGACGATTTTTTTTTTCTGAACCGAAAACCTTTGATTTTTGAAAAATACATAGCAGAATCGCCTTTGGATCGTTTAGTTAGTATGCTAAACCCAGGGCAAACATATTTTGGTGCCCCCCCCCCCCTTTCCTCAGTAAAGCATATTTACAAATATAATTTTACTAATTTTCTAATATCTTACTTCATTTAAAATTAATAATAATAAAATATGTAATACTGAACTATGTATTCTCTTTTGTAAAATATTGATTCATTAATCTTGTAAGTGGAATCGGAAATAATCTAAAAAGATTCCGGTTTATACAGGATCTTTATGCCATATCCTTAAATTCTTCTATATTTTGGCATAACCCAGACAGGACGTGTTTAACAATACCGTGTTAAACATAAACGTGAGAAATATCAAAATACAACAGGTTCACATGGTCTCCCTTCGCCTGGCGCCTAGGGCATGTGCCCCCTCTGCCCCCCCATTAGTTTTGGTCTGTTAACTTGTTATCCAACACTGGTTCAAACAGCACCCCCTCCCCCTGATTCAACAATAGCTCTAAATATATATATATTAGGGATGCACCGAATAGTGATTTTGGCCGAATACCGAATATTCGGCCAACAGCTGAACCGAATACCGAATATTCGGCTAGCCGAATAGTAATTGTTGGGCCGAATACCGAATATTCGGCCAGCCAAATAGTAACTATTAGGCCGAATACCAAATATTCGGCTTTCCAAATACTTTTTATATTTCAAAGTTTAAAGGTATTAAAATGTTACTTTTTAAAACAGTTTTACATGATATTTAATAAAAGAGACTTATATTTTAATAAACGAACTTTTTATAAGAACATTCAGTATTGAAAAAAATCTGCCCTTTTTTTTAAGAAGCATAATTATGAGACTTTTTCAATTAATAAAATCATCTTAAATATCATGATTTCTTCAACGAATTAAAACAAATATTTTGAAATCAAAGAGAAATAATGAAAAAAAAATAGTTGAAGAAAAACTATACAGTCTCATATTTGTTCTTTTTAAATAACTCAAGGCAGATTTTTTTCAATATGAAGTATAAATACTTTCAACTTAATTCTGAATAAAGGAATGCCTAAGTCATAGTTCTTTACTTATGAATGGTGGCATTTTCCATCCTTCTCATCATATCATATTTTACAGAAATCAAAGCATGTGAGTTGAAAATATAGTTATAGTATCTTCTTTATTGTTAATGCAACAAACGAAAACACAAGTTTTCTTGAGTTAAATTTTACATATAGCAAATAAATAATGTAAAAACATTCTATTTTATTTAAATATGATTTTATTTCTAACTATTTTAAATATATTTATTAATTGACAGTTAAAAGCAGAAATCGTGAAAAGTTTTTTAAAATGTGTTTTAAAAGGCTTTATTAAGCATTCGATTCGGCCAAACTGAATATTCGGCAGGCCGAATAGTTTCATATTCGGCCAAGCCGAATATTTGGCTTAACCGAATAGTTTGATATTCGGCCTAATCGAATATTCGGTAAAATGGCCGAATAGGCCGAATACCGAATAGATACCGAATATTCGGTACATCCCTAATATATATACATTCGGTACATCCCTAATATATATATTGTATATATATATATGACATTATTGATAATACTTGCTAAACTTAATTGGCAAACGGCAGAGCTCCCAGCTTTCTTGTTAAATTTTTCTTTTTGTTTTTTAATTTAAATAGATAAAAATAAGGATCATTTATGTATTATATCATTAAAATACATACAAATGTGTATGTATTATATCATTAAAATACATACAAATGTGTATATTTACATTTATATTAAAACTGCATTATTATTATAAAGATATTTGTATCTAAATTTTGTTACGTTTAATATGAAAAGCATTTATGTCCTGTCTGCAACTCATAAACTTGAATGACTAATTCTACATTTAAAAAAACTATAAAAAAATAAAATATTGCTAATATTAATTAATTTATATATACATTCAATTCTTATCAAAAATATTTTTTTAAATAAAATTGACATTTTCTAAAAAGTATAAAAACTTTCAAAATAGAAACTGCGTACATCATGTCTGCAACGTCTATAATTTGTGATTTGTTTCGAATTTAAATTCTTTTCTCAGTAACATATAAATGTATTTTGAAGAACTTATCTTTTATAGTAACAATTCAAATTATTCATTCAGCTCAGTATCTTATAAACAAATAATTCAATGAACTTTGTAAATGTCATGTACGCAATACTGTGGAATCACCCATAAATAAACTAGAAATGTATATATTTTAATGTATTTACAAGTAAGAAATTTATCCTTTTTCTTAGTAAATGTTAAAGTATTATCATCATTTTTTTAAAAATAGGTATTACTTCTATTACCTTTCAAACTGAATTTCATGGACATCAGTGAAATATGCAATACTAAATTAATCACCTGAATTAAACTGGTAAACAAGTTAAAAATAAATATTAATAGAATTGAATTATAACTTTAAACTCAAAAGTAAATAATAATATAACACAAACTTACTTTGTTTATGCAAGTAAAATGCTTTAGAACATCGAAGTGTTGATTAGGCGGGAACATATCCCTTCCGATTCTCGCGGTTGCAGAAACACTCGAATTGAGAAATAGTTGGACTGCGCATGCGTTAGCTAGGATTTCGTTCACTTCGGAAAGTAAACCGAAAATTTCCTGATTCTATCGGAAAGTGAAAACAGCTCTGACATATCAGATAATATCGGGAAGGTTCCTGCTAATTTGAATAACGTTCCAAAAATTTTTTTACAGTGAGGGTAATCGTAATTAATTCATGTTTCCAATCTCTGTTTAGTTTTCGACTTGGATTAGGCTTAATTTCGAGCAAGAGTGAGATATAAGCTTTGGAGTTGGCATATCCGAGTAGTTCTATTGGCTTTTGGCAATGACAAATAACTAATAATTGTTTAAATGACGTTATGTCGCATTTTTAATCCATACGATTTTAAAAGGAAATAAATGAAAGCAATGGAACGGAACTTTATATTCTACAAAATTTCATAGGAAATTGTTTAAAATCTACTATAAAGTAAAACTTTTTCGTATTATCTTATGAAATAGCGATGTTAAAAGAAACAAGTTCAGAAAATATATTCATTGAATAGTCTCGAATGCAGTTAAAAGTGCGAAACTTTCGTTGCCATTTTTCGAAACAAAATATATTTTAAAAAATAAAATAGATTTTTCGACATCAAAAGGTAAATTTTTATTCTTTGAGAATTGCATTTTGCGCAACATGTAACTTCTAAAACGCTTCTATTTCCCATTGCCCAATGACAATACTGAAATTTTGTATTTTAATTCCACAACATTCTCACTCAGTTCTGTTTACATTTTGTGAGCAAAGTTTTCGGATATTGAAAAATTCATTTCTAGTCTTTTATTTTTACAATAAAACACGAAAAATATTTCTCTGAATTTCACGAGATTCAAAATTAAATTCTTCAAAATCATCTGACAAAGCTTTTTTGAATTGTATTTTTGTTTGTGTCTCAGCGCATTAGAAGTGTAATATTTTGTGGTTGATTTGTAAATTTCTTTACTACAATATGCATATAATACAATGTATATAATATAATTAGCTGAAAATTAATTTTAACATTTTGTTCAAATATTATTAAAAAAATATACTTTTTTTAGTGTTTTAAAGTTACAAGAATAAATAAATAAACAATTACACACACATAAACTCTGAAACAACAACAACAACAAATAATAATTTAATAAATCATACATATACGCGCATTTTTTGTAATTATAAATCCTTTTTAGAAATGAAAAATTGACCATAAAAAAGAAATCATTTATGGCAATATAAAACCGATAACCAGAACTGTTGTATTGTAGGTAATTGTAAAAATTGTGGAGTAATTGTAAAAATATTAGGAAAAATAAAAGAAGGTTTATAAAACACTAATAAAAATTGAAACTTATATTATGAAACTTTCGTCAGGGTTTACAAAAGGTGTCTCGTATCGTTATTTTACAATATAAATAAAATTCATTTAATTTCTGAATAAAAGTATTAAACATAGAATTAAAGTCTAATTCTTAAAATATCCTATCAACTGTATCCAGAAGCTTAAGATGTGAACAAAACATATTATACGAAAAGAAATAAATCATGAAAACAGCTGTTGCGAGTAATGTGACCTTGGGAACCAGAAGATAAATCAAATTCAAATGAATATCTACCCGATTACAAAAGTTATCCAGTGGTCGTGATAATATCATACATCTTCCGTAATCTTGTAATCTTTTTTATACGTAGCAAATTGGCGGATTTTTATAGTCTGTTTTATGAGCAAAGGTTAAAAAGTGCAGTTCTATGCAATAGAGTTATAAAATTAGTAACAAAGTAAAAAAAAAAAAAAAAAAAAAAAAAAAAAAAAAAAAAAAAAAAACCAGCAAACAAAATAAAATTTGTTGCATTTTCAAACTCTTAAATTTATACTCGTATTATAAATAGTTGAAATATAAACATATAATATTTCTTGTACGTGAAGATTGTCCATAAAATTTTATTAAATTGTAATATAATAAAATTCAATTAAAAGGGAATATTGATTAATTCATATACATTATCTTTATTCAAGCACAAATTGAAAGAAAGCTACAACTGACTAAATAAATCACAAAAATATGAAGGCGAAATTTACAAAATTTATACACTCCTCGTTCTTGTTCTGCAAAATTACTACAGATGGTTTATTAAAATTAACTCATTGTCATATTTAAAAGTGCATTAGCTGTTATTTATGATTAAAATTCACTAAAACTTGTGTTCTAATTAATGAGCTAGTAATTAGAATCTTTATTATATCATGCTTATCAAAAGCTAGAGGAGAAAAGATCGTAAAATTCAGAACTCGAACTTCTTGCGTTTGATACTTAATGATGTTTACATAAAGCCTCAAATGATAATGCGTCTAACATATTACGTCTTTACGGCATCGTTCTGCTTTTCCTTATGTTAAATTTCAAATTATTTTAAAAGTAACGAACTTTAATGATTTATTAGACATTCTAGTACTCATGTATTATTAAAGCCTACATTTCAGTTAGAAATATTTTCTCGTATGTGATTTTAGAGCTATATTAATTTGCGAATATAGTTTTATACGTACTTATTATAATACTATTAAAGGGTCTCTCCAATCACTTGAAATTACTCGCTTCGCAATGTTAAACCTATGGACAGTGTCTTTTAGTATTTCCCCTTGAAATTTCAATATTTTTAAACGATTTTTTGTTGCATAGGATAGATTAAGTCTATCTTTAACGTAAATTAGAACAAAAATCACATAAATAATTTACTAATTACATCCCTTCACTTCCGGCAAAGATGGATCATTAGATTCTCCTATTCCTACTCTTCCATAAATTATTTTTTTTTCTTGTGATCGATGACATAAGTTTTTGGGATGTCGGTTCTTAAATTCGGAGTATATGGGAGTGAAATCTTAGTGACTTAAATCAAGTTTTCAATCTAGTTTTATTTTTGACTTGGAAAACGCTTAATTTCCAGCATCAGATAGAGATAAGTTTTGGGATTGGCAAATCCAACTAGTTCTATAGGCTTTTTAGCAACGATAAATAACAATTATTTGAATGACGTTATGTTGCATTTTCAATGCATAGAATTTTAAAATTAAATAAATGAAAGCAATATAACTGAATTTAATATGCTATAAAATTTCACAGGAAACTGTTTAATATCTACGATAAAGTAAATTTTTTCGTATTATCTTATGAAATAGCGATATTAAAAGCAACAAGTTCAGAAAATGTATTCATTGAACAGTATCCAATGCACTTAAAAGTGCGAATCTTTTGTTGCCATTTTTCTGAAACAAAATATATTATAAAAAAGAAAACAGATTTTTCGACATCAAAAGATAAATTTTTATTCTTTGAGAATTGCATTTTTCGCAACACGTAACTTCTAAAACGCTTTTATTTCCCATTGCCAAATGACAATACTGAAATTTGGTATTTTAATTCCACAACATTCTTACTCAATTCTGTTTACATTTTGCGAGCAAAGTTTTCGGATATTGAAAAATTCATTTCTAGTCTTTTATTTTTACAATGGAACACGAAAAATATTTCTCTGAATTTCACGAGATTTAAAATTAAATTCTTCAAAATCATCTGACAAAGCTTTTTCGAATTGTATTTTTGTTTGTGTCTCAGCGCGTAGAAGAGTAATATTTTATGGTTGATTTGTAAGTTTTTTTACTACAATATGTATACAATACAATGCATAAAATATAATTAGCTGAAAACTAATTTTAACATTTTGTAGAAATTTTTTAGAAATTTTTTTTGTGTATTTTTTGTGTGTTTTAAAGTTACATGAATAAATAAATAAACAATTACACACACATAAACTTTTAAACAACAACAACAAATAATAATTTAATACATCATACATACACGCGCATTTTTTGTAATTATAAACCATTTTTTTATATGAAAAATTGACCATAAATATGAAATAATTTATGATAGCATAAAACAGATAACCCAAACCACTATATAGTAAAGTAGAGTAATTGAAAATATATTAGGAAAAATTAAAAAAAAAGGTTTGTGAAACACAAATAAAAATTGAAACTTGCGTTATGAAACTTTCGTCAGTGGTTACATAAGATATCTCATTTCATTATTTTACAATATAAATAAAATTCAATTAATTTTTGACTGATAGTTCCAAACTTAGCATTAAAGTCTAATTCTCATAATATCCTATCAACTGTATGAAGAAGCTTAAGATGTAAACAAAAAATTTAATTCGAAAAATAATCATGAAAGTGAATAATTGATTTGAAAAAAAAATAATGAATGAAAAAAAAAATAAAATTAATGTTGCCAAACAAAGCTGAGAAGATTTTATAAACATATATATATATATATATATATATATTCAGGATTTCCCTTTTTATGGTTGACCGGATTTTAAACCCTTAGTTTTAGACGTCTAATGAACGTTTAAAAAAGTTTTCAAATGATGTTCCTCGACTAAATCAAGGTAATTTAGTTCAAAAAGTTCTTAGTTAAAATAATTAAATTATTTTTTAGTGCATTGCTTTCATATTCACGCAAAAACATAAATTCCGGATGTAATATATACTTACTAAAGTCTTTAAAATCACTGTGTTGACAATTAGCATAAGATACATAACCATTTGATAAATATAGATTGATTTACCTAAATAGCAAGGACCACTAAGGTAAGTAATTCAAATATTGGTCTAAAAATGAAAGCCTTGGACCAATCATTAAAAATTAATGTTTAGACACACAATAAATAGAGCAATTTGAACATAAACAGACATGTACGTCACGTGTTCACCACGACTCGGATCATGACTGTAAAAATCAAATTATAAAATCAGAATTACCCCCCCCACCCCTTAACTGCATGCAAGGTGGAAACCCAAATGCGATGGGATTCTAAATTATTTTGAATTTATACTTCGATTTTTATACTGATGATGAGAGTCCTGGTGCTCACGAAACATATACGTCTATTTATGTTAACGGTAATTTTCACATCTGCGCTAGAGTCATAAGGTCACTCCATAACCTCTTCCATATAATTATTCTACTGTTAGCGATCTTTCAAAATAGTAACATATGGGCTATGATATAATTTTCTCTCTTTTTTTATCACGGTTTTCCACTGTGGATATTTTTGTGTTGAGGAAATCCCTGATACTTTATTCTGTTTATAAGATTTTTGTTTTGCTTTTTGGGTCGGGGAAACATGAGGCGTTTTCATTTTACTTGCAGGGTATTCCTGTACCATTTCTTGCTAACCGAATATACTTGTACAATGTCAATAATTTAGTGACTTTTTTTTTACAGGTTGAGTGCATATATTATTTTATGCAAATGAAGCAGTCAATAAAAATTTATTAAATTGTAATATAATAAGGTGTCATTAAAAGAGAGTATTGATTAATTCATATACATTATCTTTATTCAAATACAAACAAATCAAGAGAAATCTTGAACTGACTAAATAAATCACAAAAATATGAAGCCGAAACTTACAAAATTTATGCACTCCTAATTCTTGTTTTGCAAAATTCCAGGGAGTTTATTTAAACTATCTCATTGTCATATTTAAAAGCGCATTAGATGTTATTTATGATTAAAATTCACTAAAACTTGTGTTCAAATTAATGAGCTAGTAATTAGAATCTTTATGATTTTATGACTATCAAAAGCAAGAGCAGAGAAGATAGTAAAATTCAGAACTGGAACTTCTTGCTTTTGATACTTAATGATGTTTACACAAAGCCTCAAATGATAACGTCTTTAAGGCACCGTTTAGCCTTTCTTTATGTTAATTTTCAAATTATTTAAACAATAACGAACTTTAATGATATATTAAACATTCTAACTTTCATGTATTATTAAAGCCTATATTTCAGTTAGAAATATTTTCTCGTATAGGATTTTAGAGCTATATTAATTTGCAAACATAGTTTTATACGTATTATAATGATACTATTAAGGGATCTCTTCAATCATTTGAAATTACTCGCTTCGTAATGTTAAACCTATGGGCAGGTTCTTTAAAAATTCTCGTTAAAATTTCAATATTTCTAAACAATTTTTTGTAGCATTGGTAGATTAGGTCTATCTTAATTATAAACATTTTTTTTTTTTACTTTTTCGATTTCGGTTCCAGATTTTTTAAATAAAGGTACTTTTACTTTCAGAACCGGTTTCGAAAGTGAAAGTACCTTTATTCAAAGTAATTTGCAACCGAAATCGAAAAAGAAAAAAATAGTCATATTAAAGATTGACCTCAATTATCCAATGCAACAAAAAATCATTTCAAAATATTTAGATTTATACAAGAAAATTGAAAACAATCTGCCCATAGGTTTAAGAATACGGAGTGGGTAACTTCAAGTGAGTGATGAACCTCCTTACAGGGTTGCTTCAGGAGACTTTTTTTAAAATTCTAACTGGCACCACTTTCTTAAAACAAAAATCATTAACACACGGTTTGAGAACATTTAAATCAGAAACACACTTCAAAATTTATATTAGAAAAATACTGATGCGAACACAATATAAAAATAGACTACCGTGGCATGCCATTCTTAACATAAAAACAATGACTGATATTATGCCTAATTTTCCCAATCACATTTACACATGTATTTGAAATACATTGTCTAAATACTTTTATTAGAGTAATGAATGTTTATAATCACAAACTCACAAATGGATCATGAGAGCCAAGATCTTTTTAAAAGCCACAATCTAAATGCCACACAATTTCTTTCTGAAATTGTTTTTGCTTTATTAATACAGGGTGTGTATTAATTCCAATTGTTTTCAAACAGCTTTCGAACATATGAAACTACAATTAAAGAACACATTTTTACCAATTAAACTATATCAAATGAAAGTATATCAGCACCCCTAATGACAAAATTTGGCAGTTATCGATAACATTTCGAAAGATATGGAAGCTAACATAAAATGTTAAATTACAAAGTAGCGAAGTTTTGAAATTATTCATCCTATAAAGAAAGTTACGGTAGAAGTTGATATCGAGGAAAATTCATTTACGAAAATGTAGAGAGTTCTTGTTTTAGTGTAAAGTTATATCTGGCAAGAGTAAAATAACTTTATTAGAGGAGTTCAAATGGTAAATATTTTTGTATACTAACAGTAGCTGAATGATGCCACTAATCACTTGCAGAAGTGTGATATTATAAGACAAATGAACATTTATAAAAAAATGCATAATTTCTTACTAAATCAATAACACTGCATATTTCACTAACATATGCAGGACAATCGCTGTACACGCTGTAAAAAATGAGAGATGTATATCAATCTACAAAAAATGTACAATAATCACGAACACAAGTACATAATAACCTGTTCTGAATCAAGCAAAATACCGAAAATGTTCATTTATCTTTAGATATCCCGGAAAAGAATTTATTTTCGAAAAATGAATTTTAGGATCCGCTTGATCAGAGTACGGCAGAAAGCATGTATCTCTAAACTTTAAAGCATTTCAACAAAATGTTTGTCCTGAAGAAGACCTCAGAAGCATTTCGAAACATCGATATTATGCTTATTGTTAATTTTATTTCTACTATTTATGTACACCATTAAGCATGTTTATGTGTTTAACATATACATGATTTTCTATTGTTTTAAAAATTATGCAATTTTTTAAGGCTTTTGAAGGCTTAATGTAGATAACATTTCAGACTCAAAATTAGCTCTTATGTCACCCCTAGAAGATTTTCAACCTCAGAAATGTCTCAAACTTAAAAACCTCAACGAAGAAGAAAAGTAAAAACCTCATTGTTCTGTATATGTTAAAAATACTTTTAGATATGTTTTTAATTTTTTGCACTACTTGATTCCAAGTTTATGCCATAAATTCCATAATTTATTGACTTAAATATGCATTTTTAAGTTTTGTGCATGACTGTTGAGTTATGTATCAACAGTCATAATTAAAATACACATACATTTTTTTATAATTAAAAACTTTTTAAGGAAAATAAACTACTTTTATTTTACAATCTAGTGTTTTGTACATAAAAAAATTATTGCGATTGCAATTTAGTGAAACATAATATATTATGTCGTATGGAACATTGTATAAGAAATTTACGACATCAATTAACACATTACTAGTTACGACAAAATAAATTTTTGAAACGATGTAATGACAAAAAGGATCACACAGTCACATTAAAATATGCGGATTTTTCTTAAATTGTCATTAGAAATGCCCTACATCTTTTGGCGTATGTACTAACAAATATGCAAGATATTAATGATGAATATTCAGCGATAGCATCTTCATCGGATAGGGGATTCTGCACTGCACAGCGTGATGTATGACACGTAATAACAAATGCATGCTCAATTTGCATGATTCACGTTGATGTAATATATGAGAGATCGCATTTTCGGAACTTAATGAAAAATGGGTGAGAAAACCTAGAATGACACTCTTATAATTCGCACATCTTTTATTGGTGAATAAATTGTTTTGATAATACAGTAAAACCCCGATAATTCGGATTAATTGGGACCAGACCCAATCCGGATTATCGAAAATCCGGATTACCCGGAGAATTAGAAAAAAATAAAATAAAATAAAACATACTTGCAGAAAATCGCCTTATGTTAAACTTGAATGTTAAAGTTGTTAAAGTTGAATATTAAGAAATTAAAAGTTTTTTATTCAGAATACGACGATAAAGAAAGTTAATGTTGGGGGAAATTAGCCAATCGCTTCTTAAATTTAGAAAAAAAAAAAAAAAATAACTGACCAATCAGATCCAGATTAGCGGGGTTCGAATTTGCGGGGTTTTATTGTATATGAGATTTTGGCACTTGTTTGTAAAAGAAACTTTTTCTAGCTATAGAAACTGACTTTGGCAAGAGAGAAATAATTTTCATACATGTTTTCTCCCAGCCTATTTCATACACACAATCATTTTCATACAGTTTAAATAGTATGGAAAAGATAATTACATATTTTTAAATACAAATTGAGGTAATTTGTGTATAAAGAAATATAATATATATATATATATATATATATATATATATATTAACAGAATTTTTTTATGCATGCATATAAAAATGTTCATTAAAATAAGCAAAAGTTTTATCAGATTTGCTTTTATAACTGTTTATGTTGTTTATCAAATGGAAACAAACATCCCTTTCTACAGCTCAAAATGCACTAAGTTTAAAATTTATGTACTTTTAGTTATTATTTTAGAAGATTCCTACAGAGAGTTCATTTAAACTATCGATTGTCATATTTAAAAGCGCATTAGATGTTATTTATGATTAAAATTCACTAAAACTTGTGTTCAAATTAATGAGCTGGTAATTAGAATCTTTATATCATGACTATCAAAAGCAAGAGGAGAAAAGATCGTAAAATTCAGTACTCGAACTTCTTGCTTTTGATACTTAATGATGTTTACGCAAAGCCTCAAATGATAATGCGTCTAACATATTACGTCTTTACGACATCGTTATGCCTTTCCTTATGTTAATTTTCAACTTATTTTAAACAACAACGAAGTTTAATGATTTATTACACATTCTAACTTTCATGTATTATTAAAGCGTATATTTCAGTTAGAAATATTTTCTCGCATGCGATTTTAGAGCTATATTAATTTGCAAACATAGTTTAATGCATACTTATAATAATACTATTAAAGGGTCTCTTCAATCACTTGATTTATATTAGCTATGCAATGTTAAACCTATGGCAGACTCTTTTAGTATTTCTCGTTACGATTTCCATATTTTTAAATGATTTTTTGTTGCATTGGATAGATTAGGTCTATCTTTAATATAACTATTTTTCACTTTTTCGCTTTCTGTTGCAGATTTTTTAGATAAAGTTCTTTTACTTTTAGAACTGGTTTCGAAATTGAAAGTACTTTTATTAAAAGTAATTTGCAACCGAAATCGAAAACGATAAAAAAATAATCATATTAAAGATTGATCAGATTATCCTATGCAACAAAAAATCATTTAAAAATACTTAAACTTATACGAAAAATTTGAAAACAATCTGCCCATAGGTTAAACAATACGGAGTGGGTAAATCCGAGTGAGTGATGAACTTATTTACAAGACTGCCACAGGAAACATTTTTAAAATTCTTACTGGTACCACTTTCTTAAAACAGAAATCGTTGACACGGATTTTGACAATATTTGAATCAGGAACACATTTTAAAATATATATTAGAAAAATACTGATGCGAACAGAATATAAAAATAGTTGACCCTCTATCCTTAACATAAAAATAATAATTCATGCTATGGCCAAACTTCTCCAATCACGTTCATACATGTATTTGAAATACATTTTCTAATACTTTTATTAGAATAATGAATATGTTTACATTCGCAAACTCACAAATGGATCATGAGGATCAAGATCTTTTTAAAACCCCAAATGTCACACAATTTCTTTTTGAAACTGTTTTTGCTTTAGAAATGCAGGTTGCAAATTAAGTTCTGCTTGAATCTAAACAGCTTTCGAACGTATGAAACTACAATTAAAGAACATATTTTTACCAATTATACTACATCAAATGAAAGTATATCAATAACCAAGGACAAAATTTGGAATTTATCGATACCATTTCGAAAGATATGGAAGCTATTAACATAAAGTATCAAATTACAAAGTAGTGAAGTTTTGAAATTATTCATCCTGTCATGGAAGTTACGGGTGATATCAAGGAAAGTCATTTACGAAAATGTAAGGAGTTCTTGTTTCAGTGTAAAATGATATCTGACAAGAGTAAAATAATTTTATTAGAGGAGTTGAATGGCGGATATTTTTGTATACTTACACTGTAAAAAATAAATGTGTAAATTGGCTAATTTTACACACATATATGTGTAATTTTGTAAAATTGCACATTTTTTCGGAAACTTATCTGTTTTTGTGTGTATTTAACGTCTGAAAGTAAGTGTGTAATTTGTTATCACTTGATAAACTCAGACAAGTGTGTAAATTCCGAAAAATGCCTGAATTTACACGAATTGGAGTGTTATTCTAATTTAATCATAATAATGTATACTCAGAGAAGTGAATAAATTTCTAAAATCACCCACTTGTTTTAAAATTTACACATTTCGTACAAAAAATTGCCTGTTTTTATGTGTATTTTGTTTATAAGAATGAGTACGTAAGCTTTTATCAGTTAATATACACACAGAAGTGTGTAAATGTAAAAGATTACGTGTATTTACGCGAATTGGAGTGTTTTACATAATTATAAATATGTAAATTTTAAAAGACAGTTTCTAAATGTATTAGAAGAGTTTCCGACAAAATTGAAAAGTGTTTATGCATTCGTTTTTTCTGTCCATCCGTCCGCGCTCTAACTCTCGTAAATATACTCGAATTGCCATGAAAATTTTAGATGTTATTGATGTTCACGTTAGCACAAATCTACAGAGAATGAAGTTTCTATCATGGTTAATTTATTTACAGGGATAGTCAAAAGTTTACCATTACATTACGGCCTATGGGAAAAAATACTTTCGAATAAGTTTTAAAGGTGTAACACCCTGCCAAACATATTTAAATTTATATGCATTTGCAAAGTACGTTAAACTATGTATTTAAAAAAATGCAGTATAAATGATAGTTATTATTCATTTACAGGGCCACACGAAAGAATTCCATTATGCAAGAACAAAGTGGCGGGGGATTATTTGCGAGATATTTTAATAATGTTAAACGACTTCGTGTACAATAAAATTGATATGCTGATACGCTGAGTCATAATATGAAGTACATAGCATTTACAGGGAGACACAAAAGATTTCAAATAGTATATTCTATTTGAAGTACTGTGTATTATCGATGATGGTTGATTTATGGATGAAATGCATTTTTAATTATGATATGCGTTTTTAAGTTTCACTAAATATATGCATATAACATGGTGTGCATAAATTCTACAGTTTATATACAAGGTTACACAAAAGAACTCGTAAAGGTTACTGAATACAAGCGTAATTTACTAAAAGGTGGGTTTTAAAAAAGTTATACATTTTTACGTTGGACCGCTTACTCAGAAATGTTTGTAGAATATAGATAAAATAATATACAGGGTCATGTAAAGTACTGGATACATGGTCACAATTTGATGATAACTTCTGGAAGTGTTATTTAAGAAGTTTTAAGAGTGTTTTAGTTTAAAATAAATTTTAGGTAAATATTGGACTGTAATACAGGTACTAGGTAAACTACAGGGCTGAACAAAAGTATTCAAGTACGTTTTCATCCATTAGTATGAATTGCAAAAAAATAAATTTAACGAAAGTTTAGCGTTTTCTTGCTTAACTAAATTTTCTTATTATATAGTATATATATCAACAGACAGATTAAATACTGGGCTCTTCAAAAGTATTGAAATACATATTTGGCTATGGACATTAACATCGTATTTTTCTAAATAATGAAGTTTTGTTAAAGATTTCAGGAAATGTTGGAAAGTGTTTCGTAATCTATCGTTAACGCATAATTTTTCTTTCTTGTTAATTGAGATATGAGTTTTTAAATTGATTTTTGCATATTGCGTTCTGTGTACAAATGCTGTAGATCATGTACAGGGTAACACAGCAAAAAGTGCACAGATTACAGTACATGAACGGAAGTAGCTTAAAGGTGGTTTTAAAATAAATTCTACATTTTTACATGAAATTGCATTTATAAACTAAGATATATATGGAGAAAAATGATATACAGGACCACCGAAATAATTTGATACATGGCTGCCTATGCAAGATAACCTCTAGAAATGTAAGTTCACTAGATTTAAACGTGTTTTTGTTTTAATTAAATCATAGCTAAATAGTGGCATAACCTTATGCAAAAATAGTAGACAAAATACAGGGCTGTAGAAAAGAATTAAAATTTGCTATCGTCTTTTGGGTATAAAATTCTAAAAGTCAAATTTCAACCTATTAGTCGTTTTAATACTTTACAACTTTGTTGAAAATGCTTAAGAATATGGTTTGTTTGTCCGTATTCTAACTTGCGTTAATAGTTGGATTGCTCTGTAATTGATACATGTATTAAGGCAATATTTTAATTCATAACCCAAATTATGACTAATACAATATAATAATTTATAAAAAAGAAACTTAACAATTCATTTTAACAGGAAACTTTTTGAAATTAATTAAAAACAAAAGTGAAATGCATAAAAAAAAGTTTAAACAGAAAATTTTAATTAGAGCCACTTTTATGAAAATAACGTGAATTTAACTTCCAAATCTAGTATTGTATAAATAAACGGAAAACAACAACTGCGTGCAAAAAATTCACCTGCAGACGATCACAAGAGTTGTTCTTTGGAATAAAGAACGTTCAGCGTGCTCGGATATATTGTTCTTTTATAAACGTATATGGTTCGCATGAATTTTAAAACTTTTACGAAAATGTTACAAGAATGCGGCCAAAGGATATTTTACATAACAGTCCGAAAAAGGTACAGTGTCAGTAATGTAGTTAAAAAGAGCTCATTAATGTCATTGTACTGGATTCGGACATAATTCTACGAAAGAATCTACGTATTTCTATTTGGATTATCCCAGTTTAACACAGAGGAAGGTCATTGATAAGAAATAGGTAAGAAATAAATATTTTCTCAGCTTTCTCTTTTAGTTAATAGTTTTAGTTTCAGTTAATTTGACATAAACATTTTATAAAAGCAATGACTAACATTAATTTAACTTTTATCAATTCAATAAACTTTAGTAAATTTAATTTTTATTTTGTTGAAATAAAAGGCTGCATGCTAACGAATTATTCATTTAAATGGCATTTAAATCAGATTTTGTTTTCCTTTTTAAAACTATGTGGTTAAAATTACGTTCTTTAAATTTTAAAAGTTTTGGGTTTTAAAAGTAATTTAACCAATAGTTAACATAATTACTAAACATGTATTATCACATCCCAATAGTTTCTACTTTAAACAGAGATTTAACTCATATATGAATCATATCACATTATAAAATGTATGAATATGAAATATATGATATGTACAACATGCATATGAGGTATATATAGGCTAGATGGGAACAAAACTGCATATATTTCAAGCGTTCCAACTCCTATGGAAGAGCTGTCCGCAAGATTAAAGGCGGGGTCAAGGCATATGCCATCTAGCGGCAGGGGTGCATAACTAGAGGATTATTAAGTAGAGGATTATGGCAGTTTCTTTTGTGTGAATGGCAACAAAACTTTTTTGTTTCTATAAAATGTTACTTCAAAATATTTCGTAGAATAAGTTTTAGGTTTGAAATATTGTAAATAAATATAGAATAAAAAAGTGTAGTACGACTAAATATTAACATAAAATATACTAAGATGAAATATCATTTAACTATGCGATACAAATATCGCTGATTAAAATATGTTCGATTTTAATTACGCTTTTAATGTAATGAAAGATGGCTTATTAAATTTTGTAAGTACTTATTATATAAATGCAGAATTTTGAAATAGTGTCACATTTTAGTAATTTTTTGATGAGCTAAATTATACAAAATGATATACACCGTAGTATTTCATATGATAATATAATATTTATCAATATTTAGAAATGTATAGAATTTAATACTAAATAAAATATTCAACTTTTATTTACAACAAGCTGCATTTTTTATTTACCAATTTCAGACGATAAAAATCCAATGTTTTCTTGGTCGTATCGACTTTTATTATTTAACTTGCAAACTTTTCATTCTTTTAATTTAAAAACCTATTTTATTATACGTATATTCGGAATAACTTTAATTTTAAATGTATGTATTAAATGTTGTTTTGTTAAACAAAGAAATATTGTTAATTTATTTGTTTAAATATTTAACGTTCTAGACAATAATTTTCCTAAAATCGTTGCTGAGACTTTTTTTTTTTTTTTAAACAGACAAAGCCATTTTGAGAGTTCATATTAAAAATTCATTCATAAATTTCAAGCTATTCTCTCAATCATGACAGATTAATCAAGTCTACGAGGTTTATTGCAAAATATTTTTGCTATAGTTTGTTTCGGTAAAGTCATGTACATTTAAAAAAATAGTCACAATATCATTTTAATTTTGGGAGAAAAAGTACTAACTTAGTAGTCATAAGTACCATATAATGCTACGAAAAATATTGACTTTTACACTAAAATTAAAATGACAATGAGACTTTTTTTAAAAACACAGATCTTTTTAATTAAAAATATGTGTATTTAAAAAAAGTCTCATTATTATTTTAATTTTAGGGTAAAAGTCAATATTTTTCGTAGCATGATATGGTACTTATGAGTACTAATTAGTACTTTTTCTACCAAAATAAAATTAAAATGATATTGTGACTATTTTTTTAAATGTACATGACTTTATCGAAACAAACTATAACAAAAATGTTTTGCAATAAACCGCGTAGACTTGATTAATTTGTCATGACTGAGAGAAAATTCAGAAAATATGCGCAAAAGATATGGAGATAATAAACATCTGCGCATATATGACGTCAAACCCACGTCATCCTCTAGTTATGCACCCCTGCCGCTAGATGGCATATGCCTTGACCCCGCCTTTTGCTTACGACAGATTCCAGCATTAAGTTGGTACGCTCTAGCAGCTCTGGATGGGAAGGTAATAGACAAGCTTCAATATTTTTGGTTAATAAAAAATTCTTATTAACAATTTAATTTATATATGTATATTTCATTAATTCCTCTCTACATGATTTAAAATCTAAATTATTTTTTATGCTCCTAATCAAGACACAGAAAATAATATTTCAAAGTTCCATCGATTTTCAGGAAAATTTGAATGAATTTGCTAAGAGTTGTCTTCATTTAAAAAAGTAATACTGTCATTTTTCTTACCTTGCAAAATTTGCATGTCTTTATGTTTCGTTAGAAAGAAAATTTTGAATTTTATGTACTTATAACTATTTGCAAAATTTCATTTATTTTTAAGAATTTATGAAGCGTGTGTTATTGAGGGCGGGGGGCGCTCAATTAAATCTAATAATTCCTATTTAAATAAAAACAATTAAGTTACAGAAATTGTTAAAAATCAATTGTATTCTGAAACATTAACTGCATCTATTGTGCCACATCTGTCGCCGGAGATTGAGTGGCGCTCAACGTGTTAATTGTTGAAAATAGTGGGAAATAGACGAATTTGTGCTAAAATAACTTTTTTTTTCATATTTTCTTTTACCCATCTAAACCTTCCAATGTATAAATAATTTGATAATTGTAATTCCCTGACATTTAGAATTTTAAACAATTTATCTAAAATAATTAAAATTTTGATATTGTGATAGTTACAATGAATTATTTAAACAGTGAACAATTCTCAAAATATTTCATTAATTATTGCTATGCTAATTTGTTAAATTTATTTGAAGTAAATATTTTGTTTTATTAGTATGCCTTCATTAAATTCTGGCTCTAATTATTGTTATAAAATCTATTACTTTTGTGAGGTTCCATTACTGGATTCACATTCCTTATTCTTTTTTTCTTGTGTCTTATAAAAAATAACCTGTATTTTTAATACACTGATAAAAATAAATTTTTCACCACATTTTATTCTAAAAATTGCGTAGTAATAATTCTAATCCCTTGTACTATTTATGATAGTATCAGTATTATAGTGCCCTTGGCAACATAATCCAGCCAGAAATTACATTTTTGAAAAAAAAAAACGAACATAAAAAATTCACATTATAGGCAAAATAGAGTACAGCATTCAGTTGCTGTAAGATATAAACAATTAATGACCGTTTTTTAAAATCATGTATCAAAAGTTATTATTGATTTAAATGTATAATTTCATAAATAAGAATGTAATATCTACAATCTATTATTAAAGTTATTTTTTTTAATAATAAATTTTTTTTTTAAAGTTTTCTTTTACTGCTTGCAAACCCTTATGTAAAATGAATTAATCCTTTCTGTCATCACGTTGTATATATATGCAAACAGAAGGAGATAATATATTATAATTTCAGAAAGAAAATAGATTAAGAAAAATAATTAAAGAAAATAGATATAATAACAGAAAGATAATAGATTACAATTTGAGACGACCCTGTTTCTTGATTGAGCGTAAATAATTCTTGTTTTAAGATTACAAATCTGTTAGAAAGAAACAAGTTGGAAAATGTACGTTAAACAAAGCAAATCAGGTGCATTTCGTACTATAAAGAAGTTAAAAAAAATATTCAGATCTTGGTATAATAGTAGACAGTACTTCGGATACTGTTTAAGTATCCGAAATTTTTTCTTTGTCTTTGTAAACACTATATATCTGCTTTCTATTATAAAATAAGTAATCTTTAACAAATCTCAGCAATATAAGCATCAATTTCATAAAATGTGAACTATTTTAATATAATTAAAACGCGTCCCAAACAATGTTTCCTTCTTTACCATAATGTAATGGGATTTTTTAGTATGGCCCTGTAAATTAATAAAAACTATTCTTTGCACTACAGATTATACAGAATTTATATTGTAGTATGTACTTCCTAGATGCATATCAATTTTATTATGTTCAAAAGTGTGTAACATTATTAAGATGCACTTGAAACTATTTTTTCCCATTGGTCATAATGCAAGGGAACACTTTTGACTGTCTCTATAATTGAATTATTCATCTCATTTTCATAAAAATTTAAATGACTCGATAAAATTATGCAACAGTTATGTATTTTAAATTTCAAACTATTCGGTTGTGTAGTTTTTGCGTTCTTATATGTGAACGGACAGGTAGACAGACGGAAGGATTGAATAACAACTATAGGTGCTCCCAATGTACATAATTACGAACGCGTACTTAGAAACACGTGAAGAAAATACGAATTTGTTCTTCATGTAATTTTATTTTGCGATTTTGAAAACCTTTTTCGCAGTTTACATATCAAAGAATAAGATAAATATCTATGTACACAAAAATCTGTGTATTTTAAATATTACACAAAATGTGTATTTTCCATGTTACGTAGACATATGTGTAAAAACAGAAAATTACACACAAATCTATGCATTTCGTATATAACACGAAAACATGTGTATTTTGCATATTACACATTATTGCTGGCATTTCTTATTACACAAAAATATATGTAAAAACAGAATTTTACACATATATATGTGTAAAAATATTGCACCAAAATATGTGTATTTCAGTGCAACTTACACATTAAAGTGTGTATTTCAAGAGTTATCAGATAACTTTTACACATTTGGACTTATCATCAAATTACACATTAAAATGTGTATTTTGAAATTTACACATTAGGCGTGTATTTTGGCAATTTACACACCAATTTACACACATAGACATGTCGTTTTTGTATCATCGATTTACACATTTTTATGTGTAAATTTACACATTTATTTTTTAGAGTGTAGTTTTATATACTTTTATATACTTATAAATATATTTAATGTTCAGTAGCTGAATGATGCCACTAATCACTTGCAGAAGTGTGGCATTATGAGACAAGTTAACATTTATAAATAAAATGTATAATTTCGTACTAAATAGCAAACACTGCACATTTCATTATCATATCTAGGACAATTGCGCTTTAGATTGTAAAAAATGAGAGATGTTTATTAATCTACAAAACTGTAAAATAATCACGAACACAAATATACAATACCCTGTTCCGAATCATCCAAAATACCGAAAAGTGTTCCTTTATCTTAAAAAAACCCGGAAAATAATTTATTTTCGAAATTTAAAGGAGATTTTACAAAATACATTTTTATTAGTGGCCAGTCAGTTCGGAAGCGTTTGCTAGTAGCTGTTAGAATGCATAAGTCCCTATATCCAGAAAATAGGTTTTTGGAGTATAGCAATACTAAAGTAAATATGTTTGACTGAAAACTGAATTTGTGGATGCTATTGTAACAAATAATCTTAATTTTATTATTAATATTAATGGCGATAATACTGTATTTTTTTCTGTTAAATATGTCTTGTAGTATCGAAATATTTAGCTGAGAACTGATTTTATCCACAAAAAGGCTATTACAGTTTCAGAAAACTGATTATTGCACTGTAAAAGCTATCCAGAAACGTTGTAAAATGTACAGGCAGATAATAAAAATTGATTTTTATAAATTCTTGTTTGAGATTCGAAAATAAATATCTTTCTTAGGTTTTTAAAGGTAAAGAAACGCTTTTCGGAATCTTCGATAGTTTTGAAGATAATATTGTATACTTCCATTCCTGATTATAATACATTTTTGTGGATTTTGAAACAGCTTTTTTTACAGTATACAAAACACAATAAATTAGATTTATATGTTAAAAAACACAAACGTGACTAGTAGTATACATGGATAAAAACTTTTACAAGAACTTGTAAAGATAAAATTAATGATAAAGCGACGTTTCGAACTACTTCTTCAGTCATCTTCAGTATAAATAGGATGCTTAAATGCTTAAAAGTCTAGAGAAGAAAGCTTCTTGCTGAATCTTGATCAACATGGTAAATAGTATAGTACTGCAAATCGGATTCCACAATTTTTACAAACTATGATCTTTAAGATAATAATTCATAGGAAAAATTAATTTTAGTATCCGCTTGATTAGTATTCGGCAGAAAGCGTGTATCTCTAAACTTTAAAACATATCAACAGCATGTTTGTCCTGAAGAAAACATCAGAAGAATTTAGAAACATCGATATTATGCTTTATTGACAATTTTATTTGTATTATTTATGTGCACCATTGAGCATGTTTATGTGTTTAAAGTATGCATCTTTTGAATTGTTTTAAAACTTATGCAATTTTTTGATGGTTTTTAAAGGTTTAATGTAGATAACATTTCAGATTCAAAATTAGTTCTTATGTCACTCCTAGATAATTCTCAAATTCAAAAACCTCAGCGAAGAACAGAAGTAAAAATCTCATTGTCTTATTTATATTCGAAATATTTTTAGATATGATTTTATTTTTTGCACTACTTGATTCCAAGTTTATGCCATAAAATCCATAATTTTATTGTCTTAAATATGCATTTTTTAAGTTTTGTGTATGACCGTTGAGTAATATATAAATTGTCATACTTATAATTAAAATCTTATATAATTTATATAATTAAATATATATATAATTTAATTTAATTTTATATAAGTAAAATACATATATTTTATATACGATTTGTACTTGAATGATGCCACTAATCTTTAGCAAAAATGTAGTATTATAAGACGTATGAGCTATTAAAAATAAAATATATAATTTTGTACTAAATCGAGAACACTGTACATTTTACTAAGATATGTATAGGATAATTGCGCGACACACTGTAGAAAATGAGATGTTTATTAACCTACAAAAATGTACAATAATCAAGAACACAAATGTATAATAACTTGTTCCGAATCACCCCCAAATTCCGAAAAGTATTCCATTATGTTTAGAAATTCCGAAAAATAATTTATTTTCTAAATTTAAAGGAAACTTTACAAAATAATTTCTTTAGTTGCCCGTCATTTTCTGAAATGTTTCCTAGTAGCTTTTAGAATGCATTAATCAATCCCCTGTATTCGGAAAATAAGTTTTTTGGAGTTTATCAATTCTAAAGTAAATATTTTAACGGCATATCTGAATTTGTGGATGCTATAATAACAAAATAATCTTAATTTTAATATTAATGTTAATTGTGTTTATACTGCATGCCTGTATATTAAATATGTTTAACAAATATCAAAATATAAACCTGACAATTCATTTCATTCGAAAAAGGGATATTTCGGTTTGAGGAATCATATTATCGCACTGTAAATGTCACTCAGAAACATTTTTGAAAAAGACGAGTAGCTCATAAAAATTCTTCGAAAATGTTATTATATATTTTCGTTCTCAATTATAGTATATTTTTGTAGATTAAGAAAGATCATAATTTTTTACAGCATATAAAATACAATAAATAAGATTTATATGTTAAAACACATAAACCCACCCAGTGATACACACAAAAAAAGAACTTTTATATGAACTTGTAAATATTAAATCAACTATAAAGCGACGTTTCGAATTGTTTTTGCAGTCATTTTCAGTATAATTATGATGTTTAAATGTTTAAAAGTCTAGAGAAGAAAGCTTCCTGCTGAATCTTGATCAACATATAATTAGCATAGTATTGCGAATCGCATTCCACAACTTTTCTTAAACTTCTCTTCAACTTTTCTTTATGCTTAAGAAAATAATTCTTAAGAAAAAATGAATTTTAGGATACGCTTGATCAGAATTTGGCAGTAAGCTTATATCTCTAAACTTTTAAGCATATCAACAACATGTTTGTCTTGAAGAAGACCTTAGAAGCATTTCGAAACATCGATATTATGCTTTATTATTGATTTTATTTGTACTACATACGTGCACCAATGAGCATGTTTATGTTTTAACGTATACATGTTTTGTATTGTTTTAAAAACTATGCAACTTTTTGTTGGCTCTTAAAGGTTTAATGTAGATAACATTTCAGACTCAAAGTTAGCTCTGATGTCACCCCTATATATAACCCCTATAATATTTCTTAACCTCAGAAAAGTCTCAAACTCAAAAACCTCAATGAATAAGAAAAGTAAAAACCTCATTGTCTTATATCTGTTCAAAATATTTTAAAATAATTTTTTATTTTTTTGCACTACGTGATTCCAAGTTTATGCCATAAAATTCATAATTTTATTGATTTAAATATATTTTTTTCAATTGTGTGTTGTGCAATATATCAAAAGTCACACTTAAAATTAAATTACATATAATTTTTTTCTTATAATTAAAAACTTTTTAAAGAAAATAAAAATTCTTTATTTTACAAGATTGTGTTTTGTGTATAAGAAATTTATACCGATTGCAATCCAGTAAAACTTAAATTATTAAGTCGCATAAAACATTTTATCATAAATTTGCGACATCATTAAACACATTACTTGTTACGACAAAATACACTTTCGAAACGATGTAATGACAAAAAGGATTGCGCAATCACATTGAAATATGCAGATCTTCCTTAACTTGTCATTTGAAATGTCATACTTCTTTCGTTGTGTGTACTTACTAACAAATGTGCAGGATATTAATGATGAATATTCAGATATAGCGTCTTCATCGGATAGATGATACTGAACAGCTTGATATATGGCACAAAATAACAAATGCATGCTCAATTAGCATGATTTACGATGATGTAATGTATAATATATTTCATTTTCGGAATTTAATGAAAAATGGCTGAGAAAACCTACACTGACAATTTTATAATGCGCATCATGTATCGGGGAATAAATAGTTTTGATATTACACGGGATTCTTGCTCTTGTTTGTTATAGTAGTATTGGCTAAGTTGAGAAACAATTTTCATACATGTTTTCTTCATCTATTTTTCATGCACACAAGCAAATATTTTGAATATATATATAGTTTAAGTAATATAAAGACGATAATTACATATTTATAAATACAAACATAAGTAATTTATATATGCAGGAGTATAACCTACATATATTTATATATATAAACAGAAGTATTATTTATATATACATAAAGCATTTAAATAATATTTATTTAAACATTACATAAAAGTTTATAACTCTTCCTTTTAACTGTTGTCTTCAATACAATGTTAAAAATAAATCTGTGAATTCACGGTGAAACTACTGGCAGCTAAGTAGCCGAACTTTTACCGTTCCGGTAGTAGCTTTTCCGTTGTGGGAAATACAAGAAAGGAAAACTCCGTTTGAAGAAGCAGTAACTTTCCGTTAGAAAGTTTGATTTTTAATTATAATAATTTAATATAATTTTTAAAATTAATGAATCGATTAATTGTCAAATAATTCGAAATTTCCGAGTGATTTTAAGCTGCTGCATCATTTTTTACTTAATTATTATTATTTTGTAAAAGTTAGTTCACGCCGTCCTGAGGATCGAACTCGGGACCTTTTGGTAGTGGAACAAATCTTTACTAACTGAGCCAAAGCTGCTGATGCCGGAATGTGCAAAGTATGTCTTTTATGAGTTAGTGGGAAAATCTGCTGTGCTTTCTTTTCAAATAAAATCCATAGAATATTTGTGAACGGTTTATTTTATTTTATTTTAGACTGATGCATAATACGTATTATTTTTTTTAATCAATTTAAATTTTTTAAAAAGTTTAAATTAAAAATGTGTTTAAAATCACTTATTTTTTTGAATGAATGAATGAAGGAATGAATAAAACTTTTTATTAACAATTTTTTTTTTTTTTTTTTTTTACAAAAATAATGTATAGACAATTTTTTGAAATTGTCGTACACTATTTATTTATTTATTTTTTGGCTAATTAATTAAAAGTTATTTTAATAAGAAATAAGAGAAAAATAAACAGAAGAAATGTAATTTAATAGGTTTTTTTATGCTTTCATTATTCCATTTCGCCAGTGGGATCCGAACTCACAATCTGCGCTCGCAGGTGATTAGCGATGTGGTGACTTGACCACTCGTCCATGAAGTCCCCACTTAACGGAGTGTCTCCTTATTTTTTTTATATTTCCATCCGTTTCGTTATTTTCAGGAAATATGGTGGAATTTTGTGATTTATAACGAAAAATGCCCTTTTGTTGTTAAAAAGGACCTTTTCTGTGAAATTCAGGAAAAAAAGATTAGTGAATTCCAGAATTTTTTTAACAGTGTAAGTTGCGATTTGTTAATGTTTAATAATCTGTAAAAACATGGATCAATAGTTTGGATCATTCAGCAGTGTTTCAAATTCACTTTGTAACGTAAAATGGTTTAAAAAAAATGTCAGATCCTTAATATTATTAAAACAAACAAAACATCATAGATAAAATATACATTATACCTAAGAAGTTTTGATTATTTTAATACTAGAACCTCAGCGACGGGTCATTTTGACCCCTATCATATGCAGAAACATCAATTCGAACCAGAAAAACTCCTAAAAAAAAATAAGCCAAATGTGAGCTGAGCAAACATAATTCCTATAAGTAACTTAAATAGTTTTAAATGGAAATTCCGGTGAGAAATATTCTTATAAAACTTGAATGATTTTTCCCGCGGCTCTAGTGTTAATGTTATGCTACACTGTTCTGAACCATTTTAATTAACTATTTTCGGAATCCTAGTGTACCATTCGGAGAACTGTACCGAGAAATCATACAACCCAGTTTGGGTATTTTATTTTTACAGTGATGTAAAAATGCCTTTTTGTGTTCTTTTATAGTGAAAGTTTAAAAAAATATATTAAACATAAAAGATCTATATAAAAAAAAAGATTTTTACCAATATCCTATATCCATGTTGTTCAAGCCCGCATTGGAATTCGTACTTAATATGAAAAGTAAAATTATTAAACAATCGATGTTGTAGAAATCATTCTTTTTGTACAATTACTCATAAAAAATAAGAAATTATTCTGAGAAAATCTGATGAAGCTTAAAATAATAAATTAATTTAAAAATTTTATACATAGAAGTAATAATTCGTATAACAAATCAAATTTTAGAAATGATATACTGGTGTAAAGAATCACACAATCACAGTAACTATAGTCAGCTTTGTACTTAACTTGTCACTTGAAATAATATATTTTTATATATAACCAATTTATTAACAAATGTACTGTAATTCAGGCGATAATAATGATGAATATGAAGAGATAATGTCTTCGCATGATAGGTGATACTGTATAACATGATGTGTGATGAAAAATAGTTAAGAAAGGTTTCAATTAACATGATTTATGATAACGTAATGCACGGGATGATAGAGGGTGTGGATCATTTGAAAAATAAATAGATTTTCTATACTGACACTTTTATAATACATGTGTCAGATACTGCAGGATAAATTGTCATGATATCACATAATATTTGTGAGAAATTATGTTTTATATGAAAGGAATTATGTTCGTTTCATTTCTTCTAACATCTTTTACATTGTAAAAAAAAAAAAAAATCCATTAAATTTACATCAAAAACTGCTGGTAGCAATGTTGCCGGCAATTTTTACCGTAAAAATTGCAGTAAAATTATATAATGTCAAAAAATTACATCTAATTTTACTGCAATTTTTAATACAAAAAATGTTACTGGTAGCAGCATTGCTGCCAGCAGTTTTTTTTCTGTAAATTTAACGGATATTTTTTACAGTGTAGAAGGAATTCTGTCATTATGGCGTTAATATCCAAAACCTATTTATGCTTTACAAATTATTTTAGATAAAAAAATAACTTTTATACCATTTTTAGGTGTCCATTATTGTCTAAATACGTAGGACTTGTAGTCGTCGTTCTGTTCGTCCATCCGTCTGCATATAACAACGCAAAAACTACCCATTTGCATTGTTTGAAATTTAAAATATATAATTGTTGCATAATTTTATCGAGTCATTGCAAATTTTATCAAAATCAGATGTATAGTTTAATTCCAATTAAAAGTATTCCGCTGCAGTAAGGCAAATGGGAAAAATAATTTTAAGTGCCTTTTAATGATGTTTCGAACACAATAAAATTTATATGCATCTGTAAAGCATATTATACCATGTACATTCTGTACAATCTGTGGTGCAAAGAATATCTTTTATTATTTTACAGGGTCACACAAAAGTATTCCATTACATACTGATATAAAGAAAACATTGTTGCATTTACATTATATTAATATCTATTTCTTATTTTATGAAAAGGATATACGCTTTTGATGTTTACTACAAGTTACTTCATGTGTAATAGAAAGCAGTTTGTATTTACAGAGTCACATAAAAGATTTTGGTTACAATGCGGTATTTGTAGTATCATTACACCAAGGTCTAAATATTTTTTATACTTCATTATAGTACGAACGCACCTCATGTGCTACGTTTGACGTGCACTTTGCAATTTGTTATTCTAAGTGCACCCTATACATATTATACATGAAATATTTAACATCGGAATACTAAATAATCGTTATAAAATACAGATTTTTAGTGTGCAGATTTGTACATTATTCAGAAAACTCTTATGTAAGGCTTTTATTTGGAGTTTAACATTATCATTTTTGTATTAAAATTTTCGTAACTTTTTTATTCGTTTGAATAGTTTAATAGAGGTAAGCCTTTGAAATGTCTTAAAATAAGCTATGCTGCGTATATAATTATCAGAAAGAAAATCGTGTCACTATTTTTTTGTTAAAAATGTTTTTTTTTTTCAAATTTTGTCTTATTTTTATTTTAAATTCCCAATCTAAATTTAGCAATATTATTATTTTTTCATACTAAATGTTTAGAAGAAAATAAAAAAGTCTTGTTTTACGAGGTATAGGTTTGCTCAAGTATGTAAAACTGCACAAAATTATTCCAATCAAAGATCATTGTAATTCAAAATAGTAAATTTTGAGGAACATTTTCGCATTACACATTTTTACACATCATTACACATTTTTTTGACTATGAAAAAATAAATTTTACAAACGATCACTCAAAGAATCCAATAATCATGTTAGAACAATCCGTTTTTTCTTTTAACTCTTCTTTTGTAACATCATAATGTTTCAAAACTACATCATCATGTAATTTATTTATTTAAAAAATGTATTGAAATTCAGATTATAATATAAGATCGTGAGTCGTCTGAACAAACCATCACTTCACCAAGTTAACGGCTGAAATTTCGCAATGAAAAAGATCTGGATTAGCATATTAAAATGCAAGTGGTCTTCCAAGTCATATCTTGCTAACATCTCCTACAGACCCGATTTTACTTATTGATCGGTAGCTTTATAACTGCGTTAGCCCAAAAGCATGGAAAATGGTGGATTGAAAGCAAGAAAACTACAATACCAACCAATCACTAAATTCGGCTTTGAAAATGTTTTCCATCAAGGTATGATTTGCCAAACCAGTTGCATTTTAATATGCGAATCGAAGTTTAGCTAATTTTCAAATTTCAACTATCAATTCGACGCGGGGATGATTTGTGCAGCCTCTTCCCGATCTATGATAATGAGTTTTGAAAGATTATGTTTCTAATAGATAGTTGATACTCACTAACAGGATGCATGATGTTAATTAACAAAGAAAAACTGAATGAGTATTAGCTACGATAACAGAACATGTATATGAGACTCTTTGAAAAAGAAATACAGGGTTCCCCCGAATATTGGAGGGGACGTAGAGAACATCGTTAGGAATTACAATTAAATAGCAAAGCATGAGAGGAAATCGATAGGTGATACTGTATGCTAGCTCTCAAGGTCAGTGTTACCAGTGTGCTACTTTTTCTTAATCCAGATTTTTTGATTGGCTTACTGATGTTCTTGCACCAGCTCGATGTAGCACCGGGTTTGGACAGGGCCTATTTCATTATGGTAGGTATGCAGGGTATGCACGTGGTTATTCGGACAAGACATTTCGAAACAAGTAGATTGTGCGTGGTGGTCACGTCACTCGGCCTCCCAGATCATCTGATTTATCTCCTGGATTTTTTTTTCTCTGGGCTGCCATGGAGAGTGTTGTGTATGACTTGTCCGTTAATTCTAAAATGGACCTGGTTTCACGAATATCCATCGCTGCTTCTACGATCCGTGATACGTCTGGTATTTTCCAAAATGTTCGCTAATCCATGTCCTGTCGGTATCGCGCATGCATACTTGCCAATAGCTGCTATTTCAAAACTTCCTGTGATGCTTTTATGTCATAATTTTTATTTATTATTATTACTTTTTTGTATAATAAAGATTTTTACACTACATTCTAAGCTGTGGCCTTTGGGTCTCTTTATTTCGCGAGGGTTGCGTTCCCGCCATGCTTTCCCGATTTTTAACAATGACTCTCCTCCAAGCTTGTACATGGCATTGCGCGATACCCTGTATGAATATTTACATGACTTTTTTTATAATGAAATTATTTCGTATATGAGTATAAAGTCATTGTCATAAAATATAGTATTTTATGTGTGGTGTCTTTTTTAGGCATTTGAGACACGATTCGAGCTTCGTTCGAAAAATAAGGGAACATCCGGAAGGACGCGCCTGCTATACGCTGCCGAGGGCAGCCAGGATACGGTTTGTTCTCTTCGAGGTTCGTCCGTTTCGAGATTTAAAGGAGGAGCCTGATAGCGGGCGAAGCCAGCTAGTAGCTTAATAAGAGTGAAATATTAGCATGAGCCAGGTCTTTAATCTGGATCCATAGCGTACCGTGCTGTTGCTTTAATGACGGAGCTACCATGATCGATGTCCTAATATGATAGTTTCTCACAAATAAACCATGTTGAAGAATTTTACTTGTTGACTCCGGTTGGGTTATTCTATTCATTGCGTTCAAATTTGTCTTAATATAATGTATCTTTCCTAGATAATGAATTCAGACGTTATTTTATGTGTGCTTTATTATAATTTTTGGACCAAATTAACGTTTTCATCGTGATTCCCGTCATTCTGTGTTGTCTGATTACAGGTAAGTGGCGTTCCCTGACATGGTTTATTAATGAAAACATGCTAGGAAATCGTCCAGGGTAGCTTAGTAGATAAAACAACAGCATCCTCTGAACTCAGGTTTGATTTCTGGCCATGGCTAATTTTTCGTTGCTGTTGGGTTATTTTATTAATTGTATTTGTCTTAATATATTAATCTTACCTTAAAGCTTATATAACATTTAAAATCGAAAGTCCATTTTAAAACACATTAAAATTTTAGATTGAAATAAAATTTTTATTTCTGTTCTTCCAGATATTTTCTTATTAGAAGCTTTACTTTAAATTTATCATTTATGATTACAAGTCACTAAAATTTGCATATTATTAATAGCTTGGTAATTATGAACTTTGCGATTCTGTAGACACTGCAAATAATTAGACAAAAGATAGTAAGCTGTAAAACTGTTGTTTATTCCAGCATATAAATAATGATATTTACGAAATCTCACATGCACATGCTCCTCTCACACATGGTCTTTTTATCATCGTTTCGCATACTTTAAATTAATTTTCTGAATATTTCAAAGAATATATTGTAAGCGTACGATAAATATGGACACGTTTGCGATTTCACTTTTAAGATTGCATTTTAGTGTGATAACTTATATCTGTTTTAGAATATTTAAAATAATAATTACTTTAAATGAAGGGGAGTCATCAGTTTTAAACATTAAAAAATCGAGTTTCAATGTGTTTTAAATATTTATAGAATTATAAATTATACAAAATAAAATTATTTAAATTAGCAAAGTAGATTCGGAAGATTCGGTAGATTTGAAATTATTAAGTGTACATTAACATCGATTCCAAATTATTTTTAATTTTGATTTTGTTTTTACAAAATTATTTTTGCAACACACGCACTATCGAAATTTGTTTTTGTTTTTTCACAGGTATATAGAATCTCTAAAGTTTAATTTAGACGCATATTATAATCAAACTGGTCAGCCAAATCATATCTTGGTGGAAAACAACTCAAAAAACGACTAGTTGACTAGTAAATTTATTGTTGTTTTTTTAACTGAGTGCTCCATGCTTTCATGCATTTGGATGCTCAAGCTTTATGCTCAAGCTTTATGCTCAACCTTTTATGGTCAACCTAGGCTTTTATACTCGACCTTTAAATAGAGTGTGCAAGTGATTTCGACCAAGGTATGATTTGGCAGAAGAGTTGCATTATAATATGCTGATTAAATCCTATATAATCATAATATTTCGCTCGTCAACTCGATCCCTGAGAAGCTGTTCAAAGGGTGCTAAGGCCCTTAGGAGGCAGATGGATAGTCAGTCCTGTATATAGGCTATACATTCAACACAAGTAGCCAGATTCACAGTTGTCTTCAAACATATTTTATTCTTGATTTTTTTATTGATCATTGGAACAGATCTTGGCAATGTCAATGAGTAATGTTGTTTTTTCATTAAACAGTAGTTTTACGTAACAACGTTCAATAAAATTATGTAATTTCGTGTATTCATGTAAGCCTGCTTTCAAAGGAACTTTAGCTATAATAACAATAACAACAACAAAAAGTATGTTTAAAATGTGGATTCACGGAGTTTTAATTCAATTATGGTATGTGAAATATTCCACTGAATGGAATCTTTTGTGTCGCTTTAACCCTTCCGACTCCGGTGCCTCTTACACAACTTTTATTCGATTAGCACTTTCCTTGAAATAGACAATTTCAAAAATTCTTTGATTAAATAAGGAAAATTTCATTTTCCTTTATTACTGGTGCCAAAAACAAATTTTGGAAGGAAAGATGATGTTTCCGCAGCGGAGACAAGGGAGTGGCAAAAGTTAAATCTATGTGGGGTAAGTAATTAAGTTAATGCAATGAAATAAATAAAAATATTTGAAAATAAATAAATGTCATTTTTATTACATTTTCCGCCAAAGTTGTGAAAGTAAAATTTAATCCAAAGATTCTGATGCACATTTATAATTAAAATTAGGTTGAATTGGAATATAATATATCCTATCGTTTCTCAAGGGGTTAAAAAATTCCGTAATAAAATAGCATAATTTTTTTCACTAATATTATGACTAAATTTCTTGCTGGATTTATTAGTTTTTAAAGAACGCAAAACAAACAAACAGACAAATAAAATTAATAAGCAAAAAAAAAAATAAATATAAATAAATAAATATACAAAATTATTAAATAAAATAAAAAAAGAAAAAAAGAAATTTTGTCAGATTAAAGTACACAAGAGGAATTCAAAACAACATAAATAAATTTTGCCAATATATATTATTTCATCAAAATCATTTATAACAAAGTATTTCCCAATTACTAAATCTTCACGATAATTTTCCATCTGTTTGAATGTTAAAATGTACGAAAAATAATGTTTACATCTTTATAAAATATAATACTTTTGAAATGTTGATTTTACAAATTTTCACATGAAAATGCTAAACTTATTAAATATTTTATAATCAAGAAATCTATAACTTTATATTCAGTCTAACGATCTTAAGGTACATATGAAATATTATGAATTTATAGATTAGTTTGGTTTAGAAATTTACTGTAAATTACAATGTATATTTTGAAGAGAGCACAATTAAACTAGACTGATGTTAAAATTGACAGGTTTAATAATAATTCATTAACCTATAAGGCTGGAATTATTCAGTAAGATGTAATTAAATTTTATAGTATAAATTAAATGAAAATTTGAAATGATAACATGACTTTGTTGTAGGTGAAATATATTATGATCTACAAACTAAATTTGCTTCAGCCTCTTCTATCACACCTTAGGTAATGAGTTCGATGTCACATTATTTGTCACATGTGTCAGCTTCACAAAGAACAATTATTTTTAAATAATTTATGTGTATGGAAAACTTAATTGAGCGTTAATTGTCGCATTAATGAGTATGAGTTGTATTATATATTTTCACAATATAGCTAATTTTAATGATAAAAATTCATAGTAAATTGCCATTATTCTGATACAAAAACTATTGTAATTATTAAAATTATATAGTTATGAATAGTATGTTGTCATCGTAAATAAAACAATTTTTCTTCAATATTTATATATTTGTAAATATTTTTCATCTATCCATGATAGGGCAGGTGTATATATACATATAGGAAAATGTTGTGTTGTTATTGATGTGTACCAGAAAGGCAAGAGAGGCTCTAGAGCTACCATTGGACTGCACCCAGAGGGTTGGAAAACAGCCTTCTGCATCAGAGGGTTTTCGGTAAATCCCCAATAGATGGCCGCACAAAACATCGCCACCTCCTCAATTTCCACATCTCTCTGAAGGAGAGAAAAGATTTCTCCAGAGATCAGTACCCATAGTACCAGTTACGACCGACCACAGGGCTATCAGAATCTCTTTATTTAGCGAGTGCGTACACTGCATACACTGGGTGGGTATTTGCCCTTTGACGATCTCGAGCATCGAATCCGGGATCTTTCAGTCTGGAAACCTGTGCTATGATCACTTGGCCTTTGGGAAAATGTTGTATATATTTGCATTGGACACCCCCCCCCGCATTCCAAGAACTATGAAAGATAAAAATCATTCGTCAAGCATACATTATAAAAGAAAAATTGTCCAGAAGTTGCTTACCACACCAAATACTTTCCGGAAAATATCACATTTCAATTGGGATCTGACAGACACAGTGAAAACCATATATAGGAAGTTTGGTTCAATTCTATCCAAAACTTTATAAACTTTCCTATGATACAAAAGAAAAGAAACGCATCTGAATTCGTTATTTAAGCTCTATTTCTATCAGATGATCTCCAATTTTTTATGTAAACAAGAGCCTATGAATTACAACTAAATACAAAAATCCATCGAAAATTATTTATAAATTCTTTTTTAAGGGAGATTTACATATAGATGAATGAAAAGAGCGTATTTCAGTATTTATTTGCTAAAAGATGAATGGATATTTCAGTTACGGATTTTTTTTGCAAGTTATTCATTATCGCTTTAAGAACATTTAAAAAAATTAAAATTGGTTAAGTTGCTCGAGATGCCTGGATGGATGTTCTAGCATGAGCGTCGTATACATCTAATCGGGTGGAGTCCGATAGTTCACGAGAGTTGTCTGCAATCACTTTTCGTTAAGGATTATGTAATTAGATAAAATTGTCTGGAGCTTTAAGCATTTTGGCATCAAAAAGTTTAAAATCATGAAAATTGCTGGCTATATGAAAATAAAATCTGTTTTTGAACGCTTTTTTTCACTTTGGTGTTGCTTCTAAAATTGTTTATTATCTACAAAAATGTATCAAATTTGTCCAAGGTATAATAAATTGTGTTCTTTTTAATTAAAAAAATATCAAGATAGTTTTAATAGTTATTGCGTTTTGATCCTCCCTAGTTAAAAAAAATATGTTTTACGTAAAATGCATTTGTAGTTTAATAGACTAAATTTCGCACAGAATCCGCACACTAAATTTTAAAAGAATTGCAAAATGTGTCCTTGATGAAAAACATTTACCTACTAAAATTTCATACTAATATGGAACACCTGAAAAAAATTACACTATTTTTTTAAGTATTTGGGAGACAAAATTAATGTACAATACTTCATTTGGATTAATTGCTTTTATATAAACTCATTCTTTCATTTAGTAATAAATTTATATTAATCAAAAATGACGACGCTGTTTGCTGTAACTAGCAAACAATAAATTGATGTTACAGATAGTTTTAGCTAACATCCAATTTCAAATTTCCACAATACTGCAATTTCAGTAATACAGTACTTAGTATTACATATATTATTGTATAAACATTTCGTTTCAATTTTTAACTCTTTATTCTCAAGCATTGTAATCTTTAAAAAATACACAGCTACTGTAGTGAAAACATGACTGAAATTCAAATGGTACTTCTAAAGAGAAATGACACGACATGAAATTTTTTAAAAAGAATTTTAAACATAAACATAATACTTGAAGAGGATCTAGGAATCAAAATTTTATTTTCGTATTTTGTTATTGATCTATTTTATAAAATTGTTTTCCTGACATGTGTTTTTCAACCGATATACTTTCAGATAAAATATTTTTGAAAACTTTGAAATTTGTAAAAAAAATTAAATTTTTAATCTTCTAATGTCTATGGCAGCATTTATGCTATTATCAGTATTCCTAATTTAATGGATTTTTCCCAGATATTCCAAATTTATACCAGAAATTTAAAATAGAAATATTTGTTTTATTTTATAACAGGAATTTTAACATTAAATAAATCCAAACTTTTTATTTAGATTGTTTGGTATTAATTCAGTTTCGTTTATATTCTACCATGGGCATTTGGGAGTTAAACGTATTCAAATTTTGATATAATACATAAACTGATCACCCAATTTTGTTACTTTTTCCTTTATTGTGTGCAGAAAAGATTTCTGCCTAGTTTAATTTCAAGATTTATAAAAGTATTTCTTACAAGATTTATAATAAATTTTAAATAAGAAAAACAGAATTTTGAAAGCAATTTTTAATTCAATGAATATTTTTTTTTCAAAATTGTACATTAAATTAAAACTGAATTGCATTTATATATATTGCAAGTAAATTTAGGTATATCTTTTTAAACATGACTAATAGTGAAAAAATCCATAGTGAGATAAATGGGCTTAAATTTTTAGTTAAGGGTGTTGCAGAACGGATAGTTTAATACAAAACGCTCAATTTTGCTTTTTCTATCCCGCTGAGTTTTGCACTGATGGAGAATCTCGATATTAGATTCGAAACAGCTGTTTGCTACCTTTTCATACATTATTTGTGCATTTATAATCGTTGGTTTTCTATCTTTAAATACTATACAGACGTTAACTTACACGAATCACCTTTTTTTCTTTTTTTAACCTTATGAAGAGCGTAATATGCAAAATTTTTATATTATATAATGATACGATGATTCTTTTTTACATTTATTTGTAAAGAATATATCAGTTATATTTGTTTGATCTGCAATTATACTTAATTTTCATTTTCTGCATAAATTTTAATTACTATATTTGGTGAAATACGATAAATTTCATTTTTGTAATCTCTTATTGGAAAGTCTTCCTTGAATAATCCAACAAATAATGAAAAATATGTCCTCTTATAATAAGAACAGATGGCAAAGGACAGAGATATTCAGTGTAAAATAATCGCCAAAAAATATTTTCGAATCAAATGTAGACTTTATAATTAGCTCTTATCACCGATTATTACTTTTTATCCAAATTATAAAGAAATTTTTTTTTATTTTCATCTATCTTTGCAAGAAAATAATTATTGGATTCCTAAAAAAAATCGAATTCCAATTATTGATGAATTTGCACGCTTTAGGGGGTCAGAGATTCCCATGTTTTTACAAAATGTCTATCTGTGACTGTGTCTGCCTATATGTGACAGAAATTTTGTGGGCATTCTACCTGGAGAACAAATACACATAATTTAATGAAAATTTATATTCATGTAGTTCATGATATAAATGGATACGTATTAGTTTTTGATATAAACAGTTCAATAGGTGGCGCTGCTCTGCGGCATTTTTTACAATTTTAGCAACAGTTTTATCTCAATAACTAATGCACGAATTTTCATGAAACTTTAGATTCCGTTAATCCTTGAAATTAATAGATGCTTTTTACGTTTTGGCGTAAATCGCAGCCATAATCGCATAAAAAACATGTGGCGATGGTATGCTACATTTCCCCATATTTCTACAACATCTCTATCTCAAGAACTAATGCACATTCAAGAATTAATTTTCATAAAATTTCAAAATACCTTGATAAATATTATTGCTTTCTATGTTTTGATGTAAATAGCCCAATAGGTGGTGCTTTTATGCTGCATTTTCCCCAATAACCGCAATAGTCTGATTTAAAGAATTAATACACAGAATTTCATACTTTTTGAATATTCACTATGGGCATAGATTGTCATATAATTTTGAATCTATTCAGGCGAATTTTGAAGTATTAACATGCATCAGATAGAAGAAACTTTTGGGATTGCCACATCCGTCTAGTCAAAATCAATAAAGAAGTATCATAATAATAGAGTTCAAAATTTTTGACAGAAATACGATAATACTTCGAAATATTTTGTTCTATAAAATCATATAACTTTATATTCAGTCTGACTATAATTGGATATACATGAATTATAATGAATTAATAACGTTTTCTGATTTAGAAACTTATTGTATACACTGAGAAAAGCACAATTAGGTATTATAACTGACAGTTTTAATAAGATTTATAAAGTTGTGAAGTTTAGAATTATAGGACAAGGTATAATTAAACTTCACGCAGTAAATTAAATTAAAATTTATAACGATAATAATACTATATTGGATGTTGAATATATTTTGATGTACAAAGCAAATTTGTTTCTACGATTTTAGGTCACATTTTAAATATTTAAATACTTATATGATAAATTTGAAAACACATTGTTCGAAACATTTTCTTGTTTACACAAAATGTAATAAATGTGGATAACATTCTGTTTTGAAAATTTCAGTCATTGAAATGTGCAAAGTATTCATAATTTGTGATCAGCATTGGATCAAGTTATCAAAATTTAGCCAGTTTTAGTTGTAAATATCCCGTAAAATAAGTTACTACTATCATATTTATGATGAAAAAATTTTGCATTTGTCGGAAAACTTTAGATTTAACCCTTTAACTGCTGCGGAACCGTGCACAAGCATAGCGAATTAGAAGCATTAATTTAAACGGAATATGCACACTTTTAGAAAATAGCTTTCTCTATCAGTGTTTATGTCGTATGACTGACTGTGCCTACTGTTTGGAAGTGAAAAAAAAAGTAAAACATTAACAAGTGAAAGGGGAGAATGTGCATAACTTGAGCTGCTGTTATTTTTTATTATCAGTATTTTCAAGGAGTAATATTCATCTAATTTAATCGCAGATATCAAGTGTTTTATTGTTATTCTATTATTGGACTTATGAAAAAAAAAAAAAAAAAAAAACTGTGGCATACGAAGTGAATTGCATCCAATTTCGTCATCACTTAAGAGTTAAAATTTTTAAATTACTACCATAATTTCTAGTGTATAAGTCGCGGATCAAACAATTTTTTTTTTACCCAGAATTTTTTTAAAAATGAATGTTACTACTTACATCGCCTTAAATATTTGTGTTCATTCACTAAATAAGATTTCTAGGTCCAAAAAGAATTGTTTGATCCGCGGCTTATATACCCGAAATTACGGTAAGTAAAATATTTTTTTAGTTTCTTTTTTGATTTAATTTAATTTTTCCATATTATGTTTTTTGTTGGTGTAAATATACACAGAGAATGGTACTTTATAACTTTGCTAAATGCACGGACATTAAAGCTATCTTGGCCAAATGTTCGGGAAAAAAAGGATTACATTACCTATGATATCACATACCATGGGACATAAAATGTGATGAACTTATATTATTTCTTTCTATTTACAGGATAAATAATGCAAAAATGAACAAGTGGACACAGTTCAGACATAAGTTTCTAATTTTTTTAAAACTATGTTGGAGAATGTTAAAAACGCATAATAGGTAGAAATTTCATTCTCTTTTCATTCACACCAGTAGGCAATAGCATACTTGAATATTTTTCTACCATCCTGCTGCCTATTACCTTTATATGTACTACACTTTTTAGCTGAAATTTAATTAATCCCAAAACAACTTCAAACTTCTGAAATAACACTTCCAGAGATTAATATTCAAAGAGCCATGTAACGAATTCTTTGCGTAGAACCATCAATATAGTGTAACCGAAATCTTTTGTGTATTTCTGTCAATACTATGCGTTTTCTTATGTAGAAAGTTACTTACGGTATGCCTCAGTAACGAACATGAATTTTATGATATGTGAAATAGTTTAATTTTATTAAAATACGCCGCAAAAAATCTTTTCTTCTATAGCAATTTGTAACGGAATAGGGGTAAATAAATAATGAATATTCTTTGTAAATAATTCCTTGTATAATAATTTCTTGGAATTATATTAATAATATATTCCATGGAATTAAAAGAGGAATATTCTTTATACTGCATATTATACAGAAAGTATGTTTTAGTACGCTTCATAAATGTATCTTAATTTAAAGTTTGTAACATTATTTAAAATACTTTTGAAACTATTTTTTCCATTGGCCGTAATTTAACGGAGGAGTTTGAAGTGCATCCATTGTTAATCTATCCATCCGATTTTCCCAAAATCTGAAATGACTCAAGAAAATCTTATAACAGTTATATGTATTTATTTTCAAATCATTCGGTCGGATAGTTTTTGTGCTGTTATATATGGACAGACGGACGGAGTACATGGCGATTATAGATGCTACGTATTTTTATAAATATGAATGCTCCAAAACAGAAATTATAAATAAATAAGAGATAATTTTGCCCATTTAAAGATTAGAAGAAGATAAAGAAAATATATGAAGTATATGCTTGAGACATATTTTTTTAATGATATTGACAAAAAAATAGCATTCAAATGGTTCTAATACTTTCTTATACACTGTAAAAAAATCCATCAAATTTACAGTTCAGTAATGTTGCCAGCAGTTTTTGCAGTAAAAATGCAGTAAAATTAGATGTAATAAAAAACATTACATCTAATTTTACTGCAAATTTTACGGCAAAAACTGCTTTCAATATTGCTGCCATTAGTTTTTGCCTTAGATTTAACGAATTTTTTTACAGTGTACCTGAAACTTAAATAACAGAAAATTCAAATGTCAGTTACCTATCAATGTATTCAAGGTTTATTCGCGGCTGGAGCATGTAAAAAAAACACAAAAAAGCATGTTTGTTGATAGGTAATTAATTTGCCATACATAAATATCAAAATATATTTAATGAATCTGTATTCGGTTAATTCAAAGACCATTAAATATAAGATAATTTCCAGCTTCATCCCATTTTAAAATAAAGGATAACAAAAAGGGAATATTATGCGTTATTTTTAGATAATGAAATTAATCCCAAGACTAGTCTAATGATGTTGCAGAATTTCACATGTTAATATGCTGAAATTAAATAGATTTTCTCATAGAATATTAAAATCACATAATTGTTTTACTACACATATACAGTAAAAAATTCAAAATGTTTTATTTAGATTTATGTGTGTATGGTGTTCATGTATGCACTTATAGTTTTTTAAGAGCATTGAAATTCAAAAATCTTCAATTTTTCTAAAAACAAATAATGCATTACATTTTTTTTTCAGATAGGTTCTGACCTCAAACTGGTAGACGGTAGGTGCTGGGTTCGAACCCAATCGCGACCGTCGGCCTAACCGTTCGGAGTTTCCCGTGGTTTTCTTCGAACCTTGCGTAAATACGGGTTAGGTTCCCTTAGAAAGACCCCCACGGAGGGCATACCACCCCTTAGGGCCTATATCCCATAGTGTAGATAATTGGCCGACATACATACAACAACAACAACAAAAACAGATTTTTTTGCTTAATATGATGTGTAAATCATGTTTTTATCTTAAATGAAACAGGAAATATTATTATTTTTATTTTCGGTTTTTCTTCAAAATTTAGCCTTAAAGTAATTGTTGTCATGGGAACGAATTCTATCTAAAATGCGTTTTGTTATTGATCGATATTTTAACCATTTATCGTATTCAAATTGTTATAAGTTAAGAACGTCAAAACTACATGGTTGATATTTGGAATACGTTTTTCAATTGTTTCATTTTAATTTTGATTCAGTAAATTTGAAAAAAAAAATCTTTTGAAAATATCATTTTTTTAGGTTTACATCATTTGAAAACAAATTTTTGCTTTAAATATGTTTAATTTTGTATTTATATTAATATTTTTTAAAATGTAAAATCAAAAGTAAAACTTATAAATTTCTGTTTCTTCAAATGAAAAAAAAATGAATTCTACAAATAGTATTTCGTATCATAGCGATTTTAAATTACTCTGCAATTTAACAAATTTTAATTTTATTTCTGAAAAAATTATAAGAAACTTTATTGTGTGATTTTGATTACAAATGATACGGCTAATCACGGCAAAAAATATTAATTTCAACTCAATAAATAAAAAAAAAATATTTTAAAATGTGTCCCTGGTTTCCCATAAAAATAGTAATAAGGATATTATTGGCATTTTCATAAAAAATTGAATTTAGTAAATTTCAAATGTGATGCAAAGGGACTCTTAGAATTTCACAAGGAGTATGAAACCAATATTTCAAGTTAGAAATTTTCTATTTATTATTTTAATCGCAAAATTTGCTATCACTTTAATTAATCAAAGAATTCGTAGCACTTTCCTTCGATTGTATACGCAAAAGAAAATACAAACTTATTAAAAAAAATTTTTAGACTATTGTTGTACTGTTGCTTATGTTATTCGAATAAATTAAATAATCAGTACAGTTGATATTACGTAAAATTATTGTAAAGGAAATTTGAAAAATATTTACTTGGAAATATTTTATAGTAATATTTTATTTCTAAACATTAATTGTATTAAAAATTAAAAAAATTCTTTCTCAGCTTTCTTCTTTTATAAACTTATCAAAATTTGTGTCAAAAACAGTGTTTAGAAATGTTAAATGATGTGTAAAACTTCTAGCCAATAGTTTTAAAAAGTCGCGGTGAAAATTTCTTAAAATTTCCAATTATTTGGATGACTTAATCTAGCTTATAAGTATTTTTTACAAATTAAAAAAAAAAACGAAAAGCAAAATATTCGCTAATTTATAATGTTTAATTTTTACTTCAGGGGATCAAACCTTTCTCGGGATTCAGTTTTAGAGATCATCAACTAGATTATATATCTACCTTTTATAAAAGAATAAAAACAGCAAAGTAATTCTAAAATACTTCTAATTATTTTATAAAAGTAAAGTTCTTCAATAAAATATAATGATCCTTTACTAATTCTTTATAAAACTATGTATGAAAATGTATATAGGTCGCATACGATTAGACTAGTCCTAACTATTAATTACCATTTGTGATGTAGAATCACATATAGTTTTCTTAAATTTTACATTTTTCTAAATTACCGTTAAAACTAATCTTTAATTAAATGTCCATTTTATCTTAACGCTTATTTTTGATCCCACAATAACTTTCCGTTCAAAAGAAAAGAAAGAAAAACATCTAGCATCTGCATTATTACTGAAAAACGGCTGTCAGATAAAGAGAATTCATTAAGATGCGTATTTCACCCTTGCTGGAAACAAATAAAAAAAAGAATAAAGTTCGAATGTGTTTGCGGTCAGTGAAATTTCATTTTCCTCTCGGCGTAATTTTAAGTCTAACTTATTCGTTGCTTAAGAGTCTTTTCATGTAGATAATGGTTGTTATGTCTTTTGAGAACATTTTCCCAAAATATGCTCCTAACGTACGAATTGGCAGTCGGATTCCTTTTTGGCGTATTTTTTAGGACTGCTGTTTTCTGGTTGCCCTGCTATTAAATTCAAAATCCTTGTATTGTTTAAGCGTAACAGACAATTTTGCGGAGATGATATCAGTCATTTTTCATATGCTTAATGTCGCCAATTGTGTGATGCCAATGTGTGAATTTTTCAGTGAGGAATCAATTGCCTCCCTCTCGCTTCATGAACTCAGTCATGTGAAGACTGTTTTCTTAAAAAATGCGTTCAGGCACCATCCCTAACTTTTCGGTATGAAACCCTTAAATTTTGAAGTTTACTGCAAATAAATAATTTTTCTCAAAGAGCATTTATTGTCTTAAGCGATCATAGCCTATAACTAGCGAATGCATTTTTTAAAAAGAACCTGTCAACATACTTTAAATCACAGATCTACAATATATAAATTTATGGTGCCTACACCAGGCATTCGCAATTTTTTTAAAACGTCAAGGGATGGTGCCTGCTTTAGTTGCCTGCTTTTAGTTGCCTGCTTCGATTTGCTTGAAAGTTTAGTTTCTGGACTATTTATTAGCACTTATCTGGACTATATCTGGACTATTATCTGGACTATTTATCTACCTGAGTAGTATGACATTATCTTATTCATTGGATGTTTACATGATTTTTGAAAGCCTATTCCCCCGACAGATGACTATCTATTACGTTTTCGGAATATAGACTATTAGCTATTACGAGTGTTCTCAGTTCATAGAATATAGTTTGGAGTGCCTATAGAATGCGGACTGTCGCTGCCGGATTTTTCCCTGATGGATCGCATTGGAATTGTGTCCCGGCGCCGAACCATTATTCATGTTGGATGCGGCTGATTTTTCTGATCACGAGGCTCAGCGTAAACAACTCCCGCTCGTTAACGCCTGGTCCTGCCGATGTAGGCCTAAGAATCTGCGGTAGATTGTGGTGACTCATACTTCATCTCCGTTCAACTCGCAGCCTTGCTTTCGGCAATATAGTGCATTTTATTTCTACTTTGTGTACTTCAGTAGTTTTTGTTTACATCAGAGATGGATCGTGCGCAGTGTGCTCAGTGCTACAGATTTTCGTGTTTGATCTGCAATTTAATCTACATTCATAGATTAGGTGTTTTTGCGCTGGATTTTGTGTGTCTTCGATTGCCAACGTGCATATATTACATTTCTTCAAAAATTAAAAAAAAAAGGAATTGTCGAAATCTATTATGAAAAGAAGTAAAAAAATTAGCGCACTCGTGAGAATGCTGCCAAATTAAAACAATGGAGTGATTAAAAAAAGATAGTGAAGAAAATAAATAAACATCTGCGTTATAAAATGTGAGTACGAGAAAATACATGCATTTTATATTTTATGATTTTAATGCTCAATCTCTATTTTAATTACATGACTTTTTTGTTATTATTTTAGAATAATATGATGAGTGATTTTATTTCAATTATTGTTTATTATGCATTGTTTTCTCATGCTCATATTTATTTTTGTGAATAATATTAGTTAGAAGTTTTCTTAGATTACGTCGAAATATTTCATAGTCTTACAAATGCTATTTCAGAAATAAGACGCCAAATATGATAACATGATAAAAAGGATATTTTTCATATAACTAAGTATCTATCAACTGTGCACTCTTACTGAAATTTCATTCAAAGTATTAAGACAATCTTAAAAAAAAAAGAATTCAGAATATTGACTTCATAAATCGTATTTTTTTTGGATGATTGTGCTAAAGAAAAAAATCTATTATTTTACTTATTTTCTTTAAATATTACATTTTTATTTACTTTGCAATGCGATTCTTTTTGAACTATTACAATCTGACATTCATATGTATACGTTTACAGTTTTATATATTTCTTTACCTGATTTTATAAGATGATTAAAAAAAAAAGAGGTTAAAGGTAAGTTAATGGTGCATCTAAAACATTCATGTTTCCAGATAAATAAGAGAGAATGTTTTTGTGTCAGACTATTATTTTTGCATGTTAGGAAAGTTAAAAAAAAAGTATGAAGAAAGATAGATATGAATACTTTTAATGAATAAAGATGTATGCACCTCTCTAAATTTTTGACACTGTCTTCATCTTGAGATACATAAAATTGTATCATTTGAATTATATTTTATTATGCTTTGAAAATTCCATAATCAAAGGGTAAGTTATGTTTTACTGTGTTTCTATTGAGTATTATTTACAGATAATACTTTACTTTTATATTTGTACTTAAAAGTATTTACCATTTTTCTTTATTGCATAATTGAATATATGTAATCAATATCTTTAAAGCAGCATTTTCTATTAATTATATCCATTTAAGTAGAGCTATTTCTTGCAGCTAAATATTAAGGAATTTTGTTTCTTTATTCTGAGTATATAAAGAAGATGACGGTTTTATAACATATAATATTTAAACGTATGCGCATGATTATTCTTCATCAGTAATTATAACATTATAAGAACTTTCATTTTAAAGGTTATTTCATAAAAATATATCTAGATAATTTTCTTTAAATATTATAGTATTTCTTAGACATTTATTTGATAATATACAGAATGGTCTTACAATTTTTATATAATCAATGTGTATGTTTGTTTTATTACATAGATATAGGTAATTAATTTTATATGCCTTTTACATATTTGTGTATAGATATCTTATTTTAATGTTCATAACATATAAAGTTCATTATGTGGTATATCACGTCATACCATTATAAAAATATTTTATGTGTTGTCATGTTGACAAATTTAGAAATATAATGAATGAGGCGAGAAGCTTAAATTTGTTTTCGCTTATGGTAAATTTTCACTTGTTTTTTACTAAACTTTAAATTATTGACAGCAATTAGACATTGAATAATTTACATTTTAAAATATTCTCGCAAATATAATATGTTTTTAGGTTTGGAGATCTTATGTGTAAAATATAATATTTCCTTTAATTAAATTATCTCAACCTGTCACAAGCTTTTCTCTTAACTTTTTAATACCTGCTCGAGTCATCAATATTATTATTAATAATAACAGAAAGAGAGATTTTATTTATTTCATTAAGGCAGTTAAAACATATAACGTACTAGTATACATTTTAAATCAATTGTATGTCGTGTTGTTGCATACCAGCACACATTAGTACATGAGAAATCTCAGTATTTTTAAATTTCAGTTAATATTTTTATTTTTGTTTCTAATATTTAGTGACTGTTTTCGATAGTTTTCTTCTTGCATTGTGTTATTTTCTAGAGGTAGCACAATGCCAAGAATGTTTTTTCCTGAGGGGGTTTCTTTTCCTTTTGGGGTAAGATGGCCACTTACCTACAAAAAGGGAGAGAATGTTTGTCTTCATTTACAAAATTCATTAATTCATTTTTTAAAATTTACTATTATTCGACACTTTGCTAAATTCTCACCGTTTTTTTCATGTGCAGAACATTTTTTATTTTTTATTTATTTAGGCATGTCATTACTGAAGAGTGGTCTCGCGCGATCTCGCGGTTTTCAAATTAATTCGTTAGAATATATTTCACAGGGATTTCCTTTTTCTTGCAACTCTTGTACATATTTGTTGTGGTTTCATATTCAACCTGGCTTTACATGCATACACATACTTACACTTCATTCTCACAAAATTATTTTTGGTTATGGTTCAAAGATAACACTCGCCTTGGTTGAATTCAGTCATAATTTTTATGTACTTCTGTAATATTTTTTCTACATACTGTGTCATGATCACATTCCTTTTATTTTACTCTGCAGACAAAAAAAAACTATTTTGTTTTACATAATTTTACACTCATTCATGCTGGTTGGTTTACTGTTAGGAACAGGCATTTTTCCTCTTTTGAAGTTTAAATTGTTATAAATACACTTTATTTACATCTTCAATTATTTTAAACACTTGTTTTTTGTTTTGTCATATAATGTATTAGTTCCTGGTACACATGAAAATTTTGTTCATAGAAAAAACACAGGAGTTCATCGCACATTCTTTGTTCATTGATGTTACACTAGTTCATCGCTTTACTTTTCATTTTTGTTGTACATGGGGAAACTAGTTACATTCATTTTTGTTAAAACAAAAAAATCGCTTTTTCCTGGACATTTTAATTCACCGAATAAACAACTTAGTTCATAGCATATTTACATGTTAGTTATAGAAATTCTACACAGTAGCTCATCGATTTTTTTCACTTTAGTTCATAGAATGTTTACACGTTTAGTTATAGAAATTTTACACATTAGTTCATCGATTTTTTCACGTTAGTTCATAGAATATTTATATGTTTCTTTATAGAATTTTACACGTTAGTTCATCGATGTTTTTCACATTAGTTCATAGAGATTTTATACATGTGTTCAGTCATGTCGTACGCTGTAGTTCATAGAGATGTACACTTTAGTTCGTTGTAGTTTTATATTATTGTTCATAGATTGTTTACACATTAGTTCAATGAAAATACACATCTTTGTTCATAGAATATGTAACACATTACTTCTTAGAAAGTAAACCACATTTTAATGTACATTATCTTTAAGATATAATTTGGAACCTCTTTTTAATTATTTTTGGTAGATAAAACAGTAGTTTTTTTAATGTATTTTTTCTAAAAATCCATACAACACTCAGGAAACTGCCAGCACATACGTTAAGGATTTTAATATAGGAAATAAATTATATGTACATGCCTTTCCACATACATTTTTCTTTACTGATAAAATTTGACTGATTGGACGCGGATGGTGACTCGATGCTAATTAAATCATTTCACAAAATGATTTTTCTCAGAATATTATAGTACATCTTTAAAATTGGACATGTTTCTGATACAATATTATTTTGGTTCTTGTCACTAGTTAGATATACTTTTATCTTTAAAAGTATATATGCTAGAACAGGTATGACCATTACATCATTTGTACTTTCCTCTATTTTAAATGACACTTTAAATTTTCACACATTTAAGCTTTTAGAAATACATGCACTTACTGCAGTTTGTTTAGATCATCATGTACACACAAAAATATTGTAAGCATTTTTATTATTTTACAATAATCACAATTGTTTTGGCATGACTCTTAGCTATACCTTAAACATCAAGAGTATTTAAATCGAGGAAGTTAAATACTTTTACAGTTTTAATAGTACATATTTGTCACATTTGATATTCCGGTAATATTGTATGCCTATACACTTAATTTTTAACCTTTTGCTAACCATAGTATTCGACAGTTTTTTTTTTCACTTCACACATAAATCATAGTTAAAACACGTAGTTCACTGTAGCTGGTTTAGAGTTTAACCGGAGTTTCTTTTTACATAACACATTTAGTTCATTGAGACAAGTTAACCCTTATTCATTGAGTTGTTTAATGATTGTTAATTCATTAATTACGTAATTGAATGTCACTCATTGGTAGGTGTTTTTGGGTTCTTGTACACATACTGTCTGTTTCTTACGTTAGCAAAAAAAAAAAAAAAAAAAAAAAAAAAAAAAAAAAAAAAAAATCTTAATTTGTTTTTTTACACAATCGCGAGAGCGTTGCTTGGCATTCGGCAATGGTATTTACAATGGTGTTTTATTTTACAAAGGTTTTACAATGTTACTTTTGCGGCATGCTACGCGGATGAGCTTGTGGTCTGTGGATAACAATTTTGTGGGATTTCACCTTTCTTATTTTTCCCTCATCAATGGCATTCCTTGTGGTCCAAGACATTTCACGTGAATATATATATATTTATTGTTCACGAATTTTCTTATAGGTAATGCACAGGTTTTCATTTTTCTTATTACATACATGCAGCCTTCTCCTGGTTTATACCAGTTATTTCTTTAGCACATATTAATTGAGGCTGAGTTCACACACACACACACAATTTTTCTCTTCAGTATTACCTGTTGTACAATTCACTTAAAATTTCATTTTTCTCATACATTTTTACATTTAAAAGATTACATGATGTAATAACTCAATTTTTTTACACAAGTAAAGGCATATTAAATCACAGTTTTATTTAAACTACATTTATATTAAGACAGGGGAATACAGTTGTCAGGTGGAATTAAATGGCTTATGACAGTGTTTGAGGTATTTTTTTATATCCTGATTTTCTACAGTTTTTATTACTGTCTTCTTTACCTTTTATCTATCTCATGAATATAGATTTGTTTAATATTCATGTTGAGAGATAAAAAAAAAAAAAAAAAACCTTTTTTAAAAAAAGACAGAAATTTACAACTTATACTTTCGTTCATTATTATGGGCATTATTTCTGGATTTTTAGTTATTCATATTATATTTTTGTTTCTCTGCGTGTTATATTATACCTTTTTTTGCATTATATTAATCGAGTATCTTATTTTAATGTATTATAATATTGATCAATACATATATTTAATGTTTATTATTGAAAACATTTTGAAACTTATAGCCAGCTGGTAAGTGACTTGTTTATTTAGGCCTAATGTATTTTTATTATGTATGTGCACATTTCTGATACAGGTCATCGTCTAAATAAGACGAATTGAAGAGTGATCACAAATTTTATTAATGAAGCTGCAGCTGTTTCTAAATAGAAACAATATATGATGTCATTTGTGTGACAAAATTTATGGTACCAATATATTATATCATGATATATATACTTTTGGGATGGTTGCCTGCTTAGAGAAAAGTTCAATTGCTGTTTACTTTATGTAGTAAAGGTTTGGTTTGTTTTCATGAACATTTTACACATTATTACTTGTAAGAGCATATGAAAATTGATTTTTCTCCCTTCATGTACATTTATAGATTTTTTTTTTCGCCTGTGAAAGGGGTGATATATGTGATGTAGAATCACATATAGTTTTCTTAAATTTTACATTTTTCTAAATTACCGTTAAAAATAATCTTTAATTAAATGTCCATTTTATCTTAACGCTTATTTTCGATCCCACAATAACTTTCCGTTCAAAAGAAAAGAAAGAAAAACATCTAGCATCTGCATTATTACTGAAAAACGGCTGTCAGATAAAGAGAATTCATTAAGATGCGTATTTCACCCTTGCTGGAAACAAATAAAAAAAAGAATAAAGTTCGAATGTGTTTGCGGTCAGTGAAATTTCATTTTCCTCTCGGCGTAATTTTAAGTCTAACTTATTCGTTGCTTAAGAGTCTTTTCATGTAGATAATGGTTGTTATGTCTTTTGAGAACATTTTCCCAAAATATGCTCCTAACGTATGAATTGGCAGTCGGATTCCTTTTTGGCGTATTTTTTAGGACTGCTGTTTTCTGGTTGCCCTGCTATTAAATTCAAAATCCTTTTATTGTTTAAGCGTAACAGACAATTTTGCGGAGATGATATCAGTCATTTTTCATATGCTTAATGTCGCCAATTGTGTGATGCCAATGTGTGAATTTTTCAGTGAGGAATCAATTGCCTCCCTCTCGCTTCATGAACTCAGTCATGTGAAGACTGTTTTCTTAAAAAATGCGTTCAGGCCCATCCCTAACTTTTCGGTATGAAACCCTTAAATTTTGAAGTTTACTGCAAATAAATAATTTTTCTCAAAGAGCATTTATTGTCTTAAGCGATCATAGCCTATAACTAGCGAATGCATTTTTTAAAAAGAACCTGTCAACATACTTTAAATCACAGACCTACAATATACCATTCACAAAGCTTGCTATGGGAATCATCTACATCAGGGCTGTCCAACGCGACGCCCGCGGGCGCTATGGCGCCCTTTGGAGGATTTCTTGGCGCCCTTTGAAGATTTCCTGTTATTAAACATTTTAAAAGTAATAAGAATAACAACAAGTAACAATAAGAATAACAATAAGAACAAGTATAAAGAATACTTTCTTTAAAATCATTAATAATTTATCAGAGATATTTTTAAAACCTATATTTGACATGTTGTTGGCTTGCCATTGCTCATTAAAAACTATAAACATATTTAAAAATTTAATCATGTATATTTTTGCATTTTTTAGTTATTGTTTATGTAGTGTAAGATAATTAAATTTCTTAATAGTTGGAAAATTAATATTAAGATTTAATATTAAGAAGTAAGAGAGAGAGAGAGAAAAAGAAACGTTTTCACTTGTCCTCCTCCCCTTTGAAGATACATGTGCATGAAAGCTCAGCATTTTTATATTTACTGTTGTCACACTGACTCATTGGCTGTTTTATATGAAGGATGAAAGGGCTTAATTTTACTTTTCTGACTTTTGAAAATTTAAAGGGCTTTTTTTCTTTATTTTTTTAAGTAATTTTTCTTAGAAAAATATAATAAACAGTGCAGAATGATTTCCAACTATGAAAACTCTTCTAGACTATCCCTCTGAAACCACCCACATGCTTTGGTCACTCTCATACTTGTCTGTTTATGTACTTTTCATAAAACTAAAGAAGCCTAGCAATATCTCTGATTTTCATATTTATTTATTTGTTATTATTATAGATGCGATTAAAGTTTCTAGTGCCTTACCCTACAAGTACTTTTGATATAGACTTCTCATAAAAAATGTAAAATTTGAAATTTAATACATGTAACTCCAGAATTGTAGTGGTCTTCTGTTTACCGTAATACGATTCATTTGCATTATGTTAACATGTGCATGTGTATGTGGTAAGAATGCCATATGTTTTCAGTCACGTAAATAATGGCGCCCTTCATGAGTGCCAACGGCCAAGATGTGCCCTTGGTTACTGAAAGGTTGGACAGGCCTGATCTACATGTTTAAAAATCGTGGCAATCTCAATTTTTCAAATAGTAATAGCCATTTTTGACAGTTTGAGTTCCATGTATTCAATCAGTCCATATATATATATATATATATATATATATATACCGGGTGTCCCAAAAATTACTGTGGGTTTTTAAAATTCAATAACTTGCAAACGGTGACAGCTATTTAAAAAATTTTTGCAGGAGAGTTCTGTATAATGTCAGGAGTTTTTTTACCGTAATTTTTTTAGTTCGCATCTGAAACAATAGGTGGCGCTGACGACGATTGAAGGCCAGGTCGACGCTTCACTCAGCACTGATCACCTGGCCTTCAATCGCCGTCAGCGCCACCTATTGTTTGAAATTCGAACTAAAATAAAAAAATACGGTAAAAAAACTCCTGACATTATACATAATCCTCCTGCAAATTTTTTTCAAATAGCTGTCACCGTTTCCAAGTTATTAAATTTTAAAATCCATCAGTCATTTTTGGGACACCCGGTATATATATATATATATATATATATATATAATTAGTACGCGAACATCTATATAATTGTATATTTTATCTATTTATTACGGCACAAATTCCCCCCCCTTTCCTTTTTTTTGATTCTTTTTATTATATATTTATATATATCATAAATAACAACAACAATCATCTTAAATCACTGATGGTCTAATATTTCCCCATTATATCTTGTTTAATTCGTTGGTCATTCAATAAAATCCAGCCGATTTTATTTTTCCGTCTTACCTGAGCCCGTTTTCTTATATATATGTGTGTGTGTGTAGACACTAGCTAAAGCACCCGGAATTGACCTGAATTTTATAAATGTTTATTTTGAAAAATAAAATTTAAAATTAACCGTACTGTATAAAACAAATAATTAAAAAGCAGTAAAGAATCCATATTTCAGTTCTTCACTAATAATGATCTCCAGTTTCCTAAACCTTTCTTGAAATTCAAATATATACGCATACACACACATATATACACGCATTTGCAATATATTTAAAAATGGCGAAAACAAATATAGAAAAAACCCAAAATCTTTAAATATGCCAACATTTACATAAACTGAATTTTATCATGTTTCAGTCGGTTTTTTCAAATTCATATGAGGTTACATATTTATATGACGTCCATTACATTTTCAATATAATGTAATATTCACTTTAAAAAAAGTGATTTCATGAAATCTAATGTAGTCACACTGTTTTTTTTTCAATTTCCTCTTTAAAGTGTAAATCTTGGAATAGAAATGTTAGGATGTAATATTCATACTTTTTCATGTTTCATCAAACTATTTATTTAATTTTCATTTTTTTTTCACGTGAATATTTTGCAATAGGAAAGTAATTGCTATGATAAACAACCTATTGTGGATTTTTAATCATGGGCTATTGCATAAAGAAAAATGTTAAAATTTTACAGGAAATCATTGTTAAATTGTTTTTTTATATTAATTAAAAATTAATTGTAAATTATTTTGATTTCGGAATACTTGAGTTCTCTCCCCCATGTTTTATTGCGCATGTACTTAAAGTTTTACAATTATGAATTCCAATCTTCTTAATTTGTATAAAAATACAAAATGACAAAATTTCATTCTTACACATTATATGTATCTATAATGCGAAATGAATATTTCGAACTGAACGAAAAAATTGCTCAAGTTGGGACCCTAACCCATTTTGTTGTTTTAAAAAATCAATACTTTACCTTTTCAGCTAACTGGATCGACAGCTAGCAAGCATTTTTCGCTCATATAACCTTATTGATTATAATATCTGGTCTGTCATTTAGACAGTTCAACAGAATAAACTGCTGGTAAAGGACCTCCATATAAACAAACAAACTGATTGGTTAAGTTATCTTGCGAATTGAATATTTCCAACTGAAGAAAAACCAATAAGATTAACGACATAACCGATAAGGTTATCTAAGCGAAAAATTCCCGCTTCTTGTCGGCCATGTCATCTTAAGCGCCAAAATATTGGCCTTGATCTGGGTTCGAATCCCGACCTGGGCAATTTTTTGTTCAGTTGGAAATATTCAATTCGTATGATAACATTACCAATCGAGCCTTTTATACGTAATTTACAGATAAAATTTTAGTAAGTATTCATATTTCTGTCAGTTTTTATGTGTAGTATTACAGGGTTTTTTTTTCTTTTTAACACTGTCATCTTTAGAAATTTTTATTTTTTGTTTCTGATTGATGATTTTTTCTTTTCTTTTACAGATTCATTTTCTATTTATATCATGAATAAAATTTGCAAAGAACGAATATTAACATTTCTTTGGGAAACGATATTCTTAAATTAAGTCTTTTTTTTTTAATTTGCTATAAAAATTTAAAAAATAAATAAAATATAATTAAAATTTTGCAAACATTCAACGCTTGTTTAAGAATGAAAGGAAAATTGATCTTAAAAAATATTTATCAAGATTATGCCTTTACTGAAAAAAAAATTAGATACTTATACATGATGAAGAAAAAAAACGGTTACAATTGCAGGATTTCGATATTAAAACTTGTATTCAAACGATCAAACAAATCTGTCAAATTTTATTGAATCAAGGATCAATTATATTCCTTTTATAAGTACTCGAGAATTTTTATTGCATAAAATATAATATTTGAATATTTTTTGGATAAAAGATAAATATTATTGGAGAAAAAGTCTTTTTAAAGTTGTTTTTTTTATATTTTATTTAATTTGAAACGAATGAATGATTATAATTATCACTATATGTCAAAGTTTTTACTCTTTTGATTTGTCGCTTTGATGTTTTTCTCGGTAATACTTATTCTCGAAATTTTTCTTTAAATAACATTTTTCTCATGGTACAATTTTTGAATTTTATATAATGTATTTCTATTTGAATATAGATACTTAAATTTGGAAATATATTTTCCCTTTTTCGAATATTCAGCAAAAAATATCTATGTAATTTATTATGTATTGTAAATTGAAAAGATTTTCTATGAACAATTTTCAAAGAAATTAAAAGGTTTTCATTAGATTTTTTTTCATATCATATCGATATCTATTTTAATGAATTTAAGTTTTTTTTCCTTTAATTTCTACATAAATAAAGGCACTCAAACAGTAAAAGAAGTAGGTTTTTATATCAATATTCAGTTGAACTATATATAAAATAAAAATCTACGATCATATAGGGAAAGATGTTAAATATCCGTGGAATATAAAAAATATTTTGAAAATTGTATACCTATACTGTATAATTTATGTGGGTTTTTCATTTTATAATTGAGTTTACTGTTAGAACGCATGGAAATAGCGTGGTTTTAAAATATTATGTATTATATGAAGAAAATCTATCACATTAAATCAGCAATATTTGTATATATTAATACAACCAGGTTTTTACAAACTTAATAAAATGAGGGTGTCAGGAAAAAAATTTAGACACCAATAAAAACTATTTGTCCGCCTACTTGTCCCCATCTACACTGATTTTCAAAGACGCATAAGATTTTTATTAAATAACCAGAAAAAGTAATAAAATAATAGTTATTAATTATCACTATTAGTTACTCCCTCTGTCCCAAATTAGTTGCGACATTTAGGTTGAAAATTTTGTCCCAAATTAGTTGCGACATTTTAAGTAGGCGGAGTCGTAGATAACTTCTGATGCAATTTAGTAAATCTACACCAGTAAAATTATACTAGAATGAATATAATGATGTATACTGGGTGTCAAAAGCATTGAAACTCGAATGTAAAGTACTAGAAAAGAAGGAAATGAATAATACTAATCGCTTTCTGTACTGGAATGTTTGCAGTGATGATTGAAAAATGGTAAGCTAATCCATAATTCCATAAATACTGCAGCTATTAAATGTAATGTTCATCGTGATGTTCATCATCACATTCCGTTTGCAGAAGCAGACAAAGGCGTCAAAAATAAAAGATAAGGATATTTAAAATGTAAGTTTACAAAAAAAATTGTAAATGACGGCAAAAAAAAAAGAAAAAAAAAGATTTTTTTAGCTAATTAGCAAAATTAAAGATTCCAAATAAAGCGAAAAAAACCTGTGCGAAGATTATCACAGGCTGTTATAATTCGTAAATCTGTAGTAAACAGAATTCTCAAGGCGAAAAAAGTTTTTGAACGTATTTCATTCACCAAGTCTAATAGAAAAAAAATCAACAGTTTACGATTTTGTTTTCAGCGTCTTCAAGCTAAAGGATATTTTTCAGAAATGTTAGAATGAATTGTTTGAAAATGAATTTATGATTGATTAGCTTGAAGATAGTTTTATGTGATAACTGTTTCAAAAATCTTTGCAAATTGGGGCGTGGCTTAGTAGCAAGTGAAACGAGATTTTTTTAAACTGATTCAATACTGATTTATGGAATGACGTGCGGAATGCTAGGTAAGTAAAATTTGTAGATTGATAGTAAAGCTCTCTCAAAAATGTTAAAACAGAAACATGAAATCATAAATATCAATAATCAGAACAAAAGTATTCAAATGTCGCAACTAATTTGGGACAGAGGGAGTACATAATTTAGATTAGTGCATAATTTAAAAACATAACATCGCTCATCCAGCAGAAAAAAATAAACATGTCTCAACAAAAGTAAATTTCTCAAGAGAGGCAAAATAAAATTCACATGTTTTTATTGCAACATGAAATTATAGAACTTTGCTCTCAATGCACCAGTTAAAACATTATATAAGTATAAAACTGTTAGGATCTAAGAGGTAGATGAATTTGGAGTGAATTTGGTATAATTTTATCTTCCCATATAATTTTCCCTCCTTTTATGATTACGAATTGGCATATAGCGTAATGAAATATTTTCCCTGATGACTGCAAGATATGGGCGAAATTTACATTATTTATTATTGTGACAAAGCAAGAAACTTTGAGATATGCTTGAGGTATTACTACCCAACAATGTATGTGCATGGGCTGCTTTTAGTAATGTGCGTTTATTGTAATGGAACATTTTGTAATTATTAAATATTAATGCAAATGAAAAACCGAACAAAATTATTTTTTGTTGTGATACTATGGAACGGATTATTAAAAAGAAAATAAAAACAAAACTGTAAATCCGTGATCAAAAATACGATAAAGGAGAGGAAGACACATACGAATAATTTTTACATTTTCGACTATTTCTCAAAATTTTTATGAGCCATTTAAATAAAAATTGAATTACATGAATATTTGTATTTTATTTGTAATTTTTATTAATTTATCAACAATTTCTAACTTATATCATCATTCTAAAAATTGTCTAAAATTGTTTATATGTATGTGCCCTGGTGGAGGGATCGTTTTGAACATACCTGGGGCATATGTGGGCACATGCATAAAAAGAGTGGTAAAGGCGTAAATAAAGCGTAAAAAAGGTGTAGGGAAATTGTGATAAAAACAAATAAGTTACTTCCTCTCTAAATGTTTGAATAAATCAATAAATGTTTCAACATAGATATAAGAAATTATTTTAGAAATTATACATTTATATATCTACTCCTTTTGTGTCAAGCATAGCAAAACTGTGTTACTTTTATATAAATTATTGAATAATTCTGTCGCTCTGTTATTATTTTTTAATAAATATTATGCAATGTGTATAACACAATTCTGTATCATGATTTAAAAAATCGGTATAATTGTGATATAAAAATTGGTGATTATCAGAGTACAACTTATCACTTTTGTTGCTATTTTTTTTTCTTAAAATAAAATGTCTGACAAATACTTTAAAATGGGTTAAGAAAAAATAAATACGATTAAAACCAGAAATCATTAAAAAATAACAAAAAAAATATTGATTTTTACAAAATGACACAATTTTTATTCCCTTAATGATCGCATTAAATTATGATTTAAAAATTCAAATTCATTATTGCCACCACTTTTTTGAAAAAAATATTCATCGTATTTCATGACAAGTAAAATGATACCAGAATAAAACCAATTGCTCTATTTTATAAACCTGGTGGAAATCAATCAATTCTGAATAAAAGCCGTGAAGCTTGCAGCCCGTTAATGTCTCGGACGCGACAATTAAGTGGTTAATTGTTATCTAACTTCCGGTAAATTAAAACTGTGAAGAAATCCTAAAAAAACATTGAATTAATAGGTAAATGTTGGAAAAGAGTAATTAAATTTTAAATTAAAAGAAAATGCATTCAAAGACTTAAAAAATACACTTACGATATGTACGAAATGCATATGTTCTGTTCATAAATTCCTCAGCCACCAACTTATAAGAATTAAAATATATTTAAATTAAATAGGAAAAAACACTTTTTGTAAGTTTACTTAATTATTGTCACTAAGATGTAATGCTGATATTCTACTTTGATCCAAAAGTCAAGATTAAATTTAAAAATTAATAATTCGAAAACGAATCAAGATACAAACATACGGTTTACACAAAACAGATGCAAAAGAAATGGGTTTTGTGGGGCAAAAAAAAAAAAAAAAAAAAAAAAAAAAAGTTCTGTTGGAATTTGTTGCCCGTGCAACAACCAAAAGTGACAATCTGGAGTGGTTTCGCTGCTGATTTCATAATTGGTCCATTTTTTCCAGGAAGTAGCACAGACGGATTTCACATTTTGTGAGTAATGGCTGTGGAGACTCTTGATGTAAAAAAATTAGCACGACCTACCGGCATCACTAGCCGCGCTGAAAGATGCTATCCTCCAAAATGTGTCTACCATAACGCAATAAATGCTACTAAATGCTGTGAACGGTGTGGTTCCTCGTCTCACAGCTGTATTTCTGATTAATGGACATCACATTGAACATTTACTGCAATACTGATTAACTCTAACAAAGCCGACTTGTAAGTTGTCAAATTTTTTAAGCTATTGCATAGCTTTTATCGCGGGCTTTGAGCGCGGCGACCGAATCTAGAAATTCCGTAACGAGAAAAAAACCTAACACTCCGGCTAACGTCGTTTCAGTTCGGCAGACTTAGGCACTTCGGCAGACTTCTCATTTATTCAATAAAAGAAAAAAAATGTTTTCTTGTCGGTCATCACGCTCAAAAAGTGTAACTTGAATTAATATCAAAGAAAAAGAAAACACTGAATTAATATCAAAGAAAAAAAAAATAATCTAATCAAATTAAATAAATACAAGAAATTTTAAAATCTAATTGAAATAATTCTAAAGCAGAAAACTCCGACTGTAAAATATTTACTAGTTTGGTGCTGCCATCTCTATTCACGAAGGTGAAACTCCAACGAGGTTGGTTAGCAATTTTAGGAAGATAAAACCATTTTGTTCTTAAAAATTTTAACTTATCAAAACTATGAATTAAAGAAATTGTTTTTTATCGTGTTTACGACTTTTCTCTTTCTTTTTTCGTAAGTAAACTATATTATAAATATCTAATGCTAAAAAGCGTACACCTTAGAAAATAATAATCATAATAATAAGATAAAACACCCAAACCTTTACAATTACAGTACATTTAATTTCGATAAATTGAATATTTAAAAAATATTGCTGCATAAATAAAAAATAATAAAAACTGCATAAATAAAAAATAAATAAATAATTATAATTGCATAAGTTAATAAAAAATGCTATGCAATAGTTTTACCGCGGCAGTCCCCGATTGCCACACGTATTTTTTCCTTAATAAATCCCCTTTTGGTGCGATAAAACACTATAGCGCCATTTGTTGGTCGACATGAAAAATTATTTTTTTTCGTTGTTACACAAAACCTGGTTTTTTCTTAATCCGTTCTGTGCGAACCGTATCTTTGTATCTTTGATTCGTTTTCGAATGATTAATTTTTACAGTTCGGCCTGAGTTTTGGATCACCCGGTATGTCTTGAATGAATTTTTATTTCAATAACTTTGGAAGATCTTTTCATTTAACAGCTTCTATACCAAACAAATTACAACAATCAGAAATCATTTGTTCTAAAAGTTCAGCCTAAAGATTGAACTACACTGTAAAAAAAAAAAAAAAAAAAAAAAAAAAAAAAAAAAAAAAAAGGTCGATTTACTAAAAAAAATTTTAGTGATCCTTGAAATTACTAAACATTTTTTTGTAATCTTACTCAGTTACAAGAAAATCTGTAAGAGTTACTAGAAAAAAGCTAGCAACGAATAGAGTTAAGTGTTTTATATTTTTAATAGCTATTGCTAAAACTCACTTGGTGTGGCCGTGATAGCCTAGTGGTCATAGCAGAGAACTCCAGGCTGAAAGGCCTCGGGTTCGACGCTCGATACAACCAAAGACGCACCGACTGTATGCAGTATAAGTATTCGTTAAGTAAAGGGGTTATGAAAATCCTGTCGTAACAATTACCATGTGTAATGATGTAAGGACTTTCCCTCCCTTTCCGAAGCATTTCAAAATTGAGCAGGTGGCAATGTTTGATGCTGCCATCTATCGAGGCGTTGCCGAAATTTGCGTTTGGAATAGCCACTAAGAATCTGTGAGTAATGGTTACTAAAAATAATTTTGGAGCTGTTACTAAAATTTGCATGGTGGCTCATACTAAAAAGTTTTAAGTTAGTTATACAAAATTTTTTTTGTTCAGTTCACAAAAGAAAGGTTTGTTTCACTTGCGAAAAAAAAAAGTTTGTAATGGTTACTAAAAAATTCTGTGGAATACAAATTTACTAAAAAAATTTTAGTAAACTCATGAATTTTTTTACAGTGTAGCACTGCTATTTATTGATAATTTTCTGGATTTTTTATTTCGGATTAACTTAAGGAAATATATACTGTTCACACGTACCCCTTGATTACAAATACACACAATTTATACATATATTCATACGAAAAGCCGTATGTCTATTAATTAATAATCTGGTGTAACTTGTCTAAACGGAAGTTTCGATCAATTTATCGCTCAAGTATAAAATATGATTCTTAAATTCCTAAATATCGTGTATAGCTATGTAAGTTTTGTTTTATATTTTTTGTTATTGTTAAAAAAAATGCGGAAGTGTATTTTTTAAAACTGAATTTTAATAAAATTTTTTTTACATAATATTCTTCTATTTTGATCATTGCGATTATATAAATTTTAAAACACACCCATTTTGTCACCAAGTAATAAAATGGCACTTCTATGAATAATTTAATCATTTCTAAACTGCGATAAAATATTTTAAAGCACTAAAGGCATTTATTTATTTTGTAAAATATAAATATCTGCATCAATCACGTTAAATACAATTCTCAAACAATTTTCTATTCTTTTGCTAACAATTTGTCCATAATCTGATTCATAATTGTTTAATATTTTTAATTAAATATTTTGTATTAATATTAGATCATTGTAATTCAATTAAAATGTATAAGCATTCAAATAAATTTTTTATTCGCGTTTAAAACCCATCACGAAATTTTATAACTTAAATTCTAGCGAGACAAAAGTATTAAAATTATATATCGTAATTAATAACAAGGAGTTAAATATTTTCATCAAATATACTTCTGAAGATACGTAAATTTTAAATATCGAAATAAAATCTACTGGAATTTCGAATTTTAATGCATTCTAAATTTAAATGTTGTTCAGTTTACTTGTAAAGAGTTTTTATTTTTCATGCAGTTCTCAGAATGATATATTTACGTTTGAAATTTATTTCTTTTCCTGTAACATCACATATATGGCTAGGAATATGAAATGATATTTTCTGTTTACTGTCTAAATTCAAATTTAACTACTGATTTAAAATTAAAAATAACAGATATTACGCTTCAAATAGAGATTTTTATTCTATTTGTACGAAATATTTTATAAATCTATTACAAAATGTTCTTCAAAGACATATAGGTATAGCTTTAAATATGGATAATAAGCAAAATAAAATTGTTTAATCTCTCAATTTTAATTAAAAACAGTTTAAAAGCAATAACGAATCTCTAAATGAAAGCAAAAAGAAAGAAAAATTCTTCGTGAAACTAAAAATTGAAATATGAATTATGAACAATGTTCTAGTAGTAAGTAAATGAGAGGATATATGCTAGAGTTATAAATATTCATGGATATAATATACGCTATTGCTTTATTTGAGAAACATAGGACATATATAACTTCTTAATAAAATCCATAAGGTATACGGTGTATACCCTTAACTACACTATTGAGGGTGTACATTTTCCAACATATTCAGAATATTGTAACAAAACTTTACCGTTTAATACAGAATTGTATCAGTAAACAACTTGAAAAACGCATAACGTTATCGAAAAAAAAAATCAGTAATCACTCTCTATCTCCTTAAAAATACTCTAATTAATTTTTGGATCTGTGTAAATAATCTAATCTATTGATTTGTATATATAATACATTTTATGCAAAAATTTAGTTCAGTTGAGATACATATAGCACAGATGGAAATTCGCCCATGACAAGTTTCGGCAATAAGTAAGAATGTACTCTAATTATGTACTGAAATTCTGCGTATTATCTTTTTGAAATAATGCACACCAAGTAATCAAGAGGGTGGAAAAAAGGATTACAAATATCTCGGAAACTATTTATCCGACCGACTTCGTTTTTATGCAAAATTTGTGTTATTTTAGTCTTTAACATCAAATCCTAAAAATAAAAAAAATCGAAAATTTTCATGTACCTTTTATCACAACGAATATTTCGGGAGTTCGAACAAAATAGTTCCTCATAATCGAGGTTACTGATATTAAATGGACATTTTCCATTATTACACACTAAGTACACACCAAATTTTTAATTTCTATTTCAATTTGTTCGGGAGATTGAGTGTTTACAGACAGGCAGACAGACGGATGACAATTTTTATTTCTAAAAATATGTTTTTCAGAATCTCCAGTGACTGAAACGTGTAAATCCGTCAGTATTTTTTTTCAATTTTCAAAACAATTACAAGTTTACCTATACTACGTATGATGGGTAAGTAATAATGTATTTTGTATAGATAATACGTAAATGGGCAGCATAATACTGTATTCTGAATTATAAGTACTACATCTTATTTGATTCAAAGAATTTTAATGAATATATATTTTTTCATAACATTAGAATTTTATAGATACAATTATATGAAACAACAGAACATTTGTGCGAACTATTGTTAGAAAAATGTATACTTTGTTAAAGTATTCATCCTTCCCATACAACCATGTCTAAATAACTAAATATTTTACCATAAAAAAGGCAGAGATTTGCTGTTTTTGATGATAATTGAATAAATACGTTTATTATATTTCATGAATTTAACCCCTTGGGGACGAGCGACACGTATGTGTGCCACAAATAGGCTTAAGGATCCTTGTTTATTCTCACCAGTAAAGTTTTACTGTAAAATTTGCTTTATTTAATCGGCGCATTTTCTCGATTCATAAGACAACAATTTCTGTTTTTTAGTAACCGTTGACAAAACATTAAAATTTTGTAAAAGGCTTCCGTCGCGAAAGGGTTAATTGACCTCATGATTTTCAGAGGTATACACTGTTAAAACTAATGGTGACACGAAAGGCTTGTTACACTGGTGACACCCCTAAAGGAGCCAAAATGGCACCTTTAATTCGGGTGAAAAGAAGGCACCCTTAATCCGGAGTGCCCAATAATAAAATAATAAAAAATATATACAAAGCGACTTTTGGCCCTCGTTGGATTCGAACCCACAACGTCTGATTACAAGCTCAGCGCTCTAACCACTCGGCCAACAAGCTCACCTTCAAGGCTTCCCTGAAATGTTCAAATATCCTGGAATTCAAAGGTTGCTTTATATAATAAAGCTCGCCAAAAGTTAGCCGAGCGAAGTTCTAAACGAAATTGGGATAGCATATAGCGGTGATAGTCATCATAGGAAAAAAATGCTGTGTTGATCCACCAGTGATAGCGAGTTGAAGGGCAAGGATACATGTAACAGAGCATGCGCAAATGACTGAGGGGGGAAAATTGTCCAACGGTATGCATTGCGCGGCAACCTAATTAGCGTGAAACACTCAATGGCACCCCAAGCACATTTTCAAGCCCGCGGGTGTCAAATAGTAACACCTTTTCACCCCTGGGCGCCAAATGCAACCAGTTTGTCACCTTTATTTTTAATAGTGTATTTTGTACGCATTATTAGAAATATAAGTAAAACACAAATGAATTGAAATTGACATATTTCGTAATAATGCACAAACATGAGAAACCTACAACAAGATGTAATTAATCTTTAAGCTGTAAATTAAACTAAACGTCTTACGCGGTGGCGTGACCGCATTAATCATTAAATACAGTTTAATACCAGGATTCAGTTGCTTTTATGATCTCTATCGCACCTTAGATTGCAAGCTCGATAACACGTTATTTATTATGTTTCTCTGTTACATGAAATTTCATAAATTTTAAATAATTTCATTGGGTATTAAATTTAACTGCAAGTACTTGATATTTTAATCTTAATAATAGATGACAAAATTTAGTCAGAATTTTAACATTTTATTATTGCTTGAAACTCATCAAATGTATAAAGCAATCTGTCACTGAATAGAAAAATGAATGGATATTTATTCTGAGAATAATCAGATATATATTTTATTGTATATGAAAGTATTTTTTACATTATTTCAAAAGCATATTATACACACTTTTTAATCGATTTAAATTGATATAGGTATAAAAGAGACATATGTATTTGAAGGATTCGTAATAGTTGGTAAACATGAGAAATTTACAATAAGTAATCTAACTTTTTGTAAACTAAATTAAATTATACAATAGCATAATATACAAAGTGTATATAAGAAAATAGCCTGATTGCGTTTACTTTAGTAATACATGCTGGGAAACTTAACTGGATTAGAAATGTTCACTAATAATTACTATTAGTTTACTTTAGAAACCTTAGAAATGAAGTTTACAATTGTTCGAAAGTTTATTTTATTAATATTTTACTCAACTCAAAATTAATTACTCATATCTGGTTTTAAACAGTTTATTCTCATGAGTAAACTCAACTCTGGTTCTTTCGAACATTAATAATTTCACAAAACACAACTCCAATAAAAACCGTAACATTTTTTCACATATCTCATTAAAAAACATTCTAATCAAACTCAAAAACAAAAAGAAAATTGTTTCACACAGCTTAGGTAAAAGCTGAAGAAATAAAACAGATAATGTATTTATCACAAAAAAAAAATCGTTTGCACAGAAAACTTTTTACATTTTGAAATAATTAGGTATATCTTGGTTGCTAGGTGACAAAGTCAGTAGAAAATTAAATAGCATTTTATCAAACAAGAAACACAAAAAATTGCAATCCTACTGCATAAAAAAATACAGTATAAGATTTTTCTGCTATAATTTATCAATAAATGTAGTTATCACTATCACGCTTTCTTAGGTGCGTTTACAATTATGTAAATACGTAGCAACTATAGTTGTCGTTCAGTCTGTCGGTCCGTCTGTCTGAAAAATTTAATAAAAATGGGATCTATAGTTCAATTACAGGGACAATTATCAAAAATATTTCATTGCATTACGGCCGATGGAAAAAATGTTTCTAAGTGCATATTAATGATGTTACACTCCTTCGAACATAATAAAAATTGATATGCACCTAAAGTCTAGGGGAGGCACCTAAAGTTTAAAAAAAATTGTTGGAGGTTTCGGGGATGTATTCCTTAGAACGCCAATCTTCTACCAAGTGAGCCATTCTGGACGAATCTGTTTCCAATTAACCCAGATAATCTTTAATGATTACGGCATGTGGTTTGATATTTGAATCAGTTTAACAGGATAAATGGTGGGTAATTTTTAGAGCTGCAATTAATTATGGATGTTTATTTTTAGTCATTTGGAAAATGGTTGTAGTGCTCAGTCTAGAGATAACTAAGACATATCTGAATCTTTGTGATTTATGCAGTTTATACATTTTCTAATTGGTCCATGTTTTATCCATTCCGTATGTAATATATGCCTCTGTTATTACGTAAGCAACGTTTCTTTTTCTTTGCTATTTTTTTTAAACAAAATGTGCACTAATCTACTATTTTCAGTTTACATTCATTAGAAATGAAATACTTCTGTTCCTACCACAAAAAAGAAACAAATTAAAAACTACAAAAAAAAAAAAAAAAAAAAAAAAAAAAAAAAAAAAAAAACTCAAAACGAAATTGAGATACTTCTTTCAAACAAATTGCATTTAAAAGTACATACTTATTCTATACGGTGGTGTAAAAAATGAAAATATATGATATTTAAAATTTTAAATACCGAAAATTGTAAAAATGAAATTTCATTTAAAATTTGTTTATAATGGGTCCAGGAATATTAATGTTTAATCCATGGCGCACGGAATAAATGACTCTATTATTACGTAGGCCGCGTTTTGATCCTCTTTTTTTAAATATAGAATTTTGTTATAAGCCTAAAGTTTTGGTCTTTAAAAATATCCTTTTCTAAATGGTCGTTGTAATTTTTTAAATTACATTTTGTTCTCTTTTAATATTTTTATCGATTCTACAGTTAACTTAACATTAAACTTTGATTTTCCCGATACAAGTTGTGACCTCAGTTTAAGACGTACTTTTCCATTTAAGATCAAATCAAGATTTAAATTTAATATGCACTAATTTTTAGAAATGACAAATTTAGTAATGACAATAGTCATTTTTTGTAATTTCATGTATGGAGAACAAAAGTTAGTTTATAGAAAACAAAGTAACATAACAAATTTCAATATCGAAGTGTGCATATCGGTTGATAAAGGAGGTTTATCTCATAAAACAAACGAAAATATAATTCTAATACAATGTATTTATTAAAAGAATTTATTTACAATTCTTTTTTTGTAGAAAATATTATGTTTTAAAATGCAATTCATAACTGAAACATTTTACAATTTGTTTTTATACACTCTAGTGAAAAATCGATATATCGATAAGTTTAAAAACTATTTATTATAAACATGCATTTTGAATTTTCATTTTTTGTAATTTCATTTACAGAAAACAAAAGTTAGATACGTTCACTTAATAAAATGTTTAAACTTTCAAATAAAGATAAGAAAAAGCTATTCCGATAACATTTTTTTCAAAGATCGTTTTTTAGTAATTCTTTTATTGAAAATATCTTACTCTGTTTAATATAATATTTATAATTTATTCTTTCCTAAATTTTATTTTAATATCAAAGAAAAACATTTGAAGTGTTTTCGCTTTAATAAATTATTTCACTGTTATTTTTTTATGCATTCTTCTATATTTATATCTATATTATATATTTGCTTTCATGATGATTTACTGAGCTGCAAATTTTATTTATTGTTTAATCCTGAAAACATTTAATTTTATTTTATTTCTATAAAATTCCCGTTGGAAACTATTTTTATTATATGATTAAAGTTTCTTTTGTATAAAATTTAATTTCTTTCTTCAAAATGTGAAAAAACTAACAGAAATATTCCAGTACATTTAAAAATTCGAATCAAACTCATAAAAATAAAATTACTATCCATTATTTTAGAGAATAACATGAAAGTCCTAGAATAAATTTAATACTCATAAGATGATTTAAATTAAGTACTTTAACTTTACTTAAAAAAAAACTGTTAACTTTCAGGGATATAAAATGTATGATATATTTTAATATTTTCATAGCACATTCGTCTATCTCCGTTTTTCTAGGACCCTGGGGAGTACACTCTGCTATGGGTGTATTTGGGGATTCGCTATCCCAGCAATATTTTAGCAGACAAAACTTGTGGAAACGAACAAGTCGGCCCAAAAAATAATATTACCGGATAACAAACTCCTGAAATACAGCCAGCAGCGCGTGAAAGATAGATGTACATTGCGTATCTATAGATTTATTTAGGAAAAGTGAAAGGAAAAAAATCTTATCATATAAATTTATTTTAAATTAAGAGAAATTCGAAAATACTCTTCTACTAAAAAAGGAATAAAAATGAAAAAACGCACCCACGGATGAAACACACAGTAGTTTAACATGCGTAGAATACAACTTTATTTTTTGAGGATTATTGACATACTTGAATAGGTGGCCACCTTCATAATCAAAACAGATGAAATTATCAATACAGATGTAATTCGCTCAATACAGGAATGACAGGAAGTGATGAAATTATAAATGCACCGAAAAATTGGATTCACAAACTATCTTGGCTCAAAATCATTCCTAAATTAACATTTGCTGACAGTTCTTGCACTTTTAAAGTTCCCAACGTATAGTCCATGAGCTGCATTTCGTTATACCAAGCGAAACCGGACTGGATGATCTCACTCCATCGCTCCACAAAGCTAAGCATTGACTCCTCAAAGATGAACCACTTCGGAGATTGGGAATTCCTGGTGATACACTCTGAAGTCGAAACTGCCTGAATCTAAATTTTAGAGGTGAAGCTCTTGTTCCGGCGTTGGTAAGATGGACAATCAATAATACCAGGGGCAGTGGATGTTGCGAGAATGATCACGAGGTGTAGATGTTCTGAAGATTCATCTTGCATTCAGCAATGGTGGTTTCTGGACATCGTAAATTGTTAATATTAGAGCTGGAGGCATTCACCAGAGTTATCCTCTTTAGAAAAAAAAATGCGTTGATTTTAGGCCTCGTTTAGAGAAAGAAAAAAATTTCAGAGTTATCCTCTTTAGAAAAAAAAATGCGTTTATTTTAGGCCTCGGTTAGAGAAGAGAAAAAAAAAACGTGCAGCTTCCTATCTTCCGTCAAAAAGAATTCCTCCCTCGGCCAGCGGCCGGGGAGCGACGTACGACCTATTACCGAGCTCTCTCCACCAGAAGTGTCAAATAAATCAGAATATCACCGTCCTCCTCTGTGCGGCGTTCGCGTGCCCAGCCAATCAGAATCTAGCATCACCCGACGCTAGGAATGATCCAGAAATAAAACATGCGTCATCAAGGGATGGACGCGTGGATTCGGCGGGAAATTCGTACCGACGAACCTTCTAGAACATGGTCGAACATTCCCAAATCCTGATGACTCATTGATCTAGGCTGCAAGAGGGACTATGACAAAATGGCGATGCATGAATTTGAGAAAAACCGCGATCTTCATAAAAAAATACAGAGATTAAGCTTAATTTTTGAAATAGCATAAATTGCGAAATATATGCTTAAAAGACCGGGCGATTACATGAAAATGATTTATATTTAAAATTAAGACTGATTAATATAATTTTAAGAATGAATAATTAATAATAAAATAATTTAGAAAAATAATATTTTGTATATTGCTATTATGTCAAATAGGGAAGCTGCGATGCTTAAATTGAAAATACTGGATTTATAAGATATATTAATGAAATTATGGAAAATTAAAATTACTTTTTTTGAAATGACTATTAATTAATTAACTTTTCCTAAAATAATGATCTGAATTTTTTGAGAATAAAAATATAATCTGAAAATCATCTACACATCCTAGCACACTCGCGTAGGTATGTTTTTATACTTTACTACATGAGGACTATAAAATGTATTTTACGACGTCATTACAAAAACGTAAGCTTATTTAATAAAAATGTAAAACAATGCAATCTTCTGCGTAGAAATTTATGTACACTGCTCAACATTGAAAATGAAACACCAAGAAGAAATGGTCAGAAAGTGATGAAATTTGGGGGAAAGACAGAGATAACAAGGAGCATTAACTGATCTTTATTTCAAAATGATAGTCAGAATATAGAACGAGAACGGCGTCGGCTCAGTAGGAAGTAGGACCACCGCGAACTGCGATGAACGAAGAAACACGTCAAGGCATAGATTCAATAAGGGCGTGGATGGTGTCCTGAGGGATCGCTTTCCATTCCCTTTCAACCATTTGCCACAGTTCATCTTCTGGACGAGGCAGGGGCAGAGTCCGCAAAACGGCGTCCAATCACATCCCACACATCCCACACATGTTCGATTGGTGACAGATCAGGAGAGTACGGTGGCTAGGGTAGCATCTGTATACCTTGCAGATCATGTTGGCACATGCGAGCACTGTGTGGTCGGGCGTTATCCTGCTGAAAAATTGCATTAGGCTGCCCCTGAAGGTAGGGGATTGCCACTGGCCGCAGTACATTATCCAAGAATCGTTGGGCCGTCATAGTGCCCTAAATACGAACTAGAGGTGACATACAATTATACATAATAGCGCCCCAAACCATTATGCCACGTTGTCGCGCGGTGGGGCGTTCCACAGTTATTGCCGGATTTGATCTGTCTCCACGTAGATGCCACACGCGTATGCGGCGACTGTCACTGGATAAACAGAAGCGTGACTCATCTGAGAACGCGACGGTTCGAAATTCTGCCATCCAAGTCGCTCTAGTCCGGCACCATTCCAAATGTTGGCGTCTATGCTGTCGAGTCAATGGCAGTCTTCTTAACGGACGCCGTGAGTGCAGGCCATGTTCAACCAATCGACGGGAAATGGTTTTGGTCAACACGGAAACATCCAGGTTATCTTGTACATGCTGCAGAATCGAGGTACAAGTGACTTGCGGGCCCGCCACAGCTTGTCGGTGCATGCGTCAATCCACGCGTGCTGACGTCACTCTGGTTGCACCTGCACCCCTCAATCTTGCAACATTTCCTTGTAGAGATTCCACCATAGATTGTACAGAATGTATATTTTAGTATATATTTCATAGATTCATGTCAATTTTATTATGTTCTAAAGACTGTAACACATTAAAATGCACTTGAAATTATTTTTCCTATTGGACATATTGTATGGGATATTTTTGTTTCTACATGTAATAAATCTATATATCCATTCAATTGTGAACTTTTTCCTCTGTTATATGTGATCGGATCAAATTGATCTACGGACGGACCAAACAACAACTATAGGGGCTATATATTTGCATAATTACGAACTTACCTTAAAATCTGAAATATATAGAAAAAACTGTCCCACACGTGATCTCGAATTGTTCATAAAAAGATTTTAAAACTCCACATTTTTACCCTAGTCTTATGTAATCTGCCCGTTTTCAGGGTTATACCATAAGAAACAGAAAAAATGTCCTGTGCACCCGACATATGAAGGGGCTGTGCAAATATAACGTTATCACTTTTTTGGTAATTTTGGAACCCCTCCCTCTGGAAATGATATCGTTATCAAAGTATATATTTTTTCATATATCGGAATTTCATACAAAATTGGCTACATTTATTTTTCGCATACTTTATTAATTCAAACCAAGAGAAGTCAATAAAATATTGTTTCATATAACACTTAAAAGAAATAGTTACGATTTAAAAGTATTTGTAATAATTCTTTGTTGAAGAATGCTTTCAATAGTATTGAAGTCTTGTTGACTTGCTCCGAAAGAAGGAGCGATGGGTGTGTGTGGGTGTGGGTGGGGGGGGGGGGTAGAAATAAATTCTTATGAACAAAGCAAGTAGACAGCATTCTTTCTCTCTCTCTTTTATTCATTAGTAAACACAAGCTTCACTTCAAATATACTTTACGTATGGTTTCTCTAACTGCGATTATATACGTATTACGCACATGGAGAAGAATACGGTTTTGTTCTGATTTAGATGTCGTAGTATTCCATAAATTAGAATTAAAAGATTTTTAATAATAAATTTTCATAAAAATATAGAACCGACTTAAAAAAGATAACATGCTATTTTGAACCAAAAATCTTGTTATAAATAAAAAGAGAAAATTTTGATTGGATCAAAAATGATATCTATATAAAAAGACAACCCCCCTGCCCCCTAGCGATAGCTTAAGATATCATGCACCAGACTCCTCCTCCCCGCTAAAATGATAACGTTATATATGAAAAGTCTCTAAATTGCTGTATCTATTAACTTATAAGTTGTTAAAATATAAACTATATGGGGCTTGGGCACATTGGTACGGTTTTTTTCAAAAAAAATTTTGGTGTCCAGAAAATTGAAAATTTTTATATAGTGTTTTTACGTATAATTTAAATAAAATCTAAAAAAGTCATTTGTATCAATGTGCCCCATCCCCGGGGCAGATTGATACACTTCAAGGGACACTCTGATACTTTTGGAAAATATGGAGACAAAATAACACCAATGCATATTTTTCATAGAAAATGAGTTAGCAAACCATTTTATATTTATTTATAGAAATTCAAATCATCCACAATTTATTTGTACGCAATATTAAAGCAATCAAAATTAAATGTATAATGGTTTGATGTTTTGACTGTTCCTTGTCTGATTGTTAGCAGTGGTAAATTTGTCCTATCTGGCATTTAAACCCTTGCATTATCTTATTTCTTAGGAAAGATAAAAATTACCAGGCTTTCTGTTTATAAATCGGTTTATAAACTGAAAATAAAAGATAATTATATTAAAAATTCTGTTTATAATATAATTATCCTTTGCTGTGCTGCAGCTTGTTTCGTTTATTTCTCATGTTATTCTCATTCTCATTTTAACATTTCTCATGTAAAAAAAAAAAAAAAAAAAAAAAAAAAAAAAAAAAAAAAAAAAAAAATTGGAGAATCGATAGAAATTTAAGATTTGCGAGGCTGCCGTCTTTTTTATTTTTTAGTTCTTCTAGCTGGTGGGTGAATTCCTATGTCTTCTGTTTGTATAAATGCCATAAAATTTTCTAATATAAAAATTAGAGCTATTTCACATCAGTAAAAGCTAATATTAGAAATTTTTTGAAGGGAAAGATTGTTATTAATTATAAAAAGAAGTTTTCTTATACGTCCATTAAAAACGTTTCAAAAAATATATATTAAAATATTTAATTGCTAAAGCGAATGTCAAATACTAATAAAATATATTAAAAGATCTTAAAAATTTGACATGTTTCGATTGAATTTACTCAATCATAAAATACAAATAAACACAAAGATGGAAAATGACAAAAAACTGTTACAAATGAAATTTAAAAATAAATAAAAATCACGCGCGTTATATTTTAATCATGTTTCACATTGCTTAATTCTAATTTTCAAATTGTCTAACAATTCAACCCAAATATTTGGTATTTGAAATGACAGGGAGTCATTGCAGACCATTGAGCTTCTGACGTAAATTTCAATAGATTCTGTAATAAAAAGTTGCAAATAAAAATTTGACCTATAAATTAATCTACTTTCATTAAACAAAATATCTATGTTTTCTATTTTATTTAGCCTTGATAATGCGGTTTTATCTCTATTAAATTTTATGTTTTGCAATGTGTTCTTTACATCTCACTTTACCTAACAATTACCTAATTATTTACCTAACAATTAAGAATGAGGAATTGATAAACAATAGATTTACTTACCCGGGGGAGTATTATTTTGGGTTGAAAATACTAGAAAAGTTGTATAATAGATTGCAATTGTATTGTAACTCAAATTTTCTTTTGACCTATGAAAAAAAAATCACCTGTCTCATTTCATCAAACTACTGAACCATCCCAGGATGTTCTGTGCGTAGTTGTGTACACTAGCATCACTTTTTGGAGCTGTTGTGAAAATTCCTGTTATGACCTTGTGAGCAGTAAATGGGTGTATCAATGTACCCCATGTATCAATGTGCACCAGCTTCCCTTACATAAAAAAGTCTAGATTTTCATATCAGTAACGTTGTTCTAATTTGAGGATAAAATACCATTGTTAAAAAAGCGGAAACAGTAGAAAAGCTTCCCACACGTCATATAAAATGACCTTAAATAGCAATTCAATTCGCTTTGAAAGTGATTTTTAAAAAACTTAAAAGTATTTTAGGAAAATTTGATTACATTCCTGTTTCTTTATTCTTTACTGCACCACATGCCGTATCTGGCACATAACTGAAAACATTATAATGAATAATATACCATTGTTAAAAAGCAGTAATAGTATAAAAGCTGCTCACACGTCATATGAAATGACCATGAATAACAATTCAATTCGCTTTGAAACTGATTTTTAAAAAACTTAAAAGAATTTTAGGAAACTTTGATTACATTCTTGTTTCTTAATTCTTTACTGCACCACGTGCCACATCTGACACGTACCTAAAATATTATAATATTTATTACGTGAAATGAATTCGGCGAATATAATCTGTGTTCTTGTTCAGGCACAGTCCGAAGAACACTTATTTTATTCATTTCAGATGATTGCACAAGACAAAAATTAGAATTATTCTTTCGGAATCAAAAGAAATTTCGATCAAGTTATTAAAATATAATTTATTTTCATTATTTATATTGAAACAGAAAATTATTGCTATTAAAAACGTTGAAAATTTTAAGCTTATAAGATTAATTATTTTAAGTTCATTTAATTAAAAAAAGTAGCAATACAATATCATAAAACCCCAATTTTGTACTCTTGGCAGAACCATAAAATGTTAAATTTTAGTTGAAAATCTGAAATTTATTTTATTATTTATTTTCTGTTTTTCCGATTGTTAGACAAATATAAAGATTTTAAATATTTTATCCATAAAAAAACATTGTACAATAAAGGGTTAAATAGCAATTTTTTTCTTTCTTTCTTCAGGTTATGAATGAATAAAATTTTGTCCTTGAGGAGAAGCTCAATGATTCATATAAAAATTGAGACATAACACACCTCATCTCAACACTGTAGAAAAAACCCTTTAAGATTAATTTTTTTAAAGAAACTTATAAAACTGGGATTCTTAGAATTTTTATAAAGCTTTAATAAAAAAAAAAAGCAATAAATATACATCTGCACTATAAATCAAAAAACCTGAAAGATTACTACGAATGCTTTAAGGAACTGAGATGCATAGAATTTTTTTCTATAATTGCAACCCACATTACAGATAGAATTGTAGTAAAATATGTGTAGTTTTAGTACATTTGTTTGTAAAGCTGTAGATGTCTGTTGCTTTAGAATAAATATAGATTTACTAATTTTTCTATGTAGAATACAGATAAAAGTTTAGTAACAATTCATAATTCTGTAAATTTTCATCTGTAGCATTATAGATCTTTTTTTTAACACTGTTATATTTAGAAAATTTTATATTTTGTTTGTGAATGACGACTTTTTTTTTTTTTTTTACACATTTATATTTTATTTATATCATGAATAAAATTTTCAAAGAACGAATATAAAAATTATTTGATAAACGATATTCTTAATCTAAGTCATTTAAAAAAATTGCTATTAATATTTAAATAGTAAATAAAATATAATTAAAATTTTTCAAACTTTCAATGCTTGTTAAGGAATGAAAGGAGAACTGATCTTAAAGAAATATTTATCAAGATAATGCCTTTACTGAAAAAAAGATTAAATACTTATACATGATAAGAAAAAAAATGTTACAAATACAGGATTCTAACATTAATACATGGATTCTAAAGATCAAATAAATTCCACAAATTATATGAATGATATGAATACGACAAATCAGATGAAAAGATATTCTATTAACAACTTTTTTTAAAAATGAAATGGTTTTCAATAGATTTTTTTTCGAAATCGTATTGCCCATATAATTAATGAATTAGAGAATTTTCCCCAGAAAAATAAAGAAGCGCAAAAGGTAAAAGGAATAGGTTTCCATATCAATATTGAATTGAATTCTGTGCAAAATAACAATCTACGATGACATGGGAAATTATATTAAACTAGTATATAACCCTGTCAGAAATGACGGAATTTTCACTTACATTACATTTTCACAATACTTCATACAAACAAACAGAATGAAGATTTATTATTGAAGAGTTTGTATTGTATGGTTTGGTTTGGTTTATTTTTGTCGTCCGATTATCTGCGCTAGGGATATAGGACCAGGGGGGAGTGCCCTTCGTGGGGGTCTTTCTAAAGGAACCTAATCCGTATTTACGCAAGGTTCGAAGAAAATCACGAAAACTCCGAACGGTTAGGCCGACAGCCGCGATTGGGTTCGAACCCAGCACCTGCCGTCTACCAGTTCAGAGGTCCGTACCTCTCGGCCACTGGTGGGGCAGTTTGTATTGTAAAAAAGCACATTTTATAGAAATGATGATTTTTTTTTTTTACATGATATTTAGTTTGTGAACAAATTTTAATTTCAAAAGAAATAAACAAATAACCGTATTTATTACAATAATAATAATTATTATTAGCAAAATAAAATTCGAATTCTGGAGATTACACAAAGCATTAAAATTAAATATTGAAGATTTTTAAATTTTAAAATACATTATTTTTTTTATTAAAAGTATGATTCGGCTCGGCTTCAGTCATGGGTATATGATAGATTTTTAGTTCGATGCTTTTAGGCATCGATTACGAAGCTTTGTCTTTTGTTTTTAAATTTGGATTTAGCACCATGTATACGCAGTTAATATAAACAAAACAACTTTTTTTTTCAAATAGTAGTTTTTTATAGAAAATAGCAGGAGCAAGAGGCATTGATTTAAATCTAAATAATTTTGTTAAACTTCATTTATGCAACTTTAAAAATTCAATCCGTAAATTATAAAGAAAAATAAATATTATTATTTCTTTTGTAAAATTTTAAATTAAATGTACCAATTTTTAAAAGCTTAGACTCTATCGAATTCGAAATTTGCTTGCATTGTAAAATAAATTTATATTTTTTTGTCAAATGGCATTTAAATGTAAGGAATGTATAATATCATGTGATAAATATATTTAGTACATCAAAGCAGATAAAATTCTTATTTAAGTGCATGTGAAAAAATTATTTTTAGTTATATGAATGCAGCCATGATAATATCTTAAATATCCATTAACTTGAAGGGGGAAAAAGCTTATTTTATTTATAACAGAAAACAAAATTAAAAAAATTAAACGGACAAATGCTAGCATCTTAAAAAAAATTATTAAACTAAATTTAAATTCAAATCCGCAACCGCTGAGTAGCACAATGGTTTAAAAACATGTTTAAGAGTCATCTGTTAGTTCATAGATTGCAGCACTAAAAAGTGTGAGATGAGAGCAAGACGGCGCCTCGAGTCCATAAAATACAATAGTACTATTAAATGATAAAAAACTTATCAGTTCAAATTTCCGCTGATATCTTTATATATTATAATTTAGTATCATATACATGTTTTATACGAAAATATGCTGAACAAACATTATTTCAAGTGGAAGAAATTTTAAAAGTATCATTTTATCATCGGTTTTTTGATAAGCCTAACGTGGCGTTTAACTACAGTGGATTCCCAGAACAGAATGGTTCGTCCCGGAGCCGTTCCTACAGTTTTCTCAAGTCGCATTTTATTATAAGTAGATATCCGTGGAATATAATAAAAGATTTTGAAAATTGAATACCTATACTGTTAAATTTATGTGGTATTGCATTTAAGTGTTCAATTCATTATTAGTTTAAACACATGGAAATAGCTTGCTTTTAAAATATTATATACTGTAGGAATTAGATTTATCACATTACATCAGTGAGATTTATATAAATTTATACAATATTTATACAAAAAGGATTTTACAAATTTGAAAAAAATCTAGTAACCAAAAAAGAATTCTAGCCACCAATAAAAAGTACTCTCCACCTTCTCGTCCTCATGCCATTGATTCGTAGAAAGCGAAAAAAGTTTTTTATGAATTGACCTAGAAAAAAAAGTATAATTATTAATTAGCACTATTAGTTACATAATTTAGAATAGTACATATTTTAAAAACATAACATCACTCATACGCAAGAAAAAAAAATAAACATCTCAACAACAGTAAGTTTCGCAAGAGAATCAAAATAAAATTCGCATATTTTTACTGCAACATGACATTATAGCATTTTGTTCTCAATGCAGCAGGTAAAACATTGTATAAGCATAAAAACGTTAGGATTGAAGACGTAGATGAATTTTGAGCATTGCACAGTTTTTCCCCCGTACAATTTGCCCTCCTTCTATGGTTACGAATGGACACATAGCCTAATAAAATACTTCCCATGATGATTGTTAGATATAGGCGAAGTTTACATGATGTAATATTGTGACAACGCAAGAAACTTTGAGGTATGAATTAAAATAAATAATTACTATCCAATAATGTATGTGCATGTGCCGCTTTCAGTTTTGTGCATTTATTTTGCTAAAAAATATTTTAATTATAAAATAATTATGCAAGTAACAAATTTAACCAAAAATATTTTTTTACTAATGACACTATAGAAAGAACAGTTAAAAAATAAAATAAAAACAAGCCTGTTAATCTGTGGTAAAAAAAAAAAAAGATAAAGAAGAGGGGGACACATATGAACAATGTTTACATTTTAAACTATTTCTCAAAATTTTTATGAGAAATTGAAATAAAAATTGAATTATAGGAATATACGTACCTTGTTTGTACTTTTTATTGCATTTATCAAGAATTTCTAACTCATATCATCATTTTAAAAGTTGTCTAAAATTGTTTACATGTGGCCCGGAGGCGGGATAGTTGTGAACATACTTGGGACACATGTGAGCACATGCATATAAAAAGAGTGGTAAATGCGTAAGTAAATAGTAAAAAAGGTGTATAAGAATTGTGATAAAAACTAATAAGTTGCTCTCTTTCTAAATGTTTGAATAATTTATAAATGTTTCATCATATACAGGAAATTATTTGTGAAATTATACGTTAATATGCCTACTGCCTTTGAGTCAAGCATAGCAAAACTGTATTACTTTAATATGATTTTTTTAATAATAATGTTAATGTGTTTTTATCTTTTACTAAATGTTATGCAATGTGTATATTAAAACTGTGTATTATGATTTTAAGCCACAACTTTTAATTCTTCCAATACAGTAAAACTGCGAAGGTATCTTAAAAAAATTAATTGATAGCTAAGCGTTTGATAAGGGTAATTAAATTTTAAAGTAACAGAAAATGCATTCACAAGCTTAAAAAATATAATTGTGAACTGTTCACATCTGACCCCATACGTTCTGTTCACAACTGCCTCATTTGCCAACTTATAAAAATATAAATGCATATTTAATTTAAATAAGGAAACAAAATTATATTTTACGCTTATTTAATTATTGCCACTATGACTGTAATGCTGATAGTCTAGTTTTAAATGAATGAACTTTCATTTCAATATGTTCATTTGTTCCATGATCACACATACATGCAATGCATCAGATGGTGCACGTTTGAACTGGGGGCACCTTTGAACATTCTAAATATTTTCCTTGAAATATATTATTTTCGAAAAATGTATATGGCGTTGCATCATTACTACTTCAATGCAAGTAGTATACAAAGCTGCACCATTTTTTATTAACAATACTGTCAAAACAGGTATGTATTTTTCTCTCTCTGGAATCTAAACTTAAGAAAAAAAAGTTGTAAGATTTATATTTATAGTTTTGTATCCCTAAAACTTTAATGTATTGTTCAATACCTAAATAAAGATATTAGCTTTAGTTTATGAACTTAGATTTATTCAATTTCTTCAATCGAATTGAATAAACCAGTGTAATGTTGAACTGCCTGTGATGTGGCACCTTTGAACAGAAAAGTTGGGGCACCATTGAACAGCGAAAAACTACTGAATAAACGGGTGATAAATAATAATTGGAAACATTTAAACAGAACATTTAAAACTTCAAAAGAAATAGTTGTTAATGTATCTAAATATTCTTATTACTGATTTTTTTTATGTGAAGAGAGGTTAATTAATAATATCAAAGAACATTTACTTATACTGTTAAGAATTTTCCTTGCTGCACTCATAGATTCCAACCTCTCGATGTATCAGTGATAAGAAGTTTCAAATCTAAATTGATGTTCCCATTCATTTATTGGATAATTGCAAATCCTGGATACACAATAATGATTCGTGACTTAGCAGGTTTGTCTAAACCTTTACTTTTTCCTATCATTATTTCTGGTTTTCGTGATGAAACGGAATTTTTTAACAGGTTTTTACATAAAAAGAGTAAATGAAAAATTTAAATTTTCCAGAAGTTTGAGAAATCACTTTGGTGTATTTCAGAGAAATTGTAAAAAAGTGGGTTTAAGTTTGGTTAAATAATAATAAAAATAAAAAAATTCAATGTAATGGTGTTATTTAATTTTATTCATATTACTTTATATTTCTGTAACATATGCAGATTTTTATGAAAATTTCAATATTTTTATATTTTATTCATTTGTTCAAAGCTGCCACTTACTTGTTCAAACGTACTCCTATATGGGGCAGGTTTGAGCAGAAATCTTTCATCTTCCAAAATCCTCACAATTTATTTAGTTTACTTGGAAAACTTTTTATTTCTCGTTCACATGATGAAGAAAGAACTGCATAGTTTTTATTATGTAATATTTAAAACGCAATAAATATAATTCAAGTAATGAATGAGGAGATTTTCTGAAAAAAATGTTCAAATGTGCCCCTCTCCCACCTATATTCATCCGAAAATGCATATGTCTATTAATTAGTAATCTGAGTGTAACTTACCCAAATGGAGATATCGATCAATATATCTGTCATGTAAAAAATATGACTTTTATATTCCTAAACTAATCGTGTATAGCTATGAACGTTTTGTTTTATATATTTTTTTATTCTTAAAAAATGCGGAAGTGTATTTTTTAAAGCTGAATTTTAAATACCCTGAAATATTCTAAATAGAGAAAGTTCTTTTAAAATACTTGAATTTTGAGTATTTTTAACGATCATTTTTCATAGTATTCTTCTTTTAGAATCTTTTGTGATTATGTAAATTTTAAAACGAACATATTTTGTTGCCAAATAATAAAATAGAATTACTATAATAAATTAATGATTTTTGAACTTCGATAAAATATTTTAAAGCACTAAGAGCATTTCTTTAATTTTAAAATATAAATCTTTGCATTAAGCACGTTAAACACAATTCTCAAACAATTCTCGACTCTTGTGCTCTCAATTGTTCAAAATCTGATTAATAATTATTTAATATTTTTAATTAAATATTTTGAACTAACATTATTTTAAAATAATTCAAAATGTATCAACATTCAAATAAAATTTTTATTCTGGTTTAAAACCCAACACGAATTTTCATATATCAAATTCTAGCGATACAAAATTATGAAAATTACATTTAATAATTAATAAAAGGAATTTAAATATTTTCAACAAATATATTTCTGAAAATACGTAATTTTTAAATATCGAAATAAAATCTACCGGAGTTTCAAATTTCAATGCAATCTAAATTTAAATGTTGTTCAGCTTACTTATAAAGAGTTTTTATTTTTCCATGCAGTTCTCATATTGATATATTTTCGTTCCAAATTTACTTCTTTTTACGTAACATCGCCTATAATTTGGAATAAGAAATGCTATTTTCTATTTACTAGATAAATTCAACTTTAAACACTAATTTAAATTTTAAAATTATAATTGTTACGTTTCAGATAGTAATTTTTATTCTATTTGTACTAAATATTTTAAAAATATACAATAAAAGCTTCTTCAAAGACATAATAAATATAGCTTTCAACATGGATAATAAGCAAAGTTTAATTGGTTAATCTCTGAATTTTTATTGAAAACAAACGAAAAGCAATATCTTTAACGACAAAAGTTACTTGAAAAAGAAAATAGAATCCAAACTGAACGCTAAATAAAAACAAAAAGAAAGAAAAATTCTTCGTGAAACATGAATTATGAACAATGTTCTAGTAGTAAGTAAATCAGAGGATATAAGCTAGAGTCATAAATATTCATGGATATAATATACGCTATAGCTTTTTTTGAGAAATATAAGATATATATAACTTCTTAATAAAACACAGAAGGTATACGGCGTATACCCTCAACAACAATTCTGATTAGGAAACATTTGCAGACATTTTCAGAATATTGTAAGAAAACTTTACCGTTTAATAAAGCATTATATCAGTAAACATCTTGAAAGACGCATAAAGTTATCATAAAACAAGATTCAGCAATCACCATCTACGTTCTGAAAAATAATCCAATTAAATTTTGGATAACTGTACATAATCTATGGATTTGTATGCATACTACATTTTATGTAAAAATTTAGTTCAGTTGGGATACATATAACACAGCTGGAAATTCCCCTATGACAAGTTTCGGCAATAAGCAGGAATGTACTCTAACAATATCCTAAAAATAATATAAAAAAGCAGCAATAATTAAAAAAATGCACACCATAATCTAACATACACTTGTACCTATTATCACTCTACGGGGGGGGGGGGGGGTGAGATTCCATACCAGATATAATACAAAAGTTGAGGGCAATTCGCATTTATTTAAAGAGGACAACTAGATAACAACGATAACATAAAAAAAGTCTTTCTGGCCAGTGCCGGAAGGAAGAGGTAGCTATCATATTCCTTATTTAAAAGAAAGTTATATTATTCAAACATACGACGCACAAATTTGTGGAACACGATTATTGAAGATTATTGATAATATGGATATTGTCCGTGGTTAAATATACAAATTCCGTAAATTAAATACGTCACGCGCTTTTTAAATTGGATATTGTCCGTGATAACGCACAATATCCAAATTAAAAAGATCGTGATATATTTAATTTAATTTCAATAAATATTTATTCGAGTTTTTCATGTTTATTATGTTTGTAATTTTATCTTCTATTTACATTTTGAAGATGACTCGATTAAAAAAGAGTTGAAACATGTAAGTAAAATTTTAAATGTATTTTAAATGTTTTTATTAATACAACAACGTTTTATAAACAAAATATTTCTTTCTTAGATTCTTACTTTTTTGTTGTGGAATATATATTATTAATATTACGATATAGTTTATATCAGCTGGTTTTATTTAAAGGAATTTTTATTTGATCACTAAATTAGGCAATATGATGAAATAAATGTCTGCCATTTTAAAACATCATGATGAGTGAAACTAACCGATGAGTTTGAACGAGATATTAGTAAAACTTGTGCACATGCTTATTCCCATCGACATCGGTGGATATATATGCGAGTGCTATCACAGGCAAATATATTTTTCAAATTATCTCCCACTTTAGAAATTCGAACTGTTATAAATAAGCCATTTTTCAAGATAAAAACAAAAAAAATGCTCTGGAATCCTTGTATCAAGATGAAACACTTTAGAAAGAATCTTTCTTTTATTTCTTTTTCGTTTCTTTCTTACTTTTTCTTTTTTTGTACTTTATTATAAATTAAAAAGATTTTTACAATTTTAAATGGACGCCATTTTGAGACAAGATGGCGGATGAAGTTGACCAACGAAACTCGGTCGAGACATCTGTACGTACTACGTACACGCCAAGTTACATCCAAATCGGTTCATTAATTGTTATCACGTGATAAAAATCAAAGCATTTCAAAATGTGAGTCCCATTAGAATTTAAAAGTGCTATAATTCAGACATTATTTAAGATATAGACGAAACAAAAAATGCTCTGAAATCTTTATAAAAAGGTAAAACACAGAAAAGATAAATCTTTTTTAAATTCTAATTTTTGTGTACCGAATTTTAAATTAATTTTTTTTAATTTAAAATGGTCGCAATTTTGAAAAGTTACGGTGGAAAAATTGGCTAACAAACTCAGTTCAGACATTGGTAGATACTTGTACACACCAAGTTACATCTAAATCGGTTCATATATACGCGTGTTATCACGTGACAAAAATCAGTCAGTTTGGAAATGTCACCCACAGTAGAAATTCCAAGTGCTATAACTCAGCCATTTTTAAAATATAGACAAAACAAAAAATGTTCTGGAATCTACGTATCAAGATCAAACATTTAGAAGAAAAATAGTTTATAATTTATAATTTTTTTACATTTAATATTAAGTTTTATTATTATTTTATTAAATTTAAAAGGCTGCCATTTTGAAAAAATATTTTGGATGAAGCGGGCCAACAAAACTCGGTCGAGACATCCGCATGAACTAAGTACATACCAAGTTACATCCAAATCGGACCATTAATAAGCGTGTTGTCACGTGACAAAAAACAGATAATTTCAAAATACCAGACACAGTAGAAATTAAAAGTACTATAACTCAGCCTTTTATTAAGATATAAGCGAAACAAAAAAATGCTCTGGAATCTTTGTATCAAGGTAAAACACATAAAAGGTATATCTTTTTTAATTTCTAATTTTTGTGTAGCTAATTTAAAATTTAATATTTAAAAAAAAATTAATAGGCTGAATTTTTGACACAAAATGGCGGATGAAAATGGCTAACGAAGTCGGTTCAACACATCATTATATACTATGTACATACCAAGTTACATCCAAATCGGTCATAAATATGCCTGTTATCACGCGACGAAGATCAGACTGTTTGACAATGTCAGCCACCCTAAAAATTCAAAGTGCTATAACTCTGCCATTTTTTAAGATACAGACAAAACATGCTAGTCGTTAGAGTGCATCGTAATACTTACTCAAAACATCTGACATGTACTATAAATTATTGTTGGTGATATATTTTGGCGATAATTTTTTGATCGACTGAATAATATGCGTAAAAAAGGCATCCTTATAGCTCCAAAAACGATGATTATATTTAACAATTTATTGCATTGGGTTAAACGTGTCATTTCCAATTAAAATATATCTTTGAATTGAAATTTGAAGAAAATACAAGGTCATGAAAATCGAAGAGAGTGGAAAATAGGAATACAAACACCTAGGAAACAAATTATCCTACCGATTCGTTTTCAATGCAAAATTTGCGGTATTTTATTTTTTATTTATTTATTTTTTTACATCCAAGCCTTAAAATAATACATTTCGGAAAATTTTATGTAACTTTGATCGGAACGAAACTTTCGATAGTCCAAAAAAATGTTTGGGATAATCAAAGTTACTGATACTAAATAAGCTTCTTCCCATTATTACATACGAAGTACACCAAATTTTAAGTTTCTATCTCAATTAATTCCGAAGATAGAGTGTTTAAAGGCAGACAGGTACACAGACAGACGGACGGCAAACTTTTATTTCTAAAAATATGTTTTTTGAAATCTCCAGTGTCTGAAACGTGTGAATTCGTCAATAATTTTTTTTCAATTTTCAAAACAATTCCAAGATTTACTCTATACTACGTATGATGAATAAGTAATAATGTATTTTATGCACAGAATAGATAAATGGACAGCATAATACTGTATTTTGAAGTACTACATCTTTTTTAATGCAGATACTTTTAATGAATACATATTTTGTCATAGCCTTAGAATTTTAAAGACTTTCTTATTTTTTTATAAAACAACAGAACCTTTATGTAAACTATTGCTAGAAAAATGTATGCTTTATTAAAGTGTTCATTTTTTTAATAAAAACATGTCAAAATTACGAAATATTTTACAATCAAAAGGTAAAGAGGTCTACTGTTTTTGACGATAGTTGAATATACACGTTTATTAAATTGTATGAATACAATAGACTTTATTATTTTCAGAAATATATTTTGTACCCATTGGTAGAAATATAAATAAAACACAAATTGAATAAAACTGACATATTTCGTAATAATGCATAAACATGAGAAATCTACAAGCAGATGTAATTAATCTTTAGGCTTTAAAGTAAACTGAACGTCTTACGCGGTGGCGTGACCACATTCATGATTAAATACAGTTTAATACCAAGATTCAGTTTGATTTTATGTTTTCTATTACAGATTAGATTGCAAGTTTGATAACACGTTATTTATTATGTTTCTCCATTGCACGATGTTTCATAAATTTTAAATAATTTCATTGGCTATTACATATAACTGCAAGTAATTGATGTTTTAATCTTAATAATAGATCACAGAATTTAGTCAGAATTTAAATATTTTATTATTGCTTGAAACTCATCTAATGTATAAAGCAATTTGTCATTGAATAGAAAAATGACTGGATATTTATTCTGACAATAATCAAACACATATTATAATGTAAATAAAAACATTATATTTCATTATTTCAAAAGCATATTATACATACTTTTTAATCGATTTAAATCGATATAGGTATAAAAAAGACATATGTATTTGAGGGATTTCTAACAGTTAGTAAACATGAGAAATTTACAACAAGTAATCTAACTTTGTTTGTAAAATAAATTATAGTATACGATAACATGATCTATTACGTATATATAACTTACTTACACTACAATATGTTTGATGGGTAAATAATAATGTACTTTATACATAGAATACACAAATGGACAGCATAATACTGCATTCTGAATTATAAGTCCTACATCTTCTTTAACCCAAACAATTTTAATAAATATTCATATTTTTCACAACATTATAATTTTATAGCCTTTCTTATTTTATTATATAAAACAACAGAACGTTTATATAAATTATTATTAGAAAAATTGTACTCTATTAAAGTATTCCTACTTCCAATACAAACATGTCTAAATTACGAATTATTTTGCCATCAAAAGGTAAAGAGATCTGCTGTTTTTTGACGATAATTGAATATACACGTTTATTTAATGGCATGAAATTAATAGACTGTTTGATTTTCAGAAATATATTTTGTACGCATTATTAGGAATATAAGTAGAACAGAAATGGATTGAAATTGACATATTTCATAATAATGCATAAACATGAGAAATCTACAACAATATGTAATTAATCTGTAGGCTGCAAATTAAATTGAAGGTCTTACGCGGTGACGTGACCACATTTATTATTAAATACAGTTTAATACCAGGATTCATTTTGATTTTATGTTTTCGACCGCACCTTAGATTTGCAAGCTCGATAACACATTATTTATTATATGTTTCTCCGTTACACGGAATTTCATAAATTTTATAATTTTATTGGATATTAAATTTAACAACAGCGTAATTGGTATTTTAATCTTAATAATAGATCACAGAATTTATTCAGAGTTTTAGTACTTTATTACTGCTAGAAATTCATCCAATGTATACAGCAATTTGTCAATGAATAGAAAAATAACTAGATATTTATTCCGACAATAATCAGATACATATTTTAATGTATTTGAAAGCATTAGATTTTATGGTGTCAAAAGCTTATAATGCACATTTTAACCGATACAAGTATAAAACAAACACACTGTATTTGAAGGATTTGTAATAGTTTGTAAACATGAGAAATTTACTACAAGTAATCGAAATTTTGGTTGTAAACTAAATTATATTATACGATAACATGATCTACTAAGTATATATAACACAATACCCTGTTTTTATTAATCTTTTTACAATACACCAAACACGAAATTCCGGACGAATCTGGGGGACTAATTAACTCAGCTAATATTTATTGATTACAGCATCAGGTCTGTTATCTGAATCGGCTCAAGAGGAAAAATGGAAGGTTATTTTTGAAAATACAGTTATTTACGGTTATTTTTTTTAATGATTTGAAAAATCATTGTTCCTTTCTAGATGTATCTGAATCATTGCAATGTCTGTATTTTATTGGTTTTCTGAATGGTCCATGTTTAATCCATCACGTACGTAATATACGACTCTATAATTACGTAAACCGCATCTTTATATATCAACAAAAAGATACAATAATCTACTAATTTAAAATAGCAAATAAAGCCTTTGTGCACATATGTTTAAAGATAGAAAACCAACGAATATAAATGCACAAATAAAGTGTGAGAAGGTAGCAAATAGCTATTTGGAATCTACTAACGAAATAGCTATTTGCTACCTTCTCATACTTTATTTGTGCATTTATATTCGTTGGTTTTCTATCTTTAAATCTACTATTTTTCCTTTACCATAAACAGAAATGGAATACTTCTGTTTTCTCAATAACAAAAAAAAAGTATTAAGAACTTAAAAAAAAAAAAAAAATCAAAATGAAATTGAAATGTTGTCAAGAAAATTGCATTTAAAAGTACATATTTTTCCTATACGACGGTGTAAAATTTGAAAATGTGCGATGTTCAGAATTAAAAAAAAAAAAAATTGCAGTACCGGAAATCGTAAAGCTTAAATTTCATTCAAAATTTATTTATGATATGCTTAGGATTATTAATGTTTATTCCATGGCGTATGTAATATAGAACTCAGTTATTACGTAAGCCAAGTTTGATAAATATAAAAATGATGTTTATTATTAATTTTTTAAAATATAGAATATATAAATAGTCTAACATAAAACTAGTCTAAAATTTTAGTCCTCGGATATTAATATTTTTCAAATGGTCGTTATAGTTTGTAAATCACATTTTTATTCCTTTTAAGATTTTCACCAGGCTCTAAAGGTTACTTTGACATTAAAGTTGGATCTTTGAAATACAATTTGTGGCTACAGTTAAATAACTACTTCTCCATATAGAACAAATCATTTTTTAACACGCACTAATTTTTAGCAATGAAGTGTGCATATGGACTAATAAGGACGTTTATCTGATAAAGCAAACGGACATGCATTTCTAATATAAAATATTTCTTAAACGAAACCATTTTCAATTCTTTTCTTTGTAGAAAATATTATGTTTTAACGATACTTAATAAAAAGTCATTTCATACCTGAAACATTTTGAATATTGTTTTTATGCACACTACAGAAAAATCGATATATGGCTATATCTGATATTTATATAATAATATCTGAAAATATTTCCCGTAAATATGTATTTTCAATTTTTATTTTTTGTAAGTTAATTTATAGAAAACAAAAGTTAGATGCACTAACTTAATAAAATGATTAAGCTTTCAAATTATAGTAAGAAAAAGCTGTACCAATAACATTTTTGCTCAGAGATCGTAGTTTAGTAATTCTTTTATTGAAAATATCTATATCTATTTAATATAATATTTCAGATTTACTCTTTCCTAAATTTTGTTTTAACATAAAAGAAAGTCATTTATTATGTTTTCACTTTAATAAATTATTTTACAGTTATTCTTTTTTACGCATTCTTCAATATTTAAATTATACATACATACTTTATTGGTGATTTATTGAGCTGAAAATTTTATTTACTGTTTATTTCTGTAAAGATTTAATTTTCTTTTATTTCCATAAAATTCCCTTTGGAATCTATTTTTATTTTATGATTGAAGTTCATTTTGTGTAATTTTTTTTCTTTCTTCAGAATATATATATATATATATATAAACTTACAGAAATATTACAGTGAATTTAAAAATTAGAATCAAACTCACAAAAATAAAATTTTATCTAATATTTTAGTGAATAAAATAAAAATAGAAAAAAGTATATGTTTATAAGAAGAATTAATTGAAACATTTTGAGTTTAATTTTATTTTAATTGTTAACTTTCAGATGCATAAAATATATAATGTACAGTCACCGCAAAAAAAATCTTGACATTTGCGATTTCAGACGTTTTGTTAAATATCTAAAAATATACATTAGGAATGACTCTGAAACTCCAGATGTATAAACAAAAAGATACAGGTCATACATTTTCGAAAAGATTTTTTTTTCAAAATCTAATAGGGGACCGTAAACAATTTGAAAAAGAACGAATAACTTTTGAATAACCCTGTCAAAACTTATGTAGCAAAAGCGTCCAAACTGCAGATTATGATTAAGTGACTTATGAAAATAAACTGTGTTAATTTTTATGCGGATAGCATGTGTAACCGTAAAGAAATTAAGGTTTTTATAAAAACGGTTCCAAATTTTGCCAAGTTTTTTGCTTATAATTTGCAGAGTTCTTAATAAAAAACAATGTTCTTTTCAGAAAATATGACAAACTACATTGTACGTAATACCCTGTAATAAAAATTTAAAAATATTAATAACTGTATTAAAAAAATGAGCAGGTTTACTAAATAAAATTTCACTGTGCATACGTCAACTCTATTAAAATTTCATTTGCATATTGTGTTAGCTAAATATATTGAGCAACTTTTATTAAAGTTTCAAAATCATAGCTTGAAAATTCTGAAATTTATTGTCGATAGAAGAAGATCAAAATCCGTTATTCCGAAAACGAAGCAAAAAGATAAGGAGCTGTATCCAACTATAGTAGTACGTGCAATACTGTGTAGACACTAATCAAAAGAATACGGATATAGCCTCTCATTTTTTCGTTTCATTTTGGAAATATCGGATTTTGATCTTATTCTTTAGACGATAATTTTCAGAATTTTCAAGCTATGATTTTGAAACTTTAAGAAAAGTTGCTCTATACATTTAGCTATCACAATATGCTAATGAAATTTTTATAGAGTTGACGCATGCGCAATGAAAATTTATTTAGTAAACCTGCTCATTTTTGAACAATTATTAGTATTTTTAAATTTTTATTACAGGGTATTATGTACAATGTCAATCTGTCCGAAATTGAAATTCGGTACTCGAAAGTTAACAGAGAGATCCCGCTACTTGATCAAGACATTTTAGGCGCCACTCAAACCGTTTTTAAGATTGCTAGAGTATAGGATAACATAAGTATTTTTCTATATGTCTGGTCACTTTTATTTTGGACTGTCCCTTAAGCCACATGGAACGATTTGAAGCAAAATTTTAAAACTACTTGGAAAAAAAATTGAAATTTTGGATTTATTTAAAATTGAATATAATAAATCTAAATATAAAATATCTGGTCACTTTTATTCTCACTTGTGTTGTAAATCTGTAGATTTCTATAGCTTTAGAATAAATAGTTTTAGAGATTTACACCTTTTTTTATGTAGTGTACAGATAAAATTTTAGCAAGCATTCATATTCCTGTAAATTTTCATTCTATAGAATTACGGATTTTATTTCTTTTAAATCTGTTTACAATTAGAAAATTTTATTATTTGTTCCTATTGATGACTTTTTCTTTTTTTGCAGATTTATTTCCTATTTATATCATGAATAAAATTTTCAAAAACGAATATTAAAATTTCTTTTCGAAACGACATTCTTAAACTATATCTTTTTTTAATTTGCTATAAACATTTAAAAAATAAATAAAATATAATTAAAAATTTGCAACCATTCAATGCTTGTTTATGAATGAAAGGAGTACTGATCTTAAAGAAATATTTGTCAAGATTATGCCTTTACTGAAAAAAAAGTTTAAATAATTATACATGATAAAGATAAAAAAACTGTTACAATTACAGGATTCGAATATTAAAACCATGAATTCAAACTATCAAACAAATTCCACAAATTTTATTGAATCAAGGATCAATTATATTCATTTTATAAGTATTGAAGAATCTTAATTGCGTAAAATATGGTATTGGAATATTTTTTGATAATAGATAGATATTATTTAGGAAAAAATCTTTGAAGTTTTTTTTATACTTTATTTAATTTGAAATGAATGCATGATTATAATTATCATCGTATTTCAAAGTTTTTACTCTTTTGATTTGTCGCTTTGATGTTTTTCTTGATTATACTATTTCTCGAAATATACCTTTAACTGACTTTTTTTTCATATGGAACAATTTTTAAGTTTTTATAAAATGTATTTCTATTTAAATACAGATACTCAAATTGGGAAGTATATTTTTCCTTTTGCGAATGTTCACCAAAAGTATCTATGTAGTTTATTATGTATTATTATTTGAAAAGATCTTCTATTAACAATTTTTGAAGAAATGAATTATTGAATGAAATTTTTCAATGGATTTATTCTTTGAAATCGTATTGCGAATCTATTTTAATGAGTTACAGAATTTTTATTTCCAGAAAAATAAAGAAGCTCAAAAGGTAAAAGCAATAGATTTCCATATCACTAGTGAATTGAATGCTTTGCAAAATAACAATCTACGAGGACATGGGAAAAGATATTAAATATCCGTGGAATATAAAAAATATTTTGAAAATTGAATACCTATACTGTAAAATTTATGTGGTATTACATATAAGTATTCAGTTTATTGTTAGTTGAAACACATAGAAATAACTTGCTTTTAAAATATTATATACTGTAGGAATTAGATCTATCACATTACATAAGTGAGATTTATATATTAATACAATCAGGGTTTTAAAAATTTAGTAAAATATGGCACCCATAAAAAAAAATTCTATCCACCAATAAAAATTATTTGTCCGCCTACTCGTCCCCATCTTCATTGATTTTCAAAGGCGCAAACGTTTTTTATGAAATAAACAGATAAAGTAATACAAAATAGCTATTAATTAGCACTATTAGTTATGCAATTTAGAATAGTACATAATTTAAAAACAGGACATTGCTCATCCGGAAGAACGAAAATTAAACATATCTCAGTATAAAATATGCTTAAAAAAATACTAACCGACTTAAAAAAAAGAGTGAAATTTGGAATAAAAACTTGGCGCTAACAAATATGAACGCATATTATAACATGCTTATGATTTTAAAACGTTTGTAACAATGAAAGATAATTTGCGATAAATCCTTATTTTTCTATAAAACCATAAGCATAATAAAATTATACATTCATATGCGTTAGCACCAAACTGCTAGAACAAACTAGCGTCAATCCTATTTCGCTAACTTCGCAAAATCTATCTAAATCCCGAGCTTTGTTTAGTCCAGATTTCGCACTTTGAAGAAAAAAGATCTCCTATCTGTGTAAGAGTAAAAGTTTCTTCTGGTAGTATCACGTTTTTTGTATTTTTTGGTTACTGTTAAGTATATTATCTATGTTTATTTATTATATTTAAATCCCCTCATCTTTAATTCTCGTGACACATTTTGTATATGATGTAACGTGAAACGAAATTGTATTTTTAATGTTTGAATATGCTTTCTTGAAAAGAATGAACACATTTATTTGGACGATTGCTTCAAAAAAAAATTTGAAATTTTAAAGTTTTTTTTTAAAAAACGTTTTAATAATCAGAATTTAATAAATTTAAAATGGGATCACATAGGTATCTTATACTTTTAAACAAAAAAGGAATTATTAAAATCGGTTCATATTTAAAGAAGTTATGAGTTAACAAGAAATATATACAGGTCAAATTCAATACCTCCTCCTATGAAATCTGTTAAAAAGTAAATTTCATAAAAGACGAAAAAAAAATAATCGAATGTTTTATTGCAACATGAAATTATAGTTATTTCCTTTCAATGCAGCAATTAAAACATTATATAAGCATAAAACTGTTAGGATCGAAAACGTAGATGAATTTGGAGTATTTTATAATTGTATCCACCCATACAATTTACACTCTTTCCCTGGTTACGAATGGACATATAGCGTAATAATATACTTTCCCTGATGATTTCAAAATATGGGTGAAATGTAGATGATGTAATACTATTGCAACAAAAGAAACTTCAAGGTATGAATAAAAATAAATAATTACTACCCAATAGTATACTTGCACATTTTTGTTATGTATGTTTTAACAAAACTTTTTATAATTATAAAATAATAATGCAAGTGTAAAATTGACCAAAAATATTTTTTTATACTAATGATACTATAGAACGAATAATTGAAAAATAAAATAAAACAAAACTCTTAATCTGTGGTCAAAATTATGTTAATGAGAGGGGGGGACACATATGAATATTATTTTATATTTTTAACTATTTCTCAAAATTTGTATGAACAATTGAATCAAAAACTGAATTATATGAATATTTGCGCATTGCGTGTACTTTTTATTACGTTATCACAAACTTCTAACTATATCATCATTCTAAAAATTGCCTAAAATTGTTTACATGTAGCCCAGTTGAGGGATAATTGTGAACATATCTGGGGCACATGTGAACACATGCATAAGAAGAGTGGTAAAGGCGTAAGTGAAGAGTATAAAAGGTGTATAAGAATTGTGATAAAAACGAATAAGTTGCTTTCTTTCTAAATGTTCGAACAAATCAATAAGTGTTTCATCATATACAATAAATTATTTATTATTATACGTTAATACACCCACTGCCTTTGAGTCAAGCATAGCAACACTGTGTTACTTTTATTTAAATTATTGAATAATTATGTTACTGTGTTTTTTTTTTTTTTTTACTGAATGTTATTCAATGTGTATAACAAAATTATGTATAATGATTTTAAAAATTGGTGATTATCAGAGTACGACTTATAACTTTTTTTTGCTAACTAATTTTTTCCCTTACAGATACTTTAATATGGATTAAGAAAAAATAAATCCGTTTAAAACTAGAATTTATTAAAAAATAACGAAAAACATATGGATTTTCTAAAAATAAAACCACAACTTTTAATTGTTATCTAACTTCCAGTAAATTAAAATTGTGAAGGAATCCTAAAGAAATTTGATTGATAGCCAAGTGACAAGGATAATTAAACTTTATCTAACAGAAAATGCATTCACATACTTAAAAAAAATACGCTTGTGAACTGCTCACATCTGTTCTCATGTGTTCTGCTCACAAGTACCTCATTTACCAACTTTTAAAAAATAAAGATATGTTTAATTTAAATAAGGAAACAAACAATGTTGTAAGCTTACTTAATTATTGTCACTAAAGATGTAATGTTGATATTCTACTTTTAAATATGTCTTGAACGAATTTTTATTTCAATAATTTTGGAAAGATCTTTTTACGAAAAAATTACAACAACCAGTTATCTAACTTCCAGTAAATTAAAACTGTGAAGGAATCTCAAAGAAATTTGATTGATAGCCAAGTGTTTGACAAGGATAATTAAACTTTAACTAACAGAAAATGCATTCACATACTTAAAAAAAATACGCTTGTGAACTGCTCACATCTATCCCCATGTGTTCTGTTCACAAGTGCCTCATTTACCAACTTTTAAAAAATAAAGATATGTTTAATTTAAATAAGGAAACAAACAATGTTGTAAGCTTACATAATTATTGCCACTAAAGATGTAAAATTGATATTCTACTTTAAATATGTCTTGAATGAATTTTTGTTTCAATAATTTTGGAAAGACCTTTTTACGAAAAAATTACAACAACCAGAAATCATTTGTTCTAAAACTTGAGTCAAAAAATTGTTCCTTTTGTACTGCTATATATTGGTAACTTTTTTGAATCTTTTTACTTCAGGTTAATTGAGTGAAATATGCACGGTTCAGATGTGCCCCATGATCACACACACATACAATATACAGTCGACTCTCGTTAATTCGAACTCGTCGGGACCACAAGAAATGTTCGAATTATCCGAAGTTCGAATTATGGAAAATAGGAAATGAAAACATGCTTAATATGTACTATTACAAAGGAATTAATGTTATAGTGTTTTTTTTTTAATTTATTTTGGCTGTTATCATTATATTATGACTTAACACTAAATTAAAAGATAAAAATACATAAACTAACTAAGGGATTAGGAACAAGCACTAACGTCGTCACTATGGACAGACGAGGCACTAAGAAAGTGGATATCAAATGCACTGGATTGTATGTATATTCATTCGGAACAATTCTCATAAAAATCAAAGAAAGAAAGTTATTCAAATGATCTGAAATCCGTGAGAAAGAAGAGAAAAATGAAAAATCGGAATTATCCTTAGTTCGAATTAAACGAAGTCAAGAGGGAATGAGTTCGAATTAATGAAAAATTTTTAACGTTATTCTGTCATTGAAAATTTCGGGAATTCATATTTAGTTCAAATTAAGCGAAGATTCGAATTTTCCGATTTCGAATTAACGAGAGTCGACTGTATATGTATATTCATACGAAAATGCATATGTCTTTTAATTAGTAATCTGAGTGTAAATTGTCCAAAGGCATATTTCTGTCAATTAATCTTTCATGTATAAATTATGACTTTTAAATTTCTAAACTAATCGTGTATTGTTATGTACGTTTTGTTTTATATTTTTTGTTACATACGAAAAAATGCGGAAGTGTATTTTCTCAAGATGAATTTTAAATAATCCGAGAAACTGAGAAAGTTCTTTTAATATACATGCATTTAGACTATTTTTAACAATCATTTTTCATAGAATTATTCCATTTCAATCATTGTGATTATCTACATTTTAAAACTAACATATTTTGTTTCCAAGTAATAAAATGACGTTACTAAAATTATTTAATCATTTCAGAACTGTGATGAAATATTTTAAAGCATTAAGCGCATTTATTTAATTTTAAAAATACAAGCCTCTGAATCAAACACGTTAAATACAATTCTCAAACAATTGTCTATTTTTATGCTAACAATTTGTTCACAATCTGATTCATAATTATTTAATATTTTTAATTAAAAATCTTGCATGAATATTACTTCATTGTAATCCAAAATGTATGAGCATTCAAATAAAATTTTAATTCGTGTTTAAAATCTAATACGAAATTTTATAGCTTAAATTCTAGCGAGACAAAATTATTAAAATTTTATATTGTAATTAATAACAAGGAGTTTAAATATTTTCGAAAAATATATTTCTGAAGATAAGTAATTTTTAAATATCGAAATAAAATCTACCGGAGTTTCAAATTTCAATGCATTCTAAATTTAAATGTTGTACAGTTTGCTTATAAAGAGTTATTATTTTTCATGCAGTTCTCAGAATGATAAATTTACGTTTGAAATTTATTTCTTTTCCGGTAACATCACATATATAGCTAGGAATATGAAAATATATTTTCTGTTTACTAACTAAACGAAACCTCAAAGACTGATTTTAAATTTAAAATAATGAATATTACGTTTCAAATAGAGATTTTTATTATATTTGTACGAAATATTTTAGAAATATACAATAAATACTTCTTCAAAGACATATAGGTATAGATTTAAACATAAAAAAATAATTGTTTAATCTCTGAATTTTAATTAATAACATATGAAAAGTAATAACTTGAATGACAAAAGTTACTTGAAAAAGAAAACAAAATTCAAACCAAACTCTAAGTGGAAACAAAACAAAGAAAAATTCTTCACGAAATATGAATTATGAACAGTGTTCTAGTAGTAAATAAATCAGAGGGTATACGTTAGATACATAAATGCTCACGGATATAATATATGCTGTACCTTTATTTGAGAAACATAGGATATATATAACGTCTTAAAATATTCCAGAAGGTATACGGTGTATACTATCAACTACACTTCTGATTACGATGCATTTTTCGACATATTCAGAACATTGTAACAAAACTTTATCGTTTAATAAAGCATTGTATCAGTCATCTTGAAAAATACGTAACGCAATCGGAAAAACAAATTTCATCAACCACCATCCATCAACTTAAAAAATACTCGAATTAATTTTTGCACGCCTGTACATAATCTATGGATTTGTATATATAATACATTTTATTCAAGAATTAAGTTTAGTTGGCATACATATAACACAGATGGAAATTTTCCTAGGACAAGTTTCAGCAATAAGCAGGAATGTACTCTATTTATATCTTAAAACTCTGTATATTATCTTTCTGAAAAAATGCATATCAAATAATATAAAACAGTACTAATACAGTGTGTTACAAAATTATAAGACCACAACATATTTTGCTATTTAGGTAATTAAAGAATTATTTTAATCAAAATAAAGAATACTGTACGTTAGTACATCAAGTTTTTAGTAAAATGCAGCAATTTACACAAATGAAATTAATTGAAACAAAAAATAAAACATCAATATAACAAAAAGTGTCAAAAAGAACTGTTAAAAAATTATAAAACCACCTATGGGAGAAAAAAATTTCCGAAATTTTTAGTAAGATGATGCTCCACCATTTCTCTGAATAACTTCAAACATACGATTTGGAAAATAATTAATTAACTTTGTAAGGAAAGATTCGGAAATATTGTCCCAATTCTCCATAAAGGCCATTTATAATTCATGTTGAATATATGTTGAATGATATTGCTTGTTATTTTCATGCAACTGGCGAGACAAATAACCCCACAAGTTTTCTATGGGGTTTAGGTCAAGGTTTCAATTTGGCTAAGGTAAAACACCAATCTTTTCTCTTTTAAGTTACTCTTTTGTCGATATCGATGAATGACTGGGAGCGTCATGTTGTTGAAACTTCCATTTTGCAACTCCTAAAAGTGGTCTGAACGATATCAGACTTCGAAACAGCATTCGTTGGTAACTTTCCGAGTTAATTTTTCTTCACCTCTTTAGAGATCACATTTTCCTGCACATGAAAATGCGCTCCACACCATAACGGAACCGCCTCCCATCTGCCTACTGAAGAACTCGCGAGATTTTTGCCTTAAATCATACAATAATAATTAATTAACTTTGTAAGGAAAGATTCGGAAATATTGTCCCAATTCTCCATAAAGGCCATTTATAATTTACGTTGAATATATGCTGAATGATATTGCTTGTTATTTTCATGAAACTGGCGCGACAAATAACCCCAGAAGTTTTCTATGGGGTTTAGGTCAAGGTTTCAATCTGGCCAAGGTAAAACACCAATCTTTTCACTTTTAAGCCATTCGTTTGTTGATTTCAATGAATGACTGGGAGCGTTATCTTCCTAAAACTTCCATTTTGAACCTCCTAAAAGTGGCCCAAATGGTATCAAACTTCAAAACAGCATCCTTTGGTAACTCTCCGAGTTCATGTTCCTTTAAACTCGTTAGAAGTTGCATATGAAAATGCGCTCCGCGCCATAACGGAACCGTCTCCCATCTGCCAACTGAAGAAAACGCGAGATTTTTGCCTTAAGTCAAGTCAATAGTAATTATTGCCGTCTGGACCATCAATATTGAAATTTTTCTCGTCTGAAAGCAATATATTTCTCCATTGAGAGTTCCAGAACATGAGATTCTTTGCCCACCTAAGACGAGCTTCTCTGTGACTTTTTTGTAGTAATGGTTTGCTGTTTAAATTGGGATAGATATCACCAGAATTAGATTTCAAACTTCAACCGATGATTGAATGTGATACCTTTTTAGTTATCAGTTGTGCTATTTTACGAGTTAGGGGCTGTGTTATATAACATTATCAACTTTTTGGTAATGTTGAACCCCCTCCCCCCTTCCGATATCACACGTTATCATTCCTCGACCCCCCTGTAATTATATCGTTATCAATGTCTAATTTTTTCCTTATTTTTAGAATTTATTTCTTTTATTTGGAGTGATATACAAAACTGGTTACATACGTTATTGATTCAAATGGAGATAATGTCTTCCTAAGATGTCATTTAATCTACACTCCTTTTTTTTTAATGTCATAAACCAGGTTAAGGACCGAGCTTGATTATGTGATATCACATGCCTCGCACGAAGGAGAAGGGGGGGAGGAGATTGGAGAAATAGAATTTTTTATCAACAAAACAAGTGGACAGCATTCTTTCTTTTTTCTATTATTTTTTAGCAAATACAAGCTTCATTTCAAAAATACTTCACATAGAATTTATCGAGCAGTGATTGCATCTGCATACACACATGAAGGAGTGTCAAATATTGGCTATTCTATATTTTAAAATTAAATATTTTTATAACAATTCGAAGAATTTAATAAAAACTTAGTATTTTCTTAAAAATAGATAACATGCTATTTTGAATCAAAAACCATGTAGAAAGAAAAGGAAAATTTTGGTTGAATTGAAAATGATATCGATATTAAAACACAAATCCCCCCTCCCCCTAGCAATGTCTTACGATATCATTTGCCAGACTTCCCCTTCCCCCTAAGATGATAACGTTATATTTGTACTGCCCCTTGACTGATGATTTTCGTTGCCAGTTTGACACTTTGCCTATTATCACGATATGATAACATTTTTTTACGACCAGGTCGTTTATGCGTTCCATACAAATATTTTTTATTTAAAACATTATGAATCGCAGATTAAGAACGATTAAGAATCTTACTTACTTCACGTTCAGACTTTTCTTTTCCTTTGTAGAACCACATTCTCCCTCATTTTAATTAAATTCAAAGAATCAGATACAATTTAGATTTTTTGCATTTCATTCTTCTTTCAAATTTTACAGAGTGTTTAGGTTACAGTTAAACTCTGAGTTCAAAAGAAAATTGTCTGCTTTATTAATAGTATGAGAGTGGTCTTATATTTGAAACAGCGGATTTGTGTATAATTGTTTGAAATTAAACAAACAAACAAAAAAAAAAAAAAAAAAAAAAAAAAAAAAAAATCAAACTTTTTTCTTCGAGCTAAAAATCACTCTAGAGTTATTTTTTTTCATATAACAACGTTTAAATTCAAAGTAATATTTTCTTTGTTGAAAAAAGGCGAAATTTTAGATGGTCTTATAATTTTGTAACAGACTGTAATTTAAAAAATGCATACAACATAAGTAAATATAAAATATATGACGGAATGAAATTTTCGCCTTGTTTTTTAACATAAAATGTATAATGTGAATTTTAAAATGTTCAAGTTTATTTAAAAGGCGATTAAAATAATCAACTATTGATGTTAAAAATTAATTTTATTTAAAAACATCTTAGTACTTTTTAATCAGGCTTTTCCTCAGAGAATATTTTTTTTTTTATAAATACAAATATATGATTCCGTTTTGAAAATGAAGGTTCAATTTCAGATTCCTCATAAGGTTCCTCATAATCGAGGTTACTGATATTAAATAGACTTCGTCCCATTGTTACACACTAAGTACACAGCAAATTTTAAATTTTTACCTCATTTTGTTCGGGAGATAGAGCATATACAGACTTTCAGACAGACAGACAGAAAGACAGACGGACGACAATTTTTTTATTAAAAATATATTTTTAGGTAGCTTTCATAACAAAAAAGTATAAAGCTACCTATTGAAGCCGTCCTCAGGAAAGCACTTCCAGAAAATTTTGGAATATTTTCACTGATCATGATCCCCAGACTCCAAAACCATCCTCCATTCAAATGTTGTCATATATATATATAATTTTTGTCATGGTGTAATAACGTATTTATGAACCAATTTGAATGAAATTTGGTATGTACATAGTACATACAAATTTCTCGACTGAGTGCGCTGGCCAGCATCATCTGCCATCTTGTTTAAAAATGGCGACCATTTAAATTATTTTAAAAAATTTTAAATTTAAATTTAAATGCGAAAAAATTAAAAGTTATAAAATATTTTTTCTTTTATGTGTTAGAACGTAAAACAACGATTCCAGAACACTTTTTATTTTGTCTATATCTTAAGAAATGATTGAGTTATAGAACTTTGAATTTTTCTTAGGGCTGACATTTTGAAACGATCTGATTTTTGGCAGGTGATAACACACGTATTTATGAATTGATTTGGATGTAACTTGGAGTGTACATAGTAAGTAATGAGGCCTGGACCGAGTTTGTAAGCCAGTTCCTTCCGCCATCTTGTTTCAAAATGGTGGCCACTTAAATTTTTTAAAAAAAAATTTTAAATTTAAAATTAAGTAAAAAAAAGTGAGAAATTGAAAAAAAAAATAACTTTTGGTAATAACTTTTTGATCGACTAAATAATATGCGTAAAAAAACATCCTTATAACTCCAAAAATGATAATTATATTTAACGGTTTATTTCATTGGATTAAATGTGTCATTTCCAATTAAAATATATCTTTGAATTGGAAGTTGAAGAAAATACAGGACCATAAAAATCGAAGGGATCGGAAAATAGGAATACAAACGTCTCGAAAACTAATCATCCGACCGACTTCATTTTTTGTACAAAATTGGTGTTATTTTCTTGTCTTTTATACCCAATCCTTAAAATAAAAAATTTCGAAAATATTTATGTACCTTTGATTAGAACAGCTATTTTGATAGTCCAAAAAATGTTCCGGATAATCGAGGTTACCGATATTAAATAATCTTCTTCCTATTATTATATACTAAGTACACACCAAAATTTAAGTTTCTATCTCAATTAATTCGGGAGATAGAGCCATTACAAACAGACAGGCAAACAATTTTCAATTCTAAAAATATGTTTTTCGGAATGTCCATTGTCTGAAAAGTGCAAATCCGTCAATAATGTTTTTCGATATTCAAAACAATTGCAAGTCTTACTCTATACTACGTTTGATGGGGAAGTAATAATGTATTTAATACACAGAATACATAAATGGACAGCATAATACTGTATTCTGAATTATAAGTACTACACATCATTTAATCCAAATAACTTTAATGACTGGATATTTTTTCATAACATTGGAATTTTATAGACTTTGTGTCATTATGTTAAACAACAGAACATTTGTATTAACTATCGTTAGAAAAATGTATAATTTATTATAGTATTCATACTTCTAATAAAAACATGTCTAAATTCCGAAATATTTTACCATACAAATGTAAAGAGATTTTCTGTTTTTTGACGATAATTGAATATACACGATTATTAAATTGTATGAATATAACAGAATTCTCGATTTTCAAAGATATATTTTGTACGCACTATTAGAAACATAAGTAAAACACAAATAGATTGAAATTGACATATTTCGTAATAATGCATAAACATGAGAAATCTACAAGAAGATGTAATTAATCTTTAGGCTGTAAATTAAATTGAACGTCTTACGCGGTGGCATGACCACATTAATCATTAAATACGGTTTAATAGAGGATTCAGTTTGATTTTATGATTTCTATTACAGATTAGATTGCGAGCTCGATAACACGTTATTTATTATGTTTTTCCATTATCTGAATTTTCATAAATTTTAAATAATTTGATTGGATATTAAACTTAACTGCAGGTAATTGGTATTTTAGTCTTAATAATAGATCACAGAATTTAGTCAGAATTTTAATATTTTATTCTTTCTTGAAACTCAGCCAATGTATAAAATAATTTATTTTTGAATAGAAAAATGACTGGATATTTATTCTGACAATAATCAGACGCATATTATAATGTAAATGAAAGTATTAATTTTTAATATTTCAAAAACATAATATACCTCTTTTAAAATCGATATAGGTATAAAAAGAGGCATGTGTATTTGAAGTAATTGTAAGAGTTGGTAAACTTGAGAAATTTACAACAAGTAATCTAACTTTTGTTTGTAAACTACATTAAAGTATACGATAACATAATGTACAGAGTACATATAGCATAATAATCTCATTGCCGGATTAGAAATCTTAACTACTAATTATTTTTAGTTTAATTTAGTAACATTACAAAAAAATTGCAATCCTGCAGTATAAAAAATTAAGATATTTTTGCTATGAGTTATCAACAAATGGAGTTATCACAATCACTTTTTCTTAGGTGCGTTAGCAATGATGTAAATACGTAGCACCTATAGTTGTCGTTCAGTCAGTCGGTCCGTCTGTCTAACAAATTTTATGAAAATCGGATCTATATTTTAATTTCAGGAACAATGAAAAGTGTTTCATTGCATTACGGCCAATGGAAACAAATATTTAAGAACATTTTAATGACGTTACACTCCTTCGGACATAATAAAATTGATATGTACTCATGAAATATGTACTATAACATACATTCGTTACAATCTGTGTTGCAAAGTCTATTTGTTATTCATTTACAGGGTCACACAAAATTATTTCATTACATAATGATATAGAAGGAAACATTGTTTTGGGTCGCTTTTTATTTACATTAAAATATCTCATATTTTATGAAATTGATGTACGATGCTGAATTTTTTTAGAAGTTATTTCTTTTATAATAGAAAACAGATAATATTTACATGGACACACAAAAGATTTCGGCTTCTATATTTTATTCGAAGTACTAGTACTATTACAATAAGATCTGAATATATTTAAAATTTTGTTATATTACGAACGCACCTCATTTGCTATACATAATGTAAAATTTCTGACTTGTTTTTTACTGGATATCGTCTTTGCAATAAAATTTAGAAATATATATATAAGTGTATATAAATAATATTTATAAATTTCGAAGTGATTTAAAAATGTCTGGGCTGGGGGGTTTCGGGGATGTGTTTCATAAAATGCAAATGATCTACCAAGTGAGCCATTCCGGACGAATCTAGGGGACCAATTAACTCAGATAACGTTAAAGATTACAGCATGTAGTTTGATATCTAAATCAGCTCAACAGGATAAATGGTGTTTTATTTTTAGTACTGCAGTCAGTTATGGATATTTATTTTTAGTTTTTTGTAAAATGTTGTGCTATGTCTAGAGATATGTGAGACATATCTGAATTCTTCGATTTATTCATTTTCCAATTGGTCAATGTTTTATTCATTCCGTATGTAATATATGACTATATTATTACGTAAGCAACATTTCTTTTTTTGTTTTCTTTCTTTCATGCTTTTTAAAACAAAAACGCGCACTTATCTACTATTTTTCTTTTCTTTTCAACAGAAATGGAATACTTCTGTTGCCACTATGACAAAAATTGCATTAAAAACTACAAAAAAAAATTAATCCTTCTATAGTAAAAAAACTAGCCTTAAACAAATCTCCAGGAATGACTCCTGGAATGATGCTGATGTGTAAGGTTTCCGGAAATAATGCGTCCGGGTGAACCACACTTTCCATGAATCGAATAGACCAATCAGGAAAGGGCTCCGTCTATGCATCGCAAAGCGATTCCAACCGGGATTGCAACGCAATACCGAACAGAATCGCGATGCAATTCCATGCGGTATTGGCGAGCGCAGCAAGCAGGGGTAGCCTACAATGTTATAAAATTGATCAATTTGCTGCAGCATCACTCCGCCGCTTTTATAGAAAACGGTTACTTTACTGTGTTATGGAGCATTCTCATTGGTCATAAAAGATATATTCTATAAAAGCTGTGGAGTGACGCTGCAGCAAATTGATCAATTTTTTAACAGTGTACAACTTGGAATCGCGAAGCGATTACGCGGGGGGTTGGCGAGCGTAGCGAGCAGGGGGTCGGAGCCCCCCTATTAACACAAAAAAAATTAGATACAGCTTTCAAATAAATTGCATTTCAAAGTACATATTTTTCTTATACGGTGATGTAAAAATTGTGATAGTTAGTAGTTCAAAAATTTGCAATACCGAAAATTGTAAAACTGAAATTTCATTTAAAATGTGTTTATAACGGGTAAAAGTTATTAATGTTTAATCCATAGTGTACGTAATATCGGACTCTATTGTTACGTTTACGTAAGCCACGTTTCGATCATCATAAAAACGATGCTTATAATTATTATTATTATTTTAAATATAGATTTTATTATTTATTTATTTATTAAATTTTAGTCTTTGAAAACATCATTTTCCAAATGATCTTTGTAATATTTTTAATTAAAGGTGTTCTGGTGTAATAATGCCAGGTGGGGTAATAACGCCAATTGCCAGTATTATGCAAAATTAAGAAATAATCCAGTAAATTGCACCTATGGGCTCTACGCAGAAGGGCCCTGAGTCATATAAAACAAAAATGTCGCTTAAAATTAGTTTGTTCCATTTGTAGGCCTTATCGCTTTTAGAAGCAACTAAAAATAATGCACGATCTAAAATTTGGGAGGTAAGTTCTATGATGTAGAGACTATAAATTTCTATGAAAATACTTTATTTAGAGCATAAATTTGTAGTGTATTTCATGTACTTTTAAAATGTTGTAGACGTGTTTAGATATGCTCGCGAGATAGTTTGTAGTTTAAAGTGTTCTGCGCAATAAGTACACGGGGGTAATAACGCCATCCTTTGGCGTTATTACCCCGGTTGAATTCCTTACAGTGGTGAAACTACATCCGAAGTGGATTTATCTTTTATATTATGTATGAGACAGCAATATTGTCATTGTTGAAATTATTAGACTAGGGAGAAGGGGCTCAATATTCAAAAACTGATTTTTTTATGCTAATGTAAAAATAATTTTAAACTCTTATATATAAAACGATATCAAAATGTCTTTGGTATTCTAATTCCAACATTCTAAAAATCTGGTTTCTGTTATATTCCCACTTGAATATTCAATTGAGTTCTAAATTTTTACTCCGCTTTCTGTTTTTTCAAATGGTTGTTGTAATTTATTAAATTACATTTTCTTCTCTTTTAATATTTTCATCAGGTTCTGCAGTTAATTTTGACATTAATCTTTAATCTTTGCGATACAGATTGTGGCCACAGTTTAAGAACTACTTCTTCATATAAAACAAATAAAGATTTAAATTTAACATGCATTTATTTTAATTAATGAAGTGGTCATATCGGCTGAGAATGAAAACGAAAATACATTTCTAACACAATGCATTTGTTAAACGAATTTATTTACAATTCTTTTCTTTGAAGAAAATATTACGTTTTAACAGTACTTAATAAAAATTCAATTCATAACTGAAGAAGAATCTGTTTTAGAATCTGTTTTTTATGCACTCAAGTAAAAAATCGATATATCGATAAGTCTCAAAACATTTCCGTAAATATGCATTTTCCATTTTCTTTTTTTGTAGTTTCACTTACAGAAAACTAAAGTTAGATACATTAACTTAATAAGATGTTTAAACTTTCAAATAATAATAATAAAAGCTAGTGAAATAACATTTTTGTTCAACGATCGTATTTTAGTAATTCTTTTATTGAAAATTTCTTAGTCTGTTTGATATAATATTTATGATTTATTCTTTCCTAAATTTTATTTTAATATCAAAGGAAAAACATTTAAATTGTTTTCGCTTTAATAAATTATTTCACTATTATTCTTTTTTATGTAATCTTCTATATTTATATCTATAATATATACATTTGCTTTCATGGTGATTTACTTAGCTGCAAATTTTATTTACTGTTTAATTCTGAAAACTTTTAATTTCATTTTATTTCTATAAAATCCCCTTTCTAAATTATTTTTATTATATGATTAAAGTTTCTTTTGCATAAAATTTAATTTCTTTCTTCAAAATATGAAAAAAACTAACAGAAACATTCCTGTGCATTTAAACATTAGAATCAAACAAATGAAATTAAAGTTATTATTCACTATTTTAGAGAATAACATGAAAGTTACAGAATAAAGTTAATGCTCCTAAGATGATTTAAATGAAATACTTCGAATTTACGTTTTCTTAAAATGTTAATTTTCAGGAATATAAAACATAGGATGCATATTAATATTTTTATAGTACATTCGTCTATATGCGTTTTTTTCTAGGACCCAGGAGAGTACAATCGTGTAGGTATGGTTTTATACTTTACTACATGAAAACTATAAAAGGTATTTTACGACGACGTTACAAAAGCTTAAGCTTATTTAATAAAAGTGTAAAACAATGAAATCTTCTGCGGAGAAATTTATGTATATGCATTTACATAGCAATAGAAAGTTTAAAAATATTATCTTTATAAGAAAATAACAAAAAAAAAAAAAAAAAAAAAAAAAAAAAAAAAAAAAAAGAGAGAGAGAGAGAAGGAAGAAAAGGTACTACTCTGTTATCTCGTCGACTCATTTCACCAAATTATACAAATCGTGAAACTAATAGCCAAATTATACATATTGACATAGTTTTTATTTTAAGTAACAAAAAAACAAATAATTGGTAGAATATTAATAAAAATACAAATAAAAAGTCGAAATAAAAATCACTTAATGACATTTTAAACACGTGAATCGTATTTAATGTCACTGAATGTGACATTCACGGTCATCCATTATTGGCATTTAATCTTATAGTTTGGCGATAAGTTTTTGGTCGACGGGATAACCTAGTAGTACCGAAAAAACTCCACTAATGCGATTATCAATGCGAAATGACGACATATACTTCTGAAAAGTTAACAAGTCTGAAATTGTAAATCAAACGTGGTAAATGAGGTGCTTTCGTACTTTGTCTAGTTTTAGAAATATTCGCATTTTAGTGTAATTTGTTTTTAGTGTAAGTTGTTGCATTGTTATGCAAAAATGCATAAATAATTTTTTTCTTTACGATTATGCTTATGAAATTCAGTAATACAGAAAGAGACTTCCTAAAGTAGAGGTAATCATTATGGTAACTTAGAATCTTTATAAATTATATGGTATCATCGAATTAATTACGTATAATAGGATTTAATAGAATAAAGAAAACTTTTAATAATAATCTGCTTACATTTTGAATCTATTTTCATAAAATTTGGAAAGTTTCGATAAAGTTATGCTTTAATACTATACATTAAATTTCAACCAATCGTTTGGGAAATTTTTGTGCTTGTTATATGCGAACAGACATACGGACCAGACGAGAATTATTGATGCTACGTATATATATTCACGAACGCTCAGAACTCGTTTTGCAATAAACGGGTCTATAACCGAGGGGCTCTTTGAACGCGTTTTAAACCCCCATTGAGAAAAGGGTCCAAGAATCCTCGAAACGGCCTTATGCAATTTTTTGTGATATGGTATTGTACGAATTTGTGCGCTTAAACTGTTAAAGGTTGTAGCTGAGCTAAAACCTTTGTACTTTACCTAAAAAACAAAAATTATTCAAATAAATTCGATTGTTCTTAAAAATTTTTGTGTATTATTAATGAATAGAAAATTTACAAATAATTCACTATTCCTGGCAATTTTACAGTATTTATGCTATATTTCTTTGCAATCAACAAACTAATGATGAATTGATTGTTGTATTAGTGCCTAAGCAAGCTTTTGTTGTTGCGGATTATTTTATGATTTCGCCAAATAAGCAAAATTTATGCATTCCTATTTTTAAAATAAAATCCTTTTGAACAACATTGCATTTTATACTTTTTATTTTTCATTTATTTCATGTATTTGAAAATTTTATTTGTATTAAATTATAAAGTTCAAGAAAATTAGTTAAGCATTTGAAACTTATTGAACTAAATATGATTTTTTTTTTACCTCATTATCCATTTTTCTAATTATGTGCGATTTTAAAATTTATATATTCTGGGTTTCCACTTGTATCCTCTTTCAGAAACTTCCGATACAATTTTTAGCTTACCAAGAGTTAAATTCTAGAAAATATTTTTAATAATCTATTATGTTATAATAAGAAATAACAACTAAAATTTTTGTGTATGTGTTTTGATTTCGGCTGTTCATTGATGATGCAGCCAAGAAGGACATTTTAATATACATATTAAGCCTGCCAAATATTAACCAAATAAGCTTTTTCCAAATCCATACATATCCGAATTAGAGTTTATGAAAGTTTCTATTGACACATGAACTTATTCCTAAATAAACGGTATTGTGACACTGGGATACTTAAATGTAACGGGCCATCATTGCTACTTAGTTCGTGTAATGAAACATATATACGGCCCATTTATAGATTTTCTTTTGAAAAATAATTGACATTCATGTGATTTTGACATGAAAAATAGGGCTGTTAAATATATTTGTGACTGTATCTTTTATTTTGCAGAATTGGAGGAACTGAAAACTAATATAACATATGAGGAGAGCAAAGTATACAAACGATGTAAAACAATAAATAGAATACTTCCTCATTTTTACGAACTGCAAGTGGGTGGGCTATCACGAAAACCGTCACTACCCAATCTGCATTAGACAATCGTCAAGAGAAAATATATTGGCATACCATAGATACCGAAACCAGCCTCAAACTGTACAAGTAAAGAAAAAAAAGACCGTTAGTAAAAGAAATGTGGAAAAAACTGCTGGCAAGAATAAAACAATTATTCAACATATATCATTGATCAAGCATTTTATGATTTTGCAGAACAGAGACAAAATCCTATTAATCTCTTTAACCCTCTATTCATCCAAAAAATTACGTTACTCTTTTTGTTGTATATGTGATACATATCATACAACTTTCACATTTATACAATTTATTCTGCAATATTTAGTGGGGAAATTAGAAATGTTGGTTCATTTCTTTTTTATCTTAAAGTATATAATATATATATGTATATATACAGGGTGATTCATAAAAGATGGGCAGAACTTTAAGGGGTTATAGTACAATTAAAGACAAATAATATTAAATAGGAGACTAAGGGTCCCAGACGTATTCCCAAGGAGATAGGGGGCATTAAAGTTTAGGGTCCGAAATTTCAAATGATTATAAAAAATGGAAAAATTGGTCGATTCGTTTGCGGTTTTTGCAAAAAATTTTCTTTATGCCAGTATTTTCTTGAAATAAAATTTTAAAGTTCAATTTCAAAAAATGCCGAGGGGGGGCGCTTTAGACTTTGGAGTAACAAACAACTATTTTTTAACGTTATTTTTTGTATTTCTTTAAATGATTTCGAAAGCTTAGACTTAAACTTAAATTTTGATCTAAAAATCTGAGTCCTAACGAGTAGTTAAGTAGCGTAAACTGAAATTTGAAATTTGAATCCCTTTTCCCCCCAGAACAAAAATAAGTTATTCCCGATCTTTGTGTCGTAGATTAGGCTCTAACTACTGCCGCGTTTTGCTAAAATTATTCTTTATGTCAGTATTTTCTTAAAAATAAATTTTAAAGAAAATTTTCAAAAAATTCCGATAGAGGGCGCTTTAGACTTTGGAGTAACGAACAACTATTTTATACCGTTATTTTTTGTGTCTCATTAAATGCTTTCTAAAGCTTAGACTTAAATTTTCAGCCCAAAATCTGAATCGTTAGACATGGTTAAGTTTCTGGGGAGAGGGGTTTGAAATTTCTACTCCTGAGCACAGTTCAGTTTACCATGTCCACACATTGTGTGCTGTGATACGAGGTAAAAAGACACAAATTAGGATTATGTTACCAAAGCATATTTATTAACATGTAATTACAATAAATGTTCAAAATTGTGACCACCAGAGGTTATGCACGCAGAACAACGGCGAAGAATGGAATGGCGAACATTCGCGAAAACATCAGGCTTTTCGAGCACTTCCTCTACAGCGGCGGAAAGTCTGGCGACCAGTTCCTCGGGGGATTCAATGGGTGTCTCATACATAAGAGCCTTCAATTGTCCCCAAAAAAAGAAATCGAGGGGTGAAAGGTCTGGCGAGCGAGCAGGCCAAGCAACAGGACCACCTCGACCAATCCATCTGTTCGGAAATGTGATGTCCAGATAGTTGCGGACGTCTCGTACGTAATGGGCTGGCGCTCCATCGTGCTGGAACCACATGACCCGCCGGATGCGTGGAGGAACAACGTTTAACAGGTCTGGCAGCACATGTTGCAGAAATGTGAGGTATGTTTTACCGTTGAGGCGTTCAGGAAGAAGGTACGGTCCGATTAGGTGGTCTCCGAGGATTCCTGTCCAAACATTGATGGAAAAGCGTCTCTGATGAGCATGTGGATACGTAGCATGTGGATTGACATCCGCCCATACATGTGCATTGTGTGTGTTAAATGTACTTTCACGTGTGAAGGTACATTCATCGGTGAAAAGCACAGTTCGTCCAAAATGTGGATTTAGCGCGTTCTGCTGCAGAAACCAGCGGGCGAATTCAATACGATTTGGATAATCCCCTGGAGACAGTTTCTGGACTCGTTGCACATGAAACGGGAGCAAATGTTCATCCTTCAGTACCCTCCAAGTCATGGACTGTGAGGTATCCACCTGCCCAGCCACTGTTCGTGTACTTGTACTTGGCTGCGCCGCTACTACATCCAGAATGGCTTCTGCAACAACTACTGATTCGTCCTTTTTTGCACGACCTGCATTCGATCGGGAAGCGAGAAATGATCCCATCTCACACAACTGTCTGTGCAAGCGCTCGAAAGTTTTGCGGTTAGGCAACCGCCTGTTGGGAAATCGCTCTCCGTACATTCGTTGTGCTTCTGCACCATTTCCATCTGCCGCTCCGTAAATTAAATGCATCTCAGCCTTTTCCTTATTCGTGAAGGGCACAATCTTCCGATTCATTACTACAGCGACTTACACTTGACTCACCGTTCAGTGTTTTTTATGCCTGAATCGTGTCGAAATTTTGCATACGTGTTCTTCTTCTTCCCCATTTGACATTTGCATACTTTCTGTCTCCTTCTTCACCCGGTGACTAGCGTCAGGAATGGAGCTTTAACGTTTGCATGAGCGACGTTTCCAACTGTGCCAGTGCCTTTATGAGTGAATTCCGACTATGCAGTCCTTGACGAAAGTCGTATTTTTGCCTCGTATCACAGCACAGAATCATTGGGCATGGTTAAGTAGTGCAAACTGGACTATGTTCAGAAGTTGAAATTTGAACCCTCTCCCCTCGCTACTGAACCACGCTCAGCGATTCAGAGTTTGAGCTGAAAATTTAAGTTTAAGTCTAAGCTTTAGAAAGCATTTAATGAGACACAAAAAATAACGGTATAAAATAGTTGTTCGTTACTCCAAAGTCTAAAGCGCCCTCTATCGGAATTTTTTGAAACTTTTCTTTAAAATTTATTTTCAAGAAAATACTGACATAAAGAATAATTTTAGCAAAACGCGGCAGTAGTTAGAGCCTAATCTACGACACAAAGATCGGGAATAACTGATTTTTGTTCTGGGGGGAGAAGGGTTTCAAATTTCAAATTTCAGTTTACGGTACTTAACTACTCGTTAGGACTCAGATTTTTAGATCAAAATTTAAGTTTAAGTCTAAGCTTTCGAAATCATTTAAAGAAATACAAAAAATAAGGTTAAAAAATAGTTGTTTGTTACTCCAAAGTCTAAAGCGCCCCCTATCGGCATTTTTTGAAATTGAACTTTAAAATTTTATTTCAAGAAAATACTGGCATAAAGAAAATTTTTTGCAAAAACCGCAAACGAATCGACCAATTTTTCCATTTTTTATAATCATTTGAAATTTCGGACCCTAAACTTTAATGCCCCCTATCTCCTTGGGAATACGTCTGGGACCCTTAGTCTCCTATTTAATATTATTTGTCTTTAAGTGTACTATAACCCCGTAAAGTTCTGCCCATCTTTTATGAATCACCCTGTATATGTAATTTAACGGAATTTTATTGACTGTTTTTGTACTACACATGCTTTTCCAATATGAAACATTCCTTCGTAAACCTCAATAATATACAGCCATTCCATGATATGTTGAGTATGTTTATGCGAGTTAGAGCACACACAGGCAGATAGAAAAAATAGATAAATCGAATTCATAAACATTTTTTAATTATGTTGGAAAGAGTAAAATGTTTCTTAGCTCGTTTCTGCAATAATAAAATAGAGCGCCAATTATCCGAGCCGGCCGATCCGATTAATGAAAAATCCGGATAACTGGAGATCTTTAAAAATCGACTGTGGCAATGTTTTTTAGGTCACATCCCGCCGCACATTTTTTTTATGCTTAAGGCAATATTCTTCATTTTAGCATATTACAAGTGGAGTGTTTAAAAACATTTTATTAAATTTTATTTTACACAGAATTCATACAAAGTTATATATAGAAATTATTGCATGTGTCCTCTTCAGCCCTGAGACAAATTTTACGTGGTTCTACAAAAAACAGTTTAAAATTATTAAAAAGCATCTCCAAACATGTGTTAGTTTGTATATTGATGCTTCTAACATGCACACATCTATTTAAAAAGTCTAAATGTAATTTTAACAATTCTAGACGAAATTAAATTAACTTAAAGGGCGATTTTTAGTGTCGCCTCCAGGCGACATCAGGACAGAGGAGGGTATAAAAACATACACTGCACGAATAAGCGCGAGAGAAGATGGGCGGAGGTTCTTCCTTTTATAAAACACCTGGCGGCAAAAATAAATAAAATAAAATAAATAGATAAATAAATAAAATAAATAAAATAAAAATAAGAATAAAAATAAATAAGTAAATAAATAAATATAGACCAACTTTAGGGAATAGAAAGATTTAAAAAAAAATTCATGAGAAAAAATATATGCATCGAACTCTCGCATTTTAAAAGAGGAATTTCTTAAGTTCTAGAAACGATTGGTTTTACGTTTGCTCTCTTTCCATTTATTTGAGATTGTCTTATTTCAGAATTAAAAAATGGTTGTTTAACGATTGGTTTTTCGGACATCTAGCTAAATTTAAGACTACAGTGCCTAAAGAAATTTTTTGAAAAGGCAGGAAAAAAATATGGAAATGATCGAGCAGGTTAATTGGGCAATCCGCTTAATCAATTTCCGGATAATTGACACTAAACTTTATGTTAATAAATGTTACTCCTTTATATTTGTTAATATACTTATTATTCTAATTTTTACTAAACTAGATTAAATAATTTGTCTGATCAAAATTATTCAGCTTATTTTTTTGTTTTTCTATACAAGCGTGAAATACAGAATAAAGTAAATTAGCATACACTTGGATAAAAAAAATCAATTTCTTTTAATTTTATTAAGAAAGCAAAGATTAAAATAAAATTTCACAGGTTTTATCACTTAACCCAATAAATGAACCATGAAAATATGCTGAACATTTCTCTGGCTTAAAATGATACCATTATGAAAATTTATTCTGGTGAGAATAATATAATCATCGCTTAAAAGAAATAATCTAATAATTTCAAAAAGAACATTAGATTATTTTCTTAAAATACATTTATTTTTAGGGAAGATTTGTTCATAGAAAATACGTGATGGTAATCTCTACTCTTAATTTAGTTTAAGTAAAAGATAAGATCTAACAAACCTGCATTAATATTTAACTTAATATACTTTATGTGATAATTTTTTTTGGCATTTTTGTAAGATACTTAGTTGTTCATCGTAGATTCTTATGTATTAAAAATAATTAAATTTGAAATAGTAATTTCAAGAAAGATTTTGAAATAAACAGATTTTCTGGAATACAATTTTGTTACTTAATTATAGACCTCTATTTTTTAAATCTAACGAAGTTCCGTTTTAGAATAAAAACTATTGCAGACTTTATTCTATAAATTTATTTTATATTTTTTTTTGTAAATATTCGGACAATTTTCAGCGTTTCGCATTTGCTATCGTACCAAAATTTTATAACGTCTTTTTTGGTAATACTAAAAATTTAACGTATTTATGAGCAATACTAAAAATTACTAAATTGTATCATTCAGTTGTCTAATAATACCGTTGAACAATTGGAAACTTAGCACTATGATTCAGAAAGTATAATCTTTTTAATATTTTTCCAACACATTTCAAAAATATTTATGGCTTCCGTTTGTCTGGCAGTCAATCTGTCTGTATGAGCTATAACTTACGTAGATATACCGGGTGTCCCAAAAATGACTGATGAATTTTAAAATTCAATAACTTGCAAACGGTGACAGCTATTTAAAAATTTTTTGCAGGAGGGTTATGTATAATGTCAGGAGTTTTTTTACCGTAGTTTTTTATTTTAGTTCGCATCTCAAACAATAGGTGGCGCTAACGGCGATTGAAGGCCAGGTGATCAGTGCTGAGTGAAGCGTCGATCTGGCCTTCAATCGTCGTCAGTGTCACCTATTGTTTGAAACTCGAACTAAAATAAAAAATTGCGGTAAAAATACTCTTGACATTATACATAACCCTCGGGCAAAATTTTTTTAAATAGCTGTCACCATTTTCAAGTTATTGAATTTTAAAATCCATCAGTCATTTTTGGGACACAAGATAGTTGCATTGCCCTATTAATTTTAAACCTGCTTTCCATTAGTATATCCATCTATTTCTTATCAATTCTTGTAAATAAACTGAGCAGGGCTTTAAGTTTTATATGCTGTTGCAGGTTACTATAACACGATTGATATTGAAATTAACGTATATAGCATTCAAGGTTTGTTTGCAGGGATGTCAAAAATTATGTTACATTATGCCTAATAGGAAAAAATCGTTTCAGATGCAATTTAATGATGTTAGACAGTGTAAAATATAATGAAATTTGCATGCATTTATGAAGTGAAATAAAGCTTGCAATCTGTATAATATGGGTGATATTTTTTTATTATTCATATACAAAGCCACACAAAAGAATTTAGTTAATGGTTTATGGAATAAAACAGTTTTCAACATACTTTTTATTATGTTACACGATTTCAAGTATAATGAATTTAATACACATTACTGAGGTTTACTACAAGATACATTTTTAAAAATGTGACATGCAGATCATTAGGGACACAAAAGATTTTTTATTGCAGTTCTACTAAATATTGATTAAACAGTGAACTAATATTTAGGTTTTCTAGTAATATGGGAAAGTGTTTATAGTCTATTCTTGATGTGAGATTTTTATTCCTTGTTTTCTTTTTTTTATCAAGTAAATGCACTTAGTGTTTTTTATATTTTTTTAGTGCCAAATTAAATATTACTGTGGTAATATCAGAGTATATAAAATTAAATAAATGAAGTCACATGGATGTTAGCCAGTGTCCTTTCCCATCAAAATAGGATTTATGTTAAAATTACCTATCTGTTTTCGAAAATTGAATTGAAAATTTTGAATCATTTTTCATTTAATAAATTTAGAAAAATTAACTTCTTCTCTCTCTCTCTTTAAATCCATGCAAAATGTTTTTTTGTTTTTATTAACCTTTTACAGGCCAAATTTTGATCCAGGCATATTTTTAATTATTTTTTGCACTATTTATCTTCTAATGCATTAGTTGAGGGATTTAGTCATTACTATGGTGGAATTTTTTTTATGTATAGTTTTCAGAATGTTCCCTATTGGGAACATTAAACACTTCCGGTGGTCATTTTCCACTAGTCGATGGTCATTTTTATGATTTTCTGTACATTTCCTCCATAAATGATAGGAATGTAATTTCTATTTTTAAAAAGTCAAGTTATCTTATTTCAAAAATCTATTTTAAAATTCATTTTTATCACTGATCATTTTCCAGTGGTCATTAATCACATTTATGATTTTCTGTACTTTTCATCATTATTGATAAGAATGTAACTTCTATTTCAAAAAATCAAGCAATCTTTTAGTTATTTATGCTAATTTTTTCAAGTCAATTTTGATTAAATTTCATTTTTATTAATTTTTTAACTTTTGTTCCCAATTGGGAATAATAGCATATAAAAGGCAAAGATAGAAATTTAAACATTTGGAAATAACTGAAAATAAATTAAGCAGTTTAAACAGTATTAAACTCCTATATTAAACAAGTAAACAAATTAAATAAAGGTATAATTTTTAATAATATTCTGAAAAATAAAACTTATAATCTTTATAAGGTACCCTGGGGTAATAACGCCACGTTAAGGTTCTACCAATTTTCACGGCTCAGTTTTAGCTTGTATTTTTCAAACAAATATATGATTTGATACAGCAACTCATTGACTATCTATATAAAAAAAATAATTTAACAGATATGAATACATAAAATGTAATGGCGTGATTTCTTGACCAATGCTATTTGGCGTTATTACCCACCTATATGGGTAATAACGCCATGCAAACAAAACTATGAAATAATTTGGAATAATTGCATGTAGATTGCCCAATTCTCAAAATACAAACTCTCAGCTCTAGAAATTGACAAATTGCATCTTAAGCTATTGAAAATGTTCAATTTTTTGTGAAAGTGTAAGAAAAATTAAGGTGTGGTGTGTTGGGGGGAGGATGAGGCAAAAGAATATCAGACCGTGAGCTTCTTTTTGCTTAAAAAGGACCGCTTAAATAGAATTATTAGAAATATTGCACAGTTTTAACTGTGTTTATTTGACTCAGTATTTAGGATGTAGCTCGGTCACTGTAGGGAATCAACCGGGGTAAAAATTGCAAGGATTGGCGTTATTACCCCGTTATAGTTATTGCGCTGTGCATTTTAAATTACAAATTATCTCGAGAAGATATCCAAAATCTTCAACAACATTTTGAAAGTCCATGAAATGTACTACAAATTTATGTAATTAACAAAGTAGTTCCGGATAAAAAAAATTGTCTTCACATCACAAAACGTATCGCGCAAATTTTAGATCAAGCGTTATTTTTAGCTGCTTGTAAAAACAATAACACCTAAAAATGAAACAAATTAACTTGAAGCTGTTTTTTGCGATTTATATGACTCAAAACCCTTCTGCGCAGAGCACATGGGTGTCATTTACCAGATTATTTCATAATTATGCAAAATATTAGCACTTGGCGTTATTACCCCGTCTGGCGTTATTACCCCAGGGTACCTTATATAATTCTCCTTTTGAAAGGCTTAATTGATGCTGACATAAAAATCTTATCGAAGAAATTTTCAAGTATAAATTACTTATCTTTAAATGTGTGATTGTTAATGCGTTGACCAAAATTTACAAAGAAAATTCAAGAAACAATTTCTCATGAAAAAAAAAAATTAATGAACCATTTAAAATTATTTTAAATTTGAATTTCGATTTCGTTTTTCTGTGTACAGTATGCTATAAAATGAAAATGCTGATAATCGATTTTATATATGTACGAGTTTTCTGAAATAGAAGTAATATGCAAACGAGAATTTATTATTCGGAAAATTATATTGCATCGAAAGAACAGAAGTAAATTGGACCATATTTAAATTTGAAACTACGGAAGAATTTGGTAGAATATTTTAAAAACAAATATATTCTAAAATAAATTTATGTATCATTTTCTGGAAGCACTTTAAATATTTGATATTAATTATGAATCGTAAACTTTAATAATTTTGTCCTGTGATAATTTAAAATGTAAAATTTTGAATGAAATTTGAAACAGAGATAAAAACTCCAGTTGTAAGTAAATATAATTTTGAATAAATTAAAATTAAACGAATGGAAATACTGTTTTTTTAATTATCTATAATATAAACCGGACAATTGCTAACAAAATACTAACGATATATCTGCTTCTTCTGTTAAAATCGTAGGTTATATAAAAATTAATGCATTTTTAAATACAGATAATAAGTTATTGTAATATTTCTTTGCACTTGAATTATATGACGATACAAATCCTGTTATTCAATGTAAACGAAATATCTTTTTCAAATTAGTTGTTATTAAATGCAACAATGATTTAGTGCATTCAAATTATTATTCTTTTATATTAAAAAATATTTTCAAAACAATAAAATAAAAATTATTTTATCGAAAGAGGGCTGGAAAAACAATCGCTAAGAAATATTAAAAATTGTGTAGCTTTAAAAATAATAAATATAATATTATAATAAATTAGAGTAAAAAATAATAAACGTAAATAACAGTTTTTTTAATTTAAATAAAAAACTGTTTTATGTGGATTAGGATTTTTAAAAATTAACTCTAAACTTTAAGTAACACTTTGTCAATAATATATTTTCAAATTCGCAATCATATAACAGTTATGATAAACTATGTATTAAAATTCACATGCGCTTGTCTCAATAATAGAAGGTCACAAACTGCGAAATATGAACTAACAAGAATAAGAGAAAACCACATTTTTTACTGTAATGTAATTTGGATTGAAACTAAAACTTGTAGCATTTCGAATGCAAGTAAGGAGAGAAATCCATTCAAAATACCATGTTTACTTAAAGATTTTTTTACGAATTTTTCGATTTTTTCCGTTATACTATTGATAATCCGTTATAAATAGAAATACAGAAACATTTGAAAAATGAAAAAGAATCAAGCTTAAAAAAATAAGCTGTTTAAGGATAAAGAAATTTATAAATATTAAAAGTATAATGTCAAACAACTCTTCAGGAAATAATTTTTAAAAATGAACTAAGAAATAACTGTTTGCAAAAATCTAACGGGTGTTTAGAATTTTTTTATATTAAGGTACCCTGGGGTAATAACGCCAGACGGGGTAATAACGCCAAGTGCTTATATTTTGCATAATTATGAAATAATCAGGTAAATGACACCCATGTGCTCTGCGCAGAAGGGTTTTGAGTCATATAAATCGCAAAAAAGAGCTTCAAGTTAATTTGTTTCATTTTTAGGTCTTATTGATTTTACAAACAACTAAAATTAACGCTTGATCTAAAATTTGCGAGATACGTTTTGTGATGTGAAGACTATGTTTTTATCCGGAAATACTTTGTTCATGACATAAATTTGTAGTGCATTTCATGTACTTTTAAAATGTTGTTGAAGATTTTGGATATCTTCTCGAGATAATTTGTAATTTAAAATGTACTGCGCAATAACTATACCGGGGTAATAACGCCAATCCTTGACATTAATACCCCGGTTGATTCCCTACAGTGGCCGAGCTACATCCTAAACACTGATTCAAATAAGCACAGTTAAAACTGTGCAATGTTTCTCATATTTTTATTTAAACGGTCTTTTTTAAGCAAAAAGAAGCTCACGGTCTGATATTCTTTTGCCTCATCTCCCCCTCCCACACCACACCTTTATTTTTCTTTCACTTTCACAAAAAATTGAACTATTTCAATAGCTTAGAATGCAATTTTTCAATTTCTAAGTTTGTAGAGTTTGTACTTTTAGAATTGGGCTATCTACATGCATCTATTCCACCTTATTTCATAGTTTTGTTTGCATGGCGTTATTACCCATATAAGTGGGTAATAACGCCAAATAGCATGGGTCAAGAAAAAACGCCATTACATTTTATGAATACATACCTGTTAAATTATTTTATTTTATATAGATAGTCAATGAGTTGCTGTATCAGATCCTATATTTGTTTGAAAAATACAATCTAAAACTAAGCCGTGAAAATTGGTAGAACCTTAACGTGGCGTTATTACCCCAGGGTACCTTAGTTTAAATTTTTTAGATACATTTATGCATTTTGAATAATTTACCATTCAAGATGTTTGTTCATATTTTACATACCTATTGAAATCAGCCGGTAAAAATGCATTCTTGAAGCAAGAAACAACTTATAATTATTCATCAATATTTTTTTGATTATATAAACTTTATTAGTGAAACGTGGCACCATTTTAAATTCTACTTAAATTATTTTCACTTTTTATCTATATACTTCATAACTATGCACAAACAAACCAAAACTTTCGATAATCTTGCATAATAAACGGTATCTAAATATGTTCTCTAATGAAAAAAAAAAAAAAATAAAAAATACGGATTCTTCTGGAATAAATAGAAAAACATTGTCTCAAAATATTGAATTTTTTCCTTTACCATATAGGTTATATAAAATAATTCCATTCGTTATTATATTCTAAGAATCACCAAACAACAATTATACTAGTTGGATGTGCCAAACCTACAATTTTCTTACATGTTAATATTTTAAGATGTTGTTCCACATGTTAATACTTCAATGGCGTTATTGCAATGTTACACCTACTTTGAATTTCATCTTAAGTTTCCAGTTCATTTTACTAATCGGAGTAAAAACGAAATTATCTTAATCATAATCTATACTAATATTAAAAAGAAGTAAAGTTTGTTCGTTTCTTTGTAGGGGATAATCTCTGAAACTGCTGAACCCATTATAAAAGTAACGGTATGAAATAATGATGTTTGTCCAAGTTGCAACTCACGCTATATCTTAGTATGTCCACGGGAGTATCTGGGGGTGTGGAAGCAAAAGATATTTTTAAAGTGCGATTTTTGTATTACTGAAAGATCTATAAACACGGTTAGAAAGGAAGTTACTTATAAGATATATATGACCTCTAAGAATATTTCTTTAAAAAAATCTGAATTTAAAAAGGGTGAAAATGCTCAAAAAAGCTTTCTGAAAAACGTTTTCACGAAGTGTCAAACCAATTTAAAAATATTTGTTTTAAAATAATCCTTCTACCAAAAGGAGTGCAAGGGAAAAAATCTTTCTAAAAACGCGATTTTTGTGCTATTGGCGAATCTAGAAACTAGAAATTTCGCTAGGTAGTTACTTATTAGGTATGAATGATCTCTAAGAACATTTCTTAAAAGAAATTGAAATTTTAAAGGGATGAAAATGCGCGAAAACCGATCTAAAATGTTCAAAATGACAATTTTTGAGCAATCTCAGGAAATATCAAACCGATTTCAAAAGTAATGAATGACAATTGATGCAGACAGCCCTTGCGCTAACATAGTCTTTTTTTTTATGTCCGTGTGACTAACCACCTGGATGTCGCAGGAGCAGTAAACGCTCTAAATTGCAATTTTTGGGAAACTGCAGGTGCTAACAACTTCAAATTAGACATGATAATTTCTTATAAGATATAAATTATCTCTAAGAACAGATTCTAAAAAAGTCATGAAAATTAAAAAGGGCGAAAATCAATTGAAAGCGTTCTAAAAACGTTAAAAATGACGCTTTTTGAGCAATTTCAGGAAATATAAAACTGATTTTTAAAAAATGATTGGAAATTGATGTAGGCAGCCCTTACGCTAACATAGTCACTATTTTATGTTGGTCTGACTACCACTTTGAGGTCGCAGGAGCAGTAAACGCTCTAAATTAATATTTTTGGGAAACTGCAGGATTAGCAATTTCAAATTAGACACAATAATTTCTTATAAAATATGAATTATCTCAAAGAACACATTCTAAAAAAAATCAGAAAATTTAAAAGGGGAGAAAAGCTACAGATAGCTTTCTAAAAACGTTCAAAATGACGATTTTTGAGCAATCTCAGAAATATCAAAGTGATTTCAAAAATAATGATTAGAAATTGATGTAGGCAGCCCTTGCGTAACATAGTCGCTATTTTATGTCGGTCTGACTACCACCTAAAGGTTGCAGGAACAGTAAATGCTCTAGATTGCAATTTTTGGGAAACTGCAAGGTTAGCAGCCTCAAATTAGACATGGTGATTCCTCATAAAATATAAATTATCTTTAAGAATGTATTATGAAAAAATCTCAAATTTAAATGCGGTGAAAATCGACGGAAAACATTTTAAAAACGTTCAAAATGACGATTTTTGAGCAATGTCAGGAAATATCAAATTGATTTTAAAATTAATGAGTGGAAATTGATGCAAACAGCCCTTGCGCTAACACACTCTCTGTTTTATAATGATCAGACTACCACCTGGAGGTCGCAGGAGCAGTAAACTCTCTAAATTGGAATTTTTGGGAACTGCAGGGGCTAGCAATTTCAAATTAGATTTGGCAATTCCTCATAAAATATAAATTAACTCTAAGAACTATTCTAAAAAAATCCCGAAATTTAAAAGTGGTAAAAATCGACGGAAAGCGTTTTAAAAATGTTCTGAATTTCGATTTCTAAGCAATCTCAGGAAATATCAAACCGATTTCAAAATTAATGTTTGGTAATTGAAAGTGACAGCCCTTGTTTCATCATCATAATCCAAATTGATTAAATTTTATGTTGTTGCTACAACTACACCAGTGGCTTGCAAGAACAAGAAATGTTCTAAATTGCGTTTTTTGTAGAACTGAGAGGTCTAACATTTTGGTAATTTTGCATAGTAATCAATTAAAAGATTTAAATACTTTCTATGAATCGTCGTAAGGAAAATTCTTATGTAAAAGAAAATATTCAGAGAAAAGCATTCTCAAAATGTTCGAAATTGCGATTTTTATCCAGTTTTATGAAATACCAAACCGATCGAAAAAATAAGGGTTGCAAATTGCTGGTGATAGAGCCCGTTCAAACATAAGTTATAGTTTATGTCTATGCGACTACCGCCAGAGGGTTGCAGGGGCAAAAAACATTTCAAAATGTGATTTCTGTCAGATAAAAGGGCAAGATATGGCATCATAATTGCTAAAAAATGTAAATATCCTCTAAGAACAGTCGAAAGTAAATTCGAAATTGCGAAAAGCGTTCTGAAAAATTCCTAAAATACGATTTCTATGCAATCCCAAAAAAATAATGAATCAATTTTAAAAGTAAATCTTGTGAATCAATGGTGATAGTTTTTGATCCTACACAGGCTATCTTTTATGCCGGTACTACTACCACCTAGAACTTACAGGAACAACAAACTTTCTAATAAAAAGTTTTAAAAATTTTCGAAATTGCGTTTTTATTGAAACGCATTCAAATATCAAACCGATTTTAAAGTTATTGTTGTCAAGTTAATGGTGATAGTCCCTGTTTTGACATTGGTATTTTATGTTGGTGCCATTAACACCAGAGAGAGGATTTGCCGTTCGACAAAAAGCTTGGAATGTGACATGATGATTGATTTTCAGATTGAAATGCGTACTAAAAATATTGTAAATAATTCAAAAGTTAAAATGAATACAAAAATGAGCCTATGAATTGAGCATTAAAGTTTCCAAGTATCATCTAAATTATCATCTGTTCAGATGACAATTGAAAATCCCTTGAAATTAAAAATTTGTTATTATTCATTCCGTAAAAAAATTTCCATATTTATTTTAATATGATATTCATTTAAAAACTAATTCCCTACAGAAAAAAACGAACTTATTATTTTATCTATAATTACTAGCTAAAAGAAATATCAGAAACAACAATTTTTACATTTGGGATTCTGAATATTGGTTAAAAGGATTTAATTTACTTTTAATTTAATTATCTGTAAAAGTTCATTTTATTTTTTTATTGAATATCTGAGTTTTTTTCTCTTTATGATATGATTGATATTTTTGTATAGTTTTACTAACATTTTCTAAAATAGTTAAAACTTATTCATGAATTCGGCCTGTTGTCTCTTTTTCCGCCTTCTATCTGACTTCTAACTCATGTAAATATACTCCGATTGCTGTATTTCATAATCTGTGCTTAATACATGTTTTTGAAATTCAAGTATATATAAAAACGATTAATCCTGAAACATTCTTATTGATAAACCTTTAGAGTGCACTGAAGCACCGATGGAATATACCTAAAATGTAGTACCAATATCGGTTTGATATTCGTTATCTTTGAAACATTTTCATAAAGATTTTACTATTCCAAAAACACCAATAGAAATGCAAATGACAATAGAAACGTTTACAAAAAAGCTAATATATCTATAAATGTCCGTTAAATATTAAAAATACTTGCTATGAAATTCGAATAGATTTATTGGAAATATTAATGAAATTACATGGCAAATTTAGCCATATGTTCACACGCTAAGTAAAGCCGTTCCGATAATGTCAATATAGAGGAAGATATAGCAAATGTATTTCCAATTTAAATTTTTTTTTTTAAATTGGTATCAATCTTGTAATGCTGCTGTATGTATACACAGCTTGTGCATAGCTTGTTATTGGAAAGTTTTTGTAATATTTTGGCGAAAATTTCTTAAAACATACATTAAAAATTTCTTCTCAAAAGATTAACATAAAATAATAAAAAGTTGTACAGGGGATGTCGGGGCTGATAATCTCGTTATTTTGGTTGTTACGAAAAAGATTTTTCAACTCCTCTAACCACTGTTAGCTCATAAATGAACCAATACATGCACTTACTTAATATTCAATGAATGTTATTTTTACATACATTATTAGATTGCTGTCACTTCTTCGTCCAATAATTTTTTTTGTATGTCAAAAAATATTTAGTTTTATTAGAGATTATTTTCATGTTATTTGTGAGTAGTTTTTTTATATAATTCTAAATTTTAATTAAATTTTATTAATAATGCACTATTATCTTATATTTGTATGATTATAAAAATTAAATATGTTATTAAAAAGTTAGCTATTAAAATTAAAATGAAGCATTATTTTACGAACTTTTAAAATTTGTATTATTTATCTGTTAATGCGTTATATGATTGTTAATGTAAAATCTAAATATTTCAGATAATTCGCATAAATTTCCGTATTTCTATACAAAAAAAAAATAATATACATATGCATAAAAGTTGAACTCTCTAACATAATTTTAAATGTGCACTTAGAATTCATACATGCATTACCTAGAAATATGAAAATATTCAACCGTATACATCGTTATGCAAATGAGAATTTATAATTTAGAAAATAACATAGCAAAGAATACATTTTTAAATGTATTCTTTGCTACGCAAAGAAGACTACGCAAATTAGACTATGTTTAAACTTAAAACAAGCTTAAATCAGAAATTGTGGAAGAATTTATTAAGATACTTTTAATATATAGATATATATATGTATACATATCAGAATTGCATAATATATTCAGAAATAAATTTACGAACTACTCTGTAGAAGAGCTTATAACCCGTGATATTAATTATGAATCGTAAATTTTAATAATTTTGCTTTGTGGAGATTTGAGATATGACATTTTGAGTCAAATTTTAAAGATCCATAACGATTCAAATAGTACGTGAATAAAATTCAGGACGCATTCAGATGGAATTACAAGTTATTTTTCTAAAGCTAAATATTGAAAAATCATAAATTGGAAATCTGAAAATTGTTTGCAGAATTCAAATAGTATAACTCATAATTGTGTGATGAGCATAGATGCTTTGAAAGCATGTTTGAGCATGTTTTGAAATAAAGATAGATATCATTTCAATTGCTCCTAGTTTTCCTATGCATCTGAGTTATCGTACTAAATTGAATACAAATCCTGTTTTATTAAATAAAGATGAAATATATATTTCAGGTTAAAAGAATAGAAACAATCTACATGCAATTTCTTTTCTGTTTATGCATTTTCTTAAAACCAGTTTTCAAAAGTATATTAAAACATTATTTAATTAAAATAGTACTTCCATAAAAATAAAATGATAAATTAACAATTAATTCCTGTTACTATACTGCTATTATTAGTAACAATAATTAAGTGCAAAATATTTATCAACTGAAACTAAAACAAACAACAAAAATCCTCTATTTTACAATATTGCGTATTGGATTGAAACAACTGCAATATTTTGAGTAGAAATACGGGAACAATTCCGTCGAAAATAAAGAAGTATGTTTAGAGATTTTTCCCAAATACTTCATTTTTTTCATTATACTTCTTTAAATTCTTCCATCATTGAAAATAAAATAAATGAAGATGAAGGATAATAAATAAAAAAATGAATTGAGATAACTTTTTAAAAAGAAAAATGTTGTTTTGGGATAATGAAATTTATAAAGTTAAAACGTATCATATCAAAATAACTGAATTCAAACAAGTTTTGAGAAAATAATTTTCAAAATATACCGTAAAAAATGACTCACTACAAAATTTTAAGGGGTGTTCAGAACAATTTTATTTGTTATTTTTACTTATATATTCCTTTTTTATTTAAAAATTTATCATTTAAGATATTTGTTTATATTTTACATGTATAATTGAAATCAGTTGGTAAAAATGAATTTTCAAGGAAGTAATAACTTAAATTATTCCTGAATATTTTAAAAATTATATAAACTTTAATAATGTTACGCGACTACTTTTTCATTTGGCTAAAATTATTTTCACGTTTTAACTGCATACTTCAGAATTATGTACCTATATATTGTACTTTTTATAAACAATAAATCGCCTTTAAAAGTGTTTCTTAAATTAAAAAACATATTCTTCTAAAATGAATTTAAACATATCGCATAAAATTTAATTCTTTTACTTAAATATTATTTATATAAAGCAATTCCATTTAATCTTTTATTCTAAGAGACAGCAAAAGAGCAATTATAAAAAATAAATAAAATTCAATATTCAAAGCTAATTTTCGCATTTTTTTTATCACTATATTCATTTTTAGACTAATTTTGAAAAAAAAAAATGTAACTTTTAATTTTAACTGTAATTAAAAGTTTTAAAATTGATAAGAAACCACAGTTTTTGCGTCTGAGATTTGAATATCTGGAAAAAAGAATTAATTGATTTTTGATTTAATTACCTATAAGAATTCATTACAGTTATTTGTATCTATTTTAATTTAATATATGAATATTTTCTTTCTTTTTGAATTCTGTTCATGTTTTTTACAATTTTATTAATAATTTATAATATAAAGGAAAAGTACTTATGAATTCATCCTTTGTGTCCGTTTGTAGTCTATCCGCGCTTTAATTCACATAAATATACTTCGATTTCTACGAAAAAATAATATACATCAATGTTTATTATGTTTCGAATTGAAAATGAATGCGAAGTATTTATAGTTCATTTACGATGATACTCAAATGAATGCCGTTATGTATTGTGTTATTAATGACGACCAATTGACTACACGATAGATAAAGGCAGGAAGCTTGGGGGGGGGGGGGGGCGGTTGTCCTCCTTGGGATCATTATAAGGAAAACTAACTTATATTTACGCAAAGAAATCCTAAGTTTGAAGAAAACCATGGAAAACTCCGAATTTTTAGGCTAACGTTTGCAATTTGGTTTAAACTAAGTACCTCCCGTCTACCAGCTCTTGAGTGCAGAGCCTCTTAACTGTTGTTGCAGAGCAATACTGTTAAAATATATGGACTATTGAGGAAAAAATGTTTGTAATGTATTTTTATGATGTCGCATTAATACAAACTGATTGAAAAGTTATATATTAGGAAGATACACTGGAAGGTTCTAATTCTAAAATACGCCATGATTAGCACAAACCTTCATTTACAAAGAAACACAAAGCATATCGGTTACAGAAATGCCACTAGAAATTAATTCCAAAAATGTATATTCATTTGTGTTAACACACAAATAAATCCGTTTCCGATTTATCAATATAGAGAAAGATATAGCTAATTTATTATCAATTCAAAACATTTTTTCTATTTTTTTATTGGCATCAATATTGTATTACTGCTATGTGTATACACATATTGTGCTTAGATTGTAATTGAAAAGTTTTCGTAATATTTTGTCAAAAGAATTTTTAAAACATTGACTAAAAATCTTTAGAAAAAAATTTACTTAAAATAATAAAAGGCTGCATGCAAAAAATCAGGCGAATAACCACTTGATTTGATTGCCAAAAAACGCATTCCCTCCTTTCTATAATCATTGTAAGCTCATAAGTACGCCAATATTTTGATTTGATGAAATACTTCAATAGATATTATTTATATATGCATTATTAAGTTAGTTTGCTTTCTATTTCCAATAAACACTGTTGTTGTAAAGGCGTTTCCCTTTACATATTATTTAATAATGGTGTTCCCTTCTTAGTTAAAATTACAATATTCTCTAAATTTGTAACTTTATTTAATAAGATAGATTTTTAATTTCTTTAATTCTATTCAGTTGCTAACGACCATTTTTCCTTTAAAATATGACTTCAGTTATCGCTAATTATTTCTTTAAAGCCACAACATATATCCATTCGTTCATGTAACTGTATGTATTTTCCCCATAGTAACAACCTTATAAAGAGTTATTTTTAGGGTGTATTTATGCATAGTTAAACGCTACTCGCTTAAGAAACAAATGTATTAAGTTTGTCTTTTATTTTATTTCATTAGAACTCATGTCCCTTTTTAGTCCGTGGGACTCTTGTTAACCCTTTGTAAAGAATTCAATCCTTGTGTTTTTTCGTGTCATATGCTATCTTTTATCGTTTGGCGTTAATTATTTCAAATCATGCACTTTGGTTTCTGTCATTGAAAGTCTATGTAACGGAGACTCTCCACGTGCCTTTTCTCATCGCAATTTGTGCATATCAGTCGTTCTTGGCTATTTTCATGTACATGTATCGCGCCAACACTTGACGATGTGAAAAAATGTATTTGTGGCCACTCCTTCTCTGTAACTAAACGCAATCAGACCTATCTTCGCTATGGTCCCTCTCTGGCACGGCAGCCATTTTTGGAACTGAGAAATTAATAAAAAACTTGTCTCCAGAAAATAGTCTTCTGTGTGTTGACTTTCTCAATATTCATGGATTTTATACGAATTTGGGATTGAAACTACAACTACAACTTAACGGTGTGATGTTACTATACGACACAGAAACCATCATCACAGTTGTATGTCGAGGTATCTATTTTTACTGGACATTGTTTTCATGATTAGTTTTATTTTTTATATGGTTCTATATTTTGGTTCCATATTTATAATAATGTACTATTATCTTTCATTTCCAAATAGATGAGAACTGGTTCAAAAATTTGTTAGAAAATCGCTATTAATACTGAAATAAAACACAAACATTATCCAGGTATATAATTCGAGTTTCCATTACTTATATGTGAATATGTGAGTTGCTAATGAATAATCGAAAATATTTGAGAAAATCTAATGTAATATATATACATATATATATATAGTTCAAAAGGATGAAGCTTTTATAGCAGTTTTAAAGGTATATTTAAAATTTGTAAGCATTAACTAGTAAAATGAAAATATTCACGTGTATTTTTATAGATAAATAAAGCTGCTGAAATAAAAGCAATACGCTGATAAGAATTTATTACTTAGAAAATGACATAGCAAAGAATACATTTTAAACGCAAATTGGACTACGGTTAAATTTAAAACAACCTTAAATTCGAAACTATCGAGGAATTCATTAGAATATTTTAAAAATATTTATATTCAGAAATATTTTTTGAAATAATTCTGTGGGAGAGTATATACCGTTTCATATTAATTATGAATCGTAAACTTTAATAATATTTTCTTGTAGGGAGTTAAAATATGAAACTGTAAGTTGAATTTGAAAAAACGATAACAATTCGAGTAGTTCGTTATCTTCGAATAAATTGAGATGGAATCAATTTCAAGTTTTTTTTCTAAACTTGAAGATTGAAAAATCTTCAATTGGAAGCCTGAATATTTCTTTACAGAATACAGGTAATATAACTCGTAATTCATTTAAAAGCGTAGGTTACATGTCAAGAATTATATTTTAAAATACAAATATTAGATCATTGTTGTCGATGTTTAATTGCATCTCAATAATTATGTAAAGTTTAATACAGATCCCGCTCTACTCTAAGAAGACGAGGTGTATATTTCAAATAAAAACAATGGCGAGAATCTACACGCAATTAATTGTTTTTATTTTTTTATTTTTTCGCTTCTTGAAAAGTAGTTTTCAAGAATAGAATACTATTTCATCAAAACACTATTCGAGTAAATGTAAATGACAAAATTAACATACACTTCCCACTACTATTACATTTACTAATACCAATAAAAATATTGATATTTATAATAATATTTATAATAATCTTATGCCTATTATAACTAAAAAACAAAAGATTTTCTCATTTATTCTTTATGTTGCTTTCAGAAAATATATGTAAAAAATCTTATTATACCATTTTTGGTAAAAGTTTACTTCATAAGTTACTAAAAAGTCAATCATAAATACATAAAATGTTGCATTTTGTAAATTAACCGTTTAAACGCCAACGTTCCCAAATGGGAACTTTGCATTATTTGTAATACAAAACATTTATTTTCCAACATAATGACAATGTTTTTATTTTTCCTGTAAAATATAAGGTTGATTTCAACTTTTGAAAAAAAATATATTTATGTTTAAGATTTTATCACATGTATAAGGAAAATGTAAATTCATTTATTTGCATAAAAATATATTATTTGCTTTTATCGTTTTCTCTATATTACTTACATTTGACCAATACGGAATCTAAATCTTTTTCGAATTCGAGAAAATATTCAAGAACAATATCAATAGCATATAGCGGAAAATAATTTGTTATATTTGCTTAGGTTGTCAATCAATAATCATGTTCCAAAATGCGAATTTTGAAATGAAAACAGCCAAAAAAATGCAAAAATATTTGTTTTTGTTATTTTCTAAATTTGTATGCATAACTTAAAACATTTGAAGCTGTAATATAGGAAAAACAAAATTATTATTGCATTGCGATATTAATTCGGCGTGTAAACGGTTAAGCTTGCAAGCATAAAAAAACATAAACACTCAAACAATAATAAATATGGTAGAAGACTCATGGTCTTTCATTAAGGAAAATGTCATAAGTTGCGCTCGAAAAAATAATTTTTGAATGCAAAGGCTGAGGGAAGGTGGGATTCAATGAGATTCGATTCTTTTGATGAGATTTGAAAAAATAATGATACTCATTTCATAGTAGCTATGACTAACGCACATATAAGATAAGATTGGTTTATATTGTTTTCAAAACAAAATTTACATATATTCTGTTTTTATAAATAAACTTCGGTCTCTTTTAAGCCGCATTCACACGCACATATATATATACGTATTATGTTATCTTATGTATAGAAAATGAAATAGAAAAGAATATATTTTAAACGCAAATTGGACTTCTATTGAATTTAAAACAAACTTAAATCGGAAACTATGGAATAATTCATTAGAATATTTCAAAAATATATATTTTCAGAAATAAATTTTGGAACAATTTTGTGGAAATGTACATATTGTTTGATATTAATTATGATTCGTAAACTTTAATAATTTATCTTTGTGAGGTTAAGATATGAAACTATAAGTTAAATTTAAGGTATTCAAAATTTTGCATTATTAATTTTTTATAGATAATGTAAGGATGAAACCGTGCATGTTATTTTTTGAACTAAAGGTATTTGGGTTTGATACTTCTGCCCCAGATTCATAAGGTTTTCCAATTTTCCAATTTTACTGTAATTTAATGCCTTATTTCACTTGCTATCAGAATGTATTTTAAGGACTTTTAGAACAATATTCATGGAATTGATATATGCTTAAAAAAAAAAATTGTGTTCACATCTGTTAGTGACAATTTACATTGGTTTATATACATGCCTGGTGTCCCAAAAAATGACTGATGGATTTTAAAATTCAATAACTTGCAAACGGTGACAGCTATCTAAAAAACTTTTGCAGGATGGTTATGTATAATGTCAGGAGTTTTTATACCGTAAATTTTTATTTTAGTTCGAATTTCAAACAATAGGTGGCGCTGACGGTGATTGAAGGCCAGGTGATCAGTGCTGAGTGAATCGTCGACCGTCAGCGCCACCTATTGTTTGAAATTCGAACTAAAATAAAAAATTACGGTAAAAAACTCCTGACATCATACATAACCCTCCTGCAAAAAGTCATCGTTTGCAAGTTATTGAATTTTAAAATCCATCAGTCATTTTTGGGACACCTGGTATATATGTGTGTGTGTGTGTGTGTTTATCATAAGGTAATGTTCATTCAGAAATTGCATGACAATTCAAGCAAACTTTCGTAAATAATCCCAATTGTTTTATTATAAAATATAATTAAGATAAAAAGTGATAAAAATCGTTTAGAAACCATTATAGTGTATCCCTATAAAAGGTGTATAATTTGTATAAAAATGTATTTTTTGGTGTATATAATAAATTAAAATGTTGTTATCGTTGTAACACTGTGAATACAAGAGTGACAAAAAGAATATTGTAGTAAATGTACATTTTAGTATTTTGCACTTAGAAGGACCTATCCTTGCCATATTCTTGCCAATTTTTTCAATACCCAGGAAGATGTAGCGAATCTATAGTCAATTAAAACCATTTTTTATTCGTATAAATATTGCAATGCTGTTATATATATATATATACACATATTGTGCACAGTTTCTAATTGAAAAAGTTTTTGTAATATGTTGCAGAAAAAATGCTTAAACTAAAAGCACTTCACTAAAAGCATATTTAAAAGGATTTACATAGAATAATAAGAAGCTGTATAAGAAATGTCGAGGCTGGTAGTAGCATTGTTTGATAATCAAAATCCTAATTTAATATCACAAAACTAGTTTCGTATGTATATATGTAAAACTGTAAAATGATAAATCTTTGAAAGTAATTTTAAATGTGCATTTAGAATGCATTTGTAATGTATACATTACCTAGTAACATAAAAAAAATCATCCGTAGTTTTTACAGTTATATAGCATTTCTAAAATAGAGGCAAGCGATAACAAAGGATAATTTATTTCTAAGAATACGACACAGCAAGAATGCATTTAAAATGCAAATTGGACTAGGTTTAAATTTAGTATAAGCTTAAATTCGAAACTATGGATAAATTCATTAAATTATTTTTAAATATATGTTTTTAGAAATAACAATCTCACTAACAATTTTGTGGAAGAGTTTATTTCGTTTGATATTAATTGTGACTCATAAATTTTAATAATTTTCCCCTTTGGGGATTTAAAATATGATATTTTGATTTAAAATTGAAAGAACGATAATAATGTAAATACTACGTGAATATATTTCAGAGTAAATTATGATGAAGTACATGCAAGGTGTGTTTTTTGTTAAGTTAAAGATTTTAAAATCATGAATGAAAGATTTGTTTCCAGAATTCAAGTAATATCACTTCCAATTTTGCTAAGAGCATAGGTTACATGGAAAGAAATGCTTTGAAATATAGGTGTCAATTCATTGTTATTGATTCATCAAAGCACGTAAATTAATACATCAAGTTGAATATCGATACTATTATATTCTAAGATGATGAAAAATATGTTTTTAATTAACAAAAAAACTTTGTTTTTTTTTTCAATTAACAACAACAAAAAAAAAATAACAATTTACATGCGACAGATTTCTTGTTTTTTTTTTCTAAATGCAATTTTCGGAAATATAATATAATTTCATGAAACCAGTATTTGAAGAAAGATAAAATAATAAAATAAATAAAAGTTCCTACTACTATACTACTACTATTAGTAATAAAGATAATATTTATAATTGTAATAATCATACGGTTATGACTAGTGAAAATCAAAAGTTTTTATTTTTTAAGCTGAATACAAAAAACACATACATTTTTTTTATCGCACACGTTTTAGATATAAAGTGAGCATATTTGTCTAGTTCATAAATTAGTATGAAATAAGTCATTAACTATATAAATATTTTACTAAGAAAATTAGAAGGTTGCATAAAGATATAAAAGAGCATAAACGCACAAACACTAATAAACATGGCTACAGAATTTTGATGATTGTTGCAGAAAGGAAGCTGTCACAATCTGAACTAAAAACAAAATGTTCTAGAGGTAATGTGTGAAGGTAGGAAAAGATACACTTATTTGATAAGATAGAAAGCTTTACAGCGATATTGACTTCATAGCATTATGACAAACGCTACAAACTAATAAAAATGTAAAATCAACCATCTTTTTTTTTGTTGTAATAAAATTTACGTACCGAGTGTCCAGTAAATGACTGACCCATTTTGAATATAAATAACAAAAAAAAAAAAAAAAAAAAAACTGTTTGAGATAAAAATGCGCGGCTTGCTGTATTGTTATTAGAATATAAATAAATTTTAAAATATGCACTTTGTAATATAATAATATTTAAAATAATACCTCAGTCTCAAGACTGAGGAGGTGAAGTATAATACAGATGGTTCAATCACAAATATTATTTTAAATCACTTCTCAACCAACGTACCCTATTTCTGAAGCTGATTCGAGAGTCGATTCAACATATAGATTCAGATTCGACAACATATAGATTCAGATTCAGCCGAAAATCTCACATTTATGAAAATTAGAGTCATGTCTGTATTCAAACAGCCTGTTACCGCCAGCGCGATATTTTTTTCTGAAATTTGAACTATATTAATAAAGTACATGTTTAAAAATTTATTGATTTTCTAATAACAATACCGCAAACCGCACATTATTATCTCAAACCGTTTATTTGTTATTTAAGTTCAAAATGGGTCAGTTATTTACTGGACACCCGGTATATTCTGTTTTTATAAATTTTATTCTTTTTTAAACCGCATTAGTATATGCATTTAAATTTTGAATTCCAATTAAAAAAGTATGAAATTTAGTTCAAAAAGTGGGTTGCAATAAATATACATTTTATTTAAGTGCAATTTGTAAGCCTTATACTTTTCAAGTTAATTTAATGTACCGTTTCTCAGATATTATTAAAGTTATTCGTTTGAAATTATTTATATACATAATGTAAATAATTCTTAATAAATGGAAATCAAATTTATAAACAAATAATTCCTATTATTTAAAAAAAATGTGGATTAAAGAATTTTTTTAGTAACAAAAAACATTTATTTTAACTAGAAACACTTTTAATAAATATTTTGAAAACATGTGAATAACAAAAGTTCACTTTAGATTGATTTGGGATATGTGGGAAATATTAAGTCAGGATAAAAGACAATAATATGAAGTGGTTCTGTAAAAATGTGCATTGAAATAAAAAAACAACAACAAAAAAATGCGAAAATCAAATTTATAGTTTATGTACGTAATGCTTATGTTTGATATAAAGAAACTGAATAACTTAATTTTTCTTAACTTCTCGCTGTAGTAAAAACAAAAGCGATATGGCATTACAAAAAGGAAAAATAAATAATTTTAAATAAAATCTTGAAAAAATTGAAAAAGATGAAATGGCTTACTTTAGTAATTTACCTTTTAACCGTTTTTAATGTAATTTACTTTTGTTTCATGTTTCAGAAATTATGATTCAAGCACATTTGTATCAGGAAATATTAACGTTAATCTTTGGTTAGTACATTAACTTCCTCTAATCCGGCATCCTAATTTCTGGCGTGCTAGATAATCTGATACGACATGTATATAATAATCTCATGCAACTTCAGGTATAGGTATGAAACCGAAAAGTTTGAATAATTCATGGACTAAACTTTTGCTTGAAATAATGGACAGAATTTTTACGTTACTGAAAACGATATAGTTGACGATGAGCAAAAATATGTTTTAGGTTTTTTGCATTTAGAGAACCTCCATGTCTCAACTGAATAGATAGGAAATAAAACAGTGAATTAAAGCAGATTTTTATGAGCCAGCAGACGATATTTTGACAGATGAAGGCATTATTCAGAGTGTTATCGACCCAATGATCCCTAAATAATTTGATTCTGATGAAGATGATGTGAACGAGACAAACAACATTCGTTGGAATAATACTGCTAATGCCTTGAATGTATTTATCAAGTTTTTTAAGCACAGAGATTGTGGCAGATTTTGATGAGACAAAAGAGGAAATTTTGACAGATGAAGGCATCATTCAGAGTGTTATTGACCCAATAATCTCCAAGTAATTTGACTGTGATGAAGTTGATCGGGACGAGGCAGACAATATTCGCTGGAATCAATCTACTAATGCCTTGAATATATTTATCAAGATTTTGAGCGAAGTTATTAAAGCAGATTTTGATGAGCCATCAAAGTATATTTTAATAGATGAGGCCATCATTTAGAGTGCTATCAACCCAACAATCCTAAATAATTTGATTGTGATGCAGATGATATGAGCAAGATAAACAATATTAGTTGAAATCAAGCTATTAATGCTTTGAATATACTACCTCTGACAAAAAAGTTCTGTGAATGAATTCAGAACGGCCGATCTGGCAACACTGGGGAAACAAAACGCAGCACTTGCATAGAGGCAAGTGTTGACCATCTTCCCCCACCGTTGTTCATTCGAGCGTCGTTTATGTTCTGTGTAAGGCATGCTTTACTAAGTGCTTGTTCAATGTGTTGGTTCTTAACTGAGAACAGGAAAATGAACAACAACAAAAGGTCAGTTAAAGTTTGGTTTTAAGCTTTGCAAGACACCGAAAGAAATTCATGAGTGGTGGTGTGAATTAAACATCCATCATACTCGCCAGTAGTAGGAAAATAAGAGTACGGGCTCAGCCGGCGGCACTGCGGCACTGCGGCACCGTGCCGCCGCCGCACCACGCAGCAACCGTCCCTCCGCATCCCTCCGCACCCCGCCGCACCACCGTGCCACCGCCGCCCCACCGCCACCACCGTGCCACCGCCGCCCTCCAGGTCCCTCCTGAGGTACCCACCGTGCATCCCCCACCACAAACGCCTCCTAGTGGAAAAAAGGAACATTCTATTATAACAGGAGAGGTGATCAACCTTCCCTAATTAAAAATATTATCAATCACATCTCAACTCGGAATCATACTATATGATGAAGATTAAATTTATATTTGAATTTTGAACAACCATAAATTTAATGAGTATTATTAATTAGATGAAACAATGGAAAATCTCAGTTTTTAACCATTTTATTTAGATTTCTTCAACTACAAGATGGGAATATCAATTTAACACAAGAAAGTTAAACATATTTGAATTTTGCTTGATAGACCATCTTAATGAGTAGTATTAATTAAATAAAAACAATAGAAAATATCAAGTTTTATAGAAAAAGACTGATTTCTTATGATTTTTATCAACTATATGATCAATGTAACGACTTAAAAGTTGAAAGTTAAACGTACATCCTAGTTTTTGAACTGCTATAACCCTTATGAGTATCGTTAATTAAGTAAAAAACAATGGAAAATATCGATTTTTATAGAAAAAGGCTGATTTCTTACGATTTTTATCAACTGCAACATCAGTGTATCGACTTACAAGTTGAAAGTTAAACATGCATTCTAGTTTTTCAACAGCTATAATCTTAATGAGTATCGTTAATTAAGTAAAAAACAATGGAAAATATCAAGTTTTATAGAAAAAGACTGATTTCTTACGATTTTTTCAACTCAAACTTCAGACTATCAATTTGGTAGAAAGAAATTTAAGCATGCATTCGAGTTTTAGACAACCATTTCCTTCATGAACATTATTAATTAAGCAAAACAACAGAAAATATTAAATTTTTAACTGATTTCTTCATATTTATTTATTTTTTTATATATATATATACATAAAATCAGAATACACAACTTAAAATAGAAATTTAAACATATTTTTTAATTTTTGAACAGTCGTTACCTCAAAGAATTTCAATAATTGAACAATTAACAAAGGAAACTAATGATTTTTTAACGAAAAAAGACGAATTAAACGAATTTGGTTAACTTTTACTCTAAATGGAAATTTCATCATACTTTTATATACTAACTAAGTAGAATTTTAATGCATAAACGAACACATTTCAGTAAATATTCAACGCACACGCAAATATGAAAACAACACCTGCTTCTTGTGACGTCATATTGAAACCAAAAGTTATTCCTCCGAAGTCCCTCACCATACCTTTTCACCCCCATCTCCCCCAATTTTTTACCTTAGGTAGGGAAATGGACAATGCAATGACCTCTCATTCTTGTATATTTAGAAGTCTGGGAGAAAAAAACAGACATTTTATACACTCCAATTTCATAACAGTTACCGCAATATCCCAAAATTTGAATTTTGGAAGACATAATCAGTATAATTAATTAAACAAAATAATAAAAATATTATTTTTTAAGGTGAAAAGGTGAATTTAAGCGAATTTGATTAGTTTTACAATAGTCTTTTGAACAACAACTTGGAAATATAGATTTCTAACAGAAGAATTAAACGTATATTTTAATTTTAACAACAAAAACTTAACAAGTATCATTAATTCAACAAAAATAAATATCAATTTTAAAGAAAAGACGAATTTGAATAATTTTACACTAGTATTTTCAAAAGCAACATAGAAATATCAATACTTATTCACATATTTCACTTATTCACTGTATTCAGTACTATATTTAATAAATATGGATACAATTTAAGAATTTTCTAATCTATAATTAAATATTAGCTGTATATTTAATGTTACCCATGTTTTCAACATTAGTTCACAATCGTGAATTTTGTATTTTAAATACCATGTATTCAGGTTCAGATTATTTTCACTTGAAATCATACAGAATTTTTTAACAGAGTTTGTTTTTGAAATCATTGAAGCAACTGTATTTAATATTTTTAACACCAATTTTCTAAGATTTTCTAACATTTTCCGATTATACATTCTTCAGAAGTACATTTCTAAATGTTACAATCACTTTACATATCGAAAAGATATCATTGAAGCAACTGTATTTAATATTTTTAATACCAATTTTCTAAGATTTTTTAACATTTTCCGGTTATACATTCCTCAAAAGTTATTATTACGTATTCTAAACAATAGAAAATATTAATTTTAAGAATAAAAAGACGAATTTAAACAAATTTTATTAGTTTTACACTATTTTTTCTCACCTCCAACACGGATATATCAATTTTAACAGAAGAATTAAACGTATATTTTAGTTTTTAACAACAAAAATGTAATAAGTATCATTAATTAAACAAAAATAAATATCAATTTTCAAGAAAAGACAATTTTTTACACAAATTTTCAACTTTGAAATACATTTGCTTACATATATTGTTACAGTATATTACTAAACTTAAACTTTTTAAAAAGTTTGAATGTCTTTACAAAGGTTCATACTTATATTTTTCACGTCTTGACTGCATTCGAAATCTTACAACAAAAGTATACTTTTATTATTATTATTATTATTATTCTAGAAAACCTAAAAAATCGTTTCTTGCTGCTTTAGACACTTGACATATTAAAACTACTCTACCCATATAATTAATCAAATTAGGACATGATTCATCTTACACTTCAAAATTTCTGAATTTTTACAATACTTATTTTCATCAAACTTTATTCTTGATCCTATATATTTTAATAGCACAGAATTTTAACATCTGTTTTTATCTACTTATCAAAAAATTATTAAAACACCCAACAACATTTTCCAAATATGAATATTATCTTTACAAATTTAATAATGCAAAACATACACGAATACAAAGTTTAATTTTTACAAACATTTCATATTTCAAATCAAACTATTCGAAATTTTCACAACATAAGAGCAAACATTAAACGAACTTTTTAACATTAATATTGCTTACATCTTTTCATCATAACTTTTAACTATGATAATTATCCATTTTTAGGTTGATTGTCGAAAAACTGTAACTGAAATTACATAAACTTAATGTAAAAAACCATGTTCTCACACAATTTCTTGAAATTCAACAAAGAATTGACTATTAATCCAATACTTATCTACTTCAATCTCGACTTTCGATAGTATATAGATATTGCATCATTACATACTTACAACTCTTTTCAAACGTTTATCAGAAAATCAAGTCAATCAAAGTCTAGTAGTTATTACATACCTGTTCCTCAGAAATATTACTATCATATGAAACAGTAAAGAAAATTAATAGATATTTAATATTTAATAATTTCATACGTGAAATTACTGCTGAATAAGAATACTAATAATCAAAAAAATCAACTGTTGGACAAAAAAATAGTACAGATTACCGAAAATTCAAATAATTTTTTCTACAAAAATTACAAAAATTAACAAATGAATGACAAGTTAGAGAAATAACTAAAAAAAAAAAAAAAATAATGAACATATTTACAAATTTATTAAAATCGCACCTTTTTCTGGATTACAAACCACAATTTCTTGAAAAATTTAACACCGAATTTGTAAGATTTTAATCCTAGTATTACATACACTCAATAAATATTCAAAATTAACAAAAAAATAATTTTTTAGTCTCATCAATAAGCAGAAATTCTATATTAAAAGAATATTTTCATAGTAGTACTTATAAAAATGAGAGTTTACAAACTGATTTTCATAATTTTATCACATTTAAACTTAATATTTTACATAAAACATTATTTAATCAAATTTTATGCTTTCTAATTCAGTAAAATTCAATACTTTTTTAGTTTTTAAACCAATACCACAATATTTATTTACATCAAACTTGATTCTTCACCTTTTATATTTCCACATTACACACGTGAGATAAATACCAACTTGGATCAGGAGTTGAAGTCCATTCGATTTTCATCATGTACGCATTGCTCCTACACGAAATTTCTTACTGCTATAATCATCTAATGTATTAAAACTAATCTACTCATATTTTTAATCAATTCATCAGATGTTTCATCTCGCACTTCTGTATTATCGTGCATCAAGTTGCTTAAAATATAAATACTATCTTTATAGTTTTAATGATATATAGTATACATGGTTTATCTTGAGTTAGCACTTCCATAGTATTAATCAAATTATATGTTTCATCTTGCACTTGATCTTAATGATTTCATCTTGCATCTGAATTATCGTCCATCGAGTTTTTTTTTAAAATAATAATATATTTATAGTTTTTGATTATACATAGCATGTACGAATACAATCTTTAATTTTAACATTTCATATTTCAAATAACCTATTTCCGAAACCAAGCTATGTGAATTTTACCACAATGCTTATTATCATAGAATAATTTGTGTTTCACACTTTTCTAAAAATTATCAGATATGTACCCCTCAGAGAAATTACTATCATATGAATAAATGAAGAAAATTTAATTTATATTAAATGTACACGAAATTGATTGCAATATACATGTATTTAATAAAAATAAATAAATAAGCGATTATTTATACATTAAACCTTTACTAAATATATATTTCTTTCATTATACAGATGTTTCAACAAGATGAACCAAAACAGCAGCAAACTTCAGAAATTAATGATCCGAATGATTCATCCCTAGCACATGTAGCGTTAACGAATAACAAATATGTGAGTACTTATATGAGAAATACTAGAATTCGTATATGAAACGTAATTAGAGTAAATACAAAATGATTTGTCTTACTACCTACACTTTAACAAGTGCTTTTTACCTATATTATTGAAGAGAATCCTAACTGTGTCCATTTATTTCTATTACAGATGTGCTCTATTTGTTACAAACACTTCTTAAGTAAATGGAATTTAATAGAACATACAAAAATCTATACAGGTGAAAAACCTTACACTTGGAAAGATTACCATAAATGCTGTTTTCAAGGAGACGTGAATCAAAAATGCACACATCATCATATAAAGCATCGTCAGATATATGTAAACTTAGCGAAGATATTCAAAAATTAGTCAGACTTTTGAAGAATTTAGAAATAAAGGAAGATATTTAGGCTATTTATCCATCATATTTTCACAACACTTACCACAATATCTCAAACTTAAAATTTGGAAGACATACACACTGCTGAAAAGTAATTTTGTGATTCTTCTAATCAGTATGAATGTATAGATATTATTTTGCAGTGTATTCTTTAAATGCTCACATTAAATATTCTTTTATATGCATATATCGTTGTGTTTATTTTTCTAATACCTATTACATTAATGAAATACATAACATTTTAAGTGAAATAACACTCTCACAACTTAAAAAATGCATAAGAACATACAAAAAATAAGCAGATGTATGAAAAAATATGCATGTTTACAAAATAATTTCATTGTTTTCTAGAAATATTAACAAAAAATATTTACAATATGAAAAAATTGCAAAAGTGAAAAGAAAAAACACAAATGTAAAAACAAAAACCACAAAGTGAAAAACTCATAACAAAGTTTTTGAAAAAAATATTTACAACAAAATTTTTTTTTACAAAAACCAAAACTTACAAAAATATTTTTTTCAAAAATTTTTTTTTTCAAAAACATTTTTTACAATTTTTTTTTTTCAAAATAAGTTTTTACAAAAGTAAAAAAAAGAAAATCACAACGTTAAAAAAATGAAAAATTTTTGCTAAAAAAAAATGTAAAAAAATTGCAAAAAAAGTTGCAAAAATTTCAAAAAAAGTTATGAAAAAAGTCTCAAAAATTTTGTTGTTTTTAATAGCAAATACAATGGTTTCGCCATTGCATACTGCATTAAAACCAACGAAATTTTTGAAGCTTTTTTCATAACTTTTTTTGAAATTTTTGCAACTTTTTTTGCAATTTTTTTACATTTTTTTTTAGCAAAAATTTTTCATTTTTTTAACGTTGTGATTTTCTTTTTTTTACTTTTGTAAAAACTTATTTTGAAAAAAAAAATTTTTGTAAAAAATGTTTTTGAAAAAAAAAAATTTTGAAAAAAATATTTTTGTAAGTTTTGGTTTTTGTAAAAAAAAATTTTGTTGTAAATATTTTTTTCAAAAACTTTGTTATGAGTTTTTCACTTTGTGGTTTTTGTTTTTACATTTGTGTTTTTTCTTTTCACTTTTGCAATTTTTTCATATTGTAAATATTTTTTGTTAATATTTCTAGAAAACAATGAAATTATTTTGTAAACATGCATATTTTTTCATACATCTGCTTATTTTTTGTATGTTCTTATGCATTTTTTAAGTTGTGAGAGTGTTATTTCACTTAAAATGTTATGTATTTCATTAATGTAATAGGTATTAGAAAAATAAACACAACGATATATGCATATAAAAGAATATTTAATGTGAGCATTTAAAGAATACACTGCAAAATAATATCTATACATTCATACTGATTAGAAGAATCACAAAATTACTTTTCAGCAGTGTGTATGTCTTCCAAATTTTAAGTTTGAGATATTGTGGTAAGTGTTGTGAAAATATGATGGATAAATAGCCTAAATATCTTCCTTTATTTCTAAATTCTTCAAAAGTCTGACTAATTTTTGAATATCTTCGCTAAGTTTACATATATCTGACGATGCTTTATATGATGATGTGTGCATTTTTGATTCACGTCTCCTTGAAAACAGCATTTATGGTAATCTTTCCAAGTGTAAGGTTTTTCACCTGTATAGATTTTTGTATGTTCTATTAAATTCCATTTACTTAAGAAGTGTTTGTAACAAATAGAGCACATCTGTAATAGAAATAAATGGACACAGTTAGGATTCTCTTCAATAATATAGGTAAAAAGCACTTGTTAAAGTGTAGGTAGTAAGACAAATCATTTTGTATTTACTCTAATTACGTTTCATATACGAATTCTAGTATTTCTCATATAAGTACTCACATATTTGTTATTCGTTAACGCTACATGTGCTAGGGATGAATCATTCGGATCATTAATTTCTGAAGTTTGCTGCTGTTTTGGTTCATCTTGTTGAAACATCTGTATAATGAAAGAAATATATATTTAGTAAAGGTTTAATGTATAAATAATCGCTTATTTATTTATTTTTATTAAATACATGTATATTGCAATCAATTTCGTGTACATTTAATATAAATTAAATTTTCTTCATTTATTCATATGATAGTAATTTCTCTGAGGGGTACATATCTGATAATTTTTAGAAAAGTGTGAAACACAAATTATTCTATGATAATAAGCATTGTGGTAAAATTCACATAGCTTGGTTTCGGAAATAGGTTATTTGAAATATGAAATGTTAAAATTAAAGATTGTATTCGTACATGCTATGTATAATCAAAAACTATAAATATATTATTATTTAAAAAAAAAAACTCGATGGACGATAATTCAGATGCAAGATGAAATCATTAAGATCAAGTGCAAGATGAAACATATAATTTGATTAATACTATGGAAGTGCTAACTCAAGATAAACCATGTATACTATATATCATTAAAACTATAAAGATAGTATTTATATTTTAAGCAACTTGATGCACGATAATACAGAAGTGCGAGATGAAACATCTGATGAATTGATTAAAAATATGAGTAGATTAGTTTTAATACATTAGATGATTATAGCAGTAAGAAATTTCGTGTAGGAGCAATGCGTACATGATGAAAATCGAATGGACTTCAACTCCTGATCCAAGTTAGTATTTATCTCACGTGTGTAATGTGGAAATATAAAAGGTGAAGAATCAAGTTTGATGTAAATAAATATTGTGGTATTGGTTTAAAAACTAAAAAAGTATTGAATTTTACTGAATTAGAAAGCATAAAATTTGATTAAATAATGTTTTATGTAAAATATTAAGTTTAAATGTGATAAAATTATGAAAATCAGTTTGTAAACTCTCATTTTTATAAGTACTACTATGAAAATATTCTTTTAATATAGAATTTCTGCTTATTGATGAGACTAAAAAATTATTTTTTTGTTAATTTTGAATATTTATTGAGTGTATGTAATACTAGGATTAAAATCTTACAAATTCGGTGTTAAATTTTTCAAGAAATTGTGGTTTGTAATCCAGAAAAAGGTGTGATTTTAATAAATTTGTAAATATGTTCATTATTTTTTTTTTTTTTTAGTTATTTCTCTAACTTGTCATTCATTTGTTAATTTTTGTAATTTTTGTAGAAAAAATTATTTGAATTTTCGGTAATCTGTACTATTTTTTTGTCCAACAGTTGATTTTTTTGATTATTAGTATTCTTATTCAGCAGTAATTTCACGTATGAAATTATTAAATATTAAATATCTATTAATTTTCTTTACTGTTTCATATGATAGTAATATTTCTGAGGAACAGGTATGTAATAACTACTAGACTTTGATTGACTTGATTTTCTGATAAACGTTTGAAAAGAGTTGTAAGTATGTAATGATGCAATATCTATATACTATCGAAAGTCGAGATTGAAGTAGATAAGTATTGGATTAATAGTCAATTCTTTGTTGAATTTCAAGAAATTGTGTGAGAACATGGTTTTTTACATTAAGTTTATGTAATTTCAGTTACAGTTTTTCGACAATCAACCTAAAAATGGATAATTATCATAGTTAAAAGTTATGATGAAAAGATGTAAGCAATATTAATGTTAAAAAGTTCGTTTAATGTTTGCTCTTATGTTGTGAAAATTTCGAATAGTTTGATTTGAAATATGAAATGTTTGTAAAAATTAAACTTTGTATTCGTGTATGTTTTGCATTATTAAATTTGTAAAGATAATATTCATATTTGGAAAATGTTGTTGGGTGTTTTAATAATTTTTTGATAAGTAGATAAAAACAGATGTTAAAATTCTGTGCTATTAAAATATATAGGATCAAGAATAAAGTTTGATGAAAATAAGTATTGTAAAAATTCAGAAATTTTGAAGTGTAAGATGAATCATGTCCTAATTTGATTAATTATATGGGTAGAGTAGTTTTAATATGTCAAGTGTCTAAAGCAGCAAGAAACGATTTTTTAGGTTTTCTAGAATAATAATAATAATAATAATAAAAGTATACTTTTGTTGTAAGATTTCGAATGCAGTCAAGACGTGAAAAATATAAGTATGAACCTTTGTAAAGACATTCAAACTTTTTAAAAAGTTTAAGTTTAGTAATATACTGTAACAATATATGTAAGCAAATGTATTTCAAAGTTGAAAATTTGTGTAAAAAATTGTCTTTTCTTGAAAATTGATATTTATTTTTGTTTAATTAATGATACTTATTACATTTTTGTTGTTAAAAACTAAAATATACGTTTAATTCTTCTGTTAAAATTGATATATCCGTGTTGGAGGTGAGAAAAAATAGTGTAAAACTAATAAAATTTGTTTAAATTCGTCTTTTTATTCTTAAAATTAATATTTTCTATTGTTTAGAATACGTAATAATAACTTTTGAGGAATGTATAACCGGAAAATGTTAAAAAATCTTAGAAAATTGGTATTAAAAATATTAAATACAGTTGCTTCAATGATATCTTTTCGATATGTAAAGTGATTGTAACATTTAGAAATGTACTTCTGAAGAATGTATAATCGGAAAATGTTAGAAAATCTTAGAAAATTGGTGTTAAAAATATTAAATACAGTTGCTTCAATGATTTCAAAAACAAACTCTGTTAAAAAATTCTGTATGATTTCAAGTGAAAATAATCTGAACCTGAATACATGGTATTTAAAATACAAAATTCACGATTGTGAACTAATGTTGAAAACATGGGTAACATTAAATATACAGCTAATATTTAATTATAGATTAGAAAATTCTTAAATTGTATCCATATTTATTAAATATAGTACTGAATACAGTGAATAAGTGAAATATGTGAATAAGTATTGATATTTCTATGTTGCTTTTGAAAATACTAGTGTAAAATTATTCAAATTCGTCTTTTCTTTAAAATTGATATTTATTTTTGTTGAATTAATGATACTTGTTAAGTTTTTGTTGTTAAAATTAAAATATACGTTTAATTCTTCTGTTAGAAATCTATATTTCCAAGTTGTTGTTCAAAAGACTATTGTAAAACTAATCAAATTCGCTTAAATTCACCTTTTCACCTTAAAAAATAATATTTTTATTATTTTGTTTAATTAATTATACTGATTATGTCTTCCAAAATTCAAATTTTGGGATATTGCGGTAACTGTTATGAAATTGGAGTGTATAAAATGTCTGTTTTTTTCTCCCAGACTTCTAAATATACAAGAATGAGAGGTCATTGCATTGTCCATTTCCCTACCTAAGGTAAAAAATTGGGGGAGATGGGGGTGAAAAGGTATGGTGAGGGACTTCGGAGGAATAACTTTTGGTTTCAATATGACGTCACAAGAAGCAGGTGTTGTTTTCATATTTGCGTGTGCGTTGAATATTTACTGAAATGTGTTCGTTTATGCATTAAAATTCTACTTAGTTAGTATATAAAAGTATGATGAAATTTCCATTTAGAGTAAAAGTTAACCAAATTCGTTTAATTCGTCTTTTTTCGTTAAAAAATCATTAGTTTCCTTTGTTAATTGTTCAATTATTGAAATTCTTTGAGGTAACGACTGTTCAAAAATTAAAAAATATGTTTAAATTTCTATTTTAAGTTGTGTATTCTGATTTTATGTATATATATATATAAAAAAATAAATAAATATGAAGAAATCAGTTAAAAATTTAATATTTTCTGTTGTTTTGCTTAATTAATAATGTTCATGAAGGAAATGGTTGTCTAAAACTCGAATGCATGCTTAAATTTCTTTCTACCAAATTGATAGTCTGAAGTTTGAGTTGAAAAAATCGTAAGAAATCAGTCTTTTTCTATAAAACTTGATATTTTCCATTGTTTTTTACTTAATTAACGATACTCATTAAGATTATAGCTGTTGAAAAACTAGAATGCATGTTTAACTTTCAACTTGTAAGTCGATACACTGATGTTGCAGTTGATAAAAATCGTAAGAAATCAGCCTTTTTCTATAAAAATCGATATTTTCCATTGTTTTTTACTTAATTAACGATACTCATAAGGGTTATAGCAGTTCAAAAACTAGGATGTACGTTTAACTTTCAACTTTTAAGTCGTTACATTGATCATATAGTTGATAAAAATCATAAGAAATCAGTCTTTTTCTATAAAACTTGATATTTTCTATTGTTTTTATTTAATTAATACTACTCATTAAGATGGTCTATCAAGCAAAATTCAAATATGTTTAACTTTCTTGTGTTAAATTGATATTCCCATCTTGTAGTTGAAGAAATCTAAATAAAATGGTTAAAAACTGAGATTTTCCATTGTTTCATCTAATTAATAATACTCATTAAATTTATGGTTGTTCAAAATTCAAATATAAATTTAATCTTCATCATATAGTATGATTCCGAGTTGAGATGTGATTGATAATATTTTTAATTAGGGAAGGTTGATCACCTCTCCTGTTATAATAGAATGTTCCTTTTTTCCACTAGGAGGCGTTTGTGGTGGGGGATGCACGGTGGGTACCTCAGGAGGGACCTGGAGGGCGGCGGTGGCACGGTGGTGGCGGTGGGGCGGCGGTGGCACGGTGGTGCGGCGGGGTGCGGAGGGATGCGGAGGGACGGTTGCTGCGTGGTGCGGCGGCGGCACGGTGCCGCAGTGCCGCCGGCTGAGCCCGTACTCTTATTTTCCTACTACTCTCGCCAGATCTCAATTCTTCAGACTTCTTCCTATTTTCCCCACTCAAACTCTTCTATCAAGAGATTTGGCCATATTACTGACATCAAACGAAGCGTGACGATGCTTTTAAACTCCATTCCAAAAGAAGTCTTCTTGCGAATTTTCCGGGACATGTATAGCAGATCTCAGCGGTGCATAGATATGGGAGATGACTATTTCGAGGGATGGTATAGTAACTTTGGTTAATATTTCATCTACATTAATGTAACAGGACTATTCACCGAACTTTATTGTCTGAGGTAGTATTTATAATTTTTTTAATTGTGTGATATAGTGTATCCTACCGCTCCTAAAAGGGTTAACAGTGTTTAACAGTGTACTTTCATTGTGGTTACTATTGTTTTACATCAACAAAGTTGAGGTACTTCACGTTCAATTCACTTAAACATAGGAATATACAATAAATCTTATTGCACTTATTACAGTAATATTATTTTTAAATATATACCATATGAATTAAAAAAATCTTTGTACAGTATTGTATTTTGGATACCAACTAAAACCGTTAGTAATTTAAGTATACCAAGAGAAAAATTAAATATAAAAATAGAAGCTTACTAAAATATTTTTAACAAATATTTCAGCTTTCTTTTTTCAGTTCTACTTCTTTTTATTATATGATGATTCAAACTACAAAGAGTGGAAAACGACGAAAAGGAACTGAGAAAACTTTTAGAAGATAAGATGTTATAGGATAAAAGAATTTATAGTTCAGTTTAAAGGTATAATAAAAAAGAACAAGTCCTGCGTAAATCCTTTTGAAAATCTATCGTGAGAAACGAGGGCCTGCGAAAAAAAAATGACAGGTATTCAGTTCAGTTTTTACTTTGTATTTACTTATCCGTTTATTGATTTTTAAGATATTATTTATTTACAAACACAATAATATTAAACACAATCTGTGTTTATATATTTCGTATTTATAATTGTGAGCAGAAATATTGTGTATGCAATATTAGAAAAAAAAAGAAAGTAGCAGTTTATAATTATTAATGAACTTTTCATTATTTAAACAAGTCGGAAATTGCAGGTAAAACATAGCAAATGAGGTGCGTTCATACTATAACGAAGTTTTAAATATATTAAGATCTTGGTGTAATACTTTACAGTACTTTAGATACAATATTGTTTGCGAAATTATTTGTGTGTCCCTGTAAATATCATCTGCTTTCTGGTATACAGGAAAAAACTCGTATTAAATCTCAGCTACGTATATTAATTTCATTATATGAGAAATACTTTAATATAATTTAAATGCGCCTTAAACATTGTTTCTTTCTATACCATTATGTAATGGAATATTTTTGTGAGCCCCTGTTTACTAACAAAAAAAAAATATTTGTGTCACAAATTGTCCAGAATGTGTATATTAGTATATACTTCATAGATGCATATATTTTTTACTATGTTTGAAAAAGTGTAACATCATTAAAATGCACTTAAAGTTATTTTTTGGTATACTTCTGGTTGACCCCGTACTTAAACTAAACATGCAATTTTCATAAAATTTGGAATGACTCGACAAAATTAAGCAAGAGTTATACATTTTAAATTTCAAACGATTTGGTTGGGAAGCTTTTGCTCTGTTATTTGCAGACAGATAAACGGACGAAGTGAACGACAGCTATAGTTGCTACGTATTTATCTAATTTCTAACGCATCTAATAAGTTTTGAATTGACGCAATTACTTTGTTTAATTTATTTAAAAATCTTGCATTTTTATCTGTAGAATTTACATTTATACATATCTATTTTTTCCATCATCTTACTTAATAACCGACTTTTATAATTGTCCTTTGTAATTAAAATACAACAAGTCTGAAATCATACGTCAAAAATGTCAAATGTTCATATTACAACTACAGTGTAAAAAAAAAAAAATCCGTTAAATTTCAGGCAAAAACTGCTGGCAGCAATGTTGCCAGCAATAATGGCTGTAAAATTAGATGTATTTTTTTTATTTCAACTAATTTTACTGCATTTTTTTACAGCAAAAACTGCTGGCAACATTGCTGCTAGCAGTTTTTGCTATAAATTTAGTTTTATAAGCATGTAGTTTTATAAATATTCATATTTTATTGCAATAGCTGTTGCATTCTTATGCAATGATGTATAAATACAAAATTCATTACGATTACATATGTATTAAATTCAGTAATACGATATTCAGTAATACTAACACCAAGATTTAAAAAAAAAGAACTATTTGATGGAATGGCTTAATTTTATTTTTGCATGCATATAACATCATTATCTATAGAATGAATTAATATAGTTTAGATAGTTTAATATTTTGATTATTTTTAATGAAAAAAAAGTTATATTTTTTAGGAGTTTTTTAAATTTTTAAATTTGAGAGTTTTTTTTGATAATGTTGTTTTTGAGTTATAGTTATATCCTTAATTCACTATAGAGTAAAGTTTCCGGATCATTTTAAAGCAAAAAATAGTTTCTTATGTCAATTCAACGTTAAGATATTCTTGGTGTTGGTGATATAAGACATAATTTTTTTCCCGAAAATTGTGTTACTTAAATTTTGCTATATTTCTTATAATATTACATTGAAGTACTTCATTTTATAATTTTATAAGACTACAAACATACCTTTAAAATATCACCTTTAAAATATCAGTTTAAATTAATTACACTGAATACTTCTGTTTTTATATGGACTCGAAGCGAGAGCTCTGTTTACATGTTTTTCCGTATCGATCAAACCCTGAGCCCCCTTAAATAGGACTTAATGACGATGACAACTTAGAATCAATAGATGTCAATAAGATATCCTTGAATTATTTACGTATGCTAGGTTTTAATAAAGTGAAGAAAACGTTTATTAATATCTTCTTAGGTTTTGATTTGACTTTCACAAAATTTGAAATGCCCTAATAAAATCCAGCCACGATTATATACAACCCTTGTCAAAAAGTTTCCGATCAGTGTTTTAAAGTTTATGATTTTTGCATTTGGAAGCATATATTTTGTGATTCATGGGCATAGGGCATTTACGATATTACGCATATGCATTACAATATTACGATATACGCATTTGACATTTTACGATATGCCAAAAAAAAGAATGTTTAATAATATAAATGAAAAGAAAATTCAACATAATAATCATATAATTTATAATTATATGATTTATGCAAGTGAAAAAGTTTTCTCGTGAGAAAAATATATCCGACTAAGACGCAAGTTGCGATAATAGTAATCAATCACTGGGAAAACAAGTTTGAAATTTGCATATTAACGACAGATAAGAGTGCGTGTGCTCATGCGTACAATATCTGAATACTATTTAAAAGAAGAAATTTTCTAGCTGCGAGATGAAAAGCAGCTTTGAAGTTCTGGAAAATAGCTCCCGTGAAAAACTTTCCTCGCGATTTAAAAATCTACATGATTAAATTCTTGAAAGAGGGAAATTCACAAAGGAAAGTAGCTGCCTTTATAAAAAGTGCTCAGAGAACGGTATGTGATATTTGCAAAAAATATCGGGTGACTAATAGCATGAAAAATTTACCTTGAAGTGGATGTCCACGAATGACAATACCCATGGAGAACAGAAAACTTGAAAATTATGAAAAGTATGTGGCGAGCGACTTCAAAACAGTTCAGTGCTGAATGGTCCAGTATAACGTATAAGTAAATGACCGCAAGCCTGATTCTAAATGCAGAAAGATTTAGATTCTGTGAAGGTAAAATGAATCCTTACTTGACAAAGAAGCAGAGAAAAGAGCGCTTGCAATGGTGTATGAATTAAGTACACTGGCCACTTCATAGGTAGAATAAAATTATTTTTAGCAATAAATCTTGCATATGTCTCTGAACAGGTCATGACTACGAAACATTTGTTTGGAGGAGAGTTCGTAAAAGGTTTAATGATAAGTGTGTAAATACGAGGAATAAACTTTCAACTACATTTACAGTTTGGATTTTATGAATGACAAAACATCGGCAAATTATGTAGTGTGTTACATACAGAATACTCAGAAGTTTACATTGACATTATAGACTTTTTTTTCACTCCAGCATTGATCAATTGTTTGGGGATCAAAATGACTCCTTATTTCAAGATGACAATGATGTTCCCCATTGTAGGAAATCAATGAAAGAATTTCTACAAAATGTAGATAATAATCTAATTAAAACCATGATTTGACCGCGAAATAGCTCTTAATCCCATCGAAAATCTGAGGAATATATTAAAATGAAAATTTGATTTTCGAAGGATCACAAATGCTTTAGAACTAGATAAAACTACAAGGGAATGCTGGTGCGAAATTGCTCTCAATGTAAAAAGTTTATTAAGTCCATACCACGAAGAATTTCGAATGTCATCCTTGTTAAAAGTGGATTTACTAAAAATTGATTACAGTGATCGGTTATTTTTTTCCAAATCAAAACATGATTGTATATTTTTTACTTTAGTGTTTAATTATCAATCTCAATTTTTCTGTTAATACATTAATGTATAAAGATTTTTTCTTATTTCATATTGTTGTTCATTATATTATTACAAAATATTATCGCTAATATTCGTTTAATTTTTATGCAGTTAGAATAAGTAATCCTTTCTTACAAAAAATGGTAGCTTTGGTATAATAATAGAAAACTCAATATCGATAAATAGAATAAATCGAAATTAAATACAAAACCATTCGATTAAGCAGAGTTTTGCTGCTATATGTGGTCCGACGGGCGGAACATACGACAAGTATAAGTGATACATATTTATGTAATTACGATTGCATGTAAAAAGGAGTTTACCCCCATAAATATATTTGTTTTATTTATTCGAGTTTATTGTAGTCACAAAAAGGCACTCGCATGTTAATTTTAAACTTATAACATAGAGTCCAATCACTTACAAGCGTTCAATTGAAATTTCGCCCTTGCATTTTAATATTTTTTAGTACTATGTTTAATTAGGATACATCACGTCGATGTATAAAGTTGTACGCTTGAACTTTGCCAAATTTGGTGTCATTTTTTTCTGGGAAAATTTTCAATTTTGTACTGGCTGCGAGTCTGAAAATTTAAATATAATTAAAATTCTTAAACGTAAAAAAATAAAAATAAAAATAGTTATTTTAATTTTAAACTATACTTTTATACAAGAACTTTAAAACCAATCATATTTAAACATAAACCAACACTTTATCAAAATAGAAATAAATCTTGAGAATATAATTTTCAAAATCTTTTTTGTGAAATGACAGAGTGCGAGAAATTTAACAAGCGTTCGAATCAACTTTTCTTTTCTTTTATTATTTTGCTTATAATATTTTTATTTTTAAATATTAATTATTCGAGATATATTCATATTTAACATGCATAATTGAAAAAAGTCGGTAAAAATACACTTTTGAAGTAACTAACAAATTATAATTATTCATAATTTCTTTAAAGTAATGCGACTCTTTTTCTATTCTTTTAAATTATTTTTATTTTTTATCTACATACTTCATAATTATATGTACCTATATACCATCTTTTTCGATAATCGTGCATAATGTATGATATTTACAATTATCTCCTAATTAGAAAGAATAAGATTCTTCCTGAATATATGCAAAGATATTGTGTATAAAATATTTTTCATAAAAATATTTTTTATATAAAAAGTTTCGTCCAATGTTACATTCTATTAGTCATCAAAACAACAATTATGAAAACATGTCAAGTTTAAAAATTCAAAGTTAATTTTCCTATTTATTTTATTGCTATAGGGATTTTTAAAATTATTGCGCAAAGAGAATAGAAATAAGCTTTAATTTTCTTTGTAATTATCATTGTAAAAATTTATAAGAAACTGCAGATTTTACATCTAGGGTAGAGAATATTTGTAAAAGAGATATAATTGACTTTTGATCCAATTACCTATAAGGAAAATTATATATCCGTCATTATCATTTACATTTATTTTAATTTAATATATGAATATTTTTGGTTTTTAATAAACGAGTTCATATTTTTTCATAGTTTTATCAATACTTTCCATCTTAGTTGAAAGCATTTTTGAATTCAGTGTGTCTGTCTGCTGTCTATTCGGGCTCTATTTTACATCTTTAGCCATATTGCTTGAAAGTAATTGCACTTCTTGTTTCATCGGTCGCTTCTGGTTCTGCTCCTTTTTCCATAAAGGTTTGTGCATATATAAGGTTATCGTTTTAGGAGGGTGGGGGGGGGGAGGGTTTCTCAAATGATATCGTAAGATATCTCTAGGGGAGGGGAATTTGTCTTTTAATATCGATATCGTTTCTGATCCACTCAATTTGTTTCTTTTTTTAATTGTAATATGGTTTTTGGTTTAAAATAATATCTTATCGTTTTTTAGTCTGTTATCTACTTTTGCGAAAATACAAAGTTTTTAATAACATCAATAAATTATTATAACAATATATAATTCTACAATATGGAATACTCCAAAATTTGAGATTCCTATACTTCTTCATGTAGGTGTCAATATACAATCACTGTTCGAGCAACCACCTGGAGAGGAAATTTGAAAAAAAAGCGTGTGTTTATTATTTAATCAAAAAATAAAGATTGTAGCCCACTTATATTGTTGATAAGAATTTATATCACTTTACTCCCCTCTTTCTTGCTGGCGGGGCAAGTGCAACAAGACATAATTACTATTGGGTGCATAATGTAACAAAAGTTATTATAAAATACCCTTAAATAATAACACTTTATTTTAAGTATTACGTAATATAAAAATGATATTTTACTGACTTTTCTTCATTTGAATCAATAAAGTTGGCAAAAAATAAGTGTAACCAGTTATGTAGTCGTATATATCACTCCAAACAACAACAACAACAACAACAAAATACATTCTAAAAGGAAATGTATGCATTGATAATGTTATCATGACCGGGAGGGAGGGGGTTCAATTTATGATAACGTATAGTATCGGAAGGAGAGGACGGGATCCAAAATTACCAAAAATTTGATAACGTTATAAATTCACAGCCCATAACTTTTTCCTCTTTTATGATGTTGTTAAAGTCCGTAAGCATCTGTTAGATTGGGGTTAAAATCCAGGTTAAATTTCAGTATAAAGGTCTTAAAGAATTGACCTTAAGCAACTCACAGCTGTTACTTTTTTGTCCCCTATTCTTGAGTGATCATTCTCAAGCGTGAATCCAGCTTTGCATCTGATGGTGTAGGGGTTTTCCGAGCAGTTGATATAAAAGGGACAGCTGGAAAACGTTCTCGAAGTAGACCATTTTCATTAATTCAGTTGTCGAATTTGCCTTTTCCATCACCGGTATCATTTTGCTCAGAAACAAGATTCGGTAGTGAATTTTAACGGTCTTGATTACTTCTTAATCCAGTGGTTGGATTATAGAAGTATAGTACGATAGAAGGAGCTTCAGGCTCATGTTGCCAAGCTGCATAATTTTTCGTGATCAAACATTATCTACCAAATATTTTCCCTTCTTTTTTCATCATCTCGTTAATGTAAATTCACGAAGTAGACTATTTTCATTTGTTCAATAATCGAATTTACCTGTTCCATCACTGGGAACATTTTGTTCAGAAACTGGATTCAGTAGTAAATTTTAACGGTCTTGATTACTCCGTGATCCAGTGGTTGGATTATGGAAGTATAATGCGATAGAAGGAGCTTTAAGCTCAGGTTTCTCAGCTGTATGATTCAATGTAATCAAACATTATCTACCACTCTTTTCTTCTTTTTTCATCATTTTTTCATCATCTTTTTTCTTACCATAGTGAGGAAATAGTGAATATCATCCAGGCTTTTTAATTTTATTTATATTTCTGATGCAATGTTAGCTTTATATTTTTGAAGCATCATGGTTTTTCACTTTCGATATTTATGTGTCGATTCAATATTTTCACTGCCATACTTACGTCTGTAGCATAGTATGATTTATGTTTAAGATAAATCTTATTGTACGTCACGATATTTAGTTTTACTGGCAATTTTTTTCAGTATGAGTGAGTATTTTTTATAGCTTTCTAAACTTTGATTTTATATTAAATATAATGCACTATTATCTTACATTTTTATGCTGCTAAAAATAATCACAAAAATATTAAAAACGTTGTTATTAATTAAAAAAATCATTTTCTGAGGAAAATTTTCCTCTTTTTATTAATTATCTTTGATTATGTGATTGTTTATTAACAAACCAAAATATTTCAGAAAAGTGACGTAAAAATCCATACATGTATATATGTATAAAAAATGTATTACAGGAAGTATTTTTAAAAGCAATTTTAAAAGTAAATTTAGAATTCGGTTGTAATATACATTCATTATCTATTAAAATAAAAATATTCATTTATATTTTTGTAGATATAGAAGTAGAAGCGAGCAATACCCAAATAAGAATTTATTATTTTGAAAATGACATAGCAAAGAATAAATTTTAAACACAAATTGGACTATTGTAAATTTAGCATAAGCTTAAATCCGAAACTCAGAAAGAATTCATTAGTATATTTTTAAAATATATATCTTCAGTAATAAATATGAGAACAATTCTGTGGAAGTGTTTATACCATTTGATAGTAATTATGAATCGTAAACTTTAATAATTTTGCCTTGTGGGAATTTAAGATATAAAAGTTACAGTTAAATCGTAAAGAACGATAACAATTAAAAAGTACGTGAATATGTTTCTGAATAAATTTACATGCAATCAATACAAGTTCTTTTTCTAAAGGTAAAGATTAAAATATTTTGAATTGGAAATCTGAAAATTTGTTTGCATAGTACAAGTAATGTAACTCATAATTCTTTTAAAACAGTAGGTTACATGAAAAGAAATGCATTTTAAAATACAGATATCAGTTAATTGTTATCAGTCTTCACTGCATCTTAATTATTATGTTAAGTGTAATTGTTAAATCCTAAAAAGAACTAAAAAGAAATCTGCAGTAAAAAGACATTAATTATTTCGGATATATGACTGTAGATGGCAGCACCAAAACTTTTGATCTTGATAAAACGAGACTATTTTGACTTTAATTAATATTATATTTCATTAATTCTCATTCATTTGTACTTTAAAATTCATAATATGTTTTTTCATAGATATAATTTGTATTTATTCATCTCTAATCCATCTTTTTAGATTGTATTCTTTATTCTGAGTTGACTGCGGAACTGTTTTAGAATGTTCTGATTCAAAAGAATGTTTACGTTTTGCTAAGTCTATTAAACCTCTTTAAATCCCTCTAAATCATAATTTTTTGTGTGTGTGTGTCTGTGTGAAGAATCATACGTAAAGGGTATAATATTGCCAGTAGGCAAAATTCATAAATAACTATTTTCAAGATATGAAGAAATCGTAAATTCGAAGACTGGAATTTCATTTATTAAAACTGAATCTAAGTTTAATAATAAATTTGATCCCAAATCTCAGCATTTTCCAAAAAGATCGGTATCGAATACTGTCGTAACGGATAATGTGAATAAATCACAAAAAATTATTTGTCCAAAATGTAATGAACCGCACCAACTTCATAGATGCCCATTAATGCAGAATTTATCTGTTGAGCAACGCTGGCATTTAGTAAAATCTAAAAAGTTATGTACGAACTGTTTGCGTTCTAACCATTTTGTTGCTAATTGTTTGATAAATACCACATGTAAACATTGTAATTCGAAACATCATACACTCCTTCATCGTGATCAGTCTGCCCCTGCACAACAACAAATTATTGGACAACAAGATCATGTAACAACCCCAAATGCTGTAGGTAATTTAAATGAATCAAATTGTTTTACTAATCAATCGTTTAGTAGAGATTCTCAAACATTGTTGGCTACTGCCATTATACGTGTAAAGTCCAAATCAGGCAAATTCATTCCTTGCAGGACGATGATCGATAGTGGTTCTCAAAAGAGCCTACTTTCTAAAACTTGTTGTGAAAAATTAGGTCTTCCATCAAGGCCTACAAATCATAAAATCTCAGGTATAAATAATTTAGTTGCAGAAACAGCTCTTCAGGAAGTTTCTTTGACATTCTCTCCCCATTTTAATGATGAAATCTTTCAGTTAGACGCGTTAGTTGTTAACCAGATAACAACAAACTTACCAAATTTTCTGATTACGACTACGTTTTGGCCACATATTGAAGGCTTGAATCTTGCGGATCCAAACTTCCATGTGTCCAGTCCCATTGATCTTCTTATAGGTGCAGATTCGTTTGCTAATATCATAATAGGAGAGTCTATTTTAGGACCTAAAGGATCCCCGAGTGCTATTAATTCTAAACTGGGTTGGATACTATCGGGAATTATTTATTCGAATGAATCAAACCAAAATTCATCTGTTAGTTGTCATGTTACTACGCAGATTACTTCTCAGCTGCAAAAGTTCTGGGAACTTGAGTCGGTTCCCAGTTCTGATCCAATTTCTCTTGTTGAAGATAATTATTCTAAAACCGTTTCACGCACGGAATCAGGACGATATGTTGTAAACTTGCCGTTTAAATCTAAGCCAATCCTCGGTGATTCAAAATCTCAAGCTCTAAAGCGGTTTTATTTATTGGAGAAGAAACTCCATCAAAACCCTTTGCTTAGAGAGCAATATTTAGCATTCATGCAAGAATATATCGATTTGGGGCACATGGAACTTGTACCAAATTCAAAAATCTCAAATCCGGATCATTTTTATCTTCCGCATCACGGGGTACTAAAGGAAGATAGTTCAACTACACGACTTAGAGTAGTATTTGACGCATCTGCAGTTGGTTCATCAGGCCGCTCTTTAAACGATTATCTAGAGATAGGTCCAAAATTGCAGCCGGAAATATTTCCTTTATTATTAAAGTTTAGAATGAATCCAATTGCTTTTAGTGCTGATATCGAAAAAATGTTTCGGCAGATCCTCGTTAATCAGAATCATATTGATTATCAACGCATTCTTTGGAGATTTAATTTAGAAGACACTATCAAATCATACAGGCTGTTGACCGTTACATACGGTTTTACCTGTGCACCCTTTTTGGCCATTAGGACATTACGCCAATTGGCCATTGATAATGAACAATCTAATCAAAAAGCCTGCCAAATTATTCAAGATGAAATTTACGTTGATGATCTCCTTTCTGGATCCGACACAAGAGAAAACGCTCAGAATTTAGTGACAGAGCTAATTAAAATTATGAAAAGTGGAGGTTTTAATCTACGAAAGTGGGCCTGTAACGATCCTGATGGAATTGCTCACTTACCTGATGAAATGAAGGCTTCCTCAAAAAAGGTCATTCAGGAAGATGATACTGTTAAAGTGCTTGGTTTATTTTGGGACTCTTCCAAAGATATTTTACAAATTAGGTTCGCTGATTTAAAGGATGTACAAACAAAACGAGATTTGTTATCTGTAGTGGCTACAATCTTTGACCCTCTGGGTTTCCTAGCTCCTACAACAATAAAGTTAAAAATCATGATGCAAGATCTTTGGAAGGATAAGATTTCTTGGGATGAGAAAATCCCACATGCCATACAACATGTTTGGAATGAATTTTCATCTGAAATGCATTTATTGAAATCGTTAGAAATTCCCAGATACATAAATTTATTCAATGAAGCAGTTGTTCAAATTCAACTGCACAGTTTTTGCGACGGTTCGAATAAAGCCTATGCTGCTGTTACATATTTACGTGTGGTTACACCTGAAAGGGTATTTGTTAATTTGATTGCTGCAAAAACTAAAGTGAATCCTATTAAACCTCAAACATTGCCTAGAATCGAGCTTTGTTCGGCTCTTTTGCTAGCTAAGTTATGTTCTGTAATTATTGACACATTAAAAGTCAAATTTGACAATATTTATTTGTGGTCGGATTCCCAAATTGTTCTCAGTTGGCTAAAAGCATCACCTTTAAAGGGAAATCAGTTCGTACTCAATCGAGTATGTCAAATACAGGCATTAATGCCTTCCCATGAATGGAATCATATTCCAGGTGCTTTAAATCCTGCAGATGTAGCTTCTAGGGGAATTTCTCCACGAAAGCTTCTTAATCATTCTCTGTGGTGGCATGGGCCTCCATGGCTACTGTCAAATGAGCAAATCCCAATACCTAAACTCACTGCTCCAATAGATGAGTTAAATCAAGTAATTGACTCTGTCAGTAATGTAACACAAGTAAGTGCACCTCCTGACTTTCTTCTTAAGTTTTCGAAATTCTCTAAACTGTCAAGAGTCACAGCCTATTGTCTTAGATTCATTCATAATGCTAGACATAATACATCGAAAAAATTTGGAAATCTAAGTTCAGAAGAAATCTCTAATTCAATTCAATGCATTGTAAAATTAATTCAAAGTTCTGAATTCAACACAGAGCTTAAGTTGTTAAAAGAAAGAAAACCCTTACCAAGCAATAGTAAACTATTACCACTAAATGTATTTTTAGATTCAAGTGATATTATTCGAGTAGGTGGTCGTTTGTCACAACATCAGTCTTTAACCTTCGATAAAAAATATCCGATGCTACTCCCAAAAAATAACTTTGTCACTAAACTATTAATAAAGCATGTACATGAGAAACATATGCACGCAGGTACACAGCTAGTACTTTCTATTATACGTCAACAATTTTGGTTTGTTAATGGTCGTTCTACTGTGCGACAAGAACTCAACAAATGTGTACTTTGCAAACGCCTAAAAATACAAGCTTGTCAACAAATGATGGGAGATCTTCCCGTTGACAGAATCACCCCAATTCGTCCTTTTTCCAAGGTTGGCATAGATTTTGCCGGCCCCTGCATAACCAAGCCAAATTTGCCTAGAAGTAAGATAAAATTAAAAACATACATCGCTGTATTCGTCTGCATGTGCACTAAGGCAGTGCATCTGGAAGTGGTATCAGACTTGTCTGTGCAAGCCTTGCTAGCAGCCCTAAAGAGATTTATTGCACGTAGAGGCCTGCCGTCTGATATTTATTCAGATAATGGGAAAAATTTCGTAGGTCTAGCAAATCAACTAAAGCAGTTATTCCAATATTTGAGGGACAGAGAAATTCAAGATTTTCTTTCGAGCCAAAAAATCAATTGGCATTTCATTCCTCCATATGCGCCGCACTTTGGTGGGCTATGGGAGGCAGCTGTAAAGCTTACAAAAAATCATCTGTTAAAGGCATGTAAATCCAGTATTTTAAATTTTGAAGAATTATCTACTTTACTGTGTCAAATAGAAAGTTGCATAAATTCCAGACCTCTAACGCCGATGTCTTCAGATCCATCAGATCCGCGCGCATTAACGCCAGGTCATTTTCTAATCGGAGCACCGCTCCTTGATATTCCAGAAGCTTCTAATTCGCGAGCTCTATCATTAAATGCTCGTTGGCGCCTTATTGAAAGGGCCAAGAACCAATTTTGGTATAGATGGTCAAGAGAATATCTCCAACATCTCCAACAGCGTCCTAAATGGACTACTCCAAGTGTTAATCTACGAGAAGGAGACTTGGTAATAATTCATGAACGATCCATGCCCATGAGATGGAAAATGGGCCGCATTCTACAAACTTTCCCAGGACAGGACAATCGAGTTCGTGTCGTCTTAATTAAAACAGCGGACGGTGACATCAAACGTGCTATTACAAAGGTATCCCCCCTACTGCCGGGGGGGGAGGATGTTAAATCCTAAAAAGAACTAAAAAGAAATCTGCAGTAAAAAGACATTAATTCTTTCGGATATATGACTGTAGATGGCAGCACCAAAACTTTTGATCTTGATAAAACGAGACTATTTTGACTTTAATTAATATTATATTTCATTAATTCTCATTCATTTGTACTTTAAAATTCATAATATGTTTTTTCATAGATATAATTTGTATTTATTCATCTCTAATCCATCTTTTTAGATTGTATTCTTTATTCTGAGTTGACTGCGGAACTGTTTTAGAATGTTCTGATTCAAAAGAATGTTTACGTTTTGCTAAGTCTATTAAACCTCTTTAAATCCCTCTAAATCATAATTTTTTGTGTGTGTGTGTCTGTGTGAAGAATCATACGTAAAGGGTATAATATTGCCAGTAGGCAAAATTCATAAATAACTATTTTCAAGATATGAAGAAATCGTAAATTCGAAGACTGGAATTCAAGTTATGAAACATACAATTGCTTATGAAAGTCGCCGACAAGAATTGCTCAGGTAATAAATCTCTCTTTGACTATAAGAAATCAGTTCCATATGTTAATTGACATTAAATCTCAACAGTAATACATATCATGTTTTATTTAAAAATGGGATGTAGATTTCTAATTTTAAAAATGGAAGCAATCTAAATGCAACCGACTTTCTTTTTTTTTTGGGGGGGGGGGGAAGGTTAAAACTAATTTTTTAAATGTCTTAATATAATATTTGATCAAAATAGCGTTTAAATTAAAAATAAAATTATATAATCAGAAAAAAATCCCACTATTACAAGACTATTTGTGATAGTAACAACAGAAATAATAAACTTATGCTATAATCACTTGTCTGTGATGAGCGAAAGTCAAAAGTTTTTCTGATTTATTTTTTTCTGCTGTTTGCGGAAAATATATGAAATTTTTTTATCACATGCATTTTTGGCAAAATCAAGATTATTTTTCTGATCCATTTAATCTCAAATATGTACAAAATTGTATTTAGTAAGTTAGAAGATTCCATAAGGGCAATTGCATTGTAATATACTAGCAGTAATATAGGGAAAAATGATCTTACCTTATTTAAAAATAATGCCACAAGCAGTGACGAAAGTAAAACGTTCTGAAGAAAATGTGAGTCAGGGAGGGGGGGGGGATACTTTTCATCGTTGGTTTTAAGAGCTTTATAGCAGGATTGACTTTATGGTAATTATAACAAACACGACAAACTAATAAAATTTAACATCAGCTAAATTTTTAATATTTTTTAAATAAAACTGACATACATTCTGTATATCTGAAAATTTCTCCATCATAATAATAAAAATCTATAAAACTCAGTCCACCAGATACAACGAGTTTCAGTCGCAATCATTGCTTGTGGTGTTTTTTTTTCTTTTTTTTCCATTTACCTTTTGTACATAGAGCAACGTTTTCCATATTAAGTTATTAGAAAAGGTTTCCATTTAGAAATTTTAATTTCTCATTTAACTGTGTTTACAAACTATTGTAAAACAAATGACATATCTGGATGCTATATTGGTATTTTATACATATTTTTATTTGACAGTGTGTTTATATCATCAGAAGACTAAGAGATAAACGCCGTAATCTCTATTTTGAATTACCCAGAATTTTTAGCTTAAAAAATACACACATAATTGAAGGGATATTAAATAACAAAATAACTTCACCACATAAAGGTTTAGACTAGATTCAAATCGAGAACATCACAAATGAGCTGTTAAACACGAAGTATATCAATAAATAAGCAGAAAAAATTGATACGTTAACAGTATACAAAATGGTCTTATGTTAAGAAGAACAATGCCATAAAGAAGTAATTACTTAAAAATATCGTTTCAACGAATCACTGGATTCCACTGATTTTTCGATATATTAAAAAAATTATTAAAGTTTGTATTTTTATAACGAAATAGCACAATAAAATTTTTCAACAATCCAAATAACATTCGCTAAACTGAAAAAATCATTAAAGTGTTATTCCCTACAGTGATATTGAAAATTAGAATATTTTAGAAAGGGAAAAGTCGTTCCTGCGTGATTAGCGAGAATTTTTATTGACTATCTCTTTGACCAACTCTCTGTTCACCATGTGAATTAATCTTGGTTACATTAAAAATAAATTTAAAAGAAAAGGTATTTCTGGACTCCATCATGATGCATGGTTTCGTACAATAATTTCAGCTTCTGTTGCATACTTATGCTTGTATTCACCATTTAATTCAACCAAGAAAATCTTTGTCAAATGTTCAAATGAAATACATGATAACATTTGATTGGATATTGTCAAAGAGACGTCCAATTAGGATTAAAGATGAATACCGTTTGTGTGTTCGGTCGAGAATTTCATTATAACTGATGGTAGAAGTAGTTGGTGAATATAACATTTAGTAAGATGTTTGTCTCCAAACTCAGAAAACCCGCAATTGAAATTCAGATATAAGAAATAAGCATTGTAAAAAAATAAATGGTACAACAGTTAATATTTTCTCGAGAAATTCTAATTCTCCGACGATCAACTATTGATTAATTTCGAAAAATAAATTAGTGTAAATTGAGAGAAGATGCTATAGTTTTTCATTTAATTGTTATAAGAATTGTCTGTTGATTTTGTTTGTCATTGATTACTTGTTAACGTTTGTATTCTTATGTATGTTTGAAAAAACGTGTTTAGCTTTAAAGGTGTTATAGAGCACGTCGAAAATTTTATTTTCGTAAACAAATGCGTTTCGACATCTTACTCTAAGGTTTCGGTAAGATGACTAACAGGAAGTGCCTGGTACCCCCACTGAAGGGAAGAAGCGGGGTTCGGTGGCTATTTGGGATTTGCAGAAAGGGAAGAACCACTACTCTATAAAATCTTCATATTTATTTCTATAATATTTAAACTATGATTTATGTAGGTAAATAGAGAAGTCACGTAAAAGATTTTGCAAAATTACGAAAAGGGTTAAGATAAAATAGTAATAAGAAAGTACGACGAAAATCTTTGTAAAAAGAACGCAAACGGTAATTAATGTATCAATAGGGAACCATCTTGCTTACAATTGAGCAGCGCGGCATTTTCTTACAAGGTCTACACGTATGAAAATTACGTGATATGGAATCTTCTACGACACAGCATTTAATCTCAAGCTACCCTATAAACATTATTAATAAATAAACTAAATAAATTTATTGAGTGTTGTGTATTTTATCGATATAAATTTATAGGGTATATTGTGAATTTTTTCTATAATTTCTCTGTTTTTTAACACAGTCTTTTTTTCTAATCTCTGTCATTCTACATAAGAAAAGAATTAGGATAATGGATCAGTAAATTCTTTGTTATGTGACCAGAAAAATTTTATAAGTTTACTTTCATACCAGTTAGTACTTTTTTTACATGAACGGATTTAAGGCGCGTCAGATAAACATAGGGATATACATAAAAATCTTCATGCATTTATTAGAGTAATACGATTAAAAGTTTATTAAATCCATTAGATTTTTAAAATCACAAGATTTTAAGAAATTCATTTTATTTATAAATATTTTAATAAACAATTTATATTACTTGAGAGAATTATTATAAAATATAAAAAAAAGTAACAAAACATAGTGAAACACGATTTTAAAATCTATAATATATGAATTTAGATGAAAAAGAGTCGTTTACAGAACTATAATTTAGATTGAAACTAAAACCTTCAGTATTTAGAGTATGCAAAGAGAAAAACTGAATTTAAAAAGCACACGCTTACTAAAAGATAAAAAATATATAATTCAGCTTTTTCTTTTCAGTTCTGTATCTTTTTATTATATGATGATTCATAATAGAAGGAACTGAGTAAACTTTTAGAAGAAAAGATGTTATAGGATAAAAGAAACTACAGTTTAGTTTAACAGTATAACGCAAAAATATCTGTAAAAGAACAAGTCTTACTCAAATCCTTTTCAAAATCTATCGTGAGAAATGACGGCCAATGGGAAAAAAACGACAGGTGTTCAGTTTAATTTTTATTTTAGAGTTATTTATTAATTTATTTATTTTTAAGGATTTTTTATTTAAAATATGTGTTTATATTTTGTGTATGTGTAATATTGAGCAAAAATATATGTAAGTATTTTAAGAAAGTATCAGTTTATAGTAATTGGTGAACTTTTTATTAATTTTTAGGTAAAACAACCGGCGTTGCACTTAATTTGAAGAATGTTTGCTCTGAGAAAAACTCTATTTTAAAATTAAATATATAGTTTAAACCATACGATAAAAAAGCATTCAAATTGTTATGCACATTAATCAAATGAAAATCCAATGTAAAAATACTGTAATAGTATAAACCAATGTAAATCCAATGTAAATATACTGTTTAAATTTACATAAACTCATGTGTTAACTCAAATGACGTCATACATTGACCTGATCACGCCCATTATATTTCCATTATGATGGATTATTTATTTTTTCTTAAATTCGCCAAACTATTTATTTTATTTTTATTTTTCACGGGGAAATATTGCAATAGGAAAGTTATGGCTCAACATAGCTTCTTTTTAAATTCATCAATATATGTATTTATTTTTCATTTTTTTCGTAAAAATCTTGTAATAGAAAAGTTGCTATTGTGGTAATAAATTGTAGATTTTGATTTACTGGTAACTGCTGTAAAGAAAAATATTTAACTGTAATAGGACACTGTTGTTAAATTGGTGGTTTTTTATTAGTTAAAAACTAACTATAAATGATTTCTATTCTGGATTATTTTCATTGTCTTGGTCGTATTTTAATACACATGTATGTAAAGTTTCACAATTCTGGATTCCAAACTGTAGAATTGTTTAGCAATACAGACAGACAGACTATTTTGCATTTTTATTTCATAGATAAAAGATTTATCAAGTTGGTCCAATTATTATTTTTTTTACCACATTTAAAATACTTTCACTTTTATTTGCAAAATTTACATATACATTGCTATTATTTTATCATTTTACACAATAAGTGACATATAGAATTGTCCTTCGTTTTTAAAATACAAATTGGGAATCGGGTGTCAAATAAGGTAATTAAAATGCATTCGTATTATAAATAATTTATAAATTTAGTTTTATAATTATTCAGATCTTGGTGAAATAGTGGTGGAACTCTTATGCAAAAACTGATTAGTATGAAATATGTTACGACTATATGCATTAAAATCTGTAATATGAAAATAATGTGACTCCATCTTAAATAGATTTTAACCATTGTAGCAACTTTCCTATCAATATCTATGCAATCAATAGCTATAACAGGTGTAATTTTTCCATTTTTCATTTTTGGGTGAAAAAAGTCCGGGCCAGGATTCGAACCAGGGATGTATTGGCTGAAGCCGCCAACGCTCTACCAACTGAGCTATCCAGGACACGAACACTGGAGGACTATTTCACCCAATTAACCTCAAGGATTACTTAGTGATCACTTAAACGATGTAAATCAATAGCTATGTTTGGATATCATTGAATTAATTACGAATGTTAGGCATTAATACAGTAAAGAAAGTTTTTATTAATATCTATATACGTTTTCATTCTATTTTCATTAAATTTGAAAAGACTCCAAAAAATTCTCCAAAGATAATATTTGTCAATTTTCAAATCATTCGATTAAGTAGTATTTGCATTGTTTTATCCGGACAGACAGATAGACAAAAAGGCTTGCCAGGTGACAACTATAAGGGATACCTATTTATGTAGTTACAAACGAACGCAAAATACAGTTTTCCCAGTTAAAATAATATATCTTTATTTAATAACACATAGCGTAGCCATGCGAAGACACTCTCAAGCTAACTTGAAACATATGTATTTTTGAAATATCTAATGTGTATTTTAAATTATTCTTTAATACATATCTATATTTCCGTAGGATATATCACAACAATTTTTAAAGAAGTATGCTTGTACCTTTTTGTCTCCGGTTGCAGTTTTTTTTTCTGAGAAAACCTTCAGTTCTGAACCGGTTACTTATCTAAAAAGTAAATTATAACTGAAATAATTAATTACAAAACAATTTTGTTTTTTGGTTAAACAAAATATTTAATCAAGAACTTTAAAACCAATCACATTTAAACATAAATAAAACGCTTTACGGAATTTTAATTCAGAAGTTAAAACCTAATAATATTTAAGAACATACTACTTAATGATACTTTTACACATTGTTTGTTCCATTTATTGGCGATTTTTTAAAATTGTCTTCCTCTTTGTTAGCATGCATGGACACTGTAGGGGTGTGGAAGAAAAGTTCGTTGCCTAAGTAAAATTAAACTTTTAAGATCTGACCTACAAACTGCGCAGGTGATTCTAAATAAAAAAAAATATATATATATAAATTAAATAAAATATTTAATTAAAATTTAGATAAATTAAAGTCGAGCCTCGATGCAGGGAGCCTCCATACTCAAAGGGTTAGAAATGCCCTCTTTCTAGGTTAATCAAATCTCCAAAATCCTTTTATCTAGCACTTCAGATAATGTTACAATCTAATTAAATTGATGAATTATTATTAATTATATCATACAATTTTTTTAAACCTATAAGATTGCACTGTAAACAAAATAACTCTCTAATTGACAGAAAAAAGTATCAATTTTGACGCCTTTGGAAAAATTAAATTAATAGAAAATATTTGTAATTTTCCCTTGTGTTTTTCTGTAAACAAATACAGATTTATTTTATAATAATTACAAAATCCAACTTTATTTGCAGTAAAAAACTGTTTCTCTTTAAAACAGATATTTTTTCTGTAAAAAATACATTTTTTTCTGTATAATATTACAGATTTATTTTATAGTGTAAATGGTTTCCTGTTTAATCCCATATTAAAAAAGCAACATGCTTATAAGATTCTCTAGTATATGATTAAATTTAATGTTCAAAATAAGAAACTAATTTGGTGATAAATACAAATTTCATTTAACTTTAGTATTTGAACTGGATTAAATATATTTTTATACTGAAAGAACGCATCCAGATTTTCAGTACAGACATTCTTTTAGAAAATAAGATATTATTTTTGCGTCAAATATATATATTTACCATAAAAAATGTTTCAAAAAGAAAATATTGCACAATTGATATTTTATTTATGACCTGTATATATTTATTTTTGAAACTTATCACAAATTTTTAAAATAAATTCTCTTTACTCTGTTAATCGAAAACAAAATGCTTATGATATTCATTAAGCATGAAATAATATCTCAATAAAGGGTTATCTTTGAATGTAATGATGGATTGCTTGTCCACAAGTGACAACTTCAGAAGTAACACGTAAATATTGTTTCATGGCTCATTTAACGAGCCAAAGTAAAACGTCTAGTTGCGTTAACAGCGTGAATATTATGGGTTTACAACATTTGAGTCTTGGCTTCTATTAATAGGTTGTATTGTTTGATTGTCGGGTGGAACTATTACTTTTTTTAACAGCGTATTTTTATTATTATCTGCATGTAAATATATGCTAATAATATTTATATATGTCTGCACACTTATTATTATGCCATCATTTATGTTTCGGTATTTTGTAGCAATAAATGTTATAAAAGTTTGCCCTGATATCTCTTTTTACCTGTTGCGATTACTTCTATTTAAAGATTTATTTCAATCTAAGCTAAAATAATAATTAGTAAAAATTATAAAGAAACATTTATAAGTACTTTTATTCAATCGACATACGTTTCATCACTAAGATGGCCACATTTGCAAGCTCTTTGTTAATACAAATGTTTTCCAAATATATATATATATATATATATATATATATATATATATATATATATATATAGTAGGGTCAATTGGAATAATTATGAATGTGCGATAGATTAGAATGAGATTTGGAGAAGCTCATGTGAAAGCAGCTGATACTAATGTGAAGTTAAAATCAAAGATTTACATTTCTGTCGACGGAATAAAAACATTCTCGCCGTTACTGTTTCACAGTTGGTATCTTTGAACGAGCTTATTAGATTCCTGATTAATTAAAAGTAACAGGTTTTCAGTGAGTGTAAATATTCTTCTTACCTACCCTTAAAAACATTCTAACGGACTTCTAGAAAACAAATCGTGCACGACAGAAAAAATAGTTCCGTGTCATCCTTCTAAAATCTAGTCCCTTTTGCTAGAGAATTCTATTTACCCCTACTAAAATTGAAGGGCCTTTTCCCCTATTTTCTCGTGGCCAAACCTATTTAAAATTTCCTGCAAATAATAGCGAACACAAGAAGTGAGTTTTAATTACTGCAATTATAGTTTATTAATGCATTCTAATTATCAAGCGATACTTTCAAATTTTCTCGCAATGTATCGTTTTATCACCTAGAAATCTAGAGACAAGAAATTCTCGATGATTTCATCTATTAAGTTTATTTTTTTTACCTTATTCGCATAAATCGGAAATCTTATTTTCTAATGGAGGGATTTAAAAAAATTATAACTATTCATTCTAAATGAAGGCGGTATATTTTTTTCTTGCATTAGATAGAATTAAAGTAAATCGCTTTTCCAAACCACTGATTGTTATGTTATAATTACTCGTTATTTCGTCTTAATTTTCAAGCATCACGAGAACCATGTTCACAATTTACTTACTATTTTTGTTATGAGGATAAATATGGAAATTGTTTTCTAAAGACTCGATTTTTTTTTTATTTAGACTTCACAAGCAATTATTATTGCTAGAAACTTTTCTGTGTAATAGCAATTTTACAGACTTTATTGGTCTGTTTTTCCAAAGCCATTATACCATTCTTTTTCATTTTCTAAGCATTTCTTTGACATTTAGAGAAAAAGCGTTTCCAACGTCAGATTTCCCAGTATTTGATTGGCTATTACTTGCATCTCGTCGTTCGTTTCAGTCGTCAAAATCACACCGCAAGAAAATAGTCGCTTGCTTTCGAAGCGATTCTCCAGGAGCGATAAGATAACATGAGGATGTTTGGAATTTAAAGCGATTCTTCGTGTAATATCCCTTTAATAACATTTTAAGTCATCGTCATTGACGGCAGCTGTTACAGTTTTGCGGTAGATGTTGCTGAATCGTGTGAACACCTATCCTGCTGGAAGTCGTCATTTGCGAAACGTCAGGCATCATCCAAAACGCAAAAAATTCTATGCGGATCCACTCTCAAGCCTACTTGACGGTTTCTGGTCGTAAATTCGGAAACCTTATTTAGTACAACCTTTGAATAAAATGTTTTCAGTCAAATTAATATGTTAGTTTTCCCTGTTTCATTGAACCATTGCTCGCAACTGCGGCATTTTAGAACCCGCATTGCAATTTAATTCCATGTCGTCTCTGTGCCCCCCAATACCTCCTGAAAGTTTATCGGCTTGGTAGTGAAACACCCTGCATTAAACGAAAATATTTTTTGTTTAAAATAAAATGTTTTTAATTAAATTAAAATATTTTTAATTAAAATAAAATATTTTAATTTAATAATTTTGATCCTATATTGTAGGTGTAAAAAAAAGATAGGATCAATGTCGCTAAATGTGACGATCCAGAAATGCGACAAAGCTTTTTTGCCTAAACTCCTAAGGCAAGAAATGCATACAACTGTGACATAAAATCAAACATCTTCATTTCAAGAGCAAAATGAAATATACATCACTGCATTTAAAATCTCTCATTTCAGTTATTAATTACGTCATTAATTATCATTGTGATATCAGTTCACAAAAACAGAAAAAATACTCGAAATCAAAATTACCAATTCGTTTTGTATCTTTGAATGACATGTATTTTCTACGACGGTAGGCCATTGAAGATCATTGCCATGTACAATAAAATGAAGGCTGGATAAATTGAATTCTTCTTCTTAAATTTTCATCGCATTATAGGGTCTAATTGTTTGATAGTTCTTATGGGGATGAATTTGTTCCTTAAAATGTGGAGAGATTTTCAATCAATCTTTTATCACGTGATATTTTAATAAGTTATAATTACAGCAGAAAATTTGATTAAAAATAAATTTGAATAAATGAATTATCATTCAATGTTAGTGTTTTTTTTAAAATTAAATATCAAAGTGAGTTTCTTAAAGTTTAAGTCACAATACCCTACGTTGTTCATGCCATTACCTGTAAAGATTTCGATAGGATTTACATTTAGGATTTACATTTTCAAAAATAGTCCAGCATTTTTTTCAAATAGATCCCATCCCGCTATTTGCGAGCACCTATATTTTGAAATCGGTTGTAATAGGTATGGTAGATTACCCGTCGAGGGCTGGTTTACTCCATTGCGATCGCTCACTTTGAAAAACGTTCGTCCTAACCCTAGTGAAAATTGTTTGTTTCAAAAAAGTACAGGGTGATTATAATTAAAGTCCGAGTTTCAATCCACTCGCAAATCCATTCGCAACGATCCCAGTACCACTTCATCCTGCAAAGGTCACTGTGTGGTGCGGATTTACGGCATCATTTATCATATGGACGTATTTTTTCGAGGAGATAGTGCTTTAGGTCCTGTTACCGTTACCGTCAATGGTCAGCGCTATGAGTCTCTTTTGCTTAATGACGTCATTCCAGCTCTGCGACAGCGTGAAAGTCTGGATAGTATCATTTTTATGCAAGATGGCGCTCCTCCGCACATTGCAAATCGAGTGAAGCAGTTGTTGAGGCGGCATTTCGGAAATGCTAGAATTATCAGTCGTCATTTCCCTACAGCCTGGCCGACCCGATCACCTGATCTTAATCCGTGTGATTTCTGGCTGTGGGGTTATCTGAAAGATATTGTGTTCAGTACTCCGATTGCCAACGTAGCTGAATTAAAGACACGCATTGCGCAACACATTCTGAACTTGACCCCGGATACACTTCGATCGGTTGTGGAACATGCTGTTTCCCGATTTAATCTTGTTGCACACGACGGTGGACAGCATATTGAACATGTTTTGCGCCAGTCTCGTCAAACTTAAAAACCGATTGGATGGATGCTTTTTATGCGGTTTTTGGCCTCGGGACAATTAAAACCGGTTAGATGGATGCTTTTTATGCGGTTTTTGGCCTCAGGACAATTAAAAACCGGTTAGATGGATCCTTTTTATTCGGTTTTTGGCCTCAGAAAAATTAAAAACTGATTTTTCTCATCCGATGTGGTACGACCTTGCCGTGGTGGACGGGCTTACGTAACTAACAGTATCACACGCGTACAGTCATGCACACTGAACAATACAGTTGGTTTATATCGTGCAACTTACGGCTTAGCCGTTGTTTTACGATTTGTCCTTTGTAGTCGAAATTCTGACGCTTACAGAGCCATCTGTCGCTAAAATTTGGAATTTTTTTGGTTCATGTTCTTTCCCCCTTCTTCAATAATACGCTGCTAAATTTTGACGCCATTCTAACGAGTGGTTCGCTTTTCAGAGCGTTTTGAAACTCGGACTTTAATTATAATTACCCTGTATATAGCTTTAACTGTTCTTGATTAGTTTTTTTCTTTGTTGTTTAAATAATATTTTGTACAGATGGTGCATTAAGGGTAGCTTGGTGAAATGTTTTATAATTGAGACAGTGATATGGAAAAGGTAGTAAGCCAAGAAAACCTATTTTTACAGGCCTACAAAAATTGGTTTTACACAGTTTACAATATTTTATTCACAAAAATAAGCGCGTGAAATGAATGTATAAATATCTAAAATTTGCAAACTTTTTTTTCAAGCAACATGCTTATTTAAAAAAAAATACTTTACTACTTCTTTTATTAAAAATCTCAAAACAGATTTTTCTTGACTTACTGCTTTTTCCAATGTCAATTCCACAATTGTATTTTAAATTTTTTATTGTATTTTAAATTTTTTATAAATATTATTTTTTTTGTATTCAAATTTGTTTTGTTTTATTTATTTTAGTATTTTAAATAAAAAGAGTTGAATTAATATACCGGGTAGTTATGATTAAAGTTACCCTCTTTAGACCTATGTAGATTCCGTTCTGATAGATATCCAAGAAAATGCGTGTATATACATTATATGGAACACGCGGCAAAGAGATCTACGAGTAAAAAATAGCAGTTAAAATATTTTCAGTTATAAAATAATAAAATTAAATCAAAGTTTTATAATATTATAAAATTTAGATGAACTGGCTTGCATAAAATACACCGTTACACTTTTGTACTTTGGAAACTCGTTTAGTTTTAATTGCAGTTAAATGAGACAAAATTGAACTAAATATGACGTTGATACAATTTCGCATAGATTGAAAAATATATTTATATTTCTTTAAAAAATAAGTTTCTATTAAAAAAAATAATAATAAATCCTTTTTTAAAACTTTTGGCACTTTATGTTTAATAAAATGTGAAAGAATGGTAATAAAAGAAATACTGAAGATAATGGAGCATTCGAACGTCAGATAAACGTAAAAATATCAAACAAAGTCATTAAAAATTACTTTAATCTTTAAAGATTTTATAAATTTTCAATGACCAATTTCGAAAATGAATAAGCTATTAATATACAAAAATGAACCTATACTTAATATATATATATATTCATTGTAAATTTTAGTGTATTTTTTCTGTTTTTCTGCTTTTTTATTATTTTTTAAATCAAATTCTCTGATCCATCAAGCGTAACATCACAATAAATCATATTGATTGAGCAGTCCCTCTTTCTTATGCCAATGTCTCCAATTTCACATAATAGATATGATTTTTTTCAAAGCATCAGAATCTGTCATCACAATCCTCTAGAGTAGAATTTTTATGAGAAACTATATTTATGTATAACGAAAGTGATTTCACATAAGATGATACCTGATAAAAGATGCTTGATAAAGTATTTGTTATACAAAATTTCTTTAAATCACAAATTTTATACATATCTGCAAACTTTAGTATACCATATATGGAAAAGAGAATAAAAATTCTAACCTAAGATTTGATGAATTCATAATATTTTTTTACCCAAGTACACTTCTAGACAAAAATACCGATAATAGGTTTAAAAACTTTGCTATTTTACTTTTTTTCATATTTATTCGGTGATACACACATTATTTAAAAAGATAATAATAAAAAAAATAAAAATAAAAATACCACTCTGCCCGACTAATCTGGTAAAAGTAAGACCTACTAAACAGGTAATCTGATAAAACCTAGCATAACCTTCTAAGTCTTAATGTCGCCTATAGAAAACACTAAAAATCACTCTTTAAATTAATTTAAATCCTTTCAGAGTTGTTAAAACTACTTCTATACCTTTTTAATAAATGCGTGCCGATCGTAAGTATCGATATATAGACTTCTACATCTTTGGAGATATTTCGTAATAATTTTAAGGTAAATTTTGTATTCTTTCGTAAAATTTGTCTGAGGACTGAGGTGGATAAGTAAATTAACAAAATATACTTATCCTAAAGAATTTCGACAGCGTCAAAATTTACAGTCTTTAAAAGTGTCTGTATATAATAATTTTAATCTTTAAAGATTTTATAATTTTTCAATGACTAATTCCAAAAATGAATTAGTTATTAATATAGAAAAAATAACCTATACTTTAAAAAAATAATATTCATTGTAAATTTTATTGTAATTTTTCAATCTGTTTTTCTGCTTTTTTTTGTAATTTTTTAAATCAAATTCTCTGGCCTATCAAGGGGAACATCACAATCAATCATGCTGATTGAGCTATTCCCCATTCTTATGTCAATGTGCCCAATTTCACAAAATTTTTCAAAGCATAATAATCTGTCATCATGATCGTCTAGTGTAGAATCTTTGTGTAAAACTATTTTCGTGGTGTAAATAATAATAACGGAAGGAATTTCACATAAGAATGATGTATGATAAAAGATGTTTGATAAAGTGTTTGTTATTCAAAATTTCTTTCGATCGCAATTTTTATACATATCTGCAAACTATGGAAAAGAAGAATAATAAGTCCACTGAAGTTTTGGTGAATTTTATAATATCTTTTTATCCAATAAATTTCTAGAAACAAATACTGATAATAATTATAATAGTTTAGCGGTTTTATTTTTTAAAATTTATTTAAAGATAAACACCTTACTTTGAAATAAAAATTGCAAAATGACCACTTTGCCCGACTGCGCTCCGAAGAGTCGCCAGCATACGTATATGAACAAAACATAATTACCTCAAAGAATTTTGAGAGTTTCAAAATTAAAATTTTTTTAAATTGTCTAGATCTAATAGAAACAAAAATGTTTGTTTATGAAATTACCATATATAACTTTCTTTAAAAGCACGTCTTTTTTTTTTATATATTTAAGTATTTAGTATATACAATGCGCATCCCATTTTTGTGAAAATTTTGTTTGAGACATCTGCGAAAAAAAAAAAAAACTAGTCTTTGGGGGGGGGGAGGAGGGGGCATCGTAATACTTACCCACCAAGGATATGTATAATATAAAATATGAAAATAAACCGTGTTTAAACTACTTATAGAATGCATCGAAATTCCAAAACAAAGTTTAAACTTAAATTTAAATAGTTTTGATATACATAATAATGCTCTATTAATGAATTTCTGATGAGCCAATTTCGACAAATTATAGAACGCCAAAATACTCAAGTAGTACCGGATTTCGTAAAAGAAATATCCTTATAACTCCAAAAATAATAATTATATTAACTAACAATTTACTGCGTCAAATTAAGCGTTTCATTTCCAATTAAATATATCTTTCAATTGAAATTTGAATGAAATACAGGACCATGAAAAATCGAGAAATGTGGAAAACAGAATTACACATATCTCAGCAACTAATAATCCGATTGACTTTGTTTTTTATGGAAAAATTATGTTATTTTATTGCCTTTTAAATCCACTCCTTAAAATGAGAAGTTTTGAAAAGTTTTATGTATCTTAAATCAGAACGAATTTTTCGAGAGTCCGAAAAAAATAGTTCCGTATAATCGAGGTTACTGATATTAAATAGGATTCGTCTCATTTTTATATAATAAGTACGTGCAAAATTTCAAGTCTCTATCTTAATTTGTTCGGGAGATAGAGCGTTTACAGACAGACAGGCGGACCGACGGCAAATTAAAAAAAAAATGTTTTTCGGAATCTCTAGTGCCTGAAACGTGTAAATCCGTCAAAAACAATTTTCGATTTTCAAAACGATTGCAAGACTTACCCTGTACTACGTATGATGGGTAAGTAATAAAGTATAGAGCGTTCAAAAATATAATACTTTCTTTGTATGTAATAGCTTGTGTTATTGAGCTTGTAACGCATGTTCTTTCTAACAAACAATTATCATGAATAGTTATGTATAAAAAGGAGAGGACTGATAATGTAGCGAAAAGTTTTGCAAGTGAATTAATGGAAATTAAGGTCCAAGGTGGCATCTGTTGTCTGGACCGGATCGAAACTGGACCTGATTCACGTCGGGAAAACTTTCATCTGTAAAAACAAATACGTAGATGGTTTTTCCCTTATTTAAGAGAAAGATTTTGCACGAATAAGGTTTTGAAATAAGGATGTCTTTATGTTCAAATTTACTGACAGAAGGGTATCCGGGTAGTAATCAAATACTGTGAGATGGACACAATGATTTTTTATATTTTCACATGGCGTAATTGTAAGGTCGGACAATCACCGGGATAAAATTCCACTAGTAAAAATAAATGGATATTTTCTTCTTAATTAATGAGAAAAATTTTGCATGAGTAAACCGTTTAAATAAAGCTGAAATAAGCCCATCTCACTGCACGGTTTTTCAGCAAACTTCAGACTCTGTTAGTTTTTAATATGACTTGTTTTTTACATTATGGTGTAAATCGTCCCACAGGTGACACTGCTATGCTGCATTTTTCATTGTTTCTACAATACCTCTATCGCAAAAACTAATGCACAGAATTATAGCAAACTTCAGACTCAGTTAGATGTTAATACAAGTTGTTCTAAATTAAGTTTTCATTTTAATTACCCAAAAAGGAGCGCTGCTCTGCTGGATTTTGCTTGATTTATATGATTTTAGCGATAGTTATATCTCAAGTACTAATGCGCGGAAATTCATATCATTAGAATCCCAATGATGGGCATAGATTGTCATTTAATTTTGGTACTGTGATAGATAATTTTGAAGTAGCAACAGATATAAGATAAAAGAAAATATTTGGGATTGACACATCTGACAATTTTGTAAAGGAAATGAAAGCACAAATCTGTATGCTCAATAAGTTTTTCGTTTCTGGAATTATTTATTAATTTCATATCAATATGGATGGAAGAATGTCATTTTTGACAGAATTTGTAGCAACCACACTGTTTTCTTTAGTTTTATTAGAACTGCGATACGTTCTCTATCGGATGCAAAAGTGGAAACACTGTTACTTTTGATCAGTAAGCACATGCACTGGGATAAATCCCCTGCCCCCTCAAACACATTTTTTTTACCAAAATTTATTATTATTATTATTATTATTATTTTAAAAAGCTTATGATCTGTCTTGTACTTAAAAAAATCAAAATCAAGAAGGAGTGGGTGAAGGGAATGTCTCTTCTTTGTTCGTTTGGAATGAAAAAATATGCCTCTTGAAATTAAATAATACTGCGTATGTAAAAACGTTTTATTTCGAGACGTTCATTATTTACACGATAATACAAATTAAAATAATTCTAATAAAAAAGTAACATAAAAGCTATTTATATATATTCAGGAAAGGATATGAAATACACATGTATTTGGTGAAATAATTCACCAAATTCATATTAGTTGATATATTATCAATGAACTCATTCTATATAATAATGTTATATAGAACAATTAACACTAATACTATATAACGCAGTGCACAGCTTATACTGTATAAGTGTTAACTAATACTATAGTGTTACAAAATCCGAAAATAAATGAAAAAAAAAAAAGACAATTGTTTCCCTAAAAATTATTAGTTAAAATTCAAACATTTTAAAATATACTAGATTTGTTTTTAAAACAGCATTTAGCCGAAAATATAACAATCGGGGAGAGAATTTTCCTACTCGTGTTTTAATATTACAAAAATAAGCGCTTGCTTGCTATTTAAATAGAACAATTTATAAGCACGCTAATGTACTTGGAAAAAATTGGAAAAAGTATTTGAAAAAATTAATACTCGTTTTAATATTCGTTTATTGCATAAGTATCATAGATGTGTTAGGGATTTAAAAAATTTCAAAGCAATTTAAACAAATTATTTTTTGATAAACTTATATTTGACTGGGCTTCTCTCTCCTTTGGCTCTTGCAATCAAGTATTAACGCATTTTCTGTATTATAATTGACCGAATGTTTCTTAGTGTGACGTATTTGCGACAACACTATAATATTTTGTGAGAAAAGATGCGAAATTTATCCTCATCATTCTTCAATAAATATTCGTACAATAAATTAAAAAAAAGGAAAATAAGAGAAATTATCTTCAAAGATTTCGTAAAAATTAGACTTTATAATTCAAAATTACATGATAAAAATATCTTTTATAAATTACATGCTAAAATAAAGTTTTATTCTTATATATATATATGGAAACGAGATTTTCTTTCAAAGAACCAGAATATGATAGTGGAAATATTTAGTAGCAATAAAAGTAATAGACTAGCAAGTTTTGTAAAAAAAATGGAAGAAAAAACTGTTGTATTTAAGTCATAATAATATTTTCTGAACTTTATGGGAAATTCATTACGATTAATTATAATTTTGAAATGTAGAAAAACCTTTTTTTCTTAATTAAAAAAAAAACGTCTATAAATAAATGACAAAAGCAGTATCTAAACATTTTTACAGCAATTTCACGCCTGTTTCATTATTTATAAACAACTTCTAACCATTCACGCGGTAAGAAAATTTCAACATTTTCCACCTCAGGTTTTTAAAAATGTATTTCGCTGAAAATTTTACACATCAGTAAATTTTGTAAAATAGTGAATTCATAATAAATTTAGATAAGCATGTATAATGAGCAAAAGGTATTTATAAGAAATATTCCCTTTTTAATGTAATAAGAGGCACATTTTGTTACAAGTTTTAATGTGTTTCCTTATATTATTTTTTTTTTATATAAGTCTAACGGTAGATTTTGCGTGTTTTATTCGAATGCTAGAAAAACCTCGCCCGTTTCGGGGTTAGTTTTTCCAAATGTATTTCTTTAGTTATATTGAATTAAACAGCGTAATCTTGAGAGGCTATGTCTGCTGTTGTCTTAAATATTTCATGCGATGATTTTTATTTAAGAATTTATACTGACCAATGAAGTTAACTCTTTCGACCAATATTTTACTTTACACTTTTGGGAAAAAAATACTTTTCAGCAAACAAAGTTAAAAGTAGCTATCGAAATCACAGAAGTTACAGTTTACTGAAATTTAACGAATATGTTCTTTTGAAAAACCTAACGAATGTAGTGATGTTGCGTATTTTTTAAATAACAACAGTCTAAGGAAGAATTTTTAAAGACCTTTGGAAAATGTCGCATTAAAACCAAATTAAACATACATAAAAAAATAGTATTTAAAAAAAATCTTTCATCATAAATTACTAATTCGGAAACGGAGTCCCTAATTTCAATTTGAATAGTGAAAAATGTGTCTAGAGTAAGAGAAACGCCACCGGTGGTTTATAATTAAGGAAACTTTATTATTATTATTACTTAAAGCTGAAAAATAATGATTATACAAAAGTGATTATAATTACACCTAAATATGTTTACGAGCTTTTTACGTATCGGCCAAGACATTAGTTGTAGTTCAAAGCATTTTAAAAATAATGAATGTACTTGTGACTGCCAGTTCGAAAATGATTAAATCAATCATTTATAGGAAATCAGGGTCCAAAGCCGATTTTGAGTAATAAATTCATAGTGTCCTATCTTAACTCCATGTTTGTTTTTAACTGTACTATTAATGATTGATATTGTAAAAATATTTTCAGTAGTTATTTTAGGTCTCTGTGAAACAAACTAGGATAATTTGCTCCCGATTTCTCGATCCCGCTGCCATTTTTTTTTCGTTTAGCGATATTTAATTATATGCAGTTTGTTTAATGTGGTTTCTTATACCTGTTGACATGTGTCCCACTGAAAAATTAAAGTTAATGCGTAATTACAACAATGAGTAATGATTCGCAATGAATCATTATTTGCAAAAGGTATACTATATCAAATCAGTAAAGCATTACCCATCAATTATAATAAATTGAAAAATTTATCTGCAATCGTAAGGGTTTTATACAAAAAAAGATAAATATAAAAAAAAGTTTAATAATTAATTTTTTATTATAATTCATTTTTTAAAATTAAACTGTATCATAATAATAAAAAAATAATTCAATAATATTGAATTTTAAATATCTTTGCATTAATTTTTGAGGTATTATTCTCGAAGTTATCCTTTCTGTAAACAGAGGGCTTTTGCGGTTAAAAATTGTTTAAATTATCTTTTTTCAAAAAAGGAATAATATACCTATGAAAATGATTAAAAAAAAAAACACTTTTTGGAATTCACTCCGACAGTATACATTTTAAATTTGATTTAGAACAGTATTTTTCTTAGAAAGAAAAACATTCATTTATTAATAGACAGAATAAATAAATTTTATATTAAATTTTCTAAAATTTTACATTAATGTATCGCCAGTGTATTATGTGGGTTTTGTGTGAGTAATTTATGTAGAAAGAAAAGTATACTTCATTTATAGACAGAGTAGATACATTTTGTATTATACTTTCTTCAATGGTACTTACAAGTACCATCAGATGATAAAGAGTTAATGTAAATATATATATAACTCTTTACTTTATAAGATTAGTTAATGACACTATTGGATATTAATAAGCATTTTAATTGAGAAACAATGCGTCACTCTAAAACATACTCTTGAATGAAAGCAATTATGCAGTCGATGTTTAAAACTCCATCACAACTTATTGTTTTAAATACTAGGGGGGGCCCCGCCCCCCTGCTCGCTATGCTCGCCAACCCCCCGCGTAATCGCTTCGCGATTCCAAATTATTGGTTACCCCTGCTTGCTGCGCTCGCCAATACCCCATGGTATGAATAAGCAGTTGCAGATCTTTCAAATGATGTGTCACACGACTGGTGTTGTAAAGAAATTAAAAATGTGCCCCCCTGGGGGGCAGAGTGGGAGGCGACACAAAAGACATCCATAATATTAATAAGCAGCTGCAGACCTCTCAAATGATATGTCACACGACTGGTGTTGTAAAGAAATTACAACATGATGTCTTGACACACAAGACATCCATAAAATGAATAAACAGTTGCAGACCTTTCAAATGATGTGTCACACAATTGGTGTTGTAAAGAAATTACAAAATGCGCCCCCTCTGAGGGCAGAGGGGGGGGTTACACACAAGATATCCATAATATGAATAAGCAGTTGCAGAACTCTCAAATGATGTGTCACACAATTGGTGTTGTAAATAAATTAAAAATGTGCCCCCCTGGGGGGCAAAGTGGGGGATGACACACAACACATCCATAATATGAATAAGCAGTTGCAGACCTTTCAAATAATGTGTCACACAACTGGTGTTGTAAAGAAATTAAAAATGTGACCCCCCCCCCTGGGGAGAGCAGAGTGTGGGGGTGACACACAAGACATCCATAAGATGAATAAGCAGTTGCAGACCTTTCAAATCTTGTGTAACACGACTGGTGTTGTAAAGAAATTAAAAATGTGTCCCCCCTGGGGAGCAGAGTGGGGGATAACACACAAGACATCCATTATATGAATAAGCAGTTGCAAACCTTTCAAATGATGTATCAAACGACTGGTGTTGTAAAGAAATTAAAAATTTGGCGAAATATTACAGTTATCGCCAAGTTGGCGTCACTTTTGATAACTAACTTTGGTCGCCAAATTTGGCGATATATCGCCAAGTTGGCGACAAACTTGGCGATTGTTGGCGATGGTAACCTTTCCTCTCTTTATGGTAACCCATACGGCGACGCATAGACGGAGCCCTTTCCTGATTGGTCTATTCGGCTCATGGAAGGAGTGGACAACCCGGATTCGTTAGTTCCGGAAATCTTCCACATCAGCATCATTCCAGGAGTCATTCCTTTTAAGGCTAGTTTTTTTTTACTATAGAAGGATTTCAAAAACTAATTGAAAGCATGCGAAACGACGCTATAAATAGAATGCGTGGGTGAAGAATTTGCGCTTGAGGCTTTACACAAATACCGCTATTTATCCGCTGGAAGAAAACAGCCGTTTAACATTCTACGATCTTTTGTCCCATAAGTTGTAGCTGCTATAGAAACGTGAAGTTCATAATTACACATTCATTAATTAGGCGCAAATTTCAGTGACTTTTAATCATAAGTGATAGCTTTAGGGATAGTTAAAACATTACGTATACAAAAGTTTAAGGAAACATCCCAGAGAGTTGAAAAAAATTTTAGGTTATTGTTATATACACTCTGTAAAATAAATTAAATTTTCTTTAATAAAAGAAAATCACTATCTTTAATAACTTTATTTTATAATTATACCAATACGTTTGTATGTATGTGTCATATTTGGCATATAAATATACTTCATAAAATGCCGTGTATTAGTTATTTAAATGTTTTATATATTTAATCTGTTTAGTAGAATAAAAATCCCAAATGGTGGCTCTTGTTCCTTAAAAATTGTTGTATTATGATGTAGTAATATTTATTATTATTCATTATTAGAATTATTCACAAAAAATTTACCTTAATATAAGATGCAATTTTTACGCTGTTTTAATTTTTAATTTTTTTATTAATCAAACCTCTGCTGTATTATTGTACAACTGTACAACAACTGTATTACAACTGTAGTATTTCAATGAAATATTCATTGAAAAATTGAAAACAATTAATGAAAACTTCTTGAAGACAGATGTAGAATGTAAATACCTGTGTTATAGTTGGCAAAATTATTCTCTTTGATACGGAAACGGATTTTTTTTTTCATTTTATGAACCAGAAATTTTAATAATAGAAGAAAGTTGAAGTTATTTGAAACATCCAGAATATATATGAAATTAGGCAAAATATATTTTTTTTATATTTCATTAAATAGGTTTGGCGCAACTGATAATATCACTTATTTATTTAGTTTTCACACAGTCTTGGAAAAAAAAAAGTCAAAACATCGCCTACTAACTCTGCAACAACTTATTTTAGAGAAAAGTAAAGGGTACGAAATGACTGTAAATACAGTCTACTTTTAAAATATGTTTATAACATTTGCTTAGGGGGTCATCTACATATAAAAAAACAAGCTTTCTTTTTCTGAACAGCAATACCCAAATTATGACACAAAAATTAAATCTACATCCTTCAATTACCCTAATCGAAATTTCCATGAAATTAGCATGATTAGTTTCGGAGAAAAAAATATTTTGTCATGAGCACATTTTACCCGCTGTATTGCAGCCATTGAAACTCTCCAGGCTTGAGAACAGGAGGCTTGACGTCATCAATAACGAAAAGAATTCTCACTAATGTTGAAAAAAAAAAAACCCATGGAGAATTTTGAACAGCAATTCTCATTTATTTTATTTGTGGAATATCTATCATCCTATAAAGCTATTATAGCTATTTAAACTAACTAGTGAGAATTTGGATTCCCCTAAATAAAAATTCAGCCGGATGCGGCATGACAACAGTGTTTCCATTCCGATTTTTTATAGGGGAATTCCAAACTTTCACCAGTTAATTTAAATAGTTATTATAGCTTTATAGGATGACAGCTATTTCACTAATAAAATAAATGATAATTGCTATTCAAAATTCTCTGGTGTGTATTTCAACACTAGTGAGAACTCATTCCATTAGTGATGAAGTATCCTACTCCTGTTTTCAGGTCCTGAGGGTTTCGATGACAACGATTGTATCCAAATTGGAGTTTCGTAATCGATTGTTAAAATGCTACATAATGACTATGTCATTTCTATTAATGTGTTATTTCTTGCCAATAATACCTTTCCACTCTTTCAATATATTTCAACAATTGTCATCCCAAACATTTTAATAAAATGGGTATAATTGCATTTTTTATTTCAAATTATCTGCTTCTCCACATCATGAATGAATCATTAGATCATTATTTCGACGTTTTTATTTCATCATTATTTGAAAATTACTTGGAACAAAAATTAAAAATTGAGAAATTGCGTAAAGCAGATCAAAATTAATATACATATATATCTAGAAAAACTGTTGATTCTAATTAATATTGTTTTCGAATACTGATTTCACGATTCATATTGTAAATTTTTTAAATTATAAATTGAATGTATTTACGTTTGGACTTTTCTGTATTATAACTACATAAAAAATTATAACATTTGGTTCTTACTTTCGAATGATATCAAAATAATTAAGAAAATGTAAATTAATACTAGCGTCTCTAAATTTGGAATGTTAATAAATCAAATACTTGTAATTTAAACGATTTGAAATTTCCTTTCTGGGCATATTTTGAACCGAATATTTAAAATGTATATCAAAATTGGATGTCGCGATTGAAAAAAAAATATACATAGCCCCTAAGTAAATTGTATATGTATCATTTATAAATAGGTACCATTTCCAATTATTTGGTACGAATAATTTACTTCTATTGTAATTATTTGCAGAGTTAGGTGATGTTTACTTTTTATCCCACAACTCTATATTTTCAGGACAAATTTCAAAATGAATACAGAAAGTTTTAAAAGTAGGGTTTTATGTATCATGCAGCGTATTCATTTTTTTTCATAAAATATAAAAGTAAATCAGGTAGAACATTGGATTTTTTTTATTTTTAGAATGCTTAACCTCTGATAAAAAGTTAATTAAATCCAATTGATTTTTTAAATCATCAGATTTTAAAATATTCACCTTTTATATAAACATTTTAATAACAATTTTAATTTTTCTTAAGAAAGGTGTTATAGTAAAAATAAAACACATTGACATGTTTCGGAACCGTCATAAGTTCCATAGTCATAATATAAATAAAACAAAATTTCAAAATATTTCACGGACAATACAAATGACACGCGACAATGAGATATAAATAACAAAAAACACGCGCTCTATTGCAAAAAATTAAATTAATATAGACCATGATCTAAACTTAACTAAAAATAAAAATTTCAAACAATTTCACAGTCAATACAAATGACACGCGACAAAGAGATATAAAAACACCAAAAAACACGCGCGCTATTGTAAAAAATTAAATTAAAATAAAAATAGATCATGATCAAAGGAAATTCCAATTTGGTTCATCCCATTCAAGCCCTCACGAGGAATTTATTCATTAATTCTAACCATAACTTAGGAATAATAAAAGAAACGGTATCATTGCAAACCAGATTATTACGCGTATAAATTTCAATGGACTCTCTTATAATAGACTTTCGATTACAATTAGATATGAAACATAATTTACTTTGATTAAACAATATTTTTATCTCCTCATTTAAATATGTTCTTGATAAGGCAGTGTTAGTACGTCCAAATTTAATAGCAGATTCGTGCTCCCCTTTTCTAATTCCAAACTTTCTCCCAGTCATGCCTATGTAATAATTTAAGTCACCATTTTCCGTAATGTAAGGTATTTCATAAACTCCAGCAAGATCATCATGTCCAATAGGATCCACTTGCTTATTAAGTAAACATCTTAATTTTGGTGGAGGAGTTGCAATCAAATCAATATTAAACTTTTTTAATTTAAATTTTAATTTCTCAAAACTGCCTTTCAGATATGGAAAAGAAACTCTTTTAAAATTTTTAGAATCACCCCCTTTATTGAATCTTTCAGTTAACCCTGGATATTGTTGTTTAGGCTTACCTTTTCTATAATAATTAATTAATTTATTGATGCTACTTATTTTATACCCATTAGAACCTGCAATCTCACGGATCTTACGCAACTCTTCGTTTAAAAATTCATCAGAACAGACTTTAAACGCTCTATCAACCATGAAACGGAAAGTAGAGAATTTATAACAAAAAGCTGAACAAGCGGAATTTGGAATAATGTGTTGGCTATTAATTTTCTTTCTATAAATTGATCTTTTCAAAGAACCACCCTCCCTAATTAAAAAAGTGTCTAAAAACGGTAAACTACAATTCGCTTCTAATTCATAGGTAAATTGAATATTTTTATCTAATTTATTAACTTTATCAACAAAATTAAGGAAAGAATCTACCCCCCATTCCCAAACCAAAAAAACATCATCAACATACCTTTTCCAAAACATAGGAACTTTGTCAAAATTTTCAAAAATTCTTTTTTCATAAGGTCTCATTTTGAATTCCGCGAGGAAACCCGAAATGGGAGAACCAATTGAGCCCCCAACTTAAAACGAAGTTTTAACACACTTTTAAACGAAGACACTTTTAGACACCAAAATTAAGATGTTTACTTAATAAGCAAGTGGATCCTATTGGACATGATGATCTTGCTGGAGTTTATGAAATACCTTACATTACAGAAAATGGTGACTTAAATTATTACATAGGCATGACTGGGAGAAAGTTTGGAATTAGAAAAGGGGAGCACGAATCTGATATTAAATTTGGACGTACTAACACTGCCTTATCAAGAACATATTTAAATGAGGAGATAAAAATATTGTTTAATCAAAGTAAATTATGTTTCATATCTAATTGTAATCGAAAGTCTATTATAAGAGAGTCCATTGAAATTTATACGCGTAATAATCTGGTTTGCAATGATACCTTTTTTTTTTTATTATTCCTAAGTTATGGTTAGAATTAATGAATAAATTCCTCGTGAGGGCTTGAATGGGATGAACCAAGTTAGAATTTCCTTTGATCATGGTCTATTTTTATTTTTATTTAATTTTTTACAATAGCGCGCGTGTTTTTTGGTGTTTTTATATCTCTTTGTCGCGTGTCATTTGTATTGACCGTGAAATTGTTTGAAATTTTTATTTTTAGTTAAGTTTAGATCATGGTCTATATTAATTTAATTTTTTGCAATAGAGCACGTGTTTTTTGTTATTTATATCTCATTGTCGCGTGTCATTTGTATTGTCCGTGAAATATTTTGAAATTTTGTTTTATTTATATTATGACTATGGAACTTATGACGGTTCCGAAACATGTCAATGTATTTTATTTTTACTATAACACCTTTCTTAAGAAAAATTAAAATTGTTATTAAAATGCTCAACCTCGTATCTTTGCAGAATCTCACACATTTAGACTGCTTAATTGTCACTTCTTTTATTTTTCTTACCTTTTGGGGTGAACAGAAATGTTAGACACTTAAAACGAATGAGAAAAGATTCATTCTTGGTGGAAATACTGAACGCTAAAAGTTAAGGAGATGGAGTGCATCTGATTAGATTTGTAATTACTCTTGGGGTACTTTGTCGCGGTGTTTCAGATTAATTTGAGCAGATTGGTGTATAGCATTTATTTCCGGTTGATTTTATGGAAGATTTGGAAATCAATTTATAACAGGAAGCTTTTTAAATTACGCTAAATTTTTGTATTGTAGCATTTTAGTAACGAATATAAACATTGTTCTTTCACATATTTTCAATATCATTTTGTCTGGTAAGAAAAAGTAGTTCTTAAAGAATTTCTTATACGTTAATATACTTCCCTTCAGAGTATTAAAATAAAACATTACAGATATAAAAATCGAAGAATTTTAATTGAGGTTTTTAAGTTTTTTCAAACATAATATTTTTTAATATAATTGAAATGTATAAATTCATAGTTCATTAAACTAGTTTTTAATTCTAGTATTAATAAATATGTTAGTGTAAGATTTAGATTTTAGTACTGTCTACCATTGCCATTCAATTATAATACGATATAGTATGTCACGTGAATATTTTATTGCTATTACACTAGTCTGTTACGTGATATTTCAGATTTATTTGAGCAGATTAGTAAATGATTTATATTTCTGCTTTATGTATGGAGAGGTTGAAAAGAAATTTATTAGAATATATATTATTCAACGATTCTGACTGCAGACTTTTTGAAACATTTTTACACATTTTTTGCTTTTCATAATTTCTTAAATACATTACTTTATAGAAAATAAATGCTTCTTCAGGATTTTCGTACATGTTAATGTACATTCCTTCGTATAAATACATTTCAATATGCTTGTTATGTACTGTGTAGAGCAAGAAAAAAGGGACAAAGAATTTCAGACAAAGAATGGGAATTTATTCTGAAAAAAAAAATAAATAAATAAACAATATTATCCACGTAGTCTATTTGATAAGCATTTGAGTATATATATATATTGTTACGAATTTTGTAAATAATTAGTGTTTGTACTGTAAAATAATGTAAATAATCTTATTAAGCTCCATTTCTTTACTTATATTAGTTTTTATTACATTGTCTCTGTTATCAAGCAAACTTGTCTATTATTTTCAGTGAATGTGTATGACAGATTGGCGAAATATTTGAGATATCGCCAAGTTGGCGTCACTTTTGGCGACTAATTTTGGTCGCCAAATTTGGCGATATATCGCCAAGTTGGCGACAAACTTGGCGATTGTTGGCGATGGTAACCCTTCCCTATTTATGGTAACCCCCCTTAGGTCTACTGATACATTGTTTGTTGTTCCGTGGTTTTCCAGGTTTTTCTAGAAATTTCTAGCACATGCTACGAGACTATATATAAGGAGAGCGATACGAGCTGTTGTTGTTATTATTTACCAGTCAGTCATTGAGTGAGCTACTAGAGAATGTCCAAGCAAGTTTGCTTGATGTATTGAGTTTTATCTACGTTGTTTTGAATGTGATATAGTGTTGAGACATAGTATAAAGAGTCTCTGCGACCTATATTTGTACTTGTTCGATAGATTTAAACAGTTATTTTGGAATATCTTGTAATATTTGTGAGTTTCGAAGACTCTGTTGTTCTGAAGATCTGTAAATAAATTATTTTCTACTTTTCTAAGAGAAAAGAGTTTGAAGTTGTCTAACCATAAGATCGAAAGAACCCCATATACGCTGCAACATTTGGTGTCAGGAGTCGGTATCTTATGGCGAAAACAAGAACAATGGATGGTCAACTGAAAGAACTGAATGTTGAACAGAAAATGGAACGGAAAATGGCGGAAGTAGAAGAGAAAATTCAGAATGAAGTTTGTAACGTTGAAGAGAAAATCAGTAACGTTGAAGAGAAAATCAGTAACGTTGAAGAGAAAATACTAGGTGAAGTAGATGAAAAGCTAAATAAAAAAGTACAAGATCTTGAGAAGAAACTTTCAGCGTCTAGTGGTAATTATGAAGAATTTAGGAATCCGCCTGCTTCTCCTGTGCACATTAAGCTGTCGACATACGATGGAAAGAGTTCCTGGCAAGTTTACAAGACCCAATTCACCATTGTAGCTGAAGCGAACAAATGGAGTGACGAGGTGAAAGCTTGTCAACTGGCAGCATCTTTAAGAGGAGAAGCCGCCGACGTGCTGCAGACATTGCCCGATATGACGCAACTCAATTTTGAGACTCTAAGTTGTGCACTTGAAATGAGATTCGGCGAAAAATTCTTCAAGGATTATACGAGAATACAAATGAAGAGCCGCCATCAAAAATCGAGTGAAACCCTTCAAGAGTTTGCCTCGGAAATTGAACGGCTTGCAAATTTAGCCTTTATCGACTGTCCAACAAATGTACGGGAAATGCTCTCACTGCAATATTTCGTAGACGGAATAAAAGATCCAGAAGTGCAGAGAGCTGTACGAATGGCCGATGTACAGGATTTAAAAGCTGCATTACTATATGCCTTAAAGTTGGAAGCAGCTACACAAGCCAGCCGAAGAGATCGTCAGTCAGTCCGAGGGTCAACGGTGAACAAAAGCTCAGACACTGAGAGCGACGTCTTGAAAGAAATTAGGAAAATAAATCAAGAGCTGGAAGCTTTAAAATATGGAAGAACAAGCTCAAGAAGACAGAATCTCAGGTGCTGGGGATGCGGTGATACAGGACATCTCCGAAGAAACTGCCCCAAAGTCCACGAACGTGAGATGAATTCAAGACCAGAGAATAAAAAGCTCCACCTGAAGATCCTTCAAATATCGAAAATGAGTGGCGGCGATAATGAATTATATGTGATAGGCTTTATTAACGGAATTCAGTGCCGTATGATTGTCGATACAGGAGCCAATGTTACAATAATAAGAGAAGATTTGGCTCGAAAATTGAAATGTAAACTCATCTGGAATCCTCCATGCGTTACCCTGCAAACTGTGACCGGCGACAAAATAGGCATATATGGAAAGGCAAATTTAACTATCAACTTTGGAGGAACGAAATATTACCATACGGCACATGTGGCTGACATAACAGATCCTTGCTTAATCGGACTAGATTTTCTGAAGAAGTTTGACTTCAGACTTGATTTCAAAAATAACAAAATGATCTCAAACTTTGAAGAAATAAGTCTTTTTGGATTAAATAACGAAATTGAATGTAAACAAATAGTAATAGCCAAAGAAGACATTAATCTAGATGCAAGAACAGAATGTTTGGTTCCTGCTGTAATTAAAAATAAAACTAATTATCGATTTGGCCATATAGATTATCCAGAAGACAATAGTACACAAGCAGGAGTATTGGTGGCTTCTTCTGTGGTAGACCTCTCGAAAAAGACCATTCCAGTCAGAATTGCTAACATCAGTGATAAGACGAGGACTATCAAGAAAGGAGAGGTGATAGCGTCATGTGCTCCTGTGACGTGCATAAGTCAAAATTCCAGTCACTCTGAGAAATCTTCAGATAATTTAGTCAAGGATTTGTTACAAAATACAGACTTAAATCCAAAACAGTTGGAAGCTGCGGAAAATTTAATTAGAGAATTCCAAAGTTTATTTTCCCAAACATCTGAAGACTTTGGACGAACTAAAATGGCACAACACCGAATTGACACGGGAGATCACTCTCCTATTAAACAGCACCCTAGACGATTACCTTTTGCCAAGCAAGAAGAGGTGCAGAATTTAATTAAAGATATGGAAGAAAATGACGTCATCGAACCATCAACAAGTCCATGGGCGTCTCCCATTGTATTAGTAAGAAAGAAGGATGGTTCTACAAAATTTTGTGTAGACTACCGCCGACTGAATGACGTCACCAAAAAGGATAGTTACCCTCTGCCAAGGATTGACGACACTCTTGACACACTTGCGGGCAACACTTGGTTCTCGACTTTAGACTTGAAGAGTGGTTACTGGCAGGTAGAGATCCATCCCGACGACCGCGAGAAGACTGCCTTTACAACGGGACAAGGATTATGGCAGTTCAAGGTAATGCCTTTTGGTCTATGTAACGCACCTGCAACTTTTGAACGCCTTATGGAAACGGTTCTTCGGGGACTGTCATATGAGGCATGTCTTGTTTATTTAGACGATATCATAATCATAGGAAAATCTTTTGATGAACATCTGAACAACCTCAGGCGGGTGCTACAAAAATTAAAGGAAGCTAATTTGAAGTTAAGCCCTTCGAAGTGCAGTTTGTTTCGTAATGAAGTCGCCTACCTTGGACACATCATTTCGGCGGAAGGAGTTAGGACTGATCCGGAGAAGATATCGGCCGTGAAAAATTGGAATCGTCCAGCAGATGTTCACCAGCTTCGAAGTTTTCTAGGATTATGCACCTATTACAGAAAATTCGTCAAAGGCTTCTCGATGATTGCAAGACCACTTCATAAATTAACAGAAGCCAATCAAAAATTTATGTGGACACAGGAATGTGACGCTGCTTTCGAAAAGCTTAAGGAGGCCTTGACATCCACTCCAATTCTGTCGTATCCTCAAATCGATAAACAGTTTATACTTGATACGGATGCAAGCAACGAAAGCATTGGCGCTGTACTGTCCCAGGAAATCGACGGCCAGGAGCGTGTTATCGCCTATTTCAGCAAGTGCTTGTCAAAGGCCGAGCGAAACTACTGCGTAACAAGAAAAGAGCTTCTTGCTGTAGTGAAAGCCATAGACCACTTTCATCACTATCTTTACGGTCGAAAGTTCCTGATCCGAACTGATCATGCTTCTCTAACTTGGCTATTGAATTTTAAGAACCCTGAAAGCCAGATAGCCAGGTGGATACAAAAGCTTCAGGAGTACGATATGGAGATACGCCATCGAAAAGGCTCATCACATGGAAATGCAGATGCTCTCTCAAGAAGACCCTGCTCAGAGAATTGTAGATACTGCGACCGGGCTGAGAAGAAATTTAATGTCAAAGGTCCTATAGTAAGACAAGTTACAACTGGGTCTACATCATCGCAAGATCCGTGGAGTGACGAGAGCCTGCGTAAAGATCAACTTGCTGATCCTGAAATTAAGCCAATTCTAGAGCTGAAAGAGGAGTCCAACAGGAAGCCCAGCTGGCAAGACATGGCCCATTACCATCCTACGACTAAACGTTATTGGGCTCTCTGGGATTCCTTACATTTGAAGAACGGCATCTTGTACCGAAAATGGGAGTCTGACGATGGAAAGACATGTAGATGGCAACTACTACTCCCTAAGTCGAGAATTTCTATGGTCCTTCAAGAACTGCATGGTAGTCCCACAGGAGGTCATTTTGGTGTAATGAAGACCCTGCAAAAGATTCGAGAGCGTTTCTACTGGAATAATGTTTGCAGTGACGTGGAGAAGTGGTGTCGAGCTTGTGACACCTGTGTAGCACGTAAAGGTCCTAAGAGGCGCACCCGTGGACGATTGCAACGTTATAATGTAGGAGCTCCTTTCGAACGAATTGCTCTAGACATCCTGGGTCCACTTCCTAGAACATCTGATGGCAATAAGTACATCCTCGTTGTCATGGACTACTTCACTAAGTGGCCTGAAGCCTATGCCATTCCTAATCAAGAGGCGGTAACCGTAGCAGACATACTAGTTCAACACTGGGTTTCCAGATACGGAGTTCCTCTTCAAATCCATTCCGATCAAGGAAGAAACTTTGATTCAACTGTGTTTAAGGAAATGTGCGGACTACTCGGCATGGACAAAACACGAACTACACCTCTACATCCTCAATCGGACGGCATGGTGGAGCGGTTCAATCGTACCATCCTAAATAGCCTCTCTCTGCTGGTGTCTAGAGACCAACAGGACTGGGACAAGAAATTGCCTCTTTTCCTGCTTGCCTACAGGAGTGCCACTCATGAGGCCACTGGTTACTCCCCTTCTCAAATGCTCTTTGGTCGTGATCTTCGTCTGCCTGCTGATCTTTTGTTTGGCCGTCCTCCTGATGCTCCTTCATCGCCTGAGGAATATGTCGATGAACTCCAGGCACGGATTGAGGAGATTCATTGTCTAGCGAGGAACCGAATTGGACTGGCATCAGAAAAGATGAAGACACGGTACGACACAAAGGCAACAGGACATGAGTTCAACGAAGGTGACAAAGTTTGGTTGTGGAATCCGATACGTCGTAAGGGACTGTCGCCAAAATTACAAAGAAACTGGGACGGTCCTTACACAGTCGTCAACAGGCTGAATGACGTCGTTGTACGCATACAAAAATCGCCACACGCCAAACCGAAGGTCGTACACTATAACCGGCTAGCCCCTTATTTTGGCCAAAGTGATTAGAAATTCGAAACTTGAATTTCAGACCATGGTCATGAAAGTCACTTTTTGTAAATATGTAAATAGTAATTAGTTCTTATTTATGTAAATTTTATTATTATTGTTATTATTTATTTATTTATTTATTTATTTGTTTATTTATTTTAAGTGTTTTCCTCTAACTCAAGGATTGCACTGCCCGGGACGTGCAGTCTTTGAGGAGGGGGTAGTGTTACGAATTTTGTAAATAATTAGTGTTTGTAGTGTAAAATAATGTAAATAATCTTATTAAGCTCCATTTCTTTACTTATATTAGTTTTTATTACATTGTCTCTGTTATCAAGCAAACTTGTCTATTATTTTCAGTGAATGTGTATGACAGATTGGCGAAATATTTGAGATATCGCCAAGTTGGCGTCACTTTTGGCGACTAATTTTGGTCGCCAAATTTGGCGATATATCGCCAAGTTGGCGACAAACTTGGCGATTGTTGGCGATGGTAACCCTTCCCTATTTATGGTAACCCCCCTTAGGTCTACTGATACATTGTTTGTTGTTCCGTGGTTTTCCAGGTTTTTCTAGAAATTTCTAGCACATGCTACGAGACTATATATAAGGAGAGCGATACGAGCTGTTGTTGTTATTATTTACCAGTCAGTCATTGAGTGAGCTACTAGAGATTGTCCAAGCAAGTTTGCTTGATGTATTGAGTTTTATCTACGTTGTTTTGAATGTGATATAGTGTTGAGACATTGTATAAAGAGTCTCTGCGACCTATATTTGTACTTGTTCGATAGATTTAAACAGTTATTTTGGAATATCTTGTAATATTTGTGAGTTTCGAAGACTCTGTTGTTCTGAAGATCTGTAAATAAATTATTTTCTACTTTTCTTGAAGTTGTCTAACCATAAGATCGAAAGAACCCCATATACGCTGCAACAATATATATCATTATATTTAATTTTCTTTTGTAAATTTTATCTTCACTTCTCTATATACTTCGTTTGTAATATGTAACGAGAGATAGTTCCGGAAAAAATATGTATTGCAGATATTATTACAGATAATTAAAATTTAACCAAATAAGACAATAGTGGCTTATTTCTTCCATTAAGGTGTCCGCTATTTAACACGTCCCAGAAGTCCTTTTAGGGAACTTTCATGAAGATGTGCATCGAAGCTGCTTTAATCTCTGCTACTGTCGCAAATATGTGTCATCTGAGATCTGTCTTCATTCGGACGAACAGAAAAAATCCGCCATGGCTAGATCGGAACTATAGAAAGGCAAGGGATGTGTTGTGATACCTTTCTATTTTAAGAAGTCATTGACTATGAAGCAGATGCGGTATATAGCATTGTCATGAAGGAGTTCAAATGGTGGTGATGGTGTTGGTGTGTGTGTTGGGGGGAGGGTTAATTCCCGGGCACATTCTTGAACGATCATTGCAAACTTTTCAAATCCGAAATTCTGAGTTCCACATGTAATTTATTGATAAAAAGCTGCATAATAGAACAGTGATTTTTTTTACAGCGACCAAGTCTAGAAACAAATGATTGTCAAAACCAAGATACGAACCTCATCAAATTTCGTAGACGACTGACGATCGGCGCGTGTTGAAGTTGACTTCTGCCTCCATCGAACCTTTCTGGTGAATGCGCCTTGTCACGTATAGTCCGAAATGGATCTCATTACTTTTTATGCAAACCTTACATATTTAGTCGGATATTTCTATCATGAAATAGCTAATAAAATAAGATTATTGAGGGTATTATTGCTTATGATTGATTTAATTTTTATTATGAAATATTTCCCGATATAATATGTCGATATTTTGTTACTTTTCCTGTTTTCAAATTGTCAGGAGGGGAAGTTCGGCTTATATAGGAGGTCTAAGAAAATTACCAACATTGATATTCTAAAAAAAGGATAAATATAAAAAACATAAAAAAATATTTACTAATTTGAAATAATACCTTAGTATTCTGGTATTTTAAAATATAAAAAAGTCATTAATCTTAATTCACTATTCATCTCATTTTAAGGGTTTTCAATCAATTTTTTACTGTTAAAAATAAACTTTTTTCCAACGAATATGACACCAGCTTCTTCGGTTGCAATTGTTCCAGTAAATAAAAACAATCCTTACATTAACTAACACTAAAATTTTATCTTTAACACTAAAACATTATCAAACTCTTTTTGACGAAAAATTCTTCTTATTTCAAAAATAAGCAAAAAGATAAGCGTTACAGAAATTCGTTGAATATGAATAAAATTAGGATAAAGGCATTTCATTATTTTAATGTGATTTTTAATATAAGATTTAATTGGTACATCAGCATGTTAAAAGGACAAATCCATACTTAGTCATTTGAGGGTGTGATATCCATTTATTCAAACTGATATAAATCTAATGTTATAAATTATATAAATCAAATGCTATAAATTCTTTTGATGAATAAAAATACAAGTGATCTTTAACAGTCTTTTAAGCAAAATAAAGTACTTGTCTAAAACGAGGCAAATATATTCTAGATAAATATATTTTAGGTAATATTCTAGGTAAATATATTATACATTAGGATTGCGCAGTCCAACGCTTTCAAGCCCTCCACGTATTTTTTTCTAATATGAATTAAATTAATTGAAAAAAAAATGATTTCCTCTTTTCAGTAAAACGGATATATTTTTGCATATAATAATGGAAGATATATTTGTAATTCACAAACATCTGAAACCTTTTATGTCTCTGCGTATCGAATTACAGTATTTCGAACCGAAAAAATATTTACCGTAAAGTTTATTACATGTGCGTGAAAATTTATTAAATATATTTTTTTTAAAAATAATATCTGGTTTCAGTTTACTTGAAAAAAGTTAAAGGTTTAATCTTTTGTGATTATAAAATTATTTTCATTATTTTAATGTGTAATTTAAAACCAAATGTTAGTATTTTTAATTTAAAATATAGTATTAATTTGTTATAAGGAATAACTCCTGATAAAATTGGAAAATTGATAACTTGTGTTTCATGATTATATTGTAACATCGCTGTATCAGGTACGGTTGATAAAAAATTACTGTAAGATTTCATGAAATTTATTTTTCAACAAGTACTTACTGTCAGTCATTCTCCCATAACAGCCTCGTAAAGCACGTTAATTGAGCATTTCTTAGCCATTTTATGACATACAACATGTTACGATAAATTCCCTTCAGAGCAGGATGGCATCTCAGAAATTTCATCATTATTATACTTTGAGTTTCACTAGCATTATTAATAACTGTATGCAGGAAGAAATTATGAGTTAATAAAAAAGTTGATAACTAAAGTTAAAAATTGTTATTGGCATCACACACTTCTTTTCTTTATATTTGTTTGTCTGTAGAATATAAATCTGCATTAAAAATTATTATGTCAATGATGCAAAAAAAAAAAAAAAAAAAAAAAAAAAAAAAAAAAAAAAAAAAAAAAATGGTGGAATCATAATGGTGTTTCATAAATAAAAAAAAAGATTAACAAAGTATATAATCATTTTTAGAGGCCATGAATTAATTTATTAATCATCTTGAAAATGTACAGAATTACTTTCTATAATTAAATTAATTTCAACATTTCTAGCTACTCGACTAAGCATCTTTTTTTTCAATTTCAAGAGATACTCGTTACATAAACATAATTACTATACATTACTAAACATAATTAATAGATACCTATATCAAGTTTCTGTTTATTATTTCTTAATTATAGGGGAAAATGAGAAAAAGCTTAATAAATAAAAAGTTTTGTAAATGAGTAAAAAAAAAAAAAAAAAAATTAAATACAATACTATTTAAAAATTAAAAAATCAAAAAAGCAATAAGCTGGAATCTGTATTTCGACTCTTAACAAAATTAAGTTTATTTTTAAATACATAAGAATACAGGTTCTTTGTACACAGAACTGAAAATATACGCATAAATAAATGCATTGGTCGATGACCTTATTTATCATATCGCTTCGTATAATATATGGAGCGCTAGATTTAAAGAGTCCTCAACATTAACGTAACGGATATTATATTCGACTGCAACGACCATATCAGTAGAAAGATCACACAATACGGACTAATATGTAAGTTTCATGAAAATTTATATGTCGTTTGGATCTGATGGACGTAGAAATAATCGATTGTTTGAAAACCCATTTAAGTTTAACGATGTACATTATTTTTTATTGAGTAAACAACCCCGTCGTCGTCTATACTAAGATGTATGAAATCCAGTTAGTGAATCTAATCAATGTGATTTTTACAACAGTAAATGATTCAACTACAGTTCAATAATTTAATTTTAATCTATCTTTATTAAAACGCTTTCTTATTTAATTCCGAATCAACACGCGCCTTTGGCTAAAATCTAATAAATATTGTTTCTCTCCAGAATTCTAACTATAAATATACCTTAGTTAACCTGCACTATTAAAAAAAAATCTCTGACCATAAGTTAAATATTTTAATATTTTATTTTATGCCTCATTATTCTGATGATTATGCTTGAAACGTATTCGCTTGTATTTGCGTTTTTGCTTATATGTGGATATTTATGCACCCGTATTTGTATTTATGAACTCTTCATACATATTCAGCTATTATAAGAACAGTTAATAATCATTATTTGTTATGTCAATGATTATGCCAAATTTATGTGTTTGGTAAGTGTAATATTAATTAAGATAAATTAGAAGAAAAGCTAAATTAGGATTTAGGCGTAAACATGTAAGTATATCAAAAACTGAAATATGACTTGAAGAAACCATATTTGCGGGATGTACAACAAACAATTAAAGTTCTTTATAGTTTAAAATAATCTGAAAATTAATATACCTCATACGAAACACGGGCGTAAATATTTAATGCTTCAGACGCATTATCATTTACGGCTTTGTGTAAACACCATTAAATAACAGCAGCAAGACGTTGTGCTGTTTTGAAAATTTACGTTTTCTTCTTCTCGAGCTTTTGGTTACTATAAAATTTGTAAAGCTTCTAATTACCACACCATTATTTAGATGCAAATGTTAGTGACATCTAATCATGAATAATGTGCATGTGCATAAACGTATAACAGTCTGACAATTTAATTAATATTTATAGAAGAAATTGAAGTATTAAGAACCTGAATGGATTTATTTAAAAAATATATTTATTTTTCTCTGAAAAAATTGTAAATTACGTTCGTAAAATTTTCTTTCAGATTGATATTTATTTTAATATATTGTAATAATAATAATGTTATTATTATTATTAATTTCCATACTATCACTTATCTGAAAGTTATTACACTATAATAAAAATAAACAAATTCTTACAAAAAATTTTTAATAGCATTATAATCCTTTAAGTATACTGTAATAATTTTTAGTACATATGTATCTTTTATTGCAATAACTGATTTTTCCTGTAGGCTTTATAAGTTGTAACGTTCTTAAATTTTGATATTAATTATTAGTTACATAAATAAAACTGGCGCTCATTATTTCGATCTTTTAACTGCAATATGTTTTATCTAAACGCCCATATAAATAATTATTTGAACCAAAATTATATTCCATATTTACCTTAAAAAATGTTCTCTAGTATACATGTCTTATTATTGACTATCAGTATAAGCATTTACAACATCAGGTGCTTGGCATCGAGTGTGTACGTCGGAATTTCAGTTACAGCATTAAATGTATTGCTTAGCTTTATTTAATTACAGAATTTACATTAAAATGAATTAATTGCCTCTAAGGCTATAATACAGAAAATAGTTCATTGTTTGGCTTGGAATTAGAATTACACAACTGTTCATGATATTTGTGATGATATCAGATTATTCACTTTCTGTTTTAGGCAACACCTCGTGCCGTGAACTCCTTTTCGTTTATCGTTATCTATATTTTGTGGCATTAGTATGTTTTTTCTTGTGATGGGATAATTTTCGTTTTCCTGTATATATATACTATACGGCTAAAGGTCACTTGCCACTTACGATTTTAAGCATTTTGTTAAATAGCTAAAAAAATACACCAGGAATTATCTTGAAATTCTAAACGTGTATACTTTAATGTATAGCACATACATTTCCGCGAAGTTCTTTTCCGAAAACCCATAGGGGACTATGGACAAATTAAAAAAGATTGAACATCTTTCAGATAACCCTGTCAAAACTAATGTAGCAAAAGTGTTCAAAGTGTAGATTATGGTTAAATGACTTATTGTAATAAATTGTGTTCATTTTTTTGTGGATAGTATGTATACTCGTATAGAAATTAAGATTTTTATAAAAACAGTTTTGCGATTATAAAAAAAGTTTTATGGTTGTAATTTGCAGTGTTTTAATAAAAAATGTGTATAATCAGAATATTAGGAAAAACATTGTACACAACGTTATTCACATTGCATATGCTGTATTCAGAATTATAAAAAATAAAAAAAATTGTTTTCAAAATGAGCAGGTTTTTTAAATAATGTTTCACTGCGCATGCGGGAATACAACAAAATACAATTTGCATAATGTGTTTGCTAAAAGTATAGAGCAAAGTTTGTTAAAGTCTCAAAAACATAGCTTGAAAATTCTGAAATTTATCGTCGATACCAGAAACTCAAAATCCGTTGTTTCCGAGAGGAAGCAAAGAGATGAGGAGCTTTATTCTTACATTCATTGATTAGTGTTAATATAGATTACACAATATTGAATTAGGGAAAATAAGAGATTTTAAGCTTTTTACATCGATGACATTTTTTCAGAATGTTTAAGCTATGTTTTTGAGAATTTCGCAAAAGTTGTTCCTTATATTTAGCAAACACAGTAAGCAAAAGAAAAAAAAATGATTGTATTAAAGTATGAGCAGTGAAGAAGTATTTAGTAAACCTGTTGGGTTTTATGCAAATTTATTCTTTTTTTTAAAGTTTGATTACAGTGCATTAATGTGCATTGTTGTTTGTCATATTTTCTGAAGAAAACATTTTTTTTACGAAATCTGTAAATTGTATGCAAAAAACTTGAAAAGATTTGAACACTTTTTATAAAAACCATTAATTTTCCAACGGTTTACATCCTGACCTCATAAAAGTGAACACATTTTATTACAATCAGCCAATGAATCATAAATTACAGGTTGAAAGGGCTTGCTACATTAGTTTTGACAGAATTATCCAAAAAATATATACAGACTTACATAAAAGAGCTCGTAAAGTTTACTAAGTATCAGCGTAATTTAAGTTAAATTAGTTTTTAAATAAGTTATGCATTTTTACATTGAACTGCTTCCCGTTTTCTAAGAAATCTTTGTAGAATATATATGTATATATAATGATATGCAGGGTCACGCAAAGAATTGGACAAAGAGTCACCTATGGATGATAATTTCTGGAAGTGTCATTTAAATAGTTTTAAGAGTGTTTTAGTTTGTACTAAAGTTCAGCAAAACACTGGCGTGTAATAAATATACTAGACAAATTACAGGGCTGAACAAATGTATTCAAGCATGTTTCCATCTATTAATATGAACTGCTCAAAGAGAAATTTCAACCAGTTAGGTTTTTACTTGATAAACTAAATTTCCTCATTATATAGTATACATATCAACCAACAGTTCAAGAACAGGGCTATTTAAAAGTATTGGAATACATATTTGGCTATGGACTGTAAAACTTCATTTCCCTAACTAACGAAGTTTTGTTATTTTGTTAAAGATTTCAAGAAGTGTTTGAAAGTGTTTCATAATCTCTGCTTATCGTATGAATTTTCTTACTTGTTTAATTTGCTAACGGTCTCCCAAAAGGTTTCGGATAAAAAACTTCTCATTAAATATGACATGTGCTATTAAGTTTAACTTCTTAGATTTTTTTCAATAATTCCCCGTATGTTTTTCTAGATATTCAACAAGATGTCTCAAATCGCAAGTGACTGTTCACCTTTGGTCTTATAGGGGATTATTCATCTATACTCAGATTGCAAAATTTTATTATACAAAACAAAGAGATATTATTATAAGAAAAGAGATTTTATTATACAAAACAACAAACAATGCTCAGATTATACAAAACAAAAATAATTTTTCAAAGGATAATTTCTTTTGCCTTTTTATCTTTGCAGCTTTCTTGGCACTGAGGGAGAGGGGATGGGGGTTTTACATTTCGGAAATATTTCTATGATTTTATTGAAATAACATCATATTAGTGCATTTTATAACTCTACAAAATACTAAGAAAACAGTTTAAAATAAGAGATTTGAGTGGGGTGATAAATATTGCACAAAATCCCTGTAAATTCACATTTAACCTTTAATCCTTCTAAAATCCTCCAAAAATTTATTAAATGATTATGTAAATCTTTTAATTTACTTAAAAATGCCTTAGAATGTAAAATTTTTATGAATTTATAAATCGGAAGATAAAGGGTTAAAGTCACACCAAATGTTATTTGTTTTTATTAAGGATAGACATTTAAATATTTAGAAATTAGAGGCAATAAGTTATACAATTTAAACAGCATTAAACTCTAGTATTAAACAAGTACACAAAATAAATTAAGGTATAATTTTTAATAACATTCTGAAAAATAAAATAAATATCTTTACATGAAATTCTCCTTTTAAAAGGGTTTATTGATGCTGAAATAAAAATCTTATCGGAAGAAAATTTCAAGTACGTATTAAGGGGGCTCAGGGGTTGAAAACTTTTCAAAAAAATCGATTTTTTTATGATCTAGTTTGATTATTCAATTAATTCTTAACTCAATGCAAAAAACTGCATAAAAATGTTTGCATTTTTAACGTAGTTATAAGCATTTATGTATCAACACTTTCATAGCCGCACTCATATAATTTCAACTTTAAGCCGTGTGTTCTCAAAACTTGATTTTTGACGACTAACACCAAGATTTAAAAAAAAAAAAACTATTTGATGGAATGGCTTATTTTTTGCATGCATATAACATCATTATATATAGAATGAATTAATATAGTTTAGATAGTTTAATATTTTGAGTATTTTTAATGAAAAAAAAAGTTGTATTTTTTAGGGTTTTTTAAAATTTTTAAGTTTGAGAGTTTTTTTAATAATGTTTTTTCCAGTGATTGTTTTATCCTTAATTCATTCTATAGAGTGAAGTTTCCTGATCATTTTAAAGCAAAATTTAGGTTCTTAAGTCAATTCAACTTTAAGATATGTTGGTGTTGGTGATATAACATATAATTTGTTTTCGAAAATTGCGTTACATAAATTTTGCTATATTTCTTATTATATTACATTGAAGTACTTCATTTTATAATTTTGTAAGACTATAAACAAACCTTTAAAATATCAGAAAGTTTCGATTAATTACACTGAATACTTCTGTTTTTATATGGACTCAAAGCGAGAGCTCTGTTTACATGTTTTTCCGTATCGATCAATCCCTGAGCTCCCTTAATCATCTTTAAATGTATGATTGTTAATCTGATCACCAAAATTTACAAAGAAATTTCAAGAAACAATTTGTCATGAAAAAAAAAAAAAAAAAAAAAAAAAAAAAAAAAAAAAAAAAAAAAACAATGAACCATTTAAAATTATTTTAAATATAAATTTAGAATTCGTCTTTCAGTATGCAAGATGCTATAAAATGAAATCTTATCCTCAATTTTATATATGTACGAATTTTCTGAAATAGAAGTAATATGCAAACGAAAATGTATTATTCGGAAAATCATATCGTAAAGAACAAAAGTAAATTGGACCATATTTAAATTTGAAACTAGGGAAGAATTTGGTAGAATATTTTAAAAACAAATATCTTCTAAAATAAATTTATGTACCATTTGCTCGAACCGCTTTAACTATTTGACATTAATTATGAATCGTAAACTTGAATAATTTTGCCTTGTGAGAATTTAAGATGTAAAATTTTGAATGAAATTTCAAACAAAGTAAATATATGTTGTAAGTAAATATATGTTTGAATTAGTTAAAATTAAACGAATGGAAATACTTTTTTCTGAAATTATCTATAATATAAAAATCACGGACAATTGCTTAGAAAATAACAACGATATATCTGCTTTTTCTGTTAAAATCGTAGGTTGTATATAAATAAGTGCATTTTTAAATACAGATAATCAGTTATTGTAATATTTCTTTGCACGTGATTTATAATACGATGCAAATCCCATGTTATTCAATGTAAACGAAACATATTTTTCAAATTAGTTGTTATTAAATGCAACAATGATTTAGTGCATTCAAATTATTATTCTTTTACATTAACAAATATTTAATATATTAACAAATTATAACAATTTATATTAACAAATATTTTCTCTATAATTACTATTTGAAAAATTGGTAAGAAACAATAGCTTTTACATTTGGAATCTTGAATACTGGTGAAAAAGATTTAATATTTTTTTTTTTATCTAATTATCTGTAAAAGTTAATTTAATTTTTTTTATTTAATATCTGAATGTTTTTCTTTTTATCAAATCAATTGATATTTTTATATAATTTTACTAATAGTTTCCAACATAGTTCAAATTTATTGATGAATTCGACCAGTTGTCTGTCTGTCCGCCTTCTATGTGAGTTCTAACTCATGCAAATACACTCTGGTTGCTGTGTAACTGATGTATAATAGGATTTGCTCTATTTGGAATTGAAAAGAAAGTATGTAGAATTTATAGTTCGTTTGTGTGGACACTACACTATTAAAATACAGTCTGTTGGAGAAAAATCGCTTGTAATTAATGATAATTACTCAGTTACACATATTGAATTTGATATCCATAAATGAAATGTACTGGAAAATTTTATTATGGAATAAGTCCTGATGAATATATAGCATTCCTTTACAAGTGGATACAAAACAATTCAGCTACAGTACTGCCAGTAAACAATAAATGCTGGAAGTGCATATTCATTTTTGGTATGTATTTCTAAATGCAATTATTTTTTCCACATTAATTGTTTAAAATAAATTGTAGTGATCATATACGGGGCTACACACAAGATATGGAATACATTTCCATTTATTGACGGAAATTGTTAAGGGAATTATCAAAACTGTGCTAAGTGTTAAGTAATTGAACTGAATATTAGAATATTATATATCATATATATACATTTATAGACATATGAAGAGTTTCAGCAAATAGACTGGAAGTTTTCAGAATATTGATAGAAATTTCTGATTTCTTTTTTCATAGGTTCTCGTTATGGGTTTTCCCATGATTCAAATGATTTGCTTAGATGTAACCTTTTCACATTTTTAATCCGAGAAGATTTGTTGCAGTATTCTGAATGGGCAGGAAAAAGTTTCATAATCTGTGTTTAACGCATGTTTTTACAATTATTGTACATATAAAAACGATTAATCTTGAAACATTCTTATTGACAAACCTTTTTGTATTTATATTAGACTGCAATAAAGCGCTGGTGTTGCATTCATGGAATATGCCTAAAATGTCGCAGCAATATCGGTTTGATATTCGTTATCTTTGTAAACATTTTCATAAAGATTTGTTACAAAAATATTGACGCAATGGAAATGTTTACCAAAAGAAGTAATATTGTTGCGGCGTATATTGGGTTCTTTTGATCTTATGGTTAGACAACTTCAAACTCTTGCTCTTAGAAAAGTAGAAAATAATTTATTTACAGACTTCAGAACAACAGAGTCTTCGAAACTCACAAATATTACTGGATATTTAAAAATAACTGCTCAAATCTATCGTACAATTACAGCTTTAGACCCCAGAGACTCTTTATACAACGTCTCAACACTTAATAACATTCAAAACAACATAGATGAAACTCAAGCAAACTTGCTTACGCCTTGTTCACTCAATGACTGACTGGTAAATAATAACCACACAGCTCGCATCCTGCACTCCTATATATAGTCTCGCCGCATGCGGTAGAAATTTCTACGACCTTCTAGAAAAACCTGGAAAACCACGGAACAACATTCAATGTATCAGTAGACCTAAGGGGGGTTACCATAAATAGGGAAGGGTTACCATCGCCAACAATCGCCAAGTTTGTCGCCAACTTGGCGATATATCGCCAATTTTTGGCGACCAAAATTAGTCGCCAAAAGTGACGCCAACTTGGCGATATCTCAAATATTTCGCAAAGCTGCCATAGACATTCACTGAAAATAATAGACAAGTTTGCTTGATAACAGAGACAATGTAACAAAAACTAATATTAGTAAAGAAATGGAGCTTAATAAGATTATTTACATTATTTTACAGTACAAACACTAACTATTTACAAAATTCGTAACACTACCCCCTCCTCAAAGACTGCACGTCCCGGGCAGTGCAATCCCTGAGTTAGAGGAAAACACTTAAAATAAACAAATAAATAAATAAATAAATAATAACAATAATAATAAGATTTACATAAATAAGAACTAATTACTATTTACATATTTACAAAAGTGACTTACATGACCATGGTCTGAAATTCCAGTTTTGAATTTCTATTCACTTTGGCCAAATAAGGGGCTAGCCGGTTGTAATGTACGACCTTGGGTTTGGTGTGTGGCGATTTTCGTATGCGTACGACGACGTCATTCAGCCTGTTGACGACTGTGTAAGGACCGTCCCAGTTTCTTTGTAGTTTTGGCGACAGTCCCTTACGACGTATAGGATTCCACAACCAAACTTTGTCACCTTCGTTGAACTCATGTCCTGTTGCCTTTGTGTCGTACCGTGTCTTCATCTTTTCCGTTGCCAGTCCGATTAGGTTCCTCGCTAGACGATGAATCTCCTCAATCCGCGCCTGGAGTTCATCGACATATTCCTCAGGCGATGAAGGAGCATCAGGAGGACGGTCAAACAAAAGATCTGCAGGCAAACGAAGATCACGACCAAAGAGCATTTGAGAAGGGGAGTAATCTGTGGCCTCATGAGTGGCACTCCTATAGGCAAGCAGGAAAAGAGGTAATTTCTTGTCCCAGTCCTGTTGGTCTCTAGACACCAGGAGAGAGAGGCTATTTAAGATTGTACGACTGAACCGCTCCACCATGCCGTCCGATTGCGGATGTAGAGGTGTAGTTCGAGTTTTGTCCATGCCGAGTAGTCCACACATTTCCTTAAACACAGCCGAATCAAAGTTTCTTCCTTGATCGGAATGGATCTGAAGAGGAACTCCGTACCTGGAAACCCAGTGTTGAATCAGTATGTCTGCTACGGTTACCGCCTCTTGATTAGGAATGGCGTAGGCTTCAGGCCACTTAGTGAAGTAGTCCATGACAACGAGGATGTACTTATTGCCATCAGATGTTCTAGGAAGTGGACCCAAGATGTCTAGAGCAATTCGTTCGAAAGGAGCTCCTACATTATAACGTTGCAATCGTCCACGGGTGCGCCTCTTTGGACCTTTACGTGCTACACAGGTGTCACAAGTTCGACACCACTTCTCCACATCACTGCGAACATTATTCCAGTAGAAACGCTCTCGAACCTTCTGCAGGGTCTTCATTACACCAAAATGACCTCCTGTGGGACTACCATGCAGTTCTTGAAGGACCATAGAAATTCTCGACTTGGGGAGTAATAGTTGCCATCTACATGTCTTTTTATCGTCAGACTCCCATTTTCGGTACTAAATACCGTTCTTCAAATGTAGGGAATCCCAGAGGGCCCAATAACGTTCAGTCGTAGGATGGTAATGGGCCATGTCTTGCCAGCTGGGCTTCCTGTTGGACTCCTCTTTCAGCTCTAGAATTGGCTTAATTTCAGGATCAGCAAGTTGATCTTTACGCAGGCTCTCGTCACTCCACGGATCTTGCGATGATGTAGACCCAGTTGTAACTTGTCTTACTACAGGACCTTGGACATTAAATTTCTTCTCAACCCGGTCGCAGTATCTACAATTCTCTGAGCAGGGTCTTCTTGAGAGAGCATCTGCATTTCCATGTGATGAGCCTTTTCGATGGCGCACAGTGGAGTATTTGGAGGATTTAGCCGGCCAAAAATATTTCTCATTAAAAGTTTGGAGTAAAGTAAATTATTGATTAGTTTATCATTTTATTATCACATTTTAGGGATTTTCTTTGAAAAATACTTAAATCCACACATATATATATATAAGATACAGGGTATATGGAAAACTTAGTAATATGTAAAAAGGGCTTTGATGCAACATATTTTTAGTGAGTACGTTACATTCTATCCATCAATACAAACATGTCTTTTCATATAGAGTAACTTAAAAATTGAAGTTTGCAACATCATATTGTAATTTCTTTCAGAAATTCGAATATATACGGTATTTTTATCATTTTCATATCATTAGTATTTTGATGGTTTTAAACAGGTATCGAGTTAAACTATATTTCAATAAAAAGCTGTTTAAAATTTACAAAGCTTTCCGTTTAAATATTTTTATACCTTACTTATCTATGAAAAAAAAAATAATGAAACTTTTTGTTTATGATTTTACAGAGTAAATCAAAAGCAATTAAATGAAATCCGACTTTTTTAGTACTCACACAATTTATTTTAATTAATGGATGCAAAATACTACAAAAGTAAAACATAAATGACTATATATACAATGCTATACGAATATATATATATATATATATATATATATATATATATATATATATATATATATATATATATATATATATATATACACAAAATACTATATATACATATGACTATAATACAAATTAGATGGCGAAATATCAAAATAATTCATCTTCGGAATAACTTTTGTCAGTAACAGGCTCCTGGTCACTCTGATAGACTGTATCTAAGTTGAAATTATCTGCTGGAAGAAGTAAAGCTAAGCTTTCCTTTAAAAATGGTTCACTTCTTTTCTTTTTTATACCTCTCATACTAGATAATAAGAGATCCGAAGTCAGTAATAATCGATTTAAAACGTCCATATTGCACGATTCTCTGGAAAATTTTCTTGCAAAATGTGAGCGATATTGCCGAAAATGCTTGTTACGTGCTTCTGCAGCTTCTTCTAAGAGCTGCCCTATAGAAGGAGTGCATTTTCAATAACTGTTGCACCATGTTTCAGAATTTTGTGGACTGTTGGTGTCATGGGGTGCCAAGGATACAAATTCACATATAATTTAGAAGTGTCTTTTGCGTACTCAGAAAATTTTGTGGTATCAATTTTATGTCCACTTGACAAAACTTCTAGGATTACCTTAAAACGAAATATTAAATCAAAATTTATCCCCGTGATTTCTGCAGCAAGATGAGGATCAGCAAAAAACCTTCGGTTGGTATTGTCATCATTGGTGTTTCCATATCCTGGTTTCGGTATGTCTACAATCAATCCCATTTTTGAATTAAATTCCTCCTGAATTTTTCTCTTTGTCTCATTCATTAGATCGCTTTCCTCCTTGGAATGAATACGCCATTTTTTGATGGGCAGTTTATACGCTAAATGCAAATGCTCTCAAATATTCTGATGCGTGCATGAAGTATGGACAGTCCAAATTTCAGTGATCCCTCTCTAATTTCGTTAATCATGCCCAAATTGTTAAAGTCTTTTGAGGTAGCTCCACAGATGAAGCAACGCATGGTTGATGTTGTTTCAGATGCGGCATTGCAAACTTTTCCATCAACCATGGTTAATGTTTTTTATATTATAACAAATTTTTTATAGAATATTGAAATTACCAATACAAATATGAAACATGCGCGATAGATATTTTTGTCTCTTTATCATATGTTATAAATAAATAAATTAAACATATTCATGTGGAATATGAACATTTTTACCTGGACATTGACTATCCATAGTTAAACAGTAGATGTATTTAAGAAGCAGAAGTTATAAAATGTAAACTAAAGCAGCACTTCATTTCTTAAGAAGACATTTATCTTTTTTAAGTTTAGAACATTAAAAAATAACATAAGAACTTCAAACACAGATACAGACGATATTTTAAAAAAAATATTTGTCAGATACGTGAATTGCAACTTTTTTATATCCGCAGACGACAATTTATCTATTGCAAAATACTTTTCAATTCGAAAGGGAAATTCAAAAATTGTCATTTACCGAAACATACAGTTGTGTGTTTGAAATAAATTCTTCTAAAATTGCACTTTGTAGCAGCTACATTTTTTAAAATTATTAACTATACATCTTTAACTTTGATTTACAGTGAAAAGAACCATCGGGATACATAACAAATGTTTTAATGAATATTGAAATTAACAACAAAATTTTCAAAACTATACGACACATTTTTTGTCACTTTATTACATTTATTAAATTAACAAATATAAATATATTCATGTGAAATGAAAGCGTATATATATGGGCTTTGAGAATCCACAACTATATGGTATAAGCAAAAGGTTAGAGAAAAAAAATCACAGTGAAACAAACAAGCACAACTGGAACTTTAAAATACAAATAATTAACGTGCTGCAAGTAACAAGTTTGAGGTACCCTGGTACCTATTTGCTGGCCCAACAGAAAAAAATATAACTGTACGGTGAATCCCCATCTAGTTAGCTTCATGCTTAGCTATATTATTTTCTCTTTAGTTGCATTTCGAAAAATCGACTTTTGGCCGGCTAAAATGGAAAAATACTCCACTGTGTGGCGTATCTCCATATCGTACTCTTGAAGCTTTTGTATCCACCTGGCTATCTGGCCTTCAGGGTTCTTAAAATTCAATAGCCAAGTTAGAGAAGCATGATCAGTTCGGATCAGGAATTTCCGACCGTAAAGATAATGATGAAAATGGTCTATGGCTTTCACTACAGCAAGAAGCTCTTTTCTTGTTACGCAGTAGTTTCGCTCTGTCTTTGATAAGCACTTGCTGAAATAGGCGATAACACGCTCCTGGCCGTCGATTTCCTGGGACAGCACAGCGCCAATGCTTTCGTTACTTGCATCCGTATCAAGTATAAACTGTTTATCTATTTGAGGATATGACAGAATTGGAGTGGATGTTAAGGCCTCCTTGAGCTTTTCGAAAGCAGCGTCACATTCCTGTGTCCACATAAATTTTTGATTGGCTTCTGTTAATTTATGAAGTGGTCTTGCAATCATCGAGAAGCCTTTGACGAATTTCTTGTAATAGGTGCATAATCCTAGAAAACTCCGAAGTTGGTGAATATCTGCTGGACGACTCCAATTTTTCACAGCCGATATCTTCTCCGGATCAGTCCTAACTCCTTCCGCCGAAATGATGTGTCCAAGGTATGCGACTTCATTGCGAAATAAGCTGCACTTCGAAGGGCTTAACTTCAAATTAGCTTCCTTTAACTTTTGTAGCACCCGCCTGAGGTTGTTCAGATGTTCATCAAAAGATTTTCCTATGATTATGATATCGTCTAAATAAACAAGACATGCCTCATATGACAGCCCCCGGAGAACCGTTTCCATAAGGCGTTCAAAAGGTTCAGGTGCATTACATAGACCAAAAGGCATTACCTTGAATTGCCATAATCCTTGTCCCGTTGTGAAGGCAGTCTTCTCGCGGTCGTCGGGATGGATCTCTACTTGCCAGTAACCACTCTTCAGGTCTAAAGTCGAGAACCAAGTGTTGCCCGCAAGTGTGTCAAGAGTGTCGTCAATCCTTGGCAGAGGGTAACTATCCTTTTTGGTGACGTCATTCAGTCGGCGGTAGTCTACACAAAATCTTGTAGACCATCCTTCTTTCTTACTAATAGAATGGGAGACGCCCATGGACTTGTCGATGGTTCGATGACGTCATTTTCTTCCATATCCTTAATTAAATTCTGCACTTCTTCTTGCTTGGCAAAAGGTAATCGTCTAGGGTGCTGTTTAATAGGACAGTGATCTCCCGTGTCCATTCGGTGTTGTGCCATTTTAGTTCGTCCAAAGTCTTCAGATGTTTGGGAAAATAAACTTTGGAATTCTCTAATTAAACTTTCCGCAGCATCCCTTTGTTTTGGATCTAAGTCTGTATTTTGTAACAAATCCTTGACTAAATTATCTGAAGATTTCTCAGAGTAACTGGAATTTTGACTTATGCACGTCACAGGAGCACACGATGCTATCACCTCTCCTTTCTTGATAGTCTTCGTCTTATCACTGATGTTAACAATTCTGACTGGAATGGTCTTTTTCGAGAGGTCTACTACAGAAGAAGCCACCAATACTCCTGCTTGTGTACTATTGTCTTCTGGATAATCTATATGGCCAAATCGGTAATTAGTTTCATTTTTAATTTCAGCTGGAACTAAAAATTCTGTTCTTGGATCTAGATTAATGTCTTCTTTGGCTATTACTGTTTGTTTACATTCAATTTCATTATTTAATCCAAAAAGACTTATTTCTTCAAATTTTGAGAGCATTTTGTTATTTTTGAAATCAAGCTTGAAGCCAAACTTCTTCAGAAAATCTAGCCCGATTAAGCAAGGATCTGTTATGTCAGCCACATATGCCGTATGGTAATATTTCGTTCCTCCAAAGTGTATGGTTAAATTGGCCTTTCCATATATGCAAATCTTGTCGCCCGTCACAGTTTGCAGGGTAACGCATGGTGGAGTCCAGAGGAGCTTACATTTACATTTTCGAGCCAAATCTTCTCTTATTATTGTAACATTGGCTCCTGTATCGACAATCATACGGCACTGAATTCCGTTAATAAAGCCTATCACATATAATTCATTATCACCGCCACTCATTTTTGATATCTGGAGGATCTTCAGATGGGGCTTTTCATTCTCTGGCAACCTCCGCCCTGCGAGATGGCCAAAATTTAGTTTCCCTGCTGACTGTTTGAATTTATCTCACGTTCGTGGATTTTGGGGCAATTTCTTCGGAGATGTCCTGTATCACCGCATCCCCAGCACGTGAGATTCTGTCTTCTTGAGCTTGTTCTTCCATATTTTAAAGCTTCAATCTCTTGATTTAATTTCCTAATTTCTTTCAAGACGTCGCTCTCAGTGTCTGAGCTTTTGTTCACCGTTGACCCTCGGACTGAATGACGATCTCTTCGGCTGGCTTGTGTAGCTGCTTCCAACTTTAAGGCATATAGTAGTGCAGCCTTTAGATCCTGTACATCTGCCATTCGTACCGCTCTCTGCACTTCTGGATCTTTTATTCCGTCTACAACATATTGCAGTGAGAGCATTTCCCGTACATTTGTTGGACAGTCAATGAATGCTAAATTTGCAAGTCGTTCAATTTCCGAGGCAAACTCTTGAAGGGTTTCACTCGATTTTTGATGGCGGCTCTTCATTTGTATTCTCGTATAATCCTTGAAGAATTTTTCGCCGAATCTCATTTCAAGTGCACAACTTAGTCTCAAAATTGAGTTGCGTCATATCGGGCAATGTTTGCAGCACGTCGGCGGCTTCTCCTCTTAAAGATGCTGCCAGTTGACAAGCTTTCACCTCGTCACTCCATTTGTTCGCTTCGGCTACAATGGTGAATTGGGTCTTCTAAACTTGCCAGGAACTCTTTCCGTCGTATGTCGACAGCTTGATGTGCACGGGAGAAGAAGACAGATTCCTAAATTCTTCATAATTACCACTGGACGCTGAAAGCTTCTTCTCAAGATCTTGTACTTTTTTATTTAGCTTTTCATCTACTTCAACTATTTTCTCTTCAATATTACTAACTTCATTCTGAATTTTCTCTTCTACTTTACTAATTTCATTCTCTATTTTCTCTACTACCGAATCTATTCTTCTATCTACCGACGAGAACTTTTCTTCTAAAGTTTTCTTCATTTCTTCTTGACTTTTATTAACTTCTTTCTTCAATTCTTCAGTCAACTCTTTCATTCTTTCTTCGTTTTTATTCATTTTATCCGCCAACTCTTCTTGGCCTTTATTCATTTTGTCCGCCAACTCTTCTTGGCCTTTATTCATCTTTTCCGCCAACTCTTCTTGGCCTTTATTCATTTCGTCCGCCAACTCTTCTTGGCCTTTATTCATCTTTTCCGCCAACTCTTCTTGGCCTTTAATCATCTTTTCCGCCAACTCCTCTTGGCCTTTATCCATTTTATTTGATAATCCATTAATAGCTTTCAACAACTCATTTAGTTGCTCTTCCGTTGCTCTCGTTTTCGTCATAAGATTCCAAATTCTGACACCAAATGTTGCGGCGTATATTGGGTTCTTTTGATCTTATGGTTAGGCAACTTCAAACTCTTGCTCTTAGAAAAGTAGAAAATAATTTATTTACAGACTTCAGAACAACAGAGTCTTCGAAACTCACAAATATTACTGGATATTTAAAAATAACTGCTCAAATCTATCGTACAATTACAGCTTTAGACCCCAGAGACTCTTTATACAACGTCTCAACACTTATTAACATTCAAAACAACATAGATGAAACTCAAGCAAACTTGCTTACGCCTTGTTCACTCAATGACTGACTGGTAAATAATAACCACACAGCTCGCATCCGGCTCTCCTATATATAGTCTCGCCGCATGCGGTAGAAATTTCTACGACCTTCTAGAAAAACCTGGAAAACCACGGAACAACATTCAATGTATCAGTAGACCTAAGGGGGTTACCATAAATAGGGAAGGGTTACCATCGCCAACAATCGCCAAGTTTGTTGCCAACTTGGCGATATATCGCCAATTTTGGCGATTAAAATTAGTCGCCAAAAGTGACGCCAACTTGGCGATATCTCAAATATTTCGCAAAGCTGCCATAGACATTCACTGAAAATAATAGACAAGTTTGCTTGATAACAGAGACAATGTAACAAAAACTAATATTAGTAAAGAAATGGAGCTTAATAAGATTATTTACATTATTTTACAGTACAAACAGTAACTATTTACAAAATTCGTAACAATATATTTATAAATGATCTTTAAATTTTAAAAATACTTGCTATGAAATTCGAATAGATTTATTGGCAATATCGATGAAAATTCTTGGCAAAATTTGCCGTATGTTAACACCTAATGTAAATCCGTTCCGATATTGTCAATATAGAGGAAGATATAGCTAACGTATTGTCAATTTAAATGATTTTTTTAAATTGGTATCAATGTTGTAATGCTGCTATATGTATACACAGCTTGTGCATAGCTTGTTATTGAAAAGTTATATATTGACGAAAATTTTTTAAAACCTTCATTAAAAATCTTTTATTAAAACATTAACATAAAATAATAAAATGATGTATAAAGGATGTAGAGGCTGATAATCACGTGATTTTGGTTGTAACAAAACTAATTTTTCAACTACTGTAATCATTGTTAGCTCATAAATTCATCAATACATGCATTTGATAAAATATTCAATGGATATTATTTTTAGATACAATATTAGATTATTTTCACTTCTTCTTCCAATAAATTTTATTGTATGTCAAAATATTTATTTTTACTAGAGATTATTTTCATACTATTTGTGAGTAATTTTTTATATCATTCTAAATTTTAATTACATTTTAATAATAATGCACAAATATCTTATATTTGTATTATGCTAAAAATTAAATATGTCATTAAAAAGTTAGCTATTAATGTTAAATGAAACATTATTTTATGAAATTTTAAAACTTCTATTATTTATCTGTGAATAAGTTATGTGATTGTTAATGTACAATATAAATATTTCAGGTAGTTCACTTAAACTTCCGTATTTCTATATAAAAGAAAAAAATATGTATATATATATATAATTTTTGGTATTATTATTAATAATATTATTACTATTATTATTTATTTATTTATTTATTTATTTATTATTATTATTATTATTATTATTATTATTATTATTTATTATTATCCTATATTAAGATAATGAGTTTTTACCATGTAAAGTCACAATAAATGTTACTGATTAAAGTAACAATAATGTATTTTAAGTTATATGTTAATATGAATGTTATCTCTTAATTCTAATTTTAATCATTTTATTAATTTAATTTTATGTTAATATCGATTATTATTTTTTCCGGTTCAATTATATTTCCATTCAGCTTTATCTTTTTTGTTTGTTATGGATAACTATTATTTTTACTTAATTTCAACTCCTTTTTGTAAAATATCTTTGTTCCTTGTTTAATAATTTGGTTTTTGTGTGATGGTAGTCCCAAATTCGTATTGTTTTGCTTTTTCATGGCAAATACGAAGATGAAACCACACACTCCATTTGTAGTTCCAAAGTATTTGGGACCTGAAGATTCTGCTTTGGTTCTACAAATTTCAATTGTATTCATATTATTCTTTTTTTCCTTCCATGTTCAATGTGCTATAAGTTATTATATTCAATGGTTAATTTCAAATGGTTAATATTGTTTACTATAATTCAATTTAATTCTTCGTTTTGGTTTATTGTTTTATTGATAAAATCCGTTGGTGAATCTTGTCTACTTTTAATGGTATTATATTAGCATTCAAATTATTATGCTGCTCCGCGCGTGTAATTATGAATGTATACAATCTGATATTTAATTGATATCTTTTCATTTTGAATAGTCATAATGAATTTTTTCTTATTGTGGTATCTTATATATAATTAATATATAACATCCGTTGCTAATAGCAATTTTATAAATATGGTGCGCATAGGTAATTGCTGCTATCCGCATGACCTTTGTGTATTGTCTGTGAGATTTCTACTATGTAGTTTTCCGTTACCACTTCATAGGATTTCCATTAAGAGTTGCAAATCGTTTCATCATGAATATTATATGTGGTATATTTATAATAATTTAACTGTTAATTTTGATATTATGTTTAATTCATTGTCTTGATATATGGTATATTAAATGTCAAAATCAATATTCATTATTTATTATTTTTTAATATTAAAGTAATACATTGAAATTATCATTATTTATTATTTTTTTATATTAAATAAATACATTGAAATTATGATTAGTTAAGCCTATGTGAAATGTAGTAACAATGTGAGCATTGTGCTGAGATGTTAACTGGATAAGTTTGTGGATTATTATGTATGTGATTTTTTCACTTTTAAATGAGTCGATTTTGTGATTTTGCATTTATTGTACTGTGAGTACTATGATTCTTATTATATGTGGTGTGGGATGGTAGTATTATGGTCGTGTATTGTTTCCTTTTGGAGGTTTGAGTACTGCTTTAAAGCTTTGTACATATTGTATCTATTTTCATTTTATAGTTGTATTATTCTAGATCCTTTTCTTTAGTAAATTATATTAGTCCAGATACTCGATTATTTAATTGTAATTTTTATCTTTTTATTATATTTGTATTATCTCTTATATTATGGCAGTACTTAGTAAAAATCTCGATCCTGGCAAGATACACAATGCTTCTTTGCAGTGTAGTGCCCGGTACAGGAGCAATAATAGGGTTACTCCTGGACCGTCATCCAGTTTCCATATACATGCTCCTCCTCCTCAATTATATTTTCAGAAATGTTCTGATATCCGATGTAAAACTTGTCCATCTGCTTCTCAGTCACAAATCGTATCAGATCCTCATATTTCTATTTTTTGTAAGGCTTTTAATGTAATTTATAGTATAAAGTGTAACATTTGCAATTTGAAATATATTGGTGAAACTTCTGGTCCTCTTCATATACGCATGAATCAACATCGGTCAGATTTTGATAAAAATTTAGCAAAAAATATACAGTCTACAGCTGAAATACAGCATTTTCATAAACATAAATTTAAAAATACTACTATTGAAATAACACAAATTCAGAAAAATAAATCTGAGCGTCTGTATTTAGAGTCTTCATATATGAAATATTATAATACAATTTATCCTTATGGTCTTAATAGTGAGGTTTTTAAAAGATCTGTTAAAGTTTTTTCATCTATAAATGATACTACAGATTATTCTCCCATTTATCATAGTTTAAATCATCTTATAAATCCTAAAACTACACGTAACAAAAGAGGAAAAGGTTCATCTTCTAGTATTACTCCTAAAAACCTTATAATTCAACAAATTAATAATCTGCATCGTAATTATTAAAAAAATTACAATTGGTTTCTAATACGTAAATATATTTTTGGAATAAAAAAGAAACATATTGTACAATATTTAAATATTTTTCTCAGTAAAACTTACTCTAAACATTTTTCAGATATTTTTTATGATCTCATTATGACTCGTGTCAACCTGTACAATATAAATTTACTCAAAAAACCTAAAAATCTACAAACTAATACTCAAATGGTAATTACTTTTTCTAATCCAATATTTAATAAAATCAATATTAATTCCATATTAAATGATAAAAACTGTCAATTTCCTATTAATAATATTCATATTTCTAAAACCTTTAAGTATCCCATATCTATCGGCAGAACGATTTTTAACTATAATTCTTTCGCTAAATCTTCTTTTGATGCTAGTACTTTACCCTGTAAATGCAATGACCCCTCTCTACAAAAATATATAAATAAAGATCATGGACATATTATTACTGGTAATCTTAATCTTGTAGATGATTTACCACTTAGAAGAATTATGGGTTATGGGACCTAGTACAGAATTCCATCCAAATTAAACATTAAATCTATCATAAAACTATTTACATATGATATAGATATATTTATTTATAAACTTGCAATTTATTATAATAAACCCATTGAATATTTTAATCAATGGAAAATATTAGTTATCGATAAATTAACCAAGTCCTTAAAATATAATATTTCACACCTAGAATATGTAAATACACAGCATCTGTTTAAGCAAATCAATAAATTACAACAAAACTTTGTAATAACTTATGTTGATAAATCTCCTAATAATTATGCCATTATTTGTAAATCTTATTATCATCAACTGCTTAAATCTAGTATATCTAATAATAACACATTCCAAAAAATTAATGATAACTTACTTGCCAATAATCGTAAAATTAAAGGATTCTATAAATTATTAGACATTAACCCTACTAACTTTAAATATCCTTATCTAGTCCTTATACCCAAATTTCATAAGTATCCTGTTAAATTCAGAACTGTTACAATTGGTTGCAATACTTATAATAATGCTGCTAACAAACTTCTATTAGTAATTCTTAATCAAATATATAATATCACAAAAAAAAAAGTGATAATACACATTGCATAAAAAATAGTTATGAACTGGTCCATATTATGAAAAATCTTAAATGTATAAACAATATCACTACCTATGATTTTAAAGATTTATTTAATAATATCAATTTATCGGATTTACATAATATCATAAATGAGCTTTTTAAAAAATATCAACACGAGTTGGATATATCACATAATATCGATTCTGAATATTTTCATACCTTAACTAATTTCATTATCTATAATAATTTTATCATGCATGATAACAATATATATATTCAAAATGTTGGTATACCACAAGGTGATAGTACATCTAGTGTATTATCTGACTTATACTTATATTACTATGAACGTCATTATTTAAATAATACAATACATTTATATCGATATATAGATGATGTAATTTTAATTGATACTGATAACACCTGTATATCTCAATTCCCTGTTGATTATCCTTCTAATCTAGAACTTTCAAAAAACCTACTTTTTAATAATACAATCAATTTCTTAGATATTAAAATTACATTAAAAGAGAACAAATTTATAACTGATATTTATGACAAAAGGAAAGAATTTAATTTTAAAGTTAATACTTTTACTAATTTTAAATCATGTCTTCATAATTCTGTATATCGTAATATAATACTTAACCATTTATATAGAATAAAATGTCTATGTTCTTCCCATTTAATTAATACTAATATTAAAAAGCTTGTATATGATGCTATAAATAATGGTTATCCTAAAAAATTCATATATTCTTTAATTTATAATTAGATATTACATGATCTTATAATTAATTCTTTGCATAAAAAATGTATAAAAAAAATTATAAAACATAAAAATAATAATAAAAAATTAAAAATGTTAAAAAGTAATAAAAATATATATATATAGGTTGGTTGGGTGGGTAGATGTTAGAGTACGGAGGAGGGTGGTGTTGTCTGGATAAAAACGCAAAGGTTAATTATTTATTTAAAAAAAAATGAGAGTGGGTTATTTATTTTAACATAATTTTTAAACTGTTTAATTTACACCAATATATGGATATTCGTCTAGTTATATCTATAGTTAAATAGCTATATTTTAAATATCAAATTATTTTTAATGTTATTGATATAATTTTTGGTATTATTATTAATAATATTATTACTATTATTATTTATTTATTTATTTATTTTTTATTATTATTATTATTATTATTTTTTTTTTTATTATTATCCTATATTAAGATAATGAGTTTTTACCATGTAAAGTCACAATAAATGTTACTGATTAAAGTAACAATAATGTATTTTAAGTTATATGTTAATATGAATGTTATCTCTTAATTCTAATTTTAATCATTTTATTAATTTAATTTTATGTTAATATCGATTATTATTTTTTCCGGTTCAATTATATTTCCATTCAGCTTTATCTTTTTTGTTTGTTATGGATAACTATTATTTTTACTTAATTTCAACTCCTTTTTGTAAAATATCTTTGTTCCTTGTTTAATAATTTTGTTTTTGTGTGATGGTAGTCCCAAATTCGTATTGTTTTGCTTTTTCATGGCAAATACGAAGATGAAACCACACACTCCATTTGTAGTTCCAAAGTATTTGGGACCTGAAGATTCTGCTTTGGTTCTACAAATTTCAATTGTATTCATATTATTCTTTTTTTCCTTCCATGTTCAATGTGCTATAAGTTATTATATTCAATGGTTAATTTCAAATGGTTAATATTGTTTACTATAATTCAATTTAATTCTTCGTTTTGGTTTATTGTTTTATTGATAAAATCCGTTGGTGAATCTTGTCTACTTTTAATGGTATTATATATATATATATATATATATAAGGTGAATCTTTTAACGTATTTTTAAATGTTTATTTAAAATTCCTGTCTGCATTACGTAGAAGTATAAAAATATTCATCCGTATTCATTGTTATTCATCGAGTGATATGCAAAATGAGAATTTATAATTTAGAAAATAACATAGCAAAGAATACATTTTTAACGCAAATTAGACTAAGCTTAAATTTAAAACAAGCTTAAATCCGAAACTGTGAAAAAATTCATTAAGATATTTTTAATATATATCTACGTGTACATATATGTACATATCTTTTGAAATAAATTTACGAACTACTCTGTAGAAGAGTTTATAGCCCGTGGTATTAATTATGAATCGTAAATTTTAATAATTTTGCTTTATGGAGATTTAAGATATGACATTTTGAGTTAAATTTTAAAGATCCATAACGATTCAAATAGTACGTGAATAAAATTCCGAACGCATTCAGATGGAATTACAAGTTATTTTTCTAAAGCTAAATATTGAAAAATCATAAATTGGAAATCTGAACATTGTTTGCAGAATTCAAATAGTATAACTCATAATTGTGTGATGAGCATAGATGCTTTGAAAGCATGTTTGAGCATGTTTTGAAATAAAGATAGATATCATTTCAATTGCTCCCACTTTTACTATGCATCTGAGTTATTGTACTAAATTGAATACAAATCCTGTTTTATTAAAAAAAAGATGAAATATATATTTCAGGTTAAAAGAATAGAAACAATTTACATGCAATTATTTTTCTGTTTATGCATTTTCTTAAAACCAGTAAAGTATATTAAAACATTATTTAATCAAAATAGTATAACAATAAAAATAAAATTATAAATTAACAAATAATTCCGGTAACTATAGGGCTATTTTTAGTAACAAAAGGAAGTACAAAATATTTATCAATTGAAATTAGAACAACAAAAATCCTCTATTTCTCAGTATTGCGTTTTGGGTTTAAACAACTGCAATATGGTAAGTATAAATATGGGAACAATTTCATCGAAAATAAAAAAGTATGCTTAGAGAGATTTTTCACAAATATTTCATTCTTTTTTTCATTATACCTCTTTATATTATTCGATATTTGAAAATAGAATAAATGAAAATGAAGGATAATAAATAAAAAAACTAAAACAATGATGAATTGAGGTAACTTTTTTAAAGAAAAATGTTGTTATGGAATAAGATAATTTATAAAGTTAAAACGTATCATATCAAAATATCTGAATGCTAAAAAGTTTTCATGAACTAATTTTCAAAATATATTGTATAACATGATTGCGGCAAAATTCTAATGGGTGTTCAGAACCATTTTTATTTGTTTTTTTCTTATACATTTTTTTTATTTAAAGATTTATCATCCAAATGCAAATTATAGGATATTGCACTTAAAAAAACCTTGTAATGATAATTTATACTATAATATACCAAAAAATATGGCATAACATCATAAAATCTTAAGTTTGTTTCTGTTTGCAGTATTTTAATTTTTCGTCACGTGTAGATGGCAACATATTTAAACTTTTGATTAATTTCGATTTTACTTTATTAAAAATATTATCACACGATCAGGAAGCAAACTTTTTGTCATTTCAATGTCATACTTCCAGAAGACGGCAAGAAACGTTGTTATTTTATTTTATTTTATTTTAATTGTACGAGTTCTTATTAAAGTTCTTATTTTTGTGCACCATTGAGCAATGTTTTGTATTTTTGTCAAATACATTCTTAGTAGTTTTTTATCTTATTATTTTTTGTTAGTTCAATATTGTATTGCTACTACAGTGCGCGAAAAAAGTATAAGGACAACATTTAATTGCATGAAAATATGCTTTATTTTCATTTCACCTAAATGAAATTTTTATACATCTTACTTCTGCTACATAATTTTGTGATAACATTTATACCCGATAAAAAACATAATACAGCTTCAAAATACTGATTTTACAAAATTTAACATTAAAGGAAATACGGAAAAAATTATAAGGACATGTTCCAAAATACTTTGAAAATATTTCAATAATCAAGAAAATTACCTTTTTTTTCAATCACTTGAATAAGCCGAGAGGTCAGAGATCCTGACAGATCTTTTAAAATGTCCACAGATATTTTTTCCCAAGCGTCTTTGATAGCGACGACAAGATCTTGTTTACATTGATACTGTGTGCCATTTTTATAAACTTCTCGGGCTAGAAGTCCCCATAAGTTTTCGATTGGATTAAGATCGGGACTTCTCGCCGGCCAATCAAGTAACTTTACAGAATTAGCTTCAAACCAAAGTTTTGTGCTCTTAGAAACGTGTATCGAAGCATTATCTTGCTGAAAAATATAGTCCCCTGAAGTAATTAGTGGCGCTTCAGGTAACAAATTTTCTCCTAACATATCAACATACCTGTCCGAATTCATTTTATGATTGATAAATACAATTGGAGTGGTTCCATTTGCCGCAAAACCGCCCCATACCATAACTGAGCCACCACCAAATTGACGCCTGGAAAACACTTCCTTGGTCTTTCGCAAATCATACCAAAAATAACGAAAACCATCAGGTCCATCAAGATTGAACTTTTTTTCGTCCGAAAAAACTACATCAGCCCACTTTTGACCAAGAGAAATGTATTTTTTGGCAAAGTCAACTCTTCTTTTCTTATGATGATTTGTAAGAGGGGGACGTGACACTAATTTCCCATAAGAAACTTGAGGATGTTTACTCAAAACATTTTGAACAGTCCTCGTTGAGCATGGTAAACTCAAATATTGTCTAACTTCATTTGCGGTTTCTTTTTTCTCGCAAGCTCTTCTTACAATCATTCTTTTTTGTCGACGAGAGAGAATGTCGGGTCTCCCAGTTCGCTTTTTCATACCATACATCCCAGGATTTTTTAGAAAATTATAAACTACCGTTTTAGATCTCTTGATTCTTTTTGAAATTTCCCATCCACTTAATCCACATTCTCGAAAAGCAACAATTTTTCCTTTTTCAGAGTCAGAAAGTTGAGTTCCTTTGGGCATCGTTACAAATTTACACTGAAAGTCGCCGAGTAGGAAATTTTTTTCGCAAAGGAATCTTTTAACTCGGAAATGTCATTTGTTGCTTTCAAATATGCAAATTTTTAAATAATTACTGGAGAAAAAGCAATGTCCTTATACTTTTTTCCGTTTTCATTTTAGTTCAAAAATCAAAATTTAAATTTTAAAAGATTTAAAATGGAAAATTTTAATTACTTTACGCATGAAATATTTTAGTTTTACATCTATTTTTGCTGCAAAAATTTGCATACGATTCTGATAACAAGGCTTCTAGATTTGGCGATTTTTCGCGTGTCCTTATAATTTTTTCGCGCACTGTATGTGTATACACATATTGTGCATAGTTTGTGTTTGAAAAGATTTCGTATTATTTTGTTGAAAGAATGCCTCAAATATTGACTGAAAATATTTATAAAAGGATTTACTGAAATTAATAAAATGTTGCATACGAAAGATCGAGGATAATAACCACTTAGTTTAATTGCCACAAAATGCATTCCCTTTTTTCTGTAGTTATTGTAAGCTAATAAATACATCAATATTTGAATTTGATGAAATACTTCAATGGATATTATCTATATATGCATTATTAAGTTAGTTTGTCTTTTATTATCAATTAACACTGTTGTATATCAAGGTATTTATTTTTACTGGAAATTGTTTTCATTATGAGTGATTATATTTTTTATATCGTTCTAAATTTTGATTCCATATTTATAATAATGTACTATTATCTTACATTTTTAAATTGCTGAGAATTATAGTGGTTGAACAAATTGTTAGAAAGTCGCTATTAATGGTGAATTAAAGATGGACTTTATCCAAAAAGATAATTTGAGTTTTCATTACTTATATGTGAATATGTGAGTGTTAATGAACAATCGAAAATATTTGAGAAAATTTAACATAAAGTTCGGTATGTATATATATATATATATAAATTTAAAAATATGAACCTTTTAAAACAATTTTAAATGTTTATTTAGAATTTGTAAGCATTAACTATTAAAATGAAAATATTCATGTGTATTTTTATAGATAAATAAAGCTGCTGAAATAAAAGCAATACACTATTAAGAATTTATTACTTAGAAAATGACATAGCAAAGAATACATTTTAAACGCAAATTGGACTACGGTTAAATTTAAAACAACCTTAAATTCGAAACTATCGAGGAATTCATTAGAATATTTTAAAAATATTTATATTCAGAAATATTTTTTGAAATAAATCTGTGGAAGATTATATGCCGTTTTATATTAATTATGAATCGTAAACTTTAATAATATTTTCTTGTAGGGAGTTAAAATATGAAACTGTAAGTTGAATTTGAAAGAACGATAACAATTCGAGTAGTTCGTTATCTTCGAATAAATTGAGATGGAATCAATGCAAGTTTTTTTCTAAACTTGAAGATTGAAAAATCTTCAATTGGAAGACTGAACATTTCTTTACAGATTACAGGTAACTCGTAATTCATTTAAAAGCGTAGGTTACATGCCAAGAAATGTATTTTAAAATACAAATATTAGTTCATTGTTGTCGATGTTTAATTTCATCTCAATAATTATGTAACGTTTAATACAGATCCCGCTCTACTCTAAGAAGACGAGGTGTATATTTCAAATTAAAACAATGGCGACAATCTACACGCAATTAATTGTTTTTATTTTTTTATTTTTTCGCTTATTCAAAAGTAGTTTTCAAGAATAAAATACTGTTTCATTAAAATACTATTCGAGTAAATGTAAATGACAAAATTAACATACATTTCCCACTACTATTACATTTACTAATACCAATAAAAATATTGATATTAATAATACAACCCTTGGCAAAATGTTTTTGATCAGTGTTATCAAATTTATGGATTTTTGCATTTCGTAGCATATATTTTACGATTCATGAGCATAGGGGCGTTTTACCATATGACAAATAAAAGAATATGTATTAAAATATAAATAAAAAGTGAATTCAGAATAACAATCATATAATTTATAATTATTCTGCACGCGAAAAAGTTTCCTCGTGAGAAAAAATTGCCCGATCAAGATGGAAGTTGGAAAAAAAAATCGATCACTGAGGAAACAGGTTTGAAATTTGCATATTGAAGATAGATAGGAGTGCCTGAGCATGCGTACAATATCTGAGTAATATTTAAAAGAGGAAATCTAACAGGTGAGAGATCAAAAGCAGCTCTGAAGTGCTGGACAATGGCTCGTGAGAATAACGATTTCAAAATTCACGTGAATAAATTGTTACAAGAGGGAAATTTGCAAAAGAAAGTAGCTATTTTATTAAACTGTGATCGGATTATGGTATGCGATATTCGAGAAAAATATAGTTGACTAACAGCGTGGAAAATTTACCTCAATGTAAACGTCCACGAATGAAAACGCCTAAAGAGGACAGAAAACTTAAAGAAATAGCGAAAAGAAAGTGGCGAGCAACTTCAAAACCACTCAATGCCGAATGGTCTAAGTATAACCTAAACGTATGTAACCGCACTGAACGTAATCGCCTAAATGCAACAGAATTTAAATTCTCAAAAGCTAAAACGAAACCTTACTTGAAAAAGAAGCATATAGAAAAGAACGCTTGCAATGACTTAAAAAACATGTACACTGGCCACTTGATAATGGAATAAAGTTATTTTTAGCGATGAATCGCGCTTATCTCTCGGAACAAGTGATGACTGTTGAACATTTGTTTGGAAGACAGTTGGTGAGAAGTTGAATGATAAATGTGTCAATACGAGAACCAAATTTTCACTTCATTTACAGTTTGGAACTGCATGACATTACGAGGCGTCGGTAAGTTATGCATTATGTTACGTACAATAAACTGTGAAGTTTACATTGATATTTTAGACAATTTTCTGATTGCTATCATCGATCAAGGGTCGGAGATCAAAATGACTTCTTATTTCAAGATGACAACACAGCTCCCCAACTCACCAAATCAGTGAAGAAATTTCTAGAAAATGTAGATAATATACCAATTCAAACCATGACTTGTCCGCCCAATAGTCCGGATCTTAATCCCATCGAAAATCTGTGGAATATATTAAAAAGAAAAATTGATTTTCGAGGAATTACAGATGCCGTAGAACTACGTAAAGCTATAAGGGAATGCTGGTGTGGAGTTGCTTCCAATGTGTGTAAAAATCTTATTGAGTCCATTTCATTAAGAATTTCGGCTGCAATCCGAAATAAGAATGGATTTACGAAATATTCATTACAGTGATCGGTTATTTTTTTCCAAATCTAAGCATGATCGGATAATATTTTCTTTGGTGCTTAAATTTCAATCCCAATTTTTCTATTCATAAATTGATGTATAGTAATTTCTCTTTATTGCATATTGTTGCTCATTACCTATAATACAAATGTATTATCGCTAATATCGTTTATTTTTTATGCAGTGCGAATAAATAATCTTTTCTTACAAAATATGAGAGTGTTGATGTAATGATCGGAAACTTTGTGCCAAGGGTTGTAATATTTATAGTGATCTTATGCCTATTATAACTAAAAAACAAAAGATTTTCTCATTTATTCTTTATGTTGCTTTCAGAAAATATATGTAAAAAATCCTATCATACCATTTTTGGTAAAAGTTTACTTCATAAGTTACTAAAAAGTCAATCATAAATACACTGCTCAAAACAATTAAAGGATATTGCAGTTTTAGGTGGATTTTGTATCTGGGAAACTTTTTAGCTGATTGATACATGGTCGACAGACATAGTAGGTTATATGAGAATAAATTACACATGTTTGGCAGAAAAAAATGCATTTTATTGCGCATTTGTGTACAAAAGGAAAAAAACACAATTTGTGCATATGAGCAAAAAAGAATAAGAAAAGGTGTTTTCTTCAAAGAAAATCATTTTCAGTAGGGGGTATGGTTTCCACGGACAGCCAGCAACGTTGAACACCTTTGAGGCATGGACTCAATGAGGCTATTAACGACGAGTTGGGGTATTCTGTCCCACTCTTCCAGAAGAGCTCTTTCCAGTTCTTGGAGAGTTTGTGGGGGTTGTTGGCGGCCAGAAACTCGTCTTCCTAGAGCGTCCCAAACGTACTCGATTGGATTCAAGTCTGGAGAACACGCTGGTCATTCCATTCTAACGATTCCTTCCTCGAAAAGGAAATCCTCCACCAGGTTTGCACGATGTGGCCTGCAGTTATCGTTCATTAAAATGAAGTTATCTCCGATTGCTGCAGCGTAAGGGACTACAATAGGTCTGAGGATCTCATCCCTATATCGGCGACCAGTCAGAGCTCCATCTCGAATGATGTAGAGGTCAGTGCGCCCGTCAATGGAGATGCCACCATAAACCAACACTCCTCCACCGCCAAATCTGACACTTTCGTGCACGAATGCAGGATTATTCCTACTGCCACAGTCCCTCCAGATGAAAATACGCCTATTATCCGGATGCACAGCAAAACGGGACTCGTCAGAAAACAGAATATTGCTCCATTCATTTCTCCTCCAGTTGACATGCTCGGTTGCCCACTCCCTGCGGTCGCGACAATGCCTTGATGTTAATCTAACACATACCATCGGTCGGCGAGCATACAGACCTACAGCATGGAGCAGGTTTCGGACAGTCTGAGTTGAAATCGTGGCGCCTGTTGCCGAGCGAAGGTGTTGTTGGAGAAGAGTAGCGTTCATGTTTCGGTGTCTCCGAGCTGTTAACGCTAAATACCGATCTTCATTGGGCGTTGTTGCCCGTCTACGACCTTGCCCTGGTCTTCGGCCTGCACATCCACTCTCCAAAAAACGGTTCCAGATCCTGGAAATGACACTTTGTGACACTCCAATGGCTTGCGCTACTTCGGCTTGAGTTTGGCCCCCTTCTAACCTACCAACAATTCTCCAAGCTTCTGAATCTGTCAAATGACTTCGCTGAGACATCGTACTCATCGAAACAAATCAATCACTGAATGCCGATCATCCTTATCTTCATTCTCTTTTATCCAGTTAAAAGTCAAATTTCATTCGCTGCCGCTGAAGCGACGTTTTTGACGTCGAACTCAAAATTTGCATACTCCACAGTTTGAAAACCAGAAAAATTTGCATTTGTGATTCTCTTCTTCTATTTTCAACAAAAAAAAAAATTCGTTTATATCTTTATTTTATATAAAACTGCAAATATCCTTTAATTGTTTTGAGCAGTGTATATAAAAAGTTGCATTTTGTAAATTAATCTTGCAAGCATAAAAAAAGACATAAACACTCAAACAATAATAAATATGGTAGAAGATTCATGGTCTTTCATGAAGGAAAATGTCATAAGTTGCGCTCGAAAAAATAATTTTCTGAATGCAAGGGCTGAGGGGAGGGGGGATTCAATGAGATTCGATTCTTTTGATGAGATTTGAAAAAATAACGATACTCATTTCAAAGTAGCTATGACTAACGCAAATATAAGATCAGATTGGTTTATATTGTTTTCAAAACAAAATTTACATATATTCTGTTTTTATAAATAAACTTCAGTCTTTTTTAAGCCGCATTCACACACACACACACACAAATGTACAAGTATTATGTTATCTTATGTATAGAAAATGAAATATAAAAGAATATATTTTAAACGCAAATTGGAGTACTATTAAATTTAAAACAAACTTAAATCGGAAACTATGGAAGAATTCATTAGAATATTTCAAAAATATATATTTTCAGAAATAAATTTTGGAAAAATTTTGTGGAAATATACATACTGTTTGATATTAATTATGAATCGTAAACTTTAATAATTTTTCTTTGTGAGGATTTAAGATATGAAACCGTAAGTTAAATTTCAGGTATTCAAAATTTTGCATTTATTTTTTTATAGATAACGTAAGGATTAAACCGTGCATGTTATTTTTGGAACTAAAGGTATTTGGGTCTGATACTTCTGCCCCAGATTCACAAGCTTTTCCAATTTTCCAATTTTACTGTATTTTAATCCCTTATTTCACTGGCTATCAGAATGTATTTTAAGGAATTTTATAACAGTATTCATAGAATTGTTATATGCTTAAAAAAAAATTAGTAATTTGTGTGTTCACATCTGTTAGTGACAATTTATATTGGTTTATATACATATATATATATACCGGGTGTCCAGTAAATAACTGACCCATTTTGAACTTAAATAACAAATAAACGGTTTGAGATAATAATGCGCGGTTTGCGGTATTGTTATTAGAAAATCAATAAATTTTTAAACATGTACTTTGTTAATATAGTTCAAATTTCGGAAAAAGATATTGCGCTGGCGGTAACAGGCTGTTTGAATACAGACATGACTCGAATTTTCATAAATATGAGATTTTCGGCTGAATCTGATTCTATATGTTGTCGAATCTGAATCTATATGTTGAATCGACCCTCGAATCAGCTTCAGAAATAGGGTACGTTGGTTGGAAAGTGATTTAAAATAATATTTCTGATTGAACCATCTGTATTATATTTCCCCTCCTCAGTCCTGAGACTGAGATATTATTTTAAATATTATTATATTACATTAACAAAGTGCATATTTTAAAATTTATTTATATTCTAATAACAATACAGCAAGCCGCGTATTTTTATCTCAAACAGTTTTTTTAGCTCACAGGCTATCATAGATAGCCTGTGAGCTTATGTGCCCGTCCGTTCTGTATGTATGTACGTAACGCGATAACTCATGATAAAAATATCCGATCCACTTGAAATTTTGTATGTAGGTATATCCTGACAAGGCGCTTCCCTGATTAGTTTTTGGAGTTCATTCGATATGTATAAGAGGGGGAACGGGGGGCTCATGCCCCCCGTTAGTTGATATAGATGGGATTTTCATGCAGAATTAAGTTTTCAAAATTTAGAATAGGATCATTCTGATGAGGCGATTCCGTGACTGTTATTAGGTGTTCATTGATTAAGTATAAATAGGGGGAACAGGGGTTCTAATGCCCCCCCCCGTTAGTTGATATAAATGGGATTTTCATGCAGAATTAAGTTTTCAAAATTTAGATTAGGATCATTCTGATGAGGCGATTCCGTGACTGTTATTAGGTGTTCATTGAATAAGTATAAATAGGGGGAACAGGGGTTCTAATGCCCCCCCCCCCGTTAGTTGATATAAATGGGATTTTCATGCAGAATCAAGTTTTCGTTCAAAATTTAGATTAGGATCATTCTGATGAGGCGATTCAGTGACTGTTATTAGTTGTTCATTGAATAAGTATAAATAGGGGGAACAGGGGTTCTAATGCCCCCCCCCGTTAGTTGATATAAATGGGATTTTAATGCAGAATTAAGTTTTCGTTCAAAATTTAGATTAGGATCATTCTGATGAGGCGATTCCGTGACTGTTATTAGGTGTTCATTGAATAAGTATAAATAGGGGGAACAGGGGTTCCAATGCCCCCCCCCCCGTTAGTTGATATAAATGGGATTTTCATGCAGAATTAAGTTTTCGTTCAAAATTTAGATTAGGATCATTCTGATGAGGCGATTCCGTGACTGTTATTAGGTGTTCATTGAATAAGTATAAATAGGGGGAACAGGGGTTCTAATGCCCCCCCCCCCCGTTAGTTGATATAAATGGGATTTTCATGCAGAATCAAGTTTTCGTTCAAAATTTAGATTAGGATCATTCTGATGAGGCGATTCAGTGACTGTTATTAGTTGTTCATTGAATAAGTATAAATAGGGGGAACAGGGGTTCTAATGCCCCCCCCCCCGTTAGTTGATATAAATGGGATTTTAATGCAGAATTAAGTTTTCGTTCAAAATTTAGATTAGGATCATTCTGATGAGGCGATTCCGTGACTGTTATTAGGTGTTCATTGAATAAGTATAAATAGGGGGAACAGGGGTTCCAATGCCCCCCCCCCCCCGTTAGTTGATATAAATGGGATTTTCATGCAGAATTAAGTTTTCGTTCAAAATTTAGATTAGGATCATTCTGATGAGGCGATTCCGTGACTGTTATTAGGTGTTCATTGAATAAGTATAAATAGGGGGAACAGGGGCTCTAATGCCCCCCCCCCGTTAGTTGATATAAATGGGATTTTCATGCAGAATTAATTTTCGTTCAAAATTTAGATTAGGATCATTCTGATGAGGCGATTCCATGACTCTTATTAGGTGTTCATTGAATAAGTATAAATAAGGGGAACAGGAGTTCTAATGTCCCCCCCCCCCCTTAATTTATATAAATGGGTTTTTCAAGCAGAATTTTCAGATTTCGTTCAAATCTCTGAATAGTTTTGGAAGTTTAATGGTTAAGTATAAAAGAGGGGGATAACTCTTTTTAAATTATATAAATGCTAAATGGGTTTTTATTATGAATTATCTAATTTGCTCTGAATTTTGGATATAGATTTTTTATATGATAAAGCATGTCTTTGATAGTATAGGAGGTTCAATGATTAAGTATAAAAAAAGAGAAAAGGGGAGAGCTGTTTCCCCTTCTTAATTTTTTTTTTCGAACGGAATTAACCCTTGAAAATATAAAGCTTTAATGTGCAATTAGTATTTGTAGCCTGTGAGCTCAATGCCTTCAGTTTAACTGGGCAGTATTCTTTTTTATTGTTATTTACATTCAAAATGGGTCAGTCATTTACTGGACACCCGGTATGTGTGTGTGTATTTATCATAAGGTAACGTTCATTCAGAAATTGCATGACATTTCAAGCAAACTTTCGTAAATAATCCCAATTATTTTATTATAAAATAGAATTAAGATAAAAAATGATAAAAATCGTTTAGAAACCATTATAGTGTACCCCTGTAAAAGGTGTATAATTTGTATGAAAATGTATTTTCTGGTGTATATAATAAATTAAAATGTTGTTATCCTTGTAACACTGCGAATACAAGAGTGACAAAAAGAATATTGTAGTAAATGTACATTTTAATATTTTGCACTTAGAAGGACCTATCCTTACCATATTCTTGCCAATTTTTTCAATACCCAGGAAGAGGTAGCGAATCTATAGTCAATTAAAATTATTTTTTTATTGGTATAAATATTGCATTGCTGTTATATATATACATATATTGTGCACAGTTTCTTAAAGAAAATGTTTTTGTAATATGTTGCAGAAAAAATGCTTAAACTAAAAACACTTCACTAAAAGCATTTTTAAAAGGATTTTTATAGAATAATAAGAAGCTGAATAAGAAAGGTCGAGGCTGGTAATAGCATTGTTTGATAATCAAAATCCTCATAATTTTATTTGATGATTATTTATTATCACAAAACTAGTTTCGTATGTATATATGTAAAACTGTAAAATGATAAATCTTTGAAAGTAATTTTAAATGTGCATTTAGGATGCATTTGTAATGTGTACATTACCTAGTAACATGAAAAAAAATCATCCGTAGTTTTTACAGCTATATAGCATTTCTAAAATAGAGTCAAGCGATAACAAAGGATAATTTATTTTTAAGAATACGACATAGCAAGAGTGCATTTAAAATGCAAATTGGACTACGTTTAAATTTAGTATAAGCTTAAATTCGAAACTATGGATAAATTCATTAAATTATTTTTAAATATATATTTATAGAAATAACAATCTCACGAACAATTTTGTGGAAGAGTTTATTTCGTTTGATATTAATTATGAATCATGAATTTTAATAATTTTTCCCTTTGGGGATTTAAAATATGATATTTTGATTTAAAATTGAAAGAGCGATAATAATGCAAATTCTACGTGAATATATTTCAGAGTAAATTATGATGAAGTACATGCAAGGTGTGCTTTTGTTAAGTTAAAGATTTTAAAATCATGAATGAAAGATTTGTTTCCAGAATTGAAGTAATATCACTTCCAATTTTGCTAAGAGCATAGGTTACATGGAAAGAAATGCTTTGAAATATAGGTGTCAGTTCATTCTGATTGATTCTTCATAGCACGTAAATTAAATCATCATCATTAAATCATCAAGTTGAATATCGATACTATTATATTCTAAGACGATGAAAAATATGTTTTTAATTAACAAAAAAACTTCGTTTTGTTTAAAATTAACAACAACAACAAAAAAAAAAAATAACAATTAACATGCGACAGATTTCTTGTTTTTTTTTTTTTTTCTAAATGTAATTTTTGGAAATATAATATAATTTCATCAAACCAGTATTTGAATAAAATGAATTAAAGCTCCTACTACTATACGACTACTACTAGTAGTAATGATAATATTAATAATTGTAATAAACATACGGTTATGACTAGTGAAAATCAAAAGATCTTATTTTTTATGCTGAATACAAAAAACACATAAAATTTTCTTATCGCACACATTTTAGATATAAAATGAGCATATTTGTCTAGTTCATAAATTAGTATGAAATAAGTCATTAACTATATAAATGTTTTACAAAGAAAATTAGAATGTTGCATAAACATATAAAAGAGCATAAACGCATAAACACTAATAAACATGGCTACAGAATTTTTCTGATTGTTGCAGAAAGGAAGCTGTCAAAATCGGAACTAAAAACAAAATGTGTGAAGGTAGGAAAAGATACACTTATTTGATAAGATAGAAAGCTTTACAGAGATATTGACTTCATAGCAATATGACAAACGCTAAAAACTAATAAAATGTAAAATCAACTATCTTTTTTTTTATGTAATAAAATTTACGTATATTCTGTTTTTATAAATTTTATTCTTTTTTAAACCGCATTAGTATATGCATTTAAATTTTGAATTTTAATTCAAAAAATATGAAATTTAGTTCAAAAAATGTGTTGCAATAAATATACACTTTATGTAAGTGCAATTGGTAAGCCCTATACTTTCCATGTTAATTTAATGTACCGTTTCTCAGATATTATTAAAGTTATTCATTTGAAATTATTTATATACATAATATAAATAATTCTTAATGAATAGAAATCAAATTTATAAACAAATAATTCTTTACTTATTTTTAAAAAATGTGGATTAAAGAATTTTTTTTAGTAACAAAAAACATTCATTTTAACTAAGAAACACTTTTAATAAAATATTTGAAAACATCTGAATAACAAAAGTTCACTTTAGATTGATTTGGGATATGTGGGAAATATTAAGTCAGCATAAAAGACAATATGAGGTGGTTCTGTAAAAATGTACATTGAAATAAAAAAAAAAAAAAAAATGCGAAAATCAAATTTATAGTTTATGTACGTAATGCTTTTGTTTGATATAAACAAACTGAATAACTTAATTTTTGTTAACTGCTCGCTGTAGTAAAAACAAAAGCAATATGGCATTACAAAAAGGAAAAAAAAATTAAATAAAATCTTGAAAAAATTGAAAAAGATTAAATGTTTTGCTTTAGTAATTTACCTTTTAACCGTTTTTAATGTAATTTACTTTTGTTTCATGTTTCAGAAATTATGATTCAAACACATTTTTATCAGGAAATATTAATGTTAATCTTTGGTTAGAACATTAACTTCCTCTAATCCGGCATCCTAATGTCTGGCGTGCTAGATAATTCGATACGACATATACATAATAATCTCATGCAACTTCAGGTATAGGTATGAAAGAGAAAAGTTAGAATAATTCATGGACTAAACTTTTGCTTGAAATAATGGACAGAATTTTTACGTTACTGAAAACGATATAGTTGACGATGAGCAAAAATATGTTTTAGGTTTTTTGCATTTAGAGAACCTCCATATCTCAACTGAATAGACATGAAATAAAACTCTGAATTGTAGCAGATGTTGATGATCCAGCAGACGATATTTTGACAGATGAGGGCATTATTCATAGTGTTATCGACCCAATAATCCCTAAATAATGTGATTCATATGAAGATGATGTGAACGAGACAAACAACATTCGTTGGAATAATACTGGCTAATGCCTTGAAGTATTTATCAAGTTTTTTGAGCTCAGGGATTGAGGCAGATTTTGATGAGACAAAAGAGAAAATTTTGACAGATGAAGGCATCATTCAGAGTGTTATCGACCCAATAATCTCCAAGTAATTTGACTGTGATGAAGTTGATCGGGACGAGGCAGACAATATTCGCTGGAATTAATCTACTAATGCCTGGAATATATTTATCAAGATTTTGAGCGAAGTTATTAAAACAGATTTTGATGAGCCAGCAAAGTATATTTTAATAGATAAGGGCATCATTTTGAGTGACAATAATCCATAAATAATTAATCCATAAACAGAAAAGTTTGAATATATCATGGGCTAAACTTTTGCTTGAAATAATGGACAGAATTTTTACGTTACTGAAAACGATATATTTGACGATGAGCAAAAATATGTTTTAGGTTGTTAGTATTTAGAGAACCTCCATGTCTCAACTGAATAGATAGAAAATAAAACAGTGAATTGAAGCAGATTTTGATCAGCCAGCTGACGATATTTTGAAAAAAGAGGGCATCATTCAGAGTGCTATCAACCCAATTATACCCTAAATAATTTGATTGTGATGATGTGAACGAGACAGACAACATTAGTTGGAATAATACTACTAATGCCTTGAATGTGTTTATCAAGTTTTTTGGGCACAGGGATTGAGGCAGATTTTGATGAGACAAAAGAGGAAATTTTGACAGATGAAGGCATCATTCAGAGTGTTATCGACCCAATAATCTCCAAGTAATTTGAGTGTGATGAAGTTGATCGGGACGAGGCAGACAATATTCGCTGGTATCAATCTACTAATACCTTGAATATATTCATCAAGATTTTGAGCGAAATTATTAAAGCAGATTTTGATGAGCGTACAGAGGATATTTTAACAGATGAGGGTGTAATTCAGAGTACTATCAACCCAATAATCCCTATATAATTTGACTGTGATGCAGAGGATGTGAACGAGACAAACAATATTAGTTGAAATCAAGTTATTGAATATACTACCTCTGACAAAAAAGTTCGGTGAATGAATTCAGAACGGCCGATTTGGCAACACTGGGGAAACAAAACGCAGCACTTGCATAGAGGCAAGTGTTGACCATTTCCTCACCGTTGTTTAGTTGAGCGTCTTTTATGTTCTGTGTAAGGCATGATTTAATCAAGCTAAGTGCTTGTTCAATGTGTTGGTTTTTAACTGAGAACAGGAAAATGAACAACAACAAAAGATCAGTTAAAGTTTGGTTTTAAGCTTTGCCAGACACCGAAAGAAATTCATGAGTGGTTGTGTAAATTAAACATCCATCATACTCGACAGATCTCAATTCTTCAGACTTCTTTCTATTTTTCCCACTCAAACTCTCTTTGCAAGGGATTTAGCCACATTACTGACATCCAACAAACCGAGACTATGCTTTTGAACTCCATCCCAAAAGAAGTCTTCTTGCGAATTTTCCAGGACATGTACAGCAGATCTCAGCGGTACATAGTTATGGGAGATGACTATTTCGAGGGATGGTATAGTAACTTTGGTTAATGTTTCATCTACATTAATGTTACAGGACTATTCACCGAACTTTATTGTCAGAGGTAGTATTTATAATTTTTTTAATTGTGTGATATAATGTATCCCACCACTCCTAAAAGGGTTAACAGTGTTTAACGGTGTACTTTCATAGTGGTTACTATTGCTTTACATCAACAGAGTTGAGGTACTTCACGTTCCATTCACTTAAACATAGGAATATACAATAAATCTTATTGCACTTATTGCAGTAATATTATTTTAAAATATATATCATATGAATTAAAAAAATTGTACTGTATTGTATTTTGGATACCAACTAAAACCTTTAGTAGTTTAAGTATACCAAGAGAAAAATTAAATATTTTTAACAAATATTTCAACTTTCTTTTTTCAGTTCTACTTCTTTCTATTATATGATGATTCAAACTACAAAGAGTAGAAAACGACGAAAAGGAACTGAGAAAACTTTTAGAAGAAAAGCTGTTATAGGATAAAAGAATTTATAGTTTAGTTTAAAGATATAATAAAAAAGAACAAGTCTTGCGTAAATCCTTTTAAAAATCTATCGTGAGAAACGACGGCCTGCGAAAAAAAATGACAGGTATTCAGTTCAGTTTTTACTTTGTATTTACTTATCCGTTTATTGATTTTTAAGATATTATTTATTTACAAACACAATAATATTAAACACAATATGTGTTTATATATTTCGTATTTATAATTGTGAGCAGAAATATTGTGTATGCAATATTAGAAAAAAAGAAAGTAGCTGTTTATAATTATTAATGAACTTTTCATTATTTAAACAAGCCGGAAATTGCAGGTAAAACGTAGCAAATGAGGTGCGTTCATACTATAACGAAGTTTTAAATATATTTAGATCTTGGTGTAATAATTTACAGTACTTCAGATACAATATTGTTTGCGAAATTATTTGTGTGTCCTTGTAAATATCATCTGCTTTCTGGTATACAGGAAAAAACTCGTATTAAATCTCAGCTACGTATATTAATTTCATTATATGAGAAGTACTTTAATATAATTTAAACGCGCCTTAAACATTTTTTCTTTCTATACCATTATGTAATGGAGTTTTTTGCGAGACCCTGTATACGAACAAAAAAAAATATATTTGTGTCACAAATTGTGCAGAATGTGTATTTTAGTATATACTTCATAGATGCATATATTTTTTACTATGTTTGAAAAAGTGTAACATCATAAAAATGCACTTAAGGTTATTTTTTCCCATTGACCGTAATATAATTGAATACTTCTGGTTGACCCCGTACTTAAACTAAACATGCAATTTTCATAAAATTTGGAATGACTCGACAAAATTAAGCAAGAGTTATACATTTTAAATTTCAAACGATTTGGTTGGGAAGTTTTTGCTCTGTTATTTGCAGACAGATAAAAGGACGAACTGAAGACAGCTAAAGTTGCTACGTATTTATCTAATTTCAAACGCACCTAATAAGTTTTGAATTGACACAATTTTTATTTTTTTATTTTATTTAAAATTCTTACATTTTGATCTGTCGAAGTTACATTTATACATATCTATTTTTTCCATCATCTTACTTAATAACCGACTTTTATAATTGTCCTTTGTAACTAACCCATTAGCGCCCGAATTATTTCTTCGCTAAAATTTAAATTTTGTATTTCCCACCACTTTTAAAAGCAAAATAACTTTTATCCAAATTTATCGAGGATTCTGTCACGTAAAATAAGGTATATATTTCTCTTCCTCTTTACTGGTGGGAAAACCGCTTTCTTGCTGTTTTTGTAACCGTCCTCAAAAAAGGGCGCTGGGCGTTAATGGGTTAAAATACAACAAGTCTGAAATTATACGTCAAAAATGTCAATTGTCCATACTACAACTACAGTGTAAAAAAAAATCCGTTAATGGCAATGTTTGCCGTAATAATGGCAGTAAAATTAGAGGTATTTTTTTTTATTTCAACTAACTTTACTGCATTGTTTAGAGCAAGAACTGCTGGCAACATTCCTGCTAGCAGTTTTTGGCCATAAATTTAGTTTTATAAGCATGTAGTTTTATAAATATTCATATTTCATTGCAATAGCTGTTGCATTCTTATGCAATGATGTATAAATACAAAATTCATTACGATTACATATGTATTAAATTCAGTAATACGATAATAATATGATTCCATCTTAAATAGGACATAATGACGATGACAACTTAGAATCAATAGCTGTCAATAAGATATCCTAGAATTATTTACGTATGCTAGGCGTTTAATAAAGTAAAGAAAACGTTTACTAATATCTTTTTAAGTTTTGTTTTGACTTTCATAAAATTTGAAATGCCTTAATAAAATCCAGCCACGATTATGTACAACACTTACCAAAAAGTTTCCGATCAGTGTTGTCAAGTTTATGATTTTTGCATTTGGAAGCATATATTTCGCGATTCATGGGCATAGGGCATTTACGATATTACGCATATGCATTACGATATTACAATATACACATTTGGCATTTTACGATATGCCAAAAAAAGAATACTTATTAATATAAATGAAAACAAAATTCAGTATAATAATCAGATAATTTATAATTAAATGATGCAAGTGATGCAAGTGATATGCAAGTGAAAACGTTTTCTCGTGAGAAAAATAAATCCGACTAAGACGCAAGTTGCGATAATAGTAATCAATCACTGGGAAAGTTTGAAATCTGCATATTAACGACAGATAAGAGTGCGTGTGCTCATGCGTACAATATCTGAATACTATTTAAAAGAAGAAATTTTCTAGCTTCGAGATGAAAAGCAGCTTTGAAGTTCTGGAAAATAGATCCCGTGAAAAACCTTCCTCGCGATTTAAAAATCTACATGATTAAATAGTTGAAAGAAGAAAATTCACAAAGGAAAGTGGCTGCCTTTATAAATAGTGCTCAGTGAACGGTATGTGATATTTGCAAAAAATATCAGGTTACAAATAGCATAAAACATTTACTTTGAAGTGGATGTCCACTAATGACAATACCCATGGAGAACAGAAAACTTGAAAATTATGAAAAGTATGTGGCCAGCGATTTCAAAACAGTTCAATGCTGAATGGTTCAGTATAACGTATAAGTAAATGACCGCAAGCCTGATTCTAAATGCAGAAAGATTTAGATTCTAATAATAACACATTGCTCAGTGGTGCACAAAACAGGAATTTTAATATACATTAGTACATATTAAAATAAAATAAACTTTCAACGCTTCGCGCCGTCTTCTGCGGGCGTCTTCAGGAAAATATGAAATGGAAGGACTACGTTTGCATCTTGTTCGAGAGTTAAATTTTATGGTGCAACTGTCCTATATATATTTATGATTTAGATTCTGTGAAGGTAAAATGAATCCTTACTTGACAAAGAAGCAGAGAAAATGCAATGGTGTATGAAACAAGTACACTGGCCACTTCATAAGTAGAATAAAATTATTTTTATCAATAAATCTGGCATATGTCTCTGAATAGCTCATTACTACGAAACATTTGTTTGGAGGAGAGTTCGTAAAAGGTTCAATGATAAGTGTGTCAATACGAGGAATAAATTTTCACCTGCTTTTACAGTTTGGATTTTATGACATCACAAAACATCGGCAAACTGTGTATTGTGTTACGTACAGTATACTCAGAAGTTTACATTGACATTATAGACTTTTTTTTACTCCAGCATTGATCAATTGTTTGAGGATCAAAATGACTTCTTATTTCAAGATGACAATGTTGTTCCCCATTGTACGATATCAGTGAAAGAATGTCTACAAAATGTAGACAATAATCTAATTAAAACCATGATTTGACCGCGAAATAGCTCTTAATTCCATCGAAAATCTGTTGAATATATTAAAATGAAAATTTGATTTTCGAAGGATCACAAATGCCTTAGAACTAGATAAAACTACAAGGGAATGCTGGTGTGAAATTGCTCTCAATGTAAAATGTTTATTAAGTCCACACTACGAAGAATTTCGAATGTCATCCTTGTTAAAAGTGGATTTACTAAAACTTGATTACAGTGATCGGTTATTTTTTTTAAATCAAGGCATGATTGTATATTTTTTACTTTAGTGTTTAATTTTCAAACTCAATTTTTCTGTTAATACATTGATGTATAAAGATTTTTCTTTATTTCATTTTGTTGTTCATTATAATAATACAAAATATTATCGCTAATAATCGTTGAATTTTTATGCAGTAAGAATAAGTAATCCTTTCTTACAAAAAATGGTAGCTTTGGTATAATGATAGAAAACTCAATATCGATAAATAGAATAAATCGAAATTAAATACAAAACCATTCGATTAAGCAGATTTTTCCTGCTATATGTGGTCAGACGGACAGAACAGATGACAAGTATAAGTGATACATATTTATGTAATTACGATCGCATGTAAAAAGGAGTTTACCCCCATAAATATATTTGTTTTATTTATTCGAGTTTATTGTAGTCACAAAAAGGCACTCGCATGTTAATTTTAAACTTATAACATAGAGTCCAATCACTTAGAAGCGTTCAATTGAAATTTCGCCCTTGCATTTTAATATTTTTTAATATATGTCTATGTTTTATTAGGATACAACACTTCGATGTCTAAAGACGTACGCTTGAACTTTGCTAACTTTGGTGTCATTTTTTTTCTGGGAAAACTTTTAATTTTGTACTGGCTGTGAGTCTGAAAATTTAAATATATTTAAAATTCTTAAATGTAAAAAAATAGAAATAAAAACAGTTATTTTAATTTTAAACTGTACTTTTATACAAGAACTTTATAACCAATCACATTTAAACATAAACAAACACTTTATAAAAATAGAAATAAGTCTTGACAATATAATTTTCAAAATCTATCTTGTGAAATGACAGACTGCGAGAAATTTAACAAGCGTTCAAATCAACTTTTCTTTTCTTTTATTATTTTGCTTATAATTTGTTTATTTTTAAATATTAATTATTCAAGATATGTTCATATTTAACATGCATAATTGAAAAAAATGGGTAAAAATACACTTTTGAAGTAACTAACAAATTATAATTATTCATAATTTCTTTAAAGTAATGCGACTCTTTTTCTATTCGTTTAAATTATTTTCACTTTTTATCTACATACTTCATAATTATATGTACCTATATACCATCTTTTTCGATAATCGTGCATAATGTATGATATTTACAATTGTCTCCTAATTAGAAAGAATAAGATTCTTCCTGAATATATGCAAACATATTGTGTATAAATTATTTTTCATAAAAACGTTTTTATATAAAAACAGTTTCGTCCAATGTTACATTCTATTAGTCATCAAAACAACAATTATGAAAACATGTCAAGTTTAAAAATTCAAAGTTAATTTTCCTATTTATTTTATTGCTATAGTGATTTTTAAAATTATTGCTCAAAGAGAATAAAAATAAGCTTTAATTTTCTCTGTAATTATCATTGTAAAAATTTATAAGAAACTGCAGATTTTACACCTAGGGTAGAGAATATTTGTAAAAGAGATTTAATTGACTTTTGATCCAATTACCTACACCGTAAAAAAAGGGTCGATCTACTAAAAAAAATTTAGTGATCCTTGTAATTACTAAATTTTTTTTTGTAATCTCACTCGGTTACAAGAAAATCTGTAAGAATTACTAGAAAAAAGCTAGCAACGAATAGAGTTAATAGTTTTATATTTTTAATAGCTATTACTAAATCTCACTTGTGTGGCTGTGATGGCCTAGTGATTATAGCACTGAAGTCCCGGCTGAAAGTTCCCGGGTTCGATGCCGGACACCACCAAATACGCACCAAATGTATGCAGTGTAAGTACTCGTTGAATAAAGGGATTATGAAAATCCTATCGGAGCAGGTAGCAATGTTTGGTGCTGCCATCTATTGCGGCTTTGCCGAAAATCTTTCGGTTTAGAAGTCTGATTTCTTACCCATTGGATGCAGCTCGGAGGAAGCATTTGCCCTTCGGGCACGCGTAGTGGTTACTAAAATAATTTTGGAGCTATTACTAAAATTTGCTTTGCGGCTCATACTAAAAATTTTTAAGTTAGTTATACAAAAAATTCTTTTGTTCAGTTTACAAAAGAAATGTTTGTTTCACTTGCAAAAAAAAGTTTGTAATGGTTGCTAAAAAATTCTGTGGAAGACAAATTTACTAAAAAATTTTTAGTAACCTCTTGAATTTTTTTTTACAGTGTATAAGGAACATTATATATTCGTCATAATCATTTACATTTATTTTAATTTAATATATGAATATTTTTGGTTTTCAATAAACGAGTTCATATTTTTACATAGTTTTATCAACAAATTCCATCTTAGTTGAAAGCATTTTTGAATTAGGCCTGTGTGTCTGTCTGCTGTCTATTCGGACTCTAATTTACATCTTTAGCCATATTGCTTAAAAGTAATTGCACTTCTTGTTTCATTGGTCGCTTCTGGTTCTGCTTCTTTTTCCATTCAGGGCTGTGCATATATAAGGTTATCGTTTTAGGAGGGTGGGGGGTTTGTCAAATGATATCGTAAGATATCTCTAGGGGAGGGGGATTTGTCTTTTGATATCGTTTCTGATCCACTCAATTTTTTTCTTTTTTTAATTGTAATATAGTTTTTGGTTCGAAATAATATCTTATCGTTTTTTAGTCTGTTATCTACTTTTGTGAAAATACAAAGTTTTTAATAAAATCAATAAATTATTATAACAATATATAATTCTACAATATGGAATACTCCAAAATTTGAGATTCCTATACTTCTTCAATATACAATCCCTGTTCGAGCAACAACCTGGAGAGGAAATTTGAAAAAAAGCTTGTGTTTACTAATAAATCAAAAAATAAAGAATGTAACCCACTTATATTGTTGATAAGAATTTATATCACTCCACTCCCCTCTTCCTAGCAAGTGCAACAGGACATTTTTACTATTGGGTGCATAATGTAACAAAAGTTATTATAAAATACCTTTAAATAATAACACTTTATTTTAAGTATTACGTAATGTAAAAATGATATTTTATTGAATTTTCTTCATTTGAATCAATAAAGTTGGCAAAAAATAAATGTAACCAGTTATGTAGTTGTATATATCACTCCAAACAACAACAACAACAAAATACATTCTAAAAGGAAATGTATGCATTGATAATGTTATCATGACCGGGAGGGAGGGTTTTCGATTTATGATAACGTATAGTATCGGAAGGAGAGGACGGGATCCAAAATTACCAAAAATTTGATAATGTTATAAATCTGACCCCTAACCTTTTCCTCTTTTATGATGTTGTTAAAGTCCGTAAGCATCTGTTAGATTGGGGTTAAAATCCAGGTTAAATTTCAGTATAAAGGTCTTAAAGAATTGACCTTAAGCAACTCACAGCTGTTACTTTTTTGTCCCCTATTCTTGAGTGATCATTCTCAAGCGTGAATCCAGCTTTGCATCTGATGGTGTAGGGGTTTTCCGAGCAGTTGATATAAAAGGGACAGCTGGAAAACGTTCTCGAAGTAGACCATTTTCATTAATTCAGTTGTCGAATTTGCCTTTTCCATCACCGGTATCATTTTGCTCAGAAACGAGATTCGGTAGTGAATTTTAACGGTCTTGATTACTTCTTAATCCAGTGGTTGGATTATAGAAGTATAGTACGATAGAAGGAGCTTCAGGCTCATGTTGCGCAGCTGCATAATTTTACGTGATCAAACATTATCTACCAAAATTGTTTTCCTTCTTTTTTCATCATCTCGTTAATGTAAATTGACGAAGTAAACGATTTTCATTAGTTCAATTATCGAATTTACCTGTTCCATCACTGGGAACATTTTGTTCAGAAACTGGATTCAGTAGTGAATTTTAACGGCCTTGTTTACTCCTTGATTCAGTGGCTGGATTATGGAAGTATAATACGGTAGAGGGAGCTTTAAGCTCACTTTTCTCAGCTGTATGATTCAATGTAATCAAATATAATCTACCATTTTTTTCTTATATTTTCATCATTTTTTCATCATCTTTTTTCTAACCATAGTGAGGAAATAGTGAATATCGTCCAGGTTTTTTAATTTTATTTATATTGCTGATGCAATGTTAGCTTCATATTTTTGAAACATCATGGTTTTTCACTTGCGATATTTATGTGTCGATTCAATATTTTCAATGTCATACTTACGTCTGTAGCATAGTATAATTTTTGTTTCAGATAAATCTTATTATATGTCACGATATTTATTTTTACTGGCAATTTTTTTCAGTATGAGTGAGTATTTTTTATAGCTTTCTAAACTTTGATTTTATATTAAATATAATGCACTATTATCTTACATTTTTATGCTGCCAAAAAATAATCACAAAAATGTTAAAAACGTTGTTATTAATTAAAAAAATCATTTTCTGAGGAAAGTTTTCCTCTTTTTACTAATTATCTTTGATTATGTGATTGTTTATTAACAAACCAAAATATTTCAGAAAATTGACGTAAAGTTCCATATATGTATATATGTATAGAAAAATGTATTACAAAAAGTATTTTTAAAACCAATATTAAAAGTAAATTTAGAATTCGGTTGTAATATACATTCATTATCTATTAAAATAAAAATATTCATTTATATTTTTGTAGATATAGAAGTAGAAGCGAGCAATACCCAAATAAGAATTTATTATTTTGAAAATGGCATAGCAAAGAATAAATTTTAAACACAAATTGGACTATTTTAAATTTAGCATAAGCTTAAATCCGAAACTCAGAAAGAATTCATTAGTATATTTTTAAATATATATCTTCAGTAATAAATATGGTAACAATTCTGTGGAAGAGTTTATGCCATTTGATAGTAATTATGAATCGTAAACTTTAATAATTTTGCCTTGTGGGAATTTAAGATATAAAAGTTTCAGTTAAATCGTAAAGAACGATAACAATTAAAAAGTACGTGAATATGTTTCTGAATAAATTCACATGCAATCAATACAAGTTCTTTTTCTAAAGGTAAAGATTAAAATATTTTGAATTGGAAATTTGAAAATTTGTTTGCATAGTACAAGTAATGAAACTCACAATTCTTTTAAAACAGTAGGTTATATGAAAAGAAATGTATTTTAAAATACAGATATCAGTTAATTGTTATCAGTCTTCACTACATCTTAATTATTATGTTAAGTGTAATACATATCATGTTTTATTTAAAAATGGGATGTTGATTTCTAATTTTGGAAATGGAAGCAATCTAAATGCAACCGACTTTTTTTTGGGGGAGGGGGGAGGTTAAAACTAATTTTTTAAATGTTTTAATATAATATTTGATCAAAATAGCGTTTGAATTAAAAATAAAATTATATAATCAGAAAAAAACCCTACTATTACAAGACTATTTGTAATAATAATAACAAAAATAATAAATTTATGCTATAATCACTTGTCTGTGATGAGCGAAAGTCAAAAAAATTTTCTGATTTACTTTTTTCTGCTGTTTGCGGAAACTATATTAAATTTTTTTATCACATGCATTTTTGGCAAAATCAAGATTATTTTTCTGATCCATTTAATCACAAATATGTACAAAATTGTATTTAGTAAATTAGAAGATTCAATAAGGGCAATTAAATTGTAATATATTAACAGTAATATAGGGAAAAATGCTCTTACCTTATTTAAAAATAATGCCACAAGCAGTGACGAAAGTAAAACGTTCTGAAGAAAATGTGTGTCGGGGAGGGGGGAAGGATATTTTTATCGTTGATTTTAACAGCAGGATTGACTTTATGGTAATTATGACAAACACGACAAAATAATAAAATTTAAATTCAGCTAAATTTTTAACATTAATTAAATAAAACTGTTCTATACATTCTATATATCTGAAACTTTCTCCATCATAATAATAAAAATCTATAAAACTCAGTCCACCATGATACAACGAGTTTCAGTCGCAACCATTGCTCGTCGTGTTTTTTTTTTTATTTACCTTTTGTACATGGAGCAACGTTTTCCATATTAAATTATTAGAAAAGGTTTCCATTTAGAAATTTTAATTTCTCATTTAACTGTGTTTACAAACTATTGTAAAACAAATGACATATCTGGATGCTATATTGGTATTTTATACATATTTTTATTTGACAGTGTGTTTATATCATCAGAAGACTAAGAGATAAACGCCGTAATCTCTATTTTGAATTACCCAGAATTTTTATCTTAAAAAATACACACATAATTGAAGGGATATTAAATAACAAAATAACTTCACCACATAAAGGTTTAGAGTAGGTTCAAATCGAGAACATCACAAATGAGCTGTTAAACACGAAGTATATCAATAAATAAGCAGAAAAAATTGATAGGTTAACAGTATACAAAATGGTCTTATGCCAAGAAGAACAATGCCATAAAGAAGTAATTACTTAAAAATATCGTTTCAACGAATCACTGGAGTCCACTGATTTTTCGATATATTAAAAAAATTATTAAAGTTTGTATTTTTATAACGAAATAGCACAATAAAATTATTTTTCAACAATCCAAATAACATTCGCTAAACTGAAAAAATCATTAAAGTGTTATTCCCTACAGTGATATTGAAAATTAGAATATTTTAGAAAGGGAAAAGTCGTTCCTGCGTGATTAGCGAGAATTTTTATTGACTATCTCTTTGACCAACTCTCTGTTCACCATGTGAATTAATCTTGGTTACATTAAAAATAAATTTAAAAGAAAAGGTATTTCTGGACTCAATCATGATGCATGGTTTCGTAAAATAATTTCAGCTTCTACTGCATACTTATGCTTGTATTCACCATTTACTTCAACCAAGAAAATTTTGGTCGAATGCTCAAATGAAATTCATGATAACATTTGATTGGATATTGTCAAAGAGACGTCCAATTAGGATTAAAGATGAATACCGTTTGTGCGTTCGGTGGAGAATTTCATTATAACTGATGGTTGAAATAGTTGGTGAATATAACTGTTAGTAAGATGTTTGTCTCCAAACCCAGAAAACTCTCAATTCAAATTCGGATATAAGAAATAAGCATTGCAAAAAAATAAACGGTACAACAGTTAATATTTTCTTAAGAAATTCTAATTCTCCGCCGATCAACTATTGATTAATTTCGAAAAATAAATTAGTGTAACTTGAGTGAAGATGCTATAGTTTTTCATTTAATTGTTATAAAAATCGCCTATTGATTTTGTTTGTCAATGGTTACTTGTTAACGTTTGTTCTCTTATGTACGATTGAAAAAACGTGTTTAGTTTTAAAGGTATTATAGAGCACGTCGAAAATTTTATTTTCGTAAACAAATGCGTTTCGACATCTTACTCCAGGGTTAGGGTAAGATGACTAACAGGAAGTGCCTGGTACCCCCACTGAAGTGAAGAAGCGGAATTCGGTGGCTATTTGGGATTTGCAGAAAGGGAAGTACCACTACTCTCTAAAATCTTCATATTTATTTCTCTACACTGTAAAAAAAAATCTGTGAAGGTACTAAACATTTTCTAGGAAACTGGGATTCCAAGAACTTTTCATGTAACGATAACAGGAAAAATTCATGTAATCGATTCTGAAACTTGAATTTTTGCTGTTACCGTTACAGGAAAAGTTCTTGGAATCCCAGTTTCCTAGAAAAGATTTAGTACCTTTGCAGATTTTTTTTACAGTGTAGTATTTAAACTCTAGTATTTATTTCTTTAGTATTGATTTATGTAGGTAAATAGAGAAGTCACGTAAAAGATTTTGCAAAATTACGAAAAGGGTTAAGATAAAATAGTAATAAGAAAGTAAGACGAAAATCTTTTTAAAAAGAGCGCAAACGGTAATTAATGTATGAATAGGGAACGCTCTTGCTTACAATTGAGTAGCGCGGCATTTTCTTACAAGGTCTACACGCATGAAAATTACGTGATATGGAATCTTCTACGACATGGCATTTAATCTCAAGCTACCCTAAAAACATTATTAATAAATAAACTAAATAAATTTAATGAGTGTTGTGTATTTTATCGATATAAATTTATAGAGTCTATTGTGAATTTTTTCTATAATTTCTCTGTTTTTTAACACTGTCTTTTTTTCTAATCTCTGTCATTCTACATAAGAAAAGAATTAGGATAATGGATCAGTAAATTCTTTGTTATGTGACCAGAAAAATTTTATAAGTTTACTTTCATACCAGTTAGTACTTTTTTTACATGAACGGATTTAAGGCGCGTCAGATAAACATAGGGATATACATAAAAATCTTCATGCATTTATTAGAGTAATACGATTAAAAGTTTATTAAATCCATTAGATTTTTAAAATCACAAGATTTTAAGAAATTCATTTTATTTATAAATATTTTAATAAACAATTTATATTACTTGAGAGAATTATTATAAATTATAAAAAAAAAGTAACAAAACATAGTGAAACACGATTTTAAAATCTATAATATATGAATTTAGATGAAAAAGAGTCGTTTACAGAACTATAATTTAGATTGAAACTAAAACCTTCAGTATTTAGAGTATGCAAAGAGAAAAACTGAATTTAAAAAGCACACGCTTACTAAAAGATAAAAAATATATAATTCAGCTTTTTCTTTTCAGTTCTGTATCTTTTTATTATATGATGATTCATAATACAAGGAACTGAGTAAACTTTTAGAAGAAAAGATGTTATAGGATAAAAGAAACTACAGTTTAGTTTAACAGTATAACGTAAAAATATCTGTAAAAGAACAAGTCTTACTCAAATCCTTTTCAAAATCTATCGTAAGAAATGATGGCCAATGGGAAAAAAACGACAGGTGTTCAGTTTAATTTTTATTTTAGAGTTATTTATTAATTTATTTATTTTTAAGGATTTTTTATTTAAAATATGTGTTTATATTTTGTGTATGTGTAATATTGAGCAAAAATATATGTATGTATTTTAAGAAAGTATCAGTTTATAGTAATTGGTGAACTTTTTATTAATTTTTAGGTAAAACAACCGGCGTTGCACTTAATTTGAAGAATGTTTGCTCTGTGAAAAACTCTATTTTAAAATTAAATATATAGTTTAAACCATACGATAAAAAAGCATTCAAATTGTTATGCACATGAATCAAATGAAAACCCAATATTAAAATACTGTAATAGTATAACCCAATGTAAATCCAATATAAATATACTGTTTAAATTTACATAAACTCATGTGTTAACTCAAATGACGTCATACATTGACCTGATCACGCCCATTATATTTCCATTAGGATGGATTATTCATTTTTTCTTAAATTCGTCAAACTATTTATTTTATTTTTATTTTTCACGTGGGAATCTTGCAATAGGAAAGTTATGGCTCAACATTAGCTCTTTTTAACTTCATCAATATATGTATTTAATTTTCTTTTTTTTTTCGTAAAAATCTTGTAATAGAAAAATTGTTATTGTGATAATAAATTAATTGTAAATTTTGATTTGCTGGTAACTACTGTAAAGAAAAATATTTAACTGTAATAGGACACTGTTGTTAAATTGGTGGTTTTTTATTAGTTAAAAACTAACTATAAATGATTTCGATTCTGGATTATTTTCGTTGTCTTGGTCGAATTTTAATACACATGTATGTAAAGTTTCACAATTCTGGATTCCAAACTGTAGAATTGTTTAGCAATACAGACAGACAGACTAATTTGCATTTTTATTTCATAGATAAAAGATTTATCAAGTTGGTCCAACTATTATTTTTTTTACCACATTTAAAATACTTTCACTTTTATTTGCAAAATTTACATATACATTGCTATTATTTTATCATTTTACACAATAAGTGACATATAGAATTGTCCTTCGTTTTTAAAATACAAGTTGGGAATTGTGTGTCAAATAAGGTAATTAAAATGCATTCTTATTATAAATAATTTTTAAATTTAGTTTTATAATTATTCAAATCTTGTGGAAATAGGGGTGGTCTTATGCAAAAACTGATTAGTATGAAATTTTTTACGGCTATATGCATTAAAATCTGTAATATGAAAATAATGTGACTCCATCTTAAATAGATTTTAAACATTGTAGCAACTTACCTATCACTATGTTTAGATATCATTGAATTAATTCCGAATGCTAGGCATTAATACAGTAAAGAAAACTTTTATTAATATCTATATACGTTTTCATTCTATTTTCATTAAATTTGAAAATACTCCAAAAAATTCTCCAAAGATACTATTTGTCAAATTTCAAATCATTCGATTAAGTAGTTTTTGCATTGTTTTATCCGGACAGCCTTGCCAGGCAGGCAAAAAGGCTTGCCAGGTGACGACTATAAGTGATACATATTTATGTAGTTACAAACGAAAGCAAAATACAGTTTTCCCAGTTAAAATAATATATCTTTATTTAATAACACATAGCGTAGCCATGCGAAGACACTCTCAAGCTAACTTGAAACATATGTATTTTTGAAATATCTAATGTGTATTTTAAATTATTCTTTAATACATATCTATATTTCCGTAGGATATATCACAACAATTTTTAAAGAAGTATGCTTGTACCTTTTTGTCTCCGGTTGCAGTTTTTTTTTCTGAGAAAACCTTCAGTTCTGAACCGGTTACTTATCTAAAAAGTAAATTATAACTGAAATAATTAATTACAAAACAATTTTGTTTTTTGGTTAAACAAAATATTTAATCAAGAACTTTAAAACCAATCACATTTAAACATAAATAAAACGCTTTACGGAATTTTAATACAGAAGTTAAAACCTAATAATATTTAAGAACATACTACTTAATGATACTTTTACACATTGTTTGTTCCATTTATTGGCGATTTTTTAAAATTGTCTTCCTCTTTGTTAGCATGCATGGACACTGTAGGGGTGTGGAAGAAAAGTTCGTTGCCTAAGTAAAATTGAACTTTTAAGATCTGACCTACAAACTGCGCAGGTGATTCTAAATAAAAAAATATATATATATATAAATTAAATAAAATATTTAATTAAAATTTAGATAAATTAAAGTCGAGCCTCGATGCAGGGAGCCTCCATACTCAAAGGGTTAGAAATGCCCTCTTTCTAGGTTAATCAAATCTCCAAAATCCTTTTATCTAGCACTTCAGATAATGTTACAATCTAATTAAATTGATGAATTATTATTAATTATATCATACAATTTTTTTAAACCTATAAGATTGCACTGTAAACAAAATAACTCTCTAATTGACAGAAAAAAGTATCAATTTTGACGCCTTTGGAAAAATTAAATTAATAGAAAATATTTGTAATTTTCCCTTGTGTTTTTCTGTAAACAAATACAGATTTATTTTATAATAATTACAAAATCCAACTTTATTTGCAGTAAAAAACTGTTTCTCTTTAAAACAGATATTTTTTCTGTAAAAAATACATTTTTTTCTGTATAATATTACAGATTTATTTTATAGTGTAAATGGTTTCCTGTTTAATCCCATATTAAAAAAGCAACATGCTTATAAGATTCTCTAGTATATGATTAAATTTAATGTTCAAAATAAGAAACTAATTTGGTGATAAATACAAATTTCATTTAACTTTAGTATTTGAACTGGATTAAATATATTTTTATACTGAAAGAACGCATCCAGATTTTCAGTACAGACATTCTTTTAGAAAATAAGATATTATTTTTGCGTCAAATATATATATTTACCATAAAAAATGTTTCAAAAAGAAAATATTGCACAATTGATATTTTATTTATGACCTGTATATATTTATTTTTGAAACTTATCACAAATTTTTAAAATAAATTCTCTTTACTCTGTTAATCGAAAACAAAATGCTTATGATATTCATTAAGCATGAAATAATATCTCAATAAAGGGTTATCTTTGAATGTAATGATGGATTGCTTGTCCACAAGTGACAACTTCAGAAGTAACACGTAAATATTGTTTCATGGCTCATTTAACGAGCCAAAGTAAAACGTCTAGTTGCGTTAACAGCGTGAATATTATGGGTTTACAACATTTGAGTCTTGGCTTCTATTAATAGGTTGTATTGTTTGATTGTCGGGTGGAACTATTACTTTTTTTAACAGCGTATTTTTATTATTATCTGCATGTAAATATATGCTAATAATATTTATATATGTCTGCACACTTATTATTATGCCATCATTTATGTTTCGGTATTTTGTAGCAATAAATGTTATAAAAGTTTGCCCTGATATCTCTTTTTACCTGTTGCGATTACTTCTATTTAAAGATTTATTTCAATCTAAGCTAAAATAATAATTAGTAAAAATTATAAAGAAACATTTATAAGTACTTTTATTCAATCGACATACGTTTCATCACTAAGATGGCCACATTTGCAAGCTCTTTGTTAATACAAATGTTTTCCAAAAATATATATATATATATATATATATATATATAGTAGGGTCAATTGGAATAATTATGAATGTGCGATAGATTAGAATGAGCTTTGGAGAAGCTCATGTGAAAGCAGCTGATACTAATGTGAAGTTAAAATCAAAGATTTACATTTCTGTCGACGGAATAAAAACATTCTCGCCGTTACTGTTTCACAGTTGGTATCTTTGAACGAGCTTATTAGATTCCTGATTAATTAAAAGTAACAGGTTTTCAGTGAGTGTAAATATTCTTCTTACCCACCCTTAAAAACATTCTAACGGACTTCTAGAAAACAAATCGTGCACGACAGAAAAAATAGTTCCGTGTCATCCTTCTAAAATCTAGTCCCTTTTGCTAGAGAATTCTATTTACCCCTACTAAAATTGAAGGGCCTTTTCCCCTATTTTCTCGTGGCCAAACCTATTTAAAATTTCCTGCAAATAATAGCGAACACAAGAAGTGAGTTTTAATTACTGCAATTATAGTTTATTAATGCATTCTAATTATCAAGCGATACTTTCAAATTTTCTCGCAATGTATCGTTTTATCACCTAGAAATCTAGAGACAAGAAATTCTCGATGATTTCATCTATTAAGTTTATTTTTTTTACCTTATTCGCATAAATCGGAAATCTTATTTTCTAATGGAGGGATTTAAAAAAATTATAACTATTCATTCTAAATGAAGGCGGTATATTTTTTTCTTGCATTAGATAGAATTAAAGTAAATCGCTTTTCCAAACCACTGATTGTTATGTTATAATTACTCGTTATTTCGTCTTAATTTTCAAGCATCACGAGAACCATGTTCACAATTTACTTACTATTTTTGTTATGAGGATAAATATGGAAATTGTTTTCTAAAGACTCGATTTTTTTTTATTTAGACTTCACAAGCAATTATTATTGCTAGAAACTTTTCTGTGTAATAGCAATTTTACAGACTTTATTGGTCTGTTTTTCCAAAGCCATTATACCATTCTTTTTCATTTTCTAAGCATTTCTTTGACATTTAGAGAAAAAGCGTTTCCAACGTCAGATTTCCCAGTATTTGATTGGCTATTACTTGCATCTCGTCGTTCGTTTCAGTCGTCAAAATCACACCGCAAGAAAATAGTCGCTTGCTTTCGAAGCGATTCTCCAGGAGCGATAAGATAACATGAGGATGTTTGGAATTTAAAGCGATTCTTCGTGTAATATCACTTTAATAACATTTTAAGTCATCGTCATTGACGGCAGCTGTTACAGTTTTGCGGTAGATGTTGCTGAATCGTGTGAACACCTATCCTGCTGGAAGTCGTCATTTGCGAAACGTCAGGCATCATCCAAAACGCAAAAAATTCTATGCGGATCCACTCTCAAGCCTACTTGACGGTTTCTGGTCGTAAATTCGGAAACCTTATTTAGTACAACCTTTGAATAAAATGTTTTCAGTCAAATTAATATGTTAGTTTTCCCTGTTTCATTGAACCATTGCTCGCAACTGCGGCATTTTAGAACCCGCATTGCAATTTAATTCCATGTCGTCTCTGTGCCCCCCAATACCTCCTGAAAGTTTATCGGCTTGGTAGTGAAACACACTGCATTAAACGAAAATATTTTTTGTTTAAAATAAAATGTTTTTAATTAAATTAAAATATTTTTAATTAAAATAAAATATTTTAATTTAATAATTTTGATCCTATATTGTAGGTGTAAAAAAAAGATAGGATCAATGTCGCTAAATGTGACGATCCAGAAATGCGACAAAGCTTTTTTGCCTAAACTCCTAAGGCAAGAAATGCATACAACTGTGACATAAAATCAAACATCTTCATTTCAAGAGCAAAATGAAATATACATCACTGCATTTAAAATCTCTCATTTCAGTTATTAATTACGTCATTAATTATCATTGTGATATCAGTTCACAAAAACGGAAAAAATACTCGAAATCAAAATTACCAATTCGTTTTGTATCTTTGAATGACATGTATTTTCTACGACGGTAGGCCATTGAAGATCATTGCCATGTACAATAAAATGAAGGCTGGATAAATTGAATTCTTCTTCTTAAATTTTCATCGCATTATAGGGTCTAATTGTTTGATAGTTCTTATGGGGATGAATTTGTTCCTTAAAATGTGGAGAGATTTTCAATCAATCTTTTATCACGTGATATTTTAATAAGTTATAATTACAGCAGAAAATTTGATTAAAAATAAATTTGAATAAATGAATTATCATTCAATGTTGGTGTTTTTTTTAAAATTAAATATCAAAGTGAGTTTCTTAAAGTTTAAGTCACAATACCCTACGTTGTTCATGCCATTACCTGTAAAGATTTCGATAGGATTTACATTTAGGGTTTACATTTTCAAAAATAGTCCAGCATTTTTTTCAAATAGATCCCATCCCGCTATTTGCGAGCACCTATATTTTGAAATCGGTTGTAATAGGTATGGTAGATTACCCGTCGAGGGCTGGTTTACTCCATTGCGATCGCTCACTTTGAAAAACGTTCGTCCTAACCCTAGTGAAAATTGTTTGTTTCAAAAAAAGTACAGGGTGATTATAATTAAAGTCCGAGTTTCAATCCACTCGCAAATCCACTCGCAAATCCATTCGCAACGAATCCAGTACCACTTCATCCTGCAAAGGTCACTGTGTGGTGCGGATTTACGGCATCATTTATCATATGGACGTATTTTTTCGAGGAGATAGTGCTTTAGGTCCTGTTACCGTTACCGTCAATGGTCAGCGCTATGAGTCTCTTTTGCTTAATGACGTCATTCCAGCTCTGCGACAGCGTGAAAGTCTGGATAGTATCATTTTTATGCAAGATGGCGCTCCTCCGCACATTGCAAATCGAGTGAAGCAGTTGTTGAGGCGGCATTTCGGAAATGCTAGAATTATCAGTCGTCATTTCCCTACAGCCTGGCCGACCCGATCACCTGATCTTAATTCGTGTGATTTCTGGCTGTGGGGTTATCTGAAAGATATTGTGTTCAGTACTCCGATTGCCAACGTAGCTGAATTAAAGACACGCATTGCGCAACACATTCTGAACTTGACCCCGGATACACTTCGATCGGTTGTGGAACATGCTGTTTCCCGATTTAATCTTGTTGCACACGACGGTGGACAGCATATTGAACATGTTTTGCGCCAGTCTCGCCAAACTTAAAAACCGATTGGATGGATGCTTTTTATGCGGTTTTTGGCCTCGGGACAATTAAAACCGGTTAGATGGATGCTTTTTATGCGGTTTTTGGCCTCAGGACAATTAAAAACCGGTTAGATGGATCCTTTTTATTCGGTTTTTGGCCTCAGAACAATTAAAAACTGATTTTTCTCATCCGATGTGGTACGACCTTGCCGTGGTGGACGGGCTTACGTAACTAACAGTATCACACGCGTACAGTCATGCACACTGAACAATACAGTTGGTTTATATCGTGCAACTTACGACTTAGCCGTTGTTTTACGATTTGTCCTTTGTAGTCGAAATTCTGACGCTTACAGAGCCATCTGTCGCTAAAATTTGGAATTTTTTTGGTTCATGTTCTTTCCCCCTTCTTCAATAATACGCTGCTAAATTTTGACGCCATTCTAACGAGTGGTTCGCTTTTCAGAGCGTTTTGAAACTCGGACTTTAATTATAATTACCCTGTATATAGCTTTAACTGTTACTGATTAGTTTTTTTCTTTGTTGTTTAAATAATATTTTGTACAGATGGTGCATTAAGGGTAGCTTGGTGAAATGTTTTATAATTGAGACAGTGATATGGAAAAGGTAGTAAGCCAAGAAAACCTATTTTTACAGGCCTACAAAAATTGGTTTTACACAGTTTACAATATTTTATTCACAAAAATAAGCGCGTGAAATGAATGTATAGATATCTAAAATTTGCAAACTTTTTTTTCAAGCAACATGCTTATTTAAAAAAAAAATACTTTACTACTTCTTTTATTAAAAATCTCAAAATAGATTTTTCTTGACTTACTGCTTTTTCCAATGTCAATTCCACAATTGTATTTTAAATTTTTTATTGTATTTTAAATTTTTTATAAATATTATTTTTTTTGTATTCAAATTTGTTTTGTTTTATTTATTTTAGTATTTTAAATAAAAAGAGTTGAATTAATATACCGGGTAGTTATGATTAAAGTTACCCTCTTTAGACCTATGTAGATTCCGTTCTGATAGATATCCAAGAAAATGCGTGTATATACATTATATGGAACACGCGGCAAAGAGATCTACGAGTAAAAAATAGCAGTTAAAATATTTTCAGTTATAAAATAATAAAATTAAATCAAAGTTTTATAATATTATAAAATTTAGATGAACTGGCTTGCATAAAATACACCGTTACACTTTTGTACTTTGGAAACTCGTTTAGTTTTAATTGCAGTTAAATGAGACAAAATTGAACTAAATATGACGTTGATACAATTTCGCATAGATTGAAAAATATATTTATATTTCTTTAAAAAATAAGTTTCTATTAAAAAAAATAATAATAAATCCTTTTTTAAAACTTTTGGCACTTTATGTTTAATAAAATGTGAAAGAATGGTAATAAAAGAAATACTGAAGATAATGGAGCATTCGAACGTCAGATAAACGTAAAAATATCAAACAAAGTCATTAAAAATTACTTTAATCTTTAAAGATTTTATAAATTTTCAATGACCAATTTCGAAAATGAATAAGCTATTAATATACAAAAATGAACCTATACTTAATATATATATATATATTCATTGTAAATTTTAGTGTATTTTTTCTGTTTTTCTGCTTTTTTATTATTTTTTAAATCAAATTCTCTGATCCATCAAGCGTAACATCACAATAAATCATATTGATTGAGCAGTCCCCCTTTCTTATGCCAATGTCTCCAATTTCACATAATAGATATGATTTTTTTCAAAGCATCAGAATCTGTCATCACAATCCTCTAGAGTAGAATTTTTATGAGAAACTATATTTATGTATAACGAAAGTGATTTCACATAAGATGATACCTGATAAAAGATGCTTGATAAAGTATTTGTTATACAAAATTTCTTTAAATCACAAATTTTATACATATCTGCAAACTTTAGTATACCATATATGGAAAAGAGAATAAAAATTCTAACCTAAGATTTGATGAATTCATAATATTTTTTTACCCAAGTACACTTCTAGACAAAAATACCGATAATAGGTTTAAAAACTTTGCTATTTTACTTTTTTTCATATTTATTCGGTGATACACACATTATTTAAAAAGATAATAATAAAAAAAATAAAAATAAAAATACCACTCTGCCCGACTAATCTGGTAAAAGTAAGACCTACTAAACAGGTAATCTGATAAAACCTAGCATAACCTTCTAAGTCCTTATGTCGCCTATAGAAAACACTAAAAATCACTCTTTAAATTAATTTAAATCCTTTCAGAGTTGTTAAAACTACTTCTATACCTTTTTAATAAATGCGTGCCGATCGTAAGTATCGATATATAGACTTCTACATCTTTGGAGATATTTCGTAATAATTTTAAAGTAAATTTTGTATTCTTTCGTAAAATTTGTCTGAGGACTGAGGTGGATAAGTAAATTAACAAAATATACTTATCCTAAAGAATTTCGACAGCGTCAAAATTTACAGTCTTTAAAAGTGTCTGTATATAATAATTTTAATCTTTAAAGATTTTATAATTTTTCAATGACTAATTCCAAAAATGAATTAGTTATTAATATAGAAAAAATAACCTATACTTTAAAAAAATAATATTCATTGTAAATTTTATTGTAATTTTTCAATCTGTTTTTCTGCTTTTTTTTGTAATTTTTTAAATCAAATTCTCTGGCCTATCAAGGGGAACATCACAATCAATCATGCTGATTGAGCTATTCCCCATTCTTATGTCAATGTGCCCAATTTCACAAAATTTTTCAAAGCATAATAATCTGTCATCATGATCGTCTAGTGTAGAATCTTTGTGTAAAACTATTTTCGTGGTGTAAATAATAATAACGGAAGGAATTTCACATAAGAATGATGTATGATAAAAGATGTTTGATAAAGTGTTTGTTATTCAAAATTTCTTTCGATCGCAATTTTTATACATATCTGCAAACTATGGAAAAGAAGAATAATAAGTCCACTGAAGTTTTGGTGAATTTTATAATATCTTTTTATCCAATAAATTTCTAGAAACAAATACTGATAATAATTATAATAGTTTAGCGGTTTTATTTTTTAAAATTTATTTAAAGATAAACACCTTACTTTGAAATAAAAATTACAAAATGACCACTTTGCCCGACTGCGCTCCGAAGAGTCGCCAGCATACGTATATGAACAAAACATAATTACCTCAAAGAATTTTGAGAGTTTCAAAATTAAAATTTTTTTAAATTGTCTAGATCTAATAGAAACAAAAATGTTTGTTTATGAAATTACCATATATAACTTTCTTTAAAAGCACGTCTTTTTTTTTATATTTAAGTATTTAGTATATACAATGCGCATCCCATTTTTGTGAAAATTTTGTTTGAGACATCTGCGAAAAAAAAAAAACTAGTCTTTGGGGGGGGGGGGGGAAGGAGGGGGCATCGTAATACTTACCCACCAAGGATATGTATAATATAAAATATGAAAATAAACCGTGTTTAAACTACTTATAGAATGCATCGAAATTCCAAAACAAAGTTTAAACTTAAATTTAAATAGTTTTGATTTACATAATAATGCTCTATTAATGAATTTCTGATGAGCCAATTTCGACAAATTATAGAACGCCAAAATACTCAAGTAGTACCGGATTTCGTAAAAGAAATATCCTTATAACTCCAAAAATAATAATTATATTAACTAACAATTTACTGCGTCAAATTAAGCGTTTCATTTCCAATTAAATATATCTTTCAATTGAAATTTGAATGAAATACAGGACCATGAAAAATCGAGAAATGTGGAAAACAGAATTACACATATCTCAGCAACTAATAATCCGATTGACTTTGTTTTTTATGGAAAAATTATGTTATTTTATTGCCTTTTAAATCCACTCCTTAAAATGAGAAGTTTTGAAAAGTTTTATGTATCTTAAATCAGAACGAATTTTTCGAGAGTCCGAAAAAAATAGTTCCGTATAATCGAGGTTACTGATATTAAATAGGATTCGTCTCATTTTTATATAATAAGTACGTGCAAAATTTCAAGTCTCTATCTTAATTTGTTCGGGAGATAGAGCGTTTACAGACAGACAGGCGGACCGACGGCAAATTAAAAAAAAAATGTTTTTCGGAATCTCTAGTGCCTGAAACGTGTAAATCCATCAAAAACAATTTTCGATTTTCAAAACGATTGCAAGACTTACCCTGTACTACGTATGATGGGTAAGTAATAAAGTATAGAGCGTTCAAAAATATAATACTTTCTTTGTATGTAATAGCTTGTGTTATTGAGCTTGTAACGCATGTTCTTTCTAACAAACAATTATCATGAATAGTTATGTATAAAAAGGAGAGGACTGATAATGTAGCGAAAAGTTTTGCAAGTGAATTAATGGAAATTGAGGTCCAAGGTGGCATCTGTTGTCTGGACCGGATCGAAACTGGACCTGATTCACGTCGGGAAAACTTTCATCTGTAAAAACAAATACGTAGATGGTTTTTCCCTTATTTAAGAGAAAGATTTTGCACGAATAAGGTTTTGAAATAAGGAGGTCTTTATGTTCAAATTTACTGACAGAAGGGTATCCGGGTAGTAATCAAATACTGTGAGATGGACACAATGATTTTTTATATTTTCACATGGCGTAATTGTAAGGTCGGACAATCACCGGGATAAAATTCCACTAGTAAAAATAAATGGATATTTTCTTCTTAATTAATGAGAAAAATTTTGCATGAGTAAACCGTTTAAATAAAGCTGAAATAAGCCCATCTCACTGCACGGTTTTTCAGCAAACTTCAGACTCTGTTAGTTTTTAATATGACTTGTTTTTTACATTATGGTGTAAATCGTCCCACAGGTGACACTGCTATGCTGCATTTTTCATTGTTTCTACAATACCTCTATCGCAAAAACTAATGCACAGAATTATAGCAAACTTCAGACTCAGTTAGATGTTAATACAAGTTGTTCTAAATTAAGTTTTCATTTTAATTACCCAAAAAGGAGCGCTGCTATGCTGGATTTTGCTTGATTTATATGATTTTAGCGATAGTTATAACTCAAGTACTAATGCGCGGAAATTCATATCATTAGAATCCCAATGATGGGCATAGATTGTCATTTAATTTTGGTACTGTGATAGATAATTTTGAAGTAGCAACAGATATAAGATAAAAGAAAATATTTGGGATTGACACATCTGACAATTTTGTAAAGGAAATGAAAGCACAAATCTGTATGCTCAATAAGTTTTTCGTTTCTGGAATTATTTATTAATTTCATATCAATATGGATGGAAGAATGTCATTTTTGACAGAATTTGTAGCAACCACACTGTTTTCTTTAGTTTTATTAGAACTGCGATACGTTCTCTATCGGATGCAAAAGTGGAAACACTCTATTACTTTTGATCAGTAAGCACATGCACTGGGATAAATCCCCTGCCCCCGCAAACACATTTTTTTACCAAAATTTATTATTATTATTATTATTATTTTAAAAAGCTTATGATCTGTCTTGTACTTAAAAAAATCAAAATCAAGAAGGAGTGGGTGAAGGGAATGTCTCTTCTTTGTTCGTTTGGAATGAAAAAATATGCCTCTTGAAATTAAATAATACTGCGTATGTAAAAACGTTTTATTTCGAGACGTTCATTATTTACACGATAATACAAATTAAAATAATTCTAATAAAAAAGTAACATAAAAGCTATTTATATATATTCAGGAAAGGATATGAAATACACATGAATTTGGTGAAATAATTCACCAAATTCATATTAGTTGATATATTATCAATGAACTCATTCTATATAATAATGTTATATAGAACAATTAACACTAATACTATATAACGCAGTGCACAGCTTATACTGTATAAGTGTTAACTAATACGATAGTGTTACAAAATCCGAAAATAAATGAAAAAAAAAAGACAATTGTTTCCCTAAAAATTATTAGCTAAAATTCAAACATTTTAAAATATACTAGATTTGTTTTTAAAACAGCATTTAGCCGAAAATATAACAATCGGGGAGAGAATTTTCCTACTCGTGTTTTAATATTACAAAAATAAGCGCTTGCTTGCTATTTAAATAGAACAATTTATAAGCACGCTAATGTACTTGGAAAAAATTGGAAAAAGTATTTGAAAAAATTAATACTCGTTTTAATATTCGTTTATTGCATAAGTATCATAGATGTGTTAGGGATTTAAAAAATTTCAAAGCAATTTAAACAAATTATTTTTTGATAAACTTATATTTGACTGGGCTTCTCTCTCCTTTGGCTCTTGCAATCAAGTATTAACGCATTTTCTGTATTATAATTGACCGAATGTTTCTTAGTGTGACGTATTTGCGGCAACACTATAATATTTTGTGAGAAAAGATGCGAAATTTATCCTCATCATTCTTCAATAAATATTCGTACAATAAATTAAAAAAAAGGAAAATAAGAGAAATTATCTTCAAAGATTTCGTAAAAATTAGACTTTATAATTCAAAATTACATGATAAAAATATCTTTTATAAATTACATGCTAAAATAAAGTTTTATTCTTATATATATATATGGAAACGAGATTTTCTTTCAAAGAACCAGAATATGATAGTGGAAATATTTAGTAGCAATAAAAGTAATAGACTAGCAAGTTTTGTAAAAAAAATGGAAGAAAAAACTGTTGTATTTAAGTCATAATAATATTTTCTGAACTTTATGGGAAATTCATTACGATTAATTATAATTTTGAAATGTAGAAAAACCTTTTTTTCTTAATTAAAAAAAAAACGTCTATAAATAAATGACAAAAGCAGTATCTAAACATTTTTACAGCAATTTCACGCCTGTTTCATTATTTATAAACAACTTCTAACCATTCACGCGGTAAGAAAATTTCAACATTTTCCACCTCAGGTTTTTAAAAATGTATTTCGCTGAAAATTTTACACATCAGTAAATTTTGTAAAATAGTGAATTCATAATAAATTTAGATAAGCATGTATAATGAGCAAAAGGTATTTATAAGAAATATTCCCTTTTTAATGTAATAAGAGGCACATTTTGTTACAAGTTTTAATGTGTTTCCTTATATTATTTTTTTTTATATAAGTCTAACGGTAGATTTTGCGTGTTTTATTCGAATGCTAGAAAAACCTCGCCCGTTTCGGGGTTAGTTTTTCCAAATGTATTTCTTTAGTTATATTGAATTAAACAGCGTAATCTTGAGAGGCTATGTCTGCTGTTGTCTTAAATATTTCATGCGATGATTTTTATTTAAGAATTTATACTGACCAATGAAGTTAACTCTTTCGACCAATATTTTACTTTACACTTTTGGGAAAAAAATACTTTTCAGCAAACAAAGTTAAAAGTAGCTATCGAAATCACAGAAGTTACAGTTTACTGAAATTTAACGAATATGTTCTTTTGAAAAACCTAACGAATGTAGTGATGTTGCGTATTTTTTAAATAACAACAGTCTAAGGAAGAATTTTTAAAGACCTTTGGAAAATGTCGCATTAAAACCAAATTAAACATACATAAAAAAATAGTATTTAAAAAAAATCTTTCATCATAAATTACTAATTCGGAAACGGAGTCCCTAATTTCAATTTGAATAGTGAAAAATGTGTCTAGAGTAAGAGAAACGCCACCGGTGGTTTATAATTAAGGAAACTTTATTATTATTATTACTTAAAGCTGAAAAATAATGATTATACAAAAGTGATTATAATTACACCTAAATATGTTTACGAGCTTTTTACGTATCGGCCAAGACATTAGTTGTAGTTCAAAGCATTTTAAAAATAATGAATGTACTTGTGACTGCCAGTTCGGAAATGATTAAATCAATCATTTATAGGAAATCAGGGTCCAAAGCCGATTTTGAGTAATAAATTCATAGTGTCCTATCTTAACTCCATGTTTGTTTTTAACTGTACTATTAATGATTGATATTGTAAAAATATTTTCAGTAGTTATTTTAGGTCTCTGTGAAACAAACTAGGATTATTTGCTCCCGATTTCTCGATCCCGCTGCCATTTTTTTTCGTTTAGCGATATTTAATTATATGCAGTTTGTTTAATGTGGTTTCTTATACCTGTTGACATGTGTCCCACTGAAAAATTAAAGTTAATGCGTAATTACAACAATGAGTAATGATTCGCAATGAATCATTATTTGCAAAAGGTATACTATATCAAATCAGTAAAGCATTACCCATCAATTATAATAAATTGAAAAATTTATCTGCAATCGTAAGGGTTTTATACAAAAAAAGATAAATATAAAAAAAAAGTTTAATAATTAACTTTTTATTATAATTCATTTTTTAAAATTAAACTGTATCATAATAATAAAAAAATAATTCAATAATATTGAATTTTAAATATCTTTGCATTAATTTTTGAGGTATTATTCTCGAAGTTATCCTTTCTGTAAACAGAGGGCTTTTGCGGTTAAAAATTGTTTAAATTATCTTTTTTCAAAAAAGGAGTAATATACCTATGAAAATGATTAAAAAAAAAACACTTTTTGGAATTCACTCCGACAGTATACATTTTAAATTTGATTTAGAACAGTATTTTTCTTAGAAAGAAAAACATTCATTTATTAATAGACAGAATAAATAAATTTTATATTAAATTTTCTAAAATTTTACATTAATGTATCGCCAGTGTATTATGTGGGTTTTGTGTGAGTAATTTATGTAGAAAGAAAAGTATACTTCATTTATAGACAGAGTAGATACATTTTGTATTATACTTTCTTCAATGGTACTTACAAGTACCATCAGATGATAAAGAGTTAATGTAAATATATATATAACTCTTTACTTTATAAAATTAGTTAATGACACTATTGGATATTAATAAGCATTTTAATTGAGAAACAATGCGTCACTCTAAAACATACTCTTGAATGAAAGCAATTATGCAGTCGATGTTTAAAACTCCATCACAACTTATTGTTTTAAATACTAGGGGGGGGCCCGCCCCCCTCGCCAACCCCCCGCGTAATCGCTTCGCGATTCCAAATTATTGGTTACCCCTGCTTGCTGCGCTCGCCAATACCCCATGGTATGAATAAGCAGTTGCAGACCTTTCAAATGATGTGTCACACGACTGGTGTTGTAAAGAAATTAAAAATGTGCCCCCCTGGGGGGCAGAGTGGGAGGCGACACAAAAGACATCCATAATATTAATAAGCAGCTGCAGACCTCTCAAATGATATGTCACACGACTGGTGTTGTAAAGAAATTAAAAATGTGCCCCCCTGGGGAACAGAGTGGGGGTGACACACAAGACATCCATAAAATGAATAAACAGTTGCAGACCTTTCAAATGATGTGTCACACAATTGGTGTTGTAAAGAAATTACAAAATGCGCCCCCTCTGAGGGCAGAGGGGGGGGGGTTACACACAAGATATCCATAATATGAATAAGCAGTTGCAGAACTCTCAAATGATGTGTCACACAATTGGTGTTGTAAATAAATTAAAAATGTGCCCCCCTGGGGGGCAAAGTGGGGGATGACACACAACACATCCATAATATGAATAAGCAGTTGCAGACCTTTCAAATAATGTGTCACACAACTGGTGTTGTAAAGAAATTAAAAATGTGACCCCCCCCCTGGGGAGAGCAGAGTGTGGGGGTGACACACAAGACATCCATAAGATGAATAAGCAGTTGCAGACCTTTCAAATCTTGTGTAACACGACTGGTGTTGTAAAGAAATTAAAAATGTGTCCCCCCTGGGGAGCAGAGTGGGGGATAACACACAAGACATCCATTATATGAATAAGCAGTTGCAAACCTTTCAAATGATGTATCAAACGACTGGTGTTGTAAAGAAATTAAAAATTTGGCGAAATATTACAGTTATCGCCAAGTTGGCGTCACTTTTGATAACTAACTTTGGTCGCCAAATTTGGCGATATATCGCCAAGTTGGCGACAAACTTGGCGATTGTTGGCGATGGTAACCTTTCCTCTCTTTATGGTAACCCATACGGCGACGCATAGACGGAGCCCTTTCCTGATTGGTCTATTCGGCTCATGGAAGGAGTGGACAACCCGGATTCGTTAGTTCCGGAAATCTTCCACATCAGCATCATTCCAGGAGTCATTCCTTTTAAGGCTAGTTTTTTTTTACTATAGAAGGATTTCAAAAACTAATTGAAAGCATGCGAAACGACGCTATAAATAGAATGCGTGGGTGAAGAATTTGCGCTTGAGGCTTTACACAAATACCGCTATTTATCCGCTGGAAGAAAACAGCCGTTTAACATTCTACGATCTTTTGTCCCATAAGTTGTAGCTGCTATAGAAACGTGAAGTTCATAATTACACATTCATTAATTAGGCGCAAATTTCAGTGACTTTTAATCATAAGTGATAGCTTTAGGGATAGTTAAAACATTACGTATACAAAAGTTTAAGGAAACATCCCAGAGAGTTGAAATAAATTTTAGGTTATTGTTATATACACTCTGTAAAATAAATTAAATTTTCTTTAATAAAAGAAAATCACTATCTTTAATAACTTTATTTTATAATTATACCAATACGTTTGTATGTATGTGTCATATTTGGCATATAAATATACTTCATAAAATGCCGTGTATTAGTTATTTAAATGTTTTATATATTTAATCTGTTTAGGTGAATTCCATGAAAATGCGACATGGACATCATTTTTTAAATTTGAACTAAATTAGCATTTTTTTGTTCCAATTGATAGAAAATAAGTCAAATTTTATGAAAATAACAAGATATAATAAGATAAATGTAAAAATAAATTTTTATAGTTAATTATTACCAAGACTAACTTTGAAATCAAAAATCTGCTATTTTTATCTCTAGTTTAATGTCTCTTGAAGCATTTAAATATCACATAGATTTTTGAAACAAATATATCTTTTTAAAAAATGACTAACAGTATGTTTAAAAACACCAAAGTTTTTACCTGAAATATTTTAATTATTTTGATATTGCCCCGAAACTTTATATTAGTCTTCATGTCATGTCTGTCACAGAAAATGTCGATTTTTTTATTTTCAAGAAAATCTACTTGATAAAAATTATTAACACTTTATTTTCTCTTTTTATATGTCAAAAGGAACAGCTCATAAAAAAATTGAAAGATAAATTTAAAATCTGAGTGAAATATAAAGCATTACATTTTGTCATGTCTGTCACATTTGTCATGTCTGTCACGCTAGTCTTGTCTGTCACAATTAGTTTTTCAAGCAACTTTAACTTAATCTCTTTCCTAGAAAGTTATTTTTGTAATTTTTAGGTGCGTTCGTAATTATGTAAATGCGTAGCACCTATTGTTGTCGCTCAGTCCGTCTGTCCGTCCGTCCGTCTGTCTGTCTGTCCGTCCGCATATAACAACGCAAAAACTGTCCAACCGAATCGTTTGAAATTTAAAATTTATAATTATTACATAATTTTGTTGAGTCATTTCAAATTTTATGAAAATCAGATGGATAGATCAATTACAGGGACACTCAAAAGTATTTCATTACATTACGTCAATGGGAAAAAAAAGTTTCAAATGCATTTTAATCGTTTGAAATTTAAAACGTTTAATTATTACATAATTTTGTCGAGTCATTTCAAATGTTATGAAAATCGGATGCATAGATCAGTTACAGGGGCAATCAAAAGTATTCCGTTACATTACGATCAATGGTGAAAAATGTTTCAAATGCATTTTAATGGTGTTACACTCATTTGAACATAATATAATTGACATGAATCTATGATGTATGTACTAAAATCTACATTGTACAATCTGGGATGCAGAGAATATTTATTATTAAATTACATAGGGCCACACAAATGTATTCCACTAAATAATGTTATACGGGGAAACATTGTTCGGGGCGTGTTTTAATTATATTAACCTATTTCACATTTTATGAATAAGATATACATTAATGAAGTATGATAAAAATTACTCCCTGCATATTTACAGGAACACAAAGATTTCGACCACTATACTGTATCCAAAGTACGCTCTACTATATCAGCAAGATCTGAATATTTTAAAACTTATAGTACGAACGCACCATTTGCTACGCTTCACGTGCAATTTCCAACTTGTTTAACTTAGTATTGATGCCAATAATATTTCTTTATAACTCAACTCAACAAAATGCTTAAATTTAGAATGCATGTCATAGTTACCAGATAATTATGTCGATACCAATTTCTTTGTTTCAGATATATTATCTGTCACAATTATTTTTTCAAACAGTTTTGCTTTAATCTTGTGATTTGAAAGTTGTTATTATCTAACTTGGAATTGATGGCTATGGTATTTCTTCATGTGAAACGTACACAATTTAAAGTTTTCTACTATTTAAAAGAAAATCTGCCAAAAAATTTCTGGTACAAATTCATTTCAGTGAAAACTTCCAAGGGATTTTATAAATTTTAATTTTTTTTTTGAGATTTTTTTAACATAATATACCGTTATATCATATTCTAATCTCCAAGTTGTGATAAAATTAAAGAAAGTAATATTTAAGAAAAAAATACTTAAATTCAGAGAAAATTGTACACGTGTCATGTCTGTCACAAAACTTTGTCATGTCTGTCACGCTGATAAATATTTTTTAATATTTTTCTATTTGCAAATTTTTCAATATTTTTCTTTCTGCTTCACATATCCAAGTCTTATTTTGTTTCCTAAAAAATTCTGGACTTGGTATGCATACCAATTAAGAGCAAATGATGATAATATGTGTCTAGTCAAAATCTATGTCTAAATTTTGTCATGTCTGTCACGGCAGGTTTTAACCCTCAATTAAATTAAGTTTTTCCTTGAATTAAAATTTTAGTGTTTTTTTATAGCATAAGGCCTATATTTACATCACCCCATGCATTTTTTTAACTATCAATTAATATTTAGTACTTAAAGATGAACAAAAAAGTTCTCTCAGTCATGTCTGTCACAAAATGGAATTCACCTTTAGTAGAATAAAAATCCCAAATGGTGGCTCTTGTTCCTTAAAAATTGTTGTATTATGATGTAGTAATATTTATTATTATTCATTATTAGAATTATTCACAAAAAATTTACCTTAATATAAGATGCAATTTTTACGCTGTTTTAATTTTTAATTTTTTTATTAATCAAACCTCTGCTGTATTATTGTACAACTGTACAACAACTGTATTACAACTGTAGTATTTCAATGAAATATTAATTGAAAAATTGAAAACAATTAATGAAAACTTCTTGAAGACAGATGTAGAATGTAAATACCTGTGTTATAGTTGGCAAAATTATTCTCTTTGATACGGAAACGGATTTTTTTTTTCATTTTATGAACCAGAAATTTTAATAATAGAAGAAAGTTGAAATTATTTGAAACATCCAGAATATATATGAAATTAGGCAAAATATTTTTTTTTTTTATATTTCATTAAATAGGTTTGGCGCAACTGATAATATCACTTATTTATTTAGTTTTCACACAGTCTTGGAAAAAAAAAGTCAAAACATCGCCTACTAACTCTGCAACAACTTATTTTAGAGAAAAGTAAAGGGTACGAAATGACTGTAAATACAGTCTACTTTTAAAATATGTTTATAACATTTGCTTAGGTGGTCATCTACATATAAAAAAACAAGCTTTCTTTTTCTGAACAGCAATACCCAAATTTTGACACAAAAATTAAATCTACATCCTTCAATTACCCTAATCGAAATTTCCATGAAATTAGCATGATTAGTTTCGGAGAAAAAATTATTTTGTCATGAGCACATTTTACCCGCTGTATTGCAGCCATTGAAACTCTCCAGGCTTGAGAACAGGAGGCGTGACGTCATCAATAACGAAAAGAATTCTCACTAATGTTGAAAAAAAAAAAACCCATGGAGAATTTTGAACAGCAATTCTCATTTATTTTATTTGTGGAATATCTATCATCCTATAAAGCTATTATAGCTATTTAAACTAACTAGTGAGAATTTGGATTCCCCTAAATAAAAATTCAGCCGGATGCGGCATGACAACAGTGTTTCCATTCCGATTTTTTATAGGGGAATTCCAAACTTTCACCAGTTAATTTAAATAGTTATTATAGCTTTATAGGATGACAGCTATTTCACTAATAAAATAAATGATAATTGCTATTCAAAATTCTCTGGTGTGTATTTCAACACTAGTGAGAACTCATTCCATTAGTGATGAAGTATCCTACTCCTGTTTTCAGGTCCTGAGGGTTTCGATGACAACGATTGTATCCAAATTGGAGTTTCGTAATCGATTGTTAAAATGCTACATAATGACTATGTCATTTCTATTAATGTGTTATTTCTTGCCAATAATACCTTTCCACTCTTTCAATATATTTCAACAATTGTCATCCCAAACATTTTAATAAAATGGGTATAATTGCATTTTTTATTTCAAATTATCTGCTTCTCCACATCATAAATGAATCATTAGATCATTATTTCGACGTTTTTATTTCATCATTATTTGAAAATTACTTGGAACAAAAATTAAAAATTGAGAAATTGCGTAAAGCAGATCATAATTAATATACATATATATCTAGAAAAACTGTTGATTCTAATTAATATTGTTTTCGAATACTAATTTCACGATTCATATTGTAAATTTTTTAAATTATAAATTGAATGTATTTACGTTTGGACTTTTCTGTATTATAACTACATAAAAAATTATAACATTTGGTTCTTACTTTCGAATGATATCAAAATAATTAAGAAAATGTAAATTAATACTAGCGTCTCTAAATTTGGAATGTTAATAAATCAAATACTTGTAATTTAAACGATTTGAAATTTCCTTTCTGGGCATATTTTGAACCGAATATTTAAAATGTATATCAAAATTGGATGTCGCGATTGAAAAAAAAATATACATAGCCCCTAAGTAAATTGTATATGTATCATTTATAAATAGGTACCATTTCCAATTATTTGGTACGAATAATTTACTTCTATTGTAATTATTTGCAGAGTTAGGTGATGTTTACTTTTTATCCCACAACTCTATATTTTCAGGACAAATTTCAAAATGAATACAGAAAGTTTTAAAAGTAGGGTTTTATGTATCATGCAGCGTATTCATTTTTTTTTCATAAAATATAAAAGTAAATCAGGTAGAACATTGGATTTTTTTTATTTTTAGAAAGCTTAACCTCTGATAAAAAGTTAATTAAATCCAATTGATTTTTTAAATCATCAGATTTTAAAATATTCACCTTTTATATAAACATTTTAATAACAATTTTAATTTTTCTTAAGAAAGGTGTTATAGTAAAAATAAAACACATTGACATGTTTCGGAACCGTCATAAGTTCCATAGTCATAATATAAATAAAACAAAATTTCAAAATATTTCACGGACAATACAAATGACACGCGACAATGAGATATAAATAACAAAAAACACGCGCTCTATTGCAAAAAATTAAATTAATATAGACCATGATCTAAACTTAACTAAAAATAAAAATTTCAAACAATTTCACGGTTAATACAAATGACACGCGACAAAGAGATATAAAAACACCAAAAAACACGCGCGCTATTGTAAAAAATTAAATTAAAATAAAAATAGACCATGATCAAAGGAAATTCCAATTTGGTTCATCCCATTCAAGCCCTCACGAGGAATTTATTCATTAATTCTAACCATAACTTAGGAATAATAAAAGAAACGGTATCATTGCAAACCAGATTATTACGCGTATAAATTTCAATGGACTCTCTTATAATAGACTTTCGATTACAATTAGATATGAAACATAATTTACTTTGATTAAACAATATTTTTATCTCCTCATTTAAATATGTTCTTGATAAGGCAGTGTTAGTACGTCCAAATTTAATAGCAGATTCGTGCTCCCCTTTTCTAATTCCAAACTTTCTCCCAGTCATGCCTATGTAATAATTTAAGTCACCATTTTCCGTAATGTAAGGTATTTCATAAACTCCAGCAAGATCATCATGTCCAATAGGATCCACTTGCTTATTAAGTAAACATCTTAATTTTGGTGGAGGAGTTGCAATCAAATCAATATTAAACTTTTTTAATTTAAATTTTAATTTCTCAAAACTGCCTTTCAGATATGGAAAAGAAACTCTTTTAAAATTTTTAGAATCACCCCCTTTATTGAATCTTTCAGTTAACCCTGGATATTGTTGTTTAGGCTTACCTTTTCTATAATAATTAATTAATTTATTGATGCTACTTATTTTATACCCATTAGAACCTGCAATCTCACGGATCTTACGCAACTCTTCGTTTAAAAATTCATCAGAACAGACTTTAAACGCTCTATCAACCATGAAACGGAAAGTAGAGAATTTATAACAAAAAGCTGAACAAGCGGAATTTGGAATAATGTGTTGGCTATTAATTTTCTTTCTACAAATTGATCTTTTCAAAGAACCACCCTCCCTAATTAAAAAATTGTCTAAAAACGGTAAACTACAATTCGCTTCTAATTCATAGGTAAATTGAATATTTTTATCTAATTTATTAACTTTATCAACAAAATTAAGGAAAGAATCTACCCCCCATTCCCAAACCAAAAAAACATCATCAACATACCTTTTCCAAAACATAGGAACTTTGTCAAAATTTTCAAAAATTCTTTTTTCATAAGGTCTCATTTTGAATTCCGCGAGGAAACCCGAAATGGGAGAACCAATTGAGCCCCCAACTTAAAACGAAGTTTTAACACACTTTTAAACGAAGACACTTTTAGACACCAAAATTAAGATGTTTACTTAATAAGCAAGTGGATCCTATTGGACATGATGATCTTGCTGGAGTTTATGAAATACCTTACATTACAGAAAATGGTGACTTAAATTATTACATAGGCATGACTGGGAGAAAGTTTGGAATTAGAAAAGGGGAGCACGAATCTGATATTAAATTTGGACGTACTAACACTGCCTTATCAAGAACATATTTAAATGAGGAGATAAAAATATTGTTTAATCAAAGTAAATTATGTTTCATATCTAATTGTAATCGAAAGTCTATTATAAGAGAGTCCATTGAAATTTATACGCGTAATAATCTGGTTTGCAATGATACCTTTTTTTTTATTATTCCTAAGTTATGGTTAGAATTAATGAATAAATTCCTCGTGAGGGCTTGAATGGGATGAACCAAGTTAGAATTTCCTTTGATCATGGTCTATTTTTATTTTAATTTAATTTTTTACAATAGCGCGCGTGTTTTTTGGTGTTTTTATATCTCTTTGTCGCGTGTCATTTGTATTGACCGTGAAATTGTTTGAAATTTTTATTTTTAGTTAAGTTTAGATCATGGTCTATATTAATTTAATTTTTTGCAATAGAGCACGTGTTTTTTGTTATTTATATCTCATTGTCGCGTGTCATTTGTATTGTCCGTGAAATATTTTGAAATTTTGTTTTATTTATATTATGACTATGGAACTTATGACGGTTCCGAAACATGTCAATGTATTTTATTTTTACTATAACACCTTTCTTAAGAAAAATTAAAATTGTTATTAAAATGCTCAACCTCGTATCTTTGCAGAATCTCACACATTTAGACTGCTTAATTGTCACTTCTTTTATTTTTCTTACCTTTTGGGGTGAACAGAAATGTTAGACACTTAAAACGAATGAGAAAAGATTCATTCTTGGTGGAAATACTGAACGCTAAAAGTTACTAGCGGCTCTTTCGAAGAGTGGCGCACTATGAAAAATCACAACTGCGCATGCTTTGGAAGATTCCACTTTTTTAAGCAGGCGTGACAGGTATAGGTGGGCGTTATAGGGTTCTCAGAGTCCTACAGCAGAGCCCTCTACAGTCTAACAGGCAAAGCGTTGAAAAATAAACAAAACTTGTGTTTAATATATTGCCGGAGTGAGAGTGTTTCTCGAATATAAGATTTTTTGTAGGAAATTACATTGAAACATTGTTTCGTATTGAAAAAAGACAAATATATATTTGATGCATTTTTATTATTATTTGCATACTAATATTAAAATAATAAATTTGATTAGTAATAGTAAAATTTCGTCATTTTAATTCTAAACAATATTTCCATCAATAAATTTGAATTTCCAGTTTAGTGGTACATTTTTGCCAGTACTTGGCGAAAAAATGTCCAAGTTGGTATCCAAACAAATTACTCACCATTATTTGACATTGTAGAAAAAGCAGTATTAATAGCAATAAAATAATTATAATAACATTTAAACTCTTAATTAGTTATAACAGTAATTCTTTATACTCTGTAATGATAAAAAAAATCATATGCATCACCAAACTATGCTAATGGAAATTGAAGTTTCACTAATTCTATATGCCAAATAGTTTTTTTTAGCACTTTCCAACAAAGTTGAAAAGTGCTTATGCATTCGGTTTGTCTGGACGCCTGTCCGGATGGCCGTCTGTCCGGATGGCCGTCTGTCTGCGCTCTAACTCCCGTAAATATACTCGGATTGCCATGAAATTTTTATACGTTATTGATGTTTACCCTAGCACGACACCTATCGAAAATGAAGTATCTACCATGATTAGTTTATCTACAGAGAGAATCAAAAGTTTCCCATTACATCACGGCCTATGGGGAAAAAATCGCTTATATATTCGGATTGCCATGAAATTTTAGGACGTTAATGACGTTTACCCTAGCACGAACCCTATTGAAAATGAAGTTTCTACCATGATTAGTTTATCTACAGGGCGAATCAAAAGTTTCCCATTACATTACGGCCTATATGGAAAAATCCTTTCAAAGGAATTTTAAAGAGTTATACCCTATCAAACATATTAAAATATGCATTCTATAAAATATAAGGTGAAAATGTAGCTATTATTCATTTACATGGCCACACAAAAGAATTCCATTAGATAATGGTAAAAGGAGGAATTGTGTGTGACATATTTTAAATATATTAATCTGTTTCATGTATAATAAAATTGATATATGTCACTGAAGCTTAATATAAATTATACGCTACTGTCTTGCATAATATGAAGTACATAGCATTTACAGGGCCATACAAAAGATTGCAAATAGTATATTCTTTCCGAAGTACCGCATATGTGTCCGATAATGGCTGATGGAGGGATGAAATGGATTTTAATTATGATATGCGCCTTTATATTTCACTAAATATATGCACATTATATGGTGTGTATAAATGTTATAGTTGATATACAGGACTACCCAAAAGATCTCACCAACGTTACTGAATATGAGCATAAATTATTTAAACGTGGTTCTTAAATAAGCTATGCATTTTTACGCTGAGCTTCATTTAATTTACTGAGAAATGTTTGCAGAACATAGATAAAAGGATATACAGGGCCACGCAAAGAATTTGGTACATGGACGCCTATGTATGATAAGTTATGAGAATGTGATTTCAGTTGTTTTAAAAGTGTTTTAGTTTACAATAAATTTTAGCCTAATGCTGACGTGTAATAAAGGTACAATGTAAATTACATGGCTGAACAAAAGTATTCAAGTATGTTTCCATCTAATAGTATGAAATGCTGAAAAAGAAATTTCAAGCTACTGGGTATTTTCTTGCTGAACTAAATTTTCCCATTATATCAACTGACATATGAAATACATTTGGGTATATTTGGCTATACACTATTATTTCCCTAAATAACAAAGTTTTGTTAAAGATTTCATTAAGTGTTGGAAAGTGCTTCATAATCTATGCTTAACGCATGATTTTTCTTACTTGTTTTATAATATCTTTGATATAATAATTCCTTCTTCATGAAAAAAGGCTATAAAAAATCTTTCTTTTTCAGGTTTACAGTTTATGTACATGTTGTTATTACATTTCTATAGACTGTTTTTAAAATAGACTGACTTATATCGTACTTTTGTAATAATTTCTAATTCTAAACATTTTAAGCAGCTTAAACCTTCAGCAGATGTATAGTTAAATTTCTCTTAAAGATAAATAATAAAAAAAAAACATATGAAATAATATTGTAATAGAAAAATTACATAACATCAAGATATTGGAATTTATTATTCATAACATTATTTGAAATATCTATATATATATATATATATATCAGGACACAGATGTCATATACGCACCACATTGGCGCGATTTTTTTTTTCTGATGCCAGTTTGGCAAAAACTTCGTTATCAAATATCAGTTATATATCAGTTATATATTTTTTAATCAATAGAGTGCAACAAAATGGCAATTTTGTGCTTCATATGGTAACCCGGTCATTGTTGTTTAGTTATTTATAAATTGCTTATTTACTTTGTATTTCCTTTTATAAATCGATATAAATTGTTTTGTTCTATTATTATTAATTAAACTTGTGTAATTTTTTTTAATTTCCTAATTAAAATAATAGAAAATGGTTAAAAATATATATATATAACTCATATTTGTCAAAATATACATCATGCACGGAAATATATGCGCAGTATGCAAAAATCCGCGAAAATCTCTACGTCATGCGGGGAACGATATGCGCAGTGGCCGATCCCCGCGGGATCAAATTGAGAAAGTGTGATCTCTAGACGCTTGTACCTTTCCCCACCTTCGATATTGGGATTTCTAAATGGACTAGCCCGATAGGTTGTGCGCCACTCTTGGAAAGAGCCGCTAGTCTAAAATCTGAGTAGAACTACAACATAGACGTAGAAGATAATTGGCTATTACAAATCAATTAACGTGACGCATGCGCTACAAAAACTGTTTTGAAACTGCTCCAAAAAAGCGCCCCCTGTATAAGCTACTGTGCTCCACAAAACTTTTACCGAGACTTCTACAAGATAACTAGCCCTTCAATGACAAACTCCCTCTCTATGAGAAAGGATTATTCCGTTTTTTAGCAGGTGGGGAAAGGTAGGAGGGAGTGACAGCGGCACTAGCGGCTCTTTCGAAGAGTGGCGCACTATGAAAAATCACAACTGCGCATGCTTTGGAAGATTCCACTTTTTTAAGCAGGGGTGACAGGTATAGGTGGGCGTTATAGGGTTCTCTGAGTCCTACAGCAGAGCCCTCTACAGTCTAACAGGCAAAGCGTTGAAAAATAAACAAAACTTGTGTTTAATATGTTGCCGGAGTGAGAGTGTTTCTCGAATATAAGATTTTTTGTAGAAAATTACTTTGAAACATTGTTTCGTATTGAAAAAATGTCCAAGTTGGTATCCAAACAAATTACTCACCATTATTTGACATTTCAGAAAAGCAGTATTAATAGCAATAAAATAATTATAATAACATTTAAACACTTAATTAGTTATAACAGTAATTGTTTATACTCTGTAATGATAAAAAAAAAAAAAAAATCATATGCATCACCAAACTGTGCTAATGGAAATTGAAGTTTCACTAATTCTATATGCCAAATACTTTTTTTTTATAATATCTTTGATATAATAATTCCTTCTTCATGAAAAAAGGCTATAATAATCTTTCTTTTTCAAGTTTACAGTTTATGTACATGTTGTTATTACATTTCTATAGACTGTTTTTTAAATAGACTGCCTTATATCGTTCTAATTCTAAACATTTTAAGCAGCTTAACCCTTCAGCAGATGTATACTTAAATTTCACTTAAAGATAAATGAAAAAACATATGAAATAATATTGTAATAGAAAAATTACATAACATCAAGATATTGGAATTTATTATTCATAACATTATTTAAAATATATGTGTATATATATATATCAGGACACAGATGTCATTTACGCACCACACTGGCGCGATTTTTTCTTCTGATGCCAGTTTGGCAAAAACTTCGTTATCAAATATCAGTTATATATCAGTTATATATTTTTTAATCAATAGAGTGCGACAAAATGGCGATTTTGTGCTTCATATGGTAACCCGGTCATTGTTTTTAGTTATTTATAAATTGCTTATTTACTTTGTATTTCCTTTTATAAATCGATATAAATTGTTTTGTTCTATTATTATTAATTAAACTTTTGTAATTTATTTTTATTTCCTAATTCAAATAATAGAAAATGATTAAAATATATATATATAACTCATATTTGTCAAAATATACGTCATGCACGGAAATATATGTGCAGTATGCAAAAATCCGCGAAAATCGCTACGTCATGCGGAGAACGATATGCGCAATGGCCGATCCCCCGCGGGATCAAATTGAGAAAGTGTGATCTCTAGACGCTTGTACCTTTCCCCACCTTCGATATTGGGATTTCTAAATGGACTAGTCCGATAGGTAGTGCGCCACTCTTGGAAAGAGCCGCTAGTCTAAAAGTTAAGGAGATGGAGTGCATCTGATTAGATTTGTAATTACTCTTGGGGTACTTTGTCGCGGTGTTTCAGATTAATTTGAGCAGATTGGTGTATAGCATTTATTTCCGGTTGATTTTATGGAAGATTTGGAAATCAATTTATAACAGGAAGCTTTTTAAATTACGCTAAATTTTTGTATTGTAGCATTTTAGTAACGAATATAAACATTGTTCTTTCACATATTTTCAGTCTCATTTTATCTGGTAAGAAAAAGTAGTTCTTAAAGAATTTCTTATACGTTAATATACTTCCCTTCAGAGTATTAAAATAAAACATTACAGATATAAAAATCGAAGAATTTTAATTGAGGTTTTTAAGTTTTTTCAAACATAATATTTTTTAATATAATTGAAATGTATAAATTCATAGTTCATTAAACTAGTTTTTAATTCTAGTATTAATAAATATGTTAGTGTAAGATTTAGATTTTAGTACTGTCTACCATTGCCATTCAATTATAATACGATATAGTATGTCACGTGAATATTTTATTGCTATTACACTAGTCTGTTACGTGATATTTCAGATTTATTTGAGCAGATTAGTAAATGATTTATATTTCTGCTTTATGTATGGAGAGGTTGAAAAGAAATTTATTAGAATATATATTATTCAACGATTCTGACTGCAGACTTTTTGAAACATTTTTACACATTTTTTGCTTTTCATAATTTCTTAAATACATTACTTTATAGAAAATAAATGCTTCTTCAGGATTTTCGTACATGTTAATGTACATTCCTTCGTATAAATACATTTCAATATGCTTGTTATGTACTGTGTAGAGCAAGAAAAAAGGGACAAAGAATTTCAGACAAAGAATGGGAATTTATTCTGAAAAAAAAAAAAAATAAATAAATAAACAATATTATCCACGTAGTCTATTTGATAAGCATTTGAGTATATATATATATTGTTACGAATTTTGTAAATAATTAGTGTTTGTACTGTAAAATAATGTAAATAATCTTATTAAGCTCCATTTCTTTACTTATATTAGTTTTTATTACATTGTCTCTGTTATCAAGCAAACTTGTCTATTATTTTCAGTGAATGTGTATGACAGATTGGCGAAATATTTGAGATATCGCCAAGTTGGCGACAAACTTGGCGATTGTTGGCGATGGTAACCCTTCCCTATTTATGGTAACCCCCCTTAGGTCTACTGATACATTGTTTGTTGTTCCGTGGTTTTCCAGGTTTTTCTAGAAATTTCTAGCACATGCTACGAGACTATATATAAGGAGAGCGATACGAGCTGTTGTTGTTATTATTTACCAGTCAGTCATTGAGTGAGCTACTAGAGATTGTCCAAGCAAGTTTGCTTGATGTATTGAGTTTTATCTACGTTGTTTTGAATGTGATATAGTGTTGAGACATTGTATAAAGAGTCTCTGCGACCTATATTTGTACTTGTTCGATAGATTTAAACAGTTATTTTGGAATATCTTGTAATATTTGTGAGTTTCGAAGACTCTGTTGTTCTGAACATCTGTAAATAAATTATTTTCTACTTTTCTAAGAGAAAAGAGTTTGAAGTTGTCTAACCATAAGATCGAAAGAACCCCATATACGCTGCAACATTTGGTGTCAGGAGTCGGGATCTTATGGCGAAAACAAGAACAATGGATGGTCAACTGAAAGAACTGTTAGAAGCTATTAATAGAATAATGCCAGAATTGACGAAAGGCCAAGAAGAGTTGGCGGAAAAAATGAATAAAGGCCAAGAAGAGTTGGCGGAAAAAATGAATAAAGGCCAAGAAGAGTTGGCGGAAAAGATGAACAAATGCCAAGAAGATGTGACTGAAAAGATTAATAAAGGCCAAGAAGAAATGAAGAAAACTTTAGAAGAAAAGTTCTCGTCGGTAGAGAGAAGAATAGGCTCGGTAGAAGAGAAAATAGAGGAAGTAGAAGAGAAAATTCAGAATGAAGTTAGTAATGTTGAACAGAAAATGGAACGGAAAATGGCGGAAGTAGAAGAGAAAATTCAGAATGAAGTTTGTAACGTTGAAGAGAAAATCAGTAACGTTGAAGAGAAAATACTAGGTGAAGTAGATGAAAAGCTAAATAAAAAAGTACAAGATCTTGAGAAGAAACTTTCAGCGTCTAGTGGTAATTATGAAGAATTTAGGAATCCGCCTGCTTCTCCTGTGCACATTAAGCTGTCGACATACGATGGAAAGAGTTCCTGGCAAGTTTACAAGACCCAATTCACCATTGTAGCTGAAGCGAACAAATGGAGTGACGAGGTGAAAGCTTGTCAACTGGCAGCATCTTTAAGAGGAGAAGCCGCCGACGTGCTGCAGACATTGCCCGATATGACGCAACTCAATTTTGAGACTCTAAGTTGTGCACTTGAAATGAGATTCGGCGAAAAATTCTTCAAGGATTATACGAGAATACAAATGAAGAGCCGCCATCAAAAATCGAGTGAAACCCTTCAAGAGTTTGCCTCGGAAATTAAACGGCTTGCAAATTTAGCCTTCATCGACTGTCCAACAAATGTACGGGAAATGCTCTCACTGCAATATTTCGTAGACGGAATAAAAGATCCAGAAGTGCAGAGAGCGGTACGAATGGCAGATGTACAGGATTTAAAAGCTGCATTACTATATGCCTTAAAGTTGGAAGCAGCTACACAAGCCAGCCGAAGAGATCGTCATTCAGTCCGAGGGTCAACGGTGAACAAAAGCTCAGACACTGAGAGCGACGTCTTGAAAGAAATTAGGAAAATAAATCAAGAGCTGGAAGCTTTAAAATATGGAAGAACAAGCTCAAGAAGACAGAATCTCAGGTGCTGGGGATGCGGTGATACAGGACATCTCCGAAGAAACTGCCCCAAAGTCCACGAACGTGAGATGAATTCAAGACCAGAGAATAAAAAGCCCCACCTGAAGATCCTTCAAATATCGAAAATGAGTGGCGGCGATAATGAATTATATGTGATAGGCTTTATTAACGGAATTCAGTGCCGTATGATTGTCGATACAGGAGCCAATGTTACAATAATAAGAGAAGATTTGAAAATTGAAATGTAAACTCATCTGGAATCCTCCATGCGTTACCCTGCAAACTGTGACCGGCGACAAAATAGGCATATATGGAAAGGCAAATTTAACTATCAACTTTGGAGGAACGAAATATTACCATACGGCACATGTGGCTGACATAACAGATCCTTGCTTAATCGGACTAGATTTTCTGAAGAAGTTTGACTTCAGACTTGATTTCAAAAATAACAAAATGATCTCAAAATTTGAAGAAATAAGTCTTTTTGGATTAAATAACGAAATTGAATGTAAACAAATAGTAATAGCCAAAGAAGACATTAATCTAGATGCAAGAACAGAATGTTTGGTTCCTGCTGTAATTAAAAATAAAACTAATTATCGATTTGGCCATATAGATTATCCAGAAGACAATAGTACACAAGCAGGAGTATTGGTGGCTTCTTCTGTGGTAGACCTCTCGAAAAAGACCATTCCAGTCAGAATTGCTAACATCAGTGATAAGACGAGGACTATCAAGAAAGGAGAGGTGATAGCGTCATGTGCTCCTGTGACGTGCATAAGTCAAAATTCCAGTCACTCTGAGAAATCTTCAGATAATTTAGTCAAGGATTTGTTAAAAAATACAGACTTAAATCCAAAACAGTTGGAAGCTGCGGAAAATTTAATTAGAGAATTCCAAAGTTTATTTTCCCAAACATCTGAAGACTTTGGACGAACTAAAATGGCACAACACCGAATTGACACGGGAGATCACTCTCCTATTAAACAGCACCCTAGACGATTACCTTTTGCCAAGCAAGAAGAGGTGCAGAATTTAATTAAAGATATGGAAGAAAATGACGTCATCGAACCATCAACAAGTCCATGGGCGTCTCCCATTGTATTAGTAAGAAAGAATGATGGTTCTACAAGATTTTGTGTAGACTACCGCAGACTGAATGACGTCACCAAAAAGGATAGTTACCCTCTGCCAAGGATTGACGACACTCTTGACACACTTGCGGGCAACACTTGGTTCTCGACTTTAGACTTGAAGAGTGGTTACTGGCAGGTAGAGATCCATCCCGACGACCGCGAGAAGACTGCCTTTACAACGGGACAAGGATTATGGCAGTTCAAGGTAATGCCTTTTGGTCTATGTAACGCACCTGCAACTTTTGAACGCCTTATGGAAACGGTTCTTCGGGGACTGTCATATGAGGCATGTCTTGTTTATTTAGACGATATCATAATCATAGGAAAATCTTTTGATGAACATCTGAACAACCTCAGGCGGGTGCTACAAAAATTAAAGGAAGCTAATTTGAAGTTAAGCCCTTCGAAGTGCAGTTTGTTTCGTAATGAAGTCGCCTACCTTGGACACATCATTTCGGCGGAAGGAGTTAGGACTGATCCGGAGAAGATATCGGCCGTGAAAAATTGGAATCGTCCAGCAGATGTTCACCAGCTTCGAAGTTTTCTAGGATTATGCACCTATTACAGAAAATTCGTCAAAGGCTTCTCGATGATTGCAAGACCACTTCATAAATTAACAGAAGCCAATCAAAAATTTATGTGGACACAGGAATGTGACTCTGCTTTCGAAAAGCTTAAGGAGGCCTTGACATCCACTCCAATTCTGTCGTATCCTCAAATCGATAAACAGTTTATACTTGATACGGATGCAAGCAACGAAAGCATTGGCGCTGTACTGTCCCAGGAAATCGACGGCCAGGAGCGTGTTATCGCCTATTTCAGCAAGTGCTTGTCAAAGGCCGAGCGAAACTACTGCGTAACAAGAAAAGAGCTTCTTGCTGTAGTGAAAGCCATAGACCACTTTCATCACTATCTTTACGGTCGAAAGTTCCTGATCCGAACTGATCATGCTTCTCTAACTTGGCTATTGAATTTTAAGAACCCTGAAGGCCAGATAGCCAGGTGGATACAAAAGCTTCAGGAGTACGATATGGAGATACGCCATCGAAAAGGCTCATCACATGGAAATGCAGATGCTCTCTCAAGAAGACCCTGCTCAGAGAATTGTAGATACTGCGACCGGGTTGAGAAGAAATTTAATGTCAAAGGTCCTATAGTAAGACAAGTTACAACTGGGTCTACATCATCGCAAGATCCGTGGAGTGACGAGAGCCTGCGTAAAGATCAACTTGCTGATCCTGAAATTAAGCCAATTCTAGAGCTGAAAGAGGAGTCCAACAGGAAGCCCAGCTGGCAAGACATGGCCCATTACCATCCTACGACTAAACGTTATTGGGCTCTCTGGGATTCCTTACATTTGAAGAACGGCATCTTGTACCGAAAATGGGAGTCTGACGATGGAAAGACATGTAGATGGCAACTACTACTCCCTAAGTCGAGAATTTCTATGGTCCTTCAAGAACTGCATGGTAGTCCCACAGGAGGTCATTTTGGTGTAATGAAGACCCTGCAAAAGATTCGAGAGCGTTTCTACTGGAATAATGTTCGCAGTGACGTGGAGAAGTGGTGTCGAGCTTGTGACACCTGTGTAGCACGTAAAGGTCCTAAGAGGCGCACCCGTGGACGATTGCAACGTTATAATGTAGGAGCTCCTTTCGAACGAATTGCTCTAGACATCCTGGGTCCACTTCCTAGAACATCTGATGGCAATAAGTACATCCTCGTTGTCATGGACTACTTCACTAAGTGGCCTGAAGCCTATGCCATTCCTAATCAAGAGGCGGTAACCGTAGCAGACATACTAGTTCAACACTGGGTTTCCAGATACGGAGTTCCTCTTCAAATCCATTCCGATCAAGGAAGAAACTTTGATTCAACTGTGTTTAAGGAAATGTGCGGACTACTCGGCATGGACAAAACACGAACTACACCTCTACATCCTCAATCGGACGGCATGGTGGAGCGGTTCAATCGTACCATCCTAAATAGCCTCTCTCTCCTGGTGTCTAGAGACCAACAGGACTGGGACAAGAAATTGCCTCTTTTCCTGCTTGCCTACAGGAGTGCCACTCATGAGGCCACTGGTTACTCCCCTTCTCAAATGCTCTTTGGTCGTGAGCTTCGTCTGCCTGCTGATCTTTTGTTTGGCCGTCCTCCTGATGCTCCTTCATCGCCTGAGGAATATGTCGATGAACTCCAGGCACGGATTGAGGAGATTCATTGTCTAGCGAGGAACCGAATTGGACTGGCATCAGAAAAGATGAAGACACGGTACGACACAAAGGCAACAGGACATGAGTTCAACGAAGGTGACAAAGTTTGGTTGTGGAATCCGATACGTCGTAAGGGACTGTCGCCAAAATTACAAAGAAACTGGGACGGTCCTTACACAGTCGTCAACAGGCTGAATGACGTCGTTGTACGCATACAAAAATCGCCACACGCCAAACCGAAGGTCGTACACTATAACCGGCTAGCCCCTTATTTTGGCCAAAGTGATTAGAAATTCGAAACTTGAATTTCAGACCATGGTCATGAAAGTCACTTTTTGTAAATATGTAAATAGTAATTATTTCTTATTTATGTAAATTTTATTATTATTGTTATTATTTATTTATTTATTTATTTATTTGTTTATTTATTTTAAGTGTTTTCCTCTAACTCAAGGATTGCACTGCCCGGGACGTGCAGTCTTTGAGGAGGGGGTAGTGTTACGAATTTTGTAAATAATTAGTGTTTGTCCTGTAAAATAATGTAAATAATCTTATTAAGCTCCATTTCTTTACTTATGTTAGTTTTTATTACATTGTCTCTGTTATCAAGCAAACTTGTCTATTATTTTCAGTGAATGTGTATGACAGATTGGCGAAATATTTGAGATATCGCCAAGTTGGCGTCACTTTTGGCGACTAATTTTGGTCGCCAAATTTGGCGATATATCGCCAAGTTGGCGACAAACTTGGCGATTGTTGGCGATGGTAACCCTTCCCTATTTATGGTAACCCCCCTTAGGTCTACTGATACATTGTTTGTTGTTCCGTGGTTTTCCAGGTTTTTCTAGAAATTTCTAGCACATGCTACGAGACTATATATAAGGAGAGCGATACGAGCTGTTGTTGTTATTATTTACCAGTCAGTCATTGAGTGAGCTACTAGAGATTGTCCAAGCAAGTTTGCTTGATGTATTGAGTTTTATCTACGTTGTTTTGAATGTGATATAGTGTTGAGACATTGTATAAAGAGTCTCTGCGACTTATATTTGTACTTGTTCGATAGATTTAAACAGTTATTTTGGAATATCTTGTAATATTTGTGAGTTTCGAAGACTCTGTTGTTCTGAAGATCTGTAAATAAATTATTTTCTACTTTTCTAAGAGAAAAGAGTTTGAAGTTGTCTAACCATAAGATCGAAAGAACCCCATATACGCTGCAACAATATATATCATTATATTTAATTTTCTTTTGTAAATTTTATCTTCACTTCTCTATATACTTCGTTTGTAATATGTAACGAGAGATAGTTCCGGAAAAAATATGTATTGCAGATATTATTACAGATAATTAAAATTTAACCAAATAAGACAATAGTGGCTTATTTCTTCCATTAAGGTGTCCGCTATTTAACACGTCCCAGAAGTCCTTTTAGGGAACTTTCATGAAGATGTGCATCGAAGCTGCTTTAATCTCTGCTACTGTCGCAAATATGTGTCATCTGAGATCTGTCTTCATTCGGACGAACAGAAAAAATCCGCCATGGCTAGATCGGAACTATAGAAAGGCAAGGGATGTGTTGTGATACCTTTCTATTTTAAGAAGTCATTGACTATGAAGCAGATGCGGTATATAGCATTGTCATGAAGGAGTTCAAATGGTGGTGATGGTGTTGGTGTGTGTGTTGGGGGGAGGGTTAATTCCCGGGCACATTCTTGAACGATCATTGCAAACTTTTCAAATCCGAAATTCTGAGTTCCACATGTAATTTATTGATAAAAAGCTGCATAATAGAACAGTGATTTTTTTTTTTACAGCGACCAAGTCTAGGAACAAATGATTGTCAAAACCAAGGTACGAACCTCATCAAATTTCGTAGACGACTGACGATCGGCGCGTGTTGAAGTTGACTTCTGCCTCCATCGAACCTTTCTGGTGAATGCGCCTTGTCACGTATAGTCCGAAATGGATCTCATTACTTTTTATGCAAACCTTACATATTTAGTCGGATATTTCTATCATGAAATAGCTAATAAAATAAGATTATTGAGGGTATTATTGCTTATGATTGATTTAATTTTTATTATCAAATATTTCCCGATATATGTCGATATTTTGTTACTTTTCCTGTTTTCAAATTGTCAGGAGGGGAAGTTCGGCTTATATAGGAGGTCTAAGAAAATTACCAACATTGATATTCTAAAAAAAGGATAAATATAAAAAACATAAAAAAATATTTACTAATTTGAAATAATACCTTAGTATTCTGGTATTTTAAAATATAAAAAAGTCATTAATCTTAATTCACTATTCATCTCATTTTAAGGGTTTTCAATCAATTTTTTACTGTTAAAAATAAACTTTTTTCCAACGAATATGACACCAGCTTCTTCGGTTGCAATTGTTCCAGTAAATAAAAACAATCCTTACATTAACTAACACTAAAATTTTATCTTTAACACTAAAACATTATCAAACTCTTTTTGACGAAAAATTCTTCTTATTTCAAAAATAAGCAAAACAATAAGCGTTACAGAAATTCGTTGAATATGAATAAAATTAGGATAAAGGCATTTCATTATTTTAATGTGATTTTTAATATAAGATTTAATTGGTACATCAGCATGTTAAAAGGACAAATCCATACTTAGTCATTTGAGGGTGTGATATCCATTTATTCAAACTGATATAAATCTAATGTTATAAATTATATAAATCAAATGCTATAAATTATTTTGATGAATAAAAATACAAGTGATCTTTAACAGTCTTTTAAGCAAAATAAAGTACTTGTCTAAAACGAGGCAAATATATTCTAGATAAATATATTTTAGGTAATATTCTAGGTAAATATATTATACATTAGGATTGCGCAGTCCAACGCTTTCAAGCCCTCCACGTATTTTTTTCTAATATGAATTAAATTAATTGAAAAAAAAAAATGATTTCCTCTTTTCAGTAAAACGGATATATTTTTGCATATAATAATGGAAGATATATTTGTAATTCACAAACATCTGAAACCTTTTATGTCTCTGCGTATCGAATTACAGTATTTCGAACCGAAAAAATATTTACCGTAAAGTTTATTACATGTGCGTGAAAATTTATTAAATATTTTTTTTTAAAAATAATATCTGGTTTCAGTTTACTTGAAAAAAGTTAAAGGTTTAATCTTTTGTGATTATAAAATTATTTTCATTATTTTAATGTGTAATTTAAAACCAAATGTTAGTATTTTTAATTTAAAATATAGTATTAATTTGTTATAAGGAATAACTCCTGATAAAATTGGAAAATTGATAACTTGTGTTTCATGATTATATTGTAACATCGCTGTATCAGGTACGGTTGATAAAAAATTACTGTAAGATTTCATGAAATTTATTTTTCAACAAGTACTTACTGTCAGTCATTCTCCCATAACAGCCTCGTAAATCACGTTAATTGAGCATTTCTTAGCCATTTTATGACATACAACATGTTACGATAAATTCCCTTCAGAGCAGGATGGCATCTCAGAAATTTCATCATTATTATACTTTGAGTTTCACTAGCATTATTAATAACTGTATGCAGGAAGAAATTATGAGTTAATAAAAAAGTTGATAACTAAAGTTAAAAATTGTTATTGGCATCACACACTTCTTTTCTTTATATTTGTTTGTCTGTAGAATATAAATCTGCATTAAAAATTATTATGTCAATGATGCAAAAAAAAAAAAAAAAAAAAAAAAAAAAAAAATGGTGGAATCATAATGGTGTTTCATAAATAAAAAAAAGATTAACAAAGTATATAATCATTTTTAGAGGCCATGAATTAATTTATTAATCATCTTGAAAATGTACAGAATTACTTTCTATAATTAAATTAATTTCAACATTTCTAGCTACTCGACTAAGCATCTTTTTTTTCAATTTCAAGAGATACTCGTTACATAAACATAATTACTAAACATTACTAAACATAATTAATAGATACCTATATCAAGTTTCTGTTTATTATTTCTTAATTATAGGGGAAAATGAGAAAAAGCTTAATAAATAAAAAGTTTTGTAAATGAGTAAAAAAAAAAAAAAAAATTAAATACAATACTATTTAAAAATTAAAAAATTAAAAAAGCAATAAGCTGGAATCTGTATTTCGACTCTTAACAAAATTAAGTTTATTTTTAAATACATAAGAATACAGGTTCTTTGTACACAGAACTGAAAATATACGCATAAATAAATGCATTGGTCGATGACCTTATTTATCATATCGCTTCGTATAATATATGGAGCGCTAGATTTAAAGAGTCCTCAACATTAACGTAACGGATATTATATTCGACTGCAACGACCATATCAGTAGAAAGATCACACAATACGGACTAATATGTAAGTTTCATGAAAATTTATATGTCGTTTGGATCTGATGGACGTAGAAATAATCGATTGTTTGAAAACCCATTTAAGTTTAACGATGTACATTATTTTTTATTGAGTAAACAACCCCGTCGTCGTCTATACTAAGATGTATGAAATCCAGTTAGTGAATCTAATCAATGTGATTTTTACAACAGTAAATGATTCAACTACAGTTCAATAATTTAATTTTAATCTATCTTTATTAAAACGCTTTCTTATTTAATTCCGAATCAACACGCGCCTTTGGCTAAAAACTAATAAATATTGTTTCTCTCCAGAATTCTAACTATAAATATACCTTAGTTAACCTGCACTATTAAAAAAAAATCTCTGACCATAAGTTAAATATTTTAATATTTTATTTTATGCCTCATTATTCTGATGATTATGCTTGAAATGTATTCGCTTGTATTTGCGTTTTTGCTTATATGTGGATATTTATGCACCCGTATTTGTATTTATGAACTCTTCATACATATTCAGCTATTATAAGAACAGTTAATAATCATTATTTGTTATGTCAATGATTATGCCAAATTTATGTGTTTGGTAAGTGTAATATTAATTAAGATAAATTAGAAGAAAAGCTAAATTAGGATTTAGGCGTAAACATGTAAGTATATCAAAAACTGAAATATGACTTGAAGAAACCATATTTGCGGGATGTACAACAAACAATTAAAGTTCTTTATAGTTTAAAATAATCTGAAAATTAATATACCTCATACGAAACACGGGCGTAAATATTTAATGCTTCAGACGCATTATCATTTACGGCTTTGTGTAAACACCATTAAATAACAGCAGCAAGACGTTGTGCTGTTTTGAAAATTTACGTTTTCTTCTTCTCGAGCTTTTGGTTACTATAAAATTTGTAAAGCTTCTAATTACCACACCATTATTTAGATGCAAATGTTAGTGACATCTAATCATGAATAATGTGCATGTGCATAAACGTATAACAGTCTGACAATTTAATTAATATTTATAGAAGAAATTGAAGTATTAAGAATCTGAATGGATTTATTTAAAAAATATATTTATTTTTCTCTGAAAAAATTGTAAATTACGTTCGTAAAATTTTCTTTCAGATTGATATTTATTTTAATATATTGTAATAATAATAATGTTATTATTATTATTAATTTCCATACTATCACTTATCTGAAAGTTATTACACTATAATAAAAATAAACAAATTCTTACAAAAAATTTTTAATAGCATTATAATCCTTTAAGTATACTGTAATAATTTTTAGTACATATGTATCTTTTATTGCAATAACTGATTTTTCCTGTAGGCTTTATAAGTTGTAACGTTCTTAAATTTTGATATTAATTATTAGTTACATAAATAAAACTGGCGCTCATTATTTCGATCTTTTAACTGCAATATGTTTTATCTAAACGCCCATATAAATAATTATTTGAACCAAAATTATATTCCATATTTACCTTAAAAAATGTTCTCTAGTATACATGTCTTATTATTGACTATCAGTATAAGCATTTACAACATCAGGTGCTTGGCATCGAGTGTGTACGTCGGAATTTCAGTTACAGCATTAAATGTATTGCTTAGCTTTATTTAATTACAGAATTTACATTAAAATGAATTAATTGCCTCTAAGGCTATAATACAGAAAATAGTTCATTGTTTGGCTTGGAATTAGAATTACACAACTGTTCATGACATTTGTGATGATATCAGATTATTCACTTTCTGTTTTAGGCAACACCTCGTGCCGTGAACTCCTTTTCGTTTATCGTTATCTATATTTTGTGGCATTAGTATGTTTTTTCTTGTGATGGGATAATTTTCGTTTTCCTGTATATATATACTATACGGCTAAAGGTCACTTGCCACTTACGATTTTAAGCATTTTGTTAAATAGCTAAAAAAATACACCAGGAATTATCTTGAAATTCTAAACGTGTATACTTTAATGTATAGCACATACATTTCCGCGAAGTTCTTTTCCGAAAACCCATAGGGGACTATGGACAAATTAAAAAAGATTGAACATCTTTCAGATAACCCTGTCAAAACTAATGTAGCAAAAGCGTTCAAAGTGTAGATTATGGTTAAATGATTTATTGTAATAAATTGTGTTCATTTTTTTGTGGATAGTATGTATACTCGTATAGAAATTAAGATTTTTATAAAAACAGTTTTGCGATTATAAAAAAAGTTTTATGGTTGTAATTTGCAGAGTTTTAATAAAAAATGTGTATAATCAGAATATTAGGAAAAACATTGTACACAACGTTATTCACATTGCATATGCTGTATTCAGAATTATAAAAAATAAAAAAAATTGTTTTCAAAATGAGCAGGTTTTTTAAATAATGTTTCACTGCGCATGCGGGAATACAACAAAATACAATTTGCATAATGTGTTTGCTAAAAGTATAGAGCAAAGTTTGTTAAAGTCTCAAAAACATAGCTTGAAAATTCTGAAATTTATCGTCGATACCAGAAACTCAAAATCCGTTGTTTCCGAAATGAAGCAAAGAGATGAGGAGCTTTATTCTTACATTCATTGATTAGTGTTAATATAGATTACACAATATTGAATTAGGGAAAATAAGAGATTTTAAGCTTTTTACATCGATGACATTTTTTCAGAATGTTTAAGCTATGTTTTTGAGAATTTCGCAAAAGTTGTTCCTTATATTTAGCAAACACAGTAAGCAAAAGAAAAAAAAAATGATTGTATTAAAGTATGAGCAGTGAAGAAGTATTTAGTAAACCTGTTGGGTTTTATGCAAATTTATTCTTTTTTTTAAAGTTTGATTACAGTGCATTAATGTGCATTGTTGTTTGTCATATTTTCTGAAGAAAACATTTTTTTTACGAAATCTGTAAATTGTATGCAAAAAACTTGAAAAGATTTGAACTCTTTTTATAAAAACCATAAATTTTCCAACGGTTTACATCCTGACCTCATAAAAGTGAACACATTTTATTACAATCAGCCAATGAATCATAAATTACACGTTGAAAGGGCTTGCTACATTAGTTTTGACAGAATTATCCAAAAAATATATACAGACTTACATAAAAGAGCTCGTAAAGTTTACTAAGTATCAGCGTAATTTACGTTAAATTAGTTTTTAAATAAGTTATGCATTTTTACATTGAACTGCTTCCCGTTTTCTAAGAAATTTTTGTTGAATATATATAAAATGATATGCAGGGTCACGCAAAGAATTTTACAAAGGGTCACCTATGGATGATAATTTCTGGAAGTGTCATTTAAATAGTTTTAAGAGTGTTTTAGTTTGTACTAAAGTTTAGCAAAACACTGGCGTGTAATAAATATACTAGACAAATTACAGGGCTGAACAAATGTATTCAAGCATGTTTCCATCTATTAATATGACCTGCTCAAAGAGAAATTTCAACCAGTTAGGTTTTTACTTGATAAACTAAATTTCCTCATTATATAGTATACATATCAACCGACAGATCAAGAACAGGGCTATTTAAAAATATTGGAATACATATTTGGCTATGGACTGTAAAACTTCATTTCACTAACTAAAGAAGTTTTGTTATTTTGTTAAAGATTTCAAGAAGTGTTTGAAAGTGTTTCATAATCTCTGCTTAACGTATGAATTTTCTTACTTGTTTAATTTGCTAACGGTCTCCCAAAAGGTTTCGGATAAAAAACTTCTCATTAAATATGACATGTGCTATTAAGTTTAACTTCTTAGATTTTTTTCAATAATTCCCCGTATGTTTTTCTAGATATTCAACAAGATGTCTCAAATCGCAAGTGACTGTTCACCTTTGGTCTTATAGGGGATTATTCATCTATACTCAGATTGCAAAATTTTATTATACAAAACAAAGAGATATTTTTATAAGAAAAGAGATTTTATTATACAAAACAACAAACAATGCTCAGATTATACAAAACAAAAATATTTTTTCAAAGGATAATTTCTTTTGCCTTTGTATCTTTGCAGCTTTTTTGGCACTCAGGGAGAGGGAATGGAGGTTTTACAATTCGGAAATATTTCTATAACTTTATTGAAATAACATCATATTAGTGTATTTTATAACTCTACAAAATACTAAGAAAGCAATTTAAAATAAAAGATTTGAGTGGGGTGATAACTATTGCACAAAATTCCTGTAAATTCACATTTAACCTTCAATCTTTCTAAAATCCTTCAAAAATTTATTAAATGATTATGTAAATATTTTAATTTACTTAAAAATGCCTTAGAATGTAAAATTTTTATGAATTTATTATTCGGTTGGTTGGTTGGTTGTATAGATTTTATTGGCACAAGGTCCCTTTAGGGACATGCTGCGCCAAGAACAAGGTAAAGAGAAAAAAAATAAATGTAAACTTTAAAGGATGTAAAATGTAAAAGTCAATTTAAAAAACTAACATAGGCATATTAAAAAGGTAAAAACGAAATGATGATATATAAAATTGTAGTACAATAACTAGTCAATAAGATAAAATAAAAAGCTTAAAAAAATAGTAAAATCATACAAGCAGTAAAGTAGTGATACATAACAAGAATTAGTAAAATTGTAAAAACAATGATACTTTTGACAATATTTAAAAACTCAAATTAAAATGGTAAGTGGTAAGATCAATTAGGTATATATTCCTCAAGAACAGTGTTTCTTTTGTCTTCACTTGAGTCATATGACTCTTCCATAGCCTCTTCCACATAATTTTTTAGCCTTTTGGGATCTTTCAAGTAAGAAAGAGATACGTCATGATTTGATTTCCGTTGTTTTTTTGTGACTGTTTGCCATTGGTGAGATCCTCGAATAGTCTTATTTTCAGATGTCTTTTGATTTTGTTTCACGGCTTGAGCGGAATTGGTCTTTTGGTGGTTAGAAGCAGAAAGAATTTATTATTCGGAAGATAAAAGGTTAAAGTCATACCAAATGTTATTTGTTTTTATTAAGGATAGACATTTAAATACTTAGAAATTAGAGGCAATAAGTTATACAATTTAAACAGCATTAAACTCTAGTATTAAACAAGTACACAAAATAAATTAAGGTATAATTTTTATTAATATTTTGAAAAATAAAATAAATATCTTTACATGAAATTCTCCTTTTAAAAGGGTTTTTTGATGCTGAAATAAAAATATTACCGAAGAAAATTTCAAGTACGCATTAATCATCTTTAAATGTGTGATTGTTAATGTGCTCACCAAAATTTACAAAGAAAATTCAAGAAACAATTTGTCATGAACCCCCCCCCCCCCAAAAAAAAAACAAAAACAAAAAAAACAATGAACCATTTAAAATTATTTTTAATATAAATTTAGAATTCGCCTTTCTGTGTGCAAGATGCTATAAAATGAAATCTCATCCTAAATTTTATATATGTACGAATTTTCTGAAATAGAAGTAATATGCAAACGAAAATTTATTATTCGGAAAATCATATCGTAAAGAACAAAAATAATTTGGACCATATTTAAATTTGAAACTACGGAAGAATTTGGTAGAATATTTTAAAAACAAATATCTTCGAAAATAAATTTATGTACCATTTGCTGGAAGCACTTTAACTATTTGACATTATTTATGAATAGTAAACTTTAATAATTTTGCCCTGTGAGAATTTAAGATGTAAAATTTTGAATGAAATTTCAAACAAAGTAAATATATGTTTGAATAAGTTAAAATTAAACTAATGGAAATACTTTTTTTTCTGAAATTATCTATAATATAAAAATTACGGACAATTGCTTAGAAAATAACAACGATATATCTGTTTTTCCTGTTAAAATCGTAGGTTGTATATAAATAGGTTCATTTTTAAATAAAGATAATCAGTTATTGTAATATTTCTTTGCACTTGAATTATAATACGATGCAAATCCCGTGTTATTCAATGTAAACGAAACATATTTTTCAAGTTAGTTGTTATTAAATGTAACAATGATTTAGTGCATTCAAATTATTATTCTTTTATATTAACAAATATTTAATATATTAACAAATTATAACAATTTATATTAACAAATATTTTCTTTATAATTACTAATTGAAAAATTGGTAAGAAACAATAGTTTTTACATTTGGAATCTTGAATACTGGTGAAAAAGATTTAATATTTTTTTTATCTAATTACTGATGTATAACTGATGTATAATAGGATTTGCTCTATTTGGAGTTAAAAAGAAAGTATGTAGAATTTATAGTTCGTTTGTGTGGACACTACGTTTTTAAAATACAGTCTGTTGGAGAAAATCGCTTGTAATTGATGATGTACTCAGTTACACATATTGAAATTGATACCCATAAATAAAATGTACTGGAAAATTTTTATTATGGAATAAGTCCTGATGAGCATATAGCATTCCTTTACAAGTGGATACAAAACAATTCAGCTATAGTACTGCCAGTAAACAATAATTGTTGGAAGTGCATATTCATTTTTGGTATGTATTACTAAATGCTATTACTTTTTCCACATTAATTGTTTAAAATAAATTGTAGTGATCATATACGGGGCTACACCCAAGATATGGAATATATTTCCATTTATTGACGGAAATTCTTAAGGGAATTATCAAAACTGTGCTAAGTGTTAAGTAATTGAACTGAATATTAGAATATTATATATCATATATATAAATTTATACACATATGCAGAGTTGCAGCAAATAGACTGAAAATTTTCAGAATATTGATAGAAATTTCTGATTTCTTTTTTCATATGGGTTTTCTCATGATTCAAATGATTTGCTTAGATGTAACCTTTTCACATTTTTAATCCGAGAAGATTTGTTACAGTATTCTGAATGGGCAGAAAAAAGTTTCATAATCTGTGTTTAACGCATGTTTTTTAAATTATTGTATATATAAAAACGATTAATCTTGAAACATTCTTATTGACAAACCTTTTTGTATTTATATTAGAGTGCAATAAAGCGCTGATGTTGCATTCATGGAATATGCCTAAAATGTCGTACCAATATCGGTTTGATATTCGTTATCTTTGTAAACATTTTCATAAAAATTTGTTAAAAAAATATTGACACAATGAAAATGTTTACCAAAAGAAGTAACATATTTATAAATTATCGTTAAATTTAAAAAATACTTGCTATGAAATTCGAATAGATTTATTGGAAATATTAATGAAATTTCATGGCAAAATCAGCCATATTTTAACACCCTAAGTAAAGCCTTTCCAATAATGTCAATATAGAGGAAGATATAGCAAATGTATTTTCAATTTAAATGTATTTTTTTAAATTGGTATCAATCTTGTAATGCTGCTATATGTATACACAGTTTGTGCATAGCTTGTTATTGAAAAGTTTTTGTAATATTTTGGCGAAAAATTCTTAAAACATATATTAAAAATCTCTTCTTAAAAGATTAACATAAAATAATAAAAAGTTGTATAGGTGATGTCGAGTCTGATAATCTCGTTATTTTGGTTGTTACGAAAAAGATTTTTCAACTCCTCTAACCATTGTTAGCTCATAAATGCACCAATACATGCATTTACTTAATATTCAATGGATATTATTTTTACATAGATTATTAGATTGCTGTCACTTCTTCGTCCAATAATTTTTTTTGTATGTCCAAAAAAAAAAAAAAAAAAAAAAAAATTAGTTTTACTAGAGATTATTTTCATGTTATTTGTGAGTAGTTTTTTTAATATTATTTTAATTTTAATTACATTTTATCAATAATGCACAATTATCTTATATTTGTATGATTCTAAAAATTAAATATGTTATTAAAAAGTTATTAAAAGTTAAAAAATTAAAATGAAGCATTATTTTACGAAATTTTAACATTTGTATTATTTATCTGTTAATGCGTTATGTGACTGTTAATGTAAAATCTAAATATTTCAGATAATTCGCATATATTTCCGTATTTCTATACAAAAAATAATATATACAAGGTGGCCAGAAATAAAACACCCCTACTCTGACCTCCATGGATATCGAACTACTCAGTGTAAAGGCTCAAAATTTTGTACACATACTATTCAAAATATGGGGAAATGGATTTCACGAAAAAAAAATTAGTTCCTGAAATCACCGATAGGTGGCGCTGCACAACTGGAACTATGATCAAAAGACACAAATAATAATAAAAATTAAAATGTTTATGCGGAATGGAATGCTTCCATGCTTCCTTTTTAATTTTTCTGCCCCTTATGGAAAATAAAAATAGTAAAGAAGCTAGAACTCCCGTTGTAACTGCAATTTCATACTGTAACCAGAAAAATTTGCGTAAAGCATGGGTAGAAGCCATGTTCTGGGTATAAAAGAAGTTAAAAGGTGGGGAATGTCATTCTTATTAGTGATGGCTGTCACGCTGCCAGAACGCGCTTTGCTTGTGAAGTTGTTTTACGAGAATAAAGGAAATGCTCCAGCAGCACTTCGAGAGTTTCGCCGACTTAAGGATTTGCGTAAGGGACCATTGCTTCCACAAGCTCTCAGGAGAATGATCGCTCGATTCGAGGAAACTGGACATCTTGGAGTTCAGCCTGGTCGAGGACGCAAACCGGTTCGTTCAGATGTCGTTGAAGATGTTGCCACCGGTATTGTTGAACAGTCAATGGATAATGTTTTAGGCTGCAGTAGTGCACGTGCAGTGTCACGACACTTGGGTGTTCCCTATAGCACAGTGTGGAACATACTCAGAAAAATGGTGCATTGTTTCCCGTACAAAATCCGCCCTAATCAACAATTGCTGGCCACAGACAGGGAGATGCGACTGACCTTTGCATTGACATTTCTTGCTAGAGTTGAAGTGGATGCATCGTGGCCGTGGCAGATTCTGTGGAGCGATGAGGCCCATTTCCACCTCAGTGGAACAGTGAACACCCATAACTGTCGCATATGGGACACGACAAACCCCCGTACCTTCCAAGAGATTCCACTCCACTCACCGAAAGTTACAGTCTGGTGTGGATTCACAGCCACATTCATCCTTGGACCGTTCTTTTTCGAAGAGGTTACTCCCAATGGCCTTGAGACATGTACCGTGACGGCCAACAGGTACAAAAGGATGCTCGATAGTCCATATAATTCAAATAGTCCGTGAATAAAATTCCGAACGCATTCAGATGGAATTGAAAGTTATTTTTCTAAAGCTAAATATTGAAAAATCATAAATTGGAAATCTGAACATTATTTGCAGAATTTATGTAGTATAACTCATAATTGTGTGATGAGCATAGATGCTTTGAAAGCATGTTTGAGCTAGTTTTGAAATAAAGATAGATATCATTTCAATTGCTTCCAGTTTTCCTATGCATCTGAGTTATTGTACTAAATGGAATAAAAATCCTGTTACATTAAAAAAAAAAAGATGAAATATATATTTCAGGTTAAAAGAATAGAAACAATCTACATGCAATTATTTTTCTGTTTATGCATTTTCTTAAAACCAGTTTTCAAAAGTATATTAAAACATTATTTAATTAAAATAGTATTTCCATAAAAATAAAATGATAAATTCACAATTAATACCTGTTACTATACTGCTATTATTCGTAACAATAATAAGTGCAAAATATTAATTACCTGAAACTAAAACAACAAAAATTCTCTATTTTACAGTATTGCGTATTGGATTGAAACAACTGCAATATTTTGAGTACAAATACGGGAACAATTCCATCGAAAATAAAGAAGTATGTTTAGAGATTTTTCCCAAATATTTCATTTTTTTCATTATACCTCTTTAAATTGTTCCATCATTGAAAATAGGATAAATGAAAATGAAGGATAATAAATAAAAAAAATGAATTGAGATAACTTTGGGACTTTAACTGTTTTGGGATAATGAAATTTATAAAGTTAAAACGTATCATATCAAAATATCTGAATTCAAACAAGTTTTGAGAAAATAATTTTCAAAATATACCGTAAAAAATGACTCACTACAAAATTCTAACGGGTGTTCAGAATAATTTTTATTTGTTATTTTTACTTATATATATTTTTTTTATTTAAAGATTTATCATTTAAGGTATTTGTTTATATTTTACATAGATAATTGAAATCAGTTGGTGAAAATAAATTTTTCAAGCAAGTAATAACTTAAGTTATTCCTGAATATTTTTAAAATTATATAAACTTTAATAATGTTACGCGACTACTTTTTCGTTCGGCTAAAATTATTTTCACTTTTTAACTGCATACTTCATAATTATGTACCTATATACTGTCCTTTTTATAAACAAAAAATCGCTTTTAAAAATGTTTCCTAAGTAAAGAAATAGATTCTTCTTAAATGAATTTAAACAAATCGCATAAAAATTTAACCTTTTACTTAAATATTATTTATATAAAGCAATTTCATTTAATCTTTTATTCTAAAAAACAGCAAAAAAAAAAAAAAAAAAAAAAAAAAAATAAAATAAAATAAAAAAATAAAAAAAATAAAAATAAAAATAAAAATAAAATAAAAATAAAATAAATAAAATAAATAAATAAAATTCAATATTTAAAGCTAATTTTCGCATTTATTTTATCACTATATTGATTTTAAAACGAATTTTGAAAAAAAATGTAACTTTTAATTTTAATTGTAATTAAAAGTTTTAAAATTGATAAGAAACCACAGTTTTTGCGTCTGAGATTTGAATATCTGTAAAAAAAGAATTAATTGACTTTTAATTTAATTACCTATAAGAATTCATTACAGTTATTTGTATTTATTTTAATTTAATATATGAATATTTTCTTTCTTTTTGAATTCTGTTCATGTTTTTTACAGTTTTATTAATAATTTATAATATAAAGGAAAAGTACTTTTGAATTCAGCCTTTTTGTCTGTTTGTAGTCTATCCGCGCTTTAATTCACATAAATATATTTCGATTTCTACGAAAGATAATATACATCAATGGTTACTATGTTTCGAATTGAAAATGAATGCGAAGCATTTATAGTTCATTTACGATGATACTCAAATGAATGCCGTTATGTATTGTGTTATTAATGACGACCAATTGACTACACGATGAATAAAGGCAGGAAGCAGGGGGGGAGAGGCTGTTGCCCTACTTGGGATCATTATAAGGAAAACTAACTTTTATTTACGCAATGGAATCCTAAGTTTGAAGAAAACCATGGAAAAGTCCGAATTTTTAGGCTAACGTTTGCAATTTGGTTTAAGCCAAGTATCTCCCGTGTACCAGCTCTTGAGTGCAGAGCCTCTTAACTGTTGTTGCAGCACAATACTGTTAAAATATACGGACTATTGAGGAAAATAATGTTTGTAATGTATTTTAATGATGTCGCATTAATACAAACTGATTGAAAAGTTATATATTAGGAAGATGCACTGGAAGATTCTTATTATAAAACTAGCTGACCCGCCCGGCGTTACCCGGGTCCGTATTAACAATATTAAACGAACTTGAAATTTGCATGATTTTATCATTAACTCGAAACATGCAGAAATGCATTGTCTGAAATACGTGGCCACTGACTGTGTAAAAAATCGGTTTAAAAAACAACAAATAATATTAAGCTCTAAAAATACTCAAAATGAGCAATGAGAAACGCGGGAGGGAATATGTATCCAACGATTGCGTGATTTTCGTGTCAAATTGTTGATATTTACCCGTAAAAATCACTGTTAAGTCACGTAACTAATTATTTTTTTCACATAGAAATCCCAAGTGAAATATTTTGAATTTCAAACTAATTATATCTCACTTAAATCCAACTATACCATGAATGAAATCGATACTCGATGGTATCTAAAAGGTTGGTATATAGTAATATAATTTCAGAGCCATTTAACAAAAGTAAGTGTTATTTTTAATCAAATCATGCATAATGTTCACTCTGTGGATAAATTCCTAACCGTAAACATCTGTACCGTAACCATAACTTGCCTGTAACCTAACTGCGACTTAACAGTACCCTACCGTAAATTAAATGTAACATAAATGTAACCTAGCCTTTACTTTATTGTAACATATCCTTATTCTAACCATAAAATAAATGCAATTTAATTTTAACCTAACTTTAACTTAACTGTAACCTAACGGGAAATTAAATAAAATCAAGGACTTACCGTAATGTAATTGCAACTTAATTGTTACCTAACCATATACTGGGTTCATGTCCATGGAAATTATTTTGTCTTGTTCAGATGTGGTTATGATTCATTAGAATATTTTCGTCGGGTTCAGATTTCGTTCAATTCAGATTTTAGGTATTTTTTGAAATTGAATTTTAATGTTCGGGTCGGATTCATGTCCATGGAAATTATTTTGCCTTGCTCGGATCCAGTTTGGTTTTGTGGAATATTTTTGCCGGGAACAGATTTGGTTCAATTCAGATTTCGGCTTTTTCTTCAAATGGAATTTTTGGGTTCGGGTTTTCTTGCGTGTTCACGGAAATTATCTTGCCTTGTTTGAATAAGAGCATGCTTCACTGGAATATTTTTGTTTCAGTTTTGATTCAGTTCAGATTTCGTGATTTTTTTCAAAGAAATTTTTTAGGTTCAGATTCGGTTCATGTGCATGGACATTTTTTGTCCTATTCGGATCCGGTTACGGCTCTTTGGAATAGTTTTTTATCAGATTCAGATTTGGTTCGATCCAAATTTCAGGTATTTTTTCAAATAGAATTTTTAGGTTCGGATCTAGTTCATGTCCACGGAAATTATTTTGTCATACTCGAATCCAGTTATGATTCTTTCGAATATTTTGGTCGGATTCAGTTGTGGTTTGGGTCAAATTTCAGGTTTCATGCTCACAAAAATTATTTTTCTTTGTTTGGATCGGATTATGCTTCATTTGAACATTTTTGCGGGATTCAGATTTGGTTCGGGTCAGTTATCAAATCCATAGTTTTTTTCAAACAGAATTTTTAGGTTCGGGTCAGGTTTATACTTACGGAAATTTTTACTATCACGGATCGGAGTGTGGTCTGTTTTTTTTTTTCTAGTTGTGATCGGGTTATGTTTAAATTAGTCTCAACAGGTTAAACATAACACGTTCAGCGATTAGGTTATAATCAGTTTTGCTACTATTCTTTTTATGGCTATTTCTGATAAATAATTTACTTTGCTATTTGATAATTTATCATATTGTATGAATCGTTTGCGGATTCAAACAATTGTACGCCAAACAGCTATTTTATTTTTATTTTAAAAACAAATTAAAGCCATATTACAATTTTAAATTGAATAGACCACATTTTTAATTTAATCAATGATTAAAAAAAAACTCCTAGAAAAGTGTTGTGTAATTTTTTTACTGCAACACAGCTAATGATTCATACATTCTAATGTTAGAAATGCCAAAAATCTGCGTACAACCATACAGTAAAAAGAAATTAATAGAGTGGAATATAATGTCTTGGGGTGACGTCAAAAATGTAACTCTAAAATCCGCTACATTAAGTCCAAATAAGCACCAACAAAATTATGTGCTTTGACACTCCGATCAATTCAAACTGGTTTAAACCCGTATTTCTTTGTTTTTGCTTTTTATCTTTTAAACTGTAATTGAATAGATGACTAAAATTTCGTTTAAAAATAACGTTTTGTGCCATTATTGGCTGTAATACACGATCGGAATGCATAAAAGATACAAATAGATCAATCATAGGCAAGAATTATTTGATTATTTTTATCACATGACTTTGAAATATCAATATAGAAGCATCATTTAAGATTTTGATTGAAAAGTTAACATTCTTTCGTTAATGTCTAAAAATCGTCTGCACTCTGAAATCTAGATTTTAGATTAATATTTGTTTTTTAAGTTTTCATGCATGATTTTTCAAGAATGTTTTCATAAATATATTTTATATATTGGCATAGAATTATTAATATGTTGTTAAATCATAAACATTTTTCATCTACGTTATAAAGTATTAAAAAGTTCTGAAAAAAAGAAAACTTTTAGTAATACAATTTTTAGTTCAAATCAAATGTTTCCAATATTTTATTTAATTTTATTTTGAAATTTAATTATTTCTAATTTTCCAATTTCAATTATTTTAAAAGCAAACATTTATTTTAATAAATAATATAATAGAAAAAAAACAATTTTAAAAAATTACTATTTCTTCGTAAAATATGCTTCAGCTGTAATTCATTTCTTTCAATTCGTCTTATTGATACAAAATTCCTTCCTCGTGCTTTTGTTTGAGACATTAAAATTTCAGTGATAAATGGTTTCATATTGCAAACCTTTTTTTCGGTTTACTTCGCCTCCACCTATCTTTTTCTTCCATGGCGTATAGCAGCTGTGATAAAAAAAAAAAAAAAAAATCCTCATTTAAATTGACAGTTTGCCAGTCTATAAATTTTAAAGGTCTGTCTCAGCCTTTTTAATCATTTCTGAGAAAATTTTATGCAACCAACCAACCATATGCAAATAAAAGGGGGAAAAGCGAAAAAAAGGCGATTTTTTTTATGAGAGTGAGCTTTGGAATTTAATTAATTACTTAGTTAATAAATAGAATTTTGAAATTCTGAGCTTCAGGTGCATCAGCAGAAATATTGGGCTACTTTCATAAAAATTTTGAGCTTCGTACGTGCTGTAGATTTTGCTAGCCATCGCAGACACACACACACACACACACGCAGACAAACAGAGCGATTTGTTATTTTATTAGTATAGATACGCCATGACTAGCACAAACCTTCATTTCCAAAGAACCACAAAGCATATCGGTTACAGAAATGCCACTAGAAATTAATTCCAGAAATGTATATTCATTTATGTTAACACACAAATAAAGCCGTCTCCGATATTATCAATATAGAGAAAGATATAGCTAATGTATTATCAATTCAAAACATTTTTTCTATTTTTTTTTATTGGCATCAATATTGTATTACTGCTATGTGTATACACATATTGTGCTTAGATTGTGATTGAAAAGTTTTCGTTATATTTTGTCAAAAGAATTTTTAAAACATTGACTAAAAATCTTTTAGAAAAGGATTTACTTAACATAATAAAAGGCTGCATACAAAAAATCAGGCTAATAACCACTTGATTTGAAAAAACACATTCCCTCGTTTCTATAATCATTGTAAGCTCATAAGTACGCTAATATTTTGATTTGATGAACTGATGAAATGATTTTGAACTTCAATGAATATTATTTATATATGCATTATTAAGTTAGTTTAATTTCTATTTCCAATAAACACTGTTGTATGTCGAGGTATCTATTTTTACTGGATATTGTTTTCATTTTGATTAGTTTTATTTTTTATATGGTTCTATATTTTGGTTTCATATTTATAATAATGTACTATTATCTTTCATTTCTAAACTGCTGAGAATTGGTTAAAAAATTTGTTAGAAAATCGCTATTAATACTGAAATAAAACATAACCATTATCCAAGTATATAATTCGAGTTTAAATTACTTATATGTGAATATGTGAGTTGCTAATGAATAATCGAAAATATTTGAGAAAATCTAATGTAATATATATATATATATATATAAAGCTCAAAAGGATGAAGCTTTTAAAGCAGTTTTAAAAGTATATTTAAAATTTGAAAGCATTAACTAGTAAAATGAAAATATTCATGTGTATTTTTATAGATAAATAAAGCTGCTGAAATAAGAGAAATACGCTAATAAGAATTTATTACTTAGAAAATGACATAGCAAAGAATACATTTTAAATGTAAATTGGACTACGGTTAAATTTAAAACAACCTTAAATTCGAAACTATCGATGAATTCATTAGAATATTTTAAAAATATTTATATTCAGAAATATTTTTTGAAATAAACCTGTGGGAGAGTATATACCGTTTTATATTAATTATGAATCGTAAACTTTAATAATATTTTCTTGTAGGGAGTTAAAATATGAAACTGTAAGTTGAATATGAAAGAACGATAACAAATCGAGTAGTTCGTTATCTTCGAATAAATTGAGATGGAATCAATGCAAGTTTTTTTTCTAAACTTGAAGATTGAAAAATCTTCAATTGGAAGCCTGAACATTTCTTTACAGAATACAGGTAATATAACTCGTAATTCATTTAAAAGCGTAGGTTACATGTCAAGAATTGTATTTTAAAATACAAATATTAGTTCATTGCTGTCTATGTTTAATTGCATCTTAATAATTATGTAAAGTTTAATACAGATCCCGCTCTACTCTAAGAAGACGAGGTGTATATTTCAAATTAAAACAATGGCGACAATTAACATGAAATAAATTTTTTTTTTTAATTTTTCGCTTATTCAAAAGTTGTTTTCCAGAATAAAATACTACTTCATTAAAGCACTATTCGAGTAAATGTAAATGACAAAATTAACATACACTTCCCACTACTATTACATTTACTAATACCAATAAAAATATTGATATTTATAATAATATTTATAATAATCTTATGCCTATGATAACTAAAAAACAAAAGATCTTCTCTTTTATTCTTTATGTTGCTTTCAGAAAATATATGTAAAAAATCCTATCATACCATTTTTGGTAAAAGTTTCCTTTATAAGTTACTAAAAATTCAATCATAAATACATAAAATGTTGCATTTTGTAAATTAAGCTTGCAAGCATAAAAAACATAAACACTCAAACAATAATAAATATGGTAGAAGACTCATGGTTTTTCATGAAGGAAAATGTCATAAGTTGCGCTCGAAAAATAATTTTCTGAATGCAAGGGCTGAGGGGAGGGGGGATTCAATGAGATTCGATTATTTTGATGAGATTTGAAAAAATAACGATACTCATTTCATAGTAGCTATGACTAACGCAAGTATAAGATCAGATTGGTTTATATTGTTTTCAAAACAAAATTTACATATATTCTTTTTTTATAAATAAACTTCGGTCTTTTTTAAGCCGCATTCACACACACATGTATACGTATTATGTTATCTTATGTATAGAAAATGAAATAGAAAAGAATATATTTTAAACGCAAATTGGACTACTATTAAATTTAAAACAAACTTAAATCGGAAACTATGGAAGAATTCATTAGAATATTTCAAAAATATATTTTCAGAAATAAATTTTGGAACAATTTTGTGGAAATGTACATACTGTTTGATATTAATTATGAATCGTAAACATTAATAATTTATCTTTGTGAGGATTTAAGATATGAAACCGTAATTTAAATTTAAGGTAATCAAAGTTTTGCATTTTTAATTTTTTATAGATAATGTAAGGATGAAACCGTGCATGTTATTTTTGGAACTAAAGGTATTTGTGGTTTGATACTTCTGCCCCAGATTCACAAGGTTTTCCAATTTTCCAATTTTACTGTATTTTAATCCTATATTTCACGTGCTATCAGAATGTATTTTAAGGAATTTTATAACGGTATTCATAGAATTGTTAGATGCTTGAAAAAAAAATTGTAATTTTTGTATTCACATCTGTTAGTGACAATTTATATTGGTTTATATACATACACATATATATATATATATATATATGTCATGATACGACGATGGCTAACATTCTTCTACTCACTAAAAGTCAACAGTGGAATGAGCTGAGCAGTCGTTCCGGCAGTTCGACCAAAAGTGGATGGGTTTATTGGGGTATTTCCCCATAAGAAAGTTCAATCAAGAGTCTTTAAATTAATTTTATTAGAACTCATAAATACGTTAAGTTCTTTCCCGCCATCACATTGGCACTCTCATCGAATAACTTCCACTTCACCAACTTCGTGATTAAGTTAGCTCATCCCATCTTACAATTTATCGGGAAAAAATTGTCAGGCGTCCAGGCAGTTGAAAGGAAAGATGCATTCTGAGCTCCTAAAAACCCAAATGAGAAAGCCACATTTTCACGACAAACTAGCTCCTCCTCACTCCGCGTCAATCATTTTAAAAATCCAACCAGGATTAATCTGACTCTACCTAATAAAAATGATCACCTCTGATTGGCCTAGAAGACGGGGAACTACTTCACGTCTCGCAAACAGACAAGCCTTTTAACATCTTCGCGCATTAACGCAGATCAGGTGATCAATAAAAAATAAAATTAAAAATCTCGAGAATATTCTAAAAAGGAAAGATTACGAAATAATTTCCCGCCTTTTTGAGAAACAAGCAATGGATTATTAATAAGTTAAATAAAAAAAAGAAAAAGGACTTTAGCTGTTAAAAGATTAATATATTACGAAACTAAGATTAAAAATATGTTCCACAATTTTAGAATTAAAAACTCAGAGAGAGCAAAATGGCGCAAAATTTTTTATTTTATGTTATTAGATATATATATGTGTGTGTGTGTGTGTTTATCATAAGGTAATGTTCATTCAGAAATTGTACGCAAATTCAAGCAAACTTTCGTAAATAATCCCAATTATTTTATTATAAAATAGAATTAAGATAAAAAATGATAAAAACCATTTAGAAACCATTATAGTGTACCCTATAAAAGGTGTATATTTTGTATAAAAATGTATTTTCTGGTATATATGATACACTAAAATTTTGTAATCCTTGTAACACTGCGAATACAAGAGTGACAATAAAATATTGTAGTAAATGTACATTTTAATATTTTGCACTTAGAAGGACCTATCCTTACCATATTCTTGCCAATTTTTTCAATACCCAGGAAGATGTAGCGAATCTATAGTCAATTAAAACCATTTTTTATTGGTATAAATATTGCATTGCTGTTATATATATATACACATATTGTGCATAGTTTCTTATTGAAAAAGTTTTTGTAATATGTTGCAGAAAAAATGCTTAAACTAAAAGCACTTCACTAAAAGCATTTTAAAAATGATTTACATAGAATAATAAGAAGCTGTATAAGAAAGGTCGAGGTTTGTAATAGCATTGTTTGATAATCAAAATCCTAATTTACTATCACAAAACTAGTTTCATATGTATATATGTAAAACTGTAAAATGATAAATCTTTGAAAGTAATTTTAAATGTGCATTTAGAATGCATTTGTAATGTATACATTATCTGGTAACATAAAAAAATCATCCCTAGTTTTTACAGCTATATAGCATTTCTAAAATAGAGGCAAGCGATAACAAAAGATAATTTATTTTTAAGAATACGACATAGCAAGAATGCATTTAAAATGCAAATTGGACTACGTTTAAATTTAGTATAAGCTTGAATTCGAAACTATGGATAAATTCATTAAAATATTTTTAAATATATGATTTTAGAAATAACAATCTCACGAACAATTTTGTGGAAGAGTTTATTTCGTTTGATATTAATTATGAATCATAAATTTTAATATTTTTTCCTTTGGGGATTTAAAATACGATATCTTGATTTAAAATTGAAGGAACAATAATAATGCAAATACTACGTGAATATATTTCAGAGTAAATTATGATGAAGTACATGCAAGGTGTGTTTTTGTTAAGTTAAAGATTTTAAAATCATGAATGAAAGATTCGTTTCCAGAATTCAAGTAATATCACTTCCAATTTTGCTAAGAGCACAGGTTACATGGAAAGAAATGCTTTGAAATATAGGTGTCAGTTCATTGTTATTGATTCATCATAGCACGTAAATTAAATCATCAAGTTGAATATCGATACTATTATATTCTAAGACGATGAAAAAATGTTTTTAATTAAAAAAAAAACTTCGTTTTGTTTAAAATTAACAACAACAACCACAACAAAAATAACAATTAACATGCGACAGAATTCTTGTTTTTTTTTGTTTTGTTTTTTTCTAAATATATAAAATAAATGTTTTTTTCTAATTTTTGGAAATATAATATAATTTCATCAAACCAGTATTTGAAGAAAGATAAAATAATAAAATAAATTAAAGCTCCTACTACTATACGACTACTATTAGTAATAATGATAATATTAATAATTGTAATAATCATACGGTTATGACTAGTAAAAATCAAAAGTTCTTATTTTTTATGCTGAATCCAAAAAACACATAATTTTTTTTTTTTTTATCACACACATTTTAGATATAAAATGAGCGTATTTGTCTAGTTCATAAATTAGTATGAAACAAGTCATTAACTATATAAATTTTTTACTAATAAAATTAGAATGTTGCATAAACATATAAAAGAGCATAAACGCACAAACACTAATAAACATGGCTACAGAATTGTGCTGATTGTTGCAGAAAGGAAGCTGTCACAATCTGAACTAAAAACAAAATGTTTTAGAGGTAACGTGTGAAGGTAGGAAAAGATACACTTATTTGATAAGATAGAAAGCTTTACAGCGATATTGACATCATAGCATTATGACAAACGCTACAAACTAATAAAATGTAAAATCAACCATCTTATTTTTTTTGTAATAAAATTTACGTATATTCTGTTTTTATAAATTTTATTGTTTTTTAAACCACATTAGTATATGCATTTACCCTAATAGCATATACTATTAAGGTAACCATGGTCACAGTGACGTCACTGTGAGTCACTTTGGTCACATCACATCTGTGACCAAAATGTCACCACTCAGAGACGTCACATTGTGACTGAGATGTGACTTTCTTAAAAATCTTTAGAAATTTATAAATATCCTTCGAAACATGTTATTTACATTAAAAACATGTTTCTGTCATTTTATATATCGTCGCTTTTGTCAGAGTTTCGTCACAATGTTAATGTCAAATTAGTCACAAATGACACATTTTTCACAAATTTGTCACATTGTGACCACTTTGTGAAACGTCACAAAAGAGCTCTAAAACGGCCATAACGACTTCACATTTTAGTCACTGTGGCTTCACATCGACAATCGATGGTCACAAAGTCACAATGTGACTTCTCAACGACGTTGCAGTGACGTCACCATGCTTTACGGGTAAATTTTGAATTCCAATTCAAAAAGTATGAAATTTAGTTCGAAAAGTGTGTTGCAATAAATATACACTTTATTTAAGTGCAATTGGTAAGCCCTATACTTTCCATGTTAATTTAATGTACCGTTTCTCAGATATTATTAAAGTTATTCATTTGAAATTATTTATATACATAATATAAATAATTCTTAATGAATAGAAATCAAATTTATAAACAAATAATTCTTTACTTATTTTTTAAAAAATGTGGATTAAAGAATTTTTTTTAGTAACAAAAAACATTCATTTTAACTAAGAAACACTTTTAATAAAATTTTTGAAAACATCTGAATAACAAAAGTTCACTTTAGATTGATTTGGGATATGTGGGAAATATTAAGTCAGCATAAAAGACAATATGAGGTGGTTCTGTAAAAATGTACATTGAAATAAAAAAAAAAAATGCGAAAATCAAATTTATAGTTTATGTACGTAATGCTTTTGTTTGATATAAACAAACTGAATAACTTAATTTTTGTTAACTTCTCGCTGTAGTAAAAACAAAAGCAATATGGCATTACAAAAAGGAAAAAAAAATAAATAAAATCTTGAAAAAATTGAAAAAGATTAAATGTTTTGCTTTAGTAATTTACCTTTTAACCGTTTTTAATGTAATTTACTTTTGTTTCATGTTTCAGAAATTATGATTCAAACACATTTGTATCAGGAAATATTAATGTTAATCTTTGGTTAGAACATTAACTTCCTCTAATCCGGCATCCTAATGTCTGGCGTGCTAGATAATTCGACACGACATGTATATAATAATCTCATGCAACTTCAGGTATAGGTATGAAAGAGAAAAGTTAGAATAATTCATGGACTAAACTTTTGCTTGAAATAATGGACAGAATTTTTACGTTACTGAAAACGATATAGTTGACGATGAGCAAAAATATGTTTTAGGTTTTTTGCATTTAGAGAACCTCCATATCTCAACTGAATAGACATGAAATAAAACTCTGAATTGTAGCAGATGTTGATGATCCAGCAGACGATATTTTGACAGATGAGGGCATTATTCATAGTGTTATCGACCCAATAATCCCTAAATAATGTGATTCATATGAAGATGATGTGAACGAGACAAACAACATTCGTTGGAATAATACTGGCTAATGCCTTGAAGTATTTATCAAGTTTTTTGAGCTCAGGGATTGAGGCAGATTTTGATGAGACAAAAGAGAAAATTTTGACAGATGAAGGCATCATTCAGAGTGTTATCGACCCAATAATCTCCAAGTAATTTGACTGTGATGAAGTTGATCGGGACGAGGCAGACAATATTCGCTGGAATTAATCTACTAATGCCTGGAATATATTTATCAAGATTTTGAGCGAAGTTATTAAAACAGATTTTGATGAGCCAGCAAAGTATATTTTAATAGATAAGGGCATCATTTTGAGTGACAATAATCCATAAATAATTAATCCATAAACAGAAAAGTTTGAATATATCATGGGCTAAACTTTTGCTTGAAATAATGGACAGAATTTTTACGTTACTGAAAACGATACATTTGACGATGAGCAAAAATATGTTTTAGGTTGTTAGTATTTAGAGAACCTCCATGTCTCAACTGAATAGATAGAAAATAAAACAGTGAATTGAAGCAGATTTTGATCAGCCAGCTGACGATATTTTGAAAAAAGAGGGCATCATTCAGAGTGCTATCAACCCAATTATACCCTAAATAATTTGATTGTGATGATGTGAACGAGACAGACAACATTAGTTGGACTAATACTACTAATGCCTTGAATGTGTTTATCAAGTTTTTTGAGCACAGGGATTGAGGCGGATTTTGATGAGACAAAAGAGGAAATTTTGACAGATGAAGGCATCATTCAGAGTGTTATCGACCCAATAATCTCCAAGTAATTTGAGTGTGATGAAGTTGATCGGGACGAGGCAGACAATATTCGCTGGAATCAATCTACTAATGCCTTGAGTATATTTATCAAGATTTTGAGCGAAATTATTAAAGCAGATTTTGATGAGCGTACAGAGGATATTTTAACAGATGAGGGTGTAATTCAGAGTACTATCAACCCAATAATCCCTATATAATTTGATTGTGATGCAGAGGATGTGAACGAGACAAACAATATTAGTTGAAATCAAGTTATTGAATATACTACCTCTGACAAAAAAGTTCGGTGAATGAATTCAGAACGGCCGATTTGGCAACACTGGGGAAACAAAACGCAGCACTTGCATAGAGGCAAGTGTTGACCATTTCCTCACCGTTGTTCAGTTGAGCGTCTTTTATGTTCTGTGTAAGGCATGATTTAATCAAGCTAAGTGCTTGTTCAGTGTGTTGGTTTTTAACTGAGAACAGGAAAATGAACAACAACAAAAGATCAGTTAAAGTTTGGTTTTAAGCTTTGCCAGACACCGAAAGAAATTCATGAGTGGTTGTGTGAATTAAACATCCATCATACTCGACAGATCTCAATTCTTCAGACTTCTTTCTATTTTTCCCACTCAAACTCTCTTTGCAAGGGATTTAGCCACATTACTGACATCCAACAAACCGCGACTATGCTTTTGAACTCCATCCCAAAAGAAGTCTTCTTGCGAATTTTCCAGGACATGTACAGCAGATCTCAGCGGTACATAGTTATGGGAGATGACTATTTCGAGGGATGGTATAGTAACTTTGGTTAATGTTTCATCTACATTAACGTTACAGGACTATTCACCGAACTTTACTGTCAGAGGTAGTATTTATAATTTTTTTAATTGTGTGATATAATGTATCCCACTACTCCTAAAAGGGTTAACAGTGTTTAACGGTGTACTTTCATTGTGGTTACTATTGCTTTACATCAACAGAGTTGAGGTACTTCACGTTCCATTCACTTAAACATAGGAATATACAATAAATCTTATTGCACTTATTGCAGTAATATTATTTTAAAATATATATCATATGAATTAAAAAAAATTGTACTGTATTGTATTTTAGATACCAACTAAAACCTTTAGTAGTTTAAGTATACCAAGAGAAAAATTAAATATTTTTAACAAATATTTCAGCTTTCTTTTTTCAGTTCTACTTCTTTCTATTATATGATGATTCAAACTACAAAGAGTAGAAAACGACGAAAAGGAACTGAGAAAACTTTTAGAAGAAAAGCTGTTATAGGATAAAAGAATTTATAGTTTAGTTTAAAGATATAATAAAAAAGAACAAGTCTTGCGTAAATCCTTTTAAAAATCTATCGTGAGAAACGACGGCCTACGAAAAAAAATGACAGGTATTCAGTTCAGTTTTTACTTTGTATTTACTTATCCGTTTATTGATTTTTAAGATATTATTTATTTACAAACACAATAATATTAAACACAATATGTGTTTATATATTTCGTATTTATAATTGTGAGCAGAAATATTGTGTATGCAATATTAGAAAAAAAGAAAGTAGCTGTTTATAATTATTAATGAACTTTTCATTATTTAAACAAGCCGGAAATTGCAGGTAAAACGTAGCAAATGAGGTGCGTTCATACTATAACGAAGTTTTAAATATATTTAGATCTTGGTGTAATAATTTACAGTACTTCAGATACAATATTGTTTGCGAAATTATTTGTGTGTCCTTGTAAATATCATCTGCTTTCTGGTATACAGGAAAAAACTCGTATTAAATCTCAGCTACGTATATTAATTTCATTATATGAGAAGTACTTTAATATAATTTAAACGCGCCTTAAACATTTTTTCTTTCTATACCATTATGTAATGGAGTTTTTTGCGAGACCCTGTATACGAACAAAAAAAAAATATATTTGTGTCACAAATTGTGCAGAATGTGTATTTTAGTATATACTTCATAGATGCATATATTTTTTACTATGTTTGAAAAAGTGTAACATCATAAAAATGCACTTAAGGTTATTTTTTCCCATTGACCGTAATATAATTGAATACTTCTGGTTGACCCCGTACTTAAACTAAACATGCAATTATCATAAAATTTGGAATGACTCGACAAAATTAAGCAAGAGTTATACATTTTAAATTTCAAACGATTTGGTTGGGAAGTTTTTGCTCTGTTATTTGCAGACAGATAAACGGACGAACTGAAGACAGCTAAAGTTGCTACGTATTTATCTAATTTCAAACGCACCTAATAAGTTTTGAATTGACACAATTTTTATTTTTTTATTTTATTTAAAATTCTTACATTTTGATCTGTCGAAGTTACATTTATACATATCTATTTTTTCCATCATCTTACTTAATAACAGACTTTTATAATTGTCCTTTGTAATTAACCCATTAGCGCCCGAATTATTTCTTCGCTAAAATTTAAATATTGTATTTTCCACCACTTTTAAAAGCAAAATAACTTTTATCCAAATTTATCGAGGATTCTGTCACGTAAAATAAGGTATATATTTCTCTTCCTCTTTACTGGTGGGAAAACCGCTTTCTTGCTGTTTTTGTAACCGTCCTCAAAAAAGGGCGCTGGGCGTTAATGGGTTAAAATACAACAAGTCTGAAATTATATGTCAAAAATGTCAATTGTCCATACTACAACTACAGTGTAAAAAAAAATCCGTTAATGACAATGTTTGCCGTAATAATGGCAGTAAAATTAGAGGTATTTTTTTTTATTTCAACTAACTTTACTGCATTGTTTAGAGCAAGAACTGCTGGCAACATTGCTGCTAGCAGTTTTTGGCCATAAATTTAGTTTTATAAGCATGTAGTTTTATAAATATTCATATTTCATTGCAATAGCTGTTGCATTCTTATGCAATGATGTATAAATACAAAATTCATTACGATTACATATGTATTAAATTCAGTAATACGATAATAATATGATTCCATCTTAAATAGGACATAATGACGATGACAACTTAGAATCAATAGCTGTCAATAAGATATCCTAGAATTATTTACGTATGCTAGGCTTTAATAAAGTAAAGAAAACGTTTACTAATATCTTTTTAAGTTTTGTTTTGACTTTCATAAAATTTGAAATGCCTTAATAAAATCCAGCCACGATTATGTACAACACTTACCAAAAAGTTTCCGATCAGTGTTGTCAAGTTTATGATTTTTGCATTTGGAAGCATATATTTCGCGATTCATGGGCATAGGGCATTTACGATATTACGCATATGCATTACGATATTACAATATACACATTTGGCATTTTACGATATGCCAAAAAAAGAATACTTATTAATATAAATGAAAACAAAATTCAGTATAATAATCAGATAATTTATAATTAAATGATGCAAGTGATGCAAGTGATATGCAAGTGAAAAAGTTTTCTCGTGAGAAAAATAAATCCGACTAAGACGCAAGTTGCGATAATAGTAATCAATCACTGGGAAAGTTTGAAATCTGCATATTAACGACAGATAAGAGTGCGTGTGCTCATGCGTACAATATCTGAATACTATTTAAAAGAAGAAATTTTCTAGCTTCGAGATGAAAAGCAGCTTTGAAGTTCTGGAAAATAGATCCCGTGAAAAACCTTCCTCGCGATTTAAAAATCTACATGATTAAATAGTTGAAAGAAGAAAATTCACAAAGGAAAGTGGCTGCCTTTATAAATAGTGCTCAGTGAACGGTATGTGATATTTGCAAAAAATATCAGGTTACAAATAGCATGAAACATTTACTTTGAAGTGGATGTCCACTAATGACAATACCCATGGAGAACAGAAAACTTGAAAATTATGAAAAGTATGTGGCCAGCGATTTCAAAACAGTTCAATGCTGAATGGTTCAGTATAACGTATAAGTAAATGACCGCAAGCCTGATTCTAAATGCAGAAGGATTTAGATTCTAATAATAACACATTGCTCAGTGGTGCACAAAACAGGAATTTTAATATACATTAGTACATATTAAAATAAAATAAACTTTCAACGCTTCGCGCCGTCTTCTGCGGGCGTCTTCAGGAAAATATGAAATGGAAGGACTACGTTTGCATCTTGTTCGAGAGTTAAATTTTATGGTGCAACTGTCCTATATATATTTATGATTTAGATTCTGTGAAGGTAAAATGAATCCTTACTTGACAAAGAAGCAGAGAAAATGCAATGGTGTATGAAACAAGTACACTGGCCACTTCATAAGTAGAATAAAATTATTTTTATCAATAAATCTGGCATATGTCTCTGAATAGCTCATTACTACGAAACATTTGTTTGGAGGAGAGTTCGTAAAAGGTTCAATGATAAGTGTGTCAATACGAGGAATAAATTTTCACCTGCATTTACAGTTTGGATTTTATGACATCACAAAACATCGGCAAACTGTGTATTGTGTTACGTACAGTATACTCAGAAGTTTACATTGACATTATAGACTTTTTTTTACTCCAGCATTGATCAATTGTTTGGGGATCAAAATGACTTCTTATTTCAAGATGACAATGATGTTCCCCATTGTACGATATCAGTGAAAGAATGTCTACAAAATGTAGACAATAATCTAATTAAAACCATGATTTGACCGCGAAATAGCTCTTAATCCCATCGAAAATCTGTTGAATATATTAAAATGAAAATTTGATTTTCGAAGGATCACAAATGCCTTAGAACTAGATAAAACTACAAGGGAATGCTGGTGTGAAATTGCTCTCAATGTAAAATGTTTATTAAGGGGTTAGGTGGGTTTCAGAGGTATAAAAAAAAGGTATTTTTACGATTTTTTATTTTATATAAACAATCATACATTTAAAAATTATAATATGGCATATCAAAGGTACATATTTCAACAATGTCTCCTGAAATTTTTATATAAAAATGTTGAAAATTCAGCCATTGAGACCTCATCTCCCTGGGTGTCTCACAAAAAAGTGCTCTCGCCGTGGACAGCATAACTTATTATTGGTTCATCTAAAATTAAAAAACCAAAATTATTTCGTTAGTACATATATAAATCTCGTATTTGAACGAAGGGAAAAAAATATATATATAATTTTCATTTTTTCTCAAACTTTGAAAAAAAAAATCTCATTTTTTGGTCAAAATTTCGCCATTTATTGGCTTAAAAAAATAAGTTATAATGAAAAAAAAAATTCCTTCGTTCAATAACTAGATAATGTTATTTTAAAGATATCTACACAATTTGAACTAAATCGGTCCATAATTTTTCGAGAAATCGTGTCCACCGACTTCAAAAATGAAGTTTTGAGAAAAACACGTTTAAAGTTTTAAGTTGAACTTACATGCAAGAAAAAAACTTTTTTTTCAACTTACATAGAATCGTCGATTCCAGCACCACAAAGCAGAGTACCCGCTGCTGCGGCAATGTCTAGGGCATCCTTTTGCTCTTGCCTGTGACGAATTCTTGCTTCACGAGTCTCAATGTCAGCTTTCCTGTCGGCAATGAGTATGCGTTTTTCATCTTCTTTTCGGGCATACTCATGGCTGTTTCGGCCAAGTTTCAAGTCCATGCCATGCATAAAAAGCAACAAAGCTGAAATCCCTTCGTTGAATGTGCCAGCAGCGACATATGCAGCGATCCCAACTATTTTTGAACCAGCAGGGAGTATTTTAGGAGTAATTTTCCAAACTAACTGGTTTAAACTTTCATTATTATTTTGAGTGAATCCACCAACACACCTCTCTAAGAGCTCCTCTTTGCTGAGGTCTTCATAAATGGGTCTGATAGCTGATGAAACTTCACTTGTTAATGAATCATAATCATGTTTGTATGATGACAGAGTGTTCATTGATGAAGCGCGCTGCCAAGTGCACCATGAGTCAGGGCCCTCTGGATATTTATCGTGCTGTGGATTTTTGTCTGTGGAGGTATAATGGAAAAAAGTTGCCCAAATAGCGTCTCTCATATTTTGTACCGAATTGCAGTTTCTTCTTATAGCTAGTCCATAATAAATTGTTAATTTATCAATTAACTTGCCAGTTAGTTTTCCTTTGCCAGATGGAGTTTTTTTTTCTAATAGATTTACCGGCCTTTGTTTTTGTTTCTTCGACTGTTTTATTGACTAAATCACGTAAGCGTTTGCCCATCCTTTTTTGCACATGTCCTACGCATTCTTTTTTATTAACAATAAAATCATCACCATAAGGTTTGGCATTGAGAACTCCAGAGTATGTTTTAGAGTCCCCGTCACCAATATAATTTGAGTACCTTAGGCCATATTTTTCAAAAGAGCGTTGAAACATTGCAACGATTGATGAAACTTCCATATTACCAGCTGGTCCTTGGTGATTGGCACTACATTCGTTTTTTTGGAGATGATCTGCCTGCCACTCTTCAAATTCTATTGTGCTTAGTTTTTTTTTCCAGGCTTCACATAATTTACAATATGAGGATTTTACAAAAATATCTAAAACTTTTCCGCTACAATATCCAATTATCGAAGACACACCGTACAATGATGAAAAACCGCGCTTTTTCCAAGTGCCATCACCTGATACAGTTACATCTGTCGTATCATCAATATTATTTTCATCACACGTTAACTTTTTCTCTTGTTTTGCAGCCAATGAAAAAAGTGCTTGAGCAACTGTCTCAACACATCCGTAAATTTTATCAACATAAAAATCGTATGTTGACTTATTCAAGAAAGAAGCACTCATTTCCATCAAGCCACAGAATTTTTTACATCCGGCTAGTCCTAAGCCTAATATTCGCATCACAAAAATAAACTTACGATTTATTTCGTAAGCGTTTCCAATTTTGTGACACGATAAAATGTATCGAGGCTGACATTTTTCACATTCCACGAAAATTTTGAAACCAAGGCCGTATTTCATACACTGTTTAAAATCTACTTTCCCATTGCATATTTTGTCCTGTCCATTTTCGTTTATAATATTAGAGCATTTCACAAATGAAGATAGCGTTGAAAAAACTAAAAAAAAGTCGATGATTGCATACTGCAAAGTATTGTCTTCTGGCACATGATTTTCATCTTGGCTTCTAAGTTTTATCGCAGACGTGCTAGTGAAAGATTCATTATGTTCCTCAGGATTTTTAGGATTGAATAATTGTTTTCTCTTTCTTGGTCTATCTTTTCTTTGACCACTAGTTATTCGATCAGATCTCGTCACTTTACTCATGATGAATAAAAATTTGTAACACTTTTAATTTCACAGAAGCAAAAATTCACAAACATTTATAACCTTAAAGAAACCTCGTGGATCAGGAGGCAACCAAGAAATGAAATATTTGAGCAGTTTAAGTTACGTTTGAATGATATACAATAAGCAAACGAGAAGAACAATCAATAGACAGCTGCTTCCGTACACCTGCGGTGCGCTACACCGACGTGGCCCAATGGGCGGGACTTCCGAAGGGTCTAGTTCTTGGAATTTTACTCGGATCGATTTAAAATTTTTGGAGAATATTTTAAACATATTGTACTATTTAATAAGACAATAAAAAAGAAAACGATTTTTTGAAATTTTAAAACCCACCTAACCCCTTAAGTCCACACTACGAAGAATTTCGAATGTCATCCTTGTTAAAAGTGGATTTACTAAAACTTGATTACAGTGATCGGTTATTTTTTTTAAATCAAGGCATGATTGTATATTTTTTACTTTAGTGTTTAATTTTCAATCTCAATTTTTCTGTTAATACATTGATGTATAAAGATTTTTCTTTATTTCATTTTGTTGTTCATTATATTAATACAAAATATTATCGCTAATAATCGTTTGATTTTTATGCAGTAAGAATAAGTAATCCTTTCTTACAAAAAATGGTAGCTTTGGCATAATAATAGAAAACTCAATATCGATAAATAGAATAAATCTAAATTAAATACAAAACCATTCGATTAAGCAGATTTTTTGCTGCTATATGTGGTCAGACGGACGGAACAGACGACAAATATAAGTAATACATATTTATGTAATTACGATCGCATGTAAAGAGGAGTTTACCCCCATAAATATATTTGTTTTATTTATTCGAATTTATTGTAGTCACAAAAAGGCACTCGCATGTTAATTTTAAAGTTATAACATAGAGTCCAATCACTTAGAAGCGTTCAATTGAAATTTCGCTCTTGCATTTTAATATTTTTTAATATATGTCTATGTTTTATTCGGATACAACACTTCGATGTCTAAAGACGTACGCTTGAACATTGTTAACTTTGGTGTCATTTTTTTTCTGGGAAAACTTTTAATTTTGTACTGGCTGTGAGTCTGAAAATTTAAATATAATTAACATTCTTAAATGTAAAAAAATAGAAATAAAAACAGTTATTTTAATTTTAAACTGTACTTTTATACAAGAACTTTATAACCAATCACATTTAAACATAAACAAACACTTTATAAAAATAGAAATAAGTCTTGACAATATAATTTTCAAAATCTATCTTGTGAAATGACAGACTGCGAGAAATTTAACAAGCGTTCAAATCAACTTTTCTTTTCTTTTATTATTTTGCTTATAATTTGTTTATTTTTAAATATTAATTATTCAAGATATGTTCATATTTAACATGCATAATTGAAAAAAATGGGTAAAAATACACTTTTGAAGTAACTAACAAATAATAATTATTCATAATTTCTTTAAAGTAATGCGACTCTTTTTCTATTCGTTTAAATTATTTTCACTTTTTATCTACATACTTCATAATTATATGTACCTATATACCATCTTTTTCGATAATCGTGCATAATGTATGATATTTACAATTGTCTCCTAATTAGAAAGAATAAGATTCTTCCTGAATATATGCAAACATATTGTGTATAAATTATTTTTCATAAAAACGTTTTTATATAAAAACAGTTTCGTCCAATGTTACATTCTATTAGTCATCAAAACAACAATTATGAAAACATGTCAAGTTTAAAAATTCAAAGTTAATTTTCCTATTTATTTTATTGCTATAGTGATTTTTAAAATTATTGCTCAAAGAGAATAAAAATAAGCTTTAATTTTCTCTGTAATTATCATTGTAAAAATTTATAAGAAACTGCAGATTTTACATCTAGGGTAGAGAATATTTGTAAAAGAGATTTAATTGACTTTTGATCCAATTACCTACACCGTAAAAAAAGGGTCGATCTACTAAAAAAAATTTAGTGATCCTTGTAATTACTAAAATTTTTTTTGTAATCTCACTCGGTTACAAGAAAATCTGTAAGAATTACTAGAAAAAAGCTAGCAACGAATAGAGTTAATAGTTTTATATTTTTAATAGCTATTACTAAATCTCACTTGTGTGGCTGTGATGGCCTAGTGATTATAGCACTGAAGTCCCGGCTGAAAGTTCCCGGGTTCGATGCCGGACACCACCAAATACGCACCAAATGTATGCAGTGTAAGTACTCGTTGAATAAAGGGATTATGAAAATCCTATCGGAGCAGGTAGCAATGTTTGGTGCTGCCATCTATTGCGGCTTTGCCGAAAATCTTTCGGTTTAGAAGTCTGATTTCTTACCCACTGGATGCAGCTCGGAGGAAGCATTTGCCCTTCGGGCACGCGTAGTGGTTACTAAAATAATTTTGGAGCTATTACTAAAATTTGCTTTGCGGCTCATACTAAAAATTTTTAAGTTAGTTATACAAAAAATTCTTTTGTTCAGTTTACAAAAGAAATGTTTGTTTCACTTGCAAAAAAAAGTTTGTAATGGTTGCTAAAAAATTCTGTGGAAGACAAATTTACTAAAAAATTTTTAGTAACCTCTTGAATTTTTTTTTACAGTGTATAAGGAACATTATATATTCGTCATAATCATTTACATTTATTTTAATTTAATATATGAATATTTTTGGTTTTCAATAAACGAGTTCATATTTTTACATAGTTTTATCAACAAATTCCATCTTAGTTGAAAGCATTTTTGAATTAGGCCTGTGTGTCTGTCTGCTGTCTATTCGGACTCTAATTTACATCTTTAGCCATATTGCTTAAAAGTAATTGCACTTCTTGTTTCATTGGTCGCTTCTGGTTCTGCTTCTTTTTCCATTCAGGGCTGTGCATATATAAGGTTATCGTTTTAGGAGGGTGGGGGGTTTGTCAAATGATATCGTAAGATATCTCTAGGGGAGGGGGATTTGTCTTTTGATATCGTTTCTGATCCACTCAATTTTTTTCTTTTTGTAATTGTAATATAGTTTTTGGTTCGAAATAATATCTTATCGTTTTTTAGTCTGTTATCTACTTTTGTGAAAATACAAAGTTTTTAATAAAATCAATAAATTATTATAACAATATATAATTCTACAATATGGAATACTCCAAAATTTGAGATTCCTATACTTCTTCAATATACAATCCCTGTTCGAGCAACAACCTGGAGAGGAAATTTGAAAAAAAGCTTGTGTTTACTAATAAATCAAAAAATAAAGAATGTAACCCACTTATATTGTTGATAAGAATTTATATCACTCCACTCCCCTCTTCCTAGCAAGTGCAACAGGACATTTTTACTATTGGGTGCATAATGTAACAAAAGTTATTATAAAATACCTTTAAATAATAACACTTTATTTTAAGTATTACGTAATGTAAAAATGATATTTTATTGAATTTTCTTCATTTGAATCAATAAAGTTGGCAAAAAATAAATGTAACCAGTTATGTAGTTGTATATATCACTCCAAACAACAACAACAACAAAATACATTCTAAAAGGAAATGTATGCATTGATAATGTTATCATGACCGGGAGGGAGGGTTTTCGATTTATGATAACGTATAGTATCGGAAGGAGAGGACGGGATCCAAAATTACCAAAAATTTGATAATGTTATAAATCTGACCCCTAACCTTTTCCTCTTTTATGATGTTGTTAAAGTCCGTAAGCATCTGTTAGATTGGGGTTAAAATCCAGGTTAAATTTCAGTATAAAGGTCTTAAAGAATTGACCTTAAGCAACTCACAGCTGTTACTTTTTTGTCCCCTATTCTTGAGTGATCATTCTCAAGCGTGAATCCAGCTTTGCATCTGATGGTGTAGGGGTTTTCCGAGCAGTTGATATAAAAGGGACAGCTGGAAAACGTTCTCGAAGTAGACCATTTTCATTAATTCAGTTGTCGAATTTGCCTTTTCCATCACCGGTATCATTTTGCTCAGAAACGAGATTCGGTAGTGAATTTTAACGGTCTTGATTACTTCTTAATCCAGTGGTTGGATTATAGAAGTATAGTACGATAGAAGGAGCTTCAGGCTCATGTTGCGCAGCTGCATAATTTTACGTGATCAAACATTATCTACCAAAATTGTTTTCCTTCTTTTTTCATCATCTCGTTAATGTAAATTGACGAAGTAAACGATTTTCATTAGTTCAATTATCGAATTTACCTGTTCCATCACTGGGAACATTTTGTTCAGAAACTGGATTCAGTAGTGAATTTTAACGGCCTTGATTACTCCTTGATTCAGTGGCTGGATTATGGAAGTATAATACGGTAGAGGGAGCTTTAAGCTCACTTTTCTCAGCTGTATGATTCAATGTAATCAAATATAATCTACCATTTTTTTCTTATTTTTTCATCATTTTTTCATCATCTTTTTTCTAACCATAGTGAGGAAATAGTGAATATCGTCCAGGTTTTTTAATTTTATTTATATTGCTGATGCAATGTTAGCTTCATATTTTTGAAACATCATGGTTTTTCACTTGCGATATTTATGTGTCGATTCAATATTTTCAATGTCATACTTACGTCTGTAGCATAGTATAATTTTTGTTTCAGATAAATCTTATTATACGTCACGATATTTATTTTTACTGGCAATTTTTTTCAGTATGAGTGAGTATTTTTTATAGCTTTCTAAACTTTGATTTTATATTAAATATAATGCACTATTATCTTACATTTTTATGCTGCCAAAAAATAATCACAAAAATGTTAAAAACGTTGTTATTAATTAAAAAAACCATTTTCTGAGGAAAGTTTTCCTCTTTTTACTAATTATCTTTGATTATGTGATTGTTTATTAACAAACCAAAATATTTCAGAAAATTGACGTAAAGTTCCATATATGTATATATGTATAGAAAAATATATTACAAAAAGTATTTTTAAAACCAATATTAAAAGTAAATTTAGAATTCGGTTGTAATATACATTCATTATCTATTAAAATAAAAATATTCATTTATATTTTTGTAGATATAGAAGTAGAAGCGAGCAATACCCAAATAAGAATTTATTATTTTGAAAATGGCATAGCAAAGAATAAATTTTAAACACAAATTGGACTATTTTAAATTTAGCATAAGCTTAAATCCGAAACTTAGAAAGAAATCATTAGTATTTTTTTAAATATATATCTTCAGTAATAAATATGGGAACAATTCTGTGGAAGAGTTTATGTCATTTGATAGTAATTATGAATCGTAAACTTTAATAATTTTGCCTTGTGGGAATTTAAGATATAAAAGTTTCAGTTAAATCGTAAAGAACGATAACAATTAAAAAGTACGTGAATATGTTTCTGAATAAATTCACATGCAATCAATACAAGTTCTTTTTCTAAAGGTAAAGATTAAAATATTTTGAATTGGAAATTTGAAAATTTGTTTGCATAGTACAAGTAATGAAACTCACAATTCTTTTAAAACAGTAGGTTATATGAAAAGAAATGTATTTTAAAATACAGATATCAGTTAATTGTTATCAGTCTTCACTACATCTTAATTATTATGTTAAGTGTAATACATATCATGTTTTATTTAAAAATGGGATGTTGATTTCTAATTTTGGAAATGGAAGCAATCTAAATGCAACCGACTTTTTTTTTTGGGGGGGGGGTGAGGGGAGGTTAAAACTAATTTTTTAAATGTTTTAATATAATATTTGATCAAAATAGCGTTTGAATTAAAAATAAAATTATATAATCAGAAAAAACCCTACTATTACAAGACTATTTGTAATAATAATAACAAAAATAATAATTTTATGCTATAATCTTTTGTCTGTGATGAGCGAAAGTCAAAAAAATTTTCTGATTTATTTTTTTCTGCTGTTTGCGGAAAATATATGAAATTTTTTTATCATCACATGCATTTTTGGCAAAATCAAGATTATTTTTCTGATCTATTTAATCACAAATATGTACAAAATTGCATTTAGTAAATTAGAAGATTCCATAAGGGCAATTCCATTATAATATACTAATAGTAATATAGGGAAAAATACTTTTACCTTATTTAAAAATAATGCCACAAGTAGTGACGAAAGTAAAACGTTCTGAAGAAAATGTGTGTCGGGAAGGGGGGGGGTGATATTTTTCATCGTTGATTTTAAGAGCTTTATAGCAGGATTGACTTCATGGTAATTATGACACACGATAAACTAAAAAAATTTAACATCAGCTAAATTTTTAATATTTTTTAACTAAAACTGACATTTTGTATATCTGAAAATTTCTCCATCATAATAATAAAAATCTATAAAACTCAGTCCACCATGATACAACGAGTTTCAGTCGCAACCATTTCTCGTGGTTTTTTTTTCATTTACCTTTTGTACATAGAGCAACGTTTTCCATATTAAGTTATTATAAAATGTTTCCATTTAGAAATTTTAATTTCTCATTTAACTGTGTTTACAAACTATTGTAAAACAAATGGCATATCTGGATGCTATATTGGTATTTTATATATATTTTTATTTGACAGTGTGTTTATATCATCAGAAGACTAAGAGATAAACGCCGTAATTTCTATTTTGAATTACCCAGAATTTTTAGCTTAAAAAATACACACATAATTGAAGGGATATTAAATAACAAAATAACTTCACCACATAAAGGTTTAGACTTGGTTCAAATCGAGAACATCACAAATGAGTTGTTAAACACGAAGTATATCAATAAATAAGCAGAAAAAATGATAAGTTAACAGTATACAAAATGGTCTTATGCCAAAAATAGAAGAACAATGTCATAAAGAAGTAATTACTTAAAAATATCGTTTCAACGAATCACTGCAGTCCACTGATTTTTCGATATATTAAAAAAATATATTAAAGTTTGTATTTTTATAAAGGATAGCGCAATAAAAATTTTCAACAATCCAAATAACATTCGTTAAGCTGAAAAATTCATTAAAGTGTTATTCCCTACAGTGATATTGAAAATTAGAATACTTTAGAAAGGGAAAGTCGTTCCTGCGTGATTAGCGAGATTTTTTATTGACTATCTCTTTGACCATCTCTCTGTTCACCATGTGCATTAATCTTGGTTACATTAAAAATAAATTTAATGAAAAGGTATTTCTGGACTCAATCCTGATGCATGGTTTCGTACAATAATTTCAGCTTCTATTGCATATTTATGCTTGTATTCACCAATTACTTCAACCAAGAAAATCTTGGTCGAATGCTCAAATGAAATTCATAATAACATTTGATTGGACATTGTCAAAGAGACGTCCAATTAGGATTAAAGATGAATACCGTTTGTGCATTCGGTCGAGAATTTCAATAAAACTGATGGTAGAAGTAGTTGGTGAATATAACTGCTCAAATTCGGATATAAGAAATAAGCATTGAAAAAAATAAATGGTACAACAGTTAATATTTTCTTGAGAAATTCTAATTCTCCGCCGATCAACTATTGATTAATTTCGAAAAATAAATTAGTGTAACTTGAGTGAAGATGCTATAGTTTTTCATTTAATTGTTATAAAAATCGTCTGTTGATTTTGTTTGTCATTGATTACTTGTTAACGTTTGAACTCTTATGTGTGATTGAAAAAACATGTTTTGTTTTAAAGGTATTATAGAGCACGTCGAAAATTTTATTTTCGTAAACAAATGCGTTTTGACATCTTACTCCAAGGTTAGGGTAAGATAACTAACAGGAAGTGCCTGGTACCCCCACTGAAGTGAAGAAGCGGGGTACGGTGGCTATTTGGGACCCTATATTGAGCTACCCTATGAGCTCAATATTGAGCTACCCTATATATTGAGCTACCCTATAAGCATTATTAATAAGTAAACTAAATAAATTTACTTAGTGTTGTGTATTTTATCGATATAAATTTATAGAGTCTATTGTGAATTTTTTTCTATAATTTCTCTGTTTTTTAACACTGTCTTTTTTTCTAATCTCTGTCATTTTACATAAGAAAAGAATTAGGATAATGGATTATCAGTAAATTTTTTGTTATCTGACAGAAAAATTTTAATAGTTTACTTTCATACCAGTTAGTTCTTTTTTACAATAACGAATTTGAGGCGCATCGCATAAACATAGGGATATACATAAAAATCTTCATGCACTTATTAGATTGATACGATTAAAAGTTTATTAAATCCATTAGATTTTTAAAATCACAAGATTTTAAAAACTTCATTTTATTCATAAATATTTTAATAAACAATTTATATTACTTGAGAGAATTATTACAAAATATAAAAAAAAGTAACAAAACATAGAGAAACACGATTTTAAAATCTATAATATATGAATTTAGATGAAAAAGAGTCGTTTACAGAACTATAATTTAGATTGAAACTAAAACCTTCAGTATTTAGAGTATGCAAAGAGAAAAACTGAATTTAAAAAGCACACGCTTACTAAAAGATAAAAAATATATAATTCAGCTTTTTCTTTTCAGTTCTGTATCTTTTTATTATATGATGATTCATAATAGAAGGAACTGAGTAAACTTTTAGAAGAAAAGGTGTTATAGGATAAAAGAAACTACAGTTTAGTTTAACAGTATAACGTAAAAATATATGTAAAAGAACAAGTCTTACGTAAATCCTTTTCAAAATCTATCGTGAGAAATGACGGCCAATGGGTAAAAAACGACAGGTGTTCACTTTAATTTTTATTTTAGATTTATTTATTTATTTATTTATTTTTAAGGATTTTTTATTTAAAATATGTGTTTATATTTTATGTATGTGTAATACTGAGCAGAAATATATTGAAAAACACCGAAATCACTGGCGATAAATTTATAAATAAGCTAAAAACTTAAAAAGAAAAAGTCACCATAAAAAGAAAATTAAACAGGACGCCTTTCGAGCTTCAAAAATACAGCTCGTCTTCAGCTAATCCAAACACGTGTCACAAGGGACAGAGTGGAAATAAAATCATTTCCACTCGCCTCTCAATTCTTTTATTTCCACTCTGTCCCTTGTGACACGTGTTTGGATTAGTTGAAGACGAGCTGTATTTTTGAAGCTCGAAACGCGTCCTGTTTAATTTTCATTTTATGGTGATTTTACAAAGTTTTTAGCTTATTCAGAAATATATGTATGCATTTTAAGAAAGTATCAGTTTATAGTAATTGGTGAACTTTTTATTAATTTTTAGGTAAAACAACCGGCGTTGCAGCTAATTTGAAGAATGTTTGCTTTGAGAAAAAACTCTATTTCAAAATTAAACATATAGTTTAAACCATACCATAAAAAAGCATTCAAATTGTTATGCACATGAATCAAATGAAAACCCAATGTAAAAATACTGTAATAGTATAACCCAATGTAAATCCAATATGAATATACTGTTTAAATTTACATAAACTCATGTGTAAACTCAAATGACGTTACGCATTGACCTGATCACGCCCATTATATTTCCATTATGATGGATTATTCATTTTCCTTAAATTCGTTAAACTATTTATTTTATTTTTATTTTTCACGAGGAAATCTTGCAATAGGAAAGTTATGGCTCAACATTAGCTCTTTTTAACTTTATCAATATATGTATTTAATTTTGATTTTTTTCGTAAAAATCTTGCAATAGAAAAGTCGCTGTTGTGGTGATAATTTTATTGTCGATTTTAAATTGATGGCAACTGCTATAAAGAAAAATATTTAACTGTAATAGGACACCCCTGTTGAATTGTGTTTTTTTTTATTTTTTAAAAACTAACTATAAATGATGTTAATTCTGGATTATTTTAGTTGCTTTGGTCGTATTTGAATGCACATATATGTAAAGTTTCACAATTGTGGATTCCAAACTATGGATTTGTATAGCAATACAGAGAGACATACAAAAAAAAAAAATGAATTTTTATTTAATAAACAAAATTTATCAAGTCGATGCGATTATTTTTTTTACCATGTTTAAAATACTTTAACTTTTATTTGCAAAATTTACATATACATTCCTACTTTTTTTATTATTTTGCACAATAAATGACACACAGAATTGTCCATCGTTTTTAAAATACAAATACAAGTTGGAATTGTGCGTCAAATAAGGTAATTAGCATTCTCACTATAAATAATTTACAAATGTAGTTTTATAAATAATCGGATCTTGGTGAAATAGTGGTGGAACTATTATGCAAAAACTGATTAATATGAAATTTTTTATGACTATATGCATTAAAATCTGTAATATGAAAATATTGTGACTCCATCTTAAATAGATTTTAACCATTGTATCAACTTACCTAGCAATATCTATGCAATCAATACCTATGTTTAGATATCGTTGAATTAATTACGTATGATTAATACAGTAAAGAAAATTTTTATGAATACCTATTTATGTTTTCATTCTATTTTCATAAAATTTGAAAAGACTCGAAAAAATTCACCAAAGATAATATATGTCAAATTTCAAATCATTCGGTTAAGTAGTTTTTGTGCTGTTACATGCAGACAGACGGATAGCCAGAAAGGCTTGCCATGTGACGGCTATATCTACATATTTATGTAGTTACAAACGAACGCGAAATGCAGTTTTCCCAGTTAAAATAATATATCTTTATTTAATAACACATAGCGTAGCCATGCGAAGATACTCTCAATCTAACATGAAACATATGAAAGTGTATTTTTGAATTTTCTAATATGCATTTTTAATAATTTTTTGATATATATCTATATTTCCGTAGGATACATCACAACAATTTTTAAAGATGTATACTTGTAACTTTTTGTCTCAGGCTCTAGTGTTTTTTTTTTTTTTTTTTTTTTTTTTTTTTTTTTTTTTTTTGAGAAAACTTTCCGTTCTAAACCGGTTACTTATTTAAAAAGTAAAAAATAACTGAAATATTGAATTAAAAAAATAAATATTGTTTTATTTTTTTGGTAAACATAATTATTTAAACATGAACTTTTAAAATCAATCACATTTAAGCATAAATAAAACGTTTGACGAGAATTTTAATTCAGAAGTTAAAACCTAAAAATGTTTCAGAACGTAGTACTTAATGATAATTTCACGCATTGTTTGTTCCATCTATTGATGAATTTTTAAAATTTTCTTCTACTTTGTTAGCATGCATTGGCGCTGTAGGGATGTGGGGAAAAAAGTTCATTGCCTAAGTAAACATAAACTTTTAAGATCTGACCTACTAATCGCGTAGGTGATTCTTAAAAAAAAGTAAAATAATTTACTCTTTTTACTCTTACAGCCGGGTTGAGGCTCGGTTTTAAGTTTAATGCAGCGAGCCTCCATACTGAAGGGTTAGAAATGCCCTCTTTCTAGGTTAATCAAATCTCCAAAATCCTTTTATCTAGCACTTCAGAAAATGTTACAATCTAATTAAATTGATGAGTTATTATTCATTATATCATACAATATTTTAAACCTAAAAGATTGCACTGTAAACAAAATAACTCTCTAATTGACAGAAAAAAATTTCAATTTTGACGCCTTTGGAAAATTTAAATTAATAGAAAAGATTTGCAATTTTCCCTTGTGTTTTTCTGTAAACAAATACAGATTTATTTTATAATAATTACAAAATCCAACTTTATTTGCAGTAAAAAACTGTTTTTTCTTTAAAACAGACATTTTTTTCTATATAATATTGCAGATTTATTTTATAGTGTAAATGGTTTTCTGTTTAATCCCATATTAAAAAAGCAACATGCATATAAGATTCTCTCGTGTATGTGTAAATTTAATATTCAAAATAAGAAACTAATTTGGTGATAAATACAAATTTCATTTAACTTTAGTATTTGAACTGGATTAAATATATTTTTAAACTGAAAGAACGAATCCAGTTTTTCAGTACAGACATTCTTTTAGAAAATAAGACATTATTTTTGAGTCAAATTTATATATTTACCATAAAAAATTTTTCAAAAAGAAAATATTGCACAGTTGATATTTTATTTATGATCTGTATATATTTATTTTCGAAACATATCACAAATTTTTAAAATAAATTCCCTTTACTCTGTTTATCGAAAACAAAATGCTTATGATATTCATTAAGCATGAAATAATATCTCAATAAAGGGTTATCTTTGAGTGTAATGATGGATTGCTTGTCCACAAGTGACAACTTCAGAAGTAACATGTAAATATTGTTTCATGGCTCATTTAACGAGCCAAAGTAAAACGTCTAGTTGCGTTAACAGTGTGAATATTATGGGTTTACAACATTTGAGTCTTGGCTTCTATTAATAGGTTGTATCATTTGATTGTCAGGTGGAACTATTATTTTTTTTAACAACGTATTTTTATTATTATCTGCATGTAAATATATGCTAATGATATTTATATATGTCTGCACACTTATTATTATGCCATCATTTATGTTTCGGTATTTTGTAGCAATAAATGTTATAAAAGTTTGCACTGATATCTCTTTTTATCTGTTGAGAATACTTCTATTGAAGATTTGTTTCAGTCTAAGCTAAACTAATAATTAGTAAAAATTATAATGAAACATATATAAGTACTTTTATTCAATCGACATACGTTTGATCACTAAGATAGCGACATTTGCAAGCTCTTTATTAATACAAATGTTTCGCAAACTTTCTAAAACAAGAATTTGGTAAATAAAATCCCGAGACCACATGTATAATAAAAAAAAAATCGAAAACATAACATAAAATCCAATAATAATAGATATTTTTGGATATAAATTAATTGGTATTTGTGTTTCGTATTCTGCCCAGCATCTCTTTCCAAAATTCAGGCAATTCAATGTAGGCAAAATTATTGCGATGCCTAAAATTTGGAAAAAAAGCTCTGCTCTGTAAAACATTTGTATAACGTTACTCCATGAAATTAAGTGCAGACTTGCAGCCTCCCATTTTATGCAATACTTTGACCAATATAACCGGCGTAACATTGTAATGTTACATCAGTAATATATTCTTAAATTGCACCATTATATATGTGAAAAAAAATTACTTCATAAAATTGGAGGCAGCAGCTGCCATCAGTTTTATGAAGTAACGTTACATATTTTTTTTTTTACAATGAGTAGAATAAGAATGAATGGTATAAATTAATTCCCATTCACTAATATCAATTGTTACTTTATTTATTTAATGTTTTCCCTTATTTTTTTATTACACAGGCGGTTTTGTGATTAACTTTAAATGATTGAAAGGGATTTTCATGCATAATTTTAAATGTTCCACTTTTTAAATTAAAAAAGGCGTTATTACCCGAAAGGAAAACTGGTGATAAAAAAGTAAACTAGTAGGGTCAATTGGGATAATTATGAATATGAGATAGATTAGAATGAGCTTTGGAGAAGCTCATGTGAGAGCAGCTGATACCAATGTGAAGTTAAAATCAATGATTTATATTTCTGTCGACGGAATAAAAATATTCTCGCGTTACTGTTTCACAGTTGATATCTTTGATCGAGCTTATTAGATTCCTGATTAATTAAAAGTAAAAGGTTTTCAGTGAGTGTAAATATTCTTCTTACCTACACTTAAAAACATTCTAACGGATTTCTAGAAAACAAATTGTGCACGACAGAAAAAATAGTTCCGTGTCATCCTTCTAAAATCTAGTCCCTTGTGCTAGACAATTCTATTTATCCCTACTAAAATTGAAGGGCCTTTTCCCATATTTTCTCGTGGCCAAATCTATTAAAAATTGCCTGCAAATAAAAGCGAACACAAGAAGTGAGTTTTAATTACTGCAATTATAGTTTATTAATTCATTCTAATTATCAAGCGATACTTTCAAATTTTCTCGCAATGTATCGTTTATCACCTAGAAAACTAGAGACAAGAAGTTCTCGATGATTTCATCTATTAAGTTTATTTATTTACCTTATTCGCATAAATCGGAAATCTTATTTTCTAATTGAGGGATTTAGAAAATGATAACTATTCATTCTAAATGAAGGCGGTATATTTTTTTTGCATCAGATACAATCAAGGTAAATCGTTTTTCCTAACCATTGATTGTTAGGTAATAATTACTCGTTATTTCGTATTAATTTTCAAGCATCACGAGAACCATGTTTACAATTTACTTACTCTTTTTGTTATGAGGATAAATATGGAAATTGTTTTCTAAAGATTCGATTTTTTATTATATTTAGACTTCACAAGCAATTATTGTTGCTAGAATCTTTTCTGTGTAATAGCAATTTTACAGATTTTACTAGTCTGTTTTTCCAAAGCCACTATAACTTTTTTTTCATTTTCTAAGCATTTCTTTGACATTTAGAGAAAAAGCTTTTCCAACGTCAGATTTCCCAGTATTTGATTGGTTATTACTGGCCTCTCGTCGTTCGTTACAATTGTCAAAATCACACCGCAAGAAAATAGTCTCTTGCTTTCGAAGCGATTCTCCAGGAGCGATAAGATAACATGAGAATGTTTGGAATTTAAAGCGAATTCTCGTGTAATATCACTTTAATAACATTATAAGTCATCGGCATTGACGGTAGCGATTACAGTTTTGAGATAGATGTTGCTGAATCTCTTGAACAGCTATCCTGCTGGAAGTCGTCATTTGCGACACGTCAGGCATCTTCCAAAACGCAAAAAATTCTATGCGGATCCATTCTCATGCCTACTTGACGGCTTCTGGTCGTAAATTCGAAAACCTTATTTAGTACAACCTTTCAATGAAAGGTTTTCAGTCAAATTAATATGTTAGTTTTCCCTGTTTTATTGAACCATAGCTCGCAACTGCGGCATTTTAGAACCTGCATTGCTATTTGATTCCATGTCGTCTCTGTGCTCTCCAACACCTCCTGAAAGTTTATCGGCTTGGTAGTAAAACACCCGGCATTAAGCGAAAATATTTTTGTTTAAAATAAAATGTTTTTAATTTAACCCTTTCATTCCCATGGTAGAATACGTTCTAAAAATTCCGCAGTTTAGAGAATCTGAAATTACACCAGAAAATTTCAATGATAAATTACGCTTTATTTAAATATGAAATGTTTGGTATTAAGAAAAACAAGTACTTATATTTTAATTTTCTGGTATGAATTTGGAATATCAGATTTAAATATAGAAAAATAAATAAGGAATATCATGATGCCATTTGGACTCACTGGGAATGAAAGGGTTAATAATTTTTATCATATATTGGAGGTGTAAAAAAAAGATAGGATCAATGTGACTAAATGTGGCGATCCAAAAATGCGACAAACCTTTTTTACCTAAACTCCTAAGGCAAGAAATGCATACAACTGTGACATAAAATCAAACATCTTCATTTCAAGAGCAAAATGAAATATACATCACTGCATTTAAAATCTCTCATTGCAGTCATTAATTACGTCATTAATTATCATTGAGATATCAGTTCGCAAAAACGGAAAAAATACTCGAAATAAAAATTACCAATTCGTTTTGTATCTTTGAATGACATGTAATTTTCACTATGTTAAGCCATTGAAGATCAATTTCATGTAAAAAAAATGAAGGCTGGATAAATTGAATTTTTCTTAAATTTTCATCGCATTATAGGGTCTAATTGTTCGATAGTTCTTATGGGGATGAATTTGTTCCTTAAAATGTGGAGAGGTTTATTAATCGATCTTTTATCATGTGATATTTTAATAAGTTATAATTACAGCAGAAAATTTGACTGAATAAAAATTTGAATAAATGAATTATCATTCAATGTTGGTGTTTTTTTAAAAATTAAATATCAAAGTGAGTTTCTTAAAGTTTAAGTCACAATACCTTACGTTGTTCATGCCATTACCTGTAAAGATTTCGATAGGATTTATATTTAGGGTTTACATTTTCAAAAATAGTCCATTTTTTCAAATAGATCCCATCCCGCTATTTGCGAACACTTATATTTTGAAATCGGTTGTAATAATTATGGCAGATTACCCGTCGAGGGCTGGTTTACTCAATTGCGATCGGTGACTTTGAAAAAAGTTCGTCCAAACCCTAGTGAAATATGTTTGTTTCCAAAAAGTATATAGCTTTAACTGTTCTTGATAAGTTTTGTTCTTTGTTGTGTCAATAATATTTTGTACTGATGGTGCCTTAAGGGTAGCTTGGTGAAACGTTTTATAATCAAGATAGTGATATGGAAAAGGTAGTAAGCCAAGAAATCTTATTTTTACAGGCCTACAAAAATTGGTTTTGCACAGTTTACAATATTTTATTCACAAAAATAAGCACGCGAAATAAATGTATAGATATCTAAAATTTGCAAACTTTTTTTTTCAAGCAACATGCTTATTTTTAAAAATATTTTACTACTTCTTTTATTAGAAATCTCAAAATCGAATTTTTTTTACTTACTGCCTTTTTCAATGTCAATTTCACAATTGTATTTTAAGTTTTTATAGTAGTTTAAATTTTTTATAAATATTATTTTTTATCTGTATTCAAATTTGTCTTATTTTATTTAATTTTATTATTTTAAATAAAAAGAGTTGAATTAATATACCGGGTAGTTATGATTAAAGTTACCCTCTTTAGACCTATGTAGATTCCGTTCTGATAGATATCCAAGAAAATATATTTTATATACATTAATATGGAACACGCGTCAAAGAGATCGCCGAGTAAAAAATAATAGTTCAAATATTTTCAGTTATAAAACAATAAAATTAAATCAAAGTTTTAAAAATTTATAAATTTAGATGAACTGGCTTGCATAAAATACACCGTTACACTTTTGTACTTTGGAAAATCGTTTAGTTTTAATTGCAGTTAAATGAGACAAAATTGAACTAAATATGACGTTGATACAATTTCGCATAGATTGTAAAATATATTTATATTTCTTTAAAAAATAAGTTTCTATTAAAAATATTAATAATAATTCATTTTTTTAAACTTTTGGCACTTTATGTTTAATAAAATGTGAAAGAATCGTAATAAAAGAAATACTAATGATAATGGAGCATTCGAACATCAGCTAAACGTAAAAATATCAAAGTCATTAAAAATTATTTTAATCTTTAAAGATTTTATAAATTTTCAATGACCAATTTCGAAAAAGAATTAGCTATTAATATAGAAAAATGAACCTATACTTAAAAAAATATATATTCATTGTAAATTTTAGTGTATTTTTTTCTGTTTTTCTGCTTTTTTATTATTTTTAAATCAAATTCTCTGTTCCATCAAGCGTAACATCACAATAAATCATATTGATTGAGCATTTCCCCTTTCTTATGTCAATGTCTCCAATTTCACATAATAGATATGGTATTTTTCAAAGCATCAGAATCTATCATCACAATCCTCTAGAGTAGAATTTTTATGAAAAACTATATTTATGTATAACGAAAGGAATTTCACATAAAATGATATATGATAAAAGATGCTTGATAAGTTATTTTGTTTTTCAAAATTTCTTTAGATCGCAATTTGTATACATATCTGCACGCTTTAGTATATTATATATGCGAAAGAGAATAAAAATTTCACTCTCAGGTTTGATGAATTTATAATATCTTTTTACCCGAGTACACTCCTAGAAAAAAATACCAATAAAAGGTTTAATAACTTTGCTCTTTTACTTTTTTTCATATTTATTCGGTGATACACACATTATTTAAAAAGATAATTATAAAAATAAATAAATAAATAAAAATACCACTCTGCCCGACTAATCTGGTAAAATTAGGACCGACTAAACAGGTAATCTGATAAAACCTAGCATAACCTTCTAAGTCTTAATGTCGCCTACAGAAAACACTAAAAATCACTCTTTAAATTAATTTAAATTCTTTCAGAGTTGTTAAAACTACGTCTATAACTTTTTAATAAATGCGTGCCTACCATAAGTATCGATATATAGACTTCAACATCTTTGGAGATGTTTCGTAATAATTTTAATGTAGATTTTATGGTTTCTCGTAAAATTTGTCTCAGGACTGAGGAGGATAATTAAATTAACAAAACTTATCCTAATTATACTTATCCTAAATTATACTTATCCTAAATAATTTCGACAGCGTCAAAATTTACAGTCTTTAAAACTGTCTGTATATAAAAATTTTAATCTTTAAAGATTTTATAATTTTTCAATGACTAATTCCAAAAATGAGTTAGTTATTAATACAGAAAAAAGAACCTATACTTTAAAAAAATAAAATTCATTGTAAATTTTATTGTAATTTTTTAGTCTGTTTTTCTGCTTTTTTTGTTATTTTTTAAATCAAATTCTCTGACCTATCAAGCGGAACATCACAATCAATCATGCTGATTGAGATATTCCCCTTTATGTCAATGTGTCCAATTTCACAAAATTTTTCAAAGCATAATAATCTGTCATCATGATCGTCTAGAGTAGAATTTTTATGTAAAACTATTTTCGTGGTGTAAATAATAATAACAGAAGGAATTTCACATAAGATGATGTATGATAAAAGATGTTTGATAAAGTGTTTGTTATTCGATATTTCTTTCGATCGCAATTTTTACACATATCTGCAAACTTTAGTATATTATATATGGAAAAGAAAAATAATAAGTCCACTGAAGTTTTGGTACATTTTATAATATCTTTTTATCCAATAACTTTCTAGAAACAAATACTGATAATAATTATAATAACTTAGCGATTTTACTTTTTTAAATTTATTTAACTATAAACACCTGAATTTGAAAGAAAAATTACAAAATGACCAATTTGCCCGACTACCCTCGGTAGAGTCGCCAGTATACGTATATGAACAAAACATAATTACCTCTAAGAATTTTGACAGTTTCAAAATTTAATTTTTTTTAAATTGTCTGCATATAATAGAAACGTACTATTGAGCTTGAAACGTATGTTCTTTCTAACAAACAAGTAGCATGAATAGCTATGTATAAAAAAGAAAGGACTGATAATGTAGTGAAAATGTTTGCAAGTTAATTAATGGAAATTGCAGGTCCAAGGTGGCGGCTGTTATTTCCCATTGGAACAGGACCTGATTCACGACGGGGAAACTTTCACCTGTAAAAACAAATACGTAGATGGTTTTTTCTTATTTAAACGAAAGATTTTGCACGAATAAGGCGTTGAAATATAGGGATAGCATTTATATTCAAATTTAGTGATGGAAGTGTGTCCGGATAGCAATTAAATTCTCTGAGATGGACATAATGAATCTTTTTGTTGTCACAACATGGTGGAATTGTATGGTCGGACAATCATCGGGATAAAATTTCACTAGTAAAAATATTTTCTTCTTAATTATGAGAGAAATTTTGTATGAGTAAACCGTTTAAATAAAGCGGAAATAAGCCCATCTCAGTTTTTCAGCAAACTTTAGATTCTGTTAGTTTTTAATATGACTTGATGTCTTTTACATTATGGTGTAAATCGTCTAACAGGTAACACTGCTATGCTGCATTTTTCACGGTTTCCGCAATAGCTCTATCACAAGAACTAGTGCACAGAATTCCATCAAACTTAAGACTCAGTAAGATGTTGATACAAGTTGTTGTTAAATTAGGTTAGTGGCGATTCTATGCTGGATTTTGCATGATTTGCGTGATTTTAGCAATAGTCATATCTCAAGAAGTAGTTTGCGGAAATTCATATCATTAGAATCCCAATAATGGGCATAGATTGTCATTTAATTTTGGTACTGTGATAGCAAATTTTGAAGTATCAACAGATGTAAGATAGGAGAAAGTTTCAGGATTGACACATCTGACTATTTTATAATGTAAATGAAAACACAAATCTGTATGCTTAATATTTTTTTCGTTTCTGGAATTATTTTAATTTCATATCAATATGGATGGAAGAATGCCATTTTTGACAGAACTTGTGGTAACCACACTGTTTTCTTTACTTTTATTAGAAATGCGATACATTTTCTATGGGATGCAAAAATGGGAACACTGTATTACTTTTGGTGCGTAAGCACATGCGGTGGGGGTAAATCTGTCATTTCCCCAATCGCATTTTTTTCGATTTTTTTAAATTATTATTTTTAAACATTCTTTGATCTGTCGTGTACTTCAAAAATCAAAATCAAGAAAGCGTGGGTGAAGGGAAGGTCTCTTCTTTGTTTGCTAGAAAAAAAAATATACCTTTTCTGGATTAAATAATAATATGCATGTAAGGACGTTTCATTTCGAGACGTTCATTACTTTCACAATAGCACTTACTAAAAAATTTTTAATAAAAGATTGACATAAAAGCTACTTATGTATATTACTGATAAGGTATGAAATGTACACCAGTTTTGTGAAATAATTCCACAAATTTATACTAGATGATACACATTAATGAACGAATTCTATATAATAGTGTTATATAGATTTAGTTAACACCATTACTATATAACACTACAGTATTAGAACAAACACTATAGGGCTACAATACCCGAAAATATAAATGTAAAAAGAATAAATAATTGTTTTTCTAAAAAATAGTAGTACTGATGTATTTTACAATTTTTTCCCACGCATGTTCCAACGTTACAAAAATAGGCACTTGTTTGCGATTTAAATAGAACAATTTATGAGCACGTTACTGTACATAAAAAAATTGAAAAAGTACTTGAAAAAACAAATAACCGTTTTATTTTTCGTTTATTGCATAAATATCATGGATGTGTTAAGGATTTACAAGATTTCAGTGCAAGGTATTTATTTGAGAGACTTTTTTTTAAACTTGGCTTCTCTTCCTTTGGCTCGTATAATCCAATATTAACGAATTTTCTGTATTAAAATTGACCCAGTGCTTGTTAGTGGGATGTATTTCTGGTAACATTATAATATTTTGTGAGAAAACATGAGAAATTTATCCCCGTCATTCTACAATAAATAATTGGACAATAAGTAAGCAAATTTGGAAAATAATAGAAATTCTATTCAAAGATTGCTTTAAAATGCAGACTTTATCATTCAAAATTAGACGATAAAAATATCTTTTATAAATTAAATGCTGAAATAAAGTTATATTCTTATATACATACAAACTAATTCTATATATATATATATATTTTTCAAAAAAAAAAGTCGTATCATTGTGGAAGTATTTAGTAGCAATAAAAGTCATATACTAGCAAGTGTTTATCAAATATTTGCGAAAAAACTGTTGTATTTTTTTTCTTAATTTTTATACGAAATTTAATAAGATTAATTATAATTCTAAACAGCAAATAAAGTTATATTCTTATATACATACAAACTAATTATATATTTAAAAAAAAAAACAGGCATATCATTGTGGAAGTATTTAGTAGTAATAAAAGTCATACACTAGCAAGTGTTTATCAAATATTTGCGGAAAAAACTGTTGTATTTAATTTATAATATTTTTTTCTTAATTTTTAGACGAAATTTAATAAGATTAATTATAATTTTAAATAGTGAAACATATTATACTTTTTTGGATTCCAATATAAAGTAATTTATTTTGGAAATGTAGAAAATACCTTTTTTTCTTAATTTAAAAATAAACAACACATTTATAAATAAATGACAAAAGCAGTATCTAAACATTTTTATAGCAATTTCAAGTGTGTTTCATTTATTTATAAACAACTTCAAGCCATTCACGCGGTAAGAAAATCTCAACATTTTCCACCTCAAGGTTTTTATAAATGCATTTTGTTGAAAATTTTACACATCAGTAAATTTTGTAAAATACTGAAATTAATAATAAATTTAGATAAGCGTGCAAAATGTATTTATAAGAAATATTCTTTTTCTAATGTAATAAAAGGTATTTTTTTTTTTACAAGTTTTAATGGGTTTCCTTATATTATTTTTTATATTTATGTAACATTAGATTTTGCACGCTTTATTCAGATACCAGATAAACTTCACTTGTTTTGAGTGTTAGCTTTTACAAATGTATTTCTTTAGTTACATTGAATTAAATAGCGTAATCTTAAGAGGCTATGTTTGCGTTTGTCTTAAATATTTCGTACGGTTATATTTTAAAAAAGAGGGTTTATATTACCCATCAAGTTCACCCTTTCGACCCAGGTTTACCTTTTCACTTTTGGGAGAAAATTACTTTTCCGCAAACAAAGTTAAAAGTAGCTATCGAAATCACACATGTAACGGTTTACTGAAATTTAACGAATGTGTTCTTTAGAGAAACCTAACGAATGCAGTGATGTTGCGCATTTTTCATATAAGAACACTTTAAGGAAGAATATTTTAAAACCTTTGGAAAATCTCGTATTACTACCAAATTAAACGAACATAAAAAATAGTAGTTTTTTTTTTTTAAATCTTTCATCACAAATTAATTAATCGGAAACGGAGTCCCTAATTTAAATTTAAAGAGTGAAACATATATCTAGATTAAGAGAAACGCTATCGGGTGGCACATAATTGAGAAAACTTTAATTATTTATATTACTTAAAGCTGAAAAATAATGATTATACAAAAGTGATTATAATTACACCTAAATATGTTTACGAGCTTTTTACGTATCAAAAAGACGTTATATATAGTTATATATAGTTATATATAGAAAGACGTTATATATAGTTAGTTGTAGTTCAAAGCATTTTAAAAATAAGGAACATATTTGTGACTGCCAGTTCGGAAACGGTTAAATAAATTATGTATAGGAAATCAGGGTCCAAACCCGATTTTGAATGACAAATTCATAGTGTCTTATTTTAACTCCATGTTTCTTTTTTAAATTACTATGAATGACTGATATTTAAAAATATTTTCAGCAGATACTTTAGGTCTCTGTAAAACAAATTAGGACTATTTGCTTCCGACTTTCTGATCAAGCGGCCATTTTGATACGTCTTATTTTTAGCGATATTTTATTACATGCAATTTGTTTAATGTGGTTTTGTATACCTGCTTCCATGTGTAGCATTGAAAAGTTTTAGTTAATGCTTAATTACAACAATCAATTATGATTCGACAATGAAACATTATTTGTAAAAGGTATGCTATATCAAGCCAATAATAAAGCATTACCTATTAATCATAATACATGAAAAAATTATTTGCAATCGTAAAGATTTTATACAAATACAAATATAAAACTAACGTTAGATAGTTAATTTGTAATTATAATTCAATCTTTTTAAAACAAAACTAATATTATAATAATTTAAAAAAAAATTCAAGAATAATATAGGGGAATATTGTTGCATATCTGTGCATTAATTTTCGAGGTAAAATTCAAGAGTTTATCCTTTCTAAAATAGAGGGCTTTTGCTTTTAATATCGTTTAAATATATTTTTTTTTTTTTTTTGCAAAAGAAAACTATACCTACGTAAATGATTAAGAAAAAAGCCACTTTTTGAAGTTATTCAGCTCCCACGGTTTCGTTATACTTTTAAAATTTTACTAAGAACAGTAATTTTTGTGGAAAAAATATACATTTATTAATAGACAGAATAAATAAATTTTATATTAAATTTTCTAAAACTTTACTTAAATGTATCGCCAGTGTATTATAAAGCTTGTATGAGTATTTTATGTAGAAAAAAAGTATCTTTTAATAATAGACTGAGTAAATAAATTTTATATTATACTTTCTTCAATCATACTTACAAGCATCATCAGAGGATAAAGAGTTGATGTAAAAATGTATATATATATATACATATAACTCTTTAATTTAAAATATTAGTTAATGACGCATATTGGATATTAATAAGCATTTTAATTGAGAAACAATGTTTCACTCTAAAACATACTCTTGAATGAAAGCAATTATGCAGTCGATGTTTAAAACTCTATCACAACTTATTGTTTTAAATATTTCAAAAACTAATTGAAAACATGCGAAACGACGCCATAAAGAGAATGCGTGAGTGAAGAATTTGCGCTTGAGGCTTAACACATATATCGCTATTTATCCGCTGGAAGAAAACAGCCGTTTAACATTCTACCATCTTTTGTCCCATAATTTGTAGCTGCTATAGAAACGTGAAGTTCATAATTACACATTCATTAAATAGGCGCAAATTTTAGTGACTTTTAATCATAAGTGATAGCTTTAGGGATAGTTAAAACATTACGTATACAAAAGTTTTAGGAAACATCCCAGAGAGTTGAGATAAATTTCAGGTTATTGTTATATACACTCTGTAAAATAAATTAAATTTTCTTTAATAAAAGAATTACTATTTTTAATAACACTATTTTATAATTATACAAATACGTCAATTATACAAATACGTTTATATGTATTTGTCATATTTGGCATATGAATATACATTATAAAATGCCGTGTATTAGTACTTTAAATGTTTTATATATTTATTCTATTTAGTATCTGTTTAGAATAAAAATCCCAAATGGTGGCTCTCGTTTCGTAAAAATTATTGTATTAAGATGTAGTAATGTTTATTATTATTTATTATTAGAATTATTCATAAAAAAATTATTTACCTTAATATAAGATGCAATTTTTGCGCTGTTTTATTTTTTAATTTTTTTTATTAATCAAACCTCTGCTGTATTATTGTAAAACTGTACAAAAACTGTTTTACAACTGTAGTATTTCAATGCAATATTAATTGAAAATTTGAAAATAATTCTTCAAAACTTCTTGAAGTCAGATGTAGAATGTAAATTCCCATGTTATAGTTCGCAAAATTATTCTCTTTGATACGGAAACGGATTTTTTTTTCATTTTATGAACCAGAAATTTTAATAATAGAAGAAAGCTGAAGTTATTTGAAACATCCAGAATATATATGAAATTAGACAAAATATTTTTTTATTTTATATTTCATTAAATACGTTTTGTTCAATTGATAATATCACTTATTTATTTAGTTTTCACACAGTTGTGGGAAAAAAGTAAAAACAACACCTACTAACTCTGCAACAACTTATTTTATAGAAAAGTAAAGGGTGCGAAATGATTGTAAATACAGTCTACTTTTAAAATATGTTTATAACATTTGCTTAGGGGGTCATCTACATTAAAAAAAAAAAAACAAGCTTTCTTTATCTGAACAGCAATACCCCAGTTTGACACAAAAATTAAATCTACATTCTTCAATTATCTTAATCGAAATTTCCATGAAATTAGCATAATTAGTTTCGGAGAAAAAATTATTTTGTCATGAGCACATTTTACCCACTGTATCGTAGCCATTGAAACTCTGAAGGCTTGAGAACAGGAGGCGTGACATCATCAATAACGAAAAGAATTCTCACTAATGTTGAAAAAAAAAAAAACCCATGGAGAATTTTGAACAGCAATTCTCATTTATTTTATTTGTGGAATATCTATCATCCTATAAAGCTATAATAGCTATTTAAACTAACTAGTGAGAATTTGGATTCCCCCAAATAAAAATTCAGCCGGATGCGGCATGACAACAGTGTTTCCATTCCGATTTTTTATAGGGGAATTCCAAACTTTCACCAGTTAATTTAAATTGTTATTAACGCTTTATAGGATGACAGATATTTTCCCGGTAAAATAAATGAGAATTGCTATTCAAAATTCTCTGGTGTGTATTTAACACTAGTGAGAACTCATTCCATTCGTGATGAAGTATCCTACTCCTGTTTTCAGGTCTTGAGGGTTTCGATGACAACGACTGTATCCAAATTGAAGTTTCGTAATCGGTTGTTAAAATGCTACATAATGACTATGTCATTTCTATAAATGTATGATTTCTTGCCAATAATAACTTTTCACTCTTTCAATATATTTCAACAACTGTCATCCCAAACATTTTAATAAAATGGGTATAATTGCATTTTTTTTTCAAATTATCCGCTTCTCCACATCATAAATGAATCATTAGATCATTATTTCGACGTTTTTATTTCATCATTATTTGAAAATTACATGGAACAAAAATTAAAAATTGAGAAATTGCGTAAAGCAGATCATAATTAATATACATATATATCTAGAAAAACTGTTGATTCTAATTAATATTGTTTTCGAATACTAATTTCACGATTCATATTGTAAATTTTTTAAATTATAAATTGAATGTATTTACGTTTGGACTTTTCTGTATTATAACTACATAAAAAATTATAACATTCGGTTATTAATTTCGAATGATATCAAAATAATTAAGAAAATGTAAATTAATACTAGCTTCTCTAAATTTTGAATGTTAATAAATCAAATACTTGTAATCTAAATGATTTAAAATTTCCTTTCTGGGCATATTTTGAACCGAATATTTAAAATGTGTATCAAAATTGGATGTCGCGATTGAAAAAAAATATACATAGCCCCTAAGTACATTTTACATGTATCATTTAAAAGTAGATACCATTTCCAATTATTTGGTACGAATAATTTACTTCTATTGTAATTATTTGCAGAGTTAGGAGATGTTTACTTTTTATCCCACAACTCTACATTTTTAGGACAAATTTCAAAATGAATACAAAAAGTTTTAAAAGTAGGATTTTATGTATCATGCAGCGTATTCATTTTTTTCATAAAATATAAAAGTAAATCAGATAGAACATTGGATTTGTTTATTTTTAGAGCCCGCAACCTCGTATCTTTGCAGAATCTCACACATTTAGACTGCTTGATTGTCGCTTTTTTTATTTTTCTTACCTTTTGGAATGAACAGAAATGCATGTTGGGCAGAAATGTTAGACAATTAAAACGAATGAGAAAAGATTCATTCTTGGTGGAAATACTGAACGCTAAAAGTTAAGGAGATGGAGTGCATCTGATTAGATTTGTAGTTACTCTTGGGGTACTTTGTCGCGATGTTTCAGATTAATTTCAGCAGATTGGTGTATAGCATTTATTTCCGGCTGATTTTGTGGAAGACTTGGAAATTAATTTATAACAGGAAGTTTATAAGATTAGGCGAAATTTTTGTATTGTAGCATTTTAGTAACGAATATAAACATTGTTCTTTCACATATTTTCAATCTCATTTTATCTGGCAAGAAAAAGTATTTCTTAAAGAATTTCTTATATGTTAATATACTTCCCTTCAGAGTATTAAAATAAAACATTATATATATAAAAACCGAAGAATTTTAATTGTGGTTTTTAAGTTTTTTCAAACATAATATTTTTAATATAATTAAAATGTATAAATTCATAGTTCATTAAACTAATTTTTAATTTTAGTATTAATAAATATGTTAGTGTAATATTTAGATTTTAGCAGTCTACCATTGCGATTCAATTATATTACGATATAATATGTCACGTGAATATTTTATTGCTATTACACTAGTCTGTTACGTGATATTTCAGATTTTTTTAAGCAGATTAGTAAATGATTTATATTTCTGCTTTATGTATGGAGAGGTTGAAAAGAAATTTATTAAAATATATATTATTCAACGATTCTGACTGCAGACTTTTTGAAACATTTTTACACCTTTTTTGCTTTTCATAATTTTTTAAATACATTACTTTATAGGAAATAAATGCTTTTTCAGGATTTTCGTACTTGTTAATGTACATTCCTTCTTATAAATACATTTCAATATGCTTGTCATGTACTGTGTAGAGCAAGAAAAAAGGGAATTTCAGATAAAGAATGGGAATTTATTCTGAAAAAAATAAAAAACAATATTATCCACGTAGTCTATTTATTAAGCATATAAGTATATGTAAATATTATATTTAATTTTCTTTTGTAAATTTTATCTTAATTTCTATTTATACTTCGTTTGTAATATGTAACGAGAGATAGTTCCGGAAAAAATATGTATTGCAGATATTGTTACAAATAATTAAAATTTTACCAAATAAGACAATAGTGGCTTATTTCTTCCAATAAGGTGTCCGCTATTTAAGACGTCCTAGAAGTCCTTTTAGGGAACTTTCATGAAGATGTGCATCGAAGCTGCTTTAATCTCTACTACTGTCGCAAATATATGTCATCTGAGATCTGTCTTCATTCGGACGAACAGAAAAAATCCGCCATGGCTAGATCGGAACTATAGAAAGGCAAGGGATGTATTGAGATACTATTCTAAGAAGTCATTGACTATGAAGTAGATGCGGTTTATAGCATTGTCATGAAGGAATTCAAATAGTGGTGGTAGGGGGGGGGGGTTAATTCCCGGGCACATTCTTGAACGATCATTGCAAGCTTTTCAAATCCGAAATTCTGAGTTCCACATATAATTTATTGATATAACGCTGCATAATAGAACATTGACTTTTTTTTACATCGACCAAGTCTAGGAACAAAGGACTATCAAAACCAGGGTACGAACCTCATCAAATTTCGTAGACGACTGACGCTCGGCGCGTGTTGAAGTTGACTTCTGCCTCCATCGACGCCGTCTGGTGAATGTGCCTTGTCACGTATAATCCGAAATGGATCTTATTACTTTTTATGCAACCCTTACATATTTACTCGGATATCTCTATTATGAAATAGCTAATAAAATAAGATTATTGAGGGTGTTATTGCTTATGATTGATTTAATTTTTATTATCAAATATTTCCCGATATATGTCGATATTTTATTACTTTTCCTGCTTTCAAACTGTCAGGAGGGGAAGTTCGGCTTATATAGGAAGTCTAAGAAAATTACCAACATTGATATTCTAAAATTTGATAAATATAAAAAACATAAAAAAAATATTTACTAATTTGAAATGATACGTTAGTATTCTGGTATTTTAAAATATAAAAAAGTCATTAATCTTAATTCACTATTCATCTCATTTTAAGGGTTTTCAATCAATTTTTTACTATTAAAAATAAACTTTTTTCCAACGAATATGACACGAGCTTCTTCGGTTGCAATTGTTCCAGTAAATAAAAACAATCCTTACATTAACTAACACTAAAATTTTATCTTTAACACTAAAACATTATCAAACTCTTTTTGACGAAAAATTCTTCTTATTTCAAAAATAAGCAAAACAATAAGCGTTACAGAAATTCGTTGAATATGAATAAAATTAGGATAAAGGCATTTCATTATTTTAATGTGATTTTTAATATAAGATTTAATTGGTACATCAGCATGTTAAAAGGACAAATTCATACTTAGTCATTTGAGGGTGTGATATCCATTTATTCAAACTGATATAAATCTAATGTTATAAATAATATAAATCAAATGCTATAAATTATTTTGATGAATAAAAATACAAGTGATCTTTAACAGTCTTTTAAGCAAAATAAAGTACTTGTCTAAAACGAGGCAAATATATTCTAGATAAATATATTTTCGGTAATATTCTAGGTAAATATATTATACATTAGGATTGCGCAGTCCAACGCTTTCAAGCCCTCCACGTATTTTTTTCTAATATGAATTAAATTAATTGAAAAAAAAATGATTTCCTCTTTTCAGTAAAACGGATATATTTTTGCATATAATAATGGAAGATATATTTGTAATTCACAAACATCTGAAACCTTTTATGTCTCTGCGTATCGAATTACAGTATTTCGAACCGAAAAAATATTTATCGTAAAGTTTATTACATGTGCGTGAAAATTTATTAAATATTTTTTTTTAAAAATAATATCCGGTTTCAGTTTACTTGAAAAAAGTTAAAGGTTTAATCTTTTGTGATTATAAAATTATTTTCATTATTTTAATGTGTAATTTAAAACCAAATGTTAGTATTTTTAATTTAAAATATAGTATTAATTTGTTATAAGGAATAACTCCTGATAAAATTGGAAATTTGATAACTTGTGTTTCATGATTATATTGCAACATCGCTGTATCAGGTACGGTTGATAAAAAATTACTGTAAGATTTCATGAAATTTATTTTTCAACAAGTACTTACTCTCAGTCATTCTCCCATAACAGCCTCGTAAATCACGTTAATTGAGCATTTCTTAGCCATTTTATGACATACAACATGTTACGATAAATTCCCTTCAGAGCAGGATGGCATGTCAGAAATTTTATCATCGTTATACTTTGAATTTCACTAGCATTATTAATAACTGTATGCAGGAAGAAATTATGAGTTAATGAAAAAATTGATAACTAAAGTTAAAAATTGTTATTGGCATCACACACTTCTTTTCTTTATATTTTTTTTTGTCTGTAAAATATAAATCTGTATTAAAAATTATTATGTCAATGATGTAAGGAAAATAGTGGAATCATAATGGTGCTTCATAAATTAAGAAAAGAAAGATTAACAAAGTATATAATCATTTTTAGAGGCTATAAATTCGACTGAGCATCTTTTTTTTTTTTTTTTTCAATTTTAAGAGATACCCGTTATATAAACATAATTACTCATATATATTTATGTGAAGTTTCTGTTTATTATTGCTTAATTATAGGGGAAAATGAGAAAAAGCTTAATAAAAAAAGTTTTGTAAATGAGTAAAAAAAAAAAAAAAAAAAAAAAAAAAAAACTTTTAAAATACTATACTATTTAAAAATTAAAAAATTAAAAAAAGCAATAAGCTGGAATCTGTATTTCGACTCTTAACAAAATGACGTTTATTTTTAAATACATAAGAATACAGGTTCTTTGTACAAAGAACTGAAAATATACGCAAAAATAAATGCATTGGTCGATGACCTTATTTATCATATCGGTTCGTATAATTTATGGAGCACTAGATTTAAAGATTCCTTAACATTAATGTAACGGATATTATATTCGACTGCAATGACCACATCAGTATAAAGATCACACAACACAGACTAATATGTACGTTTCAAGAAAATTTATATAGTATTTGGATCTAATGAACGCAGAAATAATAAATTGTTTGAAAACCCATTTAAGTTTAATGATGTACTTTATTTTTTTTTATTGAGTAAACAACCCCGTCGTCCAAGATGTATGAATATACCAAGTTCTATGAATATATCAAGATGTATGAAACCTAGTTAGTGAATCTAATCAATGTGATTTTTACAACAGTAAATAACTGAATTATATTTAAATAATTTAGTTTTAACCACTTAATCGTCACCCCCGAGATATTTATGGGCTGCAATCTTAACGGCTTTCATTCCAGTTTTATAAAATAGTGTGATTATTTTTATTCTGGTATCATTTTACTTGTCATTAAATAAAATGAATATTTTTTTTTCAAAAAGGTGGTGGCAATAATGAATTTGAATTTTTAAATCGTAATTTAAATGGATGATTAAGGGGCTAATCTATCTTTATTGAAACATTTTCTTATTTAATTCCGAATCAACCGCACCTTTGGCTAAAATCTAATAAATGTTGTTTCTCGCCAGGGTTCTAACTATAAATATACAATCGTTAACCAGCCCGCTTCAAAAACAAATTTTCTCTGACCAATTGTAATATTTTATTTTATGCCCAATTTTAATATTTTATTTTATTATGATTATGCTTCAAACGTATTCGCTTGTATTTTTGTTTTTACTTATATGTGGATCTTTATGCATGCGTATTTGTACTTATGAACTCTTTATACATATTTAGCCATTATAACAACAGTTAATAATCATTATTTGTTATCTTTGCATATGTAAGTGTAAAATTAATTAATATAAATTAGAAGACAAGCTTAATTAGAATGTAGACATAAACATGTAAGTACATCAGAAACTGAAATATGGACTTGAAGAAACCATACTTGCGGGGATATACATTAAACAATTTAAGTTCTTTATTGTTTAAAATAAACTGAAAATTATTATACCGCATACGAAACAAAGACGTAAATATTTCATGCTTATCATTTACGGCTTTGTGTAAACACCATTAAATAACAGCAGCGAGACGTTGTGCTGTTTTGAAAATGTACGTTTTCTTCTTCGAGCTTTTGGTTAGTATAAAATTTGTAAAGTTTGTAATTACCACACTATTATTTAGATGCAAGTGTTAGTGACATCTAATCAAGAATAATGCGCATGTGTTTAAACGTATAGCAGTCTGACAGTTTAATTAATATTTATGGAAGAAATTGAAATATTAAGAATCTGAATGGATTTATTTAAAAAACTATTCCATTTTTCTCTGATATAATTATAAATTACATTCGAAAAATTTTCTTTCAGATTCATATTTTTTTTTAATGTATAATAATAAAAATAAATGATAATAATAATAATAATAATTAATTTCTATTTTATCATTTATCTATTTTATCTGAAAGTTTTTAAATTATAATAAACATAAATAAAGACTTTCAATTGTATTACGAGCCTTTAAATATACTGTAATCTTTTCTTACACATATATTTTTATTTTCATTGTAATAAGTTATTTTTCCGGTGTATAGGCTACAAAAATGGCTATGTTCTTAAATTTTCATATTAATTATTTGTTACAAAAATAAAACTAGGGCTCCTTATTTCGTACTCTCAATTACAATAGGCTAAATCTAAACGCTCATATAAATAATTATTTGAACAAAATTATGTTCCATATTTACGTTAAAAAGTGTTCTTTCTTACACGTCTTAATTATTGCCTATTAGTATAAGCATTTACAACATCAGAATCGAATGTGCACGTTGGACTTTCAGTTACAGCATTAAATAAATTTTTTACATGGATTTAATTACAGGATTTACATTTAAATGAGTTGTATGTTAGATTATAATATAGAAAAGAGTTCATTGTTTGGCTTGGAATTTGAATTATACAAATGTTCATGATATTCGTGATGATTTCATATTATGCACTCTCGGACTCTAACATTTCGTACCGTTAGTTGTTTTCTTATAACACTATATATCATTTATGGCCCTAGTATCTTCTTTTCTCGTATAGGATAATATTCATTTTTCTGTTTATATGCACTACATGGTTAAAGGTTACCTGCCTCTAACGATTTAAAAAATTTTCATAAATATCTAGAAAAATACACGAGGTATTATTCTGAAACTCTTAACTTGTAATCATAATTGTACAGGATATACTTTTCTGCGAAGTTTTTTCCCTAAAATCCATAGGGGGACTGAAAAAAATTGAAATAGTATTAATATCTTTTAGATAAATCTGTCAGTTACTGTAGTTTATGGCTAAGTAACTTATTGTAATAAATAGTCTTCAGTTTTTGTGGATAGCATGTATACTCGCAGCGAAATAAAGGTTTTTTTTATTTATAAAAACAGTTTTATGCTTATAATTTGTTCTTAATACAAAAACGTGATGTTTCAGAAAATATGAGAAAAATTTTGAATACAGATATGTATACAAAGTTCATCTTGTATTCAGAATTAAAAAAATAAAAAAAATTGTTAGCAAAATGAGCAGTATTCTAAATAATGTTACACTACGCATGCTTGAATGCAATAAAAATATAATTTGCATAATGTGCTTGCTAAATGCATAGAACAACGATTGTTAAAGTCTCATAAACGTAGCTTCAAAATTTTGAAATTTATCGTCGATAAAATAAGCTCAAAACCTGCTGTTTCCGAAATGAAGCAAAAAGAAGAGAGGTTGTATCCATATATCCATTAATTACTGTCACTTTAGAATACACAATATTGAATTGTGGGAACAACGGTTTTTGAGCTTATTATATCGAAGATAATTATCAGAATTTTAAAACTATTTTTTGAGACGTTCACAAAAGTTTTTCCATACATTTAGCTAACACAGTATGCAAAAATATTTTGATAGCATTCACGTATGCACAATGAAAAATTTTGTAGTAAATCTACTGAGTTAGATTCTGTGTTCTTTGAGGCCATTTGGGTGATAAAGATCTACAGTGTTTGTGTCCGGAATGGCTCAGTTGGAAGAACATTGGCGGCTTCAGCCAATACATCCCTGGTTCGAATTCTGGCCCGGACTTTTTTCACCCACTTGGAAAATTTACAACTGTTATAATTGATTGAATAATGGTGTTTAAAATTAATCCAACATGCAATTGTTCGATTTTTATCAAGTAAAGGCGTGAAACTAGCTGATAACCATAGGAAAATACAGGGACGATAAAGATGACCACATCGGTAACTTAGCTTACGCTTTAGACTCACAGTGCAATCCCGAGGGGTAAGATAGATATTAACCGATTATAATCTTTTATATTATGTTTTTAGTTCATTCACAACCACGATGCAATTTGTTTGTTTTGAAAAAAAAAATTATCTTGTAGTTTGAATATTTCTTGAAATTGTCATTTTATTTCGATATTTACTTTGTTTAGAAAAAAATATATAATAGAATTTGTAGCTTACATACTGATAAAAAAAAGATACAAAATTTAAAGATATTTAGAAGAATAGTATCTAGATATTTATCTGACAAATCAGGTTACTCTTTACTCTCTTGATTGCATTCCCACTACAGTGTTAAGAAAGTGAGTGTATCAAGAAGTCATTGCTAAACTCGAAACAAAACTGATTCGAATATTGGGAATTGAGCACTTTGTTGCAAAATTTGCTTTGCTTAAATTGAAGAAAAATCAAAAAATGCTATTTTTTCAAATAAATACCTAAATAACAACTATTATTCCAATTATCGCCGCTTTAAATATTTCCATAATTAAAATTTCGAAAGAAAAATGTAAAATTGCATAAAATTTTCTCTGGGTAAAGTTTATATTTTCTTATTAATAAACTTAAAAAATCCAAATAATGCTCAAACTTATTCGCCAACTTCTGGCATTTTATCGAGGATCAACATTGGTCCACCACTATGATTGGTGACCTCTGTTATAGACAATGAAAAAATATTTTGGAATTTTGTTTTATGTGCACAAGAGAATTAACAGTTATCTGTGAATTATTATGTGAAAAAATCTAATATTATTGGTATTGCATAATCATTTACTCTAAATAAGAATGAATTTAAGTAAAGAAAGGAGTTGAGTAAAATTAGCGTACGTACTAAGTACCGTTTACAGTGTTAAACTAAGGAGAATTAGAGGGAAATTGAATAAAGAAAAACTATTACAGACAATGAAATAAATTCGAATTTAAGGCAAAAACTTTAAATGTTATGTATTTTAAAATATTTTAATTTTTAAAATTTGTTTCAAATATTATATACGTATAACTGGTAAAAGTGCATTATACATCTCTTCATGTACATACACATATATATGTAATATCCCTAGAAATCAAACAGAAAATATTACATTCATATGTGCTGAGTCACTAACAAAATTGCTATTTGAAAAGCTTCATAAGATGATCTTAAAGAATTTAATTTTAAAACTTGTGAAATATGGGGAAAAATATTTTACATGTTTCTTTCTAAGAATAAAAATGGACCAAAAATGAAATTTACAATATCCGAAAACTTTGCTCGTAAGATATAAACAGAATCGAGCGTGAGTGCGACGGAATTAAAATAGAAAAATTACATTTTGTCACCTTGCACCAGCAAATAAAAATAGAAAAGCAAGAACGTGTTATAATAATAAATTTTCAAAAATCTAAAATTTTTCTTTTCCCTGTTGAAAAAAATATATTTTAATTTTAAAATATTAGTTTAATATGTAGGAATGGTAATTACGTATAGTTTTAAATCAAAAGAAATTAGATTATGCTTATTGTTTTTCTAAATTTTTTGAATTTAAAATTGCTGTTTTAGTATAAATTAGAAGTTAAAACGATCAATGTAAACTATTCTGCAATTACGGATTTATCTATGCTTTTTCTTTATGGGCACATAAATTATGTTGTATTGATTTAATTTCATACATTTCAACAGTCATCTTTGATTGCAATTTTTAGTATCACAATAAAATAATAATTAGAACAATTGCGTAGCTACAACAGTTTGTAGTGACATCGACATAAAATAGAGCCTATACAAGAACAAAGTCTGTCACCATCATTTTTACACCATTATTTTTTAAATTGGTTTGGTACTTCCTGAGATTGCGTAGAAATCTCCATAGAATGTTTTACATATTTTCACTCCTATTAAATTTAGTATTTTTTAGGAAATATATAAAGATCATTTATATTTTATAAGTAATTAACATTCCAAATTTTAGGCTTTTAGGTCTTTCAGTAACATAAAGCTCGCATTTTTAGAACTTTTTTTTTCTCTTGCACCCCATTCGATTAAGGACAACGACATGAGATATAGCCTATATTGGAGCAAGGACTGTTTCCATCATTTTGACATCATTATTTTAAAAATTGCTTTGTTAGTAACTCAGAAGCAAATGAGAACGTTTTTAGAACGCTTTTCGTGCATTTTCACCCCTTTTTAAATTTAATATTTTCTAGGACATGTTCTTAGAGAAAATTTGTATGTTACAAGTAATTAACTTGCCAAATTTCATGTTACCAGATCATTCAGTAACACAAATATGGCATTTTTAGAACATTTTTTTTGCTCCATTAACCACTCTGGATTAGTGCTATCGATAAAAACTATAGCCTAGTTTAGATTCGAGGCGAACACCATCAGAGAAATATTGCATGTAACTTAATGAAATAAAAATAGTTTATCTTTGATTTAATTTTACCATGAGTACAACTTGTACGAAATAAATCTAATGACACAAAATTAGCTAATTTAGTATTAACATATACAGGCCTCCAAAAGTTAAGGTACAACATGTTTTTCGAAGCTCATCAGAAAAAAATGGCAGCCAGATTAAATTTCATAGTTTACATGAATGACAATAATAAGCTTTAGAAAAATGTATGCAAAAATTACAGCTACCATTTTTATTTTATAGAAAATAATAAATATTTGTAAATGAGATAAAAATATGAAATTACGATGCTTTCGTAATTTTGCGTGTAAGTTTTGTAATTGAACTATTGTTGTCAATTTCGTTCACAAAAATCAATAGAATCTAGAAATGCCTAGAAGAATTCGTTTTCCCGATTCATCAAGATGGCAGGCGGTAGGATGGATGGAAATGGGGTTGTCACAGGCCGATACTGATAGACGGCTCAATTTGTCTCGCAGTGTAGTCCAACGACTCTGAGATCAGCATAAATCCGAAGAGTGTGGGTCTAGAAAACTTGCTCCTGGTCGCTCACGTGTTCCAACACCTGCATAAGACCACTTTCTAGCTCTTTCGGCCGAAGAAGAAGACACACTGTTGTGTCGCAACATATTGCAGAAAACTTTGTAGCATCAGGGAGAAGAATCGCCTCTACTACGATGTGAAGACGTCTTAACAATGCAGGTTAAGACGTCTTCCCAAGGGCAAGGCGCAAAATGCAAGGCGACTAGTTGTGTGTTTCCCCCTCAACAGACGACAGAGAAAGGCCCGCTTATGTTGGGCAAGAGAACCTGTTACCTGACCAGACAACCGTGGGCTTCTGTACTCTTCACAGACGAGCCCAGATTCACACTGCAGAGGGATTCAGGACGTCTTCTGATCTGAAGAGAACAATGCACTCGATACAATCCATCAAATACTGTCAAAACACACAGGTACAGAAACGGTGGAATCATGGTTTGGGCAAGGATATCACTCAGAGGCCACATTGACCTGCATGTGTTCCATGGAGGAACTCTGACTGGTGAGAGATATCGGGATGAAGTGCTTGATTGATATGTTCGCTCATATGCCGGTGCTATTGTCAAGGGCTTCTTTCTAATGAATAATAATGCGAGAACACACCGAGCTGTGGTTGTTGAGGATTATCTTCAAGATCACGGTTTGGAGAGAATGTAATGGCCAAATATGTCTTCATATTTGTATCCGATTGAACATCTTTGGGACTATCTTGGAAGACAGGTTGCGGCTTTAAGTCCTCCTCCAAAGTCATTAAATGAGTTGGAAGAATGCTTACTCCATGTCTGGTCAGTGCTACCTATTTCCGTGTCCGACAATTTAATTTAGAAGATAGAAAGTCGATGCCGCCAATGCATTAAAGTCCGGGATGGACATATTCCATATTAGAACCAGTTTTTTAATGTTTCTGTTACATTTTACTGCATAATAATGCGATAATAATAATGCATAATAATAAATGGAATTTTCCACCATGAATGCTTTTTTTGTTGCAATCTCATTTATACGTTAAACTTAAGTAAATTTCTGTGTCGCATTTAATGAATAACAGTCTACCGCACATTTCCTTCAAATTTGTTGTTTCTAAATTCATTCATTTGCAAATTTGACGCAAAAAAAAAAAAAAAAAAAAAAAAAAAACTGTTGTACTTTAACTTTTGGTGGCCAGTTTAATATAAATAGATTGATTCTATGTATTATGGCTTCAATATTTTAAGTTCATTTTTATGCTTTTAATATTTTACATCCCGTAAATCTCGGTTTAAAGTATTCATCAAGCATATTAACCCATAAATTATTTTAATTACTTATTCTAAATTAATATAATTTGAACTTTTAATAGTCCGTTAATCGCTTGATTTTCCGTGTATTATTTTCTATATTAATTCAATTTCTTATTAATCTTAAATTTTATTTTTCTCTAATCTTAACATTAAATGCGTGTTTAAAACGTAATCAAGTGATTTCTATTTCGACTTTTTATTTGTATTTTTATTAATATTTTACTAATTTATTTGTTCTTTAGATTTTCAAAATAAATATTATGTCAATATTTAAAATTTGGCTATTAGTTTGGTTATTTGTATAATTTGGGAAACTGGTCGACGCGAAAATTTAGTACCCCGTATTTAACTGAAATATTTTAATTGAAATAAAATATACTAAATCCTGATTTTGATGGGACATTGGAGGGGTAAAATATAGCATCAACATGAGTAAATGTGATGCTTTATAAATGCAACAAAGTTTTTTGCCAAAAATCCTACGGCGAGTATTGCATACAACGTACAAAAAACATACAATCAAACATATTAATTTCAGGAATAAAAGAATAATATGTCGTTGCATTTAAAACGTTTCTTCTAGCTTAATCTCTCATTACAACATACCTTATTAGTCATCACTCTAACATCAGTTCCTAAAAGTGGAAAAAATACTCAAAATCAAGATTACCATTCCGTTTAGTATCTTTGAATGTCAAATAATCTCAACGACGTTAGGAGATTGAAGATCCATTTCATGCATTTTAAGTTAACTTTGGATAAGTTGAATTCGTCTAAAATTCTCACGCATTAGTGTGTCATTTTTAAAAGATCTAATGGGGATGAATTGGTTCCTTCAAATAAGAAAAGAATTTCAATCGATCTTTTATTTGATCATCAGATCGAATCGAAATGGAGATCTTCAATTGAACCTTGTGGAATTTTATTATGTTAAAATAAAATTGCAGAAGGAAATTTGATATCGTTTATGCGATTCCTTGAAAAGATAGCGATAGTGTTAACATTTGTTAAAATGTTCTGTCGTTGAAAATTCACCTGGAAGAAAATGCCGGTTCTTTAAAAACTAGTAATCTTAATTCATAAATAGTCCAGCATTCTCTTAAAATTTATCACATCTTGCTAGAACCGATCATCTGTGTTTTGTAAAACAGTAATAATATATTTCTACTTGAAGGAACACATTTATTCACAAATACCTTATTTAGTAATAAAATAAATACTAGTGATAATGGAGCATTCGAATGTACAGCTAAAAGTAAAAATATCTAGATATTTCTTTAATCTTTAACGGTTTTATAATTTTTTAATGACCAATTCCAAAAATGAATTAGTTATTAATTGAAAAAATTGAACCTTTACTTTAACAAAACAATATGCATTGTAAATTTTACTGTAACTTTTTTTTCTGTTTTCTGCTTTTTTATTATTTAAAAAAATGTCTGAACCATTAAGGTATCCGAACACGTTCCAATCGGCATTTTGGGCCAAAAATCATAATTTTTTTTATTATTATATATAGAACATTTATTTGGCTTTCCAACGCAGGTTTGTTTTTGCCTCTACGCTAATTAGAACGGGAGATATTAAAGATTTTGTGAAAGTCGATAAACCGGAAGTGGGCTTTTAAACCACAAGGAGTGGGTGTTTAAAGAGCCAAATACCTGTTATAAAAGGAAATAAACAACGTGCTGTTTTAAACATAATTATTTGTAAGCTTTTAATAAAATATTTAAAATAATTAAACTTCTGGATATTAAGTGGCAACATTTAAAGTGTCTTAGAGGTCAAGGAAAAATTGACCGATGCCTTTACCGATAAATTGGAAAACTATTATGGCATTGCAAGCCACAGTAATGTAAATGATTTGCAGGGTATGCAAACTGCAGTATTTGCTTCATTTTTCCATTGCTGCTCAAGTGCAAAAGCACCAATGCATGGACAGTGTCCTGTTGGAAAAGAAAGCTGGTGCAAATTTCAACGAGCTACTTCGAATCGGAGAATTTACAATGATAATTCAAAAGGACTTCCAAAAAATGTGATGAACATTATCAAACCAATATATATGAAGATCTGCGATCAAAATCTCTTGACAAAATGTTTGCATGGAAAAACACAAAATGCAAATGAAAGTTTCAATGGTGTCATCTGGAAATTTGTACCGAAAGATGTATTTGTTGAGCTGCAAACACTTCAGTTGGGATCATTAATGGCTGTTATTCAGTTTAACAAAGGATTTGAAGGATTGTTGGATATTGTTAAACGTATTGGAGTACATCCTGGTGTTCATGCTTTGAAAGGTTTTGCTAGACTTGATGATGAACGTGTAATGGAATGAAAGCGTCATTCCTTGCCAAACATAAAAATAGCCAGAAAAAAAAAATAGGTTGGCTAAAAAAGGAAAATTAGCTAAGGCTGATTAAAAGGAGGGTTTAACTTACAAATGTGGTGAATTTTAAGAATGTATTTTCCTAATTTTCATAAAAATGTAATATTTTAAATTCCAAATGCATTTTTCTCAAAAGTGATTTTTACGTGCAATTTGTTCATTTTAAAGATGATAACTTAAAATTGCATAATTATAGTTTTATGAAACTTTGTAAACTTTATCTATATGTCGTGTTTTAGGGCATGACCTAAAAGAATGTTGATATTATAATTATTTTTAAAATTTGGGTCCTTTTTCTGAATTGTTATATTGAAAAACATACGAAATATCTTAATAATTTACTCGATCAGTTCTAAAATATTTGTTTATTGATATATATTTAAGCTTTTAGGTCATTCCCTGCATAAATGTGTGTAGATTATTTTGGTAGTAAATTTTTTTGAATAAGTTTAATATTTTTTGATAAAAACAAAAAAAAAGTTTCCTCAAAATTTGTTAAAAATTCTTCCCATTTTCACCATTTAAATAAAATTGAGGATTTATGTATAATTTGGACAGCCGATTATTATTTTGAACTGAAATGGATTGTAAAAAAATAGTTACAATGTTTATATATCATGTTTTTCTAAAAAAGTGCTCCAAACGTGTTCGGATACCTTAAGCGTAGCATCACTATAAATTATGTTGATTGAGCAATTCCCCTTTCTTATGTCAATGTGTCCAATTTCACATAATAGATATATTTTTCAAAGCATCAGGATCTGTCATCACAATCCTTTAGAGTAGAATTTTTTTTGAAAAACTATATTTATGTATAACGAAAGAAATTTCACATAAGATGATATATGATAAAAGGGGCTTGATAAGGTATTTGTTATTCAAAATTTCTTTAGATCAAGAGATCTTTAGATACAATCTCTCTGACCTATCTATCATAAGTATCAATATACATACTTTTACATCTTTGGAGACGTTTCGTAAAAATTTTAATGTAAATTTTGTGGTTTCTCGTAAAATTTGTCTCAGGACTCAAGGTAAATGAACAAAATATACTTATCCTAAAGAGCTTCGACAGCGCAAAATTTACAGTCTATAAAGTTGTCTGCATATAAATATTTGAATCTTTAAAGATTTTATAATTTTTGAATGACCAATTCCTAAAATGAATTATTAATACAGAACAAAGAACCTATACTTCAAAAAAAAAAAAATATTCATTGTAAATTTTATTGTATTTGTTTTGTTTTTCTGCTTACTTTATTATTTTTAAATCAAATTCTGTGACCTATCAAGCGTAACATCGCAATAAATCATGTTGATTGAGCTATTCCCCTTTCTTATGTCAATGTGTCCAATTTCACAAAATAGATATGGTATTTTTCAAAGCATAATAATTTGTCACCATGATCGTCTAGAGTAGAATTTTTATGAAAAACTATATTTATGTATAACAAAAGGAATTTCACATAAAATGATATATGATAAAAGATGCTTGATAAGTTATTTGTTATTCAAAATTTCTTTAGATCGAAATTTTTATACATATCTGCAAACTTTAGTATGTTATATATGGGAAAAAGAATGAAAATTCCATTCTAAGGTTTGATGAATTTATAATATCCTTTTACCCAAGTACACTTTTAGAAACAAATACCAATAATAGGTATAATAACTTTGCTATTTTACTTTTTTTTTCAAATTTATTTTATGATACACACGTTATTTTAAAAGTATACTCAAAGAAAAATAAATAAACAAATAAATAAATATACCACTGTTCCCGACTAATCTGGTAAAAGTGCAAAGCAAAACGTCCTCAGTTTTGATGTCACCTGTAAGGAACACTAAAGATCACCCTTTAAATTAATTTGAGTCCTTCTAGAGTTCTAAAAACTACTTCTAGAACGTTTTAATAAAAGCGTGCCTATCATAAGTATCGATATATAGATTTCTACATCATTGTAGATTTTGTGATCTCTCGTAAAATTTGTCTCAAGGCTGAGGAGGATAAGTAAATGAACAAAATATAATTATCCTAAAGAATTTCGACAACGTCAAAATTTACAGTCTTTAAAACTGTCTGCATATAATTATTTTAATCTTTAAAGATTTTATAATTTTTCAATGACCAATTACTAAAATGAATTATTAATAGAGAAAAATGAACCTATACTTTAAAAAATATTCATTGTAAATTTTATTGTAATTTTCCAATCTGTTTTTCTGATTATTTTTTAAATCAAATTCTCTGACCTATCAAGTGGAAGATCACAATCAATCATGCTGATTGAGCTATTCCCCTTTCTTATGTCAATGTGTCCAATTTCACAAAATAGATATGGTATTTTTCAAAGCATAATAATTTGTCATCATGATCGTCTAGAGTAGAATTTTTATGTAAAACTATTTTCGTGGTGTAAATAATAATAACGGAAGGAATTTCACATAAGATGACGTATGATAAAAGATGCTTGATAAGGTGTTTGTTATTCAAAATTTCTCTACCTCAGAATTTTTATACATATCTGCAAACTGTTGTTTTGAAACAAAATCTGTTAGTATATTATATATGGGAAAGGATAATAATAAGGCCTCTGAAATTTTGATGAATTTTATAATATTTTTTTATTCGTTAAATTTCTAGAAACAAATACTGATAATAATTATAATAACTTAGCAATTTTAGTTTTTTGATTTATTTAAAGTTAAAAAAGGCCTCTAATAACGTCTTACTTTGAAAGAAAAATTAGAAATTGACCACTTTGCCCGACTGGCTTGCATACGCATATGAACTAGCATAATTACCCCAAAGAATTTCAACAGTTTAAATTTAAATTTGTTGAAATTGTCTGGATATAATTAAAACAAACATGTTTGTTTATGAAATTACCGTATATAACTTTTTTTTAACACACACGTTTTTTTTTAATTTTAAGTATTTTCTACATATTATGCGCATCCCATTTTTGTGAAGAATTTTTTTGAGCCATTTGAGAAAAAAAGTAGTTCAAAAATATAATACTTTGTTTGTTTCTAATAGAGGGTATTATTGAGCTTGAAACATACGTAATTTCTAACAAACAAGTAGCATGAATAGCTATGTATAAAAAGGAGATGATTGAAAATGTACTGAAAATGTTTGCAAATGAATTAATGGAAATTGCAGATCCAAGGTGGTGGCTGTTGTTTCCCATCTGAACAGGACCTGATTCACGCTGAACAAACTTTCACTCGTAAAAACAAATACGTAGATGGTTTTTCCCTATTTAAAAGAAAGATTTTGCACGAATAACGCATTGAAATGGGGAGAACATTTATATTCAAATTTAGTGATGGAAGTGTGTCCGGCCGGTAATCAAATTCTTTGAGATGAACAGAAAGATTCTTTATGTTGCCACAACATGACGGAATTGTAAGGTCGGGCAATCACCGTGATGAAGTTCCATTAGTAAAAATAAATGGATATTTTCTTCTTAATTTTGAGAGAAATTTTAAATGACTAAACCGTTTAAATAAAGCGGAAATAAGCCCATCTCAATGCACGTTTTTTCAGCAAATTTCAGATTCTGTTTGTTTTTAATATGACTTGCTGTTTTTTACATTATGGTGTAAATCACACAATAAATGATACTGATATGCTGCATTTTTCAAGGTTTCCGCAATATCTCTATCGCAAGAATTGATGCACAGAATTTCATCAAACTTCAGACTCTGTTAGAAGTTGACACAAGTTGTTCTAAATTAAGTTTCCGTGTTAATTACGCAACAAGTGGCTCTGCTATGCTGAATTTTGCATGGTTTATATCATTTTAGTGATAGTAATCCCTCAAAAACTAATGCGCGGAAATTCATATCATTAGAATCCCAATGATGGCCATAGATTGTCATTGAAATCTGGCACTGTGATAGCGAATTTTGCAGTAGCAACAGATATAAGATAGAAGAAAGTTTTGGGATTGACACATCTGACTAGTTTATAAAGGAAATGAAAACACAAATCTGTAAGCTTAATATGTTTTTCGTTTTTGGAATTATTTATAAATTTCCTACCAATATGGATGGAAGAATGCCATTTTTGACAGAACTTGTGGCAACCACACTGTTCTCTTTACTTTTATTAGAACTGCGATACATTCTCTATCGGATGCAAAAGTGGGAACATTCTATTACTTTTGGTCTGTAAGCACATGTGTTGGGGTTGAATCTCCTTCCAATCGCATTTTTTTCGATTTTTTTATTATAATTAGTTTTTTTAAAAAAGCTTTTGGTTTGTCTTGCCCTTTAAAAAATCAAAATCAAGAAGGCGTGAATGAGCGGAATGTCTCTTCTTTGTTCGCTTGGAAAGAAAAAATTTACCTCTTTGGATGAAATACTATTGCATATGTAAGAATGTATCATTTCGAGACGTTCATTACCTACGCAATGATACACATTAAAATAATTTTAATAAAAGAGTAACATAAAAGCCATTTTCAAAGCAACTTAAACAATGTATTCTTTTGACAAACTTTTATTTAACTTCCTTTAAGTCCTTTGGCTGTTACAATTTAATATTAACGCATTTTCTGTATTAACTCCCTGACTGCCGAACAAAAGGGTACAATTGTAATGTTGTTTTCTCTTTAATTTATTAAAAATATTAAATGATGTTTTTTTCCAATCTGATACAAAATATGTTATTACGTATAGGTGTATAATCTTTGAGAGTATTAATCTTAACTTAATTTGTCAAACCTGGGTTTTATTTGTAGAATTATATTAATTTAAACATTGCTTATGTTGCAGTAAAACCTGCAGCTAAGTGAACGGAAAAATCCGGTCGCGGCAGTCAGGAGGTTTAAATTGACCCAATACTCTATAGTGTTACGTATTTCCGGTAACATTGTAATATTTTGTGAGAAAATATAAGAAATTTATCCCCGTCATTCTATAATAAATATTTGGACAATAAGTAAGCAAAATTGGAAAATAAGGTAAATTCTATTCAAAGATTGCTTTAAAACGATGACTTGATCATTCAAAATTAGATGATAAAAATATCTTTTATAAATTAAATGCTAAAATAAAGTTATATGCTTATATATATACAAACCGATAAGATTTTTTTTTTCAAAGAAACACTCATATCACTGTGGAAGTATTTAGTAGCAATAAAAGTCATACACTAGCAAGTGTTTATCAAATAATTGCGGAGAAAACTGTTGTATTTAATTCATAATATTTTTTTCTTAATTTTTATACGAAATTTAATAAGATTAATTATAATTCTAAATAGTGTAACATATTATACTTTTTTGGATTCTAATAGAAAGTAGTTTATTTTGGAAATGTAGAAAATACCTTTTTTTCTTAATTTAAAAATAAATAACACATTTATAAATAAATGACAAAAGCAGTATCTAAACATTTTTATAGCATTTTCACGCCTGTTTCATATATTTATAAACAACTTCAAGCCATTCACGCGGTAAGAAATTCTCAACATTTTCCACCTCAGGTTTTTAAAAATGCATTTTGCTGAAAATTTTACACATCAGTAAATTTTGTAAAATACTGAATTCATAATAAATTTAGATAAGCGTGTATAATGAGCAAAAAGTATTTATAAGAAATATTCCTTTTTTAAGTAATAAGAGGTTAATTTTGTTACAAGTTTTAATGTGTTTCCTTATATTTTTTTTATATAAATCTAACATTAGATTTTGCGCGTTTTATTCGAAGATTAGAAAAACCTCACCCGTTTCAGGGTTAGTTTTTCCAAATGTATTTCTTTAGTTACATTGAATTAAACAGCATAATCTTGAGAGGCTATGTCTGCTGTTGTCTTAAATATTTCGTACCATGATATTTAAAAAAAAAGGTTTATATTACCCATCAAGTTCACCCTTTCGACCCAGATTTTCATTTTCACTTTTGGGAGAAAATTACTTTTCCGTAAATAAAGTTAAAAGTAACTATCGGAATCACAGACGTAACGGTTTACTGTTTAACGAATGTGTTCTTTAGAGAAACCTAACGAATGTAGTGATGTTGCGTGTTTTTCATATAAGAACAGTTTAAGGAAGAACATTTTAAAACCTTTGGAAAATCTTGTATTACAAACGAATTAAACGAAAATAAAAATTCTTTAAAATCTGTCATCACAAATTAACTAATTCGGAAACGGAGTCACTAATTTAAATTTAAAGAGCGAAACATATGTCTAGATTAAGAGAAACGCTATCGGGTAGCATATAATTGAAAAATCTTTAATTATTTATATTACTTAAAGCTGAAAAATAATGATTATACAAAAGTGATTATAATTACACCTAAATTTCTTTACGAGCTTTTTACGTATCAGCAAGACATTAGTTGTAGTTCAAAGCATTTAAAAAATAAGAAACATACTTGTGACTGCCAGTTCGGGAACGGTTAAATAAATTATGTATAGGAAATCAGGGTCCAAACTCGAATTTGAATGACAAATTCATAGTGTCTTATATTAACTCCATGTTTCTTTTTAAAATTACTATGAATGACTGATATTTAAAAATATTTTCAGCAGATACTTTAGGTCTCTGTAAAACAAATTAGAACTATTTGCTTCCGACTTTCCGATCAAGCGGCCATTTCGATACGTCTTATTTTTAGCGATATTTTATTACATACAATTTGTTTAATGTGGTTTTGTATACCTGCTTCCATGTATCACATTGAAAAGTTTTAGTTAATGCGTAATTACAACAATCAATTATGATTCGACAATGAAACATTATTTGCCAAAGGTATACTATATCAAACCAATAATAAATCATTACCTATTAATCATAATGCATCAAAAATTTATTTGCAATCGTAAAGATTTTATACAAATACAAATATAAAACTAAAGTTAGATAGTTAATTTGTAATTATAATTCAATCTTTTTAAAAGAAAACTAATATTATAATAATTTAAAAAGAAATAATTCAAAAATAATATAGGGGAATATTGTTGTATATCTGTGCATTAATTTTTGAGGTAAAATTCAAGAGCTTATCCTTTCTAAAATAGAGGGCTTTTGCTGTTAATATCGTTTAAATAATTTTTTTTGCAAAAGAAAAACTATACCTACGTAAATGATTAAGAAAAAGCCACTTTTTGATGTTATTCAGCTCCCACGGTTTCGCTATACCTTTAAAATATGTTTAAGAACAGTTATTTTCGTAGAAAAAAATATACATTTATTAATAGACAGAATAAATAAATTTTATATTAAATTTTCTAAAACTTTACTTAAATGTATAGCCAGTGTATTATGAAGCTTGTATGAGTATTTTATGTAGAAAAAAAGTATCTTTTAATAATAGACTGAGTAAATAAATTTTATATTATACTTTCTTCAATGATACTTACAAGTATCATCAGAGGATAAAGAGTTAATGTAAATATATATATATATATATATATAACTTTTTACTTTATAAGATTAGTTAATGACGCATATTGGATATTCATAAGCATTTTAATTGAGAAACAAAGCTTCACTCTAAAACATACTCTTGAATGAAAGCAATTATGCAGTCGATGTTTAAAACTCCATAACAACTTATTGTTTTAAATATTTCAAAAACTAATTGAAAGCATGCGAAACGACGCCATAAAGAGAATGCGTGAGTGAAGAATTTGCGCTTGAGGCTTTACACAAATACCGCTATTTATCTGCTGGAAGAAAACAGCCGTTTAACATTCTACTATCTTTTGTCCCATAATTTGTAGCTGCTATAGAAACGTGAAGTTCATAATTACACATTTATTAATTAGGCGCAAATTTTAGTGACTTTTAATCATAAGTGATAGCTTTAGGGATAGTTAAAACATTGCGTATACAAAAGTTTAAGGAAAGTTAAAGGAAAAGTTTACGTATACAAAAGTTTAAGTAAAAGTTAAATCTACATCCTTCAATTATCTTAATCAAAATTTCCATGAAATTAGCATGATTAGTTTCGGAGAAAAAATTATTTTGTCATGAGCACATTTTACCCACTATATCGCAGCCATTGAAACTCTCAAGGCTTGAGAACAGGAGGCGTGACGTCATCAATAACGAACCGAATTCTCACTAGTGTTGAAAAAAATTTGAGAATTTATAATAGCAATTCTCATTTATTTTATTTGTGGCATATCTATCATCCTATAAAGCTATAATAGCTATTTAAACTAACTGGTGAGAATTTGGATTCCCCTAAATAAAAATTTAGCCGGATGCGGAATGAGAACAGTGTTTCCATTCCGATTTTTTATAGGGGAATTCCAAACTTTCACCAGTTAATTTAGATAGTTATTATAGCTTTATAGGATGACAGATATTTCACCAATAAAATAAATGATAATTGCTATTCAAAATTCTCTGGTGTGTATTTCAACACTAGTGACAACAGATTCCATTAGTGATGAAGTATCCTACTCCTGTTTTCAGGTCTTGAGGGTATCGATAGCAACGACTGTATCCAAATTGAAGTTTCGTAATCGATTGTTAAAATGCTACATAATGACTATGCCATTTCTATTAATGTATAATTTCTTGTCAATAATGCTTTTCACTCTTTCAAAATATTTCAACAATTGTCATCCCAAACATTTTAATAAAATGGGTATAATTGCATCTTTTTTTTCAAATTATCCGCTTCTCCACATCATGAATGTGCCATTAAATCATCATTTCGACGTTTTTATTTCATCATTATTTGAAAATTATTTGAAACAAGAATTAAAAATTGAGAAATTGCGTAAAGAAGTTCATAATTAATATACATATATATATCTAAAAAAACTGTTGATTCTAATTAATATTGTTTTCGAATATTAATTTCACGATTGATATTGTAAATTTTTTAAATTATAAATTGAATGTATTTACGTTTGGACTTTTTTATATTATAACTACATAAAAAATTATAACATTCGGTTATTAATTTCGAATGATATCAAAATAATTAAGAAAATGTAAATTAATACTAGCATCTCTAAATTTTGAATGTTAATAAATGAAATACTTGTAATTTAAATGATTTGAAATTTCCATTCTGGGCATATTTTAAACCGAATATTTAAAATGTATATCAAAATTGGATGTCGCGATTGAAAAAAAAATATATACATAGCCCCTAAGTAAATTTTACATGTGTCAATTAAAAGTAGATACCATTTCCAATTATTTGGTACGAATAATTTACTTCTATTGTAATTATTTGCAGAGTTAGGAGATGTTTACTTTTTATCCCACAACTCTACATTTTTAGGACAAATTTCAAAATGAGTACAAAAAGTTTTAAAAGTAGGATTTTATGTATCATGCAGCGTATTCATTTTTTTCATAAAATATAAAAGTAAATCAGATAGAACATTGGATTTGTTTATTTTTAGAGCCCGCAACCTCGTATCTTTGCAGAATCTCACACATTTAGACTGCTTGATTGCCGCTTCTTTTATTATTCTCACCTTTTGGGGTGAACAGAAATGCATGTTTGACAGAAATGTTAGACAATTAAAACGAATGAGAAAGATTCATTCTTGGAGGAAATACTGAACGCTAAAAGTTAAGGAGATGGAGTGCATCTGATTAGATTTGTAATTACCCTCGGGTACTTTGTCGCGGTGTTTCAGATTAATTTGAGCAGATTGGTGTATAACATTTATTTCCGGCTGATTTTGTGGAAGATTTGGAAATTAATTTATAACAGGAATCTTTTTAGATTAGGCTAAATTTTTGTATTGTAGCATTTTAGTAACGAATATAAACATTGTTCTTTCACATATTTTCAATCTCATTTTATCTGGCAAGAAAACGTAAAACGTAGTTCTTAAAGAATTTCTTATACGTTAATATACTTCCCTTCAGAGTATTAAAATAAAACATTACAGATATAAAAATCGAAGAATTTTAATTGAGGTTTTAAAGTTTTTTCAAACATAATATTTTTTAATATAATTTAAATGTATAAATTCATAGTTCATTAAACTAGTTTTTAATTCTAGTATTAATAAATATGTTAGTGTAAGATTTAGATTTTAGCACAGTCTACCATTGCGATTCATTTATATTACGATATAGTATATCACGTGAATATTTTATTGCTATTACACTAGTCTACGTGATATTTCAGATTTTTTTAATCAGATTAGTAAATGATTTATATTTCTGCTTTATGTATGGAGAGGTTAAAAAGAAATTTATTAGAATATATGTTTATTAACGATTCTGACTGCAGACTTTTGAAACATTTTTACACCTTGTTTGCTTTTCATAATTTTTTAAATACATTACTTTATAGAAAATAAATGCTTCTCCAGGATTTTCGTACATGTTAATGTACATTCCTTCTTATAAATATATTTAAATATGCTTGTTTTGTACTGTGTAGAGTAAGAAAAAAGGGAATTTCAGATAAAGAATGGGAATTTATTCTGAAAAAAAAAAAAAAAACAATATTATCCACGTAGTTTATTTATTAAGCATATGAGTATTTATATATATCATTATATTTAATTTTCTTTTGTAAATTTTATCTTCATTTCTCTATATACTTCGTTTGTAATATGTAACGAGAGATAGTTCCGGAAAAAATATGTATTGCAGATATAGTTACAAATAATTAAAATTTAACCAAATAAGACAATAGTAGCTTATTTCTTCCAATAAGTTGTCCGCTATTTAACCTCTTCAGTCCCTCAGTACACAACTGGGTACATCAGTTTTGTCCCATTTTATTAATGATACTCAAATATAAATGACATTTCTATTTAAGAATATTATGTTTGGAATTCTAAGATTCGAGCTAATGAAAATAAAACAAAAATCTCACACAGAAGTCAAGCGAGAGAAGAAATAATTCAGTAATAATTAAAAATACTGTAATAATCGCCAGTAGCGAAGAGGTTAAGATGTCCTACTCTGTAAAAAAAAGGGTCGATCTACTAAAAAAATTTTAGTGATCCTTGTAACTACTAAAAATTTTTTAGTAATCTTACTCGGTTACAAGAAATCTGTAAGAATTACTAGAAAAAAGCTAGCAACGAATAGAGTTAATAGTTTTACATTTTTAATAGCTATTACTAAAACTCACCTGGTGTGGTCGTGATAGCGTAGTGGTCATAGCACCGAACTCCAGGCTGAAAGTGCCTGGGTTCGATGCTGGCCGCCACCAAATATGCACAGAATGTATGCAATGTAAGAACTTGTTAAATAAAGGGATTATGAAAATCCTGTCGTAGCAGTTACCATGGGTAATGATCTCTGAACTTTCCCTCCCCTTTAGAAACATGTCAAAATAGAGCAGGTAGCAATGTTTGGTGCTGCCATGTATTGCGGCTTTACCGAAAATCTTCCGTTTCAGAAGTCTGTCTTTTTACCCACTGGATGCAGCTCGAAGGAAACTCCTGCCCTTCGGGCACTATTAATGGTTACTAAATATAATTTTGGAGCTATTACTAAAATTTGCTTGGTGGCTCATACTAAAAAGTTTTAAGTTAGTTATACAAAAAATTATTTTGTTCAGTTTACAAAAGAAATGTTTGTTTCACTTGCAAAAAAAAGTTTGTAATGGTTACTAAAAAATTCTGTGGAATACAAATTTACTAAGAAATTTTTAGTAACCTCTTGAATTTTTTTTACAGTGTAGAAGTCCTTTTCAGGTACTTTTATGAAGATGTGCATCGAAGCTGCTTTAATCTCAGCTTCTGTCGCAAATATGTGACATCTGAGGCCTGTCTTCATTCGGACGAACAGAAAAAATCTGCCATGGACAGATTGGAACTATAGAAAGGCAAGGGATGTGTTGCGATACTATTCTATTTTAAGAAGTCATTGACTATGTAAGAGATGCGGTTTATAGCATTGTCATGAAGGAGTTCAAATGGTGGTGGTGGTGTGGTGGTGGGGGGGGGGGGTTAATTCCCGGACACATTCTTGAACGATCATTGCAAACTTTTCAAATCCGAAATTCTGAGTTCCACATGTAATTTATTGATATAACGCTGCATAATAGAACATTGATTTTTTTTATATCGACCAAGTCTAGGAACAATGGACTATCGAAACCAGGGTACGAACCGCATCAAATTTCGTAGACGACTGACGCTCGGCGCGTCTTGAAGTTGACTTCTGCCTCCATCGAACCCGTCTGGTGAATGCGCCTTGTCACGTATATTCCGAAATGGATCTCATTACTTTTTATGCAAACCTTACATATTTAGTCGGATATTTCTATCATGAAATAGGTAATAAAATAAGGTTATTGAGGGTATTATTGCTTATGATTGATTTAATTTTTATTATCAAATATTTCCCGATATATGTCGATATTTTATTACTTTTCCTGTTTTCAAACTGTCAGGAGGGTAAGTTCGGCTGATATAGGAGATCTAAGAAAATTACCAACATTGATATTCTAAAAAAATGTTAAATATAAAAAACATAAAAAATATTTACTAATTTGAAATAATACGTTAGTATTCTGGTATTTTAAAATATTAAAAAATCATTAATCTTAATTCACTATTCATCTCATTTTAAGGGTTTTCAATCAATTTTTTACTATTAAAAATAAACTTTTTTCCAACGAATATGACGCCAGCTTCTTCGGTTGCAATTGTTCCAGTAAATAAAAATTATCCTTACATTAACTAACGCTAAAACATTATCTTTTACAAGAAACTCTTTTTGACGAAAAATTCTTCATTTTTCAAAAATAAGCAAAACAAAAAGCATTACACAAATTCGTTGAATATGAATAAAATTAGGATAAAGGCATTTCATTATTTTAATGTGATTTGTAATATAAGATTTAATTGGTACATCAGCATGTTAAAAGGACAAATCCATACTTAGTCATTTAAGGGTGTGAGATCCATTTTATTCAAACTGATCGAAACTAAATCATATAAATATATACTTATGTAAATCAAATGCTATAAATTATTTTGATGAATAAAAATACAAGTGATCTTTAATAATCTTTTGAGCAAAATAAAGCACCTGTCTAAAACGAGGTAAATATATTCTAGTTAAATATATTCTAGGTGTATTTATTCTAGGTAATATTTTAGGTAAATATATTATACATTAGGATTGCACAATCGAACGCTTTCAAGCCCTCCACGTAATTTTGTCTAATATGAATTAAAATAATCGAAAAAATTATTTCCTCTTTTCTGTAAAACGGATATATTTTTGCCTATAATAATGGAAGATATATATGTAATTCACATCTGACAACTTTTATGTCTCTGCGTATCAAATTACAGTATTTCGAACCGAAAAAAAATTTACCGTAAAGTTTATTACATGTGCGTGAAAATTTATTAAATAATTTTTTTAAAAATAATATCTGGTTTTAGTTTACTTGAAAAAAGTTACAGGTTTAATCTTTTGAGATTATAATTTTTTTTTCATTATTTTAATGTGTAATTTAAAATCAAATGTTAGTTTTTTTAATTTAAAGTATAGTTTTAATTTGTTATAAGGAATAATTCCTGATAAAATTGGAAATTTGATAACTTTTGTTTCATGATTATATTGCATCATCGCTGTATCTATGGTTGATAAAAAATTACTGTAAGATTTCATGAAAATTATTTTTCAACAAGTACTTACTCTCAGCCATTCTCCCATAACAGCCTCGTAAATCACGTTAATTGAGCATTTCTTAGCTATTTTATGACATACGTCATGTTACGATAAATTCCCTTTAGAGCAGGATGGCATCTCAGAAATTTCATCATCATTATACTTTGAGTTTCACTAGCATTATTAATAACTGTATGCAGGAAGAAATTATGAGTTAGTAAAAAAGTTGATAACTAAAGTTGAAAATTGTTATTGGCATAACATACTTTTTTCCTTTATTTTATTGCCTCTAAAATATAATCTGCATTAAGAAATATTATGTCAATGATGTAAGCAGAATGGTGGAATTTACTATGTTAGTGTATAAATAAAAAAAATATTAACAAAGTATCTAATCATTTTTAGAGGCGTATGAATTAATTTATTAATGATCTTGAATATGCAAAGAATCACTTTCTATAGTTAAATTAATTTCAACCCTTCTAGCTACTCGACTAAGCATCTGTTTTCAATTTCAAGAGGTACCTGTTATGTAAACATAAGTACTAATAGATATTTATGTCAAGTTTATGTTTATTATTGTATAATTATAGGGGAAAATCCGAAAATGCTTAAAAAAAAAAAAAAAAACTTTTAAAATATTATATTATTTTAAAATCAACTAAATAACAAGCATGAACTTGTATTTTGAATGAAGTTTATTTTTTTAAAATACATAAGAATGCAGGTTCTTTCTACAAAGAACTGAAAATATACGTATAAATAAATGCATTGGTCGATGACCTTATTTATCTAATCGCTTTGTATAATTTTTGGAGCACTCTAGATTTAAAGTCATCAACATAACGGATATTATATTCGTCTGCAATGACCACATCAGTAGAAAGATCACACAACACGGACTAATATGTTCGTTTCAAAAAAATTTATACAGCGTTTGGATCTAATGAATGTAGAAATAATCGATTGTTTGAAAACCCATTTAAGTTTAATGATGTATTTTATTTTTTTTATTGAGTAAACAACCCCGTCGAAGATGTATGAATATACCAAGATGTATGAATATATCAAGATGTATGAAACCTAATTAGTGAATCTAATCAATGTGATTTTTACAACAGTAAATAACTGAACTAAATTTCACTAATTTAGTTTTAACTACTTAATCGTCGCCCCTTAGTCATTTATGGGGTGCAATCTCAACGGCTTTTATTCCAGTTTTATAAAATAGTGAGCACTAATTTTAAAAAATAGCGAGATTATTTTTATTCTGGTATCATTTTACTTGTCATTAAAAAAAAAATGAATATTTCTTTTTCAAAAAAGTGGTGTCAATAATGAATTTGAATTTTAAAATCGTAATTTAAAGGGATCATTAAGAAGTTAATCTATCTTTATTGAAACTTTTTCTAATTTAATTCAGAATCAACACGCACCTTTGGCTAAAATCTAATAAATGTTGTTTCTCGTCAGGGTTCTAACTATAAATATACATTCGTTAACCTGCCCGCTTCAAAAACAAATTTTCTCTGACCAATTTTAATATTTTATTTTATGCCTCATTATTCTAAGGATTATGCTTGAAACGTATTCGCTTGTATTTGTGTTTTTGCTTATATGTGGATCTTTATGCACGCGTATTTGTATTTATAAACTCTTTATACATATTTAGCCATTATAAGAACAGTTAATATTCATTATTTGTTATGTTTGCATATGTAAGTGTAAAAATAATTAATATAAATTAGAAGACAAGCTTAATTAGAATGTAGGCGTAAACTTGTAAGTATATCAAAAACTGAAATATGGACTTGAAGAAACCATATTTGCGGGGATGTACAACAAACAATTAAAGTTCTTTATTGTTTAAAATAATCTGAAAATTATTATACCGCATACGAAACACGGACGTAAATATTTAATGCTTCAGGCGCATTATCATTTACGGCTTTGTGTAAACACCATTAAATAACAGCAGCAAGAAGTTGTGCTGTTTTGAAAATTTACGTTTTGTTCTTCGAGCTTTTGGTTACTATAAAATTTGTAAAGTTTGTAATTACCACACCATTATTTAGATGCAAGTGTTAGTGACATCTAATCAAGAATAATGTGCATGGGCTTAAACGTATAGCAGTCTGACATTTTAATGAATAAAAATAGAAGGAATTGAAATATTAAGAATCTGAATGGATTAATTTAAAAATCTATTTCCTTTTTCTCTGAAAAAATTATAAATTACATTCGAAAAATTTCCTTTCAGATTCATATATATATTAATGTATTGTAACAATAATAATAATTATTATTAATTTCATTTTATCATGTATCTGAAAGTTATTACATTATAATAAACATAAAGAAAGACTTGTAAAAAGCTTTTAATAGAAGCCTTTAAGTATATTGTAATCATTTTAGCACATATATTTTTATTTTTTTGTAATAAGATATTTTTCCTGTATATAGCAGGCTACATAAATGGTTACGTTCTAAAATTTTCATATTTATTATTTGTTACATAAATATAACATGTTCACCTTATTACGATCTTTCAATAGGCTATATATAATTATTTGAACCAAAATTATGTTCTATATTTACGTTAAAAATGTTCGCTCGTATGCATGTATGAATATTGCCTATTAGTATAAGCATTTACAACATCAGGCGCTTGGCATCGAATGTGTACGTTGGAATTTCAGTTACAACATTAAATAAGTTGATTGGAAGGATTTAACTATAGAATTTACATTAAAATGAGTTGTCTCATAGATTTTAATATAGAAAAGGGTTCATTGTTTGGTTTGGATTTTCAATTACACAACTTTTCATGACATCTGTGATGATATCAGATTAGTCACTGTCTGACTCTGTTTTGAGCAACACCTTGTGCCGTTAGTTCCTTTTCTTGTAACACTATCTATCTTTCATGGCACTAGCATGTTTTTTTTTTCTGGTGATAAGATAATATTTGTTTTCCTGTTGATATACATTATACGCCTAAAGGTCATTTGCCACTTGCCACTTACAAGTTTAAGCATTTTGTAATACATAGAAAAATACACGAGGAATTATCCTGAAACTCTAAGTGTGTAAACAAAATAGTACAGTACATACATTTCCGCGACGCGTTTTTCCGAAAACCCATAGGGAACTGTCAAAAAATTGAAAGAGTATGAATATCTATTAGATAAACCTGCCAAAATTAATGTAGCAAAAGCATTCAAATTGTAAATTATGCTTAAGCGAATTAATTGTAATAAATTGTGTTAATTTGTTTATGGGTAGCCCGTATACTCGTAGAGAAATTAAAGTTTTTATAAAAACGTTTTATAATTATAAAAAAAAGTTTTATGCTTATAATTTGCAAAGTTCTTAATATAAAAATGTGTGTTTTCAGAATATATGCGAAAAGAATTGTACACAACGTTGTTCACATTGCACATACTGTTTTCAGAATGTTAAAAAATAACAAAAATTGTTTTCAAAATAATGTTTCACTGCGCATGCGTGAATACAATCAAAATACAATTTACATAATGTGTTTGCTAAAAGTATAGAGCAAAGTTTGTTAAAGTCTCAAAAACATAGCTTGAAAATTCTGAAATTTATCGTCGATATAATAAATTCAAAATCCATTGTTTCCGAAATGAAACAAAGAGACGAAGAGCTTTATTCTTATATTCATTGATTAGTGTCAATATAGATTACACAATATCGAATTAGGGAAACAGCTGATTTTAAGCTTATTACATCGACGACATTTTTTCAGAATGTTTAAGCTATGTTTTTGAGAATTTCGCAAAAGTTGTTCCTTACATTTAGTAAACACAGTAAGCAAAAGAAAAAAAAATGATTGTATTAAAGTATGAGCAGTGAAAAATTATTTAGTAAACCTCTTGAGTTTTATGCAAATTTATTCTTTTTTTAAAATTTTGATTATAGTGCATTTATGTGCATTGTTGTTTGTCATATTTTCTGAAGAAAACATTTTTTTTTTTTTTTTTTTTTTTTTTTTTTTTTTTTTTTTACGAGATCTGTAAATTGTATGCAAAAAACGTGAAAACGTTTGAACTCTTTTTATAAAAACCATAAATTGTCAAACTGTTTAAATCTTGACCTCATAAAAGTGAACACATTTTATTACAATGAGCCACTGAATCATAATTTACAGGTTGAACGGTCTTGCTACATTAGTTTTCACAGAATTATCCAAAAAATATATACAGAGTTACATAAAAGCGCTCGTAAAGTTTACTAAATATGAGCCGGATTTACGTTAAATTAGTTTTTAAATAAGTTATGCATTTTTATATTGAACTGATTCCCGCTTTCTAAGAAATTTATGTAAAAAATATATAAAATGATATGCGGAGTCACGCAAAGAATTGGACAAATAGTCACCTATGGATGATAATTTCTGGAAGTGTCATTTAAGTAGTTTTAAGAGCGTTTTAGTTTGAACTAAAGTTTAGCAAAACACTGGCGTGCAATAAATATACTAGGCAAATTACAGGGGTGAACTAAGTATTGAAGCATGTTTTCCTCTATTAATATGAACTGCTCAAAGAGAAATTTCAACCAATTACGCGTTTTCTTGCCAAACTAAATTTCCTCATTATATAGTATACATCAACCAACAGATCAAGAAAAGGGCTATTCAAAGATATTGGGATACATATTTGGCTATGGACTGTAAAACTTCATTTCCCTAACTAACGAAGTTTTGTTAAAGATTTCAAGAAGTGTTTGAAAGTGTTTCATAATCTCTGCTTAACGTATGATTTTTCTTACTTGTTTAATTTGCTAACAGTCTCCCATAAGGTTTTGGGTAAAAATTTTCTCATTAAATATGGCATGTACTATTATGTTTAACTTTCTAGATTTTTTTCAATAATTCCCCGTATGATTTTCTAGATATTTAACAAAATATCTCAAATCGCAAGTGGCTGTTCACCTTTGGACATATAGCGTATTATTCATCTACACTGAGATTGCTTGTCTCTGGAAATGAAATTAATTTTATGTTAGTTTTCTGAATTTTGTTTATTTCTTGCTAATTTTATAAAAGGAATCAAAAGGTATCAAATTCTGCTGTAGAATCTGGATCTTGTCTACATAACTCCAAATCACAACGAAACAGTTTCTAAACTGTAACCACTTAAGAAATATTTTTTGGTAAATCTGCTCTAAGAAATTAGATAAAGACTTTTAAATCTTCAATGAAGAAATGATTTCTGATAAACACTTTTAAATCTTCAATGAAGAAATGATTTCTGATAAACACTTTTTCTCCTAAATTTTCCAAAAATACTAATTAATTTTTTATACGGCATTCATGCTATTTATTTACATCACTCATTTATTAATCCAGCATTTTATATTCTTTATTTTATTCTATAGATTAAAATTGTAATTAGTACTAAATTAATAATGCTGTTCTTAAAAGGCATTTAAAAGACGACAGCAGTTATGAAGTGACATATAAAACAGCTGACATTGGGATTGTTAAGCAGTTACCAAAGCCATCTTTAACAATTGTGGCAATAGCTAAATAAAATACTGATCGTTCGGAAAAAATGATTTTTTTTTTTTATAATTAACAAAAGAAACTTAAATTTGAATTATCACATTCCTAACTAGGCGTTAACAGAGGGGAAAATGTCTAAACCGGAAATCGAAAGTGGAGTCCTTTGAATAGCACTCCAAGGGTGACCACCTCGGAAACTAAGCTTACCCTTAAGAGAGACAGTGCAACCCCCGGAGGGGAGGGGTAGTTATTAACCATTCATAATCGTTTACATTTTTACGTATTTAGTTGATCCGGCTACTGCTACAGAAATTCTTTCTTTCGAAAAATCACCAGTTTATCTCAGAGTTTGAAGACTTCCTGAAATTATCTTTTTATTTCCATATATTTTTTGTTTAGGAAAAAAAAATACCTGCTAGAATTGGTAGCTTACATACTGAACAAAATACAAAAGTTTAACATCTTTAGAAGAATAATATTTAGATATTTATCCGGCAAATCAGATTAACTCTTTACTCTCTTGATTGTATTTCCATTTCAGAGTTAAGAAAGTGAGTATATCAAGAAGTCATTTCTGAACTCGAATTAAAACGAATTCGAATATTTGAGAATTGAACACTTTGGGGAAAAATTTTACTTTGTGTAAATTAAAGAAAAATTAAAAATCAGTATTTTTCAAATAAATACCCAAATAACAACTATTATTCCAATTATCGCCGCTTTGCATATTTCCATAATTAAAAATTTCGAAACAAAAATGTAAAATTGTATAAAATTTTCTCTGGGTATAGTTTTTATTTTCTTATTAATAAACTTAAAAAATCCAAATAATGCTCAAATTTATTCGCCAACCACTGATATTTTATCGCAGACCGACATTGGTCCAACTCTAACAATGATTGATGACCTCTGATTTAGACAATGAGAAAATATTTTATGTACACGAGAAAAAACAACAGTTATCTGTGATTGATTATGCGAAAACAAAGCTAATATTACCGGTATTGCATAATCATTTTCTCAAAATAAGAATTAATTTCATCAAAGAATGACTCAATTGAGTAAAATTAGCATGCGTAAAATTAGCATAACTACCGTTTATTGTGTTAAATTAAAAAGAATTTGTGGGAAATTGGATGAAATAAAAAAAAGCATTACTGACTATGAAATAAATTCGAATTTAAGACAAAAAACTTAAATGTTATATATTTTAGAATATATTTTAAATTTTATTTTTTTCAAATGTTTTATATGTATAACTGGTAAAAGTGCATCATACATTTCTTCATGTACATACACATACATATATAATACCCCTAGAAATCAAACAGAAAATATTACATTCATATGCGCTGAGTCACAAACAAAATTGCTATGCAAAAAAATTCATAAGGTGATTTTTAAGGAATTTAATTTTAAAACTCATGAAATATACGAAGAAATATTTTACATGTTTCTTTCTAAGAATGAAAATGGACCAAAAATGAATTTTTCAATATCCGAAAACTTTGCTCGTGAGATATAAACAGAATCGAGCGGGAATGTGACGGAATTAAAGTAGAAAAATTACTTATTGTCACCTTGCACCAGGAAAGCTTAACAGAAAGGCAAAAACGTGTTATCTAAAATAAATTTTACAAAATCTAAAATTTTTCTTTTCCATGTTGAAAAATATATATTTTAGTTTTAAAATATTATTTTATATGTAGGAATGGTAATTATGTATAATTGTAAATCAAAAATAAATTAGATTATGCTTATTGCTTTTCTAAATCCTCTGAATTTAATGTCGACACTGCTCATTTCTAGAGAACAGTTTTTAATCCTAGAAGATTCGAGCTATATAAGTTCATGTTTTCTTTCTTTAAAATAATAATTCCTTTTGGCATATTTTCATTTTATTTCCACGACACACACATATATAGTTGAACAGACACTAACACTAATATTTACATAAAAAAGATACATATTTTTACGGGGAAGTAAAATATTCTTCCTCGCATCGAGAATTCGTAACAACTTCTACGTTTTAAAACAAAACATTGCGCCACAGGTGGCTTTCCATTGGCGACCGCACGGCGCCTTTGGGTTGCTTCACACGTGATTTGTAACACCTTGCCCCCCCATGAACCTATGGGGTTCATCACAATACATGTTGCAATACGATACATTAAATCAAATACAAATTTCAAAATATAATAAAAATATACATACTTTAAACACTTTAAGAATTCTGGACATACACTTCAACTAGAATAATAAAAGAAAAGATTACAATGCAAATTTCACTAAAAACAGTCAATTGTCATTGAGTTCCAAATTATAGAGTAATTGCACCGGTCTTCTCAAAACAGATTTTTGAGTTTTTATTTTGCAGGCCCTCACCTTGCCGTCTCTTCCAGGAAAGGTTTCTATAATTTTACCTAAACTCCAGAAATTACTGGGTAAACTATCGTCTTTTATTAAGACAAAATCGTTTATTTTAAATTGGGGGAATATTAATTTTGTTTATACTTTGGTGGGCTGATCTCAAATTTAATAAATACTCTTCCTTCCATCGGGACCAAAACAATCTCATCAATTTTTCTCGATAATTATAAGATTTAAGCAATTCTTTCCTGGAAGAGAAACTCGAGTCAAGGTGCAGGCGTGCTGGAGGGAGAGAAGTTATTCTTCTCCCTATCAAAAAATGTGCTGGGCACAATGGTACGGGGTCCTGGCTTTCATCACTCATGTAAGTGATGGGTCTAGAATTTATGGTGCCTTAAGTTAATGATGCTTTGCCTAGCGTTTTTCGTAGGGCTGTTTTAACACTTCGCACCATCCTTTCATAAAAGCCACCCCATCAGGCGGCTCTTTCTACTATATATTTCCACTTTATTTTATGGGAAGCAAAAAATTTTTTCACCTCTGGATGAGCTACTAAGCTCCAAAGTTTCTTAAATTCTAGTTCAGCACGTTTAAATGTACGTGCATTGTCGGAATAAATTACGGAGCATAAACCCCGTCTAGCTATGAACCTTCTAAATGCGAGTAAGAAGGCTTGCGTAGATAAACTATCTACCAGTTCCAAATGAACATTTCTTTTTAAAGCACAGGTAAGAAGTAAAATATATTGTTTATTGGTCTTATCTTTTACGAATAAGGGACCTGCGAAGTCACATCCTAGAATATTAAATGGTGGAGACTATTCAATACGATCAGGTGGCAACGGAGCTACAGTCTGGTCTCCTGGATTCGCAGAAAATCGTTTGCAGACAACACATTTCTTGAGTAGACCCTTTATCGTTTTTCTGGCTTTTAGAAGCCAGAATCTTTCTCTGATTTCGACAAGCGTATGTGTCACTGAAGAATGATACACTTTCTCATGTGCATTCCAAATAATTAACTCGGCTAATTTAGTTTTGGGCGGCAGAATAATCGGATACTTTTCATTTTCTAGTAAGATGTTAGATTTTGATAGTCGCCCTGAAACACGTAAGATGCCCTCAGCATCCAGAAAAGGATTTAATTTCATGAGATTAGAATCTCTAGGAAGGGGTTTTGCCTTTTCCAAACATTTAATTTCTACAAAGTATTTTTCATTTTGAATTTGTCTTATCCAATAATTTTCCGCTTCCTGTGGAGTTCTTCCAGTGTTAAATTGTCTCGATTATCTTGTTTATGCCTAGTCAAATTTATGAAACGCAATACATAGGCTGTTATTCTCAACAATTTATTTAAATTAGAATATTTATTAATGTCGATGATTCTTTCACGAGTAATAACCGAGTTCACGACGATTTTATCTCTGGATTCCATTTCAGTGTTAGAAAAAGAAGATTTTACGTTATTATCAAGTTTTGGCCAAAAATTTTCGGATTTACTTAGCCAATCCGGGCCATGCCACCAGTGCTTATTACTGGCTAATTCTTTGGATGTGAGTCCTCTAGTGAGCATATCAGCTGGATTATCTTTACTGCTGACATGCCTCCAGGCACTGGGGTCAGAATTTTCTTGTATCTCCTTGTAGGCTTCCATTTGGCAGCAGAATTTTTGATCCAATTAAGAGTTATAGTGGAGTCCGTCCAGAATACTACTCTTTGAATGTTACTGAAAACATTTTTTAGATGGCTGGCTATTCTGGCAGCTATTAATGTACCTAGAAGCTCTAATCTCGGCAAAGTGATTCTTTTTAAAGGGGCCACACGAGCTTTAGAAATTACAAAACAAGTTTTAGAAAAGCCCTCGGATGTCTGGTATCTGAAGTAGCCCACTGCCCCGTAAGATTTTAACGAAGCATCAGAAAAAAGATGAAGTTGAACTTTATCATCTAAAATATTATCTGTGTTAAAATAATACCTGGGTATCTGAATCTTTTCTAACAGTTTTATTTCGCTATACCATTTTTCGTATTTTTCTTTAAATTCTTTAGGAAGTGTGTCGTCTCATTCTAAACCGCGTTCCCATAACTCTTGAAGAAGTAATTTAATTCTAATTAAGAATGGCGATATGAATCCGATAGGATCGAATATTTTGGCAGCGCTGTGCAAAACATGTCTTTTGGTGTATTCCAAATTATCACCATCTGACATGAACTCCTTAAAATCTATTGACAGGACGTCCTTTACATTATCCCAATTAAGTCCAAGAATTTTTAATTTTGAATGACTTTCGTCTGTTTCTATAACTGGGTTACCATTCTTCCATAATTCCCTTAATTCTAAAGAATTTGTATTAAACTTTCTCAAGTTCATATTCGCATCCTTAAGTATTGAGACAGCAGAAGATGATAAATTGAAAGCTTCTTGGACTGTCGGAGCCCCATATGCCAAATCGTCCACGTATAAAAAATTATCTAACATATTATAAGCAATATGATTAATTTCTTTGTACTTTCTAATATGTTTCTTAATTGTCGAAGCCAACACGTACGGGGAGCTCGTGACACCAAAACAATGTCTGTTAAAATGATATAAAGTCACAGGCTTATCTATGTCACAATCATCAAAGTATAAAAAACACAAATAATTCCTGTCCTCTTTAGACACTTCTATTTGCAAGAATGCTCTAGCAATATCGCCCAAAAAAGCAATTTTATGAGACCTGAAATTTAATATTACGTCAATTAAATTAGGATTTAAATTTTCTCCAGCGAAAAGACAATCATTTAGACTTTTTTCATTATTTCTTCTACTGCTAGCATCATAAACAATTCTTGATTTTGTACTTGAAGAATCTGGTCTAAAAATGATTTGGTGTGGCATTACGTAACCAATAAAGCAATCATTATCGCATTTTTGAATAATACCAGCACTTAATTGTTCTTTCATAATCTCGTTATATTTCTGAAATAAAGATTTATTACCCCTTAATCTCTTTTCCAGACCCACAAATCTCTGTTTCGCAACTTCGTAATTATTTGAGAAACTTTGTTTGTTTACTTGAGACGACCATTAAAGTGACGCGATATACCTTTGATTCTCGAAAATTATTTCCCTCTGAAATTGCGTAACCACCTCATATTTTTCGTCATTTTGAATATCAATGGGAAAGGATAAAAAATTACCCACATCCCACAATTTTCTTAAATCATTGTCTGTTGATGTACAAATGACCTTAAAACAAGAAGTTCCATTTACATTATTGCTATGCATTCGTCCAATTAAAGTTTTTCCAAATATTGTTGGTTGAATAAATAAATATTTATTGATTTTCTCTACCCCTCCTGTGATTGTCGCAAACATATAATCACATCCCAATAATATTTCTACAGTCTTTTCATTAATAAATCTGTCAGCAAACTCACTTTCATCTAAACGGAATTTATTTATGAGCTGCGAATCAATGTGCGATTTTACTTGAGTCGCACTAATTATTTCTGACACGAGCGCCTGAACTGTTATCCTTTTATACGGAGGATGGCGACTAATTATAGTAATATCTACTAAATCATACTCTTGTTCTATGGCGTTACGATTCGCGAAAATATAATCTAGCAATTTCTCTCTTTTTACTGGCTTTAGTTTTAAAGCAGTTGCTAAATTCTTTGCAATAAATGTGAGCGAAGATGTAGAATCATATAATAGCCTTGTACTTAATTTTTTGGAATCTCCCATTACCTGTACGCACGCCGTTTGCAAAATTGTCGAATATTTTTCTGGAAAATTTTGAGTTTTAATAACAGATGATACAACCGTTTGATTTTCTTGATTTTGTACAATTTCTGATTTTTTAGTATTCTCAACGGGACTAATTTCAGAGGATTTCTTAGAGGGGCAAAACAAATAATTATATTGAAAACTCTTGCATAACTCACACGGTTGTATTTTAGCTTTACATAGAGATAATAGGTGGCTCTTATAAAAATATCGGTAACATCTTCCTTCTTTTTTTATCTTATAACGCTTTTGTTCATCCGTCATTTCCTTACATTTTAAACTATTATGATTCGAATTACAGAATACACAAACATTTTTTACGACCGTGTTCAGCGCAACTGAAGTGGGAAAATTAGCCTTTGTTCTGGAAGGAGCATTTTTTTCCCATCGAGATTTTTCTGGACTTTTTAAGGAATTTCCTGATATAACAGTTGCCGCTTCCCTTGAATCAATCTCAAATAATATACATCTCAAAATTTTATAAATTTCATTAATTCATTAACATCCCCTGGCTTTTCGTTATCCTTTTTCCTTTGAAATTCGATTACCAAATTATGAGGTAATTGCCTTAAAATAATCGGGATTAGTAAATACCCAAAATTGTCCGTAGCTACTCCTATCGCCTGCAAATTTCTAATGCTTATTTCGCATTCATCATACAAATCTCTCAACATTTTCGTATTCGAGCATGACCTGATCGGTTCGATTTCTAATAATTTATTTATAAAACCGCTAATTAAAATTTCCGTTTTACCATATCTTTTTTCTAGTAAATCTAGCGAGTGATCGTAATTACTTTCTGTTAGGGCTAATCCAGATACCGTTTTATAGGCTTCACCAGACAAAAATGATTTCAAATAAATTAATTTTTCTATTTTTGTCAAATTATCATTAACATCAATAGTATTTTTAAAACTATTGATAAATTCAAGAAATGTATTAGGATCGCCTTTAAAATTCGGAATATTTAATTTTGGCAAATTTACAGTAGGCAATCGTGTACTAACATAAGGAACCGTACTAGCGTTTGACAACGAACTTGCGTTTCTCGATTCAACATCATTTTTAAATTTCTTCAAATTTATTTTTATTTTAAATTTCGTTTCATTAATAGTATCATTATAATCGATACTATTTTGAACTTCCGTTTCTAAATTCGTATTATCAGTGATCAATTCTTCGATTTTCAAATTAATTTCCTTTAATTCTAATTGTTTTTCCTCCAAATTCATCAAAAATTCCGAAAGCTTATCAATATTATCTTTATTTTCAAAATCAATATCTTCAATAAACGACTCGACCTTTGTTATTAGTTTAGTTAATGACGTTTTCATAACTTTACGCTTAGCCTTTAATTTTTCAAGATTCATGCTTAGAAATAAAAATTACAGTACCTTTTTTCTGCCGAGATTTCGAGCTTCTTTTCGGTAATCTTGAAATCGCACTGCCGAATCGGGAAATCTTGTTTAATCCATATTAATGTTCCATTTTAATAGTCCATTTGCCGGGAATTCGGCACCATGTCGACACTGCTCATTTCTAGAGAACAGTTTTTAATCCTAGAAGATTCGAGCTATATAAGGTCGTGTTTTCTTTCTTTAAAATAATATTCCTTTTGGCATTTTTTTATTTTATTTCCACGACACACACATATATAGTTGAACAGACACTAACACTAATATTTACATAAAAAAGATACATATTTTTACGGGGAGGTAAAATATTCTTCCTCGCATCGAGAATTCGTAACAACTTCTACGTTTTAAAACAAATTATTGCGCCACAGGTGGCTTTCCATTGGCGACCGCACGGCGCGTTTGGGTTGCTTCACACGTGATTTATAACATTTAAATGGCTATTTTAGAATGAATTATAAGTTAAAACGATCAATGTAAACTATTCCGCAATTACGAATTTATCTACAAATTTTCTTTATGGGCGTATAAGTATTGATTTAATTTGATTAATTTCAACAGTCATCTTTGATAGAAATTTTTTAAAACATAATAAAATCACTTTCGTTTATTTTTAGAACTCTTTAAAAAAATAAAATTTCCAGTGATACAACGATTAAAAATAGTAGCATTGTCTCTCTTTGAATCATATTTTCTTGTAAATCTAAATCGATATGTTCCTTGTTTATTGTGTCTTCTGGAAAATAGCAAGCTTTACTTTAATTGCACTTTATAAAAAACTTTTATATAAATCATTATAATAAGTGTAATTTTTTATCGTTATTTTATCGTGCATATAATATTTTAGTATAAATATATAAAAATATACTTCTGCGTAAACAATAAACAATTACTTGTTTACTGTAATATTTCATGATTCTTGATACTGTTAAGAATTTTGTAAATAGTTAATGTTTGTACTGTAAAATAATGTAAATAATCTTATTAAGTTCCATTTCTTTACTAATATTAGTTTTAGTTGCATTGTCTCTGTTATCAAGCAAACTTGTCTATTATTTTCAGTGAATGTCTATGGCAGCTTTGCGAAATATTAGAGATATCGCCAAGTTGGTGTCAAACTTGGCGATTGTTGGCGATGGTAACCCTTCCCTCTCTATGGTAACCCCCCTTTAGGTCTACTGATACATTGAATGTTTTTCCTTGGTTTCTGGATTTTTCTAGAAGGTTGTAGAAATTTCCGGCGCATGCTACGAGCCTATATAAGGAGAGCAATGCAAGCTGTTGTGGTTATTATTTACCAGTCAGTCATTGAGTGAACTTCTAGGGTATTGTTTAAGCAAGTTTGCTTGAGTCTTATTTACAATATTTTGAAAGTGATTTTAGTGTTGAGACGTTGTATAAAGAGTCTCTGGGACCTATATCTGCACTTGTACGATAGATTTGAACAGTTATTTTTGAATATCTAGTAATATTTGTGAGTTTCGAAGACTGTTGTTCTAAAAATCGTAAATAAATTATTTTCTACTTTTCTAAGAAACAAGAGTTGGAAGTTGTATAACCATAAGATCAAAAGAACCCTATATACGCAACAAATTTTGGTGTCAGAATTTGGAATCTTGTGGCGAAAACGAGAGCAATGGAAGAGCAACTGAGTGAGTTGTTGAAAGCTATTAATGGATTAGCAAATAAAATGGATAAAGGCCAATAAGAGTTGGCGGATAAAATGAATAAAGGCCAAGAGGAGTTGGCGGAAAAAATGAATAAAGGCCAAGAAAAGTTGGCGGAAAAAATGAATAAAGGCCAAGAGTTGGCGGAAAAAATGAATAAAGGTTAAGAAGAGTTGACTGAAGAAATGAGAAGAAGCCAAGAGAGAATGGAAGAATTAAAGGAGGAAGTTAATAAAAGCCAAGATGAAATGAAGAAAACTTTGGAAGAAAAGTTCTCGTCGGTATAGAGAAGAATAGATTTGGTAGAAGAGAAAATTCAGAATGAAGTTATTAATGTTGAAGAGAAAATGGAAACAAAAATAGAGGAAGTAGAAGAGAAAATTCAGAATGAAGTTAGTAATATTGAAGAGAAAATAGTTGAAGTAGATGAAAAGCTAAATAAAAAAGTACAAGATCTTGAGAAGAAACTTTCAGCGTCCACTGGTAATTATGAAGAATTTAGAAATCCGCCTGCTTCTCCTGTGCAAGTTAAGCTGTCGACATACGACGGAAAGAGTTCCTGGCAAGTTTACAAAACCCAATTCACCATTGTAGCCGAAGCGAACAAATGAAGTGACGAGGTGAAAGTTGTCAACTGGCAGCATCTTTGAGAGGAGAAGCCGCCGACGTGCTGCAAACATTACCCGATATGACGCAACTCAATTTTGAGACTCTAAGTTGTGCACTTGAAATGAGATTCGGAGAAAAATTCTTGAAGGATTATACGAGAATACAAATGAAGAGCCGCCATCAAAAATCGAGTGAAACCCTTCAAGAGTTTGCCTCAGAAATAGAACGGCTGGCAAATTTAGCATTCATCGACTGCCCAACAAATGTACGGGAAATGCTCTCACTGCAGTACTTTGTAGACGGAATAAAAGATCCCGAAGTGCAGAGAGCGGTACGAATGGCAGATGTACAGGATTTAAAGGCTATATGACTATAAGCCTTAAAGTTGGAAGCAGCTACACAAGCCAGCCGAAGAGATCGTCATTCAGTCCGACGGGCAACGGTGAACAAAAGCTCAGACACTGAGATCGACTTCTTGAAAGAAATTAGGAAAATAAATCAAGAACTTGAAGCTTTAAAATACGGAAGAACAAGCTCAAGAAGACAGAATCTCACGTGCTGGGGATGCGGCGATACAGGACATCTCCGAAGAAATTGCCCCAAAATCCACGAACGTGAGATAAATTCAAACAGTGAGCAGGGAAACTAAATTTTGGCCATCTCGCGGGGCGGAGGTTGCCAGAGAATGAAAAGCCCCACCTGAAGATCCTCCAGATATCAAAAATGAGTGGCGGTGATAATGAATTATATGTGATAGGCTTTATTAACGGAATTCAGTGCCGTATGATTGTCGATACAGGAGCAAATGTAACAATAATAAGAGAAGATTTGGCTCGAAAATTGAAATGTAAACTCAGCTGGACTCCACCATGCGTTACCCTGCAAACTGTGACGGGCGACAAAATGGCATATATGGAAAGGCAAATTTAACCATCAACTTTGGAGGAACGAAATATGTGGCTGACATAACAGGTCCTTGCATAATCGGGCTAGATTTTCTGAAGAAGTTTGGCTTCAAACTTGATTTTAAAAATAATGAAATGCTATCTAAATTTGAAGAAATAAGCCTTTTTGGATTAAATAACGAAATTGAATATAAACAAACAGTAATAGCCAAAGAAGACATCAATCTAGGTCCAAGAACAGAATTTTTAGTTCCAGCTGTAATTAACAATGAAACTAATTATCGATTTGGCCATATAGATTATCCCGAGGACAATAGTAAACAAGCAGGAGTATTGGTGGCTTCATCTGTGGTGGACCTCTCGAAGAAGACCATCCCAGTCAGAATTGCTAACATCAGTGATAAGACGAGGACTATCAAGAAAGGAGAGGTGATAGCGTCATGTGCTCCTGTGACGTGCATAAGTCAAAATTTCAGTCACTCTGAGAAATCTTCAGATAATTTAGTCAAGGATTTGTTACAAAATACAGACTTAGATTCAAAACATATGGAAGCTGCGGAAAATTTAATTAGAGAATTCCAAAGTTTATTTTCCCAAACATCTGAAGACTTTGGACGAACTAAAATGGCACAACACCGAATTGACACGGGAGATCACTCTCCTATTAAACAGCACTTTAGACGATTACCTTTTGCCAAGCAAGAAGAGGTGCAGAATTTAATTAAGGATATGGAAGAAAATGACGTCATCGAACCATCGACAAGTCCATGGGCGTCTCTTATTGTATTATTAAGAAAGAAGGATGGTTCTACAAGATTTTGTGTAGACTACCGCCGACTGAATGACGTCACTAAAAAGGATAGTTACCCTCTACCGAGGATTGATGACACTCTTGACACACTTGCGGGCAACACCTGGTTCTCGACTCTGGATCTGAAAAGTGGTTACTGGCAGGTAGAGATCCATCCCGACGACCGCGAGAAGACTGCCTTCACAACGGGACAAGGATTATGGCAATTCAAAGTAATGCGTTTTGGTCTATGTAATGCACCTGCAATTTTTGAACGCCTTATGGGAACGGTTCTTCCGGGGTTGTCATATGAGGCATGTCTTGTTTATTTAGACGATATCATAATCATAGGAAAATCTTTTGATGAACATCTGAACAACCTCAGGCGGGTGCTACAAAAGTTAAAGGAAGCTAATTTGAAGTTAAGCCCTTCGAAGTGCAGTTTGTTTCGTAATGAAGTCGCCTACCTTGGACACATCATTTCGGCGGAAGGAGTTAGGACTGATCCGGAGAAGATATCGGCCGTGAAAAATTGGAATCGTCCAGCAGATGTTCACCAGCTTCGAAGTTTTCTAGGATTATGCACCTATTACAGAAAATTTGTCAAAGGTTTCTCGATGATTGCAAGACCACTTCATAAATTAACAGAAGCCAATCAGAAATTTATGTGGACACAGGAATGTGACGCTGCTTTCGAAAAGCTTAAGGAGGCCTTAACATCCACTCCAATTCTGTCATATCCTCAAATCGATAGACAGTTTATACTTGATACGGATGCAAGTAACGAAAGCATTGGCGCTGTACTGTCCCAGGAAATCGACGGCCAGGAGCGTGTTATCGCCTATTTCAGCAAGTGCTTATCAAAGGCAGAGCGAAACTACTGCGTAACAAGAAAAGAGCTTCTTGCTGTAGTGAAAGCCATAGACCATTTTCATGACTATCTTTACGGTCGAAAATTCCTGATCCGAACTGATCATGCTTCTCTAACTTGGCTATTGAACTTTAAGAACCCTGAAGGCCAGATAGCCAGGTGGATACAAAAGCTTCAAGAGTACGATATGGAGATACGACATCGAAAAGGCTCATAACATGGAAATGCAGATGCTCTCTCAAGAAGACCCTGCTCAGAGAATTGCAGATACTGCGACCGGGTTGAGAAGAAATTTAATGTCAAAGGTCCTATAGTAAGACAAGTTACAACTGGGTCTACATCATCGCAAGATCCGTGGAGTGACGAGAGCCTGCGTAAAGATCAACTTGCTGATCCTGAAATTAAGCCAATTCTAGAGCTGAAAGAGGAGTCCAACAGGAAGCCCAGCTAACAAGACATGGCCCATTACCATCCTACGACTAAACGTTATTGGGCTCTTTGGGATTCCCTACATTTGAAGAACAGTATTTTGTGCCGAAAATGGGAGTCTGACGATGGAAAAACATGTAGATGGCAACTACTGCTCCCTAAGTCGAGAATTTCTATGGTCCTTCAAGAACTGCATGGTAGTCCCACAGGAGGTCATTTTGGTGTAATGAAGACCCTGCAAAAAGTTCGAGAGCGTTTCTACTGGAATAATGTTCGCAGTGACGTGGAGAAGTGGTGTCGAACTTGTGACACCTGTGTAGCACGTAAAGGTCCAAAGAGGCGCACCCGTGGACGATTGCAACGTTATAATGTAGGAGCTCCTTTCGAACGAATTGCTCTAGACATCCTGGGTCTACTTCCTAGAACATCTGATGGCAATAAGTACATCCTCGTTGTCATGGACTACTTCACTAAGTGGCCTGAAGCCTACGCCATTCCTAATCAAGAGGCGGTAACCGTAGCAGACATACTGATTCAACACTGGGTTTCCAGATACGGAGTTCCTCTTGAAATCCATTCCGATCAAGGAAGAAATTTTGATTCTGCAGTGTTCAAGGAAATGTGTGGACTACTCGACATGGACAAAACTCGAACAACACCTCTACACCCTCAATCGGACGGCATGGTGGAGCGGTTCAATCGTACCATCCTAAATAGCCTCTCCCTCCTGGTGTCTAAAGATCAACAGGACTGGGACAAGAAACTGCCTCTGTTCCTGCTTGCCTACAGGATTGCTGCACATGAGGCTACTGGTTATTCCCCTTCACAAATGCTCTTTGGTCGTGATCTTCGTCTACCTGCGGATCTTTTGTTTGGCCGTCCTCCTGACGCTCCTTTATCGCCCGAGGAGTACGTGGATGAACTCCAGGCACGGATTGAGGAGATTCATCGTCTAGCGAGGAACCGAATCGGACTTGCATCGGAAAAGATGAAGACACGGTACGACACAAAGGCAACTAGACATGAGTTCAACGAAGGTGACAAAGTTTGGTTGTGGAATCCGATACATCGTAAGGGACTATCGCCAAAATTACAAAGAAACTGGGACGGTCCTTACACAGTGGTCAACAGGCTGAATGACGTCGTCGTACGCATACAAAAATCGCCAAACACCAAGCCCAAGGTCGTACATTATAATCGGCTAGCCCCTTATTTTGTCCAAAGGGATTAGAAATTCAAAACTGGAATTTCAGACCATGGTCATGAAGGTCTTTTGTAAATATGTAAATAGTAATTAGTTCTTATTTATGTAAATCTTATTATTATTTATTTATTTATTTATTTATTTATTTGTTTATTTTAAGTGTTTTCCTCTAACTCAAGGATTGCATCCCGGGACATGCAGTCTTTGAGGAGGGGGGTAGTGTTACGAATTTTGTAAATAGTTAGTGTTTGTATTGTAAAATAATGTAAATAATCTTATTAAGCTCCATTTCTTTACTAATATTTGTTTTAGTTACATTGTCTCTGTTATCAAGCAAACTTGTCTATTATTTTCAGTGAATGTCTATGGCAGCTTTGCGAAATATTAGAGATATCGCCAAGTTGGCGTCACTTTTGGCGACTAATTTTGGCCGCCAAATTTGGCGATATATCGCCAAGTTGGCGACAAACTTGGCGATTGTTGGCGATGGTAACCCTTCCCTCTTTATGGTAACCCCCCTCTTTAGGTCTACTGATACATTGAATGTTTTTCCTTGGTTTCTGAATTTTTCTAGAAGGTTGTAGAAATTTCCGGCGCATGCTACGAGCCTATATAAGGAGAGCAATGCGAGCTGTTGTGGTTATTATTTACCACTCAGTCATTGAGTGAACTTCTAGGGTATTGTTTAAGCAAATTTGCTTGAGTCTTATTTACGTTATTTTGAATGTGATTTTAGTGTTGAGACGTTGTATAAAGAGTCTCTGGGACCTATATCTGCACTTGTACGATAGGTTTAAACAGTTACTTTTGAATATCTAGTAATATTTGTGAGTTTCGAAGACTCTGTTGTTCTAAAAATCTGTAAATAAATTATTTTCTACTTTTCTAAGAAACAAGAGTTGGAAGTTGTATAACCATAAGATCAAAAGAACCCTATATACGCAACAATACCTTAGATTATGACACGCTTGGAAATGTATTATCTTTTTTATTTTGCTTGAGCGACGAAATGAACACGACAATACTAACCTTGCCAAGAATATGTAAAAAAAAAGAGTACTAAAATAAATACAGATTACTAAATGGTACACTTATAAAAAGAACATATTTAAAATACATTTAAAAATTATCAACGTTTCATTCGCTTCTGCGACCGTCGCGTCGTCAGGACACAAAATAAAGATGTTAAATGCAATTTAAATCAACTCAAATTTTCTCGCGGACGTGTGTGTTTACATTTTGAAACTTTAAATTGCATTTAACATCTTTATATTGTAACCTGACGACGGACGCAGAAGCGAATGAAACGTCGCGTCGATAATTTTTAAGTGAAAGAAATATGCTCTTTTTATAAAAATACCATTTAGTAATCTGTATTTATTTTAGTACATATTTTTAGTATAAGTTATGGTACAATTGTCCAATTCATATTACTAACCTTGCCAGTTAGCAATCTTTCATCAGTCAGGATTGCTGTTTTACACTATTGAAAAAGGTACTCACTCCTAATTACGGGATGACTCAAAGAAACGTATCATTTCTTGGAACGTTCTAGAATGACAACTTATTGATACCACAACATATTTTGAGAGTGTTTATTTAAATACAGAAATATATTTTTTCTAAAAAACAAATGCTATAAAAATGGCAGGTAGACACTGCGCACAATACAAGGAAAAAGAATTCGAATAAAATGGGTATGAAAATATCCGTTATGTTAAAAAAATGACATGCAAACATTTTCGAAGCATCGTTCGACAAACATGTAAGGTACCCTGGGGTAATAACGCCACGTTAAGGTTCTACCAATTTTCACGGCTCAGTTTTAGATTGTATTTTTCAAACAAATATATGATTTGATACAGAAACTCATTGACTATCTATATAAAAAAATAATTTAACAGATATGTATTCATAAAATGTAATGGCGTGATTTCTTGACCAATGCTATTTGGCGTTATTACCCACCTATATGGGTAATAACGCCATGCAAACAAAACTATGAAATAAGATAGAATAATTGCATGTAGATTGCCCAATTCTAAAAATACAAACTCTACAAACTCAGAAATTGACAAACTGCATTCTAAGCTATTGAAAATGTTCAATTTTTTGTGAAAGTGTAAGAAAAATAAAGGTGTGGTGTGGGAGGGGGGGAAGATGAGGCAAAAAATATCAGACCGTGAGCTTCTTTTTGTTTAAAAAGGTCCGCTTAAATATAATTATTAGAAACATTGCACAGTTTTAACTGTGTTTATTTGAATCAGTATTTAGGATGTAGCTCGACCACTGTAGGGAATCAACCGGGGTATTAATGCCAAGGATTGGCGTTATTACCCCGTTATAGTTATTGTATACATTTTAAATTACAAATTATCTCGAGAAAATATCCAAAATCTTCAACAGCATTTTGAAAGTCCATGAAATGTACTACAATTTTATGTAATTAACAAAGTATTTCAGGATAAAGAAAATAGTCTTCACATCACAAAACGTATATCGCAAATTTTAGATCAAGCGTTAATTTTAGTTACTTGTAAAAACAATAAGACCTAAAAATGAAACAAATTAACTTGAAGCTGTTTTTTGCGATTTATATGACTCAAAACCCTTCTGCGCAGAGCACATGGGTGTCATTTACCAGATTATTTCATAATTATGCATAATATTAGCACTTGGCGTTATTCCACCAGACCACCTTATTTCCCATCATTACAAAAAAGTAGTTTTACTAAAACACCAAAAAAGCTTGTAACTAGCTTCGAATTTACAGGTAAATCAAAAGAATTACTTATTAGTCCAATAACTGTTTGTGTTTTTTGTAGTAAAGTTCTCTACTTCTAAAAGTATAAAACATACAGTTTTATATTTTTTGTTTTTTTTTGTTTGAAATTTACGAAGAGGAAAATAAAAAAACCACCGGAGCCGGTTGAAAACGATGCAGTCGCTGGTAAAGTGCTGTCTAATGTGAATCTGTTGGAACGTGTAATGCTCTTTATAAATCTAGGAATTTGGATTTTTCATATAAAACAGTTACAGAGGAAAGAGGGAGAACTACAGCATAATAAGCCAAATAAAGTTGGAAAAGCACAATTTTTTCATTATTTAAGTGCTGTTGTACATCATTTGTGCAGTAGTACGGTATGAATTATTTTCCTGAAATTTTTTATGTATATTGAACTCATTGAGAACACTTTAAAAGAGCTTTACTAAGCATTTTTTAGCTTTATATTAAAAAAAATAGTTTTATTACAAGCCAAAAAATTTTAGACACTCTACTGGGAAATAAACTTTGAACTCTACTTAATGTGTATCAATTATATGGTTTCTTATGTACTCGTATATAAATAAATATTATTCATGGAGTAATCAAATATGTCATTTTATACGTTATAGTGTGTGATCCTAGATCTCATGAAGGAACGTGTGAGTGAACCTGACAAGAATGATATCGCTTCAGAAACTCAGCGACACACCAATAAAACATATGACGGACAACATAGATTCGAATCATGTCAAATATGTTCGGGATGTATGCTCTGGCGATCGCTACTTTCATCGCCCCACCCACACACTACCCCTTTTTTCTCTGTATTTAATCTGTTTACCTTTTCCTTTCAATTTGTCCGATTTCAAATTCTCTTATTTTTTTTTATTTTCTGTTAAGAGTCTAAGAAAATCGGATCGAAGGTAAAGAAGTTTGACTCTATTCGTGGTCGCTTATCAGCGACAGTGCTTACGCGCAGGAGAGTCTTAAAGTGCTATTACACGTAAAAATTGCAAGCGACAAAAATCGCCTGCGTTTTTTCGTTTTCTTAGCATTTCATTGGCTGTTCGAGAAGAGTCTTTACCATCATTTGGATTTCCAAGCATTTGATTGGCTCTTACTGGCGAGTCGCTTCGTTCCAGATATCAAAGATGCTCCGACACAAGAGAATCGCGCGCTAACCAAGCGACTCCTCTGGTCCCATTGGATAACATGGAGACGCCTGCGATTTGACGCCTGCAGCAGCGCACGTGTAGTAGCACCTTTAAAGTGTTATTACACGAGTGATCAAAGACGCTTCAAATTGCAGGCGTCTCCATGTTATCCTATGGGACCATGGGAGTCGCTTGGAGAGAGCGTGTCTCTCTTGTGTCGGAGCGTCTTTGACGCCTGGAACGAAGCGAGTTGCTAGTAAGAGCCAATCAAATGCTTGGAAATCCAAATGATGGTAAATCCTCTTCTCGAACAGCCAATCAAATGCTTAGAAAACGAAAAAACGCAGGCGATTTTTGTCACTTGCTATTTTTAAAGTGCTATTACACGTAAAAATTGCAAGCGACAACAATCGCTGTTCATTGGCTGTTCAAAAAGAGTCTTTACCATCATTTGGATTTCCAAGTATTTGATTGGTTTTTACTGGCGACTCGGTTCGTTTCAGGCGTCAAAGACGCTCCGACAAAAGAGAATTGCTTCCCTGGTTCCATAAGATAACATAGAGATGCCTGCAGCACGACACGTGTAATAGCACTTTTACGTGTAATAGCACTTTTACGTGTAATAGCACTTTTACTGTTCGGGACGTAGGTAAAGATTGCCGACAATGATGGGCCGCTCAACGCTCCGGTTTCTTGCTGCAGAAATTTATTCAAATTCGACATATTTTTCATAAAGCCAGAAACAAATTACACGTTTCAGAGAGCTTTGAAAAGGGTTTTACTGATTCCAATGAGTCAAAATTTAAAATACTTTCCAATTAATTCAATAATTATAAAAGAAATAAAAATACAATCATTAAGAATATGTAGCTTATATGACATGGCAGAGTTCAGAGAAAAATCATAGGATTTTTGAGGGGAATGATGTACACTGTAAAAAAAATCTGTAAAGGTACTATACTTTATCTAGGAAACTGGGATTCCAAGAACTTTTCCTGTAACGGTAACAACAAAAACTCAAGTTTTAGAATCGGTTACATGGATTTTTCCTGTTATCGTTACATGAAAAGTTCTTGGAATCCCAGTTTCCTAGAAAATGTTTAGCACCTTTACAGATTTTTTTTACAGTGTATTGGAACATTAATTATATTTATCACTGGAATGAGGCGTTTTAATTATTGTGTTTTACATTATATTCTTATACAGCCAGGCGACAAATTTTACAAATCATCGAGGAATAAAAATCCACTTTCTGAATTTTTTAGGACTGTCTTGAGTTGTCGATCAAACAATTGTGTTTTTAGACTATGCACCGTAATATTTTTATTGAAGACTCCTTGAAGTTACAGATGTTCATAAATTAGCCGATGTAGGAATACAATCAGAAGATTGCAACTGAAATTATAGAAGTGTGATTTATCGTGTTACGTCTTTTGAACACCGTCAGGAATAATGGACGACACTTTGAGCATTTAAATTCCTATTGTAAATTTTGTATCATCACTATGCAAACGGGGCAAAACGAAACTACAAAAAAATAAACTGAAAAGCTGCTTGTTTAAGTGTAATGAAACAATAATTGTAATGAATATTTCCGTTAATAACAAAATTTCATGCTTCTTTATGCATTTCTGTGAAAACTACATCGTATATTGTTATCATTGTTTCTTTTCAAATAATTGAAATTTTATTTCGTTTGTTACTTTTGGATCAACTAGTTTAACTGAAAATATGTGCTTCACCTACCTTAAATATATACATATTAATTAAAAGCCTTTTTTCTAATACTGGCAGTTGTGTTTTCAAAAAGTGTTCAACAAGCTTATATAATTTAATATTTTATCTGTTACAAAGTAAATGTTTAATATGCTTACAATAAAAGCTTAGTGTTAGTCTTTTGTGTCATCAACTTATTACAATCGAATAAAAAGTATATTTGTTATCTTTAAGTACGAAGAAAATTGGTCAAATATAAAACAAAGAAACGACGAATGCTTTATTTTGTAGATAAAAGATATATTTATTGGTATTTCATTTTTATTCAACATATCACAAGAGAATCATTTCAATTTAAATTTCGCATCTAAAACCGTTTAATTTGAATATTTTTTTTTGTCCCCACTAACATTAAAGTGCAGTCCTTTTATGTAATAGTGTTTGAAAAAAAGATACACAAAGATATAAATCAATTTAGGGGACATATCTGTGTCTTCTGGTAATAAACAGGTAAGGCACATTTTTAATATTTTGAGTAATTAACGTTTAAAGTTTTCAAATGTCTTTTTATCATTACTTTTATAAAATAGATTAGAACTTAATAATTTCCATTACATTCCATTAGGATATAAGAACCTCTTTTTTTGCCAAAATAGTTATATAAAAAGGGTTATTACTACTTGAGAACCTATAAATTTTTTTTTAAATTTTTAAATGAAAATTTATAGTCGCCCTATGACGGGAAGTATTCGATTTTCGTTTCTCAGTACTATGGCAGATGAACGTACTACTTTAAAGTTACATTTTCTCAAATTATCTCAATCTTTTCCAAAATGTGGCTTTCCTGGTTATTACTGGAAGTCACAGATATACGTTTGCAGACGCGTTTGCAAGAAGTGGGACTTTCTACGGTAAATTTAAAAAGCGATGTGTCTGTAAAAGAAGGAAAAATAAGAAAATATTTTTTAATTCCTCCGTGTACAGCACAATGGTGTCAATTTTGCCATTTACTTAAGCAAGTAAGTGGTCTTGAAAGTATACATGCTGATCGTATAACTCTCCATGCAAATTTGCAATATGTGTCTGTATTTTTTTCTTTGATTTATCTATGCATATTTTCTAAACATTGTGTTTTATACCGTGTTATTAGAAAGCCAATATATAATTTATTTTTATAACTTAGAATCCAACATTGCGAAAGTGTTTCTTTCACAGCGAAAACTTTTAATGCTATTCAAATAATGGTTGAATAATCGATTTATGTATCAAATACTTCTAATCAATAACAGCATCAAAGCAATATTGGCTTTATGTTGAAAAGATTGTGAATGAAATGGTGAAATCTTTTTTGCCATTACTGCTAAAACATTATATTATATACAGAGAGAGATATTTAAAAAATAGTGTATGATGATATTCTCATCTTTGCACAATTATTAATTACGATGTAACCTATAGAAAATATATTGACGGAATATGGTTTAAGTTTTAGGCCTCTTTAACCCAAACTTTTTATGGACAAGTAGTTGTGTTTAGATAATGCATAATTCACGTCAGAATTTAGGATCACTTTTATTCGAACTCACTAAAGGCAATTGTACTTTTTTTCGTTTAAATTATAATTGCAAAGTTTTGCTAAAAAATCTGTTGCAATTATTAATTTAAATTAAGCTGCATAAAAAGCTCTAAATAATGTTACTGTCATATATCATAATTAATATTTTCCATTAATGAAAAAAAAGCTAAAAAATATTCTTCTTTATTAAATAAATAGCATCAAGAATTTTACTGTCTTCAATCAAATGTCTCATATACATTTTAGACAATTTTTTTTCAGATTACCAGAAGAAAGTAAAATGTTGTGTAGTATTAAGCGAATTTTCAAATTATACGTAAGCTTTTTTATTTAAAGGAACAACATAAGAAAAAAAATTCTTTCTTGTAATAATGACTTTTGTGATCCTCCTTTTTTTAATCTATTGCATGAAAAGCTTCAATACCATATTCTACTGTAAATGGAAGTTACCATCTTTCGATTCTAAAAATACTTTCCAAATTAGATGAGTTTTGGAGCTGAAATTCTGATTGCTTCTACACAAAAGAATTTTTTTTGTCTTTCATGTGACAGTGAAAACGAATTTTTCATTGCTAATGAACAGTACAGACGATTAACTGTTTGGAGTGATCGATCTCTATCAACAGGTTAGTACTACTGTTAAAAGCAGCAGAAATATATATAGAAGAATATATATGATAGAAATAGATAAAAATCCTCTTCCAAGTATTTGTTTAAGAAATTTTAATGTCTAAAATGGAATGTGTTTCAATTTATTTAACAAAATGCTATGAAAATAAGAGGCTTTTTTTCATTAATAGCTTTATTATTATGTTCAATTATTTTCTTTAAAAAAAAACAATAAAAGGGTTTTTTAACAAAATCTTCGCTATTAATTATTATTGCTAATGAACAGTAAAAAGTTCAATTGTTTAAAGCGATTTATCTCCATCAACAGGTTAGTACTGTCGCTAAAGTGAGCAGAATATGAAAGAAATGTAATACACTACTGACCCAGGCGGCTTTGCTCGAGAAATAGTTAAAATATGAGAAGTGATTTTTGTATTCATAAAGTATATTACAAGTAATTGTATTTTTAGAAATAATTCAAAAATTAACATTAAAACCACAGTTTGACTAAACTACATCATTGAACTGTATTAGTTAGAAAAACGGTGAAATGATAGAAAAAAAATTAAATCTAATTTTAAGAAGGAAAGATTTTGAAACTTTTATGTTAAATCCTTACGTTTATTTCAATATTTATTTGAAGTTTTGATTTTTTAGAAACTATCTTCTTAGTACGCATTTACATCTTAAAATTAACAATTGTGACGAAATCTAAGCTTATTTTCTAATGTCTAACATCTCTCTAGGGCTAGTGACACAAACATAAAATGCCTATGTTGAAGAAAGGACTGCCACCATTAGTTTTTAAATTGATTAGGTATTTCTTATTATTCCTTAGAAACGAAATTAAAAAATTAAATAAAGGCTTTTTTAGAGAGTTTGTTGTTTCTGCAAAATCCAGGTGATAATGGCACCGACATAAAATATAGCTTGTGTAGTATCAGAGATTGTCAGCATATATTCGCAATCACTACTTTTATGATCGGTGTATTATAACCTGAGATTCCATAGAAATTGTAATGTAGCAATTTTTTAGAACGCCTTTTGCTCTTTTTCCATCGCTTCTCAACTTTTAAATTTCAAATTTACTTTTGACTGTTCTTAAAAGAGAATTATATTTTATAAGTAACTATCATGCCATATTTAAATTTTTTAGCTTCTTTTGGATCACACAACAGTCGCAATTTAGAATGTTTTTCTCAGTTGCAAAGTTGCAATCCTCTGGTGGTAGTGGAACGCATGTAAAATGTAGCTAATCTTTGAACATGCTCTATCACCACTAATTTATAACCATTAATTTTTTTAATCCGTTTGGTATTTCATAAAATGGATAAAAATCTTAATTTAGAACGTGTTTAGAACGCTTTTCGTTCACTTCATCCTTTTAAATTTGGAATACATTTGCATCTTTTAAGCAATTATCATGCCAAATTTCAAAATTTTAGACACATTTGATGTACAAAAAAAAAAACGAAAGTTAGAACATTTTTTACTCTTGTAGCTCCCAGGTGATAGTAACAACAACATAAAATATACGCAGAAATCGCAATTTAGAACGTTTTTAGAACGCTTTTTACACATTTCCAACTTTTTTAAATTTCGAACTTTTTTCGAAATTGTTCTTGAAGAGAGCACTTACTTCTAATCGATAATTACCATGCCAATTTTTAAGCTACCTTTAGAAATTCAGCACCATTTTATTTTTGAAATTGGTTTGATATTTATTGATAGTGCTTACAAGTTGGTATTTAGAACGTTTTTAGAATGCTTTTCGAACATTTTGATCCTTTTTTTAAATTTTAACTTTTTAAAAGAAATATTAGGTATAATTTACATCTAATAAATAACTACCATGCGAAATCTCATTTATAAACACCCTTCAATATCTCAAATATTACATTTTTAATTTTTTTGGCTCTTATATCCGCTTTGAGATAGGGCAGCCAATATAAAATACTAGTTGGATGTGTCAATCCCGAAACTTTCTTCTATCTCATAAATACATTTTAATATATATATATATATATATATATATATATATATATATATATATATAAAAAAAAAAAAGTGGTGACTTCAAAGTTACCCACTATCAAATTTCCTCGAACATCTGACCTAGCCTAATGAGATTCTGGTATCCGAAAAGCCTAAAACGCAAAATTTAATTAATATTCTGAGAAAATGAGCTTAGTAGTGCCTCATGTTGGATTATTTATACTAAAACCTAATAAGCATCTATTGATGTCAAGACCTAACAGAATCTGAAATTTGATGGAATTTCGTCCATTAGTTCTTGAGATATAACAAAAAATTTGCAAAACGTAGCACAGCAACAGCATATCTTGGACAATTTATGCCAAAATGTAAAAAAAGTCTAATTATGTTATGGTGTAAAAGAATCTGAAGTTTGATGAAATTCTGTGCATTAGTTCTTGAGATATAGCTAGTTTAAAAAAAACATGTAAAATATAGCACAGCAGCACGATCAATTGAAGGATTTATAACAAAACGTAATCATCGTGTAATTATGTTATACGTCATTTTGTAACAAAATCTGAAGTTTGATGAAATTCTGTGCGTTGGTTGTTGAGATATAGCTATCGGAAAAATCGTGCAAAATGCAGCATAGCTGCACCACCTGTTGAAAGGTTAATACCAAAATGTAATCAGCGTCTAATTATGTTATATATTCTAGTGTAACAGAATCTAAAATTTGATGAAGTTCTCTGCATTAGTTCTTGAGATATAGCAATCGCAAAAATCGTGCAAAATGTAGCATAGCAGCGCCACCTATAGGGCAGTTCACAACAAAACCTTATCAGCGGCTATGTATCTCAAGGTATCGCGGAATCTCAAGTTTGGTGAAATTCTGTGCATTAGTTCTTGAGATATAGCTCTCATGAAAATCAAGAAAAACGTGGCATAGCAGCACCACCTGCTGGCCAATTTACACCAAAACTTAATCAGCGTCTATGTATATCAAGGAGTCACAGAATCTGAAGTTTGGTGAAATTCTATCCATTAGTTCTTGAGATATAGCAATCTTGAAAATCATGAAAAACGTAGTACAGCAGCGCCACCTGCTGGCCAATTTTCACCAAAAACCAATAGGCACTAATTCATATCAAGGTCTAACTGAATATAAAATTTTATTAAATTTAGAGCATTAGTTCTTGAGATAGAGCGCCCACAAATTTTTTGTCACATACAGACAGACAGACTCACAGACAGACACACAGACTCACAGACAGACGGACAGACTCACAGACAGACATTTTCTAAAAATAGTCAAAACGTGTTCAGGACCTTCTAAAACGTATAAATCCGTCGAAAACCGGAAGTCGAAAATTTTCATGAATCCAATACTTTCTTCTTGTAAAGATAGAAGAAAGTAATAATATGTTTTGCGGAAGAGGCTGTCATCAAGATTTTTACACCGTTATATTTTAAATCGGCTCGGGTTTTCCTTATATTGCGTCAAAATTGCAATTTCATACATTTTGTTTTCTAGAATCCTTTTCCGGCATTTTATCGGCATATAAATTTCAATTTCTTTAACAAATGTTCTTACAGATAATTCATATCTTATAAGTGTGCCAGATTTCATGTTTCTAGATAATTCCGTAAGAAAAAACCACAATTTAAAGCTTTTTTTTGCCATTGCAATATCGAGCTGATAGTGACATCTACTTAAAATAGAGCCTGTATAAGATCAACGTCTGTCACCATCATTTTTGCACCATTATTTTAAAAAATGTTATGGTACTTTCTGAGATTGTGTAGCAATCTCCATTTAGAATGTTTTTTAGAATGCTTTTGTGAATATTTTCACTCCTTTTAAATTTTGTATTTTTTTAGGAAATATTAAAGATCATTTATATTTTATAAGTAATTAACATTCCAAATTTTTTGCTTCTAGGCCTTTCAGTAACACAAAACTCGCATTTTTAAAACGTTCTTTCCTCCTGCACCCCATTCGGGTTATCGACATCGACATCGAAATCAGATATAGCCTATGTTAGAGCAAGGACTCTCTCAGTCATTTGGATATCATTATTTTAAAAATCGGTTTGTTGGTTACCCAGACGCAATTGAGAACGTTTTTAGAACGCTTTTCGAGTATTTTCATCATTTTTAAGTTTAATATTTTCTTGGAAATGTTGGGGATATGTACTATTAGGGAAAATTTTTATCTTACAAGTATTAACCTGCCAAACTCCATGTTTCTAGGCCATTCAATAATACAAATATGGCATTTTTAGAACATTTTTTACTCCTTCAACCATTCTGAATTAGTAGCATCGACATAAGATATAGCCTATGTTTGATTCTAGGCGAACACCATCAGACAAATATTGCATGTAGTTTAATGAAATAAAAATAACTTTGCCAAATTTCAGATATATTCAACTTATACAAAATAAATCTAATTACATAAAATTAGTTAATACAGCATTAATATACACAGGCCTCCAAAAGTTAAGGTACAACATGTTGTTCGAATCTCACCAGAAAAAAAAAATGGAAGTCAGATTAAACTTCACAGTTTACGTAAATGACAATAATAAGCTTTAGAAAAACGTACGCAAAAATTTCAGCTACCACTTTTATTTTACAGAAAATAACAGGTATTTGTGAATGAAAGAAAAATATGCTATTATGAAGCTTTCTTAATTTTGCGTGTAAGTTTTGTTACTGTAAGTTTTGTAATTGAACTATTGCTGTCAGTTTCGTTTACAAAAACCAGTAGAGTCTAAAAATGTCTAGAAAAAGTCGTTTTCCCGATTCATTAAGAAGGCGGGCGGTAAGGTGGATGAAAGTGGGTTTGTCACAAGCCAATACTGCTAGACGGCTGAATGTGTCTTGCGGTGTAGTCCAGCGACTCTGGTATCAGTTTGAATCTAAAGATTCTTGTCTAGAAGACATGTTCCAGATCGCCAACGTGTTACAACACCTGCATAAGACCAGTTTCTAGCACTTTCGGCTCAAAGGAGAAGACGCACTATTGTGCCGCAACTTATTGCAGACCACTTTGCAGCATCAGGGAGAAGAATCGGCGCTACTATGGTGTGAAGACGTCTTTTCAATGCAGGTCTCTATGCAAGGCGAGCAGTTGTGTGTGTCCCCTTCAACAAATTACAGAGAAGGGCCCGATTATATTGGGCAAGAGAATGTTTCCTGGAGCAGACAACAGTGGGCTTCTGTATAATTCACAGACGAGCCCAGATGTGGCTCAGAACGTCTTCTAATCTGGAGAGAACAATGCACTCGAAATCACTAATCAAACACTGTCAAAACACACAGAAACGTTGGTATCATGATTTGGGCAAAAATCTCACTAAGGGCCACACTGACCTACATGTGTTCCATGGTGGAACTCTGACTGGTGCGAGATATCGGGATGAGATCCTTTGTTCATAGGTGTGCCCATACGTCAGTGCTATTGGCAATGGCTTCTTTCTAATGAAAGATTATACGAGACCACACCAAGCTGTGGTTGTTGAGGATTATCTTCTGGATCAGGGTTTGGAGAGAATGGAACGGCCAGCTCATTCTCCATACCTGCATCCGAAAGAACATCTTTGGGGCTATATTGGAAGATAGGCTGCAACTTTATTTCCTACTTCAAAGTCATTGAATGAGTTAGAAGAAGCCTTATCCCATATCTGGTCGCTACTTATTTCGGTGTCCGACAATTTAATTGAGAACATAGAAAGTCGAGATTATTTAAATGAAAACGTAGCCGCTAATAAATTCAAGTCCAGGGTGGACATATTCCATACTAGAATCAATTTTTTAATGTTTCTGTCATATTTTACTGCATAATACTGCGATGTTCTGATTTCTCCAAGAATGGAATTTTCCACCATGAATGCTTTTTTGTTGCAATTTCATTTATACGTAAACTTAAGTAAATTACTATGTCGCATTTAATAAATAACAGTTGAAAGAACAATTCCTTCAAATTTGTTGTTTCTAAATCCATTTATTTGCAAATTGGAAGCAAAAGACCGTATGTATCTTAACTTTTGTCTGCCAGTGTAATATAAACAGATTGATTCTATGCATTATAGCTTCAATATTTTAAGTTCATTTTATGCTTTTAATATTTTCTATCCAGTAAATATCGGTTTAAAGTATTCAGCAAACATATTAACCCATAAATTATTTTAATTAATTATTCTGAATTAATATAATTTGAACTTTTAATAGTCCGCTAATCGCTTGATTTCACGTGTATTATTTCCCATATCAACTCAATTTCTCATTAATGCTATTTAAATTGCATAATATTTCAAAAATTGATATACAAACATAATTTATTTAATAATACAAATTTTGAAATTTATGAGCTAAAAGAAAATTTAACATATGAAATGATTTTATTTATTAACAACAGTTAAGCGCACCCTTAATTTTCTAATTCTTAATATTTTTTTAAAGAATTGATTTAAGATTCGCTATATAGATTTATAGATTCAATATTTGAAATAATCGAGATTGAATCTGTTACAACATTTTAATTAAGCGAGTTATTAAAAATAGACTAACGTAGAAGCGTAAAGCTTTAAGAAATTAACAGTACATCATACCGGCATGTAAGTCTCGTAAATTTAAAACTTTATTTATCGCCAAGGTCTAGAGTAATCATTAAAGAATATTTAATTGCATATTTAATCTTGAACTTAGATTCTTTAATTTTCAATTTTAAAGTTTAAATTATTGATTAAATGTTTAATGATATTTAATTTAATGTTAGAAATTATTTTCTACAATGTACTGTAATAATTTAAATTTAGCGAAAATTGTGAAGCACGAATAATTCTTAGTCAAATAATATTTTATTTAATAACTTCATAAAATTAGAAAGTTATTCTATGGTAATAATTTTAAAACTTATAAAAGTATCTTTTAGACAACAAAAAATTAAATTAGTTTTTTTTTTTACTATATTATCACTTATGTGACATTTAATTTTTTACCTAAATATTTACTTATTTGTTTTTGTAGAAATGATAAAAGTTAAAATTTTCATAAGTTTTCTCGCCAAAAAAAAAGAATTATTCTTTCTTTCATTTATGTTTTCTTTGATCGTGATTAATATATTTTACTTATGTTATTCGCTTCTTATTAATTTGGATCTTTGATATTGTACAGGGTATCCTATTTTCGTAAGAAGTAATTTTCATTAAAATACAGGTCTATAGAAATTTTTTTTTATTTATTCATAAACTTTGCTGTATAGGAATGTGTATGGAATGGTGTATCTGATAAGTGGCCTACACAGGTGTCCTAAAAATATACTGTTGAAAAAAAAAATACGTGTGACACTCGTGGATTGCCGTGATAAAGCTATTGCATAGCATTTTTTTTTATCAACTTATGCAATTATAATTATTATTTATTTTTTTTTTTTTGGTCTTTGATATTATTTCAAGTTTTTTCTTTTTCTTTGATATTGATTCAAGTTACACTTTTTGAGCGTGATGATCAATAAGAAAACAATTTTTTTTCTTTTATTGAATAAATGAGTCTGCCGAACTTAAACGTCGTTAGCCGGAGTGTTAGGTTTTTTACTCGTTACGGAATTTCTAGATTCGGTCAACGCGCTCAAAGATCGCGATAAAAGTTATGCAATAGCTTAAAAAAACGGACGATTTTATGGAGATTGTGCTGGTAATTGGCACGCCAGTACAATTGATTTCCCGTCAAATGATTCCCGTCATTTCAATGAATAAACGGAAATTTTCCCGTTAAAAAAAGGTGAATTGTACTGTCGTTTTTTATTAATGCATTATTTACTGTATAGGAATGTGTATGGTATGATGTATCTGGTAAATGGCCTCCACATGTGCCCCAAGATTACACGGTAAAAAACGGACTGTTTTACGGAGATTGGACTGATAATTGATACGCCAGCATAATTTATTGGTTTTTGACTGAAAAAATTCTGTAAATTTTCTGAAATTTACGGGAATTTTTCCGTTAAAAAACAATGAATTGTACTGTACGCCAGCATAATTTATAGGTTTTTGACTGAAAAAATTCTGTAAATTTTCTGGTATTTACGGGAATTTTTCCGTTAAAAAACAATGAATTGTACTGTCGTCCGGATTACCAGTACAATCTGCGTAAAACTGTACGTTTTTTTACAGTGTAGGGTTGCCCCAAGTCCGAAAGATTGTCCGAGTTTTTTTTTTTGCTTAAATTGCAAGATACAGATGTAAACGACGCGTGGTTTCAACCAAACCAAAACATGTGCCATGCAGGTTGAGATACAATTCAATTACTGCAGTAGACATTTCCTTGCAGTGTAATTTCCCACTTTGGTGATTAAAATTGACCGCCTCGATCGTGCGATTTAACGACGTTGGGTCTTTTTCTCTGGGTTCTGCTTAAGTCCGAGTTTTTTGCCAAAAAGCTCAGGTCCATCTATGCCTTGAAGTAGAAAATTGAGTTCTGTATCAACAAAGTCCAACCACAGTTATGCAAAATGTTCATGAAAAAGGTGAAAAGCTGAAATTTCTTGATTGGTATTCAATGCATAATTCTTTATGAATTCACTTTATGAATCCATAAAAAAATACAATTTTCAATTTTAAATCTGTGTATTGTTCTAAATCCGTGTCAGTTATAGTGTTTTTTAAAATATTTGAATTAAAGGAAGTAATAATTGTCTGAACGGATTATGTACGTCCATACACACTGTTTTCTGACACAGAAAGTTAAAATTAAATAAATAAAAAACGGTGTACATTAAAAAAGTGTATTTATAGTTGTTACATGTTTAGTACTAAAAAAACTAATTATTTCGTATTTTTTTTAGTTGATGATATTTCTCGCATCCATTTGAAACAATTTGGTATTAACACAAGGGAGTGGGGGCCATTTTTTGTTTTACCTTGTGCTTGTTAAACATATATTCATATTATACATAATTAGAATATTAATTCCTTCAGTCTTAATGTTAAGAAACTTGATAATTTCCCACTCATCTCGTACATTTTTATCAATTATATACTGATCGTTTTTATTCATGGCATTCGACCTTCATTTCAGTATCTCCAAAAAGCTGTGTTTATAGAACATATGTGACTTATAAGCGAAGACTTTCTCCAGCTGTATTTTTACAGCCTTTTCGTCAGCAAAAGTTTTCTCATTGAAATAATGGTAATGCCATTGAAGCAAGTACAAATTGGATGTTGTCAAAAGAAATGAATTTCAAGGATAACAACATGATGAATTTATATACAAAACACCTTTAAGGTTGACAAATTCTGACAGATTTTATCGTGAAATATTGTACAGATAAATTAGTTGAGAGAAATATATGTCAGTATAATTTGCTTTTGCTTCTGGTAACAATACAAAGACAGCCATCTGATAATAACAATAAAGCACAATCATAAAATACATCCAGACGGAGCGTAAAATGTTTATAGAAATCATTTCAGCCTTTGAAATTATTTGCGATTGTTTGTTTCTTGGTCTGCATGATTTGTTTCGCATTACATAACATGAAACATAAATAACAAAAAACACCCAGTGTTAACCACCCGAGCCTTTCTTTGAAAGGCTCGTTTTTACACTTAAGGAAAAACGATAAAGCAAATTCATCTCGATAAATTTATGGGGCAACCAAATACTGAGACAGGACACGTAATGCAATTGGAACAAATGATTTCCCGTGCTTATAGGTGAAATATATAATTCTATAGCAATCACCTTCACAGTTTATGATGGATTTACACCAACTATTATCTGTAAAATGCTCGAATTAATCTCGGTCGAGACGACAGGAGTGTGGCGCGGCATTGATGCAAAATTCTCCTAAACGAAATTTTATAAATTACTTTTTCACAAGTGTTATGTTTATGGCATCATTCCCATATACATTATCATATTTTTCATTGAGCTTATGTCGTATCTATTATGATAACGTGCACTTTTAGCGTCTATTTTCATAACTACTCGTCGAATGTAATACAAATGCAACGAAACAAAATATTCACAAACAGATTCCGGAAAACAACTTTTAATCGCTCATTCAGTTTGTGAGATAGCGCCAAAAAAGAGAAGTCAAATTTAAAAATAAACTTTCATCCTGTGGAAAATCGAACAAACTTATTTCCCAACATTACCTACTTAAATATATTTTTCCTCATAAGAAAAATTACATTAAATAAAGTCGTGAAAAAGAAAGTTAACACCCCTACTCCTCAACAAATTGTCGTAGAAGAAATTAACTCGTACCGAATGGCTGGAAATAAAGTTTAGTTTTAAATAATGTATATAGGAGACCATCTACACGTTAAAAGAAGTCTAAACTTCATTTTTTATAGAAGAAATATCCAATTTCGACAAGATCTTTCAAATCTCCGGTACACATTATGCCTAGACATCGAATTTAAAATCATTTCATTGATAAGGTTTTAAATTAAAAACATTCAAAATTTAATATTTCTAATGTAATTTACATTTTTCATATTTTGTTAATATCTCCTGAAATTACTCTCTTAATGTGATATATTTTTATATAATAATACTAAAAAATATCTGAACATGAATACGTTAAATTTGTAATCTTTACAGTTTTATTACCTGAATTATGAATTGTGGAATTAATTATTGGGGAGTTATTCGAAACATTTATACAACCTAATTGCAACCTACAATTATTTGATTTATTATATCCTGGTTTAGAAAAACCAAAATTTCGAATACTTCTTCCAAGTAGTTTTCAAATTATCCTCAAAAAACCGGCAAACGGTGGTTTAAGGGACCGTTTACGAAGAAGAGACTAGATATTTTGAAACTTATGCTATGATTTAGTCTGTTAGATTTTAACGACTGCTTGCGTGGCATCTAATAAACCTGGATCAAGTATGGGGTTCTCTCAGTCACCAATCAAGTACCGAACTTCAGTTTGGATATAGTCCTTAAAATATGCCCGTTTTTAAAAAAAATATCTCGGAAACTAATCGTAAATTTTGCATGCAAATCTGTTTTTGGGTAAATTGGAGGGTGAAGAGTTTATTCATGTTAACATAATTGTGTATTGCTATTGAAAAACAATGTTAGGATTTGTTTGTCGTTGCAATGTGAACACTGTAAAAAATCTGTAAAGTCACTGAATGTTTTCTAGGAAACTGGGATTCCTAGAGCTTTTTATGTAATTTCAACAACAAAAATTCATGTATCATATGTGCACTAAAAATAAAAAAATCTGTAAGGTTACTGAGAATTTTTTTAGGAAACTGGGGTTCCAAGAATTTTTCATGTTACTGCAAACCAGGTTACAGATACAATTTTAGTAAGATAACTGTAATTTTAATAGGCTCGTTTGCAAAGATTTCTGTAACCCTACAAAAATTAGTTTTGTAGATTTACACATTTTCTCCTACGGTGTGCAGATAAAATGTTAGCAACCATACAGATTTCGACAACTTTACATCTATAGGATTACGGATTTTTTTTACAATGTAGATTACCCTCTAAGCAAATTTTACGTGCATCATTTAAAAATGGACTTTGTTTCCAATCATTTGGTGCCAGTAACTTTCTTCTACGATACATTTTTAAAGTGTTAGTAGGAGATGCTTACACTCTCAGAAATAAAACTCTCATTTTTGACGATTCAGAAATCTTTGAGCCTTATTTCGTTGTTTTTGACGATCACTTCGTACCAAAACCCCGTGACTTTTAACGAAACGTGAACTCTCAAATATTTGACGAATGTGCTTCCTTAATCATGGCCAGTCTTGATGAATTTTAAAGAAACTGTTGCGGTAGCTGTTTATAGAAGGACCCACTATTATACCTCCTCAAATCTTGCGATTTTAGCAAGGATATATTTGCTTGAGTAAAACAGTACTTTTCAGCGTTTTTTAGAAAATAATGAAAAATAACCAATTCTTCCTGCATTGGTTTTATTTATTTATTTATTTTTTTGGTTAAAGTTTTTAGGGATGTTTATTACTATTTTTATTTATTTATTTGTAAGTTGTATTTCGTTGTGATTTAATTCGAAAAAAAAATTACTTCGCTTTACAAAACCGTCCAAATAGTAAATTTGATCAATAAAATTTCAAAATTCCAAGATCTATTTTATATCCAATATATTCTTTTTTCACTCAAATTAAAAATATAATTAATTTTTCTCTCTCCCCTCTATAAACAGTACATTGTTTAAATCTTATCCACCTACTTAAAGTAGTAAAATCTCTCCGAATAAGCATTTCATAATTCGTTATTTCTGAGCAACAAATTAATCAGTCCATATTTTAATCATTCCTTAAGCAAATAAATTTCCCTTAGATGTTATTTAATTAAGCCATATTATAATTATTCATTAATCATCAGAAAATCATAATAATAAATTTGTCTTATTATTTAAAACTTGCAAGATTTATAATAGAATCGATAAAGTTACTATAACGTTATAAAAATTTAAACACACACTATAATTCAGTATATGTCTTTATAATCATACCAGTATGAGTAACCTGTGGCGTGGAGGTAGAGTGTCGGACTGCCACACTGAACATCGGGAGTTCGAACCTCACCTATGATATGCCTTTTTTGCTTCCGTCAATGAATACAGGAGCTTCTAAAAAATTCGATAGATGGCAGCACTAGCCCTTTTTTGATGATTTGGTATCATCAAACGAGTGAGGAATGCAATGTCATAAATTTGACGAAATATTTGTTCGGAGCATTTCCCAGGAAACGGTTTCGTCAAAAAAGAGGAAAATTTCGTAAAATCTGAGTATTCATTTCTGAGTGTGTACTTTTTTAAGACTGTATTTTTGTTTTATTTTTTGTATTTTATTTCCTGTGATTCACTAGATTTACGGAATAATTTAATGAAAATTCATCTTTGTGAATGGAACCTAAAAACATGACAATTCTTTATTTTATTTTACTTCGGGAAAAAATTATTTGTAGTATGATTATAATATTTATATTTATAATATTTCAAGAATAAAAATATTTTCAAAGAATTTATGCATGCATATTTTTTTATACACTTGGAAAACAGTCCGATTGATAACTTCTGTAAATTTCCTGTAAAAATAAACATGCAAATGTTTATCTTAATGACCTGCTCTATTAAAATCATTCCACGAAATCGGGCAACTTCAACATCAATGTTTTAAAATAAATAGTCCTTCTTTAAGGTTTTCACTTGGATTTTTCATGATAATAATTTCAGAAGAAAATTTTCAAAATTAAACTCAGAGTTTCACCATACGCACTACAAAGTGATCAATTTATTTGGAAAAATATATTTCGTAAATTTTAATTGCCCGGCGGAATGTTTAAAAATTTAGAACATTGGTTTTTAAATTCGAATAAATCTGGAATTTTTAAAATAAATTTTGTTGTAGGATAGAAATGCAATCTCTATTCATTATTTCAGTTTAAAATTTGTTGTGATTGATGTTGCATTCAATGTTTTATCAAAGTTGCAACCAACCTATTTCTTAATTTCACCAAATTTCGGTAGAAATTTTAATCTCTGTTTATTTATCTTATTTGTCTGTAAATCATATTTTTCGAAAAAGAAAATGTTTACTTTTCGAATCGACAGCATTCTAAACAGTTCATATTCTGATTTAAGAGAACGGGTTGATACAGTATAAAAGTACTCAGAAGATTCTCCGAAAATTGGTGGCAGCAAATTATCTTTTTTAAGTACTTTCCAACAAAGTTAAAAGTGGTTATGCATTCCGTTTGTTTGTCTGTCCGTCTACTCTCTAACTTTTGTAAATGTATTAGGATATTCATGCGATTCGTAAATCTTAGTGAAGGTCCCTCTAGACATGCTTGGTATTGTGTATGAAGTATGTAAAATTAATAGTTCATTTACAGGGAAACCAAATATATTCTAGCACATTATAGTCTATGGTGATAATTTGTTTGCAGAGTATTTTAATGACATTGGGCTATCTATTGAAACTGACACTGAATTTAATTACAATAGAGTAGGGTATTCATTCCATTTGTCGTTCATTTACAGGGGTACACAAAAGAAATCTGCACTGTCTTTTAGTAGCAAATGATGGAAATGTGTTTTTAATTTCGATACGCGCTTTTAATTTTAACGGATAATTTGCTTTTAACTCATTATATGTAAATTCTATATCTCATATACAGGGCTACACAAAGAATTCACGTATTATTTTCCTTATAAATGGAAATTGCTGAAAGGGAACTTTCAACTAAAGTCTATATATACAGGGTGAGCAAAAAGTCAGAAAAAACTTTAACAATTCATAAAAACCGAAAAAAAAAAACCAAAATGAAAAACGGTTTGCAGGGTTAGCATCCATAGGTCACGGGGATTTTTTAAGACAGAAATAAAAAATAATTCAAAAAACAGCCGACAGATGGCGCTGGTACTTGCGATTTCCGCGGAAATATGCAAATGAACCGGTTATAAGAGCTTGCGCTCCTAATCCACCGTTGTGAGCCGTGAACTTGATCAAGGATGCTCACTGCGAAGGACAAAGCTTTGTTGGTGAAGTTATTTTACATGAACAAGGAATCAGCGACTATTGCTTTGCGTAAATTCCGATTTCAAAAGAATTTGAGGACGGGAAAGGGGCCTTTAACAGCGGCAGGCCTCATAAAGCTTGTTCGGCGGTTTGAGGAAACATTCTGTTCTTTATTTAGGTATCTTTTCTTTGATTTGGGTACGTCAGCGCCACCTATTGGCTGTTTTTTGAATTATTTTTTCATGTCTTAAAAAAATCCCCGTGACCTATAGATACTAACCCTGCAAACCGTTTTTCATTTCGGTTATTTTTTCGGTTTTTATGAATTTTTAAAATTTTTACGGACTTTTTGCTCACCCTGTATTTCTTGACTGAAATAAATTTTGGCTTGCATATAGTTAATAGTTATAAATCTATATATCATATTCAATACTGCTCAAAAGCTTCAAATAATTTCCCGATTGCAGATGGGAACAACTGAAATTGTATTTTTAAATGTTTTGTGCGTTCCCATGTGGTAAAATATTTTACCTTATCAAACGGTACAGTTTTGTTACATTATTCTGAATGTCTTTGAAAGTGTTCATAATCTATGCTTGACTCATGATTTTTTTCTTTCTAGTTCATATGCTTTATTAAATATAAAAATATATTAGTTTCGAAAGTTGAGGTTACTGCATATTTTCTTTTGTGGTTATATTATCAAAGATTAAGAAACATTTTTTTACACTATGGGCTAAACAGTGTTTTAGTTTTGTTGTATCTAACTTCTACTGTTATCGCTGCAATAAATAGTCACCATTTATAAGACGAGTGATACATACGTATACTGATTTTTTATTTTATTTTATCAAAATAGTTAAAAGTTTAATTTTGATCGTTTTATATCGTAATATATCGTTTTTTATTTTATCCGGGACTAATAAAATTAACCTTGTACATGTATGAATCTATATCTATATCCGAAAATGTTTCACTTATTTTCATAAAAGATAAAACATTTTCGATTAAATAGAATATTTTTATGTTAAATACAATTTTTTTGTGATATGACCCGAGCTAAATTCTTTATAAGAAGAGATTTATAGATTATCCAACTCTGTATTTTGTTTAAAAAAAGACTTTTTTTCATAAGAAATAAAGAAACAAATATATTGTGAGGCAGGTCTTAAAAATTATACTACTTTCAAAAATGTCTCTAGATTGAATTTTTTAACAAAGTTCAAAACCTTTAGCTTTTACCAACATTTAGGTTTATAAACGGGATAATTTTTTTTTCAAAAAAGCAAGGTTTTTTATAGCTATTAGATTCATTTCAAACATTGAATCATCTGCCATCACAGTTTTTACTTATAATAATGTTAAAGTTAGTAGCTTGAAATTCATTATCAAAAAATTTACTAGCTATATGAAAAATGCAGTAAAATCTGTTACCGATGAAGTCTTTTTCTTTCCAATAAAATATTCCGTTCAAATTATTTGAATATACTTATAGAAATCCCTACTTTAAAAGAAATAAAACTATTTTTTTTTACTATAAGTCTTTGCTGATATTTATATATATACTTAAAGTTTACATTTTTTAATCGAGTATTGTAAAAAAGATCCACAATTCTATTGATAGAAATTACGGATATTTGTATACTTGCTAAATTTTTATATGTAGATTGGAAAAAAAAAAGACTCAAACATACAAAATTGGTTTTTGTAAAGCAACAGGAATATTTAGCTACACGAACAAATCTACTAAAAAGACATAATCTTTTTTAATTTTTGCCTGTAACCGGGGCTGCAGTTAAATAAAAAAATCTAATCCCTCCATTTTTTTCTAAGAAAATGCTTAGTGATCTGACAGAATTACTTTTAAATGCAGTGCAATTTGATATCTGTTTCATGAATTTTTGTTATTTGTACATAAAACAGTCTGGGAATCTCAGTTTCCCAGAAAAACAGCAACTTTACAATCTTTTTTCTTTTTAAATAAGGCATTTGAAAGTTTAGTTTATTATTTACAATAATATAAAAATTAAACCATTTAATTAAATAAACATATTTAGAGCTTCAAAACTAATCATATAGCTGCTCAAAATTTTACCTCTAAACTCATAAAACTATGTATTTTCTTTGTTAAAATGATAAATAGCTGTATTATTCCATAAAATATTTGTTTTAATATTTTTAAATCATTTTCTTGAAATTTCTTAATTATGCTAAGATATGAATTTTCGAGGAGCGATAAAATATGTCCACTTCTTAATCAACATATCGAATATGTCCCAAACTTTCCAAATTTCCTATGACAGTAAATTTCATTTTCATTACTGGGACAGAATTGCAGAATTATTTCACAAAAACACACTTATAACATACACCTAGAGTGTATTGAAAGTACAGCACGGATATTTGATGTGACAACTCAACTCAACGTGCTGAACGAAATATTTATGAAACTAGAAATATATTTTGGAGATGCTATTATTTTCAACAACTTTATTCCTTTAAACTGCAGATGAAAAAATTTGTATTTAAAATTCAGATGAGTTGTAAATTTTGTGACACCACGCTTGCAATAAGTTTAAACATGTTTTATAATTGACCTCTGCAAATAATTAAGTTTATGTTTTATGTCTACCATTTACAATAATGGCTAATTTGATACTTACTGCATAAATTCAGAGTAAATATTTACTTTTCATGCACATTCTGAATTATTTTAAGTTTGCATATGCTCGAAAGTTAAAAAAATTGTTAAGTTTTTAAAAGATATATTGAAGATTTTTTGAGCATTTATTTTTTGAAGGTTTATTTTTTAGAACTTTGTTTTTTGAACGTTATTTATTTGAACATTTTAATATTCATTTAAGTGTTTATTTATTTATTTGAACTTTTATTATTTTAATAACTTTAATTATTTGAATACATTAATTTTTTGAATAACGTGTTTGAATAAACGTATTAAATTAACGTCTTTCGAATAATGTTTTTTGAATTAATATACTTTAATTTACGCATTTGAAACATATCTGAATGTATTAATTATTTGAATAACATTGTATGTTTCAATAACCGTATTTATTTTACTATTTATTTTTTAAAATTTTTATTTATTTGAACGTTTATATTTTGAAATTTATTTTTTATTATATTTTTAAGCTTATTTGTTAATTTTTTAAGATTATGCTTTATTTCTTCTATTTTTAAGAATATAGTTTAAAAGTTTATTGTAGTAATTATATTAGTAATTATATTATTGTATTTTTTTTAAAATTTTTGAAAAAGTATTTTTTATAAACATTCTGAACTATTTAAGTGCTACATATAACTTGAAGAAAATCACAAAATTAATCTATAAAGTTTTAGGTAAGATATAACAGGGTGGCGAGTGGTTAGATAAAAACACAGTCAATATAGATGATAAATACGAGTATTTTGTTAAAGATAAATTCAGTTTATATAATCTCTTTATATTATTTGAAGTATTTTCTGTATGAAAATACTGGTAGTTCTCTCTTTTCTTGACTGTATTTTTCCCGGTTTTCCCTGACCACTCGCCACCCTGTATAATGGACTTACGCTAAGTCATTTTAATATATGGTTAAGATAAATCTTAATGCGTGGAAAGGATGTGCAAAATAAAATCCGTGGTTCTAAAGAGTTTGTGTGTGCTGTAAAATTTTATCTGTACACCGTACAAAGAAGATGTAAATTTACAAAACTAGTTTTTTTAAGACTGAAATCTAAAGTTTTATTAAAGAATTTGATAAATCTAGAGTAATCTTACTAATTTTTTTTTCTAACCAAAGTTTTAGTTACATGAAAACTTCGAGGCATCTCACGTTACAGAAAAATCTTTAGTTGCCTTAGGATTCTTTGATTTACAGTAAAAATGTGTATCTGTTACATGAATTTTTGTTCTTGCCGATACATACCACGTTTTAGGAATCAAATTTTCCAAGAAAAAAAAAATTAGTAACTTTACAGATTATTTTTCTAGTGCAGGACTTCATATAAGTGATGGGCGATTTCGATTTTTTAAATCGATTTAATCGATACTACGGCCAACTCGATTTAATCGATACTTTAAAATTTTTAATCGATTTCTCTGAAGGTAATATAATTTTCATTTTCCTTCAAAAGTCGAAGATAAAATAGACGGATGTGCCAATTCCAAAATTTGAGTGTATTAGTTTCTAACCTAAGTTTCTAACTTCTAAACCTCAGAACCCCCCCCCCTGCAAAATAGCGTTTTTTGTTGAGAGATGTACACCAAAAATTGATCAGGATCAATTTTTATTAGGTACCAGCTGAATCTAAATTTTGATGAAAATCCATGAAAGTGCGAGATACAGCTATTGCGAAATCATAAAAAATGCAGCATATCAGCGCCACCTGTAGGGCAATTTACACCAAGAACTAATAAACACTAATCTGTGTCAGAGATTTACTGAATCTGAATTTTGATGAAAATTCGTTCTTGAGATAGCGCTATTGCGTTAATCATGAATAATGCAGTATAGCAGCGCCATCTCTTATAAGCGATTTCCACCAAAATGTAATTAGCATCAAATAATATCAAGGACTAATTGAATCTAAATTTTTATGAAAGTCCGTGCATTAGTTCCTGAGATAGAGCTAAAATGGAAACAGGGGCGTGCGAAAAGAGAACTGCGCCCGGTTCAAAGTTCCAATTTAGCCCCCCCCCCCTATTAACTTTTTCTTGTGATAGGCTAGAAGTGATGTTAGTAGTAAAAATTTGGCGGCCCCCTAAATTTCCGTGCTTGGAACGACCGCTTCCTTTCGCCCCCCCCCCTTTCATATGGCGCTGAGTGGAAATTGTAAAAAATTCAGTATAGCAGCGCCATCTGAGAAGCTATATACAACAAAATGCAAAAAACATCAATTCATGTCAAGGACTAACTGGATCTAAAATGTGATGAAAATCCCTTCATTCGTTATTCAGATATAGCTGTTGCGCAAATCGCAAAAATGCAGCATAGCAGCGCCACCTGTTAGGCTATATACACCAAAAATTAATTAGATTCAGTTTATATTAAGGTCAAACTAAATCTAAAGTTTTGTGGAATTCCGTGCATTTGTTCTTGAGATAGAACGGTCAGAATTTTTTGTCGTATACAGACTCACTGAGTGGCAGACACACACACAGACAGATATTTCTTAAAAACCATGAAATCGTGTTAAAGACCATCTAAAATATATAAATCCATCGAAAACGGGAAGTCAAAAATTTTCACGAATCTAATACTCTCTTCTTGTAAAGTTACAAAAGAAAGTAAAAATGTAAAATCGATTCTGCCCGTAAGATCGGTCTTTAGATTCGATTTCGATCTTTAGATTCGATTTCGATCTTTAGATTCGATGTCGATCTTTAGATTCGATTTCGATCTTTAGATTCAATGTCAATCTTTAGATTCGATTTCGATTTTTTTTTTTTTTTTTTTTTTTTTTTTTCTAGGTTAAATCAGTGTTGAATGCAGGTGTTTTTCTGCGGCTGCAGAGGAAAGCATCATGTTTTATATCTCTGTAAGAGAGGGGGAATCGCAATTTGTGCATTAAAAAGCGTAAAATCTCATAACTTCTGGGGGGGGGGGTAATCCCCTGCGGGCCACCCCATTAATTCGACACTAGGTTAAATCGTTATATTTTTGTTTAGAAGTCCAGTTATCTGAAGTATTAGTTTATTATGTTTTATTTTTCACACTCGTCTCTTCTAATCCCCCCTTCCGCGTGAGTTTTAACTTACAGGGCCGTTCGAAATATGCATACAGTTTAAAAAATGTCCAATTCTCGGTCTATTTTATTTTAGATCCACATTTTAAATCCTTGAAAAAAGATAAATAAAGGGTCGCCCTTCCGCCCGTTTGGGGTTTATCTGCGACCCGCCGGGGGGCATATTTTTTTGTTTCTTCAAAAGAAACAAAAACAAATTTGAGGGGGGGGGGACTTGCACCCTCTCCTAATATACACCTTAAAATTTCGCTCATTTAATTCTCTACCATTTTTAACTTAAAAGTTTAAGCTACATGGCATCCCCAGAGCTGTGGACCCCTCCCCCCTGTCGATATCTCACCTAATTTTGCTTATTTCTTCACTTCATTTCAATCTTTAAAAGGCTATAACTTTGCTTCTATAGGAGTTACAGTGATGAGAAAAATTCTAGTATAGCTAACCATTTCTCGCCGTTCATTTTGCTATTCCAGTTTCCCGGTTTTCCCTATAGGACCTTTTTTTGGGGGGGGGGGGATAGAGGGTGTTTTTCTCATTTCTTGATACAATATATCTACTGAAAGCTTATTCTTCAAACATTACAAATCTAGCATAAGAAATTTTCTCCCATCATTTCAGGTCACGTTACGGACCCATAATGTGTTAAAATTTTAATTTTTCAAACTTCTTCGAAAACAACAACAACAACAACAAAACATTGATACATATATAGCGAAATTGGGGTTCGAACCCGCAATCGTTTGATTGTACACGTAATCCCTAAGCTTATTGGCCACCAAGTATTCAGCAACGCTATTATTTCTTTAGATTGTCATATTTAAATTCGTAATATCTTTCGAATGGAATGTCGATTTGAATAATTCAAAAAGTAATCTACAGATATTGTAACAGGCATTAATACAAAATGATTTATTTGGATAAGGATTAAAGTATCGATAGTATGGTCTAATTTTGGTTGGTGTATTTATCGCGTTTTAAAATGTAAGAAAGTAGTTATAGTGAGTTAATTACAATAGCTGGACATATGGTATCGCGCGGTTTTTTTTTATTTTTTTTATAGATATTAATATATTTTTTAATATTATAGAGCCTTTTTTTATTCATTTAAAAGTATTTCCTCACGATTCAAAATTATATATCCCAACGATTCAAAAAATACACACGTAATTGTTCAAGGTTTCACTTCTATCGGCACTCTCAGAGTGCCACTAATTTTTTTTTTTTTCATGTTCGCCCGTCCTACCCCCCCCCCTTCCTCACTAATCTTAACTTATAGGTTCGTTCAAATTATGACTGCGATTTTAAAAAAGTCTAATCCTCGTTCTATTTTGTTATAAATCCATATTTCGAAACCTCAACAAAAGATACATTTGGGCCGGGGTTGCCCTTCTGTCCGTTTGGGATTTACCTTGCCCCCCTGGGTGGGGGGCATATTTTTTTGTTTCTTCCACACCATCTCATGTAACATATCGTTATAAAGCTTTTTTCTCCTCGTTTTTTTTTTCTGTTACTACACCTCTCTCCACCTAGTTACATGCTCTTGGCACTTTTTATAGTTTCAAAGACTGCATGTTCCCCGCGGGCCACCTCCATGAATTCAACACTAAGTTAAACCCTATATTTTTGTTTAGAAGCTCAGTTATTTGGGTTATTAGTTAATTATTTTTTTTCAAGTTCGTCCGTTCTAATCCCTCGCCCCCCCCCCTTTACTAAATGGGCCGTTCAAAGTATGCATGCAGTTTTTAAAATGTCCAATTCTCGTTCTATTTTATTGTAAATCCTCATTTTGAAACTTCGACAAAAGATACATTTGGGCTATGGTCGCCCTTCCGTCAAGATTGGGGTTTACCTGCCCCCTTAGGAATGGGCATATTTTTTGTTCTTCCAAACTATCTCGTGTAACATTTGGTTGGCATTAGAAAAAAAAAAGTTTTTTTTAGTCTATCCCCCTTGTTTCCCATCCTAGTTACACGCTCTTGGCACTCTTTATCCTCGGTTTAATGCCAAGTTACTCAGTGTTGTTATTAGTTGAGTTATGTCTCTCAAATTTGTCAAAGTTTTTGTGTAAGTGACAACCATAAGTGACAATCATTTTAAAATTTAAAATTCTTATTATCCGACTCTAAAATCTGCAATAGCTTAGTTCTATGCCTCCCTAAATGGGGATGGGGGTGGGAGGTGGTATCTACGGTCCTGCTGATTGTCTAAGTTTTGGTATTAGTAATTTGGATCTTCTCTGTGTGAACCTGAATATCGAAATATCGATTCTAGTATCGATTCTAGAACTGAGAAATCGATTCTTATTATGATCGATGTTGTTTTATACGATATCGATATTAATCGATTTTCAAAATTTCCAGAATCGCCCATCACTACTTCATATTTTCTGCTAGATTTGCAACATCATCAAATTAAATTCATGATTCGTATTTATATTTATTGATGATACTTCAATATTCATTAATGAAGCATTATATCCGTTGTATTGTCAAACATATGAAGCTTGAAAGTATCTAATCTTCTTGAAATAGTACAACTTCAGGTAAAGATTTGACTCCTAAACAAATTTCAAACAAAGTAATAATTATCAGTTACGTATGTGATGCCTGAACAGCAAGTGATAAGAGCATTATCACTGTCGTTATTTTTTGCTTTATAAGAACACATTCAGCAAAATTATAATCCGATTTTGAGCTGGTGATGTCAAAACACATAGCACGAACATTATCTGCTGTTCTCCTGTCTGAAATGAGTTTAACCCTTTTAGGTCTGATGTACTCTTAATAGTACATGTTCTTTCATAGAGTATTATTTTGTCTTGACAATTACTCAGTTACTTTCTTTAGATTGAAATGATAGTATATGGTTATACCTTTTCATTGTGACTTTATTTTGGTTTTTATCTTTAATAATACGACTACTAATAAAATATTATTTAATTCTCTTTGCACCAATGTCGATTCTTTTACTTTATACATATATTTCATTCTTTAAATTTAAAATAGGAGTTGCTTTTCTGAACCTTTAATATGTGGTACTACTGACAAAACACTAAAAAGTTGTAATACTCTCTCAAATCCTATTGTAATACGTTATTTTCCAAACGTCTTCAAAAACTCTTCCTTAACCTATTATCATATAAATATGAATCGAATCCTGCACAAAATCAGTACGTTCGTAATACTTCAGACAATGAGATAATCTTTAAACTTCAGTAAATGTATTTGGATAGCTACCATTAACGGTATAAAGATAAAAGTAATTTTGTTCTCAAAACGGGAAAAAAATCGTACCCGGAAGGGTTAAAGTAAAATGTTGCTTGAGCTTCTCTAATTGCGGATGAAATCTTGGCAATAGTGATTAGAGAAGGAACTCCTATTCCAGAAACTAAGACTGATAATCGATCAATTTTTTTGTTTCTATTAAATCATAGATTAATTTTCAATCACAATAATTTACAAAACAAGTGTGGCTTTGAATATTGCTTACTAATTTTCATACTTCTTAAGTTTCTCAAGAATTCTTTCTCGCGAAATTGAGTTTTTGCTCAATATATTTTAAAAGATGGGATTTTTTATCTGTGAAATAGCATACTAGTATGCGTATATTTATTTATACACATATTTATATTTATGAATTAAGGTAATGTCACCTTATAAACTTTTTCATCATTGAACTACCTCTAAATATTTTTCAACCTCTAATTTCTACCTCTAATTCTTTTTCATAAAGTAAACAAATTCAGTGGGTGAGAAGATTTTCAAACTTAAAATTGAGCTCCAACCTACTGTATATTTATTTGGAAATACTTTGTTTATTACATAAATTGTAGTGTATTTCATGAATTTTCAAAATGGTGCGGAAGATTTTTGGTTCATGAGGTAATTTTTAGTTTTAAATATACTGATCAATAAGTATACCGTGGTAATAACACTATCTGCTGGTGTTATTGCTATGATTTTCAGTTCTGAAACTACATTCGAAATACGTTCAGTAATTTTTTCATGCACCATAAAGCATTATTGTCATTCTTAAAGAGAAAAATAGAAAAAGAAAATTTATATCCCTTAAGTGCTGCTAATTTAGCCATGCCAGAAAAATAAATTATTAAATGATTATTACTACATCCAGATACAGCAGTAAATGGCCCAAGAAATCCCTCAATTTCTACGGCTGTAAATTATGTATCTTTAGATTTGGACAATTTATATACCATTATTTCACGTACTTTCAAAATGTTGTGGAAAATGTTTAATATATTCACGAGGTATAATTTGTAGTTTTAAGTGTACTGAGCAAACGTAAACAGAGCTAATAATGCCATCGATTGGCATTGTTGCTGTGGCTGATTTTGTTTCAGTGCTAGAACTACATCCGAAATACGGTTAGTAATTTATTTTATGCACTACAAAGCATTATTGTCATTGTTGAAAAAAAAAGAAAAAAAAAAAGAAATTTATATGCCTTAAATGCTGCTAATTTAATCATATCAGAAAAATAAAAATCAAATGATTAATTCTACATCCTTATATCACAGGCTTGAGTAGGCTAAATTTGTCAATTTCTAATGCTGTAGAGTTTATATCTTTAGAATTAGACAAATTACATGTCATTATACCATCTTATTTTTAGATTTTGTTTGCATTACGTTATTATTCATATAAGTGGGTAATAATGACAAATAGCATTTATGAAAAAATTACATTTTGCATTTTATGAATATATATCTGTAAAAATATTCTTTCTTGTATACAAAGTCAGTAATTTGTTGTATAAAATACTATGTTCGTTTGAAAAAAATCTAAAACTAAGTACCAAAAATTGGTAGAACCTTACCGTGGCGTTATTACACCAGGAAACCTTATGAAAGTTTCATGTAAGATACTTAAAAGACCATCAATGTATAAAGAGTTTAAATCAAATAAGAAAAGTAGAATCATAAACTTTTTGCTTGAAAAGCTTAGTTAATGATGCATATTGGATATTAAAATGCATTCTAATAGAGAAACAATGTTCACTGTAAAGCATACTCTTGAATGAAAGGCATTATGCAGTCAATTTTTAAAATTCTACCAAAACTTATTGTATTAAATATTTCAAAAACTAATTGAAAGCATGTAAAACGACGCTATAAATAGAATGCGTAAGAGAAGAACTTGCGCTTGAGGCTTTACACAATTACCGCTATTTATCTGCAGGAAGAAAACAGCCGTTTAACATTCTACGTTCTTTTGTCCCATTATTTGTAGCTGCTATAGAAACGTGAAGTTCATAATTACACATTCATTAATTAGGCGCAAATTTTAGTGATTTTTAATCATAAGCGATAGCTTTATGGATAGTTAAAACATTACGTATAAGTTTAATAAAACATTCCAGAGAGTAGAAATAAATTTTAGGTTATTGTTATAGTTTTAACTTTGTATAATAAATTAAATTTCCTTTAATAAAAGGTAGCAGTATTTTTTAATAACATTATTTTATAATTATACAAATACGTAAGATGTTTTTTATGTATTTTTCATATTTGGCGTGTCAATAAACATTATAAAATGCCATGTATTAATACTTTAAACTATTATTTTTTAAATCTATTTAGTAAAATAAAAATTCCAAATGATAGTTGGCTTTTTGTAAAGCTTATTGTATTATAATTTAATAATACTCATTCTTATTCATTATGAAAATTATTCATTATATGAAATATTTATTTAGTTTAATATAAGATATAATCTTAACGCTCTTATACACACTATTAAAATTCATTTGGTAAATAATTTCAAATTGTAAGATATGTGAATGAATATCATAAATTCAAATTTCATATAGTAAGATATGTGAATGAATATCATAAATTCAAATTTCATATAGTAAGATATGTGAATGAATATCATAATTTAAAGATGGTATGAATATCCAATTACTTTTTTTCCTCTCTGCATTTTGTATTCCTTATTTTTGAAATAAATCTTTGCCACGGATAAGTTTCTAATCAGTAAGCAGGTTAGAAACCTTGAACATCAACATGTTTCCGAAAGCATTTCGGAAACGATACTGCAGTTCTTCCTCCGACATATGTTCTTCTTCCGACATATTGCTCCTTTGTATATATGTACGTAACATGTCTTCCTTTACTTACGACCCGAATGCCTTGGACACTTAATAGAAAAGGAAAAAAAATAAGAGAAATTGAAACCGGACTAATTTAACAGGAAAATTAGACAAATTAAAGATATTCAAAGACGGTTAATGGGTGGGTGGGGCTCTGAGACTACCGATTTCCCCTTCCTTCATCCCAAATAAATCGCTGTTATATTTGTCTCAACCGCCGCAGTGAGCGGCCAATCTTCGTCGACGACCCCTACATACGACCCGAAGAGCCGAATTCCCTTGCGCGACCTCGCTGTCGCCGTCAGGCGACCACGGATATTGCCAAAATCCTTTACTTACGACCCGAATGCCTTCGACTCTTAAACAAAAGGAAAAAAATAAGAGAAATTGAAACCGGACAAATTTAACAGGAAAATTAAACAAATTAAAGATATTGAAAGCCGCTTAGTGGGTGGGTGGGGCTCTGAGACTACCGATTTTCCCTGCCTTCATCTCAAATATATTTGTCACATATATGACTCGAGTAGAATAGAAAACGTAAGAGGTTACATCATGGCTGGATATCCCAACGGCTCCCTGCGAATTGATCCCACTCAGTCAGTGTAAATTAACTAAGCATAAAAACAGTCAGTTTGTCTTAGATGTGGATGATCTTCCAACTGCGATGCAACTCCTTGTTGCATGCAGTGATGATTTTCCTATTTGACCGTTTTTATTGAAAACGGTAAAACAACCGTCATTTTACTCTATTGTGAACACATTTTATGGTCAGAATACCGTTAAATTACGGTTATGTCATTGTGTTTTCAAAAAAACGGTCATATGACTGGACAGAATGCTGCAAAAGTTTTAACAGTGAACAGTCCAGTCATATTAATGAGAGAACCTTGAGATTTTAGTTTTTTAGTTAAATATCTAGAGGATAAATACATGAGGATTATTCAGAAATTTCAAGTGTGTAAGCAAATTAGTACAGGTTATTTTTTCTTCAAAGATTTATTCGCAACCTCATAGGGGACCGTCAACAAATTGAAAAATAATTAATATCTTAAAATTAATATTTGTTAAGATTGTAAAGATTGAAGCTCTGTTTTTTGAAAGAGATTGTGGGTTCGAACCTCACTCCTGACATTATTTACATCTATGTAAAATTTAAAAAAAAAAAATTCCGTATTACAATTTTTATTTTTAACCGGCTTCAGAAAAGGAAGAGGAAGTTATCAATTCGACGCGTATGTATTTTTTTTCAATGTATGTTCACCAATTACTCTGAAACTATCCAACCGATTAATTTGGTTTTTGTATTAAATATAAATATAATTTAAAAGAACTAAAAACCACGCCTTTAAAGTAATCAAAGTAAAAAGTGAAAAATAAATATAGTTTAAAAAAACTAAAAAACACGCTTTTTAAGTATATCAAACTAAAAAGTGAAAAATAATTCGTACTATAAGCTGAAAACGAAAATAGCTGAAAAATACTATATCACTATAAAATCATTGTTATTATAGAAATCAAATAATAAGCAATAAATAAAATTATCGTGGAAAAAAAGCCTGGGGTGCTTCTTAAGAACTGATAGATGGAGCATAGTAGATGGAGCACCCCACGCTTTTTTTCCACGATAATTTTATTTATTGCTTATTAATTGATTTTTATAATAACAATGATTTTATAGTAATATAGTATTTTTAATCTATTTTCGTTTTCAGCTTATAGTACGAATTATTTTTCACTTTTTAGTTTGATATGCTTATAAAGCGTGTTTTTTAGTTTTTTTAAACTATAGTTATTATTCATGTGTTACTAATTTATTTGTTCTTTAGTTATTTCAAATAAAAATTATGTCAACAAATGTAACTTGGCTATTAGTTTGGCGATTTTTATAATTTGGCAAAAATGGTCGACGGGATAACATAGTAGTGCCATATATAAATATATATATTTATCTTTTTAAAATTTATCTTCATTTCTCCATATAGTTAGTTTGCAAAACCTATCGAGAGCAAGTTCAAGGGAAAATATCATTAGAGGTATTGCTGCAAACAGTTCAATTTTATCAAAATACAACATTTTCGAGTCGACAAACTTCTACCAACAAGCTGTCCGCGCTTGTAGTGCTTTCAGGAAGTCCTGTCCCGGGACTTTCTTTAAGCTGTCCATTAAAACTGCTTTAATCTCATCTAGAGTCCCAAGACAGTGTCATCAGAGTTCAGTCTTCATTCGCGGGAACAGGAAAAATCCGCCGAAAAATCGAGATTGTAGGGAGGCTAAGGAAGCGTTGCGATACCCTTCTGTACGAAGAAGTCATTGACTATGAAGCAAGTATGGTTAAATGCAGTGGAATGAAGCCTCTTCCAATAGATAGGGGCGGTTTTAACTCCCGTGCACTTTCTTGAACGATCATAGCGAACTTTTTAAAGCCGATTTTCTGAATATACTTCACATAATTTAATAGTATAGAGAGGTGTGAGGGAATATTGCATCTTGCGCATCATTCAAAGCTCGGGACAGGAGACCATGACTGATTTAAATTTTATTACGGCATATTTTCGAGTATGTCCAGTACTCTTAGGCATTTTATTTTTGATCGGCTATTCTTTTGAAGTTTGTCTTACATACGAGGTCTAAGAAGATTTAAAAAATATAAAGAAGATGGTAAATATACAAAACATAAAATATATAAATTGCTAAAAATACTTTAATACTCAATTCTTTTGCATTGCAAATGTCATTAATCTTTATCCACGATCCAAAAGCCGTTATAATAATTTTCAGGCAAATTTTTACTATTAAATGTAAACATTTTCACCTAATACCACGCCACTTTCCTAGATTGCAATTTTTCCAATAAATAAAAATATTCTGTACTATAATTACTCTTAAACATTATCTTTAAACTACGCGATTTTTCCACGAAAAATCTATTCCATTGCAAAAATAAGCAAAACAATAAGTATTACAGAAATTTTTTGAACATGGATAATGACGGATAAAGGAATTTCTATTTTTTACAGTGACCTGTAATATAAAATTTAAGAGGTACATCGGCTTGTTAAGAAGACCAAATCCAGACTTAGTCACTTGATGGGGTGATGTCCATTATATTAAAACTGATTAAACCTGAATCATATAGATATATGTTTATATAAATCATATCTTATAAATTATTTTGATTAATAAAAATGTATTTAGCCTTTGAAAGTCTATTGAGCAAAATAAAGCTTGTAATTCTTTGATTAGATTACTACTCTAGAAAAGTATACCTGTCTGAACAAGATAAATGTATATATATTAATCATTAGGATTGTATATCCCAACGCTTCTAGCTCTCCTCATAATTTTATATAATAAAGCTTAAAATAATTGAAACAATTAATTCCACCATTCAATGGAAAACACATATTTTTGCATCTAAATGTATATGAAAAATTTTGCACATGAGAAATATATTTGAGGGCCTCAGAAGCCGTGAGGTACAAGTGATAAGTATTCAATTTGAAATAATTTGAATTAAAAAATAATTGACGTAAAATTCGACCATCCATTATAATTGACTGAATTGATATAGGAAACTGCCGCTTATTTCATTGTTGTCATTGAACTATTACACCTCTCGACTCTTACTCTCCATATAAATAACTGTGAAAAAGTAGAGTGCAATTTTCAATAAATTTATAATTCATCAATATGATGATTATTCTCCAGAACACAGCACTTAATTAGAATGTCATTAATATTTCATTAACCGAAAAGAAAAAAAGCATATTGTCATGTCGTCTGTGCACTTATATCAATTTTGTTACTTATATCTTTGGCATCTGAGGTCCTAATTTGGAATGCATACATAACTGACAACGTTCATGTTTTAGCAAGTCAAATTAAGGTAATTCGATATGGGAAAATATTTAATGAAAATTTTATTATATGTAAGTCGAAATTTATTAAAATCTTTTTTTTTTTATTAATAACTGATTTTAGTTTACTTGAAAAAAAAAATAAAGTTTGAAATTCACGTGATTATAAAACAACTTTCATTCTTCCATTGTGCAGTTTAAAACGAAACATTAATTTTTAAATGTAAAAAACGACAATTTCTTATAAAGAATAATTTCTGATAAAAGTGAAAATTCGATATCTTGTGTTTCATTATTATGTTTTATCATCGCTCCGTCAGATACGATTGATAAAATTTACTGTAAGATTTCATGTGAAAATTATTTTTCGCCAAGTACTGACTCTTAGTCATTCTCACGTAACATCATCGTAAATCACGTTAATTGGGTATTTCTTAGCTATTTTATGTCATACATCATGGCTACGATAAGTTTCCTTCAGACGAGGACGTCATCTGAAAAATTTCATCATTCTTATACTTTGAGTTTAGCTGTGTTTATTAATAAATGCGTGCAGGAAGAAATTATGAGCTAACAAAAAAGTTGATTAATAAAGTGAAAAATTGTTATTGACGTCGCGTAATTTTTTTCCATAATTGTATTGTTTCTATAATGCATTCTTTATAAAAATTATGATGTCAATGATGCTAGAAAAAATGGTGGAATTCATTATGTTAGTGTATGATTGTGCTTTCATAATTACAAAAAAATGATCAACATAGTATATAATCTTATTAAATACGTATGATTTAAGTTAATAATCATCTTAAAAATTCAAATAATTACTTTTTAAATTAAATTAATTTCAACATTTCTATCTACTGGGCTAAGCATTTTTTTTTTAATTTGAGAGATATTTGGCACAGAAAACAGAATTACTAACAACTATATTTACGCCACGTTTATGTTTATTGCCTGCATAATTAAGAGGTGTGGGGATGTAAGAAAATGATTGAGAAAAGAAGCTTCAAAATGAGAAAAATCTTATAAAATACTATTCTATTTAAAACTCATCTAATAACAAATAAAAAGCTGGAGTCTGTGTTTCGACTTTTTCGAAAATGTAGTTTATTTTTAAATACTTAAGAATACAGTCTCTTTTTAGAAAAGACTGAAAATGTACGGATAAATAAATGCACTGGCTAATAACCTTATTTATCATACCGCGTACATCGCTTATCTTCATATTTAATTTATCGTGCATTATGGTGCATTAGATTTCAAGATTTATCAAAATTAATATATGCTCAACTGTTATAGCCAAATTAGTAGAAAGGTTACATCACTACAGACTAGATATTTAAGTTTCAAGTACATTTATAAGCATATAGATCTAAAGAACTTAGAAATAATCGATTACTTTCATAACCCATTTAAGTTTTATGGTGTAAATTATTTTTGCTATGGAGCAAACAAACCTCTCGATGTATGAAACCTACTTACAGGATTCAATCAATATGATTTTCACAAAAGCAAGTAACTCACCTAAAGTTTATAAATTTAATCTATCTTTATTGGAACTTCTTCAAATTGAATCCCTAAGCACTATGCATCCCTGTCTAAAATCAAGTATACCTTGTTTTTCGTTTGAATCCTAAGTGTATAGTAAATAGAGCATGATTAACCTGCCGGCTTCGAAAAAAAATTTCTCTGACCTTCCGAATTATTTTAATATTTCTTTTTATGCCTCATTATTTTGATGCGTAGGGGGAGATGGAACTAATAACGTTTCGGTAGTACAACATGTAATTAAATGAAAATCTTGAAAGCTTTTAACATGTTTAAAAATAGTAAATTTTATCGATAAATAAATGAAATTTTAGTTTAATATATAAATAATAGTTTAATAAATTAATAACTGAAATTTTAGTTTAATAAATTATTTTAATTAAAAAATAAATATAGTTTTAAAAAATTAAAAAACACACTTTTTAAGTATATCAAACTATAATAAAAAGTGAAAAATAATTCGTACTATAAGCTGAAAACGAAAATAGATGAAAAATACTATATTACTATAAAATCATTGTTATTATAGAAATCAATTAATAAGCAATAAATAAAATTATCGTGGAAAAAAAGCGTAAGGTGCTCCATCTATCAGTTCTTAAGAAGCACCCCACGCTTTTTTTCCACGATAATTTTATTTATTGCATATTAATTGATTTCTATAATAACAATGATTTTATATTAATATAGTATTTTTCATCTATTTTCGTTTTCAGCTTAAAGTACGAATTATTTTTCACTTTTTATTATAGTTTGATATACTTAAAAAGTGTGTTTTTTAATTTTTTAAAACTATATTTATTTTTCACTTTTTAATTTGATTACTTTAAAAGAGTGATTTTTAGTTTTTTAAACTATATTTATATTTAATACAAAAACCAAATTAATCGGTTGGATAGTTTCAGAGTAATTGGTGAACATACATAGAAAAAAAAAAACACATACGCGTCGAATTGATAACTTCTTCTTTTTCTGAAGCCGGTTAAAAATAAAAATTGTAATAATTGGAAGTTTTTTTTTAATTTTACATAAATGTAAATAATGTCAGAAGTGGGGTTCGAACCCACAATCTCTTTCGAAAAACAGAGCTTCAAATCCGGCGCCTTAGACCGCTCGGCCATGCTGTCTACACTCCATCCAGTGAACGTATTCAACACTTTTAATTAGCGAAAAATCACTAATTTTATTAGGTTTTGCCTAATTAGTAAAAAAGTACTGAACCAATTTCGATGAAACTGAAGTGGTACCAATTCGAGAGCATCGTCTTCAATTTAACACCAAAACCAAGTTAATCGGTTGCATGGTTTCGGAGTAATCGGTGAACATACATAAAATAAGGAGAGTTACAAACTCACAAACTCACAAACATACAGGTGAAGTTAATAAAAAGCGTGGTAAAAATAAAATAAATATCCCATTCCTTCCTCATATGAGAGAAGGACGGGACATGTTTGTAAAATGAAAATTCCTTTTTGATTTTCAAAAAAGTGGTGTAAAAATGGCAAAAATAGTGTGACATTTACATTCATAAAATTTATTGCAAATAATACTTATTTTATGTTATGCTTTGTAAAATACAAATCATGAAAATGCTGGTGCCCGAATTATGATGGCAATAAATTTAGGTAGATGCAGATTTGCACTTATGTCTTGTTCAACAAAAATGGAATTGTCAGCTTCTTGCGCTAAGAGGAAATTTTATTTTATATTTCATTTTAATGTTTCATCTTTCAACAAAAATAATGCATTGTCATGTAAAATTAAAAAATAAATTCAGTTTGAGTTCAACATTTATTTCAAGCTAGAAACCTTTTATTTAAAAAACTAAAAAAATAATATTATAGGAATAACTATACATATATGTAATGCTAATGATTCATATTGATAAATAAAGCAGGAGTAAGAATAGAAAATGTTTCAATATCTTAATTTGCAGCATAATAGTAAGTTTTATTTGCTATAAAATTCAATTCCAAAATAAGATAGGCTTATAATTATAAAATACCGAGACATTATAGGTTATTAAACATAATTATTTGAATAGAATTTATCATTTGGGGAATATGGGACATGTCTCATCTCTTACTGAGTCATAATGTCCCATATCTCTATTAGAGCAACACAAAAAATTAGGTTTTTACATTTGGCTTTTAGAGTTAACATAAGCGTTAATTTATAAAAAATACATATTATTGAGTTTATAAAATATAGAAAACAATGAAGTTAATAACAAAGAATTAGGTTGAAATATTACATACTTTTTATATTGTTTTATAGTCTTTTAAGTCACAAATCCATATTTCCTGCAACTAAAAAGATATATAGCAAGAGCTATAACACAATGATTATTGCACTTGGTAGATTGCCAAAACATAAAAATAAAATTTATTTTAAGAATTATTGCTGTTTTTATCTCCTCTATGCTTTCAATATGTATGCTTGTATTTCTGCATTTGCTTGTAGAAGGATTTTTATGCACACATATTTTTATTTATGAACTATCCGTAAACATCCAGCTATTATAAAAACATTTAATAATCATTACTTGTTACTTTTGCTTATATAAATATAATTTGAATTCTTATAAATTAAAAGTAAGCTTAATGATGTAGCTATGTATCCACGTACAAGTAGGTTCATTAAAAACTGAAATATGGACTCGAAGAAACCATGCTTGCGGAAATGTACAACAAATCATTGTTATTCATTATTGTTTAATCTGAAAATTAATATAATGCATACGAAACATTGCCTTAAATATTTAATGCCTCAGCCGCATAATCATTTAACGCTTTTTGTAAACACCATTAAATATCAAAAGCAAGCAGTTGTGGCGTTTTGGAATTTCACGTTTTCTTCTCCTCGTGCTTTTGGATAGTATGAAATTTATAAAGCTCCTAATTACCACACCATTATTAAGATGAAAGTTTCAGTGTCATCTAATCTTGCATAATGTGTAAATGGTTAAACATATGGCTGTCAGAAAAATTAAAAGATTAAAAGTTAAAAGAAGTTCATACATCGAGAATGCATTAACTCAAAAATCTGTTTGCTTTTTCCTTGTAAAGCTATAAGTTATATTCAATCAATTTTCTTTCAGATTCATATTTATTTTAGTATATTGTAATAATAATAATTATAATTATCATAATAAGTATTTTCTATTTTATCACTTTAAATAGCATTATAATCCTTTTAGTGTACTGTAATCATTTTTATCACATATATATTTATTTTAATTGCAATAACTGATTTTTCCTATGTATAGCTATGTAAGTTGTTTCGTTATTACTTTTAAATACCAATTCTTTGTTTCAAAAATAAAACTGGCGCATATTTCGATCTCCCATTTACCCAATAATATTTTTTAGAGTTTTTGAAGTCGAAATTATTCGGTGCAAAGGAAATGAAATTAAAGGAACTCGTTATTTCGAACTTTCAGACACACAGAAAAAAAATTATTTGAAGTTAAAACACAGGAGTTCCATAAAAATTTTGTGTAATATAACAATAGAGAACATACTTATAAAACATTAGAAAATGACATCCCTTGTGATATTCATGGTGCATTGAGCATATCTAATTACAAAATCACAATACTTTATTAAATAAAATTTAGAAGTACACTAATTTAACAGTACTAGATGTATATTACTTTTATCTAAATAAAATCATGATAGTAAAAAAATATCTGTTTCGAAGCAAATTCGTCAAATGTTTTTTTTTATTTATGCTATTACTACTTTTTTCCGAAAATCCTTCCATTTCGAATGAAAATTTCATTTTTTGTCTATTGAAGATTCCATTTAAAAGAAATTTTCTGAGATATTTATTTTATTTCATTATTCTTTATTCATCAGTATATTTAAGAACAGTTAGAATCTCTTCACTTGAACTTGATTCATCTTAAAATCAAGTTTCATTTTGTGGCTCAGAAGAGATTTAAGAACAGCTGAAGTCTCTTCTTTTGACCCTGATTCCTCTTCCGATCAAGTATCTTTTGTAGCTCAGAAGTTATTTAAGAGCATTTGGAATATATTCACTTGATATTATTTCCCTTTCCGAACAAGTTTCATTTTGTGGCTCAGAAGTAATTGAAGAACAGTTTGAGTCTCTTCCAGTGGCGTAAACTATCCTTGTTGCGTAGGGGGGGGGGGGGTGTAGACTCGTAAATTTCCGACTCCAAGAACGAAAATTTCCGAGTACTAAGAAAAATAAAATACCGACTATTATATACATACGTATATGTATGCATGTGTATATTCACACACATTTATATAATGTCACGTATTAAATTCGTAGAGTCTTGACGGTTTACAATTTTTTTTTGTTGTTGTCGCCAAATCTAGTCAACTTGCGGGAAATTCTTAATAATACCTAATATCAGAGAATTTAAATTGAGAACACAAGGTGGTTGTTTTGCAGTTGTACTACTAATCGATACGGTCAGAGTGTAAGTGTAGAAAAGTAGTGAGTTCGATAATCCAGTCATTTCTCCATCAGAAACGGAGTCAGTTTGTTGTTCTAAGTCGTTTATTCATCAATATGAAAAATTAAAATGAGTCTTACAGATGGAAAAATTCGTTAAGCCTTCATTCTTTGGGATGAATATCTATGTCATACTATATGATTTTCAAAAGAAAAAAAATCCAAGAGTCGTAGACAGGAGATAGTATATGCCGAAATACTTAAAACAAGACAAATATCTAAACTCCAAAGTCACTGCATCTGCTTTTTGTTAGATTCTCAGACGACGACAGATATCGACGTAGTACAGAAACGAGCCAATCAGTGAAAGGAGCACTTTTAGAGATGGGCAGCTAAGCTAATGATTCGAGAGGGGGAGAGCCTTAAGGAGCCCATACTTTGTAGCGTGGTGTTTCCGAAGTAAAAAGCTTAGCATTGAAAAGACGTGGGAATATAGATTCCTGGAATTAAGATTGGAATTAAAAATAACAAAATGACTTTTCAAACATTCGAAAATAAAAACTAGCTTCTCTCAGAATATTATAGATTGGGCAACTGATAAAATTTATAAAGGACTAAAAACTTTAGATTAAGTAAGATATTTATTAATATATGCGTTTTAAAATTAAAGGGAAACTCAATCGAAACAAATATTAGGTATTATTAAAAAACGGGGAAATAAATAATATGCCAGAAGTTTAGAATAATTTAAAAGAATATTGCGAAATGAAATGTAACACACACACACTACTGGCAGCCTTCCCCTGCTATGCAAGTCGGTTTTCCTAAAAGATTATTGAATCAAATGAAATAACACAGACAAAATTAAAATAAAACTACATTTTCTTAACATCTATTAAATTATCCATTATTATTGTCTTATTCGTATAATTTTAGATTATCCCCTTCAAAGTCGATGTTGGCACTAGAATAGACAAAATAGTTCTAAAATCACTGAAGTACTGTAATTAATAATTTTTTGGTAAATTTGTTACATTGAATTTTCCTCACCTACCTAAAATTTGTGCTTAGATATGTTGAAACGACCTTAAACTTACCATTATCCCATTAAACATCATTGCTTGAGAATTTCCAAAATCAATAAAATACATATTTAAGTACATTTTAGTAAATTAGTTATTCTGAATATCATCATTAATATAAAACAGAAATATTGCGAAATAATCGAAGAGTTTCAATTACCCCCCCCCCCCCCTTTAATACTCTTAAAGGCAGGAGAATTTCTAAAATCTCTGAAATGCATGTTAAGTTACTTTTAAATTAGCTTGTTATCTTGAAATTCATGCACCTACCTAAAACTGCTGCCAGGATATGGCCAAATGTTTTAGAATTTTTGACTCCCTTCAACTCACTTAGAGGGCAATTTCTGAAATTCTTAAATGCTTACTTATTTTTTTAATAGTTTTATTTTCATTAATTGCACATTTCTATGATATGCCAAATATTCAAAAATTTGCGACCTCCTTTACCTTTATAGAGGATGAATTTCTAATATACTAAAACACTTTATTAATTTTTTGTTTAGCAGATTTACTTTCTTTAATTTCACGTTCCTACCTAAAAACGACTATAGAAATATGGCTAGTTGATCTATAAAGCGATGTCTCAAAAAATGAATCACACGACTTGCATTGCATTTTTTGTTTTTTGCATATAGGAGGTAGCATAATTGATACAGAAAATATTGAATTAATAAATATGTACAAAAATATTCTCAGCAGTAGCAACATATAACGATTAACGGTCTTAATGATTTCGTGCTATATGATCATGAGCTAGAATACTAAGGGTTTGTTTAATAAAGTTAAATATTAGAATAAAGTTAAATATTAAGAAGAATGGTTGTAAGGGTAGGAATGCTCAGCGTGGCGCATGCGTAGTTTTGTTTTGAACTGATACTTGGGAAGGGCTCAAATCGTCTGAGTGTGCCAAAGCATTATCTGTAAAAGAAAACAATGTTCTATCTCTTTAATTTTTAGCAATGTGTTAAAATCTTTTTAGCGTTTCTTTTATGAGTAAAACTGAAATTTGATTGCTCGAGGACTAAAAACAAAAAATTGTCAATTATATATATATATATATATATATATTATATATAACATATATAATATATATATATTTAAATTTATAATTTTTTCTAATGACATACTTTCAATCTGCGTAAAAATTTGGTGTCATCTCTGTCTTTTTCGACCAAACAAAATATAGTTATAATAATATGAAAAAAACATTCGATAGCAATTGATTAAGAAAACAGAAAACGAACGAATTATTACTGACAGAAATGTAGTCATATAGTAGACTGAAAAATACCCAGATTAATTCGCGGTAAAAATTTAAAGTATTTGGGTGTTTTCAATTATCATCCATCTATTTTGATTAAAATTACATAAAGTAAACAAAATTCACATTAAAAAAATAGTTAGTCGAAAAAATAAAACCATGGAAAATATCCAGACTGATAAGGAAAAGCACTAAATATTTGCTATTCATTTTTTAATTTTCATTAGAACACAATTGCACCTAAATTCATCACCCAAATTCCTTTCTAACTAAATTTAAAGTTAGAGAAAAAGTAGAAGTTTCATTACTTCTGTTCCATGTAGGCAGACGATACCGTGCTACCTATAATTAAAATCTCAGTGTCCAGAAAGTGAAAAGAAGTGAAGTGTTTTTTATATTATTATTCCAAAGTTGTTTTTGAGAAATGGGCAGACGATAATGCAGCAGTGAGCTGCGAGTGAGTGTTATTCTTTTAATAAAGTGATTTTTAATATAATCAGTGCCTATGGAATAATTTGTGTAATGTGTGCATTTAATTTTACATGGTCCGACGTTCCGGGAGGTGAAAATAATTATGTGAGTGAATAAGCATCGAATTTGAAATATGTGCTGATGTTATGTTAAGAGTTCTATTAAAGATCTGTCCAACGTTGAACACGAGAGTCTTCGAATAATATTCTGCTTAAATTAGTGAAGTGTTGTGCTCAACTAATGGAAGTGTTGTGTTTAAGAAGATATTGTTTTAAGAGTTAATGAATATTTTGACAAAAAATGTTTTTGATACCGATCGCTGGAAATTTTTTTTTTTTTTTTTTTGGAACTATGCTTTTTGGAAGCAGTCAGAAGTTTAGATGCTGCTCTTCATATTTCGTGAAAATTTTCTTTGAAATGACTTTGTCAATTAAAATTAAAGAAGTCATATGTTGGTTAAATCTGAAGATGAACTGTTTAAATTATTGTGTGATTAAGATATGCACAAATGAGTTGGCTTTTTGTATATTCAGTGGACTTTTTGCATATTGAGAGAATAAAGTTTTCAGTCTGTTTTTGTGGGATATGATAAGAGGAACTGTGCTGATTTTTTTTTAAATTATTGCCTCCAGAGAGACAGTGCTGGTTTTATTTTATTAGTGGGAAGAACGACGAGAAGACCTGAGTATGGTCCGCGTCCTAGACATTGGTGTTTATGCATTTTTTTCGTGAATGTCATGGTGCAGCAAGTGAAATGTGTGGGCAGTATGAAAGTTTGATTGTCCTGAATGCTCACAAGAACCTTTCAGCTTTGTTTTTCTTGAACTGTGCTCTACATAGCCTATGACGACTTTTCCCAGTTGGACTTCTTGCTGTGATGCCTTATGGTGCCTGAAAGGACTTCATCCTGATGAGTTTTTGTTTGATCATGAACTGTGATCTACAGTGCTTGAAATGAGTTTATGAATGAGCTTTCGTTTCAAGAAATCATGGACTTAGTTGTGACAGACTGTATCCTGCATACCTTCAAGAGCTCTGATAAACTGGGAATCTACTTGGCCATGACGCTATTGCATATTTTCTCGACAGAACTATCGGTTCTGGTACTTTGTGTGATGGAGGACTTCTGCAGTAAAAGTGAAATTTTAAAATTCTTTTTATTGAAAATGAAATTATTTTCTTTAATTTAATAGAAAATAATTAAATGGTTAAAATTTTAAGTAGTTTATGTGAAAAATATTATATAGAGATATTTATTAAAAATGAAGTGTTAAAACCTTAATAGTTTTGCTATATTTTTAAATTTAAACTGTTAAATTTAATTTTGAAGTTTAAGTATAATGAAGTTAAAATTGTTACATCTATCTATCTATATATATTTTTTAATTAACAGGCCTGCATTTGAGGATTTTCGAAAAATATAAGATTTGAGAGTATATTTGAACTTTGTATAAAGTGTGTAATGTTTTAATACTCTTTTATATATTTAAAATTTTTAATAAATTTAAAATTTTTAAAAAACTTTTAAATGGTAGGAAATCAGTTTTTGGTGCTATCTACGGGCGGAGATTTATGAATTATTAATGAAAGTTTATAGATATTTTTGAGTAATTTAATATTTTAAATTTTGTTTTGTGACATGGCTCCAGAGGTTTACTTGATCTTGCTGATTTCCTGGAGTTTATGTCCTATTCTTTTTAGTTTAAAAGTTTGGTATTTTTATATATATATAATATTAAAGTTTAGCATATTATGTTTTAAAAAATCAAATATATTTTTTTCAGTATGAGAGGTTTCTTGATTATTAGTGTTAGATTTAGGGAAACATGATCTCACGAAAATTTTGGTATATTAAGTACAGAATATTCTAAATAAATTTGAATTTTTATTTACTGAATGAATTTTATTATTTACTTTACACCAGTCATTGATTTAGTGCATATAATCTATAATCGGAGATAAATATTTCTTTTCTTTTTCTGAGTTCTCATAAAAATAATAATTTTTGTAATATGTTTTAGAGATTTTTTTTTTGAGTTTTAGAGTTTATTTAGAGTTTTAGAGTTGGTTTAAAGTTTAAGAGTTGTTTGAGAGTTGATTTAAAGTTTGAGAGTTGTTTTAGAGTTGATTTAGAGTTTTAGAGTTGTTTAGAGTTGATTTAGAGTGTTAGAGTTGAGTTAGAGTTTTAGAGTTGTTTTAGAGTTTAAGAGATGATTTAGAGTTTTAGAGTTGATTTAGAGTTTAAGAGATGGTTTAGAGTTTTAGAGTTGATTTAGAGTTTTAGCGTTGATTTAGAGTTTTAGCGTTGATTTAGAGTTTAAGAGTTGGTTTAGAGTTTTAGAGTTGATTTAGAGTTTTAGAGTTGATTTAGAGTTTAAGAGATGATTTAGAGTTTGAGAGTTGATTTAGAGTTTGAGAGTTGATGTAGAGTTTAAGAGTTGATGTAGAGTTTAAGAGTTGATTTAGAGTTTTAGAGTTGTTTCAGAGTTTTAGAGCCATGGAAGAGATCCACCATTTTAAGTGTTAGGATTTTTTGCAGTTGTTTAGTGTCATGTCTGCTCAGTGCTAATTTGAGAAATAATTTTTAAAGTTGACTTTTGTTAATTGAAAGTTGAAAGTTGATCATGTGTAAGGCTAAAAATTCAACTCTTTTGATGAAGGAGTCTTTGAAGATCGGATCCATTTTTTGATTGAGTTGATGGATCTTTTTGCGGATCTTTTTTTTTTTTCTGATATTGAGTTTAAGCAATTGTGAAATGTTGAAATAGATATGGAAATAAATTAATAAAGTTTTTGTTATATTAATGTAATAGAACATATTTAAATATTTTGTGTTAGATTCAACAGTAGGATTGCATTTTTTTGAAGTTGTTAGAATTGTCTCCTGAATGTGAAAGGGACATCTTTCAGCTGGCTTGTCAAGTTTTCTAAGTGTGTTAGACTTGGTCAGATAAAATTCAACTCCAGTGAATATAAGAGCAATAGTTTGGGGGAACCATGTTATAGTGTAAGAGCGAATGAACCCTATGGGCTAAACTTGGTTTAGTTGGAGGTTTTTAGTATGTGATGGACTCTCATGGAATAGCTTGTTTTCAATTCTTGGGCCGAATTTTTGGATATTTAATGGAGATTTTTCGGAATGAAAATTTTTGTTTTGAAAACTGATGTTAAATTTGCAAAATGTTTCTGTGTTTAGTGGAGGGGGATTGATTTCAGATGTTAACTTTGCTCCTCTCTGAGTGACAGAAACAATCATGTGATAGTATATTCAGTCAGCTGTGTAGTGTCAGCCGGCTTGTGAGGAGAGTCTAATTTTTGTGAAAGTGTTTTTGTACTGGTGTACTATTTCTCGGCAATAAGGAGTTTCTATGGTCTTAGTGTCAACATTGGTTGATCTGTCCTAATATGTTAAGTATGGCAACAATAGTTTATTATTTGAGGTTTATTTGTGATTCTCTGGATTCAAATAATCTGTATCCGTGCTACAACTCTTGCCTATGTGATTTTGTGTTTTTCGAGAAAGTGAGGTATGAAGACCTAGGAGTTTGTATGTTGTAAAAATGAGATTTGTTTACCTTTGAATTTAATAATGGAGTTCCACTATTCTTAAATTTTATAATTGAATATTAATGATTTTTGATCTTTTTATTCAATATGTGAAAATAATATTTTTATATTGTTTAAAATAGTTAATTGTGTAAGATATATTATTAATGTATATGATAATTGAAATTTCTTCCTGTTATGGACTTTGAAGATTGTTTAATGAATATTACAATATTGAAAAAGTTTAATAAGTGTAAGACATTGACATGCTGTGTTCTTGATGAAATATATGTAGGGTTTTTTCAAGTGTGTATAAGGTATATAAAAGCAGTATATATCAATATTTTTGAATTTGTTTTAAAACCTAAGAGCCAGATCGAGTGGATTTTGTTGGTATGAGAGTAATTTTAAGAGACTACCTACCTGGTAAAAGTTGTTTTTTGATGTGTGTAAATATTATATAAATTTTTTATTTTGTGTATAAATATGTTTGAATATTTTGGGTGTTGGGCTGAGCTGGAACTTTGGCTAATTTTTATTGTTTATTCACGGTTATTGTGTCTTCTTTAAAGATTTATTAATATATTTGTAGTTAGTGTACAGGTGATTAAGTGCTGTTGAGATAATGGTCCTTTTTAAGATGTTATCCTTTTTTGTTCTAAATATGGACATCGTCAGGATGCACTAGTGTGTTAGGCTATCCTTAAGAGGATTAAAACTATAGTGGTGTATTTTAATATTCTTGTAGTCGCCTCTCCTTTTTAGATAAAAGTGTTAAGAGGGAGGTTTTGATAGGATTTAAAATCAGTAGGATACTAGCAGTTCTTATCACTTTTATCTCCTTTCTAATATTTCTGTTTAGCACTAAAGTTTAAATGATATTTAAAGCAAAGGCTAAAAAGTTTATTTATCAATTGTTAAAAAATTAAATTTAAAGTTAAAGTTCTATTTAATTTAATCAATAATTGAAATTAATTGTAAGATTTGGTAAGTGGAGAATTGAAAAGGATAATGTAAAAATAGGAGATATAGTGTTGTTAGTAGAGGAAAATACACCAAACAATAAGTGGCCATTAGGCAGAATTATTGAAGTATATTACGGTAATGATGAGAAATTTCGCGTAGTCCAGGAAAAAACTCAGAATGGAATTTTTAAAAGATCGATTAGTAAACTGTGTATTTTCCTAAGCCTGAATACCATAGTACTTAAAAAAAAAGATAAAAAGATAAATATATATATGTGTGTGTGAGTGTTATATTGTTTTTTCTTTCAATTTTTATGTTTGAGTAAATATATATACTGACCTTTTGTATTTATTTGTGTAATTAGTGTACTTAGTAAAAAAAGAGTTATTATTGAATGTGAAACATGTCAATGGGGGCCGGTATGTTCCATGTAGGCAGACGATACCGTGCTACCTATAATTAAAATCTCAGTGTCCAGAAAGTGAAAAGAAGTGAAGTGTTTTTTATATTATTATTCCAAAGTTGTTTTTGAGAAATGGGCAGACGATAATGCAGCAGTGAGCTGCGAGTGAGTGTTATTCTTTTAATAAAGTGATTTTTAATATAATCAGTGCCTATGGAATAATTTGTGTAATGTGTGCATTTAATTTTACAACTTCAATCAGCATATCTTAAAATTTTCACCCCAAAGTAAAAATTTTTCGACAATACGGCAAAAATCTCGATATTTCGAAGTCAAAGTGTACGAAAAAAATTCGGAACATTATGATTTTTGATCAAAATATGAAGGTTTTATATAATATTAACATCTCTGGAATATGTGTCAAAGTATTTTTTTGTATATCGAAGTTTTTGAGTTCACAGTATTCGACAAATCAAAGTTTATCTGTATAGTTTTATCAAAAAAGAAAATCTGAAATATTTATTACTAAGAATAAATTTATATAAGTTTTCTTTGTTCAAAATTGTTTTTTTCCCTTCTAATAAAAAATTACAATTAAAAAAAATCCAATTCATAAGCTTTTACAATTTAATATATACAGTCCCTGGCCAAATTATTAGACGCACTCCCTTTTCCTTGTGTCGAATCATATTACTAGCTTCATAGAAATATTACTGTGTGAATAACTGCAATTAATTATGTACATCATTTGTATGATTATAATAAATAAAAAACATGCCTACTACTTTAAAACTCTTTCTTTTTACAAATTAAATGAAAAATGGCTGAAATTGCAAAATTTATAACTTGAAGCTCAAAAAAAGGTCAATGTTTTTTGGAGTCTCTTTTGGCGGCTATCAGTGCCTCTATTCTTCGCGGCATGCTGTTAATACAAAATTGAAGAGTTTCTTGTATGAGTGGGTGACGATTCCAGATAATGGATAATATTTTCCATGAGCTGGGTTTTGTTTGTTATGACTTTTTAGTCAATTCTCCACACCAATATAAAGAGGTTTTCAAAATCGGTTTATCCTAAAGCTAAAATGATGGTTTCCAAATGAAGAACCATTTGTATTTTTGCAAGGTAAAGCTTTTTTGTTACATAGCACGATCCGTCAAGATCTACTTTCAATAAAAATATCCCTGTGTTGAATTGCTCCCGGTAATTCGTCAGACATGAATACCATTGAAAATGTTTGGGAGCTAATAAAGAAAATCCTGGACAAAGAGCTCATAACGAGCAAAGCACAGCTCATAGAAAAACTTATGCTTGTCTGGAAACATCACTCACACATGCAAGAAACATTTCAATTTTATACTAACAGCATGCCATGAAGAATAGAGGCACTGATTGAAGCCAAAGGGGCCTCCAAAAAATATTGACATTTTTTTTAATTTCATGTTTTAAGTTTTACAATTTTAGCAATTGTTAATTTAATTTACAAAAAAAAAAAAAATTAAAGTCATTGGCATGCTTTTAATTTATTATAATCCTACAGATAATGTATATAATCAATTGTAACTATTGGCATAGTAATATCTCTATGAAACTTGCAATATGATTCGACACAAGAAAATATGAGTGCGTCTAATAATTTGGCCAGGGACTGTATATTGTTTTCGATGAGTACATTTTTCCGACTGACTTTTTTCTTTTTCCAATTTGGAAGTCCTCATAGGTAAATGTCATTTTCCCGACTAAACATACATTTTTCTTAAACATACATTTTTCACGAACAGGAATTTTTCCGACTGATTTTTTTGTTTTTCCAATTTGTAAGTCATTATAGTAAACAACTTTTTTCCGACTAGACGAACATTTTTTCCAATTTGCAAGTCCTTATAGGTAAATACCATTTTTAAGACTAAACGTACATTTTCCCTATCGGACGGGAATTTTTCCGACTGATATTTTCATTTTTCCAATTTCTAAATCTTTATATAACATAACATTTTTCCGACTAAACGGACATTTTCCCGACTGATTTTTTTCGTTTATACGTTTTTATAGATAAATACCATTTTTTTTCCCAACTAAACATACATTTTTCCTATCGAACGGGAATTTTTTCAACTGACTTTTTTGTTTTTCCAATTTGTAAGTCATTATAGTAAATAACATTTTTCCGACTAAACGAACATTTTTCCAATTTGTAAGTCCTTATAGGTAAATACCGTTTTTAAGACTAAACGTACATTTTCCCTATCGAACAGGAATTTTCCAACTGATCTTTTCATTTTTCCAATTTCTAAATCTTTATACAACATAACATTTTCCCGACTAAACTGACATTTTCCCGACTGATTTTTTTCGTTTTTCCTATTTAAAGAGCCCCACCAGTGGCCGAGAGGTTCGGACCTCTCAACTGGTAGACGGCAGGTGCTGGGTTCGAACTCAATCGCGGCTGTCGGCCTAACCGTTCGGAGTTTTCCGTGGTTTTCTTCGAACCTTGCGTAAATACGGGTTATGTTCCCTTAGAAAGACCCCCACGGAGGGCATTCCCCCTGGTCCTATATCCCATTAGCGTAGATAATCGGACGACAAAAATCAACCAATCAACCAACCTATTTGAAGATTTTATAGATAAATATCATTTTTTTTATCCAACTAAGTATATTGTTTTACCGTTAAACACGAAATTTTCCGACTGATTTTTTCGAGGGGCGGTGCCACACCCCCCATACCCACCCGGGATTTACGCCCCTGGTCTCTTCACTTAATATTGTTTTCCTTTCCGAACAAGTTGCATTTTGCGGCTCAGAAGAGATTTAAGAACAATTGGAGTCTCTTCACTTGACCCTGATTCCTTTACCGAACAAGTTTCATTTTGTGGCTCAGAAGTAATTGAAGAACAGTTTGAGTCTCTTCACTTAATATTATATCCCTTTTTGTACAACTTTCATTTTGTGACTCAGAAGAGTTTTAAGAACAGTTGGAGTCGTTTCACTTGACCCTGATTCCTTTTCCGAACAAGTTTCATTTTGTGGCTCAGAAGTAATTAAAGTACAGTTTGAGTCTCTTCACTTAATATTGTTTTCCTTTCCGAAAAAGTTTCATTTTGTGGCTCAGAAGAGATTTAAGAACAGTTGGAGTCTCTTCACTTGATCCTGATTCCTTTTCCGAACAAGTTTCATTTTGTGGCTCAGAAGTAATTTAAGAACAGTTTGAGTCTCTTCACTTAATATTGTTTTCCTTTCCGAACAAGTTTCATTTTGTGGCTCAAAAGAGATTTAAGAACAATTGGAGTCTCTTCATTTTGACTCTGATTCATCTTTCGTATAAGATTCATTTTCTGTCTGTGTTTAAAATATTTTTAATGATTACTTCAGTATTTAATTTCTCATAAAATTTTAAGTATTCATCTACTGCTCCATATTAACACAAATACATTTCTAAACGGAATTTATTTTCAAATGTAAGAGTTCAGATAATATCCTCTTCAAACCTAATGTATGTTATTTGAATACACATCTTTGTATATATATCTTTTAATTAGATAAATATTGTTAAAAAAATGAGAAATTGAAGCAAGTAGAGATAACAGATAGCAAAACTAAACAGAAATTTTTTTCTTATATATATTTTTGTGCGTTAAGATAACATTCATAATAAAGAAATTATTAAATATATACTTATTTTATATTTTTAAATGTTATTACAGCATCAAAAGTAAAATCAAATTAAGTACAATTTTTTACAACCCCAAAAAATTGTGAAAAATTGTAATTTTGAGTCCCCGTATATCATCAAATTTTGTATACAAAAAATAATATTTAATCTTTTTCGCTGTTTGATCTTTCTTCGTTGTAATTTTTTATACATAAATTCATAACTAAAATTCTAAAAAAAGTACATAAATAAACCCTGGGGCCTAAGGAAGTTATTTTGAATATGTTACAAAAATCTTCAGTTATAGGTTAAAGATGTTTGTTTTAAAAGAAAATTTCATTTAATAGACCATTATTGAATCTTGCATGAGTTTTCTTGAATAATAATAAATCGATAATTTCGGAATTTCAAAATATTTTCTTATATGTTATTAAAGAAATAAAATAGATTGGGATTAACCGATGTGATAAAAAAATAAATTAAACCTGAGGACCTTGCTTTAATAATAGTTAAAATACAAAAGTTGGAATATGACTAACAAGATTGTGAGTCCCCCTGTGACGGTGTAATATTTTAATTATTATATATAATTAATTATTCCACAAATTGAGAAAAATCACTTTTTACTGACATAATTAATTAAAAATTCCTTTAATTTTAAAAGCCTGGTCATTATCTCGTTTCTATTAAATAAAAATTATTCTTTTAAAAACTCATCAAATCTTTGCAGACATTTAAAAAAATCTTTAACAAAAAATTCGATTTCCGTGTCTTAAAACGTTAATTAGAATAATTACAAATTTTTCTTTCTGTGCAAAATTAAATTAAAAGAATGTCCTTTACCATATACCTTTTTTCAGCTTAATCTAAACTTTTTAGCTCACAGTTGTAGCTCCCTAATTATGTAAACATTAATTATGTAAATGTTTACATTAAAAATATTCTCATGCATATATGCCTTTCCTGGACTTATTAACCCTTTACACTCGAGAAATTACTCTCACTCACTAGTGTTATGAGGTGTTCCAAATTGAGACTGCAAATGCTTTGGACACTACTAATAACTTACGCTTTATTTCTCCCTTTTTTAATCATAGATTATTTGGCCATTAAATAAGGCGAATAAATATAAATTTAAAATACTGTCCAGAGCATTTAAAACACCCATTTACGTGGTACACTAGTGGTTAGTGAAAATCACCTCTCGAATGCAAAGGGTTAATAAAAGCAATTCTAACATCAAGCACTTCGCATCGAATGTGCGATGTGCGAGGGAATTTAACTACGGCAATAAATAAATTGATGGATTGAAATTCAGAATTAACATTAAAATAAGTTATATCTTAGGTTATAATACAGAAATAGGCTCGTTGTTTCACTTGTAACTTGAATTACAAAACTGTTCATGACTTTTGTGATGATATCATGTTATTCACTTTTTGACTCTGTTATTTACTTTCTGACTCTGTTTTATGCAACACCTCGTGCCGTTAGTTCCTTCTATTGTAACACTATCTTTTCTGGCTCTGCTATGTTTTCTCTAACAATGTGATAATATTCATTTTTCTGGTTATGTGTTATTCATCTATACTCAGGATGTCTGTCTTCGGATATAAAATTAATTCGATGTTCACTTTCTCAGTTTTCTTTAGTTTTTGATGACTTCATAAAATGTATTTGAGTTTGATTCTGCTATAGAATCTAAATATTCTCCAAACACTCAACGCCAATTCATAACGAAACATTTTCTGAACTGTAACTTCAATAAGAAATATCTTTCAGGAAATATGCCCTATGAAAGTAGATTAAGATTTTTTAGTCTACAATGAAGAATGGATTTCAGATAAACAATTTTGCTGCTAAATTTTCCGGAAGTACTAATTAAATTCTGCTACATGACATGCATGCTATTTATTTAAATCACTTATTAATCCAAATCTACATTCTTTTTTATTTCTTTTCAAGAAAAAATTTGTTATAAGTGTTAAATTAATAATATTTTTTTTTCTTTTTTTTTTACCAGGCTTCTTAGAGACGACAACAATTATGAAGTCACATATAAGAAAACCGACATTGAAGCTTCTAAGGTACTAACTATCAAAGTCATTTTTATTAATTGTGAATTGTGTGGCTAAATTAGATTTTTATCGTTTAAATAAAACAATAAAAAATTCAGATCTTATGCTGATTAAAAAAATAAACCTCTATTTATTACGTGGGTTATCACATTGCTAACTAAGCGTAAAACAAACAGAGTGAAAAATATCCAAGCCGGGAATTAAACTTGTAATCCTCGGATTAGCGTTTCAAACTCTTTTCCATTGGGATATCATCCTCCTATGCCGATATCCAGATTAACCATTTTTGGTGAGGACAAATTCTGTTCGTAAAATGAGAAATTGTTGACTGACACCGGAATTTGCAAAATACTATTTTAGAAATTAAGAACCCCCTGATTTAAACTGTCATTGTAAAATTAAATTTTACTAAAATATTATTGGTGACGTTTGTAAATTTGGAATTAAAATTAGATGTGCCCGGAGTAGACGCACTGCGCTGGAAAGGGTTAACATTTTTCATTCACATATGTTGCTAAGATTGTAACAGCAGCAGAAGACCGAAGAAGAACAACATGCAATTATTCAATTTTTATAAAGTAATGACGTGAAACCTGTAGATGACCACAGGAAAACGCTGGTATGGAAAGGATGGCCACTTTAAGAACTCAGCTTGCGCTTTAGAGTGATAGTGCAATCTCGAGGGGAAAAATAGAGATTTACCGCTTATAATCTTATGTATTTTTATGTATTTAGTTGATGCCGCAGCTGCTGTAGATTTTTTTTCTTTTAAAAAACATCAGTTTATCTCATAGTTGGAATACTTCCTGAATTTATCTTTCTCTTTTTATATTTTATTCATTTAAAATATATATCTGCTAGATTTGGAATCTTAATTACATACTGATTTTTAAACAAACAAACGAAAAAAATTGATATTTATAAGAATAGCACCTAGATTTTTACTCGACGAGTCGGCTTAATATTTACTCTATTGATTATATTCCCAATTCAACGTTAAGAAAGTGAGTACACAAAGAAGACATTTCTCCGAAAACTGAGTCGAATGTTTGAGAATTGAGCACTTTGTGGCAAATTTCAGTCTGTTTAAATTGAAAAAAAAACACCACTATTTTGTGACAAAATACTAAATATCAACTGCTGTCAAAATTACCAATGCATTGTATGTTTCCATAATAAAAATTTTTGAAACAAAAATCTAAAATTGTATGAAATTTTCTCGGATATGGATTTTATTTTCCTATTACGAAACATAAAAAATTCAAATAATGCTAAAAATTTTTTGCGCATTTAATCGCGCCCCATCTTAGTCTGTTACTGGCAATAGTTGGTGATCTCTAATTCATCTAATGAGAAAATATTTTAGATTGTTTTTATGTACATTAGACAAACAACGGCTGTTTATGAATGACTATGCGGAAACGAAGCTAATAGTATCCGTATTGCATAATAATGTTATGTATATATATTTAATCGAAAGAATAAAATTAGCATGTACCGCCTATTGTGTTAAATAATGTGGAATTGAAAAGAAATTGAATAGAATAAATAAAAAAATATTATTAACAGTAAAATAAATTCGAGTTTAAGACAAAATACTTATATGTTACATGTTTTAAAATATATATATTTTAAAAATTTGATTCGAAGTCTCTATATAAATAATTGATAAATGTGCATTATACATCTCCACATGCACATATATGTACATTTTAAACTTATAGATATGTTTATAATATCCCCAGACATCAAGCATACAATATTACATTCGTATGTGCTGAGTTACAAACAAAATTGCTTTACGAAAAGTTTCAAAATGTGATCTTAAAGAATTTAATTTTAAAACTCGTGAAATATACGGAAAAATATTTAGCATGTTTCTTTCTATGAATGAAAATGGACCAAAAATGAATTTTTCAATATCCGAAAACTTTGCTCGTAAGATATAGACAGAATCGAATGGGAATGCTACGGAATTAAAATGAAAAATTTACATATTGTCACTTTGGGATAGGAAAGCAAAACAGAAAAGCAAGAATGTGTTATCAAAAATGAATTTTACAAAATATGAAATGTTCTTTTCACTGTTGGAAATGTGTTTTCATTTTAAAATATTGCTTTGATATGTAGGAACGGTAATTACGTATAGTTTTAAATCAAAAGAGAATAAGTTTATGCTAATTGTTTTCCTAAATCTTCTGAATTTAAAATTGTTGTTTTAAAATGAAATAGAATGAATTCGAATTTAAATCGAGCAGTGTGAGTTATTCCGTAGTTAGATATTTATCTGCGCTTTTTTTATTGATACAATAAGCTGTGTTTTTTATTTGATTTGCTTCAGTCTAATTAGTGATTAATTCAGTCATTTTAGTCTAATTCAGTCTAACAACAGTGATCTTTGATACAATTTTTAGTAGCATAATAAAATTCCTTTTGTAATCATATTTATTTTTAGAACTCCTTTAAATAAATAAAATATTCAGTTTTATTAAACTTGCCCCTCTTTGTATTACATCTTGTTATAAATCTAATTTTGATATATTGCTCTTATATCTTGTCCTCTGGTAAATAATAGATTCTAATTTAATTAAACTTTTTAAGGAACTTTTTTGTAAGTCCATATCAAGGATTTTTATCGTTAATTTCATTTTGGAAACTTTTGGTCTAAATATATTGAAAAATTTTGTTCTAAATAAGAAACATTTACTTGTTATTATAATATTTCATAATTTTTAATCTTGTAGATTAGCGGTATCAAACTTATAGGTCCACTCATGAGTTTCGGCGATTATTTTGGTGGGTAGCGAAGTGATCGACCTTTACTACAAAAATATATCTTTTATTTCATATATTGAGAAAATGTAACAAATACAATATTTTCAACATGAAAGCTATTTAAATTTCGTGAGAAGACAATGCTTTTTTAAATAGTCAATAAATAATATGTTATTCTTTTTCGTTCTGAAGTTTTTCAAAAATCGCGAAATCATTATGGCAATCTTGGAAAATTCCTTAATTTCCTTCTTGATAAACATAGGAGCAGAATATCCAGAAAAATCTAAATCAGCTTTGAGGTCCTTGATGTGGTATAGCAGAAGAAACGTGTGTGGATGGACTTTTCTACATTACTATTTTTTTGAAAAATCGGAAACATACTGCGTTTAGAAAGTGACTTGTGATTAAAATTAAACAGTTTTAACTTTGATATAGATGCCTTCATCGATAAACAGCAGTGCTAGAAATCTCACTGATTGCAAAATTGAATTTCATACATAATTAAATATTATTTCATTATGTTTTTTTGTTTTAATTTAACTCCATTTACACATATTGGGATTACCTATTCTTAATTTTGTTGATAGTGCATCCTTCGTACGAAAATTTGCATGTTTTATAGGATAAACGCATAGAGGTCAAACAAAATTTCCATACTGATATTATATAGAACCTCTTGTTAAATGGATCCTTTTTTTGGTACGCGACCTACTTTTAATACTTAAAAGTAGGTCGCGTACCATTTAAATTTGGGAATAGCTAGACCATGAAGCGCTTTAAAATATATAACTTTTTTATTTTCCTGTATAAAATCCTTGAATAGAAAAGAGAAAGTACTGCGCATGTCAGTTCATAATATGATAGTTTAATAATATGATAGTATGTCAGTTCATGATATTAAAACTGCAAGTTAGCTTTCATCAGTCAGGATTTCTGCATCCTGCTATTGAAACTGGTACTCACTTCTGTCTACAAGATGATTCAATGTAAAATATATATTGTTTGGGTACTACTAGGTTATCCTGTCGACCAAAACATTATCGCCAAACTATAAGATTAAATGCCAATAATGGATGATCGTGAATGTCACATTTAATGACATTAAATACGACTCACGTGTTTAAAATGTCATTAAGTGATTTTAATTTCGATTTTTTATTAATATTTTTATTAATATTCCACTAATTATTTGTTTTTTCGTCATTTAAAGTAAAAATTATGTCAGTATGTATAATTTGGCTATTAGTTTGGCGATTTGTATAATTTGGCGAAATTGGTCGACGGGATAACAGAGAAGTACCATTGTTTGTAACCCATTAGTGCAATTCTCACATTTTGAGAATATTTATTTAAAATTACTGAAAAATATCCTATCCAATAAGAAATGCTGCAAAAATTCTAGGTAGATTCTCCGCACAGTACAAGGAAACAGAATCTGAATAACATGGGCATGATAACATCCCGTGTGTGAAAAAAAAAAATGTCACACGAACATTTTCAATGCCCTGTTCGATGAACAGATAGCATTTACAAAGGCTGTTTTTTTAAACGTTGTTTTCATAAAACACCATCTTGCATCGTAAGTACAGGAAGAAAAAGGGAATTTCTTAAGTACAGTAACTGTTTGTAATTCTTTTTTTACATTTTACTTAAGTTTTAAGTACAGGATGGTTTATTTCTTTAAAATTTTCAAAGGAGAATATAAAAACACCGGACGCGGTTGAAAATAATGCAATCACCATTATTGAGCTCTCTAAATGGGATTCGATTGGAATGTGTAATGTTCGTTCTATAGCCGGGAATTTGGGTTTGCCTTACACAACACTTGAGGAGGAAAGAGGAGGAACTATAGAAAAACGCGTAAAATTTCTACTGGTTATTTACGTGCTGTTGTAAATCATTCTGTGACGTGACACGTCACACTGTGACGTATTTGTTTTCTTGCAGAAATTTTTGAATATTTTCTACAATCAGACCATTTTAAAGCAAACTTAAAAACTACCGTGACTTATTAATGATTCTGCATTTTAAATTTCGTTAAGTATCTTTTACATTTTTAGAAATTGAAAAATTGATTTATATATCTGTTATTTTTTTTCTCAGATTTTCAAAATACTCGGAATTTAGGATTTTATTTAAATAATTTGATATGAACATTTTTAATTTGATTAAAATAAGTATTAAAATAGGTAATAATAATTGAACTCACTAAATACAATTATACATCTTTTTCGTTTAATTTATAATAGCAAAGTTTTGTTAAAAGATCCGTTGCAATTATTAATTAAAATTAAGTGATATAAAAAAGCCCTTAATAAGGATATTGTGTTATATCACAATGGTGTTTCCAATTAAAAGAAAACAAAGCTAAAAATGTACTTCATTTTTAGTAAATATATAGCCCTATGAATTTTATTGCCTTCAATCAAATATCTTACATCCATTTTAGACCTTTTTTTCAGATTACAAAAAGAAAAGAAAATGCAGTCTCCTATTAGCCAATTTTCCTATTATATATAAACTTTCCTGTCTAAAGCAACAACTTAAAAAAGAAAAAAAAGTGTTTTTTTGTGATAATTACTTCAATATTCTTCCTTATCCTAATTCATTGCATGGAAAGCTTCATTACAGTATTTTGCTGTAAACAGTAGTTGACGTCTTTCGTTTCAGAAATTACTTTTCTAATTAGATTAGTTTTGGAGCTGCCAATCTGATTGCTTTTACACAAAAGGGAATATTTTGTCCTTCATGGATCACAGAAAGCGAATTTTTCATTGCCAGTGAACAGAAAAGACGGCCAACTGTTTGAAGCATTTGATCTCTATCAACAAGTTGATAATATAGTTAAAGACCGCAAAATATGAATGAAATATATTAAAATCCACTTCCAAATATTTCTTTAAGAATTTTTTACGAGTCAAAAAGATATTTTTTTCATTTTACTTTACAAAAAGCTTAAAAAAGTTTTATTTTTTTATTTGTATCGTATATAAAATTACATTCTTCGAAAAGAAAAGAAAAAAAAATATTTAAAACAATAAGTTTCATATTGTTTATTGTTTTGTATTGTTTATTATTTATATTTTGTTGTTAATATTTTTATTATTTTGTTAAATTATTTTCTTTAAAAAATTAAAAGAATATTTGAAACAATAGAAGAATTTTTAAAAAAATATATTCAGTGTTAATTTTCATTACTAATGAACTGGTAAAGAAGATCAGTTGTTTGAAACGACTGATCTTCATCCACAGGTTAATACTATCCCTAAAGTAAGGAGAATTTAAAAGGAATATAAAGCATTAAAATTCTCTTATCGGTATTTCTTTAAGAAATTTGAATTTGTCACATGGAATATTTTTCATTTTATTAAAAAAAATGCTTTGTAAAACGAAAAAAAAGTTATATTTGTTTTTTATTTTTAACAGATATTAAATTATTTTCTTTTAAAAGTTAAAAATTATTTACTACAATAAAAGAATTTTTAACAAACGAATGTTGAAACAAAATTATTGATTTTTTTCTCATTTATTATTTAAGTGAGATATGAAGTTTAACTTCTTTTTTTATACATACCAAGATAGATTTGAGCACTTTTTAATAGTAAGTAGATATTTTCTGATATCTGCTCTATTAAAGAGATGTAAGTCGATAAATTAAAATAAAATTTAATTTCTTCTGTTTTTCGACAGATTTTAAGGCTTTTTGCCCCGTTGTGTATCGTTTCAAAGGATCTTTTGTAATATTTGTCAAATTATATTCCGTAAAAAAATGTCTGACTGTTGTGAAACATTATTACATAGAAAAATATTGCATTTAGTTTACTGAAATATAAATAAATTAGCTTTGATTTAATTCTGCCATGAGAATTACATAAAATTAGCTAATTTAATGCTAACTTAATATAAATAGACTGATACTTTTCATTATGTCTTGAATATTTAAAGTTCAATTTCGCTTTTATTAGTTTACACTAAGTAAATTTCGGCTTAAAGCAATCTTAAAATATAATTTAACCTATTAATTACTTTAAATTACTTACTCGAAATTTAATATAATTTGAACTTTTAATAGTGCACTTATACCTTGATTTATCGTATATTATTTTCTGTATTAACTTAATTCATCTTTAATTTTATCAATATAGCACGAAATATTTTAAAAATTGTTATACATACTTAATTTACTTTAAAAATACAAATTTTGAAATTTAAAAGCTAAGAATATATTTAATATATGTAGTGATATTATGGGTTAACTACATTTGAGCGCATTTTTATTTTTCTTCGTCTTATATATATTTTTTAAGAATCGCTATATGTATATAAAAATTCAATATTTGACACATTCGTGATTAAATCTGTTAGAATGTTTTAATTAAGTTAAGTTATTGAATATAGAGTAAATTTAAAGAAGTTTAAGTTTTATTGAAATTAATAGTACATCATAACGGCATATTTATTAAATCTGAAATTTCATTTATCGTCAAGATCTAGGATAATCACTAAATAATATTTAATTGCATATTTAATATCTAATTCAGACTGCATAATTTTCAATTTCCGAATTTAAATTATTGAATATTTAATGATGTTTAACGTTTGAATTTATTTTCTAAAATTAATGTAATTTTTAAAATTTAGCCAAAAATTTAAAAGCAGGCATTATTCTAAATCAAATAATATTTTATCTCATAAAATTATTTAATTATGAAGTTATTCTATGATAATAATTTTAAAAGATATAAAAGTATCTTTTAGACAACGAAAAATGCAATTCAATTTTTTTGCATTTGATTCATTAATGTAGCATTTAATATTTTATAATAACGAGGTAGAACCCGTCGAAATTCAACGAAAGAAAATTTTTAATAAGAAACTGTTTCATTGATTTATAATGAATCTACAAAACTAGTTACAGTAAAAAATACATCCTATCTTATATTGGCCAATCTAACTCTCAACAAATATTATTTTAAGCTAAAATTAACAAAAAATTATAAAACTCAATTATCCAAATTATTAAGCAAAATAAAACGGAAATTCACCGGATTTTATAACAGACGATAGTTTTAAAATAATATATGCATTATAATTTCTTTCTTTTTTTCCTTTTTCTTTTTCCTTTTTTTTTTTTCAATTTTAAGCGAAAATTGAGTGATTCTGAATTACAAAATTGGCACTAAAAATCACTAAAAAAATTTATATCACAAAAATAAATTGAGATACAGCTTTGAAACAAATTGCATTTAAAAGTAATTTTTTTTCTCTATACAATGGTGTAAAAATTTAAAATGTACGATGTTTAGAAGTGCAAAATTTGCAGTATCGAAAATTGCAAAACCGAAATTGCATAGGAAAATGATGCACATTTTAATTTTAATCTTTCTTTTCAATTTTAAGAGAAAATGGAGTGATTCTGTTGCCACAATTACAAAATTGATACTAAAAACTACAAAAAAATAAATAAATAAATAAATAAATAAATAAATAAAAAAATTCATATTTCAAAAATAATTGAGATACAGCTTTCAAACAAATTGCATTTAAAAATAAATTTTTTTCTCTATACGACAGTGTAAAAATTTAAAATATGCGATGTTTAAAAGTGTAAAATTTGCTGTAGTGAAAATTGCAAGACCGAAATTGCAGGGGAAAGTGTTGCCATTCACAAAATGACGTACGCGTTACGCACAGATACGTTTGGCCTTTACAAAATAGATAAAATAATAAATACTTAATAAGTATTTACTTATTTGTTTTTGTAGGAATGTAAAAGTTATATGTTTCAGAAATTTTCGTGCAAAAAGAAAAAAAAAGTTTTTCTTTCAACGTAATTAATATTTTTTATTTCTGTTATTTGCTTCATATCAATTTGGATCTTTCATATTGTAAAGGGGTATCTTAAAATTCTCTCAAAAAGTAATTTTCATAGAAAATACAGGTCCATAAATAAAAATTGTAATTTCTTTATTGATGTACAGAGTTTACAGCATAGGAATTAGTATGGAATGTTATATCTGGTAAATGGTCTCAATGCGTATCCCAAAAGTAGGGTTGTCGAAAGGTCTAGTGTGCCCGAAAATTCATACAAATATAATTTTTGTGCCATTTGTGCCTAAAGTTTTTGTGAAAAAATTGCAAAATATAGATGGGAATAACGCGATTTGGGGTTTGAAGAGGACGGGGAGATAATGTCATTGAGTCCGAGTAGGAATTCAATTACAATCAGTCGGGGTTACTTAGATCGACCTTTACGAAACATTGATCCATTCTGTGTTGGTGGAATTTTAACCATTTATTTCCAAAGGCCTGCCAAACTCACATTAGTGCTGCTATGTGTATTTTGAGACCGAACCATTGCCATTAACTCAAGTGATACATTGTTAAAAAATTTGTGCTACTTTGAACCGAAATTTGGTGCTTAGTAGCTGCCACCATATGATGGTGAAATCTTGTTCCAAGATTTGGAACTTCGAATGAACCATAGTACCATTTTTTCAAATAATATGGTATACACTCGTTCCAAGATTTGGAGCTTCGATTGAACCATCCTATGGTGGCAGCTGGTAATAGCTGAGAACACCAAATATTGGTTCAAAGTAGCACGAAATTTTTAACAGTGTATAGCAAATTTAATCTTTTGTCTTGGCCCAATCGCTTGGCCCAAAGTTATCCTGATAGGTCAAAGTTACCCTGATTGACTGTACTTCAATAGACATTTCCTTATAGTACAATTTTTTCTTCTGGTGATCAAGATTAACCGCCTCGATCATGAAATTTAACGCTGTTGGACATTTTTGGGGGGCTATTTTTAAGTCTAAGAATTATATCAACAAGCACAAGACCACCTGCGCCTTAAAGGGGAAAATTGAGTTCTGTATCAGAGAAGTTTAACCACATTAATGCAAAATAGTCAGGAAAAAGTTTTCAACAAATGAACACATTATCTAATGAAAAAAAAAGATGCATTACCCTTTCAGCAAACTAAACCGATCGCTCGATTTTGGTTTTTATCACATACGACTGAGAAGCAAAAATACGAATGTATAAACCGCATGATCGTGCGGGATCTTTATTACGGGGTTAAAAGTAAAACGTATTTTACCAGAAAGTACAATTGAAGAGTACTGCGTGAAACAATTATTCATTTACCAATGGCTGCATATTTTCCATTTTTTAAATAAAAAATATAATTCGAAATTTACAAAAATTAAATTTCATTATATTTTAAATAGTATCATTCTTCAAGATATTACTTTTGTTTAAAGTATGATTTCTTTATATTGCAAATAATGGAAGGTTTTCATGTATATTTATCATTTAAAGAATTCTCAAGCAATTAAAATGTCTCTCTAAATACTTCCTATTATTTTTTAAAATCTGTCAGCTAAGTAAGGCGCACAAGAATTAAATTTTGTGACTCGATTCACAAAACATTTGAGATAACTTTCCCTAAAAGCATCCCTGACGAACTGTTCCGAACTCCTTTGAGTAATATAGTGTGCCACATTAGAGCATTTTAACTTGAATAATGCACTTTACTGTAAAATAAGCGTACAAGAAAACATTAAAATGAATAGGGAAGACTAGGGATCAACACGGAATGTCTTGGTAGAAAGTACAACCGATAAAATTTCTATATTTTACTTATAAGGTTTTTCACATATTTTTATGTATATACATTATTTTCTGAACGTGTAATAGTCTTAATTTTTGTAATTATATTTGAAAGAATGTGTTTATATAACTTGCTACAAGATTTAAGAAGATACATTCCACATCAAGATAATATTTCGCGCATCCCTCTGAAGTAATTTGGTAATAAAATAACACAAGGATAGGTGCCTTTTTTTTGTTTTATCATGTAGATGTTAATCATTTGTTCATATTGTACATAATTGGGACATAATCTCCTTCAATTTTAAAATGAAAGGATCCTAATATTTTTTACACTTCTCGCATATTTGAATAAATTATATATTGGCAATCTTATTCATAGCATTCTACCGTGTTTCTACCAACTCCAAACTTGGTGTTTATAGAACTTCTGTGATGTATCTGAAAAGGTTTTCCCTAGGTGTGTTTTTACAGCCGTCTCCTTAGCAAAGATTTTCTGAATGAAATATTTGTAGAAAACGGATGTAAGTAAATGTATTTGCATCAATAATTAATTGGAAATCGCTCAATTTAATCTCTTTACGGGTGATTGGAACGCGGCGAGGAATTGATGTAAAAATCTCTTGAAGGAATTTTATAAACTACTTTTTTACACTCGCGTTATATTATTGCATCATTTCCGTATACATTGTCTATTTTTAACCAAGTCTCTGCCACTGCTTTCTCGTTTTTGAAATAGCGCATCAAAATATTATGATAACGCAAGTTCTTCACGTCCATTTTCGTAGCTATGCGGCGCACATAATATAATTTTTTTCGAAACAAAACATTCACAGGCAGATTCCGAAAAGCATCATTTAATCATTCAGTCAAGTTGTTAGATGGCGCAAAGAAACAGAAGTCAGACGCTAAATTAATTATCACCCGAAGAAAAACCGAATGAACTTATTTACCAACATAACCTATTCGATACATTGAGTGCCACTGCGACTGATACTGAACTTTTATTTTAGGCCGACGGTGATTGACAGTGCGAAAAATGATATAGAACTTTTAAAAAAGGGTATTATTTTAAGTAATTATTACGAAAGTACAACCGTATCTATATAATAAAAGCCTGAGTCATGTGACAGTCATCAACACTTCGGGGCTTACCCACTTCACTCTTTATATGCTATGCAGCCAATTTCATGTTAGCCAGCGCAGGTGATAAGTCGCCAAATTATTGTACAGATTATTGGTATTATAAGCGCATTGGCTGTCATCAACAGTTTGTCGCGAAGACAACTTCGCTTTTCATAGGCTGTGATGTAGAATCACATATAGTTTTCTTAAATTTTACATTTTTCTAAATTACAGTTAAAACTAATCTTTAATTAAATAGCTATTTTAAGGAGGTAATAATTCATATAGCAAGTTCTCCAACAATCAATCTTACCATGCAAAAATAATTCGAGCATGTAATCCAATCAAACTTCAGTTTCATTCTGTTAGGTGAAATACTATACAACTCAACTTTCAAAACGTTTTCTTGACAAAGTGAAATGTAAATAAGCCACCTCACATAATATTTAATATATAATTAAATGATTTGCGTTAAATGAACGATATTTTTGTTTAATATAAGGGTAGACATCTTTAAAGGCCTTTTACAGAAAAAATCATCCTGAGCTCCGAACAAAATCGAAAACTAAAAGCAGTGCAAAAAGAAAGTTTGTTATGCATATACAGATAAAAAACGTTTAAAATTTGCTCAAGTCCTAGGAAATTTTACTACTCATGAATATTATAAGCTTTTACAAAATGAGAAATATTATTTCAATGGAAAAACGGCTAATTGCTTGAGAAAGCAAAAGAAAGTAAACACCAAAAACAAATTCCCATGAACAGAACTCCTTTCATTATTATTTGTTTAGAATGAGTGACAAAGTTGAAGTATACAAACAATTCTACTTAGGAAGATTCCCCATTAGTCAGAAGCCATTTTACGCAGTGCATAAAAATAGGATTATAAAATTCAATCTCCAAACTAATGGTAAGCGGGGCGAAACTTCAAGTAAGGCAAACTAACATGATGTTATGGATAAAATGAAATCTCATAATAAAATTTTTTTTAGAAAGATTGAGTATCCTTTTAATTGAGCAAACACTAAAAAACATACTGAGAATAAGGGCTTAACTTACAAATAATACATGATCCATTTTTAGAAATTCAGAGAAAACAATACAGAGCTCAAGAAAAATGGCTTTTAAATTGAGTATAATAACTAATTTTTACTTTCTTCTATCTTTACAAGAAGAAAGTATTGGATTCATGAAAAATTTCGACTTCCGGTTTTCGACGGATTTATACGTTTTAGAAGGTCCTGAACACGTTTTGACTATTTTTAGAAAATGTCTGTCTGTGAGTCTGTCCGTCTGTCTGTCTGTCTGTCTGTCTGTCTGTCTGTCTGTCTGTGTGTCTGTCTGTCTGTATGTGACAAAAAATTTGTGGGCGCTCTATCTCAAGAACTAATTCTCGAAATTTAATAAAATTTTATATTCTGTTAGACCTTGATATGAATTAGTGCCTATTGGTTTTTGGCGAAAATTGGCCAGCAGGTGGCGCTGCTATACTACGTTTTTCATGATTTTCAAGATTGCTATATCTCATGAACTAATGCACATACATTCACCAAACTACAGATTCTGTGACCCCTTGATATACATAGACGTTGATTAAGTTTTGGTGCAAATTGGCCTGCAGGTGGCGCTGCTATACTACGTTTTTTATGATTTTCGAGATTGCTATATCTCAAGAACTAATGCACAGAATTTTACCAAACTTCAGATTCCGCGATACCTTGAGATACATAGCCGCTGATAGGGTTTTGGTGTGAACTGAACTATAGGTGGCGCTGCTATGCTACATTTTGCACGATTTTTGCGATAGCTATATCTCAAGAACTAATGCAGAGAACTTCATCAAATTTTAGATTCTTTTACACTAGAATATATAACATAATTAGACACTGATTACATTTTGGCACTAACCTTGCAACAGGTGGTGCAACTATGCTGCATTTTGCACGATTTTTCCGATAGCTATATCTCAACAACCAACGCACAGAATTTCATCAAACTTCAGATTTTGTTACAAAATCTGATATAACATAATTACACGATGATTGCGTTTTGTTATAAATCCTTCAACTGATAGTGCTGCTGTGCTATATCTTACACGTTTTTTTTTTAACTAGCTATATCTCAAGAACTAATGCACAGAATTTCACCAAACTTCAGATTCTTTTACCACATAACATAATTAGACGCTTTTTTACGTTTTGGCATAAATTGTCCAAGATATGGTGTTGCTGCTGCAAATTTTTTGTTATAACTATATCTCAAGAACTAATGGACGAAATTCCATCAAATTTCAGATTTTGTTAGATCTTGACATAAATAGATGCTTATTAGGTTTTGGTATAAATTACACAACATGAGGCACTACTAAGCTCATTTTCTCAGAATATTAATTAAATTTTGCGTTTCAGGCTTTTCGGATACCAGAATTTCATTAGACTAGGTCAAATGTTCGAGGAAATTCGATAGTGGGTAACTTTGGTGTCACCACGTTTTTTTTTTTTTTAAATATTAAAATGTACTTATGAGATAGAAGAAAGTTTTGGGATTGACACATCCAACTAGTTGTCTTAATTTTTACACTTTCCCTTTTCTCTTTTCTCTTTTCCCTCATCGCCCTATTGAAATAACACACAAAAGGGTAAACTTTAGGTTTTATATTTAACATATTTCTATATTTAAGATAGTTTGTATTAAATTAAGTATTACATTTAATATAAGTAAATACATAAATTTTGTGAAGATGATATTAATTAGTCTGAATAAATGGAATTAGAAATTTGCTGTCATTGTAGTAAAATATATTTAGTAATAAATATTTTACTGGCCACTGGTGCTTATTCAAATTAATCAACGAAATTTTATATTGTTAAGCTATAAAAAGTTACGAAAATTAGGAATAACATAGTTCTTTTATGATAGAACACTGTTAATATAAATACGACACGATGTTTGACAATAATATGGTTTTATCAATTTTTTTATCTGTAAAAAAAAAAAAAAAAAAAAAAAAAAAAAAAAAAAAAATCCACAAAAATATTACTTATGTACTTTGATTTTGTACTGTAGCTGTCTATATCTACAAACGAACTCATTAGTGTCGAAAGTATTTTTGTAAATTTTAATAGCTGCACGCACAGAGTATGCTGATTTTCAAAGTTTTCTACCTACAAGATCAGTTTTGGCCAGATAGAACCATCTTATTCTCAGGTAACGGTATGTATATATAAAAATATGTATGTTTGTGTGTGAAAAATTATATATATTGATAATGGTATGGAATGGTCTATTTTCTGTAGCACTATTTATATAGAAATTTATAGTGATTCCAACAGAAAAATTAATTAAATCATTTCATATCAAAAATCATACATAAATCATTCTATAGATAAATCTATATAAAAATTAATAAGGAAATCTGCAATTATTGATCTCGAATTATTCTTGTTTTTTAAAAAAACGTGCCCACAAATATTTTAAAATGTAACATTTGTTAGTTTTATATATATATATATGTTACAGGCCAAACCCGATTTTAGGCCAAACTAGATTGGCCTAGGCCGAACCGGTCTATCCTAACGGCTATCGGATAAACTAGTTTTTCCTAGGCCAAACCGGTCTATCCTAACGCCCATCGGATAAACTAGTTTTTCCTAGGCCAAACCGGTTTATCCTAAAGCCCATCGGACAAACTAGTTTTTCCTAGGCCAAACTAGTCTATCCTAAGGCCCATAGGACAAACTAGTTTTTCCTAGGCCAAACTAGTTTGGCCTAACTCTTATAGGATAAACTAGTTTAGCCTGCTGTTTATTGGTCTGAACTAGTTTATCCTAGGCCGATCTAGATTATCCTAGGCCAATTCAATTTGGCGTGATTTTATTGAATTCAATGACCGCCTCAGCGCCAACGTTCTAGTTTGTCCTAGGCTGATCTAGTTTATCCTAGGCCAATGTATTTTACGTGTTTTTAGCTCACAGGCGTCAGAGCCTGAGAAATAATGGGCTCGCAAGTTCTGTATGTACGCATGTATGTATACATGTATGTACGTACGTATGTACGTAACACGATAACTCTTGATAGAAATAATGTAATTTGACGTTGACGTGTTATTATCTCATTAGACTACCAAAGCCTGAGAAATAATGTGCCCGTGGATTCTGTATCTATGTATGTACGTAAGTACGTAACGCAAAAATTCTTGATAGAAATACCCGATTTGCATCAAACTTTCACTATGGGTTTATTCTTATGAGGAGTTTTTCTGTTTAATTTTGGGAGGTCATTGGAGAATAATAAGGGGGAGGAAGATCGAGAGGCTGATTCGCCCCTTCCCTTAAATCAAATAAATGGGTTTCCATGCATTATTAGCATATTTTACAATAAAAAAATTAGATATAGAAGCATTCTGATGAGGCGCCTCTATGATTAGTTGTGGATGTTCATTGTTTAAGTATAAAGAGAGGGGGAAATATAAGTAACGCCCCATAATTTATGTAAATGTTTTTTTCAAGCAGAATTTGCTGATTTGCTTAAATTTTTGAAATAGATTCATTCTGGTAAGGTGCTTCCCTAATTAGTTTTGGAAGTTAATTGGTTAAGAACAAATGGAAGAAAGGGGGACTCCCGCCTATTTTTGCCAAATGGGTTTTTCATGCAGAATTAACCGATTTGCTGCAAATCTTTGATTTGTTCATTCTGATGAAGCGCTTCACTGATTAATATTGGTGGTTCTTTGGTTAAGTATAAAGGGGAAGCGTACAATTTATTTCCTTAAATTAGATAAATTAGATAAATTAGTTATAATACAGAATTATCCAATTTGCTTAAAATTTTGGACATGAATTCATTTTGATCAGACGCTTCTTTAATTAATTTTTCTTTTGGTTATGTATAGTGGGGTAGTGGACGATTTATTGCCTTCCTTAAATTAAATAAATGGTTTTTAAGCAGATTTATCTGATTTGCCGATTAAATTTTGAATATAGTTTTTTCATAAGGCGAATCCATGAATAGTTTTGAGGGTTTAATGATTAAGTATAAAAGGAGGAATGTAGGATTACCCTCCTTAAATCAGATGAATTGTTTTTGAGCAGAATTATCTGATTTGCTTCAAATTTTGGATAATTGTTCAATTTTATAAAGCGTATCTGCAATTAGTTTTGGGGTTCAATAGTTAAGTATAATTAGGGGAAATGAGAAAAAGTAATCTCCCTCACTTGTTTTTTCGAGGGTGATATTAAAAAAAAAAGTCTGTAATACACAATTAGTGTAAACAGCCTGTGAATGCAAAGCCATTACTTTAACAGGGCAATATTCTTTTAAATATTAATCCTGACTATTGCTCTCTAATCTTGTGCAAAGTGGTTTTGCTATCACCCCTGTATAATATATTTTATTTGAAGGGTAGTAGAATACTGTTACAGGTTTGCACGGGCCGGAATTTCGAAGCCCGGAATAAAAATTAAAAGTTCAGCCCGAGCCCTGCCTGTAAAAAAATCATTGAAAAGGGACTCAGTCCGGCTCGACCTGGCCCTACTCAATTTCTGCAAAAAATTCAGATTTTAATTCACATACATTTAAGATTCCTTTAAAGAATACTGCATACATATTTGTGGATAAATTTACAATGTGTTTTTAAATTACGATACGTTCGCTAAATGGAAAATAAAGAATGTATTATTGATTATTTAGATTCTTAGTCCTTCAATATTCAAATAGGTATTCATTAAATAGTTAGAATAAAAGAAAAAAAGGAGTGTTATAAACATCATAACTTTTGAATATGTTTAGTAAAAAGTAGGTTTGTAAATATATTGTTCTATCATTCCTTAAGAGTTTTCTCAAATCCAAAAGAGCTACATCCTAACACATTTATTAATTAATTCCTTTTCGGAAATGCATAAGATTAACAGGCATTCTCACTCAGAAAATATGTAATCGAATGGCGTTAACCATTTTTTCATAAAAGCAATGTATCTTTGAGAAAATACTATTAAAGCTACGTTTTGAATCGAATTTCGAGTTGCGACTTTACGGAAAAGAAAAACTTGACGCCATGACAAAAATAACTATATGTCGACAGGTAATTAGTTTCCCAAAAATGGAAAACGCTGTTCGATTCCAAATTATGTTCAGCTGCGATCTGGCTCGAATAATAATAATAATAATAATAATAATAATAATAATAATAATAATAATAATAATAATAATAATAATAATAAAAGCAAGCTTATCACAGCATGGCCTGAGTCTGCAGAAAGAAAAATAAAAATAAGCAAACACCATGTCCAATGTATCATGTCTCTACGGTGGACATGTTAAATTTCTGTATTGATGTTACAGGCAATGACTCTTGACACACATTTATGCTTATTCTAGTAAAAGATATGTTTTTACCGGCCAGACCCAATTTTGAGCCAAATTATATTAGCCTAGACCAAACTATTTTATCCTAACGCAAATTGGATAAACTAGTTTTCCAATACCAAACTTATTTCTCTAAATGTCCATAGGATAAACTAGTTTTTCCTATGAAAGTTGGTAATCCTTCACTTTTTCTTTCATACTTAACCATTAAACTCCCCAAAACTATTCAGGGAATCGCTTATCAGAAAGAACATACATCCAAATTTGACGCAAATTCGTAAATTCTGCATAAAAACCATTTATCTAAATTATTGGGGGGTTACCTACATTGCCCTTTGTTTTACACTTAAACGATAAACATCCACAACTAATTACGGAGGCATCTTGTCAGAATGATCCTATACCTAAAATTTTAAATGAAAACTGATAATTCTGCATGAAAAATCCATTTTTCTGAATTAACAATGGGGTATTAGCCTCCCTTTCACCTCCTCTTAATCTTATCCAATGAATTCCCAAAACTAATCAGAAAAGTACCTTATCAAAATGAAACTACTTCCAAAATTTTAAGTAAATCGAATATTTCTACCAAGAGTTATGGCAGTACGTACATATGTACGTACATACGTACAATCATGCGTACATACATGCGTACATACATAAATACAGAACCTGCGAGCTCATTATTTCTCGGGCTTTGACGCCTGTGAGCTAAAAACACGTAAAATTATATTGGCCTAGGATAAACTAGGTCAGCCTAGGACAAACTAGATCAGCCTAGGACAAACTAGAATTTGGCGCTGAGGCAGTTATTGAATTCAATAAAATCACGCCAAATTGAATTGGCCTAGGATAATCTAGATCGGCCTAGGATAAACTAGTTCAGACCAATAAACAGCAGGCTAAACTAGTTTATCCTATAAGAGTTAGACTAAACTAGTTTGGCCTAGGAAAAACTAGTTTGTCCTATGGGCCTTAGGATAGACTAGTTTGGCCTAGGAAAAACTAGTTTGTCCGATGGGCGTTAGGATAAACCGGTTTGGCCTAGGAAAAACTAGTTTATCCGATGGGCGTTAGGATAGACCGGTTTGGCCTAGGAAAAACTAGTTTATCCGATGGGCGTTAGGATAGACCGGTTTGGCCTAAAATCGGGTTTGGCCTGTAACATATATATATATATATATATATATATATATATATGTATATATGTATATATAAAAGAAAGATTCTTTTTTATTGTATAATTTTGTTTGCGTAAAAAAGAGATCAGTTATGTATTTTTTAATTGATACAATGTTTATCTTTTTAAAATGGTGTCAAATTTCACAATTTTTTTTAAATTATTGATGAAAAAGAACATTTTTTTTCGAAAGCAGATCATTAGTTTTCAAGATAATTTCTTTTTAAATTTTTAAGAAACTTAATGATAAAAGATGATATTTAGGTAAATCTACGTTTTTTAAAAAAAGAAGTTAATTGTGGTTAAAGATTACTTGAAATAACTTAATGATAATTTTGTCGGGCAATTTTTTCGCCACTGACAGGAAAATATACCCAAACCAGTTTCTGTTGAAAGCTTCTCATTACTAGATTTTCTATGGGTAAAATAAATTTTACATTGTTGGAATCACATTTTCAACTCTTATTTCACAATTAGAGTAGAGATCACTTGAGCATAAAATCCTGCTAGTTCACGGAAAAGTTTGTATTCACATTTCCAAACCGCAGTTGTTGATGTTAAAAAAGAAATTAACATTAAATAAAAAGAATATTGCCCAGTTAAACTGATGGCATTGAGCTCACAGGCTAAGGATACTAATTGTATATTACAGCCTTATATTTTCAAGGATTAATGCCGTTCGAAAAATAAATTAAGGGAAGTACCTCCACCCATTTCCACCTTTTAAACTTAATCATTGAACTCCCTAAACTAATCAGGCATATGCTTTATCATATAAAAAATCTATATCCCAAACACAGAGCTAATCGGATAATTCTTAATAAAAATCCATTTATAAAATTTAAGGAGTTTTCCCCCGTCTTTTATTCTTACCTATTTTATACTTCCAAAACTCTTCAGATATTCACCTTATGAGAAAGAAAATACACTCAAAATTTAAAGCAAAATGGATAATTCTGCATAAAGACCCATTCATCAAATTTAGGGGGGGGGGGGAGGTGTAAACGACCGTACCCCATTTGTACTTAACAAAAGAACCCTACCGCTAATTACGGAAGCATCTTATCCCTATGAACCTGTATCCAAAAATTAAAGCAAATCGGTTAATTCTGCTTGAAAAAAAATACTTAAATTAAGAAGGATAGTACCACCGATCTCCCATTTATACTTAACCAATAAATTCCCAGAACAAATCAGGAAAGTGCACTATCCGAATGAACCTGTATTCAAAATTTGAAACAAATCGGCAAGTTTTGAGTGAAAAACACATAAACCTAAATTAAGGGGGTAACCTCCCGTTTTTCCCTCCTCCTTAGACGTATCAAATGAACTCGTAAAACTTGTCATGGATGTGCTCTCATCAGAATGATCCTATGTCTAAAATTTGAATGAAAGCTGATAAATCTACATGAAAAACACAGTTATATAAATTAAGATGAGGGACCTTAGCCCCCCCCGTTCCCCCTCTATATACTTATCCAATGAACACCTATTGCTAATCACAGAGGCGCCTCATCAGAATAATCCTATATCTAAATTTTGAACGAAAACTGATAATTTTGCATGTGAAAACCCATTTATATAAATTAAGCGGAGGGGTATAAACCCCCGTTCCTTATCTCATATTTATTGAATGACCTCCCAAAACTAATCAGGGAAGCGCCGTATCAGATTATACCTATATTCAAAAATTCAAGTGAATCAGATATTTTATTATGAGTTATCAGGTTACGCACGTGCGCACGAACGAACGTATGTACATACATACAGAACGGGCGGGCACATAAGCTCTCAGGCTTTGATAGCCCGTGAGCTAAAAAGTTATACTTTATTATTTAAAAACGTTCTTCTTTAACAATACAAAAATATATTATTAAATGTCAGAAAACGGATATAAAGTAATGGCAGAAAAAAATCATTTAATGTCACAAACTCATATTCAATGATGTTGAGAGATATTGGCCAACATTATTAAATATAAAATATAATATTCATACACTGTAAAAAAAAATCTGTTAAGGTACTAAACATTTTCTAGGAAACTGGGATTCCAAGAACTTTTCATGTAACGATAACAGAAAAAATCCATGTAACCGATTCTAAAACTTGAGTTTTTGTTGTTACCGTTACAGGAAAAGTTCTTGGAATCCCAGTTTCCTAGATAAAGTATAGTACCTTTACAGATTTTTTTTTTTACAGTGTAGATATTTTTTAGGAGGGGTAATTTAACGTTGACTAGTATTACATTTTGATATTGCCAATATCTCATTTCGATATTCGCTAATACCTCGTTTGGTTTAAACAAATATTTCACTTTGATATTGGCCGACACATATTAATATTGACCCATATCTTTGTGCTATGTAATGATCTAATGTATTCCCTTTCATACCTTTAGAGTTCCCAAGAGCATAGATTGCCATTTAAGTTTTGGCATTGTGACAGTCAATTTTGAAGTATTAACATAAATGAGATTGAAAAAGTTTTGGGATTGCTACTTCCAACTAGTTTGTGTGTCAATTTTGCTCATATAATGAATGATGCATATTGAATAGTTATCGCAGGGAAAAAATGACATTTAACTTTGAAAAATGCAAAAGAAAAATTAGCAACGTGCACTGTAAAAAAAATCTGTAAAGTTACTAAACATTTTCTAGGAAATTAGGATTCTTAGAAATTTTTATGTTGCAGTAACAACAAAATAATCATATAATCGATTGTATTACATGACTTTTTGCAGTTACCGTTACATAAAAAGTTCTAGGAATCTCAGTTACCTAGACAAAGTTTAGTAACTTTACAGATTTTTACAGTGTAAATGTTTATTAATAATCAAAGATGAAACAAATTTACATTAATGTCTAAATTATACTATGTACATTTACGATTAAAATAAACATAAGAATATTAAGTTATAACCATACTTATTTCTACATTTAAAAAAGGTATAATTATGACACTTTCATGATATATCAGTACTGAACATTAAATAAAGTTTTATTTTGTTAATATTTGTTTTCATCACATACTATGAATTTGTGTAAAAATACAAAGTATCAAAATAACTAAAAGTGTAATTTTGAAATAACAACTTGTAAATTACACGCCAAACGATAGTCACTTTAACTATTTGTACTATAACTATTTTTATAAATATTCAGATTTTGATGTGGTAGCTGTTAAACTCTTATGTCAAAATGAATGAGTACAAAATATGATACGATTATGCATCTTAAATTCACTAATACAATAATAATAAGATTCCATTTTAAATAAAATGTAATCAATATGTTAAACCTAGAATCATTACCTAGTTTGAAATATCATAGAATTATTTACATATGATATGATGTAATAGAATGAAGAAAGCTTTTGTAATTCTTTTTTTTACGTTTTTATACATTTTTATAAAATTTAAAATGACTCGCCGAAATTCTCCAGCAATTATATAAAATTAAACTTCAAACCATTTATTTATTAGATTGGCGCTGTTTTAATTCGGACAGACGAACAGATCAGATGACGATTATAAATGCAACATATTTACATTAGTATGACATATCTCCTTGGCTATAATGTAATGAAATATTTTTCAATGGCTCTGAAAATATACTATTAATGTTACATAATTTATTTTCAATGCTGAGAATGGCATAGTAATTCTCAATAACATGTATCATTTAAACACAGAGCAATCCAATTATATTAATGCAAGATGGAGTACAAACAGACAAACCGAATCCACTTTGATCTATATTGTTAAGTGTTAAACAGCGTATTAGGTTGAAATTTGATTATCAGAAATTTATACCTAATAGATGATAGTTAATTTCAATTCATTTGTGCAGCCCTCTGTTTTTGCCTAAAAATCTTTATATACGTTTGTGGCACCATTCGTTAAAATTTAATTAAGACTGAATTACGAATACAACTTGTAAAATCGCACTTCCAGAGATTATTTTCCATACACAGTGATGCATCTAATTCTTATGTGACCCTGCATGGAATTTTTCTGTAGTATACAAATATCTCTAAGTGCAGTTATACGTAAAAATTCATAACTCATTCAAAATCCACTTTTAAGATACTCTCGTTCATTTTTTGCAGCCCTTGCAGTTTTGTTGAACTACCATACATATGATTTTAGAGCATTTATTCATACTACGCAATATGCAAAAATTTCATTAAACTTAAAAACACATATCAGAACTAAAAATGCACTTCTAACAATCATCTTTAATGTAAAGTACATTGAGTGCAGTACAGTATTCAAAATCTTTCATGTGTCCCTGTAAATATTATGCTCTTTCTATTATATACGGAGTAACATTAATAAACCTTGAAAACATATGTCAATTTCATTGTAGGTGAAATAATTTAATGTGATTAAAATACACCGAAAACAATATTTCACCCTACACTATTAAGTAACGGAATTTTTATGCGATCCAGTAAATGAATAATAAACATTTTTTGAGCCACAAATATTACAAAATGTATATTATAGTGCATTTCAACAGATGCATATCAATTTCATTCTGTTTGAAAGGCACAACTAAAATACACTTCACGCATTTTTTTCCGCATTGGTCGTAATGTAACGGTAAATTTTTGACTGTCCCTGTAATTAAATTACATCCCATTTTCATAAAATTTAAATTGACTCGACAAAACTTTGTAACAATTATATATTTAAAATTTCAAAGCATTCGGTTGGATAGTTTTTACTCTGTTATTTGCGAACGGATAAACGACTGACGGACGGATGAACTGAACGACGACTGTATGTTCTACGTATTTATATAATTACGAGCGCACCTAAAAATGCATAGATTATGACTCGTTCATCTCGGGCCAATGCAATTTACTTTGTGAATTTGTATGAATTTGTATGATATTGAAAATGTTTGTTTTTATTTGATATAGGATGAAACATTTTTATAAATATTCTCAAATAAATTCTGACTAAAAAAGGGATTTAAAGATAATACAACTCAGTATTTCCTTAAAAAAATAAACATTTTTTTTTCAGAAAAGAATAAAAATATATCAAATGACAGACCTTATAAATTATGTTACTTTCAAAAATGTCTCTGTGTCGAATTTTTTAAAGATAGTTCAAAACCGTTAACTTTTTTTAAAACTTTCAGATTTTAAACAGGTATAAGAAACTTTTTTAAAAGCAAAGTTACTGGTAGTTATTAGATGCATTTCATAGATCGAATCAACTGCCATTACAGTTTTTACTTATAATAATGTTAAACTTAGAAGTTTGAACTTTTTAGCAAACATTTTAAAAGCAATAAGAAAAATGCAGTAAAAATTGTTACCGTTGGAGACTTTTTCTTTCAGACTTTCCAATAAAACATTTCGTTCTTCTTTTTTTTATATGCATATATAAAGTTTTACATAAAAAGAAAGAAAATTCTTTAAAAAATTCCTACTAAAGGTCTTTGCTGATATTTGTATATACAAGGTGATTCATAAATATCGAAACAATAGGCTAATTTCTTAAGTATTTTCTCTAGACTCATACTTTTAATTGGAAAGTTTTATAAAAAAAAAAGTGCAAAATATGACGACATATGTTGCAACTCCATGGGGGGGTCTATTTGAAAACATACGAAAATTAAATTTTTATACGGCCTCCGTAAGATAAAAATTCCAACTAGGAGAACTTGCCTTATCCAGATCTGAATTAAATATAAAAAATTGCATCATGTGTAGAATTCACAGAGTTCTAGCAATTTAAATAATTCATCAGGATTTAAGAGATTAAACAAAAAGCTGCAAAGGTACTAAATTTTTTTCTAGGAAACTGGAATTCCTAGAACTTTTTATGTCACGGTAACAGCAAAAATTCATGTAACAGAACCGATACATGAGTTTTTGCTGTTAACGTCACGTGAAAATTTCTAGGAATGACAAATTCCTAAAAAAAGTTCATAACTTTACAGATTTTTTTTCTTGAAGTGTAGACACCAATTAGTATGCACCAATTCAAGAAACCAAGATACTTATAGGAAAATTTAAAAATGTATAAATTTAGTTAGAATTTTATTTTATTATTTATTTATTTATTTATTTGTGATGATTAGCAATATAGCTTGAAAACAAAAAACATATCCAGAACTTCTCATATTTTTTTTTAAATTTCAAATGATTAGTATTGCTTTAAGTGGGATAGTTTAAAATCGTTAAAACTAAAAAAAAAAATATATATATATTCATCGGATTAAAAAAATAATTTAATTTAATAAGAAAATATAATTTTGTTTTAAATTCAGGTTTTGTTTTCAATATTAATTTTAAAAATTCTAAAATCATGGATTAAAAAATGATATAACTTATTTAGGAAAAAAAATCCTACATACAAATGTAAATATAATTTTTTTTTTCAAATTTTGCGAAACAAAATTAATGTAAAATAATAAAAAAATGGCAGGTTTCAAGTTTGCACTTTAACGATTCATTACTCTTAATAATTTAAAGGCGAGAAAATGGTGGAGAAAAAACCCATCGTGCAGAAAAACGCGTTTAAAGTTTTAAACAAAGTTTGGCATCTAATAAAATATTTAAATGCTTTTTAAAAATTGCAAGTAAAAAGTAATTCTTTTCTGTAGCTCAAATTTCCGATTCAGTTTAACTTTTGTCATTTCCATCTCCTTTCGGCACTCTTTAAATGTCCATCAGTTATTTTAAACATTCCTTTTTCTAACATGGAAATTAAGAGGCGTTTCATAATTTTAGCTGTTATAACTCCATTCTTTTTATCATCCCGAAGGGGCTGTTACATAAAAATCTCATATTCTGACCCAGCTTGGGAAAGGAACAAGACCTTACATTTTTTTGATAACTCGGTCAGACCGGGCCTAACTTTTTTTTTCATCCTGTACCGGAATTGACTTCCTTCTTCCTAGGTCTGCACGGGATGAAATTTTCAGGCTCGTTCTCGACACAACCCGTATTAAAATCATCGTCTCTAATTGACTAATCCGTGCATAAAATAAATAAAATTTCCCCCAGTATTTTTTTTTTTTTTACGGAAAACGCATATAATTTTAATCATATTTACTTTACATTAAAAGTGAAAAAAACCTGCATATGGCACAATTCTGCCTTAAACGAAAATTGTTGAAAGGATCCATGCGAAATAAGTATAATGATAACTGACCGAAAAATATTTCATATTTAAGCCTAAGATTTGAAGTTGTCTATAACGCGTTTTCTTTTTTTTTCTATGTAAAATGTCTTAAATGTCTTAAATGTTTCTACTGTATGACTTTTTTCATAATCTCCAACACATAGAATATGGAATAACGATATTAAAGGATAAGGGAAAAATTTAGAAATAAATACAGATTCATTGATAAAATAAATATATCACAAACTTAGGCGCTTCGTTAATAATGAATATTATAAATATACAAAACGAAAAGCTATAATAAGTATTTTTGGTCAGAACTCCTTCATGCGAAACAATGAAATTATGGCCGATCCGGGATATGACTTGACCTTTTTTCCAGCCCTGATAAGTCTATTATTTTAACCATTTTCTGGGCCGGGCCGAACTTTTTTCCGTATAGGTTAGTTCCGGACCTAGATATTTCAAACCATACAGACCTCTAATATAGACTACCATCATATTTTGAAAGCAGGTTTAACGTAAAATCTATACGTTGCTATTTTATGTTGAAAGGAGACGCATTACCTTTACTTGATTTTTATTAAAATACAATTGGTTAATTATCGCTATCTTGTATTGAAATTCTGTTAAGAATTCACTGCTCAGAGGCAGGATTAAGTGGTGCAAAACATGAATGTTGGAGAATTTTGGAGTAGATGATTTCTAGATGATTTTTTTTATAGTTTTTCTTTAATTCAGGAAAGGATAAGAAAAAAGTCCCAATTAGAAATTTTGGAACTCTCATTAAAAATTCTTAAAAGGGACTTGTTAAAATTTATTTTTATATTTTCTCAAATAGACCTACCATTGAGTTGTAACCTACCTTATCAAACTTTTGCTATTTGAAATTTGTGCCTAAGGAAATATTTAAGGATATAGCCTGTTGTTTCGATATTTATGAATCACTCTGTATAGTACCTAAAATTAAAAAAAAATTAGACGAGCATTATAATAATAATGATAATAATAAATATGTAATGTTACGGAAATCTATATTCTTACTAAAATTTTATCTATAACACGGACTGCACTTACATAAACATTTCTAGACATCCCAGTTTCCTAAAAAATTCTTATTAAGCTTACAGATTTTATTATTTACAGTACAAATCTGTGTCTGTTACAGGAATTTTTGTCGCTGTCGTTACATAAAAAGTTTTACGAATCCCAGTTTCCAAGAAAAAATGTAGAAACTTTTGAGATTTTTTTTTTGTAGTGAGGCATTTCGAAAACTAAGTTTATGTATAATAATAGAAAAATTAAACCATTTAATTAAATAAAAACTTTAGAGCTTGAAAAGTTTTTGTTGATTTTCTAGTTCATAAACCTCTCTATCCCCTTATTAAAATTATAAGTAGCTGTATTGTTAGATAACATATTTGTTTTAATTATTTTAAAATAATTTTCTTGAAATTTCTTAAATAATGCTGTGATGTGAATTTTCGAGGAGCTTTAATTCGTGTCGAATCATTCATTAAAATCAGGATTTTTTTAATCATAATTTGCACTAAAGAATTCAAATTTCCTATTAAAAGTTAATTACATTTTCACTACTGGAACAGAACTGCAGAATTATTTCTCAAAAGCACACTTGTAAAACAAACCGAGAGAATATTGAAAGTACCACACGGATATTTGATTTGACTACTCAACACAACCTGTTGAACATTATATTTCTGAAACTAGGAATATATTTTGGAGATATTACTCTTTTCAACGATGATACATTGATTTGTATTGCAAGTAAATCAAATTTTATTTAAAATTTATAAGTGTTGTAAATTTTATGACTTTATGCTTGTAATAAGAAATTTTTTTTATAATTGTGACCTTTGCAAATAATGAAGTTTATTTTTTATTTCTATTATTTATAATAATAATAGTTAAAAGTTTAATGTAAATATTCAGAGCAAATTTCTATTTTTCATGCGTTTTCTGAATTATTTTAATGTCGTGTACACCCGGAAGTTCGTCAAATGAAGGTGTAATGTTTTTCAAAAGTTTAACAGATTTATTTTTTCATTTCTTTTAAATAAATTGTTGAACACATGTTTTTCAACGTTATTTTTTTAGATTTTATTTATTTATTTAAATCTTTATCTCTTTATTTAAAGTTTTTTTAAATAACGTTAATTATTCGAGTGAGTATTTTTTTAAATCTAGGCATTGGAACTAAATATGAATTTCATAATCAGAATTAAATATTGGAATACTTAGAAAATTTAAAGTATTAACTACTATTGATAAACGTATTTGAATAGCGTTTATTGATTCAATAAAGTTATTCATTTGAACATTTTGGGGACATTAGGGGATTTGAAAATTAGAACATTAAACGTTCTATTTTTTGAACGTTTATGCTTTGAAATTTATTTTTAATATTCTTTTAAGTTTAACTTTTTGAAGTTTATTTTCTACTAAAGTTTATTGTTTATTTCTATTGTTTATAACAGTAATATTCAAAAGTTTACTGTAAAAATTTAGACTAAATATATACTTTTATGTACATTCTGAAATATTTTAATGTTACGTAATGGCGATGGAAAAATGAAGCTAAAAAGGTTTTCAAATGTTGTATTGAAGTTATGATAGATCATTCTAATATATGCCTTTCTAGATTTTTCGTACATCAGCTGATGAAAGTTAATAAAAGAAAATTTTGTAATTCGAACTGTAAGTTTTAACCTTCTCATGCATCCGGGCTTCATATAAGAACATTATTAATAAAAAAAAATCATTTATGGAGATTTAATTTGTGGACAAATAATAGCCATCGTGCAGTTCCAGTTGTAAAATTATTTTAAAATGAGTTGTCATGTATCACAAAAAAATTCTGAATAATGAAAAAAAAATTATGCATGAGAGGGTTAAAACACTGTGCTTCTGAATAACGTCAAAAATATTTAAAAAATTAAGTACTCAGAATAAAGATTGCCTATTAGATTAAGCAACCCATTCAAATTCAAATATAATAGGAAAATTAACAGAAAAAATGTCCGAAAGTTTCTATATTTTTTAAACAAATATAAACATGAAGCTAAAACGAAAAAACAGAATTTTAACAGGATTCTTAATAGAATTTTAAAATAATCGGGAAAATTTTAAGGTACCTGCCTACCTTTAAAATGCAATTTTCGGTCAAAAATCCGATTTCCTATATTTGGTTTAATATTAAACCTTGATATTTTAGCTTTCTAAATCAGTTTGAATTGTGTTTCTATCTTGTTTAGAACTCGAGTTACAGGCATTTTAATATTAGTCATTTAATAGGTAAAATCTGGTTTTTAATTATATTTTGTGCTTTTTCTCAAAATGAGATTTTGCACATCTTGCTTTATGCCAAAACATCATAACTCGAAAAATCATGATTGTAACATTATGAAATTTTGCAAAAATACTCTTAACGAGTTTATTTAGGTTTTGTGCCTCTACTATTATGATAGTTAATTATTTTTTCATATTTTAGTTGATACAAGTTATGAATTGTCATATATTTTCTTGATTTTTCTGTGTGTAAAAACTTCAACTTCTATAATTTTTTAAATAACATAGTTATAGTTATGAAAATGCTTCAGCACCTCAAGAAAGTTTCATTAATTATAATAAAATTTACTGAATAAAAATATCTTCATTTAAACTTGAGTTTTGATGTTTTGCAAAAGTGCCATTTTATAGCAATTTTTATGAATGTTTGAGAATAAAAATGAAAATATTTAATAATATAAATATTTTTTACATGTTATTAATAAATTTCAGCTATATTCTATAATATAACGCACAGAAGTAGGCAATTTTTCAAAAATTAAAAAAAAATCCCGTCTGAAGGTATGCAGGCACCTTAAATAATTAATCTTATAACAGATGTAAATTTTCGAAGTGGGTGAAAAATGTCCATGCCATGATTAGAACCGAGAATGTATTGACTGAAGCCGCCAATGTCCTTCCAACTGATCCCTCCTGCACCAAAACTGGAGGACTAATTCACTCAAAAAACGTCAACGAATTTGGTGAATTCTTCCTCAACTTTTCGTCCGGAATGGCTCAGTTTGTAGAGCATTGGATCACATATATTTAGGAGATATACCCTGTTGTTATAATATAAATATATCTATTTAGTGCTGTCTGTAGCTTCAAGACATAATCCCAATGAAATAAAAATCAGTGCACATACTTATCTTAAAAAGGAGAAGCCCTCATAGCATGCATGGTCACAGTGACGTCACAATGACGTCACTATGAGTCACTTTGGTCACATCACATCTGTGACGAAACATGCTATTTACTTTTAAAAACATGTTTCTGGAAATTTCAATATCGTCGCTTTTGTCACAATTTCGTCACAATGTTAATGTCAAAGTAGTCACAAATGACACACTTTTCACAAATTGGTTACATTGTGACGTCACAAAGTGGTCACAATGTGACGTCACAAAAAAGCTCTAAAACGGCCATAACTACTTCACATTTTAGTCACTGTGACTTCACATCGACGTCACGTGACGTCACACCGACAATCGATGGTCACAAAGTCACAATGTGACTTCACAACGACGTTGCAGTGACCTCACCATGTTTTACGGGAGGGCAACAAAAGAATAAAAGAAATATTAGCAACAACAGCGTATAAATGGCTCCACGGGGCCCTGTCGGTACAAAATAAGTCCATCATACATTTAAAAATAATTTTTATTTATTGAGTTAAAATTTTGATTTAGTTTGGGATAATTAACGATGTCATTTGTAAACAAAATCACATGATAAAAAGTCTCACATTTTTTTTTTAAATAAGTAATTTATTAAATTAATGGCATAGGTTACAGTTATTATAACTTGAAATATTATTTGTAGCATTTGTTTTTTTTTTTTACATTTAAACAAACAGAAATATCTAAATTATAATTCTGATTAGGCATTTAAAAAATATTAAGTTAAATAATAATAATAATATTTAAATAAAAAATCTGTTACGTTTATTAAAAAAATCATATTTTGAAAAGTAAATATATATATTTTTAATTTGCTAAATCAAAATTAAACCATAATAAACAAAATAAATACATGTTCCAAGTTTGAAGCACTTATCTTTAACTGTTCTTGATTTATATTTTTTTTTAATCTGGGAAATTGTGAAAAAATGGAATGAAGAAGGATGCATTTTCACAAGAAGTTATTTCCATGGCAACCATTGCTTGAAAGCTAGATTTGTAAGAATAACAAAATGAAAACAATTATATTTTCTCTTCTAATTAAGAGAAAAGCATTAGTTAAACGTCTTTTTAAGCATAAAATAGAGAGAAATTTTAATGCAATATTTTTTTTAGAGAAATTGAAGATTTTTGTCTTCCGGGCACCCTTAAAAGCATCAACTAACTTAAGGAGAGGTCATTTATGTTAGTAACGTTGTACTAGATGTCTATAATTTTGTCAAATCTGTTTTAAATCTATTGTTTTAAATCTATTCTACGTAATGGGGAAAATTGGCCGACAGAAATGACCCCTTCTTAATTTTTCTCATGATTTTACTGACGTTTGCACCAACATTACATGTATCGCCATCTGTTGGCAGTTATTGCACCTATTTGTCTATTATTCCATTCTTCTTCCCTTTTTTCGAATAGTAAATGCACCGATTTTGGTTTCATTCGAGTTATTCCTTTAAGGCCCCACACTAGTCACTGAAAAAAAAAAACCCGGATTAAAATGTTAAATCTACGGAGGCGTTCTGTTCAAATATCTCGCTCAAATTTTAATATTTTTACATTATTTTTTTTTGCATAGGATAGCTGAGGACAATCTACAACCGGGCTAGTTTTTAATTTTTCAATTTTGGTTTCACATTTAAAAAAATAATAATAACTTTCGAAACCAATTAGAACTGGTTCTGTAATTGAAACTATTATAATATAAAAAATATGTAACCAAAATCAAAAAGGCGAAAACTAACCCAGTTGTAAATCCTCCTCAAATATCCTATGCAAAAAAAATCATTTAAAAATATTAAAAATTGAGCAAGATATTTGAAAAGAACGCTCCCATAGACTTAATAATATCATCCGGGTCTTTTTCTGTAACTAGTGCTGCGTCTTTAAGCTATGGACAATTCTAAATAGAGATTACTGTATTATAACCATCCTGCATTTAAAAATTTTCATAATGGCTTAATTTTTGTCAACCATTTAACGTGCGTTGTTGTGTAATGTGAATGACTTATAAATGTATTTTTTAACCTAAATTATATATATTTTTTCGATATATCAAAACACAGTGTATTTAAGAAAAAAATATGCAAATTTTAAGAAAATGGAAAAGAAACGTAAAATATGACATGTATTTTCTGTACATTTCTTTAGAATAAAAACTATTGATAATAAGTACAATAAAATGCTATATCCTTTTAAAATATATGCTTACAATATTTTGTTTTATGAAATCAGTTTTAAAAATAATACATTAAATAACAGAATAATGAAAAAGTGCAACATGTTATGTGTTATTACAAGTTCAAAATCTGTATTTAGGGGAAGATGGGGATACTTGAGCCATTTTTTTAATTTTATTTTTTTTTAATTTTTTATAATTTCTTAGAACAAAATAAAATCTTGAAAATGAAAATTTGATATTTTTTCTTCAATTGAAAACCACTTTCAATTAATTTTGAACTATTTTTCTATGTCTAATAAATTTTTAATTTTTCTTTTACATCGTGGTTCAAGTATCCCCTCCATGGGGATACTTGAGCCAAATGTCACATTCGCACCAGTATTTTGCAAAGAAAAAAACCCGATTTACAATATACGCGAAAAAATGCATTAAACCTTTTTCAAATAAATTTGGTCGAATTTTCTGGTGTCGTTGTGACATTTCAGAATTAAAATTATGTGGCAAAAAATTCTACCAGCAGAGCTCAAAGGGTTAATCACCATACTTTCAAAATAGTACCAAGGTATGTGATTTCTTTTTTAAATGTTCAGAACTATAAATATGTTACCATGTTGCCAGTTTTAGAAAGAAAAATTGACCAACTCTAGAGATAATAGGGGTGGCTCAAGTATCCCCTATGCTCAAGTATCCCCACTCTCCGCTACTAGAAAAAAGCACAATTTTTATTTAAATAAAAAAGGGAGTTTGAATTAAAAAACTAATTTTTTTTTAATTAAATTTTAAGTTTGAATAATAAAACGAATAAAATTAAATCCTATGAGGTTTCTTCTCTAAAAAAATTATCATCACGACAGAAGGAGAAAGAATGGTTGTTTATTTTTGGCACTTACACGTAAAAAGGTTCATCATCATTGTTTTAAAATATTACTTAATTTTAGAAAAATTTAATTGCAGTGAATTTATAATCTAATTACAGATTCAACCATCCAATTATTAAATAAAAAAATATTTTTGGAGACATCTGCCATTATATCTAAGCAAGTAAACAATAATTCCAATTCAACCATATAATCAACTAGTCACAAGTTGGCAACAAAACGTCAGCTATTTTAGCCTGATATTGTAAATTGAATTTTTAGCACTTTATCGACGTTTTTTAGGTGCTTTCGTAATTATGCAAGTACGTAGCACCTATAGTTGTCGTACCGTCTGTCTGTTCCTCCGTCTAGTTTTTTTATTTTGTTAACCAGAAGTTTTCATATCGGGGACAAACTGGAATTATTTAAAATATCGTGCATGTATATCCAAAATACTTTAAAAATTGGTAAAAGGGATAAATAATACACTTGAAGGTCTTTCCAGTACCTTTATTCATCGCTTAAACGGTGACATACCCTTTCTTTATCTATACAAATACTTTCTCTAAAACTAAAAAATATCCAAAGAAATTGGTAAAATAGATTCACATGACCATATGTATAATAAAAAAAAAGTTTCAAACTTAAAACAAAAACGGATATTTGTGAACATGAGTTAACTTCTATTATTTTCTTTAATTCTGCAGAGTATCTATTTCCAAATTTAAGACTACTCAACGGAGACTGAATCATTGCAAATATATTGACTGCGTAAAATTATCTCCATTGATTTTAGTGTATCATATTATGTAAAATATTCTTAAGTTCGTATTTCAGTAAACATGTTTGATTGAATCGACGATATCATTTATTATCCATTGTAAATTTCAACGAAAAATTTCAAAAGCAAAACAAAAAGCGGATAAAGTGAAAATGTCAAGCATCATGTCAAATATTCATTTTTAGGTGCGTTCCTAATTATGTAAATACGTATAGCACCTATGGTTGTCGTTCAGTCCGTCCGTTTGTCCATCTGTCTGGCTGTCTGTTCGTCTGTCTGTCCGCATATAACAACTCAAAAACTACCCAACCGAATCGTTTGAAATTTAAAATACATAATTACTAGATAATTTTGTCAAGTCACTTCAAATTTAATGAAAATCGGATGCATAGTTTAATTACAGATACAATCAAATGTATTCCGATGCATTACGGTCAATGGGGAAGAAAGTTTCAAATGCATTTTAATCGTTTGAAATTTAAAATACATAATTATTACATAATTTTGTCGAGTCATTTCAAATTTTATGAAAATCGGGTACATTGATCCATTACTGGGACAATCAAAAGTATTCCGTCACATTACAGTCAATGGGGAAAAATGTTTCAAATGTATTTTAATGGTGTTACACTCATTCGAACATAATAAAATGCATATGTATCTATAAAGTACATAATATATATACATTTTGCACAATCTATGGTGCAAAGAACATTTGTTATTGATTTACAAGGCCACACAAAAGTATTCCATTACATAATGGAATAGGGAGAACATTATTTGGTGCGCATTTTAATTGTAATTAACTATTTACAATTTTATGAGATTGATAGATGAGAGTGATATTTTTAAAACTTCGTTATCATACGAACGCACCTCATTTTCTACGCTTTACGTGCAATTTCCAACTTGTTTTTCATAAAACATAAACAACACTCAGAAGTTTATGTTTTATTAGAACTTTATGTTTTATTATGTTTATGATTAAAATTATCGATTATTTTCAGAACATTTCAGCACATTTCAGAATATCATGTCGTTGTAGAAGATTCTAGTTTTAGGTAACTTGACTGTCATTTCCTTAACTTTTCTTATCTTTGGGGATGAATAGCAAAGCTTGTGAAATAGAAATGTTAGACAGTTAGGACGGTAGAGAAAAGATTCAATCTTGATATAAATACCGAACACTGAAAATTGCGATGGGGTGCATCTGATTAGTTTTGTAATTGCTCTCGGCTTTCTTTGACACTGCTTTTCAGATTAATTAGTGTTAGATTGGTGTATTGCATTTATTTACTACTGATTTTATAGAATGTTTGCAAATAAATTTGTAAGAAATGTATAAGATATTTTAGCTCAGAAAAGTTTTTTACTGTTCAGTATTTTAATAACTTTTATAAATTTTTTAAAGAGATTTTATGGTTAAGGAAAAAAAAAATCAGTGCAAATATCTATATCTGACAATTATATTTAAGGTTTTAAAATTTTGTAAACAGAAAATGTTTTGTAAAAAAATAAATAAATAAATAAAATCCACAAATTCATAATTTATTAAACTAGTTTTAAATTCAATATGAGAGAAGTTTGAAAAAATATTGTTATCATTATATTTCAATTTATTTTGTATGAAGTGTATCACTCTCTACCATGGTTTTATTATATTAAAGTATACTGGTGTAATAACGGCACGTTAAGGTTCTTTCTATTTTCACGGCTTAGTTTTAGATTGTATTTTTCAAACAGATACAGGATTTGATACAGCAACTCATTGACTATCTACCGGGTGTCCAGTAAATAACTGACCCATTTTGAACTTAAATAACAAATAAACGGTTTGAGATAATAATGCGCGGTTTGCGATATTGTTATTAGAAAATCAATAATTTTTTAAACATGTACTTTGTTAATATAGTTCAAATTTCGGAAAAAAAATATCGCGCTGGCGGTAACAGGCTGTTTGAATACAGACATGACTCTAATTTTCATAAATATGAGATTTTCGGCTGAATCTGAATCTATATGTTGTCGAATCTGAGTCTATATGTTGAATCGACTCTCGAATCAGCTTCAGAAACAGGGTTCGTTGGTTGGAAAGTGATTTAAAATAATATTTATGATTGAACCATCTGTATTATACTTTACCTCCTCAGTTTTGAGACTGAGGTTTGGAGGCTGAAGAATTTTAAATAATTTTATATTACATTAACAAAGTGCATATTTTAAAATTTATTTATATTCTAATAACAATACAGCAAGCCGCGCATTTTTATCTCAAACAGTTTTTTTTTGTTATTTACATTCAAAATGGGTCAGTCATTTACTGGACACCCGGTATATAAAAAAATAATTTAACAGATATGTATTCATAAAATGTAATGGCGTGATTTCTTGACCAATGCTATTCGGCATTATTATCCACCTATGTGGGTAATAACGCCCACATAGGTGGGTTATTACCCACCGTTATTCTTTATTACGTTATTACCCACCTATGTGGGTAATAACGCCATGCAAACAAAACTATGAAATAACATGGAATAATGGCATGTAGATTGCCCAATTCTAAAAATACAAACTCTACAGCTCTAGAAATTGACAAAATGCATTCTAAGCTATTGAAAATGTTCAATATTTTGTGTAAGTGTAAGAAAAATAAAGGTGTGGTGTGGGGAGAGGGGAGGAGGCAAAAGAATATTAGATTCTAAGCTACTTTTTGCTTAAAAGGGACCGTTTAAATAAAATTATAAGAAACATTGCACGGTTTTAACTGTGTTTATTTGAATCAGTATTTAGGATGTAGTTCGGCCCATGTTGGGAATCAACCGGGTATTAATGCCAAGGATTGGCGTTATTACCCCTGTACAAATATTGCGCAGCACATTTTAAACTACAAATTATCTCGAGATGATATCCAAAATCTTCTACAACATTTTGAAAGTACATGAAGTGCACTACAAATTTATGTAATAAACAAAGAATGTCCGGATAAAAAAATATAGTTTTCACATCACAAAACGTATATCGCAAATTTTAGATCAAGCGTTAAATTTAGTTGCTTGTAAAAGCAATAAGACCTACAAATAGAACAAATTAACTTTAAGCTGTTTTTTGCGATTTATATGACTCAAAAGCCTTCTGTGCAGAGCACATGGATGTCACTAACCAGATTATTTCATAATTATGCGTAATATTAGCACTTGGTGTTATTACCCCGCCTGGCGTTATTACACCAGAACACCTTACCATTAATCGGTCAATGTATATACATATATATATTTTAAAAATTACTTTAGTCTAGATGTTATTCTTCATGTTATTTTGAGAAGATTGGCGCATAACTTTTGTTTCTTGCTTAGCATTAACTGTCTACCAAAAGGCCAAATTGTAGTGTTTTTTCGTTGTAATTTTTTAAAAAACCCCGAAAAGAGATTTTTTTCTGCTAATAATAATAAAAAAAGATTGGGTATAGGAATATAAATCTTTTGAGCATTAATAGCAATTTAATGTTTCAAAAATGGATAACATTAAAAATGATTGTATTACAGTTAAATGTACAGCTCAGTCAATAGATATAGGGATTAATAATGCAAAGTGTGAAATTTTGATTATCTGTAGCATTGAAATTATTCATTGAATAAATTAAAAAAATTTCAATAGTTAAATTCATTTTTTATTGGAGAAAAATGATTTTACTTATAAAATTGTTAAATTTTGAGGAGCTTAAATAACAAAGATAATTTTTATGTAATTAGAGGTCATTTCTTTGCATATGAATTATGCATGCCAGATTAACGACGATTTCATTCTAAAACATTTTTTACAATCCCTTATCTCATACTTTGTATAAAATTTTAATTTAATTAAAGGAACATGTTTTCTATATAATAGCTCATATTCAACGTAATGTTCAGTTTTATTTTTTAATACATGGAAACGAGTGGCAAAATAAAAATTTATTCGATTTTTATAAAAACTTTAAACACATTACTTTCAAGGAAATATCTAAAGGATCTTTCTTGTAGCTAGGATTTTATTACTTATGTCTTAACTACAGGGTGTCCAGCAAATAACACCCTGATTTCAAATTTAAATTTCCCCAAAACAAAAATCGATAGAACTATGCGGTAAACGGTTTCTTTATTAGGTAAGCTGTAAAAATGTTATAATAAAAGTTTCAAACGGTGAATATTTTGAAAAGATTGTGTTCTGATTGCAAAGAATGCTCGACTTGACTATTTTCTTGCTTTACATTGCTTGTAGAGAACGAGTTTTTCGGGTTACTTAGCCATATTTTTAGAATTAAATTTTTGAAAATTCTGAAATTCCAAAAATTTTGTTCCAAAAATCTTTAAAATATGACGTTGTCCGCCCAAAATATCATTCAAACCAAGCAATTTAAAGCAAGAAAAATGTTAAGTCAAGCATTCTTTGCAATCAGAACATAATCTTTTCAAAATATTCACCGTTCGAATCTTTAGTATAACAGTTTTATAGCCTATCTAACAAAGAAACCCTTTACCGCATAGTTCTATCGATTTTTGTTTTTGAGAAATTTAAATTTCAAATCAAGGTGTTATTTGCTGGACACCCTGTATGACAAAAATAAGAAAAATTATTCTGCAGCGTCCTATTTTATATCTGATAAAGGACTAAGATGGACAAGCCAAGAAAATAACATTAATTTTCTGTGTCAATCATATTTTATTTATGGAAAAATATTTATAAAATACAGAATTTGTTACTTTCCTCATATATGTGTTTTATAAAGCATGAATTTTAATTACAAATTTAAAAAACTAGGAAAAAAAATATTTCTGCAGTTTAGCAGAAGGCCCCCTACTTTGCGCACGCCATAATGTGCGACACGACAAGAAAATGACATTTTGAAATTTTAAATATTTCAATAGTATCTTAATTGTCTCTAAATCTTTTAATTTGTTAATGTTATTAGAAATAAGATGTCTTTTGAAAATACTTCTAAAATACTTTTTTAGAATGTATTAAAATAAATCGAATAATGTTACATTTAATAGGAATTTTACCTTTCGGACTTCAATTTTTCTCATTTTGTGATACTCACCTATACCGGTTCAGAGTAAGAAAAGTAAGTGGTAAGAAAAATAATACATGGATGAATTGAATTAAAATTCAAAAGAATTTACGTGAATAAACAATAGCCACCCTCTCAATACCAAGATGTGATTTTAAATTAACCTCATGTCGACTTTTTGCATATTTTTCTCTTTTGGAATATGTATGATAAAAAATAATAATTCTAAACAATAAAAAACAACATATAAGGTTACTGAAATTTTTTTAGGAAATTGGGATTCATTGAACATTTTACGTAACGACAACTACCAAAAATTATGCAACCGATGCAAATTTTAATTTTATATCAAAAAGTCTGTTAAGTCACTAAGATATTTTATTGGAAAATGACATGCATAGAATTTTTTATGTAACTGTAACTTGAATTATAAATAAAATTTTAGAAAGAATGCCGCAATTTTATTCGTTCCTTTTTTTAAGCTACAGATTTTTGAAGTTTAAAACAATTAGTTTTGCAAACTTTCATCTTTTTTATACAAATAAAATTTCAGTAAACATACAGATTTCTGTAACTTTACATCTGCAAAATTACAGTTTTATTATTTATTCATTTATTTTGTTTCTGTGCTTCTCAAACTTTCTTGTACAGGGCTTTAAAATGCAACAAATCTCAATGCTAGCAACACCAAATGTGGCGAGCATCGCCAAAAGTGGTGCTCTTGTCAGAAGTACAACGAATACAGACAGTGTACACTGTAAAAAAAAAAAAAAAAAAAAAAAAAATGGAAAATTACAAAAAAAAAAAAAAAAAAAAATCTAATAGAATTACATTCCTAGAACTTTTTTATGGAATGGTAATAATAAAAATTCCTGTAACGGATATAGATTTGCACTTTCAATCAAAAAATTCAATCAAAAATTTCAATCAAATCAAAAGGTTACTACGAAATTTTTTGGAAAATCGTATTCCCAGAACTTTTTAGGTGCGTTCGTAATTATGTAAATACGTAGCACCTATAGTGGTCGTTCAGTCCGTCCGTCTGTCTGTCCGTCCGTCCGTCTGTTTGTTCGTCCGTCTGTCCGCATGTAACAACGCAAAAACTACCCAACCGAATCGTTTGAAATTTAAAATACATAATTATTACATAATTTTGTCGAGTCAATTCAAATTTTATGAAAATCGGATGCATAGATCAATTACAAGGGCAATCAAAAGTATTCCATTACATTACGGCCAATGGGGAAAAAAGTGTCAAATGCATTTTAATCGTTTGAAATTTAAAAAACATGATTATTACATAATTTTGTCGAGTTATTTCAAATTTTTTGATAATCGGGTGCATTGATCACGTACAGGGTAATCAAAAGTATTAAATTACATTATGGTCAATGGGGAAAAAGTTTCAAATGTATTTTATACGTTTGAAATTTAAAATACATAATTATTACGTAATTTTGTCGAGTTATTTCAAATTTTATGAAAGTCGGATGCATAGATCAATTACAGGGACAATCAAAAGTATTCTGTTACATTACGGTCAATGGGGAAAAATGTTTCAAATGCAGGGTACAGAAGTAAGGGTACAGATTTTTTTTTACAGTGTATGTGTAGAAGTCATATTTTGTGAGTTATTTTTAGTCTTGATTGTCAGAAAGTTGCTCAGCAAATCTGCTGCTAGTTAAAATGCACTAGTACCAATAATTCTTATAAAATGTTATTGCTTTTTTATACTATAGATTTTGTGCTAAAAAAAATATTGGTAATATTATGAAAATTATATTTTCCTCTTTCTAATAAAAATTGATTGCCAGTATTATGTCGGTATTTAAACTTTTGATCAGTTTACGGCCTAAACATTATCATGCTTAAGCCGTGCTATTGAATGACTTAATGTATCTCATCTTAGCATTTTTCGTATTTTTTATAGATTATTTTTTCACTTTGTAACTTTTTAAACAGATTTTTTATGAGAAAATAAAGATTCTTCTCCAATATCTTCATAATGTTAATGTACATTATTACACAGTATAAAAAAGTAACAAAATGAAATTGCGAATAAAAAGAGCTAAAATTTTAATTTATGATATTTATTTTTGGGACCAAAAAATCATTATTTAAAAAATTGGAAACATAAAATTTCACATTTCATTAAAATTGTTTATTATTTCAGTATCATCAGTAAAAATTGTTTCAGTATGATTTATCACGCATACTTCATAAAGTTTTGAATAGTCTATCATCATTTATAGGTTATATTATCTCATAAATCATGTAAACTATGCATTTACCATATATTGCGTTTTATATCATATTATCCAATATCGTTCATCTCACGATGGAGTTGTCGCTGCAAATTTGTCATCATTACAGCGTACATTTTAATATATTTGTTAAGTACAGTGTGGCGCAAGAAAGAGGGAAATCTTTAAGTAAAGAATAGAAAATAATTGTGATAAAATATTACCATACACGAAGCCTCTCATTAAACTTTTTTCTATCTATACATTTATAAAACTAATATAAATTATTGCAAACTGTTAAAAAAATTGTCAATAGTACCTTATTCAAATTAAAAATGATGTATGATGTTCAAAAAGTGTATTAATTTAATATTTATCATAAAATTTGTTAGTGTATGATTTCTCACTCATATTTCATAAAGTTTCGAATACTCTATGCGGATTACATAAACATAAATCATATAAGCTGCCATTTTCTCAAACATTTCGTCAAATATCGCATAATCCAATATCGCTCATCACGCGAAGAATTTGTCCGTGAATATTCATCATCATTATAGTCTATATTTCAATATACTTGATGAATATTGTGCAGTGCAAGAAAGGGGAGAATTTCAAGTGAAGAAGGGAAGAAATTGTTAAAAATACAGTCATACACGCAGATTCTTTTTAAACATATATCTATGTGTACTTTTATAAAAGGCTACTGCAAACTATCAACAAAAATTGTTAATAGGAATGTATACAAGTTAAAAAAATGATGTATGCTATTAAAAATGTTTATTAATTTATTATTTTCTATATAAAGCGTTAATGTATGATTTCTCACTTATATTTCATGAAGTTTCGAACATTCTATTAACGTTTATGGTTTACATAATCAAAAATCATAAAATTGAACATTTCTCATCCATTGCGCCATGTATCACAATATCCAAAATCGCTCATCACGCGAGGTTTTCTCTGCAAATTCATCATAATTACAGATTATATTTTAATATAATTTAAAGTACTGTGCGGTACAAAAAAGGGTAAAATTTTAGATAAAAAGTGGAAAATAATTGTGAAAAACATTTCCACTGACGTAGCCGCTTTTTAAAGATATATCTATCAAGATATTTACAAAACAATTATACACTACTGCAAACAATCGACAAAAATTGTTAATAGGAATTTATTAAAATTAAAAATGATGCATATAATTAAAAATGTGGTACTTCTAGGTTATCCCATCGACCAATTTCGCCAAATTATACATGTTGACATAATTTTTATTTTAAATAACGAAAAAACAAATAATTAGTAGAATATTAATAAAAATATTAGTAAAAAGTCGAAATAAAAATCACTTAATGACATTTTAAAGACGTGAATCGCATTTAATGTCATTGAATGTGACATTCACGATCATCCATTATTGGCATTTAACCTTATAGTTTGGCGATAATTTTTTGGTCGACGGGATAACCTAGAAGTACCAAAAATATTTATTAGTTTAATATTTTCCATAGAAAGTGTCTGTGTTTGCTTTCTAACTCATATTTCATGAAGTTTCGAAGACTTTCTTCGTTTAAGGATTATAAGATCATAAAACATATAAGCTGTGTATTTCTCATTTATTGATCATATATCACATTAAACAATACCACTTATTACACGAAAAAGTATTATATGTAAATTCATCATCATTATTATCTATATTTCAATATTCTTGATGAGTACTATGCAAGTTGGGTTCAAGTGTTAAGAAAGAAGATAATTTTAGGTGAAGAAAGGACGAAATTGTGAAAAATATTGTCATACATGCAGCCTCCTATTAAACATAAATATATTTATATATTTATAAAACCATTATAAACTATTTCTAACAAAAATTTTCTAAAAATTGTTATAGAATTTTTTTTTAATTAAAAATGAAGTATAAAATTAAAAATGTTTATTAATTTAATAATTTCTATAAAAAGTGTCAGTGTATCATTTGTCACTCATATTTCATAAAGTTTCGAACACTATCATCGTTTTACTTATTATATAACCATGAAATTATATAAACTGAGAATTTATCATCTATTGCGTCATATATCATAATTTCCAATATCGCTCATCGCGCGAAGAATTTCTCCCTGAATATTCATATTCATTATGGTTTATATTTCAATATTCTTGATGAATATTATGCAGTGCAAGAAAAGGGAAAATTTCAAACGAAGACTGGAAAATTATTTTGAAAACTGTTATCATACACACATCCTGTTATTAAACCTATATCGAGGTTTATATACATCAGTCTCTTTTCACCAGTTATCAATATAATTGAAAATATATAATAAGAACTTGAAAATGTACAGTTATACTTAAAAGGCAGTCAAATTAAACAAAAAGATCTTAACAGTTACATTTTTTAAAAAATATCTTATTACTTTCAAACCTTAACCAGGCTCTTCATCAGAGACCATTTTTATAATTAATTATGTTTATTTATACAAATACATGATTTTATTTTTAAAATAAGGGGGAATTGTTTCATTTAATTTGTTGTCAATAAAAGATTAAAGCTAAACAGATGTGTTTTATAAACACGTAATCATCATAAAATCATAAATTTGTATCTCTTTGCAATATTTTAATTTTTATTCACTTGTAAATTGTAACATATTTAAACTTTTGATTCATTTCAATTTTATTTTATTAGAAATATTTTCTCTTGATCAGTAAGAAAACTTTTAGTCATTTCAATATCGTATTTTCCTGAAGACGGCAAGAAACGTTGATATTTTATTTTATTTTAATTGTATAAGTTCATATTAAAGTTCTTGTTTTGTGCACCAATGAGCAATGTTTGTATTTTTAATAAATACATTCTTAATAGTCAGATGTATTTTTATTCCTTGGGAAAACTCTTAATCTTTGGATTCATTCTATTGTTCTAGACACACCACGACTTGCAACAATAACTGACAAAGATTTCGTTATTTATGGAATCGAGCTAACGCATTACTAAAACGCAATTACCATGCATTAAATTAAATACTTTCTTCAAACTTCGGTAACTTTCAAGAATCTAGGCAAAGAATAAGTGCTTGGTTTCAGATTTGCCACGATAATACATACATTACGCTATGTGTAGATGTGATTTTTGTTATATAAAATTTATTATGAATAACGCAGTATATAATGTTTTCAGAAATGAGCGATTTAATTGATTAATTATCTTGAAAATATAAATAATGCTTTTTCTACGATGATATTTATTTTAGAGGTTTTACTTTCTAGATTCAACGTCATATTTTACATTTAATTAATGTCTTTTGTAGTATTCCTAAATTTTTATAACATTTAACTCCACGTTGAGGTTTTAGTTTTATAATTATCGAGGGAAAATGAAAAAAAAAAAACTATTTTAGAAAAAAATTCGATGGTAAAATATTTTTAATATTTGTTATTTTTAAATTAAACTGAATAACAAACTAACTAACAACTGGGAATTATATTTTGAACTCTTGACATAATAAAGTTTACCTTAAAGTATACCAGCATTTATACTTTTAACAGAATGTTATGAAAATTTACAAATAAATACATGCATTGATTGATGACCTTATATTTTTTGTTGCTTGATAGAAATTACGTTGAACTAGATTTCCAGATATACTATTATTAACAAAACGGATATTATGTTTTACTTCAATGCCCATATAAGTATAAATCTACAATATTATGGTGAGGATATTAACTTTTCAAGAACATTTGTATCAAGTTTGAAACTAGACAATGTAGAAATAATAGTTTGTTATGAATACTCTTTGAAGTATATGATATAAATTTTTTTGATAGATCAAACAAACCACTTACAAATATACTCTTGCCAGGATGTTATGAAAAATTACTAATTAATACATATATTATGCAATACTTTTATATTTCGCCTAATACAAATTGTGCTGTACTAGATATCCTGTTTTATCAATATTAACAAAAATAATATTACGTTTGACTGCAATGCTCACATAAGTAGAAAAGCTACAATAATATGTTGAGGATGTTTACTTTTAAAGAATGTTTATGTCAAATTTGGGACTAGAAAATTTAGATATAATTGATTGTTATCGAAACTATTTGAAATATATGATTTATCTTATTGTTATTATTATTTTTTGATAGAGCAAACGAATCCTTCTACAAACATTTAGGGGTGAATGAAACTTATTTGTTGGTTCTAGTGAATATATTTCATACAATAGCAAATCACACGACAGAAGTTTCTGCAAAAATTAAAAAAAAGCTTCAATTATTTAAATTTCTAATCACAACGCAGATAAATATAGTCCTTCAATAAAATTTGATGCATCGTATCCGCGGAACAATATGTCCGAATCGTAACAATAAGGACTGTGCAACTAACCAAAGTCATGACTTCAAAAAAAAATCTCTTACTATCTTAAAAAATAAATAAATAAATAAATAAATAAGTAAATAAAAATAAAATAAAATAAAATAAAAAATAAATCTGATTTTTTTTTAATAAGTAGGCTTTTAAGCATAACTGCTTGTAAGTGTGTATCTTTATCTATAATATATTTGTGTTTATGTATTAATTTTCAAGAACTATACATATACGAATTCAGCTGTTAAAATTATTTAATGTATTTTATTAGTTACCTTAAAGACATGTATATATAACATGAATTTTTATAAATTACAAACATGCTTAATTATGATGTAGCTCTGTATTCACAAACAATAAAATACACTTAAAACTGTAATTTGGACATAAAGAAAACATGTTTGCGGGAACGTACAACAAACCATAAACATTTATTAATGCTTAAAATAATCTGAAAATTAATGTAATTCAAACAAAACACAGCAGAAACGAACTAATGCCCCAGACCCGTGATCATTTACGGCTTTGTGTAAACATCATTAAACATCAGCAGTAAGATATTGTGCTGTTTTGGAATTTCACGTTTTCTTTTCGTTGTGACTTTAGTTAGTTTAAAATTTATAACGGTCCTAATTATCATATCATTATTTAGACGCAAGTTTTAGTGACATCTAATAATGAATACAAATAATTGTGTATGAGCTTAGACGTGCGATAGTCAGATATTTTATTAAATTTTATAGAATAAATTTGAATATAAAAGAATGCATTTATTCTACACTCTTTCTTTTTTCGAATTTTTTAATTGCTGTTTAAAGTGAAAAACTGCAAGTTTTATTGAAACAAACTAGCGAGCTACGCCCGCTAGCTGGGCCACTTTTTCCAAACGAACCTCGATATTAAGCGGTATATAATAAGCAAAAAAATTCATTTAATAAGCAAGTCTTGGAGTTCGAACCCTCAAGCACAAAAAAAGTAAATTAAAGAGCTATGGTTGTTATGCGCCCATTATCCCGTTAAAAATATGTGATTTCGCACAGTGGGCGCTACGTGCCCACCGTGCAAAGGCGGCCCACCGGCCTACCACCCACCGGCGCTACGCGCCATGGTCGCCATCGTCCCGTTAAAAATATTTGGTTTTGCACGGTTGGCGCTGCGCGGCAATAAGACATTTTCTCGTATTTTTCGGTTCATCAGAAGTAGACTTTTACGCAGATTCTGAATATGTAATCAGTTTTATCTACTTTAAAAACTGTCTGTATGATGGTTTAAGAAAAAACGCGCAAAAAAAGTTTCGGTATTAAAAACTGCAAAAGACTGCTATTAAAAAAAATAAGTAATTTCATTAATATCACAAACAACATAACTAACAAATAATTTTGGCAGCTCGTTTTCCGTTTGTACTAACAAAAATTAGTATTAATCGCGTAAATCTTAGGTTACACAATATTCGTGTATGCTACCAAAAAGAAAAAGTATGAAAATAAACCGTGTTTAACATTTTTTACCAATTAGTTCTTTTTCAAAGAACCGAAACGAAAGAAAAAGTCGTTTTCCCGGGAGAAAAAAGAGGTTTTCGCCTGCTTCTTCTTTTAGCCAAAGGAGAAAAGTTCAGGTCGTTCACCGCAAGGTGGCGCAGTGTTCTGCCTCAGAGCTCCGTTTGAGCTCCGTTTGGGAAATTAAACGTTTTTCGTTCCGATTCCCGACCGGTTTTTAATTCATAACTTTTTTAATTTTGGTCCCACGGTATCGAAAATGCCCGAAATGACTTTCCCGGAATTTTTCGAATCGAAAGACACCTCTCGCGACTTCCAACTCGCTCGCGTCGCGAACTGTAATCGGCTTCAAGCAGACAGACAGAGGCGCACGGATTTTATTAGTATAGACTAGCGAGCTATGCCCGCTAGCTAGGCCACTTTTTCCAAACGAACCTCGGTATTAAGCAGTATATAATAAGCAAAAAAAATCATTTAATAAGCAAGTCTTGGTGTTCGAATCCTCAAGCACAAAAAAAAGTAAATTAAAGAGCCATGGTCCCGTTAAAAATATGTGATTTCTCACTGTGGGCCACGTGCACTTGAAAAAAAAAAGATTGTGGATCGGAGCTATGGTCACTTCGCGCCTATAGTCCCGTTAAAAATATTTGGTTTTGCACGGTGGGCACTACGCCCCATAAGACATTTTTTCGTATTTTTTAGTTCATCAGAAGCAGATTTTTACGCAGATTCTGAATATGTAATCAGTTTTTTTCTACTTTAAAAACTGTCTGCATGATGGTTTAAGAAAAAACGCGCAAAAAAAAAAGTTTCGATAGTCCTGTTTTATTTCTAAATTCAATATTTTAGCGAAAACTATGGTAAATATTCTACGGCAAGTCAAAAAAATTGATGCGGAAAAAAACGCAATTAGCGCCGGTAGAAAAAGCGGTTTTCGGCTGTTTCTTCTTTTAGCCAAAGGGGAAAAGTTCAGGTTCTTCACCGCAAGGTGGCGCAGTGTTCTGCTTAGGAGCTCGGTTTGGGAATTGAGATATTTTCCGTTCCGATTCCCAAGGGGGTTTTAATTCATAACTTTTTTAATTTTGGTCCCACGGTCTCGAAAATGCCCGAAATGACTTCCCCGGAATTTTTCCAATCGAAAGACACCTCTCGCGACTTCCAACTCGCCCGCGTTGCGAACTGTAATCGGCTTCAAGCAGACAGACAGAGGCGCACGGATTTTATTAGTATAGATTTCTTTCTGATTCGTATTGATGACATTTTATTGTAATAAGAATAAGTTTTTTAGGTTTTATGAATTATCATAAAGTTATAACTTTAAAATTAAAATACATAGCTTAAAGTTATAGCTGATTTAAACCTTATAAAAACTAATAACAATTTTATAATCCTTTAAATGTATTAAAAATACTACGAGCATACATACACACACATATATATATATGTATAGCCGATGTAAATTGGATAACGAAAGCACTAGACAAGGAAGCATTGGAAAACTCCGTGAGAGACCTACATCCAGCACTTGATCGAAAATCGTTGATTTAAATACTGGTGATGATGACAGTTTATTTTACTACCAGACGTACAGTGAAATTCTAAAATGGAGGGCCAAAATCACAGTCCGGTGTAATCCAAATACCTCATTGGTCATTGAATCGCGTCCTTTGCAGAGAACAATCTCTTAGTGGTAGGGAAATGTCGCTTTATTTCTTTTTCCGAGAAAAAATCGTAGTGGAAATTTTGAAGTAAATCGTATCTGTTTTCATTTATAATCTCAATTTTTCACTCTCATTTTATAAAATTTCATCAAATTATCTTAATTGTTAAAACTGTTGTTAGCTTTCGTTTTTTCAAAACTAAAAACTAAAACTTTGTTTTGGGTTTTTAAATTATATTTATATCCAGTGTCATTTAGTTTTCTACTGATTTTATGTGTTATGAATACGGTTCTTATGAATGAACCGAAACATGACAACTTTTCAATTTTTTATTTGTGACACCTGTTCTAAATAAATAAATATGAAATGTTTTTTATATCTTAATTGTGTTAATTTCGATGGTTGTAAATAAGGACAGGCGGTAACAAAACAATCGCTTCAAAATTACTTTACCCTTCACTCTTTTTTAATGGAGAAACAAATTCGTGATTTTCACCTTTACCGCACGACCGATGAGGTGGCTGCAATTCACGTGATTGTGATTTTGGCTCTCCATTTTAGAATTTCGCAGACAAACAAGCTTGCAGTAGGTGTAGGGAACATAGGAATGACTGGGAAGGACATATCCATGAACGGTGGAAAATGGCGCAGTTACGAGCTGTTATTCAAAGAAGACGAGAAAGAAAACAGAAATTGCAACACATTATTGTGACGTTTCTATTAATTGAAAGGCTGTATTAGAAATGATGCTCTAAATTACGACCAGGAGACTTCTGGAATGATTGACAGCGGTGCCGAATGACATTCTTTTCATTCTTGAAGTTTACTGGCAAGTCACGTATCCACACGGATGCGTCAGATATTCGAGCGGCCACAATTCCACACATCATCTGTCGCAAGACTGGAAGCGTTGCAGTCAAGCCAGGATGACGACTTCTGGTCACAATTCCAAAAACCTTCTGTAGTGTAAGCTTTCAATAAAATGTTTCCTGTTCCATTACTGTGGTGCTGTTTCTGTTCTTTTGCACTGCTTCTTTGCACCATAACTCGCAACTAGAACATTTCTGACCCTGCATTGCTATGTGTTTCTAAGTTGTATCTGTACCCCCAACACTTCCTGCATGTTTGTTTTCAGGTAGTAAAACACCTTGTATATATTCTTTATCGTTTTATGCAAGGTTTTTTTCGGGACTTGTAATTAGTTCAAATTATTGCAAATCTATCAGATTATAATTTTTAGCGATTAAAATTTCATTTGCTATCAGAAAATTTCATTTGCCATCACTAAATCGAAATTTATATTTTTGTAGTATTAACGAGTAAAAAGAAAAGAAAATGGCTATTGACGGCTAATTTACAACAAATCGTTCTTCAAAAGAAAATGTAAGAAAAAGTATTAGAGCAGGCGGATTAAAATAAAATTAAATCTAATGTTATATTAAAACATGGTTTTGGAAATAATTAAATAGCTTACTACTAAATCGAGATTTTCATTTTTACAAACTCAACAGATAAAAGGAAAAATACGACTGGGGACTAATTTACTGTAGCTTATTTTCAAATATCAGTAAAGGAAATTCTAAAATACGTCATATAAAATAATTAATATGCATATAAAGTGTTTAAGGAATCGCAAAAATGTTTTTGAAATGTCTCAAAAATAATTTCCTGAGTTGTAATTTTAAAAAAAATCCCAATTTATAGACACGGAAAATTCTAGTAAATATCTAAACAGAAGAAGATGAAGGTTCCTCTATTAGAAAGCATTTACGTAGTCTTTAGGAAATCCTTTCTAGTGATAGCAGACTACACTGTTAAAAATCTTGTCGAAGTTTGAATGAAATTTTGATGCTCAATTGCTTCCGCTGTAAGATGGTGAAAACTTGAACTAAATTTTTTAGCTCCTGTTGAAGAATAGCTCCAATTGATAGAACGAAGTTGAAATAGCCAGATCCAAACATTGGTTTGAGATTTCGCCATCTGATGGGGGCAGCTAGTGAGCACGAAAGCTTTGTTCAAACTAGAGAAAATTTTTTAAGAGTGTAACGTTTCTGTTCACCATCTACTTGAACTGCCAGATAACCAAGGAAAACTGATCAAACTCCAAAAGTGTATTCACTTACCAAACTGGTAATGCACATTGCACACGCTCAAAATGCAATCAAAATATTAGTAAATATTATTTGAACTTTCCGCGGAGCTTTTTGCAATTGATTGGCAGATGAGGTACATGGTGAATTCGAGCATAAGATTTGTTCAACTACAATGAAAAAAGAATTGCTGATATGATCTTTTCCTTTTAAATATTCTGTAAAAATAATGTTTGAAATTTGCTATGTGGTATTCATACTACTCATTTAATTTACTCGTAAATTCAACTTGCACTTTATTTATTTCATTGTCACGAATACAATTATACATGAATACAATTATACAATTATACACGAATATACTTTTTGAGGAAGTAAAGAAGCGATTTCAGTGCATTTAAAATGAATTATGGCAAAATGTACTCTAAAAGTTTATTGACTGCCAAGTAATAAAAAACCAATAATTTTGTTAATTTATTCACTCCCCCGTAGGTTACTTTTTGTTTCTGAATTCGATAATATTCTTGTCTTAGATTTTTATTTTTTTCGTGATCGATGAATTTATATATGTGAAATTTTCTATGAAATCAGTATAAACCTGAGTGTTCTGTCGCGTTGCCGTTCGCTTTTGGTACGTATAGACTCCAAAAATAAAATTATTCAGAAAATATAACACCAATCATCATATGATGTCAATTCAATTTCCTTTCGAGATTTTTATATTTAAAAATATAAATTCTGACGAAATGGAGTTAAAGATATAAAATCATACAAATTTGAGATTCATTTAATGGTCATTTAAAAACAGATAACACATTTGAAAAACTGAATAATATCTCGAGCCCGGGCAACGACGACCCAGTCAGCTAGTTTAAAGAATAAAAGCTGCAATAGCATCAAGTTTGTGCATGTATAAAGTGCCATCTTTGTAGGGAATATTAGAAGTAATTAAGTAAGACTATTATTTAGAATGAAATAAATTACAATTTTTAGCCAAGGAAATTTGCATTTTATTATATAAATTTTTGTATTTTAGAATATTTTTTTTTATTTGACTTAAAATTTATTTATAATATATTTATTATGTGAAATATAATGATGTAATGTATATATATATATATATATATATATATATGCAATATATAATGTATATATATGTGTATATGTAATATAATAATATAATATATTTATAATTCGCACCGTATATTTCTATCCCATATGTATATGTATATATATATACATATAACATCCTCAGAAATCAGGCACTAAATATTACATTTATAAGCGTTGAAACACAAATAAAATTTCCACACGAAAATCTACATGAGGTGATCTTAAAGAATTTAATTTTAAAATTCGTGAAATATGCGAAGAAATATTGTACATGTTATTTATAAGAATGAAAATGTTCCAAAAATGAATTTTTCAATATCCGAAAACTTTGCTCGTAAAAATATAAAAAGAATCGAAATGGAATGTAACGGAATAAAAATTAAAATATTACCTATTATTCTCACCTTGTAACAGGAAAGAGTGTACAGAAATGAAAGAATGTACTTGTCAAGGGAAAAAAAATACACTATCTAAAAGTTTTCTTTCTCCTATTGAAAAATCTATTTTATTTTCAAAATATTGATTTGCTATATAAGAATTATAAATGCAGATGATTTAAAAACAAATAAATATATGTTCGTTGTTAGTCTTATTTCTACAAAAGGAGATATCAATACTGCTGTATCGATATCCAGAATTTGATCTACGCGCTATTGAGATTCTAAAACGATGCCACTGTGCGCATTGAATGGAGACATATTAATGCATACACTGTCAAAGAAATTCATTAAATGTACTGCAAAAACTGGTTGCATCAATGTTGCCTGTAGTTTTTGCCGTAAAAATTGCAATGAAATAAGATGTAAATGTTTTTATTGCATTTAATTTCACTGCATTTTTATGGCATAAACTTCTGGCATTATTGCTGCCAGCATAATGTTAACAGTGGAAATATTCGAATATTTGAACAATATTGCCTGACATTAATTTTCATATAATATAACTAATCGGAAAGTATTTATCTTATTTTGTTTTAATTCTAAAGTTTTAAACAAAACCTTTTCGCGAACCAGTAATGAATTTCTGAAAATTTTTATTTTTGAAAATTGTCTTTAATCAAATGTAACATTTCTTTTTTTTTTCTTTTTTTTTTTTTTTATCTAAGATTGTTTCTTCTACATTTATAAAAGTGAATAAAAATTTCTTGTATCATTATGTCAGTATTAAAAATATGTATCAACTTTCTTATATTTACTTCAACAATTTTTCTTTGCTTTGAAATCATTAATATAATATTCTGCTGTAGATGGTAGTTTCCGTCTTTCTATTCTGAAATTACTTTCAAAATTAGATGAGTTTTAGGAGCTGCCACTCTTATTGCTTCCATATAAAAAATTTCTTTTGTCTTCAATAGAAAAGTGAGTGGGACACAGAATCTTTCGTTGCTAATGAACATCAAAGTCGTTGAACAGTTTGAACTTATCGATCTCTATCAACAGGCAAATATACTATCGTTAGTCGAAGCAGAATTTGAAAGAATTAAAGTTAGAAATATGATGTATTAAAATCCTCTTCCAGTATTTCTTAAAAAAATTTGAATGAGTAACATGAAACGTTTTTCATTTTTACTAAAATAATTATTTCAAATAAAAGTTTTAATTTTGTATTATTAAAAGATTTTGATAGATTTTCTTTAGAAACATTAAAAAAGTATTTATTGTAATAAATGGTTGTGTAATAAAATCTCCGATTCTAAATTATTCTTTTTTGAGAATTTACAAAAAATAAAAACAACTTTTAAGAATTAATGGTGAATAATAATTATTTTCTGCGGATGTTGTTCAACATAAGCATTATAAAAAAATTTAACCTATTTTTAAAAATATTTGAAGGTTTTCAAACGCAATTTAGCATGTTTACATACACTGTTAAAAAAATTCTGAAATTCACGAACATTTTTTTCCTGAATTTCGCAGAAAAGGTCCCTTTTCACAACAAAGGGGCATTTTCCGTTACAAATCACAAAATTCCATCATATTTCCTGAAAATAACGAAACGGGCGGAAATAGAAACAAAAAACGGAGACACTCCGTTGTGTGCGGGTCTCCATGGCCGAGTGGTCAAAGCACCACACCACTAATAAGCCGCGACCGCAGATCGTGGGTTCGGGTCCCACCGGCGCCATGGATTAGTGAAAATATAAAAAATCTTTTTTTAATTACATTTTTTCTGTTTATTTTTCTCTTATTTCTGATTAAAAAATCTTTTAATTAATTAGCCAAAAAATAAATAATTAAATAGTGTACGACAATTTAAAAAAAATGTCTATACTTTTTTTGTAAAAAAATTGTTAATAAAAACTTTTTTTTCATTCATTCAATCATTAAAAAAATGGTTTTAAAACAGTTTTTTTAATGTAAAGACTTTTAGAAATTAAAATTGATTTAAAAAAATAATAAACATTATGCATCAGTCTAAAATAAAATAAAATAATCCGTTTACAAATATTCTATATATTTGAAAGGAAATCTTTAAAAAGCACAACAGATATTCCCACAAACTCATAAAAGACATATTTTGTACAATCTAGCAACAGCAACTTTGGCTCGGTTCGTAAGGGTTTGTTCTGCTGTCAAAAGGCCCCGAGTTCGATCCTCAGGACGGCGTGAACTAAATTGTGCAAAAAATTAATTATAACAATAATTAAGTAAAATAACACAGCAGCTTAAAATCACTCGCTAATTTCGAATTCTTTGACGATAAATCGATTCCCTAATTTTAAAAATTATATTAAATTATTATTATTATAAATCAAACTTTGTAACAGAAAGTTACTGCTTCTTCAAACGGAGTTTTCCTTTAATGTACACCCCACAACGAAAAATCTACTAACGGATCGGTAAAAGCTCGGCTACTTCGCCGAGTTTCACTTGGAATTCACAGATTTATTTTTAACAATGTACGTTAACTTGTGTACTTAAAAAATGACATGGGACAAATCTAAGCATTTTTTAAAACTTTATTTTTTGTACGGAATAACTGCATTTACTTTATACAAGGAAAAAAAATTAAATATTTAAAATTGCTGCATAAATGTATAACAATCACACATATTTTTCATTTTTAGAAATGTAACTATTTGAAATAAAAGTTTATTTTTCTTATTATAAACAAATTTCAATAACTTTTCTTCAAAAAACGTTAAAAAAGTATTTATTACAATAAAGGATTTAGTAATAAAATCTCTGATCCAAAATTATTCTTTTTTGAGAATTAACAAAATAAATAAGTAAATAATGAAAAATAAAAAGCAATTTTTAGGCATGAATGCTGAGTGATAATTACTTCTTTGGATTTTTCGCAACATAAGCATCATAAAATATTTGTGCCTAAGACGTATTTAGAAATATTTGAAGGTTTTTAAACGCAATTTAGCGTATTCACACATGGTCTCATGTGCACTTAAAAGATGACATGATAAATAAAATTAAAACATTTTTCTTTAAAAATATTTTGTGTATCGATTAATTACAGTATTTTTATACAGGAATGAAAAAAAAATAGAAAAACCTAAAAATTGCTACACATATGTTTAAGCATCACGCTTGTCTTTTTTTTTATAGATACGACTATTCGAATAACAGTATTTTTTAAAATTGTTACTATATTAGATTAGAATGGATTTCTTCTAAAAGTTAAAAAAGTGTTTATTACAATAATTGATTGTGCAATAAAATCTCTTACTACAAGTTATTCTTTTTTTACAAAAAAAAAGGCAAGTTTTGGGAATTAATATTAAATGATAATCATTTATGTGGGTATTAAATAAAAGATTTGTGCCTATAAAGCATTTTTAAATATTTGAAGGTTTGAAAATGCAATTTAGCAAGTTCACATACGTTCACATGTGCTTTTAAAAATGACATGGGATATAAAATCTATGCATTCTTTTAAAGCTTATTTTGTGTATGGATTAATTACGAAAACTTTGTAGAAGAATGAAAAGAAGGGAAGAAATAGAAAAATCTGCTACAGGCATGTTTAACAATCACACATGATTTTATTTTTACAGATATCACCATTTGAAATAAAAGTGTTTTTTTATAATTTTTAATAGACTTGTATTGATTTTCTTTAAAAAATTAAAACAACATTTTTCACTAAATGATTATGTAATAAACATCCGCGACTAAATTATTATTATTATTTTTTTTTACGAATTAACAAAAAATAAAACTCAACTATTTGGAATTAATGCTAAATGATAATTATCTGTGCGGATGTTCTATAAAAAATTTGTGGCTATAATGTATTTTTAAATATTTGAATGTTACCAAAAGCAATGTAACATGTTCAGGTGTGTTCACGTGTACATTTAAAAAACTAACATGGGAAAAAAATCTATGCATTCTTTAAAATCTTATTTTAAATATTGATTATTTAAAGAATCTTTCTACAAGAATGAACAATAAAATAGAACTAAATATAGAAGTGGTACAATTCAGTCCCTCTCCAATATTTTTTTGAATTTTTAATGTGATACAAATTTTGGTTAGATATTAGATTCCACACATTTCCAATGAAACGCCGTTATTGGATAAGTTATTGCTTTACATTGAAAATATGGAGATAGAAATGGGAAATTATTTTTTACGATTATTGCTGAAACATTTTCGAATTGTTAATATACGAATATTTGGACAATACTATATGACTTTATGGTTAATAAAATATAACTAATCAGAAAGCTATTTATCCTATTTTGTTTTAATTTTCAGATTTTAAACAGAACCTCTTGATGGACCAGTGATGAGTTTCTGTAATGTTGAATCCAAACGAGAATTTTTTAAAATTCTTAGTTTTAAAATAACGAAATGAAATTGGTTTGATTCAAACGTGAAAATTTTTAAAGAAAATTCTTTTTTTATTTTGATTTATAAAAGCGAATAAAAATGTTTTGTATTATTAAGTCAATTTAAAAAATATAATATCAACTTTCTTATAGCAATCATGGAATAAAGAAAAATTGTTTCTCGCAATAGTTACTTCAACCATTTTTCTTACTCTAATTCATTCCATTGAAATCATTAATACAATATTCTGCTCTAGGCGGTAGTTCCCGTCTTTCTATTCTGAAATTACTTTCCAAATTAGATGAGAATTATGATGAGTTTTCTGATTACTTCCATATAAAAAAAATTTTTTGTCTCCAATAGAACAGTGAGTACGACACAGAATCATTCATTGCTAAAAAACATCAAACACGTTCAACTGTTTGAAATTATCGATCTCTATCAACAGGCTAATAAACTATCGTTAGTGGAAGCAGAATTTGAAAGAATTAAAGTTAGAAATGTGATATATTAAAATCCTCTTCCAGTATTTCTTTAAAAAATTTTAATGAGTCACATGAAATATTTTTCATTTTTACAAATGTAACTATTTCCAATAAAAGTTTTATTTTTTTTTAAATTACTAGAGGGGCCCTGCTCGCTATGCTCCCTATGCTCCCGCTATCCCCCTGCTCGCTATGCTCGCCAACCCCCCCCCCCGCGTAATCGCTTCGCGATTCCAAATTATTGGCTACCCCTGCTTGCTGCACTTGCCAATATCCCATGGTATGAATAAGCAGTTGCAGACCTTTCAAATGATGTGTCACACGACTGGTGTTGTAAAGTAATTAAAAATGTGCCCCCCTGGGGGGCAGAGGGGGGTGACACACAGGACATCCATAAAATGAATAAACAGTTGCAGACCTTTCAAATGATGTGTCAAACAATTGGTGTTGTAAAGAAATTACAAAATGCGCCCCCTCTGAGGGCAGAGGGGGGGGGGTTACACACAAGATATCCATAATATGAATAAGCAGTTGCAGACCTCTCAAATGATGTGTCACACAATTGGTGTTGTAAAGAAATTAAAAATGTGCTCCCCTGGGGGGCAGAGTGGGGGATGACACAGAACACATCCATAATATGAATAAGCAGTTGCAAACCTTTCAAATGATGTGTCACACAACTGGTGTTGTAAAGAAATTAAAAATGTGACCCCCTGGGGAGAGCAGAGTGCGGGGGTGACACACAAGACATCCATAATATGAATAAGCAGTTGCAGGCCTTTCAAATCTTGTGTAACACGGCTAGTGTTGTAAAGAAATTAAAAATGTGTCCCCCCTGGGGAGCAGAATGGGGGATAACACATATGACATCCTTTAAATGAATAAGCAGTTGCAAACCTCTCAAATGATGTATCATACGACTGATGTTGTAAAGAAATTAAAAATTTGGCGAAATATTACAGTTATCGCCAAGTTGGCGTCACTTTTGACAACTAATTTTGGTCGCCAAATTTGGCGATATATCGCCAAGTTGGCGACAAACTTGGCGATTGTTGGCGATGGTAACCTTTCCTGTCTTTATGGTAACCCATATGGCGATGCATAGACGGAGCCCTTTCCTGATTGGTCTATTCGACTCATGGAAGGAGTGTACAACCCGGATTCGTTAGTTCCGGAAATCTTCCACATCAGCATCATTCCAGGAGTCATTCCTTTTAAGGCTAGTTTTTTTTTTACTATAGAAGGATAAACATATTTCAATAGAGTTTTTTCAAAAACGTTAAAAAAGTATTTGTTGCAATAAATGGTTATGTAATAAAATCTCCGGTAATAAATTATTCTTGTTTGAGAATTTACAAGGAATAAAAGCAACTTTTAAGAATGGATGCTAAATAATGGTTATTTTTGAGGATGTGGTTCAACATAAGCATTATAAAAAAAATTGTAACTATTTTTTAAAATACTAGGGGGGGCCCTGCCCCCCTGCTCGCTATGCTCGCTAGCCCCCCGCGTAATCGCTTCGCGATTCCAAATTATTGGCTACCCCCTGCTTGCTGCTCTCGCCAATACCCCATGGTATGATTAAGCAGTTGCAGACCTTTCAAATGATGTGTCACACGACTGGTATTGTAAAGAAATTAAAAATGTGCCCCCCTGGGAGGCAGATTGGGGGATGACACACAACAGATCCATAATATGAATAAGCAGTTGCAGACCTTTCAAATGATGTGTCACACAACTGGTGTTGTAAAGAAATTAAAAATGTGACCTCCCCCTGGGCAGAGCAGAGTGTGGGGGTGACACACAAGACATCCATAATATGAATAAGCAGTTGCAGATCTATCAAATCTTGTGTAACACGGCTGGTGTTGTAAAGAAATTAAAAATGTGTTCCCCCTGGGGAGCAGAATGGGGGATAACACACAAGACATCCATTATATAAATAAGCAGTTGCAAACCTCTCAAATGATGCATCAAATGACTGGTGTTGTAAAGAAATTAAAAATTTGGCGAAATATTACAGTTATCGCCAAGTTGGCGTCGCTTTTAACAACTAATTTTGGTCGCCAAATTTGGCGATATATCGCCAAGTTGGCGACAAATTTGGCGATTGTTGGTGATGGTAACCTTTCCTCCCTTTATGGTAACCCATACGGCGATGCATAGACGGAGCCCTTTCCTGATTGGTCTATTCGACTCATGGAAGGAGTGGACAACCCGGATTCGTTAGTTCCGGAAATCTTCCACATCAGCATCATTCCAGGAGTCATTCCTTTTAAGGCTAGTTTTTTTTTACTATAGAAGGATTTGAAGTTTTTTAAATGCAAATTAGCATGTTTACATATGTTAATTTGTGTACTTAAAAATGACATGGGACAAATTTAAGCATTTTTTAAAACTTTATTTATTGTATGGAATAACGACATTTACTTTATACAAGGACATAAAAATGAAATATTTAAAATTGCTGCATAAATGTATAACAATCACACATATTTTTCATTTTTACAAATAAACTATTTGAAATAAAAGTTTTATTTTTTTATTATAAACAGATTTCAATAGATTTTCTTTAATAACATAAAAAAGTATTTATTACAATAAATGATTAAGTAGTAAAATCCTCGATTCTTAATCTTTTTTGAGAATTTATAAAATAAATAAAAAAAATAAAAAATAAAAAGCAACTTTAAGGTATGAATGCTGAATGATAATTACTTCTTTAGAATTTTCTCAACATAAGCATCGTAAAAGATTTGCGCCAAAAACGTATTTTGAAATATTTGAAGGTTTTTAAACGCAATTTAGTGTATTCACATGTGTTCTCGTGTGCACTTAAAAGATGACATAATAAATAAAATTAAAGATTTTTCTTTAAAAATATTTTGTGTATCGATTAATTACAGTAATTTTATACAGACATGAAAAAAATAGAAAAACTTAAAAATTGCTACACATATGTTTAAAAATTATACATGTCTTTTATTTTTACAGATACGACTATTTGAAATAACAATATTTTTTGAAATTATTAATAGATTTGAATGGATTTCTTCTAAACGTTAAAAAAGTATTTATTACAATAATTAATTGTGTAATAAAATCTCCTACTCTATTTTTTTTTTTTTTTTTTTTTTTTTTTTTTTTTTTTTTTTTTACGAAATAAAAGTCAAGTTTTGGGAATTAGTGTTAAATAATAATTGTTTATGTGGGTATTGAATAAAAGATTTGTGCATATAAAGCATTTTGAAATATTTGAAGGTTTCTAAAAACAATTTTGCAAGTTCACATACGTTCACATGTACATTAAAAAAAAAATGATATGGGAATTAAAATCTATGCATTCTATTAAAGTTTATTTTGTGTATGGATTAACCACAGAAACTTTGTACACGAACGAAAAAAAGAAAGAAATAAAAAAACCTGCTACAAGCATGTTTAACAATCACACATGATTTTATTTTTACAAATATCACCATTTGAAATAAAACTTATTTTTAAAAATTATTAATAGATTTGTATTGATTTTCTTTAAAAACCGCAAAAAAACATTTTTCACTGAATGATTATGTAATAACACCCCCGATACTAAATTATTTTTTTTACGAATTAACAAAAAATAAATGTCAACTTTTTGGAATTAATGTTAAATGATAATTATTTGTTTGGATATTCTACAAAAATTTGTGGCTATAATGTATTTTTAAATATTTGAATGTTTCTAAACGCAATGTAACATGTTCAGGTATGTTCACGTGTACATTAAAAAAACTAACATCGGAGAAAAATCTATGCTTTCTTTTAAAGTTTATTTTAAATATTGATTACTTAAAGAAATGTTCTACAAGAATGAACAATAAAATAGAACTAAATATAGCAGTGGTACAATTTAATCCCTCGCCAATATTTTGTTGAATTTTTAATGTGATACAAATTTTGGTTAGATATTAGATTTCACACATTTTTAGTGAAACGCCATTATTGAATAAGTCATTGCTTTACTCTGAAAATATGGATATAGAAATAGTAAATTATTTTTTACGATTATTGGTGAAACATTTTTGAATTGTTAATATACGAATATTTGGACAATACTATATGACTTTATGTTTATTAAAATATCACTAATCAGAAAGCTATTTATCCTATTTTGTTTTAATTTTCAGATTTTAAACAGAATTCTTCATGGACCAATCATGAGTTTCTGTAATGTTTAATGCAAATGGGAATTTTTAAAAATTCTTAGATTTAAAATAACAAAATGAAATTGTCTTCAATCAAATGTGAATTTTTTAAAAAGAAAATTGCTTCTTTTATATATTGAAAAGCGAATAAAAATTTCTCTTATTATTAAGTCAATTTTTCAAAATATATATTAAATTTCTTATCGAGATCATTAAATAAAGAAAAGTTGTTTCTTGCAATAATTACTTCAACAATTTTTCTTCTTCTAATTAATTCCATTGAAATGATTAATACAATATTCTGCTGTAGACGGTAGTTCCCGTCTTTCTATTCTGAAATTACTTTTCAAATTAGATGAGTTTTAGGAACTGCCACTCTGATTAGCACACAAAAAAAGTCCCTTCCGCAAAAAAATTTCTTTTGTCTTCAATAGGATAGTGAGTACGACACATAATCTTTCTTTGCTAATGAACATCAAAGACGTTTGAAATTATCGATCTCTATCAACAGGCTAATATAATATCGGAAGCAGAATTTGAAAGAAATAAAGTTAGAAATGTGATATATTAAAATCCTCTTCCGGTGCTTCCTTATGAAATTTTAATGAGTCACAAGAAATGTTTTTTATTATTAACATAATTCAATAGATTTTCTTAGAAAACGTTAAAAAAATATTTATTGTAATAAATGGTTATGTAATAAAATCTCCGATACTAAAATATTCTCTTTTGACAATTTACAAAAAATAAAAATAACTTTAAGAATCGGTACTAAATAATATTTATTTCTGTGGATGCTGTTCAACATAAGCATTATTAAAAGTTTTACCTTTTTTTTTTTTTTTAAATATTTGAAGGTTTTCAAACGCAATTTAGCATATTCACATACGTTCACTTATGTACTTAAAAAATGACGTGGGAGAAGTCGAAGCATAATTTATTGTTTTATTAAGTCAATTTTCAGAATATATATCAAATTTCTTATCTAGATAATGGAATAAAGTCAAGAATGTTTCTTGCAATTGTTACTTGAATAATTTTTCTCCCTCTAATCCATTCCATCGAAATCATTAATATAATATTCTGCTGTAGATGACAGTTCCCGTCTTTCTACTCTGAAATTACTTTCCAAATTAGATGAGTTTTAGAAGCTGCCATTCTGATTGCGGGTACACGACATTTCGGTCCCGCCATTTCGGTCCCGCTGTTTCGGTCCCGAGACATTTCGGTCCCGCTGTTTCGGTCCCGAGACATTTCGGTCCCTGGCCATTTCGGTCCCGAGACATTTCGGTCCCTGGCAATTTCGGTCCTTAGTCATTTCGGTCCCTTGCCATTTCGGTCCTTTGTTATTTCTTTACCGGCCACCTTATAACTTAGTTTCTGATTGATGAAGGCCCACTAAACTCTGTAAGCTCAACATTGTTCGGGCTTTTTTTAATATTTTTAGTCTCCTGCCCCCCCCCCCCCCTTCCCTCAAATTTTATACAAAGCTGAGTATAATAGTCCAATAAGTTTAATCTACTGTAACTCGTGATAATAAAATCACAGCGAGTTGAAAATCTGATTAAATAATGTTATAAAATTTTAACTGTCTTTATTATTATTATTTAACAGAATGAATATTTTAAGTTTTATCATATATTCTTTGTATTAGGTATTTTATCTATGCTATAAACTAAAATAATATTTTATCGAATGTTTTCGCACCATTTCTTAGAATCTTAAAATTAGTGATTTCGTAACTAGGCGGGCTACGAAAATTTTTTGTTTTAAAAAAATAAAAATGCTCCAACGATCTTTTTTTTATGTAATAATTATTGGTTGCAATTTTTTTTCTTTTTTACAGTTTCTCACTTTATGAAAACAAATTTTGTAAGTTAATTTTATTGAAAGTGGGCCTATTTCTTTGTAATAAAATGATTATGTTTTAATTTTATATAATAATGTAGCTATAATTTTAAATAATTTTATTTTCAGTTTTTAACTGACAAAACTAAGCGTTTTTAATTTATTGTTTATTTATTTATTTATTTGTATTACCTTTTCGCTCCCACTTTCACAGAGAAAAAAAATGATAATTCTTGTTTTAATTTTATTATTAATTGAATTAATAGTTTTAAATTTCAGTAATTTTAAATATAAAATAAATAAACAGGTAAACAATAAGTTTCAGTTTATAACTACTACAAAACATAATGATAAATAGTATATAAAACAGATTATTTATTGAGTTTATTTAAAGTAAAATTCGAAATGCATATTAATAATTTCACCAATTTAATTAAATAAAGATTCATTAAATTAAAAATACATGTATTTAATAAAATATTAATTTAATTTTCATTTTAAAATCACTAACTGTTTTGAGATTTAATTTTTAGCAATTATTCATCACCATAAGTTCTTATTAAAAAATTGTTAATTATTTCAAAAAAGGAAATTATTATTATTATTATTATTATTTTGGAAAATTAGTTAGTAACGTAACGTAATAATTAATTAAACACAATAATGCAACACTGTAACAATGCGTAAAAATATTTCTTAACAGTGTTAGCTAACATTATTATCCAGATGCAGATTTAAATTTACTGAAACAAAGTTATAATTTACAGTTCGCAAAAAGCAATCATATATTAATTAAATACATTTAAAGAGTAAGAAAAACATTATAAACTAACCAATAAATGAATAAATAACATATTTATTTTGAGAATCCTTATCATTTTTATACATCCTAATGAACTTAATAACATTGTAGTAGCTGAAATTTAAAAAATATGTTTTCTCATTTTTGCTATAATAACTTCTGTATAGTTCTTGTACTAGATTTTAAACAAGTAATTGATAAATAAGTCACTTAAACAATTAATAGTTAAAATAACTTTGATTTCTTATTATTAAATATGTTTGATAAAAATAATTTAATTTTTGAGAGTTTTTTAATTTAACAACATAATTATTAATGCTTTCAAATTTTCTAAGATGATGTTAATCATTTAATAAAATAATGTATAACATTAAGTAAATAACAAATCAAAACTGTGTGCCGGAAATTTTTAAACACTTATAATTTTTTATGTTGGTGTTCCTATAAAATTTGAAATATATGCATATAAGTACCAGCTAAGTACTACTATTAACCTCTTTTAAGCAAAAATTCTGCATGCCAATCAATTGTCAACGTCCATCTGAACAAATGGTCATCTTTATACAAGATAGCTAGAAGAGCTAGGCAGTTAACTTTATTCTACTTATCTTGATCTTTATACACTTGTCAGATGAAATCCCTCATTCTATTTTCTATACAATCTCCTTTTCACTCTGGAGTTCAAATGCAGACGAACCTCCGACATAGTCGCTCGCATTTTTTAGAAGAAATGTGAATGTTTTGAAAAGAACAGCATTTTTCGGTGTTTTTTATTCCTCTCGCTGTTACCTTCATTTCAAACGTTTTTAGTATCAATTAAACCAGTATAAAATGTAGAATGGAGTATTTTTTATCCTGATTATTACAGCTTATGAATGACATTGAAATACTCAAAATTTATAAGATAACTAAATAAGATTGATAGATAAGATATTTACCACCTAGAAATAATATTTTAAGTTACTTTTTAATTTAACTTACTTTGACAGAAGGCTTTTCTTTTCATATTTTTATGCAAGTTTTTATATCTTAATGTTAAAAATAATTATTTTATATAATAATATCAGCTTTAAATGAAATGGCAAATTTCAATACGCATTACATTAATAATTTTGTAATTAGTTTCATTAAGCTGGTTTTAGAAAATATAACAGATGTATGCTAAACAAGTCTCTAAGTGACAAGATTTCTTTATTAAAATAAAATTATAATTTTTCTCCATTTTAAATGGAATTTTACGTAGAAATGATTCACTACACATTAATATTTTCAGATTCTATATTATTTATTATATTTTAATTTTAGCTTTTTATTTATCATATTAAAACAGGTAGGCTATTTAAATTTTACGTATTTAAGTCAAATAAAGAATAAGGGAATATTTGAAATATAGAATTTTAAAAGCGAAAAGAACAGTTTATGTTTATCAGAAATTTTAACTTTTGTATCCCAATTTAAGAGGTTACTTCAGTGAAGTTTAAAAACCCTTTCGCAAATCTTAATCCTATGGAAGAAATTTATAAAGATTTCTTGGTTGCTTTCAATATTTTTAAACAATTCTTTTTTGCATTGAATATCTGAGATCGATTTGTATGCCGACCGTTTTTTACTTTTTAACTTTGATAGCAGGTTATTTTTGTGGGGATGTTTTCATTTTCGAAACAAACCAGTTCCGAGAATAAAAGTGTCTTAATTAAAAATATCGAAAAAGAAAATAAAAAAATAGTATTTGTACAAATTTATTTTAGCTATACATTGAAAAAAATCATTCCAAAATATTGAAATGCAGCAAATTTACCTTCAAAGATTTCTACCAAAGGATTAGCGGGCCTATTTGTTTGACTGAAGTAGCCTCTTTACAGGTAAGTCATTTGTTTAACACTATTTCTAGTGGTGTCAAATGATACTATTTTTAAAGATTTGACTTGTGTTTATTTCGCTCGTAGTTTTTGAATGTAATAATTATAAAAAGTCTTTAATGTATTAAAAATGATTTGTAATACCTGCATTGTTATATGTAAAAAGGTTGTTACACGTAAAAAGTTATTTCGTAGCAATAATTGTTATATGTAAAAAGATTAACGCAAACTTTTAAATAGTTCTTTAATAGCGAAATAAAATAATTATTTAAAAAATAAAAAAGTTTTAGTCAGTCCCTATGCAGAATTTAAAAAATAATGTGGCTTTATCACAATTCCATGTTAAGATCCCTTAAAGATCTTTATGATAGAGGAACTTTTATATAAATCCACAGAACACTACTTCTGCCATATGAAATTTGCATGGCGTTTGGATCCGCTGCAATATGTTTGAGTTTGGATCCTAGTTATACGTGTAAGCGGTTTTTCGGTACTTGTTACTTCTAATTAATCGCATTACACTAAAATTTTATGTGGCTTTCAGTTAAAAAACCAGTGTTGAATTCAGACACTTTTCTCCGGGAGGGACTTCTGTGGCTCCGGGGGGGGGGGTGAGGATTCAATAGAGTCCCGGGGGAGAATTACACTTTTTTACCACTGAAAGCACAAAATCTCAAAATTTCCGGGTGTGTGTGATTTCATAGCTCCGGGGGGAATGACCCTCCCCTGAATTCAAAACTCTAAAATGTTACCTATAAAATTATGTCAGATATTTCCCGTGCACAAAATTTCAGTTTTCTGGAGAAGGGGCGGACATGTCTGAGGACCGAAATGGCCATGGACCGAAATGTCTCGGGACCGAAATGTCTCGGGACCGAAATGTCTCGGGACCGAAACGTCTCGGAACCGAAATGGCCAGGGACCGAAATGTCTTGGGACCGAAACGGCGGGACCGAAATGGCGGGATCAAAACATCCTGCTTCCCTGATTGCTTCCATATAAAAAATTTCTTTTGTTTTCAATAGAACAGTGAGTGACACAGAATCTTTCATTGCTAATGAACATCAAAGTCGTTGAACAGTTAGAACTTATCGATCTCTATCAACAGGCAAATATACTATCGTTAGTGGAAGCAGAGTTTGAAAGAATTAAAGTTAGAAATATGATATATTAAAATCCTTTTCCGGTATTTCTTTAAGAAATTTTAATGAGTCACATGAATTTTTTTTCATTTTTTACAAATGCTATTTCAAATAAAAGTTTAATTTGTTTATTAATATATTTCAATAGATTTCCTTCGAAAATGTTAAAAAAGTATTTGTTGTAATAAATGATTATGTAATAAAATCTCCGATACTAAATTATCCTTTTTTGAAAATTTACAAAAAATAAAAACATTTTTTAAGAATCGATGCTAAATAATGATTATTTCTGCGGAAGTTGTTCAACAAAGGAATTGTAAAAAGTTTTTACCTATTTTTAAAAATATTTGAAGGTTTTCAAACGCTATTTAGCATGTTTAAATACGTTCATTTTTGTACTTAAAAAATGACACGGAACAAGTCTAAGCATTTTTTAAAAGTTCATTTTTTGCATGGAATAACTACATTTACTTTAAACAAGAAAAAAAAGAAATAATTAAAATTCCTGCATAAATGTGTAACGATCACACATGTTTTTAATTTTAAAAATCTAACTATTTTGAAAAAAAATTATTATTATTTATAAACAGATCTCAATAGACTTTCTTCAAAAACGTTAAAAAGTATTTATGATGATTATATAATAAAATCTCCCATTCTAGATTATTTTTTTTGGATAATTCACAAATTAAATAAATTGATAATCAAAAATAAAAAGCAACACTTAGGTATAAATGCTAAATGATAGTTACTTTTTTGATGTTTCTTAATATAAGCACCATAAATGATTTGTGCCTAAAACATATTTTTAAATATTCGAAGTTTTTAAACGCAATTTAGAGTGTTCACATTCGTTCTCGTGTGCACTTAAATATGACATTACAAATAAAATTAAAGCATTTTTCCTTAAAGATATTTTGTGTATGGATTAATTACTATAATTTTATACAGGAGTGAAACAATGTTTTTAGAAAAACTTAAAAATTGCTAAACATATGTTTAAAAATCATGCATGTTTTTCATTTTTACAGAAACGACTATTTTAAATGAAAGTATTTTTTAAAACTATTAATAGCTATGAATGGATTTCTTTTAAACGTTAAAAATGTATTTATTACAATAGGTGTTTGTGTAATAAAATCTCCGTCTCTAAGTTATTCATCTTATTTTGATTTAATTCTAAGGTTTTAAACAGGACTTCTTCATGGACCAGTAATTAGTTTCAGTAATTTCGAATACAAAACGGGATTTTTAAAATTTTTTTTTTAAAATAACGAAATGAAATTGCTTTTAATCAAATGCCAAATTTCTTTCTTTCTTTTCGAAAGTTGTTATTATCATTATTAATTTTTTTTTTACATTTTTAAAGCGAATAAAAATTTCGTGTATTATTAAGCCAATTTTCAAATATATATATCAACTTTCTTATGGAGATTATGGAATAAAGAAAAATTGTTTCTTGCAATAAGTACTTCAATAACTTTACTTCCTCTAATTCATTGCATTCAAATCATTATTTCAGTATTCTGCTGTAGATTGAAGTTCCCGTCTTTCTATTCTGAAATTACTTTCCAAATTAGATGAGTTTTAGGAGCTGCCACTCTTATTGCTTCCATATAAAAAATTTATTTTGCCTTCTATAATACAGTGAATACGACACAGAATCTTTCATTGCTAATGAACATCAAAGACGATGAACTGTTTGAAATTATCGAACTCTATCAACAGGCTAATATACTATCGTTAGTGGAAACAGAATTCGAAAGAATTAAAGTTAGATATAAGATATATTAAAATCCTCTTCCGGTATTTCTTTGAGAAATTTTAATGAGTCATATGAAATGTTTTTCATTTTTACAAATTTAACTATTTCCAATAAATGTTTTATTTTTATTATTAACAGAAACCAATAGATTTTCTTCGAAAAAGTATTTATTGTAATAAATGATTATGCAATAAAATCTTCGATATTAAATTATTCCTTTTTGAAAATTTACAAAAATAAGAAATAAAATAATAAATAAATAAATAAAAAGCAACTTTCGGGTAGGAATGCTGAATGGTAATTATTTCTTTGTATGTTTCCCAACGTAATCATCATAACAGATTTCTGCCTAAAATGTATTTCAAAGTATTTGAAGGTTTTTTAAAACAATTTAGGGTATTCACATACGTTCACATGTGCAAGCATAAAAATGACTTCGGAAATAAAATCAAAGCATTTAAAAAATATTTTGTGTATGGATTAACTACAGTAACATTAAACAGTAATGAAAAAGAAAAATTAAGAAAACTTAAAAATTGCTACATGTATGTTTTACAATAACACATGCTTTTTATTTTTACAGATATGACTATTTCAAATAAAAGTTATATTTTTTACTATTAATAGATTTTAATAGATTTTCTTTAAAAAAATTAAAAAAGAATTTTTTACAATAAATGATTGTATGTAATATAATTTGTGATGCCAAGTTATTCTTTTTTATGAATTAACGAAAGATAAAAGCCAACTTTTTGGAATTAATATTAAATGATAATTATTTCTGGTGATATTGTGTAAAAAATTTGTGATTAAAATGTATTAATAAATATTTGGAATAAAGAAAAATTGTTTCTTGCGATAATTGCTTCAATATTTTTTCTTCCTCTAATTTGTTGCATTGAAATCAGGAATATAATATTCTGCTGTAGACGATAGTTCCCGTCTTTCTATCCTGAAATTACTTTCCAAATTAGATGAGTTTTAAGAGCTGCCACTCTGATTGCTTCCATATAAAAAATGTCTTTTGTCTTCAATAATACAGTGAATACGACACATAATCTTTCTTTGCTAATGAACATCAAGGACGTTTGAAATTATCGATCTCTATCAACAGGCTAATATAATATCGGAAGCAGAATTTGAAAGAAATAAAGTTAGAAATGTGATATATTAAAATCCTCTTCCGGTATTTCTTTAAGAAATTTTAATGAGTCAAATGAAATGTTTTTCATTTTTATAAATAAGTGTTCCCAATAAAAATTTTCTTTTTTATTATTAATAGATTTTAATAGATTTTGTTGAAAAAAGTTACAAAAGTAGTTGTTGTAATAAATGATTATGTAATAAAATATCCGATACTAAAATATTCTTTTTTGACAATTTATTAAAAATAAAAACAACTTTAAGAATCGGTACAAAATAATAATTATTTCTGTGGATGTTGTTCAACACAAGCATTATAAAATAATTTTCTCGTTTTTCGTAGTCTAAATTTCTGTATTTCTATAGTTCGTTCTTTTCAAATATCTCACTCAAATTTTAATATTTTTACTTGATTTTTTTTTGCATAGGATGGTTCATCATGATCTACAATCGGGCTAGTTTTTACTTTTTCGATTGTGTTTATATATTTTTTAGATTATGATAGTTTCACTTTCAGAACCAGTTCTAACCGGTTTCAAAAATTAAAGTATTTTTTTTTTTTAATCTGAAACCAAAAGAAAAAAGTAGAAAATGTAGATCGTCTTAAGCTATCCTATGCAAAATCAAACAAACAAAGAAAAATAATCTATACTAATAAAATCCGTGCGCCTCTGTCTGTCTGTCTGCTTGAAGCCGATTACAGTTCGCAACGCGGGCGAGTTGGAAGTCGCGAGAGGTGTCTTTCGATTGGAAAAATTCCGGGGAAGTCATTTCGGGCATTTTCGAGACCGTGGGACCAAAATTAAAAAAGTTATGAATTAAAAACCCCTTGGGAATCGGAACGAAAAATGTCTCAAATCCCAAACGGCGCTCAAATGGAGCTCTGAGGCAGAACATTGCGCCACCTTGCGGTGAAGGAAAAGAACTTTTCCCCTTTGGCTAAAAGAAGAAGCAGTCGAAAACCTCTTTTTCTCCCTTTTTTACGCGTTTTTTCTTAAACCATCATGCAGACAGTTTTTAAAGTAGAAAAAACTGATTACATATTCAGAATCTGCGTAAAAGTCTGCTTCTGATGAACCAAAAAATACGAGAAAATGTCTTATGGGCGCGCAGAGCCAACTGTACAAAACCAAATATTTTTAATGGGACGATGGCGACCATGGAGCGTAGAGCTCACTGTGCGAAATCACGTATTTTTAACGGGATAATGGGCGCATAACAACCATAGCTCTTTAATTTACTTTTTTTGTGCTTGAGGATTCGAACACCAAGACTTGCTTATTAAATGAATTTTTTTGTTTATTATATATTGCTTAATATCGAGGTTCGTTTGGAAAAACTGGCCCAGCTAGCGGGCGTAGCTCGCTAGTTAAAAATATTAAAATTTGAGCGAAATATTTGAAAAGAACTCCCCCATAGATTTAACATTATCATCCGGATCTTTTTCAATGACTAGTGTAGGGCTTTGAGCAGAATGCGATTTACCAGCAATGGTAGCACTTTTGGCTTAACCACAAAATGAATATTGGAACCCACTTAAGCAAACTTCGTGGATTCTTGACAATTTTAACTGGAGGTATTTTAAACATGAAAAGAAAAAAAAAACCCGATAAAATGCTCTTAACCACGCTCCTTTCAGCCTTCCACAAAGTAACCCCACTAACAATAATCTTAAGATTATCTGAAGAAATCGTCACTTTCTACAGAAATTCTACAGAAATGTGAAGAAAATTTGCTGACTTAGCTTTATCTTTAAAATATCTGCAGAATATTTTAAGATAGTCTGAAAAATATCTGCATAATGGGACAAATACCTACGGATTTCATACAGATTTTGGGCCAAAAAGCTATAGATTTGCTTTAGATTTTTTTAGTGGGGAATTTCTTCAGCCTTAAAAATCTGAGGGGAAAAATCTGCTATTAACTAACACACGACTAAATAAATCTGCAACTTACTACATTAAAACATTTTTTGAAAAGCTTTATTTCTTGAAGTATTTCTCAAATTATGAGTAGCGAAATTTAAATTAATTTGTCATCAAATTTAAAGGTATAGGGAAACACATAAAACGGACCGATGCCTCAAAAATTTGTACACTATTCCAATAATTATTGCTTCGTTTGAAATTATTTTTTTTTCATATTTTTAAATTATATTTCGCAATCTTCGAAGTGTTATTAAATATGCACACATTTTATTTAGTTTTCTAAAATTAAAATAACTAAATTTTGATTCAATTTACTTATGAAATTATTTCATAAGAAACAAGTTTCATTATATTAAATTCGCTAACTAATTTAAGGCGAACCAAATATAAATAGAAGAATACGTCTCGTTATATCTTGAATATTCAAAGATAAATTTATGCTTTTAATATTTTAAAATGTATAACTTTCGGTCTAAAGTAATCCTAAAATGTATTTTACTCGATAAATTTATAGTATCAATTAGTTAATCCAATTTAAATATAATTAGAGCTTTAGGTAGTCCGCTTATCGTTAATTTCCTGTGTTTAATTTTCTGATTAACTTAATTACATTTTAACGTTAGGATTTCATAAATTAGTATATACAGTTAATTTGTTTAATAATGCAAATTTAGCAAAAATATAAACTGTGAGTACATTTAATTTTGTAAATGATATAATGAGATAATAACATTGGAGCAACCGTTTTATTTTCTTAATGTTATTAAACCCTATTAAAAATCGTTACATGAATTGCTGTATGGCAGCGTCCATTGTTACTCATGTGACAATACGAGAAAATTTTCATAAATACTTCCATCTTTTTTACAAAATATATGTAGGATAAATTTGATCAAACACTTAAAAATACATGTGCGCTACTCACATAAATATTGCAAATTATAGCAAAAAACTTATAAAAATTAAATAAAAATTATATTAAAAAATATATAAATAAAATTGAAGTTTTGTTATTCTTGTGATCATAAACAATGCGTGTTTGACGTAAAAACTCTGTGAATTATATAAGAATATAGAAATAAAATTTACATAATACAGAAAACTAATAATATACTTTTTAAAGTAATTAATCAATAAACTCATCTGATAACACAAGAATTAGTTACATTTGATTTTGCAAAACGCCAAGTGTTACTCTAAACACAAATTTGTTCATGAGGAAATTTTAGGAAACATTCATTTTAAATACTAAACTATAATCCTTTAAATCATATTTTGACAAAAATATTTTTCACACAGAACAACTTGTTTTGTTGTTTAAAGTTTAAAATGATATAAAAGAATGAAAAAATTGTAAAATTTATGTTTGTGAAGCCTTCATGATTTTATTAATCTGGGAACATTAATGTCAGCCGCAGTTTGGTTTTTTTTTCTTATCAAATAATGAGGTCGTCAAATTAAAACTTCAGAATTAGTTCTGCATTTTATAGCTCTAAGTAATTTATTTGATATTCCTCATCTATGAAGTCAATACTAATAATATGAAACTTTAAATCATCATATTTTATGCATCACAACCACATAGCAACCAGCGAGTTTCTGCTACGAAACCGAATAAATTATTGTCTTCATTATCATTAACATAATTTGTAAATTGTACTATAAAATATTTATTTAGTGAAACATATTTTTAGGCGAATCTTTTTATACGCATCTTTTGTAGTATACAGGGTGTCTCCTCTCAACGGTGGCCAATGGCTAATTTCTAAACCGTTAGTCATAGACATATAGTTCCATTTGCAAAATGCTTTAAAAAAGGTAAATAATTGTTTTTCAAGTGATTTAGCTCAAAATAAAATTTTATTAAAAAATTACGAAAATTAACTTTTTATACGGTCCCCCGGTCCTATAAGTGATATTTAGTAAATTTTTCTCACTACTGTAATAAATAATACAAAAAAAATAACATTCCTCTGCAATTAAAACTGACCGAGTAATAGCTGTTTAAAGTTGAAGCATCTTTTTTGCTGCAAATTAGGGGTCAGTCACAAATTTACTGGAAATAAAAATAAACGCAAGATATAAAATTTCACATTAAACATTGAGATTAAAATAATATTTACAATATTATTTTTAAATTTATGTTGATGATTACATATTAAAACAAAAGTTGTACTAAAATTATAAGTAAAAAAATAACAGAAAGTTTGTTAATTTAATTTATGAAAAGCAATAGTCACAAATCGTTACAAAATGACATATATTTACTATTCTATTAGATTACTTAACCTAACAGAATTTGATGTAATCCTATAAAATAAATAAATGGTACGCACTTAAAATTGTATTAATATTATACTGTCATTGGATATAAATAAGTGTGCAATTGAGCCTCGATCGGATATTTGGAAGTGAGTTAAAATTTGAATAGAAATTTTGAGCAAGGGAAAAATAAGTACGAACGTTTTAAGCAAAATAAAGGCTTATCAAAAACCACACCTTTTAAAATAAAATTGCGATTTCCCAAAATTTGATTTTCAAGATAAAGAGAATTTTAAAACTCACTTCTTCAACTATTTTAACCAATCTAGAAGTTAAATAATAAAAATTAACATTACCGTAAAACTTATACGGTGGTAGCACCTTCAGTTAAATTGATTTTAAAATATTTCTTTATCTCATTTAAAACCTTTTAGAAATTGGAACTATATGTCTGTGGCAAATGGTTTAGGAATTATCTATTAGACAGCGTTGAAAATAGACGCCCATTATTATACTTTAAGCACTTAGTGAACGTTCCCTTAAAGCTCAGTCCAATTCATCCGTATTTAGCTACAGAAAAGTGGTTTAAGTCATGAAATTTAAAGCTTTATAACTCTGTCAATTTTAATGTTATGTGAATGGGACCTTTTTACTCTTACTTGTTAGAGTAGTGGGTAAAATTTACTAAATATCACTTATAGGACCGGGGGACCGTATAAAAAGTTATTTTTCGTAATTTTTTAATAAAATTTTATTTTGAGCTAAATCACTTGAAAAACAATTTTTTACCCTTTTTAAAGCATTTTTGCAATTGGAACTATATGTCTATGACTAACGGTTTAGAAATTAGCCACTGGCCACCGTTGAGAGGGGACACCCTGTATAGTGTCATACTTGATGGTTTTAAGAAACTTTACTTGATGAGTGTTATTCGTTGTTGGTAGTTTTTCAATTAAATGTGTGGTTGATTTTTTTTCTATATGATACACGGAGTATTCATTTTTATTTTTTTCATGAGCAATTTTGACAAAGTCAGTGATATTCCTCACAATTGCTTTTTTAGGACGAACATCATTCCATACTTTTCATTACACAATAGCAGAAAATAAATATACAGCATTTTAACAAGGAATTTTTGAAAACAGATGTATGTAATAAAGTTTATTGAAAAAGACTGATTTTTTTCCTGGCATAATTACTATGCTTCACTTGTTTAACTTGAAAAATACATATACATAATAAAATAAAATAAAAGACACGATTTCGGAAAATAAATTCTTTCTGTTGAACTGTTACGCAAGTTAAAGTTGAGTTAAATTGTCCATTAAACAGCCTAAAAATTAAATTATGCTAACTGAGTAAAAAAAAAAAAAATGCCTAAGCCGGACTCGCAATTCAAATTCTTGGCTTATATCGCCAATGATTTACAATCAGTCAGACGATATGTGTTCGAATCCTTCGCGGGCCAAAAGTTCGTATATGATTTTTCTTTTCATTATTATTAGTTGCTTTTTATTAATAAATAAGACATTTTTATTAAAGATAAATTTTATATTAATAATTCAGAAGCACATGTATTTTTAATTTAATAATAAAATACTTATTTAAATATGAGAAAATGAGATGTTTTGTGAAGAAAGTTTTATATCTGAACCCTTTTAATATTCTAAATATCGTTCCAAAACGATTTATATATGTATTACAAATTTTAAATTTTTTTTCGCCAAAACTAACCTTTATACTATATTAATTTCCTTATAACAATATTCCGAAATTACTCCAACTTTTTAAATTAAAATCTCTTTTCTAGATCTAATCTGTTAATCTTTATGGAAACGATATAAATTCTTAATTCGCCTTAAAAAACATTTATTCCAGTATGCGTAAATATAAAAAGATGGCTCTAAATTAAAAATATTCTTAATTAAACTTTATTTCTTAATATTCCAAATAAAATTCATTTTTTCTATGTTTTTATCAACCCTATTTAAGAAAGTCTTAATAAAATTATTCCAAAACCATACCTTTCAAAAAATAACATTATTTTTATTTATCTATTATTTTATTTTAATTATTATTCCCCCTTCAACATTCGATGTGTGCATAACAATAAATTCATTTCTTTTCTTTTTCTCTTAAAATTAATCGTCTGCAAAACTATATCGTTTGCACGGATATTTGAAAATTCTGAGTCGATAATAAATTGGTTAAATATATATATATTTTTTTAATAAAATTGCCGTCTGTCGAATATTAATCTCGACTCTGAGCATGAGTTATGTTTACATGAAAAGATGATGGTTCAAGAGTAGAGAATTTGACAGAACTTTCTTTTTAGATTTAAAAGGGGAAGTCTAGAGATGAGAAGAAAGATTCTTGGTTTTTCTCTTCCGTGAGTACGGCTAGTTGTAGTAAATGATGGAATAATTTTTTGGATATTTCGGGTAGAGATCGTTTGCAAGAGGAGCCTTTCCCTCCATCATAACTACAGTTTAATAAATGTATTTGCAGCAGCCAAGGAGTGATTTATTGGATCTTCTACATTTAATATTTTTTCTCGCTGGCCATGACTTCTGTGCGGAGAACAGGGACCCTGGCGATGATGTTTCTGGCTTCTAACTTTTAAATGTCACATATATACTAAGCAAATGATATATATATATATAAATTATATATATAATATATATATATATATATATATATATATATATATGTGTGTACATATATACAGGGTGATTCCAAATTTTTTTTACAATAAAAAAGGGCTGATAGTACACATCAAGACAAACAATATTAAATTGGAGACCAAAGGTCCAAAACGTTTTCCGAAGGAAATAGGCGCCATTAAAGTTTAGGGACCAAAATTTCAAATAAACATAAAAGACGGAAAAATCGGTCGATTGATTTGCGGTTTTCACTAAAATTATTCTTTATGTCGGCATTTTCTTGAAATTAAAATTTTTAAGATAAGTTTCAAAAAATGCCGATAGAGGGCGCTTTAGACTTTGGAGTAACGAACAACTATTTTTTGCCGGTATTTTTTGCATCTCATTAAAAGTTTTCGTAAGCTTAGACTCAAACTTAAATTTTGAGCTCAAAATCTGTAGTTGGGAGTGGTTAAATAACACAAACTGAGCAGTATTCAGAGGGTTCAAAATTCAAATGATTATAAAAAACGGAAAAATTGGTCGATTGATTTGCGGTTTTCACTAAAACTATTCTTTATTTAAGTATTTTCGTGAAAATAAATTATAAAGATAAATTTCAAAAAATGCCGATAGAGGGCGCTTTAGACTTTGGAGTAACGAAACACTCTTTTTTGGCTTTATTTTTTGCATCTTATTAAATGCTTTCGTAAGCTTAGACTTGAACTTAAATTTTGAACTCAAAATCTGAATAGCTGTGAGTCGTTAAGTAGACAAACTTAGCTGTGTTCAGAGGGTTCAAATTTCAAATAATTGTAAAAAGCGGAAAAAATTGGTCGATTCGTTGCTGTTTTTGCTAAAACTAATTTTTAAATCAGCAGTTTTCTTGATCAATCAGTGTTTTCTTGAAAATAATTTTTAAAGATAAATTCCAAATGCCGATAGAGGGCGCCTTAGACTTTGGAGTAGCGTACAACTATTTTTAACTGTTACTTTTTATCTCATTAAATGCTTTCAAATGCATAGACTTAAATTTTGGGATGAAATTCTGAATCGTTGGGAGTGTTTAAGTAGCGAAAAATTGAATTGTGTTCGAGCAGGAAAGAGGGTTAAATTTCAACTCCTGAACACACTTCAGTTTGCGCTTCTTAACTCCTCATAACGATTCAGGATTTGAGCTCAAAATTTAAGTTTAAATCTAAGCTTCCGAGAACATTTAAAATGGTTTTGCAAGCATTTAATTAGAACCAAAAAATAATGGTTAAAATGAATTGTTGGTTACTCTGAAGTTTAAGGCCCTCTGACGTAATTTTTTGAGATTTATCTTTAAAAATGTTTTTCAAGAAGATACTGACTTAAAGAATAGTTTTATTTTAAACCGCAAACGAATAGACCAATTTTTCCATTTTCTATAATTACTTTAAATTTGAACCTCCCCCTCCCCCTTGAACACAGTTCAGTTTGTGCTACTTAACCACTCCCTACTATTCAGATTTTGAGCTCAAAATTTAAGTTTAAGTCTAAGCTTCCGAAATCATTTAAAGAGATGCAAACAATTCCGCAAAAAATAGTTGTTCGTTACTCCAAAGTCTAAAGCGCCCTCTATCGGCATTTTTTGAAATTTATCTTTATAATTTATTTTCACGAAAATACCTAAATAAAGAATAGTTTTAGTGAAAACCGCAAATCAATCGACCAATTTTTCCGTTTTTTATTATCATTTGAAATTTGAACCCTCTGAACACAGCTCAGTTTGTGTTACTTAACCACTCCCAACTACAGATTTTGAGTTCAAAATTTAAGTTTGAGTCTAAGCTTACGAAAACATTTAATGAGATGCAAAAAATACCGGCAAAAAATAGTTGTTCGTTACTCCAAAGTCTAAAGCGCCCTCTATCGGCATTTTTTGAAATTTATCTTTATGATTTAATTTCAAGAAAATGCCGACATAAAGAATAATTTTAGTGAAAACCGCAAATTAATCGACCGATTTTTCCGTTTTTTATGTTTATTTGAAATTTTGGTCCCTAAACTTTAATGGCGGCTATCTCCTTAAGAAAACGTTTTGGACCCTTGGTCTCCTGTTTAATATTGTTTGTCTTGATGTGTACTATCACACCTCTTTTATTGTAAAAAAAATTTGGAATCACCCTGTATACACACATATATATATATATATATATATATATATATATATATATATATATATATATATATATATATATATATATATATATATATATATATAAGAAATATATATGTACTAAAACTTTTTCTGAAAAATTGTGTAACTAACAATGCAAATTCCATTGAAATCCATCCAGTATTGTAGATTAGAAATCAACCTTGTAATATGTAGATATCGCAACCTTGGTTTATTAACAACATTCTATTTCATACGAAAATATAAAGTTTTAAACATATAAAAAAAAAATTGTAAAAAAAAAAAAAAAAAAAAAAAAAAAAAAAATCACCAAATGTTAAATTGTATCAGTCAGTCTACCAAACAAAGCCCTACCAATAACAGATAAGCCCAAAACGCACAATCACATAATCAAATCGCCCAGCAGTTTATTTTTATTTTTATTTTTATTTTATTTTACTTTATTAGCCTCCGATGCTATTTCTTTCAGACAAGCTAAAAAATGTCGTGTCATCAGCCCTGAATTTTCTACTGAACCGATTTTGATAATTATTTTTGTAAATGAAAGCTATTTATTTGTAGTTGTGCCCATTTTAGCTATTTTTTAATTAATTTCCATTATTTATATTTTATTTTTAATTTTAAATGCTTTTTACGATATTTCTTCAAAATGGTGGCAACACAGTTTAGCTTTTCTCTCGATAATAAAAATTTATTTTCCAAAATGATTGCGTATAATTATGCACTTGAAAGAGAATTGAGGTAAAAAAAAATATATTTACTGAGAAATAATATTAATAACGTAAATAAAATAACGGAAAATAATTTATGATAAAAATTAATGTTTAAAGCAAAATAAGAAAAATTTCAAATGAGGAAAATGATGTCATTCAGCAACCAGATAAACGGGAGTTACAATATTATTACGGATGCCTTTTTCATATTACTAATAACAGTAACTTTTAAAAAACATTTGAAGAGAAAATGACGTCACTGTTTCAAACATCGCATTTTTACTCATAACGATATTACATTTCAATATTTCTTTTCATTATGGACACTAAGATTGATGTTTTACTTTCAGATGACTTCAGTTAGTTAAAATAATGTCACAGTAAAAATGATTTTTTTTTCTTTAAATAAAACTATTTTTCTGTGAGTGCATATTAAATAAAATTTCTTGATTTCGCGGGAACTCAGATTACAATTTTAACTGAAGATGTGCGAATATTGTAACTGGCAAACTAGACATTAAGTTTGGAAATATATTTATTATATATTGATTCAATAATGTAATTACATTTGCTTTTTTTAAAAAACCAAATCGATCGGGTCTTTTAAACATTTCATTCATCGAATTCGACGGGATTCCACTCGTTTTATTGTTAAAATGCATTTCCCTTTTCTCAGACTCTATAAAAAAGCGTTTAAACTAAAGAAAAAATCCGTTTTTGATGAATCTAGTCAATGAAGAAGTAACACGTCGAATTGTATCTATTTATTATTCCGCAATTCCAATGTCTCAGAGAGAAATTGCTAATCAATTGGGTATTTCACGCCTCTCTGTCTGCTATTATATTGATAAACACAACAAAAATGAAGTTAATTCATTCTATACGGGGTCGCCCTTCGAAAAAATCTCTACCGATTTTTTTTTCCTAATCGAAGGCGAAACTGAATTCTGCAATGGCAGAATCTACATTGAACTTGTGTTTTTTTTCTCTCCTTGGATGGAGAGAGAAATATTTTTTAGTTCTGTGCTCTCTCTCGAAAAGACTCTACCAGTGAAGGACGCAAAGAGGGGTCCTGAAATCCCAGACGGCCTCTCCGAAGACGTTGCTTCTACTATCGCATTAAAACAAAAGGCTGAAAGCCGATGACAATGAGGATCAAAAGGTATACACCATTTTATTTCACAGTTCCGTCAGCTTTATGAGATATACATATTTTTGAGTGAAAATGGCACTAGTTATTACTATTTCTATTATTTTGTAGTTTTTGATATTTTTTTCGTCATCGTGGCAACAGAGGTATTCCAAAAATACAGGCATCACACGGATTCAGATATGTCTTATTATCGATCGAAAACAACAACCATTTTCCAAATGGGTAAAAATGTATTTCCCAGTTAATGGATTTTAACTTTTTCCCCTACATTCTTAGAACTTAACTTAAATTTCAATTTGCAGTCAAATCTATCATTAAAATGAAAGTGTTTGTTAGTAAACGTACAAAGAAAATATGCATTTTTACAAAAATACGATTTTTTTGCAGTTAAAAATATGTTGATGTTTCATATAACCAGAATTGTCCTCAAATTTGAAAATAATTTTGTTTTATCTGAAGTTATCACATAAAAATATTTTTAAATGTTGGGCGAAACATTTATGAATATCAGCGAGAAATCGGCAAAATTCAGCTACATATCAGCAATATTGAAAGAAATATCTCGCAATATTCGTCCAACTAGTTTTATTTTATTTTTTTGCGTCGAGCGCCCGAGCTTTGTCCAGGGTTTGTGGTCATACTTTAAATGCTGATTGGGCTTAATTGGATGAAATAGGTCACGTGATATTTTTTCGGAATATTTTAGATTTTATTTGAGTGACCACAGGTATGTATTTCTCTTACGAGAATCATGTTTTGGAAGGATAAATGGATATAGTATTTGTATTTACTAATTTTGAACAAAAAAAAAAATAATGCAATAATTGAATAGCTTTAAAATTCCCTTCTTCTATAATATCTACTCCATGCAAAATCTTCTGAGAGGGTGCGCGCAAAAAGGATGTCCCTTGAACACGCCCTGTTACTAACAGTTTAAAAATTAGTTATTAACCACCGTTGAGAGTGACACACTGTATAGTGTCATTCTTCATGGCTTTTAAAATTGTAATTAATGAGTGCTATTTATTGTTTTTTGCTCATTCAAACATTTTTGTAGGGGTTATTTCCATGAGTACTTGTAGTGTAAGTCACAGGCTACGATTTTTGGCTACCAGTATTATAGAAAAAAAATGTGATTAATTTTATTGGCACATTCTCATTAATTGAATAAGGCCAAGCAGACTTTTCGAAAATAACGATGGCTAACAAGCATAGCAATTAATAAGTTATGTGACTTACACTACAGAACCCATGGAATTAGCCTAGGTAATCAGAAATGATTTCTTCAATTGTTACTTTTATAAAATATTTATCAACATTTTGCTATTGGCAGTAACTCATACGAAGTTCTCCATCGTGGTCTTCACTTTTAAATAACTCTTCGTTGTTATCGTCGCAAAGTAGACATTCTGAATTCATACAGCTAATTACTATGTACCACTTCAGGCAGAGTTATTAAATCATTCACAGGACTGTCTAATGCAGGAAATACATCCGTTACTGTCTTATAACGCCCTTGAATGTTTTAGTGACAAAGACAAATGCAGATATTCTGAGTAATAATTTTCTATTGCTTTATGAAACTAGGCCTTAAAGCAGCAAAGGAATCCAATTTTTTAATCTAGAAAAAAAAATTAATAAAAAAAAATTTCTTAACTAATGTCACCTAGTCTGTAATTATGTGATCCTTTTCACGTTTAACTAATGTTGATTTAGCACAAGAATGATATCTTCTTATATTTTCATATACATAAAATTCTCCAAAGCTGTGGAATGAAAGTTTTTTTTTCAGAATCTGAGGTTAGCTAGTTATCTACTTTATCTTTCTCTTGCTGAAGCAATTGGTGACTGTAAGACACTTCTTCATTTTATCAAAATATGTTTTATTTTGTTTCTTTCTCATCAGGACATATTCAATTTCATTCTTGGTTTTTCTGTAAATTTTTTGTCGTTTAGCAGAATTTTTTAAAACAAGTCGGGTATAAGAAGTAATATCAAAATCTCGCCTTTAAAACATTCTATCAGAATCTCTTCCATGAGAGTTACTGTAAGAATTTCAGTAAATTATAGAGCCGAATTGAGTAAACGAAGCTTTACAAAACCAGCAAAATATCTGATCAAAGACCATTTGTCTCAAACCAAAAGAACGTACACAAAAATAACACGAGTTGACTTATTTTTATATATCTTTAATAGATTGTTATGATTACTTTATAATTTTAAATAATAATAAAAACCAATAAAATAAATTAATTCACAAAAAAGGTAAAAATATTTTATCCTTATTAAAATACACAAAATATTTTTAATTATTATTAAAACTATTTCAAAAAATAATGTAATAATCATGCATTTAAGAATATTTTATATATTTTTAGCAAAATAAGATAATTTTATACATGTTTTCTTTTAAGAAGGTGTTCATTTTATTTATTTTTATTATTACACAAAATGACAAAATCTACTAACGCCATGTTAGGTTTAATGAAAAACATACGTTACAATATGACAGCTAAATGATAATTTTTTCTGTTTGAAATAATGCTTGTTGAGCATATTTTTCTATAAAATAAATATATCATATCCCATTACACTATATTAAGTTCCAATTTAAAAACAATCCATTATAAACAAAATAACAAACGAACATTCCACCACTGCCATTCAAAAAAAAAAGTTCTAAATTAAGAAATAAATGAACGACTCTGAGTGATTCATTAAATAATAATGATAGTAATAATAATAATAATATCCAATTATGATTTTAAAATATTTTTAAAACTGTATTAAAACCTTTAAATATATTTTTAAATTGCATTTTTCTGTTTTGTTTACATTTACATGTAGTAAATTAACAACATAAAAAAAATATTTTATTCACGTCTACGGTGTTTTCTTGGATTATGCTCTGTGGACTGACTTCAACTTTTATTGTGGGCCATCTATCGGCATCAATATAAATACAGAATTTTTATCATTGAAATTCAAGATAAAAAAATATATAAATAATAAAACTTGCTGGATGTTACTAGTGTTACTAGAAATATTTTTAAACGTTTCCTTTACATAATTTTAAAATACCACTCAATAGGTATAAATATATGGAATATTTTTTATTGTGATTTCTTTCATATAATTTAAATTTGGTTTTATTAATTTTTTAAGGATGTTAAGATTTATCTGCCGATATTTTTAAATTTTTTTTTCCATTATAAAAAAAATAATTTTTTTCGCAAGGTGTAATGAATATATGATATATTATCATATCTGCATTAGTAAATCTGAAAATTATTTTTCCACATTCTATTATTAAATTGTGATTTCGATTAAGTTATTTTATTGAAAACTTTTTACGCTAAAAATCAAAATTTTATCTGCTTTGATGTAAAAAGTATATGCAACACAAGACTGCATATTCCTTACATTTTAATGACATTTGATTATACATAAATTTCATTGACAATGCAAGCAGACTTTAAGTGGATATAAGCTGAATTTTTTTTAAAAAAAGTGTAGTTAAATAAAGATTTTATGTAAAAAAATTAATAACGATTTTGGTATACATTATTATTTAAAGTTACATAGTGTGAATATTTAATCCCTTAACTGGTTTATTCTTTTCCGTTCATTAAATTGAAAATAGTAGAGTCACATCACTATTATTTAAATAAAATATTCGTAAAATTTAGTCTAAACATTTCCGCCTTTCAATAGCATGAACATTTTCTTTAAAATAGTAGTAGTGTCAAAATTGTTTAAATGATGCACTACAAAAATTCGTCTTGTCAAAACGGCGTTCGGGCAAACCAGTTAAGCGAATAAAGTTATATAGCTGACGTTTTAAAAATTGATTTTGAACTAAATCAATACCTCTTGCTGCTCCATATTTTCTTTAAGAGACTACAATTTTACCATAATAGTCTTTTGATTATATATTAACTGCTGACAGAAGGCGCCAAATCCATATTTAAAAACAAAGCACAAAGCTCATTAATCTATGAACTAGGAATCTATCTTATAGCCTTTCTATATATATGACTAAAATCGGCTTTTTATAAAAATTATGCAACTGAAAAAAAATCAATATTTAATTTTAATATTTTGCGAAATTTTCATAAATTGTGTTTTACTTTGTCAATTGTTATTATTGCTGTGATAGATACTGCTGTTTGTTTTACCAAATTGTTGAACTATTTCAGAAATTGAATATCAAGTTAAAAAAAAAAGACATTTAAAACGTTTGTATTGCTATTTTTAAAATATGGTTCTCTACAATACAAACTCTTCAATAATAAAATATTCATTCTGTTTGTTTCTATGAAGTCTTATGAAAATGAAACGCAGGTTGGAATTCCGTTATATATGGCGGGAATTCTAATAAAAAAAAAAATACATTCATAAAAGAAAACAAGGGTAAAAATAGTTTAGCTTGCTTTAAATATACAGGGTGAGTCATAAATATCGAAACAATAGGCTATCTCCTTAAATATTGCCCCTAGACCCATACTTCCAATTGCAAAAATTCATAAAAAAAGATGAATTTTTTGATAAGATAAGTTGCAACTCCATGGGGGGTCTGTTTTAAAAAATACGAAAATTAAATTTTTATACGGCCCCCAGAGGGTAAAACTTCCAATTAGAAAAAAATTCTTTATCCCTTCCTGAATTGAACAAAAAAAAAAAATTCATCTCGATATCTGCAAATCCTCGAAAGATATTAATATCCAAAATTTTCCAAAATTCCTGACTTACACCACTTAAGCATGCCTCTGAGCGCTGCAAAATCAGTTCATTTGAAATACAATTAAGGGATCGACCATAAATTTACGTATTGTTAAATGTCGATCCAAGACAACAGTTAAACATTTAGATATAAAATAAAAGCGTATAGGTTTTTGCTTTAAACTTCGATGAAATATGCTAGATGTCTGCAATATTTCGACCTTGCCGCCAACTTCGTAACTGGCACGATTCATTGAACGGACCGTCTTATTAAACACTTATTAAAAGTGTTATCAAATTAAGTGATATTATATTAAACTCTCATTAAAAGTGTTTTAAAAACTTATTGGCACAGGCGCAGTTTAGTAAATATAGTAATAGCGAAAATGACTCTTCTATTATCGGAATCAATGGAAATATATTTTAATAAATTACATAGAAATATTTTAAAAAATCTACTTTATACTACAGTTAAACCGCTATAAAGGACACTCCTGAATAGCAGACACCTCTGTTTAACGGACTATTTTCCAATCCCCATTCTCAAAACCTAAATTTGTGTATGTTTAACCTCTGAATAACGAACATTCCGAATAGTGGACACTATTTAAGGCGATAAAGGATGAAAAAGTATTTTTTAAGGACCAAAAAAATGAAAAAAAGTAAAAAGGCCTCTAAATTTATCAGGGAATTTTGTGATAAATGAGCTGGGGAAAATCCCCCCCCCCCAAGTTCAGAGTTGAATTGAAGGGGTTGCCAAGGAGCGGCATCTTCCAGAGCATTGAAATATCCCCTCGGAAAATTGAGATTTTATGCTTTTAACAGCCAAAAAGTGCAATCCCCTCCCCGACCGGAACTCTATAATGTCCAATAATGTCACTTTGAAAAACAAATTACATGTAATCGCAAGCAAAAGTTAACTTTTGTAACAGGGTTTTTTAAGAAGCATGTAATGAACAGTGGGTAAAGGTGTGTACGGTTTTATTTAGCCCCATTGCTTAAAAAATAATTTTAATTTCTGATTAATCATATAAAAGAGGTTTTAGGACACATAAAAGTCAATTAATAAAATGTTAAATGTTTCTTAGCACGTTTTGAATATCTTTGATTTTCCCAATAGCGGACACCTCCGAATAACGGACATTTTCTGCGTTCCTGAGGTGTCCGTTATTTAGAGATTTTACTGTATTCAGTTTCAAAATTTATGAAGGTTTTAAACCTATTTTTGCTTTCTTCTATTTTTACGAGGAGAAAGTATTGGAATCATGAAAATTTTGAATTCCGGTTTTCGATGGATTCACACGTTTTAGGGCTCAGAGATACCGAAAAACATGTTTTTATGAAATGTCTGTCTGTGAGTCACAGCACAATGAAAAAATTTGAAATCGACGTGATAAAAAATAAAGTTTAAATGAACTAATGCATTTAAACAGTAATTAAAGAAGGTGAAAATGGCAAAACTTAAACAAAATCTGAAATCGAAACTATACAGCATTTAAACGTTAGGAGTCCATCTTTGCCCATCTTAAAACTAAATGCACTTTACTGCATCAAATGTTTTTATTTCAGTATTTCTCATTTATAAACTGACATACGTCAATAACCGTCGGTTACGGTAACTTTTCAGCTCAGAAAATTTACTTTTAAAAATATGATTTTTTACAAAAATTACTTTTCTTTTAATATTGCTATTTTAAATACTTTTATTTTTTTTTTCAAATACATATTATTTAAAATGCTGAATTAAAATTGAAAATTAGACATTTTCGTTTAATCAAGAGAAAAAAATTCAACGCGACAAACAATATTTTGAGTTATAATAATTTTAATTTACTCATTTAAAAAAAAAATATTAAGAAGTCTTATGATGTGATAATGCTTACAAATTATATGGGTAGCCATCACAAAACATTCAAAATTCCAACTTTATAAATAAATAAATAAAATAAATGTTTCCTTAACCATTACAGCAACATTGTTTCTTCAATTACACGCATTTCAATTTGTGTCTGATCCCTCAAAACCTCGCGATTTATTAAAATTGTCATAACTCTCTGAGTTTTGAAGATATCAAGATGAATTTTTTTTTTGTTCGGTTCAGGAATGAATAAGGAAAAATTTTCAAATTGGATGTTTTATCCTCTGGGGGCCGTATAAAAAATTTAATTTTCGTATTTTTTTAAAATAGACCCCCCATGGAGTTGCAACTTATCTTATAAAAAAGTTCACCTTTTTTTATGAAACTTTGCAATTGGAAGTATGGGTCTAGGGGCAATATTTAAGGAGATAGCCTATTGTTTCGATATTTATGACTCGCCCTGTATAAAATATTTTTAATATTATTTAAAACTACCTCAAGAATGGATGTACCAATGAAGAAATTTAAACTTCAAGCATTATTATTAGTATTATTATTTTTGTAACACTTATTTATATCTAACTGTAAACGACAATGTTAGGTGTTAGTCTTGTGACAACACCCCAGAATTTATTCAGTGTATACTACAGGGTGATTAAAAAAAACGTGGACAAATTGATACGACAAATCAGGTATACGACAAGGTTAAAAAATCACATAGAAACATAGGGCCACAAACCACTTATTGAACCACAATACAGGGTGTTTCATTCTAGCTACACCCGGTTTAAAAGTAATAATTTCGAGAAAAATAAAAATATTGATATGATAATGCAATGATATGTTCCTTTTTTTGTGAAATGTGATAACGTTACGAAAAGATCTGGAAAAACATATTATTCAAGCAATCGATAGTACCGTATAAATTGATTATCGCAGTCCAAAATGTGAGGTGCCAAGTGCATATTGTTGGTGTGCATAATGTAAACTTCGACCTCTTTTGTTTGGTGTTATCACATTTAAAACAAAGGTGAGAATGTCTGTTAAATATTTTATTATAATATACTTCAGTTTTCTGAAATTTATTACCCCAACCCAAATTGAGTTAGGATGAAACACCCTGTATTTGTGACTCAATAAGTGGTTTGCGGCCCTATGTTCCTATGTGATTTTTTATCCTTGTCGTATGCCTGACTTGTCATATCATTTTGTCCACGTTTTTTTTTAATCACCCTGTATAAAGAAAAAAAAATATTTAATGTAAATTCTCTCTTATCACTTCAAATTGGACAATTAGAGGTTCTGGGTAAAATTTTTAAATAGTATTTAAAATTTCAACTTTGTTGTGTTTTCTGTTACTTTTATGACATTTCTTATGACATCTGTTAACTAAAGTTAAAGTTGCATTTAATACCTTAACTAAAAACTTTTAACTATGTGGATATGAAGGAGATAATAACAGCTTGTTATTTTCAATGCATAATAATCCATTTAAAGTACAAAAGTATTAAATAAATATATACAGTGGATTACCAAATTATTAGGGATAGTCATGAAGTATAGTTTTTTTGTACAATATTAGGCTATACTTTGAAAATAAACACTGTTTTTATGTTTAATAAGCTTTATTGCTATGGTTTATGTATTTACGCAATATTATATGCAAAAAAAACTCAACAAAAATATAATACAGTCAATTTACCAATGTTAAGTAAAGAATATCAATATTTGGTGAGATTTTCTTTGAATTCGCAGAGTGCTTCGATTCGTGCTTGCTTTTCATGCAGTTACTGGCACTAGTTTTTCGATATTGTACCCTGGCTGCAATAATATCTTTGGCGATTTAAGCCTTGGTGATCTTCCATAATTTTTCTATGTGGTTCATGTCAGGAGAATTGCCAGGCGAAGGTAAAACTGGGATATTGCGGTCTACAAAAATTTTTAACGCTTCTAGCTATCTGACGAGGCACTGAATCAAGCATAAACATGATCTCTTCACGTTTGGAAACCATTCTTCAATTTGCGGCAGCAGCCGAGTTTCTAGAACTTGCCTGTACTGATCTTATCTCATGATTACCTGGACGATGTAGAGACATTCATCCCTTTTAGCGCTTATGACAGACCACACGATTATTTTATCAGGATGTTTAACAGTGTCTATGATGCAGTCAGGGCGGTATTTTTCATCTGGTTGTCGCCTAACAAAGCTACTTTTTAACGGGTAAAATCTCAAACTTTAATTCATCTGAGAAACACACCTAAAAAATATGTTAATAGTTTAGAAATAAATTATTTTAATTGACATAAATAATAATTTTCTTAACAACTGACCTTACTTCATTCATCTACTGTCTTCTGGCATTGTTCACGTACGCAGGCAAGGCTCTGCTTCTTCATAGCTTATGTCAGTCGGGGTTTCTTGGCTGGACAATGACCTGCCAATCCTTTCTCCACAAATCTCCGATGGACAGTTCTCTTAGAAACTGGTATTACAGATTTTTGAACTATCTGAGTAAGGAGTCCCATGTTTTTTTCTGTTTTCTAAACATATATCCCGGATTTTCCTGTATGTACGTGAAGTCGTTACGTGTTTTCTTCCACTTTTACTTTTTAGTTTAGGCAAAAGTGGCTGTTTTTTTCCCAGCTTTATTTTAATCCTGTTAACTAATGACTTGGAAATTCCAACAAGTTCGGCTATCATCCCTTGGGAATAACTCGCATGCAGAAGAAAGGTTTTTACCTCAGATGTTTTCCTAGGGGAAAAATCAACTACTTGACCCATACGGAAATCAATAAAAATAGAAAATAAATTAAAATCGTAAATAATTTCGCGAAAAACAAATATTTTATCTATAAAAGAAAGATAATACTCACATATAATTCTTAACTTTAGGCTAATTCCATGGGTTCTGTAGGGTAAGTCACATAACTTATTAATCGCTATACTTGTTAGCCACCGTTATTTTCGAAAAGTCTGCTTGGCCTTATTCAATTAATGAGAATGTCTCAATAAAACTAATCACATTTTTTTCGTTCTATAATACTGGTAGCCAAAAATCGTAGCCTGTGACTTACACTACAAGTACTCATGGAAATAGCATTTAAGAAAAAAAAATTGCTTAAATTAAAGAATAGCATCTTCTACTTTTGCGTGTGTAAAAAGCCCAGGGTCTCTCCCGTTATTAAAATAATAATAGAAAGCTAACAAACCTTTTAACATCCCAAAAGTACTTAAAAGTTGAATTATAAAGATATTGTCAACGGTAAAATACATTCCTGGAACACTTAAATCACTTAGAGCCTCAGTCAAATGCACCCAAAGTATAAAACTAGCAAAATAAATGACTGTCCCCAATAGTTTGGCAACCCACTGTACTATACGATAAGTGGACTGTTCAACTATAAACGGGCTGTAATGCTGTCAGTTTACAGCCAATTTTCGGTATAGACCTATTTTATGAAAACAAAACTTACAAATTTATAAACACCAACTATTCAGCTTCAATGCAATGTATCACATATATATTATCTTTTTTTTTTTTTTTTTTTCTGTGGACGTTTCTAAATATATACTACACATATATAAAGATTTGAATGTTTGAAATATTCGTGAATAAATTCAATATTACAATTCAATTAAGTTATTGAAAATAAAGTATCTTTTAAGCAATTAAAGTTTTCAAAAATTAATAGTACATCATAACGGCATGTTAACCTAATAAATTTAAAGTTTCATTAATATTCAAGGTCTAGAGTAATCATTACATAATATTTAATTACATATTTTATATCTAACTTAGAATATTTAATGTTCAATTTTAAAGTTTAAATTATTAAATAAAGACCAAAAGATTTTTAATTTAAAGCCTGAATTTATTTTCTTAACCACTATACCGGCGATGGGTATGGGGAAACATTGCTTTTACCTCCGACTAATTTCGGGGCAGACGGTGAATTGGTTGCATTAAATCTTGAAGGTTTGCTAAGAATTACCACTATAGTAATTTTATCCTAGGAACTACTTTTAATAAAAAGAAATCGACCGTTTTAATAAATGAAGATTTATTCTATGATGATAATTATAAGTCGTGTAAAGTAAATTTAAATAATGAAAAATGATTTTTTTCTTATACGCAATATTTAATATTTTATATAAATATTTATTTATCATTTTTTGAGGTAAAAGTAGTAGTTAGAGATTTCAAAATATTTCTTGGTAAAGGATTCACAAGATTTTTCTTTTTTCATTTCTTCATTTATAGGAATTAATAATTTTCCCAGTTATTTGCTTTTAAATTTTTAACTTATTAATAAGTTATATGCACCTATTTATTTCTTCCGTTTAAATCTTTAATGTTGTATGAATAAATCTCGTTAATTAAACAATAAGGAAAGTTTTGATAAACATTTCATTTCAATTAATAACGTTATCGCGGAAGAAAACTTTTTTTTTATTTATAAAAGTAAAAAGTTTTATGAATTGTCATTTTTGTTTATTTTAATTTTCATGATAAGAATTTTTTTAAACTAAAATATAATTAAATACGAAATAATAATCTTAAACGGATTCTGTATGACTTCGTAAAGTGACTTCTGGTATAGAAAGTTAATCTTAATTTCCTATGCATGGGTGTAATCGAAAAAAACAAAAAACAAAAACAGAGGATATACGCTCAAGGCAGAGGATATACCCTAGATGTGTATACTATAGCTTTCTTGAGAAACAGAGTGTATACGGTATTCTTTTAAAGAATCCAGAAAGTGTACGGTGTATACCCTCGTATACCCTTCACTACATCCCTGCCTCTCAGTTCTTAGACAGATAAAAAAAAAAAAAACCGGTTTAAAATTACTCCACAGCACCACCAAAAATGTACTTGTGTATATATTGTTTCTTATGATATACACGCATTTAAAAAAAGTCTAGGAGTAATTTTAACAATTCTAGTAGCTTTTAAGTTAATTTAAAGGATATAATATATTGTCTCCTACAGAAGACATGAGGACTGAGGGAATTAAAAAAATATGCTATACAATTAAAGACTATGTAAATAGTTGTTTCATACATCGTACCTAAAATAAATAAATAAATAATAGCGCATTTTTAAAAAAGATGGTAAAGAATGTAATTTTTATTTTAGTTATTGGATATAATCCTTCTATTTTTTAAACCCATTTACTTCCAATACTTATATTGCTGCTGATAATTTTTTAATTACAGATGAAATTGATTAATTTACGCAGTAGAAGAAATTAGCCAAGTAGCGATGATGTGAAACATGTTAAATGTTAGAAATGTGTATGAAATTCACATTGTAGCGCTTTTAAAAATTTCAAATTGAACAATTTAACTGTAGCAATGGAATAAACAAATATGATTAAGCAAAGAATAATGGTCAATACAATGTGAAAAAATTTGGAAAATTACAAAAGTTTTTCTAGTAGAATATAATTAAAAGAACTTTTTATGCAATGGCAGCAATAAAAGCTCGTATAACAGATACAGATTTGTACTTTGAGTAAAAAAATTTTAAGGTTACAAAGAAATATTTTTTAAAATTGAATTTCCAGAACTTTTTAAGTAACGGTAACGAGAATTACAGGTAAAATTTTAGCAAAATTACCAAAATTTTAGTAAATTCTTTTGTAAAATTACAGATGACTCAAGTTTTGCAGATTGACATCGTTTCCTTGTTAAAGTGTACATATAAAATGTTAGTAAGAATAACAGATTTTGGTAGATTAAGATTACCAAGACTACAGATATTTTTGTACAGTGCACACCCATTAAAAAAATATCAAAATACCGCTACGTTGTACAGCTATTCTGTCAAATTAAAGTTTGAAAAAATATTTGAAATTTAATGCATTTTTGTATTGATGATATGCAAAAGGATCTTTGAATTTTAATACAAGACATTTCGTTTTTATATAATTGTTTATTTCGTAGAAGCCACGCACGCAACTGCTCGTATGACAGTGCACTATATTAGCAATGGAATAAGCAAATAAATCTAAGCAAAGAATAACAGTCAATACACTCATTTAAATAATATATAAAAATACGGCTAAGTTGTAGGGCTGAACAGTTATATGTACACAGTTATATATACACAGTTTTATATGTACACAGTCGAATTCAACCTTGAAAAAATATTTGAAATATTTTTTTCAATTGCATTTTTGTATTCAAGATATGTAAAAATTGGTTGAATTTTAATTGCAAACATTTCGTTTTAAAAAAAGTATTTATTTGGTAAAAACCACGTACACAAGTCCTCATATAGCAGTGTATTACTTAGAAACAAAGAAAATTTCGAATTGTTAGAACTTTTGAAGTCAGTGCTTTTGTTAAATGCATAATTCTCTAATTTTGATATTTGTTCAGTAATTAATAATCAAGTACAGCGAATAATAACTTATATTGTTATTATTTATGTACCATCTAACATAAACTAGTACACAAGCACGTTAGCAAAACATTTAAAAATTAAATTTCAAATTAATATAAGCTTATATTATTAAATATTACCTTATATAAGCTTTATTTTATCAAGGAAAAGTTAATTATACCTTACACGCTTGTAAGAATCTGGATTATATCCCAATAACTTTTAACATTTATTTTCATAAAAGATTACACATTTCTTTTAAAGATAATGTTTTTGAAATAAATACAAGCTTTTTGTAAAATACATTCAAGCTAAATTTTTGCTAGAAAGAGATTTGAAGATAATCCAACTCTATATTTCCTGTACATATAAAAAATATTTATTATAAGAAATTACGAAGGAAATATATTTTATGGAAAGATTTAAAAATTATGCTACTTTGACAAAAAGTATACCAGTGTCGAATTTTTAAAGATAGTTCAAAATCGTTAACTTTTTTTCGAGATTTAGGATTTAAACACAGAATAAAAACTTTTTTTAAAAGTAAAGTTACTGGAAGTATTAGATGCACTTCATACATCAAATCGACTACTATCGCATTTTATACTTATAATGATGTTAAAGTTAGAAGTTTCAAATTTGTTAACAAAAATTTTAGAAGCAATACGACAAACGCAATAAAAATCGTCACCGATAAAATGGTTTCTTTCAAACTTTCTGAATAAAATATTTTGTTCTTTTTTTGTGTAAAATTTTATTGTAAAAGAAAGAAAAATCTTGATTTTTTCTTTTCTTTTAGATTTGCTGATAAACATAGTTAAATGTTAATTTTTTTAGATTATAATCAGTTACATAATTAAATAAAATATTTGTTTCAATAGTTTTATTATTTTGTTTCTTGAAACTTCTAAAATAATACTGTGATATGAATTGTTCAAAAATAATATACTATTTAAAGCATAATTAAGTTAAACTTATAATCTTTTTTAATAGTAACATTTTATGAAAATGTGATACTTATGTTAAGCCTTATGGTTTACCTAGTACCTTTAATACACGAAAGTATTTTGCTAAAATTCCATTCTTTAAACAAATAAAATCATATTACCAGAGGCTTCCAAAGGCAAGCATATCTTCCAAAGCCAAGCTTGTATCTAGTTTTTATGTGGCCCTGTATATCTTTATATTTTTAATTCTACTGACATTTCTTAGTAAACTGAATGCAATTCAACTTACAAAATGCATAACTTATTTAAAATCCACCTTTGAGTACATTGCGCTCATATTCAGTAACTTTTCCAAGATTTTTTGTGTATCCCTGTATAACTATTTTGCGAAAGTATTAGCATAGATACTCATCATATAATATACATACATTTCACGAAACTTAACAGCAAATATCATATTGTATTTCATCCATTCGACAGCCATCATCCTTAATATTCAGTTCTTTGGATAGAATGTACTATTTAAAATCTTTTGTGTGTCCCTGTAAATGCTATATACTTCGTATTATGCATGAAATAACTCATATTAAACCTCAGGGACTATATGAATTTTATTATACATGAAATCGTTTACCATAATTAAAAAATGTCACAAACATTTCCCCTCTATATTATTATGAAAATTGAATTTATTTTCTGTGACTCTGTAAAAGAATAATAACTATTCTTTTCACTGGATATTTTACAAAATGCACATTTTAGTGAAGTATGTAGATACATATAAATTTGAATATGTTTGACCAGGTGTAACATTTTTAAAATTCATTCGAAACGACTTTTCCCCGTAGGCCGTAATGTAACGGAAAACTTTTGACTGTTCCTGTAATTAAACTATTTATGGTAGAAGCTTCATTTTTAATACAGTTCGTGCTAGGTAAACGTCATTAACGTCCAAAAATTTCATGGCAATCCGAGTATATTTACAAGAATTTGAGCGTGGACAGACGGCCATACGGCAGGCAGCCAGACGGACAGACAAACCGAAAGCATAAACACTTTTCAATTTTATTGATAAGTGTTAAAGAAGCATTTTAGTAATCCAACAGCCATCATATATAGAATACAGTACACTGGATAGAATATACTGTTTGAAATCTTTTGTATAAACCTGTAAATGCTATGCCCTTCGTACTAAGCATGAATTAACTCATATTAAGCCCCTGTAACGAAATCAATTTGATTATACATGAAATCATTTACTATAATTAAAATATTTCGCGAATAATCCCCCCCCCCTTATTATTATGTAATGGAACTCATTTGTGTGGCCTGTAAATTAATAATAATTATTCATTACACTGCATATTATACAGAATGCAAATTTTAGTGCACTACGTAGATACATATAAATTTGAATATGTTTGACCGGGAGTAACATCTTTAAAATTCATTTGAAATTTTTTTCCCTCATAGAATGTAATATAACGGAAAAAACTGGCTGTCCTTTTAAATAAGCTAATCACGGTAAAAACTTCATTTTCAATAGGGTTCGTGCTAGGGTAAACGTCAACAACGTGCGAAAATTGCATGAGAATCCGAATATATTTACGAGAGTTAGAGCGTGGCCAATCAGCCAGTCGGCCAGACGGGAACAGAAACTGAGAGCATAAATACTTTTCAGCGTTGTTGAAAAGAGTCTTATGATGGAACTATATAAGATCACTCCAGTGTCTGTGTGCCAGAACCATTTTAATCGTTAAATATACAGCATGGAGAGGCGGAAGTAATAAAAAACATTGGTCCATATACATTCCTTTATTTACCGCATTATGAATTCATGAAAATTTTAAAATCTCAAGCATTTTACGGAAATTAACAGATTTACATAATCCTTTATTACTTACCCATCATACGTAGTATAGGGTAAGTCTTGCAATCGTTTTGAAAATCGAAATATTTTTTGACGGATTTACACGTTTTGGACACTGGAGATTCCGAAAAACATACTTAAAAAAAATTGCCGTCCGTCCGTCTGTGTGTCTGTCTGTCTGTCTGTAACCGCTCTATCTCCCGAACAAACTGAGATAGAGACTTGAAATTTTGTATGCGCTTAGTATGTAAGAATGGGACGAAGCCTATTGAATATCAGTAACCTCGTTTATCCGGAACTATTTTTTTCGGAATCTCGAAAAATTCGTTCTGATGAAAGGTATATAAAAATTTTCGAATTTTTTTATTTTAAGGAGTGGACGTAAAAGGCAATAAAATAGCACAAATTTTGCATATAAAACGACGTCGATCGGATTATTAATTGTTGAGATATTTTTAATCATGTTTTCCACATTTTTTGATTTTTCATGACCCTGTATTTTACTGAAATTTCAATTCAAAGATACATTTTAATTGGAAAGGAGACACTTAATTCGATGCAATAAACCGTTAGTTAATATGATTATTATTTTTGGAGTTATAAGGATGTTTCTTTATGCAATTCAGTGCTACTTGAATAGTTTGGCGTTTTATACAATTTGTCGAAATTGTTTCATCAGCAATTCATTAATAGAGCATGATTATGAGTTAAAAATACTTATATATGTGTTTATATTTTGTTTTGGAATTGCAATGCATTTTATAAATAGTTTACACACGTTTTGTTTCCATGATGGGTAAGTATTACGGTGGCCCCCAACGACTAGTTAAATATTTGAAAGATTTTAGACGGATTGAAAGATTTAGAAGGATAAATTAAATTTGAATTTACAGAGATTTTGTGCAATTTTTATAACCCCACTCCAGTCTTTTATTTTTAGTTATTTTCTTATTATTTTGTAGAATTATAAAATGTACAAATACATTGTACAAATATATTGTACAATAGAAATATAGAAGTATTTCCGCATTGAAAATCCCCATTCCTCTCCCTCAGCGCCAAGAAAGCTGAAAAAATGCAAAGGCAAAAGAAGTGATCCTTTTAAAAATATTTTTGTTTTGTGTAATCAATAATGCTTTTGGATCAAGATTAAGTAATGTACCTGCAACTAATTCTAAACAGTATTGAACTAATTGACGTAATAAAAGAATTTTATAATAAGTTATTTTAATGGTACTTACAAGTACCGTCGGTGGATAAAGGCACATACAGATTAAAAAACATTCGCAAATATATTTAGGAAAAATATAGAGAAAGTAATTAAACTACATGAAAAAAGTAATGCTTTTGTAAAACATATAAAGAGGAATGTGAAATTTTTCGTAATGCTGCACGCAAAAATACAAAATCTTTATTTTAAAGTATTATATCGTCAAAGATATGATGTAAAATGTTGTGAAAAAAAAAAATATATATATCCCTCATCTATTTTCGAATTTAATAAAATTAAAATCATGAAAAAATTAGAAATAGTAGATGTTAATTTAAACCTTGCAGAGATACTATGGCTATTATCTTAAAGCACATAGTTTTTTGAATTTTTTTTTTTTTTTTTTTGTTACACACAAATTTATATTCAGCAAAGGTGTTTAGGGGCGGTAAAGATACCTATCGTGGCACAAGTATAAAATAATTGTTTATAATGATTTTCGAAAAAAATCGTCGGTAATTAGCTAATATATTAAACTTAAAAGACACGAAAGTTATGAGCAATGAGCTTTTAAATCTTTGAATAAACTTTTAATGATATATTTGTCTAAAGCAATGGCATTTAGTAGAATAATATCATTCAAAATCAAATTGTTAAAAACAGATTAATTGAATTAGAATTAATCCCATAAATGCTTTGAAATTTGCGACTAGTTTGCACTGAGTGAATTTTTTAGTACGACTTCCATGTGCTTGAAAGTTTATTAATAAGCTATCTGGGAAAACGCAGACCGACACAAGGCGGTGTTGCGCTTATGCGACCGCCTTTCGAAACATGCTTAACCCAAATTGAAATTTAAACTTCGAATAAAGGTTTTGTTCATTTTTACACTGTAAACACAAATGATATATACTATACTGAATTTTTTTCCATGAAATACTAAATGAAGTTTAAATATGCGTAACTTATCGTTAACACCAAAAATAATTCATAAAAAAGGATAAGAAAAGATTAAGAAAATGTTTTACGGGATAGCAAAATTTTATCCTTTAGATTTCATATCTGTTAGAACTTATGCGTTACATTCATTCATACTTTTCTAGTACATGCAACTGAACCCAACCGTATGTTATATAGTTTTTTACAAAGCCTCGTTATTGTTTCAACAACGGTAGTTTTTTAATAATCCAGTTAATAATTCATAAATCTATTGCACCCTAAGTGCGCGATATAATGCTCCAACTTGACCTTTTATTATCATTCACTTAAGCTTAAGTTTGAGGATTGGAAAATATCTTCATTATTATGACATTATATCAAACAGTATCCCTTTGCACTATGTTTTGAAGTACAATTTTCTGTATTACCTTTGAAATGTGGGTATTTTTAATTTTATACTCTTGCATGGCTGCCTTGAATGTTTTTCTCAAATTGCTTGTTCAATTCCCCATGTATTTTAAACGATTATATAAAGTCGTACCTGGGTTTTTTTTTGTAATTACACTACAAAATTTGTTTATTTCCATTATTTGAATTTTTACGTTTACGTAATTAGTTATAGATCTTACTGTTAAGAATCTTATATCATTATTTACCAGAAGTTAACGTGAATCTATAATTTCAGCAATGTTGCTCAGACTGAGGAAATCTCTGTATAAAAATATTTTATCTCTAAATATCTTTTATTAGATAATTTATTGGTTGTATTTGTTATAAAGTTATAATGCTTTTATTTACGATAAAAATAAGATATTTTAGCTTTTCACGATTGTTGTATTTTTAATAATTCTAATTTCAGTGCGGCAGAACAATATGTAAAAATCAATCGGAATTATAAATAAATATATCATTGCAAAATAGTTTTTTCTTTGATTGTATATGAAAATTAATTTTCTTATATAGAAGTGGAAGGAGAGATAAAACTTTAAAAGCCACCATATGTTATAACAAATAATAATTAGCTTACTGGACGAAAAGTACATATCAGTAATGAAAGTATTAAAATTATCAACGCATTCTTATTTTAAAAACTATAAAAAAGTTTTTTCATACTAAAGTAGAGATACTTAAAGTTTAAGTTTTGAAGCAGATCAAATCTTTTTATCTTTTATAAAGTAGATTTACGTAATTAAAAAAATAATTCACAATAAATCATCCTAAGTACCCAAACGTAAAAAAATATTCATTTTTTACGTTTTGTTTTCTGGAGAAAAGAAAAAAAAATAACTTCATTGAAAATCATAGACTTTTTTTAGTGCCGATTGATTAAAATATTTGATTTTTTTAAGTTAAAATTTTTGTGAGATAAATCATCCGTTTAACCTTTTTTTGTATAAGGAAAAAAAGATAACAAGACAGTAGAAAAAAATATAAAACCCACTGATTCGAATGAATAACTTAAAAAGAAATTTAGTTTTCATACAATTTTATTTTTTGCACGCAGTTGAAAAAAAAAATAACCACCACTATAACTGTTCAATGTTACCATCTTAAGATTTTTTTAACGTGTATATCAAATTGTTTTTTCAGCATTTTCTTCTTAAAAAGGTCTTTCAAACACACACTTATTTTGTTTCTAACCTCTATTTTTGGTTTTTTAATTAAAAAAAGTTATTTGCACATATTAAAAATGGGATAAATTAAGATTTCGCAGAGCTTTATCTTCCACATGCTCTTGAAAAAGTAACGTCTCCTATATATGTTACACGTTACAGATTCTTTTAAGACTTTTTAAATGTGTATATAAAATATTTTTCAAGCATTTTCTTTTTATAAAAAGCATTCAGATACATATTCTTTTCGTTTGTAAACCTATCTTTAGTTTTTCGTTTGAAAAATAAATATTGTTTGTTCTTTGTAATGTGAATAAAAAGCTATTTTTTTAAAATAGACAGAATGATCCTACTTATTCGTTTTCTTAAAATAAACAGGATTAAGTTGATATCAAGGCGTACAATTTTCGTACAGGAAACAAAGATCGAAACGCAACTGGATTTTACCTCTAAAAATACTGAGTTTATCGTCAGAAGCCGTAAACAAAATTTCATTTGTAAGTTTACTCATAATAAAGATATAAAAATAAATTCAACAGATTCACTTTGGTTTCTGTAAAATGTGAAGAAATAGAAAAAAAGAAAAAAAAAATTCTCAAAATCAACCTCCAGAAAAAGTCTAAATTGATTGTGCTATATTTCAAAATGTAACAAGGGATAGCTAGTGACCGAAAAAATTACAAGTAATCATATAATATGAAACATCACTTTAAAATCTCAAATTGTTTATATATGCTGCAAGTGATTCATTAAAATAAAATTAAAAGGGAAAAAATACCTTTTAATTTTACATGTTTGGTGTGCTATGATGGCAACTTTCTCAAAAACAAAAATGATAAAAGTAAATTTTCGCGAAAATAGCTTCAAATTGAAAAAATAAACAGAAAAACATAAATCATAAATCACGTGAACACAAGCATAGTGAAAAAATTCACTATGCTTCAATTTATTTCACTATGCTTATGTTCCCGTGATTTATGTTTTTCTGTTTATTTTTTTCTAATTTGAAGCTATTTTTGCGAAAATTTTCTTTTATCATTTTCATTTTTGAGAAAGTTGCCGTCAGAACACACGAAACTTGTAAAATTAAAAGGTATTTTTTGCCATTTTATTTTATTTTAATGGATAACTTATAGGATATATAATTAATTTGATTTTACAAACGCTCTTCTAATACTTGAATAAATGATTGTTGGAAAGTCTGTTAAAATAGGTGAAGTAACCCTAATATTGAATCACTGCCTGATCGCCTACCCATTTTGATGACATTAAGGAGAAACTACCGTTTATGACAAACTAACTTTATCTAGCGACAAAACATCAACTGGATCAGCGCCTTTGTTAAATATGCAGTTGCGTTTAGTCTCTGTAGTTGTTGTTGTTTGTAATCAACAATTTTTAACCTTTACGCATTAGCCCAGATTTCATTTGTCTAGGAATACATGTTAAGCCGTACAGATGCTATCCGAGCCCCCGTACAAAATCTGTCCTATAACTCCAAATCAGAGATTTATTAATTTTTGTAAATTTTTTAATAGCTAATTATAATATTAAAACATTGTTAAGTTTTCTGTTACTCTCGTGACATTTAAAATCTTGAGACATTTCTTCTGATATCTATTAAACTAAATTAAATTTGCATTTAATAACTTAGCTAAAAACGTTTAATTGTGTAGATGTGGCAGATATAATACCTTGTTGTTTTCAATGCATATTAATGGTATTTAATGTAGAGGAAGAAAAAAAAAAAAAAAAAAAAAGAACTCAAAACGTTGATGTTTTTGATAAACTATAAATGGGTTTTATTGCTGTCACTTTCCCACCAATTTTTGGTGTACACTTATTCGTATGAAAACAAAACTTACAAAATACATAAAGTCCGCCCCTTTAACTTTAATTGAATGTGTCACACTTATATTTCCCTTTAAAAAAAATAAAAAAAAAAAATTATCTGCTGTGAACTTTTCCAAATATATTCAAATATATAAAGATTCAATATTTGAAACTTTCGTAATTAAATTCAATATAACATTTTAATTAAGTAACTTATTGAAAATAAAGTATCTTTTAAGCAGCTTAAGAGGTCAAAAATTAATAGTGCATCATAACGGTATGTTAGACCAATAAATTAAAGTTTCATTTATATTCAAGTTCTAGAATAGTCTTTACATAATATTTAATTGCATATTTAATATCTTACTTGGAATGTTTAATATTCTATTTTAAATTTTAAATTATTAATTAAAGACAAAATGTTGCTTAACTTAAAGCTTGAATTTATTTTCTTAAGTTGCTGTAACTTCTGATACTTTTCCAAGATTTAGCCTCGTAATAATTTTAATTTAAGAACTATTTTTAATCTAATAATTTTTTGCCAATAATTTTAATAAATAAAATATTTATTACATGATAATAATTATAAGATGTCCAAATTAACTTTTACAACGAAAAATGATTTTTTTCTTATACGAAAAATGTAATATTTTACATAAATATTTACTTATTTTTTTAGGTAAGAATAATGGTTAAGGATTTCGCAATGTTTCTTGGCAACTAATTTGTAAGATTTTTCTTTTTTTTTTTAATTTTCTTCTTTAATAATAATTATTTTTTCTTTCTTATTTACTTCTAAATTTTTCGTTTATTTATTATATTATATGCACTTATTTATTTACCCAGTTTAAATCTTTGTTGTTGTATTAAGGAGTTTAGTTAATTCAAAAAAAATGAAATTTAAATGAATATTTAATTTTAATAATGTTATCGAAGAAAATATTTTTTTTCCCATAAAAGTAACAAGTTTCAATTATTTTCATTTTTGTTTATTTTAATGTACATCACAAAAACTCTATTAAAAAGAACAATTTATTTTTTATTAAAATAATCTAATTAAACGGGGTAATAGTTTGAAACAGATTCAGTGTGACCACGTAAATTGATTTCTAAAATAGAAAGTTAGTCATAAGAAAAAAAATAAGCTATACAGGGTGTCCACTCTCAACGGTGACCAATGGCTAATTTCTAAACCGTTAATCATAGACATATAGCTCTAGTTACAAAAATGCTTTAAAAAAGGTAAAGAATTGTTTTTTAAGCAATTTAGGTAAAAAAAAAATTAGTAAAAAATAACGAAAATTAAATTTTTATATGGCCTCCAGGTCCTATAAGTAATATTTAGTAAATTTTTACCACTACTCTAACAAGTTAGACAAAAAAGGTCCCACTCCTCTGCGATTAAAACTGGCCGAGTAATAGCTGCTTAAAGTTGAACTATATTTTTTACTGCATAATACGGGTCAGTCACAAATTTACTAGAAATAAAAATAAACGTCAGATGTAAAATTTAACATTAACATTGAGAGTAAAATAATTTTTTACAATATTACTTTTAAATTTATATTGATGTTTACATATTAAAGCAAAATATACAACTTGTATTAAAAATATAATTTTAAAAATAACAGAAATTTTGTTAAAATACATTATGAAACGCATAATTTGTTACAAAATGATACGTATTTAAAACTCTATTAGCATACTTAACCTAATAGAATTGTGTGTACTCTATAAAATAAATAAATGGTATGCACCTAAAATCGTATGAATATATTGCATTGTTATTGGATATACAGTCGAACCCCATTATAACGTACTTCAATGGAACTAACATTTTGTTCGCTATATCCGGTGGTTCGCTATATCCGAACCGTTAAAAAATGTTAGTTTACAAAATATGTATATAATTACCTGATGTATGTGTATAATATACTATGTTCAATATTGATGTATTAAGAAAAAAACGTAAATTCTATTAGACATGATCATTAATGAATTAAATAAATTGACTAAAATTAAACTGGCATAATACTAAATGAATTAACTAAAAAGGAAGACAAATAGAAATACAGTAAAGCGCCGATTATCTAAACATTCTAGACCAACCCTAGTTCGGATAAATGTTAGGATAAATGAGCAAACAATTTAAAGACTGACTATATTAAAATCTTTACACGTTATCCAGACTTAGGATGACTAACACTAATTATTGGTGCGTGAAAAATCGTTTTATTTTTATTTTGTTTGTTTACTTTTTTATCATTTAAATTCTCCTTTTTTATCATCTTGTGAACTTCAGAGAGTACAATTTAAGGAAAAAAGCTTTTGATTATTGCTTGCTTCAAAAATGTTCTTTTCAATGCTGCCATATCTCGAATTATTCTTAAATACATTAGTTAAATAAGTTAGCTTAAATGCCTTTCTCAATTGCTATAACAAGAGTAATGGAAAATAGGTGACGAGTAGGCGTGATCACACCTGCAGAATGGCTACCATAGAAGAGGAAGAATGCAGGTCTTACTACTCTTTAATTAAGACTTATCGTTAATTTGCACCATGTTTTAGTAATCGCATGACTTTCTTATAAAATTAGAGTCGAAAGCTTTTTTCATATAAGCGGAAAAAAGAGAAAAATAAATCATGGTCGACAAGAAAAAAAAGTTCGTTATAACCGATTCTTAAGATTCTAACGGTTCGCTATGAGAGGATAAAATAGCATTAAACACAATAGGAAAACGACGGGACCAAAATTTTTGTTCGTTATATCCGGGAGTTCTTTATAAACTGTGTTTGCTATAACGGTGTTTGACTGCAAATAAGTTTGCGAATTGGACCTCGATCAGATATTTGGAAGTGAGTTAAAATTTAAATAAAATTTTTGAACTAGGAAAATATACACAAGAAAGTCATAAATAAAATAAAAGCTTATAAAAATAAAACAACTTTTCAAAATAAAATCATGAAAATAAAAAGCTTCATTTCCTTACAAAATAAAACATATGTAAAAATACAATTGAGGATGTTAATTTCAAAACTCACCTTATGGCTTATGTTTTTTCTACCGGTCTATATCAATCTGCACTAATGTAACACTATAATCTCCAAATTTATAATGTAAACCAAAGGACGCATTTAAAGGTTTTTCGCGATTTCCTAAAATTTGATTTTCTCGATAAAGAGAATTTTGAAACACAGTTCTTTATTTATTTTAACCGATCTAAAACCCAGGAAACACAGAGCTATCGAAAACCATTTGGTCTACAGCCGCTTTGCCGTTATCAACGGTTTCGGCAAGATACTGCTCGCCGTATCGGCTCCATTCCTTTTTCGAAACGCCGGGCGAGTGTCGCCCGACAGGTGGGCCCACAACCGGTCCGGTAACCCGACGCCAGCATAAATTGAAAAAAAAAAAAAAACGCTTTTAGTGGTGCCATCTATGATTCATCTTGAAACTATATTTGTTAAAATTCCAAAAATAGTACATCTAGGAAGAGGTTGGAGTCGATCTGAGGACCATGGGAACAAGAAGGTCAGTGCTTTAACCACCTGACCAGTGGACCTCGCTATGGGTAGGAATTTAATGGCTAATAAGTGGAAGGCATTTCGCTAAGGGAATTGTTTGTCGTTGATGGAAATTTGTTTATAGACTAATTGAAATTTTGGTGTGTTTTTATTTTTTATTTGTGTATTATTAATTAGCGTATTTTTATTTTTATTTTTTTGTAATTGTCTTATGATATTTAAAAATTTATTTAATATTTGAATGAATGAAATAAATATCTTAGCGAATTAGTTAAAGCAAACGAAATTCTTTTTCTTATAAATTTAAGAATGATTAGTTACTTAATAAAGTGAATTATTTTTAGAGTTTTTATATTTGTTAATAAAATATTTCTACTAAAATTTATAATGTAATTACATACATTGCATTAATTTAAAAATTATGTACTTTTAAGATGGAAAACTTTTAACAAATAAGTTGATAATTAATAATTTTTGATTAGAATATGAATTTATTTTATGTTATTTGTTATTTATCAATATTTTTAAATTTATAAATAAACAAAAATATTGATTTATATCTATATTTTTTTCTTACGGTAGATAAATTTTACATAGGGGATATTTCTCAATTTTTCTGTAAATTTAAAATTACTTTAGTATTTAATAAAATCTGTGAATTTAGAAATTTTCTGGTAATGCATTTTTTTAAGGAATTATAATGTAATTAAATGTGTTAGATTAAGAAATATATATTTGTAACATAAAAAAACTAAATTTCAATAAGAAAATAATTAGACAATTAATCACTTTTAATTAGAATAAAAAAAATAGTATGTGTCATTTAATGATTTACTGTAGAATATATATATACTGTAGAATACTGTAGAATATATATATATTTTTAGTGATTATTATTATTATTATTATTATTGCATTTAGATTTTTTTTTTTTTTTTTTTTTTTTTTGAAAAAGGATATTTTTGAGTCTTTTGTTTAAATTTCAAGGCCAAAAAGGTGGGTAAAATTGTTACATTTTTATAGCTTGTAACATAGTTTTAAAGAATTTTTAGTAAGATCTTTTTTTTTTAAATAAAATATAAAAACAGCTATTTCTTTGAAAATTAATATAATTAGAAAATAAATTAACTCATGGAGAATTTTATTATTATTAATATTATTTACGAAAAAAGTTTTAACCCCTTTACCGGCGACAGGTATGGTGAAACAATGCTCTTACCTCCGATTTATCTCGGGGCAGACAGTTCAGTAGTTAAGGAATAACACTTTTAAAAAGCGATAAAAATAAATGTTTTTTGCTGATTCAAATAACTATAAGTTTTTTTAATGAATTAAAATAAATAAATAAATAAATATTAGCTATTTTTGACAATTTTTTTGTTTATGACTATTAGAATTTTACATGAAATACATGAAAATTAGTTGTATTGTCAAAAATCAAATAAAATTCAGAAAAAATAAAAATAAAAAAATAAATGCCGTTTAAAATAAAAAAATTTCACTTCGGACCGATGTTGGCAAATCTAATCGGGCCACTATCAAAAATCACGTATCGGTCCTGCATCATGTGCCACTATAGGTCGTTTGCCGATATATAACCATAAAAGGATCGACTACGATAACTGGCAGCTGAAAATCAGATGCTTAAGTTTCATTTGCCGACAGGCTACCACAACTTCACCGAAACTGCTGTGTACATGGCGACACATAACCGACACTTCTGGCTGTGGTCCGATCGAGTGCCGAAAGGTATGTGTTTGCTGGGAAGTTATTTAATTAAAATTAACGCTACCATATAAAACTTATATGGTGGCTGCAACTTCAGTTAAATCGCTTTAAAAATTCTTCTTTACCTGATTTAAAACAATTTTGTAATTGGAACTATATGTCTGTGACATACAATTTAGGAATCAGCCATTAGACAGCGTTGGAAATGGACGACCTTTATAGTACTTTAAGCACTTAGCGTACGTTTCCTTAAAGCTTAGCGCTTTTCATCCGTTTTCAATTACAAAAAATTGATTTAAATCATGAAATTCAAAGTTTCATAACTCGGTCAATTTTAGTGTTAGACGAATGGGACTTTTTTTTTTGTTACTTCTTAAAGGGATGGGAAATTTTTACTAAATATCACTTATAGGACCGTGGGACCGTACAAAAATTTAATTTTCGTAATTTTTTAGTAAATTTTTTTGACCTAAATCGCTTAAAAAACAATTCTTTACCTTTTAAAAAGCATTTTTGCAGTTGAAAGTATATCTCTATGACTAATGATTTAGAAATTAGCCATTGGCCACCGTTGAGAGTGGACACCCTGTACAATTAAAAAATGTATCAATGGTTGTTTCATCCATTGTAACTAAAATAAATAAATAAGTAAATAAAATTATGGTATTTTATAAAACGATGGTAAAGAATGTTATTTATATTTAAGTTAGGGGACATTAGAGGGGGACGGAACACTGAAACGGATAGGATATCTGAAATAATGCGTAAAAAAAACTTTATTTTTAATTTATATCTCTTCCACCAGATGGAATAATGATATATACGTGTTGTTACAAATATTTTTAACCGCGAGCACCTATGATTTTGTGATTTTAAACGACTACTTTCCAATTTGAAAAGTAATACTCAGATTTTTAATGCAAATTTTCAATTTCATTCAATATTAATAACTGAAATTTAAATATTTTGTAAACTTAACAATATGGCTTTAAATGAACAGTTAGTTTAAATCTCAAAGCAATTTGTTAGATGTAAAATACCATTTATTTATTTTTTATTTATTTTATTTATTTTTTATTTTTTATTTATTTATTTATGTTTTTGTATTTTATATTTATAAGACTACCCAGTTTTGGAATTGGATAGTGTAACAAATAAAATTTATTATTTTGCAAGTTAAAAAATTGAAAAATAAAAGCAACGGATTTTTTTTTCTATTTTTACTCATGCATTATTTATTAATATCAATCATCAATGTAAAATATTTAAATCTGATTATTGTAGATTTTCTTTCCTTATATATATAACATATTGCTGTTTTAGAAAAAAATGAACTAAACCTGCAAAATTTTATTTTTACACGGCAATACAATATTTATGTGAAGGAGTGAAAAAAGGAAATTAAATATTCCTGCAAGTAATTGAATGATCCTTCATTGTTAAATAAGACATAGTTGCAGATCTGCATCTACCAAAGTTGATTTGTGGAACACGTCGGGAACAAGCATACTTTAAGTAGCTTTCTTCAGAAATATTATCTATTGCAGTCGTTACTATGGTACGACTTTTGAAATTTTTTTTAATATAACTTTACATTATATGATTTCAGGAACCCGAATCCACACCAACCTAAAAAATTTGCCTATATATATATATGTATATAAATGTATGTAAGTACTAAATTTTAATCGCATGATAGAAGTTGCAATTATGCTCAGATCGTCTTCAAATTCACCAGAAATATTGATATTGCTAATGTGTCGGAAAGGGGTGGAAATGGGGAGGAGTAGTAATTTTGAATACTGTCTTTGACCGTCTGCTAAAACCAGCTCTTACAGAAAACGAACAGTAAAAAATAAAATGTTTCGTTATAGCAGTTTCCAACAATTAAAATAAAACACAATAAAATTCTTACCTCAACAATTACTTTTCTTTTGTAAGGTTTCCACAAGAAAATGAAAATAAAAGTAAAAGTAAAAAAAAAGGAAAATAAAAGTAAAGAAATTCACCAGAAATATTGATATTGCTAATGTGTCGGAAAGGGGTGGAAATGGGGAGGAGTAGTAATTTTGAATACTGTCTTTGACCGTCTGCTAAAACCAGCTCTTACAGAAAACGAACAGTAAAAAATAAAATGTTTCGTTATAGCAGTTTCCAACAATTAAAATAAAACACAATAAAATTCTTACCTCAACAATTACTTTTCTTTTGTAAGGTTTCCACAAGAAAATGAAAATAAAAGTGTAACTTGATGAATTAAAAAAAACGAATATTTCTTCTTTTTTTTAATAGCAACATTTCCACGAGAAAACTAAAAACGCAATACGAAGAAATTTAACAAATTAGCAAATTTAACAAATTAACAAATTTAACAAATTAATTAATTATGCTATTTTGGAAATATAATAGATTTCACTTGGTGAATATAATACCCTTATGTGAGTTTAAAAAAACAGTAATAAAACATATTAAAAACCAGACTATAGAAAAAATGGTTTACTTTAACATTTTGAGGTTGGTTTCCTGAATTTGTTTTCTTCTTTTAAAATCTATTCCATATACACATGTACTGTATACATATGTATTAGAATTTTCTCAAAAAGCTTAGGTCTATAGGTTTAATTCTTAGAGAAGAATGAAGGCAAGAAACTAGGTTTATATCCGAACTTGAGTTAATTCTTATTGGTGAATTAGTAGTTAACTTCGAAATCTACTTCTACTGTAAGTCGAGCCGGCAGGGTTTTTTTTTCATTTAATTTGCATTTTACAAAGTATATTATAATATTTAACGTTATTATTTACATTAAATTTTAAAAATGTATGCATAAAACTGCCTTTGCTATTTTTGTTTCACATTTTTGAAAATTAAACATAAATTTTCATTCGAAAAACATGTCTATCCTTCCCTCGTCCTTGAAATGATTTTGTCCCATAAAATCCCATGAAATCAACCAACCCATCCCTCCCTCACTTGGAAGGGAGGGCATCGGACATTTATATATATATATATATATATATATATATATATATATATATAAGGTACCCTGGGGTAATAATGCCACGTTAAGGTTCTACCAATTTTCACGGCTTAGTTTTAGATTGTATTTTTCAAACAAATATAGGATCTGATACAGCAACTCATTGACTATCTATATAAAATAAAATAATTTAACAGATATGTATTCATAAAATGTAATGGCGTTTTTTCTTGAGCAATGCTATTTGGCGTTAATACCCATCTATATGGGTAATAACGCCATGCAAACAAAACTATAAATTAAGATGGAATAATGGCATGTAGATTGCCCAATTCTAAAAATACAAACTCTACAGCTTTAGAAATTGACAGATTGCAATCTAAGCTAATGAAAATGTACATTTTTTTGTGACTCAGAAAGAAAAAGAAAGCTGTGGTGGTGGCGGGGGGAGGAGGCAAAACAATATCAGATTCTAAGCTACGTTTTGCTTAAAAATGACCATTTAAATAGAATTATTAGAAACATTGCACGGATTATTTGGATCAGTATTTATATTCCCATGTATGCATTCTATGCGATAGAAAATATTGAATTAAATTTGTGAAAGTGAAAGAAAAAGCCAATCCCTGGCGTTATTACCCCGGGATACTTGTTGCGCAGTAAATCCTAAACTACAAATTATCTCGAGAAGATATCCAAAATCTTCTACAACAATTTGAAAGTATATGAAATACACTAGAAATTTATGTAATAAACAAAGTATTTCTGGATAAAAAATATAGTCTTCAGATCAAAAACCTTATCTCGCAAATTTTAGATCAAGCGTTAATTTTAGTTGCTTGTAAAAACAATAACACCTAAAAATGAAACAAATTAACTTGAAGCTGTTTTTTGCGATTTATATGACTCAAAACCTTTCTGCGCAGAGCACATGGGTGTCATGTACCTGATTATTTCATAATTATGCAAAATATAAGCACTTGGCGTTATTACCCCACGGTACCTTATATCATATTTAGTTTTAAACCCATTTAATTCCATAATCTATATTGCAGCTGATAAGTTTTAATTACTGATAAGATTGATTGATCTCAGCAGTAAAAGAGATAAAGAGCCAACTAGTGATAATGTGAAACAAATATTAGAAGTGTGTACGAAATTCACATTGTAGCGTTTTTAAAAATTTTCTAATTGAACACTTTATTGTTGTATTGGAATAAACAAATAAATCTAAGCAAAGAATAATGGTCAATATACACACATTTAAAAAAATATCACAATGCGGCTACGTTGTAGGGCTGTTCTATCGAATTGAATCTTGAAAAAATATTTGAAATTTATTCCATTTCTGTATTCAAGATATGCAAAAAATTGGTTGAATTTTAATGCCAAACATTTTGTTTTTAAATAAGGTACCTGTGCCTTATATGGACATCGTAACGAAAATTTATTTTTTTTCACTCCCATGTACACGTGACAGGACTCCAAAAATATATAACCATGATCCCTGGACTGTTGTCTATCATTATTCAAATTAGAGAACTTGTAAATATTCCGGTTTAATTTAAATGATAAAAACAAAAAATGTTTACAAATGTCCATATAAGGAACCACCAGTCCCTATTATGGACAGGTGGTGCCTTATTGACCTACCACCCTGGGTGTATGGAAGAGCCACTCTTCTATTGCATTTTAGAGGAGAGGGGGTAAAAAAATTATATCTTACATTATTGCGGGAGAGAGGAGGGCACAATAAATATCTTCAGAACATATACTTTAGAACGAGGGGGGGGGGGACATTTTGGGTTTTGGCTTTTCGAGGACTGATGCAAAGCACCTCAGTTACTACAAAATATTATGAAATAATGTACGTGGTTTTGCTTAGCTTTCAACTTTTGTGAATCTGAAGATTCACCTACTGTACTTCCAATGTGGACATAAGGTGTCCATATTGGGAATCGGGAGCAGTTTTATTAAATATTGTAATAAATAAATAATTAAAACATTTTTAAGCGGTGTAAACAATAGCAGTCGAAAATATGGTTTAAAAGCTTTTTAAAACGCTCCACTTTTCAATATTTAAAGTAATTTTTCAATATCTAATAAGAATTTAAATTTACCTGTAATTAAGACCAGCATACCACTAAACAACAAGTTTCCTACTAAATGGCAAACAGCGCAATTTTTTGTACTTTCCTGGCTTAATTATATTTTCAATTGCTTTTCTTCACGGGCATGTAGTGCGATTTCTCTATCAAGATTTCTACTTTTAAAAATATTAGGGGTGCCCATATTGGGAGCACTGTGTATAATGGGTACAAGTACCTTAATTGTTTATTTAGTAGACGCCACATACGCAGCTGCTCGTATGCAAGTGCACTGCTTGATCACAAAGTGAATTGCTAGTACTTTTTGAAATCAGTGCTTTTTTTAAGACGTATAAATGTTTAATTTTGATATTTTTCCTGTAATTGATAATTTAGTACGGCAAATAAATACTTATTTCTTATTACTTACTTATTATCTACCATAAACTATTACACAAGTATGTTATCAAAACATTTAAAAATGAAATATAAAATTAAAACAAGCATATATTAACTTTATTTCATTCAGGAAAAATTAATTAAACCTGACACGCTTGTAAGAATCTGTATTACATCCCAATAACTTTTAGCATTTATTTTCTTAAAAGATAAAACATTTCCTTTAAAGAAAATATTTTTGAAATAAATACAAGCTTGTTGTAAAACATATTAAGCTAAATTTTTGCTAAAAAGAGGTTTTAAGATAATCTATTTATCCATTAATCCATCTATATTTCCTATACGTATAAGAACTAACTTTTTTTAGAAGAAATAACGAAGGAAATATATTTTTATGGAAAGACTTAAAAATTATGTGACTTTAAAAAAAATGTACCTGAGTCGATTTTTTTAAGATAATTCAAAACCGTTAGCTTTTTCTTTTAACATTTGTGATTTAAACAGAGAAGAAAAACGCATTTTTTTCTTTCATAAAAATTACTAGATGCACTTCAAACATCGAATCGACTGATATCTAAGTTTATGTTTATATATTTATAACGATGTTAAAGTTAGAAGTTTCAAATTTGTTATCAAAAATTTTAGAAGCAATAAAAAAAACGCAACAAAAATCATTATCGGCGGAAACGTTTTCTTTTAAACTTTCCCACTAAAATATATTTTTTCGTGTTTTTTTTTAGTAAAATTATTTTTTAAAAGATTTTTTTTTTACTTTAGCTTTGCTGATATATATACGAAAAAAGTTAATTTTTTCTAGACAAAGAGTCATGAAAATTTGGTTTATTTATAACAATGGAAAATTAAATGATTTATCTTTAATTATAAGAAAAACGAAATAAAAATCCTTTCCGATGGAAACGTTTTATTTCAAACTTTCTGATGAACTTGTAAAATTCCCAAACTGCAAATTTGGTATATTTATAACAACGGAAAAAATAAATGATTTAATTAAATCAATTCATCTAAAGATTGCAAAATAATGATATTAATTCTAAAGTTTCTTTAAACTAATATCTTTAGCGGGTCTTTTTTATCTCATAAAACCATGTTTTTTCTTTATTAAAATTATAAGATGTTGAATAATTCCATAAAGCATTTATTTCAAAATTTTTATTATTTTTTCTTGAAGCTTTTAAAAAAATGCCACAATACGAGTTTATGAAAAAGAATATTCTGTTTAAAGAGATTGAAAAATAATGATATCATTCTAAAGTTTTTCTAAACTATTAGTTTTTTCTATCTCATAAAACCATGATTTTTCTTTATTAAAATTATAAGATGTTGAATAATTCCATAAAGTATTTATATCAAAATTTTTATTCTAATTTTCTTGAAGCTTTTAAAATAATACTATAATATGAGTTTGTGAAAAATAATATTCTATTTAAAGGATAATAAGTTAAATTCATGATATTTTTAATAGTAAACTTTTTCTGAAAATTTGATGAAAACATTTCAAATTTCCGGGAAGAGTTTGTTACACATTCCCTATTTAAACAGAGTTGAAGCGTTGTTTCTCAAGAGCACATTTATAAAATATACTGAAAGTATGTTGAAAGTGATTCACGATATTTGATGTGACTGCTGAATACATCGCGTTGAATAAAATATTTTGAAACTATAAGTATATTTTGGAGATACTATTACTTTCAAGGGTTATATACTTAATTGGACTGTGAATAACGCATTTTTTATATAAAAAAAATTATTTAAAATGTCAATGAAAAAACATTTTAAACGTTTTTGATTGAGTTTCAAAAAAATAAATAATTTTATTAAGAAGAATATATTTTCAAATGATTTGATTTCCTTTATTTACTTTCTATTTAGGCAAGTACTTTGTTAAGAAAATTTCATGTATTTTTAATCCAATTCTAATGTGAAGGAAATTCATTATATGAAAAGCATCTTTAGATTAATGTATTCGTGTGGAGTATCGTGTGAAAGTTTTCGTTGCGCTGAACTCAAGTATACGTTTCTTTAATTTCAGCTCTTATATTGTAAGAGACATCGTTAAAAATGTAATGCAAAAAAATAAAAAAAAAAAAAAAAAAAAAAAAAAAAAAAAACACTTTTACCTTATCTATTTCCGAATCTACTGAAACTAAAATCATGACAAATATAAAGGTAATAGATGTTAATTTAAAACTTGCAGGGAAACTAAAATGGTCACATAGTTTCCATTCTACCATAAAAAGGAAAAACATATTAAAAATGAGCCTTGATAAAATGACGTGATTTTGAAGCTTTTTGACCTGCATAACGCCTTTTGCAACAGGTAAACGCAACGTCTCCCGACTGCCAGACCGCTTGCAAACGTATTCTACCATAAAATGGAAAAACATATTAAAAAATGAGCCTTGATAAAATGACGTGATTTTGAAGCTTTTTGACCTGCATAACCCCTTCTGCCACAGGTAAACGCAACGTCTCCCGACTGCCAGACCGCTTGCAAACGTATTCTACCATAAAAGGGAAAAACATATTAAAAAATGAGCCTTGATAAAATGACGTGATTTTGAAGCTTTTTGTCCTGCATAACCCCTTCTGCCACAGGTAAACGCAACGTCTCCCGACTGCCAGACCGCTAGCATACGTATTGTACCATAAAAGGAAAAAACATATTAAGAAATGAGCCTTGATAAAATCAGGTGACGAAAACGTTGCTAGCTCTTAGACTATTAGGTTACATAGCTTTTAAAGGAGAGAATAAAAGATGGAAAAAAAAACCCCGACATTTTCGAAAACAAATTTTGATTTACAGGCATTCAGAAAAGGTGTCTAGGGGCGCAGGAGATACTTATCGTAACAGAAATAGATTGTTGATAATTATATTCAAAAACATCGTCGGTAATTAGCCGTGATATTAACCCTTTAAGACACGGACTGTATGCGCCATCAGCTTTTAAAACTTAGACTAAATTTTAAATGATATATTTATCAGATATAATGCCCAGTAGTAATATGAAAGCATTAAACTACAAATTATTTAAAACAAACGAATTAAATAGGAATTAATCACATAAATGCCATGAGATTTGCGACTAGTTTTTAATGAGTGGATATATCAGTTACACCTCCCATGTGATTAAAAGTTAATCGATAAGGCTATCTCGAAAAACGCGACATGAAACAACATAGTGTTGCAATTATGTGACATACTTTTGAAGCGCATTTAGCCCAATGACAATTTTAATTCTTAGGCAAAAGTTTTTTTTTACAATCACACAGATAAAATATTATAAATGTGTTGAATTTCGTTCCATGAAACGCTAAAAGAGGTTTAAATATGCATTTCATTTATTGTCTATACCAAATTAAGTTCGTAAAAAAGAGCGTATTAAGGTAAAATTTAAAAAAAAGAAATATTTTATAGAATAGCAATGACTGATATAATTTAGGCTTCATATCTCTTAGAACTGTTTTAGCATATCCATGCATACTTTTTTAGTATAAACAGCTAAACGTAACCCTATGTTATAGGTTTTTAGCTCATAGGCTGTCAAAGCCTGAGAGCTAATCTAAGCGCCTACTTGATTAGTGTTATATGTTCTTGAGGTAAGTATACAGAGAGGGGAACGGGAGACTAATGTCCTTCCCCTTAATTTATATAAATGGGTTTTTCATGCAGAATTATCAGTTTTCGTTCAATATTCAGATATAAGATCATTCTGATGAGGCGCCTTCGGGATTAGCATCAAGTGTTTATTGGATAAGTAAAAAGAGGGGGAATGGTGGGCTAATGCCTTCCCGTAAGACATGGTGACGTCACTGCCACGTCGTTGTGAAGTCACATTGTGACTTTGTGACCAGCGATTGTCGATGTGACGTCACGTGACGTCGATGTGAAGTCACAGTGACTGAAATGTGAAGTCGTTATGGCCGTTTTAGAGCTTTTTTGTGACGTCACATTGTGACCACTTTGTGACGTCACAATGTGACCAATTTGTGAAAAGTGTGTCATTTGTGACTACTTTGACATTAACATTGTGACGAACTGTGAAAATTTTTTTAGAAAGTCACATCTTAGTCACAATGTGACGTCATTGAGTGGTGGCATTTTCGTCACAGATGTGATGTGACCAAAGTGACTCATAGTGACGTCATTGTGACATCACTGTGACCATGCATGCTATGAGGGTTTTCTCTTAATTCATATAAATGGGACTTTCATACAGATTTATTAGATTTTATTCAAATTTTAGACAGGATCGTTCTAATGAGGGCACCTCCACGATAAGTTTTGCGCGTTCATTGGATAAGTCTAAAAAGGGGAAAATGGGAAGTAATCCCCCCCCCTCAAATTAGGTTATTGGGATTTTCGCGCAGAATTTAACGATTTGCTTCAAATTTTGGATTAGGTTCATTCTGATAAGGCGCTTCTCTAATTTGTTTTGGAAATTCTTTGGCTAAGCATAATTGGGGGATAGGTGGGACTAATCCTCTTAATTTAGGTAAATGTTTTTTCTTTCAGATTTAACCGATTTGCTTCAGTTTTTGGATACCTAATTAGCTGTAGGACTCTTTTGTTATGTATAAAAGAGGGTATTGGTGATTATCAAACCCCCTTAAATTTGAAGAATGGGTTTTTATGCAGAATTATCCGATTTGCTTTCAATTTTGGATGTAGGTTCTTTCTGATAAAGCGAATCTCTGAATACCTTTGGAAGTTTGATGTTTAAGTATAAAAGAGGGGGATAACTTCTCTTTAATTACATGAATGAGTTTTTGTTAAGAATTTTCCGATTTGCTCTGAATTTTGGATATTGATATGATTAAGCATATCTCTGATTAGTTTAAGGGGGTTCAAAGATTAAATATTAAAAGGGGAAATGGGGGGGGGTTATTTTCCCCCTTAATTTGTTTTTCGAACGGCATTAACCCTTGAAAATATAAGGCTGTAATATACAAATAGCATGCGTAGCCTGTGAGCTCAATGCCATCAAACTGAGCGATTTTCTTTTTATTATATATTTTTTTTTACAAAGTTTTGTTACTCATTTAGGAACGATATTTTTTAATAATACAGTTAATAATTAATATATTTATTGCACGGAAACCTCTGAGCGCAAGTAATAATGCTCTAACTTGATCGTTTAAAATTAAAAAATCTCTTCATATTCTTGACATTATATCAAAGAGTTAAACATCTGAAACACTATGTTTTGATGTACTATTTCCTGTATTATCTTTGAAGCATGTATATTTTTTATTTCATACCCATACATGGCTGTCTTGCATTTTTTTCTCTAATTTTTTATATAATTCTCTATGCATTTTAACAGATTATATAAATTTATATGCAATTATTTTTTTAATTCCACTATAAAATTTGTCCATTTCCATTATTTGATTTTGTACATTTGTGTAATGAGTTGAAGATCTTAATCCCCTCAAGAATCTTAATTTCATTATTTGCCAGAAGTTAACGCTAAATCTATAATATCAGGAATGACTGGCGGAAATGCTCAGACTAAGAAAGACCTTGTATAAAAACATCACTTAACATTTTATCACTAATTATCTTTTATTAAAACACATTGTTCATTGTACATTTAGGTTTTTTATAGTGTTAAAAATAAAAATGATGTTCTTTAAGACAATTATGAGACATTTTAGCTTTTCAAGATTTCTGTTTTTTATTTTTTATTTTATTTTAATATCAGTGGGTAGTATTGTTGTGTTTAGATGGGAAGAAGATGAGAACACTTATTTCTTGTTTCATCTCAAATATAGATTAGGTGATCGTAATAATGGGTAAATGACATTGCGTTGGATGGAGGCCAGCAAAAGACCCTTAAATAAAAAGTATACGACAAGAGGCAACCATGATATTTCTTAATAATGAATCCTTAACTATGATAATATTAACTCATAGTAAAGATGTAAGAATATAAAGTGATAAGAAGAAAAGTTACCTGGACTTCCTGGCTGATGAAGACAACTTCAGGTAGACAAATGAATAGGCATAGACACAATAAAATGAAGAGAAAATTTTGAAGAAGACAAGCATATTTATTTATAATCACTTGTGAAATTCTTCATGACTTGAATATTTTTATATGTTTATATATTCATTTGTTATCATGCACAAACTTATATAAATAGAATTATTATTATTTCGGTGCAAAAATTCTCCACAAAGATGATATACATAAGTCGACATATTTTAGCACAACTCTTCTTCATATATATATTTGTATGCATTTTTGACAACATGATAACATTTTCTTGAACGATATGAAAACAACATTATCTCAGAATATCAATTAGATATTGCTTCAAAAGGAATATGTCTGGAAAAATCACAAAAAGGTATTCAATATTCTCAATTGGGGATGCCGTTTTATGCCCAGATAATTATATATATACTTATGGCCGATTAATCATGAAATGAAGAGGAAAATTAAATTATGACATATCTCATATATGAATCACTTTCTCTGCATTCTTTTCAGAGGAAAAATGAATTTACTAAAAAAGATGAAATGGAAATCGGTTGAATACACTTGAAAATAAATTGAAGAGAGATTCTTTGAAGATAAACTATGACAACTCTTAGAACATATTGAGTAGCCGGAATAAAAAAAAACCAAAGGACTTAGGTCGCGGCGGTAGAGGTGCATCGCTTTTCGCAACATAACGACGATTCGAAGGATTTGCCTTCCATCTTACTGCGTCCGCTCAACTGCCTCGGGGCGGGCACACTTGCCCCGGCGTCCGCTAAAAATCTCGGCATCTACGGAACTTCTCGGCACATCTCAACTGCATCGGTGACACCCAACTGCATCCAACTCAACTGAGTTCCAACTGCCCAACTGCACTGGTGGCGCAGAGCCAGGAGGGAGAAAAGAACAAGGGTTACTGTAAACCCGGAATACGCCAAGTTGGCAACGTTCGAATGAGGAGAGCGAGGGAAAATAGGCCAAGCTATGATTTAATGTATAGTGAAGTATGAATTTAATAAGGAAAAAAATGATAAACTCTTAAAGAATGAAGGCCAAAGAAGGTGGCCAGGCACTTAGCTGGTTAAATCACGTCACCTGTGGATTTGAATTTGATAGGCCAAGGGGAGTGCCAGATTAACCGGAAATACCACCCATAGAACGATCGAGATTGTTCTAGAAAGATTTCCAAACCGGAAGGAATGAATTCAAACAAGATTTTACCGGTTTAGAACATTCGATAGCTAGGTAAGGAAGAAAAATATACAGGCGACGACATCAAAAGAAACGAAATCGAAATAATATTTAAATTGAGAACATTAATAAAAAGGAGATGATAGGAAATAAAATAGCTAATAAAATTGAATTAAAATAAAAATATAGGGGGGTTATCGAGCAACCACCACAAGTATTTTCGGAATGCAATATGCTCAGAACAATTCAAATTATGGAATGTATTGTTATGAAACAAACATTTTCCTTTGATGATAGCATCAAAATGAATTTTCTTACTTTGAATTTAAAAGATAAGGATAAAATTTTAAAAGCCATCATATGCTATAATAATTAATAATTAAATTAGCTTAATGGACGAACAGTGTATACTACTAATGAAAGTATAAAAATTCTCTACTTATTCTTAGCATAAAAAACTATAAAAATGTATTTTATATTAAAGTAGAAATATATAAAGATTAAGTTTTGAATCACATAAAGTATTTTTCTTCTTTTATAAAATAGATGTGAGCTTAATAAGCAATTTTCTCAATGAAAGAATCTTAATTTCATTATTTGCCAGAAGTTAACGCTAAATCTATAATTCAGGAATGACTGACAGGAATGCTCAGACTAAGAAAGCCCTTGTATAAAAACATCACTTAACATTTCATCACTAATTATCTTTTATTAAAACACAATGTTCATTGTACATTTATGTTTTTTCTATAGTATTAAAAGTGAAAATAATTTTCTTTAAGATAAATATGAGACATTTTAGCTTTTCAAGATTACTGTTTTTTTTTTTTTTTTTTTTTTTTTTTTTAATATCTGTGTTTAGTATTTTCGAAATGCAATAACATACATATACAATAGTTTTCTCTTTCTAAGTAGCGAGTTTTTAAGTGTAAAGAAAAACATTTGTTTTTTCTTTTCGTTTTGTTTTCTGTAGAAAAAAATTCTTTTCGAAAATCATGGATGTTTTTCTAGTGTCGGTCGATTGAATTAATTGATTTTTCAAAGTTAATATTCTTGCTAGTATAAATCATCCATTTCAAGTTTTATATATAAGAGAAAAAATAACAAGAAAGTAAAATAAAATAAATGCTGAAATCCATTGATTTGAATGAATAACATGAAAAGAAACTTAGATTTCACATAATTTTACTTTCCGCATGCAGTTGAAAAAAAATTAAGGAGTAGGGAAGACCGGAATTAGTTGTGCCAGGGGCAAGTTGTGCCATCGAGTTTCCTGACTGAGCCAATAGGTTGCAGCACCTGTCGTGTCATGTGAGTGAAGAGGATAATTGTCTCAATGTGCTGCGTATTTTTTGAAGAATAGCTTAGCGTTGTTTTCGAGATAAAAATATTTATCTTGCTATCTATCGTAAAATTAAATTTTGCGGCCTACATTTGAATCGTCATTGCCACTACCGATACTGAGGTATGTAAACTTCCCTAACAATATTTAAATGCTTATATTTTAAGCTGTTATTCTATGTATTTCATTTGTTAACCATGCCTACATTTCGGAAACTAATGAATAAAGTTCAAAATGGCGTAACCAGGGGCTGGTTGTGACGAAGTCTAAGAGGCACGTTGTGACAGTATCACTACTTACTCCAGTATAATTTTTAATGAAGTTCTCGTCGAAATATTGATGTTTTGGATTGTTGCACGGACAACGGAATGTATTTGTTATCATTTCCACCTCCCACCAATCACAGATTACAGCCCCTTGATGTGTCATATACCGGCCGTTTAAAATATTCTACAATCAGGCTGTATGTGGATGTTTCAAAAATATGCATTAAAATATTTAATTGCTATAAAGGACGTCAAATACTAATAAAAACATTAAAAGATCTTAATAATGTTTACATGTTTCGATTGAACTTACTCAATCATCATCAGAAAAACAAAATGCAAATAAACACAAAGATGGAAAATGACAATAAACTATTACAAATGAAATTTAAAAATTATTTAAAAAAATTTTTAAATTTCATTTGTGATAGTTTATTGTCATTTTCCATCTTTGTGTTTATTTGTATTTTGTTTTTCTGATGATGATTGAGTAAGTTCAATCGAAACATGTAAAAATTATTAAGATCTTTTAATGTTTTTATTAGTATTTGACTTCCTTTATAGCAATTAAATATTTTAATGCATATTTTTGAAATGTTTTTAATGGACGTATAAGAAAACTTATATTTATAATTAATGTATGTGGATGGTTGAAATCTCATCTAGAAGTACTGTGTCGATCTACGACATACCAGGTGTTGTCAAAATAGCCCTTCTTAGTGCTGCCACTCCAAAAAACATTCAAGCAGGATTTCATTGTAGAGGAATTTGGGAATTTAATAGGAACATTTTTACAGTTGAAGACTTCCTATATTCTTTAGTAACTGATCGACCGTTATCTATCGGAGATGAGAGTGTTAAAGACAAGAATGACAATGAAAAAAATTAGTAAACATGTAACTGTTAATAAACCAAGCACTTCAGCAATAACTTTAATCAATGATGGTTGAGATTGCAAGACCGTCTTCAGAAGTGAGAAATCTCATTCAATTAGATGATTCTATATTACTACCTAAATCAGGACCTCAAAAAGGTAAGCGATCTATTAGTAAATGTTTGAAATCTGCCATTCTAATAAGCACACCTATAAAAGAGAAAATTCAAGTAGAACAAAAAGCAAAAGAACGCAGAAAACAAATTGAAGAAGAAAAAGCAAAAAAGAAACCGAATGGAAAGGCCAAGCACTGCATAAAAAATACACCTAGGTTTTTGAAAAAAGGGAGAAGCAAGTATTGGATAGCTCTGAAGATGACGAAAATTGCTTGTGTCTAGTTTGCTTAGAGCAATACAAACTTTCTTGACCCGGAGAAGTCTGGGTGCAATGCATAGCATGTAAAGGATGGGCGCATGTCATGTGTGCCAAAAATGAACCTTATTATATTTGTATTAACTGCAAATCAGACGTTGAAGCAAGCAATGACAATGATTAAAAATATAGGATATAGGCCTACACGTTGTAGTAGGCTCCCGAGTCAGAGATCAATATGGCCAAAGATTAGTGCTGGCTTACTATTTATTTCTTTCCTGGTTAAGACAGTTTTTTTTCTTTTTATTGCTAAGTGTCTTTAAAAGTATCTTTATAAAGGATTAAGAGTTTACAAGTGTTAAGAATTTAACTATTTTATTTTCATTTGATTTATAATATTGTTAAAAGATGAAAGTGTTTTATTGTATCAAGAACGTTATAAATGAATAAATTTCTCATTCTTGATTTAACATATCCCATTTAATCGCCTTTCTTACATAATTTGTATGTGTTAAAATGTACTTGTATGTGTCATTTATGTGTTACAATATGCCCCAAGCATGTTACAACTTGCCCGTAACGGAGGTTAGTAGTGACAAATTTCGAGGTTACGCAAAATTCATTTTTTGTTATGAAAAACGTTAACAATATTAATAGTAGTTTTATAAATATGTTACTCAAACTTACTCTAATGATATGATACACTAAATGTTTCGTTTCAGTTCAAATCTTACGGCTAATATATAAAATGTCGTAAATGTCACTGCTAGCCCCGGTCTCCCCTACTATAACTGTTAAACGTTACAGATCCTCTTAAGACTTTTTTAACGTGGTATACATATCAAATTGTTTTTTAAGAATTTTTTTTAAAAAAACGAGCTTTCAAACACGCATTCATTTTGTTTTTAAGCTATTTATTTGATTCTTTATTTAAAAAAAATATTATCAGCACATATTAAAAAAAGGATAAATATAGATTTCATAGAATTTTATCGTCCACATACAGTTGAAAAAATAACGACTGAAACATATATTAAACGTTTTAGATTCTTTTAAGAATTTTTAAATGTATACCATTTATTTTTCTTTTTTTAAATAGCTTTTGAATCGGTATTCACTTTGTTTTTAAGCATATCTTTAGTTTTTTATTTTAATATATATATATATATGTGTGTGCACATATTGAAACGGGAGTACAAAGCAATTTTTTAAAATAGACAGAATGATCTTAATTATTCGCTTTCATGAAATAAACGGGATGAAGTAGAAATCAAGATATACAAATTTTTTTTGTATCGCCATACTATTCTTCTACTTAAAGTTCTAGATACACCGTCGCAAGCAGTAAACGAAATTTCGATCGTAATTTTATCAATAATCAAAATATTATAAAAAAACAGTTTAACAGATTCTGTGAAATTGATTTTGTTTTCTGTGAAATGTGCAGAAATAGCAGAAATTTCTGAAAAGGAACCTCCAAAAAACAACTGAATTGATTGTGCCAAGATACACCATATCACCAACAAAATTACAAGTGCACTTTTATTACTTGAAAAACTCATTGTTGCAGTCTTATAAAATAGGGGAATAAGTCCCTAATAACACATCACTGCCTATTATCGCACCCCCTCATGATATCGTCAAATAGGGACTGCCGCACATAGCCAAAACTAACTTAACTGATATTAGAGGCAAGGCATCAACCGAATCATCGCATTCATTAAATACGCAGTTGCGTTTAGTTTCCGTAATCTTTTAGCTTTCTTCTAGCTTTACAAGAAGAAAGTTCCGGATTCGTAAAAATATTCGACTTTTGGATTTCGATGAATTTATACGTTTTAGAAGGATCTGAACACGATGTGATGGTTTTAGAAAATGTATGTTTGTCAGTCTGGTGTGTACTTTAATTTTGTGGGTACTTTATCTCATGAACTAAAGCATGGGATTTTACAAAACTTTAGATTCTGTTAAACCATTTTATAAATTGAAGCCCATTATATTTTAGTGTATATTGCTCAACAGGTGGCAAAGTTATGCTGCATTATTCACAATATTCACATATAAATGTCTCTTAAGAACTAATTCACAGTTTTGCATAAAACTTTTGATTTAGTTAGTCCTTGAACTAACATGATATTAACTACACTTTGGTAGAAATCGCTTAAGAAGTGGCGCTACCATGTTGCATTATTCGTGCTTAACGCAATAGCTCTATCTCAAGAACTAATGCACGCATTTTTCTAAATCTTCATATTTAAATAGTTCCTGATATAGATTAATTCCTGATATTGATTTCTGTTTTAAATTAAGACTCCTAACCAATGGAGAATCACATTTTATTGCTTTTTCAAGATGTTGTTGTTGAAAAAGCAATGTTTTAAAGTTTTTCCAGCATGTTTTGCAGATAATATTTCACCTGAAATACAAATTTGTAATTTTAGAAAAAAAACCTACATAAAAATGAAAGGAAATTACTGTTCTATATTTTCCTACAACAAAATTGATGGAGTTCTTGCAACTGAGGTCATACAATGTTACAACAGACTATCAACTATGTAAGTGTCTAGTGTAACGTAGTTCATAGATTTTGTAGTTCATAGACAAACTGGGTTTATTTTGTAAAAGAATATTCCTTATAAAACAAAATTCGCGAATATTAAATCCGCGAATGTTAAGGGATATAGTTTCATTCTTCCTATCTTCTCTTTGATATATATCTATTTTTATATATTTATGTATTTTATTTAATTTTTTCGCCATTTTAAATTATTCTACATTGCATATGTTCATTTAGATCGTATTTATATATAAATAAGCATCAGGTAAAATGAACTACATGATAAAATAACATGTTTTCTTATTTTAAATTAATACTACCGTATTTGAAATATTTTGTTTCTTTTTAGAATCCATAACTTTACCTTAACTTAATAAAAATACCTTGTTTGGAAAGATAATTTACAGCATGTAATTCCTTCGTATTTTAAACTAGTTACTGCAGAAAGTTTTCTCTCGAAACTTATATAACTGATAAATTTTAAAATGTAAAAGCATTTAAATTTTATAGTCTAGAAATACGCTATAATTAAAAGTACGTTGCATTTTTGAGATAAAATATTAATTATGCAATATCAATGTCTTTAAAAATTCTTAAACATTAATAATAAAAAAATATTAGAAGAATAATAAATGAAACATTGGATAAGACATATAAAGAAATAATTATGTGTTTCTTCTGCATGATAGAATTAAAATGCCTTTTGCCAAGTTTTCTCTTACAAATAATAATACTGCTCCGTTATGACAAAATGTATTTGCAAAATAAAGATTATGAGTTATTTGCATTTACATTATAATAATTGTGAATTAAAATTGTGATTATGACACAGCTGACAGAATATTTTCAATAATTTATTATAACTTAGAAATATTGTTCCATATAATTAGCAATAAAAGTTTTAAAAAGCAAAGAATCACTATATAAAATTTACGGATAAACTATCTTAAATTACACTTTTCATTTTCTGATTAAATTTGCCGGCGAATTCTTGCCAAGTTTTGTCTAGTTAAACATACAAATTAATTTTTATTAATATTTACCGGCTTAAATTGAAAGGAAAGTACTCCGAATAAGGTACAATTTTTATATTAATAATTACACCACTGTTTCTTTCGTTAAATGTTAATTTCAAATCACTTAGATATTTCTGAGAATATGTAACAAATGAAATCACTTTAAGCGAAACTTTTTATGTGCAAGTGCCAAAAATAGACCTACATGTTTTCCACTTCCAGCGTGTCAATAAATATTTAATTGCTGAAAAAACGAAAACATTTATTGCATTGATTTTATTATACACATTTAAAATGTAGTTTACACTTCAATTTTTTATTTCGTATAAATTGTAATACATAAAATATCTCTATCCCTCTTTAAAAAAAAATCTGCTTTATCTAATAAAACTATTAAGTTTGATTCATATTTTCATCAAAAAAGCGTTATATTTTATACTATCGATATTCTATCACTATTTTTAAACTATTATTTCTAAAATTGGTTTCATAAAATAATACGTTTCAATTGAAAAAGACTATGAGCAATATGAAGTAATATAATAATATACTTGACAATATTAATTGTGATGCTATATAATTAAAAAATGATAAGAATTTTTTTTTACTTAAATATTTATTTGTAAAATATAGTTTGATTTGATAGTTAAAAAAAAGACAATAAATATAGAATTCAGATGACATGCTATAGGTGGTTGGCTATATTTTGCCATTTTCAGAAATAACATTAAAATGGACAAAACACACAAAAATATTTAAATATAATTTTATTATAAAAAGCGTATTTAATGAAGTATAGTAAAGATATTATAACATCTTACTGCAATTTAAAATTATATATATTTTGAGATTATATTGACGGTTAAAAACTGTATCTTTAAATAAATCACAATCGAAAACTATAACGCGTGTCAAATGTTATGGAAAACGAAAATTATTCAATATACGTCAGAAATATCATAATATTTCAATTTTAACTACGATATGATTTCTAAAGTTTTAAATTTACTACGAATTCAATTTTTAATGCTTCAGTGTTTAGTCAGTATACAGAGTTATGTATTTCTCCAAGAAATATGTATACCTTTCGAGGGCCATCACTGAAGTAAAAAAGAAAAGCTATTGATCCACCTCATTTGTGGTGCCCAACTGACCCGCAATAATTTTTTTAGTTCTGATTGTCCAAGAGCCGACAGCTCAAAAACCTATATTTTCGAGCACAAGAAAAAACCTTTTGTTTTATGAAAGAGTAGTAATAGAGGAAGCTAATGATCCATGTCTGCCGGGAGGGAAATTGTGCATAAACCAAAAAAAGTAATACCACTAGTGACTCGTAGGTTTATCATTGTGTTTTCCTGCAGTTTTCCATAATTTCACACCTTTAATTGTACGGCAGACACAATGTAAAACCTACGAGTAAACCACTAGTGGTATTAATTTTTGGCTTATGCACCACTTCACTTCTGTAGACATGGATTCCCCTGTTACTACTGTTCCACAATATAGAGATTTTTTTCTTGTACTCGATAACATAGGTTTTTGTGCCGTCGGCTCTTAGACTAAGGGAAAAAAGTAGCTTGAAACAAGATCTGTCAAAATTTCAAATCGCCTAGCTTCTCATAGCTAAGCCAGTATTCTTACCCAGTATTCTTCGACAGTACTTTTAGCTTAATTCCATCTCTTAGCTTTTTCAACCGCAACTTGAGATGAGGGAGAGATAGGATTGAAAAATCTCATAATTCAGCGTTCTGAGACCTTTTATCTGTGTAATTATTCATAAATAGTTTTTCACATACTGCTGAACTCTAAGATGAGTCGCATCTATAATCGTTTGAGTAGATAGCCTTCGGGAATGGGATATAATTGTATATTGGAGTGGCGAGTGGTCAAAATAGGAAAACACAGACAACAGAGTGGAAAACAGTCAAAAAAGGATGATAAATACCAGTATTTTCTTAAAGAGAGATTCGCACTTTTTAATCCCTTTATATTATTGGAAGTATTTTCTACAGAAAATTCTAATAGATTACTTCTTTTTTGATTATGTTCTTCCTTGACCACTCTCCACCTTGTATATACATACAATAAATGTCACATGTTTTAGAAAAATGCTTTAAGAGTAATTTATGTCTTATATGTAATTAACATGCCAAGTTACATTCTTCTAGTCCCTTCAATAACACAAAAATCACATTTTTACAATTTTTTTGCTTCTTCACCCTCTTTATGTTAGTGGCATCGACATAGCCTATGTTTGGGGCGAATACCATCATTTAGATTCCATTTCTTTTAAAATCTGCTCGGTAGTATCGGAGATTACCCCTTACAAATAAACAAACTTTCTTCTTTATAATATAGATATAGACTAATGGAATCTGATGGCAATCTTTGGATTAGTTCTCGAGATGCAGCTATTGAGAAATCAGATCTCCTCCATACGAAAGAAATTTTAACTATATCGAAGTAGAAAACTCTGAGAAAATTCAAGGCCGTGCAGGTTTATGATTTTAACTGTTTTACAGACCAGGCCATACTGTTTTCTGTGTGGTTTGGTTCAGAACTGAACCTAGATATTTCGACCCGTGCAGACTTCTAGTACAGATGATCAACATATTTTTAAAACAGGTTTAACGTAAAATCTATAAACTGATATTTCATGTCCAAAGGAAACGAACTGTTTTAAATCGATTTTAAACCAAAGTAAAATTTGTAGATCATCCCTATCTTGCATTCAAAATGAGTCAAACACTCGTCGCTCACAGACATTGTTGAGTGGCGTAAGTCTCAAATTTTGGATAATTTCAGAATTTAATATCTCTGTGAGATTTGTAATTATCAATATGATTTTTTTTTAAAATCAGGAATGGATAAGGAAAAATTTCCTAAATAAAACCTTTAATCTACGGAAGTCGTATAAAATTTTAATTTTCTCTTTCTGAAATAGATCTTCTATGGAGTTGCAACTTATCTCATCAAGTTTTGCACATTTTTTATGAAATATCAATTTTTAAGGAGCCTATTCTTTCGACATTTATGAAACATCCTGGATATAAAATTTACATAATTTAAAGGAATAGAATGGCATCAAAACATAAAGTTTTTTTTTTTTAATTAATGACTACAGATTGTACTGTATTAATATTTTTGTGCGCTCTGGTAAAATACCATCGTTGTTGCACACAGAATTTTAAACAAAAATAATGCTGTAAGTGAATATAACAATATATTAAAATTGTATTGCTCTTAGAGTTATATAAATGCTATATTTAAGCGTATGAACATTTATTTAATAAGTTCATTACATTAGAATTGTACATATGTAGAGTTAGAGACAGAGAAATTTAATAGCAAAATAAGTTAATTTTATCGAAAGATACGTTACACTAGAATCTGATCGAAATTTTCTTTACTTTTAATATTTGAGTTCATAGAATTACATTAATATGTTATATATAACGCAACAAATGTTTGAAATTTATTAGATTATACTTCTAGATAATATAAAAGTTAATATATTTATTTTAGTTTCACTCTATAAAATATTTTAGATAGTTAGATTTAGCTCAGTGTATTTAGTAGAATGTATTACAATTAAAGGATAATGGGTACATATTAGAACGATAACAAAAGAATAATATATAATTATTGAAATATCCTATATTCTAAATATCTAAAATAGGTTATTGTTTAAAATATTTCCACTACTAATTTAAGAAATAAAAAAATGGTATCATTAAAATTAGTGTTAAGCATAATATGTATTTCATCTCTGTTTCACTAAACATTTGTTCCTAGTTTTCAAACATAGTAATATTTTAGTCATTTAGCGGTAATTAACTAAGAATCTTGATAGATAATTATATTTTCTTAACTCGCAAGATATTATGTTTAGCATATATTAACTAAAGCCTTTTGAGAAATGTAAGTATGCAATTATCCACAGTTATTAGGGACTGACACATAGTTTAAAATATTTTTTAAGTATAAAATATTATAATAGGTAGTTTTATTTAAGTAAAATTTTGCTGACTTTACAATTCTTTATGATTATTTCTTGTATATAATATTAATTATCTTTCAAATTCATTATTTTTATTTTAAAAATATTTTAATTTTTGGTGCGTCTGAAGTTTTCGATGCTCCTCTCTTGTGCAAAATGTTTGCTTGCTCGCACAAATTTTTTGGAGAGAAATTGGAACTTTTTTACATCAATATAAAAGTGCTGCTTCAACGCATGGCGGTTTACCAATTCGCTTCCGTTTACCAATACGCCCAAATTTACATTTGCTACATTATAAAAAAAAAAAAAAAAAAAAAAAAAAAAAAAAAAAAAAAAAAAACATTTAAATTTACGGCAAATCTGCTGGCAGCAATCTTGCCAGGAGTTTTTCCCGCAAAAATAGCAGTAAAATTAGATGTAATTTAAAAGAAATTTTTTACAGTTTGCAAATGCAGACTTAATATTCTTTTTGTTTTTGTGCAAATTACATGAAACAAATTGGAAAATCCCAAGCTTTTGTCATATTTTTGTAAAATTCCCCTTTTTTTTCTTTTAAACTTAAATCCATTAGTTTTGAGATCTTACTCGTTAGGGGCTTTAAATGAAACAAAACTGAATCAAATGGGGCTAAATTATCTTTTAATAATTACTGAATGACAAAACATTTATCACGTGGTTAGTGTGAAACATTTTTGAAAAATACCACTGCACCAGTAATCTTTGAAATAATGCATTGTTTTATCCCCTGTCTCATACTTATATGTCTTACCCCATCGATTTTAATTCCCCCATTTCTTAACACTAATCTTCTATGATACCCAAAGGGAATAACTGGTTGTTAGGATACGTAATGGATGTGTTTGTTACTAATTAGGCAAAATTCTCTGGGATATTGACAGTATTTTTTGTTGTTGTTGTTCTTTAATCTGAAAAAAAAACAGAAATATTTTTAGTGGAGAATAAACTGATTGTTTTGCTTGCACTACATTTAGCTGCTATCGAAATTTTTTGAGCTTATTAACCGGTGTTGCTGATTTTATAAGGAGGCATATATAACAGAAGTTGCATTGAATTTATTACTATCCTCACAATTTGATTAAGCATCTGATTTTATTAAGCGGTTTGTACTATATAAATAATCATAAGAAGAACCATAAGAAAAAATTAAATCATTTATATTTCTTTAACGACAAGTGTTTTTCAATGAACGAAATTTCTAGGTTCCGTGTCCTTATTAAAACCCATTAGAAGATATGCGAGGTATCTAATTATTAAAAGCAATGAGACAAAAATAAGGAAAATTAGAAATATAAATTCGCAGCCTTAGATTATTGTTCATTTATTCGTTAATTTTTTCATCAAAGATATTTTCTGAAACTTTCAATAAAATATTGTAAACTTAAATTAATATAGAACTCAATTTTATCCAATTTTAAATGAATTTAAAGAATACTAAAAATTTAAAACAGAGTATTGGTAATATTATTTTAAAGTTTTATAAAATAGAATATTATTTTAATAAATGTTTCTTTAATATGTTTTTCATCATTACCCTTAAAAGAAAAAAATAACGGAAACTACTATTGTGCTAGAGATTATATTCACAGACTATAGAATTCTTCTCTTTTGAAATTCAGAGACTAAAGTTTTATCGTTTTATTCGTACTTTGTATTTTTTAGTAGCTCTGAAAGTATAGATTAAATGGAAAGGTATAGAAGGACAAAATAGAATAACTCCTTAATAAAAGGAATCACAAGTGCTGAAAACTTTACGCTTTTGATATTTCAGGAAAAAATAACTTTAAATAACTCTAAAAAGGAGTTAAAGATTGAAAAAAAAACGCATGAGAAAATAGTTTTTAAAAAGTTTTCAGGATGTATTTTGAGTGTATTAATAGCTCTTCATAAAATAATAATTATTTATTTCAAATGTATACTCAAGATCCAAGAAGATTGTTTTCATGTTTATTTTTTATTTTTATTAATTTGTGGGATTCAGAATTTTTTTAACCGTAGTACTCTTTTTTCATATAACATCCTTATTCTTGAACGAAATATGTCTGTTTTAATTAATGTAAATTCAGATTAAAAGAACTAAAGCTTCATAAATTAAAAGAATAATATATTTGAATGATAAATGATGAATTACAAAATCATATACTTGAATAATTGTAGCAAATTAAATGAAAAAACACTTCCCCCCAAAGCACTAAACTTCTAGGAAAAGTAGCATACTAAGAAATCAACTCTGAGCAATGCTTTCTTTCCAGTTGTCATGTGGCCCTATTCAAGACAATGTACTATGTATTATCGGATAATTACATTTCCAAGCTGTGAAACATAAGTTTATGCATGTCCTTTTTTATCATTTAAAAACAGTTTTTTATTGTTAAGAATGTTATATTCGTGAAGACGACGAGATTTTTATACACAATTTTTATTAACTGAGATTTCAGATATGCGAAGTACTAATAGTCCGAATTCGAATAATCAAGGTTGCTCTACTCGTACTATCACAAACTTATCGATTCATCTATAAGAAATGCTTCGTATTGTAACTGGATACCTATTATTAATGAAATAATCTCAATCTTGCAAATCGAAATTTTTTAGCTATTCTAAAAGATCAAAAGGCCACCAGTGAAAATTTTTTTTTAATGCAACAGCGAATACAAGGCAGGCTGGGTCTTCGTTCAGATTGAAATAAGATGGTCGCTTCTTCCCTGAGTGTAAGTAAAAAACTTTCAGATTAATATGTAAGCTTGTTTTTTTTTTCTTTCTTATCCTTTCATGTGATTAAAACTGGCGCATCCTCCTTGCTTATATTTTCTTCCTTAATAATTAAAAATATATTGTAAAAATTTTTAAAGTTTATAAAAATAATTTAAAAACAGTTCTAAAATTTTTGAAGCTTATTTGTGCAATTTTTCCAGACATAAAAAAAATTAAACTGGCAATTATGAATTTTTTAATTCAATTTTAATTGTAAAATCAGTAACAGTAGCTAAAGGTATGAAGACCAAAATATATCTCACAAAGAGTAAAAGTTTATTATTAATATTATAAGGCAATTATTAATTTTAATTCATTTTATAATCGTAAAATCAGTAAGAGTAGTTAAAGGTATGAAGACCAAAAAATCTCTCTCCAAAGAGCAAAAGATTAGTTGTTAGCCCATGCTTACAGTTACCTAAAAAGTTCTTTGATATTTTCTGAAATATTCCACACTTAACTTTTGTAGAAATAAAGAAACAAGCATTTAACCCTGTCATGTATACGGGCCTCATATGAGGACAGATAATTATTGCATTATTAAGCAAAAAACTTTTGAGTATTCATTTATAGAGATCCGATTTGTTGATAGATAATAGCTAGCATATAGTGCAATAATAAAATAATTTTATAATGTGTTTTCATTTATCTCAAAAAATGATTTTTATTCAATAATGTAAAATAATGAAAAATAATTTATGCATGAGAGGGATAAACAATGAACAGGCGAATAATAAGCTAATAGCCATTTCATTGGGTATGGGTTGATAAATTTAAATTCTGAGCCTTTTACTGATTTAATCGAAATTTACGCACATATTATTTTATAAAAAAAAAAATTCTATTCAGATGTAAGTTTTGAAATATTTATAGGAGATGTAAATCTACTCACTGCAATTCTTTTAAAAAATGTGCTAAAATGCTGAAGTCTAGTTACTTTAACCGTAGATAAAATATCACTTTCATCAGGCTTGAAGTTACCTTCATTCGCTGCTAAATTTGAAAATTTTAAATTTCATTTTGAATACCAATTCTAGAGTGGAATAGAAGAGGGTTTCATTTTGGAAAATTTGTTTTTGGTTTGTATGTACCTCTAAAATTGAATTCTGGGTGGTTGCAATAAAGGGTGAGAATTTTGTGGATTTTTTTTTTTTTTTTTTTTTTTAAGTTTATTTTTCAAAGAGTTAACAGCGACCTTTTCTAAATTCATTGAAGCATTTCAGATTTTTTAAGAGTATGATTATTTGTAAGATTTCTTTCAATTTTAACTGTACCGATTGTTCTGGTCTATTTGAATTAAACAAGACGATAAGGAAAAAAAAAAAAAAAAAAAAAGAATAAAAAAAAACAGAATTAAAGTCGAAAAACCTTTTTTTCGCTAGCTCCCGATGCGTAAATGGATTTGTGCGAATGCTTAAGTGTTTTCGTTGATCAGAGTTTCATTACATGAGAATATTATTTAGATAATTAATGTAAGAGATTACGTGCACTTATCAAAAAGAATGTTTGAGTGAATTGTTTCTTTAAAATTTTTCCATGATAACTCAGTTCGCAAACCACTGTCAATTTTAGGCAAAAGAACCAGTACGAGAAATGCCCTGGACAATTTTACAACTCATGTCAGAATTTTTGTGCGTATTACTAACCCATTTTTTTTTTAAATATCCTTCCTCCCTAGATATATACGTTAGACGGATAAATTATGATATACTTACAGACAACTCAACAACGATTTTCCTAAAATAATTATATGATTTCACACATTCCAATATTTTACAACATCACTGGCTAGTTCGATGAGTAGGGGGAACTGAGGGACATTGATACATAGGGCACATTGATACACCTCCTCTACTGTTCATAGGGTCATTATAGAAGTTTCACAACAGCTCCAAAAAGTGAAGCTAGTGCACACAACTACGTACAGAACGTCTTGACATGATTCAGAAGTTTGTAGAAATGAGACGGGTAATTTATTGTTTTTGTAGGTCAAAAGTAAATTTGAGTTGTACAATTAAAATAGCATTATACAACTGTTCAAGAGTTTTCAACCGAAAAGAATACTCTTCCTGGCAAGTAAAGCTACTATTTATCAATTCCTAATTCTTTACTTTTAGGTAAATTATGAAGCTTTGGATTTCAGACTCATTTTATTCAAAATGGCTGTATGGGGCACATTGATACAGTCTATGTCGGGGCACATTGATACAACATAAATCCTTTTCTAGTTCATTTTTTCATTACCTTTTATTATTTTTTCCCATACACTCCTTAATCCAACCATTTTTCGCCAAAAATTTCTAATATTAGTTTTTATTGAAGTGAAATAGCTCTAATTTTTTATATTAGAATATTTTATAGTAATTTTGCAAACAGAATTTATCCAGCATCTAGTTCTAGTCGAAATAACAAAAGAAAAAGACGGCAGCATGACAAATCTCGAATTTATATCGATTTTACAGAGAAAAAAGTATTTTCGAAATGAGAAATATTAAGTAAGAGAAACATGCTGCAGTACAGCAAAGGCTAATTATATTATAAACAGAATTTTAATTAATTATACTTTATTTTATGTTTATAAACCTGGTTTTTTCATCTTTCCTAAGAAAGAAGATACAATGTTATGACAAAGTTATCACAGCCAACAATCCGAGAAGGAACAGCCAGAACATCAAGTCATTATTCATTTAATTTTGATTGCTTTAATATTACTTACAAATAACTTGTGGGTAGTTTGAATTTCTATAAATAAATATAAAACGGTTGGCTAACTAATTTTCTATGAAAAATATGCATTGGTGTTATTTTGCCTCCATTTTTCCCAAACCTATCAAAGTGTCCCATGAGGTGTATCAATCTGCCCCGGGGATGGGGCACATTCATACAAATTACTTTTTTTGATTTTTTTTTAAATTACATAAAAAATATTACATAAAAAAACGATCGTACATTTTTATAACACACTACTCAAGTTTTTCTGACACCACATGGAAAAATAATTAGGAAATTCTTATTTCTGGACACCAAATATTTTTTTAGAAAAACACTGCATCAATGGGCCCTAGTTCCTCCTACTTCTAATACAAATCACATGCTACATTTTTTAGCTACTAGTAGTTTAAATCGGAAATATGTGATTTATTTTATCGGAGATATCTCATTAATTGAAGACTGCGAAACAAATTTTTATAAAATAATGCTAGCCAATAAGCATATCAGTTATTATCTAAGTGATATACACTACAAATACCTATGAAACTAGCGCACATTTTTAGCACTTTCCAACAAAGTTGAAAAGTGCTTATGCATTCGGTTTGTCTGTCTGTCTGTCCGGATGGCCGTCTGTCCGCGCTTTAACTCCCGCGTAAGTATACTTGGATTGCTATGAAATTTTTATACGTTATTGAGGTTTACCCTAGCACGAACCCTATTGAAAATGAAGTTTCTACCATGATTAGTTTATCTACAGGGCGAATCAAAAGTTCCCCATTACATTACGGCCTATGGGGAAAAATCGTTAATATACTCGGATTGCCATGAAATTTTAGGACGTTATTGAGGTTTACCCTAGCACGAACCCTACTGAAAATGAAGTATCTACCATGATTAGTTTATCTACAGAGAGAATCAAAAGTTTCCCATTACATTACGGCCTATGGGGAAAAATCGTTAATATACTCGGATTGTCATAGAATTTTAGGACGTTATTGACGTTTACCCTAGCACAAGTGCTATCGGAAATGAAGTTTCTACCATGATTAGTTTATCTACAGGGCGAATCAAAAGTTTCCTATTACATTACGGCCTATGGGGAAAAATCATTTCAAAGGAATTTTAAAGATGTCATACCCTGTCAAACATATTAAAATATGCATTCTATAAAATATGAGGTGAAAATGTAGCTATTATTCATTTAGAGGGCCACACAAAAGAATTCCATTAGATTATGGTAAAAGGGGGAATTGTGTGTGACATATTTTAAATATATTAAGCTTTTTCATGTAAAATAAAATTGATGTATGTCACTGAAGCTTAATATAAATCATACGCTATAGTCTTGCATAATACGAAGTACATAGCATTTACAGGGCCATACAAAAGATTTCAAATAGTATATTCTTTCCGAAGTATCGTATATGTGTCCGATGATGGCTGATGGACGGATGAAATGCATTTTAATCATGATATTCGCGTTTATATTTCGCTAAATATATGCACATTATATGTTGTGTATAAATGTTATAGTTGATATACAGGGCTACCCAAACGAGCTCACCAACGTTACTGAATATGAGCGTAAATTATTTAAACGTGGTTCTTAAATAAGCTATGCATTTTTACGTTGAGCTGCATTCAATTTACTGAGAAATGTTTGCAGAATATAGATAAAGGGATATACAGGGCCACGCAAAGAATTCAGTACATGGACGCCTATGAATGATGATTTATGAGAATGTGATTTCAGTTGTTTTAAAAGTGTTTTAGTTTACAATAAATTTTAGCCTAATGCTGACGTGTAATAAAGGTACAATGTAAACTACAGGGCTGAACAAAAGTATTCAAGTATGTTTCCATCTAATAGTATGAATTGCTGAAAAATAAATTTCAAGCTACTGGGTATTTTCTTGCTAAGCTAAATTTTCCCATTATATGAACTGACATATGAAAAACAGGGCTGTTCTAATGTACTGGAATACATATTAGGGTATATTTGGCTTTGCACTATTATTTCCCTAAATAACAAAGTTTTGTTAAAGATTTCATTAAGTGTTGGAAAGTGCTTCATAATCTATGCTTAACGCATGATTTTTCTTACTTGTTTAAATTGTTTTAATAACGATTTCAATCAAAGAAATTGTAACAAAAATTTCAGCGTATTTGTTATCTCCTTTCTAGAGCTTAACTGCATATCGTTAAATATTAGCTTACACAAACACTACTTCACAAACATCAGAAAATAAAGTCAGTTAATGGTGTTAAACTAAATATCTTGAATGCTAATTGCATTTTCAAAACCCACTACAACTATAGTTAAACATAAATTAAATCTTTTGAATATGGTAAAGATCTAATTATCTGTAACAATTTACGGATTGAAATTTAGAGTAATATTAATACATAAAGTATAAACCCACCAAAATTAACATTTTCTTATCATAAGGCGAATTGGAAAGTATAAAGTTTATGTTTTCGGAAATGTAACAATTAGTTTTTGATATTTTTAAACTCTCAATATATGCGAGCCGTATTGACAAACATTTTTCGTATAATATTTACAAATTCTTATCGGAGCAGTACTTATATTTTCAAAACATTTTATTGTTGAATTACCTACTAGTACAGTATTTTAAATTAGACATAGTCATCTAAATAAAATGATATGCTTTAAAAAAATGTATTGCATTAATTCGACTTTAGAATATTTTAAGATTATTGTTGATAACTATTATTTGTAAGGTCATTCAAATATCAGTAATATAGAGAAAAATGATAGATAAAAATCAAGATGGTTTGCCTTTAAAATTGGATTATCATTTCGGAGTATATGTGATATCAGAATAATACGTGCTGTTACAATATAATGTATTAAAACAGATACTTTTCGAGAAATTGTAAAGTTATAATACTTATTAGAAGTGCTGTTGTTTTACTCCTTACTATTCCGTTTGTCTGTTATTTAGTACTTACTACCCAACCCCCCCCCCCCCCTAGATATATACTTTAGGAAGATAAATGAGTATTGTACGTATACGCTTATAATTAAGTATTTTTATTAACAACGCAGCAAATGTATTTTAAATGTGTTTTATAATGCTTTTAAACGTAGAAATCGTACCAAAAATTTTTGCATTGAGCTTATTCGATATCTCATTTCAAGAGCTTATCTGCATATCTTTAAATATTAGTTGCTACAAAGGCTACTTTAGAAACGTAATAACATTCAGTTACTTAATTGTGTTCAACTAAGAATTCTAAAAGTTAATTAAATTTTCAAAACCCGCTATAACTCTCGTTAAGTATATTTAAATGAAGTTTTTTGAATATAATAACGATGTAATTATATGTAGCTAATTAATATTTGGCATTTAGAGTATTTTTTAAAAGGAAAATATAAAACCCAAGAAAATAATGTGTTTCTATATTATGTAACATTTGGCCGCACAAATTTAATATTTTCGCAAACGGTATAACTAGTTTCCGGTTTATTTTAACTCTCGGTATATGCTAGCATTTTTCATCAACTTTTCTCGCATAACATTTATATATTCTTATTGTAGCAATAAGTATATTTTAATGTTTTAACATCGACTTGCCTGCCAGTACAGTATTTTAAATTAGAGGTAATAGTCTAAATGTAGTGATATAATTAAAAAATATATTATATTAATTTTACTTTACAATGTTTTAATTTCATTGTTTATATTTATTATTTGTAAAGTTATTCAAATAGCAGAAATATGGAGAACGAAGATAGGTAAAAATCAGAATAGGTGCATGCAAAGTTTTATTAATACTTCAGAGCTTTTTATGATATCAAAGTAATACACCCCGTTGCATTGTAATATTTTAAAATAGACACTTTTTCGCTAAGCTATAAAATTAAAACACATATTGATATTTTAGTTTTGAATCTTATTATCCCATTTGTCTTTTAATTACTCTTTACACACTACTCATTTAAATATATACTTTATAGGTATAAATTAAATGAAAATTACGCTTATACGCTTATAATTAATTATTTTGTTAACAAATCAACAAGACTGTTCCCAAGAGAATTGTATCTAACTAATTTTACACTTTCAAATTTTGGATAACTTTGTATTGTTTTAAATGTATTTAATAATGATTTGAAACTAAGAAATCGTACCAGCAACTTCAGAATTGCGCATATTTGATATCACATTTCAAGAGATTATCTGTTTATCCTTAAATATTAGCTGCTACGCACATTATTTTAGAAATACTATAAACTTGAGCCACTTAATAATGTTTAACTAATAATTCTGAAAGTAATTAAATTTTTAAAACCCACATTGCTCTTGTTAAGCATATATTAAATAAAATCTTTTGAATATAGTAAACTTATAATTATCTATAACTATTTAGGGATTGGCATTTACAGTAATTTATAAACGGCATACAAACCCCCCAAACAAATATTTTCTTTATTACAAATATTTCTATAAATGTTTCTAATCCCCCGCCCATGCTAGCTCAAATCATCCTGTCAACCAAAAGATCGGTGTTTTTTACACATATGTAAATCGTGCTCTCAAAATTTGTTCCGACTTCGCATCCCTTAAGGATGAACTGAATTACTTAAAATCCGTTACTGCCAAAAGAGGTTTCAATCCTTCTATCATCAATACTGCTGTAAACAAATTCAATAGACCGTCTAATGAATCCACTCTTTTTAATTCCATTAAAAGTAAACCTGATAATTTGGTTGTCATCCCCTTTATTCCACCTTTATGTTTTAAATTAGCTAAAGTTTTAAGACGATTCAATTTTAACGTTATTTTTAAACCTGTCAATAAATTCAAATTTCCTTCCATGAAATCCCCTGTCCCTGACTTCAAAAAATGGGGTATTTATAATGTTTCTTGTAATGGATGTGATTTATCTTATATTGGTCAAACTAAAAGAAATCTCGAAAAAAGCCTTAAAGAACACTCTCGGTATATCATTAATCAAGAAATTTCTAAATCTTCGGTTGCTAAGCACTCTTGGGATTCCGGCCATAGTTTCAATTTTCAAACTGCTAAAATTATCTTTAATGCCAATAGTACCTATGAGTTAGATTTTCTTGAAAATTCAGTTATTTACCTTAATTGTGAAGTTATTGTTAATGATACATCTGATTCTAAAACGCCATCCTTAGCTTGGAAAAACCTTTTCAGCACTGCCTTATAATTATTTATTTTTTTTTAAAAAAATTAATCATACATATAATTTTTTATATTTATACATACATATGTATCTTTATAACTATATATTTTTTTCATATTAATCATGTATATGATTTTTTAAATATATATATGTTTTCTTATTACTATAAACATTTTTAATACTTATTATTATTATTTTATGTGTGTGTGTATTTACTTTTAATATAACCAGCCTTTTTACTTATTACTTTTTACTTACTTTTAACTTTTTCCCTTTGTAACCATTTTCCTTTTTTCCCTCCCTTCCTTCATTGTATCCTTTGTTCGTTTATGCTCTTCCCTGATTAGCTGTTGCCTTCTACTTTCCCACTGGCTGCTCCTTCAGTTTGCTCCCTTTCCCGCCTTTTCACGTCAGTCGTGCCGCCCCGTTCATTGTAGATGCACGTCTTTTCGCCTGATGAAGATAGACTAAGTTCTATCGAAAGGCCTTGCTTTATTTTATTTTTTATTTTATGGTGTTTCAAGAAGTTTTTTGTCTTTTAAATATTTTCTTACCTGAAGTAAAATTTGGACACACAAAATTTAATGTGTGCACAAACATAACAATTAGTTTTCATTTTTTTTACCTCTCATTATATGCTAGTACATTTCATTAACATTTCTTGTACAACATTTACATCTATATTATAAACGCCAAACGTATCTGTGCGTAAAGCATACGTCATTTTATGAATGACAACACTTTCCCATGCAATTTCGAATTTGAAAATTTTACACTCCTAAGTATCGCACATTTAAAGTTGTTGCACCATCGTATAGAGAAAAAAAATTTATTTTTAAATGCAATTTGTTTGAAATCTATATCTCAATTTGTTTTTGACATACTAATTTTGTTTATAGTTTTTAGTACCAATTTTGTAATTGTGGCAACAGAATCATTCCATTTTCTCTTTAAAAAAAAAAAAAAAAAAAAAAAAAAAAAAATAGAAATTAAAATGCGTATATTTTGTCAAAAATATTCTCTGTCTGTTATATAATTTGATGATTTCAGTTTCATTTCGTTTTTATTCATCAATTAAATGACTTCAAGTTTTGAATTAAAGTGATTATAAAATGATAAAATTAAAAAAGCATTTTTTATAACGTGGTGGTTACGGATGTGAGAAGTGCGTGTGTAAATTTTGAGAAAATAAAAATCACGACGGGTTTTAATTTCCCTTGAAATTCTATGATTGTGTCACCCTGGAATAAGTTTTGTTTTTTCATTCGAATTTATAAAATACATAAGAGTCTCAAGTAAGCTTCATAATAACAACTGATCTATATTATATTTTATTGATTACATATGCGATTAAAGTTTAATTTTAAAAATTTGGACAACTGAGTTTTATAATACATTGTTAATCTTACCTTAAAATAATATTTGCTTGAGAGTGAGGTTGATCAATGTAAGATGTATTTCTTATAATATTTGTTTGAGAGTTAGACTGATCAATATAAAAAGTATTTTTTACTGTAATTAATTTTGTAGATTTAACATAAATCAATGAAACAGTTCCTTCTTAAACATTTCCTTTCTTCGAATTTTGACAGGTTCCACCTCGTATTCTTAATAGACCAGTACTTATATTTTCATAAAGTTTAAGTTTCGAGTTGCCTCCTAGTACAGTATTGTAATTTAAACATAATCGTCTAAATGTAATAATATAACTTAACAAAATATATTGTATTATTTCTACTTTATTTTAAAACCATTGTTGATATTTATTATTTGTAAGATCATTCAAATAGCATAAATAGGGAAGAAAATATAGATAAAAATCAGGAAATTGTGTCAATATTTGGTAATTTTTTACAGCAAAATAATACATCCTGTTGTACTATAATGCATTAAAATAGACTTTTTTTTCCTAATTTAGAAATTTACAACACATTTTAGAGTTTTTGCTTTGCCTCTTATTACACCATTTGTCTCCTTTTTAGTTTTTAATATCCTATTTCCCCAAGGCATTTATGTTAGTCAGATAAATTAAATGAATATTTATTTATACGCTATTATTTATACGCATATAAATAATTATTTTATTAACATCTCAACAAAGTTTTTCCACAAAGAGTTATATGTAATTCAAGACATTTCAGTTTTTGATAACATCGTATTGATTTAAATGTTTTTAATAATGATTTAAAACTAAGAAATCATACCAATCACTTTAACATCGAGCATATCATAAAAATGAAAAATCGGAATTTACGTTAGTTCAGATTAAACGAAGTCAAGAGAAAATGAGTTCAAATAAATGGAAAATTTTAAGGTTATTCCTGCATTGAAAATTTTGGGACTTTGCGTATAGTTCACTATTAATTGAGTTAAGCGAAAATGCGATTTATTCGATTTTGTATTAACGAGAGCCGACTATATTTGTTTCAACATTGAAAGAAAAAGTAAAAATTTAACCAGTAGAAAAAATAATTAGAAATAAAAGAGTTATTATTTACTTTGGTACTACTAGGTTATCCCGTCGACCAAAAAATTGTCGCCAAACTCTAAGATTAAATGCCAATAATGGATGATCGTGAATATCACATTCAATGACATTAAATACGAATCACGTGTTTAAAATGTCATTAAATGATTTTTATTTCGACTTTTTATTAATTTTTTCATCAATATTCTCCTAATTATTTGTTTTTTCGTTATTTAAAATAAAAATTATGTCAATATGTATAATTTCGCTATTAGTTTGGCAATTTGTATAATTTGACGAAATTGGTCGATTGGATAACAGAGTAGTACCTTTACTTTTTTACATAAATAAAGAAAGATTCTAAAAGTACCAGTATATCTTAGAGAAAAGAAAGAGATTTTCAAATGGCGTAAGTTGAAAATAGCTTCTTACATTCCCAATCGCAATAGTTCAAAGCATTCCTTTTATTTTACTTCCATTTTTTAAGCGAAATTACTATATCATGTATTTTCTTCAAATTATGCATAAGCAATGATGAATAAAAATGTTTATGCTGTTGGAATAAAAATTATATTACGGTAAACAGAAAGTGAGTTTATTAATGTAACTTTTGCAATGCATTTAATACATATAATGAAAATTGCTTAACTTTAGATATCTAAATACAATTTTTCATATTTATCGTAAATTGTAAGAAATTCATTATATTCAGATGCTTTTCATAATAAATTAGATTTGATCTAAATGAATTCATAAAACAAATTGTATGCGTATTCAAGTTATTAATGATAATATCGAATTGAATAATGAGAGATAAATAATCCAATTTAATAATGGAAACAAAATCCATTTTTACTACTCAATTAATATTTTTTCTGAATCATAGAATTAACTGTGTGTTTCTGACAAATACATTCGGAATTAATTGTATACAATAAAAACATATATTTTAGAAATATATTTCAGGAAAATGTTGTATTTTATGATTATCTTCCTATCACTATTATTATAGGAATTCGATTACTAAATGATGAATAATGTTTCTGAAAGCTACAAGTTTATATCAGAAACTTGTAACAAAACAGTTGGTTGATTTTTAAACAAACTGTGCTTTCTTTTCCACTAAATGTTGCGCTACATTAATGGCGATAAGTAAAATGTTGTTATTAAAGTTATATTGATAATAAAATATGCATCCACTTGTTTTTTTAAATTATGCTAAGTGTTAAACTGGGGATTCCAGAGTAGTAAAAAGTAAGTATAGACAATCGCATGTACAGTCTCTAATGTCAAAACCTTTCTTTCTCTGCACATACTAAAAGCATAGCGATAAATAAAGTATTTTTAGAGGAGTTCAGCAATCGTCTTTTGGTTTGGTATATTTATATAATGCATGTAGAAACTTCATATAAAAATAGCAAAAAAAAAATATATTTTTTAATAAATTTCAAATGAGATGGAAAAAGTTTCTTAAAATATATTTCATAAGTCTTCCTTTTATGAGACTATGTAAAAGATCATGGATACAGAGATCAACCAAAAAATACCGAACAGCTGAAAAAAAAAAAAAAAAACGATAATATTATGACTGCCACATTCGACTACTTTTATACTCTAACAGCACCACTATTTTTTAAAAATGCATTATGTAGTATTTTTTTTCATGAAAATGTTGCCAAAGCTTAATCAAAAAAATATTTTAAAGTGTATCGCGAAATATAATTAAAAAACATCCCTCTAATATATGTGATAATGTAGATTCCATCCGATCAAATGAACCAAATTATCCCGCATTTCGAGCAAATACTTCATTTCGTTCTCTTCTTAGAAGATGAATATTTTGAGAATCTCTACTTTTAATTTTCTTCGTTTTAATTAGTAAATACTGAAATGTTGATATAAAAATCTTTTCCTGTATAAAAATATTTTAATATTTACTCTTTCTAGTAAAACACCCTGTATATAAAAATATCAACTAAATTACAATTTTTACCATCCAGTAAAGGCCTATAATGCCTAGCCTTTTTACCTTGGTTGTAAACCTTTTTTTTCTGGCCAGGTTGTCACTCTATCACAAGACTCTAACTTTTTGAATACATTTCAGCAAATTTTATACTCAATTTATCTACCCCAAATCAATGAAACGTTGAATGATCCTCCTCCATCCAAAAACCTAGTTCTGTATAAGTTGCATTTCAGCCAAATGTGCTGATCATTACGAAACTGGACACCCATTTACGTACATAAAAGGAATGTAATAAATTTCTGAGAGCGTGCTTTGTATATTTCTTTTCCATCATTTATGTCATTATTTACCATACAAACAGATCTTTTCTCAATTTAATATTTATTGTGTTAACCCATTAACGCCCAGCGTCCTTTTTTGAGGACGGCTACAAAAACAGCAAGAAAGTGATTTTCCCTCCAGCAAAGAGGAAGATAAATATGTACCTTATTTCATGAGACAGAATCCTCGATAAATTTAGATAAAAGTTAATTTTCTTTTAAAAGTGGTGGGAAATACAAAATTTAAATTTTAGCGAAGAAAATAATTCAGGCGTTAATGTGTTAAAGAATGAATTCATTTGAATGAAAAATGTAATTTTTACTATCATTACGTCTGTTGTAAACATAATTTATTACAACTTTGCGAAAGCTTCAACCTCAACGCAAGGAACTGTTGCACTTTGCATTCTGGATATCATTTTTACTGTCACGTCAAGTTCCTTGTGCATAAGAAAAACAATTATAACATGTTTTAATGTTTAAAAATGTGGATACAGAATACAGCTAGCATTGATAAACGAATAAAAGATTAGATAGGAATTACAATAACGATGCTCGATACAGCTGAAATCCAAAAATAATGAGGTCCATATATGGCGATAATTATTTTAATAAAAGAGCTTTAGGTCAAAAATTTGTTTTTGAGAAGAAGATACAATGAATTAAAGTTTGTAGAAAGACCGAAGTTCGCTCTCTAAAATTTGAAAATATGTAAATCCTATTTATAAAGCATGATACTAGAGAAAAAAAATAAACAAAAATTCATTTGAAAAAATGCAAAAGTATCAAATGAAAAATCAGAATGGTGTTATTCGTCTAAACATCCGTAATTTTGTGTTCGGTCAAAGTTAGAGTCAAACATCAACGATGCTGCAAATATGTTTTTAAAGATCTTGAGACCCAGAATAATGATTACAATAAATTTATTTTGCGCCAAACAAAATTTGATAAAAAATTCAAATTGGTTAACTATCTGATTTTGGTAAACTTTGATGTTTTTCATTTACAGCACCATATTTGACATGACTCACTCTCAAAACTAACAGTTACATTTAAAAAAAAGTTGAAATAAGTATTTAACTATTTTTAATAGAGTTGTATTCTACATATCCGGCTCCTACCTAAAAGTATTTCGGAGATATGGTGAAGTAAGCCTTGTTTATGAAATGAACCTTAGTGCTTCCTACGAGTTACTTGGGAAATAAATGCATATATGCATTGAAAAACATTCAGTTCAAGATTCTGCTAGATTTCCGGTCACTGGTAGTCAGTTGATATTTTAAATTATATAAAATGTTTAAAAAAATTATATTCCCAAACAATGACTTTTAAGGTATCTGACTATGTTCGATGCGTTTTTTTATTTATAATATTGAACAATTATGCATCTTTTTACTTCATTTTAATGCAAAATGTGAAAAGATAAATTCTTAATATTTGTACAGTATTTCTAATTTCTTTTGTCATTTTTGTAACAAATTTCTTGTTCAAGCTAGATAACGTGCCCTCAATTTAACGCATGATTTTTTATTTTTCCTTTAAAAATATATATCAATTTCTTATTCTCTTTTGCGTTTAAGAATTTACACTTACTAAACTCCCAGGATAATTCAAAATCATCAATAACGAAATTAAAAATAAATCTTTTTCTCATTGTCAAATCATTGTCGTTCGAGCATACTTTCCTTTTGTTAACAAACAAATGATAAAAAAGGTATTCTTTGGCCATGTGCTCCTGTTGCAGAGTAGCTTAAGCACTTATCGATAATTCTCAGTTTGATAGTTAATACACATACCTTTACGGCTTATATGTATCTTGTTGAAGTAAAACTGGTGCCTAGCATCTGCGTTTTCTTTTAAATATAAATTTCTCACTGTCCAGCCTTGGTATATAATATTGCTCATTAAAATTTCAATTACGTCAGCTAATGAATCGGTGAACTGATTTGAATTTGAAGTTTCTGTTACGTAACATATTCTTTGAGGCTATAATTTATCCAAGTTCAATTTTGTGTGGATTGATGCACTTGCAATCAAAAACTGACTCCTATTTATTATTCTATCCCTGAACACTTTCATATAAGCAGAGCAGAGTAGAGTAGAAGTCTTGTCTTTTATAACGGGGGCCACCCGGCGAGAGTGTCATGCTTACTTCTCATTAATGAATGTCACATGCATAGATTGGACTCTTTTTAATGAGTCTCTGCTACCTGAGATTTTGAAAATTTTGTACTTTTAGTTGATACAACGGATTTTATACGACAAAAATGGCTATCAAATTTAAAAAAAAACTTTCTTTTTAAGGTATAAACTAAATAATCGTCAGAGCCGAACTCTTACAGAAGAAATTTTTTACCACGATTTGGTGAAATCAGATCTACTCAGAGTGACTTCTACCTAAATAGACCATCAATTCTGACAAGTACTACTGGCAACTAGGAAAAAAAAGGTAGCAATAGCAATGAAACATCCCGAAATAACAAAGAAAACGAGGTATTATCTTCCATTATGACGACTACATTCCAAATGTATCTTTGGCAGTCAGAAACTCCTTGCATTCGATTGAGACATTCTGACCCATCTTACTTACCTTCCAGACATTGTTCCGCCTGACTATTATTTGTTCCTTTCTCTTCAAAATTATGTTCACAAAAAATGCACTTTTTGAATGACATAAAAGTAAGTATTTTGTCACCAAATTAAAAAAGTTATGGAAAGAAGTTGTAATTAGATTACTACAAACACAGAAGAAGGGTTGTTCAACTGATTGTCATACGCTTTCGTCAATAAAATGTTTCCTTTAACGAAATTCCCATGATTTATTTATTGAAAAAAAAGATGGAAGAAACTTTTGGACAACTAAATATTTAATCTTAAACGTTAAATCTTATTATAAAAACTATTTTTATAGTTTTTATTAAAAAAAATAATATTGCCAATTTAACTTACAATTATGTGTTAATTATTTTTTAACATAAATTCTAAATCTAAAATAAAAACTACACTTGAAACACACCTCTCGACAAATTTTTTTTATTTACTCATTCCCTAAAAAAATGATTTAGTTTTTCTTTGTTTTTTTTTAAATTAAGAAAATAATATTTTATAATTTCCTTAATTTTGAATTTTTTTTTAATTCGATAATCAACTAATTTTAAAATGTTCTATTGTTTTTACGAAGTTAAACTGAAAGCAACAGAATCCATGAATTTTTACATTGTGGGATTTATTTCACATTTTGGTAACGCACAAAATTAAACTATGCATTATTTATAATACTCTTGAAATATATGCAAATTTTAAAAAGTTATGCTAAGATCGTGCAAAGACAATAAAAATAATGAACTGAATTGATTAAACAAGCACAAGAAAAACAACAAAAAACTCTCTGCCTATTCAGAAGGTGTTCAGAGTAACAGGTATCAAAAATTGTTAAAATAATGTAGCCTCGAATGTTTCACATTAAAGAAAATGTTTTTAGCAATATATACAATAGCAATCGAAAATATGCTTTAAAAGCTTTCTAAAACACTCCACTTTTCAATATTTAAAGTAATTTTACAATATTTAATAAAATTTAAACTTACCTGTAATTACTATCAGCACACCAGGAAACAACAAATTTCCTCCTAAATGGCGAACAGCGCGCCTTTTTGTACTTTGGTGGCTTAATTATCTTTTCAACTGCTTTTTTTCATGGACATGTAGTGCTATCTCCCTATAAAAATTGTTAATTTTAAAAATATTAGGGGTGTCCATATTGAAAGCACTGTCCATATTGGGTACAAATACCTTATATAATATTAAGAATAAAACTTCCGAAAGAATATTTTTTATTCTAAAAAGGAGAAATGAATAAATAGTATAGAATGAATAATAAAATAGATTAATAGTTCTGAACAAAAGATTGACATTTTAATAATGCAACTGAATTCTTTTTAGGAAAATAAATAGTATTTTGCGACAAATTAAGGAAAAGTGGAATTTAGATGATAATTACAATTTAGATTATTACTGAAGTAAAAGTAAAGGTAGATTTTCATAAGAATTTGGAACAAAACCGAAGCTGGAAAATGGCGAAAATTTTTTATTATTACACACACACACATATATATATATATATATATATATATATATATATATATTATTTGAGAATGTTCTGCAATGATGTTTTATCTGTAATGCTCTTTTGAGCTTTCTTTTCACCTAGTTTATTCTAATTTTATCTCTATGTTGTTCTCATCCAAGAGATTTAATTATTTTTATTTAGAATTGTTAACTTTTATGAAAAAAAGTGTTTTCCGAATAAAATATAAAATAACTTTTAGCATTTTATACTAATCGTGACCGAAAATCATATGAAATTAATAATTTTGTATTGTTGAGATTCTTACTTATTTAAGAAAAGAAGTAAATTTGGAGGAAATAAATAAATTAAACTTATTTCTTCAATTTTATGCGGATGACGAAAGGCGCCACTAGAAAATTCACTTAACGTAATTGCCTTAGCAAGTAAATTATATTTATTTTTTCAAACTCGAAAAAAATATATAAATATACGAATACTTTTAGCGGATAAATAAAGATTTCAGAGAGTTAATTTAGGAGAAAATGAGAAGTATGCTGCAGTGTTCTTTTTAGAAATTAATTGTTTATTGACACCCAAGAGAGCCATGTATTTTCTGAAAGCGTGAAACATTAAATTCTTTTTCGTATTTATGCTACGGACTGTAGTAGAACAAAAATATAAAATTAAAGAAATGATACTACTCTTTACGTTTATTGGATGAAGACGTCAGCGAAGGTTGATTATAAGTATCTCGCATAAATAATAAAATACCAGAGATTTAGCCTTTACAATGTTTAAAAAGAATATCTCAGGGATAATTTTTTCTTTATAAAAATAATTCTAACTGGTGTGATATGAGATTAGATAAACACATTAAATAAAAAAAGTAAAGAAATGAACTTTAATAGTTATAAATAGTTTTTGATAAATAAATCAACTTCAAGCACTTTTTTATCACTTACTGCTTTAAATAGTTGTAATGAAAGGAAAGAAAATAAATAAAAGTTACACAAGTAACAAACTGTGATATTAGCATATTTTAATTATACGCCAGACAATTTGTATAAAATATATTTATTATTTTACTGCGCTGATTAAAAGTATCTCAACGGAAAAAAAACTTAATTTTAAATTTTTAAAACAATAATTCTTTAACAGTATCATTTTTAAAATGCAAACAGCATAACAGATTGGCAGATTTTATTTACACATCTATGTTCTTTAAATTAACCTTATTTAAAATTATTAATTATCTTTTTTTATGATAAACACCTCTAAACAGAACAGAAAATATTATACACTGTAACATTAACACATTTATGAACTTCCAGAACTTCCACTTCTTTACAGAACTTTACGTCTACACATCAACTTCCTGATGTTAATTTATCTATTTATTAAGTGTTTTTTAACTCCTTTCAGATTTAAATAAATGAAATAAAATAAAAAAATAAGAAATATACACACACAACAAACTAAAATATCGGCAGTTTTCTTATGCACATCATATGTTAAGACTTTACTGGTAAAATAGCAAAATATGTAACTTATAAAAATTCGCAATACAAATTTTCATAAGAAAAAGATTTATTATGTCAGAATAGCCCTACTCGTAGACTTATTTCCTATATGTTCATGGTGTCTTGTTTGAAAAAGTAATAAAGAGCATCATTGAAGTGCTTTTATATCGTATCGTACCATGTCCTGCTGTGGGCGAGAAAAAAGTCAGTTGCATGATCTAAGAAAATCACTCGTCATTGGACGTTAATAAATGCCATACACAGATTTTAGGTGGAAAAAACTGGGCATATTAAAAATAATATATTTAAGCATTTTATTTTACAATCTATATATGTATTACGCTAACGAATGTGGCACAAAAATCACAGTTATTTGTTAATTGTTTAATGGCGACGCCCAAAGTTTTTTCACTGCATTTATGGAGCTTCAAAATATCGTTACTAGGGGCGATAAAATGAAAAGGTACGAAACGCACTAACTACCAAACTGGTTGAAATTTGAATATGCCGCTTTCTAATAAAGTAGTGAGTCATCGAGGAATTCGATTGGAGTATCCAGCGTAGTTGTGAGCATGCGTAGGCGCTTGTGCATGAAGGGGGAGTGAAGCAGACAGCAAGTGAGTTCAATCCAATTGAGGCGGCAGTGCCTGTGAGGCCATCACGGCTTTTCCATTGCAAAATCCGATGATTAAAGGGCAGCGAGGTGTCTAATCAAAGTCTGGCGCAGTGAGAAGTCTGATAACACTTCGCTGCCCTTTAATCATCGGATTTTGCAATGGGAAAGCCATGATGACCTCACAGGCACTGCCGCGTCAATTGGATTGAACTCGCTGTCATCTTCTCTTCTCCTTCATGCACAAGCGCCTACGCATGTTCCCAACTACGTTGGATACTCCAATCGCATCTCTGGATGTCTCACTACTTTATTCCTAAGCGGCATATTCAAATATCAACAAATTTGTAGTTAGGGCGTTTCGTGCGTTTTCATTTGATCGCCCCTAGTATTTTTGTTTTGTTTTTTTATTCTATTGGCTTAAAAAATAAATAAAAATCATGAATTTTAAACATTTCAATTTCAAATTAAAGTTATAAACGGAATGAGTGAATGGATTACATTATTAAAAATATTTTAAATAAAAATAATAAAATGAAAAAAAAAAGCAACGGGTACAATATTTGGCGATGGGCCAATTAGCATAAAAATACCGAGTGCTTGATTTATTGGCAGAAATGTCATATACGCAACACATTGGTGCGATTTTTTTTATGATGCCAATTTGGCGAAAACTTCGTTTTCCATACCAATTACATACATATATTTTAACTCTTTTCTGTTATTTTAAAAAGGAAATAATAATAAATAAAAAAAAGTTTCACTGATAATTATAGAACAAAACAATTTATATCATTTTAAAAAATAAAATAAAAGTAAATAATCAGTTTATTAAAGAATGAATAACAACTGTCGAGTTATAATAAGAGGCATATATTTGCCTTTTTCTTGCAATCGCGCCAATGTGGTGCGTATAGGACATCTGTGTCTATTTTTGTAGCAGGATCTTCTAATATAACAAAAAAAATTTATCATTTAAAATAAATTATGAATAAAAGCAATGTGATTTAATGCTTAGTATGCATTTACGGGAGACTAAACTGGTGCCAAGGACGGCTAGTTATTTTTTATTTCTTTTGCTAAATATAAATTCATCTCGCTTAGTTACGAAAAAAATTTAATTATCATTTTTCATCAGAATTATTCAAATAAAAGGAAACATATTTTAAAATAGATACATAATTTTGGATTATAAGGTTATTTATGAGTAGCGCATAAAAAATGTGAGATGATTAGATAAAAAAAAAATACAATTTTTTTTTTGTTGGAAATTTTAATAACCATACAAAAAGGAACATAACATAAACATTAACTTGTATAAACATGTTCACTGTGTGTATTATCTTGAAAATTTCAGAATAAATGCTTATATTTTACGTTCTATTACAGAAAAAAATAATACAATGAAAAAAAAAGGATTCTAATAATAATAATAATAATTGAAAGTTTCTTTTACTATTAACAATAGTAAAAGAAACTTTCAATAAAAAAAAATTCTAAAATATAATTTCTATTTAATATTTGCCATTGGTACAGAAATCATAGTTTGTAATTAAGGTATTTAGGGTAAAATTCAAAATTTTCATATCACACAATAATTTATATAAGTCAATAAACACACGATAAAAAATAAAATATTTATATTGAAATTTCGTATTGTAGCATATATTAGTTTAAAGTTTCTTTATGAAATCAATAAAATATTGATGTCCAATTTTTCAATATTTGAGCAAAGAATGAATATTTTCCGCATTATTTTTATGACATCATATTGCTTACAACCAAGATACAAACTGTTAACTACAGTTGTTACAATATGTTTTACTATGCTTTATCTTGTCTTTGTAAAACTCAACAATATTATTTTTGAATCCATATAAAACTCATAATACATCAGCGAATATTCTAAAAACTGAATAATTAGAGTGGGTAGGCAAAACAATAGCTACACTGCAATTTTTCTTATTGGTAATTTTGGTTTCATGTTTTTGTGCAGACAACACTGGCATGTGATATCGGACAGGGTTCGTAAACCAATAAGGGACGGTTAATGTATAACGTGCATTAGGGATGTTATGGGAAAACTTGGTCATTTAAATGTTTTCATTTGTTTGTGGGGAATTCTATTCTCTGCGATATTAATCAAAAAATAACAGGACAAACCAAAGAAATTTCATAGAAGCCTTTATTATGCTCTGACATCTTAATAAGTAATTAAAAGGAAAGCGTAAAAAGGATATATATAGCAGATTAAGAGAAGTATAATCCAAAAAAGATGGTTCGACGAAATATTGTGGAATTTTTTTTTTTTTTTTTTTTTTTTTTTTTTGAACTGATAATGAAGTTTTCATTATGCAGGGTGTCCAAGAAATAATGGGACAGACTTTAAGGGAAGGTAGAAATCATCACAAAAATTCAGATTTACGTAGCAACCCATTTTCAGAAACACTTTCTTGGCGCAGTAGGGACGACAAAAAAAAAAAAAAAAAAAAAAAAAAAAAGAAAGAAAGAAAGAAAGGACATTAACAGAGAGAGCAAACGTGTTTATTATTCTTAGTTCTGCAAAAATACCTGGATAACAATGGAAAATTCTGAGGAACTAGTTGTACGCATCGTTGCAGCTGCTGGGGAAGATCAGGACATTCCTGGTGTTTTCTGTAGAACATTAAACCTTTCATGCATCGGAGATGCGCCAGCATGCATCAGGCCCAGGGTCGTAATTTCAAACACCTACTTTGATATTTATTTTTTTATTATTCTTTTTTCATACTTTTCTACTGTACTAATGATAATAAAGATAGTTTCTCTTCTTTTTCGTGTCCTGTCCTTCTTGCGTTTTGCGCCATTATTGCCACGTCAAGAAAACGTTTCCGACCACGGGTTGCTATGTAAATCTGAATCTTTGTGATAACCTCTACCTCCCCTTAAAGTTTGTCTCATTATTTCGGAGACACTCTGTATATATTCTTTTTAATTTTCAATAACTTATCGTTTTATTAAAAATTGCATTCAATTAATTTTTTTAATGTCTATTCACAATTGTATTGCGCCCTGTTCTCAAATTATACAATGCTTCTTTTTTAGACGATACATGATAACGCTGTTATTAAGTCCTTAATCATAATGTAGATCACACAGCCGATGTATTTTCCAAGTAAATAAATCAAAGGAAAACAATTCATTTTCAATCTGCACTTCTACATTACTTAGAGGTAACGTGGCTGTTATCTATGAGATTTTAACAATCAACATAAATCTAATAATGTTGAACGGACGTAAATTGTATTTTCGTTAACGCAGAATTAAAAAATAAACTAAATAGATTGAATCATTTTTTCGTTACGTTGCTGTTTATTTTACAGATGCATGAGTTAAGTATAACAAGAGGTGTGATATAATTTCTTTGTCATTTCAGTACTTTATTCTTTTATTCATCTGATAAATTTATCCGGACACATTTATTTTTTTATGTTTAAATAAACATTTTGTAGATATCTGTCTGTGAGTTTTTGGGTTACTGGATGATAATTTGGCATCTATAGTTCTTATTCTATTTCTCGCCAGTAATATAAATTTTCTTCATAGCTTTTTATTTAACCACCAATTTCCGGCGGTCGTTGGATTCTGTCTGTTTCTGTGTAATTATCGCAAAATCTGAAAGCATGCGACGAATATTGGTGTAAACCAAGCCAAGGGTGATGCAACAGCTACACTGGTTGATATTGAGTGAGATGAAGACGTAAGTTGTCCTATTTCTCGCCAGTAATTTAAAATTTCTTCATAGCTTTTTATTTAACCGTAAATTTCCGGCGGTCGTGGGATTCTGTCTCTTTCTGCGTAATTATCGCAAAATCTGAAAGCATGCGAAGAATATTGGTGTAAACCAAGCCAAGGGTGATATAACAACTACACTGGTTGATACTGAGTGAGATGAAGATGTAGTTTATCCTATTTATCGCCAGTAATTTAAAATTTCTTCATAGCTTTTTATTTAACGGCCAATTTCCGGCTGTCGTTGGATTCTGACCCTCACTCCATAATTAACGGAAAATCTGAAAGCATATGAAGAATATTTGTGAACACCATGCCACGGATGTAACAAATAAATTGATTGGTATTTAGTGAGATGAAGGTGTCGTTTGGGTAAGAAGCTGACCGAAATGTAACATCCATATAAAAAACTGTATTCCAGGGGTCACTCCCTGGGAAATCACCCTTTTTGCTCTTCTTGCAATAAACTACTTCAAAATAGAGTCTGGAGTGTTGGGTCAGTCTCTTCTGCGGACCTGAATATTATTTAAAAGCATTGGATTTTCCTTTTATGCATTTTACTTCTTTAAAAATGACACTAATTAAAAACATCTCCATATACCTCTTGTGTTGAGTTTTTCACAGTAAATTTCTACGTTATGAGCGGACGTTTCTTTTAAATTATAATACCACTACTATTCAGTCCATATATACCAAAAGTAGTTTAACAATCCACCAGTAAACAACAGCAAAACAAAGCTTCGTGTTCTTCTCAATGTAAAATTTTGGCTTATAACTAAAAATTTGGCCACCAGCTCTGAATTATACAGCATTGGATATTGAAAGAAATGAAAATGAATTGAATTGAAGAAAGAATTGAATTGAAAAAAAAATTCTACAAAAGTTAAGATGTTCGCAATTAATATTTTTTTTTATTGAAAAGGATTTTGTAATTTTTTTGTTTGTATATAATGCATTTGCTATGTACTATAATGCATAAAAATATATTAAAATAGTATTAAAGGATGAAAAACGTCTATAAAAAGTTCAAGCAAAATTAAAAATAACATAAATAGATAAAGACCATTGTTTGCAATTTAAACATTCTTTTTATTAAAAAACATATATGTTCTGCATAAATATGCTCATTTTGTCTAATAGAAAACACAGTATATTAGCACTTTTTAGTTTGGTGTCATCTGATTCTAAAGGCTGCTCAATTGATGTCTATTCTCGAAGGTCTTGATTTTTTTTATTAATATTTATCCAGAACCTAAAAGAAATAGTTATAGTAAAATGAAAGATTATTTTAAATGCAGTTTTAGTACTTTACGTACGGTAAAACATGGTGAAAACAGAACTTGTCTATAATGCATCTACCCCTAAACTGAAAACATGCATTGTTACTCACATAAAAATCTTATACAAATACTCCTATGTCAACAGAAACTTGTCTAAAATGAAAAATTTCCTGGTTTCTAATAATTCAATCTTTCTTTGTTTTGTTTTGTTTTATTTTATTTATCTCTATATACTATGTATTAGAATAAAAAAATTACCACCCAATTTACTTTTAAAATATGGAGATTCGCGAGTATATGAGAAAATGAAAAGGAATCCAAAGTAATTAGGAGTTATAGAATCGTTAATGTAGACCATTTTTTAGGCTTCTCATTTACGAAACAACTTCCCATACAGAGATATATAAGCGTATTTTGAAAACAATAAGTACACTTTAATGATGAAAAAATCCATTTTATTTAATAAGTATTTTAAGAAAGGACGATTACTATTAAATTGTTGAAATAACATTATTTAAGACGTAAGGCGTTTTGTTGTAAAACGTTTGTGATTATTTTTAAATTGAATAGATTTTTTATTTCTTGTTTCTTGTGGTTTATTTGACAAAACTATGCATCGGATTTACAATAAAATACAATTTTTTTTACACATAAAAGTGTAAAATACGTGTAGTTGTTTTTGTAATTGCACATGTATTTGGACGTTTTATTATTTTTCCATGTAAAATAAATGTGTTATGATAAATTCAATACTTAAAATTAAATTGCACACTTCTAAGAATAGTTTTAAAACAATTAACTAAAAATGTTTAAAATTGTACGAGAAGATACATTTGAAAATATACTTATTTTTTCGAATTTTCCAGAAAAATTAAACAGTTTTTTAACAGCACCATTTTTCTTCATTGAGTTTTTTATTATTTTGCCTTGAATGTACCTTGTCTGGCTTATAAAGGGACGTATTATGTGTAAACAAAAAGACAGCAAAACAATAAGATATTACTTATTTAACCAATTAATGCCCAAGTTATTTTCTTCATTAAAAATGAAATTTTGGGTTTCCCATCACTTTTAAAAGAAGAATAACTTTTATCTTAATTTATTGAGGAATTTGTTTCGTGAAAAAAAGTGTTTATTTATCTTTCTGTTTACTGGTGTGAAAAGTGCTTTCTTGCATTTTTCATCAGCGTCCCTAAAAAGGGACGCTAGGCACTAATGGGTTAATGTAAAACAAGATTTATAATTTTTTTTAAACCGAGGTTATTAGTTTTTCGAGGTTTCTAAATATAAAGATGTGCTTTCAGAATATGGGATGATTTGGAAATGGTTATCGAATATTCTTATTCGCGATTATAGTAAATTTTTGTAGTTTAAGAAACATTTGTCTTTCTTTATATACATATATATTTGTATATATAGTTGCAGATATGCATTATAATATGAACTACACCGTGAAAAAGGATACATGGTTCTTAATATGGAAAAATGAACTATAATCAAGATCGAAAATATTTTAAAAAATCTGCGGAGTGAAGGAAATTTTCGAAAACAGATCTAGTTCAAGAGCCTACCGCACAAAACCCCATGTCATCGAGCACAAGAAAATACCCCTTATTTTATAGAAGAGTAGTAATAGGGGAATCTAATCATCCATGTCCGCCGGAAGCGAAGGGGTGCATAAGCCAAAAATTCATACCAATAGTGGTTGACTCGTAGGATTAGCATTGTGTTTTCCTGCACCCAGTTTTCCATGTTTTAATGTTTTTGATTGTACGGAAAAATCAACGTTAAAACTACTAGTTAACCACTAGTGGTATAAATTTTGGCTTATGCATCACTTCCTGCAGACATGGATCATTAGATTCCTCTATTACTACTCTTCCATAAAGTAAAGCATTTTCTCTTGTGACATAGGGTTTTGTACAGCCGGCCCTTGGACTATTCCTTTATATTTAAAAATTTAAAAATTTAATTACTTATGAATTTTGAAGGAGAATAAATAAATTAGGATTAGTATTAGCTGACTATTATTTTTGGAAACGTTTCGCTGCAGCTCTTACAGTGCAATAATTGGAATAAAACTTTTTCCGGTTGCTACCCATTCTGAGGTAAATATTTTGATATTTAGAAAACATTTTAACAGACAAACTTACAAAAATAACAGCATTAAAACTGAAGAAATGAAAATTAACATTGTTTTGTTACAATTGAACGAAGGAAATGCAGTTAGGATGCCAAAAATGTTTATTTGAGAATAGATAGAATCCGAAAATTCAATTTTCCTGATACAAAGAGCTGATTAGTGCAACTTAAAATCTACTAGGAAGCATTTTCGAAAATTACGGGACGCTAATAGGAAATTATTTTATGAATTACTTTTTAAATTCCGAAAATAAATTGTTTTCTGAGGTTTTTAAAGATAAAGGAACTCTTTTTCAGAATCTTGGGTAACTCGGAAGAAGTTTGTATATATTTAAGTTCGTGATTAATGTATGTTTCTTTAGATTTAAAATGCCCGCTTTTTTATAGTGTATGGCAGCTGAAAATGTTTATTTAGGAATTGATAGCAATTTTATAAACCGGTATGAGGTTTAAAAAACTGATTAAGTACACACATAAAACGAAAAAAGTATATATAAGAAAAGATTGAGCATTGGAAAGTTTTTACAAATGACTTTCTATGTCTAAAAACACATTGCTTTGTCTGATTTCTGAAGATAATGAACGATTTCCAGAATTATAGATAACTCAAAAAAGGTTTTTATATATTTCGGTTAAAAACTTTACTATACTTTCGAAAATAAACATGAAATTAGTTTTGCAATGTAGGTCTGAAGAAAACTGTTAGAAATTCTACATTACATTATGGCATTAGCCCGTTTCCAGTATTTGCTGAAGAAAGAATTTCACTTCTTATCTCAATGTGAATTAAGTTGAACACATGAGCAATATTTCCGAAAAACATACTTCTCTCTTTCTCTGTACATTAATTTTTGATAAACAAGCCGATTGTATTATTTTTGCTGTTGTTGTTGTTCTTATTTAAAATTCTAGTTTTTCTTTAATATAAATTAAAATCTTTTATAGTTTTCTTTATCCAAAGAAAGAGAGATTGAAATATCTAAATTACATCCTGTTACAAACTTATTTCCATTGTTTGTAGAAGAAACCATTTCACATTTCAACTCAGTGTGTTTTGTCATAAATAGAGAAGCAGGATATCCGAAATCCATTTACAAAAGTAAATTTACTACTACAGTATTCAGCATTTTAATGAAATAATATACTCTAAGAATAAACTTTTCTACGATTTGTTTTACATATCCTCATTATTTTTTTACATTTTTTTATTTAACTAACTTTGGTTTATGCGTAAGATAAAATTTTCCGATCGATTTTTCATTTACTCTCTGATTTACTAAATTTTTCAAGATTTAAGTACAGGACCAGTGATTTGCAGATGACAATGTAACATTTGAATATTTATAGATCTTAATTATAAATTACATTTAGAGTGTTTTAACATTACTTTGTCTCAGATGATAAATGAACAATATTGGTGGTTAGAGTTTTAGAGTTATAACAATAAAATTGATTGCGCATTAAACTGCACTTGAGTAAATATGCCAATAGGTTGTGAAGTTGAATTTTAATTGTGAATTATTAATGGAATTAAAACAAATGAAAGTCCTAAGATGATACTTTTGGACTATGAGGAGTATAAAAATATAAAAGAAATATTAAAAAAATATATTAACCGACTTAAGATAAAAAGCTATGTGAAAATCAGAAACTGTTCATCATCGCTGTTATCGCCCAATCAAAAACCTGCATTTTTGCTGAACCTTTGGTGCTTTAAATAGGTACTCTATTTAAAATCTGCAGCTGAAGCTGCATCATCACTTCACCGCTTTTACATAAAACAGTTAGTTTACTATTTCTGGAGCCTTTCCATTGGTCAAAGTAGAGATATCCATTCAAACGGTGGAGTGATTATGCGGCTATAGCTGTAGATTTCTAACAGTGTAACTTTTCTTATTGATGAATCTGCTTTCGATAACTTCGCAAAATCTGCCTGGATAGCGACCTTTGTTCAGTCCAGATTTCGCACTTATAAGGAAAAAAAAATTTCGTATATGTGTAAGAGTAATTGACTGAAAATGAACGCTTTTAATTTGACTATTGCTTCAAAAAGATTTTGAGTTTTTAAAGTTTTTATTTTTAAAAAGTTCTAATCATTAGAATTTAATGAAATTAAAATGGGAACACATGGATATCTTATAGTTCAAAAAAGATATATATATCAAAGTCGGTTCAAATTTAAAGAAGTTAAGAGTTAACAAGAAATGCATACAGGGCGAATTCATAACCTCCTCCTTTGAAATTGGTTAATACAAACTAAAGGATCTTCTTAAACCACTATCAAGAAATTTTAAATCGGTTAATACTTTCGAAAGTTCTAAGTCTTTCTTCGTAAGGTGCAGAGAATATGTGCTTCTACTATGAAGGCATAAGAAAGGCTTTGCATCTGCTTTCATAGTAGAAGCATGTTTTCTTTGCGCTTGACAAAGACTCAAATCTTTCGAAAGTCTTGCATTTAAAACATTTTATGGAGTTTTAAAATTTCAATTCTTTTGATTCATTGAAGTTTCATTTTATATTTAATGCGGAGTATGATCAAGTGTCAGCCAGCAAAGTTGTTTTTATATTTTCATTCCTTATCTAAGCCATGTATGATATGGCCTTGTACAAAGAAAATCTGGATCGTTTTCATAAAATTTTCAAAAAAAATTCTTATTTTTCAACTCTGTTGTTAAAAATGAAATAGCTTGCAAAGAACATCCCCATTGGAAGCCCCCCTCTTGGAAACAATATTTATTTCCTTTACAGATTTTATTTCCGGAACCAGAAAGAAATTATTTAGCGACATCTGTCAAGTATATATTGTGTGAAAATTAAAAAGATTAACTTTTGTAACTCTGTCACGCAAATAAAACAGGCCAACAAAACAGTTTTCATTTTGTTCTTTACGAAAATAGTTTGTTATACTTCCAACTGTGTTATAATTGTATCGAGTATAGAAGTTGAGCCTCATAAAATCTTGTTTCGACTTCATTACATCATTTATTGCATCCTTAATATGTGATTGAAAATTAAGAAAAGAAAAAAAACGTGAAGGTAAGTAATGTTTTGCAAAACACATTGCAGTAATTAAACTAAACTGATTTACATTGGCAATGTTTAGACTGCACCAAGAGCAGACGCTTTAGATTGATTTTAATAGAGCTAAGATCAACACGCTCATCAAAAAAAAAAAAAAAAAAAAAAAAAAAAAAAAAAAAAAAAAAAAATGGTACATATTGCAAAAATCAATTTCGTATTTTATTCCACTAATAGATCTGACTTATGTGCATATTAATACGCAGAAAGTTTCATAATTGTAGTTATACGTGAAATCAATTTATTAGGCTATAAGTCCATTTGTGACTACAAAAGAGGGGGAGATTGAATCGTTAAAATTACTCAACATTCAAATCTTCGTCCTGGATCTTCATTCTTCGTAGTTTTATGTTTTATTTGAATCACAATCAAATAGTAGCCATAAAACAGTTTTCAACTATGTTTGGAACCAGCTAAAAAAGTATCGTAACAATAATGTTTCATTTTTTGACGTCATCCTCCGATTACAAAAGAAATTCAAAAGCACCTATAAATCCAAATATAAACTATTCTGATGTGGCAATACCAAAACTTTTTTATCTTATGCGTGTTAATACTGCCTGAAAAATGTATCTTAGCAGTATCAACGGGTTTGTGGTTTAAACAAATATCTAGTCAGCAAAAACTTATGCCAACTTCTGATATTGACAATCCGTGCATTCTCTTTTGGGATAGAGCTATTGAAAAAATGTTTAAAAAAATCTGAATAACAACGCCACACGTTGGGTTATGTACAGAAAAAACTAATCGGGATAACAACTTTATCAGGTATTAACTGAAACTGAAGTTTTATGAAAATCCATGCATTAATTCTTGAGGTTTTTTTTATTGCGAAATCATGAAAAATGCAGCATAACAACGCCATTTGTGCGGCGAATTATACCAAAAACTAAACAACAGCAATATATATCATGGACTAATTGAATGAGAAGTTTTATAAAACTTCTTGAGATAGAGCTATTGCGATAATTAAGACTAATTCACCATCTGTAGAGTGATTTGCACCAAAACGTAACCAGCATCATATTATATTAAGTACTAATTAAATATAAAATTTTATGAAAATCCATGTACTAGCTATTGAGATTTTGTGCAAATTGTGAATAACGCAGCAAAGCAGCGCCTCTTGTCGAGCGAAACACACGAAAAACTAATCAGATGTAGTTCATGTCAGGGTCCAACAAAATCTAAAGTTTTGTGGAATCGCAAGCATTAGTTCTTGAGATAGAGCGCTCACAAAATTTTTGTCATATGCACACAGACAGACAGACTCACTGACACATATTTTGAAAAACATATTTTTCGGGTTCTCTGACTCATAAAACAGGTAAATCCGTCGAAATCCGGATTTCGAAAATTTTCATTCATCCAATACTTTTTTCTTGTAAAGATAGAAAAAAGTGATATTTCAAAATCAGATTCAAATGCAGCGGTAATAGTTTGAAAAAATTGTCTACAGGTAACCTTTGCTTCATAACATGACCTATTAAATATTAATAAAATGAGACAAACGTGTCCATAAGAGAAACAACCACTGGAGTTTTTTTTATGATGATTTAAAGAAATATCTTACGTTTGAACTTTAAAATTATAAAAAAACTATTGGAATAAGCAGATTAATATCTTTTCTTAACTATAGGGGAGACCGGGGATGGTTGACTATAGGGGTAGGTAGACTAACCGCCAAAAACACGCCAACGGTATGAATATTGCGTCATCCCAGCGCAGCCGCGCATCACTCTCCGCCCCCCGCTCAGTCGTCGGTAGTGTCGCGTCGCCGGCACACGCCGTTTTCGACTTGTGACCCGTGAATTGTTTTCATATCATGTAAGTAATATTTTCGTGTTGCATATTTTTTGATCTGGTATCTACACATTTTATGTTAACAGTTTGCCTATTTGTCAGAGTGTTTTATGAGTCCATATTGATATTATTTTATGTGTTATTTCTTAATTAGGTGGCAGTGTTTAGGTTATCCATGCCATCGAAACTTAAAATGTCGTTTGGGGTTGGTAGACTAATTTCTTTCGGGGCTGGTTGAATAATTAGTCAACCAAACCCAATGACATTTTGAGTTTAAAATATCTTTAAAATTATCTTTTTATTCGATTCTTAATAAGTATATTCTTTCTTTTGCTTCAGCAGATAATAGAAGAAATATTCGGAAACGTAAAAGTACTATATATACAGACACCCCTGAAAAACAAAATCTTATAGATATGAAAAAGAATAGAGAAACTTTGAAGAAAAGAAGAAAAGATACAAAAAACAGAATAGAAAAAGGAAAAGAAACGAGTAAAGGTAAGGGTAAAGGAAAATGGAAGGGCAAAGGAAAAAGGAAAGGGTAAGGGAAAAGGAACGGATAAAGGAAAATGAACGGATAAAGTAAATGAGATGAATGTTGCTGATGACACCGTCGATGGAAATGACGATGCTGTGGATTCAGATGACGAGAGCACGATTTGTTTAGAATGCACTGAATCCTACGCCGATAGTGTCTCTGGCGAACAATGGATTCAGTGCATAATTTGTAAGTTAAGGGTTCATGCCAAATGTGTAAGAGGTAATCTAATGTTTTTTGAATGCAAACACTGTATTTCTGATAATGAAGACTGATAACTTGCCTGTTTTTTTTTATATTTTTAAGTATACAAAGATTTATATGTGATTTAAAATGAGACTGAAGAAGAGTTTAGTTTATAAAAGTTTAAATACTAAATGCAAGTATTTAACAATTACTATTTTTTAAGTAGAGAAATGCAAAATGTGCATTTAATTTGTGGCATAAGAAAATTTTAAATTGTTACATTAATAAGAATTAATATGTTACATTCATAAGAAGTTATAGAAAGATTTATGTGTGATTTAAAATGAAACTGAAGAAGATTTTAGTTTAAAAACTTTAAATACTAAGAGTTGATAGTTTTTATAAAGACTTATAAAGGATGTCTGTACCTGATTAAAATGGTTTTTTAATAAAGAGTTCAATTAAATTGAAAATAGTGTTTTATTACTTGACTCTTCTCATAATTTGTTGCTTATTGATACGTAAGTCTACTTACCCCGGGCATATAGTCAACCTACCCCGGTTCCGGGGTAGATTGACTAAGAGTCGATGTTCTGTAAAATGCATTTTTACATGATGATGATATTGAATAATTAACTATATTTTGTTGTTTTTTATTAGTTTAATAGTCCTTCTATCCATTAATGCGATTATATTGTCTGTATGGATGAAAAGAAAAAAAATATGTATGATTTAGTAAAAAATTAGTCAACCATCCCCGGTCTCCCCTAACAACTTAAACTTATTTTTGAATAATGTTTTAAACGAACACATACATGGATGGATAATTACATTAATACTAATAATTATCATTATTCGATTGTGTATGACATAGTTTTTTAACTTACAAATTATATTGCAACTCTTGATACTACCATAGTATTACTATTAGAAATTCTTCAAAAATGTATTACGCCGATAATTATTTACTTACGCATTATAAAACTTGTCCAGTATAACATATAAATTTTTATGCACAACAGAGCTTAGTGAAAATTTTGGAAAATGATATATATGACATCTTTTTTTCAGACTACGGAAAGTAAAAAAAAAATGGTTTTATTTGTTGTATATATATATATATGTATATATATATATATATATATATATATATATATATATAATTAGATATATTAGGTATATATATTAGATATATATATTAGATTATTGTATATATATATATATATATATATATATATATATATATATATATATATATATATATATATATATATATATATATATATATATATATATATAATATATACCGGGTGATTATAATTAAAGTCCCGATTTTAAAAATCGATAATTTTATAACTACTGGTCAGAATGACTTCATATTTTAGCAGAACAATCGTATGGCAATGGAATTTTGTTTGGCGAAGGAAAAAAATAGTTCCAAAATGTGCCGTTAGATGGCGCTGTCCGGGTAATATCAGGAGGAAAGACCAAAAATGTATTCGTTAAACACAGAAATGTTGTTAGCCAAAAGAAAAAAAATAGAGTTCAGGGATTTACTAAAGATTTATTAGCGAAAAGACCAGAATACAGCGACAACAGCGATTATGACAAAAAAAAAAAAGAGCTTCATGGAATCAACACCTTGCTGATGATTAAAGCATAATTTGTTCGATATGCCCTCCGCCTTGTTCCGCTACTAATTGGAAGCGCAAAACGGCATGCTCCACAACAGATCGGAGGGTATCTGTACTGATGCAATGGATGTGGTGTGTGATGCTTGCCTTCAAATCGGCTAGATTCTGAATCCTCCCGCTGTAAACAACATTCTTCAGGTACCCCCAAAGCCAGAAATCCCACGGGTTTAAGTCGGGAGAACGTGGCGGCCACGTTGTTGGAAAATGACGGCTTATGATCCTGTCATCTCCGAAATTAGCACTCAGTAGCTGCTTCACAGGAGTAGCAATGTGCGGAGGAGCGCCATCTTGCATGAATATTGTGCGATCCACACACTGACGCTGCTGAAGTGCCGGAAGGACATGGTTATGCAAAAGTGTTTCATACCGCTTGCCAGTAACGGTGCAGGTAACGGGACCCGCAGGTCTGATCTCTTCGAAGAAAAACGGACCAACGATAAACGCTGCCGTTATTCCGCACCGCACAATAAGCTTTTCAGACTGAAGAGGTAATGGCTGTAGCTGGGACGGATTCTCGGTCCCATATCCTGCAATTTTGCGAATTTACAGAACCTTGCAAATGAAAGTGGGCTACGTCAGACCACAGAATGTTCCATGGCCATCTGTTGTCCACTTCCATCCGGGCAAGAAATTGCAGTGCAAAAGATTGACGTGCTTCCAGGTCAGCAGGTAGCAACTCCTGCACATGAGTTATCTTATACGGATAACAGCTCAAGATCTTCCGTAATTTTTACGCACCGTGCTGTTCGGCATATCCAGCATTCGGCCAATTCCCCGTGCACTGCTGATTCCAACATCACTGTTAGTCTGTTCTTGTAATGCTGTAGCCACATCTTCCACTGCCGCAGCCGAAACTGGTTTCCTTCCTCTACCCCGTTTAACGTCAAATGAACCGGTCTCTTCGAATTTAGCAATCATTTTTCGCAGACCTTTTGTGGTTATTGGACCCAATTTAATGGATTTTAATGTCCGAAACTTCCTAATAGCTGTAAGTGCACAGTCATCGTTCTTATAAAAAAGCTTCAAGAACAGAGCGCGATCCTTCATAGTCAGAGTCATGATGAAGCATTTAGGCAAAGAGCTGGTGCTCTGCATTTTTATGGCAGCTAAGTCTCATGTGCGCATGTCACGTATTAGTAATTTGCATATATCTAGACAATGTGAACACTGACAGTGCCATCTATCGGCACATTTTGGAACTATTTTTTTCCTTCGCCAAACAAAATTCCATTGCCTTACGATTGTTCTGCTAAAATATCAAGTCATTCTGACCAGTAGTTTTAAAATTATCGATTTTTAAAATCGGGACTTTAATTATAATCACCCGGTATATTAGAGAGTTACTCAGTTTTCTAATTTTTAGATTTGCTTACTTACAAAAACTATATATTTTTTTTCTACATTACTAATATTTATTATCCTTATACTTTTACATATTTGAATCTTTTAGAACCGTTGATACCCCAAGGTATAAAGTTTAATTAAAATAATTATAAAAATACTAAACTCTTTGCATTAATATAAAGAAAAGGAGAATGAAATAACACTTACAAACATTTAAACTTAAAATTATTTTAAAGAATGTTTAGAACAAATGCACAAAGTTTTATAACAGTCTACCATATTTAATTTTTTAATTGGTGGTTTTAATGAAATTAGCTTTAAATATAATATGCTGCTTTGAAGAATGTTTTTTTTTCCGTCAAAGTCAGTTTTTTTTTTTAATTATTTGTTGAATTTATAAATTGTTAAATTAATCCAGCTTAGCACGAACTTATGCATTAAAAATACTGAATATTTTTTAAAGGTAATTTTTGTTTTTTAGTGTGATTCACTACTGTAATAAATGTTAATAGAATTAAAAAATACATTCAAAGAATTTTTCGGCAATTTTTAAGAAAAACAAATTTATGTGCAGAAAGCTGTTCCTAGTCTTTAGGGAAGAACTATTATATAACCAAATTTTAAACATGTTTAAATTAGCTTGTCGTTTACTTTACATTCCTTTTTTTATCCCAAGGTAGCCCGATCTAACCACCAGTGACTTAATGAAAATTAAATGTTCAATTCATTATCATAATTGCTAAGAAACTGTTAATATAGTTAAACAAACTGAAAAATATTTTTAAAAGATGCTAAGTTATAATTTTTTATATTTTAAATTTATTTTTAAGCAACAAAAATAAGCGTTGCCAGTATCTTTTTTTTAAATTTTAATTATTTAAATAGATGATAAAAATACAGTGATTCTGTTAATCTTTTCTAAGAAAATCTTTGAGATGATTGCATATTAGAATTAATGCTTAAAAAGAGTATTAAAACTCTTTAAAATTAACTTTTTACAGCACAAAACTTGAGGATGAAAATTTATGCACAAAATTATCTATAATTTATGTCATAATTATGCATTAAGAGTTTTAAAATATCTTTAATAAAAAATATCTGAAATAACTTTTGCATGAAAAAAAAGCTGTTTTCTTAAAGCAAATATATGATAAGACCCAGTGGGTTTTTTCTTTTACATAAAGCAATGAAAAAAAGTCTTATCCATAATAATTAATTCTCTGTCGATACCATAAAAATGCATGTTTTTACATAGAAACATGTATTTTTATAAAAATCAACGCTGAATGTAGACAACATTGTTTTTCGAAAGATTTTATTTATCGAGACCACATTTTGAAAGAGTTTTAAGGTAAACCAAACCACATTTTGAATTTAAGTACATTCTTTTTGCAGTATATCTGTAAGATTAGAACTTAATTATTTAGAATACTGTCATTAAAATGTAAAATTCTGTTCTAAATCACATCAATTAGCGAGAACTCTCCACACTCTCAGAAATGAAACTCACAATTTTGAAGATTCAGCAATCCATGAGCTGTATTTCGTCATTTTTGACAATGATTTCGTATCTAAATCGCGTAATTTTTACTGAAACGTATACTCTCAAATATTTGACGAAATTCTTTCATTACTCGGAGCTAAAATGCATTTTAAGGAAAGAGCTGGGATAACTGTTTGCCTTGAGAAGCCCTTCTGTACCTTCTCAAATCCTGCGATTTTAGCAAGCAGAAAATATGCTGTATATGTTATTATGGTCACAATTTATTTAAAAAAACGCACTTTTTATCTTTTTTCAGAAAATACTGAAATATATGTAGCCATTGTTTTTGCATTGGTTTCTTTTCTTTTTTTTACATGTCAAAATTTTTACAAATGTTTATTATTATTTTTATTTATTTATTAGCATTATTCATTATGATTTGCGTCTAAAGGAATTAATTTCTAGTGCTCTGCAAAAACAATCAAATAAAGAAGTAAATAAATGGCGAGTAAAACTTCAAAACTCCAGGATCTTCTTTTCATTGAAGAAATATATTATTATAAAAATCAAATAAAAATATACATAATTGATAGCTATTCCCTCTATAAACAGTAAAATTTCAGTGCTAAAATTTTAACCATCTAGGCAGAATGACAAAAATTTCCCCAAAATGTACTTCAAAATTCGTTATTTCTCAGCAACAAATTTACCAGACCATATTTTAATCATTCATTAAGCAAAGAATTTTTTTTTATTAAATCATTTTAATCAAGCCATATTATAATTATTATTATTAATCATACGAAAATGAAATTAATGAATTAGTCTTATTAATTTAAACTTGCAAGGATTAAAACAACATCGAAAAATATATAATTGGCTTTATAAAAATATAATCACACGGTAAAATCCACTAAATACATTTAAAATCATTTTCCCTCAAGCACACTACTACATAAAATCTAGAACAACGGCATACATATATATATATATATAAATATAATGATGTATATTTATATATATATATATATATATATATATATATATATATATATTCGGAATATTTCAAAGGCTAAGCTTTTGAAACTAATATTTTGGCATCTTTATAAAATTTTGGTGTTTTTATGTGAATATAATAATAAAATAATACTTTGGAAAATGGTTTTTATTGCATCTTATTTTCAGAAAACGTAAAAGTAAGAAAAAAAATATTGTTTTATTTGTTGAATGCATTTACAAAACTAACAGTAAATATGTATATAAAATAAATAAATATATTAAAGGTATATATATATACAGGGTGAGTCATAAATGTCGAAACAATAGGCTAGCTCCTTAAATATTGCCCCTAGACCCATACTTCCAATTGCAAAGTTTCATAAAAAGGTGAATTTTTTGATAAGATAAGTTGCAACTCCATGGGGGATCTATTTTAAAAAATACGAAAATTAAAATTTTATACGGCCCCCAGAGGATAAAACATCCAATTAGAAAATTTGTCTTTATTCATTCCTGAACTGAACAAAAAAAATTCCATCTTGATATCTTCAAAACTCAGAGAGTTATGACAATTTTAATAAATCGTGAGGTTTCAAGGGATCAGACACAAATTGAAATGCGTGCAATTGAAGAAACAATGTTGCTGTAATGGGTCCAGGAAACATTTATTTCATTTATTTATTTATAAAGTTGGAATTTTGAATGTTTTGTGATGGTTAACCATATAATTTGTAAGCATTATCACATCATAAGACTTCTTAATAATTTGCTTTTCAAAAACAAATGAGTAAATTAAAATTGTTATAACTCAAAATATTATTTGTCGCGTTGAATTTTTTTCTTTTGATTAAACAAAAATGTCTAATTTTCAATTTTAATTCAGCATTTTAAATAATATTTATTTTAAAAAATAAAAGTATTTAAAATATCAATATTAAAAAAAAGTAAATTTTGTAAACAAATAATATTTTTAAAAGTAAATTTTATGAGCTGAAAAGTTACCGTAACCGACGGCTATTGACGTATGTCAGTTTAAAAATGAGAAATACTGAAATAAAAACATTTGATGCAGTAAAGTGCATTTAATTTTAAGATGGGCAAAGATGGGCTCCTAAAGTTTAAATGCTGTATAGTTTCGATTTCAGATTTTGTTTAAGTTTTGCCATTTTTACCTTCTTTAATTACTGTTTAAATGCGTCAGTTAATTTAAACTTTATTTTTTATCACGTCGATTTCAGATTTTTTCATTGTGCTGTGACTCACAGGCAGGTATTTCATAAAAACATGATTTTCGGTATCTCTGAGCCCTAAAACTTGTGAATCCGTCGAAAACCGGAATTCAAAATTTTCATGAATCCAATACTTTCTTCTTATTAAAGATAGAAGAAAGCAAAAATAGGTTTAAAACCTTCATAAATTTTGAAACTGAATGCAGTAAAACCTCTAAATAACGGACATCTCAGGAACGCAGAAATTGTCCGCTATTTGGAGGTTTCCGCTATTTGGAGGTGTCCGCTATTGGGAAAATCAAAGATATTCAAAAATTGCTAAGAAACGTTTAACATTTCTAATTGACTTTTATGTGTCCTAAAACCTGTTTTATATGATTAAACAGAAATTAAAATTATTTTTTAAGCAATGGGGCTAAATAAAACTATACACAACTTTACTCACTGTTCATTACATGCTTGTGAAAAAACCCTGTTACAAAAGTTAACTTTTGCTTGCGATTGCATGTAATTTGTTTTTCAAAGTGACATTATTAGACGTTATAGAGTTCCGATCGGGGAGTGAGATTGCACTTTTTGACTGTTAAAAAAATAAAATCTCAATTTTCCGAGGGGATATTTCAATGCTCTGGAAGATGTCCCTCCTGGGCAAACCTTTCAATTCAACTCTGAACGTGGGAGGGGGGATTTTCCCCCGCTCATTTATCACAAAATTCCCTGATAAGTTTAGAGGCCTTTTTACTTTTTTTTTTTTCATTTTTTCTCCTTAAAAAATATTTTTTCATCCTTTATCGCCTTAAATAGTGTCCACTATTCGGAATTTCCGTTATTCAAAGGTTAAATATACACAAATTTAGGTTTTGAGAATGGGGATTGGAAAATAGTCCGTTAAACAGAGGTGTCTGCTATTCGGGAGTGTCCGCGGTTAAACTGTAGCGGTTAAACTATAGCGGTTAAACTGTAGTATAAAGTAGATTATTGAAAATATTTCGAGGTAATTTATTAAAATATATTTCCAATGATTCCGCTAATAGAAGCGTCATTATCGCTATTACTATATTTACTAAACTTATTGCCTGCGCCAATAAGTTTTTAAGACAATTTTAATGAGAGTTTAGTTAATATCACTTAATTTGATAACACTTTTAATAAGTGTTTAATAAGACGGTCCTGTCAGTGAGTCGTCCAGTTACGAAGTTGGCGGCAAAGCCGAAATATTGCAGATATCTAGCATATTTCAACGAAGTTTAAAGCAAAAACTTATACGCTTTTATTTTATATCTAAAAGTTTAAGTATTGTCTTGGATCAACATTTAACAATACGTAAATTTATGGTCGATCCCTTAATTGTACTTCAAATGAACTGATTTTGCTGCGCTCAGATGTATGCTTAAGTGGTAAGTCAGGAATTTTGGAAAATTTTGGATTTTCATATCTTTCGGGGATATGCAGCTATCGAGATGAAATTTTTTTTTGTTCAATTCAGGAAGGGATAAAGAAAATTTTTCTAATTGGAAGTTTTATCCCCTGGGGGCCGTATAAAAATTTAATTTTCGTACTTTTTAAAACAGACCCCCCCATGGAGTCGCAACTTATCTTATCAAAAAATTCATCTTTTTTTTTATGAATATTTGCAATTGGAAGTATGGGTCTAGGGGCAATATTTAAGGAGATAGCCTATTGTTTCGATATTTATCACTCACCCTGTATATATATATATATTACAGACTTACACAATTTAATTTATCTTTACTAAATTCATACTTTTTAAGAAAGAAAACTTGTTAACAATATACATACATTCTTAAATTTCATAGTTTTTAATATTTTCCAGTTTTGGACTTGTTGTTACACAAAAATAACTAAAATTATTTTTTTTTCTACATTATTAATGTTTATTTTCCTTATGCTTTTACTTATGTGAATCTGTTAGAACTTTTGATAACTTAAGGGAAAATATTTAATTAAAATAATTCAAAAAATGCTGAATTCTTTTCATTAAATTACAGAAAAAGTAACTGAAATACTAATAAAAAACATATAAACTTAAAATTATTTAGAACGAATAGTTAAAGCACTGTTGCAGTCCATATTTAACTTTTTCATTGATGGTTTTAATGAAATTACCTTTGAGTATAGTTGCTTTGAAGAATTTTTTTCTCTCAAACTCAGATTAAAAAAAAAAAATCTTGAAATTATAAAATGTTAAATTAAATCAGTCTCTTGTTTTAAACAGGAAATTATGCAATAAAAATGCTGAATATTCCTTAAAGTTATTTTTCAGTTCACTAGAGATATTTTCTACATGTTAATAGATTTTAAATATTCATTTAACATGTTTTTATGGCTTAAAAAAACATATGCCGAAAGTTGGCCCTAGCCTTTAGGGAAAATTTCTAATGTAAAAAAATTTTACACATGTGTTAATTAGTTTGTTTACTTTACATTTCACGATTTTTTTAATTCCAAAACTGCGCGATATTTCAAAACATGAATGATTTAAAGAGTACTAAGGTGTTTAATTTATTATCATAATACTGAAAAGCTGTTAATATATTTAAAGCACTGAAAAATAATTTGAAAAGATGTTACCTTATTCTAATTTTTATTTTTTCTTCTCAGTAAGAAAAAATAACTGTGTAAGGCCATATCATTTTTTATTTTATTTATTTAATTGGATCATAAAAATACAATGAATATGTTAATCTGGAAGAAAAACTTCCAGTTAATTTAAGATAAGAAAATTTTTAAAGAAATACTTTCAGATGGTTGCATGTTAAATTTAATATTTTTTTTAAACAGGCGTTATAACTTTTGAAATTTATTTAAATTACAACACGAAATTTATGCATTTCCTGCACAAAATTTATAGAACAAAATTTATGCTAAAAATTGTGCAAAATTTATGTAAAAATTATACAATAACCGTTTTAAAAAGTCTTTAATAAAAAATAGCTGAAATACGTTTTGAATGAAAAAAAATCTGTTTTCTTAAAGCAGATATCCTATAAGGCTTTTATTATTTTATTGTCTTGTACGTAAGATATTAAAAAAATGAAATGTAATGTCATATTCATGATAATCTGTTCTCTGTCAATGCCATAAAACAACAACAAAACAACAACAACAACAAAAAATGCATGTTTCTATAATGCCAACAGATATTTTTATAAAAATCAACTCAGATTATAGACAACATATTTTTTTAAAGATTATAAACATTTGTAGAAAATTTTAAGGTAACCCAAACCACCACATTTTTTTATTTAGTATATTTTTATTCTAATATATGTATATTTGTATACAGGGTGAATCATAAATATCGAAACAATAGGCTATCTCCTTAAATATTGCCCCTAGACCCATACTTCCAATTGCAAAAATTCCTAAAAAAAGGTGAAATTTTTGGTAAGATAAGTTGCAACTCCATGGGGGATCTATTTTAAAAAATACGAAAATTAAATTTTTATACGGCCCCCAGAGGATAAAACATACAATTAGAAAATTTGTCCTTATTCATTCCTAAACTGAACAAAAAAAATTCCATCTTGATATCTTCAAAACTCAGAGAGTTATGACAATTTTAATAAATTGAAAGATTTCAAGGGATCAGACACAAATTGAAATGCGTGTAATTGAAGAAACAACGTTGCTGTAATGGGTCCAGGAAACATTTATTTTATTTATTTATTCATAGAGTTAGAATTTTGAATGTTTTATGATGGTTAACCATAAAATTTGTAAGCATTATCATATCATAAGACTTTTTCATATTTTTTTTAGCCTCCGATGCTATTTCTTTCAGACAAGCTAAAAAGTGTCAAAAATTGTGGCCCACTTTTACTTACCTATCATACGTAGTATAGGATAAATCTTGCAATCGTTTTGAAAATCGAAAAAAAAAATTGACGGATTTACACGTTTCAGATACTAGAGATTCCGATAAACATATTTAAAAAAATTTGCCGTCTGTCTGTCTGTCTGTAAATGCTCTATCTCACGAACAAATGGAGATAGAGACTTAAAATTTTGTATGTACTTAGTAAGTAAGAATAGGACGAAGCCTATTTAATATCAGTAACTTCGATTATCCGGAACTATTTTTTTCGGACTCTTGAAAAATTCGTTCTCATGAAATGTATATATAAAAATTTTCAATTTTTTTATTTTAAGGAAAGGACATAAAAGGCAATAAAATAATACAAATTTTGCATCAAGAACGAAGTCGGTCGGATTAATAGTTGCCAAGATATTTGTAATCCTGTTTTCTACATTCTTCGATTTTTTATTGACTTATGTCAGTTTAAAAATGAGAAATACTGAAATAAAAACATTTGATGCAGAAAAGTGCATTTAGTTTTAAACAAAGATGGGCTCCTAACGTTTAAATGCTTTTTAAAAGTTTCTAGGTGATTAACTCCGTCCTCTATAGTTTCGATTTCAGATTTTGTTTAAGTTTTGCCATTCTCACCTTCTTTAATTATTGTTTTAATGCGTCACTTGATTTAAAGCTCATTTTTTATCACGTCGATTTAATTTTTTTTCCTTGTGCAGTGTCTTACAGACAGACATTTTTTAAAAACATGTTTTTTGGTATTTCTGAGTCCTAAAACCTGTGAAACCGTCGAAAATCGGAATTCAAAATTTTCATGAATCCAACATTTTTCTCTTGTAAAGATAGAAGAAAGTAAAAATAGGTTTAAAACCATCATAAATTTTGAAGCTGAATAGCAAAAAAGTAGATTTTTGAAAATATTTCTATGTAATTTATTAAAATATATTTCCAATGATTCCGTTAATAGAAGTGTCAATATCGCTATTACTATTTTCACTAAAGTTATTGCCTGCGGCAATAAGTTTATAAGATACTTTTAATGAGAGTTTAATTAATATCACTTAATTTTATAATACTTTTAACAAGTGTTTAATAAGACGGTCCGGCCAATGGGTCGTACCAGTTACAAGGTTGGCCCCAAGGTCGAGATATTGCAGACATCTTTCATATTTCAAGAAAGTTTAAAGCAAAAACCTATACGCTTTTATTTTATATCTAAAAGTTAAAGTATTGTCTTGGATCGACATTTAACAATGCGTTAATTTATGGTCGATCCCTAAGTTGAACTTCAAATGAACTGATTTCGGAGCGCTCAGAGGTATGCTTAAGTGGTGTAAGTCACGAATTTTTGAAAAGTTTGGATTTTAATATCTATCATGGATTTGCAGATATCGAGATGATTTTTTTTGTTCATTTCAGGAATGTATAAGGAAAAATTTTCTAATTGGAAGGTTCATCCTCTGGGGGCCGTATAAAAATTTTCGTATTTTTTAAAATAGACCTCCCCCCCATGGAGTTGCAACTTATCTTATCAAAAAATTCACCTTTTTTTACGAAACTTTGAAATTGGAAGTATGGGTCTAGGGGCAATATTTAAGGACATAGCCTGTTGTTTCGATATTTATGACTCACCCTGTATATGTATATCTGTATAAAAACTCAGAATATTTAAAATGCTAAGCTTTGCAAACTATAATTTTTTTAAAGTGTACATAATAAATTGTTGTGTCTGTAAGAATATAATAATAATTTGGAAAGTGGTGTTCATTACATCTTATCCAGAGAACCTAAAATTAAGAAAAATATTATTGTTTTATTTAATAAATGCATAACCAAAACTGACAGAAAATATATATACTAAATAAAATCATATATATATATATATATATATATATATATATATATATATATATATATTAAAGTGTTACATAGTTAAATTTATCTTTACTAAATTCATTCCTTTTAAGAAGATAAACCAGTTACATTTTTAACTTTCTTAGCTGGTTTATAATATTTTCGAAATTTTAAACTTGCCTGTTTACATGAAACTAATTTTTTTTCTCCTACATTATTAAATTTTATTTCTCTTATGCCTGTACATATATAAATCTTTTAGAATTTTTGATACCTTAAAGGAAAATAATTATTTAAAACAAAAAATGCTGACTTCTTTATTTTAAATTACAGAAAAAGCAAATGAAATACAAACAACAAACATTTTAATTTCAAATATTTTTCAAGAATATTTAAAACGAATGCTCAAAGCATTGTTGCAGTCTACCATATTTATCTTTTTCATTGATGTTTTTTTTTTAAATTAGTTTTCATTGTAGTGTATTGCTGTGAAGAATTTTCTTTCTCTCAAAATTAGGTTATTTAAGAAAAACATTTCTTTAATTTATAACATGTTAAATGAAATCAGTCTCTTGTTTTAACACAGGAAATTATGCAATTAAAATACTGAATATTTCTTAAAGTTGTTCTTCAGTTCACTAATGTGATATTAAAAGTATTAATAGATTTTAAATTTACATTTAAAACGTTTTTATTGCTTTTTTCTGAAAGAAATTTTTGTCCCAAAAATTGTTCCTATGCTTTATCGAAAATTTCTAATGTAATCAAACTTTGAACATGATTATGTTAGCTCGTTTACTAAGCATAGTTGCTTAAAAAATGTAAATTTTTCATTAAATTCCATGACTGCGCCTTATTTTAAAACGCTAGTGACTTTGAAAACTAAAATGTTCAATTTATTAACTTAACTTCTAAAAAATGTCAATACATTTAAAGACACAGAAGAATACTTTAAAAAATGTTAACAATTTTTTCAGAAAAAAAAAGTTTAGCCAGCTCCTTTTATCTTTATTTATTTAATTAGATCTTAAAAATACAGTGACTATGGTAATGTTTTCTAAGAAAAATTTTCAGATGATTGCATGCTAGAATTAATATATATTTTTTAAAATAGCATTCAAATTTTTAAATTTCTTTATATTACGGCAGTAAATTTATTCATTTTCATTAAGTGTTTTAAAATGTCTTGAATATGAAATATTTAAAGCAATTTTTGCATGTAAAGAAAAACTATTTTCCTAGAGTAAATGTACGATAAGGCTTAATTATTATTAATTTTCTTTTTTACATCAGCTAGTGAGAAACCTTCAAATGAAAGATCTTATTCGCAATGATTTGTTTTCTGCCGAAAAAAAAAAAACCACAAAATGTATACTTGCATAATTCCAATAGATATTTTTATAAAAATCAAACCAGAATATAGACAATATTTTAAAGATAATAAACATTCCCAGATTTTTAAGATAACATAAATCACATTTAATTTAGTATATATATATATATACAAAATTATAATAACAAACTTTAAATTTTAGTTTTTAGTATAATAATAAAAGTTTAGTATATTAATAATAAATAAAATTTTAGTATATTAATAAAAAATATTTGATTTTTTTTTCAAATTTAAATTAGAAAAATTATTATCAAATACTTCATGTAAATTATTTTCTGACCACAATATATATATATATATATATATATATATATATATATATATATATATATATATATATATATATATATATATATTTATAGCATATCTATAAAAAAAGGATAACAAATAATACGAAAAGACTGCTTATCAAGAAGTAGTAAATAGTATTAAGATAGAACCTCTGACGAATGGTTTCCGGAAATCCTGCTTCACTATTTATCGTAATTCACACTGGGATAAAGTGGAAAACTGCTTCTTTTTGTAAACACTGGGAATCAATACGTAACAGTGTGCAACTTAAACGGTTTCTGAAGCTTCCATAAATTAGAGATAAGAAAAAATAGAAATTTTCGTCTATATAGCCTACACTTTTTAGGAATTAAAAAAAATCTACAAATCGATCATAATTTGTATTTTTATAAAACATTACTAATAACTTTGAAAACAAATATATCTAAATAATTTTCGTGTCTATAACAAACAGGTTTCAGGAGAAATAATACAAATTCAACTGTATAACACGAGCTGCACATATTCGCATACCAACACAAGTGACATGTTACGACAACAAAAAATAAACGTAGTATATGGCGCAAATGTTACCATTCTATAAATTTTGACTATAGGACAATGACTATCGATATCAATAAACGTAAAATATCTGCTTGACTTTCTGTTTGACGCAAATGTCCTGGGATATAAATCGCACGTAGAGGAATGAAAATTGAGATAAAGATAGAAGAAGACTTTTACAATTCTATATGCGAGTTATACTTTTATGATGAGTATAATTAGTTGTGATACTACTTAAAAACATAAAGAAATATCTCAAAGTGCAGAGCTTCGTTCAGTCTGTCTTGCTGCTAATTGCGTCTGCTCCTACCTGTATAATCTTTAGTTTTTTAAACAAAAAACAAAAAAAAAACAAAAAAACAACAACAAAAAAAAAAAAGGTTCCATTTTCTACACATTCTTTTTTAATACTGAATAAAATGTGTCGTTTGTTTTATGTGACTTCAACAATCTTAATATTAAATGGAGCTTGTTGATTCGCGCACAACCCAGTCATTTACGTTTGACAAAGTAGTATCTCAAGCAGTATTGTTTAACTATTGTATAATTAATAATTTTTTGGAAAAACTATAAATAATTAATTGTTAAAATCTGTATGCATGAAAAGCATTTTTATTTCTCTATGTAATCGCCATTTACTGTGGCACATTTTACACCTTTTCGTTATGAGTTTTCCAATACTTTTAGCATAAAAGCATTTAGACTGCTTTTGCAAACATATCTGCACTTCACATTCAACGTCTGCATCATTCATGAAACTCTTGCCACACGGATGCAGTGGATCAAACAAGTGATAAATGCTTGGAGCGAAGTCTGAGTTGTAACAATTTCTTAAACTTTTAACACCGTTTCTTCTATTGCAATCTCAACAAAACGATCATGTTGCTCTTTGTCAACAATTTTTGAATGCCCTTCAGCAAATTTATTATCTCATTTGTACACCCCTTGACAAACAATTATCGGGACAACAAATTTCGAATGTGGACTGGAATCATTTCACAGCGAATATCTTTTGTGGGAATCTATTGGTTATCGCTGTTTTCAAATGCAGCTTTTCATCTTTTTCAACTGTTCACTCATACATTCGAAATTAACACCTTACGATTGGAAAGCTTATCCACCTACTGGCAATTTTGGAAATAATTTACTACTATTTTCTGACGTTATCATATGGTTTTTAATCTGTTTACGGACTTTTTTTCGCATTAATTTTAAGACCTCTGCACGTTATTACCCCTCCCCCCTCCCCGAGGGGATAAATTCCCCGAAAGTTATGTGTAACAGATGCAATAGTAGTTGAAAAAAATGATGTGCATAATTATAAACACATAAAAGCCTAATAAAATATTCATAATGTCTGCGAAATTCCAATAATAAAACATTTTAAAACTATATAAAAATATAGATTTTAAGGAAAAAGCGAAAAATGTAGTAGCCAACACTGCCAGTAGTTGCTTTTTGTCATGCAGTTGATTATATTTTTTATATATATTGTCATATCATCCGAAATAATTTTAAAAGTAGCACTAGGCATAATAGTTTTGTACGAATGTTGGTCACATATTATTGTCAACTGTCTCTTGTAAAAGAAGACATTATATCATTTCTTCATTAAAATGTAAAAACATTCAATTTTTATTATTTGGAAACAGTTATAGTATTTTAAATTAGTCCATTTCCATCTTGTTTAGTTCAACTGATATTTGTACCAGAATTATTGCAAATCACAGCCAGAGCATTTCTATTTTAAATATATTTTTTTATTTATTTTCTAATTTCCTTTTTAAGTTTTTAAATTTCCCAGTTACTTCTTTCGCCTTATACTCCTCTTCAAAAAATAGCAACTAAAATAAGTGAATAAGTGTGATCGCAGATCGCATAGAGGGTTTCGTTTAATGTTTCTTTCAAAGTAAATTAACCTTCAATTTACAAACCGAAGTTGTTAATTTACAATATTTATATTTATTAAATTCTTACATTGATGGTACTTCGAATAAATTTAAATTTAAAATAATTATAAAAAGAAGCTATTTATTTTAATCAAACTTAAAATTATTAAGGAAAAAATTCCTATTTTTTCAACAATCCAAAAAAAAAAAAAAATCATAGATATTAACAAAAAATAAACTTTCTGAAATCGAAAAAAGTTGTGTAAAAAAAATAAAAAATGTTAAATGATTAAAAATTGCAACCGATTTTAAAATAGAAAAAAAAATAATTTCCCCAAAAATATTATGAATGTCATTGATAAAAAAATAATAATATAAACCGTTAAATTAGCAAAAAATACAAAACTTCTTTTAACTAAATTCATCTGATTAGAAAATTTCAAGTACCAGGACGTGAGATCGAAGTAAGAATCTTCTGCTTACTAGTGAATTACTTTACCTCCAAGCTATGATGTCGGCAGGGAAAATGTTGAAAGTTGAAGTTCTCATTTAAAATTTAAATCGCAAAAAGGAACAGCTTTCATAAAATTGATTTTAATTAAAATGATAAACTTTTTCAAAATTTTACTGGTTGTCGAGTGGTAAGAGTAATTTAGCTGTAAGTAAGCAAATTTGTGAAGTCTATGACTTATACAGTTTTTGTGTGTGGACTCTGTGACATACGGACATACAGAGAACAGAGATGAGAAGGGTTTAGTCAGATAAACATAACACTAAAAACTATTTATATTGTTACTATTTAATTTCAGATAATTAAATTAATTTAAATCAATTAACTTAATTAAATTATTAACTTAATTAAATTAATTTATTTTAGTTTGTCCATTATAGGACGTTCGTTAAGGATTGTACCAATCAAGTTAGTTTTCTTCCGAACTAAAACATGTACGAAAAATCATGCGTTAAGCATAGATTATGAAGCACTTTCCAACACTTCATGAAATTTTTAACAAAACTTCGTTATTTAGGGAAATAAGGGTACATAGTCAAATATACCCAAATATGTATTCCAGTACTTTTGAACAGTCCTGTATTTCATATGTCAGTTGATATAATGAAAAAATTTAGTTTAGCACGAAAATTTCTTGTAGTGGAAATTTCTTTTTAAGCAATTTATACTAATCGATGGAAACATACTTGAATACTTTTTTTCAGCCCTGTACTTTACCTTGTACATTTATTACACGTCAACTTTAAGCTAAAATTTATTGTAAACTAAAACACTTTTAAAATAACTGAAATCACATTCTCATAAATTGTAATTCATAGGCATCCATGTACCCAATACTTTGCGTGCGTTACTAAATTCTGCAAATATTTCTTAGTAAACTAAATGTAGTTCAGCATAAAAATGCATAATTTAATTAAAAAGCATCTTTATGTAATTTACGCTCAGATTCAGTAACGTTGGCGAGTTGTTTTGGTTATCAACTATAGCATTTACACACCATATAATGTGCACAGATTTAGTGAAAATTAAACGCGTATATCATAATTAAAATGCATTACATCCATCCATCAGCCATCATCGGAAACATATACAATACGTCGGAAAGAATTATTTGAAATCTTTTGTATGGCCCTGTAAATGCTATGTACTTCATATTATGCAAGACAGTATCGAGTAACTTATAGTAAGCGTCAGTGACATATATCAATTTTTCTTATACATGAAACAGTTTAATATATTTAAAATATGTCGCATACAATTCCCCCCCCCCCCTTTACCATTATCAAATGAAATTCTTTTGTGCGGCTCTGTAAATGAATAATAGCTATATTTTCATTGCATACCTTACAGAATGCATATTTTAGTGCACTTTCCGAATCTATATAAATTTGAATATGTTTGACTGGGTATAACACCGTTAAAATTCATTTGGACGATTTTTCCCCATAGGCCGTAATGTATCGAAAAACTTTTGACCATCCCTGTAAATAAACTAATCATGGTAGAAACTTTATTTTCAATAGGGTTCGTGCTAGAGTAAACATCAATAACGTATAAAAATTTCATAGCAATCCGAATATATTTACGGGAGTTAGAGCACGGAGAGATGGCCAGGAGGACAGACGGACAGACAAACCGAATACATAAGCACTTTTCAACTTTGTTGGAAATTGCTAATAATAAAAAGGGAACTATAATAAAACCCCTATAACACTGTCTTTATTTGATAAACTACTGGCTGGGTCCGCCCTATTTAAGAAGAATGTGTTTTTGTTAATTAATAGTTTAATGTTGGTTAATTTGAGATTATATTTTGAGAAATTAATTCATGAATTACTAAGAGCGAATTTAAATAATATTTTATTTTTAACAGCTATATATTAATGGGGTCTAGGACAAAAATTTCTTCATTTTTTTCTAATTCTTCATTTTAACTTTTCTCTGTTTTGTAAACAGACTTTTCAAACTAACAGACTTTTAACTTTTTTCTGTATGCTAAGAGTGCATAAAATTATGTTTATATCTTCGTTAGAACAGGAAATATTACTTTTTCGTTTTGGTTTGTTATCTTTTGAGCGATGGTTGTTCTGGAAACGTCGCTGTTGAAAAAAGTGTTTTCATAATGATTTTTCTCATAAATTCTCGTATTTAAATTGTTATAAATAAAGAAGCATTTAAATTGTTATAAATAAAGAAGCATTAAATATAAATGTTTTAAACTTAGAACAGGCTTATTTTATTTTATTTAATTTTGTATCAATACATTTGAAAAAAAAATTAAATTATAATTATTTAGATCATTTTTTACTTCAAATATTTACATATTTTTTTATAAATAGTTTTTTATTTGCTAAATCAAAGTGAAAACACATATATTACTGCTTATTTAGGCAAAAGAAAATTGAATTCGATAATGAATATTTCGAATTATAACGATTTTAAATTAGCCCACTTTTTAAATATTTTTTTAACTTTTAAATAAATTGTGAAAAGTTTTAACATTTGATTTTAGAAAAGAATTTACAAATAATTTTTTAATCATCTGAAAAAATTCTAACTTTTAACTCAATAAATAAAAATTATTTTAAAATGCGTACCAGACGCCCTTAAACGTTAAAAATAACAATAGCCCTTTTCCTTTGATAAGTAACACTTCAGAGTGTTTTCTACCGAGCGTTAAAAAATACTATCATTATTAAGTTCAGCGTGCTATAACAGTGATTTTAGAGAAAAAAACTTGAGTTGCATTAAAAATTGCGTGATCTTCATGATGGACACTGAACCCTTATAAAAACATTATGTTTAAAATACACGACAGTGCATAAAAATATATGACATTCAAGGTTAACATTGAGCAGTGTTTTTTTAATAATTTTTACGTTTATACTTATCAAAAGTACAACACCGATCATTTTATAATTCTTATTCCTTGCAGTTTGTAAAGTGTTTATTGCTATTACAGTACAAAGTCCTTTTTGCATTGTAAATACAGAATGCAGTACAAACTAGATTTACAAGATGAACACCCAACACCCTATCAAAGCATGATCTTTAAAAGGCACAATAATGCATAGAAATACATGATATTCAAGACGAACGTTGATTCTATTATAACAGAATATTTTGTAAATATTCTTACGTTTATGCTTAATAATAGTATAACATCGGACATTTACAAAAAAATATACCTTGAAGTTTGTAAATTGTTCGTTACTATTACAGTAGATAATTTTTTTTTTTTGCTTTAGAAAAACAGAATGTAGTTAAAACTTTTATTGCATGCATTAAAAATTGCATGTTTTTTAAATGAATGTTGAACCATTATAAAAGCTTAATCTTCGAATGCACGATAAAGTATGAAAATACATGATATTCAATGTGAACATGGAACCTATCATAAAAGAATTTTTTTAAACATTTTTACATTTATAGTTATCAAAAACATAACAATATAACATTGATCATTTAAAATTCATACTATTTGCAGTTTGTAAAATTTTATGAATATTTTAGCAGAATATCTCTTTAATTTTACAAATACATAATTCAATTCATGTAACTCCCTTTCTCTGCAAATAATGATAACCAATTATATTCTTCTAAGTATACTAAATGAAATATGCATTTGAACTCAGTTTGAATGTTTATCGTAGTGTCACAAATCTTTGAATTTTTCTGGTATTTTAGTTCCAAGAGTCGAAACATTTCAATCGTATAATATAACAAATGATGTTGTATTCAGACTAATTCCAATTATAGCTATCAACATATATATTTACGAAACAATTTAAATTTATTCGAAGTTAAAAATTTCAATTTGTATTGACTTCAAATGTTGGTCAAATATTCTGTAAAATTTATTCTAAAAGGCAGTATTTTCAAATTGATAATTTCCGCTTAATATAGTTTTTCGATTTTGCGTTTGCCAAGCAATTGTAATATGATTTATTTAACTGGTAAATTAGGGGGAATTATTGAATGGGGTAAAGTAGATGATATAACTAAAAGCATCATTTAAAACATTTTTGATGTATATAGCTATGTATTTTAAAAGAATCCTAAATTTTATTTATCCCCTTTAAAATCTCTTTTTCTCAAACATCAATGATTTGAAAAAAAAAATCAAGCATATATTAGGAAAAGCCTACCAACACTTTCAGAATATATAATTTCATTTAATTTTTCAATTTATTGGTTTAGTGATACAAATTCGTTACAAAATTGGTGATACATTTACAATTTTAAGTCTAAATTTATAATTTTATAACTTTAAAAGAAATCGGTAAAAAAAAACTTAGAAATTTCCCGTAGTTTGAAAGAAACAAATGGAAAAGGAAAGAATCAGAATTAATTTCTAACTCAAAATTTTTTTTCAAACTGTCGTGCTGTTTAAACGTTTTTGGAAATAATGTTTATTTATTACGTTATGAAGCTTTCTTTCTTTGACCAGGATTGATCATAATTACGGTTAAGAAACAGTCATCTATAAAAACGCAATGTATGTCTCGACATTTTGCTGCAAATTTTTGAACAATGTAGCAATGCATTTTGAAAATTTTTTCGGGTATTATTCACGGGAAAGCGGGTAACGTATCCAAAAAATATATATATAGGGTGGTCATAAAAAAACTTTGCCGATATATGGAGCTCTAGCGGCCAGTCCGTTCAACCGATCGAGGTGAAATTTCAGATATAGCTATTCAGAGGTATGAGCTCGAGATTCTCTGAACGGCAACAAAATGGCGCTCACGGTTACGGTTATAGTTATAGAAACTCGAAATTTCCCAATGGCAATACCCATTTTTTCATCGCAAAATGCTCAGCGTATGCGGAAACCCTAAAGAGCGTTGGGACGGTATGGTTATTGCAATAAACGAACACGTTATGCTCGCACAAAATCAGCTCTACGACGCCCCCCCCCCCCAAAAAAAAAAAAAAAAAAAAACACGACCAAGGCGCAAGAAGAAAATTTGAATATGACAGAGACAAAATATCCATCACGGAACATCGTTTGCCAGATAGTCAGCGTAGAAAACGTATAAAAAGTAGGTGGGAATGTTAGTTCTTCAGTCGGAGCTCGCAGATGCCAACAAAATTACTTTGTTTGTGGTGAGTTAGTAAAACTATTATCAAAATAAGATGAATACTGCGAAAACCTGGCGTGTTTACCGTCGAAACCATCTCCAAGTACGTGGCCTGTGCATTTCACAAGCTCTTCGTGATTTAGTAATGAAATTCGAAAAAAATGGCTGCACCTGTGATTGTCTGCGATTCGGATGACCAACTGTTCCTGAGGATGCAGTTATGGAAGTGCTTCACATAGTGACCAGAGGACGCATGCAAACTACAAAAGGTGCATCTTGTGTATTTGATATACCAAAATCAATCGTCTTAAAGTTACTGCGCTCTGTAATCCACGTGTTTCTTTACTGGTACCAGAGCGCCCAGATGTTGGAAGTGAGAGACCATCAACAACATATAGACTTTGTTAATGAATTTCTTATCCAATACGATGGAGATAACGATCGACCTCTTCGCATATTATGAACGGACGAAGCACATTTCACCTTAACTGGTAACGTCAATGGCCTCCGCGATCCCCCGACCTCACTTTTATGGATTTCAGGTTCTGGGGATATCTAAAATCTAGAGTGCACATGTGAAATCCGCAAACTTTGTCGTAGTTGAAATATTCTATCAAACGTGAGATTGCAAAAATCCCTCATGCGATGTAACGTTCGGCTGTATTGACCACAGTCGCCACCATGCAATGTGTAATTGACAGTAATGACACCCATGTGGAAAATGTGTAATCAAAATAAAAGTTTTCTCCGATCTGTGTTGTAATCAGAGATTAGTGTATTGACTCTGTGTCATATGCAAATTTCCTCCTTGCACCCCAATCGAGTTTTTTTTATGGAGGGGAAGGATTCGCAGAACGGTTTTTTGTGCGTGCATAACATGTCCATTTCTTGCGATACACGTAAGGTTCCAATGCTCTTTATGGTTTTCGCATGCGCTGAGCATTTTGCGATGAAAGAAATGGGTGTTGCCATTGGAAATTTTCGAGTTTCTGTAACTATAACCGTAACCGTGAGCGCCATTTTGTTGTCGTTCACAGAATCTGGAACTTCTGAATAGCTATATCTGAAATTTCATTTCGATCGGTTGAGCGAACTGGCCGCTAGAGCTCCGTATATCGGCAAAGCTTTTTTATGACCACCCTGTATATTTTATTGTATTGTAATTACCCTTTTGTTATTTTGGGTAGCTTTCATTGCAAAAAGTAAAAAGCTACTTATTATAGCCGTCCGGAGGAAAGCATATCCGGAAAATTTTGGTATATTTTCACCGATCATGAGCCCCAGATCCCAAAACCACCCTCCGTTCAAATGTTGACATATATATATATATATATATATATATATATATATATATATATATATATATATATATATATATATATATATATATATATCTGATTTTGTCATGCTGTAACTATCGTATTTATGAATCGATTTGAATGAAATTTGGTATGTAGATAGATCATACAAATGTCTAGACCGAGTTCGTTGGCCAGCATCATCCGCCATCTTATTTCAAAATGGCGGCCATTTATTTTTTTTAATTTAAAATTAAATTTGAAAAAAATTAAAAGTTCAAAAATATTTTTCTTTTATGTGTTAGAACTTAAAACAACGATTCCAGAACACTTTTTATTTTGTCTATATCTTAAAAAATGACTGAGTTATATGACTTTGTGTCATATGCAAATTTACTCCTTACGCCCCGATCGTACTTTTTATGATGGAGGGGATTCGCAGAACAGTTTTTTGTGCGTGCATAACGTGTCCGTTTCTTGCTATACACGTACGGTTCCAACGTTCGTTACGGTTTTCGCATGTGCTGAACATTTTGCGATGAAAAAAATGGGTGTTGCCATAGGAAAATTTCGAATTTCTGTAACTACAACCGTCACCGAATATCGAGCTCATACTTCTGAATAGCTATATCTGAAATTTCACCTCGATCGGCTGCACGGACGGGCCGCTAGAGCTCCATATACCGGCAAATTTTTTTTATGACCACCCTGTATATATACTCAAAAATGACAACATTGATGTACTCATATCATATTAAATATGTTTGGATCAAAAATGAGCATGTGAATTTTTAATTTTGAAACCTCCCATTTTCCTTTCAAAATAAAAACATAATTCTGTACTCAATAATGCTTCATTTTCTTCATGGGGATATAAAAGATTTATTAATATTATATTGAACTAAGAATATTGTAAATATTGAACTATGCATAGTATTTTGAGGTAATTTAACTGAGTTTGCAAGAGCTACTTCTCTTATTTGATTGAGATATCCTGATAATAATTTTCTTATTTTCTTAATAAAAAATCCATTAAACTATTCTTCTGAAACATTTTGTGTGGGAAATAAATGTCAGTGCACTTTTACTTTAATTTGTAAGTTCTGGGTGGTAGTTCATAACGATTCATATTTCAACACAGCCAATGAATTAAAAAAATGAGTACATGCCTTTGTAAATTTTAAGTGCATTTGAATCTGAGCATTTTTGAGTATGTGACGCATTTAAAATTGAGTAAATTTAATCCAATTTTAATAGATTATTTTTTAATTGGTCCCTTTTAATGAATTTCGAAAATTTACTTTTATACGTAAGGTCTGGGTGGTAGTACATAACGATTCATATTTCAACATAAGAACGGAATAAAAAATGGGTACATGTGTTTGTAAATTGCAAGTGCATTTGAATCTGAGCAATTTTGAGTATGTGAAGCATTTAAAATTGAGTAAATTTAATCCAATTTTAACATTTTTTTCTTGGTCCCTTTTAATGAATTTCGGAATTTTACTTTTATATGTAATCCAGCTTTATCATACAAAAGCTCTTTTTGGTTTTGTTATTTCACAATTATAAAAGAATTTATATTAAAAGTAAAAAAGTCTTTTACCGCTTTCAACATTATAAACAGAGTACTTTTTTTGGTATGTTGGTGACAGTAGACTAATGTGAATGCCTATTTGACTTTTATCATTTTTGGGGTGGGGATTATAGAATGATAAGAATTGGGGCTTTTGTTAAACTAATGCATTTTGGCTGTAGTCATTTGACAAAATACAATCCGCATTCTTATAAGAATAAATAGATTTTTGTAAAACCTTATTCAATAACTCCTTGCCATATAATTTTACTTCATCTTTTTAGTATATTTTATAATTTTTCCCTAATTATACAAAAGGTAGTTAACGCCCAAATTAAAGAAAAAAAAATGTGAAAGAAATATTTTTGTGCATTTTTTAATAAAATACAATTTCTAAATTCATAATTTTTTGTAATATTGTAATATAATGTACTTTTTATCTCTCAAAAGTTTCAGTTTCAGCAAATAAAATGGAGCCTTTTTCTTACTTATCTTTTATTTCTTCGAAATTTCCTTCCTTAATGCTTGTCAAAGTTTCGAATAGCTTCATAAGATTTGTTTGGTTATTTTTAATCTCAAATATAGAATAAGATTTGGTATGAAGTAATTGATAAATCTTTTTAGAGTTTTTAAATACATTTTTTTATTAATACAAACAAGCTCTTAAGATTTATTTTTATTCAAGTAGTTGTAAAAAAAAATTGAATATAATATATATTTTTTTTATTACACAGTATTTACATAGCATCCAAAAAAGTGAGACTTTTGCTATGTCAAAAGAAATTTGTGAATAAACAGGATAATTATTGTGTAAGATTCTTTAATCGTGCTTTTTTGGCGCTCAATTCCCAAAATGCCTGTTAGTATTTTACACATTTCTAAATTCATAATATAAAGTGATAAATTATAAAAGCAGTATTGCGCATTAATTAAGAAAAATCAGTTTCGTTTTAAAATAAATTTGTTTTATCAGAAATATTTTATGTAATGGAATGTTAAGAAGATATTTGAAAAAAAAACAACTTTCGATTCGCTACAAAAGTATGAAATTATCTGAAGTATATGCTACTACCCATTAGAATAATACTCCATGAAAATTTTAATATCAATGTATGTATGTGTTGATACATATGTACATATAATACCATTAATTGTAAAACAATATACGAACCATTGAATTTAGTACAATATTACTTCATTGAAATATGAGAAAAAAAAATAAAATGACTCCAAATGAAATTTGCAGAATCATCAGGCTCACAAATAATACTTTGGAACTACAAATAAAGTCTGTGGTTTCATCTTCACCTGACTCATGAAAAAGCAAAATAATACACATTCAGGGCTACCGAGACACATAAAACCAAAAATCAATGGAGAAAAAGCCTTAAAAGTAAATCATCATAACATTATTAAATTGGATAGGAAAAAAAGAAAAAAACAGAAAAAAAGGGAAAAACATACTATACACTATAGTTTACTCTAAAATAGTGTAGCACAAAATTTGTTAATTTTACAGTAGTAACCTAAACTCAATATCTTAATATAAGAGGAAATAAGGAATATAATAGATAATTAACCTCTTCGCTACTGGCGATTATTACAGTATTTTTAATTATTACTGAAATATTTCTTCTCTCGTTTGACTTCAGAGCGAGATTTTTGTTTTATTTTCATTAGCTCGAATCTTAGAATTCGAAACATATTATTCTTATATCGAAATTTCATTTATATTTGAGTATCATTAATAAAATGGGACAAAACTGATGTACCCATTTGGGTACTCAGGGACTGAAGAGGTTAATATATGCATTTTATACACTTATAAATAGTATTTTAGGTATTATTCAAATTGTCAAAAGTTAGGTAAATGTTATTTAATGAAATTAATTAAATTATAATAATAATTTTAATTGATATAACTGTACAATTATACATACATATGTGTTCATTGAAAAAAAAATAGTATAAATGTATTTCCATTTTATATATATAAAGTGTGACTTTTAAACTAATCCGTGCTCAATTAGATAATTATTTCATGGTTTAAAAAAACATAGAAATCATACTATCACATATTTTCTCACATTTTTGTTTCTGCCTGAATTAATATGTTTGTGTTGTTTTAATGGGAGCTTAACTTTGCGTTCGACGAAATAATTATTTTCATTTCAACTAATATTTTAAAGTCGCATATTTTTAAGTAGATAAAATTTTAAAATGCTTCTGATAAGTATGAGAAAAAATCCCTCATAAATTTTTAATGAATGTGTGCGATAACTGGACGTTCTCTAAAAATTATATACTATTACATTATTGCAGAAACGTCTATCAAATAACTTTTTTTTTTTTATAAAACTTTAATCTTTGTATAAGACTCTAAAGCTGCTAAAGATGTTTAAAAAAACTTTTTGTGAAGTTTTATTGTTGCTCTCAAAAGTTTTCCTTTAAACATCTTCTTTACAATCCATCTTTTTTGTAGTTGCATCTAAAAAACTGAACATAAAATACGTACTGGAATGGATTTTTAGTAGTTGTATAGATATCGATAAAAACGAAAGCATATAAAGCTCACCTTTTTATAAACACTTTACAAAGAAATTTGAAATAGTTTAAAAAGTTTTTCATTGTAAATATTAGAATTTTTTAAAAAGAAAATTAAAGTAGTTTTAACATACATAGGCTATGAATTTTAGTATTTTAGAAGCTTTTAAGTTTGTATGATCTAATTTGTAGAATATGTATTTATTAATACGGGTATAAATATAATTCCCTGTCATTCAGAGAAAAATTTGTAGTTTACTCTGAGAGTTTGGAGACAGAAACTACCAAGGTGGCCTAATGGATTTCCAACAGAGGGTGTGGTATATGAAGGTCGAACGTAAAAATTAGCATTTTAATTATTGAAAGGTGATATTCGAGGCCGTTTCCATTACAGAAATAAGTATTACCAGTATGTATATATTTATAAGGTTTCCGTTTAGCAATATTTTTCTCCTAGTAATTAATTATGTTTGTGTGTGTGTACGTGTTATAGTGAACGCACCACTAATGAATTTAAAGTGTATATATTCTAAAGCCAATGTATACTAAAGTGCTTTTATTGCGATTTCTGTACCATAATGTTGATGCATCCATTGATAAAACTTTTTAAAGACACGAGTCACTTATATATACAGCATAGATATCATGTAAAAGCCGATTTTAAATATATTTTTTAAATAAATAAATCATGTTACTCATTCACTTTGTTTAACCATACAATTAAATTTCTATTTGTTTTTATGGAATCACATTGCTTAACCTTGTAATTCTATTTCTATTTGTTTTTATGGGATCGTAGCCTTTATATAAGCGTTATATTAATTATGAAATTATCTAATACCAATTATTTTAAGATTTTTTTGCAACTCTGTTGTTAGAACTAATTAGAATACATTTTGTTTGTTTTCTTCGATGAGAAGTATTTAAACATCCGTTATGATAATCATTAATTTACTAAATGTGACATACTTTTTAGATTTCTATATTCAGTCTGTTATTCAATAAAATAAGGGTTTTTCCTTATTTCATGCGCGCAAAATTTTATACATTTTTTTTTCTTTCATAGATAGTTACCAAATTCCATCAATTTTTGTGTTTCGTATACTAAGAGATTACTACATGTAAATTATTTTGTTTTAGATGGCTTAAACTGCTTATAGATGCTTAAACCATTGCGTCATTAGAAAATTTGTATACTTTTAGATTCCTATACCAGAAATTTCTGCATCGAATGATGTCATATTATTTTATGATTTTTGTTAGCACAAATTTCTCATGCATACATTGTGCTGATCGCACACACATAGATTCAGTACTGATTGAAATTTTACGAAAACTGGAGATTATGATATCGTTTGTTAGTATGTTTTTTTCTGTCAGTTCTGCAATAAGTATCATAAAATTTATCCAAGTAACTAAGTTCTGAGAGTGAGTAGATAGTGAAATAAACGAAATGAACTTTGTAGATTTTGTTTCAACTTGGTTCACTCATTCAAAAACTATGGAAAAATTTTCTTTTACGTCATATTGTTTTTCTAAGCAAGTTAAGACGATACTTTTATTTAAAAAAATACACAAAATGCTTTACAGAAACATTTAATTGCTATTAACCCCTTGTGGTACGGTGGTATATCTATGAAACCACTTAATTTTTATTCCCAAACGCCACACTGGCTCGGAAGTTTGATTAAAAAAAATTCGGTTTATTGAATGTGTGAAATGTAGCTGTTTCTTATTTCTAAATAAAGTTGTTTTCAAATTCCGGTGTCAGCCTTTAATTTCAACATTTAAGCAATAAATTGCTTTGCGTCGCAAAAGGTTAAAAATTCACAGTTGGGTTTTTAAAAATTCTTTTAGTTATTGTAATTGTCAATTATTTAAACAACATTTATCTTCAATTAAAGCAGTAGTAAAAGCATATAATTTTCATTCATTCATGCTTCATTTCAAATAATTTTCAATTACTTTTCATTTAGATTTTTACCCTTCAGTATATGAATTACATATTAAAATAGAATATTTCAGTTATCTCAGAATAAAAGGAAAAGCTTTTTGAGATATAATGTTTATATAGCTTGTTTAAACATGTCCATACCCTATTCTAAATTATCTAGTTTTTGAGACGAATTTTTCCTTCTAAATCATTGTTCTGTTTTAATATCATTAGTTCTTAGACTATTATTTTATGTTATACATTGCTATTTCTTTGAGTTATTTTAGATAACTAATATAATCTTCTTAATTAATTAAAAAATCCAAAGTACCTTAAAGTTGCTGATAAATTTTAAAGTGGTTTCTTTTGTTGTAATTAGAAATGTTGTTATGAAATGCCAGACCAAAGTTAAGCGCTTCAAATATTAGAGAAATATACTCTATATTATTGTACCTAGAGTTTTAAGTCGACAATTTTATTTTTATGTACATTCTTTTGTCTTAATATCATTGATCCTTAGGGAGTTTGTTTATTCATTACTTTTATATTATTTTATTTAATTTATTCGCTTATTTCACATTTTTAGTTAATGTGTAAAACTTTAAAATATTGTAAGATCTGTATTGTAAGATCTGTATTGTATTGTAAGATCTTGAACTAATTTACATATTTATAAATGAAAATGTTACAATGAAATGTAAGGATAAAATGATCAAGAATTCTTTGCTTATTATGGGAAAATATCTAGATTTTTGGGAATTTCTACACCTCGTAAGCAAAATTGTTTTTAAAATCTATATCCACTTCAAGGATTTTACAATCGAATTTATTTCAAAAATATTTTATTAGTATAAAAAAGGAAACTCTATTGTCCTTTCATTAAAGCTGTTTATAGTGCTTTCACACCTCTTTTCTGAAAATATACAGAGGCGGTCAAAAGTTTCCGGCCAGCAAAAATTTTTCAGATAATTTGTAAGTATACCCATATGAAGAGGAATCTCAAAATAATACTTATATATTTTATTGACTTTATAGTTAAGAACTTACTTATAATGTATTGATATTTGCACGTTCTTCTATAGAAGAACGTGTAAATATCAATATATTTAATTTACAAAATTAAATATAAAGGAAAACGCATGTTCTCAAAAGTTTCCGGCCACCTTCACAAGTTTGTAAAAAAGTGGCATTATAATAGAAAATTACAGTGATCAACAGCATTTGCAATTAGTATTTTATCGTATTACTGTTTTATTAGCTTTAATAATAAGTACTGCGGCGCAGCAATGTGACATTCATACAATCAACGGTTAAAGATCATCTATGGTACGTTTTTTTCCACATTTTTTGCAATTTTGACGAAATTTCGTCTGAGTTGGAATATTTATTGTTCCGCAGACTTTTGCCAACTTCTTTAGCAAAGATTTTTTATTGGATTCACGTTGGTCGTTCGGCTGACCATTTCAAAAACGAAATTTTTTGTGCAAAATCCATTGCTTATCGAGGCTTGCATACATTATTTATGCCGTTATCATGTTAAGAAAAATAGTTGCAACAATTTTTTTTCTCTAATAAGGCAGAAAATGGTCTTGCAAGATATCCTGATACATTGTATCATTCACCTGGCGGTGGATTTCAAAAAACGGATATACACATTTTCAAGAAAATACTCCCCACGGCATAACGTGTCCGCCACCATGCTTCATTGTAAGAATAACATAGGTCGAATCATATGTTTTGTTGTTGGGTCATCGAATGTTGTGTCTGCCATCACTTCCAAAACTGTTTCAAATTCGATTGATGGAAAAATAGTACTTTTGTCCAGATTTCACTTGAACAGACTTCGTGTTTTTTGAAAAACGCCAGTTGGGTACGTTGATTTTTTTTTTACCTAGGAAAAGTTTTTTAAAACCGACTCTTCAAAAAAGTTTTGTATCACATCAGCATCATGGCACGGTAGACCAACTTATTACAGCAATATTTTCATTCCGTAAATCGTAGTATATTGCAACGGAATTTTCATGCGGATTATCAATTGTTTTTCTCCTGTTTATTCTGTCTACAGGGATAGTAATTTTCCGGGACCTCCCGGAACTCTGAAAGTCCTGAAGGCCATGGCCATCTTTATATAATTTTTAAATATCGTTTACAGTCAATTTACCGATTGATAACTTTGCCGCAATATCTCGAGAATAATGGCTTTTTACTGACAAACTAATCATTCATTTATGAACAATAATTGTTGAACTTTTCAATTTTGAATTTAAACTATGATATACACGTTGATTCATTCATAAACACACACAAAAAACACACTATCGATAGAAATAAAACTAAAGAATGATAAGTGGCCGGAAACTTTTGCACAATCGAACTTCGAATTCTATCCCTTTGCATGAAGCATGTTCCGTATTTAATCAAAATGATCACGTGGTCAGAGGTCATTCACATATTCCTAACTTTTGAAGCAATTGTGCTTCTTCTTTGCTGAAACCTTATTGTAAATAAAACGAGAAACTAACTGGCCGGAAACTTTTGACCGCCACTGTACTTATATGACGTGTTTAGAAACGAATTCAAATGCATGATTTCAATAGTTGTCTATTGTTTACTACATGGTGTTCAGAATTAAATTACACAAATTTAAAGATGTCTACGGACAAAACTACTGTTCATAAAGTTCAGAAATTTTTGAACAGCATAATAACGGTATATCAAATTGTTCAAGTTGGAAAAAAATGTTTCAAAATTTCCACATTGAAAAAACATTTTTAATAAATTACACATTTAATAATAACATAGTTCAGAACATTTATTTACAATATGTCCATAATTAAACAAACCTATTTTAAAGTTGCTTACAACAGGCGAAATAATTGTTCAGAATATTGAGAAATTTTGTAAATTAAACGGTAAAATTAAGGGGAATTTAAAAACGAATGAATAACTGACAATATTAAGATATTGAAAAACATTGAATATGTAGGAAAAATAACGTAGCTTATGAAGTCTATAAAGGAATCTAAAGATTTTAGTTAAGGAATAAATAATAGATATTATTATAATATTATTATAATAAATATAATTAGGAATGAAGGCTATCCCAGATTAAAAAAAAATAGTGAAAATCTTTCAAAAAGAATAAAATTATGCATAAAGGGCATAATGTTTTAATTGTGGGCAAAAAAAGACATCAGAGTACCATTAAACAATTTTGTAGCCATCGCTATTTTTTTAATGGTGTTTGATAAATATAATTTTTGTCTATAAGGGGGGGTAAAATCATTTTGATTGGTCTGGTGTTTTAAATAAAACAAAGTTTTTTTTCCAGTTTTCTCAAAATTAGACTTAGATGACTGAAGCTTTTTTTTGCATGAAGCGTTTCCAGTTTGTCGAATGTTATAACAATTTTTTACTATTATCAATTTTCTATTACTATTATGAATAACTGCATTTCTTTATACATCGTTTCATTTCAAAATGGAGTAATCTACCAAAATGAGGGAAATGGAAAATTTGAAATCACATTAATACATTTTAAAATAGTTGATCTTGCATATTTTGTGTTATTATAATGCAAATACATTCTACTTCAGTGTTGAAATATGATGCATTCTTAATTAAAGGTGTAATGCCTGAATCGGCATCAGCGCTCGTTAAATAAGGAACATGGAAATGTAGACGTTAAAAACTAAATTAGTAATAAAAGTTTCTGAAACATAAATACGCAACATAGAAATGTTTTTCAGATTCTGAATATCGAAGAATTAACGGAAATGTTATTATTACCTAAAAGCAAGCTAGTTATTATAAGAATTTTACAAATATATGGTTCAAGAAATTTCTTAAATTAAAGGTAATTTTGTATTTCATTCAGAAGTATTTTCAGAAAGACATAACTATGGTTTTCTTACACAAGACTTAGATAAGGAAAAATGTTATAATAATTGTTTATATCCAAAGGTTCAGAAAAATTAAATGTGTCTTAATTTTTTTTTTCAATTTTTAAAGTAAAATATGTTAATATTTAAATGTGTCTTTTAATGAAAACAATTTATTTCATGCTTTTAAGATGTTTCAAAATAAATTGTAATATAGGTTGAATAAAATATATATACATAATTTAAAAGCACTTCATTAAATTAAGAATTTTTATCAACATCGAATACAAAAGTTAATCAATTATCTTAGCGCATTTTATACAAAAAAACAGAATAAAAGCATGTAAGTAACTTTAATTTAACGTATGAAATCTAATTTTAAAACCGAATGCTTAGCAAGGAAGATCTAAAAGAACCATTTTAATCAGGATGATCGCGCACAATAACGGAAATGTAGTAAAATTAAAAACAGTATTCAAGATAAAAGATGCTGTATCGTATATCAGATTTTAAATAAAATCATTTAGTTTTAAGTTTTAAAACTGAATAATAGATGATAACATTGCAAATGACATGGAAATTAGTGCTGTCTCATCCTTTATTTAAGTATGAACTCAGGTAATTTCTTTTTACTCTATCTTAAATTTTCACATTATGGATTTTCAAAAAGCTGGTTTATTTAAAAGCACTCTCCTGTTCTATAAAATTGGTACCTTTGTGTGTGATAAATACCTGTACTTCAAAAAGATTAATAAAAAGGAAATCAAATGGAAAATTAGTATTAAAGATCGATATAATGCAATTTCCTGATTCGAAAATGATCTAAATCAACAGTTAAAGTTAGGGGGCGTGCATAAATGATGTCACGCGTTTTTTTTTTTTCATATTTCAGACTCTCCTCCCCCCTTTTGTCACAGTCACACTTACCTTTACTCTCTCCCCTTCTCTTGTCACATGTCAAACTATATTACTTAAACATATGCTTGCAGTTCAGAAACAAAGCATTACGTTTTAGATCACATTAAAAATTTAATTTTAAACTTGAACTCTCTGTTTTAATGACATTTGTGAGCTGAAAAATAAAAATGATTCGTATTTCGCATGAAATAAGGTTTACAATAATAATAATAATTAATAGAGCATAGTAATAAAATATTAATATGAAACAGCAATTGAAAACAGTAGTATTTTGGAATTTAAAATATAATTTAATATATTTGGCTTTAAATCTTATTATTGTGATCACAAAATAATTCAACTTAAAAATGACTTCATACTTCATAATTTAATCTACTGAATTCTAATGCTTTATTTTATCCGAAATGTGTGATGTCACATTTCTTCTTACTCCCTCCCACCCCCTTGTCACAAACTGCCATAATTTCATAAACCTCCCTCCCCCCCTTTCAAGCGCGACTTCATTTATAGACGAACACTTAGAAAATTAGTAAATTAAATCGGAAATTAAGAGATTGTTTTAAGAACTAATAATTTAACTCCCGTTTTATTAAAGGTTTTATAAAACAAATTTTGAATTTTATGAAATTTCCAAAAAAAACTCAAATTGAAAGACAGCAACAATGAATTAATATAGGAATTTATGTGCAGTTTAACTAAATTTTTAAAGCAATTTTTTATTTATGAAATTCCAAGAGTAGTAAAATAGAAGAAATATAATCATATTTCACTCAGTATATAACAAAAAAAATAATAATAAATACATGAATTTAAATTCAGTTTAATCAAAGATTAAAACAATATTATTTTAGGAAGTTACCAAGAAAAATTCTACAGAAGAAAAATAATCATATTTCACTCAAAGTAGAACAAAAAATCAATAAATACAGAAATTTAAGCCCAGTTTGGTTAAAGTTTATAAAAAAAAAAAAAAAAAAAAAAAAAAAAAAAAAAAAAACAATTTTTGAATTTTTTGAAGTTTTTAAGAATATTCAATTAAAGAAAAATATTAATATTTCACCCAGAATACAACATAATATAAGTAAATATAGGAATTTAAGTTAAGTTTAATTAAAGTAAATAAAAAAAAATGAACTTTTTGATGATTCTAAGAATGGTCGTATTTAAGAAAAATAACCACATATCACTCAGAAAGCAACAAAAAATGAATAAATGCAGTAATTTAAGTACTGTATAATTAAAGGTTTAAAAACAATTTTTGAATTTTATGACATTTCCAAGAATTGTCAATGGTAGAAAAAGAATCATATTTTACTCAGAATACAACAAAAAATCAATAAATACAGGAATTTAAGTCCAGTTGAATTAAAGATTACACTAGTTTACAGTACATCTGTTGCAGAAAAATTTTTTGCTGTTGCTGACTACGTATGATATGCTATTTTCAAAAATATAATTAGAATATTTTAATCAGCTCTAGTTTCTGAGTTTCAGCTATGTAGGTACTAAAAAAAAAAAAAAAAAACATGCATTTAATAAGAAAAACCTTTACTGAAAAAATAATTATTCATTGAGTTCTGAAAAATGTCGTTTTAAAGCTCTTCTCCGGTGTGTAGCCTTTAGAAAATGATGTATCAGAGACCAATAATAGTCAGACATTGTATTCGTATCCCAGAAACCCTGATAGAGCTCCTCCATAACGCGTAAGTCCTGATGTATACGCTCTCCATGTTCTTCGCTCATATCTCCTAAATTTTCCGGTCTATGGAGGAAGTGGAGCTTTATGCTCATATTCCACCCCGTATTTTTTAATTGTAGCAGAAGGTCTTCTACAAGTTCAATATAATTTTCAGATTTTTTATTTCCGAGAAATTTCTGCATCACAGAGACGAAAGCTGTCCAAGCCTTTAGTTCTAACTCAGTCATAGAATTTCTAAATTGAGAATCTTTCCTAAGTTTTCTGATTGCACTGAGAAAAAAATATGGTTCTGGCGTATAGAATCTAAGTAATGACTCTAGAAAAAATAGTTCCATGTCATTCTTATAAATTTTAGTTTCATTTCTTAAAACGTTCCAGAGTCTCTTACTAGATTTCAAAAGCGTTTTCCTATATTTTTGTTGTAAAATTTATCTAAAAATCTCTTTAAATAGATGCGAACACAAGAGATTTGATTTAGTAACTAGAATTATAGCTTAAGAAACCATTCCTAAAATCAAGCTATAATTTCTCGCTACTGAAACGGTTCAATGTCGTTTCGTCTCCTAGAAAACAAGAGACTAGAAATGTCAAGTTATTTCGCCTATTCAGCTTAGTTGTTTACCCTACTCGCATAGTTTGGACATCTATATTTCTAGTTTAGAGATTCAGAAAGTGACTAACTATTCATTCTAGGTGAAGGCGGCATATTTTTTTTCTCAGTGTGGGGTTGATCAAAAATACCGGTTTTAATCTTTTCCATAGTGAGCTGAGAAATTTTTTGGCAAATGTAAAAAAAAAAAAAAAAAAAAAAAAAAAAAAAAAAAACAGTTTTCGTCTTTATGTACTGATTTTACAAACTGTTTTATGATGCCCAGTTTTATATGTAACGGTAGAAGGATAATTTTCTCACGAGCTACTAATGAATTGTGGACTATATGTGTTTTCCAAGCTCCTATTTTCTCTCAAGGGCCAGTTTTTTCTTACCCAATGCTCTTGTTTAAATCAACTGTCTCAAAGACATATAAAACAGGGAAACTTGGTATAACCACTTTGTTGACCGAGAAGAATATTGACCATTTTTAAATCCATTTTTAATTTGCCACTTATGGTCATTGTATTTTATTTTGTTCAAGACTAGCGAAATGTTACAATATTCTTCATTTAACTTTGTACTGTGGGCAATAGGTACCTCAGCATATTTATTTCCATTATGTAATAGAATACATTTTAGGCTAAATTTTGAGTTGTCAATGAATAAACTCCAGTCGTTTGGTTCGTATTGTTTCAAGCTCATTCAAGCATCAACAAGTTTTTGATATCTGAACAAAAGGTAATACCATTTTCATATGAAAAATAACACCGTAATTCTGTATATATTTTACGATAAAAACTTATTTTAGTATCTGAGGAAAGAATTTGTTTTCTTTTAGTCTTATGCTAACAATTCTGAAGCTAGTTTAGAAAGATTTAAATCTCTTACAAGATCATCTAACTCATTTTGGGAAAGCATTTTGGCTCAATTGACATACCATTAAAATCAGCATTATTTTGTGATGAGCTTGGTCTTTCAATATCTTGTTCTAATGGTTGAGATATATTTTTATGCCTGAAGAGTCAGGTGAATGCAGAATTGGACGTTTTAATTGGACGAAATCAACTAGTACTTGGGTACTGCCATTTAGCTCGATTTTCAGTATTTAAATCGATTACGTTCATGCTACAAAAATAGCTGTATTCAAGGTGATTTCGTGGTTTTCGCCAAATAGTCGATGTTCCAAATTTAAAGGCACTTATTTTACCACTTTTCTATAATCCTAAATATTCCACACACGTTTTGCAAACACAATTGGGAGCCCAAGACTTCTCATTTTTATCCAAGAGCATCCCAAAATACTCAAAATAGATATTTTTCACAAACTCTGTCATAACTTCTCTACAATTGTTAAACACATATTCTCTGCATATTTAGCGAAAATGATCCGGATTGTTTAAACTACATATCCTTGAATTACTCATGACACAAAAACTTGAGAAACTTATCTTAACACAGTAAAATACGCTTGTTATCGATTAATATATATACTTAACTAATAAAAATAAAAACAAATTAACTCAAGCTGCTCAAAAAAGTTTCCGATTAGATTAAAAAAAAAAAACAAGTCACAAGTGAACATTATCAACTACAGAATTCGCAGCAACAGACAAAAAGTTTAATTTTGTAAACTAGTATTATGCTTTAGAATTTTATAAAGTTCCCAGGAATATTCGAATTAAAAAAAAACTAATCATATTTCACTCAGAATGCAACAAAATACGTGAATTTAAGTTCAGTTAAATTAAATGTAAAAAATAAATAAAATAAAATAAAATTTTTGTTCAAAAAATACTATTAAAAATATTAAAAATATTAAATATTAAAAATAAAAAATTACTTTGCTAAACTTTTTTTAATGCATAAAGTAAAATGTTTTTAATGCATAAAGTTATTTTCATGAAGTAAAATAATAATAACATTTAAATCCTCACTAATGACGGCCATAAACACCATTATAATTATATATGGCCGTATAATGACAGTCATATATAATTATAATGATGGAAAACGTTTTGAATGGAAAACATAATGATGGAAAATGATTTTTAATGTATTTTAAATAAATTTATGTTCTATGCATGCACTTGAATATAACTTTAGTACATTTATTTGCGCTTTTTATGTTAATTCTTACTATTTAACCCTTTGTCAGACGTTGTTCCAAAAAGAACACTTAATTCATAATGTACTGTCACCAAGAATATTCAAAGAGGCGAAAAAAAAAATCTTCTAAATTTATTTGTAAATTTGCCCATCCAAGGCTGAGAGGTTCTGCTCTCGAAAATGGTAGACGGGTGGTGCTGAGTTCGAACCCTATCTCACAAAGGTAGAATCGTTTTCCGTGATTTTCATCGAGTCTTATATTTCCATGCATAAATAAGAGTTAGGTTCCTTTAGGAAGGCCCCCACGGAGGACATTCCCCCCCCCCCCTTAAGGCGTGTGTCTTTCACGTTAAAAATTGCCATAATTGTTCGTCATAAACACAACCAACCAATTTTGTAGATTCTGGTGTCAACCTGTCATTTTATCATTTTACAAATAGAATTATTCAGCGCCGGAAGTGGTTAACTGAAGGCAAACTTAATACGAATGTTTAATCTTTATTTATTAATAGTACTGTGATTATATTTCCTGAGTACTTCTCTAACTCCTGTATTCTCATTAAGAAAAAAAAATAGGTTGATATTTAGCCGAAGATGTTTAGCTTGAAATAAAGTACAAAGTATTTATTCTTTGATTAACTTATATAATATAAATTTTACCACTGAGCACCCCATTTATAATTCATATCTATAATTTTAAACATTGCTATAAAATGTAAGGATAAAAAATGATATTATAATACTTCTTTGTTTAAATATTATTAAATATGTCTGTAAAAAAATCTGCAGAAGCTAAACAGTTATATTAAACAAATGGGGGGGGGGGGGAATGCATAGAAAATGAATAGAAAAAAAATTATATAATCCAATCTTGCGTACTATATTGGATGTTGCGGCACGCATTTTGTCCAATAATATGAAACTTATTTTAAATTTTGCTCAATTAAAGTTCATTTAACGTAAAGACTTTTAAATTTTTTTCCTCAATATTGTCTGTATGAAACTTGTCAAAAGGATAATTTTTTACACCTGAATTTATTCTAATTAACATCATAATATTTTTTATTATTTATAAATGTTGAATGTATGAAATATCTCTGTTATAACCTAAAGGGCTGTAAAATAATTAAATTATGTTTGATAAAGCAAAATCTTACTCTTATTCCAGAACCTTCAGTGAATAATTATTTAAATTGAAAAAATACAATTTTACAGGATAGTAAAAATAATTTAAACACTTCTTGCATTTTAAATGCAACAAATTCTTTTCTCTTTTTATTTAATAAACGATGTGGTAATATTATGGTTAGAATTAATTTTTTTTTCGCCATGTGCAACTTTTTCTTAACCATATCTTCAATTTTTAAGTAGATAAATTAGTTTCAACAGCACTTCTAATAGCTACTTATGCAAAGAATCCCTGACTATTTAATTTTTTTAGTGTGATTGGAATAAAAAGCGCGAAATGATATTTTTAAAAGTATATACTTAAAAAAAAATTTTTAAATAGGAAAACCAATTAGAATACTAATTTCTGTATGGTTTTGTTACTTTATGCTTCCGGAGGAAAAATATATTATGTAAAATGTTCCCGGGTACATTTTGCTTTTATTATGTATACACAGCATATTTTATCTTTTATTTCTCTAAAATGTTTGTTGATTTTATTAGAACTGGCGTTTTATATACTTTTTTTAGAGACTATAAAATTTATTTTAGAATTAATTATGTAAATTATTTAAAAAAATCTTACTGTAGATTAGAAGTTATTCAAAGTATTTTTATTATCAGACACGGATGAAATAAATTACATTTGTTATTGTGCAAATGTAATAGAAAAAAAAATAAAATACTCATTTCTAATTTAAAGATATTCATTTCAATTTGCCTGCTCATAAACAAATAAATATTATAAGAATTGAAAATATCACAAATTGTAACTAAAAACATAGCTGCCAACTTTTATGCATTTTTGATACCACTAAAATTGTACAGAGATTTTCCATCTATTTAATCACCAAGTCTTTGACGATTAAATAACACAATATTTACTAGAAAATTTTTGTGGTAGGAAAAATGCGTAAAAGTTGGCAGCTATGCTAAAAATCTTTATAGATTCATTTATTACATTATGAAACCGATTAAAAAATTAAAGTCAGTTCTGTCAAGTCAGTATTTTTAAGTTGGTACTTTTAAGTGAGCGATCTATATAATAAGTTATAAGATAATATAACTCCAGGATTATAAAAAATCATATCACGATAACAGTATGAATTTTATCAGATGACTCATGAAATTTCACCCACAGAAGTTAGTTTTTTTTTTAATTTCTAGGTAGCGCTGCACATTCATTAACCTTCAAGTAACATAGTAGACAACAAAAATGCACAGTGTATTATCTGTCTTTAAGAAACTGAATCTATTGACATTGTACAGGCGTGGTTAACAAAAGTAAACAGCCCCTAATAACTCTGAAAAAAAATTGTAGAATTAATTTACTGGTACGAAACAATTGGAAATAAAATCTATTTTTAAATGATGCATATAAAGTTTGCTTAGAGAGCCATCAACACGTTAAAACGAACACTACCTTGATTTATCTGAATATCAGTACCCAGTTCTGCGAGTGCATTATTAGAGTTCATAAGACTCTAGAACCTCCGATTAGCCTAAAAACAAATTTTCATGCATGTTATAAAATTATTTTTCACAGATTCGGAAATTTTAAAATTACATTGCTAACTATGGAAAAACTGGCATTTATAGGGACATGAAAACACATTATTGAAGCAATTTTTATATTTTAATGACAATATTCTATTTCATTAAGAATACATAAAAAAGCATTACTCTTGTTCTTCAACTATATAAATTGCAAATCAATATATATTAATCGTTTATATCTATAGGTTTGCAAAATCTAAATTTTCCTTACATATTTTTATAATTGGTAAATTAAGTTTTACTAACTCTTAAATGTTGCTGTTTATGGTATTTTTAAGATGTTTTAAGATTTTTAATTCAGATATATATACAGTTCAAAAACAGTTACTTATTTAAAGAATGTTTAAACAAATTTGAGTATATTAACTAGTTATCTCTAGCATAATACAAGAAAAGCAAGATGAAGATTTGTGAATAACTTTAATTTAACAGATAAAATCTATTTTTTAATGGAATGCTTAGAGTAGAAAACCTAATGTTAAGAAAATATAAAATATAAAAATATAACATTATAAATAACTATTAAAAGCGGGTATGATCACGCACAATAAAGGGAATTAAGAACAGCATTATTAATAAAAGAGTCTTCTATCGTATATCAGATTTTAAATAAAGTAATTTAGTTTTAAATTTCACAGTAGAATAATAGAATATATCATTGAAAATGACATTGTAAAGGCTGCAGCTTAATCCTTTATTTAATTAAGAACTCCCGTTATTTCTTTTAAGTCAGCTTAAATTTTCGCAAAGTTGATTTATCTAAAAGTACCCTAATGAATTGCAGAATTAGTACATGTATGTGAAATAAATGTCTCTATTTTAGAAAGAATAGTAAAAAGTAATTCAAATGGAAAACTATATTTAAATGTGAATTTAACGTAAACATTTGATGTGAAAATGATTGTACGAATTAAAGCTAAAGTTAGATAATTGTAAATTAAATCAAAAGTTGTAAGGTTATTAACAATATAAATCCAATTTAATTAAAGATAAATAAATAAATATATACAATTTGATGTCCTATGGTAAAAACACCAAAATGTGTAATAACGTCAAGTTATGATATTTTTTGTAATTATATAAGAATCCAGGAGATGGCAACTATAGGTTCTACGAGAAAGACTCTGACCCATCACAAATAATCACAAAAAATAGATATATTTTTAATTTGTAGAGCTTATAAGTTTAAAAAACACATAAGACCACTTTAAAATTTAGAACTTTAATAGGAAATACTTTGATTATTACGTAAATTTGTAGTGTATTTTGTATACTTTCAAAATGTTGTAGATGATGTTCGGGAGGTAATTTGTAGTTTACATACTGCGCATGAAATATTATTTCATTCATATTAATCCCACTCTCTGACGTTATTATTTCGGTTGATTCTTTTCAGTATTGAAAAAAAATCCTGGAATGTTTTATTTTTTATTTTATGAACGAGAGAGAATTGTTTTCATTCTTGAAAACCATAAAGGATAAAGAGAAATTTGTAATTTCTAAATGTTTCTAATTTTTTCATGTCATAAGAGTAAAACACAAAATAATTATTACTCCAAACTGATTTCGTATGAAATAGTAAGTAAGATAAATTTGTCGATTTCTATGGCTGTAGATTTTGTATTCTTAGAATTGGGTAACTTACATATTTCATTACAGTTTTGTTTTCATAGTGTTATTACCCGCATAAGGGGTAGTATTATTTAAAAAAATTCCCACCATTGCATTTTATGAATACATATTTGCTAAATATTTGTAATTAAATACATAGTAAATTAGTTTCTCTGTCAAATCCTATTCTCTTAGAGATTTTCAAAAAATAAATTTTAAAACTAAATCACTTGGCCCAATCTTTCACTGAAAACTTGATATCCAATTTTAACCCTTTCGGGACTGGTGTACTATTGATAATACACGACTTTTCATCGAGTATTATTTTGCTTTAAGAATTACTTTTATTATTTCTACATATAGAAGGGAAAATGTATGCATATGTCTTTCTTGTTACGATTTCATTTATCTTTTGGCACTTTGTAATAGTAATAGTAATAACAGTTTGCTTAACCTCTTGACTGCTCAACAAAAGGGTAAAATTGTAATGCTGTTTTCTTTGTAATTAAGGAAAAATATTAAAAAAAGATGTATTTTTCTTCCAACCTCACACAAAATATGTTATTACGTATAGGTGTATAATCTTTGAGCGTATTAATCCTAACTTAATTTTTCAAAACTGGGTTTTATTTGTAGAATTGTATTAATTTAAATATTGCTTATGTTGCAGTGAAACCTGCAGCTTAGAATGCGAAAAAATCCGGTCGCGGCAGTCAGGAGGTTAATTATGTTTGCACCGCTAATTATTTTTTATTTTATATTTGTATTTCACTCTTTAAATATAAAAAATAGGTTACTTTTCTGAACGATTCTTGTCTGGTAAAATGCAAAAAACCTTAGAAAGTTGTAATATTTCTTAAGCTCTGTTGTAATACGATATTTTAAAAACGTTTTCAAAAACTCTTCCGTAACATATTTTCATATAAATAGGAATCGAAGAGTACACAAAATAAATACTTTTGTTAGATTTTAGACAAAGAGATAATCTTTAAACTTCAGTAGGTCTATTTGGATAGCAACAATTAACATTATTAATGTAAAAGTAGTTTTGTTCTCAAAATAAAAACAAATTCGGACCCGAAATGATTCTGTTGCACAATCTGATAAACTGGTTGTTTTACTTGAATAGATTCGAAATAAATAGAAATTTGTTTTTCAGCCAATATGTGGCATGATATGCATTGCTTTTACCACTTCTTTCCAAAAACAAGATATAACCAATCTACAATCAATCAACCTTTAAATAAATTAACGTAATATAAATGCATAGTAGTTTAAAATAAAACATTGTAATCTTGAAATTTTCTCAAGAAGATAAACATAAAGTCATTTTAACTTTTATAGAATAAAACGCCTATTGATGATAAATAAGAAGCCTTAAGGCCTATGTCCCTGCCCGCGAAGTAGTTCACGAGCTTATGCTATTCCTATGAGGAGGCATTTTTCTAATAACTCTTTCGCATTTTGATTTATTTATTTATTTATTTTTTTGCATTGGATAGCCGAGTTTCCTCTCAAGAGCGCTCTTTGGCTACTTTTTCGATTTTGATAGCAGATATTTTTATAAGTTTAGTTTCTCTTTCACAACCGGTTTAGAAAGTTAAAGTAACCTGATAAAAACAGCTGCGACCAAAATCGTAAAAGAAACCAAGGAGCGCTCTTGAGAGGGACCTCGGCTATCCAATGAAAAAAAAAAAAAAAAAAAAATACGTGTGCCACTCGGGGACTGCCGCGATAAAGCTATTGCATAGCACTTTTTATCAACTTATGCAAAAATACCGCGTCAATGTCTGCCGAAGTCTACCGAAGGATACCGTGCCGAAGTCTGCCGAACTGAAACGACGTTAGCCGGAGTGTTAGGATTTTTTCTCGTTACAGAATTTCTAGATTCGGTCGCCGCGCTCAAAGCCCATGATAAAAGCTATGCTATAGCTTAAAAAATTACCAAACAAAATTTGGTCGCGCTAAGAAAATTAGATCGCGAGTTATAAACATTTTAAATTTTTCGACCCTCACGGTGGGGGGGGGTCTCCTGTCACCAAAATTTAACACTGTCTCATAATAAATTACCAAACAAAATTTGGCCGCGCTAATAAAAGTAGATCGCTAGTTATAAGCATTTTAAATTTTTCGACCCTCACCATGGGGGTCTCCTGTCACCAAAAAATAACACTGCCTCATAATAAATTAACAAACAAAATTTCGCCGTACTACACAAATTAGATCGCGAGTTATAAGCATTTTAAAATTTTTTACCCTCATCTTGGGGGGTCTCCTGTCACCAAAAATTAACACTGTCTCATAATAAATTACCAAGCAAAATTTGGCCGCGCTACGAAAATTAGATCGCGAGTTATAAGCATTTTAAATTTTCGACCCTCACCATGGGGGTCTCCTGTCCCCAAAAATTAACAATGTCTCATAATAAATTACCAAACAAAATTTGGCCGCGCTACGAAAAGTAGATCGCGAGTTATAAGCATTTTAAATTTTTCTACCCTCACGGTGGGGGGTCTCCCGTCACCAAAAATTAACAATATCTCATAATAAATTACCAAACAAAATTTGGCCGCGCTACGAAAATTAGATCGTGAGTTATAAGCATTTATACTTTTTCGATCCTCCCCGTGTGGGGGGCTCCCGTCACTAAAAAGTAACATTATCATAAAAAATTACCAAACAAAATTTGGCCGCGCTACGAAAATTAGATCGTGAGTTATAAGCATTTTAAATTTTTCGACCCTCAGCGTGGGGGTCTCCTGTCACCCAAAATTAATACTGTCTCATGATAAATTACCAAACAATATTTGGCCGCGCTACGAAAATTAGATCGCGAGTTATAAGCATTTTAAATTTTTCGACCCTCACCATGGGGGTCTCCTGTCACTAAAAATTAACACTGCCTCATAATAAATTACCAAACAATATTTGGCTGTGCCACGAAATTTAGATCGCGAGTTATAAGCATTTTAAATTTTTCAACCCTCACGGTGGGGGGGGGGTGTCTCCTGTCACCAAAAATTAACACTGTCTCATAATAAATTACCAAACAATATTTGGCCGTGCTACGAAAATTAGATCGCGAGTTATAAGCATTTTAAATTTTTCGACCCTCTCCATGGGGGTTTTCTGTCACCAAAAATTAACACTGCCTCATAATAAATTACCAAACAATATTTGGCTGTGCCACGAAATTTAGATCGCGAGTTATAAGCATTTTAAATTTTTCGACCCTCACCATGAGGGTCTCCTGTCACCAAAAATTAACAATATCTCATAATAAATTACCAAACAATATTTGGCCGCGCTACGAAAATTAGATCGCTAGTTATAAGCATTTTAAATTTTTCGACCCTCACCGTGGGGGGGTCTCCTGTCGCCAGAATTTAACACTGCCTCATACTAAATTACCAAACAAAATTTGGCCGCGCTACAAAGTTAGATCGCGAGTTATAAGCATTTTAAATTTTTCGACCCTCACCGTGGGGGGTCTCCTGTCATCAAAAATTAACTCTGTCTCATAATAAATTACCAAACAAAATTTTGCCAAGCTACCAAAATTAGATCTCGAGTTATAAGCATTTTAAATTTTTCGACCCTCACCGTGGGAAAGTCTCCTGACCCCAAAAATTAACACTGCCTCATAATAAATTACCTAACAAAATTTGGCCGCGCTACGAAAATTAGATCGCGAGTTATAAGCATTTTAAATTTTTCGACCCTCACCATGGGGGCCTCCTGTCACCAAAAATTAACACTGCCTCATAATAAATTAACAAACAATATTTGGCCGCACTACGAAATTTAGATCGCGAGTTATAAGCATTTTAAATATTTCGACCCTCACGGTGGGGGGTCTCCTGTCACCAAAAATTAATAATGTCTCATAATAAATTACTAAACAAAATTTGGCCGCGCTACGATAATTAGATCGTGAGTTATAAGCATTTATAATTTTTCGATCCTCACCGTGTGGGGGACTCCTGTCACCAAAAAGTAACATTATCATAATAAATTACCAAACAAAATTTGACCGCGCTGCGAAAATTAGATCGCGAGTTATAAGCATTTTAAATTTTTCGTCCCTCACCATGGGGGTTTCCTGTCACCAAAAATTAACAATGTCTCATAATAAATTACCAAACAATATTTGGCTGTGCTACGAAATTTAGATCGCGAGTTATAAGCATTTAAATTTTTCGACTCTCACGGTGGGGGGGGGGGGGGGTCTCCTGTCACCAAAAATTAACACTGTCTCATAATAAATTACCAAACAATATTTGGCCGCGCTACGAAAATTAGATCGCGAGTTATAAGCATTTTAAATTTTTCGACCCTCTCCATGGGGGTTTCCTGTCACCAAAAATTAACAATGTCTCATAATAAATTACCAAACAATATTTGGCCGCGCTTCGAAAAGTAGATCGCGAGTTATAAGCATTTTAAATCTTCGACCCTCACGGTGTGGGGTCTACTGTCACCAAGAATTAACACTGCCTCATAATAATTTAACAAACAAAATTGTGCCGTGCTACAAAAATTAGATCGCGAGTTATAAGCATTTTAAATTTTTCGACCCTCATCTTGGGGGGTCTCCTGTCACCAAAAATTAACACTGTCTCATAAAAAATTACCAAGCAAAATTTGGCCGCGCTACGAAAATTAGACCGCGAGTTATAAGCATTTTAAATTTTTCGAGCCTCACCGTGGGGGTCTCCTGTCACCAAAAATTAACAATGTCTCATAATAAATTACCAAACAATATTTGGCCGCGCTATGAAATTTAGATCGCGAGTTATAAGCATTTTAAATTTTTCGACCCTCACGGTGGGGGGGTCTCCTGTCACCAAAAATTAACACTGTCTAATAATAAATTACCAAACAAAATTTGGCCGCGCTACGAAAAGTAGATCTCGAGTTATAAGCATTTTAAATGTTTCGACCTTCACCGTGGGGGGTCTCCTGTCGCCAAAAATTAACACTGCCTCATACTAAATTACCAAACAAAATTTGGCCGCGCTACAAAGTTAGATCGCGAGTTATAAGCATTTTAAATTTTTCGACCCTCACCGTGGGGTATCTCCTGTCACCAAAAATTAACACTGTCTCATAATAAATTACCAAACAAAATTTTGCCAAGCTACCAAAATTAGATCGCGAGTTATAAGCATTTTAAATTTTTCGACCCTCACCGTGGGGTGTCTCCTGTCACAGAAAATTAACAATTTCTCATAATAAATTACCAAACAAAATTTGGCTGCGCTACTAGAATTAGATAGCGAGTTATAAGCATTTTAGATTTTCGACCCTCATCATGGGGGTCTCTTGTCACTAAAAATTAACACTGCCTCATTTTAAATTGCCAAACAAAATTTGGCTGCGCTACGAAACTTAGATCGCGAATTATAAGCATTTTAAATTTTTCGACCCTCACCGTGAGGGGGTCTCCTGTCACCAAAAATTAACACTGTCTCATAACAAATTACCAAACAAATTTGGCCGCGCTATGAAAATTAGATCATAAGAAACATAAGTTTGAGATTTGATATCCTAATATCTGAAAAATACCGCGTCAATGTCTGCCGAAGGATACCGTGCCGAAGTTTGCCGAGCTGAAACGACGTTAGCCGAGTGTTAGGTTTTTTCGTTACCGATGTGTTAGGATTTTTCGCGTTACGGAAATTTTGGATTCGGTCGCCGCGCTCAAAGCCCGTGATAGAAGCTATGCAATAGCTTAAAAAAATATTTAAAAATATCAAAATGCGAAAAAGTTATTAGAAAAATGCTTCCCAATAGGAATAGCATTAGCTCGCGAGCGTCGTCGCGGGCAGGGACAGGGGCCTTAAGAATTGGATATAACAATTTTAGAAATTCTCAACGGCTCATATAGGAATGCCTACTGAATTGCTAAATATCTAATTGAGTGATACTGGAAGGAGTAGAATTTAAAATATAGACACAACAACCTGCAAAATGTCAAACGGTCGGCTTGTTTTTTGTAGCGACACGGTTATTTATTTTTTTTAACGGTTTTTGCAGGTAGGTGACTGCTGGCGGGAAAAATAGGTACCTTTTCATCGAATACGGTTGAGTGCCATATCTTCTGAGTCTTAGTGTGTTCTCCCTCGATCTATTATAAAGAAACCGCATAAGGAACCTACAGAAAAGGAAAACATCTTTTTCAAAAATTCAGATGACCGGGACAAAATAAACATGTGCCTGCAGCTTAAGACTGTGAGCACACATAACTACTTTTCGAGGTTAGAAAAATGTGTTAAATGTTGGCGTGTTTAATGTTGTAATGACCTTTCTACTTCAGTCCAATTGTAGGGCAGAGACATCTCCCTTAAATATGGTTGAGATGGTTATCTTCCGAACCATTGAAATATCCTCGTTTTCTATTGTCAGTAAACCACAGAAGGGAAGAGAACAAAGGACTTCCTGGAACTCAGTTGAATTTGGGAAAAATGCACGCGTGCTTGGAGCTTTAAATCCAATGGGGATAATAAAAATGTTACCACAGAAAGAAATTAATGTTTGAAACAAGTCACTTATCCCTCTGGAAGCCAAGGAAAAGAGCAAACCTGTAAAGTTCTATTCCCTTAAATATGTTCTGAAAGGTTGAAAAAAGTTGATATGTATATATATATATACATATACAGTTGGACCCCGCTAATTCGGACTCCGTTAATCCGGATCGGTTTGGTCATTTTTTTTTTCAAGTTTGACAAGCGATTGGCTAATTTCGATAACATTAACTTGTTTCATCGTCGTATTCGGAATTAAAAAAAAACTCTTTCTGAAATATTTTAGACAGAATTAAACAAAGTAAACATTTTTACTGTCTGTAAATATTCAATAAGTTTAGCATAGAGGTGATTTTTTCTAAGTATGTTTTATTTTATTTAATTTTTTTAAAATTCTCCGGATAATTCAGATTTTCGATAATCCGATTTGGGTCCGGTCTCAATTAATCCGAATTATCGGGGTTTTACTGTATATATATATAACTATTATACAATACTACAATACTTATTTTATATAAAATACAAACTATTGATTATTTGTGAGACATAACCAATCTTAATTTTCCCAGTGAGATCTCTAGGCTTAATTCACATTTCAAACTTAAATATTATTATGAAAAAAAAGAGAACAATGGTATAACATAATTCCTTGCATATGTATATTGTTTAACAGGTGTACAAAAATACATAGAAATTCAACAGTTGAACTCGGAGAAAAATAGTGCTTTTTATTAAAAATTATTTGTACAGTCCATTCTTGTCTATTAAATTTATAATTCTATATAGTAGATATCCTTTCTAATGATACAAATCTTATTTTAGATTTAATTAATCAAAAATTTATTTAAGGTACAATTTTGTTTTTAAATTTTCTGCACATTGATTATATGCAACTAATCAAAAAGAAATTTTACGTCATCAATTATTCTAATTAAACTTACATTTCTTTTTCTTTTAAAATGTATAGTGTTAAAAGTTTGAGGCATATGCTCTTAAATTGCCCTAGGGATATAATCTAATTAAATGATTTTTAAAAATGTAAAGACTTGTTTCTAATGTTTACAGTAGTTTTGTAATATAGCAGTAAAAGTGTTTATTTAAATTGAAATGTTACAAATTTACTAGAAAGTAAAACTAAACTAAACTAAACTGAAATAAAATAAGATTAAATAAACGCCTCTGGCATTTTATAAGTTAGTATTAGTTTTAACTTTTTGTTTAATTCATGAAAAAGAGATGTTATAATTAATTTTTTTCTCTTCTGAAATACTTTTTCTTTATCTTATCTTCAATTTTTAGATACATAAATTAAATTAGTTTCATCAACAACCCTTAAAATATACACTTATGGAAAGAAGCATTGAATACTTGTAAAAAGTACTTTAAATATGATTGCTGTAAAAAGTGCAAATTAATATTTCTACAAGTAATATGTACGCATTCAAAAATATATTTACAATGAAAAAAGTCATAAAATATTCATTTCCGGAGGCATTGTTACTTATGTTTCCACGGAAAAGATCTTATATGTAAAAAAGTTACCGGATATATTTTGATTATATTATGTATGTAACATTTATTTCTTTCTTCTATTTTTCTGATATATTTGCTAAGTTTATGAGAAATGACTTTATGGAAGTGTTTCAGAGCTTGTGAAATTCATTTTAAAATTAATTATGCAAAATATTTCAACATTATTAACGTAGATTGGAGCATATTCAAATATATTTTTTTATGATTAAATACGTATTAAATAAATTATTTTTACTTATGAGTAATAAATAAAAAAGTTATTTTTGCCTACTAAAGAATAAATGGATTTTACAATAAATGAGATAGCATATGTTGTTTCAAAATATTTATGGCTTTATTTATTATATAATCTAAAAATGAGCAAGAAAAATGTATATTTTCAAGTGAAATAATCTACAGAATGAATAAGCTATTTCGTTATTAATTTATTATTGTCAATAAAATTTTATATTTATTTCGTATTTTAAATGGTTGAAATCATAAAATTCCTTTTATTTTAATGAAATTGTTATTTGGCAATGAAAACTTCAAGTATTTGAGGGTTCTGCAGAAATTTAAAATTCTGTAATTGTAATGAAACGTTAATTCAATAATTAATTTATGGATTTTAGTATAGAAAATATAAAATTATAATAATTGAATTATCATTTTTAATGTTAATTTTTTATTTGAAGACTAAAACTTCGAATAACGTACAATTTGCAAATATAAAAAGGATATCATGATATAATCTGATGAAAAAAAATTAGAACACATTTATGAATCTAATTCCAGAAAATTGAAAATATTGTCAAGCATCTGTTAAGATAATATTACTTAAATGACGCACAGAAAAAAAAATAGTCTTAAAGATATGAATGAAGTTACATTTTTTTTTTACTACTTGGCAGATTTATAATCTTTATAATAAACTTTTGATGAAAGAACTATGCGGGGAAAAAAAAGAATTTTTTTTAATGGAAAGTTGCTTCAAATATGACTGCAAAAGTGCAATTGTTGTTTGAGTGTCAAAAATCAAGTCCGGTTTTTTATATAGCATTTTTTTTCTTAAAAAAATAAAATGAAAAAGAAAGAGGAATAGAAACAAGTTATAAATGTCTGAACCTACGTTTCAGCAGAAACATTTTATTTAGTTAAAATTGGATTACAATACCACTTAGTAAAAAATAAAAAAAAATTCGGATGGAAAATATAAATTGTATTAGACTGAAATACGGTAACACAAATAAATAACTCATCGAGTTCATGGCTGAAACTCCAGATTTAATTAAATTGGAATTCGCATATTAACCCGAAATCGGTCTGCCAAGCCCTATCTGTTACATATTATTTGTGATAACATGCAAATTCCGCGAATAAGTCCTCATCTATTTTTGCAAAAACAGTAAAAGAAGTGAAAGATAGGTAAGATTGACTTCCTTTCATATTCTTTTATATCAGGACAGTCCGTCAATAGCATCATTTTGAAGTATCCATTTGTCGTATGCACTTGCTAAAACGTAAAGTTTTTCATTTAATGAAGACACAAAACAGTACACCGTTTGAAAAAAGAATATTATATTAAACTTGATTAAATATTTACGGAGCACTCATAAAAAGCTCCTTTCTGTGTTGTTACATTTTCATATCTGTGAAATATACAAGAAAAATATTATTATCAACATCGAAATACAGATTTATGAGTTACTAGTTTGTAATATGTAAAACAGTTGTTGAAATATTTATTATAACAAATAAATTATTCTTAATAATGTTTTTGACAGTTTTCCTTTCATTTAAGTATTATAAATCACATTAATGATTTGCAGATTAAAATTCTATAAATATGTAATGATTTGTTTATGTTATGCCTTTCAGTTTTGATCATAAATGAAATTGTTCTTAATTTATTGCTTCTTTCTTGATTGCTGTTTAAAATTTATGATGATGGATGAAATTAATTTAAAAGCTTGATTTATTCTTTTCTGAATCTTCATCGAGAGTTTAGTTGCATAACATCTTTCAACACTATCTTGGTGAAACGTACCTTAAAACCCAAATATAGCAGTTGAAACGCAGGTTTAAGATTGTGTTTTCCTGTTCCTAATCCTCCATGATTTCATACTTTTGGGTGCAGGAAAACACAATAATAAACCTACAAGTTAGCCGATAAAGAGATTTTTCGATGTTTTCCACCAAAATATGACTTGGCAGAGTGATTACGTTTTTACTAATTCTCGAATTTCAGCCGTAAACATAATGAAGCGATTGTCTGCGCTGCGTTCTCCCAGTCTATACCTCTTTTCATAAAATATCAGTAGAATATTTACAAACCTCTTACTTACATAATCATTTTGTTCAATTTGTATATGAATAATCCCTTTCTTATCCCTTGAAAATAAATATGCTTCAATTATGTTTAATGGTAATAGCTTAATATAAAAACTGTATCTCTTAAGCATGCTTATATTAACATATGTAACCTAACATCAGATACATATATTTTAAAAATATGTTTGCATAGTCAACAAAGTAAAGCTCGATATTCAAAAACAATGATTTTCTAATTTTTCTTAATTTCACATGCTAATTTCACTACGATTCAGTCATCATATTTTCAACAAATGGCGGAATATACTGAATCATTTTTAACTTAAAAGTTTTTAATTTTATACACTGTGACAAAAAATTTTAAGATTTTAATTTCATGGCATGTTTATTTTATAAGAAGACACAGTGTTGATTGGAATTACTAATGCAAACTGTCTGATTCCCACAATTTCGATTACCTTCGAATAATAAGTAGCAATTACACTCTTTACAATACCAGAAGTTGGAGTTTTTATTTGAACGCAGTTTTTAATGTTTAAACTAATATAATGAATCTACCAAATATGAGATCTTTTATTCCCAAATAAGCTGGATTTTGGGCGAAATAAAGTTACATTCGTAATACCACCAAATGCATCAGTCAGCTCTATTGTTGACAATTTGTAGGTGCATTTGCATTTTTTGATATATCAGACTGTTGTTTTTAAAAATATTCGCCAAATTTAGGAAAAAAAATGTTTTTTTTCTGTAGGTATTTGGTGTAATCATATGCACTGTTACCCTTTCACTGACAACTCCATGCTAATACGTACATTAAACTCCAGATTTCACTGAAATACATACAACATTTAATGAAACATAGTTTGTTGATTTAAGAGATTCTTATTACATTGAACAAAAATTAATGCTCACAAGGATTTTATTCATGTTATAAATTAAGTTTTAAAAAAATCATATTTCTCTGCATTTAAAACAACATGTTGAGATAAAAACATTACTATTTTGCCCTTTTGAAAGACTGTCATAGGGTTAAAATATCGTGAAAAGATACCGACATTTTTAAAGGCTTTCTATCTTCTGACAAATAAAAACGGTACATACACCAGTGGAGCGTTCTCATTGGTCGTAAAATAGTGTTTAAAAAGAGAGGACATTTTTTCAGACAATTTTTAACAGTCTAAAACGGCAGGATCAGAACAAAATGTAAAAAAAAATATGTATGTATAATTTTTATTCAAATTCAATTCGATTTGAATGGACGACGATTTGCATGACGATCTCTACTGTCTTTTAATGTTACATTTTACATGCAATTTTATAGGAAACAATAAATTGCAATTCATTTTATTTAAATTTCAATGGCGAACATTAATAGTTCACTTTTTGTTGCAATTCAATAAAATTTTTCTTACTTAAATATTCGTTTCTGCATTTCGAAATATCAATTTTATTCTTTTTATTTGATACATACACTCATAAGTCTCAATTTCAAAACCTGTGCGCAATGCCAAACGCAATGCCTAAGTATAATAAAGTGGCTATTCGTTATGCTATGTGATGCGCTACCCGCTAAGTAACATAAAAGTATAAAATTAGCAATTCTGTGTCGAAAATGGTGCGATATATGCAGTAAAACATGAATTGTAAAGTTGTAAATAATCCTCTATAAAAGAGGAAATGCTGTCTTAAATGATGTGAAAATACTTTCTACAGAAGCCCTGAAATGCATTTTTTTAATGCAATAATAAAATTAAATGTTCCGTGTTTATTACAGAGGTGTACATGCAGAGGTGAGTAACTGTGCAAAGAACCATGCATTCGGCATATGATTTAATAATTCCTCCAATGTAACAGTTATTACATTAATACACTAGCTGACCCGCCCGGCGTTGCCCGGGTCCGTATTAACAATATTAAACGAACTTGAAATTTGTATGATTTTATCAATAACTGGAAGCATGCAGAAATGCATTGTCTGAAATACGTCGCAGCTGACTTTGTGAAAAATCGGTTTTAAAAACAACAACTAATATTAAGCTCTAGAAATACTTAAAATGAGCAATGAGAAACACGGGAGGGAACATGTATCCAACGATTGCGTTAGTTTCGTGTTAAAGTGTTGATATTTACCCGTAAAAATCACTGTTAAATCACGTAACTAATTATTTTTTTCGCATAGAAATCCCAAGTGAAAAATTTTGAATTTCAAACTAATTATATCATTCTTAAATCCGACTATACCGTGAATGAATCGATACGCGATGATAAAAGATTGGTATATAGTATTATAATTTCAGAGCCATTTAACAAAAGTGTATATTTTTAATCAAAGCATGCGTAATGTTGACTCTGTGGACAAATTCCTAACCGTAAACTTTTGTACCATAACCATAATCTGTCTGTAACCTAACTGCGACTTAACATTACCCTACCGTAACTTAAATATAACATAAATGTAACCTAGCCGTCACTTTGAAATATCAATATAGAAGCATCATTTAAGATTTTGCTTGAAAAGTTAACATTCTTTCGTTAATGTCTTAAAATCGTCTGCACTCTGAAATCTATATTTTAGACTAATATTTGTTATTTAAGTTTTCGCGCATGATTTTAAAAGAATGTTTTCATAAATATATTTTATATATTGACATAGAGTTATTAATATGTTGTTAAATTAAAAACATATTTTCATCTACGTTATAAAGTATTAAAAAGTTCTGAAAAAAAAAGAAAGCTTTTAGTAATACAATTTTTAGTTCAAATCAAATGTTTTCAATATTTTATTTAATTTTATTTTGACATTTAAATTATTTCGAATTTATCAATTTCAATTATTTTAAAAGCAAACATTTTTTAAAAATAAATAATATAATAGAAAAAAGACCATTTTAAAAAATTACTATTTCTTCATAAAATACGCTTCAGCTGTTATTCAATTCTTTCAATTCGTCTTATTAATACAAAATCCCTTCCACATGCTTTTGTTTGGGACATTAATATTTGAGCGATAAATGGTTTAATATTGCAACTCTTTTTTCGGTTTACTTCACCACCACCTATCTTTTTCCTCCATGGTTTGCAACCGCTGTGATAAAAAATCATTATTTAAACTGACAGTTTGCCAGTCTATGAATTTTAAAGGTCTGTTCCAGCTTTTTAAATTATTTATGCGAAAATTTTATGCAACCAACCAACCATAACTAAATGAAGAGAAAAAAAAGAAGAAAAAAGGCGATTTTTTATGAGAGTGATCTTTGGAATTTAATTAATTACTCAGTTAATAAATAGAATTTCGAAATTCTGAAGCTCAGGTGCATCAGGAGAGATATTGGGCTACTCTCATAAAAATTTTGAGCTTCGTACGTCCCATAGATTTTGCTAGCCATCGCAGACACACACACACACACACACACACACACACACACACACGCAGACAGAGCGATTTGTTATTTTATTAGTATAGATTATTACATTAAGTAACATGATGAGACATATCACGATGAATAAGATTAAACTTACATCTTCGAGACTATAAGTTGAAAAAATAGAATTTGAATATTCGCTGAAAGTTATAACACATAAATACACTTTAGGTTTTCTTTCTTTCCGATTTCAATTTCACTCTCTGTTGGGAAGCCTGTATATACGACTTTAGTCACTTTTTATTAAAATTAGTGATGAACAGTGCGTGATATAGCAATGAATGTTAAGCCACTTTCTGCTAATGGCTACAATAAATATTTTTTTTTTTAATTCCTCGGTTTTCTGCTAAGGAAGATGCTAGGTATATCATCATGCAGCGCACAGCTGTTTTATTGCACTTAGACACGGCATTCATGATTATAAGTAGCAATACAAATTGCAAGTTATTGGATGGGAAATTGAATCGGGGAAGCATTCATATTGTTTAGTATATACAGGGTTCTAAATAAAATTCCTTGATTTGAATGAACGTAACTACACTGTAAAAAAAGTCTGTAACCTTAGTAATCTAAATTAACCGAAATCTCTTATGCTTACTAAAATTTTATGTGTACACTGTACAAGAAAATGATGTCAATCTACAAAACTTGTAAGCAAAACTAAAACCATCTGTGACTTTACAAAATAATTTACTAAAATTTTGGTAACTTTACTAAAATTTTATCTATAATGCTCGTTATCGTCACTTAAAAAGTTCTTGGAATACGATTTACCAAAAAAATTCTTAGTAACCTTAAAATTTGTTTGATTCAAAGTGCAAATCTGTATCTGTTACATGAATTTTTATTGTTGCCGTTACATAAAAAGTTCTTGGAATACAATTCTACTAAAAAAATTTTTGTAACTTTCCCAATTTTTTTTTTTACAGTGTATGAACGACTTCAAAACTATGAGTCCTAGAGATTTAAGGATTTCTGGCATCATGAATAATGACACAACTAGAGTATTTTGCACCAATGTTTCCCCAAAGAGCTTATTTTATTTCATTATTTATCACATGTATTAAAATTGCAGAAACCATCCTTTTTGTACCACATGACATATTGCACAATATGAGGATTGGGGGTTAAACATTGATTTGATATTCTGAGAGCTACAAACGGAGCCCGTATTGAGGTGCATGCATAGAACAAAATGTGATTTTTCATGCAAAAAAAAGTATGTTTGCAGAAAAATAAACTCGTAAACATGATACATCAAAAATGCATGCAACAAAAAGTAACTGTTTCGAAAAAAAAAAATTCTAAAATAAATTTGTGTTGATATACATGATGTCGCAAATCGTGAATCTCTAACGCTGAGAGTTTACGTACAATTCTCATTTAAGTTATCGAGGTTTTATGTGCACACCCTGTATGTATTCTTTATCTCTCACTAACTAACTATATATATATATATATATATATCCATGTATTTCACCTTTATTTGTGTGATAAGACAGCTTAATAAAATGTATTTTTTCGTACCATTAAAAATATAAAGGAGTGATGGGAAAAAATTACACAATTTTCGATTGAGACTGAGGAATATTTGCATTTATAATATTTTTTAATCAATTTGATTAAATTAGAATATTTAAAATATATGGATAACATTAAGTTTATTTGGAACCCGTGATAATTTTTTTCCAATAAATATTTAAATTTGCAACAAACAAACTTAAAAAAATAATCCCATACAGTTTTATATTTAGGCAAAATGAATATTAAAATTTAACCTTTTAATTAGTCACATTTTAGTCAGTGTTTTCTTATATTTGAAAATTTAAAATTCATAACTACATATTTAATTTTAAATTTAGATCTCGTTGCTTGAATAATTAACGTGCAGACATATACAATTTGTAGATAAAATATTTCTAATTTTTTTGAAACATTAATTTAAAAAAAAACATTCAGTCTGTAGTAACATTAAATCATGGGCAGCATACTATATCCAATAAAGTGTTTACAAGCCAATATTTGATGATATTACTCTTTAATTTGACAAACATTAAAGTAGTATGCATAAAAAATAATAATATAATTCAGAGTGAAAATTACACAAATTACATAAAAACTGGTGGTGTATTTTGTGCAACAATAATGATTTATGAAAAAATCATAAAAAATGTGAATTAATAATATAGTATTAATATATACTATTTGCCAATAAGTATTTGGATACCCGTGATTGAAAAGAAAAACAATATTTATTGACATTCAATAGGTAACAGAGTTTCTACGAAAATTAATTACAGCTGCAATTCTCCTGGGGATGCTTTTTAGAAGTCCTTGTGTGACAGCTAGCGCTATATATTTTTTTCATTCGGTTGGAAGAAAACAGATTATAATATCGTGTGGGCTCGAATTACTTGTACTGTAATTCCACCAGGGAAACAACCTTTATATTCCATCATTTATTTACACTATCATACAATTGCCGCTCACGCAGCATCCCAAAAACAAAACATTCTTACATCTCCGATCTTATTTGGCCAACATGCATTGCCTCACAAAACAGATTACGGTATCGTTGCGCCATCTACATTTAGGAAGTGCTACTATTCGAAGATATCACACACTTCTCCTCATATTTCAAACAAACTACAGGCAATCTTGGTCTATTGCTTCTTCGAACTGGAACACTTTTCTTCGAGTCCTCATCATTATTTTTAGTCACAGTGTCCTTTACAGATATATCTGTCATAACATCATTTTTATTACTCACAACAGTACCTGTTACAATATCATGTGAAGGCTGAGATTTGTTTGGTTCCATAATATTCTCATTATCACGTTGGTCTTTTATTTTTCCATTAATCTCAGAAAAACAGTTTTTATTAACCCTTTCATAATTATCATAAGCATTGTAATTTTTACCACTATAACCCATATTTTCAACTCTTTCTGACATTTTTTTGTTATTGTGGTCATTTTCTACAATTCTTTCAGATTTTTCGTAACTTATCTCTCTGTTACGTCTCAACTGATTTACATGACGCTTACACATTATTCCGTCACATCTATTTACTAAAACCCATCTACTTCCTAATAATTTTATAATTTTTCCTTTTACCCATTTCTCCCCCTTTCCAAAATTTTTAACGAAAACTAATTCATGAAGCTTATATTTGTGCAGGGGTTGCTGTATTTTAGGTTTTGATGGTAATACCAAATGAAGGGCTGTTCGAATTGGCCTTCCAAACATTAATTCAGCAGGAGTTTTACCAGTCACCGAATGAGGAGTTGAATGATTTTCTAACAAAAGTCGTGCAATTGATAATGATATGTCATTTTTATCCAGTTTCCTAAGGCAGTTTTTCACAGTTTGCACGTATCTTTCCGCCTGTCCGTTCGACGACGGATGATATGGTGGAATAGGTGTATGCTTAATTCCATTATTTTTAAGAAATTCCTCAAATTCCTCACTTGTGAACGCGGATCCATTATCACTGACTAATTCTAAAGGTAATCCAAATGTCGCAAAAATTCTTCTTAATACTTTAATAGTATTTCTACTATCGGTCCTGGGCACTACTTCTACTTCTAACCATTTTGTATAAGAATCAACTACTATTAAAAAAAATTTCCCTTCAAACGGACCTGCATAATCTATGTGAATCCTTTCCCAGGGTAATTCAGACTTCCATTCTAAGGGTTTCATTTTTGGATTATCCCTCGCGCACATTTGGCATCTACTACATGAATTTACCATTTGTTAAATTTCCTTATCCATGTTTGGCCACCAAACCACCCCTCTAGCTTTAGCTTTCATGCTAGACATACCCTGATGAACAGAATGCAACAATTTCAATATATATTCTCTACATTCCTCTGGCACAATTACTCTATGCCCCCATAATAAGCAATTTTCTAAACAGGAAATTTCATCCCTTCTACGAAAATAAGGTTGATATTCTTCTGCTTTAACCTTTCGAGGCCATCCATGTAGTACCCACTCTAAAATTTGTTTAGTTACAGGATTTTCAGTTGTCCACTTTGCAATCGTTTTAGAAGTAACAGGCCAATCATTATTATTTGAAACAAACATTATTTCAGCAGGATTACTTACTATATTTACAGTTTCTGGGAGAGGTAATCTACTTAATGCGTCCGCATTTTTATTATTTTTACCTTCGCGATACTCAATTGTATAATCATATCCTGCTAACATAAGCGACCATCTCAGCATTCTAGGTGATAATGTATCAGGTACCTTTTTAACAGGATCAAACAATCTAATTAAAGGTTTGTGATCTGTTATAATTTTAAACTGTTTACCAGCTAAATATTGGTGAAATTTAATAACACCAAATATTACAGATAAAGCTTCTTTATCTATCATTGCATAATTTCTTTCAGTTTTATTTAAAGTTCTAGAAGCATAAGCTATGGGTTTCTCTTTACCCTCAATAATATGGCTTAATACAGAACCAATACCATATTCTGAAGCATCACAGTTCAAAACAATATCTTTGTTAACATCATATAATTCTAAAACAGGTGATGTACATAATAATTCTTTAACTTTTTGAAATGCTTTATCATGCGTTTCTGACCATGTCCACTTAACATTATTATCTAATAATCTATGTAAAGGTTCTAAGACATCTGAAATATTAGGTAGGAAGTTTCTATAATAAGAAATTAAGCCTAAAAATGAACGCAATTGTGACACATTATTTGGAATAGGTGCATTCAAAATAGCATTAACTTTTTCTGGCATAGGTCTAATTCCTTCCTGAGAAATTTTATGTCCTAAATAGCAAACTTCCGAAACCATAAATTTTAACTTTTCCTTATTTAATCTTATACCATGCTCAGAAAAGCATTTCAGAACACTTTCAACTCTTTCAGAATGTTCTGATTCATTCCTAGCACTTATGATTACATCATCTAAAAATACACCAACATACTCGTATTTTTTTAATATATTCTCTATTTTTCTCTGGAACATTCCAGGAGCACACTTTGCGCCAAAAGCTAATCTTAAAACATTAAATAATCCTTTATGAGTATTAATAGTTAAAATTTTACTACTTTCATTATCTACAGGTTGTTGTAAATAAGCATCTTTTAAATCAAAAACAGTAAAGAATTTTCCACCTGATAATTTAGAGAATAATTCTTCCATTCTAGGAAGAGGATAATTATCGTTTTCTGTATTTGAGTTTACTGTGGCTCTATAATCACCACAAATTCTAACAGTACCATTTGGTTTTGGAACAATTACTATAGGACTAGCCCAATCTGAATGATCAACAGGTTTCAAAATACCCTCTTTTGTTAATCGTTCCAATTCCAAATCAGTAGCTCTTCTCAAAGCAAACGGAACAGGTCGAGACTTAAGAAAAACTGGTTTTGCATCCTTTTTCAAATTTATTGAAACGGGAGGACCTTTTATTGTACCGATCCCGTCAGCAAAAACATTTGGAAAATTTCTAATTAAATCATCTTTCGAAATACTTTTAATCATATTTACATTAGGCCAAAATAATTTTGATGCTTTTAACCAAGTTTTTCCAATTAGACTCGGACCTTGCTCTTTAATAACTAATATTTTTAAATCAGGTATACAATATTCATCAACAAAAACATCTACTTTTAACTCACCTAATACAGTTAAAAAATCTTTAGTATAAGTTTGTAACTTAACTTTAGATTTAATTAAAGGTAGCTTACCTGAGAACAATTTTTCTGTCACATTTTTACTTACTATAGTATGTGCCGCCCGGTGTCAATTTCAAATTTAACATTCACACCATTTATTTTTACATTTTTTTGCCATGTTACACTATTGGAGTTGTTGTCCACACAATTAAAACAATATTCCTCTTGAACAGTTTTAATTTTACTGTTTTTGTTCTGTTTATCATTTTTCATCATAAATTTACGATTCCTACAACAAATTCTTAGGTGGCCAAATTTATGGCACAGATGGCACTCTGCATTCTTGAAAGGGCACATTTTAGGATTGTGATGTTTCGCACATCTGAAACATGGTTTCACAGACGCGAATTTTTCTTCTTTGGGCTTAAATGGGTGAGAGAACTTTTCTGGTTTCGGTTTCTCCCCTCTAGCGCGCACTTGATTTACAGCTGTACTTTCGCCTATATGTAGAGATTTCACACCGGCTTCCGCAGATTCAAAAGATTCTGCGATCTCCACCGCAGTCTGGAAATTTAATTCTTTAGAATCCAGCAGCTTTTGTTGTATCTTTTCATCTTGTATTCCGAATACAAGCTGGTCACGCAGGCGGTCATTTAAGGTGTTTCCGAAATTACAGAATTCAGACAATCTTCTAAGTTCTCTTACAAACTCAGCTATGCTTTCCCCTGGCTTTCTAAGACGTTTCTGAAATTTGAATCTCTCCACAATTTCACTTGGACAAGGAGAAAAATGTTCTTTAGCTTTTTTTAAAAGATCTTCATATTTTATCTCCTTTAACGTCTTCGGGACAATAATGTCTCTTAAAATCGTAAATGTTGTCGTACCAACAGAACTAAGCAAAATATTCTTTTTCATTTCTTCATTCTTTATATTATTCGCACAGAAATAAAAATCCATTTTCTCAACATAAATAGTCCAAGGAACCTTTGAGTCATATTCTTCTAGCCGATCCAGTGAAATAATTTCATTTTCACCAGCCATTTCTTTTCCCGGCGTTTACTTTTTTTTTTCACAATATTTTTCTTAACAAAATAATATGGGTAAATAATCCCATCTTAGTCGCCACTTTATAATATCGTGTGGGTTCGAATTACTTGTACTGTAATTCCACCAGGGAAACAACCTTTATATTCCATCATTTATTTACACTATCATACAATTGCCGCTCACGCAGCATCCCCAAAACAAAACATTCTTACATCTCCGATCTTATTTGGCCAACATGCATTGCCTCACAAAACAGATTACGGTATCGTTGCGCCATCTACATTTAGGAAGTGCTACTATTCGAAGATATCACACAGATAAGTTTCTCTATTGATTTCGGTCGGTTGTCGCAACCGTAAAATCGCCAATCAAACTGATGTCACAGGTTTTTCATTGGATACATGACTCTGCTCTTAGGATGTCATACCTGTCGATTAACCCCATTGTCCTCATACCATACTGTAGTGACCTCGACTTGACAGTTGACTGCTGTCATCTAATATACAGAGTGATTATAATTAAAGTTTAAGATTCTAAACGTTATAAAAATACAACCACTGATTAGAATGACTTCAAAACTGAACAACGTATTATTGAAGAAGGAAAAAGAACATGAAAAAGAAAAAAATCCAAATTTTGGCGTCACATGGCGTTGTAAGCGTCAGAATTTCGACTACAAATGGCAAATCGTAAAAAACGGCTAAGGCGTAAGTTAATTAATAATGGAAATGGAAAACACTTTTTTTACGATCTAGCAATTTAAATTCAGTTGAATTGATACATATATCTTTAAATTTACACGTGAAAACTGATAAATAGAAGATAAATAATCATATTTCATGCAGAGTAAAACAAAGAACGAATAAATTTTTAAAAAACCCATGAAAATATAAAAAAAATTCTTTTACCAAAAAAAAATTCTACAGTTAAAAATACAGGTAATGAAAATTATTTTGCTAACTATATTTTTTCTTTTTCTATGACTGTAGACCAATAATAAAAAAAGAAAATTTCTAAAATTTTGCCTTGTGATGCTTATTAGTTATCATCGACGAATACTTTTTTTCATAAAAGTAAATGCTTGTAGATAATAAAGTTATTTAATCAGAAATGTAGTTTCAATGACGAATTCGTGTTGTTAATAAATAAAACCATATTTTGATAAAGTGTTTTTTTTTTTTTTTTTTTTTTTTTTTTTTTTTTTTTATCTACGGCTAAAAACCAATTTTAAAAAGTTATGTTATGCTTTACATAGAAAGCCAGGAATAAAAATGCTTAACATAGAAAGTCTAACGCTAAAAACACCGAGAATGTAAAAGCAGATCATTAAAATTAAGCACCAAAAACTCGGATGATGCCACACATTAACAGAAATATTGTAGAATAATAGTTTAATATTAAAAATATTAAAAGATCTTGAAGAAAAAAATCTATAGAAATTAAAACATTATATAATTAAAATGTTTTTTTTTTAATTTACTCCATATTAAATGAATGAAATTGATTTAGAGATATAATTGTACATTAATCAAAGATACAGACAAACAAAAAATGTGATTAAGTTTTTTTTTTTTTTTTTTTTTTTTTTTTTTTTTTTTTACATTACTAAGACCTAAGCTATCAGTTTCATAGAGATATTTAAATTTAAACCGTTATTTGTATAATGTATGCATTGACTAAATAATTTGTATATTTATTACAAGAATTAAGCTGACGATAATTTTAGATACATGAAATATTAAATTCGAATAAATTATGTACATTAATATCTTTATAATATTATTTATAATTTCACATTTACATTTTTCAATTTCAGATATAACTAAATTTGTATATATTTGAATATATTTCCATGATAAATTACATTTTGTGCTACAAAGTATTTTTTATACATTGAATATTATTCATAAACTATTCTTATGAAATATCCATTATTTCAACAGAATTAAAGCTTGTAAAACTAATCGATGAATCCTTTTATTTAACATAAAATAGGACATTTAAGAGATTGTGCATCAAGTACCTATGTTAATATTTATCAATACTACTTCAGTAAAGGAATAAATTTGAATATACAGATATATGTATAAATGCATAAATATTTCTGTATTTTCTTAAAACTGAAAATAAAACTACCGATTTCATACGAATCACAATAGTTCATATCCTTTTCGCACAAAGTAAAGATTTGCTTTGCAGTTTTTCATTCACGTTTTACGAACTTTTGAAAATATTATCCTCAAAGCACGAAATGAAAAGAAAAGTAAAAATGGATTAGAAAAATATTTTGAAAGGAATTCTATCCAAAATAAAAACTGTATTTTGAACTTTGTATTCACAGATGTACTGAATTTATGGGAAAAGAACAAACCTTGTAGAAGACTTTTAAAACTCATAGAAATATAAAACGTTTAAAACTGCTAGATAAAACACGGGGAATTTCAAAATATTTTTATTAGAATATATATGAGACTTTCGTGTTAACCATATAGTAATTTATTTTTCTTTCATTATAGATTTTCTTTATAGCTATTAATTTTTCGCCTTTTTTTATACAAACAGCAACATTTTAAAATGTATGACGTGAAACAAGCAAATAATGATACATTTTTTCTTTGAATGTTCTGAAAATTATAAGCTCTTTTGAAAATAAAATGAAACCATACTTTATGACGCAAATTTAATGTCGTATTCATTTTTAAAATATTTGTTAAAGATTAGTAAATATGAAGTCATAATCAGAATGCCCTAATTAACAATAAAAAAAAACAATCAGTGATCTAGAATTTCTGCTCTCAATGCTGGTAGACGAAAAGTTCTGCGTTCTGAATCAAACGCGCTAGACGATCTATTAATTCAAAATTCTGCGTAGTTTTTCTCGAACCTGGGATTTTCTCGCCTAAATACGGATAGTTTGTCATAGAAACTTCCATCGAAGGGAACTCCCTCACATTACAGCCCATGTCCATGGTGTAGATGACATGGGTTGTGGAAAACACCACATGCTTAGCTATGGAAAAACTACTTATTTTACGAATTTCAAATACTACCTCTGACAATAAAGTTCGGTGAATGAATTCAGAACGACCGATCTGGCAACAGTGGGGAAACAAAACGCTGCATCTGCATAAAGGAAAGTGTAGACCATCTTCTCCCACCGTTGTTCAATTAAGAGTAGTTTATGTTCTGTGTAAGACGTGATTTGCTAAGTGCTTATTCAGTGTGTTGGATCTTAACTGAGAACAGGAAAATGAACGAAAATACGACCAATTTAAAGTTTGGTTTTAAGCTATGCAAGACACCGCACGAAATTTATGGAGGATGGTGTAAATTGAATACATACCATACTCGCCAGATCTCAATCCTCTAGACTTTCTCCTATTTTCACGATTCAAACTCTCTTTGAAAGAGATTTGACCATATTACTGACATCCAACGAAGCGTGACAAAGCTTTTGAATTTCATCCCAAAAGAAAACTTCTTCCGAATTTCCCAGGACATGTATAGCAGATCTCAGCAGTGCATAGTTATAGGAGATGACTATTTTGAAGGATAGCATGGTAACTTTCGTTAATATTTCATCTACATTAATGCTACAGGACTATTCACCGAACTTTATTGTCAGAGGTAGTATATATAATTCGAAATAATTGTATTATTTAAGAAAATATTACATTTTATTAAGCAATGTTTACACATAAAATTGCTATTTTATTACGGCATCATATCCACATCTTCCCCAAAACTGAATTTAAGTAAAAAAAAAAATCCGTTAATGGGAATGCATTAACTGGTAAAAGTGCCTTTTATCTAAAATACATTTTATACTTTAAAGATATTTTAAGAAAAAATTAACTATTTTTTAATTCAGATATACACATTTTAAAAATACTTACATAGATAAGGAATGCTTAACAACATTCAGTATAATATTTAATTAGTTATCTTAATTTTTTAATACAAAAAAGCAAGGTGAATCACTATGAGTAATTTTACATTAGCCTATGAAGTTTAATTTTAAAATGCAGTGATTAACACGGAAAATCTAACAATAAGAACAATGGGAATGAAGAAGTAAAACATTAAAAATAAACATCAGAAGTTGGGATGATTCTGAAAAATAACGTAAATAAGGTAGAAATGAGAGTAGCATATACACTATATTGCCATTGATTATGGGACACTTGCGATTTTAGACATTTCACTAAATATCTAGAAAAATACATGAGAAATCATCTCGAAACTCTTAGTGTATAAATATAATAGTATACGTCATACATCGCCGTGAAGATTTTTTACCGAAACGCCATAGGGGACCGTCAACAAATTAAAAAAGAATGAATATCTTTTGAATAACCCTGTCAAAACTAATGTAGCAAAAGCGCTCAAACTCTAGATTATGATTGAATGCTTTATTGTAATACACTGTGTTCATTTTTATGCAAATAGCATGCACACTCGCAGAGTAATTAAGGTTTTTATAAAAATGGTCCCAAATTTTTCCAAGTTTTTCCATTATAATTTTCAGAGTTCTTAATATAAAATAATATTTTTTTCAGAAAATATGACAAACAACATTGCACACAGTACCCTGTAATCAGAATTAAAAAATAATAAAAATTGTATAAAAAATGAGTAGGTTTACTATATAATTTTTTACTGCGCATGCGTCAAAGATATCAAAATTTCATTTGCATATTATGTTAGCTAAATGTATAGAGCAACTTTTGTAAAAGTCTAAAAATCACAGCTTGAAAATTCTGAAAGTAATCGTCTATAGAAAAAAGACAAAATCCGTTGTTTCCAAAATGAAGCAAAAAAATGAGGGATTTTATCCAAATGCAGTAGTACATCCCATATTGTGTATTCTAAATTGACACTAATCAATGAATATATGGATACAACCCCTCTTGTTTTTGCTTCATTTTGAGAATAACGGATTTTCGACTTATTCAATTGACGATTATTGTCAGAATTTTCAAGTTATGATTTTGTGATTTTCACAAAAGTTGCTCTATACATTTAGCTAACATAATATGCAAATGAAATTTTGATATCGTTGACGCATGCGCAGTAAAAAATTATTTAGTAAACCAACGCATTTTTATACAATTTTCATTATTTTTTAATTCTGATTACAGGGTACTGTGTGCAATGTTGTTTGTCATATTTTCTGAAAAAAATAATATTTTATATTAAGAACTCTGAAAATTATAAGGAAAAAACTTGGAAAAATTTGGGATTATTTTTATAAAAAGTTTAATTACTCTGCGAGTATGCATGCTATTTGCATAAAAATGAACAAGGCTTATTACAATAAGGCATTCAATCACAATCTAGAGTTTGAGCGCTTTTGCTACATTAGTTTTACAAGGGTTATTCAAAAGATATTCATTCTTTTTTAATTTGTTGACGGTCCCCCTTTGGAGTTTTGAAAAAATCTTCACGGAGATGTATGACTTATACTATTATATTTATACACTAAGAGTTTCGAGACGATTCCTCATGTATTTTTCTAGATATTTAGTAAAATGTCTAAAATCGCAAGTGTCCCATAATCAATGGCAATATAGTGTATAATAAAAGACGCGTTCACCATATATCAGATTTTAAGTTAAGTCATTTAGTTTTAAATTTCAAAGCGGAATAATGGGTGATAACACTGCAAACGACATAGCAAAGGGTGCTGCTTAAGGCGCAACACTAGGCACAGGAAAAGACCCGGATGATAATGTAAAGTCTATGGCGGCATTCTTTTCAGATATTTCGCCCAAATTTTAATATTTTTACATGATTTTTTTTAACAAGATAACTGAGAACGATGCACAACCGGCCTAGTTTTTACTTTTTCAATTTTGGTTTCAGATTTTTTTAAAAATTACTTTAACTTTCGAAACCGGTTTAAACCGGTTCTGAAATTTAAACTATTGTAATATAAAAATATAAAAGCAAAATCGAAAAAGTAAAAACTAGGCCGGTTGTGGATCGTCCTCAGCTATCTTGAGCAAAATAAACATGTAAAAATATTAAAATTTGAGTGAGACATTTGCAAAGAACGCTCCCATAGATTTTACATTATCATCCGGGTCTTAATCCTTTATTTAATTATGAATTCTCTTTACTTCTTTACGCCAGATTAATTTTTCTCATAATATTTTTTTCACAAAGTTAATTTATTTAAAAGCAGCCTCAGAAACTCTAGTATTGATATTTGTGTTTGTGATAAGTGCCTGTTCTTCAAAAAGATTGACAAAGAGTAAGTCAAATGGAAATCTATTTTTTAAAGACGAAAACGTTTGACTTGAAAAAAAAATCTAAATCAGCAACTAAAGTAAGGAAATTAGAAATGATGTTGAAAGGCTGAAGTCGAATGGTTGTTTCAGGAATTAGTAATTTAAATCCAGTTTAATGAACTGTTTTATGAATTTTCCAAACATAGTCTATGAAATAGAAAAAAATAATATTTCAACAAAGTATGCAACAAAGAAAAAATAACGTCAGGTAACTGTAAAATAAAGGTTATCTGGCATCTAAAAATAAATTTTACAATTAAAAACGAAAGTTATAAAAAATATTTTGTGGATTTTTTTTCACCTGTGACTGGAATGAAATATTAAAACAAAAGAAAAATTATAAATTTTTCCTGGTAAGGCGTATTAAATATTATTCACAAATGATTCTTTCTATAAAATTTAAAGTTTATAAATAAGCAAATTATTTAATTTGATTACAAGACACAAGGAGCATTTCATGCGTTTCTATTTTTATCTGTGATTGCAAACAAATATTTTTTTTTAAAGGACTTTTATGCTCAATCTAAGAAATCTACAGATAAGAACACTGACAATGGAAAAACATAACATTTTCACGAAGGTAATTTATTTAAAAGAAACCTCACAAATGTAGAATTGATATTCATGTATGTTATAAGTGCCTTTACTTCAGAAAGATTGATTAAAAAGGCATTCAAATGAGGTTTTTTTAACGGAATGCATTAAACGGAATTTTTTGACTGGAAAAATATGAATCAACTGTATGTAAAATTAAAAAATGAAATCAGGAGTTCAAGGGATATTTTAAATTTTAATAATTTAAATCCAGTTTATTTAATGGTTATTGTGAAGATTCCAAGCGAAGTAAAAACAATAGAAGAAAAATATTCGTATTTTACACAGATAACAACAAGAAAACGGATAAATTCAAGTAACCATAAAATAAAAGATTCTTATACCCAAAAATAAAACATTGCAATAATAATTCTAGAAATTATTTTGTTAAACTGTTGGCGAAAATTGTTGGCGAAGTATTAGTAAAAAAAGAAAATTTCTAAAATTTTGCCCGAGAAATTTATTAATTATCATCAACTTTCCGTAAAAGTTCCGTCACTATAAAAAAATTAAAAAACGTGTTTTATGCTTAATATAAAAATTCTAACGCTAAGAATGCAGATAATGTAAAAGCAGAACATTAAAAATAAGCATCAAAAGCTGGGATGATCTCTCACAGTAATGGAAATAAAGTAGAATTGAGAACAGTGTTACTAATAAAAGACACTTTCCCCATATACCAGCTTTTAAATAAAGTCGTTTAGCTTTAAATTTCAAAGCGGATTAGCAGGCGATAACACTGCAAGCGACATTGAAAAAAGGTGCTGTTTAATCTTTTATTTAATCAAGAACTCTCGTTTCTTCTTTTCACGCCAGCTTATATTTTCACATAATAAATTTTCACAAAGTTAATTTATTTAAAAGCAGCCTCAGGAACTCTAAAATTGATATTCCTGTGTGTGATAAGTGCCTATATTTCAAAAACTTTGATAAAAAAGAATTCAAGCGGAAAACTATTCTTAAAGGCACATTTAACGCAAATGTTTGACTCGCAAAATATCTAATTCTAATGAAAAGCTGAAGTTATTTAATTAGTAAATGAAATCAGAAGTTTAAATGTTGCTTTAAGAGTTAATAATTAAATTTGGTACTACTAGGTTAACTCGTCGACCAAAAAATTATCGCCAAACTATAAGTTTAAATGCCAATAATGGATGATCGTGAATGTCGCATTCCATGACATTAAATACGATTCATGGGTTTAAAATGTCATTAAGTGATTTTTATTTAAAATTTTTATTAATATTTTTATTAATATTCTACTAATTATTTGTTTTTTTGTTATTAAAAATAAAAATTATGTCAATATGTATAACTTGGCTATTAGTTTGGCGATTTGTATAATTTGGCGAAATTGGTCTACAGGATAACAGAGTAGTACCTAAAATTTAATTTAATTAAGTCTTTTTCTGAATTTTCCAAAAGTAGTCTATGAAAAATAGGAAAAGTAATCATATTTCAGAGAGAAATACAACATAAAACTAATAAAGTCATGTAAACATAAAATAAATGATTGTCTTGTATCCAAAAATAAAGTCTACTATTCAAAATGCAAGCTATAGAAATTATTTTGCTAAATGTATTTTTCTCACCTGCGACTGCAGACAAATAGTAATAAAAGAAAATGTCTAAAATTTTGCCTCGTGAGGCTTATAAGTTATAATCGACAAAAAAATTTCCCATAAAAGTTAAAATAGCAAATAATCGAATCATTTAACCGGAATTGTAATTTCAACGAACTATTTCGAGCATTTGATGAATAAAAAGTTATTTTGTTAAACTTTTTAAATTTTGTTTCCTATGTGACTGAAAAACAATTTAAAAAAGGTATTTTATGATTATTACAGGAAATTTAACGCTAAGACCACCGAGAATGTAAAAGCAGAACATTAAAAATAAGCATAAAAAGCTGGGATGATCCCGCTCAGTAACGGAAATAAGGTAGAATTGAGAAGAAACAGCGTTAATAAGAAAAGATCCTTTCACCATATAGCGCTTTTATGTAAAGTCATTTAACTTTAAATTTCAAAGCAGAATAATAGGTGATAACACTGCAAACGACACAGATAAAGCTGGTGTTTAATCTTTTATTTAATTAACAATTCTCGTTACTTCTTTTTTACGCCAGATTAATTTTTCACATAATAAATTTTCACAAAGTTAATTTATTTGAAAGCAGCCTCGCAGACGTAGGACTGATATTCCTGTATGTGATAAGTGCTTGTACTTCAGAAAGATTGATAAAGAGGAATTCAGTTGGAAAAATTATTTTTAAAGGTGCGTTTAGCGGAAATGTTTGACTCGAAAAAGATTTAATCCAGCGCCTAAAGTTCGGAAATTAGTATAGTTAAGGAAATTAGTAAATGAAATCCGAAGTTGAAATGTTGTTTTAAGAGTTTATAATTTAAATCTAATTTATTCAACTTTTTTATGAATTTTCCACATGTTGTCTGTAAAAAAAAAATCATTTTAAAAATTTAAAATTTCAAAAATTTAATTCCAAAAACCGTTAAAATATGCCACTGGAAGTCGAAATACTTGTCGAGCCGATTCGGTTCAGAGGAGATATTGGATGATTAGCGCAATTTTAACACTAGAATTACGGCAGCGGTCATTTTGACCGTAAATCCAATTTAACGTATCATAACTTTTTAAATTTCCTGTTTATAGTCTGGATATTTTTTGACTTTTCCTAAAAACGCAAGAATATTACATAAAATCTTTTTTGTTCAATTTAAATAATTATTTTTAAAAATATTAATATGTATACCTAGAATTACCGCTACCGGTCATTTTGACCGTATCTAGAAAATTACACATTTCAAGTTATTTTCTTCACATTCATAGCTGTTTCCGCTATTCTAATAGATAAGCAGGTGCATCTGTGGTGAGGGGAATATTATTTTGTGTATTTCAAAGCATTATTTGTAAGGTGGGAAAGGGGGAGGGAAAGGGAAAACACCTGTTTGACATCTGTTTAGAATGGCTGCGCGCCTTCTGACTGCGCATTTCTTTTATGTAAGAAATATTATTTTTCAACGGATACAAATATATTGAGCTGCATTTCGTTTCAGTGAATGTCAGCGTTCAGACTTGCTTATTTTATTTGCTTCTTGTCATGGCGCGTAGAAGTGTTGGTAGAAAATATCTAACAAAAGAAGAAGCGCTAAAATTTTTTGAAACTATTTCCGATGATAATTCTGGTTCAGATATTGAACCTGATGAAAAATTTAATATCGAAACTATATCCAGGTTATCTGACGAAGACTGGATTGTTCCTTCAGGAACAAGTGAATATGATTCATCTGATGAAGACTCTTTTCAGTAAACACCGAATGAAAATGATAATTTAGATCCAGAAAATATTCCTTTGCCTGCTGCTAGTACAGATTCTAGAAATGAAATCAGTGGTAACAGTCAAGATCAAGAAGGTAGTCAAGACCCACCAAATAGAACTAGAAAACAACTTAGACGTACCCAATGTGAGGAAAACAAAAATGATGAAGAAACAGCAAATGGTGGTTCAATTTGGAAAATAGGAAATATTTCGACAAATGTTACAGGGAGACGCCCCCATCAGAATGTCTTACGAGAAGTGTCTGGGCCAACGTCGCATGCAAAAAGAAAAATAGTTGATGGCAGTGCGAGTAGTGCATGGAGATTGTTTTTCAACGAAAAAATATTGCGTCATATTCAACAGTGCACTGAAGAAGAAGCTCGTAAAAAATCCCAAAATCCAAATTGGTCTTTGTCACTCAATGAGTTAGACGCTTTCATATCACTGCTGTATGCTCGAGGAGCTTTGGCTGCAAAAAGTTTTATTTAACACAACCTATTTTAAGTTTGTGGTCAAAATCCTGGGGTCCGAAATTCTTCGCTGAGATAATGTCCAGGGATAGGTTCTTGGAAATTATGAAGTATTTGCGCTTCGACATGAAGTCAACTAGATCCGAAAGGTTGCAAACTGATCCATTTGCCCATATTTCGTATATTTGGAATACATTTATCGAAAATTGCTTGATGAATTATAAACCGGGGGAAAATATTGTATTGGATGAACAATTATTTCCCATGAAGACACGATGTCGATTTATTCAGTATATGCTGAAAAAGCCGGACAAATTTGGCATTAAATTTTGGCTTGCTACTGATGTGCATTCAAAATATTTACTGAATGGATTTCCGTATTTGGGTAAGGATGAAACCAGGCCCTATGGTAAAACGGTTGGCGAACATGCAGCTTTCCGCTTAATTGAACCTTACTAAAACACTGGAAGAAACCTGACAACGAACAGTTTCTTTACATCACTCAATTTAGTAAAACAAATGAGAGACGCAGGAATAAGCTGTGTTGGTACAATAAATCGTTCAAGAAAAGAAGTACCTAATTCTTTCAAGAAAAGAAGAGATGTGCTGTATTCTAGTAAGATTGCTAAGCATGAAAATATAACGCTTACGTCTTATCAAGGAAAGAAGAACAAAAACATCTTGCTCTTGAGTAGTTTACACCCAACACTGGAAATTTCATCTAATGAAAAACAAAAACCTGAAGTTGTAAATTTTTACAATGCGACCAAATATGGAGTTGATGTTTTGGACCAGATGGCCAGAAAATATTCTGTGAAGTCCTCATCCAGACGTTGGCCAGTTCAAGTTTTTTTTTAACATTCTTGATTTTGCAGCTATAAATGCATGGATTATTTATAAAGAGACGACTGGAAATAACAACTACAGCCGACGTGATTTCATTTTAGATACAGCTGAGGAGCTCAGAAAGATGTACGTTTCATCAAAAAAACCAACGCTTTCTTCTTCTAACCAGTTGAGAATTGATGTTTGTCCCACTCCATCCCGTAAACGTAAACAATGCCAAATAAATATTTGTAAAGGCAACAAAACTCAGAATATTTGTGAAAACTGTAGAAAATATGTTTGTGGAACCTGTACAAGTAAAATTAAGAAGTCAGTAATCTGTGTATACTGTCAAACCGAATAATGTAAGTAATAAATTTATTTAATTTTAAATAAAATCAATTTGTATTTAAATTTGTTAAACAATAATAAGTTTTAAAAATATTGAATTTTTTTTATTTTTTAACTCTTTGTTATGCTAAATTAGCATTTGTTTACATTTTTTTATCTCATTAACTTTATAGTTTACTTATTAAAAAAGTATGTCGTATATTTACAAGATTTAACTTACATAATACTAACAAAAAATACGCTTTTCCATTTATCCGAGAGTAGCGGTCAAAATGACCGGTGATCGTAGTTATAGGTATACGGAAAACGCCGTAATGCTAGTGTTAATTTAAAGTGATTGACACTCACTCAATAATGTCGAAATGGGCATCTATTATTCTTGTTTGAATTTAATTGGAAGACTATATTTACATCTTATATACAATATTCTACATTATTTACATAAAAGATTCGATACATATTCTCTAAATAATCGTCTGTCAACACATTTCTCACGCATTCTCTCGGAACATTAAGAAAATAATTATGAGACAAGGAGGGTTGCCACTCGTGAAGCAATCGTCAACCATTCGTCGCCTTTTTGGCGTTAAAACAAATTCTCCCCAATAGTCGTTCTCTAAAGGTAATCTGAAGCAAGAAAAATGTCAAGTCATGTATTTTTTTGCAACCAAAACACAATTTTCTCAAAATAACTATGTTTCAAAACTTCCGTTTCCGAAAACAAACCGTTTACTGCATAATTCTATCGATCTTCGTTTTGTAGGAATTTAATTTTCAAATCAGGTTCTTATTTGCTGGACACCCTGTATGTTAAAAAAATGCTTCAAACAGACACAAAAAACAATCAATTTTGGAGCCAATTTTTACTGTTAAAATTGCAGATTTTGTTCACAGCGTAAATATTAATGCTACATTGAAATATTATGTTTATTGAAAGACAAAGGTATAACGTTAAATGTTTTTTACAGAGACGCATATGATTTTTTACATACTCAATCATGAGAAACCGATATTTTAAAGATTTTTTGATCAATACAATGTTTTTTATCATCTGTCACGAAAGCGATATTTCTAAATTTATTCAGCAAAACAACTCGTCTAGTTTATGCACTTTATACCCTGTTATTTAACTTGAAATTACACTGTTAAAAATTTTGTGCTACTTTGAACCGAAATTTGGTGCTTAGTAGCTGCCACCATAAGATGGTGAAATCTTGTTCCAAGATTTGAAACTTTGGTTGAACCATAGTACCATTTTTTGAAATAATATGGTGTAAACTCGTTCCAAGATTTGGAGCTTCGATTGAACCATCCTATGGTGGCAGCTGGTAATAGCTGAGAGCACCAAATCTTGGTTCAAAGTAGCACGAAATTTTTAACAATGTATTTAAGTCCGCACTAATAACATCTTACCTTATCTATATTCCAGATCTTCATTCCATGCGTCCTTTATGATTCGGTTCTTGGACCAATGGATTTCAACTTTTTTTTATATCAATATACCTCGTACACTGCTTACCTACATTACTTGATGTGAAGACCATCATCGTAACATTTTTTTCAGAAAATCACATCTACATCATGCATTGTTCAACTCGTGAACTGTTGCAATATTTGTAGTATTAAAATTGAAGGTGAAGTTCTGGAGTGTATGTAATTCCACTAGACACACGAAAATATATATTTATCTCAAATACATAGAAATGACTTCTGGTAAACTAAAAGATGGTATTAAAGAACATTGTGGAAATTTGAAATAAAACCGACCAGCAAGAGCCCTGTCAAGACTTAACCAGAAGCAGAATGTACACTTTTATTTTGAAAAAGAAAAATTATATGTCCCTTTAAGAGATTATTATGAATTAATCATATGAGAATCAATAGAAATTATTGCTAAAGGTAATACCGTTTGCAATGTCGTTTGATTCTACAAAATACCCAGAATTTGAAATAATTTGTTTAAAAAATCACAACACAAGTAATCCTCTGTATCCATATTTATTTTATTTCCCTAATGTTTTCCGGATATAAAAAAGACTTTCACTTTTACCTTTTTTTGACACTATGTGAGCTTGAAAATAAAACGTTAATAACAGTTTTTTGGTATTCTATGAAGAAATCTGTGTTTACAATGGAAAGTATTTAGAATTAAGGTGAGTTAATACCATTTTAAGCATTTTTATCATTTTTAAAGTAGTTTGCATCTTGTTTAATTTTACCTTTTAAAGATGACTTTAGCATTATGTTTGTTTATTTGCTGATTTGAATTTATGAATACAAAACCGCTGTTTTTTAATTTTCTAGAAATTTCTATTATTCCAGTAGACTACTCCAAAACAACCCTATACTTTCTGAAAATGATGACACCAAATACATTGCAGTTACACTTGATAAAAGAGTTACCTTCAGACTTATTCCTTACATAATATGTATGACCACCAGACATTCCAAATCTCTCCAACCTCTTCTAAAATATGCAGATATTTTGCGATAAAACTCTATAATGGAGTCCTGAATAGTAAAGCCATACTCTAATGTTCTTCATTAAGAAGTCATTATGAATGAATTCAGGAGATGGCACCTGAAGGTTTTGCGCAGAATAACTTTGAGTTATTTGAATCACAAACAACCGCTAAAGGTTAATTTGTTGCAATTGTAGAAGTTATCGGTGGGAAAAGCACGTAAGAGTCAACGTCCTATCTCAAATTTTCGAGTTAAGTTCTGTGATCTGAAGATTATGTATTTATTAGGATATAGTACCCTGCACATTTATTAGGAAATACGAATAGGACAATATAAATGACATTGTTCTTGTTAATGTTAATTTATAGTTTTGTTTGCATTACGTTTTCAGGGACATGGATGGGGAATAACGCCAAATAGCACTTGTCAAAAAATCGCGCCATTTTATTTTACTAAAGCGTATTTCTTAAAAGATTCTTTCTTGTGTACATGTATAATAAGTTGTTGATCAAATCCTGTATTTGTTTGGGGAAAAAAAACAAAACCTATGTCTTGAAAATTAATAGAATCTTAACGTGGTGTTATTACCCCAAGACACCTTATCAAAAGCATATAGCAGGGGCGCAAAAATCTAGGCGCCAGCAGGCAGTTTCTCACCATAAAATTTATTTCGTTTTTCTTCGTCTAATATTTCGTGTAAAATTCCTGCTAGAATGCTATTAAATTTTGAGCGAAAAAAACTTTAAAATTTTAGTGGTGAGAGACTACCCTCTGGCGCCTAGATTTTTGCACCCCTGGTATATAGGTTTATTATTGCTTATTTCTCTCCTATCTGAGGATTAATATGGTAGTCTAAAATGGAAAACCTTTAGAAAATACAAATTAAAAATTAGGATTACTAGAAGTTTACACAGGGTGTTTCACGAAATACCCCTAACTTTAAAAATCTATAACTCGGAAACGGTGATAGATAGAAACATGAAACTAGTGGTGTGTTTATTAAAAGAATCGTAAGAATCTTACACATAAATCAGAAAATTTAGTTTTAAAAAGCGTTCATAGATGACGCTGAGAGCGATAGGCGCACTGTCGAGGCTGATATGGACGTAATTTAGCACTGATGCGAATTAAGGAGTTTTATGCGGAGTGGGTCTTGCTCGAAAATGCACGTTTGCTTTTACGACCCGATTTTGAATTCAATCCATATAACTTTGATTTTGTTGGCGTTACCACAATAATAGACAAAAATAGTGTTTCCATAGAAATGACTCCTTTAAAATGGAAATGCGAGAAACAACAACGTATATAAAAGACGGTATTTCGAATGTTATTGTTTCAAGCATTTTAATTTAAAGGAGTAGTTCCTATGGAAACATTATTTTTGTCTATTATTGTGCTGACGCCAACAAAATCAAAATTATATAAATTGAATTCAAAATCGGATCGCAAAAGCAAAAGTGTATTTTCGAACAAGACCCACTCCACTAAAAACTGCTTAATTCTCATCAGTGTTAAGGGATGTCAATATTAGCCTCCACAGAGCGCCTATCGCTCTCAGCGATATCTATGAGCGCTATTTTTAACTAAATCTTCTGATTTATGTATAAGATTCTTACAATTTTTTTAATAAGCACATCACTGGTTTCATGTTTCTGTCCATCACCGTTTCCGAGTTATAGATTTTTAAAGTTAGAGATCCTTTGCGAAACACACCGTACCTCCGTAATACCAGCTTTAGACGTACTTAATCATTTTCTCTTTCATTCAATGAATCAAAAACCTTTCTAAAATAGATATTAAAATGCGAATAATGAGGTTATGATTGAACTGCCGTTGTACGATATCCCTGAACCATCCAGCAATAGGAAAAGAGCGTATTATTCAGCATTGATTGAAAACTTGATTTTTTACTGTAGTTTTTCTTGGTTTATTTATTTTTTATTTTTCTTGTTCAACATACATTTTCTTTAAATTTTAAATTGTATCTTTTTTAAAAGTATATTCATATGAATTTATAAATCAGATAACATGACAAACAATGCTTTGACAGTTCAAACTTATTTTTAAAAAAAGGTATATTCCATTCTGGTTTTTAAAGTTTTATGCCTACTGCATGTCTAGCTACTATGAGTCTGTTTGGGACTAATTAGGCCTGAGAGTAATTGGCAACGCAAACAGCGTTTCCTAAAATCTCCTTAAATTAAAAGAAAAAAAAAAGCGGAGAGCAACAAATTACTAATATATGTTCAAAACCACCAGAATTAGATAATTCAATTTTATTTCTTATTCTTTCTTAAAAATTATTTATATCATCTAGATTTTTTGTTACTATTATATTCCGATTATTATTTTTTAATTTTACAACACAACTTTAAAAAAAAAAATTATATAGCCCTAAATTCTTACAAGTAACACTAAAAGTGTTGTTTTTTTCTATTATTCTTCTTTGAATGCCATAAAATTTAGTTTCAATTCGTAATACCTGAGTTGAAAAAAAATGCTACGTATTAAACTGGTACAATAAAACAGTCTAAAACTATCAGTTTACAAATTTGTTCTAATTTACAAAATGTTCAAAAGTATGCAGGATATAGTTTAATGGAAAATAATAATTTGATTAACTTTTTCTTGTTTTGAGTAAGAGGTATATACGTGTAGAAGTGGTTATATAATTATAATTACCTTTTAACACTTTATGAATTCATGAAAATTTTACATTTTAAAGCATTTTACGTGAATTGCTTAAATTAAATTAAAAGATTTACGTAATCATTTAATAAATATTTGAAGGATTTCAGAAGGATTGAAGAATTTGGAAGGATTAATTAAATTTGAATTTACAAGGATTTTGTGCAATATTTATAACTCCACTCAAATTTTTTATTTTAAATGGTTTTCTTAGTATTTTGTATAATTATAAAATGCACAAATATGTGTTCTTACAATATAAATATAGAAATATTTCTGAATTGAAAAATTCCCACCCTCCTCCCTCTGTGCCAAGAAAGCTGAAAAGATACAAAGGCAAAAGAAATCATCCTTTTAAAAATATTTTTGTTTTGTACAACCAATAATGCTTTTGGAACAAAATAAAGTAATGTGTCTGTAACTCATTCTAAACAGTATTACAACTAATTGACAAATTAAAAGAATTTTATAATACGTAATTTTTATGGCATTTACAAGTTCCTTCGGTAGATAAAGGGTTAAACTGAATCAACAGAAATTTGGTCTTTTTTTTAACGGGAACTACAACTTAAATTTCTGAAATGTCTCTTTTCTGTTTTTATTATTAAAACTTGTCAGATGGGGCAATCCCAAAACTTTTTTCCATCTTCTGCATACTAATAGTTTCTGAAAATGTAGCATAGCAGCACCACCCATTAGATGTTTTAAATTGAAATCTATTCAGCAAAAACTTATGTCAAATTCTAACTGAGTCTGAAGTTTGATGAAAATTCGTGCATTAGTTTCTAATTTACAACTATTAAGGGAATATTAAGGAATTCTAAATAACCGTGCCATCTGCTGTGTGAAATACTATAAAAACGACTTTTAACCAATTTTTATCAGGTATTAATTTTATCTGTAATTTGATGAAAATCCATGCCAATTTTTCAATTTAAAATTTTTTGTTTGTACATCATTATGCATTTAAAAGATTTTTGACAAACTTAAATGGCCGCCATTTTAAACAAGATGGCGAATGAAATTGGCCAATGAACTTGGTCAAGACATTGGTATGTACTATGTACACATAGGAGTTATATCCAAATCAGTTTATAAATATGCGTATTATCGCGTAACAAATTTCAGCCCGTTTCAAAATGTCAACCACACTGGAAATTGAAAGTTCTATAACTCAGCCATTTTTTAAGATATAGATGAAACAAAAAATGCTCTGGAATCTTTGTATCAAGGTCAAACACAAAAAAGAATTTTTTTTTTATTTCTTCCTTTTTTGCACCTAATTTTAAAATTTAACTTTTTTTTAAAAATTTAATATTCCGCAACATGAAAGAAGATCGCGAATGGAACTGGCCAACGAAATCGGTCCAGAGATCGGTATGTACTATGTGCGCACCAAGTTGCATTCAAATCGGTTTATAAAAGCGGGTATTATCACGTGACGAAAATAAGAATATTTCAAAATGCGAGCAACACTAGAACTTGAAAGTGCTGTAACTCAGCCATTTTTTAAGATACAGACGAAACAAAAAATGCTCTGGAATCTTCGTATCAAGGTCAAATATATAAAAGAAAATCTTTTTCAGTTTCTCACTTTTTTGTACCTAATTTTTAATTAAATTTTTTTTAAAAAAATTTAAATGGCCGCCATTTTGAAACAAGATGGCGGATGGAACTGGCTAATGAACTCCGTCCAGGCCCCATTATGTACTATGTATACACCAAGTTACATCCAAATTGATTCATAAATACGCGTGTTATCACGTGACAAAAATCAGATCATTTCAAAATGTCAGCCATACTAGAAATTCAAAGTGCTATAACTCAGTCATTTCTTAAGATATAGACAAAATAAAGTGTTCTGGAATCGTTGTTTTAAGTTCTAACACATAAAAGAAAAATATTTTTGAACTTTTAATTTTTTGAAATTTAATTTTAAATTTTAATTTTAAAAAATGGCCGCCATTTTGATACAAGATTGCGGATGATGCTGGTCAACGAACTCGGCCTAGCCATTTGTATGTTCTATCTACATACGAAGTTTCATTCAAATCGATTCATAAATACGATAGTTACAGCATGACAAAATCAGATATATATATATATATATATATATATATATGTTAACATTTGAACTGAGGGTGGTTCAGGGTCTGGAGGTGGTTCAAGGAGGGTCTGGGGGTCATGATTGGTGAAAATATACCAAAATTTTCCGGAAGTGCTTTCCTCCGTACAACGACTGCAGTAGGTAGCTTTTTACTTTTTGTAATGAAAGCTACCTAAAATAACAAAAGGGTAATTACAACTCAATAAAATATATAATGAAAAATGTGTTATAAAGCAGCATAATTATAGTTACAGTAGCTAAGTTACAGCAGCATTTAGACAGTTTTATAATCTATAACGGAAATGCTGAATAATGATAGTATACTTTTTCCCGAGGATTTTAATCCACCTCTTGTATTTTTATAAGCTGCCCATAAAATACTTTGATATTTAGTAGAAGTTGTTTTATTTGAATGAACTATTGGATATTAATTTGTTTTAAGCATAATCTATTTAAATTTTCTAATGAGCACCATAGTTTTAATTTATTTTTCAAAGTTTAAATGTTACAATGACAGGAGACAGAGAGAGAAATTATGTAATACACTTCTCTGCATGTGTATATTATGAAACATGTTTGTAAAAAACACATACTATTTAGCAGTTAAATAAAAAAAGAAGGGTACATATATTAAAAGAATAAGTATTTGTATAGTCCATTCTTGTCTACATATTAATAATTATGGCACGATTTCTGTGCAATAATTTAAATTTTCTTTTAATTTTGCTAATTAAAAGCTTATTTAGACAACAAAGTTTTTAAATTTCTTTTCTGCACATTGTTTATATGCAACTAATAAAAAACTTTTTTTTCCATTTTCAATTATTCGGATCCATTTAAAAATATTTTTTAGTGTAAAGTGTTCAAATTTTAAGACATCTCTCATATAGCCTTAAGGTATATAACATAATTAATTCATGTTTGAAAATGAAAAATCTTCTTTTTGATTTAAATATCTCTTAAAGTAGTCGTGAAAATAAGTATTTACATAGAAAAGTAACTATTTTAGTGGAAATTAAAAATAAAATGAAATAAACGCCCTAAGGTTTTAAAATTTATTGTTATTTCTCTTTTCTAAATTGGTTCACCATGTGTTGATATGATAAGAATTAATATATTTGTCCTACGTATAATTCTTTATTATCAATATCTTCAATTTTTAAGTAGATAAATTAAATTTATTTCACCAACAACTCTTCCAATACGTACTTGGCAAAGAAGTATTTCTAAAAAGTACATTGAATAAAATTGCAGTTTAAAACGCGAAATGATGTTTTAAAAAGTATAGTATATTTCTTTTAAAATATATTTACGTTAGAAAAACAAATAAATTACACATTTGTTGAAGCATTTATAATTTACGCTTCCACGAAAAACATTTGATATGCAGTATGTTACTGGATACACTTCGATTTCAATATGCGTATTTTAATTTTATCTAATATATTTGTTAATTTAATTAGAACTGATATTTCATTAGGGTGTTTTAAAAACTAAAAAATATATTTTAGAAATAATTATGTGAATTATTTTAGAAATCCTTACTTAGAGCATATCAAAACATTCTTTTATCATTAGGCACGAATGAAATGACACAGAGTTCGTACGAATCAAAGGCTTTAGAAAATTGTGGATATTTTCATATTATAAATATCGTAAAACACTAGACGCTATATCTGAAAATAGATTTTTTAATCATAAATAAGGCAAATATCAAAGAAGGCGGCAGCCTTCAAGTGACGCAGCTTTAAACCTACCATCGTCAAAACCTACCATCGTCATAAGGGTAGATGCGGAACTTCATATATACAGCTAACTCAACATCAAAGGAAATCGGAAAAGCCGCCTTCTAATAACTCAGCAAATATTGGTCAGAATGGTCCAATTTTTTTAGTATAGTCTTATATTCCCAGTCTAATCCTATCCTATAATTTTTACATTTCTACGTGCCGTATATTTTTAGATCTCGATAACCATTTTTAAACTGAAATCGATGGTGTTTGTTCCTGATAATGAGATCTAGAAAACGGGCTGGGAGATTTTATTAAAACTTATATATAATATGAATCTCTTTAAGATAGAGGGAATAAGACTTGCCTTGTTTCTAGGAAAACTCTTGTTTGTTATACATTGGTCTTGGAAAATTGGACTATATTAGCTCGCGGATTACATGTTATTCTATGGGTTAGCAGACGAAGACACTGCGAAAAGGCAAATGTACGTATGGTCACAGTTAAAACACCCGCATCGAAGCAATAACTGTTTTTTAAACTACAAAAACATCTTATCATGTGCTTTAAAACATTCAATAAATATATACTAAATCAAATTTCTATTTATTTTGCCTTTATTTTTCGTAAGAAGAAAATATTACGTTTCTTAAATTGGATATTTTTGCATTTTGTGGAAAAAATATTTTGAATCCTTTTTTAAAATAGGAAAATATTTTTTAATTATACATATTCAATATACTTTCGACTTATGATTTTTTTTTAAAGTTTACAAACAAAAATTATTTTTAATAATTTTAATAAGATTTTAATGTATTCATACGCGTTTAGATAGTTTTGTTTTGAATCGTAATCGAATTCTCTGGCGGCTGAAGCTTCCAAAAGCTACGCGCGTCGTCGAAAATCAACTGTAAACATTGGATTAGAAATATTAAAAAATATATAAAGCATCCTCAAAAGTAAGTACGAAATCTTAAATATCGAGGTAGTATCTGATGTAATTATTCCCGACCCAGAGTTGTTTTTATTTACGACATTTTTTTATCTGTTTACATTATAAATACATGCTTCCTGACGTGTCTATGAAGCGCATTAGAAATTAAACAATTTACTATTTTATTTTGAGTTTTCTTAAAAAATAAATAAATAAATAAACAAAATTTTTCGTTTTTAAGGAAAATCCAGGTTAAATTTAAGGTATGACAAAATGAAAATTGTGCCCAATCCCGTGTGTAAAATAATTTATTTGTGAATCGTTTGTATTTAAGTTAACGAAAATTGCCTCAAAATAACATCTTTTTCGAAATATGCATACCTATAGCTTACTTTTAATTTTACATTCTTTTCAGATTAAAAAAAAATTAAGCATCTCAGTATTTAAATTTTTATCAAAATTCTACTTTTTAAAATTTTCGGGAATTTCTAATGTAACTTATACTTTTTTCCGCCCTTATATTCAACTCTTATTCTTTCGTTACACATATAAATAACGTTAAGAATGTTCTTAATTAAAGTAATAAAGGTTTGAAATTTCAAATTTTGTCCACCAAATTTTCAATCAATCTTGTTTTTATTTACAGTAATACTTGATTATAATCCTTTTCCATTCAAGTACATTTGTGTAATAGAGACCAATTAGCAATGCAATTTTGTTTATCTCTTAAAGAAATTAAACAAAAATTCATATTATTAAAGACAGCACTAGTTAAATAAAAAGTTATGACATTGTGGAAATTTGGATATGTTTATAAAATGATATACTTGTTTACAGGGGCAGATCCAGAGGATCATTTTTTTTGGGGGGGGGTGATACCAAGAAACATAGAATCAATATAGTCATAATTTCTGTTCATAAAATACCTCCTTGTACAGTTATTATTAAATGAATGATCAAATGAAATGCTTTTCTGCGATCTTCTCATGAAATAGGCTTTTTTTCTGCGATCTTTTGACTAAATTCGCGACTCTTTGACGGAATTCGCATTTTTGACGAATCTCGCATTTTTTTACCCACGATACGCTGTCAAAATTCAGGTTTTTATTGTGATCCTTTGACAAAATTGGCTCTTTTCTGCGACACTTTGACAAAATTAGCAATGTTTTGCAACCCTTTGAGAAAAGTAGCTCATTTTTCTGTGACCTTTTAACGAAATTGAAGTTTTTTCCACAACACTGACAAAACGCGTGCTTTCCCAGCAATCCTATTTCGAAATAAGCGCTTTTTCTGCGACCTTTTGACGAAATTCACACTTTTTCGCAGTGCTTTGATAAAATTAGCACTTTTTCAGCAATCTTATGTCGAAGTTGGTGCTTTTTCAGCGATCCTATGTCAAAATTCACACTTTCTGCGATTCTTTGCATACCTTTCTTCAAACCCTTTGACAAAATTAACACTTTTTCCACAACCTTTTGACGAATTTCGCTCTTTTCCACTATACTTTGACAAAATTAGCACTTTTTCACAACCTTTTGACGAATTTCGCTCTTTTCCACTATACTTTGACAAAATTAGCATTTTTTTGTAACTCTTTGAAAAAAGTAGCTAACTTTAGACGAAATTCGAGCTTTTTGCGTGACACTTTGACAAAAAGATGTGCTTTTTCAGCGGTCTTATGTCGAAATACGTGCTTTTCAGCGATCCTAGGTCAAAGTTTGCGTTTTTTTTTTTTTTCACGATCCTCTGTCAAAATTAGTGTTCTTTTTTCTGACCCTTTGACGTAATTCACGCTTTTTTGCGATACTTTGATAAAATTAGCACTTTTTCAGCAATCCTATGTCGAAGTTCACGGTTTTTCAGCGATCCTATGTCGAAATTCGCATTTTTTCAGAGTTCCTTTGCCTTCCCTTTTCACAACCTTTTGAAAAAATTAGCGCTCTTTCCGTGAACTTTTGACGAAATTAGAGTTTTTTATATGACACTTTGACAAAAATCTCGCCTTTTCAGCGATCCAATGTCGAAGTTCGCGTTTTTTATGCAATCCTCTGATAAAATTAGCATTTCTTTGCGACCCTTTGACGAAATTCGCACTTTTTCGGTGTACTTTGACAAAATTAGCAGTTTTTTGCAACCCTTTGAAAAAAGTAGCGCTCTTTCTTCGAACTTTTGACAAAATTCAAACTTTTTGCGCAACACTTTGACAAAAGTCGTGTTTTTTCAGCGATACTATGTCGAAGTTCATGTTTTTTATGCGAACCTCTGTCGAAATTCGCATTTTTTCCGTGACCCTATGATGAAATTCGCGCTTTTTCTGTGATCATTTGACAAAATTCACTCTTTTTCACAAAACTTTGACAAAATTAGTGCTTTTTCAACAATCCTATGTCGAAATTAGTACTTTTTCCGTGATACTTTGCCTTCCCTTTGACAAAATTAGCACTTTTTCCACGACCTTTTGACGAAATTTGCTATTTTTTTTCTATACTTTGACAAAATTAACGTTTTTTTGCAAACATTTGACAAAATTCGTGCTTTTTCCCCGACCTTTTCACGATATTCGGGCTTTTTCCACAACACTTTGACAAAACTCTCGCTTTCAGCGATCTTGTGTCAAAATTCGCGTGTTTTAACAATCCTTTGTCGAAATCCTTTTTTTTGCACGACCTTTGACAAAATTCGTGCTTTTTCCGCGATCTTTTGTAGAAATTCGCTCTTTTTCTGCGACACTTTGACAAAATTAGCACTTTTTAGCGACATTTTAATGAAATTTGCGATTTTTCAGGAACAATAGAATGTCTCCGACGAAGCTGCAGAAATTCCTTTCGGAAAAAAGTCTGAATTCAACACTAGTTTGGGGGGGGGGGTGATCCCCCCCCCAAAAAATTTTAATTTTGTCATACCTTTAAGAAAACTCAAAATAAAATAGTAAATTGTTTAATTTGTTTTGCACTCCATAGACATACGTCAGGAAGCATGTATTTATAATGTAAACAGCTAAAAAATTGTCGTAAATAAAAAAAACTCTGGGTCGGGAATAATTACATCAGATACTACCTCGATATTTAGATTTCATACTTACTTTTGGGGATGCTTTATTAATTTTATAATAGCAAATTATGTCCATAAATCATGTAAAATGTAAATTACATTCATTAATCGCATAAAAATCGCAAATTATGTCCATGAATCGCTCAAAAAAAGCGAATTGTGTAAAAAATGGGAATTACATCAACAAATCGCTCAAAACTTGAATTATGTCCATGAATTGTTTAAAAAAGTGAGAATTACATTCAGAAATTGTATGAAAAACACAAATTATGTCTATGAATCGTGTAGTAAAACGGGAATTATGTTCATAAATCGCTTAAAAAACACTAATTTTGGCAGCAGAAAGCTGAAACGCAAATTACGTCTATAAATCACATAAAAATAGCGAAGTGTTTTGCATTCATAAAGTGCATAAAAAACACGAATTACATTCATGAATCGCTCAAAAAACACAAATTACATCCATGAATTGCATAAAAACATGAATTACATTCAAAAATCACTCAAAAATGCGAATCACTTCCATGAATCGTGCAAAAAAACACTAATAATGTTCATAAATTACAAAAAATGCGAATTACATCGAAGAATTGGTAAAAAAAGCAAATTACATTCATAAATCCTATAAAAACACAAATAACGTCAATAAATCGATCAAAAAATGCAAATTTCGTCGACAGAAAGCTCAAAAAATGCAAATTATGTCTACGAATCGCATAAATATAGCAAATTACGTCCATAAATCATGTAAAATGTAAATTACATTCATTAATCACATAAAAATTGCAAATTATGTCCATAAATCGCTCAAAAAAGCGAATTGCATAAAAAACGCGAATTGGGTCAACAAAACGTGAATTACGTCCATGAATTGTTTAAAAAAGTGAGAATTACGTTCAGAAATTGTATGAAAAACACAAATTATGTCTATGAATCGTGTAGTAAAACGGGAATTATGTTCATAAATCGCTCAAAAAAACACGAATTTTGGCAGCAGAAAGCTGAAATGCAAATTACGTTCATAAATCACTCAAAAAATGCAAATCACTTCCATGAATCTTGCAGAAAAATACTAATAACATTCATAAATTACAAAAAATGCGAATTACGTCCAACAATTGGTAAAAAAATGCAAATTACATTCATAAATCCTATAAAAACACAAACAACGTCAATAAATCGATCAAAAAACGCAAATTTCGTCGACAGAAAGCTCAAAAAATGCAAATTATGTCTACGATTCGCATAAATATAGCAAATTACATCCAGAAATCATGTAAAATGTAAATTACATTCATTAATCGCATAAAAAACACGAATTGGGTCCACAAATCGCTCAAAGCGTGAATTACGACCACGAATTGTTTAAAAAAGTGAGAATTACGTTCAGAAATTGTATGAAAAACACAAATTATGTCTATGAATTGTGTAGTAAAACGGGAATTATGTTCATAAATCGCTCAAAAAACACGAATTTTGGCAGCAGAAAGCTGAAACGCAAATTACGTTCATAAATCACTCAAAAAATGCAAATTACATCCAACAATTGGTAAAAAAAGTGAATTACATTCATAAATCCTATAAAAACACAAATAACGTCAATAAATTGCTCAAAAAACATGAATTTTGGCAGCAGAAAGCTGAAACGCAAATTACGTCTATAAATCACATAAAAATAGCGAATAGTGTTTTGCATTCATGAATTGCATAAAAAACGCGAATTACATTCATGAATCGCTCGAAAAACACAAATTACGTCCATGAAACGCATAAAAACGTGAATTACATTCGTAAACCACTCAAAAAATGCGAATCACTTCCATGAATTGTGCAAAAAAACACTAATAACATTCATAAATTGCAAAAAATGCAAATTATGTCCAAGAGTTGTGTAAAAAAAGCGAGTTACATTCATAAATCCTATAAAAAAACAAATAACGTCAATAAATTGATCAAAAAACGCATTTCGTCGACAGAAAGCTGAAAAAATGCAAATTAAGTCTATGAATTGCATAAAAATAGCAAATTACATCCATAAATCATGTAAAATGTATAATCGCATAAAAATTGCGAATTATATCCATAAATTGCTCAAAAATGCAAATTACATTCATAAATCGCATAAAAAACACGAATGATGACCATGAATTGTGCAAAAAATGCGAATTACACCCAACATTAAATTAATTTGCAGAAAGTTTTTGGTTTTATACAAGTCTGCCAACAAGAACCTACAAGTTATCCTGAAACCCATTCTAAACCAACAAAAATTTAATGAAAAGATAAATTTGTCCAAGAAAGACAAAATAATTTCCATTGACATACATTGACCAGAATCGAAAAATTCCTATTGAAATCTATCCTATACAATCCAAAACCAGAAAGAAAAAAATCCCTTCAAGAGTAACTCAATCTATCTGCTGCAAAATAAAATACATTGAAATGCAACTGAACCAGAACCTGAAAATTACATTTGAAGTCAAACCGAAACCAGATTCAACCCCCTCCCCCCCCAAAAAAAAATTATCCAACCATATCTCGATTCGGGAAAGAAAACTTAATTTCCATAGATACGCGTGATCAGAAATCTGGAAATTCCAATTAGTCTATGGGTTAGCAAACCTTAATTCGATCTGAAAAAAAAAAAAAAAAAAAAAAAAAAAATTCTGACAATACACACTGACAAGCAGAGTTGTATAATATAGACGCACGCCATGTGCAGAAAATTTTATGAAGAAACAATTTTTATTTATTTATTTCGACAAAGAATTCCGTAAAAAAAAAAAAGTGTATCTCAACAAAGAATCATGTAAAAAAACCCAACATTTCGACAAAATACCACGCGAAAAACGTAAATTTCGTCCAAAGACCGCAATAAAAACATTAATTCAATCCATGAATCTCATAAAAAATACGAATTCCATGCATGAATCGCATAAAAAATATGAATTACATGCATGAATCACATAAAAAATTTGAACTACATCCATGAATCGCTAAAAAATAAAAGCAAATTGCATAAAAAATGGGAATTACGTCCACAAATTGTTTAAAATGTGAATTACGTCCATGAATCATGTAAAAAAGCGAGAATTATATTCATAAATTGTATGAAAAACGCAAATTACGTCTATGAATCTTGTAGTAAAACATGAATTATGTTCATAAATCGCTCAAAAAACACGAATTTTGGCGGCAGAAAGCTGAAAGGGAAATTACCTTTATAAAACGCATAAAAATACCGAACTGCATTCATGAATTGCATAAAAAATGTGAATTACGTTCATGAATCGCTCAAAAAAACACAAATTACATCCATGAATTGCATAAAAACGTGAATTACGTTCATAAATGACTCAAAAAATGCGAATCACTTCCATGAATTGCGCAAAAAACACGAATAACGTTCATAAGTTGCAAAAAATGCGAATTACGTCCAAGAATTGGTAAAAAAAGCGAATTACATTCATAAATCCTATAAAAACACAAATAACGTCAATAAATCGATCAAAAAACGCAAATTTCATTGATAGAAAGCTCAAAAGATGCAAATTATGTCTATGAATCGCAAAAGTATAGCAAATTACGTCCATAAATCATGTAAAATGTAAATTACATTCATTAATCGCATAAAAATCGTGAATTATGTCCATGAATCGCTCAAAAAAAGCAAATTGCATAAAAAACGTGAATTGGGTCCACAAATTACTCAAAACGTGAATTACGTCCATGAATTGTTTAAAAAAGTGAGAATTACGTTCAGAAATTGTATGAAAAACACAAATTATGTCTATGAATCGTGTAGTAAAACGGGAATTATGTTCATAAGTCGCTCAAAAAACACGAATTTCGGCAGCAGAAAGCTGAAACGCAAATTACGTCTATAAATCGCATAAAAATAGTGAATAGTGTTTTGCATTCATGAATTGCATAAAAAACGCGAATTACATTCATGAATCGCTCAAAAAACATAAATTACATCCATGAAACGCATAAAAACGTGAATTACATTCATAAATCACTCAAAAAATGCGAATCACTTCCATGAATCTTGCAAAAAAACACTAATAATGTTCATAAATTACAAAAAATGCGAATTACTTCCAAGAATTGGTAAAAAAAGCAAATTACATTCATAAATTCAATAAAAACACAAATAACGTCAATAAATCGATCAAAACACGCTAATTTCGTCAAGAAAAAGCTCAAAAAATGCAAATTATGTCTACGAATCGCATAAATATAGCAAATTACGTCCATAAATCATGTAAAATGTAAATTACATTCATTAATCGCATAAAAATTGCGAAATATGTCCATGAATCGTTCAAAAAAAAGCGAATTGCATAAAAAATGCGAATTACGTCCACAAATCGCTCAAAATGTGAATTACGTCCATGAATTGTGTAAAAAAGTGAGAATTACGTTCATAAATTGTATGAAAAATGCAAATTACGTCTATGAATTGTGTACTAAAACGGGAATTATGTTCATAAATCGCTCAAAAAATACGAATTTTGGCAGCAGAAAGCTAAAATGCAAATTACGTCTATAAATCGCATAAAAATAGGGAATAGCGTTTTGCATTCATGATTTGCATAAAAAACGCGAATTACATTCATGAATCGCTCAAAAAATGCAAATTACGTCCATGAATTGCATAAAAATGTGAATTATGTTCATAAATCACTCAAAAAATGTGAATCACTTCCATGAATCGTGCGAAAAAACACGAATAACATTCATAAATTGCAAAAAATGCGAGTTATGTCCAAGAGTTGTGTAAAAAAAGCGAATTACATTCATAAATCCTATAAAAACACAAATAATGTCAATAAAGTGATCAAAAAACACAAATTTCGTCGCCAGAAAGCTGAAAAAACGCAAATTATGTCTATGAATTGCATAAAAATAGCAAATTACGTCCATAAATCATGTAAAATGTAAATTACATTCATTAATCGCATAAAAATTGCGAATTATGTCCATAAATTGCTCAAAAATGCAAATTACATTCATAAATCGAATAAAAAACACGAATGATGACTATGAATTGCACAAAAAATGCGAATTACACCCAACATTAAATTAATTTCCAGAAAGTTTTTGGTTTTATACAAGTCTGCCAACAAGAACCTACAAGTTATCCTGAAACCCATTCTAAACCAACAAAAATTTAATGGAAAAATAAATTTGTCCAAGAAAGACAAAATAATTTCCATTGACATACATTGACCAGAATCGAAAAATTCCTATTGAAATCTATCCTTATACAATCCAAAACCAGAAAGAAAAAAATCCCTCCAAGAGTAACTCAATCTATCTGCTGCAAAATAAAATACATTGAAATGCAACTGAACCAGAACCTGAAAATTACATTTGAAGTCAAATCGAAACCAGATTCAACCCCCTCCCCCCCCCCCAAAAAAAAAATAAATAAAATAATCCAACCATATCTCGATTCGGGAAAGAAAACTTAATTTCCATAGATACGCGTGATCAGAAATCTAGAAATTCCAATTAGTACTAAACTTAGTAATAAACATAGTTAACTAGAATGAGAAATGATACATACAGCATAGATTATGAAATCCTATCTTAGAAATATGGTGTTGAATGTACATTACTTTCTTATCTTATACTAACGTATTTTACTACAGAGTTGTTTTTAACGAATCAAGTAGCACAGCATATATTAATAATAAAATATGAAATATCTTTTTTTAAGTGGGTGGGGGAGGGGTAATTAAAGGTGATCAGAAATCATGAATATGAATTCTTTGCATTAGTCTTTAATTTTTTGTTTTTATCTTTTTATTATTAACCTAAAAAAAGCACTGATATCAGTACAAAAAACCCTGAACGGGTTAAAAGCTTGTGACGCAGCACTTTATCTTACATATCTAAGAATTTTAAATTTGGGACTTAAAACTAATGATATCAAAATTTATGTGACGCTATGCTATTAATTAATATATACATATATTAAAATTTATTCATTAAGGTTTTATCAATTACATCTTTCATAAATTCAAAATATGAATCTTAAAAGATATGATATCAAAATTTAAGTGACGCCTTGACGAGGCTTTAAACAATGTTTTAAAATTCCATTTATTTATTTATTGTCTCAATATATTTTCATATCTAAACAATACTTTTCATTTTCCAATACACTGTTAAATACATCACTTTCACTGAATATATATAATGCACTGAAATGTATTTATTTGAATAAATAGATTTATCTTTTGGGCTACGCTATCCAAAATCAAAAATAACATTTAAATAAATAGTTTTTGCGTCATTGTATCCAAAGTAAGTTAAATAGATGCAAATAGATACAATGACGCAAAAACTATTTATTTAAATGTTATTTTTGATCCAAAGTAAGTTAAATAGATGCAAATAGATACAATGACGCAAAAACTATTTATTTAAATGTTATTTTTGATTTTGGATAGCGTAGCACAAGAGATAAATCTATTTATTCAAATAAATACATTTCAGTGCATTATATATATTCAGTGAAAGTGATGTATTTAACAGTGTATTGGAAAATGAAAAGTATTGTTTAGATATGAAAATATATTGAGACAATAAATAAATAAATGGAATTTTAAAACATTGTTTAAAGCCTCGTCAAGGCGTCACTTAAATTTTGATATCATATCTTTTAAGATTCATATTTTGAATTTATGAAAGATGTAATTGATAAAACCTTAATGAATAAATTTTAATATATGTATATATTAATTAATAGCATAGCTTCACATAAATTTTGATATCATTAGTTTTAAGTCCCAAATTTAAAATTCTTAGATATGTAAGATAAAGTGCTGCGTCACAAGCTTTTAACCCGTTCAGGGTTTTTTGTACTGATTACTTTACAAAACTTCTTTTGAAAGCTCCTAGAAAATCCTTGAACAGTCTGAACCCAGGAGACGTAGCTAAAAGATATTTATTTCTGTATACAAATTGAAAACATAAAAAACATTATAATGCACAAATTATGTACACCCTACCCACCCCCACCCCCACCCTAAAAAATCCCATATAGCCGTTTCAAGGATACTACAGCCCCTTTCCTCAGTGAAAAAAAAAAGGAAAAGGTAGTGAAATGGGTTCAAGAAATCCCTCGGGTCATAGCCCCGATAATGGCTAATTATTGAAAACGTGAAAGCAAAAAGTTTTAATATCTTCAAGAAATAACTTAATTGACCAGAAATAAGAGAAAAGAAGGATATAAAAATTTATATTCAAAACTGAACTACATTTATGAAATTATTTAGCTTCCATATAATTAAACTGAATGCTGAATTTCCAACAATGTTTAGGTATTGTCGATATACAGTAGCTAAAAATAGCTAAATTTCTACAATAGCTAAAGACTGTTGGAATGTTTAATTATAAAGAGGCTAATTTTTTCATAAATGTAGTTGATTTTAGATATAAACTGCGAAGCTTGCAATATTCACAAACATACTTCTACTATAGTGAACGGCACCCCTTTTCTTTCGCTACTGTGGATAGATCTCTCTCAGTGACTTCTTCCCTTCAGCTAGTTCAGGTCGGTTACGTAATTTTCTTAAAGTATTAAATCTCTTTGCTTTTACATTTCCAGTCATTCATTAGCCAGTACTCGGGCCTATAACCGAGGGGTTATTTGATCCCATGTCAGTACCTGTTTTATTTGCACTGAGGAAGGGGATCAAATACCCTTGAAACGGCCGTATGTTTTTTTTTTTTTTTTGGGGGGGGGGCTTTGTTTGTATGTAACTTGTGCGTATAACATTGTTTGAAGTTTTTAATTTGTATTTTGAATATTTGCACAAAACTTTTTATAGCTTCTTACATTTATTTATATTTGCTTATTGAAAACAAAATAATTTTTAGAGAATTGAAAAGATCGTAAATTTTGGCAAAAACTTTATAATCCATTTATTATATTGTATAACTGATTACAAAAGTATGTATTTTCTAGTCAAACAGTTTGTATAACTAACCACACTGTAAAAAAATTCAAGAGGTTACTAAAAATTTCTTAGTAAATTTGTATTCCACAGAATTTTTTAGTAACCATTACAAAGTCTTTTTTTTTTTTTTTTTTTTGTAAGTGAAAGAAACATTTCTTTTCTAAACTGAACTAAAGAATTTTTTGTATAACTAACTTAAAACTTTTTAGTATGAGCCACCAAGCAAATTTTAGTAATAGCTCCAAAATTATTTTCAGTAACCATTACTGTGCCCGAAGAACAGGAGCTTCCTTCGAGCTGCATCCAGTGGGTAAAAAGACAGGCTTCTGAAACGGAAGATTTTCGGTAAAGCCGCAATAGACGGCAGCACCAAACATTGCTATCTACTCTATTTTGACATGTTTCTAAATGGGAGGTGTATAGACGATTATGGGTGGCGTATATTGGCCGCTAGTAAGAGCTCCTTTTTAGACGACAGGATTCGGATAAACATGAGGAAGTAACGCAGGTTTACCGAAGCAATGAGGGACACCAGCAAAAACTCTTCTTGGTTTTTTATTTAGAGATGCAGTAATGAGCAAAGCTACAGTCCTCAGGGAGTGACCCCTTGGAAACACAGTTTAAAGTTCTACATGATGAAAATACGTCTTTTTTTGACGACAGACAAAATCCAACGGAAATTACAATCAGTACAGATGTTGATTAGCGATTTGACTTTTGGTTTTCGCCAAAACCCTTTGTATAATTGCCGGCCTTGGCGATAATTATGCAGAGAGAGACAGAACGCGTTGTTAAGTACACAGCCAATTGATAATCTGTAAATTATGGGAGCAGGCACAAAAGGGTTAATAGAGTAAATTCGTGAGAACTGCATCAGCTCTCAACGGACGATGCAAAACATCTGCTTACATTCACATATTATGCCCTAAATCAATGAGACGCACCCACGAAATAATTTGCAGGACAGAATGTTTATGAAGAGAAAGGAAATCGTTAGCAACTGAACAGAGATTAGATTTTATTTTAGTTATTGAAATCGCAAAGATAGCTTTCAACGGAACTAGGAGAAGCGCAGATTGAAAAGAATTGTTTTTTTTTAATTTATTTCAGTTAGTCATTACATCAGAAAAATTCATGTAAGAGAAAAGAATTAATGAAAGCTTTTCCATACTTAATAGAATATTAAACTGTGGGAAAAGGGCGCAATGAATACCTACTTCCTAAATTATAAAGATTAACTGAAATGCAATTTTATAAAAGGAATAAATTTTCACCAAAAACTATATATAATGGAATTTCCATTATAGGAGGGAAAGTTCAAAGATCATTACCCATGGTAACTGCTACGACAGGACTTTCATAATCCCTTTATTTACATCCGGTGCATATTTGGCGGCGGCCAGCATCGAACCCAGGTACTTCCAGCCTGGAGTTCGATGATATGACCACTAAGCTATCTCGGCCACGCCAAGTGAGTTTTAGTAATAGCTATTAAAAATGTAAAACTATTAACTCTATTCATTGCTAGCTTTTTTCTAGTAATTATTAGATTCCTTGTAACCGAGTAAGATTACTAAAAATGTCTTAGTAATTACACGAATTACTAAAATTTTTTTAGTAGATCGACCCTTTTTTTACAGTGCAGATCAATATTAGTTTCTTATTTTCAGTGTTTCATATATATCTTTTACATTTAAAATAATTAAAAAAAGGATTTCTCTTTCCATTTATAATATTGCCATTTGCTTATAAAATTTCTAATTTCAAATTTTAATATTTCAGTGTACGAAAGACAAATAAATATTTAAAACAAATATTATTGCGAAATGCTAATTGAATTACTATTTCGTGGATTTGTTGGAAAATTTTATAAAAGTAACAAAAAAAAAAAAAAAAAAAAAAAAAAAAAAAAAAAACTGAAGATTATTATTAACAATGTTTTGAAACCTTTCTTTATATATATATATATATATATATATATATATATATATATAGTTATTAATTTTAAACCTTAGCTTTAGTTGTATTGTTTGTCATAAATATTTTTTTTTATGAATGCATTATAGCTAATTCAATAACTTATGATAAACGGTTAGGTAAACAGTTTTTTGGTAAGGCTAAGTTTTGTAGGTTTTATTTAAACAATCGAAATTTTCCAAAATTGTGTAACCAACTATTTTCTGTAAAAATATGTAATATTTTAAATTTAGAAAAAAAAATATTTTATTTTAAATGTAAAAAAAAATTAGGATTTTTAAAGTTTTTAGTAAAATATTTGTAATTTTATTTATTTTAAGCCAAAATAAAAATTGCTCCTTATTACTCTCAAAGAGAAATATTTTCTGATAACATAAGAATTTTTTAAAGTGATATATTCAAGTTTTTTAGAAAAGTGTACACCAAGCAGACATATTGTTAAAAAAAAAGCAAAAATTAATTAGCTCTTAAAAACTAATTTATGTATCAAATAATTTTTATTATTTATGTGTGGGCTATAATGTGTGCACTCACTGCAAAAAAATCCATATCAGTATTTTAAGCATAATATATGATGTTAAATATTTAGCAAAATCTGCGTCATTTTACATGTCGAGATGTTGATCCATGTGTTCTTAAATAGATGCCAAAATAGCGTAAAATATACCAATTTGCTCATAATGTTATGCTTGCATACAATGTAAACAAGTTGGAGATTGCACGTGAAGCGTAGCAAATGAGGTGCGTTCGTACGATAGCGAAGTTTTAAAAATATCACTCTCATATTTCAACCTCATAAAATTGTAAATAATTACAATTAAAATGCGCACCAAACAATGTTCTCCCTATACCATTATGCAATGGAATACTTTTGTGTGGCCTTGTAAATCAATAAAAAATATTCTTTGCACCACAGATTATGAAAAATGTATATTATAATAAGTACTTTATAGATGTATATCAATTTTATTACGTTCGAATGAGTGTAACACCATTAAAATGCATTTGAAACATTTTCCCCATTAACCGTAATGTAACGGAACACTTTTGATTGTCCCTGTAGTTGAACTATGCATCCGATTTTGATAAAATTTGAAATCACTCGACAAAATTATGTAATAATTATGTATTTTAAATTATAAACGATTCAGTTGGGTAGTTTTTGCGTTGTTATATGCGGGCAGACAGACAGATAGACGGACAGACAGACAGACAGACGGACAGACAGACGGACGGACTGAACGACAACAATAGGTGCTACGTATTGACATAATTACGAACGCACCTAAAAAAGGAATATAGCAAAACTTTTTCTAGTAGAATTACATTCCAAGAATTTTTATGCAATTAAAACTAAAAATCATGTAACAGATACAGATTCGCACTTTGAATCGAAAGAAAAAAATTAAGGTGACTAAGAAATCTTTTGAAAAATCAGATTCCCAGAACTTTTTAAGTAACGGTAACGAAGATTAATGATAAAATTCCAGTAAAATTATCAAAATTATAATAGCTTCTTTTGTAAACCCGTGAAGTATGGTTACGTCACTGCGACGTCGTTGTGAAGTCACATTGTGACTTTGTGACCATCGACTGTCGATGTGAAGTCACAGTGACTAAAATGTGAAATCGTTATGGCCGTTTTAGAGCTCGTTTGGGACGTCACATTGTGACCACTTTGTGAAGTCACGGTGTGACAAATTTATGGAAAATGTGTCATTTGTGACTACTTTGACATTAACATTGTGACGAAACTGTGACAAAAGCGACGATATTTAAATTGCCAGAAACCATGCTTTTTAAAGTAAATAACATGTTTTGAAGAATATTTGTAATTTTCTAAAGATTTTTAAGAAAGTCACATCTCAGTCACAATGTCACGTCACTGAGTGGTGGCATTTTGGTCACAGATGTGATGTGACTAAAGTGACTCACAGTGACGTCATTGTGACGTCACTGTGACTATGCATGATATGAGGGAAATTACAGATGTCTCTAGTTTTATACATTGACATCATTTTCCTTGTACTGGGCACATATAAAATTTTAGTAAGCATAGCAGATTTCGATAAATTTAGATTACTAAGCTTACAGATTTTTTTTCTTTACTGTGTAAAAGAATGTTCAGAAATTTTTTACGCATTTTATTGGTCATCAAATAGATCAAAAAATGCCATTGAAAAGAATAAATTCCCCTAAAGTGTAAACAATATAGTGAAACGATAAATAAAATAGTCGCCTATTTTGTCAGGAACTCGATATATTAAATAGGTAAGACGTTTAACAAAAATATAAATTCATGATTTCTCAAATGTGTAGTGTCACGGAATCATAGAGTATGTCATATTTCGAGAGATGAATATTTTGCATTGATCGGACTGCAACAATCGTAATATAATTACGGTTCACAATCGGACACTATACACTAACAATTAATTGTGTAACAATTAATGGTGTAAACTGATCAATGGGTTATGCACATTGGCTAGAAGTTAGATATGTATCGTATCCTGGACCAATATTCAGTATTTGTTTCTTTGCTAAATATTCGGTTGCCGAAATATTGAATAGTAGTTGAAGAAAATTTTCGTTCGAATATATGTGGTTTAACCCATCGGCACGCGTACTGTGATAAAATATACACCAATCATATTTTTTATTCGAAAAAAAAGGATGTTTTTTTTTTTTTTTTTTTTTTTTTTTTGAGGGAGCATCTCAACAGCCTTTCAAACTCAAGATCTAGAATATGTGAGTAAAGGAATGTCCATTTTATGTTGACTTGGAGGGGATGAATATGGATATTGGGATGAAATAATCAAGCGCGTGTACAAAACATTTAATTTCTATACTCATATTTTTAATGTGTTAATGCACATTAAGATATTTTAAATAAAAGAGTAAGTTGAAAGCTACTTTATATTTTTAAAGTTTACTAAGTCTAAATAATATTTTTTTGTGAAATAATTCATGTTTTAAGGGGGGGAAACAAATCGTTTGCATATTTTCTAGGGAAAAAAACGTGGTTTCAGCAGAAAACTGATTCAAAATCAGAATATGAATATGAAAAATATAATTTTTTTCCTAGAAAGAAGTAGCACTGTTGCGTTTTAAAATACAGAATAAAAGATTCGTTTTTAAAACACATCTAGCTAAAAACATAATGGAAAGAAGAATGGGTGTGAGATTTATCACACGCATGTGCTAAAGCTACAAATGCAGGTTCATAAGCTGACAGGTGTATAATGTTGGGTTTTTATCCAAATATATTAAGTTTATTACATACACCACATATTTTCTTTGAATTTTTTATGCATTTTAAAATTAATGCCAGAAAAAATTATGAATTAACAAAATTTACAGTTATTTTAAATGCTAGTTCAAACTGAAATAGCTATGTTATGGAGAGATAATAAAGTAAGTTTACGAGGTTTTCCGATAAATGATAATTTTTTTTAAATCTAAAAAAATGTCAGAATGTACATTTGTATAGAAGCACTTTATTTAGTTGAATATGACTTACAACACCACTTAATAAAATATTTTTTCTAATGCGAATCGTAAATTCTATGTCTGTATTCAAACCATCGGAGGAATATTTAATAAGTATATTGATATTTACTATGATTTGCATAATCATTTTGTTCAAGTTTGGATACGAACAATTCCTTAAAAAAATAAGTATTTGCCTCAAATATGCAAATAATAGTAGTTTAAATTAAAAATTGCACCACTTAATCGTTCTTATATTAACACAATATGTTATAAAACTGCACATATACCAATTTTTAATTGATATTTATGATATCTACAAATTAAAGCTTAAGGTTAAAAACAATTAGTTTAATATTGTCTTTAATTTATGGCACTAGATTCAATAGATTCATTCACATATTTTCGATAATTATAGAAAATATTCAATTTTGAGCAAACAGTTTTGTAATTTTATTACATGCTTAATTTGTGGAAAACCGAAATATATAGAATAGAAATATTAATAACATTATTCCATTTTCAAAATTTCAATTTTCTTCGAATAATAACCAGCAAATTAATTCTTTGCAATCTAACAAATTGCAATTTGCATTTGAATGCCGTTTTAAATGCTTATTCTAATGTAATGAATCTACCAAAATTTCTGATCTTCTGTTTGCCATGTGTTAAAGCCATATAAGCTACATTTCTTATGAAATTATGTTACATTTGAAAATGAGTCAAAAGTATCTATAAAAACGGTCATTTTAAAAACCACTTTAAAAATGAAAATGAGACTAATATACAATGTTGACAATTTGTTTGTTAAATTTATTATAGGCATATTATTTTTCTTAAAAATGATTTTTTCTCAATAAAAAAGAGAATTAAAATATGTTTTTATTCTATTTTACCTATGTTTAATATAATTATTAATATTCTTCAGGTAGTTAATTGGAGGAAACTAGTGAAAAATACAAATTGAGCAAAGTGTAGTAAAAAATAATTACTTATAACGTTCCTATTTATTTAATATTTTTAGCTTATTTTTTCTAAAAAACATATTTTTACAATCTCCTATCTTCAATACAAAACAGTCTTCTTGTTATTTGCAAATTTGCGCTTTTAAGGGGTCAGAGATCCCGAAAAACACATTTTTAGAAAACGTCTGTCTGTCTTTGCATCACCGTATCACCGAGTACTGTATAAAATTATGTGTAGCATTGAACTAAATTTCATATATTGGGTGTTCAACAAATGAGACCATGATTTCAAAGTTAAATTTCTCAAAAACAAAAGTAGATTATGCGGTAAACTGTTTTTTGTTACCTAAGCTGTAAGAAACTTACACAGAAGTTTCGGACGGTGAATATTTTGAGAAAATTTGTGTTCAGATTGCAAAAAATGCTTGATTTGACATTTTTGTTTTTAGATTGCTTCCAGAGAACCAGTTTTTCAAAGTACAGTACCAAATTAAAACGATTTTTGGAACTAATTTTTTAGAATTTTGAAATTTCAAAGATTTAATTACAAAAATGGCTAAACTATGGCAATGTGAGCCAAAAAACCTGTTCTCTGCATGCAATCTAAAGCAAGAAAATTAACAAATCAGGAATTCCTTACAATCAGCACACAGTCTTTCCAAAACAGTCACCGTTCGAAACTTCAGTATGACATTTTACAGCTAGTTAATAAACAAACCGTTTACCCCATAATTCTATCGATCTTTGTTTTTCAGAAATTTAATTTTGAAATCAGGATTTTATATTTGCTGGACACCCTGTATATGCTTCTAGCTATGGCCAGAAAGTTTCAGTTGAATTTGAAAATTTTTCCTTGGCAGAGGGCGCTATAATAGCGATTTTTGTGTCATTTTCATTATTGTACCATAGGCAGTGTATTCAGGCTGCTGCTCACTCATATTCTGAATTGCCCTTCTTAATGTTAAGTCTACAGGCGCTCGATGCATTTTTGTATTTAAAATATCCCCTCAAGAAATTAATATTTTAAATTGATGACGATTTTTTAAATTAATATTTTTATATTTTTTCAATGTACTCTTACTTAAGCATGTCATTTTTTTTTCTTAGTTTTCAAAATATCTCTAAAAGCTGCACTTAATTTTACACGAACTTTTAAAATTTTACTCCCTCTTTGTCAGTTTTTAAAACACAAAATACTAAATTAAGCAAAGATATTTGAAATACTTTGAGAACTAACAAGAAAAACGACATCCTTTAAGAAGAGAACACAGAAAAAAAGAAGTCAAAAATATTGATTTCCGGATGAGATATTTTGAATATAAAAATGTATCAAACGCCCATAGACTTAACATTACGGAATGGGAATTTGGAAAATAAGTGACCACAGCAGCCTTAAGTTATGCATATAATATACAAAATTTTATTTGTTTATTTTTACTATAGAAGGAGTTTCCAATTAAATTTGTGGATATTTCGCTGGCGGGGGTTGTGTAATGATGATTTCCATGGCGTTGTAATTATTGTATCACCAGAAAGTGTGCGAAATTGCATGTGTAGAATTGAAACAAAGTCTTGTAAGCGCACTTAACCAAGACCGTCGCATCTCACTAGGGAATATTCCCAGGTGTAAGTTGTGGATTTGGACGAGTGGGGTATAAAAAAAAAGATCTCGTCTTGTGCATTAAAAAGTGCAATGGAACTACTCGTGCGAATCCAATCTGTTTTCGAGATATCAACACTTGAAATGTGAGTGAATAAATAAATAAATTGACAGACAGGTATATAAAATGTTCGGAAGTTAAAAGTTTCTTTGCATTGTTTTTAATACTCCTGTTAATACCTTTTACCGTGCTACGAGCAAAATCCTTTATATCCATAAATTGCCGGTTATTTCCCCTCTTTTAGACAGGCACTTTGCATTCTACGAAGTTTTCGCGTACGGCTGCATTCGGAGAGTTTTTTCATTTGTTTTTGTTATTTCGAGCACCTTGTTTTATGCAAATGTTTCGGCGAATGTGTTTAGTGACGTAATGGATTATATGCTTATATATATTGTTACGAATTTTGTAAATAGTTAGTGTTTGTACTGTAAAATAATGTAAATAATCTTATTAAGCTCCAATCCTTTACTAATATAAGTTTTTGTTACATTGTCTCTGTTATCAAGCAAACTTGTCTATTATTTTCAGTGTATGTCTACGGCAGATTGGCGAAACATTAAAGATATCGCTAAGTTGGCGTCACTTTTGACGACTAATTTTGGTCGCCAAATTTGGCGATATATCGCCAAGTTGGCGACAAACTTGGCGATTGTTGGCGATGGTAACCCCTTCCTCTCTATGGTAACCCCCCCCTTTAGATATGCTGATACATTGAATGTTATTCCCTGGTTTTCTGGAATATTCGAGAAGCCTGTGGAAATTTCCGGCGCATGCTGCGAGCCTATATAAGGAGAGCAATGCGAGCTGTTGTTATTATTTATCAGTCAGTCATTGAGTGAGCTGCGATTGTTTAAGCAAGTTTGCTTGAGTTTTCTCTACGTTGTTTTGAATGTGATTTAGCGTTGAGACATTGTATAAAGAGTCTCTGGGACCTATATCTGTACTTGTACGATAGATTTGAACAGTTATTTTTGAATATCTAGTAATATTTGTGAGTTTCGAAGACTCTGTTGTTCTGAAGATCTGTAAATAAATTATCTTCTACTTTTCTAAGAGACAAGAGTTTGAAGTTGTCTAACCATAAGATCAAAAGAACCCTATATACGCAACAATATATATATGTATATAATGTTTAAAATGGAATTTTTACTTAGGTTGGAAGTTATGTTAGATGCATAATAGCTCTGCTATTCTTATGGAAATGGTTAGTGCTGTTTGCTGAAAAGTACTGATATCTTGAAAACGGATGGATTCGGATGCGTACTTCCATTGCACTTTTTAATGCACAGGACGAGGCTATTCTTTTGATACCACACTCGTCCAAATCCACAAAATATTCCTGGGAACGTTCCCTAGTTAGTTAAAACTGGGAGCATTTCCCTGGTAGATTTGTTGCGATAGCGATTTTTGTGCAATTTTATGTATTTCTCTTAGTTTTCGATTTAGATTTTTCTTAGTTTTCGATTTTTTTTTTTAGTTTTTAAAATGAAAACGTAAGTTCTAGTAAAAAGATGAAGCAGTGAAGAAAATTAATACGTAGTTTTTCTATGAGAAAAAGAGGAATATCAGCATTTATAATTTTTCTAATTTAATTTGAATTAATTTGAATATTTATAACATATGAATAATGAATAAGCTTTCTTCCAAACCCGTAATTAATTTTCTCTATAAATATTAATATTTTCAGCAAGCAAATTTATAAATCTGCTTTTATTAATCCTATAACAACTTTTATGTTTAAGCAAAGAACATTAAATTTTAACCTTTAAACTATCCTTATTTTGATATAGTAATTAAAATTTTTTTCATATTCATTAATAAGTTTTTAATTATAAATTTTAATAGTTGAAATATTAATATATACAGTACATACACTATAATAATGAAATTATTGAAGTTTTTCTAGATAGGAAATTTAAATATACGCACGTTCGTATTAACATTAAATCTGTAAAACCATCTGCATTAAAATATTTTAAAGCCTAAATATCTAAAGCAAATTTTAATATTATTTAATTATATATCCCTAGTAGCAAAATTTTAATATTATTTAATTATATATCCCTAGTAGCAAACCAATATTGGCCCAACGTTGCGCCAATATTTCGTTTATTGGAAATATTGATAATAAAACGCCAATATTGATTATATATTGGCATTTCATTCGATATAACTGCAATGAATTCCCTTTATTGTACAAATGTTGGTGTGACATTGGAAATATTTTCAATGAAACCCCAATATTTAACCAATATTGGCATTTTATTGGCAATATTTCCAATGAAACCCCACTTTTGGAATAATATTGGCTGCAAATATTGGCTAAATAAGGCAAAATGTAAACAACCCCAATATTGGAGCAATATTTCATGCCAGTATTGCGCTAATGTGCCAATATTGCTCCAAGATGTAGCTAATATTGGTCCAATATTGTTTGGCTACAGGGGATATATCAACAGACAAAAATTAGTATACATGAAATTTATTCAAAATAAATAATTTGATTCAAAATAGTAATGGAATAAAAAGCATAATTAGTGTTAAGGATATGCTACGTGCTATTTATGGTTTACTGATTTAACCCTTCGCTGCACGGTGTGCCATATATGGAACATACCGATAAAATCTTTCTATTTTCCCCCAGGATCTTAAATTGGCGCAGTAATTTGTCAGCTGAAATTGGATAGTAAATCTACTTAAAAGTTTAAATGCCGAATTAAAATCTCAATGTAATAATAATTTTGTTTTTCTTACATTACAGCTTCAAATGTTTTAATTTATGCATACAAACTTAAAAATATAACCAAAAAATATATTTCCGCTGTTTTTTGACTGTTTTCATTTCAGAGTTCGCATTTTGGAACGTGATTATTGGTTGACAACCTATGCAAATTTAACAAATTATTTTCCGCTATATGCTATTGTATATTGTTCTTGAGTATTTTCTCGAATTCCAAAAACATTTAGATTCCTAGCTATGAAATGTAAGCAATACAAAGAAAACGATAAAAGCATATAATATACTTTTTATGCAAATTAATGAATTTACAAATTCCTTAATACTAGTGGTAAATGCTTAAACATAAATATTTTCATTTCAAAAGTTCAAATCAATCTTATATTTTATAGAAAAAATAAGGACATCGTTATTATGTTGGAAAATATATTTTTGTATTACAAGTAATGCTATGTTCCCATTTGGGAACATTGGCGTTTAAACGGTTAATTAGCAATAAATGCAACCTTGAAAAAAACTCATGACAGCTTTAGAACAATAATATGCATTTGTTTTTGAACTGATAAACGCTCAATTTTTTTTTTCCATTATTTTATTCTTAAGTTGGTGATGCGTGTGTTTTTGTATTCATTCTAAAATGTAATTTCATTGGAACGAGAGTGGAAAAATACTGGCTCTCACATTTAAAGTATTAAAGCGTTGCTGATCATAGATCTTCGATATGTGGCTCATTGTATAGTTTTCATAATAATGCTAATAATTTTAAAATACATACATATTCTTAAGGTGCTTACGAAAGAATAAATATCAATGTGAAACCAGAAGTCCCAAATACAAAGTTGGATACATTAATTCTCATCGAAGGTGGATACATTCAAAGCAGAAATCTATGAATTTGGTAAATACCAATTTTACTTACCGACAAAGAAGAATTTTCTTAATCAATAACTATTAAATATTCAAAACTTAAGTAAACTTACTCACCCATAAAAGGAAGAAATCCTAGAAGTTACTTGATCGATTCAGTGTTCTTCCTCAGAGAAAAATCATTGACTTTATTTTTTATGTGTGTATTTTTTTTTTTTTTTTTTTTTGTGTGTGTGTTTAGCAGTGATTAAAAATAATTCTGTAATACCTTAATAAAAAAAATGCATCGAGAAAAACATGGAATATGTTTTTTCAAATGATTATTTCAAATAATTTTTTGTATTACATCAAAATAAATATTTTCTAAGTTTAATTATTATTTATCTATACTAATTAAAATAGATTTCGCTCATTGGTGTGTGTGTGTGCGTTGACTAGAAACATCCACTGCACATGCGGAACTGAAAAGTTTTGTGAGGCAGAAAATGTGGCCCAATGCACCTAAAGAAATTAATTTTTCGTCTAAAGTATAGTACAGTAAGGTATTTTTCACTCTCGAATTTATTTAACAATAACATAGGTACTTTAAAAAAGGATTATATTATAATATGGTACAAGATCACTTCAGAATAATGTTGTTGCAATTGATATAATTTTTAACCGACTTCTAAAAAGGAGAGGAGGTTATCAATTCGACGCGTATGCATTTTTTTTTATGTATGTTCACAGATTACTCCGAAACCATGCAAACCATTAACTTGGTTTTAGTGTTAAATGAAAGACGATGCTCTCGAATTGGTACCACTTCAGTTTCATCGAAATTGGTTCAGTACTTTTTTAGTAATTAGGCAAAAACTAATAAAATTAGTGATTTTTCGCTGATTAAAAGTGTTGAATACGTTCGTTAAATGGACTGTAGACAGCATGGCTGAGCGGTCTAAGATGCTAGATTGAAGGTCTGTTGTGCAAAAGAGTGCGTGGGTTCGAATCCCGCTCTTGACATTATTTACATCTATTTAAAATTTACAAGTTTTTTTTTCCGTATTACAATTTTTATTTCTAACCGGCTTCAGAAAAGGAAGAGAAAGTTATCAATTCGACGCGTATGTATTTTTTTTCTATGTATGTTCACCAATTACTCTGAAACTATCCAACCGATTAATTTGGTTTTTGTATTTAATAAAAGAGGCTACTCTCCAATTGGTACCACTTCCATTTCATTGAAATTGGTTCAGTACTTTTTTAGTAATTAGGCAAAATTTAACAAAATTTGTGATTTCTCGCAAATTAAAAGTAACATGGACTTTGAATAAGCTCGCCGGCTGTAGCGTTATCAGGGTGGCCGAGTGGTCTAAGGCGCCAGACTTAAGCACTTATTCTCGGAAGAAAGCAAGGGTTCAAACTCCACTCCTGACATAACTTACATCCATGTATAATTTATAGTATTTTTTCCGTATTATAATATTTATTATTAACTGACTTCAGAAAAGGAAGAGGAAGTTATCAATTCGAAACATATGTATTTTTTTCTATGTATGTTCACCGATTACTCCGAAACTATCCAACCGATTAATTTTGTTTTGTGTTAAATAAAAGAGGCTACTCCCGAATTGGTACCACTTCCATTTCATGAAAATTGGTTCAGTACTTTTTTAGTAATTGGGCAGAATTTAATAAAATTGGTGATTTTTCGCAAATTTAAAATAACATGGACTTTGAATAAACTCGCCGATTGGAGCGCAGTCAGGATGACCCAGCGGTTTAAGGAGCCAGATTTAAGCTCTGATGCTGGAAAGAGAGCGTGCATTCGAACCCTATTTCTGACAAAATTTACATCCATGTATAATTTACAATATTTTTTTACGTATTATAATTTTTATTAACTGACTTTAAAAAATCGTTAACTTTTAACTAAAAAGAGAAAAATAAACTTTTCTACCAAAAATTGAACCGACTTCAAAAACTACTGCAAAGTGAAAAATAATATTTTTACATAATAGTAATAAGAAATTAAATTAAGACCATAGTATTTACCATGCGTATTTTTATATTTATGTACATTAATTTGATTTTTTGGAGTCGGTGCCAGCCAAGACAATTTCAAAATTAAAATTAAATAGCCAATTCAATTCCTAAAAGAATAAAGGCTTGGCTGGCACCGATATACACCATACATAAATATACGGAGTGTCGCAGCAACCAAACCGGCTGAAATTTAAATACTCCGCATTGAGATAACGTAGTGAGATATTTAGAGACGTGATTGGATTATTTTCGTGATTGCGCGCATGCGCATGAAGGAAAAGTCGAAAAGGTAATTCTATGTTCCCACTGAATATATCCATACAATTAAACACGTCCATTTAATGCCGCAGTGCGTTTTTGTACATCAACGCTTTCCCATTTCAAAATTATATAATGATTCAAATAATCTGCCTACTTTAGTTGTGATTCGCCTTTTCGAACCAAAAAGAAATGCCGATGCATATGCGAAATCTGTTAACACAAACTTTACTCTCATACAGTCAATGAAATTTATGTATGAAGATTTACCTCATTTAATCTTAAGAATTTTCTTTCCATAACAAAAATGTTTCTCTGGCAGCATTAATGTATATGTGAAAAATTTATGTGTGCATGTGAATATGTATATCTTAAGATATTTTTAAACCCCACCCCATACATTTAGTTACTAAAAATGTTAAAATACTGAAATAATATTGTAGAAAAAATATTTCTGCTTTGTAAAGGAAAAAGCTCATGTTTTTTTTAATTTATTTATCATATTGACTAATTTCTCTAAATTATTGAATAGCATTTTGAATACTTTTATTACATTAAAATGTGACAGAAGTTAGAAAAATTACATAATTTAAATTATATAGAAAAAACAATTTTCTTTACGTTGAAAGGTTACTTTGTAGTAAAATGAGGAATTATCGACTGATACTTGAATTAAAAAACGAATTTTTTACATATTTTGAATTTCTTAATTTAAGCTTTTATTTTAAAAGCAGAATTTTTTTTAAATATTATTGGTGCCGTTTGCAAGTTTGGAATTAAAATTAGGTATCCCAGACCTGGCACAGTGTGCCGGAAAGGGTTAATGTATTAAACGTCCCGCATCTTCTTACTACATATTGATAGTCCAAGAACAGACACAGCATATAAACCAATGTTATGGAGTACAAGAAAAAAAACTTTCATTTTATGAAAGAGTGGGAATAGGGGAATCTAATGATCCATGTCTGCCGGAAGTGAAGTGGTGCTTAAGCCGAAAATTAATGCCACTAGTGATTTACTCGTAGGATTAACATTGTGTTTGCCGTACAATCAAAAGTATGCAAACTTGAAAAACTTGGAGCAAGAAACCACAATGATAAACTTACGAGTGAACCACTATTGCTATTAATTTTTAGCTTGTGCACCACTTCACTTCCGACAGATAAAGATCATTAGATTCCCCTATTTCCACTCTTCCATAAAATAAACTTTTTTCTTCGGCTCGATAACATACGGTTTTGTGCTGTCGGTTCTTGGACTATAAACTGAAAAGTCTCATGGTTGATATTTTAAACTTATTAAATTGAGCTTTTAAAGTTTTTTAATGGGATATTCCAATGTGATACAGTTTCGATTTAGTGTTGGAAGCGAAAGAACTTCCAACAATCCCGCCGCGAACTATTATCCGAGGTAGCGTTGTTCGTTGACTTTTAAATTTTCCCTATCGGACCTTCTGTGATTAGGTTCAATTAATAGTGTTTAATAAAAAACTCAAAGCTAAGAAAAAATACAACGTTCAGGTTAACCCTTTGAGGTAAGCACCTGTATTCTTGAAATGCCCAAATGACTGACTGACACTACAATTTATACACAAATTTATTTCAAAATAGATAAAAGCTTTCCTTCACGTACTTGATATAATAAAAATTTTCATTTCAAAATTCTGGTGTCAATGTGTCATTTTATAATTAAAATTAAGTGGGATACATTTTTTCAGTCTGCCCTTTAACAAGTTCGCTGCCGCTTGCGTGAAGATGTGATGATAGTTAATACTGTACAGTAGAAGTGGTTTTTTCCCAGAAGCCGATTTACTTTTTATAACAAAGAATCAGTGAAAGTTTTTCCCGCGCCAGCGCGTGACTGGCTATTGGATATCACCCCTCATCACGCGCTGGCTCGTGAGTGGACCTTTAATGTTGGCGCTATATCACGCGCTTTCGCGTGATCGGCAGCGAATGTGTCAAGGGGTTAACGTGAAGTAGCTTTTCTTTATTAAAATAAATTAATATTCTTTATTAAAATATTTACTAGTAGTGATAATGAGTGTTTAAGAAACAGATAGGTGGTATCTCGTCCTTAGTTTTTAAATTTTCTTTGTCGTATCTTCTACAGTTGCGTTCAGTTATTAATGTTTAATAATAAAAAATACTTTTAGCAAAGAAAGGAAAACAAATTGTTTAAGTTATGATGCATCTTTCCTTTCTTAAATTGCTACTAGTGGGCGCGATTGTTTAGATTAGGTGCAATCCTGTTTTGACTGTGGTTACCGTCATGTTTTGGAGGAAACTTGATAGCTGTGAGGAGGATATTTGTAAATGCTTAATGTGATTGATATTAGAGTTGAATGCAAAATATAAGAATATTTTTAAAAAGGGGGCACAAAGAATTGACACATCGCCACAATTGATGTAAATGATACTTTTACATAAACACAGTTAAACTTATGAAAATAACAGTTGCCGCGATTAACCGGAGATCGATCGTCACATAATGTAGCAGAATGCCTTGTTAAATCTTTTCAATGTCGCTGGTACATGGTGAAATAGAAAAGCTATATATGCAATATGTGTAGAGATACATTCGCGAACAAATCAGCAAAACAATAACTCAGAGAAAATACTGTTGCTCTGTGTTTTTTCAAGACGGAAAATGAATGTCACGGTTTTCCCTAATAATCGGAATGATTCAGAATATTTCTTTGAAATGTAAAGATTTACATAGAAGTTTCACCTTTCCATTTCCAAATTTTTCTAATATTTTTGCCATAAAACGGGAGTAAACAGCGGAATGAAAAAACGGATTAGAAATATATTTTGAAACATAATCTCTTAATACAGAAAACAGATTTTCATAAAAAAGGATCGTATAAAAGTGAATGATGCGTATACGCTATTTCTACGAAACAAATTCTTTTAAAAATGTAATGATTAACATGGCATGACAAATAAAAGCGAGTAAATGTACGTTGTTACATTTTTAGGAAATTTTAAATTTTATGTTTATTAATGGCAGAATACTGATGTGATAATAACTTTGTGAGCTATATCAAGGTATATAGATTCAAAACTCACATATTCTACTTAATTTAGCTTTGACAAAAACGCAAGCAGTTGTTTATTCTTAATAAGGTAATTTGGAAAAAGACGCCAGATTGTTCCCAGTACTTTTATGTGTCAACAGATTTCAATACTAAAAAGATTGTGTGAGGAAACTTGGTTTAGTGTCTACGAGGTTTGTGAATTTATCTTAATTTGTCGCCTTAAATTGATACTTTTTTATCTCATGAATATTTAACCTGATGGGTAAAACCCTTATAGTATTCCCTTGCTCATATTTAATGTTTATAAATGGATTTATTTTATTTAAAAATGACATAATAGCAAAATATATGGGTTTCGCATCCGTTTATACACAAAAGGCATGTAGAATTGGCCATAATCTTGCAGCAATACAGAAATAAGTGCGTGCGGCTTGGATATAGATGGTACATGGTTCAGAATAATACAAATTGGAGACAAAAATAAATTGATTCTGATCTGTATTACACAATACTCACAACTACTTGATAATTGTTTCTCAAACCATAAAATGCATGTTCGCGACATGCCCTGAACGCCTGGATCCACAATAAACCATATTGTAAACTTTCAACACTTCAGTTCAGATCTTAACTTCTTCAGGGAAAACAAAAACAATGCCAGATAAACAAAGCGAAAATCCGAAAATGCAAATTAAATAAATGTAAACCTTAAAAACAGAAGTAAAAGGGACGTGTACGCTTTTCTTCCTGTTGAAGAAATTCCTATGGATATATGGCTATAGTTTTGATGAAGATAATGATGGTGATTGTTGTGATGCATGTACAGGAAACTTTTAAACTAAAATAAGGTCCTAAATGTGGCTATATTCAATGTATTAAATGAAAGAAATAGTTGCACAAAAATGAAAGAAATGAAAGAAAATAAATGAAAGAAATTTTGAATGGTATGGAAATGAAATTATTTACACTGACGCGTAGACTTGTACCATTATTAGTTTTAACAAAGTAAATGTAAAAACAAATATTTCATTTTATTTATTTTCTTATTAGCGAATAGATATTATTAATTCCCAGGCAATGTTCCACAGATTGGGATAATTTTTTTTATTTGCAGTGGCATTGCATCCTTCCCCATAACTAGTGTTATTTTCCCCAGTATATTGGGGAAGATGCGACAGTTACGCGAGAATGTTTAACATAAATATAAATAAGGAGATCCATGGAATATTGGCTCTACTAAACTCAATATCCTTATTTGTCGCATCTTTCTCCGATTTACCTTAAATGTGATATATTGACGCACTTTCATTAAGCTATATTTGTTGCTGTAATAACTATTTGCACGCAGCCCTAAACCTGTAAAATCTTGTAAAGTTCTTGTAATTCTGGTAAAATCATCTTTTTCCTATGATGCGGAAATTTTGGTCCACCCTGTACTTGCTAAAACGTTTTCGCTTTTAATAGTAATCTGTATTCTTCATTACATTGACTCATTTATTTTTTTTATTTCCAATAAATTTCAGTTCGGGTTATCTGGAATTTCGTTCAAATGAGTTCGCTATAGTAGAGTTCTACTGTAAGAGAAACAAACAAAGCATTATTGTATAATTCGATTGCATGTTTAATATGTATTAATTCATAAAGGATGGAAAACAAATTTTACTTACATTTACTACTTATTAGGAAATAAAATAAAACTAAAATAAACCTTTCTGTAATTACTTCAAAGTTATACATACTCAAAAAAAATCTACTATAGATTAGCCAACCTTTTGACTTTTCTTCTAATTTTTTTATCTAAAACCTTATGATAATCGCTTCTTTTCATTTCTAATCTAACATAAGGTATTAAAAGTAAAGAAGATCTCTTATTACTGAAATTGATATGTTTACGAGGAACTACATTTTTAGCTGATAATGCTAATGGGTTTAATCTGGATAAAGAATTTCTTTTGTTTAAATGATTTCAAGATGATACGAAATGATGGTTTAAGTAGAAAGTTTCAAGCTCATGCCATTATTTTAAAACGGAGATAAAACTTTGAAAACGAAGATAATCTGGAGACTTTTCTCTGAAAGTTTATTTATTTGATTTTAATTATAACGAAGAGACTAATTAATGTGACTCCCAGTTTCTGTATACATTTTTCAGTGTCAAATATCTAATTTGTCAATCGTAGAACACACATTTTTCTTATCATCGAATTAGAAACTAAATTAAATTTTAAATTCCATCTCTACTGAATGTTTTTCTATTGAACACAAGTAGGAAAGTCACAAAATTTACATTTTATCTCTATGCAAGCTAAAAGTACATTTCAGATAGAGTGATATCAGTGTTTTTCAACTTTAGGCATTTTTAAGCTTCTGTTAAATTCCAGAAGACTAACTATACTACTTTTTGTCTTACTTATCTTATCTTTTTATGTTTTCGTTCATCTAACGAGACCCTATTCGTCTCTGTCGTTTTCTACACGTTTGTCACAGAGTCCGTACACAAAAAGTATATACATCAGATACTTTAAATTTTTTATACTTACATCTGAAAACCTCGTGACACACGACGAATCATAAAATTTTGAACAGGATTATTATTTGAATGAAGCCAATTTCACCAATGTCTCCCGTTTATTTTTGTGATTTTAGTTTTAAAAGAATACCTTAATTTAAACGTTTTTCGTATAGACATCATAGCTTGGCGGATAAGCATCTCACTAGTAAACAGAACGTTCTTACTTCAAATTTCTGTTTATTATAATTTTTTATTTTAAAAATTTTATAAAAAATTATTATAAATTTTAGTATAAAAATGTATTATAAATTTTTATTTAAAAATTTTTATAAAAATTTATTATAAATTTTAGTATAAAAATGTATTATAAATTTTTATTTAAAATTTTTTATAAAAATTTATTATAAATTTTAGTATAAAAATTCAATTAAAAGTAGTTTTGTATTTTTTAACAATATTATGGCTCATATTACCTTTTTTATCACAGATATTCAAAATAGTTTTTTGAATTACAATTTTCATTATATTTTAAAAGCTATTGCGATTTATTTAGCACTTTAAATTTCGTTTAAGTATTTTTTTCATTTTTATAAATTTAAAATTTTATTTATATCTCCGCTATTTTTTTTAAATTTTATAGTTTTAAAAAAATTGGGATTTTGGATTTTATCTAAATAATTCGATCTGAACATTTTTAATTTGATTAAAGTATGTAAATTCCTTTTATTTTAAAATGAAATTCATTGATGCTACCATCTATGTAAGAATGTAATAATTATAAATTAACAAATTGGGTTTATTAATTAAAGGACATTTGTTTTTAAAGAAATATTAAACGAAATCCTTTGAGTCACCTGTGATCACTCTTACACCTTTGTTTTGTATTTGTGGAAAAAAGATATACGTGGAATATAGTAATGAACGTGATAGTAATCATGAAGCATTTTGTGATTTAAAACGATAGAATCAGTTTAGTAGTTTTATTACACTAAAAATATACTAAAAATATATAAGGAATATACAATTTTGCAAAGTTTGTCTCCCCCCCCCCACACACACACCCTCTCTCTGAAAGTTTATATATCAAATTATTCACTTGTTCTCAACTTTCATGGCCTGAAAAGAATATGCTTGTAAAATTATTTACCAAGCCATCACATTAATGTGGGTTTTCATTAGTTGATATATAATTCAGTTTTTACTCTTATTTTAACTCCAAATTAATAGTTGTGAATTCTATTTTATTTCTCTTATAATGCTTAATATGGAAATTTTTAAGTTTTAGTTATAGAAGAAGAATAATTGTATTACAAATTGTATAAATAAAATGCAGCACTTATTTTATTATTTACTAAATTTAGTTTCATTATAATAGAAATTAAAAAAAAATATTTATTTAAAAAAATCAAATATTTTATAACTACCAGTTAAGAAAATTAGTTAATTATTACTTTTTTTTAAAAATTGTGTACTTTATTTAAATGATGTATTTAAGTAGTATGCATTATATTATGTAACTCTCGTTGTCTGATTATTTACAGTAAAGAAAAATGTCGTACACAAAAAAATAAATACAGAATAAATCAAGGGCGTTAAATTATTCTTTCAGCTTTAAATAGTATATATTTCAGTTGATTTCATTATTTCTTACAAATATTTATTATTAGTGAACTCCTACTTAAATTATGATATATGAAGTTTTCTAATTAGCTTTCCTAAATAAAATACATTGCCTATCGAAATTTTTAATTTAAAACTTTGTAAATGTTTTTAGCGAAGAACGTAATTTTTCTCGCAGCACACAATGACAAGTCCTTTAGGATTAATATTGCAAGGGATACTTTATTATAACTAATATGTCTGCTAGTTCTTTCAAAAATAACTTAGGTTTCAATTGTGTTACTTTTAAAAATAAATCAGTTTATTGATATAATTTAAGTTATTAAATTAATTACTAAACAATTTTAGCACTTTAAAATATTTTGAAAAACATAAAATAATTTTACAAATTCTAAAAAATTGTATATATCAAGTTGAGTATACATCAGAGAACCGTTGTTTCTTCTAAATGAACGAGAAGCCTTGCTATATTTAAAAAACATTTATATAGACGAATACTCACGAACATTACACACAAAAAAAAACTACACAAAGAATAATAAAATTATGCTGGAGAGCGTCACACACGCATCATCGAACGACCAACATCCATCTTCTTCTCTCGATCACGATTGCCATCCGCATTCTTGAAAAATGTCCTTGGACCATGGAGTATAGGCGACCTTCACACCTTTCCTCCAGTTTCCACATGTTGGACGGTGTCCCACACTGTGGAACTACACTTAAAAAGTCCTACCAAAAGTCCTACTTTAGAGTTCTACATAAAAAGTCCTACTCAGAAAGTCATACTTAGAAAATCTTATACCTTTTCTCTCATCCCTCGTCCCATAGAGAGCATTTACTTTCACTTCTGACAAATATAAATTCTAATACACTATATACTAAAAATATACACATTACAAATACACATTAATATTATACACTTACATATTAGAAATATCCTTAACTGCCAATAATAATGAAATATTACAAGAGATATAATTTATATATATATATTTTTTTGAACAGCTAAATATATATGTATTTAAGTAAAATACATTAGCACAAATACTTTTGAATAATGTTTATCACTTAATAAATTCAAACTGTACTATATGATATATTTAATTTCCCCTTTTTTCTGGTCTTAAAGTTATACAGATTTTTAAGTTGTTGCCTGGCATTTTTAACATTATTTTCCAACATATTCATTAATAAATGTCTTTCTACAATGTTTAATATTAATTCCATTGGATCTTCTGGAAAATGATAAAAATCATCTTCTTCTAATTCTGCCTTTAGTTTTGTTAATTTGTTCTTCTTTTTCATTGTCTCATGTTTCATTTTGTCACGATCTGCTGTCGATTTCATAAAGCATTCATCTTCAGCTTGTTCATAATTGATACCAGTCCACAAAAAACCTGCTGTCAACCTATCTAAAGTCTGCACGAAATTGTCTACTTTTTCTTCAAAGCCTTCTTTATATACTTTGATTTCTTCCTTCAACTTCTTTATAGTGTGAAATAAAATCGTTTTCGACTCTTCAAGTTGATTAACTTCATTTTCTACAGCAACTATTTTTCCACAGATAATAAGATTTTCATTTTTTGTAACACCAGGTTTCAAATTTATGCTATGTGAATCAACTTCGGCTCTCTCCATTTCTTCATCAAAAACCACTCTATATTCTTCAATAAGTGCTATTAGTTCTTTTTGTAGTACTGTTACTTTTGAAGATGATTCACTTAAATTCTCTTTATTTTTAAAAAGTTCTTGAATGTCTGTTTTGAAAACAACATTTTTCTTTTCTAATTCTTTAAGTCTAGAAGAATACTGCTGGCCTTTATCCTGGCTAACTTTTAATTCATCCGTTAACTTAGAAGCTTTCTTCTCCAATTCAAGTTTTGATGATTCTGATTTTCGTAATTCTTCAGCCATCTTAAAAACTTCTTGTCTGAGTGAATTAATTTCCTTTTGTAATTCTTTTAATGCAGTTTCTTTAGAATTTAAACCTTTATGTAGTGATTCCAAATTTTTATCAGTAGTGCTTAGACTTTGTTCAAGGGAAACTATTTTTTCATCTTCTTTCACTAAATCATTCTGATAAAGCGATTTAAAATTTGAAAACTCTGTGGCAGCACTTTTTTGCCTCTCAGTTTCGTTATTGTAGCTTGCTATCCCTTTCTGTATTTCCACTTCGGAAGCTCCTTCCGTCCCCTTTAATTCAGCAATCTTTTCCTCAAGATGTTCAATTTCTTTAAGAAGAATTTTAGTTTAATTTTTTAATGTAGATATTGTTTCACACTGGTCATGAATTATTTTTTCAGACTTGCTATTTTTCATCTGACTTTCAGATAATTTCTCTTCCAGCATATCAATGTCTTTCAGAAATGAAGATTTGACTGTTTTCATTGCAGTTATTTCTGTTTCTAGCAAGCTTATCCTGTCAGTGTAATTTTTAGTTTCTTTTTGTAACTTTTCATCTAGAATTGATTCTATCTCCTTTCTTGAAGTGGCATATTTTTTCTCATTGGTTTCAAGGTGTTTAGTTAGCTTATCAATGTCAGTTTTATAACTCTCAATCTTTTTCTCATCAGATGCTTTATACTTTTTCAGTTGCTCAATTTCTTTTTCTAAAGACTGAACACTCTCTTTTAAAAGTTGATTTTTTTCAGTTTCAGAAGTCAGTTCTTTTTGAAATTTTTCTTTATCAGACTGAATATCTTCCATCTTTTGATCCAACTCTCCATACATATGTTTCAAATCATCAAATTTTAATTGCTTATTTTCCAGTTCTTTTCTCGCAGATTCCAATTCAGAAGATTTTTCTTCAATAGATGCTCTATTTATTACTTTTGTTTTTCTGAGCATTTGACAATCATGACAAGCAGCGCATAGTTGTTTTACTTCTTTTGGCATTCCTTTCCAGCAAAACGACATAACAATTGTAACTGTCATTTTCTTAGCAGCTAAATTTCCCCGATTTGGGGTTTCATGTGCTAATCTTAATATTTCTTGTCTTATACAGTCAGGTACGACAAGTTGAACATATTTTTGTCCTCCAATCTCACCTCTATGAGACAATAAGCTGGATTCGATCCAATAATTATTTTTCTGCCGCTTTAAATCTTCAAAGCATTTTCTTAGTGTAGAACAAGCCATTTGCTGCTTTTTTAACAATTGCTCTTGTGAAACCGAAGAATTTTCCTTCTGGTCCTCGTTGCAAACCTGTTTGTGCAAAACAACCCCCTCAATCGAAGTAGGAATTAGTTCCAAATCTGAAGTTTCTGAATCTTCATCTTCGTGACATAGATTTGCTTTCACATTCCCTTCTGGACACTTTGACCTTTTTTCCACATTGAATACAGATTTTTCTTTATTTCTTTCAACTGGGGTGATATCTACCTCATCCCCCAAATTTTGCTGTTCTTTTAACAGAGCAAAAACTTGGGGAGTGACCAAAGCTTCCTCGTGTAATCCTTCCACTACCGCAACCTGTACTTGTACATACGGAATGACCTCATCTTCTGTCCGAAGACTGAGTGGAACGGAAACAAGCTTTGCTTCTACAGGACTCCCTACTGCGAGTCTCAAAAATATTTTCCCACATTATTGCAAATATTCTTCCGCCACCATCGATTCCCGCAGCACTGTAATCTCCGCACCACTATCGATGATTCCCTGAAGCTTCTGGTTACCGATTCCTAGATTTACCTTAAGGAGTCTCCCATCAGTTTCTTCTACCGGAAAATTCATATTCAACAAATAACATTTATACCCTTTTTTTCAAGATCAGTTTTGGAAGTTTTCCCTCCACTTTGTCCTGCTGTATTCAATTTGGGACAGGCCTTCTTCAAATGCCCTTCTTTCCCAGACGCAAAACAGGCATATTTTGTGCGTAACTCTCTTTTATCTCGTTGTACACCGACAGATGTTTCTGTCTTGAATTCAAACTTTGGTTTATTATCTCTCATATCATTTTTTGAATCTAAACTATAATTACTCCAGTTTCTGTCCCGAGAATTAGATAAATTCTTCTTTGGAAACTCGTTTTTTCTAAAACTGTCTGTAATGCTCTCGTAATCATCAAGCTTTTCCGCTAGTTCTAATGGCGTGGTAAATGTAAGCCAATTTTCTAAAAAATGTTCTTTTATTTCTACAGGTACACTAAATTTCAATTGTTCTGTTACTATTAAGTCTTTTAATTGCTCGAAAGTGTTAATGTTTAATTCTGTTATCCATTCATTGAAATAACTTAAAAGCTCTTGGGTATAGTTTCTCCATGATTTGTCAGGAGTTTTGTGGTGTCTGTAGAAACACTGCTTTAATTTCTCACTGTTTAGTTTGTATCGTTTTAAAATAAGAGTTTTCACGAAATCATAATTAACTGCATCTTCCGGGGATTCTCTAGCTAGCATATTTGCAATTTCCACCGGTAAGCAACTGTAAGGTCTGTTGGGTAGCTAACAGATAAGCTACCCAATCCTTCTTTGGTACTTGTGCCATTTCTGCTCTTCTTTCAAAGTTTATCAAAAATAATCCCATTTCATCACGTTTTTCATCGAATTTCGAGACAATCTGCGACAGTTGAAATTTCGAAGCTGTATCCACCTTTAACTCATCTTTTTGTTCTGAAAATTTCTGTAATTGCTCCAATTTTTTCATTTCCAGTTCATGTTCTTTCGCTTCCCTAGCCATTCTTTCTTCCCTTTCTTCTTGACGTATTTTTTCTTCTCTCTCTTCTTGTAGTCGCTTTTCTTCCCTCTCTTCTTGACGTCGTTTTTCTTCTTTCTCTTCTGCTTCTTTCGTTTTCCTATCTTCAACTATGGAATTCAAAATCCCTTTAACAAAATCCTCTTCGTATCCATACGCTTCTAGAATAGCCTTTTTCAGTTCTGCAGTTTTCAACCTTTCGACATCCTCAATGCCAAGCTCAATAGCCACTTGCTGTAAATCTTGCTTTCTAGTACCTTGAGTTAAATAAGCCATCTTCGATAAACTAAATTTCAGAAAATCGCAACAATAATGCAATATTAAACAGTATTTCTATTCTAAAGGAAATCTTCCCTAAGAACGCCTTAAACCAAATTTAACGTAAACCTGAGCATCGGTTTGTTTATAACCCATTAAATTGAATGCACTTTATGTTATTTAAATACTAATATTACATTACTAAATAAGGTATAACTCATTTGCAACACAATAAATAAAAATAAAATGTATGAACAAAACAATTCTTGCAATAATTAAAATATATTTTTACCAAATTGTCAAGTTAAAAATATCTAAAGACATTTGTGCTCTAATAAAAAAAAATGTTTGTCAATGTTTTCCGAAACTATTTTTAAATACCTCCTTAAAAAAATACACATTACAATATATTGTTTAATTTTAAAACACTTCCATTTTTCTTAAATTATATTTCAAACGAAACCAAATATTTAAAAAAAATTACAATTCTACATCAACACCCTTTTAATAAAATGGAATAATATTCAAGACATAACCATACATCTTTATCTCAATTTGAAACTCGAATCAAATCGCAGTGCTTTTATTCTTCCACTTAATAAATTGAAAAATAAAACAACAAACAAAATAGTTTAACTTTTATTTGACTAAAAAAAATAAACAAATAAAAAGAAATATATATATCTGTAATATTATCAAATAAATAACAATTCATTATCATATTTTTTTATCATGTCATGGCAAACGATAATCTGACATTATTTCATAATTTAATCTAAATTCGTAAAAACTCTTCAAAATCACAGAATTCTTGAAATAATACGTCTTCAAAATAAAAAAAATCTTTGCAAATGCTTTTATTTCTTTATTTATTTTTATTTTTTTAGCTTCATAATTAAAAATAGCTATTTTCAAAGTATATACTTCAAGTAATTTTTTTTTCTTTCCAAACAAGAATTAGATAAATACTCTTTTTTTTTTTTTAACTATACGTGTGTTCTAAACAAATGAATGTCTACAAGGTTATTATTATAAGATTATAATACAATAATTGAAGTTCATTTTTCTTTTAATACCAAACTCACAATAATATCATGCACTTTTGAAATATTTATTAAATAATAAAATTTTATTTACCGCACTCCATACAATTATTTATAACAGAACAGTTCTATCTGAACATTCTATTAATATTAACAAATGTACATTGTAACAGCAATATTATTTACGTTTCGTATATAATTACCGAATTAAATATCGTATTTTTTTTCAACTATTGTTACAATCAATTTTTAAGTATTACAACTATTCATATGTAGTACCACTGTAATAATATAAAACAAATATATACCCTTTAAATATTTAACCATTTAAATAATATATATTTTACATAGCTTTCGATGGGAAAAAACAAAAAAAATTACCTTGATCATAACTGGATTCATTGTTGAACATTTCTCGTTTTCATATAAATAATACGAATCACTTTTCTTGGCATAATATTCATCTTAGGCGAATTTAATAATCGCATTTGCAGGATTTGAAGAACCTTTCACAATTATGGTAGACATCCTAGGCGAGCTGCGCCATTTTATCAAGTTGAGTATATATGAGAGAACTGTTGTTTCTTCTAAATGAACGAGAAGCCTTGCTATATTTAAAAAACATTTATATAGACGAATACTCACGAACATTACATACACAAAAAAAAACTACACAAAGAATAATAAAATTATGCTGGAGAGCGTCACACACGCATCATCGAACGACCAACATCCATCTTCTTCTCTCGATCACGATTGCCATCCGCATTCTTGAAAAATGTCCTTGGACCATGGAGTATAGGCGACCTTCACAAGTTTCATTTAAATGTATAAAATTTGGAAACGCAAAAGCATTTTAATTGCTAGGTTGTTTCAAGTAAAAAAAGAGGGATGAACTAACGATTTACCTTTAATATAAAAATAAATAATAATTACATCTTTTAAACTCTACACATATATTTAACCATAAAATGTATACATATACTCATGTTCTAGATACTAAAAATAAAATAAGTAGGACTGTAGGTCTGTAATAAGTATGTATCTATATTTCCATATGTTAAAACGTATGATATGTAACTGATTAAATTAATTCATAATGAACTAATTGCAAACATAAATGAAATGTATCTGAATATAATAATCTATAAATAAAACTTGAAAAAAGGTGTTTTTCTACATTTTTTAAAACTAAATTTATAAATTATTTTTAATAATTAAATTAATCCAATTAAACTAAACTAAACTAAATAAGCAAACTAAATTAATTTAATGATATGAGACGATCAGAATCATAGAGAGTGAAATAGAAAAATCAGTATTTAGATACATTTGGTTAGAAAGTAAAAACCGCACTTGTCGAGGTGTTTTACATAAATTTCGGAAGTTGAAAAAGGAGGGAGGTTGATTTGCACACAAGTTTGGAAAAAAAATCGCTGCTTATTGGCGAATTGGCAAAACTTTTATGTAATCAATTGTCAGTCTAGTTTAGAAAAAAGATAAAAGCGGACAATGGTCACTTCTCTGTAAGTGCCCCCCCCCCCCCAAAAAAAAAAAAAATAATAATTCTTGTAATTTTTTTTGCACTTATTTTCTCTTGAGATAGAACTCCCGTCAATACAGTGACATTCCTTTCAACATTTAAATCCCTTTTTTACGAAGAGTTGAATTTAAAAATGCTTCTAGATATCGCTGTTGAAAGTCCTACAACACAAATAATTACTTTAATTTAGCAGTCTAATAAGAAAGTCTATAATCTTGTAAAAAAGACTTGAATATATTTTTGAAAGAATTTTTTCACTATGTATCGTTAAATTTATGTTAATAGTTTTTTAAATAGTTTAACTTTCTTCGGTTTTGTAGAATAAGTTGAAAAGGGCGGGGGACGATGTCGACTTTCACAAGAAATAGGGAAAATATCGCAGTTAATCGGCGAATTGCCAAGTGTTTTCTGTAATCAAATGTCGGTCTAGGTTAGAAAGAAAGATAGAAACGGACAATGGTCATTTCTCTCTGAGTGACAAATTAAAAAAAATTCCTGTAATTGTTCTGCTATCAAATTCTCTTGAAATAGAATTACCGTCAATACAGGTACATTCCTTAAAACATTTAAATGACCTTTTTAAGAAGAGTTCAACTTAAAAATGCTTCTATAAATGTCTCCTGAAAGTCTTATAACAAAAATATGTACTATATTTTAGCAGTGTAATAAGAAGTTGTTTAATTTTGTAAATAATGCTTGAATAGATTTTTGAAAGAATTTTTTCATTAAGCATCATTTAATTGGTGTGAATAGGATTTTAAAAAGTTTAACTTTCTTCGGTTTTACATAATTATATTTTTTAAAATGTTGAATTAAAAAAATTTCTGTTTAGAAACATAAAATAATAATAATAACAAAAATTTACTAATTTATTTAAAATCAATTTTTTTTATCGTCGATTACAAATTATTTTACAACATACTACCATAAATTTTCTTCGCCTTTTTCAAGAATATTCATTTTTTTTTTCAAAATTCTGCAAGAATTGAATTGGAAGGGTCAACTTATACACGAGTATTTACGGCAATTGTTACTCATAGTAATATTATGTAAAATGTGCACAGCAATCCGTGTAAATGTAAGAAAATTAATATAAAAATTACGATTAAACTAAATCCTCATTTTTGCACATACTATTTTGAGAGGCGCGGGGAATTTTACAATTTGTACTGTAAATAAAATATTACAACTCAAAATAGAATGCATTTATAACCTTAAGGGGATACATCTACCTAATCCTCCAACGCTCAATTACGTCTAGATTCTTAAAGGAAAAAAATTCGGAAAAAACAACTCTGTTTGATTTTTTTTTTCAAATGATTAACTGTGGCAATTTTTCTCATTGATTACGGCATTTAAGAAATAAGAGTTTATCGTTCTAAATCTGCCTTTAAATTTTATTTATACTGAGCGATTAAATGATTTATAATACATTAAATACTATTAAATGACATAATTAAAATCGAAAGTCGTTTTTTCAGTAGTATCTGATGCAAAAATGGGTCTGTGCGCGTGTATAAATGATAATTAGAGATCAAGTGGATTACATTTTGATAATTGAGAGTTGCGGTATTTAATATATAACTCGGCCAATTTTTATAAATTTTAAATTCTGAGTGCTGGGTGAATTAGGAAATACTTTGAGTTAGCCACACAAAAATTTTCAGCTTGGAACTTACTGAAGAATTCATTAGCTATCACTCGTTCTCTCTCTTGCACAGACAGATAAGCAGAGCAAAAGTTTATTTTTTTTAAGTAATGATTTATATTTTTATAATATTATCATGTCTACGTTTTATGCACATATCTCTGGTAATTTTAATTATTGCACTGATGATGGAGCTTTAGAAGCTCAAAAACACCTGTCTGTGTTACTTTTCTGCATGCATATTTTCATTTATGATCGTTATACGTTGTCCATTTATTTCTGAAAAATCTGAATGCGTGTTTTCATGAGATAAATATTTTTTTCAGACTTGCTCAGATAATCAAACGAAAATTTAACTGTATCATTTATTCATTTTAAAATTTAAACTCGAAAGTATAGCTTTTATACATCGTTAACATAATTTCCATATTTTCGAAGAATTTCTATTATAACTTCCAAACAATAACAAACACACGCTCAGAGGCGCATACAAATTCCCACGCCCTTTGATATTCATGCATTTCTCGTACTCTTGAAATATTAATGGTAAACATTTGTATTCCACTCAAAGGGATAAACTAGTATGGTCATTCAACTAGAATTTAAATATTTGCTGAAATCATTATGATTTTCTTAATGTACTCGCACGTGTCAAAGTCACCCATGTCATATTTCAAATCAAATAATAAACACATATCAAGTATGTTTCAGACGGCTGGCAAATGTGTATATTATTAAGCCATCTGTTTTGAAAGACATTGGAACAAGTAGTTGAAATTAAAATAACAATGTCAGAATAAACAATGTCTGAATTCAAAAGTATTACATTTTTTCTTTTAGAATTTTCAAAATAATAAAGTTCTTTTGAAACATTTTATGCTACGCACGATTTTAGATAGTATATGAATTCACTTAGAGAAAGAATTCGTATAACAGAGAATAAATATTAAAATTATTTAATGTTAATAATGTAAATGAAAATCCATATATCCATTGAATAGTGTCAATATAGGCTGCACAATGTTACACGTACTAACTACGCACGTACTAACTATATTTGGATACAAAGGGTTTTGAGATTATTTTGTCAACGATAATTTTAAAAATTTCAAGATTATTTTTAAATTTATTTCAGCATTTACAAGAGTTGCTCGATACATTTAGCTCACTCATTATGTAAATATATTTTGACTTTGTTCACGCATGTTAACGTATGAATCATACTAATTTCTTCTTCCAGGTATTACCTAAGAAGAAATTGATATGATTAGCAGATTGCTTTGGAGAATGGTTCCCTCTTCAACTAATTAATAGTTTAGTTAATCGAGCAAAACAATCCAGACCAAAGACAGAATTAAGTTTGAATAAGTTCAGTTATTGCAAATTTGGACATATACCACAGTTTTACGAAAGACTGAGATATGTTTTGCTAAAATATAATATTAAATTAATAGCTAATCACCCGACAAAATTAAAAGACTTAATTCGTAATAAAATAGATCCAATCCCAGAACTAGAAAAAGCAGGTGTTTATATGATTCCATTCATAACAGAGCATCAAAAAGTTTATCCTATATTGGTCAGACTTCTCGAAAATTAAAAGCAAGACTGAAAGAGCATTTTTCGGATATCCAGTACAACAAGCCAAGTACAGCCTTATCTAGAATGCAACAAAAAGAAAATATTTTGATAAATTTTAACAAAGCTAAAATAATCTTTTCAACATCCATCCATTTCTTTTCCATTATCCATGAATCCCTCGAAATTTTGCTTACTAAAGATACTGTTTGCAATGACGTCATCTCATATAATATTCCTATACTCTAGTACAATATCCTTGGTGATTCGATGAATTCATCGTGACTTTGTTTATACACGCGGACTGTTTTTGTTTTTGTTTTGTTTTGGCGTTTTCTATTTCCAATCAGTTATCTTCTTTTATGATCCTTTGATAATGAATGCGTGGACATTCTAAAAATCTCAGGTAAAATAAATAAATAATATCTATATTTTTGCAAAACCTTTTAAGTTGTATAATTTGATGGTTCACTACGATTATACATGCTATTCTCATAAAAATGAACAGAGTTTATTAGGGGGAACTGAGGCACATTGATACAGTTTTTTTTTTCTAAGAATTTTTTTGATGCCCAGAAAGTAAAAAATTCTAACTATATATTTATGTGGTGTCAGCAGAACTTGTGTAATGTGTTATAAAAAATGTACAATCTTTGTTTTATATAGTAGTTTTGCATGTAATTTAAAAAAAATAAAAAAAGTCATTTGTATCAATGTACCCCATCCCATGTAATGCATCTCCTGGGGTACTTTGATACGTATGAGAAAAATGAAGACAAAATAACACCAATGCACATTTTTCATAGAAAATAAGTTAGGAAACCATTTTATATTCATTTATAGAAATTCAAATCACCCACAATTTATTTGTAAGCAATTTTAAAGCAATCAAAATTAAATGTATAATGAACTGATGTTCTAGCTGTTCCTTGTCTGATTGTTGGCGGTAGTAACTTTGTCATATTTGGCACTTCAACCCCAGAATTATCTTCTTTCTTACTAAAGATATAAAAAGTCTGTTTATAAACAAAAAATAGGATAATTATATTAAAAGTTCTGCTTATAATATAATTATCCTTTGCTGTTCTGAAGCTTGATTCTCTTACTTCTTATGTCGAAAATATTTTTTTCTATGGAGAATCAATATAAATTCGAGATTTGTCAGGCTGCCGTCCTTTTCTTTTATAAATTCTACTAGCACTAGCTTTTGGATAAGTTCGTACGTTTTCTGTTTGTAAAAATACTATAAAATGTTCTAATATAAAAAATTAGAGTTATTTCGCTTCAATAAAAACTAATATTAGAAATTTTGGCGGAAAATGTTTGGATTAAGAAGTGTATGGTAAAAAAAAAAAAAAAAAAAAAAAAAAATAATAATAATAATAATAAAAGATAATGAAAAACTGAACTAGAAAAAGATTTAGGTTGTCTGTAGCTATTATAAGGCACATTGATACGTATCAATGTGCCCCAACATAGACTGTATCAATGTGCCCCATACAGCCATTTTGAATAAAATGAATTTCATTTCCAAGACTTCATAATTAACCTAACAATAAAGAATGAGGAACTGATAAAGAGTAGCTTTACTTGCCGGGGAGAGTATTCTTTTTGGTTGAATTTATTGGAACAGTTGTATAATACCATTGCAATTGTACACCTCAAATTTACTTTTGACTTACAAAAAAAAAAAAAAAAAATCACCAGTCCCATTTCATCAAATTACTGAATCATGCCAAGTCGTTCTGTATGTAGTTGTGTACATTAATATCACCTTTTGGAGCTGCTGTGAAATTTCCTATAATGACGCTGTAAGCTGTAGAGGGGGTGTGTTCCCCAATGTGCCCCAGTTTTTCCTATAGTAATGTACTTAGTGATAATCTGAAGTTTGAACGTTTTTGCTACATTTGTTTTTACAGGGTTATCCAAAAGATCTTCGTTCCTATTTCAGTTGGTAGGCCTCCCCACCTAACCGAAAGTGAATTTGTTGACGGTTCCCTGTAGGCTTCCCCGACCGAACGAAAAAAAAAGAAAATTCGTAGAATTATACGATTCTTATTATTCTGTTTATACAACTGAAGTTTATGAATTATTCCTTATGAATTTCTTTTTATATTTTACAAAATGTCTAAAATCGGTTGTGAACAATCACTTTTGGCCATATAGTATATTCCTTTTTGCCAATACGATCTTTTAACTTGCTTAATATGTTCGACTATTTCCAGATCAAATAATTCATTATAATTAGTAACATTTAATGTAAATATAATTTTTTCGTCAATCCACTTTATTTGGGGTCGTCTTCTTGGTCGTTTTACATTTCTTGGATACCTCTGTTGGCTGTCTGTTATAAATTATGCATAAATTATGCTTTTCTGCACATAAACGGCTCCGTAAATATCAATTTGACTTTTTCAAACATATTCTAATTTTACTCATTTACTTCTTACATTCGAAATATATTCGTTAGAAATTTTTGAAATTGAGAATTTGCATAAAGCAGAATATAATAAATACAAATATATCCAAAAATGTTGCATTGCGTTTTTTTTTCTGTTAAATTTATAATTTATGTTAGAAATTTTAATAACAAATGCAATGTATTTATTTATGGGGATTTTAGTATCATAACCACGCAAAAAACAATTGCATTAGGATTATCATTTTAAAAGATTTTAATAAAAAAATTTAAATATTGTTAACATTATAAGCTCAACATTTTGAAAGTTTGTAATAATGAAAGCTTTACCTCTGTGCAAAAATTAGGGTCACAAACATAAAATCTTTGAAATTAATAAACTAATCATTATGTTCCCACGAATTTTGGCACAGATATATATTACAATGGGAGAAAGAACGTAGCAACATAAAAAATATTGATAACATTTTAATTGCAACGTGTTATATCGTGAATCACAGATAAAGCATTTATAATAAGAAAAATCTATCTAATGTGCCGTGTTACCTCCATGCAATCCTACTAATGTTGATAAATGCTTGTGGAACAAAGCCATTCTTCCAAAAGCGCGTCCTAGTGGATCCTGGGAGAGGTATGTAAGCTACTGTGTGTGTGTCTCTTCCTAGACCATCCCAAACATTTTCAATAGAATAGAGATTCGGAGGCTTTAAAGGCCTAACGGCGCATATTCTTTTGTTCAAAATATTGAGCAGTAACATGAGCTCTGTGTAACTTCGCATTATTATCCATAAACAAGAAATCCGATTCCCTAATAACCTTGCACTGAACTCATAGCATGCCTGTTCACAGTGATGTCACAATGACGTCACTGTGAGTCACTTTGGTCACATCACATCTGTGACGAATATGCCACCACTCAGTGACGTCACAATGTGACTAAGATGTGACTTTCTAAAAAAATTTTCACAGTTCGTCACAATGTTAATGTCAAAGTAGTCACAAATGACACACTTTTCGCAAATTGGTCACAAAGTGACGTCGCAAAGTGGTCACAATGTGACGTCACAAAAAAGCACTAAAACGGCCATAACGACTTCACATTTTAGTCACTGTGACTTCACATCGACGTCACGTGACGTCACATCGACAATCGATGGTCACAAAGTCACAATGTGACTTGACAACGACGTTGCAGTGACGTCGCCATGTCTTACGGGTGGCTTCAAAGGTCTTACCTCTAACGCCTGGCTACCAGTCCTTGTAGCGAAGATTATCGCTACATATCTTTTCCATTTCATAAATGCAGTAATTAATTCCCCTTAATAAATTGTTAGATTTGTTTTAACTTCCCTTCTCACTAATAAACCCATTAGTTTAAATTAATTCTACATTTAATAGTTAATTTTTAGCTTTCACACTCCCACTATTAGAAATTAAAACTTTTTATCTTTTGTGGCTCTCTGTAGAAAACAATAATAGAATTTCCTTTCTCACGAATTGCTCTTGGGTTATTCGAAAAACATCTGTCCGACAGATACCGCACTTATTAACAAAATAAGGAAAATTCTGGGCTTGGTTCAGTATAATCATTTATCCGTTACATTTTGCTAACATCTGCCTTCCACCATCTCTGTTTTCAATCTCACAATTAATGCCTAGAGTTAGAAATACTTGTTATTTTGTTTCTGCTGACTGCGCCTTGTTAGCTGCTGAATTGCCCATCTGGATACCATAGTTTTGGTCACAAAAGTCCAATGTACGTAACGGCTTGCTTATCTCTTGTCTACTTCCCAGGCTTAAAGTATTTCTATAACCCTAAAAGATATTCGCGTGTGTGAGAAAATTTCTGGGTTCCTAACTGCAAAATCGATAGCGTATTCTGAAAGCGTGGTCTATTAATTTTCCATCGCCAAAATCTTTGTATGAAAAACTTCTTACACCTCTTGGCGATAAGCGATATGACGGTATGTCGTCTCTTCACTGATAACCACCAGATTGTCAAGATCTAGCTCGGCGGAGCTCTGAGAATTCCCTCCCCCTTATGCGGGGACTCGCAGTGTCTTAACTCTCGCTAATAAATGTTGTGCTTAAATTTATAAGTTTCACGTTCGGAGTTTTTTTTCGTGTGCACCCTTTTCTTTGTTAAATCACCCGGGCCGGTGATAACTTCACCACAGTCCTATGGGCTCTTTGACTGCATCCAATAGAAGAGCCATGTTGTTGCGGATTCGAAGGCAGCAGTCTTAGACGAAACGAGAATGAGAGCAATTTCTGTTCAGTTATGATTCGAGATTCACCAAGAGAGATTCTCGTCGAATCGTTATTTGGAGAGAACGTGGAGCTTACTGTCGTCCCTTCTCATAAAAGGAATTGACAGATTTGGTGGCAAAAGATTCCTTGTCTGTGACAACATAATGTTGAATAGACGTTGATCACTGCACGTCTTCGATGTGGGTACTGCCAATGTATATCGTTATAGCTATGAAGTCCTTGAAACCTATGTGACGTTTTTCGCGTTGTTGTAGTGCCGGTTTCATGTTTGTGGACAGAAGTGCGAAGCCACACAGAGATCATTTTATTGATGATTTTCTTAAAGAGGAGAATTTTTGCCATATAAATTGGCTGTCGAATTCTATGGACCTCAATACTGTCGAACATGTTGAGGATGGTCTAGGAAAAGCCATTACTCGGCGCTAACTGCCTCCGAAAAACCGCCGCCGAAATTTAAAAGCCGCACTTTTAGAGGAATGAACTTTATTGCCACAAACATCTATTGACACCCTCATAAACAGTATAAGAGCTCGTTGTGAGGCTAGTAAAACAGTGCACGGTGGTCACACGCGGTATTAAACTTACGTTTCCCGAAATAAATTATCTCCGATTCATAATTGAGCACATTTTGTAATACCCTGTTTTTTTAATTCACAATTAAAATATTCTCCATATTGTTATGTTGCTACATCCTTTCCGTCATTGTAATATACTTCTATTCCAAATTTCGTAGCAATACAGTGAATCCTTCATCGGTTTTTACAAGGTTTATGTCTGTAATCTTAATTTTAAAAATGAGAGCAAGTTGAACGAGATTTTTAAATATATTGTCCAAATTCGATGCTGCCATTGGAAAAACAAAGTTTGGTCATGTTTTGATTTTTAAATGCCCCACCACCTATGCAACTTTTATTTACATCATTTAAATGTAGACTTTTTTTCTAATCATTTGGTAGCAGGAACTTTCTTCCATGTTAGTTAGTTGCAGAATTAACGACTTTTATCACGACTGTACCGTGTGATTTCTTTTAAATGCAATAGATTTTAAAAGAACTTATAAAAAACTACTTAAAAAATAATGTCACTTTATTATTTTTATTATCATACTGTATTAAAATTTTGTTTCTTGCTTTATTAAAAAAAACTTCATACACTTAAATTTGCATGTTTAAATATTGATGAACATATGTTTAATAATGTGGGAATAAATTTCTCTGCATCTCTACAGAATATATTCTCTAATTAGAGATTAAATTGACATGACTATCATAAAAAAAGCTATTTAAAAATAAAAAATGCAAGAAATCTGATAAAAAATAGACAGAATAATTTTATATTAAGTTTGGTGTTAATTTAATTTTTTTATACTTGTATTATTTTTAAAAAAATTCCACAAGATAATGCATAAATTATATTTATTTAAAATGTCAATAGCAGTTTTTAAAAAGCAGGTTTTTTTTTAAATTTTTGTGACGAAGAATTAATTTATTTTCTTTTTCATTTTTTTTATACAAGCTGTATAAATACCAACATTGTAATTAAATTTTAAATGTTTGAAAACTTTTTTTTTTTCAAGATTCTAAAGATATACGTATATATTTAAATAACTGTCAACTTTTAAGGATTTTTTCTGTCGAAAAATCTTGCATAAAAAATCATGTCTTACAATTTATCTAATCTGATATTTAAATTATGTTTCTTGATTCTTTGTATTATTTTCGTTTTATTCATAAAAATACTCTAGTACAAATTATGTTTATTTAACTTTAAAAAACGTAAGGTAACATTTGTATAAATAGTAATTTTTTGAAATTTGAAAATGATCCATTTTTATATATTTTTCAGTATTGACAAAATGAATTAGCAAACATTAGCTAAATAAATTTTTCTGTATAACTTAGAACATATTCTGATTTATGAAGGAAATCATTGCTAAAAATAATCTAAAACTACTATTTTAATATTAAAAAACAACAGTGTTGATGAATTCTGTCTTTTTAGATCATGACATTGTGATTAATTTTCAATAGAAAATGTTTAATTATTTAGTTTGAAAACATTTTCTATTTAAATTTTTGTAAAGAAAATTCTTTAAAATTTAAACATTAAAAAACCATTTTTAAATGCAAGCCAATTTTTCTTCAAAAAAAAAAAAAAATAAAATAAAAAAGAATTAAATAGTTCATAAAATAAATTATCATACATAAATTTAATACCTTTTTAAATAATACAAATATAAATATTTTTTTTTCATATTGTGTACTTATACATTTGTTATAATCTGTCAATTTTAGAGTACGATGTTTATATTTATATATACATTTATAATTAAGTTTATTTTAATTATAAAACATATCATGTATTGCGCGCATGAAATAACTCATATTTATACTAAACATACATAAATAAAATTTAAAACAGAAGTGAAATATCAATGAAGGTATTGTAATAGATTTAGTTTTTACAGTTTAAAGATAAACCACGATTTTATTTTTATTATTAACAATTAACTATTAATGATTATTATTGATTTTAAAATTATTTTTATTTATCTTAAATGTTCGTTGAAGTTTCACGCATTTAATTAAAAAATGCTGGTAATTTGATAACATAATTTACATAAAAAATAAAATATTAAATTACTGAATGAAAATACATTAAAAATGTTTGAAGAGTTTTGTTTTTTAGAAAATCAATTTCTAAAATTACATTTTATAGGTGTGTAATTTTGTTAATTTTACTGCAATAAGTTTGAAAAAGAATAATTTCATTTGAAATTTGGAATTTGTTTTGCAATTTTGATTCATGTTAAGTTTTTTTTAGAAGAAAAGCCAAACCTTTTCATGCATGTGCAGTAAAACACTTAAATAATGGATACCTTTGCAGAGTGGAAATTGTCGTGTCTTTTACCTGTCTAAAAACATTTGAAACCATATGTAAAATTAATTATGTTTTTTTAGTCACAATTTCAATGCATGGTATTATACACTGCAAAAAAAAAAAAAAAAAACTGTGTTAAAATAACCAGTCTATTGACCGTTTTCATAGAAAATGGTTATATAACTGTACTTTAATTGTATTCCAACCATAATATGAACAATAATATGGTCAGAATGCAGTTAATTTACGGTTGTATAGCCTTCATCTGTGAAAAAGTTCGGTAAACTGATTACTTTAATAAAATTTTTTTAGTGTATTCATGCATATTTTTTAAATTAGGTTTCTTTTAGTTACATGTACAGGGTGTCCAGTAAATGACTGACCCATTTTGAATGTAAATAATAATAAAAAAACGGTTTGAGACAAAAATGCGGGGTTCGCTGCATTGTTCTTAGAAAATCAACAATTTGTTTTCAGACACTTTTTTAAAATAGCTCAAATTTCAGCAACAGATGGCACTGGCGGCAACAGATCTTCGAAATCCAGACATTATTACAGTTTACATACGCATGAGCTTTCGGCTCATTTAGAAGAGGTTAATTTCAGTCACGCGTTGAATCTTCTCTCGACTAACCTGCAGAATTAGAGATTAATGGATGGAAAGAGATTTAAAATAATATTTGTGATTGAATATGTCTATTACAATTTAAAAACCAACAAAACATACTTTTTAATAAGCATTGATTTTTCACACATTTAACATAAATAAATTGTATACAAAAATGCTTTTGTAACTGGTTAACTGATTCTCTTTTTGCGTACAATAAATTGAAAATTTGGATTAAACACTGTTTTTTTTAAGTTAAAAAATCGTAATATTTAATCTAAACATTTTTTCATTAAATAGTATGAAATTGTATTTAAACAATTAGAGGTGTCAAAAAGCTTTAAGTGATGGACCAAGCAACATCTTTTGGGTTGTACGTCATGCAGTAAAATCACTGAAGAGGTTAAAACAGTTGTACGGTAATAGTGTTGGCAAGTTCTCTGTGTAAAAAAAAAAAGCAGGGCATTAGTTTATAAATAGCAATAATTTTTATTTTAGGTGTTCTTTACTAAAAAATGGAGACAGTTGTAAAAAAGATTGTGGAATTCATATTTTTGAGATTCAAACAAAAGCAGCTATTCTAAATATATATTTTTCAAATAGTATGTACTTTTTAAAATAATAATCAATATTATCTCAAACAGAAAACTTCAATATTAACGTGATAAGTTAAACTTTTTAAAAAGTCTTAGAATTGATGGTTATACATAAATGTTTAAATACCACTAAAACTGTTAAACTATTCTAAAAGTTTCAAAAAATCTTTGCATAGAAAATCCTGAAAATTATATTTTTATTAGTTTAGAAAACAGGAAAAGCAAATATTTGCCCTATCAAAATATCTTTCAGTTAATTGAAAAGATGCCTTTAGAAAAATAGAAGAAAATGTAGTATTACGATAAAAAATTAAATAAAAAATTATCCAATAAAAATGTTAAAATTAATTTTGCATTATAATCAAATATATTTTTTAAACACAGAAAGGGCTTAACATGCGAAATAACTTTACATTTATCTTATTTAACACTTAACTATCAGCATAAACAGAAACAAATTGTTTTCATAAGATTAATGTAAAATTTCATCGTGTGTGTATATGAAGAGATAAGATTACATAAAAGATAAAATAAAAGATAAGCATATTTCATTTCTAAAAATGATTCAAGAGAATGTAACTATTAACTGTTAAGAAGTACGAATAAAATCTAATAAAATGTTGTTTTACTGATACTGTATTTATTTAAATTAGAAATTCATGAAAAATATATTTAGTGTTTTTTTTAACAGATAAAAAATATGTCTTAAGTTTTATTGAATTATTTTATAATCTCTTTTATTATAAAGATATAAAACGATAACAAATCATAAGCCAAGTGAAGATATTTTAAGATATAAATAAATCAGTTAATTAATTTAACTATAGAAATATTTCAACGAGTTAAAAATATATATAGAAATTAAAGTAAAAAATTAAAAATAAAAAATATTTTTATTTTCACCTCATCATTTGCTAAGACTTAGATTTTGCCAATTGCATTTGACTAGAGCAGTTATCTTATATACGCGATTTAAAAAACTGCAGATCAGCTTATTTAAGGTGTTTGTTCCTCCTAGCCTAGTGCTACCCAAACTTTTTACTTCCATCTATTCCCTTTTTAAGCTTTTCATTTCGGAGTATTCCCATTTCTCATAAACATTAACCCTCCCCCTACCCTTCTTTAACCAGGACCGCAAACATATTGTTTCTAATCAGTAATCTTCTTGTTAAAGCTATATAATAAATTACTTCAAATCACATGGTCATGTCTAATGTTTTTGTGACTTTACTAATCATTTTTTTTTATTTACCCCATTACCGATATTCTTTCATATTTTCCCTGCAGGTGCGCTTTGTACAATCCAATCGCTGTTCTAGTCTTTAAAACAAACAAAAAGATGTTTGCGGCGATTAGGTGGTTACCTACCCCGATACCCGGTATCCAACCGTTAAGCTGGTGTAACTCGGCAGTTAGGGGCCTGGTCATCGGTTAGAAAGAAATAAAGCAGAAAGATGTTGAAAAATCAAAGTAATTTTCTTTTAAAAATAAATCGAACAATAACATTAGAAATATTTTCGAAGATATGAAATTTGAATAAAATAATGAACCGAGTCAATGTGCTATAAAATTAAAAATTAAAACAATTCTAAAGTACAAAAGATCCACATCGTGTACATTAAAAAAATAGTTTTTATGTATCCTTTTTGCACCTCTTGGTGATCGTAAAGATTTTCATTCTGCTTATCGCAAATAAGCAAGGATAACATACATCCACTTTCGAATGCTGCAGAGTAGCTTATTTAACGAATTTGATTCTTGGCAACCAATTAAATTAGTACAAGATTTAAAAAAAAAAATCGAAGAAGTTATGTTAAAAAAATTAATTGAAGGGTAGCAGAAATTACTATATAGATATGAAACTAGAATGGAATAAAGAACCTAGTGAGTGTTCTATAAAATTATACTTAAAAAGTCACAAAAATAGGAAATTTTATTTTGAATAGTATCATTAGAAATAATTTTATAGGATGATGATAATTAAAGTGTGCTGAGAGTGTTTACCTTTTTGTTTGAAAATTTTGAATTAAGTCAACTATAATATTATTTAACATATTGACATTACGATTACTTTTTTATGATTAATAATTTATTTCTATTACTTGAAAATCATTTATGAATTTCATTATTTTTTAAATATTTGTACGTAGAAACAAGATCAGAGCCGTTTTTTTTAGAAATTTTCTAAATCTCATCTGCAACTTAGAAAAAATTAGCTTTTATATAACCGTTTTCGTGTTCAATCATATATATATGGCCATTATAAAATATTGTAACTATCATTCATATTAAATATAAATTATAAATTAAGTTCAAATTAAGATTCACACTTTAGGAATTTAAAATTTGGAACAATAAATTGTTAAATTAAGTAATAATAATTGACGATTTAAGACAATATCCAAACATTTATAAAGGAAGTTTTAAATAAAACTCAAAAATTATAATTTTAAATTTCAAAAAGAATTAATATGAACTATAAGTTGAAAAAAAATTATGTGTATATATATATATATATATACATAAGCAATCAAACATTATTTTAAATTAAGTGAATTTGCAGCTAATATTTCTGCAAAGATATAAAACTAAATTGTTATAATCAACAGAGTCAATAGAAAATTACATAGAAAATTATTTAAAAAACAAAAAATTCACCTCTTGTAGATAAAAATTGTCCAGTTTTATTTATTATTTTTCTTTTTTGTCCCTCGTGAATTGCCAATGTTTATATTCTGTCTAGTCGTTTAAATACAGTAGTTGTTACATATAACCACTTTAAAAATATACAGTGTAGTTTATTTAAAGAATTCTTTTTCTTCTAGCCGATTAAGTTAGCACAGGGATTGAGAAAAACCAAAGAAAACAAATCGAACGATAAGATTGTCGAATTCTACCGCTCAAATAGTTGCAAAAAGACTGAAAAAAATCCTTACGTGTTCTGCCTTCTAAATCAAAAGCTTAGTGAAAATAGATAGTATGTTTAAACCAATAAATTTTGAAAAGTGATAAAATTTTGTTATAATTTCTATCAATATATTTGTTTTATGATGATGCAACTTTGTATATTGGCACTAAGATAGCAATAAACACTTTTAAGAAAACTTATTAACTTTTAATTTTCATATCTTAAAAAATATTAACTTAAATTCTTGAATATTCATATATTATTCATTAATAAGTATTATTTCAGATCATTCAGAGTAATTTTGCTAGCGGACGATAAAAAAACCTTGTGTGGGAAGCTAAATTAATAAAATACAACGTTTAAACACAAAATCATAAAATTTTACCGAGTGTCCCAAAAATAACAGATGGATTTTAAAATTCAATAACTTGCAAACGGTGGCAGCTATTTAAAATTTTTTTGCAGGAGGGTTATGTATAATGTCAGGAGTTTTTTTACCGTAATTTTTTATTTTACTTCGAATTTCAAACAATAGGTGGCGCTGACGGCGATTGAAGGCCAGGTGATCAGTGCTGAGTGGAGCGTCGACCTGGCCTTCAATCGCCGTCAGCGCGACCTATTGTTTAAAATTCGAACTAAAATAAAAAATTAGGGTAAAAAAAAACTCCTGACATTATACATAACCCTCCTGCAATTTTTTTTAAATAGCTGTCACCGTTTGCAAGTCATTGAATTTTAAAATCCATCAGTCATTTTTGGGACACCCGGTATATACATACGTATACGTTTCGCTAGGTTCAAGCACTCCCATCCTCTTTGTTAAAATAGAAAAATGTAAAATGTATAAAGTCACCCTCCCCCCCCCCCCAAACTGTAAGCAAGGTGAAAACCCACATGATAGTAAACTCACAACGAAAAAGAGCATCAAGTTCAAGCAACCAATAGAATCAAACCAGAAATGAAGTTTCGTGACATAACAAATCTACCCAGAAAGTTGAGGTGTACGGCACGCTAGACAAATCCTTAACCCTTTGAGCTCTGTTGGGTAAATTTCATCAAAATTCCAAAAGTCACATTGGCACCAGTATTTTGCAAAGAAAAAAAACCGAGTTAACGAGATACACGAAAAAATACATTGAACCTTTTTCAAATAAATTTGGTCAAATTTTCTGGCGCCGTTGTGACATTTCGGAATTAAAATTATGTGGTAGAAAATTCTACTATCAGAGCTCAAAGGGTTAACCAAAGACTTTTTAAATCTATTGATATGGAGTGCTTCAAAAAAGTCTGGAAAAGTGCAGTAATGCCTTTTTGGAGAGACGATTATCCAAAAATCACTACTCCGCTTGATTTGTCTACCCAGAAAGTTGAGATGTACGGCAAGCTAGACTAATCATTAACCAAAGACTTTTTAAATCTATTGATATGGAGTGCTTCAAAATAGTCTGGAAAAGTGCAGTAATGCCTTTTTGGAGAGACGATTATCCAAAAATGCACTACTCCGCTTGATTTGTCTACCCAGAACGTTGAGATGTACGGCACGCTAGACTAATCATTAACCAAAGACTTTTTAAATCTATTGATATGGAGTGCTTCAAAAAAGTCTAAAAAAGTGCAGTAATACCTTTTTGGAGAGACGATTATCCAAAAATGCACTACTCCGCTTGATTTGTCTACCCAGAAAGTTGAGATGTACGGCACGCTAGACAAATCATTAACCAAAGACTTTTTAAATCTATTGATATAGAGTGCTTCAAAAAAGTCTGGAAAAGTGCAGTAATACCTTTTTGGAGAGACGATTATCCAAAAATGCACTACTGCGCTTGATTTGTCTACCCAGAAAGTTAAGATGTACGGCACGCTAGACTAATCATTAACCAAAGACTTTTTAAATCTATTGATATAGAGTTCTTCAAAAAAGTCTGGAAAAGTGCAGTAATGCCTTTTTGGAGAGACGATTATCCAAAAATCACTAATCCGCTTGATTTGTCTACCCAGAAAGTTGAGATGTACGGCACGCTAGCCATTAACCAAATCATTAACCAAAGACTTTTTAAATCTATTGATATGGAGTGCTTCAAAAAAGTCTAAAAAGTGCAGTAATGCCTTTTTAGATAGACGATTATCCAAAAATGCACTACTCCGCTTGATTTGTCTGCCTATTTTTTCATAATCTCCTTTTCAGTAGATTTGAAAATAGAATGTGTGTGTGTCTGTGGGTGGGGGGGGGACATACATTTCGCTACATTTTTGACGATATCTCTGTAAATATAATGCCTAAAATTAAATGAAATGTTTTTTGAGTTCAGCGTAACGAATTCTTTCACAAGATATCCCACAAAATTTACAAGGAAATATATGAGTCGATGGTCTTTATAACTTTCTTTGAATTATCCATGTTTCATAGTTTATGAGTAGAATGTGAGAGGCGTCATCTTATAATATTTCCGTTTTAGTTTTTGGACATGGAACTTAAGAAAACAATAAATCTCATAGCTTAATATAACTTTTTTTTTCTCTTTTTAATTAAGTTGATCAGATTTGATGCAGAAATTTTTTAATTTTGCATGCTTTTTTTTAAAATACTTAGAAATGGTATACTTCTGTTTTTTATTTTATTTGTTTTTCTGATCAATCTTTGATGTCCAAAAATGAAATGAATCTGTTGCCACAATGACAAAAAAAGTATTAAAAACTATTAAAAAAAATAATAACTCGAAAACAAATTAAGATACAGGTTTCAAACAAGTTGCATTTAAATTTTTTTTCTTTATACGACGGTATATAAACTGAAAATGAGAGATGTTTAGAAGTTTAAATATGTATAGTATTGAATTTAGAGTATAGAATTAAATATCTTTCTAATAATTTCGGCAATAATATTATCTTAATCCCTAACGAAATTATCTACGAACTCCCAGATTACGATGCTTGCAGTCCTAGCAAAAGAAAAAGACCCCGGTATTCAACTATTGTTGATTACTATTGTTGATAACTTACGCTAAGATTCTTCAATTATTACTTTTCCTGCTTTTCTTTCTTTATTTTTAATTCTTTGCCCATCTTAAAAATTAATCTTATTTTAAAATTAATCAAAAAAAAAAAAAAAAATAAACTATGAAATTTTTTTGTTTAGCCACTAGCTGCTATTTTGTTATTATGCTATACAAATATATATATATATAATAGAAGCTATAGTAGGTATATATATATATATATATATATATATATATATATATACCTACTATAGCTTCTATTATACTCCAATTTTATCTAATTAAAAGTGCTATACTGTAAGAGTAAAAACTAAATAAAAAAAATGTGTGGCAATGAATAAGGCCTTTTCTTTTTTTTTTTTGGGGGGGGGGGGGGTAAACCTTTGCTTTTTTACCTTTTCGTCTTGGCATGCGATCTGTTATGAACATTGAACAACTATCTTTAGACTCTCTTTTATTTTAAATTTAAATTTTTATATTATGTTAGACTTGAAATTTTTTAATTTTGTAATTATCCTCTATTTAAACTCTATTTTTCTCACTTTTCCTGTCTATCCATTTTTTATTATCCTTATAGTAGACTTGTTCTACGGTTAAACATTTACAGACTTACATTACGATGTGCTCTAAGATTACTAATAGACAGGGCGTGGAGTTGCTCCGCAACTGGGAAGCCCCTGCAGATGCCTCATCATGTTCATGTTCATGTATAGTATCGAAAATTGTTAGACTGAAATTTCATTTAATATTTGTTTATGATTGTATTAATAGGACTCTGTAATTTGTAATTTGCGTTTTGATCATCATAAAAATTATATTACTATTATTTTTTTTGAAATATAGAAATCATTTATAAGTCTAAAATTATAGTCTTTGAAAATATTATTCTCAAAACAGTCGTTGTAATATGTTAAATTAATTTTTTTTATTTATTTTTTATTTTATTATTATTTTTTTTTTTTTTTTACATACTGTTTTGAAGTTTTTCCTTTTCCTTTTTAAATGTTTCGAGAAACTGCAAATGGGTTAGCTAGTTTTGAAATTATTTAAATTAAATTGATTCTTATAAAATTTAATTTTTAATAGATATTTTAAAATACTTATTAAAGTCATAATGCTTGTCTTCATATGCATCGTTTTCAAAAACATTATTTTTTTTCTACTCAAGACTCCTGTAAGCGTTAATGCAAGAAAGACCCATCTTTGTCAATGTAGGCATAATATTAACATACCAATATCATCATTTTCAACAAATCATTAATACAGCAATACCTTTAAAGAAGGCATTTCTAAACACCAGTTACTTCGCGCTCATAATTCATCAAATCGAATTATGATAAACTTAGCTTTTATTTCAATTCTAGTTGAATACAATAAATAAATAAATAAATAATAATTTAAGTTATTTACTTGCATTTGATGTGAAATGAAAGTGATGTAATATCAAGTTTTTATTTATTTTATATATATATATATATATATATATACTTGACGTCAGTTAAGTCGTCTTTCAACCCGTAGACGTCTTCATGGTTTTATACAAAAATTTTATATTATTTTTTTTTATTGAAAATAAAAAAGGTTACCAATAAGATATAAAAATTCTCGTTATTTTCATGGAATTTTACAGTTAATATTAATTTTTTTTTATCTCTCGTGTATATTAGAAAGTGAAGAAAATTCCAAGAACTCTCAATTTAAGTATTAAAAAATAATTATAAACTTGAATGTTAATCAGTGCACAAAATTATTAAATACACCATGGAGAACAAGTGAAAAAAAATTAATTAAATTATCTATATTAGCAAAATAGCCTTAGTATTTTTCGAACAAGAAAGTTATAAAAATATGAACACAGAGGAAAATCAATTTAAAGTGTTCATTTGTTTGGGTAATTGCGCTGGATCTATAAGCAAAATTTACAATACATTGCAGTGTAAAAATTCGCATAGGTAAAAATGAGGTATCAAATTATTCACAGTAAAAAACGCTTTCAACTAATATTAAATAAAGGAAATTGATTTTTTTTACCACAGATATTGTGTCCCCTTAAATTAAAAAAATGAAAGTGATTTTCAAATAATAAATTAGTTCATCAACAAGTGAACAATTATAACTTTAAATGGATTACAAAATGAATAACGGAATTGTGTATAAGTTACCTATCAACACTGTCGGGATGTTAATAAAAAAAAAAAAAGAATGCAAGAAAAAAGACACATGCAGTAACATTCATTTTACAAATGACTGTTCATACCAGCAATATATTACATATCATATTCACCTTTTTTTATATAGCTCTATGTATAATCTGCAAACCTCATAATATACAGCATTTAAATTAAATTTTAAAATGCATATCACAGGTGGAAGTGTATATGTGGTATTAATGGTTCATAGCTAATCCTACAACCGAATGATTTTAGTGTTGCTATAAGTAAACGACAAATTCTACTTATTCAGTAATAAATAGAAAACATGTTGTACAACACCTCAATATTATATAACCGTATAATCTAAAATATACAAAAATCTCACCAAATTGATACGAACGCAAGAGGATTGTTTAAGTAACTATAATTCTAGTTTATGAAAAAATTCCTGATATCAAGTGATTGTTTCTCGTTATTGAAACAATTCAATATCATTTTGTCACTTAAAAAACAAGAGGTTAGAAGTTCTTGATCATTTCATCTACCCAGTTTAGTTGTTTACTCTATTCACATAGCTCGCACATCTATAATTCTAGTTTACAGATTCAGAAAAAGATTACGTATTCATTCTAGGTGAATGCCGTATTATTTTCCTTCGTGTACTCACTTGATACTCAATAAAAAAACATTTTTCTCACCATATTAATAAGGAATTTGAATTTCATCACGCTAAAAATCGTATAATATCATTAAAGTACACGAAAAACAATTTTTCCTTACTCATTGTAGAGAAACAAAATATTTTTTAATATTTCTATAAACGAATTATATTTGCAATTTATTCCATACTCTACAGACAACTCTTTTTTGTCCACTTCAATGATACACGTGAATTTTATTACAATTGAACTGCTGTAACAATATCAAATTCCTTCTAAAAAAACCTTTTTATTATTGTTGTATATTGACAGAATATTTTTGGGCGCCTCTGTAAACTGACGTTAATGGCATACACTTCATTTCTAATAAGGTAATTGTGTGATAAATCAATATAATATAACAATTACAAGCAATCCTAATATGTTTAAACTAATTAGACCATGGAGACGGCTCGACAAACTGAACAATTAAATTCTAATCAATTATGTTTGAAAGGGTTAAACAGTAAAAAAATCATTGAATTGAAATTACAAAATGAAACTATACAGATACTCATTAATTCCTCCTCATCATCACTAATCCATTATGAATTTACTGATGAGTTTTTACATTCAATTTTGTGCGACAATCCCTGGTCATTATTATAATTTCCATTGTTTTACTTTGTTTGGAACAATGAATGTAACTCGATCGTCATCCTTTCAAATATTTTTTTTTTCAAAAATGAATGAAAAAAATTGAAAAGAAAATGCGCAATCTCATCTGCGATATTTGATGCTCCATATGACTTTTAGCATTAGTGCAAAATCCTGCAATTTCAATGGCTATTGGTGAACTAAACGTCTTTGCCTGAACGGAAAAAGTCCTATATTTAATGTATTCTAAATATGTAATTCACTATAAAACAGCCTCCTATTTTTTTTCCTCAAACCATTTCGCGTACATGTCAAAATTTTCCTAACAAAATTTCACAATATTCTAAACAAATTTCTTCAGTAAACAACTTTAAAATAAGGTCGTTTAATCATAGACACTCTGTGAATAAAATTTCTAAGCTATCGTAATACTAAACGTGTAGTTTATAAAAAAAAATCGCCAATTGGAGGCGAAATTTTAAATTTTCTTTTCTTTGCTTCCAACAAATTTCCATCCCTTTATTATAGGATGGGAAGCAGCAGTATAGGCAATCTTTTCATCGAGTTTACGGATGAATTTCCAAAAATATTTAAAATTTGATTCGTATATTAAACGCAATTGGTCTGCTAAATCATATCTTAGGGGAAAATATCTTCAAACCCGATTATAGCATTTAACTTGTAATTAACTATTATAGTTCCTACTCACATCTGCCTATGTTTACATAGCTTTAGGTGCAATATATCGGAATCGTAAATATACTAGTCAATCGCTGATATCGTGTTTTCTGGTGTTTTCTTTAAACATACGACTTGGCAGACCGATTGCTTTTTAATGTGCGACTCGATTTTTAACAAAGTGTATATTTTCAACCCGAACTCGACAATATGATTACCAATACTACCGTTTCCCGGCTTATTATGTCTTTCATAAAATTTCACAATTTTTTGAACAAAAGTATTTGTTGTAGGCAAATTTAAAATGAATCGTTTAATTAATAACATCCTATATATAAAATTAAAATTTCTGAGACTAATAATGAGATGTTTTACATATTGCTTTCTTATTAAGAGAATAAATTCATATAAAATGTTTGGCAATCCTTTGTTAAATTGCTTTCGAAAAAGTTTATTACATTTCTCCAGATGTATTTCCCCTTGCATATAAAAGTTACTCAACTGCCGCCTAAAGAAGTACCACCCATCTGTATATAACACAACTATTGAATACATCTGAGAAGAAAATGTTCAAAATCTTTTAAAGTGAAAGGAGAAGAATTATACAAAATGTTTAAAACTTCTAACCATTAGTTTCCGATTTAACAAAAAAAAAGTAGAAATACAAATATTTGCGCTATGCTTAAACTTTTGTATATCGTTATTGATGTGAAACACTTTTTTACCACAAACAAGTGTATTAGGGGAATTCCCATCGGAAGGCAATAGTAATGTATCGATTCGCAAGAAAAAATAGAAAGACATTTACAGATAAGAAACTTTACTTACTTAGTTAAATAACCAAGCCTTTATATAATACAATTTAACGAAATTTTGTTTTAAATATCTTGGCGTTGATAAAGATTTCAAAAATGATAAATTTCCAAAGTTTTAATATTAATTGCGTCCCGCGAATCGGATTGAAAATATTTTATTAAATATTAGCGAACATGTTAAATCCATTGTCCATGTTTATTTATTTTTATTTTTTATCCTTTCAACTGTAATGCTCGTGACTTTTTTGTATATGATGTAACGTGAAAAGAAATTGTAGTTAAAAAAATGATTTGAATATTCTTATGGAAAAAGGTAAAAGTTTTACCGTTAAATAAATTATTAGTGCTGAAGAAGTTAATTTACTTCTTTTTTTACATTTCAAAGTAGAAATAGGCGTCCGCATTATATTCCGAAAGCTGAGGTGTTAAAATAACATCCTTTTGAAAGCTTTAGTCAACATTCAAAACAAAACTCTTAGACTATAATTTTTACAATTATAAAAATATTTTGTTTAAAAGTATGTTTATTGAAATGTATTTGTCATCGCGATAATTATTTATCAATTTACGATAATTATTTGTGATAATTATTTATCACAACTAACTGAAATAGATAAAATAAGAATTTAAAATTTAAAGCATTAAAACATAGTATTTCCGTTTTGTACTTTGGAAAAAAAATAATGCACAGAATAAACTTTTGATAATTCTATACATTTTCCATTTCGTTCAAGGACTTTTCTTTCAATCTTTTTTCCAACTACATGATTCCATGCTTATAGAGCTTCTGGTCCTTGTCAGACAAAAACGGAACACTGAAGATTTTAAGTTATTCATATTTGTGAAACTTTTACCATTCAAGGAATCTTGGAAACTTCGGAATAAATGGTTATCAGATGGCGTCAAGTGAGATCAGAAAGGGGTATACAACATCACTTCCCAACTAAGCTCTAATATTTCCCTGCGAGTTACCAAATTTGTGTGAGGCCGTGCATTATCATAATGGAAGACAATTCTTTACAATTTGGCTATGCTAGCCATTTTTCTTTGATTGTTTCGTCCAATTTGCACAAACAGTTTTTTCACATTGAATATCTGAATTAACTGTCGTGTCCTTTGGAAGCAGATTGAAATACCCAAAGATTTTGTAATCCCATTCAACTTGTAGCATGTTCCTTTTTATGCAATTCAGCTTTCGATGTGGTTTGTGCTGGTTCATCATGCTTGGATCATGATCGTTTTCGAATGATGTTTTTGTAGGAGTCCCATTTTTTATCACCAATAATGATTCTTTTCATGAAAGAATAACTTTTATTATACTTAGGATACATATCACACATATTGATTCGTTGCATTAAGTGAATATTTTTCAATTCCTGTTGAACCCAAATATCGAGCTTCTTAATGCGTCCAAATCTTTTAAAATGATTTTCAATGGTTAGTGAGCAATGCGTTTAACTTCTTTGCAATCTCTTCAACAATTATATAATATACTTTTTAATAATGACATTGATTTGGTCATCCCAAACTTTACTCAGGCTACCACAATGTTAGTCGACTTTCAATGAAAAATCTCTAGACCGAATTTTTTTAGCTAATTCTGACAGGTGCATTCTGTTAAACAATCAACACCATAAACTTTAGTTTTTCTTTCTATGAGCCTCTGTAGTTTTCTTTGATTTATGGAAAGGAAAAGGTAAAACATATCGAATGCGTTCGATTTTGCATTTCATGATAAAATTGACCATCAACTAACAAGTACAAATAAAAATCACATTGCACATGTTCCTAAAGAAACCCGAATATCGTTACTATCAAATGGCAAGATTCTAGAACATTACTGACAGAATTCCTTACAAAAAACGCTCTCTATGTGTGAAACACGAAATTACTTTCTTCACAATTCAATAATACAATTCACAATTCGCGACGAATGACTCATGGAAAACCTAAAAATCTTTGGCTTAACTGTTTACTAGTAAAAATACTTATTTTATTTGCTTGTAGAAATTATGCTGTTTCGCTTCCAAATAAGGGATATTTCCCTATATTTAAGGGAGGAAAAATTGTTGCTAGCAGAATTTTAAAGGATTTATTTCGCTACAAATGATATTTTAACTTAGATAGAAATTTAGTTAGATTAACACCTTTATTTTACTTTTATTAAATTCCCTCTTTAAGAAAAGTTCTAATTTCACATTAAATATTTTACATAGGAAATTTTCGAATTTATACGGTTTTCATTAAATTTCTTCTTAAAAAAAAAAATATCTTATTTTGACATTCCAATTTTACTCAAACAATTTGTTCAATAGGAAAAGGTAACTACGAGTTGGGGAGTATATATATATCTATATTGATATATATATCATATATATATATCATTGATATTTATTAACTATGCAGGGTTTTGTCGAATCCAATCGACATATTCATGGAATTATAAGCATTCATCAAGGGGATGAAAAATTACCATGCAACATGCGATTGCAAACGACGTATTTTAGAAATAACGAGTGTTGTACTCTCTATCAATTTAGGTTCACAGTAATAACATGCAGAAAAATGAATTTTATTAAAATATTACGTTTAATAGGTATTATCACCTTTATTGTAAATGTGATGATATAAAAAATGTGCTAAAACTTAGTTTCAGGATTTAATTTTAGTTTTATTTATTTTAATTTTGAATTTAATTTAAATTATATTAAATGAGAATAATTTTTAAAACACACTTATACACATGAAAAACGACTGTATTTATCCCTTAAATGCAGATTCAAATATTATACATACATATATACAATGTATGTTTGTCTGTATGATATTTGTATATACCTTTAAGAAAATAACTGAAATTGTAGAATTTGCATCTTTTTTTACTTTAATCTTTTCTTACAATTTTAGTCTTTTATTCCTACTTACTACAGTCTTTTGTTATAAATAAAAATTTTACTTTGGAAAAGAATACCATTTTCAGTTAAACATTTAGCTTTTCTAATTGTAGAAAAAAAGTCTTTCTTTTTTTCATGCTAAAATCGATTATTTCATGCAACAAATTGAGTTATCGCTATGTTTTTAATTAAATTAAATAAAATCTTTTTCTTAAAAAATATTTTTAGGTAACCGATTCAGACATTATAAAATATTCACCTACACCAGTTAGTGTGTAAAATAACAACAACAAAAAATGAAAGTAAATTATAATAGGTTTTTACTACAACTTAAAAAAACTCAGAAAGATAACACAAATGATATTGCAAAATTTTAATTAAATGACTTTAAAAAATGTTGTAAAGTTAATTTCTTAATCATCTTCTCTCTTTCATTCTTGATACTTTTTTGTTTGCATTAACAAAATTAGGATCGTTAAATGAACAATGTTCTCAGCTCAGTTAAAAAATGCAAGAACTTAAATTAAATATTGTTTTTACGATGCTTATGTTTAAAGCTCTTATGAATACTTCGTGATATTTTTAAAATTATATTTTGTTCTTACTCACATTTTACTAACAAACTCAGAAGTAATAAAAATTTTTTTCATATAATTCTTTCTTTATAACATTCGTAATATGAATTTTCTAGATTTTTTAAAGATACGTTAAAATATAATACAAATGGGAAAAAATGAATAAAATAAATGTAGAATTTTTTCTATTATTTACGCTTTTTTATAGGAGATTTATTTATTAAGTATTGTCCTGTAGATACTAATATATATTTTAAATTACTACTTTTAAATCCTTTGTACATTCTAATCAGGAGATATACATATACATTTCGTTTTTAAAATTAAGTATAAATTTTAAATCATTATGAAAAATGAGTTTGAGCTAAACTATATTAGTAAATAAATTAGATGATAATTTTTTTACATTTAACACGTTCGCTGCCGTTCACGCGATAGCACGTGATATGGCGCCAACGTTAAGGGGCCACTCACGCGCCAGCACGTGATGTGGGGTGATGTCCAATAGCCGGTCACGCGCTGGCGCGGGAAAATCTTTCACTGATTCTTTGTTATAAAAAGTAAATCGGCTTCTGGGGAAAACCTACTTCTACAGTGCAGCATTAACTATCATCACATCTTAATGTAAGCGGCAGCGAACGTATTAATGTATTCTAATTTCACAATATCTGTGTACTTTTGCATTGACTTAAACATATGCTAATACAATTTATGATAAATAACTGTGAAAAATTGACAAATATTAGATATGTTTTGAATAAAAATTTTAACAATCTTTAAACAGTCTTTTAAATATAATGTAAACATTTATTAATGCAAAATATAAAAAAAATATGTTATTATAAATAATATATCTCATTAATAACACTGAAAAATACATACTTATTTAATATATAAAATTGCTTGTTAAAAAAATAGATTAGCAAAGTATCGTTTAGTTAGAAAACTTAGTTAAACTCTCCTAATTCATATCAGTATTACAAAAGCTGGAATAAGTACAAGGAGGTAAATTACAAGGAGGTAAAAATACATTAATAGGCTAAAAGTAACTTTTTTAGCAATTTATACTGAGTTTCTTAATTGTTCTAATTAATTATGCTCTATTTTGGTATTATTATCTATTTAAATTCTTTAATATTTCATTAAAAATGCATTATCCACAGTTTACTTTAAATATTTAGCCTTTAACATTATTTTGTTTACCTATATATTAAAAAAATCTTTTTATTAAAATTTCACTTTTATATTATTAATGTATTCGCACAATTCTGAATAATTAAATAGAAATAGAAATTACTGCATAATTAAAAGCAAATTTTTTTAAATAAAAGATCATTTTAAAAACTCAAAAACAGATATTTCATAAAAACCGTCCTTTCAATTTAATAACTCATTAAAATATATTAATAAATAGGATTTGCAAATGTACGTTTTAATAAAGCTAGAAAGAGTAGTTTAAATTAGAATTAATTTGAAGCAAATATTTAGTTTTATTTTTATTTGATAAAAAATTATTTTCTTTTCTTATTTGATTATTTACTCTCTTAAGTTGCAAAATTTAAAGTCATTTTGCTCTTTTATACAAGCGAAATACTTAAAATTAAATTATCTTTAATTGAAGGGGAAAAAAGAATATTGTGCTAGATATAGGGGAGTCTAGAGTTTGTTAACTTTACGGGAGGCTTGACTCACTCGTCCATTTAAATGCGTCAGACTTATGATAAAATATAATGACAACCTTTTTTTATGTATATAGTTGAAACAGATGTAGACAGCATCATTTTGGAAGAGATTTCAAAATAAAAGGTACGTTTTTAGAAAAGTATTTTGTAAGATTTTCTTAGATAAAATGTGTTACAAAAATTAAAGCAAACAGTTTTTAATTAATACTGAAATATTAAGCTTTAATTCTAGGCGTGAGGTTTACACAATAAATAAGGCTTAAAATAACTTTAAAATGGCGTTAACAGCATAGGCACATACATAAATAAAAGCAACAAAAAATTTAATTCGAACAAGCTATTTCTGAATGTTTCACTGAATGTTTCCTGATTCGTGTCATAATTAAGTTGTTATCATTTCATCTGGTTTCATGAAGAAAAAAAGGAACAAAACAAGGGTACTGGATCTCCATAATTAGTCAATGGATTTGGATGAAATTTGGTAAACTTTGAAGGTTAGAGCAGGACAATCAAGTTTTCAACTTCGTCACGATACTATAATTGAATATAAAATTATTAAGAGGGAAATTTTAGACTGTAATAACAGAGATTCGTCTGAGTTTTACGATACATTATTACCGTGATGTATGGTAGAAGAACCAATGCAAACTACAAAATTTTAAAAAACTTTTTAGAGTCCAAATACACACAAAAAATCTCATACAGCCTTTTTCGAGGATTCCTTGATCCCCTTCTTCAGTACGAAAAGTATATATATTCATTAAAATGGGTGCAAAATGGGTTTTTAAGCCTATTTTAATTTTTTACTCTGAGGAAGAGGATCAAAGAATTTTAGAAACAGCTATATGAGATTTTTTGCGATATGTTTGCACGTTAAAACGTTGTTAAAATTTTGACTTATATAATAGGATTCGCATGAAGTGTTTGATTTATGATTATAGAACAGTCCCTGCTTAATTCAGATATTATTTTGTTTCAGTATTACTAAACAAGAATTTTTATGGGAAGATCATTTTTTCAATTGTTATTAGCAGATTGTTTATATTCTAACTCATTCGAGGAAAGTTCGAATAGTGAAGTTGGCGTACATTACCGAGTAAGAAATCTTAACAAAGTACGTAGGGAATTATATTTTACAAGGACAGTTCGATAATCCAAAAATATATAGTCGAGATATTCATATATGCAGCAGCTACTGTAGATTTCTGTAGTTTGCTGTAGATTTCTTCCTTAAAATTCTTGTTAAAACATAATACACATCTATTTGTGAAAAATATGTTTGAAACGAAAAAATACAGCATATGTAATGTAGTGACCAACTATACATTTTGAATAATAACGTCAGGAGCAAATTTCGATGAAGCATTGCAGTAAGAGCAATTCCTCTATTGACTATTTGAGAATGTCAAGTAGTTTTTATAAGAGTCCACACACTAAAACAAAATATTTTTTTTTTCACTTGAAAGAATTTGTGATAACTTGAAAGAATTTACATGTTCAAACGTATGCGCACGAGACCGTCTCTTCGTGTTTTCCATATTATTGTAAAGAGTTAAAACTCAGAACATGCTCTTTTTTTATTTTATTTTCTGTATTTCTTTTAAAATGGTTTTACATGCAATTTTTTACCCATTCATCAATGTCTCATATTTCTCTCTATATCTTTAATTGCGCCTCTATTTTTTAACTGTATGTATCAATTAAACTATGGTGTTTTATAATTCTACTAATACATTTTCTCACTTTCTTTATTCGATTCTGTATTTTTTAAAATAATATTGAATAGCATCGCATTTTCACTACTTATCAGAAGTTATTGATAAATCTATATATGAGATATATCTTTCAGAGTCGTTGCTAGTTTTAGAATTCCATTTCCAAAAAATATTTTAAATGTTATTGTTCATCATATAAAAATGTATTTAAGCCAATTTTGTTATAATAAGAAAACTTTTTACGGAGGAGCCCAGCACCTATGTCCGACATTCCCGAAAACTGAACATGTCAGGTAGATAAAAAATTTCGAGCCCATGGGTATCAAATATAGCATAATAAATGGGGAGGGAAAAGCTACGACTTAAGTTAAAGATAAGAAAGTTTAAGAAGACAAAAAAAAAGAGTACAATACAAAAGATAAAAAAAAATAAAATAAAGGCTTATCGTTTCGTAAATGTTTTGTTATATGACGGGGAAATTTGTTTTTATAAAGAACTGAAAAAAAAGTTAAAAATTTTGTATTTAATTTTTTATAAATCTTCTCGGTCCTGTTAAATTTAGGGAAAAATTTTACTGCAATATCTTTAGTTTTATAATTTCCATTCTTATACGGCTAAAATTTACCATATTACGATATTTTGAATTTCAGAAAATGCTATTTTCCTCATGCAGATAAAACGACGAAACCACATTTTTAGATTCATAAATAATCTAAAACTCCTAAAAAAGTAAATTCTGTTATTTTACATAATAGAAAAAGATATGAAGTTCTTTTAAATATAATTTATGGGACATAGATATTTAAGATATATACAGATCTCTTTACACGACTTATGGAAAATATGTTTAAATGAAACAATAAAATATATATAGTGCATAACATGCAGTCCCCAGTTAAATCCGATAGAGCACGTCTGGAACACACTCAGACGGCGCATTGCAAGATAGCAATATATCACGTTTTGAATGATGGATAATTGAACATGGAAATTATTTTGATATAATTGGATTTTTGACGTTAATGCATTTTCATATTATTAAAAACAATACTTGAAACATATTTCCAATTAGCATTATAACTCAAAAACTAATGATTTAGAAACTACCTATTTTTCAGATAGAAATTCAGGAACATCAAGTATAATTAGAAAATGTTTCACATTGTAAATTTAACGCATAACTTTTTTATTGATTGTTTTATAGTACATTCATTTGCAAGGCGTTTTATGATAGAGATGGGATTGCATTATTATTTACTGCTTGCTACAGACTCTTTCTAACTAAATGAGTTTTTTTTTTTAAATACAGAAAACATGCTTATAATTATGTATGACAAAAGTGTAATCGAAAAGTATTTATTGAATATATATATATGCTACATTTTTGTGCGTCCAACAGAAAAAATAAAATTCTTCTTTTATTAACATTAGTATAAGGAATAATATTAACTGTAAAATCTGAATTTCTGTTAGATAATAAACTATAACTTTACTTGAAATTTTCTGAATAATACGTTATATATTTTATTAAAAATATCTATCTGTAATAGCAAAATATTTCATTTAGCACAGACTTTTCGAAAAAGTGAATAAAATGAAAAGAAATCTCCGTTGCTTTATGTCACAGATATATATTCAAATTTTGGTAAAATGTTTCGACTCTTTCATAAGAAGAAAGGGCGCACGGACTTGGGGACTATTGGTATACATTGAAATTTGTTTTAAATGTTTCTTTCCATATATCAAAACTTGGTAATATGCAACAGCTGCAAAGTGAAAAAGTAAAATAAAGTTTTACCATTGTATGTAAAGAAACATATCCAGTAATATAAAATAGCATATTAAATATATATGTATATAAAACAATAAAAAATGAAAATGAAAAATCCAAGACGAAACCCGAAAAAAATTTAAAAGCAACAATCAACATAAAATTTATAAAAAATGAAATAAAGTTATTTACTTAAATTTAATATACATTCTAAATGATGCATTTATAATTTTATGTTACTATTAAAAGTTTTTTTTTTTTTCATTTTTTTAATAGAATGATACTTAGTATAGGATGCTCAAATAGTAGGACGGTTTAACTAATTTAATACAGCTTATTTAAAATGAGAAGCATTTTAAAACTAACTTAATATTTGTTAAAAATAATAAAAATTCATTTAAAAGGCGAATGAAGAACTTTCTTTATTCACAGCCAAAAGTTTCATCGCTTTGTAGGTGACATTCACGAGATTTATTTTAATACAAATATTTTCTTTTAAAAGAGTTTCAATTTAAACAAATTTGGTAAACAAAAATAATCCAATGCTTAATGAAATTAGATACAACGCTTAAATTGAATATTTTTGAGCGGGAAATATTTTATACTATTTTTGATTATTATTACAAAGTATCTCTTCCTAAATTCATTAAATTGCATAGAGGCAAAATCATGACATATATTCTCACTACGTAGCTTGAACAAGATATTTTATATTTTGTTTCTGTAAAAGAGGAAGTAACATCATATTTCTTTTCTACAAGAGCTAAAAATAAGCAATATCGCAAGCATTGTATTTTAACTAACAATAATACAGGAATGGCAAAGTAATCTAAAAAATGTACAATTTTATGTATTTGTTATGAAAATTAGCACTGTAAAAATAGATAAATATACAGTAAAATCATATTAAATTTATTAAAGAGATTTTAGATGATTCGGATAAACATTAGTCCTTTATGAGTTCTGTAAAAAACGTTCAGCTAATTAATGATGGAATTAAAAAGACCATGTAGTCCTTTATTCAATAGTGAATGAATTAATCTTGTATAACCTGAATGAAGAAAAATCCGCTTTACGTATGTACTGCAATTACGTAGTAAAACTCGGAAAATGGTCTGTATCTATAGCTCAGTTAACTGTTTTAGGAAGTATCAGTGAAGTAATGACTACACACAATTCGCATGTATATGACGCCAAAGACACTACTAGTTTTCAATATATTGAAAGCGGCGATATCTTTAATTAAAATTTCATTTTAAGTTGCTTCAAGAAAAGTGCTTTATAGCAAAGTGCTATTTTATTTACCTTTAAATCCAAGGTCTTCAGTTCTATCCTAAGAAAGGGAAATTCGAATAGGTGGAAGGTTTTTTTATTTTTCAATATTTATTTAAGTTATATATAAAACAAGTTGAATTAAAAAACTATAGACAAATTGCAAATTGCAGTTATTGGTTAATTTAAAATCTGAGTTACTAATAAGTGTGTGCTTTTTAGTTGTTTTAGAGATTCCAATGATCCATATTTTTCAAATTCGTTTATGGTTTGCTCACAATTTTATTTATTGCGTCTGCAGAAATTGAACAGAATATTTAATAACTACACAACAATTAGTTTTTAGGTGCGTTCGTAATTATGTAAATACGTAGCACCTATTGTTGTCGCTCAGTCCGTCCGTCTGTCTGTCTGTCCGTCTGTCTGTCCGTCTGTCTGTCTGTCTGTCTGTCCGTCCGCATATAACAACGCAAAAACTACCCAACCGAATCGTTTGAAATTTAAAATACATAATTATTACATAATTTTGTCGAGTCATTTCAAATTTTATGAAAATCGGATGGATAGATCAATTACAGGGACAATCAAAAGGATTCCGTTACATTACGGTCAATGGGGAAAAAAGTTTCAAATGCATTTTAATCGTTTGAAATTTAAAATGTATATTTATTGCATAATTTTGTCGAGTCATTTCAAATTTTATGAAAATCGTATGGATAGATCAATTACAGGGACAATCAAAAGGATTCCGTTACATTACGGTCAATGGGGAAAAAAGTTTCAAATGCATTTTAATCGTTTGAAATTTAAAACGTATATTTATTACATAATTTTGTCGAGTCATTTCAAATGTTATGAAAATCTAATGCATTGATCAATTACAGGTACAATCAAAAGTATTCTGTTTCATTACGTTCAATGGGATAAAAAGTTTCAAATGCATTTTAATGGTGTTACACTCATTTGAATATAATAGAATCGACATGAATCTATGAAATATGTACTAAAAATACATTTTGTATAATCTGTGATGCAAAGAATGTTTATTATTAAATTACAGGGCCACACAAATGTATTCCACTAAATAATGTTATACGGGGAAACATTGTTTTGGGGGTGTTTTAATTATATTAAACTACTTCACATTTTATGAATAAGATATACGTTAATGAAGTATAATAAGAATTACTCCCTGCATATATACAGGAACACAAAGATTTCGACCACTATATTGTATCCAAAGTACGCTCTACTATATCAGCAAGATATGAATATTTTAAAACTTCGTTATCAACGAAAGCACCTCATTTGCTACGCTTTACGTGCAATTTCCAACTTGTTAGAATTAATCAGAATCATTCTTAAATCATGTTACATTGAATTTGTGTACATCGAAAATAAAGATTACGCTACGATTTTGATTATTTCTTCATAGACATTAAAATTCAATAAACAAAATAACATGTGCCAATCAGAATGATTGTCCGAATAGAATCCGAGTACTGATATCATATGACGCATGTGCAGTTTGTGGAGACATTACTTCCCTGTCGCGCTCGTCTACTTTAGAGTATAAATTTCTTGTCTCGAAAGCCTATTTAATAATTATCTACAGTTTAATTTCAAAGACACGACCAGTCTCATTATTATAATTATACGGTTAACAATATATTTACATTTCAAGATGGAACACTCAAAGAGAACACTCAAAAATTCAATGATTTTTAAGAAATAAATGCAATATTGATTTTAATAATTATAAGTGAATAGGAAAAGATGCTTTCATGAAAGGTTCCTGTAGCATGATATAGATATAAAAATTTCAGTAGCTTCAAGCTGAGAAGAGTGAAGAGTTGATGGAACATAATTTAAGGCTGAATATCACAAAATATGAGATTTTCATTATTTGAGATGTTGAAATTATCTGTAGAAAACAATTCAAAATTTCAAGAGTTAAATTTATTTACAATTTGAGAATAGAAGATTTTGCTTGAAGTTTTGAAAAGCTTAATTAATAAGTTAATGTGTATGTAATTCTACGTCATATTATGTAATATATATGCCAGGATAATGACGATTTCATTCTAAAAAAATTTCTATATTTTTGCTTTTTTTATTTTAGGTCAAATAGTTTATTTGTATTTAAAAAAACATGTTTTCCATATATCAGCTCAAATAATCAGTGAAAGAAGTTAATCCATATTAAAATCTATCTAAAAATTTCTGATGTCAAATCCTTATTATATGTATAAAAAACATAATTCTAAAAGAAAATTTCACGCATTTAAGAATAAGTAAAATTAAGTTACAAAGGACGATTGCTTATTGTATCGTTCTACGGAATTTACAAATTTTCAAATTGGCATAATTATATGAATTCCCGAGTCACGAACGCTTCTTTATTTTTACAGAAAAGCGTCCTACACCAGAAAGTATTTTCAAAATAATAGTAAGTTAAATATTTCTAAAACTAAAGAGTTTAATTTATTGTGATACTAGAAATCTTTGTTAGCATAAAATATTTCGAATATTTATTTGTATTACGAGATATTTAATACGTTCAAAAATGTTATTCGTCGCAATTAAATGCAGCAATTGTTCAAGTATCCATACACGAAAAGTATAGAATTTCCCATTTAATTAATTCCCTAGATTCTGTTAAATCAAATAAATGCGTAAAATAAAAGATTCAAAGAAGTTTGAAGCGTGACTTAAATCTAGGCTCTAAGAACTTTAATGAACAGTGTAATTTTATTAAAGCCTGGATAAGACAATATCTTTATGAACTTTGAGACAAGATTTAAATAAATAATACCTTTGTCATTAAAGTAACGAATTAAGAGAAATAGTAAAGAATTTTACTCATTTATAAATAAATCAGATTTTTCAAAGCTTAAGTACATACATTAATTCTGTACATTTACTTGATGTAAAAAGAGGTAACAAAGTAATATAAGATGTAGTTATAATATTAAACAAAGTAGATTATTTACAATGACATGAATAATTTTATTATTTATTGATAATTATAAAAATGATGTAAGATATTTTCTGTAAAAAATATTCACATTATATTAATCATATTTTACTGTTACTTTTAGAATTATTTTTGCATTTTGCAATAAAAGATTAGCAATAAATATAATTTATTGATAAGAATGTACTCATATGTTCATTTCACATATTTTCATGTACAGTAAATAAGTTTATTCCTTCTCAAATTAAAATTAAGGTTTATTGGATTTTTTTTCGCTCAAAAATCTCCATCATTCATCCTTCGACTTGGTTACAAACGTATGCCACTTTAGAGGAATCCTGGTGAATATTCAATTTATGTAAAAATTGTCCTCATTATATTATTTATATGTGACTGTTATCTTGCAGTAATAGTTTTCAATTTCATGATAAAATTTTTGTAATTAATGCAAAATACTGATAAAAAGGTAATTATTGTATGTATGAATACGATTTCGCACTTTTTTTAAGTATGATAAAAGACACTTAATAATTTCAAAATAAAAGAAATAATCATTGAAAATATTTTCATTAAAAAAGTTCCACCATTCACCACCAATTCAGGCAACAAGTGAACAACCACAACAGAATAAGACTGATAACTACTGAACTTAAAGGAAATTATTTAATATTAATTATATTTTACTTTTATATTTGAAAATTAGTTTAAAATTTCAGAGTAAATGTTTAGTAATTGATAAATAATATTTATAAAATTGTATTCATTGAGTTTATAAATATTTTTTCATACACTGTCGAATAAAGAAATATGCTTATTTCTTGCCAAAATGAGAGACAGCTTCATCGTAATTATTTTACAGTAGAAAAAGTCTAGTTATTTTAAAGTTTTCCATTCATCAAGCTATTTTTCATTTCTGCTTAAAGACTGGAAAGTTATAATAACCTGAAGAAACAAAATTCGTTGAAAGTAGAGTTTGAAGTAATATATTTTATCGACGTGTGTTTTCTTAATAGGTCTTTCTAATGGATATATACATTTGTCAGAAAGAAAGTGCAGTTTAATGTGAAATGCACGGATGTACAGAATTTATGATCTACATGCAGGAAACAAATAAAAAACTGAAGTAGCAATATTCGTTGAATATAGAGTATGGGGTAATACGTTTCTTCGAAATATATTTTCTTAATCAGCCTTTCTAATTGACACACATTATATAGAAATAATAAAATGCAGTTTAATGCAAACTCCTTAGATGTTCAAAAATAGTAAATGCCTGGAGTGAATCAAATTGTGAGCAAAATCTGTTTAATATAGAATATGGAATAACGCATTCCAAAATTTTTTTCACGAAATTAGTTTGTATGACAGCCTGCCTTTCTATGTCATTGACCTTGATCTAACTCGAGTAAATGTACTCTGAATGTATGTAAGTCATGTACGTTATTGGTATGTACCATGGTATGATCGTTATCGAAAATAAAGTGTATACCGTATGTAGTTTGTTTATAGTGATAACTGAAAAACATTCCCATTCTATTATATTCTATCGGAAACATATTTTATTTCTCATTTTAATGAGTCACACTATTTTAAAAATAATGAATTTTTTGCACATTATTTTGAAGTACAACAAAGTGCTTACTGTAAAATATGACGTAGAAAGTTGTTTTTTCATTCATTTATAGTGTTATACAAGGCAATTCGGTTGCAAAATAATCCATGGAAAATAAAATTGTTTTAATGATCTGTACGTTTTAATGATATTGTAATTTCAAATAAAACGAAATTTACGTACTTTAACGTGGAGTACTACAAGATGTTTATTGTAGAACATGATATGCATATTTTTTATCATTAATGCACGGCATTGTAATCGGATTTTATATCGTCTGTAGGATAAAATTGCTTGCAAAGTCTTTTAATGATGTCACAATTTCAAAAGAGAAAAATAATAAATATATGTACGTTATTATGCTACACTACTAACTGTTTAATACGTTATGACGCTCATATATGGATATTTAGACAGAGATATAAAATATTTAGATCACCATTCAGTGTACAAAAAATAAATGATTTTGTTTTTTGTTTTCAGTTGTAACACGAGTTATACGTTTAATCAATATTTCACTTACTGCTTTCTATGTGTAAATTTTATCGATTATATACAGACCAACATAAAGTAATTAAAAAACATAGGGGATACAAATAAGACAAACAGCAAAATTTCGTGATACTGCATTAGAGGTCTGCACGGGCCGGAATTTCCAGGCCCGGCCCGGCCCGGCCCGGCCCGTAGGAAAACATTTTCGGCCCGACCCGGCCCGTTGTAAAACTCAAAAGTTCGGCCCGGGCCCGGCCCGTTTAAATTTTTATCTTTTAGGCCCGGCCCGGCCCGGCCCGGCCCGTACAAAAATCAGTGAAAACAGGCCCGGCCCGGCCCGTTTTGGCCCGTTACAATTTCTACGATTTCTAAAAAATTCAGATTTTTTTCATATAATTAAGATTTCTTTAAAGAATACTGCATACATATCTATGGAATGATTTTACAGTATATTTTACAGGAAATACATATTAGCAACATTAGTGATTACTAAGATTCTTAAGCTTTCAACAATCAAATAAAGATTCATCAAAAAATTAATATGGCTTACAATAAAAGAAAAAAGAAAGAAAGTTAAAAACATCGTAACTTTTGAAGTTGTTTAATAAAAGAAGATTTATAAAAATATTTCTATATCATTTTATTAAAGATTTTAAATCCAAATTCATTCGTTAACTCAAATATGCGCCTTTCTAATACATTTCTAAATTCATTTTTTTTCTCACAGCAGGCATCTTTATTCAGAAACTATATAATCAAGTGGCATTATCCGGTTTTTGATACAAGCAATTTAAGAATACTGAAAGGAAATAAATTATTGTTATAGTTAGCATTTTCAATAGAATTTCCGGAAGCGATAGCGTGGGAAGGGAGAAAAACCTGCAACCATTTGAGAAACTATTGTATATGAACAAATTTATGTAAGCATTTTATTCATCAAAAATGAAAAATGGTATTCGATTCCAAATACCTTCAATAGTCAGGCTTATCACTTTCATATTTTTACAATTAAAAATTAATCTGAAAATGTGTCAAACTTTCGCGTTATTGAAAAATTAATTTAAAAACCATCAAGAAGTATATATCCAAAGATTAATCTAACATAAGTTCTTTATCGCTGTTAATAATTTTACAAATCATGTTGTCTGCCCTACAAATCTTGAGAACAATTAAGTCTTGTTTCGTTCCGGCAAGTCTATATGTAGAAAAATAATGCAAGCTTGATCTCGGCCCGGTATGAGTCAGCAAAAAAAATATTAAAACGGGTTACACACAATTTAACTGTCCGATGCCGATCTCGCACTGTACAAGCTACATTTTTATATTGATGCTGTCAAACTAGTATGGCTCGTGACGCACATTTATATTTATTCTCGTTAAAACCATTTGCGTTGAAAATAGATCATATTTTATCGTTTCTGCTTAAATTTTCAAAACGGGCCGGCAGGCCCGAAAATTTTTTTATCGGCCCGTATGGCCCGTTCAATTTTTTTGCCGGCCCGGCCCGTTTACTTTGTTTGTCGGCCCGGCCCGTTGAAAAAACTGTTCTGATTCTGCCTATTCTGATTCGGACTGGCCCGCGGGCCGGGCCGGGTACGGGCCACGGGCCAAGCCCGGGCCCGTGCAGACCTCTATACTGCATGCCATGATAAAACATATGATTTCTCAGATAGAGCTTTAGACTTACGACAGCTTTTGTATGGCTTTCCCAACCCAATTAGTAACTTTGTGTATTCAGGCAATAAGTTTAAATTTGAAGATCACTGACAAAGAGTGCGAATGAAATTTGTCTGCTATAGGTGAAATTCAGAACATTTGATTTATCTCATTCGTGAACACTTTTCATCATCTTGTAACAATTCAAGATTTTTTTAAATGTTATATTCCTATGAATCCTACTATCCACTAATATATATATATATATATATATATATATATATCCCACTATCTCCACTGCTTCTGTTTTTATACGATATAAGGAAGGGAAAGGTGTCAACGGCTTTAGCAAGACTCAGTGCAGAGGAGAATATTGAGATTGATTTATAGCGTACTAAAAAGCTCGCAAATTACGGAAATTTTAGCTATGCTCTAAAAAGAGAAGCAGTGGAGATAGTGCCCGAGCTCAAGGCAATCAACCGTATGGAACATGCGCTGGTGGAGCAGGAATAATTAGGAGATTTAGGAATGGACGCGTTTATGAGAAGAAGAGAATATTATCCGAAGAAGATTTCAACCGAAGACAACAAGTCTAACTGAATAAAAAATTGAAGATGGTCGATAGAGGACCGAAATATAATTTTTGCGATATTAGCACCATTTTAATGGTAGTTGAAACTTTCAAGTTTCATACGTTTTCTGCTAATATTAGTTTAAATTTATTAGTTGTAGTTGGTTTATCAAATTCGTGAAAGGATCAGAAAAAGTTATGAAATCATATAAACCGGTCACCGTAGCCGAGTGGTCAAAACACCACGCCGCTAATAGCTTGCGAGCGTAGGAGGTTGTGGGCTCGAATCCTCTGGCCCCATTGCACGCACACTTTGTATGGAGCTCTTGCTTGTAATTCTTTTGTACTATAAAATTTCCTTGTGCTATCTCCTCCTTGAATATTGACGATGGTTTATAAGCAGACTTCATGTCGAGCACTCAAGTCAGATTTATGTTGTTCAATAAACAATCATATAAAAAACTGTTGGAACCAGAGAAAAAAGTAGAGCTAGATTTAAAAAATAAAACAATAAAAATTGGCACCTATTTTCAATCTAAAAAAGTGCGTAGAAAAGAAGTGGAATCAAATTGTCTGTAAAGCTCATGAAATTACAAAATTTTTGTTAGCGGAAAATGTGAACTGAGCTCTACTGATGCCTTATATTCAGAGTCATATCATGATCTACTAAAAATATCACTGCTCAAAGTAGTTAATATAATGTATAATCATGTTGTCTCAAATCAGCTCAGTTTCGCAACGCTAAACGAATATAAACTATGAAGTAATTATTAAAGTATAATACAAATATAGTCAGGTTATTGAGGAATAGATATAGATAAATATTTGTGAACACAAATATTTAGTATATGGTTGAATCGCTGTTTAAGGTTTTGGGATTACTTGGAGCTTTGATCTCTCACTTATTTAACCCCCCCCCCCCCTGGAATGGAGTTTGTTCACACTTTGCTCATGGTCTTGTTCTTTATTACATGAGCATGTAACGTATTGTTATGAACCCAAATTTTTAAACTAGTTATGTATGACAGGGATATGGGGTATATTAAAAATGTCTCTCTTTCCCCGACTGGTTTTCAGGCACCAGTAAAGCTCAGTCCACATTTTCAGCTAAAACAATTTGTATAATTTCATGAGCTTTATGGAAAATCTGATTTCATTTTTTTCTACGCTTTTTTTAGATTGAAAATATTTGTCAATTTTTACTGTAAATATTTTTAAACCGAACTCCACTTTTCTCTCTGGTTCTACCACTTTTTCTTAATAAAAAAAACGGCCTCCTATTTTTTCCACTCAAACAAATTCCCATTACTTTACATGCATTATGCCGTTCACAAAATTTCAAATCATTCTGAACAATAGTTTCGTCAGCAAACAACTTTAAACAAGGTCGTGTAATCAAGGGCACTCTGTAAATAAAATTTCTAAAGTATAATACTAAATATGTAACTTATTAAAATTGCCTTCTGGTGGCGAAATTTTGGATTTTTATCGTTGCTTCAACAAATTCCGATTTCTTTATAATAGTCTGGGAAGAGACAGCGCAGACGAACTCGTCATCAAATTCACGGGTGAAATTCCAGATTTAATTAAAATTAAATTCGTTTATTAAAATGCAATCGGTTTGCCAAGCCGTTATTTAGTGGAAAACACCTGCAAACTCTGTTTTAGCGTTTGTCTTGTACATTTACTGTAAAGTTCGGAGTTCTTTATAATTTGATAGTTTTGAGTGCAGTAAAATAGAATGGTAAATCTTCGAGACAACCGCTAATATCGGGTTTTCTCGTGTTTTTCACCAAGATGCCAAGAAGCCAATTGCTTTTGTATATGCGAATCGAGTTTTAACTAAATCTGGATTTTTAGCAATGAATTGTATGAAGGGATTTTCTGTGCTGTCGCCTCCCGGTCTATAATGTCTTTCATAAAATTTGACAATTTTATAAGCAATAGTTTTTTTTTTCTGTAGACATCTAGAAAAATATTCGTTTAATTTTGGAAAACCTGTATATCAAATTAAATTTTCTGGGACTAATAATGCTATGTTTTTCATGTTGTATTCTTATTAAGAGAATAAATTCATATAAAATGTTTGGCAGTCGTTTGTAAAATTGCTTTTGAAAAAGTTTATTATATTTCTTAAGATGTATTTCCTCTTGCATTTAATAGTTATTCTACTGCCCCCTAAAGAAACGGCATCCAGCTGTATATAACACTTTTGAATACTCCTGAAAAGAAAATGTTCTAAAATCTTTTAAAGTGAAAGTAGAAGTTTTATACATAATGTTTAAAACTTCTAAGCATTAGTTTCCGATGTAACCAAAAAAGTAAAAATACAAATATTTGCGCTGTGCCTAAGCACCGGTATATCTTTATTGATGTGAAACATATTCTCCCACAAATAAGTGCATTAAAGGGAATTCCCATTGGAAAGCAATAGTAATGCATCGATTTGCAAGAAAGAAAAAATAAAAAGATATTTACAGATAAGAAACCAATCAGAACATAAAATTTAATATTTCATCTTCAAAATAGGATAAAAACATGATTTAAATGTTAATTTAATCAGAAAAAAATGAAAGAACTTTTTAATGCAATAAAATGTTTTGACAAAAATAAAGATTTTTGTGTCCGAGACCCCCGTAATCAGTGTCATTATGAATTTCATATCGTTTGTGTCGAGAACGATAAAACAAAAATGTATATTTTCCGTTTCCGATTAGATATTGAAATGCATAAAGAACGTGTCTAAAATCATATATTTGAAAAGGCCGAAAACCCTTTTCAAACAATGAAGTCTTTGAATTGATCTTTTTGTACCTGATAAAAGCAATGTTTTATTATATGGGTTCAAAATAATCTAATTTAAAATGCAATCCTTTTAATTTTCCTTTAACATTCAATTTAAAAATAATTTCTCACTTATGATAAAATTTTAATAAAATCAATGTCATTTTATTCTACGTACTTTGAATTTCCTTTATAAATATCGATTATAAAATAGTTTTTTGCAAATTTCTATACAATTGAACTAAGAATAATGTGCCATCGTTAAGTATTTTTCTAGTGATAAAAATTTTAATACTAATAGTATTATTTTTTCAAAAGAGATTAATTTAAGTTTATAGATTTTAATTGTAAAATTATTTTCTAAATATTCTATTCTATTGAATTAAAAAATGTGCTCTAATCGCTTAGTGGGCGATGGGAGATCCTATACCTGCCATGTTAAATTAAGGTACCTTTTCTCAGATATTGCCAAAAATATCAGCTTGAAATTTTTCATGCGTATATTACTATTATTTTCGAAAAAAGTGAATACAAATTTATTAAAAGATATTAATTACTAGTTTTAAAACTCTTGAATGAAAACCACGTAAATAACTTGAATTTTTCCAAAGGAAAACCATTCAATAATAGTCCTTCCGGCAGTACTGGGAGGAAGAGGTAGCTTTCATATACCTTATTTATATATTTTAAATTAAGTTATATTATTCAAACATACGAAGCTCAAATTAGTGGAATTCGATTATATATAATTGAATACTAGTTTTTGTCAATAATGAATATTAATGAGAATTTTTAGAAATTAGTCATCTTTTATTTAAGCTGGTTTTATTTTAAGCGATTTATAGGGTTCCCAAATTCCACGATATCATGAAGTGTATGCCATTTTAAAACAACATGATGGATAAAACAAACCAATGAGCTTGGTTGAAATCTTAATCCATGTGCACATGCACACTCACATCGAAATCGATTAATGTATACGAGTGCTGTCGCGGGCAAATTGATTTTTTAAAAAATATGACCCATATTGGAAATTTAAACTGCTATATCTCAGGCGTTTTTATAGGTAAAGACAAAGCAAAAAATACTCCGGAATTCATTATTAAGATCAAACACTTTAAAAAGAACCATTTTTCAATTTCTAATTCTTTGTTTGTACATCATTATACATTTAAAAGATATTTGACAAACTTAAATGGCCGTAATTTTGAAACAAAATGACGGATGAAGTTGGTCAGTGAACTCGGTCAAGACATTTATATGTACTATGTACAAACGAAGTTATATTCAAATCAGTTTATAAATATCAGTATTATCAAGTGACAAATTTCAGACCGTTTCAAAATGTCAACGACACTGGAAATTGAAAGTGCTATAACTGAGCCATTTTTCAAGATATAAATGAACAAAAAATGCTCTGGAATCTTTGTATCAAAATCAAACACACAACATTTTTTAATATAACTTTAAAATTTAAATTTTAAAAAATTAATATTCCACCATTTTGAGACAAGATGACGGATGGAACTGGGAAAACGAACTCGGTCCAGACATCAGTGTGTGCCATGTACGCATCAAGTTACATCCAAATCAGTTTATAAATACGCGTGTTATCACATGACGAAAATCAGATCATTTCAAAATGTGAACAGCACTAGAAATTAAAAGTGCTATAACTAAGCCATTTTTAAGGTACAGATAAAACAAAAAAAGCTCTGGAATCTTTGTATCAAGGTCAAATGCATAAAAGGAAAATATTTTTCAATTTTTCACTTTTTTGTACCTAATTATGAATTTTATTTTTTTTTAAATTTAAATTGCCGTCATTTTGAAACAAGTTGGTGGATGGAACTGGCTAACGAACTCGGTTGAGATATATGTATGTACATACCAAGTTTCATTCAAATCGGTTTATAAATACGATAGTTACAGCATGACAAAAATCAGATCGTTTCAAAATGTCAGCCATACTAGAAATTCAAACTCAGTCATTTTTTAAGATATAGATAAAATAAAAAGTGTTCTGGAATCGTTGTTTTAAAATCTAACACATAAGAGAAAAATATTTTTCACCTTTTAAATTTTTCGCATATTATTTTAAGTTTTTTAAAATCTTTTAAATGGTCGCCATTTTCAAACAAGATGGCTGGTGATGCTGGCCAACGAACTCGGTTGAGACATATGTATGGTCTATGTACATACCAAGTTTCATTCAAATCGGTTTATAAATGCGATAGCAACAGCACGACAAAAATCATATATATATATATATATATATATATATATATGGATGGATATATATATATACAGGGTGTTTCGATACCAGACCGACAAACTTTGAGGGGTGATAGTAGAGATGAAGACAAACATTATTAAATAGGAAGCCATGGGGCGCAAACGTCTTTTGTAGGAGCTAGTCCAAAACTTCAAACGTTTATAAAAAATGGAAAAAAGGGTGGATTCGTTTGTGGTTTTCTCTAAAATCATTCTTTATATCACGTTTTGTTTGTAAAAAATTTTAAAGGTTACGTTCAAAAATTGTCGATAGAGGGCGCTTTAGACTTTAGAGTAACAAACAACGCTTTTTTACCTTTATTTTGTGCACGGGATTGAAATTATTCTAAAGTTTAGACTTTAACTTAAATTTTAATCCCAAAATCGGAAACATTGGGATCGGGCAACTGGCGAAAATTTAACTGTGAACAGAGGGGCGAATTTTAAACATTCATAATCATTATAGAAACATATCGATTTTGTTGCGGTTTGCGTGTAGTTCATTCCCTTGGTAATTATTTTATTCCAAATGACTTACAGCTCTTGGGTATCCATTTTTTGATAGAGGGCGCTTCCGAATCATCTCCGACTTTTCAATGGCATTATTCCTGTGTGTTTTACTACCAGACCAACATACTTCCAGGAAGTGTTAGGGATGCAAAGTGACTCGGAATCACATATTAATTTAACATTGAAAATGCCTTTTTAGCGAGCTGTGGTTAAACGAAGCAGAAAAAAAAGCAACAGAAACAGGTAGTGAAACAGCAACACGTTAATGTGGCAGAAAGCAATTTAGTTAAAGGTTTTACTACCAAAGGTATCCGAAATTGCGACCAGAAGTAGTCGGGCATGCTTGACAGCAGCGTCGAATGCAATTCCTTACGCTTTGAAAGATTCCTGGCATCTCGGATAGCTGTCTGGCAGCTACAGAAATTCCAGGTGACAGGTCTTCCACTGAAGGTACAGGAGTTTCATATATTCAACTTTTCATTTGATCCCAACAGAAGAAGTCCATACAGATTCAGATTCAGATTGAGCCAGGTGGTGGTGGGAGGGGGGGGGGGCTACTAATTGGCTTGAGCTCAACTAGCCCCGCCCAGCAATGTTTATTTAAAAAACACAGAACAATTATACAGTAATAAAATAAAGGTAGGTAACAAAAAGTAATTGATATAATGAAGTTGGTGTGACGATCTGGCAGGCCAACGAATCGGGCCACCACTGCCTATCCACCGCTGTCCACATGTTAGGTTGAGGTGTCTGCGAACATCATTGATAAAATGTGGAGGAGCCCTATAGTGCTATAGAGTAGCACAACGAAAGAGGAACATGTGCTTTTACCAGAAGTTCCGTCAGAACGTGTTGTAGAAAAATAAAGTAGTTTTTTTCTCTGTATCTTTTAACCCTAACTCGTAAAAAAGATATTTTTGACAAAGTTTGACATTACATTGTATTACGATTCCGAGTCGTCTTTTCATCCCTAACACTTCTTGGAAGTATGTTGGTCTGGTAGTAAAACACCCAGAAGTAATGCCATTAAATTTCGGAGATGTGTCGCAAGCGCCCTCTAACAAAAAATGGGGACATCAATGCTGCATGTCATTTTGAACAAAATAATTAACATGGGAATGACCTACACGCAAACCGCAATAATATTGATTAGTTTGCCAAATGTTTATGAGCGTTCAAAATACCCTCCTCTGTTTGCAGTTCAGTTTTCGCTAGTTACCCGATAACAATGTTTCCGATTTTGCGCTTAAAATTTAAGTTAAAGTCTAAACTTTAGAATAATTTCAACCACGTGCACAAAATAAGGGTAAAAAGTAGTTGTTTGTTACTCTAAAGTCTAAAGACGTTTGCGCCCCATGGTTTCCTGTTTAATAATGTTTGTCTTCATGTCTACTATCACCCCTCAAAGTTTGTCGGTCTGGTAGCGAAACACCCTGTATATATACACTATATGGCCATTGATTATTGAACACTTGCGATTTTAGACATTTTGTTAAATATCTAGAAAAATACATGAGGAATCATCTCGAAACTCTTAGTGTATAAATATAATAGTATAAGTCATACATCTCCGTGAAGATTTTTTCCCGAAATTCCATAGGGGACCGTCAACAAATTAAAAAAGAATGAATATTTTTTGAATAACCCTGTCAAAACTAATGTAGCAAAAGCGCTCAAACTCTAGATTATAATTGAGTGCCTTATTGTAATACGCCTTGTTCATTTTTATCCAAATAGCATGCATACTCGCAGAGTAATTAAGGTTTTTATAAAAATGGTCCCAAAATTTTCCAAGTTTTTTCCTTATAATTTTCAGAGTTCTTAATATAAAATATTTTTTTCAGAAAATATGACAAACAACATTGCACACAATACCCTGTAATCAGAATTAAAAAATAATGAAAATTGTATACAAAATGAGTTGGTTTACTAAATAATTTTTTATTGCGCATGCGTCAACGATATCAAGATTTCATTTGCATATTACGTTAGCTAAATGTGTAGAGCAACTTTTGTGAAAGTCACAAAATCATAACTTAAAAATTCTGAAAATAATCGTCAATTGAATAAGTTGAAAATCCGTTATTCTCAAAATGAAGCAAAAACAAGAGGGGTTGTATCCATATATTCATTGATTAGTGTCAATATAGAATACACAATACGGGATGTACACTACATTTGGATAAAATCCCTCATTTCTTTGCTTCTTTTTGGAAACAACGGATTTTGTCCTTTTTCTATAGACGATTACTTTCAGAATTTTCAAGCTATGATTTTAAGACTTTTACAAAAGTTGCTCTATACATTTAGCTAACATAATATGCAAATGAAATTTTGATATCTTTAACGTATGCGCAGTAAAAAATTATTTAGTAAACCTACTCATTTTTCATACAATTTTTATTATTTTTTAATTCTGATTACAGGGTACTGTGTGCAGTGTTGTTTGTCATTTTTTCTGAAAAAAATATTATTTTATATTAAGAACTCTGAAAATTATAAGGAAAAAACTTGGAAAAATTTGGGACCATTTTTATGAAAACCTTAATTACTCTGCGAGTATGCATGCTATTTGCATAAAAATGAACACAGTGTATTACAATAAGGCATTCAATCATAATCTAGAGTTTGAGCGCTTTTGCTACATTAGTTTTGGCAGGGTTATTCAAAAGATATTCATTTTTTTAATTTGTTGACGGTCCCCTATGGAGTTTCGGGAAAAAATCTTCACGGAGATGTATGACTTATACTATTATATTTATACACTAAGAGTTTCGAGATGATTCCCCAAGTATTTTTCTAGATATTTAACAAAATGTCTAAAATCGCAAGTGTCCAATAATCAATGGCCATATAGTGTATATGTATCAACATTTGAACGGAGGATGTTTTTGGGGTCTAGGGGTCATAATCGGTGAAAATATGCCAAAATTTTCCGGCAGTGCTTTCTACCGGACGGCTGCAATAGGTAGTTTTTTAAAGCTACTAGTTTTTGAAAGCTACCTAAAACTTTTATACATGTGTCTACAAAAAATTCGTTTCATCTTAATCAGGAATATACATATAAATTTCAAGATAGATTCTGGGGAATAATATGCAGTAGTTTCTATAAAAAAGTTACATCAAAGTTACAACAACATTTTGCAAAAATGGAATTTGCGGGGGCAGTGTACCTCAAAACTGAACAAAATTTCAATTTTTTATTTAAAATGAAACCCTTTTTATTATTAATAATTTGACGATTAATTTTTATCATAACAATAATTATATTACGAGATATTTTAAATTTTATTAGTACAAAAAGATCAGATCCACACACAGATGAAAATTATTAACGGATTTAACTAATTGTAACAATTGTTTTTTTTTTTCATTTACACCTTCTCAAATGTAAAGGATTTTTTTGTATTTTAGATACATACTTTGATTTTTACTTAACCGTCATACGTAGTATAGGGTAAGTCTTGCAATCGTTTTGAAAATCGAAAATTTTTTTTGACAGATTTACACGTTTTAGATAGTGGAGATTCCGAAAAACATATTTTTAGAAAAAAAATTTTGCCGTCCGTCTGTCTGTCTGTCTGTATGTCTGTCTGTCTATCTGTCAGTCTGTCTGTCTGTAAACGCTCTATCTCCCGAACAAAGTGAGATAGAGACTTGAAATTTGGTATGTAGTTAGTATGTAAGAATGGGACGAACCCTATTTAATATCAGCAACCTCGATTATCCGGAACTATTTTTTTCGGACTCTCGAAAAATTCGTTCTGATGAAAGGTGTATAAAAATTTTCGATTTTTTTTTGTTCTAAGGGACGGACTTAAAAGGCAATAAAATAACACACATTTTGCATATAGAACGAAGTCGATCGGATTATTAGTTGCCGAGATATTTTAAATCCTGTTTTCCACATTCTTCGATTTTTCATGACCCTGTATTTCATTCAAATTTCAATTCAGAGGTATATTTTAATTGGAAATGAGACGCTTAATCCGACGCAGTTAATTGTTTATTAATAGAATTATTATTTTTGGAGTTATAAGGATGTTTCTTTTACGCAGTTCGGTACTACTTGAGTAGTTTGGCGTTTTATATAATTTGTCGAACTTGGTACATCAGCAGTTCTTTAATATAGCATTACTATGTATATTAACAATATTTAAATTTTGTTTATGAATTGCAATGCATTGTATAAATAGTTTCCACATGTTTTATTTTCATATACATATCCATGATGGGTAAGTATTACGGTGGCCCCCAACCACTACTTTTGTATATGTTCTTGGATAAATATGTCATAAATCTGCGTATGAAATTGACCTTCAGTTTTTTTGTTTTGGATTTTTTACAGACAAAAGTATAGGAAAGTGTGTTAGATTTCCCCGTTTTACACAATATGTATGAGTAAAACATTTATATTAAATGTAAAAACATACATAGTGTTGTACAATATACATTCAAAAATTTGTAAACAAAATTGGGATAAATATTAATATTTGAAGAAAGTAGTAGAGAGTTTTTGAAATTTCACTAACAAAAATTTAGTTAATTATACAACTATTTTTTTAATAAATGGACACTTTTTTAGCAGTGAAATTCAGTGTGTTCACCACATGAACCATAATTTTTAAAATGAAAAAAATTGTTTAAAAGAATAAACTGACTCCTTAAAGTGTACGTATGTAATGCTTATGTATGATAACAAACGTAATTTAATTATATTTTTTAACTTATTGTTGTTGTAGAACCAAAAGAAATGTACCATTCGAAGTGAGGAAAATAAAGACTTAGAAATAATTAAAAATGATAAGTTTTTTCCCACAAAATTACTTTCTAACTGTCCTTTAAATTAAAACACAATGTTTGTTTCCAAAAGAGTTTTGATTCATTAACATTTATTACTTACCCATGATACGTAGTATAGGGTAAGTCTTGCAATCATTTTGAAAATCGAAAATTATTTTTGACGGGTTTACATGTTTCAGATACTGGAGATTCCGAAAAACATATTTTTTAGAAATTTTTTTTTGCCGTCCGTCCGTCTATCTGTCTGTCTGTCAGTCTGTCTGTAAACGCTCTATCTCCCGAACAAATTGAGATAGAGACTTGAAATTTTGTATGTACTTAGTATGTAAGAATCGGGCGAAGTCTATTTAATATGAGTAACCTCGATTATCCGGAACTATTTTTTTCGGACTCTCGAAAAATTCATTCTGATGAAAGGTACATAAAAATTTTCGAATTTTTTTATTTTAAAGAGTGCATGTAAAAGGCAATAAAATAACACAAATTTTGCATAAAGAGCGAAGTCGATCGAATTATTATTTGCCGAGATATGTGTAATCCTGTTTTCCGCATTCTTTGATTTTCATGACCCTGTATTTCAATCAAATTTCAACTCAAAGATATATTTTAATTGAAAATGAGACGCTTCATCCGACGCAGTAAATTGTTAGTTAATATGATTATTATTTTTAGAGTTATAAGGATATTTCTTTTACGCAATCCGGTATTACTTGAGTATTTTGGCATTTTATATAATTTGTCGAATTTGGCTCATCAGCAATTCATTAATAAAGCATGACTATGTATATTAAAACTATTCAAATTTGCGTTTAAATTTTATTTTTGAATTGCAATGCATTTTATAAATATTTTACACATGTTTTATTTTCATATTTTATATTATGCATATCCATGATGGGTAAGTATTACGGTGCCCCCCCCCCCCCCAACGACTAGTTTTAATGTGATAACATATGTATAAAGATTAATTTATTTTTCGTTTATTTTATGTTATTTTCTCATCGAACACAATGCAAAATGAACATCTGTAGCTATTTCGGTTTTAAAAAATCCCTAGATATACGGATTTAGTTTTAGTTATATTTATTTTCATTCTGAATTCACTTTTGAAAAATGAGTAAGATTTTTTAAACATATACACACATAAATAACGCCTGCATTCAACTCAATATTTATATCTTAAAGGTGGATATAAATATTATACAGGCATACATAAAGTGTATGTTTGTCTGTACAATATTTGTGTATACATTAAAGACTAAAATTTCCGTTGTAGAGTTTATATTTGTTTACTTTAATTCAATCTTTATTTTTAAATAACAATCTTGCTTTATAAAATTATACTACTTACTGTTAAAACTATAGTTTTCCTAATTGCAAAGTATTAATTAAAAAAATCTTTTTCTTTTTAATATCAAAATCGATGATCTCATAAAATGCAAATGCAACATATTGGGTTGTCACTATACTTTTAACAAATTAAATTAAAATAAATATTTTTTCTTGAGGAATATTTTTAGCTAATACATTCCGACATTATAAAATATTCACTTACAACAGTGATTACATAAAATAACAAGAACATAAAATGAAGTAAATTTTAATAGATTTTTGCTGCAACTTTTTTTAAGTTCTTAAAAAGATAAACGAACTGATATTGCAAAATTTTAATTAAATTACTTTAAAAAAGTTCATGTAAAGTTAATTACTTAATCTTCCCCTTTCACTCTTGATACTTTTTTTCTTTTCCCATTAACGAAATTAAGGTCGTAAAACAAACAAACAAAAAAAATGTGCGAACTTAAATTATTATTTTTTTTATTTTACGATACATATGTTTAAAGGTCATACGAGTGCTTCGTGATGTTTTTAAAATTATATATTGCTGTTACTTACATTTTACTAACAAGCTGAGAGCTAATAAAAAAAAAAAAATTCATTGAGTTTTTCTTTGAAACATTTGTAATATGCATTTCCGAAGTTTCCTTTTTTTTATTTTAAAGCCAAAAATAATACAAATGGGAAAAATTTTATAAAATAAGTGTGGATTTTTAATTATTATTTACCTCTATTTTGACAGGAGATTTATTAAGCATTGACTGTAGATAATGGTTTATATTTCCAATTATTACTTTTATATTCTTGCATTGCACATCCTAAGCTAGAAATATGCATATTTCATAACATCTTATTTGTAAAATTTAGTGTAAATTAGAAATCATTGTGCAAAATGAGTTTGTGCAAAAATAATAAATTAATTCAGAGAGAAAATATTTTTACTTTTAACGTTCTCTAATTTTACAATATGTTTGCAATAATTTAAAATTTCGCTAATACTTTTTATGATAAATAAATGTGCATAATATGGCAAATATTAGACATGTTTTTAATAAGAATTTTAAAAAAATGTAAACATTTATTAATTGAAAAATGTAAATAATTAAATAAAATCAATTGCTATAAATGAAATATTTTATTTATATAAAGAAAAAAAACTCACACTTATTTAACGTAAACAGTTTTTTGTTTGTTTATGAAATTATATAAGCAAAATTTCGTTTAATAAAAGAAAAGTCTCCAAGTTTATAAAAGTATTAATACAAAGGCTGAAATAAGTAAAAACATATAAAAATATATTTCACTTTTCTTAAAGTAAGTAAAAATAAAATTGATCGTTAATAATTATGCTCTAATTTGATATTATTATGTATTTGTATTATTTAATATTTCATTATAAATGCTTTATCCTCGGTTTTCTTGAAATATTTATCCTTTAATATTTTTTTCCAACGTATTAAAAATATATTTTTTTTCAAGTTTTATTTTTTGCACAACTCTGAATAATTAAATATGAATAGATATTGTGGTATAATTAAATGTAAATTCCATTTTAAATAAGGCATTACTTTAAAAACTGGAAAACAGATATATATTAAAACCGTCTTTTAAAATTAATAACTCATAAAAATATTTGGGGAAACAGAATTTAAAGGATTTAAATTAATTTTTTCTTTAAACAAGTGAAATTCGAAAAAAATTGTTTTAAAGTCTTATTCTTACAATTATCTTTAATTTATATTTACATCTAATCTTATTTTATGCTTATTATATTAGCATCAATACACGGAAAAGACGTATCGTAAAAAATTAATTTCAGTGTGGTATTCATACAAAACTTTAGTTGATATTTTCTGAATAATACATCATATATTTTATTAAAATAAATGTATCTTTAAAAGTAAAATATTTCATTTAACACAGACTTTTCCAAAAAGTGAATTAAAAAAGAAAAGATATTTCTATTGCTTTGTGTCCAGGATATATATTCAAATTTTGGTAAAATGTTTAAAATGCTTTGGTTCTTCTAAAAGAAAAAAAATACGAACCGTCTCATGTTATTGGTATTTATTGAAATTTTTGTAATGTTTATAATATTTTCAATATATCAGAACTGAGTAATATGCAACAGCTGCAAAGAGAAAACTAGAAATGAAACTTTACTGTTGAATATGAAGTACCCTATCCAGCAATATAAAATAGAATATTAAATATATGTGTACATGTAAATAAAATAATGAAAAATGTAAGAAAAAAAAGACAAATCGAAAAAAAAATTAAAAAGCAACAATCAATATAAAATTTATATAAAAAGTCAAATATACAATTTTCATTTATTTTAATATAAATTCTAAACGATGCTTAAGAGCCGTTATTTTGAAAAGCCGGTAAAGTGTGATAGTTATATTCTTTGATTTGCTTGATTTTTTATATGTTGAAGCATATAATATTTAATGAATAATGTGCAGTTTTGAAGCCCTGAAAAAAATTCCTCTTCCCTATAGAAAATGTTAAAGTTCAAGGTTGTGAGTGACATTTTCATGAAAAGTGATATTCCAGTATCTTTGGAGGGCTATATCTCAGGCAAGCAACAACATCTCAAAATTCTTTTGGCATAAACTCTTAGTATGACACTACCCTCAAATTATTTTTTTTCCTTGGGGCATTGTTACTTTTCATTGTCATGTTGCCACAAAGTATAGTCAAAATGACGTTTTGTTCATTTTTGCACTTAATAACGGATTCAAGGAATAGTACCCCAAACTTTTTCTTATAGATTATGAAAGTGCACTGCTAAGATAAGCAAAATAATATAGTACTGCGAGGATATATTTTTCCTGTTAGTAGATATAACCTGTTAAATATTCAAATGTTTCAAAATCCGTACCATTTAAAGTAGTGTTATTTCAAAAAAGTACCAGAGATGAATGAAAAAAATATATCACGCAATAGTTGGACAAATGTACAAAAACATGAAAAAGAAAAAAAAAAGGGGTCTCGTGATATTTTTATTTAACAAAATGATAAAATTTTAAAATAAACAATGTCGATTATCACATTTCTTACCTATCAGAAAATTAAAAATCCTATTTCTTTTTCCCCTTTCAATCATTTTTTCTTTATGAGAAAATGAAATGTCCCTTTTTTTGTTGCCCTTCCGAAAGAGAAATGGGATGTTTTATTTTCTCTTAGGGGAAAAATATGATCGCTTTTCTTGTAACTTTTTTTTGTCATAAAATATCACGGGGCCCCATTTCTTTTCCTTTTACATATTTTTGTACATTTGTTCAACTATTGCTTAATAATTTTTTTCATACAACTGTGGCGTTTTTTTCTTAAATAACGCTATTTTAAATGTTGCAGCTTTTGAAAATTTCCAATATTTAACATGTTATATCTACTAACAGGATCAATATCTCCACGCAGTTCTATATTATTTAGCTTGAAATAGTAGTGCACTTTCATATTCTATAAGAAAGATTTTGGGGTACTATTGCTTAAATAAGATATTAAGTGCGGAAAATGGACAAAAAAGTCATTTTGACTATACTTTGCGGCAACATAACAATGCAAAGTAACAGTGTCCCAGGGAAAAAATTAACAATCAGGTGATGTTATACTAATAGTTTATGCCAAAAGAATTTTGGGTTGTTGTTGCTTGCCAGAAATCTAGCCCTCCAAACATACTGGAATTTCATTTTTTATGAAAATGGCATTCACAATCTGAAGCTTTGACATTTTCTATAGTAAAGAAGAAATTTTTTCAGGGCTTCAAAATTGCAGATTATTTATTAAATATGATTTACTTCTATTAAATATGATTTACTTCAACATATAAAAATATCAAGGCAATTAAAAAATAAAACTATCAAAACATCTTGTTTATGCCTGAATTTCAAAAGAATGGCTCTTAATGATCGTTTTGTATAATTATTGAAAAAAAAAACATTTTTTTCCTAAAAAACAAATATATGATAGGCGATTTATGTTTAATATTTTTTTCATGAGACATTTTATTATATCTAGAGTTTCATCTAATAAATATTCTTGTTAACATCATTATAAATGCTTTGTAAATTCTTTTTACCGCGGGAATTCTACACTAAAGTGAATTCGCACCGAACAAAATTTAAAATGTCGAGGTTATTAAATCATGTTTTAATTAATTTGTATTTTTATCTAACGAAATAAGATTTTGATAAAAATTAATGTCCTTTATTAAGATTCTTTATTAAGCATTATATATGTTTCATGAGATTATTTTTCATTTTTACAGTGCAGACAACGAAATTAACCTGTCGGTACTGTTAGCGATCTAACTGATCGCTGCTTTTTTCTATTTTCACAGCTTATCTTGTAATTTCTAATTTCGCTAAAGTAAAATTTGGAGTCTTTATATAATCGTTAGACGTATTTGAATGGGTGAAATTACTTTTGAACTAAAGTTATACAAGAAATTTCATATATAAATAGCATTCATAGAGTTAATATCTCATTTTTAAAATACCCATTTAGAGGCCCAGTAAGAAAGTTAGTAATATTTAGATTAATGGTATCATACAGTACGATAGCGCGATATAGTAGAACTCAGATGCATTTCTAATGTTACAGTCCAAAATTTGCCTCTTATTAACTTCGGAAAAAGATATCGGATAGCGACATATTTTAAAAGGTGAAGTGTTCTACTCTAGACCTCAAACTTTACCAAATTTCATCCAGATCCATCTATTTGTTATCGAAATCCAGGACCCCTGTTTTGTCGCTTTTTTCCTCATGGAACACGAAAAGAGTAAAAACAGCTCAGTTATAACCCGGGGCAGGAAACATTGAGCGACATGTAATAGCTTATTCGAAAGCTTTTAATTTAGGTATGTGCCTTTAAAAGATCCTGTTAAAAAAATATCCAATGTTAATGAAATGGCAGCCATTGAAAATATATAAATTGCTATATCTTCCATAATTCAACATTACAGAAATGTCTCCTTTTTGATTGCAAATTCAATGATCTCTTTCGAGTTGCCACCAATTAAAAAACTGCACAATAACTTTAAAAAGAAATGATAACACGTGTACTTTTCCCTAAAACTTGAAATTCTTCCGATAGATTTTTGCATGTTTGAAATTGACGTCATTCGAAACATAAAATGCACATTTTCATAAACATAAACTGTAACTAAATATGTGTAAAACCACATCGCACCTTTATTTGAATGTTTTTGAAGTCGAACAGTTACTATAATACAGATATTTCAATTACAAAGAGATAATTTAGAAAAAAAATAATTCTATATATAAAAAAATAAAGATTTGAAAATGGAGCAAGGAAAATAGTAGAAAGTAGATATCAATGGACAAATGAAATCTACGTAGATACCGTGAAATTGTTGGGGACTACCATCGAAGGAGAGGGGGGGATCGGACGCCAATTTGGCGATATATCGCCCAATTTACCCGCCAAATTGGCGCTATTTCCGGGATTTCGCCAAACTCATGGTCTATTAATAACTCTAAACTAATACTAATATTAGTTTAGATTTGTTACTTGAAGTTAATTGATCAGGTTCCTGAAAGGATCCGTAAAAGTTGTGAAATCATATGAAGAACTGATGGAACCAGAAGGAAAAGTAGAGCTCGATCTAAAAAATGTTACAGAAAAAACTGGTAAATAGTTTCAGTCTAAAAAAGTGCGTAGAAAAGAATTGGAATCAGATTATATGTAAAGCTCCTGAAATTACCCAAATTTTTATTTGTTGAAAATGTGGACTGAGCTTTACTGGTGCCTTATATTCAGTATCATACTATTATTTACTCAAAATATTACTGGGCAAAGTAGTTAATAGAATCTATAATTATGTTGTCTGAAATCAGCTAAGTTCCACAACGCTAAACGAACATAAACCATGAAGTAATAAGTAAAGTATAACATTAGTATAGTCAGATTTATTAAGGAATCGATATAGAGACATATTTCTGAACTCAAATATTTAGTATATGGTTGAATCGTATATGTTTAAGATTTTGGGTTTACTTGGAGCTTTGATCTTCCACTTATCGAAAATCCCAGGAATGGAATTTTGTCCACACTTTGTACTAAACTGACCGTTCAGGTTCTCATTCTTTATTACATCAGCCTGTAGCTTATAGTTATGAACCCAAATTTTAATTGCTTACGGATGATTGGGATGTGGAGATGGAGTGTGTTAAAAATGCCGCTTTTTCCCTGACTGATTTTAAGGCACTAGTAAAGCTCAGTCCACATTTTCAGGTAACAAAAATTTGGGTAAATTCATGAGCTTTGCAGATAATCTGATTCCAGTTCTTTTCTACGCACTTTTTTAGACTAAAAATATTTGCCAATTTTTTCTGTAACATTTTTTAGATCGAGCTCTACTTTTCTATCTGGTTCCATCAGTTTTTCATATGATTTAATAGAATTAATCCTGTGCAAAATGTTTTGTGCAGAAACAATATTCCATGAATTAATCGCATCTTTTGATTATCTTTTGACCGAGAAGTCTGGCAGATGACTCACACTTCTTAAGTCACACTTTCTGTCACAGTAGTGAATGATTAAATAAATATTTATGAATTAATTTGCATGTATAAAATGCATTGTCACATTTAGGACTTTGAACGTGTCAGTTTTATTATCCATAAATATGAAAAAATGTCTAACTGCTAGAATATTATATTATGCATGTAAACTAGTGATAAAGATTCCATTACTACAGACAAAATTAGTTTTAAACTAAAAGAACGCACTTAAATAATTTCCCTGCTTAATAAAATATATATTTATTTAATTAAATGCCATCTCTATTCTAAATGCGATAAAAAAGCTGTGGAGGATCGCGTCTGATTTAAGCACAATGACAGTATATGAATTGTCAACAGCTCAACAATAATCAAAGAATCTTCTATTATTATTAATATAATTACAAAAGGCTGAAATATAAATGAAGTCATAATAATAATATATCGAAATATACTATCACTATTAAGTGTTATTAACATAAATAATAAATCGTAATCAATGAAGGAAGTTAATCCATTTTAAATTTATTATATGCATAAAAATGTGCATCACTAAAAGAAAATTTCATGCATTTTAAAGGTAAGTAAAATTAGGAAACAAAGAACGATTGCTTATTTTACATCAGTACAAACTTTACAAATTTCCATAGTGTCATAATTATTATTGCAGAAAACATTCCTACATCAGAAAATCTTTCGAAAATAATAACAAACTTAATACTTTTAAAACTAAAGAGTTTAATTTATTGTTATACTAGAAATCTTTATAAGTATGAATTATCTCGAATATTTATTTGTATCACGAGATATTCGATACGTTTAAAAATTTTATCCGTCGCAATTAAACGTAGCTGTTGTTCAAATGACCATATGTAAAACGTATAGAATTTCCCATTTAATGAACTCCCTTGCTTCTATTAAATCAAATAAAGGCGTAAAATCAGAGATTAAAAGAATTTTGAAATGTAAATTAAATCTAAGGTCTAAGAATTTTAATGAACAGTGTAATTTTATTAAAGCCTGAATAAGAAAATATCTTTATGTGCTTTGAGACAAGATTAGAGCAAATAATGCTTTTGTCATTAGTTGCTATGTATGCAACGTAATTTTACTCTTTTTTATAAATGTATTAAATTTTGCAAAGTCAAAGTATGCATTTAAATTTTGTACCTCTACTTGTTGTAAAATAAGATGAATAATGTTAAATGTTAATATGGTGGCAAGCAAAGTAGATAATTTATAATGACATGGATAATCATATAATTTAGTGAAAAGTGTTAAAATAATGTTACAGAATTCCAGTAAGTTTCTTTAGATAATATTAATTATATTTTACTGTTATGTTGTAGAATTACTTTTACATTTTGCCATAAAAGTTTAATCATAAATGAGGACCCCAGAAGCCAAGGGGTATAAGTGACAAAATTGAAAAATTTGAGTTAAGTGCACAGGGTATCTGGAAATATGCTTTTTTCATTTCAGGTAAAGAAATATAGGTCATTTTCTGATTATTTGGGGAGTTATAGAGATAAACCACTTTTTTCGAAAAACAAACAATATTGATTAATTATACATTTAAAGAAAATTGTACTCTATTTTTTTAACAGTTATTGAAATGAGAGTTCAAAGATTAGAATGCAACAAGCAGATGTTTCCTATTTCAATTTAGTCAATTGATATTGATGTTCCAATTTAACATCAATTATCTTTAAACTCAATTTATTCCAAATCGACATTTTGTCACTTGTACCCCTTGGCTTCTGGGCTCCTCAAATATAATTTTTTCATGAAAATGTACTTATTTTGTGCATAAATGAGATTTCACATATTTTCAAGTATAATAAATACGTTTATTTCTTATCAAAATAATAGGAAGGTTTATTGAGTGCATTTTCTTTCAAAAATGGACATTATTCATTCATTTTTAAGGTTACAAGCGTATGTAGAAGAATTGAAGATGCCTGGTGAATACTAAATTTATGTAAAAAATTATTCATTTTATATTAATTATAAATTACTGTTATTCCCTTGAATTAGTTTTAAAATTTAAGATAAAAAATTAGTGGTTATAGTAAAATATTGATAAAAAAGTATTTATTATGTAAATAAACAAAATTTCAAACATTTATGAGCATCACAAATACGCTTATTTGTTATCAAAATGAAATAAATGTTCATTGAAAATATTTTCATTCAAAAATCTCATCATTCGTCATTCGATCAGGTAACAAGTGTGTTCTATATTACAAGTGTAGTAAATACAGAATTTATAGATAAATTATTCGCATTATAATGTTTATATTTTAGCGTTTTGTAAAATTCTTTTAAATTTTACAATAAAAGTTTAGTAATTGATCTATAACATTTATTAGATTGCAGCTATAAGGTGGGTAAATAAGTTTTCTCAAATTTTCGAAAAGAGAAATATGCTTATTCCTAGTCAAAATGGCAAGAAAGCTTCATTGTAATTATTTCCATTGAAGAAGTTGCATCGCTCGTCCAATTGTCAGCTAACAGGCGAATTGAACAATAGAAGAAATCTAATTGTTTTGAGGTTTTTTATTCATAAAGCAATTTTTATTCCTGCATAAGGACTGAACAGCTAATTCGAAATGTTGAACATCATAGATCTAAACAAATGATAATCTGCAGGAGCAAAAGTAGTTAAATAAAGAGTGTGAAACTGCGCATTCCTGCAATCTGCTTCTTCAGTTCCTTTCTAGTGGTTAAGCATCTTATCAGAAGAAAACTCTGCAGGTTTTGTGAAAAACAGGGTGCTCCAAAATTAGTGATATCCATGCAATGAAATATATTATTACTTAAGGGAGGAAAAATCATCGAATACAGAGTTTGGAGAAACAAATACCAGCAAAGAACACTTGAAGTTTTCTTAATAGACCTTCCTAAAGTGCAAATAGCTGTTAGGAAGAAAAAGGTGCAGTTCAGTGTTATCTGTTATAACAACGTCAAGCATTCAACGTGGAATTTTAAAAGAAAGGGATAATCACTTTCTATTAAGTGTTGGAGATGAAAAATTCAGAATACTCTGAAAGGCATGATGACGTTTTACCACATACATTGGTCACCAATATGGGATAAAATCAGTCAAACTCTAAATGGACTTTAGATAAAAATACTACGCAACAATATGCTACTGTTACAATAAGTTAAATACTATTTGTTTCATCTTATTCCGAGTGCGAATCTATAATGTGGAAAACATTATTTTTTAATATAAAAAACAATTTCATGACTCAATTACTGCAAAAGAATCCCAACTTATACATATAGTATATGATTAAGGTTGCTCTTTCTCATAGGGTATACCTGAATCTTCATTTAAATGAAATGATTGCTTATTTCTTTTATTCAAGAAAGATCCAGTATTTAAAAATATCTGTTAAATTTACGGCTAAATCTACTGGCAGCAATGTTGCCAGCTGTTTTGTCGTAAGATGTGTAAAATTAAAGTTTTGTCAGCAAGTATAATTTTTAAATTAATATTTAAAAAATATATGAAAATTAATCTATTTTATTTTTAGAAATCGATTTTTAGAATCTTCAAATATGCGAAACTAAAATTACAGCACATTCCATCAAGAATTTTTATAGTTATGGTTGAAAAATTGCTCTCATTGAAGTTTATTTTGTAACATTATTAAAAATTCATTTAAGTTTAGGAATATGACATCTGTTTATGGTCATAATACGTAACACAATTTAAATAACAAAAAATGATAAAGAAAGATTGTTATTCAGATTGAAAATTTAAGTTAAACTCTTTTATTTTATTAATATTTCGTAGCACAGAGCCATTTGTTGTGAAAGTTTTGGACTATTTTTTGTTTTAAATTTTATCATACAAAGGTTATTACTTACCTTGATAAACTTATCACTTATTTCATCTTTATATTTATTGGTGAAATGCTAATTTTACAAATAAAGGTGAACTTAGTACTCAAAGAAATTATTTTCCATTTAATCTTTCAAAATATAAATTATCAAACAAACCAAATAGGATTTAAATTTACATCTTAATTGTAAAAATTTCAAATTTGTTACAATTTCAGCAAAGAGACAGCCCCTTAGTCCTTATTCTCTGACAGGATTTTAAAGTCACACTAAGGAAAATGGTATGTAAAACTTATTTAATTCGTATAGTAACAAAAACATATGGTACTTTTCACACAAAATACTTTCCTTGATTGCAATCAGTAAGCACAGGGAAGAACTCGAAGCTAAATATATTTTATGCGGATATTTTTTCAGCCATTTACAAAAATTTAGTTTAGTCTTATTAAAAGTTATTTTACGAAAAATTTTCTTCTGACAAAACTATTCTCAGTTGCAGATAATATCACAATATATGTATGTATATTATTCTTGTAAAAATTGTGAGGTTTCATATACAATATATTTTAATTAAATCAGTTGTTCAGAAAACTCGAAACATCAAACAGTTATTATATAATTTATATTTGATATCTTCCAATATATCAAAGGTAAATAAGAAATATGGGGTAAATATATAAGTTATAATTTGGGACATATTGGTTTAAGGGGGCTCAGGGGTTGAAAACTTTTCAAAAAATCGATTTTTTAATGATCTAATTTGATTATTCATTTAATTCTTAACTCAATGCAAAAAACCGCATAAAAATATTTGCATTTTTAACGGAGTTATAAGCATTTATGTATCAACACTTTCATAGCCGCATCCATATAATTTCAACTTTAAGTCGCATTTTCTCAAAACTTGACTTTTGATGACTAACACCAAGATTAAAAAATACTATTTGATGGAATGGCTTGATTTTTTTGCATGCATATAACATCATTATCTAGATTATGAATTAATATAATTCAGATAGTTTAATATTTTGAGTATTTTTAATGGAAAAAAAGTTGTATTTTTTAGGGGTTTTTTAAATTTTCAACTTTGAGAAATTTTTTAATACTATTTTTATTAAGTGATACTTATATCCTTAATTCATAATCTAGATTATAGTGTTATATGTATGCAGAAAAAAATTAAGCCTTTCCATCAAATAGTTTTTTTTTTTTAATCTTGTTGTTAGTCATCAAAAATCAAGTTTTGAGAAAACACGACTTAAAGTTGAGATTATATGGGTGCGGCTATGTAAGTATTGATACATAAATGCTTATAACTCCGTTAAAAATACTAATATTTTTATGCGGTTTTTTGCATTGAGTTAAGAATTAATTGAATAATCAAACTAAATCATTAAAAAAAACTATTTTTTGAAAAGTTTTCAACCCTTAAGCCCCCTTAAGCAGATGCATATATATGTTTAAATAGGGTATTTTAGGCTTTCGCAGGGTCAATTTTGGGTTGAAAGAATGTTGGGTGTCCTTTTCTTCCTGAGAATGCTGTATATTTTAAAACTAACTGTATTTGATTGTAAAATAATGTATTATTATGTATATTTTCGTAATATTGATTTGGAACAAATGTCTGATTTATAGTTCAGGATATAATTAGTTACGCTTATATATATATTAAATACAGTCTGAAAGAAAAACATAACTTTCAATAGATAGCATTTTAGGCTTTCACAGGGACAATTTTGCGAAGAAAGAACTTGACATGTTCTCTCTCTTTTTGAGGATACTGCATAATTCAAAATTAAATGTATTAGATTGTAAAATGATGTATTGCTATGTATATTTTATTGTAATATTGAATAGGAGAAAGTAAATGATTTATAAGTCGGGACATAAAGGGTTAATTTATTTAAAGTTATTGAATTTATTTACAAAGAAGCCTAATATTATGAATGCAATATAGACAATATGCGGGGTGTTAACTCTTAACAGTGTCCAATAGCCAGTTTCTATATCCTAATCGTAGAAATATAGTTTCAATTACAAAAAAAAAAAAAAAAAAAAAAAAAAACTGTTTTCAATGAGTTAAAAAATATATACTTAAAAAGTTGTTCTGAACAATTTTTTTCAAATACAAAATTTCAATTTTTACATGGTCCTCGTTCTTTTAAATGGTATTTAGTAAAAAAAAAAAAATTACACTAACAACTAAAGCAAAAACAACTTCTCTTGATCTAACACTAAAATTAACCGAGTTATAAATCTGTGAATTGCGTGACTTATGCCAATTTTCTGCATCTGAACACTGATGAGTTGGGCTACGCTTCGATATATTTAATACAAATGCTTAAAGTATTAGAAAGATTAGTTTCGCGTGTACATTTCTGCATTGCAGCATAAAGGGAGTCACTTCTAGCAAGTTTTAAGAAAGAATGCATTATATATCTTAAATGATTTTAAAATTTGTGTTCCTTTGTGAAGACTAGTAACTGTTGCCTTTCATCATTTCATTTAACAGAAAACTATTATTTTTAAACAGTCACTTTTACCTCATATTGTCCAATTTTCTTTAATGAGTCACATTGTAAATAGATTTCAAATCTATGTTGCAATGTTAATTTTACGCATATATTAACTTTTTTGTACCTAAAGATTAGTTATTTCATTTCCAATAATTTTTTTTTTACGAACTCGTGATCCGAAAAAAGAAGTCTGGTACATAATTATTTGGCCAGTTTTAACTTTAGAAAAATTTGTATTTGTGTCTGTCGTCTGCGTGTAATATATTATATTTACTATATATAACTTTTACGTACTAAATATACTTTATTACTAAATGTAACTTTTTAAAAATTTAAATTAAATATTAAAAAAAAAATTCTTTTTTGACTCAATCGCATTTTAAAGACTTCCTTATTTCATTTTTTTTTAAATGGTGCGTTATGCCTATGCCTGGCGGTTTATGAATAAGCTACTGAATACCGTTGAGAATACACATGTGTGAGGCAATAACGGCAATACACAATGCATGCAACTGCATATTACTAAATAATCATAACAATTCGTTTTTTATTCTTATATTTATAGTAAGAAAAATTCGTCAAGAATTGAGTATTTTTATAATGAGTTTCTTAACTTCATAAATTTTGTTGCACAGTGTAATTTCTTCTTAGATATTTCATTTAAAATCTTAATTTTTCCTACTAAGCATATTTTATACCGAGAGCTCTCGTTAAAATTAAAATTTTTAATCCACATTCTGTGACCCACAAACCAGCATGAAAATATAACCCAATATAATTACTTATAAGGCAAAAAGAAAATTTCATTTAATTAATCAGTGTTATTTTTCCAGCTCAAGCCTCTATAATTAATATAATTCAAAAATTATATCCCTGAATACATAAACAATCGATTTCGTACATATTTTTGCCTAACTAATTATATATTTTTTTATGCTGATCAACAGTGACAGTTGTTAAGATTTGTAGCCATCAAACTAGTTAAAAAATAATCAAAATTTAAATTTATATTTTATATAAATAGTAATATGGCCGAAAACATTCATTATTTCTATTTATGATTAAAAGATTCGTTGTTCAATTTTTCCCAATATGGCAGGAATTTCTCTGAAATTTTCAAAAAGATAAAACCTCAAAAAGTGTAATTTAAGCATTTTATGTCCTTTTAAAACCAACCTTGCCATATAAGTTAAAAGAATGTTATGCTGAAAAAAATAATACTAATAAAAAAATCAAACCCCATAAAATTTTAAAAAGAAATAAAAATGTCTTTGATAACACTTCAAGGAAGAAAACTTTTTTTATGTACCTTTTATGTAAACGAATTCTTAATTTTATACCTCTTTTATTTGTTTAATAAATGTGAATGGACAAACTTTTTTCTTATGAGAATAAAATATATATTTTAGAACCTTTAAAAAAGAAATATAATCGAACATTATTTCTAACCTTATTCTAACTAGTTCAAACAAATGTAAAGTCTTGCAAAATTATCTTTTTTGGAAAATTGAACAAAAAATTATAATGTATAATAATGAATATTATGTACATTAACGGTTACATTAGATGTTAATGATGTAACATTAGACGTTAATGATGAACAAAGAAATGCATTGATTTTTATACATTAATTTTTATTTATTGTTTTATTTATCATTAATTAATGCGTTAAGCAGTGTCAGGTGGGGTAATTATAATCAGCGGGTAATTATGAACACCCCTATAATAAAATATTGTGCATGGTAAAATTTTATATGAAACCTAAGGCCAAAACACATTTGACCACTTCTTGAATTTCGGAGTGGGTTCGTTTGATGCGGCGACGCGGTGGTTTTGATTTTAATGAATTTTGCAGGGACGGTTGTCTGGTAAAAGGAAAATCTTTCCGTCAAGTAGGTTGAATTGCTTATCTCCAGACTCTTTTTTTTGCCCCCCGCCCTATTTTCTCTTACGAAGAAACCACAAATGGATCCAATACAAAAGACTTCCCCACTTTTCCCAAGAATTCAGTTGACGGGAAGAATACTGCAGTCTGAATCCAGCCTTAAGTATTAACCTCATAATTTATTTTTCTTTATAGACAATCTTTATCACTAGTCTCAAGCATTTTTGACATCCAAATAGCAATTTGAAACAAAGTTACCAAACTTTTTAGAAAACGAATTTGTCAGTTTGGAATTCTAATGCTCTTAATTATCCTAAACAAATGTGTATAGACAACTACTCTGACGGAAAAAAAAATCCGAACACAAAGAAAAATTTACTGTAGGGTAATGAAATGTGAACAGTGCATTTGTCTAGTTAACATGTTTAATTGATTAGATTTTCAAGATCACAGATTAATTTAAGCTCAATAAAATGCATTTCAAATGTTAAATGCTGTTACATTAATAGCCGCTATAACCTCCAGAATTTTGAATGCAAGCCATACAGGCATTGCGTCATACAGGTGCCAAATATGACTTTGTAGTATGGTGTTCCATGCTTGCTGCACTTGTTGTGTCAAAAATGTGACGGTCAGTGCTAGCTGGGAATTATGCTGGAATTGCTGTCCAATGATATCTCATACGCGTTCAAGGGAGACATAACTGGTGATCTCGCCGGCCAAGGTAACATGTCGACACTCTATAGAGTACGTTGCGTTACAACAGCGGTATGAGGGTGAGCGTTATCGTGCTGGAAAACTTCCCTTGATTGATTTTCATGGATGACAGCACTACAGGTTGAATTACCAGATTACGTACAAATTTGCTGTCAATGTGTTTGGGATAACCACGAGAGTGCTTCTGGTGTTACAGAAAATTGCTCCCCAAACCATGACTCCAGATTGTAGGTCCAGTGTGTTTAGACCGCAAACAATTTGGTTGCAGGCGTTCCCCTGGCCTCCTTCTGACCAGCACACGGTCATCATTGGCACCAAGGCAGAACCTGCATTCATCAGAAAACAATACAGATCTCCACTCCATCCTCCAAAAAGCTCTGGCTTGACACCATTGGCGTCGCAAACGGCAATGATTTCGAATCAGTGAAATGCATGCAACAGGACGCTTTGCTCGGAGCTGTCCTTGAAGTAACCAATTTCTAACAGTTTGTTGTGTCACCGCGGTACCAACTGCAGCTCGAATTTCTGTCGCAGACGCAGTACGATGCGCCACAGCCGTACGCAGAATACGACGGTTTCCCCTCACAATAGTGCCACGTGGTCATCCGGAATCTGGTCTTTTTCAGGCAGTGCCATTCCTTGACCACTGCTCCCAACAATCATGCACAGTGGTTTCATTCCGTCCAATTCTTTCTGCAAATTCGCTAAAAGAAAATCTACTTTCTGGTAGCCCTATTATACGACCTCTTTCCAAATCGGGGAGCTGATGATAATGGCTTCTTCGTCTTCTCAAGGGCATTCTTGGTCAACCTCAACTTAATTCGTCAAATTTTGAAGATATATAATGCTCACGAACTTTACAGCACGCATTTAAAGTAAACGTGACTTGAAAGTTGTGAGTGGTGCTACAAGCGCTTTACTTATGCGCGATGCGTGAAATTTGAATCGATGTCACCTTTCAGGTGTATAAACACGCCTTCAAAATTTCGTTTATCTAACACAAGTCTTTATTGGTGTTGGGATTTTTTTCCGTCAGTGTATAAGAAAGAAAAACATTGGTAATAGTTTCCCAACAACTGGTCTTAATTATTCCAAACTTTTATGATTTTGAGATTCTGACGGGGTAATTATAACTATCCTTTTAATTTAAAAAGGAAAAAGAATGAGAATTAAAACTTTTATGAAGAGTTCTTAACGGATCAAGGTTTCTCGCTATATAATAAAAACACCACTTTTATGATTAGAAATAAGTAAAATAAAATGTTGAATTGTAAAACGTGGTTATAATTACCCATCCTGACCCTACAATTGCATTTAGATTATTGACAATTTAGAGTATTGAGATATGAAGTATCCCAAATATATGGAAGAAATAATCAAAATCCTAAATTATTGTTAAAATTATTCAGAAAAAATTTCTTTCTCTTTATATTGTATGCGTTTTAAAAATTCCCCATTTGATTTTTCAATAACGAATCATTTGATTACAGGTAAAATTTGTATTTCTAGATATTGTTTGTCATAGTATATTTAAATGCATAATAAAATGATAATGTTGCAAATGACTTTTTTATATTGTATTCAATTTTACTTTTAGATGATCTCCTATATTAAAAAGAAATAATCACATTCTCTTATAACGATATTTATTACAATGAAACCATTCTTTTTCATTTCATTATTTGAATTTAAACTGAAATTATATACAACCTTTATGTTTTTTTGCGCACATGATACAAACATGCTTTATTTACTACCTTGCTTACAGACAATAAGTTTACGATCATATCATATAAAGTGGTTATCATATACATAAGCTACATATTAGACTATCAATATTCATTCAAATTACTATTTGTATCAAAACCCGTATTGAAGGATTTTCTACTTATAATGTACTTTTTTGTTTACAATTTGTAAATATAGATATATATTTTTTAAATTTAAGTCAGCTTAAAATAATTTATAGCTAATTCAATTTCAAATATAAATGTAAATTTCATTTTAAAGGGTGTTTTCCAAATTTAGTATTTTTTAAAATTACATTTGTTGGATAAATAAGTTGCAAATAATAAAAAGAAAACCAGAATCATAACTCTATGGAATTAAAAAAAAAATCCATCCAATTTTTTTTCTTTAATGTTTTTAAATAGAATTTAAAAGGATTAAAATGTTTACTGCTGAGAGGATTAATTATATTATTTTGCTTTTAAAATTACAAAACTATTTTTGTATAGTCATCTTTCGCTTTATATGTATGTTTGTGTGTGTATGTGTGTATCTGTTTTTAAATTATTATGTTGTCAGTTTTAAGCAACAGAAAAATTGCACAGTGATTCCAATATTTATGCAAATAGAATTCAACAAACCGTATAAGCACCAATGATGCTATGAGAATTATCCTGGATATCATTTTTTTATAATATTTTTCTAAAATTGGATTGACATAAATTTTAGTTTTAAAAATTCTACTTTAAAACAACATTCATTTTTGTTAGTAATTTAAAAATCTAATAAAGATATTTCATATTATTTAAAACTTGTGTTGAAATAAACCGCAAAATTTTGCTTTTTTGGAAAATATTTTTGATCTTAAATTTTAATTCAGCATTTTTAAATCTTGGATTAAATGTTTCTTTATGTAAAACTAGTGTTATAAGTTATACATTATGAATAACTTTAATCTTATTAAAAAACAAAACCTACCAAATGAAAGGATAATTTTTTACAATACTTGTTTGAATGAACTGCCCTATATTCAGTTTAATATTATCATTTAGAATTTAAGATTAAAAAAGTATATATAATTTGAATAAAATTCATTGTACATGAGACATATTTCTAACTAACGAATATGATACAAAAATTTAAAGAGCTATTCTTACTAGATTACAGCCTTTTTATATGTTACTTATTTGTTTTATTTTATTTATTTTATTTTTCTGTAATAAAGATAGATTTGGTAAAGTATTTTTTTGTTTTCTTATGTATATGTAATCTTACCGGTGTTTAGAGACAATTTTTTTACAACTACACTCAGTAAATATTAATTTTTGAATAAATCAAAATATAATAATTATAAAAGGTCTGCAACTAAGTTAAGTATTTTTTATTTGGAGAGTGATTTTAATAAAATTTATTTATATTATAAACAATTTTTTTAGAAAAGGTATTTTAAAATTTGCTGTTAATTCGGAGATATTCAGTAATATTTGAATAAAGAATCAATATCTAATCAAGTCATTAAAATAAATAACATCTGTAAGTGCAACTATTGTTTAAACGATATGGATAAATGTGTTTTGTAAAGTTTTGTATCAGAGTGTTTTAAACAGACTCAGTAATATTTTGTTTTCTCTAAGCTATTGCAAACAAGTGTTAATAATTGAAGAGCAGAAATCTGCAGAAAATTTTCAGCTTTTAACTCAAAATACATCTAATGATCGCTTTAAATGCTTTTTTTCGTCGAGTCAGCCAACAGAAATAATAATAATAATAATAATAATAATAATAATAATAATAAAATAGTGACCTTAATATGCTGACTGCAAAAATGCTTCTAACAAAACTAACTAATTCATGACCACATGCAACCAACATCGAAATCCGATTAGAATAAAATAAGCTGTAGTGTGAATGTGACTTAAGCTGCTATCAGATTCCTTAACATTTCGAGAGATTTTTGAGCCACCACATGATTTTCTCCTACTTTTTGCGAAACCTACCAAAACTCAGTGTGATAGCAAACAGCAATGTCCTCCAACTTTTTCCGTAGTTTCAAATAAGTCTCCCCTAGGCAAGACTTTTCTCCAACATCGAACATTTCAACAAAACAGACATAAGCGATTGATACGAATAGGCGATAAATATTAACGTCTGGAAGTAATATAACTGTTTTTTCCCTTTTCCTCTAACTTTTTCCAAGACAACTGCAACTTTTTCCTCTCTTTGAACGGAAAACAGTCGGTGTTAAAATCGGCTGAAAAGTTTGTCGCTCATAAAGTTCGTGAATTTGATAACAGCTTCACTGAGATGTTGTTGAGATAGGAATGCCTTTCTGAATTCACGCCTGTACTTCAATGAAAAATAAACATGTATGCTTTTTTTTATTCATTAAAAATTAAATAAATGTATTATAAACTATAGCAGATGTTAAAACTTACCGACACATTATTTACTTCCTGATTTTTATTGACATATTATGATTATGTTTAGGATATATAATATTAAAAAATAATCTATGAACAGTATTGTAGTGATATAAATCAACTTAAAGATTATAAGAATTTCAATAAAAGGAAAATTACATCTTATTTCGTTTTTTTTTTCACATATAGGTATCTGCAGGGTGTAAATATAATGGATTGTGCAATTTTTCCACATTTTTAAAGCATAATATCAGAGGAGTATTTGATTTTGTACCGACAGCTTAAAGTAATGCAAATATGAATTTGAAGATTAGGAATCATTGTCATTTTGAAAATTTCTTTTGCGGGGCGTAAAGAAGTATTTTTTTTTCTTTTTGGAAAGGGGTAATTAGTCTTTATCCTAGAAAACACACGTGGTTTTATTGAAAATAAATATCTATACATGTTACTTTTTTATATAAGAAGCTAAAAAAAGTGATTATTTGAAAACTATAACAAATGTATAAAAATATAATTATCACTGAATGAATGAATGAGTTAACTAAAAGCAACCAAAATAACACTTTTTTTTATTTCAGATCAAGATATAAGATTGTACAATTTAAAAAAATAGTCATAGAAACTCTGTCTTTGATTGATAAAGAATTTTGATTAATTGTTGTAATTTTTTTTGGACGATCATACAATTGTTTAACCATATTCATTTATTTTTAAATATTACAGTAGTATTTTTCACAATCTGTGTACTATTTACTTTGCCTAAATTATTTAAGGATGATATGTTTATTAGATATCGAAATATAAATTAATAAATAAAATTAATCCTTTAAAAATTGAGCAATCAAGAAAGCCGACTCATGACAATTTTCTAAACTTTTGGTAATTTTTATTCAGAAAATATTTTCCCAGGGATAATAAAAGATATCTGGTATCATATCTTACAGTAAGTCAGGACACATGCAGTTTCTTTAAAATCTGTGATGGTAATTTGCATTTTGATACGTTACTGCCAGATTTGATGTTGAATGCCCCAATTTTAAAATATTGCTCCAGATTTTGCAAGAATATTTCTGAAAATAAATAGCTAAATATTGATAATTTATTCTTTAATATTTCAAAACTAGAATCTTATATATATATATATTATGCTATCGTACGCGGCACAAAAATTGTCATTATTTGTTAAATATATAATGGCAACGTCCAAATTAAACGTATCTTATTGTTTATTGTGTAAAAGTCCTTAGGCAGGATTTAGACCGTGGTAAATTTGGATTGTTTATGTTTTGTTGTTTCGCTGCATAAAGCTTCAAAAAATCATTATTTTTGTTTTTCTGTTCATTTTTCATAAAAAAGTAAATAAAATTAACGAATTTTAATTGTTTTAGTTTCAAATTAAAGTTATGTACTATAAAAGAAATGAGTAAAAGTATTATGTTATTTTATTTTATTTTAAACTAAATTAAATAAATAGGAAACAATGCCACAGGTACAATATTAGGGGATTTAACTCTTGCGCCCGGCTAACATAAAATACCGAGTCTTTGATTTCTCGGTGCAGAATTCATATACGAAACCAATTAGCGCAATTTTTTCCGATGTCAATTTGGCGAAAAGTACCAGTTGAATGTATATATTTTTAACGATTTTCTATTATTTTAAAAAGGCAATATTTATAAATAAAAAAAATAGTTCATAACTATAGCAAAAAATAATATAAATCATTTCAAAAAAGAAAAGAAAAGTAAACAAAACAGTTTATTAATAAATAAGTAACAATAGCCGGGTTACTATGTGAGGCATATAATTGTCATTTTGTTACAATCTCGCCAATGTCGTGCCTATATGACATCTATGTTTTTTTTCTCTTGCAGAATCTTCTAATTTGGTAAAAAATCGAGCAATTAAAATAAATTATGAATAAAAGCAATATGGTTTAAAGCATAAAATATTTATGAAATATTCGAAAAATGTCAATTTATAGTCAGATCCTTTCTCAATATGTTATAAATTCTCAAACTTCTAAGCAATAAAACTTTAATTATTATACTTTAAGCTTTTTGCGTTATTTTAAAAGATTTGTTTTATGTTTAAACACCTTCTAAATAGAAAGAAAATCCCATAAAATAGAGGTAAGCTTTTGGGAATGTTACTACCCAAAAGGATATAAAAATTTAAAGCCCCATAAAAAAATAATTTTTTCTTTTTTATATCCCAAAAAATGTTTAATTTATGCATTTATTAAAAATTTTTTAATTTTACTGCTTTTTTATTTGCGCTTTTTTTATTTATCAATATATAAGGATAAACATTTGTTTTAGTTTAAAACATTTGTTTTTTATTCCTAAAAAAGACAACTTAAAAATACATGCGCATTTATATAGGCTTATTTAATATTAAATTTAACTAGCAACTCGTAATTTATTCGGTAATAAATGAAAATATTTCTATTTTAACTAGATTTTTTTCATAAAACAAATAAAATTTATATCAGTCCAAAAGAAGATATTTAAAAAAAGTTTTTGTGGTTTAAAGTAACAATTTTAAATAACATCGTGATTGTGATTTTTTTTACATAAAATTTTAGTAAAACGGTATATTTATCCAAAATATGGAAAAAAAACATTTAACATGCAATTTTCTCAGATTGTCTGCCATATATCAAATCATAGCAAACGCGGTAGCGTTTGGTATAATATGTTTAAGAAATGGAAAATGCAAACGTCTTTTTGAAATTTCTAGTGAACCAGTTGACGTACGACAGTGATTTTTTTTTCAAAAGATAGAACTCGACAAGACGAATAAAATGATAGCATTAAAAATATTATCGAAGTTCTTTACTGTAGTTTTTTATTCAACTTTTAACGAAAAAATGAAGATGTAAAATTCAACAAGCGATAGCTAACGATCTTGTGAATGGATTGACTTCATTTTTGGCTTATTTTAATCCTTCTGGTAAAACCTAAAAACAATTTTTTTCATCTTTGTATGTTTGACAATCGCTGAGAAAATAGAATTTGTGTCTTAAAGCTTCAGTTGATCATTGTTTCTTATTGTTACTGTTGTATTTTCATTTATTCATTGCCACCAAGTTTAAATAAGTATAAATTTTTTATGCATGTAACATAATTCATTCAAATTAAATAAATCACGTGAAAAACATAACTATTTGTTTTTCTTGCGAAGCAATTACTCTAAGTTCTTTGAATAAAGTTGTGAGTGTAGTGTAATTATTTTCGTTCGACTCCTTGGTTTATTTCTCAGACATCATGCGTTTTATATGACAATGCAATAACTTTCTTAATTATTCTAATACAACAATAAAATTTTGGCAGCAAATATTTTGCTTTTCAAGATGTAAAAAAGTCAGTTTTTATATTTAAAAAAAAATGAATGACAAGTATCAAAAAATGCTCTGGTGAGCAACAGAAAAAGATAATATGTTTTTAAGTATGAAAAAGTGTTTAACAAGTGCTTCTAATTGAGCATGAGAGAGGACAAGGGGTCCCTTCTTGACTGCAGCTCACTGTCAATGCCAAATTTGGAAAAAATCATATTTGCGCTTTTTCCACATACAAGAAATTTGCTTAAAAATTGCCGTCTTTCTTTTTAGAAAAAAATTCAGTCCTGCTTTACATGTGAACTGAGCTGTTGACTCTGCTCTGCAAACTGCACTGTTGACTCTGCATTGTAACTGCATTACAAATCAGTTTTCTGTGCAGTTCTATGCTGCGGACATGCTTGGTTTCACTGCATGAGTAATGATACGCTACAGGAACTAAGATTTCTGGTACTATTTTGCCTTACATTCATGTTTAATTACGCTGAGTTTTCTCTGACTATGTCTTTGCGCTACACATTTTTATCGTAATTGTGATTGATTTCTTTTACACGGAAAAAGCGCAAATATGATTTTTTCAAATTGGGCATTAACAGTGAGCTGCAGCCAAGAAGGGACCATTTGTCCTCTCTCATGCTCAATTAGAAGCACTTGTCAAGCACTTTTTCATACTTAAAAACATATTACTGTTTTCTGTTGTTCACCATACCATTTTTTGATACTCGTAGGAAATATAAATAAATAAAGGTATAAAAAAGGAAAAAAAATAAATTCCAATATTTATCTCATTAAAGGACATCGTTTACGACTTTCACGTTAGATTAATTTATACACGATTATTCAATCGGTAATTTAATTATAACAGATGTAAATTTTCCAGGTAGATGAAAAAAATTGATTTACCCTTTGAAAAATCGTGTTATAAATTAATCTAAATGTAATTTCATATGCAGCGATTTTCTGCAGTACCATGTATTTCCCTTCGATTTATTCTGTTTTGCTGATTCATAGTATCAGACCAGATTATGTGATCGTTAAAGTTATGTGGGTGAAATAGTTCCCTAGTGTTCTTGTCCGGGATGGTACAGTTGGAAGAGCATTGGCGGCTTTAGCCAATACATCCCTGGTTCGAATCCCGGCCCGGACTTTTTTCACTCACTTGGAAATTTTACATCTGTTACGACTTTCACATTATCAATTCTTACTGTTTTAAATTTGAAACTACATTAGAAAATACGTTTTCTTCATAGTATAAGTGCAGATACATAAAATCTGCAGCCAGTGTCTCTTAAATCTAAAAAATGCAATAACCACATTGTCTACATAAAAACATTATTTGTAGTTACAAGTAGAAAACAAAACAAAAATCGCAGTGTAATGAAAAAAAAATAATTTATATAATATAGAACCATGTACATATTTAATTTATTTATTAAATTCTTGAAATTTTTATATAATTAAGTTATATGAACTATGTATAGTCAGAAGATGCAGTTTTTCAGTATGCAGTTAATGAACATATGTATAAGCTTTTTAATCATAATTGTGAGATTATATGGCAAACAATATTTCTTATTTCATTGTGTCATGCATACACTGTAAAAAAATATATCCGTTAAATTTACGGCAAAAACTGCAGGCAACATTTCATCCAGCTGATTTTGCTGTAAATTTAACTGATTTTTTTACAGTGTATAAAAATAAAAATTTGTAAGATTATTTTGCAACATAAAAATTAAAATTTGCTTTGACATTTTTTGTATTAAAAGAAATAAACAAAAAAAAATAAAGAATAAAAAAATAGCGACTAACACATTGAAAGTTAGGGGGAGGAGGGTAATACTTAGTTGCCTCGTGATGGCTGACGACTGTAAATCGGCTCCTATACTTTTTAGAAAATTTTAGAACTAAAAAATTTTCATTCAATCCCTCCTGTGCGTCTTTCACATTTTTTTAGTGGAATGAATAGATAAGTTGAGCACAGTGGGTTGAAATATTTGCTTTATAAATTTGTAAAATCAGGTTATATCATGTAATATAAACACATGAAGTGTCATTATACTATTATTACATACCATACGCTATGCATACATTTTAGTTTGGACTATAAAAAACACCGAAATTCGGTTACAATAAATATCTTGAGTTTTCTAATATTTAAGTTATATATTTACAAAAAATAAATCATATTCATATCGACTTTTAAAATATCAATGGTAGATTGAAAATCTGAAATCATTGCCAAGCTGTACGTTTTACCGCTTGATTTATATTAGATGATAATTATACCGACAATGGAATAATTCTGAAATAACTCTTAAATCGAAAATCGAAAAAAAAAAATACTTAGCGAGAAAATCTGATTTTTCTGCGAGTTGCGTGGTGATAGCTGGAAAGCTAAACAGATATATTTTGAATTAAAATGAATAGTAGAGGATATTAATGAGTGAAGTAGTAAATACGTAACTAGCATATTTTTAATAATTATATTAAATAAGTATCTCGTTAGTTAGTATGGAGGGCATGAAACCACTTCTGTTCAAATTCAGCTTCTGCAACATTTTGGGATTTCCAGTCACATGATATAGAATATAAAAATTTTAAATTTACTTTTGAAATATCCGTAATCCTTCTATTTGGTGCGATGATATAATAATAAATAATATAAAATTATGATCTAAAGTGATATTGAATAACCCATCCAAACAATTTTTTATAGCAAAAAGAGAATTTTTGAAGCTTCAGTTTCAAATGACCTTAGTGAATATTTGTGACTTGACAAAATTGAAGTTATTAATTTTTAATTGTCAATTAAGAAACATTTCAACATTTTTAAAATTCTAGTAAATGTGGCAGATTTAAAACTGTTAAGATGCAGTTGCATAGATAGGTTAAATATATTAGGAGATTTGGTAGCAAAAAGCAAAAATTACAAAACATATAGACACTTACATTTAATCGGTTTCAGACATTTTTCTCAGCCAATTATTTTCGAATCACAATTAACATAAAAAAAGCTCACTTCTTCACCATTTACTTATTTACACTGAGAAGATATGACTATGAAATTCATAAATTTTTAGAGATTTAACAAAAGTAAAAGAGAAAAGAACATGTACACAATTTGTATTTTTTCAGACGAGAAATTTTTTATTATTATTAATATTATTTACAATAGTTTTAATTTTTTGCATGAACAAAATTCTACATTTTTTATATAAGTTGATTAGCATAAAGTACCTTTATTAAAGGTATGGTATTTTATTTCACTCTTTAATTTAAAATAATATTTTTTAAAAATGTTCTAGTCGTAAACATACGATTACACAAATAAAATAAAGCCAGGTATTAGGAATTTAAATGGCACATTATATACAATACAAATGATACGCGACAATGTGGTGTAAACAAAACCACATGCTCTACTGTAAAATATTAAATTAAAAATATATCATGATCCAAAATTATTTTCCAATGTGGCACCTCTTATTCAAGCTTTCCATGAGAAATTTATCCAATAGCTCTAATCATAACTTAGAATAATAAATGGAACAGCATCGCTTACATCATATCAGGTGAATCATGTCATTATTTATCCCATTATTTCATGTAAATTTAAATGTCACTTTAAGTTTGTTAAAGAAAATTCAAACTAAGCGTTTTATATTTGTAATATATTCTTTCTCAGAGGAAACAGCCTTTAGGATTAATAATATCGTACTGCATTATAATAACGTTTTAGTTTTACTGACTCTTTACGAAATAATGATATTTATTTATCAGTGTACCTTACACGTCCTAAGACATGATCAATCATTGTAAAAACTCATATGAATTTAAAAATAATTTGATAAAAAAATCCATTTTTTAAAGGAATCAATATGAAATATGAAATCTTTTATTATATTTTACAGAAAAATGATTGATTATAAAATGACGAAAAAAGAATGTAAGTCACTGGGTTGTGAAAATTCGGGACTTTTAAAAAGATTACTTTACATAAAACTTGTCATACATTTGTTTTATTTACGGATTTTTATGCATATTTAACATACTTTATGGTTTTAAAAATGTGATTTTTCTACATTGGTTCATTTTTTTTTAATTTTGTAAATTGAAATGCGAATTGATTTATTTTAAGGAATTTTTTCTGACGTTTTCATTAAAAAAAAAATAAAAACAGGTTCTAATATGTATTACCAATAAAATGGATTTTGCGAAGCGATAGTAACATAAATACATCTAAATAGATATTTCTGTCGATATGGATATTATATTCAATACTTAAATTTGATTACGAAATGAAAATTGAATAATGAATATAAAAAATATTTAATTAGTCCTAATTCATCTTTGAGTTGAAGAATCGTTTTACACTGAGAACTAAAGAATAAAATCACATTTTTGATAAAAAATTTTTAATGTCTGATAAACTGTTGTTTTTAATCGTATTAAGTAAAGAATGATAAAAATTATTTAAACAAAGTACTTTTTTTTAAGAATAAAAATGCACAATTTCTATAAAAATCCAAGTCGCTTTTCAATCTTCTAAAAATGAATAACAACAAAAGATATGTAAGTATTTTTAACTCTGCTAATGTAGGGGAAAAACTAAACAGTTGTAAATGACATGCAATTTACAAAAAAAAAAAAAAAAAAAAAAAAAAAAAAAAAAAAAAATCAGAAAAAAATATTAATTCACAGGTTTTGCTTGCACTTATTTATTTATTTGTTTATTTATTTTACAAAAATTTTAAGATAAAAAAGCTATTTTTTGAAAGGTCTTAAAATGTGTAACATTGTTTCAACTGCAACTTACAAAGTATATTTTAATTCATTTTATAATAAACGTGTATGCTATTTTAACGCACAGTAAACCTAAGAAATTAAATATTTCTTCAATGTATTTTAGAAGTATAAAGTTATGTTTGATTCACTATGCAATCATTTTAATTAAATAATGGTACAGTTTTAAATAATAAATATTTTCACAAATTACTAAGTTATTAATAGATATAAGAATAATTATTAGTTATAGTTTTCTGATAGGACATTTAAAGCCTTCTTTACTTTGAATAAATAACTTTAATTTAACTCCAATCTAATACGAAACCATTTTTAATCATTTTCGATATCTATGCATTGTTACATTGTTACTTACACTGTTTATCCATTAATGGTTGAGTGTGTAAAATTACAAAAAATATTTAAATGATTATAATTTGAGAAAGCTTAATGGAGATGATTTCTCAAAAGTAAAAAATTATACTGTTTTGGAAATTTTACAGAAAATAAGTTAATTACATATATATACAGGGTGTCCCAAAAATGACTGATGGAATTTAAAATTCAATAACTTGCAAACGGTGAAAGCTATTTAAAAAAAAAAAAAAATTGCAGGAGGGTTATGCATAATGTCAGGAGTTTTTTTTTTTAGTTCGAATTTCAAACAATAGATGGCGCTGACGGCGATTGAAGGCCAGGTGATCAGTGCTGAATGAGTTCAGTTTCGGCGTCGACCTGGCCTTTCATTGCCGTCAGCGCCATCTATTGTTTGAAATTCAAACTAAAATCTAAAGTTACGGTAAAAAAATTCCTGATATTATGCATAACTCTCATGCATTTTTTTTTAAATAGCTGTCACCGTTTGCAAGTTATCGAATTTTAAAATCCATCCGTCATTTTTGGAACACCCGGTATATATATATATATATATATATATATATATATATATATATATATATTAAATAATGAGCTAAAAATAGATTGTTTGTCGTGAATGATATTTTAGTTTTTAAACGAAGGCAATTTCTATTTTACATAATAAAGGAAAATATGTGGGTTTTTTTTTTTTTTTTTTCGAAATCACGAAGAGTACAATATCATTGTAAGAATTTTTTTGTGACCATCATACGAAAAAAAAAGGAAAGCGTGAATCAAAATAATTTAGCGATATTAAAAGATATAGTAAAGATCAAAACAAAATTAAATCAAGTAATTAATCGCAATCTAAATTTGTAAAAAAAATATCTGTCTGCTTGGCATATAGTCGGAGTTAGATTTCGAAGAGTACTCATTTCACCAACAAAAATTAAAATAGGATTAGAGATAAATCCACTTTAAAAACTTTATTTAGCTGCTTTTGAAAAAAAATTAAGTTCAATTTTCTGTGAGAACTAGTTTTATCAGAATCATCTTAAGTGAAATTCGGCTCAAATGCCCATTTTAACAGCATATTTTGAAATATATTCTGACACTATTTAAAAATACAGACAATACGGTGAATACAGAACATTATATAGTTTCTAAATAAGACAAAACTGTCAATTGAATTAAAAAATGAGTTATAAATTAAGCAATTTGTTATTTGAATACATCAACATGAATCACGATCGCTTCGGGAAATTTTGTGAGAAGTGCCCAATTTGAAATCTTTAAAAAAATATATATTTTGCCTTTATCAAAACACTGACCAATATACTTACACATCATACATTTTTTAAATAAAAGAACCAGTTAATTGGATGCATTTTAGAGCAAAAATGGATTTAAAAAGGTGTCAGAAAAAACGCAATTTGTTACATGAATATTTCTTCTATTTTGAATCGCGATCCCTTTGGGAAATTTTGTTCAAAATACTGATTTTGGCAGCTTTTTTAAAAAATAAATTCTGCCTTTATCAAGAAACTTGCCAATACATCACATTATATCATTTCTTAATAAGAGAACATGCCATTTGGATAGGTTTAAAATCAAAAATTAATTCAAAAATGAGTCAGAATAGACGCAGTTTGGATTTGAGGTTTTTCTTCTTCAACTGCTATTATTGTTTAATTTATTTTTGCTATAAGAATTAGTCTTATGAAAAACTTGTCAATATAAAAGTTGTAGATATTATTGAGAAGATGTAAATTAAATTTATTTGGATTTGATAGTTTAAGAATTGACGAAGTTATTGATTTCTTTCTTTTTCCACCCCCCCCCTTATTGTTTTCGTTTTTTTTATTTATTTTTTATTTTTATTTTTATTTTTATTTTTATTTTTATTTTTATTTTTTTACCGGTAAGAGTTAGTCCTATCAAAAACTTGTATCGACAAAAATTTTAGATAATTTTAAGAACATTTATAAAAAATTTAGTTGGATTTGATATCTTGAGAACTGACAAAGTTATGATTTTTTTTCTCCTAAAAAACCCTATTTTTTTCGCCCCTTAAGCCCATTTTTAACTTTATGAAAAATCTGTCATGCATAAGCTTTTGGCGCATTATTTAGAAGTAATATAAACTTTAAACTGATTCGATATCTATTTTCATAAAGAAGTTATTGGGTTTTCGACCCCCTTTGTCCGATTTTGCCCATTAACGAACTTAGCCGAGATTTTATTCCCTTTGATTTTATGTACAATTTTGGTGGAAATTGGTGCATCATTATTGAAGTTATCGTGTCCATAAAAAAGTAATATATATATATATAAACTTTTTTACTGGTGGTAGTTTTGAGGTCTAGGGGTCATGATAGGCGCAGATCTGCAAAAAATTTTATGACATTCTAACATTGGTGCGAATGCAATAGGTAGTATTTCATACGAAACTCCCTAAAATCAGGTAGCTTGAAGGTTATGAAATACAAGATGAAGACAACATTAGATGGCTACAATACCTATAGCAATTAAAACGTGCGATTTAAAAGACATTAGTACTGTCAGTAATAGAAATATGATATTTTTGGTTTTATCATTTCTAAAATAATTTCCGTGTTCATGTTCTAACATTACTAGAAGATTCCGTGTAATTATTTACTTATATGAAGGGATGTTTCGTTAAATAATTTTATTGAGATATGTACCTTTTTATTTGATTTTAGCAGTAATTTTTTTAATTCTTATTTTTATAGAATTCGCGATTTTAAATAATTGTTTTTCTTTTAAATTACTCCATTTTCGAAAGTTAAATGATTTTTTTTCTATTAAGATGAAGTTTTCAATGAAAAATGACTGCAGAAATATTAAATAAATCATTAAAAATAATTAAATTGGAAATATTAAATGAATAGTAATAGCAAACGTAACTGTTGTCTCCAAAAATCCTTTTTAATATTTGTACATATTTTCAAAAGTTTATTGATCCTTATTTTTAATTGAAACATTCTTTTTTAATTTGAAAGTTTCTAGTTTAGTTCTTGTACAATATCATGCAATTATTCAGATTTTAGAGTTCAGATTTATAATTTCAGATTTTAAACTCATAACGATTATATGATATGTTAGTTATAAATTTAAATTTATTTTACTTGTATATTTATATATATATATATATATATATATACACACACATATATATTATACATACATATATTAGTTTTTACAAGTCAAAAAAGAAAAAAGAAGAAATTTATAAAACCATCGTTAAAGATTCAGAATGTTATTTAAACGCAAATTTTGATGGTATAAATTCTCACAAAAAATGTTTGCAAAGAAATAAAAAAATTTATTGTGATTAAAAAAGATAAAATTTGGTGCATAATGCTTACCGAAAGACATTCAGAAATTCAGAACATTTTTATTTGTTTAATAAGTTGGAATGGACAAACATTAGTTTTAGGAAAATAACAGATAGGCAAATTAATGTTGTTTTTAAAATAATAATAGGAAAAAATATCAGACATTAAACTTTACATCTTGTATTAACTTTTCGCAAATCAACATCCAATTTAAAAAATATTTAATCGGGTATTATGATACATCATTTTAAGAATATAAAAAATAATCCAAAAAATTCAGAGCATAAGAATTAAAAAAATCTTGACTAAATATCTTTTCACATTTGCAAGGAAAAGAAGATTAAACACTTCACATGCCTACTGTCAATATTATAATGTTTTTAATTTATTATTTTTTATTTTAATTCACATTTATTAATTTATTTTTATGTTCTTATTTATTTTTGGGTTAATTATTTTAGCCTTTTACAAAGTCATCTTAAATACATTTAAAAAATTTCCTTTGGAGTTTCTACAATCTTTTTAACGTGACAAAATGTATGTATTTCATTTTAGCATGAGCAATGTAAATCTGCTCTAAATGTAATTTAAATGTTAATTAAGTTATACTTAACGGTTACTTATAAGTTAAATTATACATAAGATTATTTTTATTAAAAAAATAAGTAAGTATGTTGTTGTCTCCCTGGAATTTTACATCAATTTATATTAATTGATGTGTTTTAAGATATAGACAGTGAAGAAAATAGTCTTTTAAATTCCACAGCGTATATAAACTTAATTTTTAAGTAAATTGAAAATATGCAACGTAATGATACAAAATCTTATGAAATAATTTAAAATCGTAAAATAAAAATTATTTAATTTTGTGCTTAACTGAACTAACTTTCAGCATAAGATGAAGCATACACAAAAATTTATAAACCTATACAAGGTTACACAGAATGTGCGACTTTCTTTTCAACAGTTAGCACGATATTTTAAAGACAAAATAATAAGACTACTTCAGAATAAACTACTGACTAATTGTTTCTCAGATGTCTCCATTTTTATCTCTGCTCAAAAGTTACTAGGTGTAAACATATGTGCTGGGAAAACTCACATTTAACTGCGTTAATGACAGCCTGAGTAAAGCTTCTTTTAATTTTGGATATTAAAAGTAAGTAATTTATCTCTGGGGAAAAGAAATTAGCACTTTAAAGTGAATAATAATTTACATGCCAGGTCTGTAATTGGCACTTTTCGCTTTTGACGTCTGAATGCTTCTGTTTGGATTATTAATACATATGATTTTCATTATATGGGAAAAAAGAAGACTCGTTGTTAGTGCAATAATTGTTACAAAATTCTAAGATGCAAATTTCTAACAATTATGTAAGAGTTTATGGGAAAATCGAAAAAGTTGTGCATTTAATAAGCAATGAGATTTTAGATCTTCTTATTCTCTGAAGCTATTTCAAAAACCTATGTGCAGGATTTTTGATAACTAAGAAAGCTTTTCAAAAATATATTCATAATGTAAAGTTAAAATTATTTACAACGTTAGAACACCAGAATATTCGAATTCCAAGCATACCGGTTTCGGTAGCATATAGCATACCTTCCTCAGTGCTAAAGATAGTGGAGATTTGCTCATATATATATAGGGAGGATGGGCTATATATATATGAGCAAATCTCCACTATCTTTAGCACTGAGGAAGGTATGCTATATGCTACCGAAACCGGTATGCTTGGAATTCGAATATTCTGGTGTTCTAACGTTGTAAATAATTTTAACTTTACCATATTACACCAGGCAACAACCTATTATATTCATAATGTACCTGTATTTATTATTTTTATTATTTTATTTATAGTATATGTAATTAATGCAAACGTCTTTATTATTGTAAACGTTCATAACGGTGCATATCTAAATTTCGATAAAAAAATTTCACATGTAAAATATGGAAAACTGGTATACTGCACCTGTGGAGCAGTTGTAATCAAAACAGAGTGTAGACCTCTAAGCATAGAGTATACCCTAGATTGTATATGCTATAACTTTCTTGAGAAACAGAAGATATACGGTATTCATCCAAAAAATTCAGAAGTTATACAGCGGATACCCTAGTTTATTTTCCCCTCTATATCTCATTAGTACACGTAAAAATTAAAAACAAAAATGTTAGCACATGTAAAATAATACAGACATAAATCTTACAATTAGGTCACTGTACACAAAAATGTCTTCAATGGTGATAAAATTCGTTGTGAGAATACAACGGAATCAGTGTTAAAAATTCATAAAACACTTTCGAACCCCCCCCCCCTAGAATAATTAATAATGTAACATGAAAATGCGTAAAAACCTTGGAGGAATACAAATACATAATTAAACGTGAAAAAAAGCCAGTCATTATGATTTATATTTTATGACTAATAATAAAACTTAAGTAGTTCTAAAACTAAGTAGGTAGTAAATTTCCTGAAAGTTACTTCTTGTTTAACTTATTTTTATTAAATTTCAACACTTTTCCAATTTTTCAACTAAAAAATGAAACATTGAAAACTAGAAAAAGAGCTATATCAAAAGAAATCCTTTATTATTTATGCATTAGAATTTCATTTATTATGTACTGCTGAAATTAACAAATTTTTCATAACTCTTCAGATGATCTTCTGAAAATTTAATATTTAAAACAATTACTTATAAAAGCATAATTATAATCAAATAAACCTTTTATTTCATGTTAAAAGATGAAAAAATTGTTATTGTAATCAAACATGAAAATTTAAAATAGGAAGCAAAACTATAAATGTTTAGCCTTTTACAGGGCTCCCAAATGGTTCGCGAACTGAACACCAATATTTTTTGACAGAAAATTTCATAGTAGGCTTCTGCAGCATTTGTGCCAAAACTATCCTCCGAAGGCTGTTTCTGTGCAATTTGCAAGAAAAATATAAAAAGAAAATATTGATGTTTAGTTCGCTGACCATTTGTGAGCCCTGCTTTTATAATATTCGATGTAGAAAATATTTTAACTGCTGAGAATTAAACATGGGATTTTCTTTAAATCTACAAGCTCTTTCCTTAAATTAATATATTTTGAAAATGCGACGAAGAAATTCTAAAGAATTACGAAAAAATTGAATACGCACAAAAAGATAAAAAATGGAACAGTTGAAATCAGAATATGGAAGGTAATAAAAAGTAGTAAAATAAAGTAAAATAAAATGTGATGAATTTTAGAAAATTTCATAACTTTTAGAAAAGGATTCTGTGTTTGATTTCATTTTCTTTTCTATACTGAACATTTATACTAAGGGGAAAATGTATATCGGGAAAACATTTTTTATAAATTTTCGGGCAGGTTTGTAAAAAATTTCGATGGATAAATATTATGATGATTGTGACATTGGGAAGTAAAATTAACCTCGTTAACTTCAAGTAAAATATGTATTCTGCTTAGTAAGTTCATTATAATTATACAAAGAACATAATTCGTTTGAACAAGCCTAAAGATAACGAAGATGTAAATATTCAACAACTGTTATCGTGATTCAATTCGCTGATTGAATCAAAAAAGAAAAAACTATTATATAAATATGTTTTTTGTAATCATTCAAGGAGGAGTTACATGGTCCTATCATTTTCCAAAAAGAAAAATAACGAGTATTTTTTAAGTCAAAATCAACGTTTCTAAACATAACTAGCGTTCATGCAAGGAAAAGGGGAAATATTTATGCTATTAATAGTTATTGTTAGTATAAAAGCATGGTATGGAAATAAATATGTGACACTTTTATAAATGCTTAATATTTTTAAGTAAACGTAGAGTATTTTAAGTGCGAAAAAAAAAGCAATCCATGACTTTATTTTATAGAAAAGACTTTTATTGGTACAAAATAGGATATTTTTGCGCTATACAATACGTTGTGCAATGTTAATTTTTCCAATTTCAGATTTAAGTATAAATAAGATCTATGATTGTTTTTTTTGGAACATTTTTGCATTCCATTATCGCAAATAGTCACGCTATTATAAGTTAATTCACAATGGAAAAAAATCACAGTGACGTGCTCAGTTTATATGGTATCTTCGTCAGCTGATTCCTCATCGTTTTCACTGTGATTAGAAATGAAAAACTTGTCACCGCTGGCATCCGTTATTTTTCTATATCCGTTGTTGTCATTCATATTAAGAGTTTGTTCTAAAACCAGCTGTCTTTGCTAAGCCATTCTAAAAATATAATAATTATTTTATTTAAAAACTGTTTTAGAAAAGATATCAACGAAATAAGTACCTGCAAAATAATACGTGTTATACGTCTGTAAAGCACTCAACTCGTTTATTTTACTATTGTTACCTACCTTTATTTTATTACGGTATAAGTTCTGTATTTTTTGTTAAAATAAACACTGCTGGGTGGGGCTAGTTGAGCTCAAAGCAACTGGTATGCCTCCCCACCTGACTCAATCTGAATCTGAATCTGTCATTGAAATAATACGAAATGCGATAGTAGTGTATTGTATTTTGGTCATAATTTTTGGGGAAAAAAGTTAATAATTGTTGTGAACCAGTAATTTAGTATAATTAGGTGTTCTAAACTTTAAACCTTTTTTTGCCTTCGTTACATAACGGTATAACTTCTTGATTATATAAAAAGATACAGTTTCCGGAAAATTCTATCTATGGTGTCAAAATTAGGTGTCCATTTAAAAAAATTCATCGATTTTCTGAATTTAAATACAGGGACGAACTCCATTAACTGTTTGCAGGGCTAGTTATATTTGAAGCTATGATTGCAGTTTGCAGCGCTGCTATGCAGTGCTATCGAGCTTCCAGATTTTGGAGTGAAAACTAATTAGAAACGCTATTTATGCTTTAAAAGATACAGTTTCGTTGCGAAAAGTGAAGAGCGGAAAAATATTTACTCATGCGCAGAGATACAGTGAGACCCGTACTGAAATGACAGCGCCACTTCGCTTGTCTGGACTTGAAATCTGAAAGCGCGATAGCTCTGCATAAGCCATTAGACGGTTACATTTCAACGTAGAAAATTTACTCTTTTTAACATAATTTCCTTTTTCAATTATTTCCTCTTTTTATTTTTTTATTATTATTATTGCGTAGAAATGGAGCAGTTTTGTTGCTGCTATCTGTTGCGCTGCATGGCATACGCATTGTAAGTCACAAGGCCACCTTACCATAATAACAAGGCCTCGCATTCAGGAGAAAATCTATTGTTGAAATTGTCCCTATAGTTGCCAACTTATTATATGACTTTGTCTCATAAGTAACGCCACCTGGTGCATACAACTGCTAATAATCCATGCACAAATTCATAGGAAAATATGGAAAATATTTCAGTTTCTCACATTAGATGGCGCTACCAACGGGAAAATCATATGGTTTCTGACCACGTGTACTGCTGTCAAAGGAAATTTGGCGAATGACAAGCCTTGTTATTATGATAAGGTAACCTTGGTAAGTCTTTCCTGATTTCTAATACCGCTTCACCGTATGATGATAAAATGATTCAAATGTATAAAGGTATGGGTAATATGTATGGATAATAATCCATGAGCATATGTCGTGTAAGTCACTTATTACGATTTCGGTATACCAGTATTTTAGAACGGAAAATGCGACTTATTTTATCAGAGATATTTCATTAATTGAATAAGACCATGCAAACATTTCGAAAATAACGGTGGCCAACAATTTAGCTGTTACTAGAAATGTGACTCATGAAAATACCCGATTGTATTTCCAATCGTGTATAACCGTTTCAACTGTAGGGTTTGTTTATTTACGTAAAAAATTCATAAAAATATATAAACATTTGTGATTGAATAAAAGTGTTATATAACGTAAAAAAGTAAGAAACATCATGCGTTGAGCATAGATTATGAAGCAGTTTCCAACGCTTCATGAAATCTTTATAAAAACTTCGTTATTTAGGTAAATAAGGATATAAATCCAAATATGTATTCCAGTATTTTGAGCAGCCCTGTATTTGATCTGAGAGCTAATATACATACTATAGAACGGTAAAATTTAGTTTAGCAAAAAAATGCCTTGTAGCTTGAAATTTCTCTTTCAGCAATTTATACTAATAGATGGAAACATACTTGAATACTTTGTTCAGCTCTGTAGTTTGCCTCGTACTTTTATTTTACATCCGTGTTAAGCTAAAATTTATTTTAAAACACTCCTAAAATATCTGACATCACTTTGTGTGGCTTTGTATATCATTTTATCTATATTCTGCAAACATTTCTTAGTAAATTTAAAGCAGTTCAGCGTAAAAATGCATAATTTATTTAAGGACCACCTTTAAGTAATTTACGCTCATATAATCGTAAGCAGTAACGTTGGCGAACTCTTTTGGGTAGCCCTGTATATCAACTACAGCATTTATGCACATCATATAATGTGCATGATTTAATGAAACTTAAATGCGCATAACATACTTAAAATGCATTTTATCTATCATCGGATACATATGCAGTACTTCGGAAAGAATGTACTATTTGAAATCTTTTGTGTGTCCCTGTAAATGATATGTACATTATATTAGGGAAGGCAGTATGGTATAATTTATACTAAGCCTCATTGATATACATCAATTTTATTATACATAAAACAGTTTAATATATTTAAAACATGCCACATACAATTCCCCCTTTTACCATTATCTAATGGAATTCTTTTGTGTGGCCCTGTAATTGAATAATAGCTACATTTTCACCTCATATTTTATAGCATGCATATCTTAATGCACCTCGTAAAAGCATATGAATTTTAATATGTTTGACAGGGTATAACATCTTTAAAATTCCTTTGAAACGATTTTCCCCCATAGGCCGTAATGTAATGGGAAAATTTTGACTCTCTCTCTAGATAAACTAATCATGGTAGAAACTTCATTTTCAATAGGGTTCGTGCTAGAGTAAACGTCAATAACATCCTAAAATTTCATGGCAATCCGAGTATATTTACGTGAGTTAGAGCGCGGACAGACAGACGGACAGACAAACCGAATTCATAAGTACTTTCCATATAATCTATATAAACGTCCCCTATCATTTAAAAGCTATTGTAATGAAGATATTGTATAATTTAGGAATAAATTAAGTATAAAACAATTTAATTAAAAGCCTAGTGCATAATTTAACAAACATCGCCTTCATTAATTTAAACCTATGAATACATATTTCACGTTCAATTCTTCAAATAAACTCTGGGACGTTTACTAGAATTGTATATTGCATATTGAAATATAATGTGGAAATTTAATAAAAAGAATACTGCCCAGTTAAACTGATGGCATTGAGCTCACAGGCTACAAATACTAATTGCACATTAAAGCCTTATATTTTCAAGGGTTAATTCCGTTCGAAAAAAAAATTAAGAAGGGGAAACAGCTCTCCCCTTTCCTCTTTTTTTTATACTTAATCATTGAACCTCATATACTATCAAAGACATGCTTTATCATATAAAAAATCTATATCCAAAATTCAGAACAAATTAGATAATTCTTAATAAAAACCCATTTAGCATTTATATAATTTAAAAGGAGTTATCCCCCTCTTTTATACTTAACCATTAAACTTCCAAAACTATTCAGAGATTTGAACGAAATCTGACAATTCTGCTTGAAAAACCCATTTATATAAATTAAGGGGGGGGCATTAGAACCCCTGTTCCCCTTATTTATACTTATTCAATGAACACCTAATAACAGTCACGGAATCGCCTCATCAGAATGATCCTAATCTAAATTTTGAACGAAAATTAATTCTGCATGAAAATCCCATTTATATCAACTAACGGGGGGGGGCATTAGAGCCCCTGTTCCCCCTATTTATACTTATTCAATGAACACCTAATAACAGTCACGGAATCGCCTCATCAGAATGATCCTAATCTAAATTTTGAACGAAAACTTAATTCTGCATGAAAATCCCATTTATATCAACTAACGGGGGGGGGGCATTAGAACCCCTGTTCCCCCTATTTATACTTATTCAATGAACACCTAATAACAGTCACGGAATCGCCTCATCAGAATGATCCTAATCTAAATTTTGAACGAAAATTAATTCTGCATGAAAATCCCATTTATATCAACTAACGGGGGGGGGGGCATTAGAGCCCCTGTTCCCCCTATTTATACTTATTCAATGAACACCTAATAACAGTCACGGAATCGCCTCATCAGAATGATCCTAATCTAAATTTTGAACGAAAACTTAATTCTGCATGAAAATCCCATTTATATCAACTAACGGGGGGGGGCATTAGAACCCCTGTTCCCCCTATTTATACTTATTCAATGAACACCTAATAACAGTCACGGAATCGCCTCATCAGAATGATCCTAATCTAAATTTTGAACGAAAACTTAATTCTCAATTAAAATCCCATTTATATCAACTAACGGGGGGGGGGGCATTAGAACCCCTGTTTCCCCTATTTATACTTATTCAATGAACAACTAATAACAGTCACTGAATCGCCTCATCAGAATGATCCTAATCTAAATTTTGAACGAAAACTTAATTCTGCATGAAAATCCCATTTATATCAACTAACGGGGGGGGGCATTAGAACCCCTGTTCCCCCTATTTATACTTATTCAATGAACACCTAATAACAGCCACGGAATCGCCTCATCAGAATGATCCTAATCTAAATTTTGAACGAAAACTTAATTCTGCATGAAAATCCCATTTATATCAACTAACGGGGGGGGGATTAGAACCCCTGTTCCCCCTATTTATACTTATTCAATGAACACCTAATAACAGTCACGGAATCGCCTCATCAGAATGATCCTAATCTAAATTTTGAAAACTTAATTCTGCATGAAAATCCCATTTATATCAACTAACGGGGGGCATGAGCCCCCCGTTCCCCCTCTTATACATATCGAATGAACTCCAAAAACTAATCAGGGAAGCGCCTTATCAGGATATACCTATATACAAAATTTCAAGTGGATCCGATATTTTTATCATGAGTTATCGCGTTACGCACATACGCACATACATACAGAACGGACGGGCACATAAGCTCTCAGGCTATGATAGCCTGTGAGCTAATAAAAAGAATACTGCCCAGTTAAACTGATGGCATTGAGCTCACAGGCTACAAATACTAATTGCACATTAAAGCCTTATATTTTCAAGGGTTAATTCCGTTCGAAAAAAAAATTAAGAAGGGGAAACAGCTCTCCCCTTTCCTCTTTTTTTTATACTTAATCATTGAACCTCATATACTATCAAAGACATGCTTTATCATATAAAAAATCTATATCCAAAATTCAGAACAAATTAGATAATTCTTAATAAAAACCCATTTAGCATTTATATAATTTAAAAGGAGTTATCCCCCTCTTTTATACTTAACCATTAAACTTCCAAAACTATTCAGAGATTTGAACGAAATCTGACAATTCTGCTTGAAAAACCCATTTATATAAATTAAGGGGGGGGGGCATTAGAACCCCTGTTCCCCTTATTTATACTTATTCAATGAACACCTAATAACAGTCACGGAATCGCCTCATCAGAATGATCCTAATCTAAATTTTGAACGAAAATTAATTCTGCATGAAAATCCCATTTATATCAACTAACGGGGGGGGCATTAGAGCCCCTGTTCCCCCTATTTATACTTATTCAATGAACACCTAATAACAGTCACGGAATCGCCTCATCAGAATGATCCTAATCTAAATTTTGAACGAAAACTTAATTCTGCATGAAAATCCCATTTATATCAACTAACGGGGGGGGGGGCATTAGAACCCCTGTTCCCCCTATTTATACTTATTCAATGAACACCTAATAACAGTCACGGAATCGCCTCATCAGAATGATCCTAATCTAAATTTTGAACGAAAATTAATTCTGCATGAAAATCCCATTTATATCAACTAACGGGGGGGGGGCATTAGAGCCCCTGTTCCCCCTATTTATACTTATTCAATGAACACCTAAAAACAGTCACGGAATCGCCTCATCAGAATGATCCTAATCTAAATTTTGAACGAAAACTTAATTCTGCATGAAAATCCCATTTATATCAACTAACGGGGGGGGGGGGGCATTAGAACCCCTGTTCCCCCTATTTATACTTATTCAATGAACACCTAATAACAGTCACGGAATCGCCTCATCAGAATGATCCTAATCTAAATTTTGAACGAAAACTTAATTCTCAATTAAAATCCCATTTATATCAACTAACGGGGGGGGGCATTAGAACCCCTGTTCCCCCTATTTATACTTATTCAATGAACAACTAATAACAGTCACTGAATCGCCTCATCAGAATGATCCTAATCTAAATTTTGAACGAAAACTTAATTCTGCATGAAAATCCCATTTATATCAACTAACGGGGGGGGGCATTAGAACCCCTGTTCCCCCTATTTATACTTATTCAATGAACACCTAATAACAGCCACGGAATCGCCTCATCAGAATGATCCTAATCTAAATTTTGAACGAAAACTTAATTCTGCATGAAAATCCCATTTATATCAACTAACGGGGGGGGGATTAGAACCCCTGTTCCCCCTATTTATACTTATTCAATGAACACCTAATAACAGTCACGGAATCGCCTCATCAGAATGATCCTAATCTAAATTTTGAAAACTTAATTCTGCATGAAAATCCCATTTATATCAACTAACGGGGGGCATGAGCCCCCCGTTCCCCCTCTTATACATATCGAATGAACTCCAAAAACTAATCAGGGAAGCGCCTTATCAGGATATACCTATATACAAAATTTCAAGTGGATCCGATATTTTTATCATGAGTTATCGCGTTACGCACATACGCACATACATACAGAACGGACGGGCACATAAGCTCTCAGGCTATGATAGCCTGTGAGCTAAAAATCACATTTCAGTAAAACGGAATACATATAATACAGTAGATTTTAAATACATTGCGAAAGTTGCACCACTTTTATTACGCTTATAATTATGTTTGTAATTTTGGAGTTTGTGAAAATGAAGAAGTGTTTTATAAATTAAATTACAATATTGTAATTGATTTTAGGTAATAATAAATTTAGCAGTTCTTTCTGTATGATAATATTCATAAAGATTAAAATAATAATGGTGTTTTCATTATATAATAAACTTATTTGACATAATTTTTAAAACGTATTTACAGATAATATCGTCTAGTAAAAAATCACTCAAATATCACCAAACTTCGAAAAGAAGTGAATTGTAGAATTAAAACTTTCAATTTTAAACGACAACACCGTTTTAATACATATATATAAATATTAAAAAAAACTTTATATACAAAAAGAAACATTAATTGCTGAGAATTTAACATAAAGTTTTCGTTAAAGCCCATTTTTATAATCTAATACTGTTTCACAACTGTACGAAGGAATTCTAAACATTTAAGGAAAAAAGTAGAATATTCACAAAACGATGAACAGATGAAACAGAGAAACTCAGGATATGAAGTTTTTCATTTCCTTGTAAGGTAAAGTAAAAAATGAAAAATGCTATTTTTAAAAAATGTATAACTTTTGGGAGAGAGATGTGTTACATAATCTAATTTTAAGACTGTTTATTAAAAAGCAACAGCTGTTCCGGAAAAAGCACTTTTTATGATATTTTTCGTAGGGAAGTATTTCAAGTGTAAAAATATTTTAACGAATGCGGGAATTAGAAACAAAATTAACCTAAGTCTTTTTTATTGACTTTTACTTCAGCAACAATAACTATTTGTAGTTTTTTTTTAACTTTATAAGATATATATTTTTCTACGCTGTTAAAAAAAATGTCTCTACACTGTAAAAAAAAGTGTTGATCTACTAAAAAAAACTTAGTAATCTTAGTCGGTTACAAGAAAATCTGTAAGAATTACTAGAAAAAAGTTAGCAACGAATAGAGTTAATAATTTTATATTTTTAATAGCTATTACTAAAACTCACTTGGTGTGGCCTTGATAGCATAGTGGTTATAGTAACGGACTCCAGGCTAAAAGGTCCCGGGTTCGATACTGGCCACTGCCAAATACGCCCCGAATGTATGCAGTGTAAGTACTCGTTAATAAAGGGATTATGAATATCCTGACGGAGCCGTAGCTATGTTTGGTGCTGCCATCTATTGCGGTTTTGACGAAAATCTTCCGCTCCAGAAGTCTGGATGCAGCTCGAAGGAAGCCCCTGCCCTTCGAGCCCACGTAGTGGTTATTAAAAATAATTTTGGAGCTATTACTAAAATTTGCTTGGTGGCTCATACTAAAAATTTTTAAGTTAGTTATACAAAAAATTCTTTGGTTCAGTTTACAAAAGAAATGCTTGTTTCGCTTGCAAAAAAAAGTTTGTAATGGTTACTAAGTAATTCTGTGGAATACAAATTTACTAAAAAATTTTTAGTAACCTCTTGATTTTTTTTTACAGAGTATTTTAAACAAAATTTTGGTACTTAGTAGCTGCTACCATAAGATAGTGAAATATCTTACCAACATTTGGAGTTTTTCCTGTTTCAACCTTATTCTAACTATTGAATCTATGCTGCAACAGGAGCTCCAAATATTGGTTCAAGATTTCACGATCTTACAGTGGCAGCTACTGGGCCCCAAAATTTGGTTCAAACTAGAACAAGATTTTTAACAGTGTAGATTACAGCAATAATTGCAATAGAACTAACTGATTCAACATAAAATACTATTTATAAAGAGAAAAAAAAAATAATATTTATTATTTTGAAAGTATATTTCCAGCTTTACTTTCAAACTGAAATGTATTTTATCTCATCTTAGAATAGTCAAGAGAAACAGTTTTCTATCTATTTGAAAACATCTGACGTTTTTATTTGATCAAAGCCCTTTCGAATGTGAATCAGAAATACGTTTCGGAATTGTGGTGCCCAAATATATTTTAATGGCAATATATAATAAGAAAATACATGCATATTACTGATACAAAATTCTATCGAATTTTTTCTACCTTTTCCCAATTTAAACTACGATTTTATTTTAATGGGTTTAATTTTAAAATGACGTAGAAAAAATCGAACATAGTTGATTATTTCCATTTTAAAACTTACAGAAAAGATTTCTGTAAAGATGTTTTAAAAACTCCTTTACCTATTCATCTGTAATCAGTCCTAAATAGATTTAAGTATTTTGCGCTTTACTTCTTATTCATAATGAGAGATTAATGTTAATCGAAATACTTATATATTTTTATGTTTTAATAGATATTTTATGGAAGAGTAAAAGTAGGGTGATAAAAATATCCATGTCTGCTTAAAGTGAAGCGGTGCCGAAGCCAAAATTTAATACCACCAATGACAGAGTCGTATGTTTATCATTATGTTTATATTACAGTCAAACGTACGAAAACACTTAAGGTCCACGCACATAGCACTAACTTCTTGCGCTATCTTTGATCTTTCGTGTCAGCGCTTTGATCTAAAACTGCTTTTTCAGTGTACTGAATCCGAACTTCAAGAGAAGAATCTAACGCGAAATCAGTTGACAGCTTTACGACTGAAGATTGGGTAGATAAAAGTTCCCCTTCTTTTGTCAGTTTGGTAGTGTCAGTGCCTTAAAAATCATTTAAAGAGATTTTACCCTTGTTTCGTTCGGAAACAAAGATTGATTGATTGCTCTTTTAGTGTAATAAAAACCAGTGCTGTTCGCTCGCAGCCTTAGGACCAGGAGTAAAAACATAATGATAAACCTACAATCAATCACTGTTTGTATAAATTTTTGGCTTATGCCACTTTACATCCAACAGACATGGATCATTAAACCCACCTATTTCTACTCTTCTACACTGTAAAAAAAAATTCAAGAGGTTACTAAAAATTTCTTAGTAAATTTGTACTATTCCACAGAATTTTTTAGTAACCATTACAAACTTTTTTTTGCAAGTGAAACAGGCATTTCTTTTGTAAACTGAACAAAAGAATTTTTTGTATAACCTACTTAAAAATTTTTAGTATGAGCCACCAAGCAAATTTTAGTAATAACTCCAAAATTATTTTTAATAACCATCACCTGCACTCGAAGGGCAGGTGCTTCCTTCGAGCTACATCCAGACTTCTGAAGCGGAAGATTTTCGGCAAAACCGCAATAGAGGGCACCACCAAACATTTCTACCTGCTCCGACAGGATTTTCATAATCCCTTTATTAACGAGACATTCGGGGCGTATTTGGGGGTGGCAAGTTTCGAACCCGTGACCTTTCAGCCTGGAGTCCGTTACTATAACCACTATGCTATCAAGGCCACACCAACTGAGTTTTAGTAAGAGCTATTAAAAATATAAAACTATTAACTCTTATTCGTTGCTAACTTTTTTCTAGTAATTCTTACAGATTTTTTTGTAACCGACTAAGATTACTAAAATTTTTTTAGTAATTACAAGGATCACTAAAGTTTTTTTTGTAGATCGACCCTTTTTTTTACAGTGTACAAAAGAAAGTTTTTTTCTTCTTGAGCCAGATATCTTAGGTTTTTGTACTGTCGGTGTTGGTGCTATAATAAATATCGCAATCAATAATTTAAACAATTAAATCTTTGCATATTCCACATTCAAACAAGCACTGCTGACAATGTACTAGAATTATACTTTCCATATCCGAATATAATGTGAACATTTAAAATTCACCTTTCAGTAAAACGTAATATATATACAGTTACTTTTACGTGTATTGTGAAAGTTACACAATTTTTATTAGGTTGATAATTATCTTTTATATTGGAGCTTATGAAATTGAAGAAATTATTGGGAGAATTCATTTTAAATACTTATAAAAGCAGCATTACTTTCCTTATGATGTTGTTTATCAAAAGTGAAATAATAATTGTGTTTTTGTTATATAATAAACTTACCAGACTTAATTAAAGAAAAAGCTATTTACAGATAATATCGACACCTAATAAATCTTTCACATAATCTTATAACGTAGAAGAAAGCTCTATTGTTGGATTAAAATTTAAAATTCTAAACAAAAACGGTATTTGAAAAACGAGTCGTTGGGGGCCACCGTAATATTAACCCATCATGGACATGCATAGTATAAAATATGAAATAAATTAAGTAACACTGAATTGCGTAAAAGAAGCATCCTTATACAAAACTCCAAAAATGTTAATAATATTAAATAACAGTTTACTGCATTGGATTAAGCGTTCATTTCCATTTAAAATATATCTTTGAATTGAAATTTCAATGAAATACAAAGTCATCAAATATCAAAGAGTGTGAAAAACATGACTACAAATATCTAGACAACTAATTATCCGATCTACTTAATTATTTATACAAAATAAATTTAATTTTTTTTTCATTGTCTTCCATATTCACTCCTTTTAAAAGAAAAAAAAAACGAAAATTATTATGTATTTTTTATTACAATGGTTATTACGAGTTTCCGAAAAAAAAAATAGTTTCGGATTATAGAGGCTACTAAAACTCAATAGGCTTCGTTCCATTCCCACATACTACGTACATACCAAATTTCAAGTCTCTATCTCAGTTTGTTCGGAAGATTGTTCGCAAACACATACACAGGCATACAGACGGACGGCAATTTTTTAAATATAAAAATATGTTTTTTGGAATTTCCAGTGTCTGAAATATTTTTTTTCGATTTTCAAAATGATTGCAAGAATTGTCTTATGATACGTATGATGGGTAAGTAATCTATATATTTTTAGAGAATATTATAAAATATACATTTTAACTGCTGAGAATTTAACATAAAGTTTTTTTTCTTTTTTTTTTTTTAATTACAAATTCGAAGTGCTATTTTGACATTTGACGAAGGAATTCTTGGCGCGACTGAGTTTTAACCCCCTTCTTGGCGCGATTTCAAAATATAGCCACATTGGCGCGATTTCAAAATATAGCCACATTGGCGCGCTTTTGCGTTTTATCTCCCGGAGTTTAACTCCAGGAGTCAACCAAGCAAAAGAGCGCAATTTAAAGTGGCGATAATAGAAATAAATCAAAAATACATGTTTTAAAACATACAAATAAAAAAAAATTGTGAAATATCACACATAAATAAAAAACAAATAATCCACTTACCGACAAAGTGGGTTTTTAACGGAGTTTGGGAGATCGCGACATTAAAAATAAAGCAGAAATACATATATTAATGCGGAATCTTAAAATATTGCAAAAATTAGGATGTAAAAAGCATGCATATTGCGAAAAATAAAAAAAATTATCTCATTTACTTAGAAAATTATTTCATAAAATTTAAGAATTTAATTTTGGATGTCCATAAACAAAAATTTAGTTTACAAAGCTTTTAGAAGAAAAAAATATTCTTTCTTAACATTAAAACCATTAAAGAAAATTGTAATGCTCACTCGATGAACTCTCTTCGTAATCCAACGGTTTAACATCTTCAGACCCGAGGTGCACATTTGTGTACCTTTGTTTTCAACTGCGTATCTCACTTAATATTTGAAATTATTTTATAGAGACTAGAAGTTGGTATTTGTGTATGTTACCGTATTCTACTTTCACCTACAGATGGCGCTAGTAGTCTTAATTCATATGATTTTGCAGGAAATAAATTTGCAATGGCGGCAAATACAAGACTTTCGAAAAAGTAAGTAAATTTTTATAACTAGAAAAATAATATTTCTCCTCGATAATTTTTAAGATTACTTATAAACACTTCAGAAATGCATACATCATTTAAATGTTTTATCTGGATCATAATATCTATTTAAATTTGTCGCAATTTTTAAGGTGCCCATATGTGCACCTCCGGCTTTAATTCCGTATTTTTGGAAAGAAACCAACTCACTGCAAAATTTTTGTTGAATGGTATCTAAATGCTGCAGTGCTAGTGTTGTTGAATAATTAAAAAATTACATTTAATTATAAATAAGAGGTCATTTTGTTGATGTTTTAAATTAAACACTAGTCTCTAAAAATCATAATTAATATATAAGAGTAAATAAACTGGTGTGGCCAACCCATGACTTTCCCTAGTGAAACGATTCCTAGCCGGTTAATTATTATTTTCGTTTTATTTATTTTTTTTGGGGTGGGGGGGGTGAAACTTTTCCACAGACAAATTTATACATGGAGATAGTATAGTATCAAACAAATTAAAATCATAAAAATAACAAATAACAAATTAAATACAATCTGGTACATTGAATGTTTAAATGCAACATTTTGAATATTATATGCTTCATTAAAACTAATTTTATAGAGATGAACAAAATGCTCAATGAAGATCATAACAAAATATTAATAAGTTTTAGAGATGAGAAGAAATGTATTTTAAGCTCCCTTAGACTCTAATGGCAATAAAAAAATGAAAATTGAAGAACTATGAAACATTTACATTGAACACCAGAAAAATACATAGGGTTCTTGTGATTGAAATAAAAACAATGCTACTAAATTTAGTCGAAAACGTCTTATATCTTTGGCACATATCAGATGCATAGACACACACACACATACAGACATCAACGTAAAATCAATGGATTCGCCTTCAGGGATATCTAAAACGTATAAATCCATCAGAAACAAAAGTCTAATTTTTGCACGATTACAATACTATCTACCATTTATATTGGGAAAGTAATAAATACAATTTTATTTATTTTTAGAATATTTATCTTTGAATCAGATTGAATATATTATCAATGAAAGTGATGACAAGTTATCAGATGATTTAAGTGACGATGAAGACTTCGAAGAACAGTTAATTGGTGAGCCTTCTGACAATGAAAATTTAGAGGATACGGATATAACCACTGAGGATATTGCTCCAGTTCCTATCCAGGATCCACGTGAAAATAAAATTGAGCCTAAAAGACCTTTGTTATGGAAAGCTGAAAAGTAAGCACATTTTTTAAAATTTATGCTGTAGCAAACTAGAATAATAAGTCTTTTCGGAAATATCTTTTTTTTTTCTTTTTTTAGAATGTCATTCAGAGGACCACTGATTGATGAGGATGATTTAGAAGCAGATAACAATGTCTTAAATCCTTTTGAATCATTTCTAGAAGATTTTTGGGGAAAAGTTTCACATGAAACTAATTTATATTCCGTTCAAACACGAAACCACCGCTCAGTAAATACAATTAAATATGAAATTATGAAATTCGCAGGCATACACATACTCATGGGAACTTTAAAATATCCCCAAGCACGGCTCTCCAGGCAAAAACACATGTCAATACCGATAATTGCAGCTACTATGTCACGTGATCGATTTTTTGAAATTAGAAAATTTCTTCATTTTGCAGATAATTCAGTTGATCATTCAGCCGATGACAAATTATGGAAAGTCAATCTAATTTTGAATGCAGTTAAAAATAAATGTCTGTCCTTGCCACGGCCAAAACATTTATCAGTAGATGAACAGATGATCCCATTTCCTGAACGTTGTGGATTTAGGCAGTATGTGCCATTAAACCTAATCCGTTAGGATTAAAAAACTTTGTTTTATCGGCCAGAGATGGCCTTGCCCTTGACTTCCAAATATATCATGGTGAAGGAACTGTTCCAGCTGATGATTTAAAAGAACTCGGATTAGGTGGAGCCATTGTCAAATTACTTTCCAAAAGTATACCAAAAGACAATACACGGGTGATTTACACGGACCGTTTTTTTACTACAGTAAAACCTCCATAACTGACACTCCCGAATAGCGGACACCTCTATTTAACGGACAGTTTTCCAATCCCCACTCCCAAAACCTAAACTTTTGTTTATTTAACCTCTGAATAACGGACATTCCAAATAGCGGACACTATTTTCGGTGATAAAGGATGAAAAAGTATTTTTTAACAAGAAAAAAAAATGAAAAAAAGTCTCTAAATTTATCACGGTAATGTGTCAATTTCGTGATCACAGATAAATGTAGAGCATAGGCTGAGAAAATTTCTCCTTCACGTTCATTGTTGAATTCAAAGAGTTGCCAGGGAGATACAGCTCCTGGAGCATTCATATGTCTATGTCCCCCTCTAGAATATTTTATGATTTAATGTTTTTAAGGGTGTCTTCCAATCAAAACCGCTTATTTTCAGATTTATCTTTAAATTCATTTTTGAACTCAAATGCACTAAACTTTCAAAATCCCTTATTTAGAAACTACATAACGTGCCGTGTTTGTCAATTTTTTGGTAAATGTAGAAAATATTGCAAAAAATGCTGTCAAAGTTGCCAATTTGAATAGAAATTTTTGAACCTGGAGATTTGGGAACGAAAAAATGATTGAACTGAGAAAATAATTGTTAATAAATCAAAATTCTTATTGATTCAGCGAAAAATTATTTCACACGGCCTCTTCAGACTTGCCAAGTTCTGAAAGCTAAAAATCAGGAGATTTTGTTTCAGAAATCAGGAGATATTTTTGTCTATGAAAATTTAAGAATTTAATCATATAATGTTTTCACGTCTTTTTAATTTGACTAAATATTATAATAAAAGGGGGTATTTTGTTACTCATAAACTTGTGTAAAAGCTATAGTAAAGATCATAAGTAAGTCTTAATCGAGACAAGTTATTGATAATGCAGCAGATGATCACAATAACAGTAACAAATCTTAAAGATTCATCATTTATAATGAATCCTAATGTAGTTTATCGCATAAAATACTACTGATCAATCATACTAAAGAACAATTATGCTTGTACTAGAGTTTTCGTCACTGAATCACAACATATTTTGTTGTAAAATAACAGAATATTTTAAAAATATGAAAAATCAGGAGAAATATGTCAAAAATCAGGAGTATGGAGAAACATCTGAAAATCAGGAGTCTCCTGCCGAAATCAGGAGACTTGGCAAGTCTGCCTCTTATACATCATTTCAACAATGTTTCATGTTTCTACTTTTAAAAATGAGTCTGAAAATGTATCAGAAAATTTTGAGTTGTTGAAGGTGAAAAATCATTTTTTCGAATACACCCTTAATGATCAAAAAGTGTAATCCCTATCCCCGCTCGGAACTCTATTATGACCAATAACATCACATTGAAAAACAAATTGCACGTACTCGCAAGCAAAAGTAAAATTTTGTATTTTTTTTTTTAATAAGAATGTAATAAACAGCAGTTAAAAGATTGCACAATTTTATTTAAGTTTTATTGCTCAAAAATAATTTTAATTTCTCATTAATCATATAACAGAGGTTTTAAAACATATAAAAGTCAGTTAATGAAATATTTAGCATTTCTTATCGATTTTTGTATCTCTGAGGTTTTCCCAATAGCGGACACCTCCGAATAGCGGACAATTTCTGCGTTCCCGAGGTGTCCGTTATTTAGAGGTTTTACTGTAGTATAAAATGTGCCAACTTTTTATTGAGGAACAATATCTACCAAACTGGAACGATTATGAGCAACAGACTTGGAGCAGCAGGTAAAAAATTAAGAATGATCGAGATTTGCAACATGGAGAATGGGATGAGAGTGTAAGGGAAGGAAAGGATATGTGCATAGTAAAATGGAAAGATAATAAATGTGTAACTTTACTTTCAACTTGTATAGGTAGTGATCCCGTGAGCAGTTGTGTTAGGTGGTCTAAAGATCAAAACTGTAAAATTAATGTAACACAACCTGCAATTGTGAACGCATACAGTATGTGTATGAGTGGTACAGATTTAAGCGATAGGTTTTTAACCTACTACCGTTGTGCAATTCACACAAAAAAGTGGCCAAGAAGAGTTTTTGTACATTTTATAGATTTGGTTGTTTCCAATTGTTGGATAATGTCCATCAGAAATTGCAGAGAAGGTGAAGTTCCTCGAAAAGACAGATTCTCTCTCTTACAGTCTCGTTTAGAGATTGCACAAGTACTGATGAAATATAAGGGCAAAGTAAGTGAAGCACGACGACCAGGGAGACCACGCAAAGTAACTGATTCTGAAGACGAGTCCGAAAGCAAACCACACTAAAAACAACGTAAGGTTGTTCAGCAGCCAATATCTGATATTAGATACGACAAGATTGGACATTTTCCTCGGTCAACAAATGATAAATTTGCTTCAAAATGTAGGTATGAAGGTTGCAAATCAAAAACAAGAGTTATTTGCACGAAGTGCAATATATACCTCTGTATCCAAAAAAATAATTGTTTCGAAAAGTACCATGTAAAATAAGTGTATGATATATGTATATATCAAAAGTCCACCAAATTCTTTGTTTAAAGAAATTAGAAAAAAAAAATTTCTTTGTAGTAAAAACCAAAGGTACACATACATGTACCTGCTAGTAAATACAAACTAACAATGATTGTTTATTTTTATAGCAAAATTATGTTTCTTTACGTACAAATAAATGAAACAAATTGTGAAATAATTTTTTTATGATGGTTTAAAATGTATCAGGTCTGAAGAGGTTAATAAGACACCAGAATTTTAATTAATTTCAAGGCGCGAGAATTAAAATTCTGATGTTTCATCTCTCTCGTCCAATAAGAAAGCTAGAAAAAAGAACGAACAGAGCATGCGCAAGCTTCCGCAAACAGAGGAGAAAAACTCGCTTCTTCACGGAGGGTTGCCAAGAAGAGCGATACCTAAAAGTAAAGGAAAACAAGGCGTGACACAGTCATCGCGAAGCAGAGAAAACGCCGCCAAGATGTGGATAAAAACTCAGGGTTTACCCGAATTCTTAAGATTTAAGAAAAAGTCGAATATTCGCAAAACGACAAAAATGGAAGAGAAACTTAGAATACAAAGTGTTTTCATTTCCTTGTAAGGTAAAGAAAAAAAGGAATTGTGTTAAAAATTCCCTTTTTTCTTTACCTTACAAAGAAATACATAAGTACATACATAAGTATATAATTTAATAAATAAGTACATAATTTTTCTGAGAGAAATATGTTACGCCTTCTAATTTAAACCCTGTTTAATAAAAAGCAAAAGGTGATTTGAAAAAAATCCACTTCTTTATCAAATTTCTGCAGCGGTTTATTTAAAAAAATTAAAATATTCATGCGTTAAAATATATTAACAAATGTGACTATGAGGGACAAAATTAACTTAAATAATATCTATTTAATTTAATTTGAGCAATGATTTAAAAAATCATTGTATCAATAAATATATATAATTTTATTAATTTACTTTATATTATATTTTGTTTTTGTTTTTTTATTTCGGTAAAATAGTAATTGCAATAGAATGAACACATTCAACATAAAATATAATTTAACAAGAGAAAAAATTAAGTATTTATTATTTTGAAAGTAGATTTCTAATCTTTATTTTCGAATTGAAATTCATTTTACCTCATGTTATTAAACAAGAGAAAAACCGTTTTCTTTCTTGCTGAAAATAGATGATGGTTTAATATATAAGGTATATTTAGTGTATATTTTGACTATTCACATTTTTAATCAAAATTAAATCATATATTTTTTTTTTTATCATTTTAGTGGTTTTTTTATCAACACTTATTTTATCAACTAGTCACGTTTCTTGTATTCGCTGTATCAGTTATCTAACAAATCAGATTCAATTTCTAATGTTACTATTGTTCAACGAGTTTCTGTAGCTTTCATATCTGGGTACAGAAAATATACATAAAAGTTATTATACAATCTTCTTTAGCACTTTCAATCTTTAGAAATATCCTAATGTAGAAATTTATTTAAAATTTGATATTTAAATATGCATCCCAATTATTATTCCCAAAATAAAATATTATTTCAATTCTAAATAAAATTTTTCTTAAAAACTTATTTATTTGCAATGTTACTAGAAAGTTGAGAAGTAAAATTGTATAAACGGCACGCAGTCTTTTTTGAAAATGGAAACTGTTCTCATGGAAATAATATATTTTTTGAAATATGACAAAGAAATTTCACCGAATGTGAAAAAACAAATTCTCACGAAAATTTAAAATGTCACAGAGAGAAATTCGAATATGTAAGGTTTTTGTTCACTTGTAAGGTACAGTAAAATAAAGAATATTTTCGGAGAATTCATAACATGTGGAAGAGGATTCTGTACTCTTATTTCATTTTCTTTTCGATATTTGAATTTAAAAGCCGCTTTCTAAAGAGCAAAAGGTATTGGAAGAAGGAAAATACAATCTAAAATGTTTTGAAACAAAATTAAAGAAAATTTATAAGAGAAGCAACGATTTAAAAAGCAACGATTCTAATAAAAATAACGTTGTGGTTTTAATCTGGTTGAAATTCATTATGGTAATCTTAATACTTTATTTCTGGCAAACTTGGTATGCAGCAAGTAACGTTCATAAAATTTTGCTTTGTTTTAACTGTAATAAAAATTATCTGATAGAAATTTGTTTTCGGTTCTCAATGGGTTTACACAATTTAGGGGTTAGACATACCGAAAAACACGATTGTACAAAATATCGGTCTTCACGTGAATAGGTTCAGATGACTCAAAAAACACATTTCTATAAAGTAAAGGGAGAGGCATTAATCCCTCGTTCCTCCTCTTTACAATTGTCAGATGAACACCCAATACTAATCATGAAGGCACCTCATCAGAAAGATCCTATATTTAAATTTTGAACGAAAACTGATAATTCTGAATGAAAAACCCTTTAGTTAAATTAAGGGAGGTGCATTAGTCCCGATTCCTCCTCTAATATTTTTCGAATGAACTTCCAAAACTAATAGGGAAGCACATTATCAGAATATACCTATATCCAAAATTTTAAGTGAATCGGGTATTTTTAAAATGACTCATCACGTTACGTGCGTACATATGTGCGCACATACATGCAGAACGGGTTGGGAACATAAGCTCTCAGGCCTTATTAGCCTGTGAGCTAAAAACCGCTATCTCAGCTTTCGGGAAAAATACATTTTCAACATGTATCAACTGGTTTACAATTTTATTACCTATGAATGTGTAACAGAACGACTGGAGTTTGTTCAGTGCCTTTTTAAATATCTATTGACCTATTAATCGCCCTATAAAACACTTTGTAGGTAACAGGAATACAATCAATGAAATTCAATGTACATTAAGCAGTATGCATTTTAGATTAAAATGCATAAAATATCAAGTTGTGTTACACTATTTCTTTCAAATATTTAATTATAGGAATTACATGCATAGCTTTATCGAAGTAATACTGATATTTTTAAACCTTTTTTAAAGTAATAAAAAAGTATGTTCAGAAGAAATGATATTTAATGCATTTGTTTTTACTTTTCATATTTTTACGTTCAGTTATACTTTAATTTTCTAATTAATGTAAAAGAACTGTTACACGTTGTTTGTTTACTGCGGCCTTTGATTTTTAAATAAATTAATTTTACAAGAAGGAAAATATTTATACTTCCATTTGTCTTGAAATCACATTTTTTTTTCTTTAAATATAAAAAAAATCTCTACATTAAATTTATAACAGTTACATTTTACTACTATTATTAAGTTTTTAACGCAGTTGTATTTTTCATTGTTCAAAAATTATTTTCTTACATTTGTTTTTCCGGAGGGTGTGAATTCATTTAACTTAATGCAAAAGTTTTGACTTTATTTATTTCACGTTATCTTTCTTTTGAAATAGAAAATGTTTTCCTTCTCTTTTTTATATATGAAAGCCCAAAAAATAATTCATTCATAAGTAACAATTCAAATATAAATGTGAAGATATTTAATAAGTTAAAACTGTATGCATATTTTTTCCTTACAATTTTAGCATTTTCCTTAGTATTAAATTAGAATTTTGTACTTATCCAGAGATTTAAAAATATATTTCGTTACAAATACTACATGAAATAAGACACAATAATTGAATTTTAATTTTATCGTGCATTGAAAACAAAAATGTTTCAGGTTGCTATTTAACAAAACAGTTTTGTGTATAATTGTAAAATGAAGCATTGTTTAAGAAATGTGTGAAAATTGATTTTATTAAATATGTATACATATATGTGCATATAATATTGTCAATACCAATAAATATAATTCTCTCTTTATTTGCAATAATATATTAAAATTACATGCTCTTTCAGAATATTAAAAAAGAATTTAATTATTGAATTTATCTTAATATTAGGAAAATTATTGTATATCAGAAATAAACCTGATCTCATAGCTTGTATAGCAATTACAAGGTCTTCTGTTAGAGTACTTGAACCTTCTATATTTCTTTTTGAGAAATCATTTTGGTCATTAGTAAGAATATTTCTATCACTAATGTAATATCTTAGAAAAAATATGATTCAATAAAGCACATCAATAATTATTACCTTTAGAAATCCATGTGTATATCTTTTTTCGTTATTTCTTCAGTATATGTTACTTCTTCATTTGCTACTATTGTTGAAAAATCACTTTTTAAACTATAGGCTATAAATGAAGCCACAAAAACATTAATCATAAACAGTTCATTCAACGAGAAAAAATAATTTAATTTATTATTTCTTGTCAAAAAACATTTGGTGTCATTGGTTAAATACTGTTTTCTGCTGAATTAATGAATTAATTACATTTATAATAATTAAAAGTATAAGAAAGTAAGTATTTTGTTTTGATATGCAAAACACATGTAGATTCCACCGAATGAACGGCTGCTTATTTATTGGATTTCTAGCATTTGCCTAACAAGCTAGTAAACACCCTATTCTTGAATTGTATATATTCTACAACAAATGAAACAATTAGAAAAATCGCAATAATATGTATTTATAAAGTATGTACCGTAAAGTTAGTGCATAATGCAAAGAAAAACAATGAATTCATACAAGCGCATGAAATGACCTAATAATTACCTCATTATATCTTAATAGAAACAGTATATATGTTCTGCAGGCATGAAAGAAATAGAGCATGTTCTCAATATAAAGTAATATGATCAATCAGAAATGCAACAACATCAGAATGAATATAATTAAGAATAATATCGTTACCCCTACATTGGGCAGGTTTTCAAACATTTGTCTATTAAAATATTTACTAATTGTTCATTCACTGGAGGCTGTTCAACATGCTGATCGGATTACACTATGATTATAGATTTCTTTCAAGGGATTCTTGTTGATTTTCCCCAATAAGATGAAACCATTTCGAATACTGGTAAGGGTATCGCTTAATCATAATTTACGGTTTAATTTTAATGCCTAAAAATTAGCTGAAAGATTTTTGTATAAGTACCCTAGTAGCCAATATTGGTCCAACGTTGCGCCAATATTTCATTTATCGGAAATATTGCCAATAAAACGCCAATATTGCTCCAAAATTGGGATGTTTACATTTTGCCCTTATTTAGCCAATATTCGCAACCAATATTATGTCAATATTAAATTCCAATATTTAACCAATATTGGAATTTTATTGGCAATATTTCCAATGAAACCCCAATATTCGCATAATATTGGCTGAGAATATTGGCTAAATAAGGGCAAAATGTAAACATATCAATAATGGAGCAATATTTCATGCCAATATTGTGCCAATGTGCCAATATTGCTCCACGATATAGCCAATATTGGTCCAATATTGTTTGGCTACTGGGGTAGGAAAAGGCACTTTCTATTAGCTATCAGAAATAAGTATGTTATTTCTTTTTCAACATTTTCTAAAAGCATTATTATTTCATTCGTTTTAAATTACTGGTTCACACAACGGTCAATTAAGTAAATAAATATTATTAAAGTAAATACTTCATATAAGTTTCAAACGAACTTTATAAAAAATTCAAGGTTTTTTGAATATTTTCATCTTATTGTGATGAAAATAAACTATTAATTTAAAAGGGAAAGACATGTTATATAATGCATTTTAATATACATTTGTGTACATATTTTTAAATAATTTATATTTTTTTCGCATATTTAAATGAATTTAACGAAACTAATAGACGCCGTGATATTTTAATTATGTTTAATCTTTTTTTATTCTTATTTGAAATATTTGTTCTATTTAATTATTGAAAATTTTGAAATTCTTTTTTCTATTACATGCTTGAATTGTGAGATTAAAAGCTCAGTTGAAATATATGTTTATTTAAAAAAAAATAATATATCTTTGATGCCTTAAGGACAATATTTAAAAGTAAATTTGCATTTAAATTGTAAGATTCCAAAAGAGAAAAATCCCGTTTAATGATATTAATGAAAATAAAAGAGACACAGCTGTCGGAACTTTTCAACATAATATCAATATATGAAGGTTCATTTTAATGAAATAAAATATTAGGTAATTTCTTTTTATTCTTGACAAAGCTACACAAATATTCACTTAGCTTCGATGGAGTATAAATGTATTTATCTATAGAAAAAGAATATTTTGAATGATTGAATTTTAATTGACTCATTTTTTTTAAGTACAGCATACTTATACTTTATAAACTTAATATTTTACTTATACTTTTAAACTTTAATGTCATTATTACGAAACAGGTTATACTATATTGGATATCTTGAAAATTCTAATGTTGATCTTAAAAATATTAGTTTTAGAAGCTGTTTATTTAAATTATATTGTTAATTGCATTGTTATAATTGTTCTCGGCACTCTTTAGTTTGTGACAAATTTCGAAAATCTAGTATTTCAAAGTTTTAAGCTATTGCATAGCTTTTATCGCGGGCTTTGAGCGCGGCGACCGAATCCAAAATTTCCGTAACGAGAAATATCCTAACACATCCGTAACGAAAAAACCTAACACTCGGCTAACGTCGTTTCAGCTCGGCAGACTTCGGCATGGTATCATTCGGAAGACTTCGGCAGACATTGACGCGGTATTTTTCAGATATTTAGAGGATATCAAGTCTCAAACTTATATTTCTTATTTCAATTACTATAAATCTGTAGTTTCAATAATAAAAATTCCTGATAGAATGAGTATAGAAAAGAATCGTCTTAAGATAAAACAAGGTAGGATAATGTAGCTTTTGGTGATTGGACACCCGCCAAATGGTGAGGATCGAAAAATTTAAAATGCTTATAACTCGCGATCTAATTTTCGTAGCGAGGCCAAATTTTGTTTGATAATTTATTATAAGAGAGTGTTAATTTTTGGTGACAGGAGACCCCCACGGTGAGGGTCGAAAAAGTTAAAATGCTTATAACTCGCGGTCTAATTTTCGTAGTGCGGCCAAATTTTGTTCGGTAATTTATTATGAGACAGTGTTAATTTTTGGTGACAGGAGACCCCCCCCCCCCCATGGTGAGGATCGAAAAATTTAAAATGCGTATAACTCGCGATCTAATTTTCGTAGCGCGGCCAAATTTTGTTTGGTAATTTATTATGAGACTGTGGTAATTTTTGGTGACAGGAAATCCCCAATGGTGAGGGTCGAAAAATTTAAAGTGTTTATAACTCGCGATCTAATTTTCGTAGCTCGGCTAAAATTTGTTTGATGATTTATTATGAGACAGTGTTAATTTTTGTGACAGGAAACCCCCACGGTGAGGGTCGAAAAATTTAAAATGCTTATAACTGGCGATCTACTTTTTGTAGTGCGGCCAAATTTTGTTTTGTAATTTACTATGAGACAGTGTTACTTTTGGTGACAAGAGACCCCCCCACTGTGAGGGTCCAAAAATTTAAAATGCTTATAACTCGCGATCTAATTTTCGTAGCGCGGCCAAATTTTGTTTGAAAATTTATTATGAGACAGTGTTACTTTTGGTGACAGGTGATCCTCCACGTTGAGGTTCGAAAAATTTAAAATGCTTATAACTGGCGATCTACTTTTCGTAGTGCGGCCAAATTTTGTTTGGTAATTTACTATGAGGCAGTGTTACTTTTGGTGACAGGAGACCCCTCACTGTGAGGGTCGAAAAATTTAAAATGCTTATAACTCGCGATCTAATTTTCGTAGCGCGGCCATATTTTGTTTGGTAATTTATTATGTGACAATTTTAATTTTTGGTGACAGGAGACCCCCCACTGTGAGGGTCGAAAAATTTAAAATGCTTATAGCTCGCGATCTAACTTTCGTAGCGCGGCCATATTTTGTTTGGTAATTTATTATGAGACAGTGTTAATTTTTGGTGACAGGAGACCCCCCACGGTGAGGGTCGAAAAATTTAAAATGCTTATAACTCGCGATCTAACTTTCGTATCGCGGCCAAATATTGTTTGGTAATTTATTATGAGAGAGTGTTAATTTTTGGTGACAGGAGACCCCCCACGGTGAGGGTCGAAAAATTTAAAATTTTTATAACTCGAGATCAATTTTCGCAGCGCGGCCATATTTTCTTTGGTAATTTATTATGAGAGAGTGTTAATTTTTGGTGACAGGAGACCCCCCACGGTGAGGGTCGAAAAATTTAAAATTTTTATAACTCGCGATCTAATTTTCGTAGTGCGGCCAAATTTTGTTTGGTTATTTATTATGAGACAGTGTTAATTTTTGATGACAAAAGACCCCCCGGTGAGGTTCGGAAAATTTAAAATGCTTATAACTAGCGATCTAATTTTCGTAGCGCGGCCAAATTTCGTTTGGTAATTTATTAAGGTATTGCATAGCTTTTATCGCGGGCTTTGAGCGTGGCGAAAGAATGTAGAAATTCCGTAACGAGAAAAAAACCTAACACTCCGGCTAACGTCGCTTCAGTTTGGCAGACTTCGGCACGGTATCCTTCGGTAGACTTCAGCAGACATTGAAGCGGTATTTTTCAGATAATTTGAGAATATCAAGTCTCAAACTTATGTTTTTTATTTCAGCTACCATAAACGTATAGTTTTCAATAATAAAAATTCCTGATTAACCTACATGTATTGTAAGATAATAAAAATATTTTAAACGATTTTTCTTTTATTGAACTAATTCTCATTAGTTCAATAAAAGAAAAAAAAATTGTTATCGGTCATCACGCTCAAAAAGTGTAACTTGAATTAATATCAAAGACAAAAAAAAAAAAAACTGCATAAATAAAAAATAAATAAATATTTATAATTGCATAAGTTGATAAAAAATGCCATGCAATAGCTTTACCGCGGCAGTCCCCGAGTGCCACACGTATTTTTTCTTTTAAATTAACTCAGGCGACCAAACTTTATTCTCTCGAATTATACGTTAATGATTCGATAATTAAAAGTATGCGAAATTTTTTTTTGCGTCAAGCTCTTTTAAATATGTATTCCAATTTATAATTGCAATCAATGTACCCCTTATTTGGCAAAATTTGAAAATAATATAAAATTTCCAAATTTAACCAACTTTTCTGCAGTTAATTTTCACGAAGCATATTGTTAAGATTAGACAAATTAAAATATGCAAAAAGTCTTGTATTGCATGCATTTTTAACACATATTCCAATCTATAATTACAATTAAAGGATTTTTTTGCGAAAAATGATGAAAATATAAAATTTCCAACTTTTACCTTGAAATTAATTCAGATATACGCAGTTAATTCCCATAAAATGCTGTAAAAATCCGACAATTAAAAATATGTGAAAGTACGTTTTATTGCATGTGTTTTTAATGTATATTCCAATCAAACGCCCTTTATTTTGCGAAAAAAGATGAAAATATAAATTTCCTAACTTTTTGTTTAAAATTAATTTAGACATCCACAGTTTATTTTCACTAACATAGGCGTAGCCAGCCTTTGAACGGGAGGGTGCCCAGATTTTTTAACCCGGACCTGTTGGGTACAAACAATATCTTATATAATAAAACCTGTTAAAACGGAATCTCATGAGACTGCTCGAATTTCTGTTTTAAACAAGCTTTTATTTTAGAAGGTATAATTGTGTGGGTTTTTTTTTTTTTTTTTTTTTTTTTTTTTTTTTTTTTTTTTTTTAAAGGGCTTAAACACAATTTTGTTTTTGTATGGGGTATTAGAAGAGGTTCTAAACTAAATCTAATGGTAAAAAAAAAGATACAGATTTTCTTACAGCAGTGATATAAGACAGAGACTGTGTGTGGACAAAAGTGTGAAACTTTTAGTCACCCTTACGTCTAATAAAAATTAAAAAAGGATTTTTATTATGCTGGAAATTTTTGTAGGTGCAAAAGAAAGCTGTATGACATCAAAATATCGTATTAATCAAAGTCTTGTAGACGAAAGTTAGTCGGATGATAAATCTCATCTGGCGAAATACACATACATGTTTGTGAGTTAGAGATGAGTTCGGGCTCGTTTTCCGGGACCCGGGCCCGCACGAGCCCGAGCCCGATACCAAAAATATACAAAACAAAATTATACGGTATTTATGGTATTAAAAATGTATTATTATGTTAATTACTTATTTATGTTAATTATTTATGTTTATTATTATTGCATTATAAATTTATTATTATGGTATTAAAAATTTCTTACACAGATAAAATCGTTAAATGAAAATTTAAATTCAATCTTATCAAAATCCGTTCAAATAAATATATACTTGACTCTTAAAATTAATCCCAATTTTTCCCTACTTTAAAAATTAAGTTTGACTCCAAAGTACTTGTCGAGAAATAAATAAAAATCATGCACTTATGTTATCTTAATTTTTATTTATATTCTAACGGGATAATAAGGCTGCTATACATTGGGATTCGTGCTGTTACCATGATATAGACCTGGATAAATTGCCGTTCTCATTATATTGTTCAGGGTGAAGGTTAAGCTATAGTCCTTTAGTTATGAAATTTTCTAATTTTTGAAATATAATATTTGAAAAATGGCGTAATCATTATATTTGAATCTTATATAAAAAAAAAATTAAAATTTTTTACATTTATAACACAGTTTATCTGGCAAAATTTTCTGAAAAATACTTTTCGAGCTGCTAATTTTTTCAGAATTCCAAATGTTTCATAACCCGTGATTAATCTGTGGCAACAATTAGGAATCAATCGTCAGCAACACGTTTACAAAAGACTCTCTCTCTCTCTCTCTCTCTTCTCATGTCTTCTCATGAGATAGTGTTTACAAAAGACTCAACAGATTTATTGAAGAGCATTGTAAATATTATGCTTTATAACATCTTAAGTGGTTTCCTAATATATTGTTGAAAAAAAAAAACTGAAATATATTGAACAGCTTTTTTTTTGGGGGGGGGGGGGGTAGACGGTTTGACAAAAACGCAATTCTTTACTAGAATTTAACTAAATATTAATTAAATTTTAGAAGTTATTTAAAACTAAATTAAAAAATTGTTTGAATTCACATTTTGTTCTGTTTTGAACTGAATTATAAATGTAAAAAATTGTATTTTTTTTTTTTTTTTTTTTTTTTTTTTTTTTTTTTTTTTAAGATTCAAATATAATGATTACGCCATTTTTTAAATATTGTATTTCAAAAATTAGAAAATTTCATAATTAAAGAACTATAGCTTAACCTTCACCCTGAACAATAAATATGATGAGAACGGCAATTTGTCCAGATCTTTATCATGGTAATAGCACGAGTCACAATGTACAGAAGCCTTATTATTCCGTTAGAATATAACAAGATAACATAAGTGCATGAGTTTTAAATAAAAACACATGTGTTTAATATATATATATATGTATGTATATATATTAAAGTGCCCTGAATGTAGACACGTATCATAAATAATATTACAGTAAAGTATCTATTGATAAATTAGTAAACAAAAAAGGATAAAGATCAATATAATAAACGTGTTTTGTTTCATTATATCAAGAAACGTGTTAGTAGCAACCGATGAAATATGTATAAATCGAAGAAAAGCAGTCATTAAGTTAATAATAAACAGATATTTTGAAGTAAGAGTTCGGCACGTAAGGTACTACAAATTAAAAAATACAAAAATACTACTTAAACTTTTTATAAACATCAAGATCTGACAAAATGACTATTTCAAGTAATCAACATATGAAAACGATTATAAATGTTATTTGTATTTTAATTATAGTTTGCTTTTCTTATTTATCATTGATTTTTCTTTTTCTTACATCAGAACATACATAACATCAGAAGAGATTATTGGATTCGTGAAATTGTCAAGTATCATTTTATTTATGGATTTTTTTTCCTTTTTGTGATGTCCTTGAGAATGTTTCATTATTTTTGGGAAATGTGTGTATGCCTCTACGTCCCTCTGATATTGACCCTTTGCACTTGAGAGGTGGCTCACACTCACCACTAGTGTTGTCCCGTGTCCTTTATAAATAGTGGACTCCAAGTGTTTTGAGCACAATTAATATCTCACAGTTTATTTTGCCGTCTTTTATTACTAATTATATTCGGCCATTCGTTTTTGCAAAGTAGTTCCAAATACTCGTGTTTTTAGCATCTGGAGCACTCATCTACCCGGGCCACTAGTCTCAGTCTCAATCAGATTTCGAGTGCAAAGGGTTAATATTGTTGCCACTTTATCCCAAGAATGAATGCATTAGATTCTATGAAACTTCAATTCAGTTGGATATTGACATAAATTGTTGATGATTAGCCTTGAGCGTGTATCACTCTGAAAGTTGCTACTGTCAAGTTCTGTTTTGCAAGATTTCTTGGATAAATAAATTTCATTGCATCTGTGAGATCGAATTTCTTCAAATATACTATTTAATTAGATCTTGATATAAGACTTGATATAAGATTGGGCTGACTGGATTTCAATTTATGTATAGTACAACAGGTGCTCTTGGTGTTTGTATTTCTCAAACATTGCATAATAGCTTTATCTCGGCATATATCGAATGGAATTTCATCAAATTTTCTATTCTGTGAGACCTTGGTATACAATAGTAATAATAATGTTTGGAATTATTTCAGGTGTATTTGACAGATAAGTTTCTATATATACAGAAAGGAATTTAACTATACATTATATTTAAATAAACTTTGCTATAAGTAGAAACCGATTAGATTTCAGTGTGTAGGGTTCAATCTCTAAAGAGATTCTCCTGCCGTCGTGCGTTTTTCCTATTTTCTGCAATAAAGTGTTTTGAGTAAACTTGAATATTTATGCGTTCTGGACAACCTTAATGACAAGGTATTAAAATTTAAAAAATGTAAATAAATATTTCAGTATTTAATCACTTGAAAAGCGTACGGGAAAAAGATCTTAATTGAGAAAAATAATGCCTCTTAAAATCAATTCTTTATTGATATGTCGTTGTTAAAAAAAGTGGAACTAATGTTTTCATTTGCCACAAAATTTAAAATTTCAGCTTTGTGCTAATGAATAATTAATTAGCAAAAGAATTATACACAATATCACATAGAATTATTAAAAAATGTATAGAGGAATTTATATCATATTAATACTGAAATTAAGCATTTATATCATTTGCAGGTTGTAAAATTTACAGATACGATGCTATTCCAATTGAAAAATGCATCATGCTATATTCAAACGAAACTTGTAACTTGCACCGATTTTTATAAATATGCATAGCCATTTTTTATGAACATATATTTACAATTTTTATGAAAATTCATTTATATAAAAATATAAATTAGTTATAATGATAGCATTACTCCTGAGTATTTAAATAAATCTGATGTTAAATAGTCTATAACGTTTTAACTTGATACAAATTAATAAGGATAATAAAAATTAAATAATTTTGTAAGTATATCATATTTTTGCATACAAGCGTTGATAAATAAATTATTTAGAAAATTTTACACTATTTTTCATAAGCATAATCTTTATCTGTATGTCATGTGCATGCCTTATAGAGGACATTATTTTGTAAGATATCTAAATAAAAATTAGCTTTTAAGCTTTCGAGAATTTTAGAGAATACTTTTTAAGTGTAGTTTAGAAATAGATTACTGAGTTTCGTAACGAATTAAAAATAATTCGACAGTTGCTTTTTATTATAATTTATAAATTATTATCCGCTAACGATTTAAATGTTTCTGGATTTTTCTTTTTTTATACAGTCAAAGTGGGCACAAATATTAAAATGAAAGGTTCATTTTATGTTACAACAATATTTATCCAAAGAAAATAAGTAATATAAATTATTTTAAAACGATTTTTCAACTTAAATATTCATTTAATTTACTCCTTTTTAAGAATTCTGTCATTTTAATAAAACATTTTATGTATTGCGAGTATAATAGTTTTAAATTTTTACGAGTATAATAGTTTGAAATTTTGTCAAACAATACAATGTATGCATTTATAACGCTGTATTTTTGAATACAATTTGATGTTAATACATTTGTGTGCTTTGTTTTAACTTTTTTTGAAGCTGAAGTTTATATAGTTTATTAAAGATAAAATGTCTGTAATATAATTAAAATTTTAATTCTTGAATGAATTTCAATAATTTAATCATAAATACATTGTGCTAAACTCAATGATAGAATTATACAAACGAAATAAAATCGTATAAATCCTTAATGTTCATGTAATATACACTAATCTATTTAAATAGGAAATACTTTTCGTAAAATATTTATTTTGTCTTATCGCAAAAATTGTGCTACACAAATAAATAACGAAGGCTACAGTAACTAAAATTGTACATAATATTATTTAAAAATCAGTCATAGTGGTTTCAATTTTAACGAGTGTTAATTATTAATTTTGAACTTACATTCATAGATTTTAAAGTATGCGTGACATCTGAAAATATAACGGTACAGTATAAATTTATTTTTTACGTTCGTAGATACTAATTCAAGAAGTTATATACGTTCCCTACTTTTCAGTCACATATCGAATACTTTAAAATAAAATATTATCACGAACACATGATAGCAATTCATTATTTAATATTGATCTACAATCATGAGCAGATAACATATTTATAATCCGGGTTCGTACGGATATCATCATTTTTAAAGCAGAATACCAGTATTTTTACTAAGCAAAATAAGGGCCCAAGAAGATTATACTTTGATGCGTCGTAGTTGTATCATCAGACATTAGCTATTTGAACACTTTATGTCCCATTGCTCTCTTAAAACGTCAGCCAAAAAAGAACTCAAGTTGAGCCAAATTTCTCTCATTTCACATTTTTTGAAAGGTAGCCTCTCATAAAGATTTGAAACAACTCAAGTAATTGAGTTTTTTTTTTTAATTTAAGTCAAGTTGAGTTATTTGAAAAACAACCTAAATCAAGATGAGTAAAGCATTTAAAAAAAAAAACAAATCATTCACGATTCAATAAATTATAGTTCTTTCCTGAGAAGCCAATTCAACTATTTCGTTTTAAGAATGTATGATAGTATGATTCATGTACTCCACAAAGACTAGAATGTTAAAATTTTTTTTCTTTGCATGCAATGTCACACAGAGGGGATAAAATTACCTTCATTTCACTTAAAAGTTTTCTTCAACTGGTGAAGTCGAGCCTTACTGGTTATTAAAGAGTAACTATCCTGATATACAAAAAAAGTCATAACAGAAATAAAAATAGTACATCCGCACTATATTAAACTGATTTCTCAAGTATCTCATGCTAAAAATATAATATTAAAATATTAAAATACAAGCGAAAAATCAAGAGTTTTTTGCAAAAGTTTAACAATAATGTTCCTATTTCTTTGTGTGACTCATGTATATTTTAAAATAAAATTGAGGGAAGTGACTGGCATAAAAACAGTTTGTTTTGCTGTACAATTTTGTGTTATGTTTTGTTTTCTTAATTTAAGCTTTCTATGAGAGATGTTTCTTTTGTTTTCATGAGATGAAAATTATTACATTGAAATATTATTCTGATATGAACCAGATTATTTTAATTGTACAATAGTTACATAAACAATAAAAAAGTTGGAAGGCTATGTTTTGTAGAATTTTATGCTCTGAAATTACTATTGCTGCAAATTTAAGAAGAATTTAAAATGTGTTTTGCATAAAAAAAGATTAATTTAATTTTTAATGTGTTTTTATTTATAATTATGTATAAGTTTCTTGTGAAAGAAAGGATGTGATCACTTGTTCGAATGTAAAAAAAAATAGAAATTCGAATGTAAAATAAAATAGAAATGCATGATTTTTTAATATATATATATATATATATATATCAAATAAAATATTTCTTCCAAACTACATATAAATGAATAAAACATTATAAAATTTCTATTTTTAATCAATAAGTATGAAAAATGACTGATTATTTACATTAGTAGTCGGGAAATCGTATACACATTTTATACAAATACATCAATTAGAGTGTATATTGTGAATTTGGCAGATTTTAAAACTAAAAAACTGCCATCAATATAGCAAAGTGCAACAACGTATATGTAGGCAATTGTATGTTTAAAAAAATGTATAAGTTCAGGAAAAATATTTCGAGAAGCAGAAAAGCTTAATTAGTTTGATCGATTAAAAGATTAATTAATACTTTTGATAAAAAAAATATTCTAAAAATCTCGATCAAATATATTGAGTGGATACATATAGTGAAAGACTTTAATTTTAAAGCGAACGTTAATTGACTGTAGATAAACTGTCGCAATATACAGTGCCCCCAAAATATTGAACCTACTTGATTGTTCCACTTGTTGATAATACGAAAAACTTCAATTTGCATTCAAAATTGTAAATTGAAAAAAAAACCTCAAAATATGATAGGAATTTTCGGTGTGTTTAGGAAATAGTCTGGCATAAATTCAAACAATTGTACTCTTTGAAATTCCATATGGTTTCTGGAAATATATATTTTATATTTACCTTTTTTCAAATATTTGATAAAGTGCAACTGTAAACATTTCATGTATGACAAAATGAACCAACTATGATACCTTAGACGTTTAATTGTTTTCCAAAAAATCCTTTGTGTCTTTAAAGTGACAAAAAACACTATTTTGAAAAAAAAAAATTACAAATACATTTCATTTCGAAATAACTTATCCTATAGCGAATACTTATTACCACCATTATAAACAGTGAGCCTGGACATTCTTTCTACAAATTTGTCTAACGAAATTAAAATTGAAAATAATTTTCCTTAAGCAAATTTGCATCAAAGTGCGTATTTTGACGGTTTTATAAAAAAAATTATTTTATAGAGAGGTCTATATTTAATCGCATACTGAAAGAATAAAACCGTTAAAAAACATTATAATATCTGAAATTCTACGTAATTTTAAACAAAGTTTTATTTAAATGTTTAAACGCCAATATTCCCAAATGGGAACATGGCATTATTGGTAATACAAAATATATATTTTCCAGCATAAAAACGATGTCTTTATTTTTTCCTATAAAATATAATGTTGATTTGAACTTTTCAAAAAAAAATTAGATTTAAGCATTTATCACAGGTATAAAAAATGTAAATTCATTAATTTGCATGAAAAGTATATTATTTGCTTTTATCGTTTTCTATATTACTTGCATTTGCCCGCTAGCAATTTAAATGTTTCTGGAATACGAGAAATTACTCAAGAATAATATACAATAGGGTGGGCCGAAAAAAATTTTTTTTTCGATTTTCGATTATGGCAGGTATGGAAAAGTGGCCACTGGTAACACTCAGTTCATACAAAAAAAATGTGATTTTTTGGACAGTTCCTTACCCTGCCGCAAACGGCTTGAAATTTTGCAAAAATGTTCATTTTTGAACTTTTGTCGAAAAAAATTAAAAAATGTTAAATTAAATTTATTTTGGTTGTATTTGCTTGAAAAGACATAATTAATGTACCAAATGTTTAAATAATATCTGATCATGCATTTTTTTAATATCTATGTGTATTATAACTTAGTCTATTTTTATAGCTTTTTCGCGTATAACAGGCAAAAGTTGTATTTCTTTGAATCGATCGTTAGTTTCTATATTATTTATGTCCCTTGGTCTTCTTTATATTTTTTCTGTGTCAGACGTCATATATTTGGGGGAAAAGACAGCAGTATACTTCAAAAACAAATCTGGAAGGTGAGAAAGTGGGGAAGCAGGACTCTAAGCGAGCGCAATGACTCGTCATAATACTTAGGTAGTGAAAGACGAAATAGCTGAGAGCCAAAATGCGATAAAGGATTCTTATTAATTATCCTTGCTCAGTAACCTGAGACATTTGTTCAGTGTTACGTGAAACCTTTTTTGTAGTGATTATACAGTGCTTTTGGGGTCATTTAATGTGCCATTATAGTGTTTTGTGCGTTTTATTACAACGAGCTTAGAAATGACTAGTATAAAGGGCCATGACAATGCAAAGACACGCAATAGCGTGAAAAGTAACTTTTTGGGGGCGTCATGCATATTGAAAGAATTGCAATTGCCAACTTATGCTGATAATCATGCGCCACTACTACTGGTTGCTTCACCATGTAGAAGTTGTGACAGCAGATGATACGAGTCTCGTCATCTATAAAAACAAAGTCACAATAGAGAAATAGAAGATACAGGCAGAAGAAGTTATTGAAAGAAGGAAAATTAAAAGCATATTTTTTCATGGTAGAAAGGATAAAAGTATATTAAGAGGAATCAAAATAACAAGCGGCACCGTCGAGAGAAAGGCGAGGAACACATCACCGCGTTCCGGTCACGGAAAAGAAATAGCAAAATCATTATACAATCTTCCAAGTCACCACAAGTTAGACTTTTCTGAACTGACGAGGTATCAAGGTAACGGAACGAGATATCAAGTGACCCGAGTATTCCTAACCAGGTTAAAACACACGGTGATGTGTTCCTAGCCTTTCTCTCGACGGTGCCGCTTGTTATTTTTCTTCCTCTTACTAAACTTTTATCCTTTCGACCATCAAAAATATGCTTTTAATTTTCCTTCTTTCAAAAACTTCTGCCTGTATCTTCTTTCGAAGTTTCTATTTCTTTCTTCTGACTTTGTTTTTATCGATGACGAGATTCGTATCCTCTGCTGTCACAACTTCGACATGTTGAAGCAACCAGTAGTAGTGGCGCATGATTTTCAGCATAGGTTGGCAATTGCAATTCTTTCAATATGCATGATGCCCCCCAAAAATTACTTTTCACGGTATCGCGTGTCTTTGCATTGTCATGGCCCTATATACTAGCCATTTCTAAGCTCGTCGTAATAAAACGCACAAAACACTATAATTGCACATTAAACGACCCAAAAAGCACTGTATAATCACTACAAAAATGTTTCACGTTAACACTGAACAAATGCCTCAGGTTACTGAGCAAGGATAAATAATAAGAATCCTTTATCGCATTTTGGCTCTCAACTATTTCGTCCTTCACTCCTTGAGTATTACGCCGAGTCATTGCGCTCGCTTAGACTACTGCTTCATCACTTTCTCATCTTCCAGATTTGTTTTTGAAGTATACTGCTGTCTTTTCCCCAAATATATGAAGTTTGACACATAGAAAAAATATAAAGAAGACCAAGGGACATAAATAATATAGAAACTAACGATCGATTCAAACAAATACAACTTTTGCCTGTTATACGCGAAAAAGCTATAAAAATAGCCTAAGTTATAATACACATAAATAATAAATAATGCATGATCAGATCTTATTTAAACATTTGGTACATTAAATATGCCTTTTCAAGTAAATACAACCAAAATAAATTTAAGTTAAAAATTTTTAATTTTTTTCGAAAAAAGTTCAAAAGTGAACATTTTTGCAAAATTTCAAGCCATTTGCGGCAGGGTAAGGAAATGTCCAAAAAATCTCAAATTTTTTGTATGAACTGAGTGCCACCAGTGGCCACTTTTCCGCACCCGCCATAATCGAAAGTCGAAAAAAAGTTTTTTTCGGCCCACCCTAATTTACAATAGCATATAGCGGAAAATAACGTGTTATATTTGCATAGGTTGTCAACTAATAATCATGATCCAAAATGCGAACACTGAAATGAAAACAGCCAAAAGTACTGGAGAAATATATATATTTTTTGTTATTTTATAAATTTGTATGCATAAATTAAAACATTTAAAGCTGTAGTATAGGAAAAACAAAATTAAAATCACATTGCGATATTAATGCAGCGTGTAAACGGTTAAAATGAAGTTATATCATAATTTTCAAAACCTGAATTAAACTCTACTCACCATTTCACCCTTTGTTTCAGTATTGAAACAACATTTAAATTGTTTAGTTTTATAGATTGAAAAATATTTGTTGATTAGTCTATAAAATGTCATTAGAAAGCATTATGATATTTTGTTCTATTCCAATATTTCAATAATTTGAAATTATCTTCAATACAAAAAGCCGTACTTGTAATGAAATAGCACACCAGTATCTTTTTATGCATCATAAACAGTTGTGAAGTTGTGTGAAGGTATATGTTGGTGTTATCTCATGTTATTTATTACCTGAATGTAGACCTGTATGAATTGAAAATTTACATATATGAGATTGTATATGTTCATGAGTTAAACAGTTTGTAAAATAAACATGGGCATCCGTTTTTGAAGAAAGGACGTGTTCAGACAAAGCAGGATGTAAAATTTGGACGCATTCCTGATACTGAAACTGTAATTAATCACTGTTATAAATCTTAAAATATGAATAAAATAAAAAACGAACGAAAAATGCTTACATAAATGAAATGTTTATAGTCTTAAAAAATCCATTTCTACAAAATTCCTTATTAGTTTTAAATATATATATATATCTTTCGCAGAATTTTAATTTTAATTTGATAGCAAAAATTTTGAAATAACTTTATCGCATAGATGCTAACAAACTTTTTACAAAACGTGTCATTGTCATGAACATCACAAAGATATTTATACATTTCATTCTAATTAAAAGTAGTGCTACAACAATATTTTTGAAAGGAAAATTAAACTTAACACTATATGTTTCTACTAAATAAGAAAACATTTATGCATCAATGAAAAATCAATTATTCAGTGTTTAATGATAATTTTAAATTCGATGAAAAATATACTCCTTACAATATATCCAATGAGAATTTGAAAATAAATTATTAAATAATTTAATCAAATAATCATGCACCGTTATTTGGAAAAATGAAGTGCAAAGAACATAAACTGCTCCTTTTAATTTTAAATAAAATTACACAGTTATATTATATGTTTAAATTATGCATTATCGAATGTTATTTCGACTTCAAGGATAGATAATTATTTTGATACTTTTATTTAAAATTGTATTTTATTTCAGCAATAATATATTATTCCAAATTAGGGATGTACATTTAAAAATATTAAACGTTAAAAAATTCAAAATAAAAAATTAATAATTTAAATGAATAATTAATATAAAACTCTAAATTTATAATATAACCTCATATTTAATGTGCAAGTTTTCATTATCTATAAATTATAATTTTTAGTACATTTTCCACAAAGTTAAAATAGGTTTATGCATTCGGTTTGTCTGCTCATCTGGCTACACTCTATTTCACGTTAATATACCCTGAGTTTCATGCCATTGAAAAAGCCTGTTTATTGTCACCAAAGCATGTTCGGTATTGCAAATGAAGCTATGTACGGTTAATGCCTATTTACAGGGAAACTCAAATGAATTTGAATATATTATTTTAAATGTGGGAAAATCATTTGGAGAGTATTTTAATGGTATTACACTATTTCAAGTGTATTGAAATTGATATAAATGACTGACGTTCATTACCATCACGTTAAAATGAGCATGCATAGCATTTTTATTCATTTAAGGATTCCACAAATTAAGTCGGTTACAGTACTGTCTTTCAGTAATAATTGCTGGAGAGTACGTTTTAAAATTTGATATGCGCATTTAAATTAATTTTTTTGCATATTATTAAGTTCTATACATCATATACAGGGCTGTACAAAAGTATTCGCACACCATCCTCCTTATTAGACGAAATTGCTGAAGGGGAATTTTTAATTCAAAGGTGTGTATCTCTTAAATGAACTAAATTTTGGAATGCATGTTGTTAATAGATGTAAGTATCTATATCATATGCAGGGCAGCCAAAAAGAAAAAAATAATCGGATAATTTTCAGATTGTAAAGGGGAACACCTGAAATTTGGTTTTAAAATGCGTTATACATTTCCATTTGTTGAAATGAGACGTAATATTTTATATTTTTTAAATGGTGGAGTTTTGTTACATTTTTCTGAATGTGTAGGAAAAACTTCATAATCTATGCTCGAAGCATCATTTTTTCTCTCTTGTTAAAGTATAAGATAGCTTTCTTTTATAATGAGCAGGAGCTTTAAAGTCATCACATCACAAAAGTATTAAAAGAAATAACAATTCTGATAGTTTAAACTGTACACTGTAAAAAACAAATCTGTAAAGTTAGTAAATTTTTCTAGAAAACTATTATTTTTAGATCATTTTATATAATTCAACAGCAAAAAATCATTTTAAAGATACATGTTAGAAAGAAAAGACTCCGTAAATTTACTAAGAATTTTTTAAGCAACTGAGAACACAAGAGCTTTTATACAATTATAGTATATGTTCAACAAAACACAGACATATTCTTTAAAAAAAAAGCTCCAGATTTCTCATTGAATTTCCTTTTATTTGCCATCAAAAGTCTAAATTCTACAGTTTTAAATTATAAATGAATTTATTGATTTTGTGCTGGATGGTTTATATATTAGAGTTTTAGCAAATTGTATTATATTAAAAAAGCTATCGTGATAAATTCTTGAAAAATGTATTTATCTAGTATTAATGTGCTGTTGATAGACATGTGCTAGTAATTCATAATCGACATTAATCATTCGTTTTCAAATATAACGCCTAAAATTTGTTTTATATGTTTTTAAGCAATAGATATTTTATTCAGTTAATTAAAAAAATCAGATATTCAAAGACCGAAATTTTTAGTTTTTAGAATTATTATAAAAATTGCACAAGACTTTAATTAACTGCTGACACAACAAATTGAATATCACTTTTTTGACACTTATTATGAAGGTTTTCAAAAAAAATAATTATTTTTGCAATTATTTTTTTAATTGCTAACAGTGATAAGATATAAACAATACAAAACATGAAAGGAAAAAAATATTGCTCTAAGTATCAATTATCTTTCTTCTAAGAAATAATATTATTATCTTCGTTTAATAATTTGTTTCAAACATCCCTTTTTCAGGTTGTTTTTAAGAAACGCATTATAATTTCAAGTCAACACTACACGATATTGAAATAAATGAATTAACTTACTTTATTAGACATTTTAAGGAAATAATTCATCGAAAATTTATTGCAACTAGAATGTTAATATTTAATTTGTACGACTATTTGAAATAAAATGATTCAGAAAGTTAACCAATAAAGTTGTCAAATCAATAAAATCTAAATTTTCATTGGGCCATTTTTTGAGTTTTAACAAAAAACAACAACAAATTTGCTATATTGTTTACAGAAACATTATTTAAATTATTCTTGTTTTTGTTCAAATCTAGATGCCCAACTTTAGATTCAATGATCAATTAGAGATATAACAAAATAGGGAGATTTGACCATTTTTTAAATAAGATTTTATTTTATAATTTGAACTTTGAATAATGTTTTATAAATCATTTTATTTCTTGTGCAATTGGTTATCAAAATAATATTGTGTTATAAATGCAATATATAAGAAACTCGATTTTTGTTTTAATCCTAAAGAAAAAAAAAATAGGTCAATGCCCCAAACATATGGGAGTCTTGATCCCACTTTATTTTTATTTTAAATTTTAAAAATATTAGTTAAGAGAAACAAAATCAGTCTAAAAACATGAAAGAAAAATTATGCGTCAAGCATCGATTGTTAATCACTTTTTAATGCATTCAGAATTATGTAACAAAACGGGACACATTATATCTAATTCAACAATGTGGAAACCTATTTCTATTACACAGAAAAAATCTTGTAGTAAACATAAGTAATGTATATGATTTTTGTATATGTGAAATAGTTTAACTTAACTAAAATATGCCTGAAATAATGTCTCCGCTTTTTATGTAATAGATGTCTTTTGTGTGGCCCTATAAATGAATAATAAATATTTTTTGTACGGCATGTTCTGCAAAATGAACATTTTAGCGCTTTCATGAATGCATATCAGTTTCATTATTTTCCGAAGGGTGTAACACTTAAAACTATTTTATACTATCAACCGGAATATAACGGAGTACTTTTGGTTGTCCCTGTATTTAAAATATATATTAGATTTTGCTTAAATTAGAAATGACTTAACAAAAATATGTAAAAAACATACATTTAAAATTACAAATTACAAATTCGATTGGCTAGTTTTTGTACTATTATATGGGGACAGAGAGATAGAGGGCTGATCAGATGACAGCTATAAGTATTACGTATTTATATAATTACGAACGTACTTAAAAAAACAATTAAATTTAAAAACTCATGCCAAAAGGGAAACGTATTTCCAGAAATAGTAGTCAAAGACAGTATTGTAAATTATTTCTTTTGTGAGTCCCTAGACAAGATTTAAAAATGCTATGAATTTCCGGTTCCAGCGTAATCGTAGAAAAATTTAGTGAATTATATGAGTTTCAATACATTACCAAAGAGTAATTTCATTCAAATTGTTTGCTAATAATTTTTTCTTATAGACTAAAATGTAATGGGAATCTTTTGGTTGCCCTTGTCACTAAACTATTAATTCCACATCCTTCAAGTATAACACGAAACATGCCTAGGGGGCCGAAAAAAATTTACCTATTGCATGAAAATCTGAGTATATTTGCGAGAGTTAGAGCATGGACAGACGGACAGACGAAACGAAGGCTTAAACACTTTTCGATTTTTTAGAAATTGTTTAAAAGGCAGAATAACTTTATACTGCGTGGTATTTATGAATAAGTTATACAGGGTGTCCCCTCTCAACGGTGGCCAATGGCTAATTTCTAAACCGTTAGTCATAGACATATAGCTCCAATTGCAAAAATGCTTTAAAAAAGGTAAAGAATTGTTTTTCAAGCGATTTAGGTCAAAAAAGATTTTTATTAAAAAATTACGAAAATTAAATTTTTATACGGTCCCCCGGTCCTATCAGTGATATTTAGTAAAAATTTTCCATCACCCTATCAAGCAATGCAAAAAAGGTCCCATTCTTCTAACATTAAAATTGACCGAGTTATGAAACTTTAAATTTCATGACTTAAACCACTTTTCTGTAGCTGAAAACGAATGAGTTGGACTAAGTTTTCAGGGAACGTATACTAAGTGCTTAAATTAATAGTAAGGGCGTCCATTTCTAACGCTGTCCAATAGCTAATTCCAAAGTCATTTGTCACAGACATATAGTTCCAATTACAAAAATGTTTTAAATGAGATAAAGAAATATTTTTAAAGCAGTTGAATTGAAGGTGCTACCATCGTATAAGTTTTACGGTAATGTTAGTTTTTATTAATTAATTTCTAGATTGGTTAAAATAGTTGAAGACGTGAGTTTTAAAATTCTCTTTATCGTGAAAATCAAATTTTCGGATATCGCGATTTTATTTTAAAAAAGGTGTCTTATTTTGATAAGTTTTTATTTTGCTTAAAACGTTCGTACGTATGTTTCCCTAGTTCAAAATTTCTATTCAAATTTTAACTCACTTCCAAATATCAATCAAGGTTCAATTTGCACACTTATAAATGACAATGACAATGTAATATTAATACAATTTTAGTTGCCTACCATTTATTTATTTTATAGAACTACACCAAATTCTGTTAGTTTAAGTAATTTAATAGAATTTTAAATGTATGTCATTTTTGTAACGAAATGTAACTGTTGCTTTTCATAATTTAAACCAACAAACTTTCTGTTACTTTTTTACTTATATTTTTAGAACAAATTTTGCTTCAATATGTAATCATCAACATAACTTAAAAAATAATATTGTAAAAATTATTTTACTTCAATATTTAATGTTAAATTTTATATCTTGCGTTAATTTTTATTTCCAGTAAATTTGTGACTGACCCCTAATTTGCAGCAGAAAAGATGCTTCAACTTTAAACAGCTATTACTCGGTTAGTTTTAATCACAGAGGGATGGGACTTTTTTTGTACTACTTGTTAAAATAGTGGTAAAAATTTACTAAATATCACTTATAGGACCGGGGGGCCGTATAAAAATTTAATTTTCGTAATTTTTTAATAAAAAATGTTTTTGACCTAAATCGCTTGAAAAACAATTCTGTACCTTTTTTAAAGCATTTTTGTAATTGGAACTATACGTCTATGACGAACGGTTTAGAAATTAGCCATTGGCCACCGTTGAGAGAGGACACCCTGTATGATAAAAATATTTATATAAAATGTGATACCTGACCAAGCCTACTTAGATGTAATTCAAGGCATAGAAGAAAATACCGTTTTAATGATCCACTTTTTGTGGCGTTTGAAAAGCAAACACCAGCCCTCTAAGCGTCTTACAAATAGGTAAAATTGTAATGTTGTTTTCTCAGCATTTTGTTTTAAATGCTTAGAAAATATGATATTTCAACATTATAAAAAAAATAACTTAATCACAAATATGAATCTAATCATTGAGAGTATTAATTATTTTGAAATATATTGAAAATTCATTAAATCTATAGAATTATATTATTTTTATAATTGCTTGTATTGCAGTGAAACCTGGCGCTTAGTGAACGGAATATTACGTTCCAAACACTTAGAGGGCTAGTTACCACATAGTTTGGCTTCATATGACTCTTAAAATCTTGGAGAAATTTGTCACATACCTATCTAAATTGTTTTGTTTGATTTTACGTTCTTTTGCAGAGGTATAAACGTTTAACGTTCCTTAAGGCTACTGCTATCATTCGCACTGGTCTTTCTTTTAATACATTTAAATAAAATGAAAGCTCCTGTCAACATTCCAATTTGTAGTTTATTTTGATTTATTTATTTTACTTGTTTATTTTTATTTTTATTATTTATTTTATTTTTTCTACAGCAATTTTTCTTATCTTCATTTAACAAATTTTAAATATTATCCTTTCTAGCTCTCCATTTTACTGCAGCCTTATAAAATAAATTTACACTAATTTAGAAATGAAATCATTAAACATTCATTACGTAAGCGTACAGTGTGTAACAGAAAGACATCCCAAAAAATTTAATTAAGGAAGCATAGACGTCTATTCAAACCTCCTTACATTGATATGGTGAAGCCTTCCCACACAGTCACTTTTTAAACAATAGCAAATTGTTATATTTAACCTAATTTTACTGTACAGTATTTATACAACTTTTATGGAATTAGTTCAGTGTTTCCACAATATTTAAAATCCATTCATTTAAATTTCTATAATGTATTTCATCGGAGAAAGTCTTAAAAATATATACATTGTTTTTAAGCTGAAAACTCCTTACAACTGTTTTTTACACACCTGTTCAAATTTGCTGCATGAAACAAAAGTTGACTATTTTTTGAACCTTTCAGTAATATTTATTGCCACCTATTAACAAAATTTTGAATTTTTTTTAAATATGAAAACTGAAAAGTCGGTCAAGCCTCCGTAGTCTCTCCTAATCAATAAACTTTAAATCTAAAGTCTAAAAATTACATACTATTGATGCATACGTATAGATTCTATTTTTATGTGAGCATTCTATAAATACAAGATGTATTTAAAACTCATTTGTATTACCAGCCAAAAATGTCAATGAAATCCTTTGCGTAACCTTGCATTTGAATTTAGTTATGTTACACAATTTTCTATTGCTACTCTGAATGTAGTTCAACAGAATAAATTCATAAATCAATTAAAAAGTAACGTAAAGCTGCTCTGCTATACTCAGTAATATAAACAAACTCATTTGTGTAGTCCCACATATGATTAACAGAATTTATATACTTGAGAATCTAAACAAAAAATGTAAATAATGTAAATGCTGAATAAAAATACAGCCCGGGTGTATTTTCATGGTACAGACTGGGGTGTGTATTTCAATGTACAAACCGGGACTCAAGCCAGGACATTTGACTTTAAATATGAATATTCTAATTCCATTATCTGGGTGTCATTCGAAATAAAGTCTTTCACTCAAACAACCATTTAGTAGTTGCTATTTTGTGCCAATATGCTCTAAATAACACATTGCAGAACGGTTGATTGTATGTTATTGTGATAACGTCTAGACATCTCAATTAGAACATCATTGGCAAAGAAAGCAAAAGGTTCTGTAATCAGGCTGAAAGCATTTTCACTGAGTTGAAAAAATAACTTTTTGGATACATTCATATGCAATTGATCGTTAAACAAGAAATAAACGTATGATGTTACATCGCAAACAAAAAATTATAGATCTTTTAAAAAATGAAATTGATTCTGCAAAAAAAAAGCAAGTAATAAAAATAGATAGTTTAAATATACTAAAAGTATATATCAACACATATGTTGCTACATATTTAATACATTTCGAGATAAAGCTTGTTACAATTATTTATATATCATTTCAAAACTGTTGTGCCCTGTTAATGTTTTAGAGATAAATTATTACAAATTATCTAAATTTTAGAGAATGCTCTTAAAAAACATTAGCCTCTTGTTTTGAAGGATTTACTTTGCAAATAAGTAATAAAAATAAATGCAGAATATAATATTTTTTTATGTCAGTCTTAAAACTTTCATAATCAAGAACGAAAGAACGAAACGAAATATGAAAATTTTATTTTAAGGAAAATTTCATAATTTATATTTTGCTTAAAATGTTTTTTAAAATATTTCCATAAAATATTTCCTTATCCAATCATTTAAACTGCCATGAACCTAATTATTCATTGCATACATAAAACATTTCTTATTATAAATTACACAATTTAGATATGTCTTCAAAAGTTATCAATACTTTATTGATTCTACAACCGATTCTGTGTCTTAGGATTTTGAAAATGTCCTTCCGTCTTATGTCTAAGATCATTAATTTCCCTTTCGATCCTGGAGAACCTTTTCAAGAACCCTCTTGTTCACTTCCTTTCGATCAACTGTTAAAAATCGAATAATTTAAAATGAGTAATAGTTCACAAACAATGGAAGATATCCCTCTAACTCTTTATATTATTGAACAAAAGGAAGAGGAAAATCCTTGTAGTACGTGTTTTAAATGTCATTACACTTCCTTCATTATACAAATTGTCCTGAATCTTCTTTAAATTTTTTTAGTCTTTCCCAATAAATAGTTGTTCATCCAATTACAATAATAATATGTATATATGTTTTTTCGACTATTTAAATGCTACATATACACACAGGGTGTCCAGAGAATATGACCCCTATTTCAAAATTAAATTTCTCAGTGATTATACGGTAAGCGATTTATTTATTAGGTAAGCTGTAAAAATCTTATAGAAAAGCTTCAAACGGTGAATATTTTAAAAACATTGTTTTCCAATTGCAAAGAAATTTTATCATCCAATTATTTTTCATCATTTGACATTTTTCTTGTTTTAGATTGCTGCAGAGAAGGGGTTTTTCAAATTACAGTGCCATATTTAATCAATTTGTTGAATTTTAATTTTTGAAATTTCAAAATTCCAAATATTTAGGTCCAAAAATCGTTAAAATATGGCATTGTATGCGAAAAAAAACACATTCTCTGCAAACAATCTAAAACAAGAACAATTTCAAATCAAACATTCTTTGCAGTCAGAGCACATTTTTTTTCCAATTATTCACCGTTCGAAACTTCTGTATAAAATTTTTACAGCTTACCTCTTAAACAAACCTCTTACCGCATAATTCTATCAATCTTTATTATTGATAAATTTAATTTTGAAATCGGGGTCGTATTTGTTGGACACATAGTACATATTTTTTACTTTTAATGTTCAAATTATCAATAATTTAATATTTAATTTATAGTGGAGATTTTTATTTAAAAATTTTGTCAATAGTGTTAAAGCATTTCATTTCGCAATAACAATTATTTTAGATTTTGCCCCATTCTAATATTTTATGAAATCACAGCTTCCCGTCATCAAGATTACATAATTACTTTGTTTTATTATTAAAAGTAAATTTGTTTCTTCAATATTTAAATAACATTTTTGTTGTTGTTGTTTTTATTTGAAAATAGTTTGACTTTATTTTTACTATCCCTATAGTATATTTATGTTAAAGACTTCAAGAGAATATGTTAAAAAAATGCCTACTTCGAATATGAAAATATTTCATCCGACGAATAAGGAAAAAATAAAAGTTGCACAGTGTACATTACTCAAATTGTACTATTTGAAGATTATATTTTATGTAACTTTTGTGGTAGTTAATTTTGATTTCGATTTTTTTAAACTTTATATTTAAATAAATACATATTTATTTATTTCATAATTAATTTTCTAAAAAAAAAAATATTTACGTATGAATTCCTAATGGATGATAACATTATTCATCTGTTTTGTACTATTTATTTTTTTAACGCAATGTATATTGTTATTTAAAAATACAATTATTAAATAATAAAATTTAAAGAATATATATACCGTACATTAAAAAAAAGTCGAATTTAAAACACTTTAAAACTAATTTTTACTCTTAATATTTAGCATGCAACTTATATATTAAAAATTTAAAATATATTTTTTTCTACTTGCAAAAACTACAAAGCATAAAAGCCGTAAAATTAATAATGCATTAAATCCGAACACATTATTAGCTGCTGAAAAAACGTAATTCAGTTTATAAACGGAAGAAATATATTAATACTATAATTCCAGACATTTATGAAATATGGTTCCTTGGAGCATGGTTCAAGTCTTGAAGGTGTTAGATTATTACCGGCGATAAATCTTTCAGCTAGTAACAGGATCCGAGTAACTAAGTATATGACGTCGGGTAAAATACAAGAATAAAGATTTTGCTGCATATCCAGTTCTTTGTCATCATTTTCGATAATAACAAGTATCTATATATGCGTATAAATTATGTACTGAAAGGAAATTGTTTGGACATTTATATATATCATCATTCAGCATAACATGTTTTAATCCTTCTTGATTCTGGAGAAATTTCTATTGTTGAGTTAATAGTTATAAACAATCCATCATTTTAGTAAAGTCATACTTGGTATTAAAATGCTTAATTAAACAATTACTAAAGCAAATGTTACCGTTTTGTGTGCTCTTATTGCTAAAACAGACGATTTCATTTCTTAGAGTACATTAAATAATTAAATACAAATAATATCAGTAACATGTTATATTTTTCTTGATTTTAAGTAACATTATGTTATTTCGTTTATACTAATACGCAAACCAACTTTTATAAGAATTCTTATTTACTTCTATATATGGTTAATTAAAGGATTAATTAAAAGCTTAATAAAACACATATTATCGTTTTGTGTATTTTCGTTTACAATTAAAGACGCACACTCAGATTGAGTGAAGGAAAGAAATTAAATAATAATAACAGTAAATAAACCTACATTATTTAAAAAATTTCACTCTGTGTATTCGTGCGGATATCTGAGCATATGCGTTTTTTGTCAAAGACTAGATAAGTATCCGCATAAAGAAAGAGTGAAAGAAAAACCGCTGGCCAAATCGCCAAGTGTCACTACGTCATTCCATATATTTTTAAATCAAATTTCTAAAACTTTGACACTTATGCGTCTAAATTGAATGGATTAAAAAAAGAGACACTTTAAAATGTTTTTTTTAAACATTTCTAGCGCATACCTTTAAGACATCTGAATGCCTGGTTTTCGTATATGTAATCTATCATTTGTCGTTAAATTAGCAGTGGTTTTTTAAAATGATACGCAGCTACGTTTGTCCGCATTGAACCCTTCTCAATAATAACGAAAATACTTGACCAACAATTTTTTTAAATAACGAAAATAATTTTGGTATTTTCCTAGAAACTGGACCTAATCAAGCCATAGGAATATGGAATATGCCAATTTCTTAGATTTTAAGGGCACTCAAAACTGGTGTGCAACTCCAACTTTCTTAAGAAATATCACTGAAACTTTGACATTTTGTGAATCAAAAACCTCATATTTATAAATTTAGACAACTTTTATTTTCATACTTTGCTTAATTCAAAATGGGATAGCCCAGGTATAAATATAGAAATATACATTTCTTTGGGATTAAATAACATGTTCGCTAGAAAAAAGATATCGTGTATGGAAGGATTCAGCAAAACCTTTTATAAGGGACATCTTATGCCCTTAAAACAACTTTTATTCAGCAAACAAATGTCTTTTCAATTCATTACACATACAAATTAGGCCCGTTTAGCTGTTTACCGAATGTCCTGAGTAGTCATTATTAAGAAATCTTACTAGATATAAAAAAGTTTATCTGTCATTTTAATGTTATCCTACTCTAAATGTTCCAAAATATTCATTGTAACAAGTATAATGCTAAAAAGATTTTAAATATTAATCTTGAGAGAATTGCATAACAAATTTCCAACACTCGTTGGTGTTGGATGAGGGATACGAGGTTTTTTTCATGGTTTAATATGCCTTGCTTTTGGATGAATTCAAACGTACTTTATGGAGCAATATGTTCTCAATTATGAATAATTATTCATTTGTATATATATATAAAACAGACTTAAACTGTTATTTTTTTTTAGTTCATATCGAAAGCGCATAAAGCATTTTGAAAGGTTCTTTATAACGATTAAAATATTAAAAAAATGTCCTTATTTTTCTCCATTTTTTTTACTTGTATGATAAGTAGGGGAGAGTGGGGATACTTGAGCATAGGGGATACTTGAGCCACCCCTATTATCTCTACACTTGGTCAATTTTTCTTTCTAAAACTGGCAGCATGGTAACATATTTTTAGTTCTGAACATGTAAAAAAGAAATCACATACCTTGGTACCATTTTGAAAGTATGGTGATTAACCCTTTGAGCTCTGCTGGTAGAATTTTCTACCACATAATTTTAATTCTGAAATGTCACAACGACACCAGAAAATTCGACCAAATTTATTTGAAAAAGGTTTAATGCATTTTTTCGCGTATATTGTAAATCGGTTTTTTTCTTTGCAAAATACTGGTGCGAATGTGACATCTGGCTCAAGTATCCCCTCCATGGGGATACTTGAGCCACGATGTAAAAGAAAAAGTAAAAATTTATTAGACATAGAAAAATAGTTCAAAATTAATTGAAAGTGGTTTTCAATTGAAGAAAAAATATCGAATTTTCATTTTCAATATTTTATTTTGTTCTAAGAAATTATAAAAAATTTTAAAAAATTAAAATTTAAAAAATGGCTCAAGTATCCCCATCTTCCCCTACATGTCATAATGCTTAGAATGAAACAACATTTAAAATGAAAAAATGAGTTCGACGTTTCCATGTCCTATTAATAGTTTGTTATTCCCAGAATTATTATTGTACGCTTAGAAAATCTGAAATTATTGATTAAACATATTTCTTTTTTTCCTTTTGTTATTCCTTAAAGACGAAAAAACATGACATTACATATACTTTTTCATTACATTCCCAAACTCACCATTTTTGTCAAAAGAAAATTTAATGCAATAAAGTATTTTGTTGTTTCAATTCCCTTCCATCTCTATACTAATCTAATGTGTGGAAGAATTTTCGGAAAAATTATTTAGTGTAGTCAAGATTTTTAACGTAATTTTTGGAATAAATATTAAATGTTTATAAAGGAATAATCTCCTTTCAAAACTTTTTTTTTCTTATATATCATTTAAAAATATATTTACGAAAACGACTTTCGTATATCATTTTAAGTACTACCGTTTAAAATAGATACATAATTTTACCAAAGAAAATACTGGAGTACACTTAGTTTAAGGAGAAAAATCTTTTGACCTATCCACAGATAGCAAGTTCTTGCTTGACTTTAGAAGAAGAGCAGGGAAAATAATTATATCCAATAAAATGAATTAATTTGTACGCTGCCTTTCAACTAAACAAATTAATAGTCATTCTTTCAGAACTCAATGCAAAGTTATTTGATTTCATCTAATTAACACCATAAATTGTCAAACATTGGGCTATGTGAAGCCATGAGCTAAATCGATTACAAATATTGCTCAGGAAATTCATTTTCGTAGTAGTTTTTTTTTTTTTTAATAAATTTAAGTTTTTTAACATCAGTAAAGGTAAGGGATATTAGTGCTAAAGTTTGTTAAAATCTCTCCCCAGCTAAAAATGAACTGCAGAAATTTAACAAAAAAACTGCAGTTGGAAGACTGCGGTGAATTGGCCATTTCCACTATAGAATTTTTGCGGTTGATACAACTACAAAATTACTGTAGTTTGTAAACTGCAGTAATTTCGTGGTTGCTGTATCGACCTAAAAAATACTGTAGTTATTTTATAGTTGCATCAACCTCAAAAATTCTGTAGTGGAATCGGCCAATTCACCGCAGTCTTCCAACTGCAGTTTTTTCTGCAGTTCATTTCTATCAAGGCTTGCTGGAAAAAAATTTTTTAGCTTTTTGTTACAAGCTAAACACTTCTACGGTTTACAAAATCAATCTTAATTGAAACCTTTCTTTTTCATGTCAACAAATATTTTGGTTAACTTGACAATCATATGAAAATGTAATAACCTTGAATATTGCCAGGGTAAAAAAAAATTTTAAAAACACAATTTATGTCGGATGAGATTATTTACTTCAAAAGATCACGAAAAGACGAGAATTTCAGCAACACATCATTGAAAAAAAGCGAATTTCATAGAAAGATCAGAAAAAATACTCAAATTAACACTAGCACCAAAATAGTAGCTAAAAAATTCTAGCTATTATTTTGATGCTGAGTTAATTTGAGTATTTTTCCAGATCTCTCTACAAAATTCGCTTTTTTTAATGGTGTGTTGCTGAAATTCTCGTCTTTTTGTGATCTTTTGAAGTAAATCTCATCCTTTGACATAAATTGTGTTTTTAAGAAATTTTTTGACTTAAATCAGTTTTTTCTGCCGTCTTTTCATGTAAATTTCATTTTTTCTATAAATCAATATTTGTCGGTATCCTTTAATGAAATTTGTGCTTTTACCTATGATATTTCGGCTAAAATCACATTTTTTCGTGATCCTTTGATTGAAATAGCACATGCTGAGATTCTTTAATGCAGACTGCACTTTCAAAAAAAGAAAAAAAAAACAGTTTTGCTTTACAGAATTTTTTTCAATTTCACATCTCACAAACCTAGAAAATCAAACTATCGAAAACTAAAAAAACAAAACAAGGATTATACTATTTCAGTTGTATGAAAAAAGGAAAATTTTCATGAAAAGTAAAAAAAAAAACTATATATAAAAACAAAAATTAACTAGTTTGGAAATAATTTGGAATCTATTATAGTTTTCAATTAGAAACGATTTCAATAATGAATTTCCTTGATTGCTTTTGCAAAAATAGTGAATTTTGTCTATCAGAGCGGAAAGATTGTGGATTTTCTTCACCGATTTTGTAAAAATAATGAATTTTCTTGATCGCTTTTGCAAAAATAGTGAATTTTGTCAATCAGACGCAGAAAGATTGTGGATTTTTTCACCGATTTTGTAAAAATAATGAATTTTCTTGTTCGGTTTTGCAAAAATTGTGAATTCTATTGATCAGACATGGAAATATTTTGGATTGTCTTCATCGATTTTGTAAAAATAATGAATTTTCTTGATCGCTTTTGCAAAAATTGTGAATTTTGTCGATCAGACATGGAAATATTTTGGATTTTCTTCATCGATTTTGTAAAATTAATGAATTTTCTTGATCGCTTTTGCAAAAATAGGGAATTTTGTTGATCAGACGGGGAAAGATTGTGGATTTTCTTCACCGATTTTATAAAAATAATAATTTTCTTGCTCAGTTTTAAGAAAATTGTGAATTTTGTCGATCAGACATGGAAATATTTTGGATTTTCCTCATCGATTTTGTCAAATTAATGAATTTTCTTGATCGCTTTTTCAAAAATAGTGAATTTTGTTGATCAGACGGGGAAAGATTGTGGATTTTCTTCACGATTTTGTAAAAATAATGAATTTTCTTGTTCGGTTTTGCAAAAATTGTGAATTTTATTGATCAGACATGGAAATATTTTGGATTTTCTTCATCGATTTTGTAGAAATAATTAATTTTCTTGTTCGGTTTTGCAAAAATTATGAATTTTGTCAATCAGACGTGGAAAGGTTTTGGATTTACTTCATCGATCGTGTAAAAATAATGAATTTTCTTGATCGGTTTAGCAGAAATAGCAAATTTTATCGGTCAGACATGGAAAGATTGTGGATTTCTTTCTTTGGTTTTGTAAAAATAGTGAATTTTCTCGATCGATTTTGCAAAAATAATGAATTTTGTCAATCAAACGCGGACAGATTTTGGATTTTCTTCATTGATCTTGTAAAAATAATGAATTTTCCCGATCTGTTTTGCAAAAATTGTGAATTTTGTTGATCAGACGGGGAAATATTGTGGATTTTCTTCACCGATTTTGTAAAAATAATGAATTTTCTTGATCGCTTTTGCAAAAATAGTGAATTTTGGAAATCAGACACGGAAAGATTGTGGATTTTCTTCATCGATTTTGTAAAAATAATGAATTTTCTTGTTCGGTTGTGCAAAAATTGTGAATTTTTTCGATCAGACACAGAAAGGTTACGGATTTTCTCCACCGATTTCGTAAAAATAATGAATTTTCTTGTTCGGTTTTGCAAAAATTGTGAATTTTATTGATCAGACATGGAAATATTTTGAATTTTCCTCATCGATTTTGTCAAATTAATGAATTTTCTTGATTGCTTTTGCAAAAATTGTGAATTTTGTTGATCAGACGGGGAAAGATAGTGGATTTTCTTCACCGATTTTGTAAAAATAATGAATTTTCTTGTTCGGTTTTGCAAAAATTGTGAATTTTATTGATCAGACATGGAAATATTTTGGACTTTCTTCATCAATTTTGTAAAAGTAATGAATTTTCTTGTTCGGTTTTGCAAAAATTGTGAATTTTATTGATCAGACATGGAAATATTTTGGATTTTCTTCATCGATTTTGTCAAATTAATGAATTTTCTTGATTGCTTTTGCAAAAATTGTGAATTTTGTTGATCAGACGGGGAAAGATAGTGGATTTTCTTCACCGATTTTGTAAAAATAATGAATTTTCTTGTTCGGTTTTGCAAAAATTGTGAATTTTATTGATCAGACATGGAAATATTTTGGATTTTCTTCATCGATTTTGTAAAAGTAATGAATTTTCTTGTTCGGTTTTGCAAAAATTGTGAATTTTATTGATCAGACATGGAAATATTTTGGATTTTCTTCATCAATTTTGTAAAAGTAATGAATTTTCTTGTTCAGTTTTGCAAAAATTGTGAATTCTATTGATCAGACATGGAAATATTTTGGATTGTCTTCATCGATTTTGTAAAATTAATGAATTTTCTTGATCGCTTTTGCAAAAATAGGGAATTTTGTTGATCAGACGGGGAAAGATTGTAGATTTTCTTCACCGATTTTGTAAAAATAATGAATTTTCTTGTTCAGTTTTGCAAAAATTGTGAATTTTGTCGATCAGACATGGAAATATTTTGGATTTTCTTCATCGATTTTGTAGAAATAATTAATTTTCTTGTTCGGTTTTGCAAAAATTATGAATTTTGTCAATCAGACGTGGAAAGGTTTTGGATTTACTTCACCGATTTTGTAAAAATAATGAATTTTCTTGTTCGGTTTTGCAAAAATTGTGAATTTTATTGATCAGACATGGAAATATTTTGGATTTTCTTCATCGATTTTGTAGAAATAATTAATTTTCTTGTTCGGTTTTGCAAAAATTATGAATTTTGTCAATCAGACGTGGAAAGGTTTTGGATTTACTTCACCGATCGTGTAAAAATAATGAATTTTCTTGATCGGTTTTGCAAAAATAGCAAATTTTATCGGTCAGACACGGAAAGATTGTGGATTTCTTTCTTTGGTTTTGCAAAAATAATGAATTTTGTCAATCAAACGCGGACAGATTTTGGATTTTCTTCATTGATCTTGTAAAAATAATGAATTTTCCCGATCTGTTTTGCAAAAATTGTGAATTTGTTGATCAGACTTGGAAATATTGTGGATTTTCTTCACCGATTTTGTAAAAATAATGAATTTTTTGATCGCTTTTGCAAAAATAGTGAATTTTGGAAATCAGACACGGAAAGATTGTGGATATTCTTCATCGATTTTGTAAAAATAATGAATTTTCTTGTTCGGTTTTGCAAAAATTGTGAATTTTATTGATCAGACATGGAAATATTTTAAATTTTCCTCATCGATTTTGTCAAATTAATGAATTTTCTTGATCGCTTTTGCAAAAATAGTGAATTTTGTTGATCAGACGGGGAAAGATAGTGGATTTTCTTCACCGATTTTGTAAAAATAATGAATTTTCTTGTTCGGTTTTGCAAAAATTGTGAATTTTATTGATCAGACATGGAAATATTTTGGATTTTCTTCATCGATTTTGTAGAAATAATTAATTTTCTTGTTCGGTTTTGCAAAAATAATGAATTTTGTCAATCAGACGTGGAAAGGTTTTGGATTTATTTCACCAATTGTGTAAAAATAATGAATTTTCTGGTTCGGTTTTGCAAAAATTGTGAATTTTATTGATCAGACATAGAAATATTTTGGATTTTCTTCATCAATTATGTAAAAATAATGAATTTTCTCGATCGCTTTTGCAAAAGTAGTGAATTTTTTTGATCAGACGCAGAAAGGTTGCGGATTTTCTTCACCGATTTTGTAAAAATGATGAATTTTCTTGTTCGGTTTTGCAAAAATTGTGAATTTTATTGTTCAGACATGGAAATATTTTTGATTTTCTTCATCAATTTTGAAAAAATAATGAATTTTCTTGATTGCTTTTGCAAAAATAGTGAATTTTTTCGATCAGACGCAGAAAGGTTGCGGATTTTCTTCACCGATTTTGTAAAAATAATGAATTTTCTTGTTCGGTTTTGCAAAAATTGTGAATTTTATTGATCAGACATGGAAATATTTTGGATTTTCTTCATCAATTATGTAAAAATAATGAATTTTCTCGATCGCTTTTGCAAAAGTAGTGAATTTTTTTGATCAGACGCAGAAAGGTTGCGGATTTTCTTCACCGATTTTGTAAAAATGATGAATTTTCTTGTTCGGTTTTGCAAAAATTGTGAATTTTATTGTTCAGACATGGAAATATTTTTAATTTTCTTCATCAATTTTGAAAAAATAATGAATTTTCTTGATTGCTTTGGCAAAAATTGTGAATTTTATTGATCAGACATGGAAATATTTTGGATTTTCTTCATCAATTATGTAAAAATAATGAATTTTCTCGATCGCTTTTGCAAAAATAGTGAATTTTTTCGATGAGACGCAGAAAGGTTGCGGATTTTCTTCACCGATTTTGTAAAAATAATGAATTTTCTTGTTTGGTTTTGCAAAAATTGTGAATTTTATTGATCAGACATGGAAATATTTTGTATTTCCTTCATCAATTATGTAAAAATAATGAATTTTCTCGATCGCTTTTGAAAAAATAGTGAATTTTGTCGATCAGACGTGGAAAGATTGCGGATTTTCTTCACCAATTTTGTAAAAATAATGACTTTTCTTTTTCGGTTTTGCAAAAATTGTGAATTTTATTGAGCAGACATGGAAATAATTTGGATTTTCTTCATCGATTTTGTAAAAATTATGAATTTTCTTGATCGCTTTTGCAAAAATAGGGAATTTTGTTGATCAGACGGGGAAAGATTGTGGATTTTCTTCACCGATTTTGTAAAAAAAATGAATTTTCTTGTTCAGTTTTGCAAATTTCATGTTGGGTGTAATTTACATTTTTTGTGAAATTCGTAGTCGTAATTTGCGTTTATGTGATTTATGAATGTAATTTGTGTTTTTAGAGCGATTTATGGACATAATTTGCTATTTTTATGCGATTCATGAATGTAATATGCGTTTTTAAAACTTCCTGTCGACGAAATTCGCGTTTTTTTGATCGATTTATTGACATAATTTACATTTTTTGAATGTAATTCACTTTTATACACAATTCTTGGGAGTAATTCGCATTTTTTCAGCAATTTATGGATGTTTCGCATTTTTATGTGATTCATGGACATAATTTGCGTTTTTTGAGCGATTCATGAACGCAATTCGCTTTTATTGTACTTTTATTTTGCGATTTATGAATGCAATTCACTATTTTTATGCAATTTAAAGACGTAATTTGAGTTTCAGCTTTCTGCCGATGAAATTCACGTTTTTTTGAGCGATTTATGAACATAATTCACGTTTTACTACACGATTCATAGACGTAATTTGCGTTTTTCATACAATTTATGAACCTAATTCTCACTTTTTTTACATGTTTTATGGACGTAATTCATGTTTTGAGCGATTTGTGGATATAATTCGCATTCTTTACACGATTCATGGACGCAAATCACATTTTTTGAGCGAATCATGGATGTAGTTTGTGTTCTTTACGTGATTCATGCATGTAATTGGCATGTTTTACGCTATTCATAAACGTAATTCGTATTTTTTACGCGATTCATGGATGAAATTTTCTTTTGACATGGTCTTTGGACAAAATTCGCATGTTTTATTCAGCCTTTGGATGAAATTCACGTTTTTTGCATGGTATTTTGTCGAAATATTGTTTTTTTAAACGATTCTTTGTTGATATACATTTTTTATTAAGTTATTTGTCGAAATGCATGTTTTCAAAATTCTTTATTAAAATTCACAATTTTTTGAGGGTTTTTTTAGCGACATTCGCATTAACAGTAAATAATTTGTTCATAAAATTGAGGGAATATTTCTATTTTTTTGGTACTAAAAAGAAAAAATACAAAAATAAAAATTGTTTCTTTCTTAAAATTTTTTGCAAACTTCATAAAATTTTCTGCGCAGAGCATGCGTCAATATTATACAACTCTGTGTATGTACAACCTTTTTGGTTTAGAATTAACTCTATCACTTCAATTTATCAATAGTAATAAACAGAGCTGTCTTCACAATTCTTAAAGTATTGTGAAATTTAATATACATAGGTTTAAAAAAAAAAAAGAAAAAAGAAAGAAAAGAGAGAAACTTTAGTTTCATACTAAGCAAATTACTTATAAATAAAGGAAATATTTTTTGACTCGCATATTGTAAACACCACACATTTATTTTGATTTAAACTATCGAGAAAAAAGAAAATAAATTACTTACTGGTGAAATGGTAATCCAACTTTATATCAAGCTATAACGCTTCTTAAATAAAAAATGTTTTATTATATAATGTATAGTGTTTCCTCTAGAATATTTTTTACCATATGCAGTGCCTACCCTTCTTTAAATTGGCACCCCTACCATTTTCAAAATAGTGAAATCCACTTTGCTATTTCACCTATGCAAAGACAGCCACTTGCTAACCTTAATCTAGGAGAATTTTTTTTAAAATATCTCATTTGCAATTCCATAAATTTTAATGATTTTGTTTCCATTGGGTAACTGATCTCTACAATAGCTTCTTCTTTTACTTTATCGATTTTTTTTTTTAATGAGGTATTTATACTTATTTTCAGACCAAAAAAAAAAAAAAAAAAAAATCCTGCAAACAAAGTGAAAAAAAGTAAAAAATGAGCCTCGTAGATTGACTTCAGCTAGCATAAAGAATCATTTAAAATATGGAAATACAAACAAAATATCAGGAAATACAAACAAAAAGACAGATGTAGCTCGGTGCATAATATTACTTACGTCTATGTATATAGATACACATTTAAAAAAAAAAAAAAAAAAATCAAAGAACACAAGACTGATTACGAACAATAAATACTACACGAACAGAATCACGAACACGAATCGATAACACGAATCGACTACACGAATCGGTAATACTAATAATACGCCGATAAATCTAGCTCAGGGCATAAATTTGTATCTTAAAGTGATTCTATTCAAACAGTAATTAAGCGATAGTATAAGAAAAAAATAATTAAAGAAAGCCGAATCAGAACGGGAAAAGACGAGACGCGAGTGTCACATGTGCTAGTCATGTAAACATAAGCTACCAAGAGATCGTAAGTTGAGTAGTTTTATGTCTTCTATAATCGTGGGAAAACAGAGAGCTTTTTCGCTGTTTAGCGAAACGAGATTGGCCAATCAGAGGCCTGTATCTTCATGATCTCTTGGTTCTTGGTAAAACTGCAGGGTTTTGATTGGTCAACCTCGTTTCGCTAACCACGAAATTTAGAAATCAGCCTCATTTAGGTGAATAATAATAAAATTTTAAAATGTAAATTTAAAATGAACTATTTAATGAGAATTATAGTTTTTTTATTTGTTTTTATGAAGTAAAAGTAATTTTCATAAAAACTGGAAGTCATTTCAGCGGAAAGTGGGTTCCAATGTCCATCAAACGACTTTTTTTTTTTTTTTTTTTTTTTTTTTTTTTTTTTTTTTTTTTACGGAAATTTTAAAAAAAGGAAACGAGAAATTTCCGATAAGGGGAGGAGGGGGGACATGGGAGAGTAATTACTCCTCCCTAAGTTTTGAAAACATAATAAAATTTATTCTTTGCGAGTGACTAAAAAAAAAAGAAAGAAAGAAAGAATTTTTCGTTAAAAATGAGGGGGGGGGAGATTATGGGAAGTCATTTCTCCCCCCCCCTCTCCTAGATTTTTCAAGTTAAGCTACACAATTTTCTTTTTCTTCTGTTTTAACAAGCATAGAAAAATTTATTACTTGCGAGTATCTTCAAAATTAAGGAATCAAAAGAGGGCAGTGATTTCATTTCTTAGATTTTGAAAGATACTTAAAGGAGGGACTGAAAAATGTCAGTTGGGTGGGAGAGCGAGATACACCCATGCCTAAATTTTTTTTAATGATTTTTTTTTTTTTTGAGTAACGAAATAAAGTAGGAACTAATAAATTTTTCACTAAGGAAGTGGGTGGATGCGATGAAAAATCTCTCCTTTGATTTTGAAACATAATTGAGTTTATTTTTCTCCGATTAAAATCTATGAATTTACCGGACGATAAGTTATACTGGAAATACACCAGAAAATGTATTTCTAAATTAATGGTTGGATAAAAACTTCAAATTTACTGCAGTATTTCTGAGGTTATAAAGTCTCATATATTTTTTTATTTATGATTATAAAATGACTTCATAAGAACTACAGTGTTTTTAAAGTTAACAGTTCACAGAATATTTAAAATAAATTACTGCAAAATCACCTCAAATTAACTTTAAAATAACTATAGTGATTTTATAGTTGAGATTGCAATGTAGAGAATTTATAGTTAACTTTAGAAAAACCTCAAAAATACTTTACTTCTTCAAAAAAAACTGCAGTTCATTTTTAGCTGGGTCATTTTAATTTAAATCAGTTAAAAACTATTCAGAAATTTCATTGCATATAATTACTTTTATTGGCTGATAGTGAAAATTAGAGTTGGGAACCAATATATATGGAAACAAATCAAGTAATAATAAACATTCTATTTCATATTATGTTGGTTCAATGCACTATTTCTGATTAAAAATAACTTTCCTCTTTATTTTTATAAAAAACGTGAGATTTTGTATATATTTTGTTTAACAATTATATTACATATGAGGAAGGGGGTTCCCAATCTTGGTTTTTCAAAAGCTAAAATAATCGACTTTTTACTAAAACTTTTAGTAAACTTGCATCGAAAAAAATATTCAGTCTGCGAAAAAAATACTTTTTTTCTGCATTTCTGCACTGTAAGAAAATTCGTTAAATTTGAAGCAAGTACTGCTCGCAGCAATGTTGCCAGCAGCTCTTGCTGTAAAAATTGCAGGAAAATTAGATATATATATATATTTACATGTAATTTTATGGTAATTTTTAAGGCAAAAGTTGCTGGCTACATTGCTGCCTGAAGTTTTGCCATAAATCTAACGGCTTTTTTTTTTATGTGTATCTTTATAAAATATTGGTTTACTATGGGCTAATTCCATGGATTCTGTAGTGTAAGTCACATAACTTATTAATTGCTATGCTTGTTAGCCACCGTTATTTTGGAAAAGTCTGCTTGGCCTTATTCAATTTATGAGAATGTGCCAATAAAATTAATCACATTTTTTTGCTCTATAATACTGGTAGCCAAAAATCGTAGCCTGTGACTTACACTACAAGTACTCATGGAAATAGCCTATGAAAACTTAACTTATCCATTAGGGAGTTGAAAAGAAAACTAGATTTCTCCTTGGGCATGCGTAGGCCAGCGCACGGGAAACTTATCAGTTGCTGCATAGTAAAAAATTTCTTAAGACTATTAGATTTTTAAGTCACAATATTTTAAAAACTTCACCTTATATGTAAACATCTGAATGAACAATTTTTCTGTTATTTGAGAGAGGTGTAACAAAAAAGTAAAAACAAATATTACTGACATGTTTCGGTCATTTTTTAATAATAACGTATTCTAAAAAGTTTCGTATTAGAATAGGACCTAAACATGACAATAATATTTGTTTTTAGTTTTCTATTACACCTCTCTCAAATAACAGAAAATTGCTCATTGAATCATAGGATTTTTCCTCCATTTTTCTGCGACAGTTTATTTTCATTTAAATATTTTTTTCGTCTTTTAATTTCCGAGATCATGAAAAAAATGAATAACAAAGCTGTGTGGAAGTTCACCTGTCAAGATTTATGTATTTCTACTTTCATCTTAAATTTACTATGTATTATATGTATATATATATATCTACCTTTCAAAACATATCATTATTTTATTTTATCTATTTATTTATTTTCCCTCCTTCAACCTTTGACAGTGTGCATATCAATAAAATCATTTCTTTTCTTTTTCTCTTAAAATTAATCATCTATAAAAATCGTTTGCCTAAGAAATTCTGAGTGGATGATAAATTGGTTAAATAATATTTTTTTTTAAATAAAATTATCGTCTGTGGAAAATAGTCTCGTAGCTGGACAAGAATTCTGTTTACATAAAAGAATGATAGTTTGAGGTTAGAGAATGTTCTAGAATTTTCTTTTTAGATTTAAAAGAGGAAGCTCGAGAGGTGGTAAGAGAGATGAGAAGAAGGATACTTGGGTGCGCTCTTGCATGAGTACGACTTGATGTAGTAAAGCATGGAATATTTTTTGGATGTTTCGGTAAATTATCGTGTGCAAGAGGAGCTTTTCCCTCTATTATAGCTACAGTTTAATAAAATGAACTTGCAGCAGCCAAGGAGTGGTTATTTTGACCTTCTACATTTAGTTATTTTGTTTTTTTTTTCGCTGGCCATGACTTCTGTGCGGAGCAAGGGAAACCTGGCGATGATGTTTCTGCCCCCCTAACTTCAAAATGTCACATATATATATATTTATATATATATATGTGTATGTATTATAGGACATTTAATTTCCAGTAGCTGTACAGCATCCAATTTCAGGCAGAAATGTAAAATGCATGTACAAATCTATGTATTGTTCCACGAATGTATACTGAATTAATATTGTTGAATGTTTTCAATTATGTAATTAATGGATGTTTTTTGTTGTTTGCCAGTTGAGTATCGTCATTGTTCACTGAGGTATTGTACAGGTCTTTATTATTCAATCGTATTACAACCTAGAAAACGCATTCGAAATTTCGGTTGCAGAAAGGAGTACCTAAATTCTGAAAAAAAAAATCGAATACTTATTGCATTCCTACATATGATGAACAGCTTTGTAAAAATACTGCATGATTCAGCCTATTTATAAAATTAATAACACTTTTGAAAACTACCATTCAGAAATTTCCACCAACATGTAGAAATGTACTTAAATTTTACTGTATAACCATGTTTATTGTTGACAGATTTTCAGATGAAATGCATTTTAAACTAAAATTTTATTGAGGTAAAAAACGTACTTGTCGGAATTGCTGCTCATCAATGGCAATTATCTAGGGAAAAAAAAAAATATGTGTTTTAATTTTTGAATTTTAAAAGTTTTTAGTAAAGTTTTTTTTAAATTTAATATAATTTGAGACAAAATAAATATTACTGTTTATTATTTGGCAATAATATTTTTTGTGCGATTACTGCAAATTTTAAGGTAATGCGTTTTAAGAAATATGCAACGAACAGACGTACACATAAAAAGAAATATGTAACGTAATTAAAAATTTTCTAGGAAACTGGGATTCATAGAACTTTTTATGTAACCGCAAGGGCGAAAGTTCATGTAACAGGTACATATTTGTGCTAAAAATAAAAAAATCTGTAAGGTTATTAAGATTTTTTTAGGAAGCTTGGGATGCCTCGAATATACTATATTCGAGGAATCCCAAGCTTCCAAGATACGATGTACATAATTGCAATCCAAGTTACAGATAATTTTTTTTTAAATAACTATAATTTTAGTAGATTCGTTTGTAAAGTTATAGATTTCTGTAGCTTTACAAATATTAGTTTTGTATATTTACATCTTTTTTTGTACAGTGTACAGATGAAATATTAGTAAACATACAGATTTCGGAAATTTTACATTTGTAGTATTGCAGATTTTCTCTCTATATATATACAGTATATAGATTAAAATGTTTCATAACGATATGTAAAAATAATTTATCCTTGAAAAATATGTTATGAATTAAATTAATTTATTTTGAATTATACTGGCTGTAATATGTATATTAACTGTAAAAAAATATCAATTTTACTATAAAATACATGATGTTTCGCAAAAACTGCTCCAATTTACTTGACGAAATACGATATTTATTTATTTATTTATTTATTTATTTACATACTGTTTAAATATGAGTTTAGTATTTTGAGTTTGCTATTTTAAGTTTGAATTCATTGATAATGTTTAAATAATGTAGAAATTTTACAATGAGCTATTTTATAAGTAATTATTTTAGTTAAACATTGCTTTTCTTTTAAGAAATATGGATGTAGAAATGTAAAGTAATAAACAGAATGGAATGTTTTTATTTTTTACAAATAGTAATAAACACAAAAATATTTTCACAAATTTGTCAATTGTTTTCATCACATGAATTTTTGCTGTTACCATTACGTAAAATGTTCAATGAATAGTTTCCTAGAAAAATATTAGTAACTTTATAGATTTTTTAACAGTATAACGACATAGGAATAAATTGTTGGTCGGTGCCTATAATGTTAAACAGTGTATTATTCATTACATGAACTCATTATTTAAAAAGGAAATGTAAAATAAATAGTCAATAATATAAATAATACAAATCATATTTCAGTAGGATAGACAAGTAGTATTGATTAAGAATACCAGCTCTTCCTAACATTCTTTTTCCAACATCATATGAGATACAATCATTTCTATCATAATATAAATATCTATTTAGTACTCATTCTAATATTTCAAAATATCGGCCATTTGATAATATCGGCATAATCATAGAGTACAAGAGCATAATTCATATGTAGGGTCTAATATTAATTCAATAAAAGATATTTAATAATATTGATGATGTAACGAGTTAAAAAGATTCATTGCCAGCAATTATCTGATAATTTTTCGAGTAAATTACGTGACAAGATGCTTAAGGATATCACCAAGTTAAGCTGTGTTATTAAGTTTGTGTGTCTATTTCATTACATATTATTCCAATTATTGCCGCTATTCTGGTGTATATTTGAATATACACTTTCACTGTCTTTTTCAGAATATGTGTATAAGTGCATATTAGGAGATACATTAAAAATTATGTTTATTTAATATATGCATTGGAAAGTCTTTTCATTTCTTCAATAATTAATCAAAAATTGTAAAATTATATATATATATATATATACATATATATATAACAGGGTGACCCAAAATAACGGGGACAAACGTTTTTATCGAAATTTTACTAACCAAAGAAATTTAAACAAATTTAATAATGGACAACAATAACAAATACCTTTGGCAACAACATATTCAATTGGTTTCGAAATGGCCTCCCTTGGCGGCGATACAGTCCCAAACGCGTCTTGAAATTTTTGGCAATGGGCCGCAGGTCCTCCGGCGACAATCGGTCCCACTCCCGACGCAGCGACTGCTTCAGCGACTCCAACTTTTGTGACGTTTAGCACAGACCATGGCCTCCAAAATCGACCACACGCTGTAGTCCATCGGATTGAGATCGGGCGAGTAGGGCGGCTATTCCGCCGACGTGATGAAACCCGGATAATGGGTCTTGCACCACTCCTGAATCGTTTTCGCTATATGGGCCGGAGCGGAGTCCTGTTGAAAAGTCCATTCCGCATCGCCGAAGTGTTGCTGGGCCCACGAAAGTACCACGACCTCGAGAATGTCACGGCGGCACACGTGTTGATTGATTTTAACCCCCTGATCTACGAAAACCAGATGTATTTTGCAGCTGGCGCAAATTCCCTCCCCCAGACCATAACGGACTGCGGATTTTGGCGGTGCTCGACGATGGCGGAGGTGCTGGGAGCTTCTGCGGACCAGCTTCTGTCGTTTTGGGGATTGTGCGCCTGCTCCACGGTGAAGAGCTTCTCATCGGTGAAGAGGATGCGCTTCCATTGCCGACCTGCGGCCCGACGCTTGAGTTGACGACATCTTTGGAGCCGCACACGCTTGTTTTCATCGGTAGCAGTTGGACTTTTTGGAGCTTGTGCGGCTTGAGGTTTAGCTCTTCTTTGGCAATTCGACGGACAGATTCTCGGCTGATTCCAGTTTCACGGGCGATTTTTCTCATGGAGACCCTCGAATTTCGCTTGACTCGCTTCTTGATGATTTTGCAGTTCCTGGATGTATTGGCGGTGTTCTTTCTTTCTCTTCCGGCACGGTCGCCTTCATGGCCAAGCTCCTTGAAACGATTGATGGACTTGGACACAGTCTGCCGAGACACATTGAACAAACGAACAATTTCACACTGACGTTTTCCTCGACGAAACAGTTCCAAAATTGCACTGCGTTTACTTGACATCCTAAAAAATTAACAAAATTAAGGGGCATTAAATCGAAAATGCATACACTAGTACATAAAAACATGGAGAATCCAATAAAACAATAATGAATTGGATAGGGTACAAAACTTCCCTGTCAAGATGTGTTAAACTTTGTCCCCGTTATTTTGGGTCACCGTGTATATATATATATATATATGACTCTCAAAATGCTTTGTATAAGTCATCAGTAAATTGATTGTACTGTACATCATCTATGTTTCGGCGTACAAAATCTAAGAAGCATTCGAAGATCCAACTTAGTCATATTTCTCATATTTTTTAATTTTCTAGATGCAACTCAGCTTATCTATTTCTTTTGTTCAACAAAATTTTTTTTTACATCTATTGTTAGCATTACATCAAGACATGTTCTCTCTTTTTTTTATTTCCTTTCATATTCAAATTTCATGGATTAATTTCTATGTTTTTTGCTAACTTATATTTAATTTGAAAAAAAAAACATTTATTGGTAGATCTGTTTAAGTACTATTTCCTTTGAAAAAAGAAACTTTTAAGCAGTGATTATTATCACAATAAACAATTCTAGAGAAAATTATAATAGTTTTAGAACTTTTCATTCATATTCTTCAGTTTTTATAAGCTTAAGCATTTTTATATCTAAAACCACGCCATAATTATACATTTTTAAGTATTCATGCTGTATGAAAGAAATTCTGTACATCGTAAATTATCAATAATTTTATTGGTTTATTTTTTTAAATGTGTATTGGAAATTTTTTGATAAAATCCAGTTAAATATACATCATCTTTTTTAACGCGAATCCTTTGAACTATATATTATTAAAAACATAGATGAGAAAATTGCAACTGCTGTATTAGTTTTTTTGTCAGGAAATAACCATTAATATCTGGAGATAACATTAAATCACATCTTAGTAGCATTAAAAACAAGTAATTTGGAGAACAAGTGCCGTCTGGCAGTAATTCGGATTTTTCACTTCATTTCCTTACAGTGAAGAAAATAAAGGCTTGTGCTTCGATCCAGAGTGACGATCTTGACGGTGTATCTGAATGATACTTATTCACGAGTCTTACACATAACGCATCGAAAAGTACTTAATCATTTGAATTCTGTAACGGGTAAAATGATTTATTTACTGCAGTTATCTGTCGACTTTTGGACCTGAATTATGTGACAAGATGCTTAATGTTACAATTGACTTGAATTATGTAATTAAATTTCGTTATGTATTACATTACTTATTATTTCCTTTATACTGGCAAGATGCTATTTGTTAAAAAAAATCTTGTTTTAGATTACGGCATGTGATCCAATAGTTCAAGAAACATATTATTACAACCCATGAAAAAAACTTTCAACTTATTAAAAAATTTTATCAGTTTAAAAAATACACAATATATATATATATATATATGTGTGTGTGTGTGTTTATATATATATATATATATATATATATATATATATAAATTTTTATGTTAGTGCTGACATTAATTTTTCAGAATTACGGTATTTGCTAATGAAACTTCGTATTAAAATTCTCTCGTAAAAGACTCTCGCGAATCGTTTAAATTAGTTTATATTTTCGAAACTATATCTGTGAAAATTTCAACTGTTGTACAATTATCTTATTTAGTGCAATTTTTTTCTCAAGAATATCCGAAAACAACATGTGATGTTTGGAAATAACAATAAATCACCTTTTAGTAGCACTGAAAATAAGTAATTTAGGCAACGAATGACAGCGATTTGGAATTTTCACTTCGTTTCTTGATACTGAAGAAAGTAAAAACATTTGCTTCGATCGAAAGTGATAATATAATCACATAGTATCTCAACGACTTTTATTCAAGACTCTCTCACATAAATCAGTGTAAGGTACTTAATTATTCGGATTCTGTAATTGATAAAACGATTTATTTATTGCAATTATATGTCAAATTTTAGACCTGAATTATGTGACAAGATGTTTAATGATATAATTGAACTGAACTGTGTTGTTAAGTTTTCTGTATGTGTTACATTACTTATTATTCTCTTTATTCTGACAAGGATGTTATTTGTTCATATAAACGTTTTCTTTATATTGTTTTAGAATATTCAGTGCCTTTCTAAACTTCAATAAAACATACTATTATACAAAAAAAAGAAGAAGAAAGTAAGAAAATAGAAAAAAATCTGTAATATAACTAGCACTTTTCTAGTAAACATGGATTTCTACAACTTTTATGAAATTGCAACAGGAAAAAAATCATGTGACAGATTTTTGCACTGTAAATAAAAAAAAAATCGCAGGTTTATTAACCTTTCACTTTACGTTTTTTTCTATGTTTATGAAAAAATATTTGAAATCTATAATTTGTTCTGACAGGGCGAAAAAATAGCACAAAAAATGAATTTTAAATTTTCACTTAAATTTTGATATTTTATCGCATGTACTGTATACTATCAGATAACCAAGAAAGTTCGTGCGGTTTTTGAGAACAGCTACTTTTGTTGCATTGGCTTGGTGATACTGATTCTGATGACGTCATTTCTGTACACTGCCTTTAAATTGCAATCAGCAGAGAGTTGTTTAATGTATCTCACGTTTCACTATTAGTTTTGTAGGAAGTACAATCGTTGAAAAAGGATGTCGTTGACAAAGGAGATTTTGAGGCCTATATTGCTCTACGAGTTCAAATTAGGAAACAAAGGTGCAGAGGCCGCTAGAAGAATATGCTCCGTGTTTGGAGAGTCTTCAGTGAGTGAACGGACCACTTAAAAGTGGTTCAACAGATTTTCTCGTCCGGAGACGAGAGCCTTGAAGGGAAGCCCTGTGTTGGTCGTCCGTCCATCTTAGACCAAGTCCAGCTGGAAGAGCAAATCAAACGGAATCAGGGCCGTAGCTAAGGGGGTGCTATGGGCGGCTCAGCCCCCCTAAAATATTTTGAGCCCCCCCTGGAAAAAGTTCCAAGGTCACTAAATGTTCCGAAGATTCAAATGAAATTCTGTTCAAAAATCTAATTTAGTTTTGAGACCCTTTCACAGTTTTGCAGAGTTACTAAAATTGTATCTAAAATACGTGTTTCTACACTCCCTCATCCTATTGGTACATATGAAGCTAACAGGATGTTTAATTTTGCACCTGTTATACATTCAAAATTTTCATCATTCTATACTTTTCTTAGCATAAAATGAAGTTATTACAACAGTTTAATGAGAAGCATAGTACCTACAATGTGAATATGCACTAATTTATCTTTTTGCATTAGAGAGAGAAGAAAAAAATATGAGCCCCCCCTACATTCCCTTGAGCCCCCCCTCTATTCCCCTGAAACCCCCCCTATCGTACACTTCTAGCTACAGCCCTGAACGGAATCCTGATCTAGCATGCCAGAAGCTTGCGCAAAGGTTTGGAGTATCTGACAAAACCATCCGATCGCATCTTCATAGCCTTGGGATGTCATGGAAACTTGATAAGTGGGTTCCGTATGTCCTGTCCGAAGAAAACAAGATCCAACGACTAACATCTGCTTGTCATTGCTGTCGCGCCACAACAAAGCCTCTTTCCTGGATCAGATATTGACATGTGACGAGAAATGCGTAATGCATGATAACCGAAAGAGAAAACATCATTGGTCGACTTCTGGTTCCTTCTCATTGGTTGCTAAACCGATCATCTATCAAGAAAAAAGATAATACTGTGTATTTGGTGGACTAGCGCTGGTATAGTTCACTATGAATTCTTAGAAAGTGAGAAAACAATCACAGCCGAAATCCATTCGTCGCAGTTGAAAACGATTTCGGCTGCTTTGCTCGAAAAGCAGCCAGCGCTGGTCAACAGGAGAGGAGTTGTTCTCCTTCACGATAACGCCAGACCTCATACGGCCAAAGCGACCAGGGACGTGATAAAAACATTGAGCTGGGAAGTTTTGCCTCACCCACCTTACTCTCCGGATATTGTCCCATCGTTCTATTACTTGTTTTTGGCCATGGATAATCGCCTGCGGTAACAGCAATTCCAAACCCAAGATGATGTCACAAAAACTATAACCCAGTTTTTGGACTCTAAACCAAAATATTTTTTCAAAAAGGGTTATTTATAAGCTTGTGTCTCATTGAGAACACGTAATTGAAGCCAATGGTGATTATTTCAAATAATAAAATAAGTGTTTGAGATTTTTGTGGGTCGTTTTTTATGTCTTATGAAAACCGCACGAACTTTCTTGGTTACCTGATACTTATGTATACTATTTCCTTTTATTATATACTAATATATAAAATTATAAAATGATTATAATTTAGAATATGCACACAATTGTAATAAGTACATTTTAATATTGTGAGCATCCATATTGAACTGATTAAAATATTCACATGGGATTTTCCTATTTCACATGCTTTTCCAATATGGATATTCTAATATGCACACCATCAGAATTTTTTTACATTGTATTGCTATATTTTGCAAATAATCAGTCAAAAATTAATTAATTGTATCGTTTAACACTCTTCAACTTTCTTCACATTAATATTTTTAAGTACTCACTAAAAATAATAAAAGCAAATTTTGCCTTTACAGCTTGATGGAATTTATTTTTCTTTCCGAAGAACAAATTCTAATTTTATGACAAATGCAGCAATCTGACAAGGACAAAATAAATGTTATGCTATTTTGACCTGTTCTTAAACAGTTACAGTAATCATATTGGCCGAATTCAAGACACATAATGAGAATTAAAGTGTGTTTTTAAATATGAGCCATATGTGGTACATGTTGCAATGAAGGGTTAAGAATTATTAGGAAACATGGATGCCTAGAACTTTTTATGTAACTGCAATACGGTTTACAGATGACATTGTAGTAAGGTTACAGCTATTTTAGTATATTTTTTAGCAGAGTCAGGTTTCTGTAGCTTTAAAAAAAAGTCATTTCGTAGATTCAGATTTCTTTTTTTTTTTTGTAGAATGTGCAAATAAAAATTTTGTAAGTATACATATTTCTCTAATTTTACATCATTAAAAATTACGTTTATTTTTTGCAATGCACATCGTAAAATTATCCGTAAATGTATTAATTTTTCCAAAATGTGTATTGAAAAATCTTTCTATTCCAGTTAATAAAACGATTTTTGATGTTTTTCTTAATTTTCTTAATTTATGTTTTTTAACGCAAGTCTTTTATAGTAGTCTATATTCTCAAAAATATGGCTGTGAATTTTTGAATTGTTGTATAATTATTTTTTTGGATATATTATTTTCCTAAGAGTATTCGAAAATAACATCTAATATCAGGTGATAAAAATTAATCATTTCTTAGTAGCTTTAAAAATAGGCAATTTAGGGAACGAATGCCAGCAATTTCGATTTTTCACTTCATTTCCTGATAGTGAAAAAAAGTAAAATCATTTGTTTCGATCGAGAAGTGAAGATATAATCACATAGTATCTCAACGACTTTTATTCACGAGTTTTACACATAACGTAACTTAAGATACTAAGTCATTCGGATTCTGTAACGAGTTAAAAGATTTATTTACTGCAATTATCTGAAAAGTTTTGGGCATGAATTTTGTAACAAGATGCTTAATTTTTTTAACTTACTTATTATCTATATGTATTGCATTATATATTATTCTTTTTATTCTATCAATGATCGTATTTGTTCAAAAACTGGATTTCTTTATCTTGTATTTTAATATGTAGTGCGATCCAAAATTTCCAGTAATTTTTTGCCCTGAAATAAAAACAAAAAAACTTTTTAATGGTATTTAACCTATTAAAGTTATTATTTTTTTTAGAAAACCGGAATTCCTAGAATTAAAACGGCAACAGAAAAAATTCATGGAACAGATATGACTTTGCACTGGCAATCAAGAAATCTCTCAAGATCCTAAAAACTTATAAGAAACAGAGATGGCTGTTTAATGTAACTACAACCCAGTTACAAGTAAAATTTTAGTAGGAATACTATCATTTTAGTAGGTAATTTAGTATATTTACACATTTTTGTAGCTTTAGAAAAATTAGTTTTGTAGATTTACGTCCTTTTTTTACTTACCCATCATACGTAGTATAGGGTAAGTATTGCAATCGTTTTAAAAATCGAAAAAAATTTTTTGACGGATTTACATGTTTCAAACACTAGGGATTCCGAAAAACATACTTTTAGAAAAAAATTTGCCGTCTGTCCGTCTGTCCGTCTCTCTGTCTGTAAACGCACTATCTCCCGAACAAACTGAGATAGAGACTTGAAATTTTGCATGTACTTAGTATTTAAGAATGGGACGAAGCCTATTTAATATTATTAACCTCGATTATCCGGAACTATTTTTTTCGGACTGTCGAAAAATTCGTTCTGATGAAAGGTTTATAAAAATTTTCGAATTTTTTTATTTTAAGGAGTGGGCGTAAAAGGCAACAAAACAACATATATTTTCCATAAAGAACAAAGTCAGTCGGATTATTAGTTGCCGAGGTATGTGTAATCCTGTTTTCCATATTCTTCGATTTTTCATGGCCCTCTATTTCATTCAAATTTCAATTGAAAGATACATTTTAATTGGAAATAAGATGCTTAATCCGACAAAATAAACTGTTAGTTAATATGATTATTAGTTTTGGAGAAATAAGGATGTTTCTTTTACGCAATCCGGTACTGCTTGAGTATTTTGGCGTTTTATAATTTGTCGAAATTGGCTCATCAGCAATTCATTAATAGAGCTATGTATATTATGACTATTCAAATATAAGTTTTGGATTTGCGAAGCATTCTTTAATTAGTTTATACGTGTTTTATTTTCATATTTTATATTATGCATATCTATGATGGGTAAGTATTACGGTGCCCCCCCCCCCCCCAGCGACTAGTTGTACATTGTATAGATAAAATATAGTATTCATACAGATTTCTATATCATTACTTATGTAGAATTAAGTATTATTTTTACAGTAAAGGACCCAAGTTCTATTACATAGGATATCATTATCTGCATATTTATTATTGTAATTTTTGAAAATGTCTATTGGAAAATATTTTTAATCCCTATGTGTAAAAACTATTTTTTAACGTTTGCATTTGTTTATATTCTTAAAAATATGGTTGCAATAATTTCAATTGTTGTATACTGTCTAATCGGATAATTATTTTTTTTCTCAAGAGTATCCGAAAGTAACATCGAATGTCTGGAGATAATAATGAATCACTTCTCAGTATTTTTGAAAATAGGCAACCTCCTGATTGCCTCGACCGGATTTTTTCGCACACTAAGTTGCAAGTTTCACTGCAACCTAAGCAATATTTAAATTAATATAATTCTAGAAATAAAAACCAGTTTTGAAAAATTAAGTTAGAATTAATACTCTTAAAGAATATACACCTATACGTAATAACATGTTTTGTATCAGGTTGGAAAAAACATATTTTTTAAATATTTTTAATAAGTTACAGAGAAAACAACCTGACAGTTTTACCCTTTTGCTGGGCAGTCAAGGGTTAGAGAACGAATTTGCACACAATAACAATTTCGAATGACAATTTGGAATAACAATTTGGAATTTTTACTTCATTTCCTTATACAATAGAATGTAAAAGCATTTGTTTCGATCCAGAGTGATGATATAATCGCATAGTATCACAAGGACATTTATTTACGTGCCTTACACATAACACAACGTAAGATACTTAATAATTTGGATTCTGTAACGTGTAAAAAGATTTATTTACTGCAATTATCTGTCAATTTCTGTACCTAAATTATGTGACAAGATGTTTAATGTTATAACTGACTTGAGTTGTGTTATTAAGCTTCTGCATGTATTACATTACTTGTTATTTTTTTTATACTGGCAATAATGTTTATTTGTTAAAGAAAAAAAATCTTGTTTTAGATTATGGCGCGCGACCTATTACTTCAAGCAACATATTATTACAATTCATGAAAAAGTCTTTCAACTATTTAACATATTTGATCAATTTGAAAAATGCACTATACATACATATCTATGTAGTAAGTAATATTAGGTCATGGTCTCCAAATATAAATCTTGTCAAATATGAATCTACCAAAGTGCAATTTATAAACAAGAAAAACTTTCACTGGCAAAAAAGAATATAAATTTTTATGTTATTCATGACATTAATTTTTCAGGAATACGGTATTTATTGATGAAACTTTGTATTAAAATTCTATCGTAAACGATTGCCGTGAATTATTTGAATTAGTTTATATTTTTAAAACTTATACCTGAGAAAATTTCAACTGTTGTAGAATTGTCTTAATGGATATTTTTTTTGTTTCTCAAGTATGTCCGAAAAAATCATCTAATGTCTGAAGATAGTAATAAATCGTTTCTTCGTAGCATTAAAAATAAGAAATTTAGAAAACGAATGCCAGCGATTTGAAATTTTCGCTTCATTTCCTTATAGTGAAGAAAGTAAGAGCATTTGTTTCGATTGAGAGTGACGATATAACCACAGAGTAGTTCAATGACTTTTATTCACGAGTATTACACATAACGCAATGTAAGATACTTAATCATTTGGATTATGTAACGCATAAAAAAATTTATTTACTGAAATTATCTGTCAACTTTTGGACCTGAATTATGTGACAAGATGCTTAATGTCATAACTAACTTGAGCTGTGTTATTAAGTTTCTGAATGCATTACATTACTCATCATTTCTTTTATGTTGACAACGATGCTGTTTGTTCAAATATTCGTTTTTTTATATTGTATTATAATATGTAAAGCAATTCAGAAGTTCACGTCACGTATAATTACAATCCACTAAAATCTTTAGACTATATTGTTACAAAAAATAAATAGATGTAAATAAATAAAGATGTAATTCTACAGATTTAAAGTTAGAGAAATCTATGTGCCGAAATAATTTTTTCTGTGATTTGTTGGAAATTATGTAAATCTACAAAACTATTCTTTGTAAAGCTATAGAAATTGGTAGTCTCTTCTTAATTAAGAAAATTGCAAAATAAAATTCCGAAAGAGTGAGATTTTTTGATAGAAATTATAAAAAGTATAAAGTATAAAATCCGTATAAAAAGTTAAAGTACTATTTTTTTAATTTAAAATGCCATCTAAAAATATCTAAGATTTCGAGAAAATAAGAAATAAATTTTCTATAGAAACAAAAAGAAAACTGGGATTTAAAGTGCAGCTTATCAGAATTTCCCCATCATTTTCTTTTATTACTGAACGTAAAATAATTTATCTCTATCGAGAACGACGACATAATCGCAGAGTATCCGACTGAGCTTCATTCGATGAGTTTAAATATAATACAATGTTAGGTACTTAAAAATTCGGATGGTACAGCACGTTAAAAAGATTTATTATAGGTAATTATCTGACAACTTTAAGATCTGAATTATGTGTCAAATTGCTGAATGTTTCAGCTAGCTCGAACTCTGTTATTATGTTACGGAGTGTATTTCCTTATTTATCATTTTTCTTATTCTAATAACTTTATTAGAATAATTATTTATTTTTCAACATTCCATTTAATGATATTTTTAATTTTGTTGTAGGAAAAATTCGTGAGTAAGTATATTGAAATATTAATGATTATGTATGCATTTCTATATTTTTAGTTTAAAAAAATTGTTGCAATAATGTATCATTTCCAATGTTATAATTTGTATGTCTCTTTAACGTGCTACAAAGATAAAACATAAAATAAAATGGACGATTTATACTCAAATTAAAAACATAGTTTAAATAAAGAAATAGTTAAGAGTGAATACATTAAAAAACAAACATTAGAAGAGAGAGAATTAAATACATATATATTGATAGATATAGCATCCTCGTTTTTATAATATAAAGTTAACAATATTCGATTTCCAACCAGAAAATGTATGTAAAAAAAGTAGCAAATATGTACATGGGTATTATAGTATCATGACTATTTATTACAATAAAGAGTTGGTTCATTGCTATTTGTGTTAGTATGTTACATATAGGATTTAATAAGATTCCTTTTTTATTTTAGTATAATTTAAAAGCCATTTTTGAATTCGGATTAAAAACAAATAAAAAACAGCGCATTTTGATTAAATTTTGCATCTGATTTCTATCAAAATAGCATGACTTAAAATTATTTTTATAATCATTATGTATAGTTAACATGATTATCTATAGATAACCGTATTTGAGACAATAACATGAAATAAAATTATGTATTTTCATTATTACTTTAAAGAAGAGTATGTAAAACCGGGTATTTTTAAATAAATAAAAAAAAATGTTATAAATAAAACCTTAATAAAAGAACAAGAATCTAACACTTACATTGTATAAAAGAGATATTATTTTAGATTATTTTACGACATAAATGTCAGATATCGAATGCAACAATGTATTGTTTAAATTAATCCAGGAATCATCATATGCTATGAATATTTTAAAAAGAAGAATTTAATATACGAATTAAATAATTGAAAAAATTGAATAATACAAATTAAAATTTACGCTACATCTAACGTTTTGTGAATTTAAATTATTTCATCTACGCGGAAAACTTTTTCTTCATTTGTTTCCAAACGAGACACCTTATTGCTTATTTAAGCAAAATAAAATAATAAATGCTTGCTTTTTAAAAACATTTATTCTAAATAAAGATTTATGCTTAAGAAATGTTTTCTACATTTTGTATAGATACATTATTATGCTTGCTGAAGCATTTAACTTAAGAAAGCTAAGAAAAAGCAATAATTTTTTGTTTGTTTGTTTGCAATTTTTTTTGTTTGAATACGTTTGTAAATATGTCTGATTTAAAACTGTTTGAAGCAATAAATTTATGATTTATAAAACAAAAAATAAAATGCTAATGCACAAAAAATATTTCTTTTTATTTCATTGTGCCGACATGTTTCGTCTATTTTTATTCATTTTTTATACATAATTGTATTATTCTTTAAGTAATTGAAAACATTTTTTTTCAGTTTTATGTAAAAATGCCTCAGAAAATTCAATTCTTTTAATTAATTGTGTTTTGAAGCATATGACTTTCTTTTAAACTCTCCAAGTAAGAATTGTTTACTTTACTTTTTTATATTAAATTATTTGCATTTTAAACATGTCCTTTATTACTTACCCATTATTCATAGTATATAGTACGTCTTGCAGTCGTTTCAAAATTTGTAAAATATGTTTTGACGGACTTGAACTTTTTTAAACTGGTGATTCCAAAAAACGCTTAAAAGAAAAAAAAAATCCGTCCATTCGTCTGTGTGTCTGCGTGTATATCTATAAACGCTCTGTCTCCCGAACAAATTAAGATAGAAAACTAAAATTTAGTATGTAATAATGAAAAGGAACTCAATATCAGTAAAACTGAATATCCGGAACTAATTTTTCCGGACTCTCAATATATTCGTTCTCATAAAAGGCATTTAAAATTTTTCGGTTTTTCTATATTTATGGAGTAAATTATGATGAATAACATAAATTTGGTATTAAGAATGAAGTTGATCGCATAATTAGTCGCATATTAGTTTCGAGATTATTTTTAATCGTAGTTTCCACACTATTCCTGTTTTTATCACATAACGTTGGTACTGCTATGTTGCACTTTTCAGAAAGTTTTAACATGTATGAGACAGAAGAATATTCTGCGTTTGCCACATCTTATTATTTATACAATTATAGTTACATAAAAACATTATTTTTAGATACGTTTATTCAAAGGTAAAACACATCTCAAACAATAATAAGCTCTGAAATTGTGAAATTGTGCGTTTACATTAAAAAAAACTTTTATTTTTTAAATAAAAAAGTGCTATGCGGAATAAATAATAAATTACTGAAAAGGTAAAATTCATACCCTCTCATCGTCTTATTATAAGACAATATTCAGTTATTTAGCTAATTTAAGGTATTATTATTAAGCTAAGGTATAATTATTAAGCTAATTTAAGGTAGAAATATCAACATTAAAAACAAGATACATTTCTGTGTAAGTATGTAACATAATATTGTTCAGACAAATCAAGGAATATTTATGCACTTCAAAAGTTTTAAAAATAAATGTATAACATGCGAATTAACAGGTAATGAAGAAGAAATAAATTGGAGTTACTTGCACTGTATATAACATTTTGAGAATTTAAATTACTTGTTTTAAAACAGAGTAATATCCATGATTTGTTTCAGAACATGATATTCTAATATGTAGCAATATTTTAACGAAACCAAAGGAAGCATTCGTAAATTTTGGTTTATACATTAGAATAAAGTAATATATTTGAAAAAAAAATCCTTTTTGTATACTCACTTTAATGTTTTTGAAATACACTTAAATTAAAAGATTTTTGGACGGATATTTATTTTGTTTTTCAATTATTTTATTTCTCTATACATTATTGTTAACTATTTGTTTTAGAATTCTAAGAAAAAGTTGATTTTTATGACAAAATAAATCATTCATATAAAAACAAATGCCATATAAAATAAATTTCATGAAAAATTAATAATAACATTTGGTGTCTTGTACGTTTCAATATTTATTATTTATCAATTAAATAATTACACGAAATAATTAATTGGTTAATATTATTTATTGATAACTATACAAAATAAAAAAAATATTCATCAACTAATTACTAACTAATCAATAAATTAATGATTTGATAATTATTAAACATTAGTTACATAAACATTAATAAAAATATTTTTGTTAAACTTTTCATTTCATTTTAATCCAAATATCGTACTTAAAAATCATGTTATTTTTGTTATAGTTTACTTACAGATGAAAAAGTTCAGTGAAAATACTGTACATTGAAATTTAAAAATTTAAACTATTTATTTAAACTAAAAAAAATAAACTTCTGCTATAAATAAATAAATAGTGTACTGAATAAATATGCATTCCTACAATTCAAATACTCGCATTCCATTATTGAGAGACTATGTTTATTTTTTTTTCTTATTTAAGATATAAATGTCATGAATTAAAAACAAAATATTTTTCAAAACAATGCAAATATCGCAGTATTGTTTTTTCAAGATTTAACTGCTGTTAACAATTAAAAATATCAAATTCTTTGTTTTTTATTTCTTTTTTTTTAGATAGTGTCTAAACCATTGTAAAATTCAGTTTAAAACAAAATTATTAAATATTAATTAAATGTTTATTATTTATTAATAAATAATTACAATAAATAATTAATTGGAAAATATTAAATATCGATAATTATACAAAGTAAAAAATAATTCATTAACTAATTACTAACAAATCAATTAACTAATGATTTAATAATTATTAATTATTAGTGAAATAAACATTAATTAAAATATTTTTGTTTAACTTTGCATCCCATTTTAATCAAATATCTTACTTAAAAATCAAGTTATTCAACAGTTCAGTGAAAGTGCTGTACATTGAATTTCCATAATTTTAGCTATTTATTTAAACTAAAAAACTGTAAATTCTGATATAAATAATTAAATAGTATACTGAATAAATATACATTCCTACAATTCAAATACTAGCATTCCATTATTGAGAGACTATGTTTATTTCTTTTTAAACTTATTTAAGATATAAATGTCATACATTAAAAACAAAATATTTTTCAAAACAATGCAAATATCGAAGTATTGTTTAAACTAATCAGGAAATAATGATATATCGCGAATGTTTTTAAAAGAGAAATATTATTAACAAATTGAAATCTAATAAAAATGAACAATAAAAGTATAAATACGTACGCTACATATAACATTTTTTGAATTCATAATATCTCATCTATGCGGAAAATTTTCCGTCATTTGTTTTCAAACGAGAAACCTTATTGTTTATTGTAGCAAAATAAAATAATAAATTCTTCTGTTTTTCAATCATTGATCCTAAATAAAGGCATGTGCTAAATAATAATTTAACCATTATTTAGTAAATATACACTGTTACATTTGTTCAATCATTTAACTTATAATGCTTTAAAAAAAAGATATTTTTGTTTGTAAATTCTGTTTTGTTTGATTTAATCAATAAATTTGTAAATATGCTGTGTTAAAACTGATTGAAACAATAAATATGTGTATTAATAAACCAAAAATGAAATACTAATTGTTTAAAAAATATTTTGGAAATTATTAATTGTATCACTAAATATCCTCTTTAATATTTTCTGCTTCATAAGTAAATGAATGATTCTTTAAGGTATTTAAAAATTAAATTGGCTAATTAAATTGCAAGAAATTAGGTTTTCAAAGAGAAGATGTCTAGTCAGACTAGAAATACTGCTATCAAGGATTAATCCTTTTTACTTTTCATTATGAATTTGGATTCATAAATATGTGTCGCGTGCTACAAACTAAGTATCGCCTCTCAAGAATTTCGAAAAACTTTCTTTCGTAGAAATTGCGCAAAAATATTTTTATCGAGATAGTATTTGTTCATTACAACAAATAAGTAATAAAATTACGAATACTTTTGAGCAGTTTGAAGAATTTAAATTAAAAAAAGTATACATTTACAATAAATACTAAAATTTATTTTAAAAAGAAAAATTACGCGAAAACCAATGCAGTAAGAATTAGCAAATAATTTATAAGGAAAACCTTCTTACACTAAATTATAAAGAGTCAAGTAAGCAATAGAATTGGAAAGACGGTTCTTCACGAAATATGGATCAATTTAAATACTTCCCATTCACAAAACCAATTATTCTGAAGATGTGCTGATAATTTTATCTAATTGATGCTATATATCTTAGGGACTTTTCCGATGTAAAACCACAGGTCGCTGGCATCAATGATCTTTTCTTAGCCAAAAACTAATTTCCGGTCTAATTAGAGGTCTCATACTGTTTTACGTAACTATTCTCTACAATGATTATAGTAATGGTTACATTTAGTGTTTGTGAAGAGTAATGATGATTTATTTTAATTGATATTTAAAATAATTTACATCAACGAACAATATATAACAAGTTCATGAAACGGCGAAATTGAGTATCTGAAAAGAATATGGATATTTTCACAAACGTTGTGAGAAAAATGTAATTTATGCATATATCTATACATATAACTTGATACCAGTATAAATCTGCGCAATATAAATAATGTAAAAAAAATAAAAGATATTTATAGCATTTAATTCATACAGATTTTCATAATGATTCATAAATCCATATAAATGATTACGATTGTATTAAGTTATGCACTTTGTACGTTTTATAGTTTACCCTTTTAAACGTTTTATTACTTGACATTTTAAATGTTTGCATAAATATGTTTTGTAAGCAAAATTGTATTTCTAATCAAGCAAACAACATTTAATTCCAATTTTCTACTCTACAAATGTCCTAAAATTAAGAAAAATACGACAAAAACTAATATTCCCTGTTATAATCTGAATATAATATGGATGAAAAAAGAAGCATATTTAAGTAAAGATAGTAATAATTTTTCAAATTGTGTTCTCATAACGAATTTTGTTCGTAAAACAAAGGACTAAAATGTAAATTTTTTTATTGACATATTTACCTTTATTATTACAGTATTATGTTTAGACATAGGTCTTATGCTAATTCGTTTTAACTTTCATTAAACAAACCTTAATACATAATATGCTAGATTATGCTGATAAATATTTTAAATGATTAATGTAAGTATTTTAGTTTATGGACGATTTTTTGCGCCTGACGAAAAAAAGACTCTATTCTTTCAAAAGGCCTCTTGCTTTCTTATGCTGGTCGGATTTAATTTTCATTAAACAAACCTTAATACATAATATGCCAGATTATGCTGAAGAATATTTTAAATGATTAATGTAAGTATTTTAGTATATGGACAGCTTTTTTGCGCCTGACGAAAAAAGACTTTGTACTTTCGAAATGCCTCTTGCTTTTTCATGCATTTTATGGTGTGTTTAAGAATTTTTTATAACAGTTCGATTGGTTAACACTCGATAAAACTTGTTTACTTGTAAGTATAATAATGTTATTTTTCTTTGAATAAAAATTTGTTACGATAAGGTTCTTTTCTGTCTTAATTTAAAAAGTACCTGTAATAATTTAAAGAATGTAGGTAATCAAGCACTTAATATGTTTGTCATGAAATCATGTATGGAGAACATTTTTATATTTATTTTTAGTAAAGTCAAACAAAGGGATTATATTAGCATTTTTTTATATTTTCACATACACATAGCTATTTCCATGTGAACTTGTCATATCTTAACACATACTATGATTTTTGGCTACCAGTATTTTAGAATGGGAAAAGGTGGCTTATTTTATATTTTATTGATATCTCATTACTGAGAAAGGCGAAACAAACTTTTCAAAAATAACGGTGGCAAAAACGGTGGAAAGTTTGGTGGGGGGCGCAAATTAAAACTTTGCCCGGCCCTGGGCGCAGTTTCCTCTTCGCATATCCCTGTTACAGATTCACAACCGATGGGAAGGTGCACTTCAAAACGCCTGTATACTGTGAGCATGACGAATCTTCATTCTATATAAATCGAACTGTTTTTAACAAAAAGTTAAAGGGTAAACTATTTGTTCATTGTCTATACCAATAACTGAAAAAGCAGAAGCCACAGTATACCAGTAACACCTATTTGGCGGTATGCACCTACACCTAATAAAGGTCTATTTATGTCAATTTCAAACAATATATAATAACTGGTGAAATTCCACATCAAAGTTATTGAGATATATCTATCTGGAAAAGCTTGAATGCAACAGTATAGAAAGTAACTTGGAGAGTGATTCATACGAAAACTTATTTCGAACCAAATTATCTAGAGAAATAGTTGAAACTGAAGTTTGTTTAAATCTTGTGCATTATTTCTTGAGAAAAGGGGTCCCAAAAACTTATGTTACATACTTACACACCAATGTTGTTATTGTAAAAAAATAAGGCGTACAAATTTTCAACAAATGAGTTAAATAAAACAACCATATTCAGATCAAAACCTTGTGAAATTCGTATTGTTTGTTCAAAACGTATACTTTTAAAATATGTACCCATTTTTAGTTGTTGTTAAATTGTATCAACATAAACTAAAATTTTAATTTTCACCCAAAATTTTTTTTACATAAAATTACTTAGAAAAATTAGATAGATATCTATATATTCAAAACGAAATTCCACAAATTTTATTAGGAAAAATTGTAAGAAATCATTTTCTAGTAAAGTAACCCAAGTGGTAAATAAAACAAACCTTGTAAAATTCGTAATGTTTGTTATTGAAAACGTAACATTAATATACCTATATATATATATATATACAGGGTGTCCAGCAAATAACACCCTGATTTCAAAATTAAATTTCTCAAACACAAAGATCAATAGAATTATGCAGTAAACGGTTTGTTTATCAGGTAACCTGTAAAAATCTTATACAAAAGTTTCAAACGGTAAATATTTTGAAAAGATTGTGTTCTGATTGCAAAGAATGCTTTAATTTGACAGTTTTCTTGCTTTAGATTTCTGCCAGAGAATGTGTTTTTCGGCTTAAAGTGCCATATTTCATGGTTTTTTTTAAATTAAACTTTTGAAATTTCAAAATTCTAAAAATTTACTTCGAAAAATCTTTAAAATATTGCACTGTAAGCTGAAAAATTATTTCTCTGCAGGCAATCTAAAACAAGAAAAATGTCAAATCAAAGCATATTATGCAATCAGAACGCAGTTTTATCACAATATTCACTGTTTGAAATTTCTGTATAAGATTTTTACAGCTTACCTAATGAAAAAACCGTTTACCGCATATTACTATCGATCTTTGTTTTTGAGAAACTTAATTTTAAAATCAGGGTGTTATTTGCTGTACACACTTTATATATATATGCATTTGTATATATATATAATATGCAATTGTATCAATACGAACTAAAAAATTATTTTTCACCCAAAAGTTTTGATGCATAAAATTACACAAAAAATGAGATATCGATATATTGAAACAGATATTCACCGCTTTTTATTAGCAGAATTTACGACAAATCATTTTATAAAAGATAAAACAGTATAGTGATAGAGTATCCAACAATTTTCAAAATGCTGTTCTAAATTAAAAACAAACTAAAATGTTTCGTAAATTCCAGAATTATGCTTTACTTTCTTATCCAATACTATTTCATAATACTTAATATTTTTTTCTATGTATTGAGAGTACTTTAACCCACAAGAGAAAAATTTAGAATAGGTCAAATTTTTGTTTCCTTATAGCAGATATATATTGAAATTGACTTACTAAGACTTACATAAAACATAAAAATAATTTAAACTTTAAAATACTTTTCTCCTAAATAGAATTATGCTATTGCAAATTTTTAAATTATTTTATCGTAATATCCTTTATATCTTTGTAGACATACTGACCTCTAATTTTTATAAATGAAATCATTCTTCATAGTTTCATGGATTATGGAGAAACTTTTATTACTTCAGTTGTCAGGTTTTGTTTATACTATCAAGAAGCAACTAATTAAACCAACATTTAGGATTTTTTTATTACAATATTAAAAAAGTATCTTATACAAGAAAAAAAGCTTTAGTTATTGCGTATTGTTTCTTTTTTTAAATTTTCCTTTTAATGCGTATTTTTTTTATATTTGAAATTAATTAGAATACATTATCAGTAGATACGCTAATTCAGTTGTAGACAATTTTTGAAGTTTCAAAGACCACTAAATTCATATTTTAAATTTTCATGGCCCCAATAGGATTCTGTTTAATGTTGATACACATTTATATAATAATAAAAACGCCGAACTGGTCTAAATTTCTCTTTCAGTATTTTATACTAATAGATAAAAAACATATTTGAATACTTTTGTTCAGCCCTGTAGATTATCTAGCACCTTTATTACACGCCAGTATTTTGTTAAAATATAGTTAAAAGAAAAACAACCTTAACCTGCCGGCGGGCGCGCCGTTGTAAAAAGTACAGCATTCACTTTCTTTTTTTCTTTAAAAGAAAATTCACGCCACTTTAATATGTTATAACAAAATAAATCTAAGCTTATTGCGGAATACTTTCAGAAATTGTGAGCAGAGAAAAGTTATATGATAATTGTACGTTAAATTATTTGTAAACTTAAAAAAAGCAGCAATAATTGAATGTTTTCCTCCTGTGGTACAATTTACCTGCTCATGTGATGAAAATTTGTGCGCCCGCTGAAAGATTAAAGCTGCTTAAATCACATTTCCCGAAATTATCATTTATACTTGACTATGTCACTAATACTTTGCGTGATCCTGAATATCATTTTATCTGTATTCTACTAACATTTATTCGTAAACTGAAATGAGTTCACCGTAAAAGTGCATAACGTACATAAAAACCATCTTTAAGTAAGTTACATTCATATTCAGTAGCCTTTACTACCTCTTTTGTGTTTCCCTATATGTCAACTATAACATTTACCGTGTGTCCCAAAAATGACTGATGGATTTTAAAATTCAATAACTTGCAAACGGTGACAGCTATTTACCAATTTTTTGCAGGAACGTTATGTATAATGTCAGGAGTTTTTTTACCGTAACTTTTTGTTTTAGTTCGCATCTCAAACATTAGGTGGCGCTGACGGCGATTGAAGGCCAGATGATCAGTGCTGAGTGAAGCGTCAACCTGGCCTTCAATCGCCGTCAGCGCCACCTATTGTTTGAGATGCGAACTAAAATAAAAAATTACGGTAAAACACTCCTGACATTATACATAACCCCCCTGCAAAAATTTTTAAAATAGCTGTCACCGTTTGCAAGTTTTTGAATTTTAAAATCCATCAGTCATTTTTGGGACACCCGGTATATACACCATATAATACGCATACACTTAGGGAAACTTTATAGTGCATAACATAAATAAAACGCATTTCATCCATCCATTGTAATGTACAGTACTTAAAATAGAATATACTATTTGAAATCTTTTTTATGTCCCTGTATAAATGCTATGCACTATGAGTGAAATATCAAGCTTCAGCGACATATATAAATTTTATTATACATGAAACCGTTTAAAAAATATATCACAAGCCATACCCACTTTTATTTTTGTGTAATGGAATTCTTTTGTGTGGATCTGTAAATGAAGAATAACTATTCTTTTTATTGCATATTTTACAGGATGAATATTTTACAGCACTTTGCAAATGCATGAAAATTGGAATATATTTGACAGAGTGCAACACCTGTAAAATTCCTTTAAAACGATTTTTTTCCCATAGGCCGTAATGTAACGGAAAACTTTTCACTATCCCTGCAAATAAACTAATCTGGTAGAAAGTTCATTTTCAGTAGAGTTTGTGCTAGAATAACCATTAATAACATCTTAAATTTTCATGACAATCCTAGTATATTTAAAATAGTTAGAGCACGGCCAGACGGCCAGACAAACCGAAAGCATAAACACTTTTTAACTTTTTGGGGAAGTGAAAGAACATAATAGTTTGCATTAGACTGAAAAAAAATGCTTACCCAGAAACGCATGTTCATATTTCCTTTAATGAGGGGCTCACAACCGTAAGCAGACCAAGTCCATTTTTGAAACAAATAAGATAGTCCATTTTAAATTAGCATAAAATTGTTTTACTTACTTCGACAGTTGTCTAACTCTGTAACTAGGTGTCATACATGTGAAAATATGTCATAATAGGCTTGGTTTACTGTAAAATTCGTCGGTAAAATGTATTTTACGCACGTTCTAAATGGACGATCTCATTTTTTTAAATGGACTTTTTTTAAAGTTTTAAACCTCTCATATTTAAGGTAGCATCTTGTGTTTTAAAATAAAGTAGAATCCTCTAAAGAGCTATCGAGTATATTTCGTATAATTAGTGGTGGCTTGCCCGCACCAATTTTATAGGATAACTATGCACCATTTTTTTTTACAATGTTATGTGAAAAGTATTCGGTAGCAGACAAACTGAAATAATAAGTTACAAATAATGTATCTTTTACATAATTATATAATCACAACAGAAAAATTATTAATAATAAGACAGAAAAAGTAATATTAAATTTTTAATTCAAACTAAACAAGGAAACTTTTGTTAAAATTTTTATGTTTATTGTTGGATTCTCATAGAACAGAAAATATAAATAAGGAAAAGTCAGGAGAAAAAATAAAAATTAACTACTTGAAATAAGTTTTAAAGAACATTTTCAAACGAGGCACTCCACACTTTACACAAACAATGCCCATTGTGTTTAATTCTGTCAGGATAAGGGTACCAGCATATCTGTAATTCTACGGCCACATGTTTTATAAAAAAAATAGAAATAAATCCGGAATAGAGACTATTATATTTACAACCTTTTACAATCCCATTAAGTGTTTCCTGTATAATACTGTTCATTCCGATTTTGAAAACAAGATTTTTTTTAAAAATAACATCTTGAAACTTTGAATGGGCTATAGAAATTGTGGCTTAGGATTGGAAAAAATTAACCTTGATATTTTCAGAAGTTTTTTTTTTAATTTAGAGACTGAAAATGAAAATACATTTAAATGAAAAGTACTATCAGATTTCAGAATTCAAAATTCCTATTTTTTGTTTATATATATATATGTACATATTTTCCTCCAATCAATTAAAAAAAAACATTTGTAAACTATCTCGGGAATACCAAGCAGGAACAAGTGTAATTAAGTGCAAATTGAAATTACGAATTTTAAAAGATAGGCATGTTGGTACTACTTAATTTTTATGATCTAACATGACAAAGAATTAGTTGTTAAATAAATATATGCATATGTACACATGTCATTATTAAAAATTCTGTAATCTACTAAAACACAAATAGGCATAAAAGTCAAACATTAACTGTTAATAGTTTACAAGAAATGTTAAAGTTATACCCATTTTAAATTATTGCAAAAGATTTAATAATATTTGTATCCTGATGATTTTTCATAGAGCCCGAAATCATGTAGTTTGTAAGAATAAAATAAATTGTGAAACTATTTATTTTGTATCTGTATAATATTTTTACTTACCTCACGTTTTAAATTTTGATGTGTTACTTATGTATAAACCAAAGGCGTGATACATTAGTGGAATACATTTTCATTTAAATGAAATATTGCATGGGTAATGCATTCCCTCGAGATTGTATGTTGAAGATTTCTTTGAGAATTTAGAACATTACGCATGACACATTTTAATAAGATTGAGCATAGATTAAACAGAAATGCATTAAAACTTTGAATATGATTTATAAATGAATTTATATGCAACTGTGGAGATTACAACCTGATGTTTTAGGGCTCACAGATGTAACTATTTTTATAAATTTGCATTATTATTTTTTAGTAGTTTATTTCTTTTACATCTTTATTTTTACATGCATTTTATGCCTTTTAGTTTTTGGCAAAGTGAATGTAAAAGATTTTTCTTTTCAAAAACCGGTGATAGAATTTAAAAATTAGTCGTCTGGGGTATCCATAATACATAGAATATAGACACAATGTCTTTTCATAAAGATTATAAAGCATGAAGTTTAAAAATATAATATTTTATGTACAGTTTGAACTTTTATGTTATATTGCTACTTTAACATTCATATTAAAAATGGATGTTTGCATGAACGGCTTCATTAAGAATGGATAATCCTTATAATACGATAAAAATCTTAAATCTTAACGAAAAAATGTGCTTCGTATACATAAAGCTGTATTATTTAATATTATGAAAAGTTTTTATCTATTTTTTATTAGTTTCGCCATTTAGTTTTCGCCGCGAACTGATATATCCATTCGCTAAGATGTATGTTTTACAGGAATAGGGACATAAATTAAATTGATCTAAAAATACGCATTCAATAGCCTCCTGCTTAACCAATTTAAACGCGAACGGGGGTAAGCCGATTAAAAGAAAAAATAGGTAAAGCGGAGAAGTAAAAAAAAAAAAAAAAAAAAAAAAAAAAAAAAAAAAAAAAAACAAGTAAGTAACTGATTAATTCATATATACATATAAATAGATGGATAGATAGATAGGTACATAGATAGATAGATAGTTATACTCATGGGCTCTCTCCCCTGTAAACTAGGCTTTCCGTATTCTATTCTGACTTTCCAGTTTTTCAGAATATGTTAATGCACGCTGATCGAAAAGAATTACCCCGCTACAGACGACTAGATAGTATTGTCACGAAATGTGAAGATTTTATGAACTCGGGCTCACGCATTTTAATATTTAGTTGGGTCATTTTTTTTCCCAGGCACTGCCACTATAGCTGACGGCTGTTTTGGATTTTGATAAATAATGTCAGTTACACATTTGAAAAATATCCTGAGTAAAATAGTTACAATAAAATGTGTTTGCCTGATCTCTATAATAAAGTTAAGGACAACTTCCTTTCTGTTCGATGCTAAGAAAATTCGTCTGCTTGGGAATAACATTCAGAATCACGAAATTAAAGGACAGCTTTCACTTTGCATTATTTTAATGCACCTTTATGCATGCTGAAATTTCGTTTCAGTTCAAACATAAAAACGAACGTTACTTTTTTTATAATAACAGTATAGATTTACTACAAAAGAAATCACTGGATATTTTATTCGTGTATTGCAGATAAAAAAAACAATATTTTTAGCGCTTCTAAAATTCTAAGGACATTTTACATAAATGATTCAAGTGCAATAAATAATAAATTGAATTTCTTATACTTCAAAAATTGTCTTTTAAATATCAGAATATATTGATAATCATCAAACCAATTTGTTTACAGAGTTTAATTTTAGTTTTATATTGACAATTTTCTTTTTCATTGAATTTTCAAACAACGGATCTTATTGATGAATTGATTTTCCATTGACGCGTATGAAATTCGTTATTCATCAGAAAAAATTTATTGAAAAAAAAAGTGTGTACTCCGTTAGGATTTATTTAAACGTTTTTTGTTATTATTCTATAGGAAATGTCTTTACTTTAATAAATATCATGGAGGTAGTACATCCGTTTAATGAAAATGATAACAGTAAAAAATGCAATGCGAAATTAATCATGAAATTAAAATGAAGCTGGCATTTTAATCAAATACAAGGAATACACAAAAATTTTATAAAATAAAAAGTTGAACATAGAAATATATGAATGATATCAGGAGAAAACGTGTTGTCGGAGCACAGCTCCGAGTTCCCTGCAACAATTACACTTTTGTAAACACAATAGCGTCCAAAATATTTATCGCAGTCATACAAATAATGAACTGGAGTTCGGTAGTGCGAAAATCTCGGCTGACATTGAAAATCAGAAACATTCGTCAATCTGAACAGCCTAAAATGTTGGCTTTTATTTTTCCGATAGAGATAACATTGTGAATTTAAGATGACGGTGGACGTTATTTTTTTTTTAATTTTCATCATAGCAATATGAAATTTTGTGCATATATACATTTTACCAAACGTATATAGAACACCTTCAAACAAATTTCCAAACTTATTAAAATTTTTTAAATTTTTAGAAATTTTTTCATTTGTAAACGAAATTTCAAAATGTTCCCTGTGTTTTAAGTTTTGAGATATTTTCTTTCTTTTGCATTTTTATCACTTAAAACTCTGTTATAACAAGATTTTTTTAAATCTCTTGAATAGTTAATATTTTACAGATTTGTTTCTAAATTCCATATTTCATCAAAATTTTTCCTTTTAATAAGTAAAAAATCAAATTTGACTACCTTAATGATGACGAATTTTAAAAAGCTTTCAAAATTTCTTTCTAAACAATATCAGGATACTTCCTTATCAATTTCGTAAATATTGTTAAAAAATTACGTCGCAAAAAGCATTTCAAAAAACTAAAAACGCTGAAAAAATAGTTTTGAGAAAAAAAGATTTAAAATACATAAATGCACTCACCTGTATTATTTACTTCTTAAAACGATCATAAATGATACTTTAATAAGAAAAAACTGTCTTGGTACTATTATACTACAGAAATAGACTTTTTTTGTGACGATTTTTCGATAGACGATTTTGCTCAAATAAAAGTCCACTGTCCTCTTAAATCTCCTATTGTTTAAAGAAAGGAAAAACAATGTTTGTTTTTCTTTACTGATGCCATTTTTGATAAAAAATTAAAATAAACGTTTCTAAAGTATAAATAACCTATTAATTGTAGACCATTGAATTCGGCGAATAAAACATGTTTAAAAAACTAATTGACTAAATTTATAAAAAAAAATACAAAAATAAATAGAATAATTAATGGCTATCCCAACTCTTGAAACATTTTTTTTTCAAATTAAAATTTAATTTTAACATTTCAAGTTAAAAAAAAAAAAAAAAAAAAAAAAAAAAAAAAAAAAAAAACTTAATTTTTATGCGTCGTTACCAGTATTATGCAATAAAGATATGAAATTATTAATTATGAACATGAATAATGGAATTCACGTAATAAAAAGTCCGTTCATAATTACATTAGTAATAATTTCTCTCATATTGAACTGATTAAATTATGAACATTTTGAATGAAATTAAAACATTAGCTGATTAACATGATCATGAAATACTTCTTAAATCAAAATTAGCAACGATAAGAATATTAACAGGTCAGCTTAACATAACTATAAAGAAAGATAAGATTAAGATGTTCATGCATCTGGACTTCAGAAGGGAATTTTTACAGCAGCTGGATGTAGAATTATGTTACATAGCAATATCTGGACACAGTGAGGATTAGTAAACGATGGATTGAGTACTGTAAAAGATATCGTCTATGACCCAAGATTTCAGCTGGACTATTTCTATCAGAACTATTTTTCTTATGAAATGCATTTGTATATATTGGAAAGAAGAAAATGCCTTGTGGCTACGAAGCCAGGTATCTTTAACTGTTGCATAACCTCCCACAAATCCCAAACTTTCAGTTTGTTAGAAACTACTATTGACATTGGGTTAAAGAAGTTGTTAAGCAAAGCAACTTATGTAAATTTTAGTTTTTCGTTCAGATGAAGGTTTCATTCAAGCACATTTCACTTGGGATAGGTTTGACCAACTTAGAAGGATGCGAGTACTTACTGAAAGATTAGAATTTAAACTTTACCTAGATCAAGTGGCCTCTGAATTAAACTGAATTATAGACTCAGAAACTGTTCTTTCAAACTTACTTTCATACTATTGAACAGTAATCATGAAAATAAAACACTTTTGTTATTTCAAATATTATTTTATAAATTTATGCGACTTCCTGCTTCTACATTTCGGCTTGACGAATGCTAGTAATAAATAAAAGGAAACTTACTTGCACTGTCAATAAATTTTGATTAGTTGTAACAAATAGATAATTACGAAAAATATTAAAGGTACTTATATCTGTGGCTTCCGGTAATAACCAGGTAAGGCACATTTTTGAAAAAAATTGAGATAATTTGGGAAAAAGTAACTTTAAAAGAGTACTTTCATCTGGTATAGTACTAAAAAATGAAAATCGAATGCTTCCCGTCATAGGGCGACTGTAAATTTTCATTAAAAAATAGAGAAAACAGTAATAATCGAGTAAGTGCATAAAATAACGGTAATAACCAGATAAGATTTCTACTCGTTTTTTGAAATCGTCTATAATTATAAAAATGGCTTGTATAACTTATAAATATCTCAGAAAAATTAAATTAACGTCAATAAACTATAAAAATTACGTATCTGTGGAGGGAAACTGCAACCAGCTAATGGATTAATTTGCAAAATAATCACACAAAGTAAATGATCTGGTTAATGCTTTGTATTCTTTTAATATACTATAAATAAACAATTATTGTTGATAAAAATAAATTTTTTTATCATAATTAGAACAGAAATTATAAATTTAATTTAATAATTAATTATTAATTTAAAAAAATATTTTTTGTCAACGCCACAGATATATTAATTTTAATTTAATAAAAAATCAAATAATTTAATAAAAAATTGAGAATCTATTTAATTGTTGTGAAATTAATGTTTAAAATGTAAATAAATATTTAAATTTATTTACATTTTTTAAAAATAAATGTAACTTTATCTGGTTATTACAGTTTTACATGTATTAAAAATAAATGTAAAACGGTAATAACCAGATAAAAGTTACATTTTTAATTGGTTTTCAATTAATAAAAACCAATTTTATGTAAAACTATTTTGACAAAAAAAGAGGTTCTTATATCCTAATTGAATGTAGTGAAAGTTATTAAGTTCTAATCTGTTTTATAAAAGTAATGATAAAAAGAGCTTTTTGAAAACTTTAAACGTTAATTACTCAAAATATTAAAAATGTGCCTTACCTGGTTATTCCGGAAGCCACAGATATTATGACAGATTATAAATGCAATTGATACAATAAACATAACTCGAATGAATAATTAGCCGGGACCAGGACTCGAACCTGGATCAACAGCGTACCGTGTTGCTGACAGGTTCGATTCCTGAACCCGACCAATTTTTCACTCAAGATGGACGTCTGAGTGATATCACATCTAGGAAAGAAAAGTAACTTTTTTAACACTTTTTAACAAAGGAAAAAAGTTTATTTGATTTCGGTTTGTCTGTCCGTCTTTTCGCAATGTAACTTCATTATATGTACTATGATTGCCCTATTTTTTTTTAAAATTGATTTAATATTCGTAACCGGTTGAAACTGGTTTTGAAATTGAAACTATTATAATATTTAAAAAAAATAATACAATCAAAATCGAAAGAGTAAAAACTAGACCGACTGTAGACTGTCTTCAGCTATCTTATCCAAAAATATTAACATTTGGGTGAGATATTTGAGAATAAATCCCTCATGAACTTAATATTAACATCATTACAGAAGTAATTTATTCCATTTTTCAATTATTGGGTGAAAAAAGTCCGGGCCAGGATTCGAACTAGGGATGTATTGGCTGAAGCCGCCAATCTCTACCAACTGAGCTATCCCGGGCACGAACACTGAAAGACTTTTCACCCAATTAACTTCAACCATCACTTTACTCTGGATCAGTTCTACAGAATAAATCGAAGGTCAGTATATGGAACTGCAGAAATTCGCTGCATATGAAATTACATTAGATTAATTTTAAACACGATTATTCAATCGGTAAATCAATTATAACAGAAGTAATTTATTCCATTTTTCAATATTGGGTGAAAAAAGTCCGGGCCATAATTATTCTATATCTATTTGAAAATAAATTATTTTTAAATGTTAACACTTTTCTATTTGCTACTATGTTACAAAAATTGATCTATACAGTAAAACTCTATATGATCTTTTTTTAATAATAATAGGCAGATTTATTTCATATTATTTAAAGGAAAATTTAACATGTTAACCCTTTGATTGGCAAAGCAGTTCTGTTCATAAAATGCTAAAATGCTTGAATGACACCAGAATTTAAAAACAAACTTATTTCAAAATAGATAGATGGTTTTCTATATATACTTTATAAAATTAAAAATTTCATTACAAAATTCTAGTGTCAATGTGGCATTTCGCAATTAAAATTAAGTGGGATATATTTTATCACACTGTCCTTTAAGTTGTTAATGTAGTTTTTATCTAAAATAAACAGAAATATTCTGAATTATTTTATTATTATATAATGTATTAATATAGTTAATATTGCAACAAAAAAAAATATCTGAAAAATAAGTTTAATTTGAAAAATAACATCAAAAAATTCTACACTTTAAGCAAATAATTATTTATATAATAGGTTTACAACGTTTATAAACGAAATTTTTTTTTTTTTAATTAACAACTATAACTGATTCAACCTACTTTAAAATACTTTATTTAGTGAAAACATTGTGTTTATAGTAATTATTCTAAAAATATTTCTTCAAAAAGGAACGAACAATGAAATTATTTTAAATCTATTATTTTGCATTTTTATACATATTTTGATACACAGAAACATTTATAACAAACATCTTTTTTAATTTTGAATAATTTAAAACGCACTTGAAAAATACTTTGAAATAATTTATTCTCGCTTTTCTTCAGGCTATTTAATTTGAATAGTCTTTTGTATGGAAGTATTTTACAGAAGTACTCTAATTGCCATTATTTGATAGCTAAAGGAATCTCCAACTGATAAGATTCAGAGTGGAGTATTGTTGTTCAAAACGGGAAATGACTTTCAAAAATAGTTTGTTGCTAAGTATCTAAATAATTATAACAATCTTATCAAACTAAATCTGGAGAAAATTTTTTAAAAAATCGATTTAAATTTTTCTGTTATCATTTATTATCAGTCAATATATTTGATACTAAAATGTCCTTTTTTCATAAAATTAGGTACATATGACTAAATAGAACAATGTCCAGTAAGTACTTCCTGATTCTAATTAAAAGATGATGTGCCTCATGCATTATTCATGCCTTCATTTATGTATTAAGAAATTTGATGTTTTGAAAATACTGCTTCTAAAGTAACATTAGATAGTATAAATAAAAAAAGTCATTTTTAGACGGTGAAAAGTGCAATTTTTTGAAGTTAAAATTTGGAATGTTGTCCATGTAATCAGTCAAAAATTCAAGCTGTCTTACTCGAATCCTTATTTATATTTTAGCTTGTTACTTAAAAATGGGGTAGATATTTTACTGAATTTTGTGTGAAGTACAGTGATAGGCTTTTTTGTATACTTTATGTTCCACCCTTATAGATGTAGCAATCTGCAATGTATTGCAGAATGTATGTAATATAATATGTATTTCCATAATTATATCAGTTACATTTCAACAAATTAAAGCAGAATTTATTGAGACTAGCTGCCCTTGGCAACCAGTTTGGTCTTTCTTGAATGTATGCTAACAGAATGTGTAATGTGTAACAGAAAGATTTTCTAAAACATTTAATTAAGGGAGCATAGACCACTGGCCAACCCTCCTTACATTGATATGGTCAAGCCTCCCCACACATTCACTTTTTAAACAATAGCAAATTGTTACATTTAGTTTAATTTTACTGTACAATATTTATACAACTTTTATGGAATTAGTTTAGTGTTTCCACATTATTTAAAATCCATTCATTTAAATTTCTATAATGTATTTCATCGGTGAAAGTCTTAAAAATATATACATTTTTTTTAAGCTGAAAACTCCTTACAACTGTTTTTTACACACCTGTTCAAATTTGCTGCATGAAAAAAAAATTGACTATTGTTTGAACCTTTCAGTAATATTTATTGCCACCTATTGACAAAATTCTGATTTTTTTAAATATGAAAACTGAAGGGTAGGTTAAGCCTCCCTAGTCTCTCCTAATCAATAAACTTTAAATCTAAAGTCTAAAAATTACATACTATTGATAAATACGTATAGATTTTATTTTTATATGAGCATTCTATAAATACAGGGCGTATTTAAAACTCATTTGTATTACCAACCAAAAATGTCAATGAAATGCTTTGCATATCCCTGCATTTGAATTTAGTTATGTTACACAATTTTCTATTGCTACACTGAATATAGTTCAACAGAATAAATTCATAAATCAATTAAAAAGTAACGTAAAGCTGCTCTACTGTGCGCAGTAATATAAACAAACTCATTTGTGTAGTCCCACATATAATTAACAGAATTTATATACTTGAGAATCTAAACAAAAAATGTAAATAATGTAAATGTTGAATAAAAATACAGCCCATGTGTTTTTTCATGGTACAACCTGGGGTATGTATTTCAATGTACAGACTGGGAGTCAAGACAGGACATTTGACTTTAAATGTGAATATTCTAATTCCATTACCTGGATGTCATTCGAAATAAAATCTTTCACTCAAACAGCCATTTAGTAGCGGCTATTTTGTGCCAAAATGCTCTAAATAACACATTGCAGAACGGTTGATTGTATGTTATTGTGATAACGTCTAGACATCTCAATTAGAACATCATTGGCAAAGAAAGCAAAATGTTCTGTAATCAGGCTGAAAGCATTTTCACTGAGTTGAAAAAATAACTTTTTGCATACATTCATATGCAATTGATCGTTAAACAAGAAATAAACGTATGATGTTACATCGCAAACAAAAAATTATAGATCTTTTAAAAAATGAAATTGATTCTGCAAAAAAAAAGCAAGTAATAAAAATAGATAGTTTAAATATACTAAAAGTATATATCAACACATATGTTGCTACATATTTAATACATTTCGAGATAAAGCTTGTTACAATTATTTCTATATCATTTCAAAACTGTTGTGCCCTGTTAATGTTTTAGAGATAAATTATTACAAATTATCTAAATTTTAGAGAATGCTCTTAAAAAACATTAGCCTCTTGTTTCGAAGGATTTACTTTGCAAATAAGTAATAAAAATAAATGCAGAATATAATATTTTTTTATGTCAGTCTTAAAACTTTCGTAATCAAGAACGAAAGAACGAAACGAAATATGAAAATTTTATTTTAAGGAAAATTTCATAATTTATATTTTGCTTAAAATGTTTTTTAAAATATTGCCATAAAATATTTCCTTATCCAATCATTTAAACTGCCATGAACCTAATTATTCATTGCATACATAAAACATTTCTTATTATAAAATACACAATTTAGATACGTCTTCAAAATTTATCAATACTTTATTGATTCTACAACCGATTCTGTGTCTTAGGATTTTGAAAATGTCCTTCCGTCTTATGTCTAAGATCATTAATTTCCCTTTCGATCCTGGAGAACCTTTTCAAGAACCCTCTTGTTCACTTCCTTTCGATCAACTGTTAAAAATCGAAGAATTTAAAATGAGTAATAGTTCACAAACAATGGAAGATATCCCTCTAACTTTTTATAATATTGAACAAAAGGAAGAGGAAAATCCTTGTAGTACGTGTTTTAAATGTCATTACACTTCCTTCATTATACAAATTGTCCTGAATCTTCTTTAAATTTTTTTAGTCTTTCCCAATAAATAGTTGTTCATCCAATTAAAATAATAATTAATATGTATATATGTTATTTTTTCGACTATTTAAATGCTATATATACACACAGAGTGTCCAGAGAATATGACCCCTATTTCAAAATTAAATTTTATCGATGCTTATGCGGTTTATTTATTAGGTAAGCTGTAAAAATCTTATACAAAAGTTTCAAACGGTGAATGCTTTAAAAACATTGTTTTCCAATTGCAAAGAACAATTAATTTGACATTTTTCTTGTTTTAGATTGCTGCAGAGAATGGGTTTTTCAAATTACAGTGCCATATTTTAACGATTTGTTGAATTTTAATTTTTGAAATTTCAAAATTCCAAATATTTAGTTCCAAAAATCGTTAAAATATGGCACTGTAAACCAAAAAAAAAAAAAAAAAAAAAAAAAAAAAAAAAAAAAAAAAAGATTTTCTGCAAACAATCTAAAACAAGAAAAATTTCAAATCAAGCATTCTTTGCAGTCAGAGCACATTTTTTTCAAATTATTCACCGTTCGAAACTTCTGTATAAAATTTTTACAGCTTCCCTCATAAACAAACTTTTAACCGCATAATTCTATCAGTCTTTATTATTGATAAATTTAATTTTGAAATCGGGGTCGTATTTATTAGACACGTAGTACATATTTTTACTTTTAATGTTCAAATTATCAATAATTTAATATTTAATTTATAGTGGAGATTTTTATTTAAAAATTTTGTCAATAGTGTTAAAGCATTTCATTTCGCAATAACAATTATTTTAGATTTTGCCCCATTCTAACATTTTATGAAATCACAGCTTCCCCTCATCAAAATTACATAATTAATTTGTTTTATTATTAAAAGTAAATTTGTTTCTTCAATATTTAAATAACTTTTTTGTTGTTGTTGTTTTTATTTGAAAATAGTTTGGCTTTGTTTTTACTATCTCTATAGTATATTTATGTTATAGATTTCAAGAGAATATGTTAAAAAATGCCTATAACGAAATTGAAAATATTTTGTCCGACGAAAAAATAAAAGTTGGACAGTGTAAATTACTAAAACTATACTATTTGAAGAATATATTTTATGTAACTTTTGTGGTAGTTAATTTTGATTTCAATTTTTTCAAACTTTATATTTAAATAAATACATATTTATTTATTTCATAATTAATTTTTTTAAAAAAAATATTTACTTAGGAATTCCTAATGGATGATAACATTATTCATCTGTTTTGTACTATTTATTTTTTAACTCAATGTATGTTGCTATTTAAAAATACAATTATTAAATAATTAAATTTAAAAAATATATATACCGTACATTAAAAAAAGACGAATTTAAAACACTTTAAAACTAATTTTTGAACCTAATATTTAGAATGTAACTTATATATTAAAGATTTAAAATATAATTTTTTCTACTCGCAAAAACTACAAAACATAAAAGTCGTAAAATTAATAATGCATTAAATCCGAACACATTATTAGCTGTTGAAAAAACGTAATTCAGTTTATAAACAGAAGAAATATATTAATGCTATAATTCTAGACATCTATGAAATATGGTTCCTTGGAGCATGGTTCAAGTCCTGAAGGTGTTACAGCTCATATTCAAAATATTAGAATAATTGAGAAAAAGTAATAAGAAAAAATTATTTGTCATTTATTTATTTTTTATACTAAGTAAATGCAATTAAATTTCTTATAAATTAAATCTGGAATGTTTAGATAAGATTTTAACATTTATAAAATATAAAATACAGCACAATAAATTAGGTATACAGCTTCCTTAAACACACCAGAATATTAGAATAAAATTTAGATTGGTTCAAAATATTAGAATATTTTATTTTACGCAACAATATTACCTTATGAATATGAAGTAAATGGTAGTTAATATTTTGTAGCATCCCCTTTAGCTTTCATAACAGCGTACAATCGATCTTGCATACTATATACAAGGTGTTTACAAACATTTCTATCAATATTAGCCCAAATTGACTTTATACGTGCCACTAACTCAGTCTTACTTGAAGGAGGATTTTCTTGAAGTTTTTTTCTTCATTATACACCATAAGTTTTCGACGGGATTAAGATCTGGTGAATTTGGTGGCCAAGGAAGTACCTTAATGTTGCGTTGGCGGAACCAATTCTTAGTTGACACCGAGGTATGCGGGGACGCTAAATCTTGTTGAAAGATGAAATCATCTTCAAATAAATCTTCTGATGATGGAATCATGTAATATTCTAAAATTTCTTGATATATCAGAGAGTTAACCTTTTCGTAGACGATGCATAACTTCCCGAGTCCTTCTGCACTCATACAACCCCAAACCATGACACTAGCAGCAAATTTTACGGAACGTTTAAGGCATTCTTTATCAAATGCTTCTTGCTTCATTTTCCAAACTCGAATACCTTGATTACCATATGAAACACAAAACATACTTTCATCACTAAATAATATATTTTTCCAATCTTCATAGTTCCATAAACGTCTTGATTTACACCAATTCAATCTTATACGCTTTTGAATTGCAGTCATGAGAGGTTTTGTTTTCGGTACACGAGATTCAAATTTAAATTTATGAAGACGTCTTAATGTTGTCGATGTAGAAACTTCAACTCCTTCTTCTTTCCATTTTCGGTGCAAGAATCGCACACTTTTAAAACGGTTTTTCTTAACTATACGCTTCAGTTTCCTGTTATCTCTAGCAGATGTTTTTGGTTTTCGGCCACCATTTCGGCGATTATTTTGAAATTTTCCAATTTTTGAATATTGTGTTAGTATTTTACTAACGCTCGATTGCGAACAATGTAAATAATTCGCTATAAAACATTGATTTTTACCGTGCCGATACAAATCAACCATACGAAGTTTAGTAGATTCAGGAATATCACTCACACGGCCCATTTTAAGACGAAAAAGAAACAAACTGCAAAAAAGAATACTGATTTTAAATAAAATAGTCTGAATTTAATCAATGATGCCACCAGTTAAGAAATGGTAATAATTAAAGGAGAATTAATGTGAAATATTCTAATATTTTGAACCACTTGAATAAATATTCTAATATTTTGACTTTTCAAAATAATTTTTTTTGCAATTAATCTTTTCAAAAATGATATTAAATTTAAGATAACAAGTAAGTTTAATCAACAATAAGTTCTTAATAAAAATATCGTTTGCATATTTTCATTAAAAGACATTAAATTACCAAACGATATTTTCAATTTCTAAAAAAAAGGTAATTATTCTAATATTTTGAATATGAGCGTAGATTATTACCGGCGATAAATCTTTCAGCTGGTAACAGGATTCGAGTAACTAAGTATATAACGTCGGGTAAAATACAAGATTAAAGATTTTGCTGCATATCCAGTTCTTTGTCATCATTTTCGATAATAACAAGTATCTATATATGCGTATAAATGATGTACTGAAAGGAAATTGTTTTGACATTTATATATATCATCATTCAGCATAACATGTTCTAATCCTTCGTGATTCTGGAGAAATTTCTGTTGTTGCGTTAATAGTTATAAACAATCCATCATTTTAGTAAAATCATACTTGGTATTAAAATGCTTAATTAAACAATTAATAAAACAAATGTTACCGTTTTGTGTGCTCTTATTTGTGCTAAAACCGACGAATTCATTTCTTAGAGTACAGTAAATAATTAAATACAAATAATATCTCTAACATGTTATATTTTTCTTGATTTTAAGTAACATTATGTTATTGCGTTTATACTAATACGCAAACCAACTTTTATAAGAATTCATATTTGCTGCTATATATGGTTAATTAAAGGATTAATTAAAAGCTTAATAAAACACATATTATCGTTTTGTGTATTTTCGTTTACAATTAAAGACGCACACTCAGATTGAGTGAAGGAAAGAAATTAAATAAAAATAACAATAAATAAATCTACATTATTAAAAGAAATTTCACTCTGTGTATTCGTGCGGATATTTGAGCATGTGCGTTTGTTGTCAAAGACTAAATAAGTATCCGCATAAAGAAAGAGTGAAAGATTTTCATAAGGTTAGATGAAGACAGTTTCAAATACAATCTCAGAATGCAGTACGAAAACATAAATTTTAACCATTTTATTGTATGTAGTTAATTAAAATAATCATTAAAAAATCTAATAAACGTCACAAAACCGCTGGCCAAATCGCCAAGTGTCACTGCATTATTCCATGTACTTTGAAATCAAATTTCTAAAACTTTGACACTTATGCGTCTAAATTGAATGGATTAAAAATAGAGACACTTTAAAATGTTTTTTTTAATATTTCTAGCGCATAACTTTAAGACATCTGAATGCCTGGATTTCGTATATGTAATCTATCATTTTTCGTTAAATTAGCAGTGGTTTTTAAAAATGATACGCAGCTACGTTTGTCCGCATTGAATCCTTCTCGATAATAATGAAAATACTTGACCGAAAATAATTTTAAAATAACGAAAATAATTTTGGAATTTTCCTAGAAACTGGACCTAATCAAGTCATGGGAATATGGAACATGCCAATTTTTAAGATTTTAAGGGCACTCAAATCTGGTGTGCAACTCAAACTTTCTTACGAAACATCACTGAAACTTTGACATTTCGTGAATCAAAAACCTCATATTTATAAATTTAGACAACTTTTATTTTCATACTTTGCTTAATTCAGAAAAGCTAGCTCAGGTATAAATATAGAAATACACATTTCTTTGGGATAAAATAACATGTTCGCTAAAAAAAGGTATCGTGTATGGAAGGATTCAACAAAACCTTTTATAAAGGCCATCGTGTGCCCTTAAAACAACTTTTATTCAGCAAACAAATGTCTTTTCAATTCATTACATATACAAATTAGCCCCATTTTAGCTGTTTACTGAGTGTCCCGAGTAGTCATTATTAAAAAATCTTACTAGATATAAACATGTTTATCTGTTATTTTAATTTTATCCTGCTCTAAATGTTCCAAAATATCCATTGTAACAAGTATAATGCCAAAAAGATTTTAAATATTAATCTTGAGAGAATTGCATACAGAACTTGCAACACCCCTTGGTGTTGGATGAGGAATACAAGGTTTTTTCATGGTTTAATATGCCTTGCTTTTGGATGAATTCAACCGTACTTTAAGGTGCAATATTTTCTCAATAATGAATAATGATTTATTTATATATATATATAAAACAGACTTAAATTAAAAATGTTTTGGATTTTAAATCATATCGAATGCGCATAAAGGATTTTGAAAGGTTCTTTATAACGATTAAAATATTAAAAAATGTCCTTATTTTTCTTCATTTTTTTACGTGTATGATAAGTACGTGTCATAATGCTTAGAATGGAACAACAGTTAAAATGCAAAAAATGAGTTTGACGATTCTGTGTCCTATTAATAGTTTGTTATTGCCAGAATTATTATTGTACGCTTAGAAAATATGAAATTATTGATTAAACGTATTTCTTTTTTCCTTTTGTTATACCTTAAAGACTAAAAAACATGACATTATGTATAGTTTTTCATTACATTCCCTTACTCACCATTTTTATCAAAAGAAAATTTAATGCAGTAAAGTATTTTGTTGTTTCAATTCCCGTCCATCGCTATATTAATCTAATGTATGGAAAAATTTTCGGAAAAATTATTCAGTGTAGTCCAGATTTTTAACATAATTTTTGGGATAAATATTAAATGTTTATAAAGGAATGGTCTCCTTTCAAAACTTTATTTTTCTTATAGATCCATTTAAAATATATTTACGAAAACGACTTTCGTATATCATTTTAAGTACTACAGTTTAAAATAGATATATAATTTTACCAAAGAAAATACTGGAGTACACTTAGTTTAAGTAGAAAAATCTTTTGACCTATCCACAGATAGCAAGTTCTAGCTTGACATGAGAAGAAGAGCTGGGAAAATAATTATATCCAATAAAATTAATTAATTTGTGCGCTGCCTTTCAACTAAACAAATTAATAGTCATTCTTTCAGAACTCAATGCAAAGTTATTTGTTTTCATCTAATTAACACCATAAATTGTGAAACATTTGGCTGTGTGAAGCCATGAACTAATCTAAATCGATTACCAATATTGCTCAGAAAATTCATTTTTGTAATAGTTTTTTTTTTTAATAAATTTAAGTTTTTTAACATCAGTAAAGGTAAGGGATATTTGTGCTAAAGTTTGTTAAAATCTCTTATTCTAATTTAAATCAGTTAAAAATATTCAGAAATTTCATTGCATATAGTTACTTTTATTGGCTGTTAATGAAAATTAGAGTTGGGAACCAATATATATGGAAACAAATGAAGTAAAAATAAACATTCAATTTCATTTTATGCTGGTTCAATGCACTATTTCTAACCAAAAAATGCTTTCCTGTTTATTTTTATGAAAAACGAGAGATTTTGTATATATTTTGTTAAACAATTATATTACGTATGAGGACGGGGGTTCCCAATCTTGGTTTTTCAAAAGCTAAAAAAATCAACTTTTTACTAAAAATTTGTAAACTTGCATCGAAAAAAATTATTCAGTCTGCGAAAAAAATACTTTTTTCTGCATTTCTGCACCGTAAACAAATTTGTTAAATTTTAAGCAAGAACTGCTTGCAGCAATGTTGCCAGCAGTTCTTGCTGTAAAAATTACAGGAAAATTAGATATATATATATTTTTACATCTAATTTTATGGTAATTTTTACGGCAAAAACTGCTGGCAATAATGCTGCCTGCAATTTTGCCATAAATTTAACGGATTTTTTTAAATGTGTATCTTTGTAAAATATAGGTTTACTATGAAAAATTCCCTTATCCATTAGGGAGTTGAAAAGAAAACTAGATTTCTCCTTGGGCATGCGTAGACCAGCGCGCGGGAAGCTTTTCAATTGCTACCACAGTAAAAAAAATATTTAATCTATTAGATTTTTAAATCACATATTTAAGTTTTTAAGTCATTTGTATGAACAATTTTCTCTTAATTGAGAGAGGTGTAACAAAAAAGTAAATATAAATATTATTGACATGTTACGGTCCTATTATAATAGTAACATATTCTAAAACGTTTCTTATTTGAATGAGACCGAAACATGTCAATAATGTTTGTTTTTAATTTTTTATTACACCTCTCTCAAGTAAAAAGAAACTTGTTCGATCAAATACTATCATAGGATTTTTCCTGCATTTTTCTGTGACAGTTTGTTACTTTCGTTTGAACTTTTTTTCTTCTTTTAACTTCCGAGAACATGCAAAAAATTGATTGCAAAGCTGTGAGGAAGTTCAAGTGTCAAAATTTATATATTTTTATTTTCATGGTAAATTTACTATGTGTTATCATTGATACATACATATATATATATATATTTATATTATAGTACGTTTGATTTCCAGTAGCTGCACAGTATCGAATTTCAGAGGCATATGTAGCATGCGTGTAGAAATCCATGTATTGTTCAACAAATATGCTGAAGGAATATTGCTGAATATTTTTAATCATGTTATTAATGGCTGCTTTTATTGTTTGCCAGTTGAGTATCGTCATTGTTCACTGAAATATTGTACAGGTATTTCTTCAATCATATTCAACAGACACAACACATTCGAAATTTGGTTGCAGCAATTAGTACCTAAAGTCTGAAAAAAACCTCGAATACTTATTGCATTCCTACATATGAGTTTTGTAAAAATATTACATGATTCAATCCATTTATAAAATACATAACACTTTTGAAATGAACCTATCAGAAATTTCTACCAACAGGTAGAAATGTACTTAGTGTAAGTGTACAAATGTACTTAGTACAAATGTACAAGTGTAGAGTGGTCGAAATCTATATATTGAATTACATTTTATCTCTACGCTGTACAAGAAAAAAAGTAAATCTACAAAACCAATTTTTGTAAAGCTACAGAAATCTGTAATATTACAAGCGAACCTGCTAAAATTATACTTGTTTTAATAAGTTTTATCTATAACCTGGATTGCAATTATACAATATATTCTAGAAATACCAATTTCCTTAACGGTTCTTAGTAACCTTACAGATTTTTTTCATTTTCAGTGCAAATCTGTATTTATAACATTACATTACATGAAACGGCTCCTGCCGTTTTTTATAATTGCAGTTTCCTAGAACACTTTTTGTAACCTTATAAGAATTTTTTGTACAGTTTAGGAAACTTCTAGATTTCTTTTCTAGAAAATTTCTAGAACATTTTGTGTAACGACAACACAAATTGATGTAACAGGTACACTGTAAAAAAAATCTGTAATGTTAGTAACAGTTTTCGAGAAAACTGAGATTCCTAGAACTTTATATTTAACGGCAACATCAAAACTTCATGTAACAGATACAGATTATCGCCGAAAATGAAAAAAATGTGCAAGGTTGCTAAGAATTTTTTATGAAACTGGTATTCCAAGATTTTTTCATGTAACTGCAACCCAGGTTACAGATAAAATTTTAGTTACATAACGGTAATTTTAGTAGACTCTTTTGTAAAGTTACAGATTTCTGTATTTTTATGAAAATAAATCTTGTAGATTTACATTTTTTCTTGTACAATGTGCCGATAAAATGTTAGTAACCAAATAGATTTCGGCAACTTTGCATCTGTTGGATTACAGATTTTTTTTAATAGTGTACACGCACGTTTGTCTTATAAACAAAAACAAACATCCATAAATTTTGTAGAAATGTTAAAGAAACTTGGATGTCTGGAACTTTTTATATAAAAGCAACACGGTTACAAATAAATCTTTAGTATATTTACTGTAATTTTAGTTGATTCTTTTGTAAAACTACAGATTTTCTTGGCTTTACAAAACCCATTTTTGTATATTTATATCTTTTTTGCATAGAGTGTAGATTAAATTATAATAAGCCTACAGACTTCTGTAAATTTACATCTGTAGAAATGTAGAATATTTATTATTGTGTAGCGCTAAATATTATCTTAGTTCTAGTCTATATTATACATTTTTAACGAAAAAATTATTCTATTTAAGATTCTTAAAAATGCATGGAAATTTTGATCAATATAGATGTCGATAATGTAAAATACACAATTAAATGTAATTTTTCACTTTTAGTTTCTGAGTCCTTAATTTACTTATTTTTTTCTTTTTTTGTTTTAATAGAATTAAAAAGAAAGTAACATGTAATGCAAAAGTCAATTAAATAGAACTCATTTTTTATGCTAAGATAATTCTTGTCTATTCTAGAATTTATTGCCTCCAGAACCTAACCCAATCGCGGCCGTCGGCCTAACCGTTCGGAGTTTTCGTGGTTTTCTTCGAACCTTGCGTAAATACGGGTTAGGTTCCCTTAGAAAGATCCCCACGAAGGGCATCCCTCACCCTGGGCCTATATCCCTAGCGTAGATAATCGGCCGACACAAAATACACAAAAACACGCCTCCAGAACCTATACATCGTCTAAAAAATTCATCCATCTCACCTGGCTATCCAAAATATATACATTTTCTGTATTTAAATTATATACATTTTGTCAAATGTATATATCAAAATATACATTTTGTGTATTTATTTCTGAGGTAAATGTTCCCACAATCTATATATTTTGGAAAATATTTAGAAAGATTTAAATAGTATTTTAGATTTTCATTTGAAGAATAAACGAGTTTAAACAACTAAACTTATGCATTTCCTTTAAAGTAAACATACACACACACATAAAAAACATTTGGCAGATTTTCAAACGCTTACCTCGAAATTAAATGTAAAAAGATTAAGGTCCGATGTATGGTTCAAATTTTTGAGTTTTTTAATTATTAATCTGAAGAATAGAGATAAAAGATTATGGTGCTAAATGATTATGCACCGAATAGATGTTATATAGTTTTTTGCCCTTTTTTAGAAATATTTTTTTATACCTTGATATGTTTCTCCAAAATACTATTTTAGATAAACAGTCTAAACTTTCCCAAATTGTTTAACAGGTTTCATTAAAAATATCTAACATTATAGGTCTAAGAGAAATTATTTTTAAAATTTTGAAAACTATGTTCTTATAATACTATTATTTTCAACACAATCTAACTGATTGGTAAAGTAATCATACGAATTAAATATTTCCAACTGAGCGAAAAATTGACCAGGCTGGGAATCGAACCCAGATACTTGGCTTACAAGGCCAATGCTTTACCTGTTAAGCTACTTGGGCGATAGACAGCTGGGATTTTTCACTCAGATAACCTTATAAAACATAACATCTGGTCTGTCATTTAGACAGCTCAGCAGAATAGACCGCAGGTAATGGAACTTAATTTGACGATGGATACGTAGATATACTATTATTTTCAACACAATCTAACTGATTGGTAAAGTAATCATATGAATTAAATATTTCCAACTGAGCGAAAAATTGACCAGGCAGGGAATCGAACCCAAATACTTGGCTTACAAGGCCAATGCTTTACCTGTTAAGCTACCTGGGCGATAGACAGCTGGGATTTTTCACTCAGATAACCTTATAAGTCATAACATCTGGTCTGTCATTTAGACAGCTCAACAGAATAGACCGCAGGTAATGGAACTTTATTTGACGATGGATACGTAGATATACTATTATTTTCAACACAATCTAACTGATTGGTAAAGTAATCATACGAATTAAATATTTTCAACTGAGCGAACGATTGACCAGGCTGGGAATCGAACCCAGATACTTGGCTTACAAGGCCAATGCTTTACCTGTTAAGCTACCTGGGCGATAGACAGCTGGGATTTTTCACTCATATAATCTTATAGGTCATAACATCTGGTCTGCCATTTAGACAGATCAACAGAATAAACGGCAGGTAATGGAACTCCATATGACAATGGATACGTAGATATACTATTACTTTCAATACAACCTAACTGAATGGTAAAGTAATCATACGAATTAAATATTTCCAACTGAGCGAAAAATTGACCTGGCTGCTAATCGAACCCAGATACCTGGTGAGTGAAAAATCCCTGCTGGCCATCGCCCAGGTAGCTTAACAGGAAAAGCATTTGTCTTGCAAGCCAAGTATCTGGGTTCGATTAGCAGCCTGGTCAATTTTTCGCTCAGTTGGAAATATTTTATTCGTATTATTACTTTACCAATCAGTTAGTTGTGTTGAAAATAATAGTATATCTACGTGTCCATCGTCATATGGAGTTCCATTACCTGCGGTCTATTCTGTTGAGCTGTCTAAATGACAGACCAGATGTTATGATCTATAAGGTTATCTGAGTGAAATATCCTAGCTGGCTATCGTCCAGGTAGCTTAACAGGTAAAGCATTGGCCTTGAAAGCCAAGTATCTGGGTTCGATTCCCAGCCTGGTCAGTCTTTCGCTCAGTTGGAAATATTTACTTCGTATGATTACTTTACCAATCAGTTAGATTGTGTTAAAAATAATAGTATATCTACGTGTCCATCGTCATATGGAGTTCCATTACCTGCGGTCTATTCTGTTGAGCTGTCTAAATAAAAGACCAGATATTATGACCTATAAGGTTATCTGAGAGAAATATCCTAGCTGGCTATCGTCCAGGTAGCTTAACAGGTAAAGCATTGGCCTTGAAAGCCAAGTATCTGGGTTCGATTCCCAGCCTGGTCAGTCTTTCGCTCAGTTGGAAATATTTACTTCGTATGATTACTTTACCAATCAGTTAGATTGTGTTGAAAATAATAGTATATCTACGTGTCCATCGTCATATGGAGTTCCATTACCTGCGGTCTATTCTGTTGAGCTGTCTAAATAAAAGACCAGATATTATGACCTATAAGGTTATCTGAGTGAAAAATCCCAGCCGGCTATCGCCCAGGTAGCTTAACAGGTAAAGCATTGGCCTCGTAAGCCAAGTATCTGGGTTCGATTCCCAGCCTGGTCAGTCTTTCGCTCATTTGGAAATATTTACTTCGTATTATTACTTTACCAATCAGTTAGATTGTGTTGAAAATAATAGTATATCTACGTATCCATCGTCATATGGAATTCCATTACCTGCGGTCTATTCTGTAGAACTGTCTAAATGACAGACCAGATGTTATGACCTATAAGGTTATCTGAGTGAAAAATCCCAGGTGGTTATCGTCCAGGTAGCTTACCAGGTAAAGCATTGGCCTCGTAAGCCAAGTATCTGTGTTCGATTCCCAGGCTGGTCAATTTATCGCTCAGTTGGAAATATTTATTTCGTATGTTCTTATAATTTTTGGATTTTAAAAGATTTTGATAATTTTTTTTTTTAATTTCATATATTTTCGACCAAAATAGAAATCGCTGTTTACAATTCTCAAATAATACGTTTTCTGAGAATATAACAAGTTTTAACGTGATACGTTTTTAGAAATATGCAGCAAACAGACGTATAGCGTAAAAAAAAAAAAAAAAAAAAAAAAAAAAAAATGTAAAGTTACTAAAAGTTTTCAAGGAAATTGAGATTCCAAGAAATTCACGTAACAAATACAGATTTGCACTGAAAATATAAAAATGTACGATTAATAAGACCGTTTTAATAAGCTTGGGATGCCTAGATTATACTACGAAATTGCAACCAAGATTACAGATAAAAATTTAGTAAAATAACTATAATTTTAGTAGATTTGTTTGTAAAGTTACAGATTTCTGTATTTTTTTTAATTAGTTCTGTAGATTTACATCTTTTCCTGTGCAGTGTACAGATAAAATATTAATAGACATACAGATCTCGGTAACTTTACATTTGTAGGATTACAGATTATTATTATTTGTACAGTGTATTTATTGATCAAAACATTTCTTACGACATGTGAACATTCATTAGTTCTTCAAAAGTTTTTTATGAATAAAATTAATTTATTTGGAATTATATAATGCTATAATGCGTATAGTCACTGTAAAAAACAATCTCAATTTTAATATAAAATGCAGGATGTTAATTATTTTTCCAAAGCTGCTCCGTTCTACTTGACGAGATGTTCCATGTTCGTTTAAGAACAGTTTTTTATTTACATACTGTTTAAATATGAGATTATTATTTTGAATTTTCTATTTTAAATTTAAATTAACTGATAATTCATTTATGTTTAAATATTTAAGTACTCTAGCAATTACACAGTGAGGCATCTTACAAGTTATTATTTTAGTTAAACATTCCTTTTATTTTAAGAAGTATGGATGTAGTGAAAATTTTTATTGTTTCGAAATAATAATTAAATCAAAATCATAAATAAATTTGTCATACAATATATGTTTAATAAATTTGTCAATTGTTTAAAGAATTTTTGCTGTTACATTATGTAAAATGTTTTATAAATCCTAGTTTCCTAGAAAAATATTAGTAACTTTACAGATATTTTTAATAGTATAATGATATTAAAAAAATGTTGATCAGTGACAATAATGTTACCCAGTGTCCCCGTTAAATGAACTCATCGTTTAAAAAGGAAATGTAAAATAAATAATTAATAATATAAATCTTAAAAATCATATTTCAATAGGAAAGACAAGAAGTATTGATAAAGAATACCAGCTCTTCGTTTCTTTTCCCTACATCATTTGAGATATAATCATTTCTATCATAATATAAGTATCTACATAGTACTCATTCTAGTATTTCATTGTATCGGATGATTCGTAGTGTCGTCATAATCATAGAGTATCAGAGCATAATTCATACGCAGGATCTAACATTAATTCAATGAAAGATATTTAATAATATTGATGATGCAACTGGTTAAAAAGATTTATTGCCAGCAATTATCTGATAATTTTTCGGCCAAAATTACGTGACAAGATGCTTAATGATATCACCAAGTTAAGCTGTATTATTAAGTTTGTGTGTCTATTTCATTACATATTATTTCCCCCATTGCGGCGATCTTGATGTATATTTGAAGATACACTTTCCTTTATTTTCCAGAGTATGTGTATAAACGCATATTATGAAACATATTAAAAATTATCTTTAATTAATATATGCATTGGAAAGGTTTTTTTTATTTCTTTGATAATTAATTTAAAAATTTAAAATTATATGTATATTAATATTACAAATTATTTTTTTTCCAAATTAACCTTATACTATATTATACTATATTAATTTCCTTTTAACAATATTCCGTACTTATTTCAACTTATTAAATTAAAATCCTGCTACTAGATCTAATCTATTAATCTTTATAGAAAATATATAAATTCTTAATTCGCCTTAAAAAACATTTATTCCAATTTGCGTAAATTTTAAAAAAATGGCTGTAAATTAAAAATAGTCTTAATTAAACTTTATTTCTTAATATTGCAAATAAAACACATTTTTCCCTGTTTTTATCAACCTTTCTTTAAGAGAGACTTATTAAATTTATTCCAAAACCACATCTTTCAAAAATATCATGATATTTATTGCGTATCAATAAATTCATTTCTTTTCTTTATTGTTTTAAAATTAGTCGCCTATGATTGAAATCGTCTGTAGAATATTCGAGTTTTGATTTCAATTATAAATTAGTTAAATAATAATCTTTTAAAATAAAAATTTTCGTCTGAAAAGATTCCAGAATGCTAGGTTTTATCTCGATGCTAGACATCAAATTTTGTTTACATAAGAAAATCATGGTTAAGGATTGTAGAATGTTCTAGAAGCTAGTTTTGATTTAAGTGAGAAGCCGAGAGATGATAGGATATTCTTTCTTTTTTCTTTCGATGATTCGGTTTTAGACGACTTGCGGAAATAATGTTTTTATGATGGAATGTTACTACGAAAAGAGCATTTCCCGCTCTATATGAATGACTCTAATAAACTATGTTGGAACAGAAGCTGTATAATTTGGTGCAGCTTCTGTGTTATTATTTTACTTAAATTTTATCTCCCCACGACTCCTGTGACGTAATATGGGGAAACTTGCAAAGATTTTACTGGCTCATTTCACAAAATGTCACACACACACACACATATATATATATATAGCACTTAATGTTTAAAGTGTATCGGCAGATTCAGAGTGCCGTACCATTCTAAAATTAAAGTCCAAACAAACTTTAAAGAAGATAAAATTTATCATCTTTAAAGATTTTATGACTTCATATGACTCTTAAAATGTTGCGTATAAGTCATCAGTAAATTGATTTATATTACTGTTCTACATCATCTTACGGCGTACAAAATCTAGGAAGCATTCGAAGATAGAATTTTTCCTTTTTTTTAATCTTTTTTTTTTTCATTTTTTTTTCTAGATCCATCTTAGGTTTACTATTACTTTTGTACAACAAAATGATTTTTCTACATATATTATTAGCATTACATCAAAATATGTTCTATTTTTTTATTATTAATATTTCTTTTCATAAAAAAAAACAGTTTATTAAAAACTATAAGGGCTCAAGGAAAGTGGAGCAATTCTTAAATTTTCACAAGTAAGAATACTACTAAAAGACTAAACGCATACTCACAGCTCCGGAAACTAGCTCAACCGGGGCAACTCTGATTACTTCTCAACGATCTTCTGCTAAACTGCTACATATAATCTAATTAGACAGCCCGTGGCTGTAGATATCCTTTATTCACCTTCAGATAATCAAATGCAATTACTATTAAATTTCTTACCACCGGTCCACTTCTCTATTCGAATTCTCAAACTCCTTCACAACTCACTGGAGGCTCGATGCTACTTTCAATCTGCTAGATACCAGCGGGAAACACACTTCGCTGACTAATATGTCTAGAACACTCTGCTGGCTATCGCCAAAGACACCACTGCTAGCTGACTAATGCTCTGCTGGCTACTGCCAGAGGCACACTACACACACTCAAACTCCAAGCTTTTATATGCTGCAAACTGAGACACTTCAAATTAACATATTACTACTAACCGCGAGCCTAACTGCAGAATCCGAAAGAGACACACACACTCTAGAAAGTTAAAGTAAAAGAGAGGATAGATGTCGCTTTTACGCTTACACATGTTAAATTATTGACTTCATGATCTCAAAAATACTAAAGTGCCTTTATGACAAAGGTCACTCCCTCACAACCCCCCCCCCTCGGATTCCACAGAGAAAAAGGACTGGGCCAAATGCATGCCCAGGACTTTTTCTTGTTATAAATTTCAAACCGTAAAAAAACACAGTGATGGGGAAAATTTAGCGCCGAAACATAACTTTTAAAATATTAACTTTAATCCATCACTACAAAAACCTCAGTTTGCCTCAAATATTCACATAGCCAATTCAACCATCCTTCTATCTTAAAAATAGCCTCCGTAAAACTTTCAAAATTCTTAAAACTTTCAAAACTAATTACTTCCTCTTTCAAAACAACCCACTCCACTGGGAGTGCTAAAATTCATCAAAGCACTAAACTTTCGCAGTTTTCCTCAATACTGAGATACAACTGTATCTTTACCAAAAATTTCTCCATAAAACTTTCCTAACACTAGAATTTGCACCAAGTCCAAAAAACCCAATGCGCAAAAATTTTCCTCAACACAATTCCGAACTCATCTAAAATTAAATTCACTTCGTACTACCATAACTCTGCTACTACGTAATACCTACATACCCATTAGCCAATGAACTAACTCCCAAAACTTCTTCAGAACTAGCTCCACTTTCACAATGTTTGGGGCACATACGTACAGCTTCACATAGCTGTGCTTATGCAATAATCTAAAATATCAAATTTACAAAATAACGTCATCATACTCTTCATCTGTATAAACTAAAAGAAAAATAGCAATATTAATATTTAACACAGGTATACTTCCCTGCAAGAAAATCACATTAACATTCAATTTTAATAAAATACAATTTCATATTCAAATGCAACATAGACTTCGCAACTTGCGGAAACCATTCCAAACTAAAGTACAAACGTAACACATGAACCACGAACGATAAGAAGAAAGTTAATTCATTAAATGTTAGTATAAGAGATAGAAACGCGTGTCAAGGACTTCTTGACCGCAAAACACGTGCACGCCTGACTCGCGGCACGTGTACAAAATAACCCAAATTACTATCTGTACCTTTCTGAAAATTAAACATACATTAACATACATTTTATAACACATGAACAGTATAACAATATAATAACATTTTAACAACTAACATAACAATTTAACAATAGATGCAGAATTTTTAAAAGCAGTTAAGACCAAAATTTCAAACATACATAAAACTAAGAATTTTGCAAACAAATTTTGAACACAATTAAGCACTAATCGTTAGTCCGTCAAAAATTTCCAAAACTGGTCAAAAATACAAAACAGTCTCTCTGCTTTTTATTCCTTCACATTGCTACCACATATATGCACTCTAATAGAAATTTAATAAAGAACATGATCACCCAATCATAGAGATGATTCGCTGCCAGCCGGCTTCATACTACAGGATGGCTTTCTCCTCTTGTCCCAAAAACCTTGCACGAAGGATCTTTCGTCATCAAAACTGTACGGTGACGCCACAGTTGACTGTCGTGCCTGCAGCCTGGTCCTGAATAGATGCCGTGGAATACCTGTAGATTCCACTCGACGACTCTGCTCTGGCCGGTTCGCTGGGGTCACTCCATGGCGAGATTCACACTGCTGATGCCGGTAATCTGAATTTTGTCTCCTCTTTCTAGACGCACCCGAAGTTACTGAAGATCCTAGGCCACGTTTCTTTCCGGATCTATGCTGTCTCTTATTGGGCAAAAAATCAGACTTTAGAGTTCTTTTAACAGTTTGTCCATATGAAATCTTTTCCGAGGATTAATTACTGAAGATGTTGAACTATTAGATAATTTATGTTTTTGAGGCTGCTGTCTAATAAGTGGAGGAACGGGACAGTTTATGATCTTTTTTCTTTTATAGCACACTGAGTCTGATGTATTTGACACTGCTCTCTTATTTTTATTATCATACTTCGCTCTCGGTTTAATAGACTTTCTACTTTTAATAACAGTTTTTGGAGCTGTTTGAACAAATTTTCTTTTTGCATACTGATGAAAAGAATTAGATAAGGGAGTGCTGGACTCGGGACACTCATTGGATCTGGAATTTTGCGAAACACCATTTGACACATGAGAACCTTCACTACCATTTTCTCTAAATTTATAAACTCTAACCTGATCCAGATTAATAGTCATTCTCTCACCATTGACATTTACAACCAAATTGTTATTCCGAACTTCCAAAACCTCAAACGGACCTACAAACTTTGGACCAAACTTAGCTACTCTCTTTTGACGACTTGAACTTAACCAATGCTTTTCTACTAACACAAAATCTCCAACTTTCACTTCTAACTCCCTCCTACGCATATTATAATACTGAGCTTGCTTCTCCTGCGCTTTTCCCATCTGAACCTGAGCCTTCTTAACTAACCTCTCAATATTCTGACACATGTACTGACTTTCCGCATCTGACACCATAACTGGCCTTTGGAATGGAGTAATGACTTTTCTACCCAAAAACAATTCAGCCGGCGTTTTCCCCGTTGATTCGTGAACTGCCGTACGAAGTGCGTACGCAAAATGCTGAAGAAACTGGTCCCAATTTGCATGATGAGAACCAACATAAGAAGAAATCATTTGAATTAATGTACGATTTACACGTTCAGCCATATTAGACTGAGGACGATACGGAACAGTAAAAGAATGATCGATCTCCAGCTTTTCACACAGAGCCTTAAATATATCAGAAATAAAACAAGGGCCATGATCGCTAACTACCCTAATTGGTGCACCATATTTAGAAATATAATTATCGAAAAATGCATCGGCAACTGCAGGTGCAGAAGCCTTCCTGAGGGGGACTAACTCTACCCATTTACTAAAATAATCCACTATAACTAGTACAAATCTATATCTTTTAGGATTATACAATGGATAAGGACCAATTAAATCTACACCTACACATTCATTAGGAAAATTTACTTTAATAGGAATTAATTTGCCAGCTGGACTTACATTTTTATAATTATAACGTTGGCATGTGCTACAGCTGGAGACATAAGCGCGCACTGCTTCCCGCATTTTAGGGAAGAGAAGGATTCACAAATTCGAGCATAAGTTTTCCTGATTCCTAAGTGACCTGCTAATGGATTATCATGAAATTCTTTCAAGATGGCCTTACGAAGACTAGCCGAAATAAAAACTCTTAATTCACCACGTGAATTTACAATTTTAGAATAAAAAAGAAGACCATCGATAAGCTTAAACGATTGGGACCATTTCTCAAACATAGGCACATCTTCGCTCGGGACATCATCAGGGTTTTCCAAATAACGATACAAACTACCAAACTCTTCATCTTGTTTCTGCTCCCTTATCAACTGCTCTCGTGACCTTAACACCAACGAAGACAATGCACAACACTTAATTTCCTCCGTGACCTCTAAACCACCATGCGGATTTCGAGACAAAGCGTCCTCTACCGCATTTTCCTTACCAGCCCTATGTTCTATAATAACATTATACTCTGCTAACTTCAAACACAATCTGACCATACGAGACGACAAACCCTTTCCATTAGTTAACTTTGTCAAAGCTGAATGATCCGTATTGACTTTAACCGGTATATTAGTGAAAAAACAACGAAATTTATTCAAAGCCCAAATTACTGCAAGACACTCCCTTTCCGTAATCGAATAATACCTTTCCGCTGCATTTAAAATTCTCGACGCAAACGCTATAGGTCGACCTTTCTGTGCTAACATAGCTCCAACCCCCACTGCACTTGCATCGCAATACACTTCAAACTGAGACGAATAATCGGGGTGAGCCAAAACAGGAGGGGAAACTACTGCCTCTTTTAATAATTCAAACGACCTCTGAGCCGCTGACGACCATACAAACTTTACCCTTTTCCTTTTTAAATTATACAATGGTTCACATAACTCTGAAAAACGTGGAATGAACTTGGCGAAGCATGCCACCATCTCTAAAAACGTCGCCACTTCCTTACCATTTTGGGGGGGATTCATTGACGTAATTGCCTCAATTTTCTCATTATCTATATTAATACCTTCACGCGTAATTTTAACTCATAAATACTTTATCTCTTTTCTCAAAAATTTACATTTTTCCAACTTAACTGTTAACCCAGCATCTCTTAACAACGTTAACACTTCCCTCAATAATCTCAAATGCTCTTCAAAAGTAGCTGCCATTATAATTATATCGTCCAGGTAGACCAACACACCCTTACCAAGCAAAGGTTTAAGGATATTATTCATGGCCTTCTGGAACGCTGCCGGTGCCCCCGATAAACCAAAACTCATTCTCTTAAAAGCAAAACAACCGTCCCGAGTAATAAACGCAGTTTTAGGTATGTCCTCCAGCTTCATTGCAATCTGAAAATAACCTGACGTAAGATCTAACGTTGACATATAATTCGTACTCGTTATATTAGCCAAAATGTCATCAATTGCTGGAATAGGATACTGAGGGTATTGCGTTATCGCATTTAACTTTCTATAATCTACTGCAAATCTATATGCCTCTGGATTATCTAAACTTTTCCGATTATTTTTACGACATAACACTACTGGCGATGCAAAAGGAGACTCAATTGGCATTATAATATCGTCCGCTAGCATTTTTTGAATATGACAATCAATTATACCTTTTTTAACCTTGTCATAACGATATGGTTTACTAGCGACAGGTGCTTTCAAACCAGTATCAATCTCATGCCACGCAACATGCGTTAAACCCGGTTTATCAGAAAAAACCTCTCCAAACTCATTCAAAAATTTATTAAATTCCTCCTTCTCGATTTCACTTAAACCCGACTCTCCCAAATCAACTGACACTGAAACAGGCTCTTTCTTACTCACATTCTCATCATTATTCACGATTAACGACTTTTTAAAGAAATCCAGACTAATTCCTCTATCCTTCATATAATCCACCCCAACTATACAATGCACTGTTAATCCATCTAACACACAAAACTCCCAACACGTCTTAACCGAACGAATTTCATCTTCCAACTCTACTGAACCTTTATTATCACAAGCTACTCCCTGTGCAGACTGAACCTCCAGACTTAACCTCTTCAACTTCTTATACGAGAAATATTTCCGATAACAATCAAAAGAAATGAACGACTTATCTGCCCTGTATCGAAGACACTCTTAACGACAATACCATCTAACACAATTAACACTTCAGGTAACTCAACCGGATTAATAGTAACTTTATTTAAACTCACCGAAGACTTTTCCGACCTCTGAACACCTCTCTTTTGTATTGATCTTCCTTCCAAATTCTCATCCGAAGTTAATCTCCTTACTTGCGAAGAAACATTCTTGTCCCGTACTCCCCCTCTCCGATCATAACCACTATTCTGCCTATTTCCATACATATTTCTATCACCACTTCTAAAATTATTACTAGCACCACAATTCCTATTACCATTACCAGTATTTGACATATTACGACCAAATCCATAATTTCTATTACTCAAATTATTATCTAGAAATCGCTGTCCCCCTCTCAAAAAATTACGTTCCCCCTCATTTCTCAAACTACTATCAGTGACAGGTCTCTGCCGAGGGCTACGCGAATTCCGTTGATCCGAGCTATGCCGAGTCTCATACTTCGATAATATTTGGTGCATTTCTGAAAAATTCTTCGGTGCTCTAATCTCAATATAGTCCTGTATATTCGAGGAAAACAATGAGGAAATATATATATAAAGAAGAAAACAATGTTCAATAATTCCTCAAATGTGATATCTAAATCCAATTTATTTTTTAGTTCAAGCTTACCTAGATAAAACTTTGATGCTGATTCATAAATATTCTGCTTATTGCAATAGAATTCTTTTCTTAAAATACTTTTATCTTTAACGGGAGGAAATGCCTTCTTTAACTCAATCACAGTCTGTTCAAATCTTTTACCTTCATCATTAATCAGAAATTTTCCTATATTCTCTAACCACAAAAGTGCTTCGCCCTTCAATGAGCATTTAAGCACTACGTATCTATTTTTCTCAGATATATTATTGAACAGGATATAATCATCTAGTTTGACTAAAAATTCATTAATGTCCCCTTCACCGGTAAAATAAACACGTGGCACAATCTCACAATGTCCGACATTTCGTTGGGCGCCATTTGTAACGGTTGGGTGCTCGTGCTGGGAGTTAAATGCAGACATACTCATGAATTAAGATAAAAACACAGTTTATTAAAAACTATAAGGGCTCAAGGGAAGTGGAGCAATTCTTAATTTTTCACAAGTGAGAATACTACTAAAAGACTAAACGCATATTCACAGCTCCGGAAACTAGCTCAACCGGGGCAACTCTGATTACTTCTCAGCTATCTTCGGCTAAACTGCTACATATAATCTAATTAGACAGCCCGTGGCTGTAGATATCCTTTATTCACCTTCAGATAATCAAATGCAATTACTATTAAATTTCTTACCACCGGTCCACTTCTCTATTCGAATTCTCAAACTCCTTCACAACTCACTGGAGGCTCGATGCTACTTTCAGTCTGCTAGATACCAGCGGGAAACACACTTCGCTAAATAATATCTCTAGAACACTCTGCTGGCTATCGCCAGAGACACCACTGCTAGCTGACTAATGCTCTGCTATGCTGGCTACTGCCAGAGACACACTACACACACTCAAACTCGAAGCTTTTATATGCTGCAAACAGAGACACTTCAAATTAACATATTACTACTAACCGCGAGCCTAACTGCAGAATCCGAAAGAGACACACACACTCTAGAAAGTTAAAGTAAAAGACAGGATAGATGTCGCTTTTATGCTTACACATGTTAAATTATTGACGTCACGATCTCAGAAATACTAGAGTGCCTTTATGACAAAGGTCACTCCCTCACACAGTATTTGTTGATGAAACTTTGTATTAAAATTCTCTTGTAAAAGACTCTCGCGAATCGTTTAAATTAGTTTAAATTTTCAAAACTATATTTGTGAAAATTTCAAATTGGGTATATTTTTTTTTTCTTAAGAATATAACAAGAATATCTCCGAAAATAACATGTGATGTTTGGAAATAACAGTATATCACCTTTTAAGTAGCATTGAAAATAAATAATTTAGACAACGAATGACAGCGATTTGGAATTTTTACTTCATTTCTTGATAGTGAAGAAAGTAAAAACATTTGCTTCGATCGAGAGTGATGATATAATCACATAGTATCTCAATGACTTTTATTCACGACTCTCTCACATAAATCAATGTAAAGTACTTAATCATTCGGATTGTGAAATTGATAAAACGATTTATGTATTCCAATTATCTGTCGACATTTGGACCTGAATTATGTGTAAAGATGTTTAATGATATAATTGAACTGAGCTGTGTTATTAAGTTTTCTGTATGTGTTACATTACTTATTATTCTCTTTATACTGAGCTGTGTTATTAAGTTTTCTGTATGTGTTACATTACTTATTATTCTCTTTATACTGACAAGGATGTTATTTTTCATATAAATGTTTTCTTTATGTTGTTTTAGAATTTTCAGTGCCTTTCTAAAGTTCAATAAAATATATTATTATACAAAAAAGAAGAAAAAAGGTAAGAAAATAGAAAAAAATCTTTAAAATAACTAGCATTTTTCTAGTAAACATGGATTTCTACACCTTTTATGAAATTGCAACAGGAAAAAAATTACGTGACAGATTCATCTTTGCACTGTAAATCAAAAAAAATCGCAAGTTTATTAAGTTTTCACTTTACGTTTTTTTCTATGTTTATGAAAAAATATTTGAAATCTATAATTCGTTCTCACAAGGCGAAAAAATAGCAAAAAAAGTGAATTTTAATTTTACACTTAAATTTTGATATTTTATCGCATGTAATGTATACTACTTATACATACTATTTCCTTTTAGTATATACTAATATATACAATTATAAAAGGATTATAATTTATAATATGCACACAATTCTAATAAGTACATTTTAATATTATGGGCATCCATATTGAACCGATTAAAATATTCACATGGGATTTTACATGGAATTTTACATTTTCCATGTGGGAATCCAATGTGGATATTCTAATATGCACACCATGAGAATTTTTTTTTACATTGTATTGCTATATTTTGCAAATAAACAGTCATAAATTAATTAATTGTGACGTTTAACACACTTCAACTTTCTTCACATTAATATTTTTAAGTACTCACTAAAAATAATAAAAGCAAATTTTGCCTTCACACCTTGATGGAATTTTTTTTTTTTTTTTTCCGAAGAACAAATTCTAATTTTATGACAAATGCAGCAATCTGACAAGGACAAAATAACTGTTATACTATTTTGGCCTGTTCTTAAACAGTTACAGTGATCATATTGGCCGAATCCAAGACACAAAATGAGAATTATAGTATGAGTTAGTATAGTTAATGAGCCAGATGTGGCACACATTGCAACGAAGGGTTAAGAATTTTTATTAAACAGGGATGCCTAGAGCGTTTTACGTAATTGCAATACGGGTTACAGATGACATTGTAGTAAGGTTACAGCTATTTTAGTGTATTTTTTAGCAGAGTTACAGGTTTCTGTAGCATTAAAAAAGTAATTTCGTAGATTTAGATTTTTTTGCACAATGTGCAAATAAAAAATTTTTAAGTATACAGATTTCTCTAATTTTACATCTTTAAAATAACATTTTTTTTTGCAATGTACATCGTAAAGTTATCCGTAAATGTATTAATTTAATTTTTCCAAAATGTGTATTGAAAAATCTTTCCATTCCAGATAATAAAACGATTTTTGATGTCTTTCTTAATTTATGTTTTTTAACGCAAGTCTTTTATAGTTGTCTATATTCTCAAAAATATGGCTCTGAATTTTTGAATTGTTGTATGATTATTTTTTTGGATATATTATTTTCCTAAGAGTTTTTGAAAATAATATCTAATATCAGGTGATAAAAATTAATCATTTTTAGTAGCATTAAAAATAGGCAATTTAGAGAACGAATACCAGCAATTTCGATTTTAGGTAGATTTCGTATGAAATATTAGGTAGATTTCGTATGAAATACTACCTATTGCATTGTCTCCCATGTTGGAATTTCTGAAAAAATTTTGCGGATCTACACGAATCATGACTCCTAGACACCAAAACTACCATCACTAAAAAAGTTTATATATACAGGGTGATTCAGCTCGTCGGTGACAAACTTTAAGGATCGATAGAGCACACCTAGACGAACATTTTTGAATAGGGAATGTAGGGTCCCTGACGCGATGGTAAGGCGCTAGGCGCTTTCGAAAATTTGGGTGCCGAAATTCGAAACGTCATAAAAACTAGGGAAATGGTTAGATTTTCTTGCTTGTTGCGTCGAAATGATTCTGTTTGTTTAGACTTTCTTCAGTACCAATTTGATAAGCGTATCTCTTAAAACATGGATAGGGGGCGCTGCAGAATTTGGAGAGCTAGACAACAACTTTAAGCCCGTTATTTTGATAATTTAACACATGCTCGCCAAAGTTTATACTCTAACTTAAAGTTTGAACCCAAAAGTAGAGCCCTGCAAAAAGCGTAAGAGCCGGAATAAAATGTCAAAGTACAGGGTGGTCGAAACTCGAAGGCTCCTAAGAGATAAACAAACAGATTTCTTGACTTATGGCATGCATTTTCATGATTCTGTTTGCTGGGGCTCTCTGAATCTCAGTTGAACGGTACAAAAAGAAACATCGATAGGGGGCGCTTTGGGCAAAAAACATAATTCGTTGACATTTCGGACGCTAACTGGAAACGGGGCGCTACGATCAGTTAGAAACAAAACAAGAGAGTAATTTACTTATCATAAGAAGCTATTAAAACTGCAGTTTGTTTGTTTTTTTTAACAAACATAGCTGGTTTCAATCATGCACAATGCGCGCAATAAAATTTACATAAGGTGCTTTTTGCTGATTTATGCAAAAGATATCGTACCATATCGATATGCAAAAGATACGTAATGCGTAGACGACAACGCGAGATGACGTAGTTGTATGCGCAGACACGTCTTTTGAACGTGCGGTACCTACTTAAGCTTCGGGTTACTTGTCTGCAGATCGGTAGTAGGATGGAACGGTACACAAACTCTGAATTGGCTGACATGCATTTGGCGTATGGCGCTGCTGGTTGTAATGGACGAGCCGCTCAGCGATTGTACGCCGAGCGTTACCCCAACAGGCAAATCCCCTGCCATGCCTTCTTCGCTCGAGTACACCAGAGGTTGTCCACAACGGGATCTTTCGACGGAGGCAGGCCTGAACGGGAGAGATCAGTGAGCACCCCCGACAACGAAGAGGCTGTGCTTAACCTGGTTGAGGACAACCCAGGTCTTAGCACGAGAGATATCGCCAGACATGTTGGCATTTCGCAAGCAACTGCGTGGCGCATCTTACGTTCCCGGAATCTGCACCCCTACCACATCCAGCGGGTGCAGTTGCTCAGAGAGCAGGATTTTGGCCCTCGAGTGGAATTCTCAAGATGGTACTTGGCGATGAGATCCAGGGATCCCCGTTTTGTAAACAGCATTTTGTTTACGGACGAGTCCACCTTCAGCCGGGAGGGAATGTGGAACGCCCACAACAGTCATGTGTGGTGTGATGAAAATCCACATGAAACCAGAAGCCGAGCAGCCCAGGAGCGTTTCTCAGTAAATGTGTGGGCCGGCACTCTGGGGGATTGCCTCATTGGCCCTTATTTGTTACCTGAACGGCTGACAGGTGGAAATTACCTGATTTTCCTGGATCAAGTGCTGCCGCAGGAGGCGCACGTACCCGAAGGTTCGCGTCGCCAGATGTGGTTCCAGCACGATGGAGCTCCGGCCCATTACACGAACGACGTGCGTCTCCATCTAAACGCAAGGTATGGCCAGCGGTGGATCGGGCGTGGGGGTCCAGTTCACTGGCCTGCCCGATCACCAGACCTCACCTGCTTGGATTTCTTCCTTTGGGGTTACCTGAAGGCCGAGGTATACCATACACCTGTCAGCAGTGCTGAAGAACTTGTGGCGCGCATTGTGGCAGCTGCAGGGCAGATCAGAGATACTCCTGGCATTGTTGGAAACACACACTCCTCAATGCGACGGAGGTGCGAAGCCTGCATCATGGCCCAAGGTCGAAATTTCGAGCATCTTCTGTAGTGTTATTTTTTGTAAATAAATTTCCAGTATCATTGATGTTTTTGGTCTAAATTTATTCAGAAGTGTTGAGCAGAGGTAGAAAATGTGTTTTCATTATTACTAACTGATCGTAGCGCCCCGTTTCCAGTTAGCGTCCGAAATGTCAACGAATTATGTTTTTTGCCCAAAGCGCCCCCTATCGATGTTTCTTTTTGTACCGTTCAACTGAGTTTCAGAGAGCCCCAGCAAACAGAATCATGAAAATGCATGCCATAAGTCAAGAAATCTGTTTGTTTATCTCTTAGGAGCCTTCGAGTTTCGACCACCCTGTACTTTGACATTTTATTCCGGCTCTTACGCTTTTTGCAGGGCTCTACTTTTGGGTTCAAACTTTAAGTTAGAGTATAAACTTTGGCGAGCATGTGTTAAATTATCAAAATAACGGGCTTAAAGTTGTTGTCTAGCTCTCCAAAGTCTGCAGCGCCCCCTATCCATGTTTTAAGAGATACGCTTATCAAATTGGTACTGAAGAAAGTCTAAACAAACAGAATCATTTCGACGCAACAAGCAAGAAAATCTAACCATTTCCCTAGTTTTTATGACGTTTCGAATTTCGGCACCCAAATTTTCGAAAGCACCTAGCGCCTTACCATCGCGTCAGGGACCCTACATTCCCTATTCAAAAATGTTCGTCTAGGTGTGCTCTATCGATCCTTAAAGTTTGTCACCGACGAGCTGAATCACCCTGTATATCTATCTATCTATCTATCTATCTATCTATCTATCTATCGGTGTATATCACTTTCTTCTAGACACGATAACTTCCATAATTATGCTCAGATCTTTTTCAAACTTTTACATAAAATCAAGGAGCTTAAAATCTCGGTCGAGTTCGTTAATGGGCAAAATCGGACCAAGGGGGTGGAAATAGGGAGGGGTTTTGTGAAAACCGAAAAAACGCGATAACTTCTTAATTAAAATAGATATCGAATCAGTTTAAAGTTTATATTACTTCTAAGAAATGGGCAAAAAGTTTATGCATGACAGATTTTTGATAAAGTTAAAAATGGGCTCAAGGGGCGAAAAAAACATGGTTTTTGGGAGAAAAAAAATTCATAACTTCGTCACTTCTCAAGATATCAAATCCAACTAAATTTTATATAAATTTACTCAATATTATCTAAAACTTTTGTATTTACAAGTTTTTGATAGGACAAATTTTTACCGATGAAAAAAATTAAAAACGAAAAGAAAAAGGGGGGAGGAAAAAGAAAAAAATCCATAACTTACTCAATTCTAAAGCAATCAAATCTAATTAAATTTATTTTACATCTTCACAATAATATCTACAACTTTTATATTAACAAGTTTTTCATAGAACCAATTCTTATAGCAAAAATAAATTAAACAAAAATAGGAGTTGGAGAAAAAATCTCAAATCCAAACTGCTTATATTCTGACTCATTTTAAAATTCATTTTTGATTTTAAACGCATCCAAATGACAGATCCTCTTATTTAGGAACTATATAATGCGACGTATTGGCCAGTTTTTGATAAAGGCACAATATATTTTTAAAAAGGCTGCCAAAAAGGGTATTTTGAACAGAATTTCCCGAAGTTGTCAATGAAAAATTGAGGAAGTATAACAAATTGCGTTTTTTCTGAGTCATTTTTAAATTCATTTTTGTTCTCAAACCCTTCCAATTTACAGGTCCTCTTATTTAGGGACTATGTAATGTGACGGATTGGCCAGTTTTTTGATAAAAGCAGAATATATTTTTAAAAAGGCTGCTAAAAAGGGTATTTTGAACAGAATTTTACTAAGTTATCGTGATTGAAATTTAAGGAAATTTAAGAAATTGCGTTTTTACCGAGTCATTTTTAAATCTTTTTTTGTTCTCAAACGCATCCAATTTACAGATTCTCTTATGTAGGAACTATATAATGTGACGGAGTGGCCAGTTTTTTGATAAAGGCAGAATATATTTTTAAAAAGGCTGCCAAAATGGGCACTTTGCACAAAATTTCCCAAAGCGATCATGATTAATGAACTGTGGGTATTCAAATAACAAATTGGTTATTTTATGACTCATTTTTAAATCCAATTTTACTCTGAAACGCATTCAAATGACAGTTTTTTGTTACTTAGGAACTATATAATGTGCGTATTCGTCGATTTTTTGATAAAGGGTGAATATATACCGGGTGATCCAGAAGTTTCGGGAGTTTTGAAAAGTTAATAATTAGGAAACTATGTATAATACAAAGGTTCTGTTTTCAGATATATACTCAGAAACATGTGGGATTTTTGTTTAGAATGAATTTTTTTAAATATATATAGTTACCATTTTTAGCAACAGGTGGCGCTGTTGTATAAGACTGAATGTACCTATACCATGCGTTATATAGACACATGAGTTCATTGCGAAACTTCTTTTCTATGATATTGATGAGATTTCATTTTAAGGGTGGTTTATGTTCAAACATTTTTTGTAAGGTAAATGAAATTGCATTGTAAGGGAAATTTGATACAAAATTTCATGAGCAACTGCAGTGTTTAGACATTGTCTAGACTATGTTTAGACACATCTTTGCATGTCGCGTTGTTTTCATATCGTACAATACGTCAAGTTAAAATTGCAAAAGAATCGATGGCCATTGCAAATGTGAAATGCTATGGCAAGCAAGGTTTGAGAAAAAGGCTCATTGGAAGATCGTAATAGAAACAAGAGATCCCAAATGTCTGTTACAATCGTAAATTAGGTAGGATTCTATGCCAATACTCTGTAGAAATCACCAGTTCATGGTGAGTGCAGTAAACTTGTGATATCACGATGAACTGAAATTTCTTCTGGAATTTCTTTCTGCTCTGAGGATACTGTGCACCCTGTTTTGCATCGGCTCACGGCGGTACTTATAAGCCATGAGCGTCATGATTAAACTTTGTAACCCTTGGACACTAATTCGTTCTTTTAAATGAGCTGTATCATACTATAAAAATAGTACTCTCAATTTTAGCGCCACCTGCTGTCAAAAAGTGCAACTAACATAATATGTTTTTTTCATCGAAAAAACAAATCCCACAAGTTTCTCAGCATTTCTGTGAAAACCGCATACTTCTCTTGTTTATGGTTTTCTAATTATTAGCATTTCAAAAGTCCCGGGACTTCTGGATCACCCGGTATTTTTTAAAAGCTGTCAAAGTAAGCACCTCGCAAAAAAAATTCCCAAAGCGATCATGATAAAAGAATTGAGGCTGTATTCAAATAACAAATTGTTTATTTTATTACTCATTTTTGAATTCAATTTTCCTCTCAAACGCATTCAATTGACAGTTATTTGTTATTTAGGAACTGTGTAATTACTGTGTATTGGTCAGATTTTTGATAAAGGCTAAATATATATTTAAAAAAATCTGTCAAAGTGGGCACTTCGCACAAAATTTCTCAAAGCGATCTTGATTAAAGAATTGTGGATGTATTAAAATAATTAATCGGTTATTTTATGACTCATTTTTAAATTCAATTTTGCTGTCAAATGAATTTAATTAACAGTTTTTTGTTATTTAGGAACTATATAATGAGCATATTGGTCAATTTTTTTAAATAAAGTAAGAATATAATTCAAAATATGTTGCCAAAATGGGCATTTGAGTAGAATTTCGTTTAAGATGATTTTGATAAAACCAGTTCTTACAGAAAAATGAAATTAAAAAATTTTTAAAAGCGGCTGAATAAAGTAGTTAAACTGGGTTTATCTCTAATCTTTTTTTTTTTTTTTTTTGAGATGAAAACTTTTTGAAATCTACCTCCGCCTATAGGCCATGCCGAAAGGGATTTTTCACTTCATTTCCTGATAGTAAAGAAAGTAAAATCATTTGTTTCGATCGAGAATTGTGATATAATCACATAGTATCTCAACGACATTTATTCACAAGTTTTACACATAACGTAACGTGAGATACTAAGTCATTCAGATTCTGTAACGAGTTAAAAGATTTATTTACTGCAATTATCTGAAAAGTTTTGGGCATGAATTTTGTGACAAGATGCTTATTTTTTTTAACTTACTTATTTTCTCTATGTATTGCATTATATATTATTCTTTTTATTCTATCAATGAGCATATTTGTTCAAATATTGGTTTTCTTTGTCTTGTATTTTAATATGTAGTGCGATCCAAAATTTCCAGTAATTTTTTGCCCTGAAATAAAAAAGAAAAACTTTTTAATAGTATTTAACTTATTAAAGTTTAGAGGTCTGCACGGGCCGATTTTCATAACCGGCATTCGGACCGGGCCGGGCCGGGCTCGGGCCTTGTTTCTGAAGACTCAGGCCGGGCGGGACGGGCCTATTCAATAATCTTTTCGGGCCGGGCCGGGCTCGGGTCTTATTTTTTTTCCTGAAGTATCGGGCCGGGCCGAGTCTAACTTATTTTTTCCGTACGAAGCCGAGATTAATTTTGTTCTTCCTAGTCTTCACTGACCTAAATAATCAGTTCCTGTTGAATCTTCCCGTATGAAAATCCTTTTCTCGACTTGGAAAAGTCTGTTCATAAATCAGTAAAGTTTGGCTTGGTCCAAAATTTTTTGCAAAATAGAGATGTACTTTTAAGTCCTCATTATTATACAATTAAGCATTAGAATTTATTCTTTTTAAAGAATCGTAGATCACTAGGAGTCTTAAAATAAAATTTAACACACACACACACACACACACACACACACACACACACACACACACACACACACACACACACATATATATATATATATATATATATATATATATATATATATATATATATATATATATATATATATATATATATATATATATATATATATATATATATATATATATATATATATATTTGACGGAATTTTTGTTTAAACTGAAAACTGCAATTTTTTTTTAAACTGTTCATTCATGCAAAATTAATACAACAATACGCGAAAAAAAATATATATTAAACATTTACATCTGCTAAGAAGGAAACGTAATTTTTTTTCCAGTGTCTTAGAAGATTTTACTTTTACCATATACCATTTTTTAGATTTTTTTTATGTATTAATAATACTAATGATAACTGAAACATTTACCTACAACAAACAAAGGTTCATTAAAAGCGTAAATATCGCAGCCTATGGAATTTCTGCATAAATAGAGATTATAAACATAGAAGAAAATAAAAGACTAAGATAAGTTTTTTTGGTCTGAACTCTTCCGTTAGAGTAAAGATCAATGTTCTGTAGAAATTCACCCGATCCGGGCCGAGTTCGGGCCGAAATTTTAACTCTCGGGCCGGGCCTGGTCGGGCCAATATTTTTTTCGTTCGGGCCGGGCCGGGCTCGCTGCTGAAATTTTAACTTTCGAGCCGGGCCGGGATCGGGCCTAGAAATTTCCGATCGTACAGACCTCTATTAAAGTTATTAATTTTTTTTAGAAAACCGGAATTTCTAGAATTAAAACGGCAACAGTAAAATTTCGTGGAACAGATATGAGTTTGCACTGCCAATCAAAAAATCTCACAGGATTCTAAAAACTTATAAGAAACAGAGATGTCTGTTTAATGTAATTACAACCCAGTTACAAGTAAAATTTTAGTAGGATTACTAGCATTTTAGTAGATAACTTAGTATATTTACACATTTTTGTAGCTTTAGAAAAACTAGTTTTGTAGATTTACTTCCTTTTTTTTGTACATTGTATAGATACAATATAGTATTCATACAGATTTCTTTAACATTACTTATGTAGAATTAAGAATTATTGTAACAGTAAAGGACCCAAGTTCTATTACATCGGACATCATTATCTGTATATTTATTATTGTAATTTTTGAAAAAATGTCCATTGGAAAATATTTTTAATCCCTATGTGTAAAAACCATTTTTTAGCATTTGTATTTGTTTATATCCTCAAATATGGTAGCAATAATTTCAATTGTTGCACATTATCTAATCGGATAATTATTTTTTTTCTCAAGAGTATCCGAAAGTAACATCTAATGTCAGGAGATAATAATGAATCACTTCTCAGTATTTTTAAAAAAAGACAACCTCCTGACTGCCGCGACCGGATTTTTTCGCCCACTAAACTGCAAGTTTCACTGCAACATAAGCAATATCTAAATTAATATAATTCTAGAAATAAAACCCAGTTTTGAAAAATTAAGTTAGGATTAATACTCTTAAAGAATATACACCTATACGTAATAACATATATTGTATCAGGTTGAAAAAAAAATATTTTTTTAATATTTTTAATAAATTTAGAGAAAACAACATTACAGTTTTACCCTTTTACTGGGCAGTCAGGGGGTTAGAGAACGAATTTGCAAACAATAACACTTTCGAATGACAATTTGGAATAACAATTTGGAATTTTTACTAAATTTCCTTATACAGTAGAATGTAAAAGCGTTTGTTTCGATCCAGAGTGATGATATAATCACAGAGTATCTGAACGACTTTTAGTCACGAGTCTTACACATAACGCAACGTAAGATACTTAATCATTAGGATTCTGTAACGCATAAAAAGATTTATTTGCTGAAATTATCTGTCAACTTTTGGACATGAATTATGTGACAAGATGCTTAATGTCATAACTAACTTGAGCTGTGTTATTAAGTTTCTGAATGCATTACATTACTTGTCATTTCTTTTATATTGACAACGATGCTGTTTTTTTAAATATTCGTTTCCTTTAGGGGGAACTGGGGGACATTGATGCAGCTTTTTTCAAAAAAAAAAAATTCTTTTGGTGTCTAGAAAGCAGAAATTTCAAATTATTTTTCTATGCGATGTCCGCAAAACCTGTGTAGTGTATTATAAAAATGTATAATCGTTGTTTTATATATTATTTTTGCATGCAATTAAAAAAAAAGTAATTTGTATCAATGTGCCCCATCCCCGGGGCAGATTGATACACTTTGACACGTCTGGGAAAAATGGAGACAAAATAACCCCAATGCATATTTTTCATAGAAAAATAGTTAGCAAATCATTTTATATATATTTATAGACATTAAAATCGCGCACAATTTATTTGTAAGCGATATTAAAGCAATCAAAATGAAATGTATAATGACCTGATGTTCTGGCTGTTCCTTGTCTGTTTGTTGGCTGTGGTAACTTTGTCATATCTGGCACTTTAACCCCAGAATTATCTACTTTCTTAGGAAAGGTGAAAGAATTACCAGGTTTTCTGTTTATAAAACGGTTTACAAACATAAAATAAAGAAGAATTATATTAAAAATTATATTAATAATATAATTAGCCTGTACTGTTCTGCAGCTTGTTTCTCTTACTTAACATTTCTCATGTCGATAATATTTTTTTCTCTGGAGAATCAATATAAATTTGAGATTTGCCAGGGTTCCGTCCATTTCTTTTGTTAATTCTACTAGCACTAGATATTGTGTAAGTTTGTACGTCTTCTGTTTGCAAAAATTCTATAAATTATTCTAATATAAAGAAATAGAGCTATTTAACTTCAATAAAAACTAATAGAGAAATTTTTGACGAAAAAATGGTTGAATTGAGGAGTGTATGGTAAAAAATAAAATAAAAGGCAATGAAAAAAAGAACCAGAAAAGGATTTAGGTTGTATCAATGTGCCCTGACAAAGACTGTATCAATGTGCCCCATACAGCCATATTGAATAAAATGAGTCGCAAATCCAACACTTCATAATTTATCTAACAATAAAGAATGAGGAACTGATAAAGAGGAACTTTACTTGCCAGGGAGGGTATTCTTTTCGGTTGAAAATACTGGAAAAGTTGTATAATACCATTTCATTTGTACAACTCAAATTTACTTTTGACCTACAAAAACAATTAATCACCCATCCCATTTCATCAAATTATTGAATCATTCCAAAACTTTCTGTATGTAGTTAATTTCACTAGTATCACCTTTTGGAGCTGTTGTGAAACTTCCTGCAATGACCCTGTGTGCTGTACAGGGGGTGTATCAATGTGCCCCAAGTATCAATATGCCCCAGTTCCCGCTATATTGTGCTATCATATGTAAAGCAATTTAGAAGATCACGTCACGTAAAATCCACTAAAAAACTTTAGACTATATTGTTATAAAAAATAAATAAATGTAAGTAAATAAAGATGTAATTCTATAGATTTAAAGTTAGAGAAAACTATATGCCTAATAATTTTTTTCTGTGCCTTGTTGAAAATTATGTAAGTCTACAAAAATAGTTTTTTTTAAAGCTATAGAAATTGGTAGTTTGTTCTTAATTAAGAAAATTGTAAAATAAAACTCCGAAAGAGTGAAGTTTTTTGATACAAAGTATAAAAAATATAAAAAGTATAAAGTACAAAATCTGTATAAAAACTTAAAGTACTATTTTTTTATTTAAAATGTCATCTAACAATAGCTAAGATTTCGGGAAAATAATAAATCAATTTTCTATAGAAACAAAAAGAAAACTGGGATTTAAAGTACAGCTTTTCAGAATTTACCCATCATTTTCTTTTATTACTGAACGTAAAATAATTTATCGCTATCGAGAACGACGACATAATCACAGAGTATCCGACTGAGCTTCATTCGATGGGCTTAAATATAATACAATGTTAGGTACTTAATAATTCGGATGGTACAGCGCGTTAAAAAGATTTATTATAGGTAATTATCTGACAACTTTAAGACCTGAATTATGTGTCAAATTGCTGAATGTTTCAGCTAGCTCGAACTCTGTTATTATGTTACGGAGTGTATTTCCTTATTTATCATTTTCCTTATTCTAATAACTGTATTTATTTTTCAACTTTCCATTTAATGATATTTTCAATTTTGTTGTAGGAAAAATTCGTGAGTAAGTACATGGAAATAATAATGATTATGTATGCATTTCTATATTTTTAGTTTACAAAAAATGTTGCAATAACGTATCATTTCGAATGTCACAATTTGTATGTCTCTTTAACGTGCTACAAAGATAAAACATAAAATAAAATGGAAGATTTATAATCAAATTAAAAACATAGTTTAAATAAACAAATAGTTAAGAGTGAATACATTAAAAAACAAACATTAGAAGAGAGAAAATTAAATATATATATATATATTGATAGATACCGCATCCTCGTTTTTATAACATAAAGTTAACAATATTCCCTTTCCAACCAGAAAATGTATGTAAAAAAAGTTGTAAATATGTACATGGGTATTATAGTATCATGACTAAGTATTTATTATAATAAAGAGTTGGTTCATTGCTTATTTGTGTTAACATGTTAAATATAGGATTTAATAAAATTCATTTTTTATTTTAGGATAATTTAAAAGCCATTTTTGAATTCGGATTAAAAACAAGTGAAAAACAGCGCATTTCGATTAAACTTTGCATCTGATTTCTATCAAAATAGCATTACTTAAAATTATTTTTATAATCATTATCTATAGTTAACATGATTATCGATAGATAACCGTATCTGAGACAATAACATGCTATAAAATTATGTATTTTCATTATTACTTTAAAGAAGAGTATGTAAAACCGGGTATTTTTAAATAAATAAAAAAAATGTTATGAGTAAATAATACCTTAATAAAGGAACAAGAATCTAACACTTACAATCTATAAAAGAGAGATTATTTTAGGCTATTTTACGACATAAATGTCAGATATCGAATACAACAATGCATTTTAAAATTAATCCAGGAATCATCATATGCTATGAATATTTTAAAAAGAAGAATTTAATATACGAATTAAAATCTAATAAAAATGAAAAAAATTACTCTATATCTAACGTTTTGTGAATTTAAATTATTTCATCTACGCGGAAAATTTTCCCCTCATTTGTTTCCAAACGAGACACCTTATTGCTTATTCAAGCGAAATAAAATAATAAATGCTTGCTTTTTAAAAACATTTATTCTAAATAAAGACTTATGCTTAAGAAATGTGTTCTATATTTTGTATAGATACATTATTATGCTTGCTGAAGCATCTAACTTAAGAAAGCTAAGAAAAACCAATGTTTTTTTTTTTTTTTGTTTGTTTGTTTGCGATTTTTTTTTTTTTTTTTTTTTTTTGATTTTGCTTGAATACGTTTGTAAATATGTCTGATTTAAAACTGTTTGAAGCAATAAATTTATGATTTATAAAACAAAAAATAAAATACTAATGCACAAAAATATTTCATTGTGCCGACATATTTCGTCTATTTTTATTCATTATTTATACATAAATGTGTTATTCTTTAAGTAATTGAAAACATGTTTTTTCAGTTTTACGTAAAAATGCCTCAGAAAATTCAATTCTTTTAATTAATTGTGTTTTGAAGCGTATGATTTTCATTTAAATTCTCCAAGTAAGAATTGTTGACTTTACTTTTTTTATATTAAATTATTTGCATTTTAAACATGTCCTTTATTACCTATCCATTATTCATAGTATATAGTACGTCTTGCAGTCGTTTCAAAATTTGTAAAATATGTTTTGACAGACTTGAACTTTTTAAAACTGGTAATTCCAAAAAACGCTTTTTTTTTTTTTTTTTTTTTTTTTTTTTTAAGAAAAAAAAATCTCTTTATTCGTCTGTGTATCTGCGTGTATATCTGTAAACGCGCTGTCTCCCGAACAAACTAAGATAGAAAATTGAAATTTAGTATGTAATAATGATAAGGAACTCAATATCAGTAAACCTGAATATCCGGAACTATTTTTTCCGGACTCTCAATACATTCGTTCTCATAAAAGACATTTAAAAATTTTCGGTTCTTCTATATTTATGGAGTAAAAGATAATGAAAAACATAAATTTTGTATGAAGAATGAAGTCGATCACATAATTAGTCGCATATTAGTTTCGAGATATTTTTAATCGTAGTTTCCACACTTTTCCTATTTTTATCACATAACGCTGGTGCTGCTATGTTGCACTTTTCAGAAAGTTTTAACATGTTTGAGACAAAAGAATATTTTGGGTTTGCCACTTCTTATTAATTATACAATTATAATTAAGGTACCCTGGGGTAATAACGCCACGTTAAGGTTCTACCAATTTTCACGGCTCAGTTTTAGATTGCATTTTTCAAACAAATGTATGATTTGATGCAGCAACTCATTGACTGTCTATATAAAAAAATAATTTAACAGATATATATTCATAAAATGTAATGGCGTGATTTCTTGACCAATGTTATTTGGCATTATTACCCACCTATATGGGTAATAACGCCATGCAAACAAAACTATGAAATAAGATGGAATAATTGCATGTAGATTGCCCGATTCTAAAAATACAAACTCTACAAACTTAGAAATTGACAAATTGCATTCTAAGCTATTGAAAATGTTAAATTTTTTGTGAAAGTGTAAGAAAAATAAAGGTGTGGTGTGTGTGTGTGGGGGGGGGGAGGATGAGGCAAAAGAATATATGACCGTGATCTCATTTTTGCTTTAAAAGGACCGCTTAAATAGAATTATTAGAAACATTGCACAGTTTTAACTGTGTTTATTTGATTCAGTATTTAAGATGCAGCTCGGCCACTGTAGGGAATCAACCGGGATATTAATGCCAAAGATTGGCGTTATCACCCCGTTATAGCGCTGTACATTTTAAATTACAAATTATCTCGAGAAGATATCCAAAATCTTCAACAACATTTTGAAAGTCCATGAAAAGTACTACCAATTTATGTAATTAACAAAGTATTTCCGGATAAAAAAATAGTCTTCACATCACAAAACGTATCTCGCATATTTTAGATCAAGCGTTAATTTTAGTTGCTTGTAAAAACAATAAGACCTAAAAATGAAACAAATTAACTTGAAGCAGTGCAATTTATATGAGTTAAAACCCTTCTGCGCAGAGCACATGGGTGTCATTTACCAGATTATTTCATAATTATGCATAATATTAGCACTTGGCGTTATTATCCCGCTTGGCGTTATTACACCAGACCACCTTGCATAAAAACATATTATTTTTAGATACGTCTATTCAAAGGTAAAACATATCTCAAACAATAATAAGCTCTGAAACTGTGAAATAGCGCCGTTACATTAAAATAAACTTTTATTTTTTAAATAAAAATGTGCTATGCGGAATAAATAATAAAATACTGAAAAGGTAAAATTCATATCCTCTCATCGTCTTATTATAAGACAATATTCAGTTATTTAAAAGCTAATTTAAGGTATAAATATCAACATTAAAAACAAGATATATTTCTTTGTAAGTAAGTAATATAGTATTGTTCAGAGAAATCAAGGAATAATTATGCATTCAAAAGATTTAAAAATAAATGTATAACATGCGAATTAACAGGTAAAGAAGAAAAAATAAATTAGAGTTACTTGCACTGTATATAACATTTTGAGAATTTAAATTACTTGATTTAAACAGAATAATATCCATGATTTGTTTCTGAACATGATATTCAAATATCTAGCAATATTTTAACTAAACTAAAGAAAGCATTTCGTAATTCGTAAATTTTGGTTTATACATTAGAATAAAGTAATGTATTTAAAAAAAATCCTTTTTGTATATTCACTTTAATGTTTTTGAAATACACTTAAATTAAAAGATTTTTAGACGGATATTTATTTTGTTTTTCAATTATTTTATTTCTCTATACATTATTGCTAACTATTTGTTTTAGAATTCTAAGAAAAGTTGATTTTTTTGACAAAATAAATCATTCATATAAAAACAAATTTGTAGAGTTAGCCAGATAAAATAAATTTCATGAAAAATCTGTAATAACATATGGTGTCTCTGCGTTTGAATATTTATTATTTATCAATTAAATAATTACAAGAAATAAATACTTGGATAAAATTAATTATCGATAACCATACAAAATAAAAAATTATTCATCAACTAATTACTACCTAATCAATTAATTAATGATTTAATAATTATTAAATATTAGTTACATAAACATTAATAAAAATGTTTTTGTTAAACTTTTAATCTCATTTTAATCCAAATGCCGTACTTAAAAATCATGGTATTTTTTTTTATAGTTTACTTACATATGAAACAGTTCAGTGAATATGCTGTACATTGACATTTAAAATTTTTAACTATTTATTCAAACTAAAAAATAAACTTCAGCTAAAAATAATTAAACAGTGTACTGAATAAGTATACATTCCCACAATTCAAATACTCGCATTCTATTATTGAGAGACTATGTTCATTTACTTTTAAACTTATTTAAGATATAAATGTCATACATTAAAAACAAAATATTTTTCAAAATAATGCAAATATCGCAGTATTGCTTAAACTAATCAGGAAATAATGATACATCGCGAATGTTTTTAAAAGAAAAATATAATATACAAATTGAAATCTAATAAAATTGAAGTAATGATACGTACGCTACATATAACATTTTACGAATTCATAATATCTCATCTATGCGGAAAATTTTCCGTCATTTGTTTTCAAACGAGACACCTTATTGTTTATTGCACCGAAGTAAAATAATAAACTCTTCTATTTTTAAATCATCGATTCTAAATAAAGGCATGTGTTAAAAAATATTTGTACTATTATTTAATATACTAATATATATTATTATATTTGTTGATTCATTTAACTTATAATGCTTTAAGAACAAAAAGTAATGTTTTTGTTTGATTTAATGAATAAATTTTTAAATATGTTGTTTTAAAACTGTATGAAGCAATAAATCTCTGTATTAATGAACCAAAAAAGGATTCCTAATTGTTGAAGAATTATTTTGAAAATTATATATTGTATCTGAAAATTGCCTTTTTAATTTTTTATGATTCATGTGTAAATGAATGATTCATTCAGGGATTAAGTTTGTGTTTCCAGAGTAAAAGTTATTCCAAAGAAAGGTGAGGTGTAGTCAGATTAGATATACGGCTATAAAGGGTTAATCCTTTTCATTTTTCGTTATGAATATGCATTCATGAATATGTGACGCGTGCTACAAATTAAGTATGACTTCTTTAGAATTTCGAAAAACTTTCTTTCTTAGAAATGGCGCTAATTTTTTTTTCTTTTATCGAAAATAGTAATGGTTTATTGCAACAAATAAATAAAGAGTTTACGAATAGTTTTGAGCAGTTTGAAGAATTTAAATTAAAAAACATATATATATTTACAATAAATACAAAAATTTATTTTAAAAGAAAAAGTACTCGAAAAGTAATGCAGTAAGGATTTGCAAATAATTTATAAGGAAAACCTTCTTACATTAAATGATAAAGAGTCAAGTAAGCAATAGAATTAGAAAGACTGATCTTCACGAAGGTTGGATCAATTTAAATACTTCCCATTCACAAAACTAATTATTCTGAAGATGTGCTGATAATTTTATCTAATTGATGCTATATATCTTAGGGACTTTTCCGATGTAAAACCACAGGGAGCTGACATTAATGATCGTTTTCTTAGCCAAAAACTAATTTCCGGTCTAATTAGAGGTCTCATACTGTTTTATTTCTCTATTCTCTACAATGACTATAGTAATGGTTACATTTAGTTTTTGTGAAGACTAATGATGATAGATTTTCATTGATATTTAAAATCATTTACATCAACGAACAATATTCATGGTGTCAACTCTCAACGGTGGCCAATAGCTAATTTTTAAACCGTTAGTCATAGACATATAGTTCCAACTGCAAAAATGCTTTAAAAAAGGTAAAGAATTGTTTTTCAAGCGATTTAGGTCAAAAAAGAAATTTTCTTAAAAAATTACGAAAATTAACTTTTTATACGGTCCCCCCGGTCCTATAAGTGATATTTAGTAAATTTTTACCACTACTCTAACAAGTAATGCAAAAAAGTGCCATCCCTCTGCGATTAAAACTAACCGAATAATAGCTATTTAAAGTTGAAGCATTTTTTTTGCTGCAAATTAGGGGTCAGTCACAAATTTACAGGCAATAAAAATAAACACAAGGTTTAATATTTAACATTAAACATTGAGAGTAAAATAATGTGTACAATATTATTTTTAAATTTATGTTGATGATTACATATTAAATTTTGTACTAAAAATATAAGTAAAAAAATAACAGAAAGTTTGTTAATTTAAATTATGAAAAGCAACAGTCACAATTCGTTGCAAAATGACATATATTTAAAATTCTATTAGATTAATTAACCTAACAGAATTTGGTGTAGTCCTACAAAAAAATAAATGGTACGCACCTAAAATTGTATTAATATTACATTGTCATTAGATATAAATAAGTGTGGAAATTGAATCTCGATCGGATATTTAGAAGCGAGTTAAAATTTAAATAGAAATTTTGATCTAGGGAAAAATATATACGAACATTTTAAGCAAAATAAAGGCTTATCAAAATAACACTCCTTTTAAAAATAAAATCGCGATCTACCAACATTTTATTTTCTGGATAAAGAGAATTTTAAAACTCACATCTTCAACTATCTTAACCAATCTAGAAGTTAATATTTAAAAATTAACACTATCGTAAAACTTATACGGTGGTACTCTCTTAAAACGAAAGAGTGGGTTTGGCTGCTCAAGAAAGAGTTCTAATTTACTGGATCGTGAATGAGCTGATTTTTAAGTGGTCCACTCTTCTTGACTTGCTTTCTTCTATTTCTAATGCGCTCATTGAGATCGGAAACTAAGCAAGTGAACTCGAGAAGAAAACAGATCATTACCGCGTTATTTTCATCCACCGCTGGCGCTGCTGTCGACCTGACCTTGCAAAATACAAGATGGAGGATTTCCGAATGCTCTGCACGCTGATTTTCGATGCATCTTAAAAGTTCGTGTTTTCCTCAAGATTATTTGCTAAAGAAGCCGATATTTTACGAAGTAAGTACTATGAAAGTATTTTATTTACATTATACTATCCTTTTAATAGATTTCTCTTCTCGTTTTTTAATAAACAATTAATGTTAATACTCATACGTACCGTACATAACAACCTTGAAATAAAATGGTGTATCAAGCGAAGTAAAAATTGTCTTATAATGTAAATACTTAGTTCATTTAACAGTCTTGTAGTATAAAAGTTTTGAAGAATTAAGTTATGCAATTATTACATCTGTATTTATAGAAATTTATTTAGATGTTCAGGCTGGTTAGAAGTGCTTATTATTTAGTGTACTCCTATTTCTCAATTTTGCTAATATTGTTAAGGGATGGAAAACTCTATATAAACACGAAAAACAAAGTCCTCTTGTATTTTGATCTACATGTTGCTGCATATAAGGAAAAAAATAGTGTGTATATAAACACATTTCTAAGACTCTTGCATTCTTAACGTTTGAACATGTGTGTACTTTGTTACTGTTTTGTTTGGCAATGCTTTACATTACTATTGAGCAAAATTATTGCATGCATGGTCTGTATTATTATAGTTTGTTTAATATTTAAAAGTATTTAGCTACATTGTTATATAAAAATTGCTTTAAAAGTAATATTGTTTTCTTGCACTTGCTTTCAGGTAGGTTTAAATGAGGATTTATTAACGAAACGTAGACAAATATATATTTTTTTCTTTCTATACTGGTAAATACAAGTATCATTTCCCAAATATTATGTTCCTGATTTCTTTAACAATGAATTATATGGCAGGTGAATGTGAAACGGTGGGAGAATTTCAAATTTTGGAATGAAATGATTTTATAAACTTTTAATGACTTCAATAATAGTATTTTCACAAAAAATATAATCATATTAAATGTAAGACTATTTAGATGTTATAAAATGTTACTGAAAAAAAGAAAAGTTTGGTAAATCTAAAATAACTATTGAAGCAAATCCCTTTCCTTTCAGAAATGTTTTGTGATATCATTGCCTTCCTCTAAATTGGTTATGTTAAGATGCACCGCCCCTTAGCAATATCATGATCTCTTATGATAATTTGCACAGCACATAAATGTAGGAAGTATTCAAGTTGATGTGTGATCACGAGGCACTGAATTTAGTTTTAAGCTTTCTTTACATTCTAAATTTATCTTAAATGAGGCACTGTAATCCCAGCCCAAATGCTTTAATAACATGAGTAAAAAAAAAAAATCAAATTGTACTTCTTAGTTTATCATAGGTGGCCCTTTAAACCAGCATTTTGTACTTTTTAAGAGTAACTTTAAAAACTATTTGAAACAAAAAATTGAAGTTTTGGATTTACATAAGGCAGGACATAATAAATATAAATTAATTAATAAAATTGTAGGTTGTGCAATTCATATCATAATTTTTTTCAATAATACATTTATGTTTTGATATTAGTATTAGTACTATAACCACACAAAAAATATTCACAATTATAATTTCAGGAGATAATTATAGCAATATGAAAATATAAATTAACATCAGAAGCTCAAAGCTTTAAGTGTTTGATTCAAAAACTTATTATCCAAATGACATTTCCTTTTTTGGCATAGTTTGAACCAAGGTTATATCTTGTGAAAATTGGGTGTTGCCATTAAAAGACAAATTTTGGACTGGTTTTGATTTGCAGGTTGGCCTACTTACTAAAAAATTTATGTACATTATTTAAAAATAGTTAATTTCCTATTGTTTGGTACTAGTAACTTTCTCTTACGATTCTTACTGTAGAGTTAGGAGTGTTTACTTTTTTTCCCCTGCGACTGTATACAGCGTTCGAAATTCTTACTGGACTGCTGGTATAAGACCACCAAAAACTCAATCGAACCACCAACATTGTTGTTTTGCAAGACTGGTAACTTTTTTTCCCTCTGTCTGTTATGTAAATTTTCCCGTTTCTGAAAAAAAAAGAATTATTTGAAAGGAAAAGTATATACCAATTATTAATAAATAGTATATATATATTTTAACACCCTGTAAGTATAATACTGCATTTTTTACAGAATAATCAAGTAAGCCTGGCTGATAACAAGTTCTAATGATTACTTATTGTGTAGATTTGAATAAAAAGTGTTCCAGAATCTGACTGAGGTGCTCCTATAAGTGATACATTGCCGTCAACAAGGTCGGTTCTAGTGAAAACCTAAGAAATGTAAGTGGTTTTACTTTTATTTATTTAATTAATAATTATGTTTGTATGTGACAGTCATCTTATTTTTTTTCATTCACTTCCTGTTCACGTATATTTAAAACTTGGAACTGGGGCAGATGTAAATGTCACAACTTTTCACTAGTTGTATTTTATTATTATTTTGAAAATGAAATAAATAAGTTCTTGACCATAGCTATCCAAATAATAAATTTCAAATACTTCTTGACATTTTGTTTCTTGAATGACAATTTTAAGTCAACATTTTTGGTCATAGATTCAGCAGATAACTAACAGGGGGGGGGGGAAATCACTATTATTAAAATGCTATAAGTAGCATCCAATCTTTGAAAACTTTCTTATTCGACTTCATATTTTGATTTTAATGCTTAAGATAACCTCCCCAATTAAGATTGGGGGTTTCTTTTACACCTTGAAATATTATAAATTGTATTATGTTATTGCGTTAAATAATCTGCAGTTTTCAAAAAATTAAGATATTTTCTATTAAATATTGAATATTTTTAATCTATTTTATATTAGATCAATTCACATGTTCGAAGCTTTTTCTAAAGAGAAATAAATATATTCACCATTGCAGACTGATTTTAATCCTATACCCGAAAAATGATCTGAACCTGCTACATCCAATGCTTATTGCTGATATAAAGTGTTAAAAATAGAAGTTATTTATATTCAATAATCTGACATACATAAATTATTAAGAAAAAGAGAAAATGTCATTAGATTTCTTCTAAAAAAAAAAAAAAAAAAAAAAAAAAAAAAAAAAAAAAAAAAACAATTGTTTTTTTTTTGTTTTTTTTTTTAGAAAAAAACCAGTTGGTTTAAACTAAACCGTTGTTTAAACCAAAAGGAGTAAACAGTTGTTTAAACCATAGTTAAAACTAATTGGTTTAAACCGTGTCAACCCTGGTCTAATTGTTGTAGGTTCTATCTTGTATTATATAAATATGCAAATATATAGAAAAACAACTAAAAATCCACAAAAACCTGTATTGGTTGGGTATTTGCCAGCGCTGATACATTTTGAAAGTAGCAACAAAGGTGAATTTTCAACAATATTTTATAATGTTGCTTTAAGAACTTTCATTTTAAATTTGTTTTTAAAATGGTGATTTATTTTAAGATTGTATCAGAAGTAACACCATGATTTAAACAAGCGGATAAGTGTAATCGCACAGGATTTATTTATTCTATTTCCATTTTATTCATGATTGGCTGAATTTTCAGTAGTGTAATATTTATAAAGCTAAAATTTTTAGTGTATGGTTCATTTTTTGTTTAGACTATGGATAGGAAATTTTATAAAACATTTAATCTGAAAGCTGCAAAATATTTTAATATGTTCATAATCATTCCTTAACATTATATTTATTGCTATTTAACTTAATTTCAATATTTTCTTTTAACACAGGAAGATGGTGATTTCATGGAGGAGTAAAATTCTACTGTGAGGAGTCAAATTCAACAATCTTATTTAATCTCAAAGATCCTCAACAAAGTGTCTATTTTGCCTAAGATTTTAAAAGTTGGACAAACCAGTGGACAGATTACAATATGCTCTTTATGTATTTAATGTTTAATGCAAATGGACTGTTATATTTATAAAGGTCCTGTTAAAGATGTTATTGAAACTTGTTTATCTGATGTTGGAAAGAATTGTGATCAATTAATGTTAGGTTTATTTTGTTCTTGCTAAATAAAATGTTTTTGTTGTTAAATAAAATTAGTTTTTTTTTCTTTCTTGCAACATTCTAAATTGCACATTTGGCTCTAACTTTTGACACAAAATGCTGCAGTCTTATGCTTTTATATTTATTTAAAAGTAAGTTGATTTAAGAAACATTGAATAAAATAAAAAATTAAAAGATTAATTAAGAAGAAATAAGTTATTCTTGAATATAAATTCAAGTTTTAACAAATGTTTTAAATGATATAAAAAATAATTGCACATGGTTAATAAATCCATTTCTCAGTTATTTCTGCATTTAACTTTTGTACTACAATATTTAGTGGAAGGTTTTTCATACAATAAAATAATTGTTCATAATCAAAATCTTAGCTATACAATTTTTTTTTTTAATGGCATTCCTCCACATTTCCCAATTGCAATGTGCTTATATAAATGCTATGGGTAACAATTATTTTATCTAAGATTTCAAAGCCATTTCAGATTTCAAACTAAACAATTAAAATATTTTTTTAAATATAGTCAGTTTAAGAAATATAAGATTTTGATTGAGATTTAAATTTAGGAATAATTACAAGGTATCATGGGTTTATGTTTATCCATTTAAAATATTTTCACCTTCATTTATTTAAACCCTGCGCTGGCCATGTGTGTGTGTGTGGGGGGGGGGGGAGGGGGAATACTTTTTTAAATTTAGGTTTTATGTTTTTTAATACTTTCTTTTTCAAAACTGGTTCTGAAATTCGTATTAAAATTAAAAAAAAAAAAAAAAAAAAAAAAAAAAAAAAAAAAAAAAACTAACCAAAATTGCAAAAGTAAAAACTAACCCACTTACAGATCATCCTCAAATATTCTATGCCCCCCCCCAAAAAAGGTAAACATTTTAAAATCCAAACAAAATATTTGAAAATAACTTCTGCATAGGATTATCTAAACTCTTAAGGGGAACAATCAGCTTCTGACATTGTGATGCTGAAGTTGAGTCGTTGGGCTGATATCAAGTTTATTTTTTCAATATTTTTTAGTAAGATGCCTAAGATTGGTTTATTTGATTGAAATCATAAATTTTTAATAAAAAAATAGATATTTACAATTAAATCAGAAGCTAATGAAAAAATTAAAATTATATATAAGCATATCTGAAGCTATAAGAATCATTGGAAAATATGTAAACTTGAAATTGTCCAAGAAAGGAAAGGAAAAATCCCATTAGCACCACAGCATCAGAAGCTGATATTCTGTTTAATGTTGTTCGGGTGCTGTTGTACAGTTATGCAAATTTAGGCAGTTTGCATGAATAAGTGTTTTCAAATTTACAATTTTGAGATCACCAGTATTTTTAATTTAATGAATATATGTACTTTTAAATTTAACAAAAGAAAATACTGATGTTAAAAATTTCTGATTTGACAGAATAATAAAAAATTCATGTAAGCTCTATTTAATTTTGTATAACGATTCAATTGGCTTTTCCCCTAAATTGACATAGGAAACAGTTTCATTGAATTAGAAAGAAAAAAAATGTTTTTATGATTCATTAGAGAACTTTCAGTCATGTAAATTAGAATGTTTTAAGTCTTGTTAATTAAAGACTTGGAAGAAATATTGGAGAATCCATGTTACAGTTTTCCAATCTCTCTCTCTCTCTCTCTCTCTCTCTCTCTCTCTATATATATATATATATATATATATATATATATATATATATATATATGTATATACCCTTGTAATGTCAATAAACAGAAATTTAAATCCGAAATGAGAATTTAATTGCAACACTTGAAAATGTGGCAATAATTCCATGTTATATTGAATTTCATTGATAAAAATTAATCGAGGATTACTGAATTTAGTTTTAAATGATGTGATTTTATTTAAACGATTTAGAAATCATTTGAAGATTTTTGTAATTTTAAGCAATTTTGCTTTTCTTAAGAGTGAATTTATTCAATTCTACAAATTCAAGGAGTTTTGGATTAACTCTTAAATGAGTTGATTTCATTCATGTATGAATTGGTTACAAATCGCCTAAGTGCTACTGGATTAAATCAAAAATGACAACATTTCACTCCAACTTGAAGTGATAACAAATCTCTCAAGTGCTACTGGATTTGCCTTAAATTAGTTCACTTCACTCAAATACGAGTTGGCCGCAGCTAACTCAAGTGCTACTCGATTTAATCCTAAAGACTTCATTTCACTCAAGTATGATTTGGTTACAAATCGCTCAAGTGCTACGAGATTCAGTCTTAAATGACTTCATTTCACTCAAGTATGACTTGATTACAAATCACTCAAGTACTACTGGATTTAACCTTTATTGATTTGATTTCACTCAAGTATGAGTAAAATAGAGATCACTCAATCATGAGTTGATTAAAAACAACTCATTCACTTGAGTTGTTTCAGCTCTTCTTGAGAAGGTTCCTTTCAACATGGGAAAAGAGTGGATTTCAGCTCAACTTGAGTTATTTCAGATTTTTCGTTTTAAGAGAGATCACCTTCAGTTAAATTGCTTTAAAAATATTTCTTTATCTCATTTAAAACATTTTTGTAATTGGAGCGACATATCCCTGACAAATGGTTTAGGAATTATCTATTGGACAGCGTTACAAATGGACGTCCTTTATAACGATTTAAGCACTTAATATACGATCCCTGAAAACTTAGTCCAACTCATTCGTTTTCAGCTACAGAAAAGTGGTTTAAGTCATGAAACATAAAGTTTCATAACTCGGTCAATTTTAATGTTAAATGAATGAGACCTTTTTCGTATTGCTTGATAAGGTGATGGAAAATTTTTACTAAATATCACTAACAGGACCGTTGGACCGTATAAAAAGTTAATTTTCGTAATTTTTTAATAAAATTTCTTTTTGACCTAAATCGCTTAAAAAATAATTTTTTACCTTTTTTAAAGCATTTTTGCAATTGGAACTATATGTCTATGACTAACGGTTTAGAAATTAGCCTTTGGCCACCTTTCAGAGTGGACACCCTGTATAACAAGTTCATGAAACGGCGAAATTGAGTATCTGAAAAGAATATGGATATTTTCACAAACATTGTGAGAGAAATGTAATTTATGCATGTATCTATACATATGTATAATTTGATACCAGTAAGTCTGCGCAATACAAATAAAGTAAAAAAAAAATAAAACATATTTATAGAATTTAATTCATACAGAATGAACCATATAAATGATTACGATCGTATTAAAAGTTTTCCGCTTCGTACGTTTTATAGTTTACCCTTTTAAACGTTTTATTACTTGACATTATAAATGTTTGCATAAATATGTTTTGTAAGCAAAATTGTTTTTCTAATCAAGCAAACAACATTTAATTCCAATTTTCTACTCTGTCCTAAAATTAAGAAAAATGCGACAAAAACTAATATTCCCTGTTATAATCTGAACAAAATATGGATGAAAAAAGAAATATATTTAAGTGAAGATAGTAATAATTTTTCAAATTGTGTTCTCATAACGAATTCTGTTTGTAAAACAAAGGACTAATTTTTTTTTGTTGTTGAAATATTTACCTTTATTATTATAGTATTATGTTTAGACGAAGGTCTTATGCTGGTCGGATTTAACTTTCATTAAACAAACCATAATACATAATATGCCAGATTATGCTGATAAATATTTTAAATGATTAATGTAAGTATTTTAGTTTATGCATGACTTTTTTGCACCTGACGAAAAAAAGACTCTGTTCTTTCGAAAGGCTTCTTGCTTTTATATATTTTATGATGTGTTTAAGAATTTTTTATAACAGTTCGATTGGTTAACACTAGATAAAACTTATTTTCTTGTAAGTATAATAATGTTATTTTTCTTTAAATAAATTTTTTTTTACGATAAAGTTCTTTTCTGTCTTAATTAAAAAAATACCTGTAATAATTTAAAGAATGTAGGTAATGAAGCACTTAATATTGTTACGAATTTTGTAAATAGTTTGTGTTTGTACTGTAAAATAATGTAAATAATCTTATTAAGCTCCATACCTTTACTAATATTAGTTTTTGTTACATTGTCTCTGTTATCAAGCAAACTTGTCTATTATTTTCAGTGTATGTCTACGGCAGATTGGCGAAATATTAGAGATATCGCCAAGTTGGCGTCACTTTTGGCGACTAATTTTGGTCGCCAAATTTGGCGATATATCGCCAAGTTGGCGACAAACTTGCCGATTGTTGGCCATGGTAACCCTTCCCTATTTATGGTAAACCCCCCCCCTTAGGTCTACTGATACATTGAATGTTGTTCCGTGTTTTTCCAGTTTTTTCTAGAAGTTTGTAGAAATTTCCACCGCATGCGGCGAGACTATATATAAGGAGAGCGATGCGAGCTGTTGTGGTTATTACTTACTAGTCAGTCATTGAGTGAACAAGGCGTTTGTTAGGCGAGTTTGCTTAAGTTCATTTATGTTGTTTTGGATGTTATTAAGTGTTGAGACGTTGTATAAAGAGTCTCTGCGACCTATATTTGTACTTGTTCGATAGATTTGAACAGTTATTTTGGAATATCTGGGAATATTTGTGAGTTTCGAAGACTCTGTTGTTCTGAAGATCTGTAAATAAATTATTTTCTACTTTTCTAAGAAAAAATGAGTTTAAAGTTGTCTAACCATAAGATCGAAAGAACCCCATATACGCTGCAACAGTACCATTACTTAGATTATTTGATATAGAATTTTCATAACAAGGCATTTTGTGTGCATCAAAAGAATATGGCACATTTATATTATCATAAGTACACTCAGAATTCATATAATAGCAAGTAGGAGATTCATTATGACTGTGAAAAGGGATGTGTTTATCTTTGATTAATATAGACTTAAAAGTTGGAGAAATGGTTATGGAATGCTTATTAATAAATTCAAACCCAAGTATGGCTTGAAAATTGACATTCTTTATATCAGTAAGATAAAAGACATGATGGAAAAAGTACTTGTCAATTTTAAATGAAATTTCAATACATCCTTTAAAGAAAACCTTAGAATTTATATCAGATACTGAAACATTTCTAGACAAAACTTTGTAATGAATTTTAGATTTAATGCTATTAAAACATTCTTGATCCAAAAGAGATAAAGTTGAGCCTGTGTCAATAAGAGTAGATATTTCATTACGTTGTACGTTCATAATTATGCATGGCAAGGAATAAGAATTATCAAAGGAACTATAAATGATGTGTCGTTCTTGTACACATTCATCAATTTCAGAAGGATGTTTCGATGCCAAAGAATTATGAGAACAGCAAGACTTATTAAATTTCGGATGTACTGGGGATGTTTGTACAGCAATGGTTGACAATAATTTGGTTGAAGAACTTTTGACAATGTGACGCTTGTTTTTCTCGTCACAACAATGTACTGACCCTGAAGAACAAGAACGGGAGAGAGGGCGGTCAGTAAAACCAATCTCTCCTATTTGTTTAAATGATAGATCTTATCATTTTTATTTTTTGAAAAAGATGTAGAGTTTGTCTTTCTGTGAGAATCAGATGAAAAGTTCGATGTATAATTTTGTTTAGGTGCGTTGAGAATCCTTTTAAATTTATAACATGTGTCTATACGGTGATTGAATCGTCCACAAAATGCACATTGAATTATATTTTGTTTGGGGTAGGAATCGGTAGAATTTTTCTTGTGAGAAAATCTGTCAAATTTAGGTTGAAAATAAAGTCTATTTTGACGAGATTTTAGTTGACGAGAGTTTGTTTTATATTTATCCGTAATATTTTGTTTGACATGTGAAGGTGAATGAACGCTAAGTTTTCTTTTGACATTATTAAAAGTGTACGATTTTCCATTGTTTGTTTCAAGTGGTGAGAATGCATTATGTGAATTTTCAAAAATTCTATCCCTTGTACGTCTTACAGGAGTTTGTTGGACCATATTCACAGGAAAAGTAGAGTTTTCATTAGTATAGTCACTATCCATACAATAAATTTGATCAAAATCTTTATGAGAATTTCGAGAAGGTGGAGAGTCATAAATTTCTTGTAGAAAGTGTGCTCGTTCAAGAGCTAAATCAAATGTGGAAATATTTTCCTCGAGAATTTTTCTTCTGATTTGTTTAGGGAAAGCCTGAAGAAAGTGAGTGAATTTTAGAGAATCTAGAGCAGCTGGATCCAATTTGGGATAGGCAAGCCGAAGTTGTTTATCCAGGCGGAAAGAAAATTTTTTAACAGATTCATTAGATTCTAATTTTAAATTTTGCAGAGATTGGAGTGAGTTGACTTTTCTTTTGGGCATAAAATAGTCTATAAACACTTTTCGAATGGCTTGAAAGTTAGCATTCTTGAATTGAGACTTTCAAGAAAGAAGTTTAAAGTGCTGCCCTCTAGTTTTGATTTAAAGAGAACAAAAAGTTCTTTATCTGAAAAATTATTTAATTCTTGTAAATCTGATAATTGATCGAAAAAAAATTCTACAGTTTGTGGATTTCCATCAAACGGCTGAATCGCAATATTTAATTTCGATTTCGGAGGCATGATGAGAAAAATTGAAATAAACTCTCACTAAATGTGACAATAATATGTTATAAATTAGTTACATGAAAAATGTATGAACTTAATTTGATATATATTTTAAAATAATGACGAACTTCATTTATGTTATACATCATTTTTATATGTTAACAAAAATATAGCAAGAACAAAAAGAAAGAAGAAGTTGCCAACATATTTTTCTGAGCATCAGATCAAGAAAAACAGACCACAATATTTCTTTTTAGTTTCTAATCTCCCAAGTTTGGAAGAAAAAAAATATTAGATTTCAGAATGTTTATGTAAACAGGATAACACATGTTCTAAAACTTGTCAAAACAAGATAAACAATTCACTTTGAAGTAATGAGTTTTTAGAATACACCTCCTTCCATAATAATTATGTACCATCTGTTCTCACATTTATGAAAAGAAAAATAGCAAATTATATGAAATTGATTACTTATATGAGCAAGTTTCAACAAAAAACATGATAAATAAATTAAAAATGTAAACATTGCATGATGAGAACATATTCACTTCTGAATTTTGAAAGTTGAGAACATTTTTACTTATATATTATTATTTTTTTTTTTTATCACTTCAATATAATAAAGAAAATATATGTTGAAAAAATGTCATGTCGAATGGTTTCGACAAGATCACGGTACCAGGAATAATATGTCGTGTTTTGTTGTGAACATAGAACGGGCACCAGGAATAAGATATGGTGGCCCCTTGGGATGATGGAACGTTTCTCTAAACGACGTTCCGAAACAAGAAATTAAAGTGTGTGATCGTTTTTAGTAGTACACTGCATTGATTTGGCCGCAAAAGACCACTAGACATGAAGCGACACAGATCAACAACTTTTTGAATCATTTGCAGGAAAATATAATTGAAAAATAAAAATAGAGCTTACCTGCATAAACTTGAATTAAGATTGTGAGCAGAGACAGACAAGAGAATAAGTTCAGAACATTTTCTCATAAAGAACTTTTTTTTTATGAAGATAAATGAATATAAATTCTTGAGAATATTATAACTTTTAGAAGGCATGGCTCTCTTATTTTTAGAGCTGGGCATGGAAGGCACATTTTCATTTGTACAAAAATTTATAAAAATTAGAAGTACTTATTTTCAAATGATTATACCTTTTCTTGATTCTCTTGGAGAGTGAGGGGCAACATGTTAACATACGGAATAAAACGAAGAAGTGCTCCTTCCTGTATTGAGTATACAATGTACCGCGAACGGACATTCTAAGTGAGCGATGTTCCAACAATTTAAAAGAAAATCATCCCTTCAAAAAAATACAGCATTCTCTCAATTCGAAACATATTTCTTTATACGAAATTATCTTCTTTTTTTTCTTTTGAAATCATAGGTTGTATTTCTCTTGGACGAACAAATCCTTGTATATCTCCACGAAGGGATAAATGTTTTTTTCTTGCCTTTTAAAGACTTCCATTTTTCGCATTTTAAAAATGCTGAACGTTAATCGTAAAAAACGAACAAACCATTTGTATTGGGATCCCACACATCATTTTTTGCAGGCGTTTATTACCGTACTTCTGCAGACGACCGCTCCGCTCTGACTCGAAAAACCGCCTCTCTTCTGTTCTGACGAAACGACAGCGGCCGCTCCGGAAAGAAGGCAGGGATTGCCATAAAATTAAAAATACGCCAACTGGCAGGGCAAAAGGAAGTGGCGATAAAATAGAGAGGCCAAGCGCATCGCTACGAATAGGGAAACTGTATTTTAAGAATAAACTTTTATATCACCAGAAAGATGCGGAGCCAAAACTGGATAACAGGACGCGCCAACTTTTAAATTACGTATCAGAAGTATAGTACCTGATTGGACAATAGGAGGAGTCATAAAACGGAAGACACCCCATCGAACATTCTAGAAAAGTCAGGAAACTTCCACAACCGGAAGGAACAAAATTTCTATCTGATTTCAACATTTGAAATCAACAAAAAGTTAGGTAATAAAAAGGACTTTACAGGGGAAGTTAAAAAAAGCGCGAATTAAGATAATTTTTAGAATGCGAAATATATAATAAATGAATAAAGATTAAAACCAAAAATAGACGATAAATTAAATTAAATAAAAATATGGCAGTAATTAAGAGTAACCACAACAATCGCTTCTTCGTAGCATTAAAAATAAGAAATTTAGAAAACGAATGCCAGCGATTTGAAATTTTCGCTTCATTTCGTTATAGTGAAGAAAGTAAAAGCATTTGTTTCGATCGAGAGTGACGATATAATCACAGAGTATTTCAACGACTTTTATTGAGTCACGAGTCTTACACATAAAGCAACGTAAGATACTTAATCATTAGGATTCTGTAACGTATAAAAAGATTTATTTACTGAAATTATTTGTCAACTTTTGGACCTGAATTATGTGACAAGATGCTTAATGTCATAACTAACTTGAGCTGTGTTAATAAGTTTCTGAATGCATTACATTGCTTATCATTTCTTTTATATTGACAACGAGGCTGTTTGTTCAAATATTCGTTTTATTTACATTGTGTTATAATATGTAAAGCAATTCAGAAGTTCGCGTCACGTATAATTACAATCCACTAAAAAACTTTAGACTACATTGTTACAAAAAATAAATAAATGTAAATAAATAAAGATGTAATTCTACAGATTTAAAGTTAGAGAAATCTGTGTGCCTAAGAAAGCTTTTCTGTGCCTTGTTGAAAATTATGTAAATCTACAAAACTAATTTTTGTAAAGCTATAGAAATTGGTAGTTTCTTTTTAAGTAAGAAAATTTTAAAATAAAATTCCGAACGAGTGAGGTTTTTTTTATAAAAAGTATAAAAAGTATAAAGTATAAAATCCGTATAAAAAATATACTATTTTTTTTTTCATTTAAAATGTCATCTAAATATATCTATGGTTTCAGAAAAATAACAAATCAATTTTCTATAGAAACAAAAAGAAAACTGGGATTTAAAGTACAACTTTTCAGAATTTCCCCATCATTTTCTTTTATTACTGAACGTAAAATAATTTATCTCTATCCAGTACGACGACATAATCGCAGAGTATCCGACTGAGCTTCCTTTGATGGGCTTAAATATAATACAATGTTAGGTACTTAATAATTCGGATGGTACAGCGCGTTAAAAAGATTTATTATACGTAATTATCTGACAACTTTAAGATCTGAATTATGTGTCAAATTGCTGAATGTTTCAGCTAGCTCGAACTGTGTTATTATTTTACGGAGTATATTTCCTTATTTATCATTTTCCTTATTCTAGTAACTGTATTTATTTTCAACTTTCCATTTAATTATATGTTTAATTTTGTTGTAGGAAAAATTCGTGAGTAAGTATATTGAAATAATAATGATTAGGTATGCATTTCTATATTTTTAGTTTACAAAAATTGTTTCAATAATGTATCATTTCCAATGTTATAATTTGTATGTCTATTTAACACGCTATAAAGATAAAATGTTAATTAAAACGACAGATTTATACTCAAATTAAAAGTATATTTTAAATAAAGAAATAGTTAAGAGTGAATACATTAAAAAACAAACATTAGAAGCGATAAAATTAAACATATATATATACTTATAGATATTACATCCTAGTTTTTATAACATAAATTTAACAATATTCCCTTTCCAATTCGAAAATGTATGTAAACAAGTAGCAAATATGTACATGGGTATTATAGTATCATGACTAAGTATTTATTATGATAAAGAGTTGTTTCATTGCTATTTCTGTCAACATGTTACATATAGGATTTAATAAAATTCCTTTTTTATTTTAGGATAATTTAAAAGCCATTTTTCAATTCGGATTATAAACAAATAAAAAACAGCGCATTTTGATTAAACTTTGCATCTGTTTTTTATGAAAATAGCATTATTTAAATTTTTTTTTATAATCATTATCTATAGTTAACATGATTATCAATAGATAACCGTATCTGAGACAATAACATGCAATAAAATTATGTATTTTCATTATTAATTTAAAGAAAGTATGTAAAACCGGGTATTTTTAAATAAATAAAAAAATGTTGTGAGTAAATAATACCTTAATAAAAGAATAAGAATCTAACACTTACATTGTATAAAAGAGAGATTATTTTAGTATATTTTACGATTTAAATGTCAGATATCGAATACAAAAATGCATTGTTTAAATTAATCCAGGAATCATCATATGCTATGATTATTTTAAAAAGAAGAATTTAATATACGAATTAAAATCTAATAAAAATGAAAAAAATTACGCTACATCTAACGTTTTGCGAATTTAAACTATTTCATCTACGCGGAAAATGTTTCCCTCATTTGTTTCCAAACGAGACACCTTATTGCTTATTCAAGCGAAATAAAATAATAAATGTTTGCTTTTTGAAATCATTTATTCTAAATAAAGATTTGTGCTTAAGAAATGTGTTCTACATTTTGTATAGATACATTATTATGCTTGCTGAAGCGTTTAACTTAAGAAAGCTAAAAAAAACCAATAATTTTTTTTGTTGTTTGTTTGCATTTTTTTTTTTTTTTTTTTTTTTTTTTTTTTCTTGCTTGAATATGTTTGTAAATATGGCTGATTTAAAACTGTTTGAAGAAATAAATTTATAATTGATAAAACAAAAAATAAAATACTAATGAAAAATATATTTCTTTTTATTTGATTGTTCTGACATGTTTCGTGTATTTTTGTTCATTATTTATACATAAATGTATTATTCTTTATGTAATTGAAAACATTTTTTTCTTCAGTTTTACGTAAAAATGCCTCAGAAAATTCAATTCTTTTAATTAATTGTGTTTTGAAGCACATGACTTTCTTTTAAACTCTCCAAATAAGAATTGTTTACTTTACTCTTTCATATTAAATTATTTGCATTTTAAACATGTCCTTTATTACTTACCCATTATTCATAGTATATAGTTCGTCTTGCAGTCGTTTCAAAATTTGTAAAATATGTTTTGACAGACTTGAACTTTATAAACTGGTGATTCCAAAAAACACTTTTTTTCGAAGAAAAAATATCCGTCCATTCGTCTGTGCGTCTGCGTGTATATCTGTAAATGCTCTGTCTCCCGAACAAATTAAGATAGAAAACTGAAATTTAGTATGTAATAATGAAAAGGAACTCAGTATCAGTAAACCTGAATATCCGGAACTATTTTTTCCGGACTCTCAATATATTCGTTCTCATAAAAGGCATTTAAAAATTTTCGATTCTTCTATATTTATGGAGTAAAATATAATGAAAAACATAAATTTTGTATGAAGAATGAAGTCGATCGCATAATTAGTCGCATATTAGTTTCGAGATATTTTTAATCGTAGTTTCCACACTATTCCTGTTTTTATCACATAACGTTGGTGCTGCTATGTCGCACTTCTCAGAAAGTTTTGACATGCATGAGACAGAAGAATATTTTGGGTTTGCCACTTCTTATTAGTTATACAATTTCAATTACATAAAAACATATTCTTTTTAGATACGTTTATTCAAAGGCGGTTATTCATACGTTTGTACGTTATCTCAAAGAATAATAAGCTCTGAAATTGTGAAATTGCGCCGTTACATTAAAAAAAAAAAACTTTTATTTTTTAAATAAAAAAGTTCTATGCGGAATAAATAATAAATTGCTGAAAAGGTAAAATTCATACCCTCTCATCGTCTTATTTTAAGACAATATTCAATTATTTAAAAGCTAATTTAAGGTATAAATATCAACATTAAAAACAAGATATATTTCTTTGTAAGTAAGTAACATAGTATTGTTCAGACAAATCAAGGAATAAGTATGCACTTCAAAAGTTTTAAAAATGAATGTATAACATGCGAATTAACAAGTAATGAAGAAAAAATAAATTAGAGTTACTTGCTCTGTGTATAACATTTTGAGAATTTAAATTACTTGATTTAAACAGAATAATATCCATGATTTGTTTCAGAACATGATATTCAAATATCTAGCAATATTTTAACTAAACTAAAGAAAGCATTTCGTAATTCGTAAATTTTGGTTTATACATTAGAATAAAGTAATGTATTTAAAAAAAAAAAATCCTTTTTGTATATTCACTTTAATGTTTTTGAAATACACTTAAATTAAAAGATTTTTGGACGGATATTTATTTTGTTTTTCAATTATTTTATTTCTCTATACATTATTATTAACTATTTGTTTTAGAATTCTAAGAAAAAGTTGATTTTTATGACAAAATAAATCATTCATGTAAAAACAAATGTGTAGAGTTATCCATATAAAATAAATTTCATGAAAAATCAATAATAACATATGGTGTCTTCTACATTTCAATATTTCTTATTTATCAATTTAATAATTGCAAGAAATAATTATTTGGATAATATTAATTATCGGTAACTATACAAAATAGAAAATTATTTATCAACTAATTAGTAACTAATCAATTAATTAATGATTTAATAATTATTAAATATTAGTTACATAAATATTAATAAAAATATTTTTGTTAAACTTTTCATCTCATTTTAATCCAAATATCGTACTTAAAAGTCATGCTATTTTTGTTATAGTTTACTTACAGATGAAACAGTTCAGTGAAAATGCTGTACATTGAAATTTAAAATTTTTAACTATTTATTTAAACTAAAAAAATAAACTTCTGTTATAAATATTTAAATAGTGTACTGAATAAATATACATTCCTACAATTCAAATACTTGCATTCCATTATTGAGAGACTATGTTTATTTCTTTTTTAAACTTATTTAAGATATAAATGTCATACATTAAAAACAAAATATTTTTCAAAACAATGCAAATATCGCAGTATTGTTTAAACTAATCAGGAAATAATGATACATCGTGAATGTTTTTAAAAGAAAAATATAATATACAAATTGAAATCTAATAAAAATGAACAATAAAAGTATAGATACGTACGCTACAGATAATATTGTGTAAATTCATAATATCTCATCTATGCGGAAAATTTTCCGTCATTTGTTTTCAAACGAGACACCTTATTGTTTATTGTAGCGAAATAAAATAATAAATTCTTCTGTTTTTAAATCATTGGTCCTAAATAAAGGCATGTGCTAAATAATAATTGAACTATTATTTAGTAAATATACAGTATTATATTTGTTCAATCATTTAACTTTTAATGTTTAAAGAAAAAAGGTATTTTTGTTTGTAAATTCTGATTTGTTTGATTTAATGAATAAATTTGTAAATATGCTGTTTTAAAACTGATTGAAACAATAAATATGTGTATTAATAAACCAAAAATGAAATATTAACTGTTTAAAAAATATTTTGGAAATTTTTAATTGTATCACTAAATATCCTTTTTAATATTTTCTGTTTCATAAGTAAATGAATGATTCTTTAAGATATTTAAGAATTAAATTGGCTAATTAGTTTGCAAGAAGTTTGTGTTTCCAAAGAAAAATGATGTTTAGTCAGAATAGAAAAAGGGCTATAAAGAGTTAATCTTTTTTACTTTTCATTATAAATTTGCATTCATGAATATGTGTCGCGTACTAAAAATTAAGTATGGTTTCTCTATAATTTGGAAAAATTTTATTTCGTAGAAATTGCGCTAAAATATTTTTTTCGAGATAGTATTTGTTTCTTACAACAAATAAATAAAAAGTTTACGAATAGTTTTGAGCAGTTTGAAGAATTTAAAATAAAAAAAGTATACATTTGCAATAAATAATAAACTTTATTTAAAAAGAAAAAAGGTACACGAAAAGCAATGCAGTAATGATTTGAAAATAACCTATAAAGATAACCTTCTTACATTAAATGATAAAGAGTCAAGTAAGCAATAGAATTAGTAAGACGATTCTTCAAGAAAGAAGGATCAATTTAAATACTTCCCATTCACAAAACTAATTATTCTGAAGATGTGCTGATAATTTTATCTAATTGATGCTATATATCTTAGGGACTTTTCCGATATAAAACCACAGGGCGCTGGCATCAATGATCTTTTCTTAGCAAAAAACTAATTTCCGGTCTAATTAGAGGTCTCATACTGTTTTACTTAACTATTCTCAACAATGACTATAGTAATGGTTACATTTAGTGTTTGTGAAGAGTAATGATGATTTATTTTAATTGATATTTAAAATAATTTACATCAACGAACAATATATAACAAGTTCAGGAAACGGCGAAATTGAGTACATAAAAAAAATATGGATATTTTCACAAATATTGTGAGAGAAATGTAATTTATGCATATATCTATACATATATATAATTTGATACCAGTATAAGTCTGCGCAATACAAGTAAAGTAAAAAAATAAAACATATTTATAGCATTTAATTCATACAGAATGATCCATATAAATGATTACGATCGTATTAAAAGTTTTCCGCTTTGTACGTTTTATAGTTTATCCTTTTAAACGTTTTATTATTTGACATTTTAAATGTTTGCATATATATGTTTTGTAAGCAAAATTGTTTTTCTAATCAAGCAAACAACATTTAATTCCAATTTTCTTTTCTACAAATGTCCTAAAATTAAGGAAAATGCGACAAAATCTAATATACCCTGTTATAATCTGAATAGAATATGGATGAAAAAAGAAGCATATTTAAGTAAAGATAGTAATAATTTTTCAAATTGTGTTCTCATAACGAATTCTGTTTGTAAAAGAAAGGACTAAAATTTTAATTTTTTTGTTGACATATTTACCTTTATTATTATAGTATTATGTTTAGACATATGTCTTATGCTGGTTGGTTTTAATTTTCTTTAAAACAAACCTTAATACATAATGTGACAGATTATGCTGATAAATATTTTAAATGATTAATGTAAGTATTTTAGTATATGGACGATTTTTTGCGCCTGACGAAAAAAGACTCTGTTCTTTCGAAAGGCCTCTTGCTTTCTTATGCTGGTCGGATTTAACTTTCATTAAACAAACCTTAATACATAATATGCCAGATTATGCTGATAAATATTTTAAATGATTAATGTAAGTATCATAGTATATGGACGACTTTTTTGCGCTTGACGAAAAAAGACTCTGTTATTTCGAAAGGCCTCTTGCTTTTTTATATATTTTATGGTGTGTTTAAGAATTTTTTATAACAGTTCGACTGGTTAACACTAGATAAAACTTATTTTCTTGTAAGTATAGTAATGTTATTTTTCTTTAAATAAAAATTTCTTACTATAAAGTTCTTTGCTGTCTTAATTTAAAAAGTACCTGTAATAATTTAAAGAATGTAGATAATCAAACACTTAATATATTTGTCATGAAATCATGTATGGAGAACATTTTTATATTTATTTTTAGGTAAAGTCAAACAAATGGATTACATTAGCATTTTTTTATATTTTCACATACACATAGCTATTTCCATATGAACTTGTCATATCTTACACATACTACGATTTTTGGCTACCAGTATTTTAGAATGGAAAAATGTAACTTATTTTATATCTTATTGATATCGCATCACTGAGTATGGCGAAACAAACTTTTCGAAAATAACGGTGGCCAACAAGCATAGCGATTTGTAGCTGTATGACAGGCATGACAAGTTTGCAGGGAACTAGCTACATAAATTTCATTCCTTATCTCACATTGTATTAATATATTTTGTTGAATTTAATTTCAGTGAAACAATTCAGATGCGTTAAGAATCTAAATTTATCTCCTTGAATTTCTGTAATATTGAATTTTCACCAGAAAAAAAAAAAAAATTAAATAAGAAAACACAATTTTTCAACATTTTGCCTCCAGAGACGATGACGCTCGCAAGTTTTTTTTATATATAATTCCCCTATTATATAACTTTCAATCTTTATCTTACATTGTAATAACATGTTTAAATAATTCCAGTTTCTGTGAAACAATTCGCATGTTCAAAGATTCTCATTTTCTCTAAAAGTTTCTATTGTAAATTATATCTCGTATCTCGCTCCTAATCCCTCCGCTATTTCGTAGCATTATGAATGATGTTATGTTCTACAATGCAGATACATATCCGAAAATACTAAAGTGTTTTAAATGGTGTTACTTTTCTTTAAATAAAAATTTCCTGTGATAAAAGGCTTTTCTGTCGTAAATTACCTTACAGACTCAGTAATTTAAATAATGTTAGTATTAATGCACTTAATATGTGTAACATGTTCTAAATCAACGTTTAAATTTTTCATAAAGACTAAAATTTTCCACTTAGAATTCATTATATTATAGAATGTACTTGTATTATAAAACATAGAATAAGTTGAATCATAAATACAGGGAGTCTAAAAAATAACTCTCCGATCATAAATTTTAATAGTTTTATCTGTAAATATAATAGATTATTGGTTCAAGGCCTCAAATAAAGGATAACTCAAGCAAATTTAGATATGCGCATGCGCGAATAAGGATTTGTTATTGAGTCGTTTGTAGTTCAAGAATAGCAAAATGGCAACTCCAGAGCTTAATGCATTTGTTACCTGCAATTTGCTAAATGTGAATCTGTGAATTCAAATAAATATGTGACATGTTGAAGTTTACTATAAACAAACGATTAAAACGTTAAACGAGTCGAAAATTGCACGTCAAATGTATCAAATGAGGTGCGTTCGTACTACAACGAAGTTTTTTAAATAGTCAGATCTTAATAGTATCTATAATAGTATACAGTTTACCGGATGCAATGTAGTAGCCGAAATATTTTGTGTCCCTGTAAATACTATCTGCTTTCTATTATATGGAAAATATTTTGTAGTAAACTTCTACAACTTATAACAATTTAATAAAATATGAAATAGTTTAATATAATAAATAACCCGCCGCAAACAATATTTACCTCTATAGCATTATGCAATAGAATATTTTTGTATATTTTTATCATAATGGGAAGAAATGTATATATATATATATATATATATATATAGGGTGGTCATAAAAAACTTTGCCGATATATGGAGCTCTAGCGGCCAGTCCCCTCAACCGATCGAGATGAAATTTCAGATATAGCTATTCAGAGGTATGAGCTCGAGATTCTGGGAATGCCAATAAAATGGCACTCACGGTTAAGGTTATAGTTAAAGAAACTCGAAAATTTGCAATGGCAACACCCATTTTTTTCATCGCAAAATGCTCAGCGCATGCGAAAACCATAAACAGCGTTGGAACGGTACGTGTATCGCAAGAAACGGACATGTCATGCACGCACAAAAAACTGTTCTGAGAATCCTCTCCCCCATAGAAAAAACTCGATTGGGGCGCAAGGAGGAAATTTGCATATGACACTGAGTCAGTACACTAATCTCTGATTACAATACAGATCGGAGAAATTAAAACTTTTATTTTGATTACACATTTTCCACATGGGTGCCATCACCATTAATTGCCTGTGATGACACCCATGTGGAAAATGTGTAATCAAAATAAAAGTTTTAGTTTCTCCGATCTGTATTATAATCAGAGATTAATGTACTGACTCTGTGTCATATGCAAATTTCCTCCTTGCGACCCAATCGAGTTTTTTTTTATGGGGGGAAGGATTCTCAGAACGGTTTTTGCTGCGTGCATAACATGTCCAGTTCTTGCGATACACGTACGGTACCAACGCTCTTTAGAGTTTTCGCATGCGCTGAGCATTTTGCGATGAAAAAAAAATGGGTGTTGCCATTGGAAATTTTCGAGTTTTTGTAACTATAACCGTAACCGTGAGCGCCATTTTGTTGTCGTTCACAGAATCTCGAGCTCATACCTCTCAATAGCTATATCTGAAATTTCATTTCGATCGGTTGAGCGGACTGGCCGCTAGAGCTCCGTATATCGGCAAAGTTTTTTTATGACCACCCTGTACATATATTGTTATTCAGTGAAAAAGACGAATAATTTACATGATTAAAAAATACATACATTTTTATGACTTTATATTAGATAAATTAAAATTGTCCAAAAACAGTATAAAACTTATTAATCCCATAAATCTTGGTGCATTTTCATAAACAAAACATGTGATCGATTTTACTTAACTCGTATATCCATTACATGATAAGTAAAGTTCTTGAGATTTCCCCCGTCATTACCTTTTAACGAATATCAGTTATCCAAATTAGCTAAATTGGAAGAAAGCTTATTATAATATTTTCTACAGAATTTTCATTTTAGTTATTTCTTTAAGATTCCATCTATTCATGTTTGAAATAAAACATAATTCGGTATTAAAATGCAACTTCTTCACAAAAATACATTTATTTTTTAATAAAGGTAACCTGGTGTTACGTTTATTTATTAGTGTAAGAGTCGACGAACCTTGCGGACAAACTCTACTGGCCTGAATTGACTCTGTCATGGTCATGCACGACTGTGGACAAACTCTATTGCCTAGTACAGACTCCACTGCTTGTTGTGAACAGCCGCGGACAGAATCTTTTATTAAATCTAAGTTTTCTTTTGAGTTCGTAAAAGTGGCAACGGCAGAACTGAAGAATGAGGTTTTGAAATTTCGACGTCATTAAGGGTGTACAGTAAGTTGTAGTTTGTAGTATGTAGTGTATGGAGATATGAAATGGTGACTTTTAAATAGTGAAAACACACATTTGTTTTTATGATTTTGTGTTGTGTTAAATAAAATAGTGAAAATGTATAACGGATTCTTCAGTTAATGAAATCATGTGTGTTTAATTTTTTAAAGACTTGTGTTTTTAAATGAAGTACTTCAGCTAAAATAAATAAGGAAAGAAAATTGTAAATACAAACAAGATAAGCTGAATGTTTTGTTTGGAATAAGATGATTTTGCAATTTGGTCTGCATACTTAATTATTTTAATACGTATTTCTCATTAGAAAACCCTGTTAATTTTTTAAATATGATTCAAATGCATTATTTATCCTGGATGCAAATATAGGTTGCTTTAATTTGAGATACAGTAAAAAAAAAAATCCCTGTAGGCTTGACCTATAGACGGAGGTAAATTACGAAGAGTGCTCATTTCAACAACAAAAAATAAATTTTTATTACAGATGAGCCCAGTTTAATAACTGTATTTGGCCACTTGTAAAAAATTTTTAATTTCATTTTTTGTAAAAAAAACTGGTTTTATCAGAATCATCTCAAGCTGAATTCGGCTCAAATGCCCATTTTGAATACATATTTTGAAATATATTTTCACTTTATTTAAAAATAGCCCAATACGGCACATTATATAATTCCTAAATAACCAAAAAACTGTTAAATGAATGCGTTTTAGAGCAAAATTGAATTTAAAAATGAGTTATAAAATAACCAATTTGTTATATGAATACATCCTCAATTCATGATCGCTTCGGGAAATTTTGGGCGAAGTGTCCACATTGACAGCATTTTTTAAAAATATATTCAACCTTTATCAAAAAACTGACCAATACGGCGCATTATACAGCTCCTAAATAACAGAACCTGTCAATTAGATGCGTTTGAGAGCAAAACTGAATATAAAAATGAGTCAGAAAAAACGCAATTTGGTATTTGAATACCTCAATTTTTCAATCACGATCGCTTCGGGAATTTCTGTTCAAAATACCCATTTCAGCAGTCTTTTTTGAAATATATTCTTCATTTATCAAAAAACGGATCAATGCGTTACATTATATAGCTCCTAAATAAGAGGACCTGTAACTTGGATGCGTTTTATAGCAAAAATGGATTTAAAAGTTAAATGGATTTAACGCAATTTGTTATTTGAATATTTCCTCAAATTTCCAATCACGATCATTTCGGGAAATTCTGTGCAAAATACCCTTTATGGCAGTTTTTATCAAAAGACTGACCAATGTATCACAATATACAGTTCCTAAATAAAAGGATCTGCCATTTGGATACGTTTAAAATCAAAAATGAATTTAAAAAGAAGTCAGAATATAAGCTGTTTGTATTTGAGGTTTTTTTCTCTAACTCTTATTTTTGTTTAATTTATTTTTGCTATAAGAAGTGGTTCTATGAAAACTTGTTAGTATAAAAGTTGTAGATATTACTTAGAAGATGTAAAATAAATTTAATTAGATTTGATGTCTTAAGAATTGACTAAGTTATGATTTTTTTTTTCTTTTTCCACTTCCCCCCCCCCTTTTCTTTTCGTTTTAAATTTTTTTCATCGGTAAAAATTGGTCCTATCAAAAACTTATAAAAACAGAAGTTTTAGATAATTTAAAGAACATTTATAAAAAATTTAGTTCATCATGTGTTAATCATGTGTTAATGATTGACACGTTGAAATCAATACAGAAATCAATGCAAGGTACTTAATATTTGAAATGATAGAAAAACGAGGCTTAAAAATTTAATGTGAAATATACTTGAGTTCAAATTCAGAATTTAAATATTTTATAATTTGATAATGTGGCAATTAACGATTTGAAAGGAATGTTAAAAAACTTTTGTTGGTTTTTGAACATTTCTATATGACACATTAAATTGTAATTGCCACTGAATAGATAAAAAATATTTTTAAAACTTTTTAAATTATACTTATGGGCGTTTGCATAATAAAAAGCAAAAGGAATCTTATAAAAAACAAAATGCTAAGATTATGACAAAAAGTACAGTCTTTTGGATTTCAGTAGTTTCACATAACTATAATGAAAATGATTATTATGGATGGTTGACATATTTGCCAGTTTCGCTTTTATCATTGATTATAGAGGCAACATTTATTTTTTTTAAAGTAATGATATAATTAGAGATCTTACTGGTAACAGCCCTTATACTTTAACAGTATGTCGAATCAGTATGTCGTAACAGTATGTCGAAAATCAACTAGACACGCTATAACAGATTGAAAAGATATATAGTAAATAATCTCACAAATTTTGGATCTAAATCATCCTCCGAAGTGCTAAATTTTATAAATGATATGATGTTATAAGTATGTGAAAAGTTAATAAGAATCTGCTTAAGATTCTTTTATATAACGGTATAAATAATGTACATAATAATATGTTCCTTTCATATTATTTGACTTTCAGCAATAACATTTTTCAACTATTATTTCTCATTTTCTGTATATATAAATCGCTGATAACAACATACATTAGCCAATAATGACTGATATTTTTAATTGAGTATTTAATGTATTTTTCTTTTTTCCTTAATAACGAATATAACAATGGAATATAATCTTATTTTTGCGATAAATAGTAAATGTTAAAAAAAACCGTTACATAGAAAATATACTAGCAAAAGCCATGCTTCGTTAATATTCGCGAAGCATTATTTCATAAGTATTTGGAAGTAACAATAGTTTTTTTATATCATTTTTGTATCTTTATTAAGCAAAAGCGTTTTTTTAATCATAGTATTGTCTTCACTATTCATCGAATAAAAGTTATTTTAAATGGCAATTTAAAACTTAAAAAAAAATTCTAAAAATTCCCATTGTTATACATTTGTACTCTTTTTCATAAGAATGGAATAATGTAGTTGCTATCAATTAAAAAATCTAATTTAAATTAAAAAAAAATATATCTATAAAACTAATTCAAATTTAAAATTTTCGATATTAATTTTGAGACCTGTGGATCAATACGAATTTTTGGTGTTAATTTACCGCATAATTTTTAATCTTTAAAAAAAAATTGCCGTAAAACAAAATAAGTTGTTTAATTAGTCATTTCATAAAATCGTTTCATTAAAATTTTATATAGGGGATATGGGGGTATATATGTATATGGGATTATGAATATATATAGGGGAGATATACATATCTATGAGAGTTTCATTGAGACACCAAGTGAAAAATCTGAGGTATAAGTACTGAAATATAACAAACAGAAAATAGAAAACTTCAGTGATTGAATTGTGAATCGTAAGTATAGTCAGTCGCATGAAGAAAACATTTATTTATCATTAAGAAAGAAATTCGCCGCATAACAATATGCTTTATTGCAATATTAGTGTAATAATCTAGCGCACAAAGCGTATCTCTACTTGGATCTTTCTTGTAGACAAGAGATATAACGACCATTATAATGATTTATTATAAATACTCATTCCGAAATATTTAAATTAAAAATAATTTCATAAATGATAATTAATTTCACATTATTCTTCAATTATTTAAATCGATATTTTTTCTGACATCACTTCCGACTAACTCTCATTTTTTTGTAACATGAAAATCTCACTGTGCATTATCATTTTATTTTCGGTTTTCAGTTTCACGTCTTTTGTTAATTATCACTTTAGTTCGTATTAACACTGCAAATGTGAGTCTGAGTTCTTCATGAAATATATGTATGCACATTTTTAGGATGCTTCATATAGATATCCTTATGATTAAACGTTGTATTTTTAATTTACAAATTCCTTCTCCAGCAAATTATTAATTCGTTATCTTTGGTTTGAACTGTTAATATTTAAAGCATTAAAGTCTTTTCACTTTCACCCATATAGTTGAAAAGTCTGATACCCTTATTTCTACAGTTTAAAAAAACTCAATTTCGACGGATATGTCTGCAATATAAATATTTTAAGACTACACACTGAAAAAGTGCTGCAGCAGAGATTCCAGACAAAGTCCGTAAAAAAACGGACTTTATTCATATACTTTGTCATCACAATAACGGGTTTTGGCCGTAAAACAGAAAAAGTTACGGAATTTGACCTTTTATGTGAAAGAAGTGAAATATTCCGTAAATTTACGGGATAATTCAGAGTAAAAAAAAACGTAAATTTACATTATTATTATTATTATTATTTTTTTTTTTTTACAGTGCGGAAACATAAAAAGTATGAAACAATAGTAGCAAGATTTTAGGCATATTTCAAGATTATAAGTATTGATGAAAGTCTTTATGAAGTGCAATATTTTCAGCAGATCGTATTATTAAATATTTAAGGCACTCCGTGTCTTATTAATTGTTTTGATATAACTTGTACAAAAGATAAATAAACAACCATTTCATTTATTTTTATACAATTTCGTTTACTTACCATTAAGTTTTGTAATAATTATTCAACATTGTTTTTTCAATTGACAAATGTCCGTGTATTTTAAAATAGCACATATTAAATATTACACTTTGTTCCAATGCACTTAATGAAATATTGATTAATCATTATTCTAAATAGTTGCGGTTCCATTAGATGTATCTACAAACAATAATGGAAAAAGCTCAATTAATGATTGCTTTTCGGTTAACAAATTATCCTAGATCATTACCATTATGATTCGTTTTTTGATGCTTATTAATCAAATCTAATGTAACCTCCATATTTTGTTTTATTAATAAACAATCGAATTCAAAAGAAAAATTAAAGACCTGATCCCCACAATTAAACTTATGAAAAATAATACGTGTTTTTTAAATTAAGCCGAAAAATAAGCATCATAATAGTAAACACGCCTACACAGTGTTAGAAAAAAAATCTTTATACTTGCGATTTTAGACATTTTGTTAAATACCTAGAAAGATACATCAGGAATTATTCTAAAACTCCACGTGTTCACTAATTCAGGAGTGGGTGAAGAAAATCATTCTGATTGCAATGTTTACCCTACTGGGGCCTTATAAAAGTTTAATTCTCGTAATTTTTCAAATACAGGGTAGTCATAAAAAACTTTGCCGATATATGTAGCTCTAGCGGCCAGTCTGTTCAACCGATCGAGGTAAAATTTCAGATATAGCTATTCAGAGGAATGAGCTCGAGATTCTGTGAACGGAAACAAAATGGCGTTCACGGTTATGGTTACAGTTACAGAAACTCAAAATTTTCCAATGGCAACACCCATTTCATCGCAAAATGCCCAGCGCATGCGAAAACACTGTAGAGTGTTGGAACGGTATGGTTACTGCAATAAACGGACGCGTTATGCTCGCACAAAATCAGCTCTACTCACGGCCCCCCAAAAAACACGACCAAGGCGCATGAAGGAAATTTGAGTATGACAGAGACAAAATACCAATCACGGAACATCGTTTGCCAGATAGTTAGCGTAGAAAACTGATAAAAAGTGGGGTGGGTATGTCAGTTCTTCAGTCGGAGCTCGCAGATGCAAACAAAATGACATCGTTCGTGGTGAGTTGTTAAAACTATTATCAAAATGAGATGAATGCTGCAAAAACCTGGCGCGTTTACCTTCGAAACCATTGCCAAATACGTGGCCAGTGCCACAAGCTCTTCGTTATTTAGTAATGAAATTCGAAGAAATTGGCTGCACCTGTGATAGTCCGCGATCCGGACGACCAACTGTTTCTGAGGATACTGTTATGAAAGTGCATCATGTAGTGACCAGAGGACGCAGCAAACTACAAAAGGTGCATCTCATGTATTTGATATACCGAAATCAATGGTCTTAAAGTTACAGCGCTCTGTAATCCGCATGTTTCGTTACCGGTACCAGCGAGCCCAGATGTTGGAAGTGAGAGACCATGAACAATATATAGACTTTTTTAATGAATATCTTATCCAATATGATGGAGATAACGATCAGCCTCTTCGTATAATTTGAACGGATGAGGCCCATTTCACCTTAAGTGGTAACGTCAATAGCCTCCGCGATCACACGACCTCACTCCTATGGATTTCAGGTTCTGGGGATATCTAAAATCTAGAGTGTACATGTGCAATCCGAAAACTTTGCCGGATTTGATAGATTCTATCAAACGTGAGATTGAAAACATCCCTCATGCAATGTAACGTTGGGCTGTATTGACTACAGTCGCTACCATACAATGTGTAGTTGCCTGTGATGGCACCCTTGTGGAAAATGTGTAATCAAAATAAAAGTTTTCTTTTCTTCGATCGGTGTTGCAATCAGAGATTAGTGTACTCACTCGGTATCATATGCCAGTTTCCTCCTTGCTGCCCATCGTGCTATTTTATGGGAGGGGGGATTCGCAGAACAGTTTTTTGTGCGTGCATAACGTGTCCGTTTCTTGCGATACACGTACGGTTCCAATGCTCTTTGGGGTTTTCGCACGGGCTGAGCACTTTGCGATGAAAAAAATTGGGTGTTGCCATTGGAAAATTTCGAGTTTCTGTAACTATAACCGTAACCGTGAGCGCAATTTTGTTGCCGTTCACAGAATCTCGAGCTCATACCTCTGAATAGCTATATCTGAAATTTCACTTCGATAGGTTGAACGGACCGATCGCTAGAGCTCCATATACCGGCAAAGTTTTTTTATGACCACCCTATATATCTGCCACGGAGTCGCAACTTACCTTATCAAACTCTACAGCTGTTACATGAAATTTTGCATTTAGAAGTATGTGCCTAGCAGCGATATTTAAGGAAACAGGCTATTGTTTCGATCATTATGACTCTCGCAGTATTTTAAAAATGTGTTATCTAGCTATTAAAAGCTGATGGTACATAGACATACTGCACCTTTCATTATTTCTGACCAAACGGTTAGCGTTTTTAAAGGTTTATATCTCACCTAAATAAAGCTATTGTTTTCTAAATGAATTGTCAACGATACTTTAATATTTGTGCAACAGTAGATACCTCCAGCGCTTTACAAAAAAATCGAGATTTGTGTGTATCGAGTTTTACGCTTTTCTTAAAAAATGTGTGACCTAGGGTAACCTCTATATATTTATTGCAAGGTTTAAATGAACATATACAACTTTGAATTTTTTTCATAATTTTAGTTTTAGTTGATTCTGAAACTGAAATAGTGAAATTTATATTTGCACTATATTTTAGAAGATATCTCTGAAAATATAATACCTAAAATTAAAAGAAATGAATTTTTGATTTCAGCTTTACGAAAGTTTCACACAATACCCCACGATATATAAAGAAAAGATTTTTTATGTAACCCAACCTATATTATTCCTAAATGTATTTTACAATGTTTAATATTCTGTAAATTATATGGGTCAATAGTCTTTATTACTTTATTACGAATAAAATAGTTGTGACTGACAGACACTGGAGTGATCTTATAAACGTTCTTTTTTACTTTTCAAATGCGGTACTATAAAAAAGAATTCTTAAGAATTTTCTATTTACTTCTTCACAGGTGTATAAATTTGCTATGAAACAAGCAAACTGTTTAAAATGTTCGCCAATGTTCAAGACTCTTTATTGTTACTAATAAAAGACAAATTAAAAAACTTTATGATAATTACAATATTTAAGCAAAATTAGCATTTTAAACGGATATTCGGGTGTACAAATTATACATAAATGAGTAAATTCATTTTGAATTTCAAATATTACTTACTGAATTTCATAAAATTTAAAAATTTTCACACTATTTCTAACCACTGTTATAAAAATTGCAATTATGTTCAAAACAAAAATGTAACTGTATCACACTTAAGCTTTAAAAAAATTACATAGACAATTTATTATTCAAAATTGTATACTTTTCTTGAATATTCCTTTTGTTTATGCCATCATTAACTAATGATGTATATTTTAACAAAAGTCAAACATATATACACGACACTTTCTACTTTATAGTTTTGCAACATTTTATGTCTCCGGATATTTGCTTTGTGCTATTCAAAAGAAAATTTCGTTTAGTGAAACACTTGAGATTAACTCTTTTATTCTAAACAAAGAGCTTGTTTCTTTAAAATAAAACATTAAAATTTGCATACTAGCATCAATTTTATCTGGATATTTACAAAACTTCTGAGTAACACATTTAGTCTAAATCATTAATATAAATTATTTGATGTTTAAAAAGATTTGTGTGTTAATTAAATCATAACATTTTATTTCAAATTATAATTGCCGCGGACAATATAAAATACTTTTCAATTATTTTGTAAACTTTGCTAATTTCTACTTTAATAAATTTGAATTAATCTTATTAATAGCATTAAAATATAATTGATGTTTACAAAGTAATCATGGGAAAGGTTATTTAACATTTTATTTAAATGTATTTTGTGAACATAGGAATCATCATTTTTCAAAGGTTAATACCATTTTGACATCCTGAAATTTAAATCTTTTTGGGGTATTTTTTGTTGGAGAGACATTTATTAAAATCTTATTACACTTTTTTTTACCTATGCTTTAAAGGAAATGTATGAATTTTATTTTAGTTAATATATTAAAATTGCAGATCGAAAGGAGGGGCAAAGGGGGCCAGAGCAAAAATTTAGAGGTGTCAAATTTAAACAGACAATGCCATTTTTTGGCCTGTTACAAGAAAAAGTTGGGTGGGGGGGGGCGCCAAATTAAAACTTTGCCCGGCCCTCGGCGCAGTTTTCTCTTCACATATCCCTGTTGCAAATTCACAACCGATGGGAAGGAGCACTTCAAAATTCCTGTATACTGTGAGCATGACGAATCTTCATTCTATATAAATCGAACTGTTTTTAACAAAAAGTTAAACTATTTGTACATTGTCTATACCAATAACTGAAAAAGCAGAAGCCACACCTATTTGGCGGTATGCACCTGCACCTAATAAAGGTCTATTTATGTCAATTTCAAACAATATATAATAATTGGTGAAATTCCGCACCCTAGTTATTGCGATATATCTATCTGGAAAAACCTGTATACAACAGTATAGAGAGTAACTTGCAGAATGATTTATACGAAAACTTATTTCGAACCAATTTATCTAGAGAAATAGTTGAAACTGAAGTTTGTTTAAATCTTGAGCATTATTTCTTGAGAAAAAGGGTCCTAAAAACTTATGTTACAAACTTACACACCAATATAGTTATTGTAAAAAATTAGTGAGTACAAATTTTCAACAAATGAGTTAAATAAAACAACCATATTCATATCAAAACCTTGTGAAATTCGAATTGTTTGTTCTAAACGTATCCTTTTAAAATATGTACACATTTTTTTGTTGTTTTTAAATTGTATCAACATAAACTAAAATTTTAATTTTCACCCAAAATTTCTTTTAGATAAAATTACACAGAAAAATGAGATATCTATATATTCAAAACAAAATTCCAGAAATTTTATTAGGAAAAATTGTAAGAAATCATTTTCTAGAAAAGTAACCCAATGGTAAATAAAACAAACCTTGTAAAATTCGTAATGTTTGTTATTGAAAACGTAACATTAATATACCTCTCTCTCTCTCTCTATATATATATATACGGGGTGCCCAGCAAATAACACCCTGATTTCAAAATTAAATTTTTCAAAAACAAAGATCAATAGAACTATGCAGTAAACGGTTTGTTTATCAGGTAAGCTGAAAAAATCTTATACAAAAGTTTCGAACAGTAAATATTTGGAAAAAATTGTGTTCTGATTGCAAAGAATGCTTTGATTTGACATTTTTCTTGCTTTAGATTGCTGCCAGAGAATGTGTTTTTCGGCTTAAAGTGCCATATTTCAAAGTTTTTTTAAGTTAAATTTTTGAAATTTCGAAATTCTAAAAATTTATTTCCAAAAATATTGCACTGTAAACTGAAAAATTATTTCTCTGCAGGCAATCTAAAACAAGAAAAATGTCAAATCAAAGCATGCTATGCAATCAGATCGCAATTTTTTTCAAAATATTCACTGTTTGAAATTTCTCTATAAGTATTTTACAGATTACCTAATGAAAAAACCGTTTACAGCATATTACTATCGATGTTTGTTTTTGATAAATTTAATTTTGAAATCAGGGTGTTATTTGCTGGATACCTTGTATATATGGATACCTTGTATATATACCTGGATACCTTATATATATATATGCATTTGTATATATATATATATATATATATATATATATAATATGCAACTGTATCAATACGAACTAAAAAATTATTTTTCACCCAAAAGTTTTAATGCATAAAAATACACAAAAATGAGATACCAATATCTTGAAACAGATATTCACCGCTTTTTATTAGCAGAATTTATGACAAAAACAAATTTAAAATACTTTTCTTCTAAATAGAATTATGTTATTGCAAATTTTTAAATTATTTTATCGTAACATCCTTTATATCTTTGTAGACATACTGACCTCTAATTTTTATAAACGAAATTATTCTTCACAGTTTTATGGATTATGGAGAAACTTTTATTACTTCAGCTGTCAGGATTTGTTTATACTATCAAGAAGCAACTAATTAAACCATCATTTAGAATTTTTTTTTTATTACAATATTAAAAAAGTACCTTATACAAGAAAAAAGGCTTTAGTTATTGCGTGTTGTTCCTTTTTTTACATTTTCCTTTCAATGCGTATTTTTTATATTTGAAATTATTTAGAATACATTATCAGTAGATACTTTAACTCAGTTGTAGACAATTTTTGAAGTTTCAAAGACCACATAATTCATATTTTAAATTTTCATGTACCCAATAGGTTTCTGTTTAATGTTGATACTACATTTGTACAATAATAGAAACGCCGAACTGGTCTAAATTTATCTTTGAGCATTTTATACTAATAGATAGAAACATACTTTAATACTTTTGTTCAGCCCTGTAGATTATCTAGTACCTTTATTACACGCCAGTATTTTGTTAAAATATAGTTAAAAGAAAAACAATCTTAACCTTCCAGCTGGCGCGCCGTTGTAAAAAGTACAATATTCACTTTCTTTTTTTCTTTAAAAGAAAATTCACGCCGCTTTAATATGCTATAACAAAATAAATCTAAGCTTATTGCGGAATAATTTCAGAAATTGTGAGTAGAGAAAAGTTATATGATATTTGTACGTTAAATTATTTGTAAACTTAAAAAACAACAATAATTGAATATTTTCCTCTTGTAGTACAATTTACCTGCTCATGTGATGAAAATTTGTGTGCCCGCCGAAAGGTTAAAGCTGCTTAAATCACATTTCCAGAAATTATCATTTATACTTGAATATGTAACTAGTACTTTGCGTGATTCTGAATATCATTTTATCTATATTCTACTAACATTTATTCGTAAACACAACTGAGTTCACCGTAAAATGCATAACGTATATAAAAACCATGTTTAAGTAAGTTACATTCTTATTCAGTAGCCTTTACTACCTCTTTTATGTTTCCCTGTATATCAACTATAACATTCATATACACCATATAATACGTATACACGTAGGGAAATTTTATAGCGCATATTATAAATAAAATGCATTTCATCCATCCATTGTAATGTACAATACTTAAAATAGAATATACTATTTGAAATCTTTTGTATGTCCTTGTATAAATGCTATGCACTATGATCGAAATATCAAGCCTCAGCGACAGATATAAATTTTATTTTACATGAAACCGTTTAACATAATTAAAATATATCACAAGCAATCCCCCCTTTTATTTTTGTGTAATGGTATTCTTTTCTGTGGATCTGTAAATGAAGAATAACTAGTCTTTTATCTTGCATATTTTACAGGATGAATACTTTACAGCACTTTGCAAATGCATGAAAATTGGAATATATTTGACACAGTGCAACATCTGTAAAATTCCTTTAAAACGATTTTTTTTCCATAGGCCGTAATGTAACGGAAAACTTTTCAATATACCTGCAAATAAACTAATCTGGTAGAAAGTTCATTTTCAGAAGAGTTTGTGCTAGAATAACCATTAATAACATCTGAAATTTTCATGACAATCCTAGTATATTTAAAATAGAGCACGGTCAGACGGCCAGACAAACCGAAAGCATAAACACTTTTTAACTTTTTGGGGAAGTGAAAGAACATAATAGTTAGCATTAGACTGAAAAGATAAAAAAAAATGCTTATCCAGAAGCGCATGTTCATATTTCATTTAATGAGGGGCTCACAACCATAAGCAGACCAAGTCCATTTTGGAAACAAGTAAGATAGTTTATTTTAAAGTAGCGTAAAGTTGTTTTACTTACTCCGACAGTTGTCTAACTCTGTAACTAGGTGCCATACATGTGAAAATATGTCATAATAGGCTTGGTTTACTGTAAAATTCGTGGGTAAAATGTATTTTACCCACGCTCTAAATGGACGATCTCATTTTTTTTTTAAATGGACGCTTTTTTTTAGTTTTAAACCTCTCATATTTAATGTAGCATTTTGTGTTTTAAAATAAAGTACAATCCTCTAAAGTGCTATCGTGTATGTTTCGTATAATTAGTGGTGGCATGCCCGCACCAATTTTATAGGGTAACTATGCAACATTTTTTTTACAATGTTATGTGAAAAATATTCGGTAGCTGACAAACTGAAATAAAAAGTTACAAATAATGTATCTTTTACATAATTATATAATCACAACAGAAAAAAAGATTAATAATAAGACAGAAAAAGTAATACTAAATTTTTAATTCAGACTAAACAAAGAAACTTTTGTTAAAATTTTTATGATTATTGTTGGATTATCATAGAACAGAAAATATAAATAAGGAAAGTCAGGAGAAAAAATAAAAATTAACTACTTGAAATAAGTTTTAAAGAACATTTTCAAACGAGGCATTCCACACTTTACACAAACAATGTCCACTGTGTTTAATTCTGTCAGGATAAGGGTACCAGCATATCTGTAATTCTACTGCCACATGTTTTATAAAAAACTAGAAATAAATCCGGAATAGAGACTATTATATTTACAACCTTTTACAATCCCATTAAGTGTTTCCTGTATAATTCTGTTCATTCTGATTTTGAAAACAAGATTTTTTTTAAAAAAATAACATCTTGAAACGTTAAATGAGCTTTAGAAATTGCGGGTTAGGAGTGGAAATAATTAACCTTGATATTATCAAAAGTTTTTTTTTAAATCTAGAAACTGTTAATGAAAATACATTTAAATTAAAAGTGCTATCAGATTTCAGAATTCAAAATTCCTATGTTTTGTTTATATATATATATATATATTTTTTTTTCCTCCAATAAATTAAAAAAAAATTTCTAAACTATCTCAGAAATACCAAGCAGGAACAAGTGTAATTAAATACAAATTGATATTACGGATTTTAAAAGATTGCCATGTTAGTACTACATTTTTTTTATCTAACATGACAAAGAATTAGTTGTTAAACAAATAAATGCATATAAACACATGCCACTAATAAAATCTCTGTATCATACTAAAACACAAATAAGCATAAAAGTCAAACATAAAATGTTAATAGGCTACAATAAATGTTAAAATGTTAGCCATTTTAAGTTATTGAAAAGGTTTCATAAGATTGGTATAATGATGATTATTCATAGAGCCCGAAATCACGTAGTTTGTAAGAAAAAAAATTGTGAAACTATTTATTTTGTATCTGTATAATATTTTTACTTACCTCACGCTTTAGATTTTGATGTCTTACTTATGTATGAACCAAAGGCGTGATACATTAGTGGAATATATTTTCATTTAAATGAAATATTGCATGCGTAATGTATTCCCTCGAGATTGTATGTTGAAGATTCCTTTGAGATTTTAGAACATTACGCATGACACAGCATATATTAAACAGAAATGCATTAAAACATTGAATATGATTTATAAATGGATTTATATGCAACTGTGGAGATCACAATCTGATTTTTAGGGCTCTCAGATTAACTTTTTGTTATAAATTTGCATCATTTTTTTTAGTAGTTTATTTCTTTTACATCCTTATTTTTACATGCATTTTTAACCTTGTAGTTTTTGGCAAAGTGAATGTAAAAGATTTTTCTTTTCAAAAAGCAATGATAGAATTTAAAAATTAGTCGTCTGAGGTATTCGTGATACATAGAATATAGACACAATTTCTTTTCATAAAGATTATAAAGCATGAAGTTTAAAAATATAATATTTTATGTACAGTTTGAACTTTTATGTTATATTGCTACTTTAACAATCATATTAAAAATGGATGTTTGCATGAAAGGCTTCATACTGAATGGATAATCCTTTTAACACGATAAAAATGTTAAATCTTAACGAAAAAATGTGCTTCGTATACATAAAGCTATATCATTTAATATTATGAAAAGTTTTTATCTATTTCTCATTAGTTTCGCCATTTAGTTTTCGCCGCGAACTGATATATCCATTCGCTAAGATGTATGTTTTACAGCAATAGAGACATTAATTAAATTGATCTAAAAATACGCATTCAGTAGCCTCCTGCTTAACCAATTTAAACGCAAACGAGGGTAAGCCGATTAAAACAAAAAATAGTTAAAGCAGAGAAGTAAAAAATAATAATAAAACAAGTAAGTAACTGCTTAATTCATATATACATATAAATAGATGGATAGATAGGTACATAGATAGATAGATAATTATACTGATGGGCTTTCTCCCCTGTGAACTACGTTTTCCGTACCCTATTCAGACTCTTCAGTCTTTCAAAATATGTTAATGCACGCTGATTGAAAAGAATTACCCCGCTTCAGACGACTAAATGGTATTGTCACGAAATGTGCAGATTTTCCGAACTCGGGCTCACGTATTTTAATATTTAGTTCGGTCATTTTTTCTCCCAGTCATTGCCACTATAGCTGACGGCTGTTTTGGATTTTCATAAATAATGTCAGTTACACGTTTGAAAAACATCCTGAGTAAAATAGTTATGATAAAATGTCGTTGCCTGATCTCTTTAATGAATTTAAGGAAAACTTCCTTTCTGTTCGATGCTAAGAAAATTTGTCTGCTTGTGAATAACATTCAGAATCACGAAATTAAATGACAGCTTTCTCTTTTCATTATTTTAATACACCTTTATGCATGTCTTCATACTATTTTTTAATGTAAGTTTTTCATAGCAAGTGTCCTGCTGAAATTTCGTTTTAGTTCAAACACAAAAACGAACGTTACTTTTTTTTATCATAATAGTATAGATTTACAACAGAACAAATCACTGGATATTTTATTCGTGTATTGCAGATAAAAATTAAAAAATATTTTTAGCGCTTCTAAAATTCTAAGGATATTTTATGTAAATGATTCAAGTGCAATAAATAATGAATTGAGTTTCTCATAGTTTAAAAATTGTCTTTAAAATATCAGAATATATTGATAATCATCAAATCAATTTCTTTACAGAGTTTAATTTTAGTTGTATATTGGCATTTTTCTTTTTCGTTGAATTTTCAAACAACGGATCTTATTGATAAATTGATTTTCCATTGACGCGTATGAAATTCGTTATTCACCAGAAAGAATAAATTGAAAAAAAAGTGTGTACTCCGCTAGGATTTATTTAAACTTTTCTTGTTATTATTCTAAAGGAAATATCTTTACTTTAATAAATATCATGGAGGTAGTATACCCGTTTAACGAAAATGATAACACTAGAAAATGCAATGCGAAATTAATCATGAAATTAAAAGAAGCTCCCATTTTAATATACAAAAATTTTATAAAATAAAAAGTTGAACATAGAAATATACGAATGATATTAGGAGAAAACGTACTGTCGAGCACAGCTCCGGCTTCCCTGCAACAATCACACTTTTGTAAACACAATAGCGTCAAAAATATTTATCGCAGTCATACAAATAATGAACTGGAGTTCGGTAGTGCCAAAATCTTGTCGGGAATTAAAAATTAGAAACATTCGTCAATCTGAACAGCCTAAAATGTTGGCTTTTATTTTTCCCATAGAGATAACATTGTAAATTTAAGGTGACAGTCAACGTTATTTTTTTTTTAATTTCATCATACCAATATGAAATTTTGTGCACATATACATTTTACCAAAAGCATATAGAACACCTTCAAACAATTTTCCAAACTTATTAAAATTTTTAGAAATTTTTTTATTTGTAAACGAAATTTCAAAATGCTTGATGTGTTTTAATTTTTGAGATATTTTCTTTCTTTTGCATTTTTATCACTTAAAACTCTATTATAAAAAAGATCTTTTTAAAATCTCTAAAATAGTTAATATTTTACAGATTTGTTTCTAAATTCCATATTTCATCAAAATTTTCCCTTTTAAATAGTAAAAAATCAAATTTCACAACCATAATGATGACGAATTTTAAAAAACTTACATAAATTCTTTCTAAACAATATCAGGATACTTCCTTATCAATTTAATAAATATTGTTAAAAAATTACGTCGCAAGAAGCATTTCAAAAAACTAAAAACGCTGAAAAAATAGTTTTGAGAAAAAGAGATTTAAAATACATAAATACACTCACCTTTATTATTTACTTCTTAAAACCTTCATAAATGATATTTTAATAAGAAAAAAACTGTTTTGGTACTATTATGCTACAGAAATAGACCTTTTTTGCGACGATTTTTCGATAGACGATTTTGCTCAAATAAAGGTCCACTATCCTCTTAAATCTCCTATTGTTTAAAGAAAGGAAAAACAACGTTTGTTTTTCTTTACTGATGCCATTTTTTGATAAAAAATTAAAATAAACGTTTCTAAAATAAATTAACAGAAATTGGCGACACGAATTAAAAAACACACGTTTGCTCAAAAATCTATTACAATCCAGTACTTCTTCATGTCAGTGATAAATTAAGACGCTAGGTGAAATGGCGTAGGATCCAGAATGGCTTAATTAAATTAAAACGATGAATTTATTGAATGAGACTAACTAATTTCTTACGAATGACTAAAAGACATAAATTTCTGGGATTTTAATTTCACTCGTCGCGCCGGTACAGAGACTGTTAAAGCAACTAAAGCAACCAATGTTCACATGACTGACATACTTGATTTCAAGTTTAGAAATCTATGTATATAAATAACCTATTAATTGTAGACCATTAAATTCGGCGAATAAAACATGTTTAAAAAAACTAATTGACTAAATTTATAAAAAAAAAGATAATAATAAATAGAATAATTAATGGCTATCTCAACTCTTGAAACAATTTTTTTTCAAATTAAAATTTAATTTTAACTTTTCAAGTTTACAAAAAAACAAAACAAAACTTAATTTTTATGCGCCGTTACCAGTATTATGCAATAAAGATATGAAATTATGAATTATGAACGAATGAAATTATGAACATGAGTAATGGAATTCACGTAATAAATAGTCCGTTCATAAGTAATCGTTCGTTCATAATAAATTCGCTCATATTGAACTGATTAAATTATGAACATTTTGAATGAAATTAAAACATTTGCTGATTAACATGATCAAGAAATACTTCTTAAATCAAAATTAGCAACGATAAGAATATTAACAGGTCAGTTTAACATAACTATAAAGAAAGATAAGATTAAGATGTTCATACATATGGGCTTCAGAAGGGAGTTTTTATAGCAGCTGGATGTAGAATTATGTTACATAGCAATATCTGGACGCAGTGAGGATTAGTAAACGATGGATTGAGTACTGTAAAAGATATCGTCTATGACCCAACATTTCAGCTGGACTATTTCTAACAGAACTATTTTTCTTATGAAATGCATTTGTATATATTGGAAAGAAGAAAATGCCTTGTGCTTACGAAGCCAAGTATCTTTAACTGTTGCATACCCTCCCACAAATCCCAAATTTTCAGTTTGTTAGAAACTACTGTTGACATTGGACTAAAGAAGTTGTTAAGCAAAGAAACTTATCTAAATTTTAGTTTTTCGTTCAGATGAAGGTTTCATTGAAGCACATTTCACTTGGGATAGGTTTGACCAACTTAGAAGGATGCGAGTACTTACTGAAAGATTAGAATTTAAATTTCATCTAGATCAAGTGGCCTCTGAATTAAACTGAATTACAGACTTAGCCATTGTTTTTTCAAACTTACTTTCATATTATTAAACAATAATCATGAAAATAAAACACTTTTGTTATTTAAAATATTATTTTATAAATTTATGCGACTCCCTGCACCCACATTTCTCCTTGACGGATGCTAGTAATAAAAAATGAAACTTACTTGCACTGCCAATAAATTTTGATTAGTTGTTAAAAATAGATAATTACGAAAAATATTAAAGGTACTTATATATTATAGCAGATTATAAGTATAATTAATACAATAAACATAACTGGAATGAAAAATTAGCCGGAAGCTGGATTAACAGTGTACGAGGTTGTTGACAGGTTCGATTCCTGAACCCGATTGATTTTTCACTCAAGATGGACGTCTGAGTGATATCATATCTAGGATAGAGAAGTAACTTTTTTAACACTTTACAAAAAAGTAAAAACGTTTATTTGATTTCGGTCTATCTGTCCGTCTTTTTGCATTCTAACTTCCGTATATATACTCCGATTGCCTTGATGTCTTTTAATTACTTTAATTTTCGTAACCGGTTAAAACTGGTTTTGAAATTGAAACTATCATAATATTGAAAAAATTAACCATCGAAAGAGTAAAAACTAGATCGATTGTACACAGTCTTCAGCTATCCTACCCAAAAATATTATGGGAAAATATTAACATTTGAGGGAAATATTTAAATATAATGCCACGATAAACTTAACATTATCATCATGGCTTCTTCAGATAATCGAGTGGCCTCTTAGTAGAATTTTTGAAAGACTCAATACATACAAAAATTACAGAGTGGTATTCTAACATGTTTTTACTTGTATTCACAGAAATAAAACACTTTTTATTTAGAAGTAGTAAAGACCGTTCTAGCAGATGAATTCATTATCCTATGTTCATATTTTACTTACCCATCATACGTAGTATAGGGTAGGTCTTGCAATCGTTTTGAAAATCGAGATTTTTTTGTCGGATTTACACGTATCAGATACTTGAGATTCCGAAAAAAATATTATTTTTTTTCGCCCTTCTGTCTGTCTTTCTGTGTGTGTCTGTAAACGCTTTATCTCCCGAACTGATTGAGATAGAAATTTGTATGGGCTTAGTATGTAAAATGGAACAAATCCTGTTTAATATCAGTAACTTCGATTATCCAGAGCTATTTTTCGGACTCTCGAAAAATTCGTTCTGGTGAAGGTGTATTAAATTTTTTTAATTTTTTATTTTAAGGAATAGACATCAAAGGCAATAAAATTTCCCCAAAAAAATGCATATAACGATGTCGATCAAATAGTTAGTTGAAAATATATTTGTAATTATGTTTTTCACATTCTTCGATTTTTCATGACCCTGTATTTTATTCCAATTTCAATTCGAAGATAGATTTTCATTGAAAAAGAGACGCTTAATCCAAAGCAGTAAACTTTTAGTTAATATGATTATTATTTTTTGGAGTTATATGGATGTTTCTTTTAGGCAATTCAGTACTACGTGAGTAACGGCGCGTTATATAAGTTGTCAAAATGGGTTTATGAGCAATTCCTTAATAGAGCATTGCTATGTATATTAAAAACATTTAAATATACATTTAAATCCTGTCTTGGAATTGCTATGAATTTTATAAAAAGTTTCCGCATGTTTTATTTTCATATGTTATAATCTGCATTACGGTGGATGACTAGTTTTAATTTCAAAATAAATTATTTTTAAATGTTAACATTTTCCTATTTGTTACTATGTTACAAAAATTAATCTATACATTAAAACTCTATATGATCTTTTCAATAATGATAGGCAGATTTGCTTCATATTAGTTAAAGAAAAATTTAACATGCTAACCATTTGAGGGACAAAGCAGTTCGGTTCATAAAATGCTGAAATGTTTGAATGACACCAGAATTTAAAAACAAATTCATTTCAAAAAAAAAATATACATATATATATATATATATATATATATATATATATATATAATATATATTTGCTCTTGATAAAATTAAAATTTAATTGCAAAATTCTGGTGTCAATGTGGCATTTTGCAATTAAAATTAAGTGGGATATATTTTATCCCTCCTCCCTTCAAGGGGTTAATGTAGTTTTTATCTAAAATAAACAAAAATATTTTGAATTTTTTTATTATCATATAATGTATATTAAAATAGTTAAAATTTCTTTAAAATATAGGTACAGAAAAAAAAGCTTATAAATAAGTTCAATTTGAAAAACAAAATCGAAATATTTTACAGTTTAAGCATATAATTATGTATACACTAGATTTACAACGTTTAAAAATAACATTTTTTTTTAAAGTTAACTACTATAATTGATTCAACTTACTTTAAAATATTTTATTTTGTGAAAACATTGCGTTTATAGTAATTATTCTAAAATATTTTTTTCAAAAAGGAAGTAGTAGCGAACAATCAAAATCATTATTTGTATTTTCATTTTTAGTCATATTTTGATATAGAGAAACATTTATAACAAATCTTTTTTATTTTAAATACTTTAAAACATACTTGAAAAGTACTTTGAAATAATTTATTCTCGCTTTTCTCCAGGCTATACTATTTAATTTGAATAGTCTTTTGTAACGAGGTATTTTATAGAAGTACTCTAATTGCCATTCTTTAATAGCTAAAAGAATCTTCAACTGATAAGATTCAAAGTAGAGTATTGTTGTTCAAAACGGGAAATGACTTTCAAGAATAGTTTATTGCTAAGTATCTAAATAATTATATCAATCTTATCAAAATAAATCTGGAGTAAAGTTATAAGAAAAATCGATTTTAAAATTGCTGTTTGCAATTTTTATCAATCAATAAACTTGATACTAAAATGTTCTTTTTTTTCAAAAAATTGTGTATATATGGACAATGAAGTCCCATACAAAAAGTAGAAAAAAAAAAACAATGAATTTTTGATAATCGAATTGGAGGTCCAAGCGAGATTATTGTTTTGTGACAGAACTATTCGGGAATAACCGAAATTACAGTCAATTATTCAGGAATGATTTTCAGAATCAACACTGAGTGCTTACAGAATAAGTTTTTCTTAATTTTTATTATATATTTTTATGATATTTATTTTATTTTAATGTATTTACAGCTGAATAATTCTTGTCACATAGCATACATAAAATTTTGCAATGGACTATTATTTTAATTAAAATATTTTTATTGTTGATTTAATATAATTTTAAATATTATTTGTTTCTTCTTTTATTGCTGTTTTTCTTCTAATTGTTGTACGCAAGTTTAATAGATTAAAAATTATTATGTATGTAACATAAATTAATGGATTAAATAAATCACGTGAAAAACGCGCTTATTTGTTTTTAATTCATCATATTAAATCATGTTTATCATTTATTTTGATACGAGAAGTGAAATATTGTTTTATTTATTAAATTCCTATTTATTTAAAATACTAGGTATTCCTTACATTTATGCTAAGCTTTGAAATATTTTCTTTTTCACGTTGTAAATAAATATTGGAATAATAAATAACATCATGTTGCAAACGAAATCCTCTGTGCGATCTGCGATCACATTTACCTATCATCACACTAGTTTAAACTAGAAAATAAATATGAATGCTTGTTTTCCATTCAAAATTATTTCATATTTATCCATGTGGTTCCAATTGAAAATAATAAAAAAAATAATAATCATAATTATATTGATTTATCCAGGCATAACATTTAATCATTAAACGTAAAAATATTAAATGAATACTAAATTTCACAACTTAAACTTTCAAAAGTGCAAGGAATTCAAAAACGTTTATTATTCTATTAAGCTGTTAAACAAAAGTCTAAAAGCAATTGTCTATCTATTTGTGTATAATAAATGGGTTACAAATATATATATATATATATATATATATATATATATATATATATAATGACATTAATTTCCTATAACAAAACTGAAATACATCTATAAATAATGTTTTAAGTCAAAACCACAAAAAAGTGTTAGATAGAATAAGTAAATAAAACCGAATATACTTTATTACATTTGATAGAAGCTAAATGTGTATTCGATGAACCTAGAATGTAACATCTGTTGCGCTATATACTGGAATATGATTTCTTCAAAAAGTTTGTCATTGGGAAATAATATGTAACCTTTATTAATAATTAAATTGTCTCAGACGCTTCACAACAGATGGTAAACTGACAAAACAACCACCTAAACGAATATATGAACCGATTTCCCAAACCTGAAAATAATGCATAGCTCCCTGCATATTCGAGATCTTTAATTAAGTAATTTCAGAATGGAATTATTGCTATACGGATATGTATGATTGCATCTCGATAAATTCATTTTCCGCTTTTGCTTCAACAAAATGAATTTCATGATTTCCGCTAACGTTATTTCGTTTGAACAATTTTGAGTATATGTCTACAGAAGTAAATGCTTTATAAGATGGTGAGATGTTACTGTAAGACATTGAATAATGTTGTACGCCATTTTTCAAATAACGTGTAATTAAACTCATTTGTATTAAAATATGACAATTTATGCTAAAGTAAGAAATTTCATGCGTTTTGTTAAAATCAAGATGTTACATTAACAAATTGTCTAATTAGAAAAGTTAGTATAATTTACATTAGGAAATAAGTAAATAAAAATTTAATAAGATTTGTAAAGAATATTTTTAACATTCTAAGTATTTAGAAACTAATATTTCGTTCTCTAAGCTCCCTGTTTCTCTGTAATATAAGCAATATTTAAAATATCATAATTCTATAGATTTAATGAATTTTCAATAGCTTGGAAAATGATTAATAATTTTAAGAATTGTATTTATCTCTGTAATTAAGTTTTTTTTTATAATGTTGAATTAATAAAATTTTCTTAACATTACAAACAAAATTCTGAGAAAACAACATTAAAATTTTACCGTTTTGCAAGCCGCCCAGAGGATTTAAAGACAATTTCTCAAAACAGATTTCATACGAAATTTACATTGTTAAAAATCTCCATTAAACTGTCGAATCATTTAGTAGTTTTTATTCATTATGGTCACCTGACAATAAAGCTAAAGCGCTCTCATTGATTAGAAAGTACATAAATTACGATTGTACAACCGTTATTTATAAAAATGTTGGAATACTGGACAGTTTTATACAGTAATGTATACACTGTTAAAAATTTCGTGCTACTTTGAACCGAGATTTGGTGTTCGCAGCTATTACCAGCTGCCACCATAGGATGGTTCAATCGAAGCTCCAAATCTCGGAACGAGTTTAAACCATGCTATTTGAAAAAATGGTACTATGGTTCAACCGAAGTTCCAAATCTTGGAACAAGATTTCACCATCTTATGGTAGCAGCTACTAAGCACCAAATTTCGGTTCAAAGTAGCACAAAATTTTTAACAGTGTATTTTTTAAACATTGTGGTAAAAAATGACAATAATTATTTTTGTTTGATTATAACGACATTTAAATTAAACTTGCAATAAGTATACGGATTTCATAATACTACAATATTTTATGACATATTTCCATATAAACATTTATGTACTAAAATATACACATGATAAAGCTTTTGTGGTATAATAGAAAATAATTTTTAAAATATTTGAAAAGTTTGTTACAATTCACAGGAAAAAAATATCGTCGTAAAATCATAAGTGGAGGAGAGTGGATAATTTAAGCAATTGTAAATAAGACGAATTTTTAGAGGTTCTATGAAAAATGTACTACTATTTTTTAAAATTCACATTCAGGTATATTTTGGAAGAGGACGTAAAAATTTCTACAGCGTAATGAATTTTCTTGAAATTGTCGTCTCACATTATAAATATTTGTTAAAAAAATTAATTACCAATTTACAAGAAGTTTGGAACTAGTTGATGAAATTAACCCGAAATACAATATATTAAAGCTAATGATATGATTTGAAATTTTTAGGCCTTCAAAACCCATGTTTATGTTTGCACGTCATGGTAAACCAATAAATATTTAATAAATGACATTAGATTATTATTCGTATATTTTTATCGATAATGTACTGCAAAGACTTCATTTGCATGAATCATGTCTTTTTCATAAAAAATAATACCATAATTATAATGTAAATCAAAGTTAAAATATATAATGCCGATTGTGTGATATTTTATTCTGATTAAAAAAATTAAAATGTGATTTAATTCATATATATTTTCTTCATCATATTTTTATACAATCGTGTACGTTTATAATAAAATCATGTATAATCATATACAATGTGATACAGATAAAACTTAATTTCTAAACAATTTCGAAAAACAACATAATTTCTAAAAAAAATTACTGTAGTTTTCATATTTTTCTTAGATTTGTTTATTTGATTTATTAAGTTTATTTTTTTTTTCGTTTTGAATTCTACCAATGAATTCATTTTTTATTTAAACATTTTTCTTTTTCCCTTCAAAAAATTACTATCCTTCCATTTTCTTTTCAGCGCACTTAATTAAATATCGATAACTCATTATCAAGTAATTGCGGTTTCATTACATTTACCGACCATCTATCAACTAATTGAAAATCTTCAGTCTGTGCTTTTATTTGAAAATTTTTCCCAAATCATTTTCATTATGATTAGTTTTCCATGTTCACTGTCAAAATGATATATAGATGGCTTTCTATTTTTCATTAATAACTCTTTAAATTTAATTTTTAAAAAGCAAAATCAAAAATGTGGAAAACATGCTCTTATGTCAATTTAATAAATTTAATCGTATTTTATAAATGCAGCTAGAAAAAGTTAAGAAACTCAATTGGAAGCATGTTTCGATTTTAATGTTATATCTACAGCGCGATAAATAAAATAAATTGCGACAATAGAAAATGTAATTGAATATTGTGTATAAATAGTGTGTTTTTGTTGTGCTTTATAGAAACCATGCTGTTTTTTTTTACATAACGATGCAACTTTTAATCGTCTTTTTATTTACATCACGATAATTATAAGAATTATCTGGTGGTAATTATAAAATATATGACATTTTAATACTCATAATATAATACGTCATTTTTCAAATAACGTGATATTAAACTCATTATCATGAAATCTCGATTAAGTATTGATAAAGATTGTTCGCCAGTTGTAATAATAATTTTTTTTGGAAATTTTCATATTTTATTAACTATCGTAATGTATAACGTGATTAGTACTTTAAAACAGAAGCATCAGTAGCATTGTCCGAGCTTATAAACAAAAGGAAAGAATATACTTAGCATCTGATTCTACTTAACAGTTTTGCTAAATGGATGCCTCCAAATATCCGCTTTATGTTATATTAATGGAACCCGTGTCGCAAGGTGACGTCACTGCAACGTCGTTGTGAAGTCACATTGTGACTTTGTGACCATGGATTGTCGATGTGACGTCACGTGACGTCGATGTGAAGTCACAGTGACTAAAATGTGAAGTCGTTATGGCCGTTTTACAGCTCTTTTGTGACGTTTCACAAAGTGGTCTCAATGTGACAAATTTGTGAAAAATGTGTCATTTGTGACTAATTTGACATTAACATTGTGACGAAACTGTGACAAAAGCGACGATATTTAAATTGCCAGAAACATGTTTTTTAAAGTAAATAACATGTTTTGAAGCATATTTATAAATTTCTAAAGAATTTTAAGAAAGTCACATCTCAGTCACAATGTGACGTCACTGAGTGGTGGCATTTTGGTCACAGATGTGATATGACCAAAGTGACTCACAGTGACGTCATTGTGACGTCACTGTGACCATGCATGCTATTAGGGAAGTTTTCTTGTGTCAAGTTCTTCAAATTTATTTTTCATCGAAAGAAACATTTTAAATGCATGTTCTTTACAATCTTTATAGTGGCAATATTTGTACCTAATTATTAGTAAACGTTTATGGCTTCTTTTACAATAATAATTAAGTATTTCGAGTAACAGTTATCTGTAAAAACATTTATTTAAAATGAGAAAGAATTATGTTGATATAAGAGATAATTATCGAAATCAACTTAGTAATTTTAAGTTTGATTGAATATGAATGGAGTTAATTGACATAAGGAAAATTAAATGTAATTTTTAATAAATAAAATCTTATTTCGTTGATTAGGCACCTAAAAAGATGCTTCTTTATGAGACAGATTGTATAAAGTTGCTCATTTATATATACATTAAAAAATTTTTGTTTGGAGTTTAACTACATTTATAACTTCAAAATAGATTTTAAAAAAATCCAAAGTTTTTATCTTTAAATTTGTAATACCTGTATTTACAATTATACATCTGTACATTTATAAATTATACCAGGTATTGTAGTAGATTTAAAATAAGGTAGTTTTCTACGTTCATTTACTTAAAAAGTTTTTGAAAATACTTTAAAAAAATAGTCTATAAACATATAGTACTCTCTGTATATTTCAACAAATTTATTTATATTTTTTCAGTTAATAATATAGCATCGAAATGCTGTATTATTAACTGAAGAATTATAAATAAATTTGTTGAAATATACAGAGAATACTATATGTTTATAGACTATTTTTTAAAGTATTTTCAAAAACTTTTTAAGTAAATGAACGTAGAAAACTACCGCATTTTAAATCTACTATAACACCTGATATAATTGGTAAATATACAGAAGTATAATTACATTTATAACTTTAAGCTTCATTAATTTACATGTTTTATTAGTATAGAATAACAAAAAAAATTTAAATGATGTTTTTTTTCAGAGGACTAAAGAACTGCTGTTGTAATTATCCTTACTTGATTAGTTTGCATGAATGGTGTCAGAAGCCAGTCATTTTACTTATCTTGAAACTAACTTATAACAAACTTAAAACTGATTTAGAAAGAAAATACTTTCTTAAGAGTTATGGAGTGATGGTAGGAAGCTATTTTTCATTCCTTTACACTTGTTCCTTTGGATTTTGTTAGTTAAATAATGGCTGTTTAGGATTTGCCGTTTACTATTGTTTAAAATGTAAAGAACGGACGATTTTTTACCTATTTGTTTATTTCATATACGAGTTGTGTTAGTGCTAATCTCCGAAATTTCGTAAAAGTCTATTAATCCTAACTTGATTAATTCTAATTATAGAACAAAAATTTAAATGTTTTCACTTACTAGAGCAACACATATGTCTAATTATAACTTATAAAATCCATGGAACAAATGAATAATTAGCTGATATCTCTTTTTAAAAACATATATTTTGCGATACATGCATTTTTAAGTGATGAGTGATAATATAGGACTACATTTAATGACTGAATGATATTTCTAAATCTACCTAACTGATTAGAAATGAATCAGTATATTAGTAAATAATAATAAAAAAGGCCATTTAAAATTTCAGCATTTTGACGAAAAGTATTTAGAAATTATATAAAAATTTTAACAGTTATTCTTGAATAATATTATGACGCACAAATTGACAGTGTAATTAATTTTACTCAAGCATCAATATTATTATATGTACTTGTACATGTATGAGTACATGAGTTTTAAAAGTCTTCTTGTCCAAAATAAATGCGTTCTTTCTATCAATCTATTCTATTAGTAAACATGTATAAAAAAATCGCGTTTTTATTATGTATTTTTGCAATTTCAAAATTTTGATTTACAATGAAAATCAACGTATGTAACCAGATATTGCTCGCAATTTCCCAAAATTTCGTTTTCTTCATACAGCGATTTACTCACGTTCTCATAAGTATACACTGTAATAAAACGGACGATTTCATAGAAATTGTTCTGCTAATCAGTGCTGAAGTACTTTTTTTTCAACGGAAAAATACTCGTAAATTAAAAAAAAATTCCTTTTTTTACCACAGAATAGGAAAATTTTCTAGAAATTTTCTTTTATACAGTGATGTAACAACGATTTTATTGTTGTTTTCTGTTTTAAATATAGTCAATCGGATATTTTCATAATTTTTTTCATTTAATTATTTTTAATCTCGCTATGATATTTATGTATTACTAAAAATATTACAAGTTGACAATATAAATCATTTTACTCAAACATCAATATTATTATATTAACACGTATGAGTACATCAGTTTCAAAACTCTCCTTGTCCAAAATTAAAAAAAAAAATAATAGTGTTCTCTATCAATTTACTCTATAAGTGAACCTGTATCAAAACTCGTGTATTTATCATGTATTTTTTGGCATTGCAAAATTCTGATTTACAATGAAAATCAGCGTATGTAGTCAGATATTTCTCGCGATATCCCAAAATTTGGGTTTCTGAATAAAACCATTTTTAAGCTAACGTCCTTATAAGTATACACTGCAACAAAACGGACGACTTTATGCATATTGTACTGACAATCGGCACGCAAGCACAATCCACTTTTTTTCAACAGAATAAAACTTAAATTTAAAAAAATAATTTTTTACCCCAGAACAGGAAAAGTTTCTGGAAATTTTCTATTCTACAGTGATGTAACAACGAATTCATTATTTCTTTCTGTGTTAAAGATAGTCAATCCTATATTTTCATATATCTTTTCATTTAATTATCTTTAATCTCTCCCTGATATTTATGTATTACTAAAAATATGGCAAAATTTTAGTACGTAAATGTTATATTAACGAATTTTTCTTTTAATAAATTAATAAATTTCCATGTTAATGTATATTTTATTAAATATTTGAGAAATAATTAACTACGTTTCTGCATATATGTAATCTATATAATATTAAGCATTTTTGAAAGACGATTTTTATTTTAGGAAATAATTGTATGATAATGGCATATTTTCCTAAAATGATAATTCAATAAAAATTCATTAAAATGGAGAATTTAATTTCTTTATAATGAACATTTTTATGTAAAATATACTAATAATATTTATGTAATAGAAATTTGTTAATCATTTAATTTATTAAAATATTCATTCAAAAATTAATCTTTAATTTTAATGTTGAATGTATTAATATATGCGAGCTAGTAAGAAGAATCTTTTTTCAGAGACATGTTATGATCCAAATTTTATTTCTATTACATTCTTCATTTTAAAAAAGTGATGAGGAATATAGAGACATTTTTAATGAGGGTCTAGAAAATGTTTAAAAATATTACCTTATTCTTTGTTAAAATACTACCTTATGTTTTTATAACAATAGTTAAATTAAAAAAAATAGTTGCTGAATTTTAAATAATAAAAATTCCTTTAATATTTTATTGAAATTCTTAAATCAATTTAGGTATGTTTGAAAATATGTTATTTTATTCTCTGAGAATTGCAATGGTAGAATTTTTATTTTTAACAAATTCTTGAAAATAAAATTACATGCATAAAATAAACAAATATTCATATATACTTCATTCCGAACAACACATTTTCATCATTTGACAATATCTCATAGAGGTTACAAGCATTTTTCATTAATTAATTGTACGAATCACATTTGATGAAAAAATGAAACACAAATTACGCAGAAATACTTCGTTGGATGTTACACATTTTTATTTTATATCACAATATGAAAAATTCTCAAGACTTTTGTATCAATGAATTTTTAATTTTTGAACAACGTAATGATATTTTTAAAGGACAATATTTAAAGTATGCATTTAATTTTTGAGAATAAAATTTTAATTAAAGTGTGACAGATATTTTATACATATGACACATTTCTTAAAGTTAAAATTTTAATTTTTTACTGTGCATAAACATTAAATTAAAAATTCATTAATTAAATAGAATGCATTTTTTTCTATTCCTCTGGTATGTATTTTCTACTTTTAGTTTTTATTATTAATAGTATAAATAATTCTTGTTCCTGTAAGATTGGAAAGGGCTATTTATTACAATTATAATTGTTATTATTACAAACATTATAAACAAAAATAAAATTAACTTATTTTTTCAGAGATCGAGAAAATAATCGATAAGGACCAAAAACGATCTTGTGATGACAAAAGACGATTGACAAAAAGTACAAAATTAAGAGACTTACAAGTATTTTCATTTCATTCACGTTCAGAATGTCTTACAGGTGATTATTTGTTTGTCATTGGTGAACTATACCATCTATTTAGAGGACTTTTTTATAAAGTCTAATGTTATCCAAAACCATCTATAAGGTAAGTATATTCAGTGGCGTAGCAAGCGGAGGGGCGGAAAAGGCGGTCTGCCCTCTAAGGGATGACACCCTATCTCTTTTTATAAATTTATATATATAATCGTAAAATGTATAGAAAAAGATTTCTGAAATAAAAAATTCTAGCACACGACGCAAAAGAGTTAATTTTCTTTTGTTTGAGGTGTGAAAATTTTCTAAATAAGATATGCACCAGAGAACAAAAACCAACCTACTCAACAAATGGGTAGTGAAAGTGAACTTTAAAAGAAGGACTTATGAGCGTACACTAGTCACGCGGTAAAAGCCGAGCGCTAATGTAAAATCTATGGAGGCGTTCTTTTCGAATATCTCGCTCAAATTTTAATATTTTTGCATGATTGTTTTTGCACAAGATAGCTGAGGGCGATCCACAACCGGGCTAGTTTTTACTTTTTCGATTTATATATTTTTATATTACGATAGTTTCAATTTCAGAACCGGTTTAAATCGGTTCCGAAAGTTTAAGTAATTGTTTAAAGAAAATCTGAAACGAAAACTGAAAAAGTAAAAGCTAGGCCGCTTGTGGATCGCCCTCAGATGTCTTGTGCAAAAAAATCATGCAAAAATATTAAAATTTCAGCGAGATATTCGAAAAGAACAACCCCGTAGACTTTACATTAGCGCTCGGCTTTTACTGCGTGACTAGTGTGTGCTCTTATCTTCGTCATATTGACACCTCATTGACTTATGCGGATTATATGGGTTGAGTGATGATATAATCATGTGGTTTTTTTTATACAGATGGACAAAAGGTAAATAAGGAATGGTGTGGACATTTGTTGTAATAACGTAGAAATGTGATGGGAAAAATGACGGATGGGTCAGGGGGGGGGGGGGGGGGGTGACACACTGGTAAGTGGGGGTGACATCATTTACATGCGCCCCGTGTGTCACCCATTCTAGCTACGCTACTGAGTATATTCAACTATTTATTCTATGAGGCTTACAAATGAAGCTATGTTTAATCAAATTTTGGTCGAATTATAAATAATTCCTTGTGCTTTTTTAACGTACAGTTGATTAATTTAGAAATAAATCACTTCATTCTTCAGTAATTATTTCGTACATATTATTATTCGTTTGTTATTGGCGAATCATACTTTCTATTTACAGGACTTATTTTTTTTTATGAAATTTAATGTTATCCAAAAGCATCTGTAAGGTAATTATATTTATCACCTTATTCTTGGTGGCTTCCAAATCAAACTATGTTTAGTTGAATTTTGGCCGAATTATAAAGAATTGCTTGTGCTTTTTTTGACGTGTCTTAGCAATAAATCACTTCATTCTTCAGAATATTTTCTTACAAATGATCAGTGGCGCCAACTTATATGGGCCCGTGGGGCCCAAGTCCACCAAATAATTTTGAATCATAGCGTACAAAATTTTCGTTGTTCTAGTTCGCTGTTTATTATTTTATTATTATTTTTCTCCTTAAAATAAAATTTATTTTCCCAATGACCATGTGTCTTAATTCTCTGCCAAAAACCCATAAATACCAAATGACTGAAATGTTTCGTCTTCTTGTTTAACTTTCTTCTAATTCAATTTGTAGTCATGTCCGTGATATTATGACATTACAATAAATGTAAGTGCAGGGCCGTAGCTAAGGGGGCACTATGGGCGGCTCAGCCCCCCCCCCCTAAAATATTTTGTGCCGTCCCTAGAAAAGATTCCGAGGTCACTCAATGAATTTCAGTTCCGAAAATCCAAATGAAATTCTGTTCAACAATCTAATTTAGTCTTAAGACTCTTTCACAGTTTTGCAGAATTACTGAATTGTATCTAAAATAAGTGTTTCAACACTCTCTCATCCTATTTGTACATATGAAGCTAACATGATTTTTGATTTTGCCCCAATTATACACTCAAAATTTTCATTTATATTCTTTTAGCATAAAATGAAGTTATTACAGCAGCTTAATAAGAAACATAGTACCTACAATGTGAATATGCACTAGTTTATCTTTCTGCGTCAGAGAGAGAGAAAATAAATGTGAGCCCCCCTACATTCTCTTGATCCCCCCCCCCTACCCTATTGTTCACTTCTAGCTATGGCCCTGTGTAAGTGTCTTTATAAGGAAAAACTCATGATTATATAATTTAATAAAATTTCAACTTTATTAAAAGATGATAACTTGACTTAAAATCCACATCTTTCACAATCTTCCCACCCTGCAAAGAAAAGCAAACTGTTCACACCATTTTACGAAAATATTTTTGAACCCAAGCAATATTTTTGAGCCAACCCAATATTTTTCAAAAGTTGGCGCCATTGCAGATAATTATTCGTTTGTCAATGGTGAACTATACTTACTTTTTATTCAGAGGACTTTTTTTTTTTTTTATAAAATCTAATATTATCCAAAACCATCTGCGATATACATATATTCATCATTGCAGCGCAATTTTTTTACTTTTTGACGCTGCCAAATCAAACTAAGTTTAGTTGAATTTTGATCGAATTATAAAGAATTCCTTGAGCTTTTTTAACGTACAAATCATTGATTTAGAAATAAATCATTTCAATCTTCAGCAATCATTTCTTACAGATTATTAAATTAGAAATATGTTTCGTAACAGTCTTATTGCGTGAGAAATAATGCTCTTCTTTTATTTATTTTATAAATCTTATCAATATAAGAAGATAGGTAAGTAAGATTGACTTACCTTCATATTTTTTTTCTATCAGCGTAATCCACAATCAGAGTGTCCAGCAAATAACACCCTGATTTCAAATTTATATTTCTCAAAAACAAAAATCTATAGAACTATGCGGTAAACGATTTCTTTATTAGGTAAGCTGTAAAAATGTTATACTAAAGTTTCGAACGGTGAGTATTTTGAAAAGATTATGTTCTAATTGCAAAGAATGCTCGACTTGACGTTTTTCTTGATTTAGATTGCTTATAAAGAACGAGTTTTTCGGGGTACTTAGCCATATTTTTAGAACTAAATTTCTGAAATTCTAAAAATTTTGTTTCAAAAAACTTTAAAATATGGCGTTGTCCGCCCAAAATATCATTCAAACCAAGCAATTTAAAGCAAGAAAAATGTTAAGTCAAGCATTCTTTGTAATCAGAACATAATCTTTTCAAAATATCCACCCTTCGAAACTTCTGTATAACATTTTTACAGCTTTCCTAATAATCAAACCGATTACCGCATAATTCTATCGATATTTGTTTTTGAGAAATTTAAATTTGAAATCAGGGTGTTATTTGCTGGACACCCTGTATATGTCTCTACTTATGTATTCGATTGTAGATATTTTCTATAATGTAAGGTTTTCATTTACACGAATACAAATAACAAATAACACCATTTAAAAAAAAATAAATGTAAACTGAGACTCATAAGCGAAGCTCGCATAAAAATCCCCTATCTCCATGACTACAAATTCATATATGTATAATATACAAGAAAAACATCATTATTAATATCAAAAGCAAAAAATTATTCGCTAAATGTTTATACGATACAAAACAGCTTATTTTATTCAATTGCAGTTTTAAATTGTTGTTTTGATGAAAATTAGATAGCCCTCTATTCATTAATATCATTAAAATGTTCACTTATGGCTTGTAGATTATAATTAAATAAACAAGTGATGAATTGTTCATGTAATTTATTTCACTTTTGATCGTATATTTTATTGTTCAATATCATTAATTCTATCTTCATTGCTATTTAAAATTAAGTTGACAGATGAAAGCAATTTACAAGCTTGATTTATTTATGTTTAGTCGCGTTATCGCAGATTATGAACTGTGCTTTGATCACAGAAAAAACTAGTTGAATGTGCCTATCCCAAAACTTTCTTCTATCTCATACGTATATTTTAATATTTAAAAAAAATAGTTACTCATTTTAATGCTTTAATAATTTTAATTCAATACCATACCAACTTTGATTTTCAACTTAAATTTCTGCTTCAATAATTAATCGAAGTAAAAACGAATTTCCGTCTTTGCACGAGCCGATGGACAATAGAATGATAGGCAGAATTTTTTTTCAAATTCAGGGAGGACCTAATTTCCTTACCAAAAAATAATCATATACAAAAAATTTAGTTCAGCTCTAGAACTAACTTCATACACTTTTAGGTGGTGCAATATTGAAAATGGCATAAAATTCGCTATTGCAGCGCCCCCTTCAGGCGGATTTTTTTTAGATTCAGGGCGATCCAACTAGCCATAGCCATACACTTACACAAAAAATTTCTTTCAATTCGATGCATAACTTCATGTACTTTTGGTCGGTACAATATTGAAAATTGCACAAAAATCGCGATTGCAGCGCCCCCTTCCGGCGGATTATTTTCAAATTCAGGGAGGACCAACTAGCCATAGTCATACACATACACAAAAAATTTGGTTCAATTCGATGCATAACTTCATATACTTTTGGTCGGTACAATATTGAAAATGGCACAAAAGTTGCTATTGCAGCGCCCCCTTCCGGCGGAATATTTCAAAACTGAAGGAGGACCCACTTGCCACAGCCAAAAACATTCACAAAAAATTTGGTTCAATTCTATGCATCAGTTCATACAATTTTTGATGGTAGAATGGCGACATACACACAGACACAGGGACACACGGACAGACGGACAGACAGACAGACATTTTGTAAAAACATGTTTTTTGGAATCTCTGACCCCTAAAACGTGTAAATCCGTCGAAAACCGGAAGTCGAAAAAAATTTCGATTACAATACTTTCTTCTATTGAAGATAGAAGAAAGTAATAATCTAAGGTCAAACCGACTAATTCAAAAACTCCATGTTTTTTTAGTCTAAAATGTATAATTTATTTATTATATTGAAATTTTAGACTTAAAAAAACTTCTTTTCCAAATGGATGTTGTAATTCGTTAAATTTTAATTATTACATTTCTTTGTTTTTTCATAGGTTAAAACACAAAGAAATATAAATAAACAATTTTTTCCTGTTCATTATTTTACCTTTTCATCATTCTGAAACCATTCAGCGTGGAGTCACTCTTACTATGATATTTAACAGAAGCATAACATTGAACAGGATATTAAGGTTACCATAGTGTAGATTAATTAATTACATTCATTACATACATTTAATGAGGAACCCGAAAGATCACGTAATCTATCTCATCCGTAATTATGGAAACAATTGTTTTCAATGAAAACCGAAGCTGGATATTATGTTGAAATTAATACAACATATTAACTCCTGTCTAACTACAGATTGCAATATTTCATTATAAATGGAAGATAATAAATCTGTTATAAACGTTAATTATTTCGCTACATTTTCTTGTTATGATTTTAAATACAATTTTAGAAATATAATTTATGAATAAAATCCAAACAGTCAGTTCGAAAAAAATATTTGCAACTCATTATTCAATTGTGCTGTTATTGCCCAAAATAAGTAGACACAAATAAATAAGAAATTTGTTTCTTTAACCTTTTCGCGGCGGAAGCCTTTATCAAAATTTTTATATATTTGTCACCGGTATTTAAAAACAGAGATTTGTGCCTAATTAAATCGAGAAAATGCTCCAATTTAAAAAGGCAAATTTTACAGTAAAATTTTTCCTGGTAGAGATAAACATGGATACTTAAGCCTTTTTGAGGAACGTACACGTCTCGCTCGTCCTCAAGGGGTTTATTGCATGAAAGTAAAAAGAAAGAAGAATGAATATTAATGGTATTCAGGTATTGAGATAATGTCGTGTACTTGTGTTATAATAAATTTAAGATCTTGAAATAATTTAGTTTTCTTCATCCCTTCATGGTATTCCTTAAGAGCGTACACTAGTCACGCGGTAAAAGCCGAACGCTAATGTAATGTCTATGGGGGCGTTCTTTTCAAATATCTCGTTCAAATTTTAATATTTTTACATGATTCTTTTTACATAGGATAGTTGAAGACGATCCACAACCGGCCTAGTTTTTACTTTTTCGATTTTGGTTATATATTTTTTATAATATGATAGTTTCAGTTTCAGACCCGGTTTAAACCGGTTTTGAAAATTAAAGTAATTTTTTTAAAAAGATCTAAAGCCAAAATTGAAAAAATAAAAACTAGGCGTGTGAATCGTCCTCAGCTATTTTATGCAAAAAAGTCATGCAAAAATATTAAAATTTGAATGAGATATTTGAAAAGATTGCGTCCATAGACTTATCATTAGCGTTCGGCTATTACTGTGTGACTAGTGTGTGCTTTTAAGAACCCACAATAGTCACAGAAAAATTGCTCAAAAAGACCCGGATGACCATATAAAGTCTATGGGAGCGTTCTTTTCGAATATCTCGCTCAAATTTTATTATTTTTGCATGATTTTTTTGCACAAGATAGCTGAGGGCAATCCACAACCGGGCTAGTTTTTACTTTTTCGATTTTGGTTTTAGATTTTTTTTTAAAAATTACTTTAATTTTCAAAACCGGTTTAAACCGGTTCTGAAACTGAAACTATCATAATATAAAAAATATATAACCAAAATCGAAAAAGTAAAAACTAGCCCGGTTGTGGATCGTCCTGAACTATTTTATGCAAAAAAAAATCATGTCAAAATATTAAAATTTGAACGAGATATTAGAAAAGAAAGCTCCCATAGACTTTACATGGTCATCCGGGTCTTTTTGTGTACTTTTCCTGTGACTATTGTGGGCTCTTAATGCTAGGATTTGCTACAGCATAAAAAATGTTATTAATTTATTCTTACCTGTGAAAAGCCTGCTTTGACTATTTTTCTCCTCTACATCAATTTAAAACTTCCTTTGACATGTTTTAAACCTTTCTTTTTCCTTTCAATGATTTTTCTGCACTAAGGAGATCTTAAAATATTTATTACAATCACAACTACAACATTTAATTATTCAGTCAAAAAGCATTTAAAAACATATTACCCGGTATAGAGTAAAATTAGTGATATAGTTAACGATATTAGGCATTATTATGAATTCGTATCTGATGTATATTTATGTCAACGAAAACGAATTTCAAATTTATAATGGAATATCTTTCTGTTTGATATAAAAAAATATACTTAATTCTTTATGTTTGCATACTACTTTCTTTTACTCAGACCTTGTCCTTTTAGCCCTTTTCTTCATTTTCTCCTTCTAAATTTAGTAACTCCCATTCGAAAATTCACATGGGATCTTATATGTGTTATTCCTTGTGATGTAGCTGTAGAACTGATTATTACATTAATAAATACGACATCTGTTTTTTTAATCAAAAGCATACACAGATAGACAACAAGATTCGGTCTCCATGATGTTCCATCTCTTTTTATACCAGGTGGTTGTCATAAAATTTTATGTTATAGTTATGTGAAATTACTGGCTCATGATATTTGCTGTATGCTATGTAAAAGGTAGGATTATTTCATGAAATATGTAACGATTCTTTTTCAATATATATAAAATATTGAAAGCTATTTTATTTTAAGAAAAGATTTAGAGCGGGCGGCGGCGACACAAATGACTGTATCATGGAGTTACGGGATGAAATCATGATGTAGGACAAGATTATTAGGTGTAGATTAAGGAATGACTGGTTTGCTCCAGTATTTCTTAGTACGACATGAGCTACAGCGGGCACCAACTCATCATTTTGACGTCACTATCACATCATCGAGTTACGAGATGAAATTGGTGCCAATTTAAAGGTAAAATAAAGTTTTTTAAGAATATTTTAGTTTGCTTGCGCATATCCTGATAGAAACCTTAGGCAGACAAAAATTTATAAAAAAAAAATAAAAAGAAGCTATAATGTACAATTCAAAACCTATAAAAATATTTTACATTACATTGCAATATACATTAATTGACCATGGACTTTTAAGATGAATTAATGGTTTAGGAAAAGCTTATTAACAGTGAGCGAGAAACCGACAAACTCTACATAACCTGGTACAAAACGAAGTGAAAGGGGCGTCAAATCTCTATTTTGACAGTTATGTCACTTCAGCGAGTTAGGGCTTGATATTTTAGACACTTTTGAGATACAGACTAGCACAATACGAATATTTCAGTCTACCTTGTTTTCTTTACAGTAGGGTAACATCCCCAGTAATTGTTACATTAAGACTTTGTCTTTATACTTACTTCTTTTTTCATTACCAAGAAATAAATTATTTACTTGCAAATATTTTAAAATCAAAGAGCGCATATCTGTGCATCTATTTTGCCCACTAAAAGCAAAAATATTTGAAAAATTATTTTTATAAAAATATATTTATAAAAAGTTGCTGTAATCACCAGTAATTGGCACATTTGAATTACATTCAAAGTATACATTGGATTATTACACAAATTGGATCAAATTATACATTGGACATTATACATTAGATTACATTCAAATTACTGTTTAAAAAAATATATAAACAAAGCAATGACCAGAAATTCGCAAAATTCTAAAATCCGCACAACCTTTGGTCCCAAGCTGTGCAGATTTGAGAGAGTCTACTGTATTGTCATCTAGTAACATAAATCAAAGCTATAATCTTTAAAGTAAATGAGCATATAACTGGTATATGGTCATGCATTTTTAAAAGACTAGATATAAATCTTATTTTAGGACATTTTTGTAGGATGTGCCAATCACAGGTGCATGCCAATTACTGGGGATGTTACCCTATATTAAATTTCTATAGTACAAAATAAGAAATTATGAGAATATTTCAATGTAATGGATATATCACTATTTTCTATGCTGAAGCTATTTGTGAAACAGTATATCGAAAAATAATGTAACTATATAACAAAAAAATATTCTACTCTTACCAGCAACTTAGGTCAAACAATTATATTATATTTAGCACCTGTGATTAATTTTTAAATGCCAAATGAAAAAAAAATCTAAATTTTGTGAATGGATTATTCAATACAACTAATTTTGTTATTGGACGCAATAAAATAGATTATTTTTTAATTTTATTGTAAAAAAAAATCATGAAATGAAAAAAAAATGAAGAAACATTTTTTTTTATCATTGAAAATAGCTGTTGCATTTATTCAGTTATTTACTTCTTATTTTTTTTAACAACCTAACACCTTACACATTTTTGTTGATTTATATATATATATATATATATATATATATATATATATATATATATATATATATATATATGTCTGACAAAAGAGCTTCCAGCTATCATTATACTTTTTTATAAAAAATTAATAAAAAAAATATTGAAGAAATAATGAATAAAATTTTTAATGCTATATATGTAATGAAACGATCTGTTTAATGTTATCGGAAAAGAAATAATTTTTGACATATCAGCAAATTTCAAGATCACTTTCTAACATTTGCACATTGATTTAATTGCGCATCATGGCTATTAAACCCAGCTGTTCGAAATATTCAATGTTAAAATATTTTATGTAATAATTTGATACTTTCAACGTTGTGACACCAAATTATTAAATGATTTTTAAAAACTTTATCAATGTTATCCTTAAAATACCATTAAGATTTCATTTTAAAAATTTACAAAAAGTTTAACTTTTCGAAAATTAATTGATGAACCCATTTAGCAACATAAATTTAATTTCTGACTTACAAATAACACTGTTAAATCACGTCTCATTGGTATGTAAAGCATGTTAAAACATATTAATTCATAAATTCCGTTTAAAGTTCCAGTAGAGTAAATTCTGCCTAAGACGAATCAATGTCGACAGAGTGAATTTACCGTCATAGACAATATCAACTTTCGACAAAGAACATGTTATATTCCTTATCCATTCGGCGAGAATTAAAAAAAAACGAGATAGACAGGTATCCGTCTTGCACAAACTCGTCCGTAGACAGAGCACTCTTTTTAGGTGCGTTCGTAATTATATAAATACGTTGCACCTAAAGTTGTCGTTCAGTCCTTCCGCCTGTCCTTCAGTCTGTCCGTCCGTCCTCTGTCCGCATATAACAACATCAAAACTACGAAACCAAATCGTTTGAAATTTAAAATGCAAAATTATTTAAAAAAATTTTCGAGTCATTTCAAATTTTATGAAAATTGGATGCATAGATCAAATACAGGAATAATCAAAATTATTCCGTTAGATTACGGTCAATACTTCAATAGGCAAAAAAGTTTCAAGTGCATTTTAATGGTGTTACACTTATTCGAACATAATAAAAATTGACATTCATCTATGAAATATATACTATAATATACATTTTGCCCAATCTGTGGTGCAAAGAACATTTTTTATTGATTTACAAAACAACACAAAAGTATTCCAGTATATAATGATATAGGGAGAATATTGTTCGGTGCGCGTTTTAATTGTAATTAACTATTTAACATATTACGAGATTATACGTTGCTGAGGAATACTAAAAGTTATTTACTGTACAAAAGAAAATACATAGTATTTACACGGACACACAAATGATTTTGGGTACTATACTGTATTAGAAGTTCTGTCTACTATAACATCAAGATCTGAATATTTTTAAAACTTCGTTGTCCTACGAATGCATTTCATTTGCTATATTTCATGTGTAATTTTAATTTGTTATTTTTATTTATAAACAGTTTAAACTTACGAATCTGTGTTTTAAATGCAAATATGACAAAAGGAACACAAATTTCTATATGAATTACTAACATTACGTAAATTGCTTGTGTACAGTTACTTTTCAAAAAAAAAATATTTAAATTGGGAGTTTTTTGAATTTTGATACTTTTTAACCCGAGTGAAAAAAAAAAAAAACATATTAAATGTAATATCACATGAATTTAAATATCCATGCATATTTTTATGTAGTATATTCTAATGAATGTGGAATAGCAAATAGAAACAAAAATATTCATATTTTTAAAACGTTAAATAAAAAAATAGTGAGATAGCCCTTCTTACAAGATTTTTTTTATTATTATTTAAGTTTCAGTATTAAATATTCCTATCATCTATCACAGTATTATTCAAAATTGAATAGAAAGTTACAGTGGTACCACGTCCTTTTAAAACTGTGCATGTATAATATTTAATGTACAAAAGAAATATAACAGGAAATATTTAAAATATCTTGTAAGAATATAAATACATTGAAGTGATACTGAAAAAAATACTTTTACCATTATTCACATGAAAAAAAGCAAAAAAAAAACTAATACAATATCTATTCATAATTTTATTAAGTCTGTTTAAAATATATAATGAAAAAAATTATAGTAATTTGTTTACCTACATAATTCCTTAAAATAAATTTTTATCTAATTTATTAAATATTTGAAAATTAAAATAAAATTAATAAATAGATTAATATTAATATAGTTTCAGTATGAAAATTTATCTATGAAACTAGCTGCATATTATTTTATAAAATACTTTAAAAGTTAATAACAATTTAATTATGAATTTGGTAAGTTCTGTAAAATTATAATTTAAAGAAATGATTATTCATTGAGAATATCGACCCTCTGTTTACAACAGAGATAATTATGTATGCAAGTATCTTTCGAATACATAACTTAAAACATGAAATATGCGGTACATAAATTTATTAACTAAATTTAGTACTTCATATAGGTTGTATCACACAAAATATGCAAGCTTAATACATTAAAGAAAATTCTTAAATATGTTTTTAATGCATGTCAACTTAAAATGCCTTATACAAAAAATATAGTTATTAAGCATGATAAAATAGTATTATTTGCTTGGAATAATTTTGCAAATACGCGCTAATTAGCTACTCAATTTGTTACTAATTAGAAAGATCAGAATTCTTTACAATACATTAATAATGTTGTGTTTCAATAAATTAGCAATTTAAATAGTTTATTAATAATCTATTACAGATTATCACTGTACTTGAAGCATTTACTGCATAAATCATTGGATCGCACTTATAAATGTAAGTTTGTGGAAAATAAGATTTATACAAATATCAAATATTTATTTATTTTATTTAGATAATAAAAAACTGGCATAAGAAACAAAAGAAAAATAACTAACTAAATATTTTTTTATGTAAAGAATATGCACAACATAATAATTTTTCTAATTAGAGAAATCATTAAGACTTATTTTTTCCCCAGTATGTAATATAAAAATTACTTTTTTGTGCATTTTTTTGTACAATTTTAAGAATTTACATTTGTGTAAACTATAAAAGAAAGTTTGTTTTATGAGAAAGAAAATTAAACTTATTATAAATTAGTAGAGCACCAGAAAATAATTTCTTATAGGGATAAATCTTGTGTGTCAGGAGAATCTATATGAAAGATAATTTGTACTGAATTATGATCTGTAAAGTTGACAAGAATTAAGTTAAAATAAAAATACGCAATTAAGAAGAGTAATAAAAAATTAGATTTTGGATATTTTCTTTGTGGTTCCAATGTCTGTATGTTACATTGTATATATATTTATTTAAAGGTACCGAGTGTCCAGTAAATAACTGACCCATTTTAAAATTAAATAAGAAAAAAACGGTTTGAGATAAAAATGCGCGGTTTGCGGTATTGTTATTAGAATATCAATAAATTTTTAATACGCACTTCCTTCAAATAGTTCTAATTTCGGCCAAAAGATGGCGCTGGCGGCATCAGACTGTAGAAATACAGCCTGTTTTCTTGTTCTGAAGCTGATGATCTTTCCGGCTCATTTTTCCGAGTCGAATCTGAGTCGAAATGTTCAATCTACTCTCCACTCCCAGGCTGCAGAAATAGGATTTGTTGATTGAAACGAGATTTAAAATAACATTTAAGATTGAACTAGGTCTATTGTAACAACCTATGTCTATTGTAACCTCCTCAGACAAATATCAGGGGGAACTACAAAAACTAATTTTAAATTACTGTAAAACATCTCCAAAGGTGTGTCAATCTATGAATAAATATTTATGACAAGCAAACATTTGTTAAAGAAACTTAGAAATATTTTTAACAATTCTAGAAAAATTTAAATTAACTTAAAGGATGTTCTTTAGTGTTTCAAAATTCTCTTCGGAATATGTTATTTTAACCGCTTAACTGATACGCTTTTTTACGTACAATGAAAGAAAAATATGGGATAAACGCCGCTTTTTAAACCTAAAATAATCGTAATATTTAATTTAAATATTTCTTCTATTAAATAGTATGAAATTGCATTTAAAATTTTTAGTAGTGTCAGAAAGCTTTAAGTGATGTAAGAAGCACACTATTATTGCCTGTACGTTGTACGGGCAAATCAGTTAAAAATTTAAAACAATGGTATGCAAATAGCGTTGCCAAGTCTCCTGTCTAAGAAAACTTATAAATCGGCACATTAAAATTTTCTAAATCTTAATATAAAGGAATCCGTCTACAACAAATCTTCTCTTAAACATAAAAATTTATTGATCCCGAAGTAGAAAGAAACACACAAAACTACCTGCTAAGGCAAAAATCTGCCTAAAACAAAATATTATTAATTTTTCCGAAAACCGAATTCATCCCTACTTTATATTCATATTTTGTCATTTAACGTATCCAAAAATTTTATTACGAAAGTCATGAGAGATTTTAAGATGTCTTTTGCGCACACCTCGCCATCCCCCACCCACCCACGGCAGCAAACGTATCTACGCTAAAATGGACGGATATTTAAAAAGAAAAAAAGAAGACGTATCTTATTTTATAGCCTGTAAGTCATCCCTCTTCAAAACTTCATTACAAAAAGCATCATAGATCCTGAAATATATTTCGCCCCCCCCCCCCCGATAGAGGAGGGAAATATGTAATCTCGTTCTTTTCCCCCGGTATGAGGGAAAGATCGAGAAAAAAAAACATTCTGAAAATATCTCCTGTATCTGATTTCAAATAAGAAATATTATAAAAAATATGATTTTTTATCTTTTTAAAATTATGTATAAAAAAATACCAATGTTCAATTTATTTTTCAATATTTATATTTATAAAATTGAACTAAAATACGTAGACATTCAGTTTTATCTAAAATATCTATGGCCTCACCAGTAGGCGATAGGTTCTGACGTCTCAACTGGCGTTTAAATCAGCATTGTAATAACCTCTTCTATTAACAGTGTAGATGAAGCAAATCCCTAAAAATTTAAACATGACATTGTGCTAAGAAAATCAATTTCATGTTCATTGCTTTTTTTACTGTTATTCGGTATTGCATTACACAAATATAGCTTCAAAAGTTGTAATCTAGGCTTGTAAAACCGATTCGTATTTCAACTCATCGAATCCAACAGGAAAAATATAGAATCGGGAGATAGTAAATGAAAGAAAGGATCGGGACAGTGAATACTGCGTTGGCATCTGAAATGTTTTCAACAGCTTTTGTCTCATGCCATATTTAAAAAAAGAACAAAACTAGAACAAAAGGAAACGAAACTTTATTTCAGTAAAAAGTTTCCGTAAAAATGTTTTGCCATAAAATTGCATATAGATATTTTGTTTTGGTTTAATTTATTATGTAGACGTGGGATATAGGTCAGAAAGGGGTCTGATGCCCTGTGTGGGGGTCTTTCTAAGGGCACCTAACCCGTATTTACACAAGAAAATCTAAGGTTCGAAGAAAACCACGGAAAACTCCGAACGGTTTTGCCGACAGACGCGATTGGGTTCGAACCCAGCACCACCCACCCTACTTCAATTTTATAAATATTAATATTGAAAAATAAATTGAACATTGGTATTTTTTCTACATAATTTAAAAAAGATAATAAATCATGTTTACGCAAATATATTTTTATATTTTTATATTTGCCCGTACAACGTACCGGCAATAATAGTGTGCTTCTTCCATCACTTAAAGCTTTCTGACACTACTAAAAATTTTAAATGCAATTTCATACTATTTAATAGAAGAAATATTTAAATTAAATATTACGATTATTTTAGGTTTAAAAAAGTGGCGTTTATCCCATATTTTCCTTTCACTGTACGTAAAAAAGCGTATCAGTTAAGCGGTTAAAATAACATATTCCGAAGAGAATTTTGAAACACTAAAGAACATCCTTTAAATTAATTTAAAATTTTCTAGAATTGTTAAAAATATTTCTAAGTTTCTTTAACAAATGTTTGCTTGTCATAAATATTTATTCATAGATTGACACACCTTTGGAGTTGTTTTACAGTAATTTTAAACTAGTTTTTGTAGTTCCCCCTGATATTTGTCTAAGAAGGTTACAATAGACATAGGTTGTTACAATAGACCTAGTTCAATCTTAAATGTTATTTTAAATCTCGTTTCAATCAACAAATCCTATTTCTGCAGTCTGGGAGTGGAGAGTCGATTCAACATTACGACTCAGATTCGACTCGGAAAAATGAGCCGGAAAGATCATCAGCTTCAGAACAAGAAAATAGGCTGTATTTCTACAGTCTGATGCCGCCAGCGCCATCTTTTGGCCGAAATTAGAACTATTTGAAGGAAGTGCGTATTAAAGATTTATTGATATTCTAATAACAATACCGCAAACCGCGCATTTTTATCTGAAACCGTTTTTTTGTTATTTAATTTTAAAATGGGTCAGTTATTTACTGGACACCCGGTATGTGTGTATAAATAATGTTGTGTGTGTGTATGCTTGTGTGTCCTTGCTTTGACAAATACAGACGTAAAACTGCCTTCTTCAAATAACACTAGTTTACAAAATTAAACTTTTTGTCTGTTGCCGCGAATTCTGTGGTTTATATAGTTCACTTATGACTTGTTTTTGTCAAATCTAACCGAAAAATAATTTGAGCAGCTCGAGTTACTTTGTTTTTTATGTTTATCCTTTAAGCATATATATTAATCGATAACAGGCCTATTTTACTATGTTAAGATTAGTTTCTAAAGTTTTTGCGTCATGAGTAGTTCAAGGAGACGTTGTTTAAACAATCCAGATCATTTTTGCTATATATGCGGAGAATATGTGTTTAATAATTGTAGAAAAGTTACATCAGAGTTGGTGAAAAATACCTATTTTGAGTATTTTGGGATGCTCTTGCATAAAAATAAAAAGTCTTAGGTTACCAATTGTATTTGTAAGTCGTGTGTGGAATATTTAAGATTATGGAAAAGTGGTAAAAGAAGTACCTTTAAATTTAATGAACACCGACTATTTGGCGAAAACCACGAAATCATCTCGAAGACTGTTATTTTTGTAGCGTGAAGCTAAACGGTTGAAACACAAAAAAAAAGAGCTAAATGGCAGTACCCAAGTGCTAGTTGTGTTTAATGTCCAATTACCTGATTCTTCAGAGCCTAAAAACATTCTGAACCATTAGAACAAGACATTGAAGGACCAAGCTCATCACAAAACGATGCTGATTTTGAAGGTATGTCAAATGAGCCAAAATGCTTTTCCCAAAATGACCTAGATGATCTTGTAAGAGAATTGAATCTTTCTAAAACAAGCTTCAGAATTGTTAACATCAAGACTAAAAGAAAAAAATGCTTTCCTCAGATACTAAAATAAGATTTTCGGCAATAAAAAGATCTGAAAATTATATTGAACTTGTAGAAGACTTTCTGCTACAACTAAAAAATATGGGGTGCAATATGAGCATAAAACTCAACTTCCTCCATAATCACATGGACAGGTTTCTGGAAAATTTAGGAGATATGAGAGAAGAGCAGGGAGAGTGTATGCATCAGGACTTACGCGTCATGGAAGAGCGCTATCAGGGTTTCTGGGATACGAATATGATGTCTGGCTATTGTTGGTCTCTGATACGTCATTTTCCAAAACCTACACATCGGAGAAGAGCTTTAAAACGAAGTTTTTTAGACAACAATGATTAATTATTTTTTAGTAAAGTTTTTCTTAGTAAATACATATTTTTCTGTTTAATACCTACATAGCTGAAACTCAGAAACAAGAGCTGATTAAAATATTCTAATTATATTTTTGAAAATAGCATATCATGTGTAGTCAGCAACAACTAAAATTCTTTCGGCAACAGATGTACTGTAAACTAGTGTAATAGAGCTCTGAAAATTCAGTCGTCACTTCAGCATCTTCGACCAATATAAACAAACATTTCTTTATCGCGGTTGCACCGAAAAAACGCTATAATCGGAAAAAAAACTCGTATTATTATGCTGCTCTGGCTTGGAAATCCTGATTTACAATGAAAATCAGTGGACGCAGTGAGAAGTATTTCGAGAGTTTATGGACTCGCGTCCTCATAACATCCATTATATGGCCATTAATGAGCGAAGTTTTGTTAAATAACTAGAAAAAACATCAGAAATTGTTATGGAACTCTAGGTATGTAAACAAAATAGATAGGTCATACATTTGTGTGAAGTTTTTTTCCTGAAATCTCATAGAGGACCGTCAATAAATTGAAAAAGAACAAAGATTCTTTGGATAGCCCTGTAAAAACAATATAGGGAAAGATTTCAAACTGCAGATTATGATTAAGTTTTGAATAAGACTTGAAGGAATAAACTGTTTTCCTTCTTATGAGGATGCGATGTATGCTTTTATAGAAAATAAGGTTTGGGTAAAAACAGTCCCAAATTTTGCCATGTTTTTTGCTTATAATTTCCCGTGTCCTTACAAAAAAAAAAATAATAATAATAAAAAATAAATAAATAAAAAAAAACAGAAAATGTTACAAACAACATTGTACATAATAACCTGTAATCAAAGTTTAGAAAAATAAATAAATTAAAATGATGAAAGAGAGCAGATTTACTAAATAATGTTTCACTGCGCACGCGTGAACGCATGCGCATGCATCATTTTCTAAATGTTGATGAATGCGTGATTTTGCAATGTTGATGCATGCGTATTGATGCAATTTGATGCATGCGTGAACGCATGCATCAAATATAATTTACATAATGTTTTAGCTAAAATTATAGAGCAAAATTCTGAGAAAATCACAAAATTATAGCTTGAAAATTCTAAAAATTATCCACGATAGAATAAGTTTAAAATCCGCTGTTCCAAAAAAGAAAGTTAAGGTGTGGGACTATATATAAATATAGTAGTACCTGCAATATTTTGTATGTATATTGACACTAATTAATCGATATATGGGTAAATAAAAGAAAGTTGTTTAAATTTCTTGTTTAGATACAATAGCTAAATAAGTGTTTCCGTCATAACTTATAAAGAGTTTGTAAATTCAGATGTATTGATAGTCTCTTTAGTAAAGCAAAGTCTTTACATAGCTCTGAGAAAGTCTATAGATCTGATCCGCAATGGATCTCAAAGTCCACAGATTTCAATGTGTGAATATGTTCCGATGATAAGTCAGGTGATAAGCCCAATTTCTCTGAACTTTCAGACCCAAAACATGATGATGCTCTCCGCGTGCTCCAAAATTCATCTTCAATTTGTTTTCCTGGATAAATGCTGGTACATTTAGACATTTCAGGGAGACCATGACTTTGACCGTGGCTTCACGCACAAGCCTCGTTCCGATATATTTTCTCCATTCTCTTGCTGTCGGAGCATGTATTCATCTTCTTCTACACTGTTAAAACTAATGGTGACATATTGCACCTTTTAGGGGTGAAAGGGTTGTCTCACTGGTGACACCCCTAAAGGATCCAGAATGACACCCTTAATCCAGAGTGTCCAATAATAAAAAAGTAAAAAATATACAAATCGACTTTTGGCCCTCGAAGGATTCGAACTCACAACGTCTGATTACAAGCTCAGCGTTCTACATTCCTTCATTCTACTTCTGTTTGTACCTTCATTCACTCATAGGCATAGATTTTACTTGCCGTCACAGAAAACAGAAAGACACACGTCACAGCGCATGCGCATGGTCCCAGTCACCCGATGAGGTGCCACATTGCTGCCAATACGAAATGCATGGCACGTTATTTAGCTCCAATCACCCAGTAAGAGACCTGTCGGCACTGCAACCACATATCCAACCCCTATGGTATCCTCGGGTTCCAAATGCCCCGGGTTCCAATAGATCTTAGGGCCTTTTCACCTTCGGGTCCCAAATGGCACCGGTTTGTCACCTTCACTTTTAACAGTGTATTATTTTCGGGACTCTAGTTTGTCTATGTGGTCGGTCGGAAGAGTAAATAGTTGCTTCCATAAGTTGAGAATAGACATTCCATTAGCGAACTTTAGAATTGTCTGTCGTTATAATTTGAACCTCGGAGATGGATATTGAATTATCGTTTCGCGTTTTGTCTACCGTTATTTTTGTGAAGTTATAAATAAAATGTGCGTAGATCACCAATACATTAACATCCCTACATGGGATATATTTATGTGAGAGTAATATGCGAGAATGAAGATCTTACAACAGAGATACGATACTTGGTGTTTTCGATCCGAATGTGTGGTGTAGGTTTAACATTAGTGATGTTTTGAAAAAGAGGAGAGTAATTAATTAGAAGAAATAAAAGAGGGAGATGATGCAAAATTTCCGTTTGAACTTGAAAAAAATAATTATTTGAGGCTATTTGTAGAGCAGATTATACTAATGCAATGGGTACTGGCGACCGTTGTGAAAAAATAAATTACTTTATCTGTAAAAATATCTCCCTTAGTATTCGAAATAAATGTAATAATAATATAAAATTTAGATAAGTTTTCATCAAAGGGGATTTTATAAATTTGGTAATAGTAGCACTAAAAAAAGCTACAGCTACTTATAAAATATATTTACATGAATTGTTAGATTAATTGGAAAAAAAAAAAAAAAGATGTTAGTGGAAATATCAAAATTTTTATAAAAAGAATGTACATGCACTGTAATCTTATATATATATGGAAATGTTTTCATACATGCGAATATATCATAAAAAAGAAAAAAAAAAGATGAAAACTCCACTTGGGTAAATCTGATGAAAAAAATCATTAAAAAATATTTAGCTATATTTTAAATATCACCGATAAAAGTAATTAGTATGAAAAGTAAAACATATTACTTATTACTTATTATTAACATATTAATGATTTCTTGATTAATTATTAGTTACTATTTAGTAATCCTTTATATTAAGTAATTTTTAAACAGTTCACCAAATATTTTTATTGTTAAAACTCATATTACGTTTATGATAAAAAAAGAAAACTACTTTTTAAGTATTTTTGCTGTATTAAAATGTATTATCGATATCAATGATAATTCAATGAGTACAAGGAATTCTAAAAACGATTAACTGCATAGAGCTAAAACCATACACGGCAATCTCAGGCTTCTCCCTTTTTTAATGATTTTTCCTTTTACTTATTCACAGAAACACAGCGGAATTTTGCGAAAGAAATTGTCTGTAATGATCAGATTTACCCAATTAAAAAAAGTTAATGACAACAATATTCATTAGAACCATTGACATAAGAGATTTCGAGTTCATTAAAGTGCCACGAAAATTTACTTTTAGCGTTAAATCGATCATCGATTAAGGTTACTTTTAGGATTTTCTCGAACAAATTGGTTCACAATTTATTGAAGTAATTAGATAAAATTATAAAGGTGTCTGTTATACATTGATGATTGACTATCAATTAGTCTGGCAAAAGTTCTAGATAATTTTATTTTGTTTATTAAGTGATGATTATTTTCTAGATTATATTGCATCTTTACATTATATTTTAATTAGCTGCTAGTTTGAATTACATTACAGATAAATATAAGAGCCATAAACTTATAGCGAAACTTATTATTATTCATGTCATCAAAATATCCTGCATATCTCTTAAATAAGGTAGAACTTCAAATTAACGAAGCCCTTATTTAACAAAGTTTTCAAATTAACGACGTTTTTCCTTTACGAAATTGGCTTTTAGAATTCTATTTAAAAAGTTTCATAGAATCCTACAAAATTATGACCCGTTTTTCTATAAGCTTGTTTAAAAGCTATAGAAATTCTTGTAAAGTTTAATAGAAAGTATGTAGAAGAAAATTGTTTAATAAAATTTTAAAAGAAATTTCTACTCCACAGACATTGAACTTTCAAAGATCATAGTCCATTCGAATTTTTTTTTCTATCGAATCAAAATCTCCTCATAATTTTCATATAGTAAATCAACGATAGCTATTTTTTTATTTAGACTTTTAAAAGAATGTCTGAAATATTTATACATTAAGAGCTAGGATACATCTAGAATTTACTTATTTATGATATCTGTATCAAACAATCAAATTTCTATTTTATAAGCAATTACAAAAAAAAAAAAAAAAAAAAAAAAAAATCAGGTTATTTTGGAAGATTTGGAAGGATGGGGTACAGTAAGGGATTAACGATACATTTTTCAGAATTTCATGCTTAATATATTTTGCCACCATTTCTTTTTATTTAACGCCTGTATTTTACTTATTTTTCGCCAAATCGCTAATGTTTGTCAAAAGACAGCAAGGAACTTGAATGTGGATCTTTTTTCTTAACAAAGAATTTGATTTTTCGGCTGTGCTTTTCTACCGAAAGCAAATAATACATAAATAACTTAATTATCGAAAAGAAAAGGACATAATAAAAACAGGCATGAAGAATTTGTTCATTTTATGGGGCATTTTTTATTATAGAACGTCCTTTAAAAAATCTAGCTTAAATCACAAAAAAAGAGATCATTCGCAATATCTCTTAATACACATATTTAAATAAAAATTTGTAGAAAAGAGAAAAAATTGGGATTTTAGAAATTATGTTATCAAATGCTCAAATTAATTTTTAACTAAATACAAAATATAAGTAAAGATAAAGAAAAAGCAAGCAAAGTAAAAAATTAAATAATATTAAATATATAATTTAATTAAATATTTCATAATCTATATATTTTTTAATTCATAATATTTTCAGGATAAAAAAATTACTACTTTGCTGTGCTAAGATGTGTGATCCACATCAAAGATAATTGAATGAATATAAGGAATTCTAAAAACAATTAACTGTTTAAAACTAAAACCGTTCACGATAATCTAAAGCTTCTCACTTTTTAATTTTTTTATGATATTACTTTTACTTAATCAAACAAACACAGCGGAATTTTGCGAAAGAAATTGTCTGTAATCATCAGATTTACCCAATTAAAAAGAGTTAATGACAACAATATTCATTAGAACAATTGATATAAGAGATTTCGAGCTCATTAAATTGCCATGGAAATTTACTTTTAGCATTAAATCGATCCTCGATTAAGGTTACTTTTAGGATTTTCTCGAGAAAATTGGTTCACAATTTATTGAAGTAATTATGTAAAATTATAAAAGTGTGTGTTATGCACTGATGAATGACTGTCAATTAGTCTGGCAAAAGTTCTAGATACTTTTATTTTGATTATTAAATGACAATTATTTTCTAGATTAAATTCCATTCTTGGACATTACATTTTAATTAACAGATAGATTGAATTACATTACAGATAAATGAAAATGTCACAAAATTAGGAAACTTCTTATTGAGTAAATATCATTAAAGTATTACAAATATCATTTAAATATAGAAGAACATCAATTTAAAGAAGCCTTAATTTAGCGAAGTTTCCAAATTAACGACGTTTTCTGCTGAATCTTCACTTTGGACATAATTCAGGTACGAAAATGGCTTTTAGAATTCTAATAAAAAAGCTTCATAGAATCCTATACAATTATGGCCCTTTTTTCCATAAGCTTGTTTAAAAAACTTTAGAAATTTTTGTAGAAATGTTATAAAAATTACTGTAGAAGGAAATAGAATGTCCTTTGAAAAATTTAGCTTAAATCACAAAAAAGAGATAATTCCTAATATATCTTAATATGCCTATTTAAATAATAATTAATATAAAAGTGAAGAAACTGGGATATTTTAGCACTTTTTATTATCAGATGCCCAAATTAATTTTCAACTACAAACAAAACATAAGTAAAAATGAAGAAAAAATAGGCATAAAAAATAAAATAACATTAAATATAGAATTTAATTAAGCAATTCATCATCTACTTTTTTTAACTCATAATACTTTCATGAAAAAAATTACTACTTTGTTGTGCTAAAATATGTGATCCATATCAAAGATAATTGAATTAATATAAGGAACTCTAAAAGTAATCAAATGTATAAAATTAAAACCGTACACGGGAATCTCAAGCTTCTACTTTTTTTAATGTTTTTTTTTTTTTTTCTGGATGTTACCTTTTACTAATTCAAACAAACACAGCAAAATTTTACGAAAGAAATTGTCTGTAAGGATCAGATTTACCCAATTAAAAAAGAGTTAATGACAACAGTATTCATTAGAAACATTGACATAAGAGATTTCAAACTCATTAAAGTGCCATGAAAATTTACTTTTAGCGTTAAATCGATCATCGATTAAGGTTACTTTTAGGATTTTCTCGAGCAAATTGGCTCATACTTTATTGGAGTAATTAGATAAAATTATTAAGGTGTCTATTATGTACTGATGAATGACTGTCAATTAGTCAGGCAAAAGTTCTAGATACTTTTATGCTGATTATTAAGTGATAATTATTTTCTGGATTTTACTGCATCTTTGACAATATATTTAATTAACAGATAAATTGAATTAAATTACAAATAATTCAAAATATCACAAAATAAAGAAACTTATTATTATTTATTTCTTTAAAGTATTACAAGTATCTTTTTTTTTTAATAGTAGAATTTGAATTAATGAAGCCCCTATTTAAAAACGTTTTCTACTTAAAGAAATTTTTTGATGAACATTTACTTTGTACACCACTAATACGTAAATCCATACCCATATCACAAAAGAAATTCTATATAACAAATTTTATTCCACTTCCGTACTTTCACAGCATTGAAACAATGACATTGCTCTTCGAATAAATGTATAAATGTTCTACTGCGGATTGTATGAATATGGAATTATTTATTTTATTAATCATTTTATTACTCTTGGTGTTAAACAAAACATTTTTTCTACGCTAAGATAAGGACTTGTGACGGCTACTGTACCAAACAGGCAAACTGGCGCTGATAGTACAGGAGAGATTTTCATACAATAAACAAGATGAAATCGCTTGTGAAGTGTAGAAAATGTGGAGCGTTCGTACGATAACAAAGTTTTAAAAATATATTTAGATCTTGCTGTTATAAGACAGTATTTCAGATACAGTATAGTGGTCGAAATCTTTTTTGTGTTCGAGTAAATATACAGGAAGTGACTTTTAATAAACCTCAACAACGTATATCATATTCATAAAATGTAAAATAGTTTAATGCAATCAAAACACGGCCCAAACAATGTTTTACAGTATAGCATTACGTAATGGAACACTTTTGTGTGGCCCTGTAATTAAATAATAATTATTCTTTGCATTACAATACATATATATATATACTTCATAGGTTCATACCAATATTATTACATTCGAAATATTATTATATTATATTATTATTATTACAACATCATTAAAATGTACATCCGATTTTCATAACATTTAAAATGACTCGACAAAATTACGCTAAAATTATATATTTTAAATCTCGAGCGATTTGGTTGGGGAGCTTTTGCTTTGCTATATGTGGGTAGGCAGACAGACGGAAGGACGGACAGATAGACTGGCAGACTGTACGACGAATATAGGTGCTTGCTATTTATATAATTACGGACACACCTAAAATTATTCAGATTTTGATGTAATAGTACACAGTATTTCGGATACAGTATAGTAGCCAAAATCTTTTGTGTGTCCCTGTAAATACGATCTGCTTTCTTTTATACAGGAAATATCTTGTATATCTTCCTCACGAATGTATACCAATCTCATAAAATGTTAAATAATTAATTACTATTAGAACGCGCACCAAAAAATGTTCTCCCTATTCTATTATTTAATGGAATACTTTTGTGTGGCCTTGTAAATCTATTACAAATGTTCTTTGCACCACAGATTGTGCAGAATATATATTATATTATATACTTCATAGATGTATATCATTTTTATTATGTTTAAATGAGTGCAACACCATAAAAATGCATTTAAAACTTTTTTTCCCATTGCCTGTTATGTAACGTAATATTTTCGATTGTCCCAGTAACTACAGTTACTACGCATTTACATAATTACGAACGCACCTAAAAAGGGATTCCAATTTTAGAAAAACTCTACTGTTAAATATATTGGATAAGATGAACATTCTAGAACTCTGTACTATGTTTTATAAGATATTTTTACAAAGTAATATTACAGATTTTTTTAAGCTAAGCATCTGGAATACTGAAAAAAAGACTATAACATCTTTAAAATGCACTTGAAAATTTTTTTTCTCATGGACGCAATGTAACGGAAAACTTTTGACTGTCCTTGTAATTGAACGACTTTCATAAAATTTTAAATGACTCAACAAAATTCTGCATTATTTATATATTTAACATTTCAGATCTGGTTGGTTAATTTTAGCTATGTTATTATGCTGACGGATGGAGTAGATTACCACTATAAGTGCTACGCATTTAATTACAAACGCACTTAAAAAGGAACTCCCTTAAAAAGTCCGCCACAAAATAGCTCAAGTTGAGCTGAAATCCACACATCTCAGTGTTGAAAGGCAGCTTCTCAAAAAAAGAGTTGAAATAGCTCGAGTTTTAACCAATTTAAATGAAGTTGAGCTATTTAAATAACCAATTTAGATCAAGAAGATTGAATCGTTTGAAAAACAACTCTTTTATGATCGAAAAAATTACAGCTCTTTCATGAGAAGCCAAATCAGCTCTTTCGTTTTAAGAGTGAAGGGGACATACAAAATAGATTTTTTAAAGGTAATTTACAATGTGATTTTCTTTTAGAAAATTGAAAATATTTATGATAAAGATGGAAGTGTCTTTTTTATATCAAATGTAAGAGAGTTATGTTAAAAGACTGAATGATGTGGCTATTACATGTTTATGAGGATAAAAAAGTATCGCATATCTGTGGTCACCCTTTGTCTCAAACATGTAAAAACATGTTAAAGTAACATATAATACACATAATTCTTTATAGAATACATGCACATTTCATGCTACAAAGTTAGACATTTTAACTGACAAAAACAAACATCACTCTACCTAAAACAGAGGTAGAAATACAAATTTTCTTCCACTGCATACAGGGTGTCCACTCTCAACGGTGGCCAATAGCTAATTTCTAAACCGTTAGTCTTAGACATATAATTCCAATTGCAAAAATGCTTAAAAAGGTAAAGAATGGATTTTTAAGCAATTTAGTTAAAAAAAAAATACGAAAATTAAAATTTTATACGGTTCCCCGGTCCTATAAGTGATATTTAGTAAATTTTTACCACTATTCTGACAAATAACACGAAAAAAGTCGTCTGCGATTAAAACTGACCGAGTAATAGCTATTTAATGTTGAAGCATTTTTGTTGCAAAATAGTGGTCAGTCACAAATTTACTGGAAATAAAAATAAACGTCAGGTATAAAATTTAACATTAAATATTAAGAGTAAAGTAATTTTTACAATATTATTTTTAAATACATGTTGATGTTTGCATATTAAAGCAAACTATACTGCTTATACTAAAATGATAATTAAAAAAAACACAAATTTTGTTTAATTAAATTATGAAAAGCAACAGTCACAAATTGTTACAAAATGATAACATTTAATATTTTTTAGAATATTTAACCTAACGAAATTTAGTGTAATCCTATAAAAAAAAAAAAAAAAAAAAAAAAAAAAAAAAAAATTACGCATCTAAAATAGCATTAATATTACATTGTCATTGGATATAAATAAATATGCGAATTGAACCTCGATCGAATATTTGGAAGTTAATTAAAATTTGAATAAAAATTTTGAACTAGGAAAATATACATGCGAAAATTTTAAGTGAAATAAAAGCTTATCAAAATAAGACACATTTTTAAAATAAATTCATGAAAAGAAGCAGTTTCATTTCCTTACAAAATAATATATATATATATGTAATAAAATAAAAAAAATTTTGCGCCATTTTTATTTTTGTTCTCTCTTAGCTTCAATTCTAAATTTGTGGAACATATTCCAATCTTAGTTTCGTAACTTGTAACAGCTAAAATTCTTTTTCTTACTTTAGTTATTAATAAATTATTTCTTGCTTCTCAAAAAGGCGGGAAGTATTTCGTAAGCTTTTTACTTTCTGGCATATTCCTGCGATTTTAATTTTATTTTTTATTTTTTAACATCGCGTGACAAGTGTTACTACGCGTTGTTAAAGGGCTTAGTGTTCCGAGGAAAAAATATAGTTCTTGCCAATAGACCGCCTATTACGGCCAATTAGAATTGATCATTTTGTCCGTTAGAGGCTCGAGTCCATCCTGATTGGATTTTTAAAATGATTGACGCGGAGTAGGAGGGCGCTAGTTTTGTCGTGAAAATGATTTTTTCATTTGGCTTTTCAGGAGAGTAGATTGCACCTTTTCTTTAAACTATCAAGACGCGCGTTTTATTTCTCCGCTGAATTAGAAATGTCATTTTTTCCGAGATTGTAGAACGCCGGAATGTTGCAGCTTAGTGAGCGAAGGCCGTAGTGATAGATGTGTGGAACGGTGATCTGTGGAGTAACTTAAGTTCGTGCTCTAAATAATAAAGAACTAAAACACTGATTTTCTTGCATTGTTATTGGAGAAACTCCTACGAGAACAAATCCATGGCTTATCCACTTACCAGAACGACTGCTCATCCCACTATTGAATCTTAGTGAATAGTAGTATTCTACAACCAACATGGTATTCTATTAGTGATTATACACTATTATAGAACATCGTCCTCGTTTTATTACATTTTAGCCGGCAGGATGAAAAATGAACCGGCGTAAAACTTTTGAGAATAAGCTGCATGCTCTTCATACACTTACAGTTGTTCCTACATTTTTCCTGGTATTGTTTTCATCTTAACATTTAATACAGAAAAAAAAATAACTATGATATCTTCCATCTAAATGGTATGTCCAAGACTGAAGATGGATGGGATCAGCTGCTGTGTGTTAATACTAATATTGTAATTTTGTTTCCTGCAATAAGACTCAATGTGTGTTACTAACAGTCAGAGTTTTTGAGATGTTAGCTGCACGCATCTTTAACCTCATCTGCGTCTACTTCCACCCATGTTACGACGAGATGGCCTGCATGGAAAAACATCTTCATGTGCATAAATGATAAACCTTTCAGCTGAAAAAAGATCGTCTTATAAAGTTTTGTTTGTAATTATGTGTGGTATCTACATCTACAAATATTTTAAATGTGAAATATACCTCGCATTCTAGTGAGAAACTTTTCAACTGAGAGATATGCAACCAAACTGTGAGATATGCAAAATAAAAATTACAAAAGATCACCTGCATGAAATCAATTCAACATCATTTTCTTTTATTTATTTATTTACTGTATTTTCTAGGTAAAAGTGCATAAATATTTTGATAAATTTTCATTTCATAATAAATGAACACCTGCTGTATGGTTGCGAAACTACGGTATATTCCATCAGTAATACAAGATAATTGAAATTTGCACCTGTGAGTCGTATCTACGAAGTGCTTTATTTTTTGTTTAGTTTAATAAAAAATTAGGTATTTGAACAAGGCCACATCGAACATGTCTGTAAGTTATTATTTTATTTGTTTATTGGCTAAGAAATTTTAATAATCATTTCTTTGTTTAAATTCTTGATTTTTTCTTTCTCTTTTATTACAGATATTAAAAAATAAATGTGTTCTTAATTTATAATTGAAATTTTATGCTCATAGAAATTTTATTTAGTTTTAAAGGTGTTATTTATTTATTTTTTTTTTTTAAATCGAAAGATGGATTAATTTGTTGTTAAAAAAATACTCTGTTGCAAAATTTATTTTCCATACGTAAAGAAAAGTATTTTTGTTTTTAAAATTATTTGTTATTTCCCATGTATGGAAACCCGATATTTATTATTTTATTACTTATTTATTTATTATTTATTTATTTTTATTATTATTTATTGAGGTATTTGAAGTATAGTAATTGAATTTTAATAATTGAAGTATAGCATTTAAATATTTTCCATATGAATTATCCTTCTTTCATGTTACTAAGGTCAGGATTAGTAAAAGAAGAAAAAATGTCAGAAAATAAACTTGATATTGTCCCTTTTGAATTTGGGTCGGGCATGGATATATTTAAATGGTTTAAACATTTTGATCGAGAATGTTCGGTAGAAAAGAAAGATAATGAGTGGAAACACCAAAATATTTCAAAATATTTAAAGGGGGAAGCGCTAAAAACTTATATAAATGATTGTTTGGATTGTGCTACTTATGAAGAAATTGTCGAGATTTTAAGTGAAAAATTCATTCAAGTTAGAGTTCCAAAATTTTCTGAATTTACTTCCTTAAAGTTAAATGATCTAAGTGATTTGGATTCTTATTTTAGAAAGAAAGTTGAGATTGGAAGGCAACTTCAGCTTGAGGAAAATTTAATTATACAGGGATTAATTGATGGCCTTCAGCCGGAGTATCAAAATTGTTTGATGGTTAACCCTCCTTCCAATACTCGTGAATGGTTTCGCATTGCTAAACAATTAGCAGCGATTCCAATTCATACCTCTAATAACGGCAATAGAAATTTTCAACAAACTAGACCAATGCACAATCCCAATCCTCAGCCCAGACATTGGACTCGACCTACTCCAAACAATCCATCCCAAAATTTTAATCCTAGGTTTTTCACTCCTAGAATGCCTGCAACTCATTATCAAAACAATTACCCTAGTCGTCCGTGCAGAGTATGTTTAAACAGAGGCATAGAAAATGCATTTCATTGGGAGAGGAGTTGTATATTTAACACAAATTCCTGTCAAGCTCAAACTCCTGCTCATATTCAACCACCCCCTACTAATAATGTCTGACAATTATTTATCCCTGGATATGTGGGCAATAACAAAGTGTATTGTGTGGTGGATAGTGGATCAACTGTCTCAATTTTACCCCTCAAATTTGTTCGATATTTAAATGGTAATTTACATAATGTTACCCCTATTACTATCAGACAGGCACAAGGAACTCTTACAATTAATAAATCTTGTCGATTATGTATTAAATTTGGTAATATAAAGAGATATGTTAATTTTTTAGTAAGTCAACTTGATTTGGACTATGCTATTTTAGGTTTACCTGATTGTGCCAAATTTAAATTAAAAATTGATTGTGCAAAAAGCCAGGTGTTACAAGACAATATTTCGTTAAACCCATATGTCAACATATCCAGTGATAACTTAGAATTGCTTCATTTTGATATTATAAAAAATGATACTACTGTGCAACCCGATTATGGAAATACCATAACTCCTCAATCCTTGTCGCGAACTAATAATGATGATTATAATCTATTGGGGGATCTGAATGCTATTCAAAATAAAAATGTAAGGGAACTTTTAAGGGATTATTTAGATATTTTTGCAAAAAATAAATATGATGTAGGGAGAATTAATATTGAACCTCAGCGTATTTATCTTAAATCTGACCTACCAATATCTTTGAGGCCTTATCGTACATTCACTGCTGATGAAAAAGAAATATCTCAGCAAATCCAATCATTATTAGCTGCTGGGTTAATTAAAGAAAGTTATAGCCCGTACTCTTCTCCAGTTACGTTAGTAAATAAACGAGATGAAGGTAAAAAAACCCGAATGTGTGTTGACTACCGAAAATCAAATTCTATCATGAAAAATGACGCTGAACCTTTACCCCGAATAGATGAAATTTTAGACAAATTAAGTGGTGCCCAATATTTCTCTACACTAGATTTAGCCTCAGGCTATTGGCACATACCTATTCACCCAGCCGATTCCGAAAAGTTAGCCTTTACTACTAATTGTGGGCTCTGGGAATGGAATGTTCTCCCCTTTGGTGTAAAGGTAGGCCCCCCAATTTTCAACAGGACAATTAGAAGAATTCTTACAAAATATAAAATAGACTTTGCTTGTTATTATTTTGATGATATAATTATTTTTTCTAAATCAATAGATGAACATATACAGCATCTCATCCAAATTTTTGATTTACGCCGAATAGAAAATATTAAATTAAAATTATCTAAATGTACTTTTGCTCAAAAACAAATCAATTTTCTAGGGTATGAAATCCAAAATGGAACTTTAACTCCAGCTAATACTAATATAGAAACGATTAAAAAATTAAAACCTCCTACTAACACTAAAGAATTACAAAGATTTCTTGGTTCTATAAATGTGTATCATAAATTTATTGACAAATATGCTGAAATTAGACACCCCCTAAATAAATTACTTAAGAAAGATACTATTTGGGAATGGAATACTGAATGTCAAAACTCTTTTCAAAAATTAAAAGATGCCCTCATTGCTAAACCAATTTTAAAGATTTATGACCCAAAATTACCCCTACACATGTTTGTTGACGCTTCTCAGGTAGCGGTAGGTGCAGTTCTTAAACAACCCGACCATAATAACTTTTTACATCCAATTGCTTATTTTTCTAGAGGATTGAGAAGTTATGAGAAAAATTATTTCATTACCGAACTAGAGTGTCTTGCTATCATTGATACTTTAGATAAATTTTATCATTACTTTCACGGTGTACAATTTACCATCCATACTGATCATGCATCTCTTGTTTGGTTAAAAAATGTCAAACATTTAAGAGGTCCATTATTTAGGTGGTCATTGAAGTTAAGTATGTTCGATTACAAAATAGAGTACTTAAAGGGATCTACAAATGTCGAAGCCGACATGTTGTCCCGAAACCCTATTTCTCATTTTTGTAAGCCCCTTACTTTTCTTCTTGACGTTAAAGAGATTATTGAGATGCAAGAAAAAGAAAATGTGTGTGGATCAAATTATATTAATGACAATGGACTGATTATAGTTAAAAGAAAAGGTTTTCGTAAAGTGGTAGTTCCCATGTCCCTAAGAAAAAAATTGCTTAATGTTGCTCATGAACAGTTTGGTCACCCTGGTGTTCAAAAAATGCAAAATTTAATTTCTCCTAACTATTATTGGCCAGATATGACCCAAGACATTACTAACTTTGTTAAATACTGTGATATTTGCCAGAAAAATAAAAAACCTAGACAGAAAAAATTTGGCTTATTACATTTATAGACCACGCCACAAGATATGTTTGGGCATTTCCTTCCAAAAGTGTCACTACAGAAACTTATACAAATTGTCTGAAACAAATTTTCAATATCAAAATCCCTCAACAATTATTCTGTTTTAGTAAGATTTCAAGTGTACAGTCCCTTCAAAAAATACTTAGTGACAGGAATGCTGCTTTTACTTCTTCAAGATTCAAAAAATTCCTGCGAAATCATAATATTAAACAACGTTTGACCACTGCCCATCATCCACAAACGAATGGGAAATGTGAAAGAGTAAATCAGACAATAGTAACTAGATTAAAATGTAAAGTAAACTCCACTACCTCTAAAATTCCCTGGACTAAGCTTTTAACTGAGGTAATTAATGAATATAATAATACACCCCATTCTATTACCAAATTTCCACCTGCGTACTTACTTTTTGGCCAATTACCCTATGACTCCCCCTTACAACAAAATTATTATCCTCCTGTTCATGAAGCACTTAAAATTGCTAAAACAAGAACTGATGAATTTCATTTAAAAAATAAAAGATATTATGATAAAGATTATATCGAACCAAAATTTAAAATAGGAGATCTAGTTATCTATGAAGAATTTCAGTACCCTAATACTAGAAAGTTGTCACAAGTATTTAGTGGCCCTTATAAAATTCTTAACAAATTATCCGAAGTAAATTTTGAAATTGATAGGCAAAACCAGTTCAAAAGTTCAGAAATAGTACATGTATCTAAATTAAGGCCTTATTATTCCCCTGATAAATTTAAATTAAGTCATGAGCAACAACCCCCTAATCAACAACAACAAACTCAGGTAAAAACTGTAGCTTAAACTATATCTCTAGTTTATCATTTTATAATTTTTCTCTTAAACAGTAAATTTCTTTTCATATTTTAATTCAGATAATATCCTGTAATTCTCACAGAATGGCAATGATATCTCTTGACTGCAGCGAGAGTGTCACTTGTCTGGAAATTTTTATATTTGTTTATTTATGCCGGCGTAGACGAACAAAGTGGAAATTTCTTATTCTGTACTGAATTACTCTACTTAGAATATTTTTTTTTTCTCTTTCAACTGAACCTATTTGTAATATTAAATTTAATCTATCAATTAATAAATTAATTATTTGCCAAGTAACAAAATTTTTATCACTTTATTTTAATTTTTTTTCATTTCTTTCTCTCTTTCTTTGCTTCTGCATTCCAGTCCAAGTACATGTCAATTATAATATAATTTTGTATCTTTTTCTCTTTCCTTCTTGCATCTTGCAATGTTTTATCACACCGAGAGAATATTTATTGCGTAATTATTTGACATGAATTGACATTAATAATCTTGTCTTTTATTTTTTTTTATTTTTATTAATATTTCTTTTTAAGAATCTTAGTAGTTTAAAGGTCACCTGCATTCTCAAACATGAATAAAATTTTTATTTATCTTTATTTTATTTTAATTTATCATATTATATTTTAATTTTTTTTTTGTACATATTCCTACTTAATCCTGTACTCGGATTACCAGATTAAGTAAATGATTTCATAGTCGATTGCATTTTTTATTTTATTCCACTTCTCTCTATATTTCATCCCAAAAATATGAGATGAGATAAACGAGATTAAGTATTTAAAGAATGTCTTTTGTGATATTTATTATTACTTATTAAGAGATTTACTTATACCCATTATGAGATTTACTTACACTTATGATATTTATTATTATTGATATTTTTCCTTATTATGTTTCTTAATTATATTGTTTATTATTTACATTGTTAAATTTTATTATTACTATATTATAAAATGTGTTATTAATTAAAAATACAATTATAAAAGTATTTTCACAAAGATTCCAAAATGGAACTGTTATGAATGTTCAAGGACTTACTCACACAAAAACTGAACTAATATTATAATGTTAGCTGATGAATTTGGACAGTTAAATGAATTAGACATCCTTAAAATGAGGGAATGAACTATGCCATTCCAAATATGACTTTAAGAAGATTTTTGAAATAAACTTTTAAAAATTGATTTCTAGATTTGACATTGTTAAAAAAGAATTTAACGTTATTGTTTTTCATTTTTATGTTTCATTTTTATGTTATTACTATGGGTAATTGCTTATATTTTCAAATTACTTTTTGATGTGTACTTTAAACAAGATTATATCTTGTATTTGTATTGAAGCCTATTTTATTGTATTTGAATTTGAAGTTATTCCACGCATCACCTTGGTGTTTTTAAATTTGAATTCTATATAAAAAAGAGAAATTAATTTCAATTTTTTTTTATTCAGTATCTAATTATTATTACTTATATCAACAACTTCGTGAGCTAAGTCTGCATCATCTCCCTTTCTGTGAAATTGCAGGTCTCAGACCTACTTTTTCACCCGTCTTTCTGGGAGGGGGGATTTGTAATAAAATAAAAAAAATTTTGCGTCATTTTTATTTTTGTTCTCTCTTAGCTTCAATTCTAAATTTGTGGAACATATTCCAATCTTAGTTTCGTAACTTGTAACAGCTAAAATTCTTTTTCTTACTTTAGTTATTAATAAATTATTTCTTGCTTCTCAAAAAGGCGGGAAGTATTTCGTAAGCTTTTTACTTTCTGGCATATTCCTGCGATTTTAATTTTATTTTTTATTTTTTAACATCGCGTGACAAGTGTTACTACGCGTTGTTAAAGGGCTTAGTGTTCCGAGGAAAAAATATAGTTCTTGCCAATAGACCGCCTATTACGGCCAATTAGAATTGATCATTTTGTCCGTTAGAGGCTCGAGTCCATCCTGATTGGATTTTTAAAATGATTGACGCGGAGTAGGAGGGCGCTAGTTTTGTCGTGAAAATGATTTTTTCATTTGGCTTTTCAGGAGAGTAGAATGCACCTTTTCTTTAAACTATCAAGACGCGCGTTTTATTTCTCCGCTGAATTAGAAATGTCATTTTTTCCGAGATTGTAGAACGCCGGAATGTTGCAGCTTAGTGAGCGAAGGCCGTAGTGATAGATGTGTGGAACGGTGATCTGTGGAGTAACTTAAGTTCGTGCTCTAAATAATAAAGAACTAAAACACTGATTTTCTTGCATTGTTATTGGAGAAACTCCTACGAGAACAAATCCATGGCTTATCCACTTACCAGAACGACTGCTCATCCCACTATTGAATCTTAGTGAATAGTAGTATTCTACAACCAACATGGTATTCTATTAGTGATTATACACTATTATAGAACATCGTCCTCGTTTTATTACATATATATATATATATATATATATATATATATATATATATATATATATATATGCAACTGAGGATGTGAAAATCAAAACCCGCCTTTTCGCCCTATCACTCTATACCAATCTGCACAAATGCACACTACAATGTAAAAATTTGTAATGAAAACCAATGGACGCATTTAAAGGATTTTCGCGATCCCCCAAAATTTGATTTTCTCGATAAAGAGAATTTTGAAACTCACACCTTAAGTTATTTCAACCAATCTGGAAATTAATTAATTAAAGTAGCACTACTGTAAAACTTATACGGGGGCAACACCTTCAGTTGAAACGCTTTAAAATTGTTTCTTTACCTCATTTAAAATGTTTTTGTAATTGGAACTAAATGTCTGTGACAAATGGTTTAGGAAGTAGACATTGGACCGTTCAGGAAATGGACGCCCTTTATAATACTTTAAGCACTTAGTGTACGTTCCCTTAATGCTCAGTCCAATTCATCCGTTTTCAGCTACAAAAAAGTGGTTTAATTCTTGAAATTTAAAATTTCAAAACTTGGTCAATTTTAATGTTAGATAAATGGGACCTTTTTTCCCTTAATTGTTAGAGTAGTAAGAAATGTTTACTACACATCACTTATACACTGTAAAAAAAATCTGCAAAGGTACTAAAACTTTTCTAGGAAACTGGGATTCCAAGAACTTTTCCTGTAACGGTAACAGCAAAAATTCAAGTTTCAGAATCGATTACATGAATTTTTCCTGTTAGCGTTACATGAAAAGTTCTTGGAATCCCAGTTTCCTAGAAAATGTTTAGTACCTTCACAGATTTTTTTTTACAGTGTAGGACCGGAGGACCGTATAAAAAGTTAATTTTTGTAATTTTTAATAATATTTTTGACCTAACTCGCCTAACTTTATCTTTTTAAAAGCATTTTTGCAATTGGAAGTACTACATATCTATGACTAGCGGTTTAAAAACTAGCCATTGGCCACCGTTGAGAGTGGACACCCTGTATACTGTCCATGTAATTTCTTTAGGAAAGTTAATCAATGAAACGTCCTGGATATTTTTCTTTTGTATAAATGAAAGGTGTAGAAGGTTATCATTTTGTGAGATTTGGGTAATATTATGAAGCTAATTGGATTTCAGTTTAATAGGGAAATACGACAGAAAGCTAAGAACAATAATATTTTTATGACACGTTTTGTTTTTCAAATAATCTTTAAAACTTAATTTTTATGTAATTAAAGTTGATAATATTCTAGTAGTCCAAACATATTAACCTTCCATTGGGCGCGCCGTTGTAAAAAGTATAACGTTCACTTTCTTAAAAAAGAAAAAAAAATCAAGAACACTGTAAAAAAAAAATCTGTAAAGGTACTAAACATTTTCTAGGAAACTGGGATTCCAAGAACTTTTCATGTAACGATAACAGGAAAAATCCATGTAACCGATTCTAAAACTTGAGTTTTTGTCGTTACCGTTACAGGAAAAGTTCTTAGAATCCCAGTTTCCTAGATAAAGTATAGTACCTTTACAGATTTTTTTTTACAGTGCAGTAGAGGATGTTAATAACTATTTGTAATTTTTTATTGAATCTCTTTACCCACTTTCTGATAGTTTTTGTATTTCAGATAGCACAATTAGATGCAATTATCATTTCAATCTACTGATAGTGCATGAAATGCGCGATGTTTATCTGCAGACAGCCTTCAAAAAGCAAATTTTATGGTTGATATGTGAGGCAACTAATATAGATGAAATATAGGACTAATTCTGCACTGTAAAAAAATTCTGTAAAGGTACTAAACATTTTCTAGGAAACTGGGATTCCAAGAACTTTTCATGTAACGATAACAGAAAAAATTCATGTAACCGATTTTGAAACTTCAATTTTTGCTATTACCTTTACAGGAAAAGTTCTAGGAATCCCAGTTTCCTAGAAAATGTTTAGTGCATTTACAGAATTTTTTTTATAGTGTGTGAATTCGAAATTACTTAATTATTGTTTAGTTATTCATTATTAGTTTTTATTCTTTTTGATTGTAGTAGTAAGAAGCTTTTTATATATCTAATCTTCTGCTTTAATATGTTATAACAAAATAAGTGTTTTGCGATGTACATTATTATAAATTGTGATAAGAGATAACTTACATGCATTATATTATTTGCATACATTATTTGCATATATTATTTGCAAAATTAAAAAAAAGTAGCAACAATTTATTCTTTTTCGCCTGTTGTACTATTTACAACGCGCGCCCGCTCATGTGATGAAAATTTGCGCGCCCGGCGAAAGGTTAATAAAAGTTTTTTTTTCAAAAATAAGTATCAATTACCGATTTAATTTTTTGAAAATAATTGATTATTTTATTAACGGATTACAATTAAATAAATAAAAATAAGTAAACTAATTTTGTAACGTTACAAATAGAAAAAATTCTTAAAAAATATTCAAGTATTTTTCTTTATCAAGTTATAAAATGTCATTTAATGAGACAGGAAAATATTGTTTATTTTGTTTTCGGAACTTGTTCTTACCCTACATGTATATTTTTAAGAGGTTTTCTCTATTTCAATATCTCGTGAATTTGACATTAAATCATTTAATATTTTTCCTTCAATTTGAGTTATTTACGATAAAATTCAGTTGATTGGCTTAGATTGAATTTTTAATACAATCAAAGTGATTGGTAAAGTTATCGTACGAATTAAATCTTTAATTTGTATGATAACTTTGCCAATTAGTTTGATTGCGTTAAAAATGCAATTTATCTACGTACACGTCGTTCTATGGAATTGCTTTACCTGTGGTCTATTCAGTTGAGCTGTCTAAATGATAGACCAGATGTTATGACATACAAGGTTATCTGAATGAAAAATACTCACCGGTTGTCGTGCCCAGGTAGCTTAAACGGTAAAGCATTGGCCTTGTATGCCAAGTATCTGGATTCAATTCCCGGCCTTGGAAAATTTTCGCTCAGTAGGAAATATTTCATTCATGTGATTTGTTTAGCTTCGTTCTCAAAATCTAAATCCTTATCGTTTTTCTTAAATTCACGTATAACTTGAAAAGTAAATAAGCTCTAGGTTAAAACATATCCGATAATATAACAGCAAACACAACTTGAAATAAATGCACAGAATAATTAATGATTTTTTAACCTAACTCGTATGACGAACATCATGTTTAATATGTGTTAACGGAAATCAATTTATCGAAAAATCCAATTTTTTTCCAATTTTAATTGAAGCCTATTATGCGACATGAAAGAAAGTTGTATATAACAGTTATTTTGATTGGTTAAAACGAATTATTTGCTTTCGTGATATTTACACGCACACGCACAGACACAAGGCTAATATTTTTACTTGACTATAATAATTCCAATAACCTATGCACTTAATTATAAATAGCGCAATTTTATTTACAAAATTAGTATCATCTTAACCTTTTATATCCAGTTTTAGCAGGAGAGGGACTCGTAACCGATTATTTTTCTTCGTTACAAAGTTTTATTTGGCGTGTATGATATCCTTCTTTTAAAAGAATTTTTACAAAAACAAGAAAAATGACTTCATGAACTTTAGAGCCGTAGCGAATACACTATATTATAACAAAGAAACATTTTTATTCGGATAATCTACAAAGCGAAAAAGCTTTTGTTATATGATAGTTTAATATGAATAATATCACGATTATATGTTGATAACTACTAAAAAAGGATACGTTAAAAATTAATAATAAAATAAATATACAGATATATATTCAAGTTATATTATTCAGCCATACAAATCTCAAATTATTATAGCACGATAATAGAATATTCAAACCTGTTTTTGTCAGTACTGAATATGAAAGAGAGTTTCGAGAAATTAATCAACTTTAAGGTAAATTGCCCTATTAGCGTCCCCCAGTTACTTTTAGGCCAACCTACCAAATTTGGATTTTGTATATACTAACTATTCACACATATGGAACATGGATACATGTTGTACAAAAAAACTTTAATAATACGAAAAATTGTTTTTTCAAAAATATCTTAATGTAATAAAAAAATGTGCCAATTTCGTCCCCCTAAAAAAAAATCCAAAAAAGAAAAGGGCTGATTTATAACTAAATCAAAATTTATTTCAAAATAAATAATTAACTTGATTTACCTTAACGTAAAGTACAAAGAAATGTACTATTAATTCTAATTATAACAGGAAATATATGAAAGTACGAAGCTGCCTAATGTTTCCAGTTTAAATGTAGGGGAAAGTAATCGAATTCGGACCACTTCACACGATTTCTGTTGTAAATCACTGGAATTTTGGAATATTTGTAAAATAACATTACACGTGGTCAGTCTATCCATCTATAAACTAAATAAAGCTTTACAACAATTTCTTTTTAAAAATCTTATGTTTTACTTTAATTTGAAAAAAAAAAATGCCAAAAGAGGTACAAATTTAGCAACTGGATACCAATTATCTTAAATTGGACCAAACAATATTAGACTATTTTAATTTTTAAGAGTGCTATTTTAGTATATAATTTTATAAAAATGAAAGTTTGAGATAAAAGAAACAATAAATCAACACAAAAGTAAAGAAATATAATGAAATAAAATGTCTGAAAGTAAAAGCCACTCTTTTAAATGTAGTCAATATATAAATCAAATTTAATAAGTAATCAATAATTTGAAACATTGAAAAAAGTTACCAGTTATTTAAATGTTGTGTGAAATGTGATGCATGGCTTACACATGAATTGATTTTGTAATTTTTTTTTATTTCAAAGGACACAGCATGGGACCATGTAAGTCAATATGAATAGCAAGTCATTTCTGCTATTTTATTTTTCTTACAAATTTGGTAAAGACAATCATCGCTGTCTTGATTTTTCTTTATAGATGCCGAATTATTAGACATTTTATCATTAACTGACGTTTCCTTTAACAGATATCTTTAGTTCTTCCTTTCAACCATTTTCTATCCAATTATTCAAGTGAATGACGCCTTCTAAAAAAATGGTGTTCCAATTGCTTTTGTGCTTTGAAAGCTCTTTTTTTTTGTTGTTTTGTATTCCATTTTAAGATATACAGTCGAGTCTCAATATAACGAAATCCACCGTACCAGTAAAAAATTCGTTATTTAGAGAAATTCGATGTATAGAGAATGATTTATAAAATTGTATTTAATGTGTAAATATTGAACAAATATCATTTTTGATCTTTTTAATTAAAAATTTGAAATGTTTAAAAGTAAATATTAACCTAATATTTTATTTCTTAATTATTTAAGCCGTTTCAAAAAAGAGAACAGACATTTATTTGAAAGCTTAATGAAAATCAAATAAGGAAGACTTGCATTAATTTCGGACGAAGAAATCTGTAATTTTTTGTTATTTTGATTTTAAAGTTGTTAAGTTCTCAAAAAAATGCTCAAATTTTAGCAAGGAATGAAAAATTACAGTTAACATTTCCCTCCATTTGAAAGCCTCTCTTATGTGCCTCTCATTAATTTCTCTCTTACATGTGTATAAATCCAACTGACATTGTTTTGAGAAGGATGTGGAAAGGTGTGTGGGAGGTGGGATGGATTTGTTGGATTTAAAGAACAAGGAGAGAAGTAATATAAAAAAAATCAGCACTGACGATAAATCAAAAATAAATGATGGAAAATTGATTCCTTGTGATTTCGAAGCTTTTTAAAAATGAATAAATTAAGACCAATTTATGAAAAAATTCGTTATATGGAGATACATATTTCGCTGTATAGAGATTTTTTTTAATGTAATCATGTGAAAAGGGGACCGTTCGTACTAAAAATTCGTTATATAGAGAAATTAGATGTATGGAGTTTCGTTATAGAGAGACTCGACTGTATTTCGTATGGTGAAGATGTTAACATACTTATTTTTTGGCTTCCTCTGCACTTTGCCTTAGCCGATTTTGGCAAGGGAGATAACATTTCCAATGTTTTTTTTTTAATTTGAGGGAGGGGTATAGTTACAGCGGTTTCTTGTGGCTATCTTTATAACTTATTATTTCGATTCGATTTAATATACATTCGATGATGGTAAAAAAGTGAAATCCCTCTCCCTCATGGAACCGTAAATATTTTTTCGTGGGTAAATATCTGAATTCAACGCTGCAAATCATATAATCTGTAGAAATAAAGAAATCAAAGTTAAATAAATACAAATACATACAAAATAAAATAAATTGCAAACAAAATTTATTGCATACACATGTAAAAATGTTTTTAGTAATTATATAGTCCTGTACTGTGTAAGAAAATTGCTCCAGATATACAAAATAACTTAAATTTAAGTATTTATAAACGTGTATGAATATAATCCATCATGTAAAATAGTATTAAAAATAGTGTTCAAAGCGTTGATCCATCGAAATTCGTTACTTACTTTTCAAATTTATAATCGTAAATCTGGGTCATATTTAAGCAGCTGAAATCGCTCCAATAAAGACGAATGAGCCATTTTTAAAAAATAGATAATCTGGAAACTTAAACCAAAAACGAAAGCAAAAAAATCCGCGCGAAAAATATGAGCAATGAATGTGCATACATAGATTAAATTATGAAAATTTGACAACCCAACTTTTAATTTAGATTTAAAGTATTCTTTTACGTTTAGTAGAAAAAAAATTAGTTCCAAATAGCTAATTTTAGGTTTTCTAAAATTGTTTGAAAACAATACGTGGGAGGTGGGTGCTTTATCTAATCATAAATGACGTCATTTTCATGTGTATGATTTCAGCGGCAGAAGTCTTTTCTTTCTGTAAGTTACAGTTGAACGACAACGATCTATTTAAAGCGACGCGACGGTCCAAATATTGTTACTCACCCCTATGTACGTATGAGTGAGTATCCCACTATATAAAGCCATGCATCATATTATACAAATACACAAAAATCTGTAAAAACAATATAAAGTTCTTTATATTAGTAAAACAATTTTAAAACTTAGTTAAAACTTTACAGATTTACGACATTATTGCATTGTTCTACAATTCTTAAATAAATTTGAATGCACGATTGTGTAACTTGAGCAATAAATTTGTAAATTAATCTTTTAAAAGATGAAGCATCCGCACTGTAAAAAAAAGGGTCGATCTACTAAAAAAATTTTAGTGATCTTTGTAATTACTGAAAAATTTTTAGTAATCTTACTCGGTTACAAGGAATCCGTAAGAATTACTAGATAAAAAAGCTAGCAACGAATAGAGTTAATAGTTTTACATTTTTAAAAGCTATTACTAAAACTCACTTGGTGTGGCCGTAATAGCCTAGTTGTAACAGCACCTAACTCCAGGCTAAAAGTAACCGGGTTCGATGCTGGATGCCACCAAATATGCACTGAATGTATGCAGTCTAAGTACTCGTTAAATAAAGGGGTTTTGAAAATCCTGTTGTAGCAGTTACCATGGGTAATGATCTCTGGACTTTCCCTCCCCTTTAGAAACATGTTAGAATAGAGCAGGTAGCAATGTTTGTTGCTGCCATCTATTGCGGCTTCGCCGAAAAGCTTCCGCTTCAGTAGTCTGTCTTTTTACCCACTGGATCCAGTTCGAATGAAGCTCCGGCCCTTCGGGCACACGTAATGGTTACTAAAAATAATTTTGGAGTTATTGCTAAAATTGCTTGGTGGCTCATACTAAAAAGTTTTAAGTTAGTTATACAAAAAATTCTTTTGTTCAGTTTATAAAAAAATGTTTGTTTCACTTGCAAAAAAAAAAAAAGTTTGTAATGGTTACTAAAAAATTCTGTGGAATACAAATTTACTAAAAAATTTTTAGTAACCTCTTGAATTTTTTTTACAGTGCGTGTCATGATCTAAATTTTGTAAGAATGTTTTCTAACTTTCTTTTTCGTATCATGTAGTGCATAATTATGCACTTTCATTTGATTTCAATTGATCCTCAAGTTCCATTCCTGCTAATATTAAAATGTTGAAAAGCATGTTCAAATATTTTATGTTATGTTCTATTCAACTTAACTTTAATCGGTTGCTGCTAAGCATAATGAAATTTAAGAAAAAGAATTAAGTGTCTTTTGCACATAAAATTATAAAATGCCCAGTAATTTTAATTTTTATTCTTCATATATCCCTTCATATATATATATATATATATATATATATATAATTTTAATTAATTTTGCTTATATAACCTGTTGTGTTTGCTTGAATTCTTTAAAATATAAGACAACATTTTCTTTTATCCAATTATTATAAATATATATGATTTAATAATTAAAAATAATTATTCCTAAATAATTTTTTAGAAAGATGTAATTTGACTTACTTTTTTACACTTTTAATCATATTTGAAAAGTGTTTATGGATTAGGTTTGTCTTTGGTTTATCGCCCATACAGTCCGATTGCTTATATAATGATTTCCGTTATTGGGATTTACCATGAAATACTTGGTATTATAAATGAAACTTGCAGCATTTTTAGTTCGTTTACAGGGATACTAAAAAAAGTCATTTATATTACGCTCTAAGGGGGAAAACGTTGTCGTGCATTATACTGGTATTGCAGTATTTTAAACATACTGAAATTGATATGAATGACTGAAGTATAATGCAAGTGTCTTACTATCAAATATGATGCGCATAGAACTGACTGTTCATTTTTAAGGCCACACAAAAATATTTATCTTAAAAAAAAGAGCAATAACTGACATGTTAAATTCTACAGACAATAACTACGGCGAGTGCGTTATCTTGGTATTTAAGAATTCTATTGATCATATACACGGTTCCACAAAATTTCTCAACAGCACCGTTTATTGTTGGAAATTGTAGAATGGAAAATTTCCCCGTTTATTGTTGGAAATTGTAGAATGGAAATTTTCAACTGTTCTACGCGTTTTAGTGATTTAGTTTTTAACATACTATGCATTATTTCTATTGCACAGTATTAATATATATATCTTTAGATCATATACGGGGCATCGACAATATATAATCGTATATTTTAACGACTATTGAATGCAACAGCAGAAATCATGTTTTCGATTGTTTTATGCGTTTTTTAAAAATGTTCATTAATTTGTGAAGTTTTCTTTATAGTACTGTGGATGTTTTGGAACGTATTTAATAATGTATGCAGTACAGATGCATTTTTAATCTTGATTTATTACATTCAGATGTCAACATTAAATTGTGTGTCAAAGTTTGTAATCTATGGTTTATCTCTTTGATACTATTAGCTACAATTAGCATCGAAACTCTTATGTAAAAATATTTTATGAAATAGTTTTTATACTGCACCAAATATATATGAAAGGATCAAATTTAAATCGGTTATATTATCTAAAAATACGTACAATTAAAATTATTTTTTTTTTCAAGATATTTCTTAAATTTTATTATCTTCTTGCTCTTTATATCTACAAATAAAAGCGTATGTAAAAGATGCGGCAAACAAGAGTATTAATTAAAAGGGGTGCCACCCGTTATTCTATAGAGCTTTGCTTTTCCTTTTCAGTATCTAGTTAGAGGCATTCATATGAGCGAAGTATAATCCCTTAGAGGGTCTTAAATCTCACTTGTATGTGTCACGGAAAGAATAAAAACAACAGTAATGGTATAATAAGGAGAATATTATTTCGTAGAACAATGTTATTATAGTATTTCACAACATTTAGTAAATATAATATTACATTTTCTTACAATATTATCTGAAGTGTATTTTCAATAATATGTTAAAGAAATTTTAAATAATATGTTTTTTTATTTTTTTTAGAGAAAGGTAAATATGCTGTGTTTGGATCATTTTATGTGTGTTTGGTTTATCTTTTTTTATACTATTAATATCGGAACTTTTATGTAAAATAGAATTAAAAATTTCACGAAGTAGTTTTTATATTGCACAAAATATATAAAAAAAGATCAAAATTAAATCGGTTATATTATCTGAAATTATAAAAAATGAAATTTTTAAAGCTATTTCTTAAATTTTATTATCTTCTAACTCTTTATACGTACAAATAAAAGCATATCTAAAAATGCTGCAAACAAGAATATTAATTAATTAGCATTGAAACTCTTATGAAAAAATATTTTATTAAATATTTTTTATATTCCGCAAAAGATAGAAGAAAAAAGATCAATGTTAAATCAGTTATATTATTTAAATATATAGAAAATGATTTTTTAAAGATATTTCTTAAAGGTGTGTTGTTTTATGCTCTGATGAATGACTGTCAATTAGTCTGGCAAAAGCTCTATATACTTTTATTTTGATTATTAAATGATAATTATTTTCTAGACTAAATTCCATTCTTGGACATTATATTTTAATTAACAAATAGATTGAATTACATTACAGATAAATGAAAATGTCACGAAATTAGGAAACTTATTATTGTATAAATATCATTAAAGTATTACAAATATCATTTAAATATAGAAGAACTTCAATTTAACGAAGCCCTAATTTAACGAAGTTTTCAAATTAACGACGTTTGCTGAATCTTGACTTTGGATATAATTCACGTACGAATATGGCTTTTAGAATTCTATTAAAAAAGCTTAATAGAATCCTATACAGTTATGGACTTTTTTCCATAAGCTTGTTAAAAACTTTGGAAATTCTTGTAGAAATTTTATAAAAATTACTGTAGAAAAAAACAGAACGTCCTTTGAAAAATTTAGCTTAAATCACAAAAAAGAAATAATTCATAATATATCTTAATATGCCTATTTAAATAATAATTTGTATAAAAGTGAAGAGGATTTTAGCACTTTTTATTATCAGATGTCCAAATTAATTTTCAACTAAAAACAAAACATAAGGAAAAATAAAGAAAAAATAAGCATAAAAAATAAAATAATATTAAAAATAGAATTTAATTAAGCAATTCATCATCTGCATTTTTTAACTCATAATACTTTCATGAAAAAAATTACTACTTCGTTGTGCTAAAATATGTGATCCATATCAAAGATAATTGAAATAATATAAGGAACTCTAAAAACAATCAAATGTATAAAATTAAAACCGTAAACGGGAATCTCAAGCTTCTACTTTTTTTAATGTTTTTTTTTCTGGATGTTACCTTTTACTAATTCAAACAAACACAGCAGAATTTTACGAAAGAAATTGTCTGTAAAGATCAGATTTATCCAATTAAAAGGGTGTTAATGACAACAGTATTCATTAGAAACATTGATATAAGAGATTTCGAGCTCATTAAATGGCCACGAAAATTTACTTTTAGCGTTAAATCGATAATCGATTAAGGTTACTTTTAGGATTTTCTCGAGCAATTGGCTCAAACTTTATTGGAGTAATAAGATAAAATTATTAAGGTGTCTATTATGTACTGATGAATGACTGTCAATTAGTCCGGCAAAAGTTCTAGATACTTTTATGCTGATTATTAAGTGATGATTATTTTTTGGATTTTTACTGCATCTTTGACATTATATTTAATTAACAGATAGATTGAATTAAATTACAAATAATTCAAAATATCACAAAATAAAGAAACTTATTATTATTTATGCCTTTAAAGAAACTTATTATTATTTATGCCTTTAATATCTTTTTTATAGTAGAATTTCAATTAATGAAGCCCCTTTTAACAATGTTTTCTATTTAAAGAAATTTTTTGATGAACATTTACTTTGGACACCACTAATACGTAAATCCATACCCATATCACAAAAGAAATTCTATATAACAAATTTTATTCCACTTCCGTGCGTTCATAGCATTGAAACAATGACATTGCTCTTCGGATGGATGTACAAATCTTTTAGAGCGGATTGTATGAATAGGGAATTACTTATTTTATTAATCATTTTATTACTCTTGGTGTTAAACAAAAATTTTTTTCTACGCTAAGATAAGGACTTGTGACGGCTACTGTGCCAAACAGGCAGACTGGCACTGACAGTACAGGAGAGCTTTTCATACAATTAACAAGTTGAAATCGCTTGTGAAATGTAGCAAATGTGGTGCGCTCGTACGATAACAAAGTTTTAAAAATATACTTAGATCTTGCTGTTATAGTAGACAGTATTTCAGATACAGTATAGTGGTCTAAATGTTTTTTGTGTTCCATTAAATATACAGGAAGTAACATTTAATAGACCATATCATATTCATAAAATAAAAAATAGTTTAATATAATCAAAACACGCCCCAAACAATGTTTTACAGTATAGCATTACGTAATGGAATACTTTTGTGTGGCCCTGTAATTAAATATTAATTATTTTTTGCATTACACTAATACATATACTTCATAGGTTCATACCAATATTATTACATTCGAAATATTATTATATTAGAGAGCGAAGTATAATCCCGTTATTCTATAGAGCTTTGCTTTTCCTTTTCAGTATCTAGTTAGAGGCATTCATATGAGCGAAGTATAATCCCTTAGAGGGTCTTAAATCTTACTTGTACGTGTCACGGAAAGAATAAAAACAACAGTAATGGTATAATAAGGAGAATATTATTTCGTAGAACAATGTTATTATGGTATTTCACAACATTTAGTAAATATAATATTACATTTTCTTACAATATTATCTGAAGTGTATTTTCAATAATATGTTAAAGAAATTTTAAATAATATGTTTTTTTATTTTTTTTAGAGAAAGGTAAATATGCTGTGTTTGGATCATTTTATGTGTGTTTGGTTTATCTTTTTTTATACTATTAATATCGGAACTTTTATGTAAAATAGAATTAAAAATTTCACGAAGTAGTTTTTATATTGCACAAAATATATAAAAAAAGATCAAAATTAAATCGGTTATATTATCTGAAATTATAAAAAATGAAATTTTTAAAGCTATTTCTTAAATTTTATTATCTTCTAACTCTTTATACGTACAAATAAAAGCATATCTAAAAATGCTGCAAACAAGAATATTAATTAATTAGCATTGAAACTCTTATGAAAAAATATTTTATTAAATATTTTTTATATTCCGCAAAAGATAGAAGAAAAAAGATCAATGTTAAATCAGTTATATTATTTAAATATATAGAAAATGATTTTTTAAAGATATTTCTTAAATTTTTATCTTGTCGCTGTTTATACGTACAAATAAAAGCGTATCTAAAAAATGCTGCAAACAACAATATTAATTAAAAGGGGTGCCACCCTTTATTTCATAGAGGTTAACTTTCCATTTCAGAATCTATTTACTGGCATTCATATGAGAGAAGTGTAATTCCTTAGAGGGTCTTAAATCTTACTTGTACGTGTCACGGGAAGTATAAAAACAACAGTAATGATATAAAAAGAATATATTATTTCGGTAGTACGATGAAATTTCTCAACTTTTAGTAAATATATAATATTATATTTTCTTACAATATTATATGAAGTGTTTTTCAATATGTTGAAAAAATATTTAATAATGTGTTACTTTTTTTTTCTTTTTTAGAAAAGGTAAATATGCTGTGTTTGGATCATTTTATGTATGTTTGGTTTAACTTTTTGATACTATTAGCATCGGAATTCTTATGAAAAGTATTTCATGAAATAATTTTTATATTGCACAAAATGTATAAAAAAGATCAAATTTAAATCGGTTATATTATCTATAAATATAGAAAATGGAATTTTTTTTTTTGAAAATTTCTTCAATTTTATTATTTTCTGGCTTTCTATTCTTACAAATAAAAGCACATCTAAAAGATGCTGCAAACAAAATTATTAATTAAAGAGAAATCCACCCTTTATTCCTTAGATGTTTGCTTTCTTTTTTTAGATTCTAGTTACAGACATTCATATGAGCGAAGTATAATTCCTTAGGTGGTCTTAAATCTTAATTGTTACGTGTCACGGAAAGAATAAAAAGAACAGTAATGTATAAAATGACTAATGCTTACTTAAAAAGGCTATTAATTAATCAATTATAGATGTTAAAAATTAATTTTATTTAAAAATCTTAGTACTTTCAAACCTTTTCTAAACAGGTTCTTTCTCAGAGAATGTCTTCTTTCATAAATAATTATAAAAGAAATATCTATTTATAAAAGAAAATATTCTCTGGGGAAGAACCTGTTTAGAAAAGGTTTGCAAATACTAAGATTTTTAAATAAAATTAACTTTTAACATCTATAATTGATTATTTAATCGCCTTTTAAATAAGCATTATTCATTTTATGTTAAAAGCAAGGCGAAAATTTCATTCCGTCATATATTTTATATTTATTTAGAACAGTAATGGTATAAAAAGAAAATATTATTTCGGTAGTATAATGATAATGTTTTATTGTTTTATTACTCTACATTTAGTATACACATAGTATTATATTTTCTTACAATAATAAGTTAAGTGTTTTTTTCAATAATATGTTAAAGAATTTTTTAATTAATATGTTCATTGAATTTAGGTGAATTAAAGTATGTTGTATTTGGATCACTTTGATAATGCTGGCTTTGGACCAAAAGGGCTTTTGGTTTTACCAAATTGTATTTGGATCATTTTGGTAATGTTGGCTTAATTTTGTACATATTTACAGTAGTAGCTAACATTGTTTCATAATCTATGCTGTACGCATGATTTTTTGTTCTTGTATTATTATGTTTAACTGTCAGCAGTAAATTTTTTACCAATGTTTTTAATATCTGATTTATCTTTTTTATACCATTTGTATCACAGCTCTTATGCATAAATATTTCATGAATTTGTTTGTATATTATACAAAATATTAAAAAAATCAATTTTAAATCTGTTATATTATCAGAAAATCTATAAAATGAATGTTTTTTCCAGAAAAAGATATTTCTTAAATTTTATTACCTTCTTGATCTTTATGCGTACAAATAAAAGCGTATCTAAGAAACGCTGCAAACAACCCGTAAGACATGGTGACGTCACAGTGACGTCGTTGTGAAGTCACATTGTGACTTTGTGACCGTCCATGTGACGTCACGTGACGTCGATGTGAAGTCACAGTGACTAAAATGTGAAGTCGTTATGGCCGTTTTAGAGCTCGTTTGTGACGTCACATTGTGACCATTTTGTGAAGTCACAGTGTGACCAAAATGTGAAAAATGTGTCATTTGTGACAAAATTGTTATTAAAACTGTGACTATTTTGTGACGATAGTGACAAGCTTGTGAAGACAGTTTGCGATTATTTTTTGATTTGTGACAAATCTGTCACTAACTTTATGACGGTGGCAGCATTGTCAATGTTGTGAAGTCACACTGGGACACAATTATACAGTTATGAACATTGTTATGTAGTGTAAAATCACTTACATATATAATTTTATTATACTTTGGCGATACATCTCAATTAAAACTTGGGAGCTGCGATAAAAAGAATGTACCAAAATAAATTTGCTGAATCAAAATGTAATGTCATGCAGACTTTAATCTTTGATACTTTTTTTCTGTTGCAATAAATGAGAATATTTAAGACAATTTAATATTCGATCTATCACAATTATTTCAAATTTAACAATTTGTTTTTCTAATAAGCATTAAAATTATCAAATAGACACTTCCTTTAAGGTGCAAAACTAGTCACAGAAAAAGACCCGGATGATAATAAAAAGTCTATGGGAGCGTTATTTTCAAATTTGAATTTTTTTTTTTTTTTTTTTTTTTTTTTTTTTTTTTTTTTTGTATAGGATAGCTGAGGACTATCTACAAACGGCCTCGTTTTTACCTTTTCAATTTTGATTATATATTTTTTATATTTTGATAGTTTCAATATCAGAACCGGTATAAACCGGTTTTGAAATTTAAATATATATATATATATATATTTTAATCTGAAACCTAAATTTAAAAAGTAAAAACTAGGCTGGTTGTGGATCGTTTTCAGCTATCCTATAAAAAAAATCATGTAAAAATATTAAAATTTGAGCGAGATATTTGAAAAGAACGCTCCTACAGACTTTACATAAACATCCGGGTCTTTTTCTGTGACTAGGACTGCACCTTAAAGGAAGTGTTTCTTACAAGGAAGGTCTCCATACGGGCATACTCAGAAAAATCTGAAAAAATTACAGAATGTTCTTCTCATATAGTTATATATGTTTGTAAAAAAATTTCAGTGGAACCTCCTTATAACGTCCGTAAAAAAATAATAAAAATTTCGTTTATTTGGCGATTTATCTCCGGTTGGCAAAAAAACGAAATTTTGAAAAATACGCTTTTACGCTTCGAATGCTTTTTAAAGAAAAAACTTTCTATGTTCAATTTATTTAAATAAGTTTAGTTTAAGTAATTTTAGTTTTGCATTTTTACTTTACTTTAAGTGTAATTTTGTCATATACGTTTATATGTACTTATAACAAAATGAAATTAATATATTTTACCATTTAAAGCACAATTTAAATTGATTAAAATTGTTCCAGATTGAAAAATACACTGTTAAAAATCTGCTGCATTTTGTTGCAACGCACTCCCTTGCTTGTATAGAAAACGGTTACTTGGCCGTGAAATGAAGCTTTCTCATTGGTTGGAATAGAGATATTATATACAAGTGGTGGAGTGCGTTACAACAAAATGCAGCAGATTTTTAACAGTGTATGACACTGTCAATTCACCGTGCTATGGAGCATTCTCATTGGTCAGAAGAGAGATATTCTATAAAAGTCGTGGAGTGACGTTGCAGTAAATGCTGCAGATTTTTAACAGTGAAGTCAATTAAAATCAATTTTCAGATTCGTTAAAATCGTCTGCTTTTGGCGAGGAAATGCACTGCTCGATAAATCCCGCGTCGCTTTCAGCTTTTCACGCTAATTATTCCAAACTATTTTATTTTTTTTACATATCTAATAATGTAATTCCGCCGCTAATTTTCACTGATCCTTTATTACCTACATGAGTAGTTTAATTCGTATTTTTTTCAAAAAATTCTGAGTATGCCCCCAATGGAGACCTTCCTTGTTAGATAATTTTAATGCTTATTAGAAAAACAAATTGCTAAGTTTGAAATAATTGTTATAGATCGAATATTCAATTGTCTTAAATATTCTCATTTATTGCAATACATATATATATACACTGGTGGACAAAATTAAGAGATGGAAGGCATTTTCCCAAATATCTCGAGAAATACTGGATAAAAATAAATGAAAATTGGTATGGATATAACTTATAGTATGACAATAATATGTGCAAAACAAAAATTAAAGTGCCATTCATTTGGCAAGAGTTATTGGCAACAGTCCAATGTGTACCGAAATTCATGATGAAAGATGGCAATGAAAGTGAGGCTTGTATGGTGTGTGATCGCATCTAGTAGGGTGTGTGGTCACCTCTGGCAGATAGACAGTATGCACACCGAGTATGCGAGCTGTTAATAAGAGAGTTAAGGATTGCTTGTGGAAGACTCTCCAACTTTTTTAACAGAGCAGTTTTTAACTCCGAAATGGTTCTGGGTGGGGGTTGGCATCTCGCAATAGCCCTTCCAAGAGCATCCCAAGCATGTTCAATGGGGTTAAGGTCAGGAGATTTGGCTGGCCAATCCATTCGATGAATATCCTCGCTCTCCAGATACTCTTCAACCAGGCGAGACCTACGTGATCGGGCATTGTCGTCCATAAAAAAGATTTCAGGGGCAACAGCACCCCTGAAAAGACGCACGTAGGATTGAAGGATCTCCTGCCTGTACTTCTGGGCATTCACGGAACCAATGTCAAACACATGGAGCGGTGTGCGGGTATATTGCATGACCCTGCCCAAACCATCAGTCCTTCACCAGCATAATGGTCCCTTTCCATGATGTTACTGGGACGGTATCGGGTCCCAGGTACCCTCCATATGAATACGAGAATCAGATTGAAGACTGAATCTGGACTCATCTGTGAACAGAACATTAGTCCATTGGAGCTGTGTCCAGTGCTGATGCTGTCTGCACCATTCTGCACGCTCTCTTTTGTGGAAATGAGTGAGTGGGTTGCAAATGGCAGGCTTCCTAGCATACAACCCTCTTTCACCGAGCCTCCTGGCCACATTCATCCTTGAAACTAATGTTCCTGTGGCAACAGCAAGGTCCCTAGACAGTTGTGTCGCTGTAGACGTCCGTTGAGGAGTATCTGGAAAGCGAGGATATTCATCGAATGGATTAGCCAGCCAAATCTCCTGACCTTAACCCCATTGAACATGCTTGGGATGCTCTTGGAAGGGATATTGCGAGATGAAAACCCCAACCCAGAACCATTCCGGAGTTAAAAAATTGCTCTGGTGGAAGAGTGGGAGAGTCTTCCACAAGCAATCCTTAACTCTCTTATTAACAGCATGCATCCTCGTTGTACATACTGTCTATCTGTCAGAGGTGACCACACACCCTACTAGAGGCGATCACACACCATACAAGCCTCACTTTCATTGCCATCTTTCATCATGAATTTCGGTCCACATTGGACTGTTGCCAATAACTCTTGCCAAATGAATGGCACTTTAATTTTTGCTTTGCACTTATTATTGTCATACTATAAGTTATATCCATACCAATTTTCATTTATTTTTATCCAGTATTTCTCAAGATATTTAGGAAAATGCCTTCCATCTCTTAATTTTGTCCACCAGTGTATATATATATATATATATATATACAGGGGTGCAAAAATCTGGGCGCCAGCAGGCAGTCTCTCACCACTAAAATTATTTCATTTCTTTTTATCTAATATTTCGTGTTAAATTCTAGTAAGATTGCTGTTAAATTTTGAGCGAAGAAGACTTTGAAATTTTTGTGGTGTGAGATTAGCCACTGGCGCCTAGATTTTTGCACCCCTGTATATATATATATATGTAACAAAGATTAAAGTCTGCATGGCATTAAATTTTGATTCAGTAACTTTCTTTTGGTACATTCTTTTTATAGCTGCTCCCAAGATTTAATTGAGATGTATCGCCAAAGTATAATAAAATTATAGATGTAAGTGATCTTACACGACATAATAATGTTCATAACTGTATAATTGTGTCCCAGTGTGACTTCACAACATTGACAACGCTGCCACCGTCACAAAGTTAGTGACAAATTTGTCACAAATCAAAAAATAATCGCAAACTGTCTTCAAATACTATCTTCTATAAATATTAAAATATTATTAAAACATGCAAAGAGGAATTATGAAAAAAAATTAAAGCTAAATATTTATTAGTATATTAATAAACAAAAAACATTAAGGTGCTACCATTACTGGAAGGCTGTCCATCACAAACACATCTACCTAATAAAAATTACAACGATAAAATTGAACAACAAATACGTTAATTGTAATTATTAATATTTTATTTATAATATTAGAGAGTAATTATAAATAAGAGCCCCACTGTAACACTAGAACGCCCGGAAGGAGTCGATTCGACTCTGACCATGTGTTTAAATTTCAATTCGAGCCAGAAATTTTTTCCAGAAATAAGTTAAATTTAAACCACTAACTTTAAATAAATCAATTAAATAGAATAAAAATTCTGGTGAGAAATATTATCAAACTTGAGTAAAATTTCCGGGTGTTCTAGTGTTAATCACGATGTATACTATTACTACATATAATGGATATTGTGAAATTTACCTCTGTAAAATCATTCAGGAAAGGAAATAATAAAAGTGTCTAGAATGAAAAATAAATAATAAAATACAGTTATTAATTTCTAGCTTCATACCGTTTAAGTATTTGCGCTATTTGTTTTAAATACAATCATGTTTAAATTCTTATTGATTGCGTAGCTTCCAAATTTTCATTCAGACTTCTAGTTCTTTCTGAAAACATTCCATTAAGATTATTTACAACTGAAACGTTTTCACCCACTATCCATTTAGAAATTTTATAACATTTCACAGTTTGAAAAATACATTAAACAATCATTATTTTTTTAATATGAAACATCTACGATTTCTTTTAATTGTTCTTCTCCTTCTCTTATAAATTCCTCTTCTGAACATGTAATTTTTTAAATAAATTTATGTAATGTTTCAGAAGATTACTTAATACAAAAATTAAAAAAAGATGTTTGCAAATAATTTTATTCTATTTAAAGCTTCTTTATTAAAAAATATAAGATTTTATGTTTATGGAAACATATTATTTTAACCAGATATTTTAAATAAGGAAACAACGCAGATTAAAGTGCAATTAAAATCACTACCTTTAACAACCTAATCCAAATTATTAATAATCAAGTGTTCTATGTCAACAAAATAAATAATTAATGTATTAAACTTTATAAAGTTAATGGAGAATTGATGTTTTATAGCATGTTTTTGAATAGCTAATTAAAATCGTTCTAAGAACAATAATAATTAAAAAGCAACCATGAAAAAAAAATTTCCATACCTTTTTTTCCATCGAAGTCATTCGTTCTTTTTGTCGCAAAAACTAAATCCGATAATAATTAAAGTGGCAAAGACCAAATCATTTTCACAGTCAAAGCCCCATTAATTTTCTCGGACTTATATTTTGCACTTGGAAGAGCTGTAGTAGACCTTTTTTTTAAATTGTTAAATCCGTATCAATACGAAACAATCCACAACTGCCATAAATTCCCGCCAACTAACTTCTTGCGTCTATCATTGTTGTAGTGAAAGTAAAATTTTGTGTAAAAAAAAAATGTAACTAATTTTGTTTACAGAGATGTATGATTTTCTGTATAATTAATTGTTGAGCAGTCATGAGGCGCCAAGCTGGGGAGCCCATACAATGGGGCTGACAGTATACGTCGGCTATAGTTTATAGCCAGTCACAAAAAATATTTATGACAGTCCGCAGGACTGCGCCCCTTTTCTTACACCCTTGAAGGGGCCACTTCTGGGAAAATGTTGGAGGCAAGGGACGTCGGGGCAAATGTCAGCTCAGCCGGACCAGGGGAGGAGCATGTAGGACCCTTGTGCAAATAGCTTTGTTCATGATACTAATCAGATGTGGGGCTAATCACAGATTGGCTAAGGGGCTTTCCGAAGGCCAGAATGATGCCCCAAAAAAAAATCTGAATATGATAATTAGAAGTCCGCCTCCAGTTTTTTTTTCCCAGAGAAGTTAGTCAGTTTTTCTTGTTGGAAGAAGAATGAGAATGTTGGTGAGTTCTGCACGTAAAAAAATAGTCAGTGATAAAAAAAAGTTAGTGGATGTTCCATCTTTGCTGATGTAAAAAAAGAGAACAGGTAATGCTTAATGTATATTGTTGTTCCCATATTTATATTACATGTTTTGTGATTAGGGATTTTTGTACCCAGATGAGGAAATGGGAAAGTGAGTAATGTATAACTTTAATATATGTAGCATCTGTTTTTAGATTAGTTTAAATGATGCTTAAAATAAATTATGTAACATTTAAAGGTATTGGAAATTGTATGTAATTTAATAGAATTGCAAATAAATTAATTAATTTAAAATTCCCTTTTATCATTCTTACTAGTAAAATGAGTGTAGTTATTCTTTATATTTTGATGATTGAACTCTAAAGATTTTAAGGGAATCCTATAAGCTAGAATGTCTACTAAAAATTCACAACGCTTTGGCGATGATTAAGTAAAATATCGCTCCTTAAAGTCCAGCATAGGACCTATCATTCTAGCTAGGGATTATATATACGATCACGTAAAGTCACTCAGCTAAAAAAAAAGATATATATTTAGAGTTAGAATATGAGTGGTTTGTGGAAAAGCAACTGCTGGTCTATTTCACTCCAACATCTTATATAATAATTAATGTGGTGCCAAGTTCCCTCACGGATATCTCCTTGGGTTAATTAAAATATATTATGACTATATTTAGAGTATTTATGAAATTTCTCTTCTTTCATATGTATATTCCGTTAACTTCATATCATTTTTCTCTTTTTACCCTCTTTTCGGATTCTAAATTGTAATGGACATTTGCTATGGTATATAATAAATTAACTATTCACAACTCGTGGTGACTTTTAGTATAAAATCATCTTACATAATTTAATATCTAATCATAATAACAACTATTCCCACCTCACTGGGTACACAAAGTAAACCTCTGGCAAAATTAATTTTTGAGAATGGCATTTTCAAGTTTGATATGTATATCTATATATAGGTGTTTCAGATATTAACTAGGGTTGTATATTTATAGCTATATAGTAAAGATAGCACATACTATGATATTTTATGCATTTGTAACTTGTTTCGATATTAATATTATAAAAATATTCTGGCAATCATGCTGTTAATTTTAAACTGTTATTCTTAGAAATGGTGTATGTTATCTATTTTGAATTGGTTTCTATATGCATAAAATTAAAAAAAAAAAAAAAATACATAACAATAGCAAAATGCAAATTATAAAAAAATAATTATTATAAATGAATAAATAAACGAATAAAATAAAATAAAAATAATGATAATAAGTGTAATTAAAGAAATATAATAATTTTAAAATTATCACACTATGTGGTAAAGCAAAGAAAATTTAAATAATGGTATTATGTATTGTATAATAATATTCATACATGCATATTTCTTTTCTTGTTATTGTGATAATTGTACATTTATGTGTATTGATTGGTGCATAGCATATGTCGCGTGGGAGAAAACGAAAATCCGTTAATAGAGATAACTCAGGGGTACAAACAAGGAAGCAATTGCAGGAAGCATTAAACAAATTAACTGATAACAATATGGCAGAAGTTAAACCAGATCTAGCGAATATTTTGACATTAATACTACCCTTTGATGGAAAAAAAGTAAAAAATGTCGTCTTTTATTTGAAAGAGTTTGATACTCTAACAGACCAAGTAAAAGTCTCAGAAGACTTCAAATTGCAAATTTTAAAAGCAAAATTTATAGGGGACGCTCGCGATAAACTTGCTTCAGATGATAGTCTAAATAATGAAACTGATTACAAACAATTTAAAACAAAAATGACTAAAATTTTTCAAAAAAAGGATTCATTTGCAGATTCGCAAACAAAATTTAATTCTATTAAACAGAAACCAAATCAGTCTATTACTGATTTTATAAGTGAATTTGAAAGAGCAGCATCGGACTATCTGAATGCTTCTGGGCATGCAACAGAGGATGGAGCTAAAAAACTTTTTGATTTAATTAAAATTAATAAGTTTCTGGAAGCAATTTCCCCAAATATTTCTTTAGAATTGCGAAAATCGGAAAATAAAGATTTTTCACGTCTATGCGAAAAGGCTAAAACTATTGAAAATGCTTTCAATTCAACAACATTAGAACAAATAAATGCAGTTTCAGCTATAGCGAGTACAGAAAAAAATGAATTTTGCGAAAATTTATTAAAAATAAATGCGGATCAATCGACTGCCATATCGGAGCTTAAAATGGAAATAAATAATTTGAAATTGACTAATAAAGAAAACACAACTGAAGGAAATAAATCACAGAAATTTTGTCAAATTTGCAATGATGGTAGGCATGACATTAGCTATTGTTGGTACAATTTAAAGAGTAATAGAGGTTTTAGACAGGATTTTTTTAACACAGGTATGCAGCAAAATTACACTCAAAATGAAAATGGTTTGACCCAAAATTATGGTCATGGAAACACGAGATTTCCAGGTTCCTACTCGACGCAAAATTACACTCCGTTCAATAATCATGGTTATAACAATTATCATGGGTATCCGAGGGATAATTTTAGCAGCCAAAACGCTCCTAATCAAAATTTTATATTCCCTAATAATGAGTATTACGCCGAACACAATAATACAAATCGGCAACAACCTTTTCGGAGAGGTCATACGAGAGGGTGGCGTGGTCAAAACAACCATAACAGACGAAACACCATGCAAGACAATAGAAGTAAAGGAAATAATTCGAAAACAGATAATAATAGAAATAATCGATCGGAAAACAAATGAGGGGGTCTACAATTCAAAATAAAGAAAGGATGTACCCGGGTAGATCCCTTAGGAAGGGGTACAATTTACAAGAAAAAAAACAACCGAAATGGGATGAACAAAGGAATAAAACAGCTCTGATTTCAAGTGTAAATTCTACTAAGGAAGATAGTTTACCTATCATACAATTAGATATTTATGGGATTTCAGTGAAAATACTCTTCGATTCAGGGGCAGCTGTCAGCCTCTTATCACCGGACATTTTTGAATCTCTAAAAGAAACTGAAGCAAAAATAAAATATTTAGGTAATCGTATAACTATACAATCTTTTGATAACTCCAAAATATCCTTCAGACACTGCATAAAATTAATGTTTAAAATAAATAACATTTTCACAACCGGTACATTTTATGTAACATCAAAAAGTTTTCAGGGCGATTATGATATGTTATTAGGATATGATTATCTGAAAATAAATAGAATGATTTTAGACTTTAATGAAAAAGCATTGCGGTTTAAAAATACTAGGTTGTCTTTGGAACCACAGAAGGACAAGGACTACAACAGTCAAATTAATGTATTGCATAAAAATAATGATAATACGGTAGTCACAAATAAATCAAATAAAGGAAACACGAAGAAGGTTAAACGAGTTAATACGGAAATTTTCGCAGCAAGTGTGAAAGATATTCACATTCAGCCAGGGGAAGTAAAAATTATGCCATTGAACTGTCCATGTTCCATTCAACCAAATCAATTGATTTTACTTGAACCTTTGGAAGATTTTAGGGATTTGATTTCTGAACAGTCAGTTCATGAGGTTAAGAGTACAAACAGAATTAATATTATTATAACAAATAACAGCGGAGAAAAGAAAATAATTAAACAAAATGCGAAGGTAGGACACATTATCACAAATTTTGATAGCAAAAATAATTTAAACGAAAATGATATCGAGGACGGGAAAATTTATCAAATCAATAATCTGAGTTTAGAGGAAACTAGAGCATTGAGAGAAGCAGAATTTGACATCAAGGATTTTAAAATTGATCATTTATCGGGGGATCTTAAAGAGGAAGTAGCGAATTTATTACTAAAACATGCCCACGCATTTTCTAAATCTTACCAAACTTTGGGTCAAACAGATTTAGTCATTCCAAAAGTGACACTTAGCCATAATTTCCCCATTCAGCATAAGCCTTACAAGACTCAACAAGCGGCGAAAGATTATGCACAACAAGAGATTCGCAAACTTTTGGAGGCTAAAATAATAGAAAAATCGGATTCCGATTATGCATTCCCCGTACTTTTTGTTAAAAAAAAGAATACTGACAAGGAGAAAATTCGATACCGCATGGCTGTAGATTATAGAACTTTAAATGAGATATTGGAAGGGTTTCCTTACCCGGTACCCGACGCAAAGACAATTTTACAGGCAATGAGTGGAAAAAAACTGTATTCGGTTTTAGATCTTCACTCAGCTTTTTTTCAAATAAATTTGAGGCCACAGGACAGACATAAATTAGCATTTGTTACAGAATATGGCGTTTTTTCACCATGTCGTTTAAATTTCGGATTGAAGATCAGTAGCACCAAGTTCGCAGAATTAATGGATAAAGTGTTAGGACATTTCCCCAAAGACAAAGTAAATTACTATCTAGATGACGTTATAATAGCTGCCGAAAATCCGCAGGAAATGCTTAAACTTTTACAGGAGGTCCTGCAAACATTTATAAATAATAATATAACTGTGGAGCCTTCTAAAGCTCAGATTTGTAAAGAGGAGATAGAGTATTTTCTGTATAATTAATTGTTGAGCAGTCATGAGGCGCCAAGCTGAGGAGCCCATACAATGGGGCTGGCAGTATACGTCGGCTATAGTTTATAGCCAGTCACAAAAAATATTTATGACAGTCCGCAGGACTGCGCCCCTTTTCTTACCCCCTTGTAGGGGCCACTTCTGGGAAAATGTTGGAGGCAAGGGACGTCGGGGCAAATGTCAGCTCAGCCGGACCAGGGGAGGAGCATGTAGGACCTTTGTGCAAATAGCTTTGTTCATGATACTAATAAGATGTGGGGCTTATCACAGATTGGCTAAGGGGCTTTCCGAAGGCCAGAATGATGCCCCAAAAAAAATCTGAATATGATAATTAGAAGTCCGCCTCCAGTTTTTTTTCCCAGAGAAGTTAGTCAGTTTTTCTTGTTGGAAGAAGAATGAGAATGTTGGTGAGTTCTGCACGTAAAAAAATAGTCAGTGATAAAAAAAAGTTAGTGGATGTTCCATCTTTGCTGATGTAAAAAAAGAGAACAGGTAATGCTTAATGTATATTGTTGTTCCCATATTTATATTACATGTTTTGTGATTAGGGATTTTTGTACCCAGATGAGGAAATGGGAAAGTGAGTAATGTATAACTTTAATATATGTAGCATCTGTTTCTAGATTAGTTTAAATGATGCTTAAAATAAATTATGTAACATTTAAAGGTATTGGAAATTGTATGTAATTTAATAGAATTGCAAATAAATTAATTAATTTAAAATTCCCTTTTATCATTCTTCCTAGTAAAATGAGTGTAGTTATTCTTTATATTTTGATGATTGAACTCTAAAGATTTTAAGGGAATCCTATAAGCTAGAATGTCTACTAAAAATTCACAACGCTTTGGCGATGATTAAGTAAAATATCGCTCCTTAAAGTCCAGCATAGGACCTATCATTCTAGCTAGGGATTATATATACGATCACGTAAAGTCACTCAGCTAAAAAAAAAGATATATATTTAGAGTTAGAATATGAGTGGTTTGTGGAAAAGCAACTGCTGGTCTATTTCACTCCAACAATCATCAATTTAAAATATTTCTGTTTACGTTTATTTATTCTTTCCACGGAGTAAGAAACCACGGAGTAATTTTCATACTCCGTGATCCTTTCGTTTGCAGACGATTTTAAATTTCCACTCGCATGGCCGTTTTGTTTTTTCTTTTTCTATACGGTATTTTAGGAACTTAAATATGCAATAATTTTATGAGTGTGTCTTTGATTAAATTTTTTTATTTAAAGAATTTTTTAATGTATTTTTACCTTTTATTTTTATTAGTTTCAAAACAATTCAAGTTAAATAAATTGTAAAACCGTTTTTTGTAAATAATAATATTCATAGGTAATTAGAATTCATTAGGGACTAGAATTCATTAGAATTCATGCTATTAGGGACGTTATTTGCAGTAACATTACAGTGACGTCACAAAAACTTTTTCAATTGACAGAAAAGAACTTTTTCCATTAAATAACATCTTTTGAAGAATTTTTGTATTTTTTTTTTAATTTTCTAAGAAGGTCGCATTTTAGTCACAATGTGACTTCACTTAATGGTGGCCATTTGGTCACAGATGTGACGTACGTTATTTGCAGTGGCATTACAGTGACATCACAAAAACTTTTTCAATTGACAGAAAAATATTTTTTCCATTAAATAACATCTTTTGAAGAATTTTTGTATTTTTTTTTAAATTATCTAAGAAGGTCACATTTAAGTCACAATGTGACTTCACTGAATGGTGGCCTTTTGGTACAGTGACGTCACAAAAACTTTTTCAATTGACAGAAAAATATTTTTTCTATTAAATAACATCTTTTGAAGAATTTTTGTATATATTTTTTAATTTTCTTAGAAGGTCACATTTCAGTCACAATGTGACGTCACTGAGGGGTGGCATTTCGATCACAGAAGTGACGTCACATTTCAGTCGCAATGTGACGTCACTGACGGGTGGCATTTTGGTCACAGATGTGACGTGACCACAGTGACTCACAGTGACGTCACTGCGAACATGCATGCTATGTGGGAAGAGTATTGATTAAAAGGGATGCCAGTTTTATTCCATAGAGGTTAGCTTTCTTTTTCAGAATCTAGTTACAGACATTCATATGAGTGAAGTATAATTCCTTAGAGTGTCTTAAATCTTACTTGTACGTGTCACCGAAAGTATAAAAACAACAGTAATGGTATAAAAAGAAAATATTATTTCTGTAGTATAATGATGTTTCTTCAAGTGTTATTTCTTAACATTTAGTAAGTATATAATATTACATTTTCGAACAATAGTATGTCATTGTTTTTTCAATAATGTGTTAAATATATTTTTTAATAATATGCTAAGTGACTTTTATGGGGATTTAAATATATTGTATGTTGGATCATTTTGGTAATGTTGGTTTACTTGTGTACTTATTTATCTAATCCAAAAATAGGGCTTATTATGACCCTGTCAAACCAAAAGGATAATATATCGCTCTAATACTTTAACATTCATAAAAGCTCTTGAACATTATTATTTTTTTTAATTACTGTATTCATTTTATCTCGAATACAATTACATTTATTATGTAAAATGTAGTTTTTACAGTAATTTGTTTTGTTTTTGAAATTGAGTTCAGTTTCAAGTGAATGAAACATATTGCTATTTAAATTTTAAAATTAGTTATAAATTCTATATGTCACATATTTCATAAAGTATAATAAGAAAAATGTGAAAAAAATTTTTGCGTGTTAAGAACATCTTGCGAATAATATAATAAAATTTTATGTGTTTTATTATTTTACATTCGCTATTTTCTTTTAATTCCACATATTATAACTTTAACATATACACTGTAAAAAAAAATCTGTAAAGGTACTAAACATTTTCTAGGAAACTGGGATTCCAAGAACTTTTCATGTAACGGTAACAGGAAAAACCCATGTATCCGATTCTAAAACTTGAATATTTGCTGTTACCGTTACAGGAAAAGTTCTTGGAATCCCAGTTTCCAAGAAAAAGTTTAGTACCTTTGCAGAATTTTTTTTTACAGTGTATAATATCCTATTTTAGAAAAATATATTGCCCTTGTAACTCTAAGGCAAAAAGAAGAAAACATTTCAATTTGAATAATATTTTCCTTTAAAAAGGTTACAATTGATTGTACTATACGCTCTTTGTAATTTTCATTCATAATAAAAATTCGAACAATACAAAAGTTTTAAACAACATCCTTTTAAAAACAGTTTGTTCTAAATTATCCGCGAGGAATGCGGAATACAATTGTATAGTCTAAATTCTAAATCATAGTTATTTGGTTACTAAGGTAACAGGTATTAAACTCATTATTCCAAATAACTCGGAAATTGGAATAATTTGCAATACAGTATGTGCAAGCAGACGTAAGTTGCTAGAACGTCAATTTTGTTGCTCCAGAAAATAGCCCTCTATGTGTGAGAAATTTGTAATTAGTGACAATTTAGGATTAATGAAACCTTAACTTTCTTGCAATCAGATAGAAAATGGGTTTAATGAAAATTAATGTTATAGGTATTATTATTGGGGAAATCACATATTTATAAAAGTAGGTATGTAAGCGTCTCTAATTAGATAAACGAGATAATAAACAAATATGAGAAAAAAATTCGTAAGAATTATAAGTAACCCAATTTCAAAATTATATTTTATGATTGGTGGATGAAAATAGAATTATATTTCTTATTACATTTACTTTATTGTATAAACAGAAAAGGGAATATATTATATAAATAGAAAAACTCAGTCACTTATTAAAAAAAATTGATTAAAAATTCCATAGAAGCTGTAAGTGACTGAATTTCTTTTTTTTCTCAAAGATAATTTCTGAAATGATGCTAATTATACATAATTATACATAATAATATTTTATTGATTTTCATTTGATTTCATGAATCTTGCAGTAAACTTTTTAAAAAAGAACCTAACGTATACACTTGTATAAAATGTACATATGAAATGTAGACATAACGTGTACACATGTCTAAAATGCATACAAAAATTTCTGTATATTTCTTCATCTAAAATAGACTAAAACTTCCTTCAAAATTCTATCTACACCTTAAGTAATACTTCCATTTAATCAGTTATGTTAATGATATATATTTTTTACTTTTTAAATATATACAGGGATTCTACATCACATGATATCAAGTATGCCTTATTTTATCGCATGCAGCATGTTGTTCTTTTGTGCAACGTATGTGTTAAAAATTAATTTAAGTAATCTTTCATTTTGGTAAATTTGGTAAAATAGTTTTCTGTGAATTTAATGTAAAATTTATAACCTTTTAAAATAAAAAATAATTATTTATACACAATATTCAATCTTTTATTATAGTTTTTAATCTTTTGTAAATCTTAAACGAAATAAAGTGCATTTAGTTGAAAATAAAGTAAAAGAGAGAGAGAGATTTTATACATTTTAATATGGAAATTTTCGAAAAATAAAAAAATATATTGTCTTCAAATGTATTATTTCAATTTATATTAAAATATAAGTTTGTGGGATTTTCAGTATGAGTAACTGTTTTTGGCATCACATTTATATTTAACGATAAGTTTACTTTAAGGACTAAACGGGAAACGCAAGCACATAATAAATCATGAATGTTTTATGTTATTTACTCTTAGCGTTAGAATAATATGAAATAAAAAAAGTAATGCACATGGTGTTTTTTTAAATTATACCTCTAAAATTATTTGAACGAAGGACTGTCAATCTCGTTTAACATATTTAATGTTTATAAAAAATTATTAATGTAAACAACTGCACTTCTTCGTATATCATAAGGAAAATCTGACTATTTTAACAGTAGTAGTATTTATGCAAAGGTCACAACATGTAAAAGAGAAAAAACTTAAAGAACTATTTAATTTGTTGATAAAACGATTAACAAAAGAATGTTCTTCAGCTATAATGCACATTTTCAGTAATATTTAGGTAATTCCTTTTCAACACTTAGTCACAAAACTAGTATATTATACACGATTCTTTTAATTTTCTACAGTTTACTTATCGGTTATAAACAAAATGTATTCATTGTAAATATTTTTAACAAGCTAGTTATTAAAAGTCTGTAAAGTAGAACCGAGAATAAATATATTGAAAATTTCACTAATCAGATTTTTAGTAAGAGTGATTTCATTAAAATATCTTGCGCATAACATGTACAATTCAAAAGTGCCAGAAATGGGACAAGTTTTCCCTCTTCCTACATGAAACGTATATTAATACATATAAAAAGAACTCTTACTCTTCTTGATGTATTCGGTGATGTTTCTCTTGCCTCTTATTAGCAGTTTGCTAAATGTGCCGAGTTGGGTTACTTTATGATGATTGGCTAATTAGTATTTTATTGTACCCCAATTTATTCGGAATGCTTCGAAAAACTTCTTTAACATTTTAAGTGACGTTTCTTTATTAATCCATGAGTGTTCAAAATGCTCGAGTTACTTTTTATTCACTGTTGACTTTCAGGCTGGAGCTTTATTAACTATTTGGGAAAATAGTTGTTCTTCTGGGTAAAGAATTGGGAAATCTGAAGTATATATGAATATTGTTATTGGTTGAATTTCGAAACTTATTTTATTTTATTTCATTTTCTGATAGGTCCACGTTTAATGTCGGAAAATATAATATTTCTGTTGCCACGATGACAAAAATGCATTAAAAACTATAAAAAAATAATAATAATAACTCAAAAACAAATTTTGATAGAGATTTCAAACAAGTTGCATTTAAAAGTATTTTTTTTTCTTTATTACGGTGTAAAAATTGAAAATGTGCGATGTTTAGAAATTTTAAAATTTGCTGTGCCAAAAATTACTAAGCTGAAATTTCATTTAATATTGTTTATGACTGGTCCAAGAATATTAACGTGTCTCTAAAAGTCCATGCTTATTAATATGACTCTGTTGCTATGGAAGCTACGTTTTGATCATTGTAAAAATGATGTTATTATTGTTTTTTTAAATATAAAAATGATTTAGAAGTCTAAAATTATATTCTTTGAAAATATTATTTTTCAAATAGACGCTGTAATTTGTAAAATTATAATATTTTTGTTTTTTTACAGTTTTTATATTATTGTTTTTATTGCTTATTATTATCTATTATTGCTGCATATTGCTTATTTAAAAAGTTTTACTACCTTCCCTTTTATTTACACATACTCACAGGTAACTGCAGCTCTGGCTGAATTTTGTATCATATTTAAGACTTTAATAAATGAGACATGCAGAGAAATTTTTGGGCGACACATTTGTTTCATAATCTGCTAAATTCCCCCGGAGCAGTAAAAAGAAAAACTATTAAAACAATTTTCCGTCTTATAAAAATGAAAATAAATCCTTGGAATATTCTCATATTTCATTCAAAATTTCGGAATGAACAAATGTTTCATTGACTTGGAGCACAAACCAATTAAGTATATTGCGCAATAAGACAACCTAACCAAAAAACCTAACAACCTGTTGCGCTATAGAACAACCTAACACGTATTTCGATAAAGATTACGCATGCAAAGAAATAATTCTGTAATTGCAAGTTAGCTATAATTGAAACAAAATATCGTCCATAAAAAGTAAATTGGGCACATTTAGAGAAAAAGATATTTCATTTAACATGAAATTAAGATCATATCTCGAATTAATTTTCTAACTTCTTTATGTGTTGCGTTTTGCGATTTTATATAAATGGTAAAATACAATAATATATATATATATACATGTATATATAATCAGGGAAATTTAGATGCTATAAAATAACCAATAAATAAAGGCAACTTAATTGATTATGGCAGAGCAAGAGAAAATAAAACAGAAATAATTTTTTTAAATAATAATCACGAATTCAGTCAGTTTTTCTCTCTATAAAAGAATACGGTACATTTTGGTTTTTTATTATTTAAGAATTTTAAGGTATTTTTTTACATAATAATAAAGGACTCAATGAAAAAAATAATCCTTTCAAGAAATTGTTCAATTAATATGACATTTTTTTTTTTTTTTGCAAAATTAAGTAAATTTGAAAATTTATCTTCTCTTAGAATTTTAAATATTTTGATCGAATATTATTTAAATTATTTCAAGAAGTGTGCTGTGCAATTTTTAAGTATAAGATTTTTCAGAAGTTAACTTACAAGAAAATAAAATAAAATGTGCAAATACGTGCAAATTTACAGTAAAAATTGAATTTATTTCACATTTTTATGCGAAAAAAAATTACTTTATTGTAAATTTAAGCCATAGTTTTATCAAATAGATCATAAGGAAAAATTTACCAAAATTCGCATAAATTTATTAAAGAAATATACATAAAAGTTTTATCATGCTTATTCAACTAAAAATCACCAATTTACTTTATTTTATCAATTTATTTTAGCTTTTAAATGAAATGAATTGTAGCATTTAAAAGTATGACGGTGTAATAAAATAGCTTTAAACGCTATTTCAATACTCGGATCTTCATAAGAAAACTTTATCAGAATATAGTAGAGATAATAAAGTATAATTTATGCAAAATATTAGAAAATTCCTACATTTGTCATTTTTTTGTTGAATGAAGTGTATGCGCTTACTTATGTTTGGACTAATAGTCAAAAGGAGGGAGATTCAAATGCCTATTTCTTTGGATATTTGCAATGAGTGGTATTTCGTATTAAGCGGCAGTCTTGCATTTCAGCCACAACCATCTTAAAATGGTTGTTTTATAGCCAGTGGCATTACGGATTATACGGGAGTCGTGTGTTTATGCTTCGTAAAATAATGAAAGTACACACCCACTTTCTACTCTGAAACTAAAGTATTTCTCGTTATTTTTCCTCAGTTATCTTTTTCCTAAAATAATTTACAGTATGTTTTCTCATAAAATGATGTGACATATATTTTTTCCAAACGCATTTTAGTTAAAAACGTAGCATTGAAACATGTAGATTAATTAATTGTGCAAAGAAAATAACTAAATACACTCTCAAAAATACTTCCGTCTTTTCACAGTAATTGTCTGTAAAATGACGAATATCCGTTTATGTTTTTCTCCGTTAAAAGAGATATATTATTCGTCATTTGAAAAAAGTTTGGAAAAGACAAATGCGGCAGAAGTGAAGATTGAGCTCACGACCGCAGAATTGGAAGCCGAGCGCGTTGCCTCGGCGCCACAGTTACATATCAGAAAAGCGTTTTGTAGTAGAAGCATTCATTTCATATGGGTTTGGTTTGGTCTATTTCGTTAAAAAGCTTTAATTTTGAAGTTAATTTCGGAAAGATTTTTTTTTTTTTTTTTTTTTTTTTTTTTTTTTACGTTTAGCATTAATATAGTATAAAAATGTGAATTTTAAATATATTTACGTAGCTTGCTAGAGGAAAAATACGTTCTTTTTATTCGTTAAGATTTTTTTTAATAATGTAATTTTTTTTTCATTTTATTTTTTAATTAAAATATCTTTTAAATGCGTTCACTTAAAATATATTTTAAATGTGAATATTTATTATATAAATAACTTAGTATATTTAACTTTATTAAACTTATCCAACTTTGAATAACAGACTGAGAGAATTTTTGAATGAATGAAGAAAGTAATTTTTATTTATTTTTAAATTCGGAAACATTTTTGTTTTTTTTTAAACTAAATTAGACATTTTAATCTATAGAATATTTTGTTTTTCATTTTAAAAGTAAATTCGAATTTATTACTAACAGACCCAATACGCATGCGTGCTAGAAATAAACTGAATCTCTTCCTCATTTTTTCGGCGTTCGGAATGAATTCACAGATCAAATACGCTTTCTGGGAGTACGGAAATTATTTGTGAAAAAATAAGGATGACTTAGTGTATATTGACGAATTTTTCTGACAGTGTAATTAAGATAAAGCAATTCTTCAGTTTTATTTTAAAATGCCCGTTTTTCATGATTAAATTATTAAACAAAAAAGCGTTCTTTTACAGTAGCTGAAAAAAGAACACATTTTATATTCTGTGAATTTATTTCCAGTCTATTAAATATGTTATTTCAGCAGATTTTTCATTGTAATCATTTTGAATAAGTTTTAAAATTGTATTTTTCTAGATGATTTAGTAAACAATATATTGTATCGATTTATCATCTAAAGAATATTCTTCACGCATATGCATAAAACTATATGATGGAAAATAATAAGTAAGAAACTAATAATATTTGTTTTGGAAATTATCATATTATTTCTAACTTTGCTAGTTGACCTTCCTTCAATCATGTTTTCAATTTGCTATTATGAAAAGATCTACATAACGTATAGTCATTCATAATTTTATTTGAAAAGCATGTAAAATACACGGCAATGCGCTCAATTAACAATTGTTAAGCAATCCTTTTCTAGTCAACCAAAAAAATGTCTATTTAATTGCATAATGCATAGATATTTGGCATTATGTTTCAAAATATATGTTTCAAATTAGCATTTTGAATTATTTTAGCAGTTGTGTTAGATAATGCATTTAATGAATTAATCATTTGTAAAATTATTTTCCTCATTTATATCTATTTTTTTAGGGATACACATAGGAAGTCATTCATTTGATGTAAAATACATGATATATATTTAAAGCCTGACTCATCTCTTTTATTAAACAAATTATTAGAAAAAGAAAGGAAAAATCAAAAAACCTTAGTGCTAAGACTTTTTAAACATCATGCATTTACTTTTTTATAGCTATAATTAGCATACAAGTATTGGGTTGGCATGTAACTGTTCGAGAGATTGCAGAGAGGTTAAAAGTACCTCACACAACTATTGAAAATCACTTAAAAGATTTTGGACTCGTTAAGACGCTCGATATTTGGGTTCCGCATGAATTGAAAGATATTCACTTAACACAACGAAACAATATTTGTGATATGCATCTTAAACCAAATAAAAACGATCCTTTCTTGAAAAGAATCATCACTGGTGATGAAAAATGGGTCATTTACAGTAACATCATTCGAAAACGATCATGGTCGAAGAATGATGAACCAGCACAAACCACATCGAAAGCTGAATTGCATCAAAAAATAGATCATGCTGTCTATTTGGTGGGATTACAAAGGTGTTGTGTATTCCGAGCTTCTCCCAAGAAACCAGACAATTAATTTGGATGTTTACTGTCAGTAACTAATAAAACTGGATGAAGCAATCAAAGAAAAGCAGCCCGTATTGGCAACTAAAATAGTAAAGGGATCGTCTTTCCCCATGGTAATGCCCGGCCTCACACATCTTTGGTAACTCGTGGGAAATTATTAGAGCTTGGTTGGGAAGTGATGTCGCATCCCCCCTACAATCCTGACCTTTCACCATCTGATTACCATTTATTTCGAAGTTTGCAGTATTCTTTGAACGGTAAAAATTTCACAAATGACGATGACCTAAAACAGTCAGTGGTTCAGTGTTTCTCTGATAAGCACCAGAAGGTCTATGAACGCGGAATCACAGAGCTGGAAGAAAGATGGCAGAAGGTCCTTGAAAAAAATGGAAAATATATAATTGAATAAAGTTTATTCTTTGTCTAAAAATGAGTTTTCTTCAATGCTACAAAATCGAAATTACTTTCTTGACAACCCAATATAAATTAAAATTAAAAATTATATTTCAGTGTAAATGCAATTAAAAAGAATGCATCAGTCTCTCAAAATAAAATTAAAATGTTAATGGCTAAGATTTATAGACGAAAAAAGAATCGCTTTCTCTTCATTAAATTATATAGGGAAGATTGGGACAGTTCTCATAAATATAGCTTTTTCAAATAGCTGGGTTGATTTCTATGAACAAAAAATAAAGAATTTTTTTAATAATTTTTATAATCTTTTATATCTTTTTGAATGCAAAAAATTATTTACATGTGCCTCCCTAGTAGAGCATATATGGACGCAAGAAAATAATATCCTCTGACAGGATTTTTATTCTCTTATTCATATATCTTCATAACCTGTAACATTATGTTTTAAATTCCCTATGAAGAAAAAAAAAACATACAGAAATTTCTCTTGTTCCTGGGTGAAATGTTTAAGCATAGTATTATAGAATAAAAATAGGTAAACTGCAATTGGAAAGGGAGTAATTAGATGACTAATTATTATCACAATAAAATAAAAAATAGACAGTTTAACAACAGAAAACAACAGATAAGTTTCAAATTCTTTTAAATTTTTCTTGTGAGTTTTTGCTGCGGGAAGATTTTAGAGAGGGGGAATATTTAAACAATATTTTATGGGCATATGCCAAAATAAGAAAGACTCTTACCCTTATATTTGCTTTATTTACTTCTTAATAAAAGAGAAGAAAGGAATGTTTAATGATAAAAAAAATGACAATTATAACCTCCCCAAATGTTACTCGTTTTGCTTTTGAAAGAGGATTTTGTGCTTACAATAGGGATTTTATGATAGTTTAATAATTTCACTTTCCTAAGGTATTACTGACACCAGTCTAAATTTAAAGCATAATTATGCATGTATTTTAGAAATGAAATCAAGCATCGCAAGTTTGAAGAAATAAAATAGAAAAAGATGTTTAACGCAATACTTTTTGTACTAACAATGCATAAAAAATATTGTTGAAAACCGTTTAGTAAAATATTGCATAACATTATTGTATTTTAGAAAATATTAAATTTATTTAAATTACAATTGAAAGTGAACGAGCTTTTAGTTCTTTATGTATATATTGATAGATGTTATCGTGGAAATTTCAATTGAAAATCAAATGCTTTACGATGAAGTGCATTCTATTTCAGATATATAGATGTTGTTATTATAGATATTGAAGATGACATTATTTATTATCAAATTAACTGAAAGAAACATAATCACAGAATGATTATTGGTGCACTTATGAAATGTTCATATCTGCCGCAACTAGTCTGTTTAAAATGCCCTGCATGACCACTAGGATTAAAATGATAAATCATTCACATTTATCAATTTTACAAGAAGATTATTTAGATCAAAAATGTTTGTTAGTATTTATAGTAAAAGTTTAAACCCTAAAATTCATATAATTGATTAAATAATTGAAGTTATTCGATTAACAATTTGAAACTCAGATTTTATTTTTGAGATCTTTAATCAGTGCTTTGGCTACTAAAGACAAACAAATTATTGAAGATTTAAAAAAAAATTACCATATGTCTACAGATACTGTCATTGCTGGAATGTTTTTCTAATAAAAACCATGTAATAACCAGTAAAAAAAATCGACTTTAACATGTGCCTTAATGCTCACACATGCCCCAGTATCCCCTATGTTATTCTATAAAAATACAATTAAAATTTAATATGTCAGGGTTTATAGATGACAAAAAGTTTTCTATTCTCATTAAAATTTCACACCATTCTGTCAGAATACAATTAAAATTTGATTTCTTAGAGTTTATTGATTAAAAAGTCTCTCTTTCTCTTTAAAAAATATTTGTAACAATTAATGTGGTTCTACATAAATTAAACGCATCTGCTTTTGAAGATATATTTTTTCAGATGTAAATGTATAATAAATTATATTTATTCGCTACAAAATATGATTATTTTCTATGTTTCACTCTTAATTTTACTTAAGAATGTAGCATAACTGAAACTATATAAAGAGAAAACATTAAATAAATTCTTTATTTGATTTTTGCCTTTCCAACAAAGAAAGTACTTCAGTTGAAATTTCTGGACTATTATGTGGAGAGCTTTACACAATACACATTACATAATGAGTATTCTTTTAAAATGCTTGTTCTCATTTCCTTTTTTTTTAACAGTTGCATACTTTAATGTTCATTCACAGAATTCGAAATAGATAAAAACTCCATTTCTAACTCCGAATGTTATGTAATAGTACAGCTTATAACATAAGCATTTTAAGATAATTTTAATAAAATTCTATTGCAGTACTTAACAGAATACCTAAAAAGTGGGTTGTAAAATTTTATGTAAATTCTTTCTATACAAATAATATTATCTTATGTTTAAGAATATATTTAGTAAGAACACTTTAATTTCATGATTATTTAAATTGTTATTGAGATTAAAACGGACGTTTTTGGTATCAGTTCGTGACCATTTCAGCAGGCTTTCCTAATGAACCTTTATCTACCAAATTACTTATCAAGAAATTGATCCTGATCAAGGATTATCTACTTTAATATCTGAAGATACACTGGAAATTTTACGTAATACTAATGTGGAATTTAGATATGTGTCTTCAATAAAACTGATTAAATATATTGGTATTAATAATTTTTTGTAAAGTATTTTCAAAAATAATCAGATTAATCAACCAAAATTACTCTTTTGAAAATGTCGCATTTCTTAAAAAAGCTGTGAGTTTAAATGCATCATGATCCTCTTTATGAATAGAAACGCTTTTGCAGTAGAATATGTTTCTTATAATTTTATTTAAAGAAAGAAAAGAAATGCCTATAAAAATGAATAATAAAAACTACATATTTTTAAAACTATTTAGCTTCGCCTGCTTCTCTATTCTATCAAAATTTGATCGAGAAGACTTTCTTGTGTGGGAAGAATAAAAATCTTGTATTAATAGATGGAATGAATAAATTTTATACAAAGATTTCTTCAATGGTACTTTAAATTACCGCCGGTGCATAAAGTGTTAGTTAGAAATGAAAAATGGTTGCATTACAGTTGTTTTTAATGTACACAGTGTTACTGTATATTCTATAACAGTCGTCGTTTAACCGAGTTCATACTCATTAAGAGATTTAAGAAATTTTTGATATTTTAACTCCAGAAATTTGAAATTCTTGGTCGCAATGTTTAGAAATAGAATTTTTCTTTTATTAAATAATGCGAATATTACTTTACATTAATTCTGGTAACAGATGATTGAAAGTTCTTGAAAAGTACTAACCCAGTATAATGACTAATTATTTTTGTTTTTTATAAAGACCCGTGAATAATATAACTAGAGCCACCATAATACTTATCCATCATAGATATGCATACTATAATACATGAAAAAAATAATATTTATTCAATGTTCACAAAGTTCCCACAGCGTAAAACTTCACTTTAATTCCTTGACCGCCCATGCGCAATTTTGTAATACTGTTCTTTTCTGTAATTTTTATAAATGCTAAAAACGTGGATTTTTAAAAGTTACATGAAAAAATACTTACAAATAGATATATAAATCTTGAGTGTATTAACCATAACTTAATATTTAAAAACTGGAATATGTTCAATACTTATACTAAAAATTTCTTTTAAACTATAAAATAAAGTTTCAATTACGATGTTCTCATTTTAAGCTCTCCGTATGTATACGAAAAACATTTACTATGATTATCATATCTACATTAAAAAAGACTAGTACTATAGAATAACAAAAAAATATTAACAACTAATGTTAATATGCTTTTCTCTAGAATAAATGTTTATAGTTATGCAATAAAAAGGGATAAATGAACTTTGTAATCTTAAATATAGCAGCTCAAGTGCTGTAACACTAACTGCGCACAGCAAAATAGTAAGTATATTAGAATTATTACTCCCTACGATTCCTTTGATGGGTTTTTCCTGTGCACTATGTAATTCTTAGCATTCATAAGAAATAAAGATTAATCCACAGGGATTTTTATATTTTAGTTTTATGTGACATTGAATCTAAACAAACAGTTGTAAACATCTATAACAAAAGCGGCTATAAGTTAAGTATTCGTTGCGTTTGATTATAAGCTAAGTAGCGTTGTTTGTATTGAGAAGAAGTTGAAAGCGTTTGACTTTTTATAGTTAATGTACTCTAGGATATTTCTACAAATATGAGCGAAACAGAAAAATAATGATCAGTGCTATAAAAAACTAGATGAAACATAAGTATTGCCCTGATTATAATAATTCATTGGAAATTAACCGCTTGTATAATGTTGTATCATTAGGTTGGTACATATTGTTAGTATTCTGAGCAAAAGATTGGCGATTTCTCCTCCAATAGTGACTCAGAAAGAAAGGTAGTAAGGTTTTGTGAGATAGATATTATCGGACGGAATGACATTGATTTAAGAGAAAGCTCAATTTGCGAATCAAATCAATTAAGAGAAAGCTGCTTTAGTTTCACGAAACAAAATCGCGGATACACCGTAGGTAAGTGAGTAAGGAAATACGTCGCTAATCGCTTGACATCTAGCTCGGTTGCGGGTTCAAATCCAACTGGCTCCAATGCACACGCTTTGGAGATCCCATAGATGTTCTTCTCATATGTTTTAATTTACAGTTTTAATCAATAATACAGCTATACAGCACAGTTTATGCCAATTTAATCACGTTACTTCAAAGTAATTTAAAAATTTCCTTGTACTATATATTTTTTGTATATTGACGATGACTTACAAGCGGACTTTTATGTCAAGCACACAAGTCAGATGTATCTTTTGAATAAATGAATAAATATCACAATCACCCATTAATGTTTAGTGAGCAATTCGAGATTGCTATAAACGCACCCGCCTGATGTAAAATCAATAAAGCAAAATCATGAAAAGTTTATAGAAATATTCAAAGCTGCTGATCAGCCCAGAAGTGGAAGGGCTAATATGATTGAAGCAACAGTTGATCGAATTCGGCTGTTGTTTCAGTGGAGTTTTTCTTAATCAACACATGAGGAAGCACGTGATCTTCAAACAAATCTGTTAAAGCTGCTGTATGTGCTGTAACTGAAGATATGTAGAGAAAACACAGCGATAACTAGAATACTGTTTAGTGATTCTCAAAGCCATCAAAAGGACACAAACTGAAATTTACAGAGGTAAGCGGTATTATAAATCTATTTATAACAGTACTTACAATATACACTGTAAGAATATCGTGACTATGTTCTAAATTTTCGTCATTTTATAACAAATCATTCCCGTATTCCTAGAAAAAATATTTTATCGTGAATTTTCCTGGAACATCTAAGAAAGTGGGAGAGATTTCGTTCATTCTTAACTCGTATGCGTATTTCGTCTATTAATAATAAATCAGAATTTATTTTTTTAAAATGAACAATCCAAAAATCTAAAAATTTAGATTTCTAATTAAAAAGGCAAAACTTTTTCGAATTTAAAAATAAATAACAGCTTCTTATTTCATTCGTTCAATTGTATTTAAAAATGTTTTTAAAGCTGAAAAAAGTGGAATAACATTAAATGAAGTTAAATGTATAAAATTGTTTATAAATAAATATTTGCATTAAAATTATATTTTAACTGAACGCATTTAAGGGATATTTTATTAACAACAGAAAATAAATAAATAAATAAACGGAAAAAAATGGGTATTACTCAAAAAAATGAAAAAAAAAAACATATCGAATAAAAGTATACTAATTATATTTTACCTCTAGCAATCTACGTAAAAATATTAAAAATTCAAATTTTTATCCTATATGAATATTTGAGTATAAAAACTATAAGAAGAATCGTATAAAATACTACATCTTCCCGAAATTAACTTAAATAAAAGCTCGTTGAAGAAATTGATTAATCCATACCCATCTGAAGCAAACATATTTCCTTTGAAGGTTGTTGTTCCTATACAACTCTAGTGGAGTGTTAGCGTATTCACCTTGTAAGGGTAAAAAGACTGGTTGGAATCCCGCTTCAGCTGCTTTTGCTTTTATCCTACATTCTGCAATTGACGATTATTTCACCTCTTGTATCAGAGGAAAAAACAGTTATTCGAAAATGTACAGAAATATACTGGCAGCACTGTTGACAATAGAGTTTCCGTAAACTGAAGATAGTTTTTAGAGAGTACATAAAAAGTAACACACACACACACACATATATATATATATATATGTAATAAAAAAAAATTTTGCGCCCTTTTGCTCTCTCTGAGCTTTCAATTCTAAAATTGTGGAACATATTTTAATCTTAGTTTCGTAATATATTAATCTTTTAATAGCTAAAGTCCTTTTTTCTTTTTTTTTATTTAACTTATTAATAATCTATTGCTTGTTTCTCAAAAAGGCGGGAAGTTATTTCGTAATCTTTCCTTTTTAGAATATTCTGCGGATTTTAATTTTAATTTTTATTTAACATCACGTGATCTGTGTTAATGCGCGGATGTTATTAATCCAACCAGGATTAATCTGAGTCTACGCAATAAAAATGATCAACTCTGATTGGCCTAGGAGGCGTAGACCTCGGGTAAGGATTATATCTTGTCTCGCAAATAGGCAACCCTTTTACCCTATTCCACAAGTGTTAAATAATAATAACAATAATATGCGAGACATTGTAAATATGTAAATTCTCGAAGACTTCGTAACAGGGGTGGCATTTTCTTTAATAAATTAATTCAATAATTATACTAAATCTGTAAAATTTTAATTTGCAAAAGAAATATGACCTATAAATTATATACGTATCTAGTAATTAGTAACACGTTAATAAATTTAAATTCAGAAAACCTTGTATAAGTATAAGCATTCTAACCATACACTCTAAAAAAAAAATGTGTAAATTTACACACAAAAATGTGTGAATCGATGATACAAAAACGACATGTCTATATGTGTAAATTTGTGTGTAAATTGCGCCAAATGTGTAAATTTCAGAATACACATTTTAATGTGTAATTTGATGATAAGTCCAAATGTGTAAAAGTTATCTGATAACACTTAAAATACACACTTTAATGTGTGAATTGCACTAAAATACACATATTTCTGAGTACTATTTTTACACATATATCTGTGTAATATTCTGTTTTTACATATGTTTTTGCGTAATAAGAAAATACACATAATGCTGTGTAATATGCAAATTACACATATGTTTGTGTTATATACAGAATACACAGATTTGTATGTAATATTCTGTTTTTACACATATGTATGCGCAACATGCAAAACACGTATTTTTGTGTAATATTTAAAATGCACAGTTTTGTGTACATAGCTTTATGTTATGCGTTGATGTATAAATTGAAAAAAAAATGCTTTCATGATCGCGAAATAAAATTGCATTAAGAACAAACTCATATGCTTGACATGTCTTTTCTTTCTACCAGATTTGTAGACTTAAAACAAGACCACAAATCATTATGCGCTTAATTTACAAGAAACAGGGTCGTCTCAAATTATAATCTATTTCCTTTATGTTAGAGATGTTTTGTAATCCGAATTGTAATTTATGAACAGGGATGTATAATTTGAATACAGACAGCGTGGAGGCTGTCTTCTAAATTAAGTTAAAAATTAAACTTTTTTCACTCTATCTTACAATTGTAACAGCTTGTGTTGTTTTTAATAGATTCATAATATTCTCTTTTAGAAATACATGTACATTTTTTTCTCCATATTCTGAAAATGGTATAACTTTAATTGTATTTATAACGGACGGAATACTATTTTCTTCTTTTCACTTGTTGCCATGTAAAATAAAACTATACATTTTATTTCTTTTTTAATAAATTATTACAATTTTTTTGTATGTGTTAAATGTATTTTTGTACTCTCTTTAAAAACTTTTGCTCACTTTAACTTCCAAAGTTATCATCACACATGTAAAGTACTACAGATAGTTACTATTTCTAACCGATAACGTTCAAGAAATTTTTTTTCTTTAATGTAATTTTACCAAATGAGTGAAAAAGCGTCCAGGGCAGGATTCGAATCACGGATCTTTAATTTAAGTTGTCAGTCTGGCATTGGTTAACTATACTTAGTATGTAACTCTAGTTCTTTGACTGATTTGTGTCCGCCAGATTTATCCAGGATAGTAGCTCATCTGGTAGAGCATTGGCAACTCTCACAAAAGTACCCGGTTCAAACCCACACCTATACACTTTTTAATTCTGCTGGAAAAATTCACAAGGCATTTGATTTATTTACCAATTATAATAACTGTGTTAAAAGTAATAAATGTATAGATATACATATTTTTTAAATCAAACTACGTAAATTTTAAGAGCAATATTTGTAACAGTATTTTTTAAGAGTTAAAATTACTAAAGAAATATTTCTGCTTAAATGTGCAAAGTAGTATCAGAGTAAAATTTATATAAAAATATAATCCACTGAATTATACATAATACTTTTTGTATTATTTACATAATAAAGATTATTGATTGCCTGAATTTAAAGACTATTAATTTACTATTGACAAAAATGAAATTAATTTAGCAATTTAATGTGCATTTTGAACCTTAAGTCACTAGTTATCCTTTATTACACAATAGCTATAAAAAATATTAAAAGATAAAAAGTAAAACCGATATTAAGTAATTATATTTTATCTACATTAATTGTATGATACTAATTACTACGAATGAAATATACGATTATAATGCAATGCATCTAAAAAAATTCAAACTATTTCGATTCTAAAATGTACAATAATTTTTCATACCATTAAAATAAAAAATGGAAACTAGCAAATCTTTCTGTTTCTGTAATTTGATGTTTTGAAACTTTTGACTTTTTCTGTCTACTCGTGTATTGTACTATTTCTACGGATATCAAATTACACATTTAAATTTTTTTTTATTTATTTTTTTTGTTTTTGCTATCAATAGTTTTTTAATGTAATACGCATAAAAAAAGTCTTCAATGTATTAAAAAATAATTTTTAATTATCTCCCTAATAAAAATCACAAAAAAAAAAAAAAAAAAAAAAAAAAAAAATACGAATAAAAACTTTTAAAAGGTGTCATTTGGATTAATTCATTTTACATCAGAATTTATAAGCAGTAAAATAATACATAAAAACTTTTTATTATTATTAAAAAATAAGTTTAATAACAGGTTGCAAAAATTACATAAATATTTATGAAATTACACATTTAAAACAATAAATTTGAACATTATACATTTAAACTAATAATATACCTTAATATACAATTTAAAAGAAAAAAAATTATCATTAATTGTATATATTACACAGCACCGCATCTACTCTAGTTTCCCTATAATGTGATATTTTTATGTTCTTTTTTAGCACTCTCCAAAAATGTTGAAAAAAGCTTCGGTTTGCCAGTCCGTCTGTCGATGCTCTAACTCCTATAATTTTCACGCAATTGATAAAGCTTATTTAAGGTCACCAAAGCATGTTTCGTATTGCATATTAATTATGTATGATTAATATTTCATTTACAGGGACACTCAAAAGAATTCGATTAAATTATAGTACATGTGGAAAATCGTTTTGAGAGTATTTTAATGACATTTTGCTATTTCAAATATATTGAAGCTGATATAACTCAGATCACGTTAAAACAGAGTATTCATAGAATTTTTCACTAATTTACAGGGACAAACAAAAGGAATTAATTACAGTATTTTGCATTATTGTATAGATTACAGTTATCTTTGCTTAATAAATGCTAGGGAGTACGTTTTAAAATTCAGTATGCACTTTTAAATTTAATTAGTTTTTTGCATATTACTCTCTCTCTATATATATATATGTATATATATATATATATTATACTTCATAATTAGGGCTGCACAAAAAGTATTCGCCTACCATTCTCCTTATTATTAAAAAATTGCTGAAGGAGAATTTTCTGAAATGGGTGATTCTCAAAATAGGGGACAATTTATGTCTTTCGGCATACAAAAAAAAATGAGAGGTTTTCTGTCATGTTTTTATATTTAGATATGTTTGTCTTAATATTATTCATAATTTGCACTCAAGAATTACTCACTTTTTAGTTAAAAACACCTTAAAATAACAGAATAAATGTTCAAAATGTCATTAGCATGGATGTCCACAGCAGCTGTGCTTAGTGTATACTAGCATTTTTCAAGAGTTAATATCATGTTTATAAAATAAAACAAATGTTATTCTTTCTTTAAATTAATCAAGGAGAGGATTTATCCAATAAATTTATTTTTAAAAATAAAATTATAGTATATAAAAAAAGAATTAAAGTTTGTCCTCCATATTCTATTTTCAAAACAAGGTCATACTATAACAGCTAGTTATTAATCAAAATTTCATTTTCACATATGACAATAATTTGAAAATATAAAGTTTCCCCATGGCAACAAATATCCATTTTATCCCAGCCTGAAAATAGAAGCATGTATTGTATTTTAAGAATAGAAGTTGAATATTAGGGGCGTACATCAATTGCATGTCATTAGAATGGATAATAATTTTCATGTTTATTTTATAGTTAAAATTTTTATTTTACTTTTTTGAATAGAACTTTTGTGTTTTAAAAAGCCCCAGAAAGGACTACTGCATTGTGATTATATTATGGCTCATAATCTTATCTAAATTAAAATTTGTCATTAGCATGGACAAATATCAGTGTCATTAGCATGGTTTTTCTGTCCATGCTAAAGACTTCTATGTGCATAAATGTAACCAGTGCTTATATTGTATCCTTTATAAAGTTTAATTTTGCATATAAATTTACGTATTACATTTATTATCCCTAAAATATGCATTAAATCTGTCAGAAAATCAATAAGACAGCTTCTTACGTTGTTAGTGTCAGAATGCTGCTCATGTAAACAAAGTTTGCTCTTTGGTAATGTTGTTATTCTCCTTGTATGCATATATGTAAAAATGGAAACCATTTGCTGAAAAGGAAGGCTAATAAATATAGAAAAAAATATTTAAACAGGAAGAAAATAAATTTCTTAATATATTTATTCCATGCAATTTTTTTTGTCATTAGCATGGCTCAAAAAATACTAATTATTTTTTTTAAGTTAATTTTTAAATATTTAGCTCTGCTGACTACATGTAAAGTATACCTAATACTATATTAACAACACCTATTTTTTTTTCAGAAATTTTGCTAACAGTAATTTTTTAAAGATTTAAATTTTGAAAAAGTCTCCTATTTTGAGAATTACCCAAATATATGTATCTCTTTAATGAACTAAATTTTGAAATGCATGCTATTATTAGATATAAATCTCTATATCATATAGAGGGCTGCTAAAAAATTCGGATAATTTTTCTATTGTGAATAGGAACAGCTGAAATTCTATTTTAAAATGCGTTATACATTTCCATATGGTGGACCTAGACATAATATTTTATTTATTTTTCTTAAGTGCAGTTTTGTTGCATTATTCTGAATGTATTGGAGAATGCTTTATAATCTATGTTTGACGCATGATTTTTTGCTTTCTTGTATCAAGGATGTATGTGGCTGGTTAGATGTGTATTGCCAGGTCCATTATAACTCTGATAATATCATAAATATTAAAAGGGAGAAAGCTCCGATTAAGGCTTCAAGTGCTCTTGGAGCTGAGAGCACTTGGAGCGCTATTCCAGAGGTTCCGGGTTTGATCCCAGATTTGACATTTTTCATTATTTTGGTTCTACGCTTTGTTAGTAATGTGGAAATCACATATTAAATATTCAATTATTTCAAGCGTAATTTCACTGCTGATAAATAATTAAAAAATTATTATAATTAAATATGTATTCACTGATGCTGGGCTTATCTGTGTCTCATGTTATGCCACAAGTTTGTGTGCTCATGTAGACGTTATTATTTTGTGCTGCAGTTGCAGCCTTACCAACAAAATGTGAGTGAGAATTGACAAGCTGTCCATCTTCCTCGTAGCTTAAATGGTAGACAGAGCCTGATTACTAACGGGGCACTCTCTCACCAGAAAAAATTTATAGAAATTTTCGTCTTCTTTAAACGCCCTTTTCATACAAGATTACTGTCATGAATAAGGAAAAATTCTTTATTTCTTTTTCCTGGTGGGAGAGTGCCCCGTTAGTAATCAGGCCCTGATGGTAGAGCACTTGGAGAGCTATTTCAAGGATTACGTGTTCGATCCCCGACTTGGATAATTTTCACTATGTTGGTTCTACGCTTTGTTAGCAATGTTATAGTCACATATTACATACCCAAGCTTTTGTTCAATTTGGCATCCAAATTTATCACCAGAAGCTGTAAGAAGCTCTACAGATAACTACTAGTTCTAAATAACAACGTTCAAAAAGAATTATAATGTAATTTTACCAAATAGGTGAAAAAGCATCTAGGGCAGGACAGGAACTAGGGACCTTTGGAGTAAGCTGCCAGTCTAGTATTATTTATTATATATCTGTAGTTCTTTGGCTGAATTGGGTCTTTCAGATTTATCCTGGATAGCTCAATTGGCAGAACATTGCAAGCTCTCACAAAGCTCTCCGATTCAAATTCAGGCCTATACGCTTTTGGACTATGTTGAAAAATGGCAATTTGTGTGATTTATTTACCAATTATAATAATTGTGTTAAATTGTATAAAGAATTATTTTTTATCAATCTACGTGAAAATTAGGTGCAATATTTGTAATAGATTTTTTTAAGGTTTAAAATTATATAAGAAACATTGCTGCTTAAATGTTCAAAGCATTATCAAAATAAATTTTACATAAAAATCTAATCTCTTGTATTATACAGTATTTTTTGTATTCTTTAAACTATAAACAGGGTAATGAAATTAATTTAATTAAAATTTTTATTTTTGTTTATTTTGTTTGTAGTTTATGAATGTTTTCAATGAATTAAAAACAATTTTTAATTGCTTCAATCTAAAAATCGTAAATGAAAACCCATGAATCAAAATCCGTTAATTTTCATTTGACATCAGTAGAAATAGAATTGAGAAATCTATAGCATGTAAAACTATGAAAACTGGTTAACTTTATAGCAAACATTATGATAAGCATGCTGAAACAGACAATTTTTAAATCAAAGAATTATTTCAAATGCTATTAGATGTTTAAATTTCAAATATTTATTCGGATGCTAGAAAGGCATCATTTTAAGATTATATACAAAAATAAATAAATAAAAGAATAAATAGCAAATAGTAATAATTTTTCATATTTAAAATAAGCAGAAAAGTATATGCTTCACATCAATATTATAAATTTACAAATTTAAAACTGGAAAGAATACCAACTTTCCCTTATAAAAGTATTTTCATGTCATTACTTAATGCAAAATTTAAAAATTAAATTTGCAAACAATTTTATTTTAGAAGAAAGTTTTTTATTCAGTAATTTAAATACTTTTAAATATTTGCTAATTATGATAAACTGTGGTTACAATATTTTTCCACATAATTTTAAAATTTCAGAAAATATGCGATTTTAACGATTGATATTCTACAGGTAAATAAATCTTATTTTTAAAAGAAGTAATTTAAATAATTGATTTTTATCATTTGATTTTAGTTGTCGAAAGACAGTTATTTATTTTAATAAAATAGTTATAATTCAAAGAAAAGAAACAGGGAAAATATTTCTTCATACCTATTTTTCAATGACTTCGTTTTTCCTTTTCTGATGTAATCCTTGATGTTTGTAGATCTACTAAATGTTCCGATAATAAGTACAAAAACACTGGCATAAATATTTTTAACCATGCCCAGAGCAATTGTACATTTCTCGGATACATATTTCATCAAAAGTACGCATGGAATGACTCCAACGAATTTTTTGGTAAGATTTTTAAATCCAGACTGAGGCTATACGCGCATAAAATGGCTATTTTTGTTCTCTGCATATGTTCTCCGCGTTTTCCAAAGACTAAATAAACGGTGTTTTTTTTATTCATTTATTTATATTTGATAATCGTCTGCAGTTTTCGAGTTCTTTATCTAGGCACATGGCAGATGTTTTCTTCTGTTCTTTATGTGGTGAATTATTTTTGTTTCTTTATGTGGTGAAGACTTTTTAATTTAAAATTTCTTATATTAAGACATTTTTTATGCCTTTTTTCGATTTATTTAAAAAAAGTTTAAGCTTTTTTTATTGTAACGATAACTATACTGATATAGATCGCATACCAAATTAAACAATGTTCAAATTTAGAATAGTTAAAAATGATTTTAATAGACAATAATGCAAAATATTTCTAAATTAGAAAAGTACGCTTTGTATCTTCCATCGCAAATGCAAAATTTGTTCCTAAAAATAAGCTAGGAATCATACCAAGAGGCAATAGTTTAGAAATCATAGATTTTGCTGGCTGCAAATTTTTTTAATTCTAATATTTTAGTAATTTATGCGCTTAGTTCAATTACATGTCTATTAAATTTTTGTTTTATATAGGTAAGTGTTTTTACTGAAGTTTTTTTTTATTATTTTATTGTGGAATATTAGCCAACAAACACTAAATTATGTTTGTTGCTTGAAGTGAAAAAAAAAATGTTTCGTTTCGTGTTCGGTTTATTTCGTTTCAGTTTTTTTTTCAGATTTATATACTTATAAAAAGGATCGACCGAAACAGGTCTGTAAGACCGAAAATGAAACCGAAATCGAATTTCGGTAATCTTTCAATTTTCGGCCGAAACCGAAAATGTTCATTTTTTAAGTTATTAATGCATACATAAATACGCATAATTATTAATTAATTATGTGTGTATTAGACGCACATTTTTAACAAACATACATAAACATGTATAAGTGTGCACAAGTTCAAGCAAAAGCAAAATATAAATAATAATATAACTTTTATATTTGCTTTTGCTATTGACAATCAATACTCATATATATTTATTAATAATTATTAATAATGCAATTAATAATCAAGAACAAATCAATAGTGAATATTTAATTTTTGAATATACACATTTTTTCAGTTATTTAATATTTCTCATTAAAAGTAGTTAAAATAAATTGCTTAAAAGTTTTTTTAGAAAACTAACTATAAGTAAGTTGTTATTTAAAAAAAATAACCATTTGATAATTTATAATTATTATTAGTTTAATGGAGATTTAAATATAGATAAGCCATATGCTTAAATAAATAAGTGCTACTTCCTCCCGAAAAAACTTTGCCACTCCCTCGCCTCTTTACAAATGCTTTGAAATAGCGTCCTTGTTTGAAAAATCTATCTTTTGTGCCCAAGTTGGCGGAATCTCTGTGTTTTAACCTAAAAGTCTGCAAGGGCCGGAATTTTCAGGCCCTGGATTCAGCTCAGTACGGTGTAAAAATTATATAAGTTCGACCCGAACCCGGCCCGGCCCATTGAGATTTTCACAGTTAATGGCCCAACGCAATTTCTACAAAAAATTCAGATTTTTCTTAACATACAATTAAGATTCTTTTAAAGAATACTGCATACATATCTATGGGATAAATTTAACGTATATTTTAAAATTACGATGGAAAATACACAATACAACAGTAACGATTACTTAGATTTCTTGGACGTTTCAACATTCAAATAAAAATTCATAAAAAAATTAATATTGCTTTGAATAAAAGAAAAAAATGAATGCTAAAAACATAATTTTTGAAACTCTTTTATAAAAAGAAGATTTGTGAAAATATTTATATTTCTTTTACTAAGGCTATTTTTAAACCCCAAAGAGCTACTTTCTGACACATTTATGAACTCATATTTTTTTTTTTTTTTTTTTTGAACCCATAAGACAGGTGTTTTCATAAATAAATAATGTAATCGAATGGCGTTATCCATTTTTTGATAAAGGCAATGTAGCTTTGAAAAAATCGTGCAAAAGATAACGTTTGAATTGAATTTCCGAAAGCAACATCACGGAAAGGAGAAAAACCTGCAGCCACGATAAGAAACTCTTATTTGTCGAAAAATAATTTATCTATCAAAAATAGAAAACGCTATCGATTCCAAATTCCTTTAATAGTCAAGCTTGTCAATTTTAAGTCTTTACTGTTAAATAATATTAGTCAGAATATGGATCAAAGTTTCACGTTGAGCAGGGAATTAATAAAAAATACTGCCCAGTTAAACTGATGGCATTGAGCTCACAGGCTACAAATACTAATTGTACATTAAAACCTTATATTTTCAAGGGTTAATTCCGTTCGAAAAAAAATTAAGAAGGGGAAACAGCTCTCCCCTTTCCTCTTTTTTTATACTTAATCATTGAACCTCCTATACTATCAAAGACATGCTTTATCATATAAAAAATCTATATCCAAAATTCAGAGCAAATTAGATAATTCTTAATAAAAACCCATTTAGCATTTATATAATTTAAAAGGAGTTATCCCCCTCTTTTATACTTAACCATTAAACTTCCAAAACTATTCAGAGATTTGAACGAAATCTGAAAATTCTGCTTGAAAAACCCATTTATATAAATTAAGGGGGGGGGGCATTAGAACCCCTGTTCCCTCTATTTATACTTATTCAATGAACACCTAATAACAGTCACGGAATCGCCTCATCAGAATGATCCTAATCTAAATTTTGAACGAAAACTTAATTCTGCATGAAAATCCCATTTATATCAACTAACGGGGGGGGGATTAGAGCCCCTGTTCCCCCTATTTATACTTATTCAATGAACACCTAATAACATTCACGGAATCGCCTCATCAGAATGATCCTAATCTAAATTTTGAACGAAAACTTTATTCTGCATGAAAATCCCATTTATATGAACTAACGGGGGGGGGGCATTAGAACCCTTGTTCCCCCGATTTATACTTATTCAATGAACACCTAATAACAGTCACGGAATCGCCTCATCAGAATGATCCTAATCTAAATTTTGAACGAAAACTTAATTCTGCATGAAAATCCCATTTATATCAACTAACGGGGGGGGGGATTAGAACCCCTGTTCCCCCTATTTATACTTATTCAATTAACACCTAATAACAGTCACGGAATCGCCTCATCAGAATGATCCTATATCTAAATTTTGAACGAAAACATAATTCTGCATGAAAAACCCATTTATATCAACTAAAGGGAGGAGCATGGGCCCCCCGTTCCCCCTCTTATACATATCGAATGAACTCCAAAAACTAATCAGGGAAGCGCCTTGTCAGGATATACCTATATACAAAATTTCAAGTGGATCGGATATTTTTCATGAGTTATCGCGTTACGCACGAACGCACATACATACAAAACGGACGGGCACATAAGCTCTCAGGCTATGATAGCCTGTGAGCTAAAAAACATTTTAAGGTACATTTCCAAAGACTCCGTAAACAGAAGTTCATTATCACTACTAATATTTTTACAAAACATATTGCTTGCCCACACATCCTGGGAACAACTACGTTCAGTTCCGGCCCAGCTCCACTATGTAATAAAAAAATGCAAATCTGATCTTAATACCGCACAAGTCTGCTGAAAAAATCTAAACAGACACCATGTCCGATGCCAGTCTCTTCGGTGGACATGTTACATTTCTTCATTAATGTTATTTATCAAGCATCAGCTCGTGACGCAGCTTTATATTTATTCTGATGAAAAACAAATTCTTTGAAAGTAGCTAATATTTTATCGGCTTGGTTTAAATTTTTATGTCGGCCGGTAGGACCGCTAAATATTTTATTTTATCGGCCCAAACCCGTTTATTTTGTTTACCGGCCCATTTGAAAATTATGATTCATATCGTCAGCCAAGCCGGATGCGTGCACATCTCTACTTTGAACAAAACTTTTTATTTGCATGTAAAATAAAATGTAATTAATTCATCAACAACATAGAATGTTGGAACTTTTAGAAATAGCAATCGAAACATCTGCGGTTTTAAACTAAAAATTTTCTATTATTATTAAGTGTGCAGCTTTTAAGGAGCAGGTGAAGAGCGCCGTATGTAGGAGGATGTTTAATTTGATTTCACGTCATGAATCAGCTGTGGTCGATAATTATAAACAATAAACTTTATTCATAACATTAAATAAAGAGTTTCTCATCTGAGCGGAAACAGCTCAATCAACAAGTCATGTCAAAAATTTCCAACGGAAGAAAGAAGATTTCTAGAATTCAGATAGTTTCGGCCGAGTTTCGGTTGAGCCGAATTTCTAACAGCATTTCCGCCGATAACGAGTTTTCGGAGAAACTCAAATTTTGGGCTAAAAACGAAACCGAAACCGAATTTTCGGTGAAATTCAGATTTTGGGCCGAAAACGAAATCGAATTTTCGGCAAAATACGAATATTGGACCGAAAACGAAAACGAAACCGAATTTTCGGCAGAACTCAGATTTTGGGCCTAAAACGAAAACAAAACGGATTTTTCGAATATTCTCTGCTTGTAATTATGTCTAACACGCCATTTGTGTAATTTCAGGCATTTTTCAACGTTTACACATTTGTTTGAGTTTATAAAGCGATAACATATTGCACATTTGATTTCTCAAGTTAGGTGCACATAAAAACAGGTAGTTTTTTCCCTCAAAATGTGTAAATTTTAAGTCAAGTATGCATTTAAAAAAAATTACACACTTATCTGTGTACATATAATTATGTTTAAATTAGAATAAATCACAAATTCGTGTAAATAATGGCATTTTTCAATATTTACACACTTGTCTGAGTTTTTCAAGTGATAATAAATTACACACTTACTTTCATAAGATAAATACACATAAAAATGGGTAAATTTCCGAGAAAAATGTGTAAATTTTACGACAGGTGTGTAAATTTACAAATTTACACATATCCATGGGTAAAATTGGCCAATTTACACATTTATTTTTTAGAGTGTAGTTATTAATCAAATATGTATTCATGGATCCAAAATTCTACATATGAATATACATAAATATTTTAAATTTAACTATATGAATGTCACGTTTTCAAAAAGGATTAACTTCATTTAACGCTACTCATAAGTATCTAAAATAGCATACTGTAGCAATAGATTTTGATCGCTTAACATTTATGCGCTTCGTTGCATAAATGAGAAATATTAAATAGATTTTTTTTGTAAGAAATTATAATTTAGCGTGATCATTTTTTCGGAAAATCAACTAACATTTCTTTCTAACATTCATCAACCTCTGAATGAATGATGAATGTTAGATGAATGTTATTTCATCTAACATTCTTTCTCTTTTAATCAAGAAAATGTGAAATATGCGCCGCGACTCACATTTATTTAAATTTCTGTGTGCAGTGCAAACAAGGTGAACATTTTTAACTAGCGAACGCTCAAACAGGCGCAGCACCATAAACATTCATCATCACTCGGAACCAAGATATCAGAACGACAGAGCGCTGCTTATGAATAGTGATAACAGGTAGGGACACTGGAAAGACATTCTGAAATGGACATTATGAACTATTCTTTAAAACATTAAAATTGCATATGTAATCATTTTTACCTTTGTTCTAATGAAAAGACCTTTTCAGCAGTTGTGAATCCCCTTTTGAAGACTAAAAACCTTCGATAGAGAAAGTCATGCGACTTCTCTTATGTACCATCCTTTGGCTAAATACGAAAGCCCGTGCGCTTCGTAAATAAGCATTTTCCGTGCCAAATACACACACGTATGTATCAATATTAATTATTTTACATTAATATTTGTGTTTTTATCTATTTTGCAGTTCATATAGTCAAGAAATAAATATAAGTGTTCTTAACCAAAGTGATGAATCCTGGATTAATTCGAAACTACATCACTCTTCTTTCTCATACTGATAAAATTTCATTTGCAACTATTTCGTTGTGATCATCTCGCAGCATGTATGCCAAGATTCAGGTAGGGCATATTATTTCTATTCTAAATCTTTTATCTTAAACTGGCTTGTATAATATAAACACCATCACGTATCCCATAATTTACTACATTTTTAAATCACTTTTTTTACGTGACGATTTTAGTACACGTTTATACGTGTGATATTTTTTATGTAATACTTTTTCAAATGCTGTAGTATATATAATTTTAATTGATTTTTTATCAGTGAAATTAAACTCCAAATTGTTGAATGTTTAATACGTGATTTATTCCATTGCTAACTATGCGTAGAACCAAATGAGTGAAAAATGTCCTAAGCGGAATCGAATCAGGAACCCTCGGAATAGCACTTCAAGTGCTAGACAGTTTAAGCTATAATGACATTATCGAACTTTGCATGTGTCATTCATATATGTTGGTAAGGCTGCAAATGTAATTATCTTTATGAGCACAAAATTCTACGGTGATGCATGAGACACAAATAAACCCAGCATCGGAGAACACATGTATAATTTTAAATATTTTTTCTATTAATTTTAAAATGTGTGTGCTCATGAAACTATTCTATCTTGTGCTGCATTTGCAGCCTTACCAACATATGTAAATGTGTGATATTAAACTGGGTATCGTTCTCATAGCACAATCCTTTATCTACAGACGGTACTTAAAAGTACTATTAAAATTACTTATAAATTTTTTATTACGTCAATTACTTGTAATACTCTTTAGAATGAGTTACAGATACATTACATTATTTTGTAAAAGACATTATTGGTTACACAAAACAGAAATATTTTTAAACAGATGATTTATTTTGCCTCTTTATCTTTTCTCCTTTCTTGGTGCTGAGGGAGGGAGGGGGTGGGGATTTTTCAATTTGGAAATATTTTTATATTTATATTGTAAGAACATCGTGTTTGTGCAGTTTATAAATCAGCAAAATATTAAGAAAATAACTTTGAATCTAAAAAAGACTTCGATTTGAAATGGATAATTTTAAATAGTCATTAATTAAATATTTATAAAAAATAATGTAGGTATAAATACGCATGTATAGTTTCACAAGAAAACAAATCGAATTTAAAACGACTTCACATTTTTTACATAAAATTATGCCGATACACTCAATTTAATGGAAAAATGTTTTTTTTACAACATCATCACCGCAGGTAGAAGTTATTCTTAGGCATCTAAATTTGAAAACACACAAAAACCTATTTATAATAATCTATATTTTATTGACTAATTGTCTCCAAAGAAAACTATTTATGTATCGTTCATTAAGATAGTAAAAAATAAGATAATTAGTAACAGGTAACGGATACGTTAAGATAGATATACGGCTTGTTTAGAACTATATGTGAAAAATGTAAAGTGACAAGTAGAGAGGACCTATATAAGCAGATTTCCAATAAGCAGATTTCCTATATAAGCAGATTTCCAATGAGAAATGTATCATTAAGCAGTATGGGATGCTGTAAAGTTCGAAGGATGAAAGTGCTTCACTTTAATGAATCATCATTCCCACCTGGATTTCAAGAAACATGCATCGTTATACCAATGCGGAACTTGTCAGCATACATTTTATGTACGGGGCAACACAAGAAAATAGCTCCAACCCAACGCATGTTCAACAGCTTTTGAGTATAACAAGGAATTATATTTTACAGTGTGTAATACTGCTTCTTCTACATCAGGGATCTAAGACTACATTCAGACTGCAATACTTTCAGTTCAACTAAGGTGGCGCGTTTTATCTCCCCACACCGTGCGTTTGATGTTATTGACTTTTGTGGCTTAACTTCATTCCAAGTGTGGAACAGGAATCTTTTCCTTAAGTAAGGTTAAGATAGCGATCGCCCTGACCATTGTATATCCCTCGTTTTCTATTGTCAGTAAACCGCAAGTGAGGAGAAAAGAAGGGAGCTACAGGAATTCAGTTGAACTTCAAAGTGGTCAGATCTGTTTTGGCCTTTAAAGTGCCCTTATCACACCTGGGAATTAATAAAAGATTCACTCCTACACAACCCCTAAAGAAGAACCTCAAATGTTCGAGAATCCGTCAGAATCTTCTTCGGCAATAGTTAATCTAAAGCGTTTGAGCAGCCAATCCATTTCTTTCATAAATGAAATGCATGCCGACAAGCTCCGTAATGGTATAATAATGCGTATTGCTGAAAATCGGTGCGGTAAATAACGATATAAAGTAGCGAAGAGCATTTGTCCAATGCATTCAACAGCGTCCTCCCCTGCAACTCTGCTTTACCGCACCGACTTTTTTACACATTATCAGTTTCTTTAGGTCCCCTCTAACTGTCTTTAATTTTTCGCTGTATAATTCTTTATCTGGCAGTGATACCATATGTATTATAAAAATCTTCACATTCTCACAAACAAATCATCATAGCATTTAAAAAAATATAACTAAACATCTAAGAGTTTAAAAAAGTGAAGAGCTTTGATCATGAGACAGCGGTATACGTCAGATTATTATAAAACCTATATAATTGAATAATTAGATAATACTGCTTTTTTATTCGAACATTTTAAAGAATTTATCTTTTTAATGATCAAAGTCTTGTTAAAAAAATTTCATCGAAAGAAAATTATTAATAATTTTCATAAAAGACCAAGGCTCAAATAAGATTTAAAGAATTAAAAAAACTAATATATGAAAGGATTTAATTTTAAGATAAAAAATCCTTTGCATTGTAGAATTCTTTTTCAATTCTTTCTTTTACAGTATTATAAAAGAAATTGCACTATACGTTGCGTTAAATGCATAAAATCCACATACAAGAACAAATATATCTAATTTTTATTCAGCTATATTTTTTAATCTTATGCAAAATGTTATTTTTAATATTTTATCATTTAATCTTTTGTTCTTCCATTTCCTAATATCGTTAATTAATCCCTTGCGTAGTCAACTGTGTCTACAATATCATAAATAACTTTAAAATAATTAGAATTGTTAATTACGGAATCACCCACATGCACACATTGTTTTTAAATTCTTTTTTACATAAGAATGTATTTTTTCTCAATTATACATCTAAAGTTTTAAATGGATCATAAAAAGTTATTTTATTTCTTAAAATGCACACTTATATTTCAGAAATTTTAATTAATGACTTTATTTTTAAATTTTTATATATTTCATGAGAAAAACATTTATTTTCCTATTTTCATTCACAATAAATTTTTTTTTTTTTTTTTTTTTTTTTTTTTTTTTTTTTTTTTTTGACAAGCATAAATTTTGAGGTACATTTTAAATTTTATTACTTAGAAGAAAAAAAAGTAAAATATTTTCGATGAGATCGTCCATATTTATTATCAAAAATGTAGGTTGAATGAAATATAATTATAAACTGTAATTAGAACAATTCTTGTAAAAGAAAAAAAAGTTGTTTTAAATTTCATTTTTATTTTATTATATTTTTTTAGAATTTCAAGTAATTAAATATTTTTTCATTAATTACTGGATCAGACTTATTAAACTACATTAAGAAACAAGCAGTAATAATAAACGAGAAGTAAAATACTTTTATTCTTTTAAATTTAAAATTTTACTTTCTATTATGTCGATGCATAGCTGCCAACTTTCAACTAATCTTCCGTAATACCTGGATTAGTTTGGTCTAGGTTAACGTCATTTGAAACCAGAAAATATATTTCATGAATGTTTATTTAATTTCCGGATTGTTAGTGGAACATACTTAATTTCATTTCTTTGAAAAAATTCTGGTTCAAAACACATTAAACCAGGGTCAAATAAACGCATTTGTTACGGATAAACGATGTCAAGTTGGTACTTCTTGCTTTAAAAATAAAAACTGTAAAAATTCTGTTCTTCTGTCTTTCACAACGTAATATGTAATATGCAGTAAAATATATTTGCTTATGCATAGGTTACACAGAACTGATGCTGTGTTTGCGCACATTCGGTGCTTTACTCTCCGCCAAAAAACTACTTTCATCAATTTTGTGAACAAAACACCAAAGTCAAGTATAAGGTAAAAACAATGAAAAGTATTTATTTTTTTCTCTATGTAAATAATATTTATTTCATTTTATCAATTCTGTATGGAAGTTTAATTACATACAATTTCGCTTCAGAATCACGTTTAAGATTTTGTTCTGTGTTTTCAACTTGAACATTTCCTCCATGTTACAGTATTTTAAACATAGAATTTAATGTTTTCTGAATCTTAAAAAATGCCATCTACATACATTAATTTACATAAAACCCAGATTTTATTTTAATTCGAATGCTTTACAAATTTTGCGATTTATTGAACTTTTATCAATTATATTAACTTTTTCAATTATTCTAATTTAACAAGAGCATACATTTGTAGAGTAATTTTTAGTGACTTTTATATATTTAACTACAAGTACGTGTGTTGCATAAAATATTGTATATAAATTCTATTTAATTTTACATTTATATTTTTAATTCTTATTTTTAATAGTTTCAAACAGAGAAGTATTTTACTTTTCAAATTATATTTTGTGTATGTGTTCATAATCTTTTGATATATCGCAAAACTTATAAAAATTATTTATAAACTAGGAAATATGTGCATTTTCCCGTGTAAAGTAATCCATCGACTTTACTCATTTCCCTTCCCTACACCATAAATCCCTTTACTCATTATTTTCATGAGCAAATGCGAATTCATTTCCCGAATTTTGCAGAAAGAAAATTCGTATATTATTGTATATTATTCATACTTCAAGATGCACAATAGTATTATTACTCTTATTTTTTCTTTTCTTAGCGCTATTTTATATGGTGTATTAAAAAGAAACCGAATTTTTACATACATTTCAAAGAACAAAAAGGATTCATCCTATAAATATGAATAAAAAACGGACAAGCAATTTTTATGTTTCCAGAAAAAAAAATTATCTTGAAACATTTTCGATTACGTCTGAATGCATGTCATGCTTTTTATTTGTTTGCATTATTAAAAAATAAATACATTTTCTCAGCTAGGTTTTACCGCTTTTGTGTAGGATATTTCTATACATTCTCCTTATTTTAAATAGCAAAATATTCTACTTTTTAAATTATATTTCTTTTATATAATTCACTATCTTTATAAACATAACAAAACATGTGACAAAAAGTTTTATAAGCTATGAAACGGTCAAATTTTTTCCATGTAAAGTAATACATCCACTTCATTCTTTACCCCTTCCCTACATCATCAATCACTTTGCTCATCATTTTCATGAGCAAATGAGAATTCATTTCCTAAATTTTGCAAAAGAAAAAATAAAAAAAAAAAAAAAAAAAAATTCATACATTATTCATACTTCAAGATGCACAATAATATTACTCATATTTATTCTTTTTTTAGCACTATTTCATATGGTTTCTTAAAAACAACACGAATTTCTACTTACATTTCAATGATCAAAACTGATCCCTCATATAAAAATGAATGAAAAATAGACAAGCAATTTTTATGCTATCTGAAAAATAAAATTCTTTATCTTAAAATATTTTCAATTACTGTTGTATGCATGTTCTGCATGTCATTTGTCTGCATTAATAAAAAATAAATACATTTTCACAGCTAGATTTTACGGCTTTTGTGTAGAATATATATACGTTTTTCATATTTCAAATAGCAAAATATTCTACTTTTCATTTATATTTTCGGTACTACTCTGTTATCCCGTCGACCAATTTCGCCAAATTATACAAATCCCCAAACTAATAGCCAAATTATACATATTGACGTAATTTTTATTTTAAATAACGAAAAAAAACAAAAAATTATTAGTAGAATATTAATAAAAATATTAATAAAAAATCGAAATATAACCCACTTAATGCATTTTAAACACGTGAATCATATTTAATTCATTGAACGTGACATTCAAGATCATCCACTATTGGCATTTAATCTTATAGTTTGGCGATACTTTTTTGGTCGACGGAATAACCTAGTAGTACTATATTTTCTTTATATAATTCACTATCTTTATAAACATCACAAAATATATCAAGGAAAGTTTTGTAAGCTATGAAACGTGCACATTTTTTCCGGGTAAAATAATACACCCACTTCACTCATTACTCATTCTCCACATCATCAATCACTTCGCACATTTTTTTCATTTTTTTCATTTCCTGACTTTTACAGAAGAAAATTCATATATTATTCATACTTCAAGATGCACAATAATATTACACTGTTTTTTTTCTTTTTGTGTGTGTATTTCATATGATTTATTAGAATGAACACGAATTTTTACTTACATTTCAATGAACGAAAAAAATCCATCATCTAAAAATGAATAAAAAAACAGACAAGCATTTTTTATGGTTTCTGAAGCAAAGTTATTTCATTATCTTGAAACATTTTCGATGACGGCTTTAAGAAATTCAAATATTGTCAGATATTCTTACTGATTGGTATGAATGATTGTTTTCTTTTCCCTTAACAAAATTTTCTGTGATTTACGTTTCTTGCAAACCATTATACGAAGAAATATGCTATTCATTGTTTTTGTCAAAAGTATTGCTTTATTATCTGAAAAACTTTAGTTGGTAAGTTATTAATGTAGAAATATAATAAAAAGTTATTATTACGCGTATTTCAAAATAATTGAGTTACTGTAAAATATTTATATTTCTTTGAGTAAATGGATATTTTCCTTTCAGCATGTTGGAAAAGATAAAAAATAATTAAAGTTCAATTTGTTTTAAAACATTACAACCGTTTAAATAAAAAAAGTTCTTCCCGCAGTGCCGGGAGGAAGAGGTAGCTTTCACATACTTATTTATTTATTTATTTATTTATTTTAAATTAAGTTATATTATACAAACATACGAAGCTCAAATTAGTGGGACCCGATTTTATAAGATTGAATACTAGTTTTTGTCAATACTGAATATTAATAGGGATTTTTAGAAATTGGTCATCGTTTATTCCACCTGGTTTTATTTTAAGCGATTTAGAGAGTCGCCAAATTCCACGATACCATGAAGTGTATGTCATTTTAAAGCAACATGATGGATAGAACAAACCAATGAGCTTGGTTTTACCTGGCAAAGCCTGGCAAATCTTAAATGATGTGCACATGCACACTCATGTTGAAATCGATTAATATATACGAGTGCTGTAGCGGGCAAATTGATTTTTAAAAAAATGTCATCCACATTAGAAATTCAAACTGCTATATATCTCAGGCGTTTTTTAAGGTAAAGACAAAGCAAAAAATACTCCGGAATTTATTATTAATATAAATACTCTAGAAAGAACCTTTTTTCAATATCTAATTTTTTGTATGTACATCATTATACATTTAAAAGATTTTTGACAAACTTAATTGGTCGCCATTTTGAAACAAGAAGGTGGATGAAGTTGGACGGTGAACTCGGTCAAGACATTGTTATGTGCTATGTACACAAGGAGTTATATCCAAATCAGTTTATAAATATGCGTATTATCACGTGACTAACTTCAGACCGTTTCAAAATGTCAACCACACTGGAAATTGAAAGTGCAATAACTCAGCCATTTTTCAAGATACAGATGAAACAAAAAAATGCTCTGGAATATTTGTATCAAGGTCAAACACACAAAAGAAAAATCTTTTTTAATTTCTTACTTTTTGCCCCTAATTTTAAAATTTAATTAAAAAAAATTAATATTCCGCCATTTTAAAACAAGATGGCGGATGGAACTGGCCAACGAACTCGGTCTAGACATCGATATGTACTATGTACGCAACAAGTTTCATCCAAATTGGTTTATAAATACGCGTGTTATTACGTGATGAAAATCAGGTCATTTCAAAATGTGAGCAACACTAGAAATTAAAAGTACTATAACTCAGCCATTTTTTAAGATAAAGACAAAACAAAAATGCTCTGGAATTTTTGCATTAAGGTCAAATGAATAAAAGAAAAACTTTTTCAATTTCTCACTTTCTTGTGCCTAATTTTATATTATAATTTTTTTTTTAAATTTTTAAATGGCCGTCACTTTGAAACAAAATGGCGGATGGAACTTGCTAACGAACTTGGTCGAGGCTTTATTATGTACTATGTACACACCAAGTTGCATCCAAATCGATTCATAAATACGCTTTCACGTGACAAAAATCAGGTCGTTTTAAATGCCATCATAAGAAAAATTCAAAATGCTATAACTCAATCATTTTTTAAGATATAGACAAAATAAAGAGTGTTCTGGAATTGTTGTTTTAAGTTCTAACACATAAAAGAAAAATATTTTTTCACTTTTAACTTTTTCGCATTTAATTTTAAAATTTAATTTTTTAAATTTTTAAATGGCAGATGATTTTGGCCAACGAACTTGGTCGAGACATTTGTATGTACTATGTACAAGCCAAGTTTCATTCAAATCGGTTGATAAATACGTTAGTTACAGCATAACAAAAATCAGATATATATATGGTTATATATCTATATGTCAATATTTGAATGGAGGGTGGTATTGGTGTCTGAGGGTCATGATCGGTGAAAATATACCAAAATTTTCTAGAAGTGCTTTCCTCCGGACGGCTGCAATAGGTAGCTTTTTACTTTTTGTAATGAAAGCTACCTAAAAATATGTATATTTTGAAGTATCAACTAAAAATCATGTATTGCATTCAAAAAGTGTGAATGCATGCCATGCATGTCATTTGTTTGCACTAATGAAAAATAAGTACATTTTCTTTGCTAGGTTTTTCCGCTTTTGTGTAGAATACCGCTATACATTATACGTATTTCAAACAGCGAAATATTCTACTTTCTAAAATTATATTTCGTTTATATAATTCACTATTTTTATATACACCATATAATATATGAAAAAAGTTTTATAAGCTATGAAATCTGCACATTTTTTCGTGTAAAATAATATATCCATTTCACTCATTTCCCCTTCCCCATATCATCAGTCACTTCGCACATTATTTTCATGAGCAAATGCGAATTCATTTCCTGAATTTCTTTGTAAGAAAATTCAGTTATTATTCATACTTGCGAATAATATTATTCTCATTCATTCTTTTCATAGCGCTATTTCATATGGTTTTTTAAAAACAATACGAATTTTTACTTACATTTCAATGAATAAAACTCTTCCATCATATAAAAATGAACGAAAAACATAGAAGCAATTTTTATGCTTTCTGAAAAAAATATATATATCTTGAAACATTTTCGATTACGACGTTAAAGAAATTCAAATATCGTCTGATATTCTGAGTGATTGCTTTCTTTTCTCTTAATCAAATCTTCTCGATTTTAGATTTTTTTCAAGCTGTGATACAAAGAAAAATGTTATTCATTGTCAGTATCAAAATGTATTGTTTTATTATCTAAAAAACTTTAGTTGGCAGGTTATTAATCCAGAAATGTAATAAAATTTTATTATTACACGTAAAAAAATAAATTGTTACAAATGAATTTTTTTTCAAGCGACTGAACATATTTTCTTCGAAGAGATAAAGTAAATTATGTAATAATGAAAACAAATGTGACAGTTGCGTTAGACCTTTTAAGTAGTTCATTAAGTTCTACTCGATATGCAGCAATTATTAAATTTAATTTATGGTCCATAATCAATTCGATTATAATTTTAATTTATTTTTATGTGTTCTAAGTAATGCTATGCTTATATAAATTATAAATTATATCATAAGCCAGAAAAATATAAACAACTTTATATAGTGAATTTCTTTATTTCTAATATTATTTTATACTTGTTTTATAATTTGTTCCTACATTTTATGGAAAAAATTGGATTTATATAAATTTATGTATTATAAATGTGTCTTTATTGAAATTATTAATTTCATAAATAACATGTAAAACAATTTATATACACTCGCATTTTATTTAAATCTAAACGTATTATCTAAAAGTTTAGTTATGTACATGATTTACTCATTGTTAGAATTTATAAAGGTACATTATAATGAGAAAAGAAAAGCAGCAGATATATGGAATTATTTAATTTGCTGTTATTATATTAAACAGCAAAATATTTACTTTTTAAATTAAACCTGCAGAGTAAAAACATATAACTAATTTGTACTACCATTTTATTTTACTATTATTAATTACGTGATACAATATAAATAATTTTAAAATTTTTATAATGAAATTTACAAATATTATGATTATAAAAAAATCCTTTCTGTTATTTAAGAAAATTGAGTTTTTTTTAAATTTAAACGCATGCTAAATATTGTTTTTAGGAAATTAAATAATGAAAGCATTTTTCTCTTCTCTCAGTTTACTGTGAAGAAAGGGCATTTCAATATAATCATTTTAGTAGTAGTCATTGTATTACCTTTTCAAAACATAATTTCGTCTTTCAAATTATTATAAAGCACACAGAATTGCTGCAAGATTTTAAAATTTAAGTCTTTTCAAATACCTAAACAAATAAAAGGATTATCATCAGAATGCAGTTTAGCGCCATTAAAGCGTTGGCATTGTCTGATAATTTTTATAAAAAAAAATAACATTTTAGAAGAGCTAATTTTAATCACAAAGTCTAACACATAAGTAGATTATTTTAGGTGAAATTCGATTACTTTGTTTAAATATAAACATATTTAATTCCTTGTACAATTGATAAATTTATTTATATTTAATGTTCGCATTTTTTAAGCAGTATAGGTAATAAATTAACATTTCAAATTTTATCTTAACCGTTTTCAAGACACTTTGTTTTACTTTATTTTTGCATTGTTATAATTACCATATAAAAAAGATATAAGAAATTTGTTTATGTGAAAAGTATTTTCAGAAAAGCACTATACTCAGAACGATTTAATTAGCAATAACTTATAATTTTTAATGCTAAGCACATACAGGTTCATCTAAAAGTGAGAAAATAAAGAAGTCCTCAACAATTCGGAAAGTTCAGGTTAAATCAGTAGCAAAAATTGGTTTTTACAGACATTCCAAGTAACTTATGGTATATATTCACCGAATAAAATACAAAGTAGTGTCAGTTGGGCTAACTGAAACCAGAGAGTATTTTTACGTGTTTGATTTCCTATCACGGAAACATGTATCACTCATATTGTTATTTCCGATAGAATAATGCTTTTTAATGATTTTTTTTTCATTATCGTTTGCAAAACTTCCAGCATGTTTTGAAAAAAGACAGTCTGATATAAAAAAAAATTAAAATTTAGACAAATTGACAGACTAGATTAAAAGAAAGTAAACGTATTTAAAAAATAGAATTGCGTTACTCAATTGTACTTAATTTAAAATACCATCAATAAATGTCAGTTCCATAATTCGTTTACACTCATTCTTATATATTTTGGAAATTATATGGATAGCAGAAAATACCAATTCGTCAATTGCTTCATTTTCGTTTGAAGTTTGTATTTCATCTTTGATATTTTTTTTTCATAAAGGATCTTTAATTTCCTTTAATCGCACACGGAATAATTTATTACGTTTTATTATACTGCCATATATGTATATACTTAATAATTGTTATATTAATTTTGTTAATTCTTATTCCATCCAACATCTGCTAATTTTACGCTAAACGTGTTCAAATCTAATTGTTAACTGTAATAGCATCTTATACCGGGGTGAAAGGCATTTAATCTGTTAGTTGCAAGTTAGAAAGATTGATTGTGTGGTTACCGTATAATTTTGCTTTTTCGATTATCTATTGAACCAGTATGTTTTTATGTTGCATGTTTTATTATTTAGTATTCACTATGAATGGCTTGTGGTTATGTACAATTCATTGCTAAGGTTCATCGGACATTATGAAAAAAAGCTTTGTATGCGGTACTTCTTATTCCTCTTTTAGTAATTAACCTCATTTTACTTATGGTGTCGAAATAATGCCACGGAAACGAATTTCGCAACAAGATCTATTTTTATTGGTGTGTCTTTCATATTTGTGTATTCTTTTTGTTGATTTCTTATTGAATTTCTGTGTTTTTCTCTGTTATATTCTACATTTCCGGCTGTTGATCTGACAAATATTTCCTTTTTTTGAGATCTCTTTTCATTTGTTATAATGTTATACATAGTTGTAAATGGTTTACTTATATATATCAAGTATTTGCGATTTCTAATATTTTTGTACATCCAATTTTCTGTTCATGTAATGTTTTACCATCTGAAAAATTAAAATGTGTGGGTCTTATTTAGTACATCATTTATGGGTAATTGGATCCAGTTTTAAACTTAAACATTAATTACATTCTTTAATAATTGAATTAATAATTTAAATCGATAACGTATCATGTCTTAATCCTCGATACTGCACATAGATAATAATTTGTATTCTTCTAAAATGGTAATACTTTATTTTTATGTATCTATATATTGGTTTTATTAGTATTTCTTTTCTGTGCATTTTTAAAGATTACTTTCTATAAAAAACGAAATAGAGTTGAACTTCAAAATACTTCTTGAGACACATTTATTTCTGTGCTAAAATGAAAATTCGTTCAGGAGAAAAGGGAATAATATGGGATAAGATTTTTTCTTTACAAGAAATAAAACTTCTTTATAACAGAGTTTAATAAAGTTACTTTAAGAATAAAATGTCCGAAAATTTTTTGACTCAATCTTTAAATATGAAAAATCCAGATTTTTTTTAAAGAGAATTTTGAATGTGTCTTTTTATGAAGTATGGTACGGTTTTATTTTCTAAATTTTTATCATAGTTATACTAAAAGTGAAGTCAAAATGTATACTAGAGAACAGCATAAGTTTTATATACAATTTTGTATACTGTGTCTACTAAGAGCCAAATAAAACATTAATTTTTAAACTTAAAAATCATCTGTTAATATCTATAAAAATTAAATGCTTAAAAATCAAAGATTTTTATTCTTAAATATAGCAATAATAATAATATTTTTTTGATTAAAAGACCAATCATAACACGGCTCAGAATTCTACATGTCGATATTAAGAATAATTTGTAAGTGCTTTGATTTTTATAAATTTGTAGGCAGGAATTGTAGGGAATGTCATTGCTTATTGCATTTCACAAAATATATATTTACCACACTTATTGGAATAGCAAAAAAGGACGCATCTTTAGTGCTTACGTACATTTAAAATTTACTTTTTTTCTTGATAATTTTTTTTTCTCTTACTGTAAGTGTTGGTTCTAAATTTAAAAATCTTTATGCAAATTACATATTAAATAGCATTTCTGCTAAACTTGTGATGAACCCTTTTGGGTCTCGTGTACTATAAATTGTACACATCTTTTCATCAAGTATTATTTTATCTTAACAATTATTTTTTTAAATCTTTGCATAAAAATTTATAGTATATAACTATGCCTTTCTAATTATCCGTTTTGACACTAATTAATAATAATAATAATAATAATAATAATAATAATAATAATAAAAGTTTGCGTAAATATCTTGCAAACTTTGACGATTCAAAATCCTCGTCATCAGCAGCAGTTATTTTTTTCGTAGTAGAAAATACTACTAGACAAATTTTTCTCCATGCATTCACAGAGGCTTAAAATTCTTTCCGAGTTAGACAGTTATCCGAGTTAGACAGATATTCACAGTCCGCCTTACAGAGATTTTTCTGGAGTTTCTTACGAACAATCTTTCAGTACTTTAAAGGAATGTAAAATAAGAGAAGGAATAAAAGAATGAAAACAATAATAAAATGACTGAAACAGATATATATCATTATCTCATTATACCGCATGCAAATTACAAAAATTCAGATTTCAGATTATTTTGTTTGCATAATGCAAGAACAATTATAACTATATGCAGTAGTTTTTCAAGTAACCGTAAATTTATTTTTAAAAACTTAACCTACTAAGATTTAACAATTATCTTTCATCCATATTCCCGAGTATGGTATGTAAAAACGGTTAACTTGCTGGATTACCGAATATACAAAAACCTACATACTACGTATATCTTCTGTAACTTTATATAGATAACTCGAAAAAAAGATTTTAATGAAATATAAATAAATATAAAAAAGAATATTGCTCAGTTAAACTAATGGAATTGAGATCACAGGCTACGCATACTAATTGTACATTACAGCCTTATATTTTATTTAGTTATTTCCATTCGAAAAACAAATTAAAATTCCCCCATTTTCCCTTTTTATACTTAATCATTGAATCCGCTAAACTAATCAGGGACATGTTTTATCATATAAAAAATTTCTATCCAAAATTCAGAGCAAATCGGAAAAAATCTTAATAAATGATAATGGATAATAATGGATAAATAATTATATTTATCCATTGGTCTCCCAAAATTAATCATGGCGGTGCCCTCATCAGAATGAGATCCTATGTCTAAAATTATAATGAAATCTGATAAATTCTGCATGAAAAACACATTTATATAAATCAAGGGGAGGGGCATTAGCCTCCCGTTCCCTCTTCTTTATACTTATCCAATGAGCACCTAATCATGGAGGCACCTTATTAGAATGATCCTATACCTAAATTTTGAACTAAAACTGATAATTCTGCATGAAAAACCCATTTATATAAATTAAAGTAAGGGGCATCAGCCCCCGTTCCTCCTGTTTATACTTATCTAATGAACACCTAATACCAATCACGAAGGGGCCTCATCAGAATTGTCCTATAGCAAAATTTTGAACGAAAACTGATAATTCTGCCTGAAAACCCATTTATATCAATTAAGGGAGGGGCATGAGCCCCCCGTTCCCCCTTTTATACACAACGAATAAACTCCAATAACTAATCAGGGAAGCGCCTTATCAGGATATACCTATATACAAAATTTCAAGTGGATCAGATATTTTTATTATGAGTTATCGCGTTATGCACGAATGAACATACGTACATACATCCAGAACGGGTGGGCACATAAGCTCTCAGGCTTTGAGAGCCTGCGGGCTAATAAATATAAAAATATATGGCGGAAAGCAATTATCACCTTGATTTTAACACAGAATTTATAATATGAACATCAAAATGTTCAGATTTACTTATAGGCGATAAAATTTTTTAAATATATATGTTAATAATTAATTAAATTTTATTTTTAGTTCTTTCAAGCCTTTAACCAGGATCTTCCTCTGAGAATATTTTCTTTATTTATATAAATACATGATTCAGTTTCGAAATAAATAAATAAATGAATACGCATAAACACTCTGGAAATATTATTTATAGCATTAATGTGCTTTCCAGTTTATTGTATGCGGAAACATTTACCCTAAACACAGCTTTCAGATCTCCCAGTATTTTCCGAAAGAAATTAATTACCAATAAAAATAAAGGAAGAAATAAAGAAATAATAAGCGATTAAATTAATTAAAGCGTGCGGTTTGTCAAAGCTAAAATAGTTTTATCGCAATTTAAAAATAGATTTTTTAGCCTTTTTTAATCGAAAAAAATATATAACAAATCCTGCAATTTTACATGGCGATTACAAAGCCTTTTATTTCAATATCAACTAGAAAATTTATAATCTTAACTTCTGGCAAAGAACTTGTCAAAAATTATAGTGAGATTACAAATTTTGCTTTTCCAAAATAGTGGTATCTGAAATCTGAAATCATGGAAATATATTTGCATGACATGGTGCGTCAATGTGCTTTTGTGTTTCCCAAATCAATCCCTATTTACGACCCTGCAGCGGTTATTCGAAGACCAGCATCTCACTATAATGTTAAGTAAAAATTTAAAATATCATGCACTTTTTTTCCTTTACTTTCAGAAAACAAATAAAAATTAATAGGTGTTTTAAGATTCATCAAAAGTCAATCTCGACATGGAATCTGCATTAGAATGTTTAGAACCTTTACGATATGTTATTTTCAAGTTATACCTCTGCAAAGCCAGAGACCAACGTGCCAATTTTGCGCCATGGGGAACACTAGATGTAAGGTAAGTGAGTGGATTGTGATCCGAAATAAGTTAGTTAAGTCTAATATTGTTCTATAATTTGCTTGTCCAATTTCATATAAGAAATCCTTTGCAATTTTCATGGGATATGCATCTGGCATAGTAAAGCCATTTAAGTGCCTAAAGTCCACACATAATCTAACAGTTCTACCTTTCTTTGCCACGCAAACAATTGGATGCGCCCACTCACTATTGCTATACTCGATCACACCTTGCTCAAGTAATTCGCAAATTTGACGATCAACTTCTTCCTGCAAAGTTATGGGAATTCTGTAGGGTGGCAATCTCTTTGGTGAACACTCAGCATTAACTCGAATAGCATGACTATCCACTTTTGCTACTCTCGGTTTCTTACTGAACAGAGCATAAAAGTTTTCCAAAATAAATATAAGTTCTTGTTTCTGAACGTCACTTAAAGATTCATTTTCTTTCATAATGATCTCTTTTACATCATCTTTTTTCGCTTTCTTTATAGTCACTGGAGCAAAAGTACCTTTGCCACTGGTATCTTTTCCATGTGGAGAGCAATATAAATCTCCAAAGTCAGAATCCTCTTCAAATACCAAACCTATATGGTCAACTCTTGCGATGAAGGGACGTACTTTATTTACATGCAAATTTCTTGTACTACCATCATCTAATTTAACAGTAACAGAATGCGGTCGTGTAATTTCAATCACTCTGGCCGGAACAATCCATGTTTTCAACAATTTATGAGACGACGATGGATGTAAAATCAACACCTGATCGCCAACAGAAAAGGTTTTTCTCGAGACCGAAGATTATAACCGGAAGCATAATCAGCTTGATTTTTATCAGCATTTTCTGATGCAATCTTATGCGCATTCTGCAATCTCTCGAGTAATTCCTTCATGTACTGTTCTATAGAAGGGGAGGCTGTCAGGGGAATTTTCCTCTTCCCTGTCCAAAATTCCTTCAATAATTTCATAGGTCCAGGAGGAATACGACCATAAACCAACTGAAAAGGGGACATTCCGTTAGTACAATGTGGTACATCTCTATAAGCAAACTATAAATAAGGTAAGTGTAAGTCCCAATCACGACCATTATCTTGAATGTTCTTGTTCAACATATCTTTCAAGGTTCTATTCCAACGCTCTACTGCACCCATGCTTTCAGGGTGTCCCGGAGTTAAAATCTAGGTGCAACTCCCAAAATAGCCAGAAATGCTTCTATCAATTGCGAAGTAAAATTTGGTCCTTGATCTGTACATATGGTAGTCGGAAATCCAGTTTGGGTAAATATTTTCATCAGAACGTCACAAGCAGTTTTTGCAGTAATATTTTTAACTGGCACGGCTTCAACCCACCGAATACACAAGTCGACGGCACTTATCACAAATTTATGACCTATACGAGAAGGCGGTTCCAAAGGACCAATGCAGTCCACACTCCACACCTCGAAAGCTTTTTCAAGTCGAACCAAGGGACGTATAGGTATCCTATTTCTAGTGACACTGTTTGCAACTTGCACAGAACCTTTTAACATCTTGTTTCAATCCAGGCCAATAAAAGGAATACTTTATTCTCTGTTTTGTTTTCTGTTCTTCCAAATGACCAGCCAAAGGAATTTCGTGAGCAACAGATAAAATGTGCTGTCTCTTACACTGAGGTAACACCACCTGCTTCACATTTTCATTACAGATATCTCAGAATGCATAAGAATACCTTCCTCTATAAAATAAGCACTTTTATTATTTTTAGCCATTTCCCAAATATTTCTTAAGGTATCATCAGCTCTTTGTAATTTTAAAAAGATTCTTCTGTTTCCTTCTCACTCAAATCAAGTTCATCAGTTTCAGGATCAGAATTCAACTTCTCAACATTTCCATGCTCATTGTCCATTTCTAACTCATTTCCACCCTCCAAATCAACATCACCAGTGAGATCAGAGACTTCTCAACCTTCGTATATAATATAAACTTATGGTTTAATGCTTAATAAGCATATCATTCACCAATTTCTTGGAAGCGGCACAAGTTACCATTACTTCTCCATGAATTTTATCGTCTATTCTCATCGGTATTATTTTTAATGGAGCGACTTTACTTTCTCCGAATGCTGAAGTTAGCTCAATATTTCCTTCTCCTTCAACTAATACATCTTTGACTAAGTCTGTCCGTATCACCGAGATCTGTGCACCAGAATCATAGATACCGTCTAACACATTACTTCCACATCTAATCCTGACTACTTCCAATTCATCAAATTTTCCATCTCTTTTCATGCAGGACGAAACAGGCATTGTTATTTTTGCAGTTAATTTCGTTTACTGCTCTTCTCCAACTTTCTCATTCGATTGCACAGAATTCGTTTGTGCTCTTTGTACACCTTGAGTACCACGTTCATTTGGGCAAAATGGAGCCTTGTGACCCTCTTTTCCACACGAATAACAAGTAATTTTATTAGGTATCTGTGTCCTTGCTTTATAAGTACCAATTCTTGACTCATATTTGCGGTCCGATGCGAAACCAGAATTTCTATTATCAGTGTGCTTAGAATTAAATGAAAAATTACTCTTCTTCTCTGAAAACCTCTCTTTCTTAACTAACTTCCTAGAATCTTGTTGCACACTTTCATACAAGTCAAGTTTCTCAGCCAAATCAGTAGCAGATACTGTTTTAGGCCATTCATCCACAAAATGATCTCGAATCTCATAAGGCACTCTTCTTTTTAATTGATCAGTTACAATCAAATCTTTTAAAGAATTAAAATCAAGAATTTTAAGTCCATCAATCCATTCTTGAAAATAACCATTTAATTCAAATACAAATTCTCGCTATGTGCGTTCAGGATTTCTTTGATGTTTCATAAACTTTCTACGGAATCTCTCAGGACATAACTTAAACCGTCTCAGCAGAATCCCTTTAATATATTCATAGTTATCAATCTTTTCCTCTGCCTGAAGTGCGAGAATCTGTATAATATCGAACGGCAGCAAAGCCAACAAGTTCGATACCCAATGTTTTGGATCTACGCACACCATCTTTGCTTGGCGTTCAAAAATAGATAAATACAAAACAATGTCCTCCTTGACATTAAATTTCGGCATAAGTTTCGCAAATTCAATTCCATAATTATAGGTTTTCATTTCCAATCCATTCTTAATTTCTTCTTTTTCACTATTTTTCCCTATCCGCATTTTTTTCCATTTCAACACGCTTCGCCTCGTTTTCCTTTCTTGTCTCTATAATCATTTCCATCAATCCCTTCACAAATTCTATTTCATAGTATTTACTCGCCATAATCAGTTGCTTTAAATCAGCTATTATTGCATCCGACTCAGGATGCTCTCCTAATTCTTCAGCCAAACATCGTATATCTTCTTTACGAGCCTTACCCAAAAATAACATTGTTACTTTTTAAATAGTTTCACAAGAGGGTAGTAAACTGTCCAACGAATTGGCGAAAACTCAATTTAAACGTAACTCGGAATCACTAACCCACCACTCTAATAAACACCAGAAATAAGTCACACTTTGTAACCATATCACACATATAAATTCAATACCATTGTGAGCCCAATAGTAATTTCAAAAATCAACACCTTCACATGTATCATATCACAATATAACACTTCAATAAATACTATCTCTTAAACCAATCTAAATTTCATTCAAAAAAATTATACACACTTAATGTTACTTTATCGGATTAACCGACCCCCTATATCATAGCTCAAAACATATACATATATATTGCGTTTTTAAACAGCTATACTATAATATCTTTTCAATAAATAACGTTATACACAAAATGAAATTATTCCAAAATATATATGTACATCATATTAATGAACACTTATCATAATTTATAAATCCTTCAAGTAACATATATACACAACTATTACTTAAATATTTTCTGAAATATACACAGCTTTCCTTTCACAGCAAAATATTCCATATATAAAACCAATAATAAGAAAAATATATGAACAATTAAAATCAATTTAAAATATCTTCCACCAATTGGCAATATAAAACATTACCCTCATACAGTCATAATATTATAACACCTTAGCACTGTCGTACCAATAGTATTCACAAGCACTGACGTACTATTTAATTATACTCAAAAATAAATTCTTTTCTTTAGTGTCAAAAGTGTAGTAAAATCGTAAAAATCTTAATAAATTTATCACAGGTACAATTTAAATACTTGTATACTTATAATGAGAAGTCACATTAATAAAAAGCTCTCACCTTGCACATCCTTCTCCACTACGCCAATAAACTTCCCGCTGCGTACGTTCGTAAATTAGTTCATTTTAAAACACAATAATCTGTAGAAGATTAACCACACATGAAGTCTTGAACTGAACGACACACTGTACATTTTCCATCTTTATTTATCACGACACAAAACCACAAACCAAAACGCGTACTTTCACTATTTAACAAAAAAAATCACTATTGCATATCTACATATATCACACTACAGCTTACTGTCCACACTTAATGTCGTCGAAAGTTCCAGAATCTCATTCTTCAGTTCTGCCGTTGCCACTTTTTCGAACTCCAAAGAAACTTAAATTTAGTAAAATATTCTGTCCGCGACAGTTCACGGAAAGCAATGGAGTCTGTCCTAGGCATTAGAGTTTGTCCACAGCCAAACGTGTTCATGACAGAGTCAGTTCTGGGCAGTAGAGTTTGTCCGCAAAGTTCCTTGACTCTTACAAGATACATTCTCTTTACTAAGAATAAAGCGTTGCAACAATGAAATGTTTTTATAGCTGTAACGAGTGCAAACGTCTAAATCTCAGCAATAAAAAAACTCATTTTGAGCCTGAATCGACTCATCTAACGGTATAAAAGTCATTTTCTCGTAAAAAAGTGAAACAAAATGGGTGAACAAGTTATTTTTAAGCAATTTAAATCAAGGTGAGTAAAACATCTAAGAATCAAAAGATTCCAATAATGATCAAATAAACTAGAGCTTTTTACTAAGAAGCTAAATCCACTCTTTCGTTTTAGGATGTAAATATTCATAATGCTTTATATAATAGGCCTTAATCCTACTGTTACTTTATAGCTACCAGGAAATTTATTATAAAATGACAAAAATCGCGTATTATATAAAACTTAAATATATTTTTGTAAGATTATTGAAGTTTAAAGCAACAAATCGTCAACGAAAAACTGGTTGTATGCCTGATTCTGTATTTTCTTTCCACATTTGTAAACAATAAAACAAAAATCATAAATTAATATAAAATCCATAGTTTTAAATTGGAGAGTTGTTAAACAATAATAACTGCCAATTAATATTAATTAAATAATTTCGAAAATATAAATTACCAAATGTTGCTCTTATCAAATTTATTCTTCATATACACATCTAATTTCTATGCGACATTACGTTTGAAGCAATTCCTTTAATTTATAACAGAATATTATATATATATATATATATATATATACATATAATTATACATATAATTATACATATAAATTACATGGTCTGATCTTAAGTAATGAAACTGATTCTATAAAATTAATTTATTTTACGATAATTTTGAAAACACTTTTTATTTTCGAAATAGTTTCCCCTCTGTATCAATACATCTTTTTAAACAACTCTGCCCTCAATGCATGACCACTAAGAAGTATTATACTGGAATGCTGCTCTGAATGCCCCTTACGTTTTTCTGCATGTGTTCCAAATTTCCAAAACAATGATCACTTAAGCTAGATTTTAACCGAAGTAATAGGAAAAGGGCAGGCAATGACAGATTACTGCTGTACGGTGGTTTTTGAAAAACAGAGAAGCTGTGTTTTGCCAAAGACCGGGCAAATTTAAAAAAAAACAACCTGTAACTTTTTTTTTTGCATATGAAGTTCTTTTATGAAACTTTTATACACAACCAATTTTTTTATGCCCCAACTTCTTCACAATCATTCGGAGATTTATTTGGCGGTCAGAGTCTACAAGAACATACACTTTAGCCACATTGTTTGGAATTCGAGAATTTGATGGGTGTCCAATGCATTGCTCGTCATCAATGCCCCCTCTTACCTCTTTGAACGCTTTTTCCCACCTACACATTCAAGATACAACACTACTCTCTGAAAAAGACCCGAATGAACATGTTAAGTCTATGGGGGTGTTATTTTCAAATATCTCGCTGAAATTTTAATATATTTAGATGACTTTTTGGCATATGGTAGCTCAGGATGATTTACAACCGGGTTAGTTTTTTACTTTTTCGATTTTGGGTATATATTTTTATATTATGATAGTTTCAATTTCAGAACTGGTTCTAACCGGTTTCGAGAGTTGTATTTTTTTAATTTGAAGACAAAATTCACAAAGTAAAAACTAGCCTTGTAGTAGATCGTCCTCAACTATCTTATGCAAAATAAATCATGTAAGAATATTAAAATTTCAGCGAGGTATTTGAAAAAAACTTCCCTATAGACTTAACATTATCATCCGGGTCTTTTTCAATGACTAGTATGGGGCCTTAACACTTGACAAAGTACCCTTCCAACTAGGCTTCCTGTAACCTATTAAGTTTATTAGTAACCAATTTGTTTTTGGCGGGTAGCTGCTCGACAGGTTGCTTCATTCTGAAAACGTTCTAACAATTTTAAAATTATGTCGAATATACACGTAAAATGAAACAGGAGATAGCCTTCTGATTTTCTGTTAAAAGTATCAAACACAATATCTAAAGATTTAAGTATTGGAAAAAAATATTTTAATTTCTTATTCAAAAAGAACATTTCCAATTTTTTCAACTAGATTTAAATAAACGCAAATGTATATTATAAAAAATATAAAAGAAAAATGAAATTATAGTATTAATTTGCTTAAATAAATAAATATAACGTTTTTTCAATTTTAAACTAGAAATCACTTAAAACCTTTTTCATTGTTACAAGTATGTGAACAATTTCATAACTGCATTAAAAATATTTTTTTAATTCAAAATTACTTTTTGTTAAAACATGCTGTGTAATCATATGTTATATTTAAAAAAAAAACATGCAATATTTTGTTTTATTTATAATGCATTTGTGTGCTCGTTTTTGTGAATATTAAAGATGATGTATTTAAAAGATTCGAAATCACTGCAAAGCAATGACAAAAGCTGAAAATGATTTATATAATTTAATACATACTTTGATTTAATATATTTAATACATATCCTATGACCAGGTACCGACTTAGATTAAAAAAGACACTAAAGCAAGCATTATTCTGCGAAGTCCACAGCATATTCAACGATATATCACAAATTATTCCAATGAATATTTTATCGTACGTATACATCGTAGGATAATATCGTACGTATACGTATGTATTCATTGAAATCCTTTGTGAATTCTGCCTAATTTACTAGTAATAAACCTCGTATATATTGTAAGAAAATGTAAATTTTTAACAAAATTTATTTAATATGTCATTTTTCATTTAAAAGAATGTTACATTTAGTTAAAGTTTTATCTGGAAACAATAGAAGATACGATAAACTCGTTATTATTTATAAATTGTTTTTGCAGATAATGGTTCCTAACTCTATTTTTGCATTTTTATTGAATCAAACTAATTCTTTGGAATGAAATCTCTCAATAACACTAATAATTTAATTTAAAACAACAATTATGACAAAAATGTTTGCTCCATTAATAATCGTTTTAACTGATATAAGAAATCTTAAATTTATTAATAATCAACAAAATTTTGTTTTCTGAGGAATATTGGTAATCAATTCAGATTACCCCTGAGCTTAGTCTGTGTAAGTCTTTGACAATTTATGGCGTTAATTGGATGGAAATAAAGAAGTTTGCATTGAGTTCTGAAAGAATGACTATTGATTAGTTTAGAAAAACCCCAGGGTACAAATTAATTCACTTTATAGAGGATCATTATTTTCCCAGCTCTTCTTCTAATGTCATGGTGGAATTCTATATTTGTGAAATGCTAAAATAATTTTCTCTTTGAAATAATTGTATCTATAGCATTTTATTTAGTAAAATGATGTGGCTATTTAAATCTGAGATATTTATACTGATATAGTAAATATTTTTAAAAACCTATTTTAAATAGACGCAAAGGAAAAAATAGTTTAAAAAAACCCTCTTTCAAATGTTATGTCTAATTTCATTTCAGCAATTCTTGTTATTTCAAAATAATTTTCGTTGTAAAACATGGATTACAATACATCATTTTAAAGATACTTTAAAAAAAGAATATACAGGGTGGTCATAAAAAAACTTTGCCGATATACGGAGCTCTAGCGGCCATTCCGCTCAACCGATCGAAATGAAATTTCAAATATAGCTATTCAGATATACCTATATAGCTATAGATATGCCGTCACCATCACAGTGAATTACGGCACCCATGTGGAAAATGCGTAATCAAAATAAAAGTTTTAGTTTCTCCGATCTGTATTGTAATCAGAGATTAGTGTACTGACTCTGTGTCATATGCAAATTTCCTCCTTGCGCCCCAATCGAGTTTTTTCTATGGGGGGAAGGATTCCCAGAATGGTTTTTTGTGCGTGTATAACATGTCCGTTTCTTGGATACACGTACGGTTCCAACACTCTTTAGGGTTTTCGCATGCGCTGAGCATTTTGCGATGAAAAAAAAATGGGTGTTGCCATTGGAAATTTTCGAGTTTCTGTAACTATAACCGTAACCGTTAGCGCCATTTTGTCGTTCATAGAATCTCGAGCTCATACCTCTGAATAGCTATACCTGAAATTTCATTTCGATCGGTTGAGCGGACTGGCCGCTAGAGCTCCGTATATCGGCAAAGTTTTTTTATGACCACCCTGTATATTACTTTTCCATAATTTTACAAAAACATTTATGCACAAAAATAAATATTGAAAAATAATTTTCTATTTTCTTTATTAAAAATACCAATTCTAGGCGTTAGTTTTAGATCTTAAAAAACAGAAGATAATTTTATAAAACATAAAATATATTGTCACTATCACAATAAAAATTTATACATTATGAACGTTAAAGCTAATAACGTTTTCGATCTTTCTAGAATGTCTTCAGTCAGCGTAAATGAAAGTCATTTCCTCATGAGCTTTTATTACATTTTAGAACTGTGTAAATCCCTAAATTTTTCCTCTTTTTTCATATTTTCCCTTCATTTTTCGCCAAGCATCTTTAACCATCTGTCACAATAAAAGTTTATACATTAAGGAAGTTAAAGCTAACAACGTTTTCTTTCTTTCTAGAACGTCTTCAGTCAGCGTAAATGAAAGTCATTTCCTCATGAGCTTTTATTACATATAGAACTGTGTAAATCCCTAAATTTTCCCTCTTTTTTCATATTTTCCCTTCTTTTTTCGCCAAGCATCTTTAACCATCTGTCACAATAAAAGTTTATACATTATGGAAGTTAAAGCTAATAACGTTTTCTTTCTTTCTAGAACGTCTTCAGTCAGCGTAAATGAAAGTCATTTCCTCATGAGCTTTTATCAGATTTTAGAAATGTGTAAATCCCTAAATTTCCCCCCTTTTTTTCATATTTTTCCTTTTTTTTTTCGCCAAGCATCTTCAACCATCTGTTTCTTTATTAAAAATACTAATTCTAGGCATTAGTTTTAGATCTTTAAAAAAACAGAAGATGATTTTATATATCATAAAATATGTTGTCATATGGTTACACCCCTTCGTATTTTTTATTTAATCTAATGGTCCATGTCTGCTGGAAGTGAAGTGATGAGTAAGCCAAAAATTAATTAAACTAGTGATTCACTTGTAAGTTTATCATTGTGCTTCTATTACAAACAAAGTTATGAAAACAGTTAAAACTGGGAAACACAGGAAAACACAATGTTAAACCTACGAGTGAGCCACTAGTGATATTAATTTTTGATTTATGCACCCCTTCACTTCCGGCAGACATTGATCATTAGATTCCCCTATGACTACTATTCTAGAAAAGAAAGGGGTTTTTTTCTTGTGCTCGATGACATAAATTTTTATTCTGTCGGACTGTTGGACTATGTTAAATCTGCAGATTTTAATGAGGACATAAAAACGTTTGGGTATTCACGCATTGCTTGCTTTGTAATTTGATATCGCCTCTTGAGGGACATGACTGATAATTATAAATGGTGTTGCAATAAATAGCCTCATTTGAGCTGATGCAGCTGAAATCGATGAGTAAATGGTGAAAATTTAAGAAGTAAGAAATGAGATTTTCGGAATAATTTTCGGACTATCAGTATTCTAAAAACCTTATTTGAAACTCGACCGAAACTATCAAGATTCGGTCGAGTTTCATTCCGGCAGAATTTGCTACTGTATTTTCTCATGAAACAAATTTTCAGCGAAATTTTGTAACGAAAACAGAATTTTCTCTCGATTTCTAGAAGAGACAAAGTATTTAAGGTGTACCGGGAGACAAAAATCTTCAGATTTCTTTAAAATGTTTTTACTGCTTTAAAAATTACTTTTTTTCTGCTTAATACAGGGTGTCCATCAAATCAGACCTTGATTTCAAAATTGTTTCTCAAAAACAAAGATCGATAGAACTATGCGTTGAACGATTTGTTTATTGCGTAAGCTGTACAAATGTTTATTGAAGTTTCGATCGGTGAATGTTTTCAGAAAATTGTGTTCTGATTCAAAAAATACTTGATTCGACATTTTGCTTGCTTTAGATTGCTTGTAGAGAAAGAGTTTTTCAGCGTACAGTATTTAACAAAATTTCGAACAAAAATATCTTGGAACAAAAAAATTTTAAACTATGGCGCTTCAAGCACAAACACTTACTCTACAAGTAATGAAAAGAAAGAAAAATGAAAAGTCAAGTATTCTTTGCAATCAGAACATAATCTTCTGAAAACATTCGCCGATCGAAATTTCGGTATAACATTTGTACAGCTTACGTAATAAGCAAACCGTTTACCGCTTAATTCTATCGATCTTTGTTTTTCAGAAATTTAATTTTAAAACCTGGGTCTTATTTTCTGGACACCTTGTATGACGTTTAAATAATGTTTCTTTCTTAATTAGAACAGGAGATAATTATTTTTGAGGTTTCGGTTTGCTTTTAAAATCTAGCTTTCAAACAATGACTGTTATAGAAACGACTCCTTTTAGAAATGCGTTTTTCTTAATGATTTCTTCAAGTTTTTTCACCATTTCTCGTATATAAATTGTTATGAATCGACAACAGATAAAAATAAATGGATTAAAACTTGCAATATTTCTTTTTCAAATATTTTACTTTAATTTCGATTCTGCAAATTTGAAAAAAAAATATTTCTTTTAAAAATGTGATTTAAAAAAGATGCATCAGTTTTTTTTCAAATTTTTAATCAAAACATTTTTTAAATTTTATTTAAATTAGAAATTTCTTAAGATGTTGAATCAAAATGAAATCGGATATATTTTTTTTTATTTATATAAAAAATATTTTGATGCTACAAAAAATATTTCAAGTTGAAATGACTTTTTTTACCCCTTTTTTAACAAATTCTAATTTTTTTATTATTTTTTTTAAATATGATAAGTTTTATCTTGTGATTATGTTTAGTAATATTATCTTTAACTATAAGAAAAAAGTTCAAAATTTTAACTCAATATACAAAAGCTACTTTAAAATGTGTTCCGTACTCCCTTAAATGATTAAATGTATCATAACTCGGTAAGTTTTACACTTACAAAAATATAATATTTACTGTTGTACTTTTAAAGGCATGCAAAATAAAATTAAATGTAAATTAAAGATTCCTGAAACTGAATAAAAAATATAGGACCTTATATTTTTCAGTTTATGGCAGAACAATTTCATCAACACATACAAAATTCTTCACTAATTTGGTAATTTTTTGTAATTTACATTAAATCGCATATTATCAACAAGCTAAACAGTTTAACAATAAAATAATCAAAATCCACTCAATCTTTTGACGTATATTGATGCAATTTGTGCATATTCAACTAACTCTTGCTTTAAAATGAATGGTTCTGATTAAATGTATTCACTCAATATGTCTCAGTACGTTATTTTGAATATAATTTAACACATTTATTTATCAAAATGTTTACGAAAGCAATATGTGAGAATAAAATGAGATAAATAAATGCATTTTCTTATAAATTACACATTATAAATATTGGCATTAGATTTTAACATTTGAAATGAATTCTGAACTGAACTAAACATATTCGAAATAATTTATCAAAAATGACACTAAAATCACTCGGTAACATAGGCAGTGTTTATACCCTGTATTTTAGACAACGATATAGTACTTAGTTATTTGGAAAGTAAAAGATGTTAAAAAGATTTATTACCTATAATTATGTAACGGCATTTTAACTTGAAACAGAGTCAAAATTTTAAATGTTGCAGATAACTCAACCCCATCATTACTTCTGTTCGACTTTCTATTTTATCCATTATTTTTTATTTTTATTTTGGCAACATTCATAAATTTACTTACTTTGTAGTCATTATGCTGTGATTTTCTGTATTTTTTTATTCAGTAGCTAGTTTTCGGAATCAGTATATAATTAACAATAAAAAAAGTCTACATTGTATTAAATCGTTTTTTTAATTTTTTTTTTTACTGTTACGCCTTGGTCAAAAACTGAAATTTCATATGTATATTAAATTGTGCAGATGGTAAGTAATTAACTGTTTTCTTCAAGTTTATAATTTAACCTAAACATGCTAATCTGAACTATTTTTAAAAACAGCGATTTTTGAAATTATTAATACATGTATTTAGTATATATACACGTTCATGGCGCTCGTAACTATTAATTGTAAATAAAATGAAAATATTTAATTGGTGTTTGGTAATTTTTTGTACACCAATAACTTTAGCATAAGTGCATACCAAAAGTTAGGTGTTAAATTTAGGAAAATTTGCTGGTCGTATTTATTTCAAAAGAGTTTTGAAATTTAGGTAAAGCATCAAAGTATTGTGAATAATACGCATGTATTATCAAAAAGGGAAAAAGCAGCGAGTTAAACGCAAAATATAGCAAATGATATGTATTGTATTCATTCAAAATAGTCTTATAATTCTAAATTACACATGTAATGTTACCTTTAATTTCATCGAAAATGCTAGAGATCTGTTATTTTTTGGTATAATAGTCAATATATATTTTAGTTTTTATCATTTATAATAAAATGTAATCATAAAAAAAAGTTTCAAGCTTTCTCAAAGTTTCATTTCAATAATGTAAACATACAAAAAATCACCTATTGTAACATAACACCTTGTGCTAAAAAAACATATGCAAAAAAATAAATGGAGATGGAAAAATGAGTCACTTAAAATAGTACATTCCTCATAGCAGACTATAACTAGCTTCATTTACTGGCTATTTGGCCATTCTAGTAATTCATGCATCCAGGAAAATATAGCTTTGTATGGATTGCAGTTTGAATTCATGACTTGAGTCACGTCAAAATCTGGAAAATGATCTGTTTCTTTGGCCTGGACTGCAATTTTAAAGGATAAGTGTCTTGAATTAAAGACATTCATGTGCTCATTTAATCATATCTCCAGGGTATAATTTGTCCATCCAATATATATTATGACACCCTGTTTACACGGGATACAATGTATTATTCTATTCCATTAAAAAATGGGGTACTTGTATGTAAAACCGCATAGGGACGTTGTAAAGATTTCTGCGGGCTCATAACATGTAAATTTACTAAAGAGTAAGGATGCAAGGTTTTCTTCTATAGGTTTAAGTAGTATGATATGAAATGATTCGATTGATAATATTCCTTTGGAAGAATTGTCGATATATAGTATTTTCGCAAAATCATCACTGTATACGCATGCATAATTTCAGAATGAAATTTGTATAACACTAAGTATCACACTGTTTACATGGGATATAATGGGAACTGGGATTCTTATATTTAGAACTACACAAGGAGCCTTGTAAAGCTTAAAGGACAAAAAATATGAATATATTAAAAGATTTAATGGATGAGAGGTTTTCTTCGATATGTTTCTGTAATATGGTATGGATATGAATTGATTGATAGAATTCCACTGAAAGTATTTCCGTTGAATACACTGCAAATATAATCTGTAACCTTAGTAATCTAAATTTACCAAAAGCTGTTATGCTTACTAATATTTTATATGTACAATGTACAAGAAAATGATGTCAATCTACAAATCTTGTAAGCAAAACTATAGACATCTGTAATCTTACAAAAGCATTTACTAAAATCTGGGCAATTTTACTAAAATTTTATAAAAAAATATTTTATGCGAGAATTTATCTATTCACCGTGACAAATAAACCTCCACTTCCCCTTATGTATTTCAAATATCTTTATACATTCAATCTCCCCATAATTTTTATGCACTTATAATTAAGCACAAGTTAGTAAAAGCTCGCTTTAGTGATTTTATTATAAGCCTGCTATCCACCTCTTGATAATAGATCAGTAAGACATTATAAACTGTCATGAAATATTCGTGATAAAAAATTAATTTAAAAAAATATTTCTACAGTATGGCTAAAAAAATTTAAAAAAATAAACGATTAGTTTTATTAAAATATTGATTAAAATATTTCACAAATAATTTATTAAAATATTTCACAAAAGAAACATGAGTTTATTTATATCAATAAATTAAATAAATAAATATGTTCAAAATATCTAATCCAAATGAAATATTTAATGTTACATGTCTTTATGTCTGTCTTTATTGTAATTTATAAAATTTACGACATTTTTTTACATCGACTCTATTTGTTCTAAAATTTAAAAATAAATAAATCTAAAAGCATTTAAATCGTAAGCGGATAACTAATTACATATTTAAATTGAAAAGCAATTATCGAATTGATTTAGTTAATTATGAACCCTAGAAAAATATTTCTATTCAAAGCTTGAAAACAAAAAAGTTCTGCAATGTTTAAATGCTTAATTCTATTGAAAAGACTTATGAAATCATATGGCCAATTAATCATGTTATGTATAATGTAATATGTTCAGTGTGCGCATAAAACACATAATTTGCGAAGTCTTTTGTATTTGTTGCTATATTAATGCTATAAAGTTTATGTACTTTTATAAACCATAAACAAACTACATATGAAAAATATTGTGATATTAACTGAAAAATTTATTAATTAAACTAATTCATTATAAAACAGATTACAATCTCGAAATTATATAGTTTTTATCAATTTTGTACTAAATTAAAACCTTCTCTTTTTATAAAATTAATTAGTTAGATAAATGCACAAGGGTAATCATATTATTTCTTACTTACATTTGTGTGTAATGAAGTTTCCTTAAAAACTGTTTATGTATACACTGTTAAAAATAAATCTTTCAAATATATTCCTTAGAATGTTTGTAAACGGATTATTTTAGACTGATGCATGATACTTATTATTTTTTAAAATCATTTTTAATTTTTTAAATAGTTTAAATAAAAAAAATTACTGTTTGAAACCACTGTTAAATTACTGTTTGTTGTTATATATATATATATATAGACTTTTTTTTTTTAAATTGTCGTACACTATTTATTTATTTCTTTATTTATTTTTTGGCTAATAAATTAAAAGGTTTTTAATAAGAAAAAAAGAGAAAAATAAACAGAAAAATGTAATTTAAAAGGAATTTTTATGTGTCATTATTCCATGGCGCCAATGGGACTCGAACCCACAATGTGCGTTCGCAGGCGGTTAGCGGTGTGGTGCCTTGACCACTCGGCTATGGAGCTCCCCACACATCGGAGTGTCTCTGTTTTTTGTTTTTATTTCCATCCGTTTCGTTTTTTTCAGGAAATATGATGGAACTTTGTGATTTGTAACGGAAAATACCCTTTAGTTGTTAAAAGGGAGCTTTCCTGTGAAATTCAGGAAAAAAATGTTCGTGAATTTCAGAATTTTTTTAACAGTGTATTTATGACAACGGTTATCATATATGCGTAACTTATAAATTTTGTTTGAATATAATTTTCTCTTTTTTTCACTGAAGTAATAAAGATACAGTTTTCCCATTCTGCAAGTATATAAATATTTACAGTACTATTTTAGGGTTGTTTCACACATTATTTTAAATTTAAAATAAAAATCAGACTTTATATTTAGTAACCCTGGTTTTAAAATTTCTCCTATATACAAATAATCTTTTTTGTGTTTTAATTCAATATTCTTCTTTGTTGTCGGGAGTAAGGTTAATGTATTAATTTTATTAAATTACTTTCATAGGATAGCATTAATCCAAACAATCTTCGCTTAATAAAAATACACTAAAATTTAATAACAATTACACTACAAATAAAGGCGTCTTAAATTCAGACACTTAGATGTCTGATCATGAAATTTTATACACTATAGATGGTTGAAATATAGACACATAAGTGGCTTACTATATTGAAGATATAAACACTGTAATGCTTGAAATTCAAACATATAAAATGTTTTAAAATGCAGAGTCCTTTTTCCAGACGATTTAAAATGTCTTGATTTTTTTCAAACACTTCATGCGTCTGAATTTAAAACAAAACTATTTGTCTAAATCGCATCCATGTTTTTCCCCTCCCATGCCAAAATTCACGCTAGTATGTGATTGCTAGACAAGCATCAATTGCTGTATCCCAGAAAGTAAAATAGCATAAACTACCATAACATATATGCTATTTCTCTCAGAATTACCAGCAAGTTATGGTATGTATTGACCCACTTTACTGCTTGGGCAGCATACATCCTGCATGTGTTGCTTAAACATATTGCTTGCTTAGCAGCAATCAAGACCATAAATTGCTTGTACTTTCTGCTAGTCTATCATTATTTTCTGCCATTATGTGCTTTTAATTTTCACTATTCTAGCATCATTTGCTAGTTTAAAAAAGAACGCTAGTGGTGCTATCTATAGACAATACCGGAAGCGACTAAACACTGTATCCACTCTCAACGGTGGCCAATGACTAATTTCTGAACCGTTAGTCATAGACATATAACTCCAATTACAAAAATGCTTTAAAAAAGGAGTAAATAATTGTTATACCTGACAGATGTTACTTTAAAACTTGCAGGAAAACTATAGCCATTATTATAGGTCGCATAATATTTTAGAAAAACATTTTTTTTCGTTACGCGCAAATTTCGATTTATAGGCATTGAGCAAATATATTGAGGGGCGTTGGATGTACGTATCGTAGCAGAAATACAAAAGCTTTGTTTATAATGATTTAAAAAAATCGTCGATAAATAACCGAGTTATTAACCCTTAAAGATGGGGACGATTTGGATATAAATAATGATGTCGGTGCCGTACTCTGCATACACTCGGATTTAGAGCCTAGATAACAACTTTTAATAATATATTTGTGTAATTCAATACCTAGTAGCAATATAAAGACGATAAACTTACTACTGTGGCAAACATACTAATTTAATTAAAATTAATCATATAATTTGGCTGAAAAAAATTAGTACAAGGATTTTTTTAAAGTATTATTTGACTTATTTAATGAAAAACGTTCTTTAATTTGGACATAGCAGCAACTACGTTATGAAATTTCTGGCATTAAAATGTATATAATTTTTTATTTCTTATGCATGCAATTCCTGTATAAATACCATGGTGTTTGCGACTCGTTTGCATTATGTAAGCTTCTTATTACGACTCTTGTGTATTTAAAAGCTAATTGAAAACCTATCTGGAAAAAAGCGTAATGAACCAAATCGGCTTTTCAAATTTACGAGCTTCTTTCTACACAAGCTCATTTATTACCATGCCGTGTTGAATGCCTCCTTTAGCCATTGAACAAGTATTTTGTGTTAGCTAATCTGTAAAAAGAAAAGGTTATTACTATGCTGAATTTAGTTTTATGAAGCGCCAAATGTAGTTTAAGTAGGAACTACTAATTATTCTGAGTACCAAGTAAAGTTCCATATAAATAGACAAGGGTAACATAAAAAAGGAATTGACTCAATAACAATATTTAATAACATTTAGGCTTCATATCTTTTTGAACTTTCATGATATAGGGTAACATCCCCAGTAATTGGCAGGCACCAGTGATTGGCACATCCTACAAAAATATCCTAAAATAAGATTTATACCCAGTTATTTAAAAATGCAAGACCATATACCAGTTATATGCTCATTTACTTTACAGATTATAACTTTGATATATGCTACTAAATGACAAGAGTTCCTAGTAAAGAGAAACAATTATGGCTTGTATCATATTAGCCATTTTTGTTGCAAATGCTTCTTCTCTGGCTTACGAAAGGCATGCATTTCAATTTATTATTATCTGATTAATGATATATTTTAAATTTTAACTGACAACAGCGTTGTTTAGTTAAAAAGGGTCTTTTTAATTGTGTAAAAGTCTAAGTGCCAATTACTGATGACTACAGCAACTTTTTATAAATATATTTTTTTTAAATACTTTTTCAAATATTTTTGCTTTTAGTGGTCAAAAATAGATGCACAAATATGCACTCTTTGATTTAAAAATATTTGCAAGTAAATATTTTATTTCTACGTAATGAAAATAAAAGTAAGTTTAAAGACAAATTCTTAATGTGCCAATTACTGGGGATTTTACCCTAGTCATTAATACTTTTCGAGTATATACAGCTATAACCAACCCTACTTTGCATAGTTTTTTAGAAAGTCTTATTATTACTTCAGCAATGGCATTCTTTTAATAAAACAGTTGACTCCTTCGCGATGCTTAATTTTTTTTCTTTACCACCGGTTTTACAAAACAGAAATTTTTCTTTAATTGAATTGCGAAAATGCTCCAATTAAATAAGGTTAACTTTACAATATCAAATAATTGTTTGAGATAATGAAGAATTCTGACAATTTTAAATGCCACATATATCAGTCGCTCGTCCCCAAGGGGTTAATAATACACATGTTTATTGTATAGAATCTTCAGAGAGCAAGTAAAACTCGCACTTGATTATTTATTTATTATGGATAATAAATTATTGACTTTGTCATATAGATAGTATTTTATTAAAATAAAAAATGAATAACAGATAAAAATAAAGCATTTATACACACACAGAAAAAGGAATTGATTAAAACTACAAAACATGTTTTGTTGAGTATATTTTGGTTGTTTTAAGCGATTTTTTTAATTAAAGTAAAAAATCGGTTTTGTTACTCAGACATAAAAAAAACTTTGTTAACACTCTTATAAAATTTTAACAAAATTACTTTAATTTAATTTTAGTCTTAATAAAATCTTGTATTTTAAATTTATAATTCAAACAAAATTTTGTTGTTTTTTGCAAAATTTAAATTAGTACGCAGTAGCCATAATTCTCTCACATAATTTTGTTTAATTGATTTATATAGCTATAAAGATTTAACGTAATTTTTGGATGGTAAAAAAGTTTCAAATTGAGACGGTTAATAACGTTATTATTACATTATTGTGCATTTCGGTTGAAAATTGTGGACAAAAAATTGCAAAAAAATAAAAATTATCAACAATATATTTTTTTTATTGTTAATTCAAACAAAATTTACATTGACCCATATTTAAATGAAAAGATTTGTTGGACCAAACAAATTTTCGTTGAAAAAAAAATAAACTGACAAAACTTTCTTTGGATGCAGACATTTGTAGACGTCATCAAATTCTTTGAATTATTTTCCAATAACCTGTATTCTTATGGCTAACCCGTCCAAGTGATCTGTACTATTAAGAGCACGTGTCTTTTCGTTGAAAATTATAATGTCTTAACTATGTCACTATCTATGTGTAGAAACAGTATTATGTGTCTGTGTATTTATGAGTTCATTTGTGCTTCGGCACATACAATAATAATAATATTTTTTATATTTTCACATAAAAATAAATAACAATGTTTTATTATACTTACCGGTATGGTGATTCTTTTGTTTTAAGCGCTTATTTTATTCTTAAAATTTAAAATATAGGTTACACTCCTGAACATATCACGTGGGATGAAAGTCAAAATTTTTTAGAAAATTGTTATACCAGTCAAATTCAGCTGTAATTCGTTATTTTTGAAACGTCTAAAAAAACGCTTTGTTTGCCAATTATCCTAGGAATATAAATTGAATAGTATCCAATTACACTACATTTAACTACACTACATTTAATTACACCACATTTTCAAATTAAACTACATTTCCAGTATTTCAGACAATGAGATAGTCATTAAAAATTATCAAATCTGCTACTATTGACAATTTAAAGATAAAAGAAATTTTCTTCTTAAAATTAAAAAAATCTTGGATTCAAAATGTTTAATATAACACACTGCAACGTTATATAAGGACGTACAAGAGAAAAAGTATAAATATGGCTTCCTTCCATAATTGACATAATCATTTTATGAAATTAATTCCCTCTTTATAATAACCATTTTAAAAATAAAAAAAATGTTCAATAGCAAAGATAATTATGTAATAGCATGTTAAAAAAAAGCAAAACTAAAAATGTGTCGTAGCATAGTTTCTTTTAAAACTTTAATAGCTTTCAAAAGCTGTCTAAACAATCTCTGTAATTAAAATAAAGTCGGGCATGTTATAAGGAAAAAAAGTATTAAATTTTTAATCACGCTTAATTTATTAAAATTAAGTAAAATAAGTAATTATCCTAAATAAATATTTTTCATGATTTTTAATTAATATAATATTACCTTAGCATGCATTACAGATTAAATTAATATGGGTTGAAAAAATTATGGAAAGAAAAATAATATATATTTTTTATTTATGTCTACATGGTGTCAAGTAAATAAGACTTATGCCCTTCTTCGGGAAAAAAATAACTATTCAATACATAAATAAATCAGTGGGCCTAGATTGTTCGGTGGATGAGACGGGTGGGACATAAAATGCAGCCACATCTATGAGTTATACACAGAATAGTTTTGAAAGCAGATAGGTCAGAAATGCATTCAAAACAACATTTCGTTGTATGCTCCAATAGAGAGGTAATGCTGGTTTTTACCAAAAGTTGTCAGATTTGCTCCAATTACGCAGACTACAGATATTGTTTTATAGTTTAAATATGTTAAGCAGATAAATATAAAGGTTTAAGTAACACATTTAAATAATAACCAGCTCTGTAGGTATTTTTTAATTTTATTCAAAAAATGTCAAAAATGACAAATTTTACCGAAAATTTCAATTATTGGACCAAAATTTGGCGGTAAAATTTCACGCAGTTGATGTACTAGTATAAAGGCAACTTTTGGCAACTACCCGTTTTTGATTTTTAAAAAAATATTTTTTTTCGCTCCACCCTATCCTCCATCTTCCCAATATGTTGAAAAATGAAAATAAAATTTCAAAGACCGACTTTAGAATTATGCTTTACAAATGACGTGTTGGAAAAAAATATACTAAAATTAAAATCTTATTAATAACATCATCCTTTAAAAAATGTTAAGTCTGATAGAAAACATATGAGTGAAATTAGATTGTTTCTAAAATATCATTTTATGGTTTCTAAAATACCATTTAAAATAGTTTTATTCTATAGTGAAAGCTATAAACTATATTTAGAACTTCAAATTTTAGATACACACACTAATTTAATAAAGAGAGAACATATCTTTAAAACTTTATTCAGAGTAATGTATCACCTATTTAAATCCTTTGAGCTTTAGGACATGCATTTTCCCAGCATAATATAATTTTAATCTAGCTTTTAAGAAATAACCTGTGGGAATAAAAGCCAGACAAACGAGATAAATTGTCATATAAACAAACTTTTAAGCAGAATTGTGAAACTTCATGAAATTTCATATAAACTAATATTAATTCATGCACTTTACGATTTAAAGTATGAACTATATTTTTAACAGCTAGTAATTTAATTTAACTGATTGAACAGTTTTCTTTTCTCATTTATCCTCGCTGTGTAATACATGAATAATAATTATATATATATATATATATATATATATATAGGTGTATTTGTGCATAACAGCCTTAAGTCTTGCCAACGCCAATTATATTCTGCAGACTATTTAAATCCGCTAATTTGATCAGGTTTTAAAATATTGCAGAAGATATAATTACAATTAAAAACATGTGGTGATCTATCTTTAAACGGGTTTCCATTCATTTAACTTTGATTATGAGATTTTAAGGCCAAGAAAGCTGCTGTAAAGACATGAATGGGTTGTTTTCGGATGATTTCATTACATAGCATCGCTTAAACATTCGAAAAGAATTTGATATGAAATAATTTGAGTACACATACTTTCCCTCTCGGTATTTTTTTCTATAAAAAATACTGTTTCAAATAAGGTATTTTAAATATATCGTCTTAAATGTGATCTAATTTTCACTAAAGTTTTCTTTCTGTTTTTAAATTTTTCATGAAAATACATTTATTTTCACTATTGACTAAAATAGCCAATATTACTTAAGATCATCTCAAAATATGAAAAAAATGTCTGGTATAAATATATTTTAAATTTTTAACCTCTACCTAAATATTATCATTTTTGCATTTTCAATATTTCTCAATTTCTCATATTTACTACTTTTCACACATATTAATAAGTTTATCATTTTACTATTTCCTGTATGTTTTTTATACTCATGTGAATTTTTTTCTGTTGTTAAAATGAAATATAATGTTTGTCAGTTGTTTAAATATTATTTACTCTACTTTCGGACTATCAATAAACGTTTAAAAAATATCTTGAAGTATGGAATAACTATCTCCTGAATATATATTTTTTAAATGACACAGTTTGGCAGTAATATTATTTGGCCATTTGTATATGACGTAATTTACTCCATCTAATTGTTTTTTATGAATATTGATGAATTTAATATTAAAAGTGTTTTCTCTTTTAATAGTCAGTGTAAATGCAATTTTTATGACATAATTTTCGAAATTTACTTTCTTTTATGATTTCTAAGGGTTTTTTCTTTTTTTAACGTTTATGTGAAAATAAACTTATTTTTTCATGATAAGGAAATATTTTTCTTTGTGCTGTTTTTACAAATGTCAACAACGTAAGGTAAAAACTTTTTCTAAAATAATAAAAATATGTGTATCTTGAATAGATGAAAATTTCTTAAAAAAAAATAGATATTTATTTATTTATATTGGATATCATACAGTATCCAGACGGAAGTTAAAAAAAATCATTTTATGTAATCACGAAGAATCAGCTATTAAGGTAATCAAAAATATTATTTCTCAGACTTTCTGACATTAATTCGGATATTCCGTACAATAATAAAAAAAAATTCTGAAATGCGCTATAATGATGTAATTAGGTTAATAATAAAAATGCTTTTGTTGGTTAGTAATAAAGGGGAATAAAATGGAACCGAGTAACTTTTTTTAGATTATAGAATATATACAATTATACAAAATTTATCCATATTACCTAACTATTTTTATTTTCAAAATTACTTGGTGGAACTTGCTGAATTTCGATGAAAGAAAATTTTTTATAATGAGCTATGTCATTGATATATAATAAACTTGTATTGATTAGTCTAACTCTCAAACAAATATTTTTATTTAAACTAACATTAATAAAATACTATTTTTATAAAATTCCGTTGTCTAGATTATTAAAATTAAACTTTAAATGTATATGTAATGATTAAATATTATACACATCAGTTATTATGATAAATGTAATAGTTAAAACTCTTATGTTTTGTATTCCCAAATGAAAACAACGCAATATATATCACTTGAACACGATAAAGGAATTTTATTCCCGTGTTATCTAAGCCTTAAATAATTTTGATTTTCTCTATATTTTCATATCCATATTCATCCTTTAAAAACAAAAATGGTACTTTAAATTGATCATTTTAAAATCATTTTAACTTAAAACTTGAAGTCCCGAAGAAATGTATCCATGTGACTCATTATCACAAACTAACCCAAAACCGAGTTAAAAACAGAAACTCGGCAAACCAATCGGTAATCTAATGATTCGTAGTTCTTTATTGTTTTCTTTATAATTTTTGGATCCATGTTTTATCATAAATTTTTTTTTTCAGAAATTGAAACATACCATTACTGACTGATAAATAATTTGCATTCTTTCAGTTTTCTAATACGAATTAAGTATATACCGAAAAAATAAGTAACACAAATTTTATTTAAACATGTTTTAATAAAGAGAAATTGTTGTATCGTTTGTAAAATAAGTTTACAATAAACTAAAAACATTTACTTTATAAATAAAAACGAAATAAAATAAAAATTCATCTGGTTTCTTAACAGACAATTTTCTTGGCATACCACGTATTTAATTTCAACTTTTTTGTTTCGTTTTCATGACAAAATGATAACAAACACATACAATAATTTAGTATTTTTAACTTTTTAGCTTTTAATAGAAACGATATACTTCAGTTGTCACAGTTACAAAAATGTTACTAAAAATTATGTAAAAAATAATACCTCAAAATTAAATTGAAATACAGCTTTCGAACAAATTGAAATAAAACGTGCATTTTTTTCTCTATGGTGTAAAAATAGAAAATATGCAATATGAAATAAATTTTTTAATTTGCATTAGCGAGTATTAGAATACGGAAATACCATTTCAAATTATAAAATGCTGCCATTATCCGAATGACATCAGCGTTACGCTCATATTCATTTTTGTTTGTCCTTTATAATATAGACAGATAAAATTCCATTTATTGATAATGATTTTCTTTAAACTAAATACTGTTAAATGATATTTTAAAAATGTAAAATAAATTACGTAGTCAATTTATCTATGTTAAGGATGATAGATTTTGTATAATTCAATATCTCAAGTTATTTTTTTTTCGTAGAGATGCTGTTGATTATAACGAAGTGCAGATAATAACAATGACAAATGCGCAGATAAAGACAGTCGATATCGGATATCATGATTTATGATACAAAAGTATCTAAAATGATTGCTTTACATGGACTGGGTGATTTAACAAGACTCAAGTAACGGAAAGACATTTGAAAGACTTAAATAATAATTTAGATTTTTTAGGGAAACAATTTTAATTGACGAAATTAGTATGTAAATGTTTTTAGAATCATCATGATTTCGTGTAATTTGTATGTGGTAATGATTTGCTTAAAGTTGACTACTATAAATTTATGCACTTAAGATTGTTTATTTTATGTAATAAAAAGCTAGATTTACTAATTGATATTATTAATAATAATTATTATTATTGTACGTTATTGTTATTATTAGCTTTATTATCTCTTGATTTTTTTCTTATACACGTGTTAAAATTAAACACTTAAACTGTACCCGAAAATAAAAAGCATTTATTTGTTCACATTTTTATTACTTTTAAAGATATTTTAGTACATCTACTTTGTGTCTATTTCTATTTTGTAGCGTGCATAAATCCATATATAATCAATGTATACATCCCTTATACGAATATCTGTTAAAATTTATAATATACGTCAATTCTAAATGAAATGTTTAATGTTACAAAAAATCAAGATGAAAAACAAATTTTGCCATAATAGAGGTTGGAAAATCAAAAAAATAAATTTTCATGATGTTTCGAGATAAAATTAAAAATATTAAATTACTGTATGTAATCTTTTATGCATTTTATTTATAATATCTTTAATTGATAATACAATTTCTGAAATATTATACTTAATAAGTTGAATTTTACAGAAAAAAATTCTTGGATATTTTACCACCACACCGAGAAAAAAATATCGTTCTGTGTCCTAGATTCTAAATTTTGACTCTAGAAAAAATAGTTCCATGTCATCTAGAATCCTCAACAAAAATTCAAGATCGTTTTCACATATTCTGCAGATCAAACTTATGTAAAAATCTCTGCATATAGATGTGAAAACAAGACGTTAGTTTTAGTAACTATAATTCTTGTTTATGGAGCCATTCCAAAAATCAAGCGATAATTTCTTGTTGCCGAAACGATTCAATGTCATTCGTATACTAGACAATAAGAGATTTGCCATTCTAGAGGATTTCGTGTTTTCAGCTTAGTTATTTACTCTATTCGCATAGTTCGGAAACCTACAATTCTCTTTTAAGGATTCAAAAAAAAAAAAAAATGAATATCTATTCATTGTTGGTGAAAGCGGTATATATTTCTTTTCTCAGTGCACACTCTAAATTGATATGTCTGAAATTAAGTCACTAACCTGTCTGAAACGGAGTGTTCAATTTCCAGATGTTTCAAAATCAGACACATTATAGGTCTGTATTTCAAACACTTGGTGAGGAGTCTAAATCGCAGCCACTTTTTAATAAGCACTATACGTTACCATGTTTGAACACATTGAATTCCGGGAAAATGTTTGGCTATGGTTCTGCCTCCCCACCCCTTCCACCTTCTCCATTTTAGGTATTACCACAGTTGGTGTGCTATTTTCGTAAACCTGACAATTGTTTTTTCTACATCATACTCATTACAATTAATATTTTGAACTTGTAGAATAGAACAAGATTAAAAGCAAAACAATATATTTTTTAATATAATAAAACCTCTTAATAGGGGATATTTAGAGAATTTCTCCCCAACTCGGAGGTGTCTCCTTTTTTAAGACAACGTATATAAAACGTTACATGCTATAAATGAAATATGCGTTTCTTAAATAATGGTGTTCTCTAATTATGAGTGTCTACTGCAAAACGTTTATTTGAATAATTTCATTTAGTGACGATTCACCTTTTTCAAAATAAGCATATGTTTTTACTCCAGAAAAAAGTGAACACCTTCGAATAGCAAATAAATTCAACATTTCAGAAGTGATCGTTATTTTGCGATATCGCTTCATTTAAATTTTGTTTCTTTAGTAGTTTTTTTTTTTTTTTTTTTTTTACTTCATTCAATTTTAGAAGTTCAAAATATTGATTTTAATCAAAACAATCTCAACGATTCACCTTTTTAAATATAAGCATATGTTTTTACCCCAGAAAAGGGAACATTTTCAAATAGCGAACAAATTCAGCATTTCAGAATTGATCGTTGTTGTGAGGTTTTGCTGCATTTAGATTTTCTTTATTTCGTTAGTTTTTTACTTTATTCGACTTCAGATGTTCAAAATAGTGATTATAATCAAAGCATTATAGGTCACGTTACGGACCTATAATGGGTTAAAATTTAAATTTCACAAACTTCGAGGTTTTTTGCCAAATCGGCATCTGAAAAAAATTGTGCCAATGTGGTGTGTGTATGACATCTGTATCAAATAAATAGTGTTCAATCTTTTTATTGCAATTTTTGTATGTAAAATAATATGCATTATTTTTAATGTAAAATTGCGCATTAAATGAAAATTAATGTAATTTTTGTAGTAGTAGTTTATAATAATGAATAAAAAACACTTCATTTAAAAGTATTTCCTGCACCATAAAATGTTTCCTGACGATTCAAAAAATACAAACGTAATTGTTTAAGTTTTTACTTCTGTAGGGAATTCCGGAGTGTCACTATTTTTTTGTTATGAAAATTTTGTGGGAATAAGCCTTTTTTTTTTGTTTATATATGGGTCCATATAAAAAAAAACATGAACTAGTGAACTATGGAAGCATTTTAGTATAACTCATATTCAAAATGTTTGAATAATTGAGAAAGAATTAAAAAAAAAATACTTTTAATTTATTTATTTTGGTTACTAAGTAAATGCAATTAAATTTATTATAAATTAAATCGGGAATGTTTAGATAAGACTTTAACATTTGCAAAATATACGTGTGGTGATACAAAAAATTTTTTACAAGGCAAAGGAAAAAGTATTCATTAACAATAGAAACAAGATACAAATGGCAATCAAGAGGCACATCTGGCCTTTACTTTTCCACATAGTCGCCAAATCTGTTTAGGCATTTGTCAGAACGTTCGGCCAACTTATTTATCCCGACTTGGTAGTAATCAGGGCCCTGCTCATTGAGCCATTTCTTGGTAGCTGTTTTCACTGCATTGTCTGAGATGAACCGTGTTAAGGATAAGTTTCGCTTCAACGCCGGAAAAAGGAAATAGTCACTTGGAGCCAAATCGGAGCTGTATGGGGGGTGATTCCAGACCTCCCACTTGAACCTTTGCAGCAATTCCTGAGTCTGGCGAGCTATATGGGGCCTGGCATTGTCAAGCAGAAAAATGACTGCGAATTTGTCTGTGAATTTCGGATGTGGCCACATTCTTGGCCCATAAGAATCGAATTACGGCTCGCACCTCTATGTGAGATTTTTTTCTAGACGTCGGCGTCGTGCCATTACTGTCGCTCTTAAGTGTCCGCGTACTGATGCTACTTACTCGTAGAACCGCTGTAGGACAACTAGCGCCATCTGCCAACCACCCTGGGTGGAAATATTCGCTCCATAATTATTACGTTTCAAATGCTTCTGCTTGTAATTGTTTTTTGGATCAACCTACGTAAAATACAGTACAATAATTAGGTTTACAGCTTTCTGAAACACATCAAAATAATACGATAAAAGTTAGATAAGTGCAAAGTATTAGAATATTTTATTTTACACAAAATATTACCTTATGAATATGAAGCAAATGGTAGTTAATATTTTATAGAACTCTCTTTAGCTTTCATAACAGCGTACAATTGATCCTGCGTACTATATATATATATATATTAGGGTGAATCGAAAAGTATAGGAATTTTTTTTTTCTTCTTTTTTTAGAAATCACTATCGGCGCGGCGTGCAAAAGTTGCCTTTTATGTATACTAGTTTACAGGGTTTTTTTTATTAAAATCCTTTCATATCTTCCGGTGCCCCAAGCGCCCCAAATATAATTAAAAATTGAGTTTTTTATGATTTCTTTTATATTTTTTTGTTTTATTATTTTTTCTTAATTACTTTTGGCGCGGGGTGCAAAAGCTATCTTTTATCTATCTTAGCTTACATATATTTTAAAAATAAAATTCATTCATATCTTCCGGTGCCCCAAACGCCCCAAAAATAGTTTGAAATTTTCTTGAAAATTTTTTTTTGTTTTATTTTATTTTTTATTTTATTTTATGTTATTTTACTTTTTGAAATTCATTTGGCACTGGGTTGGAAAGTTGTTATTACAATACTACATAACTCTGCAGTTCCGATATATTTTTTTAATCAAAATCCATTCACATCTTTGATGCACCAATTGTAATTTAAAACTGAAATTTTTACAAAAATGTATTAAGAATTATAATTTACAAAAAATACTTACAAATTTTGAAAACAGTTTAATTAATAACGTATAAGGTTATATATAACATTAATTTTACAATAATAAGCGACATATAAATTTAAAAATCAAAGCATTAAATCATAAAAATTACAAAAATCGAACTTATGTAGAGAAAAGTTTTACATCCTTCAAGTTGGAAACTTAAATATTTTTAAAGTTTGTAATCTTTTTTGGTATCAAAGTGTTTTATATGGCTTCTTGATTTTATTCTATTCAATATAAAACCGTGTCTCTCTTCTTGTCCAGATACAGTTTCTGATGCCTCAGACACTAGTCGAACGCATCTTTCAACCGCTTGGGTATGGCATGGATATTTTGACAATTCATTCGTTTTTACAACTTTTATTTCTTCGCAAGGCACATTCATCAAAAGAGGTGGTTCAAAACGTCCAACTCGTTGCCAGTCAATAAGTTCAAAATAATCTTTCGCTTTGAAGTTTATTTGGGGTACTTTGAAAATTCTCACTTCTGGTGATTTTCTCTTTTTATTTCTAGCATAAATTAGCTTTCGCATTGCTAAAGATCTGATATGCTCTGTGTTATCTGTGAGCATTGACAATAGCAAATTTATAGGGTGGCAAAAAAAAAAAAAAAAAAAAAAAAAACTATTTCGTTGAATAACAGCATGTACGATCTTTCTTAAATTGTTTTCCAAATATCTAGAATATGTGATAAGTTTCCAAATGTGACGCGCTCCTTCAGTTATGGATGACTTTGTTTTGATATGAAACCATACAGGTGCATATACCTTCATAATATATGTTGTAAGAGTAATGTGATTATCAGAAGGATTTTCTGTAGCCACTTACAACCTTAAAATTCTACACACAAGTGATAAACTGGACCAGGTTTCATTAATGCCAGATCAGAACCACATTCACCACGTGATATTGCTATGCAAATATCATATAAATATTGCTGGCCACTGCTGAGAACTTTTCTATCTATGTTGTCTTCCAAATAATAAAGTATAAAAAGTTTATTTTATACATTTAATAAAATACGATTAACGATTTCTCATCCTCTCGATCTACGTTTTACGTTAGATAAATTATTCTTTAACTGTTAATTTTACTTGTATTTTTTAGCTCAAAATTTGCATGAAACTCGATTTTCGGCAAATAATTAAAACTTTTGGAGCATTGGAAGAAATTTATCAAAGTCAAAAATTATTTGGATGCATGCTAATATACTATAAAATGCATCTTTTTTTTTATCCCGCTGATAAAAAAATTTAAAATAAATTAAAAAAAACACAAATTATAAATTTTTATAAAATTTCATTTTCTTACTATTTTGGGGGCGCTTGGGGGCATCGGAAGATATGGATGGATTTAAATTTTAAAAAAAGTTTAAACTAATATATATATATAAGGCAACTTTCGCAACTTGCGCCAAAAATAATTTTAAAAATATTAAAAAGCGAAAAAAAATTATAAAATTTATAAAATTTTCAATTTTTAACTATTTTTGAGGCGTTTGGGGCACCGGAAGATATGAATGGATTTCAATAAAAAAACATATGTGAATTAGTATGCATAAAAGGCAACTTTTGCACCCCGCGCCGATTCGATTATCCGAATTTCGATTTTTCGATCCACCCTAATATATATACTATTGGAAAATAGACGAAAAAACTGAATATGGAAAAAATTTTCATTCTCTACCGACTGTTCTATCACATAAGTTTCTCTGTCCCTTGAGTCAATATTTGTTTTACGTTTTGCAGCCGCTCTAGTAGTGGCAGCACGCGTTGACTTGCTGAAAAAAAAATTAGTATACATTTCATTTCAGATTTTAAAACATCGACTAGCATGATTGAGAAAACGCGGTGTATGGAGGATGGATTTTTGAACAATTTGTTTTCCTCTGTATGTTAAAGAAAGTTTTTTTTAATACGTTTTCTTTTACTTTGAAATTTTCCCGTTTTTCGTATTTTCTAAAAGATATTTTGTATTGAAAAAAACATGTGCCTATATATATTTTCTGAAATGTTGTTGCCCCACGAGTGACCGAGAAGCTCTGCTTACGAAAATGGCAGACAGCTGGTGCTGGATTTGAACGCAAAAGCGGCCGTTAGAGAAATCATTCGGAGCTTTCCGTGGTTTTCTTCGAATCTTGGATTTCTTTGCGTAAATACGGGTTGGGTTCCCTTAGAAAGATGCTCCATGGAGGGCACTTACCATACGACCCATATACCATGTGTAGATAATTGGCCGTCATAAACACAACCAACCAACCAAACTTTAATGTTGTTTATTAGTATTTTTTTTTCCAGTTTGCCTGGTAAACAGGCTAATAATATTTTAAGGCTATTCTTTTATACTAATAAAATTGCTCAATCATTTTTTATTGTAATTTCGTATAATGGATCATTGGTTATTACATAATTCTTGTTCAAATATTTTTAACTACGTTATGTAACTAAATTTAAATTAGAAGGCATTTTTTTTAAATGTAAATCAACGTTGAAATTTTTTCAAAGTTTTATTTTTGAACATTATATTAAAACGCCGCTTTGGGAGCATATTTAGCAATTGTTTATAAATTGTTTATTATTGTTTATTGTATCCTGTTACAAAGATAACAGGATGCTGGAACCAGTGCTACCAGTGCTACTGTGGAATGATGTAACCTGTTAACTAAAAATAACCATATTTCCCATCTCTAGTTTTTGAGAAACAGAGAAAAGGGTTGGTCTAATATAATGACACAACTGAAATATCTTACACTGAAGAGGAAGAATGTACGTGGTCGTAGCTCAGTCGGATAAGCTGTAACCAATCATCCAGCGGATACAGGTTTGATAACGTGGCGCGTTCCTTTTATTTTCCTCATTTTTTGTTTTATAAATATATTGTATTTTAAATTTAATAGTCTTATTATCAATAAAAAAATTATAATGCATATCAAATCTAGTTTTAATCTAATTATCTTTTTTCTGTAACTAAATAGTTGTATGAAACAACATAAATAAATGCATATGTTTTATTTAAAATAAGTTTTTAAATGTATTTCATACATACTTTATCAATGCAATATTATCGAACAACTGTATGTCATTTCGTAATTTTAAAGAAACACCATTCATATATTGCATTAACAAGGGACATTAATATCATGATAAATTACTCTTTTTTAAAATTAATAAAATTAATTATATTAAAAATAGGCATAAAATTTAAATTACTTCCTACTTATAGCATATTAAAGATTTTTATATATTGTAAAACGTACGATTGCTCTTTGAGCTATTTTTCTAATACTTTGCTGATTTTCATTTTGCATAATAATTATTTTTTCTGCTTTTATTTTTACTTCAATATGTTTTATTTTATTATAAATGGATGGCACCACAACAAACATCGGAATTTCTGTTATTCAATTACACATAGATTTTTTTTTCTTTAAATGACGAAAAAATATGATTTAAAATTAAAAATGCTAAATTAATGTTAATATAAGCGAATATTGTACTTGTTGTACGATATTACGATTATTAATAAAGATGATTAAATTATAATTTATGAAACAAAAAAATATGAAAAACAAACAGCGCAACCTTTCGACTCCACGTATCAGCGGGCAACCTCTAAACCAGAGGAGCTAAGATGAAACATTCCTTGAATTTTAAAGTTAGTATTTATGTTGTGTCATAACATAAGAATCCCTTGTTTCTGAAGAATTAAGTATTGTTGTATAAAATCCTTTGAACCTGAGGCTAAGGAATCTCTGCCTTACAACATACTACATTAACGAAATCGAAATCGCTCTTTGTAAGTCTTATTATTCTTTCAGGACCAATATTTTTTAAATAATACCACTAACTCCATCGCAACGAGAGTATTATACTTAATTTTAAATTTTTAACTAGCGGATTTTCAAAACCGAAAATCTTCTGTAGTTGAATCTCGAGAACTCTCCAGTTAAATAAGATAAAATTTACAATAAAAAATAACTGGTTTGAATAATGGAGTCAAAGAATTTTAATTGGCGTATATATACAAGTCACTCATCTCCAAGGGTTTTTTTTATTCATATATTTATTGTACGGAACCCTCGGAGCGCGAGTTCTATTCGCATTTGACCATTTATTTTAATAATACATTTACGGTGATGTAATTAACACAACAGCTAATTTAAACAATTCTTCGGAAAACTCACTCTGTAAAAACACTTAAGTTCAGGAACTCAGATTTGATAATAGAGTTAATAAATATAAATTAATATAAATTAGAGCTAATAAAATGCTGCCGCTTGAGCGGCTTCATTTCATCCACGACCCTAACTTAAATCAGAATATCTGAAAATCTAGCGGGAGACAATTTGTCAGGTCCTTAGGCAGGTCCCGAACATCCGACTTTCAAGCGGAAGCCAGTTCGTCAGGTGTATGGCCACATTCCGAGTATCCGTTTCTGTAGAGGAATGGAGAAAAAATAAAAAAAATTATACCGGATATTTAAAAGCAAAATTATACTAATTAAAGACAATGAAAATTAAGAATGGTATAGTTGGGGCTCTATTTACTCGAGGTATATTTCCGTAAAATATTCTGTTTTTCATAAAGTATCACATTTTACAAAAATATATACATGGAAAAGATTCATTTCAAAGTCGTCAAAACAGTCAAATAACACTTATTGTTCATCTTTATTTCGTAACGCATGCAACAGTGATAATAACAATGACATTCTACAATAGAAATCACAGCAAAGACAATGACAACAAGAAGTGATGATATAAATACAAATTTAAAGCTGCGATAGCCAACAACAAATGTAGACGTTCGTGATGTATTCGTAACCGCATGCATTTTTGCGATCCCACTGAAGCTAGTATAGGGTAGAAAATAGGGGCTTCTGATTGGTTGAATAATTTAAAGAGCATTTTGCTTTGGATCATTTTTGAGTTTACGTTTACTTAATCATCAATTTATGTTTGAAAATCTTTTAAGAGAAGATTTTGACAATTTTCCTTCTCATTTTACATATTTATTGATAAAGAAATTGATCAAGATGTTTCTCAATTGTTCTCTATTACTTTTAGAAAATAATAAAAATAGTTAAAATAAAAATAATTTGGATAATAATAATAATCATGTTAAAATAATAATAATTATTTTTATTATTTTAACATGATATGTACATATATGCCCCTAAAACGTACATCCACATTCTTAACAATTTATTTACAAACAATAATCACATTTCCCTTTTTACAGCGTCAAGTACGCGATATTTACAAGTACTTTTGTTCTATTTTACTTTTTTTTAAGAACTGCCATTCCTTTTTATTAATAATATTATTATTTTAGCATGTTATATCCATATATACTCCTAATACGTACATACGCATTCAGAACAATTTATTTCCAAACAACGATTGATGTTTAATTTATTCCACCAATCAGAAGCCCGTATTTTCTTCCGTATGCTAGCTTCAGTGGGATCGGCAAAAATGCTAATCGCATGCAAGAATGATAATAACAATGACATTGTATTATAGAAATAACAGCAAGAAGTGGTTATATAAATACAAATATAAAACTGCAATAGTTAACAACAAATGTAGACGTTCGTGGGGTATTCATAACCGCTGCTTTATATTTATACCAATCTTCGATTAACTCTCAAAGATTAATCTTTTCCAATATTGCATAAATTAATGAAATAAAGCCATAGCAACTCTACTTACAATAGAAAGAAACTATTTAAGATTAGAAGTACCTCAAAACTAATTATTCTAGATCTAACTTCTTTCAACAGAACAAAAGAAATCTATGATTCACGTCTCAGAAACTGATACAGATTTCCAATCTCGCGTAAACAAATTAAGCCAGATAATAAGGAAAATAGATTATTTCTTTTCTGCGCCATAAATTTTATTTCAGATAAAGATGAATGCGTATGTTTTTAATTATTTGTGAGTTACATGCATAAAGAACGTTATAATAACGCGTTAAATGATAATCGATTAAAATAGAAATAAATATTAGTATAAAATAAATTAAAATATTCTGAAACAGTTATGATATTAATTTTACTGCATCTAACTCCTTTAATAAAAGTCAGAATAGACGATTATTTTAGTATTTAATCTTACAAAAATTTGCATATAAAAATATGTTAGAATTCTCTTGAAAATGTCTCAATATAACTGTATGACGCATACATTTTATTTAAAAAAAAGTTTTTGGGACGAGACGTACATGTTTTGGTAGCCAGGTGGTTAACGAAAAAAAAATCACAGTTTGTATACGATAAAAAGAATGACAAAATTAGACCATGTGTTTAATAAGGAGTTTTCAAAGAGGAGAATATTATCATAAACCTTCTAGAATTGTATAATATTCACAAAGGTCCCATATTTATAGTCATATCTAATGCAAAGCGACTTATTCAAAAGTTAATTGGAAAATCTTTAATATATATGTATTTTCAACCGAATTTGAATATCAGATAAAAAATAGTTATATATCAGATAATAAATATGTTATAATAAGAATGAACATAAACTTAATTACGGTTGCAATATATTTCAAATGAAATTTTGTTCAATTTCAATAAAAACAGTTTGTCAAATCTCACTGCGAAAAGAAACAAATTGTAAAAAATCACATAAAAATTGTTGAAGAATTTAAAAATCTCAGAAAAATAACTTGATTGTGTTGAGCCAAATGATTTTAATAGGATTCATTTTAAAAGTGTAGAAAAGTTGTCACAAAATGCAAACAAAAGGCTAATAATTACATAGAAAATTCAAAAGTGTTATATGTTAAAATTTAGTATAACTTCATTAACTCTAAAATATCGAAAATATATTTAAAGAATGTTAAAAATCGCTGCAAACTCTGAAATTACACAAAAAATTCTCAAAAAATAAAAAAATATATAAAAAGCACTTTTTTAATGTTGGGGGGGGGGGGGTTGAAACAGATTAGTTTGAGAATGTAGCTCCACAGCATAATTAAGCTCCACAGCGAATCAAGTAGCATTCGATTTTACATGTCGGATTTTCAGAATCAATTTATGAAGAATTTATTTTTAAAATTATTGAAAACTATTGTAAAGAATGTTTAAGAAAGGATTATACATGTAATGCGGTTATTTCAACACTTCTAAAATATATCCTGCCAATTTTCTTTCATTAGATTTAACATTTTTTAAGAACTTTTCGGGGCATATTGGGACAAGACAAAATGAGTATATTGACAAAGTACTAATGCATCCTAGTGTTTATTGGTATATGAGACATTTACGACTTAGATGATATTTCATTTACCAATTCAGAGAGTTACAAGAATTTTTATTTTTAACAATATCAGTATTCAATATTTCATGGTTAATTACTTAAACTTATTATTAATGAATTTATTAACGAAATGTCATTTCACTGCTTGAATATATAGAATATAGATGAGTCTTATAATGAAATACTTTAACCTTATTTCTAACTATTATCAAAAGTAAGTAGAAAAAGATACATGTATTAAAAGAGGCGAAATAATGACACTTCATGTCATTGCCAGAGCTGTCATAAATTCTTTCCTCATGTCTTGTCCGTAAAAAAAAGAAAAAATAACAAAGGTTTTTCATCGTTGGCTGTGGATGAATGAATGGTAACACATTCATGGGAACTGTTAAAAATTTCCAGCATCTTGACAAAAGCTCGAAAGATAAAATGGTGTTGTATTCTTGGGTAAGATTTAACTCATTGCATTTATTTACTAATAGCCGCCCTGGCGACCAGTTTGGTCTCCAGGTCTTAGGATATGGTCATTGACTTTTTCTGTAAAAGGCTCTAATGATCTCTACCCTTAATTGAACCAAAATATCATTCATTTAATGCCAATCATTTAATTGTATATTAAATATTAAGTGAGGTGCTTTTTTACATTTCACTTTGTCAAGAAAACGTTCTGAAAGTTGAGTTGTATAGCATTTCACCTAGCAGAATGAAACTGAAGTTTGATTGGATTACATACTCGAAATATTTTTGACGGCAAGATTGATGGTTGGAGAATTTGCTATATGAATTATTGCCTCCATAAATTATTTTTTTTCAATCATTGGAGAATGAATCTTTTTTCTTTGTTTACTTTGGAGGAAACAGATTTTGGGAAGTTAATTTAACCTCTTCGCTACTGGCGATTATTACAGTATTTTTAATTATTACTGAAATATTTCTTCTCTCATTTGACTTCAGAGCGAGATTTTTGTTTTATTTTCATTAGCTCGAATCTTAGAATTCGAAACATATTATTTTTATATCGAAATTCCTTTTATATTTGACTATCATTAATAAAATGGGACAAAACTGATGTACCCAATTGGGTACTCAGGGACTGAAGAGGTTAAATTTCACTGAAGTAATCTTAAAATATAAATGTACTTCAATGTAATTCGCCCCACCAGTGGCCGAGAGGGTCTGACCTCTCAACTGGTAGACGGCAGGTGCTGGGTTCGAGCCCAATCGCGGCCGTCGGCCTAACCGTTCGGAGTTTTCGTGGTTTTCTTCGAACCTTGCGTAAATACGGGTTAGGTTCCCTTAGAAAGACCCCCACGAAGGGCATCCCTCCCCCTGGGCCTATATCCCTAGCGCAGATAATCGGCCGTCACAAAATACACCACTACACCACCACACCAATGTAATTCATCTCTCAAATATATTTTTTTTCAAGCGATCTATATAAAAGTATAAATTTTATACAGCTTTATCCGGAAAAATAATTTTGATTATAACTGGCCGCTTGGCCTATGAAAAGCGAAATGGTCATCACGACAAACTGTTGATGACAGCTAAATGCGCTTATAATAGCAATAATCTGTACAATAATTTGGCGACTTATCACCTGCGCTGGCTAACATGAAATTGGCTGCATTGCATATTAAGAGTGTAGTGGGTAAGCCCGGAATTGTTCATGACAGTCACATGACTTAGGCTTTTATTATATAGATTATTGCCTTACCATAATTCCCATCGGCTGCTGCTTCTTGATGTAGGAATCATTGACTCAATAAATCCCATATGGAAATAACTTTGAAAGATTAAATGATTCAAATTCTGTGAAAACGGGTTTCTATAAATGAAGATAAAGATACTCTAAATCTTGTATATAATTTATTCTTTTAATATCTCAACATTAAAATTGGATTTAAATCTACAGGAATATTGCAATTTAATCAATTATTTTTCTTTACAAAGGATTTTGTCGCTTCTCGCGTTACAGAAATACAGTGTCTTGACAGTTTAGTGGACGGCTATATTCAAAATAGTTTTAAAAGTTATTGAGATACTTTCTGTGGTTTTTTCTGCTTTCGAAACGATCTAGTTCTAGGATCATGGTAGCCTAGTGGTCATAGAACCAAATTACTGACTGAAAAGTCTTGGGTTTGATGCTAGACATCACGAAAGACCTACCGATTGGGTGCAGTGAAGGCGCTCAATTAATAATGGGATTCTGAAAGTCCTGTGGTCGGTTTTAGCAGTTAACATGAGTATTGATCTTTGGAGAAACCTCCCCTCCCTTTCAGAGACATATCGAAATCGAGGAGGTGACAATGTTTGGGGATACCATCTATTGGGGCTTTGTCGAACATTTTCTGCCAAAGAAGTCTGACTTTCAACCCCCTGGGTGCAGTCCTGTGGAAACTTCAGCACAAGACTTGCCCTTTGAGCTCACGTCAAGAACATCGTCTAGTTCTACTCAAACTCTCATTACAAATATTGTTTTTCCCACATGAAAACATCAATCAAATACTTCCTCGCCAGTCACACGAGAAGCCATAATAAATTTTCCAAAAAATCTTTATTACGAAAAAAGAAAAGAAGGGGATTGAAAACTCTGAAAATTATGCATTCTAACATTCAATTTACAGAAAATCAGAAAATAATGAAAAGTTGGTAAAAAATAATGGATGATAAGAAAATGAATTAAAGGCAAAGCAACGGCTTAAAGATTTTAAATATCTAAAATAAAAAGAAAATTTCTGAATGATTCTCAATCTAGTTTTTTTTATAAGAGAGTAACACTGATCCTGACAAATTTGACAGTCAAGTAAATTTTGAATGAAGAGTTAAAATATTTTGAATCTGTGACTGATGAATATGTGAAAAATGAATTTGTCCATGTCATAATTTGTGAGAAAAGTCATCGATCGCTCTAATTTTCCGAATAAATTTAGTGGAAACTTAAGAATGATTTTTTTAAAGAATAAAGGAGCATTCCTGCAACTCATTTTACATAGAATGATACTGCAGTAACTTCCTTTTTCATTATTAAAAAATACTATGCATGAATAGGCCTTAAATTCTTTCTAAAGGTTCAAAACAATAAGGTGTCTCATTCTTCCCCCATGCCAGTGTTACAGTGCTCTAATGTACCCTTTTATGGGGCACATTGAAGCAATATTTGTCATTACGTTATTTAAATTCATTAAAATAAAATATATAACTTCTAAATTGGTTGCAGGCTTTAAAGATTATCAAGACGATAGACTAGAAAATAGTAATTTTAGTTATTTGAATTAAATGATAAGAATTTAACTATACGATTTTAATTAAGATGTGTCTCAATGTATTTCCATATATAAATCCTTAGCACCTATTTTATTTCCTTCTATCTTTACAAAAATAAAGTACCAGAATCTTAAAAATTTTCGATTTCCAACTTTTGACACATTTATACGTTTTTAGGGATCACAATTCTTAAGAAACATGTTTTTTACAAAATGTCTGTGAATGAGTCTATCGTTCTGTGAGTCTGTGATTCTGTCCGTAAGTGTCAAAAATTATGTTCGGTCTATATCAAGAACTAATGTACGGAATTTAATAATATTTATATTCTGCTACTCCCTTATATAAATTGATGTTGATTAGTTTTTGGTGTAAATCACTCAACAGGTGGCGCTGTTATGCTGTATTTTTTACAATTTACATAACAGCTGTATGTCAGTAACTAATGTATGGTTTTCCATCAAACATCAGATTCTGATAGTCCTTGACATCAGTTGATGCTGTGTACATTAGAGATCTGCACGGATAGAAATTTCCAGGCCCAAGCCCGGTTTGAAACACAGAAGCAAAATTTCGGCCCGTCCGAAGCAAATAAAATATTGGTCAGTTATAAAAGTTTAAATTGTGGCCCGAGCGCCGCCCGACCTGAGTGAATTTCTACAGAACATTGATCTTTACTCTTATGAAAAAGTTCTTAGAAAAACAAACATATTTTAGACTTTTTTTAAAACATTTATAATCCTTATTTATGTAGAAGTGCCGTAGGCTGGGCTATTTATGGTTTTAATAAACCTCTCTTTGTTGTATATACATGCTTCAGTTATCATTAATGTATTGATCCATATTCCATGTAATGGAGACATAAAAATCTAAAAAACAATATATGGTAAAAGCAAAATCGTCTAAGACGGTATCCTATTGGGGGAAAATGTTATTGACAAATTTCCTTCTTAGCATTTGTAAATATGTATTTTTTCTCGTATATTTTTGTATTCATTTTGTATCGACGAACAGTTAAAAGGAAGTTTAACAGAAATTTCCAGTTTCAGACTCTAAAAGAAGATTCCATGATAGGCAGGTTCTTTTTTCATGCGCTCAACTATATTTTAAAAAGCCTAGAAATCTACGATTGTGTAAAAAGAATACATTTTAAGGTTTAATTGTAGAATAATAGCCATTTAAAAGTACACTGTAAAAACAAAATACCCAAATTGGGTTGAAAGATTTTTGGGTACAGCATTGTTCCAATTTGGAAAGTTCAGTTTGTAGCTCAAAATCGTTTTAAATAAGTCTGATTTTTAATGACATTAAAACAATTAAAATATCTTAGATAGTATATACATTATACCTCAGAAATTTTGATCAATTTAATGTTAATAAAGATCTGCTGTGTTTTGAGCCATTTTGGGTTATCTATTTTGGGAACAATACTCTACCATTTTGGAATCCTTACTGTACCATTTCAGGAAAATTACTATACCCAGAAATCTTTCAACCCAATTTGGGTTTTCATTTTTTACAGTGTATATGCCTTTTTTGCGAAAATTTTTTGACCAAGCAAAATTTTATAGATTTTTTAATAGACTTGTAATGTCCAGAAAAGAATTTTTATACGGGATGATTCAACCAGAACTAAATATTTTCGTCTTTGAAATGTACAGAAGAATGAAATGAAGAATGAAAGACAGAAAAAAGAAATCATTCCCGGCTTTGTAGACAATAAAAAAGTTAGGCCTGGTGTAGCCCGATTCTTCAGAAAAAAGTAAAGCCGAAGACCGGCCCGGATTGATTAATGACTAGGCTTGGCCAGGCCCGTGTCTGCAGAAAAAAGTAAAGCTTGGGCCCGCCCTGTCTCGAATACGTCATTGAAGTCGGCCCGTGCAGATCTCTATTCTACATTTTGATGTAAATAACTCAACACGTGCCGCTACTATGCAGCATTTTTCACAATTTTTGCAATAGCTCTATCTCAAGAATTAATGCACGTCATTTAATAAAAATTTATGTTCTAGTAATCCCTGATATAAATTGATTCTGACTAGTTTGCTGTAAATCGCTCATTAGGTGGCACTACTATGCCACATTTCTTACGATTTACGCAACAGGTCTAGCTTAACTAATGTACGGATTTCCATCAAATAACAGATTCAGTTAGCCATTGACATGGACAGTGTTGTTTCCATTTTGTTGTAAATTGCTCAACAGGTAGCAGCACTGCTATTCTGCCTTTTCCCCGATTTCCGTAATAAATTTATCTCAAAAATTAACTCATGGATTTTCATCAATCTTCAAATTTAGTAAATCCGTGATATGATCTAGTTCTGTTCATATTTTGGTGTCAATAATCAAACATATGGCACTACTTTGTTGAATTTTCGAAATTCGTGCAATACCTCTACCTCAAAAACCAATGCGCGATTTTTTTCTATGGAACTTCAGATTGAGGTATTAGTTTGATAAATATTATTGTTGTTTATATTTTGAAAAAAAAAAGGCCCAACAAATGACGCTTTTATTCTGCGTTTTTCCCGATATGGCAATTGTTCTATTTCGCGAACTAATGAACAGAATTTCATGCCTTTAGAATTATCACGATACTCAAAGATTATCATTTGATTTTGGCACTGCGGAAGCGGACTTTGAAGTATTAACATACATGCGATACAATAAAGTTTTGGGATTGCCACATCTGGCTAGTTTTAATTAGTCTCCGGAACTTTATGACATATAATGTGCATTATATAATTGATTTACATATTATTACATAATCGAATTTATAATAATCGAATACATAATGTCGAATAATAATAATTGAATAATATAACATAAATCGAATTTATAAAATAACATTCAACATATTGAATAATAATGTCGAATTAAGAAATTTTTAAATAAATTAATAAAATTCTTTGGAAATTTTTTCACTCACACGCAATGTTATAAAAGACTTTCACAAAAAATTTTTTTTCCACCATATTCGGTTTATCCATACACACGTAAAACTTTCCTTTTCTATAATAATATTTCCTTTCAAAAAGTATTTCTAATCCTTATTCACTTTCCCATTCATTCAACATTTGAATCGCTTACTAACGTAAAGAAAAAGAAAGAGAAAAAAAAAACGATCGGAAGGTTCAATAAAACGACTCCGAATAAATCCATGATATTCAAAGAATTTATTTTCTACCACTTTTCTATTTACTGCTATTTATTTTCTATATTTATAGTGTATAAATATTAATAAATGATTCGTTTGCAGATTTATATTTAACATGCTAATGTAGGTGATGTATAATTGGGAGAAAAGAGTTTCATGATATTTATTAGAATACTTACTGCTGTTTTAAAATTTAGTGCGTTTTACAGAATGATTTAAAGGTCATGCAGCAAATTTTCAAAGTAAATAAAATAAAATTAATTTGCGATGATTGAGACTTATATATATTGTTTTTTTAAACCAACCAGGGAACGCTGTTTAGAAAGAATCCTTACTACGGAAAACACCACACACTGTTAAAAATTTGACCCATTTGCTGTAGCGTCACTCCACAGTTTTTTATAGAATATCTCTTTTATGACCAATGAGAATGCTTCATAACACAGTAAAGTAACCGTTTTCTATAAAAGCGGTGGAGTGACGCTGTAGCAAATGAGTTAAATTTTTTACAGTGCAGGACACATTTTGATGTGGGTAAAGTTTCGTAAAATACATTAAAGTGTAGTTATAATCCTAGAGGCGGCTGCACAAAGCATGAACTCATCGAATCTACAGTTGAAATTTTTGGATCTGTTTAAACTCCATTCGAATATTAAAGTTCTTCTGATTTGCCAAGTCATACCTTGCTGAAAAACATCTAGAGACCAGAAGTGACGGTTGCCTGGTGAGTTGAGCATCTACATATTTAAAAGACCAGGGCGTCTTTTTCGCCATCTGGCTTGAGAATTATACTGATCCAATTTTGATACTTATTTATTTTAAATGAAAGCACATTATAGGTAGATGTGCCCGCACTCACTGTTTTCTGAAATAATCACTCTTTTGCATTTCAGTTTTAATTTTAAAAGTTGTTTCATTAAATTCTTTCACATTTGAGGCAATTAAGTTATTTTCATTGATGAAGAGATAAATGGAAAACGGGGTATTACAATATCATTACGGATGCCATTTGCCATTAGGTTTAATAAAGTTCATTTTTCAATAAGCTTCTGATTTTTATAATATAAACAATAATAAATTTGAGAAGAGTGCATGGATTAGTGCCAATTATTTTCGAACCTGGATTTTATGATCAGGAGGAGAGAACATTAGCTTCGAGAAAAAGTCAGTTACTTGAAGCTAGTTATGTTTTAAACGTTCCAAAGGTATGCAAATGGGAAGGATTGCGGGCTAAAAACTGAATGACAAATCTGCAAGTCAACTACCAAAAGTTGATCTGGAGATGTTTACGATGTAAAAAGACATCGCGGGACCTGCTGAAAGAGTACTGTAAATTATATTAGTAACAATTCATGTAATTTTGGTTACATTTCGAATTATTGGTCATCTTATTCGATAATAGTTTACAGCAAATGAGAACTGTTTACTGAACTTCTTCTGATGCCGTCATGAATGTAGATAAAACCGATTAAAGCCTGTTGAAAATCTAGATACAAATCGTTATTCTTGCTCCAAATGTGTTCCAAAATTAGGTTTAGATGCTCTTTTTAATTGAACTAGCAGGCGGATTGTGACATTGATTTATTTTACAAAGAGGGATTTCTCTTCACATACATTACGAACTTTGGACATTTGAAACACTGCATTAAAATAATTAAAATATTTCTATGCGCTTTTTAGAAACAATTTGAAGCATTTTTTATAAACCATATATAATGCACTATAGCCATGTATCAGTTTTTAAAAGCATATAAATATAAATTATTTGTATGTTAGCATGGTCATTTGTACCAATTTCCAACATTGTTTAAAGAAATTTATTATTTAAATTTTTGTGGTAGTCTGTTTTTCGGCCAGTGTGTCTTTCCATTCTTTAATTCCCGTAAATATAGTCAGATAGCCATTTTTTTTTTTTTTACTATTAATATTCACAATGAAAAATTCGGCATTAAAAATGGAGTATGTATTAGAAATATTGTGATAGATGTATCAGATATTTTGGGAATAATGGATTTTCAACTTATTTTATTAAGGATTATTTTCATGATTTTCAAGCTAGGATTTTGAAACTTTCACAAAAGTTGCTTTATACATTTAGCTAATATAATTTGCAAATGAAATTTTGATATCGTTGACGCATACGCAATGAAAAATTATTTAGTAAACCTACTCATTTTTTATACAATTTTAATTATTTTTTAATTCTGATTGCAGAATATTTTGTCCAATGTTGTTTGTCATATTTTCAGAAAAGAATATTATTTTATATTAAGAACTTTGCAAATTATAAGCAAAAATCTTGGAAAAATTTGGGACTGTTTTTATAAAAACATTAATTTTCCTACGTGTATACTTGCTATTGTCATAAAAATGAGCACAGTCTATTACAATAAGTCAATTAATCATAACCTACAGTTTGTGCGATTTTGATACGTTAGTTTTGACGGGGTTATCCAAAAAATATTCATTTTTTTTTTCTTGACGGTCTCCTGTAGAGTTTCGGGAGAAAATCTTCAGGAAAATGTATTACTTGTACTATTATATTTATATACTTAGAGTTTCAGGATCATTCCTCATGTATTTTTCTAGATATTTATCAAAATGTCTAAAATCGCAAGTGGAACGGTCATCTTTGGCCATGTAGTGTATAAGTAACGTATGAAACTTTGTAAACGACGGTTGTCCGCACTGGGTGTTGAATGCAGACATAACTCAGAATATAATATAGATCCAGTTTATTTAAAACGGTTAGGGCTCAAAGGCAGTGGAGCAGTTCTTTAATTTTAATAACTGGTAACAATACTAAAAGATTAAACTCATACTCACATCTCCGGCACTAACTCAATCGGGGCACTTCGGATTACTTCTCACTTAAACTTCAGCTAGACTGCTAGATAAAACTTTATGGGACAGCCCGTGGCTGTATATATACTCTTTATTAACTTTGAAATATTCAACGTAATTAATATTATTTCTTACCAACGGCAAACTTCTCAAATCGCTCTCCTCTGAATGCAGTAACTGCTGGCGGCTCACTGTAAAACTCCTGGCAGACACACTCAGCTGGTTTTTGCGGCTAGACACCACTAGCTGGCTAACGCCGCTAGACACACTTACACACTCAAACTCCAAGCTTTTATATGCTGCAAACTGAGATACTACAAATTTACATATTATTTCTAACCGCGACTTAACTGTAGAAAATCAAGGAAGACACACACGCTCTAGAAAGTTAAAGTAAAAGAAAGGATAGATGTCGCTTTCACGCTTACACATGTTAAATCATTGACGTCACGATCTCAAAAAAATGCTAGAGTGCCTTTATCACAAAGGTGACTCCCTCACAACTTTTATTGGATGTGAGTTATAATTTTTTCGGACAGAAAACTGCCAAATAGATGGCCACACAAACTAAATTCATATAGGAATTTCAAGTACAATGGAAAGTGTTACGAATGACAGTTTTAACCTAATAGCGTAGGAATTTGCATCAAACATATTTCGATACAATGAATATTAATAAAAATGTAAGAATTCCAGAGAATAACTTAAAAAAAAATAACAGTCGCTATTTTGAATTCCTATGACTTTACACGATACCTATCCCTTCTTATATGCATTGATTGCATACGTATTGATCAAATGGTAAATTTTTATTATGATTTGCAGTTTTTTCGTGCATACCATCCATGCATATCAACCAGACTACTATTCAATAACTTTAGTTATTATTTTTTTTCTTGAAGCATTTTCGTAACTGAGGAAGCAAAATCAATTACATATAATAAGATTGATTAGGTATTATTAAAAAGTAATTAAATGAAATACTTACAATGGCTAATTAAAAAATGTTGCTGCCCTTTGACTGTAAAAACAAATGTACTATTCATCGAATATTAAAAAGAAATCAAAGTACCCTCTTAAATAAAACAATGTTTTTCTAAACAAAAAATAGCTTTATTGTATCATGTTACTCAACCAACAAATAAATCGGGTAGCATTAAGATCTTTTGTTTTAAAAGAAAAAAAATCAGTAGAAAAAAAAATATATAAAAAAGACAAAGCCTGTGCATGATAAATCAATTATGTAAAACAGTTTTTATATACTCTTTCCATTTAATAACTCATAATGTGTTTTAATGTTATTTACTTAACGCATTAGCATGTTTTATTTTTTTAATGTTCTATATTAACAACAATGAAATGCATTTTTTAAATATAAAAATGTTAAAATGACAGTATTTTATTCAGAAAAAAATAATCAAGTGACTTTTAGGATCATACATTAAATATTTAAAATTTGTCTTTGATTTCGAAAAGGATAATGGTTGATTTTTGATTATTTGAATATTGATTTTTGATTATTTTTATTAAAAGCTGTTTTATCATTTTGAGAACCATTTTCAAAACAAATAGAATAAAATTATACATTTATGTAATATATGCTTTTAAGTACAGTAGCGCTGTTTTTTCGCATATATTATTACATTGTATAATGTTTTTAAGGGTTATATATTCAAATTACAAATTCAAATTGAATTGATTTTTCCAGCGATATGTTTCATGAAAATATGTGTCATGATATTTTCAATCACGCAATAGAATTTTATTACTTTCGATTCTTTTAGCTTTGTTCTAGTAGAAAATCATTTTTAAGTTAAGAAATCTGAACATTTTTTTTAAAATTCAGTAAAAATTACTGAAACGATCTTACAATATTCTATGTGCGTATACAGGGTGATTCATAAATTTCGAAACAATAGGCTATCTCCTTCAATATTGTCCCTAGATCCATACTTCCAATTGCAAAATTTCATAAAAAAGATGAAATTTTTCATGAGATAAGTTGAAACTCCATAGGGGGTCTATTCGAAAAAATACGAAAATTAAATTTTTATACGGCCCCCGTAGGATAAAAATCCCAGTTAGAAAAACTTTTCTTATCTAGTCCTGAACAAGACACGAAAAATTGCATCTTCATATCTTCAAAAGTCGCAGAAATATAGCCGTTTGAATAATTCAGCAGGTTTATAGCCATTTAAAAAATAATCTATTTTTAAGGGATTAGACACAAATTGAAATGCGCGCGATTCGATAAATGATGTTACTTTAACAGTTCTAGGAAACATGTAAAAAATCTATCTTTAGAGATAGAAATTTGACTTTTTTTTCTTTTTTGTGATGGTTAGCCATATAATTTGCTAAGAAAATCACATCCTAAAATTTTGCATAAAATTTATATCATTGTCATATGATTAGTACTGATTTAAATGGGATAATATAAAATCTTTACGACTTGAAATATTATTTATCAGATTTTAATTTTTTTCCATCTAATTAAACACGAAAATCTGATTTTAGTTTTGTTCCAGGGTTTTTGTTTTCCAATATTAATTTTAAAACTACTAAAAATATTTATTGAAAAAATAATATAACTTTATGCCTATTAAAAGTTTTTATTACAAAAATAATATAACTTTTAAAAAAATATTATTTTCAAAAGTGAATATTTTTTTCAAATTTGACGAAACAAAACTAATGTAAAATAATAAAAAATGGCATGTTTCAATTTTTTTTTCTTTAAAAATTCTTAACTTTTAATAATTTAAAGAAGAGAAATAGAGGGTAAAAAACTCATTATGCAGAAAAAGGAAGTGAACTGTTTAAATGAACAATGTCAGAACAATGCTTTTTCTAAGACGCAGATTAAATCTTTTTTTATAAATTTAGCTTTCACAACTTCAGGCTTTTTACGCTGTTAAAAAATCTGTCTTCTGGACCCAGGCCGAGCCAGGACCGAAATGCTACTTTTTTCTGAAGACTCGCCTGGCCGGGCCTAACGTATTTTTCATGCCGGAAACGACTTCTTCGTTCTACCCAGGTGTGCACTGGAGGAAATTTTCAATCCGGGTCTCGAGCATTCCGTAATAAAATCACTGTCTCTGACTGATCTACTACATTCATAAAATAAGTAAAAATTCGTTCAATCAAAATTTTTACGAAAAACATATACATTACAAAATTGCTTTTATTTTACAAAAAAAGCCTTTAAAATTTATTTTTTCAAAGAATAGTATATTCAAAGGCTAAAAAATTAAATACTTTAAAGACAGTGAAAAATCCTGCCTATGACGGAATTCTGTATTAAGCGGAAAATGTGTTGATCTAAGCAAAATAAATATAATAATACCTGGGGAAAAATAAACTCCATTTACATCTCCTAGGAAGGTAATTGTCTATAACGTATTTTTTCTTTCCTATGTGATTTCGTTTTAAAAGGTTTTACTATATAACAAAATATTTTCAAAATCTCCAACGCATGGGATATGGATTAACGATATTAAAATATAAGTGAAACATTTACATATAAATAGAGATTCATTGCTAAAATAAATATATCACAGCCTTTGGCGCTTTTTTAATAGTAAAATGTATAAATATAAAAAAACGAAAAACTATAATAAGTGTTTTTGGTCAGAATTCCTCCATATGAAACAATTTTTAACTACACCGAAGTAAGAAACTATGTAGAAATTCACGGGTCAGCCGGGCTATGATTTAAACTTTTTTCCAGGCCAGTACAGGTTATGATTTTAACATTTTCCCCTGTGGGTCGGTTTGGGACCAGAGCTAGATAAAAGGTTTATCTAGCTTCCATGCAGACAATATGCATGGAAGACTAGCTTCCATGCAAAAGGTCCATGCAGACCTTCAGTGCAGACTACCAATATATTTTGAAAATAAGTTTAACTTTAAATCAATACGCTGCTTTTTTATGTCCAAATAAGAGGCACTGTCTTAAATCGATATTTAATACCGGATAATTTATGGACGATCCCTCAAATGCGTTCGAATTGAACTTAAAATTCTTCCTTTACAGACGTTGTTAAGTGGTGTAAGTCATGAATTTTGGAGAATTTTAAATTTTAATATCTCTGTGGGGTTTTTAGATAGGGAGATGAATTTTTTTAAATTCAATTTAGGAATGGTTAAGGAATAACTTCCTTATTGGGAATTTTGCTCTACGGGGGCCGTATAAAAACTTAATTTTCGTATTTTTTCATATAGACTCCCCATGGAGTTGCAACTTATCTTATAAAAAAAAAACTCTTTTTTTATGAATTTTTGCATTTGGAAGTATGTGTCTAGGGGCAATATTTAAGGAGATAGCCTATTGTGTCGATATTTATGACTCACCCTATATACATCAATTAAAAATACCTGTAATATTTTATTCATTTAAACAATTAATTTATGATGATTTTTTTATCGAGATATTTATTTCTTTATGTATTTTCAAATGTTTTAAATTATTATCAATTAAGAAATTGCACTGCAAATGTGGATAATGAGGTGCGTGCATATTAAAATGTAGTTATAGTCCGGGAGGCGGCTGCACAAATCACAAACTCTTCGAGTTCGCAGTTGAAATTTTTGGATCCGTTTAAACTCCATTCGAATATTAAAGTTCTTCTGACTTGCCATGTCATACCTTTGTCATACCTTTGGTATCTATATATTTAAAAGAACAGGCTGTTTCTTTTCGTCATCTGGCTTCAGCTTTTTATTGAACCAATTTTGATAAATATTTATTTTAAACGAAAATGCGATCTTTTTAAAAATATTTAAGCGTCGGTTTAAAAATATTTAGATCTTGATGTGTTAATATACAGTACTTGGGATAAAGTATAGTATACGAAATCTTTTGTGCGTCCCTGTAAATACTATCTACTTTCTATTATATAAGAAGTAATCAGTAGTAAACCCCCAAAAAGTACAGAAATTTCGTAAAATGTTAAATAGTTCTATTTAATTAAAATGCTTCCCAACCGTTTCCCCCCGATACCATTAAGAGTTAGAATACATTTGTGTGGCTCTATAAATTAATCACAAATATTATTTACATTACAGATTTTATAGAATGTATACATTAGAACATACTTCTTAGATACTTATCCATTTTATTATATTCGAAAAATAGTAATATCCTTAAAATGCACATGAAACTATTTTTTCCCATTGGTCGTAATGTAAAAGAATATTTTTAATTGTCCTGTATTTGAACTACATATCCGATTTTCATAAAATTTGAAATGACTCGAATAGCATAAGCAACAATTATATATTTCAAATTCCAAACGATTTGACTGGGTATTTTTTGTATTGTTATATGCGGATGGCCGGACTGAACGACAATTATTGGTGCAACGCATCTAAAAACGAGTTTATGTTTATCATAATGCTCATAGTAAATTTGATTATTATGTTATATTGCTTTGAAAATCCTTTTAACATCATTTTGAAGATCTTTTAACGTTTCATAAAATAATGATTATAAAGTGTTATGACAGAAATTAGCAATGGGATCAGCATCAGGAATCAATGCTATGCTGATGCTGAGAATTGCTAATCACATATCATTTTTATTCTGAAATCCTTCTCTGCATTGCACTGCAAAATATTTATAAAATATCTATAAGTTCTAAATTGAAATTACAACGCAATATAATAGGCTGAATTTAATAAGATTTAAAGTACATAGATTAAATGTAATAAATACTTAAGAATGTATCTAACAAGGAAGGTCTCCATACTGGGCATACTCAGAATTTTTTGAAAAAAATTACAAATTAAACTACTCATGTATCTAATAAATGATCAGTAAAACTTAGCGGCGGAATTACAGTACTAACTCTGTAAAAAAATAAAATAATTTCGAGTATTTGGCGCGAAAATATGAAAGTATCATGGGATTTGGCGAGCAGTAATTTCCCCCGCGAAAAGCAAACGATTTTAATGCATCTGAAAATTTCTTGTCAATTAATTTTTAAAATGCGTGTAAATAGAAATAAATTTAAATTTGAACAATGAGAGAGTTTATAACTTACATACATTTTGTACTGCATATTTATGTTGCTTTAGCAGTAGTTATTTAATTTTATCACTTTGAAAACAACTTCTTACATAAAAAATAAGGCATATATCTTCATATATTTAAGCGTGTGACAAAATAAAGGCCAGACAAAAAATGATGCAGCAATTTATTTCAATATTGGAGAAGCTTTTGTTTCCATAGCAACGAAATAGACTCAACAGTGCTCAACTGGATTGAACTTAATTTCGAGGTTTAAGCAATTTTAATTAATTTAAATTTTGCTGTAATTTATAAAATTTCATAGTTAATTTTCGTTATAAATGTATTATAACAAAACTATGGTTAACACAATTAAAATTGACAAAATTAAAGTTATTTAAATAAAAGTTCTTTAAACAAGTTCAATGTGAAACATTTTTACCTTAAAAAGCATTTGCATGAAAAAGTATTTTTTGAAATTTTATTTTGCCGCCAAGCGATGATAAATCGCCAAATAAACGGAATGTTCATTATTTTTTTATGTATGTTCCATCGGGATTCCGTCAAAAAAATTTTTATAAACATATATAACAACATGAGAAGAACATTCTGTATTTTTTTTTCAAAATTTTCTGAGTATGCCCGTATGGAGACCTTCATTGTTAGTAACATAGTATAAAGTAAATTTTTATAATAATTTAATTTGATTGTGTAGATATTTATAGTTTTAAACTAAGATACACGCGTGTTAGTAGTTGGAACACAGAGCTTTATATGAGAATATGAATAATACATATAATTATAAAATATATCATAAGATTTGTATCAAATAATTTGTAAATAGTGATATAATATTTTTTTCGAAGACACATTTTTTTATATACCAAAAAACAGAAAATCCCTTGCATTTTAATTGAAAATGGTCTCCCATAATAAAGAAAAGAACCGATTAATTAGAAATTATGTCTTCCTTAATTTTACGTTATTAATAAGCTTAGCCGCTGCCATAGTCATCATCGCGTGACATCACTAATCGACAAACTTCTAACTGTTATTAGAATATACACAAGAAATTTTCAAATGACAGTTTTTCTTTATTTCACTTATTGAATATCTATCGTTTTAAAATAAAATAATGATATTTAAACTTACTGGTGTGAATTTAAAATCGACCAATAAAAAAACCTGCCGGATTCAGCAACACTGTGGCATTCGGCATTGACATCAGGCTGAATTATTATTTAGCAATTCCAAATTCAACGATATATATTCCGAAGAAATTATAAAGAAAATTTCTGTTTAAAATGTCACAGTGTAAATTTGAACACTCGTAAGATGTCAATTGATTAGTGAAGACGACACACTTAGGGCCCTCTGGCCTTGACTAGTTTGAAGGCAGCGACTTAAAGGGTCTTACTGATATAGAGTTGTATCAAACATTGAAATCTCTAATTTGGAACCACAGATATAAAATCATATTGCGATTTTTTCAAAGATTGAATTTTAAAATATCAACTAATACATATTTCTGGAAAGTACATCTAGAATTAATATTTTAAGTTTTCAACTTTTAAAGTTAAATCCATTTTCAAAAGTAGCAAAACAATCCGTAACTCATATTCTGTAAGGCAATATATAAAATCTGTAAGGTTAATAAGCATTTCTTTTTGGAAGCTAGGGATGCCTAGAATATAACATGTAATTAAAATCCATGTTATAGATAAAATTTTAGTAAGATAATTGTAATTTTAGTAGATTCATTTTTAAAGTTACAGATTTCTGCAGCTTTTCAAAAACTAGTTTTTAGATTTGCATCTTCTCCTGTACAGTGTACAAATAAAATATTTGTATGCATACAGATTTGGGCAACTTTACATCAACTTTTTTTACAGTTTTTTTTTTTTTTTTTTTTTTTTTTTTTTTACAGAAGTTTTATGAAGCCCATTTCCTAAAAACATTTAGTAACTTTACAGATTATTTTTTACAGTGTACATATTGCTTTCCACTGTTATTTTTTTATTTATTTATTTAATGAAAGCTATATTTGAAAAAAAACTATTTTATAGCCTCTTACAACTGTCATAAAAAATAAAGAATGGAGGTCAGATAAAAATAATTAATTTAAAAAATAAAGAATGGCAGAGATTGCAAAAATCTTCTATTTCGAAATATTACTAAACAATGTGTGGAAAAAACTTTTATAACAATATTTATTCTATGTTCAAAGGTTAATAAGTTAGAAAAACTATCTTTTATATCACCAAAAATAGTAAAACATGTTTATTATAATGCCTCACTTTCCTATAAATGCGGCAAATTTAGAACAATAAACCTTAGAAATATTTTAACAAAAAACAATATTGTACTATGATACAAACAATAACATAGCTATTAGGTTAAATATTAATATCTAAAGATTATTTTATTTATATAATGAAATAAAATTATCTGTTGCAGATAAATCTTTTCAAACGGCAAGTAAAATTATTATATGGAGACCTTTCAGTTAGAGCTTTGAACAATGAAATACTTTTATAAGAAGCTTCTCAAATCTAATTATTTACTATATCACTTATTTCGATTGTACAATAAGAATCAAAGAATCTAATGCACGTTTCTAATATCTCATAAACAAATCAAGCGATACAACAATCAAGTTAAATTTTTATATGCGCCATAAAAGTATATTAAAATAAATATTAATACAAATATCTTTTTATTTATATAATACAAAGTGACAGAAAGTTATAAAAAAGAATAAATATAACTTACAAATATGAATCTACTTCACTGCAAAGATTTCATCTTAATATCAGAGAAATTTATGTTTAATAAAGGCATAATCTAGCAAATAGTCATGTTTAAAGTTATATTTATTCATTTATAATACACAACAATTTCAAATTTTCTAGGGATTTTTCTAAAGAATTAACATTAAGTGCAATCCCAGATGGCGAATATTTTTATTGAAAAAAAAATGGAAACGAAGAACATATTGAAACTTTGTGTTATTATTTTTAATGACGCAAAATTTTTGCACTGAAACTATTATAAATGAATTTCTGTGGTTCTTATTGTGAATAAAATGATTTTTATAAAATGATTTTCGCTTATATTGATTTCATATATTTTGAGTATTTATTGAATGTAATTTAAATTTTTTCCACGCTGAAATGTGTCATATTGTATATGACAAATGGACAAATCAACATTTTTTCTGCAATGTTGTAAGAAATATTGAAAGCACAATTCTTGGAACTAAATTTTTAGAATTTCAGAAATTCCAAAAATTATTAAAATAATTTTTATAAAATTAAATTTATAATTAATTCATTGAATAATTTTTAAAATGATTTTTATAAAATGATTTTCGCTTATATTGATTTCATAAAATTTGAGTATTTATTGAATGTAATTTAAATTTTTTCCACGCCGAAATGTGTCACATTGTATGTGACAAATGGACAAATAAGCATTTTTTTCTGCAATGTGGTAAGAAATATTGAAAGCACAATTCTTGGAACAAAATTTTTAGAATTTCAGAAATTCCAAAAATTATTAAAATATTGCACTCTACAACGAAAAAATCGTTCTCTAAAAGAGATCTAAAACAGGAAAAATGTCAAGTCATGCATTCTTCGGAAACAGAACACAGTATTTTCAAATTATTCGCTGTTCGAAACTTCTGTATAACATTGTTACAGCGTACCTAATAAACAAACTGTTTACCCCTTAATTATATTGATCATTATTTTTGAGAAATTCAGTTTTAAAATCAGTGTCTTATTTTCTGAACCTATCTGATAAATCATATACAACACTATGCAAATAAATTTACCAAGTTAACGTCTACATATAATAAATCCTAGAAATGCGTTTTCTACCCGAATTAAATTTTACATACATATAATATATTAACATAATACCTGAACGATATAAAAATCAATTTAATTTTTACAGGCTTGTAAAAAAAAGGATTTCATACCATTACCATGTAAAGGTGGCAACTGACAAAACCAAATTTCAAGTGTTATATTTTTCTTAGTTGAAAAATTTGAATGCCTTACCATATACAGGTAATAATACCTGAAATTTCATGAATTGTTATTTATTTCTAAACTTCTTATTTAGATATCTTTTTTTTCATAATATCAATTCCGAAATTAAGAAACAAATTAGTTTCTGAAATCGTTTTATAGTCTATGGGTGACTTCTGCTTTTGAAACAATTTAATTAATAATTTCAAATGCTCTACGCATTTATTAGCTGAAATAGATTTCAGAATTATGTATGCTCAACACAGATATTCATTTTTCACAAGTTCACAAACGAATTATGATAACGCGCAATATACAGGTTGTAGAATCTAAAAATTAATCAATTATTCTCTATTTTCTAATTTGCCTATTAAAATATTACCTTTCACAATACCAAAAGACAAAGTTTCATTCGATATTGCTGCAATTTTACAAATAGCTTAATAATGTATGAGTGATGACTGAATACATATTTTTTATTACTTTTTATTGATTTTTAAAAATTACTTTCACATTTAGCAGTGTCAATGATATTCCGAAATTAAGATAGTTTAGACTTAATTTTCTAACGAAAAGCTACCCTTTATCACAAAACTTTACAGAATTTTTATTTGCTTATTTAAAAGCATTGCATTATTAATAATATTTAAATATGCTTGTTGTATATCTACTTACTCATTCACGCTCAGATGTTTTAACTCGGGAAATATTATATCTCTAAACATATATGTATTTATATGCATAAAATAATTCAAATATTAAAAATGAGCTCCAATATTTAAAAATATGCATATGAAATACTTTATTGAAATTTCTTTTTGGTGCAATATAGTATAGAAATTTTTATAAAACTTCTTGATTTTCACACGTATATTCATTTAATCCAAATACGTCTAACGTGCCACTTTTATTTTCAATAAAAAATATTTTCTTTCAAAAGTATTTCTAATCCTTATTCATTTTTCTATTCATTCAACGTTTGAATGGGTCACTAACGTAAAGAAACCACGAATGAAAAACAGAAAACTATGAACGGAAGATTCAATAAATTTCCGAATGTGTCCATCATATTCAAAGGATTTATTTTCTATTTATAATACAGAAATAAATAAATGTGTCGTTTGCAATATTAAACTTAAATTAAAATACCGTAATTTCCGGCGTATACACCCATAAAAAAGGAATTGATTAAAACTACAAAGCATGTTTTGTTGAGCATATTTTGGTTTTTATAAGCTAATTTTTAAGAATAGGTTTTGAAAAACTTTTATAAAATTTTAACAAAATTTCATCAATTTTATTTAAATCTTTCTAAAGTCTTGTATTTTCAAATTGAAATTCCAACAAAATGTTGTTTTTGAAAAATTTAAATTGGTGTGAAGTAGTCATAACTCGCTCATATTATTTTGTTAAATTGACTTATATGTCTATAAATGATTAACATAAATTTTAGATAATAAAAACTTTTCATATTAATGACGTTATTATTAAGTTATTAGGCATTTCGAATTAAAATTGTGGACGGAAATAAAAAAAAAAATAAACAATATTTATATTTTTTATTATTATTCAAACAAAACTTCCATTCACCCATATTATGGGTCATTAATTGTGCCCATCGTGTGGAATCTAAAGGCATGAAATACCATGCAATAGATCTTGAAATAGGACTATTTCTGTTATCGGGAAAAATACAGCATAAAATGCCACTTGTTGAGCAATTTATGCCAAAACATAAACAGCAATAATATTTATCAAGTTACACATGAATCTGAAATTTTGTAAAAAAATTCGTGCTGAGTTTTTAAGATAAACCTAGTGCAGCAATCGGGAAAATTCTGCATAGCAGCGCCATCTGTTGGTCTGCAACAAGATGCTTGAAATAGAGTAGAAATAGAACTTAAAATAGAGCTATTGAGAAAATCGTAATAAATGCAACATAGGAGCGCCACCTGTTGAGCGATTTACATCAAAATGCACACGATATAAATTATGACAAGGACTGACCGAATCTGAACTTTGAAGGAAAAACGTGTATTAGTTTTTGAGATAGAGCTGTTCCGTAAATCGCAAAAAGTGCAGCATATAGTGCCATCTGTTGAGTGATTTACATCAAAAATTAATCAGCATCAATTTATACCAGGGATTACCTAAATAGATTTTTTTAATTAAATTCCGTACATTATTTCTTGAGATGTAGCACCCAAAATATTTATGTCACACACAGACATAGTCACAGAATCCTAGAACCAGGCAGACATTTTGTAAAAATACTATTTTCGGGATATCTGACCCCTTAAACTCTTAAATCTGTTGAAAACGAGAATTAAAAAAAAAATTATCCAATACATTCTTCTTGTTTTGGTTTGATTTGACAGGTGAAGGCTTTGGGGACTATAGCAACTATGGCTTTCGCCACGAACAATCCATAATTTACACAGAAACAATAATAAATCAGTACGTTTTTTTTTTTTTTTTTTTTTTTTTTTTTTTTTTTTATATCTATTACATATATAACACTATAAAGGGACAACACAATAACATCCACGGCTTACCAGGATTCGAACCCGACCCCTCGGTTGGCAGCAGCTGCCGCTACTAATCACGTCACTTGAGCAACATTTTTTTTTTAAACCATACCCTTAGCACATTACAATCTTGACTTAAAGTGAGAACATACGCACATACTTTCTAATATTGTAATAGAAGATTTCAAAACTTACACTGGTAGGTCATTTAGTTTAAGAAGTTAAACATTGGCATTTAGAAAATTAAAGCTTTGGTTTGATAATCAACATTTATTGACAATGGAATATAGATGTTTTTTTTGTGTGTGTGTGTGGGGGGGGGGGGTAGAAGAATAAATTGATTGTTTTTCTTCACTAGTATCAAAAATTGTGAAATGAGAGTTTTGAAAAAAATGTACAACAAAGAGACAATAAAAACAAAGTTTTGAGCAAAAATAATACGAATGACGCAGTAGTTTTTTGTTTTTAAATCAAAGAAAAATCGATATTGGCTGTAGGATCACCTACCAAGTAAACAGCGCAGAAAAAAAATTACCCATGTAGATGAAGGTAATTGCCTACATTTAAATTCTAAAAATTATGTACACATTTTTAATAGTGTTATTATAGTTTATATTATTAAACTAATACCAAAGTTTTAAAATCAAATTGTATTCGTGTATGGTTGCCCTAGTTATAGTAGTCTTCCGTATTATGATTAAGAAAAAAAAATACGCATATTTTCTAAATCTCCCTCAATATCCAGAATATCTCATTAAAAAAATTATAGAAGATACAGTGTTTTAAAAAATGTTAATCCTAAAAAATGCTAACACATAAAATAGTGATATATATACTCTTTGTAATTTTTTTTAGTCTTTTTTTATTTCTAAATGCATTGCTGTATAAAAGTTATTTAATTATACTCAGTTTAACATTTATCACAGTACAACAATAAATTTTACTGGATTATATTCCTGCATCTTTATTTCTGCTTTCCAAACTTCATTTAATGAATATTTCCTACAGTTTAATGATACTTTTTATAAAATTCAATCTTTTTTTCAGTTATCAAAAAATTTTTAATTTATAAATGGAGCTATAGGGAAAGGTTTTATATCAGGGCATATTTGATATAAGTGAAAATATACATTTTATTCTTTTTAAATAATATTAGAAGGCATTTCACAAAAATTTTTTTAAGGCAAGAAATTTGCAACCAAAGATTTTTGAAAGTTTAAGATGTGAACCATATGATGCACTAAATGAAATAATAAAATACTACTCCAAAAGAAATTCAGTATTTAATACCAACTTATTGCACTTTTTCTTGCATATAATATGATCATCCAGTTAAGTATAAACTCGATTTAAAATAATTTTCTAGAGATTCTTTGCAGTCATCAAATCGTATTTCAGCTGTACTTGTATATTACACAGAAGTTCCGGAATTATGGAATTGTCGAACAATATGGAATACTTCATTATCTGGCGCATACGGCATTTCACTCAAGGATGGTATATAATATCAATTACGTTCATGTCGCATATCCTAATATGTGTATACAATATGTAATGAAGTACTTTGGTACAAGTATCGAATATAATAGTTAGTATACATCATGTTTATCAATAATCTAATAATTGAAATGTTTATATATAGTATTTAATAGCTCCCTAATTGTATTTTAAAGTTACATTTTGAGAAGAACATACCTTTTTGTCAAATTGAACAGTTTAACTCAACTTTCTACAATATAAAAGAAAAAGAGAGAATTTTACTGTTTCAAAATTACAGAAATGTGTATGCTTATTAAAATTTTATTTGTAAACTGTCAAAAAAAGATGTAAATCTACAAAACTAGTTTTTTAAATAGAATAAATCTGTAGCTTTACAAAATAGTCTAATTAAATTACAGTAATATTTCTAAAACTATCTGTCACACAGGTTGCAGTTACATAAAAAGCTCTATGCATCACAATTTTCTATATAATTCTTGGTAATCTTAGAGATTTTTTGATTTACCTTGCGTATCTGTATTTGTTACACAAATTTTTGTTGTCACCATTACATAAAAATCTCCAAAAATCCAAATTTTTTAGAGAAAATTTACTAACTTTGCAATTTTTTTACAATGTAATCATCATACTCTAATATAAGTCACAAATTTTCAACACAAAATGCATTGAGTATATACAGATATATCAATTTATGCTTGAGAATCTCAATCTAGGATGTAGTTCGGCGAAATTTTTTGCGTAATTATCAGCCAAAAGCATTCTTATTCCATGAGAAATCACTGTAAAAGTTTAAATAATTTTTCTATGGAACATTTACAAAAATATAACTTACAATACTTTTACTTGAAATGTTTAAATTTTTCTTGCGCATTGTTTAACGATTGTTGCATATTTATTACGATAAATGATCTAATATTGAATCACTGAATATTGTTATGAGTTTATTGACAACTTTTAGGGAAAAGATTGTTAAATTTGAAATGTAAATTAAATTTTTTGGTAGGCTACATAAATAAAATTTTCATCATGAATAATCGTCAAAATAAAATATTATATGTTTGAGAACCATTTGTTAATGTATTAACGATTATGTAAAAGATATTTCCTCCTTTAATTAACACTATTAAAAGTAACTTATCTGTTGGGGGCACAAGATAATAGTTGCCAAACAATAATTGCCTTCAGAAATTTTCTAAGAGTCTCCTTGCTGTTATCACTTCCGAGAGATAACATTCGCATGAAAACTAAGCAACACGATAGTTGGTTAAAAGTAATCTTATAGTGATTAGGGAAATCTTTGTTACTATCTAGAGCTAAGACTTTCTAGCAATTATTTGTAACATGTTATTTTTAATGCTGTATGATTTGTACTAGGTAGTTTAACTATTATCATGAATTAATATTTATGCACATTGAAGAACGGAAAGATAAACAGAAAAGGATTTGTATCGATATTAATTAGTGCCACATGCAGAATAATGGTTTCTAAGCACTGTATACATAGCTTATTTTTTTCTTTGTCGATAATACCTATCTTTAAAAAATTCTTCCTGTATCTGCTTTGTAAGTGTTATCAATACCATTTATGACAGTTAAACAAATAAAGAGGAAAATCAACCTGAATGTCATCAAGTCACAATTTCATGTTTATCGCATTGTAGATAATACTTACGAATCAAAATCAGTTATGGGACAAGAGCTCTTATTATTTTACTTTTACCTAAATATATTTCAGTATATTTTATCATGTGATAGTTGAAGTAAATTTCTAAACCCAACCAGTTTTTTACACTTTCCAGCAATATTGAATTAGTATTAAATTTCATCACTTTGGGTAAACATTTAGGAAAAAAAGATCGTTAAACTTAAAAGTTGAGTTAAATTATTTGGACTACGGGAAAAAGCTTTCATTATCAATAATTAGTTGTCTCAAGAAAAATTTTTCTAATAAAGGAAACTTTTGTACATGTAGAACGAAATCATAAGTAATACTTCCTCCTCTAATTAAACCTATTAAAAGTAATTTATTTTTCGAGTGCAGAAGTCAATATTTGCGAAACAATAACTGCCTAAATAGAAGTTTTCTAAAAGTATCCATCTCTTATCACTTCGGAGAGATGGCGTTTGCGTAGAAACTAAGCAAACACATAATTATTTAAAAGTAATCTTTTGGTGATTAGAGAAATCTTTGTTACTAACTACAGATGAGACTTTCTAGCAATTATTTCCAACATTTTATATTTAAAGCTAACTAATTGGATACTAGGTAATTTAAATATCATCAGTAATTGATATTTATGTAAATTGAATGAACATGACGAGATGATAAATTATGTATATGTAAATTATGTTCAGTTAAATTATTTGGACTACGGAAATAAACTTTCGTTATTAATAATTAATTGTCACAAGAAAAAATTTGTATTATTAAGAAAACTTTTGTACATGTAGAACGAAACCATAAGTAATACTTCCTCCTCTAATTAAACCTATTAAAAGTAATTTATTTTTCGTGGACAGAAGTCAATATTTGCGAAACAATAACTGCCTAAATAGAAGTTTTCTAAAAGTATCCATGCTCTTATCACTTCGGAGAGATGGCGTTTGCGTGGAAACTAAGTAAGCACATAATTAGTTAAAAGTATCCTTTTAGTGATTAGAGAAATCTTTGTTACAAACTACAGATGAGACGTTCTAGCAATTATTTCAAACATTTTATATTTATAGCTAACTAATTAGATACTAGCTAATTCAAATATCATCAGTAATTGATATTTATGTAAATTGAATGAACATGAAGAGATGATTAATTATGTATATGTAAATTAGACTGAAATACAGAAAAAATGGTTTCAAACGGTTAAATCTCTTGCTTATTTCTTTTTTTTTTTATCAGTAACCCTCCTCTTTAATAAACCTTTTTATGTATTTGCTTTGAAAGTGCTAAGAATATTATTATGTCAGTAAAACTAGGTATTTTTACTGCAAGTGTATAATTATAACCTATAGTTTCCAATGTGACTTTTTATTTCCCTTATTTTTTATCTCAGTACTTTGCACTGACAATAATTTCGTAATACTAATAAAGCTTAATGTGAAGACGGTTCCACTATCCGGTATATATTTCAATAACTGGAACTTGTAACACAGAAGCATGCGGAATAATATCAATTACGTTAATGTTTTGTATACCAATATGTGTATCTGATCTGTAATGAAGTACTTTGTGACAAGTATTGAATATAATAGCTTATATCATATGTTTAATAATCTAACAGCTGAAATGTGTGTATGTATAGTATTTAACTACTCATCTATTGTGATTTTAATTGCATTTTGAGAAGAAAGTGCATTTTTTGTCAAACTGAGTCATTCATGCGAGAATGATGATCATTAAATCTCATCGTCTATATATAGTAATTAAAGATCTAATTCTACAGATGTAAAATTGTAGAAAACGGCAACCTTACTAAAATTTTTATTTTTCCACTTTGAAAAAAAAAAAAAAAAAAAAAAAAAAAAAAGGAAATCTACAAAATTAGTTTTTATAAAGCTACAAATTTCTGCCGCTTTATAAAATTATCAAAAAAATCAAATCTAATAAAACTGCAATCCTGGTATTTTTTGTCTGAAACCCAGGTTGCAGTTGCATTAAAGCATCCAAGCTCCTTAAAAGGTTCTTACTAAACTTACAGATTTTTTGATTTACAGTGCAAATAACCCTAGTAGCCAAATAATATTGGTCCAATATTGGCTACATCTTGGAGTAATATTGGCACATTGGCGCAATACTGGCATAAAATATTGCTCCAATATCGGGGTGTTTACAATTTTCCTTTATTTAACCGTTATTTGCAGCCAATATTATGCCAATATTGGGGTTTCATTGGAAATATTGCCAATAAAACACCAATATTGGTTAAATATTGGGGTTCCATTGGAAATATTTCCAACGTAACGCCAACATTAGCACAATATTAGGAATTCATTGGAAATATTTCCAATGTAATGCCAACATTTGTACAATATTGGGAATTCATTGGAAATATTTCCAATCAAATTCCAATATATAATCAATATTGGCGTTTTATTAGGATGAGCGAAGCGAATCCTCTACTAGTCCACTCAAATTACAATTTGTCGTACGCTTTACAAAAAAACTATTCAATATTTTAACTTCAAATTAAACACAAAGATAAATTATGATCTGTAGATTTGCAGAATATAATTTTTTTTACAGAAAAACGTTAAAAAAATTATTATTTTAATTAATTTATTTTACATGCATTTCCAATACGGGCGCATTTTAGCAAATAAATAAAAAATGAAACGCGTATATTTTCAGAAAAAAAAAAGTTTAAATCATGGAGTAAATAATTATAGATAGAATCATGATTAATTTATTAAATAAAACATGTTTTCATTATCCCGCAAAATCGTTTGCACAGATGACACTTAAACATTTTAAAAGAATTGTATTATGGAATTTTTTTTTTTGTAAACTGGCAACAAAATAATTGTAAACAAATAAAATTAATTCTTAAATTTGTTATATAAATGAAAAATTAAAAGATCTGCGTGAAGTTGTTGGTTCAAGCTCTTTATAAATATTTTTGCGAAGGTCGTATTGTGGCTAAATAATATCGACTCATTAATCAGAAGGATTTTATAGGAAAATAAGACTTTAATAAGTTCGCAAACACAACAATAATTATTGTGAAAACGTCACTGCGAGAATGAGAGAGCGCTTCGTTAAAAGGTAATTCCATTAATTGAGTTGCCATTCACAGAAAGTAAAAAGTTCTCCCACGCGGAGAGAATTACAGCAATTCTCATACGCTAACATGTATAAAAACGAAGAAATTAAAATAAAATGTTTTACAGTTAAAAATTCATAGTATCAACGAAAGCAGATTTCAAATGTTTTTTCCAGGAAATAGGATTTTGAAGAAGTAACTTTCTTCAAGCTTTCTTCAAATATATTATTCTAAAATAGCTATCAAAGATTATCGGATGTTGATTACAAAGATTGGAAACATGCATATTTCAAACAATTAAAAAACGCCAGTGGCTACTTGAAATTGTAAAAACATCTTTAAAAGAGCTTTTAGTTGAAAATTTAAAAAAAATTTGTAAAAGTTTGCTTCGAAAATATCTTATTATGCCAGTTTTACATCATAAATAAAAAATTAAAATGCGCCAAAACATAAAATAACGTTTTTGTTTAATAAAGATGCAAAAAAAAAAAAAAAAAAAAAAAAAAAAAAAAAAAAAAAAATATTGTTACTTTCAAATATCTGTTTTATAAAATAATGCTTCGCGAATCCAAACAAAGCATGGCTTTTGCTAGTTAGCAATATTTACGATAAATGAAATATTGGCGCAACGTTGGACCAATATTGGTAATATCTGTTACATTAATTTTTGCTGTTGCTAAGTGTTCTAGGAATTCCAGTTTCTTAGAAGAAAATTAGACACTTTACAGATATTTTTACAGTATTATCATCATCTTCCGACGTTAGTCACTTAATTTTGAAAACAAAGTTTACTAAATTTATACAGACATGTGGTATATAGGAAAATGAATCTAAGATGTAATTTCAAAAAAGTGTAATTTGCACTCGAATGTATTTAGACTAAACACGAAATCACTTTAAAATTATAAACAATGTTTCATTTTGAAATAAAATATAATTTATTAACATTTACCAAAATATGACTTTGCATAAAAATTATTCTTGTACATTAGTTAATGATGGTTGCATATTTATTACGATAAATTATCTTATATTCATTAACTATATAACATTAATACATAGTTACGCTAACAATTTACGATGAAAGAATGTTCAACTCAAAACTTCAATTAATTTATTATGGATGCTACATAAATTAAATTTTCTTCGTTAATAATTAATCATCACAACAGAAAAGTATCTTTTTCAGAAAATTAGTAAATGTATGAACGATTCCATGAATGATGTAAAATATTCCAACTTTAATTGAATCTATTTAAAGTAATTTATCTTTAGAGGGCAGAAGTTAATAATTGAGAAGCAATAACTGCTTATACAGAAGTGTTTTAAGAAAATACTTACTCTTATCATTTCCGAGAGATGGTATTTGCATGGAAACTAATACATAATTGATTGAAAATATTCTTTTCTTGATTAGGGAAAATTTTGTTACTAACTCGAGCTGAGACTTTCTAGAAGTTATTTCAAACATGTTATCATTAATGCTAAATAAATGGATACAAGGTAATTCAACTATCATCATAAATTAATATTCATGCAAATTGTAGTAGACACAAATGAAAAGAAATCGATTTGTATATATTTAATTTAGTGTAACTTACTTTAGCAATGATTTCCAACACTTGTACACCTTATTTTTTAACAACAAACAACTTATAGTGGGTTTTCTAAATACAGCTCTTCATAGGTCCCGTGTGCAATTTTATGATTAAGTACCGCGATTGGTCTTATTTTTTTCCTTATGTATTGTAGACTAAGAAAAGCGATGGTGGACACCTGGGACCCGCGACTGGAGAGGGGGAGTGGAGGGGAAAGGGTCAAAAGGGGCAAGAAAAAAAATTCAATTACACAATAAAAAATATATGTATAAATATTAATGTTTAAAACTTTTTTAGAGTGAGATAAACGTTTTTGGACATCCGGAATCGTGACTGGGGAGGGGAAAGGGTCGAAAGGGGCAAGAAAAAAATTAAATTTCACAATAAAAAAGAAAAAATGTGTATAAATATTAATGTTTAAAACTTTTATAGAATGAGAAAAACATTTGTGGACATCCGGGACCCACGACTGGGGAGGGGGAGGGGAGGGGAAAGGGTCGAAAGGAAAAAGGAAAAAAAATTCAATTTCAAAATAAAAAATAAAAGTATGTATAAATATTAATGTTTAAAACTTTTGTAAAATGAGAAAAACATTTGTGGACTTCCTTGACCCGCGACTGGGAGGGGGAGGGGAGAGGGAGGGGAGGGGAGGGGGAGGGTCGAAAGGGGCCAGAAAAAAATCGATTTCACAATAGAAAAGAAAAATTATGCATAAATATTAATGTTTAAAACATTATAGAAGGAGAAAAACATTTTTTGGTCATTCGGGACCCCGACTGGGGAGGGAGAGGGGAGGGGAAAGGGTCGGAAGGGGCAAGAAAAATTTCAGTTTCGCAATAAAAAAGAAAAAAAATATGTATAAATATTAATGTTCAAGACTTTTATAAAATGAAAAAAAACCTTTGTGAGCATCCAGGACCAGCGAATGGTGAGGGGGAGGGGAAGGGAAAGGGTCGAAAGGGGCAAGAAAAAAAATTAATTTCACAATAAAAAAGAAAAAAATATGTATAAATATTAATCTTTAACACTTTTATAGAATGAGAAAAACATTTATGGACATCCGGGACCCGCGACTGGAGAGGGGAGGAGGAAGAGTTGAAACGGACAAGAAAAAAAATTATATTTCCCAATAAAAAAGAAAGAAAATATGTATAAATATTAATGTTTTAAAATTTTATAGAATGAAATAAACATTTGTAGACATCCGGTACCCGCGACTAGCGAGGGTGAAGAGGGGGGAGGGGAAAGGGTTCAAAGGGCAAGAAAAAAGTTCCATTTCACAATAAAAAAGGAAAATACACGTATAAATACTAATGTTTGAAACTTATATAAACTGAGAAAAACATTTGTGGATATCCAAGACCCGCGACTGGAGAGGGGGAGGGGAGGAGAAAGGGTTGAAAAGGGCGAGGAAAAAAATTCCATTTAAAAAATATATACATATATATACAGGAAAATTAATGTTTAAAGATTTTATGGGATGAGAAAAGCATTGGTGGACGTCTTGGATCAACGACTGGGGAATAAAATGGGAGGGGAAAGGATTAAAAGTTGCAATAAAAGAAAATTAGCTTAAAAAATAATTATATATAAATATTAATATTTAAAACTTTTATTGAATGAGGAAAGCAATGATGGACATACGGGACTCACGTATGGAGAAAAGAAAGGGAAGGGTAAGAAAAAAAATTAATTTCTTAATAAAAAAGAAAAACATATGTATAAATATTAATGTTTAAATCTTTTATATAATAATGAAAGCAATGATGGACATACAGGACTCACGTATGGAGAAAAGGAGGGGAAGGGAAAGAAAAAAAATCAATTTCTTAATAAAAAAGAAAAACATATGTATAGATATTAATGTTTAAAACTTTTATAGAATGAGAAAAGCATCAGTGGACATTCGGGATTCGCGATTGGGGAGTGGGAGAGGAGGGAAGGGAGGGGTAAAAATGAGAAAAGAAACGGTTCACATCCTGAACCCGCGAATGTGGAGAGGGAAATTATTGAAAAGCGCTAGAAAAAAATTCCATTTAAAAAAAAAAGTATTTACATAAAAATTAATGGTTCGAGAGTGCTATACATTGGTTTACAAGAATACTAAAAAATTGTTAATAAACGTATTATGAATAGAACAAAGAATTTGTGAGATTAATTTTTCACAAAGAAAATTAAAATTGTGTAAAACAATGGTAATGTTGCAAAGTTCTTTTATTGCAAAGTAAGAGTTGCAAATGCAGAAAGGGTTATAGAAATAAAGGATGATGAAAAGTTGTTTAACCGTCTTGTCGTTTTTTGCCTTTCGCGTCCTGATATAAATTTCAAAGAATATATCGGAAAATACGAGTTAACAGCAGTTCCACTGTCCTTATGCGCAAGCCATGGAACAATGTGCAAAACCCCGGTCAAAAGTAAACTAATAATGCATCATTTAGAAGAACTTTGCACAAAAGAACTGAAAGCATATCTTCTCAATAGTTCTTTATGAATTAGCAGAGGTGCAGTCCAAATAAAATTCTCTGACTCTTGTATTGCAATCATAGATAGTATGCCAGAATTGTATATATTGTCATACATTCATACCTTCAAAAGACAATAAAAGTTGCTGTAATATTACGTCAAAATTTGCTCAAAAAATCAATTCATTTGGAAAACATTAGTATTTATTTATATGTATGTATATTTTTAAACGAATTATTGCTTTTTTATACCGTTTTTAAACATTTCCCATCACCTACTCCTCTCCATCGATGTGTCCCGCATGTCTACCAATGCTTTTCTCATTCTTTAAAGTTTTAAACATTAATATTTTTGTATATACATATGATTTTTTCTTAAATAGAAATTTCTTTTTCTTGCCCCTTTAAAATCTTTTCCCACTTCTCCCCTCCTGTTCTCCATTCGTGAGTCCCGGATGTCCATTATTGCTTTTCTCATTCAATAAATGTTTTAAATATTATTATAATGTTTTAAATATTATTATTTAATATTTATATATAATTATTTTTAAACGATTTTTTATGGCCCCTTTCAACCCTTTCCACTCCCTTTATATTCCCCAGACGTCCACCAATGCTTTTCTCATTCTATAAAAGCTTAAAGCATTAATATTACTGTACATATATGTATATTTATTTTAAATGTAATTTTTTCCTTGCCCCATTTAATCCTTTTCCCTCCCCTCCCTTTCCGTAGTTGTGGATCACTGATGTCCAAATGTTTTCCTCATTCTATAAAAATTTTAAACATTAATATTTATGCATATTTTTTCTTTTTTATTGTGATAAAGAAATTTTTTTTGTTGCCCGTTTGAACTCTCCCCCCCCTTTCCCTCCCCAGTCACGGATCCCCGATGTCCACAAATGATTTTCACATTCTATAAAAGTTTTAAACATTAGTATTTCTACATATATACATTTTTTTATTGTGAAATATATATTTTTTTCTTGGCCCTTTCAACTCTTTCTTTTCCCCTCCCGTCCCCTTCCTAGCCCCAGTCGCGGATCCCGGATGTCCACAAATGTTTTTCTCATTCTACAAAAGTTTTAATCATTAATATTTATACATATTTTTTCTTTTTTATTGTGAAATTGAATTTTTTTCCTTGCTCCTTTAGACCCCTCCCCCTCCCCAGTTGCGGGTCCTGGATGCCAACAAATGTTTTTCTCATTCTATAAAAGTTTTAAACATTAATATTTATACATATTTTTTCTTTTTTACTGTGGAATTGAATTGTTTTTTCTTGCCCCTGTCGATCCTTTCCCTTCCCCTTCTCCTCCCCCTCCCTAGTCGTTGGTGCCGGATGTCCACCATCGCTTTTCTTAGTCTACAATACATAAGAAGAAAATGAGGACACTCACGATACTTAATCATAAAATTTCACACGGGATGTAATTAGAAGACCGACTATTAGGAATCAAACATTTTAGGAAAACGTTTTTTAAACTCTAAATTCCAATTAAATTATTTTTAACGCTACATAGATATAGTTTTCATCATTAATAATTAATTGTCAAAAGAAATAAAAATATGTTTATGATAAAACTTTTGTAAATGCATTTAATGATGCGGTGAGTGATATTTCTTCCTGTAATTAAACGTATTAATAGATCACACTACTGATTGAAAAATATATATTTTGGTTATACTCTTTTTATATTAGGATAGTTTTAGTTTCATAGCCGGTTAAAACCGGCTCTAAAAGTTAAAATCTTTTTTTTTTTTTTTTTTTCTTTTTTTTTTTTTTAATGTGACAGCAAAATCGAAAAAGTAAAATCTAGGTCGGTTGTGGATTGTCCTCAGCTATCCTAAGCGAGAAAATCACTTCAAAATATAAAAATTTGAGCGAGATAATTAAAATAAACGCCTCTATTGACTTTACATTATCATCCGGGTCTTTTTCAGTCAGTAGTATGGCGTCTTAAAAATAATTTATCTTTCAGGTGCAGAAGTTAATAATTGTGTAACTATAATTGACTATATAGAACTTTTTTTATAAGAAAACCCTTCTCTTATCATTTCCGAGAAATAATATTTCTATGGAAACTGAATAAGTGCATAGTTGGTTAAAAGCAATGATTGTGGGATTAGAAAAATCTTTGTTATTAACTTCAACTGACAATATTATTTCAAATGTGAAACCATTAATACTAAATAAATGGACGCTATGTTATTCAGCGTCTTTTAACGCGTCTGCATTTTTATTTTATTTTTGCTATCATCAAATATCATCATTGCCTTCCTAAAATTTTCTCACTTTCTTACCACAATTTTAAAACGACGATAGTTATAGTAGAATTCTATTGTATACTTTTAAGGCATATTCCACAAAGATTATTCATTTATAATACTGGTAGGAAAGTGTGAAAATTTTAGGGACGCTGCGACCCCTGAATATTAGATTGAGCAAAAAGTTTTGAAAAAATTTAATCTAATAATTACCAAAATTTCTTTCATATGTAGGAGTACAAGTATATCTATAGGAATTCAGGAAATTCGGCCCCAAAATGCCTATGAAACATTATGATTTGCATGTGTTGATCCAGCATTATTGAAGAAAAGGTCTAACAATTCTGAAAAAAAAATGAAGTTGGCAAAACATGACAGAAGTGTTTCGATTCTAATGTGCCGCCATATTATTTCCAACAAATCCAAGATCTGGCAGAACGATAGTGGAATGTTGTGGACTATGATGGTCTTTATTTTGCAGAATAGACATTGTTGCTTTTGTTGTTAATTTGCGCATAACAACGCAACTTTCACATATTGCTCAACTTAGCTGTTCCAGACAGAAATTAGTTTTATGGTTACTACTGGATTTAATTTTTTTTATCCATTGTTAGTGTATCTGATGTCATATTATTGCTAGCTGTCTACTGTAATAGAAACAATTTTGCTAGTAATTGTAAATATTTAGTATTTGATTAGCTAGAGACCGTTATATTAATTTAAAAATTACTTCCAATGTGCTCTTTTCAACTAATATTTTTATAAGTATTAATGCTAACCACAGTCCAAGGATGGTATTTTAAAGATTATTTACTAGATTTTCGGTTTACTTTTTTCGCCTGATCAATCACTAGGAAAATTACAATTAGGAAAACTTTTTTTTTCATGCAATGCACATTTGTTCGTTAGAGGACTTGTAACGTGTTGCAGCAATTCTGTTAGTTTACTCCTTAAACTCAAAAAGAAGGAAATATAAGAAAAAATCGGCAACACTGATTTTATTTGATCAATTACAGGCTGGATTGTCCTATTAATATTTTCCCAAATGGATCCTTAAATATATGATATCTTCTTGCATCTTCAGAACCCTTATTGGTAGAAATTACGCAGCGTCAGATCGAGTGAATGGCTGAACAGAGCTTTTTTTTTGCTAACAACATTTGAGAAGAACTAAGAAATCGATTTCATGTGTACCGTGTGAAGAAAGATATTTACATTGAACACTTGTTAGCTTGTAGATAAAACTGTTTGAGTTGCTCTTTCTTTTTATGTATTAATTATAATCTTGAGTTTTATGTAAAAAATACTACCAAGCGTCAAAACCTCGATGCACATTTAGAAACACTACCTATTATGCAAGGTTTCATATAATGATATTTCTGATTAGTTGCACTTGTTAGCAATATAAATTGCATATAAATGCAGCACTTGCCCCCTTACAATGCTCCGCAGTATTTTCAATCAATTATTTGCAATTTTCCATATTTGTGCTCAATTAGTTTTTGGATTTAACGCCGAAAACGTTTTAGTGATTGATTTTAAAATCACAAGCATACCCAGGTATTTTTTCTCTGTAAGCAGCAAAACATTTTCACCAAGCGTTTCAATGCGGATCGTCATTTATTTAAGAAGATAACAAATGTTTAAGTGTGGCAAGAACCAGAAAACAGATGAAAAGGTGGAACAAATAGGAAAGCTCATGCGAAAAGTTTGTTGCCCAATTATTCAAGAACTCTCAGAGAAAATTGGGTTTAGCTATGGAGTCAGTCAAGCATTTTTTGCGGATAATTTTACCATGTGACGTATATCTGTGAAGTTTGTTTCAACGCTCTTTACCCACGATACCAAAAGACAACACAGTTTTCAGCTCCTTGCAGCGTGGTTATTGTTTTCCATCCACCATATTCAGTGAAAATAGCTCTCTGGGATTTTCGATTACTGTCGAAATTCAAAATTAAGAAACGACGTTTCACAATTAGACTATATGGCCAAAGGTGACCGGCCACTTGCGAATTTACTCATTTTGTTAACTATCTAGAAAAATGCACGAGGTATTATCCTGAAACTCTAGGTGTGTAAACATAATAGTATAGGTCATACATTTCTGGGAAGATTTTTCCCCGAAATTCCATAGGAAATCATCAACAAATTGAAAAGTAATCTTTTGGATAACCCTGTCAAAATTAATATAACAAAAGCGATTAAACTGTAGATTATGAATAAGTGACTTATTGTAAAAAACTGTGTTGTAAAATTATTGAAAATATGACAATTGTTGAATAATAATTGTTAAAAATATGACAAACAACATTGTACACAACACCCTGAAATCAGAATTAAAAAATAATAATAATTGAATGAAAAATGAGCAAGTATACTGAATTATTTTTCAATGCGCATGCGTAAACGCACCCGAAATTTCATTAGCATATTGTGTTAACTATCTAGAAAATTTCATGTGGAATTATCCTGAAACTCTATGTTTGTAAACATAATAGTATAGGTCATACATTTCTGTGAGTATTTTTTTCCCGAATTTCCATAGGAAATCATCAACAAATTGAAAAGTAATCTTTTGGATAATTCTGTCAAAATTAATATAACAAAAGCGATTAAAATGTAGATTATGAATAAGTGATTATTGTAATAAACTGTGTTGTAAAATTATTGAAAATATGACAATTGTTGAATAATAATTGTTAAAAATATGACAAACAACATTGTACACAACACCCTGTAATCAGAATTAGAAAATAATAAAAATTGAATGAAAAATGAGCAAGGATACTGAATTATTTTTCAATGCGCATGCGTAAACGCAACCAAAATTTCATTTGCATATTGTGTTAACTATCTAGAAAATGCATGTGGAATTATACTGAAACTCTATGTTTGTAAACATAATAGCATAGGTCATACATTTCTGTGAATATTTTCTTCCCGAAATTCCATATGAAACCATCAACAAATTGAAAAAAAATCTTTTGGATAACCCTGTCAAAATTAATATAACAAAAGAGATTAAACTGTAGATTATTAATAAGTGACTTATTGTAATAAACTGTGCTGTAAAACTGTTGAAAATATGACAATTGTTGAATAATAATTGTTAAAAATATGACAAACAGCATTTTTGACAACACCTTGTAATCAGAATTAAAAAATAATAAAAATTGAATGAAAAATGAACAAGTGTACTGAATTATTTTTAATGCACATACGTAAACGCAATCAAAATTTCATTTGCATAATGTGTTAACTAAAGGTATGGAGCAACTTTTCTAAAAGTCTAAAAATCATAGCTTGAAAATTCTGAAAAATCGTCGCTAGAATAAGTTCAAAATCCGTTATTTCCAAATGAAGCAAAACAATGAGGGGTTTTATCCAAACACAGTAATATGTGCCATATTGTGTATTTTATATTGAAACTAATCAATGGATAAATGGATACAGCCGCGTCTCATCTTTCTGCTTCATTTCGGCAATAACGGATTAGGAATTTATTCTACCGGCACGAAGATCGCTTTCATTATTTTCAAGTTATTGTTTTGAGACTTTTAAAAACGTTGCTCGATACATTTAGCTAATACAATATGCAAATGAACTTTTGATAGCGTTTACGCCTGCTTAATGAAAAATTATTTAGTAAACCTACTCATTTTTCATATTATTATTATTATTATTTAATTTTGATTTCCGGGTATTGTGTACAATGTTGTGTGTCATAATAAAAAAATAACATTATGTTATATTAAGAACTCTATAAAGCATAAAAAAATTTAAGACTATTTTTATAATAACCATAATTCTACTACGAGTATGCATGCTATCCACATAAAAATGAACACAAATTATTACAATAATCCACTTAATTACAATGTAAGGTTTCATCACTTTTGCTGCATTAGTTTTTAAAGGGTTTTCCAAAAGATATTCGTTATTTTTCAATTTGTTGACGGTACCCAATGGAGTTTCAGGAAAAGTTCTTCACGTAAATGTATAGCCTGTCCTATTATGTTTACACACTTAGAGTTTCAGAATAATTCCTCATGTATTTTTCTAGATTTTTTTTAAAAGTCTAAAATCGCAACTGGTCGTTCACCTTTTGCCATATAGTATATATCCGACATTAAACGAAAATCGCAGGTGTTACTTGACAGCTTTCGAGGGTATGGCTTCAGAAGTGCTTTTCAGAAGTATAAATTGCCATGGGATCCGTTTAGACATTCACAGGTGACTATTTTGAAGTAGATGTTTGACAAAATGAGGTAAGTTAAAATGAATCTTATTTTACCATGGTGCACGGAAACTTTCGCACAACCTCTTATGTTTTAGAATGTTGAATAAAATGTAAACATTTTTACATATAAAGCTTAATTTGAAAGCGCATTATGCAATATCGCTGTGTAATGAGACTTTCAATATCGCCATCCTCTTTATGATCCTAATACAACTTCTTTTAATTAGCATTCTTCATTTTAAACTAATATAAATAATGAAAGCTTCATATATAATACATTATGATATTAATATAATAACCCTGCAGTAGGTTAAATTTTTCTATATATATCATTATCACATGCTACTAAAAGTAATATATACAGTTCATTTTTATCAATATACTTAAGATACTGTCCAGACTAACTAGATACTTCTGAAAGTTGCTCTTGTGATTAAACTTTTCTTTCTGGGTTAGATAAAAAATATTACATTCTCAAAATAGTTGCGCGATATTTTGACATATACTTAACATGTTCAATGTAGAAAGAATTTCATATATAGTATTTTATTAAAGATACTTCGATTAAACAGAAATGAGACGAAAGATAATTTCTTTTACATTTCTTTTATATATGAGACAAAACCTAAATTCTTTTTCAATTTAAACGTCCATTATCTTACTTATACTCTTATATAAAGGAAGAAGTATATTCTTACTTAAAATATTTTAGATTTAAGTTATTGAAAGATAGTAAAACGTTAATACCGTACAATGTTTTATTAAAACTATTTCGATTAAGCAGTAATTGCATGAGGTGCAGGCTGATTATTTTCATAGAAACAAACCGCTAAATGAAAATTAATGAATTTTATTCGTTTTTACGACAACTTGAACTATTTTCTCTTTTTTAGGTACATTTCGTATTAAATATTACACATTTAAGGTCTTTCCTATGCTTTAATTTCTGAAAAAATTGTATATCTAATGCGATCATGACCTCTAGACCCTAAAACCACCATCAACTTTATGTATCGTTATATACATATATACCGGGTGTCCTAAAAATGAGTGGTGGATTTAAAAATTCAATAACTTGCAAACGGTGACAGCTATTTAAGAATTTTTTGCAGGAGGGTTATGTATAATGTCAGGAGTTTTTTTTACCGTAATTTTTTATTTTAGTTCGAATTTCAAACAATAGGTGGCATTGACGGCGATTGAAGGCCAGGTGATCAGTGCTGAGTGAAGCGTCGACCTGGCCTTCAATCGCCGTCAGCCCCACTTATTATTTTAAATTCGAACTAAAATAAAAAATTACGGTAAAAAAAACTCCTCACATTATACATAACCCTCCTGCAAAAAAAAATTTAAATAGCTGTCACCGTTTGCAAGTTATTGAATTTGAAAATCTATCAGTCATTTTTGGGACACCCGGTATATACACATATGTATCACTTTTTTGTGGATACGATAACTTCTACAAATATCTCCCAAACTGATGCGTAGAATCAATTAGCATAAAATCTCGGTCATGTTCGTTAATTTGGAAATCGGACGAATGGTATGTCGAAAATTTGAGTGCTTACATTGGAAAATATAAATAAATATTCATATATAAGGCAATTAATCAAATATTTCTCTATTTAAAGATCGATTCAGCTAAATATGTTTTTTTTTGTTATTATTGTATGAAAAAATATATATGCTATCACTTTTCTTAATAGTAGTTTTTCGATATTATTATAATTTTTATCTTGGAAATAATCGCATTCATTTATTGTATGTAAAGCTTTTCCGTTCGTATTGTTATTTCTTCAGAGATATCACGTTTTCGAAAGTATCTATTTCCTAATAACGAAAAGCTTAAGTTGCAGGGAAAACCCTTCCAGTTCGATGTGTTGCAACTAACACGCAACTTCCCATTATGGAGAAACTTAAGACACGTGTCTGCTAAATCTACTTATCTCTTGAACTAGTATAGTTTCCATTTCTATTCGAATATTCTTATTTATAATTATGTTGTGTTTACATTTCTTGTATTTAAATTACTGTTTTATATGTATAATTTTTTTATAAATATTTTTATATATGAATACACAGTGTGTAAAACTATATACATAACAATTAATACATATTATGTATAACAATATATACATTTAGTGTTATTAGTGTTATACATAACAATTATGTATAACAATTAATATATGAGGGCATTTCGAAAAGTAAAGATACAACGTACTCCGGAGGAAAAGAAAAGTTTTGGCAAGCAAGTTGGCAACACAGGTGCTAACCTTGAACCGTTAGTTTTCTCCTCGCAGTCGTTCGGCATTTCAATGTTGATTCTGGTTGGTGTAGGTCCTGTTTAAAATGGTTCCGCCGATTCAGAATCCCGCCAGATGCGAAGTGCGCTCCGTCATACGTTTTCTTCATGAAAGATGTCAGCGACCAGTGGATATTCACAAAGAAACTGTTTTGGTTTATGGGAACATTATCAATCGACAAAATGTAACGGAATGGTGACGTCATTTTTCTGAAAATAGGACCGATGTTCATGGCGAACAAAGAACAGGTCGGCCATCTGTGATCTCTGATGACCTTCTTCAGAGAACGAAGGAAGCAATTCGTGCTAATAGACGTCTCAAATCGAAAGAATTGCATCAGACAATACCGGAAGTGTCAATGAAAACTCTTTATGATATTGTGACTGCCAAGTTAGGGTACAGGAAATTGTGTGCGCGCTGGATTCCAAAAATGTTAACGGAGAAATACAAAAAGAAAAGGATGGGTTTTGCACTCGACTTCCTCACACACTATGCAGAAGCAGGTGATGAGTTCCTTGATCCCGCTGTGACAGGGGACGAGACGTGGGTCTATCACTATACACCTGAATCCAAGCAGCAATAAATGCAATGACGCCAATCAAATTCATCAAAAGCCAAGAAATGCAAAACTTCGATTTCAGAAAAAAAAAAAAATCACGGCTTTTGTTTTTTGGGAAAGACAAGGCATTCTTCTGTTGGAATTTATGCCTCACGAAACGACAATTAATGCTGCTGCATATTGCCATACTTTGAAACGTCTTCGAAGGGCAATTCAAAACAAACGCATGGGAATGCTGACAAATGGAGTCCGTTTGCTTCATGACAACGCTCGGCCTCACACAGCGCTCGTAACCCAAGCACTACTCAAACAATTCAAATGGGAAGTATTGGACCATCCGCCATACAGCCCGGACCTTGCGCCCAGTGACTTTCATTTATTCTTTTACCTGAAGTCAGATCTTAAAGAAAAATCGTTCCACGACGATAATAAGCTCAACGATGAAGTTGAAATGTGGTTCCGACAACAGGCAGAAACCTTCTATGACAGTGAGATACAAAAGCTTGTGCCTTGACTTAACAAATGTTTGGATAACGGAGGTGATTATGTCGAAAAATAATAAATAATCCAGCTAATAAGTTGTAACTTATGTTTTCTAAATAAATGTTTTTTAAGAAATGCGAGCCATTGTATCTTTACTTTTCGAACTGACCTCGTACATAATAATAATTGACTAAATTGCTATTTGATTTCAAAACCATAAAGGAAAATAATCTTAATGCTGCATTAAAAATTTATCATAATTTGCAGGATATCCAAAAGATTAAAACGTACTTTTATATATCTATAAGTATATATATATATATATATATATCACTTTTTTCTGGACACGATAACTTCCATAATTCTGCTCAGATCTCCTTCAAACTTTTACATAAAATCAAGGGACATAAAATCTCGGTCAAGTTCGTTAATGGGCGAAATCGGACAAAGAAGGGGAAATAGGGAGGGTTTTTGTGAAAACCTAAAGAAACCTCATAACTCCTTAATTAAAATGGATATTGAATCAGTTTAATATTAAAGTTATCGCTAAAAAATGAGCAAAAAGTTTATGTATGGCAGATATTGATAAAAATTAAGATGTGTTTAAACGGCGAAAAAATAGTATTTTGGAGAGAAAAAAAGTCATAACTTCATCAATTCTAAAAATATCAAATCCAATTACATTTATTAAAATTTTTTAAGTATTATTTAAATTATTTAAATCTTGTATTTAAATTTTTTTGATAGGAGCAACGCTTATCGCAAAAAGTATATAAATAAATAAATAAATAAGCAATAAAATAATAAAAGCGAAAATAAAAAGGGGGTGGAAGAAAAAGAATCATGTTTTCGTATATACTTAAGATATCGTATCCTATTCAATGTATTATACATCTTTCTAAAAATATCTACAACTTTTATACTAACAAGATTTTGATAGGATTAATATTTACAGTAAAAAGAAATTAAATAAAAATAAGAGTTGAAGGAAAATCATATTAAGGATGTCCTCAAATCCAAACTGCTTATATTCTGTCACATCTTTAAATTCATTTTTCTCTCAATTTCATTTAGTTGACTTAGGACATGTATAATGTGCCATTTTTGCTCTCAAATGCGTCCAAATGACAGGATCTATCAATTGGGAATATATAATGTACCGCATTGGTCTATATATATAAAAATAAATATATATGTACACACACACACACATATATATATATATATATATATATATATATATATACAAAGGGAGAATATGTTTTTAAAAATGCTGTAAACGTGGGCGTTTTGAACATAATCATAATTGAAGTAATCATGATTGATGAATTGAGGATAGATTCAAAAAACAAATTGCTTATTTCTGAATCATTTTTAAATTCAATTTTCCTCTCAAACGCATTCAATTGACAGCTTTTCCTATTTAGGAACTGTATAATGCACCGTGTTAGTCGATTTTTTTCCTGAATTTAGAATATATTTCAAAAAGTACTGTCAAAGTGGGTAATGTGAGCCGAATTTGCGTAAGATGATTCTGATAAAAGTTGCTCTTACAAAAAAGAAAAAAAATCCAATAGCGGCCAAATAAAGTTGTTAAACTGAGTTTATCTCTAATCACATTTAATTTTTTATTGTTCAATTGAGCCCTTAACTTCGAAATCTACCTCGCCTTTAGGCCAAGCCGACAGATATATTTTTTTATTTACAACTGTGTCTTCAAGAGTGAAAGAAACATATCGATAAAAGATTAATTTACAACAAATAAAGAAAATTATGCATAAACATGTCTTCTAAAATTAGAAGAGATCAAACAAATTTTTTAGTTGAAGTATAATAAAGATTCTTTTGAATAACTCGTAATAAACTATGAATAAATTTTTGTACAGTCACCCCTAAAATATTTATTGAAAAAAAGTGAGTTTCTAGAAAAATAAATTAAGTAACTAAATTTATGCAAAAATGTCTGAACAAATTTTAAATAAAAAAGCAATAGAAACATTTAAAAAAATACACCAATGCTGCAAAAACATTTCTACGCTGAAAAGTAGTTTGAAGCGAAAGCTAATCGGAAATGAAATTCGTTGATATGGAAAATTATTAAAACTAATTTCCGTGGACTTCTAAGATTCATATTATTTGAGAAAAAATTTATTGTAATAAAATTTGATTATTTCAAACTTATATTCATTTTAATTTATTTGATTGAAAAGTATCAATTGCTGCGGTGATTTTTTTCATATTTTTTAAGGGAAGAAAACACCTCAAACTTTCTTAAAATTCTTTTTTTTTGCGTATTATGACAGTACACATGCTACCGAAATTAAAGCAATATTTTGAGGATACTCTGATTAAAAGCACTTTTATTATGGTAAAATTAAGTGGAGCGATACTTATCCGATTCAGGGTAAATTTTAACTTTAAAGGCATTTTATTTAAATCAGATATTTTTGACATGACGAGCAGTATAATATATAAAAACTTAAAATTGTGAATAATATTGTACGTTCAATATTTCTACCTATTTTTTAAGTGATTACCTGTAGAATACCTTTTTTTAATTTTTTGTTGAAATTTTATCATACAATATAAGTGTTTTGGTTTAATTGATAAATACAATTATTTTCACCTCTCGATTAAATTATTAATTTAGGTTTAAACTGAACTAGTGTATCGTAAGTAGTGTATGTATATGAAATTTTAAGTGCGGATATATGGGCAAAGTTTCTATAATCCTGAGCACAAGACATTTATGTTATTGAAAATCCTTATTTAGTTATGTCTCAACTAAATAAGGTAATAATTATGTATCATTAAAAATTTTTTTAAAGAATGCGTAAACATATATTTGTGCAATTTATCTTAAAAAATATATTGTTTCATTTGAAAAAAATATTTACAGCTCCAATTTTTTTAAATATTGTGTTAAAAGTAAGCGAAATAGAGCTTGTTAAAGTCATCTTTCACCATAATTCACCTTGCCGTAGAAAAAAGAAGTGATAGAGTACACACAGCATCAAATTTAATATCAAATACGTCGAATAATATAACAGAAAATCGTACTGAAATTCCCATTAAAAATCGATGAATTTTAAAAGTCGTTGCAGACAAAATTTAGTAAATTAGGCTAAAAGTTATAAACAATTTTCTATTTATCAATGTCAATTAATAGCCGCAAAATGCGAAAAAATACTAAAAATCGCATAAAAAATTTTGTTTAAAATTCAAATATCGTTGCACAAATTCCGAATAAGCTTTATTAAAAAGAGAACTGAAGTCGGGTTAAAAAAATAAAACTGTATTCCTTTTACTAACGTGAAAAATCTTCCTCAAATCATAAAAAGAACGCTAAAAATCGACTAAAAAATTAAATTAAAAAATCTGATGAAAAAATTGAAAATCGGGCTTCGATATGCAAAACTTCATATATAGAGATACCTTCATTCCAAATTTTGTAACTCTGCGTTCAGCGGTCTCTTCAGAACAACGCTGACATCACTGACAAACTTCTATCTTTATTATCATAGATAGAAGAAAACCTGGTTATTCATGAAACTATACCAGATACTGAAAACTTTAGGAATGGAGACCATTTAAACTTCCAGTTGGAAAGGCACTTCAATGAATGGAAACTAATTTAGTCCCAAATTACCATTGATCATAATTTTCGATAAATTGTAAAAAAAAAAAAAAAAAAAAAAAAAAAAAAAAAAAAAAATCTGTAAAGTTACTGAAAGTTTTCTAGGAAACCGGGATCCCTAGAGGGACTTTTTATGTATCAGCAACAGAAAAAACCCACATAACAGATACAGATTTATACTGAAAATCATAAAATCAATGAGCTCACTAAGAGTGTTTTAGGAAATTGAGATTCCGAGAATTTTGAAACTGCAACCCAGGTTACAGGTAAAAAAATATTAAAATAACTGTAATTTTAGACGCATAAAATGGGAGCAAATGTGCAAATTTCGGCAACTTTTTATCTTTAGAATTACAGATTTTTTTTTTTTAAGAGTGTACGCTGTAATAAAATCTGTAAAGTTTCTAAACTTTTTCTAGGAAACTGGTATTCCTAGAACTTTCTATTTCACGGCAACATCAAAAGATCATATAAGAAATACTGATTTGTGCAAAAAAAAAAAAAAAAAAAAAAAAAAAAAAAAAAACCTGTAAATTTCCTAAGAATTTTTTTAGAAAACTGGGATTTCTAGAATATATTATATAATTACAACCCAAGTTCAAGATTTAGTATGATAACTAAAATTTTAGCAGATTTGTTTGTAGAGTTACAGGTTTCTGTAGCTTTACAAAAATTAGTTTTATAGATTGATATCTTTTCTTGAACAGTGTACAGATAAACTGCTAGTAAAAATACACATTTCGGAAGCTTTACATTTCTAGCATTAAAATGTTTTTACAGTGTAGAAGCGAATCTTCTGGTTTAGTTGTAAAAAATAAACAACCTAAAGATAAATATTTATTATAAAAGAAACACAATTCCATGTACATTCTTATGTATATTATAAACACTAATTTATGTATGTAAGTAACAATGTTTAACATTTAATTAGTACATGCATTATTTATTAAAGATTTCCCTTATGATGGCATCCGGGAAAATCCGGGAAATCAGACTAAATCCAAATCAGTTTGAAATAAAAAATACATTTTTAACTTTTAACATCTATTTTATTATTTTAATAGCCTTTTAACTTAAACAGCGAGATTTTTATGTTTATATCTTATGATTGAAACAAGGTACGTTTAGTCTTATATTTTTATTTGCAATTCAGATTTTTTACGATGTTATTTTGTGCCACTGGTTTATACGTATTATTTATGTAATACGTATAAAGAATAATATTATGTATAAAGAATATTTTATGTTTCTAGAACTACAAATTTGTTTCTACTTGCTCATATTACTAGCTGCTAATTGAGTTCGGCATGTTCAGATGATTCTTCCGAAATCATTTTTATTTTAATTAAGAAAAGGGGATAAAAATATATTTAGATGCAACGGCATGTGAAAGGGGGGGGGGGTCGAAGGGGACGGTCGTGCCAGGCGTGGAAACTTAGGGGACGCCAAATTCATACTACCAGCATCATTTTTTGGCCTATCACAAGAAAAATTTGGAGGTCAAGTCGCCAAATTCGTCCTTTGCTCCGGGCGCAGTTTTCTCTTTGCACGTCCTTGTTTAGATGTTGCATATAATACAATTATAATAGTTTTAAATGTTTATAAATCAATAAGTTCATTAAACTCGATTAAGCAAGATTATTAAGAGCTGGTCACCAAATTATGTTATAGCAATTCACACGTGCATTGAAACATTGGAATTCTTAACATTACATATGTTGAATTAGTCATTGAAATGGTTCAATATTATATAGCGATGGTTGTAATGTTTTGTTACGGCCTACTGTCTAAGCTAGGAATGCAATCATAAAATGCATTCGAATTCAACATCAACGTTGAGAGGTTGTTTACCCTTAGCTGCTAACAGGTCAATCATGTCCTAAATATTTTTAGTGATCAAATAAATTTTTTATATTGTTATTCGATATTTATAAAAAGTAAGTTTTGTTATCAACAATAAAAATAAAAAAAACAAAATTTAAATTTAGTTCCAAAATTTTTTATGGTTTAACAATTTCATACAAATTTAAATTGGTATTAATTCTGCAGTCATGCACAAAGTAGACTTAAAAGTACACGAGTGAATTTAAAAATATTTTTTCATTTAAGGTACCCTGGGGTAATAACGCCACGTTAAGGTTCTACCAATTTTCACGGCTTAGTTTTAGATTGTATTTTTCAAACAAATATAGGTTTCTGATGCAGCAACTCATTGACTATCTATATAAAATAAAATAATTTAACAGATATGTATTCATAAAATGTAATGGCGTTTTTTCTTGACCAATGCTATTTGGCGTTAATACCCATCTATATGGGTAATAACGCCATGCAAACAAAACTATAAAATAAGATGGAATAATGGCATGTAGATTGCCCAATTCTAAAAATACAAACTCTACAGCTCTAGAAATTGACAAATTGCAATCTAAGCTATTGAAAATGTACAATTTTTTGTGACTCTGAAAGAAAAAGAAAGCTGTGGTGGTGGCGGTGGGGAGGAGGCAAAAGAATATCAGATTCTAAGCTACGTTTTGCTTAAAAATGACCAGTTAAATGGAATTATTAGAAACATTGCAGTATCTATATTCCCATGTATGCATTCTATGCGATAGAAAATATTGATTTTTTGTGAAAGTTAAAGAAAAAGGAGTGAGTGGGAGCTTCAGTAGAATATAACACCCTGTGTCTCTCTTTGTTTAAAAAGTCCCGCTTAAATATGATTATAAAAAACATTGCATGGTTTTAACCATTCATAATGTAATATTTTAATCATGTGAAGTTTTATAATAACTAAAGTTATATGTAATAAATATTTTTGTTAAACCTTAACTGCTGTTAGCGTCTCACATACCGCTGAGTTTTTCATGTTTCAGAGTTTAACTTGCAATTTTTAGTTTAACTATAGATACCGGGAAATTTTGGTTTCATTTGGAGTCCTATTACTATTTCTAGAGACTTTTGAATAGCTGAATTTTATTTATAATAGTCCTGTATATAAGGTTCAATACAAAAATAATATTCTAAAAGTTAATTTAACATTTTATTCATCGTTAGATTAAGCGGTCTGACAGGCCGCTCACAGTAAATTATGCGACAATTTTTGTCACAGCAGTTAAGGGTTAATACTATTATAGTAATCTAGTAAATAGTTTTTAACCCATAACTCCACACTGATGCGGATTCTCCAAACCTCCAGACGTTTTAAAGAGCATGCTTTAATAAATTTTTAATACATTGAATAAAATTTTTGATTAAAAAATATTATCCCAAAGAAATCTCTTCAATTTTATACATAATTCATATGGTTATATGTCATTATCTCTATATTAGCAACAAAATTAACCTTTAACTTCTGCTAGCAATCTGACTGAACACTGTACCCCCTCCCCCCCCCCCAAAAAAAAATAGCGTTTAACTTGTATTTTCCAGTTTAACTATAGTTGCAACTAAATTCTCTTTCGTTTGGAGTTCTCGTAATATTGTTAGAAATATTTGAATAGATTAAATTTAATTAGAATTAATTCTGTACAAAAAGTTTAGCTCAGGAACAGTATTCTATGATTTTTAATCATAAATCGCATTTTAACCTTTAGCTAATATTACCGGTCTCGTAGACCACTATTTTTCTTTTAATTTTTTTAGTTTAACTTGTAATTTTCAGTTTAACGGCAAACATTACCGAAAGTTTGTTTCATTTTGAATTTTAGTACTATCATCAGAGACTAAATAGGTGAATATTAAGTATAATACTCTTGTATAAAAAGTTTAGTACAAAAAAACAATCCTATAAGTTATTCCCGCCTTTTATTCATCTTTCAATTTTGTGGTCTCACAAACCGCATCACATTCATACGTTACAATTTCTGTCACATCAGTTAAAGGTTAAATTTATAAAGTTTTTAAAAACCGAACGCTGAGAAAGCGGACAGTTAAAATTTCGAACTCAATTGAATAATCCAGTGGAAATTTAATAGAAACCTGATTTTGAAGATGTTCGAATTTGAATCTTGAAAAAATTTTGATATAGTTTTATTTACTAGAGTTAAAAATTATTTTTTACATTAGTAAAAAAAAAAAAAAATAATATAATAAAAAATAAAATAGAGAGATTAATTTTAAGTATTGGGCACTAGGGTGGAGCGAAAAAAATTTTTTTTTGAAAATCAAAAACGGGTAGGTGCCAAAAGTTGCCTTTATACTAGTACATCAACTGTGTGAAATTTTACCGCTGAAAAAAAATGGCTTGAGTCTGCGCTTTTGCTCCAAAAATCGAAATTTCGGGTAAAATTTGTCATTTTTTGACATTTTTTCAAAAAAAATAAAAAATTCCTACAGAGTTGGTTAGTACTTAAAAGTGTTGCTTAGACCTTTATATTTATCTGCTTAACATATTTAAACTATAAAACAATATGTTTATTCCCTATAGCTGGAGCAAAACAGACAATTTTTAGTAAGAAAACAGCATTACCACTCTATTGGGTCATACAACGAATTGTTGTTTTTAATACAGCTCTTGTTTTCAAGACTACCTTGTACATGCGTCGTGGAGGTGGCTATATTTTCTATATCACCCGGCCCAACTATTCGATCATCTTAGTACAGTGTTTTATTTATACATTGATTTGTGATTTTCTTTATAAAAATTTGGCGTGTTTTCAATGTTTCCACCTTGTTCATGTGTTCTTTGCATCCACATGCTGCTGTAACTATCTTCATGTATATTTTTAGTTTATACAAAAAAAAGGAAAAGCAGAGTAATGCACGGGAATATTATTAAAGGGATCTATTCGGCCATCTATTATATTTATCAAACTTACATTCAGTTGTGAATAGTGATTGGAAGTTCTGTTACCACAACATTTTTTCAGTCAATTGTATTTTTTTTACGTAATGATTTGCTTCAAAGATTATTTCAGATATTTCAACTATAAGTATGCCATCATTTATTCTACTTTTGCATTTTTTATATGTTGAGAAGAGAGCTGTTTCATGTGATGGTGATCGTCAGCGAGAATTGCAATGAAAAATTGTTCTCCATGTGTAAAGCAACCGCTGTTGTAAATAACTTTTTTTTGCATTAGCTTTATGCCGTTTTCTAAGTGTTTTCGTATCTAGGTAATTTCCTATTAACTTTTAGATCCCCTTTTTATGAGTGGACAACATTTGATGGTGAAATGTCCTGGGCATAAACTTATAATGCATAGTATTTTATGAGGGAAACCACAGATTCTAATCGACTATAAGTGCTCATTTAAAATTAGGAGAATTTTATTTGTCACTGTGAACTATTTTGCATGGGGTAAGCATAGAATTGTGTATAATATTGAATCATTCGCTACTTCAACTCCAGTGAATTTCCTCTGCGTCGATTATTTGAGAAGTCGATATAAAACGTTCTAAGCTACATGGATTCACCGGATCAATAAGGAAAATCTTTGTCTGCGTACTATTTACTTCCTATTGCAATTTTTTTTATAAAATAGAGAATAATTTTGAAAAATTATTTTCTCAAATTGAGAAAAAGATACTCAGAACAGACTAGAAATTTCTGTCGGAAATTGGAAAGCTAATTCATAAGGAAAGCTATTTCTCAGAAAGAATGGGGAATAGGAATTTAGAAAACATCTCACACAAAAGACAGCTCATAAAGTTAATAAAATTTTCCACTTTATATAAGCGCAGACTGTCAATCAGCGTCTATATGTTCACTCACAAAATGTATGATCCAAGTTTATACCGCGGGATGTTTTATATCAAATGTACTACACACCTAAATAATAGATCTAAAATCTTATTAGAAATTACTAGACTACGGAACAACACAGGAAACGACATAAAGCATACTAAAACTTCTTTAGAAATATTGCTGTTTTACACGCAAATTTTGTTTGCAATCCTCTGTGTAATAATATTAAACAACTAGCTTCTCAGCATATATTCAATGTAATAGGTTCAATAAATGATGACGTACTAGAAATTGAATTCATACAATCAATTTTTAGGCAAATCATTGCATATAAAATGTAATTGATATAAAGAATGCTGTGATAACAAAACTTCCAATCATAATGTACTAATTGCATGAAATTTTAATGAAGACAATAGACTGCTGAAGAGGTTCAATTAAGAACATACCCAATACATTACTCAGCTTCTCTTCTGTTATACATGGTATAAAAATATACGTGCAGCAGGTCACACCAGCATGATCCAAATCATCCAAAGTCAGTGAATACAAAGAAGAGATAAATTACTTTGATATATGGAAAACTTATACTCGTCTCCGGGAAAAAAATAACAATTCAATACATAAATAAAACACTGGGCATAGATGATTGGGTGGTTGAGACGGGTGGGATAATGCAATCACCTCTATGAGTTATGTACACAGTAGTTTTGAAAGCAGCTAGGTAAGAAATGCATTCAAAACAGCATTCCGTTGTATGCTCCAATAGAGAGGTTAACGCTGATTTTTCACAAAAAGTTGTCATATTTGCTCTAATTACACAGACTACAGATATTATTTTATAGTTTAAATATGTTAAGCAGATAAATATAAAGGTCTAAGCAACACTTTTAAATACTAACCAGCTCTGTAGGATTTTTTTTATTTTTTTGAAAAAATGTCAAAAAATGACAAATTTTACCCAAAATTTCGATTTTTGGAGCAAAAGCGCAGACTCAAGCCATTTTTTTTTCAGCGGTAAAATTTCACACAGTTGATGTACTAGTATAAAGGCAACTTTTGGCACCTACCCGTTTTTGATTTTCAAAAAAAAATTTTTTTCGCTCCACCCTATTGGGCACCCCCCTTAATCTTACCATTTCAACAATGATGATAATGCTGTCCCATATTAATATATAAACCCCCTTCGGATATAGTTCGGCCACTGTTGGGAATTAACCGGGGTAATAACGCCAATCCCTGGCGTTATTACCCCGGGATACTTATTGCGCAGTAAATCCTAAACTACAAATTATCTCGAGAAGATATCCAAAATCTTCTACAACAATTTGAAAGTACATGAAATACACTACAAATTTATGTAATAAACAAAGTATTTCTGGATAAAAAATATAGTCTTCAGATCAAAAACCTTATCTCGCAAATTTTAGATCAAGCGTTAATTTTAGTTGCTTGTAAAAACAATAAGACCTAAAAATGAAACAAATTAGCTTGAAGCTGTTTTTTGCGATTTATATGACTCAAAACCCTTCTGCGCAGAGCACATGGGTGTCATTTACCTGATTATTTCATAATTATGCAAAATATAAGCACTTGGCGTTATTACCCCGCCTGGCGTTATTACCCCAGGGTACCTTATAAAGAAGAAAAATTAAAAATAAAATGCATCATACCTATTTTAATCAAACAACACATTTTGGAGTATTTTTATTCATTTAATCAAAATGAAATTCATACACTGTAAAAAAAATCTGTAAAGGTACTAAACATTTTGTAGGAAACTGGGATTCCAAGAATTTTTCATGTAACGGTAACAGGAAAAATCCATGTAACCGATTCTAAAACTTGAGTTTTTGTTGTTACCGTTACAGGAAAAGTTCTTGGAATCCCAGTTTCCTAGATAAAGTATAGTACCTTTACAGAATTTTTTTACAGTGTACTTATTTTAATCAAACATTACATTTTCGAGTATTTTTATTCATTAAATGAAAGTGAAACTAGTTTGCAACATTGCGAAAAACATCAAGAATTATTTTGAAAAGTGATATCTTGCAATAAAGAGTTCAAAGTTTCCCTTATCACTAGCATAACAACGTTATCAGTCGCCGTGTAAGGTAAATATGATAGGATATATTATTAGCAGTTTCTTTATATCTTTAACGTTATCATCAGATTTTAATGCGCGTTCGTCAATCGTTTTTATAATCATTCAGTTCTTGTTATTTGTGTGATAGGTTTATTCAACTGAAATTTCCAATGGGTCTGTGGGGTAAGTATTTATTGTATAATTTTTATATATAGTAATTAATTAATTAAACTAAACCTGCGGCGCTAAAATCCATTAGGATTCCTTTTTAACAATACCCAGCTCTCTTTTCTTAATGATTATCTTTTTAACCAGTTACTATACAGCATCTCTCCCGCTCATTCCGATTAGCCTAAAATCATGGTTTAACCCTTTGCGGCGCAGGAAAAATGCACTGCTTAAGGGGTCTAGTACCTTTTAAACTCGTTGAAAATCTGTAAAAAACATTGAAAGTTTGAATTGATGTAACTACTTTATTTTTTTATGCATAGACATAAAATTTTGGATTTTGATTAAACAGATTATGTTTTTTAATACACTACCCTAGATACTGAGTAGTCTTTTGCAGAATTTGTGTACTGTTGAATTTAAAACATCTCTTTATTTCACTCCGTAAGTCATTGCGCGCATCATATCTTGAGAATGTATGTGTGGATTTTTATGAAGCTTTATGTATATAATATGCATATATGTATTTTTAAAATGAACTACTCTTAGATCAAAATTATGTCATTAACTAAAAAAAATCAATATTTTTGTTTAAAAAAATAAAAAAATTATATTTTTTAATCAATAAAACTAGTCATAACTAAAATTATTACCCCTCTAAATACTTAAAAGCAGTTCATTTTAAACACACATATCTGTTTAATATCTACACTTAATTTCATAATAATCCATACATACTTTCTCAAGTTATCGTGCGCGCAATGGCTTACAGAGTGAAAAGAAGAGATTTTTTAATTTCAACAGTACAGAAATTCTGTAAAACACTTGCCAGTATCTGGTGATATTATATTAAAAAAACATAATCTGTTTAATCAAAACCCAAAATTCAATGTCTATACATAAAAAAATAATGGAGATACGCTAATTTAAACCTTCAATGTTTTTGTTGATATTCAACGAGTTTAAAAGGTACAAGACCCCTTAAGTGGTGAAAAAAATGAATGACACCGGAATTTGAAAACAACTTTTTTTTGTAAATGAAAAAAAAAGCTATATTTCACGCATTCAATTAAGCTTTTTTTTTTAAACCAAATTTCCAGTGCCAATGGGGCGTTTGGGACTTAAAATTAAGTGGTTCATAGATATACTACCGCGCCGCAAGGGGTTAATATTTTATTGATTATTTTTATAAGTACAATAAAATGGAAATATTGAATAAAGATAACGTTTTTAAGTGAAAATATTCTTAGTATTTAGTGTAAACATTTCTGCTTTTAAATAATATGAAAATGAATTTAAAAATTTTAATGGTGTGAAAAAGCTTTAACGTGCATCACTAGTCGCAGGAAAATATTCGAATGATAATGTAAAGTCTATGGAAGCGTTCTTTTCAAATATCTCGCTCAAATTTTAATATTTTTACATGTTTTTTTTTTTTACTAAAAAGACGGCGCGAAGCGTTGATATTTTTATTTTATTTTAATTGTACAAGTTGATATTAAAATTATTGTTTTGTGCACCATTGAGCAATGTGTTGTATTTTTAATAAATACATTCTTAGTAGTTAAATTTTATGGTGCAATTGTCCAGTATATATTTATGGTTTTTTTTTTTTTTTTTTTGCATAGGATAGCTGAGGAAGATCAACAACCGGCCTAGTTTTTACTTTTTCTATTTTGGTTTCAGATTTAAAAAAAAAAATTACTTTAAACTTCAAAATCGGTTTAAACCGGTCATAATATAAAAATATATAAACAAAATCGAAAAAGTAAAAACTAAACCGGTTGTAAATAGTCCTCAGATATCCTATGCTAAACTATCATGTAAAAATATTAATATTTGAGCGCGATATTTATAAAGAATGCTCCATTGACTTTACATTATCATCCGGGTCTTTTTCAGTGACTGTTGTAGAGCCTTAAGTGAAGTATCAAGCAAACTCTTCTTGCTCGTACGACGTGCGGGCAAATCTGTGAAATGGTTAATACGCAAGCAAGATTTGAACTGCATTTACAGGGATATAGGTGCTGTGCCAGAAATGTCCTGACTAGTACCACTAAATTTTAATAGTATTTTTCGATTTGTATAATGTCAAAATTTCTGAGAATCTATAAGGGAAGGAATACTCTCAAATTTTAGTAATCAGACGTTTGTAACGCAACCCTTTCATCTCTGCATTTATCCACACTGTAAAAAAAGTCTGTAAAGTTATTAAGATTTTTCTAAGAGATATGTATTCCAACCCATGTCAAAATTCATGCTTTTACCAGCAACAAAAATATGCTAGTTATTGCTAGGTATTGCTATGTCTGCTAGATTTTCATACTATTATATGCTAGCTAGCACCACATGCTATATCGGTAGCTTGCACAACAAAAGCACGGGAAGCTATATGCAATCATTTCATGCTTGCATGCTTCAAGGTGGGCCAAAACACACCATGAATTGCTGGAAAGTCTGCTGGAACCAGGAAATATGTAATGCGAGTTTATGCTAGTTTATGCTATTTCATTTCTTGGGTTATAGCACTTGGTGCTTGTATAGCATACAAATACCAGCATGAATTTCGATCTGGGAAGAACATTTCATGTAATTATAACAGCAAAAATTCATGTAACGTTCCTCGGTTACATTAAATTTTGTTGTTATATTTATGTGAAAAGTTCTTGGAAAACAAATCTACTAGAAAAATTTTAGTAACTTTGCAGATTTTTTTTTTACAGTGCACTTCAAATATATGTAATATGATACTTTTCCCAATCCACAGCACGCACTCGAATTGGAGACTTTTGTAGCGTGGTGTATAACTGAGTAATTAGCAGTTATTTTTATTTTTTCAATGAATATATTTTTCAGTATTTTTATATTTCAGCGTTTTATTATCTTAAAAATCGTCAAATAAATATTTTTTTTACCATTTTATAAACATATTATATTATATTTCCTAGAAAAAATGTAATAACTTTACAGTTTTTTTTCTAGTTGACAACCTTATTAGGTTTTAAAGAATCAGGAATTAAAGTGCAATTATAGTGTAACATAAACCTTTTTGGCATAATTATTAAGTCAATGCGACCTACAACTAAAAATAAAGTTAATTTAATTAGAAAGTTTAAATATTTCATGTCAACGAAACTTTTTTTTTAACAAAATAATTCTCTTCGATAAAGCACTGATAAAAAAAATTACCGTTATATCTTGGACCGTTGCTAGATATGTTTGTATTGTTGTATTTTACAATTGCGTACATTCAAATTAACGGAAACAGCACTGTAAAAAAATATATACAAAATTACTGAATTCTGTATAGGAAACTGCGATTTCCAGAACTCTTAGTAAAGATAGCAGCAAAAAGTCATGCAACCGATTCTATTGCATGTAATTTTGGTATAAGAGTTATGCAAAAAGCTCTAGGAATCCCAGTTTCCTGCACTCTTAAAATAAATCTGTAATTTTAGTATTCTAAATTTACCGAAATCTGTTATGCTTATACGAATTGAATATTTCCATCTGAGCGAAGAATTGTCCAGGCTGGGAATCGAACCCAGATACTTGGCTTACAAGGCCAATGCTTTACCTGTTAAGCTACCTGGGCGATAGCCAGCTGGGATTTTTCGCTCAGATAACCTTATTGGTCATAACATATGGTCTGTCATTTAGACAGCTCAACAGAATAGACCGCAGGCAATGCAACTCCATATGAGGATGGTTACGTAAATATACTATTATTTTAAACACAATCTAACTGATTGGTAAAGTAATCATACGAATTGAATATTTGTTATGCTTACTAAATACTTTTATGTATACAACGTATAAGAAAATAATGTCAATCTACAAAACTTGTAAGCAAAACCAGAGACATTTGTAACTTTACAAAAGAATCTACTAAAATTTTAGTAATTTTACTAAAATTTTAATCCTTGTCACCATTTATAAAAGTTCTGGAAATCCGATATTGCAAAAAAAACTTAGCAATCTCAAAATTTTTTTAATTCAAAGTGTAAATCTGTATCTGTTACATGAATTTTTATTGTTGCCATTGTATAAAATATTTTGAAAAATTAATTTACTACAAAAAAAAATTGTAATCTTCCATTTTTTACAGTGTAGGGAAAAGTTCAGTACCGATTCTGTAACATGATTTATTTGCTATTACTGTTACATAAAATGTTGTTGACATATATATTTGTAAACTAATATTTCTGTATATATGAAATGCACTGTATTTTAAAAATTTGGAGCTTATGTCAGAAAGGATGGTTACATTGTTTAAAAAAAATCTGTAATGTTATTAAGTTTTTATAAGAAACTGATTGTTATGTAACGGCTACAACAAACAGTTGTGTAACAGATACATATATTCACCTCTAAGGTTCCGAAGAATTTTTTTTGAAGCTGGGATGCTTAGATCTTTTTAATGTAACTGCATTGTAAAAAATCTTTAAAGTTCCTAATTTTTTTCTAAATAACTGGGATTCCTAGAATTTTTCAGGTAAATGTAACATTCATTGCATAAAGTTTCACTCTTACCGTTACATAAATGGCCTAAAAATCCAAGCTTCCAAGACAAAAATCAGTAATTTTACATTTTTTTTTTTTTTTTTTACAGTGCGTTAAAGGTTTCTCGAAAAGTCTATTTTAATCCAGAAGATATTTTTATCAATACGAAAGACCATATAACATACGAAAGAAATTTTTTAATACTTTATGTATTATATCTTTTATCCACTAACTGAGAGCATTTTTTAAAGTATTTATTACGTATTTTGTTGGTGTATAATCATTTTTTTATAAATTATCCCCATCAATATTGCATTGGTATTTAAAAGACTTTACAATTGTTATTGAAAGTAGCGTGATCCTATTTTGTTTTTGAGGTTAAAAAATATTTTTTTTAATCAAAAATTAATATACACATCCATTCTATAATTCGTAATTTAATTTCATACACTGTAAAAACATCGGTAAAGTTACTAAACTAATCTAGAAAACTAGGATTCCCAGAAATCTTTATGTAACGGTGTCATCAAAAATTCATCTAACCGATTCTGTTGCTTGAATTTTTGTTATTACTGTTAGATAAAAAGTTCCAGAAATCCCAATTTACAAAAAAAAAAAAAAAAAAAAAAATTGTAACTTTATTGGATTTATTTTACAATATAGAGATAAAACCTGTTGATATTTCTGGAAAAAGAAATGAATGATAAATAAATTATGTTATTTTTAAGTATCAACACATCTTTTTCTAATCGAAATAAATTACACTATATTAAAGGTTATGCAACAATAAATATTGGGAACGATTGACTTATTAAAAAATAAACTAACTTTAAAATTCTCAAAAACCGTAACCAACTATGGTATGATTGTCTTTTTGATTGTTTCAGTCCATGCAATGTAAGCGATTTGAATCATACATTTCGAATATAGTCAAAATTCCGATCATCTTGAATTAAATTACGCTCATTTTATCCATATTTATATATATTTTTTTAAGTGATATACCATTATCAACACTGTGTCTATGAATATGTTAAAGAAAAATCCAAACAAAACCACGCTAATTTGTAATTTAGAATTACTGAACTTTTATTTACCATGATTAATTGGTCTAAAATGAACACAGTGTAAAATTGGCCAACCCTATGAATGAAACAGAATGATTGACATTAGATGCAAATTCTTGTTCGACTTTGAGCTATGTGATCGATAACATTCCTCATTCTTATCTGTCAGTATCATAACCGCAGAATCCAATAAATCAAATTTCATGAGACACAAATTCTTGGCCAGACATGAAATAAAAGCAATCCAGCATAGAGGAAATTTAATAAACTTTTATATACAAATAAAAAAAAATGATGAAAATTTCAAACGAAATTTATTTAATAATTTAATTTTTTTATGTCATATCTATTGATACTGGTTCGATCTCTGTTATTGGCTACGTAGAGTCAATCCAAGGCTAGGCAACTTTTTCATTCTATTGATTTTTTCTCTTTAAATAAGTTAAATGAAATTTACGAATAAAGTTGAATAAAAGCGATATAAAATTTACAATTAATAAATTAATGAAGAAGGAATTTTATGCATCAATGCAATATTGAATACACGAAAAAACATATACATATACCATAATTAATAAAAACATGATGTATATATATATATATACATACATATAGATATAACTGTGTGTGTGTGTATGTGTGCATAAACAGGGACGGTGAACCTTTTCACATCCGCGTGCCATTGTTTTTCAAAATTATACTTTACGTGATCTGACGTGCCAACAAACAAAAAAGTTCAAAATGTCTTAATTTTTTAATTAAAACTATCTGCAAAATTTGATGTTTTATTTTATAAAGTAAATTAAAACTACTATTTATGTTGCTCCATGCTTGATAATAAATAATTAATCAAATTCCAATTTATCATCGTGATTTTTGGATGCAATTGGACTTAGCCCTTATAATGAATTTTTCTTTTTCCTTTTCCACAGTCTCATAAACTGAAATTTTTCGAGCCCATATTTAGCGAAAGTTGAATATTGTGATATTACTGTTATATTTTCTCTTCATTCTTTATGACAACAGCTACCAATTGAGCTAAATGAATTCAGACAAACCTAGTTAGCTGAAATTTATGCATTTTGTTAATCTTCATCATTTTTTTAAAGATATTTTAATAACTTTTGATTTGTGGAATTAAATCTATACTGTGCGGCAAAAAATTGCCCACGTTCAACATATGGCATGTAAGCCATAGATTTGCCGACCCTGGTGTATAACCTAAAATAATTTCAAAAAGCATTAATTTCTGTATATTTATAATAAATGTAGGCAAAATTTCAAAAATTTATTACAAAAAATAGCAGTATTTATTAATCGTATTCTAATTTTTTAAGGTAGTTTTTAAATTATCCTTTAAAAGCATCAGCAGTGCTAATTGCAACGATTAGAAAAATTTAAAAATGTCTCGATTTCCGTAAAAAACATTATGGTTTTATTAAAAATTTCCTTATTTTTCGAAAGAAATGAAGCAAATATAGCAGAAAACTTTTTAGTTTTATCAGGATTTTTTACTAATATACCTGTTAATTACATTACGCCTTTATTAACGTTTCAATAATTTTGATTTTGCCTTGTGAAAATAATTCAAAAATCTTAACAAGTTGGAAATTGTACTTGAATTGTAGCAAATGAGTTGCGTTCGTACTATAACTGCAGTAAAACGTCCCTAAAACGACTACAATCATTTCCAATAAAAAATGTGTCGCCCCGAGAGGTAATCTAATAATGGATGTTACATTTAAATTCAGATTTTAATTGTTAAAAAATAAGGTAGCAATTAACATTACTAAAATTTACTTTTCACACTGGGAAAAAAATTAAAAATGTAAGTATCAAAACGAAATTTTATAACGTAAGTTAATTATTCCAGAGTTTGAAAAAATGAATACATTGACATGTGCTTTGATTTTACGATTTTATCTTTTATAACTTTTCTTTTCAAGTACTTTCGGAATTCAGTAAGTAAAGGCTTTTTTTTACACGGGAACGAATAATGACTATTTCGTTAATTTATGTACTTATTTGAGAACTTTCTGACAGAATTTGGCAAGAGAGATTATTAACCGTTATTTATAACTTGTCATCAAAGTGAAATTCTTTAACTAAAAAGGCAAAAAGAAAATAAAACACTTTAGACTTCCCGGATTAGTAATAATAATAAAATAAACTTGTTTGATAATTGATGCACGTTTTGGAATCATTATTCAAATAAAACCTTCTTCAAGTGACCCGAAGAAGAAAACGGAATGTACTAAAACTTCTTCAAAGAAATTGGTCGCTCTTGGAGTGTGTTAAATTGGGATGGTCTCTGAATGAAAGTCCCTTAGAGCCAAAGTATTGGCTCTAAGGGAATAAATCTCATTCCATGAAAAAATGGTTGTTCATGGAGGTGGTTGCCCAGGGTGGTTGCCCATCTTTGTCCTGATGATCTTGATACATTAGGAGTTTCACACTTATGGAAAAATGCATGATTACAAAATGTATTACTAAATAAACTAATATAACTAAATGTATTACTATTCATAAACGTATATTACTATTCATAAAGTATAACTAAATTTATTACTCTTCATAAAAATGGAAATATTGGATTGTTTTCTTAAATATTTTATTCACACTTATACTACCAATTGCAAATTTTCATTAAAAATATAAAAAGTGCGATAAAAAAAATTGCAAATCCATTTGGGGGGGGGGGGTTCTGAGAAAATATGAAATTAAATGTTTTTATGGCCCCCTAGAATACAATTTCCAATTAAATTTTTTCCCTTATCCATCCCTGAATAACACAAAAGAATTAACCTTGATAAATTCCAAAAGACGCAGATACATTAAAATCCAAAATCCGTGGTTTGCATTATTTACTCCTGTCTCTGAGCGACAAGTCATTGACACAATTTCAATGCAATATAGGAGTAGTCAACAAATTATAGAGGGTATTTCTATATGCTGAAAAAATGTCAGATGTTTATGAATGTGTAAAAATGTACTGTAATCAAAAACGAAAATATACAGTGATCTCTTCTAACTCATCTAAGGTTTCGAAAAACGTTCCTTTACCTTTAATAATCCCAGAAAACTATTTGTTTTCGAAATTTAAAGAATTTATAAAAATTAAATTTTATTAGCTGCCCGTCCATTTCGGAAACATTTCTAAGTAGCTTTTACAGTACAATAATCACTTTTCTCAAATCAAACTATCACTTTTTTGGATTCTATCAATTCTCAAGTAAACATTTTCAGCTGCATAACTGATTTTATGCATGCAATTGTAGCAAAACAATGTCAAATTTCATATTAATGATAATACTGTTAATATTGTATGTTTGTCTATTAAACGTACTCTCTAAATATCAAAATACTTTCGTATGAATTCGTAGCATCCGAAAAAGTCATAGTTTGATTTGAGAAAAGGGATTATTGTACTGTAAAGGCTACTTAGAAACGTTTCTGAAATGGACAGGCAGCTAATAAAAATTAATTTTTATAAATTCTTCTTTAAATTTTGGAAACAAATCGTTTTCTGGGATTTTCAAAGATAAAGAAATGTTTTTCGAAACCTTGGGTGAGTTAGAAGAGGTCACTGTATATTTCCGTTTTTGATTACAGTACATTTTTATATATTCAGAAACATCTGACATATTTTACAGTGTATGAATATCGCGGTTTTAACGTTTGGTAGTACTTATTACATAAAACCTAAAATTTTAATTCATATATAAAATGAAATAGCAACTCAAACACTTTTACCTTGAAGATTGCAAGTGTTCAATGTGAGTAACATAAGTTAAGTAATAAAAGTGAGAAATTAGTTAAGTGGTTAATTGAGGAAAGGATAAAGAAAATTTTGTTTGGTAATTTTACACTACCTACTGTATAAAAAAATTCTGTATTTTCTTAACTATTACTTCCATGTAGTTGCAACTTTTCTCATAAAATTTTGCACCTTTTTATGACACTTTGCAAATGGAATAGGTATCTTGAGGCAATGTTTAAAGAAATAGCCTATTATTTCAGACTTCATGTATCACATTGTCTATTAAATTTAGCAATATGGAAACAATATTACTCAACAATATTAGCAAATTTATATTAAGTAGGATGTAATCACCATGAGAACCTGGAATTATTCGAATCTTTCCTTTTTTGCCAGTCATTGCCAACCCATATAATTAAATAAATTGTATACTACTTCTTTTTTTCAAATTATATTATTTTAAACGTCACAAATGAAACCACAAACCATCGTTTTGACATTTTTTACTCATAACTGAAAAATTAGTTGGAAAAAATTAATTGAGAATTTGCATAATCATAACCAATAAATACGTATTAAAAAAACTGTAGGTTGCAGTTTCTATTTTTTCGATTATTAACTCCATAATTCATAATTTATGTCGTAATTTTTTTTAACATTACAAAATTCAAAATTTAAATTTCGATTTTTTCTTGTTATAACCACACATAAAATGACCACATTAGTATTTTAATTTCAGGAGATATTAATATTTCAGGAGATATTAATAAAAATATGAAAATGTAATTTAACATTAGAAGCATTACATTTTAATTGTTTATAGTTCAAAAAGTTATTAAACAAATGAATTGAAATTTCATATATAGAGATAGTTGTAACCGAGGATTCAAAATAAATTGGAAAAATTCAGTGTTGTCATTAAAAATAACAACGTTTGCTCTGGTTTTACTTTGTATGTGAAACTCTTAGCAAATTTAAAAGCATTATATGTAATTAGATTTTATTTCCATTCGTTTGGTACTAGTAAGTTTTTTTTTATTATATTTGATTACAGATTAAGTATGAAATTTTTGTGGGATGTTAAAGGATGTTCGATAAAATAAGGAATGATTACATCAAAAAAAGAACTTCAAGTTATTCCAATATTAAATGAAATAGAAAATTACAGAAAAAAGTGGAATGGCCATTTGGAAAGGGTGTATTCTGATCGCTTACCAAAAGGAGCCTTGAATTATAACTCAAGAAGAACAATACAAAGAAAGACCAAGAAAGAGATGGGTTGAGGCCGGAACAGGCTTATGTCCTTAAACTCTTTTCGAGATGATGATAATGATTTAGTAAGGGTTGTTTACTTTTTTCTATGGATGTCTCTACCGTTTAACAGCTTGGGGACGATAGATACGTCTACTTGCTGCAAAAAAGGCTTAAGAATCCTCATTTATCCTCACCAGTAAAGGTTTACTGTAAAATTTGCCTTATTTAATCGGAGCATTTTCTCGATATAATAAGATACGAATTTTCAATTTTAAAAATCGGTGATAAAACATTAAAATTTTCTCAAAAGGCTCCCAGCTTGATGAATTAAGGGGTCAGGTACCCTTTGAACAAAAAAAAAAAAAAAAAAAAAAAAAAAAAAAAAAAAAAAAAAAAAAAACGTGAAAGAATTACCTTTGTAACAATTGCAGTCACTCTGTATCTAATTGACTTTTAACTATAAAATTGAAAACACATATTAAGAAGGATTTATTTTATTAGTTAAAGTTATCAAAAAAGTAAACACATATGTAATGATTTTTAAATTATTTTAATGAATAATACAATTTTTACGAAAGAATAATTCTTGCATGCCTTGCGCGCACGATTTTTCAAATTTGAATGGCTAAAACAAACTAAGATTTTTTTATGAGTAGAGATATAATGTGTTTTCAAAATGACCTACGATGAAAAAATAAAATTTATAGATCGAGAGCAAAAAATTATTAAAAAAAAAATTTAAATATCGAGATATTTTTTACACAAAAGTAGTCGTGAATTCTAAACTTCTAATTTGAGGAACATAATAATAGGTCATTTTGTGCCTGTATACGTTTAATACATTCAGCGAAAATTTTGTGAAATTCTACGCAGCCGTTTTCCAGAAATCGTGCGCGCAATAATCAAAATCGCTGTTTTGAGAAAATTGACGCTAAAATTTAAATCACCCATTGATCGTATAGGAAAAGCGCCAAGTTTTTTAAACATAACTCTTCTTCTAATGCGAATTTTTGAATGCGGTTTGTTTTCAAATGTTCCCAAAGAATCATATTTAACTATAAGCTATTTTTAAAAAAAATCTATTTTTAGATTCTTGAAAGGATACCTGACATTAGTGACCTTAATGAAGACACCTTAATGAAGTTACATTACCTGTGAGTTATTTTATAAAATTTTCATCATGCACATCCAATGCAATTACCTATATTGTTGTCTAAGCAAGATATTCCCACCGTTTATCAACAAAGCAGCTCAAAAGTTGGTATATTGGCAATTTAAGTCACGGCCTATGGTTCAAACACTGCCTCGGGCATTTTTTCGATCATTTAGAACTATTGATTTTGTATGATAATTTTACCAATCAGTATGATTCGAATAAAGAAAACAGTTTATTTATGTACCCATCGTTCCGTTATTTGAAGTTTATAGTATTGACCTGCCTGCATATAGATCGGGTGCTATTATTATATCTTCGTAAGATATGCTTGCCGTTTGACGCCCAGGTGCAATCGTTGAATTGTTGCAGAATGCTGCTGAAAGGACTTTGCACCGTAAAGCCCCATACATCCAACCAGTCGTAAACAAACAAAAAAAAAAAAAAAAAAAAAAAAAAAAAAAAAGAAAAGAAAAAACGTAATTTAACAAGTTACAGCAATGATTTGGAAAATAATATTTACAAATACTAAAATTTTAGACATATAATAAATTCTTTATTTAAAATAATAATAATAAACATCATTTTCATGATGATCAAAACTTGGTTTACATAATAACAGAGTCTTATGTTAACCCATTAATGCCTGAATTATTTTCTTCGTTAAAATTCAAATTTTGCATTTTCCCACCACTTTTGAAACAGGAATAACTTTTATCTTAATTTATCGTATCGAGGAATTTGTCTCGAGAAAGAAAGTGCTTATTTATCCTCATTTTTATTGGTGCGAAAAACGTTTACTTGAATTTTTTGAAACTGTCCCAAAAATAGGACGGAGGGAATAATGGGTTAAATACGTCCTGAATCAAACATTAATATTTCTGAACTAATCATTAACAAATTTTAAATGAAAATTCAGTTTTATAGTTTTTATTACTGCAAAATTTTTTAAATTCTAAACTTTGCACATTTTTAATTTTTACACCGTTGTATAGGAAAAATAATGTACTTGTAAATGAAATTTGTTTGAAGATGTATCTCGATTTGTTTTCGTGTTATTAATTTTTTTTGTGGTTTTAAATGCTTTGTTTTTCATCGTGGCAACACAAGTAAACAATTTAAATTTACCATGGACCAATCAGAAAATAAATAAAATCGGGACATCACAAGGATTCAGATATGTCTCGGATATCTTTAGAGCGAGAACAACAATCAATTTCGAAGTGGTTAAAAAGTAATCAGCCCCTCCTAATTCTGCAACTAAATATAACAGAAGAAAGTTACTTATATCAAACGATTGCAAACAAAGTCTACTTTTTAATGATGTTCATAGAACGTACTTAGGGGCGTCCATAAATTAAAATTAAACTGAACCCCAATTTTGAAAAGATACTTTAAATTTTGCATTTAAACTATGCCCAGTAACTAAATATCAAACCATTTGGATAATTAGTTTTAGAATTATAAACATTTAAAATTTAGAACTTGTAATCTTAAATTATATTTTCACATTTTTATTAATAGCTGCTGAAATTATAACCTAATGTGATAATTCCATTTACTAAAAACCTCAAACAGAAATAAATTGATTTTTTTAATTAAAAAAATATAGTATGCATCAATATGCATTCTGAATTATGAAATTAATATTCGAAAAAATACATATAATCTTTAACTTAGATTTGTTTAATAGATTTACATAATATGCCTTAAAATACTTGTTTACTTAATATGCCTTTTTTTATGCCAATTCTCAATTTAAAAGTTTTATTCCAAATAATTTTCGAATTATTATTAAAAATTTTGGAAATGAGAATTACAGGATCCGTCTATCATAATCAGAAAATTCCACAGAAAAGCATAATTTGAAAAAAAATATTCATACTTTACTCATTGTATAGAAATATTGAAGCTGGCAAAAGTCGAAAAAGATTAAGCGAGTGAAAAGTACTACCGGCAATAAAAAATACATTACGGAAGTTACACGGTCATTTTGTGGTAATTCAACAATCGAGTACTGAACTTTAATTTGGAGACAGCCCCAAAATATGTTCATTTTAAAATAATGAAATTATCTGAAACGAATATTACCAATTTGTGTTTAAGATAATAAATCGTAGAATCAAAATATTGTGTCAAACGTCAATATTGCTATTGAAAATAAGAAAAGGAGTTTGAATAAGTTTTGACACATAGATAGTCCTCTAAGGAAGTTTTATATACATAATTTATTAGACTAATTAATCTTATAATAAATATAATTTATTAATCTAGAAAAATGATAATGATCTCAATCGCGAACATGATCTCAATAATTAATTTACTAATCTATTAGATTATTTAGACTTATTATATTGACTTTAATTAATATTAATTAGATTTTATTCCCAATCGTTTGATACCCGTAACTTTCTTCTACAATAATTTGTTTCAGTTTTAATAGGAGGTTTTTGTTTTTGTTCTTGTTTTTTGTTTTTATCACAAGTGTATCTGAAACAGTAGAGTGAAACAGTTTAATCTATCAAGGTTGCAGAATCTAATACCGGCTTGGGCATTTTTTCGCTTGATTACAAAAATTTAATTCGTAGAATTATATGTCAATGTTTACTGCAATTTTTTTAGCGTCACGGGAATTATTAAACAGTAAATTTAACTTTTATGGTCATGTTTTATTTTGATTCAGTTTTTTAATATATTGATTATGCTAATTGTTGTTTAATTAGAGTATTTTTATTGTCTAGTTTCATCGTGAAATTCTGAGTTGATTTATTTATTTTAATTTTTAGGATCTAAAGAAGTTCCTGCTGATGATGATTCTGAGATAACAGATCAACTTCATCTGCTTCAGAGTGGCGATCAATCAGATCTGATTTTGATATGTCAAAACAAGGTTTTCAAAGTTCATTCCCACATTATATCCGCCCGTTCAGATGTCCTGAAGGCTTATATAAACGAGCTAACTGACAAACGAAGCATTGTAATAAACGATATTGGAACACACGCTCTGGAGAAAATATTGCATTACATGTATTCTGGCGAACCTCCTAATATGTCGATAGAATCCGCATTGAAAGTTTACGAAGCATCAGATAGATACCTTCTCCAAGGATTAAAAAGAAAATGTGTCACTCTTATAAAAAGCAAGCTGAATGAAACGAACGTCTGCGACGTTCTCGCATTTTCAAATCGACTTAAAGAAACATATTTAAAAGATGTTGTCATTACATATCTCCTAAGAAATAAGTCATTTTTGAAGAGTGAAATATGGCAAAGATTTTCGAGTCATAATCAGGAATTGGCAAATGAAGTACATTTGGCTTATATTAAAAGATACTAAAGGAACAAAAACTGTAAAGTTTTTCAAACTTAACTCAAAGTAATCTGACAAATTACATAAAATAATTATGAATATATATACACATACACTGTTAAAACTAATGGTGACACATTGCATCTTTTAAGGGTGAAAGGCTTGTCTCACTGGTGACATCCCTAAAGGAGCCAAAATGGCACCTTTAATTAGGGTGAAAAGATGGCACCCTTAATCCAGAGTGCCCAATAATAAAAAATTAAAAAATATACAAACTGACTTTTGGCTCTCGACAGATTCGAACCCACAACCTCTGATTACAAGCTCAGAGCTCTAACCACTCGGCCATCAAGTTCACCTTCAAAGTATCCCTGAAATGTTCAAATGTCCTGAAGTTTAAAGGTTGCTTTACAATAAAGCTCGCCAAAATTTAGCCGAGCGAAGTTCTAAACGAAATTGGGATAGCGTATAGCGGTGATAGTCATCGTAGGAAAAAAATGCTGTGTTGATCCACCAGTGATAGTGAGTTGAAGGGCAATGATACACGTCACAGAGCATGCGCAAATGACTAAGGGGTGAAAATCTTCCAACCGTATGCATTGCGCGGTTCACCCTAATTAGCGTGAAACACCCAACGGCACCCCAAACACATTTTCAAGCCCGCGGGTGTCAAATGGTAACACCTTTTCACCCCTGGGCGCCAAATGCATCCGATTTGTCACCTTTATTTTTAACAGCGTATATATGTTTTCATTTAGATGAACATTTTAGTTTTACATTTAATAAACCTGATATTGAATGCACGGTAGATTTTATTTCTGTCTAGCCATATCCTAAGAAATAATTCGATCTTGAGGAGTGAAATATGGCGAAGAATTTAAAATGATAATCAGGAATTGGCAAATGAAGTTCATTTGTTTTATCTAAAAAGATAATGAAGAATGACATGTTTGAAGTTTTCAAAATTAATCTTAAATGAATCAGGCAAATTATATTAAAATTTTTGAATTTATTTTTTTATACCTTTTAATTGAACACTTTAATACCATAGTACATAAAATAATAAACTTTGTAAATACCAAATGAATGGGTATAATAAATTGGTAATACTTTATTATACCAAATAAAATAATAAACTTTGCTATTGAATGTAAGGTAGATTTTATATTTTGTCCACTTATAAGAAATAAGTCAATTTTGAAGAGTGAAATATGGTAAAGATTTTCCAGTCATAATCAGGAACTGGCAAACGAAGTACATTTGACTTATGTAAAACGATATTAAAGGAACGAAAACTTGAAGTAGTAAAATTATATCAAATTAATAAGTCACATTACATTGAAAAATTATGATTTTTTTTTTCTCTTTTAGATGAACATTTTAGCATCATAATAAAATAAAAATAATAAACTTGATATTGAATGTACTTTCGTTTACATTTTCTGTCCAGTCATCTCCTAAAAATAAGTCATTCTGGAGTAGTGAAATATGACAGAAATTTTAAAATGCTAATCATGAATTTGCAAATGAAGTATTTTTGTCATATGTAAAAAATATATTGAGGAATGCAATCTTTGAGGTTGCAAAATTATCTCAAATTAATCAGGCAAATTCCTTTTAAAAATTTATGAATTTAATTTTTTGTCTTTTAGATGAATCTTTTTATATTACAATATAATTGAAAATAATAAATTTGGTATTGAATGCGTGTTAGTTTATTTTTTTTAATTCAGACATCTATTAAGAAATAAGTCATTCTTGAAGAGTGAAATATGGCAAAGATTTTTGAATCATAATTAGGATATCACAAATGAAATATACTTGGGTTATGTAAAACGATACTAAAGGAAAGAAAACTATAAAGTTGCAAAATTATCTCAAATTAATCAGGCAATTTCTTTTTTAAAATTATGATTATATTTTTTATCTCTTTGTTGAACATTTTAGTATCTCAATATAATTGGCAGTAATATGTAAATTTACAGTGGCGGTCAAAAGTTTCCGGCCAGCAAGAATTTTTCAGTTAATTTTTAAGTATACCTATATGAAGAGGAATTTCAAAGTGATACTTATACATTTTATTGACATAATAGTTAGGTACTTATTTATGGAATAACATATAAATATCAATAAATTTAACTGACAAAATTAAGCATAGAGGAAAACGCATGTTCTCAAAAGTTTCCGGCCACTTTCGCAAGTTTGGAAAAAAATGGTATTGTAATAGAAATTACAGTGATCATCAAAATTTACAATTAATATTTTATCAGAATACCTTTAATAATAAGTACTGCGAACGGCAACGTGACATTCATACAATCAGCGGTTAAAGATCGCCTATGATACGTTTTTTCCCTTTTTCTTGCAATTTTTAGGAAATTTCGGCTGAGATGAAATATTTATAGCTCTACACACGTTTGACAACTTTTTTCCAATGATTTTCTATTGGAATCATGTCGGTCAATTAGGCTGGCCATTTCAAAAGCGAAATTGTTTGGGCGAAAGTAATTGCTTGTCAAGGATTGCAAACAATCTTTAAATCGTTATCATGTTAAAATAAATAGTTGGTCCCGAATTTTTTCTCTAATAAAGCAGCAAATAATTTTGCAAGATATCCTTATGCATTGCATCATTCATCTTGCCGTAAATTTTAAATAACTGACCTACACTTTTTGAAGAAAATACTCCCCACAGCACAACGTGTCCTCCGCCAAGCTTTATTGTAGGAATAACATAGGTCAAACCATATCTTTTGTTGTTCGATTATCAGACGTAGTGCCTGCCATCATTTTCAAAAAACTTTTAATTTCGATTGATGTAAAAATAGTACTTTTGTCCAGTTTTCACTTTGTGTTTTTTGGAAAACGCCAGTCGGGTGCTTTGATTTTTTTTTTACCCATGAAAAATTTTTGATCAATGACTCTTCCATAAAGTTTTGCATCACGTCAGCATTTTGACACGGTGGATCGACTTATTTCAGCAATATTTTCATTCCGTAAATCGAGGGATATTGGAACGGAATTTTTATGCGGGTCATCAATTGATTTTTTCCTGATAATTTTGTCGACAAAAATAATCCTTTCCCTGGGTCTCCGGACCTCAGAAATTCTTAAAGGCCATGGCCATCTTTATACAATTTTTAAATATCATTCACAGTCCACCTACCGATCGATAACTTTGCCGCAATATCTCGAGAATTTCACCCTTTAGCGACAAACTAATCACTCATTTACGAACAATAATAATTGAACTTTTCAATTTTTTATTCAAACTATGCTATTCACATTGATTCATTCACAAACACGACCAAAAAAAAAAAAAAAAAAAACACTTTACCGACAGAAAAAAAAAACAAAGAAATGATGAGTGGCTTTTAAACACGCGAATTTCGAATTCTACCCCTTTACATGAAGCGTTTCCACTATCCAACCAAAATTATCACGTCGTCAGAGATCATTCACTTATTCCTAACTTTTGAAGCAACTGTGCATCTTCTTCGCTGAAACATTCTGGTAAATGAATCAGAGAAACTAACTGGCCGGACACTTTTGACCGCCACTGTATATATTCCGCATATATTCAGTAATATATAAAATTTTATATATCCAGAGTAAATGTCAAATATTTTATATATCAAAGCTTTCCTTTGAGATTCTACTGTAGCAGAAATTAGGAAAAATATTAGGGGTAATAGACTTTAATTTAAACTTTGTAACAAAAGTATAGCCAAAACCTTAGGTCGCATAAATTTTTAGAAAACCTCATTTTTCCATTAGAGACAAATTTCGATTTTCGGTAACTAAGCAAATGATTTGAAGAGTGTAGGTGGTACCTATGGTCATAGAACCGCAAGTGGATTGCTGACAATACTTTGCGAAAATAATTGTCAAGAACACGGAAAGGTCTTAAACGTTAAAGACACCAACGGACACACTCTAAGAAAGATTGATGTACTCTATACGCCATCGTATTTTGAAACCTTGGATAACAAATTTTAATGATACATTAATGTATTGCAATACCTAGTAGTAGAATAAGAGCATTAAACGTCAAACTATTAAAATTAGACTAATTTAATTGAGTTGTAACTTTGCGTTCTCCTTTTCAGTGCGCTTATCATAATACTATGTTCAAACTTTTAAAATTTTTTTGTTTTGTTTTAGATACACTGTAAAAAGCGAAGATTATTACTGCACTTAATTTGGGTTCACCAAACAGCAAATGAAATTTAAACATCCACTACTTTTATTGTAAGCATATATCTATGTTTATTATGAGCATATTACAATGAGACTAAAAAAATATACGAAATGTCAATTTGATAATATTTAGGGTTCATATCAATGAGAACTTTTATACTAAGTATAGACATCTATACTTTTCAAACATATACAGCTTTACCATACCTTACGTTATATAGTTTTCTCTAATGTCTTATTATTTTATACCAACTTTTCTTTGTAATAATACAGATAACAATTAATATATTTATTATTCTGAACCCTCTATGAGCGAGATAACTAGCACTTAACCGTTTACGGTTAACTTTTATACATGATTTCTTCCTTTAACATTTTTACTTTCTCAAAAAGTGTCGTTTATTTGTCATGTAATGTATGAACATGTATATGTTTGAAAGTATACTTTTTTTAAACACTAGTAGAATTTTTGTTCATGTTTTTTACTATATTTTTTTTATTAAAAATATATAATTTATTACGACACACTTATAGCAAGTTATTCGCAAATAAACGTGCAGATCACTTTCTTAGAATGCTGATAGATGTCTCAGAATAAATGTTACATTAATATCTTAATGCGGTGTCCATGTTTGTAATATCTAATGTTTCAAATAGCTATTAAACATTATTATGATTTATGATATAGATGATTGTCTTGGTAATATTTATGAGGTAATATTGTGCACGGATTTAATAGAACTGCATATGTATTCGTCATAGATCTTTATAATTATTATAAAATTTTCGTCATGCACATAAAGTTTTAAATCTACAATTTGATTCTTCCATGTATTGCTGATTCTTATTAATTGATTGTAGGTATGTAAAGAAAATGCATTTACCAAGTTTATTTAATGAGCCTCCAAGTGTGATAGAAAAACTAAGCGTTTTGTGTGCTATCTTTACCTTATATAGCTACTTTCATGACATAAATATAAGTCTGATTCCAAATGCTTCAATTTCTGTTAATATTTGTATGCGTTTATTTTCCTTTTTCAAAATATTTACCATCAAATATAAATACCAAGTTAATTCAACATCTCGTTTCATTTTTTATTTTCTATTCATACTTAAACAGAGATTCAAATAACATTTATTCGATTTTTATCAATAAAATTAAAGAAAATATTAGTTTTAAGTACTTTTTAAAGCAAGATCTATCCAAAGCTTTTATCTTATCTTGTCTGCCAGCGGTTTGCACTTTTGATACTATATCTATTCAGAGGGCAAATCTCAAAGGATTTGTCTTTATTATCTCTCATTCAAAAGATAATGATTAAGTATCGCTGTAAAAATCCTTATTATATATATATATATATATATATATATATATATATATATATATATATATATATATATATATATATGTATGTATATATATTTAAAAAAACATTTCATAAGATTAGAAAAGCTTTGGGTTTTAAATTTTGTGGGAAAATTTAATCAAAGATTTTTTTTAATTACGGTTACAGAAATAAAGTATAAGAAGAAAAATATGAGAAGAATGGATAATAAAATTGTATATCATTTAAAAATTATAAATAAATATATACAGGGTGAGTCATAAATATCGAAGCAATAGGCTATCAATATTACCCTTAGACCCATATTACCAATTGCAAAAATTCATAAAGAAAGGTGAATTTTTTGATATGATATATTGCGACACCAAGGGGGGTCTAGTTAAAAAATACAAAAATAAAATTTTTATACGTCCCCCGTACTATAAAAATTCCAATTAGGAAAACTTTACTTATTCAGTCCTGAATAAAAGACAAAAGTTGCATCTTCATATCTTCAAAACTCGCAAAGTTATAGCCGTTTAAAACATTCATCAGGTTTTAAGGGATTAGACACAAATTGAAATGTGCGCAAATCAAAAAACAATGTTATTTTATATAGTACTTGGAAACGCGTAAAAAATCTGCTTTTTTGTGTTAGAATTTTGATTTTTTTTTCTTTTTTTGTGATGGCTAGCCAAGTAATTTGCTAAGAAAATCACATCCTAAAATTTCCCATACAATTTATAAAAGTTTCATGTGGTTAGTACTGGTTTAAATGGGTTAATTAAAAATCTTAATAACTCGTAACATTATTTATCAGATTTAATTTTTTTTCCGTTTAATTAAAAATGAAAACCTGAATTTACTTTTATTCCAGAGTTTTTTTTAATATTAATTAAAAAAACATATCTATTGAAAAAATAATATAACTTCATATTTTCAAAAATAAATATTTTTTAAATTTGCCGAAACAAAACTAATGTAAAAAAATAAAAATTGACGCGTTTCAAGTTCTTTTTTTTCCTTAAAAATTCTTAACATTTAATAATTTAAAGACAAGGAATTGTGGGGAAAAAAATTCCTTATGCAGAAAAACGAAGTGTAATGTTTAATTGTCCGTCAGTTATTTAAAAGAATGCTTTTTCTAAGATGCAGATTAAATCTTCTTTTTTTTTAATTTAGCTCTGAAAACTTCAAGCTTTTTATCGTCCTAGAGAGGCTGTTAAAAAAACTGCATTCTGGGCCCAAGCCGGGCCAAGACCGAGACGTCACTTTCTTCTGAAGACTCGACAGGACGGATCCAACGTACTTTTCATAAAGGAGGGGACTGCTTTCTTCTTTCTAGGTTTACACAGGACGAAATTTTCAATTAAATAAATAAATAAATAAATAAATAAAAACCCTTTAAAATTCATTTTTTTTAAGAATAGTACATTCAAAGGCTAAAAAAGTTAAATGCAATAAAACCAGTGAAAAAAATTTGTTTATGACGGAATTCTCTGTCTTAAACGGAAAATATGTTGATCCATGCAAAATAAATACAATGATACCTGAGGAAAAAATTAAACTCCAATTAAAACTCCTAGCGGGGGGAGGGAAAGCATCTGTCTATAACGTAATTTTTCTTTCCTATGTGATTCCGTCTTAAAAAGTTTTAATGTATAACTTTTTTCAAAGTTTCCAACGCATGGGATATGGATTAACGATATAAAAATCTAAGTGAAACATTCACATATTAATAGAGATTCATTGATAAAATATATATGTTACATATGTTACAAGCTTTGACGCTTCTCTAATAATAAAAAAGTATTTAATATAAAAAACGAAAAGCTATAAAAGGAATTTTTGGTCAGAATTCTTCCATACGAAACAATTTTTTCCCACACCGAAGTAAAAAACTATGTAGCAATTTTCGGCTGAACCGGGCTATGATTTAAACTATTTTCCGAGTTATGATTTTAAAATTTTTTCAGGTCGGGCCGAACTTCTTCCCCTGTGGATCGGTTTGGGACCAGACCTATATATTTCAATCCATGCAACCACCAGTGCAGATTACCAACATATTTTGAAAACAAGTTTAGATTTAATTCAGTAAGCTGCTTTGTTATGCCCTAATGAGAGGCACTGTATTAAATCGACTTTTAATAATGTGCAATTTACGAACGATAAAGGACGATCCCTCACTTGCTTTGAAAATTAGCAAAAAACTCTCCGTTTACAGGCACGGTAAAGTGGTGTAAGTCACGAATTTTGGAGAATTTCGTATTTTAATATCTCTGTCAGTTTTTTGGATATTTAGATGAATTTTTTTTTTGTTCAAATTAGGAATGGATGAGGAATAACTTCCTTACTGGGAATTTTGACTTACGGGGGCCGTATAAAAATTAATTTTCGTATTTTTCAAATAGATCCCCTATGGATTTGCAACTTATCTAATAAGAAATTTCACCCTTTTTTATGAATTTTCGCAATTGGAAGTATGGGTCTAGGAGCAATATTTAAGGAGATAGCCTATTGTTTTGATATTTATGACTCACCCTGTATATGTTGTACAGTCTGAAAAAATTACTTATTTCTTACAAATCATTGTAAAATTACTTTTACAAAAACATTATAAAATATCGTCAACTCTAAATATGCACAAATTGTAAAAACTATTTTAACCAGTAATTTTTTTTTACATAATTTGTTATGCTCTTTATATACAATACACAATAGTAACCGCAGAACATACTATTATCTTTACTACAGCTCAGCCAAATAATGTATACTTTTATAATCATATGTAAAATAAATTGCAAAAAAGCATAGCCGGAAAACATTTATCTCATCAAATATCTTTATACATGTTATACATGTATTACTTACCCATCATACGTAGTATAGGGTAAGTCTTGCAATCGTTTTGAAAATCAAAATTTTTTTGACCTATTTACACGTTTCATATACTAGAGATTACGAAAAACATATTTTTAGGAAAAAATTGCCGTCCGTCCGTTTGTCTGTCTGTCTGTCTGTCCGTCAGTCTGTCTATAAACGCTCTATCTCCCGAACAAATTGAGATAGAGACTTGAAATTTGATATGTACTTAGTATGTAAGGTACAAAGCCTATTTATTTTAAGTTATTATTATTAAGTATTATTATTATTAAGTATTTCCGGATAAAAAAAATAGTCTTCACATCACAAAACGTATCTCGCAAATTTTTAGATCAAGCGTTAATTTTAGTTGCTTGTAAAAACAATAAGACCTAAAAATGAAACAAATTAACTTGAAGCTGTTTTTTGCGATTTATATGACTCAAAACCCTTCTGCGCAGAGCACATGGGTGTCATTTACCAGATTATTTCATATTTATGCAAAATATTAGCATTTGGCGTTATTACCCCGCCTGGCGTTATTACACCAGACCTCCTTATAATAAATTAGGCTAAACATCACCATGTGCTAACTTTATAAAGCGACCATATGAGGAGGCTAGATTCAATCAATGTGAGGAAGGATTGACAAGATGATCAATTCGTACTTAATTAAGTGTTTTAGAAACATTCATTCTTCATTAAAATTGGGTGATAGAAAAAAATGTTTAAAATTGTCTAATGGAAGTAATGAAATACTGCAACAGAAGCAAAAATATATTTAAGGAAACTTAAATTAGAAAGTTGATAGGAACATATTTTAATTAAATAAAACCAATAATAAGTAAATAGAAATAATGCAAAGGACTTATGGTGATTGCTATGGTTACCACGTAAGGTTGGAAATATTTCACAGTTTAGAATGGCAATGCCTTGAGCGGTTACCATAGCGATCGCAGACGGTAATTTGTTTACGTTTTAATTAGTTGGTTGTTCTATAATAGATGGAGTCAGAATTTGCGCTCATAGCTCTGTAGAATAAAAATACAATTAAGTTAAACATCTGCGTGTTATTTTATGACCACCAATCGGGACATTTGGTGACCTCTGGACTGTAGAAAAATACCATGAGCAATTGGAAAGTGAGATTTTTGTAGATTGTTAAGAAGACTTTGTTCCATTGTGATTGAAGTAAATCATGCAAAATGATTATGGATATATTAGCTGCTAAACAGATAAGTACTTCTGAATCATTTTTCTGATATTTCTTCTATTATTTTACAGTAAAAATTTTAACTCGCGAATTTTATTTTGATTTAACTGCGCTTTTTCTATATTAATAATTATAAATCATGTCTAATGTCGATGCTGTTCAAATCCCCATATATAATAGATCGGATCCGGCGCTTTGGTTTGTAATGTGCGAAAGTACATTTGCTTTAGCTACCCCAAAAGCAATAACAGAATCTGTTACAAAATATAACTATATTGTGTCGCATCTTCCACCCGATATTGCATCAATTGTTCGTGACATATTAATGCAACCGGATGCTACCGATCCTTATGGTATCTTAAAAAAGGAATTAATTGCGCGTTCGGGAGAGTCATCTCAGCAAGAAATACGGCAACTATTGTCTGGAGAAGAACTAGGCAATCGGAAACCTTCAGATTTATTACGTAGCATGAAACGTCGCGCGGAATCCCTAAATGTTCCTGACAATTTAATGTTAGAGTTATTTTTGACGCGTTTACCAAATTCTGTTCAAACAATTTTAGCGGCTGTTTCTGATTTAACCCTTGAAAAGGCTGCGGAAATTTCGGATCGGATTTCGGAGGTTACTCCGTCCCCTCTTTCTGCATTTACCGTGTCCAGCGCGAATGAACAGTCAATAGAATATAAATTTATGAGAGAAATTGAAAAACTAAATAAGCGCATCGATCAAATTGCATTTTCACGTGGGCGATCACCATACCGTAGAAATTCGAGTAAACCTCGCGAGCGAAATAACAGTGTTAAGCGCGATTCATCTATTCGTTGGTACCATCGACGATTTGGATCAAAATGTAGAGAAGAAAAATGCGTAAAACCATGTTCTTGGTCGGGAAACGAAATAAGCAAAGAGTAGAGGCGACTTATTCTTTGCCTCAGCGGTCACGTCGCCTGTTCATTAAAGACCGGACAACAAATGTTTCTTTTCTGGTCGACACAGGGTCGGATGTGTCAATCCTTCCTGCCAATAATTTACAAAAACGGAACCCACCCGTACAAACGCTTTTGGCTGCTAATTCTTCAACTATAAATGTTTATGGTCAACAAACCCTTTCTCTACACTTTAACTTAAGGCGAAAGTTTAATTGGACTTTTCTAGTGGCAAATGTTAGTACACCAATATTGGGAGCAGATTTTCTCCATAATTTCGAATTGGTCCCAGATCTCCGTCATAAATGTCTAAGGGACTTAAAAACAAAATTTGAAACGACAGGCCACATGAAATGTGCATCCATTCATTCAGTAAAAACAATCACTATTGATAGCATATATAATGAACTTCTAAAAAAATTTCCATCTATACCAAAATTACCAGATCCTAATCAGCCTGTTAAACACAACACGATGCATTTTATTACAGCAAAAGGACCTCCAGTTGTGGCAAAACCTCGAAGGTTAGCTCCGGATCGCCTGAAAATCGCTAAAATGGAATTTCAAAATATGATACAACTAGGACATTTAAGACCTTCATGTAGCAATTATGCATCACCTTTGCACATGGTTCCAAAAAAAGGAACTGTGGAGTGGAGACCTGTAGGCGATTATCGTGCCTTGAATGCGCAAACTGTAAAAGACAGATATCCGATTCCGTGTATAGCTGATTTTACTGCTAATTTACGCAACACTAAAATTTTTAGTCACATTGACCTAATCAAAGCGTATCATCAAATACCAATCAATCCTGATGATATTCCTAAAACAGCGATATGCACACCTTTCGGATTATTCGAAAGCACACGCATGCAGTTTGGCTTATGCAACGCATCTGCCACATTTCAGAGATTCATCGACGAAATAATACGTGATTTACCTGGCGTCTATGCTTTTATTGATGATATACTTATTGCCTCTAAAAATGAAGAGGAGCATTATCATCATTTAAAAGCCTTATTTTCCAAATTAGAAGAATATGGTTTGTGCATAAATGTTTCCAAGTGCACATTTGGTAAACCTACCATCGATTTCTTAGGATTTCGAATATCTGAACACGGTATTCAGCCACTTCCTGATAAAGTTAAATGCATAATTGATTTTCCACAGCCCACAACTTTATCTCAACTTCGACGATTTTTGGGAATGTTTAATTTTTATAGATCTTTTATATATAAAGCTGCACACATACTTGCGCCTTTAGTGCAATTATTAGAAGGCCATCCAAACAAAAAGAAATTTCGTTCCCGTGTTCCGAAAACTTCCGAACCGATTAATTGGAACGAAAATGCTGAAAAGGCTTTCACAGATGCCAAAAATGCCATAGCTCAAGCAGCTCTTTTACGGCATCCCATTCCAGGTGCTGAGTTAAGTATATGGGTTGACGCTTCAGATGTCGCGATCGGCGGCACTCTTATGCAATTTTTTAAGGAACATTATGAACCTTTAGCATTTCTTTCCATGAAATTAAACAAGAGTCAGCGGAATTGGTCAACTTATGACCGGGAATTATTTTCTATATATTCAGCAATAAAGAAATTTCGGCATATGTTAGAGGGGAGAAATTTTAAAATTTATACTGATCAGAAACCGTTAATTTATGCATTTAAACAAAATCCCCATAAATGCTCGCCTCGGCAATTACGCCATTTAGATTTTATTTCCCAATATTCCACTGACATTAGACATGTACCAGGTTCCAAAAACACTGTAGCAGATTGTCTCTCAAGAATTGAAATTGATTCTATTTCAAAATCTCCAATCTTAAATTTTGATGATTTTGCAGAAGCTCAGAAAGATGATTCAGAGCTACAAAACCTGCTGCATAGTTCATCGCTAAAATTGGAACTAAAACCTTGCCTCATTTCTGATCGTAACCTACTATGTGATACTTCCACAGGTACGCCTCGACCCTTAGTTCCTAGCTCCTTTCGTCGACTGATATACGAACATTTGCACAACCTATCTCATCCTGGCATAGCAACCACCACAAAGTTAATTTGTTCCAGATACGTATGGCCAAATATGAAACGAGACATCAAAAACTGGGTTCGTTGCTGTGAGTCGTGTCAAAGATCCAAAATACAAAGGCACACCAAAGCACCTCTTGGCACGTTCTCTCTTCCTGATGCACGTTTTTCCCAGATTCACATAGATATTGTGGGTCCCTTGCCTCCATCTGACGGTTTCAGCTATCTTTTAACGATTATTGACCGATTTACCAGATGGCCAGAAGCTATACCCATATCTGATACACTAGCCAAAACAATTTGCAATGCCATATTCAAGGACTGGATTTCAAGATTTGGTTGTCCTTCACTCATAACCACGGATCAAGGTCCCCAAATGCGATCAGCGATTTTTGATGAATTTACGAAAATGTTGGGAACAAAGAAGATCCGAACCACCGCTTATCATCTTATATCCAATGGCATTATCGAAAGATTTCATCGACATTTAAAGTCATCCATCAAAGCTCACGAAACCAATAGATGGACTGAAGTATTGCCGATAGTTTTACTAGGCATTCGCACAGCAGTGAAGGAAGATATACAAGCTTCTTGCGCTGAACTTGTTTTCGGCACTACGTTGAGACTGCCCTGTGACATGCTGGATGAATTTATAATCCAACCATGCAACGAGAACTTCGTCACTCAACTAAGAAACACCATGCGGCAGTTAAATCCAGTTACTACATCAGCTCACTGCCACCAGAAGTTCTATACACACCCTTCCTTGACATCTTGTTCACACATCTTTCTAAGAGTGGACCATGTACAACCTCCATTGTGTCAACCATATACTGGTCCTCACAAAGTTCTAAGTAGAACTGGAAAAACCATAACAATCGAACTCAATGGTCGTAAGTCCACGGTATCAATAGATCGTGTGAAGCCAGCTCATTTGATTCCTCAATCAGACTTGTTGACGAAAGCTGTTCCAGAGAATTCTAATTTAAAACTCTCTATTAAATCGGACAGCAATCCTGACCAAACAAAAACTGTCACACGTTCGGGCAGACATGTCCATTTTCCTAAAAAACTGGCATCTTACATTACTTCCTGAAATTATTGTTAAAACTGTTCATTTTTGCATATCTATATATTATTTCTATATTTTGTTATATTTCTTATTTTTGTTGCATTTCAAATTTATTTCAAGGTATATATCTTTGTAATTTTTTTTCAACCAGCGTGAATTCTGACCTAAAAAAAAAAAAAAAAAAAAAAAAAAAACTTAAAAATAATTATAAATTATATCGTTTCTTCGGTACCCTTCGTCACTGGGGGGATACTCTATGGTGATTGCTATGGTTACCACGTAAGGTTGGAAATATTTCACAGTTTAGAATGGCAATGCCTTGAGCAGTTACCATAGCGATCGCAGACGGTAATTTGTTTACGTTTTAATTAGTTGGTTGTTCTATAATAGATGGAGTCAGAATTTGCGCTCATAGCTCTGTAGAATAAAAATACAATTAAGTTAAACATCTGCGTGTTATTTTATGACCACCAATCGGGACAGACTAGAATATATGAAAGCAGCATCCTTAAGAATTATTGAAAGATTATGCGCGAAAATGTTTGAAATTGGCTAAAGGAATTAATGAAAACTGCAACAGAAACAAGAAAAAAATTAATGAAACATAAATTAGAAAGTCGACAGTTACATATTTTTAATTAAATAAAACCCACACTAAGTAAATAGAAGTAATGCAAAAGACTAGAATGTTTGAAATCAGCATCCTTAAGAATTATTAAGGGTTCATGCTTCTCGCTAAAAGAACATAACAATGGAGAAAATATGGATGTATATAGACAAATGTATGCAGAAATTTCACCAAGACGAATGCAATGAGATGAATTCAAACTATGATGTAATTACTGTTGCTAGGTCAAGTGTAAAAAAAAATGGGGGTTTAAAAAATACTTTTTCTCCTGCGCTTTGAATTACGTCTAAACAAGTTCTTTACACATCATATTTACCTAAATATTTTAAAATAATAACCAAACCGTTGTTGTATAAAGTTATTGTGCCTTTTTTAAAACTGATTTTATTTTTTTTTTCAACAAACATTTTAATATAAAATAAAGTGTGTCAAGCCTTTCGTAAATCAATAGCCTTGACCCATTATTCTCTCATGATTAAAATCAATAATTTCTCTACTTTCTTATGTCTTACACTTATGCCGCAATTTTACTTGGATAAATGATTTTATAACGATTAAAATAACACGTGAAAATTTATTCTGAATTCAGTAAAAAAGTAAAAAATCATTTTGTAAAAAAAAAGTAAACCCTCCCTTGTCTCCCCAAATATTTTATTATGATATATGTTTCGATGTTATCAAAAATTCTATTGTATCTTTTTAAAATTGTATAAAGCTTTTTCATATTTCTTTGCGATTTAATTTGTTTAACATTATTTTACCTTTTCTAAATAATAAACATAATGGTCCGTATTTTCATAAAATATGAATGAGTTGGAATTGTACTACATAATTAAAATATGAGTAAAACTATTACTACCAAAACCAACACACAAGACGAATCAAAACCTTCAGAATCAAATTGGACAAACCTGGCTAGCAGTGAGTTCGAGGAAATATAATTTCCAAACTTCTTGCGGATTTTCAAAACTATTCTTAGGTACTAAACTATTCTAACTAGGTCAGTTCTTCCAGTGACAGAAGACATAGTTTCTTCATCTACAATATGGTGACTATCCCTTCAGGTTGTGCTTACTATTAATAGCGCATATGTTTTCACTCAGTATTATTCCATCTTATAATTTTCCTACTATTCACATACAGTAATGACAGTGTATGCCTGCATTTCTTTTTGTGATTTAAATTATGCTTTAACATTTAGTAATAATTATAATAATAATAATAGTTTGCTTAAATATCTTTACAATGTTGGCAATTCTTTTATTTCAAAAATATATTTCATACTTTGAACTAAAAATATTGCTTAAACTTCTGAAGGAATCACGCGTGATAACCCCACTAAAAATAATCTTAAAATTACCTGAACAAATCGCCACTTTCTACAGAAAGTCTACAGAAATTTGAAGAAAATTTGCAGGCTTAGCTTTATCTTATCAGAATATTTTAAGATATTCTTTAAAATATCTGCATAATGAGCCAAATACCTTCGGATTTCCCACAGATTTTGGGCCAAAAAGCTATAGATTTTCTTCAGATTTTTTTAGTGGGGAAAATGCGAGTTGTAATGTCTCTTAAATTTTGTAGCAAAGCAATATTTTCTAATTGTGTCTTAAAATTCTCCCCTGATCTATTTTCAATTGAAATGAAAATGAATTGAAAATGAAAACAAATGAATTTGAATGGTACGCAAAATAACTACTGTCATTAGATTTCACATAATGACAAATTCGTTAGTAATCTATTCGTTAATAAGCCAGAATTAAAATTGTTAACATAAAAGTAGTTTTTCTCTCAAAATTGAAAAAAAAAACTGCACTCGAAAGAATTTAGTTGACATTGTTAGGATGTGGCTCAGCTGCTTTAGCTACTCCTGAACTGGCATTTGGATTAACCAAGTTAAATTCAACGATATGTTGAACTGGTTCTATCACTTTAATAGTATAAAAATTAATAAAATATACTTTACACACGCTAAATGATATGATTTAAGATACGTTGGCACTCTAAAGTTGTGTTTCGAGAAACTATGATAGAGTCCTCTCAGATTTTCAACGCCTTACTTATGTTTCACTTAAGATTTTTTGTTTCAAATATAAAAAAAACAACATTTTTTATGCGAAAATTTATTTATATTCTTTCGAAGAAATAAAATAACATATCTTGTTATAATCCATTTCCGAATGATACATTGCTTGACATTTTCAATTAGTTAAATGGTCAATACATTGAGACAAAAAAGTTAATTACTCTTTTCATCGTTATGCATGTATTTTATAATTGTAAATGTAATTTATCCTTAGTAGTATATTTCATTATTATTTACATATATTTTTTTTTATCTTGGTACATATTGTAAAACTGTTTTTAGCTTTATATCTACTATAGAAAAAATTGTGCAGAATTTTTCTTTTCGTAAGAACTAACTTTTGCTAAAGCGTAAGTAGATATTTGAAAACTTCTGTTAATTTCTGTATCATGTTGTGGAGTCAAACCGCACGGCATAGAAATAATAAAATATTTTTCGCATCGTAGAAAATCTACTTATCGGAATAGGTTCTAATTTTAGATACCTTCCTTTAATTCTTTTATTATTAAATTTTAGTTAAAAATTGTATACGCTACAATTCAGACTTCTGTTAAAAATATTTTTCAAACTATAAACATTCTTAAAGTATTAAAAAATGTATTTAAAAAAAATTCAAATATGCTAAAGTAAAAAAAAAACTGTAAAACACTGTTAATTAAAATTGATTTCTATGTGCCTAAAAAGTGCAAATAAAAAATTACTGATCACTCTGCAGGGTAGTTTTAGAGATAAAATTTGCAAAATATTAGCTGCAAAAAACTCCGACTCAAAAATGTTACCCGAATTGCAATTTTATTTGTAATAATTCAAAGTGAGGCTAAAAGTTGTTTCCTTAACATAGTTTTCCAATTCTTTTTAGGTGTGTTTGTAATTATGTAAATACGTGGCACCTATTATTGTCGTTCAGTCCGTCTGTCTGTCCGTCCGGATAAAACAACGCAAAAACTACCCAACCGAATTGTTTGAAATTTAAAATATATTATTATTACACAATTTTGTCGAGGCATTTCAAATTTTAAGAATATCGGATGCATAGATCAATTACAGGGACAATCAAAAGGATTCCGTTACATTACGGTCAATGGGGAAAAAAGTTTCAAATGCATTTTAACCGTTTGAAAATTTTAAATACATAATTATTACATAATTTTGTCGAGTTATTTCTAATTTTATCAAAATCTGATGCATAGTTAAATTACAGGGACAATCAAAAATATTCCGTTATATTACGGTTAATGGGGAAAATTTTTTTCAAATGCATTTTAATGGTGTTACACTCATTCGAACGTAATAAAATTGATATGCATCTATAAAGTAGATGGTAAAATATACATTTTGCATAATCTGTGGTGCAAAGAATATTTGTTATTGATTCACAAGGCCACACAAAAGTATTCCATTGCATAATGGTATAGGGAGAGCATTGTTTGGTGCGCATTTTAATTGTAATTATTTACAGTTTTGTGAAATTGATATATGCGAATGACATTTTTAAAACTTCGTTATCGTACGAATGCACTTCATTTGCTACTCTTCACGTGCAATTTCCAACTTATTTTTTATCGTCTAGTTTCATTGATAGATTTAGAACGACAACTCACAGTTTCTAGACATTTACGTCATTAAAATCCGAAGGTCTTTGGGTGTATTTTGACACAGTTAGCTTTGGTTATCATGCATTGTTTACTTCTGCCAGTCCTAGTATTTGATATATATTTTGCGTCTAGAATTGAATTGGGTTTCAGAAATATCGAAATAGCTGTTTGTTTTCTTTTTATTTGCCACTGGAAGGTCTTATTATGCTGATTTGTCCCATTTTTGTACAAAGAAACAAATTCTCCAAACACTTTATTATATTTATTTGTTACACAATTTTTCATACTAATTTGTTATACAAATTTTGTGAATCAAATAGATGAAATTTAAACGGTACTTTTGACTTACCTTACGTTTGTCGAACATATACACAACTGATGGAAAATATGTCCACATCGACATTTCTGTACACATCGACTAACAGATTAGATATTTAAATCATTTTAATATTTTCGGTACCGGCTATACACACACACACAATAGTGATTCAAAAATAAAGCCTACATTTTCGTAACAGGAAATCCAGTGTTCGAATACCGCTGATTTCAATCTGTCCTTGTTTAATCTGAAACCACGATATCTTATAAAATAATGCACATTTTGAACTCTAATTCTTTTTTTTTTTACTAAATCTGATTTTAGAATATTTTTAAATATGGCAATCTAATTGATAATATTCCAATGGAAGTATATCATTCATCATTAAATTTGAGTTAAAAAGTTCACGTACGTAAAAAAAGAAAAAAAAATGGGCACATTATTTTTAATGCAGGTAACTTTCATATTTCTTCTTGACTGAGATGAATAATTAATAAGAAATTTTAAGATGTCAGTTAGAAAAAGGTAAAATGCATCTGACAGGAGTAGGAAACTCCAGCTAAGAGTTTACTTCAAGTGGCAGTTATTTAGCAGTGAAAAAATTATGGCTAGCTTTATATATAATTCAAAATGCTTCAAAACTGAACCATGAAATATTAATGATAAATTATGTTGCAGGCGTTTTAAAAGAAAAACCTATTAATTATTCAGAAAACATAAACTTCAATTAAAGAAAATCATATGAAATTGCGAAAATTAAATAATATTTCCATTGGAACTATAAAATATATTTAAAGTAAAATCTATCATACTGTGACTGTAAAAGTTTGTTGTATATTCGGTCTATATTTTATTTAAATTTAACAAATCTGTCGCAGATAATTTCATGCATATATAAAATCATAGATGCCAACACTTGTTAACCCTTTGTACTCGATAGGGGATTTTCAGTCACCACTACTGTTGTCAAATGTGTTCGTAAATCGGGAGGCCAAAGGCCTTGGACACCACTAACATCTTACAGTTTATTTTTCCATCTTTTATCACACATTATTCGGCCATTAGATAAGAAAAAAAATAGTTTAAAATATCGGTGTCCAAAGCATTTGGATCAAGCATTTATACGGGAAACTGGCGCTCAGTACAAATCATCTCTGGAGTGGATATGATTAGTTACTCCAGAATCTGGTACAACCGAAACATATTTCAATACATAATGAGTTAATCTTTTTTATTTATTTTTTTCTTTTTAGAGAATTTTTGTAATTCAAGATTGTTGTACATTGTCTGTTTTCATGGACTTCGAATTATCCAAGTCATTCCTTTTTACCTACCCATCATACGTAGTACAGGGTAAGTCTTGCAATCGTTTTGAAAATCGAAATTTTTTTTTGACGGATTTACACATTTTAGATACTAGAGATTCCGAAAAACCCATCTTTAGAAAAAAAAAATTGCCAGCCGTCCGTCTGTCTGTCTGTCTGTCTATAACCGCTCTATCTCCCGAAGAAATTGGAGATGAAATTTTGATTGTACTTAGTATGTAAGAATATGACGAAGCCAATTTAATATCATTAATCTCGATTATCCGAAACTATTTTTTTCGGACTCTCGAATAATTCGTTCTGATGAAAGATATATAAAAATGTTCGAATTTTTTAATTTTAAGAAATGGACGCAAAAGACAATAAAATAACACAAATTTTGCATAAAAAACGAAGTCTATAGGATTATTAGTTACCGTGATATATGTAATCATGTTTTCCGAATTCTTCGATTTTTCGTAACCCTGTATTTCATTCAAATTTCAATTCACAGATATATTTTAATTGGAAATGAGACGCTTAATCAAACGCAGAAAATTTTTAGATGATATGATTATTATTTTTTGAGTAATAAGGATGTTTCTTTTACACAATCCGGTATTACTTGAGTATTTTGGCGTTTTATATAATTTGTCGAAATTGGCTCATCAACAATTCAATAATAGAGCATTATTATGTATAACAAATTATTTAACTATGGTTGTAAATTTTATTTTGGAATTGCCATAGATAGTTTACACTCGTTTTATTTTCATGTTTTATATTGTGATGGGTAAGTATTACGGTGCCCCCCCCCCCCCAACGACTAGTTTAGTACTGATTAAGCGATTGAAAAAAAATAGCAAAACTACGTACAGGCAACAGTGATTCCGTTCTTCCATTTTTCTGCTCAACAAATGTCTGACAGTTTAGAGCATCTAATAAAATAATCCCTAATTTTATTCTGTAGATTGCAATTTGCACATTTCAAACAAAGTCGGAAAAATGGCGGCTGGCTGCGATGCACGTTTTTCATTTAATGATATATAGTAATAACGCAACAAATAATTTTCTTATTTGCCACAGCCAATTAAATTTGTGCTTGTGAATGAAAATTAATTTAAAGTTTCAGGATAAATTAGTTTAAATTCAGGCTTATGGGATCTAATATGCATATTTGTTTTTTTTTAATTATTATATTTACACAAAGCAAATAAAAATGTATTGAAATTAAGCATAGGTGCGCACTGGGCCACGCTGCAACGAAATCACTTAAAAGAAAGGAGCAGGAAAAATAAACTGTGCCCGAAGACTATTGTATTATCTAAATTTCCTATGATCGATCGCTGATGGTTTAATATAATTTGAATAACACTTATATGGATATAACACAGATGGCATGTAAAAGTACAAAATATTCAAAAGAGAGTAGAATATTCAACTAAGCCTTGATATGAGTAAAAGAATTTAATCTGAACACTGGATGACAGAAAAAATGTTAATGTGATAAATTGAATTCAAAAAATTATCAATACGTTTATTTAAAAAATGTAAATAATCATGGTTTATCTAGAATTTATCTATTATCCCGTGACTCATAAAACAATTCGCCTATAGTGTCTCGAAGTTATCAATGAAAATGAATGTAACACCATAAAAAAACCTCTATTAAACCCCTTCGTGGAAGGTAAGATATGTATTTCCCAGTTAACTTAACCCCTTGAAGGGCACCGGTATATGTTATATACCACTTAATTTTAATTCCCAAATGCCGCATTGACACCAAAATTTAAGAATCAACTTTTGTTTCATATGATATACTCGAAGAAAAGCTTTTACTTTGTTTCATATAAAATTGTTTATAAATACCGGTGTCAATCAATCATTTTAACATTTTAGTAGCAGAAGTGATTTGCCCCTCAAGGGGTTAAATTATCACATGCAACAATAAGACAAGATATTTTAAGCAGAACTTTACATTTATAATACATATGAAGAAAAATCGTTTACTTATTATTAACCCAGTTTGTTTGTAAAACCGGGTCTCATTCAATAATTTTAACTAAAGTATTTTGCCCACGAAAGGGTTAGGAAGTAATAATATGTTTTATTTACAAAATAAGAAAACATCTTGGAAGAAGTTAATTAAATCAGTTCAATTGTTTGCATTGGTTTCAATAAAAAATAGAAAATTTAAGATTTTTCTTTAATATGCAACGTCTTTAACAAAATATTTATTTAATAAATATTTAAAGACAGTTTCAAAAGCTAAATAAACAATAAAAAACTTTAAATAGGATAAAATTTAAACTAAAAAAGGAGATTTTATTTAATACGTATATTTAGAAAATGAAATCTTTTATTTTATAAATAAAAGTAATGTAACATTTAATTAATATTTTCTTAAAAACTCATTAAACATTTACTTTGCAAAATAGTATTTTTAAAATATTCTGTCGACAAGAAATAATAATAGAAACAAAAAAAAAATAATAATAAACTTTAATATTTAAATAAAAGATTATATGTCAGGTCTCTTAATCTGCCTTGTAAATCTTATTGATAATATCCCACATAGCATGCATGTTCACAGTGACGTCACAGTGACGTCACTGTGAGTCACTGTGGTCACGTCACATCTGTGACCAAAATGCCACTCCTCAGTGACGTCACATTGTGACTGAAATGTGACGTCATATCTGTGACCAAAATGCCACCCCTCAGTGACGTCACATTGTGACTGAAATGTGACGTCACATCTGTGACCAAAATGCCACCTCTCAGTGACGTCACATTGTGACTCAGATGTGACTTTCTTAGAAAACTTTAGAAAATTACAAAAATTCTCCAAACCATGTTATTTACTGGTAAAAAAACGTGTTTTCTGGCATTGCAGAAGAATATTGTGCAATCGCTCTTATGTCACACATTACATGCACTGCATGTAACATGTACGTCATATCACATATATGAGATAAACCTCCCATCATATGAAACTAAGCACCCAGCAATGAACCTATCAGTGAAACTTCCATTTAAGGAAATTTCTCGTTACACTTAAATGCTTCGTTATGAAAAAAATATCGTTGAATAGAAATCCACGAAAATTCATGAAATTTGTATAGTAAACTACAAATAAAAATGGAAATATTATAAAACTGTGTTTTAATTTGGATAGTACTTTTTGTTATGCAATATAGCCACATAAAAAAAATCATTAGTATAATATCTAAAAAACCGCGTAATAAAGGAAGGGAAACAAAAACTGAATCGCAGCGTTCTAATTCTCGTTTTCTCTTGTATTTCAAATCGAAAAATTAAAAAAAAAAAATTCGAATATTACTTTGTGTGCGATCTCTTATGAAAGATACACTCATAAAAACTTTCGCATCTTTTTTAAGTATTCAGAGAATGGACCTATAATATTTTCGCGGAACTAGAATCCCTTTCTTAGCATATCGAAAAATTTTCGCATTTTTTCCTTTTTATTTAAAAGATAAAATAAATACATAATTTCAATTCGTACAATCCGCGGAAATATATTCACCAATCAATCTTAACAGCAATCTATCCTTTTGAATATTGTGCATGCACGGAAGTGCAACAAATTTTGCTAAGAAGAATTTTTTTTTAATATGAATATTAATTTAAATGTTAATTGCGTTCTAAAAGAAGGTTCAACAGAAAATTAAAAAAGTAGATAATTTCATTAAATATGCGCTTCGTTAAATGAAAGTTCCACTGTATTTTGAAACTAATTGAAAGTAAAATAGAAATGCGTGAAAAAAAAATTTAACTCAAAATTTTAATTAGGGATACCCTCATAAAACTAATGCGCATGCGCATTCAACTTATAAATCTTCGAAGCTCAAACAACCAATAATAACAAAAAATCACCTGCTTAAAAAATATCGTTTGGCAACAACCAGAATAGTTGACACTAGTGTATTTATTCTTTAGAATATTAGGCCAGCTGCTCTAGTAACTTTGTTATGATGTTATGCGTGTATATTTAGTACGTAAGTTGAAAATTTTTAAAAAGTTATGCAGAAATGCGATCAGTTGACATTTTATTTAAAATGCCGGTCCGAAAAAATACATTGTCAGTGGCGTTTCGTTAATATGAGCGCGCCAGTGTCAATGTACTTCATTCGGACATTCCGACTTCGAAATTATCTTCGCTATTTGGATTATGAAACTTGAATTAGAGGATAATGCCGTTAAGAAAGAGGTAAGAAAATGTTATTTTTCCTGCTTTTTTTATAATGATTTCTGTGAATTTCGTAAAAAACATGTTATAAAAGGAATAAGTATCATATTAATTTAACTTTTTTGAATCCACTTACCTTAGTAAATTCAATAAATTTAACATTTATTTTGTTGAAATACGGAACAGCATGTCAACGATTTGAAAATAGTTAATAACATTATTTTTAAAATGCACTTTAATGACATTTTTTTAATTACATGGTTAAAATCAAATATTAATAAATTTAAAAATGTATGCATAATCAAAAGTTAACGTTATAATTAATATATAAAGGAGTTTGGGGTTGTTTAACTGTTGAAAATAGTGATAAATATATTAATTTATGCACTAATATTGCAAAAACAAATTTTTTAAAACTTTTTTATTACCTTTCTGAATTTCTCATAATCCCAAAAATTTGATAACTGTAATTCCATGACATTTATTATTTTAAACCATGTATCTAAAATAATTAAGATATTGATTTTGTGATAATAACAATTATTGATTTTAAAAAATGAGTAATTATCGCATTATTTTATTAATTTTTGATATCTTAATTGTTAAATGGTGCTGAAAATAACAATTTTGTTCCATTAGTATGTGTTCATTAAATCCTGGTTCTAAATAGTCATAAAAACAATTACATGTACTTTTTTGTGGGATGTACATTACTGAAATTTTTAGTGTTTGATGTATTTCTATTATTTTCAATAAAATTTTGTCTAATATTGGGAAGTGAGACTGAGAATACTTAAATACTATTAATAGATTCATCTAATACGAAAAAAAAAATGAAATCTAATAATTATAACTATTAATAAGGAAACTTTTTAAAAATAAATTCCATAAGGATGACCTTTACCGGCACATCTACACTATATGACATATACAATATATATATATGAGTTTAACTACGAATTTAAACCTTGGTGTAATCATACATGCGCACAGGCCACTATAGTAAGGAAATAACTAAGCGTAATACTAGAACTAATTGCCTCATCTTCATTAGTACTCGATTTTTAAATAAAATCTGTATATTACAAATATTGCGCATAAACTTCACGTAGTTTTATCAAAAGATAATTCTATATTATATTTAACAGAATGATTTTAATTGGTAAATTAATCAAACGAATATTAATTTTCCAAAATGAGTAAAAAAATGTTTAGATTAGGATTCGAACTAGAGACCCTCGATGTATGCTGCCAATGCTCTTCCAACAGAGCAACTTAGCACGCACAATTCACCCGGAGAAATATCATTATATACTCATACGAATAGTATGCATTTATCATACGAGTAGTTTGAAAAAAAATTAAAGTATTATTACATAGGGTTATATATAATAATGATAAGTATGCGTTCGTATTCACTGTGTGAATTGTGTGCGTCAGATTCTTCCAGGATAGTTCAGTCGACAAAGTATTGACAATTTGCGCGAAAGACTGCTTAGTTCGAATCCTGACCTGGACACTTTTTCAATCAGTTGGAAAATTACAACAAAAGATAATTAAAAGATATAGGGTACAACAAAAGATAATTAAAAGCTCCAGTTTTGGCAACTGCACAAGTTTTGGCCACATTGGAATGATTTACCCTCTATTTAGGCTGTAAATTGATTTTAACAAATTATATGCATTCTTACTCCTTAATCTAACACTCTTTTATTATTTTCAATCCCATTTGTTTATTTTTTGATAAAAAATGACTTAAAAAAAAAAAAAAAAAAAAAAAAAAAAAAAAAAAAAAAGGTGTAAAACTATAGTGTGCACTCACATATATTAAGGTTTTTGCTTAGGTAACAAGTTTTCACAATCTTTCAATATTAGGGATTTATCGAACTTTATTTGTTCTGAAACAGATTGCTATGAAGCTTTATGAAGTAGGCTTTCTCTCTGTTGCAATTTCATATTTAAATTAATTATTTTTACAGCTTAAAGTAGGGGTGGCCAAAACTACTTGCTTTACGTGCTAGTACGTGCTTTAAATTTGCTATGTGTACCAGTTATGGCCATTGTGTGGCCAAAAATGGCACAACAATATGCTCCACTTTTGGCCACAAGAGTAATTATAGTGAAAATTTCAGCAATATATTTAGAAATGTTTTATGACTTATAAATTTAAAAGTTCAATAAAATTACAGCATGATTTAGTGGTTTCTTGTATTTTTTCAAAACAAAATGAGGAAGTTGCATAACTTTTGCAAAATTTCAAGCACATGAATTTAGAAATAACAAATAATGTGAAAATCTTTATACTATAAATAGGATTCATTTTAACAAGTTTAAAAAAGACAATTCTGTACTCTTAAAAATGGTCTAGATTAAACACTGTTATAAGATAGGAAGTAAAATTATGGCTTTTCAAAATTCATTGTCAGCTTTTCAAGATGGTTAAGTTTTGTAGTATCTCGTTCTACCTTGCAACACAAGTTTACAGAATAGAGACCAGTTTTTACTATTTTTGAATCTCAAGTAATAGGGTTATGCTATTTATGATGGCCAATTATCTATATGAGAGATATGGGCCAAAAAAGAAGGGAGATGCCCTCTGTGAAGGTCTTTCTAAGATCCTAGCCAATATTTACACAAGGAAATCTAAGGTTTGAAGAAAACTAACTCCAAATGATTAGGCTGACAGGCAGCTAAGTACGAGGAATTAAAGTTTAAAATCAGTTGAAAAAAATGGATTTTAGAGATTGTCAAAATACTATTTCATGTAAAAGTGGAATAATTTCAAGATTCTAGTCATATAACTGTAAATATTGGTATAGTATAACATATGATATATATAAATGAAAATATGCAAAATGTTAAAATAAGCTTTTTATGTCCTATAAGTCTTTTTTATGAATTAAATATATTTTTTGTTTTTAAATTTAAATGTTCAGTTAAAATCAGCTTAAGTATATTTTATTCGATGTTTTTATGATTTCATTTTAAAAAATGCAAATTTTTTTATACAGCAAACAAATATCTGTGTGGTAAAACAGATTTTGCACAAAAATGCTTTATTTTTACTTATTATCAGTTAAAATGTTTGCAAAATTACAAGATATTAGGGCGGCCAAAACTGGTGCAGGGGTGGCCAAAACTGGTGCAAATTGAAAGAAATTACTTAACGAGTTATTACTCACAATCTAAAATATTTGATAGAAAGTTATTATAATTAACAGAAAGACAACTAAATTTACTAAAGAATACTGTTATTGCGATTTAATATGCTTTATTCAGTCTAAAACTATAAAATTTCCATTTCAACTTTTCTCTTAATGTGGCCAACACTGGAGCATCCACCCTATATATTTATAGACATCAGGATTATTGGTCAGAAATATTGGCAAGCTGTACAGTTTTAGATATGTGCTGAAATTTGTGGATATTAAAGCGAGTAAAAGTTTTTTTTAAAAAAGTTCAAAAAGATTAAACAGTTTGAACAGCATATTACAAAATGTGTGTCAGTTATAAATAAAATTGAAGCTATGCAATTTTCAGCATGTGGGGGAAAATATATAAATATTTTTGAAAGGCAATATTTTTCAAATTTTAAAAACAACACCAGAGTTGTAAGGCATGTGAGGTAAATCGAATTTTTAACTTTAATTTAGAAGAAAGTCTCCTTACTGCAGGTAACTATTTTATATATTATACAGTATTTGTTCATAAATTGTCAATATATGATTTTAGGACTCAAACCCTATTTTAACAGAACATGGCGTGGAGTTATAGCTTCAGCAGATCCTGTTTCTTTTAAATTGTTAGAGAATCGTTAAGAAAAGTTAAATCGTCACAGAATCATCACAGTGTTAACGAAAGTTTTGTCACAAACGATCTGCATCGTGAGTCTAAAATAATGGGACAAACTTTAAGGGAGGTGGTAGAGCTCATTATAATAAATAATTATGGCATAGAAATGTATGACTGGAAGTGACGCGTTAAAACGCCACACTAGTCACTGTAAAAGACACGGTTTATAATGTTAAGTGTATGGGAGCGCTATTTTCAAATATCTCGCTAAAATTTTAATATTTTCGCATATTTTTTTTCCATAGGATAGCTGAGGACGACCTGCAACTGGGCTGGTTTTTACTTTTTTGATTTTGGTTACAGATTAAGAGCCCACAATAATTCAGAACCAGTTTAAACCGGTTCTAAAACTGAAACTATTGTAATATAAAAAAAAATATAACCAAAATCGAAAAAGTAAAAATTAGCCTAGTTGTGGATCGTCCTCAGCTATCCTATGGAAAAAATATCATGTAAAATATTGAAATTTGAGCAAGATATTTGAAAACAACCCCCCCCCCCCCCATAGACATAACATTACCATCCGGGTCTTTTTTGGTGACTAGTGTAGCGTCTTGACGGGTCACTTCCGGTCATATATTTCTGTGCCATCATTATTTGCTATAGTGAGTCCTACCGCCGCCCCCTCAAAGTTTGTTCCATGATTTTGGACTCACCCTGTATTTCACAATTTGGTCACAATGTGACTTGAAAGCATTGTCACTTTCGTCACAATTACGTCACAATGTTAATGACAAAATCGTCACAAATGACACACTTTTCACAAATTGGTCACATTGCGACGTCACAATGTGGTCACAATGTGACGTCACAAACAAGCTCTAAAACGGCCATAACGACTTCACATTTTAGTCACAGTGACTTCACATCGACGTCACGTGACGTCACATCGACGGTCACAAAGTCACAATGTGACTTCACAACGACGTCACCGTGACGTCACCATGTCTTACGGGATATTACATTACTGAAAATAGAATAAAAAACGTGAGTAATAAAATTATTTTTTATTTTTCTTTAAAAAAGAAAGTATTTTTTTCTCCATACATATTATTTCTACTTTCATGCGATTTAGTGATTACTACTTAATTTAATGTTAAATCAATATTTAATTAAGAAAAAGTATTGTAATGAGTTGAAAAGACATTTACGTCTGTCCATTAACGAAGTTTTTTGAAATATGTTAAAAAGATTGTTAATTCCTTTTTATTCTTATCTACATTAATTTTGAATTTTCATTTTTTTTTTTTTTTTTTTTTTTTTTTACTGCATTGTATTTTATGTAGTCAAACTTTCTTCGCGCATAATTTTTAATTATTTTAAGTTATAAATTTAAAAGATTAATCCTCTAATTAAAAAAATATTCTAAATATGAAGTTCAAAATTCATTTTTTAGTAAAATGTTACATCTAGAATAAATAATAATTAGATTTTGAAAAACCATATATTTAGAATTTATCTTTCATTACTTTGCATGCATTTGTATAAAAAAGGGAAATAAAAAGGATTCAAAACCAAATTTTCGAAATCGTACGACAATTTTTTAAAGAGCCTTATAATGCTTTGCGTTATAGCTTTACAACTGAATACATAAATTTATGTCTACTATCATTTATTTAATGTAAAACTTTGTTATATTTCAAGACTTTATGCCTCTTTTTATAAAAGTTTAAATCTTGATATTGATCCTTTAGACACAATATTGAAATAGTCATATTTTTAAGTAATTGTTCACCACAGTTTTCCCCAAAGTTATCAGCGCACGCTGTAAGAAAAGAACTAAAAGAAAGCTGTGATAAAGCTGTAAGAAAACGTTTCCTGAGATAAATAGGATAAAACATTTATCTCTGCAAGACAGTGTTTTTATTTTTATTTTCATTGATTTTTGTATGGATTTTTAGATTATTAAAGTGAAATTTGAAGTTGAAAAAGCTTTCGTCATTATTTGTTTCCTGTATTTAAAAGAATTGTTAAGACCACCAATATATATATATACATAGATACATATACACAAACACACACACACACACACACACACACATATATATATATATATATATATATATATATATATATATATATATAATGTAATGCCTAAAATTTTCTCGTTTCTTATTGTTCTTCAAAAATAGAATTTTGAACTCAAAAATGGAACACTGACTTGTTGACCAATCGAGTTTCATGAAGAGAGATTGAATCATATTTTTAACGAAAATTCGCCTCAATAAAACAAGATAATCGGCGCAGCAGATATGTTGGGATGATAAAAATTAAAAGATCGTAAAACAAGCAATAGAATTGATGTAGGAGATGGATTGGATGAAAATATAATGTACCACATCAATTAATGAAATAAAACCGTTATGAATTATTCCCAAACAAATTATTTAAAATTCAGTATTCATCAAGATGAGTTTGCATTTACCATCAAATAATGCATGTCGTCTGAAATAAGAGTTAATATTATCGTTTTAATTATAACGGAATTGAGACTCTCTGCATTTTTGACAAATTGAGTAATTCGCAATCTGTCTTATTTTCATTTGTACACTATAAAGAATGTCAGATGTTTCCGAATATGTAAAAATGCACTGTAATCAAAAACGAAAATATACAGTGACCTCTTCTAACTCACCTAAGGTTTCGAAGAACGTTCCTTTACCTCTAAAAATCCCAGAAAGATTTTTGTTTTCGAAATTTAAATAAGAATTTACAAAAATTAATATTTATTAGCTGCCCGTCCATTTCGGAAACGTTTCTAAGTAGCTTTTAAAGTACAATAATCACTTTCTCAAATCAAAATATCACTTTTTCGGATTCTATCAATTCTCAAGTAGACATTTTCAGTTAAATAACAGATTTTGTGCATGCAATTGTAGCAAAATAATGTCAATTTTCATATTAATGTTAATACTGTTAATATTGTATGTTTGTCTATTAAATGTGCTCTCTGAATATCAAAATATTTTCATATGAATGGGTAGCATCCGAAAAAGTGATATTTTTTTTGAGAAAAGTGATTATTATACTGTAAAAGCTACTTAGAACCGTTTCCGAAATGAACAGGCAGCTAATAAAAATTACTTTTTATAAATTTTTCTTTAAATTTCGAAAACAAATAGCTTTCTGGGATTTTTAAAGGTAAAAGAATGGTTTTAGAAACCTTAGGTGAGTTAGAAGAGGTTACTGTATATTTTCGTTTTTGATTACAGTGCATTTTTATATATTCAGAAACATCTGACATTTTTTACAGTGTATTACTTATTAGTCTTAGAGGCTACTAGATAATTGTAAATAAATTCGTACTGCATTATTAAAAATACGTAAATTTCGGTGTTGCTTAATAAATTAAGTTATAATTAAAACATTTTTTTTCATATTTATATCTTGCTAACGGAGAAATTTTAAAGTTATTATTATAAATTATTTTTAATAAAAAATTACTCATTTAAGAAAGACTTAATTGAATAGCTCCAAGATCGTTTTAATCGTGTATTTTAACATGCATGCTGTAAAAAAAAAAAAAAAAAAAAAAAAGAAGAAGAAGAAAGTGCTAAATTTATGATAAAAACTGCTGGCAGCAATGTTGCCAGCTTTTTTTGCCGTAAAAATTGCAGTAAAATTTGATGTAACAAAAAAACTTACATCTAAATTTACTGCAACTTTTTATGACAAAAACTGCTGGCAACATTGCTGCCAGCAGTTTTCACGTAAATTCAACATTTTTTTGCAGTGTATTGTACACTGTTTAAATTCAACATTTGTCCAAAACATTTTACAAATATTTTCCATCATAAAGAAGTTTGCCGTACATCAGTACATCAGTTGAACTATAAAGTTCTGCAATGATCAGATAATAAGCAGACAACAAATTTATCTTATTTGTCCAACATACATAAAATATCTGGATGAAACATAAAGTTTGTTATCTTTTGAGTTGTATGGAGCCAATCAGACAAAAAGCATTGTTCTTAATGGAATAATCCACAATACGGGCATTCAAGCCGGAATCGAGTCTGACATCTTTGGTTTTTAAAAGCCGTTGTAATTGACTTCTAGATACATCAGATTAGTATTTTATTCTATAGAAACATATTTATAGGGCTACAAAGTATTTATTCTGATTGATTTTAACATATTGCAGAAATATTTTGAAAATTTGAATTATTGTTAAAATTTACCACAAATCGGATGATTTAAAATTACAATCGGGCCTTGTTTTTCTGCATTCACTTTTATTAAGTATAAAAAGGCTCCACGTTGGATAGAAAATTTTACATCGCAATAATTTTCAATTAAAATCGAGATTAATATAAAAGAAAAATTTATAATGAATCATTAAGGGCCTAACACAATTATCTACTCCAAAACTCCAGTTTGGGAAACAGTATACATTTACCAGTAACTTTTTTTTCATGAAATCCACTTTGCTTTTTGAGGTATTTATCACATCTATATATACTGTTGTTTTTTTTCTCTTTTAGTAAAACGAATAAATTGTGACACAGAGGCCGAATTTGTTGCGTGTTTTCTTATTAAATTGTATGAACACAGGATTCGAATAATGATTTCGGATGAATGAAAATTAGGATACTGACATGTAGAAATGGCTGCCGTCGCCTGCAAGTGACCAACAGGAAGGAGCGAGGAAAATGAAAACAATGAAAAGTCACTTATCCACTGGCGGAAGGATGCTATATATTACGACAATTGTGGTAATGATCGGCCAACTTCCATTAACTGCTACTTGGTTGTCACATCAGTATTTCAATGATTAGAGCATGAATACTGCAAGGCAATGGTTCAGCATTTCGATAATTTCCCCAGAAAAGACTCTCTCTCAATTTGAAATTTGAAGTATTTTTATTCTTCAAAGGAAGTTTAAAAAAATTTCGTGAGAAGAGCACGCATATTCTCAATGCATGATGGAATATGGAGCAATAAAATAAAAAGGGTATTAAGAAACAATTACAAATGTCTCAAAATAATAGAGTGTAAGTAATTCGTGGGTTTCAGAAAGAATTTTGCTTTCAATAGATTAAGGTTTTTTAGTATAAATAATCGAAGAATGCGTTGACAAAAATTTATGAAGTGATTAAAATTTTAGATTAAGATTTCAAAATAAATAATTATTAATATACTCGTTTTAAATTTAACAAATCAGATAGGAATAAAGAGTTGAAATTATTAAAAAATAAGGAAAATACGAACATGCCGTAAATTTATAGTTTATAGGAGCTTTTGCATAGTAAACAATATTATATGATACACATATTGAAATTTCATATTAGCTAGAAGTATGATTCTAATCTAGTACAATAGATTTAAATATTCTAAAAGAAAAAGATAGTTAGAGTCTAAGTAAATACACACTCTGTTTTATAATCAAACAATAAAGTTTAATTAATTCGTTTCCTCCTCTTAGGTAATATTTAATATTTAATACTTATGTACCCATATTCTCTCTGTAATAAAACTGTTGATTTATTTTCCATTACTTTAGGAACATATTCATACAGTTATACACTTACTTGATCTGCCATTAAGAATGTCTGAAGCAGATTTTTTATGAAGTAATAGACAAAAAATAAATCTTTATGTAATATTTGGTTTATTTTCGAATGCTTAAAAAATGTGATGAATCAATGTGTCAAGATAGATTAATTTTTAAATCATCCATAAATTTTATAGTAAAAATTATTTAAAATAATAGTGATTCATTGAAATATGTCGTAAAGAAAAAGAACATATAAAGCACATTCTTATACACGATGTCAATCATTCAAAAGTGTGATAAATCAATATGTCAAGATAGGTTAATTTTTAAATCACCCATAAATTTTACAGCAAAAAATATTTTAAATAATAGTGATTCATTGAAATATTTCGTAAAGAAAAACAGCATATAAAGCACATTCTTATTAATGTACACGAAATCAGTCATTCTAACGGAACTGCAATTCTTTAATAATGGTTAATCAATAAATAATTATCTACTTGGCAAAAAGTGGTGATGCATTTTTGGATTGGAAAAAATGACTTAAAACTTCATAAAAATAATCTCAAATTTCTCTTTATTTTTTAATCATATGAATTCAGCATTAGAGTACTTAATCTCTGTCTCTTGCTATGTATATAAAGATATAATTTTTTTCGAAACTAATTAAAGATTAATATTAAAAATTATTCGTAGTTTAAATTTAAATTGCACCAATTTTTTTAATATAATGTGCACGTTTCAAAAGATCCATTAAATAAAGTGTTTAGAAAAAATGTATAAAAGGGAAGATATTTAAAATTATTATTTAATTAAGAAAATTCCTTTAAAAAGCTCTTATCGCAATATTTTATTTATTTTTTAAATACACTGATCATTACATAAGTGATATATTTTATACTTACTTGTAAAATACTATTTTAGCTTAATTTAAGAGAACTTGATGTTAAAACATTTTACGCTTGTAAGAATAGTTGCACAATTAGATAAAATAGAAAATCTATATTTTTCGACATTTAGAATTACATCGTGATAAACGCGGACGTTCTATAGTCGATGCATTTTTTCTATTTGTCAAAAAATTTCAAATTCTTTTAAAAGGAGTTCTTTTATATGCATGTTGCTTGAAACCACATTTCATATTACTCAATTTTTAAGTATTTTAAAATGATTTTCAATCTGATACTTTAAAATATGTTTTTTTATCAATTTTTTAAAATTATTAATTTTTTACTTAAAACAAGGTAAATAATTCACATTTATTTCATTTTTATTTTCATAGGAAGTATTCCATAAATTAATTGGCAAACAAAATTAAATTTTCCGAAATAAATAAATAAAACACAAAATTGACAGATGTGTAATCGAACAGCTTAGCTGCACAATCTCCATTAAAAACTGAAGTAATTAGGATCAAAGTCCTTGCTAAAATAAAACAAATATTTTGAAATTAAAAAATCATAAGTAAATATATAAATAAATAAATATTACGCACATTTAATGTATTTCTAATCAAAATACTTAAATTAATACACTCATTATCACACTAAAAGATTTAGATAGCTAAAAAAATAGCTGTTAGAAACTAACAGCTGACATGCAGCTGATGTACACCATCGACCAATAAGTATTTGAAAACTTTCAATTTTTGACATTTTGTCAAATGTTTAAAAATATACTTGTCGGATTCTTCTGAAACTTCAGAATTAAGAAGATTATGTAAGACCTCATATTTATCAACATCCATCTGATAAGTAGGGCAATTAGGGGCCGATAAAATATTAAAGAATAACAGAAATATTTCGGATCACCCTGTACATGAAAATGCACAAAACGATTTATCGCTGCAGAATATAAATATGTGGATACTGCACAACATATACACTGATTTTCGTAAGAATAGCATGTATATTCATGGAGAAAGAGTGATTTTTTTAAAAAACTCAAAAATTCTGGTATGTTTTTTGCTTATATCATGCAGGGTTTTTGACCAAATTTAACGCAAATTTCAGAAATATTGGCAAAATCTATTAGAAAAAATATAGCGCATATGAATATAAATATATGAAATATGAGTAGTTTTATGAAATAATTTTTATCTGCTCATGCGCGAACGATAAAAACGATTCTTTTACATCATTTACTAGTCAATTCTATGGAGTAACTTATAAAAAATATCCAATCAAATATCGTGAAAATTCAAAAAGATATTATTATAAGTAAGCTGTTTGTACATTGCTCTCTAAAAACGGCTGAATGATAAGGGATTCTCCACAAATTGACATTTTTTATTAACTGACTTTTAGGAAAAAATTAGTATTTAATGTATACAATATCTAATACAATATTTCTGTTAATAAGTATCTTGACATCTTGATAGAAATGAATAAAACCTCTTTTCCTTTTCTATCACGGGTGTCAAGATGAACGTTTAGAACGATTCAGCGATAGAATGTTTCATGTAACGGTAGCAGCAAAAATTCATGTAACAGAAGCGGTTACATGAACTTTTGGTATTACCGTTACATTAAAAATTCTAGGAAAACTAGTTTCCTAGAAAAAGTTAAGTATCTTTATATATTTTGTTTACAGTACAGAGCAATATACAGCGCTTTTATGCCGCATTGAATTCCGATATGAATTGGTTGGTTTACATAAAATGTTATACATAAATTACTATTTGAATGCAATGAAATGTTATTGAATAAGTTTCAAATTAACATCATTTCATTATCCTGTTCAGACCCAACGTGCATATTTTGTGTACCTCTGTTTTCAACTGCGTATCTCACTTATTATTTGAAATTATTTTATTGAGACGAAAGGATGTTATTTGTGTACGTTAGCCTTTTCTGGTTTCAGTAAGAAATTTCACTATCAGTCTTATAGAGCGGGCGGTGGCGACACGAATGACTACGTCATCGAGTTACGGGACGAAATCATGATGTAAAGCAAGATTATTAGGTGTAGATTAAGGAATGACTGGTCTGCATCGTCATTTCTTGGTACGATATCAGTAAAAGCGGGCGCCAACTCGCCATTTTGGCGTCACTATCACGTCATCGAGTTACGAAATGAAATTGGTGCCAAATTAAAGGTAAAATAAAGTATTTTAAGAATATTTTGGTCTGCCTGCGCATATCCTGGTACAAACCCTCGGCAGACTGAAATTTATAACAAAAAAAATGACGTTATAATGTAACAAATCAATGACTACGTCATCGAGTTACGGTATGAAATCATGATGTAGGACAAGATTATTAGGTGTAGATTAAGTAATGACTGGTCTGCCTCGGCATTTCTCGGTACGATATAAGTAACAGCGGGCACAAACTCTCAACTGAAAAATTGACACATTCACAAAAAAATGAATTTTATATATTTTATGGACCAACCAGGATATCTTATCTCGTGAAAAAATATCATCAGAAAAGCTAAAATACTTGTAATGTACTAATCTGATCTCTAAATGTGTCAGTTTTCAGTTGAGAGTTGGCGTCACTGTTATTTATATCGTACCAAGAAATGCCGAGCCAAACCAGTCATTCCTTAATCGAAACCTAATAATCTTGTCCTACATCATGATTTCATCCCGTAACTCGATGACGTAGTCATTGAGTTGTTACATTATAAAGTGTTAAAGTTGTTGAATGATTCAAAAATTATACTCAATTGTTGATAAGAATCCATTTTGTTGATGTTTGAAATTAAAAATTAATTTTTAAAAATCATAATTTTTAAATCTTTGTAAGAATAAATAAACTGATGAAGCCAATGGTGATGGTGAATCTCCTCACAATGAAAATTTAGGTGACACAGATATAACCTTGAGGATATTGCTCCAGTTATTATCCCGAATCCATGTAGCAATAAAGTTTAACCTAAAAGTCCTTTGTTATGGAAAGCTGAAAATAAGTACATTTTTAAAACTTGTGTTACAGCAAACTTGAATAATAATGCTAAAAATAAAACCTTATTGTTTCGCAAATATTTAATCTTTTTTTCTTTTAATGGTATTCCGAAGACTATTGATTGATAAGGATTATCATACAGCACGATAGTGCTGTATAGCAGAGCTCAGATGCATCTCATACGTTAAAGTCCAAAGTTTTCCTCTTAATAACATTGGACCCACTCATCTGATAGCGACGAAATTGAAAAGACGAAGTGTCCTACTCTAGACCTCAACGTTTGGAAAAAATCATCCAGATTCACCGATTAGTTATGGAGATCCCCTGTTTTGTCATTTTCTTACGGTGAAACAAGAAAAAAAGACGAACAACTCAATTATAACCCGAACCAGGAAACATTCAGCGACGTGTAATAGATTGCTCGAAAGCTCTTAATTTAGGTATGTGCCTTTCGAAAGTCCTGTCAAAAAATATCCAATATTAAGGAAATGGCACCCATTTAAAATTTATATAACGCTATACCGTCCATAATTTAACATTATAGAAATTTCTCCTTTTTAATTGCTAATTCAAATTTTTCTTTCGATTTGCCACCAAATAAAAAACAGTTAGTAATTTAAAAATGAAATGATAATACGTGTTCTTCTTTATAGGTCAATGACAATTCTGATTCTCCTGATAGACTTTTGAAATTTTGATATTGACGTCATTCGAAAGAGAAAGTACATATTTTTCATAAACATATATATAAACTGTATTTATATGTGTGTTAAAACAACATCGCACCTTTATTTGAGTGTTTTCGAAGTGGAAACAGTTGCTACATTACATATATTTCAATTGAAAAGAGATAATTTAGAAAAAAAAATCTTCTATATTCATAAAAATAGCGATTTGAAAATGAAGCTGTGAAAATCAGTGTAGATACCTAGGGTCATAAGAAAATCTGCGTAGATACCGAAAAACTGCAGTGGGACTACCATCTGGGAAGTGGCGGTTCTGTCGCCAAATGTCGATAAGTTTTTCGCCAACATGGCTATATATCGCCAAATCTGGCACCCAAAATTGAAGCCAACTTGTCGTTATTTCCGGTATTTTGCCAAACTAATATGTCTACTAATAACTTTAAACTAATACTAATTATAGTTTAGACTTGTTAGTTGAAGACGATTGATAAAGTTCCTAAAAGGATCTGAAAAAGCGATGAAATCACATAAAAAACTGTCGGAACCAGTGAGAAAAGTAGAGCTCGATCTAAAAAAATGTTACAGAAAAAATTAGGAAATATTTTCGATCTAAAAATGTGCGTAGAAAAGAAATGGAATCAGATGATCTGTAAAGCTCATGAAACAACCCAAATTTTTGTTAGCTGAAAATGTGGACTGAGCTTTACTGGTGCCTTATATTCAAAATTATACTATTATCCACTCAAAATGATTACTGAGAAAAGTACTCAATACAATATATTGTTATGATGACTCAATCAGTTAAGCTCCACAACGTTAAATGAATATACACCATGAACTAATAAATAAAGTATAATATTAATATAATCAATTTGTTGAGGAATTGATGTAGACATATATGTATGAACAAAAATATTTAGTATATGGTTGAATCGTATCTTTTCAAGGTTTTGAGTTTACTTGGAGCTTTTATCTTCCACTTATCAAAACTGCTGGAATGAAATTGTGTCCACAGCTTATACTGAATGAACCGTTCCCATACTTCATTACATCAGCTTGTAACATATAGTTATAAACCCAAATATTTAAACTGATTATGAATGATTGAAATACGGTGTGAGTTAAAAATGCTTTGCTTTCCCTCATAGATTTTAAGGCACCAGTAAAGCTCAGTCCACATTTTAAAAAATAAAAAAATTGCATTATTTCAAAAGATTTACAAATCATCTGATTCCATTTTTTTCTAAGCACATTTTTAGATTGAAAATATTTCCCAATTTTTATTGTAAAAATTTTTTTTAGATCGAGCTCTATTTTTCTCTCTGATTCCACCAGTTTTTTATATGATCTATAAGTAGTAGTTCCAGCATCGTAAATCCTTTTGAATCATTTCTAGATTAGTTAAATAATGATTTTTGGGGAAAAGTTTCATATGAAACCAATTTATATTCCGCTCAAACACGAAACCATCACTCAATAAATGCATCTAAATATATAATTATAAAAGTTGCACACATACTCATGGGAACTTTAAAATATCTCCAAGCAATGTTCTACTGGCAAAAAGACTTAAAGACAGCACTTAAAGACTGTACTTAAGATTGCAGCTACTGTGTCACGTGATCGATTTTTTGAGATTAAAAATTTTTTTCATTTTGCAGATAAATCGATTGATCATTAACACTAGAACGCCCGGATGGAGTCGATTCGACTCCAATCATGTAACTAAATTTCAATTCGAACCAGAAAAATTTTCTTGAAATAATTTAAATGTAATCCACGCAAATTTACGTTAAATAAATCAATTAAATAATTTTGAATAAAAATTCTGGTGAGAAATATTATTTTCAAACTTGAATAGAATTTCCGGGCGTTCTAGTGTTGAGCAGATGACAAATTATAAAAAGTAAATCTTATCTTGAATGCAGTAAGAATAATGTTTGCCCTTGCCCGGCCAAAACATTTATCACTAGATGAACAGAAATCACTAGATCCCATTTGCTGGACGTAATGGATTTAGACAGTATGTGCCGAATCCTAATCCGTTATAATTAAAAAACTTTGTTTTATCGGCCAGGGATTGCCTTACTCTTGACTGCCAAATAAATTATGGAAAAGGAATTGTACCAGCTGATGATTTATAGGTCTAAATGGAGGCATTTTCAAATTGCTTTTTAAATTTATCCTAAAAGACAACACACGGATGATTTACATGGACAGTTTTTTTTTTCTTGTGTAAAATGTGCCGACTTTTTATTGATGAACAATATCTATGAAACTGGAATGGTTATGAACAAAAGACTTGGAACAGATAAAAAAATCAAGAGTGATCGAGATTTATAACGCGGAGAGTGGGATGAGAGACTAAGGGAAAGGAAGGATATGTACATACTAAAAACGAAAGATAATAAATGTGTAACTTTGCTTTCGACTTGCATAGATAGTGATCCCGAAAGCAGTTGTGTTAGTGGTCTAAAGATCAAAACTGTAAAATTAATGCAACACAACCTGCAATTGCGAATACCTACAATACGTGTATGGGTGGTACAGATTCAAACGATGTGTGTTTAGCTTACTACCGTCGTTCTATTCGCACAAAAAATAGTCAACAAGAGTTTTTGTACATTTTATAGATGTCCTTATTTCCATTTGTTGGATAACGTATATCAGAAATTGCAAAGCAGATGAAGTTCTACGAAAAGAGAAATTTTTTCTCTTACGGTATTTTTAGAGATTGTATAAGTACTGATGAAATATGAGGACAAAGTAGGTGAAGAACGACGACAATGGAGACCACGCAAAATGTATTCATCTGAAAATGATTCTAAAGACGATTTTGAAAATAAACCACAGCGAAAATAACGTAAGGGTATCAGCAGCCAATTTACTATATTAGATACTACAAGATTGGACAGTTTCCTTGTTCAACAAATGATAACTTTGCCTCAAAATGTAAATATGAATGCTTTAAATCAAGAACAAGAGTTATTTGTACAAGGTGCAATATATATCTCTGTATCAAAAAATAATTGTTTCGAAAATAGCATGTAAAATAGCTTACATATATCAATTGTCTACATATGTAAATAGCTTACATATATCAATTCCTTGTTTAAATATTATTTTAAAAAATGAAGTGTTTTTTTCAGTATGAGCCCGAGGTGCACAACCGAGGCCGACTAGCCGAGGTGCTAGTAAATAATAACTAATAATAATAATTTGTTTTTATTACAAAGTTATGTTTCTATACGTATATACAGATGGAGCAAACTGTGAAATAATTTTTATGATGGCTTAAAATGTGCCTGGTCTGAAGAGGTTATAAATGTGTTTTGTTTTAGAAATAAAATTTATTAATTTAATATTTCAGGGAAAATAATAATTTCAATAAGTATTTATTGCTTGAAATCATTTAGTCTACTACACATACAGACGATAAAAAAGGCACTAAAAATTTACGATGCCATGTAAAAAAGAAATCAGGTACTTAAAATGAAACAACAAGGAAACAGTGAGACATACTAAGATGTATTTCTCGAGAGTTTTATAGTTAAAGCGATGGCATTTTATAATATTATTCCTTGTTTCTGTTACAAATACTACCGAGAGATGACGCCCTATTATCTCAGCATTCAAAAAGGGTTTGCATTTTAAAAACATAAAACACCTTTCTCCTATTTCTGTTTCTAAACAAAATGACGGGAAAAACTGGTTTTATTTCAATCCATGTATAACAACAACATTATTATTTACATTTTCCAGCTTAATTGTAAAGTGCTATGAATTGTTTCCTTCCAGTTGTTTGTCTATTTGTCCATTAATCTATCTTGCCATGTTCTAACTCAAGTAAATATAACTAGATTGCTATGCCGTATATACATATATTATTAGTAGTCACAATGGTATGTTCGGTAGTGAAACATTGATATGTATAACTGAAGTGGACAAAATTATGCTTTCTCCGCAGTACAAAATAAGTATTATTTACAATTCATTTACAGAAATACGCGAACAATATCATTACATTATGATATTTAGAGGAAAGGGATCTCATTTGTATGAAAAAACATTATTTCTGATAGATAATATAATAGAGTTGGAAATTGTTACAAAATTTTTGCTGATGCACGCTTTTTCTTTCTTGTTTTTTTTTTTCTAAACTTAAAACTAGGTTATTATTTTGAGTTCCAATAAGATAGTTTAATAAAACATGAATATCGAAAGAGCAACTATAACGAAAAATAATCTATATTAAAATAAAAAACGTACTATGAATTTCAAATTATTCAATAGAACAAGTCTTACTAATAAGGTAATAAAAAAATACTACGAAAGAAATCCCCTAATATATGTGTACTGTAAATAGAATGTACAAGAATAAAATATCAAAGTAAGAAAGTTTAGAGTACTTCAAAACTAGTATTTATTTTTTTGTTGTTGTTGTAGTTGCTGTTGTATTATTTTTATCTATTCACGTTTTCTCATGCGAACATGTAATATTTAAGTCTCCGCGGAATTGAACTTTTTTCATGTATATACATGACTGCAACAAAATCATGCGTGGTAGGATTAACCTCTGTGGAATAGAAAATAGTATTTATTTTAATTATATATTTTCCTTTTGAATACTTGGAATGGTTATTTGTTTGAGAGAAGCAGTTTAATAAAAAATATTTATGTATGCTGTTGAAAGAAGTTAGTTCGCGACTAATGTAAAATGATGTTGTATTGCTTTATTTAGAATTAAAATACAGTTTGATTTTAAATACCCATTGGAATATATTAAATTGCTTTAATACTGAATGTGTTACATTCGGAGATAATTTTTCATTCCCCAAATATTCTGCTAAATTAAGATTTTTTTTTTGAATTGATTAAAAACAATAATAAAAAATTATGATCTATTGTATTCAATTTTTGACATCAAACAATATTTTGGACATAGTGTTTCCGTGCTGTAAATTAACGTTTCTTTCTTCGAAATTCCTTATTTGGTATGTATTAGAATACAATATTTATCTAAATAGAATACATTTAAATAACATCCGCAAGCAACAGAAAAATGTGATGAAACAAAGCAATAAAAATCATTTCTCAAAAATATTCTTCAATTATTCTGCTACATTATGATACATTGTTTAAATTAATTAAAAGAATATTAATAAAATTATGATCTGCTATGTTCAATTTTTGACAATTAACATTTTTTTATCGTAATGTTACTGGACTGAAAATTTACGTCTGTATTTAAAATCTGTTTGAGATTTTATGTTATTGAATAAAATTAAGTTAGATATAATAGATTTAATCATTAACTGATTTGCCCGTACGTCTTACAGGCAAGAACAGTTTGCTTAATCCATCACTTAAAACTTTTTGACACAACTAATGTTTTATTTACAATTTCAGAAATGTTTAGATTAGATATCACAAATAATGTAGCTTTAAAATGTGGTGCTTCCCAGATTTTCAAATTATTGTATGTTAAAAAAAAATTAGTTAAGTTGTTAATAATATCCGTAAGCTGCAGATTAGTGTCATGAAATAAAAATAATAAAGCGTTTCTCTCTAAAATCTCTTTCGAATGTTACTGGAATGTTCAAAATTTTAAGGAATCTTATAAATGAAAGCAGGGCTACAGTGAGATAGTGCCATAGTAATTTATAAAAAAAAACACGTTTCATTTTAATGAGCATATGAAAATGATAAATTGATTTAATACAGAATATCTTACATTCTCATATAGCACTTTAAAGACCGAGTATTCTGCTAATATAAAGTGAAAGTTTGAAATGTATTTCAAACATCTAAATAATCATAATCGCTCATAAACTGTCTCAAGAAGATGATTTATTTTGTTCAAAACTTCCAACCTCAGTGTTAAGTACTGAATGCATGAAACGTCACAAAAACAATTAACGATTTTGTAATAGGGAAACATATATAGAGGAACACAAATGTAATCAGTTTTGAAAAGCATGAAATTGTAATAAAATTTCTAATTTGTATCCCTTCACAATTACTACATTTGATCGCAAAAAATAGTAACAAATTTTTTTTTTTTACTATTCATAAATTTCTGGTTCTATTTCTGTAATTTAGAATCGGTTTTGTTTTATTTACTTTGTTATATATTTCTTCTTTTTTTCTTAGCCTTATCAAATACAAATAAAAGTTAATCAATAGTTCATTGGTTCATAAATATATATAAATATTTAATGAAGTTTGTTATTTATTGTTTGATTTTTCCAAAAGTTTTAGTGTTTATTAAAATAATGCAGGCATAAAACCATTATCACAATTCTGTAACAAGATTAATGAAGTTGTATTTTTTTAAATTGATTTCAAACAATAATGAGGAAATTATGGTCTGCTACGTACGATTTTGGCATTTATTAATATTTGAAACGTGGTTTTTGTGTACTGTAATTTTTTTCTTCTTTTCACAAATTCTTAGATTTCTTATGTAATGGAATAAAGTATAACTAATTAAAATCCGTTTAAATAGTACAAACAGAATAGTGAGACCTAATAAAGCGATAATTCGAATATTTTTAAATAATTCAAATATTAATGAAGCTTAAAAATGTAACAACGTCCAAAGTAGCATGGCGCACTTTATTAAGTATATAAAAAAGAGAAATAGGTAGAAAGAGAGAAAGAAAGAAAGAAAAGAGAAAAATAAATTAAACTTTTGGTGATATTACTTGGTTTTCCCGTCGACCAATTTCGCCAAATTATACAAATCACCAAACTAATAGCTAAATTATACATACTGACATAATTTTTATTTTAAATAACAAAAAAAAAAAAAAAACTCAAATATTTAATAGAATATTAATAAAAATACAAACAAAAAGTCGAAATAAAAACCACGTAATGACGTTTTAAACACATGTATCGTATTGAATGTGACATTCACAATCATCCATTATTGGCACTTTATTTTGGTCGTCGGCATAACAAAGTAGTACCCTTTTGGTTTTCAGTACACTTAGGGAAACGTTAAATTTTCCTAAATTATTCTCCGTAGTATTACGTTTATGGTCGTTTGATACATTCATAAATTTAAAATTATTCTTGGGGAAAGTAATATTCTTTTTTTTTTTTTTTGTACTATTTTATTATCCCGTCGACCGATTTCGCCAAATTATACAAATCGTCAAACTAATAGCCAAATTATACATACTGACGTAATTTTTATTTTAAATAAAAAAAAAACAAATAATTAGAAGAATATTAATAAAAATACAAATAAAAATTCGAAATAAAAATCACTTAATGTCGTTTTAAACACGTGTATCGTATTTAATGTCAGTGAATGTGACATTCACGATCATTATTGGTTCCATTCCATTATTGGCACTTAATTTATAGTTTGGCGCTAATTTTTTGGTCGTCGGGATAACAAAGTTGTACCCTTTTGGTTTTCTGTACACTTAGATAAACGTTAAATTCTCTTATTCTCCGTAATATTACGTTTATGGTCGTTTGATACATTCATAAATTTAAAATTATTCTTTGGGAAACTATTATTCTTTTTTTTTCTTTGTTCTCTTCTTAAAGGATGTTTCTTTTTTTCTCAGTTCCAAAATTATTTCTAAAATCTATTTTTAATTTAATTTTTTACGTGCTAAAAGCTGACGAACTATGGTTAAAGATTCCACACTTCCTGTAAAATTAAGTATATACTTTAGAAAAAATTTGAAAACTAAGAAGAATAGAGACATCTTTTAAGAAGTTTAGGCACAGATGTCATATACGCACCACATTGCCGCGATTTTTTTTTTCTGGAGCTAGTTTGTCAAGAACTTCGTTGTCAAATATCAGATACATACATATTTTTAAATTATTTTCTATTATTTTAAAAAAGAACTAATAATAAACTACAAAAGTTTAATTAATAAGTATAAAACAAAACAACTTATATAAATTTATGAAAGAAAACATAAAGTAAATAAACAGTTAATAAATAAACAACAATGACTTGGTTACCATATGAGACATAAAATCGCCATTTTGTTGCACTCGCGCAAATGTGGTGCGTATATGACATCTGTGCCAAAGTTTATATAAAACATTGGGATTTAAAATATTAATTATTTTCGAGGAAATATTTTTATATATAGGAACTCATCAAGCGCCCATAGACTAAGGGGAATTCAGAAATGCGTAAAAATCCTTCTTAAAATGGAAAGTCTTATATTCTGTAATAACATTTTAATCTTAATATTCTGCTGTATTAGAGCAAACATTTGAAATGTAATTGAAGCGCCGAAATAACCATAATCTGTCTTAGCAAAATGATTTACTTCGCTCAAAACTTCCAATGACTGTTTTAAGCACTGAATACATTAGCTGTCAAAAATACGAATAACGATTTTGTAATAGGAGAAGGCACATAGGGGGACACAAAGGATATAAATTTATAAATATATAATAGTGTGAGGAAATTTCAAAATTTGTTTTCTTTTTCACATTTACATAGATTGTTATGAAAATAATAATCATGTTAAAAACAAATCTCTGGTATTAGTTTTATACAATGAGAATAAATGTGTTAATATTCGTGTTCAACTAGTATTATATTGATACCTGTTTGACGTTTATTTCTGATTTTTTAATTCTAAAAATTCAGAATCATTACATCATGGAAAAACCATAAAAACTCATCTTTACTAGTACAAGAAAAAAAAAACAGAGTAAGACATTTAACTTAAAGAAATGAATTTACTTTTTACTCATAGTGAATATTTGCAATGATTCAGTTTCTAATGAATTGCAAAAATTTTGAAACAGATGCTCCGTAGCGTAAGAAAAATAGTAAAAATTAATTCACGATTACAAGTATAAAATTGTATTTCATAATATTTTATGTTTGCACTTGTTTTTTGTTATACATGTAGTCTCATGATTTTATTCAGCAATACCTTGTCTAAAAAACTGTGACAAACAAAGTTCTTAAGAATGTAGCCATCTGATGTTAGTAAAATACACCAAATTGAATAAATATATTTATTTACCTTTTAAGCTTTTTTAAATCACTTTTAACAATTATTAGTTTAGTTTGTATATAACTTATTAATGAAAAGTTTAAAATTAAAATAAAGCAATTGATATAACACATTAAAATCAATAACAATTTATATAGCAAGCTTTATACAGTCTTTTCACAGGCACAATGAACAGTAACACAATTTACCGATTGATTAATCGTGTTTCAAAATTAATCTAAAACAATGAATAGTATTCTTATGACGACAGAAATGGTATAACGGCTGTTTTTAAAGCTTCGAACTGAACGGCATATTAAGATCCAATATCAAACAACTGGATTTGATTTTTTTTCACAAGCTTATGTTCAATTACATCCCATTTAAAAATATTAAATCACGTAGTGTGTTAAATCACGTATGTACATCAAAGTAAAACTACGCGTTCGGATATCATTAATTCTTCACTTACGAAAGATTTCACTGATCATGAAATCCAAATTTTTTTAAAATTCTACTTATAAAAACTTTTTTGCAGCTTGATTTACTTCTTTGAGATTTTTGCTTAGAAGGGCGAAAAAGCACTTACAAATACAGGAATTTGCATTTGAAACTTAGTACTCGTTTGATAGATACCGACCAAACCCCTTATTTTGAAAATAATAAAATAATCTATTCATCTTGATCCAATTTTAAATATAGAAATTTTCTAGAATGCTGTTTTACAAAATTAGAGTAATCTCTGTTATACAAAATATGTAAAATTCTAACAGAATTATGTGGCCGAACTATGACGTGTAATATCTCATGATGCAATGGTTTAAAATTGCGAATTCTTGAATATGAACATGCAAAAATAAGAATTTGGTATTGATTAACATGTATACTGATGTAAAGATTTCATAAAGCGTGAATTTTGTTATTCCTTTTTATTACTGGATATTAATGAATTGCTTTTAGTTTCAGAAAACGTGTATTTTTGAGAATATATATATTTTTTCAAATTTCAAGAAAAAAAAATTACCTATTCGTATCGATGTTACATATTGTAATGCTAATCAAGAAAAGGTACCCGGCTGAGGTTTATTCTTTATAATAAAAAAAAACAAAATGTATAGATAATTAATGTAAAATTTTTAAAAACAAAATGTTCGAAATTAATTCGCAAATGTAGATTTCTTATACTTGCAAAAGTATTCAATAATGGTATGAAAATTGTGTGTGACAACGAGAATTCAAAATGTCTTGTATATATATATATATATATATAATAAACAGAATGAAGTATTCCGATTTAGAATATTGAAGTCTTATATCTGTTTATTCATGGTATAGATATTTATTTTTTTACATAAGCCATACTGGAATATTAAAATAGCCAGCGCCTTTTCTAACTGTTCTAACATTTTAAAAGGTAACTTATTACAAATGCAGACAAAGTTTCATTAACATGCATGAACACGTGCCTGTTTCTTATAGCTTTCATACGCATGAGGCAAATCTCACCCCATTTTCTCTTCCAATATATTATTGTCTAAATATGTTTTAAAACCTAATCTTCTAAGATAAATTTTAAATTGCATATATCCTTTCTATTGTTAAGATGGAAGTTAATATTGAATTAACATTTTTTGAAGACTTTTTAGAAATTTCTCTAAAAACGCGTTTTTTTATGTTAAAATTCACAATCGACTCATTTTACACAAAAATACTCGATTTTATTCACAAAATGCATTTCAATCATAAGGTTATTTATCTATATATTCCGGTAGCCACACTTTAATTTTAGTTATTTGACGAAATTATTAAATTATCATTTTTAGTACATTATTACTTACCATCTTTAAATTATAAATAAAGAATGTATCTAATCTTTTTTAAAATCTATATGTGTTAATTAATCCATTCAATTGTTGTCACATTTTCCAATTTCTATACACATTTTAATGCACATTTCTTAGAAAATAAAGAATTATACTTAGACTATGGAAAAGAAGAATTCTGATATTTATCTTGTTGGCTTGTATCACAACCTTCTTCTGTGATTTTGAGAAATTTCTTGCATTTTTATCTTCTTGAGCACCAAAAAAAAAAAGAAAAAATGAGAAAATTAGTATGCGATAAATATATATTCTGGGTATGAAATACCGAAAAAAATTCTATTTTTACACAACCCCCTGACTGCTGAGCCAAAGGGCAAAATTGTAATGCTGTTTTCTCCGTACATTTTTAAATGCTAAAAAAGGATGTTTTCATCAACAGGATATAATTTATTTTGTTACATATAGGTACATAAACCCCCAGAGAAGGAATCTTAACTTAATTTCTTAAAATTGAATTATATCTATAAAATTACATTAATTTAAATAATGCTGATATTGCAGTGAAACCTGCAGCTTAGTGAACAGAAAAATCCTTTCGCGGCAGTCACAAGGTTAAACGTAAAGCATGGTATTCAGTAATTTTGTGCCAAATAAAATAAATATTTACTTAAAAAAATTCCCAAATATGAACCAATTTCAAATTCTATCCCAAATGCAACAAATATACGAGAAGTCATGTATCATTTAGGCACACTGATCAAATATATAACAATTACTGCATTTTATTCATGTCACATTCTTCAATTCCATACAGCATTTTAATGCATGGTTTTTATATAATAAACGATTGCAGTTACAATATGACGAAGGATTCTTACATTCATTTTTTGTGCAGTTACACTGTTAAAAATCTTTTCCGAGTTTGAATCAAATTTTGATGCTCGATAACTGTCATTGTAAGATGATCAAATCTTTAGCAAATTTTTGGAGCTAAAACATCGTTGAAGCATAATTCTACGTTGGAACCAGATTGAAATAAAAAGTTCTAAATGTTGGTGCGAGATTTTATCATCATTTCCTGACAGCTACTGGGCAACAAAATTTTGGTTCAACTAGAGCAAAATTTTTAACAGTGTATCACATCGGTCATGTGTGCCTTTGAAAAAATTCTTGCTTTTTTCGTCTTCTTGAACGTCAACTTTTTTGCTACTTTATTATTTCAACGGTATGGAATGCAAGCATTTATACCATCTACGATCATCTCTGTATTTTTAAGTGCTATTAAAAATTTTAAAAGTTCTTAGTCTCAACTCTACTTTTATTTGTTTCATAGAAAGTGACAATTTATGGTTTCTGTTATTTAATAGTGAATTCAATTTAGCATCACAGTTCATAGAGTTCATATCAAGTACAGATTTACTTCTCTTGAAACATATGGTGTCAGTAGTAAGTGTAAATTCTCCTTGAAGGATCAGTTTTGTTAAAGATTTCATCTCTTTTTCCATAAAGTGAAGAAATCCCTTGTTTACATGCGTTTGATGAAAATATGTATATATTTCTTATTTATTTTTGTGTATTGAAATTGCTGCATGTGTTGTTCGACGTTATAACAAAAATGCATGAGATAGCATGCATTTTTAAAACTTTAATTTCCGATTTAAGTAACCTGCCTTTAAAAAAGAAATAAAAAATTAATTGGACTAACTGAAATAACGAGAATATTTACGTTTGTTTCGGATTGCAAATAATAGTTTTTATTTGATATATCATTGAAAAAAATAAGCGTAATAATAAACTTTTTAATTACGTATTGTAGCTCTTTATTACTATTATTATCACCTGCTGAAAATTACAGATGCTTCAAATGTCACATGGATTTTCAAAGTCTATAGATATGTCAAATAAATTCAAATTTTAAATTCACATTAGTGTGAACTTTTAACATTTACTATATATTGTGTTACAAGTAAGGGGATTATAATAATTAAATTACCTAAATTGCATTAACATATCTTGATTTAAAATTACTGTATAAAAAATATAATACACATACATATGCAATGATAATAAGAGACGCTTTTCCACTATTTATTTTCTTTTCTAAAATATATTTACTGTACACGATAGAATGTATTTGATCGATTGAATTGTGTCACTTGTAAAATATTTGAACTAGGAAAGCATAAATCTTACCAAACAGCCCTTCCTTAAACAGATAATCAGTAAAGGGGTGAACGTTTGCTCCAAACAGGGACCATATTTATTACTTTACGTATTCAATTCAGAGTTGGAATACACTAGGTAGAATTTAGAACGGAATAAGAACGCGACGTGAATAGTAAAGATATATCATTATTTAGTCTACAATATAAAAGTTGAAAATATTTAAGGCATAAAAAGTGTCCACTGTAAAATAAATAACACACATGCTTCTGAATCAGAAGTAAATACAATATAACTACGTTACAAAAATTATTTTTATGGTATAATATTGGCCTCCACGTCTGCCAGTAGTAGACAATAGTAGACGAAATCAACAAAAATCAAACACAAAATAACATTTAACATACCGTTAAATACAAATGTACGAAACATTAATGCAAGTACATACATTTTTAATCCCTTTTGAAATCATATATGCAGGGTGTTCCAGAAAGGACTTCCCAACTTTGAAATGGCATAACTTCGAAACAGTGAGAGATAGAAATGTGAAACAAGTTGAATGTTAGACAGATGGGTCTGGAATTTGTTATATATCAATTTGAAAAAAATAATTCGAATATTAGATAATAGGTGGCTGCACAAGAACATGGAGCTTTAAATGGTACTCAGAAGCATCGAAATACCATTCGTGCATCTGTTTCATTACTGATACGTGTAAAAAAACTTGTATAGAATTAGAGACTAATTCAGTATTAAGTATATCATTTCATATTCCTTGGAACGACGAATTTATATTGTACTTGAATATGATCGATTAAATCAAAGTCTGACGATGACAAAGTGAAGGTCACAAAGGTTCCAGACGTGAAAACAGTTCGCAATTTATTAAACAAATTTGAACGGATGAAAAGTCGATGATATAGCCGGAAATGTGGGATACAGTCGATCAGTCATGACACCTGAAAATGTGCAAGCAATCGAAGATATTATTAAACGTTGTCCTCAAAAATCCATAAGGCAATTCGCAGTTGAAGCAGGACTGTCAAACACAACTACGCACAGTATAATGCAAAAAGGCCTGAAACTGTTTCCCTATAAAATACAGCGCCAACAAGCGATCACAAATACAGCTCTTTTTGCAAATGAGTTACTGCAGATGATTGATGAAAATAAAATTCATGTCGGTAATGAACGATGTCAATGAGGCCCGTTTTCATTTCAAGGGATATGGGAACAAACAAAACTGGCGAATATGGGGCACTGAAAACCCCTTTGTGTATCTTTCAAAAACACTGCACTCAGTAAAAATTACTCTGTCGGCAGGACTGTTCAGTAAAGGAAACATTGGGACGTTTTTCAGGAGGGAAACGATTAGCACATATCGATGTGTTGAAATTTTGTAGCAGTTTATTGGAATGTTTCAAGTTCTGGAGGATGCACCAGAGATTTCATAATTTATGCAGGATGAGGCCCGATCGCACCCTACTACTGCAGTGTTTGAGTTCCTCGAGAAATACTTTAGTGAGAGATTCATTGCTTTAAATTATCCTAAAGTGACAGGTGTAGGTATGGATTGGCCACCATATTCCCCGGATCTCGATTGAGGCGACTTCTTTTTATGGAGTTACTTGAAGGATGCTGTTCATTCTAAGAATTCCCAAACTTTGGAACAACTTGAACTATTCATCTGTGAGGCATGCTCATCCATTTCAGTAGAAGTGTTTTCGAACTTTACCTTTAGGTTGCATCATGTTATTGTTGAAAATGGTAACCCTATTGAAACCATCGTAATGTGATTTTTATCTCAATTAAAACTGCTCACTTTCAGTAACTATTTCAAAGGCACACCTTTGTGATTGCAGATCCCTCTCGTGTCCAATATCGAAACTATTTTTTTTAAATTGATGTACAAAAAAATCCAGATACATCTGTCTAACATTCAACTTGTTTCACATTATTATCTCTCACTGTTTCGAAATTATGCATTTCAAAGTTGGGGAGTCCTTTCTAGAACACCCTGTATATATGTAACGAAATCGTATATATAACTACACATTATTTAGTCATTATTCACATTATTTAGTCGCTGTGTAAAGGTTGAAAATATTTAAGGCCGGAAAGATGTACGTTGCAAAATAAAAAACACATATGTTTTTGAATCTAGAAAAATACAGTATAAGTACACTGCAAAAATTGCCTTTATTGTGCAATATTCGCATCCTAGCTGCCAACAATAGACAGAATAATCAACAAAAATAAATTAAAAAAATAACCTGCAATGTAGAGTTAAGCAGCAATTTACGGTATATTATGTTATACACACAATATACTTTTAACATAGTACGCTACTGCTTATTTGCTACTGCTTTACTGTATAATAGTGGAAATTTTGGATATCAATTATGTAGCAGTTTATAATGGAAAATATGCAATAACCAACTAAGAGATGCTCACAATTCAGAAACTATTTTTTTATCTTTTGAAACAAACACAGTTTTCAGATTAAATATATATATATATATATATATATATATATATATATATATATATATATATATATATATACAGGGTGATTCCAAATTTTTTTACAATAAAAGAGGGGTGATAGTGCGCATCAAAACAAACAATATTAAATAGGATACCAAGGGTCCAAAACGTTTTCCTAAGGAGATAGCCGCCATTAAAATTTAGGGACCAAAATTTCAAATAAACATAAAAAACGGAAAAATCGGTCGATTGATTTGCGGTTTTCACTAAAATTATTCTTTATGTCGGCATTTTCTTGAAATTAAATTATAAAGATAAATTTCAAAAAATGCCGATAGAGGGCGCTTTAGACTTTGGAGTAACGAACAACTATTTTTTGCCGGTATGTTTTGCATCACATTAAATGTTTTCGTAAGTTTACACTCAAACTTAAATTTTGAGCTCAAAATGTGTAGTTGGGAGTGGTTAAGTAACACAAACTGAGCTGTGTTCAGAGGGTTCAAATTTCAAATGATTAAAAAAAACGGAAAAATCGGTCGATTAATTTGCGGCTTTCACTAAAACTATCTTTTATTTAGGTATTTTCGTGAAAATAAATTATAAAGATAAATTTCAAAAAATGCCGATAGAGGGCGCTTTAGACTTTGGAGTAACGAACAACTATTTTTTGCCGTTATTGTTTGCATTTCTTTAAATGATTTAGGAAGGTTAGACTTAAATTTAAATTTTGAGCTGAAAATCTGAATAGTAGGGAGTGGTTAAGTAGCACAAACTGAACTGTGTTCAAGGGGGAGGGGGAGGTTCAAATTTAAAGTAATTATAGAAAATGGAAAAATTGGTCGATTCGTTTGCGGTTTAAAATAAAACTATTCTTTAAGTCAGTATCTTCTTGAAAATAAGATAAGATTTTAAAGATAGATCTCAAAAAATTCCGTCAGAGGGCGCCTTAAACTTCAGAGTAACCAAGAATTCATTTTAACCATTATTTTTTTGGTTCTAATTAAATGCTTGCAAAAGCATTTTAAATGTTCTCGGAAGCTTAGATTTAAACTTAAATTTTGAGCTCAAATCCTGAATCGTTATGAGGAGTTAAGAAGCGCAAACTGAAGTGTGTTCGGGAGTTAAAATTTAACCCACTTTCCTCCTCGAGCACAATTCAATTTTTCGCTACTTAAACACTCCCAACGATTCAGAATTTTAGCCCAAAATTTAAGTCTATGCATTTGAAAGCATTTAATGAGATTAAAAAAATAACCATTAAAAATAGTTGTACGCTAGACCAAAGTCTAAGGCGCCCTCTATTGGCATTTTGTGAAATTTATCTTTAAAAATTATTTTCAACAAAACACTGATTGATCAAGAAAACTGCTGATTTAAAAATTAGTTTTAGCAAAAACTGCAAACGAATCGACCAATTTTTCCGTTTTTTACAATTATTTAAAATTTGAACCCTCTGAACACAGCTAAGTTTGTCTACTTAACCACTCCCAGCTAATAAGATTTTGGGCTCAAAATTTAAGTTCAAGTCTAAGCTTACGAAAGCATTTAATAAGATGCAAAAAATAACGCCAAAAAAGAGTGTTTCGTTACTCCAAAGTCTAAAGCGCCCTCTATCGTTATTTTTTGAAATTTATCTTTATAATTTATTTTCATGAAAATGCCTAAATAAAGAATAGTTCTAGTGAAAACCGCAAATCAATCGACCAATTTTTCCGTTTTTTATAATCATTTGAAATTTGAACCCTCTGAACACAGCTCAGTTTGTGTTACTTAACCACTCCCAACTACAGATTTTGAGCTCAAAATTTAAGTTTGAGTCTAAGCTTACGAGAACATTTAATGAGATGCAAAAAATACCGGCAAAAAATAGTTGTTCGTTACTCCAAAGTCTAAAGCGCCCTCTATCGGCATTTTTTGAAATTTATCTTTATAATTTATTTTCAAGAAAATGCCGACATAAAGAACAATTTTAGTGAAAATCGCAAATCAATCGACCGATTTTTCCGTTTTTTGTGTTTATTTGAAATTTTGGTCCCTAAACTTTAATGGCGGCTATTTCCTTAGGAAAATGTTTTGGACCCTTGGTCTCCTATTTAATATTGTTTGTCTTGATGTGTACTATCACCCCTCTTTTATTGTAAAAAAAATTCGGAATCACCCTGTATATATATATATAGTTCCTTTTGCTGTTATTGATATTCGCAAACGTTTTCTAGTGGTTTTTATAGCGTAATACGGCGTCCCAATTTGGACTATTCGTTTTTCGAACAGTTTCAACCTCGAGTAAAAATTTTCATGTGCAACAATCTTTCGTTGAAGACACAAAACCTTAAAATTTATTAACAGCATTAACCATTAGCATTGAAATTATATTACTGTGTTGTTCATACATATATAATTTAAGCTATGTAGCTAAAAATGTTTATTTTGGAAATAATAGAATTCAAATAACTGATAATCCGGTTTGAATAATCTGAAAAAGCAATACGAAATATGAAGAAAATGTTTTGAAACGTACTCCAAAAATCAGTGGGAGAAAAAATAATTACCTTTTATGAATGCTTTTTTTACATCTTTAAAATATATTTTCTTCGAGATTTAAAGCGATTATGAATGCTTTTTCGGATTGCGAGTAACTCAACAGAGGTTACTTTATAATTTTGTTTATAATAATTATATTTTTGTGGATTACGATTTATTATATTTTTGTATTTTAGATTTATTATATTTTTGTGGATTAGTATATTTTTGTGTTTTTACAGTGTCTTTTTTTTCAGTCTAATAAAGGTTGTACATATTAAGTATAAATAGATTATTTTTAAAAGATATTATAGTATTTTTTATCATTTTGCTTGAAAGATATTTTTTTATATTTTTCAGTTTATTCGTAAGAACACTGAAAACGTTACTGAATCTATTTTCGTTTTAGATTCAGCAGGGATAACATCTATTGCCGTCCCGGAAACAAAAATAGTTTTAGAGTATAAGTGTAATCAATAGCGAAACCAATAATATTTATTTAAACAGTCAGAGGTACTATTTAATTAAATTTAAGGAATCAAGTATATGGTCAAGTATGTTATTTATCGCGTGCTTAAACTCTTTAGACCACATGATTTATTTTTATGTTTTTAGGGTTTACACCGTCTGACGAAGCCCTATTCTTATCTGTCCTGTAACTGTCTGTCCGTCATTGAGTCCGTACACGAAAACTATAAAATACAGAGACTTCATATTTTGCGCATTTACAGCTGAATACTTTGTGTCACACAACAAATCACACAATTTTGAAAAAGTCTATTATTACAATTAAATTCTTTTTTATTACAACCCGTTCCTTTTTGCGATTAGCAGCCTTATTTAAAAATTTTTTGCGTGTAGACGTGGAGGAGAGCAGGTGGATTAGCCTGCACGAATACAACCGGCGCCAGTTATATTCGATCCAGCGATCGCATGCTCAGATGACGAGAACGTTAGCGTCTAGCAAAAGGCCAAGCGAATCTAAAAACTCGTTTAATACTGATCAAGTGAGATGAGATAGCTATATGATATCTCGGAGGTAAAAATCTCGCTGTTAAACAAAAATTTCATATTTCGTACCCGGTGCGGAATGTTGAAATTTTCTTATTCAAATGACTTTAAATAAAAGAAATTTCGATTTCATTTCTCAATTTAAGCGTTTATATTATTCATATTATCACTGACATTCATACTATTTTTGGGAATTCAATTTTATTTCTTTTGCTAATATGTACATACTTTAGATTGTTGTTAGATTACACTAGCCTGCAAAAGATTTGTAGACTAATGTTGTTGTTTGTAATAGTTTTAGTCTTAGATAATTGATTCTTAATGTATTCTGTTCCATTAAATATGAAAGTGATTTTCAATTTTTACCATCACAGACAGGTTTTTTTTGCACTTCGTAAATTTTAAAGTAAATAATAATAATAATAGTGATGATCATAATAATAATAATAATAGAAATAATAAGAAAGCAGCGAAAATTTAATACTATAAAATGTGATTGTTGTGTTTTTAATTTTTGATAATTGATTTTTTTGAGTCCTAAAATGTCTTTTTTTAAACATCACATAAAGATTTTTTGCAAATTTCAAATTCAAAGTTAAATTTGAGTGCCTTCATTCACCTCATCAGATCCCTCAGCTGTTTAACTATAAAATCACTGTATAATTAAAAAAATATATTAAGTAAATGAATTAAATAAAATTGATTTAAATTAAAAATGTTTTACATTTGTTTTATAATATCAGATTTTCACTACATTTCAATTTTGACATTTAATTTTTGCAAAAAAAATTTAACGTAACACTTAAAAATGAAGGTATTTTCAGATTTAGTGCAAAATGTACATACAAATCATTCATCAAAAGATAAAAAACACAACCATCTTCTAAATTTTATACTATCCGATTTTTGCTATTGTTTAATTTGAACAGTTTACCATTTGTGAAAAATCCTGACTTGATAGTTAAAAGTTAAGATAAATTTTGAGTTCAATGATGAACAATAGATAATAGTTAAAAAAACACAACCCTCGAAGTCTTGTATTATCTAATCTAAAATTTTTATTTAAATTTCTTCGCGGTAATCTGTCCAAAATTTTTGTGTTATCCTTTAAAAAAATATATAAATAAAAAATAGCCACAAAAAAAAAAGATAATTATGGGATTTACGTTGGCATGTAATATTTAATCTCGAACGGATATTTGAAAGTGAGTTAAATTTCAAATGCATATTTTGAAGTGCAAAAACATACAAACGATCTTTGAAGTTAAATAAAATCTTATAAAATAACATAATGTTTACTAAAAAAAATATAAGAAAAGAAACTGTAAGAAATCCGTGCAAAATAGAACATATGTTAAAATAAAATTATTTTAGTCAATTTAAAGTTTAAAATTATTTTTAACTCAATCGTAATTTTTTTATCATTTTTCCAAAGCGCAGATACACAAGAAATAATTTCTTCAAATATTTTAAGCATTTGGCATCACCTTCCAAAGGAGGTTGGAGTCAATTATGTTCACATGCAGAAAAGACTTATAAGTCACGCATTTTTAAAGTTTCATAACTCGGTCAGTTTTAATTAATGAGCGTGACATTCATCGCCTTACTTCTCAGTGTACTAGGGAAAGTTTACTAAATAAAACTTACAGAACCGGGAGAATCGTATAAAAATTATAATTTCATAATTCTCTAAGAAACATATTTATTAACCCATTCGCTTTTAAAATAATTCTTTACTTCATTTAAAACATTTTTGTAATTGAAGCTATACGTCTATGACTTAGAGTTAAGAAATTAGCCATTGGCCACTCTGTGTGGACACAATGTATATACATTTTTTAACCACGAAATTAATTTTTAATAACTTTTTTTTTCAGAAATATTATTTTTTTCAGCAGTTTTATTTTACTAGGCCACACACATGAGCGTAGGACTATGAAACCCTCCATCCGAAATAATTTATTAAGATATTTATACAAACGAATGTTAATCTTTCTCATATTTGTTGAAATATCTCAAATATTCCTGCTATGATATTTACACATATCAACATCTAAATTTAGTCGTCCCAAGATAAATCCTCGCTGCAATTGAGGCAGACATCCGCCTTTCTGTTAAACTGCATTCAGTATTACGCAAATTAGCGTTTAGAAACTCATAATATAACGTGTAGATGCTTAACGCAAATCCTTGTAATCTACCATAGCCATTTTCATTATGTTAAGAAAAAACATTCAAAATAGATGGTTCAAGCCTGATTTGAGCATTGCTTTTTGAATATGTTTTTTTTTTTTTAATTTTTTGTACTAAAAATTATCCATCCGTAATTTAATAACAATTATTTTAATATATTAATTATAAACATTTATTTCAGAGTATTTGTATTAAAATAGTTTTTTATAAGAGTAATTTGTGCGTGCAACGAAATAAAAATATAATAACTGATTTAAATTTTAGATAAGAAACTGTTTTTACACTACACTGCAAATAAATGATTGTTAATTTTATTCATAATTCTGTGAGAAAAAAAGTTTTTAGATTTTCCTGCTTAAATAGTAATAAGTCGTTAATTGTACGTCAAGCGTAGCAAATGAGTTACGTTTGTCGTATAAAGATGCCTTTAAAATATTCAGAACTTTGTATAATTGTGTACAGTATTGTAGAAGAAATCTTTTATGCATCCCTGTAAATACTCTCTCATCTCTGTTATACAGGAAGTAACTTTTAATAAACTTCAACAACGTATATCCATTTCATAAAATGAGAAATAATTTAATATAATTAAAAAGCGCCCCCAGAAATGCTTACCACCTGTACCATTATGTAATGAATTACTTTTGTGTGGCACTGTAAATTAATAAAAAATATAATTTTCATCACAGATTGTACTGAATTCATATTTTAATACATAGCACATAGATGCATATAAAAAAAAAATTATGCTTGAAAGCATGTAACGTCATTAAAATGCACTCGAAACTATTTTTTCCTATTGGCTGAAATGTAAAGTAATAATTTTGATTCTCCCTTTAATTAAACTGTACATAAGATTTTTCCAAAATTTGAAATGACTTGAAACTTTATGCAACAGATGTATATTTTACATTTCAAATTATTAAGTTGGGTAGTTTTGGCTGTGTTATATGCAGATAGACGGACAGACTTAACGACATCTATAGATGGTTCGTATTTACATTATTACGAACTCATCTAAAAACGAAATCAAATCATAATAAGATCCCTTGTATCTGATTCTCGTCAGACACAGCTCGTTCGTTTTCTTTAAAACTATAGAAATTGCAATGCTCAAACTCGTCAGAGTCGTAAAGGCCAATAACACACACACCTATAAATTATTATCCATTCACAAATGTTTTTTTAGAAAATATTTTCTGTGTCTAAAAATGTTACTTAAACAATAAATACATATGAGTCGCCCAAATAAAAAATGTAATAACTCCACCAATTGAATAGAATTATGACTGCGCATGCTCCTTTAGAAGGCTGCAGAGTACTATAAATATATGCGATATCGTCAGATCCCGCTAGATGTGTGTCTAATATACGTGCAGATTTATGGTCGCCAGTCCACATCGGGCGAATAATTTTTTTGCTGTGGCCAATAATTTTTAATGTTTTTGTCGCCAGAATTCATTTCCTAGTATTTATCATCCCTGTCGCGGTCCCTGTGTCGCACGTAAAAAGTCATCGTTCACATCATGGTAGCTTCGAAATGGCGTCGACGCGCGGCCATGCAGTTTTTAACATCGGGAAGTGTGAATGCTAGCGAAATCTATCATCGAATACGAAAAATGTGTAGAGTATGGAGTGTATATCATGCAGACTGTTATGAAGATGGTGTAGGTGTTTTTATAGTGGAAGAAGAAGAACTGACGACGGGTGACGAGTTGACCAAACGCATGTGGTTTTCTACCAGTACAAAAATCCTTACACCATCTAAATACCTATATGCGTCACATACACTCCTTGTCATTCGTATTTTGCATTCGACGATAAATTTCATAAGCACTCACATTTCCGCTGTTAAACATTGGCAGTTTTCGAGACATCTATGATATGAATGAGTACTCCCACGCTATCACATCTTCATATTACGCGATCTGACGACACTACATTCATTCGCAGCAATCTGAGCCCTCTATAGAAACAATGTAGTCATCATTGGCGGAATTTTTATAGTAATGTCAGTTTCATTTAGAAAATCCTAATGTCTCTCTCTCTCTCTCTCTCTCTCTATATATATATATATATATATATCGTACGGGTATCATTCGATGTATCTCGCAACACTGTCAGCTGAATTAATAACACACACTTTTTATATTTCAGATATATTTTCAAGTTCATCGGCGAAAATCTATTGCAAAGTTTTGTCCCGTCACCCTATTGGCGAATTTACTGGAACTAATTATGAAAAAAATGCGGGTTATAGAAGCCCATTTAAAACTTGCAGGAAAATTATTCTAATTATCGTGAGTGACATAATGTTAGATAAAACAACGTTGCTCACAAACTTTAATTTGAAAATGCTCAGCGAGGACGTTGAGGGCATTTAAGATGATCGTCTGTGCGGAATCACCAAGGATTGTTCACTTTGGTTTTCGGAAAAAAAGGTTTGGTAATGAACTTAAAAAATTAAAGGTATTAAATAAAATATGTTTAAAAATAATAATTAAAATCTATCTCTAAAGCAGATCCACAGACCTCTAAAACAGTCTTCGTTTTTACAACTTTGCGACCTCTTATAGCAGCAAGCCTCACAAACTGCTATGCTTAAGCGTTGTATAATTTCTTTAATCTACGTAACTCTTTGTCTGAGAGTAATATTCTTTAATCTGTCATCGGTCGAGTTTGCACTCGACCAACAATTTAATTAATTAATTAATAATAATAATAATAATAATAATAATCAATTATGAATCACGTTGAGATTATAAATGCTGATAAAAAAATCTGAAGTATATTTTCTAGATTGAAGAGAATCATAAAAAGGCTATGCAGCCAATATAGACGATGCAGACTATCAGAAAACTTTCCTTGATCTGTAGAACACCTATAGTTTTGCTCACTCTTTTGATTCTTTAGGACGCTATTCGATTTACTATTGAAACACATATTTTATGATGGATTTAAATGCTGAACTAAAATATATGAGTGTCTACATTATGAAATATATCAAATTAATAAATAGTCAAATGCAAGACAATTAACCAAATATTTCAATTTTTAACACTCGATTAAAGAAAAAATATTTTTTTACTTTAGTTATAACTATTTTAGTTATCACTACTAAGTATGCTGTCACATACTACTATCTACAATATTTTTTTCAGAGTTAGTATAAGTGTTTACTTTTTTTTCTTTGACTGTACATGGTCTTTAATCTACGGAACTCTTTGACTGAGAAAAATCTCGTTATTCGTCATCGGTCATCACCGGTCTCGCCAAAGTCGTCATTGGTTCAGTTTCTACTGGACCAACAATTTAAAAAATAATAATAATATTAATAATAATAAAACAAATATATATTATGATGAGTTTATAAAAACTAATTAAAAAAGCAGAAATATATTTTTGTAGACGAAAATCTCAAAAAGTCTATATAGAAAATATAAATGCTATAAACTGTATGTAAACTTTACCTTTATCAATAGAACTCTCACCGTTTCGTGCATTGCATTTATCTTTGGAGCCTCTATTAAATTTATTATTGAATTACAAGTTTTCCAATTTATTTAAACTTTTAACTGAAATATCTCGTTCGTATCTTCTAAAATATACCAAATTATAAAGATACATATAATTGATAAATATTTATAATTAAAAAAACAGAAATATATTTCTATGGAAAAAGGTCTTTAAATGTCTTTATAGTCAATACTATCTATAGTTTTGTGAATTCCTTTGATCTTTTGTGCCACTATTTGATTTACCATTGAAATATAAGTTTTACGGTGTATTTAAACTTTGAACTGGTATCAGAGTACATGCAATTTGACGTATGCCAAATTAAAAAAAAATATTCATACGCAAGACAATTAATCAAATATTTCTATTTTTAAAGCTCAAATTAACAAAGTATGTTTCCTTACTTTTGTTAGTACTATATTAAATATATATATATGCCATCACTTTTCTTAATAGTAGTCTTTTAATGTGATTATAGTTATTATCTTGAAAATAATCGCATTCATTTATTGTATGTAAAGCTTTTCCGTTTGTATTGTTATTTCTTCTGAGATATCACGTTCACGAAAGTATCTATTTCCTATTAACGAAAAGCTTAAGTTTCAAGGAAAACTCCTCGAGTTCGATATGTTGCAACTAAAACGCCTCTTCCCATAATGGAGAAACTTTCGACACGTGTCTGCTAAATCTACTTATATCCTAAACTTCTATTGTTTCCATTTCTACAACAATATTCTTGTATAAAATTCTTATATCTAAAATATACTGTGCTCGCATATTTTGTATTTAAATGAATGTTTCTTACCTCTAAATACATTTTGTAGATAAAAATTCTTAAATATCAATATACAATGTTTAAAAGTATGGATGTATAACGATATATAATTAACTAATTTGCTTTTAAATTGCAAAATTGAAAACGCAAGTAATCTTAATAATACTCTAGAAACTTAATATAATATACATGATGTTACAAATAGATTAAAACGTGCTTTAATGTTTTAACAAAAAAGTTATGTTTTAGATTTTATATACTCCATGGGTATTATATTTTATGTTTAAAACATTTCTCCGTGTTTTTGCAAGTAAAACAGTGAAATTTCGATTTATATTACTCTGAATTTTAATACATTAAATATGCATTAATTTGTATAGTTATGTTTTGTATAGTTCTTTGTCCTATTTTTTCAGAATTCGAAGTTCTCTATCCATAGTATTTTTTTTCAGATTTAAAAAGTTATTCATATCATAGTTGCCTAAAATGATAAAAAATAATGAATATTTTATCTTTTACTAATGCTAAGAAAAGAAATAGACTTAAAATTATATCTCAGAACTCTTTGTTTTAAATTAATTAAATTTGAACTGTTGGAAAAAAAAACATATATGCTCAATATTATTAAGGTGAATTAGAAAAATATTTCAATAAAGACAAAAGACAAAAATTAAAATTACCTAAAAATTTATGTTAATTGTAAAATTTTTCTATTATTAAAAATATTGAATGTTAATGTTTTAATAAATAGAATATTAGTAAAATATCCATAAAATTATGAATAAAATATGATCATGGGGTAACCACCTACTACTTTTCATTTCTACTAAATAACAGGGTTCGCACAGTCCTTATATTTTGTAAGGACTCTGGCACCACTATTAATGATAAGAAAAATTATATTTAATTTTTAAGAAACAGAATTCGCAGACACCGCCTCGATTCACAATTTTCGCATTATTTTTCTACGTTGAAATACATTGAAAATACTGTAAAATTTTAGTGGTAGAGTTGTGCGAACGCTGAAATAAGATACCAAAGGGTTAAGTTCTCTTTTAGCAGAAATTACCTTTTAAATTGTCTTTGGTCATTACTACACTAATTTTAGTGCGCATAATTTTATACCATCATCGTTAAACTATGCTTTTTATAGGCATCATTATCTTACATTCTTTGGTTGTAAATTTTATTCTACCTAAACATTCAAAATCTTTCACACGTTTTCTTTAACATTAACATTTGGTTCATTGCCTGTCTACTCAAAAAAAAAATATTTTTCAGCATTAATATTTTGAAATTTTTTTTAAGTGAGACATGGACGTAGTATTGTTGAAGAAGAATAAAAAAGTATTAACTTCTCTAAACAAATAAAATCGACTACAAAAACTATTGCAAAGTGAAAAATATTTTTTTACATAATAGTGGTATGAAATAAAATTAAGAACATAGTATTTACCATACGTATTATTATATTTATGTACATTAATTTGGGAATTTTTCGAATCGGTGCCAGCCAATCCAAGTAATTTTCCAATACACGCACATCCAAGTATCTTACGATTTAAGATTTAATTAAAAAATTTAAGTATTTTTTAAATCTTTCTTCTTGTGTTATAAATGTGAATTATCAAGTGGGAATATCACCTACTATTATGTGTCTTATATTAAAGATTAATATGTAATTAATGCGTTTACACAAAATATTACGCAAAAAATCGTAGCCAATCTCAGATTTTCAAATGCAGGATGCTGTTCTAGTTGATTAATTGAGAATGGGCATTTTATTAGCAACATTTTTCCTGAACCTTGTTACGATTCATTCTTGAACTTGTCTGAAATGTTTTCTAGAGTTGAAAAAGTATAAGAAGTTTTCAAATTTTAAGTACTTTGATGAAATCATTATACATTAAACAGGAATTTTCTCAAAAAAAAAATCTATTTCAGAGGTATCTTTATTATTTATTGAACTTGCTCAAGTCTTAAAGATTCGCAGTTTCTTCTTCCAGGGGCATTTGCTTTGGAACTGTTTATAAAGAAATTAAGATCGCCACTGAGAATCTCATTTTCCAGTTTTCGATACCCTATGATTTAAACTGTTTAGCCCATTAGAAGAGTTTTTTCGCCATTTTGAATTTCAAATATTTGTTTTATTGCTGATCTTACTGAACTACGGATATTTACCAAAAGCCTAGTAGAGAACATCGCTAACATCTAAACCACCAACCATTATTTCTCTCTGGCTATCTTAGGCTCTGTTTGATTCATTTTAATATCTTTGATAAAATTTTACCGGTCCGTGTAGTTTTTTTAGGTGTGTTTAAAATTATATAAATAAGTAGAACCTATAATTATCGTTCAGTTTGTCCGTCCATCTGTCCGCATATAACACAGCAAAAACTACTCGAGCGAATCGTTTTAAATTTAAAATACAGTAACGTTTCTATATAACGAAATTCATCGTTCCGTCAAAAAATACGTTATATAAAAAATTTCGTTGTGTAGAGAAAACAGCAAATGTTTATTATTTAATGTGAAATATTTGATTAAATTTTTTGTGTTTTTTTAATTAAGATCGAAATGTTTAACACTAAAGATTAATTTGATATTTTATTTTTTATTTATTTAAACAATATGAAAACAAGACAAAAAATGTTTATTTGAAAAGATAGTAAAACTATGCAAAAATCAGTTGAAGAAATCTGTAATTTTCGGTTATTTTCATTACACTTTTAAAAACTTTCAAATTTTAAGAAGGAATCAAATGTGAGTGGAAAACATTTTTTCCATAGGACGTCCTCTCCATGTAAGATCAAAGACAATAATAATTTCTCTTGCTGGTTTTGCATCAAGTTTTCTTTTTCATATTCATTGTCTCTTTCGTCAGCATTGTTCACAATGTTGCTTAAAATTTTATTATCAGTGGAACGCTACGTAACAATAATGGTACGTAACAATAATGATTGGTATGCATCTCCAAAAAGTCAAAGTCAACTAAATTATTTACGATACTTCCACGCATCTTAATTTTTCTCCATTTCTCTTTTTAGTCTACCATCTTCAGTTTCAGAATTTATTGAAAAGCGTGACTTTTTCAAGTGATTGCAAATCTTTCATTCAATGACATCGAATCGCTAAGAAATTGAATTGAAAAAAATTCTTATTCTCCTACCAAAAATTAAAGTTTATTTGGGGGGAGGGCTGTGTGTGTGTTTGTGTGGTAGAGGGGGGGAGAGGGGCGTACATACTTTTATTTTTCGCATAAACAATAAAGTAGAAATATACAGCTATGTATATTTCAGCTTTTATATGTCAGTTGAATATAAACAGGAATCAACAAATATAAATGCATTCCACAAACAATTTGAAGCTTTTTCTAAATAAATGAAGGAAAATTTCTGAAAAAATCCGTTATATGGAGACATATTTTGCTGTATGGAGACTATTTTTAATGTAATAATAATAAAAATTGTCCGTTCTTACAAAAAGTTTGTTATATAGAGAAATTCGTTGGATGGAGTTTTGTTATAGAGAGACTCGACTGTATATTATTCTTGCTTAATTTTGTCGAGTCATTTCAAATTTTATAAAAATTGGATGTATAGATTAATTAAATTTACTGTAAAAAGCTTTCCGTTACATTACGGTCACTGTGGAAAATAGTTTCAAGTGCATTTAAATAACATTACCCTCTTTCCAAAATAAATGAAATGGTATGTATCTATGAAATATATACTAAAAAATTCTTAACAATCTGTGGTGCAAAGAGTATTTGTTATTCATTTACAGAGATATACAAAACTATTCAATTAATCAGTGATATAAGGGAAGACACTGTTTGGAGCATGTTTGAATACTGTTGAACTATTTCACATTTTATGAAATTGATATCCGTTGCTGAGATTTACTATAAATTATTTCCTGTGTAATAGAAATAGAAAGTATTTACAAGGATACGTAGAAGATTTCAGCTACTACAGAATATCGGATGTACTGTATATTAGGGTGGAGTGAAAAAATTTTTTTTTGAAAATCAAAAACGGGTAGGTGCCAAAAGTTGCCTTTATACTAGTACATCAACTGCGTGAAATTTTACCGCTGAAAAAAAATGGCTTGAATCTGCGCTTTTGCTCCAAAAATCGAAATTTTGGGTAAAATTTGTCATTTTTTGACATTTTTTCAAAAAAATTGAAAAAATCCTACAGAGCTGGTTGGTATTTAAAAGTGTTGCTTAGACCTTTATATTTATCTGCTTAACATATTTAAACTATAAAACAATATCTGTAGTCTGTATAATTGGAGCAAATCTGACAACGTTTTGTGAAAAATCAGCGTTAACCTCTCTATTGGAGCATACAACGAAATGTTGACTTGAATGAATTTCTTACCTAGCTGCTTTCAAAACTACTGTGTATATAACTCATAGAGGTAGTTGCATTATCCCACACGTCTCAACCACCCAATCATCTAGGCCCAGTGTTTTATTTATGTATTGAATTGTTATTTTTTTCCCGAAGACGAGTATAAGTTTTTTATATATCAAAGTAATTTATCTCTTCTTTGTATTCACTGACTTTGGATGATTTGGATCATGCTAGTGTGACCTGCTGCACGTATATTTTTATACCATATATAACAGAATAGGAGCTGAATAATGTATTGGGTATGTTCTTAATTGAACCTATTCAGTAATCTATTATCTTCATTAAAATTTCATGCAATTAGTACATTATGATTGGAAGTTCTGTTATCACAACATTCTTTCAATCAATTACATTTTATATGCAATGATTTGCCTAATAATTGATTGTAGGAATTCAATTTCTAGTATGTCATCATTTATTGAACCTATTACATTGAATATATGCTGAGAAGCTAGCTGTTTAATATTATGACGATCGTCACAGAGGATTGTAAACAAAATTTGCGTGTAAAACAACAATATTTCTAAAGAAGTTTTAGCATGCTTTATGTCGATTCCCGTGTTGTTCCGTAGTCTAGTAATTTCTAATAAGATTTTAGATCTATTATTCAGGTGTGTTGTACATTTGGTATAAAACATCCCGCGGTATAAACTTGGATTATACATTTTGTGAGTGAACATATAGACTCTGATTGCCAATCTGTGCTTATATAAAGCGGAAAATTTTATTAACTTTTATGAGCTGTCTTTTGTGTGAGATGTTTTTTAAATTCCTATTCCCCATTCTTTCTTAGAAATAGCTTTCCTTATGAATTAGCTTTGCAATCTTCGACAGAAATTTCTAGTCTTTTCTGAGTATCTTTTTCTCAATTTGAGAAAATAATTTTTCAAAATTATTCTCTATTTTATATAAAAAAAAAAATTGCAATAGGAAGTGAACAGCACGTAGACAAAGATTTTCCTTATTAATCCAGTGAATCCATGTAGCTTAGAACGTTTTATATCGACTTCTCTAATAATTGACGCAGAGGAAATTCACTGGAGTTGAAGTAGCGAATGATTCAATATTATACACAATTCTAAGCTTACCCAATGCAAAATGGTTCACAGTGACAAATAAAATTCTCCTAATTTTAAATGAGCACTTATAGTCGATTGGAATCCGTACATTCCCTCATACAGTACTAAGCATTATAAGTTTATGCCCAGGACATTTCACCATCAAATGTTGTCCATTCATAAAAACGGGATCTAAAAGTTAATAGGAAATTACCTGGATACGAAAACACTTAGAAAACGGCATAAAACTAATGCAAAAAAAAAGGTTATTTACAACAGCAGTTGCTTTACACATGGAGAAAAACTTTTCATTGCAATTCTCTCTGACGATCACCATCACATTAAACAGCTCGCTTCTCAACATATAAAAAATGCAAAAGTAGAATAAATGATGGCATACTTATAGTTGAAATATCTGAAATCATCTTTGAAGCAAATCATTACGTAAAAAAAAATACAATTGACTGAAAAAATGTTGTGGTAACAGAACTTCCAATCACTATTCATCAACTGAATGTAAGTTTGATAAATATAATAGATGGCCGAAAAGATCCCTTTAATAATATTCCCGTACATTACTCTGCTTGTCATTTTTTGTATAAACTGTAAAAATATACATGGAGATAGTTACAGCAGCATGTGGATGCAAAGAACAGATGAACAAGGTGGAAACATCGAAAACATGCCAAATTTTTATAAAGAAAATCACAAATCAATGTATAAATAAAACACTGGTCTAAGATGATCGAATAGTTGGGCCGGGTGGTATAGGAAATATAGCCACCTCCACGACGCATGTCCAAGGTAATTTTGAAAACAAGAGCTGTATTAAAAACAACATTTCGTTGTATGACCCAATAGAGTGGTAATACTGTTTTCTTACTAAAAGTTGTCTGTTTTGCTCCAGCTATAGGGAATAAACATATTGTTTTATAGTTTAAATATGTTAATCAGATAAATATAAAGGTCTAAGCAACAGTTTTAAATACCAACCAGCTCTGTAGGATTTTTTCAATTTTTTTGAAAAAATGTCAAAAAATGACAAATTTTACCCAAAATTTCGATTTTTGGAGCAAAAGCGCAGACTCAAGCCATTTTTTTTCAGCTGTAAAATTTCACGCAGTTGATGTACTAGTATAAAGGCAACTTTTGGCACCTACCCGTTTTTGATTTTCAAAAAAAATTTTTTTTCGCTCCACCCTACTGTATAGTATTATACCAAGATCTGAATTTTTTGTAAACATTGTTATAGCACAAACGCTCCTCATTTGCTGTCTTTCCCGCGCAGTTTCTGAATTGTTTTGTTTTTCTTTTACATTTATCTTCTCTTTTTACGGACAACAATACATTATATCTCGTAAGGATACATAATAAACTTTATTCCTACTTTGAATTTAGATGCGATATCTCTCACAATCACAGTGTAATCCTTAAACGCATTTGTTTTTGCAAGCATTCGTGGGATAATATCTATTTCTAAATGTACGAAAAGTAAGACTTATCTTAAAGAAAGCAAGAACTGGAACACATTTTTTTTTCAGAACTAACACTTTTTTATTTTAAAAGATAAAACCACGCCATTTTACCCGCGTGATAACAGTCACTCCATTTCAAAGAAAATAAAACAGACAAAAATCATTGTCAGACATCAACTGGCAATGGTATTACAAATCTAAGAAATAAAATAACTTGTTCTAACAATTGTCAGTACTTTAGTATTTCAATCATTTTTAGTGTTATTTCAGTTACATATATCAATAGCTATCAAACTAAAATATTCGGAGAGCAATGCATTCATCTGTTTGACGAACTAATTTGTGCTATGCTGTAACGAGATTCAGTTACTTAAATAAATGTTTCAATCGTACTAAAAAGACATCATTAGCAATGCACAACTAGTATGCACTATAAATAATCTCTAATCCGAATGTGAAAGCAATCGTAATTTATCACGCATAGTTTAACAATAATAATATTTGTAATCGAATGATTTCTTAATATTATTTTTCAAACATTAAATGTACTATTAAAAATATTCATAATAATGGGACTCATACAAAGTGAAATGCCTCTTTATTTTTTACTACTGTATTTCAAATTTAATTTCAATTGAAACGTAATTTTTTTAATTTGAATTAAAAAAATATGTTAAGATAAAATGTGTTAAAAGCCATTTAAGTTAAAAATCGAAAGAGTTATGTCGACATTTCTAATAACTTAACTAAGCTCGCCATATTCTGATCGTTGTGTTCCATCAAATTAATTACATACATCAATAGATATCAAACCCAAATATTTAGATAAGATGCATTTACATGATTGATAAACTATCTTGTGCAATGCTTGTAACAAGGGTCGCTTACTCAAGTACTTGTTTCAATCGCGGCATTCCCTGAAAGAACATCATTAATAATACACGATTAGTAAACACTATGAATATTGGCTGAACCGAATATCAAAGGAATCTTAAATTACTAGGAATAGCTTCTCGATAATTGTATATGTTATAAATATCAAATGTTTTCTTAATACATTTCTTTAAATGTAAAATGTACTAGTAAACAATGTATATAATAATTGGATTTATATGAAACGGAATTTCTTTATATTTACCTTACTATTACAACTAATATTTCACACCATAATTTAGTTATAAATTTTTAAAAAATGATGCTTAGATAAATATGTTAAAAGACAATTAAAATAAACTTATAAATACATATTTCAAATAATCTAACTAATCTTGCCATATTCTAATCATTATGCTCTGTCATTTCAGTAATTTACATCAATAGTTATCAAACCCAAATATTTGGATAATATGCATTTATGTGATTGATAAACTATCTTGGGCTATGCTATAACAAGAGTCGGTTACTCAAGTACATGTTTCAGTCGTGGTGTCTCTGAAAAGACATCATTAATAATACTCAACCAAGATATACTATGAATATTGGAAGAACCGAATGTCAAAGAAATCTTAATTTATTAAGTATAGTTATACGATACTTGTATGTGTCATAAACATTGAATGATTTCTTAATATATATTTCAAACATAAAAAGTACTATTATTAAATATGCATAATAATTGGATTCATATGAAATGAAGTTTCGTTTTATTTATTTTACTTCTATAATTCTAATATTTCAAAATATATTTTAGTTTTGAATTTAAAATGCTAAAATGAAATGTGTAAAAAGAGAGTTAAAATAAACATTGAAACACATATCTTCATTGTTAATAACCTAACTGATTTTGCTATTATTCTGATGACTATATTCCATAATTTTAGTAATTTATATTAATATCTATCAAAATCAAATATTCGGATAAGATGCATTTATATGATCGATAAACTAAACTGTGCAGTACTGTAACAAGAGTCAGTTTCTGAAGTACATGTTTCAATTGCAGAGCTCCCGAAGAGAAATTATTAATAATGCAGAACTTGTATACAGTTTGAATATTTAGGATAAAGAATATCAAAAAGATCTTCAATTAACAGATGTAACTTTATAATATTTAAATATCAGCTAGTTACAATATTTAAATATGTTGAAAATATCGTATGTTTCCTTTATCTTTCTTTCAAAACGTAAAATGTATTAATGTTATAATAAACAACATAATAATAGAATCAATATGAAAAATAATTTCTTTTTTAATTATTTTGTTATAAATAAGAAATGTTGCACAAATTTTTCAAACACAAATTTTTCATTTTTCTACTTTTTTTTAATTATGTTAGAGATTTTTTAATTTGGTAATTAAATATTAAAATATTTCACGTGGTTTACAAATTCTTTCCTTTATATAAGAAGTTTTTGGAAGCTCGCAGTAAAAACTCCTTTCTGGAGAGAGATCGAGTTACTTTAACATATTTCTTAAAAGCAATTTGTAACACGCTACATAAATATTTAGATGACAATGATTTTGTATTTTCTATAGGGTGGTGGGGGTCCATTTCGAAGAATAACAAGAAAAAAAATCATGCTTCCAGCATAGATATTTAATAACATAAAACAGTTTCCAACGTATTAAGTACACTGTAATAAATCTTTATAATTTAAAAAAGTGAAAGATGTTTGAAAAAAGTAACTAGAAGCATGAACAATTGAAAATTATGTTACCTTCAATAGTACAGCACATACCAGATTATACACATATCCTAAAAATAATTTATACTGCTTTTTGTTTACTTCATGAAAATGTGTTTAGTACAGAATTTGAACCAGAGATCTTTTGTGTAAGCTTCAATCGTCTGTCAACTGAGACATACAAGGGAAATTCGGCGGACACAAATTACCTTGATAGCATTATTGATTACTAAATCTGTTCTGATATTTGAATATACAAAACTGACTAATTCGAGAGTCATAGAACTCCAAGAAAACTTCGGAAACACAGTTAAAGTATAATCATTTTAATACAATTATGCTAATTGATAAATAGATTCTATGAGCTGCAATTTTCTAACTGAATGGAAAAAATCTCCTGGAACAGATTTAAGTTTAAATATTTCATTCAAACAAGGATGCTACAGATGAATAATTTTGTTGTTCAGTTTAAATCAATATTTTTCTAATACACATTTTGATGTATATTTCTCCTGCAAATATTGTCGAAGTATGTGTTAAGCATTTTTCTTTGAGAAAGTGATGCCAGTTAGAATAATAATAATAATAAAATACTCGTTTGTGTGCAGTCCTTTGAAAATCCTCCAGTGCTCTGCCAACATATCTATCTAGGAAAATGCCGATGGGGTTTTAATTTGTTCAGTTGATTATAATATCAGACCAGATTTCTCGATTAATAACGTCTTCTAAGAGAATTGCTTCTGTCATGTTTCTCTAGGATAAATTAGTTTGCATAAAAAAGACACTCTACGCCATAGGTCCTTGGGTTGAATAGTTGGTTGGATATTTTTTTTGATTTATTTACCAAATAAAAAAATTATATATTAATTTTAACTTTGCAAGGTGTGAATTGAATCTTTAAAACATCAAAAATAAGTTTATTCGAAAGTTTACATTTTTCAAATCCAAACTAGTTAATTTCTAAACAAATACATAAAAATATTATAAAATTACTGTCTTGGAATAGCCATCATTTAATTATCCAAGTATTTTTCCATTATGCATCTTACTTTATTAAATTTTATTTGGATGTTTATTTCCTTTTTTTTTATTTTGAGTAACTCGAGTCATAATTTTTCTAAGTTAATGATGCTGCCTCATTTCACATTGCATTCGCAGTTTGTAACATCTTTATGATTTCTCTTTTGTTGAAAGTATAACAACTTTCAGATATGATCAGAATGAAATTTGTTAAAAATATAGCCATCTTCCGATAATCACGTGGACAAATAATTGTGACATTAGATACTGCCTATAATAACAGTCGTGAAGTCGTGAATAAAGGAACAAATTAGACTATGACTCGGATTAAAAACACAACAAGTATTGCAACACAAAAAGGAATTCTTATTTATTTAAACATAAAAAATAGCAATAAATAATTAAGAACTAATCTGGCGCAGGAAATATCACGTGATTATCTTAAAAGAACTAATAAAAAATATTTACTGTTTTCCGAATTATGGTATCTACTTAACATAGAATAAACATGTAAAATTAGACGCTGCTATAATTTCAGAATTATATTTAATTTTAATTTCTTAAGCTTTAATATAGTGACCAGAATAATTTTAGTGTAATAACCACAAACTGAAATTAATTTTTAAATTTAGCAGATATAAAAAACAAAGATAAAAAGAAATTTTTTAAACGGGAAGAGCCTAGTTTACAACACAATATATAGAAAAATTGTTTAAATTTAATATTATTTCTTTTTTGTTCAATTTGGATCTTATTTCCTAAACAAAATAAAAGAATTTTAATTTATTGAATAGAACTTACAAAATAGTCAGTACATCAGTTAATATTAATAATAATAGGTACCATAAAAATAACTTATATTATTCAATGCTATTATAATAATTTAAATGAACTAAGATTAATCAATTTATTTTTCATTAATTTGTACATCCCATGTAGAAAAGTAAAAAACAAACAATTAGATTTGAAATAAATTCAAATATCATTTCGTAATACCGTAATATTTTAACATGAATAAGTTTATTACTTTTAAGCTGTAGTCATGTTAGCTGCTTCCACAAAAATATGCCGAAATCATTTATTTGAATGCATAAAAGCAAGAGAAGAGTTATGATTCAAAATAATATTCTGCACACTTAATTTAGTTTTTTCAGAAAATAAATAAAATACATCTTTAAAAAGACAGTAAAACAAAAGCTAAAGAATAATTTTAGCTAATAAATCAACAATATTCTTCAAATCACTAAGCTGTATAACGTAAAGACTCTAATTATATTTAGAAGAAATGAATTGTTTCTATCACCCAGGAGGACGATAAATTTCAGGAGAAAGCAATCTGGTACTTTGTTTTGTGTATTGCTGCTCTTATTTATAGGCGCGTTAATCTAAAAAAGTAATAAATATTACATCGAAAAAATATTAGTGGGAAGAATCCGAGAAAATCATATAAATTAAAGACGACAAAAATACTGGAATTCTATTTTTACAATAATAAATATTTTTATTTTCACTTATCTGATTGTATTAGTAAATTGATTTTTATGTATAACATTTTTTCATGTTTTTCATAAGAACTTTAAATGAAATGATAGAAAAAATTTTAAAAAAAAAAGTTTAAAGAAAATAGCCATTTTTTTTAAAAAAAAGTTTTGGAATAGGAAAAAGAAGGGCAAAGTGGAAACTCTAAGGTTTGTTGAATTTTTAACATAACGTTTTATCCTTTTTTAACCTGAGCTTAAAATATCTCTAAAATATATATTTATTGCTTTTTCAAAATCAAAATGACACCATAGAAAGAGTCATTTTTATGATATCAGAGCTTTAGAGAAGTGATAATTTAGGTTTAGAAATATGGATATAAAAGTACTAATCCCCTTAAAACATCAGTTTAACTATCAGTAATTTAAATTTACGCAATAACAAAATGAAGGTCTTTAAACAAGTAAATGATCAGCAAATCTTTAAAAATTTTTATTGTAAAGCATTTAAGTTAAATAATCATGAATATTTCTTACTTTCTTGGCCACAATGTCTTGAAGATAATTTCGAAACTCCGATGAAAATATTATTTATTTTATGAGGTAATATTCATCAGTGCTGACATTTATTGGGTTTCTTTTGAAGCAAAAAATAAAATGCCAAAAATTCGAAAAGTTTAGTTTTTAATAAGGAAAAGAATGGAGGTGCACATTTGTATACCTCAGGTCTGAAGAGGTTAATCAGTAAAGTTCTTCAAGGCTTTTACGGATGGTGTTATTTTCAAGGTGAATTATTAGTATATTTTAATAAAAAATAAATCTACTTCAAACGCGAGAAATTTCGCTAGATTTAAAGAGAACTATTGGTATAGAATACGGGTACTGAAGAATTTCCAGGTTTGGAAATTTCAAGACGCGTATGAGTCCTATTCTGGATGATTCCTGTTTGGCTTATTTTTCTTATATTTAATCAAAATCAAAGTTTAACTGCGGTGTATTACCAAAATAAAAGTGCGCATATTGACAAATTTAAAATTTTAAAAAAAAATCTTCAAATTTAGTAAAATTTTTTACTAATACACTTACTAATTAACATTCACTACTTTTACTAATACACTATATTAACATGTGTTATTTATAAATGAAAAAAAAACCTTCGCTGTGAGGGATTAAATTATATATTTTTTGTCAATAACATCAATAATTCCGATTTAAGGGGTCCTAGACACAGAAATATTTTTTAAAAAAATTATTCTAATTTTTTTTTTACTTTTTTTATTTCTTAAAATATTTAAATTAAGTTTCTATCTTTATTGAAGCATGAACTATTAATTTTTTCTTTTAAGTTTTTTTTTTTTTTTTTCAAAATCTAACTTTTAAACAATTGTCGTCAAGATAATGACTTGTAAAGATGCGTTTTTCTTCACGATGTGTTTTGTCAACATTTCTCAAATTTAGACTATTATAACTCAAGAACCATTAAAAATAATTTGTTCAAACTTGGAAGAAATCTTTTTGTATTGTTTTCTTTGTTTTTGAATCAGGGAATTAAAAAAAAACTTTTTAAAATGTGACATTTTTTTAAAATAAAAGTTAAACATCTTTTTGAATATATATATATTGATATTTTTATTATATATTGATATTTTTTAAAATGCTAAATCAAAATTAAAAATTGTATATTTATGTTTATTTAAATGGAAACAAATTTAAACCCTACAAATTATATTTCTAGTTTTATCAAATTAAAATAAAAATACCCACTTTTTTAAAGATAAATTTAAAATTTTATTTTTTTATTTTTTAAATCTGAAACTTCTATCATGTGATTTTGTTTACAAATAATACGGCTGATCGTCACAAAAATTTTCAAAATTTTAATTCAATAAGTAAAACATATCTTAAAATATGTTCCGGACTATCTTAATTATAATGCAACTGCCGGTTGACATACTTTAAGTAATGGAAATAAATGAGCTGCCCAATATCTACTAGCATTCACCATTAATTTATACTTTTCGAGTTTCTAAATGCAAATGAATATATATTGTTGGCCATTTAACATAAGGACCATGTCTGTTTTGACTACAGCGAGAATATATTTTGTGATACCAAAACTTGTGAACATGCGAATAGTTCAGTAAAATCCAAGTAAAATACATTTTGTCTTTTTCAAAATATATAGGAGGTTTTTTTTATTTAGATACGTAATTTCTTTAAAGTTTAGAATTTTCCAATCCAATTTTATTTAAATAATTATAAATTTTTCTGAATCTTAAAATTTATTTAAATGTTTTTAGATTTTCTAAATTAAATGTGGGAAACATAGAAATTTCATATTTATAACGCATTTGAAGAAAAATTATTCTAATGTATTATATGAGTGCTTTAAAAAATTAAATACAGAAATTCTATATTATTAAAAAAGTGATAAAGAATAAAGGAAAAACTACTTATTAAAATGAATTAATAAAACAAAAAACAAACAAGATATCGTTCTTGAAATTAATAATAAGTTAAAAATTAAAAAATGACTCCCGAAACAATGGATTAATGCTATTGACATGTAAGAAAATATCATTTTTTATTTTTTCAACAGTAAACAAATAAAAAATATTTATTTATTTCTTGTTGTTTTCTTTAAAAATATTTTCAATTAACTAAGATTTAAAGTATTTCTCAGTTTATAATGCTAAGTAAAATGTATTTCAGCTCTTTTTTAGTAATAAATATCTTCATTAGTTTTCCACATTATCAACAAAACTGGATTCAAATAACAAATTAATAATAAGTTTTAATAATTAGTGTATCAGAATTTGAAACTTTAATGCCTAATATGAAATTTATAAACGCTATTGGTACTCTGTAGTTTGAGAAATCGTTCAGAAAATATCGTTTTGTAAAAGAAAAAAAAATCTTCAGTACGTTTTTTAGAATAACATAATATTATTATTAATGAAAAGTAATCTTCGCTGAGTTTAACAAGTAGTGCTAATTTCCGCAATTAAGCTAATCTAAAAAATAATGAGTATCGCAAAAAATATAGCACGGAATTTTATCAAACTTCAGATTCACTTAGAAGCTGAGATAAGTTGTTCTCACTAGATTTTGATGAAAATCACCTAACCAGTAGTGCTGTTATGCTGCATTTCAGGAAGCATTAATATTTATGAAATAAAAAAAGGTTAGGGATTGCCATTTACCTACTATTTTTTACACTATTCAATAAATAATTGATACACGTGCACGTGTACTTCTTTTCATTACAAGATACATGTTTCTTAATAGATCATTCTTGGAAAGGTAAATACATTCTGAAATACTACTGAAATATACTGTCGCTTGTTGCGTAGCTTTTTTTTAGAGACATAAAAATGTAGTTTTAATTGTTAAAAAAATGGTATTTTTAATTTCTAATTTTTAATAATATAACAGCATAAATTGTAAAAGTGATTTGTGAAATTTTTCGAAATCCGGTTTTTGACGGATTTGTAAGTTTTAGGCGTCAGCGATTACGAAAAACATGTTTTTACAAATTACCTGTCTGTGAGTCAGCCTGCCACTCTGTCGCTCTGTAAGTCTGTATGTAACACAAATGTATGTGGAAGTTCTATCAAAAAAAAAAAAAAAAAAAAAAACTGACGCACAGACATTGATAAAAAAGTGCATTCAATTAGTCCTGAATGCAATTTGCTTGGTTCTGATTAGTTTTTGGACTAAATCGTTCGACAGATTACGCTGCAATGCAGTATTTTTATCGATTTTCGCAACTGCTCAATCTCCAGAATTAATGCACGGATTTTCCTTTAGTTTTTGATATAATTAACGTTTTTTTTTTTTTTTTTTTTTTTTTTTTTTTTTTTTTTTTTTTTCCTACATTTTGTTGAAAATATCTTTTGTTGAAAATAAATCAACAAGTGACACTGGTATGATACATTTTTCAAGAACTAATGCAGTTATTTTCATGTAATTTAGGATTCAATTAGAAATTGACACTAGTTGTAGCTATTTAGATTAGGGTGTTAGTCGTCAAATTGGTAACGGTGCTAAACCGCATTTGGTAGGATTTACAAAATTTAACAATAGTCATATTTCTAGAACTAATGCACAGAATTTTATATATTCAAAATCCTAAGGATGGACATAGATTGCAATTAATTTCCGTACTGTGAATTTTGAAGTAATAACATGCATGGCATTGAAGAAACTTTTGGGATTGCCGTACGCGATTACTTTAAGTTTATATAAATATATAATTACAAAATGGTTAGAAAACACCACATGGATATAGAAAAAATATTTTCATAAATATTCCAAACATAAATGCGATTAATAAAGAAAAAACTATATTATTGATTATTATTTAAAATAATTATTTATTACAAGTATTCAATATAATTCTAGATACCAAGTAATCTGATGCAAATATTCCAAAATTTTAACCTTTTAAACGTTTTTGATGGTTTAAATATTACAGTATAGTAAATTTCTTGGAGTTTCCAAACTTACACTTACTCAACTTCGTCTCTTTCTGCAATTATTGAATGATTTTAAATCGGTTTTTAGCGTTTGAAAATGTCAAACCGGGTAAAAAATTAAATTTTATCAATAATTTTAACAAGATTTATAAATATCAATGTAAAATATAAAAGTAGTAAGTCTTGTTTACGTCCATTAATAACCGCAAGGTGGAACCCGTCGAATTTCGACGAAAGTAAATATTTAAGAAATAACTGTTTCGTTGATTTATAATAAACCTACAAAATTAACTACAATAAAAAATGCATCTTACAATGGTTAGTCTAACTCTCAAACAAATATTATTTAAAGCTAAAATTAAGAAAAAAATACTATTTCTATAAAACTCAGTTGTCCAAACTATTAAAATTAAACTTTAATGGCATATGTAAAAATATAATAATAAAGCACAATATAATAAAGATCCGTTATTAAGATGAAGTTATCAATTGAGGCTCTTATGTTTGGCATAAATGCGTATGAAACAAAAATTTCAAATTGACACCTAAGAATTTCATGTGAAATCTAAACCCGTCATAATTTTCATCTTCTCAAAATTTACATGCGCATATTTCAAATTTTACCAATTTTAGAGAAAATGGCGTATTTCTGTTGCCACAATTACAAAATTCGTACTAAAAACTATAAAAAAATTAATATGTCAAGAATAAACTGAGATACAGCTTTCAAACAAATTGCATTTAAAAGTACATATTTTTCTCTTTATAATGATGCAAAAATTGAAAATTTGCGATGTTTAGTTGCATAAAATTTGCAGTACCGAAAATTGCAAAACCGAATTGGATGTGAAAATGTTGCCATTCGCAAAGCGACGTATGCGTTACGCACAGACACGTTTGGCCTTTATAATATAGATATCGTAATAATAATAATAATATATATTCTACGACGAAAATGTAAGAATCTCTATTATAAATAAATATTTGGCTTATAAGATATTATTTTATTAATGGAATATTTAAAATATATAAAAACTTGACACTTTGAACTCTTTCACATCGAGTCATCTTCAGAATGTTAAATAGAAAAATTGCAAACACAATAAACGTGAAAATTGTTTATTTTTTTTCCAGTTTTTCAAGTTATAATTTTTCTATTTACAATCTGAAGTTGACTCGATGAAAAGGAGTTGTAACTTGACTATTTTTATTATATATATTTTTTTAATTAAAGAAATAACATTTTATAAGCAAAATAAGTATTTGTAATCTAAGTTCTTACCTTTTTAGGTGCGTTCGTAATTATGTAAATACGTAGCCCCTATTGTTGTCGTTCAGTCTGTCCGTCTGTCCATCTGTCCGTCCGCATATAACAACGCAAAAATTACCCAACTGAATAGTTTGAAATTTAAAATGCATAGTTATTACATAATTTTGTCGAGTCAGTTCAAATTTTATGAAAATCGGGTGCATAGATCAATTACAGGGACAATCAAAAGGATTCCGTTACATTACGGTCAATGGGGAATAAAGTTTCAAATGCATTTTAATCGTTTGAAATTTTAAATACATAATTACTACATAGTTTTGTCGAGTTATTTCAAATTTTATCAAAATCGGATGTATAGCTCAACTACTATGACTTACAACTAACTATAAAAAGTTTCCGTTACATTACGGTTAATGGGGAAAAATGTTTCAAATACATTTTAATGGTGTTACACTCATTCGAACGTAATACAATTTATATGCATCTATAAAGTACATATTATAATATACATTTTGCATAATCTGTGGTGCAAAGAATATTTGTTATTGATTTACAAGGCCATACAAAAGTATTCCATTGCATTATGATATAAGGAGAACGTTGTTTGGTGCGCATTTTAATTGTAATTATTTAGAATTTTATGAGATTTATATATGAGAGTGATATTTTTAAAACTTCGTTATCGTATGAACGCACCTCATTTGCTAAGCTTCACGTGCAATTTCCAACTTGTTATTATATAACTTACGTAATTATTATTACGATATAGATTTTCAGATTTTACTGATGCACATATAATCTTGGCTACGTAACATCAATATGAAAATATATTTTTATATTTAATGAAAATAAATAAAGAGGAGCAAAAAAGAAATAAACTCTTTCAGAAAAAATATAAATAAATAACAACCATAAATTAGCGTAAAATATTAGTGCAAAACACAAAAATATTATTGATGATATTTTGCACTGATGTTGGTATGCTCTGGTTAGCAAAACCACTTTACAAAACAGATATAAAGTGTTTTGGTGCTTTAAACGTTGTTATTTATTTATTTATATAGTATGATAAATGTTTATCACTTTACAGGATTGTTTAAAAAGATTCCACACAAATGCAACCATATACATTTTAATCGTTTTATGTATCCTATATTAAATTACATTAAAATAAAATAACTATCGTGTGAAAAAAGTAAAAGCTTTGAAAAGGGAAATTTATGCGTAAAAGGACTTTCTTAAAATATTGTTGATAAAATAACGAATATTTTATATATCTATTTAAAAAGCATAATAATGTGTGGTTTATGTTTTTAAAAATGAAATACTTAAAGAATTTTATTAATTTTATATTAAAAGAAATTAAAAATTGCCATAATTTAACTCTTTGCACCCGAAAAGAATTTCTCAGTTGCCACTAGTGTGCCGAGTAAATGGGTACTCCAAAAGCTCCTGATGCCAGTATTTAAAACTAATTTTCTTCCCCTTAGCTAACGGTCGAATAATCTGTGATAAAATATGGCGAAATAAAATGTAAGATATTAGTGGAGTCCAAAGCATTAGACACCCCGATTTACCAGATACGCATCACAACGCAACTGCTGAGTGATAGTCACTTCTTGAGAAAACTGGGTTAAAATAATAATAATCATCAATAAAAAGTATAACGTTGAAATAAAACTAGTCGTTGGTGGGAGGGGGGGGGGCGCCGTAATACTTACCCATCATGGATATGCGTTACATAAAATGTGAAAATAAAACATGTGAAAACTATCTGTCGCAATTACGAAATAAAATGTAAACGTATATTTAAATATTTTTAACACATAGTAATGCTACATTAATGAATTGCTAATGAACCAATTTCGAATAATTATAAAAAATGCCAAACTACTCAAGTAGCAACGAATTGCATAAAAGAAAGATCCAAAATAATAATAATAATAACTAACAATTTATTCCGTCGGATTAGGAGTCTTATATCCAAATAAAATGTATCTTCGAACTGAAATTCGACTGAAATATAGAGACCTGAAAAATTGAAGAGTGTAGAAAACAGGATTGGAAATATCTCGGCAACTAATAATCTGACAGACTTTTTTTCAATGCAAAATTTGTGTCAGTTTATGTCTTTTGCATCCACTTTTTAAAATGAAAGAATTCTAAAATTTTTATATACCTTCTATCAGAACGAATGTTTTTAGTGTTTGAAAAAAAAATAGTTCTGGATAATTGAGATAACTGGTATCAAATAAGATTCTTTCCTTTATTACATACTAAGTACACACGAAACATCAAGCCTCCATGTCGATTTGTTAGGGAGCTAAGCGCTTACAGGCGCACACAGACAGACAGACAGACCGACAAGCAGACAGAAAGTCGGCAATTTTTTATATATGTTTTTCGATTTCTCCAGTGTCTGAACATGTAAATCCGTCATTTTTTTAAACGATTTCAAGACTTACACTTACGTATGATGGGTAAGTAATAAAATGTACGCTCTCACTCGAATTTTGTAAATACAAAACTAGATTAAAATTTATACTATCGATTGTATTTGATGTTTTCAGAAATTGTTTTTTTTAATGTATCTATTCTTATTTAGTTTAAAATAAATTTTAAATGCATTATTTTTATCTTGAGAAAATTATTCTTATATTTACCACATACGTTAAAACGATGGGCAAAATGTATTATGGTATTTACTTAACATGAAGCATATTCTGTTTAAAATATATTTCACTTCAATGAATATATTCCTGACGTTCATAATGTATTTGAACATGAAATGGAGAATGCTTGTCGTGTGTTAACGGTGATTGTCTGTATTAACGGAATGTGGGATCAGCAAAGGTTTGTAGGTTTACTATAACTAGCACAATAAATAACTTTCTATTCTGAAGTGTAACTTTTAGTGATTTACAACCAATTTAGTTTGGATAAAGTGTGCAAATTGTTTCATTTTAATCGTTTAAATAATTTTAAGAGTGTATTAAAATCTAAACACATGAAAAATATTAATAATGCAGTTTACTACACGTTATACTTATGTTAGTATTTCTCAATAAGTATATGCATTACAAGACATATTATGGTTCACAAAATGAAACTAGTACAAAATGGTACAAAATGAAACTAGTCGGATTTGGAAATCCCCAAACTTTATTTAATCTCGTTTATTTAAACTCTTCATAAGTCACTACCACAGTGCCAATATCAAATGACAATATACGCTGATCGAGAGGATTCTAAAGGCATGAAATTCCGTATATTCCCTAATAGCATGCATAGTCACAGTTACGTCACTGTGAGTCACTTGGTCACATCACATCTGTGACGAAAATGCCACCACTCAGTGACGTCACATTGTGACTGAGATGTGACTTTCTTAAAAATCTTTAGAATTTTATAATTATCCTTCAAAACATGTTATTTACTTTAAAAAACATGTTTCTGGCAATTTAAATATCGTATCTTTTGTCGCAGTTTCGTCACAATGTTAATATCAAATTAGTCACAAATGACACATTTTTCACAAATTTGTCACATTGTGACCACTTTGTGAAACGTCAGAAAGGAGCTCTAAAACGGCCATAACGACTTCACATTTTTGTCACTGTGACTTCACGTGACGTCACATCGACAATCGATGGTCACAAAGTCACAATGGGATTTCACAATGACGTTGCAGTGACTTCACCATGCTTTACGGTTTAGTTCCCCGTAAGGTACATTGATACAAGGGGTACATCGATACAAGGGGCACTTTAATACACACCCTCCACGGCTCACATGGTCATTACAGGAAGTTTCACAACAATTCCAAAAGGTGATGCTAGTGCACTAACTACATAAAGAAAGTCTTGGAATGATTCAGCAGTTTGATGAAATGGGACAGGGTATTTATTGTATTTGTAAAAAAAAAATTAAATTTGAGTTATACAATTGAAGTGGCATTATACAACTGTTCCAGTGTCAATCCATTTCAAGTGGTCCAGAAATATATTTTTGGATCTTCGACCATTTTTAAAAAATCTGAAAATTTTTGTAGCACAGCCCTAACATTATGGAAGTTCAAAACGACTGTTATTTTAATTTTACTAGTTTTTATTTGTGCATGGCGGCCATCTTTGTTTCATCGTGTGCAGCGATTTTCTCAGGTACTAGAATATACAAAATTGTAAATATCACGTCTTTTATTTTGCTGATTGAAATGAGGTTTGCAGTATTTTGTTTAGAATATAATAGGCTAAATGTATAGTGGTAGAATAATTTTGAAAAATAAATTTTTACAAGTAAAATTTTAGTACAAAATTTAAGATTTTTTTCCAAAATCTTTTCGTTTACAAGAGGAAATTTTTCATGCAAGGAAAACTGTCAATCTTACACAATTTTTTCTACAAATAGGTCAAAAGTGCGTGTACTCACGCACCAAGTTCAAGATCTGGGAGTTGATTTCTCTTTGCGAAAAAAATTCTGAAATTCGTCAAAAATTTAAAAAAAACGCACTATTTAGGCTTTGATATCTCCGGTGGGGCACGACATAAAAAACTGAAATTATTGCTTTTGATAGTATTTTATAGTAGTGTATGCACAAAAACTTTCAAGAAGGAGATTTGACTACAAACTGAGGTATGACATGGTCATTATGTAAAAACAATATTTCAATACTATTGTAACCTTCTACGTGTTTGTTCATACTGACAAAATGTTAAACTTATGGTCGATAATGCATTCTAAAATGCATTCCTAAAAAATAGTTAAAATCCAAACTGTTATTTAACGGTACACATTTGTGATTGGAAAGGATTTTTATGTTACTTGAAGAAACTTCCATTTTATGACTGGTGTTTAGATTCTTCGATTTTTCAAGTTTTGAACCAAAAAAAGCACACATAAAAGTTCAATTTCTAATATGAAAATGCCTAAGTAGTTGTGCTATCAGAAAAACATAGAAAAGGTAGTTTTTATATTCAATTAAACAATTTCCTAAATTTTGAAAAGTACGTAAAGTTTTTTACTTGAAAATGGGCTAACTGGAAATTTTGGAGTTTTATGAAAAATAGTCAACTATAAAAAATAGTTTAATTCGCGGATGCAACGCGTGCTAAAATACATAAGAACATTTAAGTGTCGTAATTAATATGTTATTTTTGTTTGCACATTGTTAAAAATTTGCAGCAAAATATCCAGCCATTTTACCGATATTTTAAAAGACGGTTAAGTAACCGTTTTTTGATAAAAAAGGTGGAATAACTAGGAAGTTTGCTGCAAGTTATTAACAGAGAAAGGTAGTAAAGTTAAACTGATGGAAGTCTTGGCTTAATATAAATTAAGTATTAAAAACTGCAGTTTAATTAAAATAAAAAAAATAAATATTTCCTTTATTGTCGGGCATAAATGTTTCGATAACTTCAGTTGTTCCCTAAAAGTGGATAAATAAAGTATTTATTATAATTATTTCTCAATTTAAAATTGCCAGCATACTGTCCTTTTATTTAACTTTTTTTTTTTTTTTTTTTTTTTTGAAAAAGGTTGCATTTTGGAATGGACTACTTTGTTGCCCATATTATGGTCACAGGGTTAAATTACAGTTATGGAATAATTTTCTCAAAAAAAAAGACGAATGAATGGAAAATTGACTACAAATTTTTAACAGTAGAATATCAATATTTTTAACGCAATCTCTTAAAATATAGGCTTAAGCGGTTTCAAGAGTCTTACTTTCTACATGGCGGGGCAATTTAGCAACATTTCGCAGTTAATTTTTTCCACAGTCTCTAATACTAATTCATAATTTTTTTAATATAAACAGACTAATATATCTCTTATTTAAAATGTTCTTTTATTTAATATTCAATAGTAAAATTTTAATTTAATTTTTTATATTTAATTTTTATGAAAAATTTAAAGTACTTTTTTACTAGCCCCTGCGTACAACGTTTAACAAAACTAGTGGTTTAAGAGCCCGTGGTTAAGGATAATGAAGCCCGTGGTTAAGTGGTTAAGGATAATGATATAAAATCAATGTATCTTGACCGTATATTTCATTTTTAAGCGCTTTATTTATTTATTAATTTTTAACTGGCAAATTTTTAACAAAACAAGATTTTTTTTTCAAAATTTTATAATTTAAATTTAAATTTCGAATAAACAAATAAAAAATTGCTTAAAAAAGAAGTGTATGTTCAAGATACAATAATTTTACATTATTATTAATACTTTTGATAACTCATAAGCAAAAAGTTTTCTTAAAATCTTGTGCGGAGGGGATGCAAATAACAAAGTTATTTTAAAGTTTTCATAAAAATTATATATGAATAAATTAAAATAAAATTTCAAAATAAACAATTAAAAATATTTTTAATAGAAGAGATACTAAGTCGGCTATATTTAAAATATTATATAATTATGTTTTACAGAGACTGAGAAAAAAATAAATAAATGTGACATGTTGCTAAATTCAATAGCCATGAAAAAATAAGAATTATGAGATCCCTTAAGGCAAGTTGAAGTAATTATTAAAACTGATTTATTAGATAAAATATATCTAAGAAAAATTTCTTTTTTTAATATATTTTAACGGTTCTCAAAATTATCCAGATTTTATCCCGAACAATTGGAGTTCCACTATATATCGATTTATACAAACTCTTAAGATATGTAAAAATAAAACATATATTTTGGCAGATTTGAAATTATATTCCTCGTTATTTACTCCATACAAAGTTAAGCATAAATATTTTAATTGACTGCGTTGAATCTGTTGTAGAAATTATAGTTTTCTGGATGCTATGAAATTTTTAATTCAATTTTCGACTTCTGCTATTATAATTTTGTAGGTACTGAAACTATAACTGAAAAATAATATCAAAATATAAATAAGTACGATTTCGCATGTTAAACGTAAAAATGAAGTGCATTCATACTATAACCTCTTTATAAATTACTAAGATCTTCATGCAATGGCTGTTGCAATCTTATGCAAAAATGCATGGGTATAAAATTTATTGCAAGAATGTATATTAAATTTAGTAATTCTAAAATATTAGGACTCCATCTTAAATAGGATGTAATCACCACGGCAACATAGTATCATTACCTATTTTGGGATATTACTTAATTACCTATGTCAGATTTGAATAGAATGAAGCTCTTAGAAACAGCCATGGACGGCACTTTACCTTGAGACCTACATCCTGCGTGTTGATATTTGGTCGTAATAAATACATCCAATCAATAGAAAAAAGAAAATTTTTATTATTGTCGTTTTAAGCCTAGATTGGAATTTCATTAAATTTCAAATTATTCGATAAGATTCTGCAACGGTTATTCACGTATTATTTAAAATCATTGAAAATAGTAGTTTTTGCGCTGTTAAAGGTAGACGGACAGACAGATGGGAAAATCTGATGAAGAGAATATGTAATACGGAAACATACATTTATAAACCCATCTGAAAAAACAGCATATTCTTCTGAAAATTAAATTAATAATTACAATTACTGGCATTTTTTTCTGTAAATGTCTAAATGCTTGTCCATTTTACTAGAATAATGCATATTTAAATAAATATTTCAAAGAATTTTCATAAAAATAAATTTATTGTTACAGATAAATTATGCGGAAAAGAAATTGACTATTGATCTTAAACACCATTCATCTGGCGGCATCGTGCTCAATTTTGACAAGCACGGGAAAACTGTAGAAATGATGATCCTCTCTAAACTGAATTTAAATGATACCTTGCTCTTCCTCAAGACTAACTGATAACCATTCTTTTAGAATTCAATCTAACCTTCTGTAGTTTCATCTAACAAATGCCAGGAATTTTCAAAAAATTACTGAGACTAAACTTTAAAGTAATCTGAATCGATCACCTATATTCCTTAGAAAAAATCAATTTTTGAAGATAATTAATATTCTGAAAATTTGCTGCACCAGAGAAGGTAGTGACTAATGCGGATTTAGATGTTATAATCATTGTTTTTATATTGACAGTATTTATGTAATTTCTAAGTCACTAGAAAAAGTAGTGTAATTTTCTGAAAATTATATTATTAATTTTCTGAAAATTATATTAATAATTTAATTTTTTCTGTAAAATTCAAAAGGCTTAGCCTATTTTACTCGAAAAATGCAGATTTAAATAAATGTTTAAAAGAATTATCATAAAACTAACTTTATTATTTGGAATAAATTATATAAAAGAAGGAATTAACTACACCATTCATCTGATATAGCGCTCTAGTTCGACAAGCATTGGATAATGATGATCAATTCTAAACTGAGTTAAATGCTGTGTTTCCCTTCCTCAAGGTTAATTGATAGCCATTCTTTCCAAACTCAGCCTAAACTTCTGTAGTTTCATCTAATTAATACCATGAGTTTTCCAAAAATTACTGAGACTAAACCTTAAAGTAATCTGAATCGATTCCCTATATTCCTTTAAAAATGAATTTTTGAAGTTTATTAATATGCTGAAAATTTGTTACACCACAGAAAATAAGGATTAATTTTGATTTAGTTCTTATGAAGAGTATTTTTATATGGACAAATAGACGGACAAATCTGACGAAGAGTATATGTAATACTTATATATAAGGTGCCTGTACCCAATATGGACACCCTAAGGAAAATGTATTTTTTTCACCCCCATGTACAAGTCATAGGACTCCAAAAACATGTGACCACTATCCTTCGACTATTGACTATCATTATTAAAATTAGCGACCTTGTAATTATTCTGGTTTAATTTAAATGATAAAAACAAAAATTATGTTTACAAGTGTCCATATAAGGAACTACCTGTCCCTATTATGGACAGGTGTTTCGTTATTGACTTTCTACACAGTGTGTATGGAAGAGCCACTTTTCCAAGGGATTTTAGAGGAAAGCGAATAAAAAAAGTATCTTAAAGTATTCCGAGGAGGACGGGGGACAGTAAATATCTTCAGAACATGCATTTTAGAAAGGGAGGGGGGCATTTTCGGTTTTTACCCTTCGAAGGCCCATGCAAAGCCCCTTACTTACTAGTAAATATTAAGAAGTAAAATTGTTTTGCTTAGCTTTATTGCATCTGTCTGCGATTTTACATCGGTTATTACTCAGTCCTCACAGCATGGACAAATAGAAACTTTTTCACCATGGGCAGTAAGTCCCACATAATCCTCATGAACATATCTGCCACATGTGATGCATGGCCGCATGTTTGAAAAAGCATCAATACTGCAAAAGAAGCAGTACCAGCTCTCTTTTGTTGAGAAGTCATACCATTGATACCTATGATTTCGCCAACAGATATCCTACTGGGGGGGGGGGACTTCTTTTTATTTTTCTGCAAGGGTTTTTTGGAGGAAGGTTTTTGAGAGATTGTTCAAATAGCATCTTTTTGAACTAAGATTTTACCACTTTGATGACTTTTCAAGTTATTGCTTGGCAACGTTGAATTTTCGTCTTTCTTACAGTTGTAGTCGATGGGGACATAAGCTGTCCATATTGAGAACCGGGCGTAGTTTTATTAAATCTTGTACCAAATGGATAAGGAAAATTATTTTAAGCCAAATATTCAATAGCAATCGAAAATATGTTTTATTAGCTTTCTAAAATACTCCACTTTTCAATATTTAATGCAATTTTAACATATCTAATAAGAATTTAAGCTTATAAGTAATTAAGATCAGCGCATCTCGAAATAACAAGTTTCCTCCTAAATGGCGAACAGCGCGCTTTTTTACACTTTCCAGACTTAATTATCTTTTCAACTGCTTTTCTTCGCGAATATGTTTAGCCATCTCTCGATCAAAATTATTACCTTTAAAATTATAGGGGTGTCCATATTGAGAGCCCTGTCCATATAGGGTACAAATACCTTATTTATAAGCTCTTCCGAAAAACAGCATAATCATCTAAAAATTACACCCCACCAGTGGCCGTGAGGTTCTGACCTCCAAACTGGTAGACGGTAGGTGCTGGTTTCGAACCCAATCGCGACCGTCGGCCCTGTTGTTCGGAGTTTTCCGTGGTTTTCTTCGAACCTTGCGTAAAAACGTGTTATGTTCCCTTAGAAAGACCCCCTTGGAGGGCATCCCACCCCTTAGGGCCTATATCCCACAGTGTAGATAATTGGCCGACATGAATACAAACAAACAAACAAACAAACTTCTGAAAATTACATTAATAATTTCAACTACTACACTGTTAAAAATAAATCTGTGAATTCACGGTGAAAATACTGGCAGTAAAGTAGCCGAACTTTTACCTTTCCGTTAGTAGATTTTCCGTTGTGGGAAATACAAGAAGGGAAAACTCCGTTTGAAGAAGCATTAACTTTCCGTTACAAAGTTTGATTTTTAATAATAATAGTTTAATATAATTTTTAAAATTAATAAATCGATTAATCGTCAAAGAATTCGAAATTATCGAGTGATTTTAAGCTGCTATGTTATTTTACTTAATTATTTTTTGTATAATTTAGTTCACGCCGTCCTGAGGATCGAATTCGGGACCTTTTGACAGCCGAACAAATCCGAATTACGAACTGAGTCACAGCTCCTGATGTGACGATGAATTTCGTCCATAAAATTAGCATTAAAAATGGGTTCTTTCACTTGACTGAAGCAGCCACTTCTCAGTTACATTTCAAAATTTTTAAATGATTGTTTTCATTGAATAGCTGAAATCGATCTGTTAGCCATTTATTGCTCATTTGACATTCATTTACAGATATTTTTATTCGAGCCATTTTCTTTTTCCGTTCCCGTTTCAAAAGTAAAAACATCCCCATAAAAATATTCTTAAATGAATATCGGAACAGTAGAAAATGGCTTTTGTACAGATCTATCTCAGCTATCATACGAAAAAAAAAAAAAAAAAAAAAAAAAAAAAAAAAAAAAAAATGCAATGGAACCGATGTATCTGTATAAATTTCTCCCATGGGATTAGCATTAGCAAATGGGCTTTTTCACTTTACTGAAGTAGCCTCTTCTCGATTGCATTTCAATTTTTTTTATTTACTTATTTGTTTGTTTGTTTATTTATTTTGCATTGGATGTTTGAGATCGATCAGCACAAAGCTGTTTTCTACAATTTGGATTTTTTTGTTTAGATGTTGGCTTATTTAGTCAAGCAAACAGGGCCGAAACTAGAGGGGGGCAGAGGGGGCACGTGCCCCGGGTGCCACCAGAACAGAAGCTGAAGGGGGCGCCAAATTAAGATTTTGTTTGGTGTGTTTGATATAAAGAATGCATATATGTCGGCGGTGGGGGGGTCGCCAAAATCCATATTTGCCCCGGGCGCAAAAAAGGCTAGTTTCGGCGCCGAGCAAAACAACCTACTTGCAAGTGGTAGTCTTACAATAGAAATTTATAAACGTATATAGTCGACATTTTAATATTTTTAAATAAATAAATATATATTAACACATATATATACACACTTATGAATATGTATATATATTTGCATTGGATAGATGAAATCGATCTGTATAAAGGCAGTTTTCTATTTTTCTATTTTATTTTTTTATTTTTTATTATTTTTTTTTTTACAGGTATTTTAAACAGGCTACTTCAATTAAGCTAAACAATACACTTGATAATCTTAATCGTATGAAAGAAATTTATAAAGATATCTCGTCTGCATTTTAATATTTTTAAATGTTATTTCAGCAGTGGGTAGATGCGGTCTCTTGCTAGTGATAGTCTTATGACAAGAATTTACATACATATATCGTCAACATTTTATTATTATTATTATTATTATTATTATTATTATTTTACATTAGATAGCTGAGGTCGATTCGCACAAAGGCCATTTTTTTCATTTTCGATTTATTTTACGGATATTTTAAAAAGGATACTTCAATCAAGCGAAACAATTCACTAGCTTGTGATAATCCTAAGGTAGAAGTTTATAAATATATCTGGTCTGCGTTTTAATATTTTTGATTTTTTTTACGCCGTTTTCCATTTTTTTTTTTTTTTACTTATATTTTAAAGAGGCTGATTCATTCAACTGAAGCAACCCAATCGTTCATAATCTTATGATTTATATTTATAAAGATATCTCATCTGCTTTTCAATGTTTTTAATCATTTTTTTTGCATTGGATATCTGACGTTGATCTGTACAGATATTTTTAACTTATACTTTAAAGAGGCTAATTCATTAAACTGAAGCAACCCAATCGTTCATAAACTTATGATTTAAATTTATAAATATATCTCATCTGCATTTCAAACCAAACAACACCTTCTCTATAATTTTAGTGCTAAGAAAGATATAATTTAAATGTTTTTCGTCTGCGTTTTTTTTTAACTTATATTTTAAAGAGGCTAATTCATTCAAGTGAAGCAACCCAATCGTTCATAATCTTATGATTTAAATTTATAAAGATATCTCATCTGCATTTCAATGTTTTTTAATTTTTTTTTTTTTTTTTGCATTGGCTATCTGACGTTGATCTGTAAAGATACCGTTTTCTGCTTTTTCAGTTTTGTTTATTTTAAAGAGGTTACTGCATTCAAACCAAACAATGATTTTTTTGTCATGGAATAGCTGAGATCTTTCGGCCCAAAGACCGTTTTGTAGTTTTTAGACTTTGTTTAGGGGAATCATAAAAAATCTTCTTCAGTCATAACCAATGGAAGAAATCCAATGGTAGAAATTTATAAAAATATCTCTCCTACATTTTAATATTTTTAAATGATTTTTTTATCATTGGATAGCTGATATCTTTCGGTACAAAGATCGTTTTGTACTTTTTCGACTTTGTTCAGGGGAATTTTAAAAAAGCTACTTCAGTCACGTGAAATCCAATGGTAGAAATTTAAAAAAAAATCTTTTTCTACATTTTAATATTTTTAAATGATTTTTTTGTCATGGAATAGCTGATATCTTTCGGTACAAAGATCGTTTTGTACTTTTTCGACTTTGTTTAGGGAAATTTTAAAAAAGCTACTTCAGTCAAGTGAAATCCAATCGTAGAAATTTATAAAAATATCTCTCCTACATTTTAATATTTTTAAATGATTTTTTTATCATTGAATAGCTGATATCTTTCGGTACAAAGATCGTTTTGTACTTTCGTCGACTTTGTTCAGGGAATTTTAAAAAAGCTACTTCAGTCAAGTGAAATCCAATGGTAGAAATTTATAAAAATATCTCTCCTACATTTTAATATTTTTAAATGATTTTTTTATCATTGGATAGCTGATATCTTTCGGTACAAAGATCGTTTTGTACTTTCGTCGACTTTGTTCAGGGAATTTTAAAAAAGCTACTTCAGTCAAGTGAAATCCAATGGTAGAAATTTATAAAAATATCTCTCCTACGTTTTAATATTTTTAAATGATTTTTTTATCATTGGATAGCTGATATCTTTCGGTACAAAGATCGTTTTGTACTTTCGTCGACTTTGTTCAGGGGAATTTTAAAAAAGCTATTTCAGTCAAGTGAAATGCAATGGTAGAAATTTATAAAAATCTCTCTCCTACGTTTTAATATTTTTAAATGATTTTTTTATCATTGGATAGCTGATATCTTTCGGTACAAAGATCGTTTTGTACTTTTTCGACTTTGTTTAACCCTTAGACTACCAAAAAAAAGTATATGCAAGAACTACCATTCGGGTCCATTGGGCCCATATGTAAAATATATAGGATTTCAAAATATACAAAACACCCATTTATCTACAATGAATATATTTGTTATTAATGCACCTTATACAATATATAAAAGTGATATATATAGTAATAAAGTAATATATATAGTAATAGAGTAAGAAAGTAACACATACAGTAAGAAAGTAATATATATAGTATATTATAATGACTACAAAACGTTTTTCATCATAATAAAATTATTCTGTACATGAAGTACAAATAACGACGGAATGTTCTCCGCAAACATTTTTCGTACACTTCTTGCATAATGTTCGTGTTTTTCGATCTTTTTTAAAGGGACAAATATGACATCTTGATTTTTTTCGTGGCGGTTCAAAACTATTTGCGTAAAGTTGTTCTGGAGTAGATGTTGAGACGGCGATACCTCCTTCACCTACTAATTCTTCTGCAAGTTGAATAATGAAATTCCGCCTTTTTTTCATTTTCGGATCACATTCAGCATTCAGTGACAACCATATTATGTATGCATTCATCGCACTTATATCGATCATATTATAAAATACAATCAAAGGCCACCGACGTGTCATGCGTTTCACACTATATGTTCTTACCATTTTGTCCATCGTATCTACTCCGCCTTTGGTTTTATTATAATCTAGGATTATTTGTGGCTTTTTTTCTAAGCTGTTGTCAATATCATAAGTGTTATGCATTGTGCTTAGCAAAGTAACAATTCTACCTTTTCTGGGAAAGTAAGAGATGATGGTCGCCTTCTCTTGAAACCCAAATAAAGTAGAATATACAGAACGATGTTTTTTATTTGTGAACACAGCGGGTAATTCAGGTTTATTTTTTCGAATTGTTCCAATAAGAGATAATTTTTTTGAAGTAAGATGTGTTGCTAATGCATATGACGTAAAAAAGTTATCACATGTAATATTACGACCAGAATTTTCAATTTCCTTCGTCAATCTTTTAACTACATTTTCTCCCTGATGAGATTCTCTTACTTCATTTTTGCCTGTATATAGTTCCAGTTTCCAAGCATACGATGTTACGCTGTCACAAATAACCCAGAACTTCAATCCATACTTTCCAGGTTTAGATGGCATATACTGACGGAAAGGACATTTTCCACGAAAAGAAACTAATTGCTCATCGACAGTCATAGACCAATTAGGAATATAAGGGTCTTGTAAATAGCTATTCCACAATTCAAAGCATTCTCTTATTGGCTCTAATTTATCAGTTGATCTTCTTTTACGCCTCTCAGCAGCATCATCAAATCTTATGACACGTAATATACTTGTGAATCTATTGCGATTCATAATGTCTCGAAATATTTGTCTTCCATTTTTTATACTCCAAAGTTCGCTTACTGTTTAATTTTTCGATTTATATACTCCAATAAGTAATAAAAGTCCGATGAATTTTTTAAGTTCTGTAATATCTATAGGTTTCCCCTCTTTATCGAATACTCTATTGCCTTCCGCGTTTGTCCATTTTACTATAATTTCCAAAAGTCTTTTTCGGAAATAGCTAAGAAATGAGGATGATATGGAATCCACTTCACGATTTGCAAATCTTGAAGGTCCAGATTTTTCACGTAAAATATTGATTTCAGTACGTCTTCCTTGTGGTCTGGCAACTTCATTCTTATACCAGATCTGTGAATTATTTTTGGAAACAAAAGTAGAATTTGAAGTACTTGTGGTTGCTACATTTACTTCATTGGAATCATTATCAGATTCTGAGTAGGAATCAGAAATTTCATTATGTATTTCAACATAATCTACTTCACCTTCATCAGACGACAGATTTTCATCATCGGTGTCGAATTCTATATCGTCCGGATTTTTTCCTCTTGAGTCAATACTTTTTTTTCTGTTCATCTTCAATTCAGTTTTTAACAAAAAATAAGTTAGGAAATAAGAAAATGATGAATATTTGTAAAATAACAAAGCACGTACAAACTACACTTATTACTTGTCTTCAAATATCAAGTCCTATTTTCAATGAAAAGACTTAAAAACATCAATAGACACCATTCGCTCACTAACTGTGTCTGTTGATAAATGACTCTCTGAACCAGAAGTAACCTTTTATATATAGAGCACGAAGTTTACTAGATCAGTCTAGAATGTTCTCAAAACTTCATTATAAAGTCGCCAAATTTGGCGAGATTGGGGCTAAAAATCCATCGCCAAATGGGCGATAAACAGCCAATTATGGTAACCCTGTTCCTCCTCATGATTTATGGCAACCCTAAAAAAAGAAAGCAACAGTATATTACGTTTGTTTTAATGTTGGGTCCAATGGACCCGCGTGGTAAACATTGAAACAAATTAAAAATAGGTAAAAAATTTCGAACAAAATTTTAATCGCAATTGCATATACATAGAGGAGACAATTTCAGGAAAAGTCATGTAATCGCAAAACTTTGAATGCTATTTTTCATGAGAAAAATTTACATTAAATATTGCTGTCGGGTCCAATGAACCCGTCTGGTAGACGGAAGGTTAAGGAAATTTTAAAAAAGCTACTTCAGTCAAGTGAAATCCAATGGTAGAAATTTATAAAAATATCTCTCCTACATTTTAATATTTTTAAATGATTTTTTTATCATTGAATAGCTGATATCTTTCGGTACAAAGATCGTTTTGTACTTTTTGACTTCGTTTAGGGAAATTTTAAAAAAGCTACTTCAGTCAAGTGAAATCCAATGGTAGAAATTTATAAAAAAAATCTTTCCTACATTTTAATATTTTAAATGATTTTTTTTGTCATGGAATAGCTGATATCTTTCGGTACAAAGATCGTTTTGTACTTTTTCGACTTTGTTCAGGGGAATTTTAAAAAAGCTACTTCAGTCAAGTGAAATCCAATGGTAAAAATTTATAAAAATATCTCTCCTTCATTTTAATAATTTTAAATGATTTTTTTATCATTGGATAGCTGATATCTTTCGGTACAAAAATCGTTTTGTACATTTTCGACTTCGTTTAGGGAAATTTTAAAAAACCTACTTCAGTCAAGTGAAATCCAATGGTAGAAATTTATAAAAAAAATCTCTCCTACATTTTAATATTTTTAAATGATTTTTTTGTCATGGAATAGCTGATATCTTTCGGTACAAAGATCGTTTTGTACTTTTTCGACTTTCTTTAGGGAAATTTAAAAAAAGCTACTTCAGTCAAGTGAAATTCAATGGTAGATATTTATAAAAATATCTCTCCTACATTTTAATATTTTTAAATGATTTTTTTTTTGTCATGGAATAGCTGAGATCTTTCGATACAAAGATCGTTTTGTACTTTTTCAACTTTGTTTAGGGAAATTTTAAAAAAGCTACTTCAGTCAATTTAAATCCAATGGTAGAAATTTATAAAAATATCTCTCCTACGTTTTAATATTTTTAAATGATTTTTTTGTAATTCGATAGCTGAGATCTTTCGGTACAAAGACCGTTTTGTTCTTTTTCGACTTTGTTTAGGGAATTTTTAAAGAAGCTAATTCAGTCAAATGAAATCCATTGGTAGAAATTTATAAAAATATCTCTCCTACATTTTAATATTTTTAAATGATTTTTTATCATTGGATAGCTGAGATCTATCGGTGCAAAGACCGTTTTGTACTTTTTTTATTATTTTTTTTTTTACAGTTGTTTTGATGAGGCTACTTCAGTCAAGTGAAATCCATTGCTAGAAATTTATAAAAATATCTCTTCTACATTTCAATATTTCTAAATGTTCTTATTGTATTGGGATAGCTGTGATCTTTTGGTACAAAGACCGTTTTGTACTTTTTCGACTCTTTTTAGGGGAATTTTAAAAAAGCTACTTCAGTCAAGTGAAATCCATTGCTAGAAATTTATAAAAATATCTCTCCTGCATTTTAATATTTTTAAATGATTTTTTGGCATTGGATAGCTGAGATCTTTCGGTGCAAAGACCGTTTTGTACTTTTTTGATTTTGTTTAAATGTGTTTTGATGAGGCTACTTCAGTCAAGTGAAATCCATTGGTAGAAATTTATAAAAATATCTCTTCCACATTTTAATTTTTTTTTTTTTTTTTTTTTTTTTTTTTTTTTTTTTTTTGTCATGGGATAGCTGAGATCTTTTGGTCCAAAGACTGTTTTTTACTTTTTCGACTTTGTTTAGGGGGATTTTAAAAAAGCTACTTCAGTCAAGTGAAATCCAAAAGTAGGAATTTATAAAAATATCTCTTCTACATTTTAATATTTTTAAATGATTTTTTTGTCATGGGGTAGCTGAGATCTTTCGGTGCAATTAAAGAATCTTTTAAGAAATTAAACTTCAAATATATGAAAGAAAAATAATAAAAATTGTAAATGTGTTTTTATTCGAAATGAATAATGCTTTTAAAGTACATTTGAGATTGCATGGCTAGTTAAACAAACTTTTTGAAATCAACATCTATTTACATCATTTCTGATCCAATTTCTTGCGTGAAATATCATGAAGGATTTTTTTTTATTTTGCTTCTTAGCCTACAAGTAACAAACAGCGTTTTACTAATAGCCAGAGGCAAGAAATTTCACCCACTTCCGTGCAAGACCCCCCCGTAGAGTAAACTGTTATCACCTTACACGCTAATGGATTTTAGGGTGTTTCCCTTTTGGAGGTGGAGTTTTACGGCCTTTTCAACTTTTTAAATCAAAGTGTTTCAACTTTTTATACAAATAGCATAGATTAAATTTTCTTAAAAATCAAAATAAAAAACATTTTCTGAAAGCTAAATAATTAAACTCTGCATGCTGTTTTACCAAATTTTAAAATGTCAAACAGATTTTTCGTAATAAGACATTAAAGGTGAATTTTAAAGATTATAAAATAGCGTACTTGTATTGCCCTAAAGTTAAAAAAGGAAATAAAATTTCAAAATGACGTGCATAGTTTAAACCTACAGGTTTTCGAAACAGCAAAAATTATTAAATTTGAGTAAAATGCAAAGGAAGGAAAGTGATAAATTTCTTCCATTGAAATAACATTAGCCGTTCTATCTCGGAGCGTTACTGATGTAGGGCCTTAATGTAATTTGAATCGATTACCTATATTCATGATAAAATGGATTTTTGAAGATTATTAATATTCTGAAAATCTGTTGCAACAGTGAAGGTAACACTTAATCCGGATTTAATTATTATAATCTTTTTTTATATGGACAGACAGATGGATGGAACTGGTAATGAGTATATGTAATATGTATTTCTATAATTTCTAAGTCACCAGAAACAGTAGTATAATCTTCTGAAAATTATATTAATAATTTCTATCCCTTGCTTTTTTTCTGCGAATATAAAAATGTTTTGCTCATTTTACTAGAAAAATGCAGATTTAAATAAAAGTTTAAAAGAATGATCATAAAAATAAATTTATTATTTGAAATCAATTTTGTGAAAGAGAAATTAACTTTTGGTCTTAAACACCATTCATCTGGTTTCGTACTCTAATTCGACATTCACAGAATAATTGGAGAAAAGATGATCACCTCTAAACTGAGTTAAATGACACGTTTCACTTCCTCAAGACGAGTTGATAACCTTTCTTTTAGAATTAAATCTAAACCTATGTAGTTTAATTTAATTAATACCAGAAATTTTCAAAAAAAAATTCTGAGACTAAACCTTAAAACAATCTGAATCGTTCTTTGAAAAATGCATTTTTGAAGTTTGAAAACTAGTTGCACCTGTGAAGGCAATAGTAATGGGGATTTAGTTGTTATAATCATTGTTTTTATATGAGCAGATAGATGGAAAAAGCTGACGAACAGTATATGTAATACGTATACATATATTTATAAACTCATCTGAAAAAAAAAAAACATAATCTTCTGAAAATTACATTAACAATTTCAACTACTGGCATTTTTTCTGTAAATTTCAAAATGTTTTTCCCTATTTTACTAGAATAATGCAGATTTATATAAATGTTTAAAAGAATTGTCATAAAAATAAATTTATTTTTTGAGATCAATTATGCGAAAGAGAAATTATCTTTCGGTCTTAAACACCATTCATTTGGCATTACGCTCTAGTTCAACAAGCACAGGATAGTTGAAGAAATGAAGATCATCTCTAAACTGAGTTAAATTATACGTTTCCCTTCTTGAAGGTTAATTGATAACCATTTTTTTAGAATTCAATCTAAACTTCTGTAATTTCATCTCATTAATGCCAAGAATTTTTTTTTTTAAATCTGTGACAAAACCTTAAAGTAATCCAAATCATTTAACTATATTCCTTAGAAAATGAATTTTTGAAAATTATTAATATTCTGAAAATTTCTTGTACCAGTGAGGGTAATGATTAATGAAGATTTTGTTGTTGTAATCATTGTTTTTATATGGACAGACAGATGAACGTACCTGACGAAGAGTACATGTAATATGTATTTATATAATTTTTATATAGTCACCAGAAAGAGTAGTAGAATAGTTTGATAATATTATATTAATAGTTTACACCCCTGGCTTTTTTTCTGTAAATCACAAAATGCTTTGCCCATTTCACTAGACAGAATCAAATAAATGTTTAAAAGAATTATCATAAAACTAAATTTATTATTTGAAATCAATTATATGAAAGGAACATTAACTTTTGGTCTTAAACACCATTCAACTGGTATCGCTCTCTAATTCGACAAGCACAGGATAATTTGAGAAATGATGATTCCCTCTAAACTCATTTAAATGATGCGTTGTTCTTCTTCAAGGCTAATTGACAGCCATTCTTTTAGAACTCAATCTAAACTTCTGTACTTTTATCTAATTAATGTCATGAATTTTCACAAATACTTTGCCTAAACCTTAAAGTAATCTGGATCGATTACCTATATTCCACAGAAAAGGATTATTTGATTAATATTCTGAAAATTTTTTGCACCAGTGAAGGTAAGGATTAATGCGAAATTAGTTGTTAAAATCATTGTTTTTATATAGACAGATAGATAAATGGACCTGGCAAAGAGTGTAAAAAATATGTATTTATATAATTTTTAAGTCATCAGGAAATTATATTCACAATTTTAACTCCTGGTTTTTTTACCTGTAAATTTAAAAATGTTTTGCCCATTTCACTAGAAAAATAAAGATATAAGCAAATGTTTAAAAGAATTATCATAAAACTAAATGTAATATTTGAAATCAGTTATATGATATAGAAATTAACTTTTCGTCTTAAACACCATTTATCTCATATAGCGCTGTAGTTCGACAAGCACAGGATAATTGGAGAAATTATGATCAGCTCTAAACTGAATTAAATGATACGTTGCCCTTCTTCAAGGCTAATTGACAGCCATTCTTTTAGAACTCAATCTAAACTTCTGTACTTTTGTCTAACTAATGTCATGGATTTAAAAAAAATTACTCAGACAAAACCTTGAAGTAATCTGAATCGATTACCTATATCCCTTGGAAAATGAATTTTTGAAGATTATTAATATTGTGAAAACTTGTTGCATTAGTAAATGTATGGATTAACGCGGACTTAATTGTTATAAATATTGTTTTCATATGGAAAAACATATCGACAAACCTGACGAAGTGTATATGTAATGTGTTTTTAATAATTTCTAAGTCAGTTTCAGAGCAATTTGATTTTATTAAACGGCGGTTACTGTAATTTATTTTAAAAAAAGTAATATAATCTTCTGAAAATTATATTAATAATTCCAAACACTGGCTTTTTTTCTGTAAATCTCAAAATGTTTTGCCTATTTTACTAAACAAATCCAGAATAAACTAAATGTTTAAAAGCATTATCATAAAACTATTTTTTAAATCAATTATTTAAAAGAGAAATTAACATTTGGTCTTAAACACCATTTATCTAGTATCAGGCTCTAGTTCGACAAACACAGGATAATTGGAAAAATGAAAATCACCTCCGAATTGATTAAACTTATATGTTACCCTTCTTCAAGCCTAACTGATAGCCATTCTTTCCGAACTTAATCTAAACTTCTGTAGTTTCATCAAATTAATGCCATGAATTTCCAAGAAAAAAATTACTGATACTTAACCTTAAACCAATCTGAATCAATCATCTATATCCATTAGAAGCTCAATTTTTGAAGATTACTAATATTCTGAAAATTTATTGCACCAGTGAAGGTAATGATTTCGGGGGATTTAAATGGTATAATCATTGTTTTTATATGGACAGACCAATGGATGGAAAAAGCGAGGAGTATATGGAATATGTATTTATATAATATCTAAGTCACCTGAAAAAATAGTATAATTTTCTGAAAATTACATTAATAATTTCAACCTCTGGCATTTTTTCCCCTGTAAATGTCAAAATGTTTTGCCCATTTTACTAGAAAAACTCAGATTTAAATAAATGTTTAAAATAATTATCATAAAATTAAATTTATTATTTATAATCAATTATTTGAAACAGAAATTAACTTTTGGTCTTAACCACCATTCATCTTGCATCGCGCTCTATTTCGACAAGCACAGGATAATGGGTGAAATGAAAATCACCTCTAAACTGAGTTAAATAGTACGTTTCCCTACCTTAAGACTAATTGACAGCCATTCTTTCCGAGCGCAATCTAAACTTCTGTACTTTCATCTAATTAATGTCATAAATTTTCAAAAAATTACTGAGATTAAAAATTAAAGTAATCTGAATCTTTTACCTATATTCTTTAGAAACTGAATTTTTGAAGATTATTATTATTATGATTTTTTTTCACTAGAGAAGGTAATAATTAATTGTTATAATCATTGTTTTTATATGGACAAACAGACGGACAAACCAGAGAAAGAGTATATGTAATACATATAAATATATTTATAAACCAATCTGAAAAAACAGCATAATCTTCTGAAAATTACATTAATAATGTCAACTACTGGATTTTTTCTGTAAATTTCAAAATGTTTTGCCCCTTTTACTAGAAAAATGCAGATTTAAAAAAACGTTTCGAAGAATTATCAGAAAACTAAATTTATTATTTGATAACCATTATATGAAAGAGAAATTAACTTTTGGTCCTAAACATTATATGCGCTCTAGTTCGACAAGTACAGTATAAATGGAGAAAAGATGATCACCTCTAAACTAAGTTAAATTATACGTTGCACTTCCTCATGACTAATTGATAGTCATTCTTTCGGAACTTAATCTAAATTTCTGTAGTTTCATCTAATTAATGCTATGAATTTTCAAAAAATTACTCAGTCTAAACCTTAAAGTAATCTGAGTCGATTACCCATATTCCTCAGACAATTAATTTTTGAAGCTTGTTAATATCTGGAAAAATTCTTGCACCAGTGAAGGTAACGAACAATGCGGATTCAGTTGTTACAATAATATCTTTAATTAATATAGATTAGAAAATTATTATTTACCCAAATTTGAAAAAAGGTGAAACCTCTTCATTATTAACACCTCATTATTAATTGATTATTTTATATTTACAAAAAAAAAGCTTTTTTCAAGCGTTTGAATTGATTTAAAAAATGAAAAATATTTACTTTGTTAATATTATTAATTTATATAAAGAAATTTTTTTTTCACATCTGCATACATTCATTCGTAATTTCTCATTTTTACTTTTGAGAAAATAAATTATCAGTGTAATTAAATCAGATATTATGAATTTTATTAAATTGGCTTTAATATATATTCAGTTCTGCTCTCATACTCGTAAAATAGAAATAAATTTTAAATTCTTGTCAATATTATATGCCAACTTTATTATACTTAAAAAACTATTAGTAATTTGTAGTCTCTAAATATAAATTTCTTACAAAAAATTTTTAACTCAAAGAATATATAGAGAGAATCGTTAAGAAAATGTAGGGAAGCTTTCACAAACACAAGCAGTAAATCTCGAAAAGCAGTTCAGTTAAGCAGAATTACAAGCAGAATTCAGTTAAGAGTGCACGGCAAGAATGGAATTCTATGTTTAATAATTTACAAACTTAAACGCATCCTCAGTAGTTGAAAAAACTTTTCTTGTTTACAAAAAAAAAAAAAAAAAAAAAAAAAAAAAAATATATATATATATATATATATATATATATATATATATATATATATATATATATATATATATTTCGGCCTAAACTTTTTAAATTTTAAAATTAATTGCACATTTACAGATATACTAGTTTTGTTGTTATGAAATGACTGTGTACGTAAATGTACTACGTAGTACATAGTCGAATTAATTATTTTTAAATAAAGGCAATATTAAGTATTATTAAATTTATTCTAATTTAACTGTCAAAATGTATTTATTATCATATTTGTGCCCCTAGCCCTGCTAAAAACATTTAGGGCTTATTAATATAATACTTCAATGTAAATATACGATTGCAAGTGTCAGTATTTTAAATAAAATCTTGGTTAGTTGGTTTATCGCATTTTTATTGCTAAATTTCATTAACCCTTTCGGGTCTGAATTCTTTCAATTTTAAGAACAAAATTAGTTTTATTTTTGTAACATTAATCGTAGTTATCCAAATAGATTTGTTGAACTTTAAAGATTATCTCATTTTCTGAAATCAAATGAATGTAAATATTTTTTGTACTATTCAACTAACATTTATATGATAATGTGTTAAGGAAGATTTTTAATAGACGGTTTGAAAAGGGCATATTAATAAAGGATTTGATAGGATATTACAACTTTCTAATGTTTTTCGCGTTTTATCATAAATGACTGGTTCAAAAAAGTAATTATATTTTAAATTTAATGAGTGAAATACATGCAGAAAATAAAAGAATCGGCAATAATGCAAAGAGAATCCCGTAAACATTTATTATTATTATTATTATCAAATGCCAAACCATAAATGAAGTCATAATAAGAAAGGCATATGCATATACTATCATTTGTATGTTCCGAAATTAACTAAGCAATTGTTAAAGAAAATAATACTAGATGAAAATACTTATATTATGATAATATTTCCAAACACAACGTCATATTTATACATAAGATAATATTACAAATAATAAGTAGTATGCTTTAACAAGCGGAAAACCATTATTTACTATATAAAGAAAATCGCTTTGTAAAATCACCATAAAGTCAAAAATAAAGTAGGACGTGTTTGGAACTACAGCAATAACAGCTCGTCATCAGTTAAACCAACACGTATCCGTAAGGGCATAGAGTTAGACATTAAGTGGAAAAGAAAGCGGGTGAAGGTTACAAAGATTGCGACAGGCGGCGCTATTTGAAAAAACACAGGTGGAAGACAAAAAAGAATAAATAAAAGAGAGAGAAAAAAATATAGAAATATAATAATTAAACTAGTAAAATAAAAAAAAGACTTTCAAATAGCGCTGCCGATCACACTCTTTGTAATCTCCACCTTCTTTCTTTCAGTTTATATTTGACTCTGTGCTAATACGGACACGTCTTGGTTTAGCTGATGACGAGCTATTATTCTTGTAGCTTGAAACGTGTCCTATTTTATTTTTCATTTTATGGTGATTTTACAAAGTGATTTACTTTATTTATTAATTATCGCCAGTGTTTACGTTGTTTTTTTTCATTATTTAATATCATTAAATTATTCAATTTAAATAGTGCAGTTACAAAACCAGATTTCTTTATAGCAAGTAAAATGACTTTTTCTGAATTTATAAAGAAACAAATGGGATAAAGCAGTGAAAAAAAATCACTGCATAACAGTATTTTCTGTAGAACATTAAAATCTAAAATCGGGCAAACATGTACTCTTTGATTAATATTATCAAATATACAATTTGTTGCAATTCAACATTAAAAAGGTAAATACGTATATAATTTTTAATGTAAGGAGTATAGAGACAGTATAGGATAGAATTTTTTTAATTTTTTTGTAGGAACTATAAGTTATGTTTGGTTTTAATTTAAAAAGACTGCTATTGCTATTTAAGAACAAACACATGCATTCAAGCAATTTGGGAAACCGATGTTTTTCCTTATTGTAACAAACTGCACTGCAATAATCAGATTTTACAAAAAAGGTAATGCATACTTTGGAATTTCTACTAAGCTTGATGTATTAAAACAATACTTATTTCATCAAAGTTCAAAAACGTAAAGTTTATCTAAACAAGAAAGAGAACCTCTGAAGTTGCTTTACAAGCAATTTTGAATACATTCACAAAATAATATTATTTTTATAAAAGTTCAAAATTTTTTTTATCTTTGTATAATTTTTGGATTATATATATATATATAAATAACCATAAATTGTATTAGAATATATGAACCTTTGAATTTAATAGAATACATGGGCGAAAAAAAAATGAATACAAATGGAATTTGCAGAACAAAATAAGAATATTCAGGCCCAAATACTTTGAAACTACAAAAGATGTGTGTTGTTTCATCTTTGTATTAGGCATGAAAAAGCAAATATATACATAAACATTCAAAACGGTCTTTCAAATAAAAATAATTTAAAAAATCTTTGTAACTCTAAAATTTATTGAAATTTTTTGAACTTCTGGCATTAATAATGGAAACACGTAGTTTTTTCTAAAAATAACCGATTACGAACATTTTATAACTCTTTATGATAAAAATTGTACAATTTTGATAATATTTTTTACTTTCAAAGACATGTTCAATATGTAATCTCGATTTTGAAGTCACTGATTCTCTATCTATACACATATAATAAGAGATGTCTGCTTGCCTGCTTGCCTTCCTGCCTGAGAGCGGATAACGTCGAAATTATAACACCCAGGAAATTTGTGTCATGTGAGGATGCTAACACCAGAAAGTGCACTTCGCAGCCGGATTTTTAAATTTCAATTTAGATTTTTTTTACTTAAAACTTACTAGGCAAGAGGATATTTGCAGTTTTCCACCAATCCACGGAACAAATCAGCCAGTCAGTGAAAGCAAGCACCAACTATGGGATTTAACGACAGCATTTTACGGCTGAATGCTAGCAATAAATTGCACTTGTATTTGTTAAATTTCCTGTTTTGATGATTTTGTTTTTGCTTATTGATTTACAATCGATCTTCAAAATTCACCCATGGCACCATCCAAAAAAGTAATAAATTAAGTAAGTACTCCTTTTATGTTTTATTAAAGTTTGTTCAGATGTGCAGCGCACGTCGCGCGCGTGCTCAGAAGATTCTGTGTGGATTCTCTATTTTATAGTAATCAATTATTCGATTTTTTTTTTATTCAAAACAGCTAAAATCAATGACTATAATTCTTTATCCTTCAAAACGAGTGTTTTTTAACAGGAATACATATCAATCTTCACTCAGATAAAATTTAAAATATTCTCCAGATATATTTTTTTTCTATCTTAGAATAAATGGAGATTTTAAATTGTTTGAAAACACCTATGGTCCTGGGAAACGCCAGGCGAATCAACTAAATTGTTTACAAATACATTTCATCAGTAAAAAGTCTTTTTTTTTTTTTTTTTTTTTTTTTTTTTATAATTGATGGATCTTTACGGCACTTCTTAAGAACATATGACGAATGACTAAAATAATTTTAACGAAGAACCTGGAAAATTTATATTTTTGTCTTTTTATCGTAAAATAAAGAGTATTCAGGACAATTATACCAGTGCATTAAGCAATATTTTATTCAATAAACAATTTTCAAACGTAATAATTTTTGTTTGAATTTCAGCATTTTCAAGATACTAAATATAACATATGCATATTTCTAACAATGATTTTAAAAGCATTACTAAAACGTTAACTCTATAAATAATATTTTTCTTAGTTTCAAAAATATTCTAAATCGGAGAAATTTCGCTATATCATCCAAAATATTCTTTTTTTAATGTTAAATATATCTATACTCCATCGAAGCAAAGTGAATATTCGTGTTGTTTTGTATAGAACAAAAAATATTCGGTAATATTTTATTTCATTAAAATGAACTTTTAGAATTTCATATTATTTTGAAAAGATGAGACAGCTGTGTCTCTTTTATTTTCATTAAAGTCATTAAATAAGATTTTCCTTCTTTGACATGTTTCATTTAAAATGCGAATTTATTTTTAAATTATGTATTTAATCCTTTATGCAGTGTTATTACTTTTAAGTACCATTGAAAAAAAAAACAATAAAAAAGTTATTTAATTAGTCTATTAATAAATATATTTTCCTTCAACATAATATACTCGACGATATCTAATTTAGATAAAATAAAGAAACAGTCAAAGCTAAATATTTTTAAAAAGTGGTAATTTTATTAATAATTTTCATAGGTATATTTTTTTCTTTCTTTAAAATAGATTTTCAACAGCAAAAATCTTTCCATTTGCAGAGTGGATCAAAATATATTTAAAACATTACTTTTATAGTATTTATGATATGTTTTCCATAAGAGTATGTTTGGTTAATTAGTCTGATTATTTTAGTAAATATTTCATCAAAAAATATAAATATTAATATACTTCACCCGTTTTATTGAAAAAAATTACATTAATTTTGCATTAATTTTATTTAAAAAATCCAGAATTTTTTTCGACAATAGAGAAGGGAAATATCAAGGTTAAGCTACGTCTTGATAAATAATTCCTTAAATAAAAGGTTAAGGGCTTAAATTTTATTACTCATAAAAAAATAATATATTATCTGACAATTTATTTCCACATGCTTTTCGAATGCGCAAGGTCCGCATACGGAATAGGCCCATGAAGCATGAACTTACCCAGTCAAATACAAAGTGCTCCCCATATATGGTTTTCAAGATCACATTTAGAAATAGATATTTTGTCTTCACTCTAAAAAGAAAATTCAAAATATTTGAAAAATATTTCTAGTAGAAATATATTCCAAGAACTTTTTGTGCAATGGTAACAATAAAAATTCTTGTAACAGATACAGATTTGCACTTTGAATTAAAAAAAAAAATAAGGTTACTAAGAAATTTCTTGGAAAATCGGATTCCCAGAACTTTTTAAGTAACGGTAACGAGAATTACAGATAAAATTTCAGTAAAATTACCAAAATTTTAGTACAATTACCAAAATTTTAGTAGGTTCTTTTGTAAATTTAATGATATTTCTAGTTTTGCTTAATAGTTTTATAAACTGACAATATTTTTGTACAGTGTACATATAAAGTTTTAGTAAGCATAACAGATTTTGGTAAATTTAGATAACTAAGTTTACAGATTTTGTTTAATAATGTAACCAAACTTTTCTGTTTTTACTATGTGGCAATTTGCAAAAATCGCAAATTATGTTTTAAAGTTCAAACATTCTTAACCATAGTAACATATTTGTCATTTACAAAATTAATTGGTATTTATGTGTATAGTAAAATATTTAATTTATTTAAATTTATTTTAATAATAAAAGTGTTATTTACTTAAAATTTTAAATTATTTAATTGTACGAAAAGTGGTATTAATAAACAAAAAAGCAACTGTTAGAGTAATAGGGGACACCTTGCGTGAATTCTAGGGGAAGCCTTATGTGGGCCTTGCAAATACGTAGTGCATTATAATAATTCATATCTAGAAATTTATAAAAAATATGCTTTAGAGCTTAAATTTGGAATAAAAAAAATATAAATAAAATTAATTAGACACATGCGTAGTTCAAACTAAATTTTTTATAAAAAATATCTGCCAACTTGACTTACAAGCGAAATTGGATTAAGATGCTAGGTACTATTTTAACCATCAGAAGCTAAATCAAGATCAGATATAAACGCAGTTTAACCTTTTTTTGTGGCCGCTTTTGACGAAATTTATTCTTTTACTCTATAATATCTGGTTTTACAAGAATCATGCTGAACTTGCATTCGAAAGAAGTATTTCTCCACGCTTAATAACACGAAATTTTCTGTCATATTTTTAAAAGTAAAAACATGAAACTTGCACAGGTGATATTTTCAAAAGATTTAAAAGTGATATGCGTTTTTATTTTTTGTTGAATCGTTTAAAACTTATTTTTTTAGCACGCATATTTTGTAACAATTATTATTTAGCACGATCACTTTCTTTTTAGTTAGATTTCGTAAGAAAGAAATGCTACATATTGCAGTCGTTACCATGAAATGACTTCTGGAAATTCTCTTCATAACTTTTCATTGAATGACCCCAGGAACACAAAACCACCCCCATTAAAAAAATTATATATATATATATATATATATATATATATATATATATATATATATATATATATGTAACGATTCAGGGTGTTGTAGTCGTGGCATAAGAACTTGGGACTCGGGAAACTCTTGTGGGACCGAACTCTTTTTATTAGGCAGCTCTTCGTACAGATGAATCCGCGAGTCCGGTCAGATTTCCCGGAGCCAGATGCGTCGATTATGGAAAAGGTTACATGGCCGGAGGTTAGGCAGGCACCTCAAAACTGCAAAATCTCTCGTTTTTCGCGCGTGTTCTGGGTAATATGTTAGGGATTGTCATATTTTCCAGCAGAGGGCAGAGTTGTGAATTAGGGAGGTACATTTAATTTAATTGGTTAAGAAATATCTGGGCAATCTGACGCAATTTAGGTGCGGCTGTCCAGGGCTGCATGCTGATCCTACAAATTAAGAATTGCGCTTACCTAAGCATTTTTAATCTTAAAGAACATCCAAAAATGATCTCTGAAAGTAATAAATGTTAGGCTGGGAAAGAAAGTTAACAGGGGCAAACTAGCTTTAAGCTTTAGAATTAAAGTTAAAAATATTAATTGGGAACTTTAAACTTTTGAATTTTAATTTTAAATTAAAGTTTTAGAAAGGGGTTAATTTTTATCCTTTCATATCCCCCCCTCCAAGTTGAGGTCCACCGGATTTGCCTGCAAATCTGGGGGGACTCCCTAGGAACATGGTGAAGACAAACTTGGATAAGAAATTACTTATGCAAAGCTAGAGATTAAGGTTGATATTAAAGTTAAATCTAAATTAAATGTAATCTTAAAGAAAAGTTTTCAAAGATGTGAGGACTGAATTTTTCTGCTGGAAAAAATATTTTTTTTTTTTAAATTTTAAGACCTAAATTTTAAGGAAAAAACTTTATGATTTTAAATTTTTATGCTAAAATTTTGGTTCTGGCTCTCGAGACGACCTGACCGAACCTTACATATGAATTTGGAGCATATTATATGATGACATAAAATACAAAATTATAAACATTTGGAAAATCTGAAAAAATATAGGAAATATATGAAAAAACAATGTAATAAAATAATTTGAATAAAATAATATAAAATAATTTGAAATAATGTAATAAAATAATTTGAAATAGTGACCATATGTTTTTGCTTGGAAGTTCTGTGGTCTACAAGTTTGTGCTTTCTTGTTAAAGTCTTCAAGCACATCTTTCACATTTTATGAAAAGTTAAATAGTCAAAATATTTTATGCACAAATATAGTGGAAATGGCACATAAACATAGGAAAACTTAAAAAAATTTCTTTTCCGTAATATTTGAAAATTATTTTAAAAGGACATTGATACAGGTAATATAAAAAATGTGACAAATATAAAAGTACACTGATATATGATTAATGGGGAAAATATATGTTCTATGTACAAACTATTCAAATTATAAAAATATTGGTAAATGGGGAAAATTTGAAATGTTTATTTATTTTGAAAATGTGGAAATATGTTGCATATAAAATTGATAAAAATAAAAGAAGATGTAAATATTAAACATAATAAAGATATTAAAATAAATATGAAAATAATGAAAAAGTAAAATATAAAAGTCTATTTACATTGAAAACTACTTACAAGGTAAGTAGAATTTATCCTAAACCATTGAAGGTTTTAGCAGATCCTAAACCTCAGTGAGGTTTTAGCAAAAATTAAAAAAAAAGAAACATGAGCTTCGGTTTAATTTTTTGTGTGAAGATGCAGATGCAGTTTATCTATAAGTAAAGGTATTTATTATTTTGCAGACTGAGATATGTTTTTCTCAGTGGCATGAATAAATCCAAGTCACAATGTAAACCACACCTACATCTCACTGTTAGCTCATAAAATTTCCAAAATAAAAAAAATTCTAAGAACATTTTTCCTTACAAAGGCTAGAATGCTCTTAGTTTTCCTTACAAATTTTTATGCAAATAATAAAAATCTTTCAAGTTTTAAATGTTTTTACTACTGGCAAAAAAAAACAAAAATAATGAAATGAGAAATAAAAAATAATTAAGTAAAACAAATAAAAAAAAATAATAATAAACTCTGATTCAAAACAAATAGGCCAATGATCCAGCATTTAAAGCACATGGGCAACTTATTGACAGTTTTGTTGTTGTTGTTAATGGATACTTGTATTTTTATTGAGGGCCCGAGTATCTTTTATCAACAGTTGCCACATTTGCTGATATGGTAAGTCATTGAATCCTTTTTGTTTGCAGAGGGGTGTTTTCTGGTTGAATTTGACAAACTTTAAAAAAAATGTTTTAAAGACTTAATGGGCTGGAACCATGGTCATCTTTAAAAACTTAGTGGGCAATGTTAGACATTAGTGGACTTACCACGGTTAAAGTGGGGTTACCACGGTCATGTCTAAACCAATGGCTTAATTGTTTGAAAATATTTTTAACATGTTTTTAAAAATTGACAGGGGTGAAATACCTGTTCAGATATTTTTTAATGAAATGGGAAATGTTAAAAAATGGACTAAATAAAAATGGTTGGGGTGTCCAACTCACTGGGTAATGTAATAGGGAAGAAACATAATATATATTTTTTAAACAATACTGTGTAAAAATACTAAATGGGAAATGTTAAAAATGGAATAATAAAACATGGTTGATGGGGCCAACTCACTGGGTAAGGAATATAATATAATTTTTAAAACAGTACTAGGTAAAAATACTAAATTAAAACTCAAATATTAAAATATATCATATGGTAAAATACAATATTTGGCTATAGAAAAAATCTAAAATGAGTTATAAACTGTATAAAATTCGATATGTAGAATGAAATATTTGGAAAAAAAAATGGATTGAACTTTTCTCATTATGTACAAATAAAACACTTACCAATACAAAAAGGCTTGAAATATGGAATAAAATAACACATAAACTGACACATATCTCTATTTACAAAATATGGTAATCTGAATGGGGCTCATCTGAATTTATAAAAAAGGAATTAATAAAACAGGATTCTAAATATATGCAAAATATGACACTAAATCTTGGACACCATCAAATTTCACCTGTATTATTGATAATATTTAGTTCAAAAACATAAAAAACAATTGTCTTTATTTTTTGGTGATCGCACGTATGCTTCGCCGGATGAATAAGAAAACAAAAATACTGTCATTTTAATTTATCACAATTTTAACGCGTATGTAAAATATCAATCACAAAATTTTCTAAAATGTAAATAATAAACTTTAAATCCTGCAAGAAATATTAAAGAAAGCTAATAAAAATCTTAAAATAATAATAAAAATCTTAAAATAATAAACATGAATTTTGTTAAAATCTTTAAAATCCCTTTAAAACAGTAACATCATTTTAAATGAGCTATTTTGAAACTCCGTGAACGCTGTCAAAATTTTAAAATATTCACTCTGATAACAGTATATTTTTGCTCTCTTTTTAATTCTTAAATACTTTTCATTCACACAAACACTTCCATTCCATGGTACTTTCGGCAATAACACATTCATAGTCAACATAAAATAGAAAATAAAAACATTGTTTAATGTAAAATAAAACTTTTTTTTTTTTTTTTTTTTTTTTTTTTTTTTTTTTTTTGTATGAGAATGAGAATATTTCTTAAAATAAAATGATGGAAATGATAAATCTGCATTTTTACAAATGTTAGTAAAAAAAAGGTAAAAAGGTTAAAGGAAAAATAAACACATGTCCTGCACAATAAAACTTTTTTTTTTTTTTTTTTTTCTTGTAATTAAAATATTTTATAAAATAAATAATGCAAAAAAGAAATCGGTAGGGTAACACATTCAAATGATAACATAAAGATAAAAGGAAAATACGTAATTTTTCACCAATGAGATGTAATCTTCAACAAAAAATAACGTCAATGTCAAAGAAAAAATAAATAAAAAGCATACCTGTAAATTATCCAAGTATTTTTTTTTTTTTTTCTTTTATGAAAGAAAAATTTAAATATAAAAGAATCATTACGCATTTTTTTTTTCACATAAATTCGGAATCATAAAAAAACTAAAACAACACTTCTCATATCTCTCGCTTATGAAATATTCGTCCGCTGAAAAATAAAAATTAATGAGTTTTCTTCACAGATTCAATGAACGATGAGTCAATCAATGGCAGGGACTGTAAAACGAAACGCAGACTCCAAACGTCCAAACTATTTGTCCCGACCTTTGCTCTCTTTAAACCATATGGTCGTAAATATGACCCACTTCCGCGAAATAAAGTTCGGTCCATTCTGCGACTCTGCTTGGAGAAGAGAAAAATACATCACTTGAGATTGTCCGTTTTTGCTTTGATTGTTAAAGAATCTCTTCTTAATATCTGCGGTTTCGGATGCAGTTGAGTAGGGGAAAAAATCCAAATGAATCAGTTCATAAGTTAGTACGTATAAATATTAGATCACAACTGATTAAATGCTTTTTCTTCTTTTCACGATTGTCCAAAATTATTCGGAACGTGGATAGTTTCTGTTTTAACGACATTGTTCATGGGGGAAATTTCCTTTCTCTGGCTTAATCTTTTTTTTTTTTTTTTTTTTTTTTTTTTTTGTCGACGGTAAATGGCGTTTCTGAGGGAAAGGAATTCTCGAGCACTTCTGAATTTTCGCGGCTTGGTGGTAAGGCAGAGGGATTGGTTCTTCACGCGCTATTTATCCTGCGCGACTTTTATATAATGTAACGATTCAGGGTGTTGTAGTCGTGGCATAAGAACTTGGGACTCGGGAAACTCTTGTGGGACCGAACTCTTTTTATTAGGCAGCTCTTCGTACAGATGAATCCGCGAGTCCGGTCAGATTTCCCGGAGCCAGATGCGTCGATTATGGAAAAGGTTACATGGCCGGAGGTTAGGCAGGCACCTCAAAACTGCAAAATCTCTCGTTTTTCGCGCGTGTTCTGGGTAATATGTTAGGGATTGTCATATTTTCCAGCAGAGGGCAGAGTTGTGAATTAGGGAGGTACATTTAATTTAATTGGTTAAGAAATATCTGGGCAATCTGACGCAATTTAGGTGCGGCTGTCCAGGGCTGCATGATGATCCTACAAATTAAGAATTGCGCTTACCTAAGCATTTTTAATCTTAAAGAACATCCAAAAATGATCTCTGAAAGTAATAAATGTTAGGCTGGGAAAGAAAGTTAACAGGGGCAAACTAGCTTTAAGCTTTAGAATTAAAGTTAAAAATATGAATTGGGAACTTTAAACTTTTGAATTTTAATTTTAAATTAAAGTTTTAGAAAGGGGTTAATTTTTATCACGATCACTTTCTTTTTAGTTAGATTTCGTAAGAAAGAAATGCTACATATTGCAGTCGTTACCATGAAATGACTTCTGGAAATTCTCTTCATAACTTTTCATTGAATGACCCCAGGAACACAAAACCACCCCCATTAAAAAAATTATATATATATATATATATATATATATAAATGTGAGTTTGTACTAAATTTTATCTGCATGGTAAAACTCGCTATTATGCACGAATCGTCTTCAAACTCGCCTAATATTTAGAGATGGTTATTATCTCGGCGGGGATTGAAATTGAGCAAAATTGGCCTAAGGGGGTAGGAATGGGAATGATTCAAAAATTTGAACACCGCCTTAAGATGGCTCTTACAAAAAATGATAGGGAAATATAATTATTTTTCGTTATAGCAGTTTCTAACAATTTAAAAGAAAACACAATAAAATTCTTTGACGAATTTAAGAAAAATTGAATATTATGTCATAACTTTTCTACAGCAAGATTTCCATATTATAACGCAAAATTAAATAAATAGCTTTGCGTTTTTTTCTTTTTAAGCAAATATTACGTTACACTGGAAATATAATGGAGAAAATGCAGGTGAATATATAACGTTATGTGAGTTTGTAAAAACGTATTGAAACATTATAAAAACCGGACTATGACAATATTGGCATATTTTAACATTTTGAAGTTTTCTGATTTTGTTTTCGCCATTTTTAAATCTATTCCATACATATATGCGTCAGTGTATACGTGTATATTAGAATTTTCACAAAAGGTTTAACTCTCTGGAGCTCATTTTTAGTGATGTAACTGAGTTATCTCTAATCTTGCTGGAGAATTTTGTACTAAAATCGAAAACATTTTCCGCCTGTAAGTCGAGACAGCAGATTTTTTTTTCGTTTGCATCAATTTCGCTTCAAGAAATTGAATACACAATGCTCACTTTAACAGCATTTAATATATATATATATATATCTTCTGCTTTTATCAAAACATCGACCAATACCGTATAGTTCGTGATTTAGGGAACAGAGTAGATTTAGGGATTAGAGCAAAAACGTATTTAAAATGCGTCAGCGAATAAGAATTTTGGATTTGAGTACAATTATAATACGATAATTTTTTAAGTCCTATTTTTGTTTATGCATTTTTTCCTGTAATAATTGGTCCTATAAAAAAATTTCTCAGTTTCACAAGCAGTAGTCAATTTCACTTACATTTGACCGAGCATGTTAGTTTTATTACGAACTGTACTTAAAAAAATTAGTTTTATGCAAATTTCTATTAAAAAAATATTTTCCTTCCGAAATCTTTCGCAATTTAGAAAAAAGAATTCATATTCAAATATTGAAAAGAAAACAAAATCGAAGTATTGAATCACCTCCCAAAAGTTATGAATTTTCACTAAATTTTGTTTATTTTACTGTATTTTGCATGTGAACAAAAACCTAACTATTTTTTTTTCATATCCGGAGGAATTTCTTTGTCGTATTTCAAAAAATATATTAGTTTCACGAGAGCAGTTTCTAGTTTAAAAAATGAATGCATGCCGTTTATGCAATTTCTCTTTTCATCTTTATAGTAACACTGCAAATAAATGTATAATATAAAACTTTTACTTTGTAGAATTTAAATAAATTTTATTCTGTGATGAAATTAATTCCGAGTGTTAAATTTATTCAAATTTAGGATTTTCTAAAAGAGGAAATTCCTCTATACGATTATGTGATAAACGGTAAAAAAAAAAAAAAAAATATGTAATTTTACAGAAATCTATATGCATTAAAATTTTTTATCTTTAAACTGTAATATATATATATATATATATATATATTTACAAAACTAGTTTTTATGAAGTTATATATATCTTTCGCTTTACAAAAGAATGTATTACAATTATAGTAATCTTACTAAAATTTTATATGTAACAGGGGTTGCAGTACATAAAAAAACTCTTGGAATACCAGTTTCCTAAATAAATCTCAGCTTATTTACAGATTAACCTTACAGTTTTCGTTATTTAAATTATAAACGTGCGTTTGTGACACGAATTTCCGTTGTTGCAGTTACATAAAATGCTAGAGCAATCCCAGTTTCCTAGAAAAAATTTCGTAACTTTACTGATTTTTTTACAGTGCTTTTTTCGTGTGTCCTAGCAGTATGAATATCTGAAAGTTTCATAAACTCACTGTTATTTTTAACTTTATAAATCGAATTTAATTTAGCTGACTGATGGTGCAAATTCAAACAAACATAACTGACTGATAATGAAGCCGTAAGTGATAAAAATCACGCACTTTTCTTGAAAATAAGTTTTGAATCCTCAAAATCTAAATACCAACTTTTGAAAAGAAAGATTTCCTGTAAATCCACATGCATTAAATATAGCAGATTATCATTACAAAACGCACAATGTGATTACCAAATTAAAATCATTCGCTCTTTGATTACATACTGCAAGAATAATTATCAGTAAATGTTCGTCATTTTGGTTTATGTTAACTTTACAGTATAAACTTTTTAACTTGGAATAGTATCAAGAGGTTTTATTCAATCAACGAGTACAAACGTGTGAGAATTTGACATCGTAAATTTTGATATTATATATTAATAGCTTTTTTAATTAATTTTTCACTAACTGAAATATTATTTTAAAAAGTGCGTTGTAATCCATTCGAAGATATATATGTTTTTTATGCTATGTCAAATCTTTGAATTTCGACTACACAAATTTCGTATAGAAATTTTTGAGTTGTTTAATCTCAGTATATCAGCCACTCTTGAACTCAAAATATTTTCTCCGGATGAATAATTTAAGTTAACAGAGGTGGGGGGATATTATAGATTTCCAGGAGGAAAATCGCACTCTTTGACCATTGAAAACTCAAATCTCAAATTTTCCGGGGGAGGGCATTTCTTTGCTACGGCGGAGGGGAAATCCCCCTCAGACCCTCCTTCGTGAAATCGACACTGATATCAGCAAATACATTATGTAAATAAAAAAATGAAAAAATGTTGCCTAAGTAATACAAAAGAAAATTAATTGTTGTCGTTAAAATTTAACAAGATGCAATGTGCTAAGATAGATGTATGTTGGTAAACTTTGGTATCATCGTCCACTGTTGTTGACATTGTACGTTCATAAAAGTAATATATTGACATATAATTTTTTATATAAATAAAGTAGTAAACAAGAAATTTGAACTGAAATCTTCAAAAATATTTCTTTCTACGTTATTCTCATTAATAGTTTATTTAATGAAATTTTTCTTCAAATAACTTATTTTAACTCCTTTAAGACAAGCTATACGTAAATATGTCATTCACACTCTGAAAAGAAAAGAGTGTATTTGGCTTCTCAGGAAAGAGCTGTTATATATTGAATCAGAAATGAGTTAGTTTTTTTAACGTTTTACACATCTTGATTTAAAATAGTTGTTTTAATTGCTAAAAAACAACTCGCTTACTGGGGTTGTTTAAACTCTTTAAGTGAAGCTGACTTTCAAATCGTGAGATGAATGGATTTTGGCTCAAATTGAGTTTTTTTTTTTTTTTTTTTTGTCTGTTGTTTTAGAAGAGTACGTTTTATTGTATGTACCTTAAAATTCGACACCATATTTTTCGCAAAGTCATGTCCTAGCATCTGTAACACTTTATGAAGGAATTTTCTTGCTTTAGGATGACCGCACAATTTTATTAGTTGCTTTGTTTTAAATTTGTTTTTCAAGTAAACATTTTAACGAATTGTGATTTTGATGCATCAAAGAGTTGTTCAAAAAATTTCATATACTGTAAAAAACGGCAAATTTAAAATTTACGGAAAAAACTGCAATAAATTTAGATGTAATAAAAAATTTACAATCCAATTTTACGGCAATTTTTTCAGCAAAAACTGTTTTCAACCTCCCTGCCAGCAGTTTTTGCTGTAAATTTAACGGATTGTTTTACAGTGTAAAACACCTTAGATATTTTTATGCATTTTGAAAGAGCACAGAAAAAATCCATTAACATTATAAATAATATATAACAATAGGAACTGTGAAATTTCCATTTATTCTTTCAAATTATTTGCTGGTATTTTTATTCATTGTTTTTTAATTAAATATCATTTTTAATCAATATGTTTACTAAATCTTTATCCCATCCACCTTAAGCAGCAAGTATTCGTGATATTTAGGCAATGGAAATTTCTTGGATTTAGACACATCAGTGAGCACAAGTTATATTTAAAATATATTCTGTTTGTTCTAATAATATAATAAAAATTTAGTCTAGAATAAGAATTTACGTATTTAGGCAACTTTGAATATCACTTTCTTCCGGTATATATTATTCCTTTCAAGTTTTTGTAAAAAACTAAAAAAAAAACAGAACTAAAGAATATACTTAGCATAAAATTTGCAGATCTAGATATAAAGGTCTGGAATTTTAACACACATTTAAAGTTCCACATATGCTAAATGTTATCCACAACGTTTAAAAAATTGAACTCGTAAAATATAACAAATTATTACATAATTGGATATTTAACAAGATATATAAAAAAGCATTGTTTAATTATTCGAATCAATTCCGTTACTCTATATACCAACATTTATTCAATTTTAAAGTGCATAACTAAATGCCTACAATTTTTATTGAAGGAGATGATTTTGTTAGTGAAAGTCTATAGTTTGCTCTCCTCTCGATGTGTATTTTTTTTCAATGGGATTGTATAACATTTGTTTTATATGATATTTACTAAAAGGATAACGTAAAATAAATACAATAAGGCTATTTTTACTTTTAAATATAACAATATTTTATTCTCTTAGAATATATCCCAGTATAAATTTTTATAAAAAAATCTTTTATATGAATGCTTTTTTTTAATAAACAGTGTTTAAATTAGTGTACGGGATGTAAAGATACCACCAGTTATGAAATTTTAAAAGATTTTCCGTCATGTGATTTTCTATATTACATTTTTCATTTTTTGCAAATATACCACTTTTTTTCTTACGTCTGTAGAATATCTTCGTTACAATTTAAAGTTATATAAGTTTACAGAAAAAAAAATGGGTACATTAAAAAAAAGCTTTATATTAATTTCTCAGAATTTAAAATATTTTCATTTATAACATAAATTTTATATAATGTAACAGCTTGGAAGTTAAAAAATATTTTTTACATATATCATGCCATTTATTTAACGATACTAAATATACATTGTTGAAAATTTGAAACTTTAGCAACATTGTCACACAATCACTTTTATAGAAAACGATTACTTCACTGTATTTTGCAGCATTCTCACTGATCAAATAAAAGATATTCTATAAAAGCGGTAAAGTGACAATGCAGAAATTGTTTCAAATTTTAACAGTGTATGTATCGGGTGTCGCAAAAATGACTGATGGATTTTAAAATTCAATAACTTGCAAACGGTAACAGCTATTTAAAAAATTTTTGCAGGAAGTCTATGTATAATGTCAGGGTTTTTTTTAACCGTAATTTTTTATTTTAGTTCGCATCTCAAACAATAGGTAGCTCTGACGGCGATTAAAGGCCAGGTGATCAGTGCTGAGTGAAGCGTCGACCTGGCCTTCAATCGGCGTTATCGCCACCTATTGTTTGAAATTCAAACTAAAATAAAAAATTACGGTAAAAAAACTCCTGACATTATACATAGCCCTCCTGCAAAAAATTTTTAAATAGCTGTCACCGTTTGCAAGTTATTGAATTTTAAAATCCATCAGTCATTTTTGGGACACCCGGTATATATACATATTAAAGCGTATAAAGAGTAGTTTTTATCTTCATATCCTGATTTTGTATTAATCAAATAAATTATTATTTTATTTATTTTTTTTTATTATATATTTGCATAAACCGGTGGGTTTGCAGGAATACTTTTTTTTACATCTTTTTAATAGCATATTCACATATTTTGATCTTTTAATTATACATAAAAAAACTTTTTTTTCCAAATTTTTCCGTCATTTTTTTTTTCAAATATAACTATTTAATTAGTTTTTATTAATTTACATTTGCTTAGACATTAGGGCTGCTCAAACAATTGGTTTGATTTGGAGATTTATACACTGTATTAAACATGCATTACATACCGCATTTAGTCGTGTATACCACGCACGCATGTATAACGAGCACCCCAAACTTTACAAGAAAAAAAATGGTGAATTATTAAAAATCTTGTATATAATGCGCACCATTAATTTGATAGGAAAATGAATGAAAAAATGAATGAAATTCAATAAAGAAAGTCGAAACAAATATTACATCAGGGAAAAAAACAAGGCAAAAATACATTTTTAAACTTCGGATATGAATTGAATGACGGGGGGTTGCGGGAAGTGGATTGTGGCAATAGACGCTTTCAGTCATGACGTCAGGTATGACGTTTTGCTTGGATACTGACTCCAAACAAACGGTTGCTATGCTGTTTTTTCTATTTTATTTGCATATTACAGCAACATTTTTCAGCTATATATAACATACGCATGTTTAATGCCTTATATGCAATGATACCACTTTCTACGATTTATATTTAATAAGAAATGAAGCATAGCAACCGTTTGTTTGGAGTCAGTATCCAAGGAAAATGTCACGGCTGACGTCACACTGAAAGCGTCTATGAGAATTACTAATTAGCGTTTATATAATGTTAATGTATAAAAAAGTGCAAGGAGTGAAATATAGATGCAATATAATACCTCAATTAAATAAGTTTTCCGAGTAATTAAGTGTTCTTTGAATACATTTCTTGATTCATATGTATATCGTGCGATTACACCTAGCAGTAAAAAATATATTCCGTGTAAACGCGGGCCTGGGTGTTTTGCCCTATTAAAAAAATGCGCATTATACAGGAGTAAATACGGTATTTTACCTACAGTTCGAAAAGGTAGCATTTATTTCTTGTTACATACAATTTCGCCGTAATCCAATCTAATCTGCAATCATAATAATGTGCCGTAATCGTTAAATTATTTCATTCCTTGAAATATTTTAAATTCCTGTGGCAAATCATGTAAAAAAATACTTTCATCAAAATACGTTTTGCTTTTTAGTAAACCTGAAATTTTACCACTGAAAATAAAATAAAAGTAAAAAACCCTCTTTCAAAAGTTATGAGATTTTCCGAAATTTTCAATATTTGACTTTGCCTGACAAGGAAATGAAAACTCCGCTTATTCTGATTTTCTCTTTACGCTATTCATCTTTTTGTAAATATTTAATTTTGTTTTCTAATTCTTAGAATTTCACGTCGAATTTTGAATGCATATTAACTTAAGTATACGACTTGTAGGTTTAAAGAAAAATTTCTTTCAAATTGTCAAAAGCTCATATATATATATATCAGTACAAAAAACCCTGAACGGGTTAAAAGTTTGTGACGCAGCACTTTATCTTACATATCTAAAAATTTTAAATTTGGGACTTAAAACTAATGATATCAAAATTTATGTGACGCTATGCTATTAATTAATATATAAATATATTAAAATTTATTCATTAAGGTTTTATCAATTACATCTTTCATAAATTCAAAATATGAATCTTAAAAGATATGATATCAAAATTTAAGTGACGGCTTGACGAGGCTTTAAACAATGTTTTAAAATTCCATTTATTTATTTATTGTCTCAATACATTTTCATATCTAAACAATACTTTTCATTTTCCAATACACTGTTAAATACACCACTTTCACTGAATATATATAATGCACTGAAATGTATTTATTTGAATAAATAGATTTATCTTTTGGGCTACGCTATCCAAAATCAAAAATAACATTTAAATAAATATTTTTTGCGTCATTGTATCCAAAGTAAGTTAAATAGATGCAAATAGATACAATGACGCAAAAACTATTTATTTAAATAATATTTTTGATTTTGGATAGCGTAGCCCAAAAGATAAATCTATTTATTCAAATAAATACATTTCAGTGCATTATATATATTCAGTGAAAGTGGTGTATTTAACAGTGTATTGGAAAATGAAAAGTATTGTTTAGATATGAAAATATATTGAGACAATAAATAAATAAATGGAATTTTAAAACATTGTTTAAAGCCTCGTCAAGCCGTCACTTAAATTTTGATATCATATCTTTTAAGATTCATATTCTGAATTTATGAAAGATGTAATTGATAAAACCTTAATGAATAAATTTTAATATATGTATATATTAATTAATAGCATAGCGTCACATAAATTTTGATATCATTAGTTTTAAGTCCCAAATTTAAAATTCTTAGATATGTAAGATAAAGTGCTGCGTCACAAGCTTTTAACCCGTTCAGGGTTTTTTGTACTGATATCAGTGCTTTTTTTAGGTTAATAATAAAAAGATAAAAACAAAAAATTAAAGACTAATGCAAAGAATTCATATTCATGATTTCTGATGACCTTTAATTACCCCTCCCCCACCCACTTAAAAAAAGATATTTCATATTTTACTATTAATATATGCTGTGCTACTTGATTCGTTAAAAACAACTCTGTAGTAAAATACGTTAGTATAAGATAAGAAAGTAATGTACATTCAACACCATATTTCTAAGAAAGGATTTCATAATCTATGCTGTATGTATCATTTCTCATTCTAGTTAACAATGTTTATTACTAAGTTTAGTACTAATTGGAATTTCCAGATTTCTGATCACGCGTATCTATGGAAATTAAGTTTTCTTTCTCGAATCGAGATATGGTTGGATAATTTTTTTTGGGGGGGGGAGGGGAGGGGGGTTGAATCTGGTTTCGGTTTGACTTCAAATGTAATTTTCAGGTTCTTGTTCAGTTGCATTTCAATGTATTTTATTTTGCAGCAGATAGATTGAGTTACTCTTGGAGGGATTTTTTTCTTTCTAGTTTTGGATTGTATAGGATAGATTTCAATAGGAATTTTTCGATTCTGGTCAATGTATGTCAATGGAAATTATTTTGTCTTTTTTGGACAAATTTATCTTTCCATTTAATTTTTGTTGGTTTAGAATGGGTTTCAGGATAACTAGTAGGTTCTTGTTGGCAGACTTGTATAAAACCAAAAACTTTCTGGAAATTAATTTAATGTTGGGTGTAATTCGCATTTTTTGTGCAATTCATGATCATCATTCGTGTTTTTTATGCGATTTATGAATGTAATTTGCATTTCTGAGCAATTTATGGACATAATTCGCAATTTTTATGTGATTAATGAATGTAATTTACATTTTACATGATTTATGGACGTAATTTGCTATTTTTATGCAATTCATGGACATAATTTGCGTTTTTTCATCTTTCTGTTGACGAAATTTTTGTTTTTTGATCAATTTATTGACATTATTTGTGTTTTTATAGGATTTATGAATGTAATTCGCTTTTTTTACACAACTCTTGGACATAATTCGCATTTTTTGCAATTTATGAATGTTATTCGTGTTTTTTTTGCACGATTCATGGAAGTGATTCGCATTTTTTGAGTGATTTATGAACATAATTCACATTTTTATGCAATTCATGGACGTAATTTGCATTTTTTGAGCGATTCATGAATGTAATTCGCGTTTTTTATGCAAATCATGAATGCAAAACGCTATTCTCTATTTTTATGCGATTTACAGACGTAATTTGCATTTTTCATACAATTTATGAACGTAATTCTTATTTTTTTACACAATTCATGGACGTAATTCACATTTTGAGCGATTTGTGGTCGTAATTAGCATTTTTTATGCAATTCGCTTTTTTTGAGCGATTCATGGACATAATTCGCGATTTTTATGTGATTAATGAATGTAATTTACATTTTACATCATTTATGGATGTAATTTGCTATATTTATGCGACTCGTAGACATAATTTGCATTTTTTGAGCTTTTTCTCGACGAAATTAGCGTATGAATGTAATTCATGAATGTAATTCGCGTTTTTTATGCAATTCATGAATGCAAAACACTATTCGCTATTTTTATGCGACTTATAGAAGTATTTTGCGTTTCAGCTTTCTGCTGTCAAAATTCGTGTTTTTTGAGCGATTTATGAATATAATTCCCGTTTTACTACACGATTCATACACATAATTTGTGTTTTTCATACCATTTCTGAACGTAATTCTCACTTTTTTAAACAATTCATGGACGTAATTCACGTTTTGAGCGATTTGTGGACCCAATTCGCGTTTTTTATGCGATTCATGGACATAATTTGCGATTTTTATGCGATTAATGAATGTAATTTACATTTTACATGATTTATGGATGTAATTTGCTATATTTATGCGATTCGTAGACATAATTTGCATTTTTTGAGCTTTCTGTCGACGAAATTTGCGTTTTTTGATCGATTTATTGACGTTATTTGTGTTTTTATAGGATTTATGAATGTAATTCGCTTTTTTTACCAATTGTTGAACGTAATTCGCATTTTTTGTAATTTATGAACATTATTAGTGTTTTTTTGCACGATTTATGGAGGTGATTCGCATTTTTTGAGTGATTTTTAAATGTAATTCACGTTTTTATGCGATTCATGGACGTAATTTGTGTTTTTTGAGCGAATCATGAATGTAATTCACGTTTTTTATGCAATTCATGAATGCAAAACACTATTTGCTATTTTTATGCGATTTATAGACGTTATTTGTGTTTCAGCTTTCTGCTGCTAAAATACGTGTTTTTTGAGCGATTTATGAACATAATTCCCATTTTACTACACGATTCATAGACATAATTTGTGTTTTTCATACAATTTCTGAACGTAATTCTCACTTTTTTAAACAATTCATGGATATAATTCACGTTTTGAGTGATTTGTGGATGTAATTCCCATTTTTTATGCAATTCGCTTTTTATGAGCGATTCATGGACATAATTTGATATTTTTATGCGATTAATGAATGTAATTTACATTTTACATGATTTATGGACGTAATTTGCTATTAAAAAATTAATAAAGCATCCCCAAAAGTAAGTATGAAATCTAAATATCGAGGTAGTATCTGATGTAATTATTCCCGACCCAGAGTTTTTTTTATTTACGACAATTTTTTAGCTGTTTACATTATAAATACATGCTTCCTGACGTATGTCTATGGAGTGCAAAACAAATTAAACAATTTACTATTTTATTTTGAGTTTTCTTAAAGGTATTACAAAATGAAAATTGTTGGGGGGTGGGATCACCCCCCCCCCAAACTAGTGTTGAATTCAGACTTTTTTCCGAAAGGAATTTCTGCAACTTCGTCGGAGACATTCTATTGTTCCAGAAAAATAGCAAATTTCATTAAAATGTCACTAAAGAGTGCTAATTTTGTCAAAGTGTCGCAGAAAAAGAGCAAATTTCTACAAAAGATCGCGGAAAAAGCACGAATTTTGTCAAAGGTCGAGCAACAAAAAAAAGGATTTCGACAAAGGATTGTTAAAACATGCGAACTTTGACACAAGATCGCTGAAAGCGAGAGTTTTGTCAAAGTGTCGTGGAAAAAGCTCGAATTTCGTGAAAAGGTCGAGGAAAAAGCATGAATTTTGTCAAATGTTTGCAAAAAAACGTTAATTTTGTCAAAGTATAGCAGAAAAATAGCAAATTTCGTCAAAAGGTCGTGGAAAAAGCGCTAATTTTATCAAAGGGAAGGCAAAGTATCACGGAAAAAGTACTAATTTCGACATAGGATTGTTGAAAAAGCACTAATTTTGTCAAAGTTTTGTGAAAAAGCACGAATTTTGTCAAATGATCACAGAAAAAGCACGAATTTCATTATAGGGTCACGGAAAAAATGCGAATTTCGACAGAGGTTCGCGTAAAAAACATTAACTTCGACATAGTATCGCTGAAAAAACGCGACTCTTGTCAAAGTGTTGCGCAAAAAGTTTGAATTTTGTCAAAAGTTTGAAGAAAGAGTGCTACTTTTTTCAAAGGGTTGCAAAAAACTGCTAATTTTGTCAATGTACAGCGAAAAAGTGCGAATTTCGTCAAAGGGTCGCAAAAAAAACGTGAATTTTATCAGAGGATCGCATAAAAAACGCGAACTTCGACATAGGATCGCTGAAAAGGCGAGATTTTTGTCAATGTGTCATATAAAAAACTCGAATTTCGTCAAAAGTTCACGGAAAGAGCGCTAATTTTTTCAAAAGGTTGCGAAAAGGGAAGGCAAAGGAACTCTGAAAAAATGCGAATTTCGACATAGGATCGCTGAAAAACCGTGAACTTCGACATAGGATTGCTGAAAAAGTGCTAATTTTATCAAAGTATCGCAAAAAAGCGTGAATTTCGTCAAATGATCACGGAAAAAGCGTGAATTACGTCAAAGGGTCAGAAAAAAGAACACTAATTTTGACAGAGGATTGCGAAAAAAAAACCCGCAAACTTTGACCTAGGATCGCTGAAAAGCACGTATTTCGACATAAGACCGCTGAAAAAGCACATCTTTTTGTCAAAGTGTCACGCAAAAAGCTCGAATTTCGTCTAAAGTTAGCTACTTTTTTCAAAGGGTTACAAAAAATGCTAATTTTGTCAAAGTATAGCGGAAAAGAGTGAAATTCGTCAAAAGGTTGCGAAAAAAGTGCTAATTTTGTCAAAGGGTTTGAAGAAAGGTATGCAAAGAATCGCAGAAAAAGTGTGAATTTCGACATAGGATCGCTGAAAAAGCGCCAACTTCGACATAAGATGAGCTACTTTTCTCAAAGGGTTGCAAAACATTGCTAATTTTGTCAAAGTGTCGCAGAAAAGAGCCAATTTTGTCAAAGGATCACAAAAAAAAACCTGAATTTTGACAGCGTATCGTGGGTAAAAAAATGCGAGATTCGTCAAAAATGCCAAAAAATGCGAATTCCGTCAAAGAGTCGCGAATTTAGTCAAAAGATAGCAGAAAAAAAGCCTATTTCATGAGAAGATCGCAGAAAAGCATTTCATTTGATCATTCATTTAATAATAACTGTACAAGGAGGTATTTTATGAACAGAAATTATGACTATATTGATTCTATGTTTCTTGTTATCGCCCCCCCCCCAAAATGATCCTCTGGATCTGCCCCTGTAAACAAGTATATCATTTTATAAACATATCCAAATTTCCACGATGTCATAACTTTTTATTTAACTTGTGCTGTCTTTAATAATGTGAATTTTTGTTTAATTTCTTTAAGAGATAAACAAAATTGCATTGCTAATTGGTCTCTATTACACAAATGTACTTGAATGGAAAAGGATTATAATCAAGTATTACTGTAAATAAAAACAAGATTGATTGAAAATTTGGTGGACAAAGTTTGAAATTTCAAACCTTTATCACTTTAATTAAAAACATTCTTAACGTTATTTATATGTGTAACGAAAGAATAAGAGTTGAATATAAGGGAGGAAGAAAGTATAAGTTACATCAGAAATTCCCGAAAATTTTAAAAAGTAAAATTTTGATAAAAATTTAAATACTGAGATGCTTAATTTTTTTTAATCTGAAAAGAATAAAATTAAAAGTAAGCTATAGGTATGCATATTTCGAAAAAGATGTTATTTTGAGGCAATTTTCGTTAACTTAAATACAAACGATTCACAAATAAAGTATTTTACACACGGGATTGGGAACAATTTTCATTTTGTCATACCTTAAATTTAACCTGGATTTTCCTTAAAAACGAAACATTTTGTTTATTTATTTATTTTTTTTTAAGAAAACTCAAAATAAAATAGTAAATTGTTTAATTTCTAATGCGCTTCATAGACACGTCAGGAAGCATGTATTTATAATGTAAACAGATAAAAAAAATGTCGTAAATAAAAACAACTCTGGGTCGGGAATAATTACATCAGATAGTACCTCGATATTTAAGATTTCGTACTTACTTTTGGGGATGCTTTATATATTTTTTAATATTTCTAATCCAATGTTTACAGTTGATTTTCGACGACGCGCGTAGCTTTTGGAAGTTTCAGCCACTTCAGCTTACCGCTAGCGAATTCGATTACGATTCAAAACAAAACTATCTAAACGCGTATGAATACATGAAAATCTTATTAAAATTATTAAAAATAATTTTTGTTTGTAAACTTTAAAAACAAAATCATAAGTCGAAAGTATATTGAATATGTATAATTAAAAAAATATTTTCCTATTTTAAAAAAGGATTCAAAATATTTTTTCCACAAAATGCAAAAATATCCAATGTAAGAAACGTAATATTTTTTTCTTACGAAAAATAAAGGCAATATAAATAGAAATTTGATTTAGTATATATTTATTGAATGTTTTAAAGCACATGATAAGATGCTTTTGTAGTTTAAAAAACATTTATTTCTTCGATGCGGGTGTTTTAACTGTGACCATAACTACATTTGCCTTTTCGCAGTGTCTTCGTCTGCTAACCCATAGAATAACATGTAATCCGCGAGCTAATATAGTCCAATTTTCCAAGACCAATATATAACAAACAAGAGTTTTATTAGAAACAAGGCAAGTCTTATTCCCTCTATCTTAAAGAGATTCATATTATATATAAGTTTTAATAAAATCTCCCAGCCCGTTTTCTAGATCTCATTATCAGGAACAAACACCATCGATTTCAGTTTAAAAATGGTTATCGATATCTAAAAATATACGGCACGTAGAAATGTAAAAATTATAGGATAGGATTAGACTGGGAATATAAGACTATATTAAAAAAATTGGACCATTCTGACCAATATTTGCTGAGTTATTAGAAGGCGGCTTTTCCGATTTCCTTTGATGTTGAGTTAGCTGTATATATGAAGTTCCGCATCTACCCTTATGACGATGGTAGGTTTAAAGCTGCGTCACTTGAAGGCTGCCGCCTTCTATGATATAATTATATATATAACATATATATAGATATATATACCGGGTGTCCCAAAAATGACTGATGGATTTTAAAATTCAATAACTTGTAATGGTGACAGCTATTTAAAAAAAAATTTTGCAGGAGGGTTATGTATAATGTCAGGAGTTTTTTTACCGTAATTTTTTATTTTAGTTCGCATCTCAAACAATAAGTGGCGCTGACGGCGATTGAAGGCCAGGTCGCACTTCACTCAGCACTGATCATCTGGCCTTCAATCGCCGTCAGCGCCACCTATTGTTTAAGATACGAACTAAAAAATTACGGTAAAAAAACTCCTGACATTATACATAATCCTCCTGCAAAAATTTTTTAAATATCTGTCACCGTTTGCAAGTTATTGAATTTTAAAATCCATCAGTCATTTTTGGGACACCCGGTATATGCAACTTGAAAATAAAACAATATTTTCGTTTAGAATTTGAAGCTTTATGTACATTAAAAATTTCGACTTATATAATAATTTATATCAACTTATATATAAAAATTCGATTTATATAATTTTAATTACATATTTAATTTAAAGTTTTAAAATTTTAAAAAAATTGCATAATTATAATAAAAATTTTACAAGTTCATATTTTTATGTGTGTTTTGTAATGCAACAATTGCGTACATCACTAATTATTTTCTCATTTATTTTCGTATACATTCGCAATTACTTTCTTAATTTAAAGGGTGTATAATTATTTAAATTCATATTACAATATTTTTATTAATGCAGGTATTTCTGAGCTTCGTTAAGTATTTTAACACATTGGGGACGAGCGACACGTATACGTGTCGCAAAAAAGGCTTAGGAGTCCTTCATTATCCATCCATTCATTATCCACATTTAATATGGCACAATTTTCTATTTTAAAAGAGCCGGCGACAAATCATTAAAAATTTCGTAAAGGCTCTCGTGGCAAAGAGGTTAATAAGTCATATATATATATATATATATATATATATATATATATATATATATATATATATATATAGGGGAAAGAGAGAAAGAGAGGGGGGAACGATCCAACAACCAGCTACCACTATTATTTTCCTTATGTACATAACAAGTGTGATAATTAGTATTAAGAAAAGTCACACAGAATAACTATTGACGGACAAAATAATCATTTTAATAGAAGTTTTTGGCTTTAATAAAGGAAATTGGCGTATGTGTGTAAGTTTTGATTTTGTAAAGTGTAGTCTAAATACTGGATACCTAATTTTTTAATTTTTTAATAACACAGATAGTACTAATTTCAATTACTAAGAGATAAGGACATTGTTTTAATGAATTTTTTTATTAATAATCTGATTTACGTACAGGAAAAAATAGGTGACTTTAAAAGAATGATGTACTGTTGTCAATTTTAGAAAAATCTTAACGGCAGTCCAATATATTCTTTCTATTATGTTACTAATTTTCGTGAACGACAAAAAATATAATAATAAATATTGCTTCTCGAATTGTAGTAGATCATTTTACCTACTACAGTCACTATGGGCCCACATATAGCATTTAAAATTTTCACCCCCAAATTCCTCCGTTATGTCTGACGACCAAAAAACATCGCAGAAAACACATCATCATGTTCTGTTTGATATCTTTTATATTGCCTTTTTAAAACCCGATTCCTAACTATTTTGTCTGTGTCGAAATTATGGTCATTTAAATTCTTTCTGAAGCCTTAGGCTGTAACAAAAAATGTTCCAATTGTCTTGCGAATCAGACTTTGTGTCGATTTAGAATAAGATTTACTAAGTATCGCTCAGTTTATCTGATTTAAGTCTGTTCTCAACTCTAAAAACACAACTTTATGGCACAAGTTTTAATTTATTTTTATTCGGAAATGCATAAGACTAGAAGGTGTTGTTCAGAAACTAGGCAATCGAATTGGTTTTTTTTTTCGTTTTATACTTCTTATGTTTTATTTTATTTTATTATTTATTACTTTTTTAAAGCAATACATTTTTCAGACAATATTGTCAAAAATGTCGTTTTGTACTGAAATTATGCGTTAAATGTTCTAAAATGTTTTTTGCCTTTTTAACCTCATTGGGGGGGGGGGGAGGGGATTTATAAAGTTGCTGTAATACATGTTTAATTAATTTTTTAGTAGATTTATATTCTGGAATTTCATGCTCTTACATAAAACGGCTGCTTAGATATAGCAAGATGTTTTATAATTTTTTACCCTCTTCATTTAAGGGGAATTTCCTTAGGAGAGGGGAACCTTGAAATATCCTTTCTTAGTATACGCTTACATCGTAAGAAGTGTATTTTTACCAGTTTTCACGTTTCTAAGTTCAGTAGTTTGGGCTGTGTGTTGATTATCAGTCAGTTAGGACAAACAATTTCAGAGATGTATAGGTAGATTAAATACATTTTTAACAATTTTTACTTTAGATCTCTTGTGATTCAATCCATACAAAATTATACACAAAACATTTTAATATACAACCCGCTAATTTATTTTAAAAATACCGTTTTCTGTATTGTTAAAAATATCTAATTCCCCTTACAATTCTAACTACTTACGAATATGAAAGCTAAAAATAAAATATTCGTTTCAAAGTACAAAAAAAAAAAAAAAAAAAAAAAAGTTATTTTAATAATCTTTTAATCTTTTTCTATGGTTTTCCTTTTAATCTAGAAATGTTTTTCCATTTTACTAGAAACGTTTAACATTTAAATCTAAGTTTAAAAGCATTACAACACAGGAAAATAATAGATTTTTAATTATTTGAAAGAAAAAGAAAATTTTGGCCTTCAACTTCATTCATTTGGTGTCGCTCTGCTCTAGTTCGACAGACGATAATTTGGGAAATAATGATCACCTCTGAAGCAAGTTTAATAGTACTTTGCCCTTCTTAAAATCACCTAATTGCTAGCCATTATTTTGAAACTCAATCTAGACTTTTGCAATTTCATCTTATTAATGTCATGGATTTTTTTTTATTATTTCTGATACTGAGTCGTAAAATAATCAGATTGGATTACCATATTCATTGAAAAATTATTTTTACTTATTAGTGTTAATATGTTTTTACAATAGCTACAGTAATGAATATTGCAGATTAGTTCTTGTTATAAACGTTGCTTTTTTATGGGTTAAAAAGTTATCTACTAAAATAAAAAAAGTGAGAAAATCTGCTTATTTTTTTTTTACATTTGTAGAAAAAAATGGTATTTTTATTACAATTTCATTTTACACCAAAGTTTTTTTCGAATGCTACGACGTTAAAAATCGAAATTGTATCTGTATTGATGTAATTAATATATGTATTGCATAGGGTTACATATTACTTACATTTTAATTGCATTTTATAAGAGACATAAATTTTATATGCATACAATTAAATTTCAAAGGAGCTAATCTCATAAAAATTGATAAAATTTAATTAAAATTTTTGGAAAGAAATAATAAAAATAATTTTGATTTATTTTATACCCAGTGAATTTTTAAATTTATATAGCTAGATCTTCCGTTAAACACTTTTATAATTTCGTTCAAAATCAATAAATTGAGTACCAGAATTTTAATTTAGTTTTATTATTTTTTAAAACTTATAATTTTGTCTTCATTATAAGTAAAAAAAATAATGTAATTTAATTATGAGATTGCATTTGTATGATGGAAACGATTTTTTTCACATTTCTCGTACTATGCTACGCTTTTATTTTTATTCCAAAATTATGTTCGAATGTTACTACGATAAAAATTTACATTGATATAATTAACATATATAGTACGTGGTGTTATTCATTAATTACAATTTAATTACATTTTATAAAATATATATAAATTTATCCACTATGCAATCAAATTTAAAGTGGACGTAAGGTAATTTCTTTGTTGAACTATTTCATAAATTGAACAATGATTAAATAAATATTTTCTTCATTTGTATTTATAGAACTCACTTGTAATTTTTAAAATGCACTTTTCTACAATACAAACATTTCAATAACAAAATCTTCATTTGTATGAAGTCTTGTGAAAATAAAAAGCAAATCAACATTCTGTCATTTTTGACGGGGGTTTTAAAATAGGTATTTAGTAAATTAACCACGTCATTTGAACCAGGAAAAAATGCTGAATCTTCAGCATAACATGATGTTTTATTTCTTCACAATAAAAACATCAACATTCTAATGATACTCAATGTATACCTAATTTTTTCTATTTATGACAAACTATAATTAATTTAATTATACTGACCGTAAATTTCTTTAAAAGATAAACTTGAATCTGAAAAAAAAAATCCCTTTGTGAAAAGATAAACTTATCTACTCTTTATGTAGTTAATATTTTTTTCTACATTAAATCAAAGAACCAATTACAGAACTGCCAAATAAGTAATTACGTTTTTCTAATTGCTTAATTCCTATCCTCTAAAATGGCATTGCTTCTAATGGCTTAAATTAAATAAAGATTTCTATAAAATATGCTTTTTTAAAAAAAAATACTAACCGACTCCAAAAAAAAAAAAAAAAAAAAACCAAGATTGGCGACAACTTGGCACTAACGCATATGAATGCATAGTTTTAATACGGTTATGACTTGAAAACGTTGCAACAATGAAAGATGATTTGCGACAAACATTATTTTTTTTTATCAAATCCACATTTTGTTATTTAAAAAACATTCTAATCACCAGAATTTAATGAAATTAAAAGATCTAGTATCGGTGTCAGTATTATAGCCTGAAATTTTATTTGTTTATTGTACACACACATCTGACTTGTGTGCTCGACATGAAAGCCTGCGATTACCTGAAAAATGAACGCTTCTAATTGGATGACTGCTTCAAAAAGAGTTGGAATTTTCGTGTTTTTATTTTTAAAAAGTTCTAATCGCAAGTATTTGATAAAATTAGATTGGGACCATGTGGGCATCTTACACTTCGAAACAAAAGAAGAATTATTAAAATCGGTTCATTTTTATGGAAGTTATAAGTGAACAACAAATACATACGGGTCGAAATCATAACCTCCTCCTTGAAGTCGGTTAAAAAGAACGACTAATATAAGTAAACGATCGTCAAAACCATATCTGTTTGTGGTTAATGAGAATTTTGCTTGTGAGTAATGCTAAAAATACGGAAATATAGAAAATATTTACTAGTGTGTTATTTTTAAGTAAGCATATTCCATATATTATTACTGTACCATAAAATAATCTATATAGGACATTTCCATGAAAACTTCTCATAACTGTCACACACCTAAAAATCGTTTTGATTGTTGGCTACCATTATTTTCGAAAAGTTTGTTTCGTCCTATTTAATTGATGAAATATCTCCGACAAAATGAGTCATATTTTTTTTTCTAAAATACTGGTAGCTAAAAATCGTTGAATGTGACAGACATAAAAAGTTTTCATGGGATAAGCCTACATATAAAATAAGAAATGTCTGTCTGCCTGCCTGACTGCGGATAACGCCGACATTATAAACGCGAGTCTCTGAAATTTCTGTTATGTGTAGTTGCTAACACCAGAAAGTGCACGTCGCAGCCGGATTTTTGAATTTCAATTTAGATTTTTTTAAATTAAAACTAACTGGGTAAGAGAATATTTGCAACTTTCCACTAATCCACGGCAACGAAGCAGCCAGGTTAAAAGCTAGCCACTAATTCTCGGCAACAAAGCAGCCAGCCAATGAGAGCAGGGACAAATATAGGATTGCATTTCAGACTGAATGTCAGCAACAAATTGCATATGCATTTGTTAATTTCCCTGCCTAGATGACTTTATTTTTCCTGATTGATTTACTATCGATCCATCCATGGCACCATCCAAAAAAAGTACAAATTAGATAATTACTCCTTTTATTTTTTCTTGGGGTTTGTTGAGATGTGCAGCGCATGTCACGCGCATTTCATTACTGAAAGCTACCCTAATAGCATGCATGGTCACAGTATCGTCACAGTGACGTCACTGTGAGTCACTTTGGTCACATCACATCTGTGACCAAAATGCCACCACTCACTGACGTCACATTGTGACTGAGATGTGACTTTCGTAAAAATCTTTAGAAAATTATAAATATCCTTCAAAACATGTTATTTACTTTAAAAAACATGTTTCTAGCAATTTAAATATCATAGCTTTTGTCACAGTTTCGTCACAATGTTAATGTCAAATTAGTCACAAATGACACATTTTTCACAAATTTGTCACATTGTGACCACTTTGGGAAACGTCACAAAAGAGCTCTAAAACGGCCATAACGACTTCACATTTTAGTCACTGTGACTTCACATCGACGTCACGTGACGTCACATGGACAATCGATGGTCACAAAGTCACAATGTGATTTCACAACGACGTTGCAGTGACGTCACCATGCTTTACGGGTACACTGTTAAAATTTTGAAACTTTTGCTGCATCATGACTCCACCGCTTTTATACAATATCTGTATTTTGACCAATGAGAAAGCTCTATAATACAGTGAAGAATCGTTTTATATAGCGGTGGAATCGCGATGCAGCAAAAGTTTCAAATTTTTAACAGTGTAGCAACAAATTGCACATACATTTATTAATTTTTCATGTTTTGTGGCTTTTATTTTTTTCTGTTTGATTTAAAATCGATCTCCAAATCCATCCATGGCATTATCTAAAAAATGTATTAAACTATGTAATTACTCATATAAAACTCCTTAGTCTTTGTTCAAATGGGCAGCCCATAATTTAATTAAATACATGTAAGGCATGGTGACGTCACTGCGACGTTGTTGTGAAGTCACATTGTGACTTTGTGACCATCGATCGTCGATGTGATGTCACGTGGCGTCGATGTGAAGTCACAGTGACTAAAATGTGAAGTCGTTATGGCCGTTTTAGAGCTCTTTTGTGACGTTTCACAAAGTGGTCACAATGTGACAAATTTGTGAAAAGTGTGTCATTTGTGACTACTTTGACATTAACATTGTGACGGAACTGTGACAAAAGCGACTATACTTAAATTGCCAGAAACATGTTTTTTAAAGTAAATAACATGTTTCGAAGAATTTTTGTAATTTTCTAAAGATTTTTAAAAAAGTCACATCCCAGTCACAATGTCACGTCACTGTGTGGTAGCATTTTGGTCACAGATGTGATCTGACCAACGTGACTCACAGTGACGTCATTGGGACGTCATTGTGACTATGCATGCTATGAGGGTAGTTTAACTAAAACAAGATAATCCTAGAAGCGTCGTTAAAATATGTTAAGGAAGCTTTCACAGAACTCGTACATAAATTTTCTCCATAAGCAGTTTCTGTTCGTCAGGAAAACTAGCTGTAAAGATCACAACAAAACGGTTCACAAATGAGCCTAGTTTAAATCAAATTGCTGAGACATAATAATTCATTCCTAGTAGTTTATAGAAAATACACTAGAAAGACTACAATTTACTAATTTTTAAACTAATAATGTATATAAAGAAATGTCCTTTCGCTTTTTATAAAACAATATCGTATAATAAATCATTTTTAATGTATAAAAATTTAAATCATGCTAAAATTTATATTATATATCTGTGCAAAAAGCAATTCTTATCATAATATTACCCCTATAAATAATTGAATGTTAAAATTCTAGTGCAAAATTTAGTTTGAGTTATATGATTAAAATATAAAGTTGAGACAGAGAAAGATAGTTGAGTTACATGATAGAGTTACATTGGGAAAAGCACAAATAAAAAGCACAAATAATTTAATAAATTTAATTTTTAGGGGCGTACACATATTCATTTATTTAAGATACATTACAATATTTTAAAATACACAAAATGTTTTTTAAGATGTGTTTAAATTACATAAATTTATTCTAGGTAATTTTCAAATTAGCGTCAACACAAATAATGATAACATTTGAAACTCTACCGATGATGGCCGTGTAATGGTTGAAAACGCTTTTAGATTTATTAATGTATTTTAAATGAATTTATATGAAAAAATAATTGGCATGAATAACTTAATTTAAAAATCATTATTAATATACACCAGATCCTTTAAATAAAACAACTGTCGTATCATAGCAATAAATACGCTTTTTTTCCGCACAGAAATCAAAGTCAACGATTACAAAAAAAATTCGCTGGTTATTTTACGGTTTAATGAAAACTAAAAATTACAACTCAATAAAAAAATCACTGATTTTACTTATTGAGTGTGTGTAAATTAGTTATTTTTTGTGTTTTCAATGATAAAAAATTATTCTAAAGAATTGTAAGAATGGTAGTGATATACGCTGTAAGTAACTAGCGTTCATTCTAATTTGATTTCAGCATTTTCATCAAGCTTAGGCTCTATGTATATCTCTATTTATCTTATCTGCAAAACAATAAATATACGTTTTTTCATGAGAGCCTTTTTACTTTTTCTTGTTTTTAAATTTTAAAAAAAATCGATATTTTTCTAAACATTGGTCAGAAGTAGGCGGAATCTCGGAACAGTGTGACTCAACTGTACATCCAAATTTCATTTTCACCAATTAATTTCAATGTTCGTATGGGGTTGGATAAAACCTAATATATTAGTTTTTAAAATATATTAGCTATAAACCAATATCGTATAAGGGACAAACATTTCAAAAGTAGTTAGCTGTCTTCGGGACCATGCAAAACGAGTAATTCCATCAAATAAAGGGTACTTCAAAATTTTATGACTCAAATAATCTATATATTTGTCTAAAAAAAGAAATTAAAAATTAACGTTAAATATAAAAAACTAATTATAATTAAAATACAAATATCATACATTTGTCTTTCGATACGCTGACTCCTTGAAATGGACATTTTTGCAAATATTGTTGCTCATAAAAACTACGCTCATGCATTATTTAAATGCTCTAAAATGTAGTGCCTCACATTCCAAAATAGTTTTTCTTCAATGTATTCACATTCCATCGGTTTCCACTGACGTATTTCTTCTTATAATGGAAAAAATTGTTTTTATTATCGATCTTTATCATTTATCATTATTTATAGGTACTTTACTATAATAATATATAAGGTATGTACCTGCCTTCGGAGCATTGTTATAAAAATATGGATGTTTTTAAAACACGAGTGTTTTTTAATACTGTGAATTGAAAGATTTTTTTAAAAATATAAATAACCTTTCAGATGTAGGCAATATATAGTCAAATTTTACTAACAAAATTTGCGTTTATGTAAAACCTTTTATAGTGAAACATTTTCAATATATTTTAGTTTTTTTTTTCAGAAATAGATTAGGAAACAACATGCATGTATAATAAAGCAAAAAATTGCAAGATTTCTAATATTTAGCCATGTATATCCAAATTTTTATAAAAAGCATAATTGTTTCTCTTTTAAATGTGTAATTATGAATTAAATTAGATCTTAAATCAATATATACTTACTTACAAATTATTTTGCGGCTTCATAACGTATCAATACATGTGCCTTACCTTGACCAAAGTTTATTTCAATATCTTAATTAATTATTATTATTATTATTATTTTAAATTAGGTTTCTCGTAAATGTAAACAATAAAAAACGCAGTTTTCCCGAATATACAAACTATATACAAGAAATCTTGAAAAATATAAAATCAAGGAAATGAAGAAAAATATAATCTTGTATATTCCCAGATATACAAGATTTTAATATAGCACGAAACATTATATAAAGTTTACAATTTCAAGTTCAAACATACATCAATATTAAAAAAGAAATATATGAGCCTTAACTATGTTAAAATGTAAAGAAACAACTGTTAAAATGTATTTTTCATTCTTTAAACTATCACCTCCGGTTTCAGAAAGTTTCCTGCAAATTCTTTTTTTTTTTTTTTTTTTTTTTTTTTTTTTTTTTTTTTTTTTGCTACGATTTGATGATATCACATAGCTTGCTTATGTGATAATAATAATAAAGTTTAAATGAATCTTTATATATTAGTATCGAAATTTCTTATAGTTGTTTAACATGATATATATATATATCTTATGTATTACAAAAAATCCTGAACGTATAAAAATTTATTTATCTCGGCAGGATTGAAAGAAACATAGTATTCAACAAGAATCATTACGCAACGTAGATCTTTGATTTCTAATAACACTAAAGGGGTTAATAAATATGAATCTTTTTGTTCTTTGGAAAAAATAAACTCTATTCGGACATGCATAATATTTTTTTGATTTATGTATAGGGCCTAAAAATTAATGGAGTGATGTCTTCGTGTCAATTGAGAGAAAGTAGATTTCCAAATTATAGTAAATATATTAGTTGCAAATTGAATACATTTGTTTGTTTTCATTAAAAATAAATTACTTTCGTTGTTTTGGAATTGCCGTATTAAAAGAAAAACTTTTTTTCCCTAACTGATGACATTTTTTTTTTGTTTACTAATAGAGCGAAAATAATCAGGTCCTACGGAAAGAAAAATAACACATCGTATTTTCAATTATCATACTTAATGACTTTAAAAAAATAATTTTTTAGAAATTTTTTTGAATTAAATAAAAAAATAATGTACTCTATTATTATTATAAAAAAAGCATTCATGTGAAATTAGTATGCTTATATAAATAAAAATTTAAAGTTAAATAAAAAATAAATAAATTAAAAATTAAATAAATTTTACTTTTTATATGGTTTCTGAATCTTAACAATTATATTTAAATGAAGCATTCAGCTCGTTTTTTGTGATTAAATAATAATAAAGGAAAAACGTTGTTTAGGTTGTTATTTTTAATTGTATGACTTTTGACAATAGTAACGAAAACTTGCGTTTTATTGAAAATAAATCATCCGGAGTTAATTTAACTCTCTTTTGAAAAAGATATGTATGCTGCATTTTTAATTTTAAAATCCTTTTACTATGTGTTTATAAGTTGATATAAACATTGAATACTTGCAAATAAAAATAAATAAAATTGACAATAAACTTAAAAGCACATATCAAATTAGTGGTTCTTTCGAGTTACTGCACCAATTTAACGCAAAGTATATCAACATAAAATATATCAATAATATTAAATACAGCTAAGAAAGACATGTTTCGAAAATTAAAAATTAAAAATCAGAATAATACTGCGTATTCAGATGGTATATTGCTTGCTTCTTTAAATGGTAAAATTTCTAATTTATTATATCCTTCTTCTAATGCGGCTTATGTAAACTTTGCTATTTGACCTGATGACTGTAGCATTCGCAAACTGAGGATATTAGTAAATGTCTGACAATTCCCGACCTTAGGTACGGGTACCCCTGGGAGCATGTAAAAATAATATCAGTAATGGTGAAAATCTCAAAAAGGGTTGCCAAAGTCACAAGAATGTTAAAAATTACATTATTGATATCTTTTTTGATTGCTTAGGGAGAATAATAATGAAAAAAAAAAAACATATATGCATTATCAAGTTGAGTGGAAGGGAGAACAGAGCATGTTTCAGAGAAATGGGAATATTTTGAAAGGAAAAGCTTAAAGCCCCGCAATAGTCAGTGAAAAAGACCCCGATGATAATGTTAATTGTATGGGGGAGTTTTTATTTTTTTTTTCAAATATCTCACACACATTTTAATATTTTTTACATGATTTGTTTTTGCATAGGATAGCTGAGTGCAATCTAGAACCAGCCTAGTTTTTTACTTTTTCGATTTTGCTTATGTATTTTTATATTACTTGCAGCAAGTTAGTTTCAATTTCAGAACCGGTTTAAACCGGTTTTGAAATTTAAAATCTTTTTTTTAATCTTAAATAAAAATTAAAAAAGTAAAAACTAGGCCGATTGGAGATTGTCCTCAGCCATCCTAAGCAAAAACAAATCACGGAAAAATATTAAAATTTGTACGAGATATTTTAAATGAACGCTCCCATAGATTTTACGTTATTATCCGTGTCTTTTTTGGGGACTTTTGTGGGGCCTTAAGAAGGGGTAGGTGGAGGGGAAAAGATAGGGAAGCGCTAATCTAAAGCATAGACTTAACTATTGTTGCGCTTAATCTAGAACGTATGTAATAAGGGAAGCTCTTTTAGTTTTGCTTGCACCTAGCCTCGATATCTTTTGCATTTTGAAACCTTATACAAACATAAATTTAGAGAACCGATAAAAATTCTCGGTTAAATCATACTTTATATATATTTTTTAGACTTTGACTTTTTTATTATTTCTTTATTTCATGCCAAAAGTGGGTTAATTCAGCAAATATGGCTCTACGAATTTTTCTCTTGCCTTAATTTGGGGCTGTGACATTCCGCAAAGGTTGTCAGAAAAATCAACTTGAAAATGTGCCTACTTTTTCCCAAATAAATATATGAATAATGTCGTAATTTTTCAACACAAAATTCGTAGTCTTTTGAAGGAATTTTCAAACTTTTTTCAGCATTTTACATTTATTATTAGCTAATTTATATTTTTAAATGCGTTTCATAAAAATCTGTGTTAATAACTTAATAGTTTTAAGATCAACTGCAGCATTTTCAAGATAAGAAATATAACATATGCATTTTCGTAATAAAATTGATTGCAATTATAGTTTGGAATGTATATTAAAAACACATGCATTAAAAAGCCTTTTCGTATATTTTCAGTTATCGGATATTTCCAGTATACTTCGTGAGAATGAACTGTGAATGAATGTCTAAATTAATTTAATTGAAAATCTAGAAAGTTTATATTTTCACCATTTTTCGCAAATTAAAGTGTGTTGAGAACAATTATAGCAATACATTCAGCAATATTATATCTATTAAACAGCTTCTACCGTAATATTAGGTAGCTTTCATTACAAAAAGTAAAAAGCTACCTATTACAGCCGTCCGGAGGAAATCACTTCCAGAAAATTTTGGTATATTTTCACCGATCATGACCTCCAGACCCCAAAACCATCCTCCACTCAAATGTTGACATATATATGTAATAAAATAAAAAAAAAAAATCGCCATTTTGTTCTCTCTTCGCTTTAATTCTGAATTTGCGGAACATATTTCAATCTTAGTTTCGTTATGTATTAACATTTAACAGTTAAAATTCTTTTTCTTATTTTATTTATTAATAATCTATTGCTTGTTTCTTAAAAAAAGGCGGGTTGTTCTTTCGTAATTTTTCCTTTTTAGAATAGTCTAGGGATTTTAATTTTATTTTTTATTGATCACGTGATCTGTGTTAATGCGCAAAGACGTTAAAAGGCTTGTCTTTTTGCGAGACGTGAAGTAATTCCTACCCAAGGTTTGCACCTTCTAGGCCAATCAGAGGTGATAATTTTTTTTACGTAGTTTAAGATTAATCCTAGTTGGATTTTTAAAATGATCGACGCGGAGTAGGAGGGGCTAGTTTCTCGTGCAAAGGTGGATTTCTAATTTTGGTTTTTTTAGGAGCGCAGAATGCGATTGACTTTTAAAATATTAGGATGCTGTTTCTTTTCCCCGAAAAATTCTATTATTTTGGAATGCAGCTTAATCGCGAAGTTTTGGAATATTTGATGACCAGGCCAAGGTGAATGTGGGGTAGAACTTACGTAGTTTATGAGTTAATAAATAATGGAATTGAAAGACTCGTGGATTTTCTTTTTATAATGGGGAAATACCCCAATGCAACACTTCCACTGCTTGCCTACTGCCGGAGCGACTACTTTGCTCGTGCTGCTGCTGATTTTTAGAAGTAACATTCTTAAGAGTTTACGGAACATAGCCTTCGTCAATTAAATTAATTAAATTATATTACTACATATATATATATATATATATATATATATATATATATATGATTTTTGTCATGCTGTAACTAACGTATTTATGAACCGATTTGAATGAAATTTGGTATGTACATAGTAGATACAAATATCGCGACCGAGTTCGTTGGCCAGCATCATCTGCCATTTTGTTTCAAAATGGCGCCATTTAAAAAATTTAAAAAAATTTTTAATTTAAAATTAAATTCGTAAAAATTAAAAGTAAAAAAATATTTTTTATCTTATGTGTTAGAACTTAAAACAACAATTCCAGAACACTTTTATTTTGTCTATATCTTAGAAAATGATTGAGTTATAGCATTTTGAGTTTTTCTTATTGCTGACATTTAAAACGATCTGATGTTTGTCACGTGATAACACACGAATTTATGAATCGATTTGGATGTAACTTGGTGTTTACATAGTACATAATAAAGCCTGAACCGAGTTTGTTAGCCAGTTCCATCCGCCGTCGTGTTTCAAAATGGCGGCCACTTAAATTTTTTAAAAAAATTTTTAATTTAAAATTAGGAACAAGAAAGTAAGAAATTGGAAAAGATTTTTCTTTTGTGTGTTTGACCTTGATACAAAGATTCCAGAGCACTTTTTGTTTTGTTTGTATCTTAAAAAATGGCTGAGTTATAGTACTTTTAATTTCTAGTGTTGCTTACATTTTGAAATGACCTGATTTTCGTCACGTGATAACAATTTTATACGCGTATTTATAAACCGATTAGGATGAAACTTGGTGCGTACATAGTACATACCAATGTCTGGACCGAGCTCGTTAGCCAGTTCCATCCGCCATCTTGTTTCAAAATGGCAGAATATTAAATAAAAAAAATTTAAAATTAGGTGCAAAAAAGTAAGAAATTAAAAAAGATTTTTCTTTCGTGTTTTTGACCTTGATACAAAGATTCCAGAGCATTTTTTGTTTAATCTATATCTTGAAAAATGGCTGAGTTACAGCACTTTCAATTTCCAGTGAGGTTGATATTTTGAAACGGTCTGAAATTTGTCAAGTGATAATACGCATATTTATAAACTGATTTGGATATAACTCCATACGTACGTAGTACATAACAATGTCTTGGCCGAGTTCCCTGCTAACTTCATCCGCCCTCTTGTTTCAAAATGTCGGCCATTTAAGTTTGTCAAAAATCTTTTAAATGTATAATGATGTATATACAAAAAAAATAGAAATTGGAAAAAGGTTCTTTCTAAAGTATTTATCTTAATAATGAATTCCGGAGTATTTTTTGATTTGACTTTACCTTAAGAAACGCCTGAGATATATAGCAGTTTGAATTTCTAATGTGGTTGACATATTTTTAAAAATGAATTTGCCCGCGACAGAACTCGTATATATTAATCGATTTCAACATGAGTGTGCATGTGTACAAGAATTAAGATTTCGATCAAGGTCATTGGTTTGTTTTATCCCTCATGTTGCTTTAAAGTGACTTACACTTCATGATATCATGGAATTTGCCGACTCTCTAAACCGCTTAAAATAAAATCAGGTTGAACGAAAGATGAATAATGTCTAAAAATTCCTAAGTATTCAGTATTGACAAAACTAGTATTCAATCTTATAAAATCGGGTTCCACTAATTTCAGCTTCGTATGTTTTAACTATGTAGCTTAATTTAAAATAAATAAGAAAGTAAATGAAAGCTACCTCTTCCTCCCGCCACTGCCGAAAGGACTTTTTTTTAAATGAACTGTAGTATTTTCAAGATACTAAATATAATACATACCTTTTCGTAATAGTGACTCTAAAGTTTAAAAGCACTAGTAAAATATTAAGTTTTAAAGTATAAATGTGTCACACTTAAAAAAAATATTTCAGTCTCAGAAAATCCAGTCCTTCAAAATATTATTTTTCTATAGATAAATACATTTATACTTCATCGAAACTAAGTGAATATTCATGTAGTTTTGTCAAGAATAAAAAGAAATTGTATAATATTTTATTTCATTAAAATAAACCTTTATATTTCGATATTATGTTGAAAACTTCAGACAGATATGTCTCTTTTATTTTCATTAAAGTCATTAAATGGGATTTTCTCTTTTGAAATGTTTCATTTAAAATGCAAATTTATTTTCAAACATTGCACTTAGGGGCATAATAGTATATTGTTATTCACTTAAAAATAAACATATATTTTAATTGAGTTTTTTTTACCTGTCGTCCTAATTATGTAAAATTAAAAAGAATAATAAAATTTTCAATAAATAAATAGAACTATATACGAAGAAATACATTTAAATAATATGAAGAAAAACAGATTATATTTAAAAATGACATCTTTTAAATATATGAAAAAAGTATATATTATATAAAAAAATATACACAAATGTATATTAAAAAGTCCTTCCGGCTATGCCGGGAGGAAGAGGTAGCTTTCATATACTTATATATTTATTTATTTATTTTAAAGTAAGTTACATTCTTCAAAAATACTAAGCTCAAATTAGTGGAAATAATCTTAAAAATTAGTGATTTTATAAGATGGAATACTAGTTTTTGTCAAGACTGAATATTAATAGGAATTTTTAGAAATTAGTCATCTTTTATTCAACCTGGTTTTATTTTAAGCGATTTAGAGAGTCACCAAATTCCACGATATCATGAAGAGTATGCCATTTTAAAGCAGCATGATGGATCATTGAGATCAGACCGTTTCAAAATGTCAGCCATAAGCAAAATTCAAAGTGCTATAACTCAATCATTTTTTAAGATATAGACAAAATAAAAAGTGTTCTGGAATCGTTGTTTTAAGTTCTAATACGTAAAAGAAAAATATTTTTCAACTTTTAAATTTTCGCATTTAATTTTAAATTTTAAATTTTTTTAAAAAATTTAAAATGGCCACCATTTTGAAACAAAATGGCGAATGATGCTGGCCATCGAACTCGAACGAGACATTTGTATGTACTATGTACATACCAAGTTTCATTGAAATGGGTTCATAAATACGTGTGTTATCACGTGACAAATATCAGATCGTTTCAAAATGTCAGCCATAAGAAAAATTCAAAGTGCTATAACTCAATCATTTTGTAAGATATAGACAAAATAAAAAGTGTTCTAGAATCGTTGTTTTAAGTTCTAACAAGTAAAAGAAAAATATTTTTCAACTTTTAATTTTTTCGCATTTAATTTTAAATTTTAAATTTAAAAAAATTAAAATGGCCGCCATTTTGAAACAAAATGGCGGATGATGCTGACCAACAAACTCGGTCGAGACATTTGTATGTACTATGAGCATATTAAGTTTCATTCAAATCGGTTCATAAATACGTTAGTTATCGCATGACAAAAATCAGATATATATATATATATATATATATATATATATATATATATATATATATATGTAAACATTTGAACGGAGGGTGGTTTTGGGGTCTGGGGGTCATGATCGGTGAAAATATGCCAAAATTTTCCGGAAGTGCTTTCCTCCGGACGGCTGCAATAGGTCGCTATTTACTTTGTGTAATGAAAGCTACCTAAAATATACATGATGCACCTTAACAGTTTTACACTGGTGTCCAAAAAGTTAAGCATAATTGGTAATTAAGTAATTATTTTTAAGTAATGAAAGGAATATGAATCGGAATGTGCTGAAACTCCAGGTGTGTAAACAAAATAGTACGCGTCACATATTTTCTCGAAGAGTTTTCCCCGAAATCGAACAGGGGACCGTCAGCAAATTGAAAAAGAACAAAGATCTTTTGGATAACCCTGTCAAAACTAATGTAGCAAAAGCGTTCAAACTGCACATTATGATTAATTGGCTTATTGTAATGTACTGTGTTAATTTTTACAAGGATAGCATGTATACTCGTAGAGAAATTAAGGTTTTTATAAAAACAGTCCTAAATTTTTCCAAGTTTTTTGCTTATAATTTGCAGAGTTCTTATTATAAAATAATGTTCTTTTCTGAAAATATGACAAACATCATTGTACACAATACCCTGTCATCAGAATTTAAAAAAATCAGGGGGTTTAACTAAATATAGTTGTACGTGCAATATTGTGTAGGTGCTAAACAATGGAATATGGATACAGCCCCTCATCTTTTTGCTTCATTTAGGAATAACGGATTTTGTGTTGATTCTATAGGCTCCCATTTTCAGAATTTTCAAGCTATGTTTTTGAAACTTTTACAGAAGTTGCTCTATACATTTAGCTAACACAATATGCAAATGACATTTTGATATTGTTAACGCATGCGCAATGAAAAATTATTTACTAAACATACTCATTTTTCATACAATTTTTATTATTTTTAAATTCTGATGACAGGGTATTGTGTACAATGATGTTTGTCATATTTTCAGAAAAGAACATTATTTTATAATAAGAACGCTGCAAATTATAAGCAAAAAACTTGGAAAAATTTAGGACTGTTTTTATAAAAACCTTAATTTCTCTACGAGTATACATGCTATCCTTGTAAAAATTAACACAGTACATTACAATAAGCCAATTAATCATAATGTGCAGTTTGAACGCTTTTGCTACATTAGTTTTGACAGGGTTATCCAAAAGATCTTCGTTCTTTTTTAATTTGCTGACGGTCCCCTGTTTGATTTCGGGGAAAACTCTTCGTGAAAATATGTGACGCGTATTATTTTGTTTACACACTTGGAGTTTCAGCACATTCCGATTCATATTTCTTTCATTAATTAAAAATAATTACTTAATTACCAATTATGCTTAACGTTTGGACACCAGTGTATTTCCATCACAATAAAGTGGAAAAAAAAAAACAAGTAACTTTGATTTTATTTATGAATTTCGTTTAAAGTTTACATGAAGTATTTACATTCATAATATTATTTTATTGGTCATGTCTGAATCAAAAAGCTTAAATACATGAAACAATGATATTTATATATACATAAATGAAAAAAAAATTTAATGAAAAAAGCGACTTATTTTCAAAGAAGTAAATAATTTAATTTAAGTAATTTTTATTTTTTATTTTTAATCATAATGTGCCCCTTATCTATTTACACAAAAATCCATTAGAATAGTTAATTTTTAATTTTAAATTAAACTGTAAATTTCAATTAGCAGAAATCTTTAAAAGTAAAGGGGATTGTTTTTCTTATTCGAAATAATAAATAAGAGCCCCCTGAAATAAATCTATCATCGTGAAATAATCCGACAACAGCCCCCAGTATATTGCTGCAGTTTCAAAAAAAAAAAAATAATAAATAAATAAAAAAAAATAAAAAAAATAAAGAACCAGTTATGACTAAGCAGATTCTATCACCATCAATTTACAACCATTATTTTTTTAATTAGTTTGGTATTTCATAAGACCGCAAAATATCATAGTTTAGAACGCTTTTTTTACTCACTTCATTCTTTTAAATATGGAGTTTCTATTCGATTGTTCATAAAAAAGCACTCACATCTTTTAAGTAGTTACTATGATAAATTTCAAAATGTTAGACCTTTCAATACAATAAAAAATGCTATTTAGGTTATATATATATAAATATATATATCAAATATATATATATATATATATATATATATATATATATATATATATATATATATATATATATATATATATATATATATTTTTTTTTTTTTTTTTTTTTTTTTTTTTTTTTTTTTTTTTTGCTTTTAAAACCCTCAGATGGTATCGACAACAAATACAATGTAGCCTATGTTAGAACAGGGATTATTGCTATAAAGTTGCAACCATTATTTTTGGAATATGTTTTATATTTTCTGTGATTGCATATATCGTAATTTAGAGCGTTCAAAAAGTTCAATGTTCTTGGAGTCATTTATGTCGTATAAGTGTTTCCTAATTTTATGTTTCTAGCCGCTAATTGCTAGAAAAATCCGGAATACTTTTGAAATCGGATTGATATTTTCTGTGATTGCGTAGAAATCGCCATTTAAATAGTTTTTATCCCTTTAAGCTGACCCGTAAATAATAAAAATAATCGGTAGTAGGGAAGAGTGATGTACCTTGGACGTATGTGGACCTCGTACCGCTAATTCTAGATTACTTTTTTAGGTCATTGGACAACAACATTTGTAGCTTAAATATTTGCCCCCAATGGTCTCATTTAAGTACTTGGCATTTGTTTAGAAGATCAACTATTTGTACAGTTCTTGGAAAAGGAAATTCACCTTTCAAAAGTAAATTTTCCTTAGATATTTCTATGTTATTTTCATGCATAAACATATCTATTTTTAAACTAACGGTTATGTATCATAAAGCATTATTCTAGATACGGCACCAGGTGCCTTAAATAAAGTTAGGTATAATCTTAACATCATGATTGACAGTTTTGGTTTTAAGTGGCAAGTGGTTACCTTCAACCTAATGAAAGAGGTGTACCTTGGACTGGTGGAAAAAGCTATAAGCACACTGAAAAAATAAAAGAAAGTAAAATAATACAACTTCCGACTAAGTCAGCTAAAAAGGACCTGATTATTATTCACTAGAGTTTGAAAAAGTGGATATAGATGACTTATTTGAGAAATCTGGTCTTTTAGAAGAAGACTTTGGTGAACTGGAAGATTCAGATAATGTTAATATTCAGATTGATGCTCTTTTACTAATTGTAATAACTTTGCCGGTAAAAAAATGTATTAATTACTTTATTAATAAAACTATTTCAATTACTAATAAAGTATATGAAGTACAACTTTTAGAAAGAGAAGTCCCTTCTGCTTTTGAAGTTGACAAAAATTATATCATATTGAAGCCTCCAATATCGTCTAGTGGATCTGAAAGACAAATCGAGAACTTTACATTTAGAATTTACTTATATAATTACGATTTTGGTTAAAATAAGTGTAATTTCAAATTTAAATAAGTTTTAATGTCTTTTGTATTTATAATAAGTGCATTTTCTCTGAGATTTTATGACTGTTTTGACTTATGCTATTTTTTATACCTAATAATAAATAATATGTATCAATCCTTTTATTGATTTTAAGAGAAAAAATTATATATATATTGCTTTTTGATTAATAAATGTTGATTTTATCACTAAAAAACAAGTTTTTTTCAACTAGCTAGCAATAGAATCAATGTACACCAGTCTTGGTGTACCTCGGTCCTATTATCATTTTATTTTTAACTCAAAAACTTTCTTCCAAATTGTTTATATAAAAAATTAAGAAAAATATGGGTTGTTTTTAACAACATAAAGTTTTATAAAATATTTTCCTTTTAAAAAAATTGACGAATTTTTTTAAAACTAAAAATCAAAAAGTCAAAATAGGTCCGAGGTACAACACCTATTTGGTTATCCCGTCGACCAAAAAAATATCGCGAAATTTTTACATTAAATGCCAATAGTGGATGATCATGAATGTCATGTTCAATGACATTAAATACCATACGCGCGTTTTAAACGTCATTAAGTGATTTTTTATTTTTATTTTTATTGATACTTTACTAATTATAATACTATTCTACTATATAAAATAAAAATTACGTCAACATGTATAATTTGGCTATTAGTTTGGCGATTTGTATAACTTGGCGAAATCGGTCGACGGGATAACCAAGTAGTACCAGATAATAATTTTACTGTTCGAGAAGGGAGGTGCATATTTCAATGCTAAGCAATTGAAATATGCAAATTATTTTTTAGCAATGAATTACAATAGATTTTGCAATGGATAAAAAAATCTGCATATAGAAAACTGTTTTAATATATTTCTCTTATTATCGTGGCGAAATCATATAAGACTCCCACGACTCAGTCTCCACTGGTTGTTTTCGAGAAATATAATTTCCGTAACAGACGGCTACAAAAGTCCTGACCAATTACATTTCGAGATGATAAAAACTGGTTGAGAAAACTAAAATACGTGTCTGTCAAATTGGATCATCCAGGATTCGAAAAAAAATTCATTACGAAGTTTATGTATTTTTGTTTGTAGAATTCGAATTTGTAATTCAAAATAGGAGCTATGATTCAAGATTTCAAAATTCAATACCCTTTAACACGCCCTCTCTAATCTCGGTTGCCGTGGTGAAATTTGATATCACTGAATAGCTTTTTTAAAAATATTTCACATGCAGTTTTTGCTTTTTGATCTTATAAGTATGTCTCGAGTTATTCGACTGTCGTTTCTAAACTTTTCGGACACCTAATATAAGTTGGTCTGGATATTTTAGACATTATTGTAAATAATTATTCAGGTAAAACAATTTTTTAACTTAAAATTCAGGATATAAAGCATGAAGATATTTTACATATAACTATTATTTTATATATAACTTTTTTCTCTTAAAAATATTTTTAAAATGGTATCTTTAAAACACGCGTTAGAAATTTTTTACTTCACAAAATCTTTTATTTTTCTTCTTTAAAAATTAAAGTAGTCTGACATTTCCATTTCAAATCTTACTTCTATCGTATGCATATTAATAACTCCAAAATTGTAATTTACTTTTTAAATTATGCATTTTACTGACAAACAAGAGTACAAAGCGTGTGACGCTGCACGAGCATGCAGTGCAAGATACAACTTCTCAGACTTTAATTTTCATATCAATATTCTACTTGATTTTATTAATCGAATCTAAATATGACTTAAACTCGGTACATTTTTCTTTAAAATCAATATTCTTCGTCATTTTGGTGTACATTAGGTAGTTACGAATCGTAAAAACAGCAGGATAAAAAAAAATTTTCTTTGGACGAGCAGACAATGTACTACTCAGCAGTGAAAATTGGAGAAAGTCGCACAAGCCTTTCTATCATAGAAACCCGTTCTCTGCAGAAACCGTTAATTCCCAAACTGGCTCAGCCGAGCTCAGCAATCTGCTTGGGTAAAACTGGAGCACATGACGTAGATTCGAACTGGCGATAAAAAATTAAGACGAACCGGACCCGATGGATGAATCTGTTAAATGAGAATTATGCTATTCAGATGTTGTACTATATTTGAATATTAAAGAATACAGATTTGTCCAGTCCATTTCTCTATATAATACATAGAAGTTTGGTATGGGCTAGTTAGGGAATTAACGCCAAATCTACTCTGTGAATATCCTCATTTTCATTGGAACTTGACGTCCGCAGTCAAAAACATGCATATGAAATTACGCTCAATTACATCCATAATTTAATGCATTTTTCGGTGTCACAAATCCCGCTATCTTAGTGTCTCCTTCCGGGGGAACATCCTCAATTTCACAGGAGCTTGCTGTCTATATTCATAAATAAATAATATGAAGTTATATTTAATTTTATGCATATATTTATACACCGCTCCACAGAGGACGATTACGCACACATGCAGACTGACATTTCTTTGAAAAATTATGTTCGGAATTTCTTGCTCGTAAAATACCTAAATGCATTGAGAACCAGAAATAATTTACTTTTATCTCATAATATTCCATTATATTTAAAATAAAGCAAAATTTATTATATGAACGTTGTCTGTCATATATTATGTTTGCAGAAATAATGCTACAATATTGCAATAACGAATTTCACCCAAATTAAAACAACAACGGAATTATTATTAGTGTCAATGCTTTTTAAAATATCTTATAAAATGCTTTTAATTTTGATTCAAAACTTTATTAGATTATATTTCACTCTATCCAATAACTTTTGCATTTTAGTAAGCAACTTTCAAATTCAAATATCGAAAAGAAAATGAAATGAAATCATTGAATCCTCTTCGACGTGTTATAAATTCTAAGAAAATTTTCTTTCTTTTTCTGTACCTTACATGTGAACAAAAACCTTACATATTCGAATTTTTCTCTGTGACATTTTTCATTTTCTTGAGAATTTGTTTTTCACATTCGGTGAAATTTCTTTGTCATATTTGAAAAAATATATTAGTTCCATAAGAACAGTTTCCATTTTCAAAAAAGACTGCAACGCCGTTTACACAATTTTACTTTTCAACTTTCTAGTAACATTGCAAATAAATAAGTTTTTAAGAAATTTTTTATTTAGAACTTAAATAATATTTTATTTTGAGAATAATAAATAGGATAAACATTCAAATTGAGATTTTAAATAAATTTCAATATTAGGAAATTTCTAAAGATTGAAAGTATTAAATAAATATATACACCACAGCAGTTTTTTGTATTTTTTCTGTATCCAAGTAGGAAAGCTTTAGAAACTCGTTGAACAATGATAATATTAGAAATTAAATTTGACTTATTTAACTGATATATGTGACTGGTTGATATAAAAAAAATCTAAAATAATAAAAAGGTATGTAATATAATTTTAAATAAAAAGTATGAATGATCAAAATGTATACTTAATATAGGCTTCGCACTACTCAAAATATACGATAATTTAAAATTTTCATATAGGGGAGAGGGGGCACGTGTGAGCTGGGGGCACCTTTGAACACTCTAAATATTTTCCTTCAAATAAATTATTTAAAGAAAATATATATGGTAATACATTACTGCTGCTTCAAGGAAATAATTATACAAAGCTGTATCGTTTTGTATGGACAGTAGTGTTTAAACAAGATATCTATTTTTCTCCCTCTTGAATCTTAACGTAAGAAAATAAAGTTGTAAGATTTTTGCTTACAAACTTCGATTCCTAAAATTTTAAGTTATTGTTTAATGCTTAAACAAAGATGTTAGTTTTAATTTATAAGCTTTTTTTTATTCAAATTTTTCAACCGAATTGAGTACACCGTTGTAATGTTGAACACCATGTGATGGGGCAGCATTGAACAAAAAGTTGGGTCACCATTGAACAGCGAAAAAACACCGAATAAACTGGTGATAAAAAATAATTTAAATAATTTAAAGAGAAAACTGAAAACTATTAACTTGTTGATGCATCTAAATATTATTTTTTCTGATTTTTTTTTTCATGTGAAAAGAGGTTAATTATGAATGTCAAAGAACATAGACTTATACCGCTAACAATTCCCCTTACTCCATACATAGGTTCCAACCTCTGGGCGTATCAATGATGGAAAATTTCAAATCTAAATTTAATCAAATCTAAATTCACTTATTGGAGAATTGCAAATCCTGGATACAAAATAATGATTCATGATTTAACAGGTTTCCAAACATTATTTCTGGATTCCGTAATGGATAAAATAGAATTTTATATGAAGTCTCTTAAAAAAATAGTAAATGAAAACTTTTAATTTTCCAGAAGCATCAGATATCACATTGGTGTATTTCAAGGATACTGTAAAAAAGTTTTCACAACCAAACACAACTGGAGGGACATTTAGTGTTTTAAAAACAATGAGTTTTGACATCAAATTCGAAGGATTTAAGTTTGATTAAATAAAAAAAAAAAAAAAAAAAAAAAAAAAAAAAAAAAAAAAAAAATTCGAAATTTCAACAAAATGTAGTTATTTAATTTTATTCATATTACTTTATTCATTTGTTCAAAGGTTCCCCTTGCTTGTTCAAAGGTACCCCTACATGGGGCAGGTTTGAACAAAAATCTTTCAACTTTTTGAATCCTCACAACTTATTTAATTTCTTTGGAAAATGTTTAATTTATGGTTCATATGATGAAAAAATGCGTTGCTGTTATTATGTAATATTTAAAACTCAATAAATATAGTTCACGTAAGAAATCTATTGATTTTCTGAAAAAATGTTCAAATCTGCCCCTCTCCCCTAAATGATAATATGATTAATCTGCAACGTTATTCTTACAATTATACCTTGAATAATATAAAAGTAAATTGAGTATCTGTATTATTACTTTATCCGAGAATGATTCTCATTAAAAGATACATTGCAAATTCTCAACATGCAAAACTAAAGACATTTTAGAATACTTTTTGTCACAAATTTAAAATACGGCAAGCCTTTTTTATTATTTTTATACTATTAGTTTGTATATTTGCCCTTAATTACATATCTAAATCTGTTTGAGGACTTGAAGTTTTTATAGCGAGTTTCTGCGTGCTGGAGAACTTACTGGGTGGAGCAAATGGTGTCTACAGCGGATGCTAGAAAACTGCTGGTTTTGCTCCACTTAGGCTTAAAATGAAAAATTAAGTCCATTAAAATAAAACCTGATTTTAAATAGTGAGAAGTTAAAAAGGAAATCTGTAAAATTTTGTATCAGTAACATGCATGTATTTTTATTATATATTGGCCTTAAAATAAATTTTTGTACTAAAATTCCAAAACATATTTCCGATTCTCTTTCGAAAGAGTTTTGTTTAAATAAAAACATCATCTATTTTCAACTCGAAAGAAATGGTTTCTCATGAATATTCTAACATGAGATAAAATACATTTCAGTTCGAAATTAACCGTTTAAACGCCAATGTTCCCAAATGGGAACGTTGAATTATTTGTAATACAAAACATATATTTCCCAACATAGTAACGATGTCCTTATTTTTTCTATAAAATATAAGGTTGATTTTAAGCTTTGAAAACAAAATATTTAAGTTAAAGCATTTATCACAGGAATTAAGGAATATGTAATTTCATTAATTTGCATAAAAAATATATTATTTGCTTTTATCGTTTTCTCTATATTACTTATATTTGACCGCTAGGAAGTTAATGTTTGTGAAATTCCAGAAAATACTCAAGAACACTATACAATAGCATATAGCGGAAAATAACTTGTTATATTTGCATAGGTTGTCAATGAATAATCACGTTCCAAAATGTAAAAACTGAAAAAAAAAACTGGAGAAATATATATATATTTTATATTTTCTAAATTTGGGTGCATAAATTAAAACATTTGAAGCTGTAATATAGAAAAAACAAAATTATAATTACATTGCGATATTAATTCGGCGTCTAAACGGTTAAGCTAGAAAATCTACTTTCAAAATAATAAATGCTTAAATTTTTTTCTTGTTAAATTGTATTTTATTTTGTATGAGTTCGTTCTTTTGCGATTATTTTTTGTTTGAAATCTAGAAAATTAAACGACAAAAATATTATAAACCAAAATAAAAAGTTTTAAAATATTTATCGCTACTACTATCTTTCAACATTATTGCTCAAATAAAACTCAATAAATAATATCTAGGTTAATTTTGATTTTTATTTTTACATCTGTTAAGATATTTTAACACTTGAAATACATCCCTACAGAAATTTCATAAAAAAGTGCTTTTTCCGAAACAGCATTTGCTTTTTAATAGGCAGTGTTAAAATTAGAATACGTAACATATTTCTCTCTCGAAAGTTATGATTTTTTTTTTTTTTGGACCTTTATTTTTTATGAAATGAAAACACTTCGTATTGTAAGTTTCTCAATTTCAATTTTCAATGTTTTGAGAATATTCCACTTTTTTTAATATTTAGAATTCCTTCATAAAACAGTATTAGATTATAAAAATGAACTTGAAAATTAAAGAAAACTCTATGTAAAAGTTTATGTAAAAGTTTGTATTTTCTCAGCAGTTTAGAATTTTTTATTTTGTAATAATCCGTTTCAAAACAAAAATATTTGCTTCACACGGCGTTTTTGTTTAGATTTTTATGGTTTAATCTAACAATAGACTTTTTTTCGACGTTTTAAGATTAAGTGAGAAATTTATTTTTAGATGGCAATATTATCTGTAAATATATGTATATTGCAGTGTTCTCTCCTGAACGCACCAACACTGCTAACTCCATGGTGCAGGAACGAACACTTGCAAACTGCTACTTTAACTTTAACGGCAACCGCTACGGCATTGCCTGAACTGAACTGAACTCATTCGTATTTACTTCGCTTCACGAGCTCGTGCTTGTTTGACGCACGCTATCGGCTCGATTTTTTCCCTGTAACCAATTTCAATATGTAAATTAATTTTTGTTTTATTAAATATAATAAGGTATATAATCTTAGCAGTTCTTCTGGCTCCAGAGCAAACAGCTTTATGCTGCATTATTTATGGATCAGCTTAGTGTGATAAAATCATCGATATGTCACACTTATAGCTGAAGTGGTGACCCTCGTGAGAATTTTCGCCTGCAGCGATGCGATCTAGTGCAATCCTTCCGACATTTGGAAGTGACGATCAGCAAAATATCGTAGACTGTGGAAACCTGTGATGCAAGGACACGCAGCATCTTATTTTTTGTTTATGGTGATATTCGCGATCGTCGCGGACTGTTTTTGCCATGTATAACCTGCCTACGAAATGTGCTGCTGAGAGGATGCGGTAACCGGCGATCCTGTAGTTTTCAATGGAAGACCTGATATTATTTCTGTTTACATCGGTTATTTGAGCTTTTCTTAAAAATTTGATTTATATTTTTTATCATTTTGCCATGCCAGACGACGCGGTTCAGCCCGAACTTCAGGTTCATAAAGTAGGCCTAAATCTGCCACCTTTTTGAGATAAACACCCCATATTGTGGTTCGCTAATATAGAAGCACAATTTTTTGTTTCAGGCATCACTCAAGATGCAACTAAGTATTACTGTGTAATTTCCGCTCTAACTTCCGACATTTTAAATTATGTTAGTGATATAGTGTTAGCACCTCCCGAGAATAATAAATATGAATCTCTAAAAAAAGGCTTATTGCTGATTTTTCTGACTCTCAACAGAGACAAATTAAAGCAGTCCTTTCCGAATTAGTTTTAGGTGATGACAAACCTTCACATTTGTTGCGCAAAATGAGACAACTCGCAGGAAAAACTTTGGGTGAAGATTTTTTAAAAACGCTCTGGCTACAGCGTCTACCCACTCAGGCGCAAGCTATCCTTTCCGTATCGGAAGATAGCCTCGATAAATTAGCCTTAATGGCCGATAAAATTCACGATACTGCTGGTGCAAGCATCGATGAGGTGCATTGCTCGAAAACTCCCCTTTCAGATTTCAGTGAGTTACGTGCTCAAATTGCAGAACTCACCAAACAGGTTGAGCATCTTTCACGAAGCCGTGAGCGGCAAGATAGTTTTCGTAATAGATCTGCGTCCTGGCGATCACGCTCAAAAACACCAAAAGACAGAGCCCCGCATGACCAGTGCTGGTACCATTTTAAATTCGGGGAATCCGCCAGGCGTTGTAAATCCCCATGCAAATTTAAATGTGAGAAAAAAAACTAGAGCAGAAATCGCATGTGGCGCAATGCGATTTCCAGCCGAATAACAAAAGTCGCCTTTTTGTTTATGACGCATTATCAAAACTTTCATATCTTGTGGATAGTGGTAGCGATGTTTGTGTGTTACCATACCACAAACAAATTCCCAAATCAGACAATGTCATCAATTTATACTCAGCAAATGGATCTACCATCAAAACATATGGCATTAAAGTAATAAATTTAAGTTTAAATTTACGTCGTAAATTTCAGTGGCCGTTTGTCCTAGCAGACATTAGCAAGCCTATAATAGGTGCTGATTTTTTACGCCACTATGGTCTGTTAATTGATCTTAAACAGGGATGTCTCAAAGATCCACTCACTAAATTAAAAAGCAGCGGGAAAAAATCAACAGATAATGTTTCACAAGTTACATTAATCGCAAGCAATTTGGCATATAAAAATATCTTAGAAAAATACAGTGATGTTGTACGCCCATACCCAAAATTGAAAGACGTAAAACATAATACGGTGCACAGAATTATAAAAATATAGGGAATTATAGGGGCAGCCTGTCTTTGCACGCCCGCGTAGACTGCACCCAGCAAAATTAGCTGCAGCTAAACGTGAATTTGAGTTCATGTTAGAGCAAGGAATACGCAGACCAAGCACATCTAACTGGTCTAGCCCATTGCACATTGTACCGAAAGACTCTGGAAAAGATTTCCGCCCTACGGGTGACTACAGAGCTCTAAATAGAATAACAATACCAGACCGCTACCCTATTCCACACTTACAGGATTTTTCAAGCCAATTACACGGGAAAGTTATTTTTTCCAAAGTGGACTTAGTTAGGGCATATCACCAAATCCCAGTTCACCCAGATGATATTCCAAAAACCGCAATTACTACACCATTCGGGTTATTTGAGTTTTTATATATGCCTTTCGGGTTCTCCAACACAACCCAAACTTTTCAAAGATTTATAAATGAAGTGTTGCACGGTTTTGATTTTGTTTTTGATTATCTTGACGATATTTTAATTGCAAGCAGTTCTGAGGAAGAACACCAAGCACACCTCGAATGTGTTTTTAAAAGACTTTCTGCTTATGGGATTAGAATTAATTTAAAGAAATGCGTCTTTGGTGTTCCCGAATTATCCTTTTTAGGTTATTTGGTTAACAAAAATGGCATTAAGCCTCAGCCTGAACGCGTTGAGCCAATTTTAAAATACGAGTTACCTAAAACTGTAAAAGAACTCCAACGTTTCCTTGGTTTACTAAATTATTACCGAAGAAATGTACCGCATGCTGCCCATATTCAGGCTCCACTCAATGACATGCTAAAAGGCGCCAAAAAGGGGAAACCAAATATTACGATTGACTGGACTGAAGCTCAAAAAGCAGCATTCGAAGCTTTCAAAAAACAGCTTGTCGATGCTGCAATCTTGGCTCACCCAGATCCAGAAGCACACTTAACTCTTTTCACAGATGCTAGTGATTCAGCGGTAGGAGCTTCATTAAACCAATTTAAAAAAATTGACAATGAGACAAGTTTCGAACCTTTGGCATTTTTCTCAGCAAAATTATCTCCTGCACAGCAGAAATGGGACACATATGATCGCGAATTGTATGCAATTTATGCCGCCATTAAACATTTTAAGCACATGCTTGAAGGCCGTCAATTTACAATTTTCACTGATCATCAACCACTCACATATGCATTCTTACAAAAGGCTGATAAATGTTCTCCCAGACGACTACGTCATTTAGATTTTATTGGTCAATTTAGTACTGATATCCAATTTGTAAAAGGTTCAGATAATATACCAGCAGATATGTTATCGAGAATTGAGGCTTTAGAACTCCCAAATGTTTTGGACTATACCGCAGTAGCTCAAGCTCAAAATGCTGACACTGAGTTGCAAAATTTAATTAAGTCTGACACAACCTTAAAATTTCAACATATGATTTTACCGGGAACTGAAATTAAACTTTTGTGTGATACCTCTACACAAAACGTTCGCCCGTATTCGCCTCATGAATTTCGAAAAACCGCATTCAAAATTCTTCACGATTTAGCTCATCCAGGTGTCAAAGCTACTGTAAAACTCCTAACATCTCGTTTTGTTTGGCCAGGAATAAAAAAAAGATATTACTAACTGGACACGGACATGTGTTCCATGTCAAAGATCCAAAATATATCGCCATACAAACAGCCCAGTACAAAACATTAAAATTCCAGATAAGAGGTTTGAACATATTCATATCGATATCGTAGGGCCCCTCCCTCTTTCGCAGGGATATGCGTATTGCTTAACTATGATTGACCGTTTCACACGTTGGGTTGAAGCTTGTCCAATTTCAGATATATCTGCTGAAACTGTAGCTAGAGCGTTTTATCAAAATTGGATAGTTCGCTTCGGTGTTCATAGGCTTGTCACATCAGACCAGGGCAGGCAATTTGAGTCTCTTTTACTTACAACATTAATGAAATTATTAGGGATTAAACACATACACACCACGGCATATCACCCAATGTCTAATGGCTTAATAGAAAATTGGCATCGCACAATGAAAGCCGCGTTAAAAGCTCATTTAACCGATCGTTGGACAGAGGTCTTACCCACAGTATTGCTTGGAATGCGTTCTGCATTCAGAGAAACCATTAAAGCGACCACAGCCGAACTGGTGTATGGTACAGCCTTGAGATTGCCTGGGGAATTTTTTGCACCAACTCCTGCAGACGTCAACGCAGCCAGATTCGTCACACGCCTAAAAGAGGTCATGCAGCAGGTGTCCCCAGCTCCCACCAACAACCATGACACCAAGAACCGCTCCTTTGTATCGAAAGATCTCAGGAGCTGCAGCCAAGTTTTCGTGAGACATGATGCAGTTCAGCCACCTCTGAAACCACCATACGATGGACCTTTTGTTGTTCTCCAGCGTTCCGATAAAGTTTACAAGCTGCAGATTGGTGATAAAGCCAAGTTTGTGTCCATTGACCGTCTTAGGCCTGCATTCATCCTCAGCTGCCCAGACTCGACATCGGTACCTGCCACCAGAACTCTAGAGCCCACTCCAGAAGTACAACAGCCGGAAATCGACGAAGTACCAGAACCTCCAAAGGTTAAGTGCACTCGCTCTGGACGGCAAGTCCATTTTCCAGCACGCTTCAGGTAACGTTTCACTAGGAAGGGGGTATTGCAGTGTTCTCTACTGAACGCACCAACACTGCTAACTCCATGGTGCAGGAACGAACACTTGCAAACTGCTACTTTAACTTTAACGGCAACCGCTACGGCATTGCCTGAACTGAACTGAACTCATTCGTATTTACTTCGCTTCACGAGCTCGTGCTTGTTTGACGCACGCTATCGGCTCGATTTTTTCCCTGTAACCAATTTCAATATGTAAATTAATTTTTGTTTTATTAAATATAATAAGGTATATAATCTTAGCAGTTCTTCTGGCTCCAGAGCAAACAGCTTTATGCTGCATTATTTATGGATCAGCTTAGTGTGATAAAATCATCGATATGTCACACTTATAGCTGAAATATATTAAATTATGTGAAATAAGTTTGTTATTTAAAAAACATAACCATTAATTCAATTTTGATAAACAATATTAAAAAGTGACTTCTTCATTTTTTTAATTATTTAAAACCAACACTGTTAAAAATGTCAGATGTTTCTGAATATATAAAAATGTACTGTAATCAAAAGCAAAAATATACAGTAACCTCTTCTAACTCACCTAAGGTTTCGAAAACCGTTCCTTTACGTTTAAAAATTCCAAAAAACTATTTGTTTTAGAAATTTAAATAAAAATTTATAAAAACTAATTTTTATTAGCTGCTCTTCCTTTTCGGAAACGTTTCTAAGTAGCTTTTACAGTACAATAATCACTTTTCTCAAATCAAAATATCACTTTTTCGGATGCTACCAATTCATACGAAAATACTTTGATATTCAGAGAACATATTTCATAGTCAAACATACAATTTTAACAGTATTAATATTAGTATGAAAATTAACATTGTTTTGCTACAATTGCATGAAGGAATTCAGTTATGTAGCTGAAAATGTTAACTTGAGAAATCGATAGAATCCGAAAAAGTGATATTTTGATTTGAGAAAAGTGATTATTGTACTGTAAAAGCTACTTAGAAACGTTTCCATAAAGGACGGACAGCTAATAAAAATTAATTTTTGTAATTTTTTATTTAAATTTCTAAAACAAATAGTTTTTTGGGATTTTTAAAGGTAAAGGAACGGTTTTCGAAACCTTACGTGAGTTAGAAGAGGTTACTGTATGTTTTCGCTTTTGATTACAGTACATTTTTTAATATTCAGAAACATCTGACATTTTTTACAGTGAAATCTCAATACTATCTTCTAATTAATAAAGTATTTCTTCATTTTCACAAATTTTAAAATAAAACGTTATTATCAACATTATGAAAGAAGTTCAACTCTCACAATGCATTTAATAGCTATTGTGTTAAATATAATCGTAGTACTGAAAGGTTCACACATTTGGTTAAATTATATTTGAGTATGAAATGCGTAATTCCAGTTCACTCCTAGCAGTGTTTGTTTGAATGAGTTGAACGTGCAAAGTTTCATACATTTAAAATAATGATTACGAGAGTTTTTCATCATGCACTAGCCTTTATATAAAGTTGTGTTACACAGAATTTTCTTGAAAATTACATAATATCGTCATCATAATAACTTTTAAATAAAAGGGGATGGATTATTTGGATTGTATGGATTTATATCAATTAATATTGAAGGTACGAAAACGTTTAAAATTTTATATTACAATACATTCAATAGCGTATGTTTATGCAATTGCATGCATTTATGCATAAATAAACAAATCCTAGAATTGAAACGTCTATTTACGGCTTAAAAGCAAACCCTTATAGATTTGAAACATCTAAACCCTTTTCTCTAGCGCTATAAACGAAAGCATGTTATAAGCGTATCTGACATATTATTGTTTTGGAATTTAAAATTCGCGCCACAAAAACGTAATTAATAATTTTCTTTTACTTTATTTATGGATGATCAATAACCTTTTATTTCAAAAATAACAGTTAAAGTTTTTGGTGGGAAACCGTAATATCTAATTAAAAAATCACCTAATTTTCATACCGTATGCTGCATACGTCATTGTCGAAACAGTGTGTAATACAAAAAAATTTCTTTTTTGTATCTACAAAAAAAATTTCAATGAAATAAAATCATGTATTGTCTATCTAAGTCCATTTAATATAATTTAGTTTTACTTTTAAAAATGTCACTAATTTACTTCCATAGCATGCTTTTATACTAACTAAACTTTTAATAAATTAATAGTTTTCCCTTTCCCTGCATGAATACTACTTTTTTTTAGATGCATTGATTTTTGATTTTAAAAACTCTTGTTAATTTCTTTTTTGAACATTGTTTGAACCATGTAACACCTTCTTCAAATATCAGAGAAAAATATATTTTTGCAACGCTTTGTCATTTTGTTATTTAATCAGAGAATTGGAATCATGATTAACAGCTTTGCAAATTTATGTCTTCGTTATGTTTAGAGTTGCTTAAACGAATCCAGTTCTAGCATTATAATGAACATACTATGTGGAATACATATTTTACTTGAAGTTTATTTGGGATAATTTTCTTCTTAATGTAACAGCTTTATAACATTTATTCACTGAAATATTTAACATACCTGCCCAAAAATCTATACAAAAATATTTTCAACGATACGCATTTTACCCTTAGTAAAAACGCTCAATATGAAAAAAAAAAATGAAATAAAATCATAGAATCCTCTTCTTAAAGTTATGAAATTTTCTAAAAGTTTCTCGCATTTTATTTTACCTTACAAGGAAATGAAAACCTTCCCTATTCTGACTTTCACTGTTGCATTTTTCATCTTTTTGTGAGTATTCCATTTTTGTCGTAATTCTTCAGAATTTCTTTCTCGCATTTTGAAAATATATTAATTTAAGGATAACAACTTACACATTTAAGCAAAACTCCATGTTTAATTCTCAACAGTGAAAAATTTGTTCTATCTTTAATATAAAAAAAATTATAAACTTTTAGAGTTTTGCTTTTTATTTTGAATTCTCATGTTTGTTTGCAATTGCAATTTTTTGTTCACATATTAACGTAATAAGAAATTTATTTGATTATAATTATAATTTCACAACTAAATGTTTTTATAGTAAATTTTCTGTAGATCATTTAAAGACTTCGATAAAAATCTTAATTTCAGCAGTATATAATAAATGCATTTTTAATATAAGAAAGGATTCTTTTTGGTATAGAATTTTTTCTAGTTTTCGTTGTTTCCCTATATAGTACTATGCTTAGAAAAGTGTATAAATTCCATAACAACAGTTAAATGAAATGTAAAGTTTAGGAAATTTAAGAAAATGTGGAGTTGTATAAGTTTTACTATAATTTATAATATATAAATACAGTAGTAGTTCTATATAACAGAAACCTAAAGACGAAATATTGTGCGTTTTATAGAATTTTGCGTTAGATGGATCACTTTATGACACATCATCAAATTTACCTGTTAAATATAGACAAACATGTCTGAAACATATCAAAATACATTAGCGTATCTTTATACTGCATTCGTTATCCAGATTAAAATTTTTGTATAATTTATATCATTCAAAATTTTCTTAAATATGCTTTTCAGGTGCGTTCGTAATTATGCAAAATATAGCACATATTGTTGTCGTTCAGTCCGTCCGTCTGTTCGTCTGTCTGTCTGCCTGTCTGTCCCCATATAACAACGCAAAAACTACCCAACCGAATCGTTTGAAATTTAAAATACATAATTATTACAAAATTTTGTCGAGTCATTTCAAGTTTTATGAAAATCGGATGAATAGATCAATTACAGGGACAAACAAAAGTATTCCGTTATATAGCGATTAATGGGGAAAAAAGTTTCAAAGGCATTCTAACCGTTTCAAATTTAAAATACATAATTATTACCTAGTTTTGTCGAGTTATTTCAAATTTTATCAAAGTCGGATGCGTAGTTCAATTACAGGGGCAATCAAAAATACTCCATTACATTACGGTCATTGGGGGAAAATGTTTCAAATGTATTTTAATGGTGTTACACTCATTCAAACATAACAAAATGCATATGTATCTATAAAGTGCATATAATATATACATTTTGCACAATCTGTGGTGCAAAGAACATTTGTTATTGATTTACAAGGCCACACAAAAGTATTCCATTACATAATGGTATAGGGAGAACATTATTTGGTGCGTGTTTTAATTGTAATTAACTATTTACAATTTTATGAGATTGATATATGAGAGTGATATTTTAAAACTTTGTTATCATACGAATGGACCTCATTTGCTACGATTTACGTGCAATTTCCAACTTGTTATAAATGGTCCAGATACACCTGGACCCAAATTATTCATCATGTTGCCCAATTTCAATAACATTTATCGTAATAGTAATTTTTTTAATTAAAATGTTCGAAGTTAAGTAGATAAAATTGAATTAATGCATTAAAATTATTCTTCTAAACAGTAACAGTTTTTTACAATTTTGAAATTCAGGTGCTTCTTCATACCAAAATTCATTGTTTACATCTGAAAGGTTGTGCGCTATATGGAGAATTGTGTTATATGGGAGTGCGTTATAAAGATCTTCAATTGTAAAAATAATTGGCCTTTTTTCCCCTCATAATGCTTTTTTACTCCGCCAAAAAGTATACACATTTCTATGATACATTATTTCATTATTCTTGGTCTTTTCATACGTTTTTCAGAGCTGTTTAATACTACAGTGTTAAACAGTCTAACAGAAAACAACTTTAACTACTACGGTATTCTCACACTGAATTTTATCTTATAAAATACTTATGTGTACAGTAATATAATTGTAAGGAGTAGATATATATCATTTTACATGAGCTAACTTTTAAAAAAAATATTTTATGTGAGCCAATATTTTTTCCTGTTTTACATGCGTAAAGGTTTTATCATTTATTAGATGATAAACTATTGTGAACGTTTACATTAATAAAGACCTTTGCATTAATTACATATGTTACATATAAAAAACAAACATTATAAACGCAGTAACATATTAAATACATTATTGGAAAGATTTCTTCGATATCTAAATTCCTATGCACAAATTTTGAAAATAAAAAAGTTTTATCTCCTCATTGCTTAGTACATTTACAACCCTTTCAATTTTTTCCATAAACTCTTACTGAAATGTAAGAAACATTCGTCTCTGAAGTTTGCAACAATGATGCACTAACAATGAATCTTCTTTCTTTCTCATAAGAAAAAGCATATCTATTCATAATCCAAACACAAGCATTCAGACGTCAAAAGCGAAAAGTGCCAACTACAGAGCTGGAATGTAAGTAATTATTCACTTCAAAGCACTAATTTCTTTTCCCCAAGGATAAATTACTTACTTTTAATATCGTAAATTAAAAGAATCTTTACTCAGACTGTCATTAACGTAATTAAAAGCCACTTTTCCCGACAAATATGTTTACATATAGTAACTTTTGAGCAGCGATAAAAATGAGTGCAAAACAATTAGGCACTTAGTTTATTTCAACGTAATCTTATTATTACCCTAAAGCATTGTGCTTGATCTTTATTATCTGTTCTCATGGATGTTAGATTTTATTTAAAATTTCATACACAGTTATTTACATATAAATTTCATTAGTTTTACTAGATATGTCAAAATAGTGATGAATCTTTAACTTTTAGATTCTTACCACCCCCTGTTCATACTAAACCCTAATTCGTACTACGGAGGAAGGTTGTACAATTGTAAATCGGAATTACATTCTTTTCTACAGTACACTTATTCACCTGCATTGAATGGATTCATTTATCTTAAATTATTATTATTTTTTGGACATTAAAGGCATAAATAATATTTTTATTACAAAATAGGGAAACATTTTTTTCCTGTTAATATCGTTCAGACACTGTTACATAACTATAAACCACAAATAATAAAATTCAACATAAAAATATTTATTTGAAAAGAATTAAAAATATGTATTGGTCAGTTTACAAAGATACAAAGTATATATTAAGTGTAAATACAAATTTAAAATTCTTGCGGTGGATACAAACTTGAGCGAATTTGAAAATTCGCCGCTAACTAATAATACTTTGGGTATACTTAATGTTTTACATTAAACAAATATTAACGCAGGTTGAATTACAGAACCAGCATTTAAACCAAATCTGCTCTGCATTATTTTTGCATTTATTCACTGAAAAGAAATGAAGTACTCAAAAATGAGTGACTCGATGTACTTAGATGAAAAAGAGTGTTTTTCATTAAAAAAATAAAAAATAAAATAAAAATAAAACTATGTTTTCTCCACTTTGAAACATCACATGTTATCAAACTCAAACAAAATGATAAGTTTGTAATGATTTGTTTCATTCACGGCGACATAAAATTTGTTCATTTTTGTAAATTTTAAATTATGCTCGTTCTTCTAAAATAATTTTAAAGTTTGAAAATATGCTTTTGGATATCGTTATAATAATTCTACTGTTTTTCTTAAAAAACAATTAATTAAAAGTTTCTTGTTAATATTTTAAACGGAAACTAAATGTCAATACATTTTTGTTTTAATTTTAGGTTCGTTGAGGGGGATAGTACATTATAATTCAAATTTGAACATAAATTGAAACCATGGGGTATCATGTGTGTAAAAGTGTTTCTCAATTTTGAATAAATTTGGACTGGAGCAATTTTAAGTATGTGATGTGTTTAAAACTTAATATTTTTTGCTCAATCTTGAGAACCCATTTTTCAGTGTTCTTTTTTCTTTCATTTTGCATAAATTTTTTGTAGCAGATCTGTATTATAATGCAATGAAAAACAGTTAAATTTTCTAAAACTTACTTTTTTTGTATCAATAGCTATGTAACTGGCAACAGCATTCGGTGTTAAATGCTTTTCAACTTTATTGAAGAATGTAAAAAAAAAAAAAAATCTTTCTTGAGGGCATAGTCATTCTGAAATTGTACCAAACTCTGAAATTTTAATTATTAATATTTCGGTTTGAAAATCTATTTGGTTTATTTGATCACTTTCTACCTTAGAATGAGAAACGAGTTCTTAGGCCAAGTAATTTTTAGGTAGCTTTCATTACAAAAAGTAAAAAGCTACCTATTGCAGCCGTCCGGAGGAAAGCACTTCCAGAAAATTTTGGTATATTTTCACCGATCATGACTCCCAGACCCCCCAAACCACCCTCCGTTCAAATGTTTACATATATATATATATATATATATATCTGATTTTTGTCATGCGATAACTAACGTATTTATGAACTGATTTGAATGAAACTTGGTATGTTTTTAGTACATACAAATGTCTCGACCGAGTTCTTTGGCCAGCATCATCCGCCGTTTTGTTTCAAAATGGTGATCATTTAAAAAATTTAAAAAAATAATTAATTTAAAATTAAATGCGAAAAAATTAAAAGTTGAAAAATATTTTTCTTTTACGTGTTAGAACTTAAAACAACGATTCCAGAACACTTTTTATTTTGCCTATATCTTAAAAAATGATTGAATTATAGCACTTTGAATTTTTCTTATGGCCGACATTTTGAAACTATCTGATCTGAACGATCCATCATGTTGCTTTAAAATGGCATACACTTCATGATATCGTGGAATTTGGTGACTCTCTAAATCGCTTAAAATAAAACCAGGTTGAATAAAAGATGACTAATTTCGAAAAATTCCTATTAATATTCAGTCTTGACAAAAAGTAGTATTCAATCTTATAAAATCAGGTTCCACTAATTTGAGCTTAGTATTTTTAAAAAAAAATAACTTAATTTAAAATAAATAAATATATATATAGGGGGAACTGGGGTACATTGATACAGTTTTTTTCTAAGATTTTTTTTGGTGTCAAGAAAGTAGAAAATTCAAGTTTTTTTTCCATGAGGTGACAGCAAAACTTGTGTAGTATATTATAAAAATGTACAATCATTGTTTTATATAGTATTTTTGCATGTAATTTTAAAAAAATCAAAAAAAGTCATTTGTATCAATGTGCCCCATCCCCGGGGCAGATTGATACGTTTGAGAAAAATGACGACAAAATAATACCAATGCATATTTTTCATAGAAAATGAATTAGAAAACCATTTTATATATATTTATAAAAATTCAAATCACCCACAATTTATTTTTAAGCAATATTAAAGCAATCAAAATTAAATATATTATGACCTGATGTTCTGGCTGTTTCTTGTCTGATTGTTGGCTGTGGTAACTTTGTCATATCTAGCACTTCAACCCCAGCATTATCTTCTTTCTTATGAAAGATGAAAAAATTACCAGTTTTTCTGTTTATAAATAGGTTCGTAAACAGAAAATAAAGGATAATTATATTAAAATTCTGTTTATAAGTATCATTTTCTGTTCTGCAGTTTGTTTCTCTTACTTAACATTTCGCATGTCGAGAATACTTTTTTCTCTGGAGAATCGATATAAATTCGAGATTTGCCAGAATGGCGTCCTTTTCTTTTATTAGTTCTACTAGCACTAGATGCTGGGTAAGTTCCTACGTCTTCTGTTTTCAAAAATACTATAAAATGTTCTAATATAAAGAAATTAGAGCTATTTCACTTCAATAAAAACTAATATTAGAAATTTTTCGTGAAAAAAAAGGTTGGATTAAGGAGTGTATGGTAAAAAAAATAATAAAAGATAATGAAAATATGAACTATTAAAGGATTTAGGCTGTATCAATGTGCCCCGTCATAGACTGTATCAATGTGCCCCATACAGCGATTTTGAATAAAATGAGTCTCAAATCCAACACTTCACAATATATCTAACTATAAATAATGAAGAACTGATAAAGAGTAGCTGTACTTACCAGGGAGAGTATTCATTTTGGTTGAAAATACTGGAACAGTTGTATAATAGCATTTCAATTGTACAACTCATATTTACTTTTGAACAACAAAAACAATAAATCACCCGTCCCATTTCATCAAACTACTGAATCATTCCAAGATTTTCTGTATGTAGTTGAATACACTAGCATCATCTTTTGGAGCTGTTGTGAAACTTCCTGTAATGACCCTGTGAGCGGTAGAGGGGGTGTATCAATGTGCCCCATGTATCAATGTACCCCAGTTCCCCCTAAGTATATGAAAGCTACCTCTTCCTCCCGGCACTTCCGGAAGGACTTTTTTATTTGAAAGATTTAAACTTAAGAATTTCCCAATTCTAAATATATTTACAATCTTTACAAAATAGGCAGCGATGATAGAAAAAAAAATTGCGCTCAACTTTAAAAGTATTAGACGAATTTTGCTTTACTTTTAGGACCTTATATTTAAAAAAATTTAACATCGTTTTTAGTTTTCTTTAAAATTATATAAAAGTTCATATTTATTCTGGAAATTTATTGAAATTTAAGAGGCTCATTTGGTGAAAAATGGCAAAAATATTGATTTTCTTAAACTTTACTCTTTTACCCCTAGTACATTCTGGTGAAAGTTTTTTTGTTATTTTGTATTTTTTCAAAGAATAGGCATGTGCAAATTGACCAAAAATGTATCTATATTTTTCAATTGACTCAATTTTTAATTTTTTAATTAATTAATTAATTAATTTATTTATTGTTTGCCTCCCATTATCTCCTTTATAAAACTAACTAGTAAATCTGCAGATCAGGAGCCTCAACGTCAGTTTTGCACATCATTAAAAAAAAAACACTTTGGGTAATATTCAATTTCCCGGAAACTGTAATTTAAAATTTTCAAATTACGTAATTAATTATAAGAATAAAATAAGAAGTTTTCAGTCATCAAAAACGTTAAATTAAAGATTTTGTTATGCTAGGATATTCTGAAATTTTCATGATCTATTATTTTTGTTTTTTTATTATAACATAGTAGATTTCTTCAGGGGGGCTCCGCCCCCCTGAACCCCTCGTAATCTCATTACACTTAAATTTGTAACTTTCTATCAATTTGCTAATGGTTATCGTATATCTTGTATTTCTTTATACATTTTGATTTATAAGGATAAGTAACAGTTTTAATAAGCATTTTTCATTATACTCATACTTCTACATACCTGCCCACTACAAACACTTAATCTTATGTATCAGGAGCTTTTGAAAATATAAACTCAGTAATCTAGGCTTTTACAATTTTGTTTCCGAAAAAAAGATGTTTTGATTGCATTTTGTGGCAGTTATCGCGGACAGATAGACATAACAGACTGGCAGGCGGAAAACAATAAATTTTGTGTCGCCAAAATAAGGCTTCACTGAAGTTTCGGCAATGACGTCATTATTCATGAGTTATTGCTATCCATCTTTCTAATATTTTTTACTACTACTATAAAATACCTGTTTTATTTAAATTATGACGTCAAATTTTATCAGGTGAAATAATTGTTAAAAATATAATTATTTTTTATTTCTTTTACTTCTAATTATGCCCCCATTTTTGTCAGAAAAATTCTTATTAACGAAACAAATTTCCGTGTTTAATATTTAACAAAGTACTATATTTATTTTTATTTTTATTCTGACGTCATATTTATTTTTTCTTAGTTTAATTTTTCGAATGGAAATTGCTCAATTGAAACTTTTTGCCGTTAAAAAATTATTCCATATTTTGATTTTTTTTTTGGCAACGATAAAGGAAATTGGTTAAATTTTATCTAAAAAATCGCTATTAATTCTGCATGAAAAAGAAGGAAATTTTGAATTATTAAGGAAAATATGTGAATAAAATCAATAAAACATAGCCTATGTTCTTTTCTGGTCTATGTTATAGTTATACACAAAGATACAAACACATTAATTCATCAGTTTTGACGTTGACTTCATTTAAATTTTCATACACGCATTCAAATTTATAACATTATAAAAATAAGGATTATGATGAATGGTTGCTTAACAACCATTAAGAGAAAATAAAGAAAATGAAATAAATACATTCGAAATAAGTAAGTCTCTAAAACAAATTAGTTTATATTATTGGAACACATTTCTAAAAAATCTCCAAAATTTACAGTAATAATTTAAAAAATCTGGCAAATGTGTAGACAAAATTTCAAAACAATACGAATAAATTAACCGTTAAATTTCAGTATCCATTTATCATTGAATTCCATTAATGAAATGTGACATTTTCTCTCAAGAAAAAGAAATTAAAAATCATTGGATTTGCCATAGAAAAGCATTATTGCTCAAAATAAAATATTCTATATTTTCCGAACGAATGAATCAAATCTTACAAAAAACTATACAGCTTAATCCCAGTGCCTCACTAACATATCCACTCAATTTCAAGCCAATCGGATGTTTTTTGCGGTAGTTATCGCGGAACAGACAGACTGACAAACTGACAGACTGACTGACAGACTGACAGACAGACAGACAGACACAAAAAATTTCGTGTCTCCAAAGTACACTGTAAAAAAAAAGTGTGGATCTACTAAAAAAACTTTAGTGATCCTTGTAATTACTAAAAATTTTTTTGTAATCTTAGTCGGTTACTAGAAAATCTGTAAGAATTACTAGAAAAAAGTTAGCAACGAATAGAGTTAATAATTTTATATTTTTAATAGCTATTATCAAAACTCACTTGGTGTGGCCTTGATAGCATAGTGGTTATAGTAACGGACTCCAGGCTAAAAGGTCCCGGGTTCGATACTGGCCACTGCCGAATACGTCCAGAATGTATGCCTTGTAAGTACTCGTTAATAAAGAGATTATGAATATCCTGACGGAGCAGTAGCATTGTTTGGTGCTGCCATCTATTGCGGTTTTGCCGAAAATCTTCCGCTCCAGAAGTCTGGATGCAGCTCGAAGGAAGCTCCTGCCATTCGAGCCCACGTAATGGTTATTAAAAATAATTTTGGAGCTATTACTAAAATTTGCTTGGTGGCTCATACTAAAAATTTTTAAGTTAGTTATACAAAAAATTCTTTTCTTCAGTTTACAAAAGAAATGCTTGTTTCGCTTGCAAAAAAAAAAGTTTGTAATGGTTACTAAAAAATTCTGTGGAATACAAATTTACTAAAAAATTTTAGTAACCTCTTGAATTTTTTTTTTTACAGTGTAAGCCTTCACTGACGTTTCGGCAAATATCAAATTTTCAATTAAATAAAAATGTTTTTTTTTTTTTTTTTTTTTTTTTTTTTTTTATATATAAATGTGAAATTGTTTTCATTTTTACTGTAATTTTACACACATTTGCACATTTTATTTTACTTTATTTTATTTTATTTCATTTTTTTGTCCTAAACTAATTATCTTATTGTAAATCTGATACAAAATGTTTAAAATTATGTGAGAAGATACATTTTAAAATCCACTTATTTATTTTTTCAAAATAAATTAATTAATAGCTTTTACCAGGAAAATTGAGCAATTTCTTGATAGAATCATTTTCTATTATTTAGTATTTTAGTAGTGTACCAAAAAGTATGTTAAAATGCTTAAATTTAAATTTATAACATTTAAATTGTACCAAGTCAAATTAACAGAAATATTTAGAAAATGATATTTTTTCTAAAAATATGTGAAATGTAATTTTTTCACATGTAAAATAATAAAACTTGTCGATGAGATCATTCTCGCTTACATTATCATTGAAAGAAATTACTCTCTACATAACATTTCAAAAACAAAATTCTTTCAACTTCACTGTCTCAATTCATAAATGATAAACCCTTCAATCGTTCTGCAGATTTTCCCTGCATATTTAATGCTTTACAAAACAAGAAAAGAAAAAAAACTATGAAAATTATTTCTATGAAAACATATATACGATTACCTAATACAGTCGAGTCTCTATATAACGAAATCCACCTTTCCAGTAAAAAAGTCATTATATAGAGAAATTCGATGTATAGAGAATGATGTTAAAAATCATATTTAATGTGTGAAATTCGAACATTGATCTTTTGAATTAAGAATTTGAAATGTTTAAAAGTAAATATTAACCTAACATTTTATTTTTTAATTATATAAGTTGTTTGAAAAAAGAGAACAGACATTTATTTGAAAGCTTAATGAAAATCAAATAAGGAAGATTTGCATTAATATCAGACGAAGTAATCTGTAATTTTTTGTTGTTTTGATTTTACATTTGTTACGCTCTCAAAAAAAGCTTAAATTTTAGCAAGTAATGAAAAATTGTAGTTAACATTTTCTTCCATTTGACTGTTTTGAGAAGGATGTGGAAAGGTGTGTGGGAGGTGTAGTGAATTCGTTGGATTTAAAGAACAAGGAGAGAAGAAATATAAAAAAAACTCAGAACTGACGATAAATCAAAAATAAGTGATGGAAAATTGATTCCATATGATTTCGAAACTTTTTAAAACTGTATAAATTAAGTCCAATTAATGAAAAAATTCGTTATATGGAGATAGATATTTCGCTATAAAGAGACTGTTTTTAATGTAATCATGTGAAAAGTGGACCGTTCCTACTAAGAATTCATTATATAGAGAAATTCGATGTATGGAGTTTCGTTATAGAGAAACTCGACTGTATATTTATTTATGTTTTTGCACCACAAAAAATAATATGAATATCAATTTCAAGTAACAGGAGCTTTTAGTCGATTACTTTGAAAATTTACAGCTTTATAAAAAATCCCTTTCGGCTTGGCCTATAGGCGGAGGTAGATTTCGAAGAGTTTTCATTTCAACGAAAAAAAAAAAAATGATTAAACATAAATCCAGTTTAACTACTTTATTTGGCCACTTTTAAAAATTTTTTAGTTTCATTTTTCTGTAAGAATTTTTTTTTATCAAAATCATCTTAAACGAAATTCAGCTGAAATGCTCATTTTGGCAACATATTTTGAATTATATTCTGACTTTATAAAAAAAAATCGACCAATATGCTCATTATATAGTTCTTAAATAACAAAAAACTGTCAATTCACTGTTAAAAATAAAGGTGACAAACCGGTGCCATTTGGGACCCGGAGGTGAAAAGGCGGTGCCATTTGGAACCCTAGGGTGTCATAAGAGCTTGAATATGCGGTTGGGGTGACGACAGATCTGTTACTGGATGATGGGAGCTAAATAAGGTGCCATGCACTTCGTAACCACCTCATCGGGTGACTGGCAACTTGCGCATGCGCTATGACGCGCGTCTTTCTGCTTTCCGTGTCGGCAAGTAAAGTTTACGGGTGTGAGCAAATCAAAACATGGTAGTGTGTAAATTGGCGATATTAATTGAAGACTAACCACTGAGCTGCAATGAAACAACAATGAGGACTTAACGATCCGATCTGCGTGACCAGTGAACCGGGCAAAGTCTGATTAAAGGTAAGATTTAACTTTATTTTATTTTATTTTATTGTTACGTTAATTTATCGTACATCCCTATAAGTAATGTCATAAAAAAACAGTAAATTAGATTTTTTTGTTAGTATGATTGATTGTTAAGTTTATTATGTGAAGCTACAAGCTACACTCTCACCAAAATACCCGCTTGCTAATGTTAAACCTATGAGGTAGTTATTTTACAATTTCTCGTTTACCTGTCAATATTTTTAAATGATTTATCGAGGCCTTAGCTACCGAGGAGCAATTGAATCAAACTGCTCTAGGCACGGGAATCCTAAGGGCGCACAATTAGAAAGAGCGAAATGAAAGAATATTTGTGTAAAAATATTTACGTATTTTTTCATTACAAATCAGTTATTATAGACGAATCTTGTTGCAATCAGAATATTCTATGACTATTTTACCTTGTGTTTAAACTCAACTGTTTAGATTTAACCCCTAACTGCTGTTAGTGGTCTCAGATACCGTGAATTTTTCAAGTTTCACAGTTTAACTTGTAATCTTTAGTTTAACTATAGATACTGGTCAAATATTTTTAGTTTGGAGTCTTATTACTACCTTTAAATACTTTTGAAAAGTTGAATTTGATTTATAATATTCTTGTACATAAAATTTAATACATAAATAGTATTCTGAGAATTAATGTAACATTTTATTCATCTTCAGATTAAATGGTCTGACAGACAGCTCACAGTAGTTATGTAACAATTTTTGTCAGAGCAGTTAAGTTTAAAATATGTTTTTGCGTCTATATACAGTTAAAAGCAATTAATTTTATTCGCGAAGTTTTAATTTTAACCTTTACACGGAATCTCGGACAGCACCTGGCCGGCTTTGCATATATTGTCGGATAGATGCTATCCAAACCCCTCCTGTAACCACCATTCACACCATATTGCAGCCTCGCGTAACTTCTCTAATATTGTTTCAGTATACATGATTTGTCTTTATTTGAGAGGGGGGGGGGTAACTTTTTCATTTAAGACAATTGAATACTTGCAAATCTTAAAGTAATCAAAACTTATTTACAGGGTTTTCATTATTAATATTTTCCTTATTAACCACCATTATTTGCAAAATAATCTTCATAATAAGATTAGATCGAGAGGCGGTAGCACGGACAATCATTTATTCTCATTTAAGGATAAAAATCACGGATAAAACCTCGATTTGCAAATTAAAACTTTATTAGTCAGCCAAGTCATACCTTGGTGGGAAATGCCTAAAAACCCGAATTTAGCGGTATCTTGGGTTTACCATTATGTTTTCTTACTCCCAATTCTTCATATTCTCATACGTTTGGTTTCATTTTCTTTCAAAAAGGTGAGAAAATGTCAGGTTATTGAATTTAATAAACCTTATGATCTGATTATCGGCTATGCAGATTTACACCCATTTTTTTCGAAAATATTCTTTCGCATTAAACTTTATTTAGTAGCAGAATTTTATGGTTGAATAAAATAAAATATTTTTTTTCAATAATAGTAATTTAAGATTGATTAGACCGTAATCAGTCCCCCCCTTTCTCAATCATCAACATCATCAAATATGACAAATTTTTAGTCATGAACATTCAAATTATAAAAGGAAAACAATCTGTATTTATTCCACTGAACTTTCAGAATAGCTTACAAAAATAGTGTGTGTTCAAAAAATATAACAATGAATAAAAACTTATATCGTAATTTTACACAAATGTGAAAATTTTCCACAGGTGATGATGATCTCGTGTTTTAAAGGCGATTTTTGCTCTGTCATTTATAAATCTTAAACATTTTTCTAATGACATAATTTTTAACAATCGTTCATTCCACTCGTTCTGAAACAAGACCAATAAACAGGGTTGGCTTTTTACCGGTAAAAACCTGGGGAGAAGATGGTAAAAACCTAAGGATATTCAATAAACTGTTAGCCCTTAAAATGTATTTTAATACTATTGATAGAAAATCTATTTTCATGTAATTTGTGTATTAATATATAATATCTCTATAGGGGAGAGTAAGGTGGTGTGGGACTTTTTTTTTTACAAAAGTAAGAATTTATATATATATATATATATATATATATACAAAAAGAAAAAATTCAATTTATAGCATGCAAGGTAAAACACTTTTTAATCCCCCTGAACAATATAGAAACATAACGTGTAAATACTATTTTATTTTAAAGAGAACGTAAGTTTCAAAATGTGTCTCATACCTCCTCATTAAGAGTTATGGGACAGCAATAATAAAAGAAAAGCTATAAGGCACAAAATAACCTATCGTGTCGTAATATAAACAATCAAACAAAGGTTGTAAGTTGATAATGTATATGCCACAATATAAAATTCCAGTATCTTCATGACTGGAATGAAAATTCAGGATTCTCTGTCATAGGTGTCATTAAGGCCCCACACTAGACTCAGAATGTAAAGATGATAATGTAAAAGTTTATAGGAGCGTTCTTTTGAAATACCTAACTGAAATTTTAATATTTTTACATGATTCTTTTGAGCAAGACAGCTGAAGATGACCCATAACCGGCCTAGTTTTTATTTTTTTCGATTTTGCTTTTATATATTTTGTATAACGATAGTTTCAATTTCAGAACCGGTTTAAACCAATTTCGTAAGTTAAAGTAATTAAAAAAAAATCTGAAACCAAAACTGAAAAAGTAAAAACTACGCCGGTTGCGGATCGCCCTCAGCAATTTTGTGCAAAACAATCACGTAAAAATATTAAAATTTCGGCGAAATATTTGAAAAGGACGCACCCATAGACTTTGCATTATCATCCGGGTCTTTTTCTGTGCCTAGCGTTGCGCCTTAAATAATCATCAATTTATTTACATTTTGAAGTATAAATGCATATATTATTAATGTTATAATTAATATATTATCTTCTAAGAAATTTGCATGCCAGCAATTCGCATTATTATTAATTAAAAAAAGGAACTGGGCGCGTCCCATTCATCCCTTTTCTGGCATGTCCCATTCCTCGCCACTTCCTTGTTTGTGTTAAACTTCTTGTTCAAACAAAAATGCTGCTTTAGGCTTAGTTTAAATTATGGATAATATACAGTATAATGTTCCATAAATAGGGAAACTATTACATTTATACATAAACAAGCCTTTAATATATTGAGAGCAAATAAATCAAATTTAAATTTGATTTTTGAAATAATTTTTTCTTTCGTACATTTGCAAGTCTATGCATATCAATATTTTTTGTAAATTGAAGAATGGATTACCATTGCTTCATCTTGTATGCGATCGATGAAATGTTTAGAATAATGCACAAAGAGAAAAAGCTACAGTCCCATTCCACCCGACTTTCCCCCATATAGCAAAAGGGGAAATAAAGAATTAGCCAGTTCCCTAAAGTTCCTGATATACACTATATAGCCAGAGATGACCGTCCACTTGCGATTTTAGACATTTTGTTAAATATCTAGAAAAATGTATGAGGAATTATCCGGAAAATCTTAGTGTATAAATATAATACACTACTTGGCCATTGATTATCATCCACTTGCGATTTTAGTCATTTTGCAAGATATCTAGAAAAATACATGAGGAATTATCCTGAAACTCTCAGTGTATAAACAATATAGTACAGGTCATCTATTTCCGTGAAGATTTTTTCCAGAAACTTTATAGGGGACCGCCAACAAATTAAAAAATGTATGAATATCTTTTGGATAACCCTGTCAAAACTAATGCATCAAAAGCGCTCAAACTGTAGATTGTGATTAAGTGGCTTATTGTTATAAACTGTGTTCATTTTTATGTCGATAGCATGTTTACACGTAGAGAAATGAAGGTTTTTATAAAAATACTCCCAAAATTTTCCAAGATTTTTGCTTATAGTTTGCAGAGTTCTTAATATAAAATAATATTTTCTGAAAATGTGACAAACAACATTGCACATAATATTAAGAGCTAATATTAAGAACTAATTTTATATTAAGAACTCTGCAAATTATAAGCAAAAATCTTAGAAAAATTGGGAGTATTTTTATAAAAACCTTAATTTCTCTACGAGTATACATGCTATCGACATAAAAATGATTACAGTTTATAACAATAAGCCATTTAATCGCAATCTACAGTTTGAGCGCTTCTGCTGCATTAGTTTTGACAGAGTTATCCAAACGATATTCATTATTTTTTAACCCGCGAGTAGTCGCGACTTTTCTCACAACGTCATTAGTCGCGCTCGGTCTTTTCGCCGCTGGTCCCCCACATACCGAATATGTAAAATAAAAAATATTTTTCACCTAATATACGAAAATAACAGTTCAATGAAGACATAAATTTGCAGTTTTCTTAAATTATGCATTTTATTCATGAGATCTGGAGTATTTATAAAAAGTACAAATGGACTGACATTAGTAATTGTTACGTAGACTTTTTCGCCAATTTTAACTTTGTTTCTAAAAATCTACGTGAAAGAAAAACAGAGGTGTACTGTTACTTCACTAAGATGGTCTAGAAAGCTTCAAAGTCAGCTACAGGGTAGATCTCCGTTGTATTTGTAATGTGATACAAGTTAGGAGAAGTTAAGTTATAAGGGCGGCGAAAAGACCGACACGCGACTACTGACGGGTTAATTTGTTGACGGTCTATTATAAGGTTTCTGGAAAATATCTTCACGGAAATATATGACCTGTACTATTATGTGTATACACTGAGAGTTTCAGGATAATTCCTCATGTATTTTTCTAGATATTTAACCAAATGTCTAAAATCGCAAGTGGACGATAATCAAAGGCCAGGTAGTGTAGTACAAGTCATATAGTATTTCCCTGAAGGTTTTATTCCGAAACTCCAATAGGGGACCGTCAACAAATTAAAAAAGAATGAATACCTTTTGGATATCTTTTGGATAAACCTGTTAAAACTAATGTAGCAAAAGCGCTCAAACTGTAGATTATGATTAAGTGGCTTATTGTAATAAACTGTGTTCATTTTTATGTCGATAGCATGTATACTCGTAGAAAAATTAAGGTTTTCTACGAATCCGAAAAACAGTCTCAAATTTACCCAAGATTTTTGCTTATAATTTGGAGAGTTCTTAATATAAAGTAACATTCTTTTCAGAAAATGTGACAAACAACATTGCACAAAATACCCTGTAATCAGAATTAAAAAATAATAAAAATTGTTCCAATATTGAGTAGGTTTACTAAATAATTTTTCACTGCGCATGCGTCAAAGATATCAAAATTTAATTTGCATATTATGTTAGCCAAATGCATAGAGCAACTTTTGTGAAAGTCTCAAAATCACATCTTGAAAATTTTGAAAATAATCGTCAATAGAATACGTTGAAAATTCGTCATTCCCCAAATGAAGAAAAAATACGAGGGGTTGTATCCATATATTCATTGATTAGTGTCAATATAGGATACATAATAGGGGCGTACTAATAAATTTGAATAAAATTCCTCATTTTTTTAATTATTATTACTGGTATTGAATACCTGTACATGTTAGGGAAATTCGTTGCTAATCTGGAATAGACACTTTGTTGCAAGATATGTTTTGTAAATATCTATACATATAATAAAACAGTAGGACCCGGTGTGTCTGTACATTGAAGATAATTGACAAAAATGGAGTCAGGGCGATAAAAGAAAACCAATGAAACACAAAAAAAAAAAATTTTGAATTTTTTGTCTGTCTGTCTGTTTGTCTGTCTGTCTGTCTGTTTGTTCGAGGTTATCTTCGTAACTACTGAATGGATTTTTATGCGGTTTTCACTAATGAAGAATGCACACTCCCGGGCAGTGTATAGGCTTTGTTTCATCAAAATCGGACAACAGACAAAAAAGTAACAAAAAGAAACAAAAGAAACTATTAGGTGCGCTGCTCACGTTTTTTAGTACATAACGTTTTTTAGTACATATAAAATCCAATAGATGTCACTGTGCGATTTTAAAACGCGCTATCGTTATGTTTTCGCCAGTCTACTTAAGTATGAGAAAGTTTCAAGCTGGCTGTCGTTCCATGTGGTTTAGTCGGTAGAACGTCAGTGCGCCATACTGATGGCCCGGGTTCGATTCCCAGCATGGAATTTTTTTTCACTATGTTGGCATTAACGCCTATAAGCAATTAAAAGAATTTGAAATATTGTATTCAAGGCGAATTTTCTCTCTGGGAAAATTTCCTTGCATTAATATGTCAGTGTAATTTTTTTTTCGATTTAATTTTTTTTTTCGAAACTTTGTTTTTCTTAAAAAATTACAGTAAATATTTGATATTTCCCAACGTTTTTGTGAATGATCGACTTGCTTTTTTTTTTTTAATGTATGTCTGAACCTTATCTAACTACTTCTTCAAGATTTCTTTAGATAAACCGACCAGCGTAGCGGGCGAAGGCCGCTAGTGGTTAATAATGTAAATAGTTTGTAACTCTTAATGATAATACAGGAAAAGAATATCTGAATGACAAGTATGAGTTGGTCATGTAATTTTCTCGTGCTGTCCGAAAATAGGCAATAAAGAGGAAAATGCCCAGTTAAACTGATGGCATTGAGCTCGCAGGCTATGCATACAACTGTATATTATACTCTTATTTCAAAGAATAATGCCCTTCCAAAAATAAAAGAAATCAACTGTAAATTATTGGACAGTGGATTATTTGCCATCCCTCTTTATCACTAGAACAGCCGGATTTTGGACTTACCTAAAACGGCCATCCGGGGTCAATTTGACCCCCATAATAAATTCAAGCCATATCAAAATAAAAATGTTTTTTCTTGATAAATGATGCCTAAATTGCAAAATATAATATTTTTTTGAAGATTTTATAATTTTTTTTTTATTTATGCAGTTGTTAGAATATGTCTATGTCCATTTTTACGTTTTTTGAAATGACGGTATATAAATGACAGTATAGAATTCAATATATTTTATTACACAATACCGCACAATATAGTAATATATATATAATAATATACATATATATTACAATAGGATAATATTACACAAAAAAGTGATAAGAAAAGAAACAAAAGTTACAAATGCAAGTAATACAAATAAGCCCACAATATGTTTCAAAGTGAGAAAATAAAGAAAATAAATCCTGAATAAGCATATAAATGTGTTCAAAAGTTACTTAGACATCAGCTCAAAAACAGAAATATATGCGCTAGACTGTGGAAGCAATACATTTACCATTTTTTTTATTTAAAAATTAGTTTCTGGCATCCCTTACAGCTTATATAAATTTTATTTTATCCCTTGCAATGTTAAAGGCACATTTCTTTTGCTTCAGAGACTGTACTTGATTTATTAGGGGGAGGTGGCAGCATGATGACAAATTTGTGCGGGTTATTTGCCATGTATTGGATAAATCTGCACTTTGATTTACATGGCAACAACTGTTCAACAATGGTTATTTCTTCTCCAGGATTACAACACAAATGACAATTTGCAATCAGGTTGTACCTGGTTTCAGAAGCGAGAGTAAATTTATATATGGCAGGTGCTTCGCCCTATTACTTCGCACATCGAATCTGAGATACCGCATAATTTTACAGAAAGGATTGCGTGGCATTGTCTCTTTGAATACAGATGGTCCCCAACTTTTCTTCCATAAATTATCTGCACAAAGTTTTGAATAACCTAGTGCAAAACGGGCATATAAGAGAGCAAAAGAAAAAGCACCAAGTTCTACCAGAGAAACATACCAGTTTCCAAGCTGACGTAGTGTTTCAGTAATCGTGCATTTTGAACAGCATTGCTGCAATCACCATCAAAGGCCAGGCTGAAGTTGTATTTGCTCCAATGTTACGATGAGCAAACAATGTTGTTCCACTTGCAATTTTCACAATATTTCGAGCTGGTCACCGATCTGTAGTGGAAGGAGGGCTAATAAGGCTCATCGAAATCCAAGGAATATCGTTTGATGATGTGTACTTTTCGCGTCTGTTGCCAGCAGAAATGTTAGGTATGTTATTGTCTCGTCCTTGTCCATGTGAGCTTCCTGATCAGCATGAAACAAGGGAAATCACTTTGATAGAATTTTGTACCGCATGCCTGTTACTGCTTTCAGAATACTACGCATTGTGTAAATTTACATTACGTCAGCGCTGCTGGGATGCCTGCATATTTCATGATAGAGTCGAAATGCTTAGAAGAACCCTCATAACGTCCTAACTGAAGTTGAGCACGAGACAGAGAGAAAACTATTTCCCTTCCCCTTGCATCGCTATGCGTCATCCAAACAAAACAAAATTGGAGTTTACTTTTCTGTTTTTAGTAATCGCAATAAGAAATGGGTGATCCCTGGGCAGTATGCAAAACCGAGATATCGGGAATTCAAAAATAGACTTTCACTTGCAAAATTTGTCATTTTTCTTATGGGGGTCAAAATGACACCTGTTGGCTGTTTTAGGTATTTCTATGAATATTTTCTTTAATAATTAATGTAGAAAGATGAAAAATTGTCACAGTATGGTTGATAGTATTTTAGAAAAAGTAAAAAAATATGAGCTGCGGTGTTCGCTTACGTATCGAAATAAAGCTTTGGAAATTGGAAAAAAAGGTGAAATGACCCCAACGGCGCTTCTAGTGTTATACTTAACCAATGAGCCCCTAAAACTAATCAGGGAAGTGCCTTATCAGAGTGAACCTATTAACAAAATTTGAAGAAAATATGATAATTCTGCATGATTTCTGCATATTTATATAAATTAAGGATGATAGCACTCTCTTCTCCCCCCCCCCTTCATATTTAACCAATGAACCTCCAATGCTAATCAGTGAAGAACCTTATCAGAATGAACCTACATATAAAATTTGAAGCAAATCTGATATTTATATAAAGAGTTATCACGTTACATACAGAATCTGCGGGCACATTAGCTGTCAGGCTTTGATAGCCTTGTGAGCTATAATTTAAATTTTATTTAAATTTTATTCTTTCTTTTTTTGTTCATCTACCATTTTTGCTGTACTTTTATGATACATTTTAATTGGACTGTCTTGTTGTGTGTTTTCCTTAATGTGTTATTATTATTATTTCAGATAATGAACTTACATTTATAGTACTTACATTACCATGCTTGATACAAGAAAAGTTTCCGACTCTTTATCATGAAGAAAGTGCAGAAATTTCTGTGTTTCAACCTGTTACTGTGCTCCGCAACTCAAGCAACTTGTTAAATTACTCATGCAATGTATTAATTTTTTGTAAACAGTTAATTACAAAAACTGATAATTTTATAAGCTTAGTTACTTTGTGGTATGCATTATTTTGGTTGTTTAACATTAACTATAGCAAAAGCCAATTTAAATTTTTATCATTTTTATTTGATACTTATGTCTTCAAAATTTTCTCAGTGTCATTAGTTCCACATAGAGTTACGTCTTTGTTTAATAATATTTAATACATTCTTGGTGTTTATAATAAAAGATTATTTGATTACTAAAAGGTTGTTTTTTTAATTCAGTGTTTTATTCCTTTCATTATAATTACTCTTTAGATTAAAATTTCAGATGCAATAAGTCAAAACACAAAAACAATTTGGCAGAAAGTGTTTTGATGTGGATACAGGACTAGAAATCAGCAGTCGTTAGTCGTCAAATAAAACTAAATTATAGAAAAATTATTCCTAGTCGTCAAATCTTGATAGCTAGCTTTCTTTAACATTAATTTTTGTTTAGCAAATGCTTTCATTTGTATTTTAGCATACATCCCTCCCCCCCCTCTGCACCATGGCATCAGCACATATCTTAAGAATTTTGAACCTTTCAATAACCTCTAAGTTAACTTCACTTTCACCAATGACTGATAAAACTGGTCCTTGGCTATTACACCCCTGTAAACAAGATTTTCTTTTATTATGAGATATTTCTGAATCTTTATATGTTCCTAAAATAAGAAACTGTATTAAAATCGTTTTAAAATTTTTGTATTCCCTTCCTCAAACAAACAAAAAAAAATATGTGTGATTTGGAAATGTTTTAAATGCCACACCATAATTGGCAACCAAAGATTCATTTATTTGCTAACTTTTTATTTTCTGTGTACTGTTAGTCTCAGATTTTTTAAAAATTAGCTTATCCCTAATTATATCTTAAGCTCATATTTTCTCTCTGTGGACATATTTGCTTGATTATCTGTTTTGTATGCATATTAGCTTTATAAAAAGAATAAGTTTTTCCAGAATCCAAATATTGTAGTTTAATCAGGTTTCATACTTATGGAAAGTCAGTTTTTATTTTTTTTAGTAAGAAAAAGTGTTTAATATATAAAGTTTCCTCCCCACTTCCCTTCAATACATTAAAATTAAATATGCAACGCAATATTATTACTATTAACATGATTGTGAAAAGAAATAAGAAAATATGAAATGCAGATGGCACATCGAAAAAAAAATTGTAGGCATTAATTTGACACCTTATATAAAGTTCTTAATTTCTAATCCTGTGTGGATATATGCTATAAAATATGGATTTGCATAAGTTCACTATAAAGGTAAATACTACATATATTGTAAAAATGATTTTTTTTTACTCAATTTCATCTGTGATTTTACCACAACTATAAAATGAACTTATTTTCTATAATTCATTTCTTAGCTTGATGGCTAACTTTCTGGAAGAATTTTAAAGAATATGGAGTATTCTTACTAATTTAAAAGTTACACAGCATTTATTACATATTCTTTTCTAATTTGTGTTTTACATTTTTTTAATTAGATACAGCAGGGTAGCTGAAAAAATATTGGTGCGTTGTTTAACATTAATATTTCTCAACTAAAATCTGAGAAACGCTTATTTTAAAATTTTGTAGCATTTCTTCTATTATATGAAAATCTTAAATTCCGAAAAGTTCACAACCATCAAAATGATCAGCAACTAATATGTTCAACGAAGTGTTCGCCTCATGGAAGCAAAATAATTTTAATGGAACTTCCAGCAGTATTGGGGCCTTCACATGGAGCAAAAACAACATTGACCTTCAACACCCATCTGCGTGGATATTTAATAACAGGTGTATTGCCTTCAAACAATCAGATCTTAACTTACTTGACTTCTGTAGAAAAGCTAGAAATAGAAACTCCCCAGTTTGTATTGTATGTGATGCGAAATTATCAAGGCATAGAATGATTTAAATCAGAATTATCTGCAGCGGACTGTCAATTCTGTCTTTCGTTTTCAAACTTGTGTAAAAAATAAATATCAAGCCAGTGAACAATTTGTTAAAATATTGTTATTTCTTTTATTTTTTTATTATTAAATTATGGCATATATTTTATAGGATATAGCATTTTTCTGTGTCCCCATACTTTTCAGTTGCCCTGTATATAAAATAATGAAAATACATGTCAAGCAATATACTATGTGTCAAAAAAGATGGTTACGGATTACTTCTGAAATTATAAGAAAATTATAAAAATATTCATATGAAGATAGATAATTCAATTTGTACTTTCTCTTATTTAGGAGTCAAAAAACATCAAATTTTTATATTGTTCCTGCATCTAAAAATGCCCAATCACAAAAATAGTTACTGGCGCTTTCTTAAACATAAATCATGATTTATTTCATTTTACAAGAACTTCAAAACATAAAATTGAAAATCAGGCTTCAAATTGCATGACAAAGTCACAATATTTGACTCTAACTCAGTGATTTTTAGAGGCAGAAAATAGGTGTAGAGGTTGTGTAAATTTTGCGATTTATTCTAACAAAACCTTTTGGGTATGACTAACTATGCAATAGTGATGACTTATGATTGGTGATTTTGAAATGCAAAGACTGTATAAAACTTAAAATTTTGAATTTTTCTTAAAATACTCTCCATGTAAATGAAAGTACAATTTGAATTCTCTGCCTTTCTATGATTATTTTGTAGTTATCCCTCTCTGAGTTACAAAAATATACTACAATTTTTCTTTGGACACCTGATAATGAGTTTAAAAATATAATATTCCATCAATCTAACAGAAAAAAAAAAGACTCAAAATATTTACTGATCATGATAATTTTATCTGCAGAATTCAATTTAAAAATGGGTAAACACTTTGTATTTCATGATTCAAACCAATACAATTGCTTGACAAGCAGGGTGGGGGGGAGGGGGGTTGCAACTGTGGGCCATAGATTGTGAGTGCTATTTTCTGTAGGATGCCACAGGGCACACTGGATTATGTGTTTCATCCGTTCACCCTCTGGGGCACCTTGGATAAGTGGTACCATTATTCTCCCCTGAGATGCCATTCTTTCACCCCTTAAGGTACCCTGGATGAGGGGTGCCATTACTCTCCCCTCAGATGCGATCTTTTCACCCTCTGGGGCACCCTGGATAAGGGGTGCCATTACTCTCCCCTGAGGCGCCATCTTTTCACCCCCTGGGGCACCCTGGTTAAGGGGTGAGATTATTCTCCCCTGTGGTGCCATCGTTTCACCCTATTGAACACTGTGGATAAGGGGTGCCATTATTCTTCCCTGAGGTGCCGTCCTTTCACTCCCTGAAATACCCTGGATTAGGGGTGCCATCCTTTCACCCTAGTTAAGGGTGCCATTTTAGCTCCTCTAGGGGTGTCACCAGTGAGACAAGCCTTTCACCCCTAAAAGGTGCAATGTGTCACCATCAGTTTTAACAGTGTTGAATTCCTTTGAGAGCAAATTTGAATTTAAAAATGTGTCATAAAATAACCAATTTGTTATTTGAACTCATCTACAATTCTTTAATCGTGATCGATTTGGTAAATTTTGTGCGAAGTGCTCACTTTGATATCTTTTTTAATATATATATTTAGCCTTTATCAAAAACCTGACCAATACGGCACATTACAGAGTTCCTAAATAACAAATAACTGTCAATTGAATGCGTTTGAGAGCAAAATTGGATTTAAAAATGAGTCACAAACTAACCAATTTGTTATTTGAATACATCCACAATTCTTTAATCATGATCGCTTTGGGAAATTTTGCACGAAGTGCCCATTTTGGCAGCCTTTTTTGAAATATATTTTACCTTTATTAAAAAACTGGCCAATCCGTCACATTATATAGTTCCTGAATAAGAGGACCTGTAAATTGTATGGATTTGAGAACAAAAATGGATTTAAAAATGACTCAGAAAAAACGCAATTTGTTATCCTTCCTCAAATTTCAATGAGGATAACTTCGGGAAATTCTGTTCAAAATACCCTTTTTGGCAGACTTTTTAAAATTACATTCTGCCTTTATCAAAATACTGGTCAATACGTCACATTATATAGTTCCTAAATAAGAGGATCTGCCATTTGGATACGTTTAAAATCCAAAATGAACTTAAAAATGAGTCAAAATATAAGCAGTTTGGATTTGAAGTTTTTCTCCAACTCCTATTTTTGTTTATATTATTTTTGCAATAAGAAATGGTAATATGAAAAACTTGTTAGCATAAAAGTTGTAGATAATATTGAGAAGATGTAAAATAAATTTAATTAGATTTAAATACTTGAGAATTGAGTAAGTTGTGGATTTTTTTCTTTTTCCACCCCCTTTTTGTTTTCGTTTTTAATTTTTTTCATCGGTAAAAGTTGGTCCTATCAAAAACTTGTAGATACAAAAGTTTTAGGTAATTTTTAAGATCATTTATAAAAAATTTAGTTGGATTTGATATCTTAAGAACTGACGAAGTTATGAATTTTTTTCTCCCCAAAATCCCAGTTTTTCTCGCCCCTTGAGCCCATTTTTAACTTAATGAAAAATCTGTCACACATAAACTTTTAGCCCATTTCTTAGACGTAATTAAACTGATTCGATACCTATTTTAATTAAAAAATTATAGCGTTTTTTCGGTTTTCACAAAAACCCTCTCGATTTTTACCCCCTCGATCCGATTTTGCCCATTAACGTACTCGACCGAGATTTTATGCCCCTTGATTTTATGAAAAAGTTTGAAGAAGATCTGAGCATAATTATGGAAGTTATCGTGTCTAGAAAAATGTGATATACACCGATAGTTAAATAGATAGATAGATAGATAGATAGATAACGAGTTTTACTGATGGTAGCTTTGGGGTCTAGAGGTCATGATCGGCGTAGATCTGCAAAAAATTTTCAGAAATTCCAACATGGTAGAGAATGCAATAGGTAGTATTTCATACGAAATCTACCTAAAATAGTTTAGTAGATTAACATCTTTTTTGTATGATATGCTGATAAAATTTGAGTAAGCATGTACAGATTTTTGCAAATTTACACCTACAAAATTACAGGTTTTTTTAACTATTTGGAAAAAAATAGTTGTTCTTCTTGGTAGAGAATTGAGAAATCTAAAGTATATCTAATCTTTTAATTGGTTGAATTCTGCAACTTGTATATTTTTATTCGTTTCCTGATTGGTCAAAGTTTAATGGTCAAAAGTGGAATACTCATGTTTTTTATTTTATTCGTTTTCTGATTCGTCCAAGTTTAATGTCGAAATCCTGAATACTTCTGTTGCCACAATGACAAAAGGAGTAATAAAAACTTTATAAAAAATAATAGTTTAAAAACAAATTGTGATTGAGTTTTCAAACAAATCTCATTAAAAAGCTCATTTTTGTCTTTACTCAACGTTGTAAAAATTTAAAATGTGCGATGTTCAGAAGTTGAAAAGTTTGCAGTTCCAAAAACTGTTAAGTTGAAATTTCATTTAAAATTTGTTTGTGATGGGTCTAGGAATATTAACGTTTAATTCATGTCGTACATAATATGATGCGTTCAGAAGTCAGTCTGATTAACTTCATCAAATAAAAATGCATATTTTAAACAGTTAAATTTGTTAATCTTTAACATATCCGCTGCCGATCACGCGCCAGCGCGTGATATGGAGTCAACGTTAAGGAGCCACACACGCGCCAGTTCTTGATGTGGGATGATGCCCGATAGCCAGTCACGCGCACGCGCGGGAAAATCTTTCACTCATTCTTTGTTATAAAAAGTAAATCGGCTTCTGGAAAAAAACCACTTCTACAATGCGGCATTAACTATTGTCACATCTTCACGTAACCGGCAGCGAACGTGTTAATATGCTTTTTATTTTAATATTAGTCTAGGAATAATTAATGTTTAGGAATTATTAGGCTAGGAATAATTAATGTTTAATGCACGGCGTAAGATTACATTTTTTTTACATTGTCCACTAATTACAAAACTTTGGGTAAAACGCTTTTAAAGATCGTTGAATACGTATTTGTTAGAACTATACACTGTTTCATTTACATATACAATGTATTAACAATTGATTGAATAACATAGCAATGTATATTTTGTTAAGCTAAGCAATGTGATACATTTTTTCTTCGAAGATTTTATGCTCTCATCTATAGATATTTTCAGTCACCATTTAATATTTGCCCGCTCGGAATATCATAAACTTTTCTTTAAAGAAAATGCATTTCTCCTCGCAAATTTCTAGTGCATAATTCACATTATTTAATTGCTTTTATTAATTTTTTGTAACGTATTCAACCTGTCACATTACTGTTCTATAGATGATATTTCTATAAACACTTTTCATCATCAGAGACATAACGCTAATCAATTTTATTCTTGAAGCATACTATCTAAATTAATATATTTATCAAGAGATGAATATCGAGTATACTATTTATTGTATTCAATACTGTGTAATAATGTACATCCCTAAGCAAAAAATCCACATGCTTGACTTTGAGACATAAATATATTTGATATTTTATCTTCTGTTTTCATGTAACAAGAAACGGAGGTAGTCATGTTTATATATTAATCTTTTCTGCTCAATCAATACTATTCGAGTGCACATATTGCATATATATAATACGACAAAAACTATCGGCATCGAAAAAAAGCAGTATCAAGAGAACTAAAAAAAAAACTAGAAATAAGTAAGTATTATTAAATAAGAACAAAACATTAAAAGTAATCGAACTATTACTAATATTTGTTTGAAAATTCAAACAGTTTTTTTCTGATAAAGAAATTAATAATATAAATATTTTATGGTTTGAAATTTTTACATACTATAGTAGCTGGAAGGTAAAGCTTAACACTTAAATGCATAGTGTTACTAAGGAGTTGGCTTTGTTTATAAATCTTTTAGTGAACCGCAACATGTGTTATTTACGTATGATAAAATGCATTTAAGGTTGTGAAGTTCGTTTTTGATCTGATTTGTTTCGCGGAAGGTTATAATATTTATTTGCTGATAGTGCTCACTTTAGACTCGACTGGCGTTTTTTCTCTTTCTTAGTAGAATTTAGATAGATATTATTTATTCTGAAAACTATTCAAATCACTATAAAAATTTATCACATTATTAAATAGTTTTCTTTTGTATGTGTGTGTGTGTACACTTCATAGTAAGTGTATAATTCATAATTATGATTTTATGAGCATTTAACATTATGTGACCCAGGAAAGAAATTATACCCAATAGAAACATGAACAAATTTTTTAACAATTTTTCTAATGCATAATTAACAAAAATAGACTTTAATATGACGTTTTCGAACAAAGTAAAAAAATATGCATTTAAAGGTTATTATCACATAAGTAAAACAATTGACTCATTAAAACTTTACTTGTATGAATATTTAATCTTTTTGACTTAAAGATCATCATTCTCAAAAAATTTATTTTACTGAGCATTTTGAAAATTAGCACGCAGTGTGGTAAATCTTTAATCACGTTACTAATTTACCGCCAATGAGTTTTTAAATGACTCTTTTCTAAGAAACTTTAAATATTTTTAAGAACAATATTTAATGATTAAGTTCTAACGAAATTTGCATAGTACTCCTTGTACTGAGTAACTTTATTCTAACTATCAAATTTGACAACTCTCCCTCATAGCGTGCATGGTCACAGTGACGTCACAATGACATCACTGTGAGTCACTTTGGTCACATAACATCTGTGACCAAAATGCCACCACTCAGTGACGTCACATTGTGACTGAGATGTGACTTTATTAAAAATTTTTAGAAAATTATAAATATCCTTCAAAACGCGTAATTTACTTTAAAAAACATGTTTCTGGCAATTTAAATATCATTGCTTTTGTCACAGTTTCGTCACAATGTTAATGTCAAATTAGTCACAAATGACACATTTTTCACAAATTTGTCACATTGTGACCACTTTGTGAAACGTTACAAACGAGCTCTAAAACGGTCATAACGACGTCACATTTTAGTCATTGTGACTTCACATCAACGTCACGTGACGTCACATCGACAATCGATGGTCACAAAGTCACAAAGTGACTTCGCAACAACGTCACAGTGACGTCACATTGTGACTTTGTGACCAGCGATTGTCGATGTGACGTCACGTGACGTCGATGTGAAGTCACAGTGACTAAGATGTGAAGTCGTTATGGCCGTTTTAGAGCTTTTTTGTGACGTCACATTGTGACCACTTTGTGACGTCACAATGTGACCAATTTGTGAAAAGTGTGTCATTTGTGACTACTTTGACATTAACATTGTGACGAACTGTGAAATTTTTTTTAGAAAGTCACATCTTAGTCACAATGTGACGTCGCTGAGTGGTGGCATTTTCGTCACAAATGTGATGTGACCAAGGACTCACAGTGACGTCATTGTGACGTCACTGTGAACATGCATGCTATGAGGGCACAGATGACCTGCATGCAAAAGTGACACACGTTTATCATGACAAATCCTTTAAAAAAGTACGTGGTCCTGTAAAATAATAGTTCATATTGGATGGAATCGAAACATGTCAATAATATTTGTTTTTATTTTTTGTTACACCTCTCCCAAGTAAAATAAAATTGTTTATTCAAATATACTCTAATATCTTATAGTTTATTTCACTATTTTTTATTAGAGATTATTCAGCCATTAGATAAGGGGATGAATATTAGTTTAAAATACGGATGTCCAGAGCATTTACAATGCCCCTTTACGAAGGGCACTAGTGGTCAGTCAGAATCAGCTCTCGAGAGTAAGAGTTGTGTGCAAAATTATATAATTGATTAACTGCTAAAAGGTATTAAATAAAAAAACATACAAACATTAATAATGTTTTTATGCATAAACGATCTACGCGTTTTGGATTTACCGAATCCGTTTTCAAGACAAATGATAATTTTTTACAGTTTTACAATACAACTCAATGATTTGAAAGTCTAAAGTTCATTTTATTTCAATTTATTCGTATTCTCAAATTAAGATCATACATGCCAGGATAAAATACATTATAAAGGCGTATAAATACCCTTATACAGATATAGAGGTTTCGTTGCTAATATAGGTCTGAATAAAAGCATTTATATGACTTTTAAATGCATTTTTTTTACATATATCAACTTAAGGTTTTGATTCTAAGTGATGTTTGTACATGTTTTCATGCTGTTTTATTTATTTATTTTTATTTATTTATTTATTTATTTATTGCTTTCATATTAGTTTTTGTTTTTACTTTTGATTTATTATTTTATTATTTTTTGTGTTTATTATTATTGTTACTTACATTTTCACTGATTTTTATTTTATACTACTTTATTTTACCTTGCATAGCTAGAGGGCTCTTATTCATTGCCTCTACCTTGAAACACATCATTTAATATAATTGGATTATGAAATTCCAGGACCACAACGATGCTTATTTAATTTTTATTTAAAATAAACTTTACTATAACTTAACTTATAAGTAAACTTAAGTTTAATTTATAATTCTATTTATAGCAGTTTCACATCGCTCATGCTAAAATGAAATACATATGTTTTGTCACATTGCAAAGATTGTAGACATTCCAAAGGCGATTTTTTAAGCGACTTCGAATGGATGGTAATAAATTTATGTTAGAAAATTTACAATATATATGTGAAATATTTAATCTTTTGATCTTTGCAGATTTTTACTTAAGAATATTTTATTTTTATGTTCCGAATTTTTTATATCCTTAAAACGGTCTATGATACCTTAGTTTATATTTTTCAAATCGGAGTTGTTGAATTATGAAGAGTTGATATAAGATGTAAGGGTTAATATTTGATGTATATTTGCCTATTATTTTTTAAGTAGGATATTAATATGCCTACCTGTTATTTTCCTAAAACTAATATTTGCCCATTGCCCTTATTGAACAAGGGAAAATATTCTGAAATCCCAAATGTCTTTCGGTAAACATTATGCACCTGATTTTTTTCCTTTCTTTCTTTTTTCTTTTTTTTAAGCACAATAAATTTTTTGTTTCTTGGCAAACAATTTTATAGCATTTTATATCTTTGAAATTTTCGCAGAAATAATATTCCTGAATCTTTTACGATGCTTTTATAAATTTCGTTTTTTTTTATGTTTTTTTTTCATCATGTGTGAACTTATATTAATATATTTATATACATTTTTAAGCAAAAGAAGTTTAAAGCTATAATAATCATATACAAAATTCCATATAATGGTTACAAGTTTAAGGCTCTAAAATCTGAATATTTGCATCACATTGTAGAGGAACTAAGCTAAAAACTTTTAAATTAAAAACAAATGTTTGAATTATAAAGTAGCAAGCTATAAAGTTTTTAAAACTATAGCTTTTCTAAGAAGGACTTTTAGATACAACTGTTACGTTCACAAAGTATTTATTTAATATATCTGCCATCATTTATCATTGAAAACCACATTTGTAAAGAAAAAAATCATTTAACTTAAAAAAATTGTGTAATTAAAAAATAAATATTTTTATTTTCATATTCAGATAGAATAAACTTTTAAAAAATTACTACTAAAATCAAATGAAAAGATATATACCCATATAAAATCATAAAATAATACGAATAAACGAAATAAATAAAAACATGGAACCTATCAGAAACGTTTCAAATTACTTTATAAATGTTGAAACTAAAAACATCCTCTTTCTATTACTAACAATAGTATCCATTTCTGGGTTTATAATAACCTGTTTAAATTTCTATAAGCACTGTAACCATGTAATGTTATTTTCATCTCCAATTTCGTATTCTATAAGCAACCTGATTTTTTTTACAAATTTAAAATGTGCTCGATTCTGCGATCAAATTTTCTTTTTATATGTTATTTTTTTTTAATATCTCTAAATTATTTTGAATCGCGATTTTTTCCCGCTTTTCTATGATGATTAAAAAAAAATTCTCACAATGATATTGTGTTCTGAAAAATTAAAAAACAAAAGAAAACACAGGTATTTTTTAACTGCATGAAGTTCAAATTGACTTCATTTAAAAACTAAACTTCATTCACGGCTATTTTTAAACTATTTTTAAACTGATTATTTTAAAAAGAAATTTGTACTTATGTATAATTAATTTATCCATGGTAAATTTATCAAAAGATGTTAATGTTCTTCTTTTGCGAAATAATCTCTCGAAAATTTTCTCAATGTTTAATCCTTTAATTATTTTGTAACTTCTAATACTTAGTCATTAATAGACAAACAGTATAATTAACGATTTAGCAAATGCATATATGTCTTACAAAAATGTTTAGAAATGGTTTTGTGCTACATTGGAATTAAATTACAATTATTTATATAAAGTAAAAAAAAAAAGCGTTCGATTTACCATTAGGAAACAATAAGAATGTTTTGTCTCTTGTATTAAAGACTAAGGAATTTGTAACATAATTTAGTACAGTGAAACCTCCAAATAAGGGACATCTCTATTTAAGGGACAAAACTTCCGGTCCCAGTCCCTAGGTATAGGACGTGTAATGTATTTACCTCTGAATAAGGGACACTCTATTTAAGGGACACTTGAAAATGATATTAAAGGGACTGGTATTTGTATTTCAGATAATGAAGTAGGCTGCGATGGAAACTAAATGCAGATTTTTGTGAACTTATCAAACAGATAGACAGTCATGTTGGTACAGAGGCATACAACACAATTAACGATCATTTATTTACCTAAAATTCTGATTCCACATCAGTGCGTTTATCCGCATTGAAAGAAATACTGAAAATTGTGAGGATGATTCTGGAAGTGGAAAATAAAAGAAAACTGTAAAATAAAGAATTTTACAGTTGATTTTAGGATACTCTCAAATCCAAAAAAGGCCACTTTTACAACATAAGTTTTAATTTATTTTTATTCAGAAATGCCTGAAGCTAGGAAGTATTGTTGTTCAGAAAATGTGTACTCGAGCAGTTTTTTGAGGGGGGGGGGGCAAATGTGATAGATCTTTCAGAATATATATTGTCAAAGCGGGCGTTTTGAAATGAATTTTCAGATGAAAGAATAATAACTACTCAAGAAAGGGTAAAAAACAAATGTCCTTGTCACGTGATCAGAATCTTTTATGACTCGATAGATAATTTATTTACCGAAAAATTGAAAACACAGTTCAATTCTAAATCGCTTCCATTGTCAAGCGTTCCAATTTTAATTGTGTCAAAACATTTTCCACTTGCTGAGCAGAGCAGTTGAAAGATTTCTTGCCTTAAAATATGCAAAGCAATTGAATACTTTTTTTTTTTTTTTTTTTTTTTTTTTTTTTTTTTTTTTTGTAAATACTGCTGGCAATGAAGAACTAAAATTCATAAGTATGGTAGATGGACACTTGAAAGGTTTGTACTGAAAAAATTCCTCTTGATTGATTACTTCAAATATTTTTTTTTAAATGTTTTAATATTTTTTGCATGAGCACAGTTTGCATAAAAAATACAAATCAAGAATTTTACAAGTCTTTTAATGATTTAATAATTAATTGAAATTTAACTATTATTTTGTCCTATTAATGTAATTTATACAGTTTGGGTACATTTAAATTTCACCTTTTATGCTTTGTTATTTTTATATCCTTCTTAATGATTAATTAAAAACAATATAAAAAACTCCGAATAAGGGACACCTCTATTTAAGGACAAAAGTTCTGGTCCCATAGGTGTCCCTTATTTGAAGGTTTCACTGTATTTAAAACTGTGCCATATTTAATTAAAATTTATGCACAGTGAATCAAACGTAACTTTATATTTTTAACACGTTCGCTGCAGCTTACATGAAGATGTGATGATAGTTTATACCGCACTGTAGAAGTGGGTTTTTTCCAGAAGCGGATTTTCTTTTTATAACAAAGAATCAGTGAAAGATTTTCCCTCGCCATCGCGTGATTGGCTATTGGACATCACCCCACATCACGCGCTGGCGCTTGAGTGGTCTCTTAACGTTGGCGCCATATGACTCGCTATCGCGTGAGCGGCAGCGAACGTGTTAAAAATCAATAAAATAATATCTCTTTTATTAGTTTATTGTGCGTTAAAATAGCATACATTTTTTAAAAATTGTAAAATAAATCAACATATACGTTTAAGTTGTAGTTGAAAAAATAATGTTCAACATTTTAACAACTTTTTAAAAAGAAACTTTTTTAAAAAATTAATCTTAAAATTGTTGTTAAAAAATAAATAAATGCATTCAAAACCGCGGAATTAATATTCTTTCTGTTTTTTTTTTTTTTTTTTTTTTTTTTTTTTTTTTATTTAAATTTTGTAAATTACATGTCATTTACACCTGTTTAATTTTTTCTTATGTTAGCAGAGCTAAAAATACTTACATATTTTTTGCTGTTGTTTTTTTAGACGATTACAGCAGCACTTGTACTTTTTATACAAAATGTGTATTTCATTTCTTCATAAAAATTTACTTTGTTTAAAGAATGTTTATCATTACACGTTTAATATAAAAAAGAAATTGTCTGGCATTAATATGTTTTTATCAAAAAATATGATTTATTATTCAGTTGCCAGTCTAATACAATTTTTCAAATCATACATGCATCTTTAGAACTAAGAAAATATTTCCAAATTTCCAAATAATTGTAATTAAATTTATCGAAATAAGGGAGGCTAGGGAGGGTTGATCCACTTTTGGCAACATCATTTTAATTTTTTAAATATTGAACATAGAATAAAAATTTCGTGTATTTTTTATATACAACCAATTATCAAACAAAAATTGCTACGCAAGTGAAAAATATAAAAAAATTGAAAAAAGTTGATTTTAATCATGAGAAAATAATGGTTCAAGGCTACCCACAAATAGGAGGATTGACTCACTTTGTATTGTATTGAAATATTTATTAAAAGAAATAAAATCAGTTTTAATAAAAAGCAAAATTAACTTTATACTACATGCTTTTTTTTATTGTGAAATTTTAATTTTTAAGATTTTATGCAATCAGATACTGGTTACGTATACCCAGCATTTTATTTTTCCATATGTCTAAAATTAAAAGCCACAGTTTTTTTTTTTTTTTTTTTTTTTTTTTTTTTTTTTTTTTTTTTTTTTTTTACAGGAAATTTCACAACAGCTCCAAAAGGTGATGCTACCGCACTCAACTACACACAGACAGTCTTGGAATGATTCAGTAGTTTGTTGAAATGGGATGGGTGATTTACTGTTTTTGTAGGTCAAAAGTAAATTTGAGTTGTTCAATTGAAATGGTATTATACAACTGTTCCAGTATTTTCAACCGAAAAGAATACTCTTCCTGGCAGGTAAAGCTACTCTTTATCAGTTCCTCATTCTTTATTGTTAGACAAATTATGAAGTGTTGGATTTGAGACTTATTTTATTCAAAATGGCTGTATGGGGCACATTGATACAGGTCGGGACACATTGATACAACCTAAATCCTTTTCTAGTTCATTTTTTTATTAACTTTTACTATTTTTTTTTACCATAAAATCCTTAATCCAACCATTTTTCGTCAAAAACTTCTAATATTAGTTTTTATTCAAGTGAAATAGGTCTAATTTCTTTATATTAGAGTATTTTATAGTATTTTTGCAAACAGAAGACGTACGAACTTACTCAACATCTAGTGCTTGTAGAACTAACAAAGAAAAGGTCGGCAGCCTGAAAAATCTCAAATTTATATCGATTCTACAGAGAAAAAAGTATTTTTCACATGAGAAATGTTAAGTAAGAGAAACAAGCTGCAGAACAGCGCAGGATAATTATATTATAAACATAATTTTAAATATAATTATCCTTTTTTGTTCTGTTTATAAACAGAAAACTTGGTAATTTTTTCATCTTTACTAAGAAAGAAGATAATTCTGGGATTCAAGTGCCAGATATGACAAAGTTACCGCAGCCAACAATCAGACAAGAAACAGCCAGAAAATCAGGTCATTATACATTTCATTTTGATAGCTATAATATTGCTTACAAATAAATTGTGGGGGATTTGAATTTCTTTCAATAAAATGGTTTGCTAACTATTTTTCTATGAAAAATATGGATTTGTGTTATTTTGTCTCCATTTTTCCCAGACGTATCAAAGTGCCCCATGAGGTGTATCAATCTACCCCGGGGATAGGGCACATTGATACAATTGCCTTTTTTGATTTTTTTAAAAATTACATGAAAAAATAATATATAAAACAATCATTGTACATTTTTATAATACACTACACAAGTTTTGCTGACTCCACATGGAAAAATAACTTGAAATTTCTGCTTTCTGGACACCAAAAAAATTCTTAGAAAAAAGCTGTATCAATGTGCCCCAGTTCCCCCCACATACCTTCCTAAACTTTTTCGATCTATGCTATTTTGTTTTTGTAACTGCGTGAATACTAAAAGAAGTTAAGACTAGGCGCAATATCATAGGAAATATGAGAGTTTTAATACCAGTTTCCTCGGAAACTACATGAACGACTTTAATGAAACTTGGAATCTGTTTAACAGAATTATCAAGACTTATGGCAAAGAGTTTAATTACGGTGACTTAAGCTTTCTATTTTAGGTCAATTGTAATTTTTCTGAAATTTTTAATTTTATACGATTTTTTTTTCGAAAACTAATTTTTTAACGATCGATAATGATGGAATTTGAGATCCATTTTCACTGGGTTATTCCAAAGCCTTATGCCAGATAGCTTTTTCAGCGATTTAAACTTTAGAGCAAATTATTTTAGAGCAATTTAATTTTAGAGCAATAGAAAATTTTCAGTTTTTCTTTTTTTTCAACTGTTTGCTATACATTTGATCTTATATTTATGCACTACCACTATTTTTTTTTATTGAAATCACTGGAGTACTTTAGAAATTAATAGGTTTTATTGCTGAAATGTACATTTTTTAGAAGTTAAAAAACTTAAGCACTCCTAACTTTTGTGAAGGTCTTGCACAATTTTATTGAACACACAAATTAAAGTGTACATAATATCTTAGATAAAATTTAGCTGCATATAATAAATGCCTTTCAGACTTTTAGCGTGAAATTAATCTAAGTGAGCGTGGATAAAACAGATATTACATAACTAACATTACACATTAATATTGATCATGATATTTTAGTACACTCTAAAAAAATTTGGAAAATTACACAAATTTTTCATGAAGAATTATATTCCAAGAACATTTTATGGAATGGCAACAAAAAATCCATGTAACAGATACAGATTTGCACTTTGAATGAAAACTAGTCGTTGGGGGCCACCGTAATACTTACCCATCATTGATATGTATATGAAAATAAAACATGCGAAAACTATTTATACAATGCATTGCAATTCATTAAAAAATTTAAATATTTTTAATATACATAGTAATGCTATATTAAAGAACTGCTGATTACCAATTTCGACAAATTCTATAAAACGCCAAACTACTCAAGTATTATCGAACTGCGCAAAAGAAACATCCTTATAACTCCAAAAATAATAATTCTATTAACTAAAAATTAACTGCGTCGGATTAAGCGTCTCATTTCCAATTAAAATATACCTCTGAATTGAAATTTGAATGAAATACAGGGTCATGAAAAATCGAAGAATGTGGAAAACAGGATTACAAATATCTCAGCAACTAATAATCCCATCGACTTCGTTCTATATGCAAAATATGTGTTATTTTTTTGCCTTTTACGTCCATTTCTCAGAACAAAAAAATTCGAAAATGTTTATGTACCTTTCATCAGAAAGAATTTTTCGAGAGTCCGAAAAAATAGTTCCGGATAATCGAGGTTGCTGATATTAAATAGGCTTCGTCTCATTCTTACATGCTAACTACATACAAAATTTCAAGTCTCTATCTCGATTTGTTCGGGAGATAGAGCGTTTACAGACAGACAAACAGACGGACGGCAATTTTTTTTTTTCTAAAAATATGTTTTTCGGAATCTTCACTATCTAAAACGTGTAAATCCGTCAAAAATTTTTTTTCGATTTTCAAAACGATTGCAAGCCTTACTCTATACTACGTATGATGGGTAAGTAATAAATAAAAAAATAAGGTTACTAAGAAATTTTTAAGTAATGGTAACGAGGATTACAGATAAATTTTTTTAAAAATTACCAAAATTATAGCAGCTTCTTTTGTACAGTTACAGATGTCTTTAGTTTTGCTTACATGTTTTTAAGATAGACGTTATTTTCTTTTACAGTGTACATGTAAAATTTTAGTAAGCATAACAGATTTCGGTAAATTTTGATTACTCAGGTTACAGTTTGTTTTATAGACACTTTTCCAAAGTAATTTTTTTAAACGAACTGTATATATATGTACATTGAAAATTAAAAATAAATAATTCTTATTTCTACTGTGATTTTGTATAAACTGTGCTTTTTAACGGTGCAATATAAAACATGTTTTATTCACATTCACAGTTAACCAAGTGTGTAAACAGAGCTGTCTTTAGGGATGCGTGACAGGTGCGACCGCATAGGCCCTCGCACCTGGACACAAAATATTTTTTTGCTTTAATAAAAAGAAGATGGTACAATGGAAAATCGGTACTACTTGGTTATCCCGTCGACCCATTTCGCCAAATTATACAAATCGCCAAATTAATAGCTGAATTAGACATTTTAACATCATTTTTATTTTAAATTACAGACAAACAAACAATTTGTCGAAAAATTAATAAAAATACAAATAAATTCAAAATGAAAAATCACTTAATGGCGTTTTAAACACGTGTATTGTATTTAATGTGATTGCATGTGACATTCACGATCATCCATAATTGGCATTTAATCGTATAGTTTGGCAATAGTTTGTTGGTCGACGGGATAACCTAGTAGTACTGAAAAATCTTTAATATAAACTTATGATTTTAGCTCAGAAATGATAGTGGTCCTGACACAAAATATAGCCTTTGCTGGAAGAGGGACTTTCACCATCGATTTTATAACCATTGCTTTTGAAATTGGTTCAGAAAATACCCCCATATACCCTAATGTTCCAGAAATTACCCCCTACAAACACATGATATTCATTTATAAGAGATAGGTTCTCGAACCCCGGCTCCTCTGATCAGAGTATATAGGTAAAATCCATTCTTTTTTATTTACAGTATGGTAGATAAGATTATGTTAAAAGTGTGAAAGAAAGGGGCCTCGCAAAATCCTTGCACCTTGCTTTAAGCAGTCTTCCACAAGGACGGCTCTGTCTGTAAACAGATGCCATATATGAGCAAGAATAGTAAAAAGGATAAACTCACTGTGGCAGTGTTTAATGCATATTTTTTGTTCCTCCTAATTGCTCTATCACATTTTTTTCTTTGCATAATGGATTTGGTCTATTATTATTTTGATCCCCTCAAAATTATTTACTTAAATAATTAACCCTCAAATTTATTTAATTCATTTTATTATTAATGTATAAAAAAACCTGTTTTCATTTTGAAAAATAAAAATGTGAGACAAAATTGAGTAAAATAAAATAATTGGTATTTCTATTTATAGAATTGTGAAAATTGGAAACAACACTAAATAAAATGAATGTACAAAAGTCACGTTTTAAAAGCCATAGGTTATGTTAAATATGTTTAAAAAATCATAAATGATGAAAGAAACAAATGTGCGACAACTTTTATGTAAAGTCATATTTTAAAAGTCACGAGTTTTCACAACCGAATGAGTTATATTCGTATTTTTGTCGTTTTATGATTGATCAGTTTTACTTTAAAATATAATAAAAGACTCGATATTTCATATTGATTGCATGAAAAAAATGGATTTTTTTTTGTTGATGAAACCAATTTTAAAATCATACATGGAGAAGTTTTCAAAATGATTGATGATGCTTTGGAAGGCGCAAAGTACATTGATAAATAATGATGGTTATGTTGTAGATAGGACATTATAACAAAAATACGTTATTAAAATACAGTACAATATTATTAGAAAAAAAATTAAATCCTACTAACAGTTTTTCAAGAGAAAATATATTTTACAAATATTAAATTTGTAGTTTTAACACATTACTTTTAACAAAGTTAAAGTTACGTTTAAATTCATTTAACTGAAGAAATATATTTTAGAATTTTAAAAATATTAAGTATATATTAAGTGTATATAATAGTTTTGATGGATTTTTAATAATACTATGCTTAAATTCACTTTTTCTGTAACAGCACTATCTTAAAATTTTCATAGAAATGAATGTTGATTTATATCATATTGATGTCTTATCAGAAATTTATTTCAGACATTATCATTTTATAATCAATTTTTTTATTAGGAATTAATGTGAATTTTTTTTTCTGTACGATTGTCATATTATCGAAAGTTACAAGACGCAAATAAAGAAATTATTTTTAAAACATTGAAATACTTTATACGGCATGAATAAGTTGTACCTTTCACCGGGTATTCAAAAGTACTTTTCGTTGTGATTTCATATAAACCAAAGAATAGTACATATTTGTATCTCATACAGTGGTGGCCAAAATTATGGACACTTTGAGGTAGCTTTTATTCCAAAAAGTAAAAAACTACCTTTTGTAGTCGTCCGGAGGAAAGCAATTCGGCAAATTTTACTATATTTTCGTCGATCGTAACCCCTAGATCCCAAAACTATCCTCCGTTGAAATGTTGACTTATACATATCTATCTATCTATCTATCTATCTATCTATCTATCTATCTATATAGATAGATAGATAGATAGATAGATAGATAGATAGATAGATATCTGATTTTTTTTTGTGCTGTTACTCTCGAATTTTTTAACCGATTTGGATGAAATTCTTTATGTGCATAGTTGATGTACTACTGTCTTGACCGAGTTCATTGGCCAGCTTCAACTACTATCTTGTTTCAAAATGGAGGCCATTTGAATTTGTGGACACTTATGGACATTTTTGTTTTCTAACTTTTGCTTTAAAATGACCTATGTTGCTAACTTACATTGTGTGACTGTTTAAAATGTAATTTTATGTTTCTAACATTCTGGTTAAAATGATATATAAGAGTTAGCATTTTGTGAAACGGAACTTTTTCTATAAGTATACAAATTTTAAAAACATAAAAATTTCAAAAGAATCAAATGGTTGCCATTTTAAAACAAGATGGTGGATGAAGCTGGCCAACAGACTCGGTCGAGACATTAGTACTCTTATTATGCACATAAAAAAATCATCCAAATTGGTTCATAAATTCGAGAGTTACAGTATGACAAAATTCAGATATATATATATATATATATATATATATATATATATAGATAGATAGATAGATAGATAGATAGATAGATAGATATATATATATATGGTATACATATTTAAGTCAACATCTCAAAGGAGGATCGTTTTGGGATCTATGGGTCATGATCGACGAAAATATAGCAAAATATACCGATGGGTTTGGCCGGACGGTTGCAATAAGTATTCCTTTTTTTTTTTTTTTTTTTTTTTTTTTTTTATGTAATGAAAGCTATCTAAAAGTATCCACAATTTTGACCACCACTGTATGTTTAGGCAGTTTAATATTTAAAAAATTAATCGAAGAAAAAAATCATGTTAAATTAAAACCAATTTGTAAGAAAATTTTAATATCCAATTAGCGAAGGTTTCAATGTCGGAAAAAGATAATGCGGTGACACATTGTTTATTTATAGAACCTGCTAAATAAATATATGATAGCCATAAAGTGCAGCAACTTGGGGTCATAAGAAGAACTGTAATGTTTTCACCTTACATATATTTGCTTATATAAATTTCTCTCTTGTATTAGTGGGTTCCTAGTGCATTTAGTAGTGCAGTGCAGATCTGAACTTAATATTTAATTCCATCTTTTAATTCCATAACCAAACAAAATATTGCTTTCAGACGAAATAATAAATCATTAAATTTGAAATACAATAAAAAATCTATGAATAATTACGTGAATTAGGGGCAGTTATAAATAAGGACACTTAATTTGCATAATAATAATTATATTATTTTCTTATTACAGATAAATCTTTTTTAATGAAATGTTGCAGTTTTCTTACTTTAATAAAAAGTGACAAAAATTTTTTTTTTATTTGTTTAGTCGACATTTTTTTACTTTTATTTAAATTTGTTTCATTCTTTGACATGAAAAAAACTGTACACAAGAAAAATTCTTTAGAATTTTGTGTATGATAAAAAAATTATGCGTCTTTATCCTAACTATTAAGAATTATGTGAGTTTTAAAAATGCCCTGCTTAAACTTCTAATGCAATTTAGCATTATTTGATATGCGTGATATTATTATGTTTACAGCTGAAACATTAAAAAAATATATTGTAGTAATGTAAAAAGAGAAAAAAAAAGATCCACCATATTTTAATTTAATGTACTTCATTTTAATCCACTTAGCTAGAAAAAAATTATAGACCTTTATTTATGTCGAAAAAGTAAACTATTGTAAATCAAAAAACAAATTTTTTTTTGGTTGAAAAAATACAAACTGCGTGCATTTTTTTCCTTTTCGTTAATTCTCTAAAAAATGAAAAAAAAAATTATATTCAATTTGTGAATTTCATACTTATATGTTTCTCCGTGTAAATAAATAAAAGATAAAAACATGAGTTTTTTTTTATTATTTGCCTATACTATAAAAATCTGTGCTTTATTTTTAAATTATGACTAAAAAGCAATTACCTAAAATATACTGATAGCCACACAAAATGCAACACCAAGAAGGACCAGAGATATCACAGCGAAATTTACTTGCCAGATAGCATGTTGTACAAAAATCAAACGATCAAAATTACACCCTCTTGTGACATGTGGATGATGAGAAAATCAGTAGTTAGTGTTGCCGCCACTGTTGCCTATAACCATTGCCACACGATTTGACAGAAAATCAAGGAATTTTCGGACGTCTCCTGGGGCTACAGCAGTCCACGAGGCTTCCAAATATAGCCAAAGTTGATTTGGTGTAGTAGCGGGTGGTATAATTCCAGGCCAATCGTTGTGCAAGAATGGACCATACATTTTTGATTGGTGACAGATCGGGAGAAAAAGCAGTCCAAGGAAGCAATTCAATCTGATGTGCATAGAAAAACTCTTGAACATTGTGTGGCACGTGTGATTGTTCAGTTTACCGGCAATGCGTACTAGGGAGGTGTAAATGGGAAATCCAATGCCACCTCAAACTATAATACCGGGTGCAGAACCAGTGTGACGATGCATAACGCAACAGTTCAGCAGCCTCCCACCTCAATGTATCCAAACTCGAATCCAACCATCACAATGTTGCAGACAGAAGCGGAATCGGTCAATAAATTTAATTCCATTCCATTTTGTCGTCCATGTCCACGTTCCTCACCGTTGACGACGCAAACGCCTGAGGTTTGCAGTCAACGGTAATCGAAGCAATGGACCCTTGTAGACATTCCATTATGCTGCAAATGGCGTCGAAAACAACGAATGGACACCGAATGATGCGTAGCAGATTGAATCTGTTGTGCTATTATTCATCATGTATCTGCGCGACCCATCACTGCCATGAGCACAGACTACGTGACATCATAGGCAGTGATGAAATGAGGTGGGTGCGATCCGCCCCGTTGTTCCGTCGTTCCCTCCTGCATCCAGTGATTACAGAACTGCATCATAGTCGCTTGGTTTCGTCCAATATTTTGGCCGATTTCCCTAAAGGATAATCCACAATCCTTAAGAGCTACTATTCTCCCTCGGTCGAATTCCGAAATTAGTCAAAATACATTCGATACCTTCCATGACCTATGGGTAAACAACTTACTCCAAAAAACGCATGAAAAAACAAAAACAATTGCCGTACTTCACATCACCAATCTGTTATTCCCTTATATATAGCGCTTGCAGGTGGCGCTACGGTAGCCCGTGATGTGCGTCTGCGCTGCAATGCTAATGATTACATATTTCATCGCCACAAACGCATGCTGTAAATTCCACATGATTTGCATGCTTTCTTCAGGGTGTTGCATTTTGTGTGGCCAGAAGTATAAATATTTGAAACCGATATGCGTCTGCTTGATTTATGATTTTTGCTTTCTAATATCACCTTTTTCAATATACTTCAAATAACGATGCAACTTAATCTCAAGAATTAGTAATCTGTTTTTTTTTTCTAAAATTTTAGCACAAATGTCATATGCGTACCACATTGGCATGATTTTTTTCTGACTGCAGTTTGGAATAAACTTCGTTATCAAATATCACTTACATATATATTTTTTAATTATTTTCTATTATTTTAAAAAGGAAATAATAATAATCTACAAAAGTTTAATTAATAACTATAAAACAAAACAATTTATATCAATTCATAAAAAAATATATAGTAAATAAACAACAATGACCGGGTTACCATATGAGGCATAAAATCGCCATTTTGTTGCACTCGCGAAAATGTGATGCGTATATGACATCTGTGCCAAAATTTTGAAAACAAAATGAGATCCTTTTTTACTTGACCGTGAAAAATTAGCAACATTTTACTTTTTGTCAAGATAATACACAAATAATTACAAAAGATTTTTCAAAGAGAAGCTTCAAAAATTCTCTCGTAGCGATAGGAAATTGTTTCGATGGGCTATTCAATATCATTTTATATTAATTATTATCATATCATCAGTCCAGATAGAAGGACTACTGAAATTCAATGCTAAATTCAAAATGTTTATATTCTACATTATGTGACAGGCATATCCCAAAATCTTCTGCATAAGTTGAATATGAACAGCAGTGGTTTCTTCTGTTTGTTAAAAAAAGACTGTCTTTCATTTACTACTGCATTCATTAATATTGTCTATCATCCAACTTACTCCATAGTATATCAGTTTAACCCTTCATTGCACGGCCTTCCATATATGGCACATACCCTAAAACACTACAATTCTCATTATGTACCTTGAATTTGGCCAATATGATTGGTGTAACTAATCAAAAACAGTCCAGAGAATAGATTAACACTTATTTTGTACATGTCATATGGCTGCATTTGACTTAAAAAAAATAGTTCTTCAGAAATAAAAAGGTTTTCGATCAAGTTATAAAGGCAAAATGTAATTCTAATACTTTTAATGGATACTCAAAAATATTAATATAAAGAAAGTTGTTGAAAATTAAGCAGATAAAACTACTTCATTTAAGTCCAATTACTTGCAAAATATAGCGATGCAATATTTATAAACCTAAGTTATTATGCATAGGGAAACACCATAAAATAATCAAATTTCGATTTTTTTTTATTATTATTTTTCCTATTATTAAACCTATACATAGATTTCAAATATTGTTTTTCATAAAAATAGAAAAAATCTTGCAGTGAAGAGTCAACTTTCAAGACATCAACTCGTACTTTCTTGTTAGCTATTTTTTTTTCTATTCCTCGGCTTTAGGGGGATTTTAAAACACATCATTGCCGATATAATTATCACCCTATACACTGTAAAAAATGTCCGTTAATATACACAATTTTTCCGTAAAATTTTACAGAATAGTTTCATTTTTCCGAAAAAACAGAAGAATTTCCGTTATTGACATTTTGAGATTATAATTACAGTAAGATTTCCATAAATTATCTGGAAACAGAGAAGTTCCGTATTAAAGCAGAATAAATTCCGTAAATAACTCTAGTGTCGCCATCTATATCTCGGGTAGAAAAACATAATAGAGTTGTTTTAAGAACAACTATCTATAATAATTTTCTTTATTTCTTTCTGTTTTAATAATATAAAGCTAACATATTTTTACAATATTAAAAAAATAATAAAAATTATAAAATTTTATTAATACTTTTTAAGTTTGAGATTAGTTAGTTTATTTTCAGTTAGTTTATTTCCATTAGGATTTTTAAATGGAAAAAATTTCTACTTTTAATTTTAATATATTTTTTTAATCTGTCCACTTTAAGAAATTTGCACACAGAATTTAAAACATCTGAATTATATTAAAGAAATTATTATAATGTCGACGATTATCTAATTTATAAAAAAACAATAAAAAAAAACTTTAATAACTCGTAATAACTATCTTTATTGAGATTAAAATCGATCGTCATACAAATTCTTTTTTTAAATAGATGTTTTTTTTTAAGTATGTTAGTGGCCTTTCAAAAACAAATAAGTAAATAAATATGAATAATATTACAATAAACTTTTAAAAATCTCCTTAAAAATGAAGAAAACAAAACTTTTTAATGCATTCAACTCTCAATATATGTAATATTTTAAAGTCTAAAATTTATTTTTTATAGAACTGAAATTAAAAACTAAATATTCGAAATTATGGAAATAAAATCCGTTAAACATTTAGAACTGTACACTCAATAACCCATAAGTAAATAATTAATAAATTAATAAGTAAGTAATAATAATTAATAAGTAATAATAATTAATAAGTAAGTAATAAGTAATTCTCTACAAAAATTAATGCCGAGTTCAACATAAAGCCTTTGCTTCATAAAATCATTCGAAATAAGTAAAGATATTTGCAAGTTCTGTGTGTATAACTGTGGCGTAGTGCTATTACACTACTGCAAGCTGCAATAGGACAGGCGCTTGGTTCGATACCCATCGTAGAGGTCACCACGGGCCGGGCCTCGGCCCGAAGCCCGAGCCGGGCTCGGGCCGATTTCCAATAATGGCATTCGGGCCGGGCTCGGGCCTAACTTCTGAAGACTCGGGCTGGGCCGGGCCGGGCCTAGTCACTAATTCTTCCGGGCCGGGCCTAGTCACTAATCTTTTCGGGCCGGGCTGGGATCGGGCCTTAATTTTTTTGCCGGAGTATCGGGCCGGACCTAACTTTTTTTTTTCCTTACAAAGCCGAGACTGATTCCATTCTTCCTAGTTTTCATGGACCAAAATAATCAGTTCCTATTGAATCTTCCTATATGAAATCCTTTTCTCGACTTTTTATAAATCAGTAATATTTGGCTTTGTCCAAAAATTTCTGCAAAAAAAGCATATACTTTTAAGCCGTCATTATTCTACAATTAAATATTAGAATTTATTCCTTTTAAAGAATCGTAGATTACTAGGCAAAAAAAAAAAAAAAAAAAAAAAAAAAAACATGATTATGACGGAATTTTATTTTTTAACTGAAAACTGAAAGTTTCTTTTAAAATGTTAATCCATGCAAAATGAATACAACAATACGGGAAAAAAAAATATATTAAACATTTACATCTGTTAAGAAGGAAATGCATTTTTTTTTCGTTCCAAAGCGATTTCGTCTTTGGAAATTTTACCATATACAGCTTTTTCGATTTTTTGTCTCCATTACAGGGAATATGGATTAATAATGCTAGTGATAACTGAAACATTTACATACAACAAACAAAGATTCATTTAAAAGCATAAATATCGCAGCCTACGGCTCTTCTGCATAAGTGGAGATTATAAACATGGAAAAAAAAAAAGACTAATATAATTTTTTTTTGGTCAGAACTCTTCCATAAGATTAAAGATCAATGTTCTGTAGAAATTCACTCGAGCCCGGCCGGGTTCGGGCCGAAATTTAAATTTTTTTCCGGACCGGGCCGAGCTCGGGCCGAAATTTTAACTTTCTGGCCGGGCCGGGTCGGGTCATTATTTTTTTCGTTCGGGCCGGGCCGGGTCGGGCCAATATTTTTTTGTTCGGGACGGGCCGGGCCCGGGCCGAAATTTTAACTTTCGGGCCGGGCCCTGGCCTGGAAATTTCGGCCTGTGCAGACCTCTACCCCATCGAGGGTAAGTAACATTTCTCCACTGTTGTTAAAATTAAATGTATGTAACCTGATGTGTCTTTGTCTAACGAATAAAAATCATAAACCTGCAAGATTGTCCTTGAAAATTCTTTTTTGGTTTTCAAGCGAAAATTTTTATATAAAAGAATATAAAAAAACGGAATTATTTTGAAAAAAAAAACGGAAATATTTCCGAAAAAAAAGGGAATTTTTTTCCGTTAAAAAACGGAAAAAAGTACTGGCGTCTAGATTACCAGTACTATTTCCGTTATTTAACGGAACATTTTTTTACAGTGTATAAATCAAACGGTAATACTTACACAGTGGCGATGATTTCAGGTATTCAAGCTATCACTTTTATTTTTAAAGTCAATGTGTATAAAACTGATTGTTTTCAAAAATGTAATTTAAGCATTATGAAACTCAAGATATTTTTGTGGTCGATTTTACTGCTTTTTATACTTCAAATGAAAATGAAATAATGTGTATGGCATGTAATAACTTTATAAAGGAGCTTCCTGCACTTTTATTGCATGGTATAAAGTAATATTTAAGACTTATTAAGTATATATATGAACCAACTGTGAAGATCTTATCTATTCATTCTATTAAAACAATCCCGTGAAACAAATGGCACACGAAGGCGTTAAAAAGTAATTTTTTAATTCTATTTTTTAAAAGAATGTATTTATAACATATGTATTTCCAATGAATCTCCAAGCAGGAAAAACTAAGGAGATTAATAATAAGCTCGAAGCGGCAGCGATTCTGCGCTGAGAGCAACAAACCCACATTTTCCGCCTTTTCGATGTATTTAAATGAATTATTTTTTCTTTCAAATTTGTCGAGTGTCAGTTATTTGATTATTTTTTCTTTTGAACCGGGTGATCTTGAGTATCGGCACTTAAAACGTGGGTCGGGACCTTTCAACCTGGCTTCATCTTAAGAGTTGTAATAAGAAAGGAAGTGCAAAAGGACCGCAAATGGAACGATTAAGAAGATTTGTTAACTCTAGGGTGCCCAGCAAATAAGACCCCAATTTCAGAATTAAATTTCTAAAAAACAAAGATCGAAAGAATTATGGGGTAAACAGTTTGTTTATTAGGTAAGATTAAAAATATATATACAGAAAATTTCGACCGGTGAATATTATAAAAATATTGTGTTCTAATTGCAAGGAATGCCTCACTTGACATGTTTCTTCTTTCAGATTGCATGTAGAAAACGAATTTTTTGACGTACATTGCCATAGTTTAACGATTTTTGAAATTAAATTTCCGAAATTCCAAAAATTTAATACCATAACTGTTTAAATTATGGCATTGTATACCGAAAGACTCGTTCTCAGTAAGCAATCTGAAAGAAAAAATCAAGTCAAATCAAGCATCTTCGCAATCAGAACACAATCCTTTAAAAAAATTCACCGATCGAAACTTCTCTCTCTCTCTCTCTCTCTCTCTCTCTCTATATATATATATATATATATATATATATATATACTGGGTGTATCTAAACTCTTAGGCAAAACTTTAAGGGGTGATAGTACGCATTAAGACAAACAATATTAAATAGGAAACGAAAGTTCCCAAACGTTTTCCGAAGGAGATAGGAGCCATTAAAATTTAGGGTCCAAAATTTCAAATCAACATGAAAAACGGAAAAATTAGTCAATTGATTTAAGGTTTTCACTAAATCTATTCTTTATGTCAGTATTTTTTTGATAATAAGTTATAAAGATAAATTTCAAAAATTGACAATAGAGGGCGCTTTAGACTTTGGAGTAACGAACAACTACTTTTTGTCGTGTTATTTTCTGCATCTCATTAAAAGTTTTCGGAAGCTTAGACTTAATCTTAAATTTTGAGCACAAAATCTGAATAGTTGGGAGTGGTTAAGTAGCCCAAACTGAGCTGTGTTCAAAGGTTAAAATTTCAAAAAATTATAAAGAACGGAAAAATTGGTCGATTCATTTGCGGTTTTCACTAAAACTATTCTTAATAAGTATTTTTAATAAGTGGTTAAATAGTGCAAAGTGAGTTATGTTCAGAGGGGTGGTGGAGAATCTTTAAATTTGAAATGATTACTAAAAAATGGCCGATTCGTTTGCAGTTTTCGCTTAAGTTACTCTCTACATCAGTATTTTCTTGAAAATACATTTTAAAGATAAATTTCAAAAAATGCCCTCAGAAGACGCCTTAGACTTTGGAGTAACGTACAATTATTTTTAATCATTATTTTTTTAATCTTATTAAATACTTGCAAAAGCTCAGACTTAAATTTTGAGCTTAAAATCTGAATCTTTGGGAGTAATTAAGTAGCGCAAAATTAAACTGTGTTCGAAGGAGGCGGGGAGGGTTAAATTTTTAACTCCTGAACACACTTCAATTTATGCTTTTTAACCCTTCCCATCGATTCAGAATTTGAGCTCAAAATTTAAGCCTAAGCTTTTGCAAGCATTTAATGAGATATAAAAAAAACGGTTAAAAATAAATGTTGGTTACTCTTAAGTTTAAAGCGCCTTCTAAAGAAATGTTTTGAAATTTATTTTTAAAATTTATTTTAAAAATTTATTTTTTAAAAAAAATATTGGCATAAAAATAGTTTTAGCGAAAACCGCAAACGAATCGACTAATTTTTCCGTTTTTTTTTTATAATCATTTGAAATTTGAACCCTCCTTCTCTTGAACACAGTTCAGTTTGCGTTACTTAATCACTCCCAACGATTCAGATTTTGAGCTCAAAATTTAAGTTTATGTGTAATCTTCTAAAAACATTTAACGAGATGCAAAAAATAACCGTAAAAAATAGTTGTTCGTTACTCCAAAGTCTAAAGAGCCCTGTATTGGCATTTTTTTAAATTTATTTTTAAAATTTATTTTCAAGAAAATATTGATTTAAAGAGTAGTTTTAGCGAAAACCACAAACGAATCGATCAATTTTTCCATTTTTTATATTCATTTAAAATTTGAACCTCTGAACACAGTTCAGCTTGCGCTACTTAACCACTCTCAACTATTTAGATTTTGAGCTCAAATATAAGTCAAAAATTCCCAAAAAAATTAATGTGATGCAAAAAATAGTTGTTCGTAACTCCAAAGTCTAAAGCGTCATCAATCGACTTTTTGCAAAGTTATCTTTATACTTTATTTTCAGGAAAATACTGACATAAGGAATAGTTTTAGTGAAAACCACAAATCAATCGACTAATTTTTCGATTTTTTATGTTTATTTGAAATGTTGGACCCTAAACTTTAATGGCGCATATCTCCGTCGGTAAGAGGTTTGGGACCCCGAGTTTCCTATTTAATATTGTTTGTATTGATGTGTGCCCCTTAAAGTTTTACCCAAGAGTTTAGATACAGCCTGTATATATTATTTACAGCTTAACTAATAAACAAACCGTTTATCACATAATTCTATCAATCTTTGTTTTTGAGAAATTTAATTTTGAAATAAGAGCCTTATTTACTGGACACCCTGTACATTAAGAAGAATCGATAATGTTACTGACGTAAATGATACAAATATTAGCTTTTATCTTCTTTTCATTTTTTATATTTATATTTATTTTATATGCACTACTTGCTGTACAGTTGTCAATCTGAGAAACTCGTAGGTTAAATGTCATTCTTTTCTTTATTTGTGATAAGCGTACCGTTTTACTAAAGTTTTATGTTAAAAAATATTTCACAACTACATTTTTTAAGCTATTAATTTAAAAGTAAACCATAACTTTTCATTTGATATCTTCTTTTGGATTGATTTAAATTTTATTTATTTATGAAAAATTCTGATTATAATAGAAATATTTTCATTTGCGACTGATCATGTAAACAGTTGCTTGTATATTTAGCATTAAATAAGCCTGTAAAAATGTGCAGGTTAGTTTTTCTGTATTGTCTTTTTAGGAATAAAAAAAGTAGTATTTTATGCTAAAACATATACTTATCCTTATATATTTATTATGCAAAAAAGGGGTGAAATTAAGAATTTTGCAACAAAACTAAGAATTTTGCAACAATAACGTTTTAGGTATGAAACTTTTTTTTCACATATAAAAAAGAAAAAAAAATATTTCTTTTTCTGGGGTTTTACATTTTAGAATCCTATGGATAACTAACATTCCACAAAACTTTATATCTATTTTATGGGATTTTCTTTCTATTTAAGAAGGTGTAAACATAAAATAAATCCTTTACGATAACGGAAAAAGCTTAAAGTATAATAATTAAAGTTTTATAGCATAGAAGTTTGAGACTTTATATCATATTGAGAAAGATTTTGACTATAAAATTTTCAATTAGCAAAAGAGTGTTTTAACTATAAATTAGCATTTTTCGGATGCGTCATAAATTTTCTAGTTTTGAAATATTAAAGAATAAATTATTAAAAATTAGCTATTTATATTAGGTAGCTTTCATTATAAAAAGTTAAAAAGTTATTGGAGCTGTCCGGATGAAAGCACTTGGTATATTTTTGGTATATTTACACCGATCATGACCTCCAGACTACAAAACCACCCTCCGTTTAAATGTTGACATATATATATTTATATACATATATCTAGACTTTGTCATGCTGTAACTGTAGATTTATGAACTGATATGAATGAAACTTAGTGAGTACATAGTACATTTATTTTTTTTATTTTTTGCGGCCATTTTTTTATTAAATTTAAAATTTAAAACTAAATAGAAAAAAAATTGAAAAATATTTTTCTTCTGTGTGTCACGATAGGAAGTAAAATAATTCATAAAATGAAACATGCAACACTACTTTTACATAAGACAACAATCAAAGGAAGATTTTAAAATATTGAATTTAAATTCAGAAATATTTTTGAGAAAAAAAAATTTAGGTATATTTGAAAACAGATTTATAAATTTATAAATTCCTTTTATTAAATTTTTAAATTACTAATAAAAATAAAACATATTATTATAATGTACCATTTTGAAAACGAAATTTTATTTGAACTGTCTCTTAAAAAATATTTTAATGGGAAAATATTGTGAGAAGTATTCTCATAATATCAATTAAGATGTTTATACTTTGTATTGTGCTCTTTTTGTATAAATATGGGAGATTTTCTTTTGCCTAAAACTGACAAAAATGTAACTTTAAAAACAAACATAACGCTAATGATGACTTTACAAAAATATCTTTGTTATTCTAAAGTTTAAAAAAAATGTAGTTAATCCCCGCAAATATAAGCATTTTAATCCTTATTATTTTTATTCAGTTGAAAATTTTAACTGGAAAAAAATTTATGACATGAAAATTTCCACACGATTATGATTCTTCTTCATTTTTTATTATTATTATTATCATCCATCTACTAAGCCACAAGGGTAATTTGAAAAATCCTAAATTACAAAAATTCCATTTAAATTGAAATTATTATTTAAATTGGAAATCAAAATAACTATAAACTGCTTTAAGTAACGTAGTTAAAAAGGAGAGGGGGGGGGACAAGACTGTATACTACAAGTAGAAAATGCTTTAGTACGGGGTTTTATACGAATAGTAATTTGAATGTTATATACACAGTTTAATGTCTTCTTTATGTATAAGATAACCATTTAATATGGTACGATTTTAATCTTATCGTTCAAAATTAAGACAGCAATAAAAGCATATCTGTATTCATTTGCGGATAACAAAATGTAAAGGCTATATATAATTAAGTTTAAATTGAAACAATGAGAAAAAACAAAGAATGGCTACATTGAAAAAAATGTCATTATAAAAAATTGTGTTAATTTTTTTTTTATTTAAGAGGTCGCATAAAACGCAAATTGAGTGCAATATAAAATATTCTTCTGCAAAATTAAAATTTTATTATATATTTAAATGCAGCATGATAAAAAAAGGCTTGATAAGTCCTATTTTATGCAGAAAATGTTTACAATTTTTTTAAAGTAAAAAAAAAAAAAACTTATAGAATAGTTTGAGCAATAATTTAGGATTTTGATTATTTTTCCTTATATTTTTATGCTTCATAGCACTCGTCAATATTGTAAATTAAATTATATTTGACATGATAAATAATAATAAATTAAATTATAAATAAAAATTAAAGTATGAAAAAATTATATATTTCTTTGTTAATAATTAAAATACCAGTGACCAAAGATATTCGTAATATTCATTTTTATAATATATTTTTATATTCGTAATATTCATATTTAATGTTCCAAAAAATAATTTTGCAAGATTTTAATTTTCTTTGAACTAGTTAGAATAGAGTTAGAAAAATATGGCTCGGTTGATATTTCTTGTTTAAAGATTCTGAAATATGTACTTTATACTTATAAGAAAAAAGTTTGCCTATTCCCATTTATTAAACAAATAAAATAAGTACAAAATTAAGAAGTTGTTTACATAAAAGTTGCATAAAATAGTTTTCTTCCTTGAAGTGTTATCAAAATATATTTTTATTTCTTCTTAAAGTTTTTATGGAGTTTGATTTTTTTAAAATTATTTTGCAGCATAACATTCCAAAAACCGATATGTCGTTGTGATTTTTAAAAGAACATAAAATGTTGAAATTAGACTTGTTTGGCGTTTTATCTTTTTTAATATTTGAAAGAAATTCCAGCCACATTAGAGAATAAATGAACTACAAATCTTTTAATCAAAAGTAGAAATTTTAATTAAAATTAGCATTTTGAAACATTTTGATCATACACTGTTAAAAATTTGAAATTTTTGCTGCATTGTTACTCCACTTCTTATATAGAAAACGATTACATAAATGTATTATGGAGGATTCTCATTTTTTCAAAATAGAGATATTCTATAAAAGCTATGGAGTGACGATGCAGCAAAAGTTTCCAACTTTTAACAATGGTTAACAATTAAATAAAATATCAATTTAGATTTTTATTATTTTAAATTGCTTTGTTGCTTACCATGCGTAATAATTGTCACTGTTGATCAGTATAAAAATATTTAAGCAAAAATGTGTACAAAAAAGATTGTATAAAGACATTTTAATTTTTAATTTATATTTATTGCAGAGCCTTGAGCTGCTGAAATAACTCTGATGAAGTGAATGACATTTTTCTTTAGACTTTTAACCCCCTGACTAGTGAACGAAAATACAAATTTGTTACTTTTTGTCAATAGCCTTATTTTATTACTGTATAATTTTTCTGTAATAATTTTCTGCTAATTGTTCTGTTTCTTTAATAGACATTGCTGAGTGGGGCTAGTCGATCTTAAACCAAATGGTAGGCCCCTCCACCTGGCTGAATCAGAAACTGTTGTTTTCTCTGTAATTTTTTTAAAATGCTTAAAAAAGTTGTTTTTTCTAAAATGATTTAAATTTTTTATTATATATACGTACACAAGTCTCCAAGCATTATTCAGAATTTAATTTCTTAAAACTGGATTATAAATGTAGAATTACATAAGTTGAAATAATACTACAAATGCAGTGAAACCTGCAGATTAGGCAATGGATATATCAGTTATATACGTATACGGCAGTGAGAAGGATAAATAATTATATTACGATATGCATTTATACTAATTTGGAAGTCGCATTATGTGAGATAAGCATTAAAATTTTAACGTCAGTTCTCGCTATAAAAATATGGTTGGTATAAAATATCATGACTTCAGAGAAATATCTAAGAACATACTACACTGCATAATAAAACTTAGAGAGTTAAAGCATTCATTGAAAAAATACTTAATTATTAATGAATTTAGTGTTCTTAAAATGTTATATAGCTATAAAAAACGGATTCGCTAAGATCATTCCGTAAGATACAGCTGTAGTATACTCTAATGCTGCTATTTTCTTATACATGTACACTTTCAACGGTGTTCAATGGCTTAATCCTAAATCATTAGTCATAGCTATAAAAGGGGAACTGGGGCAAAAAAAGTACATGGGGCACAATGATACACCCCCTTTACTGCTCACAAGTTCATTACAGGTAGTTTCACAAAAGCTCCAAAAGATTATGCTAGTGTACATAACTACATACAGAACATCTTGCGATGATTCAGTAATTTGATGAAATGGGACAGATGATTTATTTTTTATAGGTCAAAAATAAATTTAAACTAGCAAAAGCCATGCTTTGTTTGGATTCGCGAAGCATTATTTTATAAAACAGATATTTGAAAGTAACAATATTTTTTTTTATTATTATTTTTGCATCTTTATTAAACAAAAACGTTATTTTATGTTTTGGCGCATTTTAATTTTTTATTTATGATGTAAAACCGTCATAATAAGATATTTTCGAAGCAAACTTTTACAAATTCTTTTTAAATTTTCAACTAAAAGCTCTTTTAAAGATGTTTTTACAATTTCAAGTAGACATTGGTGTTTTTTAATTGTTTGAAATATGCATGTTTCCAATCTTTGTAATCAACATCCGATAATCTTTAATAGCTATTTTAGAATAATATATTTGAAGAAAGCTTGAAGAAAGTTACTTCTTCAAAATCCTATTATCTGGAAAAACATTTGAAATCTGCTTTCGTTGATACTATGAATTTTTAACTGTAAAACATTTTATTTTAATTTCTTCGTTTTTATACATGTTAGCGTATGAGAATTGCTGTAATTCTCTCCGCGTGGGAGAACTTTTTACTTTCTGCGAATGGCAACTCAATTAATGGAATTACCTTTTAACGAAGCGCTCTCTCATTCTCGTAGTGACGTTTTCACGAATAATTATTGTTGTGTTTGCGAACTTATTAAAGTCTTATTTTTCTATAAAATCCTTCTGATTAATGAGTCGATATTATTTAGCCACAATACGACCTTCGCAAAAATATTTATAAAGAGCTTGAACCAACAACCTCACGCAAATCTTTTAATTTTTCATTTATATAACAAACTTAAGAATTAATTTTATTTGTTTACAATTATTTTGTTGCCAGTTTACAAAAAAAAAAAAAAAAAAAAAAAAAAATCCATAATACAATTCTTTTAAAATGTTTAAGTGTCATCTGTGCAAACGATTTTGCGGGATAATGAAAACATTATCCCGTTTTATTTGATTTGATATTTGATTCTATCTATAATTATTTACTCCATGATTTAAACTTTTTTTTCTGAAAATATACGCGTTTCATTTTTTATTTATTTGCTAAAATGCGTCCGTATTGGAAATGCATGTAAAATAAATTAATTAAAATAATAATTTTTTTAACGTTTTACTGTAAAAAAAATTATATTCTGCAAATCTACAGATCATAATTTATTTTTGTGTTTAATTTGAAGTTAAAATATTGAATAGTTTTTTTGTAAAGCGTACGACAAATTGTAATTTGAGTGGACTAGTAGAGGATTCGCTTCGCTCATCCTAATTATACAATCGCAATGGTATTATACGACTGTTCCACTCTTTGCAATTCAAAAGAATACTCTCCCTGGTAAGTTAAGCTACTGCTTATCAGTTCTTCAGTTCCTCCTTTTTTATTGTTAGGCAAATTATGAAGTGTTGGATTTGAGACTCATGTTATTCAAAATGGCTGATTGGGGTACATTTATATAGTCTGTGTCGGAGCACATTGATACTTTGCACATTGATTACTGAGTCTTTTTTTAGTTTATGTTTTTGTTACTTTTTATTATTTTTTTTACCATTCACAACTTAATCCAACCATTAATCTAAAAAAATTCTAATATTAGTTTTCATTGAAGTGAAATAACTCTAACTTTCTATATTCGAAAATTTTATAGTATTTTTGCAAACAGAAGACGTACGAACCTACCTAACACATGGCCAACTTTATTAGAGTCCTAGGAATCTTTTGGTTGTTAGGACCGAATTCATGACATCATGTCATGCCTAACCAATCGGCAAAGATAGACCTTGTTTGCAACGCCCCTTGCTAGAACAACATTCTCACGAGATTGGATAGACGGAGATTACATCCTTAATTCCGTCCTAAGACCCGCCTAAAGAAGCAAAACTTCTATGGCCTCTAATAAAGTTGGCCGTAACCTAACACCTAGTGACAGTAGAACTAAGAAAAGAAAAGGATGGCAGCATGGCAAATCTCAAATTTCTATCGATTCTCCAGAGAAAAAAGTATTTTGTCATGAGAAATGTTAAATAAGAGAAACAAGCTGCAGCACAGGAAAGGATAATTATATTATAAACAGAATTTTTAATATAATTTTCCTTTATTTTATGTTTATAAACTGATTTATAAGCATAAAACCTGGTAATTTTTCCATCTTTCCTAAGAAAGAAGATAATGCAGGGGTTGAAATGCCAGATAGGACAAAGTTACCACTGCTAACAATTAGACAAGGATAGCCAGAACATCAGGTAATGATACATTTAATTTTGATTTTTTGATATTGCTTACAAGAAATTGTGGTTGATTTGAATTTCTATTAGTAAATATAAAATGATTTATTGAAATTGATATTATTAATTATATTATTATTAATTAATAATATTATTAATATTATTAATTATTGATATTATTGAATTTATTATAAAATTGATACCGGACATGTTTAAAAGCAAAATTACACAAATTAAAGACATTGGAATTTTTTAATTACCACTGGCTCTGTGCACAGAGTACGTAACAGAGCCTCAACTCGGCTTTAAAAGAACGCCCTTAGTTGATCACTTAAAAACTAAACCATCGCGTTGGCGATTTTTATCCTCGTGATTTCTGTTTAACTGTAACCCTATTCTGGTTTGGCGCTTCTTGCTGAATGCTGATTTGATTATCTTTGCACACGTCCTTATGCTATTTGATCTTAGATTTCCGCGCTTATATTGATTCGTAATTATTACTGTTATTATTCTTGAATTTTCAAGTTTAAATTATTAGGTCGTTATGTTACGAAGAGACACATGTATTGTTTGCAAGACGAATACGCCAAAGTTATTTCATATTAAAATAATTCTTTCATAAATTTCAAAACAAGAAGCAGCAAGCCGTCGCTGTATTATTTTTTTTTTCTTTTATCATTTGTCGCCAAGGAAGAGATGTTTCGCCGAATTAGCAACCTCTCTTATGTTATGATAGTAGTTTCAGAGTCATCCGCTCGTCTCGCTACTGTCTATGCGTAATCCCATGTTAAACAAGTTGCCATTACAGTGTATGAAAGTTGATTCTCTGTTACTACTCTGTGGCTCTGTGCTGCCATGTAAAATTAGTGGGTTTAACTTTAAAATTTCAAACAAAGTTTCTTTTCAATTTTATGTCACCAAACTGTGTGGATTATAACCTTATACAGACGTGACATTTGGCCCTCCTACTATTGTTACAAAATAAACTTCAATGAAAGTAATTTCTCAAGCATAACTTGAAAACTACTTGATAGAATGCGCTGAAATTTTAGATTCGCATATTTGAAGTTCTAAAAATCGACTTCTGATTTAAAAAAATTATAGATTTAATTTCACATTTAAAAAAAAATATTAATATAAAAAATTATATCTTTTGAGAAATTCTTTACTTTGTACATATCTATTTCAAAAACAGTGATGAAGTTTTGAAGGCTAATAGGGGCTTTTCATAGTGTTCGTTTCCTGCTGATTGTTTTTATACAGAATTGTACATTTGCCTTCAGAAACAATTTCATTTTTGCGCATTCTATTTAGACAAAATGCGTTATTGCCGATAGATTAATTTCAATATAACATTACAATGGTATATTTTGCATAGGACGGAATTTATTTTTCACTCAAAAGTCATGTATAAGCAAAATATGACTGAATCAGCTTTCTTTAACTTATAATTAATTTTAAATTATTCATGGAATATATATCCTATTACAATAATTATATTTTATTAGATAATAAAGGTTAGACTTATATTACTGAGGAAACTTTTCCGAGCAATGCATACTTTATGTATTTTGTTTCAAGAAAGAAATATCTTGACTCTGTATCAAATCAATAAAAGGAAAGGAATAATCATATTCACATAAATTAGATAAAGTAGCTGAAAATGCTTAAATTCCCGAAATAATATGAAGACGTAATTCAATATCAAGATGTTTTCGGTGCATTGTTCTCGAAAATGTATCAAATTTCTTAAGTTATTCGTTAGATTTCTTAAACTTTTGCATTGTGCGAAATTTATTTACGAGTTGGGAACTATATGTTAGTATTAAATAAATTTTTACTCGTTGAATTTCCCGAATAATTAGTTTTCAAATACTTTATATTCACGTTATCCTTTTCGGGTCAGGTGTACTATTAATAGTACATGTCTTATAATGGGGTACTATTTTGTGTTACAAAAATACTTTCGCTACCTTTACATGTAGTATATTAGTGTGTATCTGTGCATTTACTATATAACATTTATGTTCAGGCATTTCGGTACTATTCTGCTATCCCGTCGACCAATTTTGCCAAATTATAAAAATCGCCAAACTCATAAGCCAAATTAAACATATTGACATAGTTTTTATTTTAAAAAGAAAAAACAAATAATTATATTAATAAAAATACAAATAAAAACCCTAAATAAAATTGCTTAATGGCGTTTTAAACACGTGTATCTTATTTAATGTCACTGAATGAGACATTCACGATTATCCATAATTGGCATTTAATCTTATAATTTGGCAATGAATTTTTGATCGACGGGATAACGTAGTAGTACCGGCATTTCTTAATAATAATATGTTATTATTATTTGCTTCATTCTCTTTGCGCGGTTTGCGATTTTTTTAGACACATATTTTACTCTTTAAATTTAAAATAAATGTTATTTTCCTGAAAAAGTCATGTATAATAAAGCACAAAATGTATTAGAATGTTGTAATATAAGTTAAATCTTATTGTAACTCAATATTTTCTAAACATCTCAAAAAATGTCTTCCTTAGCCTATTGTAATATGAATATGAATTGAACAGTACGCAAAACAATAACATTCGTCATCTTTCAGACAATGAAATATTCGTTGAACACTAATTAATAGGATAGCTTGGATAGCTTGCTTTAATGTTATTAACAGAAAAGCAATTTTTTTTCTAAAAAATGAAAAAAATGACCTAAAAGGGTTAATTAACGTAAAATGTTGTCGCATTTTGTAGGATTACCACTCAGGGTTTGGAAGAAAATAACATTAAAAAAAATCTTGATTGACTTCGAGATTATGAATAGTGTTCACGAATGAGATAAATCAAAAATTTTGCACGTCATCAACTAGCGGATCAAACGTTCATTCGCATGTTTTGTCAGTGATCGTCAAATTTGAATTTTCTCCCCGGACATGTAAAGTAACTAAATGTGTGAGGAAAAAAGTAGAAAAGCAATAGAAAGCCTCAGTGTCAACCGAAGGAGACTTTTCACATGACATGCACTGTAAAAAATGTCAGATGTTTCTGAACGTATAAAAATGTACTGTGATCAAAAACGAAAATATGCTGTAACCTCTTCTAACTCAATTAAGGTTTCGAAAACCGTTCCTTTACCTTTAAAGATTTCAGAGATTATTTGATAAAATCAATAATCACTTTTCTCAAATCAAAATATCACTTTTTCGGATACTACTAATTCTCAAGTAAACATTGTCAGCTACATAACTGATTTTGTTTTTGCGATTGTAGCAAAATAATGTTAATTTTCATATCATTGTTAATACTGTTAATATTGTACCTTTGTCTATTAAATATGTTCTCTGAATATCAAAATATTTTATTATGAATTGGTAGTATCCGAAAAAGTGATATTTTGATTAGAGAAAAGTGATTATTGTACTGTAAAAGCTACTTAGAAACGTTTCCGAAAAGGACAGACAGCTAATAAAAATTAATTTTTTATAAATTCTTCTTTAAATTTCGAAAACAAATAGTTTTCTGAAATTTTTAAAGGTAAAGGAACGGTTTTCGAAACCTTAGGTGATTTAGAAGAGGTCACAGCATATTTTCGTTTTGGATTACAGTACATTTTTATACATTCAGAAACATCTGACATTTTTTACAGTGTGCAATTATCATTCCATTTTGCTGTTTGTCTTGTTTGTATTCACTATGGATTTGAATTAATTTATGTAGCATTGCACCGGGTGATCCAAAAGTATAAAATCAATAATTCTAAAACGAATCAAGATACAAAGATACGGTTTGCACCAAACGGATGGAAAAGAAACCGGGTTTTGTGTGGCAACAAAAAATATAGTTGTAATGGCGACCAATGGCATCACTAGAAGACTGAAAGATGCCATCCGCCAAAATGTGTCTGCCATAATGCAAGAAATGCTACCGAATGCTGTGTATGGTGTGGTTAGTCTCGGAGCTGCACTTATGAATGATGTGCTACACATTGAACATTTACTGTAGTACTAATTAGCTGCAATTAAGCTGATATGTAAGTTCTCAACACTTTTTCATTTGTAAATCATCCTTTGGTGGAATAAAACACTATAGCGCCATTTGTTGGCCACCAACGAAAATATTTTTCTTTCGTTTTTACACAAACTCCGGTTTCTTCTTCATCTGTTCGGTGCAAATCGTATTTATGTATCTTGATTCGCTTTTGGATTATTCATTTTTAAAGTTCGTCCTGATTTTTAGATCACGCGGTATATAAACGATCAAATTTATACAAAGAATGCAGTAAGCGAAAAATTAGTTAAAATTATAACTCATGTTAAAACCGAAAGCACAAATCACTTATGTTTTGTGCTTAAAACTGCAATCTAATTATTTTATGTCTCTCCATAATGGTAAATTATAACCATCATACGTGTATACTATGGTAAAAAATATATAGTGTAATTTATTAACATACATAGTTTTTACTTTATTGTGACATCATAAAAACATGCTGCAAGCAATGTTCTCTCACAGACAATAATGAAACCGAATTACAAAGCTATAAATTAATGATACGTATATCATATTCTATTATAAGCATCTTGCAGTACAGTACACTACTATATCGAACGTAAACTTCATGGTATTTTAAATTGTACCATCAGTAAAAAACACTAAAAACATTTTTTTTTTTTTTTTTTTTTTTTTTTTTTTTTTTTTTACAATGGATAATTATGTAAACAATTTCTTTTGTAGACTTATAAATGAATGAAAAAAAAATTGTACGTCATGTTCTACAGTAACCATTGTGTAGTACACCAAAATAAAGCATGCAAATTAAATTAAGTTCAAATTAGTAAGACATTATTAAAATACGAAACAAACTATTTTTTTCTTAGACTATAATATAACGGAATGACTTTGAGTGACCTTGTAGATGAACTGAATTTTTTTTACATTTAATTTTCGATAATGAACATTCTATAGCACTCCTCAACAGAATATATAAATTAAATGCAATAAGATTATGTTTACTCGAGTTGGAGCAAGGACAATGACACAGAAAGACAGGCTGTCAGAAAAGACAATATTGTGAAACTGCACCAATGTTTTAGAAAATGTTAATAGTAAATTATGTTAAAATTAATTGAATTTTTACGCACACCTTTTTTGAAAATATTTGCTCTTTTTGTATATTTAGCACTCACTGAATTTTCCTATAGTAATATCTGTGTTATATAATCGCAAATTTCTAAATTTAAATAAAACAACTTCTTCAAATAGAAAATAATAATGGATAAAAGCGAACAAAATTGATCGGGAGGAGGCAGCATAGACAATCAATTAAAACGACTGAAATTCCAGAAGTAATTGATACTCGATTTATATATAAAAACGCAATCAGTCAATCCAGTTATATCGTCGTGGAACACCTGAAAACTTGGTTCTAGCTATCGACTCGTAGATTTACCATTATTTTTCCTTAACCTAAAAGTAAGAAGCATGGAGGACTGGAAATTTCGATTTATTACGCTGAGCTTGTCCAAGATATCGGACAAGATTCTGTAATCATTAAGGTTATTTGGGTGAATTGGTACCCCAGTATTCGTCTAGGAGGGCTCAGTTGGTAGAGCATTGGCCGCTTCAGCCAATAAATCCTAGTTCAAATCCTGGCTTGAACTTTTTCACCCATTTAGAAATTTACAACTGCTGTGTATCCATCAATTTGTCTATCTACCATGCTATCTATATAGCTTTATCATATGTATAATTCCGTCTTTTGTGGAAAAAAGGGCGACCTTTATACCAAAATGAAGTAAAGAATCTGTGTTTTCCATATATACCCAATCAGAATGTCCAACATTAATCATATAACACATGGATTACGCCATGAATGACTTGCGGTTCTTTTGCAGTAAATGATTCATAAAATTATTTTTTTATATTTAAAAAAATGTGCTTTCCCGATAAGAAATTCGCACTTTGAATATGGTGAAACAAATGATACATAATTTAATGAAAGAGAAAGTAAGAAGAGTATGTTCAGTAGAATTTTTATGTAAAGTCTATAGATTTGATTTTGACTGATTTCATCCTATATTGTTTACTATCGCATGTGTTAAAACGAAATCATGGTGCTCCCCAATTCATTCTGGATGATTTATCTCCAACGTTTATTTGAAATTGATTAATCATTTTTTTATTCAACATTGATTACCTGATGTTGCTGTAACAGTTTACGTTATACAACACCTGTTTCTTTCTAATAGCTGCTTGCACAAGAGGACCCATTAAGAAAACTCAAGGAGTACTTCGCTGAAATACTCCACAGTCTACATTCAATCACTTTTTTCTCCTCCAGATAAAAATTCGTCTGGTTTCACAGAGATCTCTTTGTTTTTGAAGCTTCCTGCATCTTCGTGGAAACAGGCTGAACTTTTTCTCTGAACTTTTGCCCATTAGAAAGATCGATTAAGGAAGCTTAAGAAATATTTCACTGGAATGTATTACTCCACACTCTATATTCAACGAACTTTTATTCTTGAGATTAGTATTTCTTTCGATTAATGAAAATCAATATTTCTAAGGACTTGTTCAATTCTTATACAGAAATAAAAAAAAATAGCTTGAAGAATGGAAAACTTTAAAACAACTAGACTTCTATTGTAAAACTCGCGTGTTGCCTGACCATATGAAAGAATGATGTAGTTTCTTTAAGGAGAATTACATTTATTGAAGCTTTCTCTCACTTTGATAAAAATAAAATAAGCGTATTTCTGCATATAATGATAATGGTGAAAATATGTGAAAATTTATTAAAACACATAGAAAATACGTTTTTTAAATATTATTCATGAATTTATGAAACTTTTATTCTAAAATTTAAAACTAATTTTTCAAAATGTCAGTGCAATGTGAAATATGTAATGTGAATTATTTTTAAAAAAAATGAAACATTTTCCAGATTTCTTCTACACCTGACATATGGACGAGTGGTGTATCTTGTTGTAGAAAAATATTTTCAATGAGCCTTCCTTTAATTTTGATAACAAATAAAGGTATTTTCGATACTCAAAAACATATGAAATTTTATGAGTAAAACTTGCGGTTCTTTTGCAGTAAATGACTTGCGGTTCTTTTGCAGTAAATGATTCATAAAATTATTTTTTTATATTTAAAAAAATGTGCTTTCCCGATAAGAAATTCGCACTTTGAATATGGTGAAACAAATTATACATAATTTAATGAAAGAGAAAGTAAGAAGAGTAAGTTCAGTAGAATTTTTATGTAAAGTCTATAGATTTGATTTTGACTGATTTCATCCCATAATGTTTACTATCGTATGTGTTAAAACGAAATCATGGTGCTCCCCAGTTCATTCTGGATGTTTTATCTTCAACGTTTATTTGAAATTGATTAACCATTTTTTTTTTAATTCAACATTGATTGCCTGACGTTGCTGTAACAGTATACGTTACATAACACCTGTTTCTTTGTAATAGCTGCTTGCACAAGAAGACCCATTAAGAAAACTCAAGGAGTATTTCGCTGAAATACTCCACAGTCTACATTCAATCGCTTTTTCTCCTCCAGATAAAAATTCGTCTGCTCCACAGAGATCTCTTTGTTTTTGGAGCTTCGTGCATCTTTGTGGAAGCAGGCTGAACTTTTTTCAGAACTTTTGCCCATTAGAAAGATCGATTAAGAAAGCTTAAGAAATATTTCACAGGAATGTATTACTCCACACTGTAAATTCAGCGAATTTTCATTCTTGAGATTAGCATTTCTTTTGATTATTGAAAATCAATATTTCTAAGGACTTGTTCAATTCTTATACAGAAAAAAATGAAGAATAGAAAACTTTAAAACGACTAGACTTCCATTGTAAAACTCGCGTGTTGCCTGACCATATGAAAGAATGATGTAGCTTCTTAAAGGAGAATAACTTTATTGAAGCTTTCACTCACTTTGATAAAATAAAATAAGCGTATTTCTGTATATAATGATAATGGCGAAAATATGTGAAAATTTATTAAACACATAGAAAATACGTTTTTTAAATATTATATATAATTTATGAAACTTTTATTCTAAAATTTAAAACTAATTTTTAAAAATGTCAGTGTGTCAATATGTAATGTGAATTATTTTTATTTACCCATCATACGTAGTATAGGGTAAGTCTTGCAATCGTTTTGAAAATCGAAAAAAAATTTTGACGGATTTACACGTTTCAGATACTGGCGATTTCGAAAAACATATTTTTAGAAAAAAATTTTTACCGTCCGTCCGTCAGTATTTTTGTTTGTCTGTCTGTCTGTAACCGCTCTATCTCCCGAACTAATTGAGATAGAGACTTGAAATTTTGTATGTACTTAGTATGTAAGAATGGGACAAACTTTATTTAATATCAGTAACCTCGATTATCCGGAACTATTTTTTTTTGGACTCTGAAAAAATTCATTCTGATGAAACGTATATAAAAATTTTCGATATTTTTATTTTAAGGAGTGGATATAAAAGGCAATAAAATAACACAAATTTTGCATAATAAACGAAGTCGATCGACTTATTAGTTGCTGAGATATGTGTAATCCTGTTTTTCACATTCTTTGATTTTTCATGACCCTGTATTTCATTCAAATTTGAATTCAAAGATATATTTTTATTGAAGATGAGACGCTTCATCCGACGCAGTAAATTGCTAGTTAATTTGATTATTATTTTTGGAGATATAAGGATGTTTCTTTTACGCAATCCGGTATTACTTGAGTATTTTGGTGTTTTATATAATTTGCCGAAATTGGCTCATCAGCAATTCATTAATAAATCATTACTATGTATATTAAAACAATTTAAATTTGCGTTTAAATTTTATTTTGGAATTGCAGTGCATTTTATAAATATTTTACACATGTTTTATTTTCATATTTTATATTATGCATATGTATGATGGGTAAGTATTACGGTGGCCTGCAACGACTAGTTTTAAAAATGCAGCATTTTCCAGGGTTCTTCTACACTTGTTATCTGACATATGGATGAGTGATTTATCTTGTTGTAGAAAAACATTTTGAATGAGCCTTCCTTTAATTTTTATGACAAATAAAGGTATTTTCGATACTCAAAAACGTATGAAATCTTATTTCTATACATAATAAATACAATTTATCAATATTTCTTTTTAAATATTGAACTTTTGTCGTGAAATTTAGAACTAACTATGCAAGATAACGTCAACATATGATTAATAAAATGTGAATAGTTTTTAAATAAATTCATTATTCACCAAATGAGAATCCCATCTGCATTCTGGCAGACAGTTCAATAATGCAGATTTTTGAATAACAATATATTCAATAAACCTCCCTTTTAATTTGAGAGAAATAACCGTATTTACTATAGGGTAACTAAGGGTAAGATGACGTGTTGGACAAGATGCCATGTCATGTAGTTTTCTTATATGTAGGCACTGTAGGGAAACCATTCTCAGTTGTAATGAAACGGGTTACCTACATATATTTTAATTCCTGTTTGGATTATATTTTTTTATAATTTTACTAGCTGATCCGCCCAGCTTTGCCCGGGACCATAGATGTTTTCAAACAAATTTCGAAAATTTAAAATATTCATTCATACCAAAATAGAAAAAAAAATATTTTATCTTAAGAATACTTTAAATTTTCTCTGAGTGAATACACGTATGTATTTCTGTTACGAAGAGCATGTTTTGGAAGGATAAAGAAATATAATGGTTGATTTTAGCTGTTTTGAACCACAAAAATAATGCAAAAACTAAATTATTTAAAATTCCTTTTTTCAATGAGACCTACTCCATGGAAAATCTTCTGTAAAATGCAGTCGTTAAATCCCATATTTACCACCTGGTCTTATTGGCTGGCTGCTTTGTTGACGCTGATTGGTGGCGAACTGCAAATAGCCTCTAACCAGACTGTTTAATTGCTGTGGATTGATGGAAAGTTGCAATAATCCCCCTAGCCAAAAAGTTTTTTTTTTTTTTTTTTTTTTTTTTTTTTTTTTTTTTTTTTTAAATCTAAATTGAAATTAAAAATCCGGTTGCAAAGTGCACTTTCCGGTGTTAGCATCTACACATGATAAAAAATTCAGAGACCTGAGTGATATAATTCCGGCGTTATCCGCGGTCAGGCAGTCATGCAGACAGACATCTTTTATTTTACATATATAGATGTGTAGTACATTTTATTGCTATTTCATCTTAGCTTTCTAATTAAGTGTTCAAAATCTGCAATGTGACTTCTTTATTCTAGTCTCTCCATGTATATTATATTTGGCCTACATAAATCATAGTTTAAACAGCAGAGAAATAAATTTTATTTTTAAAGAGCACTGAACTCTGCGCTTTTTGCAAAGAATAAATGGCGATTAGTTCCTGCTTCATTACAACAGGGCGGGAACGACGACGTCTAGTCCGATAATTTGAGGAGAGACGACGAAAATTTTTGTTGGGGTATTCTTGCCTAAACGACTTTACATAAGACACGTTTGGCTTAGACTCTAAATAGAAAAGAAAACAAATGATAGAAATTGAAACCAGACAAATTTAAAAGAGAAATGAAACAAATTAAAGACACTGAAAAACGGTTAGTGAGTGGATGGGGAGATAAAATTAGTTATCACCCTAGCCTACAACCCGGATAAATTTGACGCTTATTTTCTGTTGTGGTAAAAGACAGGTTATTTTCTTTTATAGACAATTGCCTGGTTCTTTCTTCACTGTTTTAAATTATTCTTGGCTATAACTTAAAGTATGAACGATTTTAATCAGATTATTTAAATGAATGATTAAACCGTAGTTTTATAAATCGATTGAAAAAAATCATTGGTTAAAATAACAATTTTTCAAGTGGTTAAAATGACACAATTGATTATTAAATTTTAAGTCGAAACTATTTTGAAAGGCTATCATTATTTTGCTTTTTAAATAAGCTTTGTGTGTTTAAAGATAGAGTATCAACGATTATAAATACACAAATAAAGCATGACAAGGGAGCAAACAGCTGTTTCGAATCTACTATTGAGATTGTTCATCAGTGCAAAACTCAGTTTTGCTCAGTTTTGCTTTGTCTAGCTAGCTGAGTTTTGCACTGATGAAGAATCTCGATAGTAGATTTGAAACAGCTGTTTGCTCGCTTTTTATACTTTATTTGTTCATTTATAATCGTTGGTACTCTATCTTTAAACATTTTTGCACAAAGGCTTTATTTGCTATTTTAAAACTTTGAGTGATTTATAATTGTTAAATAATTATTAGATTTTCTCATTAGTAAAATTTTGATGTTAAATAATTACATGAATTACAGTTATTTATAATTTTAATAAATGTAAATACTGGTAGAATGTAATATTGATTTACAGAATGAGGAGTCTTTTCAACCTTCATGCTATACTTGCCAACCCCCTTTCATTAACAGCAAATTTTAAAAAGACACTGATTTGATTTATTTCAGGGAGACTAAATCGTAATTAAAAAATCAAACACGAGTAATCGTATTTTTGCCGATTATACTTTGACTGGGTGATTTAAAGGACGAATCAACAGCAGTAGAGACAGATAACTATCGTTTTCGTTATTAATTAAATAGGCATAATACACACAAAAAAGAAACATGCATAAAATGGCAAAGTTAACTGTTTTACTATAAAGACGTGGCCAGAGTGTTTAGCGCAATAAATCTTGAATAATGTGATTGGGTCAAATGCATTCAGTAAAATTGTAGGTTGCGTAAAAGTTTCTGAAAGTTCTGAAACAAATTTGCAGATTGTAGCAGATCTGAGATATTGAGGAAAAAAACAGAGAAATATATGAAAAACAACAACAAAACTAGATAACATAAAGGCTTTTTTTCACAGTGATTTTACCGTATTTAAACATGTTTTAATTTTTAAATATAGGCATACTTAAGACCATAATTTCTTTCAATGTTAAGCAGGATACAACCACTTTCTTTTCAAATATTAATTTTTCATTTTCTTTTAAATTAAACTGATAACTTTTGTTGCATTCATATTTTTTGTAATTCCCTAATATTAATTAATTTAACAGCTTTAGCATGCGTAAAATATTAAAGAAACTTTTATTCGTCCTATTATGGTTCACGCTGCTTCACAAAAATTTTTGTTTACATTGAAACTTCAAAAGGCATCTTACCCTTAAATAGTTGGACATCTTATACGAATATTGTAGTAAGATGCTGAAATGAGGGTGTTTGCAAAAATGAAAAATTTACAATGTTTTCCATTATATCTGTAAAGTGAATGTTAGACCATTATGCATCTATAATATTATTAAAAGATACATACAAATATAAACTTTAACACACACACACACACAAAAAAAAAAATAACCTTTTCAGATACATTTTTTTTCTGTTTTAAGAACAAAATTACTTTTTAATAACGTTTATTGCAGCTATCAAAATAAACTTAATGAAGTTTAAAGATTGTCTCATTGTCTAAAGTCTAGCAGATGTACATATTTTGTGAACTATTCAATTCATATTTATATGATTATAGGCTAAGGAAGAGTTTTTGAAGACATTTGGAAAATGTCATATTACAACAAAGTTTAAGAGAGTATTACACCTTTTTAATGTTTTTTTTAACGTTTTATCCCACACGATTGGTTCAGAAACATATGTATAAAATAAAGAAATCGTCAATGGTGCAAAGAGAATTAAACAAACTTTTATTATTATTATTATTATTACTAAATCTCAAAACCTAAATGAAGTCATAATACGAAAAGCATATATTATCATTTCTATATGTAGAAAGTAACTGAGCGATTGTTAAAACAAAATAATACTGTATAAAAAGATATGTACTATTAATAGTAGACCGACCCGAAAGGGTTAAAACAACAACAAAAAAAGTAAATAGCTACTCTTCACCCAATTTATCTTACTCGTAAACGTGTTAAATCTGATTTATTTATAAAATAAGGACATTTTTTACAAAATTTTATATTTATAATTTAATTCTTATTGAAAATTTAAAAGCATTTCTACAAAATAACAATAAAATGTAACGAATACAATGTAAGCAATTTTCGCAAAAATTATGTAACATTATTTTTACATTTGCGATTAAATAATATGATTATTCATGTCATTATAAATAATACACCCTAATGAATAACACATATACATGTCACATTACTTATTTCCTATTACAACAAGTAAAGATGCAAAATTTAAATTCATGCATAAACTTTGCAAAATCCAATGCATTTACATAAAGAGTAAATTTGAGCTGCATTCATAGCTATTAATGACAAAAGCATTAGTTGGTCTAATCCTGTTTCAGAGCTCATAAAGATATTTCTTTATTTAACTTTTAATAAAATTACACTGTTCAGTAAAAATCCTAGACCTTAGATTAAATTTACATTTAAATCTTCTTTAAATGTCTGATTTTTCGCTTTTATTTGATTTAATAGAAGCAAGGACATTCAATAAATGGGAAATTTTATACGTTTTACATATGGACTCCTGAACAACAGTTACATTTAATTAAGACAGATTAAATTTTTAAACGTATTGAATATCTCGAGATGCAAACAAATGCTCGAGATACTTTATATTAATAAAGATTTCTAATATAACAATAGATTAAACGCTTTAGTTTTAAAACTATTAAGTTTATTAATATTTCCAAAAATGTTTTTTGATGTAGGAAAGTTTTCTGTAATAGTTAGCTTTCTTGAATTGGAAATTCAAATAATTATGGCAATACGGAAATTTGTTAAACTTGTAGTACCGCACAATAAGCATTCGTTCTTTGTTGCCTGATTTTACTTAACCTTAAATGTATGAAATTTTCTTTGAGAATTGCGATTTGTATGCACATAATAAGGATACAAGAAATTTTAAAATTAGATTTAAGGATAGAATTTTTTTTTTCATTGACTACCATTATACATTGACAATTATTTATATTAATAATATCAAATGGTGATAGTATACAGGGTGTCCCAAAAGGTCGTTTACAAACTTAACATGCTGGTCTGTCATATCATGATGAACAATATTAAATAGGAAACTAAGGGTCCCAAACGTCTTCCAAAGGAGATATGCGCCATCAAAGTTTGGGGTCCAAAAATTCAAATGATTATAAAAAACAGAAAAATTGGTCGATTCGTTTGCGGTTTTCACTAAAACTATTCTTTATGTCAGTATTTTCTTGAAAATAAATTATAAATTTCAAAAAATGTCGATAGAGGGCGCTTTAGACTTTGGAGTAACTATAAACTAGTTTTTACCATTATTTTTTGCATCTAATTAAATTTTTTTAGAAGCTTAGCTATAAACTTAAATTTTGATCTCAAAATCTAAATCGTTGGAAGTGGTTAAGTAGCTCAAATTGAGTTGCGGGGGGAGGTTCAAATTTCAAATGATTATAAAAAACGGAAAAATTGGTCAATTGATTTGCGATTTTCACTGAAATTATTCTTTATGTCAGTATTATCTTGAAAACAATTTATAAAGATAAAATTCAAAAAATGCCGATAGAGGGCGCTTTAGTTTTTGGAGTAACGTACAACTATTTTTTCCGTTATTTCTTGCATCTCATAAAATTTTTTTAGAAGCTTAGAGATAAACTTAAATTTTGAGATAAAAATCTGAATCGTTGGGAGTGGTTAAGTAACGCAAACTGAACTGTGTTCAATGGGTTCAATCTAATAAAATGCTTGTAAAAGTTCAAACTTAAATTTTGTGCTCAAAATCTGCATCGTTGTGAGTAATTAAGCGGCCAAACATTGAACTGCGTTCGAGGGGTGAGGAAGGTAACATTTCAACTCCTGAACACAGTTCAGTTTGCGCTTCTTAACCCCTTCTATTGATTTAGATTTTGAGCACAAAATTTAAGTCTAAACTTTTGCAAGAATTTAATTGGATTAAAAAAAAACGGTTAAAAATAATTGTTGGTTATTTTAAAGTTTAAGGCGCCCTCTAACGGTTTTTTTTTAATTTATCTTTAAAATTTATTTTCAAGGAAATATTGACATAAAAAATAATTTTAGCGAAAACCGACCAATTTTTCCGTTTTTTATAATCATTTGAAATTTGAACCTCTCCACCCCCATTGAACAAAGTTCAGTTTGCGCTACTTTACCACTCCCAACGATTCAGATTTTCATCTCAAAATTTAAGTTTATGTCTAAGCTTCTAAAAAAAATTTATGAGATGCAAAAAATAACGAAAAAAAATAATTGTACGTTACTTCAAAGTCTAAAGCGCCCTCTATCGGCATTTTTTAAATTTTATCTTTATAAATTATTTTCAAGATCATACTGACATAAAGAATAATTTTAGTGAAAATCGCAAATCAATTGACCAATTTTTCCGTTTTTTATAGTCATTTGAAATTTGAACCTCCCCCCGCAATTCAGTTTGAGCTACTTAACCACTTCCAACGATTTAGATTTTGAGCTCAAAATTTAAGTTTATATCTAAGCTTCTAAAAAAGTTTAATGAGATGCAAAAAATAATAGTAAAAACTAGTTTATCGTTACTCCAAAGTCTAAAGCGCCCTCTGTCGACATTTTTTTGAAATTTGTCTTTATAATTTATTTCAAGAAAATACTGACATAAAGAATAGTTTTAGTGAAAACCGCAAACGAATCGACCAATTTTTCTGTTTTTTATAATCATTTGAATTTTTGGACCCTAAACTTTAATGGCGCATATCTCCTTTGGAAGACGTTTGGGACCCTTAGTTTCCTATTTAATATTGTTCATCATGATATGACAGACCAGCATGTTAAGTTTGTAAACGACCTTTTGGGACACCCTGTATATCTATTTATTTATAATTATGACTTCATTTATAATTCGGAATTTTGAAGTAATATTAATAATAAAAGAAGTTTACTTCATTATTGCTGCCAATTCATATAAAGTCATTATGTCGAAATAAAACGCAATTTCTCGCAGTTTTTTTTCTTATTTAGGGTAGAGGTGGTATTTTATTAAATAACATTTTATTTATCAGGAAATTATTCAATACCGTGCTTTTAGTTGAAAACTAACTTTTTTTCTGTAATAATGAAAGCTTTATCAATAGTTTACACCCACAAGTTACTATTTTAGGTTTTAGATAATTTTTGTCTGTTAAAACGTAAATGAGACGTATAAAGTCCTAATGTTAGAGTACGTTTTACAGATGCAAATTCATCAAAAATATTTATTTAACCATTCACTGCTGCAACAAAAATTGTCACATAACAGTTGTGAACCATCTGTGAGACAGCTCGATCAAAAAATGATTGAAAGTTGTGATTAAAGCAGGGAATATTGCTTCTGTACGAAACATTGTATGCAGGATTAATTCTAATCAAGTTCAATCTATTCAAATATTTCTAACGATGTTACTTGGGAACTGCAAGAAGTGTAAGTCACCGATTTTGACGAAAGTAGTATCGTTGGAAAGATCTCATCGAGAGCAGTAAAAATCTCAATGGAACTACCCGTCGCAAATGAACCGTTTTCGAGATATCGTCAATTTTTGTCATGTAATTAGTGCATACTTAATGAGGGACCACAAAAAATTTTAATCTCGATTTTAACGAAAGTGGTATCTTTAAAAAGATATCATCATGAGGGAGAAAAAACTCAATAGAACTACCAGCCGGAAATGAGTCGTTTTCGAGATATCCAATAATTTATGTCACGTAGCTAGTGCATACTGTTCTAGTGCACACTTAATCAGGGATTGCAAAAAATTGTTTTCCCAAATTTCATGAAAATGGCGTTGTTGTAAAGATATCATTGTGAGAAGCAAAAAACTCAATGGAACTAACCATCTGAAATGAGCCGTTTCCGAAATATCCAACGATTTATATCACTTAATGTAATTTCCCAGCAGTGTGCATTAGCAATGTGACATAAATTGTCGGATATCTCGAAAACATCTCATTTCCGATGAGTGATTCCTTTGAGTTTTTTAATCCTCACGATGATATCTTTTCAACGATACCACTTTCGTTAAAATCGAGAATAAAATTTTTTGCGGTCCCCCATTAATTGTGCACTAGCTACGTGATATAAATTGTCGGATATCTCGAAAACGGATCATTTGCGACGGGTAGTTCCATTGAGTTTTTTACTGCTCTCAATGAGATCTTTACAACAATACCACTTTAGTCAAAATCGGTGACTTACACTTCTTGCAGTTCCCTAGTTAGTAGTTCTCTAAACGGGTGTTCCATCAATCAGAGATTAACTCAATATATGTTTTTTATGCACGAAATTTTTTTGTATAGTTTTAATTTTAATGCAATTTCACCCATCTGAACATTTTTTGTTCAAAATCTTTTTTTGTTAATTAAAAATACAAATTAATTGAAGCAAGTTTAAAATAACACCGACATTATAAATTTTGTTCGGTGCGAGTCCGCATTAGTGGGAATTTTGCGTGTAAAAAAGTACTTACAATATATTTTTTATAGTACTAAAAATAATACTTATTATGTATAACACTAGTTGTAAAAAAAATTCATGATAAAGATATTAGACTTAAAAAAATTAAATCGTGCAATGTTTCTAATATTTCTATTTAAAAGAGCTTTATTAAGCAAAAAGAAATCAATCCAGGTTCTAATATTCTGTGATTTAAGGCAAATCCTGAAATATACTCTTTTTAACTGGTTATTTATACATGTATTTAAAATAATAAAGAAACAGGTCTTAAAAAATGGCATAAGAAAAGCTGTGCATTTTAAGACCCGTGATTATGGGATTTTAATTCGCAAAATTTTTATATCATTAAAATTTTCAAAAAGCACTCCATTTATAAATTGAAATAACTCAAATTGTGTTTATTTTAATGTAATCAAATATTTTAATTTCACAAACATTTGGTAGCATATTGCCGAATCCAATTAAGATATGATGTTGCTAACGTTCTCCTTCCCTCTTTTTTCTACACTTTTATTAAAAAAAAAAAAATAACATTTTCAATCACGAGGATTACATATATGAAATCACAATAGAGATAAACAAAGTTTTTTTATTGACCTTTTTCTACTGCGAAAGTAGAAAATGTTGATTTTAATGAATAAAAGGTACGAAAGCTTTTAAAACATCAGTTTAAAAATCATGCAAACAAAAATTGCGGGCATTAGAAACATCGTATCTTAATTGGATTTGGCATTTAAGCTACCAAGTGTTTGTGAAATTAAATTATTTTATTGCATGAAAATAAACACAATTTAAGTTATTTCCATCTGTATGAAGTTTTTCTGAATTTTCATCATATAGAAATTTTGCGAATTCAAATCCCATAATCACGTGTTTGTTATCGCTGTCTTAAAATGCACAGCTTTTCTTATGCCATTTTTTTTGTTTTAAAGATATATATATATATATATATATATATATATATATATATATAATTATTTATTTTGATGACTTTAAACACACGTTTAAAAACGGTATATTTAAGGATTATGCCGTAAATCATAAGTTGTCAGTACAACAAAGCGTAATTAAACAAATTAACTGCTTTACACATAATTTGAATACAATATATGAAAAATACCATATATCATGAAAGAGTTGTTAAATCTTTTAGATTTTTAAATCACAAGATTTTGAAAAATTGACCTTTTATAAATAAAAATTTGAATAAACAATTTTATTTAACTTGAGAGAGCTTTAACAAAAAATTAAAATCAAATATTATTGACATGTTTCGATTCCAATCTAATAAAAAACATAATCATAATAAAATCAATATTTATTATTATTATTGTTCTTAATAGATTCGAATTGAAACATGTCAATAATATTTGTTTTTAATATTTTTGGTTACACCTCTTTCAAGTTAAAATTTTTTTATTTATTCAAATGTTTCAAATATCGTATAGTTACATGTGTCACAAAAAAGTATTCAAAGTATACCTCTAGAAGCATATACTTCTAGAAATATTTTTATCGCATTTACAAAAGACACAGAAGTTGTAAAATGAACAATGTGAATTTAAATGGGAATTTTTTTTAAGAAAACTTGTTAAAGGTTGAAAAATTCTTCGTAATTTGTTGCTCAAGATCGAATGAATCATTAAACAGCAATTATTTAACATTCCTGTATTAAGATTTTATGCTAAACAAAATTGTCAAATTTATTGTTATCAGATGCCTTCACAATGACTTTAATTTGTGAAAAATACAAATTAGTTGAATTTTTGTTTGGAAATTTGCACTTTCTGCGTCACTTTAACCCTTTTGTAACAAGACATTTTCCAAGCGTCTTTAACTGTATTTTGATTAGGTAATTTTAGTTTCATTATCCCAAAAGTTATTTTTTCTATAAATTAAAACGAAATTTGGGGATGAAAGTAAAGAGGAGGGGAATTGTATTTTTTCGATCATATATTTTTAATTGTTTCTGATGAAAGATAGAGGGACAGTTTCATGTTAAAAATCCTTTCTTTTTATTCGTCCTGTTCAAAAATTAAAAAAAATATATTTACGGTTACAAAATTTCAGGTATACTAATGTACATGAGGGGTTAAAAAAAAAATCTATGCTAAAAATGATGGTCATTATAGGTCTATGCAATAATAGTTATCCCTAACGTTCGGTAAATAGATTTTTCTCGGAAATTTTAAGGGAGAAAATAAAATACAAAACTTGCAGTCTGCAAGAAAAATTCCTATTTAATATTAGATTATGCACTTTATTTGTTTTAAATCCCAATAAAAAGTATTATTCAAAATATTTTTAGACTCGTTACATTTCTAGTAACACAAATAAAGCAACTAAAACACTTAAAATTTCAGATTGTCATTTCCCTGGCATGTCACGCTGTGATATCTGCAAAGTAAAGGTCCTTATGCGATTCTGTAAAACAATGTTTTTTTCTAGTTTTTTAAATTTATGTTTAATATTTTTACCTTATAAAAGACATACATGAGGAAGATAAGAAATTCTCTATTTTATAAAAAAAATTTCATAATTAAAATAAAAACTCACAAAAAATGTCACGAAAACTAAATGTCATTTTCCTGGCATGTTTTTTAAGTCTTTTTCAGGCATAAAGGGGCGCTGCATCGTAATTCAATATATTTCTGGCGTATTTTAATTTACATGTAGTAAAATCATAGCTACCATCAAGCTCTTTCATATATTTCTTTGAAGATAATGTGTTTAAATTTTACAGAAATTCAGCAGACTTTTATTCTGTCATTTAACTGAGCTCCACAAATTAACCAATGAAACTGAACATTACATTGATTTTTAATGGAATAAAAATTTACTGGAGATATGTACTAAAACATGTTCATTAAGCAAAATTAAAAAATTAGAACTAAAAAGAAAAAAAAAATAATTAAATTGTCATTATCGTAGCATATATATGCTAATAAATGTATTATATAATTACATAAAAATTAACTTATTATTTAAGGTTTTCAAAATTTAACAATTTCACATGGAAAGTCCTTTATTCTCGATTTGAAAAAAAATTTAATTCTTGAAGTTTTGAATTGTTTACAAGGGATATTTTAAATATCTTTGATAATTAAAATCTTACACACCCTTAATTACTGTTCCAACAACTCCTCACACCTCTCAACTTAAAGCAATTGAAGGTTCCGAATCTGTCTCAAGTGAAATTGAAAGTATTTAATAAACAGGCATTCAAGACCAGAAATTTGAATTTCAAAATACAACAGCGGATCATGGAATTAATGAATCCCACGAATTGCACAGACGTCGCATGATGACACTACTCGGTTCAGACCTAAAGTCATTCTCATTATCACGTCCGATTTTGTCCACTGTGACTTTAAATGTCTATGAAGCAGTGATGGAAAGCCTCGCATAATCTATTTTTTCGATGCACGCAAATTAATTATAACACAATTGAACAATGAAACTGAATAATTTTAAAGACCAACATAATAATGTATGTACATTTATAATCCAATAAAATAAGCCCTTTTGGGGTCAGCTTGCTATAAGAAATGCTAAGGAGATGAAATTTGGCACAGCTGTTCCTTTATAGCTACTGATGATTAGGTAAAAATTTCCCCATCGACAGGATGTGAGCGGGGAGAGGAAGGGGCATTAGAGGAAGGGGCAAAAAAAGTCCTCTCCTCTTTTTGTAAGTTTTTGAAAGTATCTCAAACATTATGGGTTTTTATATAAAAAAAATACTCCAGCTTAAATTAAAGAGCATGAAATTCTCTACAAATGACATGCATACGCGGTGGAACCTCGGTTATCCATCATTCACGGAACCGGATCCTTGGCCTTTTTCGTCCAATCATATATTAGGATAGTTTGCCATAATAAATGCCACAGAGATGAAATTTGGAACATTTGTTCATTTATGGCTATTAATGACTCTGTAAAAAGTCCTCATGAATAGTAATTGATCGGGGAGGGGGGGATCAATAAGTCCCCTCCCCTCTTTTTAGATTTTTGAAAATACCTCAGAAACTATGTGTTTTTATAAAAAAAAATACTCCAACATATATTAAAGAACATAAAATTCACTAAAAATGACATTTATACGCAGTGCAACCTCGGTTACTCGTCAGTCACGGGACAGATTTTCCGAAAAAAATCGTTTTTTTAAAATTTATTTACTAAATGTCTATTGAAATTTATATTTTATATTTTAACTAAAAATGAAAACATAAATCAGTTTAAGGGAGATTATCAAGTTGAGCAGCCGTAAAATGACAAAAGATTTGTAGTTTCAAAACAAATTATGACGAAGGTGGCATACGTAAGACGAAGAAAGCAGTCCAGTACAACTTCTTTAAACCATATCAACAGACTATTGATTTTCAAAACTGTGATATTATAGTGGATGGTGGTTTCCTCCTTCACAAAAATCCCATGGTCAAGAGGTTCCACTTTTAATTCAATTTTTGAAGGCTACACCAAATTCTTTTTCACACATTATAAAGGAAAAAGTTGTACAGTGGTTATTGAAGGCTACTTCGACGCTATCAACAGAATGAAGTCAGAACAAAACCGAAGATGTGCATTGAAAATGGTCTAAGGATATTAATTTCAACAAAAACACAGAGATTACCGCTAAGCAACAAAAGTTCCCTTCAAATGAAAAGAAGAAATTAAGATTAATTGCTATGCTTTCATCCAAATTGAAAGACAATGGAATATCTTTTCGGGTAAGTACTGGTGATGTAGATACTCTAACCGTAACAACAGCCATTGAAAAATCATCTTCCAGTGACAGAGTGGCAGTTGTTGGTGAAAATGTTGATCTTCCCTTTCTTCTCGTCCTCCTAGTCGCTCTTACTTCGCTCGAACGAGAAATTGTTTTTTCTTTCCAAGACGCGGAAAAACTGAAAGGAAGGTTTTTTCCACATAATAGATAGTTCAAGAAACAAGACTGAAAGACATCATTCTAGCATGCATTCACTGGATGTGATACGATATCTGCCATTTTCAAAAAAAGGAAAAATCAAGTTTTTTAAACTGTTTCAGCAATGTGAAGATATGCATAAAATTGCTAATGCGTTTAATAGTAGGGATGCTGTTGATGAAGCAGGAAACCGACTTTTTTGATATTGTATGGAGCACCCTCTGCAGCTTCATCTCTTAATACTTTCCAATACCACTCCTTTGCAAAATCTGTATCTAATATCAGACCTGAAATTTCATCCCTTCCGCCAACAGAAGGAGTGGCTAGACAGCATTCTTTTCGAGTGTATCATCAAGGTGGTCTTGTTTTTAACCTCACATTTTTTTCACTCTTTTATATATATATATATATATATAAATATATATATATATATTACATATTCTTTTTTATATTGCTCGGTGTATTTCTTTTCATACAATGGTAAAGTTTAATTTTACTTTCTCTCTTTGCAGCTGTTGCTTATTACCCAGTTTTGATATATTGAAAGCATTTTAAACATTTTAAACAAATTTCAATAAATACAAAATCGGAAAGGCGTTGCACTCTTTATTCCTTTAAAAGAATCGAAACATTTTAAACATTTTACCAAAATTTGAATATATATCTGTGACATAAAGCAATATAGAATTCTTTTCTTTATAATTTTCTTTTTCGAAAAGTCTGTTCTAAATGAAATATTTTGCTTTTACAGATACATATATTTTAATAATATGTATAATGTATTATTTAGAAAATTTCAAGTAAAGTTATATTTCAGCATCACACAGAAATTCAATTTTTACAGTATGCATTACCCCTTATATTAATGTCAATAAAAGTATGATTTATTTTTTCTATTGAAAACAAATATTGAACAAAAATAAAAATTTCTCATTTATTTTCAACAAAACATTTTGTAAATGCACTTAAAACATTTCATTTAGATTTTAGTCAGATATAAATACGAAAATATTTTTATCATTTTTAATATCTATATATTTAAAATGGTAAGCAATTCCTTTCGACAATCCGTGAGAGCAAACTACTGCATCAAATCACACCATTCTTTTTTTAAAACGAAAGGTATTTGGCCACAGATTTGTTATCGTACATTTTTTGTTCAAAAATTTTATTAATTATCCACAATTTTCAATTAAAATTTCACGTATGCGCATGCGTAGTACATAAGTACAAGTCCGCCTTTGGAGTGACACACTGCACATGCGTAGAGATCCTCGCTCAGTTGAACTGTCACTTCACAGCAAGAAGTTTCGTTTTAAATGCGTCTGCATCTCAAATATAATTTATTCGAATAATATATTATTCGATCTTATTGTAAACAAGCTCTTTTTTTATTACAAAGTTATTATTTGTCTCTTTTAGTGTTATTAACAATTCAAAAATATGGTTTATTTCGGAAGGTGTCGTACTACACATAGAGGATAAATTGAATGATCTGAAGTTAAAAGTTACGACTGGTAATCCTTCTTATAAATTGCCGTTACACACGAAGATTGGAAATGTTAGCATTTTAAGTTGTAGCTGATATCAATACATCAAAAAAAGTTATCATAAACATTAAAACACAAAACAGTTTCTGTAAACAGTTTCTGTAAAATCAAAATCCCAGACAATTTTTGCACATGCGTCAACTGATTCTAGAACTTCTCCATTATAGAAGGAAACTCACTGTGTTCCTGATGGCGTAGTGGGGTAACGCAGCTGTATTAAGCGTGGAGTATTTGTAGAAGATGCAGTTTCGAATCCAAAGCCGGCAAAATGATTTGTGTAGAATTTTTGTCGATATTTCATTTCAATAGTAACATATTTTATTAGTAAGAAAAGTATTAGGATTTTTATTATTATTATTATTTGAATGCTTTATAATTGAACAAAATTTAACGATTTTGAAGTTAAAAGTTACGATCGGTAATCCTTCTTATAAATTGCCGTTACACACGAAGATTGGAAATGTTAGCATTTTAAGTTGTAGCTGATATCAATACATCAATAAAAAGTTATCATAAACATTAAAACACAAAACAGTTTCTGTAAACAGTTTCTGTAAAATCAAAATCCCAGACAATTTTTGCGCATGCGTCAACTGATTCTAGAACTTCTCCATTATAGAAGGAAACTCACTGTGTTCCTGATGGCGTAGTAGGGTAACGCAGCTGTATTAAGCGTGGAGTATTTGTAGAAGATGCAGGTTCGAATCCAAAGCCGGCAAAATGATTTGTGTAGAATTTTTGTCGATATTTCATTTCAATAGTAACATATTTTATTAGTAAGAAAAGTATTAGAATTTTTATTATTATTATTATTTGAATGCTTTATAATTGAACAAAATTTAACATTGAACAATATCTTGAAAAAATAATTATTTTATATTTAAAATACGGAATTCTACATGCAATTATCAATTACATAAATTTAACTGATCAACAATTTTCGCTACTTTTTTTCTTCTATTATCAAGAATATAAATGTCTGTAAAAAAGAAAGGTTGTCATTCATTAAAAAAAAGGAAATAAATAAAAATATTAGTATAACAGCTATAAAATATAAAATAAAACATTGATACCCATGATTTAATGTTCGAAAAGATGTATAAAAATGTATAAGAAAATTCAAGTAATAAAAAAATTATATTATAAATAATTAACTGCATCAAATTTCAAATTTAGGATTTTAGAGAATGAGACAGATAAAAATAAAAGTCATGGCAGTTTTGAATGGTCAGCGGTAAATATTGTTATTTGAGAGGGGGGGGGGCAAAAAGAAAATAGGCTGTAGTAAGCAAAAATAAATACCTTACACATTATTTTTAGTTAAATTTCTGATAAAATACAAACATAATTAGTTGTAATCTATAAACTTAAAACTATTTTACGTCATCGAATAGATTAGACCATCTATCGTCTTAAAAAAAATAGTTATCACTTATGTAATATAGTAATTCATCACAATTTGAATAGACAAATTTAAAGGCAACTAATTAAAAATTCACGAATTTTTCTGATGAAGCATTCAAGATATTTACCGTCAAATCTTGACGGGCATTATCTAGTTAATAACAAAAATATTTACTATTTTAGTTTTAAAAAAATGTTTTTAGCAATATATATGAAATGATAATTCAGCCCAATTTTCATCATATAAGAACATGCAATGAATATAATATAAAACAATAATAATAATTTTTAAAAAATCATTTGTCACATACACTTTTACCAGCACTTTCTAATTACACTTTAAATTCATGGATACCTTTAACCAATAGATAGTTTATAAATCGTTAGTTTTGAAGTGTAGTGAAAATTTAAAATATTTTTCAAATGTTGTTTTTAATAATATGAAAATCCATTTAAAGCCTAATAGTTCAATTGTTCATCATTCGAAATATGGTAAATTGTTGTCAATGCAATGCAATGTTCCAGACACGATCGATACATTTTAAATGGTAAGATTATTCTAGCCATTATATACGCTGTATTGTTTCTGTTTCAAACATATTCTTCACAACTCATGTAAAGAGTTAGGAAAATTAACATTTACTATCTCTCTGTCCCAAAAATTATATTTAAAAAACTTTCTCATTTTTTTACAAAAAAACCAATATATATATATTTATATGTATAATAAAAAACACTTATGGATTTATTTACGTGGTTCTATTACCTTTTTTAGAGGAATGTATTTCAAAATATCGTAATATAGTAAGTTTTAGACATGTAAGAATGGAAATTTTATTACTTTACTTACTGGAAGAATAGAGAAAATACTGGACCTAGACGTTTAATAAAAATAAAGATAATTTTTTTCACAATTTTTTAACGTAATTCTTGCAGAATATTTCCACGACTCTCACTTTGAAAAGATTTCGTGATTTCGTATGTATTTGTGCACAGATTTTTTTTCATTTTTTTAGCCATTATTGCCGAATCACTTCAAACATAATGCATTACAAACACCATAACTGTTTTCCCAATCATAATTTTCAAACAAATATTTGTTACAAATCTAAAAAGTAACTTACAAAATGGGAATATTGGACTAATAATTTAAGACCAATCAAACTAATCAACTATGAAATACTATCAATGATTAAATAATGGGTCAAATTTCTTCGGAAAAAATATGGAAAAAACATCTTAATATCTTCTTAAATTTACAGCTAAGTTAATAATAAATAAATATTACTTTACATTACATCTGTCATTACAAGTTCTATTGTATTAATTTTGACCTAGTTTCATCATTAATTTTTAATCCAGAAACCACTATCGCTAAATTATGTCCACATTATTACTCTTAATCCTGACCATATGCTGAGTAATCATACATTGTTGGTTTCTTTTATTTTAAGATGATATGTTTTATTATTTTGTTTACAAAATTTGTAACAGTTGACCTTTTATATATTTTGCTAATGCCAAATATTTTACTAACTTTTACAAATGTTATGTAATATTTTTTGCATAAAAATAAGGATTCCTCATGCCAACCTTCAGGAATTACTTGTCAATAGATCACATATATTAACCGCTCAATTGGTTGTTCTCGATGATGTGAAGAATGCTCCGTTCTGCTATAAAATTTTGGAGCTTTTGCTTTCTTCATTAATATGCATTAGTAGAGAAATACATATACTTAGTTCATTTATAAGTATCACAGCTTGTAAATAAAAATATGGCGCATACAATATCGCTGATTAAGTACACCTAACTCTAAATTCTAGTTTACTATTGTTTCTTCTAACAGAAGATACTTTAATTTCAATTATTTTGCTTTCATAAAAGATGAAATCGTCTTAAAATTTCAACTTAAGAGAGTACATAAATAAGCTATATATGAAAAGAAAGCATTTTTTTCCAAATAAAAATGAAGAAACGAACAACAGCAGATTAATTCCAACTTAATCTAATCATTCTAGCTTTATAAAAAGTTAGAATAATAAGAATAATATAATATAATAATAATAAGATGAAGAATATAAAGATAAAAAATCCAATCTCCCCATTTTTTAAAAGTTATTAATTTGAAAAAAAAAAACTGTTGTAAGAAATAGTTGTTTTTAAGATTTTAAACAATTTTTTTTTATTCAAAATAAAATTTGTATTTAAGAATGTAGCAATCTTTTATTATATTTAATTATTCAGATTTGTGATAATACATGAAAAATGTAAAAGTTACACTTGAATAAAAAGAATTTTTTAATACACAGGAAAACAAAAATAAAATAAGAATTAAGGCTAAATATTTCGAGAATATTGAGAACAATGCTTTTCTAATGAAATATTAAATAATTCAAATGTATGATAATATGAAAATAAATCATAACTAATTAGAATAAATTTAATATAAATCATTTTATCAATTTTATCTTTACTTCTTAATGTATTTGCCTTAAAAAAGGTTTAATGTACTTTTATATGTTTTTACTTATTCCGGCCCTTGTATTAATACTTTTTTAAACTAGGGAATTTCTTTTCATTTTAAACGAAGCTTTGCTAATATAGTTTTATCAACAAGCAATATTTTTTAATGAAAATGAATAAATTATGAGTAATTCATTTTTGTAAACAAAAAAAAATTATTCAAGTAACTGAATTTAATTATTTATATTTTTTTATAATAAATTTTTGCGGTTAAAAAAAAAAATTAAAGAGTTTTATCATTCTTATTAAAAACATGTTTAATATTTACTTTATTTTGCACATTTATTTATCATAAACAGTATTAGCGAAAACATAGATTAATGTAAATGTATACGTCTTCTGTAAAAGGAATTAAGGTACCCTGAGGTAATAATGCCACGTTAAGGTTCTACCAATTTTCACGGCTCAGTTTTAGTTTATATTTTTCAAACAAATATATGATTTGATACAGCAACTCATTGACTATCTATATGAAAAAAATAATTTAACAGATTTGTATTCATAAAATGTAATGGAATGATTTCTTGACCAATGCTATTTGGCGTTATTACCCTCCTATATGGGTAATAACGCCATGCAAACAAAACTATGAAAAAAGATGGAATAATTCCATGTTCTAATTTTGCCCAATTTTAAAAATACAAACTCTACAAACTTAGAAATTGACAAATTGCATTCTAAGCTATTGAAAATGTTCAATTTTTTGTGAAAATATAAGAAAAATAAAGGTGTGGTGTGTGGGGGGGGAGGATGAGGCAAAATAATATCAGACAGTGAGCTTCTTTTTGCTTAAAAAGGACTGCTTAAATAGAATTATTAGAAGCATTGCACAGTTTTAACTGTGTTTATTTGAATCAGTATTTAGGATGTAGCTCGGCCATTGTAGGAAATCAGCCGGGGTATTAATGCCAAGGATTGGCGTTATTACCCCGTTATAGTTATTGCGCTGTACATTTTAAATTACAAATTATCTCGAGAAGATATCCAAAATCTTCAACAACATTTTCAAAGTCCATGAAATGTACTACAAATTTATGTAATTAACAAAGTATTTCCGGATAAAAAAATAGTCTTCACATCACAAAACGTATCTCGCAAATTTTAGATCAAGCGTTAATTTTAGTTGCTTGTAAAAACAATAAGACCTAAAAATGAAACAAATTAACGTGAAGATGTCTTTTGCGATTAATATGACTCAAAACCCTTCTGCGCAGAGCACATGGGTGTCATTTACCAGATTATTTCATAATTATGCAAAATATTAGCACTTGGCTTTATTACCCCGCCATCTTAAGGTGGTCTGGTGTAATAACTACACCAGACCACCTTACATGTAAAAGTATTATTTTTATGAATTAATTTATTATTTTGTTTATACACATTCTGCGCAATGATTACAAAACTATACTTAACTTTACATATAAAATCTCCACGCATACCTCCTGATTAGGATGTGCAATGCAAGAATAGAAAAATAATAATTGCAGGGATGCAAGCGCTACACCAAAAAGGGTGATTCTAACCACTGAAATTTAATACTATTATTTGTTTTATTAAATGTGAGAAATATTTTCATTAACTCTGGCAAGAAATACTTAAAAATGTATTGGTACTAATCGGACATTTCTTGTGCAGCGCTTGCATCCTTGTAATTGGAAATATAAATAAATATCCATAGACAGTACTTAATAAATCTACGATAAAAAAATACCGCAAAGTATAGTGAAAATTGCGCAATTATGTTATTCAATTTTTTCTCCTTATCATTTAAAAAGTGAAGCTCGAAAATGATTATTACAAATGCTTCAATGAAAAAGCTCTGATGGAAATATTTTTATTACTTCACAGGTTCGAATTAAAATGTACGCAAAAACTAAGTATATTATTAAAATATCACGAAACACTCGCATGAGCTTTAAACATATGCATCGTAAAATAAAAAATTAATTTATCTTAAGTTGGTACATTTTAATTTTGTACTAAGAACATTGTTCGTTTTACAATCTTAATTTCGTTAATGTAAAAAGGAAAAGTGTCAGGAGTGAAAAAAAGGGGAAGATTAAGTAATTAACTTTACAACATTTTTTAAAAACATTTAATTAAAGTTTTGCAATATCCTTTAATTTATCATTCTAACATTTTTTTTTCATTAAAAATTCGCAGTAAAGACCTATTAAAATTTAATAACATATTTTTTTTTGTTATTTTATGCAATTATTGAAATTGAAGCTATCGGAATATTTTATAATGTTTCAATGGATTAGGCAAAAACATTTTTAAAGAGCTTTTATTTTAATTTATTTAGTTGAAACTATAGCAACAATTCTGTATGTTGCATTGTATGAAAAAAAAAAGATTTTAGCCTGGATAGAAAAGTATTTGATTTTAATTCCTCAATTAAAAGAATCAAAGGTTTAACAGTATATGCTATGATTTTCCAAAGGAACATTTTTATTTAAATTTAGACATACACACATATAATTTTTACTCGTATTATGGCATACGATAAAATAATAATTGTGAAAAGTATTGGCATGAAGATTTATATTTGATAACTTTACACATGTTTTTATCTTATACAATTCATACAACCTTATACAACATTAATGTCATTCATATGTTAAATCCATCTTTGAATTCAAATATTATGCGACGGAAAAACATGGTTAGACAATTTAAAGGATTAAATGTGAATGTAGAACTTTTTATTAAAAGGAAATTTTATAAAAGTCAAATAAAGGTCTAAATCTAACTAAATTTCTATATAAGAGATAATAATATTTGCACCACAATAAAACCTTATTACACACTGCTAGCAACAATGTTTTCGGCTAAATATAGTTAAAAATCTCTAAGTTGAAAGCAAAACAACATACTTTCTACAAGTAAATCACTTAAATACTTTTAGTGTTAAACAGTATACAAAAGATTTAAATTTGTTTTGCATTAGTCATTTGTTGTGAATTGGAGATGGTATTAAACACTGCGCTGTAAAGAACTCAAAATCTTATTGTTGTATATATCTTTTAAAAAGTCGTATACCCCTACATTATTGTAATGTGTAAGATTTTAGTAAATTTTGAATTTTGAATTTCAGTTTGTTATGATACGTAATTATCGTGATGCAATAAAACAAGTTCTTACTAGAAACAACATTCAAAAAAGTATTTTAACAACTGTAACAATTGTAGTCGAAGAAATTTGTTTTGTTTGCTGATATTTAACGAAAAATTACCAAACCGATATTTTCCATAGGTCACAATATATCACAATCAAATGTTCAAAAATATCATTTTTGAAATCTTTAAGAACGCCGAGATATCAAAAGTAAAATTTCGTTAAATTGTACTATAATAAAGGCTTGGTTATTTAACAAAATAAAAAAATATCTTCTTCTCTGTAAATATCTTTCTATTTTTTTTTTCTTGCAAATCGATGCATTACTATTGCCTTCCAATGGGAATTCCTTAATGCACTTGTTTGTGGGAGAAAGTGTTTCACATCAATAAAGATATATATGAGCTTAGGCATAGCGCAAATATTTATATTTTTACTTTTAGTTAAATCGGAAACTAATGCTTGGAAGTTTTAAACATTTTGTATAAAACTTCTACTTTCACTTTAAAAGATTTAGAACATTTTCTTCTCAGGAGTATTCAAAAGTTGTACTATATACAACTGGATGCCGTTTCTTTAGCAGGCAGTAGAATAACTTTTTATGTAAGGGTAAATACATGTGAAGAAATATAATAAGCTTTTTTAAAAGTAACTTTTACAAAGGTATGCCAAATATTTTATATTATTTATTCTTATAACAATTTATTATTATTAGAAAAGAATGTGTGCAACATATTATCATTTGTCTTTGAAATTTAAATTTACTATAGGGGGAACTGGGGCACATTGATATACCCCCTGTACTGCACACAGGGTCATTACAGGAAATTTCACAACAGCTCCAAAACTAGTGCACTCAACTACATACAGAAAGTCTTGGAATGATTCAGTAGTTTGATGAAATGGTGCGGTGATTAATTGTTTTTGTAGGTCAAAAGTAAATTGAGTTGTACAATTGAAATGGAATTATACAACTGTTCCAGTATTTTCAACCGAAATTAATACTCTCCCTAGCAAGTAAAACTACTCTTTATCAGTTCCTCATTCTTTATTGTTAGATAAATTATGAAGTGTTGGATTTGAGACTCATTTTATTCAAAATGGCCATATGAGGCACATTGATACAGTCTTTGTCGGGGCACATTGATACAACCTAAATTATTTTCTAATTCATTTTTCGTTTCCTTTTATTATTCTTTTTACCATACACTCCTTAATCTAACCATTTTTGCCAAAAATTTCTAATATTAGTTTTTATTGAAGTGAAATAGCTCTAATTTTTATATATTAGAACATTTTATAGTATTTTTGCAAACAGAAGGCATACGAACTTTCCCAACATCTAGTGCTAGTAGAATTAACAAAAGAAAAAGACGGCAGCCTGGAAAATATCAAATTTATATTGATTCTCCAGCGAAAAAAAGTATTTTTGACTTGAGAAATGTAAAGTAAGAGAAACAAGCTGCAGAGCAGCACAGGATAATTATATTATAAACAGAATTTTTAATATAATAATCCTTTATTTTCTGTTTTTAAATCGATTTGTAAACAGAAAATATTGTAATTTTTTCACCTTTCCTAAGAAAGAAGATAATGCTGGGGTTGAAGTGCCAGATATCACAAAGTTACCACAGCCAACATTTAGACAAGGAGCAAACTGAACATTATGTCATTATACATTTTACTTTGATTGCTTACGAATAAATTGTGGGCTATTTGAATTTTTATAAATAAATATAAAATAGTTTGCTTACTATTTTTCTATAAAAAATATGCTTTGGTGTTATTTTGTCTTCATTTTTCCAGACGTATCAAAGTGTCCCATGAGGTGTATCAACCTGCCCCGGTGAAGGGGCACATTGATACAAACAACTTTTTTGATTTTTTTAAATTACATGCAAAAATAATATATAAAACAACGATTCTACAGTTTTATAACACACTACACAATTTTTGCTGACACCACATGGAAAAAGTAACTTGAAATTTCTGCTTTTTGGACATCAAAAATATTCTTCGAAAAAAGCTGTATCAATGTGCCCCAGTTCCCTTTACACTACGTGCATAATTAAGTGACCTTTGTTTAAAGTTGCTACAAACAAAACTATTATTTATAAAGATGTGAATCTTTGTGAATGACATTCAGAGGCACAGACAAACACTTTATCGACGGGCCTCCTACATTTTATTTTCCTCTCAAACAAATTTTCATAACTTCGCTTACGATCTGATATTCTATGGTAATTTTTCATTCTCTTCATACCTGTTAATACTCTTCTTAATTTTCGATTGAATTAGACAACACCCTGTATAATTATTAAATATCAATGGTAATATATATATATATATTTTCCTACATAACATTCGTAATTTCCTTTCCCTGTAAAACAGTTTACTTACGTAAAAGTCCTTCCGGCAATGCCGGGAGGAAGAGGTAGCTTTCATACACCTAATTTATTTATTTATATGTTTTAATTTAAGTTATATTATTCAAGCATACGAAGCTGAATTTTGAGGAAACCGATTATATCACATTGAATACTAGTTTTTGTCAATACCGAATATTAATGGGAATTTTAAGGAATTAGTCATCTTTTATTCAAGCTGGTTTTATTTTATGTCAATTATAGGGTCGCCAAATTGCACGATATCAAGAAGTGTATGCCATTTTAAAACATCTTGTGGATAAAACAAACCAATGAGGTTGGTCAAAATCATAATTTATGTGTACATGCACACTCACATCGAAATCTATTAATATATACGTGTACAGCCGCGCCATTAAAAAAATGTCACTCACATTCGAAATTCAAATTGCTGTATTAGCAGTATTAGTAGCTGTATTGCAGGCGGTTTTTAAGGTAAAGACAAAGCAAAAAAATACTCCGGAATTCATTATTAAAATTAAACACTTTAGAAAGAATCTTTTTTTAAAATTTCTAATATTTTGGTTGTACATCATTATACATTTAAAAGACTTTTGACAAACTTAAATTTTGAAACAAGAAGGCGGATGAAGTTTGCCAGTGAACTCGGTCAAGGCATTAGTATGTAATATATATACACGGAGTTATATACAAATCAGTAAATAAATATGCTTATTATCGCGTTATTAAATTCAAACCGTTTCAAAATGTCAACCACACAGGAAATTGAAAGTGGTATAATCCAGCCATTTTTCAAGATATAGAGGAAATCAAAAAATCCCTTTCGGCATGGCCTATAGGCGGAGGTAGATTTCGAAAAGTTTTCATATCAAAAAAAAAAAAAAAAAAAAAAAAAAAAAAAAAAATGCCTATTTCTACTTAAATGCCCATTTTGGCAATATATTTTGAATTATATTCTTACTTTATTTAAAAAATTGACCAATATGCTCATTATATAGGTCCTAAATAACAAAAAACTGTTAATTAAATTCGTTTGACAGCAAAAATGAATTTAAAAATGAGTCATAAAATAACCAATTTATTATTTTAATACATCCACAATTCTTTAATCAAGATCGCTTTGAGAAATTTTGTGCGAAGTGCCCCCTTTGACAGATTTTTTTAAATACATATTTAGCCTTTATCAAAAATCTGACCACTACGGCACATTACACAGTTCCTAAATAACAAATAACTGTCAATTGAATGCGTTTGAGAGCAAAATTGAATTTAAAAATGAGTCATAAAAAAAACAATTTGTTATTTGAATACAACCTCAATTCTTTTATCATGATCGCTTTGGGAAATTTTTTTGCGAAGTGCTTACTTTGACAGCTTTTAAAATATATATATTCACCCTTTATCAAAAAATCGACGAATACGCACATTATATAGTTCCTAAGTAACAAAAAACTGTCAATTGAATGCGTGTCAGAGCAAAATTGGATTTAAAAATGAGTCATAAAATAACCAATTTGTTATTTGAATACCCACAGTTCATTAATCATCTCGCTTTGGGAAATTTTGTGCGAAGTGTCCATTTTGGCAGCCTTTTCTGAAATATATTCTGCCTTTATCAAAAAACTGGCCACTCCGTCACATTATATAGTTCCTAAATAAGAGAACCTGTAAATTGGATGCGTTTGAGAACAAAAAAAAGATTTAAAAATGACTCGGTAAAAACGTAATTTCTTAAATTTCCTCAAATTTTAATCACGATAACTTCGTGAAATTCTGTTCAAAATACCCTTTTTGGCAGCCTTTTAAAAAATATATTCTGCCTTTATCAAAAAACTGGCCAATACGTCAAGTTATATAGTTCCTAAATAATAGGACCTGTAAATTGGATGGGTTTGAGAACAAAAATGAATTTAAAAATGACTCATGAAAAACGCAATTTGTTATACTTAATGAATTTTTTAATGATGAAAACTTCGGGAAATCTGTTCAAAATACCTTTTTTGGCAGCCTTTTAAAAAATATATTCTGCCTTTATAAAAAAATTGGCCAATAAGTCGCATTATATAGTTGCTAAGTAAGAGGATCTGTCATTTGGATGCGTTTAAAATCAAAAATGAATTTTAAAATGAGTCAGAATATAAGCAGTTTGGATTTGAGGTTTTTTCTCCAACTCCTATTTTTGTTTAATTTATTTTTGCTATAAGAATTGGTTCTATGAAAAACTTGTCAATATAAAAGTTGTAGATATTATTGTGAAGATGTAAAATAAATTTAATTAGATTTAATTGCTTAAGAATTGAGTAAGTTATGGGTTTTTTTCTTTTTCCTCCCCCCTTTTTCTTTTCGTTTTTAATTTTTTTCATCAGCAAAAATTGGTACTATCAAAAACTTGTAAATACAAAAGTTTTAGATAATATTGAGTACATTTATATAAAATTTAGTTGGATTTGATATCTTGAGAATTGACGAAGTTATGAATTTTTTTCTCCCAAAAATCATGTTTTTTTCGCCCTTTGAGCCCATTTTTAACTTTATCAAAAATCTGTCACGCATAAACTTTTTCCTCATTTTTTAGAAGTAATATAAACTTTAAACCGATTCGATATCTATTTTAATTAAAAAGTTATCGCGTTTTTTCTGTTTTCACAAAAACCCTCCTAACTTCCACCCCCTTGGTCCGATTTTGCCCATTAACGAACTTAACCGAGATTTTATGCCCCTTGATTTTATGTAAAAGTTTGATGAAGATCTGAGCATAATTATGGAAGTTATCGTGTCTAGAAGAAAGTGATATACACCGATAGATAGATAGATAGATAGATAGATAGATAGATAGATAAACTTTTTTACTGATGGTAGTTTTGGAGTCTAGGAGTCATGATTAGTGTAGATCCGCAAAAATTTTTCAGAACTTCCAACATGGGAGACAATGCAATAGGTAGTATTTCATACGAAATCTACCTAAAATTCCCTGGAATTTTTTGATCCAATTTTTTGTTTCACGTGATATCATTCACATTAAAACCTTCAACTATATCATTTTTGAAATCTTTAAGAACGCCGAGATATTTAGAATAAAATTTCATTAAATTGTACTATATAAAGGCTTGGCTATTTAACAAAATAAGTTTCTTATCTGTAAATATCTTTCTATTTTTTATTCTTGCAAATCGATGCATTACTTTTGCCTTCCGATGGGAATTCCTCTAATGCATTTCTTTGTGGGAGAAAGTGTTTCACATCAATAAAGATAAACCAGAGAATAGGCATAGCGCAAATATTTGTATTTCTATTTTTTTTAGTTAAATCGGAAACTAATTCTTGGAAGTTTTGAACATTTTGTATAAAACTTCTACTTTCACTTTAAAAGATTTAGAACATTTTCTTCTCAGGAGTATTCAAAAGTTGTACTATGTACAACTGGATGCCGTTTCTTTAGCAGGCAGTAGAATAACTTTTATATGTAAGGGTAAATACCTATGAAGAAATATAATAAACTTTTTCAAAAGTAACTTTTACAAAGGTTTATACCAAACATTTTATATAAATTTATTGTTATAAGAATGTACCATAAAATGGGGTGAATAGGAACAGCGGGGTGAATAAGAACGAAACTTCCTGGTCATACAAATAAATTCATTATAAATATATGTGATGATATTTTTAGTTGCCAATTTTTTATAAGAAGGTAATAACATTAAGAGTTGGGAAATTCAGTTTTAACATGTTTGCATCACTACTGGGGTATATAAAAAAACTTCAAAAGAATCCTCAAAAACCTCTTTTTTTCAACGTCTTCAAAACTTTGTATGTAACTATAGTATTTTTCGTTTTCTAAACCTAAGAGAGAGGATTTTTAATTAATGATAGACCTGTAAACGATATGCTAAACTAAATTCTACTTATTTTTAAACTGCATAATGAAAATATGAAAAATGGCTTGTAACATCAGAGGGTTAGGATTTACGGGGGTGAATCGGAACACGTTTTCTCTCATGGTTTATTTTTCTATACAGTAATAGTTTCATGTAATACATGAAAACATATGTATGAATATGTATTGTAACAATATTTCGTTTGTTCTAATTACTTAAAGAGTTCATAGATGCCAAGAAATTGCTTGGTTAAACAAAAAAGTCAACGCCTAATCCAACAGACATGGAATACACAAAAAAAGAATTTAAAAATAGCAAATTAGTTAAAAAAAAAAAAAAACTACACAGAATTATTCTCTGACATCCACAATATTGCCCAAACATCACAAAATGAAAAACAAATTAAAATAGAGAGGGATGCAAACAGTATTAAGGGCTGGGGATGAGGGCGTATTAATAGATCGTATTAATACATGCAGCGATTGGGACTACTCAATAGATTCACTTACCCAATGACTACTAGTAAAGGATAACACAGAACATGGCTGAATTTGTATTAAATTCTACTTCTGCAATTCGAATATAATTTCTTAAAATAAATTTTAATTTTTCTTGATTTCAAAGTTGTTTTCTAAAATTTAAAAGGCATATCTTTACTTGTATGTAAAATAAAGGCTTGGTTTTACATTAACTACGTGTTCCTATTCCTCCCTTATCACTATTACCGGTTTTTATTAACTCTATTAAAGTTTGAATCGGAATAAATAAAGATTATAACATTTTTTTTCCGATTCACCCCTATCTGCGGGATGAATCGGAACACCATTAAAAAAAAAACAAATAATAGATATATAAACAGTAAAAATGTTTCGTTTTTGCTTAAAAAGTAAAGAACAAAACAAGACCGAAGTTTCTAGTAAAAAAATAAAATAAATAAAAAATCAGTTGTCACTTTTTTCAAACGTTAAAATTGATAAGTGTCCCGATTCACCCCATTTTACGGTATACAACATATTATCATTTGTCTTAGAAAATTAAATTCATTATACAGGCCGTGCATAAGTAAGAGACATTTGTTTAAATTTGTCTACAAACAATACTATTGTTCATAAAGTTGTGAAATTTTGTGAAAGAAATGATAGACAGAAAGGACAGACAATCACCTTATCGAAGTTCCTCCTTCATTTTATATTCTCTCTCAAACAAATTCCCATAACCTCGCTTGCTATCTGGTGTTCTAAGGTAACACTAGTTTACAAATTTCAACTTTTTTTTTATACCCCGAAAGAATTATATATAAATGTATTAGTTTACCTTTCTTAAACCTAAAATTATCAGCAGAAATATTCTATCAGGTCACAACTTTCTTTCTGCAGTCATTTATTTTTCTAACTACCCAACATGGTGACGACTGTTTAGTGTTCATTCATTTGCTTCAAACAACAAATATTTTGTTTCGTATTGAATTAAAATGTGGCGTAGAAAGTGTAAACAAAGTTCTGATCGTTTTTGCAATGTTTGTGGACAGTTTATATTTTCAAAAAAAAAAAAGACCCATTGTAGATTCGTTAAAAAGTGCATATCTTCATTATTTTGGATTTCCTGTTGCAAATCAAGATAAAAAGAGGGTGCCGCATGTATTTTGCGAAAGCTGTAGAATCCTTTTACTCCAGTGGTCATCAGGAGAAGACGTACACCTTCCATTTGGTACACCAATTCTATGGAGAGAACCTAGTAATCATGAAAATGATTATTACTTTTGTGTTACGAAGATATTGGGATATAATACAAAAAATAAGGCGAGTATTATATATTCCGAAGTTTCGTCTGTTACTAAGTCCATTTTACACTCGAAAGGTCTACCACGTCCAGTTTATCCCGGCAATTCGAGTGTAAATATACTAGGAGATGACAATGAATGTGATGTTGAATTCCAACCGATTTCTAGTGATTCTGACGAGTTCTCTCTGCAAGAAAAGACTCCACATTTAATTAACCAAGCCAATTTAAATGATCTTACAAGAAATTTACAATTATCATAAGTTTAAAGCAGAGCTTCTTGGTTCTCGCCTACAACAATGGAACTTATTAACACCAAACACCAAAAATACGTTGTTTAGAAACAAAAGCAAAGTTTACTCAGAATTTTTCAAAAAAAAAAAAGATGAATATCGTTATTGTACTGATATCCCGGGACTTTTTGAAGCAATGAATCAAAACTATATGATAAAACAGAGTGGCGCTTATTCGTAGACTCTTCGAAACATAGTCTAAAAGTTGTTTTATTGCATAAACTAAATAAGACGCTGTCTATACCTATAGGACAAGCAGTGAATTGTAAAGAGAGCTATGAAATGATGTGTATTTTAATTAATTCAATAAAGTATAAAGAACACCAATGGAAAGTGTGCGGCGACTTCAAAGTGATCGGTTTTTTATTTGAGATTGCAGGGGGGTTACACAAAATACTCTTGTTTCCTTTGTTTGTGGGACAGCCGAGCAAAACAACATCATTATGTCAGAAAAGTATGGCCAATTTGGAACGAGTATATTCCTGGAAAAATGAACACCAAACACGAGCTATTCGTATATCGAAATAATATTACTTTACCCACTTTACACATCAAATTAGAAAGCGCTTGACACAAAGAGTGATGCTTTCCGGTATTTACAAAAAATCTTTCCAAGCATTACAGAGGCAAAACTGAAAGAAGGGATATTTGTTGGCTCACAGATCCGTAAAATTATTCATTCATAAAATTATTATAATGATAGAAAGATTTTCAGTCTGAAATCCTTTAATCTGTTAATGAAAAATCTGCTTGGAAGTCATTCAAAATGGTTTTGGAAGAATTTTCGGGAAATAAAAAAAGTGAAAATTACGAAGAAATTGTTGCCGATTTATTGAAAAAATTTTCAACATATGGCGATAAACATGTGATTCATTTACTGCATTCGCATCAGAGATTTTTTTCCCTGAAAACTTTAGACGTATGAGTGACGAAACAGGGAAACGTTTTCACCAAGATTTAAAAGTTTTTGAAGAACGACATCAGGAATTTTGGAATGAAAATATGTTAGGAGATTACTGTTGGTCCATTATACGAGAAATTAATCCAAATAAATATAAAAAGAATGCAAAAATTAGCCATTATGGATTTTTTTTTAAATATTAATACCAAAATTACATAATCCAGTTTTAAGTAAATAAATATTTCTTAAACCATACGATCCAGTATTTTTTAATTATTTTTTCTTTATAACTCTATCTAAATAAACAATAAACTAAAAACTTTCAGCTGGTGTATAAAACCCGAGTAAATTAGTGTAATTTTTCACCCTCTTGATGGTTGCTGATACTCTTCTTAAATTTCGATCGAATTCGACAACACCCTGTATAGTTATTGAATATCAATGATAATATATATATTTTCCCCTATATAGCATTCGTAATTTCCTTTCCCTGTTGAAAATATTGCTAACAGTGTAACCTGTTAACAGTTTGTAAAATGTAAAAATAATATACATGTATGTATCTTTTTAAGAGGAAATTTAATGAAAGTTAAAAATAGTCGAAATTTTCTCATGTAAAAAATTTACTTAAGCGTCTTGTAACTTTTTTTGAACATTTTTAATAATTTACGAAATAATAACTGTGAAAAGTATTGGTATGAAGATTTGTATTTGATAACATTATATATGTTTGTATTGTATAAAATTGAAATAAATTAACATTTATGTTAATCTTGTGTTAAATTAGCCTTTGAATAAAAATGTTACGTGGCGAAAAAAACACGGTTAGGGCGTTAAAACAGCGTTCATACGCATCAGGGGATTAATGGATTTTAGGCGGAATTGCACCAGAAAAATCGCTGTCGGCTTGGCCTATAGGCGGAGGTAGATTTCGAAGAGTACTCATTTCAACAACAAAAAATAAATTTGATTACAAATAAACCCAGTTGAACAACTTTATTCGTCCTCTTTTGAAAAAAAATTAATTTCATTTTTCTGTAACGACTGGTTTTATCAGAATCATCTTAAGCTAGATTTGAATCAAATGCCCATTTTGACAATATATTTTGAAATAATTCCGACTTTATTAAAAAAAATCGACTAATAGGGCACATTATATAGTTCCTAAATAACAAAAGATTGTCGATTGAATGCGTTTGAGAGCAAAATTGAATTTAAAAATGAGTTATAAAATAACAAATTTTGAATACAACCTCAATTCTTAATCATGATATCTTCGGGAAATTTTGCGTGAAGTGTCCGCTTTGACAGCATTTTAAAAAATATATTAAGCCTTTATAAAAAAAACTGACCAATATGGGACATTATACAGCTCCTACATAAGCGAACCTGCCAATTGGATGCGTTTGAGAGCAAAACTGAATTTAAAAATGAGTCAGAAAAAACGCAGTTTGTTATTTCAATGCTTCCTCAAATTTTCAATCACGATAACTTCTCGAAATTCTGTTCAAAATAGTCTTTTTGGCAGCCTTTTTTTAAATGTATTCTGTCTTTATAAAAAAATTGACCAATGCGTCACATTATACAGTTCCAAAATAAGAGGACTTATAAATTGGATGTGTTTGAGAGTAAAAATAGATTTAAAAATGAGTCAGAAAAAACGCAATTTGTTATTTGAATACTTCCTCAAATTTCCTATCACGGTCACTTCGGGAAATTCTGTTCAAAATACCCTTTTTGGCAGCTTTTTTTAAAAATATATTTTGTCTTTATCAAAATACTGCTCAATGTTTCACATTATATAGTTCCTAAGTAAGAGAATCTGCCATTTGGATGCGTTTAAAATAAAAAATTAATTTAAAAAATGATTCAGAATGTAAGCAGTTTGGATTAGAGTTTTTTTCTCCAACTCCAATTTGTGTTTAATTTATTTTTGCTATACGAATTGGTCCTATGAAAAACTTGTCAACATAAAAGTTGTAGATATTATTGAGAAGATGTAAAATAAATTTAATTGGATTTGATAGTTTAAGAATTGACAAAGTTGTGGATTTTTTTCTTTTTCCAAACCCTTTTTTGTTTTGGTTTTTAATTTTTTTTATCGGTAAGAGTTAGTCCTATCAAAAACTTGCAAATACAAAAGTTTTAGATAATTTTGAGTATATTTATAAAAATTTAGATGGATTTGATATTTGGAGAATTGACAAAGTTATGATTTTTTTCTCCCAAAAACCCTATTTTTTTCGCCCCTTGAGCCCATTTTTAACTTTATTAAAAATCTGTCATGCATAAACTTTTGGCCCATTATTTAGAAGTAATATAAAATCTAGGCCGATTCGATATCTATTTTCATTAAGAAGTTATGGGGTTTTTGCTTTTTTCACAAAAACGCCCCGTATTTCCACCTCCTTGGTCCGATTTTGTCCATTAACGAACTTAGCCGAGATTTTATCCCGTTTGATTTTAAGTACCAGTTTGGTGGAGATTGGTGAAGAATTATAGAATTTATCGTGTCCATAAAGAAGTGAAATATATATATATATATATATATATATATATATGTAGATAGATAGATAGATAAACTGGTGCGAATGCAATAGGCAGTATTTCATACGAAATCTACCTAAATTCATAAAATACTGATTTCTATATCTAAAAAACAGACTTTTTACATTAAATAATGCAAATATTACTTTAGAAACATTCTGGTAAAAGATTCTTGAAGCGTACGTAAAGCCTGCAAAAGGGTTAAATATGAATATAGAACTTTTATTAAAGAAGAAATTTAATAAAAGTTAAATAGAGGTGTAAATCAAACTAAATTTCTATCTAAGCGTAAAATATCATTTGTACCGTAATAAACCCCTTCTAAACACCGCTAGCAACAATGTTTTCTCTTAAATCTTCAGAAAAATCTCTAAGTTGGTTGCAATACAACATAATTTCTAGAAGTAAATCAAACACTTCACACATCAAACACTTTCAGTAGTAAAGAGTTTTACAAAATATTTTAAAAAATGCTTTAGTCATTTGTCGTGAATTGGAAATTATATTAAACGCTGTAAGAAACTCGAAATCCTAATAGAGTTTATCTTTTAAAAAGTCGTATATCCGTACTTTGTTGTAATGTGTAATATTCTACTAAATTTTTAATTTTGAGTTTTGTATTTTTGTTTGTAGTGATAATTATCGTGATGAAAAAAACAAGTATTTTTAAAATACAACATTCAAACAAAATATTTTAAAAAACTGTAACAATTATAGTCGAATTCTAGTGGTTTTGTTTGCTGATACTTAACGAAAGTTTATCAAAGCGATATTTTGTTTCGCATGATAACATTCTCATTAAAATGTTCAAAAATATCATTTTTGAAAGCTTTAAGAACACTGAAACGTCTAAAATAAATTTTCGTTAATTTGTACCATATAAAAGCTTGGCTATTTAACAAAATAAGTTAAGCATCTTATCTGTAAATATCTTTCTATTTTTTATTCTTGCAAATCGATGCATTACTATTGCCTTCCAATGGGAATTCCTTTAATGCACTTCTTTGTGGGAGAAAGTGTTTCACTTCAATAAAGATAAACTGGAGATTAGGCATAGCGCAAATATTTGTATTTCTACTTTTTTAGTTAAATCGGAAACTAATGCTTGGAAGTTTTGAACATTTTGTATAAAACTTCTTCTTTCACTTTAAAAGATTTAGAACATGTTCTTCTCAGGAGTATTCAAAAATTGTATTACATACAGCTGGATGCTGTTTCTTTAGCTGGCAGTAAAATAACCTCTATATGTAAAGGTAAATACATGTGAAGAAATACAATAAACGTTTTTAAAAATAACTTTTACAAAGGTTTGCCAAACATTTTATATTCATTTAATCTTATTACAAGTTATTATTATTAGAAAAGAATATATACAACATATTATTATTAGTCTTAGAAAACTTAATTTCTTATACAGGATGTGCATAATTAAGTGATCCTTGTTTAAAATTGTTTACAGACTTAACTGCTGTTCATAAAGTTGCGAAATGTTGTAAATGACTTGACAGGCAGAAAAGCAGAAAAACACACAATCATATCATCAAGGGAGCTCCTAATTTTTTCCCGTCAAACAAATTCGTATACTGTACACGTATTGTGTCCTCCACAAAATATCACATCCTCAACAATAGTTTCGTCAGTAACTATAAAGTCGTTAATATAAAGTCGTTTAACTATGGACATCTTGTAAACTAATTTTTTCTACTATCGTAATACTAAATGTTTAATTTATTTAGAATCGCCATCTAGTGACAAAATGTTGAAACATTTTTTTATTGCTTCAGCAAATTCCAATTGCTTTGTAATAAACCAGGAGGTGGCAGCGCAGATAATCACCTTATCAAGTTCAGGCTAAAATTTCAAAACTTAAAAAAAAATTAGTTTGTTTATTAAAACACAATTGGTTTGCCAAGTCATATCTTGTAAGATAACACCTGGTAACTTTGCTATTAGCGATTGACTGGAAGTTTTACCAATGCATTTTTCTGCACCCAAAGCTATGAAAACGTAAGTAATTGAGAGCAAGAAAACACGATAAAAAACCTCCGAGTTAGGCTCTAAAATCGACTTTGATGATATTTTATAGCATGGTATGAAATAGCGAATCGAATCCAAATCCTGCAAGAAAGAAAATCAATATTTATTAATACAATGAAGAAAAAATGCCCTATAGCACTAATGATAATCTTCCATATTTAATCTTTTGTATAGAAAAAATTACTTTTAAATACTGTTACATTGAATATATATTCTTTTCATCTTCAATAATATTGTAGAGTCTTACTTTATTGATGAAGGTTTTGTCCGTTCCAATCCAAATCGAATCTAATACAATTGGAGTCAAAGCAACATATCCAAAATAGTGAATAGGATCAAAGTCTGGAAAATTGACATTCAGAATCTGATGAAAGACTTTAATCTATATATATATATATATATATATATATATATATATATATATATTTTTTTTTTTTTTTTTAATTTTAAATATTAAAAACGGTGAGATACCTCTGAATAAAAAGCACATAAAATATTATTACATAACTGATCACCATTTTCAACATTCTTAATGAATAGCCAATTTCTTACACCTTTAAAAACAACAAAGCATACACTGTAAAACAATTATGTAACGTTACTCCATAAAATTGGTGGCAGCTTTGTTGCCTCCACGTTTATGGAGTACTTTAGCCGATATAACAAGTGTAACATCTCAATGTTACACCAGTAATATATATTTATATTACTCTATTATATAAGTGAAAACTTACATCATAAAGTGGAAGCAGCAGCTGCCACAAATTTTATGGAGTAACGTTACACAAATGTTCTACAGTGTAGAAAACAAGGAAAAGTAAAACATGTAGACAAGAAAATTTATTTAGTTCAGATTGTAATGAAATAGAAACGGAAAGCCAACAGACAACACATATCCAAATCGAACAAATATATCAAATTCGGAGCACTCGTTTCAAAACTAGCTAGTTTCTATTGCCATAAAGCTCCTCTTTTTAAATTAATGTGATGTAAATGTAGAACCTAATAAACCTCAAACGGGATTTCCGCTGCCCGTGGCACCGTAAAGCAGACTTAGCGAAATCTTGAAAATGATTTTTTTTTAGATCGTGGTCTTTGAAATCATGTTAAATCTCCAAATGGGTCTCCGTTGCCTAAGATACTACATTTCAAGAATGCTGTAAACACAAACGCATGAAATTCCAGGCGTAAATCTTGTGCGTTGTAAAATATTGTTCATACAAGCCATTACATAACCTTTTTCATTTGATGTCAAGTTATATATAAATAAACGGGTGAAGCTGGCAGAAATCCTATTATAAACTAAGCTATTCATTCAACTTATTTTTAATTATAACAAAATAAAAATAAGTAACTTTCATTTCTTTTCATTACCTAATTCATGTTCTCCATATTCAATAATTACTTTAGGTGATAGTTAAATTCAAAATAAATTTGTAAGCACATAATCTTCTCATAGTAATTATTACCACCTTATTGAAATCAAATAAACAAGACAAAATTTCAACGGAAATACAAGCTGTTAACATAAATATCTAACGAAATGATTTCACTTAATTAAATTAACTAAAACAGTAAGGGAAATTCTTTGATTCTGGTTTTGATATTCATATAATGCTGAATGAAGATTATGTTTATCGTAAGCTTTTAACAGAATAATGACAAAAGTCAGTAATTATTGTTTATAAATGTGATACAAAAATTATGAAATTAACATAACTAGTTTATTATAGGAAGAATAGGAATTATATAAATATTATGTTTTAATTCTAAGCATGAAAATTCTTTTAAAAGAAATTTATTGTCATTCAAAAAGTAAGCATGAAATGTCAATATGCTGTGATTGTACTAAGTGTTTTACAATTATAGCAGTATATTAGATTAATTTTTTTAATTTACTATAAAAATTGGTCCTATCAAAAAAAAAAAAAAAAAAAAAAAAAAAAAAAAAAAAAACGTTAATGTAAAAGTTGTAGGTATTATTGAGAATATGTATAATAAATTAAATCGAATTTGATAGTTTAAGATTTGATGAAGTTGTGGATTTTTTTATTCTTTCACCCCACTGTTTTTTTTTTTCAATAATATTTTCTACTATTAAAATCTTGTAAAAATATAATATGAAAAAAAGTCTTAAAAAAATTTAATTGTAGTACATGTCGGTAATATCTTAGGAATAGACAAAGTTATGAATTTTTGTCCTGCCAAAAAATCATGTTTTGTTGCCGCTTGAACCCATGTTTAATTTTATCAAAACTCTGTCATACATATTGTTTTAGCCCATTTTTTAGAAGTAACATAAGCTTTAAACTGATGCGATATCTATTTAAATTTTTTTTACAAAACTTCTTGCTAATTCTACTCCTTTTGTCTGAATTTGTTGAATAACGAACCTGACCAAGATTTTATGCCTCATGATTTTATGTATCAGTTTGGAAGAGATTTGAGCAGAATTATGGAAGTTATCTTGTCCATAATATATAAATATATATGTAGATAGGTATTTAGATAGATATAAGATAGACAGATAAATAAACTTTTTTACTGATGGTAGTTTTGGGGTCTATGGGTCATGATCAGCGTAGAAGTGCAAAATGTTTTCTGAAATTCTAACATAGGCTCGACCAAAATAGCTAGCGTTTCATACGAAATCTAACCAAAAGATGAATTATCGAGTTTCTAGATACAAAACTACGTGTAAGTGTAACTTTTCTACCGCATTTTGCAAGTCTACCTACGGACTACCATCAACAAGTACTCATAGAAACTTCTTTCTTTTTTGTCACACATTATTAAATTTAAAAGCATAAATTCTCTAGAATACATAGTGTGATGCTGATAAACACTTCCCTTGCAAATACATAAATCTGATGTACTTAAATAGGCAAAAAAATAATTTTTCCGCAATACCAAAATGCAATTATTTAAAATATTAGGGGAATCTGCCACCTATGAGTTACGCTTACCAAACCCCAAATTATCTGACGACAACAGGGACAAGATTAAATGAGAATTAAAAGTAAATTTTGTCAATTAATTACTAACAATTAGAAAAAAATACTTACTGAAATAGAATAAATCAATGTTTCAGACAAAATATGGAATAGAATTTTGATTAAAAGCAAAATTCCATCAAATGTTAAAATTACACCAATTAAACCTCAATTTTGAACAATAAATGCAGAATCTTCTGCAGTGTCTTGAGAACCATTAAACTCCTTGTCCATGTGTCAAAAAAGCCCCTGATAGACGTTATTTCGTATAATGGACAAGGATTTTCGAATTCGCCGGCCAAAGCCCGAAATAATCTCTTAACTTCATGTCACTTCAGACTTTGACCAGAAATCTCTGCTAATTCGCAAACTAGCCAGACTTCGGATTTTTAGCCTCAGCATATATATTATTAATAAAGTGCGTCGAAGCAATAAAAAAATAACCATATTTTAATAACAAGACTGAGGACTATGATACACAATAATCAATATCAATATCATATAAACACCAATCAGAACGATAAATCAACATCAATTAATATCGATCACGATAAAAAATAAATACTGACAACTTATTTTCCATAATACATGAAGGATTTTGTTAACTGAAGAGTTTAGCATAACAAAATATTACGTAGCATTTTCTCAAAAAATGTCTTATAGGTGAATCTAGTAAGAAGTATTATGTCACATGCTAAAACTCTATCACTAATATCCTAATTACTCTTAACGACGTAAAGTGTTACTTATTAGGTATAATGTACGAAAATTCAATAATTTAAGTTAGTATTTTTTAATAATTCAAAATTAAAATGCAATAAGTTTTCTTGAGAGTGTTTACTGACATCTTAATGCAAACATACAAGGTGCTATCATCAAAAACAAATATATGGAAAATATTTAGAACAAAAATGTATCACTTTCAAAATTTAATGTTTCAAAAATACTATCTATTTTCACTAAGCCCTTGATCTAGAAGGCAAAACACGTTTTTCTGTTTTTCGTTTGCAACTATTTAACCGGTAGAATTCGATATTTTTCTCGTTCGTTTTATTTTCTTTGATTTTTCCCAATCTCTGGACTAACTACCTCTTCTGGAAGCAAAAGAATTCTTTAATTAAGCTACCTCAGCTTTTCAAAAAGTGGTTATATGTAACAACTATTACATTTAAATGCTTTGACGAAATCTAAGCATTGGCGATTCACGGGCAACAAAAAAATATGTGATAAACAAAAACTACATAATTTTTATGCACAGGAGGTTACTTCTAAAAAAAGTAATTTTCATTGTAATTTTAAACTGACTCTGTTGATCAGTATATTTTAGTTTTATATCTTTTAAAATAATGTTTGATTTTTTAAATATACAGACGAGTCTCTATATAACGAAATCCATTGTTCCAGTAAAAAATTCGTTACATAGAGAAATTCGTTAAATAGAGAAAGGCGTTAAAATTTCTGTTTAATGTGCATATTTTGAAAAAGTATTATTTTTTATACGTTTAATTTAAAATTTGAAGTGTTTAATATAAACATTAACGTAATATCCTATTTCTTAATTATTTGAACAGTTTCAAAAAAGAGAATAGACATTTATTTAAAAGCTTAGTAAAAATCACACCAGAAAAAACGTACCTTAATTTTTTTGCCATCTCAAATTTGCACAACACCTCAAATTTTCGGGGGCGATCTCATTGCTTCGGGAATGAATGTCTCCCCAAGCCACCCTCTGAAATCAACACTGACTTCAATTACCACATTGATCCAGGTTTTATACATGTGTAACAATTAAATTGACATTGTTTCTCGAAGGATGTTAAAAGATGTGTGGGAAGGGGACAGGTGGAATGAATTCTTTGGACTTTAAGATCAAGGAGATTCAAGGTAGAGAAGCAATATAAAAAACTCAGCCTTGAGCGATAAATCAAAAATAAATGATGAAAATTTGATTCCATGTGATTTTGAATCTTTTTTAAATCTGAATAAATACAAAAAAAATTATGAATGGAGATAGATATTAGATATAGAGACTGTTTTTAATGTAATCATGAAAAAAGGGTAGCGTTCATGCTAAAAATTCGTTATATAGAGAAATTCGATGTATGGAGTTTCGATATAGAGAGACTCGACTGTATATGTAAGAGTTAGGACAATTGGATATGAGAGTGCCACCAGCCGGTTGTTGGTTTCTCGGCATCAAATTTTGATTATTCCAATGCCGATCACAGAGCGGAATACGTCCATCGAAGTTGTTCATCGGTCGTCTTTCATTCTCCGCGATCACATGTTTAGTGTAGTTGTGTATGTGTTGGCATGCAGAGAAAACAGTCTAATTTATAAGAATTTGATTTATTAATATTTTTCATACATGTGTTTTTAAAACCATATTCACAATGGCTTGACTTAGAAAATTCTAAAATGATCACTGGCTAGACAGCATGTTTGTCGGCAAGTCTTGGAGTCGAAAAGCAAAGGAATTTCGTTTATCCAGACTATTTATATGCCGTAACTCATATTATTTCTACTAGATTTCAATACTACAGGATTGGCAGGTGATTTAATTTAATAGGTAAAAAAGAATCGAGGATTGTGAGTTTAGAAAGTAGCACACTATCCAAGTTTATTAGCTAAAACCACAAAAAGTGAGAATTGCTCATAGGTCAGTTTTTTGATCTTAAAGAGTGTCCAAAAATGATTTCTGCAGGTAATAATGTGTATTGCTGAAAAAAAAATTATCAGAAACAACATCTTTTTAAGCATTAGAATTAAGATTAAAATAATTACATGGGACATTAAATTTTAAACTTTTTAATTTAAATTTTAAATTAAAGTTTTTTAAAAGGGATTAACATTATCATTCGATTTATACACATACACACATATATATGTATATATATATATATATTTCTAATCGTACCCTTGGATTTATTTTTTTAAGAAAATGTCTTTGATTTTTTAAAATCTCCTGCTAATTTATTAAGCTAGGAAGAAACGAATTCGCTAAAAAAGCTGCCCTGGAGCTTTTAAAAATGTGTGTATGTTACCAATGCTGTATTTAAATTCGATAAGCATAATAAAATCTTTACGACCCCCGAGAGATTAAATATATCATCATCATCATCATCATCATCATCATCAACCGTTTTCGATCCACTGCTGTATGTAGGTCACCCCCAGATTTTTCCAATGTTTCCTGTCTAGTGCTTTCGTCATCAAATTTACACCAGCTACTTTTCTAATTTCGTCATTCCATCTTACCTGTGGTCGTCTTCTTGGCGGTTTTACATCTCTGGGATACCACTGTAGTATATTTGTGCTCCATCTATTGTCTTGTCTTCTTGCAATGTGCCCAACCCATTTCTATTTTAGCTGCTTGATTCTTTCAAGGATGTCAAAAACTTTTGTCCGATTTCTTATCCAGGTTATCCTTTTTCTGTCTCTTCTAGTTATGCCTAGAACACATCTTTCCGTACTTCTCTGTGTTGTTTTCAGTCTTTGAATCACCCGTTTTGTAAGTGTCCATGTTTCTGCTCCGTAAGTTAGTGCAGGTAAAATGCATTGATTAAACACTTTTCTTTTCAAACAAAGAGGCATATTACTCTTCAGAATAATATTGTTCTTCCCAAAAGCACTCCAACCATTTCTAATTCTTCTATTGATTTCATTCGTGATACTATTATCCGATGATATTTTCTGTCCTAGGTATACATAACTTTGCACTTCTTTAATATCAGTGTTCTTGTAGATAATTTTCTTTTTTGATGTAAATGAATTGAACATCACCTTAGTCTTTTCTAAATTTATTTTTAATCCCACATCGATGCTAGCTTCTGCAAGATCTTTTAGCATATTTTTCAATTCTTCAGGGCTGTTACTGAAAATTAAAATGTCGTCAGCGAACCGGAGATGACTTAAATATTCCCCATTTATACTAATCCCTTTGTTTTCCCAATCCAACTTCTTGAAGATATTTTCTAAGACAGCACTAAAAAGCTTAGGTGAAATGGTGTCTCCTTGTCTTACTCCTCTTCCGAGCTTGATCTTTGTTTTTCCTTTATCTAAACGGATGGTTCCTGTTGCTTTCTTGTAAATCTTTATGATATTGATGTAAGATTTGTCTATACCAATGTCCTCCAGATATTCTACTACTGCTGATGTGTAGACGGATTCAAATGCTTTGTCATAATCAACAAAGGCAAGGCAGAGAGGTAAAATATATTATTTATGTTTTTCTAAGAGCTCTCTTACTGTTTGAATATGATCCATTGTGCTTAATCCACTTCGGAATCCTGCTTGTTCCCTAGGTTGAGCTGAGTCGAGAGCTGATTCAAGTCTCGTCGTTAAAACTCTGGTGAAAATTTTATGAATCACTGACAGTAAGCGTATCGGACGATAGTTTTTAATGTTTTCCTTTTCTCCTTTCTTATAAAGTAGCATCATCAGAGCATTATTCCAATCTTCTTGTACATTTTACTTCTAGAGACATTTTGAAAACAGTAAGGATAGCCTTTTAGCAAATTCTTCTCCTGCTTCTTTGATAAGGTCAATTGTAATTCCATCTTCTCCAGGGCTTTTACCTTTTTTACTAAACCTAATAGCTTGTAAAACCTCATCTGCCATCACTGGGATTATCTCTTCAGTTTCTGCTAAGATTTCTTGTTGATCGTGTACGTTGATTTTCCTTTGATCTTCACATTTATATAGATCATTATAGAATTTTTCAACAATGTGTACTATTTTGTTATTGATTTTAGTGATTGTTCCATCTGCTCTCTTCAGTGCAAAAATATCTTTTCTTCCAACACATAGCTTGCGCTTAGCTGATTTTAAACTTTTGTTATCTTCCAGAACTTTTTTAACAAGATCACAGCTAAATTTTCTGATATCTTCTGTAACACACTTTCTTACTGTTTTACATAATTCGGCATATTAAACTGTTGATTTAGGATAATTTTTCTTCATTTTGACTTCTCTGCGTTTTTTCATCAATCTTCTTGTTTCTTCTGTTCTTTTCTTTGTCTGTTTTACTGGAGCATCAACGGCTATCTTCTTTGAAATTTCTTGTAGAGTATTGTTTAGTTTCTTGTTCACTATTGTAACATCTTGCTCTTATTGTAAAGTTGATTGAAGTACTTGGAAACGGTTTTGAAATTCCAATTGAAATTCTTCTTTATGTTTCTGAAGATTTGTAATATCGAGTGATATCTTTGAGTGTAGGAAAAGCTTCATTATTTCCACTTTACTATTTAACAGCAGTTTACATTTAACCAATCTGTGATCGCTTTCAGCATTGAAGTTATTCAGAACACTACAGTCTTGAATAAGATGCTTTTTTTGGTCAAGATATAGTCGATTTCACTTGTTGAGGCATTTGCACAATGCCATGTCCATTTTCTCTGTGGCTTTTTCTTGAAAAATGAATTCATGATATACATCTGTTCACATTCTGAAAATTCAATCAATCTGTTTCCTCTTTCATTTCTTACAACATATCCATGATTTCCTACAGATAATTCACCTTTCTTTTTCTCCCCAATTCTAACATTCCAGTCTCCCATTATTAATATAATGTAGCAATTTCCATTTGATGCATTGAAGCTACGTCTTCATGGAAATTTTCAATTTCTTCATCAGAATAACTAATTGTTGGTGCATAAACTTGGGTAATTTGCCGCTTGTGTATCTTTTGGGCACTTATATTACTAATCTTGCAACTCTATCTGATGCGCTATCCTATTCAACAATGTGATTCTTCCACCTTTTATGAATCATAAATCCTACATCTATTGTTACACCGCTTGTCCATTTTCTGTGACTCTGTAGTACAGTTCATTTCCGCTGGCAAGATCCATCTTTTCTTCTGATTTTCTTCTTACTTCCCATAATCTTAAAATGTCCCAATTGATTCTAACTAATTCTTCTTCAAGTTCCTGTAAACGCTTTTCAGAGGATAGGGATCGTCCATTATACGTAGCCAAGGTCATCAACTTATGGCAACCAAGCCGAGCCCGGTGATTCTTAGCACCCTCTGTCTTCATGTCTGTCTGATCGCTGCCGTAACCAGGAACATGCAGAATAAAGGGAACTGAGGGCCGTGATTTCATTTGTGAATTCATGGTAAAATAAGAGGGGTTGTGGCTTAATTCTTCCACGCTAGCTAAGCGGGTTGGAGGAAGCCCATCTGAGTTCGTTCCCCTTGCACTAGGCAAGAGTACTAACAGGCTGTACCGGTGGAAGGAACGGATTGGACATTAAGTCTCTGCTCCCAGTCAATTCCTTTAAGTCCTCCTTGAATGCAATTAAAGGGTCTTCTCTTAGTTAATAAGCAGAGGCTATTAAACAGCCCGATTCAATATATATATATACACATATATTAACACGTTCGCTGCCGCTTATGTGAAGATGTGATGATAGTTAATGCCGCACTGTAGAAGTGGGTATTTCCCAGAAGGCGATTTACTTTTTATAATAAAGAATCAGTGAAAGATTTTCCCGCGCCAGCGCGTGACTGGCTATTGGACATCACCCCACATCACACGATGGCGCGTGAGTGGCCCCTTAACGTTGGCGCCATACCTTGCGCTTTCGCTGAGTGGCAGCGAACGTGTTAAATGCACACGTATGGAAGTTTTTCTACTTTAGAAATTATTTTACTTTTTTATTTCTTAGCATACTGACTTGGTTGATTATTTGATACTAATTTCATACCTTTAAAAGTATTTCTAATATTGGCGTTCAATTTACTTTCAAAAGAAAATTACTTTGATTTTTCAAAATCCTTGTGCTTTTTTATGGACTAGAACAATGATTGAGTACAAGACGGACCTGCTGTGAATATATGAAAGAATGTTTGAAACTGGAGAAATCACAAAATAGGATTAGTAAAGTCACAAAAACTTTGAAAATGACAATGGAATTTGTACTTACGTATTACATGGCTATGATAAGAATATTACGAATGAGAAAAAAAGCATATTTGCGTCATGTGGTTGCGTGTTTGGGGGGAGGGGTATGTTTATGAGAAATGGGGGTACTTCGAAATAAACAGCTTAAGAAAGGGACAGACTGAAGTAAAAAGTTTGGGAAGCGCTAGACTAGGAGGAAGCAAATCCTTAAATAAGCAGCTCTGCAGCTTTTTAAAGTGAGTACACTGTAATAATAATAATAAAAAGTCTGTAACGTTACAAAAAGATAATATAGGAGGACCAATTACACTGTTTGATAATATAACATATAATAAATTCAGCTCATCAGTGTATACTATATGTTAAAAAAAATTAATTAAAATTCATGTACTACTTACAACTAAAGTCGAATTGATTTCCTACAGTTTCGAACAATAAAACTTGTTCATCATCAGGGAAACATTAGGAGATACAACTAACACGTTACACAGATCACCTAATACAATACTAAAAGCAAAAACCCGCCTTTCTTCTGAAGGAAATCCAAATTCGCATGTGAATACAGCAGTGGCGCCATCTACAGTGTAGAGATCAAATTAAAGTTCATTCGAACTTTATTTCTGTTTTTAGAAAGTCCATCCCAGCACTAGGCATAAAATAGGATAAATTATCGTTACATAGTTGGTTATTCCGTGTTATAATTTCTATTGATTCACATGAGAATTTTTAACTGATGGGGGTTCGTTTGCCGAGAAATAATTCTTGCGTTGTTATAATGTTCCTACAACTTTTTATGTTACAGCAACAAAAAAAAAAAATCATGTAACAGATACAGATTTGCACGGAAAATCAAATAATCTATGAAGTTACTAAGAATGTTTTAGGAAACTGGGATTCCTAGAATTTTTTCTGTAGCTACGACACAGGTTGCAGATAATATTTTAGTAAGGTAACTATAATCTTAGTAGATTCGTTTGTAAAGTTACAGTTTTCTGTAGTTTTACAAAAATTAATATTGTAAATTTACATCTTTTCGTGTAAGGAATACAGGTAAAATATTAGTAAATATTCAGATTTAGGCAACTTTACAACAGTAAAATTACAGTTTTTTTTTTTTTTTTTTTTTTTTTTTTTTTTTTTTTTTTTTACAGTGTATATCTGATAACTGTTCTAGTCAAGTGCGATAGGCAAAATCTAAACTTTAGCAACACATGGAAGGACGAGGTGGGGCAAACAACTATTATTTTTTTTATTTTACCCTCATTGAAATATTTCTGTAGTTAAATGAATAATTTAATTCTTAAAACACTTTGGCATCACTCATAATTTGTTATTGTTTCATATCTTTAAAATATTAGAATTTCTTATGTAGTTCAATAAAATTCAAGGTTTATTTATTATCTGTTTTAAACTGCGCTGGATATATTTTTCACGAATTTCTAATTTAAACAAATATAGTACCACAAAACAATTTTCTATTAGATTTTATTCCTATTTCCGAACAATTAATGCTTAAAATCTTTTGATTTATTTTTAAAAGGGAAATTTTCTTATATTTTTTTGTATCTTTTATCTTATCTTATCTTTTCATATGCACACACGATTAAATTTAATATTAATGAAAAGAAAACAATGCGTATTTTTGCGTCTATATCTATAAGCCAATAAGTTAAATAAATTTAAATTCAGAGCTACTTCTCAAGTTAAAGCCTTTCTCCTTTAAAAAAACACAGATTTGATTATAATGGAAAAAATAACTTTAATATTTTTACTGTAACATTTTTATTTCAAATTGTTATTGGAATCTTGTATTTTTTGCTATTTCCCCAAAGACATCTTTACAGTTAATTGGAAGATATTTTGATTGGGCAAATATTTGCTTTTCATGTTTGCTAAACTAATAAAAATATAACTTTCAGATTTTTTCTAAATAAAGGTTTTCTAGAATTTTTAGAAACTAGTTTAAAAATTTTAGAGATATTTAAACATTTATATATAACAATCAATTTTACGACTTACTTTTAAATTTAACCTAACATATTAGCATTCAAATTTTCAGTTTGAGATATTATTAAATCCGGTTTAGAAAAATTAAATATTACTTGAGAAATATGTATTTAGAATATCAACTTTTATTTGAATCTCAAAAGTATGAATTTCAGAATCTTTTTTACTACTCTCTCTTTTTTTTTAAGTAAAGAAAATCTAAAATAAAAATTCGTTATCATGATATTACCATTCTTGTGATAACAAGGGTTTTATTACTTCTTCTTAAAAAACCGTATATATATATATATATATATATATAAAATGACTGATGGATTTTAAAATTCAATAACTTGAAAACGGTGACAGGTATTTAAAAAAAAATTGCCGGAGGGCTGTGTATAATGTCAGGAGTTTTTTTTACCGAAATTTTGTATTTTAGTTAGAATTTCAAACAATAGGTGGCGCTGACGGCGATTGAAGGCCAGGTGATCAGTGCTGAGTGAAGCTTCGACATGGCCTTCAATCGCCGTCATCGCCACCTATTGTTTGAGATGCGAACTAAAATCAAGTGTTGCGGTAAAAAAATTTGAAGAGATTATTAAAATCTAAGCTTGTGAAGAGTTTTAATAATGCAGTTTACTACAGTTTTTATTTATTTATTTTTGTTAGCATTTATATATATATATATATATATATATTAGCGGACCCGACAGTCATTGTCCTCGCACCGACTCCAAAAAATGAAACGAATGTGCATAAATATAATAATACGCATGATAAATACTAAGCTTTTAATTTAATTTCTTATTGCAATTATGCAAGGAAATTATTTTTCATTTGCAGTAGTTCTTGAAGTCGGTTCAAATTTTGATAGAAAAGTTTATTTTTCTCCTTTTAGTTAAAACTTAACGATTTTCTGAAATCGGTTGATTAAAATTACAGTACAGAAAAAAATATTGTAAATCATACACGTGTGTCAGAAGTGGGGTTCGAACACAGTACCTCCTTCTTCGAGAACCAGGCCTTAAATATGGTCCTTTAGATCGCTCGGCCATTCTTTCCGCGCTCCATTCAGCGAAGTTTTTCTACACGTTTAATAAGAGAAAAATCACTATTAGTTTTTGTCTTATTACTAAAAAAGTACTGAATCAATTTCGATGAAATATGAATCTAAACCCTTTTAGAATCTACTGGAACACACAAAAAAATATTATTAAAATCGGTCCAACCGTTTAGGAGGAGTTCAGTCACATACACACGCACAGAAGAATTATATATATAAAGATTTGCATTGGATACTTAATTTTAATTTTGAAAGTGGTTTGGCTGGCACCGACTCCAAAAAGTCAAATAAATGTACATAAATATAATAATACGCATGATAAATACTACGCTCTTAACTTAATTTCTTATTATAATTATATAAGGAAATTATTTTTCACTTTGCAGTAGTTTTTGAAGTCGGTTCAATTTTTGATAGAAAAGTTTATTTTTCTCTTTTTAGTTAAAACTTAACGATTTTCTGAAGTCCGTTAATTAAAATTATAATACAGAAAGAAAACATTGCAAATTTTACACGTATGTCAGGAGTGGGGTTCAAACACACGATCTCTTTCTTGGAAAATCAAAGTTTAAACCTGGCGCTTAGATTGTTCGGCCAATCCGTCCGCACCCTAATCAGCGAACTTTTTCAACACTTTTAATTAGCGAAACATCACTAACTAGTAGTTTTTGCCTATTGCTAAAAAATTACTGAATAAATTTCGAAGAAATGTGAATCTAAACCATTCTAAAATCCACTGGAACACACAGAAAAATTTACATTAATATCGGATCAGTCATTTAGAAGGAGTTCAGTGTCATACACACGCACAGAAGATATATATATATATATATATATATATATATATATATTTGTAATTTTGTAGGATAATTTGTAAGGTAAGCTAAATGAAACGCAATATGACAAACAACATTGCACACCTTGTAATCAGAATTAAAAAATAATAAAACTTGTATGAAAAATCTTACTAAATAACTAAATACTAAATAATTTCTCACTGCGCATGCCTCAACGATATCAAAATTTCATTTACATATTATGTATAGAGCAACTTTTGTGAATGTCTCAAAATCATAGCTTGAAAATACTGAATGTAATCGTCTATTGAAAAAGGACAAAATCCGTTGTTTACAAAATGAAGCAAAAAAATGAGAGATTTTACCCAAATGTAGTAGTACGTCCCATATTGTGTATTCTATATTGACACTAATCAATGAATATATGGATACAACCCCTCTTGTTTTTGCTTCACTTTGGGAATAACGAATTTTCAACTTATTCAATTGACGATTATTTTCAGAATTTTCAAGTTCTGATTTTGCGACTTTTACAAAAGTCGCTCTATACAATTAGCTAACTTAATATGCGAATAAAATTTTGATATCGTTGACGCATGCGCAGTGAAAAATTATTTAGTAAACCTACTCATTTTTCATACAATTTTTATTATTTTTTAATTCTGATTACAGGGTATTGTGTGCAATGTTGTTTGTCATATTTTCAGAAAAAAAATATTATTTTGTATTAAGAACTCTGAAAATTATAAGCAAAAAACCATTTTTATAAAAACCTTAATTTTTCTACAAGTATATATGCTATTTGCATAAAAATGAACACAGTTTATTACAATTCAATTTTATTAAGGCACTTAATCATAATCTAGAGTTTGAGAGCTTTTGCTGCATTAGTTTTGACTGGGTTATTCAAAAGATATTCATTCTTTTTTAATTTGTTGACGGCCCCTCTGGAGTTTCGGGAAAAATCTTAACGGAAATATATGACCTATACTATTATACTTATACACTAAGAGTTTCGGGATGATTCTTAATGTATTTTTCTAGATATTTAATAAAATGTCTAAAATTGCATGTGGATGTTCATCAATGTCCAGTTAGTGTATATTACTAAGAAATATTATTTTTTATTAAAATAAATAATAATTAACTTATTCTCCGATGTAAAATCGTACACTCTTAAAACGAAAGAGTGGATTTGGCTTCTCAGGAAAGCTCTCTAATATATTGGATCGTGAATGAGTTGTTTGTCAACCATTTTAATCGTCTTGATTTAAATTGCTTTTTTTAAACTACTCATCTTGATTTAAATTGCTTACAAACAACTCGCTACTCGAGTTGCTTCAACTCTTTTTGAGAAGCTGCCTTTCAAAACGCGAAATGAGTGGATTTCGGCTCAACTTGAGTTCTTTTTTGGCTGACCTTTCAAGATAGTATTGATTACAAAAATACATTTATGAATGTATAAGAAACATAATTGTATTGTAAATTTATTCCAAAAAGCAAACAAAGCGTACAGTTTTCGTACATATTGACAACATTCTGTTATTCAAATGCAGTTTATATATTTTTTATTTTACTATTTTTTTTTAATTTGGACTTTAAACATTTCCAATAACTCGTAATAAGAGGAAACACAACTTAATCAAAATTATAAATTAAACAATAAGTAATCTACAAACACTAACTAAAAACCTTAGCCAGTGTAAAAAATGATTCATAATTTCAAAAAGCATTTAAAATTTATTTCCATCTTATATCTGAACATAGCTAAATATATACTACTTCACATTTAATGTTAAGATGTATAATGTCTAATTTGAATACACTGATAATGTATTTTCTAAAAAGTGAAGTTAAGGAAGTAATGATAAATGTTTGCATATGCAATTGATAATAAAATTTCGGTACTACTTGCTTAAGCCGTCGACCAAAAACTATCGACAAACTATAAGATTATATGCCAATAATGTATGATTGTAAATGTCACATTTACTTGACATTAACTAAGATACACTAGTTTGTTACTTCATCAAGTGATTTTTAAATCAAATTTTTATCCGTATTTTTTTATTATATTTTAAAAATTTATTTGTTCTTCTGTTATTTAAAATAAAAATTACTTCAATTTTTATAATTTAACGAACAGTTTGGTTATTTGTATAATTTGGCAGAGTTAGTCGACGGAATTAGACCAAGTAGTAACAATATTCCATTGTACAAATTAATAATATAAAAATAATTAATGTTTTTCTTTTTTTAATCATTTAAAATTCCAGTGAATAAACTTGTTTTGTCTTTTTAAATATTAAGTGATCAAATACTAATAACAAGAGGGTTTTCCTTTTTTTCAAATTTCAATAAATAATGATTTTCAAGCCTTAAATATTTAAAGTAACAATTATAAGAGCTAAATCCGCATTAATCATCAGCTTCACAGATGCAAGAAATTTTCAGAATATTAATAAGCTTCAAAAATTAATTTTCTGAAGAATATAGGTAATCGATTCAGATTTCTTTAAGGTTTAGTCTGAGTAATTTTTAGAAAATTCATGGCATTAATTAGATGAAACTACAGAAATTTAGACTGAGTTCTGAAAATATGCTTATCAATTAGTGTTGAAGAAGGGAAACGTACCATTTAACTCAGTTTAGAAGCGACCATCATTTTCTTGGTTATCTTATACCTGTCGAGCTAGAGCGTGATACCAGATGAATGTTGTTTAAGACCGAAAGTTAATTTATTTTTCACATAATTGATTTCGGTACTTCTAGGTTATCCTGTTGACCAAAAAATTATCGCCAAACTATAAGATTAAATGCCAATAATGGATGATCGTGAATGTCACATTCAATGACATTAAATGCGATTCACGTGTTTAAAATGTCATTAAGTGATTTTTATTTCGACTTTTTATTAATGTTTTTATTAATATTCTACTAATTACTTGTTTTTTCGTTATTTAAAATAAAAATTATGTCAACATGTATAATTTGGCTATTAGTTTGACAATTTCTATAATTTGGCGAAATTGGTCGACGGGATAACCAAGAAGTACCTTGATTTCAAATAATAAATTTTATTTTACGGCAATTCTTTTAAACATTTATTTAAATCTACATTTTTCTAGTAAATACTTCTACTTCTAGTAAAATGGGCAAAACAGTTTCAGATTTTCAGAAAAAATGCCAGTGGTTGAAAATATCTACCTATATTAAAAGGACATATGAGTATGCGTTACGCACGTAGCGTTGACGTGCGTAACGCATACGTCATTTTGGGAATCGCAACACTTTGCAATTTGAAACGCAATTTCTGTTTTGCAATTTTTCAATTTTTACACTGTCGTATAAGAAAAAAAAATTACTTTTAAATGCCATTTATTTGGAAACTGTGTCTTAAATTATTTCTGAAATATAAATTTTTCTGTAGTTTTTAATACCGTTTTTCTAATTGTGGCAACAGGAGTACTCCACGACTATTAGAAACAAAGGGAAAAACCGGAAGAAAACCGGATTTAGAATCGGATTATTGAAGACCGGATTATTGAATCATGTTACCATTTTCTCATTAAAAGTGAAAAAAAAAAATAAATAAAATACATACTGTGTCAAGAGTCTGCTATAAGACCCGGTGAATTTTGGTTTCATTTACAAAATTTCATTTATACTTAAAATAATACAAATATTTTAGTATCTGTTTCAGTTAATAGTACCGAAACTTCAAATTAAAATGATCAAATTAAAATACCGATTTTGTTTAAAAAAGACGAATAAATATATGAAAGATGCATAATTTAATTCTGATACACTGAAAATGGTGTCGGTTTTAGATTTCACGGGGAAAAATTCTATGACTGAGTCAAAGTGGAATAAATTCTGCTTTTTTTCATTTTGGAATGCTAGCATAAGAACTTTAATTGATAATTGTACCATAATAAGAGATCTTTATTATCATTGTTTGACTGCTTACATGTATGGTTAAAGTTTAATTTTAGCAATTTTCAAAACTGAGATTTTTAGAAATTATTATTTTGTTAACTTAAGGTTAAATATCATTTTTAAGAGTTAGACTTGCCGATATAAAGTGCATTTTTAGTATAACATATTTTGTAGGTTTATTAAAATCAATGAAGTAATTATTTTTTAAGCATTTTCTTTCGTCGAAATTTGACGGGTTCTGCCTTGTTTATATAATTTTCAGTCGATTATCCTCTTTTTCAAGTGAAATATAAATTATATAAATGCATATTATATATACTCTTAACCATGTCCATCCATTTATCTGTCCATATAACAAAAATAATTATAACAACTAAATACGTATTAATCATTACCTTCAGTGGTGCAAAAAAATATTCAGCATATTAATAAACTTCAAAAATTAATTTTCTGAGGAATGTAAGTAATCGATTCAGTTTACTTTAAGCTTTACTCGGGAGTAATTTTTAGAAAATGCATGGCATTTATTAGACGAAACTACAGAAGTTTAGATTATAAGTTCGGAAAGAATGGCTATCAATTAGTCTTGAGGAAAAGCAACGAATAATTTAACCCAATTTAGAGTTGATCATTATTTCTGCTATTATTCTGTGCCTGTCGAACTAGAGTGTGATACCAGACGGATTGTGTTTAGGGCCAAAAGTTAATTTTTCTTTCACATAATTGATTTTAAATAATAAATTTTCTTTTATGATAATTATTTCCAACATTTATTTAAATTGCATTTTTCTAGCAAATTGGGTTTAACATTTGGCATTTACTGAAAATAAATAATTACTAACAGTTTTAAAAACTAAAACACACGATTTTCTATCAGATCGGTCTAAAAATTTTTAAATGTTTATTTGGTTCCAGAGTTACGCTTTTGATGTGTGGTTCAGTTATAGTCATGTGTCTAGGGTGTCAGGTGACTGTTAATTTCTCAAATTGCTTTTGATCAGTTTATCGTCGTTTTTTAATTTTTATATTTTAAAGCGGAGACTTTTCAAATTGGTGATTTATCATCGGTTCTTAATAAGTGTGGAAAGTTTCAATTAATCTGATGTTTTAAAGGGGGCTATTTTTGTCAGGTGTATTAGTTATTATATAAATACATATTACATATATTCTTCGTCAGGAATGTCCATCCGTCTGTCCATCTGTCCATCATATGACAGCGTAAAATTAACATACCTTGTGATTTGAAATTTAACATGTGAAAATGTTCAGAATTTTATCGAGCCATTTCAAATTTTATGAAAATCCAATCAAAATTTAAAACGATAATAATAAAAGTTCTCTTCATTTCGTTAAATTTTATAAATTAATTCAGTAATATCCTAAGATAGGTAATGATACTGTGTTTCACAGTTGAGTTTGGGATCTTTAAGATGGAATCCTTTTATTTACTGTGGTATTTTACAATTTTAATGTTCAGATAAAACTCTCGATAGCGCCATAGGACTCATTCCATAGATTAATAAAAACAACTAAAATGCTATGAGGTTAAGATTATGCTTCAAAATAGTATGTTATCTTTTTTTTTTTTTTTTGGTCGTTTGTTTATTTTTTATGAAAATACAAAGTTATATTAAAATCTCTAAATTATTAATAAAATTGTCTAATTCGGAAATATTAAATACCTCGATATTTAACTGCGTTTGCATATACTTATAATCACTGTTAGATAAAGTACATGTGAAGTATACTTGTATTGAAGCTTGTGCTTACTTAAGAGAAAGAGAAAGAATGTTGTCCACTTATTTTGTTGATTAGAATTTCTATCCGCCCCCCCCCCTTGCAAATGCAACAAGACAGTATTGCAGTTGAAAGTACTATTATGTAACAAAAAGTTATTATAAAATACTTTTAAATAGTAACTATTTTTTTAAAGTGTTATTTGATATAAAATGATGTTTTATTGACTTCTCTTCATTTGAATCAATAAAGTCTACTGAAAATAAATGCAACCAGTTTTGTATATCACTCCAATCAAAAGAAATAAATTCTGAAATATAAAAAAAATTAGGCATTCATAACGATATCATTACTGGGAGAGGAGTGTTCCAGAGATGATATCGCATGATATCGGAAAGGAGTAGGGGGTCCAAAATTATCAAAAAGCTGATAATGTTATATTTGGAGAGCCCCAAATCGAAGAATCTATTTTACAGTCAAATTTATTAATCATAATATGGAAATTCCTTCAAGTAACTTAAAAAATTCTTCCAATCATAAAAGTGCGCCATTTAATAACAATATGTATTAGAAATATTTTTAAGACTGTATATCAGCGTTGATACTTTAAGCAATATTAATAATAATAGTGATCCGATAGACACTAAATACCAGCAAAGCGTTTTGAATTCCAAATATTTCAACATCGGTCAAAATTGGGGATTGGGTAAAAGTATATTTTATAGTGGAAAAGATAAATTTGAATTTCAATATTTTAATCTTTTATCGATTTCAATTTAACTACCCGAATTTGACTCAAATATATGACAATCTTCAGAACTGGAATCTAAATATATGGAATTGTAGACAATTGGCTTCATATTAAAGTATTTACTTAAAGCATACGAAAGTTCCCTTACCAAATTTACTCTATAAATCGAAAGTTATAGTAGCGGTTATTTTTTTCTATTATATTTGATTTATTTTGCAGAGTAGAATTGATGTTTACAATTAACTCACATAGTACATATATTAATGAACATATTCTTTTACTGATGCTTTTGACTATATAATAACATATTTATTTACTTGAGAAAATAAATTAAAAGCTAGTTAATGAGCTAAAATCATTATGTTTTTCCGAAATTAGTAACTGATCTTCATTCTGTCTCAAATAAAGTAATTATGTCCAATGAATTGCTGAAATAATAATAAAACTGTTTTATTTAAAAGAACGATAATAACATTATTTTCTTTTACAGAAGTCAGAAGTAGGCGCACATTAATAAGCTACTAAGCAGTACTTTCTGAGGAATATCAGTAATTAATATAGATTACCTCATGGCTCAGCCTGGATAAAAGTTCGACGATTCACGACATTCATTTGTTGAAGATGCAGAAAATTTTGTGTTAAGTTCTGATAAGAAGACTGCAGATGGGCAAAATACAAATTAATTCCATTTATGGGCGATCATTATTATCCCCATTCTCCATCTAGTATCAATGTGAAAATTAATAGAAAAAAGACATTTATAAGCAAAAGATTCATTCTATTTCGACTAATTGGATTAGAATAACAATTCTTTTGTTACATATGATGAATCAGGCAATTTATGAAACAATTTCTGAAATATTAAAAGAAAGATGCATTGGTGTTATACTTGCTAATTCGGAGTGAATTCTCAATACTCAATAAAAAAATACTTTTTAATTTTTTTGTAAGCTCAAGTTTTCTTACATCAATAAAAGGAATGTATAAGATTGTTTTAAAGTTTTTCTGACCGCTTACCAAAAAAAATATCCACATCGACATGCATTTTACAAATACTTATTTTATTTGCCTTTAATTAAAAAAATATATAATTTTTTTGAAAAATCTAATGCATTTTTTAACCGACTTTCAAGGAAACACGTTATGCATTTCGATTCTATATACACGTACACATATACACATACTCATATCATCAATTACTTTGATGTTCTGTCATTTTTTAATAGAAATTATTATGTAATATTATCCTTATTATTGAAACTTCTTTATATGTATTATTATGAATCAGGAAATTTTGGAAATGTTTTAAAAAAAAGATTTGTAACTATACTTGCTAAATCGGAGTCGATCGTCAATATTCAATGAGAAAAATATTTTTGGATTGTTTAATAAACTCAAAATATCTTAGCAAGAAATAAGATTGTTTTCAGTTTTTTTCATCGCTGTTTAAAATGACAAAATAAAAACACAATTATCCACAATAACATTCCTTTTACAAATAATTTTTTTATTTGCCTAAAATTAAAAAAAAATCTTAATTTATTTTTAAAAAATCTAATAAGTTAATTTTTTTACGAATTTTCAATGAAATATGTTGTAGATTTCGATTGTGTATACATCGTAAAAAATCTTGCGTTATACTTTCCATCGGACGCATTTGTATGAAATTGTATTGGAAAATTTCGAGCTTTTGAAGGTCCCCAATCCCCCTCAACCCTTACCCATACACCCTTGATTTACAGAGGCACAAAAAAGTATTCCATTTAATAATGGTATTGGGAGGAATATTGTTTGGGGCGCTTTTCAGTTACATTGAAGTACTACCTCAGACAATAAAGTTCGGTGAATAGTCCTGTAACATGAATGTAGATGAAATATTAACAAAAGTTATCATACCATCCTTCGAAATAGTCATCTCCCTTCTCTATGCACCGCTGAGATCTGCTATACTTTTCTTGGGAAATTCGCAAGAAGTCTTCTTTTGGGATGAAGTTCAAAAGCTTCGTCACGATTCGCTGGCTGTCAGCAAAATGGTAAAATCTCTTTCAAAGAAAGTTTGAGTGGTGAAAATAGGAAGAAGTCTGGGGGATTGAGATCTAGCGAATATGGTGGATGTTCAATTTGCACCACCCCTCAGTAATTTCTTTAGGTGTCTTGCAAAGCTTAAAACCATACTTTAAACTGATCTTTTTTCGTTCATTTTCCTGTTCTTAGTGAAGAACCAACACACTGAACAAGCATTTAGTAAAGCATGTCTTACACAGAACATAAACGACGCTCAACTGAACAACGGTGGGGGGAAGATAGTCAACACTTGAATCTATGTAGGTGCAGCGTTTTGTTTCCCCAGTGTTGCCAGATCGATTGTTTTTAATTCATTCACCGAACTTTATTGTCAGAGGTAGTATATCACATTTTATGAAATTGATATATTTTGTCGCGATTTTCTACATGGTTACTTGCTGCATAGTAGAAAGCAGATAGTATTTACAAGGATACACAAAAGGTACTGTTACCGATGTACTGTATACTATTACATCAAGATCTTCTAAAACTTCGTTGTAGTGCGAATGCATTTCACATGCTACAACTGATGCACAGTTACCGATTTTTTTTTGGATCAATTGTGCCATAATATCATCAATAATGTATATACGTATTAAGAAATGCTAACAAAAATAAATAAATAAAAACTGTAGCAAACTGCATTGCTAAAACTCTTCACAAGTTTAGATTTTAATAATCTCTTCAAATTATTATTAAGATTAAAATGAAACAATTTGTACATTTTATCCAAACTAAATTGGTTGTAAATCACTAAAATTTGCACTTCAGAATAGAAAGTTATTTATTGTGCTAGTCAAAGTAAACATACAAACATTTAGTGATCCCACACTCTGTTTGTACAACCAAACACCGTTAACACATGACAAGCATTCCCCATTTCATGTTTAAATATATTATGAACATCAGAAACATATTCGTTGAAGCGAAAATATTTAAAACAGAATATGCTACATGTTAAGTAAATACTACAATACACATTTAGCTGATCGTTTTCACATATGTAGTAAATCTAAGAATAAATTTATTATGCTGAAAATAATGTATTAAACATTTATTCCATACTAAATACAATTAGATATTTTTAAAAAGCTAATCTCTGAAAATATTAAATACAAACAATACTATAAAATTTAATCTTGTTTGCATTTGAAAGAGAAAATTCGAATGAGAATATACATTTTACTACTTTCCCCATCATACGCTGTATAGGGTAAGTCTTGCAGTCGTTTTGAAAATCAGAAAAAATATTTTTTTCTAAGATAAGATTAAAATGATATAACATATCACATATGTCGAATCCTTTAATTCACCTTATTTATACATAAAACCAAAATAAAATACTCAGATTACTTAAAGGTATTTTTTATTGACATGGATTTACAGGTTTTATACACTATAGATTCCGAAAAATTTATTTTTAGAAAAGAAAATTTTCCGCCTGTCTATCTGTCTGTTAGTCTGTCCGTCTGTCTCTCCGTCTGTCTGTCAGCCTGTATGTCTTTAAACGATCTGGCTCCTGAACAAATCGAGATAAAGACTTGAAATTTAGTGTGTGTTTTATATGTAATAATGGACTGAAGCCTATTTCACATCAGTTACCTAAATTATGCGGAAATTTAGGTAACTCTCGAAATTTTCGTTTTGATGAAAGGTATATAAAAATTTTCGATTTTTTTTAAATTTTACTTTAAGGAATGGATGTAAAAGACAATAAAATAACATAAATTATGCAAAGAAACGAAGTCGATTGGATAATTAGTTGCCCAGATACCTGCAATCCTATTTTCTACACTTCTCGATTTTTGATGACCCGGTATTTCATTCAAAATTCAATCCAAAGATATATTTCAATTGGATACTAGACATATAATTCGACGCAGCAAATCGTTAGTTAATATGATTATTATTTTTGAATTTATAAGGATGTTTCTTTTAAGCAACTCGGTGCTACTTCAGTAGTTTGGGGTTTTATATATTTATTCGAAATTGCTTCATTAGCAATTCATTAATAGAACATTATTATGTGTTGGAAATATTTAAATATACGTTTAAATTTTATTTCGAATTGCGATTCATATTATAAATAGTTTACACATGTTTTATTTTCATATCTTATAGCAAGCATATTCATGATGGGTAAGTAATACGGAGGCCCTCCAAAGACTAGTTTTTTTTCAACTTCCCGTAAAGCATGGTGTCGTCACTGCAACGTTGTTGTGAAGTCACAGTGTGACTTTGTGACCATTTATTGTCGATGTGACGCCACGTGACGTCGATGTGAAGTCACAGTGACTAAAATGTGAAGTCGTTATGGCCGTTTTAGGGCTCTTTTGTGACGTTTCACAAAGTGGTCACAATGTGACAAATTTGTGAAAAATGTGTCATTTGTGACTAATTTGACATTGACTTTGTGACGAAACTGTGACAAAAGCGATGATATTTAAATTGCCAGAAACATGTTTTTTAAAGTAAATAACATGTTTTGAAGGATATTTATAAATTTCTAAAGATTTTTCAGAAAGTCACATCTCAGTCACAATGTGACGTCACTGAGTGGTGGCATTTTGGTCACAGATGTGATGTGACCAAAGTGACTCACAGTGACGTCACTGTGACCATGCATGCTATTAGGGTTTATATTCCTTAATGAAGATTATTATTATTTTGACCCTTTGCACACGAGAGGTGACCCCACCCCCTCACCGCTAGTGTTGTCAAGCGTCTCTTGTAAATCGGGATGCCTAAATGCTTTAAACTGCACTAATATCTTATAGTTTATTTCACCATCTTTTATACCAGATTATTTGGCCGTTAGATAATGCGAAGAAAATTAGTTAAAAATACTGGTGTCAGGAGAATTTGGAGCACCCATTTACGCTGTGCACTAGTAGTAACTGAAAATCACCTTCCGGGTGCAAAAGGTTAAAATACGGCATTTTTAAATTTATCGTAATATACAGTGTAAAAAAAATCCATTAAATTTATGCCAAAAACTGCTGGCCAGCAGTTTTTGCCATAAAAATTTCAGTAATGCTAGATGTAATAAAAATTTACATTTAAATTTATTGCAATTTTTACGGGAAAAATTGCTGCCGGCAGTTTTTGCTGTAAATTTTACGGATTTTTTTACAGTGTAAAATGGATAAAAATTTTTAAGTATTCTATGTACAAGAAATGTAAACAACATATTATGATGTATTATAAACATATATATTTAGAATTTTTGTCATTTTATCAGGAGTGTTAAAAAATTCTTTTTACTCATAAACTCTTTTTTTCAAAGCCTTTTATGTTTTTCAAACTATAGTTTTTTTCAATTGTAATGCAGTTCAACATTGTATATATAGAATGATTAAGATGCGTGTATAGTTGTATTTGCGTGAAATTCCTTAATAAACAATCGGGACAAGTGATAAGCATTTACCATAGAATATAAATAAATAAATAACAACATTTAAAACACTAAATTCTTCAATTTTTTTTTCCGAAAACTGGTTTCGGTAGCTATAGCTTATCATAATCAGGTCAAAATATTGTAATATTTTACGCTGAATTTTTACAGTATTTTGTCGATTTTACTTATTTAAATATCTCTGAACACTTTTATTATTGTTATTTTCTTTTTTTTTTCCTTGTACCTACTTTTGAATTTTATTTGAATGCAAAAATACAATTTCATATTGATTTTATGTACCCAAGATTATATGTGATTTAGTAAAATTTAATTAAATTAATTTATAAAAGTTAAATTTTTAAAGCGCTTCTACATTCTAAAAAACTATTCACCAATTAAGTGCTTTGAAGTAGAAGCCTTTATTTCTTATGAGTTTGGTTTGGTTTATTTTGTTAAAGAGCTTTTAATTTTGAAGTTAATTTCGGGAAGATATCATCTTTAATGAAACTGTGGCTGGGATTTTTATACGTTTATATTAATGTAGTATAAAAATGAGAATTTTAATTATATTTACGTAGATTGCTAGAAGAAAAATATGGATGTTCTATGACAATATTTTTTTGAATAATATCAATTTTTTTTCTTTTTGCATTTTATTTTTTAATTTAAATATCTTTTAAATTTGTTCACTTAAAGTATATTTTAAATGGGAATATTTATTATATAAATAACTTAGTAAATTCAACTTTATTCAACTTATCCAACTTTGAATATGAATAACAAATTGTGAGAATTTTTGAATAAATGAAGAAAGTAATTGTTATTTATTTTTAAATTCGAAAACATTTGTGTCTTTTTAAACTAAATTAGACATTTTAATCTATAGAATATTTTGATTTTCATTTTAAAAATAAATTCGAATTTATTACTAACAGAACCAATACGCATGCGTGCAAGAAACAAACGGAATCTCTTCCTCATTTTTCGACGTTCGGAATGAATTCACAGATCAAATACGTTTTCTGGGAATACGGTAATTATTTGTGAAAAAATAACGATAGCTTAGTATATATTGACGAATTTTTCTGACAGTGTAAATCGTACAAATGCAGCTTAACTGCGCTAGCAATTGAACGATTATCACCAAACCTAAAGAGCAACAACTTGTGTTTAAATCTAACCGACACCTAAGTTAGATGAAAATTCGTTCATTAGTTCTTAAAATTGTAAAAATCCTTAAAAATGAATCATATCAGTGCCATCTGTTGAGCAATTTAAACCAGAATGTAAAAAACGGCAATTCATATCAAGGACTAACAGATTCTGTAGTTTGATGAAAATCTGTACATTAAATTTGGAGACTGAGCCATTGCGGAAATTGTAAAATTTCAGTCGAGAGAATTTCACACACACACAAAATACAGCATTAAATTATATCCAGAACTAATCGAATATAATTTTTATTAAATCCTGTACATTAGTTCTTGAAATAGAACGCCCGCACGCATTTGTGTCACATACAAACTCACAGAGTGACAGAGTGATACAGTGACAGACAGATATTTTGGAAAGATACGTTTTTCGTGATCCCTGACCGCAAAAAACGCGTAGACTGGCAATCGGAAATTTTCACAAACCCGTCACTTTCTTCTTGTAAAGAGAAATAAAAGTAAAAATCAAGAAAATGACATATATTATTACTGTTTTCTTAAAAAAAGAAAAAAGAAAAGAAAAAAAAAGACTTAGTTTTACATTTTTTAAATTTATACTGCTATTATTTCATTAAAAAATAGAAATTTAGATACTAATTTTATAAAAATTATTATAATGGAAACTAAAACTGCATTATAACACTTCTAAAATAAAAAAAGTTACAATAAACGATACCATGCTTTTGTAGAAATTTATATTGTCTTTGTTTTTCCAAGACTTTTTTGTTAAGAAGTAGTTATCTTAAAAAGAAAAGAAATACGTGTACATGTACGTGTACATGTACGTGTACATATACATGAATTATTTATTGATTGCAAGAAAAAAATTACATGTAAACATTCATCCTCTTATAAAAAATCCTTTTACATACAAATTTAGTACATCTTAATGTATAACAGTTGTTTTGGAGGGGGCTGTATACATATGGAAATACGAAATAATTTTTCTTAAGTGATGTATGTGTCATGCAGGTTATATTTTAAAAAATATTTTTTGGTGAACTGAAAAGAAAAACAGTAAAATATCTATTATGCCCCAGCCACAATTTTTGAAGATTGTTACATTGAATTTTATAATGTTAAAAAAATAAATAATAATAATAATAAATATATATATAGATTACTTCATGTATTGGGAATCTACAAAATTTTATAATTTTCGGAGCATTTAAACCCAGGATATTTTGAAATATACAGAGAAAAGAAAAATTACGTTAATAAAACTAACTTAAATGTTATTTATAATACGCATATTTAACAAAGAAATTTTCCTGTAATTTTTGTTTCATTCGAAATTATATTTCGTTAAAATATATAAGAGTTTATATCTCTTTTCTGTCTGCGCAAGAAGAAGGCATTAGATTCGTGAAAAATTTTGACTACCGATTTTCGATAAATTAATACGTTTTAGAAGATCCTGGGAAAGATTTAGTGGTATTTAGAAAATGTCTGTCTGTCTCTCTGTCACTCTGTGTGTCGCTGCTATGATATACTATTCACAATTTTTGCAATAGCTCTATCTCAAGAGCTAATGCACGGATTTTCATAAAACTTTAGATTCAGTTAATCCTTGATACAGTTTAGTGCTGATTACTTTTTGTGGCAAACTACTTAACATTTGCTCTGTTATGCCCCATTATACATGATTATCGAAATAGTTCTATTTGAAGAACAAATACACTTGTTTTCAATACACTTCCGATTCAGTGAGTCCATGATATACGTAAATGTAATTTAGGTTTTGTTGTAAATCACCGTAGAGGTGCGCTGCCATGTTGTAATTTTCACGATTTCGGAATAGCTGTATCTCATGAATTATTAATTCAAGAAACTCAAGCTAAATGTAATTCATGGATTTTCATCAAACGTTAGATTCAGTTAGTACCTGATAAAAAATTATCCTGCTTCGTTTTTGGTGTACATCTCCTAACAGGTGACGCTGTTATGCAAAATATTTTAAGATTTTGCAATACCTCTATCTGAGAAACTAATGCACAGATTTTCATCAAATTTCACATTCAGTTAGAAATTGACATAAGTTGCTGCTGACTAGATTTCTATATAGATTATGCATATAATACTTAATCGGTGGCGCTGTTATGCTGAATTTTCCTCGAACTATTTACATTAATGAAAGATACGAAAGTTTTGGGATTGCCACATCTGACTATTATTCTCTATTAAATTACATTTACTGACCAGAATTTTTTAAGTCAGTAAAATTATTTTAAAGAATTCTAAAAATTAATATGCTATTCAATTTCATTTTAATAACTTAAATGAACATTAATAAATTCATTTTTAACTGCATTTATAGATCGCACTTATAAAGACAAAAAATAATCAATACAATAAAAAATAATAAAGACAAAAAAGATTATTTTACATTACCGTAATATTTTGATTTAAGGTAAGATTACATTTCATGAATATTTATATTAATTCAGTCTACAAAATATACTGAAGTAAATGATTTACAAAATGATTATTCCTGAACGATTTCTCCGAATGTAAAGTATCAATTGCCTTTGTTAATCTAATATTACTCATTAAAGTTTCAAATTCTGATGCATTAGTCATTAAAACTGTTTAATTAATTAGTTATTTTATTCCAATTTTGCAGATAATGAGCAAAAGGAAAGAATTTATTTACAACTAAAAAATATACTGTAACGCATTTCACTTAACATGATAAATAAAAAAAATACTTTAAATTTTTAGTTAATTAAAGCCTTTTTTTAGAGAAACCAACGAGAAATACATAAATATTATTTTATTTCTTTCTTGGTGAGAAATTAAAAAGTATAATATTTTGATACATGTTGATGGTATTAGTCGACTGTTTCTGAAGTCATGTTGTAATTTTTAAGTTATTATTACTTACAAAAACGGTATTTTTTTTGTTTTGTTTTAATTTATCTCACTAATCAGTTTTTTTTTCATTTCTTCATCACTTTGCTCATAACATAGAATGATTTCTGTTTCTGTATTTAAGGGAGACCCGAACCCCATTTAAAATTAGCAAAAGTTCAAAAAAAAATTATCTCAGAAAACGATAAAATACATATTTGCGAATATCCATGCAAAATTTCAGAACTCGGGGACACCTGGAACAGGTAGAAAATAAGCTTTTTTAATTGTACTCTCAATAAAGTTCAAAGGACTAGCGGCCATTTAAAACGTGTTTTCCTGAAAATGACTTTTTTCATATTTTGCCTAAGTTCAAAGTACTAAGGCTCAGTGGTAAAATGATTTAGAAACAAAGTGTTTATGTTTTTAGAATCTTAAAAAAAATTGCAACAAAAGTAAGGAGAGATATATTTTTTAATTATTTCTGAAAATTTTATATAAATTGGTAAACATGAAAATTATAACGAATTTAAGGAAATTTACCATGCGTAATTTTATTTTTATTTTTTTTAGCCGATTAAAATAGAAAGTTAAAAATATCTCTCCCTAGGTCTTTTCCATATACTATAACACTATTTAAGAAATTTTAGTAATACCAAAATATTGAAAATTGAATGAAGCTAGTAATTTTAAAAAGTGCATTTTTCGACAAAAAAATCATAAAAATCCCCATAAAAAATATACTTTTTAATAAAAAGTGAATTTTTTTGCTAATTATTCCTTACAAAAAGATTCTTAAATGGTACACCAAAATTCATTACTTTAAAATCAATAATAAAATTTTTGGGTTTTTTCTTACGGGTCTCCCTTAAATGTTTAAAGCACTCATATATACATATTACAATGATTTTTCCTCAAATGTATAATAAATATGAAAGACCCATACTTTAAGCATTTAACTTTGAGAGTTTAAAAGTAACTTTTAAGATGGAGAAAAATTTAAAATTAATAAAATTCTATTGGAAAATTCAAAGTTTTTATGAAACCATATATCTCTTAAAAAAACCTATTAAAGTTTTTAAAAAATGCATTTGTATTTTGATTTTATCGAAATATATTTGTAAATCTAATAATTAATTGGAGTTGTATGCTTTCCTCGTACGTTCACAAATTTAGCTACCATAAATATGTTCTAGCTGTAGCCAAAACATACATGGTCCTTAGGTTAAATGGAGGACAGTATATATTCATTTGCATTTACAAACTCGTAAAGATTAAATTAATGTTGAATGCAAGCAGATATAATGCAGCTCATTTATTTCCGTTACTTAACCCTTTAATTCTGGCTCCCGTCATATTCACGGGCTGAGATTTTTAAGACTATTATTCAGAAGTGTTTGATTCCCACCTTTTTACCTAAAATCTAGTAATTCTCTTTATTCCGGTATCATTTTGCTGGTCATAAAATAAGGTGAATGTTTCCTTCGCAAAAAAGTAGTGGCAATAATCAATCTGAGTTTTAAAACCGCAATTTAATGCGACCTTAAGGGGTTAAAGCATGTCAATGGACAGTGCTATTATTATTAGCCGGTATTATTGATGTTATTAAAAATCTTTTTTTGATTTCACCTCTCATAATATATATAAATATAATAGACCACTTATAATAGATATAAGTTTACGCTTCTGAGACTTCGGTGTTAATAGCCAAATGGGTGGAACTACTACATAATATATAATATATAATATATAATAAATATTTCGAAACGTTTCTGAGAGATTTGATGGTTCTGTTGCACGATACTAACGGAAAGATGTCTGATTCGAGCAGGAAAATATTTTCGTTTTCTGAAACTAAGCCCAAAAATATGGGAAGGATTCTGATGGTTTCAGAAAGTGAAAATAGCTCAAGGATATCCGAGGATAGCCAAAGTGTTGTTAATACAATACATACTTTTTTTGTATAGGATGCGTTTTTCACGATTTCAGCATTACATATATTTCAAGAAGTAATGCACATATTTTCAAAAAACAGACTTTGTTAGTTCTTGATATAAATTAGTGTTTCATAGTTTCTGATGTTAAACGCGCAGCAGGTGTTGTTGCTCTACGGCGTTTTTCCAGATTTACATAACTGCTCAATCTCAAAAACAAATGCATTGAATTTAACCAAATTTAAGATTCCCGTATTAATCCAAAAGCCGACCGCACAAAACCCTATGTCATAAAGCACAAGAAAAAATCCTTTATTTTATGGACGAGTAGTAATAGGGGAATCTAATGATCCACGTGTCCCGGAAGCGAAGTGGTGTTGAAGCGAAAAATAAATGCCACTAGTGGTTGACTCGCAGGCTTAGCATTGTGTTTCTCAGCATCCAGTTTTCTATGTTTTCATTCTTTTGATTGTGGGACGAACACAATGCTAAACCTACGAGTCAGCCATTAGTGGTATCAATTTTTGGCTTATGAACAACTTCACTTCCAGCAGACATGGTTCATTAGATTCCCCTATTACTACTCTTCCATAAAACGAAAGATATTTTCTTGTGCTTGATAACATAAAGTTTTGCACTGTCGGCGCTTGGACTAAATAGTTTCACATTATTTGGTACTCATTTAAATCATATAGCGTGAGACATGCTATGCTAAATTTTTCATTTTTCCAGAATTTCATCGAATCACTTTCTGCTAGACCTTGACAATATTTGATGCTGAATAGGTGTTCGTGTAAATCATGTAACCTTTTGATTGTTAAACTGTTATAAATCATAATATGTATGTTTAATGTGTGCTTTAGCTTGTGTTGATTAAATATCCCTGGTAGCAAGCACTCATCACATACTGCCCGGCCTTTCATCGATTCCTCCAAATGTGCTCGCTAAATAACACGGGTATGTCATTGCGAGCAATATCTAAGAACCAGTTTTCGATTAGTGTTCAGGTTTCTCCGTAAAAATTTGTTGATCGCATATTCCCGTGATAATATAATGGCCCAATATCAAATAACGGTGAAATTTCGGGATAATCGCAGCGTTTTCTCCAAGCGCAAATCTGATTGGTTGAAACAGGAAGCAGCTGAAAACCCCGGATGAAGTTGTTTGTTGACGGTCGGCTCGGCGGGAAGTAGAAAGCGCCCGCCGCCATTATTTCTACTGCGTTCGTGTGTTTTTTCAGGATTGTTTTCGGGAATGTAGTCAGGTAAGTACCTATTTCATTCTTTCCAATTTTGCTACTTTGTTTAATGTATTCATTGTATTTGCTACTTTGTTTAATGTATTCATGTTAAAACAACCTAAAAAGTAGTCTTCATTATTGTTTTGTATTTGACGTTAGCAGGAAATTTGCCGAATACCAAAGCTTCGATCAAAGTGTATGCCGAGTATCCGTCTTTCGGCTATCGAATATTTAAAATGAATACTAAAATCATTTGTCATAATACAGTATTTTTTGAAAAAGCACTGCAACACATACGAGTTAAAAACTTAAAAAAAAATTATAAGTGCAGTGCTTATACTGGAATGGTGGATAATAATGCTTTTTTTTTTTTTTTCTCCTGCCAAGGCCGGTAGTAGAAACAGTGCAGCGCCGAAACTGATACTGCAGATTAAAAATAAAATTTGTGTTCAAAAATGTTAAATGTTTATCTCTTTTAAATAAAGTTTATTTGGTTGGAAATTTTTGCAAATGTTTATGAACTTGTTTAATGTTTTTCTGTGATTTGCGATTTTTTACATTCAAAGGGGGAATTCGGTTTTAATATCTTAGTAAATATTTATTATCCTCTTTTAAATAATGTTTTGAACAAATCCTTGGTTAAGCAAAGTGACTAGCATTTTTCAAGAAAGTCACAATATTAAGGAATGGTTTGCCCCCAAAACAGCAGATAAACTGGTAAAAATGAGTTCATATTTTCTAATCGTGGATTAATATATATATTTTTTTAACATTCATTATTAAGTTATTTTATAGATTAATAAAATAACAGTTTTGTTGAGCAATCATAAATTGATATCTTTGTAAAAGTTAGTGAATAAAATAGTTCACATTTTAATAAGTACAATAATTAATATATGTATATATATTTTTTTTTTCATTAGTTTTTCTTTTATTTATTAGTTGTCTGTTTTAAGCATATCATTCGATACAACATTTCTTGACTGAGTTTTAATAATGCTTGTAAATTAATGTTTATCTTTTAGTGGTGTTGCTTAGTGGCACTCCACTCGCATATAACTTTTCATTTTTGCTGATAGCGGAAAGGAAATATAGATCTTAGGAAGGGCGCAGCATTTTTTATTACGGAAAACTTTTAAGAAATTATTAGACTTTGCAGACAGTTTTATATTATATCTAAGTCTGCCTACCAGTAGTATTTATACTATTTTATTTTCTGCAATGGGGCAGATTACAACTAGTTAATGCTTAAAAACTATTCTTTTTATTTACACTGCCAATGCTAAATTTTGATTACAAATAGTAATGTTATACATTTGTAAATGATCATTTTATCACTGAAACATATTAAAATAACATCAAATGAACATTGGTCATCATGTAATTTAACAACTAGCAATGCATTACTTATTGTTTTTTTTATTATAATTAATTTAAATAATGTTATTAAACTAATTATTTGGAATATTCGGCCAAAGCCAAAAGTTTGGTTTATTTGTCGAATATCGAATCAACTATCCACTATTCAATCAATCCCTAATTTATGTACGGCAACTTATGAAAAGTAATAGTTTCAAGTATTTGACTGCAGGGACTTGTGAATAGAAAATTGAACCTGGGGCAAAGTCTCAATTTGGCACATCAGTCCCGAATTTTTCTTGTCAGAGGCTAAAAATAATGTTGTGGTAGTATAAATTTCTGTGCCCTGAGTGATCATTCCCTTTCGCACAGCGCTGGTTGACTGCCAGTTTTGATCTAAATCGAAAGAAAATTATTCTATATTTTTAGATGCAATATATTTGTTTTTAATTTATATAAAGTCTGAAAATAATTATAATCAGTTGTGAGTATTTGACTATTTTGATATTAAAGAACCCTTCCAAAAAATTATTATAGAATAAAAATTGTGTGTTATTTTATGTAATTTTTTTGGATTTAAATAAACACTCCCACTCTTTTTTCTCCATGTTTTTCTTTTTAAAAATCCCAATCGCTGTGATTTTAATTAAAAAATAAAGTCAAAAAATGCTTATTTAAAAAAAAAAAATTCTGACTGTAAATGGCATTAGTGCATCTTAGTTGTGAGAATAATTGACACAAAATTTCACTTTTTTTTTTTTTTTTTTTTTTTTTGCTTGTTTTAAAATTAAAACATTCCTTAATATTTTATGCATGTTACTTTATATGTTCTGGTTGCTATATGCCTGTCTAAAATTAAAAAGTTTTAAAAAGGCTATTTATCTGTTTTTATATATACAAACATGAGTAATTAAAAAAACATATATAATACATATGGTATTTTTATGTTAGCTGTGCACAAATCTGGACAATAGTATTTTTCACATTGTTAGCAGTTTTTATTTTCCTTGAATATAAATTAAAAAATTGGAATGAATTGTTTTGGATTTTGATATTTGAATGAAGTTAGTGATGGACGATGTTAACAGGGACTTGGAAAGGGAAAATCCTGTCCAGGGGAAAGCTAGAATTTGGTGCCGCCCCCCCCCCTCTCCAACTTTTTTCTGACAGGACAAAAATGATGTTGGTAAATATAAATTTGGTGCCCCCTAAATTTCTTCGCCGGGGGCGACTGCCCTTTTCGCCTGGCTCTGAATGTTAATATATAATTAAATCCCTCAAAGCAGAATACTTTGCAATGCTCTGCAATGAAATTCAGCTGAACAAAAATGTTCTGCAGGAATGATAAAGAAAGACACAATCAGATTTTTTTTTTTAAATATGAGAAAGTGCGTCTTTTATAGAAATGCATTTTTTTGCACCTCTTTGACAAAATTTATAGATGTTTGTGCTTTTTTTTTTTTTTTTTTTTGTCAAGTTTTGATTTTTTTCGCACTCTTTTGACAAAATTTTGACACTTTTGATGAGTTTTTTTGTTTTTTCTAAACAAAGAAGAAATTTTGAAGAAATCTGCTGTTTTTTAAAGATCTTTTGACGAAATTTGCCATTTTTACAGTTTTTTTCTTATATTTGCAGCTTTTTCGTGATCTTTTGGTAAAATTTGTCATTTTTCTTAATCATGTGACAAAATTTGTCGTTTTATCGCAATCCTTTGGCAAAATTTGTTCTTTTTTCACATCCCTTTGACAAAATGTACTTTTTTTTGTGATCCTCTGAGGAAATTAGCAGTATTTCTTCACATGATTGAAGAAATTGATTATTTTCGGCGACCATTCATTAAAATTCACAATACATTTTATGCTGTGTTGAATCCAGCAGATGGTCCAGGGAAGATCTCCCCCCCTCCCCCCCCCTTCCAAATTCAGTTTTCAATTTTCTAAAAGTAGTCCGTCCCAGAGAAAAGTGTCTGAGTTCAACACTGAATCTGTCTTTTTTTCTTTCTTTCTTTTTTTTTTTTTTTTTTTTTTTCCCCGTGTGCGAATTTTTGATTTTTCTTTGATTGAATGGTGAATTATGATTTGAAATGTTCTGCGACATACGTCACACTTTTAAGAATGTTCTGCTTTGGTGATAAAATCTATATTATGAACTATTTGATTCTTCTCGATACTAACACTTCTTTTTTTTTTTATCAATGTAGTTCAATGTGTTTCATTGTTTATCAATGTGTTATCAATAGTTATTTTTAACCTCCTTCAGATTTGATTTTATGAAGAATCATCATAAAAAAAAATTAGTTTTACTGTTATATTACTTTCTGTGTAATATTACTAACTTTGCATTAACCCTTTCCAGAATGAGCAAAATCTGTTAGTAAAATGAGAAATTATCGATTGACACCAGAATTCACAAACGAATTTTTTAGATTTTTGAAATTCTTAATTGAAGCTTTTATTTTAAAAGCAAAGTTTTACTGTAACATTATTGATACCGATTGCAAGTTTAGAATTAAAATTATGTACCTAGACTGGACACAGTCTGCCGGAAAGGGTTAACTGTTTGATATTAGCTCCTGAGACATTAGAGATTATACCATTTCAAGAGGAGCTGAGGGAAGCCAAAAAAAACTTGAGGACAGCTTTGTTCACTTAAAATCCCATCACAAAAGGAGAGCTGAAGTCGATTTAAAAGTGAATGCAGGACATTACAGCATTTCCTTTCAGAGCGAACCAGTGGCAGATTCAGAGGATCGTTTTTGCGGGGGTGGGGGGGGGGACGATACTAAGAAACATAGAATAAACAGTCATAATCATTCCTTGTACAGTTATTAAATGAATGATCAAATGAAATGCTTTTCGGCGATCTTCTCACGGAATATGCTTTTTTTTCCGCGATCTTTTGACTAATTCACTATCTTTTCGTGAATTTCACGCTTTTTCAGCCATCCTATGTCGAAATACATGCTTTTCAGCGATCCTAAGTCAAAGTTCACCTTTTTTTTCGCGATCCTCTGTCAAAATTTGCGTTTTTTTTTGTCGATTAGCACTTTTTTTGCAACCCTTTGAAAAAAATAGCTAACTTTAGATGAATTTCGAGCTTTTTATGTGGCATTTTGACAAAAAATCACGCTTTCTCAGCCATCCTATGTTGAAATACGTGCTTTTCAGCGATCCTAAATCAAAGTTCGCCTTTTTTTCGCGATCCTCAGTCAAAATTCACATTTTTTTGTCGATCCTTTAACGAAATTTCCACTTTTTCCATGATCATTTGACGAATTTCGCATTACTTTAACAAAAGTAGCACTTTTTCAGCAATCCTATGTCAAAGTTCACAGTTTTTCAGCGATCCTATGTCGAAATTCGCACTTTTTCAGAGTTCCTTTGCAGAAATTTTCATTTTTTTTTTAATTTTCGCAACAGAATTCGCATCTTTTTTGACGAATTTTGCTTTTTTCCCCCCTTGAAACTCTGTCAAAATTCGGGGTTTTTTTTCTCGATCCTTTGACGAAATTGGCTCTTTTCTGAGATACTTTGACAAAATTAGCAATTTTTTGCAACCCTTTGAGAAAAGTAGCTAATTCTTCCTCGACCTTTTGATAAATTGAAGTTTTTTCCGCGTCACTTTGACAAAACTTGCGCTTTTCCAGCAATCCTATGTCGAATTACATGCTTTTCAGCGATCCAGTGTCAAAGTTCATGTTTTTTACACGATCCTCTGTCAAAATTCGTGTTTTTTCTGCGACCTTTTGACAAAATTCGCATTTTTTTCGTGGTACTTTGACAAAATTAGTTCTTATTCAGCAATCTTATGTCGGAACTTCGCGCTTTTCAATGATCCTATGTCGAAATTAACACTTTTTCCGCAATTCTTTGCCTAGCTTTCTTCCAACCCTTTGACAAAATTAGCACTTTTTCCACGACCTTTTGACAAAATTAGCACTTTTTTTGCAACCCTTTGAAAACAGTAGCTAACTTTAGACGAATTTCGAGCTTTTTACATGACACTTTGACAAAAAAATCATGCTTTTTCAGCCATCCTATGTCAAAATATGTGCTTTTCAGTGATCCTAAGTCAAAGTTCGCCTTTTTTCGCGATCCCCTGTCATAATTCACGTTTTTTTTGTCGACCCTTTGACGAAATTTGCGCTTTTTCTGTGATCATTTGACGAATTTCGCGATACTTTGACAAAAGTAGCACTTTTTCAGCAATCCTATGTCAAAGTTCACGGTTTTTCAGCGATCCTATGTCGAAATTCACACTTTTTCCAAGTTCCTTTGCCTTCCCTTTTTGCAACATTTGGAAAAAATAGCGTTCTTTCAGCAAACTTTTGATGAAATTCGAGCTTTTTACACGACACTTTGACAAAATCACACCTTTTCAGCGATCTTATTTCGAAGTTCGAGTTTTTTACGCAATCCTCTGTCAAAATTGACATTTTTTCCCGCGACCCTTTGACGAAATTCGAACTTTTTGTGGCATTTTGACAAAATTAGCAGTTTTTTGCAACCCTTTGAAAAAAGTAGCGCTCTTTCCTCGAACTTTTGACGAAATTCAAACTTTTTGCGTAACACTGAAAAAATCGAGCCTTTTCAGCAATCCTATGTCAAAGTTCACGTTTTTTATGCAATCAACTATCAAAATTCGCATCTTTTCCATGACCCTGTGATGAAATTCGAGCTTCTTCGGTGATCATTTGACGAAATTCGTGTTTTTTCACGATACTTTGACAAAATTAGCGCTTTTTCAGCAATCTTATGTCAAAGTTCGCGCTTTTTCAGCAATCCTATGTTGAAATTTGCTCTTTTTCCGCGATACTGCTGTATTAATTTTTACTAACTTTTGGAATTGCTATTTTTCAGTAGTGACCCCCCCCCCCCCCTAAACAGAATATCAATTGTAAAATATATTCTACTGCACATTCAATAGTGAGTTGAGCATAGCAGAATGAGTTCTTATTGCCCTTATCTACAATTTAAAGAAAGAAAACACTGGAACATTTCTGAAAATTCAATGTTGAAAAAATTTTAAAATGATCTTAAAAGAATCAAGATTTCCAAAAGATAGTGAGTTGAGTATAGCAGAATGAGTTCTTAATGCCCTTATCTAGAATTTAGAGGAAAAAAACATAGGATCTTCTCTGGAAATTATATGTTGAAAAAATTTAAAAGTGATATTAAAAAAAATCAAGATTTTTTTTAACAGTAAAAAAATAAAAAAAATAAAATAGGAAATATTAAATATTTAAAAATCCCCCCCCCTGCCAAAATGTACTTTTTCTCAAATTCCTCTTCCCCTCCCCCCCCCCCTACAAAACTAAATTGTATGACGCATCTTGCGTCACCAAATCACCATCTTCACCGTCACATCATTCACCATCTTGCGTCGCCCCTGCTATTTTTCAGCATATCTGAGTGAATCAAAATATAAATTCAAGTATCGATTGTAGGCTTTGGGAATCGATTCTTATTGTGATCGATTGTGTTTTATACAATCTCAATTATAATTGATTTTCAAAATTTAAAGAATCGCCCTTCACTAGTGCAAAGTAGTTTCGATAGGACTGAAAGTTTTGTGCCCTGCAAAATTAATCTATAGTCAACACTTTTTTATGTTTACAAAAATCCTTATCCTTAAAAAAATAATAAATTCCATTTTAAAATTTTTGTCTTTTATAATTACATCCAAGAAATTCAAAAATTATGATTGTGTCTGTCAGAAATTTCATAAAATGCAATAATTTTTACATTTTTTTAAACCTTAGGTTGTTTTTAAAGTCAGTATGATTCTGCTCTCTGAAGATGCAAACTGTGTTTACTTGCAGCAAGATTTTTAAGACAGATCTTTTTAACGGTAACTATAATGATGTTTAGTGTTTATGCTACTAAAGAAGCTACTTTTTGCAGTAGATTCTGCTTAATGTGATCATGGGTAATATCAGCCAATTAGTGTTAACACTATTTCAATTTTTGTGTATATAGGTTTCAGAAAAAAAATCGTAATTTTTGTCAATTTACTGTAAGAAAATAAAAATTTCTCTAGTCATTTAAAAATTCAAATTTTGTTGATTAGGCATAGGAAAACCATGAATTTTGTTGATAGAATGCGTAAAAGTGGCGAATTTTGTGAATGAGCTGTGGAAAGTCGCAAATTTCGCTGTTGGGAAATGGGAAAAGTCATGAATTTTGTTGTTGAATTGCAGAAAAAAAATTGAATTTCGAAGATCAGGTGCAGAAAAATTTGTAAGTTTTGTCTATCAAGCATGGAAAAATCTAACTTTTAATAATAGTTGTTTAATAAAAATATCTGTTGTACTATAAATTATAAATAATAATGAGATATATTCAGTTATTTTATTCTTACTATGGGGGGGGGGGAGGACCTATGTTTAATCTTAAAGAATATTGAATAGTTTGTTGCTTTTAAAGAAAATAGAGGATCTCTTGAAATCATACAATCATTTTTTTTTTTTTTTCATATGAATAAACTGGTTTTTGTTGTTTGAAGTAAGATTTTGGGTGAAATCTGTAGGGGTGTACTTGATAAAAGTTAGAGGTTTCAATTTGGAGATATATCTCCAAAATTGGTTGTTGTTAAATGGTTAATAATACTGAAATTGTTTGCATAAGCAAAATGTATTGATATAAAACCTTTTTTTTTGTGTGTGTGTGCATGTGTAAATTTAGGGGTTATTAGTTGAAAGTTTAATATTTGTTAATTATAACTTGAATATCGAAAAAAAATACACTTGAGGTCTGCCCAGACCAAAATTTTTAGGCCGGTCCTGCAGAAATTCTATCTTGGCTTAAATTTTTTACAATTTTGCTGTTTTGCGCACCCCAAAAAACCTAAGGGAAAAAAAGTAGTAAGCTGGGGCGAAAATCATAAATTAACCTTCAGTTTCTGTTTTTGAATAATTATTTAACCATCTCAAAAGATATATTTTCTTTTTTAAAAATTTTAAAATGAATATTTGTTTTTAGAATGCCTACATATTTCTACCATTGAAATAAAATACTGTAATGTGAGAGTGCTTAATGAAGCTAACTGAAATTAACCATAGTTTTATATGTATATAAATAATGCATGATTGTGCATAAAAATTAAATCTACTTTTTCTCTTTATCTAGCTCTATGAATGGCTTTTTACATCGGACAGCGTTCATTAGATCACCTATCTTTGCCAGTTCAGAAAATGGAATTTGTATGGGAATGGAAATGTAGCAGTTTATCTACACTTTTTGAAGAAAAAGGTGGCATTCGTCCTGTTTGATAAGTTGGCCAGAGAAAGTTACTTCATTGTATAACCATGAGTCTGGCTAGTCATCAAAGAATCAATTGCAAATTTTTAGTGGAATTACAAAAACTCCATGTATTTTTTTTTCCTTTGAAGCATTATTTATAAAAATAAACAGTGTAATTGATGCACTTATATATTTAAACTTACCTTGATATATATATTTTTTAATTTATATGTTATGTTTTGTGTTATTTAAAAATAAATTTTACATTTATGTGAAATGAGTTAATTCAAGTTTGATTTTGAAATTATTAGCTGTATTTTATTCTTATGCTTGAATAATCAGAAAATACTTTATTTCTATTTTTTTGTTGGATGTGAATGTACAAAGCAACACTTAATGATTTTGTGACAAATTTCTTCAGAAAATTACTTCTCTTCGTAAAATAATAGTGAGGGCTAGAGGGAAAAGTAATAACAATAAAAAAAAAGACTTTTTTCTGGCATTGTTAAACATTAATAAAATTTTCAAATAAATTTAGAAAATAAATTAATAGAACAGAATTTAAGTGCATTTTGTGTATTCTAACTTCATCTGTAAATAAGTTTTACACCAGAAAGTTTTATTTTAAATATTGCCTAATTTGTAGAAAATAGAAATATTATTAAAATTTCTAGGTATAAATATGTTTGTTTCATCAGCATATTTTACACTAGAAATTAGTTTTCGTTTTTATTAATATAGTGATTAAAAATGCTAGATAGTATATGTAGATTCCTATAACAGCACTTCAGGATTAGAAACAATAACATAAAATGGTTAACAACGTGATATTTTATATAAGCATAGAGGTCTGAAACTGAGAGTGAGAGGGGGGGGGGTATTTTATCAGTCATGTGGTCTAATATCTAAACAGAAATTAAAAGGAGATTGGTGTTGAGATGAATTTGAGAGAGATGTTGCTATTAAAGATGAAAATTATATTCAATCCTTATTAACATTTACAGAATTAACCTTATATACTTTTAATATAAATTGTTCTGACAATGCCTGTCAAAATTAATACAAAGATTTTGTTACTAAAAATATAAACTATTAATAACATCAGCAAAACCTTGTGATATATGTAAATGAGGTTTGACTGTATAACTACTACAGCAGTAATTTTGTTTTAGTCATAAAAATAACTTATTGATTAAGCAAAATCAATCAAAATTTTAAATAACATGAGCATTAAAGCCTTTGCTTATTCCATTTTGTGTGGATTTGTTAAATCTAGATGACAAAAATATCTTTTCCTACACTTCCAGTAAATAATTTTAGTGTTGAGTGTTCAATGTAACGACTTCACCATTAAATTAATGTAGTTTCCTTGAGTCATCCATCACAAATAAAAACTTTTTCACTAATGTAATTAAATAAACATTGTTAAAGAAGTGGAATTTTAACATTTCATGTAATTCAAATGTTTGCTGAGCAAAATTAACAAAAAACGATCTAACACAAATCTGTGCAATGTTTTTTTGTTTCAAGGGGAAAAAAAAAAGCATGAATTGAATTTAATGTTACAGGTGTTGAAATATACAAGAAAGATTAATTCTGGATGAGAATATTATGAAAACTATAATGGTGATGAAAAACGATATGTTTTGTGATATGAATTTACAATGGGTATTAGTTTAAAGAAATTTTACATCACCCACCTTTTCAAAGAATTGGCACAAAAATAAGTCTTTCACTAATTTAAAATGAAGTTGTCAATTTATCCAATATGGAACAGTCTATCTATAATTTGCATACAAAAATTAGTTTTCAATGTGTAATATTACAATAAACATTTAAGAAAGTAATATGAAATTTGTATTTATTCAGTCATATTTCAAATTATAATTAAGAATTAATTATATCGTTTCAAGTAATTTATTTGTGCACTCATTTTATTGCTTATAGTTTTCATAATTTCATACAGAAATGGAAGTTTTATTATGATTTATTTAAAAGTTTAAGTATTGTGTAGTTACACATTAAAAACCTTATTTTGTTCACATTATAAATAGACTGCTTTTTAATATTGCTGTAAAATTTAAACACACACACACAAAAAAAAAAGCCTTTTTTTTAGATTACCACCTTCATTTTCATGCTTTTTCGGGGGAGAGTGGGGGGGGGGGAGGATGCACACCAAGGAGACATGCGTCTAAAACAGGAGACAAATTGCAGTGTTCAAACTGGTTAATTCCAGAGAGATTGTCTCTTGACCAGTGTTTTTTTTGTCACTTGTCACCTCTGTCTACCAATCTTAATTAATATTAAAGAAATGAAGATTTCAGCAAAGGAGGGGGGGGGGTCGCTTATAGAAATTTTTGCAATCAGTACAATCTTGAAGTATCAGCTTGACGTAAGTTTTCTTTTTACATCTGGATAATACTAATAGCAAAGAAATTAATTATAGACATGAAATTTGTGAATATTAAATGGATTTGAATTAAAAATGTGGCTTGCAAAGCTAATTGCAACCTAATTAATAAATTTGTTGTAGAAGTATAATCTATTATTAAGATGTGTTTCTTCAAGAGTTTTATTTTTTTACACATATGATGAAATATTTAATAAAGTGATGAGTTACACGCTTGCCACATACAGAAAGAAATAAAAAATGCTTTGAACCAGAAATTATATTTAATTAAATAAAATAGATTTCAAATTACTACCTCATGGAGGCAAAACACATTTAAATTTTTTAGATTAAAGTACTATATATAGAAAAAGTGGGTTGTTGGCAAATATGGGTACGCCTTTGGGACAGTTCATTTGATAAATGGTCTTTATTTTAAATGAGGAGGATGTGAGGTTCTTTGCGTACATCTCTTGTCAAAGGTCTGTGTACAGACCAAAATTCTACATAGAAAATGTGAATTCCCCCCCCCCCTCTTAAAAAATGTACTGTGGTAAATTATGAGTGTTTATACAATAGTGTAACTTACTCGATTATTCATCTGTGCATTGGTAGAAAAAAAGTGCTTATGCTTTAATTCATTTTTCATCTGTTTGCACCAAACACTTTACAATACTCGTTATAACTACTTTTTTGTTCAATAATTAAAAGAAAGTTTAAAAATATGCATTGAAATTTTTTTTTTTTTGAAATGTTACAAGTGGGCATAGTCCTTTCTCTATCTAGGTACATACACATACATTTATCACTTTAAAGTAGAATTGAGCTATGGACATTTTGTAATGAAAAATTTCAAAAAGGCAAAAACTTAAAGCAAAACATGCAATAAATAACAATTAATAAAATTGTTTTAAAATTTTTCTATGAAACACAATCTACAATAAGAATAGTAATTGTTAATTGAATATTAAAATATTTAAAACAAATTTTATTTATTTTTTAGAAAGGGGGAGGAAGCTTAGTTAAAAAGTTCCATATTTTCTTGCTTTATTTCTGAAAAAAATACCATTCCTTCATTTAAACAATTCAATTAAATTCTATTTATCCTCTTTCTCGAGCCTTTTATTTTAAATCGATTAAATTTCCTTGATTTCAACAAACTGATGTACATAATAGTAATAATAATAATAATAATAATATAGAAAAAGTGGGTTGTTGGCAAATATGGGTACGCCTTTGGGACAGTTCATGTGATAAATGGTCTTTATTTTAAATGAGGAGGATGTGAGGTTCTTTGCGTACATCTCTTGTCAAAGGTCTGTGTACAGACCAAAATTCTACATAGAAAATGTGAATTCCCCCCCCCTCTTAAAAAATGTACTGTGGTAAATTATGAGTGTTTATACAATAGTGTAACTTACTCGATTATTCATCTGTGCATTGGTAGAAAAAAAGTGCTTATGCTTTAATTCATTTTTCATCTGTTTGCACCAAACACTTTACAATACTCGTTATAACTACTTTTTTGTTCAATAATTAAAAGAAAGTTTAAAAATATGCATTGAAATTTTTTTTTTTTTTTTGAAATGTTACAAGTCGGCATAGTCCTTTCTCTATCTAGGTACATACACATACATTTATCACTTTAAAGTAGAATTGAGCTATGGACATTTTGTAATGAAAAATTTCAAAAAGGCAAAAACTTAAAGCAAAACATGCAATAAATAACAATTAATAAAATTGTTTTAAAATTTTTTTATGAAACACAATCTACAATAAGAATAGTAATTGTTAATTGAATATTAAAATATTTAAAACAAATTTTATTTTTTTTAAAAAATAGGTTAATTTATGCCATATTTATTTTTTAGAAAGGGGGAGGGAGCTTAGTTAAAAAGTTCCATATTTTCTTGCTTTATTTCTGAAAAAAATACCATTCCTTCATTTAAACAATTCAATTAAATTCTATTTATCCTCTTTCTCGAGCCTTTTATTTTAAATCGATTAAATTTCCTTGATTTCAACAAACTGATGTACATAATAGTAATAATAATAATAATAATAATAATAAACAAAATCAAATGCATCTATTTCAATGTATTTGATATAAATATATACACATTAGGTAAATCAGTTTGTCGAAAGCAAGAAAATTTAATTGATTTAAAATAAGATTTCAGGAAAAGAAAAAAAAATTTAATTTAATAGGATTTTTTTAAAAATTCACATAAAAGAAGTGTATTTTTTAGAAATAAACTAAGAAAATGAATAAAGCCCTTTCTGAAAAAGAAATAATATTTTAAAATTTATGTTTAAATATTTTTTTCTAACTATTGTTGTAAAGCTAATAGAAATAAAAAGTGACCGTATTAAAATTTTTAACTCGCAAAATTTTAATGTGTGTAATCAAAAAATAAATATTGGGAAATCGCTTTCATTTATATACCAATCAACCAACTTACCAATAATTCGTCGCTTTCTCATCAACATTTGCTCGGATACTCATCTAAAAAGCACCGTATACACATCATCATGCAATCGTAGTCCTCGGGGTTTCATCAACATTATTTCTAAAATTCATCGGATTTCGGTCATCCACAGATCTAAGGCCAATGAGACATTTCTGAGCAATTGCCGATGAAATTCATCCCGATCGTATGAGAATACGATAATCGGCCTCTTATCGTGTCATCGGATTGCGATGAGAGGCCATTCAAGGGCCAGGCGCATTTTGCTACTAGGGTATACATCCTGAGTCAAGGAAATTTATTCATTTAATTAAGCTTGCCATTTTACCAAATCTAACCAGTCAAAATGGGCATTTTGATTTTTTTCCTTTTAAATTAGCGTTATACACTAAAGAAAGGCATAAAACAGCAATTACAACTAAATTGATTACGATTATATTCTACTGATGTTTGATTGTAGAACGGGGTTCGTACGCTGGAATTTCCAGAGCAGGAAATATTTCTGTGCTTGTATTCTATAGTATTACCAGTATACATAAATACAGGATTTTCAGCGAATAAAACCCCATTTCAAAACTAAATTTCTCTTAAACAAAGATCGATAGAATTATGCGGTAAAGGGTTTTCAATTAGGTAAGCTGTAAAAATCTTATATAGAAGTTTCAAACGATGAATATTTTGAAAAGATTGTGTTCGGATTGCAAAGAATACTTGACTTGACGTTTTTTTTTTTTTTTTTTTGTTTACAGTGTCTTTACAGAGAACGACGTTTCGGCGTATACTGCCATATTTTAAAGATTTTCGAACTAAGTTTTTAGAATTCCGAAATTTTAAAAAAGTAACTCTAAACGTCTTTAAAATATCGCTTTGTAATCGGAAAACTCGTTCTCTGCAAGCAACCTAAAAAAAATGTCACGTCAAATACGCTTTGCAATCAAAACGCAATCTGTTCAAAATATTCACCGTCCAAAATTTCTGTATAAGATTTTTACAGATTAACTAATAAATAAACCGTTTACCGTATAAGCTTCTTCGCTTTTAAGAATCTTAGTTTTGACCTTAACCTTAATTTTGACCTTAACCTTAGAGTGTCCACTTTACCCTTATTTGTCCTATTCCAATGATGAATCCAACTCCCGTAAATATACTCCGAATTTTTTTTAACTGATAGAGGTTATTTAGAGTCTCCAAATCATGTTTGGTATAGAATATTAAGTTTATAGGATTAACAGTTAATTTACAAGAACTCCGAAAGTAATACCATTACATTATGGTACATGGGAAAAAATCATTTGAAGAAAATTTTAATGATATTGTGTTATTTTAGAGACTTTAAAATTGATATAAATCATTGGATTTCACTATATTATGTTTTAAGAGAGCATTCATAGCACTTTTTAGTCACTTACAGGTGTACGCAAAAGAATTCCATTCCATTATGGTATATGGGGGGGGATCGTTTGAAGACTATTTTAATAGTATTAGGCTATTTCAAATCAAGGACATAGCTAGAAGTGAATAATAGGAGAAGCTCAAGAAAATGTAGGGGGTGGGGCTCATATTTTCTCTTTTTTTCGATGACGCATAAAGATAAATTATGGAATATTCACAATATAAGTACTATGTTTCTTATGAAAGTATTATAATAACTTCATTTTATGCTCAGAAAAGAATGTGATGATGTAAAACTCGAGTGCATAACTAGTGCAATATTAAACATCTTGTGAGCTTCCTATGTGCGAAAAGGACGAGTGAGGGTTGAAACAATTATATTAGTTACAATTTAGTATATCTGGAAAACTGTAAAAGCTCCTCAAAACTAAATAAGTTTTTTGAATAGAATTTTATTTGGATTTTTAGAACATAAGGTCATTTAGTGACCTTGGAATCTTTTCTAGGGGAAGCTCAAAATGTATCAAGGGGGGGGGGGGTGATCCGCCCATAATATCGCCTTAGCTACGGCCTTATTACAAATGCATAGAAACTGATATAAATCACTAGTATTCACTACGATTATGTTATAATAGGGCATTCATAGTATTTTTTATTGATTTACAGAGACACACACAAAAGAAATCGATTACTTTACTGTCTTTGAGTAATAATTGGTGGAATGTGTATTTTAAATTTTTACGCGCTTTCAATTTTAATTATTTGTCGCATATCATTCGTCATTAATAAAATAATTGCCTTTTATGCAGGGCTGTATTTGCGTATGATTCCCATCATTAGAGGATGTTACTGAAGGGGAATTTTCAACTCAGGAATACGTGACAACTTCGTTCAACTGAGGAATCTTAAGTGAACTAAATTTTGCCATGCATGTACTTAATAGATACAAATTTATGTATCATATGCAGGATACTACAAAAATTCGAATAAATTTCTGACTAAAGATGAGAGCAGCTGAAATTGGGTTATCAAATGTAGTCTGCGTTTCTATAGGGTTGAATTAGATAGAATATTATAAATTTTTAAACGGTGCATATTTGTTACATTAATTTCAATATGTTGGAAAGTGTTTAATAATCTTTGCTTGATGCATGATTTTTCTTTCTTGTTTTTAGGATTTTATTTATTGTTCTTTTCAAAAACAAGAAAAAAATTATGTGCGAAAATCAATTTAATAGTACAATCAGACAAGTGAAAATAAAAATCTTTATTATTCTAGAAATACAATTCCAGTGTTTTATCATCGTTAAATTATTTACTTTTCTCGAATTCTTCCTACTAATATATTTTTTAATCTAATATTTATTGCTTTTATTGATTAACCGCGCCTATAAATAAGAGCAACAATACACAAAATAAAGTACCAGATTGCTTTCTCCTGAAATTTATCGTCCTCCTGGGTGATAGAAACAATTCATTTCTTCTAAATATAATTAGAGTCTTTACGTTATACAGCTTAGTGATTTGAAGTATATTGTTGATTTATCAGCCAAATTTATTCTTTAGCTTTTGTTTTACTGTCTTTTTAAAAGATGTATTTTATTTATTTCCTGAAATAACTGAATGAAGTTCGCAGCATGTCATTTTGAATCATAACTCCGCTTATGTTTTTATACTTTCAAATAAATGGTTAAATAATACTTTATAGAATGAACTAATATGACTGTTTTTTTTTTTTTTTTTTGCTTTTTTACATGGGATGGATTACAAATGAATGGAAAATTAATCAGTGACTGATAGTGAACTGATAGTGACTGATGTACTGACTATTTGGTAATTTTTATTCAATGAAGTAAAATTATTTTATTATGTTAAAGAAATAAGATCTAAATTGAACAAAAAAGGAATAGTATTAGTTTTAAACAATTATTCTATATATTGTTTCGTCAACTAGATTCCTTCCGTTTGAAATATTTCTTTTCCTACCATATTTTTTTTTTTTTTTTGATCCGCTAAATTTAAAAATTAACTTGATTATTTTACTTACTACACTAAAATTATTGTGGTTAAAATATTGTGGTCACTATATAAAAGCTTAAAAAAATCAATTAAATATTATCCTGAAATTATTGCAGCACAGAATAATTTTACATGTTTATTCTGGGTTAAATAGAGACCATAAAACGAAAAAAAAGTAAATACAATTTTTATCAGTTCTTTTAAGGTAATCACGTGACATTTCCTGCGTCATATCTGCGCCAAATTAGTTCTACGTTATTTATTGCTTTTTTATGTTTGAGTAAATAAGATTTCTTTCTAATTTTGCAATACTTGTTATGTTTTGTTTTATCTGAATTTTTATCTAATTTGTTCATTTGAGAATTCAGAAATTTTATTATAGTCAATAATCAATGTCGTATTTAACTATTCACGTGATTATCTGAAGATTGCTATATTTTTAACCAACCTCATTCTGATCACATCGGAAAGTGGTTATGTTTTCAACAAAAGAGAAATCATAAAGATGGTATCAACCAAGAATTCAGTATGGAACAAGGAAAAATCATTTAAATTAGCAAAATTATGACTCGAGTTACACAACCATTAATAAAAAAGGAAATAAACATCCAAATAAAATTTAATAAAGTAACATGCATAATAGAATAATTGTTGGATAATTAAATAATGGCTGTTCCAAGATAGCAATTTTATGATATTATATTTACTTGTTTAGAAAATAACTAGTGTACGTTTGCAAAATGTAAACTTTCAAATAAACCTATTTTTGATGTTTTAAAATTTCAATTTACATCTTGTAACAATTAAAATGAGTGTACAATTATTCTAATGGGTAAATAAATCATAAAAATATTCAGCCTAGTATTCAAACATGAGTCATATTTCGTAGGCTGCAAACTAAGCTATCCTAAAGAAATATTACAGAGACAATTCTCTTAAAAGACTTTATCAATTGTGACAACTAGTCCGACAAATTGACCAACAAATCGACCAGTGAACAAATTTGAACGCAACAGCCAATGTCCTAAATAGATATGTTGGTAGAGCACTGGAGACTTTATGAAGGATTGCCACAGACGGGAATTTATTTTATTGTAACTTCTACCACAATCTAAAACAGAAATGCTTAACACACACTTCGGCACTATTTGCAGGAGAAATATACAGGGTGTTTCTAAATTCATGGTCCAAACTTTAAGGGGTGATAGCACACATCAAGATAAACAATATTTAAACAGGAAACCAAGGGTCCCAAAGTCTTCCGAAGGAGATAGGCGCCATTAAAGTTTAGGGTCCAAAAATTCAAATGATTATGAAAAACAGAAAAATTGGTCGATTCGTTTGCGGTTTTCACTAAAATTATTATTTATGTCAGTATTGTCTTGAAAATAAATTATAAAGATAAATTTCAAAAATGACGATAGAGGGCGCTTTAGACTTTAGAGTAACGAACAACTATTTTTTACCGTTATTTTTTGCATCTCATTAAAGGTTTCGTAAGCTTAGACTTAAACTTAAATTTTGAGCTCAAAATCTGAATAGTTGGAAGCAATTAAGTAGCACAAACTTAACTGTGTTCAGAGGGTTTTAAATTCAAATGATTATAAAAAACGGAAAAATTGGTCGATTGATTTGCGGTTTTCACTAAAACTATTCTTTATGTCGGTATTTTATTGAAAATGAATTATAAAGATAAATTTCAAAAAATGCCGATAGAGGGCGCTTTAGACTTTGGAGTAACGTACAACTATATTTTACCATTATTTTTCGCATTTCATAAAATTTTCTTAGAAGCTTAGACATAAACTTAAATTTTGAGATGAAAATCTGAATCGTTGGGAGTGGTTAAGTAGAGCAAACTGAACTGTGTTCAATGGGGGTGGGGAGGTTCAAATTTCAAATTATTTTAAAAAACGGAAAAATTGGTCGATTCGTCTGCCGTTTTCGCTAAAACTATTCTTTATGTCAATATTTCCTTGAAAATAAATTTTAAAGATTAATTTAAAAAAATACCGATAGAGGGCGCCTTAAAATTTAGAGTAACCAACAACTATTTTTAAGCGTTATTTTTTGTATCTAATTAAATGCTTGCAAATGCTTAGATTTAAATTTTGAGCTCAAATTCTAAATCGAGGGAGGGGTTAAGAAGCGGAAAGTGAACAGTGTTCAGGAGTTAAAATGTTACCCTGCCCACCCTACGAACCCGGTTCAATTTTTCGCTACTTAATTACTGACAACGATTCAGATTTTGAGCTCAAAATTTAAGTCTAAGCTTTTAAAACATTTCAAATTTCCGCACTTAATTACTCAAAACGATGCAGATTTTGAGCTCAAAATTTAAGTTTGAACTTTTACAAGCATTTAATTAGATACAAAAAATAACTGTTAAAAATAGTTGTTGGTTACTCCTAAGTTTAAGGCGCCCTCTGACGGTATTTTTTAAAATTAATCTTTAAAATTTATTTTCAAGGAAATATTGACATAAAAAATAGTTTTAGCGAAAACGGCAAACGAATCGAACAATTTTTCCGTTTTTTATAATGATTTGAAATTTGAACCTCCCCACCCCCATTGAACACAGTTCAGTTTGCGCTACTTAACCACTCCCAACGATTCAGATTTTCATCTCGAAATTTAAGTTTATGTCTAAGCTTCTAAAAAAATTTTATGAGATGCGAAAAATAATGGTAAAATATAGTTATACGTTACTCCAAAGTCTAAAGCGCCCTCTATCGGCATTTTTTGAAATTTATCTTTATAATTCATTTTCAATAAAATACCGACATAAAGAATAGTTTTAGTGAAAACCGCAAATCAATCGACCAATTTTTCCGTTTTTTATAATCATTTGAATTTAAAACCCTCTGAAGTTTGTGCTACTTAACTGCTTCCAACTATTCAGATTTTGAGCTCAAAATTTAAGTTTAAGACTAAGCTTACGAAACCTTTAATGAGATGCAAAAAATAACGGTAAAAAATAGTTGTTCGTTACTCTAAAGTCTAAAGCGCCCTCTATCGTCATTTTTTGAAATTTATCTTTATAATTTATTTTCAAGACAATACTGACATAAAGAATAATTTTAGTGAAAAGCGCAAACGAATCGACCATTTTTTCTGTTTTTTATAATCATTTGAATTTTTGGACCCTAAACTTTAATGGCGCCTATCTCCTTCGGAAGACTTTGGGACCCTTGGTTTCCTATTTAAATATTGTTTGTCTTGATGTGTACTATCACCCCTTAAAGTTTGGACCATGAATTTAGAAACACCCTGTATAACAAAATATATGTTAGAAAAATACTGATTAAAACACAATACAAAAATATCCATCTGTGGCAGCCTTTTTTGAATCAAACATTTATGCATTCAGTCTGATTTTGGAGACATTTTATTATTCAGTTGGAAAATTTCAATTCATGTTGTGCATTTATCAATTAAAATAATTGCATTAAATTGAGTATGCTGTTATTATGTTTCCAAAGTTTTCTTAGAGTTTTCCAAACCACGATTTAGTCTCTTTTGTACATGCTGATATTAGACCAGATTTCGTAATCAATCATGTTCTCTAGGGGATTTGTGTCCGCCGAATTTCTCCTGTGTATCTCAGTTAACCAACCATTGAAGTTAAACAAATGATCTCTGGCTCGAATTCTTACGAACAACTTTTCACGCAGTTTTAAATGAATATAATGTAAATTATTTTTCGGATATCCCAATATGTGTAACATCTGATGTGTGCTGTACTATTGATGGTAATAAGAGTTTTAAGATTTTCAATTCTAATGCGTTTTCTAATATTGTTTTTTTTGTTTTTTTTTGTTAATGATTTGTGGTTCTTATAAACTGAAAAGTTTTATTACAGTGTACTTAAAAATTTTAAATGTGTTACAGTACGTATGATGGATTCACGATGATTCTTTTTGTTATCCTTTGCAATGGACCCCCCCCCCCCCATCGAAAATACAGTTTATAAATACCGTGATATAAATGGTTATGCAGTGTTTTATAAATTGCTTTTAAGAAATATGTTAAAATAACTCGATCACTCATCCGAAAAGAGATTTTACTACGAACTTACAAAAAATGCTTATTTAAAGAAAAAAAATTGTAAAACATGTGAAATATTTTAATACTTAATTACCAGATTAAAAAACCTCTAAAATAATTAAAAACGTAGAAAATGCATATATATTTTACATTTTGTCTTTGGAAAGTTTTACAATATTTTTCACATGCCACAAAATAATTAAAAAGAAATTACTTTTCATATTGATCTAATTATTATGTTGTGGTTTTTTATGAAAATACATTTAACATTGTGGAAGATACATTAAAAAACATATGGTGTTTACAACATATTTAAATATTGTAAAGTTATCTCTGATAATTTAAGATCATTTTGTCATTCTTTACCCCCAAACATTGATAGTGGATATGAACGATGCATTATTAATAATTTCTCTTTAGGAGCTTTCCAACTGAAACTTGTACTTTAGTAAAAGACTCTTATTACAGCATAGCACAGGTTAGTTTATCGATCACATAAATGCATCTTATCCAAATATTTTCGTTTGATAACTGTTAATGTAAATTACTCAAATTATGGAATGTAGTCATTAAAATATGGCGAATTTAGTTAGAATATCAACAATGACGATGTGTGTTTCATTATTTATTTTATCTGTCTTTTTACGCATTTTATCTTAGCATTATTATTTTTTTATATATAACTAAAATATGCTTTGAGATATTAGAATTTTAGTAATAAAATAATTAAAAAAAAATTTCATTCATATGAATCCAATTATCATGCATAATATTTAATATTACATTTTATGTTTGAAAAAATGTATTAAGAAAATATTCGATTTTTATTTCACATATATGTATCGTAAAACCATACTTAATAAATTAAGATTGCTTTGACTTTTAGTTCAGCCAATATTCTAAGTGTATAGTGGTTGAGTATTATTAATGGTGTCTTTCCAGAGACTGGCGAGATTGAAACATGTATTTGAGTAACCGACTCTTGTTACAAGCACAGAACAGGATAGTTTATCAATCATGAAAATGCATCTTATCCGAATATTTGGTTTCAACAACTATTGATGTATGTAAGAATATTGATGGAACATAATGATCAGAATATAGCGAGCTCAGTTATTTTATTTGTAATGTAGTACAGTGGTAAAAAATAAAAAGTTTTCGTTTCATATGAATCCCATTATTATGATTATTATGATTGTTTCTTCTTAAATCGAAAGAATGCTCCGATTAAATCAGGTACAGTATAATGTTACTGGTGGGGATAAACAAGGATTCTTAAGCCTTGTTGCGGCACGTATGCGTGTCACTCATCCCCAAGGGGTTAAGAAATCTGTCGATGACGTATATTTATATTGTTAAACTATACCTGATAATTTAAGATAGCTTCGACATTCAGTTCAGCCATTATTCATAGTGAATACTAGTTGTGCATTGTCAATGATGGCTTTTCAGCTCAAATGGATCGTTTACTAAGTAGCTGACTCTTGTTACAGTATAACACAGAACTGTTTATCAATCACATAAATGCATCTTGTACAAATACAGTCAGCTCTCGTTAATTCGAACTCGTCAGGACCACAAGAAATGTTCGAATTATCCAAAGTTCGAATTATGGAAAATATGAAATGAAAACATGCTTAATATGGTACTATTACAAAAGAATCAATGTTATAGGGGTTTTTTAAAATTCATTTCGTCTGTTATCATTAGAACAAGGCTTAATATTAAATAGGAATGTATAAATACATAAACTAATTAAAATATTAGAAACAAGCACAATGGAAGAAAAATTTGAAGTGTCACTGATGGATAGACAAAGCACTAAGAAAGTGAATGTAAAATGTATTGGATTATATGTATACTCTTTCGGAACAATTTTCACAAAAATCAAAGAAAGAAAGTTATTCAAATGATCTAAAATCCGTGAGAAAGAAAAGAAAAATGAAAAATCAGAATTCTCATTAGTTCGAATTAAACGAAGTTAAGAGAAAATGAGTTCGAATTAATGAAAATTTTTAACGTTATTCCGCTATTAAAAATTTCGGTACTTCATGTTTAGTTCGAATTAAGCGAAGATTCGAATTATCCGATTTCGAATTAACGAGAGTCGACTGTATTTTCGTTTGATACATATTGACATATGTAAATGAATAATAGACGATAACGATCCGAATATGGCGAGCTCAGTTATGTTACTAACAATGTCGACTAAGAGATATGTATTTCCATTTTTATTTTAAATGGATTTTAAAATATTTTATATTAACAAAGTATTTTTTTTTTCGGAAACATGTTTTTAAATTTTAGATGCGTACATCAAATTGTAATTAAAATAATAATAATAATAATGTATTTTGAAACAATTTTATTGAATGTATTGAGAACATATTTGCAACGTTTGTTATTTTTGTATTGATTTAAGTTTTTATACAAAGGCTCTAACATGCAGTTTCTAATGTTTTAAATTTTTAAATATTATTATCTTTGTAAAAACAGTAAAAGTTCGGTTTAAATTTACGAAAAGTTCACGGTAGATCATTGCAGAATTTTGAAATAAATATGATGAAATGACGGAATATTTTAAAAATTAAATCTGTGAGTTAAATGGTGAAAATGCAGACATTTAATTGTTTTCTTAAACTTGTTCCTTTATGTTCTCCATTTCCTTACAGTTTTTAAAGATTTTTTTTTTATGCCTGATGAAGAAAGACAATGTCTCTTTGAAATTTCAAGCACAGTTCCTTATTTTTATGATGTTGGCAAGAATTTGTATTGCCTTTTGTTTGTGTAAAACCAACGTATGTAATATTTTAATATAGTAAAAGTTTTTAACAAAATTAAATTTAATCTAGTATTTCTCCATTATTCAAAAACCTTTTCTTTTATCTTCAAAATAAATAAATCGGAAACTTCAGAAAACAATAGACTTTAAATGTTATTAAAAAAAGTTTCCTAATTAAAATAGGCCACTTTTCTTTCTAAAAAATGCCGTCAATTATGATACCTGTAGTTTCTACAGAAAAAAATCTGCTAAATTGTTACAGACTTTCTCTATATGGAACAAAATTTCTCCATATATCTAACTATCTATCCTTTTTTCTTATATTGAATAATAGGTCAATATTAACTAATACTGAGTAGAAGCGTATAATATCCAACTAAAATGCAACTCTAATCTGAAATTTGAATGAAATTTCAGGGTCATTAAAAATCGTGAAATCTATGGAAAACATGATTAGAATATCTCGACAACTAATTAAACAATTTACTTCATTCTTTATGCAAAATTTATGTTTTTATATTTACTCCTTATCTTTATATTTACTAATTAAAATAAACTTTTTTGAAAATTTTTATATAACTTTCATCAGAACGATTTTTTTTGAACGAAATAAATAGTTCTGTATAATCCATGTTACTGATATCCATTAGACTTCTTTCCTTTATTACACAGAAGTATACACCAAATTTCAAGTCTCTATCTCAAGTTCGGGAGAGAGAGAGTTAACAAACAAAGAGATATACAGACAGTTGAAGAGTATTTGTTTTTTCTAAAAATATGTTCTTTGGAATCTTTACAGTCTGAAATCGATAAACCCACCGATTTTTTTTTTTTTTTTTTTTTTTTTTTTTTTTTAATTTATCCTATATTACATTTGGTGGATATGTAAAATTAAGTTTGTACAGAAATGTAAAAAGAGGACGGTAAAAAAAAATAGAGAAAAAAAGTATTTCTAATTAGAATTAAAAATAGAAATAAAAAAATAATTACTAACTAAACTGTGCAACTAAATATGCAAAAAAAAGTTTGCAAAGTGATAGAATTATCTTATTTAAAAAAACATCATGAAAACCTTGTGTTATAAATTGTACATATATTTTTTCGAGAATTTATGTACTGAAATAATATTTAAATGATGTATGATTAATGTTTGCATATTTATATTTTTTGTAAGATTTTTCTGACTTAAAAAGAGTTGCATACGTCATTACTCAAACAAAAATCAGCTATCAATTTGTTATAGAAAACTGCTCCATTGCAAACAATGACAACAACAAGAACAAAAGTGTGTTAAGAATGTAGCATTGATTCTTAAGAATTTTTTGTATAGCTTTCATTTATCGAGTTTTAAGAAAAGTATTTGATTTTCCTTTTGCATAAAAAATACAGAAAAAATATTTCTAATTAAAATTAAAATTAAATATAAATGTACAAATCATACTTCATTAATCACACAAAATCAACTATCGATTCGTTATAGAAAACCACTGCAATATAAAACTAACAAAAAAAAAGGTATTAAGGCTGTAATATTGAGTCTAAAAAATTTTTTTGCATACATTTCCTTCATCAAATTTTAAGCAAAGTATTTCATTTTCCTTTTACATAATTTTAATTCTTTTTAATAATTTTTTATTTTTATTGTGATTATTTTGGCAATGTTTCGTGGTAGTTATTGTAAAATAACCGCAGTTAACTGCATCTGAAAATAATTTTATATAATTTCTGATTGCCTTATTGAAAAAAAAATTATTAATATTAATAGTATTTAAAAAAGCTGTCATAAAGGAATATGCCTAGGTTTTTTTTTTCCACACTTGTGAAAAAAAGGATTTTTCTACAAATTACACCACAAATTATTGCTTAAAAATACAACTAACATATATATTCGCATATATAAGTCGACGCCCTAACTTTTTACTTCGATTCTGCATAAAATCAAACCAATGATTTCACTCGCTAATGCAAAAAAGTGGCAAGAAAATAAAACTCATCATTGAAACAAACATTTTAATGGTTAATTATTTTCATTTATATGTTTTATGTATTATTTTATTATTCATACACATAAAATGCCAAAACTATTCGGTATTCGAAATTTATTAACCTTAACTGTCTCGGGTATAAGTCGACTTCCCAATTTACTAGCTGAAAATTGTGAGAAATTCTTCAATTCATACGTTAGTAGAAACAGTATAATGATAATGTTCATTTATTAATGATATAAATAAATTTTATTACATAGTTTACATACAAAGGAAGTTCTGACCTTATAGAATGGTCGGTGTTCAGCATGGTTGAAAAAGAATGGTTGAAAAGCATACAAGAAATAAGTAGCGTTTCTATGCAGATGTACAAACCTTTGTGTTATTATAAAATATGTGATATTCCAACTAATATTCAAGTACTTATTTACAAAAATTGCATAATTTTTTGATCGTTTTTAAAATATGTATTTTGATAAATATACTCTGGAGCAAAAAGAGCCGTGGACATTTCTAAAACCGTGGACCATGATTTGAGGATACTTCTGCATATCACATTAAAATTCATTTAAAAGTGATTCTGAGCATATTTGCTTATTCCACAAAACATTTGGATCACAGGGGAATCAAAATTGTTTGTGACTTCAAAAGAGTGCAAATTCTAGATCATAACAACATCAAAGTATTTCTGTTAAAAATAAACTTCCAAAGACTGTCATTTTTTATTTCTTACAGAATTCAACTATTTACATTACTACAAAATCTACAAAGTGGCAAAAATTCTTTCGGAATTATCCGAAACCTTGATTAATCGCAAGGTTCCGAGTAAAATAATGTCAACAAAGGAATTTGAAAACCAGATAAATACGCGAGCCTCAGTATTGACCGTATGAAGAACAATTAAAATGTCGTGAGTTCTTAAACATATAAAACCACGCCAATATTCGCATTTAACATCCGGTTGTAAAAAAAAATCCATTTTCTGTTTCATGAGAAACTCCTGAAGCAGCAACCGAAATGATCTAGAATCATCTTCACACTGTACAAAAATCCGTTAAATGCAAACAAATTAGACGTATTTTTTTTAATTACATCTAATTTTATTGTAATTTTTATGAGAAAAAAGCTGGTAACATTGCTGCCAGCAGTTTTTGCCGTAAAATTAACGGGTTTTTTTACATTGCGGAGCTGAAAAGAAATTTAATTTCGATATTCGAGATCGTTTTCACCCATATTTCAATGGCCTTTAAAAAAAAAAAAAAAAAAAAAAAAAACATGTTTTCCACGCGTAAATTAGGTGAAAGCTCCCTAGTGGTTTAAACTACTTTTTCCTCGGTAGGTAAGCTTATAATTCACAAAAATATCTAAAAGACTCTGCCAAAATTTTCCCCATAAAAACACAAAAAATGGTTTCACTGTAAAAACAAAATACCCAAATTGGGTTGAAAGATTTTTGGGTACAACATTGTTCCAATTTGGAAAGTTCAGTTTGTAGCACAAAATCGTTTTAATGACAAATGATCAGTGCTGAGTGAAGCGTCGACCTGGACTTCAATCGCCATCAGCGCCACCTATTGTTTGAGATGCGAACTAAAATAAGAACTCCTGACATTATACATAACCCTCCTGCAAAAAATTTTTAAATAGCTGTCACCGTTTGCAAGTTATTGAATTTTACATTCCATCAGTCATTTTGGGACATCCGGTATACACTTGGCGTAGCCAAACAATATAAATCACATGCTATTGACAATTGGAAAATGTGATTTTGGATGATGATCTTAATTTCTTTGTAAACGGTTGCAAAGGAAATGTCCTTAGAAAAAGAAACGGCGGATCCTTAAGACTTAAGCAAGTTCCACGAACAGTGAAGCACCTTCTGAAACATACGTTTTTTCGGTTTTTTTAGAGAAAATTCCTGATTTAGCATTAATAAGTTCATCAAAATACCTTTAAATATTGCAACATAAGATACTTATGTTGTTTGTAACTTTTGCCAGATTTTTCAACAATAACACGCCCGATGCTACATTTCAAAAAATTTCAAAATATTCACGTTGAAAAATAAAATTGTTTTTTTTTTTTTTTTTTTGGCAAACAATATAATCAACGTAAATTCTAAAGAATGGATATTTGAATGAATTTGAATGGATATTGAAATATATAGAATAGAATGTGCAACTAAAGACGAGTATTATAAAAGTATAGTTCAACCACGATGATAAAAAATTATGTGAGCTAAAATTAGTGTAGTCATTTTCAGGTTTGGATAAGCTATTATTATCTCAAACTATTCTGATGTGACACTATTATTTTATTTACTAATGTAGTCTGTGTACTGTACGCTCTAAAATAGCATTCCTTCCTTCACTGGAGTCTTAATCCGAGTAGCGAGGGGACCTAGTTGTGGTTGAAAGAATGTAGCATACAATATGTGGCCTTTCACTTGTCAATCAAAGTTCATAGGTAAAACAGGCGAACAGTGTCTGAAGAGAAAGATATGTCTTGAAAGAGGGACCATTTTTTTAGAAGATTCGTGCGGGGAAAGGAATGAAAACCATTTGCGGATGGCTCGCTGGAGGGTAAGAGTTGAGGATTAGTCTTCACCTAGTGAGAGAAGACTGAGGTGGTTTAGAGAAAAGCTCTGGTAAAAATGAAACTGTGAGTTGAGTGAGGCTCTAAGAGGACTGGGCCAGGGTGTGTTAAGTGATTAATAGTGAGCTATGAGTTAATTAACTGCATAAGAAAGGTATAGAGCATCGTAACAGTGCACAGAACGTGTAATTTTGTAAGAAAGAGGAGGAAAATTGTACTTTGTGCTAATATGTGAATAAATAATGATACAATGTTAAGGATCACAAAATCACGATTTGTGCTCCTTAACGTTGTATCATTATTTATTCGTGTAATTCTGTGATTAATTTAATGTTGAACCTGATCACATATATCCGAGTTCGTATTTGTAAATATTGACTTATTTGTAAATATTGTGTAAATAAATTATTCATTAAGTTTAATTGAAAGAGTTAGTCTTCTTTACTATGTACTTGGTTTAAGGGTCCGATATAACGTAATTATATCGGTGGTAGCAGCATTCTAAAGTGAAGGATTATTCATCAAAGTTTTATGGACTAAGAGAGGAATTCGACAGTCATTATCAAAACCAATTCAAAAAGTAAATTTTGCAAAAGGAGAAATTTACTCTTTAAAAATTCTTTAGTAGAAATGAAAAATAGTAGTGGTTTCCCCTAAATAATAGGATCATGCTTTAGGGGTAATTTCATCGATATTATTATTACTAGTATGCTTAATAAAACTTTAGCATTAATAATAAAAAAAATCCATTAACGTATTTTTTTCTAATTTTAATTGCTGTCTTTTGTATTTATTGAAAGATTATTCTAAATCACCTTGATAATACTATGCATTTATTTTTTTCCAAAAGCCCAAATTTAATTTATTTAAAACAAATTGTTGTGGGGTATAATTTTAAGTCCCTTTCATTTTATTATGGGTAATATTTAATCATTAATTTTTTTTCCAACTTAGACATTTGTAATATGAACACTTTTTCAAATCAGAAAAACAATTCTATGTATCGTGATCTTGAATTGCTGAAAGTATTAAAAAGATATCTAAAATTGTACAAAATATTATTACAATATGAAAATTAATATATTCTTAATTTTTTTAAAATTCAAAGTACTATAAATTATCATAACAGTATTAAAAAGTATCATAATAGAATCATAAAATATAAAATTAAATTACCTTGACCCTTACCTTTTGTCCTTGACAAAACATGATTAAAATGTTATTAAATATAAAATATATTACCCTTGGGGCATATAAAAGTTAAATTATAACTTTTTGTTAAAACATTAAAGTATGTTTTAATTTTTTGAAATATCCTGTATATTATGATAAATTTCTATAACAGTATTAAAATTATTTTCTTTTATGGTTTTGAAATCAAATGGCAATTTAGGCAATTATATATTGCTATCTATATAGTTTTAAACACTGTGTGTGTACTCACATACAAGAATATTTATATACAAAAAATATTTATACATATAAAACGGTATTTTAAATACAAGAAATGCAAACACAATATAATTATAACTAAGAATATTCGAATAGAAATGGAAACAGTATAAGTTCAAGAGATAAGTAGATTTAGCAAACACGTGTCTTAAGTTTCTCCATTATGGGAAGTTGCGTGTTAGTTGCAACAGATCGAACTCGAAGGGTTTTCCCTGAAACTTAAGCTCTTCGTTAATAGGAAATAGATACTTTCGAGAACGTGATATCGCTGAAGAAATAACAGTACCAAAGGAAAAGCTTTACATACAATAAAATGAATACGATTATTTTCAAGATAAATATTCTAATAATATCAAAAGATTACTATTAAGAAAAGTGATAACATATATTTTTCTTAATATAGTAATAAGAAAAGTAAGAAAAGATATTTTGCTGAATCGAGATTTAAATATAGAAGTATTTGATTAATATGAATATTTATTATTTTGGTATATTTCACAATGTAAGAACTCAATTTTTGAATTCAAAATTTAAACCCATCGCAAAACTTGTGTTTCATTAATAAGTCGAATAGAGGCAGAAAGGATTAAAGTAGTGCAGAAAATTGTAGGTGTTACAAAGATCAAGGAAAGTTTACATGCAGTCTATATTCGCTATATATGTATTTTTAATATTATTTTCTACAAAATGTATTTCAGCTTTTTACGCTAGTTTCTATGAACTCATCATAATATATATTTGATTTATTATTATTATTATTAATGAAATTGTTGGTCAAGTGCAAACTCGAAAGTGATCAAATAACGAATTTTACTTTAGAAATAAGAGTTCCATAGAATAAAGAAATTGTACAACGTTAAGCATTGCAGTGTGTGAAGCGAACTGCGATAAAAGGTCGCAAAGTTGCAGAAATGCATCGGTATGTTTTAGAGAGAGATTTTATTTATTATTTTTAAATATCTTTTATTTAATAGCTTTGAAATTTTAAGATCATTACCAATATACATGTTTATTTTTTAACTTTTTTTTTCGAAAATCACATTGAACAACCCTTGGATGAATTTGCATAAACAGATATCTTGATCGCCCCTCAACTTTTGCTGCCCACTAGCAAGTAAAAAGTTTGAGAATAACGAAAAATGCGATTTTCTCGAACATTATGTCACTTAAGATAAACTGTACAGTTTCCCTGCAAGTTTAAATATGCGCTTGTTATCTGTATTTTTTTTTTTTTTTTTTTTTTTTTTTTTTAGTAAATTCGGTAATGGGATTAATGGACATAACTTTGCAGTGCAGTTTCGCCGCTATATCTGAAAATTATCCAAAATAAAAAAATATATATATATAAATGTATACCTTTTAATTCAGTTCTTCAGTGTTACGAGACATTTCAAAAGGTACCTACACGATACATTTCAAATGGTACCTACACGATACATATATATATTAAGTAGCTTTATTAGACACTAAAATTTCCAAATAACATTTGCGAATTCTAATGTAAGATTGTAACATTTGTGAATCTATAAATATGTATGTCAATGGCCTTTATAACTCTGTATATTTCGTTAAAAAAACTGTGACAGCTTAACAGATAGATGCAACAGATTTTACCATTGTTTCTTTTTTACTGATTAATCAGGGAAATCTAAAAGCAGTTCTTACAGAATCATGAATAAAAATATAAATCATTTATTTGTAACATTATATAATAAACAGTTTCCTCAATACAATTAATTATTATTTATCCGCTTTCGTTCCCACCTCAAATTACACTCTAAAATTTATTTTAATACAAATATGATAAAATAATTGATATTAAATTATAAATATACATTGTTAAAAAATGAATTTCGAAAATAATAAAAAATATTGAAAGATCAATATTTGAATAGTAGCTGAAGAGTCTATTTTGAATGTTCTTACTTAACGTAATGAAAATATACATGGTGGATTACAAGGATTTACATTAAGCATCTACACGCTAAATGTAAATCCGCAAAATGTATGTCCCCTTAATGTAAATTCAGAGATATATTAGGAGTTCCTAAATGCTAATTTGCGTAATACTTACTGCAATTTAACAAAGAGGAGGCTATCTGCCTCAATTGCAGCGAGGATTTATCTTGTGATGACTAAATTTTGATATTGATATATATGTAAAGATAATAGCAGAAAGCTTTGATAAATTTCAACAAATATCAGATTAACATTACATTAGTTTAAATACTTTTATAAAATTTTTCGGACTTGATTTTTCCATTGTTAGACACTCGTTTGGGTGATCTATCAAATTATATTTCCAAAAAAAAAAAAAAAATTCTAAAAATGTGTTTTTAAAAATTGATCTTATAGTTTGTTTCTAAAAATATATATATTTATACAGTTTGTCCATTCTCCGCGGTTGCCAATAGATTATTCATTAGCCATTTGTCATAGACGTATAGTTCAAGTTACAAAAATGTTTTAAATGAAATAATCAAGTATTTTAAAATTGATTTGATCGTTCTCAAAAAAACACGAAATTTAAATTTTTATATGGTCTCTTGGCTCTATAAATTATATTTAGTAAAATTTTCCTATTAAATTAATGAGTAAGACAAAGAAAGTCCCGTTCATATAATTAAAAAAATGACCAAGTTATGAAACTATAAGAATGCATGATTTATTCGATTTTTGTGCATATGAACATAAATGAGTTCGGTCTGTTTGTGGAGTAATATGATAAGTGCTTAAAGAATTCGAAGAACTTATTTCATGTGTACCTTCGCTTTGAAAAAAATGTACAAGCTTTATGAAAAAGTTAACATTTTCTAAGCTTTAGATTTGCTAAAATAATTGCTTGTTAACTTAAGATTTATTTTGTAAGGTTTTTGTAACTGTTTCTTTTATGATTTCTTTTAGAAAAAAATATGATACTTTTTATTTAACTTCAGCAATTGTATCCATATTTTTGCAACTCAAAATTTGTATACAATTTTGAACGAGAGATTAAATTTTAGATACTGACGTCGAGGAGAGTGGGGGCACCTTTAAACTGGGGGCACCTTTGAACATTCTAAATATTTTCCTTCAAATAAATTATTTTAAAAATATATATACGGGGGAATAATTATGCAAAGCTGTACCATTTTGTATGAACAGTACTGTCTAAACAAGATATGTATTTTTCTTTCTCTTTAATCTAAACTTAAGAAAATAAAGTTGTATGATTTTTGTTTACAAACTTCTATCCCTAAAATTTTAATTTATTATTTAATGCTTAAACAAAGATGTTAGCTTTAGTTTATAAGCTTTGTTTTATTCAAATTCTTCAGCCAAGTCGGGTAAACTGTTCAAAGGTTGAACTCTGTGATGGGGCACCGTTGAACAGCGATAAAACACCGAATAAACTGGTGATAAATAATAATTGAAATAATTTAAAGAGAGCATTTAAAACTATGAAGTAAAAAGTTGTTAATGCATCTAAATATTATTATTTCTGATTTTTTTTAATGTGAAATAGGTTAATTAAGAATGTCAAAAATAAACATGGACGTGTACTGCTAACAATTCCCCTTACTCCACACATAGGTTCCAACCTCTCAACGTATCAGTGATGGGAAATTTCAAATCTAAAATGAATCAAATCTAAATTAATTTATTGGATAATTGCAAATCCTAGATACAAATTAATGATTCATAATTTAACAAGTTTCCAAATATTATTTCTGGTTTCCGTAACGGATGAAACGGAATTTTATATCAGGTCTCTTAAAAAAATAGCGAATGAAAATTTTTAATTTTCAGGAAGCATCAAATTGGTGTATTTCAAGGATATTGTAAAAAAGTTTTCACAACCAAACGCAATTGGAAGGATATTTTGTGTTTTGTCAACAATGAGTTTTGACATCAACTTTGATTGATTTAAGTTTGGTTAAATAACAAAAAAATTTCGTAATTTTATCAAAATGTAGTTATTTAATTTTATTCATATTACTTTATATTTCTGTAACATATGCAACTTTTTATAAAAACTCTCAATATTTTCATATTTTAATCATTTGTTCAAAGGTACACTGTAAAAATATGCCCTGAATTTTAGAGGTGTTACTCTGTGAATTTTTCTTGATTTAGCTGAACATTTCCGTTTTAGAAAAAACCTGGAACTTTTCCTTTAAATACCGGACATTTTTATTCCTGGACAGTGGTCTAATTTAAAATTTCCGTTTAAAAAAAAATCTGAAACTATTCCTGGAATTACCGGGATTGTTTATTCTAGGGCAGTCGACTAACTGAACGTTTCCATTTAGGGGAGTAGAACGGAAAACCCTCAGCTCGGTTTTTTCTTCGATGCCTTAGGTCGAAGATAAAATCAGTCCGAGTTCCCGAGTACATTAACAAATTTGTTTGAAAACTGTAAACACAAACGCAACACGTGCATTACTTATAATATTTACTTTGCAGACCGAATTTGTTATACAGAAAAGAGGTGAGTTATTCAATTATAACTTTTTATAATAAGTATATAAGTATTTTATATAAATGTTGGTTTGAATAAAAATTCTTAAATGCGGTTATTACGCGTTAGGTCTATTGAAATTTTGAAATACATATACTATATAATCAAAACGATTATTGTAAAATAGGATTAAGATGACTAATTCTAAGATTCAGAAGTTAAAACTGATTTTCTGTCGATTTGTAGACAGAAATGCCCAAATGCAAAATATAAAACTAATTTAAGATTTTAGTCACTTGTAAAGGTATTTTAACAAAAATTTTGAAAATATTTTTAGTAGACATTCATGAAAAAATATCAAAATTTATATTTAGGTGTCCCATTCCGAGTGATTTAAGATATATTGATGTTGAATTCAGGGGGTGTCCGGGGGGAGGGCATTCCCTCGAGGAACAATAAGATGTGTCTCTTGGAAAGGTTTGAGATTTTGTGATTTTAATATCAAATGTGCAATCCCCAGGAGTTCTATAATACCCCTCCTTCCGAAGCCGCTAAAATCCCTCCCGGAGAAAAGTGTCTGAATTCCCCACTGGAGTATTAACTGCAAATTCTCTGTTAAACTGAAAGAACTGGAGAGTGGAGTGGACTTCGACTGAGAGAGGCAGATACTTTGACAGTAGCACCGTTGAATTCAGACACTTTTCTCCGGGAGGGACTTTTGTGTCTTTGGGGAGGGGGATTTGCCCTTTTGGACCACTGAAAACCTAAAATCTCAATTTTTCCGGGGGGGAGGAATTTCACTGCTTTGGGGGGGGGATGTTCCTCTGGGCTATGCCCTTGAATTTAACACTGAACTGTAGGATTTTATTTTTATTTTGTCATTCTAAGCATTTAATCAATCGCACACAAGATGAAGCAATGGTAGCCGAATCTTCAGATGAAAAAACATTGGTATGTATGAGCTTGCAATTGTCTAAAAGAAAAGAATATTTCAAGAAACAAGAATAAATTTGCTTCATATACTTTTTATACATTTTGTATCTAATGACTTATTTATGCATAGATCTATTCGTTTTCTTATTTATGAAACATCATACAGTAAATTATCCATTTTTTGAAAAAAGTCTAAAATCAATACTTTTGTTTATACAAAATGTGTAACATAAAACATGGAAGTAGTGAGCAATAGGACATGTCAATTTTTTTTTCTTTTTTAATAAGATGAATTTTCATTCCAGTCATGAAGATACTGGAATTTTACATTATGGTACATACTACATAATTAACCAGCAATCTTTATTTGATTGTGTATCTAGCCGACACTATACTATTTGTGCCTTATAGCATTGTTTTATTCCTATACCATACCTTCCTGTATGTGGGAGGAATTGGACACATTTTGAAACGTGCACTTTCTTTAATTATAAAATAGCTTATGCTTGCTATGTTTCTGTATTATTCAGGGATTTTAAAAAGTGTTTTACCTTGCACTCTATAAATAGAAATTTTTGTTTTTGTATCAAACAAAGTTTATTATCTTACTTTATAAAAAGTGTCCCATACCATCCCACTCTCCCCTATATTATTAACTAAACATGCTAAAATATATTTATTTCTGACAATTGCTCAAGTCTTTCTAATAAAAATTTAACCCATAACTAATGTTAGCGGTCTGACCGCAGAGTTTTTAAAGTTTTACAGTTTAACTCGTAATTTTTAGTTTAATTACGATACTGGTCGAATTTTGTTTTGTTTGCAGCCTTATTACTATTTCTAGCGACTTTTAAATAGCTGAATTTTTTTATAATAGTCAGATACATAAAGTTTAATACCTAAATAGTATTCTGAGAATTAATGTAATATTTCATTCATCTTTAAATTAAGCGGTCTGACAGACCGCTCACAGCAGTTATGTGACAAATCTTGTCACAGCAGTTAACAGTTAATATTTTTGAAGAAAAATTTCTTAAGTTGTATTTTCTCAAATGTTTGTATGAATATTTCGAATCAAAATTAAATTTTTGAATTGCTATTTCTTGAAAGTAAAATTTATAAGTTATTGTTATCGTTATTTTAAATGAATTGGAACTGAAAATTGAATTTTCTATTTAGTTTTCAGAAAACGTTTAGGTTTATTTATTTATTTTCCCTAGTGACTTTTTAATTATTGTTGAATAAACTTAAAGATAAATATTTTTAAATAGTTTCTAAATATATTTATATATATATATATATATTTATTTATTTATAACACTGATTATATTTTTGTTTAGCGAACTGTTTTTTCTAGTCACCATATGGCTTTAATGTTCTGAGATCTATAAAAATGTTTATTGCAGAAGTATTAAAACCCTGCTACTCTATAAAATCACTGTTTTAGAAGATCCATAACTTCCCATGACTTCCAATGATGTTTGGGACACAGGAAGAGTAACACATACAGTTGGCAAAAAAAGTATTTGTACACTTCATTTTTTTTAATTATAATGAAATTAAACAAAATATTTAAGCAAAAAATACTATAATACATTAATTTAATGCATTATAATATTATAGAAGCAAAAACAAAATTAAACGAATCGATTTTTTACATTATAATAAACAAATATACTAAAATTTAATGCAAAAAAAGTATTTGTACACTATATTAATGTAATATAATTAATGCAAATTTAGTAAAATGATACAAATTATTATTTTGTGCGAATTTATTTAGCGTTTATGACTACTTCTAGATGGTGTGACATAGATTCCACCAACTTTTTTGTAGTGGTTTGGTTAATGTTATTCCATGACACAATAAGAGCTTCTTTAAAACTGTTTTTTACTGATACATATTTTTTTTTTCGGATTTTTGTATCCAATAGCATTTGCAAATATTCTATTGGATTCAATTCTAGAGATTTTAGAGTAGTTACCAGTCATCTTCGAGTATTGTCGTAAACATGTGCTGGTGATCACAGCAGTATGCTTTAATCGTTATCCTGCAGAAAGTGAAAAGCTTCCTCTATGCATAATTTCTTGGCACAGTTTAATAAATTATGGCGCGACACATCAATGTATGTTAAACCTGTCCTTCCATTGTCAATAAATTTTAAATGTCCTGCTCCATTAGAAGCTATACACTCCAAAACTATAAAATTCCCCCCAACATGCTTGATAGTTTGAAGTATGCGTTTTGGATCTAGAACAGTTTTATTTTTACGCCAATTTTTTCGAATGCTTGATGGTAAGAAAATTCCGAATTTTCCCTCATCAGAAAAAATTACTGTTTTCCAAAAATCCAATGATTTATTTCTGTATGCGAAAGCGAATACTATGCGTTTTCGCCTATTTGTTTCGCTGATGAATGGATTTTTCCTTGAGGTTCTTCCTTTTAAATCTGCATTGAGAAGAACATTTTTTATTGTTTGAGGTATTACTATGATGCGAGAAGATGTCGCAAGGTCTCCAGCAAATTTTTGAACCGAACGCATAGGATTTTTTAAAGCTTTTTTAACAACATTCCCTTTTTCCCTCATTGTTAGTTTGCTAAGAAGTCCTGGTTTTCATTGAATTTCGATGCTTTTAATTTATTCAGAGTTTCTCACTATACATCCAATAGTTGTAAATGGTAATTTAATAGCTTTTACAAATTCTTGTTGCGAATTTAAATTTTTATTATGCTCAATCATAGGATTTCATATATCTAGAGGTGCCTCTCTAGTTTTAGGTTCTATACTCAGTTACTTCAAGAGCAAATTAGATTAAATGTTAGACAAATATAATATGAACTTAAAAATTATTAACAGCTTCTGAAAAAGTAGTCCTTTGAACCATAAACACAATAAAACACAGTACATATCAGGATGGAGAAATGTACAAATAATTTTTTTTGCAAGAAATTTTTAAACTTTTCCTATTAGAAAATTATTTTACATCTTTATCGAAATTTTCTGTTGTGTAGTTTAAAACGGACGGTAAGCAGACTGTATTAAAACTATTTTTGACAAAATATCTGTTTTTATTTAGTTAAAAATTAAAAATTTTAGAGTGTACAAATACTTTTTTTGCCAACTGTAGTTGATGGCGCTCTTCCTTGGCCAACAATAAATGTCATGGAGAATCAGACTGGTTTACGTTGATGCTGGGTAACATGTTGAGAATTAGGGTTTTTCAGAGCTTATACTTCAAGACGACTTGCTGCACGGCATGTAAATTTTGTAGTGCTTATCTAGTTACATATTATTTTATTACAAACTTTCTTTATTTTCATTTTTCAGAATCTTTGCTGACATAAATCGAGATACAGGAGGCAAAATATCCAGGGTAAATAGAAAAATTATGGTACAGTTGCAAACTGCCAATAAATCTAGTTAATATACATAGTTTATGAAATGTATTTTAATTTATGATGTTTTAGCAATAAAGTAATTTTGATATTACCTTTAGTTTTGCATTTTTATTCATGCTTTTTTTATATTTTCAACAAAAATTCTATTGTCTTTAAAATATGTAAGTTGGATTTACTTAAGTAATCATGATTGCTAATTGATATCAATAGTTTGATCACAATTTCGATTGTTAATCAGTAAAAGAGGGAGGGAGGGATTTATGACGACATTGACATGAATTACTGTTAGGATTTTTTTCTAGCTGGATGTACTGAAATACATACATTTTTAATTAAATCCTATTTTATTTTGGGGGGGGGAATTCACAAGAATTCACAATATGCTCACTCCACCTCCCCCGCTAAAACCATGGGAGGGGGGGTGGAGTGAGCATATTGTGAATTCTTTTTCAGAATTTTGAAGATCTGGGAAAAAAAATTATTGAATGATTGATATCCTCTTGATTTTCAGCAAAATGTTTGTCATTTACTGGGATATTTCGAAAACAGGTCAATTAATTAAAAATCTGAGAACAGTCCTTAGTAACAGATTAATTGTTGCCATGTTTAATACGATTGATATTTCATTGCGTAAATGGTGGGTGTAAAACTGCAATTTTCGATGAACATAGATTTTTTTCAGCGATATTTTTTATTTTGAAATATACATGTAAATAAAATGTTTTATTTTATATATTTACTTAGATTGGTAACAAGAGTTACTATTGAAGTTTTACAGTGTGCAAAGGTAGAATTATTAATCGTGAATAATTAGGAAAAATGTTAAACTTCTGAATTTCCTGTAAAGAAAAATACTCCTAATTTTAGAGGTTTTGTCAAAAAAGAGTAGTAAGTGTTAAATGTTGTATAGTACTAAATGTTATTTTCAAGGTACTATGTAGTTGTTAATCTTTTTGTCCTTTTTCAAGTTACCTAGCTATAATGAAAGTGGAAGTGAGTTAAATGAAATGTTTCTAATTTGTATATTATTATTCACATTTTTTAAATAAAAATTAAAGATTGGCAGATAGATATTTTTATGTGAAGTTTTAAATTACATTGATACAAAGGGCATGTCTAAAATATCATTATGGCGCATACTAAAAAAATTATTTAAACGGATTATGACATCGCAACGATAAATATTCTTCCCTCCAAGATTAAATAAAAGGAACAATAGCCTACATATAAATATATACAAAAAGTCTTTATTATCATCAAGTTTTTAAAAGTTAAATAACTCGGATGTTTTAAGCTTATATACACAAATTGTATAGACATTTAAGAAGTATAACTTTTACAACATATAGAGTGATTCATTATTAAAGACTTGAAGATTTAAAGATTTGTGTATAAAAAGGTAATTTTATAGTCAGAAGTGATGATATATTGATTTTCAGAGCTATTAGGGGGTATTAAATATCTTACTTTCTTCCTGGCAGTGCAACTTAGCAATAATGCAACATTTATTTTTTTTTCTCGATCTTTATAAAAAATAAATGCATACAATTTTTAATATAGACAACCTAATTTCTTTTCTATGTAAAATCATTTTTTAACATTCCATACTGAAACTTTATTTTTTTATGTTTAAGCTTGATTAAAGTAAATGTAAAATTGTTTTTTCAGTTTCATTCACGGCGCTTAAGACGGTAGCATAACTATTTGTTCAAGAGCCGCCAAAAACATTGATAATGATGTAAAAGTAATGTAGTTTGAATGTACATTTTATTTGTAAGCTATTTCTTTATATATTGAAAGTTTAAATTTAAACTATAAAAAATTTTAAATTTAATTTTTTATTGAAAAATGACTAATTTTAAATAAAAATATCATAAATTGCTTACAAATGAAGTATATATTCAAGATACATTAGTTAAACATTATTATCCGTATATTTTTCGGGAGGGGGGGGGGGGGTTGAACCAATAGTTTTGCTACAGTCTTGCTCTCAGTCGGGGCAGGTCAAAAAACAATTTTCAGATTTTTACCTTAAGGAGTTAAGAAGGACACGGCACTTTTGAAAATGGAAAAAAAAAAAAATCTGATATCAATGTATCTTTTTTTTCTTGAAAATTATTGAAGCAATTTAATATATATAATTTTATTATATTGGCAGCAATTATAAACATAAATATTTGTTTATTTAATTAGCATTATTAAAATTTCAGTAAATAAGAAAGGTCTAAATATAGCAATTTATAATAACGCAAAAAGTATTACCAGTAACAAGTGATAAACCAGTATCAAGTGGAATGCAAATCGCATCTCTAGTTCCCTCATCAATGTTAAACATATCTGTGTGCAGTACTTATCTCCATAGGTAATGCATATTTTACAGTGTGCTAAGTTAGATCTTCAAGCATTATTTTTTTGTGTGAAAATATCTGTTAAATATATATTTAATTTTATTTCTTACTTTGTTTTGCGAAGTACCAACCCTTAAATTATATTAAGTATATATTTTAGAATTATTTTGATATTTTGATAACTAAAAAACAAATCATATAACAGTACACAAAAAAATGAATAAAAAATAATAGTTTGCTATTTTTAAAAATATATGTAGGCATTAATCCTCTCCCTTCCTCATACGTATAACATTAGAGTTTGAGATCTCACTATCTCAGTGTGAGACAAATTTTGAACGGATAATTGAATATGGCTGAAAATAACCGGGATAAAACTGAAGATACCAGTTTGAAAAATGAAAAAAAAAACCTAGGTTTAAACCTGAAAGTAACAGTTTCTAAAATGGAACATTTCAGTTTCTAAAACGAAACATTTCAATTTTCAAAACAGAACAATTTGGTTTTCAAAACGGTATATTTCAGTTTCCAAAACGGATTATTTCAGATTCCACAACGGAACATTTCAGTTTCTATAACGTAGCATTTCAATTTCCAAAATAGAACATTTCAGTTTTCAAAACGGAACACTTTATTTTCCAAAAACGGAACATTTCAGTTTCGAAAACGGAGAAGACATAAAAGTAAATTTTACATGAAAAAATGGAGCAGATACGGCAACTTTGCTGCCAATACGTTTTCCGTTTTTTCAAGGAATTTTTTTTTACAGTGTACCCCTACATGGGGCAGGTTTGAACAAAAGTCTTTCAACTTTTTAAATCCTCACAACTTGTTTAATTTCTATGGAAAATGTTTAATTTATAGTTCATATGATGAAGAAATGTGTTGCTTTTATTATGTAATATTTAAAACTCAATAAATGTAGTTCAAGTAAGAATTACATTGTTTTTCTAAAAAAAATGTTCAAAGGTGCCCCCCTCTCCCCTACATCAGATGACAATGTAAAATTATTACGATTCTTGGAAGTTACCATGAAATTATAATTGTTTTCAGAATACATACAAACTTTTGGACAGATTACCGATAAGAAGTTTATAAAATGTTTTAGTTTAGATAACACAAGACTGTGACTTTTATTAACTTATATATATTATTTATCACTGAATTTTAAAATTATCTTAGTTTTAAGCACTATGTCAGGACAATTCGCACGTGATAAATTTTTTTTATGACATTCAATTTTAACCGTCATCATGTTAGAATCTTTTTTAAAATCTTAAATGTCAAAGTTAAAAGATAGCAAAAAACAGATATTATAAAATATTGGTATTTTTTCATTTATTTAATGCTATTTATTTCAATAATTTACGAAATTTTTTGGCTTATATTGGGATTTTTACAGGTAAACAGTTGAGGTGTCCAATGAGGTGGACAAATTGTTTACCTTTGAACATTTTAACTTTGAAATTTACAAGTTGCGAAAATTCTTGACTTGATGGTTAAAAATTATTTGGTGTTTTTTTATAATTTGGTTAGTTCCAGCTGAAAGTTCCAGTAGAAAGTTCCAAAGTAAAAACGACAGTGGATGGCGTTATTACCCCGGTATTTTTATGACTTAGAACCTTTTAAACAACAAACACTTCCAAATCTTCCACAACATTTTGAAAGTGTGTGAAATACACTACAAATTTATCTAATAAGTAAAGAATTTCCTTATAAATATAGTCTTTGGATCAAAGTACTTACCTTGCAGATTTTAAATTGGTTGTTGACACTTGTGTTTGTCTCCAATGGTACAAATGGGGCAAATCAATTTTTGGTGGTTGTTTGTGATCCTGATGTGTCAGAGACCTTCTGCCCAAAACCCGCAGATACTATATTCCACATTTTTTCAAAATATTAGAACTTTTCGTTATCAACCATCCTGGAGATATTATTCCATAACGCATTTAATTAAATTGAATGCTAAATTCTATGACGATTATAAGATTTTTTTAATTGTCTTTAACAGCTCTTTTACCCAAAATATTTTCTATGATTTTCCAGAACCTTTTTTTTCCAGATATGTGCCAAATAATAACTGTCATCATTTTGTAGGATGAGAAAATTAGACCAACTGTAATTGGTAACCATTGTGCAAAGCGAAATGCCGAAAAACGAAGCAAAACAACCACATTCAGTTGCTTAAAGATTATAATGCATAACAGGTGTAAGATATTGGTCGTTAATATTTTGTTGCAGAAAAATAAACAAAAAAACAGAAAAACCGCAATGTCACAAGGATACCTTTATTTTTATTTTTATTTATTATTTTTTTAAAGTGCTCTAATAAATGTCACCACTAAAATTAAAATGGTCTTTTTTTTTTTTTTTTTTTTTTTTTTTTTTTTTTTTTTTTTACAATGACTACTCACTGATTTTCTATTTTTAAAATTCTTTTCTTCATAGCTCATTTTATATTTTATTTTCCAATGTTAAAATAATTCAGAAAAATGATTTTTAAACAAATAAGATGCAACTAAACAAATATTAAATTGCTATAATGTTTATTTCCTCAACAAAAAAATTTAAGGTAAAAAGTAAATTAACAAAGATCTGCTTTTGAATATATGCATACAAAATTATCCAAAAGTATTGCTTTAAACTTAACGCTGTAATGTATTTTTACTATACAAAATTCTCATGGTATATAGATTTAAGAGAAATACTCAAAAAATTCAACATTTTCACTGAACTATATAATGCTGATGGTGAAAGCCAGGGAAATATATGTTGCATTCTATTGGAAAATATAACCTCCTTCAATGAAACTAACATGCATTGAAATATAAAAAAGACATTCTATCGAAGGCTGAATTAACAAAAAACACGCAAAATGTCACACATAAAATAAAGCATTGTTGCATCTATTTATGTTTAAGGTTACACAAAAGAATTTTAAAATTCTAGCAAAACATACGACGCATGGAGAAAATATAAACCAGAGGATCTCATTCCATTTTGAATATTGTATTTTGAATGCTATTTCACTTAGATAGAAAACATATGCAAACTAAAATAGCCTTTAACAATGCAGAGAAATTAAATTTTATAAGAGTTGACAATGAAAGAAAGTTAGAAACGAGTTGTCATATCTATATTATAAAGGCCAAACGCATCTGTGCGTAACGCATACGTCATTTTGCGAATGGCAACACTTCGAAATTTGAAATGAAATTTAAGTTTTCCAATTTCCACTACTGCAAATTTTTAAACTTCTAAATATCCCACTTTTTCAATTTTTATACCTTCGTATAGGAAAGAAATGTTCTTTTAAATGTAATTTGTCCGAAATGTGTATCTTAATTTATTTTTGAGATATTAGTTTTTTTTTTTTTTGTAGTTTTTCACACCATTTTGCACCCATGTGGCAACAGAAAGTACATCATTTCTATTAACCCTTTGTTGCATAGGCTTAACACTAAAAAATTCATTGCTTAAGTGTTGAAATTGATGACTGACACCGGAATTTGAAAACAACTTTATTTGTAAACAAGAAAAAGCTATTTTGCAGGAATTTAATAAACCGAATTTTTTTAAACCAAAATTCCTGTGCCATTGTGGCATTTGGGAATGAATTTTTGTCCACTGTAGTGGACAGTATGCAACAAAGGGTTAAAAGGAAAATAAAAAAAGCCGTAGATTAAAAAGTTAAAAATTTTGAAATTAAAATATTTGCTAACTTTAAAATATCATCGGTTATAAAAACCAGGTGAATTTTAATTTTCATTCACTTTTTCAAAATTCAAAACTTTCATTTTGACTTAGAATATAAACAGTTTAGTATTTATTTCCATCAAATAGCAATCGAGACTTCAGATTTTGAAGTTAAATGATTTTTAAATGATCAAAGAAGAATACCAGAAAAAAGTGAATAGAATTTTGAGAAGTGCATATGTAATTTTTGAGATAGTGAAAATGATATCGGTTTTTTTAAATTTTCACAAGGAAAAATTCTGTGATTGAGTCAAAGTGAATAAATTTGGCTCTTTCTCAATTTGGAATACTAAGCATTAGAGCGTTAATTGATAACTTTGTCATAATATCAGATCTTTATTACATTTAACTGCTTACCTTACGATTAAAGTTTAATTTTATTAATTTCTAAGACCGAATTTTATGGAAATAGTATTTCGTTAATTTTAGTTTAAATATAATTTGTTTAAGAGTTACATTTACCAATTTAAGATGCATTTTTTTATTGCAACTAATGTTCTAGGCTTATTATAAATCAATGAATCAGTTCCTTCTTAAATATTTTCTTTCGTTGAAATTCGACGGATACTACCTTGTTAATAATAATAACAAAATATTTAGTATTAGTTTATCTTTTAAAAGGTATTTGAAAATTAAAATCCTATTAAAAAATTAACACTCACGAATGACGAGTGAAAATCGTGAAAGCTGATAAATGCTTCGCAAAATATTTTGATTTTTTTTTAAACAAATGGCTTTAGTAGTATTAAAATGTGTGGTAAATGAACTGAATTGAATGTATTTTTAAACACTTCCAAGGGGGAAATAAAATTCAAAGATTACAGCTACCTCAGATATATATATATACCCGTAATACTTTTATCTCTGCATCGATATTACACATATTATATTAATATATAGTAAATTTAAACATATAAAAATAAACATATTTTTAAAAAATGTTTTAAAAATAAGCAATGTTGTTTATTTTCAAAATCATTCCTAATTTCGTGCTCATAACTTATCTTATTACAAATCATTCCAGATACAATACGTGACTTTCATGTTGGTCTAAATTTTTGATGCTTGGAAGAAATAGCAAATTAAAAAGTTGACTTTTTTTTTCATCGCAATGAAGGAACAATAAATGCATCATTTAAGCTATTTATCCACATTTCCTTCATTATTTTCTCATAATTTAATTACTGTTGTTGTATTAATTTCGCGGCACCAAACCTGGAGTAAGCTTAAAGCGCAACACTAGGCTCATAAAAAGACCCGGATGATAATGTAAATTCTATGGGAGCGTTCTTTTTAAATATCTCGCTCAAATTTAAATATTTTTACATGATTGTTTAGCATAGGATAGCTGGGGACGATCCACAACCGGCCTAGTTTTTAGTTTTTTGATTTTGGTTTCAGATTTTTTTTATTACTTTAAATTTCAAAACCGGTTTAAACCAGCTCTGAAATTGAAACCATCATAATATAAAAAATATATAAGCAAAATCGAAAAAGTAAAAACTAGGCCAGTTGTAGATCATACTCAGCTATCCTATGCTAAAAAATCATCTAAAAATGTTAAAATTTGAACGAGCTATTTGAAAAGAACGCTCTCATAGACTTTACATTATCACCCGGGTCTTTTCCTGTACTTAGTGTGGGGCCTTAACCCTTGACGTACATGAATGGCCAACTGGATGTACGTTAACATAATATCGGTACAGGCAGAAATCACAAGAATGGTTAGTAAAGTCCCTAATATTGTCAGAAATGACAAGGTAATTTCTGACGATTTATTATACATTTATGATAAAAAGAATACTAATAAGAAAAAAAAACGTATGTTCGTTATCTTCTTGAGAAAAAAGAGACGTATATATGAAAAATGGGGAAACTATGAAATAAAAACCATAAAAAAAGATATGTGATGCAAGAAATTTGAGAAATGTATTAATTGGTAATTATACTTTGAAACCATAAAAATATTGTATCATCATCGGCACCATACAGATCTATGCTGTTTCTAGATCTATTTCTGATAAGGTATTAGCGGTGATAAATGCATTATATTTAATAAAGATTTAAAAAAAATAGCAAACCGTTGTCCTAATCAAAATAAATAGGTGTCTTAAATGTGCTAAAAACGGACTTTTTTACTAATTCTAATAATATGATGATTTGGCAAAGATTCGAAAGAATAGCTTATCGGCGGTCCTTAGAATTTTTACAATTTCACCACAGCTTAGGAAATTAAATAAATTCAGATGAAGATTACATACGATTATTGTTACAGTCAGGAACAAAAACCCAAATTTTAATGCTGTAAGAGACAATTCTTTGGTAACCCTTTATGTACTGATGGTATTTAAAGTACCAAAATACCATTGAAAAAAACGTTATATAAAACTTATTTATTCTCTCTATTAATATATTTTTTTATTATTTCCACACAGAAAACTATTTTGAAATTTAGATAGAATACCCTAACAGCATGCATGGACACAGTGACGTCACAGTGTTGTCACTGTGAGTCACAATGGCCAAAATGCCACCACTCAGTGACGTCACATTGTGACTTTCTTAAAAATCTTTAGAAATTTATAAATATCCTTCAAAACATGTTATTTACTTTAAAAAACATGTTTCTGGCAATTTACATATCGTTGCTTTTGTCACAGTTTCATCACAATATTAATGTCAAATTAGTCACAAATGACACATTTTTCACAAATTTGTCACATTGTGACCACTTCGTGAAACGTCACAAAATAGCTCTAAAACGGCCATAACGACTTCACATTTCGGTCACTGTGACTTCACATCGACGTAACGTGACGTCACATCGACAATTGGTAGTCACAAAGTCACAAAGTGACTTCACAACGACGTTGCAGTCACTATATTTTACGAGTACAGAAACAGTCGAAGCTAAATATTTTCAAAGAGTGGTAGTTTTATTATTCATTTATATATTTTTTTTCTCTGTCTTTGAATAAAATTTTATGAATTATATTCAACTGCAAAAACGTTTCCATTTACAGAGAGGATCATGATGCATTTAAACTAATTGCTTTTTTTTAAAAATTGTAATATTTATCAAAAGAGTGTTTTTGGTTAATTAATTTGGATATCTTTGTAAATATGTCACAAAAAATTATCACTACCGATATATTTAGTTAAATTTAATGCAAAAAACATATTTAAATTCCACATTAGTATTATCTAAAAATTACAGTATACTATCAGATATTAAATAAGCTAATTGTTCAGGTGAATCAATTTCTAAATAAATTTAATTCGGTAGATAAAGGGTTAAACAATGTCATTACGACCATGATTTTCAGCAGCATAATTCTTTGTTTTTCAAGTATTATCACCATTCAAAAAACATTTAGCGTTCATTATACCTTAAAATCACCACTTGAATGTATCTTGAAAAAAAGGAATTTTAAAACAATTTTTAATTTCCGGTAACCATGAAATTTTGCAAGACGCAATTCTTTCTAGTGTTTATAATTATCTGTATTTTATTTGCGCTCTCGTCAATTCAAAATGCTTTCACTGCTTATAGAAATTTACAAAAATATTTTATGTATTAACACTTGAGAAAATAAACGACTCCAGACCAGTGAAATCAATTAAGACAAAAAAAATCGTAATCACTTGATTCTGTTTTTATACGAAAATGCATACATGTATATATGATTACAAAAAGGATTAAAAATTTACACTAAAAATAATCCGTTAAATGTACGGCAAAAACTTCTGGCAACAATGTTGCCCGTAGCTTTTGACGTGAATATTGCAGTAAAACTAGTAATAAAAAATTTACATTTAAATTTTGTAATTTTTTTCGTGCAAAAACTGCTAGCAACATTTCTGCCAGCGGTTTTTGCCATAAATTTAACGATTTTTTTTTACTATGTATGTACTCACATTAATATTTCGTATATTTATGTTTAACGGTATATTAAAGCTTTTTTTTTGTTGTTGATTTTGTCTACTACTTTCAACTACTCACAGTTGGGGTGCCAATATTATATCATTAAAGTAATTTTTGCAATGAAATTTTATCGTATTTTTCTAGATTTAGAAATTTTTTTTTACAATGTAGAATTTTCAGGCCTTACATATTTTCAACTTACTACATCTAAATAATGAGAAATCGTTACTATTCCCATCGCTTCCTTATTTCGTTCTAAACTCTACCTACTATATTCCAATTCAGAATTGAATACGTAAAGTAACAAATATTGTCCCTGTTTGGAGCAAACGTTCACCCTTTTATTGATTATCTGTTTAAGGAATGGCTGTTTGGTAAGATCTATGCTTTCCGAGCTCAAATATTTTACAAGCAACGCAATTCAATGGATCAAACGACCTCTATCATGGTATACAGTAAATATATTATAGTTATCAAAATAAGCAGTGGAAGAGCGTCTCTTTTTATCATTGCATAGCTATGCGAATTAGATTATTTTAAACAGTAATTTTAAATTAAATTATCTTTTGGCAATTTAAATAATTTAATTATTATAATCCACTTACATGCAACACAATATTTGGTAATAGTTGAAATTCCATATTAATATGATTTAAAATTTGTATTTATTTGTAATACCTCTTTAAAAATCCATGTGAGAATTTAAATCATCTGTAATTTTCAGCAGGTAGGAATAATATTAATAAAGAATGTTAACACGAAATTAAAAAGTTTATTATTATTTTTAATTTTTCCAATGCTATAATAAATAAAGACTGTTATTTGCAATAAGAATCAAATATAAACGTGTTCGTTATTTGGGTTAGACCAATTAGTTTTATATTTCGTTTTTAAAAGCAGGTTACTTTAATTCAGAAATTTAAAAATTTTAATTGTATCTTGTTTTTTTTTTTTTGTTTTTTTAATAAAAAGTAATGGATTTTTTAACAAATGTTTGCATGGATATTTTTTATCAGAAAACACAGAATTACAAAAGAAAATATGGAGGTTGGAGCATACTTGTTAAAATACTTGAAAATGTTACAATTAACTATTTGTTTTAAAAGCAAAACAAACATTGCCAATAAACATGACTTTCGACGATAATAAACTATCGGAACAACCTCGGTCACAGATTTAGAGTTTTCTGTTATATGTACAATACTTTTCTGTCATATCCAGAAAATGTTGATGTTAAGTCTGTGATCTATTTGAGTTTTGAGGATAAAAGAATAAACGCAGTAATTTCCATTTACAATACAAAAATTGGTATACAGCATAGTTTTGGGACTGCCCTATTTACTTTACGAAAGGCATTACAATTTAAGTGGGGTTTTTTTTGTTTAGTTGATTTTTTTATATATTTTGAGAAAGTACAAAGAAAAACACGCTTTTTGCATCTTACGGAAATATAATGAACTTAAGAATTCACATCGTCTCATGTATTTTTGTTAGAACGTCGAACACCAAGCACAACAATATCATTACAAACAAATAAACGGGAAATATACACAGATATTTCACCATAGAAATCAATACAGCAAAATTGTGTTAAAAGGATAAAAATACATGCCTAAAAATTCTGTTTCTACACGAATTATTGCTATGAAATAGAATTTTCGATATCTGCTTTTTATTTAACGGAATGCATATTACAATTTGGATAGTTTTTAGGTTCGACCTGTGATCTTTTTGTGTTTTGGGAGAATGCAAATGAAAGAGCAACTGTTGCGCTCTAAGAGAATCTAACAAATTTAATAATGCATGTAATCCACGTATTTTTGTTATAACATCGAAAATCACACACAGAAATCAGAGGAAACATTACGGAGAATTCTAAAGCTCAGATGAAACATTTACATTGTATTGAAACAAGAAGTTTGTTTTATTTTTCTTTTCTTTATTTCTTTTTTGTTATTCTTAATAAAATAATGTGACGAGATGCTACTTTGGACGTAGTTATATTTTTAAGCTTCATTAAAATTTTGAATATTCTAAAAAAATTCGAATTTTATTTTAGACAGAGTATTTTTATTGCTTTATTTGATCTGGGTTTTCTGTTTATGCTACTTAAATGTATTTTATTAGAATACTTTATTCCATTACATAAGAAATCTAAGAATTTATACAAAGAAGGAGAAACTTACAGTACACAAAAACCATGTTCCAAATTCTATTAAATGTAAAAGTTGTACCAAATAAAACCACCTTACTATAGTTTTTTATTAATTCATAAAAAAATGTATCTTGACTTTGTTAAACTTCTTAAAGAATTATGATTTTTGTGCTATGTCTTCATTGTTTAAACCCTTCCTTAGTTTATTAAACAATAAATCTTTTGAAGAAATCAAACGATAAACAACATACATCATTAAACAATTCATGTACAATTATAAAACAATAAATGCTGTTTATCTTTTAAGATTAGTTTATGTTGTTGAAAAAAAGAGAAGATAGATAAGAAAGTTAAACAAAAACAATTCTTAGTTTCAAAAATATATAAAAAATACTTAAGTAGTAAATATATACACACACACACACATATATATATATATATATATATATATATATATATATATATATATATATATATATATATATATATTGTATATTATTATTTTTTGCGATTAAATGTAGTAACAGCGATTTAACAGAAATGAGAAATTTTTTTACAATATTCTAAGTTTCGAAATTGATCACTTTGTGTTTCCCTATCTATGTTTCCCTACAACAAAATTGTTATTCGTATTTGTGACGTTTAATACAATTAGTGCTTAACTCAGCCGTGAGAAATTTTGAACAAAGTAAATCATTCTGTTCAGACAATTTATGAGTGATTATTGTTATTTAGGCGTTTGAATTACATTTCAAACTTTTGCTTTACATTAGCAGAATATTCGAAGATTATAATGTTGCATCAGAATGCAAGACAATCTGTATTAAACCAATTTGACATTTGCAAATGCGCATTAAGATGAAATGTGTTCATTATTATTTATTTATCTATCTTGTTACTTTAAGTAAAGTATTATGTGCATTATCTTACTGTAGCCATGATTTCGTTTATAAGATTTCTGAAAATTGTGAATATTCCAATAAGATTCGAAAGATATTTTTAAAAGAAAATTTTTTCGAAATTTTTTATAAAAGATCACACTCATCTGCAGTTTACGGATATTGATTAAACAATTAACGGATTCTTTTTTTCACATACAATAAAATGAAAATATGGGGAACACCTTTTATTTAAGCTAAATTATTTATACATCTAGTCTAACCATGTCTGTAATTAAATAGTATGAAACTGTAACTAAAACATTAGTGATGTCAAAACGCTTTAGGTGACGGATAAAGCAAATTTTTCTTGCCCGTACAACGTACGGGCACATAAGTTAAGTGGTAAAACGTATTATGTATAGTATCTAGCTATACTTTATTAAATTTCACACAAAGTCAAACAGTTTTGAAAAACAAACGTAAATATAGAGTACACTATGATTGCTTTCCAAATATTGTTAACTGTCAAAAACTGAATATAACAAATCATAATTTTAATATTATTCTTTTTAATTAGTTTAGAAAATGTATTATAATTTAGCAGAATAATTGGATAGTAAAGATTTATCTCCGAATGTAACACATTCAGTAATAAAACAATTTAAAATTTTCAATGCGCATTGAAAAAAATATTATTTATTTATTGATTTTAAATTAAAAGTAAAGTAATAACGCACCATTTTACTTTAATTGGCTTACATTTATAAGATTCATTAAAATTTTTGATGATGATGACGAGAGATGAATTTTTGTTGTTTTGCTTCGTGAAACTCTGCTGTAGTTTACGGATATATCCTAAATGCATTTTATTTAGCTATACATTTTTCTTTTATATAAAATTCAAACAATTTTGGAAAACATACATTTACAGTACATAAATACTAGGTCCCAATTATTTTTAAGTATCAAAAATTGAACAAAACAGATCCTAAATTTATTATTATAGTTTTTAATCATTAATGAAGTGTATCGTAATTTAGCAGAATAATTGGTGAATGAAATGTTTTCTACAAACGTAACACATTCAGTATTAAAACAATTTAACATATTCCAATGCGTATTGAAAATCAAGAAATGTTTTAATTTTGTTTAAATTCTAAATAAAGTAATAATACACCATCTTACGTCAGTCGGAACTACAGTCTTTTAGCAGTATACATAAATATAAAAATTTTTTTTATTAAACTGCTTTTCTCAAACCAAATAACAATCCCAAGCATTCAAAAGAAAAAACGTATAATTAAAATAAATACTGTTTTCTATTCCGTTGAGGTTTACCTTACCACGGAAGATTTTGTTACAGTCATGTACATATATGAAAAAAAGTATAATTCTACGGAGAATTAAATATCACATGTACGCAAAGAAAACGTGAGTAGATAAAAATAATACAACAAAATAACAAGTAATAGTTTGGAACTACTCTAAACTTTCTTACATTAATATTTTATTATTGTATATTATATTTAAAGTACAGCTATTTTAGGGGATTTCTTTCGTGTTATTTATTTTATATACTTATTAGTAAAGCCTTTTATTCTACTTGATAATTTAAAATTGAGATTATTTTTCAATAAGTTTAAATTTGTCTAAATGATATAAAGTAATAACCTGGCTTTTAAATTTAGAATAAAAGAACAAGAAAGAAAAAGCGTGCATATACAAAGTTTTTGTAATACTTTCCTATTCTATTTGAATATCAATCAGAAATGTTACTTTTCATGCAATAAAGATTCCACCTCGAAATATCATAACGTAATGGAATTGTTTATGTATTCCCGTAAAATAATTAAAATGAAACTTATTGTGCACTGCTAATGAAGCATACTTTTGTCTCATCTTAGCATTAAGATACGCATACATTTTAACGTCGGAATTAAAATTTTAAACTAATTTTAATACATTAGACGGACTTGGCTACAATTTAATAAATTAAATAGAAAAAATATGTAAAAGTCTTTTAATTGAAAATAAAATATATGTTATTAGAAATTAGACGCTCCGCAGTGCAACGCACAGCCCCATCAGGTACCATATCAGCCACAGCAGAATATCGAAATATGTCCTGGACACAGTCAAAGTTACTCAAAAGAGTTAACGTTTTATCCAAAAAATTTAATTTTTTAAAGAAAACTGTAGAGTTAATAAATTGACAACACCACCCTTTCAAAAGTTTAAACATGACCTTTTTATTTCTTTACAATATTACGATACTGTTTCGGAAAAAGTTTCAACTGTTTTAAAATCCTTTAACATTGGGGTTTCCTTAAAACCAGTAAATAAAGTGAGTTCTTTTTTAAACAGCCACAAACATAAATGTGACATAACAAAATTAACCGTTGTGCTACTTACGTGATTCCATGTAGCGATTGTGACTACATGTATGTAAGAGAGACCAGCAGATCGACGGAAATCAGACTTAGGGAGCATGTCGGAGCATTTGTAAATGGTGAATTAAATTCTAAGTTAGTACATCATGCCTTTGATACGGGCCACATCCCAGCATTAAAAAATGTGTCATTCCACGTAAAATGAGCAAAATTAAAAAAAAAAAAAAGTTGTGGCCCCATGGTAACTTATTTCAATAAAATTTAATACACAGGTTCCATTCATATTCAAATCGAGCTCTGCAAAATATTATGAAAAGAAAAATATATTATTTTAGCAGTTTTGGACATTCAAAAAACTTGTGATACAGAATGGAATGTGTGCAATCGTCCAAAGTTGCAAATTTGAAGTTTTATATCTTAAAATTTATTTATTAGATGTAAATTTTGCGTATAATATTATAACCATTGAAAAATTTATTTCTTATATATTTAATAATAATAATCTGGTAACGTCACGATTAATTTTAATTTAGTCGTAAAAATTGAAAATATGTGAATTTTCAAAATATTAGAAACTTTATAAAAATGAAAGGAATTAAAAAAGATATGTGAATTTATGCCTGGTGAAGTATTATATACAAAGATCGATTTCCACAAGTTTGAAAATGACCATTTATTTTCTTCAACGTCAATAAAACTTTTAAAGAAGTTCCAAAATCATAATTTCTCCTCTTGCGTATACACAAAAAATAAATAAAGGAACTATCCACAATTAGCAATATTCTACAGACATAAAGATTAATAAGTCCATAATATGCTAGAAAAATTTCAATACTGCCTTTTGATTCCTAACAATTTAAAAAAATGGGTTCAAAAAGATAATATGTTTACAATTCATGCAAAACTTCTCTTTAAATTTGCACGATTTCAAGGAAAAAATAGTGCTGCCATCTGCAAGATTTTAATATTACTAGATAATCAGTTCTTCAAGTCTCATCACTTTCAATATAAGCCTGAAGCGAAAAAAGAAAAAAGAAAAGAAAAGAAAAAAGGCGAGTAAGTAATGTTTGGATATTTTAAAAAGACCGTTTTATCTATTAATATCCAAAAATTTGAAAAAAAAAAAATGAAGTTTTTTTTATTCTATAAAAATGCAATATAAATGTTGCCTTATCCCGTCACGTTTTTCCTCATTTTTTCTTTTTTTAGCATTAAGGATTTAAAAAGGCATACATGAAAATTAATGCATTTAAATTGCGCACTTTTATTTACAACGTGAAATAATTTGACACTTATAACATATGTCTTTAATTTTTGATAAATAATAGAAATACTGAAATTTATCCTTCAATTTTTTTCTTTTTTATTTTATTTTTTATTAAGAAACAAAAAATCGATTACTAAATTATGCCAATCTCTTACTTATTATCCTTTCTTACCTAAAAATAACTTATGATATAGTCTTTTTATTCCTAAGGCTAAAATTCAAGTTTGAAATTTGAAGCATGTAGACAAAAACTCGATTTTGTATCAAATTTTAACGTGAATGTACATATTTAAATAAGCTCTTCTGAAATCTATTATTTTGCATTTACTCATAAATAAACATGACGTACTTATATGTCAATTTTCATTCAAATCTGTGACATGGCAGCCACAGCTAATTTGCTCATTTTGAGTGGAATGACCCAAAATTTATTGCAACGCTTATCTTTACAGATTGTTCATGAAAAACTGGTTTACTAGATTATACCTTTATAAGCTCAAAATATCTGGTGTGTATCCGATGGGATATTTTCTGCTTTTGAAGGAGTAACTTTGATTTTGATTGTGTCCAGGACATGTTTCGATATTCTGCTGTGGCTGACATGTGCAGTGCAATATATACTAATGATGCGTCTAATTTTGTATTTTCAATTAAATGATTTCTACATACTTTTTAATTTAATTTCTTTGTTAAATTGTTGTCAAGTCTTAGGGCGCGAAATTTCCACTCGCCAGCTCTCCATTGTCGAGTAAATATGTAAGGTCGGCGAGTAAGTTTCGTCTTTTAAAATGTTGTGCTTCAAAACAAACTATGCACAGCGATACACGGAAGTATTTCAAAATGAAGAGATTGTATTTATTTTCCATAAGAAATAAAAACGCTCCGTCGCCTATTTCTTCGTCTTTCCTACGGTGGAATGAAATCCCCCTGTCTGCATTCATATGTTAAAAGAAAAAGTAGAAATTCTTAAACTGAGTAATATTCACACGATTAGATGGTTATTCAGCAAAGAAAGTGCAGTAAAAGATTTCTTGCAATCTTGAAACATTGTTGTAAGCCATCTTGAACAAGTGATCCAGGACAATGGAAAAGACAATGACAGTTCTAAAGCTAATGATTTGCTGAAAAGTTTGAGGATTATAAATTTTTTTAAGTTCTGTACTTCTTCTTGGATTTCTATAGGAAAATAAACTCTTTAAGTGTGGCATTACAAAACAAGGAACTTTTTAACATTGCATCTCAGTTTTAACAGATCTCGAATCTAGAGTTGGATCAAGCGAACAAGAATTTTTAGACCAACTATCCATTTCAGGGATAACACTAGTCAACACCAAAAATATATCGTAAAAAGTTAATAGTATATTTAGTAGACATAGCCACTACTATACCCCAAAAAATATTAGTTTCTTTATATCACTTCTAAAACTGGCAGAATATTTGAATTTAAAAAAAATCGCGTTTTTAACTTATTTTGAGATGTAAATTTTAAGCATTTATTATTGCACTAACGCTGTCAAAAATTTAATTCATAATACATCGATCAACATGTCTCGCGTTTGTACGAATTCTCCAGATAGTTTTTGCTATATTTGAAGTTTATACACACCAAAAAATCAGAAAAAGGCAATCACATCATTGCTAAAGAAGTGTCACTAATACAAAAGGATTTTCAAGAAAATCGAAGTATACAAAATAATACCCTGACGTACTATGTTACAAAAATAGTACCACATTCGAATAACCTTCCAGTATCTAAACCACCTAATACCGACGTGATTTCAAGTGACTCTGGAGAAAACTACGAAGAAAATTATGACGGGGAGGAAGAGGAGGAAGTTCCAGTTCCAAGTACCTCATAAATTTCCCATCTGATTAGTCAATCTGAGCTTAGCAATCTAATAAGTGATTTAGATTTATCAAAAGAGAAATCTGAAGTATTAAGTTCAAGATTGAAGCAATGGAATCTCCTTCAGTCGGATGTTAAGATCACTGTTTATCGCAAGCGCCAACATACCTTTATGCATTTTTATTCAACGGATTAATTAGGAAAATCTCAACTGCAAAAAAACCACCGAAAAAAAAAGATTTTTTTATCCGAAATAAATTAGTTTAAGATTAAAATTTGTAAAAAAACGTAAAAAAATAAATATTGATATATCATAAAATTGTGACGGGATAGAAATGTTTTATTTGACTTTTACACTACTTCTAGCACACAGAACACTAATCACATAAAATTATTTGCGATATAAAAAAAGTTTTTTTTTTGGTTGACTAGTGTAATCAAGGATGTGCAGCTGACAAATATAGAAAATGGGAAGGAAGTGTTTCATACTTTAAGAGGGACATTAATCAAACATACAAATATATACATTATAGAAAGACTGCAATCTCAGTCATCTGCTGTGTAAGCATGTCTGCATATTTTGGACACTGAGGGTTGACCTCCCCCCCCCCCAAAAAAAAAAAACTCCTGAATTTATGTTGGAAGAAATAAAGAAGCTCTTTACGTATTTGAACTCAAATCTCTCTAATGAAAAAGTAGATATTGCATTGGCAGAGTTGGCAAAATTTAAATTTATGTTATAATCACAAACACTGAAGGAGATGTTGGAGCAAGTTTACACTGAAAAATGTTCAGAAAGATTCCACAGTTTTCTCCAGATCCCAACATTTTGTGCTGTTTTATCAGTAAGCACAGGAACACTTTGAAGTGTTCCCGCGCAGAAGAAAGTGCATCAGGAACACTTTGAAGACTGAAACAATCAATGATTTGTTCAGAATTTCTGTTAATCGGCAGAGTTTGACCCCATAGCTGCAAATAAGAGCAAATAAGTTATTGATAAGTGGTATTTCAGTGCAGAAAAACAGCGCAACACAAACATGAAGTGCTAATAGAACAGGAACTTATCATTGGTATGATGCATTTCTATAACACTGAAACCTTATAGCAAGCTTCTTTTGAGTTAATGTTACATATTTTTTTGCAGTAAATATGTTTCGTTTTATCAATTTCTGCTTTTTTGTTTCCAGTCAATAGAAAGTTTTCATACTACATCTTTTAATATTTTTAAAATATCCCACATTTTTCATAAAAGTAAAATGTTCTGAATTTAACAGACACCTCCTTCTAACAATCGTAATTTTAAATTAAATTCGTTATAAATATTTAATTTTCTGAGCAGGTGTGGGAGCTGACGTTGTTGTTTGAATGAGTGTAAAATAGTGGCGAGTAAAAAATTTAGTCTGGCGAATACCTTTTAAGCTGAAATTTCATGCGCTGGTCTAATGTATGAAAATTAATTTAGCTACGCATATCAAAGTTTCACTACCGAACACGCCATTGTGGATGTCGATCGCATATATATGGATTAAATAGCAATCTGTGTATATATACTTGAGTTAAAGCATGGACAGACAGACGGACAAATAGGCAAACGACAACAGACAGACAATAACAACATTTTACAGCTATACTGAAAAATAAAAAGAAACTGTAGGAAAATTTAAAAAAATGGATGAAAGTTCAATCAGTTTTTGCCCGTCTTTTTGTTTAGTTACTGAAATTTTAGAAAAGTATTTTAAGTTAATATGCAAGCGATTTTGGACGTCTCAGATAATGAAGCATTACCAGTCGGTAACATTTTTTACCAAATGAATGATATTAAAAAAGTGTTCAGTTTATCTCTTGACACATAGATTTTAATACATCTTACTATTTTCTTTTTGTTCCATTGGAAATATCTAATGGAATATTTTCTATGACATTGTAATTTTTAATGCATTTTCTTTATGCTTTGTATTTGTACTGGACAAAATGATGACGATCTTTAAAAAGAACTTATTGAAATTATTATTTTTTCCCTGAAATGTTGAGTTAATGAGTTTTTTTTTCTAAAAAAACCACCCTCATTTATTATGAAATTATGCTAATTTGAAAATTGTTCAGTTATATTTCATTGCATTTAAAAATAAATATCAAATAAAACAATAAAAAATTAATTAAACTCTTCAATCAGTCTCAGAAAACGCGGTTTCAACGTGATTGATATATTGCTCTGTATGTCAAACGTTGACAAAAAATGTTTTTAATGTAACATAATTTTGCATTTAATATGTTTTCTACTTTACAAGTACAACAAAACGAATCTCCTGACATATATATCAGCCGCATGTCAGCTGTCATTTTCGAAACATTTAGTTGTTTATAGCATTCTAATTAGTTTATTGTGTAAACGAGTGTGTAAACTAAAGTATTTTGAATTGAAATACAGAAAATGTTATTAATATTTCTTTATTTGTGTAGTTATACATGAATATTTAATTTCAATACATTTCACCTTTTTTGTCAATCATTGTGATTCTAATTTCTTTCTTTACACTGTTAAAACTAAAGGTTGCATATGGCACTCCTTGGGGTGAAACGCTTGTCCCGCCAGCAACACCCCCAAGGGAGCCAGAATTGCACTCCCAGAGGTGCCCCAGGGCCTTGTGTGCCATGTGGTACCATGATGTGCCTTAGGGCTCCCCTAGTGGTGCAATTAAGGGCCCCTAGTGGAGCCCTAGTGGGCTCCTTTAGAGGTGTCGCTGGTAGGACAAGCGTTTCACCCCTAGGAGTGCCATATGCAACCTTTAGTTTTAACAGTGTAATTGAGATTGAGAAGCTAAGACAGTTGATAACAAAGCTGTCAGTATTATGTTTTACTTATTTATGCATTTATTTCAGAAATTTAAATTTCTTTTGACATTTTATTTATGGAATATTTCATGGAAATAAAAATAGCTGAATTACTTGCATTGCTTTACATTAAAAAAAAATCTTCAATTTTTAATATAACAACAGATTTTAAAATATTCATGATAGAAAATCATTTAAGATCCATACAAATTTCGTAGTATAAGATGGGTGTTTCATTCGACATGCATTTGAAATAACAACTTTTTAGAATAAATTTTGAATATGGTGACAAATACAAAAGAAAAATACAGGAAAGGTTAATCTGCTTCGACAATACGACAGCGTTACTCACAATGCATTTTCTGGACGTTTTTACAACGATTTTGTTTTTTCATTTTGTATAACAGTGTAGCAATTCCCGTAAGCGTAAAAGATTTTAAAATCGCGTTGACTTAATGTAAGGTTACTGTTTTAAAAGTACACTGTAAAAATTGTAAATTTATGGTACTTTACTGTGAATTATTCAGTAATTTTACGGATAAATGTTCACTTCCTTAATTTTTGTGTTTTACGGGCAAACACCGTTAATGTAATGGCAGCAACGGTAAGTCCGTTGATATCGGAATAAAATCCGTTTTTTACGGATATTGGACTTGAATCTTTGCTGCAGTAAATCTCTCCTGCAGCTTCTTTTCAGCGAAATGTATAACTGTTGGAATAAAAACTAATCAAAAATTAAATGTTTGAAATAAGAAAAAAAAAAGCTTTACACAATCAATGTATCTGAAAAATGGATAAAAATGTTTTTTGATTGCGACAAAACTTTTTTATTTTATTTTATTTTTATTAAATAACAATTTTAAATAAAAGTATTCGCTATTAAGTTTTTTTTTAATCAAAGAACGCATTCAAATGAGGTCATTCTATTAAAGAAATCTGTACAATTTAAGTTTAAAATATTAATCATAATCTATTCTATTTTTTTAAGTTCTGTAGAAAAGTAATGTATATATTATTACAATACATATATATTGAGTATATATTGTGTATAACATGATTATATATTGAGTATATTGAGTATATATATCTGTGTGTGTGTAAAGGGAGATTAAGTACTCTAATTCTGACCTAATACATATAAAAATAAAGAGAGAAACTTGAATTCAATTCATTCTTTTGTGATTTTTTATACATACTTTTAATTAATCTTTTTGTCAATCAAAAAATGCTTTACCACTTTTTCCCTACTAGATAATTCTCTATTGATTAACCATTATGAAAGAATTCCATTAGAATTATTCACATCATGTACTTTAAAAAATTTTGTTTTACAGACTATTTGTCTTTACGACATACTTCAGTGGATCATTATTATTTTAAATAATTTTTGGTATCAATTTTATGAATAATTTTAAAATTAATCTATCTTGACATTGATTTATCATCTTCTTTATAAGCATTAAAAAAGTAGATCGAACACTACATAATATATATATATATATATATATATATATATATATATATATATATATATATATATATATATATATATTGTTACAAAAAATTCGTTCAGACAATCTAAATGACAGATACCATAAATTTGTAATTGTATTAATTATCTCTAACGTACTAGAAAAATAATCAATAGTTTTATTACAGATAAAATATATACGTAAATATTAAAATTTACACATTAAATAAAGGTTTAAGCATTTTAGAAAATTTTGTTTTTTTATTATAAAGTAGGGTATGTAATTCAGTCTTTCATGATTTTTTGCATGAAGAATTTTTAATTTACTGTACTAGATTAAAATCATATCTCTAGGTAACAATTTATAATCAAATTTCAATGTATATATATATATATGTGTGTATATGTATATGTATATGTATATATATGTATATGTATATGTATATGTATATATATGTATATATATATATATATATATGTACATATATGTTCATATATATGTAATAAAATAAAAAAAAATTTGCGCCATTTTTTTTTATTCTCTCTTAGCTTCAATTCTAAATTTGTGGAACATATTTCAATCTTAGTTTCGTAACTTGTAACAGCTAAAATTCTTTTTCTTACTTTAGTTATTAATAAATTATTTCTTGCTTCTCAAAAAGGCGGGAAGTATTTCGTAAGCTTTTTACTTTCTGGCATATTCCTGCGATTTTAATTTTATTTTTTATTTTTTAGCATCGCGTGACAAGTGTTACTACGCGTTGCTAAAGGGCTTAGTGTTCCGAGGAAAAAATATAGTTCTTGCCAATAGACCGCCTATTACGGCCAATTAGAATTGAACATTTTGTCCGTTAGAGGCTCGAGTCCATCCTGATTGGATTTTTAAAATGATTGACGCGGAGTAGGAGGGCGCTAGTTTTGTCGTGAAAATGATTTTTTTCATTTGGCTTTTCAGGAGAGTTAGAATGCACCTTTTCTTTAAACTATCAAGACGCGCGTTTTATTGCTCCGCTGAATTAGAATGCATTTTTTCTTAAAAAACTACTCGGAAGCCATGTCATGTTTCCCGAGAATGCGATTGACTTTCAAAAATTATTAGGATGCTGTTTCTTCTTTCTCCCCAAAATTCTAATATTGTGGAATGTAGCTTAATCACGGAGTTGGTGAAGTGGAAGTTATTCGATGAGAGTGCCAAGGTGATTGCGTGAAAGAACTTAACTTATTTATGAGTTCTAATAAAATTAATTTAAAGACTGCTTGATTGAACTTTCTTATGGGGAAATAGCCCAATAAACTCATCCACTGCTGGTCAAATTGCCAGAGCGACTGCTCAGCTCGTCCCACTGTTGATTCTTGGTAGTAGTAATCTGTTCTGCCTCATAGATGGTGTGCCACTGGAACTTGTACATTGTTATGGAACATCGATCTCGTCGAATCATTACATTTTAGCCGGCAGGATTTCTTAAATGAACCTGCATACGTCTCTAGAGAATTCTTCGCAACGCTGTGTGTGCACGTGCCATTTTCGCCGAGCTTGAAACTAATTGCTGGAACTTCGACCTTTGTTTATTACTCATCTTGAACCGACATGAATCAATCTGTGAAAAAAGATCGTCTTATAAAGTTTTGTTTGTAATTATGTGTGGTATCTACATCTACAAATCTTTTAATTGTGAAATATACCTCGCATTCTAGTGAGAAACTTTTCAACTGTGAGATATGCAACCAAACTGTGAGATATGCAAAATTAAAATTACAAAAGATCACCTGCATGAAATCAATTCAACATCATTTTCTTTTATTTATTTATTTACTGTATTTTCTAGGTAAAAGTGCATAAATATTTTGATAAATTTTCATTTCATAATAAATGAACACCTGCTGTATGGTTGCGAAACTACGGTAGATTCCATCAGTAATACAAGATAATTGAAATTTACACCTGTGAGTCTTATCTACGAAGTTCTTTATTTTTGTTTAGTTTAATAAAAAATTAGGTATTTGAACAAGGCCACATCGAACATGTCTGTAAGTTATTATTTATTATTTTATTGTTTTATTGATTAAGAAATTTAATGATAATTTCTTTGTTTAAATTCTTGATTTTTTTTCTCTCTTTTATTACAGATATTAAAAAATAAATTTGTTCTTAATTTATAATTAATTAAAATTTTCTGCTCATAGAAATTTTATTTAGTTTTAAAGGTGTTATTTTTTTTTTTTTAAATCGAAAGATGGATTAATTTGTTGTTAAAAAAATACTCTGTTGCAAAATTTATTTTCCATACGTAAAGAAAAGTATTTTTGTTTTTAAAATTATTTGTTATTTCCCATGTATGGAAACCCGATATTTATTATTTTATTATTTATTTATTTATTATTTATTTATTTTTATTATTATTTATTGAGGTATTTGAAGTTTAGTAATTGAATTTTAATAATTGAAGTATAGCATTTAAATATTTTCCATATGAATTATCCTTCTTTCATGTTACTAAGGTCAGGATTAGTAAAAGAAGAAAAAATGTCAGAAAATAAACTTGATATTGTCCCTTTTGAATTTGGGTCGGGCATGGATATATTTAAATGGTTTAAACATTTTGATCGAGAATGTTCGGTAGAAAAGAAAGATAATGAGTGGAAACACCAAAATATTTCAAAATATTTAAAGGGGGAAGCGCTAAAAACTTATATAAATGATTGTTTGGATTGTGCTACTTATGAAGAAATTGTCGAGATTTTAAGTGAAAAATTCATTCAAGTTAGAGTTCCAAAATTTTCTGAATTTACTTCCTTAAATTTAAATGATCTAAGTGATTTGGATTCTTATTTTAGAAAGAAAGTTGAGATTGGAAGGCAACTTCAGCTTGAGGAAAATTTAATTATACAGGGATTAATTGATGGCCTTCAGCCGGAGTATCAAAATTGTTTGATGGTTAACCCTCCTTCCAATACTCGTGAATGGTTTCGCATTGCTAAACAATTAGCAGCGATTCCAAATCATACCTCTAATAACGGAAATGGAAATTTTCAACAAACTAGACCAATGCACAATCCCAATCCTCAGCCCAGACATTGGACTCGACCTACTCCAAACAATCCATCCCAAAATTTTAATCCTAGGTTTTTCACTCCTAGAATGCCTGCAACTCATTATCAAAACAATTACCCTAGTCGTCCGTGCAGAGTATGTTTAAACAGAGGCATAGAAAATGCATATCATTGGGAGAGGAGTTGTATATTTAACACAAATTCCTGTCAAGCTCAAACTCCTGCTCATATTCAACCACCCCCTACTAATAATGTCTGACAATTATTTATCCCTGGATATGTGGGCAATAACAAAGTGTATTGTGTGGTGGATAGTGGATCAACTGTCTCAATTTTACCCCTCAAATTTGTTCGATATTTAAATGGTAATTTACATAATGTTACCCCTATTACTATCAGACAGGCACAAGGAACTCTTACAATTAATAAATCTTGTCGATTATGTATTAAATTTGGTAATATAAAGAGATATGTTAATTTTTTAGTAAGTCAACTTGATTTGGACTATGCTATTTTAGGTTTACCTGATTGTGCCAAATTTAAATTGAAAATTGATTGTGCAAAAAGCCAGGTGTTACAAGACAATATTTCGTTAAACCCATATGTCAACATATCCAGTGATAACTTAGAATTGCTTCATTTTGATATTATAAAAAATGATACTACTGTGCAACACGATTATGGAAATACCATAACTCCTCAATCCTTGTCGCGAACTAATAATGATGATTATAATCTATTGGGGGATCTGAATGCTATTCAAAATAAAAATGTAAGGGAACTTTTAAGGGATTATTTAGATATTTTTGCAAAAAATAAATATGATGTAGGGAGAATTAATATTGAACCTCAGCGTATTTATCTTAAATCTGACCTACCAATATCTTTGAGGCCTTATCGTACATCCACTGCTGATGAAAAAGAAATATCTCAGCAAATCCAATCATTATTAGCTGCTGGGTTAATTAAAGAAAGTTATAGCCCATACTCTTCTCCAGTTACGTTAGTAAATAAACGAGATGAAGGTAAAAAAACCCGAATGTGTGTTGACTACCGAAAATTAAATTCTATCATGAAAAATGACGCTGAACCTTTACCCCGAATAGATGAAATTTTAGACAAATTAAGTGGTGCCCAATATTTCTCTACACTAGATTTAGCCTCAGGCTATTGGCACATACCTATTCACCCAGCCGATTCCGAAAAGTTAGCCTTTACTACTAATTGTGGGCTCTGGGAATGGAATGTTCTCCCCTTTGGTGTAAAGGTAGGCCCCCCAATTTTCAACAGGACAATTAGAAGAATTCTTACAAAATATAAAATAGACTTTGCTTGTTATTATTTTGATGATATAATTATTTTTTCTAAATCAATAGATGAACATATACAGCATCTCATTCAAATTTTTGATTTATGCCGAATAGAAAATATTAAATTAAAATTATCTAAATGTACTTTTGCTCAAAAACAAATCAATTTTCTAGGGTATGAAATCCAAAATGGAACTTTAACTCCAGCTAATACTAATATAGAAACGATTAAAAAATTAAAACCTCCTACTAACACTAAAGAATTACAAAGATTTCTTGGTTCTATAAATGTGTATCATAAATTTATTGACAAATATGCTGAAATTAGACACCCCCTAAATAAATTACTTAAGAAAGATACTATTTGGGAATGGAATACTGAATGTCAAAACTCTTTTCAAAAATTAAAAGATGCCCTCATTGCTAAACCAATTTTAAAGATTTATGACCCAAAATTACCCCTACACATGTTTGTTGACGCTTCTCAGGTAGCGGTAGGTGCAGTTCTTAAACAACCCGACCATAATAACTTTTTACATCCAATTGCTTATTTTTCTAGAGGATTGAGAAGTTATGAGAAAAATTATTTCATTACCGAACTAGAGTGTCTTGCTATCATTGATACTTTAGATAAATTTTATCATTACTTTCACGGTGTACAATTTACCATCCATACTGATCATGCATCTCTTGTTTGGTTAAAAAATGTCAAACATTTAAGAGGTCGATTATTTAGGTGGTCATTGAAGTTAAGTATGTTCGATTACAAAATAGAGTACTTAAAGGGATCTACAAATGTCGAAGCCGACATGTTGTCCCGAAACCCTATTTCTCATTTTTGTAAGCCCCTTACTTTTCTTCTTGACGTTAAAGAGATTATTGAGATGCAAGAAAAAGAAAATGTGTGTGGATCAAATTATATTAATGACAATGGACTGATTATAGTTAAAAGAAAAGGTTTTCGTAAAGTGGTAGTTCCCATGTCCCTAAGAAAAAAATTGCTTAATGTTGCTCATGAACAGTTTGGTCACCCTGGTGTTCAAAAAATGCAAAATTTAATTTCTCCTAACTATTATTGGCCAGATATGACCCAAGACATTACTAACTTTGTTAAATACTGTGATATTTGCCAGAAAAATAAAAAACCTAGACAGAAAAAATTTGGCTTATTACAAGCTATGCCCACTACAGATCAACCTTTTGACTGTCTGTTGATACTGTAGGAGGGTTCAATTATTATAATTCTACAAAAAAATATCTCCATATTATAATAGACCATGCCACAAGATATGTTTGGGCATTTCCTTCCAAAAGTGTCACTACAGAAACTTATACAAATTGTCTGAAACAAATTTTCAATATCAAAATCCCTCAACAATTATTCTGTTTTAGTAAGATTTCAAGTGTACAGTCCCCTCAAAAAATACTTAGTGACAGGAATGCTGCTTTTACTTCTTCAAGATTCAAAAAATTCCTGCGAAATCATAATATTAAACAACGTTTGACCACTGCCCATCATCCACAAACGAATGGGAAATGTGAAAGAGTAAATCAGACAATAGTAACTAGATTAAAATGTAAAGTAAACTCCACTACCTCTAAAATTCCCTGGACTAAGCTTTTAACTGAGGTAATTAATGAATATAATAATACACCCCATTCTATTACCAAATTTCCACCTGCGTACTTGCTTTTTGGCCAATTACCCTATGACTCCCCCTTACAACAAAATTATTATCCCCCTGTTCATGAAGCACTTAAAATTGCTAAAACAAGAACTGATGAATTTCATTTAAAAAATAAAAGATATTATGATAAAGATTATATCGAACCAAAATTTAAAATAGGAGATCTAGTTATCTATGAAGAATTTCAGTACCCTAATACTAGAAAGTTGTCACAAGTATTTAGTGGCCCTTATAAAATTCTTAACAAATTATCCGAAGTAAATTTTGAAATTGATAGGCAAAACCAGTTCAAAAGTTCAGAAATAGTACATGTATCTAAATTAAGGCCTTATTATTCCCCTGATAAATTTAAATTAAGTCATGAGCAACAACCCCCTAATCAACAACAACAAACTCAGGTAAAAATTGTAGCTTAAACTATATCTCTAGTTTATCATTTTATAATTTTTTCTCTTAAACAGTAAATTTCTTTTCATATTTTAATTCAGATAATATCCTGTAATTCTCACAGAATGGCAATGATATCTCTTGACTGCAGCGAGAGTGTCACTTGTCTGGAAATTTTTATATTTGTTTATTTATGCCGGCGTAGACGAACAAAGTGGAAATTTCTTATTCTGTACTGAATTACTCTACTTAGAATATTTTTTTTTTCTTTCAACTGAACCTATTTGTAATATTAAATTTAATCTATCAATTATTAAATTAATTATTTGCCAAGTAACAAAATTTTTATCACTTTATTTTAATATATATTTTTTTCTTTCTCTCTTTCTTTGCTTCTGCATTCCAGTCCAAGTACATGTCAATTATAATATAATTTTGTTTCTTTTTCTCTTTCCTACTTTCATCTTGCAATGTTTTATCACACCGAGAGAATATTTATTGCGTAATTATTTGACATGAATAGATCTTGTTTTTTATTTTTATCATTTATTAATATTTCTTTTTAAGAATCTTAGTAGTTTAAAGGTCACGTGCATTCTCAAACATGAACAAAATTTTTATTTATCTTTATTTTATTTTAATTTATCATATTATATTTTAATTTTTTTTTTGTACATATTCCTACTTAATCCTGTACTCGGATTACCAGATTAAGTAAATGATTTCATAGTTGATTGCATTTTTTATTTTATTCCACTTCTCTCTATATTTCATCCCAAAAATATGAGATGAGATAAACGAGATTAAGTATTTAAAGAATGTCTTTTTTGATATTTATTATTACTTATTAAGAGATTTACTTATACCCATTATGAGATTTACTTACACTTATGATATTTATTATTATTGATATTTTTCCTTATTATGTTTCTTAATTATATTGTTTATTATTTACATTGTTAAATTTTATTATTACTATATTATAAAATGTGTTATTAATTAAAAATACAATTATAAAAGTATTTTCACAAAGATTCCAAAATGGAACTGTTATGAATGTTCAAGGACTTACTCACACAAAAACTGAACTAATATTATAATGTTAGCTGATGAATTTGGACAGTTAAATGAATTAGACATCCTTGAAATGAGGTAATGAACTATGCCATTCCAAATATGACTTTAAGAGGATTTTTGAAACAAACTTTTAAAAATTTATTTCTAGATTTGACATTGTTAAAAAAGAATTTAACGTTATTGTTTTTCATTTTTATGTTTCATTTTTATGTTATTACTATGGGTAATTGCTTATATTTTCAATTACTTTTTGATGTGTACTTTAAACAAGATTATATCTTGTATTTGTATTGAAGCCTATTTTATTGTATTTAAATTTGAAGTTATTCCACGCATCACCTTGGTGTTTTTAAATTTGAATTCTATATTTATATAAAAAAGAGAAATTAATTTAAATTTTTTTTTTATTCAGTATCTAATTATTATTACTTATATCAACAACTTCGTGAGCTAAGTCTGCATCATCTCCCTTTCTGTGAAATTGCAGGTCTCAGACCTACTTTTTCACCCGTCTTTCTGGGAGGGGGGATTTGTAATAAAAAAAAAAAAAATTGCGCCATTTTTTTTATTCTCTCTTAGCTTCAATTCTAAATTTGTGGAACATATTTCAATCTTAGTTTCGTAACTTGTAACAGCTAAAATTCTTTTTCTTACTTTAGTTATTAATAAATTATTTCTTGCTTCTCAAAAAGGCGGGAAGTATTTCGTAAGCTTTTTACTTTCTGGCATATTCCTGCGATTTTAATTTTATTTTTTATTTTTTAGCATCGCGTGACAAGTGTTACTACGCGTTGCTAAAGGGCTTAGTGTTCCGGGGAAAAAATATAGTTCTTGCCAATAGACCGCCTATTACGGCCAATTAGAATTGATCATTTTGTCCGTTAGAGGCTCGAGTCCATCCTGATTGGATTTTTAAAATGATTGACGCGGAGTAGGAGGGCGCTAGTTTTGTCGTGAAAATGATTTTTTTCATTTGGCTTTTCAGGAGAGTTAGAATGCACCTTTTCTTTAAACTATCAAGACGCGCGTTTTATTGCTCCGCTGAATTAGAATGCATTTTTTCTTAAAAAACTACTCGGAAGCCATGTCATGTTTCCCGAGAATGCGATTGACTTTCAAAAATTATTAGGATGCTGTTTCTTCTTTCTCCCCAAAATTCTAATATTGTGGAATGTAGCTTAATCACGGAGTTGGTGAAGTGGAAGTTATTCGATGAGAGTGCCAAGGTGATTGCGTGAAAGAACTTAACTTATTTATGAGTTCTAATAAAATTAATTTAAAGACTGCTTGATTGAACTTTCTTATGGGGAAATAGCCCAATAAACTCATCCACTGCTGGTCAAATTGCCGGAGCGACTGCTCAGCTCGTCCCACTGTTGATTCTTGGTAGTAGTAATCTGTTCTGCCTCATAGATGGTGTGCCACTGGAACTTGTACATTGTTATGGAACATCGATCTCGTCGAATCATTACATGAAGAATTGATGAATTGAATCATTACATGAACATGAATCATTGCATGAAGAATTTTTAATTTACTGTACTAGATTAAAATCATATCTCTAGGTAACAATTTATAATCAAATTTCAATGTATATATATATATATGTGTGTATATGTATATGTATATGTATATATATGTATATGTATATGTATATGTATATGTATATATATGTATATATATATATATATATGTACATATATGTTCATATATATATACATATATGTATATATATATATATATATATGTACATATATATATATATATATACATATATATTCATATATATATACATATATGTATATATATACATATATATTCATATATATATACATATATGTATATATATATATATATATATATATATATATATATATATATATATATATATATATATATATATATATATATATATATGTATATATATATATATATATATATATATATATGTATATATGTATATATATATATAGGGGAAGATGGGGATACTTGAGCCATTTTTTGAATTTTAATTTTTTTAAATTTTTTATAATTTCTTATAATAAAATAAAATATTGAAAATGAAAATTTGATATTTTTTCTTCATCTGAAAACCACTTTCAATTAATTTTGAACTATTTTTCTATGTATAAAAAATGTTTATTTTTTGTTTTACATGGTGGCTCAAGTATCCCCATGGGAGGGATACTTGAGCCACTACGGAAAAATACCTACAAAAGTAATTTTTTTCGCTTTATTTTTGCACAAACATTTTACAGAATGATAAATTATGAAACATAAAGTCCTTCCAAACAAATTGAGAAATCAAAGTTAGTAATACGATGATTTTTTGTCATTAGAACTGGTTGTCAAATGATAATTTCAACTTGAGTTATAACGGCGGTAGAAACACCCTCAGTTCAGAGCCATTTAAATTTGGAATCTGCTATTCTTCGGGCAAATTTCATTTTCAAAATATTAAGTGCTTATCCAACAAATATTTTTAGTTTTCTTTCTGGCATATTTTATTAGTAACCAACTATCAATAGAAGGTTTTCTTTTCACATCATCACCATCATTGGCAGAATTTTCCTCTAATGATAATGTCGAACTCATGCTTTTAATTTAGTAGCTGTCGGAATTTAAGCCAGATGTATCATTCTACCATTTCAAACACTTTTTTGATTTCACAGGAAAAGATTTTGTCTTCCTCTTTGGCTCCATGCAGGTAAATTTGAACTGGGATTTTTGTTGCTTTTCTTGTTTTTTGTGCGCTCTTTTTACCAATTTTTCTTCAATTTTCTTAGTTAAAAAAAATTACAGCAAAGAGGTTACGATTTCAATATAAGATATTAATCTTAAAAATAAATATTTTAATATGTTGGACCTAACTAATTAAAGTATTAGAGATTATAGCTTGTAAAACAGTTTTAAAAAGTTATTTTAATTTAATAAAAGTTAAATTGAAAACTATGTTTACATTTATCTAGACAGGCTATTTTGCTAGTCAAAATGAAAATTAAAATGGATATTTTCATTTAAAAAATATACATTTTTAAACATTTTTAAGTCGTTATTTTTTTAAGAAAAATAAAATAAAATGAAAAATTATTCTCTCTTTTATCCAGAAAAAAATCTATTAGTGAATATAAGGAAGGAATTTTATTTTTTGTTTCTTTCTCCTATGTTTAATTTTCCAGTGGGGAGGGTTGAGACATGGCTCAAGTATCCCCACTCTTACTGGCTCAAGTATCCCCACTACCGCTAGTTTTGTTTCCCAGAGTTTTACTAAATAAAGCATGCAGCTATTAGAACTATTTTAGATTCAAAATACAATTGAAATTATGCTTATTAAATTTATGTATATAGTTGCAACTTTAAACAAAACTTTGATTGCAAAAAAACAAAAAAACCATGTACCCAAAAATTTACTTCAGATAGGGAAAATACAACTATTGATCACTATACTTTCAAAATGGTACCAAGATGTGTGATTTCTTTTTTACATGTTCAGAACTATAAATGTGTTAACATATTGGCAGTTTTAGAAAGAAAAATTAACCAACTGTAGAGATAATAGGGGTGGCTCAAGTATCCCCTATGCTCAAGTATCCCCACTCTCCCCTATATAACTTTGAAAACACTCCTATAAATTATTTAAATTTACGGCATATTCATTATTTCATTTTTTCGTAGTAATTTTTACTCCTTATTCCTATCAAACTTCTTAAATTAAAAGTACATTATTCCTTATTTATTTCCAATTCTTTATCTATAACTTTAAACAAAAAATTTTTATGAACGCATTTTTTTTTTTTTTTTAATCTAAAAAACCTTAATCTATTAAAAGCTATAATCTTCCTAAATCTCACTAAATATTCTTTCATTTTTCTACATTTGGCACGTGTTTATTAATAACATTTTGTTTTAATTTCAGTAGTCACATCACAGCATGCACTGATAATTCATATGTTTATCTGTCGTCACACATTGTTGCTGTATTACGTAAAATCCAATCACTAATAGAATTTCAATCATCCGAAGTTTTCAATCAAATCCTATTCTTTCTCTCTCTCTTTTTTTTTCAAATAAAACCCGTAGATTTGAGTTTCGGAAGAGATTTTCTGATTTTTTGTTCAATGCTTCAAACTTGTTGGTCTTGTAAGGACTCGCATAATCACAGTATCCGCAAAGAAACTCTTCGAGAGGGTTGAATTCTGATAGGGATTGGCCGACGCGTTTTCACGTAACTTGGCGATAATTATACTTAGCAAGCGATAGATGCTTCCGTCGAGGAGTTTTATTTCCTTCCGAACCGAGCACAAAGTAACTTTTCTCTTGCAGCATTGCATTGGATGGAACGTGTCTTAATGAAAGCTGTACTCTTTAAAAGTTTTTAAACACAAATTTTTACTTTGTACTCGGTTTACTTTGCACTCGACTCCGAAGGAAATCAAACTCGGCGGAAGCGTCTATCGCTACGCTAAGTATAATTATCGCCAAGTTACGTGAAAACGCGTCGGCCAATCCCTATCAGAAGTCCTCTAGAAGAGTTTCTTTTCGGATACTGTGAATATGCTAGCGACTCCGAGAACTGAATTTGCCTTGAACTGAGACTCCCGTCTAGAATTTCGCAAGAAGCGATCCTGACTGTGTGTCCTGAATCCAGGCTGTCTCTTCTATGTTGTCCAGACGGCGATGAGGTATGAGACTACTGGAAACGAAATGAAAAAGTAGAGAGTGGGAGAAGTGGGACAGTGACTTTTGTTCTTTCAGCAGGGATTTAACATTTTTAATTGTTTTTGTATTTATTTTATGCGTATCAAGTTTTATTCGTGAAGTTTTAGAGTATATCTGATAATTGAGTATGGTGAAATAAAAAAAATGATAATCGTGAAAATGACTTATCATTATGCTGCCGACACTGGAACCTGGAAAGGGGCTGAAATCATTACAGTTTGTGTTTGTAATTTCTCTAGAACGCTAAGTTGTTCTATTTAACATCTGATCGCCTGATGTAATTAATGAAATTTCATCCCGATTGTCCAAGCCCCGACAGAACAAAAACCTATTTTATCGAGCATAAGAAAAAAACTTTATTTTCTGAAAGAGTAGTAATAGGGGAGTCTAATGATCCATGTCTGCCGGAAGTGAAAGTGTGCATAAGCCAAAATTTAATACCACTAGTGGCTCACTGGTAGGTTAAACTTTGTGTTTTCCTGTTCCCAGTTTTCCATGTTTTCATACCTTTGATTCTGCAGCAAACACAATGGCAAACCTACGTTGAGTGCCCTGTTCGTGACCAGTGATTGACATTGAACTTACCATTTTGGTCATGTCAGTAACCGATGACTGACAATCTGAAATATGATACAAAGCTAAAAAATATATTGTTTAAGTAATTACTGAAAAATTATTTAAAATGTACTTAACTTTTACTTATAAAATGAGTATACTTTCATAAAAATTACTTAAAACAACGTTATGTATAAAAAACATTTCATATTTATTTACTTTGAACAGGTGTCACAAATAAAAAATAAAAAGTTGACATGTTTCGGTTCATTCATAAGAACCGTATTCATAACACATAAAATCAGTAGAAAACTAAATGACACTGGATATAAATATAATTTAAAAACCCTTTTTTAAAAATTATATTTATATCCAGTGTCATTTAGTTTTCTACTGATTTTATGTGTTATGAATACGGTAATAAATAAATATCAAATGTTTTTTTTATACGTAAATGAAAAAGGTGAAGTGATTTTGTTTTAGTTTTTAGTTTTGAAAAAACGAAAGCTAACAACAGTTTTAACAATGTAATGTTTTTAGTTTTATACTATGTTTTCCAAAGATGTTTAAAGATTTGTTCCTTTTCAAAGAACAAACATTTTCGGCATATATTATTTCTATCTTCTTGTAATTTCGGGATTACTACTTAATTTAATGATAAATCAATATTTAATTAAGGAAAAGCATTGTAATGGGTTGAAAAATCATTTCATGTCTGTCCATTAACGATGTATTTTCAAATATGTTAGAAATCTTTCTAATCCCTTTTATTCCCGTTTACATTATTTTTTTACTTTCTTTCTGTTTTTTTATTGCGTTAGAGCTTTACAATCAAAATTTCTCATAATGAAGTGCATATTTTTTAATTATTTTAAGATATTGTTTTTTTTAAGATTAATTTTTTTATTACATCTTTAAGATATTTTTAATTAGGAAGGTCAATATTTATTTTTTAATAAAATGTTACATCTATAATAAATAAAAATTAGATTTTGAATTAACATATGATTAGTATTTATGTATATATTTTTTTTTACTTTGCATGCATTTGTATAAGTATATATATATATATATATATATATATATATATATATATATTTATATATATAAAAGATGCAAAAACACACTTTCGAAATGATGTGATAGGAATGTTTTCATAAAAGACATTAAAATGCATTGGTTTATATTTTTAGAACTGTCTACAGAAAGTAATGTCTGCAACTATACATCTACTGTATATTTTTTTTTTACTCTCCAGCATTTGCGCCTCTTTTTTATAAAAGTTTAAACCTTGATTACCCTCACTTACGCACAACATTGAAACAGTCATATTATTCTATTGAGTAATACTTCATCAGATTTTCTTCTTAATTTTATAAGGGCACGTTGTCAGAAAATGAATTGGCAAAATGTATTATGAGCTAACTAGGATTACATTGGGTTGAGGAAAACGTAATTACAGGAAAATAGGGAGAAATTAATGAGGAAAAGGTTAATTTTCTTATTCAATCTTTCAGGTATTTTTAATCAGGAAGGTTAATATTTATGTTTTAATAAAATGTTACATCTATAATAAATAAAAATTAAATTTTGAATTAACATATGATTAGTATTTATATATATTTTTTACTATGCATGTATTTGTATAAGAATATATAAAAAAAAAGATGCAAAATCACATTTTCAAAATGGTGTGGTCAGAATGTTTTTATAAAAGACATTAAAATTCATCGGTTTATATTTTTAGAACTGTCTACAAAAACGTACACTGTAACTATTTATCTGCTGTATATATATATATATATATATATTACTCTCCATTATTTGCGCCTTTTTTTATAAAAGTTTAAACCTTGACTACCCTCACTTACGCACAACATTGAAACAGTCATATTATTCTATTGAGTAATACTTCATCAGATTTCCTTGTCAAATTTATAAGGGCACATTGTCTGAAAATGAATTGGCAAAATGATTTATGAGCTAACTAGGATAACATTGGGTTGAGGAAAACGTAGTTACAGGAAAATAGGAAGGAATTAATGAGAAAAAGATTAATTTTCTTATTGCATCTTTAAAATATTTTAATTAGGAAGGTCAATGTTTATTTTTTAATAAAATGATACATCTATAATAAATAAAAATTAGATTTTGAATTAACATATGATTGTACTTGTATATTTATTTTTACGATGCATGCATTTGTATAAATATATATAAAAAAGATGCAAAATCAAATTTTCGAAATGGTGTGATCAGAATGTTTTTATAAAATACATTAAAATTCATTGGTTTATATTTTTATAACTGTCTACAAAAAGGTATGTCTGTAACTATTTATCTACTGTATATATATATATTTTTTTACTCTCCAGTATTTGTGCCTCTTTTTATAAAAGGTTAAACCTTGATTACCCTCACTTACGCATAACATTGAAACAGTCATATTATTCTATTGAGTAATACTTCATCAGATTTTTTTCTCAATTTTATAAGGGCACGTTGTCAGAAAATGTTTTGGCAAAATATTTTATGAGCTAATTGGGATAACATTGGGTTGGGGAAAACGTAATTCTGTTTTTTCCCTATAGATGGCTTTAAAGTCGCATATCTCGAGTAATACTTACTCATTTAAGCCATACTATACAGCGTTTGAAAAATGACAGTCTCTACAAAATTCTAAATGTAAAGGTAGCGTCATTTGTTTAATCAGTCAAAGTTATTGCATTTTAAAAATTTAGATTCTAGAAACAATAAAATACGTTTTATATTATTCACAGTTTTTAATCGCTTTCAATATTAAAATATATTAAATGATCAATTTGATTTACATACTAGACTTAATAAACCAGACATTCTTGTATAACCTTTTAAGTATTAAAGTATTATACGACAAAGTATTTTACGACAATGTATTTTATAAATACGGTTTTGCAAAGTGAATGTATAATGAGTTTTTAATTTTTTTAAATGATATGTTACGTTACTTTAACTTAAAAAAAAATCATTTACTATATATAACACTTTCTTAAGTATTAAGTAAAATCTTCTTCTTCAATTGGCTGAAATTTTATCCCATTTGAAGCTTTTTTATTGTTTATTTAGTTTTTATAATTGTCGTTAAATATGTATTAACAATTTCGTGTCTGGTGTACTATTCCTGGTAAAAGATTTTAAACAGATTATAATTTTGTTTTAAGAAGTATATTTGCTACTATTTACATGTAGTATTATTAAAACATGTCTATGGATTTACTGTATTACTTTATTTAGGTTTAGGCATTTAGCAATAATAAGAATAATTATTATTTGCTTTATTCTCTTAGCGTCGTTTGCAATTTTTTTAAACACATATTTCTTCCTTTAAATTTAAAATAGAAGTTTCTTTCCTGAAAGAATCATGCATCATGAAGCGTAAATATTATAAAAAGTTGTAACATAAACTAAATCGTAATGTAATACAATATTTCTTAAACGTCTCTAAAAATTATTCCTAAGCCTGTTGTCATATGAATATGAATTGAATAGTACGCATAACCACAACATCCGTTATGTTTCAGACAATGAAATACTCGTTAAACACTATTTAATGTGTATAGTTAGTTAGCTTAGTGTTATTAACTTAAAAGCATTTTTTTTCTAAATACTGAAGTAAAAATCAGAATCGAAATATTTAACTAAACATATTGTTAAAAACTTTGAGTATTAATGGAAAAAGTGTAATTTTTCTACGCATTATTGCAAACAATGCAAGCAATACGGTTGTTTAATGAACTTCTTTCAAGAGTTTTTCTAATCTCTTTAGTAAAACATACTTTTACTTCTTAATCCTTTTGGAGGCAAAATACTTTAGTTGCTTAAATTTTGAAGTAATTGATTGACACCAGGTTTTACGAACAAATGTTTTTCATAATAAGGAATACCTTTTTACTACGCGCGCATTATAAATGTAAAATATTGTTTAAAATTTCTGGTGCCAATGTTTTACTTGGTAACATTTGGTAAGAAAACAAAATTGAAATTATCTGTTCAATAGATAGTATATAACTTTTCGATTTAACTATTGGAAACATCTTACATTTACTTCAAAGACATTACCTTTCAAAACCTTTTAAAAACTATGCGGTATCGAAACATTTTACGCATTTTTTTATTTTAATACTTCTGCATTGATATTAAAGGAACGACTTCAACTTATCAGGTGTTGAAAATTAACCACTTTTGCGTTCCTTAGAATGTATGCGTTATTTATATTTATCATTCATAATAACACAGTCTCTTGAATTTTTGGAATAAGTCATTACGTAATAAATAAAAAAGGTTATCCCTCTTTCAAGTCTATTTCTTACATTTCTGTAAGCAGAGTAATCGGAGATTAAATTTTCATTCAAAATTTTCAAACATTCCTCATTAGTGTAATTTTAAATTCTAATGCATACATTAGATTATTTAACATTCAGAATAAAATAAGTTATTACTATATGGCTTTACACTTACGTTTTTTTAGCCTCCGGTATCCTTTTTTTTCGGAGAACAACCGTTCCTATAAAATAACGTCATGTAATTAAGCCACACATTAAACAAAGCAGAAAAAATATTATACAATTAAATACTGATAAATTATTTCTTAAAATTATAAGCGTCATGCAATTTAAATTTTTATTCTGCCGTATTGTGAAAATAAAACTACTTTTTAAATGTAATTTAAAAACTGCATCGTAAATTGTCTTTGAGATAGTAATATGTTTGTTGATTTAAAAGCCATTTCTGTAATGGTGCAAATAAAGTACTCCAATTCTTTAGGATTTAAAGAAAAAATAGTTCTATAATAATCAATTTATATATCTTTTTAAAGCCGTTTTCCAATAACAACTCAAAAAGTTGTATTTGAAAAACATTCTTTTTTGAAAAATATAAATGAATGTTATTAAATCTATTAGATTTTCAAATCACAAGATTTTAAGAATTTCGCCTTTTATATAAACAAGGTAGAACCCGTCGAATATCGACGAAAGCAAATGTTTAAAAAGGAACTGTTTCATTGATTTATAATAAACCTACAAAATTAGTTATAGTAAAAGATGCATTTTATACAGATTAGTCTAACTCTTAAACAAACGATATTTAAAGTCAAATTAACAAAATACTATTTCTATAAAACTCAGTTGTAGAAATTGTTAAAACCAAACTTTAATCGTACACGTAAGCAGTAAAAATAATGGTACTACTTTGTTATCCCGTCGACCAAAAAATTTCCGTCAAATTATAAAATTAAAAGCCAATAATGGATGACAGTGAATGTCACATTAAATGACATTAAATACGATACACGTGTTTAAAATGTTATTAAGTGATTTTTATTTCGACTTTTTATTTATATTTTTATTAATATTCTACTAATTATTTGTTTTTTAGTTATTTAAAATAAAAATTTTGTCAACATGCATAATTTGACTGTTAGTTTGGCGATTTGTATAATTTGGCGAAATAAGTCGACGGGATAACCAAGTAGTACCAAATTAATAATGTTTTGATAAAGTTATCAATTTAGGTTCTTATTTCTTATGCTAGTATTCCAAAATGAAAAAAAAGAAAATTTATTCAACTTTGACTCAATCATAGAATTTTTTTCCCGTGAAATCTATACTAGGCATCATTTTCATCATATCAAAATTTACAAATGCACATTTCGTATCTGTATTCACTTTTCGGAAAAAAATCGGCATTTTAATTTGATTATTTTGATTCAAAACTTGAAGCCTCATTGCTATTAGCTAAAACAGATATTAAACTGTTGATATTCTTTTACGAGTAAATAAAATTTTGTAAATGAAAGCACAATTCACCGGGTTTTGTAACAAAAGACAGTAAAATTTCAATTTTTTTTCCTTTGAATGAGAAAATGACAACATAAAGATGCAGTAATCAATTTCTTTCCTTTTTTCCTTTGCTTTTAATAAAAATGGAATACTCCTGTTGCCACGATTAGAAAAGCAGTATTAAAAACTACAAAAAAAATTAATATTTCAAAAACAATTTAAGATACTTCTTTGAAACAAATTTCATTTAAAAGTACATTTTTCCCCTACACGATGGTGTAAGAATTGAAAATGTGCGATATGCAAAAGTTTAAAAATTTGTAATAGCAAAAATTGCAATACCAAAATTTCATTTAAAATTTAAAAGTGTTGCCATTCATAAAATGACGTATGCGTTACGCACGGATACGTTCGGCCTTTGTAATATTGACATTTAACTAAGCAATTTTATATTACTTGAAAGAAGTGTAACAAAAAATTAAAAACAAACATTATTGACATGTTTGGATCCTAATCTAATAAGAACCATAATCGTAATAAAAATGAAATAACAAATCTTTTTACGGTCAATACATTTTTTCTTTTATTATTCCTAAGTTATGGTTAGAGTTTATGAATAAATTCCTTGGGAAAGCTTGAAGAGGTTAAACCAAATTGGAGATTAATTTTTGATAATTTTTTTATTATTACTTATTGTTTTTATAATAGAGTGCGTGGTTTTTTTTGGCCATATCAATCACGCGTGCTGCTTGTATTGGCCGTGAAAGGATTTGTATTTTTATTTATATTTTTTTATTATGATTAAGATTCTCATTAGATTGGAATCGAAACATGTCAGTATATTTGTTTTTTTATTTTTTGTTACACATCTCTCAAGTATAAAATTGTTTATTCAAAAGTTTATAAATGAATAATTTCTGACAAAATATGGACCTATTGAATACTATATTTAATTTTAAGTATCCGCAAATAAGTAAACGCATATGAAGAATTAGATAACTGATACTTTTATCGATTTTCTTAAATGATGACTTTACTTGTTGCTTGGTTTGTGTATTATTGTGAGATACAGATGCCATACCCATACTTTTCTGCAAATATTTTCTATGTCTGATGGATTGGAAATCTGGAAATTTTTAAAGGAAGCGAATGAACTCATTTTATATCAGAATATACTATATTTACTTTTGTATAACGCGCACCTCTTACTTTACACGATTTTTCTAAATATCGTATATAACGCGCACCAGAAATTTGATATTAAAATAAAGTAATGGCTAAATAAATTTAAGTAAAGAACGTCGAAACAAACATTACGTTATTCCAGAAAAGAAAGTGAAATTACAATTTTAGATTTCGGGTAGGGAGTGAATGACGGGGATGAGAATAATTGACAGCAATGAGAATTTCTTATTAGCATTTAAATGATGTTACTAGCGGATTTTTCTAAGCGAAATAAAGATGAAACAATACGTTTATTAATTGATATTTTCCGAGTTCTTTGAATACAGTTCTTAATATATCGTTTTTGCATATCGTGTGATTATATCCAGCACAAAAAAATTATCCCGTTTATAACGTGCACCTGTGAAATTTGCCTTATTTATTTATTTATTATTTTTTCTTTATTTTTTTATTTTTGAAGAAAGTGCGCGTTATACACAAATAAATAAGATAGTATTTATTTCTCGTTTTAAAGCTAAATATATTTTGTACTATCTATATTTATATGTTTTGCCCTTTGGTGGCAAGACTAAATTCTAAAAAAGCAAAACGCTTGTTTTTTATTTACTTCTCCTTTATACTTATTTACATTTGTTTTTGTTCATTGAAAATAAGAATCGTGGTGTATGTTTTAAGCCACATATTTTTTAAAAATATTTTTCTCTTTCTAACTTAAGAAAAATACAATTAACTTAAGAAAAATACAATTAAGAAATTTACAATTTTTATTTATTAAATTTTATACGCTTACGTCATAAAATTTTAACGATGAAATGAGAAAACTTTAAATATCAATATGCATACAGAATTGCTCAAATATTAATAATTAATACAAAGATTTACCTGTGAGATTATGATTACATTTTAATAACATAAATCATGTTTGATTTTTTAAAAAAACTGCAAAACCTCATTTTTAAACTTCATTAATGATTAACTCTCGAAAATCATTCATTCATTAATGAGTGTTATAAATTTGAAGAGCTTATAAAATTTGAATAAATTAAATTTAAAATCCATTATTTGTAAATATCGGTTTAGAATAGCATTCGATATTTAGTGATTTCAATTTAGATTTCAAAACTAAAACAACCAAATGCCAAATCCAAAATAAGTCAACAATGTACAGAAAAAACATATATATGTATTATCAATTTCAGCGGCGCTGTTTGCAGTTTGAAAATGGTTAGTTTGAATGCGTAACTACGAATTGGCACTAGGAAATTTTTTTTTACAATTTCGATCTCATAATATATGCAAGAAAGTGCTTTTGATTACCTTCAAATAAATTTAAATCTAATTCATGGTGTGAATTATTTATTTGAATGTTTTTGGAGCAGAAATATCTTGCCTCAGAAAGGGTTAAATTACGAAAATATAATACGTAACGGAATATCCATAGAAAAATGGTTCAGCTATAAATTCTAGCAGTACACTCTAAAGAATAAATGTGTAAATTAGTGCCTTATACATACGTATATACATGCATTTCTAAAATCAGATCTTTGTCGTACACGTGTATTTACACAAGTGAGTAAATGGACACTTGTTGGTAAATATCAACCATAATTAGCCTGTGTATATATGGGCTTAATGAAAGTGCGTAATTTGATATTCCTTCAAAAACTCGGGTAAGTGAAAAAAGGGTAGAAAACGTTGTATATTTATTCTAATTGATGTGTTAATGTAATTTATAAATTTAGCACATTGTTAAAAAACCTGTGAATTTTGCATATAATACCGATATATGTGTAAGAATATTACACAGATATATGTGTACGAACAGAATACTACACAGACTTTTGCACTCAAATTTTAGGTCACTCAAATTGAGGTATATTCGTAAGAGCAGAATATTACAAACGCTTAAGTAACAACAGTAGCAACAATAAGAAACAGTGTTATGAAAAAATGTGTGTTTGAGAATTGTTCAATAATTATTGTCCCTAGTGTCAGTAAAAATTACAATAGTATATATTACAATTATATCTGTGCCCTCAAGTGCAATTTTCTGCGTATCTTTGAATCATTTGATAATATTTTACGCACTCAATCTGATTACTGTGCTACAAAATGTGCATTTTGAAATAGACATGTAAGGACTTATATTGCGCAATTTACAGGCCTTTGTACATATAGAAACATATCGTTTTTGTATCGTCAATATATGATTTCAATTTGCAAATTTACGCTTTTATTCTTTAGAGTGAATCAAATGTAAGCATTTTAGTGTGCCTGATTCAAGATTCCAAATACAGAGTCTATCAAATATTTTTTGTAGGAGCATGTGCGATTACTTATTTGTTATTTACTTTCTTTCAGTGTCACATATGCAAAATAAAGGATCCTGAGCATAAAGCATTATTTCTAAACTGAAGATGTCAAATCTTCTGGAGTCATGCGATGTTTTTTCTTTCCTGCTTTGATGATTTTCTTTGCTACGTTCTACTCTATCAAATGATTTGTCAAAGTTGAGACACATAATTGAAGAGACTTGCTCCACTGGTAGATTGGTAGAGTGAAGGGAATTTCTTCCTTTAAACGGGACTAATTAACCGAAGTGCGGGAAGAACAAGACTTTAAGTCTAATGTCTTCAGTATAAGAAAGCGTACACATATTAAGGGAGATCCGAACCCCATTTTCGGCCAAAAATCATCAAAAGTTCAATTTTTTTTTCTCAGAAAACGATAAAATACGTATTTGCGAATATCCATGCAAAATTTCAGAACTCGGGGACACTTGGAACAGGTAGAAAATGAGCTTTTTAAATTGCACTCACTATAGAGTTTAAAGGACTAGCGGCCATTTAAAACGTGTTTTCCTGAAAATGACTTTTTTCATATTTTGCCTAAGTTCAAAGTACTAAGGATCAGTGGTAAAATGATTTAGAAACAAAGTGCTTATGTTTTTAGAATCTTAAAAAAATTGCAACAAAAGTAAGGAGAGATATTTTTTTTAACTATTTCTGAAAATGATACATAAAATAGTAAACATGAAAATTATAACGAACTTAAGGAAATTTATCATGCGCATTTTTTTTTTTTTTTTTTTTTTTTAGCCGATTAAAATAAAAAATAAAAAATATCTCTCCTTAGTTCTTTTCTATATACTATAATATTATTTAAGAAATTTTAGTAATACCAAAATATTTAAAATTGAATGAGGAGTAGTAATTTTAAAAAGTGTATTTTTCGACAAAAAAATCATAAAAATCCCCATATAAAATATACTTTTTAATAAAAAGTTAATTTTTTGCTAATTATTCCTTACAAGAACATTCTTAAATAATACACCAAAATTCATTACTTTAAAATCAATAATAAAAATTTTGGGTTTTTTCTTACGGGTCTTCCTTAACTATTTGTATGAAAAGAATAATTTATCTGTAGTTTCATATAATTATTCTAAATTAAACTGTATATACCATTCAAACGGCAATATTCTTTTATGTTCACATTTAATAACCCCAAGTAAAATATATCCACCAACTTCTTTTGAGCTACTCATGATCTTAAAAAGCATTTTCAATCTTTAGAAACCATAAAAAGTTAACTGTTTTTGACTTTTTAAGAAACAGTTTTTCCCGGAATAGTTTTTAAAGATATGAACCAGTAATCTCAAATTGGACTATCTTGTTTTGATAAATTCTATCAATTCTCAATTAAATACTTATTGCTGAATATTTGCATTTACAGAAGTTGAATTTATACAGGCAACGATAATAAAATATAAATAACTTACTGTTAATGTTCTTAATGTATCACGCTTTTCTTAAAAAAATGTTTGTTGAACATCAGCATGTTTACTTGTTTTATTGAATTCGAAAACAACGTATATTCCATGTGAGGAAAATTTTTAAAACAATATGGAAACTAACCGAAAAAAAAATATTCTAAAGGCAGTGTCAGCAAAAGAAATTTGGTTTTTATATGTACGTTTTAATGTCAAAAATACATTACTTTTGTGGTTTTCCGAAATAAAGAATGCTTTTTTTAAATCGTGGATAACACTGAAAAGATTACTGTATAATGTTTCTTGTGGTCGTGTTATTTTTTCTAGAATAAGAAACTGTTACTTTTACAATATAAAATATGCTAAAATTTCAAATCATATTTTTTACAACAGAAATAAAATAATGAAAACTGGTAAGCTTAAGTTCAACCGAGATCAATGATGTTTTATTATTCTAGACTTCAACTAAGTAATTTTGTAAACAATTAGAATAAAGTATACATATCTTAATTTCACTGAGAAAATAACACAAAAGATATACTATCTTCAGTAAATGACAGACGTGAGCATAAAATACTTTTTTATGTGCTTGTTTCTCTGCAAACTCATAACTACACTGAATACGAGAAAAGAAATGTTATAATTGAAATAAATACCCTACTCTTTCCCGCAGATGTTTACTCCATTGTGGAGGGTTTACTTGTAGTAATCTACCTTAGGAAAAAAGTGTAAATTCTACAGAGTATCTTTAATCTTACGTATATAAAAATAAAACAACCTAACAAAAATAAAGGATAAGTTTCAGTTTTGTCATATAGAATAAGTTTCAGCTGTTATCATAATATTTACTTTTATTTTTATCAAATGTTAGTCTGCCATTCTTTATCTTATGTAGAGATATTTTATTTAATTATTTTTTAAATGTTACATTAAACAAATGACTAGTTTTATGACTGATATTATGTTTTTTAAGGTGAAGGGGTGTGAGATCCCTCAAAATTGAAAAAAAAAACATTTTAAACATTTAATAACCGAAAATGTATTTGATTTTGAGACACATTTTTCATTGGGATAAAATATATAAAAATGGTGTTGCATTTCATGCGTTTAAAAAATTACAAGTTGCAGAATTAGCATTTACAGGAGGCTCCAAACTATTAGACATTTGACGTGAAGAAAACTGAAATAATAGTATCACTGTTGTATATCACTGTAAGTATATAATTTTCTAATTTCTTTTTTATTGAATTGACTGGTCGCTACTACTTTTTGAAATACAGTTAAAAATGGATAATTCCAAGTCAAAGGGAACAGAGAAAAGTTTGGAATTTACAACAATACCGAATTACATATATTTTCTCAAAATGAAGAAAGAAATAAAAAAATATATCTCCACGATGAAATATTTAACACATAAATTTTATTTACCAATGCTTTTACCAATGCTTTCTTTTATGAAATTACATATTTTTTACTAGATAAATCATTCTCATTTTTTTTAAATAGTCAAATATTTTTGATTTCTTCTTTCAATATAACCTTTAAAACACAGAATGTTATTTCATCCTATCTATTGATATCAAAATAGAACTTTATTCATTAGACTGACCTTAAAAAAAACTTTTAAAATAAATTGTTAAATATTTTGCAACTTATCTCAAAAAAAAAAGTCTTACGAATAATTCTAACTGCAAAAGTTTAAGTGTAATCGTACGAAAATTTCGAGTTACCCAAATTAAATTTCGAAATATCTACAGTTTTTTTACATTATTTTACTGCAGATTCGGAATTACTGAGTAAAAAATTCCAATTCAAAAAATTCCAATTATCCAAGTTTGTTTGTAATAATATTCGCTTTAATAGTATAATAATTTTATATAATAAATGCCTATTGTAATAATGTGACTGAATGTTTTTAAATAATATGACTGTCATCAGGGGTCCAAGGCTGACCGCTTCACTTTCAATATGCCAGATGGCCAGTTTGGTACTTTAACGTTATCTTGGCACATGTGATAAGTCGCCAAGTTTTGTTCCACCACCATCATTTCCTTCTATATTATAATAGTCCAAGTCATGTGACTATTATAAACAACTATCCAGCTGATTCCTTTGCATTTCATATGTAAAGTTACCATTTTGATTAAAAAATGAAAATAATTTTTCCGAATAAATTAAAACCTGCATTAAAGTTCATATTAAATATGACAGTATGTGGCACTATTAAATAGTTTTCTTTTCTTATTTTTTTTCTTTTCTGTCTCTTTTTTTTAACCTCTTCACTACTGGCGATTATTACAGTATTTTTAATTATTACTGAAATATTTATTCTCTCGTTTGACTTCAGGGCGAGATTTTTTTATTATTTTCATTAGCTCGAATCTTAGAATTCGAAACATATTATTCTAATATCGAAATTTCATTTATATTGGAGCATCATTAATAAAATGGGACAAAATTGATGTACACATTTGGGTACTCAGGGACTGAAGGGGTTAAATAAAGATGTGAAAATCAGTTATTTTAAATCTTTCAATTTTAAATTAAAGTTTTGCATTATTAAATGAAATGGAAAGGATTATATTTTTAATAAATACACCCCCACACACAAAAAAAGAAAAGATGTAAGAAATGTTTGGCGATTTATTGCTTGCGCCCCGCTAACATAGAAATAAAAAGTTCTTAATTTCGATTATCAGAATCTTCCGATTTGGCGAGATTGGTCAAGTAAATTTAATTATGAATAAAAATAATATGATTTTACATGATATATGAAATTTTCCGTAGCAGATTTATTATTTTTAAATAAAATATAGTTTAACGAAATATTTTTTATAGTCGCAGCATGATAGATTTTTCCTTTAAATATTATTTATATTTCTAAATGAAATTTTATTTAATTTTCACAATTTTATACTCTTTCGTTTAACTGAAGTTTAAATTTTCTGAATATATAATAGGTTTTTCTTTTTAAAATGCCCGCAGCATGTTTTATCATTAATATTGCACACTTCAGTTTTGAAACATTTTGAATTATAAATAAAGCAAACATACATTTTTTCACTGATAAATAACTGCCACTTGAGGTAAACTCTTAGCTGAAGTTTCCATCTCCTGTCAGACGCATTTTCACTTTTTCTGACTGACATTTTAAATTTTCTATTAATTATTCATGTCAGTCAAGAAATATTATGAAGGATACCTGCGTTAAAAATAAGATGTATCATACATTATTTTTTTCTTATCATTTTAAAAACAATATGATATGTTTAGATAACATAAGTTAAAGTTTGTAACTGATAAGTAATGATGAATGATATGCTTACATTGTAGTATTATCTATTAGGTTGCATCACTTAAAAATGTGAAAATACAGAATCGGTAGCAAGTATATTGAATTATTTAAATATGTAATCCGTTAACCGTTGCATACAGAAATCTCTGCAGTTCTTCCATCAGTTGTGTATAATATATTCGTTAAACGTGTGTTATACTACACAACTATCGGGTGTGCCAAAAATGACTGATGGATTTTAAAATTCAATAACTTGCAAACGGTGACAGCTATTTAAAAAAATTTTGCAGGAGGGTTATGTATAATGTAAGGAGTTTTTTACCGTAATTTTTTTTTTAGTTCGTATCTCAAACGATAGGGGCGCTGACGGCGATTTAAGGCCAGGTGATCAGTGCTGAGTGAAGCGTTGACCTGGCCTTCAATCGCCGTCAGCGCCACCTATTGTTTGAGATGCAAACTAAAAAAAATTGCGGTAAAAAAAAACTCCTGACATTATACATAACCCTCCTGAATTTTTTTTTTAAATAGCTGTCACCGTTTGCAAGTTATTGAATTTTAAAATCTATCAGTCATTTTTGGGACAACCGGTATATACTACTATATAAATAAGTATTATTTAAATATTATCCTTTTTACACAAAAATTCTGTGTATCAAATTTCTGTAAAAAATGTATAAGAAATAAATAAAAGGAACCAGTTGGAGAATTTGTGTCATTGTAAAATAAAGTGCAGATCAACATAATAAAATGCTGCAGCGATAAATAAAAAAGCAAACATACAGCTGTTTCAAAGTTTCTGAATTCCTGTTCAATTCTAATTATAAAATGTATATCAAATGTTAGGACTGGCAGATGTAAACAATAGACCTGTTAATCAAAGCTAACTATTTAACAATGCACCAAAAGATTAAAACTAAATACCTTCAGATTTTAGTGGCAGAAAAATCTTGAGATAGTGAATAATAGTACTAACTTATCAGTGAAACTAGACGAAAAAAAAAAAGAATTTGAAACAATACGGAAATTACCTTTATTCGCCCTCTTAATCGTTGCAAATAAAATTGCAATTCAAGTAATAATTTTGAGCATAACACGAAAACTGCTGTGTGTAGTCAGTAGTAATTTTTATTTGTAACTTTCATACAGAAATCAATTTTAGTTAACAATGTTTTGCAGTTCAATTTTTTTATAGCAACATATTTTTAAAAATAGCTTAAGAATGTATATTTTTAAAATTATTTTTCACAAAATTCTGAAAACCTATACATTTTTTAATTAAAATTTATTACTAAAAGAATCAAACAAGGATATCCAATACTAAAACATATTCCAATAAGTAGATCTTCTAATGTGCTAAAAATATTTTATAAATTTTGTGACTTAATATTTTAATTCTACATTTGTGTATCTGCACAACATAATATGGAAATCCCCACAAGTTTTTACAAAAATACTTCATTACGATTTTCTTCTATATTAAATATAAAACTAAAAGTAGTCTAATAATGTATACCAACACGAAAAAGTACGTAAACAATAATAAAATATACTAAGAATAAAATATATTTACAATAATAAAATATGTGTACAATGAAGAAAATAATAATTTTTTTTTCGTCGCAACAGATGTATCATTTAAATAATTGAAAACGTCAAGCTGTGTATATTTCGTCATAGGATTATAACAAGTTATTTATTCAAAAACACATTTTTTTTTCTTTTTGCAAAAAAGGAAAAAATATTGTTTTATATTTTATATTAAAATATTGTAGTAAAATATATATCAGGCATTGATAATCTGAGAGGACTATTTCATACTTTTCTGAAAAATGATTTTCAAGCGTCAAAGTATCTTAAATCATGCCATCTACCGCTTGTAAAACTCTCTTTACTAATTTTTAAACTATTAAAATGATAGAACCAGTTTAACATGTCATCTAATGTAACTTAGAGTACGCAATTGCCAGCCCAACAGTAGAAAAGTAGCTGGGTCACATTCTGGCAATATTAAAATGTGTTTGAGAAAAATTATTTTTACGTTAATAATGTAATAATGTTAATACAAGCTATACAAATATATTTATTAACGAATTTGTTATTGTCTGAAATCTAGCGAATGTAGTAATTTTTGAACTATTCAATTCATTTTCATCTGAAAATATACCAAATAAGAATGTTAAGAGAATATTAAGAAAATATTGATTTTCTACAAAATTTAACAGGCATTACAACTTCTGTTTTATCACACGTGATTCTTTCAGAAAAGTAAGGAATATTTTTAATTTAAAAAATGAAATATATGCTTGAAATAAAAGAATTGTCAACAATGTAATGAGAGTAAAGCAAACTATAATAATAATTATAATTATTATTTTCATATGTTAAAGCATAATTTAAATCACAATAAGAAATGCATACGCATACACTGTCATTACTACATGTAGACAGGCAAAAGATAAAACAGAATAATGCTGAGTGAAAAGATATGTACTATTAATATTACACCTAACCCGAATGGTTAATCAGAATATTGTTGATTAAGAAATGATATTCTCTATCACTAGAAGAATTGACATAGAATAGTTTTGAAAAAAAAAAGTAAAATTTTTGGAAATCATATTTCTTTAAAATCGCTGATAGCCAGTTTTGTCGAATTAGATTCTCAACGTTTAGATACTTCTTGTGTTTTTGGAGATAATAGTTTAACTCTTATTTTAATTATGTCGTAATATTTAAACAAATTCACCTTTTATGACAAACCCGTCGAAATTTGACGAAAGAAAATCTTTAAAAAAGAACAGTTATTTATTTATAATAATTCGGCTTATTATGTGACGTTGGATGTCGCTTGTGACGTGTCGGTCAAATGAAGACATAGTCTAAGTAAAGTTAAAATGCAAAACTTTAATATACTTTAGTTGGGAAATGGGGAGTGGAGCAAAATTCAGTGTTTCTGACAATTTAACATACTACTATGAGATTAAACTTTAGTTCATACTCACATTTACAAGTATGTCCGGCTCAAGCACTAACCCGGCTCTTCTCTTTCAAGTAACGGCCCACTTTTACTCTAATCTGGTAAATAAACAATCCGTGGCTACACAAATATCTTTATTCTCAAACAGTCACTATGCTGAACTAACTCTTACCCAACTCGATTTCGGAGGCTCTCTACCCTCACACGGCAACTCTGCTATTCTTTGCTGGAGTCTTTCCCGGCTTACCCCGGCACACACCGCACACCAACTCACGACTTACAGCTTTTATACTTTGCAAACTCAAGACGAAGCTAGAAATTTGCATAAAACCTCTTAACCGCAGTTAACTGCAGATCGAGGGCGCCACGCACACTCCGGAAAATTAGATTGCATGAAGGATAGATATCGCTTTTGCGCCACACATGTTAGAACCTTGACGTCACGATCTCACTCAAAACACCAAAGTGCCTTTATTACTAAGGGATACTCCCTCACAAGCTAAAATAAACAAAACCCAATTATTCAAAATATTAAACGAAATAAAACCGAAATTCACCGGATTTTATAGCAGACACATTTTACTTCTATTTTTTTCCAATTTTGAGAGAAAATGGAGTAATTCTGATGCCACAATTAAAAATTGATACTAAAATTATAAAAAATTTAATATATCAAAAATAAATTGAGGTACAGCTTTGAAACAAACTGCATTTAAACGAATTTTTTTTTCTCTATACGACGAAGTAAAAATTTTACATGTACGCTGTTTAGAAGTGTTAATTTTGCAATACCGAAAATTGCAGAACCGAAATTGTATGAAAAAGTGTTTTATTTCCTTTTTTTTCAATTTCAAGAGAAAACGGATTGATTCTGTTGCAACAATTACAAAATTGATAATAAAAACTACATCATATTTTAAAACAAATTGCATTTAAAAGTACATTTTTTTTCTATAAGACGGTGTGAAATTTAAAAATATGCGATGTTTAGAAGTGCAAAATTTGCTGTAGCGAAAATTGCAAAACCGAAATTGCAGGGGAAAGTGTTGCCATTCGCAAAATGACGTATGCGTTTCGAACAGATACGTTTGGCCTTTATAATATAGATACGCAACATTATGTTCATTATTTAAAATCAGAAAAAATAATACTGTATGAAACAAATGAAATCGCAAACGAATATGGGAAAGCTGTATACAATTAAAAATACATATAGTACAATTTTTCATAAGATCGAAATATGTGTCATAATAAATGGCAATGGAGATTAGGGAGGATTCATTCTATTTTTACAAATTTTATTTTTAAGAATTAAACTTAAGATTTCAGATTTTATATTTTAAAGAATTAATCAAGTTTCATATATCATTTTAATCATTATAGAAATCATTTATCAAAAGAAAATTGTGGCATTAGTGCATAAAAGAGGCACTAGAAAAAATATGTATTTCAATCATGAGAAAATAATGCGTCAAGGCTCTCGACGTAAGGAAGGCTTGACATACTTTATATTATAAGGAAATAAATGTTAAGGAAAATAAAATCAGTGTACAAAAAGTCACAATAACCTTCTATAGCATGGTTTAGTTATTCTTTAAAAATATTAAGGGAAATGTGATGCGTAATGAACCTGATTAGACATAATTTCAATGTACGGGAGAGAAATTCGATTTTAAGCCGTAGATTTTGTGACACTTATATGTCAACAGTCGATTCTACATCGTTTGAATTCATTTCATTGTGATCAACTTGGTGAAATTTCTGCATGCATTTGTCTACATACCTCCCTAAAGTATTTTGTTCAAAGTTATGTTGTTTTACAGAGGTGCGTGAACACTTTATAATTCTTAAGACTTCTGTTTTGAAACTTTCTAGTCTTTTGCATTATTTTTATGTACTTACTCTGGATTTCATTTAACTAAAAAAAAACTTTCTAATTAATGTTTCATTAAATATTTTCTTGCTTCTGTTGCAGTTTTGCATTTCTTCTGTTAACCAATTTTAAAAATTTTCATTTCTACAACCGATATTTAAGGTGGCTTTAAAGAAAAAATGTACATTATTTTAAAAATATAATCACTAACACTTTATTTTGTACAGTGTATAACAGAAATGTTTTTAAAACACTTAATTAAGAGATCATTGATCATCTGGTCAATCGTGCTTCACGTTTATTGGGTCTAGCCTCTCTACATAGTCACTTTTTAAAGTTTAACAGATGGTTATATTTAGCCTAAGTTATTGTACAATCTTTATTGTTGGACTGAAGACTACATGTTTTCTGCATTACTTAAAATCGGTTTACTGAAATTTCCATGACATGCTTTATCGCAAATAATCTAACAAAATACTTCTAAAACATACACTTTTAAGCTCAAATTTTTACACAATTGATTTTTCATGGTTGTTTCAATTATCTGCTTGAGACAAATGTTAAATCGGGCATTTCAATACTTTTGATTGCCAACTGATTATAAACTCTCAAACTTTTCGAAATAAAAACCTGCAAACCCAACTAACTCTACTAACATAATATATGTATTATCCTTATAAAAATATTTGATAAAATAAATGTCTACCGACTACAATATCTTGAAATTTGTTCTACATATGATTATACAATTATGTATTACTCCGTTACATTATAGTAACGATTGAAGTATGCTATGTATATAGGCTACTATCGAAGCGTATTAAATACATTTCATCCCAAATTACATTAAATTTTTAATTCTTATTGATTGAAATAGTTTTCAATTTTTTTGCATAAATAAGAGTTGCCAATGTGTTATAATGTTTTGTTAAGAGTAATTTTTCAATGATTTGTAAGAAAGAAGTAAAATGTATTTGCCTGTACAAGTATACTTTAGCAAACTTCTAAAGCCCTTTCTCTAAAAGTTAAAAAAAATATTATGTTGTTTACTGCAAGCATAATTTTTCTTTCTATTTAATTTACAAACGATTTTTCATTTTATACGATATTTCTGTAATCATAATTTTAAAAAAACATAAAGTTTGTATACAAATCTTCTGTATGTATAAAATATTATCTGTAGAAAATAAAATATATCTTGCTTATCTTTATTTGCATCTTTGCCCAAAAATTTAGAAACAAAATTTTTTCTAATTTTATGAATAGTCCTTTTACAATATCAGGGTTCTTTTAAAGTAATTTTTAGTCATTATATTTTTAAAAAAAAGATAATAAATGCAATACTTCGATATTTGCCCTCTGAATATGTATCATATCGAAAGTGTTGACAATTAACTGACAAGACAAGAGTTGGGAAGAGCTTCAGATAGATCTAGTTTTAGAAAGTACTTAAAACTAATTAACTTTCTTTAATTGTATTCATAAAAATCGAGAAAATGCTATTTAGGTCGCTATTTTTCTATGAATGGAAAATTAAAAATGAAACAAGCTGTGCCGATAGAGGTTGAATTAACTAAGCATTTATGTTAGATAATAAATTTTTTTATAATGGAAAAGAAACACATACACACATTAACAGAAATTGAAACAGTTAGATCCGAACTTATATTTACATCATAAAGATAACTATATAATGTAAAAATAACGTAAAACATGTATATTTTATCTAACACACTTGGAAGTGCGTAAAGTAAACTTGATAATCTGCTTTTTTTTAAATACCTACATTCAATTAATAAGTATTAGAAATGCAAGGAACAATCAAATAAAAGATTTAAAACTTTGCAATATATGACGAAATATTAAAAAAAATAAGAAATATCTATGACGAATACATATGCAGTTCTAATCAATACTTTCACAATATTGCCTAATTATGCATAACTAAGACACTCATCCGTATCATAAATCATAATAATATGTAATAGCTACTTAAAACAGTAGATATTACAAACATGGACACCGCATTAAGATATTAATTAATACAAATTCTGAGACATCTATATGCATTCTAAGAGAGTGATCTGCATGTTTAGTTGCGAATAACTTGCTGTAAGTGTGTCAAAATAAACTATATATTTCTTATAAAAAATGAGCAAAACATATAATAAGAAAATCTACTGAGGCTAAAAAAGAAGCATATATACAAACATGCACATGTATAGTTATACATGTATGCGAAATAAACGACACTTTTTTGAAAAAGTAAAAAACACGAAAGAAAGAAATCATGTGTATAAGTTAATCGAAAAATAACGGTTAAGTCCTAGTACTTTCGCTTACAGAAGGTTTATGATAAAAATATATTTATTATTATCTGTATATTTAGAAGGAAATATTTCCAAAAAAATAATGCAACTTTGCACGAAACTTTACAATGTAGGGTGTGGCAATGCCGTATATCTTTGAAAAATGGAAACGCATAAACTTTTCATGAATGTTCAAATTCATATGAAATTCTAAATAGTATAAAATATTGCTATTCTGTATGACCTTTTTTTTAAATCTCACCTTAATATGCTTGTGATGAACTTAAATCGATTTTGACAATAAAAATAGTACATAAGTTACCCTGGGGTAATAACGCCACGTTAAGGTTCTACCAATTTTCACGGCTCAGTTTTAGTTTGTATTTTTGAAACAAATATATGATTCGATACAGCAACTCATTGACTATCTGTATAAAAAAATAATTTAACAGGTATGTATTCTTAAAATGTAATGGCATGATTTCTTGACCAATGCTATTTGGCGTTATTAGCCACCTATATGGGTAATAACGCCATTCAAACAAAACTATGAAATAAGATGGAATAATAGCATGTAGATTGCTCAATTCTAAAAATACAAACTCTTCAAACTTAGAAATCGACAAATTGCATTCTAAGCTATTGAAAATGTTCATTTTTTTGCGAAAGTGTAAGAAAAATAAAGTTGTGGTGTGAGGGGGGGGGGGGGATGAGGCAAAAGAATATCAGACCGTGAGCTTCTTTTTTCTCAAAAAGAACCGCTTAAATAGAATTACTAGAAACATTGAACAGTTTTAACTGTGCTTATTTAAATCAGTATTTAGGATGTAGCTCGGCCACTGTAGGGAATCAACCGGGGTATTAATGCCAAGGATTGGCGTTATTACCCCGGTATTGTTATTGTGTTGTACATATTAAATTACAAATTATCTCGAGAAGATATCCAAAATCTTCAGCAATATTTTGAAAGTCCATGAAATATACTACAAATTTATGTAATTAACAAAGTATTTCCGGATAAAAAAAATGGTCTTCACATCACAAAACGTATCTCGGAAATTTTAGATCAAACGTTAATTTTAGTTGCTTCTAAAAACAATAAGACCTAAAAATGAAACAAATTAACTTGAAGCTGTTTTTTGCGATTTATATGACTCAAAACCCTTCTGCGCAGAGCACATGGGTGTCATTTACCAGATTATTTCATAATTATGCAAAATATTAGCACTTGGCGTTATTACACCAGACCATCTTATTTAAATTTAATTTGTATTTGATAAGCATGGTCAGAATTCATTTCTGCACTTCAATTCGCACTTCATTTATATTTCTGTGACAATAGGTACCACAATCGCTCATAAACTCATTTTCTTAATGCTCGCAAAAAGAATTTTATCGCTAACGAAAAATTCATATTTTCTGAAAAAGTACTTGACGTAGGATAGTTCTTATAGCTTGCTACAACGTTTAAACTAACGTTTATTATCCCTAATATTTTTTATAATTTTCGCTTCCGCATATTATGAAATGGAAGCCATATTTTGGTAAATGCTTAAAGCCAAGAATTGTTTAAACATTTACAATGATTTCTTATTTAGTAAAAATACATTTGCATGCTGCTTACACAAACAACATCGTGAAACCATATCTTAGATTGATATTCATATTTATAAATTGATATTTCTGTATATACTCAATTAACTTTGTTTTCAAAATTAAATGACTTATATCAGAGGATGATGATAACACTGTAAAAGGAATCTGTAAAGTTACTAAATTTGAAATTAAGAAATTGAGATTCATATAACAATTTATGGAACGGCAGCAAAGAGAAATAGTATACACTAAAATTCTCAAACATAAAAATAAACGCGTTTTAGATCATTTTTTGTTTTCAAATTAGCAACAGATCAACATGTTGTGAATTAGAATTCTTTATTTACAAAACATTCTTTGTGTGGTGATTTTGTCCTTAACATGTTGCAAATGTGTTTCTATCTAGAAATATGGTCTTAATATGTTGCAAAAATGTTAATGTATAGAAATAGGCTCTAGAATACTGTCGTGAAATGTGCTGAAATATTTTAAGAAAAAATGTTCATGAAAATATGGTCTTACAATAGTTTTGTGCTGAAAGACATTTTGTCATCAAATTATCAATGCATTGTAATTACCACACAATTGAAAACACATTAAAACAACGCACCTAAAACACTTTCAAAATAATTTCTTTGTATTACCTTTAAAATTACACAATTAAAAAAATTAGTGTTTTTTTAAATACGTTTTGAAAACATATTTTCTTCTCTTGTATTTTTTAACAACACATATTGCACAATCCTTTAATTTTGCACAAAACATTTGCAATATATTTATATCACAATCGAAAACTATTTTAGTTAATTAAGTTTAGTTAATTAGTTATTTTAGTTAATTAATATGTTAAGTTACTGTTATAACATTGCTACGCGAATTTACAGTGTAACAATAAATATTTTCACTGTAAATAACAAAATCTGAAACTTTAGTAATTATTTATAAGAATTTGGAATGCTTAGAATGTAATTTAGGAAACTTGGAAGCTTTTATATAACAGCAATCTGGATTTAGATATAGGATTAGTAGGCTTAGTGTATTTTCATTAGCTCCTTTAATAAAGATACAGAAACCTGCGGCTTTACAGAAACAAGTTTTGTAGATTAACTTTTTTTGTGCAGCGTATAAATAAGTTAAATGAAATTGCATCTTAAAAGATTTTACTGCATATCAAACGATATTAAAAGAAATGTGAAACATTTATGTATAAATAGAGTTTCATTAATAAAACAAATAAGCCTCTGCTTTTTGCGCTACTTTAAATGTAAAAATTATAAATATAAAAAAAAACTATAATAAATAATTTTGGTTAGAATTTACCCATATGAAACAATTTTTACCCACGCCGATATAAAAAAAACTATGTAGAAATTCATTTAGGCCGGGCCGGGCTATGATTTTAGTTTCCGCCTCGCCGGGTCGAATTTTTTCTATGGGCCAATTTCAAACCGGAAATAGGTATTTCAATCCGTGCAGTCCTCATGTGAAGACTACTATCATATTTGAAAGCAGCTTTAGCATAAAATCAATACGCTTCATTTTTATATCCGAATGAAATGCACTTTCTTAAATCAACATTTAATAATGGTGAATTTGGGCATGATACATACTTTGCTTTCAAAATGAGTCAAAAACTTTAAAGTCCCAAATTTTGAAGACTTTTGGTTTTTAATATCTCTGTGAGTTTTTTAAATATGTGGCTGATTTTTTTAAAATTCAGGGATGGATAATTAAGCATACTGTTTTATTTATTATATGTGTCTACAGGTTTTTTTACTATGTATCCGATCAAATTTAATAAATATCATTGTTGCATGGAATGACTAAATATGACAAAAAATAGCATCTTATTTTGCAGTGTAGAATGTTGGTTTAAACGGCTGAATTTGACAAAAATGCATATTCTTTTCAAAATACAACTTAAAATCATCATTAATTAAGGAAGTACCCAATACAAACATTTCAAATGCTAGATTATTGATGTACATGATATAAACTATTATATTCAATACTTGTATCAAAGTACTTCATTACAGGTCGTATACACAGAATCGTACACAATACATTAACGTAATTGATATTATACACCATGCATCCGTTGTTACAAGAGCCAGTTATTGAAATATGTATGTTAGTAGAATCATCTTGACAATAAGCTTTATTAGTGTCCCGAAATCAATGTACATAATTTATATTATCGGTGAAAAATATCGAGATAACAGAAAAACAAAGGAAATAAAGTATCGTAAAGAAGTATATATGTTATAAATTTATAATTACTGTAAAAATATCCAGATATACTGACGGTTTAATCTAACACTTACAAAGCATGTACAAAAAAAATATTTTTTGAGAGGAAGATTACTGATAAAGAAAACAAACAGGCAAGGGATATAACTGCTGGACACCTAACTTGCCCTATATTTCTCTCTAATTTAAATATACAGGGTAAGTCATTAGTATCGAAGCAATAACCTATTTCCTTAGATATTGCGCCTATAAACCTTACTTCAAATTGCAAAAAATTATAAAAAGGGAACAAAATACAATTGCATAAGTTGCAACTTCATGGGGGGTCTATTTGAAAAAAAAATCGGAAATTAAATTTTTATACAACACTCAAAGTGTAAAAATTTCAATTAAGAAAAAAATTCTTATTCATTCCTGAATTAAACACAAAAAATTGTATCTTTAGATCTTCAAATATCATAGAGTTATGGCCATTTTAATAATTCGTGATGTTTTATAGGATTAGACAAAAAATGAAATGCATCCAATAAAAAAAACTTTCTTTAAGAGTAACTAGTATTTAGTTTTTCTAGACAACATGCAAAAAATATATTTATTAGTTTGAGTTTTTTTGTGTGTGATACTTAACAATATATTTTTCAAACAAAACCACATCCTAAAATTTCTCATCAAGTTAAAAAAAAAATAACTCATTTGTATTTTTTAAATACATAAATTTAAAATCGTTATAACTCAAACCATTATGTATCAGATTTTCTTTTTTTATTTAATTAAAGAGGAAATAATAAATTTAGTTTTGTTTCAGGATTTTTTAAAATAATAATTTTAAAAATATTCACAATATTTATTTTTAAAATAATGTAATTTATGTTTTCAATAATCGTATGTTCAAAAGTTAATATATTTTCACTTTTGCCCAAACAAAATTAATGTAAAAAAAGCTCTAGTTTGCATCTAATTACTCCAACGATTCTTGAAATTATAATATATAGACGAGAAATAGTGAAAGACAAGACATTATGCAGGAAAACCTATTAAAAGTTTTAAACATAGATTGTCGCGTTATAAAATGTTTAAGTGATTAAAAAAATGCGTATGAAAATTAACTTTTTTCTGTAGCTCAAACTTTCGATTCAGTTTCACTTTTGCAGTTTTCACTTCCTTTCTGTACGGGAAGGTACGAAATATCCATAAATAGTTTTAAACTGTGTTTTTTCTAAAATGTAGATGAAGAGTTATTTCATAACTTTAGCCCTCACAATTTCAGGTTTTTTTATCGTCCCGATGAGGCCTTTAAAAAGAAAAAATCTGTATTCAGGGGCTGGGCCGGACCAGATTCTTGACCATACTTTTTTTCTATTGAAGACTTAGCCATTCCTAACATTATTTTCTTCATTCTGAACCGGGATTGGCTTCCTTCTTCAGGTCTGCTCAAGTTTGATTTTTTAGTTCCGACACAACTCCTATTAAAATTATTATAACTGACTGGTCTATTGCGTGCAAAAATAAATAAAATTTGCTCAGATCAAGAATTTTCACAAATATTGAAAATATCTATATATGTAAAGCACCAAATATATTTGGTGCATATATTTTTAAATCAATAGTATTTTACTATAAAATCTTTAAAATTCCCTATTTTTAAAACGATCTTAGATCTATCCGAAAAAGAAAATTGAAATGTAGTAAAAGCAGTGCAAATGAATTTGCTGTGACGCAGTTCTGTCTTAAACGGAAAAGTTCCATGCAGAATGAATATGATAATACTTGAGGAAAAAATAGATTGTATTTATACCTTTTAAGAAATGAATTTGAATGTAATGCATTTTTTTTCTTTATCTGTGAAATTACATCTTAAACGATTTTACTGTATAGCAAACTATATTAATGGAAATGTGAAACATTTACGTATAAGTAGAGATTCATTAATAAAAAATATTATGTCTCAGCTTTTTGCGCTTCTTTAAAATTAATAATTTTAAATATAAAAAAACTATAATAAGTATTTTTGGTTAGAATTCATCCATATGGAAGAATTTTTACCCATACCGATAAAGGAAAAAATACTGTGTACAAATTCAGTTAGGCCGCGACGGGCTATGATTTTATCTTCCTCCAGGACGGGCCGAACTTTTCTATGAGTTAATTTCAAACCGGACCTGGATATTTCAATCCGTTCAGTCCTCATGTAACGACTACCAGCATATTTGAAAGCAGCTTTAGCGTAAAATCTGTAAGCTGCTTTTTCATATCCGAATGAAAAGCACTTTCTTAAATCAACATTTAATAATGGTCAATTTGGGGATGATACCTATTTTGCTTTAAAAGTGATTTAAAAACTTATAGCTTTGACGTGTGGTTAAAGTTTTGTAAGTCACAAATTTTGGAGAATTTTTGATTTTAATATCTCAGTGAGATTTTCAAATATGGGGCCGATATCTTTTTTGTTGTTATTTAATTCAGATATAGATAAGAGAGATTTTCCTAATTGGGAGATTCCCCCTATAGCGCTGTATAAAAAATTCATTTTCTTAATATTTCAGAGAGAGCCCCTCCCCCCGCCTTCAAGTACTTGCGCTTTATATCATTACATTTTGCACTTTTGTTTAAGAAACTTTGCAATTGGAATTATTATGCTTAGAGGCAATATTTAAGGAGATAGCCTATTGTTTCGATAATTATGACTCACCCCTGCGTATAATTAATCTTCTCTTCATGTTAATTTAATTTACATAAATATTATTGATCAAAGATAGTTGAATTACCTAGTAACCAATTATTTAGGATTTAAGATAGCATGTTCGAAATAATTGCTAGAAAGTTTCAACTGAAGTTAGTAACAAAGATTTCCCAAATCAATAAATTATTACTTTTAACCAATTATGTGTTTACTTAGTTTCCATGCAAATTCAATTTCTCCAAAGTGATAAAAGTGTGAATGTTCTTTGAATTTTTCTATTTCGGCAGTTATTGTTACGCAACTATTAACTTCTGCAATCGAAAGATTGCAGTTTGTTTAATAGCTTTATTACATTGTTTAATTACTTTTAATACCCTTTAATTGAAAGAGGAAGTAGCTTTCATGGGATCATTAATATACAGTCGAACCCCGTTATAACGAACTTCAAGGGACCGACGTTTTTGTTCGCTATATCCGATGCAACAAAATACATTAGGAAAACGACGGGACCAAAATTTTCGTTCGTTATATCCGGTAGTTCGTTTTAAACTGGGTTCGTTGTAACGGGGTTCGACTCTATTTACAAAAGTTCTCTTAAAATGATATTTTTTTCGAGTGACGCTTAATTGTCAATGATGAAAAATCAAGTTATGCAGCATTCTATATAATTTAATTGGAGTTTCGACTAAATCATTTTTCGTAAGATCTTTACTTAAATTTGACAAACATTTAAATGTCATTAAATATAAGGTGATTCATCATACACTGTAAACAAAAATCTGTAATCTTACAGATATAAAGTTGCCGAAATCCGTATGGTTACTAACACTTTATCGGTACACCGTACAAGAAAAAATGTAAATATACAAAACTAATTTTTGTAAAGTTACAGAAATCTATAAGCAACCACATCGGCATAATATAAGCTAGGGCACAGGATTTGACATGTCTTCATTGGCCGCCGGGATCACCAGAACTAACGCCCTGTGATTTTTTTCTCTGGGTTTTCGTTAAAGACTAGGTGTTTGTGCCTGCACTTCAACAGGACTTAGAGGAACTGAAGCAGCGGATAACTACAGTGTTCAATTCCATTACAGGGGATATGCTATCACGAGTGTTGCAGGAGCTTGATTACCGCGTAGACATTTGTCGTCTCACCGGAGGGGCACGTAATGAACACCTGTAGAAACTTGAATAAATGTAGTTTTGAGGTAAATTTGAATTTTCTAAATATATTAATTACAACGTTCACAATCATGTTTTCTTTTTGTCCCATTCATTATGAATCATCCTGTATTATATACATATCATGGTAAAGAACGTATTTCACAAGAATTAGCATCATGACAGCTGTTATTGAAGGGGGGAATTTGAAAATAAACAGAGACGAAAAACCAATATTTCTAATACCAATTAAGATAGCAACATGATTTAAATATATTTTTAAGAAGATAAAGAAAGGCAATTTTTAGTGCAATAAAATTACTTTAAAATTTTGTGAAAATATTGTGTCCCAAACTGAGTTTGTATAAACTATTTAGTCTTCTTAAAATGTAACTTAAAATCACATATTATGTTTAATTAATAATATATATCACACATTTCAACTGTTAGATTCTTAACAAACATGATATATACTAGTTATTATAATTAGTACTTTGAACAATTTACTTCATTACATATCGTATACATAAATTCGGATACAAGACATTAACGTAATTGATATTATGCACCATGCTTTTGTGTTACAACAGTCAGTAGTAGAAATACTATATTAATAGTGTGATCATGTTTACTCTATTCTGGCTTTTTTAGTGTTACAAAATCAATCAATTGTATTTATATTGACGATGCAAAATATCGAGATGAAAAGAAAAATGAAGGAAATAATATACCATATATAAACCTCAAGCTATTAATTTTATAAATGAAACACAAATACCTATTTTAAATGACAGAAAAATATCGTTAACGCATTTAAAGCAGGTACAGGAAAATATTTTTTTAAAAGAGGATTACTGATAAAGGAAAAAAAAAGCAACGAGTACAACGTTTGGAAACTGTTGTTCTGTATCTTCCTCCAATTTTATTCTGTATAATTAATCTTCTCTTCACCTTTCTTCAAATTCCATAAGTATTAATTAATGATGATAGTTGAATTATCTAGTATCCAACTATTTAGAGTTAAAGATAATATATTGAAATAATTGCTAGTATGCCTCAGCTGAAATTAGTAACAAAGATTCTTGCAATCTCAAAAAGATTACTTTTAACCAATTACTCGTTTATTTAGGTTCCATGCAAATTTCATCTCTCGGATGAGAGAACAGCAAGGTTTCTTTTAGAAAACTACTGTATATGCAGTTATTAATTAGGGAAATATTAACATTTGCACTTAAAAGATAAATTACTTTTAATAGTTTAAATAACGGTGTAAGTATCATTCATGGAACTGTAATGCATTTAAGAAAGTTTTCTCAAATAGATAATTCATTCTAGGTCCAATTTATTATTAATGATAAAATTTAATTTATTTAGCAATTTAAATAATGTGATTGAAGTTTCGAGTTTAGCAATCTTTTTTACTAAACTGTTTACCTAAACCGATAAAATTTAGAGATAATTTGTTATTACCCCAGTAGCCGTCAATATTGGACCAATATTGGCTACATCTTGGAGCAATATTGGCACATTCTCGCAATAGTGGCATGAAATATTGCTCCAATTTTGGGGTGTTTACATTTTGCCCTTATTTAGACAATATTTGCAAGCAATATTATGCCAATATTGGGGTTTCATCGGAAATATTAGCTTTTTTTCTGCAAATATTGGCTAAATAAGAGCAAAATGTAAACATTCCAATATTGAAGCATTATTGATGTTTTATAGGTAATATTTCCAATAAATGAAATATTGGCGCAAAGTTGGATCAATATTGGTTTGCTACAAGGGTATAATTAAGATAATTATACCTTAGTTAATTAAGATAATTTATAATAATAATGATAAAAGCATCATTAAATAATGCAAAAGAAAAATTTAGACGCTTCATGCAAATGTAAGTCATATTTTGTTATAGGCTGAAAACCAAGAATTGATTTAACCTCTTAGATTGGTATTCCTATATAAGGTATCCTGGGGTAATAACGCCACGTTAAGATTCTACTAATTTTCATCGTTTAATTTTAGATTGTATTTTTCAAACAAATATAGAATTTGATACAGCAACTCATTGTCTATCTATAGAAAAAAAATAACAGATATGCATTCATAAAATGTAATGGCGTGATTTCTTGAACAATGCTATTTGGTGTTATTACCCACATATGCGTGTAATAACGCCATGCAAACAAATCTATAAAATAATCTATACTAATTCTATGTAGATTGCCCATTTCTAAAAATACAAACTCTACAGACCTAGAAATTGACAAATTGTTGACAAAAAAATTTCTAAGCGATAGAAAATGTTTATTTATTTGTGTAAGTGCGAGAAAAAGAGGTGGGGGGAGCAAAAGAATATCAGGCCCTGAGTTTTTTTTGCCTAAAAAGGGCCGCTTAAATAAAATTATTAGAAACATCACACGGTTTTAACTGTGTTTATCTAAATCAGTATTTATGTTAACATGCATGCATTCTATGCGATAGAAAATATTAATTTTTTTGTGAAAGTGAAAAGAAAAAGAGACTGGGAGAGCATCTACAGTATATAACACCCTGAGCTTCTGTTTACATAAAAAATCACGCTTAAATATAATTATAAAAAGCATTGCATGGTTTTAACCTCATTTGTAATCATAATGTAATATTTTTATCATGTGAAATTTTATAATAACTAGAGTTATGTGTAATACATATTTTTGTTAACACTCTTATAGAAGATCTTAAATATTTTTTAACACATAAAACTCACACTAATCTGAATAAGCTCAAACTTAAAGTTAAATTTTTGGCGTTATATAAAAACATTCTTTAATAAATTTGTATTTTTAATTAAGTAAATAAGATTTCCCTATTGTCAATATTCCTGTGAGATTCCTTATTAAATGTTACACACGATTCATGTGGTTATATTTCGTTATCTTTATATTAGCAACAAAATTAACCTTTAGCTGCTGTTAGCGCTCTCACTAAGTGCCGATTTTTTTTTGGTCAAATTTCAGATTTGATATTAACTTGTAATTTCCAATTTAACTATAGGTACAACTGAAATTCTTTTCCGTTTGAAGTCCTACTAATTAGGGTTAGAAATATTTAAATAAACTTAATAAATCTTAATCCTGTACAACATGTTTAGTGCATAAATAATACTCTATGAGTTTCTATCATTGATCGTCTTTTAACATTTAACTAACTTTACCGGTCTCACAGACCATTTCTTTTTGCAATTTTTATAGTTTAACATGTAATTTTCAGTTTAATTGCAAACACTAACGGAATTTTGTTTCATTTGAAACTTTAGTACTGTTACAAGACACTTTTAAATAGATGCATATTAATTATAATCGTCTTGTGCAAAAGGTTTAGTATAAAATACCATCCTATGAGTTAATCATGCCTTTTATTCATCTTTTGATCTTACGGTCTCACAGAACCCTTTACATTAGTTACGTTACAATTTATATCACATCAGATAAAGGTTAAATTTTGAAAATTTTGAAAAAAAGAACGCTGAGAAAGCGGACAGTTAAAATTTAGAATTCAACTGAACAATCAAGTGGGGATTTAATAGAAACCTGATATTGAAAATGTATGAATTAGAATATCGAAAACAGTTTGCTATAGTTTTATTTATAAGAGTTTAAAATAGTTTTTACATTAGTATTTAAAAAGAAAGATCAGTTATGGTTATCGAAACCCCCCCTCTTCCCTTTAATCTAATCATTTTAACAATGACAATAATGCTGTCTCACGCGTAAAGTAAAAAATAAACCTCTTTTGGATGTAGTTCCGCCACTGTAAGGATTGAACCGGTGGGTGTATCAACGCGAAGGAATGGTGTTATTACCCCGATATACTTATTGCGCAGTTTATATTAAACTACAAAAAAAACTCGCTAACACATCCAAAATATTTTACAACATTTTGAATGTACATAAAATGCACTACCAATTTAAATAATAAACAAAATATTTCCTGGAAAATATATAGTCTTCAAATCACAGAACTTATCTCGCAAAATTTTAGATCAAGCATTAATTTTAGTTGCTTCTAAAGGCGATAAGTCCTGCAAATGGAACTAATTTACATTAAGCTGTTGTTTGTGTTTTATGTGACTCAGAGACCTTCTGCACAGAGCCCACAGGTGCCATTTTCCGGATTATTTCATAACTATGCGAAATATCAGCACTTGGCGTTATTACCCCTCCTGGCGTTATTACACCAGAACACCTTATATAGATTGACATGTTCGAATGTACTCTATGCGTTGTTTTCAAAATAAAATGACTTATATCATAAAACGATGATTAGACTGAGAAAAACTTTAAAGTTACTAAATTATTTCAAGAAAACGGGATTTTTCGAGCTTTTACATGACGACAAAAATTCTTGTGAAAAATGCACGATTACACTGTAAATCAATTTAAATGCAAAGTTACTAACAAATTTTTAGGAAATGTGAATTCTTAGAACTATTTTTTTAACAGCACGGACTGAATATAAAATTTTAGTATGATTACAATAATTTTACTAGATTCTTTTGTAAAATTGCACATTTCTGTAATTTTTTAAAAACTAGTATTGAAACTTTATGTTGTTTGGAAAGTGTTAATAATAGTGCAAATAAAAGATAAATAAGCATACAGATTTCTGTAATTTTGCATCTGTAAAATTACATGTTTTTCTTCTTAGTGTAGATGGTTCTGTTAAACGGCACAATATGACAAAAATGTATATTCTTCTCAAAATATAACTCTATATTACAATTTATGTGTAATAATACTACATTCAAACTTTTAACTTAAGATTATTGATAAACATGATATATGCTACTATCTGCAATACTTATATCACAGTACTTCATTACATATCGTAAACACAGATTCTGATGCAAGACATTAACGAAATTGATATTGCACACCATGCTTCTATCCTACAAGTGCCATTTATAGAAATATATATAAACATTGAAACAATAGGCTTTATTAATATTACAAAACCCATACGTTTTAATTATTTTCTCGGTACAATATTTCGAGAGAAAATAAAAATAAAATAAGAAAAAATGCCATATAGAGACCTATATGTTACAATCTTATAATTGCAGGAAAAATACCAAATGTTACTGACAGGAAAAAAATTTCTTAACACCATGCAAACCAGATACAAGAAAATATCTTTAAGAGGAGGTTTAGTAATAAAGAAAACAAGTAAGAAAGGGATATAACTGTTGGAAACCCTTACTATGTATTTCGCTCTAATTTGAATATATATTATTAATCTCTTCTTCGCGTTCATTCAATTTACATAAATATTAATTGCAGATTACAGTTAAGTTAGCGAGTATATAATTATTTGGCATTAAAGATAACACGTTCGAAATAACTGCTAGAAAGTCTCAATTGAAGTTAGTGACAAAGATTTCCCTAATCACTATAAGATTACTTTTAACCAATTATGTGTTTACTTAGTTTCTACGGAAACTCCATCTCTGCGAAGTGATAAGAAGAAGAATTTTCTTTGAAAACTTCTATTTAGGGAATTACTGTTTCGCAAATATTAACTTCTGAAATCGAAGGAGGAAATTACTTTAATAAATTTAAGTGAAGGAGGAAGTGTCATTCATGAGGCCGTTAATACATTTGTTAAAGTTTTCTTAACACTTTTGGATCTGGTGTACGATTATTAACAGTACATGTGTTTTAATTGAGTATTATTTTATTTTAAGAAATATTTTTGCTACTATTTTCATGTAGTAATATTTCATGTGGTTTCGGGTTCGTCTCATGCCAATTCATATACTATGTGACTTCATTTATATTTAACCATTTAGTAATAATAATAATAATTATTATTATTTGATTAATTCTCTTTGCGGTGTTTTCGATTCTTTTATTTTAAACAAGTATTTCACTCTTTAAATTTAAAATAAAAGTTACTTTTCTGAAAAACTTATGTGTAATAAAGCGCAAAAAATATTAGAAAGGTGCCGTATAAGCTCAATCTTATTGTAATACAATATTTTATATATATCTCTAAAAACTCTTTCTTAGCCTATTTTCATTTTAATATGAATTGAGCAACTATTACAATAGTTATGAATTGAATAACTATTACAATAGTTATGAATTGAATAACTATTACAATAGTCATGAATTGAATAACTATTACAATATTTATGAATCGAATAACTTTTGAATGTTGCAAAGTTACAACTTTCGTTATCTTTGAGACAGGCAAATATTCGTTAAATGCTATTTAATCTAATTGGATAGCCAGTATTAATGTTATTAACATAAAAGTAATATTTTTAACAAATTGAAAAAAAAAATCGAATCAGAAAGTGTTCAATATTTTTTTTTTCTTCATAGGCGATTAATTTTTAATGATGAAAAATTAAGTTATGTATTATATGAAATTTTGAGTTTAATAATCATTTTTTCCTAAAATGTTTGCCTAAAGTGATAAATTTTAATAGTAATTTAATATATTTTTAAAATGTTAAAAATCTCCCGTTTTTTGAGTTTCACGTCAACGATCACGTAAAGAAATACAGTCGAGTATCTATATAACGAAATCCACCGTTCAAGTAAAAAATTTGTTATATAGAGAAATTCGATGTATGGAGAATGATGTTAAAAATCGTATTTAATCTGTGAAATTTTTTTGAATTAAGAATTTGAAATGTTTAAAAGTAAATATTAACCTAACATTTTATTTCCTAATTAATTAAGCTGTTTCAAAAAAGAAAACAGACATTTATTTGAAAGCTTAATGAAAATCAAATAAGGAAGACTTGCATTAATTTCAGACGAAGAAATCTGTAACTTTTTGTTGTTTTGATTTTAAAATTGTTACGCTCTTTATAAAAAAAGGAAAAAAACCCGTTAAATTTTAGCAAGTTAAGTCTATGAGGGCGTTCTTTTAAATTTCTCGCTCAAATTTTTATATTTTTACATGATTTTATTTTTGCATAGGGTTATACATAGGACATTCAACATTATCATACGGGTATTTTTTGTGACTAGTGTGGGACCTGAACAGCTTTAATTAAATGAGAAAGTGTCATTCATGAGATCGTTAATACATTTGTCAAAGTTTTCTTAAATAGATATTTTTTTACTGTGACGATTAATTATTAATGATGAAAAATTAATTAATGTAGCATTTTAACGGACGTTGCGATTTTAATAATCATTTTTTCCCAAATTGTTTACCTAAAGTGATAAAACTTAATAGTGATTAAATATATGAAAAGTGTTTAAAACCACCCGCATTTTGAGTTTGAATTCAATGATCACATAAAAATATATACTGAAATATATTTAAGTAAAAGAATAATAATTATAGCAATACCAAAAGTTTAAAGATACTACTCGATTAACTCTTCGACCAAAAATACTATCGCCAAACTATAAGATTAAATGCAAATAATGTATGATATTAATATATAGTAATATATCCTAATTGCGTAATTAATTGGAAATAAAACACGCTACAAGAACTTTATGAATCATCAAGTGATTTTTAATTTGGCGGATTTTATTTGTATTTATATTAATGTTTTACTAATTTACTTGTTCTTTCGTTTATTAAAATAAAAATTGCGTCAACTTGTATAATTTGATGAGTAGTTTGTCATAACTGTTCAACGGGATAACGAAGTAGAGCCGTTTAAAGCTGGTCCGCGTGCTGGATCGTAACTGGATAATTCGTAGGTATTATCCAAAAAGAGATAACATAAAATTGTGACTTGAAGACATTGATATGATCTTCGTCTCTATTAGTTAGACAGATAAATACATTACTCTTAACACTTTCAAAGGAGGCACAGGAAGAAATATTTTAAGGCCGTACACTGTAAAAGAAAGGGCGATCTACTAAAAAAAAATTTAGTGATCCTTGTAATTACTAAAAAAAATTTTGTAATCTTACTCGGTTACAAGGAATCTGTAAGAATTGCTAGAAAAAAGCTAGCAACGAATAAAGTTAATAGTTTTACATTTTAATAGATATTATTAAAACTCACTTTGTGTAGCCCTGATAGCCTAGTAGTCATAGCACCGAACTCCAGGCTGAAAGTACACGGGTTCGATGCTGGACGCCACCAAATATGCACCGAATGTATGCAATGTAAGTACTCGTTAAATAAAGGGATTATGAAAATCCTGTCGTTCCAATTACCATGGGTAATTATCTCTGGACTTTCCCTCTCTTTTAGAAATATGTCAAAATAGAGCAGGTAGCATTGATAGTGCTGCCATCTATTGTGGCTTTGCGGAAAATCTTCCGTTTCAGAAGTGTGTATTTTTACCCACTGGATGCAGCTCGAAGGAAGTTACTGCTCTTCGGGCACACGTAATGCTTGCTAAAAATAATTTTGGAGCTATTACTAAAATTGCTTGGTGGCTCATACTAAAAAGTTTTAAGTTAATTATACGAAAAATTCTTTTGTTCAGTTTACAAAAAAAATGTTTGTAATGGTTACTAAAAAATTCTGTGGAATACAAATTTACTAAAAAATTTTTAGTAACCTCTTGAGTTTTTTTTACAGTGTACACTAGTCACTGAAAAAGACCCGAGTGATAATGTTAAGTGTTCCTTTCAAATATCTCGTTCAAATTTTAATATTTTTATATTTTTTTTTTTTACCATGGATTAGATGAGGACGATCTGCAACCGAGCTTGTTTTTACTTTTTAGATTTTCGTTTCAAATTTTTCTAAAAAAAATTACTTTAACTTTCAAAACCGGTTAGAAGCGTTTCTGGAATTAAAGCAATTATAATATAATAAGTATGTAATTAAAATCTAAAAAGTAGATACTAGCCCAGTTGTAAATCATCCTCAGTTATCCTATGCAATAAAATCGTGTAAAAATATTGAAATTTGAGGAGATATTTAAAATTAACTCCCCCATAGACTTAACATTATCATCCCGGTCATTTTCAGTGACTAGTGTTGCTTCTTAAAAGGCAAAATACTGATAAAGAAAAAAAAGCAAGGTCAGCGCTTGAAAATCATTGGTCTGTCTTGCACTAATTTAAATAGTTACAAATTATTTTCGGTTCAACATTGCTTTGTTCAATTTATATAAATATTAATTTATGATGATGGTTTAATTATCTAGTATCCAGTTATTTGGCATTATAAAAAAGCTTGAAATAATTGCTAGAAAATCCAAGTTCAAGTTACTAACAAAGATTCCCCTACTCAGAATAAAACAACTTTTAACCAACTATCCGTTCATTTAGTTTCCATGCAGATTTTATCTCTCGGAAGTGATAAGATCTAAGGATTCACTTGGAAAACCTCTATGTATACAATTATTCATTTGCATCTATCAACTTTTGCCCCCGAATGATAATAGCGTTAATTAATGGAGTAAGCATCATTCATAGAGGCGTTGATACATTTACAAATGTTTTCTCAAATGTATGATATTTTATTGCGGTAATTAATTATTAATGTTGATAATTTAATTTTAATTTATGTAGCCTACCAAATAACGTATTTGAAATGTCGTGTTTAACAATCTTTTTTCCAAAAATTTTCACATAAAGTATTACATTTTTTAGTAATGTAATATAACAAACTTTATCATAATAAACATGAATGAATCATTGGACAATATGCAAGAACAATTTAGAAGTTTACTGCAAATATATTGTAAGACACATTTCTGTAAATGCTCCAAAAAAGGGTTGTTAAAACTTGTACAATGATATCTATTGGAGTAAAAATTCTTTCAGCTGGTATTTACCCTCAAAATTTTATCCAACTACATATTGATATGTCTGTATATACTCAATTCACTTTGTTTTGAAAATTTATTACTTATATTAGAACATGATGATTACATTATACCGGGTATCCCAAAAATGACTGATGGATTTTAAAATTCAATAACTTGCAAACGGTGACAGCTATTTGAAAAATTTTTGCAGGAGGGTTATGTATAATGTCAGGAGTTTTTTTTACTGTAATTTTTTATTTTAGTTCGCATATCAAACAATAGGTGGCGCTGATGGCGATTGAAGGCCAGGTTCTCTATGCTGAGTGAAGCGTCGATCTGGCCTTCAATCACCGTCAGCGCCACCTATTGTTTGATATGCGAACTAAAATAAAAAATTACTGTAAAAAAACTCCTGACATTGTACAAAACCCTTCTGCAAAAATTTTTTAAATAGCTGACACCGTTTGCAAGTTATTGAATTTTAAACTCCATTAGTCATTTTTGGGACACCCGGTATATATAAATAAAATCTCTAAACCTACTAAATTTTCTCCAAGTAATTGTTATTTTTAGAAATTTCTATGCAACGCTGACAACAGAAAGGTTTTTAATGGATACACATATGCAATGTAAAGCAAAAAAGCTGTAAGGTTACTAAGAATTATTTTTGAAAGTGGGACGCTAAGAGCTTTTAATGTAACTGCAATATGAGTTACAGATAAAAATGTAGTATTATTACTGTAATTTAGTTAGATTATTTTGTAAATCTATACATTTCTGCAACAATACAAAAACTAGTTTTGTAGATTTGCAACTTTTTTTGACAGTGTATAAAAATAATTTTAATAAGCGTACAGATTTCAGTAATTTTGCCACCGTAAGATTGATTTTTTTTTGTAGTGCAGAATGTTGAGTTAACTCGCTAAATTTGACAAAAATATATATTCTTTTGAAAATGTAACTTAAGATTACAATTTATGCGCAATTAAATACTATATACTAACGTTTGAACTGTTACATTATTGATAAACATGATATATACTAACTATTATCTTCAATACTTGTCACAAAGTACTTCAGTACACAACGTATATTCGTATTCGGATACAAGACATTAACGTAATTGATATTAAATATCATGCTTGAGTGCAGCACTGCATGCGCCAGATACTGAAGCGTTTTATATAGTTCGACCATTCCGTAACATTCGAAATAGTGTATATTATACAAGTATAGCTGAAATACTATTTCATGACTGCGTAGAATCTCTGATAAACTAATTTATGTCGAGGCTATGCTCAACTAAAATATCGTATTACTAAAAAAATCTATACAAGTTGGTTATTAATTTTTTTTCTTCGCGTAGTATTTAATTAAGAATTCCATTTAGTCCATCATATAATTCACATCTTATGCTTTCAAAAACCTTTAAACACATTGCTTGAGTGCAACACCGTATGAGCCAGATATTGAAGCATTCCATATTGTTCGACCATTCCATGATATGCAATACAGCTGAAATATAATTTAGTGACTGCAAATAATCTCTAGAAAACTATTTTAAATCAAGGTTCTACTTAACTGGATGATTGTATTATAATAAAAATGCATAAAGATTGATTATTAAATTTTGATTATTTTTCTCTGTGTAGTAGTTAATTAGGTATTCCATTTACAACATCATATTGGTCATATCTTATATTTTCAAAAAAACTTTTATTACAAATTTCTTCTCTTGAAAAAAATACATATGAAATTAAATCTACGCTTGTTTCAAAAGAATTAAATGTACACGGTTAAAATTTTTAAACTTTTGCTGCATCTTCACTGCACCGTTTATACAGAAAACAATTACTTCACCGTATTATGAAACATTCTCATTGGTCAGAACAGCGATATTCTGTTAAAGCGTTGGAGTGACGATGCATCAAAAGTTTCATATTTTTAAAGTGTATTTGCTCACCTATATCAAATATGCCCTGAACTTATTGTAATTCTAAAAGCATCTATTCCGATTTTCTGTTCGATGAACTGATGCACCTTGTAGAGAAAAATTTGGACGATTTTGCTTATTGAGAAAGTGTTTAATTTGTTTAGATTTCACAAAAATTATCTTTAAACTGTGAGAAAACTCCATTTATTGGGGTTCAGATAAGAAAAACACATGAATCCAAACCGCTAAAATTTATTATTAAATTGTGGTAAACGTTAAACTAAATATAACTGACTAACTTTTATACAGTCATACATTAATAAAAAAGTTTTTTAAGCGCATTCTATATCACTATCTTATCTTAAGTATTTTTTAGAGTTAACATTTTTTATAACACTGTATCCTGTAACTTTTTTTTTTTTAACTGAAATACTTTGGATAATTAGAGAGTTTCAGGCCATTTTTTTTTTTTTTTGTAAACATAATACGGAAAATTACTAAAACTAGTGCAACCATATACGAGTACAACAACAGCGCATCAAATAACAGTGCGTCATAAGTAATATGTTTGATTCAACATTTTGTTTGTTTCTCTTTTTTATAATTTTTGTCAATATTCTAACTTCGCAAGTTTCGATACTAGAAGGGGAAAACAACCAATTTATATCTGTAACCAATAAACGTTTGTATATTACATTGCCAAACAATTTTGTATATCAGACCTAAAGATCTAATTTTCTAAATTCTACACCTACCTTTAACTTCTTAAGCAACACGACTTACTTACGTAAGCTACGAAATCTTCTATTATAATATTAGGAAGTATGTGCGTATGTTCTCATCTTAAGTCAAGATTGTACTCTTCTAAGTATATGTTTTTTTTTCTCTTTTTTTCATTTTTTTGAGGAGGTAATTACTATTGACTATTCACTTACTATTCACTACTGTCTTTCTAGTATAAACATACATAGTTTATTTTTTATTTCTTCGCTATTTAATTTCTGCTAAAGAAGTAAGTATTGGATTCGTGAAAATTTTCGAACGGCAGTTTTCGACGGATTTACACATTATATCGCTATCGAGGTCTAAAAGTTTTTTCTTTCTTTTATTTTTCATACGCTTTCAATGGTATACGTTTTTTTTTTTTTTTTTGAATTCGCATATTTTATTATTTTAAATCAAAATATTCGAATAAAATATTATTAGGATAATTCTCAATACTGAAACATATATTAGGAGGGATTTACAAAAACCGGTTTTAAATTGTTATAAAACATCTCATAAGATGTATCAGTCAATATATCAATACTTATGATAAGTAAGCATTTATCAGAAATGAGTAGAAGTAGTTTTAGAAATTCTAGATCCATTTAAATTAATTTGAAAGGTATTCTTTTGACGATATCAAGACTGAGGAAATTATATATTAAATATTTTTATAGAAATCAGACTTTAAGGAAATACTTACGGTTTAAAAATATTGTTTTCTTCAAAATACCCTTTTGAAGGAGAGGGAATAGGCAGAAATTCTTACCAACAAAACATGCGACCAATATTCTTCCCATTTTTTTTCTTGTAAGCATAACAAGCAATTTATCCAACTACATTCTTTAACATCGCATCATATCTATGTATTGCAGAAGAATATTAATACAGAAATTTAGTATAACACATGTTTTGGAATAAAATGATTTTATAGTTATTCAATATTTTTAATACATCCTTTGTATTACTATAAAAATTGGTAAAAGTTTAAGAAAAAAGTCCTTAGACAGTTTTGATGAATATATATATAGGTATGTATATTGGCATAAAAAATTATTGGATCAGATGTGATTACGATATCAAAAGACCAGTCCTTTTCTCTACAAATATTTCATGATATCATGTGCTAGACGTCCTACATCCTCCCCCAAGTGTTACATAAATACAACCTCCTGCTAAATGATTTTGATGGTAGGACTACATCAATTTCGATATATAGTGAAACTCGATTAAGATAAGTCCATCTAATATAACATCCCGCTTAAGATACGATTTATGTGCGGTTCCTTGAAAATAAAAAGTTATCCGGGTATCGTTGTAAAATTACACGGATTAATATACGTTCCCACTTAACATACTAAATTTCCCTTGTTCCTTGATTCGTATGTTAAATCTTTTCTTTTTTACTATTGTTTTAATAGCATTTTAATTTAAGTTTAAAATTGCGAAAGACATATTTATTAATTTAAGTACTATAAATAGAAAAAAATTCTTTGAATATGATGGATACATTCTGAAACTTATTGAATCTTCCGTTCACATTTTTTTTTCTGTTTTTTATTCCCTGTTTCTATACGTTAGTGATCCATTCAAATGTTGAATGAAAAGAAAAGTGAATAAGGATTAGAAATACTTTCTGAAAGAAAATATTTTTTTCATTGAAAATAAAAGTTTCACGTTCGATGTATTTCGAAAAAATGAATTACATGTATGAAAACCAAAAAGTCTTACAAAAATTTTCTATACAATATTACGGTAGGAAGAAATTTCAATAAAGTATATCACCTGCATATTTTTTAAATATTAGAGCTCATTTTTTATTATTTGAAATATTTTATGTGTCTAAATACATACATATACAGACATATCATAATATTTCCCACTTTAAAATATCCGAGAGTGAATAAATAAGTAAATATACAACAAGCATGTTTAAATTTTATTAATTACTCAAAAATGGTAAATTATGTCTAAATTGTTTTAATTTCTGAAAATAATGTACACTGCTAAATATCAAAGTAACTTTTAAAAGTCAATTAAAAAAAATACACTTCTCACGGATATATTATTAAGCAATTTCAAATATTTCAGTAATATCAATTCAAACTTTGTCTTTTGTACTTTGAAAGCTGATATTTTAATAAGCAGTTTAGAAAATCGAGATTAAAAAATTAATTTTCAGACGCTACAAACTGTAAAGTGCGCGACCTGTATATGCGCTAGGCCTTTCTAAAGAACTGACAAGGAAGGTCTCCATAGTGGGCATACTCAGAATTTTTTGAAAAATGCTAATTAAACTACTTATGTATGTAATAAAGGATCAGTCAAAATTAGCGGTGGAATTACATTAGGAAGTATGTAAAAAAATAAAATGCTTTCGAATATTTGGCGTGAAAAGACGAAAGCGTCAAGCGATTTGGCGCGCTGCACTTTTCCTCGCCAAAAGCAAACGATTTTAATGTAACTGAAAATGTTGAATGTTTGGAATACATGTTAATGGTATTTAATGAATTTGAAATAAACAATGAGAGAGATTAATAATTATATGCATGTGTATTGCATTACATATATCTGTATATATATTGCCAGTTGGGAGTAGTTATTTAAAATATCATTGGAAAGATATTTTAATAAATAAAAATAGTCATAGAGAACTTTTATTTTCATGCATTTAAGCGTATTCAAAAATAAAAGTCAGCTGTTTCAATGCCAACAAAATTGAATCTACAATATTTAATTGGACTTTGAGCTTGTAACAATTTTCATAATTTTTAATTATGAATTTCGTTTTAAATCGCAAATTTTGATGATTAAATTTGAATATAAATACATATAAATATCGATATATCAAAATTATGCTTAAAACAAACTTAAACTATCAGAACTAAAATTATTTAAAGTAAATTTATCTAAACAAGTTCAACATAACACTTTTTTTTTCCTTTAGATATATTTGATGTGAAAAAGTATTTTTTGAAATTGCATTCTATCGCCAAACGAGGATAAATCGCCAAATAACGAAATTTTCATTATTATTTTACGGACACTGCAATGAAGTTCCGCCGAAATTTTTTTTATAAATATATATAGCCTCATGAGAAGAACATTCTGTATTTTTTCAGATTTTTCGGAGTATGCCCATATGGAGACCTTCCTTGTGAGTCTTTTTTTCGTCAGGTACATGGGAGACGTCCATCTACTATAAATGTAGCGGTACGACTGGAACAATAAGGCGGGAATGGAGCACCAATTATACTCTCTCGTTATTGGCTGTTACCTTCTACTTTCTTATTGGCTGTTCCTTCAACTTCCTCCCTTTCCCGCTTTTTAATTTCAGTCGTGTCGCTAAATTCTTACTATACGCACGTCCTCTTTGCGCCTGACGATGAAATACTCAGTTCTTTCGAAAGGCCTAACGCATTTTAATAGATTTTATGGCGTGTTAAATTTTTTATTTATTTTATTTTCTTCTCTTTTTTACTTTGTTTTAACTTTTAATCCATATGGTAATTTTTCTTCTGTGATTAAAAAAAAAAGATCGATTTTTAGTGAAAATTCATAGCGATTATTTCGCGTTAGACGGCGATTTTAGACAAAATTGTTTTTTAATAGGAAGATTAACATAATATAGGTTCTACGCTTAGTTATCAAGTGATAATTCACAACTAAATATTAAAATATTTAAATAATACATCTAAACACGTTATAATATGTTATTAATAAAAAAAATTAGTTACATTCAGTCAATCAATAGATAACAGAGTAGTTACTCTGGACGATTTTCAAACTTCATATCCTCATGTATGATGCTCAATCCTAATTTAAAATAAATTTTTAGCATAAAAAACCTAACGTTATGCAGATTTAAATACGTCTGAAAACAAATAAATGTATACATACGGTGGCGGTCAAAAGTTTCCGGCCAGTTAGTTTCTCTGATTTATTTACCAGAAGGTTTCAGCGAAGAAGATGCACAATTGCTTCAAAAGTTAGGAATATAGGAATAACCTCTGATGATGTGATCATTTTGATTGGATACTAGAAACGTTTCATGTAAAGGGGTAGTATTCGAAGTTCTCGTGTGCAAAAGTTTCCGGCCACTTATCATTTCTTTGTTTTATTCTGTCGGTAACGTGTTTTTTAGTCGTGTTTGTGAATCAATCAATGTGAATGGCATAGTTTGAATTCAAAATTCAAAAGTTCAACAATTATTGTTCGTAAACGAATGATTAGTTTGTCGTTAAAAGGCCAAACTTCTCGAGATATTACGGCAAAGTTATTGATGGGTAAATCGACTGTGAATGATATTTAAAAATTGTATAAAGATGGCCATGGCCTTCAAGACTTTCTGAGGTCCGGGAGACCCGGGAAAAGGATTATTTTTGTAGACAGAATTATCAGGAGAAAATCAATTGATGACCCACATAAAAAATCCATTGCAATATCCCGCGATTTACGGATTGAAAATACTGCTTAAATAAGTCGATCCACCGTATCAAAATGCTGACGTGATGCAGAATTTTATGTTAGAGTCAGTGTTGAAAAATTTATCATGGGTAAAAAAAATCAAAGCACCCGACTGGCGTTTTCCAAAAAACACAAAGTCTGGTCAAGGGAAAACTGGACAAAAGTACTATTTTTCCATCTGTCGAATTTAAAACTTTTTTGGAAATGATGGCAGACACAAGTCCGATAATCGAACGATATGGTTTGATCTATGTTATTCCTACATTGAAGCTTGGCCCAGGACTAGAGTAGCAAAAATCCCACAGTATTTGAGGGACGGGAATAAACACGGAAATTTTGGAGAATAAACACGGAAAATTGGGGAATATTGGAAATTTTGAAGAAGTTTTGAAAGTAAACAAAACCAGTCATTTTTCAACTTGAAATTTTCATTTTAAGACAGCATTGCTCATTGTTCTGAGAAATTTAAATGGATCTTTTATTCATTAACAAGACTTATTATTTTAACACTTTGCAACTTTTTAAATTTCTAAAATTCAACAGCTTTACAACAATGGTGACTGAATTAATGAAGATTTCAATTATTCTCTTAAAAATTAAAATTGTTTACTTTCTGTTACCTGGCATGTCTAACATATATTCTTTATTTAATTTTTCTGTTTAATCTGAGAAAAAGGGCGATGTTTACATTTATAAATAAATCTATCATTTCTCTTTCTAACTTATTAATATTTTAATCTATTTAGTTTTCACTTAAACTCTACCGGTTTTGTTTACGTTTCTTATTGTGTATATTTTTATGCACTCAGTCAGTAAGTTTCATAATACGCAAATAGTTGTAATGACAGATTTATTATATTTGATGCCTTGTCTTTTCAATATGAAATTGGACAGAGTCAAGACGGAATCAGAGAAAAGCAGAGAAAGTGTGCTCTGATGTTGATTATCTTCGCTTGTCTCGCTCAGAAGAATAGTTGAGTTGTTCTTGCAATTACAGTTAAGAATGAAACACTTGAAATTATTTAAAAAATATTTAATAATAAATTAAATATTTTAATGTTTAAAACGTTCTAAAAACTCCCGGAAATTTTCAAAATTTCCTTCCCAAAAAACCCGGTTTATTCCCGGGAATAAACCCGGTTTTTTCCAGCCTTTGCAACTCTACGCAGGACACGTTGTGCTGTGGGGAGTATTTTCTTAAAAAAGGTGTAGGTCCGTTATTTAAAATCTACGGCAAGATGAATGATGCAATGCATAAGGATATCTTGTAAGATTATTTGCTGCTTTATTAGAGGAAAAATTCTGGTCTCAACTATTTATTTTAACATGATAACGATTTAAAGATTGTTTTCAATCTTTGACAAGCAATGACTTTCGCCCAAACAATTTCGCTTTTGAAATGGCCAGCCCAATCGACCGACATGAATCCAATAGATAATCATTGGAAAGAAATTGTCTAACGTGTGTAGAGCTATAAATATTTCAACTCAGCCGAAATTTCCTAAAAATTGCAAGGAAAATGGAAAAAACCTATCATAGGCGATCTTTAACCGGCGATTGTATGAATGTCACGTTACCATGCCGCAGTACTTATTAAAGGTATTCTGATAAAATATTAATTGTAAATGTTGTTGATCACTGTAATTTTCTATTACAATGCCATTGCGAAAGTGGTCGGAAACTTTTGAGAACATGCGTTTTCCTCTGTGCTTAATTTTGTCAATTAAATTTATTGATATTTATATGTTATTACATAAATAAGTATCTAGCTATTATGTCAATAAAATGTATAAGTATCACTTTGAAATTCCTCTTCATATGGGTATACTTACAAATTTACTGAAAAAATTTTGCTGGCCGGAAACTTTCAACCGCCACTATATATAAATTGGCAAAATATCTATAATATATAAAAGGATTCCAATAATATACATAAAAAACGAAGGTCTGAATTTTCTTACAAATGATAAAAAATATAAATTAAATTAAAAATACAGTTTATATTATACTTGCAGTAATATAATATTTTTCTTGCCGCACTGCTTGATAAAATGACATGATAAATTTTTTCTGTCACATGTAATTTGACTCATTCCATTGCCTTAAAAAAATTAAAATTGCATTCAATAAATACACAAAATATATCAAATCAAATAAGCCAAAATCATTTTCTTCAAAGGAAGAATTCAATAAATTCATTATATTCATTCATAAGATTTTTGGTGCAAAAATGATGCATCTCTGAAAAGAATTGTCTAAAGTTTTCTTTTTTATTTTCAATAAAGCTATTTGCCATCTGGGATTGCACTTAATATAAAATCTTTAGTAAAAATCTGTGAATCTGAAATAGTTACGATTTATAAGTGAATAAATATATCTTTAAACATATATGTTTCCTTTATTATGACTTTGTTAAACATACATTTCTCTAATATTAAGATGAAATCTTTGCATTGCAATAGATTGCCATTTATAAGTTAGGTAAAAGTTTTTCTTATAATTTTCTATCAATTTTTATTATATAAATTGAAAAAAAAATCTGTATTAATCTTTATTTTAATAAACGTTCATGGCGCTTGCAAAAACGTGACTTCAGTATTATATCGCTTGATTTGTTTATGTGATATTAGAAACTTGCATTAAATTCTTTGAGTCTCAGATTTTTGTTACGCAAACGAAACAAATGATGCAGTAGTAAATAATTATGTTCTAGAAGCTTCTCATTTAAATAGCATTTCTTTATTCTAAGCTTTATCTAAAACGGTTCTATGTAATAATTTTGCTTTTCATTTGAATAGATTAATCTGGAATAGAAATTACTTTTCATTATATACATAAAATAATCTTTAGTTACTAATACTTAACCTCACAGTTATGCTGTTTGCAGATATTGTTTTCTGTTATAATATTCTGAAGCTTTATTGTTGTAACCTTGCCAATTTATTGGAAAATTAAACATTATAGTAAGGATTTTTTAGGAATTTTGATGGTGTAAAAGGTATATTTTCTTAACAAATTAAACTTTGAAAATAAAATAAATATTGTTAAAAATAGAATATTTTTACATATTTTTTAATAACAGTTCGAAATACAAGATTTTTCGATCTGTTACTTTAAATTAATAACATGTATCTAATTTAGATTTCTATAAACCTTGTAAGAGTCTACAAAGAATATTTTCAAATATAACTTTCATTATTTAAGGGGACACCTTTAATTGAGCAAAATCGTCTATAGAAAAATCGTCGCAAAAAAGTTCTCTTTCTGTGATATAATAATACGAAAATATTTTTTTCTTTTTTAAAATATCATTTATGAAGGCTTTAAGAAGTAAATAATAAAAGTAAGTGCATTTATATGCTTTAAATATGTTTTTCTCAAAAGAAAATTTTCAGCTTTTTTAGATTTTTCAATTGCTTCTTGTGACGTAATTGGGGATCAACATTTATGAAATTGATAAGGAGGTATCCTGATAATATTTAGATAGAAATTCTGTAAGCTTTTTAAAATTAATCTCCATTAAGATAGTCAAATTTGATTGTTTTACTCATTAAAAGGCAGAATCTTGATGAAAATCGATGTGGAATTTAGAAAAAAATCTATAAAATAATAATTATTCAAAAGATTACAAAAACCTTACGCAAATTTGTTTATAATAGAGTTTTAAGTGATAAAAATGCAAAAGCAAGAAAATATCTCAAAATTAAAACGCGAGGAAAATTTTAAAATTTCGTTAAAAAAAATTAATTTCTTTTCATTTAAAAATTTTATTAAGATTGTGGTTTTATATGCTTCTGCTGAAACGTATATATGCACAAAATTTCATATTGCTAAAAAGAAAAAAAAATCAGTAACATCCACCATTAACTTAAGAGTAAAAAAAAGTTAATAATAGAAAACAATATACACTGCTCAAAACAATTAAAGGATATTTGAAGTTTTATATAAAATAAAGATATAAACAAATTTTTTTGCCGAAAATAGAAGAAGAGAATCACAAATGCAAATTTTTCTGGTTTTCAAACTGTAGAGTATGCAAATTTTGAGTTCGACGTCAAAAACGTCGCTTCAGCGGCAGCGAATGAAATTTGACTTTCAACTGGATAAAAGAGAAATGAAGACAAGGATGATCGGCATTCAGTGATTCCTTTGTTTCGATGAGTACGATGTCTCAGCGAAGTCATTTGACAGATTCAGAACCTTGGAGAATTGTTGGTAGGTTAGAAGGGGACCAAACTCAAGCGGAAGTAGCGCAAGCCATTGGAGTGTCACAAAGTGTCATTTCCAGGATTTGGAACCTTTTTTTGGAGAGTGGATGTGCAGGCCGAAGACCAGGGCAAGGTCGTAGACTGGCAACAACGCCCAATGAAGATCGGTATTTAGCGTTAACAGCTCGGAGACACAGAAAAATGAACGCTACTTTTCTCCAACAACACCTTCGCTCGGCTACAGGCACCACGATTAGAACTCAGACTGTCTGAAACCGGCTCCATGCTGTAGGTCTGTATGCTCGCCGACCGATGGTATGTGTTAGATTAACATCAAGGCATCGTCGCGACCGCAGGGAGTGGGCAACCGAGCATGTCAACTGGAGGAGAAATGAATGGAGCAATATTCTGTTTTCTGACGAGTCCCGTTTTTCTGTGCATCCGGATAATAGGCGTATTTTCATCTGGAGGGACCGTGGCAGTAGGAATAATCCTGCGTTCGTGCACGAAAGTGTCAGATTTGGCGGTGGAGGAGTGTTGGTGTATGTTGGCATCTCCATTGACGGGCGCACTGACCTCTACATCATTCGAGATGGAGCTTTGATTGGTCGCCGATATAGGGATGAGATCCTCAGACCTATTGTAGTCCCTTACGCTGCAGCAATCGGAGATAACTTCATTTTAATGGACGATAACTGCAGGCCACATCGTGCAAACCTGGTGGAGGATTTCCTTTTCGAGGAAGGAATCGTTCGAATGGAATGGCCAGCGTTTTCCCCAGACATAAATCCAATCGAGCACGTTTGGGACGCTCTAGGAAGACGAGTTTCTGGCCGCCAACAACCCCCACAAACTCTCCAAAAACTGGAAAGAGTTCTTCTGGAAGAGTGGGGCAGAATACCCCAACTCGTCATTAATAGCCTCATTGAGTCCATGCCTCAAAGGTGTTCAACGTTGCTGGCCGCCCGTGGAAACCATACCCCCTACTGAAAATGATTTTCTTTGAAGAAAACACCTTTTCTTATTCTTTTTTTCTCATATGCACAAATTGTGTTTTTTTTCCTTTTGTACTCAAATGCGCAATAAAATGCATTTTTTCTGCCAAACATGTGTAATTTATTCTCATATAACCTATTATGTCTGTCGACCATGTATCAATCAGCTAAAAAGTTTCCCAGATACAAAATCCACTTAAAACTGCAATATCCTTTAATTGTTTTGAGCAGTGTGTATACACTGTAAAAAGGAATCTGCAAAATACGAAATTTTTACCTAATATTTACAAAGAAAGTGGAATTCCTAGAACTTCTTAAGTACACAATTTAACCCGCGAGAACTCGCGCATGAGATTTTCTTTCTCAATCGTACCCTTTTTAAGATTATTTTTAAGACTATTTTTATTTTAATAAAATTTCAAAATGTGATTTGGATTACTTTCCTCTTTTTTGAATAAAAGTACTAAGCTAAACAAAAAATTTTATATTAAGTGACTGTACAGTAAAAGAAAAGAATTGGGCATCGTGAGAGAAATTCTCATAGCAAGTTCTCCCGGGTTAAAATCTGCGTCACTCCACCGATTTTATAGATAACGATTACTTGTCGATATTATGGAGCAATCTCATTGGTCAGAATAGAGAAATTCCATAAAAGTAGTGGAGTGACTGTGCAACAAAAGTTTTAGATTTTTAGCAGTATAATGACAACAACAAACATTTGTGTAGTAGATACAGGTTTGCAACCTAAATCTATATATCTGTAATGTTACAACAGCTATTTTTAGAAAACTGAGATGCTTAGATTTGTTTATATTACTGCAATTCTCATTAGAGATAATAGTTTAAAAATATAATAAGGGTACTATAATTTTACAAGATTATTTTGTAAAGTTTCAGATTTCTTTTTTTTGCATGCATTGCAGATTAAAATTTAGTAAGCATACAGATTTTTTAAACACTACATCTGTAGCATTGCAATTTTATATATAAATTAAAATATAATTACAAACAAATAAAATATTTTTAATTAATACAATGTTTTACAGCAATTGAATTCTAGAGTCTTGAAATATGAGTGTCCGAAATTTCAGGTGATTCCGCCAGCAATGCGGATTTTTTTTTGCAACTAGTAAAAATGAATTTAATTTGGAAAGATTTAAATGAAAATTCCAGATGTACTTCTGAGAATGATATATTATTTGATATCCTAAGATACAATCTTCAGAAATATCGCAATACTATCTAAAATTTGTTGTTGCGTATTACAAATTTCATTGTATGTTTTCTATAGCAATACGACCCCTTAAGCCACTGCTTTCAATATACTGAAGGCCAGAGCACTTTGAGTATGATGTCATCTCTAACTGATCTCTCTCTCTGATTGATTTCTCAATAGTGTTGGAATATACACCGGGTAATACTTAATAACAATTTTCTTTATTTTATTTGTGGTCTTTCTATCATGTTATAAACAAACAATAATTATTTAAACTTAGTGGTCAGAATTTGGAATTATTAAATAAAAATCAACTAGATGTGTTTTGGTCATACCCCCAAGCAAAATCGGAAAGAGTGGGATCCGAAAGGCAGAAAACACACTTTAGTTGGCTACTTAAATAACGTTGATGTTTATAGTGTATTGTTGAAAGGTACAAGAATAATCGAACAAACAAAAGAAGTACTAATATTTTCTGAATCTATATCAACATCGACTGTTTTTGCAATCGAGCCGGAACAGCTTAGAATAGATGAAAGTCCTAGTCCTGGCGGTTATGGAAAAGATTTTGATGCGGACGAAACTTCTCAAAATGCGCAGCATGATCAAAATCTAAGGACAGGACACTGTTAAAGGCATCTGAACGTCTTGTTAAAAGCTGTATTGCAGAAGAGTTTGGACCAGAGCACTACTACCAAGCTTTAAAATCGGAAAAGGCAAATGAATGGCAAGCTGCAATCGATAAGGAAATTATATCGTTATTAGAAAACAATACTTCTTATTTGACAGACCTACAAGAAGGAAGACGAGCCATTAAAAACAGATGGGTATATAAGTTGAAGCGTCATGCTAAAGGTGAAATTCATCGGTTTAAAGCTAGGCTTGTAGTTAAAGGATTTTCTCAATTAAACGATATAGATTATTCAGAAACCTTCAGCCCAGTTGCTTGTTTTGAAACTATTACAGCTTTAATAAGTATTGAAGAAAATGAAAATTTAGACCTGGCATACTTTGATGTTAAAACTGCATTGTATGGGATGTTAGAAAAAGAAAACTACATGAAACAGCCCAACGAATACGATGACAACTCAGGCTGTGTGTGTTGACTAGTTAAAAGCCTCTACGGATTGAAAAGTCAACAAGGTGTTGGAACAAGCGATTTAAAGAGTTCCTGGAAAAGTATCGTCATACCGAGAGTGATCCATGTTTGTTTTGCAGTAACGAGAAACAACAGAAGTTGTTATTAGCATTACATGTAGATGATGGACTTGTTACCACAACTTCTCAGATCAAGAATCGTTTCCTTAAAGATTTGCAGCGTGAGTTCAATGTAACATATAAAGATGCCGAATATTATCTTGGTGTAGAGATAAAAAAGCTGACACGTAAAATATTGCTATTAGTCAGCAAAATCATTCTAATAAAGTTTTGGAAAAATTCAACATCAAAGATGGTAATCCAGTTTCTACTTCCATAGAAAAGGATAATCTTTCAGTTGAAGATAATGTAGAGATTGATTTTGAAAAAGACTCTTACATACAATCTGTAGGCAGTTTAATGTACATGGCAGTTGCTAGCCGTCCAGGTATTGCCTTTTCTGTGTCATATTGTTCCCAGTTATTGGATAAATCAAAATAAAAACATTGGTCAATGGTAAAAAATTACAAAAGTACACGAAGGGAACATTTATTTATGCATTAGCGTTTAAGTTGTTTTTTAACCTGGTATCTTAGAAGCATATAGTGATGCAGATTATGTCAACGACACAAAAACCAGAAAATTAGTTTTCGGTATTGCGTTTAAATACAGTGGAGGAGCCATTCACTAGGCAAATCAACGACAGCAGCGTGTGTCATTAAGCTCGATAAAAGCAGAATATATAGTTGCAAGGAAGTCAACCAAATAAATTGTTTGGCTGAAAGATCTCTTTGATGACATTGTCCCATCAACTCCTGTTCTGTAAGTTGATAATGTGAGTGCAGTTCGTTTGGCTAAAAATCATGAGTTCCAACAGCGAACTAAACATACAGATATTAGATGCAATTTTGTTCGAGAAAAGTGTTTAATTTGTTAAATCAGTGTCTAGCATATTGATGGTAACTACCAAAATGAGGATACTTTTACAAAAGCCTTACCTAGAAGACGTTTCGAAATGTTAAGGACTCTCTTGGGTATGGTAAGAATGCCATAATTGCAAGTTCAAGGGGAGGTGCTGACTTGAATTATTAGAATGTTTTCCTTTATTTTTTAATTCTTACTCATACTCCTTATATTTAACATGCTTTTTTATATGTAGTTTTCTTCTATTAACTTTTTATGGCAATTGCTGGTTTGTAAATATTTCAGCTTGTTCCTTAACGGAAGCCTGTTAGCTTTCTTTTTCAAAATTAATGTTATCTTCGTAATGTTTATTTCATATTTTATATCTGAATTAAGTTAACTAATTCTTGTTTACAGCATAGTCTGCTAAAAATTTTCAAGTTAATAATATCCAGATTTGAATGTATTTAAAACTTCGTTATAAAAAGAACGCACCTCATTTTCTACGTTTGTCATGCAGTTCCCGACTTTTTAGCAATTAAAACCCTATGAAAGTACATAAAGAAATGGATGCTTTTATAAAAAAATATCTTCATAAATTAATTGTTTAAAATATAAACCAAATATTAGAGATGTTTTTAATTGGCGTATAAAAGCACGTAGAGTATCGTAAGATCGTTTCAGTAATTTTTACTAAACTTTAAAAATCTTTTAAATTTATTAATTAAAAATAATTTTTCTAATAGCACAAACTTCACTTTGCGAAAAGCAATAAAAATGTTTACAGTTTCTTTGAAAATATTATGAAAATTATTGCTTATGGTATAAAGCAATTCAATTTGAATATCTAATTTGATACGCCTTAAAATAATTGTAAAATATAATAATACATGTAAAAAACAGTGCTCGCGTGGATAAAGAGATATATTGCATAAATATATGTCTATATTTTCTATTTGGGAACTGGTTTGTAGAATGATAAAAGGGTTTTTAGCTCACAGGTTATCATAGCCTGAGAGCTTATGTGCCCGCCCGTTCTGTATGTACGTTCGTACGTAACGCGATAACTCATGATAAAAATATCCGATCCACTTGAAATTTTGTATATAGGTATATCCTGACAATGTGCTTCCCTGATTAGTTTTTGGAGTTTATTTGATATGTATAAGAGGGGGAACGGGGAGCTCATGCCCCTCCCCTTAATAGAAATAAGTGGGTTTTTCATACAGAATTAAGTTTTCGTACAAAATTTAGATATAGGATCATTCTGATGAGACGATTCCGTGACTGTTATTAGGTGTTCATTGAATAAGTATAAACAGGGGTAACGGGGGTTTTAATGCCCCTCCCCTTAATTTATATAAATGGGTTTTTCAAGCAGAATAGTCAGATTTCGTTCAAATCTCTGAATAGTTTTGGAAGTTTAATGGTTAAGTATAAAAGAGGGGGATAACTCCTCTTAAATTATACAAATGCTAAATAAGTTTTTATTAAGAATTATCCGATTTGCTCTGAATTTCGGATATAGATTTTTTATATGACAAAGCATGTCCTTGATAGTTTAGGAGGTTCAATGATTAAGTATAAAAAAGGGGAAAGGGGAGAGCTGTTTCCCCTTCTTAATTTAATTTTCGAACGGAATTAACCCTTGAAAATATAAGGCTGTAATGTGCAATTAGTGTGCGTAGCCTGTGAGCTCAATGCCATCAGTTTAACTGGGCAGTATTCTTTTTATTAATTAAAATAACCAAAACTCAACACTATCCCATTATCCTTTTCGTAAAAAAAGAAAATTTTTAAACATTTAATGGGTCCTAAAAGTCACTTGATTATTTTTTCTTAATAAAATATTGTAGTTTTCAGCACTATTAATTTAAAACAATAATGCGTTCCACTGTTGTTAATAAAAAGAATTAAAAAATGAAACATGTTAATGCATTAAATAAATAACATTAATACTCATTATGAGACGCTAAATGAAAGTACTAAGTAAAAATTGAGTAATTTACATAATTGATTTATCATGCATAATTTTTTGTGCTTATTATTTCTATTTATTTTCTACTGATTTTTTTTTTTAACAAAAGCTTTTAATACTACACGATTAATTTTTGGGGGGATAGCATGATAGAATAAAGCTGTTTAAAAAATTTTAGAAAAACATTTTTTCTTTTGTTTAGACGGGAAAATGCGATATATTTTTTTATAATATTCGATGAATAATATATTTCTCCTTTTTTTAGTCAAATGTGATGCAATATTTTTTGTTAGCCTTTGTATTATTTATATTAATTAGTTACATTTTCATATTATTTAATCAATCTTCTTACATGTAATTGATGTGACTTATTCCGTTACGAAAATGCCTGAACTATCAAATACTAAATAAAGTTATTTGACAAGGGATTTTCAGTTATTGGACTTTCATTCATCTGTATTTCATTAAATATTAAAAAAATTACCCTGGAGAAAGAGGAATAAAAAGAATATTGCCCAGTTAAACTGATGCCATTGAGCTCACAGGTTATGCATACTGATTGTACATTACAGCCTTATATTTTCAAGGGTTAATTCCGTGCAAAAAAAATAATAATAAGGGGAAACAGCTCTCCCACTTTTTTATGCTTGATCATTGAACCTCCTAAACTATCAAGGACATGCTTTATCATATAAAAAATCTATATCCAAAATTCAGAGTAAATCGAATAATTCTTAATAAAAACCTATTTAGCATTTATATAATTTAAGAAGAGTTATCCCCCTCTTTTATACTTAACCATTAAACTTCCAAAACTATTCAGAGATTTGAACCAAATCTGACAATTCTGCTTGAAAAACCCATTTATATAAATTAAGAGGAGGGGCATTAGAGCCCCCGTTCCCCCTGTTTATATTTATTCAATGAACATCTAATAACAGTCACGGAATCGCCCCATCAGAATGATCCTATATCGAAATTTTGAACGCAAACATAATTCTGCATGAAAAGCCTATTTATATCAATTAAGAGGAGGGGCATGAGCCCCCCGTTCCCTCTTTTATACACATCGAATGAACTCCAAAAACTAATCAGGGAAGCGTCTTATCAGGATATACCAATGTACAAAATTTCAAGTGGATCGGATATTTTTATAATGAGTTATCACGTTACGTACGAACATACATACAGAACGGGCGGGCACTTAAGCTCTCAGGCTATGATAGTCTGTGAGCTAAAAAGAATGAAATCATATTTTCGTATATTGAATGAATGTCATTTTTTAGTGTTGATTGTTGTTTTATTATACGAGAGTAATCTTCAATTGTTTTAAGATGAGATTACTTTACTGAAATATTTATATTCAACCCTTAGCAAAAAATGGCATAGGATTTTTTTATGGAAACACATGGTTTTATATGGAAAATCATAAAAAAAATTATGCCATTATATGTAAACATATTGCATTCATATGGTAAACATTCATCGCTCTATGGTGTTGCAGAGCAATGTCTATGGTAAAGTTATAGGATAATGATATATACCATACATTTTATGGTATCCAGAGAAATGTGTATGGTAAAGTTATAGGATAATGATATACACCATACATGATATGGTATTCCATAACCAGGTGTATAGTAAAACTATAGGGAAATGAAATTTACCATACATTCAAGGGTGTTCCATAGCGTGATGTATAGTAAAATAATATATAATTGTTTGCACCATAAATTGTATAGTATTTCAAAGCATGGTGTATGGTAAAATCTTAATGCCTTTTGAAAGTTTATAATATATTAGATTTTGTGTAACTATAATATAAAATTACTCGGTTGTGGTCATCTCAAAACTTTCTACTGTCTTTATATATGTCTTATGCACTTCTAAAAAATAGAATCATAGCAATGCCACTGGTTTGATAGTTTAAACCAAAATCTATTTAGGAACAACTTATGTTAACTTATAACCAGTCTAATGAAAATCCCTTGATCTCAAATTAATATAACATAAAATAACATATTATTTTATTCTTATATAATTCATATATATGAGTGTGTAAATGCGTTAAAAATAAAAAAAATCTTGTATAAAAAAAAATTATTCAATAAAAATATATAATTGACATATTTCCTATAAAATTCTAACAGCGATTAAAGGAGTCAGGGACACACATAAAAAATACTGCATTAAAAATTTATCTGATTTTTTATGCTTATAATGACATTTTTTTTAAATTATATTTAGAAAAGAAAATATTATGTTTGTTTTTTTTTTTCGTTTTCAGCATCTAGCTTTTAAGCATTGATTGTCATGGATAAGACTTCTTGTATGCGTTTTTCTTCATTATGGGTTTTCACAATTTCTCACATTTAAATTGTTATAACTCAAGAACCGTTAAACATAAATGCTTTAAAATTAGAACATGCCTTTTTTTAATTGCTTTACTTTAATTTTGATTCAGCAAATTTGAAAAAAAAATTTATTTTTGAAAGTATTATTTATTTTCAAACTTTTACTTTAAATAAATTTTTTATTAATATTTTTAAAAAGGCTGAATCAAAATTAAAATGTAGGTGTTTCTGTTTATTTAATTGCTAAAAAACTAAAATTCTACAATTATTACATTGAGTTACAATGATTTTGAATTTCCCTCCCCTTTTTTAAATAAATTTTAAATTAAAAAAAAAGAGAAGTTTTATCATGTGATTTTGTTTTAAAATGGTATGTTTAATATCACAAAAAATTGCGAAATTTTGACTCAATAAAAGATTTTTTAATGTGTCCCGGACTCCCTCAAAATAAACAAATTGTCAAAAATAGCCTATAATTATTTAAAGAAAATCTTTTTTAATTTATTTTAAAACGGACCAACAAATATTTGAATCACCAAAAGAATTTTTGAAATATCTTTTTAAAATATTAACAACAAAATATTAATACATATATATTAATATAATATATTATAATATGTTAATTGAATATTAATAAACTTAAAAGTACAAAAAAAAAAAGTTTCACAATTAACTCACATTATTTGATAATTTAAAAGTCATTTTATATGGAACAACAAGGATTTTTATTTTATTTTAAAGTTAAAAATTATTAAAAAGATTAAACATTATTTTACGATCTATAAAAATATCAAAAAATCTACCGATATTTTTATCGACCTCAAATTATGATAATATATGAAATAATAGTGTTATTATTTTGTTCTTATGTATTTCATATATGTGAGCAGAGTCTAGGCGTTATAAATAAAAAATCCTATGGGAGAAATAAAATGATTTAACAAAAATATATATTTGATGACATATTTCCTATAAAATTCTAACAGCGATTAAAGAAGTTTGTAATTACAAACTTCTGTAAATACAAACACATTCTTAAAAAAACTGCATTAAAAATTTCTTTATTTTTTCTTATGCTTATAATGATGTTTAAATCCTGTTTTCTATTATAATTCGAAGAGACAATAGTAGTATTTTTTAGTTTTGGTTTTTATATTCATTTATATTCAGTTTATATGCAACAACAAAGTTTTTATTTTATTTTATTTAAACGTTAATAATTATTGAAAAAATTAAAAATCATTTTACAATGTATAAAAATATTGAATATATCTATTAATCTTTTTGGTATTAAAATTTAAAAGAAAGATTCAAAATTTCCGTAAAAATTATCTAAAAAATAGTAATATATTTTTTTTTACTTTAAAATTAAAAAAGCTCGTAAGTAAGGAATTAATATAATACATTAATATAATCATTAAAAATATATTATATACTAAGTTATCAAATGATTTCTTATTCTTATTAAATATTATTTCTTATCGACTTTCTATTTTTTTTAAAATTAATTTCAATAAACAGAAAATAGTTTTTCCTTTAATTAATTGGATTTTATAACTAAATAATATTTGCTAAGATATTTACTCCATTCATTAAAATAATAAATACATGTCTATAAAACAATTTATATAAAAAACCCCTTTAAAACTACCTTCTTTTATCAACTATTAACTTAGAACGACAAATAATGATGATTTACCGAAACGCTTTATTCATATAACGTTATTTAAGCACAGCTCGTCACCCCGCAAGGCCGAATGGTTAGGACGCTCGCCTCCCATCCCTACCGTCCGTGGATCAAATCCCACTGCTTCCCAAGGTCGAAGTGCATTAGTAAGCTTAGTTCCCCGTATTCCTAAAAGATGGCGCCACCAAAGTTGATATCGTTATTATTTTTTAATATATAGTACCATAAAGAATTACCATACACTTAACGTTTATATATGGTTTTTCATAAGAATTATCATACACTTAACGATTATATGGTTTTCCATAGAATCACTTTTACCATAGGCAAAAATCCATATGATTGCACTTATGGTGTTTTTTTTTTATGGTAATTCTATGCTTTTTTTGCTAAGGGAATACACTGGAATGTATAAATCCGTAGTAAAACTTGATTTTGTAATTTTTCTATTAATTTGATTTTTTTGTCTGTTTCACTTAAAACTTGAACTGTTTGATTAGGATTGGTATTTATGTTTCAGTATTTAGAATGCACCATTTTTACTTACCCATCATATATATTATAGGTTAAATCTTGCAATCGTTTTTAAATGCGAAATTTTTTCCACCGATTTATACGTTTTACATAGTTGTAATTCCGAAAAACGTATTTTTAGAAAAAAAATGTGCCGTCTGTCCGTTTGTCTGTCTGACTGTCCGTGTGTCTATAACGCTCTATCTCTCAAACAAATTGAGATAGAGGCTTGAAATTTTGTATGTACTTAGTATGTAATAATGCGATAAAGCCAATTTTATATCAACAGACTGATTATCCAAATTATTTTTTTTCGAACTCTCGAAAAAATCGTTCTGATAAAAGGCATATAAAAAAATTTCACATTTTTATTTTACGAAGTGGACGTAGAAGGCAATAGAAAACACAAATTTTGCGTTAAAACGAAGTTTATCGTATTATTAGTTGCCGAGATATTTGTAATCCTGTTTTCCGAATTCTTCGATTTTTCATGACCCCGCATTTCATTCAAATATCAATACAAAGATATATTTTAATTGAAAATGAGACGCTTAATCCGATGCAATAAGCTGTTAGTTGATATGGTTATTAATTTTTCAGTTCTAAGGATGTTTCTTTTACGCAATTCTTTATTACTTGAGTAGTTTGGCGTTTTATATAATTTGTCGATATTGATTCATCAGCAATTTATTAATAGAGCATTACTATATATATTAAAGATATTTAAATATGAGTTTAAATTTTGTTTTGAAATTGTAGTGCATTTTATAAATAGTTTACACACGTTTTAATTTCATACATTACAGTATGCATATCCATGATGGGTAAGTATTACGTTGGCCCCCAACGACTAGTTTTAATTCTAACATGCATCAGTTTCTCGAAACGGAAATCTTTAACACACACGTTCACAACATTTGCAAGAGAAATATACATGAAAATATACAGTGGCGGTCAAAAGTTTTCGGCCAGCAAAAGTTTTTCAGTTAATTTGTAAATATACCCATATGAAGAGGAATCTCAAAGAGATACTTATACATTTATTGACGTATTAGTTAGGAACTTACTTACAGAAGAACGTGTAAATATCAATAAATTTACTTGACAAAATTAAGTATAAAAGAAAACGCATGTTCTCAAAAGTTTCCGGCCACTTATCATTCTTTAGATTTTTACTATCCGTAAAGTGTTTTTTGGTTGTGTTTATGAAAGAAACAACGTGTATAGCATAGTTTTAAGTCAAATTTGAAAAGTTCAACAATTATTATTCATAAAAGAGCGATTAGTTTGTTGTTAAAAGGCCAATCTTCTCGAGATATTGCGGCTAAGTTATCGATCGGTAAAATCGACTGTAAACGATATTTAAAAATTATATGAAGATGTCCATGGCTTTCAGGACTTTCAGAGGTCTGGGAGAACCGGAAAATTACTATTCCTGTGGACAGAATTATCAGGAGAAAAACCATTGATAATCCGCATGAAAATTCCGTTGCAGTATACTGCGATTTACGGAATGAAAACAATGCTGAAATAAGTTAGTCTACCGTGTTATGATGCTGACGTGATACAGAACTTTATGGAAGAATCGGTGTTAAAAATTTTTCAGAGGTAAAAAAAAATACCGACGTACCCTACTGGCTTTTTCCAAGGAACACAAAGTCTGGTCAAGTGAAAACTGAACAAAAGTTCTATTTTTTCCATTAATCAAATTTGAAATTTTTTTGGTAGGGATGGCAAACACTACATACGATGACCTAACAACAAAAGGTATGATTCGACCTATGTTATTCCAAAAATGAAGCATGGCGGAGGACACATTATGGCGTGGGGAGTATTTTCTTAAAAAAGCGTCGGTCCGTTATTTGAAATCCACAGCCATATGAATGATACAATGTATAAGGATATCTTGCAGGACCATTTTTTGCCTTATTAGATAAAAAAATTTGTTCGCAACTATTTTTCGTAACATGATAACGGCATAAATAATGTATGCAAGCCTCGATAAGCAATAGCTTTCGCACAAAAAAAATTCGTTTTTGAAATGGTCAGCGCAAACGCCCAACATGAATCCAATAGAAAATCTTTGGAAAGAAGTTGGCAAAAGTCTGCCGAACTATGCATATTCCACCTCAGTAGAAATTCGCCAAAATTGCAAGAAATGTGGAAAAAAATGTACCATAGACGATCTTTAACCGTTGATTGTATGAATGTCACGTTGCTGCGCCGCAGTACTTATTATTAAAGCTAATAAAATAGTAATACGATAAAATAATACTTGTAAATGTTGTTGATCACTGTAATTTTCTATTACAATACCACTTTTTTACGAACTTGTGAAAGTGGCCGGAAACTTTTGAGAACATGCGTTTTCTTTTATACTTAATTTTGTCAATTAAATTTATTGATATTTACACGTTCTTCTATAAATAAGATCCTAACTAATATGTCAATAAAATGTATAAGTATCGTTTTGAGATTCCTCTTCATATGGGTATATTTACAAGTTAACTGAAAAAATTTTGCTGGCCGGAAACTTTTGACCGCCACAGTATATTGTAAAAATACTGATGCGATTGTAACATAAAACTTTTTGTCTGTAGTAGTTGTGGAATCAGAAATTGCCGAATAGGTGGCCAAAATTAAATGCAATTTTACTGATCAATTTACAGTACACATTCATGAAGTCCATCGATATCCGCTAATTTGAAATGCATCAATGTATCATGTTTAAGATTTCCTTAAAATCTATTTATTTTTGTAAAATTTATGATGAAATATAAGGTCATTCCTTGGAAACCTACTTTACATTTAGAACAATTTACTCCTGAAATTTTAGTAATATAGCAGTAAAAATATTTAAATGCAAAATTAGCATTAATTGTAAATAAAACCTATCTAAGGATCAATTTGAATGTAAATTACCTAAAGAAAGATTAAGAAAATTACACTTTATATGATAATTTACATTCCTTTTCCAAGAATGGCAGTTACGATAATAAAGAAAATAACCAAAGTATAAGAAATAACGTAATTTTCATCTAAACTGGGCTTTGAATAATTTTAATTAGCAAACCATATCAAATGTACACTTTGAATATTTTTTGTACGTGTTATATCATTAACATTACTGAAAATAATTCAAAATAATACGTAACTTACTATGGAATAACCCTATAGAGATCGGCATTGAGTGCGATATGCTGTATATATTATTAAAAATATGGATTACAACCCTGTTTTATTTATTGCAAATGGAGCAAAATGCATGTCTTGAAAAACAAATATGCATTGAAAAATGTATGGAAAATATGCGTATTGAAATGTATTACACTGTATTGCAAGCTCAGAGATGTTTCGACTGTCATTGTTTTGAACACATCATTGTCCGTCTATAATACACTGCAAAAAATCTGTTAAATTTACGCAAAAATGATGGCAGCAATGTTGCCAGCAGCTTTTGCCGTAAAAATTGCAGTAAAATTCATGCGAATAATTTTATTACATCTAACTTTACTGCTATTTGTACGGCAAAAACTGCAGGCAGCATTGCTGCCAGCAGTTTTTGCTTCTTACCGGGTGTCCCAAAAATGACTAATGGATTTTAAAATTCAATAACTTGCAAACGGTGACAGCTATTTAACCTCTACGGGGGGGCTCGAACAGCATATGTCCGAGAATACATGGGACTCTGGACAGATGCTGTCCGAGCCCCTCTGTAAAGGTTAAACAATTTTTGCAGAACGGCTATGTATAATGTAAGGAGTTGTTTTACCGTAACTTTTTATTTTAGTTCTCATCTCAAACAATAGGTGGCGCTGACGGCGATTGAAGGCCAGGTGATCAGTGCTGAGTGAAGCGTCGACCTTGCCTTCAATCGCCGTCAGCGCCACCTATTGTTTCAGATGCGAACTAAAAAAAATACGGTAAAAAACTCCTGACATTATATATAACCCTCCTGCAAAAAAATTTTAAATAGCTGTCACCGTTTGCAAGTTATTGAATTTTAAAATCCATCAGTCATTTTTCTGACACCCGGTATTTAACAGATTTATCTTACAGTGTAGACCGTAAATGACGGACAAATCATCACCTCATAGCACTGATGGCTAAAATTTTTGAATTAGACTGAACTCGATTATTATATTAATATGAAACTGATCTGTCAAAACTTATATTTGTGGCAACAACCTCCATATCCGATATTGATGGATGACTGGTCAATATATTATTGCGTTATCTTGGTCGCACTTCTTCATGTTCGCGTACAAATAAAACACAATGCTAAAGCCACCTTTCATTTACTAAAATCGAAATAGCAGATGTTTTCTTCCAAAGTATGACTTGGCGGATCAGTTGCATTTTAAAGTGCGAATGAAGTTTAAACAGATCCTAAAACTTCAGTCAAGAACCCGATGAGTTGAAGATTTGTGCTTCTGCCTCCCAGTCTATAGCCACATTTTATAATATTATATTTTATGTAACGAGAATACTAGTATCAAAATATTTCCTGTAGTGTTTTCTGTAGTCGGGTTTCATTCACAACCGAGTCCCTGATTAAGTTATAGTAACGACAAAGTATATACCGAGTGTCCCAAAAATGACTGATGGATTTTAAAATTCAATAACTTGCAAACGGTGACAGCTACTTAAAAAATTTTTGCAGGAGGGTTATGTATAATGTCAGGAGTTTTTACCGTAATTTTTTATTTTAGTTCGCATCTCAAACAATAGGTGGCGCTGACGGCAATTAAGGCCAGGTGATCAGTGCTTAGTGAAGCGTCTACCTGGCCTTTAATCGCCGTCAGCGCCACCTATTGTTTAAAATTTGAACTAAAATATAAAACACGGTAAAAAAACTCCCGACATTATACATAACCCTCCTGCAAAATTTTTTTAAATAGCTGTCACCGTTTGCAAATTATTGAATTTTAAAATCCATCAGTCATTTTTGGGACACCCGGTATATGTCGATAATTATAAATTTGTTTTATTCTTTTCATTTTGAAAATATGTTGCATTAGCTTCGAAGCACGCTGTAAAACGCAATAATTTTTTTTAAAGAAATAAATAATCTAATAAATAACTCGAATCTCGTTTGTACCAATTATATCTCACTAACATTAGCAAGTTAAATATAAAACTGCAGACGAAATATTTATTAAGATTTATGCATTATAAATCGAAAATAAATTCTTTGAATATCATGGATTTATTCAGAATCGTTTTATTAAACCTTCCGATTGCTTTTTTTTTCTTTTTCCTTTTCTTTACGTTAGTGAGCCATTCAAATGTTGAATGAATGGGAACGTGAATAAGGATTAGAAATACTTTTTGAAAGGAAATGTTATTATAGAAAAGGAAAGTTTTACGTTTGGTGTGTATGGATAAACCGAATATAGTGCGTGAAAAAAAAAAGTTTCTGAAAGTCTTTTATGAAACATTGCATAAGAGTGAAAATTTTGTAAATAATTTTTTGATTTTATTTTAAAGTTTAAAATTTTTGTATTATTTTCAATCTGTTAAATTTTATTTTAGAAATTCATCGATAATATAACATTTATGCGCTACAATGTTACGAGACTAAATAGAAAATAGGTGCTAAGTATATATACAGGGAGAAAGATATGTACATATTAAGACACTTTTAATTAATTTCATATATTAAAGTTCTTTTGATTTGATTTAAATAATATAAATCACTATTTTCTAGATTATAGGCTTGGTAACCTTTAAAGCCTCCAACTAATTCAAAAGTTAGATGTTTAATTTCAGTTTATTTAAATAGTATAATGACAAATATTGCGGTTATGTACGGGGTATATTTGTACAATTGGTACAGTTAAAGTAGTATTCGAACAGATTGGTGTACCACATCTTGGAAGTTTAGAAGGATTTTAAGACGTATTGTGGGGCCTTAAAGCTCAACGCAAATCACTGAAAAAGACTCGGATGATAATGTAAAATCTATGGAAGCGTTCTTTTCAAATATCTCGCTCAAATTTTAATATTTTTACATGATTATTTATTTATTTATTTATTTATTTTTTGCATACGACAGCTAAGAACAATCCACAACTATGCAAAAAAATTGTCAAAATATTAAAATTTGAGCGAGATATTTGAAAAGAACACAAACCATAGACTTTACATTATCATCCGAGTCTTTTTCGGTGACTAGTATGACTCCTTAACGAATATTGGTCAGATTATTCCGTGGCTGAACATCGCACACCACACAGTCACCCATTGAGACTGTAGGAAGAGACTTCTGGATCACGAAATGCAGATTTTCATTATCCCAAATGCGCCAATTTTGCTTATTGACCAATACAAATGAAAATGGACTTCGTCGCTACAACTTGCATGTGCATGCGCATACTGATTCCCATCATGCCCTGCGGTCAACTACGAGGTTTGGACTTTATCGCTCAATACAATTCATTTATAAATTATAACAGTTCAATTTCCTATACTTTAATATTTGTCAATCTGTATAAATAGAAAAACATTGCCAAAGTTATACGTTTCTAGAATGTTTATGACAATCTCCTCTGTAGAGCTCATTATTCCACACAAAAACTAACTTTTTCTTCTTTCCATTGGTTTCGTAGTCAGTGAATTTTTTTGTTAGCCATTTTTTTGTTGTTATTTCTGCTCACATCATTTTTTTTCAAAAATTCTATGTGTCGTACAATCACACTAACACATTTTCAAGAGAAATCTATCACAGAGAATTTTTTACTACATTGCGGTACGTTTAATTATTAATATAGGCTATTCAATAGGCTATTAATAAAGGATTTAGATTCAGCAAAAGTAATATTATAACTGTTTCAAATATTTTAACTTAATTTATACTAATATTCATTTTTATATTTATAGAATCTCATTTAACGCGTTATTATACCGTTCTTTATGCATGTAACTCCACAAATTAATTAAAAACATGCACATTCATCTTTATCTGAAATAAGATTTATGGTGCAGAAAAGAATTAATCTAACTTTCTTATTATCTGGTTTAATTTGTTTACGTGAGATTGGAAATTTGTATCAGTTTCTGAGACGTGAATCGTAGATTTCTTTTGTTGTGTCGAAAGAAGTTAGATCTAGAATAATTAGTTTTGACGTATTTCTAATCTGAAATAGTTTCTTTCTATTACAATTAGAGTATTGCTATGGATTTATTTCATTAATTTATGCAATATTGCTAAAGATTAATCTTTGAGAATTAATTGCAGTTTCCTATAAATATATAACGCAGAATTTAAGAATGCCCCATGAACGTCTACATTGGTTGTTAAATATTTCAGTTTTATATTTGTATGTATATTATCAGTTCTTATTGTTACAGTTTTTGCTGTGTTTTCTATGGTAGAATGTTATTAATATTATCATTGTTTCGTGGATTACGAAGTGAAGGTTAACATAAAACTTTCATTGACTTTGATATGAAACTTTTTCTGGTATTTATCTTTGAAAGTTGGGATGTTTTACATAAAATATTTATAAAATAATAACATTTATAAAATTCTTAGCTTTTCTATCAAACCTAAGTTTCTAACCAATCTTCTTTTTTTTTAGGGAGTTTTTATGAAAAATCGATAAAATTAGCCTTTGTCTTTTTGACATTAACGAAATTGCATGTAAAAAAAATCTTGACAATTTTTGAGATTATGAATCTTTTAATTTAAATCTAATGACAGTTTTTCTCCTGTAGATATTGTTTCATGTATTTTGCTTCTCTCATAATCCCTATAATTTTAAACACTATGTTATATGAATAATATATGTCTAAACCCTAATATAAGACTTGTTAAGGGAATACAGGGCACATTTTAAAATAATTTTTATTTAATGAGTTAAAATTTTGAAATTCTTGTGATGGTTAACAATATCATTTGTAAAAATAATCATGTGATTAATCTTGTCATTTTTATAATTTGAAAAAAAAATTAATTTATTAAAAAGATAGGTAGTTTAAAATCGTTATAACTTAAAATATTATTTGCAGAATTTCAATTTTTTTTTACATTTAAATAACCACAAACCTCTGAATTTTAATTTTGATTAAAAGTAAAAATTTGAAAAAAATGATGTAATTTTTATTAAAAGAATCATATTTTCAAAAGTATTTTTTTTCAAATTTGCCGAATAAAAACTGAAGTAAAACAACGAAAAAAGACAAGTTCCAAGTTTGAAGTACTTGTCTTTAATAGTTCCCGAGTTATAAAAATTTAAATACGAAAAATTGTGAAAACAGAACAAAAGTCTCTTCAGCGTCAATAGGCAACTGCATGGTGTGCATGTGCAATGTTCAGTCACTAAATAATCAGATTGATATTCATTGACTGATTCAAAAAAAATTTATTTATGTAAAACAACGAAAAAAGACAAGTTCCAAGTTTGAAGTACTTATCTTTAACATTTCCCGAGTTATAAAAATTTAAATGCGAAAAATTGTGGAAAAACCCATCATGAAGAAAACGCATTTTTACAAAAAATTATCTCATAAAAATCATTGTTTGAAAATAAACCGAAACAAAAAATTAGTGTTTCCTCTTCTGCTTAAGATAGAGATATGATTTAAACGTCATTTTAAACATTAAAAAAAATTGAAGAAAATTTGAAGATTTTTGTGATGTCCTGGTACCTCTTAATCAAATGAGGTCAAGTATCTAATACTAATTTTCAAAACAGTTTTTATTTCCTTTTAATTTAAATGTTTGTGTAAGTGTTACAAATGCTTTCAATCATTATTCAGTGTTGCTTAAACTAAGCTGTTTTCTGAACAATGCCTTATATGGGGCAGGATGTACTTTTTTTTTAACATTTAACCAGTCAGCACTTGCAGTGGGCCAAAATATACCCCAATCACATATTTCTCACAAAATAAGGATATTTTTTATGTGTTTCGTTCATCTAAAGAAAACCTTTTCGTCTCTGTCCTCTGTCTGTCTGTCATAGAGGTCATACTCAAAACCTGCATACGTCAGAGGTCCTTTGGACTATCTTGTATTCTCATAATGTTTCAAATATATCTTGACTATAAAAACAAAATATATATCTGTATTTTTTACCCAGTTAGGTAACCAAGTTGGGTGCCTAAAATCAGTAATCTTGCAAGCTTTTGCTTCTTGATTCATAGCATAAATTTTCCTCAAATCATACATATATAATTATATTAAATTATTCCTCCATTATCCGTGAATCCCTCGAAATTTTGCTTAACAAAGATACTGTTTGTAATGATGTTATTTCATACTATAATATTCCTACACTCTGGTACAATATCTTTGGTGTTTCCATGAATTCATCGTGACTTTGTTTATACACGCGGACTGTTTTTTTTTTGTTTTGTTTTTTTTGTTTTTATGTTTTCTATTTTCTAATCAATTATCTTCTTTTATATTTCTTGTGATAATGAATGCGTGGGCATTCGAAAGGTCTCAGGTAAAATAAATAAATAATATCTATATTTTTGCAACAACTTTTAAGTAGTTATTCGTATAATTTTATTTAATAACAAGGTGTAAATTTCCGTCAAAGACACTAGTATTAATACAGTGATTTTGACTCATAAGAAATTTCTAAATTAGATAAAACAAACAGAACTTTCAAAAATGATTGGTATTCAGAGCATTTGATTACCCACTCTGATTACAAGGCAGTTATACCCACGGTATCTAGAGTAAAGGATACGGATCACCGTTAGATGCGCAGTAGCATTTTTTTTCCTTTGATGTCATCTGGGTACCAGAAAGCAATCACTCCTTCGCTTGCCATCGTTCTTCTACAATTGGTCAGTATCTTCGAGATTAGTGTACGTTGCTACTTTTAATTCTTTGTGCTTTAATTTTTTACTTGCTAATCAATGCTTTTTGCGCAATAGCCGGTGTTAGTCACCATGATAGACAGCAGAAGGAATCCAGTATTAAATTCTATAGATTTCCAGATATAGATGATTAAAATGGATCAGATTTAAATGGATTATTGTAAAATATCAAATGTATATATAATTTGTAAAATCTGTTGAACATGTGTAAGACGTAAAATTAAATAAATAAATAATAGAAACGCAATATGAACGAAGAAAGAAAAAAATGTGAAGAAAATGTAGACAATTGTACATTAGTGTAGAAGATCAATAAAAATAATACTGTCTTTAAGAAATATATATATCTATATAATAGAAATTCAATAATGTATTAACCAAGTCAATTTGTAAAATATTTTTATAATCGATAAAATATTGAGTTGTGTCTAATACCTGTAAGGCATACAGTAATTACGTTTATTCAAGAGTAGCGAATTTTCGTTTGCGGAAGGGTTTCTTAGCAGTCTGTATCACCCAAGCCTGTAAAAGCCTCTTTCTCTTAAAAGAAGAAAAGAAAATATGTCTTAAAATGGCATGAATTTGATTGATACTAATTGATGTATTAAAAGAATTTTATAATAAGTAATTTTAATGATAAAGTAATAATAATAAGTAATTTTGGGGGTTTAAATAAACTACTGACTGTTGAAAATATAGTTTATACATTAATTCAAAAGCGCATGAAGTAATATTATTTTATATTAAATCTCATGGAGTTTCACAATTCTACCTAAAAGTTTATAAGATAATTTATCGCGTTTGTCAAACTTTTATTCCCACAGGTAATTTCTTAAAATCTAAATTAAAATTACATTATTTTAGAAAACATGCATGTTTCTAAAGCTCAAAGGACTTATATATGTGATACGTTATTCGGAAGTAAAGTTTTAAAGGTATGTTTTCACTTTATTACATAAGTATATACATCTAAAGTTTGAAATTTTAAATATAGTTTATAGCTTACACTATAGAATGAAAATTTTTTAAACGGTTAATTTTCACCTTTAAATTTTATTTTAGAAACAATATAATTTCGTGCATATGTTTTTTAACTAAATATTAATAGGTATTTTTCAAAAGTTATTGTTATTATATGGTGTTTTATATTTATTATATTTTTTTTTCAATGCGTCATATTTGAAGCATGATATTGAATGCGGTCTTTTTCAGAATTTTTGTTTGCATTCTTCAACATATTGGGGAGATGGATGATGGATGGAACATTTTCGCAAAAGTATTTATTTTAAATTCTTTTTTTTATTTATTATCTATATTATGTTTCACATTTAGGAACACATCTATGCACAATATTTATTATATATTATTAGTATGCTGTAAAATATCATAAAACTTAAAAATAGCCTCTTTTCTGTCCTAATCATTTCCAAAGCATCGAAGAATATGACACAAATATATTCTTTCAGCCTGTATTCAGCGTTACTTAATTAAAGTTTAAAGTTATAAATTTATATGTAATTATATTTGTAATATATTATCTTATAATACCTCTGTTATATCTTAGCATTGTTAATCGTTTATTTTACCACAATTTTAACGCAAACTTGATCTGCCTGTCTGTTCTATTTTGCCACTTATGAAGTATTTCATATATGAAATGAAATTGAAAAAAATCTTTGAAATACGGCATAATTGATAATTTTAATTTACAGCTTATTAATTAATATTAATTGCTGTATGTTATGTATCATATGCAACCGGAATCATATTAAGTGGAGTGGGAATGTATTTAAGGAAAACTTCAAAATTGATATAATTTCTCCCACTTGATCGATAAAATATGCTTTTTTTTAAATTTTATCTTTTTTTATAAAGTTGCAAAGCAATTTTTGGATAAAATATACCTTTGTAACAATATAATAATTAAAAGTCTTTGTAATTTTTAATAATAAACAATGTATATAATACAACTACTCTGTTTAATATTAATAATCACCATAAATTATTCATACATAAAACTATATAGAATTATTTAGATAATAACATATTTTTTAAACATCTTTCGGAATGAATGAGACGGTCCCATTCATTCGTTTATTAAAAATGTCTCAATTATCCCCATGACGTGTTCATTTAATTGTTAGCTTTTTTGCCTCAGAAATTATTTTGTCACCATGATTAATAGTCATTCCTTTTACTTACCAATATCAGGATGGCGAGTAGAAAATGAAAATCACAGTAAAAAAAGTTGTTAGATACCACAATTTTGTTAAAGACAAATTCACTTTCTTTAATCCCTTTATATTATTGGACGTATTGTCGATTAGAAAATACTAGTAGTTTTCTCTTTATTTCACTGTGTTTATCCCAGACCTCTCGTGTTTTGGTAAAAATCGTCTGCTTTCATTTCTGTGAAAAAGCTCCAGTAAGAAATTGAATTATTCGTTACCATGGTAATTTATTCTTCTTATTTTATGTTTTTGGCAGCATTCTATGTTTTGTTTTAAGTTTTTATTGTTATCGAATGAAAAAAAGATGATGAAATGTTGATAGCCGTGCAATGGCTCGCATATTTTAGTGTTAAATAAAACGCATAATTGTCCTATTTAAGAAGCAAACGAACCAGAGTGTGTTGTTTCTTATTAGTTTAAAAACACTACGTACATCTTTGATCATTTGCTAGCGTTTCAAAATTTGTAGTACCTGAGATTATCCATCAAAGTCCCGGATTTAAGGCAAATGGAAGGTTATGTTCACGTTTAACAAGTTCCCCAGTCATTAAATGCATAAATACATTTACACCAAAAGGGATATCAATTTTTTGTGATTTATAAAATAATGGATCAGCTAACATTAAATCACTAAAGTTATCGCAAATGTTTGAAGGCAAAGGCACATAGGGAATATTATCTGTGATTTTGTCCATAACGAACGCTGATGTAGATACTCTAAGATCACTTTTGAAGTGAGAAGTGAATAATAAATCGATTTCTCCATCACTCACAGTATTAAATGTTCCCAAACATGACACAGAAATAGAACTGTCTTTCAACTTGACATCCTGAATATTGAACATTCTAATAAATAACTGAAACGTATCTCATTTTCTTTTACATTGTATAAAATATTTCACAACTTCAAAAGATTTAAAAAAAATTACTTCTAAGCAGATTATCAGGAAATGAAACTTTGAAGAAAAATGAACACAGTTATGTGGTTTTCAGTTTGGTTCTGAAGAATTGTATGATTTCAGAAAAGGAAGCAACTAAAAATAATGTTTTTTTGCGTGAAATATTAAGAAAGTCCTTTCCGTCCCTTTTTCTATTTTATCTCCTAACTCCCCTAATTTTAACTGTTATTTGTTCAGAAAACGAAATGCTGATAATGAGATTAGGCTTATTCAAATGGGAAAAAATATCCAGGTCTGGATTGCTTGGTTAAAGTTGCCAATACTCTGCCAATTAATCTCCCTTGGTGCATTATGTAGGATCTAATTCACCCACTTAACATTATTTAACATAGCATCTACACTATCTTATCAGCAATAAAAAATAAAATTTTAAACATTATTTTGCACTTTTCATTATGTAAGACGATTTATAAAACTTGTTTGTATGATTATTCGTCTGACAATATCTAAAAGAGAAAAAATTGTAATAGATTATAAAATAAACTACAGCATCAAAAATTTAGAAATCCAATAATATTTTATATTTCTTGGTAATAAAAGTTTCTTTTCAATTCTGATTAGTATTTCCATTTGTTACATAAATTTTAATAGTATTTGTTTTCAATGCTGTGTTGAAAGTTATTAATTCATGATCATGATGGTATAAATGTATTTATTTATTATAGTTATTATAATAAAAAACAGACTGTGCTTTTGAAAGATTTAAATTGTTTCTATAAAAAAAGTTTACTAATTGTTATAAATTTTAGCGGATTCATATTAAGAGAATATGATGTAGATTAATGTTTCTTGTGTCGGTAGTTAATATATATATAAATATATATATATATATATATATATATTAACCTTACTCCCGAGAATTGTGATGAGTGTATAATTAAAAAAAAAAAGATAAATTATTGATACATAAAAATTATTTTTAAAAAAATGGTTACTGAATATAAAGTCTGATTTTTATTTAATAGTTAAAATAATCTGTTAAAGTATTTATATTATTAGCACATCGGGAAAATTGTAGTATCGTTATAACATTGAAAAAGAAAATACTGTATTCAAACAAACTGTATAAACTCAACAAATATGTATAATCGTTCTCATAAATATGCACGGAAAATTTTTATGGAAACTTATTTATACACAAATGTAAGAATTAATATCATTACCCTTGTGCATTTAATGGACTTGTTGTTCATTTTATAAAAAAGAAAATGTTTTAATTTGTTACGAATTAACTAGCTTGATAAAAATTATATAATTTCGAGAACGTATGTTGTTTTAAAGAATTTGTTTGATAAAAAGTTTAATAAAAAGATTTTTCAGTTAATATTGCAATAATTTTTAGTTAGTAGTAGTTTTGTTTTAACATTTATGTGTATGCAACAAATACAAAATCGCTTTGATTTCAATAGATTTAAGTATTTAAACATGGGAAAATTTTCTTGTTTTCACGCTTTCAATAGAAATGTTTTTCTAGGGTTCACGATTAAATAAATTAATTTGGAATTTCCTTTTAATTTAAAAATATAATCAGTTATCTGCTTATGATTTAAATGCTCCTAGATTTTTTTAAATTTTAGATCGAATGTAGTTGTCGTAAATAGAAACAATGGAAATTATAAAAAACAATAATAGTTTTCATAAAGACAACGTAACATTAAATATTTTATCGTACATTCTGAAATTATTTAATCCTTTAATTTATTCCTAAATGTGAACTCGTGCTTTTTAAGAAAATATTTTAATAAGTGCAATTATAATATTTTTAAATAATGCCAAATAACAATACGTATTTATTACAGTTGAAGTATTTTTCCGTCCAGTATAATATTATGCCTTTGTGTATTTTGTATATTTAAATATTGGAATTACAATAATTTGTTACGGATAAAACGTATATTATAAAAATTAAATTATAATACCAAAATTAATTTTAATCGTTTATTTAATAATGCATTATGTTATATTTCAGGTTAAATTCTACAAACAAAATGTAAATATGTAGTTTTTATTTGTTCATGTGATATTCAATAATTTATTTACGTAGAAATATATTTAATAATTTTTTTTATCTTAAAAATAAATCTTAAAACAGAAATGAGTAATATAGAATAATATAATTAAAAATATGCATTAAAATTTAAGAACGATTTATTATAATTGAAATTTTTAATAAGCATTAATTATTAATTATGGAGTACATGCGAAATTTTTAAAAATATGTAATGCGTCTAGAAATACATCATGATATGACTAATTTTATTTTAATCTATGCATCACGGTTCAAGAAGTTTTCTTTGTCCAGCTTTTTTTTTTTTTTTTTTTTTTTTTTTTTTTTTTTTTTTTTTTGTCTACAGTTTTATTGTAGAGATACGTATTTTTTAAAATAAATTATCGTCGCAAATAATTGATGATATTCCTTTATCTCTTAATCATCTACTAGCAAGAGACATATAGGAGATTTATTATAAAAATATATAATTTGAGAGCTTTTACTAACTTGTTACATTTAATAGTCAATTTATAAATATATTTTGTAGAAATTGAATATATAAAGTAGTTGAACCAGACAGGCAAAATTGGGGGATTATGTGCCACAGAGTAAGCAGTTAAAGTACTAAAAAGTGTAAAAATGGTACTAAAATGTGCTAAAAAAGATTTTTTTTTATGATTTCGTGAATAATGGGTAAAATATGTGGTCTTCAAGATAAGTCACACATTTCTTTCTGAAATAATGCACGCCTATATAGGCGTGTATATATAGGCGTGGCATATGGCGCCTATATAGGCGTGGCATATATTCTACGGAAAAACTATTTATAGGCAATATTTTTAACGGAATACAATTAATATCCATATCATATTACAGAAACCTATCGGATAAAAACTCGCATCTTTAAATCTTTTAGTACATTTATATCTTTTGTCCCGCAGTAATCTTTACAAGCTCCTTATGTAATTTAATATGCAAGTAAGCCAGTTTTTAACGGAATTGAATAATATACTGTATCCCCTATAAACAGCGTGATACTGTGTGACATAAAGTTTTCTTTCTGAAATTGTGCCTGCCTATAGAGTGATGCTTCTATGGAAATAGTATGTAGCGGCAATACTTTCAACGAATATTTAGAATCAATCCATATCCATATCATTTTGTTGAAACCTGTAGGAGAAAAACGTGCATCATTTAAATCTCTTAGTATACATTGTTTTCCAAAAATTAAGGAAAAATCACAAAAATAGCGATAATTCAAAATATTACATGTAGATTTTAATGAAACTCAGCCACAATATACAACGCATAGTAAGATATAAAATAACATGAAAAGAAATGACCAGACAATTATGGTATTTCAAAAAATAGCATAATTATAAAATTAACAAAATCAATTTGCCAGTTTGGTACAGGAAAAGTACCTTTAATATGCCGTATGATCACCCCTAGTACCAATAAAGCACATACAGCAATGTGTCATACTGTCAACTATGCTGTCGATGAGTTCGCTGGGAAGTAAGATCCATTGCTCTTCCAAAGCAGTTGTAAGAGTGGCAACGGTCCAAGGAGGGGGATTGAGAGCAGCGAAACGTCTCCCGAAAGCATTCCAAACACGCTCGATGGGATTCAAGTCCGGTGATCGAGCTGGCCATTCCATGCGCTGAATTGTCTGGTGCTGAAGATAATCTTCCACGATGCGAGTCCTGTACGGTCTAGTGTTGTTGTCCTGTAACTGGAAATCATTACCTATTGCACCGGCATAAAGTCGCACATTAGCATCAAGGATGTCATCTCTATAGACGTGAGCACTCGCGGTTCCATGTGGAAAGACATGGAGGGTCCACCCAAAGCGATAACACCCCAAACGCAGACACTGCCTCCTCCGTATGTATATCTTTCACGAATGTTTGATGGATGATAGCGTGTTCCCTGTTCTCTCCAAATCAAACAACGCCTACTACCGCTTTGGAGGCTAAACCGGGACTCAACCATGAAGAGAACACGCCTCCATTGATCAACCGTCCAGTGGACATGTTGACGTGCCCATATCAAACGTTCTCTCCGGTGACGTGAGGTGAGCGGCACAGAAATTGCTTTTGGCCTCGCGTGAAGTCCACCTTCGTGAAGCTTTCTACGCACAATAGACATTGACACCAATCTTCCAGTGGCTGCAGCAAAGCAGAATCTAAGGTGAGATGGGGTTGCGGTTCTAATCCTTTGTACATATAATCGCAAATATCGATCGTCGGCGCTAGTCAAAACCCTTGGCCATCCTTGGCTGAAAATTCTTGAACCCGAACTAGTGGTTAGAAATTGTTGCGAAAACCTATGGACCACCGAAGGACTCAAATTTAGCCTTCTAGCCATTTCTGCCTGACTTTGTCCTGCCTCCAATCTCCCAATAGCTCTAAATCGCAGTTCCGCAGGCAAATGATGCCTCGAGGTTGATGCCTCTGATGCATTGGCTATCCTAGATTTATAATATCACTATCACAGCGACAACTGCAGCCATTTTTCTCTAACGTACATTTTTATGTGCCTCACGGATGATACAATGCAATTGCAGCGCCACTAATTTGCATTTGGTATTTTTATTCAGCATCTTTTATTTAATAATATATGCAAATTTCATACGGATTGCTTTCTTTTTGAACGAGTTATCGATATATTTGTGATTTTTCCTTAATTTTTGGAAACTACAGTATTTACAACTTTTGTCCCACAGAAATCTTTACAAGCGTAGTTTTACGCACATGTAATCAAGTTCTCAGTAGATTAGAATAATATATTGTAAACTATGTGAAGAGTGTGACGTAATATATATATTGGATAGACAAGTTATATCCCAGAGTTATGAGAAAACGGACACAGAAATGTCTTTTATTCAAGAAATTTAACCTGTCTAAAATCTCAGTCCAGGCTTTAGAAATAAATCATTTTCCAGATTTTACGTGATAGAGTCATAAAAGCAAACTGCAACACATACAAAGCTTACAATATTCCTGGATACATGATTTCCTAGAACGGCCAGAACCCCACTAAAATAAAGTAGTAATACATCATTTAAACCTGATTCAATTGTCAACCTCCCTTTTTATTTGTTTGTTGCTCATGTTCTCAACTGAGCGTTTAATTATGATATAACTCGTGAATTTCTATAAGATTACATTACTGAAATAGAACTTTTAAAAAGCATAGAACATTTAATGTTTTTTTTTTTTTACTTGTTAACATCTATTTCAAATAAATAATAAATAAAATGCATTCAATACTATACCAAAATAATAACCGATGTATATTATTTTCATTTGAACAGTATATGTATCATTTGGAAATATAAGACTATTTTTGATGAATACAATACATGCATATTATATATATATATTATTTTGAGTTTCACCCTTTTTTGTATAATACATGTGTGTTATTTAAATGATAATCTCTTTATTTTAATGAATAAAAAACAAAATATATTCAATGCTATAACAAAACAATAACCGATCTATAACATTTTCAATTGAATTAAAGATAAAATTCCGTGTATAATTAATAATTAAAAGCTTTTTTGGATGGAATACAGTGCATGCATATCATTCGCAATACTTTGCGTTTAATTCAATGATTTCACATTTTTATATAATCCATGCATATTATTTCCATTACTTTGCGTTTAATTTGATACTTCACTCATATTAACACTATTTTGAAATAAATAATGACTAGCGAATTTTCCTGAAAGCAGCTTCAAACATTCTGTATGCACTGATGCTAAACTAACTGTTACACAAAACATTTTCAAAGACCTATTAAACCTTTTCATTTTATTTATAATTAATAGTGACAACGCTATATCTATACAATGCACAGTTAAGATTTCAAAAAAACATTGTTTTTAAAAATCCACTAAAGTCATATTTAGTATGTTTTAGTTTATAGAGGAAAAAGTTAAATACCTGACATCTGCTCATTTTAATTTATATACAAAAGTTTTGAATTTAACGAAGGCGCAAGTATAAAAAAACCCGATTATATACTATTTAGTCAACTGTTTTATTGTTAATTATACATTAACTCCAAAAGCTAACTCTTGAATAAAAAAAAATACAGTAAATTGTAACATAATGATTACAGAGAACATAAATTTCTAGATGTTGCCAAAGTTTTAAAAAAGAATGAATAAAATAGAAAGTCGAAGAGATGTAATAATGGAGTTGAGCTATCTGCAACATTTAAAATTTTGACTCTGTTTCAAGTTAAAATGACGTTGCATAATTATAGGTAATAAATCTTTTTAACATATTTCATTTTCCAAATGATTAAGTGCTGCATAGTTGTGTAAAATACAGGGTATAAGTATTGTCTAGATTGCCCAGTGATTTTGTCGTCATTTTTGATAAATGTCTTGGAATATGTAATTGTGTTTCGAACTCATTTGAAACATTAACATCGAGTGCCAATATTTATAATCTATAATTTATAAGAAAACGCATTTATTTATACAGATTTGTTTTTACATACTGCGTTCGTAATAATTTTGATAAATAAATGTTCTAAACAGATATTCAAAATAATGAACTGATGTATAGAGTGAATACATTTAGTCAGAGTTTTAATTTTAAAGTAAAAGTTAATTAATATAGATAAACTGATCAATATACACAGTTCTTAAAAAAGTGAGCGGGATTTAATTATTTGTGTCTTGTAAAAAATATTACAATCTTTGTTAATCTAAACCACTTACCTCGGAAGCAAGTTTTCTTTGCTTTAACCCCCTGACTGCCCAGCCAAAGGGTAATATTGTAATGTTGTTTTCTCTGTAATTTATTAAAAATAAAATAAAAAAAAGATGTTTTTTCCAACCTGATGCAAAATACGTTATTAGTATCGGTGTATAATCTTTGATAGCATCAATCCTAACTTAATTTTTCAGAACTGGGTTTTATTTGTGGAATTATACTAATTTAAATATTGCTTATGTTGCAGTGAAACCTGCAGCTTAGTGGGTGAAAACATCAGCCGGCGGCAGTCAGGAGGTTAATTTGATGTATCTTATGTTAATTATAAGTATTATTCTTCAGAAAACATCCATTTTTACAAAACAATAACATTTAATGGAGAAAACAATCATAAATACTACATGAATTCTGTCTTTTTTTAATATCTCACTTCATAAATGCGTACATTCGTACGTTCAAGGAAAGTACAGAATAATTAAAATACATCAATAAAAAAAGAATACATAAAAGTCCTTATTAGTTGACACAGCTTACAAATGTTTGTGCGCCAAGGGTGTCTGAAAGTTGAGTCTGAAACCACAACAATTTGCTTGCTGGTTATATATGATTGAACATAAATTGTACAATTGTTCCAAATAAGGTAGGAATTATGATTGTATTGATGAATTAGCATTGTCACAAATTGAATATTTAAGACTTTTTAATTTTTCACAATTTTTGGAATCTATAAGTTATGTTTGATTTCATTTCACATGCTTTTAAAAGTACAATAGTAAACATTACATTTTTGTACGCGTGAAACTTATCAAGTTATGATTTATTTAAAGATTTAAATACTTTGTCTCTCTAAGAAAATGAACGAAAATTCGTTTTCGGTTTCGTTCCAAATTATGAGCTTCTTCGAAAATCCGTTTTATCCAAAAATACGGCCGGGTTGAAACTCGACCGAGATTATTTATATTCCGAAAATTGAGTTCCTTCTTTAGAAAATTTTCAACATCAATCATCGCCTTGAGCTTATTCGGCTCAACTGAAGCCATTTATTGCAATGAACTTCTTCGTTTATAAATATCAATCATCACTGACTCAAGCGGTAAATACAAATTATAAAGCAACCAATGCATAAGAGATTAAACTTTTACACGTAATTATTAAAAGCCACAGACTTAACAAAAATAGATTTTTTTTTAAACTTCAAACCGCAGAAGTTTTTCAAATTCTATATACAGTAGAGCGCCGATTATCTGAACTTCAATTAACCTAACTTCCAATTATCCGAACCGTGTTTTTCGACTTTTAAAATTTTTTAACCGAACTCAAAGATCGATCCCTAAGACAAAAAAAAAAGTTTAAAAAATGAAAAAAAGGCAAAAAAAAAAAACAAAAAAAAAACATTTTTAAACACGCCAGCACTAACAGTGTTGCCAGTCCTAAGCCTGGATAAAGTGTGAAGGTTTTTGTATAGATAGGGATATCCTTTAAATTGTCTGTCCAATTATCCGAGCTTTTGTTTATCCGAACAAGGGTTGGTCCCGACGTGTTCGGATAATCGGCGCTCTACTGTATAAGAAATGATCCTTTGCAAAAATCATTATAAAAGATAAATCGAAGTTTATATACCTAAAACTCAAATATTTTTCAATTAAACAAAATTTGTATAAATATAAAATCTTTCTGTGTCATTGATGAATTAATGAAAATAAAAAAGTCTGGTGTGTAAAGCATAAACAGCCACTATGGGTCACACATATAATTAATTTATAATTTTGAATATTTAAAAATACGCATAATTAATCCATGTTTATTTTTAGCTATTTAAAATATGAACTACACAATAGTGTAGATGATCCTGAAGAATAATAAAAGACACCTACCTCCTTTTATGCGATTCAAAGTCAAGCCTGTACTCACATAATCACAAGATCCTCTCTTGGCATAACCTGACATCATTGTTCTTTTTTTTTTATTTTTCTCAACCAAATTTGATTCGAATAAAGATCAAATTAGGAGAGAGAAAAAATTACTAGGAAGAGTTATTACGACTTAAGGATCAAAACTGTCCATTTCTACCAAAAATCTTTCGGTCAAAGCTAACTATCAAAACACACACTGTCGAAAAAAAAAATACTACAAATAGGTTTAAGTGGTGAATAATTCTCTTGTTTTATAATATCTCTTGTTTAATCTAATAGCATGCAATGACTGTTGCCATTCACTTCATGAGAATGCATGATACGCTTACACTTCTGTCCTAAGAGAAAAAAAAAAGATTAGTAGAACTTAACACCTTGTGGTTATCCAGTTGTTCGAAACTATTATTAATTTTTTACTCAATTCTAAATTAAATACTCATCTCTCGTTTTAAACAGTTTATTCTCATGAGAAAACTTATTCAATTTCTTTTGAACATCAAAAGAAAAACTCCATTATAAACCATAATATTTCAACACATATATTCATAAAAAAAACATTCTAATCACACTCAAAAACAAGAAAAAAAAATATTGTTTCACACAGCTTAGGTAAAAAATGTCGAAATAAACAGATAATGTGTTTATCACAAATTATCGTTTGCCAGAAAACATTTTACATTTTGATATAATTTGGTTGCTAGGCGACACCGCCAGTATAAAATTAAATAGCATTTTATCAAACACCTTGAAGGTTAATGGGATAAAATATACCCCACATTATTTTAATTGCGAAATGCCACATTGATACCACAATTTTGAAATGAAAAATTTCATCTTATGAAACACGTAAAGAAAAGCATTTATCTATAAATCTATTTTTATGTTCTGGTATCATTCATTTATTTCAGAATTTTATGAATAGAAATGTTTTGCTCCTCAAAAAGTTAAAACATATCGTGAGATTATAGTAACTTTTATAAATTAAAAAAAATGTCGGTAATTAAAGATAATTTCAATGTATAAAAGCGTGAAAAATCGATTACAATACGCCAGTTTTTGCCCAATTAAAAAAAAGTTTTATTTAAATTGAAGTTGTGATACCAAAATTATCAGAAATTAAACTTAACATTACTGTCCATTTCATTATTTGTTTGAGAAAGTAAACAAAAATTTTTAGATTTCATCTTTATAACATTACTAACAAACATCACGAGGGCGAAAGAAACATAGAATATACTGGCGATAATTAATAATTATAATAATAGACTGTCTAAAAATCACTATTGTAACACGCGCATTTCAAAGGGAAAAAAGAAAGAAAAAAAATAGACTGTCACGCGTCACGTGACCTGAGTTTTGCTAAATTTAAAAAAATGTAGTTGTAATATTTTTCGTTTAAAAAAACTGGCAACACTAGTTCTATTAAAAAATATTCTTTTTTCTTAGTGATGTTCGAGTTCGAATGTTGGTTGTGATTTGTGGTTCATGTCTTGTGATGGTGGCGTGCGCCAGAATTATGTAAAAGCTTTATTTGTATATAATGTGTGTGCGTTAGTGTTCTATATGTAAGTGACGTCTTTTCAAGTAATAAAAAGTATTTAAAGAAGCCTGCAGCCCCCGAGATATCTAAGTTAAGTTATGCTCTTTCTTTCTTCTCTTGTACATTTGTAAGACGACTTCTTACAAAATGGCTACCCAACGTCTGGCTACGAATCAATTCCAAAGTATTCAGCAATATTAGTTCCAGAAAAGTTCGATATTTTTGATAATGAAATATGATTAATAAGAATGTAAAAAAAATGGCTCGAGCGGTATTGCTCGTCTGTTTGTGAAGTGTATTTTAAATGGTTAGCATATTGAGTTTGTTTCGTTGATGTGAAATCATTCGTTTGTGAAATATGTGTTCGATTGTGAAATGGAAAGTGTGTTCTCGGAAAAATCTTGCTTCGATAACGCCATTTATATTTGTTTGTGAATTATGGCGAATTCTATGTTTCTCTGTTCTTATAAAAACTTTCAGTTCGTGTACCTGCAGGTGTAACTCAACAATATTTATTTAATCTTCAAGTTACTTTCTTAAAGTGGTCGAAGTTTTTAAAATGGATCCGTATTTTTATCAACAGAATACATTCTTTTCACATGTCTCTAAATTTTGTTTTCTATTTGTAAAATTTTTCATATTATTAGTTTTAATTTATTGATTACTTAACAATTTATTTATGTATTGTGTAATTCCCCTTCCCTCCCCATGCTTATATTTTTATTCTATACTTTATTTTCATTCTGTGCATGCATGTTTAATTTTTATCTTGATTAAATAACAACTTTTCTTACTTCGAATAAAAAAGAAAAACAATTTAAAAAAAGGGTTGATAAATAATAAAATAAGCATTTATTTACGTTGATGTTATTTTTCTTTTTTTTTCACAAACGGGGAAATAAATTCAGAGTGAAAAAAGGAAAAAAATATATTAAAAAGTATTTATTTCTTTTATTTCAAGTGTCATATGGTATGTGTTTGTTATTTTTTGTTTGTTTTGTTGTTGGTTTCGCAAGATAACAGAATTTAATTAGAAATTCTATTTGAGTGTTCTGTTGTTAGTTATTTTTAAGCATTTAATTTAGAGTTCCTGGTATATTGTGAAATAGCATTGAATATGATTTTCAAAACAGATTGAGTAAGTTTTTGCATTTATTTATTTATTTTTTTTTATGAAATAAGACTTTATTTTCTTTTAAAGTTATATTGAAAAATCTACATTACGTAGTCTTGTCTTGATCATATGATAATAATATTGAGTGACATTTTAATTATTCAGATAAGTTTTGACTTAATTAGAACATTGTTTATGAATGTTGCCAACAATTCAGTACTAGTTTTATATCAGTTAAAATAATGTTTTGATTAAATGACACGTAATGACAACTAGTTTATTTATATCAGCAATAATTTAAAGTATATTTTCTTTAAAAAAATAAAGTTTAAATTTTAAAGATACTTTAATGAAGTTTTATGAAGTTTAATTATTTTAAAAGTATATTTTGCTAACGTTAAAGTTCACTGTTTTGTTTTATTAATGTCTTGTTTATATGAGTTGTAAAGCAAAGCTCACGTCCGTGGAACAATTTTAAATCAAATTTTTAGCATTTGTGGGGTACATATCTTGTTGTTTTGCTAAAAATAAGAATGTCCGACCTCAATAAAGCACGAAAAGAAGACCTAATTCAGGTCGCTGTAGAAATGAATTTAGATGTACAACCCTCTATGACCGTTGTCACATTGCGTGATAAGATTAAATCCTCTCCCTCGTACGAAGTTGATTTCGTGAATTCGTTAGTCAGAAACCAATCTGCGACTCGCGAGGAAGACGAGATTTAGAGGAAAAGCAAAAAGCAGCTGAGTTAGAAGAGCGTAAATTAGAAATAGAAGAAAAGCGTCGTTCGGAAGAACTGGAATTAAAAAAGTTTGAGATGAATTTTGAGCTTGAGAAGCTTAAGTTACAGGCTCAGAGCCAAAGTGTTTCCAGTGGAGCGGTAGGTGATAATGCGGCAGGGATAATGTCTCATCCAGAGAGTAAAATAGATATCCAGAAGCTGTTGCCTACATTTAAGCCAAAGACAGATGATGTAACATTGTTTCTGGTGCTCCTGGAACGACAGTTAAAGCTTTCGAAGGTACCAGAACACCTCTGGGTTTCTTATTTACTAAGTGTTGTACCCTCTTCTATATCTACGCTTATTGCTCGTGAAAAAGAAGAAAACGCTTCAGATTTTTCACATGTTAAAGGTCTACTTCTAAAAAGGCTTAAAATTAGCGCTGAAAGGTTTAGGCAGCTGTTTTTCACTCATCGCAAAGATAAAGAAATTACTTGGAGACATTATTACTTCGAGTTACGTGCTTACTTTGAAAACTGGCTTAAAGAGTTAAATGTAACGTCTTTTGAAGCTCTTCAGGATCTGATCATAGCGGATCTGATGAAAAGGCGCGTGCCTGTCGAATGCAAACAACATATGTTAGATGACTGGGAAAATTTAAATTCGCCATTCGACCTTGCCGGAAAATTAGATGCGTATGATACCATAAGATCTACGTTCCCTAACGAAGAACCGGTTGTACCCCAGAAGAAAAACGATTATTCTCGTCGAGAAAATACATGAAAGCATAGTAAGCCTCCAAAAGATAGATCTTCTTCTACATTTGATAATCGACGCTTAGAATCCGACATATTTTGTTATGGTTGTGGAAAAATAGGATTTATAAAGAAGAAATGCCCAGATTGTTCCCCTACGATTGAGAAACAAACAGTGCATACTCAAAGTCTTAAGCTGTATAGTTTAAATACATCAACAGTTTCAGCTCTAAATGTACCTATTACGATCTGCAATAAGAAGGTATTAGTCTGTGCAGATACAGGAGCGAATCGTTCTATTGCAGGAGAACGTATGTATAAATTATTTTTGAAAGCTGGTGTTGCAATGAAACCTCATACTCATGAAGTAACATTAGCTGATGGAACTACGATGGCTAGAAAAACTCTTTCTGCCACTGTGCATGTAAAGATTGAAGGCCGAGTTTTCAAAACAGAGTTTATTGTATTACCAAATGCCAAAGATAATAGAATTTTAGGGATGGATTTCCTGCACAAAGCTAACATAGTGTTAGATGCTGTAAGTAAAACATGGCATTTTAGTGACAAACCTCATAAAAAGTTTTATTTTACAGAAGAACATGAAGTACAAAAGAATAGGTGTACTGATGCGGTCAAAGTGTGTCCGTATGCCTTACGTAAAGATGAAGGCAAAAAGTTAAATTCCGATGACAGGAAAAAAACTTAAAGATATTCCAAAAAGGTTTCAAAAATGTTTTCGACCAGGGTGAGAGACAATCCCAAATCTTAAACGTTTTGTAAATATTTCAAAAAGTGTGAAAGAACGTGTTGAAATGAAACAAGGTCAGAGGAAGAAATATTATGATAAAAATCATAGACGAGTATATTTCAAGCCTGGTGAAAAGGTATGGATTAACCTACACCCAGTTAGCAAGGCAAGTAAAAATAAAACAGCAAAATTTATGCCTAAGAGAGATGGGCCATACATAATTTTGACTCAAAAGTCATTAGTGATATATGACATTGCTAGTCTAGAAAATCCTACTGAACGAATTGGATCTTACCACGTTTCTGCCTTGTTGCCTTTCCAAGAATCTGAAACTATTCCAGTTGCACCCTTGAGAAAAAGAGGAAGACCCAAAAAGCATCCTGTTTCCTCTCCGAGACGTAGATCTGAAACAGAGGGGGAGGATGTAACACGCGCATTTCAAAGGGAAAAAAGAAAGAAAAAAATAGACTGTCACGCTTCACGTGACCTGAGTTTTGCTAAATTAAAAAAAATGTAGTTGTAATATTTTTCGTTTAAAAAAACTGGCAACACTAGTTCTATTAAAAAATATTCTTTTTTCTTAGTGATGTTCGAATGTTGGTTCTTGTCTTGTGATGGTGGCGTGCGCCAGAATTATGTAAAAGCTTTATTTGTATATAATGTGTGTGCGTTAGTGTTCTATATGTAAGTGACGTCTTTTCAAGTAATAAAAAGTATTTAAAGAAGCCTGCAGCCCCCGAGATATCTAAGTTAAGTTATGCTCTTTCTTTCTTCTCTTGTACATTTGTAAGACGACTTCTTACACTATAACATAAAAATAAAAGCAGGACGCGTTTTGAGCTGAAACAATACAGGTCGTCATCAGCTGAAAGAGACACGTGTCCGTAAGGGGACAAGTTCAAAGATGAACTGAAAGAAAGAGGGTGGAGATAGCAAAGAGTGCGACAGGTAGTGCTAGTTGAAAGAGCAAATGTGGAAGACGAAAATGATGCCAAAATTAAAACAAAAGAAAGAAAAAATATGGAGATAAAAAAACAAGAAAAAGTGGAAAATAATAATAATAAATGAAACAGAATAAATATTAAAGAAAATTAAAAAAATAAAACAAAATAAAGAAAAAAATGAGAATAAACACTAGTTACGATCCTACAAATAATACAAACAATAATAATTAAAACCTTTTTTATTTAATGAAAATATATAAAGGACAAATGAAAGGAATTATAAAGATAATTTCCATGCAGGAGAAAGGGAGTAAGATAATAAGAGATAATTGACAAGATTATCAGAGTTTTATAATTAAAGTAGGCTTCAGGATTATTTAAATGAAAGGTAAAAGCTGGGAAATAAAAAATTCTGACTATGGACAAATTGAAAGTATGACTGGAAGCCCAACAGTGTGAAGATGAGACTTATTTATGAAGTTTTTTCTGTCTTAATATCTCAAAAATTTTAAATTGTATTTATTAAAATATGTTATAAATCATCTGTCTTAAACTACATTGAAACTGATGCACCTGTTCACTTCACAGTTTTATCCAAAATTTACATGTTTTACTTCCGTGAGGAATGAATAGTACTATATGAATGTTTCACGCGAAAATAACAAATTCTTTATGGTTGGAAATCTTAAAAATCGAATTTTTAAACAAACAAACAAACAAACAAACAAAAAAACACTTGCACTTTAAAAAGGCAACAGTATCAAATACAATAGTATCCCACAGCAGTATAGTTCACACGGAATGTTTGATTTTATGTATCATATCGTGTCATCTTAACATCTGAATGTAGAGCTATTTTAATATAAAATTTGTAGGAGGTGTGTAAGCTTATAAACGGAGAACCAGCCATTAATTTAAAATATATATATGCGTGTGTGTTTTTAAGAGACAAATTTTTTTTTTTTCGAATAAGCGGGTTATAAAATTCAAGTGCGTTCGTGATAGAGAAAAGGTTTGTTATTTCTCATATCAGTCTTAAATAAATTCGTTGAAAAAATTAAAAAATGAAACATAAGTTGTTTATAGAAAGAAATACTGGATAATATATTTTTTTCAAAATGTCATTTTATCAAAATAATGCATTACTTACATTAAAAAATTTATTTTAGAAAAGTGTATTTCGATATACATTTCACAATATTTAAATTTTAAATTTAATATCAAAAATTAAAAAAAAAATCTCTCCCGTTTATAAGATAACCAAATTTCTAGAAATGCTATATTTATGAACATTGCATGTGTATTTGCTTTTTAAATTAAAAATTGTATTTCAATAATCGTATTGAAATTGAAATTAAACATAATATATTTTTATGTTGAATATTTGTTTCTTTATATAAATAAAAGTCTTTTATTGAATTTTTTATGCTATCTTTAAATTTCGTGAGAAAGGTGATATTTTCGAAAACATTTTCTAGAGCTTTTTAAATGAAATATAAAATAACCATTAGTGCCACCATTTGGAAAAATAACATTCAAACAATATCAAGTATTTTTTTTTTTTTTTTTTTTTTTTTTTTTTTTTAAATGACATTAAAAAATATGAAATTCAAACATTACAATTTCGATTCTTGATGTCATAGAATAATGGAATTTTTTTTCCATTTTAACCTCTTCAGACCTGAGGTACACAAATGTGTATCTCCATTCTTTTCTTCATAAAAACTAAAGTAATTAAAATTTTTGCATTTTTACTTTACTTCTATATAGCTGAATGTTTTTTGCTTTAAAACAAAACCAGTAAATGTCAGCACTGATAAATATTTCATCACAAAATAAAAATTATTTTCACCCGTGTTTCCAAAATATCTTCAAGAGATTGTGGCCCAGAAAGTGAGATATATTCATGATTATTTAACTTAAATGCTTTAGAATAAAAAAAAATTGAGGATTTGCTGATCACTTACTTGTTTAAAGACCTTAATTTTGTTATTACGTAAATTTATATAACTGATAGTTAAACTGATGTTTTAAGGGGTATACTTTTATATCCATATTTATATACCTAAATTACCAGTCTCTTAAAGTACTGGTTTCATAAAAATGACTCTTTCTGTCATCTGTGGTATCATTTCGATTATACAAAAGCAATAAATATACATTTGTAGCGTTATTTTATGCTCAGGTCTGAAGAGGTTAAATTTAGACGTTCCTTTTAAATTAGCTCTCCGGGTTGCATTCTGGGTTTGGACATTTTTCATTGTATTAGTTTTGCAATGCTACAAATCGTAATAGTCGACTGTACGAAACCCTATATCATCAAGTCAAGAAAAAATCCTTTGTTTTATAGAAGAATAGTAATAGAGGAATCTAATTATCAATGTATCCCGGAAGTGAAGTGTTGCATAAGCCAAAAATTGATAATTGACTCGTAAATATAGCATTGTTTTTATCCTACAATCAAAAGTATGAAAACATGGAAAACTGGGTGCAAGAAAACACAATGATAAATCTATCAGTCAAACACTAGTGGTATTCATTTTTGGGTTATGCACCACTTCGCTTCATGTAGACAGGAACGATTAAATTCCCCTATTACTACTCTTCCATAAAATGAAGGGTTTTGTCTTGTATTCGATGACATAGGGTTTTGTGCGGTCGGCTCTTGAACTATATGTTAAATACTGCATAACTTTGAGCGTAATTTTAATGCTGCAAATTAATTTAAAAATTAATTAATCTTATACAAAAATTCATTTTCAGAATTATTCCCAATAGAAAAAATTGCATTTAAATTGTTTTATAAAATCTTGAATGTTTTTGAAGACATTTGTAAAAAAACATATCTCAAACTAAATTTAAACAACAATAATACAGCATCTTCAAACGTAAATCATCACTAAACCAAATCTTAAAATGTATTCAACATGTGATTCAAAGCCAGAAACTTTGGCTTTAATTGCCAATGCTCGTCTAATTAAAATTCCTAGTCGTCGCCCGAGCCAACACTTATCACTCAGACAACCATTTAGTAATGTAGATTGGAGTCGAGTTTTTATAAATAACATAAAAGATGCATTTACTAAATGCTTCACTGTATGTATTCTATAGTCCAGGTAGTTGTGTTAGAATAACACATAAATTTCATTTTACTATTATTATATATAATTTATTATTAGTTATGTACAAAATATATTAGATTATAAATGTTGCTTACATTTATCATTAAGCTGAAAATAATTACTCCTTGTAAGATTTATTTACTCTAAATTTGATTCCATTGAAACAAACAAAAAAAGAATACAATTGTTGGCAAATCTGTTAAACCTAATATAAAGTTTCACTTCAGTACTTTTTAGCTCACAGGCTATCATAGCCTGAGAGCTTATGTGCCCGCCCGTTCTGTATGTATGTGCGTATGTGCGTAACGCGATAACTCATGATAAAAATATCCGATCCTCTTAAAATTTTGTATGTAGGTATATCCTGACAAGGCGCTTCCCTGATTAGTTTTTGAAGTTCATTCGATATGTATAAGAGGGGGAACGGGGGGCTCATGTCCCCCGTTAGTTGATATAAATGGGATTTTCATGCAGAATTAAGTTTTCAAAATTTAGATTAGGATCATTCTGATGAGGCGATTCCGTGACTGTTATTAGGTGTTCATTGAATAAGTATAAATAGGGGGAACAGGGGTTCTAATCCCCCCCCCCACCCGTTAGTTGATATAAATGGGATTTTCATGCAGAATTAAGTTTTCGTTCAAAATTTAGATTAGGATCATTCTGATGAGGCGATTCCGTGACTGTTATTTGGTGTTCATTGAATAAGTATAAATAGGGAGAACAGGGGTTCTAATGCCCCCCCCCCCGTTAGTTGATATAAATGGGATTTTCATGCAGAATTAAGTTTTCGTTCAAAATTTAGATTAGGATCATTCTGATGAGGCGATTCCGTGACTGTTATTAGGTGTTCATTAAATAAGTATAAATAGGGGGAACAGGGGTTCTAATGCCCCCCCCCCCGTTAGTTGATATAAATGGGATTTTCATGCAGAATTAAGTTTTCGTTCAAAATTTAGATTAGGATCATTCTGATGAGGCGATTCCGTGACTGTTATTAGGTGTTCATTGAATAAGTATAAATAGGGGGAACAGGGGCTCTAATGCCCCCCCCCCGTTAGTTGATATAAATGGGATTTTCATGCAGAATTAATTTTCGTTCAAAATTTAGATTAGGATCATTCTGATGAGGCGATTCCGTGACTGTTATTAGGTGTTCATTGAATAAGTATAAATAAGGGGAACAGGGGTTCTAATGTCCCCCCCCCTTAATTTATATAAATGGGTTTTTCAAGCAGAATTTTCAGATTTCGTTCAAATCTCTGAATAGTTTTGGAAGTTTAATGGTTAAGTATAAAAGAGGGGGATAACTCTTTTTAAATTATATAAATGCTAAATGGATTTTTATTAAGAATTATCTAATTTGCTCTGAATTTTGGATATAGATTTTTTATATGATAAAGCATGTCTTTGATAGTATAGGAGGTTCAATGATTAAGTATAAAAAAAGAGAAAAGGGGAGAGCTGTTTCCCCTTCTTAATTTTTTTTCGAACGGAATTAACCCTTGAAAATATAAAGCTTTAATGTGCAATTAGTATTTGTAGCCTGTGAGCTCAATGCCTTCAGTTTAACTGGGCAGTATTCTTTATTTAAAATAACATTATTTGAATTCTTTTTTTTTCTACAAGATATTTCAAATGTTATTGTAATCTTTAGTAAACAAGTTTTTTATAAAAATTAAACATTTATCCTATAATTTTTGATAATCCTTATTGCTACAATGAATTAATAAATCAGCAATTATTCTCAAAATTATCAGTTCGGTTCCCAGGTTGGGAATATTTGCAGTAAGTTGAAAAAAATATTATAAACTAATAATAATAAATTGTAAAATATTGTTTGTTGCATGAATTCAGCAATAAATAAAATTATGAACTACTATATTTACATGATATCCGAAACAAAAATACTATATATATATTTAATTAACTCATTTAAAATGGAATTTAAATACTCGAAAGAACAAATGATCGAAATATGTAATATAATGCTATCAAATATATATGCTTGTATATAAAAATAAATAAGTAGCTTCAAGTAGAAAGTTGCAATATATTTTTTCGGTAAAATTTAGAAACTGTTCTTGTCCAATTAAAAATTTAAAAAATATATATTAGAAATTATGAATTTATAGAAATTCTTTTCTAAATTTACGAAAATGTTTTTAAAAATAATAGCATCCTCTTTTATATGTTTTAGTTACTATATATATATATATATATATATATATATATATATATATATATATATACACAGGGTGATTCAAAAAAGGTGGGGAAAATTTTAAGGGGTAGTAGTATACATCAAGACAATAATATTAAATAGGAAACCAAGGGTCCCAAGCGTTTTCCAAAGGAGATAGCCGCCATTAAAGTTTAGGGTCCAAAATTTCAAATAATCATAAAAAACAGAAAAATTGGTCGATTGATTTGCGGTTTTCACTAAAACTATACTCTATGTTGGTATTTTCCTAAAAATAAATTATAAAGATGCATTTCGAAAAATGTCGATAGAGGGCGCTTTAGACTTTGGACTAACGAACAACTGTTTTTTGCGGTTATTTTTTGCATCTCATTATATGGTTTCGCAGGCTTAGACTTAAACTTAAATTTTGAGCTCAAAATCTGAATAGTTGGGAGTGGTTAAGTAGCACAAACTGAACTGTGTTCAGAGGTTCAAATTTCAAATTATTATTAAAAACGGAAAAATTGGTCGATTCATTTGCGGTTTTCACTAAATCTATTCTTTATGTAGGTATTTTATTGAAAATAATTTATGAAGCTAAGTTTAAAAAAATGGCGATAGAGGGCGCTTTAGACTTTGGAGTTACGAAAAACTAGTTTTTACCATTATTATTTGCATCTCGTTAAATTTTTTTAAAAGCTTAGACATAAACTTAAATTTTGCGTAGAAAATCGTAATCATTGGGAGTGGTTAAGTAGCGCAAACTGAGCTGTCTTCAATGGGGGGTGGGGAGTTTCAAATTTCAAATGATTATAAAAAACGGAAAAATTGGTCGATTTGTTTCCGGTTTTCGCTAAAACTATTCTTTATGTCACTATTTCGTTAAAAATAAATTTTTAAAATAAATTTTTAAAAATTTCGTTTGAGGGTGCCCTTAACTTTAGAGTAATCAACAATTATTTTTAAACGTTATTTTTTCTATCTAATTAAATGCTTCCAAATGCTTAGACTAAAATTTTGAGCTCAAATTCTAAATAGTTGGGAGGGGGTAAGAAGGGCAAACTGAAGTGTGTTCAAGAGTAGAAATGTTACTGTCCCCACCCCTCGAAGACAGTTCAATTTTGCGCTACATAATTACTCACAACGATTGAGATTTTGAGCTAAAAATTTAACTATAAGCTTTTACAAGCATTTATTTAATACAAAAAAATACCAGTTAAAAACAGTTTTTGGTTACTCTAAAGTTTAAGGCGCCCTCTAACGAAATTTTTTGAAATTTGTCTTTAAAATTTATTTGCAAGGAAATACTAGCATAAAGAATAGTTTTGGCTAAAACCGTAAACGAATCTACCATTTTTTCCGTTTTTTATGATAACTTGAAATTTGAACCTCCCCACCCCCATTGAACACAGTTCAGTTTGCTCTTCTTAACCACACCCAACGATTCAGATTTTTTGAGCAAATTTTAAGTTTATGTCTAAGCTTCTAAAAAAAATTAACGAGATGTAAATAATAACGGTAAAAAATAGTTTTTACTTGCTCCAAAGTCTAAAGCGCCCTCCATCGCCATTTTTAAAAAATTTAGCTTTATAAATTGTTTTCAATAAAATACCGAAATAAAGAATAGTTTTAGTGAAAACCGCAAATCAATCGACCCATTTTTCCGCTTTTTATAATCATTTGAAATTTGAACCCTCTGAACACAGTTCAGTTTGTGCTACTTAACCACTCCGAACTATACAGATTTTGAGCTCAAAATTTAAGTTTAAGTCTAAGCCTGCAAAACCATATAATGAGATGCAAAAAATAACGGCAAAAAACAGTTGTTCGTTAGTCCAAAGTCTAAAGCGCCCTCTATCGACATTTTTCGAAATGTATCTTTATAATTTATTTTTAAGAAAATACCAACATAGAGAATAATTTTAGTGAAAACCGCAAATCACTCGACCAATTTTTCCGTTTTTTATGATTATTTGAAATTTTGGACCCTAAACTTTAATGGCGGCTATCTCCTTTGGGAAACGCTTGGGACCCTTGGTTTCCTATTTAATATTATTGTCTTGATGTCTACTACCCCTTAAAAATTTTCCCATCTTTTTTGAATCACCCTGTATATATATATATATATATATATATATATATATATATATATATATATATATATAATTGTTATTTTATCCTGTACTTTTAAAACTTCTATAAACCGGAATGGATATATAAAACAAAATATGAAAATCTATTTTTTTTATCTGATACATACATTTAAATCTGTTACATCTGCAAATGTAAAATATTCCGATAATACATTGGACTCTCTCTATTCTGAACACTCATTGGACTGGCCAAAAATGTTCAGATTACTGAGGTGCTCATTATAGAGGGAGATAGGGAAACGCATTACTACTACTACTATGTAGGGTGTCTGAGCCAGTAGTTGATTAAATAAGGTCAGTGCTACGGGATTTTTATTATATTTTCTCCCTTTTAAGTTTTAGACGTAAACTAACATGATTGCTACAAACCTTTATTAATGTCCTATCATGGGCAAAAATGAAATCTGATGAAATTAAATATAAAATTTATAACCAAATAGTTTCTTTACTTGCATTTTCCCAGTAGCTGATTATACAAGAAATCAGTCAAAAATGCCAAAATTAATCTTTAAAATATCATGTTAAAATTTTTTATTAACAGTTATTCATATAAAACTATTATTTGAACTAACAAAGATGGAAGTGGATTATTTGACATCCCGTAATTGTCTTCAACTATTCAAAAACTAAATGATGACACTTTTTAACAGCAAAAATCACAAAATGTTTTGTCTTACAGCAGCCAACTGAATTAATGCGACAAGTTCTCCAAACTTTTTTCTGAAGATTTTAACAAAATTATTCAAACAAATTGCAAATACAAGTACATGATTCTAAAATATAAATATTAACTATAAAATCTAGCAGTAATTTTGTCTATTTATTTTTTTAATCGAGTTCGTTGAACTTTTTCATTCTTCTGTAGCAGTGTCTCTTAATCTCTATGATGTGGAAATTCAATTTTCGATTGCAAACACATGTTCAGTTTAAAGAGAGGAGGAACAGAAATGGGGATCAAAAGTACGGTTCATAATACCAGGGTCTTCAGATTAGAGGGTGTTCAGAATATGGAGAGTTTATCTTTCGTTAAGTCTATGGTGTTTCGCCGGGACCGTCGGAATGTGTCCATAATATCGGGGTGTTTACATTAGAGAATGTTCAGATAGAGGGAGTCAACAATAATATTTCATTTTCTAATTATTTCATAAGCGATGGTTTTAATGTTTACAGCATGCATCAAACAATACTTTTCGTAAAATGTAAAATTTAAATACATTACCATATTTATTAACCTTTTATTTATTTTTATTAGTAATTAATATATAAAAAATAAAATACATTCTTGCATCTCCCTTCCTGTATTCTATCTCAGGTAATGAATTTCCCTTTCGATCACGAAGAACCTTTTCAAGAACCCTCTCTTGTTCACTTCCTTCCGATCAGGTGTTTGAAATCGAATGTTTTAAACTGAGTTATAGTTCATAGACAATGCTCTTTCCCTTTAAATCGGCGAACAAACGGTAGTAGAAAATCGCTGCAGTACATCTCTTGAATGACATTATTCTACCTATGAGAATAAAGTTCGGTAAATATTCCTGTAACATTAATGCAGTTGAAATATTAGCGAAAGTTACCATACCATCCTTCGAAATAGTCTCTTCATAACTATGCATCGCTGAGATCTGCTATACATGTTCTTTGAAGTTCGCAAGAAGTCTTCTTTTGGTATGGAGTTCAAAAACTTCGTCACGTTTCGTTGGATGTCAGCAAATCTCTTTCAAAGAGAGTTTGAGTCGTGAAAATAGAAAGAAGTCTGAAGGATTAAGATCTGGCGAGTATGGTGGATGTTCAATTTGCACCATCCCTCAAGGTTTTCTTTCGGTGTCTTGCAAAGCTTAAAAACCAAACTTTAAACTGATCTTTTGTTCGTTCATTTTCCTGTTCTCACATAAGAACCAACACGCTGAAGAAGCACTTAGTAAAGCACGTCTCACACAGAACATAACCGACGATCAATTCAACAACGGTGGGGGAAGATGGTCAACACTTGCATCTATGTAGGTGCAGCGTTTTGTTTCCCAAGGTCGCCAGACCGGTCGTTCTGAATTCATTCACCGAACTTTATTGTCAGAGGTAGTATTTTTTTAATTATACAAAACATGCTGACTCTTTTAGAAACTTATTATAGATGTTACAAATGAATAGTTGTTTTGACTGTTAGAATATAAATTAATATAAATTTTAGATATGTTCACCCTTTTTCTTGCACTAATTGTAGAAAAATGTCTCTATTTTCTCTTTATTTAGAAATTAGCATTAGTTTAAATATTTATTACGTAGAAATATTTAAAGATCCTGTTGAAATTGTCAACTTTTTATGTACTACAGTTATATTTATTAAACACTGTTATACTTCTACTACACTCCATATTATACGCTCTATACATTACAAACCAGTATTAAATTCTTTTATATTTCTATATAATCATACTATATGATATTATCCCATAAGTAAAAAACACGTAAGTAATAAGTAAGTAACACTTATTTTAAGTTACACAATTTAGATACGTCTGCCAATGTTCTCGTTATTTTATTGATTCGACAACAGATTAAGCCTTAGATTCTTGCCTATATTTCTTCCTGTATTCTATCTCAGGTCATTAATTTCCCTTTCGATCCCGGAGAACCTTTCCAAGAACCCTCTTGTTCACTTCCTTTCGATCACTTGCTAGAAATCGAATCCTTTAAAATGAGTTATAGTTCATGAACAGTGAAAGACATTCCTCTTCCCTTTTATGTCAGTGAACAAAAGACAAAGGGAAATCCTTGCAGTAAGTGTCTTAAATGTCATTATATTTCCTTAACTATAGAAAACATGCTGAATCTTTCAGAAACTTAGAATTGAATTTACAGATGAATAGTTTTTTAGAATATTAGACTATTAATTAATAGGAATTTTAGTATGTTAAACTTTTTCTTTCAATAGTTTCATACAAAAAGTCTCTCTTTTTTATGAAAAAGCTTTTTTTTCTTTCTAGTCTTTTCTTTAGTTTGAAATTATTATTAGTTTAAATATTTATTGCGGGGTTAATATATAAAGATTTTGTTGAAATTGACAACTTATTATATACTAAATTAACATTTATTACACTTATACTTCTAATACTTCTACTCTTACACTTCTAATGCACTCTATATTTCTATATACTACTATACACTCTGTATATTAGAAACAATTATATACTCTACAATAATATTTATTAAAGAATCTTATACTTCTAAGCACTCTATATTTCAATATAATTCTATACACTCTATATATTACAAACAATTATTAAATACTTTTATACTTCTATATAACCATATTATATAATCTCATTCCATACGAAAAAATAAACACGTTTCATAAGTTACACAATTTATGTACGTCTGCAAATGTTCTCATTATTTTATTGATTCTAGAACATATTCTGTGCCTTACATTCTTGCAAATAATTCTTCCTGTCTTCCATCTCAGGTCATTAATTTCCCTTTAGATCCAGTAGAACCTTTTCAAGAACCCTCTTTTTCACTTCCTTTCGATCAGCTGTTAGAAATCGAATACTTTAAAATGAGTTATAGTGCACAAACAATGGAAGATATCCCTCATTCTCTTTAAATTGGTCAACAAAAGATTGAGGAAAATCGTTGCAGTACGTGTCTTAAATGTCATTATATTTCCTTAACTATGCAAAACTTGCTGAATCTTCTTGAAACATAGTATAGATCTTTCAATCAAATAGTAGTGTAGACATTTAGAATATAGATAAAACTATGTAAACTAATTGATATTTTTCCATCGATTTTTAAATTGTCTTTTCTAAATATTTAACTTATTACAAAAACTATATTTTAATTATCTGTTAATTATTTTAAATTGGAATTTATTCCATAACGATATTTCCATAGCGGAATAACATTTATTAAACATTCTTCCGTTTTCTGATTTATAAAATTACAACACACTGTTATTTACTACGAAAAACAAATTTATGACTGAAATATTTAGATAAACATTTTTGATTTTGTATGACTAGATTATAAATGTTTTTTTATGTTCTCTCTTTCTGCTCTGTTCTATCTTGTAAGCTATTTTTTGTATCTATTTCGTAAGCTATTTTCAAGACTATTTATTAGAAAATGGGCGGGTCCGAATGCAAAATATTTTATACGACGGATAATTCGTAAATTAAATTCGCACACTTCAAATTTAAAGAACTACGATGTATACATCATAAAGTTTATTGTCTATAATTTTCATTTTGATTTTTTTCTATTTTTGTAGTTTAGTTTCGTGAAATAATGAATTATGTTAGTATTGTATCGTAATTCATAACTGATGACATGGTTATTCATATATTATGCCTTAAAGTTTAATGCATTTTGAGAATTTACTTAGAAACTTGTACATAAATCATAAAAAAACAAAAAGGGTATAGAGTATCGTAAACGAATTTATTTTTTCTGATTTTATTATAATTACTGTATACCTAACCCTAAAAGAATGTAAAGGAAAACCATTTTTAATACATTATGTATATTTTTAATTGCACCTAAATGCATTTTTAATTAAAAAATATAAATTTCTAATGCATGTTAAGTTTTGAAATTTATTAAAAGTAATTTGCACATATGAATTATTAACCAATAAATCTTTTAAAATGCACTGGTAACAGCCGTCTTTAAAATCATTACGATTTGATTTCTTTGCACTTATCATGGGTAGAGATGGGAATGTTCGGAAAAAAACCGGAAAAATTGGGAAAAAAACAGTTTTTTTTTTCGGTTTTTCCCGAAGGCTTATTTTTCAATTTTTCCGAACTGGAAAAATTGAAATTTCATTTATGAAATAATATAGTGAAAATTTTGTAATAGCTACATTCTCATACTTTTTATTTTTTTTTTATTTTTATGTTGAGTGTCTCACATGAAAATTTTAATGTGGGTAATCTGATCTCTGAGCAGAAATCTGTTTGAGAAGACTTGAAAGGATTCTTCACATTTTTTTTTTCTTGTTTAAAACACAAGACCCTTTGCAAAATTTCTCTTGAAAATAGACTTTTCATAAAAAGTTTAATCAACAAATTGAATCTTTCGAAAGAACAGTGATTGAAGAAAGAAAAATCTCATGCCATACAGCAGCTGAATCTTATAAAGTTGCGTATATGTATGTAAATAACCTTATTAAAAATGTCTAAATAGGAACCTAAATATAGTAATATTTTCTTATTCAAAAATTCTGAATATATTTTGTACAAGTATATACAAAAAGTTCGCAATTACATAAAAAAAATCTAGATATGTAATTAAATGCAACTTCTCTTTTTAAAAATTTATTCATGTGCAAAATTATTGCAATAATATGCCGATTAATGGAAATGATAAAATTAAAAATTCAACATAAAATTTTGAAGTATGCATTTATTACTTTAATCTATCTTTTCAAGAAGTAACTGTTGAATTCGTGAAAAATTTGACTTCCAGTTTTTAGTGTATTTAAAACTTTTAGAAGGTCCTGAACACGTTTTGATGGTTGTTGGAAAATATCTGTCACTCTGTGAGCCTGTATGTGACAATTTTTATGGACACACTATCTCAAGAACTGATGCACATAATTTCACAAAACTTTAGATTCATTTACACCTTGATGTAAACTCGAGATGTTTAGTTATTAGCATATATCGCCAAACCGAAGTCGCTGTTATGCTGCATTATTCATAATTTCCACAATAGGTCTATCTCAAATTAATGTATGTATTTTTATAAAATTTCAGATTAAGTTAATCTTTGACATAACTTCTTGCTCATTACTACATTTTGGTGTAAATTGCTCAACAAATGACGCTGCTATGCTGCATTATTCATGATTATCGCAATAGCTTTACCTCAAGGACAATTAAAAAAAAAATCAAACTACAGTTTCTGATATATATTAATGTTGTTTTGTTTTTAGTTGTTGTTTAGTGTAAATCCCCTATAGGTGGCACTAGCTGCATTTTTCAAGATTTCGTTATAGCTGATTAATTGAATATTTTTTCAAGGTGTTGAATCTAAAATTGACCTCCATTTTACCTCCATAATGTACAGTAATGTTGCAAAAACATGGGTAGTTTGCATTAGAGAAGTACAACTGCGATGAAAAAAAAAAAAAAAACATATTTTATTACAAATAACTATGTTCCAAATTATACTTTCCCTCTTGATTAAACTTTGAGTTTTTGTAGTTTTCTAAATCACAGTAGAAGTTTATCTCTGTATGTAACTGCTTTTGTTAATTCCTCAAATAGTGAGCATTTTCTATTTGTAGTGTTCTGTTTTCATAACTTTTGAGTTCCACTCTTAGAAATATAAAATTACCATGTGGAAACATTATTGAATATGGTTTCTTACTCAAGAATAGAATACCAGATTTCAGGGTAAAAATAAAAAAAATATATTTAATTAAACTTTAAAAAAAAAAAAAAAAAGAAATCTGGTTTTAGTGAGTAAAAATCTAACAGTCAATAAATCCTACGCTATTTTTTAGTTGCAGACCTGAGTAAGCCAAAGTAAAACTTAGTTTTGTTTGAATTTAGATTATAAAACTAAATCAAAACTGTTTTGAGTTGAGATTGGAAAACTATACCAAAACTAAACATATTTTATAAAGGAAATAAAATTTTAATTCTAAGAAAAAGAAGTAATAATGTAAAAATATACATTTTTTAAACAAACAATGGAATTTTTGAATACTGATTTTCATAATAATATCATTTACTTAAAAACTATACTTATGAAAATGGAATGCATAATTTATTTTATTCCAAACTGCAGACATATTGGCTCAATTGGTAGTTAAACATGTAACTGAAAAATCATTTCAACAGAGATATGATATAACAAACAATAGCATTTAATAAAAATTCTTAGGCTGTGGAAAAAAAACTAAACTTTTAAAAGCAGGCTTTGCTTCTTTCTTTTTATTTTGTAATATAAAGTGAAAATAACTTTCATTTAATACATATAATTGGGAAAAAAATGTTTATTATTTAATATTCTCTAAGAAAATATAATTTATTTGGGAGAAACAGTCATGAAAAATCAATTTTTCCATTTTTTTTTTGAAAAAAACCGGTAAAAAACCAGTTTTTTTCCGACACTTATATTTTTTTTCTTTAAAATTTACATTTCTAATCATGGGTTTACATCTCTATTAATTTTTTGCTTTATTTATGTATTTTACTAATTTATTTCATTGGCGAAAATTTTTCTCGCTATGGAATAGAAGCCGGAAATAAATTCTAAACAATTTATATTAATTTGGGCTCAAATAGAACTATCCTTCATAATCCTCGGCATGCAACAGATATGCATTAAATAATATTCTTAAAATCTATTATAAGAAACCATAAGAATGAGTAAATTCTGATGCGGTTTTGCAGAAAACTGCATTTATAGGTTGATGATTTTTTTTGAAAAAGGAGAAAAAAAAGGTGCGGTGTTTAGAAGTTTTGAAAATTGTCGGTAAAAGTGAAATTTAATCGTCTCCTGTCTCCAGCTCCAATTTAACGTCTGCATTACAGAAAGACCCATTTGTTCATTATAATATAGATACTCCCTAATATTAAAAATTCTAAACTGAAAGACGTATTTAAGTACATAACTATTAAACACATTTAAAAGCATTAATTAAAATCACAACCGTCACTGTGGTCTTCATCAGGGTCATATAACAGTATGAGAGAGACAAATTTAAAAGTTCACAAAAGTTTAAAACTTTTACATTTGTCTGTCTTATACTGTTATATAACCCTGAAGAAGACCGCAGGGTGTTTGAAACTTGTCGGTTATGATTTTAATTAAGTTTTTTAAGTTTTTTTAATTATTATGTACATAAATAAGTCTTTTTAGTAATGAATTTTTAATATTAGTGATTAATTTCAAAGCGCAATAGTCCTTCAATTTATTAATATAGATACTATTTTACTTTTTTTTCAGGATATTCTTCAAACGAGCTTTTTTTTATCTTTCCTATAAATTCGCTTAATATGAGCCTTTAAAACTTATATTATCAATTATATTTACAATAAAACATTATCAATTAACCATTACATTTCAGCACATAAACACAAGAAATGTTCAAAAATTTAACACTCTATTACCGTCGAAAAATCTTAAATCAGTTGGTAAGCAGAAAAATAAATTATTAATATAATTCGAGACATCTACAAAATATGACACCTTGCAACATGATTCAAGTCTTGAAAGTGTCAGATAATTACCGGAGATAAATCTTTCTATCTTATAGTAGAGTTCAAGTAACTAAGTACTTGACGTAGCGAAAACTTTCAAGGAAAATGATTTGTAGCATCTCCAGTTCTTATGTCGTCATTTTCGATAATAATACGTATCTGTTTATACATATACATGATGTATTGAAAGAAAATTTCCTCGTCATTTACATTTCTTATCATCGGGCATTACGTGATCATATTATTTAACATTCTAAATACATTTCTGCAAATATATATATATATATATATATATATATATATATATATATATATTTGCGATTTTAAAATAGTTAATAAATGTATTGATAAAACACATGTTATTGTATTTTTATTTTCCCCTTATACTAAGGAACGCTCTTTTTTTATTTATCACAGCAAAGAAACAAAATAAAGTAATTAAAAATAAAATAAAAATATCTACATTAATAAAGGAAAGAACGTGTGTCTATGCCGTTGATTTACAGCACGTGGGGGGAGATCTTTAAAGTTGGACGAGGATCGATTAATTATGATCGATTGCGTTGCAGGCTCAGATATGTTTATTATTTCTTTCTTATATCTTAAATGGAAGAAGGTATTGTAACCTATTTTTTTCGACTTCTGGTTTTTGACGGATTCACACGTTTTAGAGATCAAAGATCTCCAAAAGCATCAAGTTTTACTAAATGCCTGGATGTGTCCGTATGTGCGTGTCTCCATTGCACTATCAAAAATGGTGACACGCTATGCATATAACTGAACTAAACTTCTTTTGTATGTATTACATTTCAACACATAAACATAAGAAATGCCAAAAATTAACTCTATGTTACCGTCGAAATCAGCTGATAAATAGAAAATTAAGTTACTAATATAATTCGAGGCATCTACAAAATACGACACCTTGCAACATGATTCAAGTCTTGAAGGTGTCAGATAATCACCGGAGATAAATCTTTCTATCATGCAGTAGATCTCGAGTAACTAAGTACTTGACGTAGCGTAAAGTTACAAGGAAAATGATTTGTAGCATCTCCAGTTCTTATGTCATCATTTTCGATAACAATAAGTATCTGTATATACATGTAAATGATATATTGAAAGAAATTCTCCTCTTCATTTACACTTCTTCTCATCGGACATTACGTGATCTTATTATTTTAGGTTGTAAAAAGAAATCTGTAGATAATCGCATTTGCGATTTAAAATAGTTAATAAATGTATTGATAAAACACAAGTTATTGTATTTGTAATTTTCACTTATACTAAGAAATACAAACTCAATTTTTCATTACAGCCGGGACACGAAATAAATATAAATATAAATAATATAAAAATATCTACATTAATAAAGGAAAGAGCGTGTGTGTATGGCGACGACCTATCGCACATGGGAGGGGGTTGTTATAAAGTTCAACGAGGATCGATGAAGTATTACCGATTACGTTTCAGGACCAGATTTGTTTCATTTTTTCTTTCTTATAACTTTAATGGAAGAAGGTATTGTAACCTAGTTTTTTCGACTTCCGATTTTTGACGGATATACATGTTTTAGTGGTCAAAGATCTGCAAAAATATGTTTATACAAAATGCCTAACTTTGTCTGTATGTCCACGTCTACATTGTCCATCAAAAAGTGTGAAACGTTATGCATAGAATTGAAACAAACTTCTTGCGTATGAGTTTGACTTTGGCAAGTAGGTTCTCCTTCCGTTTAGAAATATTTTGTCGGATGTTGGCACTGTATTTTCAATTTTAGTGTCATTATCTTTATTGTACCACCGAAAAGTGTATGAAGAATACATAAATGCAAATTTCTTCCTTTATGTTTTTAGCTATAATATATATAGAATATTCCACCGTGTAATGATATTCCGATAACTGAACAAGTTTCATTGTTGCAGCATTGAAAAGTATACGAAATTATGTATAGAAATAAAGCAAATTTTTTTTGTATGTTTTTGGCTATGGCCAGCAGGTCCTCCCTGAATTAGAAAAAAATAATCTTCCGGTAGGAAGCGTTGTACTAGAGATATCTGTAATTTTCATTATCGTACCAATGAAATTTTATGCATGTTTTTTGCAATACCAGCAATTTCTTCTTCGTTTGGTATCATTTCCAATTCGTACCAGCAATAAGCATAAGGATATATGCTTAGGTTTGAACCAATTTTTTTCCTTATGTTGTAGTTCTAGTTAGGTAGATTTCGTATGAAATACTATGTATTGCATTCGCATCAATGTTGGAATTTTTTTGCAGATGTACGCCGATCATGACCCCTAGACATTAAAACTACCATCAGTAAAGAGTTTATATATATATATATATATAGATAGATAGATAGATGTAGATATAGATATATATGCTATCTATCTCTTTCTCACTATATATATATATAAATTTTTTATATACACGATAACTTCTATAATTCTGCACCAATCTCCACCAAAACTGGTACATAAAATCAAAGGGGATAAAATCTCGGCTAAGTTCGTTAATGGAAAAAAATCGAACCAAGGGGAGGGTGAAATAATGGGCCTTTTTGTGAAAACAGAAAAAAACCCATAACTTCTTAATGAAAATAGATATCGAATCAGTTTAAAGTTTATATTACTTCTAAATAATGGGCCAAAATTTATGCATGACAGATTTTTAATATAGTTAAAAATGAGTTCAAGGGGTGAAAAAAATAGGGACTTTGGGAGAAAAAAACATAACTTTGTCAATTCTCAAAATATCAAATCCCAATGTATTTTTTATAAATGTTCTTAAAATTATCTAAAACTTTTGTACTTAGAAGTTTTTGATAGGACTATCTCTTACAGGTAAAAAAAAATTAAAAACAAAAACAAAAAGGGGGGGGGGGTGGAAAAAGTTAAAAATCCATAACTTCGTCAATTCTTAAACTATCAAATTCAATTAAGATTTATTTTTCATCTTCTCAATAATATTTACAAACTTTATACTGACAAGTTTTTCATAAGACCAATTCTTATGGCAAAAAATAAATTAAACAATAATAGCAGTTGAAGAAAAAACCTCAATTGGCCAGTTTCTTTATAATGGCAGAATTTATTTCAAAAAAGGCTGCAAAAATGAGTATTTTGAATAGAATTTCTTCATGTGATCGTAATTTAGAAATTCAATAAATATTCATATAAGAAATTGCGTTTTTTCTGACTCATTTTTAAATCCTTTTTTGCTCTCAAATGCATCCAATTGACAAGTTCTCTTATTTAGGAACTGTATAACGTGCCGTATTGGTTAGTGTTTTGATAAAGGCAAAATATATTTTTAAAAATGCTCTCAAAATGGGCACTTTGCACAAAATTTCTCGAAGTGATTGTGATTCAAAAATTGTTGACATATTCAGATAACAAATTGCTTAATTTATGACTCATTTTTAAATTCAATTTTGCTTTCGAACGCATTCAGTTTACAGTTTTTTCTTATTTAGAAACTTTATAATGTTTTATTTGTCGATTTTTAAATAAGATCAGAATATATTTCAAAATATGCTGTCAAAATGGGCATTCGAACCGAATTTCACTTAAGAGGATTCTGATAAAACTAGTTGTTACAGAAAATTGAACTTAAAATTTTTTCAAAAGTATCCAAATAAAGTTGTAACTGGATTTATGTATAATGCTATTTTATTTTTTGTTGTTGAAAAGAATACTCTTGGAAATCTGCTTCCGCCTGTAGGCCAAGCCGACAGGGATTTTGAATTTGAAAATATAGTACCTGTACCCTATATGGACACCTTAAGGAAAATATATTTTTTTCACTCCCATGTACAAGTCAGAGGACTCCAAAAATGTGTGTCCACTATCCTTGGACTATTGACTATCATTATTAAAATTAGCGACCTTGTAATTATTCTGGTTTAATTTATATGATAAAAACAAAAAATTTTTACAAGTGTCCATATAAGGAACTACCTGTCCCTATTATGGACAGGTGTTTCCTTATTGACTTTCTACACAGTGTGTATGGAAGAGCCACTTTTCAAAGGGATTTTAGAGGAGAGAGAATAAAAAAAAAATGTATCTTAAAGTATTCGGAGGAGGAGGCGGGACAGTAAATATCTTTAGAACATGCATTTTCGAAAAATGAGGATCATTTTCGGCTTTTACCCTTCGAAAACCCATGCAAAGCCCCTTAGTTACTAATATTATGAAATAATATTGTTGGTTTTACTTAGCTTTATAGCATCTGTCTGCTAATTTACATCTGTTATTACTCAGTCCTCACAGCATGCACAAATGGAAACTTTTTCACTATGGGCAGTAAGTCCCATATAATACTCATGAACATATCTGCCACATGTGATGCATGGCCGCATGTTTGAAAAATCATCAATACTGCAAAAGAAGCAGTACCAGCTCTTTTTTGTTGAGAAAGTCATACCATTGGTGCCTATGATTTCGCCAACAGATATCCTACTGGCGGAAGGGGGGGGGGGCTTCTTTTTATTTTTCTGCAAGGGTTTTTTGGAGGAAGGTTTTGGGGAGATTGTTCAAATGACATCTTGTTGAATAAAGATTTTACCATTTTGATGCCTTTTCAATTTATTGCTTGGCAACGTTGAATTTTCTTCTTTCTTACAGTTGTAGTTGATGGGGACATAAGCTGTCCATATTGGGAACCGGGCGTAGTTTTACTAAATCTAGTAACAAATGAATAAGGAAAATATTTTTAAGCAAAATATGCAATAGCAATCGAAAATATGTTTTATTAGCTTTCTAAAATACTCCACTTTTCAACATTTAATGTAATTTTGCCATATCTAATAAGAATTTAAGCTTACAAGTAATTAAGATCAGCACATCTTGAAACAACAGGTTTCCTCGTAAATACCGAATAGCGCGCTTTTTTACACTTTCCAGCCTTAATTATCTTTTCAACTGCTTTTCTTCGCGAAAATGTTGAGCCATCTCTCGATTAAAATTATTACCTTTAAAAATATTAGGGGTGTCCATATTGAAAGCCCTGTCCATATAGGGTACAAATACCTCATTCCGAGTTAAAAGGTTGCTGTAATAGTGATTTTTGTGCCATTTTTTAATATTATCTTCGAACAGTGTTGTGATTAGAATTGAATCAAACTTCTCTGCTTTTTTGTTGTTGTTGTTCTTTTTGGCCAACATGTCCACCTTAAATTTTGAAATATAATGTAATATATTCAAATAAGTGCGCTGTGATAGCAATTTTTTTATAACTTCCTCGTTTTTTTGCAGTTCAGTTGACCATTGTCGGCATGTGCTGCGTCAGAAACTCGCGTCCTGCTATGTCGGCTATTCGCTAATAATATAATAATGTATAACAGGATAAAGAAAAATATTAATTTTAATAAATGACATGGCCAAGATTAACAGTTTTAACTCCGATTAATTACCTGAAGCAAATTTAAGATGAAAATCAAAATTTGTATGATATTGAACTAATTATAATACAGTATTAACATCTGTAACTACTTTTTCGAAATATTACGTTGTATGAGTTAGAATAAAGTTTTTTGATTGGCACATCCAACTAGATTTTTTTTAAGAATGAGCCGATATATTGGTGTATATATTAGTTTAAAACCTTAATAAACATCTGACAATAGTTAGCCAATTATGCAATCTCTTTTTAACTAAAGCTTCATTCAGAAATCTTTAGTCACAACAGAAATAAATAAGAGGCTATCTTAAATAACGTAAGTCTTCGTATTTGAACTGTATAACTTTTACTTTTGGTAAAAAAAATTATTTTCGAAATAGAGTTGTGCATTTTTTGAACGAATTCAGTTGAATCTATAAAATGCAAATATCCGCAAAGTAAAAGAAAAGAAAAGGCACAATTCATGCAGATTTTTTTAAATATATATTGTTCTTCTGAATATTCCATTTAACCCTTTAACGTTCATTGGTTTCGCCACGAAACCACAAAATTTTAATTCCGATACGCAACACTGACACCGGTATTTTTATCTAAAAATATCCCTTTTATTTTGTATGTGAAAAATCACGTTTTCTTATTTAGAAATATATTTGTTCATTATTACCGGTGTCATTCATTTATTTCGACATCTTAGCAATGAAAATGCTTTGATCGTTAAAGGGTTAGTGATCAAAATAAATATGTTCAGTTAATGATTTTGTACAGTTTCTTTGATATAAAGTTTTTCAATTTACTTTTTAGCTCACAGGCTATCATAGCCTGAGAGCTTATGTGCCCGTCCGTTCTGTATGTACGTTCGTACGTGCGTTCGTGCGTAACGCGATAACTCATGATAAAAATATCCGATCCACTTGAAATTTTGTATGTAGATATATCCTGACAAGGCGCTTCCCTGATTAGTTTTTGGAGTTCATTCGATATGTATAAGAGGGGGAACGGGGAGCTCATGCCCCTCCCCTTAAATGATATAAATGGGATTTTCATGCAGAATTAAGTTTTCGTTCAAAATTTAGATTAGGATCATTCTGATGAGGCGATTCCGTGACAGTTATTAGGTGTTCATTGAATAAGTATAAATAGGGGGAACAGGGGTTCTAATCCCCCCCCTTAATTTATATAAATGGGTTTTTCAAGCAGAATTTTCAGATTTCGTTCAAATCTCTGAATAGTTTTGAAAGTTTAATGGTTAAGTATAAAAGAGGGGGATAACTCCTTTTAAATTATATAAATGCTAAATGGGTTTTTATTAAGAATTATCTCATTTGCTCTGAATTTTGGATATAGATTTTTTATATGATAAAGCATGTCTTTGATAGTATAGGAGGTTCAATGATTAAGTATAAAAAAAAAAGAGGAAAGGGGAGAGCTGTTTCCCCTTCTTAATTTTTTTTCGAACGGAATTAACCCTTGAAAATATAAGGCTTTCATGTACAATTAGTATTTGTAGCCTGTGATCTCAATGCCATCAGTTTAACTGGGCAGTATTCTTTATTTTATTTGTTTGAATTAAATACACAATTTTAGCAGATGCCATAATAATATTTTTTTCTGTTTTCAATTTTACCAAAACTTGGAGGAAAGTAGTCAATTGAGTTTAAAAATTAAAGCAACGCATATTGAATTTTCATCTATGTATAATTTACTCATATTTGAGCAAAAAAAAATTTATTGCATTTTTACTTTCTTTGCACTGACTTTACATAACTGGGTACAGCGTGTTGACTAAAAGAACATTCTGCCACTTTTATTTCAGAAAAGTAATTTCCACTCTTTTTTATGGCAGGAAATCAGCGTTTAAGAATATTATTAAAAGTGGAAGATATATTCCAGTGCGGCAAACTGCTTCTTCAAAAGACATGTTTGTTTTGCGTTGAAATATAGCTATTAGAAAACTTTTATTTAACTTGATATTATCATTGCTCACTTTTAAAGCGCAGTGTTTCATTATATCATTGAAATTTTTGAGATTTATCAATACATACGCGTGAAATATTTTTGAAATGTAGTGTCCTAAACAAAACAATAATAATGTTAATTATCAAAATATTTAACATTTAAAAAATTTAAAAAAATTACAATGTCCTAAACAAAATAATAACAAAATTTAGACATGATAAAATTATAATAAACAGTTAAGATTCAGACCAAACATTCCCTATTCTTGCCAATTTTTAAGTATTTAGACAAGCCTAAAACATACAAGCTGACAAACCTAACGATCAGAAGTTGATTTTTTATCAGAACACTTTCATAATTTAACCTGCCAAACTTTAAAAACAAAGAAAGCTATAAAATTATTTTCCAGCGTATTTTTCTATGTATATTTTTGTAAAATTTTGCAAAAGCACTATAGATTCTTATTTAAATTTATAGTCGCCAAAATTATGTATTGTAATATCTTTGTAATTCTTTGAAGGAATTCAAAATTTCTGGAATCAAATTTTGCGTGATTTTCGAGATAAAGATCACAGGCTTTTTATTTTTGCATCTACTTAATACAGATTTAAAAAATATATATTTCCTTTATTACTGTAAATATGTGAGATTGAAAGAGACATATAATTTTAATAAATAAAATAATTGAGATTTAATTAGTTGAAAGAGAAAATAATTTAAGCATTTCGCAAACATAAATTTCCTCCGCGACATTAGAAGAAGAATTAGGAAAATAATGATCCTCTATAAAGAAACTTAATTTGTACTCTGTCATGCTAAACTAATTAATAGTCATTCTTTCAGAACTCACTGCAAAATACTTTATTTTTTTTTAATTAAGGTTATAAATTGTCAAATATTTACCCAGGGTAAGTCGTGAGGTAATCTGGATCGATTACCAATATTCCTCAGAAAAATATATTCAGTAGTTTATTAATGAGTTTAAGATGTCTTATATATATTATGATGATGCATTTTGGAGTTCTTTTCTTGTTAAAAGTACAGTTTTAAATTAAATAATTTGACTATGACTGAGTAATTTCATACCAATGGATTAGTTTAATTCAATAAAAATGAAAAAGTAGAGTTTAGAACCATTATATGTGAAAAGAACTGGTAAATAATAACGATTTTATCTCTTCTTCCCTCGTATCGCAATATTAATTCACAAATGTAATTTCTCTTTTCATTTTAAAGAAAGAACACAGATGTTTAATACGTTTTGTTAAAAATGTATATTTTTTGATAATATATATGACATTTATTAATGGTCCAGAATCGACAAATGATTTCGATGAATATACGGAATATAGTTACACATAAATAGATATATGGTGGGCCGTACAGAATGATGCTTGCTTTGGCATCTTTGACAATCTAACTTCGGACCTGATCATAGTGTTTTGTACGTAATATGTTTACTACAAATTATATATTTTTATTTAGCTATTTCTTATTGAAAACATTCATTTTGCATAGGTTTCAAATCTTTTAAATGCATTAACATTAACAAAAACAATCAGACAATTATGTTATAAGAAAATCAAACATATGTATGTTTCTATAAATATAAGATGGGATTTTATCACATGCTTATTAAAAAACAAATTTGATAGTCAAAAAATACATTTATTATAGTCAAGAAATTGCTCTCTAATGTATAAAATTGAATCCGGTTTTAAATAATTTCTTACGTAAAAATCAAAACAAAGAACATCTATTTATTTAAGCAAAACATTACTATAAGTTAAATTTTGTTTTATATTTTACTAGACATATTTCCTTCCTTTTATTTAAATCTAGCTATAAGAATTTGGTAATCTTTGAATAAAAAATGAAAATATTTTTATCCAATATTTAAATTTCCATAGATATTTTGTTAGATACTTTTAACGAAAATCAGAGTGCCAACTTTTTTATTTTACGTACATATTCGATATATTTTGAAGTTGTGAGAATTGCATATTAAAATTTTTAAAGTACGCACAATCAGTACTATGGAAAAGTTTTATATATATATGTAATAAATAAAAAATATTCGCCATTTTTCCCGCCTTGAGTTTGTTCTAAAGTTTTATAGGAACATACTTTTAATCTCAGTTTCCGTAATGTATTAATATTTTTAACGGCTAAAGTTCTTTTTATTTTATTTTATTTAACTTAGCATAATCTAATGATTATTTTCTTAAAAAGAGCTAGAATGTTTCTTGAATGTCAATATCTTATTCAGAAATCTTAAATTCATTTCACAAATCCATTTTCCATTTTAGAATTAAAAACATTTATCGAAACTGTAATTTTGTTTTATTGTTTAATTAATCGTCTGCTCGCAAAATTCATACGCTTTCGTGGGGCATATTACTGTACGATTTACGCCGTTTTGTTAAAGAGTCCATGGATCTAGTCACGCCCATCAGCCAACAGTAGAGCGCGATTTGGATTGCCTTTACCTTGAAAACAATTCTAATGGCTTTAAAAGCCTAACGTAAAAAGGGAAAGGACTACGTTAGTTTAGAATTTTTGAGAAAGTCATTTTGGCTTTGCGGAGTGAGTAGAATGCTTTTGACCTTTCAAGTACTAAGACTCACGTCTCTTCTCAGAATATTTTGGAATGTTTGTGGAGTGCAATGTATTCCCGGCAGTCTCTTTTCAAAGTCCACTTTGTGTTTTCCTTACTCTTTTTTGTGGTGATACGGGCTTACAACAAATTATCTATTATAAATTTGTGGAGATTGAAGATGTGTGGAATAGCCACTGAAAGTGCTAAAAAAAATTAAGGACTAAAAACTGATCTCTTGCATTGTTTCTGGAGAAATTCCCACACATGTCATCTTCATTGCCTTTAACTCCGGCCGCTAAATCAAGAAGAAATTCCCCTATGACTAATGACCTTGATAGCATTAATCGACGACAATTTCTTTTCGTCAGATTATCAGGTGTTATTCCAAGATAATCTGCTTATTATTTGATATATATATATATATACAGTGGCGGTTAAAAGTTTCCGGCCAGTTAGTTTCTTCGATTTATTTACCAATTGGTTTCAGCAAAGAAGAAGCACAATTGCTTCAAAAGTTAGGAATATGTGAATGACCTCTGACCACGTCATCATTTTGATTGGATACTGAAGATGCTTCATGCAAAGGGATAAAATTCAAAGTTTGCGTGTGCAAAAGTTTCCGGCCACTTATCATTCTTTAGTTTTTTTATATCGGTAAACTGTTTTTTGGTTGTGTTTATGGATGAATTAACGCGCATAGCATAGTCTGAATTCAAAATTGAACAGTTCAACAATTATTGTTCATAAATGAGTGATTAGTTTCTCGCTAAAAGGCCAATCTTCTCGAGATATTGTGGCAAAGTTATCGATCAGTTAATCTACCGTAAACGATATTTAAAAATTATGTTAAATGGCTGTGGACTTCAGAACTTTTAGAGGTCCGGGAGACCCCGGAAAATTACTATTCCTGTGGACAGAATTATCAAAAGAAAAACAATTGATGTTCCGCATAAAAATTCCGCTGCAATATACTGCAATTTACGGAATGAAAATATTGCTGAAATAAGTCCGTACACCGTATGAACATTCTGACGTGATGCATAACTTTATGGAAGAGTCGGTGTTAAAATTTTTTCTGAGTTAAAAAAATACAAACGTACCCGACTAGCGTTTTCCAAAAAACACAAAGTCTGGTCAAGTGAAAACTGGAAAAAAGTTCTATTTTTCCATCAATCGAATTCAAAACAGTTTTGGAAGTGATGGCAGAAACAACGTCCGATGACTTAACAACAAAATATATGATTCGACCTAGGTTATTCCTACAATGAAGCATGGCGGAGGACACGTTATGCCGTGGGAAGTATTTTCTTCAAAAAGTGTTGGTGTCTTATTTGAAATCCACAGCCAGGTGAATGATACAATGTATAAGGATATCTTGCAAGACTAGTTTCTGGCTTATTAGAGAAAAAAATTGGTCGCAACTATTTTTCTTAACATTATAACGACATAAATAATGTTTGCAAACCTCGATAAACAATGGTTTTCGCACAAAAAATTTCGTTTTTGAAATGATCAGCCCAAGGGCCCAACATGAATACAATAGAAAATCTTTGAAAAGAAGTTGACAAAAGTCTGCGGAACTCTAAATATTCCAAAATTGCAAGAAGTGTGAGAAAAACATAGCATAGACGATTTTTAACCGTTGATGTTATGAATGTCACGTTGCTGCGCCGCAGTACTTATTACTAAAGCTAATAAAATAGTAATGCGATAAAATACTAATTGTAAATGTTTTGATCACTGTAATTTTCTATTACAATACCACTTTTTCCAAACTCGTAAAGGTGGCCGGAAACTTTTGAGAACAGGCGTTTTCCTTTATACTTAATTTTGTCAGTTAAATTTATTGATATTTACATGTTCTTCGATAAGTAAGTTCCTGACTATTATGTCAATAAAATGTATAATTATCACTTTGAGATTCCTCTTCATAGGGATATATTTACAAATTAACTGAAAAATGTTTGCTGGCCGGAAACTTTTGACCGCCACTGCATGTATATATATATATATGTAATAAAATAAAAAAAAAATTTGCGCCATTTTTTTGTTCTCTCTTAGCTTCAATTCTAAATTTGTGTTCTAAATTTGACTTTTCTATTTTTAAGCTCATCAATAAAGAACTTGAAGACTGATGTTGTCTGTTTTTATAATGGGGAAATACCCCAATGAAAGTCTTCTATTGCTTGCCAACTGTCGGAGCGACTACTCTGCCCGTGCTGCTAAGAATACGTAGAATTTATGCAACATAGTTATTTTAGTCGAGTTCAGCTTATATTTATTACATTTTTAGTCGGTAGGATATATGAGCCGGCGTGCATCTCTGGGAAAATATTAAACTAGTATGGTTTGCCAACTACAGACTGTTCCTGTCAGAGATACCTACAGCGATGAGTGTGTGCTCGCCATGTTCTAGGAAGAAATGTGTTTGTCTTACACTTCCCGTTCCAACTACATCAAGAGAACTGCACGCGCCATTTTCGCCGAATACGCCGATTCTTCATGTGCATAAATGATAAACCCTTCAGCTGGGAAACGGATCGTCTTATGAAGTTTTGTGTGACTATGTCTAGCATCTGCAAATTTTTAAGTGTGAGATATGCCTGCAGTATTTTTTTTTTCTTGACAGCGACGAAAAACGTGTGCTGATGATTATCAAGATAAAGAACAACTGCACGACAACATTCAACATCATTTTCTTTTATTTATTTATTTATTTTCTAGATAACAGTACTGAAATATTTTGATAAACTCTTCCCCGCAATCACCTTAGTCCACATCGACACTACAAATTTCATTATCTCGTCCACATCATCAAATATTCTAATTCAGCGGATCAATGAAAAACGCGGCTTGGTAGTTTAAAGAAAAGATGCATTCTGTTCTCCTGAAAAGCCAAATGAAAAAATCATTTTCACGACAAAACTGGCGCCCTCCTACTCCGCGTCAATCATTTTAAAAATCCAACGGACAAAATGATCAATTCTAATTGGTCGTAATAGGCGGTCCTTGGCAAGAACTATATTTTTTCCTCGGAAGACAAAGCCCTTTAGCAACGCGTAGTAACACCTGTCACGCGATGTTAAAATAAAAAATAAAATTAAAATCGCAGGAATATGCCAGAAAGTAAAAAGCTTACGAAATACTTCCCGCCTTTTTGAGAAGCAAGCAATAATTTATTAATAACTAAAGTAAGAAAAAGAATTTTAGCTGTTACAAGTTACGAAACTAAGATTGAAATATGTTCCACAAATTTAGAATTGAAGCTAAAAGAGAACAAAAAAATGGCGCAATTTTTTTTTTTTTTTTTTTTTTTTTTTAATTACATATATATATATAGATATATATATATATATATATACTAGCAGTATTTGCCCGCTATGCTGGTCGGTTTCTCTAAAGGATTTTTGAATCAAATTAAATACATTTTGTAAACATTAAAAAAAACTCAATATCTAATTAAACATCTATAATTATTGTCTTATTCATATAATCATAAATTAGCTTGTTCAAAGTCAATGTTAAAGATATAATAGATAAAACAGATTTAAAATAATTGAAGTACTTATTTTTAACTATTTTTCCAGTAGGTGTGTTATATTGAATTTCCCGTATCTAATTAGGCCTGATACTGAGATATAGCGAAATATTCCAGATTCACTGGAGGTGTATAGTTTGAAATAATGGCCAAAGGACTTTCCATTAATAAATCACATGAGGGGTGTACGCCAAATTTAGAAAATTGTCCCTCTCCCAGAGTTCCAAATATCATGTATCTCCGGTATTAAACCTTTCCCTCTGTTTGAAATTTACAAATATTATAGCTAATACTAGCGGCGAGATATGAAATGTTTATTCTTAATAGCATATTTATTATTTTCTAACCAAACACTCAACCGATTTTTTCCATCTTCTATAAATAGTTAGCCAATGTTTAGATAAACATTAAAAAATAGTTTAATATAATTAAAACATGCCCCAAACAATATTTCTCCTTAATGCAATTGAAACTTTTTCTCCTTTGACATTAATGTATCGGAATAGTTTTGATTGTCCCTGTAATTGAACTATGCATCCGATTTTCATTAAATATGAAATGACTCGGCAAAATTATATAATAATTATATATTTTAAGTTTCAAATGATTCGGTTGGATAGTTTTTGAGTTGGTATATGTGGACAGACGGACAGACAGACGTATGGGCAACTCGGGATTCCGGTATTTTCCCATTCAATTCAAAACAAACGCGACATTTCTCAGTTTCCGGGATAGGAGGAGATAACGCCACATACATACGGTGGGATTTTAAAGGTGTAGATTTATGAGAGGGCCCCATAAAAAAATTCAATCTATACTGATAAAATGCTACAACTTCAAAAAATTTTGAAAACTGGAATTCGGATCCCCATCACTTTATCTAATAATGTTAAAAATGTCTACATCGGCATGACTACGCGGCAACTTTTAATTAGAATTAAAGAGCATCGCAGAGATATTAAACAATATAAACAGAAAACTGCCCTTTCTCGCTTCTACTTGGCTAACAAATGTTGTTGTATTAACTTTGATGAGGCCAAAATCATAGTTCTGTGCAATAACCCAGTTCAAGGTAAAATAAGAGCATCTATCGAAATCATTGCACGAGAAAATAAACCATGTAATGATAATTTATCCTACAATATACCAAAAATATGGCATAACATCATAAAATCTTAAAGTTTTATTTCATTGCAATATTTTAATTTTTACTCACGTGTAAATGGCAACATTTTTAAACTTTTAATTTATTTAGATTTTAATTTATTAGAAGTATTATCTCTCGATCAAGATGCAAACTTAGTCCTTCCGTTATCATATTTTCCTGAAGGTGCCCGCAGAAGACGGGGCGAAACACTGACAGTTTTATTTTATTTTAATAGCAAAAATGTATGTTAAAATTCTTGTTTTGTGCACCACTGAGCAATGTGTTGTATTTTAATAAATACATTCTTATTAGTTGAATTTATTTAATATATTCACTTTATACGCTTTCAGATATCATGCCACTTTCTTAAGTAAAATAAATATTGAAACATAGAAAATATTTATATTTAAACGCAGATATTTTTAGTTTATAAAGAACCATATTAAATGTTATTAATGATTTTGAGGAGAGAAAAGGAACGTTTCTAGTTAATAAACTCTAAGAAATTAAATTAAATTTATTTTTTAACAGAAGGATATCATAAATATTAAACGAGCAAGCAATGTTTAAATTTCTGGATGATAACGTAGACTACTGGACCTTTGTGCACAAAACTTGCCTCCTATAGTAAATCGATCACGAGAAAAAAAATCTGGCTGTGTCTGGAATTCAAGATTTTTTTTAGGGTAAATTAAACATTGAGCTAAAAGGTGTGCTTGCTATCGATAAATAAAATTTCACGCGATTGCCATCCCTGATAAAGAAGAGATATCAGGATCACTGAAATAAGCATATGTTGGTGGACTATTACTAGAGAAATAGTACAACGTTTTCCTACTCAAAAAAATTCTTTATATGATAAAAATTTGTGAAATTGAATCAGAATGGTTAATTAAAATATAATCAAAATATATGATATTTCTTTAGTAAAAACCTCTCTCTTTATGTTTGCATAACAAATCTTGGTGTAACAAAATTTTCGAAATCAATTAAAACATCTTATGCAGCCGAAATGCTGTTTCTTGGTGTTATGTTTCATGTTTTGTAACAGGAAAACTATGTGTAATACTTAGCATTATAAAACATATAAAATGACTTTAAGTTCATTATAATTCCTGCACGAGTCAAAAAAGAATGTTCGAAACATATTTATGCACATTCAAGATGCGTCATGTACATTCCATGACAAAATAGAATTGACAAAAGAACCCAAATCGATTGTATTTAGTTTAAAAGTTTTAATAACCTCTGCTTGGAAAAACGCTTATAATAATTTTTTAATTGAATGCTGAGTGATAATTTAGTAGATTGAAATTTTGTTTTTAATTTTAAAGATATTCATGTAATAATTATCAATAAAAGTTTATATACATGGTTTTTAGAAAACTTTCGCAATATGTTCTTAAAATGTGCTCTTTTAACAATTTGTTGAATAAAAGATAGGGTTTGGTATTACTTGAATATGTAATATATTTTTCATTCAAATAATCAATACTCATATTTATACCTGTCAAACAAGAATAGATAAAAATGAGTAAAATACTTTTATTATTACTTTTATTAGATGCAATTAAATAGACATTTTTGATCGATTAGAAAAAGATTGTTCATTATATTTAATTGAGTGCAATGTCATATATTTCAAATGTTTTCAAGCCTTTCATTTTAAAATTTGAATGACTAGAATTTATATACCTCTTTTTATAATAAAAAATTAAAAACATGGTGGATGAAAGGACAACTAGTGAAATGTGAAATAGTATAAATTCGAAAAGAAATATTATTTTATTTTTTCCATGAAATAGTGCGATAAATATGCATGAAAGAGCATTCCATAAATCGATATTATATATTATTAACAAAATCATCCAGAAAAATACAATTTTCAAAATTATTCATATCAATCGTAGTTGTCCCTCTTTGTCTCCTTTATGTCTCCTTTATTTCTTAAACATAATACAAAATTCTGCCAAAGCTGAAACCACTTGTAAGCGTGGTAGAGTTGGCTTAAGGAACAATGTGCAAGTAATTAAGACGGTAATTAAATTTGTAAAATGGCAGTAATAATCAATAAATCAGTAACGTACAAAACACTAAATGGACATTGAACAAGGGAGAATCTGAGAAGCTGGATCATTGAATGAGTTACATAGAAATATCACTTCAGGTGTTAAACATGTTTTTAAGCTTTAGGAACAAAGTGTGGTGCTAAAAATATTAACATAATCTGAAAACTAGTCGTTGGGGGTGCCAACGTCATACCTACCAATCATGTTTATACTACAAATAAAACATCCAAATGTAAATCATTTCATGACGTAACAAACACGTATAATATGTTTAATTCAAGTGAATGCGACATTTATGATAAGCCGTTTTTGGCTTCTAATCTTACACTATAGCAATAGATAGTCTTTAGATCAGTGAGATGTCAAGTAATACCGAATCGCGTAAAAGCAGCATCCTTATAACTCTAAAATTGTTAATTATATTAACTAACAATTTACTGCGTTGGATTAAGTGTCTCATTTATAATTAAAATATATCTTTGAATCGAAATTTTAATAAAATACAGGTTCATGAAAAGTCTAAGAATGTGGAAGATAGGATTACAAATATCTACGCATCTAATTATCCTTCCAAAACTATTCAGAGATTCACTTTATCTGAAAGAACCTACATCTAAAATTAAAAGCAAATCGAATAATTCTACAGAAAAACCCATTTGTCCGATTTAAGGAGGGTAATCGCAAGTACCCCTTTTATACTTAACAAAAGGTCCCACAGCTAATTAGGAAAGCGTTTTATCACTATGAACCTGTATCCAAAATTTGAAGCAAATCGCTAAATTCTACATTAAAGTATATATTTTACGCATTTAGAATAATGTACCTACGTTACATTAACCTAAGTTAAGGGGGGAGGAGGGATATCTCTCATTTCCTACCTATTAGACTTATCCAATAAACTCGCAAATAAAATCATGGAGGTGCCCTCATCAAAATATCCTATATCTAAAATTTCAATGAAATCTTATAAATCTGCATGAAAAATACATTTATCGAAATGAAGGGTGTGGCATTAGCCCCCCTTCCCCCTTTTATATACTTATTCAATGAACATCTAAAACTAGTCACAGAATAGCCGCATCAGAATGATGCTGTATGTGAATTTTGAACGAAAACTGATAAATCTGCATGAAAACCTCATTTATATCAATTAAGTACAGGAACATTAGCCCTCCCCGTTCCATTTCTTTATACTTATCCAATGAACAACTAATACTAATCAAGGAGGCGCCTCATCAGAATGATCCTATACCTAAATTTTTTAAAAAAATTGATAATTCTGCATGAAAAACCCATTTATATCAAGTAAAGGAAGGAGCATTAGTCCCCGTTACTCCTCTTATACATTTCGAACAAACTCCAAAAGTAATCAGGGAAGCAAGCGCCGTATGAGAATATTTATATATTCAAAATTTCATGAAAATCGGATATTTTTATCATGGGTTATCGCACACGCACATACAGAACGGCCGGGAGCATAAGCTCCCAATCTTTGATAGCCTGTGAGCTAAAAACACAAAGGGAAAACTAATTAAATATATTTTCAAAACCATAAATTTTATAAATGAACAAAATCAGTGCTGCGTGTGAGATTACACAGTACACTTCATATACAAAAGACAACAGAAATATTCGATATATTTATAATATACAAGCAGAAAAAAAAATTATTCTACAAATGACAGTAATATTTGATTGGTAGATAGTTTTTTGTCTAATAATTTTAATCCGTTTCAAATGGACAAATATATAGAAAATTTATGTGTACAAATCTTTATTGTTCTTCTATAGCTTACATTCTCAACGGGTATTTATTAAAGAGTTTTTTTTTGTATGGTTTAATCAAATATATTTTAGAAGGCACGTTATATATTTTCAAGCAAAGTTCAAGACTCATAATTATACAATTGTATATAATAAGCATCATTCCACAAATTATCTGTGAGAGAAAAGAAATTCGTTGACTTAAATTTCTATGGAATTTTGAATCGACATTTTTAAAGAAGTGTCTGAGTTCATATAAATTTACGAATGATAATTTACTTGACAACTTACATTTAAACAATGATGTATTTATTTATCTATTTAAATAATAACACAAAACTAAGGAGAAAAAGTTTGAAGGTAAGAAGGACAAGTTTCAGTTTTGACCATCCAATCATAAAAAAAAAAAAACATTTTCAGAAATAAGTTACTTATAAATTTTACGAATGGCTTTTTTGTCCTATATTTGTTTATCAATTTTTTATCAGATCCGAAACACTAACGTATCTCCTTTTATAAATATATTATTTCTCTAATGGTAAAATATCACTTAATTTTCTTTAAATACATTTTCTATGAAATTGCAAGGAAATTAAGGTTTTCATTAAATCTTAAATTGTCCCTAATTACAGGTTTCTCACACGCACAGGGGTATTTTCTGGAGCAATAATTTTGAAGCTCGAGCAACTTATGTGTGCTTGCGTATACCGTATAGCAAATTATTCGAATTTTCAAATAATCAGTGATTTAGAATAATGAGTTTCATAACAGTTACATAAGTAACTAAATAACTATGATTTAGAATTTAGGGATTACAATGGTACTCCGCAATCCGTGCGGATAATTTGGAACAAACTGATTATAAAAAGATGTTCTTTGAAAATTTTGTATTGTTTGAATTTTTATTATGAATGAAAATTACAAAAAAAAAACGAATCTTACAGTACAGTGAATTTTAAGATTTTTAACGGAAAATATTGTTCTAATTGAAATATTTCCTTCTGTGTGACATTTAGCTTCAAAGTCAATATATTTTCTAAAAAAAATAAACATTAATATTGTGATATTTAATTAGGATCTCTGTTTTAAAACCTTGTGTACGTAATATTCATAAAGCTCTGTAAAATGTTTGAACATGTACTAAATTATTAAGTAAGAGCATATATACAACAAATTACTCATGTTTATTTTTTCGGATATTGTAATAAAATTTTTAGTGTTAAAAGAAAATACCAAATATAAAATACTAAAATATAAAAAAAAATTATATTATTCGCAAGCTGTTCATAACGTACAACAAACCCACATACTTTCTTTATTACGCTTTATTAAAAAATATGACGTATAGTGTTTAATATATAGTATTTAAATGGCGTATAATATTGCCCTAAATTCACTGAATATATTAATTAAAAAATATTTCACATATTATTGTAAAACCACTCTTACTTCGCTCATATAGATGCATGTAACTAGACTCTGAAAAGGAATGTAAACCTCTATGGAATAAAGGGTGGCACCCCTTTTAATTAATATTCTTCTTTGCAGCATCTTTTACATAAGCTTTTATTTGTATGCATAAAAAGCCAGATGATAAAAAATTTAAAAATATCTAAAAAATACTACAAACATAAATTTTATAAATTGCATGTAATTGTAACAGATATAATGTGAATATAGTAATAATAATAAAAAATAAGGTCTTCTATGTATGTTAAAGTATAGGAGTAATAGTTTTTCCTTTTAGTTATACATAATTAAAATAAATCCTGCTTATTAATTAGATAAATATGTACATAATTAACATTATCAAAATGATCAAATGCAGCATATTTACCTTTCCCTAAAAAACACTTAACATATTAACTAAAAAGTTCTTTAACACATTATTGAAAAACCCCTCAACATACTATTGTAAGAAAATATAATATTATATACCGGGTGTCCAAAAAATGACGGATTTTAAAAAGGATTTTTAAAATGATGGATTTTAAAATTCAATAACTTGCAAACGGTGACAACTATTTAAAATTTTTTTGCGGGAAGGTTATGTATAATGTCAGGAGTTTTTTACCGTAATATTTGATTTTAGTTCAAATTTCGAACAGTAGATGGCGCTGACGGCAATTGAAGATCAGGTGATCAGTGCTGAATGAGGTCAGTTTCGGCGTCGACCTGGACTTCAATTGCCGTCAGAGCCATCTATTATTTGAAATTCGAAGTAAAATAAAAAATTAAGGTACAAAAACTCCTGACATTATGCATAACTCTCCTGCAAAATTTTTTTAAATAGCTGTCACCGTTTGCAAGTTATTGAATTTTAAAATCCATCCGTCATTTTTGGGACACCCGGTATATACTAAGTGTCGAGGAAAAAAATAATAAGTAATATCACTATATTACAGAAATAAAATTTTCTTTTTATACCATTAGTGATGTTTTTATACTTTCTGTGACACGTACAAGTAAGATTTAACCCTTTAACGTTCATTGGTTTCGCCACGAAACCACAAAATTTTAATTCCGATACGCAACACTGACACCGGTATTTTTATCTAAAAATATCCCTTTTATTTTGTATGTCAAAAATCACATTTTCTTATTTAGAAATATATTTGTTCTTAATTACCGGTGTCATTCATTTATTTCGACATCAAAGCAATGAAAATGCTATGATCGTTAAAGGGTTAAGACCCTCTGAGGAATTATACTTCTCTTATATAAATGTCTGTAACAAGATTCTAACAAGGAAAGCAAACCTGTATGGAATAAAGGGCAGCGTCCCTTTCAATTAATATTTTTCCTTGCAGCATCTTTTAGATAGTTATTTGTACGCATAAAAAGCAACAAGATAATAAACTTAAGAAATATATTTTTTTTCTGAAAAAAAAAAAACCTTTCATTTTATAGATATTCCGATATTAAAACTGATTTAAAATATATTTTTAAAAAATATTTTGTATAATATACAAACTAATTTATGAAACATATTTTCGTAAGAATTTTGTACTAATGGTATCAAAAAGTTAATCAGATATTAAAAACATTGATAAACAGTTTACTGCTAACAGTTAAAAAGAAATAACAAAAAATCAAAAAATCATACTTGCAGCATCTTTTCGATACGCTTTTATTTGTACGCATAAAGATGCAGAAAATAATAAAATTTAAGAAAAAAAGTTTTTTTCTGGAAAAAAAACCTTTTATTTTATAGATTATCAGATAGTACGACAAATTTAAAATTCTTACTATTATTATTATTTTGTAGAACATGCAAATTAATTCATGAAATATTTTTGCATAAGAGTTTTGATACTAATGGTATCCAAGCGATAAACCGGATAATAAAAACATTGATGTACCTAATTCAATCAACATTACCAAAATGATCCAGATACAACATATTTAAAGTCCCCTACATTCACTGAAAATATTTGTTAAAAATTTCTTTAACATATTATTGCAAAACCACTTAAAATACTACTGTAAGAAAATATAATATTACATATTTGCTAAAATTTGAGAAATAAAACAATAAGAAATACCATAATACTACAGAAATAATATGGTACTACTCTGTTATCCCGTCGACCAATTTTGCCAAATTATACAAATCGCCAAACTAATAGCCAAATTATACATGTTGACATAATTTTTATTTTAAATAACGAAAAAACAAATACTTAGTAGAATATTGAAAAAATATTAATAAAAAGTCGAAATAAAAATCACTTAATGACATTTTAAACACGTGAATCGCATTTAATGTCATTGAATGTGACATTCACGATCATCCATTATTGGCATTTAATCTTATAGTTTGGCGATAATTTTTTGGTCGACGGCATAACCTAGAAGTACCAATAATATTTTCTTACCATACCCTTACTGTTGTTTTTATACTTTTCCGTGACACATACAAGTAATATTTAAGACCCTCTAAGGAATTATACTTCGCTCATATGAATGCATGTAACTAAATTCTGAAAACGAAAAGTAAAGCTCTATAGAATAAAGGGTGGCATCCCTTTTAATTAATACTCTTGTTTGCCGCATTTTTTAGGTACGCTTTTGTTTGTACGTATAAAGAGCAAAAAGATAATAAAATTTAAGAAATATCTTTTAAAAAAAACAATTTTCATTTTCTATAATTTTAGAAAATAAAACTTATTTAAATTTAATCTTTTTTTTATGTTTTGTGCAATATAAAAACATTTTCATGAAATATATTATTACGTAAGAGTTTCGATGCTAATAGTATAAAAAAAGTTAAACCAGAAACAACTTTTGATAAGCGATTCACTGCTGGCATCTGAAATTAAAAAATCAAGATTAAAAAATCATCTCTACAGCATTAATTACTTAAATAGCAATATGTTTTATTTACGTGAAACAGAATGCGATAAAAAAAATACTGCAAACCTATATTTCATAAGTTATATGTAAGTGTAATCGATATAAAATGAATAAAGGAATAATAATAAAAATTAAGTACTGCTGAGCCAAGCATTAAAGACCGGCCACGTGAGTAACAGGTGTGAGTAAGTCAAGTCTGTTCCTGATAATAGGACCGAGAGCAATGAAAAGTGAGTTTCCCCTGGTATTGCTTTTGTGGGGAATAGAGAGAAATTTTGTCTACCCTTTAAAGTGCTATTACACGTAAAAATTCCAAGCGACAAAAATCGCCTGCGTTTTTTTCGTTTTCTAAGCATTTCATTGGCTGTTCGAGAAGAGTCTTTACCATCATTTGGATTTCCAAGCATTTGATTGGCTCTTACTAGCAACTTGCTTCGTTCCACGCGTCAAAGACGCTCCGACACAAGAGAGTGGAGTACTTCTCTAGCAACTTCCTCTCTCTATAGGATTACATGGAGACGCCTGCAATTTGACGCCTGCAGCAGTACACGTGTAATAGCACTTTAATGCTTTCCTACCTTCGGAAAGGTCCATTATTTTGGCAATAAGCCAATACAGGTCTTTAAAACCTGGTCAAGCAGTACTTCTGTGAATGTTAAAGTATATAAGTTGTATATTTTCCTATTAGTTATACAGGGTCAAAATAAAACCTGCTTTTCAATTAGATAAATATGTACATAATAAAACTAACATTACCAAAGTAATCCGAACACAGCGTATTGACTTTTTTTTCCTAAATATCATTTAACACATTATTAAAAAATTCTTTAACATATTATTGAAAATCTATTTAACATACTAATTTAAGAAAATATAATATTATAAATGTTGAGAAATATTATAATACAAAAATTACATTATCGAAATAATATTTCTCTTTTATATCATTAATGTGGTTTTTATACTTTTCGTGATACGTACAAGTAAGATTTAAGACCCTCTAAGGTATTATACTTCACTCATATAAATGCCTGTAACTAGATTCTGAAAAGGAAAGCAAACCAATCTGGAATAAAGGGTGCATCCTTTTAATTAATATTCTTGTTTACAGCACATTTTAGATACGCTGTTATTTGTACGTATAAAAAGCCAAAAGATAATAAAATTTAAGAAATATCTTTCATTTTATAGATTTTCAGACAATGTTACAGATTTAAAATAAATTCTTTTATGTATTTTGTATAACATCCAAACTAATTATTGAAACATTTTTGCATAAGAGTTCTCATACTAATGGTATCAAAAAGATAAACCAGATATTAAAAACATTGATAAACAGTTTACTGCTGACAGTTAAACGTAATAATAAAAGAACAAAAAATCAGGTTTGCAGCTTCTTTTGGATAAGCTTTTATTTGTATGTATAAAGAGCCAGAAGATAATAAAATTTAAGAAATACCTTTCATTTTATAGATTTTCAGATAATGTTACAGATTTAAAATAAATTCTTTTATGTATTTTGTATAATATCCAAACTAATTAATGAAACATTTTTGCATAAGAGTTCTGATACTAATGGTATCAAAAAGATAAACCAGATATTAAAACGTTGATAAACAGTTTACTGCTGACAGATAAACGTAATAATAAAAGAACAAAAAATCAGGCTTGCAGCTTCTTTTGAATCAGCTTTTATTTGTACGTATAAAGAGCCAGAAGATAATAAAACTTAAAAAATATCTTTCATATTATAGATTTTCAAATAATGTTACAAATTTAAAAAAAATCCTTTTATGTATTTTGTATAACATCCAAACTAAATAATAAAACATTTTTGCATAAGAGTTCTGATACTAATGGTATCAAAAAGATAAACCAGATAATAAAAACACTGATAAACAGTTTACTGCTGACAGTTAAACGTAATAATAAAGGAATAAAAATCAGGCTTGCAACTTCTTTTCGATAAGCATTTTTTTGTACGTAAAAAGAGCCAGACGATAATAAAATTTAAGAAATATCTTTCATTTTATAGATTTTCAGATGATGTTACAGATTTAAAATAAATTCTTTTATGTATTTTGTATAATATCCAAACTAATTCATGAAATATTTTTGCATAAGCGTTCTGATACTAATGGTAACAAAAAGATAAACCAGATATTAAAAACATTGATAAACAGTTTACTGCTTACAGTTAAACGTAATAATAAAGGAATAAAAAATCAGGCTTGCAGATTTTTTTGGATAAGCTTTTTTTTGTACGTATAAAGATTCAGAAGATAATAAAACTTAAAAAATATATTTCATTTTATAGCTTTTAAAATAATGTTACAGATTTAAAATAAATTCTTTTATGTATTTTTTATAACATCCAAATTAATTAATAAAACATTTTTGCATAAGAGTTCTGATACAATGTTATAAAAAAAAGATAAATCAGATATTAAAGACATTTAAAAACAGTTTACTGCTGACAGTTAAAGGTAATAATAAAAGAACAAAAAAATCATGCTTGCAGCTTCATTTGGATAAGCTTTTTTTTGTACGCATAAATGCCCTAAAAAAATAAAATTGAAGAAAAATATTTTTTTTTCTCTGAAAAAAAGAACCTTTTATTTTATAGATTTTCAGATAGTATGACAGATTTAAAATTAATTTTTTTATATATTTTATAACATACAAACTAATTCATGAAATATTTTCACACAGGTTTTTTGATACTAATGGTATCAAAAAGATAAACCGTATAATAAAAGATTGATGTACATAATTAACCAACATTACAAAAATTATCAAATATTTAATGTCCCCTAAATTCATTGAACATATTAGTTAAAAAAATCTTTAACATATTATTGAAAAACCACTTAGTATACTATTGTAAGAAAATATAATATTATATATTTACTAAATGTTGAGAAATAAAACAATAAGAAATATCATTGTACTACCAAAATAATATTTTCTTTTTATACCATTACTGTTGTTTTTATACTTTTCGTGACAAGTACAAGTAAGATTTAAGACACTCTAAGGAATTATACTTCACTCATATGAATGCCTGTAACAAGATTCTGAAAAAGAAAGCAAACCTCTGTGGAATAAAAGGTGGCATCCCGTTTAATTAATATTCTTGTTTACAGCATCTTTTAGATACTGTTTTATTTGTACGTATAAAGAGCAGCAGGATAATAAATTTAACAAAATATATCCTTTTTTCTGAAAAATTTTTTTAATTGAATAGATTTTCAGATAATATAATACATTTAAAATGGATTATTTTTAATATTTTGTATATAATACAAACTAAGTCATGAAATATTTTTGCATAAGAGTTTTGATACTAATGGTATCAAATATAACCTAGATATTAAAAGCATTGATAAACAGTTTACTGCTTAGCGTTAACCATAATAATACAAGAAGAAAAAAAAATCATGCGAACAGCATAGATTATGAAACATGTTGCAACAGATTCACAGTACTATAAAGAAAACTTGAGGGTTTACTGAACAATTTGGTAACTGAACAGTTCCAGAGTTTGCTGAACAATAACGCTGTCGAAAACACGATTTGTGCTACTACAATGAATAGTCGTTAAAATATACGATTTTTTTGTGCAGCCCTGTATGTGATCTAAATATATAAACCCTTACAACAAAGTATGCTAAAATGTAGTTGAGTGAAACGCATAACGCAGTTCAAAATATTCAGTCAATAATTTCAGTCAATAAACGGTGCTGTTGAGAATTTCTTCGCGACCCTGTATAAGATCTTTAGAAGTCATAAATACCGAGAAAGATTTTAAAAGTAGATAAATTCAAAAACGTATACCACAACTGAAACGCACTCCCGGTAATTATGGCTTGTAGGCTTTAATAGTTACATTTTTGCACATTTTTGTTATAGTCAAATCCTTTTGTGTGTCCCTGAGTACATTACTTCGAAATTTACCTACATCTATAGGGCAAGCCGACAGGGATTTTTTTTTTTTAGTTTGTGGTGAATTGACGGGGGTTGACAAGCGTAGCTCGTAGGGTGCAGAGCCCCCTAGTATATATATATATATATGTGTGTGTGTGCGCATATATGGCGAATGGGAATAAACTTTATTATGCACTTTATATACAAAAGACAATTCATTTTCAAAAATTTCATTATCATTTAAAGCAACATTAAATCCCTTTATCGTTACACTAAATAGAAAATTACGAAAAATATTTGAACACGCTGTTCAATATTTTAATAGTAGCAGGAACCGAAGTTGAGGACCAATTAAAATTTTATCTTACAGCATGCAATTATCCTATGAAACATTGGCTGAAAGTATATAATCATGCATCACATGTTGCGGAGAAAAAGTTAGTAAATATTCTTAGAAAATCTAGATGATGAGAAGAATGCTTAGTACATGTAAATGATTAATTTACAAATACACTGCTCATATTACACATTCCTGCATTGAAGTTTATTTAAGTATTGTAGTATAATGCAATAATGTCGTAATTGTGTTAAGTTTTAACTAAGTTTTAAGTTAGTTATATTATTTCTTAGAATCTAATACAGTAAAACCTCTAAATAACGGACACTTCGGGAACGCAGAAATTGTCCGCTATTCGGAGGTGTCCGCTATTGGGAAAAACACAAAGATACAAAAATCACTAAGAAATGTTTAATGTGTCATGAATTGATTTTTATATGTCCTATAACTTCTATTATATGATTCATCAAAAATTAGAATTATTTTTTTAACAATAAAAATGAAACTGGAATAAAGTTGTGCACACCTTCATCTACTGTTTATTACATTCTTATGAAAAAAATCTGTTGCAAAAGTTTTCTTTTGCTTGCGATTGCATGTAATTTGTTTTACAATGTGACATTATTAGACATTATAGAGTTTCGGACGGGAAAGAGGGTTTGCACTTTTTGAACATTAAAAGCACAAAATCTCTAAACCTTCCGGGGGGACATTTCAATGCTCTGGAAAATGTCCCACCCGGGCACTCCCCTGAATTCAACACTGAACGTTGAGGAGTGATTTTCCCTAGACCCCGATCTACATTTATTTGTAATCACAACATTTGTGACACATTGTTCTGATAAATTTAGAAGCATTTTTACTTTTTTTCCCACGTTAAAAAAAAAAAAATCATTCTTTATCGCCGAAAATAGTGTCCGCTATTCGGAATGTCCGTTATTCAGAGGTTAAAGATACAAAAATTTAGGTTTGGGGAGTGGGGATCGGAAAACTGTCCGTTAAATAGAGGTGTCCGCTATTCGGGAGTGTCCGTTATGGAGGTTTTACTGTATTATTATAAACTTTCGTAAATAGTGAAATACTGTGTCAGTTTGTTTTCAAATACAGTTTTTAGTGCATTTGTATAATGCCATGCATATCTTTATATAGCAGTATACCCACACACATACAAACCTTTGAACTGAACAAAATGGCAGAGTTATATTTTCTATTATACTTTCTTCATCAATACTATAATTATAGATATATTTAAAAAAACTGTCTTTTATATAAAGAAAGAGATTTACAAAATTATATTATATAAATATACTTTGAATATATAAATATAACTAGCTGAATGGTAAAATAACTTTTTAAATACGATATGTAAATCAGACAATTTCAGGTTTCTTTTACTTTTTACATGTAATTAGAAAAGAAATTTTTTCATATTAACTAAACACCGTACATGTTTTATTAGTTATAGATTATCCAACGTTTTCCAAAATTAACACGGTAATATTACGAGCCTAAAAATGAAAAAATAAATACAACAAAAAAAAGCTTTTAATATGCACTCAGTGATCATATTGAACATTAGACAAAATATTTTGACAGTGATTCGTACTTTCTTTTTCAGAAATTTTCATTACAAAACATCAATTTGGAATGGAAACAAAACTCGGTTATAAGTTTATTATTATTATTATTACTGTTATTTTGCTTGGTAGGAAACAAAAACGGGTGTAATTATATACAAATAAATAACTTTTCTTTTATTTATTTTTTATGTAGGTAACAGAAAAAGAAAAAAAAAAGTCAAATGTTATTTAACCTATCCTTTTTGAGTATTTACCAACGTATAATCATGAATGTATTCTTATTAAACTATCATATTGTGAAAGCTTTGTAGATTATAGAATAAAAACGTTTATTTGTTACACTTTAATGCATTAACAACGGCGGTAAAATTGATGAAGTATTTTTTTTGTTTTTGTTTTTGACAACATTCCTTTAAAAGAAGGTCATAACACAAGTCAAATAAAGGTTTGCAATGAAGAGAAATGATCAGATACGAGTCCCCCTTAAGCTTAAAATGGATTCAGAAAGGTTAAGATGATATTAATTTTGTAAATAAAATTGTGCTACTTATAATTCAACGCCATCGGTTATTGAAATTAATTTCTGTAGTCAGATAGAAAAAGTGTCTGTCTGTGTATTTTTAAATATCACAAATATAAATAATGTATTTTAATCAATAAAAATAACTGTTATGTATAACTTTCTTTCATGTCGCATAATTTGTTTCGATTAAAACTAGAAAACAATAGATTTATTGATAAATTGATTTCCATTAACAAGTATTAAACATAATGTTCGTCATACGAATTAGGTTAAAATAATCAATAATTATTCTGTGATTATATTTCGAAATTTGCTTGTTGTCAGAAATATCAACAAATAAGTTTAAGATCCAGTGATTACTTATTATTCAAGTAAAACGTAATTTTAAGCAAAATAATAAAAATTTAGATTTTGAACGTGTAGGTAAACAAATTAACTGGAGTTTATAGAAAATAACAATAATTAAAGTGAAAAAAAATTTAGACGACATAAAATTATATTTATGAATTGATGATAGATGATAAAAAAGCACTCAAAAATAGGAACATACCATAACATTGATTTTGAAAATACAATACACAGTTGGTGACAGTCTTGTAAAATGCCACTTTGCAACTTGGTGAAGAAAAAACATTTAATATACTTTTTAAATATTTTTTTCTGTATATAATGTTTTTAAATTAATTAAATTATTTTGTTTTAAATCCATTAGTAAATTACCAATTACCGATATTAATTTATTAACAAAAGACTAATTTTTTAATATTCAATAAAACCTTAGAAAAAATAACTTTTGTTGAATTGCTTGTATTATTTGAATATTATAAATTTAGCTTTAGACATAAAAAAGAAGTTTTAAAAATGAGATACTCTAAAAGGAGTATGCTGATATATTAGTATCCAATTGAGTATGTTTGTATCAAGAATAAACATTATGCTTTTCAAATTTTGAAACATTATATGTTATCAAAGGCAAATAAAATGATAATTCTGTACTCTATAGTGGTTTAATTTACATTTGTGGGAAGAAAAGATACTTATGAATCTAAATATTGAATTATGCAATGTATTTAAAAATAATTTTAATAAGTGCTTGTAAATAATTCTGTTGTAATAAAAATATTCGGTTTGAGTATTTCGATAATAATTTTGCTCTTTTTCTTAATAAATAATCAACGAAACGCTTCTTGTTAATCATTTTGGCTGGAAATAAATGTCAGAACATTTTTCCCTTTAATTTGTAACTTCAGAAGGACAGTACATAACGATTCATATTTGAACATACCGATGGGATCGAAAATGTATTTCTCAAATTTCAGAACATTTGGTTCGGAGCTGTTTTGAGTATGTAGCATATTTAAAATTAAGTACGTTTTACTCAATTTTGAGAGCTCAATTTTAATAAGCGTGTGAGAGTAGTAGTGTAACGAGTCCTTATATCTTATTGGAAAATTTTTTTAGCACCAATAAGAATGAAAATAATTCATAAAATAAATAATTTCATATCCATATAATACGTGGAAATACATTCGTACGTCTATCCCAACACCAAGGCCTCCGTTTGAATGCTGGGCACGCACGGACAAGGAATGAAATTCGTTAAACATTTTTTTTAAGCTACACTGAGAAAAAAAAATATGCCGCCTTCAACTAGAATGAATAGTTAGTCACTTTCTGAATCTCTAAACTAGAAATATAGATGTCCAAACTATGCGAGTGGGGTAAACAACTAAGCTGAATAGGCGAAATGACTTGACATTTCTAGTCTCGTGTTTTCTAGGAGACGAAACGACATTGAACCGTTTCAGTAGCGAGAAATTACCGCTTGATTTTAGGAATGGTTTCTTAAGCTATAATTCTAGCTACTAAATCAAATCTATTGTGTTCGCATCTATTTGAAGAGATTTTTAGATAAATTTGACAACAAAAATATAGGAAAACGCGCTTGAATTCTAGTAAGAGACTCTGGAACTCTCTAAGAAATGGAACTAAAATTTATAGGGATGACATGGAACTATTTTTTCTAGAGCCATTACTTAGATTCTATATGCCAGAACCATATTTTTTTCTCAGTGTATTGCATAGTTTTTATCGCGGGCTTTGAGCGCGGCGACCTAATCTAGAAATTCCGTAACGAGAAAAAAAAATTAACAGTCCGGCTAATGTCGTTTCAGTTCGGCAGACTTCGGCAGATTTCTCATTTATTCAATAAAAGAAAAAAAAATTGTTTTCTTATCGGTCATCACGCTCAAAAAGTGTAACTTCAATTAATATCAAAGAAAAAGAAAAAAAACTTGAATTAATATCAAAGACAAAAAAAAACTGCATAAACAAAAATAAATAATTATAATTGCATAAGTTGATAAAAAATGCTATGCAATAGCTGTACCGCGTCAGTCCCCGAGTGCCACACGTATTTTATTTTTTTGTAAATGGAGATTAATTTATACATTAGCCTTTACGAAAATGTCTTTTAGAATTCTATTGAAAGAAAGCTTTATAGAATACTACAGAATTATGGTCCGTTTTCCTACAAACTTCTTTGAAAGCTATAGAAATATGTATGAAAGTTCAATAGAAGCAGAAATGTCTTTTAAATTTTATTAAACATTTTCCTACTACAGACATTTCCATTAATCTTCAACAAGAATATTTATAGCTTTTAAACAAGCTTATAGAAAATGGGTCATAACTCTGCAGGATACTATAAAACTTTCTCAATAGAATTCTAAAATCCATTTTCGTAAGGAGTTTCTACGTTAAAAACTGGTAGATGAGAGGTTCTGGGTTCGAACCCAATCGCGGCCGTCCGCCAAACCGTTCGGAGTTATCCGTGGTTTTCTTCGAACCTCGGATTTCTTTGCGTAAATACTGGTTAGGTTCCCTTCGAAAGACTCCCACGGAGGGTATTACACTTTTTAGGGCGTATATCCCTAATATAGTTAAATTGTCGTAATAGATACAAACAAACAACCATTTTCTCAAGGGAATGATGTCTAAAGTCAAGATTCAGCAGAGAACATCGTTATTTTGAAAGCTTCGTTAAATAAGGGCTTCATTAATTGAAGTTCTATTATATTTAAAAGATATTTATAATACTTTAATGACATAAATAATAATAATTTTCCTAATTTTGTGATATTTTGATTTATTTGTAATGTAATTCAATCTATCTGTTAATTAAAATGTAATGTCAAAGATGCAATAGAATCCAGAAAAGAATTATCACTTAATAATCAAAATAAAAGTATCTAGAACTTTAGTCAGACTAATTGATAGTCATTCATCAGTACATAACAGACACCTTTATAATTTTATCTAATTACTTCAATAAATTGTGAACCAACTTGCTCGAGAAAATCCTGAAAGTAACCTTAATCGATGATCGATTTAATGCTAAAGGTAAATTTTCGTGGCACTTTAATGAGCTCGAAATCTCTTATGTCAATGGTTCTAATGAATATTGTTGTCATTAACTCTTTTTTAATTGGGTAAATCTGATGATTACAGACAATTTCTTTCGCAAAATTCCACTGTGTTTGTTTAAATCAGTAAAAGGTAACGTCCAGAAAAAAGGACATTAAAAAAGGGAGAAACTTGAGATTGCCGTGTACAGTTTTAGTTTTATACAGTTAATTGTTTTTAGAATTTCTTATATTCATTTAATTAACTTTGATATGGATAGTACATTTTAATACAGAAAAGTTATTTGAAATGTAATAGTTTCTTTATTAATAATGTTTTATGAGTTAAATAAAATAGATGATGAATCGTTTCATTAAATTCTATATTTAATATTATTTAATTTTTTATGATTATTTTTTCTTTCTTTTCACTTATATTTTGTATTTAGTTAAAAATTAATTTGGATTTTCATAATAAAGATGGGGATAAAATCCCAATTGTTTCACTTTTCTACAAATTACTACTTAAATTCGTTATTTAAAAGAAATTATGAAGTATATTTTTTTTGTGATTTAAGGTAGATTTTTCATAGGAAGGCCTGTATCAGAAACGCACCATAAAATGAACAAATTTATAATGCCTGTTTTGATTATGTCCTTTGCTTTTTTATATTTAACCTTTTCGGTTTAGTTTTATTTGATTTTAGTTTTATTTTTGTCGTCCGATTATCTACACTAGGGATATAGGACCAGGGAGAGTGCCCTTCGTGGGGACTTTTTAAGGAAACCTAACCCGTATTTACGGAAGGTTCAAAGAAAACCACGAAAATTCCGAACGGTTAGGCAGATGGCCGCGATTGGGTTCGAACCCAGAACCTGCCGTCTACCAGTTGAAAGGTCAGAACTTCTCGGCCACTGGTGGGGCTTAATCTTTTCGGAACCGAACTTCTATAAAATTTATAGAAAAAATTACCTTGATTAGCACTAGCTAACCAAATAGATTAATTAGGATTTTTAAGAATATGAAAGGTAAGGAGTGTAGTTGTTTTGTGTCCCATTCACTTAATATTCATATAACAAAAGTCTTAGGTAGAAATTTCGGAGATGTTTAGAAAATGTTGTATTATAGTAAGATTTAACTTATATTACAAATTTCTAATACTTTTTGCTCTCTATTACACACGATTTTTTCTGGAAAGTTACTTTTATTTTAAATTTAATGCATGAAACATCCCAGTAGCCAAACAATATTGGACTAATATTGGCTACTTCTTGGAGCAATATTGGCATATTGGCACAGTGTTGTCTCCAATATCGGGGTGTTTATATTTTGCGCTTATTTAGCCAATATTTGCAGCCAATATTGGGGTTTCATTGACAATATTGCCAATAAAACGCCAATATTGGTTAAATATTGGGATTTCATTGGAAATATTTCCAATTTAACACCAGCATTTGCAAAATATTGGCGTTTTATTGGCGATTTTTCCAATGAAACCCCAATATTGAGATAATATTGGCTGCAAATATTGGCTAAATAGGAGAAAAATGTAAACATCCCAATATTGGAGCAATATTGACGATTTATCGGCAATATTTCCAATTAATGAAATATTGACGCAACGTTGGACCAATATTGGTTTGCTACGAGGGAATATTCAATTAAAATCTAAGAATACTACACAGCGCGAACAGAATTAAGCAAATAGTAATAATTATTATTACTAAATGCCTAGATGAAAATTCCTATTGAAAATTCGTTGACATATAGTAACATTAGTACATGTAAATATTAGCAAAAGTATTTCTTAAAACAAAATAATAGTCCATTGACAGACATGTACTGTTAATAGTACACCAGACCCGAAAGGGTTAGGTTAGTTATGTATTATTTGCTCTCGGTAGAAATATACGGCCGAAATTACAATTTCTTTGTTAAGAATAAAAAGCTACATTCTAAAGTTTTACAACACGGTTGAAAAGTGTGTATAACTTCGATTAGTGTTGACGGTCTATGTCTCATATCGTCTGGCTGTCGTCTGGTTCAAAAACCAACAGCACAAAAACCAATTCTATCAAGCACAAAAAAAAAACAAGTTGGAAATTGCACGTGAAGCGTAGCAAATGAGATGCGTTCGTACGATAACGAAGTTTTAAAAATATTCAGATCTTGCTGATATAGTAGAACTTACTTCGGATACAGTATAGTGGCCAAAATCTTTTTGTTCCTGTAAATATGCAAGAAGAAACTTCTATTAAAACTCAGCAACGTATACCTTATTCATAAAATGTGAAGCATTTTAATGTAATTAAAACACGCCCCAAACAATGTTTCCCCGTATAGCATTATGTGGTGGAATACTTTTGTGTGGCCCTGTAACTTAATAATAAATATTCTTTGCATCACAGATTGTACAGAATGTATATTTTAGTATATACTTCATAGATTCATGTCAATTCTATTATGTTCGAATGAGTGTAACACCATTAAAATGCATTTGAAAAAATTTTCCCCATTGACCGCAATGTAACGGAATACTTTTGATTGTCTCTGTAATTGATCTATGCATCCGATTTTCATAACATTTGAAATGACTCGAAAAAATTATGTAATAATTATATGTTTTAAATTTCAAACGATTAAAATGCATTTGAAACAATTTTCCCCATTGACCGTAATGTAACGAAATCCTTTGATTGTCCCTGTAATTGATCTATCAATCCGATTTTCATAAAATTTGAAATGACTCGACAAAATTATGTAATAATTATGTATTTTAATTTTCAAACGATTCGGTTGGGTAGTTTTTGCATTGATATATGCGGACAAAAAGACGGACGGACGGACTGAGCGAAAACTATAGGGCTACGTATTTACATAATTACGAATGCACCTAAAAATCTTTATTTTATGGAGGAGAAGTAACAGGGGAATCTAATAACCCATGTCTGGTGGAAGTGAAGTGGTGCATAAGCTAATAAAAAGAATATTGCCCAGTTAAACTGATGGCATTGAGCTCACAGGCTACGCATACTAATTGTACATTACGCCCTTATATTTTCAAGGGTTAATTCCGTTCGCAAAGAAATTAAGGAGGGGGGAACAGCTTTTCTCTTTCCCCATTTTATGCTTAATCATTGAAGCCTCTAAACTGATCAGGGACATGCTTTATCATTATAAAAAACCCATATCCAAAATTCAGAGCAAATCGGAAAATTCTTAATAAAAACCCATTTATATAATTTAAGGGGAGTTATCCCCCTCTTTTATATACTTAACCATTAAACTTCCAAAACTATTAGGAGATTTGAACGAAATCTGACAATTCTGCATGAAAAACCCATTTATATAAATTAAGGGGAGGGGCATTAGAATCCCCATTTCCCCTGTTTATATTTATCCAATGAACACCTAATACCAATCACGGAAGTGCTTCATCAGAAAGATCCTACGTATAAATTTTGAACAAAAAGTATTATTTCTGCATGAAAACCCCATTTATATCAATTAAGGGGAAGGACATGAGCCCTCCGTTCCCCTTCTTATACATATCGAATGAACTCCAAAAATAATCAGGGAAGCGCCTTATCAGGATATACCTATATACAAAATTTCAAATAAATGGGATATTTTTATCACGAGTTATTGCGTTACGCACGTACGAACGTACGAACGTACATACAGAACGGGCGGGCACATAAGCTTTCAGGCTATGATAGCCTGTGAGCTAAAAATTAATACCACTTGTGGTTTATTCGCAGATTTAACATTGTGTTAGGGTATGTATCAAAATTTGAAAAAATGGCAGCCGGAAAACTCAATGATAAACCTTCGAGTGAGCCGCTAGTGGTATTAATTTCTTTCAAAATAAATATATTTTTAATAAAATACTAATTTAAGAAAACGAAACTTAAAAAAAATTCTACAATTTAGCAACCATTACATTCTTATTTATAGTAATGGGATATTAGAAAAATTAATTGTTTTTGAGCAATTAGAAAAAAATATTTGATACACAAATTTTTTTATTAAAATTTCCAAAAAAAACTTTCCCATAAAAAATTTATGATAAAATTAATAATCTTAAATCATTCGTGATTATTTCATTATTATATACTTACGAAAGTGTTTAGGTTATCTTCAACGAAATAAATAAAATATAAATGAAACAAATCCAATAATGATACTTTTATTCAAAATTCGTTAACATGTTATACTGTGTATTAAAACAAGTGTAATTGGAAGGGTAAAAATCCCAATATTTTCCTAGTTCCACACGTTAAAAAGAAGGATAATTTTATTACATTCTCAAAATCTATTGCCATTTCACAAAGCAAGTTATTTTGTAAATTTTTGCTAACGGACACAGTGACTAGTATTGGAAATTGGTTTTCCTGCGTAATTAGGAACACAATATGTGTCATCTATTTATCGAAGATAGTTTGATGCATGCTTATTCCACTAGTAACTGTAAAAATGGTTTAGCATAAGATAACAAAATAAATTTAAAAGGAAGTGTTAGAAAGAGAAACTTTTCTATTTGTTTTAATTTTCTATTTTTTAGATTTTATTTCGACAGTAAGAGCACAAATTTTAATTATAGTTTTAATTATAGCACAATTTTTTAATATAGATTAAATACTACCTTTGGCAGACTCTGTCTAACTATTAATCTACTCTAAAACAATCAGGAATGTCCCAGTAAATCTACATGTGTATATTTGCCTAAGACGGAATACTGCCAAATGCGGAAACCTTTCCCGGTTCTGATAAATTTGAAGCAAAATCAACAAAATTTGAATTATTAAGCCTTTAGGGCGTGATTTTTTTTTTCAATTTTGATAAAAAAAATTCTTTTATGTTTAAAATGTTAATAGAAGCCATCCAAATAAATTTATGGGAATTTAATTAACATGTCATTACCTGCAATATTAATAATGCAATTAGTTTGGGTACTATTCTGTTCCTATTCATAGGACATTAGGCTATGAAAGAATTTTGGGTGATGTTTAGAAAATATCTTGCTACAACAGGATTCGCCAGGTACTGTACCAGCAAAATAATCTTGACAATGGAGCCACAATTTCAATGTTCAAATATTTTATTTTTTACCATTTTAATTAGATAAGGCAGGTGAGAGTTTCCATCACGAGTTGGTTACATGAAGTGATAGTTCTTTCAGCTCAACATGGTTTAGAGCTCTCACTTTGTATTTTTTAGTTCTTGTAGTGGTTTAAAACAGAGATTTTTATTTTTTTTCTCTATAAAAAGGAAATCTTCTGACGCAAATTATCGGATTACATATATTTATAAAAGCTTACAATTGTTGAACAACCTCGTGACTTAATAACCTGGACATCTCCACTAAAAATAATCTTAAGATTATCTGAAAAAATTGCCACTTTCTACAGAAATTCTACAGATATTTGAAGAATTTTGAAATTTTTGAATTTTGATTACAGAAATTTGAAATTTGACTTAGCTTTATCTTTAAAATATCTGCAGAATTTTTAAAGATATTCTTAAAAATATCTGCATAATGGGCAAAATACCTTCGGATTTCCCACAGATTTTGGGCCAAAAAGCTATAGATTTTCTACAGATTTTTTTTAGTGGGGATTACTCGAACACAATATCCCTGTAAGTTGTTAAGTCTTAGATTTACAAGTATCTGGTCAAACTATCTATGTTCTAAAACTGGCACAGCCAATTTATCACATGGCAGTACACATAACAAAAAATCGGCTCAAAGAGACCAAAAAAGACATTAGCCTGGCCTAATATAATCTTGAAACGTGGTGTACTGTCATTACCAAGTACAACAACTGGAGAAATAAAAAAGAACCATTACTAATAAACATATCAGTAAGTATTATCTGTTACAAATTTCATATTTATCAATGAATGTAAAGACTACACTGTATTCATTCTATTTTTATAATTTCTATTTTTTTTTTCTTTTTTTTTGGCTTTTACCACACATGAAACGTCCAAAAAACAACCTATATATAAATTTTAAGAGTGAAATATATATTTCAGTCAAAATAATTTTCAACGGTGTAAAGAGAATTAAGCAAACTATTGCTACAAAGTGCCAAAGTGTACAGGGGTTGGACAAAAATATGGAAACACCTTTGAGAAATACATGTTTGAAAAGAAAGATTGATTATAATGAACTATGTTGATGGCACTGGAATTTTCGCCTACTGACGCCACCTATACAACTTCGTAAAATCGCTGCAGCATTCACTCGTTGTTGGAACACTGTCATGTGAGATTATCATTGCATTATGTCAGAGTTAACAGACTTCGAACGTGGACAAATTGTTGGCGCGCGTATGGTGGGTGCTTCCGTAAGCAAGGTAGCCGAGGTTTTTAGTGTTTCAAGAGGTGCTGTGTCGAAGATTTATTCCGCATATTTGAAATGCGGAAAAAACATCATCCGCTAAATCACAGCGCGGACGAAAGTGTGTGCTGAGTGATCGTGACAGACGATCATTAAGGAGGATTATCGCGAAAAATAAGCATTCCACAGCTGCAAAAATTACTGCTGAAATGAATTTCGTGTTACCAAATCCTGTGAGTACCAAAACAATTAGAAGGGAGCTTCATAAATAGGGAATTGCTGGCCGTGTTGCAATTGAAAAGCCATCCATCAGTAATGCTAATGCTTGTAACAGGAAAAAGTGGTGTTTAAGTCATACAGCCTGGACTATAGAACAGTGGAAGAGCGTAATATGGTCTGATGAGTCTTCTTTCGCATTATTACCCACTTCTGGCCGAGTTTACGCCTGGTGAACGCCATCTCAAGCCTATAATACAGACTGCTTGTTGCCAAGAGTGAAACATGGCGGGGGTTTGGTGATGGTTTGGGCAGCCATATCGTGGTTCTCTTCTGGCCCCATGATAACTCTGTAAGGGCATATTACTGCTCAGACTTATGTGAACATTTTGGCCGATCAAGTTCATCCAATGGTACAAGCTTTGTTCCCCAATGATGATGGTATTTTCCAAGACAACAACGTCCCTGTTCACACAATTCACCTTGTCCAGGACTGGTTTTCTGAGCACGAGGATGAATTTTCGCATCTCTCCAGGCCACCAAAGTCATCAGATTTGAATATTATCGAACCTTTGTGGTCTAAATTGGAGCGGAGTGTGCGTTCTTGCTATCTACCTGCAACATCGTTATCTGAACTTGCCACTGTTTTGCAGGAATAATGGTACAATATTCCCTTGGCAAACATACAGAAACTGTATTTATCCATTCCGAGAAGACTGCAAGCTGTTTTGAATAACAACGGGTACCGTACACAAAACTAGGCAAGGAAACGTGTTTTTTTAAAGGTGTTTCCATATTTTTGTCCAACCCCTGTATATGAAGTCATAAAAGGAAATGCATAGACACATACTACTGTAACTTCTTGTCGATATTAACAAAAGTAATTGTTACGATCACATAAAATTCAAAGAAAAACTTATACTACTAATAGTGCACTAGATCCCAAAAAGGTGAAAGTTTGTTATATATTATCTTTGAGAAAATATTTTATGCAATGAAACCTTTAATTAATTTATTTATTTAAAGTTTTTTGTAAATTTTGTGAATTTATTTTCATCTGAAAGTAAAGTTACCAAACATTTAAAAAAAATGTTGTATATATATATATTTTTTATTTCTAAAGGTAGTTTTTCTTTGAAATTTACTATAATTAAAAAGTATCCATATTTTTCCCTAAAAAAAGCAAATACGCCTGAGATACTGTTCTAATTATTGAATTATTAATCGAAATGAAGTTTTCCCCATCTTTTTACTTTTTTTTTCATATTTTTTTTCTAATTTCTGTACATAAAAAAGGCTACCAATTGCAAATTATATCAAATACTTTTTGTCGTACTACTTTTATTTAAATTTCATTATAGATGTCCCAAATGTTAAAAAACTATAGTATAATATTATTTTTCAGGTTTTCTGCTTCAACATTTCTTTTTTTCTTTTTTTTTAAAGAAACAATCCTTTCAGCTCAATATACGAATCGAATTCGTTTACGTGATTGTTTTCTAGAAAAATAGCACAAACTAAAGAAAAAATTAAAAAAAAAACCTAAAACTAGTTGGATGTGTCAATCCCGAAACTTTCTTCTATCTCATAAGTACATTTTAATATATATATATATATATATATATATATATATATATATATATATATATAAAAAACAACAAAAAAAAAAAAAACGTGGTGACCCCAAAGTTACCCACTATCGAATTTCCTCGAACATTTGACCTAGCCTAATGAGATTCTGGTATCCGAAAAGCCTAAAACGCAAAATTTAATTAATATTCTGAGAAAAGGAGCTTAGTTGTGCCTCATCTTGGGTAATTTGTACTAAAACCTAATAAGCATCTATTGATGTCAAGACCTAACAGAATCTGAAATTTGATGGAATTTCGTCCATTAGTTCTTGAGATATAATTATAAGAAAAAATTCGCAAAACGTAGCACAGCAACACCATATCTTGGACAATTTATGCCAAAATGTAAAAAAAAAAGGTCTAATTATGTTATGATGTAAAAGAATCTGAAGTTTGATGAAATTCTGTGCATTATTCTGTGCATTCTGTGCGTTCTTGAGATATAGCTAGTTTTTTTTTTTAAACGTGTAAATTATAGCACAGCAGCACGATCAGTTGAAGGATTTATAACAAAACATAATCATCGTGTAATTATGTTATACATCATTTTGTAACAAAATCTGAAGTTTTATGAAATTCTGTGCTTTGGTTGTTGAGATTTGGTTGTTGTTTGCTATCGGAAAAATCGTGCAAAATGCAGCATAGCTGCACCACCTGTTGCAAGGTTAATATCAAAATGTAATCAGCGTCTAATTATGTTATATATTCTAGTGTAACAGAATCTAAAATTTGATGAAGTTCTCTGCATTACTTCTTGAGATATAGCAATCGCAAAAATCGTGCAAAATGTAGCATAGCAGCGCCACCTATAGGGCAGTTCACACCAAAACCTTATCAGCGGCTATGTATCTCAAGGTATCGCGGAATCTGAAGTTTGGTGAAATTCTGTGCATTAGTTTTTGAGATATAGCTATCATGAAAAACATGAAAAACGTGGCATAGCAGCGCCACCTGCTGGCCAATTTACTCCAAAACTTAATCAGCGTCTATGTACATCAAGGGGTCACAGAATCTGAAGTTTGGTGAAATTCTGTGCATTAGTTCTTGAGATATAGCAATCTTGAAAATCATGAAAAACGTAGTATAGCAGCGCCACCTGCAGGCCAATTTTCACCAAAAACCAATAGGCACTAATTCATATCAAGGTCTAACAGAATATAAAATTTTATTAAATTTCGAGCATTAGTTCTTGAGATAGAGCGCCCACAAATTTTTTGTCACATACAGACAGACAGACTCACAGACAGACACACAGACTCACAGACAGACGGACAGACTCACAGACAGACATTTTCTAAAAATAGTCAAAACGTGTTTAGGACCTTCTAAAACGTATAAATCCGTCGAAAACCGGAAGTCGAAAATTTTCATGAATCCAATACTTTCTTCTTGTAAAGATAGAAGAAAGTAAAAAAGACATTTGGAATTTATATTTCAAAAAGAGTTGTATTCTATAGATTGAAAACTCGATATCTAAATCGATTGTGTGCAATATTTGAAAATGTTCAAATCCGAAAAAAAATCTAAGTACACTACAAGTTTCATGATAACAATTAGAAAGTTTAAAAAATGGTTTAAGAAATTTGTGTAATTTAAAATGCTAAACTTGTTGATATTTTAAAAGTTATAAAAAAATTAAAAGTAAAAATTGTTAAGAAGTAGAAAATTAATTCTTATTCGATTATTTTAAACAGTTCATTTAATTTCATAATTAGATTTAAAAATGTTGATTTTTATTTCTTCAACAAAACTTTCTCCTTTCACCTGATTAACTAGATATTTTTTCTTTATCAATCATTAGTTTTTACAAAAGGCAGAAAAGTATCATAAACACATTTTACCCAAGTAAAAAAACAAAAAAAAAAATGGAAAGACCAGTTGCGTAAGTTACAAAAATCTGTAAATATAATACATTTCTAACTTTGGAAAAAAAGGTTTTTATTTTATTTTATAAAATAATATTTTAATAACTGTATTTTAAAAAAGATAATTGTGTGGTTTTATATTTCTTACATTGTAGATTTTTTTTTTTCAGATAAGAGCTGCATTTATTATTATAGTCATACATAAAGAAAGTTCATAAAATGAATAATGCTTACTTAAAAGGCGATTAAATAATCAATTATAGATGTAAAAAGTTAATTTTATTTAAAAATCTTAGTACTTTCAAACGTTTTCCAAACAGGTTCTTCCTCAGAGAATATTTTCTTTTATAAATACAAATATAAGATTTCGTTTTGAAAAAATGAACGCGACTCGTGGCTTGAAGATTGAGTTAGTAATATTTTAGGTGAACTGTAAAAAGAATTATTTGATTGTTGTACCATGAAATTTTAATACGTCATTTTCTCAAAATGGTACAAAAATTTCATGGTACAACAATCAAATAATTTTTTTTACTGTTCACCTAAAATATTACTAATTCAATCTTCAAGCCACGAGTCACGTTCATTTTTTTCAAAACGAAATCTTATATTTGTATTTATAAAAGAAAATATTATCTGAGAAAATATTATCAACCTGTTTGGAAAAGGTTTGAAAGCACTAGGATTTTTAAATAAACTTCACTTTTAACATCTATAATTGATTATTTAATTGCCTTTTAAGTAAGCATTATTCATTTTATGTTAAATTCAAGGCGAAAATTTCATACGTCATATATTTTATATTTATTTAAAGAAAGTTCTTTTCAAAGGTCGTTTAAATATTAATTAGCACGTTTAAATCTCCCATGACACAAATATGGCAAAATATGTTGAATTTAATTACTTTTAACTGATTTATAAAAACATTATAGGATCATAGATAACAGCAAAACTTGTTAATTGGATTGTGCTAAAATCCAAATGAAAAAAAAATGATAAATTATGAAGATAATTGAGAGTAAAAAATACAAAAAAATCTTTGTAATTTCTATATAATATTTTCGGTTAATGAACAAAACATTTTAAAAATATCCCCAGGTTAAGGGTGATAGCAAAATATTTCATGAATTTTTGAATCATTTTTTGATAAATTGATAATATATATTTATTAAAAACCTAATTAAACTCATTTTTTCCCTGTTTTTATCAACCCTTTTGAAGAAAGTCTCATTAAATTTATCCCAAAAACGTACATGTTCAAAAATATCATTCTGTTTATTTTTTTTTTCTTCTTCGCGTTATATATTTACTCCATATCAATATATTCATTTCTTTTTTTGTTTATGTGTGTGTGAAAATCGGCTATAGAATAAATTCGATTTTTGATTACTTTCGATTATAAACCAGTTAAATAATAATCTTTTAAATAAAATTATCGTTTGCAGACGATCGAGTCTGTCGTTTTAATTTCGACGCTTGATATTATTTTTTGTTTACATAAAAGAATCGTGTTTAGAGATTATGGAAAGTTCTACAAACTTTTTCTTTATTACTTAAGCTAGAGAGGCCTAGAGATGGATGGATTTCTATTCGGTGTTTCGGTTTTGAGTACAACAAATCGGTGACAAGTAGTTGTAATTGCAATGATCAATTTTAGTACAGAAAAAACATAAAAAAGAAAAAAGGGTTAAAAAAAGAGAAAGAGGGAAAGAAAGTTTAAAAGTTCACTCAGAAGAAAAAAAAATAAAAAAAATGGTCATTTTACAAATAAATAAGCAAATAAATAAAACAGCAAAATAATAAGAATTTTATGCGGTAGCAAATCAGGTAGGGGAATCTTGAAGATGAAGAAAATTGATAGCTTGATTTTAAATTTACGATTAGAAATTACATTACATTTTTTCAACTATAAAATATATCACCAATATCCATGTTCTTTTTTATTTATATGCATGAAAAAAAACTCATTTAAAAAAAAACTCATTTAAAAAAAAACACATTTTTTAAAAATTTATCTGTGTTTTCTGATTTTGTACAGTACCACAAACATTAAGTTAGGAATTTTGAATGTCCAATTTTTTTCCGAACTTATGATTTGAATTTTAATGGATTTAATACATAAATTATACATACTATCTTATATGCAGATTTAATACATAAATTTAATCTGCATATAAGATACTAATAAAAAATATAAAAAATAAGTAAAATTTTATAATATGAACTTTAAATTGTTGAGGTTTACTTAAAAAGCGATTAAAATAATCAAATATAGATGTTAATAGATGTTAATGAAACATGTTAGTATTTTCAAATTTTAATCAAGGTCTTCCTAAGAGAATATTTTAAGGCTTTAAATTTTATTAAGGCTTTTTCTTGTTTTAATGGATTTAATATATAAATAAGGATATTTAACTTGCATATAATTTAAATAGTAATAATAAAAATTTATTTTATAATATAAAGTTTATAATAATAAGTTTATAATAATAAAAAAAATATACTGGGTGAGTCATAAATATCGAAACAATAGACCATCTCCTTAAATATTGCCTCTAGACCCATACTTCCAATTGCAAAAAATCATAAAAAAGGTGAAATTTATGATAAGATAAATTGAAACTCCATGGGGGGTCTATTTGAAAAAAATACGAAAATTAAATTTTTATACGGCCCACGTAGAGCAAAATTCCTAGTTAGGAAGTTATTCCTTATTCATTCCTAAATTGAACAAAAAAAATTTCATCTCCGTATCTGAAAACCTGAAAGAGATATTAAAGTTCAAAATACTCCAAAATTCATGATTTACACCACTTTATTATGCCTGTAAACAAAGAGTTTTTGAGATATTTCTAAAGCAAATAAGGGATCGTCCACAAATTGTGTGTTATTAAATTTCGATTTAAGACCGTGCCTCCTATTTGGACATAATAAAGCAGCATATTGATTTAAATCAAAACTTGTTTTCAAAATATGTTGATCATTAGCACTGGAGGTCTGCATGGATCGCAATATCTACCGGGATCTATATACCGGGATTGAAAATTTCGTCCTATGCAGACCTAGGAAGAAAGAAGCAGTGTCATCTGGTATGAAAAATACATTAGATCCGGATAGACGAATCTTCAGAAAAAAGTAACTTCTCGTTCCTGACCCGGCCTGGCCACACAATACAGATTTTTTAACAGCCTCTCCAGGACGATAAAAAGCTTGAAGTTGTGAGAGCTAAAGTTTTAAAAAAGTCTTAATTTGCATCTTAGAAAAGTATTCTTTTAAATAACTGACGGGCAGTAAAACAATACATTTCGTTTTTCTGCATAATTAATTTTTTCCCGACTATTCCTTGTCTTTAAATTATTAAAAATTAAAAAAAGTACAAACTTGAAACATGTCATTTTTAATTATTTTACATTGCTTTTGTTTCAGGCAAAATTGAAAAATTATTTACTTTTGAAAATATTATTTTTTAAAAGTTATATTATTTTTCAAAAAAGATTTTTAATAGTTCTAAAGTTAATATTGCAAAACAAAAACACCGAAACAAAGCTAAAATCAGATTTTCATCTTTAATTAAATGGAAAGAAATTGAAATCCAATAAATAATGTTTGAAATTATGAAGATTTTATAATCCTATTTAAACCAGTACAAAGCATATGAAATTTTTATAAATTTCATGGTAAATTTTACGATGTGATTTTCTTAATGGCTAATCATCACAAAATAGAAAAAAAATCAAACTTCTAACTCAGAAGATTTTTTACACGTTTCCTAGAACTGTTAAAGTAACATTGTCTTTTAAATTGCGCGCATTTCAATTTGTGTCTAATCCCTTAAAACCTGGTGAATTATTCAAATAAATATAACTCTAGGAATTTTGAAGATATAAAGATGCAACTTTTTGTGCATTATTGAGGACTTGATAAGGAAAATTTTCCTAATGGGAATTTTTATCCTACGGGGGCCGTATAAAAAGTTAATTTTTGTACTTTTTCAAATAGACCCCTCCCCCCCCCCATGGAGTTTCAACTTATCAAAACATTCACCTTTTTTATGAATTCTTGCAATTGGAAGTATGGGTCTAGGGGCAATATTTAAGGAGATAGCCTATTGTTTCGATATTTATGACTCACCCTGTATAAAAAAATAAAATTATATAATATGAACCTTAAAATTCTTAGGTTTATTTAAAAGGCAATTAAAATAATCAAATATGGATGTCAATAGTTAATTTTATTTAAAAACATCTTAATACTTTCAAATTTTAATCAAGCTTTTCCTAAGAGAATATTTTAAGATTATTAATTTTATTAAGACTTGAAAGTACTAAGATGTTTTTAAATAAAATTAACAATTAACATTAATATTTGATTCTTGTAATCACTTTTTAAGTAAGGTAAACTAGGGTAATAACGCCAAGTGCTAATATTTTGCATAATTATGAAATAACCTGGTAAATGACACCCATGTGTTCTGCGCAGAAGTGTTTTGAGTCATATAAATCGAAAAAAACAGCTTCAAGTTAATTTGTTTCATTTTTAGGTCTTATTGTTTTTACAAGCAGCTAAAATTAACGCTTGATCTAAAATTTGCGAGATACGTTTTGTGATGTGAAGACTATTTTTTTTTCCGGAAACACTTTGTTAATTACATAAATTTGTAGTACATTTCATGGCCTTTAAAAATGTTGTTGAAGATTTTGGATATCTTCTCGAGATAATTTGTAATTTAAAATGTACAGCGCAATAACTATAACAGGGTAATAACGCCAATCCTTGCATTTTTTACCCCGGTTGATTCCCTACAGTGGCAGAGCTACATCCTAAATACTGATTCAAATAAACACAGTTAAAACTGTGCAATGTTTCTAATAATTCTATTTAAACGCTCCTTTTTAAGCAAAAAGAAGCTCACGGTCTAATATTCTTTTGCCTCATCCCCCCCCTCCCCACACCATACCTTTATTTTTCTTACACTTTCACGAAAAAATGAACATTTTCAATAGCTTAGGATGCAATTTGTCAATTTCTAGAACTGAGAGTTTGTATTTTTAAAATTGGGCAATCTACATGCAATTAATCCAACTTATTTCATTGTTTTGTTTGCATGGCGTTATTACCCATATAGGTGGGTAATAACGCCAAATAGCATTGGTCAAGAAATCACGCCATTACATTTTATGTCTTCATATCTGTTATTTTTTTTTTATATATAGATAGTCAATGAGTTGCTGTATCAAATCATATATTTGTTTGACAAATACAAACTAAAACTGAGCCGTGAAAATTGCTAGAACCTTAACGTGGCGTTATTACCCCAGGGTACCTTAAACCTGAACATTTTAAAGTGCGTGTTAGATATTTTCTATCAAAAACAAGGCAAAAATCGCATTCCGTCATATGTTTTTATTAACTATTTGGAAAAAAAATAGTTGTTGTTCTTAGTAGAAAATTTGAAAATCTGAAGCATATCTGAATGTTGTTATCGGCTGAATTCTGCAAATTCATTTTATTCGTAATCTGATTGATCTATGCTTAATGTCCAAAAATGGAATAATTCTGTTTTATATTTTTTAGTTTATTCGTTTTTTGATTGGTCCATGCTTAATGCTAGAATTGGAATACTTCTGTTACCACAATGACAAAAAAATATGTGTATTAAAAACTAAAAAAAAAAAAAATTAATAACTCGTTAACAAATTTAGATACAGGTTCTAAACAAGTTGCATTTGAAAAGTATTTTTTTCTGTTTAAAACGATGTAAAAATTGAAAATGTGCGATGTTTAAAATTTTAAAATTTTACAATACCGAAAATTGTTAAAATGAAATTTCATTTATATTTCTTTATGATTGGACCAGGAATATTAACGTGATTCTAAATGTCCAGACATTAATATATCTTTGTTATTTCGTAAGCTACGCTTTTATCATCATAAAAATGATGCCCTTATTGTTTTTTTTTTTTAAATATAGATATCATTTATGTCTAAAATTATAGTCTTGGAAAATATTATTTTCCATATAGTCATTGTAATTTCTTAAATTACAATAACTTTATTTATTTATTTAAAAATGACAACATATTTTATTATCTTCCCAATGTAATGAAATGTTACACTGAGAAGTAAAGCATGCATTAATATGTTGCATTAATTTCTACATAATATAAATTTCGGTTTTCATTTAAAGGCACTGGTTCCATAATTACAGATGAGATAGAGTACGTGACCTTTCGGGTTTCTAATTAAATACATGCAATCAATTTAATTAATTAATGTACATCACGAGAACATGATAACCTAAATATCCTGTTCAATGTTATGCTTGTGTTTGATATCAATGGTGAGAGTCACTCTATGCCGATTGGTTTCAGAATGAAGAACAGGAGAAAATACATAATTTAATTTCTTTTAATTTTATCTTTAAAATAAAGAAAGAAATGAAAAAAAGGCAAAATAGTTGAACAAAATCCATTTTTATACTTTAAAATTCATTTTAATGCATATCTTTTTCTTGAACTTGAAAACAAGCAGGGTTAGTTTTATGATGGCTGACATTGCAAAACATAAATGATATATTTTTTAATACAGAATGTCAGTAAAAGTTGCTTTTCGTCCAAAAAATATCAGAATTAACTATATTAATTAACGAATGAAACTTATGCTATATATATATATGTAAATATAATATACATAAATTCTCTCAGATTCATGAATAAACAATTGGCAAATGCTATGATCAAAATCGTTTACCTAAAACGAATGATTTTATGAGTTTGTACATAAACAGAAAAGGTGCCTATTGTATAGCAATTATAGAGAAGTTGTTATTGTTTGGCTGCAGAAACCTCAACTAGCAAATCCCCAGATTGTAGGTTTTTGAGAGAATGACCATCTCCGAAGACAGACTGGAATGTTTTAGCAATGAGAAAAGGTGACTTTTTTTGAAGGAGCAATCAGAGTGGCTATCAGTACGTTTACTGATAAAAAAGCGAGTGAAGGAAAAAGTCTGTACAGTTTGTTGCTCTCCACTAGGGAGAGAGATAGAAGGAAATGAATTTTTTTCATCCATGTTAAAAATAATAAAATTAACACCCCGGCCGCACCACCCACTACCGAGCCCAACAAGGGGATGCACATTCGTGCACCAGTACTAACCAGGGCCCATAAGGTCACAACACAAACCTATGTCAGCCTCCACTCTTAACGAGATGACTAGTATTTGATCGATCACTTGATTCCTAAAGCCAGTGAAAAAAGTCAGCTGACCACCTGATTGGTACTTACGGGACCAATATATGCACCTCCCGTCGACCTGAAGCAGAGGCCAAAGCAGTGTGCTGGTTTCCCTCAATTGCCAGGATCCCCCCCTTCCAGGGACTCGGGTTGCCTGCACGGCCAACACGTGGGTTGTTTACAATTCCCCATGAGTCGATATACAGGATGACATCGGTTCATGTGAAATTGTCCTAACCTCCGCAGAGGAGACCACAATGAGAGTGAAACAAAGAGGAAAGGAAGACCAGAGGAGAAAGAGGAAAAGGAAAGGAGAAACATCACTCAGGTGCCCGGGGTCGTGAAGCCCGTGAATACCTAAAGAAGGTATCTCCCTTGGGGATGCAATTTAAGATTTTTTGTAAAATTTCTATTTGGAAGTAATGGTAACCACCACTCAATTAAGAGCCCAATATTGATTTATGGGTGTCTCTCACGCGGCTTGCTCCTATTTGGTTCACCAAATAAAAGCCAAGTTGCGCACGCTCTGCAAAATAAAATAATTTAATTTTTCACCTCCAGAAGAGGATGCATTTCTTAAAAAAACCTATATCCGATGAAAACTCCGTCATCAAACCTATTCGTAGATATATTAGCCGAGAGGGTGGGAAAATAAAAAAAGAATTAAAAAAAATATAGTGTTATTTTTATTTTGACCTGAACCAAATTTGAACTTGGCAAAATAATTCCAATGAAACATTAATTAATCCGAGCAACACAAACCCAACCTAAAAATTCAATATGAAAAAAAAAAACGAAATCTGACCAGAAGCAAATTTGAATCGGAAATGAATATACCAATGAACCATAATCCGATCCGATTACGATAAAATAACTTCTGTGTACTAAACCGAATATAAAAGTTTAATTTGAAAACTCTGGAAATCTGATCCAATCAGAGCCAATTCTCAATTATTCCAAATAACTGTAACCGGATCCTAACAGGATAAAGTAATTTTCCTGGACATAAACCCAATCCGAACCTGAAAATTTCATTTGAAAAAATCGTAATATCGAAGCGATTGTTGTATCATGGCGATCTTCATTGGTCTATCGCATCCAGAAATTGGAACAACGTCACTGATTTCCAATAAAATTATATGAAATCTCATTGGTAAAATCAAGTATATAGACTCCAATTGAGAATTTTTGGAAATTTACTTTAGATGCTAACAGTCAACATTAACGCAAAATGTCGTCAAAATATGACGAAAACGTGTTAAAAATGTGTGACTTTTTTGTTACCTTCATATTTATAGCAGTAAAAATTAAATATAAATATATATATATTACATTTACTATAACTGTAACTATACCAGTTATTAGAACCAGTGTAGTAAACAAATTGTTTAAAAAAATCTGGTGCAAACCATGTTTTTATCTACTCAAAAATCCAAGCACTGAAACAGTTTAAAGATCAAAATTCCCAAAAGAATTTTTTTTTATGTAAGAATTTCAGTTTATTTAAACGGTAATGTTTAAATATGTATTCTTAACTTAAACACTAATATCACTTTTGCATAGTAGTAGATTCTATGAAACAATTCAGATGTACTAAGTATCTCAATTTTAGTAAATGTTTATGTTCCTTTTGCTATTCATCTCTCTTATCTCGGTTTTAATCCCACCGGTAATTCGTAGTACTAAAAATAACGTTATGTTATTCAATGCATTTACATATTCGTAAATTGAAAATTCTTGAAATAAGATATCTTGTTCTGAATAAAGATATGTTTTGAGAAAGCTCTTTGCTATATTAAATTACACGCACATCCAATAAACTTTATATCGTGCATTGTGAATTAAAACAAAGTGTGTTACGACACATTAATGTGCGATGTAATTTAAAGTTAAATATTTTAATAAAAGTACATAAAAGTCTTATATTTTTCTAGAAAGAATGGGTTTAATGACGAACAAACAAACATTGGAGTAAAACAGAGATTTGAATTTAAAAAACGATATAAGTCAAAGTTCTCATCCTAGTTTCTATTTATTTTATTTGTTTCTGGATTAAAACAGTATTATTTAAGCTTTTCATGGCCAGTTTTTTTAATTTTATGAAAAGAACTGTGATTGTTACTACACTGTTAAAAATCTTGTCCTACACTCTTAAAACGAAAGAGCTGGTTTGGCTTCTCATGAAAAAGCTGTAATTTTTTCGATCATAAAAGAGTTGTTTTTCAAACGATTGAATCTTCTTGATCTAAATTTGTTATTTAAATAGCTCAACTTCATTTAAATTGGTTAAAACTCGAGTTATTTCAACTCTTTTTTGAGATGCTGCCTTTCAACATTGAGATGAGTGGATTTCAGCTCAACTTGAGCTATTTTGTGGCTGACTTTTTAAGAGAGTAGTATGAAACAAATGTTGGTGATCAATAGCTGCCACTGTAAGATGGTGAAATCTTGAATAAATGTATAAAAGCTCCTGTTTAAGCATAGTTCCAAACGTTGGAACTAGGTTGATATAGGAAGCTCGAAATGTCGGTACGAGATTTGACCACCTTATGATGGCCGTTACTGGGCTTTAAAATTTGGTTCAAGCTAGAGCAAAAATTTTAACAGTGTATCGCTTTTTATTGAAAATAAAAGTATTTTAGTTTCAAATAATTTAATATCATCTTTTCCACAAAGATCAGTTTTTAAATCAGTGTCATGTAACATTTAAAATACTACTTTTTTAAGCATCAATACTGACGTAATCCTTCACTTTTCTGATATAATCAACAGATTTATAAATTTAATAAACCTGTTTAAATTAATACAAATACTTATGTGTCACCTCAAAAAGAACATTAAAACAACTGCTCATGTTTTAAAGATGATGTTTTGTGAATATTTTCTTCTTCCTATATTTTTTTACTTCTATACCAATGAACTGTAGGTTAAAAATAGCAAATAATTAGTAAATTAGAAAACAATATTAGTAAAAATTATTTAACGGACATCCGTTGATTTGGGAGCACTTAAAATATGAGCTTCATTGATCAATATATTGATCTTACATATGGTTTTGGATAACATTGGAATTTTCAAAAAACAAGTCCTCTAAATACAAAGGTTGATTCATTAATTACAAACGAATAATCATGTGTAAAAAATCGTGTACATGAAGTATATGAAATAAAATCTTTGTAATTTTGTATTGATTCTTTTTCATCTTTTTAAAGGTTTTTTGTGGTCGTTATTGACCATATTTTGCCAACCTCTGAAAAAAAATAATTTTACTGTTGCTTATAAAGTTTCTAATGGTAACAAGTATAATCGTCCTAAGTAGCCGTAGCCATTTTTATAGAACAAGAACCATTTATTATTAATAATAAAAGTCATAGAAAATAATTAAATACCAGAGAAATAGAAAATAATGCAATTTATTTAATTTACCGATTTTAATTAAGATATTAATTAATGAATTAATTAAGATATTTTCTGACGTAGTTAAAGTGATTTAAGGATTACAATAAAACAGTAAAGGAAGTTTTATTATTTAAAATACTTTTTATTTAAAGTTTGTTAAAAGAAACTAAAAAGGACGGAGTGTTTTTAAGCATTTTCTAAATCCTCATTAAAAAGTCTATATTTCTAATATATTTTTTTTTAAATAAAGAATGTTATATAACTAAAATTTTGATCATTACAGGTATCTGAAAAAAGATTTTTCGTTTTAGATCGCATATATTAATACATCCCAACAGTAAAATAAGATATTAATGAGTTTAATATTATCAGCATATTTTATATAAAAATGTTCATTATAAAGAAAATAAAACTCCATATCCATGAATTTTTATTGCATTTTAATTTTAGGAAAATATGACATTATAATAAAATAATTTTCTGAAACAAAATTCGTCCTTTAAATATGCTTAGAAATAAATTGCAAAAACATAAAGAATTCTTTTTCAAATATTTCTTCTAATACGCATTAAATTCAAAATTTATAGGTTTATATATATACATACATATATACTTCATATAAGTGTATAAATTAAAATACCTTCATGCAACTGGCACCAAGCAGCTCTATTTTGCACAAAGTCCATATAGTTTTATATTGCTCCTAAGTCTAAAGGGCACTCTATCGGCATTTTTTGAAATTTATCTGTATAATTTATTTTCAAGACAATACTGACATAAAGAATAATTTTAGTGAAAACCGCAAATCAATTGACCAGTGTTTCTGTCTTTTATAATCATTTTAAATTTGAACCTACCCACTCCCATTGAACACAGTTCAGTTTGCGCTACTTAACCACAGATTTTGAGCTCAAAATTTAAGTTAATGTCTAAACTTCTAAAAAAATTAATGAGATGCAAAAAATAACGGTAAAAAATAGTTGTCCGTTACTCAAAAGTCTAAGACGCCCTCTATCGGCATTTTTTGAAATTTATCTTTATAATTTGTTTTCAAGACAATACTTACATAAAGAATAGTTTTCGTGAAAATCGCAAACGAATCGACCAATTTTTCCGTTTTTTATAATCATTTTAAGTTTTCGACCCTAAACTTTGATGGCGCCTATCACCTTCGAAAGACGTTTGGGACCCTTAATTTCCCATTTAATATTATTTGTTAATATTATATAAATATCTTAGAGAGATTTACAAATAATTAATTGATAAGGTTTATGAAAAAAATTATAAAAATTCCCGATTTACTGTATTTAACATATAAAACAACAATAAATTATTTATTACACCTGTGTAAGAAAACATGGACGAGTTTACGAGGATTGTACTGGCAATCAGGACTCCAGTACAATTCACTGTTTTTCAACGGAAAAATTCCGTAAATTCCAGAAAAATAATAATTGTTTTTGGAAAAAAGAAAAAAATTCTGGAATTTAAGGAGTTTTTCCCGTGAAAAAACGGACTCGGTGAATTATACTTGCATACCGATTGTCAGTACAATCCCCATAAATTCATCAAATTTTTTACAGCATATACGTAATAATAATAAAAAATTTTTTTGCCTTAATCCTAATTACCTTCAATTTCTTTTAACATTGCACTTTTTCCTTTCTTTTTATAATATTTCAACGTAATATTTTTAATTCCATAACTTTAATCAGCCCTTTTAATTTTATTTTATTCTAAAAAACATTAATATTTCAAAACAATTCTTTTCTTTAAAAGAAAATCCCATCACTTAATTCATGGTATCTGTTGCATAATATTTCTTTATTAATTCTCTCAAATGTTCGAATATCCAGAATTCCATTCAGTCTTTTTTGTTTGAACGAGTGATACCAATTGAATAATACGCGACCTTCTGCAAGAATTAACTTGGGGTTTGTGACAGCGGTTTAAATTTTATTGGCTGAAAGCAAATTCCCAAAATTTAATTGGTAAATTAGAAGTTTGTCGTGAAATCCCTTTTTTCCTGCGCGGATATAAAGGATTACGTTGGCTGTAGAATGTCAGAGTCAGTTCAGTTTTAGGGGAGTTTTCGTGTGTGTCTTCGGTTTTTAACCGAAGAACCTTTCGGTATCTCTATTGCGATAACATCAATCTGTTATTATGTCGGTATCTTATAGTGGTGCCAAATTTAAAGTGGAACTGTGACGATGCTTTAAACACAAATAAAGGTTTTTTTTTTCAAGAAAGGCTTTTAATTAACCTCTCATACCTAGATTTGATCCGTATTTGAGAGGGAAATACCCACAAATTTTTATTCAGTACCTTGATATCTTAATATACACGACTGCAAGAGATCAGATGCACCTGGTACTTCAATATATAGAGCAAAATTTTACATATATAAATAGAAGAACGTGGGTCTCAAAGAGTGACTTTTGTAGCAAACCAAAATTTGGGAAATTGCCTAGAAACTCGGACTTCATCCACTGCTATTCAATGAGAATCAAAGTTTTGCAATTACGGAAATAAAAAATAACTTTTTTTTTTATTAAGAATGCAGTGTATTTGGGGTTCGTGATCTGACGAAACCCTATTCACCTCTGTCTTTTGCCTGTCCGTGTATAACAATGTCTGTATACAAAAACCCTATAAACCAGAGTATTCAAATTTTATGCATTTACAGCTGAATACATTGTGTCACACGATATTCTTAGTTTTTTGAAAAAGTCTATTACTTTAATTAAATCAATTTTATCGATATCATCCGTACATTTTTGCGTCTGAAATATTCAGACATAGCTTCACTTTCAGTATTAGTCATGTAGACATCATAGCATGGAGGTAAAGTGTCTAATAATCAGGAGGTTGTTACTTCGATCCCTGTTGCCTGAGCTTGAAATTTTTCTATAAGGTGAATTTAATTGAAAAATATTTCGTATTTTTTGCAAATTTAAGGGGTTATGTTTTTTTATTGTTTTGTTTTATTATTATTGTTATTTTGACTGGGATATTCATATTATTTTGTAACTCAATTTTTGTTCTAATTTAAAAACTATTGAGATTTATTAATGATTCATCATTTTAAAATTTCGTTTAAACTATTTTTTGTAGAAATTTAAAATTTTATTTATATCTTTTTCTAATTTTCATTTTTTTCGGATTTATTTATTTTTTTTTTTTTATTAAATAACTAGATTTAATTTGATTATGAGAAATAAATTCCTTTTATAATTATTTTAAAACTAAACTTTCAGCTACATGCAATGTAAGAATTTAATAATAAAGAATATACAACTTTTATTTATTAACTTAAATATAACACTTTTTTAAATGAAATGTTAAACGAAACCCTCTGTGCGATCTGCGATCACATTTCCCTCCTGTTCACCAATATAATTGACTTATAGAGGAAGCACATCTTTTCTTCGGTTACTTGAACACTGTTTTTTAGAACTTTTCGTAATGTTATAACTTTTTCATGATTTTATCATAAACATGGTATATAGTAAACATTGCATTTTCACTGTATGGTTTTTGGTTTGTGAGATAGATATAAAGCGATGAACTGTAGATCATGATTAAATGACTTATTGTAATAAACTGTGTTCATTTTTATGTCGATAGCATGTATACTCGTAGAAAAATTAAGGTTAAAAAAAAACAGCCCCAAATTTTTTAGATGATTTTTGCTTATAATTTGCACAATTCTTAATATAAAATAATATTCTTTTCTGAAAATGTGACAAACAACATTGCGCATAATACCTTGTAATCAGAATTAAAACTAAAAAAAATTGTATGAAAAATCAGTAGGTATACTAAATAATTTTTACTGCGCGCGTGTCAACGATATTAAAATTTAATTTGCATATTATTTTAACTAAATGTATAGAACAAATTTTGTGAAAGTCGAAAAATCATAGCTTGAAAATTCTGAAAATAATCATCAATAGAATAAGTTGAAAATCCGTTATTCCCAAAATGAAGCAAAAACAAGAGGGGTTGTATCCATATATTCAGTGTTTCATTGTTTAGTGTCAATATAGAATACACAATATGGGATGTACTACTACAGTTGGATAAAATCCCTCATTTTTTTATTTCATTTTGGGAACAACGTATTTTATGCTTTTGATTACTTTCAAAAATTTCAAGATATGATTTTGAGACTTTCACAAAAGTTGCTCGATACATTTAGCTAACACAATATGCAAATGAACTTTTGATATCGTTGAGGCATGCGCAATGAAAAATTATTTAGTACACCTATTCATTTATCATACAATTTTTATTATTTTTTAATTATGATTACAGGATATTGTGTGCAATATCATTTATCACATTTTCAGAAAAGAATGTTACTTTACATTAAGGGGACAGTACACCTTTAAAGTGGTCAAAAAATCGATTTTTCAATTTTTATTTCTTTATAAAAATAATTTTATTCTGAATAATTTGATACCAATGTTTTAATTGTGCGATTCTTATTTACCGAGATATTGCTGAAAATGTCAACATCACTCCATAAGTTCCAAGCATCACGGCCCCGTTTCTGATTTAAATGCCCTCCGACAGCTGTCATGGCAGTTTGTTTACATTTTGTTGTCAGGTTTTCACTTTATCGCAATTTGGAAATTTTGCGAAAATGCGTTTGTTTTCTTCTAGTTGAATGCCGTAAGTAGCAAGAAGAAAGCTTTAAAACATATACTTTAACTTCCACTTTCACCAAGCTTGTTATAATTTCATGATTTTGCTCTGAAACGTGTTTACAATTTTGCTTATCTTTTTACTTTGTTTTTATCGCTAATAAGTGCCTAAATTTAAACAAAACTGTTCTTTTCAGAACAAATCTTTCAATATCTTATATTGTTATTGAATTTAAAGTATTTATTATCAGTTCTGATAATGAATAATTCGAAACGTGCTTCGGGAACACGTCCAAAGAAGCGACGATTTAATGGTAATCGTCATTCGAAATCGGATGATAGTGTATCAGAAGGTGTTAGTTCATCTTATAAGAAACTAAATAGTAGTCAATTTGACTCTGATTTTGTTTCGAATGACAATTCAGGATAGAGAATTATTGATATCGCTATACTTTTCAATAAGTTAGCCGAATTTTTGTGCTGCAAAGACTGTGGATCGAACATTCAAGTATCAGAATCCCTGCAATATGGCCTGTCATCAGTGTTTTCAATTACATGTCTTGAATGTGATAAAGTGTCAACCTTCAGGAATTCCAACATGATTGGCAAAAAGTCAAACGTGCCTGAAATAAATAGACGTTTTATTTATTCTATGAGATGCATAGGGCAAGGATACTGCAGCATGAAAACTTTTTGTGGAGCAATGGATCTGCCAGAACCTATTCAAAAAAGTGCATACAATAAATCGGTAAGAAAAATATGCAATTCTGTTAAAAATGTTGCTTCATTATCAATGCAGAATTCTACGAAACAGGAAGTAGAAATTACAGGACAATCTGAGCTAACAGTTAGTGGCGATGGATCCTGGAAAAAGCGTGGACATTCATCGAAAGTTGGATTCGTCAGTGTGATTGGTGCAGAAAATGGAAAAGTTTTAGACATAGAGGTTATATCATCCTACTGTAAAGGTTGTGAAACTAGTAAAAGGAAAACGGGCGCAGAATTTGAAACATGGAAAAAAATCATGAAAAATGGTGTGTTAAAAATCATGTGGGATCTGCGGGAATGATGGAAGTAAATGGTATGCTTAAGATTTTCAATCGTTCCGAAGAACTCTATAACGTAAAATATCTGAATTACATTGGGGATGGGGATACTAAAACTTTCCTTGAACTTCAAAAGAGCCATGTCTATGGATCAAAAACTGATCTAAACAAAGTCGAATGTGTCGGACATATTCAAAAAAGAATGGGAAGCCGACTACGACAATTGAAAAATTCAATGCGTGGAAAAAAATTAGCTGATGGTAAGCCTTTAAGTGGTAAAGGTCGATTAACAGACAAATTTATAAACCAAGTGACAGTTTACTATGGAAAAGCCATATGAGATAATAAAAATTCCGTCGCAGACAAGCGTAAAGCAATTTGGAAAATATTTTTTCACAAGCGTTCAACTGACGGTGAACCGCTACATGATTTCTGCCCTGTTGGTTCAACATCTTGGTGTGAATACCAAAAAGCAAAAGCAAATAACACCCTGAAACAGTTTAAACACAAACACACAATGGCAGTACCTGTCATGGATTGTATCAAAAAAACTTTCAACGACTTGTCAGATCCAAATTTACTAAAACGGTGCCTCGGTGGTCGAACTCAAAACCCGAATGAATCATTTAATTCACTTGTTTGGAAAATGTGTCCTAAAACTTCAGGTTCAAGCAAATTAATTGCTGAAATAGCTGCGAATGAAGCAGTTGTAGCTTTCAATGAAGGGCGCAAAGGAAGACTGCAAGTTTTGAAAACTTTAGGTTTTAATGTAGGACAAAATGCACTCAAAGCAGCCAGGAAAGCTGATGAACTGAGGATTAGAGAAGCAGAAAAGGCTGCAAAAGAATGCAGCTTAGAAGCTCGAAGAGCTAGATATATGATAAATAATTCAAAACTTGAAAAAATAAAAGATAAAGAAGGTATAGTGTATGAAAGCGGAAAGTTTTAAAATGCATTCAAAAGCTGCTTTTGTTCAATAAAAAAATATTTTTTTCATTAAATATTTTAATTTAATAAAAAAGCATATATTTTATTCACTTTAAAAGTCAATACAATGTAAAATATAACATTAAATGAATTTTTTTTAAAGGTAAGTGGAATGTTTCCTATTTACATAATTATCGTTTTTCACGCAAGTCTGTGTATTCTGCAGCATTTTACAAATTTTTCAATATTTATCAATTTAAACTAGCATTTAATTTTATTTTTAATTCTGAATGTTATATAATTGTTTTGTTTTGTTCATTCTGAATTTTATATTTTAAAAATCTACTTTAATCATAAAACAAAATTTTCTCAATTTTTTTTTTTTTTTTTTTTTTTTTTTTTCGATTTTGCGCATATTTCCAAAATCATTTGTAGTACAGCTCCAAAATTTTTACCTTACCTAACTGTTCATACAAAGATGACAAGGAACTAAAGTTATGCAGCTGTGTATAGTTTGAAAGAAATTATAGGGCTGAATGTGTGCAAAAATGAACGGCTTTTTCTCAAAATGAAGTTTTGCATGCTTGTGCATATCATATCTCCAAAACCATGAGAAGTATAGCTTCAAAATTTTTATCCTATCTAAATATATATATAAACATGAAAATAAATTAGAATTATGCAGCTGTGTTTAGTTGAAAAAAAAATTATAAGATTGAACATGTGCAAAAAATAATGATTTCTGTTTTTTATAATTCAAAAGTAATTGCTATTTTTATAACTAACCATTTATATAAAATTAAGTTTAAATTATAGTCTAGAATATTATGTTTATTTTAAGAAAAAAATTATGCAAATCGTATGAAATCTGCATGAGATATCATGCATGCAGTAAGCGATTGTTCAATGCATATTCGACGTCATTTTTTTTGTTTTTAATCATTTTAAAACCTACTCTTTGGTATTTTTTGCACATTATATATCCAAATTATATATTTTTAATGCGGTTTAATATCATATAAAGATATTTTGAAAGTTCTGTGCATCTAGGGACATTATTATTTACAAAAAAAAATGCAAACCATATTATCGAATTTCGTATTTTTTGCGAGTCGCAAACATGTACACAAATTCCTACATTTTACTCCATTTTACAAACTATTTTTTTATTTATCAATTTAAACAAGCATCAAATTTTATTTTTAATACTGAATGTGTTATATTATTAATAGTTTTATTTCTTTTTTTATGAGTTTTACATTTGTAAAATACATTTTAATCTTTAAACGGCTTTTACTCAAAATGATGTTTTTTACACTTGCGCGCGTGATATCTCCAAAACCGTTCAAAGTATAGCTTCAAAATTTTTACCCTGCCTACATGTACATATAATGAAGAAAATGAACTAGAATTATGCAGTTGTGTTCAATATGAAAAAAATTACAAGGTTGAATGTATGCAAAAATTCATTATTTTTTTTTCTTTAATTAAAATCTAATTTCTCTGTATCTAATTAGCCATTCATAAACATTCTAGTTCAAATTGTAGTCCAAGGTAGTATGTTTAATTTAAGATCAAATTTATGCAAATAGCATGAAATCTGCATGAGATATCTTGCGCGCAGTGAAATGTTATACGTCGTAATTTTTTAAAAATATAATTTCGAAATCGACCCCATAAAAAAAATTGCTGTATTATATCTAAACTAAAATTTTTTAAAGAAAGTTCAATACCATATAAATATATTTTGAAATTTTTGTGTTTCCAGAGACATTACTCTTTTTTTAAAAAAAATGTACAGCACATGATACAATTTTACGTTTTCTGCGGCTTTTAAAGGTGTACTGTCCCCTTAAGAACTCTGCAAATTAAAAGCAAAAAACTTGGCAAAATTTGGAACTATTTTTATAAAAACCATATTTTCCCTACGAGTATACTTGCTTTTCGTATAAAAATGAACACAGTTTATTACAATAAGTCACTTAATCATAATCTACAGTTTGAGTGCTTTTGCTACATTAGTTTTGACAGGGTTATTCAAAAGATATTCATTCTTTTTTAATATGTTGACGGTCCCATATTGAGTTTCGAGAAAAAATCTTCACGGAAATGTATGACTTGTACTGTTATATTTATACACTGAGAGTTTCGGGATAATTCTTCATGTATTATTCTAGATATTTAACAAAATGCGTACAATCGCAAGTGGACGGTCATCAATGGCCATGTAGTGTATACTACCTTCGGTTACTTGAACACTGTTTTTTAGAACTTTTCGTAATGTTATAACTTTTTCATGATTTTATCATAAACATGGTATATAGTAAACATTGCATTTTCACTGTATGGTTTTTATTTTTCTGAAAATTATTACCGTCCTTATATCAATTTTATAGCCAGTTGGATAGTTTTTGTAACCATGATTTGGCACATAAAAAATAATGTATTGTTGTAGCATTTCATATAAAAATGCAATCGTAAAATGTTTTTTGCCGTTTATCACTTGGGGCCAGACTGGCAAAAAAAAAAAAAAAAAAAAAAAAAAAAAAAAAAAAAACGAACATTGAAATTAAGTTATTCATTATTGTGTTATTTATTATTTATTTATAAATTTACTACAAATTTGCTAATATTGCTGATTTTTGCTTTTGATGCATATGTGAAAAACTAGATGTTTTCTGGAAGATACTTATTAATAAGAGTGACTGTGTTGTGAATATACAATAAAGTTTTGTGTGCGAGTGTTTAGTGTGCGAGAAAGGTTGATATTTATCTCAAAAATCTAGAATAGACAATTTCGAAAAACTAAAAAATTACGCTGCAAAACGAGCAAAATTCGGGGAGTCAGAGTTAGCTCCACAATATATACACTGTAAATTCTACCAGCAATCAAAAGTGGTTTTTCCGAGTAGGAGAGATTAATGTTTGTGTTCAATGCACTAGGAAAATAGATTGACGGTAGTGTCCTTGATATCATATGTACGAAATACCCCTGTAATCTCCTACAACAGTTCTTCAGATTTTTCGAGTAAAGAAACACACTAAATGCTTAGAATTTCACATGACAATCGTTTTGGCATGCTAAGATCTTCTCTTTGAAACACTGCTGCATTCTATAAAAATTCTTTCTCTGAAAAAAAAAAAAAATGCAATTTACTACGTGAGAAATTGTACAATTGTGAAGTTGAAGCTACAGTTTTTCTTTAAGAGATCAAAGAATTGAAGAATATTGGTTAAGTTATTAATTTAACTCACAATAAAAGCGCCCTCGAAAGGTACTTCTTATGTGCACCAGATGTTTTCCGCATTGTTTCAAGTATCTTTAAAAAGTACTGTCCAAATGAAATTTCTAAGAAGCCATGGAAACACTATCAACTTCAGACATCTATCTCACTAAGAATTTTTCACAATGCATCCATCGTCAAGGAGAGTATTCGAAATCATTGCCTAGGAAACCCTTTCCAAGATAATACCACACCAATGAATGTTGCATCATCTATGAAAGTTCCATCATATGCGAAAGATGATATTCTGAATCGTGACCAAAAAGGTAAATTCGAATTTAAAGAATTTGCTACATAGACAACAGAATAAATATTCTAAATTGTCGCTTTGACGTCTAAAAAAAATAATTAAAGACATTGTATACTTGTAACAAGAAGACTGCATTTAACATTGATGATAAATTGGTTAAAACCGAGAAGATGGGCAATTTCTTGCTTGTTTTCTTGTTTTTTAAAAATCCAGGCCTCAAATGTCTACAAACCCAAAGATGCAATTAGAAACTACGAGTTTTCGGAATTTCAAGATCATTGTTTTCTTCTAATAGATATCTTCATATTCCATCTGGCCAAAGTTCATTTCTTGTAGAAATAGAGCAATATAACCGTTCTCCCATGCTTCAAACACTAAAATATTTGATTACTTCTCCAATGGAAAAAGTGTGTATTATGGATTGAATGGCAATCGTACAATCAGTAAAAAAGATACCTGCCATGAAAACTTGTGAGGACTTTGCAAATGCTTTTACCGAAATCATTATAAAAATGACAAACAGATACACTGAGGGGAGAATTATATTTGATCAATACCTTGAAAACTCATTGAAGAAACAAACTCGTAAGAAAAGATTAGGGGCAACAGAACCTATAAAATTTACTATTTCAAATAGTACCAATATATCTTTAGTATCATTAAAGACGTTCCTTTCACACAATGAAACAAAATCACAGCTAACCAAATATCTTGGGAATAAGTTACTACAGGTTTTTACTGTTAGCACCAAGAAAATTGTTGTCGTTTTTGGCAATAAAGCATACAGTAATCAAGCAAATGTTTATGATTCAAAATTATGTGATCATACACATGAAGAAGCAGACACCATTATACCTCTGCATGTACTTGATATAGTTAAATATCACGATAATTGTGAGATAGATGTATTTTCACAAGATACAGACATTTTCATACTGCTGATTGACTTGGTTTCAAATCATCTAGTAAACAGTGAAATCAATTTTGTTACTGGTCGAGGCAACAAACATAGGAAAATTAATATTAATGAAAGATGTAGAGCAATAGGTGATCATAAAAGCAAAGGTTTACTAGGTTTACATTCATATACTGGTGGAGACTGGGGAGGAAAATTTCTGGGCATTTCAAAACAAAAGTGGATAAAAGTATATATCAGTCTTCCGTGTGATGATGATATTATAACAGCTTTTCAAGAACTTAGGGAACCTAACGTTGATCCATTATCCAATCTGTCGTTATTTGAAAAATTCACCAACTTGACTTATTTGAGAAATAGTAATTTTTCAAGCATTTCCGAGCTAAGATGGCACCTTTTCAGAACTAAACGTTTTGAGGGAGAGAAATTACCACCAACTATTGGAGCACTGAAGCCACATATTCTACGATCCAACTTAATTTGCACCACTGGAAAGGGCTACAAAAATCCCCGACCTATTGTACCCCCACTTATTGGAAATGGTTTAAGAAATAGATAGCGAAGGAGAAATTACTCCAGTCAAATTCCTGCAGTTACCTGCGCCTAAAGGCGTTATTGAACTTGTGAAATGCGAGTGTGGAAGAACATGTACAGTTGGGAAATGTTCCTGTTTAAAGAACTCTTTGGTTTGTACCACCCTTTGCAAATGCAGTGACTGCAATAATACAAAGGACAAAGGACTATCAATACCATCCCAGTGATAATAGCGATTCAGAAGAGGATACGTGATATCCCAGTAGTGTGTATACATATAAATGCAGTTTTTAATAATTATTTTTAATATTTTCAGTTATTTATGTTGCTTCATTTAAATATTTTGGTTGTGTATAACTGATTAATAAAACTGTAGTATATCCGATGTCTTTCATATGTCAATATAACAATCCAGCTGGAGCTACATTTTACGACATTTCAAACCCTACTACTTGTTGAGCGGAATAGTTAAGAACACCCTATCCTTGTGTATATCCACCAGCAAAAATTTAATGTATTCTTTGCGTTATTTAATTGGAGAATTTTCTCCATTTAATTAAGGCAGAAATTACTGTTTTTAAAAACCGGCGTCAATACACTAAAAATTTCGTAAAAGGCTCTCGTCGCGAAGGGGTTAATGAAGTTACTGAAGAGTTTCAATAACTTTCACCAAATTGCGGAAATGGTCTCTTTTATTATTATCGACCAATATATTGAATAACGCCTAATAAAACATGCAGATTTAGAGATATCTTTCAGTTACTGTAAAGCGTAGTCCATTATTAGCATTCATCATTTTAAAAATCATGTATAACAAAATTGATATTTTAAAAAAGGAATAAAAGTTAAATATTCATATTGTCCATAGATCTTATAAGTTGTCATTAGACATATTTTTATTTTGTTGTGGTTAGTGAAAATATAATTTTTTTTCTGTGATCTGAATTAAATGGAATTACGGTTTTTAGAATTTTATGACGTTACGGAGGTTTAAGGCATTAATACATGGTTAGGGTAAAATGAACATACAAAAAATGTTCGTCTTTTATATTTTAAACAAAAGTAAAAATCCGCAAACAATAAACATCCATTATTTAATCATCAAAGTGCAAGGAGGCCAGCGATAATGAAATGGAAAATAGTTTCTTCCAATCTGAAATACTTATGAAAACGATTTTTTTTTTCAAATCAGTTTTAAGATTGATCTAGGATAATTTTAGTATAAATAAAATGGCTGGAATCAGACAATATATATGCAAACTAATCAAGTAAAGATTATCATAACAACAATTAGTTATGGCTTTAAAATAAAAGTCACTTAAATTAATTTTTAATGTTCTGTGTATTTATTAATGTATAAATTAATGAAGCTTAAAGCGGTGTAAATCAGTTAATTTCTCGTTAACAAAATCGTATACATAAAATTGCAGAATTTCCAGTCTATTTTATAAAAAAGGCTTTTTAAGCACCTAATTACTGAAATCTGATTTTATTCATTAAAAATTACATTTAATCTATTGAAACTCTAAACTACTTTTCAATCATTTCAATTAGCTCCATTCATATTCAATCAAGCATAAAATGACTAAGTTCATTTATGTAATTATCTCGCATATCAATGTAATTCTTTCTCCATTTAAATAAATGTTTTAACAAATTACTGTTATTTTAAATACTTAATTATAAATGTAAAAGAACCCATAAATGCATGCTAATAATTAGATACAATTATTTCCTCTCTAAAGAACTAGTTATTTATTCTAAAAAATGTACATTTAAAATGTTTATTTAGAAGGAAAAATAAATTTGAAGATGCTGGCAAAAGAAAATTTCTTTTCATGTAACATAAAGTGAATATTTGGAGGCATCAATTTTCCAAAACTGTTAAGTTGAGTCAGATGATAAATATTTTCTTTACTTTTGTTTATAAGTTCAAACAATGATTTTAATCTAATAATCATATTTATTAGTATGGTTAATAAAATTTTAACCCTTTCCGGCGCAGGCAAATTCTGTTAGTAAAATGAGAAATTATCGACTGACACTGGAATTTACAAGCGACTTTTTAAGAAATCAAGAATTCCTTAATTTTATCTCTTATTGTAAAAGCAAGATTTTATTAAAATATTATTGGTGCCAGTTGCAAGTTTGGAATTAAAATTATGTGTGTCCAGACCGGCAACACTGCGCCGGAAAGGGTTAAATGATTTTTCCTAAAATTTTTGTTTTTAGAATGTTTCAACAATATTTTTCCCTACTTAATCGAGATGTTTCTGTTCTATTTCTTTTACAATTAACTGTACAGAGACAGATGTACTCATTTAGAAATGTAAAGTTTAAAAAAATTTTCAAATCTGTATAGTAGTTTCAGATATTCATTGCTTTTGATTATAATTTCCGGCAATGCTACTGATTCTCTTGATTAATGCTACTAGTTGTATTGTTCAATAATATTGTTGTATGAAAATATGAAATAAATTTTACTAATTTTTTTTTTATTAGAATGCTGAGTAATAGAGTATTGTACATATAATATAAAACATCAGTTTAAAATATCAACTTATTTTAAATGCTTGAGTGATCAATTAAAAATAACAAAAACCTTATAGTTTTACATGTTTCATTGCTCTTACGGCAACTTTTTCAAAAACAAAAAAATGATAAAAAGAAATTTCTCGAAATAAACAGAAAAACATAAATCACGTGAACATGTGCATAGAAAAGTAAAACTGGAAATATAAATGAATAAAAATAATTGTGAACGTGAAAAATTACAAATTATTGTCTTAAAAACCTTTGACGCATTTCCTTCCAAATTTTAGGTAGCTCCATGGAGGCAAATTCATTGCAAACATTGTCGCTACGTGTGAAGATTTCTATTGATTCTCTTATGATTGATGGAAAATATGATCTAGAAGAGTAAATTATTCTGCTATTTTTAAAATATTATTTAAAAATAAGTTAATAGAGTAGTGTTCAGATTTCAGTCAGTAGTGAGCAGTTTTCCATGCATGATTAAGATGTATCAATTCTCTTTCATACTTTTTATTGTATTTTTCATAATTAAATCGATGCAGTCATTTAAATATCTTTAAATATACATAAACAAATCTCCGTGTGAGTTATTATGTTGTAGCGATTAATAGTAATAAAAAATATATTTTTTTAATTTTTGCAAATTACTTATAATTGTTTGTTTTAAATTTTAGTGAATTACGTGTTCATATTTTAATTTCTGTAGTCAGTCTGCATTTTACATGAGAGATATGCAGTAAGCGTTAACTAATTTAGATTACCCCTTCTCAGAATGCTATTTCAAACATATATGCAAACAATTAATGCGTTTTATTTTAGTGATAATATACCAGATGTTGCCGAATTTGACCTACAAATTCAGAGAAAAATAAAAAAAATTATTAAAAATATCAATGATAATGAGCATCAAGAAGGTTATAATTTTCATACAGTATTTGTCTAAAACCAGGTATTTAACTAAAAATACAGGGTATTTAACCCAAAACACAGTGTGTTTTACACATCGCAACTCAGTTTCAATTGACGGTAATAACTTTTAGAAAAACGAAGCATGTTATAATAAAATTTTAAAAGAAATTTTTATCTTCCTTGCAAATGTGTTACTATAAGAAAGTGGTAGAAAATTCCATTGTATACCCACACAGCAACTGTATTACCAGATTATACACTAACCGGCCATTGATAATCATGCACCTACGATTTTAGACATTTTGTTAAATATCTAGTATAATACATGAGGAATTATCCTGAAACTCTTAGTGTATAAATATGATAGTACAAGTGACACATTTCCGTGAAGATTTTTTTCCGAAACTCCAATAGAGGACCGTAAACAAACTAAAAAAGAATGAATATCTTTTGGATAACCCTGTCAAAACTAATGTACCAAAAGCGATCAAACTGTAGATCGTGATTAAGTGGCTTATTGTAATAAACTTTGCTCATTTTTATGTCGATAGCATGTATACTCGTAGAAAAAATAAGGTTTTTATAAAAACAGTCCCAAATTTTTTAGATGATTTTTGCTTATAATTTGCACAATTCTTTATATAAAATAATATTCTTTTCTGAAAATGAGACAAACAACATCGCACATAATACCTTGTAATCAGAATTAAAAAATAATAAAAATTGTATGAAAAATCAGTAGGTTTAATAAATAATATTTACTGCGCACGCGTCAACGATATCAAAATTTAATTTGCATGTTATGTTAGCTAAATGTATAGAAAGAATTTTGTGAAAGTCGAAAAATAATAGCTTGAAAATTCTGAAAATAATCATCAATATTATAAGTTGAAAATCCGTTATTCCCAAAAGGAAGCAAAAACAAGAGGGGTTGTATCCATATATTCATTGTTTCATTGTTTAGTGTCAATTTGGAATACACAATATGGGATGTACTACTACATTTGTATAAAATCCCTCATTTTTTGTTTCATTTTGGGAAAAACGTATTTTATGCTTATGATTACTTTCAGAATTTTCAAGCTATGATTTTGAGACTTTCACAAAAGTTCCTCGATACATTTAGCTAACATAATATGCAAATGAACTTTTGATATCGTTGAGGCATGCGCAATGAAAAATTATTTAGAAAACCTATTCATTTATCATACAATTTTTGTTATTTTTGTAATTATGATTACAGAATGATGTGTGCAATATCATTTGTCATATTTTCATAAAAGAATGTTACTTTATATTAAGAACTCTACAAATTAAAAGTAAAAATTTTGGCAAAAATTGGAACCATTTTTATAAAAACCTTAATTTCCCTACGAGTATACATGCTATTCGCATAAAAATGAACGCAGTTTATTACAATAAGTCACTTAATCATAATCTGCAGCTTGAATGATTTTGCTGCATTAGTTTTGACAGGGTTATCCAAAAGATATTCATTCTTTTTTAATATGTTGATGGTCCCCTATGGAGTTTCGGGAAAAATTTTTCACGGAAATTTATGACTTGTACTATTATATTTATACACTGAGAGATTCAGGATGATTCCTAATGTATTTTTCTAGATATTTAACAAAATGCGTACAATAGCAAGTGGAGAGTCATCAATGGCCATGTAGTGTATTCTACCATCGGTTACTTGAACACTGTTTTTTAGAACTTTTCGTAATGTTATAACTTTTTCATGATTTTATCATAAACATGGTATATAGTAAACATTGCATTTTCACTGTATTGTTTTTATTTTTCTGAAAATTATTACCGTCCTTATATCAATTTTATAGCCAGTTGGATAGTTTTTGTAACCATGATTTGGCACATGAAAAATAATGCACTGTTGTAGCATTTCATATAAAAATGCAATCGTAAAATGTTTTTTGCTGTTTATCGCTTGGGGCCAGACTGCCAAAAAAACGAACATCGAAATTAAGTTATTCAATTATAATTATGTATTATAAATATTAAAATGTCGTATTTTTTCTAATTATCACGATATAAGTTTTATAACTATCACGATGTCAGTAAAAAAGTGCTTAAAAGTTGCATCTTCAAGTATAAAACCCAGTGTAATTTCCATTAAAGAAAATAGAGATACAAAATTTAAACCAGTGTTCCCTGATATTTTTTATTGCATCTATATTTTACTTATAGCGCTGTAGGTATAGCATTACAATCAATGCATGCAGCCATTTAAAATTTCTAAATTATTTTTGCTCCATTTATTAAATACGATTAATTTTGTTAAATTGGCACAAGAAATGTTTCAGCCCTTTTTTAGTTTGCTTTCAAAAAATTAAATCTAAAAGAGTTATTATAAAAAATAGAGTGCCATCTATATATCATTTTGACAGTGAACATGGAAAACTAATCATAATGAAAATGATTTGGGATAAATTGTCAAAATAAAAGCACAGACTGAAGATTTTCGATTAGTTGATAGATGGTGGGTAAATGAAATAAAACCGCAATTACTTGATAATGAGTAATCGATATTTAATTAAGCGCGTGGATAGGAAAGGGAAAGGATAATATTTTTTTTTCAAGGGAAAAAAGGAAAATGTTTAAATGAAAAATCAATTCATTGATAGAATCCCAAAAGATAAAAAAATAAACTTAATGAATCAAATAAAGAAACTAAGAAAAATATGAAAACTGTAGTAAATTTATTTAGAAATTATCTTTTTTTAAAGGACTTATACACTGTATTAGCATTCACAACCGGACACATCCGATTTTACACGTTTTGATAAATATCTAGAAAAGTGCATGATGAAGTATTATGAAAATCCATGTATGTAAACAAACTAAAACAGGTAATAAATTTTCGTGAAGATTTTCACTCCAGAATCACAATGGGGACCGCCAACAGATTGAAAAGAACATCTTTTGGATAACACTGTCAAAACATTGTAACTGAAGCGTTCAAAATGCAGATTTTGATTAATTGTCTTGTAATAAACTCTGCCCATTTTTATAAGAATGTCATGCATAATCGTAGATAAATTAAGGCTTTTATTTAAAAAAAAAATTCTTATTATGTGCAAAGTTCTTAATATAAAAAAAATCCTTTCAGAAAATAGAACAAATGACATTTTACAAAGTAAATTGTAATCGAAATTAAAAATAAATGTATGGAAAATGAACAGGTTTACTAAAAAAATTCACTGGGCATGAGGAGACGCAATCGAAATATAATATACTCAAAGTTTTAATTAAATTTAAATAGGAACTTTTGCGAACGTATCAAAACATAGTTTGAAAATTCTGAAAATTGTCATGAATATAATAAGCTCAAAATCCGTTGTTCCCAAAAGGAAGCTAAATATGAAGGGCTGTATCCAAATATAGCAGTATATGCAATATTGTGTATGTTGTATTAACTTTAATCAGGGCTATAATAGATACCGGGGTTGATCCTTCTTTATCACAACGTCAGAAAAAGGGACTGGCCGCCAACAGCGATTGGTACAAACAGGGCCCAACCTGACGTACACATCGTTTTACACCGATCGCTGGTTGTCGTTGATAGCGAGCAGCCACCTTTTGTGACGTCATGATAAGGGATGAGCAATCCCGTTATCTAGTGACTTGCTTTAATCAATGGATATATGGATATAGCCCCTCATATTTTTGTTTCATTTTAGGAACAACAATTTTTGAATTTATTCCCTCAACGATAATTTTCAGAATTTTCAAGCTATGTTTTTGAGACTTTCACAAAAGTTGTCCTATACATTTTGCTAACACATTATGCAAATTATATTTTGATTGCATTCACGTATGTGCAGTAAAACATTGTTTAGCAAATTTGCTCATTTTTTAATACTATTTTTATCATTTTTTTGATTCCGATTACAGGGTATTATGTGCAATGTTGTTTGTCAAATATCTCAAAGTAAAATTCATTTTTATTGAGAACCCTGCAAATTATAAGGAAAAACTTGACAAGGTTTGAGATTGTTTTTATAAAAAACCTCAATATCTCAACGAGTATACATACTGTCCTCATAAAAATGAATATAGTTTACTATAATAAGTCCCTTAATCACAGCGTGCAGTTTGGAAATTTTTGCTACAATAGTTTTCATATGGTTATTCAAAAGATTTTCGTACTTTTTGAATTGGTTGACTGTCACTTTATGAATTTTATGAAAAAACCTTGTGAAGAAACACGTGTACTATTTTCCTTACACACTTAAATCTTTTAGAATAATTCCTCGATTATTTTTCTAGATGTTTAAATAAAGTCTAAAATCACAAGTGCCTGGACATTAATGGCCATATAGTGTATAGATTGTATATGATTGTGCATGAATGTATTTATGATTGTATAAAATATGATGAAGAAAATGTGTATGGCTTAAAAAATAAATTAACTTTTTTAATCAGGATAGAATATTATACAATTAGGATACAATATTGTAGTATAATTAGATAATCGACATCATATATTCTACTTTGATTTACATTGTAATTATTTGTGAGTAATTGCAATATAAAAAGACATCAGTCATCTAAGACAAATCATTTCAGGACATTATCTATGAAATTTATACTAATAATCATCTATTTGATGCAATTTATTAAATTAAATATTTATTAATTTGCCATGGCATGTAAACGTGCGTTTTGAAAGCTTGAAAAATTCAAATCATACTAGGCGCCTTTGGGAACCAGATTGGTCTCCCTTTAAATGCATACTAAGAATTAAATCATATTGCTTGTATTCATAATTTATTTTAATTGCTAATTTTTTGCCAAATTTGAAAATCTTACTAAAGATTTAGGCACAGATGTCATATGGGCACCACATTGGCGCAATTGTAACAAAATGGCAATTATATGCCCCACATGATAACCCAACTATTGTTATTTATTCTTTAATAAACTTTTTATTTAGTTTTATTACTGACCCGTCATATGATAGCACGATAGGGTAAATCTTGCAATCGTTTTGGAAATCGATTTTTTTTGACAGATTTACAAGTTTGAGATACTGAAGATTCCAAAAATTATTACATATTTTTAGAAAAAAAATGCTGTCCGTCCGTCTGTGTGTTTGTCTAACTGTAACCGCTCTATCTCCTGAAATAATTGAAATAGAGACTTCAAATTTTGTATGTAATAATAAATGGAAGCCTATTTATCAGTTACGTCGATTATCCTATTTAATATCAGCAATCTCGATTATCCGGAACTATTTTTTTCGGACTCTCAAAAAATTCGTTCTGATGAAAGGTACATAAAAATTTAACGAAATTTTTTATTAAAAGGTATGGACGTAAAAGGCAATAAAATAACACAAATTTTGCATAAAGAACGAAGCCGATTGCATTATTAGTTGCCTAGATATGTGTAATCCTGTTTTCCGAATTCTTCGATTTTTCATGAACCTGTATTTTAATCAAATTTCAATTCACAGATATATTTTAATTGGAAATGAGACCCTTATTCCCACGCAGTAAGTTTTTATTTAATATGATTTTTATTTTTTGAGTTATAAGGATGTTTAATTTACGCAATCCGGTACTACTTGTGTAGTTTGGCGTTTTATATAATTTGTCGAAATTGGCCCATTAGCAATTCATTCATAGAGCATTATTATGTATATTAAAATTATTTAATTATGCGTTTAAATTTTATTTTGTAATATCCATAGATAGTTTACACGCGTTTTATTTTCTGATTTTACATTATGATGGGTAAGTATTACGCCCCCCCCCCTCCACAACGACTAGTTTTTATTAATAATATAAATTGTTTTGTTCTATAATCAACTATGTGTTTATTTATTATTGTTTCCTTTTTAAAATAATAGAAAATAGTTTAAAATATATGTATGTAACTGTATGTAACTTGTACTGAAACTTTTGGCCAAAGTGACCCCAGAAAAAAATCGCGAGGATGTGGTGCGTATGTGGTATCTGTACCAAAAAATCAAGGACTCGGTGTTTTTGTGCTAACCTGGTTCACCAAATATTGTACCCGTGGCTTTTTTTACCTTTCATTGATTTCATTTAAAATATAATAATATAATCCTTCACTCATTTCATGTATAATACATAACTTTAATTTCAAACTGAAAAATTTATGATTTTTATTTAATTTTAATTTATTGAATAATATTTTTTTCCGAATACAAATTACATTTACAAAATTTTCTGACTAAGCAATTTGTTAATGCGACACATTGATTTGAACAACACACAGGAAATTTCTTATTTTAGCATGATTTTGTCATATTTTAACATAAATTAGTTTAATGTGACGTTATTTGAAAAATACCTATAACATTATTCATTGTCTTACCATAACATTTCACTTTCTTATAAAGCATTTACTTATGTAGAAATACACTCAAAACTGTTCAAATAAAATAACTTTAGCGGAAATCATGAAATACATTTTGCTGAAGCAAATGCGGAAAATGAATTTATCCAGATGCAATCACACATAACCGTATCGCAATAATTTCATTCTGAAATTACTTAATTAAAGATCTCGAATATGCAGGGAGCTATGAATTATATTCAGATTCAGAAAGTCGTCTCATATTATCTTTTAGGCGGTTGTTTTGTCAGTTTACCATCTGTTGCGAAGCGTCTGAGACAATTTAATTATTAATAAAGGTTACATATTATTTCCCTATGACAAGCGTTTTGAAGAAATCATATTCCAATATATAGCACAACAGATGTTACATTCTAGGTTCATTGAATGTATATCTAGTTTCCATCAAGTCCAATGAAGAATATTCGGTTTCGATTTATTTATTTTATAAAGCTGTGATGCTTTATGGTTTTGAATTAAAACAGTTATTAATATATATATATATATATATTTCAGTTTTATCATATGAAATTAATGTCATTACATAAAAGAAATATTTATGCGCCATTTTTATACATAAATAGATAGAAAAGGACTTTTAAACTTTTGTTTATCAGTTTAATCGAATGATAAACGTTTTTGAATTTATTATGTTTGTGAAATTTTATGTTGCGAAATTGAGTATTCGTTTAATAGTTTTACCTGTAATGATTAAATATTATGCCGGGGAAAAACAATTTTATTGGGATTTTTATTTGTTTTGCATGAGCAAATATGAAAACGTGATATACAAATACATGATATCCATAATGATATACAAATACGGAAATCAAGTATTATAATTTATTTTATAAGAATAACAATAATAAAAACCTCAAATATTATGAAAGAGAATTATTTACAATCGAGCACATTTAGAAGTTTTCCCGAGGAATAAATAGAAAGGCATAATGAAAAATTTATGACAAGATTAAGGGGGCAGTGAACCTTTATTTGAACAAGATCGTCGCAAAAAAGGTCTATTTTTGTAATATAATAGTACCAAAATATAATTTTCTTACTAAAATATCATTTATGAATGTTTATGAAGTAAATAATAAAGATAAGTGTATTTAAAAACTTAAAATCTGTTTTTCTCAAAAGTACTTTTTCTGCGTTTATAGATTTTTAAAAAGCTTCTCGCAACGAAAATGAATATTTATGAAATTGATAAGGAAGTATCCTGGTATTGTTTAGAAAGAAATTGTGAAAGCTTTTTAAAATTCGTCTTCATTAAGATAGTCAAATTGGATTTTGTACTTATTAGAAGACAAATTTTTGCAGAAAATCGATATGGAATTTAAAAAAAAATCTATAAAATATTAGCTATTCAAGAGATTAAAAAAAACTTACGCAGATTTGTTTATAATAGAGTTTTAAGTGATAAAAATGCAAAAGGCAAGAAAATAATTCAAAAATTAAGACACAAAGGGCATTTCGTTAAAAAATGTATTTATTTTTTTTTATTAAAAAATTTAATAAGATTAGAAATTTTTTGGAAACGGTGTTCTTAATTCTTTTGGTTAAAGGTATATATGCACAAAATTTCATATTGCTATGATGAAAAAAAAAATAACATCCACCGTCCCCATAATTATTAGATTTCAACCAAGAGAAATATTTTTTAAAGCAATTTATTTCTATGCTTATCCAACACAAATATCAAATAAATATGGATTCCACTCATGGTACATGAATATCAGAGATGAACTTTTAAGAAACCCTTCATTGTATATATGATACCAGACTACACCAAAATGATTCAAAGCCACATCTAAAAAAAATCACATTGATTCAGTACATTTCTCTATTTCATATCAATGTAATACATTCAAAAAAATCAAGTTTCTCCTTCCAATGTCAAATATTTTACTTTTTTGAGTGACTTTATGTTTTACTTACCTTTTTTTGTAAATAATTTCCTTATAAATATCTAAATGCAAGAATCCAACAGTACGGTGTTTTATTAGAATTTTACAATTTAGGTTATGCTTTTATCACTTTATAACCTTTTCATAACGTATCATTATAAAATGAAATGCGGTTTATTAAGAAAAAATACAAACTTAACAAAAACAAAAACATTTCACAATCATTTTTAGTAAGCTTATCATTTATTAATGGATTGCAAAAATTATTCTAAAATTCTAAGGAATCAACAAATTCTTAAATCTATTGAATTTTTTTTTAATTTATTTTTTTAATGATAAAGTACAATGTTTAAAAAATATTTTAATATAATTGTTTCGTTTAAATTCTCATTAGAACAGAAGTTATGGCTTTGAGAATTATATTTTCTCAGTCTTTGAACCGGTATTTACGTAACTCAAGATAATTTTTCAGCAAATGGCATTTTAGGGCATAACGCGTAGGATTTATCAAAAACTTCTGAATATTTTTTTTCATAAAATTTTTAAAGCATACGTTTTATTTTAATCTGAATAAACTTAACCTAATTTATATTTTTATTGTTTAAAATTATATATATTTTAGGTGATGATATTCTTGAAATTTTCAAAATTTTGTATTATGTAATTAAAATTTTTATTAAAAATATAAAAATGCTGTAAATGCAAATTTATTTCAGTTCAGCGTAGTTATTACAATCTGAAACATAAGTAGGCGCTAAAATTTTTATTCTTGTTGCAATATTTAATTTTTAACCGTGCGCGAAAACTTATAACAAATTTCATGGTTCCGAAATATGTGACAGTTTGATTACGTATCTAGAAACACCATCCTATGTATAATACCTAAGGATTGAATTTTGATTACGAATTTTGATTATTTAATAACGAATCTACCTATCGAAACCCGATTTTACAATTTTAAAGGAAATTCATTATAAATATTTAAAATTAAAAAAGCAATGTAAAAAAATGGAAACATATTTTAAAAAAACAGTTAGTAGAGATCATTTAAACACGTCTTACTTTCATTGAAAAATTATTAAAATCGTTTTAGTACAAAATGTAGGAGAAAACAAGTGACTTGCATTTTTATTATAAAGATTTCTCATGATTTTGTAAAATATTGGATTGATGTTATATAAATCGAAAGCAATATAAATACATTATTTTATATTTAATCTAAATAACATTTCTGAAAATTTCGCTCTCAAAATGTATGTTTTAAGGACGTATGCTATTATTAATTTAAAATTTATGCTATTAGAGAAAGTGTTATTATACAAAATTTTATGTACTATTTTTTCCCGCAAACTGGAAAAAAACTATAAAGAATTAACATCTGATTTTTTTGAGAAATAGAAAGCTAAAAAAGTTATAAACACCAAAATAAAACAATAAGTATGATTACATTTTATTATTAGTTTATGCTCACGGGCAGAAAATATTTTTTTTTTTCACATTTTAAATAATTGTAACGACAAAACAACTAACAAACTATTTAATGCTTATGATTTTGATTTTCACACAAAGACGTAGGATAATAAAACATACCTAGAACTAAGACAGATTAAATCGTTTGTAACACTTAATACCTTGGATTATTTGTTAAATCGAGAAGTTGACAGATAATTACAGACAATAAATATTTTCATCTCGTTCTGCTCTCCAATGATAAAGTATTCAAACTTCTGTTAAAACTGTAAAGATGAATGCCGTTTGGATAACCTGTGATTATGTCATTACTTTAGAAATAAGTTACGTCTAGCTCAGTAGCGAAAATTACTGTTTTGAAAAACCACATTCTATTGCTATAATTCTTATTAATACAGGTATAATTAATAAGGTATTCTGACTGTATATCCGAAATAAACTAATATGACTTACAATATTGTAACAATTATATTCTTTATCGAATGCAAATACTAGTAAATCTGCAGATCAGGAGCCTCAACGCCAGCTTTGCACATTATTTTTTTTAAACACACTTTGGGCAAAATTCAACTTTCTGGAAACTGTAATTTAAAATTTTCAAATTACGTAATTATTTATAAGAATAAAATAAGAATAAGAAGTTTTCAGCCAGCCATCAAATCCGTTAAATTAAAATTTTAGTTATGTTAGGAAATTCTGAAATTTTCATGATCTATTATTTTTTCTTTATCATAACATAGTAGCTCTCTTCGCCCCCCCTGAACTCCCCGTGGTCTCATTAAATTTAAATTTTCAACTTTCTATTAAATATGCTGATGGCTATCGTATATCTTGCATTTCTTTATACATTTTGATTTATAAGGTTAAGTAACAGTTTGGACAAGCATTTTTCATTAACCTCATACTTCCACATGCCTGCCAACCACAAACACCTAAAACTGATATATAAGGAACTTTTTAAAGTATAAAATTAGTAATCTAGAGTTTTACATTTTTTTCCGAAAACAAAAGTTTGATTGCATTTTGCAGCAGTTATCGCGGAACAGACAGACAGAAGAACAGACTGACAGATAGAATAAACAATAAATTTCGATCAATTTCATGAACAATAAATTTCGAGTCACCAAAGTAAGCCTTCACTGAAGTTTCGGCAATGACGTCATTATTCATGAGTTATTGATATCCATGTTTCTTGTATTTTTAACAACTAGTATAAAACACCTGTTTTATTTCAATTATGACGTCATATTTTACCAAGTGAATTTTTCGTTAAAAATATAATTCTTTTTTACTTCTTTTACTTCAAATTATGCCTCCATTTTTGTCAGAAAAATTTTTATTAACGAAACAAATATCCGTGTTTAATATTTAACAAAAAATACTATATCTATTTTTATTTTAATTCTGACGTCATATTTTTTTTTAGTTTAATTTCTCGAATCGAAATTGCTCACTTGAAACTTATTGCCGTTGAAAAATAATTATTAGAGATTTTAATTTTTTTGGCAACGATAAAGGAAATTGGTTAAATTGTATCTAAAAATTCTCTATTGATTGTGTATGAAAACGAATGAAATTTTGAATTATTAAGGAAAATATTTGAATAAAATTAATAAAACATAACCTATGTTCTTTTCTGGGCTGTGTTATATTTATACACAAAGATACAAAGACATTAATTAATTCATCAGTTTTGATGTTGACTACATTTAAATTTTCGTACACGCTTTCAAATTATGGATAAGAATTAAGATGAATGGTTGCTTAGCAACCAATATGAGAAAATAAAGAAAATGAAATAAGTACATTTGAAATAAGTAAATCCCTAAAACAAATTAGTCTATATTATTGGAACACATTTATAAAAATCACCAAAATTTACAGTAATAATTTTAAAAATCTGACAAATGCGTAGACAAAATTTCAAAACAATACGAATAAATTAGCCGGTAAATTTCAGTATACATTTATTATTGAATTCCATTAATCAAATGTGTCATTTTCTCTCAAGAACAAAGAATAAAGTGAAATTCATTGGATTTGCCATAGAATAGCATTATTGCGGAAAATAAAATATTCTATATTTTCCGAACGAATGAATCAAACCTAAAAAAAAATTATACAGCTTAATCCCAGTGCCTCACAAACATACCCACTTAATTTCAAGTCAATCGAATGCTTTTTACGTCAGTTATCGCAGAACAGACAGACTGACAGACAGACAGAAACAAAAAAAATTCGTGTCTCCAAAATAAGCCTTCACTGATGTTTTGGCAATTAAGTAGTAATAAATTGTATATTGAAGTGAAAATACTATTCATAAGACATATAAGATATCTATTTGTTATGTAGTAAGTTCATTATTAATAAATGTATATCGTTTAATGTATTCGATCTATGAATCATATCAACTCGAAGATTTCAGGTTTTTATCTTTCGAATAATACTCAAATTGTCAAATAAAGTTTGTATTGAAATGTCTGTTCAAATATTAAATTCTAAATAACGCAGTAAATATTACTTAAATCAATTAAATGAACTTCAGATAAAAAAAAGTTATATACATTTATTTACAAAAGGGAATATTAATTATTACTTTCATTGAGAGTTCAATTTTTACCAAACAACTCGGTTCAAAACATTCTACTACAGAAAAATAAAAATCGTCTGTCAAAAAAAGAAAAAAAAAAAAAAAAAAAAAAAAAAAAAAAAAAAAAAAAAAAAGTTTGTTGCTAACAGCAACCAAGTGACAAAAATTGGTTTGCAAATCCAAGAAGGAGGCATTCGTAACAATATATGTTAAAATATTTATATATATTTATATATATTCATAAATTCCATAATGAACACTATACAAAACCGGATCCTTCGATATGGCAATTTTTTTGTCAGACCCAAACAACTTTATTATGTATAACTTTGCTCTCAAAGTATAATAGAAAAGTTTCGAATATTTTCGAAAAAACGACAATTACCGCGCTCACATGATGCCGTTTAATTAGAGATTTTACAGCAATTTAGCTTAAAATTTTAGAATTTTTTTAAAAATATGACATACTTGTGGAGCTATTTATTTTCAAAAACTAAATTAGTTTGTTGTTTTGTAATTTAAGATTAGTGTACATTCTATACTTATCCTTTGAACACAATCGGTCGGTACAGGTACCAGTTTTCTAGTAGCAAAACAGTATTGGTCGAAGTTGTACCAATATTTCACTTATTGGAAATCTTACCACTAAAACGCCAATAATTATTGTATATTGGCATATTCCCAATAACGCACATATGTTGGCGTTACATTGGAAATATTTCTAACGAATCCCTAATATTGTACAAATGTTGGCGTTACATTGGCATAATATATGCTGCAAATATTGGCTAAATAAGGGCAAAATATAAACACCCCAATAGTGGCGCAATATTTCATGTCAATATTGCACCAAGTTGTAGCCAATATTAGACTAATATGTTCAAAATTCTAAATTATCTTCACGAGTTAATTTTTATTGAAATTTTTACCTTATTTATTCAGAACATTTTTGCGACACAATTACAGGAACTTCCCTCCTTTTACAAATCAGTAATAAAAGACTAAAAATAAAGGAAAGTTCTCGTCGCGAAGGGGTTAATAACTATTTACATTATTTGTTTGAAGAAAGATTTGTTATGTGTATTTCAATTATTTAAACGCATTTCTAAAATTCAAATATAATTTATAATGGTAGGGTAACATACCCAGTAATTGGCATGCACCAGTGATTGGCATATCCTACAAACATGTCCTAAAATGAGATTTATATCCAGTCTTTTAAAAATGCAAGACCATGTACCAGTTATATGCTCATTTACGTTTAAGATTATAACTTTTATTAATGCTACAAGATGACAATAGTGCCTTGGAAAGAGAAACAATTATGGCTTGTATCAAATTAGCCATTTTTGTTGCAAATGCTTCTTCTTTGGCTTAAGAAAGGCATGCTTTTCAATTCATTATTATCTGATTTATAATATATCTTTAATTTTAATTGACAACAGTTTTGTTTAGTTTAAAAGGGTTGCTTTAATTGTGTAAAAGTATTTTCGACACAAATAGTATTTGGATTTCTGAATTAATGATAGATGCCAATTAATGGTGCTTCAATTTTGCTAGTTCCAAGTAATTGGCACCTATTCCAATTACAAGGAATTCGCAGGGAATTTGAGATTAAACCACTTGTTTTGGAATTACTTTTAAAGTTATAGACTAATTTTGTTTATCATTTGTTTTTATTTGAAAATATGAAATATTATCAATAATTGGAATCCATTAAAGCTTCATATGACAATTACTGGGTATTAATATAAGTATATTGTATTGTTTTAAAGTGTTCACATTTCAAACTAATATGCTGATTTCTTACTCTCAAAAACCTGAAATATGGCATCTTCATCTACAGTAAATTCATTTAAAGCGATTGAACCCAATGCAAAATGTAAAGTTTTTTTTATACATAAACATGTGCCAATTACTGGATCACGAGGTGTCATACATTGGTGCTCTAGGTGTCAATTATTGGTGATTTCAGCAACTTTTTATAAATATATTTTTATAAAGATACTTTTTTTTTTTTTTTTTTTTTTTTTTTTTTTTTTTGCCTTTAGTAGGCAAAATAGATGCACAGATATGCAATCTTTGATTTAAAAATATTTCCAAGTAAATATCTTATTTCTTTGTAATAAAAATTGAAGTAAGTTTAAAGACAAATTCTTAAAGTGCCAATTACTGGGGATGTTACCCTACTTTTACTGTACAAATATAAAAATTTGCTCTATAAGATACATAATATTATAGGGAAGATATTAAAATGCTGAAAATTTTTTGATGTGAATTTTTAAATTTCATTGGGAAAGAAAACTGAAAATAACTTATATTTTAACCAATAAACATTTTCATAGAAGTCTACTTTTGTAAAATTTAAACCATACGTGTAACATGTCATATCCATTTCTTGCTTGTCGAATGTATCACAGTTTGGAGCCCCTGTAAATGCTCATTCTACATGTTAAAAATTTTTAAATGCAGGAAATAAAGAACGTAATTAAATATTTCGTCCCAATAAAAGTTATTGCTTAAATTCAAATACATTTAAAGATATTAAACGTTGAAGATGGTGTTTTTTATAATAGTTTTTTAAATGTTAAATGTCTTGAGAACCCTTAAATGGCAAGCATTATTTCTCCAAAAATTTTAGGTCAGTATAGGATACGTATATTCCTACATAGAAAATAAACTCTGTCTTAAAAAATGACAAATAATGAATATCCAATTCATGAAAAATATGTATGTTGTTAAGTATTTCAATACATCCAATAGTAGAAAATTAAAGAATTACATGTATAATTTAATAATATTACTCAAGACAACTGGGACATTTATCAATCACGAACACGATTTCAGTGCAAAAGTTCACAAATAATTGTCGGTAGTAAATCTTTTTTAACGCGTTGTAGTGTCTAGATGATTGAGTATAAAATGTGTTATTGAAACACTTAATGAGAACTGCCGTTAGGAATGTCTATAATTAGGTTATTACTTCTGAAAATAATACATATTGTTGAGTAATACAATGGTAAATTCAGAACTAATAATTTTCCATATTGCCATACGTTAAAAGTACTATTTTTTACACAACGACATTTTTTACATATTGAAAATTAAACGAATTTATCTATGGAAATTTCATTATGCCTCTATATTTAAACAATAATGTGGTATATCTAACAAATTTTTTTTTTAAAAATGACGCATTTATTTGAATTTTGTTGCAGTTGAAATTATATGATTTGGTATTACTTTTAAACTTAGAATTCGATACTTGACTTGGAAATATATATAATGTAATAAATGTTGTTGGATGATTATTTTTTTCTGAATAAATATTTTTCTATACATGTTCACTAAATAATTAATATGTTATATTGATCTCTTTAAAATGCGGATATAGTAACGAAAGTTATATTAATATCTATTTGCTTTCTGCCATCTTATAAGATTTACGGCAGTGTTAATTTAATTAAATAACTTCCAGATTGGTTAAAATAATTAAAGACATGAGTTTCGAAACTCTTTTTATCGAGAAAATCAAATTTTAGGAAATCGTGAAAACCTTTTAAATGCATCCAATGGCTTCTATTATGAATTTGGAGATTGTGGCGTTACATCAGTGCATATTGGTATAGACTGATAGAAAAAAAAGCAATAAGGAGAGTTTTGAAATTCCCATCCTCAATTGTATTTTTACATATTTTTTACTTTGTAAGAAAATGAAGCTCTTTCTTTTCATTACTTTATTTTTAAAAGGAGTGTTATTTTGATAAGCTTTTAATTTTATTTGAAAAGTTTGTATGTATGTTTTCCTTGGCCAAAATTTTTATTCAAATTTTAACTCACTTCCAAACATTCGACCGACGTTTAATTCGCATATTTTTTATATCTAATGACAATCTAATATTAATACGTTTTTTAAAGCGAGCCATTTATTTATTTTATGGGACTACAGCAACATCTATTAGGGTTAAGTAATCTTATAGAATTTTAAATATGCATCATTTTGTAACAAAAGGTGATTACTGTTTTTCATATTTTAATAAAAAAAAATTCTGTTATATTTTTAGTAAAAGTTGTATATTTTGCTTTAGTATATAAACAATAACATAAATTTAAAAAAAAAATATTTTTAAATTATTTTACTCCCAACGTTTAATGTTAAATTTGATATCTGATGTTTCTTTTTATTTTCAGTATATTTCTGACTGACCCCTATTTTCAGTAAAAAAAAAGATGCTTCAACTTTAAACAGTTATTACTCGGCCCGTATTAATCGCAGAAGAATGGGACTTTTTTGCCTTACTTGATAGATAAGTGGTAAAATTTTACTAAATATCACTTATAGGACTGGGGGACGGAATACAAATTTAGTTTGTGTATTTTTTTATTATTTTTTTATCTAAAACGCTTAAAAAAACAATTCTTTACCTTTTGTAAAGCATTTTTGCAATTGGAACTATATGTCTATGATTAACTGTTTAGAAATTAGCCATTGGTCACCATTGAGAGTAAATACCCTGTATATGTAAGGGGTAATTCGATTTCTATGTTATATGAATAGCAAATGAGATGCTAATAACTAGTTCTGATCAATCAATCTCCGATTGTATTTTGCAATTAAACTGGGATAAATAATAGATCTTTTAATAAAAGGGACATTACATGCTTGTTATTACTCTTTGTAATACACGTGGCAGTAGATAACATGGCAGTAACAAGAACATACATTAACTATAAATTACGGATAAACCAGGAAAGTAGTTATGAACAAGAACTAAAGTGTAAATTAACTGGAGAATTTAGAAGGCTATATTAACGTCAGATATTCTATTATTTATCTCAATTAGATGCACATACATGTGCAATTTCAATTTACTTTAATTTGATCATTTACAAAACATTCATAGGAATTTCATAAAGGTTCTATATATGTCAAGGATCATTTTAAGTTAGAATTTCATTTTGCATCTTATTTTAATGTGGTTCACAGCAGCCTGAGCAGTTTTGTCAAAAATAGTTAAAAAAAGAAACTTTCTTTATTTAGACTAATGCAGAAAATCAAAATTTGCTTTCTACGCATTATTTCACGGAATTGTACCTTTAGGTACTCAGTTTTTTTCTTTAAAAAAATCTTCATCTTATTCTCTAATAAAGAATGAAGATTCATAATAAACAACACAGAAATTCTCACAAGAAAATATTTAATAAAAAAATAAATCACTTATTATTTTTTAAAGTAAATATTCAGTTGAAATGCATTTTTGTTAAGACAGGTTTTTTCTTTATCAGTGCCTTTTTCCACGGTTACGCTCCTGGATACATGGTTGCGATATTTTTTTATCATCTGGTGAACTTCTAGTTCTTATGGATAAAATATTTTCTTCGAAGTCTTATTTTTCTTTCCTTTTTAGGAAGAATTTTTTTTTTCATTTATTTAATTTGTTTCCCGTAGTTATCACATAACATACACTGACGGAAAAAAAAATCCCAACACCAAGAAAGACTTGTGTTAGCCAAACGAAATTTTGTAGGCGTGTTTATACATCTGAAAGATGACATTGATTCAAATTTCGGGCTTCGCGCGTAAGTGTGTCGCTAGTATCGCCACTCACAACTTTAAAGTCAGGTTTGCTTTAAACGAGTGCTGTAAAGTTCGTGAGCATTTTTTCTCTTCAAAATTTGACGAATTGAGTTGAGGTTGATCATGAATGCCTTTAAGAAGACGATGAAGCCATTATCACCAGCTCCCCGAATTGGAAAGGGGTCGTACGAGAAAGTGGATTTTCTTTCCGCGATTTTACAGAAAGACTTGGACAGAATGTATCCACTGCGCATGGTTGTAGGGAGCAATAGTCAAGGGATGGTGTTGCCTCAAGAAGACCAAGTTCTGGGTGACCACGTGGCACTACTGAGAGGGAAGACCGTCGTATTCGGCGTACGCATGTGGCTCATCATATTGTGCCTGCGACAGAAATTTGAGCCGCAGTTGGTACCACAATGACACAACGAACTTTTAGAAATCGGTTACTTCAAGGACAGCTCGATGCAAGGCACGCATTCCACTGACTCTAAGCCATTGCCGTTTGCGACGCCAATGATGTCAAGCCAGAGCTCACTGGAGGATGAAGTGGAGATCTGTTGTGTTTTCTGATGAAAGCATGTTCTGCCTTTGTGCCAGTGATGGCCGTGTGCTGGTCAGAAGGAGGCCAGGGGAACGCCTGCAACCAAACTGTCTGCGGCTTAAAGATACTGGATCTACAATCTGGAGTCATGATCTAAGAAGCAATTTTCTAGTGCACCAGAAGTACTCTCGGGCTTATCCCAAGCACATTGACTGCAAATTTGTAAGTCAGTCCGGTAATTCAACCTGTAGTGCTGTCATTCAATAAAAGTATTCAAGGGGCGTCTTTCAACAGGATAACGCGCGCCCTCATGCCGCTACTGTAACGCAACGTGCTCTACAGAGTGTCGACCTGTTACCTTGACCAGCGAGATCACCAGATCTGTCTTCCACTGAGCACGTATAGGCTATCATTGGATGAGAACTCCGGTGTCATCCCCAGCCAGCACTGACCATCACAGTATTGACACAGCAAGTACAACAAGAATGGAACTCCATACGACAAAGTGACATTCGGCACCTGTATGACACAATGCATGCACGTGTGCAAACATGCATTCAAAATTCTGGAGATAATAGCGACTTTTAATGTAACATCATTTCACATTTGAAATGCATTTTAATGACCTAAAATTAACCTATAATCTCGAAAATCTAATCAATTAAACTTTTTAACTAGACAAATGCACTGTCCAAATTTCATTACTCTACAATAAGTTTTTCTTGGTGGAGGGATTTTTTTTTTCCGCCAGTGTATAAACTACATTTATATAAGTTTCTATTTTTTCTTGCACTTTATGTCTTGGATTATCTTTTATTATATTTAGTAATCTTGGATTATATTTAGTAAAACATTTCCAAAGTATCTATGGCTTGTAGTGTTCACTTGTAAACATCACTTTCGTGATGTTTTTCAAGAAGAAGAAGAATCTCTTTCCATACTATATGAAGAAGTTAATTATAGTCCAACTGTTAATTATAGCATACAACTGTACCTCTATAAATTTTGGACTAGCTTTAGTTGAAGAATATCTATTTCCAGTAGATGAAGGTATAATACGCAAATATATTATCTCTGAACTCGTGGCTATTTCTGAATAATTTACAGGAGTAACCCCTGTGAAATAATATTGGGACAAACTATTTCAACTTGTTTACTCTGACAATTTTACTTAATTTAAAATATTCTGAAATATGACTTATTTAATCATCATCTCTTTCCCATATTGCACTTTGTTAAGAAAATTTGTCTGATGGATGCGAAAAGCCAATTGTGGTATAAGAATACAGTTACAAAAACTGTTAGAACTAGCCACTATAATTATCTTCAAATTGAAATAAAAATACATATAAACGTCTTTTTTTCATTGTCTATAAATCATCAGAGGGACTAAAAACTACCCTAAGACATTTCTAAGAATGACCGCATGGATAAACTCAAATATCTTACTTCTTAAGTGTGTATTCGAAAAAACGCGTTTCCATCTTCAACAGCTCGAAATTTTCCGATACAATTTCAGACATATTTTTAAAAGTAGAAACATGAAACTTGCTGGGGTGATTCTTGAAGGGACATATGAGGTGCCGTGCGATGTCTTTTTACTCTAAATTTATTAAATTTCGATTTATAAACAATTACCTTATCAGTATGACCCTTTTTTTCGTTCACAGATCTCTCGCTTCGGAAAAATCGGTTCGAAATGCCGTTTTTGATTGCTTTTTTTACAATTTTTTCTGTATTTATCAAAGAATCGACAATTACGGACTTGTGTACTTTTCAAGTAGGAGATTTTGAAAGTTTGGTGCATTTGAGAGCAAAAATAAATTCAAAAATAAATCGGAAAATAAGCAGTTTGAATCGAAATACACCCTTAAACGTCTTATCTCTTTATCAATGCTTTTTTGAGAGCATGAAAGCTTCTTAGTGTATGGATCTTGGAAATTTTCCGTTAATATATTCAAAGGCAATATATTCTCTGTTTAATAAATGTAATAGTTAGGACTAAAGTAAATAAATTTATATTACACATAAATTGAAATTGTTCATGGGAAAACCTGATGGTATATATATCAAAAGGATTTTCCTATCGGAAAGGAAAACTTGCTTACATGTAGATCAAAATTTGGAAATTTTTATGCTTTGTGGTACTATTATTTACAGTGAAGCACAAGAAAAACTTTATATTAAGAATTTTGAAACACTAAGCGTATATAAGAATTACAGCGATGTTGTGAATCTAATCATTACCTACGTTATTAGAAATACTGCTTGACTTACATGTTATTGATTGCAATTCGTGTTATACTATATACATTCTTCAATATTTTACTGACTGATACATATAAAAAGGTTGACATAATGTGTACTAGAAAGAAGATCAAATTAATTCAATTTTTATTAAAATATCTTCTTTATTTTTTAAAAAAATGCTAGAATCTAAATTCATATATGAGTGAGGCAGATTACATTCTTGGCAGATTATACGGAGTACATTCTAAATTTCATACTAAACAAGTTGGAAATTGCACGTGAAGCGTAGCAAATGGGGTGCGTTCGTACGACAACGAAGTTTTAAAATATTCAGATCTTGCTGATATAGAAGAGTGTACTTTGGATACAGTATAGTGGTCGAAATCTTTGTGTTCCTGTAAATATGCAGGGAGTAATTTTTATTATACTGCATTAAGGTATATCTTATTCATAAAATGTGAAGTGTTTTAATATAATTAAAACACGCCACAAACAATGTTTCCCCGTATAACATTATTTAGTGGAATACATTTGTGTGGCCCTGTAATTTAATAATAAATATTCTTTGCATCACAGATTGTACAGAATGTACATTTTAGTACATACTTCATAAATTCATGTCAATTCTACTATGTTCAAATGAGTGTAACACTTTTTAAATGCATTTGAAACTTTTTTCCCATTGATCGTAATGTAAAGGAATACTTTTGATTGTCCCTGTAATTGATCTATGCATCCGATTTCCATAACAATTGAAATGACTCGACAAAATTACTTAATAAGTATACATTTTAAATTTCAAACGATTAAAATGCATTTGAAACTTTTTTCCTCATTGACCGTAATGTAACGGAATCCTTTTGATTGTCCCTGTAATTGATCTATACATCCGATTTTCAAAAAATTTGAAAAGACTCAACAAAATTATGTAATAATTATACGTTTTAAATTTCAAACGATTAAAATACATTTCAAACTTTTTCCCCATTGACCGTAATGTAACGGAATACTTTTGATTGTCCCCGTAATTGATCTATGCATCCGATTTTTAAAACATTTGAAATGACTCGACAAAATTATGTAATAAATATACGTTTTAAATTTCAAACGATTGAAATGCATTTGAAACTTTTTTCCCCTTTGACCGTAATGTAACGGAATCCTTTTGATTGTCCCTGTAATTGATCTATCCATCCGATTTTCATAAAATTTGAAATGACTCGACAAAATTATGTAATAATTATGTATTTTAAATTTCAAACGATTCGGTTGGGTAGTTTTTGCGTTGTTATATGCGGACATACGGACAGACAGACGGAGAGACAGACGGACAGACGGACGGACTGAGCGACAACAATAGGTGCTACTTATTTACATAATTACGAACGCACCTAAAAAAGTGCACTTTTCCACTGTCTAAAAATTGCCCTTTTTTACGTTGTCGAATTTTATTTTAGAGGCAGACTTTTTAAGTTATTAAATACATTAATACAGAAATTTAATCGTAAATATTGCATTAAAGACATCAATTTTTAATTAGATGCAGTCATAAAGTATTGGCTTTCTTTCTACTTTATCATACATGCCCTTTTTATGAAGAAAAGTATATTTTAATATAAAATATATTGACTGATAAAATATGTAAGCAACAATTTTTAAATGAAGCTTTTAATAAATATTTTTTCATAACTATTTTGATGATTATAAATTATAATCATAATCATCATTATAATCATTTAGATATAGTACTACGAACTATTGTTGTAAGTCGTTCCCCGTTTTGAACAGCAATACTCTACTTTGAATCTTATCATTTCAAGATTCTTTTAACTATTAAGGAATGGTAATTTGAGTACGTTTATAAAACACCTCGTTACAAAAGGCATTCAAATTAAATAGCACAGCCTCAACAAAAGAAAGGAAAAATTATTACAACGTATTTTTCAAATATGTTTTAAAGTATTTTTTAAAGAGATGTTTGTATAAATGTTTCTGTGCATTAGAATATCAATAAGAATGTAAAAATAACTTTTAAATAATTTCAGAATTTTGTTACGACTTTATTTTTGAAAAAAATATTTTTAGGATACTTACTATAAACGCAATCTTTTTCCAAAAAATAAATACGTAAAATAGTTTTAATCAATTATATAAGTAGTTAACAGAAATAAAAAGCATTTCTAAACCAAGTAAATCCATTGTAGGAATAGCTATTTGCACAATGTGTAAAATATCTTGATATTGATTTTCAAATTAAACTTCTTTTTCAGCCATATTTGTTTTCTGTAACCATATTGAAAGACGATAATAAATGTATTATTAGAGAATACAAAATAAAAATGTAATTTAGAATATTTTTGTTTATTTTAGATAAAAACACGTTATCATATTAAATAGTTTCATAACAATCAATACTGATTTCCGTACTATGGAAGTCCGGTAAAATAAACTAGAAGTGTTCAAATTTCAAAACAAACACTACTAAGAATTCACGTTGATTAAAGATGCTTGTGGTCTGTTGTTACTATGGCAAAAAAATGACGCCTTTGACTTTCACAAGTGCTGCCCCTTTATGTATCCTCCCCTTCCACCTTTATATTGATAAGTCTATGGGGGTATTCTCTCAAATTTTAATACTTTTATCTGATTTTTTTCCGTATGATAACTGAGAACTATCTACAACCGGGCTAGTATTTATTTTTCAATTTTGGTTTCAGATTTAAAAAAAAAACTTTAATTTCAGAACCGGTTTGAACAGGTTTGAACAAAACAGAAACTCTACTAATATAAACAAAAATATAACCAAAATCAAAAAAGTAGAAACAGACCCGGTTGTGGATCGTCCTCAATTATTCTGTGCAAAAAATTATGTAACAATATTAAAAAATTAAGCGAGATATTTGTAAATAACGCTCCCATAGAATTTACATTATCATCCGAGTCTTTTCAGTGTGGCGACTTAAGTGTCACCAAGTCCGTGAAATTTATTCTTGATTTAAGGTCGATTAATGAGGCTCTGAAATAAGTCTTCAACTTTTGTCATTTCGGTGGCGTACCCGTATAACGTTATCCGTTACAGATTGCTTCATGAATTTATTTCTCAAAAGTGAAAACAAAAAATACATGTATCTTTGAAAATGTAATCGGGATTCAACAATTGATTGAATTTAGCTATAACCCCAAGTACGCGTTCTTTAAATGATATTAATTGCTTGAATCAATCATTTACAGCATTTTTTACTTTAAATATTTGTTTAAATAACTAACTTCATTGCACGCAGAAAAATGTAACTTTTTAACAATAAGCTTTTAGTATTGGGAAGAGTTTATAACCTATGTCGTAATGCTTGATTTTTAGCTTTAGTTTATTTATTGTACAAGCTCTTCTTACTTATTAATTTCAAAAATATATATTTATAATATAGAATATGATTTAAAATGTATCTTTTTTATAAATTTTATGTAATATCAATATAAAATTTTTCTACTTAATTTGGAAAATATATAATTATAAATCAAATGAGGAAGTTTGCATGGTATTCTAACAGAAAGGGACAAAAGACAATCAAGTTGTTTTCCCGACTGAAATTCTATAATTAGTAAAACTCGGTTCGCATATTAAGATGCAGTCTGTCTGCAAAGTCATATTTTGTGGATAACTCCTGAAAACTCGATTTTAGCGGTTGAGTAAATTTACCATAGTGTTTTCTTGCGAACAAAGATAAAAAAATATAATAATAATTAAACAAAACATGGAGGCCGTGAGCTGAAAATCACAATTGTAAACCCCAAGTCAACGGATATTTGGTCTAGCAATAATCTGTTTTTCAGGAGTCTTCCACCAAGATATGGCTTGACAGAACGATTGCATTTTAATATGTGAATCGAGTTTTATTAGTTCTGGACTTTTAGCCATGAACTCGGTTAGTTGATGGTTTGTGCTGCTGCTTTTATTCGACATGTGTTTTTTTTTTTTTTTTTTTTTTTTTTTTTTCAGAAAATACTGTTTTTTTCCTCTTATTGTAAGGCTCTTTTTAAAAAAATCACAATTTTGAAATAAAATATTTGATGTATTTCAGAATCAACAATTTATTTACATTTGTACAACAGCTCAAATAAATTTCAAAATGGTACTAAATTATTTATTTCTTAAAGTTTTGAATGAATAATTAATAAATGTATCTATTTAAGTCATAATTTGTATTCGATATTCATAATCCCATACTCATCTTTGTTCATTATTAAATAGTAAATTTAGAACACTAATTAATCGTACATAATATTATTCTTCATATCAATAAAATTAACAGATTGACACTATTTTTCTAACGACATGTTCCATTAATTCTCTCACATCACCAGTGATAATTAGTAGCAGATATTATGTTAAGTTTTTATTGAGTTTTTACTTAAATTTATCTTTATAAATAATATTTTATTGATTTGCTTACTTGAAAAGAAATGTTAAAAAATCAAACACTAATTAATTCTTTATTAAAAAAAATCCGAGGTTTTTTTTTTTTTTTTTTTTTTTTTTTTTTTTTTTTTTTTTAAGCATTGCTTATCTTTTATTTAAACAAAGCATCAAATAAATTTAATAGCAAAATGATTGAGTAAAAGTAACTTTTTATAGGCTCATTTAATGAATTTCAATTATAATTAAAAAAAATTATGTTAATTGGCATGTGTTTTGTGATTTTGATTCCTATTTTTATATAATTATCTAATGACAAATTATATCCGCTAATGCACAGTAATTATTATTTGCTAGATGATAACTATTTTTGTTTTATACGAGACTAAATTTTGAGAAAGTATTTAATTTATTTTTATGGTAAAATTGACAGTATTTTTATTTTGTTATAATTTTAGATAGTAAGCAGAGCATATTTACAGAGTATTTAGTTTTATGTGAAGTTGAATTTATCTACGAAAATAGAAAAAAAAATATTTATTTCTCTCTCAGCTATACATAAAATAATAGTTACACAATAGGCACAGATGTCATATGCGCACCACATTTGCACGTGTTTTGCCCCCCTACAATTTGGCGAAAATTTTGTTTTTTAATGTGAGTTACAAATTGCATGCAAGACAGCAGTTAATTTTTTATTGCAATATAAAAATAAAAAACCGTGAAAAAAATTAAAGAGATTCTAGCATTATTAAAAATGTAATAAAAATATAAAAATGATAATTTTATTTAAATAATTATTGCTATAGTACATAATAAAAATAATTTAAAGAATTAAAATAAAAACTAGCATTAAATAAACATGAATTTAATAGAAAAGGAAACAGTAAATAAATAGTTATAAATAATAAACTTAGTAAGTAACAAAACAGTAAATATAATTTTCACAGTAAATCGTAAACATTAATACTTATAGCCATATTGAATGCATGCAGTTGTACCATTTAATCATCACATTTCACTGAAAGCTTTGATTTTTCACATTTTATTTCCCTAACAATTGTTATAAACTTATTAATCGGATTTTCTCCTTAGCACAGATGTGTTATGCCAAATTGGCGCGGGGAAAAACACATTAAAATATGGTGCGTATATGACATCTGTGCCAATAGTTTTCTGTAACATTAAATTTGTAACTAAAATTTCTAATATACTACATGATAAATATTTTAAACCATTTTCCCCTATTTGACAATATAACCACAAACTGAAATATGTAGAAGAATGTTTTCGGACTTAAGGAGAATATGAAAATGATTCTTTACTTTTAAAAACACAGATATCAGATATATTTTTAGGATTAAATTAGTTTTCTTTTTAAAAAAAATTCAAAACATTTTACAATTTTTTATCGATTTATAAACCGGGTAGTATTTCGGAGGCTATCCACAGAAAAGATGTAGGGGTGGGGAAACTTTGGTAACCATAACTTGGAGCCAATATAATAGCCACGGGAATACGTATCACGTGATTTTTTTTCTTTCTTGTCTTCTATTATTATCTTTACATTATTGAAATCACGAAATATTGCATCTGATTTTATCGCCAAGGGATAGCCTATGAACGAATTTGTTTATATACGAAAGAAATACAGGGTGATTCAAAATAACGTGGACAAAATGATATGACAAATCAAGCATAGAACAAGGATAAAAAATCACATAGGAACGTAGGGTGGGAAACTACTTATTGAGTGACAAATACAGGGTGTTTCAGTCTAGCTACACCCAGTTTGAAAGTAATAATTTCGAGGAAAATAAAAATATTATAATGAAAATGCAACGATAGGTACCTTCTTTTGTGTGAAATGTGATAATATTACGAAAAGAATTGGAAAAACATATTGCTCAAGCAATCGATGATACCATATAAACTGATTATCACAGCCAAAATGTGAGGAGCCCAGTGCATATTGCTGGTGCGCATAATGCAAACTTCTACCACGTTTCTTTGGTGTTATCACATTTAAAACAAAGGTGAGAATGTCTGTTAAATGTATATATATATACATTTACAATATACTTAAGTTTTCTGAAATTTATTACTGTCAACTCAAATTGAGTTAGGTTGAAACACCCTGTATTTGTGACTCAATAAGTGATTTGCTGCCCTATGTTCCTATGTGATTTTTTATCCTTGCCGTATGCCTGATTTGTCATATCAATTTGCCCACGTTTTTTTTAATCACCCTGTATAAACAAATTTCGGTTTCACTAAATTAAAATGAGAAACTCTTTACTATTTCAAAGAAATTTAAATTTACTGTGTTTTACTTCGTTTATATTATTGTAGTAGTATGCTTTATAGTTTCAATTGCAGCATTTTTAATTGATATATTTTTTAAAGAGTGTACTGATACTTCTTTCACTTGATCATGTCAAAATACGAAATATAAATAAGAATCACCTTTTTAATATTGTGCCATTATTTTTTCCCGAAAATTCTACAAAAACTTTTTTTTTCCATTAGTAACAGATAATGCAAAAATCAGCACACATATATAAAGATACTTGCCAATATTTCTTGGGTAATAATAATATGATAAACGATTAAATAAAAAGAATATTGCCCAGTTAAACTGATGGCATTGAGCTCACAGGCTACGCATACTAATTATACATTACAGCCTTGTATTTTTGTTAATTCCGTTCGAAAAAAAAAATTAGGAAGGGGAAACAGCTCTCCCCTTCCTCCTTTTTTATACTTAATCATTGAACCTCCTAAACTATCAAGGACATGCTTTATCATATAAAAAATCTATATCCAAAATTCAGAGTAAATCGGATAATTCTTAATAAAAATTCAGAGCAAATCGGATAATTCTTAATAAAAACCCATTTAGCATTTATATAATTTAAGAGGAGTTATTAACCTCTTTTATACTTAACCATTAAACTTCCAAAACTATTCAGAGATTTGAACGAAATCTGACAATTCTGCTTGAAAAACCCATTTATATAAATTAAGGGGAGGGGCATTAGAACCCCCGTTACCCCTGTTTATACTTATTCAATGAACACCTAATAACAGTCACGGAATCGTCTCATCAGAATGATCCTATATCTAAATTTTGTACGAAAACTTAATTCTGCATGAAAAGCCTATTTATATCAATTAAGAGGAGGGGCCTGAGCCCCCCGATCCCCCTGTTTATACTTATTCAATGAACACCTAATAACAGACACGGTATCGCCTCATCAAAATGATCCTATATCTAAATTTTCAACGAAAACTGTTAATTCTGCATGAAAATCCCGTTTATATCAATTAAGGGGAGGGGCATAAGCCCCCCGTTCCCCCTGTTGATATTTTGTCAATGAACACCTAATAACAGTCACGGAATCGCCTCATCAGAATGATCCTATATCTAAGTTTTGAACAAAAACTGTTAATTCTGGATGAAAATCCCGTTTATATCAATTAAGGGGAGGGGCATGAGCCCCCCCGTTCCCCCTGTTGATACTTATTCAATGAGCACCTAATAACAGTCACGGAATCGCCTCATCAGAATGATCCTATATCTAAGTTTTGAACGAAAACTGTTAATCTGCATGAAAATCCCGTTTATATCAATTAAGGCCCTACATCAGTAACGCTCCGAGATAGAATGGCTAATGTTATTTCAATGGAAGAAATTTATCGCTTTCATTCCTTTGCATTTTGCTCAAATTTAATAATTTTTGTTGTTTTGAAAACCTGTAGGTTTAATCTATGCACGTCATTTTGAAATTTTATTTCTTTTTTTAATTTTAAAGCGATACAAGTACGTTATTTTATAGTCTTTGAAATTCACCTTTAGTGTCTTATTACGAAAAATCTGTTTGACATTTTAAAATTTGGTAAAACAGCATGCAGAGTTTAATTATTTAGCTTTCAGAAAATGTTTTTTATTTTGATTTTTAAAAATATTTAATCTATGCTATTTGTATAAAAAGTTGAAACACTTTGATTTAAAATAGTCGAAAATGATGTTTATTCCCGCCTTCAAAAGGGATACGCCTTAAAAGCAATTAGGGGGTAAGGCGATAGGTCTTTACTCTGCAGGGAGTCCGGGGACGTATAGGTGAAATTTCTTGCCTCTGGCTATTCGTAAAATGTTGCTTGCTGATTAAAAAAGTAGAAAAAGGCCTTTGAAGAGATCGCTCTGAGCTATTAAAGGGGAAAAAAATATTAAAATGCAGACGAAATTTATTTATAAATTTCGACCGTTGGATTATCGTCGAAAGAATTATCATAAGCTAGTAAATTATTTCGCTTAATTAAAGTTTTTTAAGCTATTGCATAGCTTTTATCGCGGGCTTTGAGCGCGGTGACCGAATCCAAAAATTCCGTAACGCGAAATATCCTGACACATCCGTAACGAAAAAACCTAACACTCGGCTAACTTCGTTTCCGTTCGGAAAACTTCGGGACGGTATCCTTCGGTAGACTTCGGCAGACATTGACGTGGTATTTTTCAGATATTAGGATATCAAGTCTCAAACTTATGTTTCTTATGATCTAATTTTCATAGCGCGGCCAAATTTTGTTTGGTAATTTATTATGAGACAGTGTTTGTTTTGGTGGTCTTATTTATTTTGGTGACAGGAGAGCCCCCACCGTGAGGGTCGAAAAATTTAAAATGCTTATAACTCGCGATCTAAATTTCGTAGCGTGGCCAAACTTTGTTTGGTAATTTATTATGAGACATTGTTAATTTCTGGTGACAAGAGACACCCCACGTTGAGGGTCGAAAAATTTAAATTCTTATAACTCGCGATCTAATTTTCGTAGCGCGGCCAAACTTGTTTGGTAATTTATTATGAGACAGTGTTAATTTTTGGTGACAGGAGACCCCACACGGTGAGAATCGAAAAATTTAAAATACTCATAAGTCGCGATCTAATTTTCGTAGCGCGTCCAAATTTTGTTTGGTAATTTATTATGAGACATTGTTAATTGTTGGTGACAGAAGACACCCCACGGTGAGGGTCGAAAAATTAAAAATGCTTATAACTCGCGATCTAATTTTGGTAGCTTGGCAAAATATTGTTTGGTAATTAATTATAAGGCAGTGTTAATTTTTGGTGACAAGAGACCCCCCACGGAGAGGGTCGAAAAATTTTAAATGCTTATAACTCGCGATCTAATTTTTTTAGCGCGGCCAAATTTTGTTTGGTAATTTATTATGAGACAGTGTTAATTGTTGGTGACAGAAGACACCCCACGGTGAGGGTCGAAAAATTTAAAATGCTTATAACTCGCGATCTAATTTTCGTAGCGCGGCCAAATTTTGTTTGGTAATTTATTATGAGGCAGTGTTAATTTTTGGGGACATTAGACTCCCCACGGTGAGGGTCGAAAAATTAAAAATGCTTATAACTCACGATCTAATTTTCGTAGCGCGGGCAAATTCTGTTTGGTAATTTAACATAAGACAGTTACATTTTGGTGACAAGAGAACCCCCACGGAGAGGGTCGAAAAATTTAAAATGCTTATAACTCGTGATCTAATTTTCGTAGCTCGGCCAAATTTTGTTTGGTAATTTATTATGAGACAGTGTTAATTTTTGGTGACAGGAGACCCCCACGGTGAAGGTAGAAAAATTTAAAATGCTTATAACTCGCGATCTAATTTTCGTAGCGTGGCCAAATTTTGTTTGATAATTTATTATGAGATATTGTTAATTTTTGGAGACAGGAGACCCCCCACGGTGAGGGTCGAATAATTTAAAAGCCTTATAACCCGCGATCTAATTTTCGTAGCACGGCCAAATTTTGTTTGTAATTTATTATGAGACAGTGTGAATTTTTGGGGACATTAGACCCCCCCCCACGGTGAGGGTCGAAAAATTTAAAATACTTATAACTCACGATCTAATTTTCCTAGCGCGGACAAATTTTGTTTGGTAATTTAATATGAGACTGTTAATTTTTGGTGACAGGAGACCCCCCACGGTGAGGGTCAAAATATTTAAAAGGCTTATAACTCGCGATCTAATTTTCGTAGCTCGGCCAAATTTTGTTTGGTAATTTATTATGAGACAGAGTTAATTTTTGGTGACAGGAGACCCCCACGGTGAAGGTAGAAAAACTTAAAATGCTTATAACTCGCGATCTAATTTTCGTAGCGCGGCCAAATTTTGTTTGGTAATTTATTATGAGATATTGTTAATTTTTGGTGACAGGAGACCCCCCACGGTGAGGGTCGAATAATTTAAAAGGCTTATAACTCGCGATCTAATTTTCGTAGCGCGGCCAAATTTTGTTTTGTAATTTATTATGAGACAGTGTTAATTTTTGGTGACAGGAGACCCCCACGGTGACGGTCAAAAATTTAAAAGGCTTATAACTCGCGATCTAATTTTCGTAGCGCGGCCAAATTTTGTTTGGTAATTTATTATGAGTCAGTGTTAATTTTTGGTGACAGGAGACCCCCCACGGTGAGGGTAAAAAAATTTAAAATGCTTATAACTCGCGATCTAATTTTCGTAACGCGGCAATTTTGTTTGGTAATTTATTATGAGATATTGTTAATTTTTGGTGACAGGAGACCCCACGGTGAGTGTCGAAAAATTTAAAATGCTTATAACTCGCGATCTAATTTTCGTAGCGCGGCCCAATTTTGTTTGGTAATTTTTTATGAGACAGTGTTAATTTTTGGTGACAGGAGACCCCCCACCGTGAGGGTCGAAAAATTTAAAATGCTTATAACTCGCGATCTAATTTTCGTAGCGCGACCAAATATATTTTGGTAATTTATTAAGCTATTGCATAACTATTATAGCGGGCTTTGAGCGCGGCGACCGAATCTAGGAATTCCGTAACGAGAAAAAATCTTAACACTCCGGCTAACGACGTTTGAGTTTGGCAGACTTCGGCGCGGTATCCTTCGATAGACTTCAGCGGACATTGACGCGGTATTTTTGCATAAGTTGATAAAAAATGCTATGCAATAGCGTTACCGCGGCAGTCCCCGAGTGCCACACATATTTTCTTTTTCTTTTTCTTTTTTTTTAAATACCCGTAAAATGAATCGAAAAAAATAGAAAATGGCCTTTTTCTGCAAATCGATATCAACTAGGCAATGTAAAAAAAAAAAAAAAAAAAAAAAAAAAAAAAAAAAAAAAAAAAACTAAAATTATTAAAACACAGACGATAAACTTTTATAAATTTCTTTCATAGCATTAGCTTTAAAGCGAAGGCATTGTTTCGTTTAACTGCGGTAGCCTCTTTAAAATAAATGAAGTCGTAAAAGCTAATCAATGTAAGAGAAAAAAAAATTAAAATGTAGGCGAGATATCTTTATAAATTTCTACAATGGGATTTCGCTTGACTGAAGTAAGTCACTTTAAAAAACCTGTATCGAAATCAAAAATTGTGATACGGCCTTTGTACAGAAAGATCTCAGCTGTTCAATATAAAAAAGATTATTAAAATATAGACGAGATATTTCTATAAATTTCTGTCATAGGATTTCGCTTCATTGAAGTAAGCCCCTTTAAAATACCCGTAAAAAAATCGAAAAAAATATAAAACGGTCTTTGTACAGAAATATCTCAGCAAGTCAATGCTAAAAATATCATTTAAAAATATTAAAATGTTGACGAGATATCTTTATAAATTTCTATAATGGGACTTCTCTCTATTAAAGTAAGCCACTTTAAAATACCCGTAAAAAAAATCGAAAAAATGTAAAACGTTCTTTGTACAGAGAAATCTCCGATATCTAATGCCCCCCCCCCGAAAAAAAAGTTTAAAAACAATTAAAATACAAACGAGATATCTTTAAAAATTTCTAAAATGTGATTTAGCTCTATTGAAGTAATTCTCTTTAAAATACCCGTAATAAAATCGAAAAGATATAAAACGTTCTTTGTACAGAAAGATCTCAGTTATATAATGAAAAAAAAATACAATTATTAAAATGTAGACAAAATATTTTTATAAATTTCTACCATGGGATTTTGTTTGATAGAGGTAATCATCAGTTTATATTTACTTGTAGACGAGATATCTTTATAAATTTCTAACATTCAATGCTAAAAAAATCATTTAAAAATATTAAAATAATGAAGAGAAAAATATATATTTATATGATCTTCAAAACTTCATAGGATTCAGCTTGATTGAAGCCCCTTTAAAACCCCCGTAACAAAATCAAAAGAATATAAAACGGTTTTTGTACCGAAAGATTTCAGATATCCAATGCCAAAAAATCATTTAAAAATATATAATGTGCAAAAGACATATTTATAAATTTCTACTCTAGGACTTAGCTTGACTTAAGTAGCCTCTTTAAACACCTGTAAACAAAATCAAAAAAATACAAAACGGCCTTCACAACGAAAGATCTCAGCTATCCAATGACAAAAAGAATCATTTAAAAATATTAAAATGTAGAAGAGATATTTTTATAAATTTCTACCATTGGAATTCACTTGACTGAAGTAGCCTCATTAAAACACCTGTAAACAAAATCAAAAAAGTACAAAACGGTCTTTCTACCGAAAAATTTCAGCTATCCAATGCCAAAAAATCATTTAAAAATATTAAAATGTAGAAGAGATTATTTATATAAATTTCTACAATTGTATTTCACTTGACTGAAATAGCTTTTTTAAAATTCCCCTAAACAAAGACGAAAAAGTACAAAACGGTCGTTGTACCGAAAGATCTCAGCTATCCCATGAGAAAAAAAAATCATTTGAAAATATTAAAATGTAGAAGAGATATTTTTTATAAATTTCTACCTTTGGATTTCACTTGAATGAAGTAGCCTCATTAAAACACCTGTAAACAAAATAAAAAAAGTACAAAACGGTCTTTGTACCGAAAAATCTCAGCTATCCAATGACAAAAAAATCATTTAAAAATATTAAAATGTAGAAGAGATATTTTTATAAATTTATACCAATGTATTTCACTTGACTGAAGTAGCCTCTTTAAAACACCTGTAAACAAAATCAAAAAAGTACAAAACGGTCTTTGTACCGAAAGATCTCAGCTATCCAAAGCCAAAAAAAATCATTTAAAAATATTAAAATGTAGAACAGATATTTTTATAAATTTCTACAATTGTATTTCACTTGCTTGAAATATCTTTTTTAAAATTCCCCTAAACAAAGTCGAAAAAGTACAAAACGGTCTTTGTACCGAAAGATCTCAGCTATCCAAAGCCAAAAAAAATCATTTAAAAATATTAAAATGTAGAAGAAATATTTTTATAAATTTCTACAATTGTATTTCACTTGATTGAAATAGATTTTTTAAAATTCCCCTAAACAAAGTCGAAAAAGTACAAAACGGTCTTTGTAAAGAAAGATCTGAGATATTGAATGCCAAAAAATAATTTCAAAATATTAAAATGTAGAAGAGATATTTTTATAAATTTCTACCATTGGATTTCACTTGACTGAAGTAGTTTTTTAAAATTCTCCTAAACAAACACGAAAAAGTACAAAACGCTCTATGTACCGAAAGATCTCAGCTATCAAATGACAAAAAAATCATTAAAAATATTAAAATGTAGAAGAGATATTTTTATAAATTTCTACCATTGGAATTCACTTGACTGAAGTAGCCTCTTTAAAACACATGTGAACAAATCAAAAAAGTACAAAACGGTCTTTGCACCGAAAGATTTCAGCTATCCAATGACAAAAAAATCATTTAAAACTATTAAAATGTGGAAGAGATACTTTTATAAATTTCTACCATTGAAATTCACATGACTGAAGTACATTTTTTAAAATTCTCCTAAACAAAGTCAAAAATGTACAAAACGTTCTTTGTACCGAAAATTCTCAGCTATCCAATTACAAAAAAAAAAAAAAAAAATTATTTTAAATAATAAAATGTAGAAGCGATATTTTTTTTTTATTTCTACCATTGGATTTCACTTGACTGAAGTAGCCTCTTTAAAACAACTGTAAACAAAATCAAAAAAGTACAAAACGGTTTTTACACCGAAAGTTCTCAGCTAACCAATGACAAAAAAATCATTCAAAAATATTAAAAAGTTTAAGAGATATTTTTATAAATTTCTATCCAATTACAAAAAAAATCATTTAAAATTATTAAAATATAGAAGAGATATTTTTATAAATTTCTACCATTGTATTTCACTTGACTAAAGTAGCTTTTTTAAAATTCCCCTAAACAAAGTCGAAAAAGTACAGAACTGTCTTTGTACAGAAAGATCTAAGCTATCCAAAGACAAAGAATCATTTAAAATAATATTAAAATGTAAAAGAGATATTTTTATAAATTTCAACAATTGGATTTCACTTGACTGAAGTAGCGTTTTTAAAATTCTCCTAAAAAAAGTCGAAAAAGCACAAACGGTCTTTGTACAGAAAGATCTAAGCTATCCAATGGCAAAAAAAAAAAAAAAAAAAAAAAAAAGAAAAAAAGAAAAAAAAATCATTTAAAAATATTAAAATGTATAGCAGAGATATTTTTATAAATTTCTAGCATTGGATTTCTCTTGACTAAAGTAGCTTTTTTTAAATTCTCCTAAAAAAAGTCGAAAAAGTACAAAACGGTCTTTGTACAGAAAGATCTATGCTATCCAATGACCAAAAATAAAATCATTTAAAAATATTAAAATGTACAGAAGAGATATTTTTATAAATTTCTACCATTAGATTTTACTTGACTGAAGTAGCTATTTTAAAATTCCACTAAACAAAGTCGAAAAAATACAAAACGGTATTTGAGCCGAAAGATCTGAGATATCGAATACCAAAAAAATCATTTAAAAATATTAAAATGTAGAAGAGATATTTTTATAAATTTCTACAATTGGATTTCATTTGACTTAAATAGCTTTTTTAAATTTCCCATAAACAAAGTCGAAAAAGTACAAAACGGTCTTTGTAAAGAAAGATCTCAGCTATCAAATGACAAAAATATCATTTAAAAATATTAAAATGTAGAAGAGATATTTTTATAAATTTCTACAATTGTATTTCTCTTGATTGAAATAGCTTTTTTAAAATTCCCCTAAACAAAGTCGAAAAAGTACAAAACGATCTTTGTAAAGAAAGATCTGAGATATTGAATGCCAAAAAATAATTTCAAAATATTAAAATGTAGAAGAGATATTTTTATAAATTTCTACCATTGGATTTCACTTGACTGAAGTAGCTTTTTAAAATTCTCCTAAACAAACTCGAAAAAGTACAAAACGGTCTTTGTACCGAAAGATCTCAGCTATCAAATGACAAAAAAATCATTTAAAAATATTAAATGTAGTAATTATAATAAATGTAGCAATAATATAAAATGTAGAAGAGATATTTTTATAAACTTCTACCATTGGAATTCACTTGACTGAAGTAGCCTCTTTAAAACACATGTGAACAAATCAAAAAAGTACAAAACGGTCTTTGCACCGAAGGATTTCAGCTATCCAATGGCAAAAATATCATTTAAAAATATTAAAATATAGAAGAGAAACTTTTATACATTTCTACCATTGAAATTCACATGAGTGAAGTATATTTTTTAAAATTCTCCTAAACAAAGTCAAAAAAGTACAAAGCGTTCTTTGTACCAAAAGGTCTCAGCTATCCAATTACAAAAAATTATTTTAAATAATAAAATGTAGAAGCGATATTTTTATAAATTTCTATCATTGGTTTTCACTTGACTGAAGTAGCCTCTTTAAAACAACTGTAAACAAAATCAAAAAATTACAAAACGGTCTTTACACCGAAAGTTCTCAGCTATCCAATGACAAAAAAAAATCATTCAAAAATATTAAAAAGTGGAAGAGATATTTTTATAAATTTCTACCATTGGATTTCTCTTGACTAAAGTAGCTTTTTTTAAAATTCTCCTAAAAAAGTCGAAAAAGCACAAAACGATCTTTGTACAGAAAGATCTATGCTATCCAATGACAAAAAAAAAAAAAAAAAAAAAAAAAAAAAAAAAAAAAAAAAAAAAAAAAAATCATTTAAAAATATTAAAATGTACAGAAGAGATATTTTTTAAATTTCTACCATTGGATTTTACTTGACTGAAGTAGCTTTTTTAAAATTCCACTAAACAAAGTCGAAAAAACACAAAACGGTATTTGTGCAGAAAGATCTGAGATATCGAATGCCAAAAAATAATTTAAAAATGTTAAAATGTAGAAGAGATATTTTTATAAATTTCTACTATTGGATTTCACTTGATTGAAGTAGCTTTTTTAAAATTCTACTAAACAAAGTCGAAAAAGTAGAAAACGGTCTTTGTACCGAAAGATCTCAGCTATCCCATGACAAAACAATCATTTAAAAATATTAAAATGTAGAAGAGATATTTTTATAAATTTCTACCTTATTTAATTTCTCTGAAGTAGCCTCTTTAAAACACCTGTAAATAAAATAAAAAAAAATACAAAACGGTCTATTCACCGAAAGATCTCAGCTATCCAATGACAAAAAAAAAAAAAAAAAAAAAAAAAAAAAAAAAAAAAAAAAACATTTAAAAAAATATAATGTAGAAGAGATATTTTTATTTTTTTCTACAATTGGATTTCAATTGACTGAAGTAGCCTCTTTAAAACACCTGTAAATAAAATCAAATTTCAAAATGGTCTTTGTACCCAAAGATCTCAGCTATCCAATTACAAAAAAAAAAAAAAAAAATCATTTAAAAATATTAAAATGTAGAAGAGATATTTTTATATATTTCTACAATTGGATTTCACTTGACAGAAGTAGCTTTTTAAAAATTTCCCTAAACAAAGTCGAAAAAGCACAAAACGGTCTTTGTACAGAAAGATCTATGCTATCCAATTACCAAAAAAAAAAAATCATTTAAAAATATTAAAATGTACAGAAGATCTATATTTATATATTTCTACAATTGGATTTCACTTGACAGAAGTAGCTTTTTAAAAATTTCCCTAAACAAAGTCGAAAAAGTACAAAACGGTCTTTGTACAGAAAGATCGCAGCTATCCCATAACAAAAAAAAAAAAAAAAAATTAAAAATATTAAAATGTAGAAGAGATATTTTTTTTATTTTTACCATTGGATTTCCCTTCACTGAAGTAGCCTCTTTAAAACACCTGTAAACAAAATTAACAAAGTACAAAACGGTCTTTGTACCGAAAGATCTCAGCTATCCAATTACAAAAAAAATCATTTAAAATTATTAAAATATAGAAGAGATATTTTTATAAATTTCTACCATTGTATTTCACTTGACTAAAGTAGCTTTTTTAAAATTCCCCTAAACAAAGTCGAAAAAGTACAGAACTGTCTTTGTACAGAAAGATCTAAGCTATCCAAAGACAAAGAATCATTTAAAATAATATTAAAATGTAAAAGAGATATTTTTATAAATTTCAACAATTGGATTTCACTTGACTGAAGTAGCGTTTTTAAAATTCTCCTAAAAAAAGTCGAAAAAGCACAAACGGTCTTTGTACAGAAAGATCTAAGCTATCCAATGGCAAAAAAAAAAAAAAAAAAAAAAAAAAAAAAAGAAAAAAAGAAAAAAAAATCATTTAAAAATATTAAAATGTATAGCAGAGATATTTTTATAAATTTCTAGCATTGGATTTCACTTGACTGAAGTAGGTTTTTAAAATTCCACTAAACAAAGTCCAAAAAGTACAAAACGGTCTTTGTACCGAAAGGTCTCAGCTATCCCATGACAAATAAATCAATTAAAAATATTAAAATGTAGAAGAGATATTTTTACAAATTGCTACCATTGGATTTTATTTGACTGAAGTAGCCTCGTTAAAAACACCTGTAAACAAAACCAAAAATGTACAAAACGGTGTTTGTACCGAAAGATCAGAGCTATCCAATGCGAAAAAAAAAACCATTTAAAAATATTAAAATGTAGAAGAGATAAATTTATAAATTTCTACCATTAGATTTCATTTGACTGAAGTAGCTTTTTTTAAATTCTAAACAAAGTCAAAAAAGTACAAAACGGTCTTTGTACCGAAAGATCTGAGATATCCTATACCAAAAATTCATTTAAAAATCTTAAAATGTAGAAAAGATATATTTATAAAATTCTACTATAGGATTTTTCTTGACTGAAGTAGCCTTTTTAAAACAACTGTAAACAAAATCAAAAAAGTACAAAACTATGTTGGTACCGAAAGAACAGAGCTATCCAATGCCAAAAAAATCATTTAAAAATATTAAAATGTAGAAGAGATATTTTTATAAATTTCTACCACTGGATTTCACTTGACTGAAGTAGCTTTTTAAAATTATCCTAAACAAACTCGAAAAAGTACAAAACGGTCTTTGTACCGAAAGTTCTCAGCTATCAGATGACAAAAAAATCATTTAAAAATATTAAAATGTAGAAGAGATATTTTTATAAATTTCTACAATTGGATTTCACTTTACTGAATTAGGCTCTTTAAAAAATCTGTAAGCAAAATCGAAAAAGTATAAGACGGTCTTTGTACTATAAGATCTCAGCTATTTTATGCCAAAAAAATCATTTAAAATATTAAAATGTAGACGAGATATCTTTAAAATTTTCTACCATAGGGTTTCGCTTTACTGAAGTAGCCTCTTTAAAATATCCGTAAATAAATTCGAAAATATAGAAAAAGGTCTTTGTACAGTTGGAATCTCAGCTATCGAAAGAAAAAGAAGCTTAAAAATATTATAATGCTGAAGAGATATCTTTATAAATTTTTCCCGTTTACTTATCACTAGCGGCCTTCGCCCGCTACGCTGGTCGGTTTATCTAAAGAAATCTTGAAGAAGTAGTTAGATAAGGTTCAGACATACATTAAAAAAAAAAAAAAAGCAAGTCGATCATTCAAAAAAGTTGGGAAATATCAAATATTTACTATAATTTTTTAAGAAAAACAAAGTTTCGAAAAAAAAATTAAATCGAAAAAAAAATTACACTGACATATTAATGCAAGGAAATTTTCCCAGAGAGAAAATTCGCCTTGAATACAATATTTCAAATTCTTTTAATTGCTTATAGGCGTTAATGCCAACATAGTGAAAAAAAATTCCATGCTGGGAATCGAACCCGGGCCATCAGTATGGCGCACTGACGTTCTACCGACTAAACCACATGGAACGACAGCCAGCTTGAAACTTTCTCATACTTAAGTAGACTGGCGAAAACATAACGATAGCGCGTTTTAAAATCGCACAGTGACATCTATTGGATTTTATATGTACTAAAAAACGTTATGTACTAAAAAACGTGAGCAGCGCACCTAATAGTTTCTTTTGTTTCTTTTTGTTACTTTTTTGTCTGTTGTCCGATTTTGATGAAACAAAGCCTATACACTGCCCGGGAGTGTGCATTCTTCATTAGTGAAAACCGCATAAAAATCCATTCAGTAGTTACGAAGATAACCTCGAACAGACAGACAGACAGACAGACAGACAGACAGACAAAAAATTCAAAAAATTTTTTTTTGTGTTTCATTGGTTTTCTTTTATCGCCCTGACTCCATTTTTGTCAATTATCTTCAATGTACAGACACACCGGGTCCTACTGTTTTATTATATGTATAGATTAGCGAGTGTATTGTTTCGTTTGACTGAAATGGTCTTTTAAAATATCCAAAGACAAAACCAAAAATGTTGAGAACGGTTTTTGCACACATCGATATAGGTTATCCAATGTAAAATGTCATTAAAATACATTAAAACTCTGACGAGATATATTTATAAATTTCTACCATAAGACTACCAATCGCTATTGTTTTTGTTTTTTCTTTTTTTCCCTCGACTAAGTAGTCTCTTTGAAATATCTTTAACCAGTCGAAAAAGGCCTCGTACAAATCGCTCTCGGTTGTCCAAAAAAAAAAAAAAAAGTCCTACAAAATTTTTAAAATGCAGATGAAATATCTTTATAAATGTCTACCCCAAGACGCATTTTATAAATAAAGTGCTACCGCAACGGGTCTCAATATATATATATATATATATAAATAAATAAATAATGATAATTCTAAAAATTTTGTTGTTTTCTCTCTACAGAAAATTTAGCCTTACGAAATTGTGTTGGATGTCTTTCTTTTTCCGTGCTGACTTCTGCATAAATAAATGAAGAAAATTCTGCTACCCAAATTTTTGCAAGGTACATTTAGTTCCTCTTGCTATCTATCAGACCTGAGAAGTACAAGATTTCTTATCTTTAACCCTCATTTTCTGTTTTGCTAATCACTTTTCCCCCATGGGATACCGAGCTTGTCCCCCTTTATTTGTCTGGGGGGAAGAGGTGTGTCAACTTGTACTCTGAAATGACCATTTTTCGTGTCAATTAGAAGCTTTTTAAATATCATTGGTCTTTTAAAGTGTCAATCTTTCAGTTTGGGATACGCCTTCGTGTTGGCAACATTCATGTGTTTGTGAGAGGATTCTAAGTTTCGATTTCACCGATGTAGCCTCTTAAGTGGAGGGGCATGAGCCCCCCATTCCCCCTCTTATACATATCGAATGAACTCCAAAAACTAATCAGGGAAGCGCCTTATCAGGATATACCTATATACAAAATTTCAAGTGGATCTGATATTTTTATCATGAGTTATCGCGTTACGCACGAACGTACGAACGAACGTACATACAGATCGGACGGGCACATAAGCTCTCAGGCTATGATAGCCTGTGAGCTAAAAAACGAATCTACCAATTCTTTAATTTATTAAAAAATTAATGCCTAACACTTACAAGAAAACAAAATTGTATTTATATAGTTGACGTATTTAAAAGAAACTTATATTGGCAGGAGTATATGTATAAATAAGTAACAAAATGTCACCTAGGTTTTAAATAGCTACAATTTACAAGCACAATCTGTATATTAATTATTTTTAAAATTTCGTTAATTAGACGAAACACTATCCATCTCACTCGTTTGACTGTCCGTCACAAAGTACGTTCTCGGAAACTATACGTGTTAGAAACTAGGCATTTTACATACTATTAACTGAACACGTCACAAATTACACAGAAAATCATAAAATTTTGAAAAAGTCGCAATTAACGGGCGTAAATAATTATAAAAACCAATTACAAGATCGGAAAGTTATTCATAATTCAACAAAAGCATGGATTTATTGTGAATTACAAAAAGGGGAGTATCGGAAAGGAATTTCGGTCTTTCTCTTTTTTCTCTTCTCTTTCCCCTTGTTTTTCTTGTTCCACATCTGTTTTTCTTCTCTTTTCCTCTGTTTTTCCTCTTTTTTCCTTTGTTTTTCCTCCTCGCAATTTCTAACTACATATTCAGCTAGGGCTAAAGCAAGATTTTCATCATAATCACTTGCGGATTCATTTTTTCCAATAATCGCTGCCATGTTTGTTCTGTAAACAATCAAAACTTATTTGGGTTCAAAAATCTTCTAAATATTCTTGAATTTTCTTTTTAAAAATTTTATTACATACTTAGAATTATAGAATAAAGAAATATTGAATTCAAATTATTTACATACTATGTACAAAATGTATAATATGTACAAAATATAAATGCTTTTACCTTGATAATTTTTGATCATCATACTAAAAACTGGAAAGATGATCCTTTATGCATTTCTGCGTGCCTTTTCATAAAATTAACATAATTCTTCAATAAAACTCAAGACACGCACGACAAACAAAAAATATAAACATTCTCTCTAAAAAATTCTTTTTACATTCCCTCAAAAATTGATGCCAACTTTTTTATCTAAACTTTTAACTCCTCTCGTAAGATAAAAAATATAAAAGCAAAGCAGACGAAAAAACAGCTTCGCTTCCATAGCAACGAGTCGCGTCTTATAAATAAATTAAATATCACAATTGCAAATATGCAAACGATTTTCTGTGAATAAACTGGGATAACTTAATTTATCAATTCCTAACATACTCCCACCTTTAATTTAGGCGGAAGCCAAATTAAACTTAAGATCACTTTTGATCAAATTAAGCCCTAATACAAAATAAAAAATATGTAAATAAATAAAGATAATAACTAAACAATAATAAAATAATAATGAAACATTTAGAGTTCTAGAAAAGTTATTTCAGAGTTTTAAAAAAGTCATTTCAGAGTTCTAGAAAAAGTCATTTCACAAGTCTCTTTACTACTCTGCCACTTCTAGTTTTACTATTACTCACAGTCTGTATTACAGGGTCATCAGGACTTGATATCTCTAATGAGTACAGCTTACGAAGTGGACGCACCAAGGTCCCTGAACTTGTTTTAACTTCAGCCACTTTAGCTGCTCCATCTCGACTTGGGAAAATCTTTACAATTTTTCCTATAGGCCAATAAAGTCTCTTTTGGTTTAGTTCTATCAAGACTACTTCACCTAGTCTGACAGCTTGTCCTTTCTGTTTTGATTTTTGGACCAATTCAGCTAAATATTCTTTTCTAAATCTATTTCTAAGTTGTTGCCGAATATTTTGACAGTGTTTATATCTAGATTGAAGTTTCTTTGAATCTATTGCATCTAAATCAGGAACACCTATTTCTTCAATGTCTTGCAAAAATGATGATGGAGTCAAAGGTACAAATTTATCTGTTTCTTCAAAAATATAGGTTAGAGGCCTTTTATTTACTGTTGCTTCGACATCAGATAGGACAGTCAAAAGGTTTCAAAAGTTAGAATTGAAGCACCGAGTGTTCTGATCAAGGGAATTCTTAACACATATAAACAGACGCTCCCACCATCCACCAAGCTGCTGCTGGAGGGATGAACTTCCATTTAATAGGAGACAGTTCTTTTGAAGAAACTATGGCCTTCCAATCCTGCATATAAATCTTCGAAATGATTGAATGAATCCTTCTATTGAGAGACTGGATACAAGTTCCAAATGTATTGCCCTATATACTGCACATGTAAAAAGTACAACCCAAACTTTGGATCTTTGCTTTACGAAAAGAGGGCCAAAAAGATCAGCTCCAACAACTTCAAAAACTTTGGAATCTCTGACTCGATCTAGAGGTAGGTGGATTGGAGGTGTAGTATATGGTTTTGCAGAGTATCTTTTGCATAATAAACACTTAGACAATTGACTTCTAATGCTGCTTCTAGAAGAAATTATCCAATATTTTTCTCTTAAAATAGATCCAACTGTTTGAAGTTCAGCATGACAATTCTTTAAATGACATTCTTGAATCAGACAATTCACTACATGATGTTTCGATGGTAATAAAATTGGATATCTGAAAGAAAACTCGTCATCCCGCTCTAATATCTTTGTTTTTACTCTTAACAATCCTTCTTGATCTTTCATAACCTTTAATCCTTTTATTGCATCAGTAGTATTACCAAAACTTTCAGATTGTATTATTGACCAGAGCGACCTTTCCGCATCTTCTTTTTCTTCAATTGACAATTCTGATGGAAAACATATATTTCTGTTTCTGCACTTCATTATGAATCTCTTCACCCAACATACGACATTAATAAATCTACCAAATTTTGAAATTCTACTATATATCATAAATTCATGTGAATTAGAACATAAAAGAGTAGGTACTGAAGTTTTCTTCTTTTCCATCATTACTAATTCTTCGTTGGGGCTTGTTTCTGAATGTGGCCAATTTTCTTCTGATAACTTCAACCATTCTGGTCCCTCCCACCATCTCATCTTCAGCAGCTGTTTAGGACTACATCCGCGAGAAGGTAGATCAGCAGGGTTGAGATGACCAGGTACGAAGTTCCATTATTGAGATTCGGAAAATTTACAAATTTCTCTAACTCTATTGCCTACAAACGTTCCCCATTGATCATTTCTTCGAATCCAAGCGAGAACAGTCGAAGAGTCGGTCCAATACTTTACTGGTATGGAAATACAATTAAAGGCTTTCAAAACAAATTTAGTCAACCTTATTCCTAAAATACAAGCAAGAAGCTCTAAACGTGGTATGGTTACATTTTTCTTTGGTGCAAGACGAGACTTAGCTCCTAAAAGTTGTACAAAGACTGCGTCTTTATCTTCACAACGTAAGAAAACTGCTGTTGCATAAGCTCTGGTACTTGCATCACAAAATGTATGAATAGACCATTTTTCTTTACAACCATAGCCTACACGTCTATTTATCTTCACGTCACTTAAATACTTGAGTTCGCTATACCATTTTTGAAAATTATTCCGGATTTCTTCTGGAAGTGGAGCATCCCAATCTAATTTCGTCGACCAGGCGTCTTGAATTATCAGTTTGGCTGGCAACAATGCTGGGGCTAAAAATCCTATTGGATCGAAGATCCCTTGGGTTACAGCTAATATCTTTCTTTTCGACAGATTTTCTATCTCATCACTAAATTTATAAGCGATCTTCAAACTATCTTCCATTGTGTCCCACTTCAACCCTAAAACCGGAACTATCGTTGTTACATTTTTGCTGAGCACCTTCTTTTCGTTAAGGAAACTGCTGTCTTCACTTTTAATTGGTCCGAATTCCCACATTCTTAATTCCATTTTCGCATCAGCCATGATATCTGTAGATTTTGAAATAAAATTTTTTAGTTCAGGCACATTGTCGACTGAAGTAACGCAGTTACCTATATAGTATGATTTCATAAGCTTCTCAGCTATCTGTTTATTTTCTTCATCAACATTACTCAAATGATATCTTATAACTACACCTAACAAAAATGGGCTAAAAGTTGCTCCAAAAACTACTCTCTTGTGTTGATAAGCTTGAAATTCTTCAGGACTCTTCCACCATAAAAATCGTAAGAAATGCCGATCTGATTCTTTGACTTCAATTTGAAGAAAAGCTTTTCTTATATCGGCTACTACCCCAATAGCCTTCTCACGAAATCTTATTAACACTGCAGGAATTTGTTCGATGAGGTTTGGTCCTTTGAAGAGACGATCATTTAAAGAAGGAGACCTCCCTACTTTACACGATGCATCAAAAACTGGTCGAACACTTGTAGTAAGACTATCTGGTTTGATGACGAGATGATGAGGTAAAAAATATCCTGGAATCTTGAGTGTTTCATCTGGTACTTTACTTATAACGCCTTCTTCTTCCCATTCATAGAAAACTTTAGCATATTCTTCAAACATTTTCATTGATTTTAATTTCTTTGTTGAATTTATCAATCTTCGTTCAGCTATGTGTCTATTTGAGGGAATCTCACGTTTGCCGTTAATCCAAGGAAGACCTACAATATAGCGACCTTCTATATTTCTATCAACTTCTTTTATAAAATTATCATGAGCGAGTTCTTCTTCTTCTGCTTTAGACAAAGTTTGACAGGGATCTGTTATACCAATTGTCTCTAACTTCCATAATTCTGGAATCTTCATATCTTTTAAAGCTAGGTTCGTGATAAACATATTTCCATAATTTAGGCAAGACTGTGATGTACTTTCTAAACGACCACAAAGTGTCCATCCAAACTTTGTCTCTATTGCTGTAAGACCGCTCTTTAACTGTTTTACTCGACCTGTAAGAAGTTGTCCGTAGTAATCGCTTCCAATCAAAATTTCAATTTTTGGACTTCCTGCTCCTAAATCTGTGATCCATAGTTTATTTTGTTTAAGCTCTTTAATTACTGATTCTTTTGGTATCCGAGGAATATAGTTACAAATTATATCTTGATCCAAAAGTTCTAAGACTTCTTTCGTTTGTTTCTGTCTATCAGAAGAACTTAACTCAACTTGGAATTTATTGTGAGATTTAGCTTCTGTTTGCGTACCACCAAACAAAGTGTGTACAATAGCTTCAGAAGAAATGGGATGTAAACCTAACTCTTCAGCTGTACCTTTTAAAATATAGCTCTTTTGCGACCCACAATCAAGTAACGCTCGTACTTTCTTTGTTATTCGACCTTTAATAACTATTTCTAAAGTCATAAGGGCTACTTCAGCAGAACACTGCTTACTTGCTATGGTGCTTTGAATAACTTCTGGGGTCTTAACTGTATTTTCTGGTTCTTTACACATTGAAATTTCAGGGCATAATAACTCGGTATGGGGTTTAGAACAAACGTGGCAACGAATAAAAACTTTGCAAACTTTAGCGTGGTGACCAAAACGAAGACATTTTAAACAGCAATTTTTATTCTTAATTTTGGCCTTCCGTTCATTAAAGGAAAGAGATCTAGCCCTAACACAGTCCTTGCTTTCATGAGATTTACTGCAAAATAAACAAAGGCGTTCTTTTGCGCTAAATAGCCCTGCCGCAGTAGGTATTTTACTTTCTGCTTTTCTTAACTTTTCTTTAGGTTTGTCTTTAAAGCCCAGCTCTATAAAACTCGATTTGGCTAATTTGAATCTTTCCTCGTTTGCAACTTCTTGTTTCAGAAATTCCATCAAACTTACTATATTTGCTTTTGTTGACAATGCATTATTATTACTAACAGTGTTTGATGTGATTGAAATATTATATCGCTGCCATGCTTTTAATACATCTTCCGATAAGCTAGATTCTATCATGGGATAGAGCCACGCCGAATTGCTTTCTAAACTTAAACCCATTGATTCTAACGATCTTAAATATGCCTCGACTTTCGTGAATAAATCTGATAAGGGAAGTTTATCTTTGCCGTGCGCCTGTACATTAGCTACAATCAATTTTAGGAATTCTCTAACGTACACTTCTATTAGTAAATCTTTATTTCCAAAACGCTCTTGAAATGCCTCGACAGCTTTGGGGTAATTAACTGCGGTCATTGGATAGCTCTCTAACAAGCGCCTGGCACTGGTTCCAGGTTCTACCGATTGGATAAGATACTGAAATTTGTCACTATTATCCAAATCTATGTCTTCATGAATTTTCTGAAACTGAGACCAAAATGATAGATAATTTATTAACTGCGAATCGAATGGCTTAATATTTAGTTTAGGTAATTTATAATGCTTTGATTTGGAATAACCGTGATCTGTGCTTTTTTCACTATCATTTTGATTACGTTTATTTGTACCCAATGCTTCGCTAACTTTACGCTTAATGGTAATAAATTGATCTGAATAACTTTCATTTTCCACTACTTCATTTTCAATAGCCTCTTCATCGCATTTATCATCATCTAACATGAGTTCAATTATAGCTTCATCAATAGCTTTAATTTCATGAATCAAATTTTCTAATTTACTAAAACCGTCTAAAATTTTGTCCTTATCTAATGACTCGCTGTTAATTTCTTCATTCAAAACATTTAAAGTTCTGGTAAATGACGAACGTAGTGGTGTACGCTTTTTCTTTAGCTTATTCATCTTAGAAAAATTAAGTAGTAATGCACAGCTTATGAAAACACTATACGCTATAAAAACAATTCAATATCTCAACAATATTATTCAAATGTCCCTGTTCGGGCGCCAGATTTGTTTTGTAAACATCCAAAACTTATTTGGGTTCAAAAATCTTCTAAATATTCTTGAATTTTCTTTTTAAAAATTTTATTACATACTTAGAATTATAGAATAAAGAAATATTGAATTCAAATTATTTACATACTATGTACAAAATGTATAATATGTACAAAATATAAATGCTTTTACCTTGATAATTTTTGATCATCATACTAAAAACTGGAAAGATGATCCTTTATGCATTTCTGCGTGCCTTTTCATAAAATTAACATAATTCTTCAATAAAACTCAAGACACGCACGACAAACAAAAAATATAAACATTCTCTCTAAAAAATTCTTTTTACATTCCCTCAAAAATTGATGCCAACTTTTTTATCTAAACTTTTAACTCCTCTCGTAAGATAAAAAATATAAAAGCAAAGCAGACGAAAAAACAGCTTCGCTTCCATAGCAACGAGTCGCGTCTTATAAATAAATTAAATATCACAATTGCAAATATGCAAACGATTTTCTGTGAATAAACTGGGATAACTTAATTTATCAATTCCTAACAATGTTATCATCCTGCTCTATTTTCACTTGAAGAACTTCTGCCAAAAAAGTCTTTCTTCAAACAATATTTGAGTGACGAAGTTTTCGTCATGTTTCCGTTAAATTAAATTTACCTAAGAAGAACCCACAAAATCAAATGCTTTCTAGTAAATTAGAATTTTACAATACAGATTCTATGCATATACATGGAAAACAAAATTTTCAAATAAAATTCAACAGATATAAACGTATTTGCAATTTAGTAGCATTTCTTAATTTCTTTAATCTAGTCCCAATTCTCATATTATTTTTTCTGAAATCCTAGGTATCTATGCACACAAAAATATAAATAATAAATAAATTTCTTGATGGCTTGATGCTCTTGTGTCAACGCCGTCTCTGCAGACGGGTGCTGGTGTTTTGCACTGGCGGCAGACTAAATTATTTAAACAGCTTTGCTCTTAGGTGCAAGTATCCCGTAAGCTTGCACCAGGTTGTAACACCTCCAGTCAGCGTTGTAATGTAGCCTGATAGATTTAACCGGGTAAGTGGCTTGAAATAATTTCATTTAATTATTTAATTAATTAATTCAGTGATATACAATAGTTACAACACATTTTTTTTAATGTGGTATCTTTATGCCCGCCGTTATAAAAGATTTTGGAGTAACTCTGTTCAAGAGGGCTTGATCCACCTCTATCTTGAGACAGTCCCTCATTCCCTCTGCACCTGTTCACTTCGCCACTTCGTCCTCCTCTAAATGAACAGACTTCACTGCCTGCCTGCTTGGGACAAAAAACTTGAAATGCCCCCACCCCCACGGGCCAGCGCGCTAAGGAGAATTTTCTCACGAGGAGAGAGCCAAAGGTTAAGGCTGCGGGCAAACAGCACTACTTTTTATTACACTAAAAGAGCAATCAATCTATCTTTGTTTCCGAACGGAACAAAGATGAAACCTCTTTAAATAATTTTTGAGGGACTGACCCTATCGAATTTACAAAGGAAGGGAAAGTTTATCTCCCCCCATCTTCAGTCGTGAAGCTGTCAACTGATGTTCGATTTCTCTCTTGAAGTTCAGATTCAGTGCACTAGAAGTGCAATTTATACATCAAAGCGCCGACACCAAAGATAAAAAATAGCGAAGCCTGACCGCAAGAAGTTAGTGCTGTGTGCCTGGTCCTTAAATGCGTATGAAAGCGACTTTTGCCAGCTTGTCAAAGAACACCAATCGGGGGGTGGGCGGTAAGTAAAGACTGCGTTCATTAGCCGTGAATGTTCCTGTGAAAACGACTTTTTAGAAATGGTTGTCTGCTTATATCAATATTGATGACCGAAGGAGATGTATTAATTTGTTTTAACACTTCCGACATTCGACGGCTTTTAGCAAATTTCGTGGGTGGCATACTGGTGAAAGCCTAATTTCTCACAATATAATAACATATATAATGTACAGATATAAACAATGAAAATCAATGTATGCAATAAAATGTTGTAAAAGTTTTGAATTAATTATCAAGTTAAATTTAGTTAAATATGTATACTTTATTTTTATAAACCAATTGAAATACATTTAAAATTTATGTATTGTCACATCTAAAATTCATATCATATTAACTAGATAAAATTCCGTATTTGTGTGAAAAAAATGGCTAAATGCTTGGTTAAATGCTGTGGTAATTTTATTTAACAAAACACCCATGTTTATACAGGTGTTCCAAGTTTAGGTTTAAAACAAGTTAGAAATTGTACGTGAAGCGTAGCAAATGAGGTGCGTTCTTACGATAACGAAGTTTTAAAAATATTCAGGTCTTGTTGATATAGTAGAGCGTACTTCGGATACAGTATAGTGGTCGAAATCTATGTGTTCCTGTAAATACGCAGGAAGTAATTTTTATTACACCTCAGCAACGTATATCTTATTCATAAAATGTAAAGTAATTTAATGTAATTAATACACGACTCAAACAATGTTTCCCCGTATAGCATTGTGCAGTGAAAAATTTTTGTGTGGCCCTGTAATTTAATAATAAATATTCTTTGCTTCACAGATTGTACAGAATGTATATTCGAGTATAAAATTCATAGATTCATGTCAATTCCATTATGTTCGATTAAGTGTAACAACATTAAAATGCATTTGAAACTTTCCCCCCATTGATCGTAATGTAACCGAATCTTTTGATTGTCCCTGTAATTGATCTATTCATCCGATTTTCATAAAATTTTAAATGACTCGACAGAATTATGTAATAACTATGTATTTTAAGTTTCAAACGATTCGGTTGGGTAGTTTTTGCGTTCTTATATGCGGACAGACAGATGGACGAACAGACAGATTGACGGACGGACAGACGGACGGACTGAGCGACAACTATAGGTGCTACGTATTTACATAATCACGAACGCACCTAAAAATTATCTTTTCTCCCAGATATTATATCTTTTGGCTGTCCATACATAAACTCAACTGCATTGCATCAGGAATCAAACTTGGCAAAAGCACGGTACTCTCTTAATCCAGGTTCGAGTCCTGGTCCCGGTTAATTCGTCTTTCCAGTTGGGGTTTGTTCTGTTAATTATATTTATAATCTGTCTTATTGTATGCGGACCCATAATACTTATCTAGTTATCTATTTGTAACAACTTATCTAATTTTTTTGACAGTGCTTGGAAGTTTCTTTTTCATTGCATGTTTTCTCCCAATATAAATAATATTTATAAGTTCGAATTTTTAATTTATAAAATTCTTGTGTGTTTTTTAAATTTAAATTAAATGTAAGCATCCTTTAATTGACTGATAAAATTTGCATTGCATTGTGTACTGCTACGATTTTCATTAAACGGATATATTAGCTTTATCATATTTATTAAAGTAAAGCCATTTCCGATAAGATAATAACAAGAAAAATTTAAATAAATCTTAACGGAATACATATTTATTTTTTAACTTAATGTTTATGGTGAATAACGAATTTAATATGCGTCAATGGAAAATCAATTCATCAATAATATCCGTTATTTGCAAATTCAATGAGTAAAAATCTGTCAACATAGAACTAAAATTAAATTTTGTAAAACAAATTGATTTGATGATTATCAGTATATTGTGATAGTTAAAAGAAATTCTTAAATTATAAGAAAATCATTTTTACATTTATTTTACTTGAATTATTTATGTCACCTGTCATTAGAATTTCGGGAGCGCTATAAACACTATTTATGCTTTGTTAGATGAATGTGCATTTAGGAATATGATTTTGTACAAAAGGAAATCTTACAAAATATCTTTTGAGTGTAAATTCAAAATATAAAATTTTACATTAGCAAATTCTTAATTTCTTTTAAAAAGTTTATCACAGAAATTTTATTTTTTCTGTAATTTTGATAATTATACATTATTTATTAATTATTAATGTAACAACGAAATTAATTTTATATTTATTGGAATAAAATGAAACCTGTCTTGTATGAAATTGATACTTATTAATTCCACAGTGTTAAACATTTTGCTCAAGTTTGAACCAAATTTTGGTGCCCAGTAGCTGCCGCCATCAGATGGTGAAATCTCGAACCACCATTTGGAGCTTCCTATTTCAAGCTTGTTCCAACTATTGGAGCTATGATTCAACTGGAACTCCAAATATTAGTTCAAGTTTTCGCCATTTTACAGTGGTGAGCACCAAAATTTGGTTCAAACTTGGACAAGATTTTTAACAGTGTATTATAACTAAAGCTAAACAAAATACATTTAATATCTCCTATTAATAACATATTACGGTAATTTGAAAATCTTCGATCACGGAGAAAAACTTTTCAATAACGTTTGTATCGTTGTTTTAGATCATGGTCTACATTTTAATTTATTTTTTTTACAATAGAGCGCGTGTTTTTTTGTGTTTTTTGTTATTTATACCTCATTGTCGCTTGTCATTTGTATTAACCGTGAAATATTTTGAAATTTTATTTTTATTTATATTTTAGATCATGGTCTATATTTAAATTTAATTTTTTACAATAGAGCGTGTGTTTTGTGTTTTTTGTTATTTATATCCCATTGTCGCGGGTCATTTGTATTGATCGTGAAATATTTTGAAATTTTATTTTTATTTATATTATGATTATGGAACTTATTCGACTGTTCCGAAACATATCAATGTCATTTATTTTCATTCTAACATCTTTCTTAAGTAAAATAAAAAAATTTCTTAAAATGTTTACATAAAAAGTGAATGTTTTAAAATCTGGTGATTTAAATAATCAATTGGATTTATTAAACTTTTTATCAACGTTTGTATCATTCATTTCTTGACACTAATTATACACAATACATGTGCTGCCTGAAAACAAAATGATTACTTCTTATTAATTTTACCATAAATTAATTAATAATTTTACCATTTTGCTGAGATAGTATGTTATTACGCAAAACTGTAATATAAAAATATTTCAAAAGTGTCATGAAAAATATTAAAAATAAGTAAATAAATAAATATATAAATAAATAAGCTAATGTTATGCTTATTTCTGACAATTTTATCAACTAGTTTTTCTTTTATTATGAAATCTCGTCTCGTTTTGCAATTTATTACACCTTTTATTATCGTAAATACAAAATTGTGCAATGAATTTAACAGATAAAAATTCAACACGATACATTTTTTATTTTAATTTTTAAATTTAATGCATAATAGGGAGGTATTTTTTAAAGAATTTTAACAAAACTTTTGAAGTGAAACGGTTTTGTTTCTGAAATGCGATAAAATATTCTATTTTGGAAGCGGATAAAAGCTTAGGAAAATTCAAAATTTAAAAAATGTCACCGGGAAAAAATGAATACCCATATGGATTTTATTTGTTGTGAGGTAAAGTGAAAGAGGAATATATTGAGCAAAACTTATAACGGTTCGATCCACATTCTCTTTTTTTATTCCTTGTATATATATATTTAAACATATATATTGCAGTTTGGATATTTCTTTCTTAAGAAATTAAAGTTCTAAAATGAAAAGAAATGTATATTCTGTGAAATTTTGGAACGTGTTTAGGCATTTTTATCTATACCCGTAAGGCATGGTGACGTCTCTGCGACGTCGTTGTGAAGTCACATTGTGACTTTGTGACCATCGATCGCAGATGTGATGTCACGTGACGTCGATGTGAAGTCACAGTGACTAAAATGTGAAGTCGTTATGGCCGTTCTAGAGCTCGTTTGTGACCACTTCACAAAGTGATCACAATGTGACAAATTTGTGAAAAATGTGTTGTTTGTGACTACTTTGACATTAACATTGTGACGGAACTGTGACAAAAGCGACAGTATTAAGATTGCCAGAAACATGTTTTTTAAAGTTAATAACATGTTTTGAAGAATTTTTTTATAATTTTCTAAAGATTTTTAAAAAAGTCACATCTCAGTCACAATGTGACGTCACTGAGTGGTGGCATTTTGGTCAAACATGTGATGTAACCAAAGTGACTCACAGTCAGAGCCTGATTACTAACGGGGCACTCTCTCACCAGAAAAAATTTATAGAAATTTTCGTCTTCTTTAAACGCCCTTTTCATACAAGATTACTGTCATGAATAAGAAAAAATTCTTTATTTCTTTTTCCTGGTGGGAGAGTGCCCCGTTAGTAATCAGGCCCTGCTCACAGTGACGTCATTGTGACGTCACTGTGACTATGCATGCTATGAGGGTATTTATACGCCCTATCTATATACAATCCTACTGAAACGACTAATTTTTATGTAAGAAACAAATACACGACCCTCATAGCATGCATGTTCACAGTGACGTCACAATGACATCACTGTGAGTCACTTTGGTCACATCACATGTGTGACGAAAATGCCACCACTCAGTGACGTCAGAATGTGACTAAGATGTGACTTTCTAAAAAAATTTTCACAGTTCGTCACAATGTTAATGTCAAAGTAGTCACAAATGACACACTTTTCACAAATTGGTCACATTGTGACGTCGCAAAGTGGTCACAATGTGACGTCACAAAAAAGCTCTAAAACGGCCATAACGACTTCACATTTTAGTCACTGTGACTTCACATCGACGTCACGTGACGTCACATCGACAATCGATGGTCACAAAGTCACAATGTGACTTCAAAACGACGTTGCAGTGACGTCACCATGTCTTACGGGGAAATAATAATTGATCAGCTGAATGTAAAGAAATAAAATATTCATCGTTGGTTTATTAACAGTTTGAATGCGGTAGTGTCATTAATTATTATTTCTATCTCTCTTCAAATGTAATTAAAAAAATGAATTGTTAGAGATATTTTTGAACTGTCATTAAAATAAAAAATACATTAATATTTTAATATCAGTAGATTTTTTTTCTTTTTTAAATTTCATGAGTTGTTACGAGATTATTTGGATCCATGACATTACACTTGACATAAATATGGAAAATTATACTTACAATTATTCTTATTAAAAAATAATAAAATTTTTTTAAATAAAAATTAAATGATAAAGTTATAAAAAGAGGGAATATATATATATATGGATATTAAGAAATAATAATAATAAAAATTTAGAAGATATAAAGCATTACACGATAAAATCCTTTAACAGTGAAAATTACATCATATATTAAAATGATATTTTTAAAAAGATTTTCTTATGGAAATACTGATGCCACGTTCTCAAATAATTGTAATTATGATCATAAGTGTCTCTTTAGAAATCATCTTGTTTGAAACCATAAATTTTTGAATGACAAGAAAATATCCTGTGATTTGTTTTACTGTAGTAAATCTAAATTAATATTTTAAAAAAAAGTAACGTATTTTTTCGTGTTCGAAATGCAACGAAATTTCATCAGTCCATTTCGAATGAAAAATTTACATTAAAAAATAGCATGAGAATATGCATTAAAATGCATTAAAATACAGAAAAGGCAATGCTGATTATTAATTCCGCGGTTCAGAATATTTCTCCCTAAAAGAGCATTTTTTTTACCAGCAAACACAAACGAAGATCATTGTCTTTAACTGCATTATAACTATCAGGCAATGATATTTTATCGTAACTATTTTACTCAGGGTGTTTTTCAAATGTGTAATTGATATTATTTAATATAAAACCGAAACAACTGTCATCTTTAGCGGCAATGCCATGGCAAACATAAATGTCGCCGCTAAATAGTAAAGTATGTGAGATCGAGTTCAGAAAATTTTCGCGTTTTCTGACAATACCATTTAATCTTCTGTAGCGGGGTGGTTTTTTTAAATTAGGGTACGGTAACATCCCCAGTAATTGGCACATTAAGGATTTGTCTTTAAACTTACTTATATTTTCATTACCAAGAAATAAAATATTTACTGGCAAATATTTTTAAATCAAAGAGTGCATATCTGTGCATCTATTTTGCCCATTAAAAGCAACAATATTTCAAAAAGTATTTTTATAAAAATATATTTATAAAAAGTTGCTGCAATCACCAGTAATTGGCACTTAGACTTTTACACAATATAATATAATAATTAAAATATAATATAAATCAGATAATAATAAATTGAAATGCATACCTTACTTAAGCCAGCGAGTAACATTTGCAACAAAAAATGACTAATTTGATACAAGCCATAATTGTTTCTCTTTCCTAGGCACTATTGTCATTTAGTAGCATAAATCAAAGTTATAATCTGTAAACAAATAAGCATACAACTGTTATATGGTCTTGCATTTTTAAAAGACTGGATATAAAATCTTATTTTAGGACATTTTTGTAGGATGTGCCAATTGCCAATCACTGGTGCCTGCCAATTACTGGGGATGTTACCCTACATTAACATATTGTTCGCGAATGTAGAATCTGAATAGGGGTTGGAGAGCGTAGCTCACAGGGGAGAGAGCCCACGAGTAAATTTACTTATCTAAACATTTATATACCTATCTATCTATCTATTTTATTTATTTAGTTTATAATTAATGTTTTTTTAACTTCTAAATTTACTGTAAAATTTCACCAATTCTCATAAAGTGTTAGAAATAGACATAAATACATATTTATTAGGTACGGGTCCATAGCACCAAATAGGTGTTTCTGTTATGCTGTGTTTTCCACGATTTCTGCGACAGGCATATCTCATGAACAAACATATTGTCCTTTACCCTTTTGATGAGAAAGTTCGACTTACATAGAAAAAATTTTCATGATGGTATGTACAATTTTCGGTGTGTCACCTCTTATTACTCGTGAAACTGAATTTTTATATATTAACTGAAATAGAATACATCTTTCAATTTTAACACGTATGTAAAAAAAAAAAAAAAGTGGAAAATATTTTTATTTGTGTTTGTTTAACAAAAAGTATCCAAAAAGAATATAAATTTCAGATTGTCGAAGTCAAACATTTTTATTTTTATTTTTATTTTATTTTTATTTATTTATTTATTAACTTTTTTCAAACAAAAAGTATTCGAAAAAAAATAACTTTCTCGATGTCAATTTCTATTGTTCACCGAAAACATTGAAATAAAATATTAAGTAATGCTTCCTACGATTCCTTTGTAATTATTAATTACAATTTAATGGTTTTAAGAAGTTTAATTCACAGTTATTGAAGCAGAAATCAACTAAGTTAATAAAGTAATTGAAAAATAGCTTATATAAAATACAACAATTATAATTTTAAATAAAATGTTATTATTGGATTAGTGCAGAAATCTTCTTAAATATCTAATAATTGATGTAAATGATTTAGACTAAATGTGTTCATTAGACGTTTTGTGAATAATCTGATAAAACTGATGTTAGTACCCAAAATTTAATGTTTTGTTTTGAAGGAACAAGGTCTTTGTTTAGAATAAAAGAGTTAATCTCAAGTGTTTCACTAAACGGAATTTCCTTTTGCACAGCACAAAACAAATAACCGGCGACACAAAATCTTACAAAACTATAAAGTAGAAAGTGTCGCGGATATATATTTTGTTTTTGTTAAAATATTCATCTTTAATTAATGATGTCATATACAATAGGACTATTCAAGAAAAATATAAAATTTTGAATAAGAAATTGTTTATTCAAATTATTCAAAGCTTAAGTGAGATACAGCTACATTTTTGCTTTAAATATAATAGTAATTTTCAAAATGGAGGATAGAAGAATTGAGAAAATGTTATTAATTTAATGAAATTCAATAACTTATACTTGAAATTCTAAATTAATTTGCTGCTTTATACATTCTTTGTGTGTTCAATTATGAACTTAAGGTTCTAATTTTATTTCAAAAATGAAATTATCAAAACGAATTTTCATTTGTTTTTTATTAGTAATGATAAAAAGCCTTGAGCATTGTTCAACATTTCAAGATAGTTCCTTGTTTCATGACAATTTTATACTTCTTTAAAGAAATAAGATGACAATTCATGAGCTTATTTTTAGAGTTTTTAAATGTAATTCGGCGTCATGGGTTATTGAGACCAGGCACATTTTATTTTGAATAATCTTGGTAACTACTCGTGCGGTGTTGCCGGTCTTCTCAGTAGCTGGAGGTATTGAGTTAGACTAATCGTCGCATACAACACTTAAGTTGAGCACAAGCCACAGTGGGAGCTATACGTGCAAAAAAAAATCATATCTTCATATTATGGCGCGAAATTGCTACACTAACTGCGAGGAAGATGACGCAAAAGAGATATCGATATTAATAACTTAAGAATTAAGTAAAAATAATTATTAAAAAATTTAATTAAATTATTGTAATTTAGCAAATTAAATGTCATGGTGATTGACACTGAAGCTGAAACATTTACAATGTTTGAAGAAATTTTTTAGAAAGTATAATCCTGTAATAAATAAAAGTTAAGAAATTTAACTAGATTTTTAGTAATTACTTCAAACAACACATATGTTTTATGTTTTATATCATATTTTAGACTGTCAATTATCGAGGAATGACGCTTTCTTAACGGAAATTTAAGTATAAGTCATAGGTCACTGACGTGGCACTTAATGTGTTAATAAATAATTATTTAATTTCAACATTTTCGGTTGGTTGGTTGGTTATATAGGGTTATGGCGCAAAATCCCTTAAGGGACATGCTGCGCCATTCAATATTTTCGGAATAAGTATTTTTAATAAATCATTATAACGACCATTATATCTATTGACGACAATGAAGATCCAAGGCGAAATATGTTTCACTCGCTGGCTTGCTACAGTGATGTTTTATCGCTTTAAATTTTTATAACGTATAATTTTGACAGATGTTTCGTATATTTCAAACATTATATTACACATATAATACTAAATATAAATTTATTGATGTAAATTCCAGAATTGGATTTTCTTACATAATATATTGTAAACGAAAATAAATAAACCAGGTTTGAATGAGAGAAAATAGAAATTAATGGGTGAAATAAAAATAAAAATAGAGATATTGAAGGTAATTTTTTAATTATTAAAAAGGAAGACATTGTTGTGAAAAAAAAAATTTCTCGTAGAACCCTGATTATGTTCAATAATTCTTTTTAATTTTTTCAAAACTATTAAACTGCAGATTATTTTAATTTTGTGCACAACATGCATGGAAAAATACATTACAACACATAATTACTTGCATTTTTTTTCTCTTTATAATAGTTCACAGTTCTTGTTCTCAGTATTATTACAGACCAAACATTAAACAATATGAATACCTACATTTAAGGTAACTAACTTGATAAGGTAGTTATATTTTAAAGCTCAATTATAATATTAATCGTATTTGAAAATATTAATTTATAATTATTACGTTTAAAATTAATATTTTTTCTCTGGAAATATATTTAGTGTTTTTACAAACACAAGATAATTAAAAAAACAAGTGGGTAGGTGAAATCGCAGATAGCAGAGATGATTTCGTTTAACATTTCCTTTAAAACAGTTTATCATCAAATTAACAAACGAAAACTGTCAACAGAAAATTAATCATTCCTTGAATAAATGGCAGTACCATTATATTTAAGAATGTGCTTCCTTTAAATTATCCGATTTCAAATTTTTATATTTAACTAATAATATTTATAGCAGGACTTCGTCAACACCGCTGCAAGTTTTTTTTAAAAAAATGCGACCTTACGAATTGAACGAAATCCTTATGAGTAAATAATCAATTAAGTTATGCATCTGCTTTATGATGCGTATATTGCAATACTATTTCATAACATTGGGGCCATGCTAGATTGCCTACATGCTATGGTGAATATGGAGTATAATAAATATATTCCTCAATTTAAAGATGAATTTAAATCAAGGAATTGCCAAACTGCTCACGAGAGGCGGCTAGTAAGCTAAATAAATAGGAAATTAATAAATAAAAAAAAAATATATTTTTTACTTCACCTGTCAAAATAGCGCGTTTTTCTCATGGTTTATTTAATCCTTTACATACATAATACTTTATATATCCATTTAAAGATGCGTGTAACAATTAGACGAAAAAAAGACAAAAAAGAAATGCACTGATGATATTACAAAAATATTTTAATTAAAATAATAATCTTTTTCAAAATTTTATGATTTTTTGTGTGAGGTATTCAGCCGTAAGTACACAAAATTTGAATTCTCTGACTTCTATAGTTTTTGACTCTATGACATACTTTGTTTGACTCTGTGACAGACAGACTGACAGAGGACAGAGATGAATGGGGTTTCGTCTGATGAACGAAACTTAAATATACATATAATCTTTAAACTACATTACATAATTTAAAAATAATGATCTATTTTATCATTTACTATTTGACTTAAAAATAAAATTATATTACATTTTTATGTAAAAATAAAATTATATTACATTGTTATGTAAAAATAAAATTATATTACATTGTTATGTAACAATTAAATTATATTACATTGTTATCTACGTTATTCAGAAAAAAAAAGATTTCATTAAATCCTCTATCAAAAATTACAGTAATTCTTTGCTAATATATGTTATTATCAGTGATTAATATTTACGTAAAAGAGAAATAATAGACGAAGAAAGTTATTGCAAAAAGTCAAATGATATGAACGGATTATGTTATTATGTATTTTATTTGTACTATTATATAAAATAATCTTACTCAGAGTCTTAATATCATTCCACATGTTTATAACAGCATATCATTTATAAAATTTAGCACCCTGACATATGATTTACGCCCAATACTCGCCAGGTAATTACATGCTATACATCTTTTCAGAGTTATAGAGTATCCAGATGATTAGGTATTCGACATTCTGTTAAATCACAATAGATTCTATGAGTAAGACTTCTAATTGCACCATATCTTCTTAAATTATAAACGCTACCTAGGTAATCAATGATAAAAGTGAAACTGACAAATATGTTGTCCAAGTAGTGAATTTTCTTTTTGTCAAAATCTGAAAATTGTTTTTTACATGCTTTCATTTGATTTCATTATGCTTTGTAAAAGCCTCAAGAAAAATTTAACAAATTTTTGAAATATTATTTATCTATTCATTGCCAATTAAAGTTTCATAAATAGAAATATTCATTTTTTGTCTCTATTAGTATCCGCTTGATCTAAGACCGCCAATTTTTTTTCACTTTCCTTTCAAATCGTAAGTTTCCATATTATCAAATGATGAAATATTTAAATTCATAATTTGAATTCGAATGCATTTCAAATTAAAGTTTAAAGTATTTTCTCTACCATTTGAAATATTAAATTCTGTGCATCGATTTAATAATATCAATCATTAACTCATTGTTTTTTCTCTCCTCCCCTCCTTATAATTTTGAATTTGAATTTTTTTTTAATTTGAAAAATGCATTTCCTAATGTTTATTCAACCCTCGAATATCATTGAGTTCTTTTTGAAGTTGCCTCAAATTGGAGCAATTTATATTTGTATCCAGGATAAATAATATTTATTGAACTGTATAAAAGACATTAAATAAGGTTTTGAACCGCAGAAGCCAAACAATATCGGCTACATCTTGGAGCAATATTGGCACATTGGTGCAATATTAGCCTGAAATATTGCTCCAATTTTGGGGTGTTTACATTTTGCCCTTATTTAGCCAATATTATGCCAATATTTGGGTTTCATTAGCAATATTGCCAATAAAACGCCAATATTGGTTAAATATTGGAATTTCATTGGAAATATTTCCAATGTAACGCCAATGTTTGTACAATATTGGTGTTTTATTAGCAATATTTGCAATGAAACCAAAATATTGGCATAATATTGGCTGCAAATATTGGCTAAATAAGAGCAAAATGTAAACATCCTAATATTGGAGCAATATTGACGTTTTATTGGCAATATTTCCAATTAATGAAATATTGGCACCACGTTGGACCAATATTGTTTTGCTACAAGGGCAGTGAGAAATAAATTGAAATAATTAATGTATGCAGACGTTCAAAGAAGCATAAATTTGATGAAGATTTATAAAAAAATATGTGATTTTTGGCAAACAGTCTTGTTTTGCAACTTTCAGCATGAATAACTATAATTCTGTATTTGCATCTGAGACATGCACAGTTACAAATTCATTCTATTTGAAATAAATATTGGGTTCAATTTGTTGAAATAATTTTCTAACGTTGTTCATTTTAGTTCAGGCGCAAAATTTATTTACAATGTACATGAAACAGAATCTACCAATAAAATACTGCCGTAAGAAACTCTAACACCAGGTTTTGTTTATTAAAAAAAGTTGGAAAAATCACGTGAAGCGTAGCAAATGAAGTGCTTTCGTACGATAACTAAATTTTTAAAATATTTAGATCTTACTGTTATCGTAGACAGCACTTCGGTTACAGTATATTGGTCGAAATCTTTTTTTGTTCCTGTAAATATACAGGAAGTAATTTTATTACACCTGAGCAACGTATATCATATTCATATAATGTAAAATAGTTTAATATAATTAAAACACGCCCCAAACAATGTTTCCCCGTATAGCATTATGTAGTGGAATACATTTGCGTGGCCCTGTAATTTAATAATAAATATTCTTTGCATCACAGATTGTACAGAATGTATATTTTAGTACATATACTTCATAGATTCATCTAAATTCTGTTATATTTGAATGAGTGTAACACCATTAAAATGCATTTGGAACATTTTTTCCCATTTACCGTAATGTAACGGAATACATTTGAATATCCCTATAATTGACGTATGCATTTGATTGTCATAAATTTTGAAATGACTCTACAGAATTGTGTAATAATTATATATTTAAATGTTAGTCGATTAAAATGGATTTGAAACATTTCACCCCATTGACCGTAATGTAATGGAATCCTTTTGATTTTATCTATAATTGATTTATGCATCCGATTTTCATTAAAAAATTGGAAATGACTCGAAAAGATCAATAATTATATATTTTAAATTTCAAACAATTCGGCTGTGTAGTTTTTGCGATGTTATATGCGGAGAGATGGACGGGCAGATAGACGGACGGACGGACTGAAAGACAACTATAGATGATATGTATTTACATAATTACGAACGCACCTATAAAGTAATTGCATTTTTGTGAAGAAGTAGTATTATATTAATGTCATTTTATGATTTAATTTTAATTCAAATATGAATAGATAAAATCTTAAGTATACCGTAAAAAGTAAAATTTCCGGAAAATATAATAATCAGCTTTCTTCCCATTTAGGTAATTTAGATAACTGATATTCATTAAAGCACATTGACATAGGAGATCTCAAGCACAGTAATTATCCTGTAATGGATTTATTAGTTAAGTTAAATTGATCATCTATTTTCATGTAGTTTAAAATTGCTTGTGAAAATGCAGCAGAATTTATAGGATTAATTAGGTTTAATATATAGAGGTTTATTTTGTTTACTAGAGAGTGAATTTCAATTTATCTAATATAAAATCATACTAATATACGTACTGTTAATTCTTTTGAAATCGTGTAACTTACTTGTCCTTTTCATAGAATAAAAGAATGCATAAAAAGTATATTCCTTCTTATTCTGGTAAAAATTAAATTAAACTAGAAAGGTAGTCCGTCAAAATATCTGAAGAGACGTTCAAAATACCTACTTAGTAATTTGGAGATCAGATAAAAGCCTCAATAAATCTTTTAATAAAGAGTACATTCCCTCAAATAAACCTGCACTTTCAATTTGCCTTCAAAGTACTTGTAGAAACCTTCAAAATAACTGCAAAATCTTATTTTTTTTTAAAGTTTTTTCGCTGATTTTTGTATGTGGAAGGCGATTCCTAACTTTGTACTTCAATTTTGCAAAAAATCAAACCAAAGATTTGACTTGCCCATGAGAAAAAGTAGTAAATAAACAAAAACAAGTGAATATTTTTATGATAAATTATCATTATTTGTTTATTTTATATATATATATATTATTATTCATACGCATAAACAGATAGAGTTTTGCAGTAGTCGAAGTTGTTTTTCCCTTTTTAATTGATTCGCTTATAAGTCTACCCCCCCCCCCAGCCCCCCAATTTGCTGCCGAAAACTGTCATAAATTCCTGGACTTACATGTGAGTATATACGTTATATAGAGACAATATATATATATATATATATATATATATATATTTAAATCGCTGTTGGTAATATTATTTGTATGAATAAACAGTAAAACTTAGTTACTTTTTTAAATGTATATTTTTTACTCCAATGATATGTATTTATCGTTTATAAAGAAACAAGATAATTTTCAAAATATCTCGTCTTAAAAAAAAAGTATTGCGTGTCTTAAAAGCAAAGACTTTTTTTTTTTCTTTTCGTTTACTACTCAATATTAAAATCAAATTATATTATGTCGTTATCTACGTTATTTATAGAAAAATAAAATTACAATAAATATTTCGTCATAAATTACAGTCATTTTTTGCGATCTATTATGCTGGCATATGTTATTACTATTGATTATACATCTAATGCACAGCAGAAGAAAAAATAATAGCTGAATTTTTCTTTTCTTGAAAGTCAAATGATAGGAAAGAAATATACCAATACGTATTTCATTTGTACCATTATATGACAGAATCTTAGAGATAGTCTTAACAACACAGCACACATTTATAACATTTAGCACCTTGAAATATGAATTATATCCAAAAGTTTTCAGATAATTACGGGCTATATATTTTTTCAGTCCATAGTGTCCATTTGATTAAGTATTCGATATTCTGTTAAAGCATAAGAGATGCTGCCAGTAAGACCTCTAATTATATCATTACTTTGAAAATATAAAGAGTTCCCTTGTTAATCAATGATAAAAGCGAAACTGACAAATATGTCATATATTCATAAAGTGCCTTGTCATTATAGTAATAGCTACTTTGAAGCAAACGGATAGATTTAAAAATAGTTGTATGCATTTACTTATGTTAAGATTGTATTTAGTTTTTGTCAAAGTCTTAATATTTTTTTCATGTTTCTACTTTCTTTGTATTATATTTCGTAAACATTCGAACATATGATTTAATAATGTTTCGAAAAAAATATTTATCTATAATTTGACAATTAAAAAGTTTCGTCAATAGAAACATTAATTTTTTCGTCATCATCAGTATTCGCACGATCTATGACCGTCCATTTTTTTCCATTAAAATAAAGGTTAATCACATTAACAAGTTATCAAATATGCAAAATCACAATTTTAGCGTGAATATATTTCACTTTAACGTTTTAAGTATTTTCTCTGAATTTTCAAATGCTGTTTTTCAATGTCCATCAAATGCGTATGTATTGATTTCATTATGTCAAACAATAGTACATGAATCTTATATTATATTTTTTTAATTTAGCCTTCTACATCACCTAATGTGCAAAATGCGTATCTTTAGAACACAAAGTAATAAAATACATTTTTTTTTTAATGAAGCACCTTATATTTGAAAGATTTGCAAAAAAAGATAGGTTTTTCTAGTGAAAATTTCGCATTGAAACAAACTTGCTTACTCGTATGTATACTAACGCACAGACAAGTATTATTTAAATGATGCTGGGGGTACAAAATGATAATCATTGAACTTTGGTAAAAACAGCCATATTTTTCCTTTTTTAGTATTTTTAATGTCTTGCCATATTATATATCTGACAAACACCCAATTCCATAACTACTATTATAAATTAAATATTTGATTCATCTTGACTCTGTTGATTCAATTTATTCCCTAGCTGATTTCAGCTTATCTACGAGGTTAATCTACAGTATACATGAAATAGAGATTACCACTAATTGACGCTAGCAGTTTTAATACCGGATTACATTTATTAAGAAAAATAACTTTATTATTGTGAAGAAGTGGCATTGTAATAGAAAATTATTTTTTACATCAAACACAAATAGATGAAATCTTAAAGATACAAAAATAAAACTCTCTTAAATATATTAATCAGCTTTATTCCCATTTAAACAATTTAGATAACTAATACTCAATGAAACACAATGACGTGGGACATCTCAAGAACTTTAATTATCCTGTAATGGATTTATTGTCTAAGTAAAATCAATCACTGATTTTGTCGTAGTTTGAATTTGCTTGTGAAAACGGATTTATAGGTTTAATTAGATTTAAAATATATATGTTTATATTGTTTTCTGGAGAGTTATTTTTAATTTATCTAATAGAATATATCGAGAACTGTCCATACGTATAGTTTATTTATTGAAATTATTTAAATTATTATACGTCTTCAAGGAAAAACCAATTATGTGAATGTTGTAACTTATTCTGTTCAAAATTAAATAATATATGTTTTATGTCAATAATTACGTTTATCGGGTGTCCCAAAAATGACTGATGGATTTTAAAATTCAATAACTTGCAAACGGTGACAGCTATTTGAAAATTTTTTGCAGGAGAGTTATGTATAATGTCAGGAGTTTTTTACCGTAATTTTTATTTTCGTTCGCATCTCAAACAATAGGTGGCGCTGATGGCGATTGAAGGCCAGGTCGACGCTTCACTCAGCACTGGTCACCTGGCCTTCAATCGCCGTCAGCGCCACCTATTGTTTGAGATGCGAACTAAAATAAAAAATTACGGTTAAAAAATTCCTGACATTAAACATAACCCTCCTGCAAAAATTTTTTAAATAGCTGTCACCGTTTGCAAGTTATTGAATTTTAAAATCCATCAGTCATTTTTGGGACACCCGGTAAATATCTAAGTATATGAACTTTAAAAAATATATATTATATAAGATAGAAAACTCTGTACGAAAAGTAGCAATTTCGTAAAAGTGTATTTCTACAGTACAATGCAATATTATTTTCATTAGTTTTAGGTAGATTTCGTAAGAAATACTACCTATTGCAATCGCACCAGTTTATATATATATATATATATATATATATCTCACATTTTTATGGACACGATAACTTCTATAATTTTTCACCAATCTCCACCAAACTTGTACATAAAATCAAAGGGGATAAAATCTTGACTAAGTTCGTTAATGGGCAAAATCGGACCAAGGGGGTCGGAATAGGGGGCGTTTTTGTGAAAACCGAAAAAACGCCATAACTTCTTAATTAAAGTAGATATCGAATCGGTTTAAAGTTTATATTACTTCTTAAAAATGGGCCAAAAGTATATGCATGACAGATTTTTGATAAATTTAGAAATGGGCTCAACGGGCGAAAAAAACAGGGATTTTGAGAGAAAAAAATTCATAACTTATCAATTTTCAAGATATCAAGTCCAACTAAATTTTTTGTAAATGTTCTTAAAATTATCTAAAAGTTTTGTATTTACAAGTTTTTGATAGGATCAACTTTTACCGGCGAAAAAAATTAAAAACGAAAAGAAAAAGGGCGCTGAAAAAAGAGAAAAATCCATAACTCCGTCATTTTTTAAGATATCAAATCTGATTAAATTTATTTTACATCTTCTCAAAAATATCTACAACTTTTATATTGACAAGTTTTTCATAGGATAAATTCGTATAGCAAAAAGAAATTAAACAAAAATAGGAGTTGGAGAAAAAACCTCAAATCCAAACTGCTTATATTCTGACTCATTTTTAAATTCATTTTTGATTCTAAACGCATCCAAATGGTAGATCCTCTTATTTAGAAACTGTATAAAGCGACGCATTGGTCAATTTTCTGTTAAAGACAGAATATATTTCAAAAAAGGCTACCAAAAAGGGTATTTTGAACAGAATTTCCGAAAGTCATCCGGACTGAAAATTGAAGGAAGTGTTCAAATAAGAAATTGCGTTTTTTTCTGACTCGTTTTTAAATCCATTTTTGCTCTCAAATGCATCCAATTTACAGATCCTCTTATTTAGGAACTATATAATGTGATGCATTGATCGGTTTTTTGATAAAGACAGAATATATTTTTAAAAAGGCTACCAAAAAGGGTATTTTGAACAGAATTTCCAGAAGTCTTTGTGATTTGAAAATTTAAGGAAGTTTTCACATAGCAAATTGCGTTTTTTATGACTCGTTTTAAAATTCATTTTCGCTCTCAAACGCATCCAATTTACAGATCCTCTTATTTAGGAACTATATACTGTGACGCATTGGCCAGTTTTTTGATAAAGATAGAATATATTTTTTAAAATGCTGTCAAAGTGAGTATTTCGCACAAAATTTTCCGAGCAATCATGAATAAAGAATTAAGTATGTATTCAAACAACAAATAGGTTATTTTATGACTCATTTTTAAATTCAATTTTTTTCTCAAATGCATTCAACTGACAGTTTTTTGTTATTTAGGAGCTGTATAATGTACTGTTTTGATCGATTTTTTTAATAAATTCAGAATCTATTTCAAAATATGTTGTCAAAACGGGCATTTGAGCTGAATTTTTCTTAAGATGATTCTGATAAAACCAGTTTTAGAAGAAAAATGAAATTAAAAATTTTTCATAAACCTCCAATTGAAGTTATTAAACTGGGTTTATCTCTAATCATATTTTTTTTTTTTTTTTTTTTTTTTTTTTTTTGTTGAATTGAGCACTCTTCGAAATCTACCTCCGCCTATAGACCCAGCCGACAGGGATTTTTTTACATAATTGTATGACCACCAGGATATCACATAAAGAAATATCATCGATGAACTACACAAATATTATACTTTAGAAGTATTATATATATTTACAAGTATATTATATTATAGATTTTTAATTCAGATTACAAATAATAAAGAATAGGACTGCCCAGTGCATCAACCGAGGCATCATGGCACCATTTCAGCTGTTTGATGTTACTAGTCTTTGATTTAAAACAAAAATCCACTTAAAAAGATATTTATCTTTAAAATAAATATTCGTTATTTTTTAACGAAACGTGTGACTTATTTTACTAGAATTATTTTTGAGATGGTTCTTTCCTCATTAAGGTACATTTCAATTTTTACAATAACTACACATTTTTTTCTTTCAATAATTTTTAGAAAATTCACATGGATTTTTTAGATTTTATGGTTATTATAGGAATATTTTTATACATTGCATTAGATGGGAGTTCATCGCTAATACAATACTACCGTGAATAATGTTGTTTTATGTTTTCTATTACCATGATAAACAAATTTCAACTTTTGAACTGCTACAAAACTAAAATTATTTCATTTTTATTCAGCTGTTTACGCTGATTTAGAATCTAGTTTTTGATTTTCTCATTGCACAGCTGGTTTTTGAAATATTTCCACAATTCGATTTATGCAAATTTTAGAAATTTTGCACATTCTTTTTAGTTTATTGTCTTGTTTATTTTATAAAATGTTTTGTTCGAGATTATATTGAACCTTTGTAACATATATATCCAATTTGTATATTTTTAATGCTTAACAGTTAAGAAAAAAACAATCTGAAATTAACAGATATATATTTTTGTTCAACTACACAGTCCCGTTTCACGACAAAAGGGAATTTTCCGTTTAAAAATGGGAAAATTGCATAATATTTCTTGAAAATAACAAAACGAACTTAGATGGAGGGATAAAATGGTGATATACAAGGTGTTTTTTTTTTAACTTACTCTATTTAGAACTCTCTGTAACTAATTTCAATAACCGAAACAGCTGTAAAATTCATAAGAGGTCGAATGAAAGCTAGGGAAAAGATATTCCAAGAAAAGAAAATAGGTGAAAGCTATAGTAAGGGCTATTCCACGTGGCATGCTATGCTTGGTCATGGAAAATGTTGTACAAAAGAATGCAAAGTGTGGTGTAAGATAACGATGATCAAATTGGATGTGGTCGCATTCTTCATCGGGAAAGTGAATATAATGAATAATACATGGCATTTTATAACGTGTTGAATAAAACATAATGATTAGAACTTATGATTGTAAATTTATCTTACACATACCCTGTATTTATCATTTAATCTGTTATATCTAGTATAATAGAAGTTCTTGATGAAATTTAAATGAAATATTTTAATTATACATTAACATTTTAAATGTTGCTTTAAAACTTCTCAAAACATATCACAAGGTGCATCAAAACTTGCATTATTTAAATTACTGAATTTAAATGATAATTTAAGACAGAAAAGAATTTTATCAAAACCAATTTTTATTTAAAGAAAAGTAACACCTTTTAAAATATTTTTGTAATTTCGATATGTATCAGCATTGTAGAACACAACATTATTCTTAATGCTGAGAAATACCGGTGGGATTAAAATCGAGATAAGAGAGATAAATTACAATAGGAACTTTAGAGAAAATGAGATTCTAGGAATATCTGAACTGTTTCACAGAAATTGAAATAATCTAAACACGTTATTACAACGCAAGATAAAGAATAGTAAAAGTAATATATTTTTTCTAACTCATAATAAAATCGGATCTGAAAGGGATAACTTACTGTAGTTGCATTGTAACTTAAAACAGAAAAGATCTTTATCGAAATTAATTTTTATTTCAAAAAAAGTAACACCATTTAAAATACTTTAGAATATGTATGTGCATTGTAGAACATAACACTATTTTTAATACTACGAAATACACGTGTACGAAACTACACGTACTACGATATACAATACATGTGGGATAAATTACAATAGGAACTTCAGGGAAAACGAGATATTTAGAACATCTGAATTGTTTCACAGAAACTGAATTTTTCTAACTACGTCATTACAAGGTAAGTTAAAGATTGAAATTTATATATTAGTGGAAACACAAAAAATAAAAATTCCGAGCGTAACATAAATTATATAATTGGATTTTTAAAAAGTACACTAGTTAGTATTAAAAGTACACAACCTAAAAATATACATTTTATTTAAAACTTCTTAATACTTTCAAATATGCATATAATTGTAGAACATAAGATTATTCTTAATGTTAAGAAATACCGGTGGGATTAAAATAGAGATAAAAGATATAAATTACAATAGGAGCTTTAGAAAAAATGAGATTTTGGAACATCTGAATTGTTTCACAAAAAATGAAATTATCTAAAAATGTTATTACAAAAGATGGAAATTAATATATTAGTGGATACATAAAAAGAAAAATATTCTAGCGTAACATAAATTATATACAGTCGGCTCTTGTTAATACGAAATCGGATAAGTCGAATGTCCGCTTAATTTGAACTAAACGTGAAGTCCCGAAATTTTCAATGACAAAATAATATTAAAAATTTTTCATTTATTGGAGCTCATTTGTTTTTGATTATGTTTAATTCGAACTAACGAAATTCCCATTTTTAGGTGCGTTCGTAATTATGTAAATATGTAGCACCTATAGTTGTCGCTCAGTCCGTCCGTTTGTCTTTCCGCATATAACAACGCAAAAACTGCCCAACCGAATCGTTTGAAATTTAAAATATATAATTATTACATAATTTTGTCGAGTCATTTCAAATTTTATGGAAATCGGATGGATAGATCAATTACAGGGACAATCAAAAGGATTACGTTACATTACGGTCAATGGGGAAAAATTTTCAAATGCATTTTAATCGTTTGAAATTTAAAACATAAATTATTACATAATTTTATCGAGTCATTTCAAATGTTATGAAAATCGGATGCATAGATCAATTACAGGGACAATCAAAAGGATTCTGTTACATTACGGTCAATGGGGAAAAAGTTTCAAATGCATTTTAATGGTGTGTTACACTCATTCGAACATAATAGAATTGACATAAATCTGTGAAGTATATACTAAAATATATATTCTTTACAATCTGTGATGCAAAGAATATGTAGTATTAAATTACAGGACCAAGCAAAAGTATTCCTCTACATATTGCTATACGGGGAAACATTGTTTGGGGCGTGTTTTAATTATATTAAACTACTTCACATTTTTTCAATAAGATATCGTTTCTGAGGAGTAATAAAAATTACTTCCTGCATATTTACAGGAATACAAAGATTTCGACCACGAAGTATGCTCTAATTTGTCAGCAAGATCTGAATATTTTTAAAACTTCGTTATCGTACGAACGCACCTCATTTGCTACGCTTCACGTGCAATTTCCAACTTCTTTATTTTTCCTGCACTTCAGATCCTTAACTCTCTTTCTTTCATTTTTGGCTAAATTTTTCTGTATAAGAATACATACAGTCCTATACATTTGATAGCCGCTTTTTATTGCTCTGTCTGTCCATAAATAGCACCTGCACCCCATCTTCGTTTGTGCTTGTTCCTAATCCCTTAAATAGTTTGTGTATTAATATCTTTTAATTTAATATTATACCGTATTCTAATGATAACAGCCGAAACATATTTAAAAAATACTACAGTAATAATTTCTTTGTTATAGTACTTCTTTAAACGGGTTTTACTCTCATACTTTCCATAATTCGAACTCTGGATAATTAGAACTCTGGATAATTAGAACATTTAATGTGTTCCCGACGGGTTCAAATTAACGAGAGCCGACTGTAATATGATTTTAAAAAATTATACTAATTTACTTAAAGGACCACTAAAATAAAAAAAGAGATAGACAAGTTAAAAAATATATATTTTATTTAAAACTTCATAGTACTTTCAAGCTTTCCCTTAGCTTTCCGTCAGATAATAATTTAATAACTAATTTTTGTTTATTTACATAAATATATAAATATGTCACTTCGTTTTAAAATCAAATAATAATTAGTTGTTAAAATATTCTCTCATGAGGAGCTTTGAAAGATCTGGAAGTACTAATAAGTTTAAAATAAAAGGTTTATTTTTAACTTTTACATCTACCTTGTTATTCATTCGCCTTTTAAATAAAACAGTGAATATTTTTTACGTTTACTTTATGTAATTTATGTTTTAATCAAGGTCAGAAAATGTGTTTAATGTTATCATTTTATTTGTGGATGTTCAATTTGTTGTAAGCCTTTGATTGTGTTTCGTCAAGTAATCTTACTCAGTTACAAGAAAATCTGTAAGAGTTACTAGAAAAAACCTAGCAACGAATAAGAGTTAATAGTTTTATATTTTTAATAGCTATTACTAAAACATACTTGGTGTGGCCGTGGTAGCCTAGTGGTCATAGCACAGAACTCCAGACTGAAAGGTCTCGGGTTCGAAGCTCGGCGCCACCAAGTGTAATTATTCGTTAAGTAAAGGGGTTATGAAAATCTTTTCGTAGTAGTTACCATGGGTAACGATCTAAGGATTTTCCCTCCTTTTCAGAAGCATATCAAAATTGAGCAGGTGGCAATGTTTGATGCTGCCGTCTATTGAGGCGTTGCCAAAAATCTACCGCTGCAAAAAGTGCGTTTGGAATAGCTGCTAAGAATATGTTAGTAATGGTTACTAAAAATTATTTTGGAGCTGTTGCTAAAATTTTCTTGGTGGCTCATGCTAAAAAGTTTTAAGTTAGTTACATAAAAAGTTCTTATGAACAGTTTAGAAAAGAAAGGTTTTTTTCACTTTCAAAACAAAAGTTTGGAATGGTTACTAAAAAATTCCGTAGAATACAAATTTACTAAAAAATTTTTGGTAACCTCGTGAATTTTTTTTTACAGTGTAGCTTTCGTAGATATGAGTATCAAAACTTCCATTATCTAAAAAAAAAACCTGTATTTGTTTTTATTATATTCTATTGGTAAAACAGTACCCAAAAATACAGTCACTTAGTTTAACTTAGTTTTGTCCTGTATTTCTTTCATTGTAAAATGTTAGTTACCAATGGACACAGCTATTGATTTTATGAGATTTCACAAAATTTAATTTTCTTTATAAGGCAGATTTTGAAACTCACGTTCTCACTTTAATAAATATTGAGTTTTTTCTTTTTTTAAAAAAATTAACCCTTCGCAGTCGTATGTTCATTCTCAAACACTGAAGATTTTTTTTAACATTCCAGCTTGAGTTTGCTCTCAGCCACCTAAGTTCTTTTAACGTTTCAATTCTATATCAGCACGAATTCGAAATAACATTTTAAAAATTGTGTTTAAGTGTAATTAGGCCTTTTCGATCTTTAAAATATTTTTAAATTATAATCTAAAATAGAAAAAAAAATACTGAAGAATTGTACAGTTAAATTACCAATATCTTATTAAAGGTAAGATGTGAAATGCAAAGAGTAAAGACAATAAGGTATTCTGAAACAGAAAAATTAAAAGCTGCCTACTGGAGACAGCCTTCGAAGATTTTACACGATAGAGAATTGTAAAATATTACTTTTACAAAAAAATAAAACATATTATTGTATTATATAGATGTTAATGCTTAAAAAAGAAAATATATATTTTTATCCACAATCTTCCATATTGTATACTACACTGTACAAAAAATGTGTAATCCTACAGATGTAAAATATCCGAAATCTCTATGGTTACTAATATTTTATCTGTACACTGTACAAGAAGAGATGTAAATCTACAACAGTAATTTTTGAAATGCTACAGATATCTGTAACTTTGCAAACGAATCTACTAAAATTACAGTAATTTTGCTAAATTTGCATCTGTAACCAGGGTTGCAGTTACATAAAAAATTCTAGGAATCCCAGTTTCCTAAAAAATTCTTTGTAACTTTGCAGATTTTTTTTTATTTTCAGTCCGTACCTGTATCTGTTACATAAATTTTTGCTTTTGCAGTTACATAAAAATTTCTAGGCATCCCAGTTTCCTAAAAAGATTTAGTAACTCTACAGATTTTTTTCAGTGTACTGTGCGTTCAACAACAATTAATTCCAACCATTATAACACCTATGCTTAAGCATGTTTTTTTTTCATTTCACATTTTATTCAAATCACAATTGGAGAAAAATTTTAAAGCTTTTTTTAACTTTTAGACATTTGTCGAATAAAAAATTGGAATCAAATGTTATACGCTTTTTTACAAAAAAACTTTTGCTTGCAGAATGTAATTTTGTAATGTTTAAAATGTCAAGCAATAAATTCTTTTAAAAGATTAACTGCAAAAAGCACATTGTAGTAAGTTTTAATGCATTTGTATACAATTTTAAGGATCATTCTGTATCAATAAATGTTATAAATAGCTTTGCTTTATTTTTCATTCATGTTGTGCAGTTTGTTACTGGTGTCATATTATATGTATATATACATATACGCATAAAAAATTCCTCACATTTTTTGTGGAGATATACATATTCTTGTCATACATCCAAATTAGTCGGTTCATAAATTTATTATTTATGAACTGCAGGCATGTACCATTTTGAATATCAATGAAAATCTATCATCATTAGTCTTTTCAAATACTAAATAAAACAACTACTATAATCATTGAAGAGAAAGTTAAATAAAACAGTATGAGACCTCTAATTAGACCTGAAATTAGTTTTTGGCTAAGAAAAAGATCATTGATGTCAGCTCCCTGTAGTTCCATCGGAAAACGTCCCTAAGACGTATAGCATCATTTAGATAAAATTATCAGCACATCTTGAGAATAATTAGTTTCATGAATGCTAAATATTTAAATTGATCCATCCATCGAGCACAAAAGTCTTTCTCATTCGATTACTTACTTTACTCTTTATTCTTTAGTGGAAGAAGGTTTTCTTAATAAATTGTTTGCAATTCCTTATTGTATTGCTTTATGCGTAATTTTCTTTTTAAATAAATTTTAGTATTTATTTTAAATATATGATTTATTTTTTCTTTTATTAATTTCTTCAAATATCTTAAAACTACTTCATTTATTCGTTTTAAAGATATGCACTATCTTGATAAAAAAAAAAAATATATATATATATATATGCGCGCTCTTTAAATGATAGAAAATTTTTCGAAATTCAAAGAAACCATACTTAATTTACGGTCCGTGACATATATTCATTTATAATGAATAGTAAGAAGGTATTTACCCTTTACAATCGTATTTACAATCTGACTAGACGCCATTTTTCTTTGAGAACCTTTTTATTTTAGCACGAGTATTAAAGGATAACAAAATTTCCCTTATTTAATTAGAGCATTTTTTGAGATTGTGTATTTAAAGAAAATTTCACTTTAAAAAGTAGTGTAAACCAAATAAAATTTGTGTTAGATTCGCCCGAGTCCAAAGGATTAAACATCCAAACGGTTGTTTTAAGTATTTTCATTAAATTATAAAATTTGCCCGGTTATTTTTAGGTGGATTTCGTTTGAAATACTATCTATTGCATTCTCTCCCATGATGGAATTTCTGAAAATTTTTTGCAGATCTACACCGATCATGACTCCTGGACCCCAAAACTACCATCAGTAAAAAAATTTATCTATCTATCTATCTATCGGTTTTTATAGGCCGAATTCTTATAGAAAAATTAAATTAAACAAAAATAGGAGTTGGAGAAAAAACCTCAAATCCAAACTGCTTATATTCCGACTCATTTTTAAATTCATTTTTGTTTTTAAACGCATCCAAATGACAGATCCTCTTTTTTTAGGAAATATATAATGTGACGTTTTGGCCAGTTTTTCATAAAGGCATAATATATTTTTAAAAAGACGGCCAAAATGGGTATTTTGAATAGAATTTCCCGAAGTAATTGTGATTGAAAATTTGAGGAAGTATAACAAATTTCGTTTTTTCAAAGTCATTTTTAAATCCATTTTTGTTCTCAAACGCATCCAATTTACAGGTCCTCTTATTTAGGAACTAGTATATAGTGGGACGGATTGGCCAGTTTTTTGATAAAGGCAGAATATATTCCAAAAAAGGCTGCCAAAATGGGCACTTCGCACAAAATTTCCCAAACCGTTCATGATTAAAGAATTGGGGATGTATTCAAGTAAAAAATTGGTTATTTCATGACTCATTTTTAAATCCAATTTTGCTCTCAAACGCATTCAATTGACAGTTTTTTGTTATTTAGAAGCTATATAATGTGGGTATTCGTCAATCTTTTGATAAAGCCTAAATATATATTTTTTAAAAGCTGTCAAAGTGGGGACATTGCAAAAAAAATTTCCCAAAACGATCATGTTTAAAGAATTGAGAATGTATTTAAATAGCAAATTGGTTATTTTATGACTCATTTTTCAATTCAATTTTGCTCTCAAACGCATTCAATTGACAGTTATTTGTTATTTAGGAACTGTGTAATGTGACGTATTGTTCACTTTTTTGATAAAGGCTAAATATATATTTTAAAAAATCTGTCAAAGTGGGCACTTCGCACAAAATTTCCCAAAGCGATCTTGATTAAATAATTGATGTCGTATTCAAATAACAAATTGGTTATTTAAATTCAATTTTGTTCTCAAACGCATTCAGTTGACAGTTATTTTGGAATTATATAATGTGCCGTATTGGGCGATTTTTTAATAAAGTCAAAATATATTTCAAAATATGTTTCAAAATGGGCATTTGAGACGAATTTAACTTAAGATGATTCTGATAAAATCATTTCTTACAGAAAAATGAAATTAAAAATTTTTACAAAGCGGCCAAATATAGTTGTTAAATTGGGCTCATCTGTAATCAAATTCCTTTTTTTTATTATTGTTGAAATAAGCACTCTTCGAAATCTACCTCCGCCTATAGGCCAAGCCGACAGGGATTTTTTAGTAATTGAAACTTATTTTAAGCATCTTTAGTGAATTCTTAGGGGTAGTTTTTGGTTATGTGTCGCGTTATTTATGCTACAGTACTGTAGGCATTTCTTAATTTTCAACATTAACCAAACAGTTTTCCAAATTAATGAGAATTAAAAGAAAAGAAAATATTTACATGGTCAAAATATTGATTTAATTAGAGGAAATACCATAATATTCTTTGAAGTAAAAAGGAAATTCTGCGTTGTAATACTATAAATTTTTATATGTATCACAATTCTAAAACTGCTTTCTGTGGTTAAAATTTACCAAGATCACAAAATGACACCAAAAGTATTAACCTACTACTTATAAAAGATTTGCAGTGGAAAAATAAAAAAAAAAATTATTAAAAAAATGGTGTTATGCTTTTCCCACGTCATTACGGATAATATTGCTTATTTATGCTACTTTCCTTATCTTACTAGTATAATTACCTCTTTAAATTGCGTTATGGTCTACATCACAGGTATATTTTTGCGGTTCCCGTAGAAGTTAAAAGTTTCAAATTTTTGCTGCATCGTCACTCCCCCGCTTTTATAAAATATCTCTATTTTGACCAATGAGAATACTACATAATACAGTGAGGTAATCGTTTTCTATGTAAGTGGTGGAGTGATAATGCTGTAAAAGTTTAAAGTTTTTAACAGTTTAATTAATCTTTTACTTCCGAGAGATAAGTCACTACTAGTGCTGCTAGGTGTCCCGAATAAAATCGTGCTACAAATAATCACGCATCACAAATTTCTTGCAATTTAATTAGCTATGTTGAATCGCAGATAATTATTTATTAGATAAAGCGAAGGAAATTACTTTATCTGGAACTGATGTTCCGAGCATTTGATACCTGATTTAAACGCGACGCTTGTAAAACGAGTGTTTAATCCTAATCAACTCTCGGTAGCAAAAGTACTAACCCTTAACCTGAATCGTGAAAAATCCGTGTATAAACGGTAACGTGCCGCCTGTGAACCCAGCTAAAAATGAACTGCAGTTTTTTTGTAGAAGTGAAGTGTTTTTGAGCTTTTTCTAAAATTTCTCTAGTCTTTCTGTAGTGCAATCTCAACTATAAAATCACTTCAGTTATTTTGTAGTTAATTAAAGGTGATTTTGCAGTAATTTATTTTAAACATTCTGTGTGCTATTAACTTTGAAAACACTGTAGTTTTTATAAAGTCATTTTATAATCAAAAATTAAAAAATATATAAGACTTTATAACCGTAGAGTCACTGCAGTGAATTTGAAGTTACTATCCAACCATTAATTTAGAAATACATTTCCGATGCATCTCTCGTATAACTGTACTTATTGTCCGATAAATTCACAGAATTTAATCGGAGAAAAATAATTTCAAACATCAGGGATGAGATTTCCGCTTTTTTGCACACCAGTAAAATCTTAGAGAAAATGCTATATTATTAAATCGAAACATCTTTGCGCTTTAAAATAACAACATTTTCTCTAAGATTTTCCTGGTGTCCAAAAAAGCGGAAATCTCATCCCTGAAATATGCTTCAAAATCGAACTAGAGATTTCTCATCCCATCGAACCACTTCCGTAGTAAAAAGAATTATTAGTTCCTACTTTGTTTTGTTACTTGGAAATTACAAGTTTTAATACGTTAAAATCCATTTCTTTTTTTTTAATTCAGAGATGGGCGTCCCTATCTATGCTTCCTTCCCCCTAACTTAAAATTCTTAGTTACTTTATTATTTTAAGCTAAGAGAAAAAAAAATTAATTTCACTAAATTACATTTCGAAATCCAGTGAGGGGTAGTGACTACCTGTGCCCCCTGTATACAACGGAAATTTCTTAGTTCCTTTATTTTAAGTTACTCTAAACGAATAAATTTTGCGAGGTTTATCAAAATCAGAGAAAAAATATATTAAGTTTCAAAAGTTATGAGGGACAATGGGCCTTTCACTCACCAGCCCCTTAATGCGAAATTTCTTCTTACTTTTTATTGTAAATTTCTTGAAAATTATACATTTTACTATGCTTCTGAAAATATCAGAAAAGAAAAATTTTGTTAATGTATATATATATATATATATATTTAATTTAGGAAGGGGCAAATACTTTCTTCTACTATCTCCCCTTAACAGAAAATTCTTAGTTCTTATATTTTAATCTAAAGGAAAAGATTGAATTTTAGTATTTTTTCAAAAATCGGAGAAAAAAATGAGTTAAATTTCAAAATCGAGTGAGGGAAAATGGCTCATCTATTCCCCCACCTCTCACAGAAAATTCTTCTTTTCTTTATTTAAATCACACTAAAAGAATAAATTTTATTATGCTTTTGTAAATTGGAGGAAAAATTTCTAATTAAATTTCAAAGTCCAGGGAGGGGCAATGAGTCTACAACCCCCTCCTTAATTGAAAATTTCTTTTTCTTTCTTTCTAAGTTACTCGAAAAATTTACATTAGGTTTTTGAAAAAAAAAAGAAGAGGAAATTTTATTTAATTAAATTTTAAAATCCAACGAGCTCCTCTTCTTCCTGCTCTTCATACATCTCCATCTTCATAACTGAAAATTTCTTGCAATTAATTTACTATTACTTCATTTTGAAATCGACGCGACGTACAAATATTTGAATCATCAAATAATTTTTTAAATCGCTCTTAAAAATTATTATTCGATCTAAACTTAATGAATCGTAGAAAGAAAAAAAAATACTTCATCAGTTAATTGAAGTGTATTTTCTAATTATGTATTTATTTTAAAAGCACATCAAAGTTTCTTTTTTCATGCAAATATTAAATTATTAAAAGTGTTTAAAATTATTTTACAAGTCATAAATATATTGAAAAATCTAGTCATTTTTTATATTAAAATTTAAAAAAAATAAAAAAATTCCCTTTGTAAAAAATTATTTACCAAAGAAAAAAAAGAAGAAAATTAAATTAATGTTTCTATTTTATTTATAGGTAAAAATGTAGATAAGTTAACAATCAAATATATCTACATAATCATTAAAAACATATGCTACATTAAAAAATAAAAACGACATAAAATGAGTCCTTATTCTAATTCAAAGTTATTAATTATGAACTTCTTATTTTATAAAAAAAAAATTTCCTTTTTACAAATATATATTTCTTAAATTAACACATTTAATTACATTATAATTCCTAAAAAAATTATATTATCAGAAAAACCTCTAAAATTCGTTTATTTTTTTTTTTTAATTTGCAAGAAAGATTCAGAAATACTCCCCATTTAAAAAACTCACTACCAAAAAAAAATATATATATATTATTTTTATTTAATTTTTAAATTAAAAAATGTTTATAAATAACAATTTATTATTCTAACACAATATTATATTCTTATTTTATAAAATTAATTTATCCTTTTTACAAATATATATTTCTTAAATTAACACATTTAATTACATTATAATTCCTAAAAAAATTATATTATCAGAAAAACCTCTAAAATTCGTTTATTTATTTATTTTTTTGATTTGCAAGAAAGATTTAGAAATATTCCCCATTAAAAAAAATATGTATATATATTATTTTTATTTAATTTTTAAATTAAAAAATGTTTATAAATAGCAAATTATTATTCTAACACAATATTATATTCTTATTTTATAAAATTAATTTTTCCTTTTTACAAATATATATTTCTTAAATTAACACATTTAATTACATTATAATTCCTAAAAAAATTATATTATCAGAAAAAACTCTAAAATTCGTTTATTTTTTTTTTTATTTGCAAGAAAGATTTAGAAATATTCCCTATTTAAAAAACTCACTACAAATATATATATATATATATATATATATATATATATATATATATATATATATATATATATATATATATATATATATATATATATATATATATATATATATATATGGGTGATACTCAAAATAGGGGACAATTTATGTCTTTCAGCATACAAAAAAAATTGAGAGGTTTTCTGTCATGTTTTTATACTTAGATATGTTTGTCTTAATATTATTCATTATTTGCACTCAAGAATTACTCACTTTTTAGTTAAAAACACCTTAAAATAACAGAATAAATCTTCAAAATGTCATTAGCATGGATGTCCACAGCAGCTGTGCCTTGTACATACTAGCTTTTTCAAGAGTTAATATCATGTTTATAAAATAAAACAAATGTTATTCTTTCTTTAAATTAATCAAGGAGAGGATTTATCCAATAAATTTCTTTTTAAAAATAAATTATAGTATATAAAAAGAGAATTAATGTTTGTCCACCATATTCTGTTTTCAAAACAAGGTCATACTATAACAGCTGTTTATTAATCAAAATTTCATTTTCACATATGACAATACTTTGAAAATATAAAGTTTCTCCATGGCAAAAAGTAGCCATTTTATTCCAGCCTGAAAATAGAAGCATGTCTTGTATTTTAAGAATAGAAGTTGAATATTAGGCGAGTACATCAATTGTATGTCATTAGAATGGATAATAATTTTCATGTTTATTTTATAGTTAAAATTTTTATTTTACTTATTTGCATAGAACTTTTGTGTTTTAAAAAGCCCCATAAAAGACTATAGCATTGTGATTATATTATGGCTCATAATCTTATTTAAATTAAAATTTGTCATTAGCATGGACAAATATCAGTGTCATTAGCATGGTTTTTCTGTCCAAGCTAAAGACTCCTATGTGCATAAATGTAACCAGTACTTATATTGTATCCTTTTTAAAGTTTAATTTTACATATAAATTTAGGTATTACATTTATTATCCCTATAATATGCATTAAATCTGTCAGAAAATCACTAAGACAGCTTCTTACACTGTTAGTGTCAGAATGTTGTTCATGTAAACAAAGTTTGCTCTTTGGTAATGTTTTTATTCTCCTTATATGTATATATGTAAAAATAGAAACTATTTGTTGGAAAGGAAGGCTAATAAACGTAGAAACAAAATATTTAAACAGGAAGAAAATAAAAATTTCTTAATATATTTATTCCATGCAATTTGTTTTGTCATTAGCATGGCTCAAAAAATACTAATTATTTTTTTTAAGTTAATTTTTAAATATTTAGCTCTGCTGACTACATGTAAAGTATACCTAATACTATATTAACAACAAATATTTTTTTTTTAGAAATTTTGCTAACAGTAATTTTTTTAAGATTTCATTTTTGAAATTGTCCCCTATTTTGAGAATCACCCATATATATTATTTTTTAAATTAAAAAATGTTTATAAATAACAAATTATTATTCTAGCACAATAATAAAAAATATGTTTTACCTTATCATTAACGACATAAAATGAATTTTTATTCTAAGTAAAAAATATTAATTACCGACCCGTAATTTATTAAAGTAAGTACTTCCATGTCAAAAATATATATTTTATAAGATTAACACAACGCATGTAATTACATTATAATTCATAATAAAAAAATTATTATTTTCGCAATTAGCTTAAAAATAAAATTATTTTATTAAATATTTACTGATTTTTAAATTCAGAAGAAAAAACAATTCATTTGCTTTAGCTAATTCGCTAAAGTATTTGTTTAATTCATTTAATATTAAATTGTTTTTAAAACACACGCCCATATAAACGAATTACAATAAATAAATAAATAATAAAATAAAAGCACTTCAAAACATCCAATTTTTCTCCCTGCCATTCAGCTTTTGCAACAAATAACCTTTAATTGAAATGCCTCCCCTTTATACCTCGCACAACACTAACCAGACAAGTCTAAACGGGCAAGTGGTCAAAGCGTGTCTCTCCTGTACCTGGGATCGTCAGTTCGAGTACAACTGTTTCCACAGTCAAAATCTGCCTTTGAAATGTTAAAAAGCAAGCTTACCAGCATGGTCAATAGATGGCGCCAGCAGAGCCAATTTTTGGGGGGGTGGGAGGGGCATTTAACTTCAAATTCACTGCAGAAAATGTATAGTTATGAGCTACACATTTACTGTAGTGATTTTGTAGTTGTTGACTTCGAAAAACCTGCAGTGATTTGTGCCAAAACACCACAGTTTCGCAACTGCATTTTCTTTGCAGTTTCACTGGAGTTCATTTTTAGCTGGGAAACTGCAAAATTTTAAATATTATAAAATTTAAAAAAGAATTTAACTCCTAATAATTTATCAAATAGTAAACTTAAACGTTTAGTCTTTAATGGCAATGCATTAACAGGGCTAACTTTTAAAAATAATAGCATAAAAATTAAATGTTTTCAATGTTGGGGGGGGGGGGGGGCAAATATTTGAAAATTAGACATTATTGTTCAAAATATTACATTTTTGACATAATAATGAAATAAACGCAAATATTTTTATCTGTTTCGATATCGCATGAATTATAAAAAAATATTAATCAATTAAAATTAACAAAACATTTAAAAGTGAATATTGCAGCACATTCTTGATATCTGCATTTTTTCAGAAATTTGAGTCATTTACCTGTTTAAAATTTATGTATTCATCATCTGAAATACTTTCAATACCGTTTATGTCACCGGTTATGTCCTATTTCATCACTCCATTCAATAATAGTTTATCCAAAGATATTACCACCACAGCGTGCCCGCTTTGTGACGCCCGAATTTTAATATCAGAAATAAAAGCATTATTTAAATGGAAACATGCCGTCTGACAGACTGCATTGAAAGTATAATATATTTTTGAATCAATAACTAAAAATGCACGGATGTTGCAATCAGGTGAGGTTGACATAGAACCAATAGCGTAGTGATTAGATAGCGTGTTAAGATTAAGGACTCCTTCATTTTTGTGCAAACGATAGATATGTAGACACAACCATCTCACACAAGGTACGTTTCCGGTTAAGTGTTAATATTGGTATAGAGGGTAGAGAACTTTCCATGTTGATGTTAGAATAAGCAATGAATAATTATCATTTCACGCAAAAGATTCTATTAATGACTAAATGTGACTAATACGCTCCCTCTCCTCATGTCTCAAAAAAATACACGATAACAGGCTTAAAATAGAAGTAGTTTAATATTGAAAAAAAAAACTTATTTTTGCTTGAAGAATTTAACACTAATTTATAAGTTTACAGAACCTATCAATTGAAATAATTGATTAACACGTTCGCTGCCGATAACTCCACCCTCTGTATTAAATGGATGGGACTTGACGCACAAGCGCGTGAGCGGCAGCGAATGTGTTAAGGGAGCTCAGGGCTTGAACGATACAGAAAAACATGTAAAAAGAGATCTCGCTTCGAGTCCATATAGAAACAGAAGTATTCAGTGTAATTAATTTAAACTGTCTGATATTTTAAAGGTATGTTCGCAGTCTTATAAAATTATAAACTGAAGTACTTCAATGTAAAAGAAATAGCATAAGAAATATAGGAAAATTTATGTAACACAATTTTCGAAAAGAAAAATACATTATATCACCACCCGCAAGATATCTTAACGTTGAATCGATATAAGAACATAAGTTTTACTTTAAAATGATCCGGAAACTTTACTCTGTAGAATGACTTAAGGATATAACTATCACACACACACACAAAAACATGATTAAAAAATTCTCGAATTTAAGAATATAAAAAAAACCTAAAAAATACAAATTTTCATCAAAAATACTCAAAATATCAAACTATCTAAAATATATCAATTCCTTCTATAGATAATGATGTTATATGAATGCAAAAAAAATAAGCCGTTCCATCAAATAGCTTATTTTTAATCTTGGTGTTAGTCATCAAAAATCAAGTTTTGAGAAAACGCGACTTAAAGTTATAATTATATGGGTAAGTCTTTGAAAGTGTAGATATATAAATGCTTAAAACTTCAATAAAAATGCAAATATTTTTATGCGGTTTTTTGCATTGAGTTCAGAATTAATTAAATAATCAAACTAGATCATAAAAAGTTGATTTCTTTTTTAAAGTTTTCAAGCCCTGATCTCCCATAATCTAAAGCTATTTGTAAAATAGACAAAATAAATCCTTTAAATCTTTTAAGAAATCATAGATTTACTTATGAATCATAAATAAAATTAAAGAAGAAACTTGCAGGCACAATTAATAATTTTCGAAATATTCTATAAAGAATTGTTATTTCATTTTTGTTTTATTAATACGCATGTTTATTGCTTTAAACAGTTTTAAATACATCCATATTTACAAATTTATTCATTCAAACAAACAAAATAGAATTCACAAACAAAGGCTTTTTTTTGTTGTTATTTAAGCGTTCTAAGTTAAATGATTCAGCAAAAATAATAATATATCTTTACGAAATAATAGCCCAATTATTTTTCTAACACATGCCTTTATTAGAATCATTGATCTCTAAAATAGATGAATTTATTATTTTATTTCTCTGGAATAAACATAATAAGCTGTCTCGTTTGAAAACTAATGACGGAAAATTTTCTGCATAGATGAAATATTTTGAATTCGCAAAATGTTACATGTAGCGCACATAACTATACATTTATTGTTCATTATTATTAGAATTCAATTTAAATATTATATTTTTCTTTTAAAAATAGTCGTAATGTATTATTATTTCATGATTCGTTTAAACAAAGTTTTGATATTTGAATTCTTTGAAAAATGTTTTGTTTTTGATAGCGGATATTTTTAATCTGACATTTAAAATAAATTAACTTAGTATCTCAATAATGGTATTCGAATTGTATTTGGTATTTGAATTGTATTTATTTTAGGAACGTTTTATTTGTTCAGTATACTATTCAATTATTTATACCAGATTTTCAAATTTCTGTTTAAAGTAATAGTACAAATATACAAATTCAACGTGCAGCATTATCACAGAACAGCTTCATGTGTAAATAAAGGATTATAAATATAGCACGCTTTTAAGTAACAATATTTATATAGAAAAAATATGCAAAGTATCTGGGTTGTTGTCTTTTAAAACGGTGTCTATTATGACGGAACGAATATCATAGCTCTCGTCATACGGTAAGGAGTTTTAAATCGAGTTTATGGCAATATCGGGTTATGTGGCTTTAAAATATGAAAAATTTTCTTTTTACAGTGGCACAATTTTATCCCTAATGGCTTTATGAAATCCAAACTTTCAGTATCCGCTTATTGCGGAAATTTATGTGCTTAAAATTGACTTGAGGAAAAGTTTATCAAAGTCTTTATCAGTGTCACAGACAATGAAAGCAGGAAGCAAAAGCAGAATTTGAGCAAGTGTTGATCTTCCCCCGAGTATAGTCAAGCACTATCTTACGTAAGAAACAGTGGGAAATTGACAGAAGTGATGGGAAGAAAAGATCCAGAACAGAGGCTTTTGTCACTTATTACCAAAAGTATCAGAGAATCGTGTTTGGATATCTTCCTAGTCAAATGGAATGTTATAGGACACTTAATTTTCCAGCCTGCTACAATGCTTCTGGGTTATGCATTTAGCTCGTGCATACCGTGTTCCAAGCCGAGTCCAATTACCATTTAACACCATTTAGTAGCGTGTGGGGGAATCCAGTCGCTGAGAAACAGGTTGTGTCCCAAGCTAAACAACGCCTTAGCTCGGAACTAATTTGTGGTTTCGAAGTACAGAAGGATATTTGAAGGCTGCCTGAAAACATTGAAGCTGCACCTCTGGTACGGTCTTGTGGCAGCAGTATTGCTCTTTGTCATGTAGGTGTCTCTATTTAGTGCTTGCCATTCGCGTGTGATCGTTGCGTCGCAGCTGTTTTGCAGATAGTGTAAAAATTTGAAATTTTGCATTATATATATTTAAATATTAAAAATATATTTATCCTATCATTTATTCACTTACATTCATTATCTAACATGTGCTGGTTACAAGCCATCTAATCAATTAAAGTTTGTAAATCAGCTCTCGTGCAGACTCACCTATATCAGTATATCTTTGTAATGATTTATCAATGATGTTATATTTTTATATATGTGTATGTATTTTTATTTCACAAGTTACTAGTCCAATTTGAGGATGTTCTCAACGAGGTAGGCAGTACTTTGCACAGAAATGAGTTATTATGCTTTTTTCCCAAGGAGGTCGGGTTATAGTGAAGTAAAATGGCTGTGAAGAATGTGCAAATTGTAAGAAGGTAACTAGAGCATTGTCAGGTGTCAGTTTGCAGTTTCTCATGTTTAGTTTTTGACCTCATTGTGTGAGTTCAAATTCATATAGATACTGAGTAAAATTAGGGCTACACTAAATACCAGGCTTGCTCATTCTTTATCAAGACGTGACAAAAGGTGGCTGGCCTCTGTCAGGGATTGGTACAAAAAAGACCAATATTGTAAATATATTGTACAATATACTCCATCCATCGTTCTGTAGCACTCCCCTCATAGCATGCATAGTCACAGTGGCGTCACAATGACGTCACTGTGAGTCACTTTGATCACATCACATATGTGACTAAAATGCCACCACTCAGTGACGTCACATTGTGACCGAGATGTGACTTTCTTTAAATCTTTAGAAAATTACAAAAATTCTTCAAAACATGTTATTTACTTTAAAAAACAGGTTTCTGGCAATTTAAGTATTGTCGCTTTTGTCACAGTTCCGTCACAATGTTAATGTCAAAGTAGTCACAAATGACACACTTTTCACAAAGTTGTCACATTCTGACCACTTTGTGAAGTGGTCACAAACGAACTCTAAAACGGCCATAACCACTTCATATTTTAGTCACTGTGACTTCACATCGGTGTCACGTGACGTCACATCGACGATTGATGGTCTTAAAGTCACGATGTGACTTCACAAAGACGTCACAGTGACGTCACCATGCCTTACGGGTCGTTGTATGTCGTTGATAGTGACCAGCCACATTTTGTGTCATCATAATAAGAAATGAGTGAGCCCGGTATCTAGTGTTGCCTTGGTAAAATTGGAAGGAAGGTACAAGGAGGTCCCTGCCATCTCCAGCAGCTAGACTCCGTGGTTGCCCATTCAAGAACACAGTGTGCTAGCCAGTATTAGCTGCATACATCTATAAATGTTCTTATCCCTTTTTTTAATTTTATAGAAATAGATTATTTTATTTTTAATTGACTGGAACATGCATAGAAAAATAATGGAATATATAATAAATTATTTTTTTACAACGATAACTATTCTCAATTCCTCTTCTCATTACATTCGTAAATTTCGATCATGCATTCCACATTGTGGGTATCTGTATAGTTAGAAACATTAAAAACAATAATGGTTGCACTGTTCGGTATTTTTTGTATGAGAAAACAGTCAATTTTAATTATTTTGTAATTAAAATTTTTACTCTTAAAATACTTATTTATTTTTTAAAGAAAGAAGATGCTTTACAAAATATCTAGTATTATAAAGAAGTGTGGTACGTCATAAAGGTAAGGACATTTTTTTTTTACATTTATTATTTGACGTTAAAATAAATTATTTTACATTGTCATCTACGTTATTTATAAAAATGTAAGATTAGAATAAATATTCCATTAACAATGCTAGTCATTTGTTGCAATCTACTATACTAATAAATGTTATTATGAGTAATTTATATCTACATAATACAAGAAATAATAGATGATTTTGTCTTTCCTGAAACTTAAATGATATGAAAGAAATATATTATTACATGTTTTATTTGTACCATTATACGAAAGAATCTTACTCGGAGTCTTAATAATGCAGAATATATTTATAACAGAACATCATTTAGAACAAACAGCACCTTGAAATATGATTTATGTGCAAAAGATGTCAGATAATTTTTAACTATACATCTTTTCAGTCTGTTATAGAGTGTCCAGTTGATTTAATATTTGACATTCTGTTAAAGCATAAGGGATTCTAGAGTAAGAACCCTAACTATATCATTACTTTGAAAATAATAAATGTTACGTCGTTAATCAATGGTAAAAAAGAAGCTGACACATATGTTATCCATTTATATATATATATATATATAAATGGATATATATATATATATATAACTTTGTCATTTTAATTATGTATTAGTATTGAAAAACAAACGGACTGTTATAAAACAGTTTTACTTATTTTATTGACGTATTTACTTATTTAAAGATTCTGTTTGTTTCAAAATCTTAACATTATTGTTTTAAAAGTGATTCCTTTTCTTTAAAATTATGTTTTTAAGGGCTCGAAAACATAATTTAAAAAGATTCTGAAATAATATTTATTTATAATGCGACAATTACAGTCTTATAAATAGAAGAAATCATTATAGGAGATAAATTCAATAGAAGAATTTGTCACCATTTGTATATCTGCATGATCTAAGACAGCCCAATTATTTTTTTACATTTCTTCCGAATGATTAATAGTCACATTATGAAATTTTAAAATATGTTTTTCTATCATGCAATTTTAGCTCGAATACATTTCACTTAAAAGTTTAAATATTTTTTTTTAGAATTTCAAAAGGTAAAATACTGCGCATCAAAATCATATATATTTATTCCATTATGTCAGTCATTAGCTCTATTTTGTTACTAATTAACGAATAAATAACTTACTAATTTTGACTTCTACATCGTTTAATATGAATTTTTTTCTTTTGAACGCTTAGTATACAAAACACACTTTGAATGTATCTTACAATAAAGTAATTTGTATTTGAATTGGGAAAAAAAATTAAAATGGGTTTTTCTAATAAGAAATTCACAATTAGAAATTTATGTATAAATACGGCCAAAAACAGCATAAATATACTTAAGAACTATAAAATGATAAACATAAAATTTTGGTACAAAAAGCCTATTATGTATTTTTTTTTCATTCATATCTATAATTCCTTATTATACATGGAATATATATATAATTGGAATATCTTATTATTCTAAACAAAATAATGGGTTTATCTTAATTATTTTTGATTGATATGAGCAAATGAATTGCGTCTGATAATATTCATTATAATTAAAATTCATTAAAACAATTTTATAAAACGTTTTGAAATGTTTCTAAATCCCTCATCATTTATTTAAACTTATACGTTAATCCGATTTAAAAGAAACAACACATAGAAAAAAATCACATATGAAAACAAATGAATTAGCAATTAATGATGCGGCATCGATACCAATTGTGTATTCGCTTCCCATTTAACTATAATTTTCATTTCATTTTTGGAAACTTGTTATGGTTTTTTGCATGGGTTGGTTTTTAAAAATCTCATTGAATTTTACGTTGAAATAACGGATGAGGGCTATTCGTATTGATTTTTTTCACAATAAAATCCTACCTTAAGTCTGAAAATTGGTTTTTATTTAAAAACCCATATTAAATCCATAAATACCAAACGCAATTTAACAATCCACCAGTAAACAGTAAAAAATCAAAGATTCATGCTCATAGCACTCTAAAATTTAGGCGTGCAAAAAATAATGACCAACCACTTTAATTTATGTTTGAACGATGTGAAAAATTATGTTTCGTCTTATCATTTTACTTTTGGACGCCAGGTGAAGAGGAAACTATTTGGATGGGCACTCAAAGATTGGAAAGGATGGTGGGACCCAAGGCTTTTAATATGCTAAAATAATAATAATAATTGCATACGTTATAAGTATTTTTAATGTTTTTTATTACTCAAAAATATTTTAAAACTTATTAGTTTTTATAAATATAATTCTAAAAAGTTATTATTTTGTTTTTATAATTTGTAGAAATTTCATATTGAAACGTATATTTTAATTAAATAAGTTCAAACTACTATTTTACCAGATTAATATGTATAAAAAGTAGAAATAGACCACTGATAAGTGAAAAATAATATATCATAATAACAAAATAAGAGAGAGAGAATAAGAATTATAATGCAGCTATAAAAGTTTTTCCTCTTTTTTTCAAAAATATTTTAATTTTATCCCCTGCGTCACTAAAAATTTTAAAACTAATTAATTTTCTTCTAAGTATTTTTAAAACTAAGGTCTGTCACTTCTTTACACGAGCAAAAAAAAACATTGAAATTTATTTATTTTCGCTTAAAATTGCATAGAATTCAACTGTTTATAACGTATTAGCATCGGATGAAGTCTGACTGTGGATTCTTGGGACGCAGAGGAGCGGAAGTCCTCTGATTGGAGGAAAAGTTACTGGCTAACCTCTCTATTCTAAAAACCTTGGGTGGGACCGATCTCAGGACGGTCGAATGACACATGCGATCTTTTAGAAGGTCTCCACTCAGCGAGTCCAGGGGGACTTCTATTTAAGGGGACAAGGGACCTTTAAAAACACTTTTTTACATTTTTTAAATTACACTTTAAATATTTTTCAAGGGTAGATTATATGCATTATAACATATATTTATCACAAAAAATGTACATTTTTTTTATTTTTTTTTTTATTTTTATTTATTTATTTTTTTAATGGGGAAATTTTTGTAATACTTTAGATTTAACGAGAACTTTTCAAAATGCCCTACGCGCATTACATATAAATGAGAATCTCTAGTATTATTTATACTAGTTTGATTAACATTGTTTAATTAAAAAATCGTCTGCTTTTTATCCCAGTGCTTTTCCCTCTGCGTAGGGATAATATGTGTTTTTCCCTCTGCGCAGGGATATTATTGTTCTTTTATGTTTACTTTATGTTGAGTTTGTGAATTCTCGACGATGTGTGCATGGTGTTCCCTCAGCGGATTTTATTTGTGAAATGTGTTATTAAAATTGTGTGAAAAGTGATAATACAGTCTACTGCTTTCATTAAAAATATATCGACACAACATTTTGGTCGGCATCGCAGCCGGAGTATTGCGAAATTTAAGTTAAAAAGTTAATAGAATAGTGCATGAGTGAAATTAATTCTAAAGTAAAATGAGCTAATTGGAATTGTGCCAAGTAAGAATAACGCAAGAAAAAAAAATGGATAAGAAAATATTGTCTGATAAAAAAGTTTTAAAATCTTCAATTACAAGAGTGAAAAATAAATTCTTCAAAACTGATTTGAGTGTGTGCGACTTAGAACAAATTCAGTTATTTAAAAAAGAAATTGAAAAATTAGATGAAGAGTTAAAGAATTTATTTAAATCGATTTTTTATGCATGTGAAGAAAAAGACATTGATTTATTTATAGAAGAGAAGTGTGAACAACAAGACATCTTAGATGAATTAACGGGTAAAAATTGAACATGAAATTAATGCTAGAAAAATAAATACGGACAATCCAAAAAAGGAGGTGAGTGAAATGAAATTACCTAAACTTTCTTTCCCATCTTTCAGTGGAAACATACATGAATGGTTAAGTTTCAAGGATTTGTTTACAGCAAGTATACACGAAAATGAAAATTTATCGCCTGCTCAGAAACTGCAATATTTAAAATTATCGTGTCATGGAGACGCGTTAAAAATTATAAAATCAATACCTATTGAAGATTCGAAATACAATGTAGCATGGCAATTATTAACGGAACGGTTTTCAAATAAAAGGGAATTAATATATTCTCATATAAGAAGATATATTGTGCGTTTGCCATTTAAAAAGCAATGTAAAGAATTAGGGGAATCAAAATCGTTAGCTATGAAAAGATTTCTAAATTTAGAAAAACGATTTAATAAAGAGCCCGATTTGTATGAAAATTATTGTATATTTATGAATGAATATCTTGAAATGGAACACATGTAGAAAATACCAAAGAGTGAAATTAAAAAAACCTGTTAATGAAATTTATTATCTGCCACATCATCCAGTAATCAAGGAATCTAGTACAACAACCCGTCTTAGAGTTGTGTTTGACGGTAGCGCAAAAACTACAAATAATGTTTCTCTTAATGAAAATTTAATTGTAGGTCCTAGAGTTCAACAAGAGTTATTTTTTATTTTGTTAAGATTCCGCACACACGCTATAGCTATTAATGCTGACATTGCAAAAATGTTTCGTCAAATTAAAATCTTTCCTGAAGATCAAAATTTTCAAAGAATTCTCTGGAAGGATAAATTTTCCGATGATATAAGTGATTATCGTCTTACTACAGTTACATACGGACTAACGTCTAGCCCATATTTAGCTACTAAAGCTCTACAGAAATTAGCGTTGGATGAAAAATTAAATTTTCCATTAGCGTCAAATGTTGTATTACGTGATTTTTACGTAGACGACTTACTTACAGGTGCATCATGTCCTGAAGAAGCTATAAAATTAATATCAGAGTTACAAGAATTAATGAAAAGAGGCGGATTTGAGTTACGCGAGTGGGCCTCGAATGACATTAGTGTACTAAAAAACATTCCTGAAAATTTAATTCAGTCAAAATCAGATTTATCAATTGAAAACGATAACTCAATAAAGGTGTTAGGATTAAAATGGGACTCAAATCTCGATGTCTTTAAAATTAGTGTCACCATAGAACCAACATTAAAAGAAGTCACAAAGAGATCCATATTGTCAGATATAGCAAAATTTTTCGATCCACTTGGTTGGATCTCCCCCTTTATAATTTCTGCAAAAATTCTACTTCAGGAATTATGGCGAAGTAATCTGGCATGGGACGATCCAGTTCCACTTCTAATTAAAAATAAGTGGATAAAAATTCGGGAAGAACTCAGATGTTTAACATCAATTACCGTGCCTCGTTTAGCAATTATTCCTTCAGTTAACACATTTGAAATTCATTCATTTAGTGACGCTTCCTTAGTGGCATATGGTGCAGTTGTTTACTTAAGATCCTTATCAAATGATTCGGCTGTATCAGTTAGAATATTAGCAGCAAAAACAAGAGTTGCAACTTTAAAAACAATAACTTTACCTAAATTAGAATTGAGTGCCGCCCTGCTGTCAGCCCGTTTGGTAAAAACTGTTCTAGATTCATTGTGTTTGGACATCTCTAAAATTAATTGTTGGACGGATTCAACAATAGTTCTTTCTTGGCTATCAACCGAATCAAGAAGATGGCAAACTTTTGTTGCAAATCGTGTTTCTGAAATACAGCAACTTGTTCCTGCTGAGTGCTGGCATCATATAAAGGGAAAGGAGAATCCAGCAGATTGTGCATCAAGAGGTCTATCACCCTCGGAATTATCATTGCATGATCTGTGGTGGAATGGCCCCAGTTGGCTCAGTGATCCATCTTTCACTTCTCCAAAATCACAATTAGGGAGTGTTTTCTGTGACTAAGCTTTATTAGAACAAAGGAAAAAATATTTTTGTGCTACAGCCCAATTAAGTGTGGAAATGCCTATTCTCTCAAATATATCATCATTTACTAAGTTAAAACGTGTTATTGCTTGGTGTTTGAGATTTCTTACGAATTCTCGTTTACCTGTTTCAAAAAGAAACTTCGGCTTTCTTACACATACAGAAATTCCGAGTGCCTTAAAGGTGATAATTAAACAAGTGCAAGAGTCATCATTTCCTTATCACATTAACCCTCTGACAGTCTTGCAAAAGGGCAAAATTGTAATGTTGTTTTCTCAGCATTTTGTTTTAATTGCTAAAAAAATATGATTTTTTCAAAATTATAGAAAAATCTTACTTACGAATATGAATGTTACCCTTGAGTGTGTTAATCATTGCACAATGTATTAAAAATCCATTAAATCAACTGAGTTATATCATTTTAATTATTGCTTGCATTGCAGTGAAACCTGGAGCTTAGGGAACGTCTATAAACGGGCTTGTCAGTGAGAGGGTTAAATGTATGACTTCTGGTAAGTGTTTACCTCGCAATAGCAAACTGATTAATCTTTCTCCATTCCTTGATAAAGAAGGAATACTCAGAGTTGGAGGACGTCTTCGTCATTCAAATCTCACACAAGAACAAATCCATCCAATATTGTTACCAAAAAATCATCCAGTGACAGTGTTGATTATCAGATATTTTCACTTATCTCATTTTCATGCTGCCCCTCAGCTATTATTGTGTGTTGTCAGACAGAAATTTTGGATTTTAAGTGGACGAAGTGCTGTAAGAAAATTCGTAAGAAATTGTGTAATCTGTGCTCGTGCTTCTGATTCTACAGCTAAACAAATGATGGCTGATTTACCTACAACTAGAGTGCAACCTACCCGTCCGTTCCTTATTACAGGAATTGACTATGCTGGACCTATATTGTGTAAATTTAAAAAAGGTAGAGGTTCAAAATCTTTTAAGTGTTATATTTCATTATTTATATGTTTTTCTACTCATGCAATTCACATTGAATTAGTGACTCCCAGGTAAAAAAATCAGCAAAAAACCTTTAAATATTTTGAGATTTTGCAGGCATATTAAAGGTTTTTGGTGGTATTTATAAGGAAAATGAAAGCTAAAGGTTTCCCTAAGAGAAATATACAGCTTTTTAAAAGTTTTCATACAGGTTTTTATGAGCAAATTATTACCTTTAAATCATCTTTAATGACTTAGAAGATTTTCTCGAAAACACTTGAGGTATTTTGAAGAAAAATGAAAACTGTTTCTCACGCAGGTAATTTAAAGGTTTTACTTAAAGGTTTTATTGAGGTTTATCATTGCACATTATGATATCTAAGATTTTGATATGTTTGCATTTCCTCATAATATTTATTATTTTTTTAATTAATATTTTAGATAATTCTGAGAAATCTAATTTCTTCCACCGGTTCAATAAAAAATTCTTAATTACCCTTGTTAACACTTTTAGTTATTTTAAATTATAATTTGAAATAGCGATATAAAAATTCCGTTCTAGAAATAAAAAATCTTCAAATTATTTTAAAGTCCCCTCATTAAGATTCTTAATTACCATTTGAAATTACAATTTTTCAATCCCATCCAAAAATCCCGTGAGCGGTTAAATGGAAAATTCTTAATGCCCTTCATTAAAATTTTTAATTAAATTTCAATTTAAAATAGCGATATAAAAATCCCGTTCTAAAAATAATATGTAAATTATTTTAAGGCTTCTTCGTTAAGGTTTTTAATTACTATTTAAAATTACTATTTTTCCTTCCCATCCACAAATATCCCTTTAAAGAAAACAAAAATCTCAAGATTATTTTGAAATCTCCTTGTTAAAAAAATAAATAAAAAAATAAATAAAAAATAAAAAACACAAAACTTTGTTAATCTATTTTTTACCCTGAAAATTTTCATAATTTTTCCCCAAACTTCCGCAGTAAAATAGCCCCTCCAATTCTAATACATACAAAAGATTTAATTAACAAAAATTCCCCCTAAAAAAAAATCTCCAAATTAATTAAAAATCCCTTTCATCATTATTTAAAATCGTGTTCAAACACCCACAAAAATTCCCTAAAGAAAATTCATTCCACCTCCAATAAGAAATCTCTTTGAAACTTCTATATTTGATAAATAATATTTGACAGAGAGATCCGTCCAAAAAATGCACCTGAAGTTTTTAAAAATATGTTCATCCCCTCGCTCTTTCCTGTACCGAAATCCAACTCTTGTCACATAAAATGTCCATATATTTACTGTTATATATATGGATATTTATAAGAAAATCCATTTTTCTTCTTAAATATAAATCATAGAAAATGTTACAACTGCCTGTAAAGTATAAAAATACTTAGATATAAAATACAGCCTAGTAACCGTTTGTTTGCAGTTTGATTACTAGCGAAATGTCATGACTGGCGTCGCGACTGAAATCTTCTCAACTCAACTTTACTTTGTAAACAAACTGACCGCGCGTTTGGCGGGATAATCGCTGTCGTTCTTGGCTTTTCGTTCGTTTGTTTATTATTTTATTTATCTCTTTTAGCTAAAACTGGAGTCATTCTGTCTACTTTTATTAATCTTTTTAAATGTATAAACTGACAAGATAGTTAAAAATTAATATTTGGCGACAATTTATGCATGAAAGTCCCACGTTTCTTAAAAAAAAAAAAAAAAAAATCCCTTTCGAGAAATGAATATTGAGTGTATTTTTAGCTATTCAATATTAAAGACCTAATGAGAGTATTTTCGGGGGCGAATTTTTAGATGAAATGTTTTATTCTTATTATTTAATTTTAGATTTGTTTTTTTATATTTTAATAGAAGAGGAGGTAATTAAATGTCAGTTATAGGGAATTCAAATAACCCATATGTAATTTAGCCCTGTTCATTGTAAAGAAATTTATGTATATATGTATTTTTTATTTATTTATTTTTTGTATTGATGTTGATTTTACTTCTCCGACATATTAAAAATAAGTGTCAATCAAGTTATCAAAAATATCTTAATCTTTTAATGGATATTTTCAAATATTACTTGTAAATTTATTAATCTAAATAGTTTTATAGATAATTGAAAAAAAATGATTTAAAGTAATTGTGTTGTAAATAGTCTAATCTTATAAAATATGATAAGAAATTGCCTGCACCTTCTGTGTAATGTATTTTTTTGTAGACTGCAAATTATTTCGGAAAAATATGCTCTATGATACGGGTGCACAACCTTTTCAAGAGAAGGGCCACTTACAATTATGCCTGTGTACTCCATGGCCACATCAATAACACGAAGAAAATTTGATTTCAATGAGATGATCTGTGACTTATAATCAGATAAAAAATATAGTTTCAGAGGGGATTGAGGGGGGGGGGGGTATACCTTTAAATTAGCATACCCAGTCAAAATATCAAATTCAGTTGGTGAGATTGTATCAGCAGTTTTTATGTTTGTAGCAGTTGTAGCAAAGATTATTTTCAAGATGTAATAATACTCCTTGATTTTATTCAAGAGAGTAAATTTTGTTTTATTAAAAGTGCTAAGAAACAAACATAAGCGGCTGGTGCTGAAAAAAAATGTGAAGTTTATGAATGAAAAACAAAGAAGGAGCCGCTCAACAAGATTTTTCCATACCTGATCAATGAAATACCCAATTTTTCGTGCCTTGATCAACGAGATTTGCAAATTTTCCATGCCTGATCGAAAAAATTTCGTTTTTTTACCAGACCGATCAATAAAATTTGCAATTTTTATGAAGCGAATCAAGAAAATTCATGATCTTTCCTTGAACGATCAACAAAATTCACAATTCTTCAGAAATCGATCAAGAAAATTCACTATTTTTACAAAGCCGATCGAGGAAAAAATCACGATTTTTACAAAGTCGATCAAGAAAATTCGTGATTCTCATAAAGCCGATCGACGAATTTTTGTGATTTTATTGCACTTGATCAATGCATGTTTATGATTTTATCGTGCCTGATTGACAAAATTTGCGGGTTTTTTTTGCATGATCGCCGACATTCGCAATTTTTAAGAAGTCGATCGGAGAAATTCGCAATTTTTCTTCGCATAATCGACGAAATTCGTGATTTTTCCGAGCTGAACGAAAAATTCATGATTATTATGAAGCCGATCGAGAAAATTCATGATCTTTCTGCGCCTGATTAACAAAATTCGTGATTTTTATGAAACCAATCGATGAAAATTCTGATTTTTACGAACCTAATCGATAAATTCGCAAATTTATTTGAGCCTGATTGGCAAAATTTACACCTTTTCCCCATGTGACGAACAAAATTCACGATATTCTCATGTTTGACATACTAAATATCCAATTTTTCGCAATCCGATCTATAAAACTCACGATTTTTCCATGTTAGATCGACAAAATATGTGTTTTTTCTGCCCTTAGTTGACGAAATACAAATTTTTCCGCGTCCAATCAACAAAAACTTGCAACTTTTAACTAACTTTGACGAAATCTGCAAATTTTTACGCTGCGAGATGAAATTCACGATTTTTTTATTTTGATAAACTGACAAAACACTCGATTGTTTTGCAGTCGATCAACAAAATTTTCAAATTTTTCGCGCATCATCGCAAAATTTGCGTTTTTTGTGCCTTACCAACGAAATTTGTGATCTTTTTTCGTCCCTAATCAACAAAACTCGCAATTTTTTCATGCACGATCAACGAAATTCGTGTTTTTTTTCACACGATAAACCGAGAAAACATGCAATTTTTCCGAGCAAATGTATTTAATTTGCAATTTTTTTCGTGAATCATCAACAAAACTGAAAATTTTTTTTGACCTATCAACGATAGGTGCGATTTTTCGTGTTTGGAAGGTTGTACGAGTGATGTATTTAAAATAAAGGTAAGTGAATTTTTATTTATTTTATAAGATAAATATTGTATTTTTGGAATTAGCGAATTTCCATATTTATGATTTTATTTTTCTTTATCCGATTAACAAATTTCACTATATTTAAAAGCAATAGAACTCCAGAATTTCTTTCGATGAAATTTGCTGGGTTTTTTTTTGTGATCTGTTTACAAAATTTGTTTTTTTTTAGGGATTTTTTGTCGAAACTTGCCTTTTTTTTTTTCGCAATCAGTTGACGAAATTCACAATTTTTTTTGCGATACATGGAAAAAAATTGAGTTTTTTCGCGACCTCTTGACAAATTTAGTAGTTTTTTTATAATATTTTTTGTCAAAATTTACTGTTTTTCTGAGAATTTTCACAATTTTTTAACGAAATTCACAATTTTTTAACGAAATTCACCTTTTTTTGCAATCTGTTTACAAAATTTCTTTTTTTTTCAGATTTTTGTTGAAATGTGCTGTTTTATGAGGATTTTTTTTAAACAAAATTTATAGTTTTTTCCCAATTCTTTGACAAAATTAGTTGTTTTTGTAATCTTTTTACAATATTTACCATTTTTAGCAATCTGCTTAGAAAATTTGCAGTTTTTTTTTCAGCATCGCTTGTCGAAATTTGTCTTTTTCTCGGGATCTTGATAAAATTTGTTTTAAATTTCCCATTTTTTTCATGGTCATTTATCAAAATTTGCGTTTTTTACAACCCATTTTACAACATGGTGAGTTTTTGGATTTGTCTTTGTGGGCTGACTTATGCATACATGCTACTTTTCCGCAGAAATGCTGAATTCTGCTTTTTCAGTGATGCATTTTATCATCCCTGTGATCGTTGCAAATATGCATTATAATTTGTTGATCTTCTTATTGAGGGGAGGGGGGGTGTAATTACAACAAAAACATGAATACTAACCGCACCAAATTGAGAAAATTTCTTCAAAGGACTGTAGGAAAAAATGCAAATTTCGCCAAAGGATCGCAAAAAACCTATAAGTTTGTTTAACGATCGGGGGAAAAATAGTCAGTTTCAAACAGTCAATTAGCAGAGTTTTCTTCAACGGATTGCAGAAAGAAAAATGCGATTTCGGTCAAAAGATTACGGAAAAAGACGCGACTTTTGTTAAAGGATTAGGAAAAATACTCAATTTTTTGTTGAAAGATCGTGGAAAATACTCAAACTTTTTCGAAAGATCGAAGAAAATATTCTAATTTTGTCGAAAAATCAGGGAAAATATGCAGATTTATTTGAAAGATCAGCAGAAATATGAAAATTTTGATGAAAGATCTCGGAAAATGCGGGAATTTTTCCAAAAGATCACAGAAAATTGCAAATTTTACCGACAAATCGAGGAAAATATGCAAATTTTGCCAATAGATTGTGGAAAATGAGAATTTTGTCGTTAGATCGAGGAAAATAGAAGTTTTTTGGGTGGTACAAAAATTTCATTTTAACCAGTAAACAGTTGGTGAATTTCCCTATTTTCCCTCACAACTTACTGGCAAAACTAGTATTTATTTTTGACAGACTGAATAATTTTTTTTTCATCATAGCCAACCGTTTGGTGAATTTCTCGATTTTTTTCACTAAAACGATTGACAATTTTGCAAAGCTTTTCGGCAGCCTAATAACAGAAATAACATTTCTAAAAAAAAAAAAAAAAAAAAAAAAAAAAAAAAGCAAAATTCTTTATTTGATCACAGGCGAAAAAATCGCTGATTCATCAATGAATTGGGAAGATCTCCAAAAAATCAATCAGTCTCAGAAAATATTAAAATTTATTGCGAAAAATGAACTTTAAAAAAATATATATATGTATAAATTATTTAACAAGATACAACTGCTCCCTTTTTTGAAAAATCTCCCCCCCCCCCTCCGATATTTTTATCTCAAATCAATACTAAAGTTATGTTGTTTATAAAAAAAAAGAGCTGCTCTAAAAAAGAAAAAAAAGCGTGAATTTTTATAAAAGGGCTATTATGTACCTTGTTCAGAAAAAAATATTTTGAATTAGTTTGTTTACACTTTTTTTATGAGTAAAATTTTGAAATGTTTTCCTGTGGCAGATGAATTTTGTGACTTTTCCCTATTTAAAATGTCATTATGCAATATTTTTTCTTTACATTAATTATTATTCATTATGCAATATTCAGTGTGACTCATTTCACGATTTTTCATCAGAAATCGGCTTAAAAATTTTTGCATTTTTTTTTTTCTCCTTTCACCGACTAAAAAAATCTCTATTTTTTTTTTTCTCACAATTCACTGGTGAGTTTCTTTTACTGCAACAGATTGTTAAATTTCTCATTATTTTAAAGTAACGGAATAAAGAAACTCTTTTTTTTTTTTTTTTCCAAATAATTAACTGGGAAATATTGTGAATTTTTTTAAAGAATGAATTATTGTATCATTTTTTTTTTTTGCATTACTGATTTATGAGTTTTGAAACATTTTATTCCTACATGTTAAAAAAAAATTTGCAGCTGTAATCGATTTACAAAATTCTTCGGATTTTTTTCATTGGGTCGATGGATGAATTTTGCAGATTTTTCCTGTGGACGAACGAAGAATTTCATTATTTTTTCTGCTTTTCATATGCTTTTGAAATTGTAGTGTTTTTATCATTTTAGATCCTTTTTTTATGGTTTTCTGATAAATATTTATATCTAAAAATTTCAAAGAAAGGGGGAAAGATGGTGCACATTTCAAGGGGCATAATTTTTCGAGGGATTCAAAGCAGGTCTCTTTTGCTGATATCCCTGTTGTGACATACCATTTGAAAGGCATGTAACCACTTAATCTTGTTATGCATCAACAATTTCTCTTTTCTCACTCATCCCCCCCCCCCGAAGGGGACAGTTTTCTAAATTTTGTTGCCCCTCACATGTGACATATTGTTGGAAAAGCCTGTGACTCCTTATACATGTTATGCACATCCTTTCCCCTACCCCCATTTTGCCACCCCCCCCAAGGGGAGTGGGGGGTAACCGGGGCTAAAGGCTAACTTCAGGTATTTCGGACAAAGTGTCAAGGGATTACGCAGGTTTTATTACCTTCAGGTAAGTGTAAGGTATTTCGGACAAAGTATCAAGGGTTTACGCAGGTTTTATTACATTCAGGGAAGCTTAAGGTATTTCGGACAAAAATGTGGAGGGGAAATACAGGTTTTTTTACCTTAAGGTAGCTTTCAGGTTTTTTTGTCCGAAATACCTTGAGCTTCCTTTAAGGTTTTTTTTAAAGGTTTTTTGCTGACTTTTTTACCTCGGCTGATTTATCTACTCAGGCTTTTGTAGCTTGTCTGAAGCGATTTATATCCAGACGAGGAAAACCAAAAGAAATTGTAAGTGATTGTGCCAAAAATTTTGTCGGTGCGAGCAAGGAGTTGAAAGAATTGTATAAATTTGTGGCTTCTTCTCAGCATAATGAAGAAGTGACAAAATACTTAAGTTCGGAAGAAATAAATTGGCATTTCAATCCACCCTCAGCCCCTCACTTTGGAGGACTTTGGGAGGCTGGTATTAAGTCGATGAAATTTCATTTAAAAAGAACCGTTGGCAATTCAGTTTTGACATTTGAAGAACTTTCAACTCTTTTAGCTCAAATCGAAGCATGTTTAATTTCTAGACCCCTTTGTCCTTTAAGTTCAGATCCTAATGATTTGCAGGCCTTAACCCCTGGTTATTTTTTAATTGGTGCTCCTCTTACTTCAATACCAGAAGTAGATATTTCAGAGGTATCTGCATCAAGATTGACCAGGTGGCAATTAGTACAGAAAATACAACAACACTTTTGGAAAAGATGGAGCAATGAGTACCTTTCGACCCTACAACAGAGAGTAAAATGGTTTAAAGAAGAGCCTAATATTAAAATAGGTGATATAGTTATAATAAAAAATGAAGGTCTCTCCCCTTTTTCAATGGAAATTAGCTAGAGTGATCAAAACTCATCCTGGATCTGATAAAAAGGTTCGTGTAGTTACCCTGAAAGCTGAAAATAGTGAATTAAAAAGGCCAATAACTAAATTGTGTAAATTACCTTTAGAGTAAATTTTTGAAACCCTTTCGGCTTTCAAGGCCGGGAGTATGTTTAATTAAAAAATCGTCTGCTTTTTATCCCAGTGCTTTTCCCTCTGCGTAGGGATAATATGTGTTTTTCCCTCTGCGCAGGGATATTATTGTTCTTTTATTTTTACTTTATGTTGAGTTTGTGAATTCCCGACGATGTGTGCATTGTGTTCCCTCAGCGGATTTTATTTGTGAAATGTTTTATTAAAATTGTGTGAAAAGTGATAATACAGTCTACTGCTTTCATTAAAAATATATCGACACAACAAACATATATAAATAAATCTGTGCATTGAATTTTATATATCTGAATATAAAGGTAAGAAAAAAATGTTTTCTTATTTTTTTCTGAAATTTTTAGCATATTTGAACTTATTTTTACAATTAACTACCAATAACTTTCACAATAACTTTTATTTTCAAAAAACCATGCACGGTTTTAGGACATATATTATGATAAATAACTACAAAAAATTTCAAGGCATTCAGGGAAAAAGTAATGCGCATGGAGCGTTTTGAAAATTTCTCGTTAAATCGGAAATATTACAAAATTTTATCTATTTTTCTGAAAAAAAATTTTTTTTTTACATTTTTTGTGATAGGTATATGCTATAATGCATATAATGTACCCTTCAATAATATTTAAAGTGCAATTTTAAAAATATGAAAAAAAAATTATTTTAAAGGTCACTTGTCCCCTTAAACCAGGTTCTAACCAGACACGGTACCTTCGGAGACCACGAAGCCCGCTTCTTTAAAGGCAATCCTGTTTGCTTTTGCGGGAATGGGATTAGCACGATTAGACACTGTGTCTATGAATGTCCATTGAGGAAGTCAATTAGGGAAAAGAGTTTCTTCCGAAACTTCCACACTCGAACGCTTTTCCGATCTTTGCTTTGATCATTATAGAAGAAGAGGTATCATTGAAATTGTCAGCGATCTCTTGACAAAGACATTACATCGGGTTGGTCGAACAATAAAATGTACAAAGTAAATAATTTTTATTTGTATTCCGTTTTAAGAATCATTCTGCATAAATAAATACATTAAATCACTTTGTTTCGATTTTTATTTATGTTATGATGTTTTTTCCTGGTATCATATATATATGTATACGCATATATGTTATGCATTAATAAATTTTCCTCACATTTTTTGAGCAGATATGCATATTTTTTTCATATATCAAAATTAGTCGGTTTTATAAACTTGTTACACATCAATTGTAGATGTACACCATTTTAACTATCAATGGAAATCTATCATCATTAGTTTTCTGAAACACTAAATACAATCATTACTATAATCATTGAAGAGAATAGTTAAATAAAACAGTATGAGATATCTAATTAGACCGGAAATTAGTTCTTGGCTAAGAAAAGATCATTGATGCCAGCACCCCGTGGTTTCACATCGGATAACTTCCCTAAGATATATAGCGTCAATTAGATAAAATTATCAGCATATCTTGAGATTAATTAGTTTCGTGAATGCGAAGTATTTAAATTGATCCATCCATCGAACACTAGCGTCTTCTTAATTCTGTTGCTTACTTGACTCTTTATTCTTTAGAGTAAGAAGCTTTACTTAATATACTGTTTGCAATTCCTTACTGCATCGCTTTATGCGTACTTTTTATTAAAATAAGTTTTATTATCTATGTTAAATGTATGCTTTTTTCATTAAAATTCTTCAAAATGCTTAAAATTACTTCATTTATTCGTTTTAAAAATATACACTATATCGATAAAAAAGATAAGCGCACATTCAATAATAGAAGTTTTTTTAGAAATTCTGCAGAAGCCAAATTTAATTTGCTGCCAATGACCCACATTCATAAATGCATATTCATAATGAAAAGTAAAAAATATTAAACTTTTACAGTCGTATGTTTAGTCTGACATGACATCATCTTTTTTGGAGACATTTTTTTTCACTAGTAATAAAGAAAAATAAAATTTCTCTTATTTAATTTGAGCATTTTAGAGATTGTGTACTGAAATGGAATTTCGCTTTTCAAAGTTACGTCATAATGTGTTAGCGAAATGCATAGAGCAACTTTTGTAAAAGTCTCAAAAGCTTGAAATTTATAAATACCGGGTGATCCAAAAGTTTCGGGAGTTTTGAAATGTTAATAATTTGGAAACTATGTACAATACAAAGGTTCGGTTTTCAGATATATGCTCAGAAACACGTGGGATTTTGTTTAGCATGATTTTTTTTTTTTTACATGTATATAGTTACAACTTTTAGCAACAGGTGGCGCTGCTGTACAATACTGGGTGTAACTATAAAATATGCTTTATAGACACATGAGTATGAGTTCATTGCGAAACATCTTTTGTAGGCTATTAATGAGATTTCGTTTTAATGGTGGTTTATGTTCAATCACTTTTTTTAAAGTGGTTCAAATTGCATTGAAAGGGAATTTTGATACAAAATTTGATGAGTAACTGCCATGTTTAGACATGCTTTCTTTGCATGTCGAGCTGTGTTCTTATCGTACAATACGGAAGTAAAAATAGAAAAAGATTCGATGGCCATTAGAAATGTGAAATGCCATGGTAAGAAAGATTTGAGAAAAAGGCTAATTGAAAGATCGTAATGGAAGCAGGAGATCCCAAATGTCTGTTGCAAATGAGGTAGAATTCGATGCCAATATTCGGTGGAAATCACCAGCTCATAATGAATCAGTACACTTGTAATATCACGATAAATTTGAAATTTCATCTGGAATTTCTTTCTCCTTTGAGGATACTGTGCACGTTGTTTTGCGTCGGCTCACAGCAGTACTTATAAGCTATGGGCGTCATAATGAAAATTTGTAACTCTTGGACACTAATTCTTTCTTTTTAGCGAGCTATATCATATCATAATAATAATACTGTCAATTTTAGCGCCACCTGTTGGCAAAAAGTGTAGCTAACATAATTTGTTTGTTTCATCAAAAATACAAATCCCATAAGTTTCTAAGCATTTCTGTGAAAACCGCATACTTCTATTGTTTATAGTTTGTTAATTATTAGAATTTGAAAACTCCCTGAACTTCTGGATCACCCGGTATTTTCGGCTATAGAAAAAGCTCAAAATCCTTTGATATCAAAATGACACAAACATATCAGGGACTGTATCCAAATATATTTGTACGTGCTGTATTATGTATGCTGTATTGAAACTAATCAATCAATATATAGATATAGTACCCCATTTTTTGCTTCGTGCTAAAATTTGGAGGATGACAGTGTAAACGCTTAGCTTATGAGCCATGTTATCATTTAAAAGATTTACATATTTGATAAAATAAAAGTTCTTTTCCGAAACTCATTAGAAAAAAGATAGAAAAGGGTAAAGTCAACGATATATTTAAAAAAACACAGTTATATATAAAACCTCCATAACGGACACTCCCAAGTATTGGACACCTCTATTTAACGGTGAGTTTTCCAATCCCTACTCCCAAAACCTAAATTTTTGTATATTTAACCTCTGAATAACGGACATTCCGAATAGCGGACACTAATTTTGACAATGTAGGATAAAAAAAATTTTAATGTGAAAAAAATATGAAAAAAAAGTTTTAAAATCTCTACATTTATCGGGACAATGTGTCCCAAATTTTCTGATCACAGATAAATTAAGGGGTAAGCTGGGTAAAATCCCCTTCCCGTGCCCTGTATTGAATTCAGGGGGTGAAGGGAGATAATGCCTCTTCCAGAACATTGGAATGCCTCTTCCCTCACCGGAAATTTGAGATTTGATGCTTTTAAGAAACGCGCAATTATACAATTTTTTATAAGAAGGGAAAAAAATAAGATGATTCAAAAGGATTAAGACTACTGATTTCACACTTTGACTAGAACTTGACACTGAAAAGCAAATTACATGTAATCGCAAGCAAAAGCAAAATATGTGCACAGTTTCATTTCAGTTTTATTGCTTTAAAAAAATAATTTCTGATTAATTATATAATAGACGGTGGTATATTTTTACGGTCATATATTTAGGACATATATGAGTCAAATAAGGAAAGATATGCATTTCGTATCAATTTTTTGATCGCCGAGGTTTTCCCAATAGCGGGCATCTTCGAATAGCGGACAGCTGCGTTCAGCGCTCCCGAGCTGTCCGTTATTTAGAGATTTTACTGTAATTTATAACGGCAGACGATTCTTTAAAAACTATCAGAAAAAAATTAATCCTTTACACTCGAGTGTTAACTCTAAATCATCACTAGTATTGCCGAATGTTTTGCAAAATTTCTTGCTACAAATGCTCACGGAATCACTAATTTCTTGCAGTTTAATTAGCAATCTTTAATTGCAGATAATTATGTACTAGATTAAGAAGATTTTTTTTTATCTGGAACTGATGTCCGCAGCATTTGACACCCAATTTAAACGGGACACAGGAAAAACTAGTGGTGAGTCAGAATCAAGTCTCGAGAGCAAAAGTGTTAAGATTGATATAATAGCTAGAGCATATTTAACTCCGATGTTAAAAACAGCAATGAATAATTACTATTGAGCCACTTGTAACTAATATCATCCGGCCTAGCGCTCCTCTCCCCAACCCCCAAAAGAACTCTGAAGGAAATATAAAATAACATGTTTAAAACAAAATTTGTTTAATATCAAAAAGTTAAAAAAAATGGTGATTGAACAATTTAACAGTAATTTATATGTTTCTAGACACTAGCAATTGAAATAAGTTATTAATACAATGGTTTTTATGACAAAAGGGAAAATAAATGCTTTAAATCCCTTAAGGAATCATTAATTTATTTATATATCATAAAAATCTATAGAGGAAATTTGCAGGCACAATTAATAAATTTCAAAGTATTTTCTAAAGAATTGTTATTTGATTATTGACTTATTAATACACAGATTCATTGCTTTAAACAGTTTTAAAAGCATGCATATTTACAAATTTATTTATTTAAAGTAATAAAAAAAGAATTCACAAACAAAAGCCTTTTTTGTTGTTTTTGTTGTTCTTTAAGCGTTCTAAGTTATATGACTCAGCATATATGGTAATATATCTTTATGAAATAATAGCACAATTATTTTTTTAGAAAATACCTTTATTCAGAATCAACGATCTCAAAATAACAGACTTTATTATTTTATTTCGCTACAATAAACTGTAGGGTGTCTCGTTTAAAAAGAAGTGTTGGAAAATTTTCCGCACAGATGAAATATTTTGAATGCACAAAATGTTTTATGTAGCGTACGTAACTATCATTTTATTGTTGATTTCAATCAGATTTCAATTTGTATATTCTATTTTCTTTTAAAAGCATTTGTAATACATTATTACTTACTGTTTAAGTTAAACAATGCTGTGATATTTGCATGCGTTCAAAAATATTTTGTTTTTGTTGTATGACATTTATATTTTAAGTTAGTTTTATAATAAATGAACATAGTCTCTGAATAATAATGTGGGTGTTAGAATTGTAGCTATTTCAATAACGTATTATTTATTGAGTTTAGTATTTAATTATTTATACTAGATTTTACAGATTTCTGTTTAAAGTAATAGTAAAAATATACAATTTCACAGAACAGCATTGTCACAGAACTGCTTCATCTGTAAATAAAGGATTATAAAAATAACATACTTTTAAGTAACAACATTTGGATAGAAATAATGTGTAAAGTTTAATAGAAATGTTTTAATTAATATTTATTTAACTAATAATTAATAATTTTTAGTCAATTAAATATTTAATTAATCATTATTTACTCAAATAATAATTAATTTATAGTTATTTTGATATTAATTAATCAATTTTCAATTATTTACTTATCTAAATTTTAATTATTTAATTAATAATTAATAAATATTTGAATATTAATTAACTAAATTTTAACTAAGTTTTATTATCATTCATAAAATGACAATAATTTTTTTTCTTTTTTTTTTTTATCAAGAATACAATTTTTTTAAAATATAAAAAATTGCAAAAAAATGAAGATTAAATTCGAGAAAATTATAAGGAGTGTGTTTGAATTTTAATATATATTCAAGAATGACATGTTTTTTTTTTTATTTAAACACACACAGATAAGGTTTACACACTTATTACATAACAATAACTTATTACATATAGTAAAACAACTATAATTCGAGGAAGCGGCATTTCTATTTCCTTGCCCATCAAATTCAAGATAGCTAATGGTTACAAAAATATTCCATCACAGTGGCGCCTATTCTCTTCCTACGTGATTTCAAATATTTATAATTAAGAAGAGTTAATCTTTAATATGATAAATCTAATTATAAAGTCTTCGATGTTTTAAACCTAATGAAAAATTATTTTGAAGGGTTGATATTTAGAATAAAACTTGATACATTAATATTTTTTTGCGGAAAATAAATTTTTGCGTCTTACTGCTGCCCTCATTTATTATTGTATTAATGACTACTTATTAAATAAAATCATTTGTTCTTGAAAGCTTTGATAAACTTACTTTACCAAGTTTTAAAAACGACAGAAGTACTTTAGAATCCTTGTACAAATAATACATTTTTATCTCAGATATTTATAAAATGCCTTTTTTTTGCAATAATTACAATATTTACAAAATGAAAATAAACTGTTCATATCGCTTTCGATCGGAACATTTTAAGTAAAAAATCTGAAAAACGTTTTAGTAAACACAATAATGTATCAACGCTTAAAATATATTTTCATAAACGCATACCTTTTTATATTAATTACATTTAATTAATTTAATTTAATTTAATACCTTTTTATATTTACTTAACATCAAAATTCATGTACGCTTTTTTTCTCTTGAGTTCCCTAAAATAATACTCGATGTTTGGCAATCACATTTCAAGACAAATACTGGAAATTATCCAGTTAAATAAAATACATACATATTTTTTAATTATAGATACAGCGTAATTGACTCTAGTTTTAAAGTTCATTTCTATGAGATTTAAATTCGCGCATTATAACTTTCTTTATAAAACGCTGTTAGTATAAAATTAGATCTCCGATTAGTTTTAAGAATATGATATTTTCATGTTTTAAAAAATGACATTTATATTTTATATTATTTTTTAAAATAGCCCAAAATAGTCTCTTCATAATGTGATACGATCATTTGAATTTTACCTGTGTTAATAGCTTATTGATTTCTTCAAGATGTTACTTATTTAGAAATAGTTTTTTAATTCTTTTTTAAAGTAATATTAGAAATGACGCTTTTACAGAACTGCATTATCACAGTTCTGTTTCATCTGTAAGTAAACGATAGTAAGAAATACAATGTTTTAAATAATTCGTTCAAAACTTACTAAATTTTTATTTTTTTAAATTTATTGAATTCAGGATAATTTAAAGAAATATTTTAAAATTGAGTTTTAAGTGAAATTAAAAGCAGAAAGTGATGATCAATCTTTGTACATGATTTATATCTATAAACTGTGACTTAATAAAATGATTTTGATTTTGTAGTCAGAGCATTTTTTACATGATTGATAATAGTTTTAACGGGTTAAAATTTAGAAGACATTATATGTTATTATTGATTTTTAATGATATTTATTTTATGTGGCTTACTCTAAAGATTTGTATTTATATGAAATTCATATTTTATCATAAAAATCATCTTTTCTGCAAAATTCTAGAAAAAAAGTAGTTAACAATAACGTATAGAAATATAAAATTATTGAAAAACATTATAAATTATCCGTCCAAAATTATTTTGATGTAAATGTATATCATAAACAATAATGTGATTATGCAGAATTTTTTTTTCAAATACATTACATTATTCCACTGAATAACACCAAAATTCATGACTTATTTCTTTAGTTTAGTTAAAATATTACTAAACATTTGGGTATCACATTCTGGAACAAATCACAGATATTATGCTATTTAAATCAAGTAATTTAAATTCACAAAATGTATATGTAGTATAAATTACTCTAATTTCTTTCTTTTACATCATTAGCTTTTAAATCGCATATTATACTTTTAATTTTCAAACGTTCAAAGTTTATAATTATTCCTTGATTCGGCTGAACAATACTATGTTACTTGCATATAATGAAATATATTTTATTTCTAATTTAAACATTTATATCTTAAATTAGCTTTGAAATAACTGTACATATTCGTTTTGTAATACGATGCGAGTGTTGGAATTTTAACTTTTCAGTAACTTATTATTTATTCTGTATTGTACTTATTTGTTTAAAAATACAAGTTTAAAATTTCTTTCGTATAAGTAATGTTGCAATTTTACAATTTCAGAGCATATTATTGTTTGAGATATTCATTACCTTTGAATAAATATACATAAAAATAATATGGTTTTATGTAAATATAATTGGATAACTAGCCAGATGTGGCAAACACTAAATTTTCTGTTAAATGTTAAGTCTTCTTGAAAAGCGCTAGATAGTAGCCCCAACGTTATGTGATAAAAACTTGAAGAAAATAAAAGAATATGATTACGTATATCTCTATAACTAATAATCCTATCGACTTCATTCTTTATGCAAAATCTATGTAATTTATTTTATTTTATATTTACTTCTAAAAAATCGAAAAAATCATATAACCTTTTATAAGAATGAATACAAGTGTCAGAAAAAATTAGCTCCAGATAATCAAGATCACCGAAATTCAATGGACTTCTCCACATTAGTACATACTAAACACAGACCAATATTTCAATTCTCTATCTTAATTTGTTAGGAAGATACAGCGTTTATAGACATAGGCACAGACACACAGACAGATAGACAGATTTTTATCCTTCGAAAAACACATTTTTTGGAATCTATAGCGAGTAAAATGTGTAAATCTTTCTTTTTCTTTCTTTCTTTTTTTTAAGATTTTTGAAACGATCACAAGATTTGTCTTAAACTGCGAATGATGGATAAGTAAAAAAGGACGCGTAAAAAAAGCAAATAATTTATTATAAAAAATTAAGGTAAACAATTCCTACTTGAAGATATTTAAAAAAAGTTACATGTTTAAAAATACGATGAATTAATAAAATTGAATTTTTTGAGACTTTTTACGAAAAAAAGAATTTTTTTTTAATTCCTTAAAGAATAATAAATTTATATAGATCATGAATAAATGAAGACGAAAATTGCAGGCACAAATAATGAAATTTTAAAAATATCTTTTAGTGAATTATTATTAAATTTTTGTTTTTATAATACACAGATTTATTGCTTTAGTTCATACACATTTACAAAATTATTCAAGCAAAACAAAGAAAAAATCACAAACCAAACAATTTTTATTATTTTTTTCATAGATTTATAAGTTAAAAGTTTCAGCAAATACAATAATGTATCTATACGAAATTCAGCACAATTTATTTGCACACATTTCTTTATTTAGAATAAACGATTTCAAAATGCAAGAATTTATTATTTAATTTCGCTAGAATAAGCAATAAGATATCTCGTTTGGAAACAATTGAAGGAAATATTTCCGCGTATTCACAAAACGTTAGATGTAGCGCAAATAAGTGTAATATTATTTTCCTTTTTATTAGATTTTAATTTGTATATTATATTCTTCTTTTAAAAACTTTTTTTTTCATGGATTAATTTAAACAGTAATTTGATATTCGCATGTTTTGAAAAAAATGTTGTCTTTGATTTATGGCATTTATATATTAATATAGCCTAAAATACTTTCTCTCTAATACAATATGAGCGTTTGAATTCTAGTTCTTTTATTGACGTATTATTTATTCGCAATATTTTTTACTTATTTAAAAATATCTGGTTTTACATATTGCTCTTTTTATTAATCGTGAAAATACATACTTTTATTGCATATTAGTTTCTCAGACATGCTTCATCTACAGATAAACTACTATAAAAATAAAATAATTTTAAGTAATGATATTTCGATAGATATGAGATGCAAAGTTTAATCAAAATATTCTGCTTTATGCTGCTTCTGCATAATTAATTTTTTAATCATCTAAAATGAAAAAAGGAATTTTTAATAAATAAAAATGTAATATATTACTAAAAGTAGCATGAACTGTTTATTATAATACAACTGATTTGTAGTCTGGTCACATAAAAAGTAAGTCATAATAAATTTCAATAATTAAAATCTAAAATTCGCCTTAAGTTATTAATTAATTTTTAACGAAATGTATATTTTTTGACTTATTCGACATATTTAAATTTTTATGAATAACTTATTTAATTATAAACATCACTTTTTCCTGAAATATGTTTTATACCAATTTATCAAGATCTGTAAAAAAATAGCATGACCTAATTATTTAATATAAAAAACCTGATTTTGTAGACTGTGCATATTGAAAGATCTTTATAAAGGGTTAAAAAAATACATTATTGATTTTTCACGAAATTTATTTTATGTGACATATTCTATACGACACCATTTATATAAGTAACTTATTTTATCAGTTCTAGACAAAATCAGTTTAGAAAGATATGCAGAAAAAAAAAGAAAAAAAATTGATTCAAAAGCAAAATCAAATTTCCATTCAATGTAGTTTAAACTAAAATGTTTTTTAAACACAATAATGTGTGTTTACCCATAAGACTTTTTCAAACGCTTTATTTTTTTCTACTGAAAAGAATCAAAATTCAGGAATGTTTTATTTAGTTTCACCTGAATATGGCTAGGACTCTGGGTATCATAACTGTGAAACAATTCATGGAATTTTTTTTATTCTCAATAGTTGAAATTCTCAGTATGTTATATGTAGTGTAAGTGACTCTATTTCCATTTATACCTTTTCCTTGGCTTTTAACCCGCATATCATATTTTTACTTTTAAAACGTTGGCATTGTATAATTGTTCCCGGACCTTTCTGAACAATGCAGCGATAATTATACGCTTTGAAAAGTATTTTTTTTAATGTAGACATTATTATCTGAAATTATCTTTTAAATAACTGAAAATCGGCCTTTTGTAATGCGTTGTGAGCGTTTGAATGTTACCTTTCAAGTATGGTGTTAGTTATTCCGCATAGTACATATTTATATTTTAAAAAACCAGGTTTTAAACAATAGTACAAAGTTTTACAGTTTAATAATAGTACAAAATCACAATTTTAGACCATGTTTTTGATTAAGATATGCTCCATCATTTATTAAACACATAGAAAAAAAATATAGTAAACATAAATGTTAATATATGGTAAGTATACGTTACTTAAAATTAACGATGTTTCGAGAAAAGTAATATGCAACGTTGACTCATAATTTTCTGATTATAATTGAATTTTAAACTAGATTTTATTTCTTAACTTATAATTAAAAACTCTTGAAAAGGAATGTAATATGTAATCGAAAAGATAAAAGAACATTTCAATATAATAAATATTATTTTGTAACCGAGATTACATTAGACGTAAGTCATAATTGTTTTCAAGGATAAATATTTCAAAGTTATCAAAGTTAGATAAAACCTTTTAATGAAATTTATTTTGAATTTTTCGACATATTTCTTCTTTTCTATCAATTTCTTCGCTCTTCATAAAAATCACTATTTCTCAATATTTTTAATCTTTCCATGTTTTCTACCAGTTTACAACTTATCAGTGTGATTATATATATATATATATGGATATACCGGGTATTCCAAAAATGACTGATGGATTTTAAAATTCAATAACTTGCAAACGGTGACAGCTATTTAAAAAATTTTTGCAGGAGGGTTATGTATAATGTCAGGAGTTTTTTCATCGACGCTTCACTCAGCACTGATCACCTGGCCTTCAATCGCCGTCAGCGCCCCCTATTGTTTGAGATGCGAACTAAAATAAAAATTAAGGTAAAAAAAAACTCCTGACATTATACATAACCCTCCTGCAAAAATTTTTTAAATAGCTGTCACCGTTTGCAAGTAATTGAATTTTAAAATCCATCAGTCATTTTTGGAATACCCGGTATATCCATATATATATATAATCACACTGATAAGTTGTAAACTGGTAGAAAACATGGAAAGATTAAAAATATTGAGAAATAGTGATTTTAAAAATTAAAATCCATCAGTCATTTTTGGGACACCCGGTATATATATATATATATAATGAATTAATTGTAAACTGTTTTTACTTATTAGATGGTAATGTAATCTGAGAGTTTGAAAGGTGTACTCTAACTTAAAAGACTTAAATATTTGATGTAATGAACGTTCTTTATTTTAAAATGCATTCAAAGATAGATGTAGAAATGGGAGCATACTGATTTATTTTAGTAACACTATTAAATAAAAGATAAAAGCAGAAGAAGCACAGGAAATCGAATGATGTTTATTAATATTTTGAAGTTGAAAAGTAACTCTGAAGCATCACTAGTGTTGGCAGGTGTTCTGAGTAAATTTGATTTCCAAATTCTCAAGAGATTACTATTTCCTTGCAATAAGCTGCAAGATTATTGATCTTTCATCGCCACTAATTATGCATAAGAAGTGGCGAAGAAAATTACTTCTACCGGAGCTGATATCTAGAGCATTCGCCTCCCTAATTAAACTGGATGTTGGAAGAAAATAGTGGTGAATGACAACAACTCTTGAGATCGAAGGAGTTAATGCTGATTTAAAATCTGGAGAGGTTTCAATGTCGAGACTAGAAACAACAGTGAATTACTAAAATTTAACCACAGATATCTAACATCATTCCTAAATCCCTATGTTCCTAATTCTCCAATAAATGTCTGAAAAAAAATAATCGATAACATGCGTGAATACAAATTGTTTGATATTAAATATTAAATAAAACTATCTTTGCATGAAGAAAATAATCTGTTCCAATATATTTGTTTCCAGAAAATATCAATTGAAAAAAGTGGTATTTTTAAAGCACTTTATAAAAAAGACAAAATAAATGTTTTGATTTCCTTGAGGAATCATTCATTTAGTTATGAATCATATATCTATATTATAAAGGCCAAACGTATCTGTGCGTAACGCATACGTTATTTTGCGAATGGCAACACTTTCCCTTGCAATTTTCACTACTGCAAACTTTACACTTCTAAACATCGCACATTTTTAACTTTTACACAGTCATATCGAGAATTTTTTTTTTTAATGCAATGTGTTTAAAAGCTGTATCTCAATTTATTTTTGAGATATTAATTTTTTTTTATTTTTTTAGTGACAATTTTGTAATTGTGGCAACAGAATCACTCTATTTTCTCTTAAAATTGAAAAAAAAAAAAAGATATTGATGCACAACTCTTTTCCATGCAATTTCGGTTTTGCAATTTTCGATACTGCAAACTTTACACTTCTAAATATCGTACATTTTAAAGTTTTAAACCGTCGTATAAAGAAAAAAAACGTACTTTTAAATGCCATTTGTTTCAAAGCTGTATCTCAATTTATTTTTGAAATATTAATTTTTTAAATAATTTTTAGTACTAATTTTGTAATTGTGGCAACAGAATTCCTTCCTTTTCTTTTAAAATTAGAAAAAAAATAAAACGCGTATAGTATTTCAAAAATATAATCAGTTATAAAATCCGGTGAGTTTTGGTTTTATTTCGTTTAATAATTTGGATAATTGAGTTTTATAGCATTTTGTGAATTTTAGCTTTGAATAATATTTGTTTGAGGGTTAGACTGACCAATATTTTTTTGCTGTAACTAATTTTGTAGATTTATTATAAATAAATGAAATATTCTTTCTTAAATATTTTCTTTCGTCGAATTTCGACGGGTTCCACCTCGTATACATAAAGTAAAAAAAATGCAGGCACAATTAATCATTTAAAATTATATTAGAAAAAATTATTATATCACATTTGGTTTATTATTGCACATATTTGTTGCTCCAAGCAATTTTTGAGTAATCAGATTTGCAAATTTATTCAAACGAAAAAAAAGGAGAAAGAAAACTTTTTCTGTTGTTCTTTCATCGTTGCTAGTTAAATGATTCAGCAAATTTATAATATATCTATGCGATTTAATAGCACAATTATTTTTTAGAGCATGCCTTTTTCAACGATATCAAAATGCACGAATTTATTATTTATTTTGCTACAATAAACAATAATGTTTCTCATTTGAAAACAAATGAAAAAAAATCTATTTGATGAAATATTTCAAATTTAGAAAATGTTACATTTAGTTTACATAACTATACTATTATTAATCATTTTATTGCATTTAAATTTGTATATTATATTTTCCTATTGAAAACATTCCTAATATTATTCCTTATTACCGGGATAGTTTAAAAAATGCTGCGGTATTTGCATGCTTTGAAAAATATTTTGTTTTTGATATATGACATTTATATTTTAAATTAATAGTTTTAAAATAAATGAACATTTACTCTTAATAAGGCAAAGCGAATGTTTTAATTTTACCTCTTTCAGTAACATATTATTTAGTCAGCATAATATTTAATTATTTATATCATATTTTACAGATTTCTGTTTAAAATAATAGTAGAAATATACAGAAACACAGCACAGCATTGTCGTAGAACGGCTTCATCTATAAATGTCATTCTCTAAAAAATGGCCCACTTTTTTTTCTTTTTTATGAGGCTTAGCTAAATTGCCACAAAATTTATCCTGGAAATCACTGATTGTTATTTTTAATAAAAATTAGTATAAACTAAGTTGATAGATCGTTTGAAATTTTATTTATTTTAATTGAAAAAAAGGAGGTAATGATGCAAAGTATGTGTAAATGATATGTCACGAATAAAATTGACACTTTATTTACGAATAGTTTGATGCAAATATTAGAAGACAAGTGTAAAACATATTATTTTCAAAATGGTTTATTTGATTGTTGTGACATTTTTTCCATTAATAGTGACATGTAAAATTATTTACCAAATTTATTCTAGCTTGCTCTGCTTGCACAAGGAGTATGCCGAGGTAGTTTATCATGGTAGTATTAAATTATAATTATGGATATCTTTGTTGAGAGTCATCTTTGTTACTGATGTAACCACGATATTAATCATGACATTTTTACCTACTACTGAAAAAAGTCTCTCTTGTATATAGCGTGTTCTCATAATCTACCATTACTCAATAACTTATTTCATATTTAGGGGGTTTGATCTTACACTGCTGCATATTTATTTTCTATTGCTTTCGGTATTTAATTAAAAATGTTTGCATTTAAAATTTTTGTACTTGAAATTGAACGGAAAAGAAAGCAGGAAATGAAATGGCAATCCAATGTTGATGTACTTCAAACATGATTAACATTCATATTCCTGAAAATGATTCTATAATGTTTGCTAACATATTATCCATTTTGCATACATTGTCTTCATAAACTGAACATTCACTGTTTTTTTGCATTCCTGCCTTAAAATTCCTTGTTAACATCATTATCTTTAGCGTCAATTCCATCTGCTGTTGGTTATGATAATTGTTCCTTGATTTGCGAACAATGCTGTGATATTTGTATTTTTTATAATTTTTTTGTTTTTAATGTTGACATTTATATCATACATTCTCTTTTAACTGACTAAAATTTGTCCCTTTACACTGTGATGCGAGTGTTTGAATTTCACTTTTTGGTATTTATTCGGCCTATTATTTTAAATATATCAAGTTTTACATTTTTTTCTTTTATGCAATAGTGCAATTTCAAAATTTCAGAGCGCATTTTGTTTGAGATAGGCTTTATCCTTAAAAAAAAGTATTTAATAATAATTTGTTTTTAAGTAACGCTTTTGGATTACGTTGACTCAAAATTTTCAACATTTAATTTATTTTAACCCATTAAGGTCCGATTTTTTTATTTTCAATTCAAGAAAAAAAATATTTTACGCTAATAACATTAATACTACCTATCCAAAAAAATCAATCAGAATTCAATGAATAAATCATTGTCTGAAACATAACAAATGTTATCATATGAGTACTATTCAATTCATGCTCATATAACAAAATAATACTGAAGATTTTATGAAGATGTTTAGAATATATTAAATTACAACAAGATTTAAGTTATTCGACTACGTTCCTAGATTCCTACCTTCCTCTATTTTTGACACATTTTAGGCATTTTTCATGTAATGCAATCTAATGCATAATAATAATAATTAAAAAATGCAAAAAAGGTACATAATACCATTGCATTTTTTTTAATTCTGAAGGATTTGGATCTTTTTTTTGCATTTTTTGTGGAAACGGTTTCGAAAAAACAAATGCACATAAGGTACCCTGGGGTAATAACGCCACGTTAAGGTTCTACCAATTTTCACGGCTCAGTTTTAGATTGTATTTTTCAAACAAATACATGATTTGATACAGCAACTCATTGACTATCTATGTAAAAAAATAATTTAAGAAATATGTATTCATAAAATGTAATGGCGTGATTTCTTGACCAATGCTATTTGCCGTTATTACCCACCTATATGGGTAATACGCCATGCAAACAAAACTATGAAATAAGATGGAATAATTGCAAGTAGATTGCCCAATTCTAAAAATACAAACTCTATAAACTTAGAAATTGACAAATTGTATTCTAAGCTATTGAAAATGTTCAATTTTTGTGAAAGTGTAAGAAAAATAAAGGTGTGGTGTGGGGGGGGGGAGAAAGAGGCAAAAGAATATCAGACCATGAGCTTCTTTTTGCTTAAAAAGGACCGCTTAAATAGAATTATTAGAAACATTGCACAGTTTTAACTGTGTTTATTTGAATCAGTATTTAGGGTGTAGCTCGGCCACTTTAGGGAATCAACCGGGGTATTAATGCCAAGGATCGGCGTTATTACCCCGTTATAGTTATTGCGCTGTACATTTTAAATTACAAAATATCTCCAGAAGATATTCAAAATCTTCAACAACATTTTGAAAGTCCATGAAATGTACTACAAATTCATGTAATTAACAAAGTATTTCCGGATAAAAAAAAAAATAGTCTTCACATCACAAAACGTATCTCGCAAATTTTATATCAAGCGTTAGACCTAAAAATGAAACAAATTAACATGAAGCTTTTTTGCGATTTATATGACTCAAAACCCTCCTGCGCAGAGCACATGGGTGTCATTTACCTGATTATTTCATAATTATGCATAATAGTAGCACTTAGCGTTATTACCCCGCCTGGCGTTATTACACCAGACCACCTTAATACAAATCTTTTTTCGACATATGCATATTGGACACTCTTGAGTGTATTAAACTAAAAATTAGTCAATATACAGAAATCTAAAAAGATATAGCTGATTATATAGAATTACATAGAAAACGTGAGAAAATTTCCTTGCAATTATTCATAAAAATATTTATACATCAACAAATGTGTCACTTAGAGTTCTTTAGTTTATTTCACTCTAAAGATTAGAAAAAAGCTACACCAAAAATTTTCGTTTTTTTATTTTAAGGAAAGGACGTAAAAGGAAGTAAAATAACAAACATTTTGCATAAAGAGCGAAGGCGATCGGATAATTAGTTGCCGAAATATTTGTAATCCTGTTTTACACATTCTCTGATTTTTCATGACCCTATATTTCATTCAAATTTCAATCGAAAGATATATTTTAATTAAAATGAGACGCTTAATCCGACGCAGTAAACAGTTAATATAATTATTATCTTTGGAGTTATAAGGATGTTTCTTTTTACGCAATTCCGTACTACTTGAGTAGTTTGGTGTTTTATATAATTTGTCAAAATTGATTCATCAGCAACTCATTAACAGAGCTTTACAATTTACATTAAAAATATTTAATTATACGTTTAAATTTTGTGTTGGAATTGCGATGAATTTTAGAAATAGTTTCCACATGTTTCTTTTCATATGTTATTGTATGCATATCCATGACAGATAAGTATTATGGTGGCCCCTGATGACTAGTTTTTTCCACCCTTGTCGAGGTGGTGATGTCGAGCTATGAAGCTTTAGTAATAGGTTATTATGAAATTTCTTATTCTGAAGTTGTGCTGGATTATTATAAACATAAGCATCAGTTATGGTTAAACAAGAGATAATAATTTTTTTACGAATGTTGTGTCTGATAATCCAGATTGCCGGACGTCGCGATCTCGGATTAGAAGTTTTTTTTACTGTATATTGAAATACAGAATATGTTAATAGTAAAATGTTCATAAATTTTTAATCTGGCAGTTTGAGAAGCATACTATGAGTTAGAAGACTTAAATCACTGATATAATGAACGTTATTTCTTTTAAAAACTTATTCAAAAAGGAGTATAATTATAAAGAAATATGGAAGTTTTTTGTAATGCACAATTTAAAAAAATTATAAAGGCAGGAAACATTAAAATCCTTTTACAAAAGTTTTATTAAGATTCACATAAACTCGGGAGGCTATACAATGTCGTCGCTGGAAACTATGAAAGACTATCATTTAATTATATGTTATTATCATACTACAACCCGACCCACGAAAAACGCTCAGTCCCCTTATTCTTCAATAAACGTCTGCAAAGAAAATGGAGACTATGCTTAAAATAAAATTACTCTAATATAAAAAAAAAATTGCATTTGAATAGATTTAAAATATGCATTGAAACAATACCAAATCAAACAATTATTTTTTTGAAGCTGTTTACGAAAAACCGAAAGTAAGTATTTAAATTCATTATGGAATTCTACATTTGTTTGTGAATAATAAATAAATAAAAAGGAAAACTGCAAGCATAAATAATTTTTTTAAAATATTTTGTAAAAGAATTACTATTTTATTTTTGTTTTCATGAAACAGAGATTTATTGCTGAAATCAGTTTCAAATATTCCACATTTACAAAAGGAATTCAAGCGAAAAAAAAATACATTTTTTTTCAGCTTTATAAGCTAAAAATTTCTGAAAATATAATAATGTATCCATATAAAATGCAGCACAAATTCTTTAACACGCCATTTTTATTATTACTTAAAATAAATAATTTTACAATGCAAGAATATATCATTTTATTTCGCGACAAAAACTAAAAAGGTGTCTCGTTTGGAAACAAATTAAGAAAAATTTTCTGCATAGATGAAATATTTTTAATTCACAAAATGTTAGATGTAGCAAAAATAAGTGCAATTGTATTGTAATATTTTATTAGATTTAAATACGTCTATTATATTTTTCTTTTTAAACGCTGATAACAAAATTATTTCTGAAATAGTTAAGCAATACTGCGACATTTGCACATTTTGAAAAATATTTATTTTTGATATATGACATTTATGTCTTAAAATAACTGAAAATAATCTGTTAATAGAGTAAATGTGATTAATTGTAGTCAATGTGTTTGAATTTTATATCTGTTAGTAAAGTATTATTTATACACAATAGTGTTTAATTATTAAAATATACGGATTTATACTCCCATTTAAAGTAACTAATAGGAATATATCATTTTATTGTATTTTATTATCTCAGATGTATAGATAATATAATGTAAAAATAACATAATTTTAAGTAATGATATTCGAATAGAAATGCGATTCAAAGCTGAAACAAAATAGTGTGCGTTTTTTTTAAATTTAAATTTTAATTCTAAAAAGGTTCTTTAAATTTTTCTATAATAAGAAAGGAATTTTTATTAATTAAGAATGTAATTTGTATCACTAACAGCATAAACTAACCCTTCAATATAATAAATCAGATTCTGTAGTCTGCTCGGATGAAACGTGAGTCGTAACTTGTTTAATAGCTAAAATCTAAAAAACGCCATGAGTTATTTATAATTTTCAGTGAAATGTATATTATTTGACAACACATATATATTTATTTGGATGACATTTTCTATTATAAATATCACTTTTTCCTTTAAGTTTTAGAGAAAATCTCTTTACCAAACCGTATAAAGGAAGGAAATACTTTAGAAGCCTGCTTTTCACATGATATACATAATACATGATAAATGTAGGCATTCATAAAATTCTTTTTTAGAGCAATAGTTACATTACCTTTTTTTTCGTTTCAGACCATTTTAAGATATTTTTTTTAAAACAACATTCATGAGTTTGTTTTCCAAACACAAATTAGCAAGTGCTTTTCCACCCCCTTCCCCCTGTAATATTTCTAAATAATAGTGTATCATATTCTGAAACAAATAATGGAAATTATTCTGCTTAAACGAGATGTTTTACATTCACAAAATGTTGCATAAGAAATTTATTTTTATTACATCTTTTTCATTAGATTGCATACATTACTTTAAAGTGTTAGCAGTGCATAATTACTCTCCGATTTGTACTGCTGACAATGCTGTAATATGTGCATGCTTGGAAAAAAATGTTTTTAATGCACGACTTTATTTATACCTTAAATTAGCTTTTAAGTAACTGAAAATTGTCTCTCTATAATGCGATGTGGGTGTTTGAATTATACATTTGTAATTACGCCTTTTTTAACCAACAGACTACTTATTTATTTAAAAAATGTCACGTTTTGCATAATCTTCTTTAAAGTACTAATGAAATGATATATGTTAGGAGTACATTATTGTATCGGAAATGCTTTATCTATAAATAAAAGTATGTGAAAATGTTTTTAAATAACGATGTATGCATAGAAATGGGCTGCAAAGTTTACATAACATATTCTGCTTGAAATTTACTAATTTTAAACTGAATTTGGCTTTTTGAATTATCGCAAAATACAAAAAAGATTTAAAAAAAAAATAAGAGTATAATATTCTTATCATGAATAATATGAACTAACGCTTCAATTTAATAAAGCTGATTCATTAGCCTGGATATATTAAATGCGAGTCATAACTCTTTTGTAAGGTTAATATATAAAAGAAACCATTATTTATATTAACACTTTTAAATGAAATTTATTTCATCTCTCTTACTATACACAATGTTTCTTTTACGTGAATCACTCATTTTATTATAAAAGTCTTCTTTTCTTCGAAGATTGAGACAAAATTATACTATCACATTGCAAAAACAATGAATCCATTTCAGAATCCAGGTTTTGAATTTATGAATCGATATATTATATTCAAATTATATATTCGAATGGATAAAAAAACCATCAAAATTCACTTGATTTTTTTCCCCATTGACTATAATGTAATAAAAGATTTTAACTGCCCTTTTAATAAAATATTCTAACTGTAATTAAACTACAATTCTTCCAATTTTTAAAAAAATTGAAATGACGGACTGAGGGACAGAGGACAGATAGACAGGTAACGGACGGACAGAACGACAACTATAGGTGCTACGTATTTTCATAATTACGAGCGCACCTAAAAACAGCAACTTTTTTCATTCCTTAATCATTTGCTAAGATGAAGAAAATTAAATTTTTTCAAGTACCATTTGCAAAATAAATGAAATTCCTTGAAATTTGTAGGTGATGAGTTTCAGTATATTTTATTGAAACATTTATGGTACAAGGGTGGCTCCTACCGTTGTGCTGGTCAAGCATTTTTGGAAAACACACTGAATAAGAGCTGATGCTCATAACTTCATTCAAAGTGTTAATGCGCATGTTTTTCATGGTGATAAAAAAATGTAGCCTCGAGCGGACTTTTTGGATTTCAGCGACGTGTTAATGACTGTGTGAAATACTAAATTCATCTGCTGTCTTTTTCTTCCATAAACGTATTTTGTTTTTAGTGACATTCCTTTTAGACCGGGAAGCCGCAGCATAGACAATCAACTCATTGAGTTCACGGAAAAAATCTAGAATTAGTTAAATCTCGATTCATATATTAAATCGCAATCGGTCTGCCAAGTCATATCTTGGTGGAAAATACCTAAAAACCTCATTTTATGAGGTTTAAACCTTATTTCATGAGGTTTAAACCTCATGAGTCAACACTCATGTGAGTCAGGTTGACTCACAGGTTCAACATTATAGTTTTCTGCTTCCAATCCTCTATGTTTTCATAATTTTGGGAGCTGGAAAGCACGATGGTAAACCTACAAGTCAACCTCTAAAATCGGGTTTTCGGGTATTTTCCAACAAATTATGACTTGGCAGACCCATGACGTTTTAATATGCGAATAAAGGTATCTTTAATACTAGATAGTCACCTATGAACACGATGAGGTGATTATTTGTTCTGCCGTGTCCCGGTCTATTTATTGAACTATTTCAAAATACGTGCACACTATATTTTACTAAAATATTACTAATGTTTTCTGAAACAAATATTAAAGAAATACTGAAAATTATTCTGTTTAAAAGAAATATGTCAAATTCAAAAAATATTTGAAGTAGCGAAATTATGTTATTGTTTATCTTTATAGGGGAGTTCTGATCGGGTATATTCTATTTTAATTTTTATAAAATAGTCACTGTTTTTAATTATTTTTAGATATCTTTTAACGATGTTGGTTGAGTTACATGTTTCGAAAAATATTTTATATTAAATTTATTAAAATTGTGTATAAAAATAATTTCAACATAAAATAAAATCGTACATTTGACTGACATGTAGGCGTTCATATTTTAGTTTATCGGAGTTCACATTGTGTTAGCAAAGTATTTTTTTATAAATCAAGTGTGTTTTATATATATTTATTTAAAATAATAGTATATTTAAACAATTTTATCGAAAATTAATGTTTCAGACGCCAGTCATCTATATATAAAATCAAATTAATATTGTTTGAAATAGCGGTATGTATATAAAATTAATGTATAGTATAATTAAAATTTTCGGTTTTTGATTTTATAAGAACTGAATTTTAGATTTATCACTCAAGTTTTTCTAAGATAGGAAAAAACAATCGCTTAAGAAAAGTGTAATTTGTAAAAATAAAGTACATAAACACAACGTTCAGTGTTATCAATCTAAATATTTTAATATGACCAATGTTATTAGTATTTTATCTAATTTCTTATATATATATGTCTGGTTTTTTACTGCATTATTTATAAATAAATGAAAAGTATGCAGAACCAAAGAACATGTAACTTGATAGGATTTCTTTTTAAGCATTTCATTGTATTACAACCGTATATTTCCGTGTATAAGATGTGTACACTATATGGTCAAAGGTAACCACTTGAAATTTTAAAGATTCTTGTACATATATGTTTACTTTTATTACTTACATTTTCTGGTTGGAAACGAAATGGTGTTAACTTCATATTATAAAAACGTGATTGCGATATCTATAAATATCTATATTTATTTAATTTTCTCACTTCTAATCTGTGTTTTTTAATAGAGTTCACTCTTGACTAGTTCTTTTTTTAAAATCTGTTTTTAATTTCAGAATAAATCTTCTACTGTATTCTACATTTCATCTTTGTAACGCATTAAAGAAACATCTAAATTATAATTTTGGACGTAATGCATTATCGCAACAATTTTTTTAAACTTCTAATATATACATTATCCATAATCATTATTATATTTATATACTTACTGACGAATTCTTCCTACAACAAAATAAAAATCATTAAATGGAAAGTTGAAAAATAAATACAGTTATTATAATTAGGAAACTGATAAATAAGGAAATACACTCCGTAACATAATAACACAGTTCGAGCCAGCTGAAACATTCAGCAATTTGACACATAATTCAGGTCTTAAAGTTGTCAGATAATTACCTATAATAAGTCTTTTTAACGCGCTGTACCATCCAAATTATTAAGTACCTAACATTGTATTATATTTAAGCCCATCGAATGAAGCTTAGTCGGATACTCTGCGATTATGTCGTCGTTCTCGATAGCGATAAATTATTTTACGTTCACTAGTAAAAGAAAATGATGGGGGAAATTCTGAAAAGTTGTATTCAGTCCAGTTTTCTTTTTGTTTCTATAGAAAATAGATTTATTTTTATCCCGGAACATTAGATGTTTTTAGATGACATTTTAATATAAAAAATGGTACTTCACATTATTATACTGATTTTACTTTTAGCTTTCTGTCAAAATGTTCTGTCTGCCTTTCGGGTCTGATGTACTATAATTATTGCATGTATATTAATGGAAAATTGTTTTGTTTTTAGAAATACTTTTGCTACTATCTACATGTAGTAATGTTAGTATATGACATTGTATTTACTGTATGATTCTATTTATGTTTAGACATTTAGTAATAATAATAATTATTATTTTTTCCTTTATTCTCTTTGATTCGTTTAGGATAATTTTATTTTAAACATATATTTATCCCTTAAAATTTAAAATAAAATTACTTTGATGAAATAAACATGTATAATAAAGCGCAAAATGTAATGGAAAGTTTCAACATAAGTTAATTCTTGTTATAATAGAATATTTTCTAAACATTTGTATAAATTCTTTCTTAGCCTACTGACATATGAATATTATTTGAATAGTACGCAATGCAACAACATTCATCATCTTTTAGGCAATGAAATTTTCGTTAAACTCTAATTAATCTGTTTGGACAGCTAGTGTTAATGTTATTAACGTAAAAGTAATTTTTTTCTAAAAAGTAAAAAAGAAATGGCCCCGAAAATTTTAGAGAAAAAGTTATTTTACTAAAATTAGCAGTTTAATTTTATAAAGCATCTCTCTCATATTTCTGTTTATTGAAATTAACATATTTTGTTTATGTGTTCTAAATGACATTTTTCAGAACTGAATTTTGATAATAAATTTTAATGATGATAATAGGCCTCGGATAAGACTATTATTATAGAGATTATAGATTATAGAATTACTAATATTATAGAACTTATAGAGATTAAATCAAATATTTTAACATAACTGTTTCTTTACAAATTTTTTATTTTATATTCATCTTGATCTTGAATTTAAAAAAAACACGTTTCTTAGTGAGTTTTTTTTATAGCAATTGATGTTGAATTATGCCATACCAATAATTTCAGAAAATTAATGGTGGTGCAAAAAGCAATTCTTCGATGCATGCTTTCCTAATAGGAAAGGTAAAAAAATATTCGAACGATGAGGGTTTAACCTCTTGAGTAGGTTGTCACCAAAACCGACTTGATTTTCAATGGTTTTTACCATACGCACGTGGTATTTGTACTTAGTCAAGGGGTTAAGAATTTTATAAACAAATAGAATTTATTTTTGAAACCTAATACATTGTACTAAAATTTGAGGCTTGTATGTTTTATTAGAATAAAGCAACAGTATAACCTATATATTTTTCAGAAATATGAAAAGTGTGTAAAATTTAGCGCAAAGAAATGACATTTAAAAAAAATCTTACGTTAAGATAAAAACAAAGCTGTAAGTAAATAAAAATTATATAACACAAACATATAATGGAGTATAATAATGATCTAGATAATTCAAAATTTATTTCTTCACACTGAAAAAAAATGTGTACTCTTTAATGCAATATGCGGTACGTTGTGTATCCACTTTTGACTATTTCATTATTCAAAGTCAGTTTTTAATTTGAGAATAAATCAACCATTTTATTCTACATTTTATCTTTCTCTGTAAAAAAAACTGTTAAATTTATGGCGCATTAATGTTGCCAGCAGTTCTTGCCGTAAAAATTGCACTAAAACTATACGTAACAAATAAATATTTACATCTAATTTTACTGCAATTTTTACAGCAAAAATTGCTGGCAACATTGCTGCCTGCAGATTTTGCCGTAAATGTAACGGAGTATTTTTTTTATACTCTTTTAGCACGTTAAAGAAACATCTAGATCGAACATTGGAAATGTTGCATTATTGCAACAAATTTTGTAAACTAAAAATATATACATATAATCATAACAATTTTTATCTCAATATACTTATTCATGAATTTTGACTACCACAAAATTAAAAATATTATGAAATGAAAAGTTGGCAATTAAAGATATTTGTTAAAATTAGGAAAATTATAAATAAATAAATAAATACTCTCTGTAAAATAATAACACATTTCGGGCCATCTGAAACATTCAGCAATTTCGACATAATTTAGTTCTTAAAGTTCTCAGATACCTACCTATAATAATTTTTTAAAGCGCTCTACCATCGGAATTATTGAGTACCTAACATTGTATTATATTTAAGCCCATCGAATGAAGCTCTATCGGATACTCTGCGATTATGTTGTCGTTCTTGATAGTGATAAAAGTTATTTTAATTTCAGTAGTAAAAGAAAATGGCGAGAGAAATTGTGAAAAGTTTAGAAATTTTTAGGATTTTTTTATAGTGAACATTGCGATTGTGACATAAGTGTCAAGATGTTCTTTTCTTTCACTTTACTATAAGCATTTTAAGTATAAAAATGCGGTAATTAGTAAAATACAGCTCAAAAATTCTCTGAGATCCTCGTAATTTCAGAACGCATGGTAGCTATACGATTTAGTGATTAGTTATCTAGAGATATTAAATATTCTTTAAACTTTTTTTATAAGACTTTTTTTTAAGAAAACATTGTAATTATTTATTACATAAATTTTCTGATTTTTAATATTAAAACTCAATATCATTTTAACCTTTTCAGTTTTAAATTGATTCACTTAAAATGGATTTTATTTTCAAAGGAATCGTCCAATGTACTTTTTTTTCAAAATTTGCAGGTAATGTATGATCTATGGAACTATATGAGAAAAACTAAAGAAATTAAGGAATCAGAGAAAAAAAGTCGCCAGAAGTTTTAAGCAATATGCTGGATGGTACATTATTACGAAATTATACATTAGCTAATATGTTTATTACAATGTTTCCAACATTTTATGTGTACAACAATATACACAGAATAAGCAAATAATATGACGAAAAAATTGAAATTTTATTTGAAGAATCTACTTATTATGACAATATTTTGAAATTACTTAATTAAAAGAACGCCGAAGTTTAAAAAAGTATTTTGAAATTATTTAATATACAAATATATGCAAAAATAACAATAATTTTAATTACATTTTAGTACTAAAATTTTAAACATACATATTAACGCCGATAAAGAAAGAAAAAAAAACACTATATATAGATAATTTTATAAAACATACCGTAATTTCTCCCGTATACGCCGTGGCTTAGTAAAGTCTTTTTTCAAACCAGAAAATTTATTGAAAAAAAAAGTCAAATGCGTGTTATTACAAACAAATAACATTTTTATAGAAAGTAATTCCGGTAGGAAATCGAGTTATTCAAGGTGCGACATTTACGCGCGAAATTACGATAGCTAAAGTCCTTCAAAGAGTAAGGTCTTCGATCACATAATACAGCTTCAAAAACTGCCAGATAATTGCAGGTAATAAATATTTTTAACACGTTAAGCGTCCAAATGATTAATTACCTAACGTTCAAATAATTTTAGGTCTGGCGAATGAAGTTACGCATACAAACTGCGATTATATCATTGATCTAAATAGAAATAAATTATTTTATTTTCATTAACTTTAGGAAATGAATTGGAAATTCTAAAAAAGCAGAGTTCTTATTTAAAAATTCAATATTTTATTGTCACTTTAAAGAAGTGTTATTAGTTTTTTAAATGGATTTATTTTTTACTTTTATAATCTTAAAACACATAAATTTTAAAGATTTGTGTTTTATGTTTTAGACACAAATTTATGATCTCCGTTACACCTTCCTAAAAAAGATTTTTTTAAAAAAATAATTTAGCAATACTTTTCAGTAGAAATTTTCATATATTTTAATTGTTTATATGAAGATTATATAAAATAAGTAGTTTTTGGTGCAATAATTAAGCATAAATCAATTTTACAGGGTTTATAGATTGACCATACATTTGTATGCAGGTATAGCTACAATTCTATCTGAAGAAGTTAAGCTACAATACCATAAAGTACAGAAAGTAAGCCCCTTCAAAATACAAGCCCACCCCTCGTATATCATCCGATTCTGGAAAAGTTATAAATTACAAATATATCCCTTTATTTTTGGTACTTTATTTGTACTTTACGGTAAGTGTTTTAGTTAAGAGTGAAAAAGTGAACTACTTACTTTACATAAATTTGAGGACATCTTCGGATTTTCCTATCTGAAGTTACTACATGTTAGTTAAAATTTTCTTTTTAAAAATAGATCTTTGATAAGATTAAAAAAATATTTTTACACTTATTTTTTAAAATTAATAAAAACTGATCTTGGAAACTCCATCTCAAATAAGCCACTATTTTGGAAATCAAACAAAGTGCGATAGTTGTATTTTTTGATTTGCTTGATTTTTTTATGTTGAAGTAGATCATATTTAATCAATATCGTGCAATTTTGAAGTCCTGAAAAAATTTCCTCTTTCCTATGCTCCTTTATGTCCATTTAGTAGCAAAAATTAGCAATACAGTTTTTAAGAATTTTAATTGTGTACACGCCATTAAATATAAAAACTTAACTGAAAATTGTAAGTTATATTGCAATTTACTTATGTTATGCTATAATTGATATATTAAAATAAAATGGCAAAAATACTTTTTAATTTACAAGTTTCATTCGCTCTAACGGCAACTTTTTGAAAAACAAAAATGATAATAGAAAAACGAAACATGTAAAATTAAATTTACGTATTGTTATTAATTGTAATTACGTATTGTTCCCATTTTATTTTAATACTTCACTTATACATAACAAAAATAATTTGATATTTTGAAGTGATGTTTCATATTATACATAAATTCAATTACCTTTTACTATTTTTCTCTTTATTAGACCGATGTATAAATTACAAATATTTTTTTCATAAACATAGAAAAAATCGTGTGTGAAGGATTAATAACCTGGAGTACTTTTTGTTTTCCAGTGCGAATCTGTTACAAGATTTTTGTCGTTGCCATTTTCGGAAAAGTTCTAGGTATTCTAGTTTTCCAAGAAAAAATTTAGAAATTTTAAAGTCTTTTTAGGTGCGTTCGTAATTATATAATACGTAGCACCTATAGTGGTCGTTCAGTCCGTCCGTCCGTCTGTCCGTCTGTCCGTCCGTCCATATGTCCGCATATAACAACGCAAAAACTACCCAACCGAATCATTTCAAATTTAAAATACGTAATTATTACATAGTTTTGTCGAATCATTTCAAATTTTATGAAACTCGGATTCATAGATCAATTACAGGGGCAATCAAAAGTATTCCATTACATTTCGGTCAATGGGGAAAAAAGTTTCAAATGCATTTTAATCGTTTGAAATTTAAAATACGCAATTATTACATAATTCTGTCGAGTTATTTCAAATTTTTTGATAATCGTGTGGATAGATCAATTACAGGGGCAATCAAAAGTATTCAATTACATTATGGTCAATGGGGAAAAAGTTTCAAATATATTCTATATGTTTGAAATTTAAAATACATAATTATTACATAATTTTTTCGAGTTACTTCAAATTTGATGAAAATCGGATGCATAGATCAATTACAGGGACAATCAAAAGTATTCCATTACATTACGGTCAATGGGAAAAAATGTTTCAAATGCATTTTCATCGTGTTACACTCATGCGAACTTAATAAAATTTATATGCAACTATAAAGTACATAATATAATATACATCTTACATAATTTGTGGTGCAAAGAACATTTGTTATTGATTTACAAGGCCACACAAAAGTATTCCATTACATAATGGTATAGGGAGAACATTGTTTGACGAGCGTTTTAACTGTAATTCACTATTTACAATTTTATGAGATTGATATATGAAAGTAATATTTTTAAAACTTCGTTATCGTACGAACGCACCTAATTTGCTACGCTTCACGTGCAATTTCCAACTTGTTTAGTATATAGGTTGTTTCCCGGTAAGTTCCTTTACATTTAGAAAAAAAATAATGCGGTAATATTAATAAGATAGCACTAAAAATATTCAAATAAAAAATTAACATGTTTTGTTAATGAAATCCATCTAGCGGTCAATTTCGGTAAAAATTACTTAAAAAGTGATAAGGAAAATGACACTTTATATGATAACGTTTCTATTCCTTTTTCATTCATGTTAGTTACCACAGTAAATTCTACCAAAATTAAAGACATAACTCTAAAATTAGGTAATTTTCTTCTAAATTTTGTTTTGAATAAGTTTAATTGGCAAACAATGTCAAATATGTGTTTTAAATAATTTTGTTTGCGTGTTATATTTCTAAAATTACTGAAAATATTTCTAAATGCAACGTTAGTTACCATGGAATGATTCATATCAATGCGTTTCTTAAACTTTAGGATCGCACTACATGTTCCAATATAAGATAAATGGAACATTTGTATGATAAGTAACATTATTTTTTCTATAAAGGAAATAATAAGTAATGTAAGATATACATGCAGAAACTGCAACACAAACTATAACACAGCTCAAGTGAATTATATCTTTAAGCATTTTGTCACATAATTCAGTTCCAAAAGTCGACAGATAATTTCAGTAAATAAATCATTTTACCCGTTACAGAATCCAAATGATTAAGTATCTTACGTTGCGTTATGTGTAAAACTCGTGAATAAAAGTCGTTGAAATATTCTTTCATTATATCGTCACTCTCGATCGAAACATATGCGTTTACTTTCTTCACTATAAGGAAATGAAGCGAAAATTTCAAATCGCTGGCATTCGTTTTCTAAATTTCTTATTTTTAATGCTACGAAGAAATGATTTGTTATTATCTTCAGACATTAGATGATTTTTTCGGATATTCTTGAGAAAAAAAATATCCATTAAGACAATTCTACAACAGTTGAAATTTTCACAGGTATAGTTTTAAATATATAAACTAATTCAAACAATTCGCGGCAATCTTTTACGATAGAATTTTAATACAAAGTTTCATCAATAAATACCGTATTCCTGAAACATTAATGTCATGAATAACAAAAAAATTTATATTCTTTTTTACCGGTGAAAGTTTTTCTTCTTTATAAATTGCACTTTAGTAGTTTCATATTTGACAAGATTCATATTTGGAAACCATGACCTAATATTATTTACTATATATATATATGTATGTATAGTGTATTTTTCAAATTGATCAAATTTTTTAAATAGTTGAAAGACTTTTTCATGAATTGTAATAATATGTTTCATGAAGTAATAGATCGCGCGCCATAATCTAAAACAAGAATTTTTTCTTTAACAAATAAGCATTATTGTCAGTATAAAGGAAATAACAAGTAATGTAATACATGCAGAAGCTTAATCATACAACTCAAGTCAGTTATAACATTAAACATCTTGTCACATAATTTAGGTACAGAAATTGACAGATAATTGCAGTAAATAAATCTTTTTACACATTACAGATTCCAAATGATTAAGTACCTTACGCTTCGGTATGTGTAAGACACGTGAATAAATGTCCTTGTGATACTATGTGATTATATCGTCACTCTAGATCGAAACAAATGCTTTTACTTACTTCACTATCTGGAAATGAAGTGAAAATTCCGAATCGCTGGTATTCGTTTTCTAGATTTCTTATCTTTAATGCTTCTAAAAAGTGATTTATTATTATCTTCAGGCATTAGATGATGTTTTCGGATACTTTCGATAAAAACGTAATATATATAATAAGACAATTGTACAACAATTGAAATTTGTAGAGCCATATTTTGAGAATATTATGTAATTTAGTCTGTGGGCGTTAATGAAAACAATGGTTTTATATTTAAGTGGGATTAAAAAAAATTCCATACCTATTTTATAAAAATTAATTTTATAAATTGATAGATAATGCAAGAAGTACATGATAAAAAAAGAAAGAAAGATGATAAAAAATAACTGCAATTATTCAAATGTAAAGTTAATGAAATGTGTATACTTACTAAAGTGTTATCGATACTCTGCACAAAGAGATATAAATCTGCAAAACTAAACCCTAATTTAGACTATGGGCGGTGAAGAAAATAATGGTTTTATTTTTAACTGGGATAAACAGATTTTTTCATACCAATTTTAATTATAAAAATACTATAATATATAATTTAAAAAAAAATTTTAAATTGACAGATAATGCACGATGTAACTGTGAAAAAAAAACTAAATGTGCATATATATATTTTAAACAGATCAAATTTGTTAAATAGATTCAAGTTTTTCCATGGATTGTAGTAATACATTTCTTGAACTATTTGATTATACGACATATTTTAGTACAAGATAAAGAAAACGCATATTTCAAAAAATAGCACCATTCTCAAAATAAAGTAAATAATAAGTAATGTAATCATACAGGAAACTAAATAAAAAAGCTTATGTTAATGATATCATTAAGCATATTGTCACATAAGTCAGCTCCAAAAGTCGACAGATAATTGCAGTAAATAAATCATTTTACCCGTTACAGCATCCGAATGAGTAAGTACCTTAAGTTGCGTTATGTGTAAGAGTCGTGAATAAAAGTCGTCGAGATACTCTGTGATTATAGCGTCTCTCTAGATCGAAACAAATGCTTTAACTTTCTTCACTTATAACGAAATGAAGCGGAAATTCCGAATTGCTTTAAGCTAGCATTCGTTCTCCAAATTGCTTATTTTTAATGCTACTAAAAAGTGATTTATTGTTATCTCTAGACATATATAATGTGTTATTTTCGAATAATCTTGACAAAAAAAGACAAATTATTCAGCAATTGAAATTTTCATAACCATGTTTTACAAATATAAATTAATTAACCGATTCGCTTTAATATATACACATATCTATACATATACCGGGTGTCCCAAAAATGACTAATGAATTTTAAAATTCAATAACTTGCAAACGGTGACAGCTATTTAAAAAAAAATTGCAGGAGGGTTACGTATAATGTCAGGAGTTTTTTACCGCAATTTTTTTATTTTAGTTCGCATCTCAAACAATAGGTGGCGCTGACGGCGATTGAAGGCCAGGTCGACGCTTCACTGAGCACTGATCACCTGGGCTTCAGTCGCCGTGCTGCTAACCCCAAATTCGTATTATTTTACTTTTCATGGCTGATGTGAAGATGAAACCATGCACTTGATTTGTAGTTCTATAGTGTTTGGGTTCTGGAGAGTTTACTACGGTTCGGAAGTTCCAAATATAACTTTTAATTAATTTTTTCACATTTTTTGTTAATATTGTCTTACAATTATTATATATATATACAATATTATATATATATACATATACATATATATATGTATCTATATGTTTAACTGGATTAAAAAAAATCCAATGCGCATTTAAACGGAGTTAAATGAATAAAGTTACAGATAATACACGATATCCGAAATTTCTGTTCTGTAGCATGAATAATTAAAGAATATATGAGTATGGGTTCATGTTGGATTTAAAAAAAATTATACTTACAAAAACTGAAAGAATCGACGTTAAAATTCTGGGAATATTATAATTTTGCTTAGAAATGTTTATAGTAACGTAATAACTACTAAAAAATAACTTTTTAAAAAGTGGAATAGAATTGTAACTGATCTATCAATAAGTGTTTTTTTTTTTCAAATTAAATATAAAATATTGGAAAAAATACAAATGAAAAACGATTTCCATGAAATTTCAATCAGAAAGAAAATAAATAAATTTTAAAAAATCGAAATCATATTTTGATGTAACACTAACAATAAATGCACAAAAATTTTGATATACAAAATTAATGGTAAAGCTAAGTTGGATCTTCAAATACTTCCTAGATTTTCTGTACTCCCAAAATTTACAGATAATTTGTACACAATGTTTTGGTAGTCATATTTTTTTATTTGTTTTGGGAGTCATATTTTTTTATTTGTTTTACATTTTTAATTAAATATTAAAGAAATAATAACCTTTTTCATGCGCATATCAATTAAAAGTAATTTTTTATGTTCTTCCTAATATAAACGTATATTAGGAAACACATTACAAATTATTAATACACACATTCGTAAAAATATACTGAAAGTGTATTTACAAATATACATCATGGTCATCACATTAAGGGAAATATGTAATATGTAATGAAATAGACACACAAACTTAATAATACATATTAACTTGGTGATATCATTAAGCATTATGTCACGCAATTTCGATCGAAAAATTATCAGATAATTGCTGGCAATAAATCTTTTTAACTCGTTGCATGATAAATTATTAAGTACCTTTCATTGAGTTATTCTTAAACCTTCCGTATGAATTATACTATAATACTCTATGATAATCAAGATACAATGAATCAGAAATGCTAGAATAAGTACTATGACGATATTATGAATATATATTATATACTATTTATAAAAAATATTTATAACTCAAATGATACAAAGAAATGAATGATTAAAGAGCTTGTATTATTTTTCAATATTACTTATCTTGCCTATTGAAATAAGATTTATTATTATTTAGATTACTAAGCATTTCTTTTACATATATTTTTAAAATAATAGATTCATTTATTGAATAATATACAAGGCTGCATCCCTGTCACTGACCAACAGTTTATTTCTATGTCGTTACACTTTTTAAAAAAATCTATGAAGTTACAAAATTTGTTCAGGGAAATAAGGATTTCTAGAGCTTTTATATATAACAGCAATGACAAATATTCATATAATTGAAGCAACATCCGGTCAATTAAATTACTAAATTGGAATTATTTGTAAAAAGCTAAACAGAATTCCACTTTGTATATTACATCGCATTTCTACATCCATATTTCTGATAAAAAATCATTGTTTCGTTAAAATATTAATCGCACAATATAATACTGCTAGATTTTTTAAATACATAAATATAATTAAATTATCAATTAACTGAATTCTTAAAATAGCAATTTCAAAATACTAAATTCAAATTATATTTAAACAGCATGTAAAGAAAGATTCTTGAAAGAATATACAAGATCTCGTTAAGTAAAATACAGCAGTTTTTTCAAAATATTTAACATCATGCAGTTTTTTTAAATGAGATAGATTTTTTTAATAAATACACATTAATTTAATTATTTACTATATACACAGTATACTACATACACAGTACCAGAAAAAGAAAAAAAAAAGATATTTAAGCCACAATCTCACTGTTCGAATGTTTCATTTTATTTTTTCCAGTTCTGTGTAGTAGAGGAAAGTGAGAGCTTCTATCACGCTTCGGTTACGTGAAGTGCTGGCCTTTGCAGCTTAACATGGTTTTGTGTTCGAACTTAATTTTTTAGTCCTGGTAGTGGCTTGAAAAGAAAGATTTTTTAAATTATTTTCTGTACAACTTGAAACGATTTGTTGCTTATAATCGACATAAAAAGCTTACATTTTTTGAAAATTCTCGTGATTAGATTACAACATAATATTCCTATAAGTCGTAATGTTTTAGATACAAGCATAAATGAAACTATCTCCTAAAAAAGCACTTTTGCAACAAAAAAAAGCTTTTGAATATATTAGTTTAATATTTGTTGTGATCTCAAAAAACATACTATTTGAGAATAATTGGAGAAAAGAAGCATTTATGAAGTATAATTATCTATGAAGCAATTTTTATTTTGTATTAATGGAAATGAATTTAAAAATTTCAAGTTGCTAAAATAATATCAGCATGCAAATTAACTGGATTAATATTACAGGATGTTCCCAAATCTAATTTTTAGTATTATTAATTATTGTAATAATAATTATATGTAAATAATTATTAATGCAATTTATTAATTATACGTAAATAATTTCATATTGATTTAATTTAAAATCATTCAATTTAACAAACTTTAGAAGGAATATAGAATTGATTTAATCCTAAACAACGATTTTAACAAATTTTAGCACCATTATTACTTTTTTAAATCGTAGCTAGAAATATCAAACTTATTAAACAACTACAAAATTAATTTTCTGAGCAATATTGGTAATTGCTTTAGATTACCTCATGACTTAGAATGGGTAAATGTTTGACAATTTATGGTGTTAATTAGATGAAGACAAATAAGTTTGCTTTGAGTTCTGAAAGAATGACTACTAATTAGTTTAGTTGATGATCAAAGTACAAATTAATTGATTTTATAGAGGATAATTATTTTTCCGCATCTTCTTTTCACGTGAAACAGAACTTGATATTTGTGGATAGGTTAAAGAATTTGCGACTTTGATTAAGAGTAACTCCATTATTTTCTTTTGTAAAATAATATGTATAATTTTAACTCTGGTATTTTGAATGATATACGAAAATCGCTTTTGTAAAGAAATTTTAAATGGATATAAAAATAAAATAGTTTTTTTTAAAGAAGACATCTCTTTTATAAGCATTTAATGTTTATTCTGAAAATTACATTAAAATTCTTTACTACACTGAGTGATTCTCCCTACAATATTTATTGCAGGGAAATATTTCCCCAAATATTTCCCTGCAATACATTAATTTTGTAAAAACGGTGAGCTTGTGAATTTTTTTAAAAATATAATGCCATTTTGTTGTTTTTTTTAAGGTATTCCGAAAGAAAAAAAAGACAAACTTATTTAATAAATAATTTTAGGCTTCATTAGCTTATAATAATAATTCCCTCTCTATCAAACTACTAAGATGACATCGATCTTTGAAACTACTTTTGTCCAAATTAAGTGCTATTCAATTCCATGTATTATCACATGCATTTATCATACATGTAAAAAATGTAAAACATAAAGAAAGAAAAATAAAGATTTTTAAAAAATATTTTAAGCGATATGAAGAACGTATTAAAATTTCCCATACGTATCCGATATCAGTTAAAATCCCAGATAACTTTTTCATGTAAGTTTGTTTTATATAAGAAAATAAACTATCCTACATATATTAGAAAATATTTTATCATAAAATAAGCTTCACTGTAAAAAAAAAGATTAAAATTTACGGCGCAGCAATGTTGGCAGCACTTTTTGCCGTAAAAATTGCTGTAAAATTAGATATAATAAAAAAATTTAATACTACTCTGTTTTCCCGTCGACCAAAATACTATCGTCAAAATTAAGATTAAATGCCAATAATGGATGATCGTGAATGACAATTCAATGGCATTAAATACTATACACTTGTTTAAAAACATCATTAAGTGATATTTATTTCGACTTTTTATTTGTATTTTTATTAATATTCTACTAATTATTTATTTTTTTTTTGTTATTTAAAATAAAAATTACGTCAATATGTATAATTTGGCTATTAGTTTGGCGATTTGCATAATTTGGCGAAATTGGTAGACAGGATAACAGAGTAGTACCAAAAATTTACATGTAAATTTACAGTAATTTGTCTGCTGGCAACATTGCAGCCAACAGTTTTTTGCCGTAAATTTATTATTAAACTTGTTGGATTTGTGTGGACTCTTTACGTGTTGGATTCTATAATTATTCTTCTGAAATACGAACGGTTCCATCTGCGTGCTACTAAATACTCATACTGTATATTGATATATTTTTTACTGGTTTGTTTTGATTTTATTTCTACTCTAATGGTTCAAAACACTGTTTTCAAAAAAAGTTAAGGTTGTTTTCTGAATTTTGCGAGAATTTTACACCTGATTTGATTGCCCTTAAACTCTGCGAAGTTGATACGCTGATCTTTCTATGATTTCGCCAGGCCTAATTTCTAGAAAAATCCCGAAACTACATTACGGTCAAGTATTTTCGTTATTATTAAGAAAGATTCAATGTGGTCAGACTGAAATGCATGCCATGACTAAAAAAGGGTGGCCCAAAATCACTGCTTATTTAACGAGAAACGAGAGATTGCATATGGGTGAAATTCAGACATTTCAGCTGTCTTAAATGCAGGAGCTAATACGTATATGAAAAAAAAAGCACTTTTAAGTATCTCCATTTACAATCCATTCGTTTTAGACACTTAAGTGTCTAACTTTCAGACTCTAGAAACCAAAACCCCTGTAGCCAAACAATATTGGACCAATATTGGGTACATCTTGGAGCAATATTGGCACATTGGTGCAATATTGGCATGAAATATTGCACCAATATTGGGGTGGTTACATTTTCCCCTTATTTAGCCAATATTTGCAGCCAATATTATGCCAATATTGGTTTTCATTGGAAATATTGCCAATAAAACGCCAATATTATGCCAATATTGGGATTTCATTGGAAATATTTCCCATTTAATGCCAACATTTGTACAATATTGGCGTAATATTGGCCTATAATATAAACCCCAATATTGGCATAATATTGGCTGCAAATATTAGATAAATAAAGGCAAAATGTAAACATCCCAATATTGATGTTTTATTGGCAATATTTCCAATTAATGAAATATGGGCGCAACGTTGGACCAATATTGGTTTGTACTAGGGTTGAGTTCAAACTATTCGAACTGGTGCAGAGAAACGTGGATGTTTGGCGACGGGTTTGGTGACGTTCATTAGTGTTTTTAATAATTATTTCAATTATGTACAACAAAACGATCAAAATTTAAGGTCTAAATGCATTCGGAACTATCTTCTTGTATCCTCGTCAATCTTTCAAGTCCTCTTTTGTGCTGATATATTTCCCTAATCATTCACAATAACAAGCACGCGCGCGCACACACATTGAAATTTCTTTTAATAATATAGATTTATTTATTTGTTGTTATTTTTATTTGATTTCTATCCTGTACCCAAACACGTGTTTCATTGTAAGCGAAAGAATACAAAACGATAACATATGTTTTATTAATTATTAAAATAATTTTTAATTAGCCATATGTAACTGGAAATATGGATTCATACAAAAGTTGGATAGTGTATTAATATTAACCCTTTCCTGCACGGACAAATTTTGTTGGTAAAATGAGTAATTATCGACTGACACCGCAATTTATCCAACGACGTTTTTAGAGATTAAGAAATCCTTAATTTAAAATTTCATTACAAAAGCAAAATTATATAAAATATTATTGATGCCGTTTGTAAGTTTTTTTATTAATATTAGGTGTGTACAGACTGGGCCTTGTGTGCTGGAAAGGGTTAACGCAATAAAATAATATCACTTAGAATCAAGAAAGATTTAACATGTTATAAATTTTACCGGGTGTCCCAAAAATGACTGATGGATTTTAAAATTCAATAACTTGTAAACGGAGACAGCAATTTAATAAATTTTTGGAGGAGGGTTATGCATAATATCAGGAGTTTTTTACCGTAATTTTTTATTTTAGTTCGCATCTCAAACAATAGGTGGCGCTGAAGGCGATTAAAGGCCAGGTGATCTGTGCTGAGTGAAACGTCGACCTGGCCTTCAATCGCCGTCAGCGCCACCTATTGTTTGAGATGCAAACTAAAATAAAAAAATTACGGTAAAAAAACTCCTGACATTATACATACCCCCCCCCCTGCAAAAAATTTTTAAATAGCTGTCACCGTTTGCAAGTTATTGAATTTTAAAATCCATCAGTCATTTTTGGGACACCTGGTATTTGTTATTATTTGTATTTGATTCTTTGCTGTGCTCAAAGAAATGCGTCTGCCGGTTTTAGTACAAGTAAGAACACTCAAAACGGTAACATCTGTATTATTAATTGTTAAATTAAGCATTATAGTACCAAGTATGAATTTACTCAATTGGTGAACAATTTATTGCTAATAATGCAGTAACATTTATTTATGCAGAACCAAGAAGGATTACGTACACGTAATGCCACATAATAAAATGTATAAATGAGACAAATTCTTTCCAGTAAATGATTTATACATATATATAGATACGTGTTATCGAAAATGATGACAAAAGAACTTGATATGCTGTAAATCCTTATTCCTGCATTTAACCCTACGTTAATACTTCGTTAAAGGAATTCTGCTACTCGCTAAAAGATTTATCATCGGTAATTTTTTGGCACCTTCAAGACTTGAACCTTAATCCAAGGAACCATATTTCATAGATGTCTGAAATTATAGTATTAAGTTATTTCATTTGTTTATAAACTGAATTATGCTATAAAGTATTCAGAATGACAGCTTTTCTTAATTTTATACCTTTAATTTTTTTGTAGTTTTTGCAGGTAGAATAAAATATACTGTTTTGATACTTTAATGCATAAGTTGAATTATATATGTTAAGTGCAAAAATTTGTCTTAATGCGACTTTTTTAAAGATAATACAGTCTAATTCTTTAATTTTAGTATTTATGTATTACGTTTTTAAATAAAGTATTTAAATAGTGTTAAAAAAATAAATAGCACCTAACAGATGAATAATGCTATTATCAGCTTTCTCACTGACATTTAACCAACGTTAGTAATTTGGCTAATTAAAAATAAAAAAAAACATTCGCCAAATGAAAGAGGTATTAGCCAAATAGATTCGCCGTGTAGCACTAAAAAAATATGTGTAATCCTTTAATGTACTCCCTTTTTTTCAATATGTTCTGAAAAAGTTTCTATAACTGCGACAACAATTGTTATTAATCTACGTTCAACTATCCGCTATAAATATATTAAAAATATGTATATTCTAAATATCTTGCGTAATGAAGAAAAATTTTTTAATACAGATTTGACTCATTTAAATGTTATGAATTCATGTGGTACGGTGCAATTGAATATGATTAGCGACACATACACACGAAAAAAAGTCGAAAAAGAAAAGAAATAAAAAGCAAAAAAATAAGCACTAGCAATTTGGCGAATGTAATCTCTTGTTTACTCGCCAAATGAAGAATTTAGTCGCAATTTGGAGCAATGGCGAGCGACAGCGAGAACGCTGGCTATCATCCATTTGGAATTCGTAGGTAAAATAAAACTGAATCGATTGTATTTTATAGAAAAATAATTATAAAATCAATATATGCATATATATGTTAAATATGCATAAATGTAAAATGTGTTTATAAAAAATCTAAATTGAAATTAATTATCATAGAAAAGTTCTATAAAATACATTCTTCAAATAATGTAGTTTGTAAAATTTACAGTGTTTATCTTTTATTTCTTCACTCAATTGTGGACAAAATATTTTCACATTCAAAATGTGCATCTTTTTAAATATATTCTTTTAAAATGTATATTTTATAAAAAATGCAATAGAGATAGAGAAAAAAATGTCAAATTATATTCATAAAACTACTACAACAAAAAATGTTACATAAATACTGTAGAAAAAAATTTGTTGCAAACTTGATGATGGTGAGCTGTGATTTCACAGAAGGTTAGAATGGGGCTTATTTAATAATAAATGTTATTGTGAAATGAATCGAGTGTAAACTTTTGACAAAATTTTTAAATCAAAATCTCCACAATAAATTAAATCTTAAATTATTAATAATTTGAACATTAAACGTAAATAAATATATACCGGTTGTCCCAAAAATGACTGATGGATTATAAAATTCAATAACTTGCAAACGGTGACAGCTATTTAAAAATTTTTTGCAGGAGGGTTATGTATAATGTCAGGAGTTTTTTAACGTAATTTTTTATTTTAGTTCGAATTTCAAACAATAGGTGGCGCTGACGGCGATTGAAGGCCAGGTCGACGCCTCACTCTGCACGTATCACATGGTCTTCAATTGCCGTCAGCAAGTTTTTTGAGCATTACTCTTCATATATAAATTTTATACCTCATATATAGGACTGGTAAAAAGTATTCTTATACCATTCTCTTTATTAGAGGAAATTGCTGAAAGTGAATTTTCAACTGAAATATATGCATCTCTTAAATGGCATAAATTTAGGGATGCATTATGTTAATAGACACAAATGACTATAGCATATGCAGGGTTAATAAACATGGATAAACTTCCAATTGTAGATTATTACAACTGAAATTCGGTTTTAAAATGCTTTATGCACTTCTGTATGTTGAAATGAGACTTAGTATTTTAAGTTTTAAACGGTGCATATTTGTTATATTATTCTGAAAGTGTTGGAAAGTGTCTCATAATCTATGCTTCATGCATCATTTTTTTCTTTCTTGTTAAAATATAAGTTTGCTTTCTTTTGTAAGAACTAGGAACCTTAACGTCATTATAGCTCAAAAGTATTAAGTACATTTTATTTCTGATTGTTTAAATTGTACGCTGTAAAAAACAAATGTGTAATGTTACTAATTTTTTTCTAAGAAACAGGAACTATTTATTACTAACTAAAACTCATTTCTAGAACTTTTATATAATGACAACAACAAAAATTCATGTAACAAATACCCAATTCTCTGTAAATAAAAAAAAAAATTCTGTAAAGTTATTAAGCATTTTTTCAAGAAACTCGGATAGCGATAGCTTAGTTCAAGAAAACACAAAAATATTCTAAAAAGAATGCTTTTAATTTCTCATTGAACGCCTTTTTTTCATCCCACGTTTTAATCATATAGTTTTAATTTTAAACAGATACATTGATTTTTTGATGTTAGATTATATATTAGAGCTTTCGCAAACTGTATTGCATTAGAAAAATGTTTGAGAAAATTATTTATATGTACTTTTATAGAATCAATGTACCTTTTATAAACACGTGTTCATTATTTATAATGGACTTTAATATTTCTTTTCAAATATAACGCACAATTTTTATAAAATATTCTTTAAAACAATGGATATTTTATTTGGTTAATTAAAAAAATCAGAGCCAGAAATTCTTAATTTTTTTAATTGTTTAAAATAAGGCTTTAATTTACTGCTCACACAACAAATTGAATATTACTTTTTCTACACTTATTATTAAGATTTCTAAAAAAGTAATTATTTTTTCCAATTATTTTTTTAATTGCTAAATGTGACAACAGAAAAACAATACTAAGTGAGAGAGAAACATTGTTCTAAGTATCAATTATCATTTTTCTAAGAAATAATATTATTACCTTCGTTTAGTAATTAGTTTCAAGTATCAATTTTTCAGGTTATTATTCACAAATGTATTATAATTTAAGTCAAGACTATACGATATCAAAATAAGTCAATTCACTTATTTTCTTAGACATTTTAAGTACATTTTAATTACAACGACTGTTTGGAAAAGGATATTTTCAAAAACTGAAATTTTACAGATTTATGAAAAAAATTCTACATTTAAACTAATAATAATCATAAACATAATTTTTAGGATGATCATAACGAGTCATATATTACGTACGCGATGCATAAAACATTAATATTCCTTGACCAATGATAAAAAATAACAGTAGTTTATAGATATACAACTTGAAAAGTTTAAAACGTTCTTTTTTTAGTTGATGGAGTTAATCAGATTCGCCTCATATTGCGCACGACATGAATTAAACATTAATATCCAGGACCCATCTTAGACAAATTTTAAATGAAATTTTAGTTTTCCAATTTTCGGAAATGCAAAATTTTAAATTTCTAAACATCGCACATTTTAAAATGTTACACGTAGAGAAAAATAGAATGCGTAGAGAAAAAAATGCATTTTTAAATGAAATTTGTTTGAAATATTTATCACAATTTGTTTTCAAATTAAACATTTGTTTAAAAGTTTTTGCTAGTTTTTGTCATTGTGGCAACAGAATAATTCCATTTTTGGACATTATAAATGGACCAATCAAAAAATGAATAAAATAAAAATATATAGGTATTCTACTTTTGTACGTTAAACATGAACCAATGAGAAAAGAATATAATAAAAAACAAAAGTATTCCATTTTTGGACATTAAACATGGGCCAATAGGAAAAAAAATAAAATAAAATAAGTTGCGGAATTCAACCAATAAAAAGCTTCAGACATACTTGAGATTTCCCAGTTTTTTACCGAGGACAACAACTATTTTCCAAATAGTTAAAAAAACAGTTTTATTTTTTTAAGTGCTGAATCTAGAATGAAGTTTCATATGTCATTTAATTCTTCATACAACAAGTTATCAAGTTCTAACTGAATCTGAAATTTGATGAGAATCCGTGTAATAATTTTTGAGATAGAATCACCTCAGAAAACATAAAAAAACTGGATAGAAAAGTCACCTGTTGTGCGATTTACTCCAAAACTGAAGAATACCATTTTATATCAGGGAATAACTGAATTTAAAATTTCATGAAAGTTATTGCTTTATTTAAAAAGACGTGAAGTATAGCGAAAATCATGAATAATGCTGCGTAGCAGCCGCACCTGTTGAACATTTTAATCTAAAAACTGAAGAATACTAATTTATATGATCTACTGACACTGAAATTAGATGAAAATTCTTGTATTAGTCCCTGAGATAGAGCTATCGAAATAATCATGAATAATGCCACCTAGCTCCGACATTTGAGCGATGTACTACAAAAGCTAGAGAATACTAATTTTTATTAATGACTAACGAAATCTGAAGTTTGATGAAAATTCATGAATTGGTTCCAGAAATAAAGCTATTGCAATAATCATGAATAATGCTGCATTGCAGCGCCACCTGTTGAGCGATTTACACCAAAAACTATAGAATTCTAGTATTTATCAGGGACTAACAGAATCTGAAGCTTGGTGAAAATTCTCGCATTAGTTCCAGAAACAGAGCTATTGCAATAATCATGAATTATGCTGCATAACAGCGCAACCGGTTTGGCGATTTACACTAAAACTTAATCATATTATATCAAGAACTAACAAAATCAGAAGTTTTATAAAAAATACGTTCATTAGCTTTTGAGATACAGCAATCGGGGAGATCATGAATTAAACAGTATAGAAGCGGCACCTATTTGGCGACATACACCAAAAATTTATCAGATCCAGACTCTGTCAACGACTAATTTTGTCTAAAGATTTGTGAAATCTGGTGCATCACATCGTGAGTTACAGCACCCACAAAATTTATGCCACATGCATGCATACAGATAGATAGACATTTTGTAAAAACATGTTTTTTGGAATCTCTGACTCTTAAAATGTTTACATTTATCGGAAAATGGAGTTTGAAAATTTCCGCGAGTCAAACACTTTCTTCTTGTAAAGATAGAAGAAAGTAATAAATTCAGAAAATGATAACGTTTTGTGGCACTTTTAAAACTTTCGTGAACAAGAACGAAAGAACCAAACGGAATAGTATATTAGATTAAAAAAAGTGCAAAAACTTATATTTTTCATAAAATGTATTTTCAAATATTGCTGTAAAATGTCTCATTATCAATTTTATTATTCTGTTTTGAACCTAATTATCATTACATGCATAAAACATTACTTATTGCAAGTGAAACAATTTAAATACGTTTGGGAAAGTTCTCAATATTTTATTAATTTCCATTGGTAATTAACGAATAAAAAAATCAACAATAAATTCAGAGTCTCGGATTTTTTAAAATAACCTTCTATGTCTTAGATAATTAATATCTCTTTTGATTCTAGAGAACCTTTTCAAGAACCCTCTGGTTCACTTTTTTTCGATCAGCTGTTAGAAATCGAATGCTATAAAATTAATTATCGTTCACAAACAATGGAAGAATTTTTAAAATAATTTTTAATTAACCATATGTAATTGGAAATATGGATTCATACAAAAGTTGGATAGTGTATTGGTATTAACTGTTTCCCGCACGGACAAATTTTGTTTTTAAAATGAGTAATTATCGACTGACACCGCAATTTACCAACGACGTTTTTAGAAATTAACAAGTCCTTAATTTAAGATTTCATTACAAAAGCAAAATTATATTAAAATACTATTAGTGCCGTTTGTAAGTTTGTTAATTTAGGTGTGTACAGATTGGGCCCTGTGTGCTGGAAAGGGTTAACGCAATAACTTAATGTCACTTGGAATCAAGAAGGATTTAACATGTTATATATTTTATTTGTTATTATTTGTATTTGATTCATTGCTGTGCTCAATGTGATGAGTTTGCCGGATTTAGTACAAGTAAGAGCACTCAAAACGGTAACATCTGTATTATTAATTGTTAAATTAAGCATTATAGTACCAAGTATGAAATTACTCAATTATTTATTGCTAATAACGCAGTAACATTTATTCCTGCAGAACCAAGAAGTATTAGAATACGTTATGCCTCGTGATAAAATGTATAAATCAGATAAATTCTTTCCAGTACATCATTTACACTATCTGGCCATTGGTTATTGTTCACTTGCGATTTTAGATATTCTGTTAAATATCTAGAAAAATACACTAGGAATCATCCCGAAACTCTTAGTGTATAAATATAATAGTATAAGTCATACATCTCCGTGAAGATTTTTTCCCGAAACTCTATAGGGGAACATCAACAAATAAAAAAGAATGAATATCTTTTGAATAACACTGTCAAAACTAATGTAGCAAAAGCGCTCAAACTCTAGATTATGATTGAGTGCCTTATTGTAATACACTGTGTTCATTTTTATGCAAATAGCATGCATACTCGCAGAGTAATTAAATTTTTATAAAAATGGCCCAAATTTTTCCAAGTGCTTATAATTTTCAGAGTTCATAATATAAAATAATATGTTTTTCTGAAAATATGACAAACAACATTGCACTCAATACCCCGTAATCAGATATCAAAAATAATAAAAATTGTATGAAAAATGAGTAGATTTACTAAATACTTTTTCACTGCGCATGCGTCAACGATATCAAAATTTCATTTGCATATTATGTTAGCTAAATATATAGAGCAACTTTTGTGAAAGTCTCAAAATCATAGCTTGAAAATTCTGAAAGTAATCGTCTATAGAAAAAGGATAAAATCCGTTGTTTCCAAAATGAAGCAAAAAAATGAGGGATTTTATCCAAATGTAGTAGTACGTCCCGTATTGTGTATTCTTTATTGACACTAATCAATGAATATATGGATACAACCCCTCTTGTTTTTGCTTCATTTTGTGAATGACGGATTTTTAATTTATTCAATTGACGATTATTTTGATAATTTTTAAGGTATGATTTTGCGACTTTCACAAAAGTTGCTTTATACATTTAGCAAATATAATATGCTAATGAAATTATAATACCGTTGACGCATGCGCAGTGAAAAATTATTTAGTAAACCTACTCATTTTTCATACAATTTTTATTATTTTTAAATTCTGATTACAGGGTATTGTGTGCAAGTTTGTTTGTCATATTTTCAGAGAAAAATATTATTTTATATTAAGAACTCTGAAAATTACAAGGAAAAAACTTGGAAAAATTTGGGGCCATTTTTATAAAAACGTTAATTACTCTGCGGGTATGCATGCTATTTGCATAAAAATGAACACAGTGTATTACAATAAGGCATTTAATTATAATCTACAGTTTGAGCGCTTTTGCTACATTAGTTTTGACAAGGTTATTCAAAAGATATTCATTCTTTTTTAATTTGTTGACGGTTCCCTATGGAGTTTCGGAGAAAAATCTTGACGGAGATGTATGACTTATATTATTATATTTCTACACTAAGAGTTTCGGAATGATTCCTCATGTATCTTTCTAGATATTTAACAAAATGTCTAAAATCGCAAGTGAACGATATTCAATGGCCAGATAGTGTATACACATATATAGATATTTATTATCCAAAATGATGACACAAGAACTGGATATGCATTAAATCCTTATTCCTGTATTTATCCTTACGTTACATACTTCGTTAAAGGAATTCTGCTACCAGCTAAAAGATTTATCATCGGTAATTACCTGACACCTTCAAGACTTGAACCATAATCCAAGGAACCATATTTCATAAATGTCTGGAATTATGGTATTAAGCTATTTCATCTGTTTATAAACTGAATTATGTTTTTTCAACTGCCAATAAAGTGTTCAGAATGACAGCTTTTCTTAATTTCATACCTTTCACTTTTTTGTAGTTTTCGCAGGTAGAATAAAATATACCGTTTTGATACTTTAATATATAAGTTGAATTATAAATGTTAAGCGCAGAAATTTGTTTTAATGCGACTTTTTTAAAGATAATACAGTCTAATATTCTTGTTTAATTTAAGTATTTATGTATTACGTTTTTAAATAAAGTATTTAAATAATGGTAAAAAAATAAATAGCACCAAACAGATGAATAATTCTATCATCAGTGTTCTCGCTGACATTTGACCAACGTTAGTAATTTGGCTAATTAAAAATAAAAAACATTCGCCAAATGAAAGAAGTATTAGCCAAATAGATTAACGGTGTAGCACTAAAAAATTATCTGTAATCCTTTAATGTACTCCTTTTTTTCAATATGTTCTGATATAATCTAAGTTTTTATAACTGCGAAAACGAATGTTATTAATCTAAGTTCAACTATCCGCTACAAATATATTAAAAATATGCATATTCTAAATATGCATATTCTAAATATCACGCGTAATCAAGAAAAAAATTCTAAAACAGATTTGACTCATTTAAATGTTATAAATTCATGTGGTATGGTGCAATTGAACATGATAAGCGACACAAAAACACGAAAAAAAGGCGAAAAAGAAAAGAAAGAAAAAGCAAAAAATGAGCACTAGCAATTTGGTGAATCTAATCGCTTGTTTACTCACCAATTGAAGAATTTTGTCGCAATTAGGCACAATGGCGATCGACAGCGAGAATACTGACTATCATCCATTTGGAATTCGTAGGTAAAATAAAACTGAATCGATTGTATTTTATAGAAAAATAATTATAAAATGAATATATATATATATATATATATATATATAAAATATGTATAAATGTAAAACGTGTTTATAAAAAATTTAAATTGAAATTAATTATCATAGAAAAGTTCTATAAAATACATTCTTCAAATAATGTAGTTTGTAAAATGTACAGTGTTTATCTTTTATTTCTTCACTCATTCGTGGAAAAAATATTTTTACATTTAAAATGTGTATCTTTTTAAATATATTCTTTTAAAATGTATAATATAAAAATGCAATAGAGATAGAGAAAAAAAAGTCAAATTATATTCGTAAAATTACTACAACAAAAGTGTTACATAAGTATTGTAGAAACAAATTTGTTGTAAACTTGATGACTGTGAGCTATGATTTCATAGAATGTTAGAATGGGGCTTATTGCATAATAAATGTTATTGCGAAATAAAACGAGTTGACACTTTTGACAAAATTTTTTTAATCAAAATCTCCACAATAAATTAAATCTTAAATTATTGATAAATTGAGCATTAAAAGTAACTATATATATATATATATATGTATTATGTATATATATGTGTGTGTGTGTTTATGCCATTTAAATAGATGAAAAAATAACATATATTAATTACAGTAGAACCTTGGTTATCCGAAAATTGGCTTAACCGAAAGACCTTAAAATTCCTTGAAGTCCATTTTAAATGTGAAAAAAATTATTTTCACTACTACTTTTACCGTTGTCAAATGATACATTTCAACACATTTTGATTTACGATTACTCTTTTATTTGTAATTTATCAGATCAAAACAATTATGAATCATTTTTAATACAATAAAGAGTTGTTTTAATAGATACAGGTTGTCCAGCAAATAACACCCTGATTTCAAAATTAAATTTATCAACAACAAAGATCAACAGAATAATGCAGTAAACGGTTTGTTTATCAGGCAAGCTGTAAAAATCTTATACAAAAGTTTCGAACGGTAAATATTTTGAGAAGATTATGTTATGATTGCAAAGAATGCTTTGATTTGACATTTTTCTTGCTTTAATTTTCTGCCAGAGAATGTGTTTTTTGGCATAAAATGCCATATTTCATAGTTTTTTTGAATTAAATTTTTGAAATTTCGAAATTCTAAAAATTTACTTCCAAAAATCTTTAAAATATTGCACTGTAAGCTGAAAACTTATTTCTCTGCAGGCAATCTAAAACAAGAAAATCAAAGCATTCTATGCAATCAGAACGCAATTTTTTCAAAATATTCATTGTTTGAAATTTCTGTATAAGATTTTTACAGCTTACCTAATGAAAAAACCGTTTACCGCATATTACTATCGATCTTTGTTTTTGAGAAATTTAATTTTTAAATCAGGTTGTTATTTGCTGGACACCCTGTATTAATTTTAAAAGTTAGGAGCAAAATAATTAAAAATCAAAACTTTGAAACGGTATTATTGCATACAGGTACAAATAAAAAAGCTAGTTGTGTTAAAAAAGCATATTCTATAATAAATAAACTAAGTCAACTTACTTATTTAGTCCATTCCTTAATATCGTATTTTATTTAGATAGACATATACGACACTTTTTTTTTCAAAATATTTCCTAATTTCATTTCTTTTTTCAACTGCATGATGTTTTGAATACGGTACCACAACAATTTTATTACAACTATGTTCTAAATTCGATCATAGTTTATCACCAAAGATGTTTTCACCATTTGCCTTTCAAATCTTTAAAAACTCCTATGGAACCCCGGTTATCAGAAAATTATTATGGAACCTCGGTTAATCGAAAATTCTTTGGTCTCATGCTTTTGTGGAAACCGAGGTTTTACTGTACTATTTTAACTATCTCAATAACTGTTTATTGGAAAGAACTATACAAAGTTTCAAAAAATATTATGCGCAATTTGTATAATTAAGGAAGTATGATGACATTTAAGACACGTACTCCAAGGATTTTCGTCTGCATTTTGTTTCAATTATAATGGGAAAGAGGGATGTCTTCCATTGTTTGTGAACTATAATTAATTTTAAAGCATTCGATTTCTAATAGCTGATCGAAAAGAAATGAACCAGAGGGTTCTTGAAAAGGTTCTCTAGAATCAAAAGAGAAATTAATGATCTAAGACATTTTGGTTTTTTTCAAAAATCCAAGACTCAGAATTTATTGTCGATATTTTATTCGTTAATTACCAATGGAAATTAATAAAATATTGAAAACTTTCCCAAACGCATTTAAATTGTTTAACTTTCAATATGTAATGTTTTATGCATGCAATGATAATTAGGTTCAAAACAGAATAATAAAATTGATAATGAGACATTTTACAGCAATATTTGAAAATACATTTTATGCAAAATATACGTTTATGCATTTTTTTTATCTTATATAATATTCCGTTTGGTTCTTTCGTTCTTGTTCACGAAAGTTTTAAAACTGCCAGAAAAAGTTATCATTTTCATTACTTTCGTCTATCTTTACAAGAAGAAAGTGTTTGACACATGAAAATTTTCGAACTCTAATTTTCGACGAATGTAAACGTTTTAGGTGTCAGAGATTCCAAAAAACATGTTTTTACAAAATGTCTGTCTATCTGTATGCATGCATGTGGCATAAATTTTATGGGTGCTCTAACTCACGAAGTGATGCACCAGATTTCACAAATCTTTTGACACAATTAGACATTGACAGAGTCTGGTTCTGATAAATTTTTGGTGTATGTCGCCAAACAGGTGACGCTGCTATACAGTTTTATTCACGTTCTTCCCAATAGCTATATCTCAAAAACTAATGAATGTACTTTTATAAAACTTCTGATTTCGTTAGTTCTTGATATAATATGATTACGTTTTACTGTAAATCGCCAAACCGGTTGGGCTGTTATGCAGCATAATTCATAATTATTGCAATAGCTCTATTTCTGAAACTAATGCGAGAATTTTCACCAAGCTTCAGATTCTGTTAGTCCCTGATAAATATTAGAATTCCATAGTTTTTGGAGTAAATCGCTCAACAGGTGACGCTGCAATGCAGCATTATTCATGGTTATTGCAACAGCTTTATTTCTGAACCAATGCATAAATTTTCATCAAACTTTACATTCCGTTAGTCATTAATAAAAATTAGTATCGATCAAATGTCGGAGCTAGGTGGCACTATTCATGAATATTTCGATAGCTCTATCTCAGGGACTAATACAAGAATTTTCATCTAACTTCAGATTCAGTCGATCATATAAATTAGTATTATTCAGTTTTTAAAGTAAAAAGTTCAACAGGTGCGGCTGCTACGGGGCATTATTCATAATTTTCGCTTTAGTCCTGTCTTTGGAAATAAAATACGAACTTTCATGAAATTTTAAATTCAGTTATTCCCTTATATAAAATAGTATTCTTTAGTTTTGGAGTAAATCGCACAACAGATTACTCTTCTATCCAATTTTTTTATGATTTCTGAGGTGATTCTATCTCAAAAATTAATACACGGATTCTCATCAAATTTCCAGTTTCAGTTAGAACTTGATAACTTGTTGTATGAAGAATAAAATGATATATGAAACTTCATTCTAGATTCAGCACTTAAAAAAATAAAACTATTTTTTTAACTATTTGGAAAATAGTTGTTGTCCTCAGTAAAGAACTAGGAATCTGAAGTATATATGTAGCTTTTTATTGGTTGAATTCCGCAACTTATTTTATTTTATTCTTTTTCTTATTGGTCTATGTTTAATGTCCAAAAATGGAATACTTTTGTTTTTTATTATATTCTTTTCTCATTGGTTCATTTATAATGTCCGAAAATGGAATTATTCTATTGCCACAATGAGAAAAAAAAAATAGCAAAATCTTAAAAAAAGTAATCATTTGAAAACAAATTGTGATAAAGATTTCAAAAAAATTTCATTTAAAAATGCATTTTTTTCTCTACGCATTCTATTTTTCTCTACGTGTAACATTTTAAAATGTGCGATGTTTAGAAATTTAAAATTTTGCTTTTCCGAAAATTTGAAAACTGAAATTCTATTAAAAACTTGTTTAAGATGGGTCCTGGATATTAATGTTTAATTCGTGCGCAATATGAAGCGTTCAGAAGTCAGTCTGATTAACTCCATCAACTAAAAAAGAACATTTTAAATATTTCAAGTAGTATATCAATAAACTACTATTATTTTTTATCATTGGTCTGGGAATATTAATGTTTCATGCATCGCGTACGTAATATATGACTCGTTATGATCATCCAAAAAATAATGTTTATGATTATTATCAGTTTAAATGTAGAATTTTTTTTATAAGTCTTTAAAATTTTAGTTTTTGAAAACATCATTTCCCAAATAGTGGTTGTAATTTGTTAAAATACTTAAAAAAAAAAAAAAAGAAAGAAAGAAAGAAAAAAAAGGGTTTACTTCCTCTTCTTCTAATTGAAAATTGAATCCAAAGTTAGACATGTAGTTTTTAATAAAAACAAGCATAATTTAAATAATATTAAATAATATTACGATAAGTAGCATAATGTTCCCTTTTGTTAAAAAAAAAAAATTGAGTCAGTAAATGCTCCAAAGAAAATATATGTTTTATTAATCTATGTTTTTTTATTTTATTAATTTATTATCTAACTCACAGAATAATTTTGTTTTCTTAAATTTTTTAATTTTAATTTCAAATTTCTTATATATTCTCCTTATAATGCAATATTATTTTGATAAACAGTTGCAAAAGAAATAAAATGACTTATAAAATTTTATTCAAAGTTATACATAAAAAAAAAAAAAAACTTAAATGGTCGAATCTCCCTAATCTGTTGTATCTCTAACAGACCATTAAATCTAAATTTGGACATCCACTTTTGAATAATAACAAGAATAATTTAAATAATATTTTGATAAGTAGCATAATGTTCGTGTTGTCTATTATTAAGATTCAGAAAATGCCCTAAAGAAAAATTAGATTTTATTGATCTAACAACTTTATTAAATAACTTACTGAATAATTTTATTTCAAATAGCCTTGAAAACAAATATCAGCTTCCTATCTATAAGAAATATGCTATGACTTAGGTGCTTAAAATGTCTAATAAAATAAGTGAATTCACTTATTTTGATATCGTACAGTCTTGACTTAAATTACAATACATTTGTTAATAATAACCTGAAAAATTGATACTTGAAACTAATTACTAAACGAAGCTAATAATATTATTTCCTAGAAGAAAGATAATTGATACTTGGAGCAATGTTTCTGTCTCTCTTACTTAGTATTGTCTTTCTGTTGTCACATTTAGCAATTAAAAAATAATTGGAAAAAATAATTACTTTTTTACAAATATTAATAATAATTGTAGAAAAAGTAATATTCAATTTGTTGTGTGAGCAGTAAATTAAAGCCTTATACAATATTTTAAACAATTCAAAAACTAAGAATTTCTGGCTCTGATTTTTTTTTAAATTAACTGAATAAAATATCTATTGCTTTAAAGAATATTTTATAAAAAATGTGCGTTATATTTGAAAAGAAATGTTAAAGTCGATTATTAATAATGAACACATGTTTATAAAAGGTACATTGATTCTATAAAAGTACATATAAATAATTTTCTCAATCACTTTTCTAATGTAATACAATTTGGTTAAGCTCTAATATATAATCCAAACATCAAAAAATCAATGTATCTGTTTAAAATTAAAACTGTATGATTAACACTTGGGATGAATAAAAAGGCGTTCAATGAGAAATTCGAAACATTTTTTTAAAGAATATGTTTGTGTTTTCTTGAACACATATTAAGATTGGATAAAAGTTATCGTTATCCCAGTTTCTTGAAAAATGTTTAGTAACGTTACATATTTTTTTTTATTTACAGAGTAACGTGTATTTGTTACATGAATTTTTTGCTGTTGTCATTATATAAAAGTTCTAGAAATAAGTTCCAGTTAGTAAGTTCCAGTTTCTTAGAAAAAATTTAGTAACATTACACATTTGATTTTTTATAGCGTAAAATTTAAACAATCAGAAGTGAAATGTACTTAATACTTTTGAGCTATAATGACGTTAAGGCTCCTAGTTCTTACAAAAGAAAGCAATTTTATATTTTAACAAGAAAGAAAAAAGTGATGCATCAAGCATAGATTATGAAGCACTTTCCAACACTTTCAGAATAATATAACAAATATGCACCGTTTAAAATTTAAAATACTAAGTCTCATTTCAACATACATAAGTGCATAAAGCATTTCAAAACCGAATTTCAGCTATTATAATTTACAATTGGAAATTTATCCATATTTTACTAACCCTGCATATGCTATAGACATTTGTAACTGTTAACATAATACATCCCAAAATTTATTTCAATTTAGAGATGCATATATTTCAGTTGAAAATTCACTTTCAGCAATTTCCTCTAATAAAGAGAATGGTATGAGAACCAGTCCTATATATGAGGTGTAGAATTTATATATGAAGAGAAATACGCAAAAAAACTATTTAAATTAAAAAACGCATACCGAATTTAAAAACGTACTCTACAGCAATTACTGAGCAAAGACAGTACTATAAACAATTTCTTTTGTGTATTCCTTTAAATTAATAAAAAATGCTATGAATGCTCTTTTTTAACATAATCGTATAATTGATATAATTGATCGTATAATTGATATAAATCAAAGATTTATATCAGCCTAAATGCATATAAAATAGATTAATGTCAATAAAATACTCTCCAAACGATTTTTCCGCATATACTATAACGTAACTGAACTCTTTTGAGGATCCCTGTAAATGAACCATTAATCGTAAATACTTTATATGCAATACCAAACATGCTTTGGTTACCCTAAACAAGCTTTACAAATTGCATGAAAATCCGAGTCGAATTATGGGAGTTAGAGCGTTGACAGACAAACTGACGGACAGACAAATCGAATGCATAACTTCAACTTCGTTGGAAAGGGCTAAAAAGCATAATTTATATAGATAGTGAGAAAAAGTATACTAAATATGAGATTAATTTGTAAATTTAAAGTTTTATGTTAATTATTCATTTAAAGTATGACCTTTATACTTTTGAATTTTTATTGCGTTTAATATTTGCAAATGTTCATCCCTGATAAGATATTATTTCTGAAATGAGCTGAATTTCAAATAAAACTATCGAAATAACTATTTATCCGTTAAGTTGAAATAAAATTCGATAATGATGAATTTAAACATACAATATAACTATGTAATTTTATTTTAAAAATTAAAAGTAGCATTTTATATTCCTTGCACTTTATTTTTCCCAATAACGACACATATGATTATTTTATAATTTATTTTCAAATTCTCACTGGATAATTTAAAAAAGCAGATTTTTCAACGAATTTAAAATTAGCATAAAACATTGAATAATTGATTTTTCCTTTATGTATAAATAATTTATTATTCAATAGAAACATATACTGCTATGTTTAATTTTCATTAAAAAAATATTGTTTTAGTACTATTTTTGATTAAAAAGAAATATATAAGGTACCCTGGGGTAATAACGCCACGTTAAGATTCTACCAATTTTCACGGCTCAGTTTTAGTTTGTATTTTTCAAACAAATATATGATTTGATACAGCAACTCATTGACTATCTATATAAAAAAAATAATTTAACAGATATGTATTCATAAAATGTAATGCCGTGATTTCTTGACCAATGCTATTTGGCGTTATTACCCATCTATATTGGTAATAACGCCATGCAAGCAAAACTATGAAATAAGATGGAATAATTGCATGGAGATTGCCCAATTCTAAAAATACAAACTCTACAAACTTAGAAATTGACAAATTGCGTTGTAAACTATTGAAAATGTTCATTTTTTTGTGAAAGTGTAAGAAAAATAAAGGTGTGCTGTGGGGGGGGGGATGAGGCAAAAGAATATCAGACCGTGAGCTTCTTTTTGCTTAAAAAGGACCGCTTAAATAGAATTATTAGAAACATTGCACAGTTTTAACTGTGTTTGTTTGAATCAGTATTTAGGATGTAGCTCGGCCACTGTAGGGAATCAACCAGGGTATTAATGCCAAGGATTGGCGTTATTTCCCCGTTATAGTTATTGGGTGTACATTTTAAATTACAAATTATCTCGAGAAGATATCCAAAATGTTCAACAACATTTTGAAAGTCCATAAAATATACTACCAATTTTTGTAATTAACAAAGTATTTCCGGGTAAAAAAAAAAAATAGTCTTCACATCACAAAACGTATCTCGCAAATTTTAGATCAAACGTTAATTTTAGTTGCTTGTAAAAATAATAAGACCTAAAAATGAAACAAATTAACTTGAAGCTGTTTTTTGCGATTTATATGACTCAAAACCCTTCTGCGCAGAGCACATGGGTGCCATTTACCAGATTATTTCATAATTATGCATAATATTAGCACTTGGCGTTATTACCCCGCATGGCGTTATTACACCAGACCACCTTAGTATGTTTTTGATGTTCATGACATAAAATTTGGTTACCATGTATGCTATAAAGTTATTTCAATATTTGCAATATCAAATTTAGAACTGAAATACTGCAAAAGAGATATTTTTGTATCATATTTTTTAAAGCTAATTAAAGAATTCTGTAGAAATGGATTTTTTTTTTTTTTTTGAAGAGTATAAACATGGCATTTATGTAAGATAATGTTCTTTATTACTTAGCCATCATACGTAGTATAGGGTAAGTCTTGCTATCGTTTAGAAAATCGATTTTTTTTTTTTTTTTTTTTTGACGGAATTACACATTTCGGACGTTGGAGATTCCGAAAAACATATTTAAAAAAAAAAATTGCCGTCCGTCTGTCTGTATGTAAAAGCTCTATCTCCCGAACAAATTGAGATAGCGACTTGAAATTTTGTATATACTTAGTATGTAAAAATGGGACGAAGTGTATTTAATATCAGTAACATCCATTATCCGGAACTATTTTTTCCGGATTCTCGAAAAATTCGTTGTGAATAAAGGTACATAAAAAATTTCGATTTTTTTTTTAAGGAGTGATCATAAAAAGCAATAAAATAACACAAATTCTGCATAAAGAAAGAAGTCGATCAAATTATTAGTTGCCGAGATATCTGTGATCCTGTTTTCTACACTCTTCGATTTTTCATGACCCCGTATTTCATTGAAATTTCAATTCAAACATATATTGTAATTGGAAATCAAATACTTAATCTGACACAGCAAATTGTTAGTTAATATGATTATTATTTGTGGAGTTATAAGGATGTTTCTTTTACACAATTCGGTACTAGTTTGGCGTTTTATATATTTTGTCGAAATTAGTTCGTCAGAAATTCATTAATAGAGAATTACTATATATTTCTTAAAAGCGTTTAAATATACGTTTAATTTTTGTTTCGGAATTGGTATGCATTCTGTATATAGTTTACATATGTTTTTCTTTCATATATTGTACTATGCATATCCATGATAGATAAGTATTACGGTGGCCTCCAACGACTATTTTTTTCCTTTTACTGATATTTTGAGATTAATAACACAGATGACGAACAGTAGCACTATCTTGAATGTGTACAAATTTTACATCCTGCTTTGTGTGAATATATCCTTTGTTCAAAAACGCATGATCATGTTTATTTTACAAACTTCTCAATTCATTAACATATAAAATCTCACATAGATAAATTTTCAATTCATTTAGATCTATTTTTATGTCATAAGTAACATGCAATAAGGTTTTCTCATGTGATAATGTAAGAAAAATTCTTCACAACCATCCATGATGTATAAAATATATTGTTGTCCCATTTTACTGCAAGTGCGTTTTTTTATTGAAGATATTTTAAAGTTGTTGAAATACTGAGATAGAACAAAGTATCATAATACTTTCTGATGACGTTTTAAAGACGAAACCCTTTAACTGTTGCTTAAATATCAAAACAAAGAGTGAAATGGTGAGTAGATTTTGATTCTGCTTCCGAAAATTATGCAATCATAACTTGAATTCGAACAAAGCTTGTTTAAAATTGCGTGTTCTCTTAAAAAGTCAGCCACAAATTAGCTCAAGTTGAGTCGAAATCCACTCATCTCACATTTTGAAAGGCAGCTTCTCGAAAAGAGTTGAAATAACTCGAGTTAAAGAGCTGTTTTTTACCAATTTAAATGAAGTTGAGCTATTTAAATAACCAATTTAAATCAAGAAGTTTCGATCGTTTGAAAAACAACTCATTCACTATCGAAAAAATTACAGCTCTTTCCTGAGAAGCCAAATCAACTCTTTCGTTTTAAGAGTGTAGAATTTTACACATTATTATAGTTTTTCACGGTTCATACTTTCACTGTGGGTTTAAATATCGAACACTTAAAATGCTTATAAAAGCGTCCAAAGACGCACCTTGATGTAGCATTTACTTAAGAAAACTTTTTTCCTTTCGTTGGACAGCTCTTTAAAAAAGATTGTCCATTGAGGTTTCACAGTAAAAAAAATCTGTAAACCTATAGATGTAAAGTTCCTGATATCTGCATGGTTACTAACATTTTAGCTGTACACTGTACAAGAAAAAATGTAAAGCTACAAAACTATATTTTTTTAAGTTACAGAAATCTGTAACTTTACAAACGAGTCTACTAAAATTGCAGTTATCTTACTAAAATTTTATCTGTAACCTGCATTGGAGTTACATGAAGAATTCTTGGAATCCTAGTTTCCCAAAAAAACTGTTAGTAACCCTTAGTAGCAAACCAATATTGGTCCAACGTTGCACCAATATTTCATTTATTGGAAATATTGCAAATAAAATGTCAATATTGCCCCAATATTGGATTGTTTACATTTTGCCCTTATTTAGCCAATATTTGCAGCCAATATTATGCCAATATTGGAAATTATAAAATTGTCGTCATTGGAAATATTGCCAATAAAATGCCAATATTGCACAAATGTTGGCTTTACATCGGAAATATTTCCAATGAAATTCCAATATTTAACCCATATTGGCGTTTTATTGGCAATATTTCCAATAAAACCCTAATATTGGCATAATATTAGCTACAAATATTGGCTAAATTAGGGCAAAATGTAAAAACCCTAATACTGGAGCAAGATTTCATGCCAATTTTGCACCAATGTGCCAATATTGCTCCAAGATGTAGCCAATATTGGTCCAATATTGTTTGGCTACTGGGGACGTTACAGGTTTTTTGATTTTCAGTGCAAATCTGTATCTGTTACATGAATTTTTGCTGTTGCTGTTACATAAAAAGTTCTTGGAATTCCAGTTTCCTAGAAAAATTTTAGTAACGAGACAGATTTTTTTTTTTTTTTTTTTTTTTTTTTTTTTTTTACAGTATGTGTATATCGAAGCTGATAATTATTTCCAATATGATACATTATTTTAAAATGAAACTTATTAGTACACTGTACAAAGAAACCCGTAAAGTTATTAAGTTTACAAGGAAACTGGGATTCCTAAAATGTTTTATGTAACGGTAACAGCAAAAATTCATGTAAAAGTACACATTTATTCTAAAAATAAAAAAATCTGTATGGTTACTACGAATTTTTTAGGAAACTGGGATTCCTCGAATTTTTTGTGTAACTGCAACACAGGTTGAAGATACATTTTTAGCAATATAACTATGAATTTAATAGATTCGTTTCTCAAGTTACATATTTTTGTATCTTTACAAAAATTAATTTTGTAGATTTACACCTTTTCTTGTACAGTGTACAGGTAAAATGTTAGTAAGCCTTCAGATTTCGGCAACATTGCACCGGTAGTTTTACATTTATTTTCGTTCAAAAGAGAGTTTATCGTTGCCTAAAACAATGTTTTTTTCGGAAAACTATGAAATATCTACAGTATCACAACTCGATAACTCGTTTTCCACGTACAAAAATAAAATGTTTACTCTTGTACTTTTTCTAGTATGCTAAAAAAAAGAGTCACTTAAAGAAACGGGAACACTATTGTTAACCCTATGCGAGAAATCCTTGATTACTCTCTTGTATTTTAATATTTTTAAATTATATCTTTTGCATTGGCTACTTCAGTTGTCCGTACTTTATATAGTTTAGTGTACTATTTTGATTTTTTTGCAGTTTTTCTTTCTTTCTTATTATTATCAGTATTATTTGCATGACGATAGTTTCAATTTCAGGAAATACTCCATTATATACTTGACAAGTCGACATTTAATGTAGTGCGGGTATACTTTTTTGATTTTTGTTACAGTTTTTTTAGGTGCGATCGTAATTATGTAAATACGTAGCACCTATAGTGGTCGTTCAGTCCGTCCGTCCGTCTGTCTGTCCGTCTGTCCGCATATAACAACGCAAAAACTACCCAACCGAATCGTTTGAAATTTAAAATACATAATTATTACATAATTTTGTCGAGTCATTTCAAATTTTATGAAAATCGGATGCATAGATCAATTACAGGGAGCAATCAAGTGTATTCCATTACATTACGGTCAATGGGTAAAAAAGTTTCAAATGCATTTTAATCGTTTGAAACTTAAAATACATAATTATTACATAATTTGTCGAGTTACTTCAAATTTTTTGATAATCGGGTACATAGATCAATTACAGGGGCAATCAATCAAAAGTATTCAATTACATTATGGTCAATGGGGGGAAAGTTTCAAATGTATTTTATACGTTTGAAAATTAAAATACATAATTATTATAAAATTTTGTCGAGTTATTTCAAATTTTATGAAAATCGGATGCATAGATCAATTACAGGGACAATCAAAAGTATTCCGTTTCATTACGATCAATTGGGAAAAATGTTTCAAATGCATTTTAATGGTGTTACACTCATTCGAACTTAATAAAATTTATATGCAACTATAAAGTACACATTATAATATACATTTTACATAATTTGTAGTGCAAAGAACATTTGTTGTTGATTTACAAGGCCACACAAAAGTATTCCATTACATAATGGTATACTTTTGTGTGGTGAAAACATTGTTTGGTGAGCGTTTTAATTGTAATTTACTATTTACAATTTTATGAGATTGATATATGAGAGTAATATTTTTAAAACTTCGTTATCGTACGAACGCACCTCATTTGCTACGCTTCACTTGCAATTTCCAACTTGTTTTTTTTATGAAGATAGTTTTAATTTTCGAGCCATTTGCATGGGATACTAGAGAAGTCGAACTATATAAAATGCGGATATACATTTTGATTTTTGTTATAGTTTTTTCTTTATTATAAAGATAATTTCACTTTCCTAACTAGTTAGTTCATCAGAAAACGAAAATATTTAAGTGAACTGAGCGTAATTTTGTTATCTCTGTCTGTCTCTATGTGACATAAATTTTATGGGAGTTCTTTCTCATGAATTATTGCACAAAATCTCACATAATTTTAGATTCAGTTAGGCATACTTCTAAACTGGATGTGATTAGTGTTTCTTGTATATCTACCAACAGGTGGAGGTATGATTCCCTAGTAGCACACCAATATTGGTCCAACGTTGCGCCAATATTTCATTAATTGTAATTATTGCCAATAAAACGTCAATATTGCTTCAATATTGGGATGTTTACATTTTGCCCTTACTTAGCCAATATTATGCCAATATTGAGGTTTCATTGGAAATATTGCCAATAAAACGTTAATATTGTTTAAATATTGGATTTCATTGGAAATATTTCAAATTTAACGCCAACATTTGTACAATACTGGCGTTTTATTGGCAATATTTCCAATGAAACCTCAACATTGGCATAATATTGGCTCCAAATATTGGCTAAATAAGGGCAAAATGTAAACACCCCAATATTGGAGCAATATTTCATGCCAATATTGCGCCAATGTGCCATATTTGTCCAATATTGTTTGGGTACTGGGATGCTGCCTTTTTCATGATTTCCACAATAGATCTAAAGAACTAATATCAGATTCCGATAATAATTGTTATAATATGGTTCTGATTATGTGTTGGTGTAATTTGTACAAAATGTAGTACTACTATGCATTATTATGGTAATCGCAATAGATCTAACTCAAGAACTAAAACACGAATTTTTATCAAATTTCAGATTTAGTCAGTTCAGTTAGTATGATATAAATCGGTATAATTTAGTTTTTAGAGTAAATCGTTTAACAAGTGGCGCTGCTATACGGCATTATTTATATCCCAGGAACTAATGAGCGAATATTCACCAAACTTCAAGTTCAGTTATTCCCTCATATAAATTAGCATTTTTTTTTGAGTAAATCGCTCAAGAGATAGTGCTTCAATTCAGTTATATACGATTTTTGCGAAGATTCTATCTCAAACACTAATATACAGAATTTCAGCAAATTTCAGATTGAGTAAGAACTTAAAATGAGTTGTTGCAGATTAGATTTTCGTGAAAATTATCTAACTAGTGTCGCTACTATGTTTTTTTTTTTTTTTTTGGATGCATTATCGTGTATGAGGTATCAGAAAGTTGGGAGATTGCCACTTGTTAGTTATTGTAATCTTCGTTGTTTATTTGTGTAGCACAAATTTTTCAATAGCTTAAAATATATATTTTATTAAAAAATATTTTTATTTAAATAGATTATTGAATATTACATGAAAGACTAATAGTTATATATTTTTTTATTTCATTCTTACAATTATATCCATGGAAAAAGCACAATGTATTTATAAATAACTTATTGAACATTTTAACCTTAATAACGTATCCAAATTTCAGCTTTAAAATAAAAAAGTACTGAAATGTATTAAAATCAAAGTGTATTAAAGTACATATATCAAAATAAATGCATCAAATTATCATTAAATAACATAAAATATTATACTCGGAATACATAAAGCATTTTACTAAAAGGACATGAAATCTGAAAAAGAAATAAATTAAATTAAAAAATCCTTATGAAATATTTTATTTTACATTGTTTTTTTTTACATGTAAACAATATTATTGCAAAACATTATAAACATTAACATTATATAAACATTATTGTTTCTAAACGTTAGTATTATATGATTGTAACATATGATTAAACTTTCCTTTTTATGATTTTGCTTACTTCAAATGGTTAAAATTAAAAAAAAAATCTCGAGACATTTACATCGTAAGCGGATAATAATTTATACATTTTTATTAAAAAGCATCTAACAAATTAATTACGAAATTCAGAATTATATTTGTAGAGCTATGCTTAAAATGAATTCTATCAAAATATCGAATTCTTTAAAGCTAAATTCCATTTAAATGTCTCATAAAATAATAACTACGATGATATACATATATATATATGTGTGCATACATATTTATTTATATTGCAAAGACATACTACGTATAGATTATGCATGCGAAAAATATTATAATATTATGTACTAAATAAACTATTTATTAACCTATTTTAATAAAAACATGGTATATTCGCGAAATCATAAATTTTTATGAGCTTTTTTAATTTGTATCAAGTTAAAACGCTTTAAAATATTAAACATAAAATAAATTTAACTCATCATGAGTGACTAATCATCGTGACTAATTCATATTTATGTGTGAATGGATTTTTGTAAAAAATTGTCTATGCATATTCATGAAAAATGGCTATATTTATTTATAAAAATTGGGCACGAGACACACATTTTGCTTGAATATAGTGTGCCATATTTTTGTATCTAATAATACCGTAAATCTAAGTTTAACAATAGACCAATTGTAAAAATACCTAATTTTAGTATTACTGTGAAATAAATTACTCAATTTCTCTATCTATTTTTATAATAGTTGTGTATGAATTTTTTACGATTCTTTAGATGATTAACAATTCATTAGCACGAACCAGAAATTTTAATTTTTCTAATACAAAAATCCACTTGTCTTAATAGCGTCATATCATAAAAGACTTGATTTTAAGAGGCTAAGTCATTTTGAATGAATATTTTTTCCGTACGATTTTCAATCGATTAAACACTGAAATGTACATTTACATTTTTAAATTTTGAATATATTGTAATTAAAGCTGTTAAATGTAAGTGATAATGTAATTTTAAAAGAATACTAATTTCTATATATAATGCTAAAATTGTATAAAATTTAATCAAGAAGAATAACTAGAGTTCTAACAACTGTATATGTATTCTATATGTATGTGTTATCAATGTTTTAATAAAATCAAAACTGTTAAAATATGGAAAAGGGATTTATGAAAACAAATTTTGTAATTTGATTCTAGTTATTCCGCCATATATGTTTCCACACATTATTTGTGCAATTTACTAAAGTTATTAATCAGCAACATACTGTGTCTTTTATTTTGTAGGTTTTGAGTAAAACATTTTTTTAAAATATAATTTCAATTTTCATGGTCATCAATTTCAGAATTATCCTATAACCACCATTTCCTACACTGGTATACATAGAAAACAATTCTGAAAAAGTTAAAATTTTGTTTTCAAAGTTTGTATATACTGTAAAAATAAATAAATAAATAAATAAATAAATAAATAAATAATAAAAAATAAAAAATAATCTAAAGTTACGGAAGCATTTGTTAAAACTGGAATTATTGGAAATTGTTATGTAACGGTAACAAAAAATTCGTGTTACAAATACAGGATGCTCTCTAAATAAAAAAATTGTTAGGTCACAAAGAATCCTTTAGAAACTGGGATTAATATAATATTTTATGTAACTGCAACAATGGTTACAGATGGAATTTTAATAAGATTACTGTAAATTCAGAAATGTCATTTGTAAAACTACAGATATCTGTGGCTCAACAAGTAGAGCTTTGTCAATTCTCTTAAAAAATGTTCGATTGAATATTCATCTTGGTCATAATTTCTATCAAATGGATAGTACCAGTAGTTACAATATATTTTTCAAATTAATACTATCGAGCAAAAAATAATGTGATCACACATTAAATGCACCCAGCAAAAGGAATTGATTAAAACTACAAAATATATTTTGTTGAGTACATTTTGGTTGTTTTAAGCGAATTTTTTAGTTAAAGTAAAAAATCGCCTGTGTTGCTCAGACAAAAAAAAAAAAAAATTACAACTCTTATAAAATTTTAACAAAATTCCATCAATTTTGTTAGAGTCTTACTAAGATCTTATATTTTCAAAATTGTAATTCCAACAAAATGTTATTGTTTTTGCAAAATTTAAATTGGTGTCCAGTAGCCATGATTCTCTCACGTAATTTTGTTTATTTGACTTAACACAATCATTGCCGCTGCCGCTCACGCGAAAGCGCGTGATGTGGCGCCAACGTTAATGGGGCCACCCACGCGCCAGCGCGTGATGTGGGGTGATGTCAAATAGCCAGGGCTGGCGCGGGAAAATCTTTCACTGATACATTGTTATAAAAAGTAAATCGGCTTCTGGGAAAAACCCACTTCTACACTGTAAAAAAAATCTGCAAAGGTACTAAACCTTTTCTAGGAAACTGGGATTCCAAGAACTTTTCCTGTAACGGTAACAGCAAAAATTCAAGTTTCAAAATCGATTACATGAATTTTTCCTGTTAGCGTTACATGAAAAGTACTTGGAATCCCAGTTTCCTAGAAAATATTTAGTACCTTCACAGATTTTTTTTACAGTGTACCACTTGCGATTTCTAGTGTAAGCATGCTACTTGTTTATTTTCGCCAGTAGGACAACATAACGGTCGTCTGCTCTTATTGTTGCTCGTTTGCGACCACTGCTGAATGCTCTGACAATTCTCCCTCGTGTGAAATGCATTCATGGCTAGTAAAACGATGTTCTGAGCGATAGTGAACTCTTGTGCCACACTTGTTCCACTTCGACCTTCTTACAACTTCCAAATGATTCGTGCTCGTGTTAAGTCATCCGGATAACATCTCCTGGATTGCCTCTTGTCTATATCACACAATAGTAGCAAAACAACGCCATTAAAATCACTTTACAAATTGCAAGAGATTTCACCAAATTTCCGAACAGTCACCGAACAGTCTGTGCTTTATCCCCCGTAATAGCTCCGCATTTCACGCCATATGCTATATATGAGAATGTCTTACTGTATTTGTTTCAGATCTATCTCCTGATTGGCCTTTCATTTCTTTCGGTCGCATTTTTCGGTTATTATGCAAATTTATCTGCTATTTTTTTCACACCAGTGTAATATAAATAATTAGTTAAACAAGTCGAGAGTTTGAATACCGCTGTGAATGTTCACTTTGCTTATTATCCGTTTCTAGACGATACAATGTTTGGTTTCTAAGAGGAATATTGATAACTTTTCTCACTGATACTGCAAATATTGAAATTATGACATAGTTATCATTTAAATTTATATTTTTTGTACTGTTTAAAAAAAAGCTTTACATGTCTTTCTTGTTTACCATTCTTCAAGTTTAAATATATAGAAAACAAGAACAAAAAGTGAAAAAATAAATATTTTTCTTGATTCAATATTAAACCGAGTAAAACTGTATGAATTTCTCCTTTATTTACTTTATTTGAAACAAATTATACACATTTTTCTTAAAAAACAAATAAACAATAAATTAAAATAATCGCACTGGCATCATTTCGTATTTTTTATAGACAGCTAAAGTAAGTGTTGCAATATGGACATAAAAATAAGAAGACCGATTACAGTAATATGCTTAAAAGAAGTTTAAATAAATTCCAAACTTTGATACAAATTACACTATTTGATATAATAACATCTTCTATTGAAACATATTTATTAAATTTTGATAAAAGTATCTCAAAAGCGGTAAATTAATTTTCTTTCTAAAGTAAATTTTAAAGCTAAATTTAAACCATTTAAGAAATTTTCATTCCTCAGGCAGCATTTTAAGATATATTCAGAATTTTAAACGATACATAAATGCATATATATAATAAAGAGAGAACATATCCGTAAAACTTTACTTCAGAGTAATGTATCACCTATTTAAGTCTTTTGAGCTTTAGGACATGCATGTATCCTAGAATAATGTAATTTTAATCTACCTTTTAAGAAATTACCTGTGGGAATAAGAGCCAGACAAACGAGATAATTTGTCTTATAAACAAACTTTTAGGGAGAATTGTGAAATTTTATACGATTTAATAGAAATTTACTTTACTTCTTTACACAATTTAAAATACAAACTATATTTAATACAGCCAATAGTTTAGGGTAACGGTAAGTTTTTCGGGTTTCAAAGCAAAATATAAATAGTGCAAAATATATATTCAACTATTATTTTAATACAAATTACTATTATGTTAATTGATTCAGTCCACTGCATAAAATGAAACATACATTTGTCTTTTTTCATAATTCAGTATTACGTTTTTCTCAATGTTCGTTTCATAAACAAAGGAAATATTTCAGAAACGTATATATATTAACTCGTACGTGCGTCTTAACTCGACGTAGGAGATCGCGTAGTGTAGTTAAATCATCCCAATAAGTTTTATACCACAATGAACTATAAAGTTAAAAAAATCTATTGATTATAAAAAAGGTGCATTAATTCCCTAAGAAAGTATTGATAATATCTTTCTTTAGTTGTGAAATTTTTTTTAATGTGTCAAGGCGCGCATCCAACTTTGACGTTAGAGATCGCGGGGGGAGACTGAATCACCCCATTTAGTTTTACACAAAAACACATTTCATTATAAAGTAGAAGTATATATAAATTCATTAAGATAAGTGCACAAAACTACAGAAACACTTTAGCACAAAGAGCTACACTGCTTAAAATGAAAAATTTCTAAGCAATAACGGTCACTTGAAGAGACTGAATCGCTCCATCAACAGATGGATACCAAGAAAAGTTTGTTTAAAAATGTAAGTAAAAATAACACTACAGCTACAAAGGGGTGTGTCAAACAGGATGATATTAAAAGGAAGATACAAAGCAGAGAAATATTTCATCCTAGACTGATATATACATATTTTTTTTTTTTTATCTGTACTACGCGCGATCTCTCTCCGGTTAAAGAAAAAAAATCATTGATAAGTTTTGTCTTGTTTAAATATAGCAATAAAGCAGAGAGTTTATTTATATAAAGCTTCTGAATCTATAATTTGCAGCTTTTGAGATTTCAAGTACAGTCCACTCTCGTTAATTCGAACTCGTCGGGACCAAAGAAATGTTTGAATTATCCGGAGTTCGAATTATGGAAAGTACGAGAGGAAAACTTGTTTCAAGGATTATTTTTATAAAGGAATCAATGTCATAGTAATTTTTTTAATTTATTTCAATTGTTATTAGAATATGACTTAATATTAAATTAAAATATGTAACTCCATAAATTAATTAACCCTTTGTTGCATACTGTCCACTACAGTGGACAAATATTCATTCCCAAATGCTAATGAATTTAATTCCCAAATGCCACATTGGTACCGGAATTTTGGTTAAAAAAAGTTCGGTTTATTAACCCGGGAATGCTCGCACATATCTAGGATATATACGATTTATACTTTGGCACCAATAAATTCAAGCAAAAATCGTCATCTTAATTAATCATTGGCATTGCTCATAAATTTTGCGATAAAATCATTTTAAAATTACTTAAAAAAATTAACGGTGAATAATGTAATAACCGTGCTCACCCTGGGTATATCATACCCTGCGCGTGTAATTCCGGGTTAAATTCCTGCAAAATAGCTTTTTCTTGTTTACACATAAAGCTGTTATCAAATTCCGGTGTCAGTCATCAATTTCAACACTTAAGCAATGAATTTTCTCTGCGTCGCAAAGTGTTAAGCCTATGCAACAAAGGGTTAAGGGATTAGAAACAAACGTAATGGAGGAAAGGGGTGGGGGTATCATTGATGGACAGACATAGGGCACTAAGAAAACGGATATCAAATGCATGAGATTATACGTATACTGATTCAAATCAATTCTGACAAAAATAAAAGAAAAAAAGTTATATCAAGAATCTGAAGTTCGTTAGAAAGTAATAAAAAATGAAAAATCGAAATTCTGTTTAGTTTGATTTAAACGAAGACCAAAGAAAATGATTTCGAATTAATGAAAAATTTTAACATTATTCTACCATGGAAAAATTCGGGACTTAATGCTTGGTTGGATTTATCCGATTTCGAATTAATGAGAGTCGACTGTATATTCAGATATTTTATGTCCAGTTTTAAGGTGATAGACTCGAACGTTAATGTTATTTAGCAAAAATATGTGATAATAAGACTTATGGTATCAAAGTGTTAAAATGTTTTCAGATTTAAGTTACTTCTAAACACTTATACGTAATTTAACAGATATTGAATTATATACAAGAATTATTTGATATAAGATCTGTATTTCGTCCTATTAACAGTTGGCATAGTTTGACAACAACAAAAAAAAAAAAAAAAAAAAATCTAAAATCCCAATTGTTTCCAAACTTTGCAAATTGAAGACTCTGGCAAAAATCCTGAACAAAGTGAATGTTGAAAAGGTAAAACTAATCGCCGTGAGAGTTGCGTAATCTACTGAAGTAAAATTCTAAATTATGCGATTTTGTAGGAAATTATGTTTCATTGTATTTTATTTTCTCGATATTACCCATTACGGATTTGTTCAATGTCAATTTAATGAAATGAGAATAATTGCTAGCAAGCAGAGTTACTAAATTTGGCATATTTTTTATTCAGAATTTCAAGTTTCAAAGCAGAAAAAAATACATATTTAAAATTTATCCAAGAAATATCAATCATTTTATAAAATAGATGTCAAGCTATTTCATGAGTACTTGATATTTCTAAATAAAAATTCTGCGGCATTTGGGATCATTGCTAACTATTTATCATCATCTAACAAACCTATATATTTAATAAATTACACCTGTGGGTTCTTTATTTCTTGTGCTTGTATTCACAACATTAAATCCCTTTAATTTATAAAATAGATTAGTTATTAGAACGATTTAAATACACAATAACTGGGATGTACATTTTCGAAAATACTGAAAAATCCGCTTGTCCACAAAAAAATAAGCACGATATTTATTCTATACTATGAAACAGAAACAAGCGTATGAGTAACTCTCATGTCATATTGACTGCAATAAGACCTCAAAAATAGACCTCAATTTTTGTTTTCATGTAATTTTTTTGAGTTGTAAACATCATAAATAACTCGCATTCTAAATTTTATCGCAAAACAGGAAGGAAGGTGGTCTTTCAAACGCAATTTACTATGAAACTATATTTCAATTGAATGCTATTTTATGGTTTAAAAAATAATTTTCAATTATACAAAGTGTGCTATGTTTAAGACAATAGCATAGTTGGACTAAATCACAAAAATATGCTTCAAAACCATCAACTTTTGCACAAATATATCAAATTTGGGCCACAAATACATCTTGTTAAAAAGATGAATACTTTGTTTATCAATTTCACTTGGCCGTCCAAAATAAAATAAAGTTGTAGATTGTACGTGCAAGGTAGGAAATGAGGCACGTTCATATTATAACAATGTTAAAATTATTCAGATCTTGGTGTAATAGTCATACATACATAGGATACTGTATAGTGACCGAAATCTTTTGTCTGCCCCTGTAAATGCAATCTGCTTCCTATTATACAAGAAGTAGCTTGTTGTAAACCTCAGCAATGTGTATAAATGAAATAGTTTAACAGTATTAAAGCTTGATTAAAACAATGTTTCCCTCTATACTTTTGTGTAATTTATTACTTTTGTGTGGACTTGTAAATTAATACAAATATTTCTTGTATAACAAATTGTACAGAATGTATATTTTAATATATATTTCATAGATGCATGTCAATTTTATGGTGTTTAAAAGAGTGTAGCATCAATTAAATATAATTGAAGTTATTTTTTCCCATTGGCCGTAACAGAACGGAGCACTTTTGATTCTACCGGTAATAAAACTATACATCCGATACACATTACTACTTTTTATTACCGGAAATGATGCCAAATGAATTGGAAATGCAGGAAATAAATTTTCCTTTTTTTAAATTTATGTATAACGTAAAAAAAAATAGGCGAGACTAGGGATGGTTAACCATACGCGAGGCTTGACCCACCCGTCCAATTTTTATTTTTAAATGTATTTCAGACTTTTATTGCTAGATGGCCATCAAAGCTAATGGAATGATTAAACAGCAACCTTTGTTTCATGCTGATAATTGAAAAATGTGTAGACAAAATCATTTGCAATGTGTTTTCAACATATTTTTTTTTTTTTTAGAAATGCTTTGTAAGAGTTTTTCAGATAAAATATTTTTTGGAAATTACAGTAAGTAGGTTCTAATTAATACACGAATATTGATATTTCGTTTTAGGTATAACGTTTGCTAGTAAATAATGTTTAAAATAACTATGTGTTATTCATTAGAAAATGACTATGTGGGGAGGTTTGACTCAGACAATGTGAGGAGGGTTGACCATGATGAAAGACCCCTTAATTAAGTATTTTTGGATACATTTTCATTTATAATTTTGGTATATAAAATATTGATGTATAAATTGTTAAAAAATGTAATTTATTCTATAAAGCTACAGGAGTGATGCAAAAGAAAGTTACAACATTTAACTGATGAGACAGAAATTATCTCATAAGTACTGTGAAGTGGTTTTTTCTCCTTTGCCCCGCTCCATCAAAAGGGAATTTAAGTTAACTGATAGGATATTGTTTTTGTACACATCATTTGAACAGGGTTATTCACATGTATCTGCTAATAGTTCTATAGTTCCGAATGAAACAAAATTTCGAAATTGTTTTTTTTATTAATTTCAAAGTTACAAGTTAAACTATAAAAATTGAAAAAAAAATAGCGATCTGTGAAGCCGATAACATTACTTAAATGATAAAGGTATTCTGATTTTTTTTAACTCTTAAACCTTGTAGCATAAACGTCTTCTCGGTTTCTGAAACTCATAGCAAAACGGATTTTACATTTTAAAACTTATTTTATATGTATAATTGTTTATTATGCCAATATTTCCATATAAAGTACGGTGAGACAAGCCTTCTATATATGGGGAGCTTTGACCCATTATTTTCTTATAATTAAAATTTATCTTTTTTTCAAATTTCTTATATATTAAACTTATGTCATAATTTTATTCAGATATCTGATTGTATAAGAAATAAAATGATACCTAAAACTTTGTTCTATGTTCAAAATTAAAAATGTTAAAAATCATTTAGTAAAAAATGGGTAAACCACCTTCTAGTATCCCCTATTTTAAAATTATAATTTCAAATGATGAGTTCCTTTAATCCTGCTACAAACTAAAAACATATATTATCGTAATTTATCCGATACATTCAATACTTTAATTATGTTCACTGATGTCATATTTTAAGTATGTGGCGTATTTCATTATTAATCTTTTTTTCTTGTTATGAACTAATATAAGTTTAGTTTTTTTCTTTTTTTCCAACGGTTAATAAAGAGGTCAAGTTTACAGACTTTTTTATGTTAAAATTTTAATATTTTGTTGTTTCGTATGTCGACAGAATATATATGTTAAGTATTTAATAAATAATGATGTATACTTAATATTATGGGCAACAATAAGTTTAAAAAAATTATTGTGCCGTGTAAAATGGCATAGTTCTTTATCTTTTTTTTAAATCATCATTTGTACAAACTTTTTAAAAAATAAATAAGGGTTAAAAAAAATCTAAAATTTATTTTAACATCCAATACAGAAGTAACCATACCATCCTTGAAGTGTTTCTATAAGAACTGAATATTTTGTATATTTTTTAAAAATACATTAGAAATAAATGAATAAATTAAAAAAAGTATTAGTTACCGCACAAGTTACATAACATCAAAAATTAAAAGTTCAATAAAATTGAAGTATGACATTTTTATTTTTCAAAAGAATCATTTTTTTTCTCTTAAAAAAATCTTCAAACAAGCATTGTGGTAACAAATTTTCCTTCAATGCTGAAACAAAGAATATAATTAAATCTTATGACAATGTTGAGTGAATTCATAAAATATTAGAATAAATAAGAGTGTTTATTAAACATTATTGCGGTAAAAAGGGCTATAATTGCGATTTAAAACGTGCAGAACATTAAATAGCATCTTCGCAGTAAATATTTAAACTTTTAATAATTTCAAAAAAAAAAGACATTTTTATTCAGGTAGTAAAAGAAAAAGGTTAACATATAATACCTATTAACCCTATATATCTATTAATTACTAGTCTGACAGTCTACACAGCTATTTATTATTAAAATGTATACTAACTTTCTAGAAAATTTAGCACGATTTGTATAGTTAAGGAAATATAATGACATTTCATATACGTACTGCAAGGATTTTCCTCTAACTTTTGTTCCGCATTATACAGAGAAAGGCTTCCTTAGATTGCTTGTGAACTATAACTCATTTCAAAGTATTCGATTTCTAACAGCTGATCGAGGAAGAGGGTTCTTCTAAAGGTTATCCCGGATCGAAAGGGAAATTAATGACCTGAGATAGGAGACAGGAAGACATATGCAAGAATATAAGACACAGAATCTGTTCTAGAATGAATAAAATAATGAGAACATTGGCAGACGTATCTAGCTATTGTAACTTATAATAAGTATTTATTTTTTACTTATGGAATGATGTTATATAATATGATTATACAGAAGTATAATATTTAATAATTGCTTGTAATATATAGAGTATATAGAGGTATATACAAATGTAGAGGGTATTAGAAGCATATGAGTGTTAAACAAATATTATTGTATTATGTAATAAGCCGAAAATTTCAACATGATCCTTAAGTATTGTTTCCGCAATAAATATTTATACTAACTATGGGGGCTCCGCCCCCCTGCTTGCTGCGCTCGCCAACCTTCCGCATAATCGCTTCACGATCCCGTCTGGAATCGCTCCGCGATTCCAAGTTTTAGGCTACCCCTGCTTGCTGCGCTCGCCAACCTTCCGCATAATCGCTTCACGATCCCGTCTGGAATCGCTCCGCGATTCCAAGTTTTAGGCTACCCCTGCTTGCTGCGCTCGACAGTACCCAATGGAATCGCTTCGCGATACCTTATTTTCCATCCACTGTTAAAAAACTGTTGCATTTTGTTGCAACGCACTCCCCTGCTTGTATAGAGAACGGTTACTTGGCCGTGAAATGGAGCTTTATCATTGGTTGGAATAGATATATTATATACAAGCGGTGGAGTGCTTTGCAACAAAATGCAGTAGATTTTTAACAGTGTACACGGAATTTTGGAATTCATCCCTCTCCTCATTGGTCGAAGCATAGACGGAGCCCTTTCCTTATTGGTCTATTCTACTCATGGAAGTGTGGTCCACCCGGACGCGTTATTTCCGGTGACCTTACACATCAGCATCACTCCAGGAGTCATTCCTGGAGATTTGTTTAAGGCTAGTATTTTTTTACTGTAGAAGGATAATAATTTATAAATAAAAAAAAGGATTATTTTATTCAATTAGTGAAAATAAAATTTTAACATATCTAATATTTTTATTAATTAATAGTATGACGGTCTCCACAACTATTTATTTGCAAGATCTGTAATAAGTTTCTAGAAGGTTCATCAAGTTTTGTACAGTTAAGGAAATAAAACGACATTCAAGACACGTACTTTAAGGATATTCTTCTACCTTTTGTTTCCGTTGTAAAGGAAAAGAGGGATGTCTTCCATTGTTTGTGAACTATGAATCATTTTAAAGTATTCGACTTCTTGCAGCTGATCGAAACGAAGTGGACAAGAGGGTTCTTCTAAAGGTTCTCCGGAATCGAAGGGGAAATTAATAGCTTTAGGCACAAGGTGGAAGGACATAACCTATAAAATTTTGACACGTTATCTATTAAAGTATTTTTGTTTCTGATATACGAGTGCAAATTAAGAAAAGTTTGATAACTATGGGAAAAGTACTTAAATTGTGTAACTTACAGTAAGTAATTTTTTATCTTTAGAATCATGTTATATAATAATATGATTAGATAGAAATAAAAAAAAATATTCAATTATTATTTGAAATACATGTGTTATATAATTACCACTAGACATACATAAAATGTGAAATTAAAGTTCAATCAAACTTAAGTGTAAAATGTTTATTTCCAAATTACTCGTGGGATAAAATATGTTGAAATCGGATGTGAACTCTTTTTTCTTAAATAAAAAGGGAAAAAAAACATTTTAATACAAAAAAAAGTTCAAACAAATATTGTGCTAACAAACTTTATTTTAAAATAACAACAAGGACTATAATTAAACCTAATAATAGTGTGCAGTAATTTCATGAAATATAAGAATGAATAAGTTTTTGATAAATATGATTGCGATAAGTTCTTTAAATATTATCTACTTAGTAAATATTTAAACTATTAATACCTTAAAAATAAAAAAATAAAAGAAATTTTTTAATTAATTAGTAAAAAAAAGTTAACATATTACGTAAATCTGTTCGTTAATTGTCTAAAAGTTTACACAACTATTTATTTGTACTTTCTTATTTGAAGATTCAGCATGTTTTGCATAGTTAAGGAAATATAATGGCATTCAAGAGACGTACTGCAAGGATTTTCCTCTAATTTTTTTTTCACCGACATAAAGGTAAAGAGGGATGTCTTTAATTGTCTATAGAGTGTAACTCATTTTAAAGGATTTGATCTCCAACAGCTGATCAAAAGGAAGTGAACAAAAGGGTTCTTGGAAAGGCTTTATACGGGGTCGAAAGGGAAATTAATAGTCTTAGACACAAGACGAAAGGACATGTTTCGGAATCAATGACGCAATCTTAGTTTTTATTTATTTATTAATTAATTATGGAAATCAAAAAATGTATAATAATTATGGTGATATATTTAAATTTTGTAACTTACAAGAAGTAATGGTTACTGCATACTGCTAAAATTAGACCCTTTGCAAACTAAATAATTCAAAAATGAAATTTATATTACCGCAATTATTTACACTTCAAGACATAACAGAAGTATGTAAAAAAAAAAAAAAAAATAGGTTTTCTTATATTGTTTTATACATTGATCCCGGTTTTTAGAAGTATTCTAACAAAATATGCTCATTTATATATTTATTATATCACTTATTTTTGAACTAAAACATGCGAAAGAAGAAATTTATTTTTTTAAGAGTGTTTTCATAAATTTAGATAAGAATTTGTAATTATTTGTAGTTATTTTAAATTTCAACTAGACAACAAAGAGGCTTGTCTTCCATTGTTTGTGAACTGTAACTTATTTTAAAGCATTCGATTTCTAAGAGCTGGTCGAAAGGAATTGAACAAGAGGGTTCTTGAAAAGTTTCTACGAGATTGAAAGGGGAAATAATGTTTTTAGACAAAAGATGAACGGATATATTCTAAAAATTTTGACACGTCATCTATTAAAGCCTTTTTGTTTATCATGTACGAATGCAAATAAATAAAAGTTTGATAACTATGGAAAAACTACTTAAATTGTGTAACTTACAATAAGGTTTTCTTTTTTACGTATGAAATGATGTTATATAATATGATTATGTTGTATTATTAATATATTTAATAATTATTTGTAATATATAGAGTGTATAGAAGTATTAGAAATATAGAGTGTATTAGAAGTATAAGAATGTTTAATAAATATTATTGTAGTGTATAATTAATTGTAATACATAGAGTGTATAGAAATACATAGAAACATAGCATGTATTAGAAATGTAAGAGTTTTTAATAAATGTTATTGTTGTATATAATTATTTTTAATATGTAGAGTGCATAGAAGTATTAGAAATAATATATAGTGTATTAGAAGTATACGAATGTTTAATAAAAATTATTGTAGTGTATAATTATTTGTAATACATAGAGTGTATAGAAATACATACACTGTAAAACATTTGTGGAAACGTTACTCCATACAATTGGTGTAAAAATGGTGGCAAATGCTGCCTCCAGTTTCATGGAGTAATTGTTTTCGCATATGCAATGGTGTAATTTAAACATATATTACTGGTGTAACATGACAATGTTACACCGGTTTTAACGGTTAAAATACTCCATAAAACTGGAGGCAGCAATGCTGCCACCAATTTTACGGAGTAACGTTTCCACAAATGTTTCTCAGTGTAGAAACATAGCATGTATTAGAAGTATAAGAGTTTTTAATAATGTTATTGTTGTATATAATTATTTTTAATATGTAGAATGAATAGAATTATATAGAAATATAGAGTGTATTAGAAATATACGAGTATTTAATAATATTATTGTAGTATATAATAATTCGACCATTTCCACAGGATCATTAAATATTTTCTCCGCAACAAATATTTGAACTAATAATAATTTCAAAATAAAGAGAAAAAAGAGACATGTTTATGCAACTGATGAATGAAAAAGGTTAATGCATCTAAAATTTCTTTTAATTAATTGTTTAACAGCCCAAACAACTATATAATTTTAAATTCAATTTTAAGTTTCTGGAAGTCTCCACCAAATCCTTATAACATGTCTTAATTTTAAACTTTAAAGGTTTTAGTAAAGTATGTAATCTTTGAACTGAAAATGAAAAATACTCCAGTTATACTAATAGCTTCCATTAACCCTTTATATAGCAACGGTACTTATAAGTACCATTAAAATAACTTATTATAAAATTCTTTTAATACGTCAATTAGTTGTAAAACTGTTTAGAATGAGTTACAGATACATTAATTTATTTTGTTCCAAAACCATTATTGGTTATACACAACAAAAATATTCTTAAAGGAATGATTTATTTTGCCTTTGTGTCCTTTCACCTTTCTTGGCGCTGTTGGAGGGGATTGGGATTTTTCAATTCAGAAATATTTATCTTATACTATAATGCGAGCAAAAATTGTGTGTGTGTGTGTGTGGGTAAATTTTATCTCAAAAACGGCTCTAACGATTTTCGCAAAAATTTGGATTTTACCATTTTCGGGCACGAGAAGACCATTGGGCTAGGTCACATGTTCGAGAAAATTCGATTATTGGGTCATTTTGGGTCATAACGGGTCAAGATCAAGCTATTTATATCTAAAGAACGGCTGGATCGATTTTAAGGAAATTTTGTAACCAATCGTTTTTTGGCACGAGAAAACTATTGGGATGGGTCACATGTTCGAAAAATTTCGATTAGTGGGTCATTTTTGGGTCATTATGGGTCAAGCCATTTTTATCTAAAAAACGGCTCTAACGATTTTGACCAAATATTATATTGTATCGTTTTGGATTACAAGAAGACCATTGGGTTAGGTAACATGTTCGAGAAAATTCGGTTAGTGGGTCATTTTTGGGGTCATTGTGGGTCATGCTATTTTTATCTAGAGATTTTCTCACGCAATTTTGACTAAAAATTGCATTCTATGGTTTTCGGGCACGAAAAAAACATTGGGCTAGGTTACATGTTCGAGAAAAAATTTTAATGGGTCATATTGGGTCATTAAGAGTCTGGGTCAAGCTATTTATATTTAAAGAACGGCGTGATGGATTATAACGAAATTTTGTATGTAACAGTTTTTTGACATGAGAAAACTAATGAGCTAAATCACATGTTTGAGAGATTTCGACTATGAGGGTCATTTGTGGGTCATAATGGGTCATAATGGGTCATGGTCAAGCTATATCTTTACATCTCTACTTTACTCTTCTACATCTTTAGAACAGGTGGATCGATTTTAATGAAATTTTGTATGCAACTTTTTTGGCACGATAAAATCATTGGACTAGGTTGCATGTTCGAAAAATTTCGATTAATGGGTCATTTTGGATCATAATGGGTCTGGGTCAAGCTATATATAATTAAAGAACGGCAGGATCAATTTTAACGAAATTCTGTTTGTAACAATTTTTAGAAACGAGAAAAATAATGGACTAAGTCACATATTCGAGAGCTTTCGATTATAAGGGTCATTTGTGGGTCTTAATGGGTCAAGGTGAAGCTATATCTAAAGAATGGGGGGGGGTCGATTTTAACGAAATTTTGTATACAACATATTTTTGGCATGAGAAAATCATTGGGGTAGGTCACATGTTCGAGAAATTTCGATTAGTGGGCCACTTTTGGGTCATTCTAATTTTATCTAGACAACGTTTCGTGCAATTTTGACTAAATTTTGTATTTTATCGTTTTCGGGCACAAGAAAATCATTGGGTTATGACAGTTTTTTGAGAAAATTCGATCAATGGGTCATTTTGGATCATAAGGGGTCAGGGTCAAACTAACTATATCTAAAAAACGGCTCAATCGATTTTATCTAAATTTTGTATCTAATGTTTTTCGGCATGCTAAAACTAATGAGCTAGACCACACGTTCGAGAGATTTCGATTATAAGAGTCATTTGTTGGTCATGATGGGTCATGCTAATTTTATATAGAATATGGTACTCACCATTTTGACTATACTTTGTATTATATCGTTTTTGAGCAAGAGAAAACCATTTGGCTTGGACACATGCTCACGAAAATGCGATTAGTGGGTCATTTTGGGTCTTAATGAGCTAGGGTCATTCTAATTATATATAACAACGACTCAATCAATTTTACCTAAATTTTGAAACAAAACGTTTTTTGTCACGAGAAGACTATTGGGCTGAGTCGCGTGTTAAACAAAATTATATTAGTGGGTCATTTCGCTTCATTGCTGAATGCTGCCAAGCTAATTTTACCTAAAAAATGGCTTAAACGATTTTGATTCAATTTTATATTCTACTGTTTTTGATTACCTGAAGACGATTGAGCTATGTCACATGCTTGATCAAATTTGATTAGTGGCTCATTTTGGATAATACAGGTCAGGGTCACGAGAATATGGCAAAAGCCAATAACTTGGTGATATTTGACAAAATATTGGCGACATATGGCCAAAAAATCGACTATAAAAATTACGAAAACCAAAACACGTATTTGGAGCCAAATGAAAGAATGCCTCCAAATTTGGCTATATCTTGCAAAAAATATTGTCTTTCAGAATGTAAAGAATTTTTTATACATTCTTAAGAGGATTCGAGATGCATGGTTAAACCAATCAGAGTCGAGCCAAAAAAGTGATTTAGATCGATGTCCTTTCGTTGTAAATTTTAAAATAAAGTAAAATTTATAAACATGCGCATAAAAACATAGTTTTCTTATTGATTATTTTTCTAAATAATACTATTATAAACATGTTTTACAGTAATAATACAGAGTTGATGATACAGTGAAAATACTATATCGAGTTGAACACAAAGTTAATTTTGACCGAGCTAAGCTCGGTCTCCCCTGCTAGTATATTTATATTGTAGGAACATCATGTTTGTACATTTTATAATTCTACAAAATACTAAGGAAATATTTTAAAATAAAAGATTTGAATGGGGTTATAAAAATTGCACAAAATCCCTTAAATTCAAATTTAATTAAATCATTAAAATCCTTCAAAAATCCTTCAAAAATTTATTAAATGATTATGTAAATCTTTTAACCGTTTAAACGCCAATCAATGTTCCCAAATGGGAACATTGCATTATTTGTAATACAAAACATATATTTTACATCTTAATAACGGTGTCCTTATTTTTCTTATAAAATATAGGGTTGATTTGAACTTTTGAAATGAAAATATTTATGCTTAAGCATTTACCACAGGTATTAAGGAATATGTAAATTCCTTGTATTCATTCATTAGCATAAAAAGTATATTATTTGCTTTCATCATGCTCTTTATATTACTTACATTTGACAGCAAGGAATCTAAATGTTTTTGGAATACGAGAAAATACTCAACAACAATATACAATAGCATATAGCTGAAATTAATTTACTTTATTTTCTTAGGTTGTCAACCAATAATCACGTTGTAAAATGCGAACACTGAAATGAAAAAAGCACTGCAGAAATATATTCTTTTGGTATTTTCTAAATTTGTATGTAATAATTAAAACATTTGAAGCTGTAATATATGAAAAACAAAATTATTATTACATTGCGATATTAATTCGGCGTCTAAACGTTTAATTTAGTTTAAACAATTTATGTAAAATGTTTTCGACGTAAAATTTTCATAAACTCTTAATGCGTTAGATAAAGAGTTAAACAAGTGAATGCACATTACACTTTCTTCAAAATATTCATTCATTACATAATCTGAAAGAATAGGAAAATTAGAAAGAGCACCCTTTCAAAACCTCAATTTATTGTAAATTATCCATACAGAATATTGTAAATTATTCATCCGAAATACAATTGTTTTAACTAGATTACGAATCACATTTATTTGGTTACTTAGGTAACTGGTATGAAACTCATTATTCGGACCTACTCGAGAATTTCGAATAAATTGCAATACGGTTTGTGCAAATTGGCATAAGCTGCTACAGTACCAGGATTATTGCTTCAGAAAATAGCTTAATGCGTGCGAGAAACCTGTAATTAGTGACAATTTAGGATTTAATGAAAACGTTAGCTTCGTTGCAATTAGAAAGAGAATATATTTCAAGAAAATTAACTAATATTTTACTACAAATATATACTGGACAATTGCACCATAAAATTTAACTACTAAGAATGTATTTATTAAAAATAAAACACATTGCTCAATGGTGCACAAAACAAGAATTTTAATAGCAACATGTACCATTAAAATAAAATAAAAATGTCAACGTTTCGAGCCGTCTTCAGGAAAATATGATAATGGAAGGACTAAGTTTGCTTCTTGATCGAGAGATAATATTTCTAATAAATTAAAATCGAAATGAATTAAAAGTTTTAAAATGTTGCCACTTACACGTGAGTACTCATTGCAATATTTTAATTTTTACTCACGGTGTAAGTGGCAACATTTTTAAACTTTTAATTCATTTCGATTTTAATTTATTAAAAATATTATCTCTCGATCAGGAAGCAAACTTAGTCCTTTCATTATTATATTTTCCTGAAGACGGTTACAGAAGACGGTACGAAACGTTGATATTTTTATTTTATTTTAATTGTACAAGTTCATATTAAAATTCTTGTTTTGTGCACCATTCAGCATTGTGTTGTATTTTTAGTAAATATATTCTTAGTATTTAATATTTTACTATTGGAGAAAACATGTATTTCGAAAAGTAGGTACAGAATGACCAGCAAATAAGACCCCAATTTAAAAATTAAATTTTTCAAAAACAAAGATCGATAGAATTATGCGGTAAACGGTTTACTTATTGGGTAAGCGGTAAAAATCTTATACAGAAGTTTCGAATAGTGATTATTTAGAAAAGATTTTGTTCGGATTGCAAAGAATGTTTGAATTAACATTTTTCTTGTTTCAGGTTGATCGTAGAGAATGGCTTTTTTGATTTGCAATGCCATATTTTAACTACTTTTCGAGTTTTTTTTAATTCAAAAAATTTAGTTCCAAAAATCGTTACCGACAGAACCGAGTTTCCCCGACGGCAACCCATTGCGGTTTAGCGGTATCTATGAAAAACTATAATTGACTTTAAAATAAAAAGAGATATAAAATAATATTCAAATGGCAAGTTTTGATAATAATGTGAAAAATAACAGTAGTAAGTCTTTATTACGTCCTTTAATAACTATATCGTAATATTAATAATATACACTCAAGAGCCAAAACATTATGACCACCTGTCAATAACGAGTTGTCCCATCTTTCGCACGCAACTCAGCTTCAACCCGCCTTGACATGGATGCCACAATTCCTTGGTAGATGGCCGAAGACAGATTGTACAAGATATTTAAGAAACGGTCACGCAGATCCGAGATATTGCGAATTGGTGGTCTATGAACTCTGAGCTGCCGTCCCATGAAATCACAAATGTGTTCTATCTGATTGAGATCCGGCAAGTTAGGTAGCCAGGACATTAACTGGAATTCAGCATCGTGTTCCTGGAACCAATCCAACACAAATTTAGCCGTGTGATACAGGGCGTTGTTCTGTTGGAACATTCCATTTCCGGCTGGAAAAACAGAGGCTATGTAACGGTGCAACTGGTCCGCAATGATGTTCAGATACCCTGTAGCATTCATGGTCTGCTCTACCATAACCACGGGTCCCAGAGACGCCCAAGAGAACATCACCCAAAGCATAATACCGCCACCACCGGCCTGTGTATGACCTACAGTTCATTCAGGGAGCAACTGTTCGCCTGGAAGACGGCGTATCCTGACACGGCCATCGGCGTGATCAATTACAAACAGTGATTCATCTGACCAGGCAATTCTTTCCCACTCATCCATGGACCAGTCGCGATGTTCTCGGGCCCAGCGCAGGCGCAGTTGGCGATGACGCTTGGTCAGCAAAGGCACACGAGTGGGGACGTTTGCTGCGCAGCCCAATATCCAATAGTGTCTGCAGAACAGTGTGCTCCGATACAATTCTACTTGGCCCTGCATTATATTGGGCTGTCAGCTGAGCCACTATCTGACTCCGGTTTTGCTTCACCATGTGAGACAGTCTCCGAAGACCTTTTTCTTTGATAGCGTGTGGACGTCCAACACCATGTCGTCTACTGCTGGTTTCACCGTCATTCATCCACTTTGCATACGTACTAACAACTGTAGATCGCGAACAACCCACGAGTCGTGCAGTTTTGGAAATACTTGTTCCGAGCCTTTGAGCCATTACAATCTGCCCTCTATCAAAGTCGCTTAGATCCGCATCCTTTCCCATTACACATAGAAGTAAGTGAAAGAATGATTCTTCAGACTTTTCAGCAGCAGTTAAATACCACTTCCACCAGATAACGTGTCATCCACGTCATCCAAGCTAGTTCATTGTAAAATGTAAAGGTGGTCATAATATTTTGGCTCTTGAGTGTATATTCCACAACTAAAAAGTAAGAATTTAAGTTATAAATAAGTATTTTGCTTATAAGACGTTATTGTATTAATAAAAACATTTAAAATACATTAATTTTTTTTATTTAATTTTATTATTTGATTTTATTTTTTATTTACATTCTGAAGGTGACTCGATTAAAAAAAGCTGAAATATGTAAATAAAAATGTTTAATGTATTTTAAATGTTTTTATTAATACAACAACATCTTATAAGCAAAATATTTATTTATAAGATAGTCTTACTTTTTCATTGTAAAATATACACTATTAATCTATATTAATAAAAAAACAAAACGCTCTGTCTGCGTGTGTGTGTGTGTCTGCGATGGCTAGCAAAATTTACAGCATGTACGAGGCTCAAAAATTTTTTGAGAGCAGTTCCAAATCTCTCCAGATGCACCTGAGCTTCAGAATTTCGAAATTCTATTTATTAACTGAGTAATTAATTAAATTCCAAAGATCACTCTCATAAAAAATCGCCTTTTTTCTTCTTTTTTTCCCTTTATTTAGTTATGGTTGGTTGGTTGCATAAAGATTTTTCAGAAGTAATCAGATAAACCGGGGTAACAATGACATTGGAGTATTTGATGTTTCAAGCCGGTGACTTATAAGCAGGCTTCATGCCGAGCACACAAGTTAGATGTATGTTGTTCAATAAAAATGACTTATAAGCAGGCTTTCATGTCGAGCACACAAGTCAGTTGTATGTTGTTAAAATAAACAAATAAATAAACGATTCAATAAAAAACAAAATGTTTCAAGACTTTTTTTTTTCAACTTAATATCAATATTTTAGAACAAAAGTTATATACATGATTCAGAAACATTATATATATTAATCAAAAAAATTTCAAAAAAGAAATATAATTTTTAAAATGCTAAATAAGAAGTTAGAACACTCCGTACTGTCGATTTTAGCACAAGAAATTGGCAACTATAATCGATAAAAACGATAACTTCCTGTATTCCGAATGCATCCTGTTGCAGTTAATATGCTGTTTTGGTTTTTTAATTCAAGATTTAATATAAATTAAATATTTTTTATTATTAATAATATTTTTTATTATTAATATATTTTATATAGATATTTATTAGTCTGTAGTCTTTTGGGTAAGTTTTTTATTCATAGTCAAATTGCTTTTTTGATTTCATTAATATTAGCGGTTTTTTACATTCTATAAAAGTTTTAATTGTTCACTTACAAATTGTTCGCGAATTCGAATTGCTAGAATCCTAGCTAATTTATTATGGTTAGTTTGATTATATCTGTATGTGTAAAATATCTATATGTGTAAAATAATGGGCATACTTAAGGAATTTGTTTTATTATTATTCTTTTTATAACTATATAAAATTATTATATTCCGGTTTTCAATATTACATTAAACTATTCAATAGTTAACCATTCTTATAGCCTCATTTCCCAATATGAATCAAAATTTAATTTTAAATAAAATAAATATATCAAAACATTCAAAAGCATAATAATGGGCAGCCTATGTTCCATTAATGGATACACCCAGGAAAGTAATAAATTAATTGTTTTCATGATTGAATTTAGAATCAAAATGTAATAAAAGCATAGTAATGAAAAAAGATAATTATTTTGAGATGAATTTAACAATTAGGATCTATTAAGTAGCTAATAAAATATTTCTGATAATCATCCACTGTTTGCATCAATTGTTGTAACTATCTGAAGGTCAATATTTTAATTATTTTATATTGATAGTTTAAAATAATAAATATCAGACAATTACAGCTGTCAAATTATTGAAACAGTAGGGCATTAAAAGGGTAATAATAATAATAATAATAATAATAATAATAATAATAATAATAATAATAATAATAATAATAATAATAAGTTTTGAAATTTTAGTGTATAGTTTTGCCTCACTGTTTTAAACAATCTTCCAGAGACAACTTGATTTATCATTTATAATAATATTAAAAATATGAAAGAAATGATAATGCGTGTTGAATATTTTAAATACTAATTAATTTAAAAATAAAATCGTTGGATTCATGTTTGAGGCCTCCGATCTGCAGATTTACTAGCTTCTGATTACTATAATTTTTATTAATGTTACATTGTTATTATTATTATAGGTACTACTAGGTTACCCCGTCGACCAAAAAAATTATCGCCAAATTATAAGATTAAATGCCAAATAATGGATGATCGTGAATGTCACAAGTAATGTGATTCACGAGTTTAAAATGTCATTAAGTGATTTTTATTTCGACCTTTTTATTTGTATTCTTATTAATATTCTACTAATATTTGTTTTTTCATTATTTAACATAAAAATTATGTCAATATGTATAATTTGGCTATTAGTTTGGCGATTTGTATAATTTGGTGAAATTGGTCCACGAGATAACAGAGTAGTACCTTATTATATTTTAGTCAAGGTGAATATCGAAACATTTTAAGACAGAAAATAGATTTTTAATATCTTTTTGTAATTTAGTTGTTTTAAAAGGGAGAGATTAAGGCCTATGAGCCTCTCTTTGACTGTACCCTTAAAAAAAGTAGAACAAAAACATTCAAATATTGCAATAAAAATAAAAATTATTATAAATTTATTAAAGGAAGCCATCTCTTAGCTCGACTTTTTGGCGGTTTTTTCCCCCCTGCCGCACGATAACCGTGTCAAGCAGGTGATCCTATACTTTTAGGTGTCGCTCTTCTGCGCAACCCTCGAATTGAACTTTTTTCTCCTCAGTTTAGAGCCTTTCAATAAACCAGATTTACATTACTTTCAAAAATTTTGGAAATTTTGTATGGATAGAATTCTTTTTTCAAAAAATAAAATATGTGAAAATTTTTACGAATTCAGTAAAAACCTGAATGTTCCGTCGTGGTTTCGTTCGCTCTCGGTTCGCATAGTTTCCAAAAAATCAAATTACATAGAAAACAAAAAACCAAACAGCATGTGCTTTAAATTCAATATCTTTTCGCGATTTTTCCGTTTTAAAAATATAAATTTTGACAAAATGGACTTAAAGATATAAAATCATAGAAATTTTAGTTTAATTTAAGGGTCATTTAGAAAGCAAATAACACATTTGAAAACTGAATAACATCACAGACCCGGGCAACGCCGGGTAGGACAGCCAGTATTGCAATAAAGTTTTTGATATGACTCACTCTTAGAATTAGTGAAATTTGTATTTACTTTCGAAATCTGCCTGTGCCTGTACGCCGACATGATAGGGATTTTTTTTCTTTTTTAGGTGCGTTCGTAATTATATAAATACGTAGCAGATATTGTTTTCGGTCAGTCAGTCCGTCTGTCTGTGCGTCCGCATATAACAACGCAAAAACTATCCAACCGAATCGTTTGAAATTTAAAATACATAATTATTGCATAATTTTGTTGTGTCATTTCAAATTTTATGAAAATCGGATGGATAGATCAATTACATGGAGAATAAAAATGATTCCGTTACATTACGGTCAACGGGGAAAAAGTTTCAAATGCATTTAATCATTTGAAATTTAAAACATATAATTATTAAATAAATTTGTTGAGTCATTTCAAATTTTACAAAAATCGGATGCATAGATCAATTACAGGGACAATCAAAAGTATTCTGTTACATTACGGTCAATGGGAAAAAATGTTTGAAATGAATTTTAATGGTGTTACACTCATTCGAACATAATAGAATTGACATGAATCTAGAAAGTACTGTATATATTGTATCCGAAGTAAGCTCTACTATATCAAGAAGGTCTAAATATTTTTAAAACTTCGTTATCGTACGAACGCACATCATTTGCAACGCTTCACATGCAATTTCCAAATTGTTTTTTTTTATAGTTTATATTGTAACAACTTATATGTTAGTTATATAAGTATTTATATAAATGTTATCTGCAGGACATTTTGTCCATTTTCCTTGGATTGGCCCTTCAAGGCTTTCATGAACTCAATCACTTATTTAGAAAAAAAAAATCGAAAAGAAAGTTATCGAAATTGTAAGGGTATTATTGATGTACTGATTTGTCTTTTTCAAAGAGATAATATGAAGAGCGATGCTAATTATAATAAGGTACCTGTACCCAATATGGACACCCTAAGGAAAATGAATTTTTTTCACCCCCATGTACAAGTCATAGGACTCCAAAAATATGTGACCACTATCCTTGGACCATCATTATTAAAATTAGCGACCATGTAATTATTCTGGTTTAATTTAAATGATAAAAACAAAAAATGTTTACAAGTGTCCATATAAGATCTACCTGTCCCTATTATGGACAGATGTTTCGTTATTGACTTTCTACACAGTGTTTATGGAAGAGCCACTTTTCCAAGGGATTTTAGAGGAAAGGGAATAACAAAAAATCTATCTTAAAGTATTCCGAGGAGGAGGGGGGACAGTAAATATCTTCAGAACATGCATTTTAGAAAAGGGGGGGGGGCATTCTCGGTTTTTACCCTTCGAAGACCCATGCAAAGCCCCTTAGTTACTAGTAAATCTTATGAAGTAATATTGTTGGTTTTGCTTAGCTTTATTGCATCTGTCTGCGAATTTCCATATGTTATTACTCAGTCCTCAAAGCATGGACAAATAGAAACTTTTCACCATGGGCAGTAAGTCCCACATAATCCTCATGAACATATCTACCACATGTGATGCATGACCGCATGATTGAAAAAGAATCAATTCTGCAAAAGAAGCAGTACCAGCTGTCCTTTGTAGAGTAGGTACCTATGATTTCGCCAATCGATATCCTACTGGGGGGGGGGCATTTTTGTATTTTTCTGCAAGGGTTTTTGGAGGAAGGTTTTGGGGGGATTGTTCAAATAGCATCTTGTTGAACAAAGAATTTACCACTTTGATGGCTTTTTAAGTTATTGCTTGGAAACGTTGAATTTTCTTCTTCCTTACAGTTGTAGTCGATGGGGACATAAGCTGTCCATATTAGGAACCGGGCGTAGTTTTACTAAATCTTGTACCAAATGAATAAGGAAAATTATTTTAAGCAAAATATGCAATAGCAATTGAAAATATGTTTTATTAGCTTTCTGAAACACTCCACTTTTCAACATTTAATGTAATTTTACCATATCTAATAAGAATTTAAGCTTACAAGTAATTAAGATCAGCACATCTCGAAATAACAACTTTCAACCTAAATGGCGACAGCGCGCTTTTTTATACTTTCCAGACTTAATTATCTTTTCAACTGCTTTTCTTGACGAAAATGTTTAGCCATCTCTCGATCAAAATTATTATCTTTAAAAATATTAGGGGTGTCAATATTGAGAGTCCTGTCCATAAAGGGTACAAATACCTTACATTTTATTTATTTTCATGAATCTTAGAATAAACTTTTCTTGAAAAGAATCAAATTAAATCTTTTATGTGCATTTGATTGAGCTATACTTAATTCATTTCATTATTCGCCGTTTTTTAAAAGTGCAGAACTACATCGTAAAATTTCTATAACTTTCACACTTGATATTGTCGAATGCTCCAGAGTTTATCTAATTGTCGTTTGATAAATTATTTTGACGCTTTTGATTTAATTTTTATAAAATGTATAAAGTATAATCTGTAATGTATATCAAGTAATTTATCTCTCTCTGTATATATATACAGGATGTTTAAAAAATGACCGGTATATTTAAAAAAATCAATAAAAAATAAACGGGCACAGATAGAAATACACCGTTTGTTGCAATATATTTGGGACAACAGTAAATTTTCAGGGAGACAAACTTTCAAAATTAGTTAACATTTTCAACAACAGGTGGCGCTGCAGGCAATTTGAAAGCTATGGAAGAAAACGCAGTTTGTGAGACTGCCAATCTCTAAGTCGTCTTCCTGCTATAAGCGTGTTCACAGATTGCAAGTTTGTTGTGATGAAATGCTTTATTCCTTAGAACAGAGGATTTTTGACTTGAAAGACTAGGTGTACCGTCACAATCCAAAAACGACTGAACAACTGAAGCCTGACGTCTATTCTGCATGTGAAGGCATCCCGCTTGACATATTTACAAAGTTTTCTGGTAATTTCATTCAGAGACTACACAATACTATTGCCGCGCATGGTGGATACGTAGAAAATATCGTACTTTAGATTTCTTTTAGACTGCAGCGCCATCTGTTGTTGAAATTTGTAATTAATTTTCAAAGTTTGTCTGCCTGAAAATTTACTGTTGTCCTGAGCATATTGCAACAAAATCGGCATATTTATATCGCTGCCCGTTTAATTTTGATTGATTTTTCAAATATACCGGTCACTTTTGTCTGTATCTAATGTAATTCATAATTTTATATGCAGCACTGATTTGGACATTCTTGTAATAGAATATCTGTACGAAAAAATATTTAAATTAGTATTTTAAGTTAGGTAAATTTAATCAGAAATTTATAACATTTAAAAAAACGTACTAAATTGAATAAAATTCAATGTAAGTGTAATAAAATGTAAACAAAAAATTCAGTTAGTCTAAAAAAGAGAGAGAGATTAAATGTCCACCTTATACATTTTAACCTCGAAGTTCTATCTCTAGAAAAAATAATTCTTCCTCTTAAATTGAGTATTTTTTTTTTTTGAATTAATACTTAAAAGAATAAGAGTACCTGGTCGGCATTATGCTTAAATTGAAGCAAGTTTTGAAATTTTTTCCACTAATTTTACTATCATATTTGGATTTGACGATATTTTTTTTTGCTTGAAAATCATAATTAAAAAATATGTAATTAAAGAGATATGAATGAATAATGTTTTAAAACCTTAAAATGATACCTTTGAAACTATCTCTTAAATTTTGAATAATTCTGTAATATGACGTCACAATGCTTAATTCTAAAAATGAAATTAAAAAATATGTGTGGCACTCGGGGACTGCCGCGATAAAGCCCTTACATAGCATTTTTTATCAACTTATGCAATTATAATTATTTATTTATTTTCTATTTATGCAGTTTTTGTTGTCTTTGATATAAATTCAAATTTTTTCTTTTTCTTTGATATTAATTCAAGTTTTTTCTTTTTCTTTAATATCAATTCAAGTTACATTTTTTGAGCGTGATCACCGATAAGATTTTTTTTTCTTTTATTGAATAAATGAGAAGTCTGCCGAACGACGTTAGCCGGATTGTTAGGTTTTTTTCCTCGTTACGGAATTTCTAGATTCGGTCGCCGCGCTTAAAGCCCGCGATAAAAGCTATGCAATAGCTTAAAAATATTCTGTTTGAATAGCCTATTTTATTAAAATTTTATAATTTAATTCGTAATTTTCACAAAATTTCAGATTCAGATCGTCCTTAATATAAATTGGTTTTCTTTACGTTATGGTGTAAATCGCCGTACAAGTGGGGATGTTACGGCACATTTTTTACGATTTCTGAATTATCTGTATCTCATGAACTAATACATGGATTTTCATAAGACTTTAAATTCAGTTAGATTTTTGAATAAATTGTTGCAAATTCGGTTTAGGTGTAAATCCCCTGCTATTCGCAGCTATGCTGCACTTTGCACGATTTTCGTTATTTTAGCTACAGTCATATTTCAAGAACTAGAGCACGGAATCTCATATTATTAGAATCTTCATGATGGGCATAGATTGGCATTTAATTCTGGCACAGTTTAGCAAGTTTTTAAGTATTAATATGCATGAGACAGAAGAAATTTTGGGATTGCCACATCCGAGTTTTTCTCATATATATCGTATTTTATATAGTTAATCACCGCGGACTGACCGAAAGTTAAACGGAAAGATCAGTGTCAGTCATCGGCGATTGACGTGGCCTTCCTGCTAGTAGATTACAATACTCTTCTTCATCAAACATACTTCATTGCAAAATTTCGCAATAAATAAGTATTTTTTAAGCTCACTGTACTAAGGGATTTGGGATATTGTGCATGAACTAAGGGAAAGAAAAAGCACTTTGAAGTATATAGTTACGCACATAACTCGCTTCTTCATTAAAATATACCTGTAATTCAGAAGTAGATAAAACCAAATTCATAAAACAAACATATAGCAGATTTACACACAGCAGTTTTCATTTAGATCCGAATTGAGTCAATGTCATGGATTTTTTTTTATGGGGGGGGGGACGTTGTGTCTTGAATAAATATATTCAATACACATATAACTATAGACAAACTATATATTTAATAATAGAAATTTAGACACGATGAAGCAATTAATAAATAAAGATTATTAAATACGTTATATATAACCAAAAAAAAAGAAAAAAAGAAACAAAAAGAAAGTTTTATTAACATTTGACTTTGAATAAGACAGGTTGTCTGTCTTTATCTAAGCTGGATAGTCAAGAATAGATGAATTAAAATCTGACTTGATGAATTTTGTTTGTGTGTTGCATGGGATTGTTTATTAAACGTCGTAATTTTATTGTGTTAAGAACTCGTATACAAATGAAGAAAGCATGAATTTCCAAAAACCCCATTATTGAAACAAATACATTTTAAAATAATTTTTCAAATTTCGTTTTTTAGATAAATATTAAGAATAGTTTTTTTCCAAAGATTCGGATATCTTTTGGAAACGCCCGCGTTAAGAGAAAATTTATTTTATACTTTTAAAACAAATAGAAAGAATTAAATATGCATAGAAAAAACATAATAATAGCAATAACTTAAATCAAATTCTTCAATAAACGTGAAAATTTTGTGCAATTTATGATTACAGTGATAAACAAAAAAGCATTAGTTTAACGTATTTGAAAAATAAAACGTTTTATGTTTTTGGAATTTCTTTCCAGTCTACTGAATATGTAATTTCAGCAGATTTTTCTTTGCAATCATGTTGAATAAACCAGAAAATGGATTATTCAGTAAACAATATACAGTATCGATTTATTGAATGCTCCATCATGCATATGAATCGCACTATGAAATGAAACATATAAGGACTAAGAAAAACTAATAAAAATCGTTCAGAAAATTATAGTATTTTTTCACACTACGTCGTTTGTAATTTCTTCAATCTTGTTTTTAATTTGTCATTATAATACGAGGTACAATATTTCTAACCATTCAGATTTAAACATCGATTTATTTGTGAAACTTACGAAAATGTAAGCAATTAAAAATTATCGAACCATATTTTTCTAGTCGAATTAAAAGAGTCTTTTTAATTACATATTACATAGATATTAAGAATTTTCTTCCAGAATTTATTGGGTGAGTTGATATTTTGAATGTTTCTGCGGCGGTTATAGATAACGTGTTTCAAAAGTTAAATATTTAAAAATATATATTTTGGTCATTTTTTTCCATTCTAGCTATTTAGAAACAAATATAAGGAACCATTCTCTTAATAAAAATTGTATGTCTTATTTGGGAGGTAATTGTATTGTTAAAGCCACGATTAATTGTAAGGAATTAAACTATGTATTTTATTAAACAAATTAAAATAAGGAAAGGGAAAATGTAACGAGATATTGTAAAATGTTAGTAAAGACAATATATTGAAAATTTTATCCCCGATTCAATTATTAATTATAATTGAAAATTAAAAAAATGAACTAAAATTTAAAATCTTTATAAATATGTTTTACAAAAATAGAAATATTTTGAAAAACTTGTTGAAAAATGTCGTTCAGGATTGAACTAATTTTTGGTTGAGAAAAAGTTGAAAACATACGATGGTGAAATCGAGTTGCATCATTTAGAGCTACTATTGAATTACAGTCCTCAGCAAAAGTTTAGACACTTGTGTTATTTTACCTTTAAATGAAAAATGCCGACTCTTGAGTTATACAAATGACTATACTTATTTTTAAACATAATTTAAAAATTTTGGGATGAAAATAAGGGTTTTAATGTAAGGTAATATTTAATTTAACTGAAAAAAATAAAATTTGTATATTGCAAAAATTTTAGAAACTTTTTTTGCTTGTAGATATTCAGGGAGAAATGCAAATTCCAAAGTTATTATGTCACATGTCTGACGCATTAATAAATATCTCGTAATGGCATCGGCTAGTGAAGATGCTACGATCTAGAAATATTTTGTCAGATGAGGTGATTGAAATAGACAAGCTGAAATGGAAAGGGAAGACTTTTGCAGAAATTTCAGCTACATTGAATCGTCCAAAGAAGTCTTCGATGAAGTATAATGAAAGGTTGACCCCTAAAAAACAAAACATAAATCTGGAAGCCTTTGTGTAACTAGAAAATTTGACAGAATCATCCATAAAATAGCATATACACAAATGATGATTGCTAGTCACGATAAAAGTAAGTTAGTCTTTCTGTGTTGACGGATATCATTCGTAGGTAAATTAAAAAAAGGGTTAAACCGATTTACATGAAAATGATGGAACAAACAGCTCTGAAATCTCACTATAAATTGGCGAGAATTTAATGGACTTGAAAACATATGTCATATGGATCCACTTGCTACGCAATAATATTCAGTAATGAAACAAAGTGGATATTGAATGTCCCTAATAGGTGAGCATACTATTTGCACGACTTGCGTAAAGAGTAGTTTCGACAAAAAGGATGTGAATTTTTAATCGTTTGGTCCTCATTTTGCTTTAATGCTCGAGTATCTCTAGAGCTTTTTAAAGGTTGCCAAGCAGCACCAGACTTCATACATTCATCAGAGAAGAATTTACTCTCATTTGGAAAACTTTTACCTTGTCCAAAGTATGTATTTTAGCTAGATAATGCGTCTGTTTATGTTGCATATAAAACAAAAACATACATTATCTTTCAAAATACTCCTGATCTGGCCCAGTGAACAACCTTGGTATCATATTTCGTAAGGTTTATGCAGTTTTTGCTCTATTTTCTGTTAATAAGCAAATAAATCACCAAGTGAAGCAGGATTTAGTTTCTTGGATGGAAAGTCACGTTCTTGTACTAATTGCACACAATTTGAGTGCAACTCGTTTTTAATTTATGTTTATTTTTCTTTACGTATAGCGATTGTGTATACTTTTGCCATAATGTTAGTTCAGTTGTTTTTGTATATATATATGTAAAGGTACAATTTAAAATTTATTTTTTGTAATTACAGAATAAGTCATGCATGACAGACGAGTTACGAAAATTTGTTACATACTTCTGAATATAGAAGCTAATCAATCATTGCCTTTACTTTTTCTGATCACTGTATTATAGATCATTTTAGCACCCATTTTTGGTTGCAGATACTGCAGCATAAAAATTAGTTGAACCCAGCACATAAGTTTTAACAGTTTATTTTTATATTTGTCCAGTATTAATAACATATATTAAAAATATTATAAAGTGTAATTTGTCATGGAATTTCAGTTAGTTACATAAAAATAATGCATTTTCAGAAACATTGACTTTTGACAGATGGACAAGTAAAATTTTCTTCATTATTCGCAAATTATTTTTATGAGTCATAAATTAGAATAAACAAAATTTAAAATTTATATCGCATCCTTGCTATAAAAGTGTCATAACTCAAAAAACTTTTTCGGGAATGCGAAAATTAGTTTCAGACTGTGGTAGATTCAATGTTATAAACACTATTGCTACATGGTTGCTGGAATTTAGTGAACTATCTTCTACTAAGTAGGTTGATAGAAGAATGAAAACTATGTAGAACGACAGCCATAACTCATTATTCGTATTTTTTTATTATTGTAACACTTTAGTAGCAAGAGTTCAATGCATATTTTCATTCGTAATAATTTAATGTTTATTCTGCATTTATAATTCATATTATTCTTTATGAATCTAAAGGCTTAAAAATGCTTACACATACCCATTAGAGCTTTTTTAATTTTATAAAAATTACAAGGAGAGATTCCTAGGCTGGTGACGCATAATGCACTGAAAATTTGTGTATCTATATAGTGTAGCTAATATATAAATATATGAAAAGAATAAATTACAGCAACAGGGGGTCTTAAAAGTAAAGTCTTAAAGATTATATGTTTAAAACTCACGGTTGTCAGCTCGACGATTTAAGATTATTCTCTTTAAGATCAAAACCAAGTGGGACTTAGTTTTCGCGACAAAAATTTTATTAATTATTCTCGTACTATATTTAGAAAAAATATGTATAACAATAGTTGATCGGTTACTTGATTGAGGTTTTATGTAACAAAGTCCCTTTTGGACATGTTGAGCCAGGATTAAGTCCAAATAAGAGAAAATAGCTATGAATAAAAGTGATAATATGTATAATTAAAACCAATCAAAAAGTCCAGAGATCTCAATTAAAATATATAAAATTTAAATATGTAAAATTCCTAAAATACAAACAAGGCATAAGATGGTACGCAAGATATACAGGGTGATTCAAAATAACGTGGACTAATTGATATGACAAATCAGGCATACGACAAGGATAAAAAATCATATACGAACATAGGGCCGCGAATCACTTATTGAGTCACAAATACAGTGTGATTCATCCTAACTCAGTTTGGGTTGACGGTAATAAATTTCAGAAAACTGAAGTATATTTTAATAAAACATTTAACCGACATTCTCACTTTTGTTTTAAATGCGATAACATAAAAAAAGTGGTAGAAGTTTGCATTATGCGCATCAGTAATATGCACTTGGCACCTCATATTTTAGGACTGTGATAATAAGCGTATACGATATCATCGATTGCTTGAGTAATCTGTTTTTCCAGATCAATATGTTTTTCCACAAAATAAGGTACATATCATTGCATTTTCATTACAATATTTTTATTTTCCTCGAAATTATTACTTTCAAACCGGGTGTAGCTAGAATGAAACACCCTGTATTTGTGATTCAATAAGTGGTTTGCATCCCTATGTTCCTATGTGATTTTTTATCCTTGTCGTGTGCCTGATTTGTCATATCAATTTGTCCACGTTATTTTGAATCACCTTGTATATAAAAGCAAATCTACAGAATAGAAATTTAAATAAAAAGAATATTGCCCAGTTAAACTGATGGCATTGAGCTCACAGGCTACGCATACTAATTGCACATTACAGCCTTATATTTTCAAGGGTTAATTCTGTTCAAAAAACAAATTAAGTAGGGGAAACAGCTCTCCCCTTTCTCTTTTTTTATACTTAATCATTGAACCTCCTAAAATATCAAGGACAAGCTTTATCATAAAAAAAAATCTATATTCAAAATTCAGAGCAAATCGGATAATTCTTAATAATAAAAACCCATTTAGCATTTATATAATTTAAGAGGAGTTATTCCCCTCTTTTATATTTAACCATTAAACTTCCAAAACTATTCAGAGATTTGAACGAAATCTGACAATTCTGCTTGACAAATCCATTTATAAAAGTTAAGGGGAGGGGCATTAGAACCCCCGTTCCCCCTGTTTATACTTATTCAATGAACACCTAATAACAGCCATCACGGATTCGGCTCATCAGAATGATCCTATATCTAAATTTTGAACGAAAACTGTTAATTCTGCATGAAAATCCCGTTTATATCAATTAAGGGGAGGGCCATGAGCCCCCGTTCCCCTCTTATACATATCGAATGAACTCCAAAAACTAATCAGGGAAGCGCCTTATCAGGATATACCTATATACAAAATTTCAAGTGGATCCGATATTTTTATCATGAGTTATCGCGTTACGCACGAACATACGAACATACATACAGAACGGACGGGCACATAAGCTCTCAGGCTATGATGATAGTCTGTGAGCTAAAAAGATAAGAGGTAAAATCAATCAAGCACATATTCTTCAAAAAGTTCACTTCATCTATACTGGAGTCATAAGTTTCATCCATAGCCTTTACCATGTAATTATGCAGCCGCTTGGGATTCTTCAAATTAGTACAAGATTGGTCATGATGTGAATATCGCTGTTTCTTTGTCACAGTTTGCCCCTGATGAGAACCTCTAACATTTTTATTCTCTTTTGTTTTTGGCTTGGTTTCACAACTTGAGTAGCAATGAACTTCTGGAGATTAGATACAGAATGATCAAGGGTTTTTTGTTAGGTGTAATGCCTTAGGCTTTTGACTACTATTAGGCTTCTGTAAATTGGAGCAGACGGGTTACGGTTTTTTTATTTTATTAGATGTATTTGCATTAGACTTATTGTGGAGTTCAGTCGACTTTTTCGGTTGAGCTAAAGATTTTTGGGGCTAAATAGGTTGGTATACTATTGCAACAGATTCTGAGGATGGTAACCAATGTTCTAATTTAGAGCTGGCCAAACATTTAATAGGTCATCTGACATCACGAGTTTTTTTGTTTGGAGTACTGGATGAAAGAATGATTCTGTGTGGTTGCTTATATGTCTTACAAATTTTTATCCCTGCTTGAGTAAACTTGATTAAGAAACATCTGCAGATCTGCTTACAGATACAGCTTCGAGATAGGAATGTTTTTGACCAATTTTTGCATCAAGAATATCTCTTTTAAGATGCAAGTAGGACAGAAATGAGAATATGACGTATGATCTCCTTTACATTTTGCACATCGTTTCTTCTTTCTCATTAGATTTACCATGGCCGACTTCCGCACAACGTGAACAGGTAACAGCCCCAGACCGTTAGTTTTAGTATGATTATAACACTGGCATTTGAAACAATGGAGTGGGTTAGGGAAATAAGGCCGGATTGAACAGCTTACGTATCGAGCTTTAATTCTAGTTGGTAGATTAGGGATATTGAATGATAGTATGATAATCTTTGTCGGTATTACTTGCCCATTTTGACGGATAGTTATGCAGCGTGTATCTATTATATCCTGTTCCTTTAAATTGGTTGGAAGTTCTTCCCTTGTTACAAACAGAAGTTCGAATTCGAATGTTGCACCACGATATGTCTTTAAAGTTTTATGTGCCTAAAAAGAGACTGAAAAGGATCCTATTGTAGAGCAATTTGAAATTAGCTGTGAGTGTTTAGCTGTAGAGACTTCAACAAGAAGATCTCCAGATTGTAATGTTTTGAGTGAATGGCCTACCCCCAACGCTGACTGAAATGTTTTTGCAGTGAAGAAAGGCGAAGTTCTATGAAAAGAGCCATGCGATAGGCTATCTGTTTAACTATAATGATGCATGTCAAAGTAGCCTGAACAATTTGTTGCTCTCCACAAGGGAGAAAAGTAGAAGGAAGTGAACTATTTCCATCCATAATAGAAAAAACAATTCAGACCTCGGTGGCGCCACCCACTACGGAGCCCAATAACAGGATACACTGCACATTCGTGCAATAGTGCTAACCAGGACCCATATGGTCAAAAGACAATCCTATGCCAGTCTCCACCTCTAACGAGATGGCTAATAAATGCTCGCTCGCTTGATCCCTTAGTCAGTGGCAAAAGTCAGCTGACCAGCCGATTGTTGCTTACTGTACAAGTATGAACTTCCCGTTTACCTGAAGCAGAGGCCAAAGCAGTGCGTTTGTTTCAATCAATTGACAGGATCCCTTATTTCCAGTGATATGCGTTGTCACGCACGGCAAACGCGTAGGTGGTTTACAATTCTCCATGAGTCGACATACAAAGTTATATCGGCTCATACAGAATTGACCTCACCTCCAAAGTGAAAACCACAATGAAAGTTAAATAAAAATGAAAGGAGGAGACAAAAGGAGTAAGAGGAAAAGGAAATGCGAAAGATCATTCAGTTACCCGGTGTTGTAAAACCCGTGAATACTTAATGAAGGTATAAAGCTAGCAACTTACAAAAAAATTTTTAATTAAATACACATTATGTAGCATAAAATTACAATTTTAAATATGAAAATTTGCATGTTTAAATATTTAGCAAAATATAAAGGAAAATATGTCAATTTATATTTTTATGAACTAGAACTTTTTGCTACTATTAAAATTATACATTTATTTCAATGAATAATTTACTACTATTTTTAACGAAAAATAAAATACGTGGCATAGATATGAGAATAAATATATTATTTTAAATTTTCATAAGTTTTTATAAGTTTCATTATAAAAAAAGTTTAAGTATTTGATTATTTAAAAAATATATTTTTTCAATTCATTATAAGATTTGATAAGACATGAATTTTTTGATTTGCAATTCTTGCTTACTTACTAACTATTTTATATAATTCAATGTATTCGACAATTTTTTCTAAATATGAATATAAAAATCCAAAACTTAAGAAAATGAAATGTTAAAAAGTTGGATGCGATTAAAAATACATTATGAATATCAATCTTCAAATAATATACATTTCAGAATGTAGAAAATTATTATTAAAAAAAATAATTATAGAAGCGTGTAAAAAATTTATATCCCCCCATTTTAATTTATTTCATTGTAAAATATAGTAGCTTATTTATATAAAGTAATTAAATTTTAAAAACAGCTAATTTTTTTAGATAATAAAAGTAGTAAGTAGATAGTTATCAAGAAGGCAAAATCAAAAATAATAAAATTATTGATAAAAATCTTGTTAAAAATAAGACTAACTAGGGCTCGAACTCACAATGAAAAATCTTAAATCCAGCCTGTTAAAAACCATGCTGCGGAGCCACTTGCAAGGAAAATAGTAGTTTATTTAATTAGAAACTAAAAAAAACTTTGAAAGATAGTTTTTTTCAAGAATAGTTGAGTACACATATCTATAGCTGTTACATATTTATACACTGATTTATATACTCTATCATTTAAAATCGTTTATTGTACTCTCTGTCATCGAACTTGGAACCTCCTTTTGTTACTCATTAATTAGGACACATCTTCTTAAACGCTCGCAATATATCCTTTTGCCCAAAAATAAATCCCAGAAATAAGCTATTCTTACTTACTCATGATAATTATTCATGATAACATTCTGTCTTTTAACGTATATACAGGGTGTTTCGCTACCAGACCGACAAACTTTGAGGGGTGATAGCAGACATGAAGACAAACATTATTAAATGGGAAACCATGGGGCGCAAACGTCTTCTGTGGGAGCTAGGGGGCCATCAAAGTTTAAGGTCCAAAAATTCAAACGATGATAAAAAACGAAAAAAAAGGGTCGATTCGTTTGCGACTTTCACTAAAATCAGTCTTTATAACACGATTTAAAAAAAAACAAATTATAAAGGTTATACTCAAAAAGTCTCGATAGAGGGCGCTTTAGACTTTAGAGTAAAGAACAACTACTTTTTACCGTTATTTTGTACATGGGATTGGAATTATTTTAAAGTTTAGACTTTGACTTAAAATTTAATCACAAAATTGGAAACATTGGGATCGGGTAACTGGCGAAAATTTAACTGTGAACAGATGGGCGGATTTTAAACATTCATAAACATTATACAAACTGATCGATTTTGTTGCGGTTCGTTGTAGTTCATTCCCTTGGTAATTATTTTATTCCAAATGGCTTACAGCTCTTGTGTATCCATTTTTTGATAGAGGGCGCTTCCGACACATCTCCGATATTTCAATGGCATTACTCCTGTGTGTTTTACTACCAGACCAACATACTTCCAGGAAATGTTAGGGATGCAAAGCGACTCGGAATCACATAGGAATGTAACATTGAAAATGCCTTTTTAGCGAGCTGTGGTTAAAAGAAGCAGAGAAAAAACAACAGAAACAGGTAGTGAAACAGCAACACGTTAATGTGGCAGAAAGCAATTTAGTTAAAGGTTTTACTACAAAAGGTATCCGAAATTACTATCAGAAGTAGTCGGGCATGCTTGACAGCAGCGTCGCATGCAACTCCCAGTGCTTTGAAAGGCTCCTGGCATCTCGGATAGCTTACTGGCAGCTACAAAAATTCGAGCTGACAGGTCTTCCACTGACGGTACAGGAGTCTCATACATTTAATTTTTCATTTGATCCCAGCAGAAGAAGTCCATACAGATTCAGATTCAGATTTAGCCAGGTGGTGGTGGAGGGGAGCGGGGGCTACCAATTGGTTTGAGCTCAACTAGCCCCACCCAGCAATGTTTATTTAAAAAAATACAGAACAATTATACAGTAATAAAATAAAGGTAGGTAACAAAAAGTAATTGATATAATGAAGTAGGTGCGACGATCTGGCAGGCCAACGAACCGGGCCACCATACCTATCCACCGCTGTCCACATGTTACGTTGACGTGTCTGCGAACATCATTGGTAAAATGTGGAGGAACCCCATCGTTCTATAGAGTGGCGCAACGAAATAGGAACATGTGCTTTTACCAGAAGTTCCGACAGAACGTGTTGTAGAAATATCAAGTGGCTTTTTTTCTGCTTCTTTTAGCCCTAACTCGTAAAAAAGATATTTTTGACATTACATTATATTATGATTCCGAGTCGTCTTTGCATCCCTAACACTTCCTGGAAGTATGTTGTTCTGGTAGTAAAACACCCAGGAGTAATGCCATTGAAATTTTGGAGATGTGTCGGAGGCGCCCTCTAACAAAAAATGGAGACACCAATGCTGTATGTCATTTTGAATAAAATAATTACCATGGGAATGACCTACCCGCAAACCGCAATAAAATCGATTAGTTTGTCAAATGTTTATGAGCGTTCAAAATCCCCTCCTCTGTTCACAGTTCAATTTTCGCTAATTACCCGATAACAATGTTTCCGATTTTGGGCTTAAAATTTAAGTTAACGTCTAAACTTTAGAATATTTTCAACCCCGTGCAAAAAATAAGGGTAAAAAGTAGTTGTTTGTTACACTAAAATCTAAAGCGCCCTCTATCGACAATTTTTGAACGTAACCTTTAAAAATTTTTTACAAACAAATTTTGATATAAAGAATGATTTTAGCGAAAACCGCAAACGAATCCATCCTTTTTTCCGTTTTTTATAATCGTTTGAAGTTTTGGACCTTAAACTTTAATGGCCCCTGGCTCCTACGGAAGACGTTTGCGCCACATGGTTTCCTATTTAATAATGTTTGTCTTCATGTCTGCTTTCACCCCTCAAAGTTGTGTGTCTGGTAGCGAAACACCCTGTATAACTATGATGAGGCATTTTTAATACGTGTTTTTCGTTTAAAGTAAACGTTCTACAAAAATTAAATATTCATTTTAACTTTTTTACAGAAAACTGGGTTTATTAAAAGACAAATATTATCTTACTCCACTGTTAGAATACAATCCTTTTCCTAAATAGTTCTTTATTGCTTTTAAAAAATAGGAAAATCTCCGTGTCGCCTATAGTGAAATGGCTGCCTACCAGAAATCATTGCTCTAACCATTGTAGTGTTTTTATGGATAAAGGTTATAGATTAAATCTCTTCCATGATTATTATTGCAGAACTACCATTACTATGCAATAGAACTGAATTTCAATATACTTAAATATAGGCATACCTATAAACTCATGCGAAGAATTTACTATTTCTTTCCCTGCTCCCAGCTTTATTTATTCACGGATCCACTTTTTGCCATAATTTTTAATGTACATAGAATTTTAAACAGCCATTACATCATAGGAGAATCTGAGTTTATGGCAATTATGAATAAAATAAAAATTTACAGAAGGAAATGGAAGAACCACTTATATAGGATGGATTCTGATCGGATACCAAGTGCAGCCTTGAATTATCTTCCAAAGGAAAAAAACAGAGGTGCTTCTCGATAGAGATGGATTGAAAAAGTAATTACCCATTATTTTAAACTTAAAAAATATTTTTGTTACTTTATACTAATAGAAATGTTAGTTATATGCTGTGACTTTCTTATTATGATTTATTTTATACTTTGACACTAGTTATAATAATAATAATAATAATAATTTCCCAATTTCTCTGTGCATAGATGACAATTCTCTTATTTTATACACATAATTCACTCGTTAAATTCAAAGTATAGGTTATTTTTACCAACAAATCAGATATTACAAAACGAAAAAAAAAAGGAATATTGTAATATTTGTTAAATCCTGTTGTAATACAATACCTTCCAAACATCTTCAAAAACTCTTCCTTAGTCTATTATTATATAAGTATGAATTGAAAAGTGTGCAAAATAAGTATGTTCGTGAGATTTCAGAGAGTACGATAATATTTAAACTTCGCAAAGTCTATTTGGTACTGCGATTAATATTAGTAAAATAAAATAAATTTTCGTCTCAAAATGGAAAAAAAAAGCGGACCCAAATACCCGATACCCGATCGGATACCCAAAACTTAAATCCTACTCTATGAAATGAGCTGTAATGCTGAATTCGCATACTTGAAACTTTTCAAATTAAGTAAAGAGAATTTGTGATGTGTTACTTATTTTTTTCTAAAATAATTAAAACTATATATATATATATATATATATATATACTATATATATATACAGTAAAACCTCCGAAGAGCAGCTAGCGATGGGACTGTGTAAAAGTGGCCGGTTCTTAGAAGTGACCGGTGTACGGAGGTTTTGTTTGAATTTATTAGAAAATCAAAGATTTATTATTAGAAATTATATTATTAGAAAAACACTTATTACAATAAAATACTTCAAAAAATGTATATTTTTTTAATTATTTTTCACATTAAAGAGATCTGTTAGTCTCACTTGTTTTGTACATTTCGAACTTAATTTTTTTTCGATCGATACGATGATATCTGTGGTTTTATTGTACAAATCTTCGCCGTTCTTATTTAAAGCAAAAAATTGAATATCTCGAACATTTGCGAGGACTTCTTCATAAAACATTATTTTAGTCTCTTTTTCTTTTTCTTTTTTCCGCTTCGTCCTGACTTAAAGTTTCAGCGTCCTCTTCTTTCATCAAATCTTGAATTATTTCCGGTATGCTTTCATTAGTGGCTGATACGGGCAAATTATTATCAATAGAAATAAATTCATCTGGCGTTAAGTCGGTAATTTTTGCTACTTTAAATAATGCGTCTAATTCACTATCGGTAAGATCGTTACTTGATTGTTTTTCAGAGAAGTTCCTGAAAAGCAAATTAAACCTCATAAATTTTGAATATTTAAAATTTTATATCTTTTTTATTAAAGATCAAATATCAAAGAAATAAAATGAATAAAAAACATAGACTTACATGGAATCCAGCTTGTGCAAAACACCTTTGTTCTGTATCCCTGTTCAATTCCTTTACTGATCTTGATATCCATTTAACGGCATGTTGAACATTAAATGATTTGGAGAGAGCAGTCTGTGATGGAGCTTCTGTCATTTCTAAGATGAGATTCCTCATCAACATTTTCTGCATCCTACTTTAAAGGCTTATATGATCCCCAGATCTAGTGGCTGGCACGTCAAAGTTGTATTAGTAGGGAAAAAAGATATTGTTATATTACTAAATTTTTTGTCTTTTCGGTGGCAGGCAGCATTGTCCATAAACAGCAGAATTTTTCGCTTCTATCTCTTCATCTTTTCGTTGAACATTGTCAACCAATTTAGCATAATTTCTTGGGTCATCCAAGACTTGCGGTTGTTTCGCCAAATTACAGAAAGATTTTTTATGCCTAAATTTCTGAAACAACGTGGCTTGGCTGACTTTCCAATAACAACTGGTTTTTCGAAATCGCCTTCCATGTTCAAGCTTAATAATACTGTTAATCTTTCTTTAGAGCGTTTACCGCCTTTACAGGAATCGTTTTTGAAATACAGAGTCTTAACAGTTGGAACAGCCCGGAAAAAGACCTGTTTCGTCGCAGTTAAACACGTCTTTTGCTTCATACTCGCTCAGAAGACGGTCTAAAGATTTTTTCCAGGATTCAACGATATCTGTAGGACAATCAGCAGATTCACCACAAATAGTCCGGTAAACGATATTATTTCTCAAGCGAAATTTTTCTAACCAACAGTTAGAAGCTTTGAAATCATTAATACCAAGTTCTTTGGCAATTTTCAATGCGCTTTCTTGCAATATGGGTCCTGAAATCGGTAAATTTTTAGATCTGCAATTTCATTAATTACTTTATTCCCAGTTTTGCGACATTTGACCTTGTTTTCTAGGCACCTGGTTCTAGGCACGACATTTGACCTGGTTTTCTAGGTTTCTGAAGATGCACTTTTTTATTCTTTAAAATTTCATTTATTCGCGTTTTTCCGCATCCATATTTTTCTGCTAATTTCCGTGCACTAATTCCTTTTTTACTATCATCAATGTCGGTTTTTCACTGAGGGATAAAAATTTCTTTTTATAAATTTTACACATGTTCGACAGAAAACTAGAGACAAATGGCTGGCGAAGGGAAAAATTGTTAGCGCTTTTTTTCTCTACGGAGACAGGGAGGAACCATATGGAAAAGATAGGGGCGTTTGATGCGTTAGATTTGATGCGTTTTCACTGACAGTTTCAAAATTATTGCTAGTTGTGGAAAAAAAAATATTCAATATCCACATTGTGCGTGTGAACCACAGCAAAAATATAAACAAGGAAACAAAATAACTCCCAAACAATATTTTAAATTAGAAAAAGAAGTTTCTCACTTCAATGTAACACGTACTTTAATTTCTTTATGTTACTTTCGCAATTGGCTATCGTCACTGTGAGAATAAATACACGTATACCAAGAGTTTCTATAATAAGACTCCACAGAAGTGTGTGTGTGTGGGAGGGGGCGGGGCAGAAGTGAGGAAAAAGACGAGCACACTATTGTATGAAATAAAAAGTGCTCCTCACTAGCAGCAGTCGAGAGAGGGGAAGGGGGAACAAAACAGGTGCCTAAAACAAAGGATTTTTTTTAATGTTGCAATTTACAATGCTCTCGGCTTCTTTTGGTGGCCGTGTCAGAGTGAATTTCCCTGGCCGAGGCCGGTTTTCAGAGGTGATGTTATTCGGAGGTTCGATCTAATATTATTTCAATACGACTCATTCCGTTCTATGAAAAAATTGCCGGTTGTTAGAGGTGACCGTTATTGAAGGTTATACTGTATATATATATAATACCATTAAAAGTAGACAATATTCACCAATGGATTTTATCAATAATATATATACATATATATATATATGTATATATATATATATTAATAAACCAATATATTTTTGAACAGAAATCGATTTTTTGAAGCTTCACACATTTTAATTTAGAACAGAACCTCATTCAGAATATCATTCGGAAAAGTAGAGTTAGAGTTATGCTTTTAAATCTATAATCATTGTAATTCATTTTAAATCTATTAATAGTGAATTTAAGAATTCATAGTGAGATACCCTGCATAAAATTTTCTGAAAATTCAAAATGTTATGCAAAAATGAGGCGTTTAGCTCAGGAAATTATAGATTTTCTTATATTTTCGATAGGAATATAAACTCCTCAGTTTTATTTTTATATAAAACATAATGCATTTTCACTTTCTATTCTTTTCTTTTGGTTCACATTTTAGGTGTTAAAATGTATCGATACTCCTTGTTTGTAGCAAACTGTTAAAAAGAACTTCCAATATTGAAATCACAGAATTTTTCACACGAACTATCGGCGTAGAGAATATTTTCTGTTTTATTGTTTCTTGTTCGGTTTTTGACTCTTTTTGAAACATAGTGTATCTTTTAATAAATGGGATTAAGTCTTAATTTTGTCATGGAATGTACACGACATATCTTGAATATGTATAAAAAATGCTTCTGAACATTACTTCTGATGCTTTCTCGAGATTATAATTGTAATGAACGTAAAGTAATTTTATATGCTTTCTGCTAGAGTTAATTATCCTGTTGAGAAAGCCAAAATGACTCATAGTCATGTTATTAAGTATAACGAAAGATACTATACAAATTTTGAATAACTATAATGTCAATCGTCAACAAAATATGTAATGTCAACAAAATATTTTTATGTAAATATTAAAAATAAAATGAAAACTTAAAAAAAATTCTTCAGATTTAAAACAATATAATATTTTAAAATATATTTACACCAGACATTTCACATTTCTAGATGATCTTTTAAACTATTTTTACCTAAAGCAGTGAAGAGGAAAAATTTTCTTTGTGTGCAAGAAAATAATTTGTTCACATGAAAATTACATGAAAGAAAACTTTTGTGAATACTACGCCACATTTACAAAGTACATTTCAAATGCCTTATTCAATGCCTTTCTTATGGTATTGTCACAAATTTCGGAGACACAGAGTCTACTTATTTTATTCATTGTACTTTAGGTAATAAAAATATTTAAATATATATACATATATATATATATATATATGTATATATATGTAAATATATGTATATGTATGTAAATTTAAAATAAATGCATTTACTATACACAGACTAGTGTTAGTTTTCTATGTATAAATTTGTACTTTCATTAAAGAAATTTCATGTTAATTTAAAGCAAACAAAGTAAAAACTTGTGTCTTTTCAACATGAATTGTACCTTTTTAACAAAGGAAAGTACTTGAGTTCAAATTTCAGAATAATTACGCCTAGTGCTTTATATAACACTCGTTATTTAATGAGCATTATTCAAAAAAATAACTTTAAGTCATTATTGTTTTTAAGAATTGCATACTTTTTATGTTCATTCACAAAATCGAAATAAACGAAAATTTTATTTCTAACGCCAGTAACTTGCGTAATAGTATTAATTAAGATAAAAACATTCTAAGCACAATTTTTAAAAGTTCCATTGCAATATTTACCAGGATGTTCAGCTATATTTATATATTATATATTATGTACCAAAAAGGGTTATTCAGCTTGTTTCAGTATTTTTTCTTTTTTTGTCTTCACGCCTATCTTTAAAAAGAAAGCTCCAAATTTCATTATTATTACTATCGTTGTTATTATAGAAAGATATTGCTTCGGTATCAATTCCGTATTGAGTTAATCAGAATAAAAAATGGTATATTTCTCTGCCTTACCCAGTTTTTCTTTTTCCCACTTTATAATATTCGTAAATAGTTCTTAACAGGAAAAAGTACTGCTAAAAATTTAAAAATAGCCGTCATACATTGAATAGTTTTTTTTTAAATAGAAACACAACAATTACATCTCAAAGTGAGATCTACAAAGAGTTGTTCATAAAGTAAAGAAATTATTATTATTATTATTATTATTATTATTTTGCACCAAGCAGAAGCCCAAAGAATCGCAGTTTGCAATCAATACGTGTTATGGTGTCTAGAAAAAGTCAGATTCGAACCTACGTATCAAGTAGATTACGCATCAAACAGACACGTGTTTGAAAGAGGCGTTAGGTTTTCAGAATAAAGAAAACTATCGATTAGACATAAGCCATAACGTTTGGTGTGAAACTAAACGAATTTGCAATTGTTACTTTTTCCCCTAACAAGAATACTACTGGAACGATTTTTTGCCCATGTCTCACATGTTTAGATGCCATAAATCCTGCAAAGTGGAAGAGAGGACATCGATGACGAAGAACCGGCTGGATCAAATTCTAGAATTTCATACGATGTTGCTAAAATGTAAGTGCTTTTGTTCTCTGATCATTGGATGAGTATCTGAAAGTTTTAAAATCTGATGTCACTACCAAGGGGTGAATTAACTCTGATGTAAAGTTAAGAACGGTGTTATCCCATGTCCACTTTATCCCAGAGAGGTAAGTTCTAAAATTAAAGAATTTCATCAATATTGCATTAGATGTTGCTTGTTATAATTCAAACTTCATTTAAACTCCTTTAACATTTCTCATACCCTATGTCGAGGAAACATATGTCAGAAATTTTTGAGAGAAACTAAACAAATCGGCAACTTAGTCGCTTCTGGCGTTAAAAGAAGCCTACTGGAAGGGTTTTTTGGTCCATGCCTTACATTTTTAGATGGCACTAAACTTACTATGGCAGATGAGAGGACATCGATGACGAACAACGGGCTGAAACAAGTGCTTGAATTTCAGATAATGTTGTTAAAATGTAAGTTCTTTTGTTCACAGATTATCGGATGAGTTTCTGAATGATTGCGGAGACGTTTGGACTTACAAGGAAGGTCTCCATATGGGCATGCTCCGAAAAATCTAAAAAAAAATACAGAATGTTGTTTATTTGAGATTATATACATTTATCAAAAAAAAAAAACTTTCGGCAGAATCTTCATACAGCTTCCAGAAAGAAATAATGAAAATTTTGTTATTTGGCGCTTTTTCAGCGGTTGGCGATGGAATATGTAATTTCAAAGGATTTTTTTTTATGTCAAATGCACTTTACGGGGGAAAAATGTTTCTTGTTAAACTTGTATAGATAAATTTACCTTAGATAACTTTAGTTTCTTCAGTTTTATTTTATTTTAAATATAAAATTGTTATATAGATATTTATATGTTTTATATTCAAATTTAACTATCAAAATTTGCAATTTAAAACAAATTGATAATTTAAGTTAATTAAAATTGTTTTAGGCTCAAATTCCAATTGAGTGCTATCATTTCTATTTTGTTGCTACGGGAACATATGGCTTTTATTTTGGAATACGCTTGAATGTATGACAATAATTTTTCTGAATATTAATATTCAAATATATCAAAACATTTTTTACAGAGATAAATAATTCTAAAAAAAGCAATATAGCAACATTGAACACTCATTCTGAATTTAATAAATATGATTTGCATCCATTCTAAAAATCTAATATTTTTCAGTTGTATTAAATTCGTTTGCTTTCGTCGATGAAAGATTTGCTCGCCACCATGATGCTTTCGTCTTTTCACGATAAACATTCGAAAACATTTTATATTTTTACAGATTTTCTAGTATAATTCCGCCGGTAATTTTGACTGACTCTTTATTACACATAAAAGTAGTTTAATTAGTACTTTTTCTGGATAAAAAAACTGAGTATGCTCAGTATGGAGACTTTCTATTGTTAGTTTTAAAAACTGATATTTCCTGTTATAACAAAGGGCAAATCAACGATATAACAAAGGGCAAATCAACTGTGATGTCAAGTTAAGCACAATAATATTCCATCTCCACATTATTTCAGTATCAATGTTATATTGTGTGACATTTAATGTGTACATTATTCCAGTATAGGTGAATGTGATCACCTAGTGAGATCCCTGCCCTATCTATAATTCCAATAACTCTGTATCAGTGTGTTTCAGCAGCGTCGGATTGATGGTATCTGGTGAGTAGTTTCCTTCAGATCAGAATGTGATCTGGAGGATATAGATCAGAGATCTCAAGATCACATTGCTATCAGAGTGAACCCTTCATCGATCTCAGTATGAATCTAAACTCATCAGTGAAGAGTACAGTAACCCATTGCTGACTGATCCAGCAAACGTGTTCTCTTACCCGACATAAATGTATCAGTCTCGATCGTCCGTTGAGGGGCTATACACAATTGGTCACTTTATATAGTGAAATGTTTTGTAATGGCGATTTCGTACTTTAATAGGAGAGCTTCTTCTCCCTGATGCTACAAAGTGGCCTGCAACGAGATGCGACATAGTAGCGCTTTTATCCATATTATTCCCGATATAATTTAAATATCTAGTTATAAACTTTTAATTTTAAACTTATTAATCTGAAATATCTCAAATTGCGTTACATACACAAAAATGTGTTTTATATATTAAACAAGATCCTCAGAAAATTATTTGCAAAAATTAGAAAATTTAAATAAGTTATTTGCATGAGTTAGGTATTGAACATTGTAAATAGAGATGCAGTTTTAAGAACATGTGTTAACAGAACAGTAAAATGAAATATTATAATTAGAACTAGAGTAAAATATTGATTCCTCTAATTTATTTAAAATATAGTCACGACTAATAAATTTTAAATTCATTTCAGCTAATTGTTTTCAATTTAAGTTATCATGTATGTATATTTATCGGAAGATTCAGAATAGAGTTTGGGAAGACTGCTAAAAATAGAAGCTTATGTTTAGATACAAAAAGCGTAAGTATCAAATATAACTTAAAAATATGATTTACTTAAATGGTCTGTTTGCATATAAATATTTCCAAATTTTATTATTTAATATTCCTATTTTACTGTAATTTACTTTTAGAAAAAAAAAACTTCATACTCATAAATGTCATTCTTGTATGTCCAAAACTTAGAGTTTATTACATTTCAGCACTTTTATGTCAATATAAAACGGAAAAAAAATTGCTGGAAGTCTTTGAAATCACATAAAATTAAATTACGATGATATGGCAAGATTCGGTTGTAGAATAGCATTTTTATTCTATTGCTCATCAGGGAAAAATAAAAACTTTAAAAAATGCAATCTATGGAAACCGGTGCTCGTATTAAAAATGCATTATTATTATATGTAAATCCCATTCTAAAATAAAATCCATGTAAAAATCCATAGTCGATTTAAATACTTTTTTCTATTCTGTAATTATTCTGTAATTAGCGGTTTAAAGTCAAATTCTTATAATAAATGCTGTTTTAATCACTCGATATAATTTAACCGAAATAGGATTTTCATGTTCGTTGATATCTTATGTTCAACTGGAAAAAATATCAATCAGACTTCCATTGTACATTAACATGCTTAAGGCTTTAATATAATAATAATCTATATTTACTTGGTTTTAATGTAATATTGTACGGGAGATAATAAATAAATATAACAGATTTGATATAAATTATTTACGTAATTAATGGACATCGTCAGCAATTTTTAAACTTACACAATTTTAAGGATTTTTCTAATAGAAAAACTAATCAAAAAGAATTTTTAAAAAGTCGATAATTAAAAAGGTAAAATTATGTTCTAAAGATGTTTTACACATTGCAAAAGGAATATTTCAAAAAAGTTTTCACTGCTTTAACCTATTACTAATATTAACGTTTTCCATGTAGAAGAATAAATATCTATATCTTAGATATTTACTGAAATATACTTTAATATTATCATTTTATCATCATGAAAGGACTATAACAAGCATTGAATTTTGAAAAGGTTTCTTTTAAAATGTCATTAATATGTTAATATACTAGGCATAAACCGATATACGATCTTTCACATGAATATATTTTTGCTTCAATACTTTAAAATAAAAGTATGCAACTACATTCAACCGCATGGAAAACCTTTTATAATCATCAAAAGTATTAATTATTATTGACTACGAAATTTGAAAACGCATGCAAAACTATATCTGTCAGTGTGACTTATTTGTATCCGAATTTTATTTTTTAAAATTTTTGTCCATTGAGACAGTGAAAAATAACTTAATCAATATTAGGCAACGGATAAATTTAAAACATATAAATTAATAATAAAATTATATCATTATCTAAAAACCATAGTTCTTGGATATTATTCCTGATTTAAAAACAAATTCTCGCTTATAAATACTGTTAAGTTATCACAGCTTTTTTATATAAATATTTGTTCACTCACTGTTAATATTTGCATGGGCATTCGTACAAAATCCGCCTGGCCTAGCATGTTTGCTCGGGCAGATACTTTTTGAGCTACTGTGTAAAGATATAATATAGCACGGTACTACTCTGTTATCCCGTCGACAAAAATACTATCTCCAAATTATAAGATTAAATGTCAATAATGGATGATCGTGAATGTCAATTGAATGACATTAAATACGATACATATGTTTAAAACATCATTAAGTGATTTTTATTTCGACTTTTTATTTGTATTTTTATTAATATTCTATTAAATATTTGTTTTTTTTATTATTTAAAATAAAAATTACTTCAGTATGTATAGTTTGGCTATTAGTTTGGCGATTTGTATAATTTGGCGAAATCGGTCGACGGGATAACAGAGTAGTACCTATAGTATATTAGATTTAAAGATAAGTGCAGGAACTTAATCTTAGGAAAGTTGTGTATTGTAGGCAAGAGAGCTGATATGTATATATATCAGTACAAAAAACCCTGAACGGGTTAAAAGCTTGTGACGCAGCACTTTATCTTATATATCTAAGAATTTTAAATTTGGGACTTAAAACTAATGATATCAAAATTTATGTGACGCTATGCTATTAATTAATATATACATATATTAAAATTTAATTCATTAAGGTTTTATCAATTACATCTTTCATAAATTTAAAATATGAATCTTAAAAGATATGATATCAAAATTTAAGTGACGGCTTGACGAGGCTTTAAACAATGTTTTAAAATTCCATTTATTTATTTATTGTCTCAATATATTTTCATATCTAAACAATACTTTTCATTTTCCAATACACTGTTAAATACACCACTTTCACTGAATATATATAATGCACTGAAATGTATTTATTTGAATAAATAGATTTATCTTTTGGGCTACGCTATCCAAAATCAAAAATATTATTTAAATAAATATTTTTTGCGTCATTGTATCTATTTGCATCTATTTAACTTACTTTGGATACAATGACGCAAAAAATATTTATTCAAACGTTATTTTTGATTTTGGATAGCGTAGCCCAAAAGATAAATCTATTTATTCAAATAAATACATTTCAGTGCATTATATATATTCAGTGAAAGTGATGTATTTAACAGCGTATTGGAAAATGAAAAGTATTGTTTAGATATGAAAATGTATTTAGACAATAAATAAATAAATGGAATTTTAAAACATTGTTTAAAGCCTCGTCAAGGCGTCACTTAAATTTTGATATCATATCTTTTAAGATTCATATTTTGAATTTATGAAAGATGTAATTGATAAAACCTTAATGAATTAAATTTTAATATATGTATATATTAATTAATAGCATAGCGTCACATAAATTTTGATATCATTAGTTTTAAGTCCCAAATTTAAAATTCTTAGATATATAAGATAAAGTGCTGCGTCACAAGCTTTTAACCCGTTCAGGGTTTTTTTGTACTGATATCAGTGCTTTTTTTAGGTTAATAATAAAAAGATAAAAACAAAAAATTAAAGACTAATGCAAAGAATTCATATTCATGATTTCTGATCACCTTTAATTACCCCTCCCCCACGCACTTAAAAAAAGATATTTCATATTTTATTATTAATATATGCTGTTAGTATAAGATAAGAAAATAATGTACATTCAGCACTGTATTTCTAAGAAAGGATTTCATAATCTATGCTGTATGTATAATTTCTCATTCTAGTTAACTATGTTTATTCTTTACACATGATGATACATATACTGCAGATGGATTAAAATGATCAGGAATACAATATTCAGAATGTGCTGGAAAGTATTTCATTATCTATGCTGCGTGCATGATTCTTGTTAATTATGTTTCAATCTTTGTATAGGTTGGTAATATTGCAGATTGATTAAGACTATATCCGTTACAATATTCAGAATATGCTGGAAAGTGTTTCATAATCTATGTTGCACACAGGTTTTTCTTTCTTGTTAATTATGATTTGTTCTTTATATAGAGTGGTAAAATTACTGCAAATGGATTAAAATGATAGGCTTACAATAATGAAAATGTGTTGGAAAGTGTTTCATAATCTGTACTGTATGTGTAACTTTTCATTCTTGTTAGTTTATTTATGTTTTGCTGTTTGCACAAAACATATATAAACTAACAGGGGGGGGGGAGAGATTTGGATGGGAAGATTACTGTACAAAGATGAAACTGATAGGTTTAAAGCATTCAGAATAAAATGGAAAGTATATAAACATGTTTAATGGAAAATTTTTTACTCTCGTTAATTATGCTTTGTTTTTTGCACAGAATGGTAAAATTATTGTACATGAATGACAATAAGTTTACAATATTCAGAATGAGTCAGAAAATGCATCATAATCGATGCAGTATGCATGACTCTTCGTTCCTGTTAGTTATGTTTTGTGGGGTCATCAAGGCGTCTTGTTAGTTATGTAAGGGGGGAGGAGTTTGTATCGGGTTTAAGATTTTATTAAAATTTCCATGCTCTAGTCTGTACCTATTTACATAATTTTTTTTTCTAAAAATCTTGATTTGGTTGGATAATTGTTTTTTTTTTCGGGTTTGAATCTCGATTCAGTTTGACTTGAATTGGAATTTTCAGGCTCTTGCCGAGTTGCATTTCAAGTACTAGTTTTCAATTCTGGTCAGTGGATGGGGACGGAAAAATATTTTTGTCTTTCTTGAACAGATTTTTATTTCCTAATTTTTTTATTTTACTTTTTTGGGGGGGAGGGGATTGGATTGAGTTTCAGGTTATTCGGATAGGGTTTGAGATAGACTTCTATTGGAATTTCCATGATCTGGTCAATACATATCGACATAAATTGTTCTTTTTTTTCTAAAATCTTGATTTGATTAAATATTTTTTTTTGGGGAGGGGGGGGATTGATTCTGGTTTCAGATTGACTTCAAATGGAATTTTCAGGTTCTTGTTGAGTTGCATTTCAAGTATATTATTTTGTCGCAGATAAAGTGGGTTACAATTGGATTTTTTTTTTTTTTTTTTGGGGGGGGGGGTAGTGTTTGAACTGGGTTTAGGATAGATTTCAATTGAAATTCTTGTCAGTGTATGTGGAGAGAAATTATTTGGTCTTTCTTGGACAGACTTGTGTTTCCATTGTTTTTTCCTTTTAGGGTTTGGATTAGTTTTCATGTTAACTTTCAGACTCTTGTCAGTGTGTATCGGCAGAAATAATTTTCTCTTTTTCGGATTAGGTTAAGGTTCGATAAAAAAATTTTTCAGGTTTCAATCAGGTTCAATTCAAATGGAATTTTCAAGTTCTGGTCAGGTTGCGCTTTAATGGAAAATATTTTGTCCTGTATAGATACTGGGCTCCGGTTATATGGAATTTCCTTTTTCAGGTTCAGATTAGGTTTAAGATAGACTAAATGGAATTTCCAGATTTCTGATCACGCATATCTTTGGAAATTAAGTTTTCTTTCCCAAATCGAGATATGGTCGGATAATTTTTTTTTTGGGGGGGGGGGGGTGGAGGGAGGTTGAATCTGGTTTTGGTTTGACTTCAAATGTAATTTTCAGGTTCTTGTTCAGTCACATTTCAATGTATTTTATTTTGCAGCAGATAGATTGAGTTACTCTTGGAGGGATTTTTTTCTTTCTGGTTTTGGATTGTATAGGATAGATTTCAATAGGAATATTTCGATTCTGGTCAATGTATGTCAATGGAAATTATTTTGTCTTTCTTGGACAAATTTATCTTTCCATTAAATTTTTGTTGGTTTAGAATGGGTTTCAGGATAACTTGTAGGTTCTTGTTGGCAGACTTGTATAAAACCAAAAACTTTCTGCAAATTAATTTAATGTTGGATGTAATTCGCATTTTTTGCCCAATTCATGGTCATCATTCGTGTTTTTTATGCGATTTATGAATGTAATTTGCATTTTTGAGCAATTTATGGACATAATTCGCAATTTTTATGCGATTAATGAATGTAATTTACATTTTACATGATTTATGGACGTAATTTGCTATTTTTATGCAATTCATAGACATAATTTGCGTTTTTTCAGCTTTCTGTTGATGAAATTTGTGTTTTTTTAATCGATTTATTGACGTTATTTATGTTTTTATAGGATTTATGAATGTAATTTGCTTTTTTTACCAATTCTTGGACGTAATTTGCGTTTTTTTGTAATTTATGAACGTTGTTAGTGTTTTTTTGCATGATTCATGGAAGTGATTTGCATTTTTTGAGTGATTTATGAATGTAATTCACGTTTTTATGCGTTTCATGGACGTAATTTGTGTTTTTTGAGCGATTCATGAATGTAATTCGCGTTTTTTATGCAATTCATGAATGCAAAACACTGTTCGCTATTTTTATGCGATTTATAGACGTAATTTGCGTTTCAGCTTTCTGCTGCCAAAATTCGTGTTTTTTGAGCGATTTATGAACATAATTTCCGTTTTACTACACGATTCATACACGGAAAAAAGAGTTTGGTTGATATTGCCAAATTTATTTGGTTACATCATTTGGTAAATTTCACTAGTTGCCTGGACTAATATTTGTTTGAATCAAGTACAACTGTTTGTTTGATTGATCCAAATAATTTAGTTGGTTTTTATTTGGTTGAATAAAGCGTGATCCGTGATTACTTGCTGCAGTACAAGGTTCACGCATGCGTAACAACCAAGTTACCGTCATCCCTTGCAATATTTACTTGCTTCTCGTTCGTTATGGTGGCGACCGCTGTCAAATGGCGATGTTCTATTATGGAAAGTTTGCAATATGTAAGTAACTTTGTTCTTATATTTTTTCTTTAATTGTAATATATAAAAGTTAGTAAACAAAAATAAATGTTTTATATTACAAATATTATGAGGGGAGAATTTGGTACAATGGATTATAAAATATAACCATGCTATTGTCTCGCTGGCCTTTATTACCGAATAGGCACGAGAAGCAGGTGCTTTCCTTAAAAAATTTTGAAGTGGTCCAAAATTTACAATGAGTTAATTCTACTCTAAAATGCTAGTTTATTTTTCAAATTATCAATCTTACAATATATATTAAAAAATATTTCATAAAAATAGTTTTCATAACAAATATTTCATGTAATAGATTAAATTCAATGACCCGATTACGATTCTTCAGTTTGTTCCTTATTTTAGATGTAGTGTTTATTTTGTACACTAAGTAATATTGAATTTGGCTTGTATGAGCTACATAAAATATTGATACTTTATTGTCCAATCAAGATTTCAAAATATTGATATTTTATATTGTGCATACATTTTGAATTCAAGCTTTTAATCCAAATTACACATTTACGATCATAACATGCTAAATCCTTTTTGCTTATTTTTCTCGATTGTATCCAACTTTTGTGTAAGGAGAAAATAAAAAAAAGTTGTTTGCTGAAATATGTAAGAATTTAACTGAACCACTCTTTTGAATAATATTCGTAAGCATTGGTAAATTTCCGGATATGTTGAATTTAGAAAAAACTTCTCGAATGAAGGGGGGGGGGGGCTGACATGACACGGAGCATCCCATAGCTTCAGAGGTTAATCAGGTCCTAACAATTTATGGAAGATTCTGAAATCTTATTACCATAAAATCCCGATTGTACCCCCCCCCTTCTTTTTTTTTCAAAATTAAAAGCAGTTAAATTGCAGAGGGAATTTATAATCAAGATAAAAAATACCCTTTTTATCATTAATTTAGAAGTGAATAAAATAAATACAGGAGTGACAGTCTTCCATCTTTCAGCAGTTTTCTGACTTGTAAAAAATAAAAATAAATGCCCCCCCCCCGCCACCTTCTTTTCTCTGAAATAAATTTCACCATCCAAAATTCTTTAAGAAAAATTCAAAAACTTAACATTTTTTTTTTCAGATGCATTCTTTTATTTGTAATTCTACTGCAGCAATATTTATTCAATCATCTAATACGCCCCCCCACCTCAAATACTGCTCACTCCTCCCTCCCACTCTCTGATACCAAACATGCATAACTTAACCTATAAAACTCTTTCATTTTAAATATCTTAATTCACAATATGCTATACAAATATACTATAATTACAATAATTAATCTATCAGCTAAAATGTTAATTATTTATTTACATTATTTTTTGCATTTGTCAGGCAATTAATCCCCCCCCCCTTTCTCTCCAGCGGCATTAAAAATGTAAAGTTCTCTGTATTCAGTAGGTCAACCAATCATCAGAATTTCTGCTCCATCCATAGAAAAGAATTTTCTAAGAATGGGAGGGGGGGGGGTTCTGTTTTCTTGTAGTTTGACTCTTTTTATTCCTTTTTTATACATAAAAATTCTTTAAATATCTTTATTTATTCTGCCATGTTTGTAAATCTCTAACCAGTCGATAATTAAAATAGTAAATTAAAAAGTAATTTAATGAGTAATCAGTCAATTAATTGTTCTCTTCTCCAAATTTCTGCTTAATATCTCTTTACTTTTCCAACTTACAAACTTTAAAGGTTTAGTACTCTTATATTACTAGTACGTTACTTTTACATTGAATGTGAATAGTTATTTTTGATTTCGTAAACTTTTATCCCTTACCATATTTTATGTCCAGGGTTGTTTTAAGACTCATCAAATTTATACAATTCCTCATAACCCGATAGGGGGCTGTGCAAGTACAGTGAAACCTCCAAGTAAGGGACACTCCGAATAAGGGACACCTCTATTTAAGGGACAAAACTCACGGTCCCAGTCCCTTGGTATAGGACGTGTAATGTATTTACCTCTGAATAAGGGACACTTGAAATAGAGATTAAAGAGGCTGGCTTTTGAATTTCAGTTAATGAAGTAGTCTGTGATGAAAATGAAAATACAGATTTTTGTGAACTTATCAAACTCACAGACAATTATGTTGATACAGAGGGATACAACTCATTGAACGTGCATTTATTTACCCACAATTCTGATTCGACTTCAATGTGTTTATCCCCATTGAAATTAATGCTGAAAATTATGAGGATGATTCTGAAAGTGGAGAATAAAAAGAAAATTGTGAAATAAAGAACTTTACAGATGATTTAATGCTGCTCTCAAATCCAAAAGGGCAAATTTTATGACAAAAGTTTTATTTTATTTTTATTCAGAAATGCCTGAAACTAGCAGGCGTTGTTTAGAAATTATGTAATCGAACTGTTTTTTCTTTCAAACGCAATAGATCTTTTAGAAAATAGCATCAACGTGTTCATTTTGAACTGAATTTATACACGAAAGAAGAATAAGTACTCAAGAAAAGGTGAAAAACGTTCGTCACATGATCAAAATCACTTATAACTCAATAGATAATTTATTCAAAACTTGAAAACACAGTTAGATTTCAAATCGCTTCCATAGTCAGGCATTCCTATTTTATACCTTTCCGTTAAAAATGAATTTGTAAATATGTAATGTGTCAAAACGTTTTCTGCTTGCTGAGCAGAGCAATTAAGAGATTTCTGTCCTTAAAATATGCAAAGCAGTTAAATACTTTTTTTTTTTTTTTTTTTTTTGTAAATACTATGATAATGAAGAACTAAAATTTATAAATATGGTAAATGAACACTTGAAAAATGTACAGTGAAAAATTGAAATTCGCAAAGCAATCACTTTTGACTACTTCAAGAATAACTCTTTAAATGTTTTTATACTTTTTGCATGTACACAGTTTGTGTAAAAAATACAAATCAATAATTCTACAAATCATTTAATGATTTAGTAATTAACTGAAAATTTTTAATTAATTTTCTATTCCTTTTGTGTCTGAGTAACGTAATTTATACTCTTCGAATGCATTTAAACTTCGGCTTTTAATGTTTTGTTATTTTTATATCCTTCAGGACGTATGTAATAAACTCCTAATAAGGGACACCTCTATTTAAGGGACAAAAGTTCCGGTCCCATAGGTGTCACTTATTCGGAGGTTTCACTGTATAATGTTATCAAGGTTTTGGTAATTTTGAACCTCCCCCCCCCCTCTTTTGATATCGTACATTATCAACATTCAACCCCCTTTCCCTCCCTTGGATTTTTTTTTTTGTTTGTTTGTTTCGAGTAATATACGATACTTGTTAAATTTATTTTTAGCATAGTACTCTGTTGATTCAAATTAAGAGGAAGCAATAAAATATTGGGTACTTGCATATTAACGCCACCGCAGTTATCTTTCTTGCTGCTTTATTTTTTGCTGATTTTTGATGCCATTTTTTAATGTTTTAGTGCTTTTTTAATGCTTTTAAGCACCTTTTAGTGCATTTTCTTTCTTTCTTTTCTTTCTTTTTTTTTTTTTTTTTTTTTTTTTTGCTCATTTTTTGACGTAATTTTTTTTGTGTATGTGCAAAGAATAAGATTGTTCTTTATTGGTGCATTAGTGCAAGTTCTGCTGCAGTGGTGTTAATACGTAAGTACCAAATATTGTTTTATTCAAATAACACTTTAAAAAAATAATTACTATTTAAAGGTATTTCATAGTAGCTTTTTCTTACATAATAGATTCAACAATAATAGTCTTGTTGCACTTGTCCCAAAGGATGGAGGATAGTCTTGGGGCACAGATAGAAATTCCTATCAACAAAACATGTGGACAACATTCTTTTTCTTTAATTAGTAAACGCAAGCTTCATTTCAAATATACTTCACATAAAGTTCCTCGAACCATGATAAGAATGTATGCATACACAGATGAAGATGAATAAGAATATCAAACGTTGGAGTATTCCACATTTTAGAATTACTATTAAAACCATTAATTTATTATAAAATTAACTTTTGTATTTTCATAAAAATGGGCTATAGGCTAGAAAAAAATAATATACTATTTTGAACTAAAGACCATATTACAAATAAAAAGAGATAATTTTGATTGGATCAAAAATGATAATATCAAATGGCAATCCTCCTCCCCCTTGAGATATTTTAAGGTATCATGTGCCACGCCTCCCATTTCCCCTAAAATGATAATGTTATATATGTACAGCTCCTAGCAAAACTTTTGAGACAGTCATGACAGATTTTCTTTTCTCTTTTGCAGATTCTTTTTCATTGAACCTTTGTTTTGCTTCATATCATGTTTAACTTCATACTATGTTATTATTTAAAACAAAAAATTAAGATTTATTATTAGGGAAGAGTGTTGTACCTTTGGACAGTTTTCACATTTAAATTTTTTATTTCAATGATTCTAAACCGAATTAAAATTTGAAGGCAGCATTTCAACGCACCAACATTTATCTCTATAATATACTTTTAGAAATTCAGACAGTTTGAAAATAAAAAATTGCCAGCCACTCATTTAAAATAAAGAAGGCAAACTGTCCCAAGGTACTATTGGGTGTTGTACCTTGGAACATACTGCATAATTTAGGCAATAACTTTTATATTATAAAAGCCTAAGTCAGAGTTTCCCCCAGGTTTAAGAAAGGGCAGGGCGCTACTGTTATAAAAAGGTCACTTTTTACATTTTTCAGGGCACTTTTTCATTTTTAAGGGGATTTTTATAGAGTTGAATCTAGAATCTAATGGTTCAAAAAAGTCGTAAAAAAACAAAGTTCATCAAAAAATTTAAAAAAAGGAAAAAAAAAAAAGGAAATTTTGTTAATCGCAAAAAACATCAAATTTTGTAAAAAAAAAAAAAAAAAAAAAAAAAAATCGCGAAAAAAACGGCAAATTTTATTAAAAGGTCGCATAAACAGCAGTTTTTGCTAAAAAATCACAAAAAGCAGCATGTTTTGCTAAAAAATCTCGAAAAAACGACAAATCTCGTGAAAATATCACGAAAAAACAGAATATTTTGTTTATTGTGATTTTTGGATGAAATTTGCCTTTTATTTGCAAATCTTTTGACGAAATCTGCCGTTTTATCGCTTTTTTGAAGTTGCTGTTTTTTGCGACTCATTTTTTGATAAAATTTTCCGTTTTATTGCGAGTTTTGGAAGAAATTTGTCATTTTTTCCACGATCTTTGAAAAAATTTGCCGTTTTCTGAAATTTTGTGACAAAATTAGGCATTTTTTTGTGAATTTTGCCGGAAATTAATCGTTATTTCGCGATTTTTAACAAAACTTGTCTTTTTTTACGAAATTACCCATCTCACGGGACGCGTATTAGGCTACTTTTTGCATTCCGTCGCCGATCTTTTGCGTAATTTATGCGCTATAGCTTGTTTGGATCATAGTTGGACGGCTGCGTTTTTTAAAATGTGGGCAAGAAAGGCACTAGTTTTTGGATGAGGGCCAAGAGGGACGCTATTTTTTAAACTAAAGGGCAGGATGGGCGGAGCGCCCCCTTGAAACCTTCTAGGGAAAACCCTAAGTCATGTGACATCAACACTTCCGGGTTTGACCGCTTCACTTTTTATAAGCAAGACGACTATTTTGCTACTTTTGTGTCACTTGGGTTCAAATGGTTCATTCGCCAAATAGGTTTCCATTGGCTTTTAAAATATGAAGTTATCGCTGACTTCTTTAAAAATACATGATTTTCAAAGTACATAACTTTAAAATACGTATATTAGATGCATTTAAATTACATGTCTTTCTTTTATCTGGTTTAAATACAATAAGTAAATACAAAAAGATGCTTTCTCAGTATATGTACTTGAAGAAAAGGTGCTTGGCGAGAAAATAAATTTGGCAAAGTATTAATATAAAGAAGCCATTTTATCTATTTTTATTCAAAAACTGAAGTAATTTGTACATTAAAAAGATGGTATATGCGTGATGGTAAAGATGCGTGAGTGTGTGTATAAATAAAATGTATATATACTTTATAACATATATAAACAAAAATGAGTGTTTATCAGGTTTGTTTTCAGAGCTGTTTATATATTTTAGCATTATAAAGTTTTTTTTTCTTTTTAAAAAAAGCCGGGGTCTGTATAATGGGAAAATATCTAAATAAATAATAGTAATGAAAATAACTAATACAAAAACATCTTATTTCAATATTAAAATACTATTTCTAATTTACACATCCAAAATTTAAAAGCTAGCAAGGTGGAAAATGCTATTGGCGATACTTTAATCCGCCTAACGTAAAAGTTCAGTGATTTCTATTGAAAAGTTTTAACAAAAAATAAAACTGCTTAAAATTGAATATTTTAGAAAAATCCTTAAATTTTTTTTTTGAGAAATGAGTTGTATTTTAAAATATGTATTTGTTTCAAGATAATTTCAGTTAAATTAGATTGACAAGTCAGATCTCTTTCCATCCATATAAACAAAAAAGTATTCATTCTTCAGTGAGCGAAAAAAAAAATTAATTTATGGAGGCAATTGTTCACATAGTTAGAATGAATGATCTTGACGTCATAAACTTGATTTCAAATTCGTTGCACATGTTTGATATTTCATGAAGAGATATTTAGTTCGAAGTTTTTCTGTATTCACAAAGATGTATTTGTTTATCTGTTAATTTAAATAAGAGCTACATCATTAAAAAGGGACGGCGTACTTTTAAAGATAAATAAGCACTGAAAATAAAAAAAGGTAATTTGTAGAATAGATCAGCTTAAGTTGACATCCATTATTTATTAGTTTGGTAAATAATTTGAAGAAAGCTTTTTTCTTTTTTTTTTTAATAAGAAATAGTTGACAGCTATCTCAGATGTACCCAAAACAGATATTAGCAACAATATTTTAGTTTAATGTAAGTGTAGACATCATCAAAGATTTTTTTCAGAAAAAGTCAATGACCAAATCCTGAGACCTGGAGACCAAACTGGTCGCCAGGGCGGCTAATATATATATAACTAATTAATATTTATGTACAATAACTAGTACAATATTTTGTAGAATAACAATAACAATTTTATACCAACAAAACTTTCTTTTTAAGGAATTGAGAAATAAAACTCAAGTTTTCACCATTGGCAAGGACATCAACTAACTTAGATAAATAGAACCGTAAAAGGGAACAAAAATTTCCCAGATACTATTGCAAGAAAATAATCTGTTTGGTCTAGGAATTAATTTGTGTGGTTTTACAAGAAATGATGTAACTAGCTTATTGTTCCATAGTTTCATTTGTACAAGCATGCATTTAAAACTGCTGTTATTGTGCGTTCAGTTTAGTGTATGCCATTTGATTTAAGTGTAAACAACAATAACTTTAATCCAACTGAAAATGTCAAATTTTGTGCCTGATAAAGTGTTTTTGCAGGGGCTTCGTCTTCATTACTTTAACATGAAGAAAAGTGCTACGAAAGTCATCGTATTTTGTTGGATTTTTTATGGTGACCATACTTTAGCTGAACGAACATGTGACAAGTGGTTTGCACGGTTTAAAAATGGTGATTACGGCTTGGAAGACCAAGGACAACCTGGACAATAAAAAAAATTTGATGAAGAATTGACAGCATTGCCTAGATTTTTTATACCTCTGCGTATTTCAATGCATACGGTATGTTTTTTTGTATTAATGCTTTGAAGTATTCTATATAAAATGCCATACTTCACTGCTAACCATGAAATTTTTTTTTTTAGAAATTTAAATGTGATTTATCAAATATTGTAATATGTGCAGAAGCAGGCTTGGTATGTATTAATATAAATAAAAAAAAGTTTTTTTTAATGTAATTATTGGATGTAATTCTGCATTTAACACTTTATTTCAGCATTAAGTATTACATATAATGGGTCTACTAGGTCATGTTTATGTATATAGAATGAAAATCAGTGTGTGTTGATGAACATATCTATTGCTCTAAAGAAAAAGCTTTAAAAATGTGAATTTATGATAGATAAAATAATTTAAAATATTCAGTAACTAAGATCAAAGTATAAAATTGAATAAAAGTATTCTAAATTTAGATGCTATTTTGGCATTTTAATATTTTTATTTTCAAACTTTTTTGTTCTTAAATTTAATTGCACAAAAAAATTAATGGCTCCTTTCCACTCACAAATTTATTAATTCACCATTTATTTTTTATTTTATCACTATTCAATACCCAAATTATCCAATGAAAGTATTAGACTATTGTTAAGGATAAGGATTGTCAGAAGAACTTACTTTTGGTTTTTCTAAAAATACATTTATATTTTATAAGTAACTGCCATTCCATATTTAAAGTTTCTTGACACTTTTGCACAATGCTACGGTGAAAAAATATAAATCGCCATTTTGAATGTTTTTTGTTCCTGCAACCCTCTGTTGATTCTATCACCCTAATAAAATTTGGTTTGTGTTTGTTATATTTTAACAGGTTCTATCACCAGTAGTGTAGTCCTAAAAATGACAGATAGTTTATGCTCTCAGCAGAGGGTATATGCTCAAGGGAGAGGGTATACACTTAAAGTGTGTATAGTTTTTTTTAGAAATACAGGGCATATGGTGTTTCTTAAAAAAATCCTGAAGGTATACGTCATATACCCCGGCATACACTCCCGTACATCCATGTCTATCACCATCAATTGACTTTTGAAGTAGATTTGATACTTACTGACAGGGTTGGAAAAAAATCATGATTTTTTCTTTTAATAAAAAAAAAATCGGATTTATTTGATTTAAAATAGTTTTTTTTTAAATTTAAATCTGATTTGATTTTTTCAGTATCCTATTTTTAATTATTGTGTTTTTATGTTTTTACAATACATGGATCAGTTTTTTTATTATAAATAACTAAAAAAGAATAAATAATATTTATAATTTATAAAAATAACATAAGAAATAATTATATAGTTAAAAAAACACTTATATACTAGTTATTGATTGGTACTAAAAATTAAACATCCAGGCTTTAATCTAAAGCCATTCTATTATTTTGTAATTGAATTGTGCACACTAAAATACGAAATAAATTTAAATATGTTATAAATGAATTGAAAATGATAGAATTTAAAAAACAAATTAAATACAGTAGATTCTCTCAAAACTCACAGCTTGGGACCAGAGGTTGTGCGGATTTTAGAATTTTGCAGATTTCTGGTGATTGCTTTGTTTATATTTTTTAAAAAGTAATTTGAATGTAATTAATAATGAAATCAAAAGTATAATGAATGCTTTCAATATACTAAACTATTAAAATAAGTAATAAACTAAAATAATAATTTAGATCACTTTTAAAATGATTAAAATGCTAAAAGCAAAGATCAAGTTAATAATAAAAAATGTACAATTAAATATTCATTATAAAGATTAAATGTGTTTTTCGTAAATTATTCAGTGAAGCTTGCCTCATAAAGGTACATTACTAATTCACATCAGGATCATAAAATAATGAGGCTTTATTTCAGGTTTAGCCAGACATAATCACTAAAAGAGCTTGATAAATACATAAATTTGGTAAAATTGTGATTACCAATGATATCAGCAATATCTTGATTTTTTTCAGAAATAAATTATTCTTTCTTCATGAAAAAAAACATGAATTCAATAACATTAACAAAAATTACAAAGTAAAAAATATATGGAATTAATATAAAGCTAAAAAAGTCAAATTTTGTATCTACATCTGAACTGAATTTTTCCATGTTTACATCCATAAAGTATGTGCGGATTTTAGAGAGTTGCATATTTTAGGAGTGTCGATTTAAAGGAGTCTATTGTATTCATTTAATGCAAGCTATTTATTAAGGGATAAAAATCGCAATTAATTCACTACTTTTTAAGCAAATAGGGATAAATGAGGGATTTAATTGTTTGAACAAAAACACTAATTTAGAAGCTTTGTCTATTTCTAATTTATTACGAAATTTTGAATTAACTAGTCCAAAAGAAGAAAATTGTCTTTCTACACCAGCAGATAAAGCCACGGCTGTTGTTAAGTGATAAATAAATTCAATTTCAATATCGCTGGTTCTCTTTTTACCTCCCATTACATAAAAGGACTTCCACCAATCATAATATCAGGAACTTTTTTCTCAAGCAATGGTAATTTTTGGAATGGACCATTTTTTGCTTGAAAATATTCTACAGTGGTGAGAAGATTTGGACAATTTTCTTTAATGAATGCCAAACCTTCATTTTCCTCTACACTAAGAAAAAAAAAATTATAATAATAAAATATATAATAATAAAAATATATAATAATAAATAAATATATATAAATATATAATAATAAAATATAAATTTATAAAAATTTATTATAATTTATTATTTATTTAAAACAGAGGGATTTAATAAAACCTCAGCAAAATAACAGCCATTAATAGCTTGTTCATATCTTGCTTTAAAGTTTGTAATTCTATCTTTATCTAATACATTTTCTAAATTTTACCCAAAATTTTCCTTTTATATGTGCATTCATGTGATATTGCAAAAAAAAAATATTTAAATCAAGTGATTTTTTAAAAAAAAATCAGTTGATTTAAATCATGCCGCCAACCTTGCTTGCTGAGATTGCTTACAAGTCATCATTTAGAATTAGAATGTTTTTTATGTGATTTTTGGCATTTTAACACCTTTTTAAATTTTGAATTTTTGAGGAAATGTTGTTTGAGATTATTTATCTCTGTTAAGAACTACAATGCTAAATTTTATGTTTTTAAGCCCTTCAGTAATACAAAAATTGTCTTCTTAGAGCGTTTTTTGTTCCTACTCCCTTTTTGGAGTAGTGACACCGAATTAAGATATAAGCCTATGTTGGAGCAAGGACTGTCGCCATTTTTTAAAAAATCGGTTCATTACTTGATGAGATTGCTTAAAAATTGTAATTTGGAACGCTTTTTGCTCATTTTCATTCTTTTTAAATTTTATGTAATTTGTGAAATACTCTTAGAAATCATTTATGTCTTATAAATATTATCATGCTAAATTTTGTGTTTCTAGTCTTTCGGTAACATAGAAGTTGTATTTTTAAAATGTTTTTTGCCCCTGCACCACCCTTCTACATCTGCATAAGTGATAACAAGGACTGTCACCATCCTTTTAAAATGATTATTTTAAAAATAGGTTTGTTACTTTCTGAGATTGTTTAAAAACTGCTTTTTAGAATGCTTTTTGAGCAATTTTACAATTTTTAAATTTCATATTCTTTAGGAAATGCTCTTAGAGATCATTAATATCTTAGAAATATTAACATGCCAAATTTTATGTTTCTAAATCTTTTATAAATACAAAAGTTGTATTTTTAGAACTTTTTTGCTCCTGCACCCCCTAAAAGTGCTGTTGCATAGAGCTGTTGCAAACCGCATATATTCGTTAACGTATAACGGGTATTCTCTAAAATACGAAATACCGAATCGTTTCTTTGAAATATCACTCGTTTGTAGTTACTGCCAATATGCGACTGAAAAAAACGAAACTAACTTCAAACTCAGTTTACGTATGTTTGTACAATTCATGAATGAAACCAGACAGTCGACGGATAAGAGATGCGAATTAGGTGCCAATCTGAGTCCTTTCAGCATGCATATCGATCAGTTTGAATGTATCAGTTATTCTCAAATGATTTGTATTTCTTAGTTATTATGGAAAGAAAAAGCAGTAAATTGTGCACATATTTTTCTACAGTATCAAGTAATAAAGCAAAACGTGATTTATGCTAAATGAAGTATTCAATTAAAGAAAGTTCAACGACGATTTAAAAAAAAAAATTGTTTAATAGTAAAGCATTGTCTATGACATGATAGTTTGGTTGCATCAAAACCATTGTTACTGCCATCATTGAACCAGCAGCTTAGTAATAATGATGAAAATGTTGCAGTGAGCAATGTAAATTTTCTGAACATTTTCAAGAAATTAAGTTTTAAAAGTTACAGGTTTGCTTTAAGTATATTATTTTCCTATAAAAATATCTTTGCATACGTATTTATATTTTATATTTGAAAACATTTCCATGATAAAGTCAAATTTTTAGATTGCTTTTAAAAATGTTTTTATGATAAAGTTTTTTTCTCTTTTTTTCGTTGATTTTAAAAATATATTTGCTGTTTGTTTTTAAATTTCATATCTGAAGAAAAAAAGGTATTTTAAAATATATAAATAAATATTTTCAGCGATAATAATGGATTGAAGTACAAATGTAGGTGTGTTTGATAGGACGATCACATAAGAAATAAAATATTGTTTTTAAATTATTCCAGAAATTAAATTTTCATTACACATAATTACACATATTTTGTTATTGTAAAATTAGTGAGAGAATTTGCTTGTAAAAACATTTTGTTTGTGTAATTACATCTCATAATTTTATTGTATAAATTTTGTAAGCTTTTACTCTTGCTAAATTGATTTCTCCGATTTTTCTGTATTTTCATAAGTAATAAATTCTACAATTTAGACATGTTGTACTCAATTATGTATCGTTTAATTTTGTTTGCCAAAAAAAATTAGAAACTTGATTAAATCTGTGTTTTATGGACAGATAGATGGCAGCATATAACAATATGTGACAAGTAAAAAAGGCTAATTTTTCCAAATACTCATGTTTCATATGTAACTAGATTTGTTGCAGTTATGTAGTACGTACAATGATTTTTAATAATCGGTTTCTGAGCAGTAACGAGTAACGATAATTTTTAAACGGGTAGTCAGTTTTAAAATAACGCCATTACACGGGTATTTATTTAGTCGTTAGTTTTACAATACTACTGTTACGTGTAAAAATTTGATAGCGACAAAAATAGCCTGAAATTGTCAGTTTTCCTTTTTTTTTCTAATTTTATGCGTTTCATTTGCAGTTTGAGAAAAGTCTGTTCCACCATCAGATTTCCAATCGTACTGGCTGTTACTTACGACTCACTTCATCAGAATCACTCCAATACAAAATAGTTACTTGCTTTCCAAGCAACTCTCTTTGAGCCATAGGATAACATGGAGACACCTGGAATTTGAAGCGAATTTGATCCGTTATGTAATAGCACATTAAAGAGTAGCGACACCTACATAAGATTGAGCCTATATTGGAGTAAGAACTGTCGCCATCATTTAGGCATCATTATATTTTAAATCTGTTTGTTACTTTCCGGGATTGTTTAAAAATCGCTTTTTAAAATGCTTTTTGTACATTTTTGCCCCTTTTTAAATTATATATTTTTTAGCAAATGTTTTTAGTGGTAATTTATACCTTATAAGTAAATAATATGCCAAATTTCATGTTTCTAGGTCCTTCAGTAACACAAAAATCACAGTTTTAGAACTTTTTTGCTCCTTCACCCCTTTTGGGTTGGTGGCATCGAAGTGAGATAGCTTATGTTTGAATCGGGACAAGCACCGACATTTTGGTACTATTACTTTTGAAATTGGTTTGGTAGGTCCAGAGATTAACATCTACAAAACAAACTTTACCTTTTTATAATATAGGCGTCGCATTATACAGGAAAATTTTATTATTTCTACCAAAATTCTTAATCAGCAATGTTCATTATGATTTTATTTAACATTTTTTATAGAAAGGTATGATGAAGCTATTATTTTCAAAATAGTGGTAGGACCAATAAAATTTCTATATATGATTCAATCTTTTGAATATATTATGTACAGCTGTATTTTTCACATCATTTAAGTATATAGAATGTATTTCATGCCTTTAAATTAAATTAATAATACTTTAACTAAGATTTTTTTTTAAGTTATAGGTCAAATCTATTGTCAACAACTAGCAGACTGCAGTCCACATCAGGAATCCTTGAAAAGACTTTTCGCATTAGCTGTTCACGCTATGAAGCAAACTACAAAAAACTGGCTCAAGACTGCACATATAATTTTTTGCATTATTATTTAAACATATAACTGCCTTTTCTATTTTAATATGTATATGTAAAAATTTTCAGAAAAAATACCTGACTTTTCTGTTTTATATTATATGTTTGTATGTAAAAATTACAAATTAAAAGTAATAAGTCATTGCTTTACTTATGTTTTTTTTTTCACTGGACTTTAATAAAATTTTCAAAAGTATTCTGGCAATTAAAATTACTTGTGAGAAGAGAAATATATTTTTTCTTTTTAGTTAGGTATCAGTTATTTCACTCATGCATTTTTTTTTCAGATATTTTACTTCAATATTTTCTCTACCTCTTTCTAAAGAACAGGGTTGGCATGGTTTAAACCAATTGGTTTTTTTCGAAAAAATCTAATGATATTTTCTCATTTTTCTTTATAATTTAAGACTTACAAATTATTGGATATAAATATTTTCTCTTTTAACACTTTTTTCAGCAATAAGTATTAGATATAGTGGGCCTAGGTTTTTTTTTATGTATAAGATGAAAATCACTATGCATTGGTGAACATATTCCATTGCTGTAAAGAAAAATCTTAGAACATGTGAATTGATCAAAGATAAAATAGATTAAAAATATTCAATATTTAGTATAAAATATTCTCATTAAAAAAATACAGATTATTTAAAGCAATCTATCATAACATGCACAAGCTTTTGAATATCGAGCTACAAAACTTGATGATCTTTAACATTTTGATAAAATTATAAAAGAATTTTTTTTTTCTTGGGGAGATAATCTTTAAAAATCAAAATATGAAGTTGTATAAGAGAGTATTCAAAAATTGGGTGCTAGTTATAGTATTTTAACAATAAGAAACTAATTTTCCCCCCTTTGTTATCCAGGGTTGTTAAATACCTGGGTTTTTTCAGGAAAAAAACAATCCACTGTGTTTTTTCAGGGGTTTTATCAGGGTTTTTGGGGTTTTATCAGGGTTTTTCGGGTTTTTTCAGGTTTTGGGGGTTTATTGGAGGTGGTTGAGAATGCTTGAAAAAAAAAATTTCTTATTACTAAATTTAAAGTAGCTAATTGATTATTACAATTATATGACATATATCAATGACAGTAATCAAAATTGTGATAAATTGATTATTAGTAATAATTTATAAAGTATTTTTATTATTACTAAATAATAGAATAAGCCAAGTAATTCTACATGTCTACATAATTAAATTAGGATTCTAAGCATACATGGTATTTTGTTATGAGTTTCTATTGTATAACATAGAATGGATTACACATCAAAGTATTTTTTTTAATGGGAAAAAATTTGTTTGTTACTTACACGTGCTACAGAGATTAACTAACAATTATTTCTTTTAAAAATTGTGATGGTATAAATAGGACATTTCTTTTCTTTGAGGTGGGGGGTGATGGTTATAAACTTTGAGTGGTGTATTGATATTAAGAAATATATTACAATATATTATATATGTAATATAAATACATTATATATGTAATTTAAAGTTGAAATTTTGAAAAAACCCACTCGGGTTTTTTCCTGGGTTTTTTGGGCTGGGCAAAATCATAACAACCCTGTTGTTATCTGCTAAATCTAATGACTATAAAGGTTGATTTCAAATTGTCTCTCAAAAAACAAAACCCCCAAGAAGTATCTCTTTTTTTCTATTATGGAAAATAATATTTACATTCATCAAACTACATCAGATGTTTATTATAAGTAATCAAAAGGTTGTTTATAAAGTTTTTCAATGTTTCACTGTGTAGAGTAGTTTATTGTTTGGACATAAGACTGTTTACTAATAACTGTTTAAATTAAAATATGATTTTTTTTTTCAATTTTCTACATAATTCACTCTAATTATTTAATTTAAATTATTTTAAAATGAATTTATACTACATATAATCCAACAATGTCTATTTTTATTAATAAATATGCATGTATATGTACTAAAAAAGGATGTTCTTAAAAAAACCTGGTTTAAACCAAAAAAAACCTGGTTTAAACCAAAAAACCGGTTTTTTTAAAAAAAACCTGGTTTTTTTTCAACCCTGCTAAAGAATATTAAATTTTTAAATCAAATTGCATACCTCTAGAATTTTAACAATTAGTTGGTGTTGACTCTAGGGAAAAAGTGCCAATGGGCTGTACTTTTAAAAAAGGAGCACATTTAAATTTATCTTGTAAACATGGCCAAATTCTTCTAAAACATATCAAAATACATTAACACAGCTTAATACAACAGTCCTTGTTAATTTGCGTATTGCGTTTTATTAATTTTTCACAGTATTGATCGTTCTACACATTGTTATGTCTGATCCAGATCGTCATTATATTGCTCATTTAAAACTTATTTACTGTAATAATAGCAATTTTTTCATTAAATTAGGAAATACAGATAGTATACAGTTAATAGTTCTTAAATTGGGAAATAAAGTTCTAGGGAATTGCAATGTTTTTCAATGTGGGAATGCAGGTTCTTCTTAAATGCAAAATTCATTGTTTACATCGAAGAAGTTGTGCTTTAAATAAGAGAATTGCGTTATAAAGATATTTTAATGTGATAACTAAAGTATACTCGATTTTTTTCTGGCGATTGATTGGCAAATCTCACAATTTTTTCCAGCCAAAAAATAACATTTTTTTTTTTTTTTTTTTTTTTTTTTATCCTGCTACCAACGTATCAATCTCATAATATTTTATTTTTACCAATTGATGAATTTTGTGTTTTTGAAATTTGAAACATTTTTAGTATAATTTGTTTGCATATATAATATGAAAAGGGCAAAACCATATTAAGTAAATTTGCAATTTTTAAAATGAACCTTTTTACTTTGCATAATGAATCTGATAGTATCAGCATGCTTGGTGCCGATATTTTAAGCTTCATTCATCATAAGCATCATTCCATGAATTGAATGCTTGAAATAAGTTAACATTCAAACCATGGGGTTCAAACGCTCATATTATGAAACCTAACATTAATTAATTAAAAGTAAATATTCAAATACCTTCAGGATCTTCAAATATGATGTATGTATACAAATCAATATCCATAGTGAATATAATCCACAATTGTGCATCATGAATGTGGCAAAAGATTAATTCTTAATATATATTTATTTTACATGAATTTCATATTTCATATATATAATGTATTGTGAAATACATATATTTCACAATTAACCAAATGAGAAAAAAATGCATATCATCATAAATTTATTTATATTTTGAATAAGTACTATGACACAAAACTTTTATTAGGTTTTCGAAAATGCAAAATATAAATGAATTGAAATAAATATTTATGAAAGAAAATGTCAAAGTTAATGCTTGATTTATGCAAAATAATAAAAAGAATTCTCTAATTTTTATGTAAAATTTTTTTTGTAAGGTGGGGGGGGGGCTTGTTTGTAGAATGGGGTCATGTTAACCTTAAAGTGTATGTGTGCTAATGCTTGTAAACTGTATTATGAATGTTATGTTTTCATTTTTTCATTGGTTTTAATTAGGTGCTATGTATTGCAACTGTTTCAGAAAAAGCAATTCCAGCAATATTCTTTTTTACTAAAATTCTTATGTTAATTAAGCATTGCAAAAACACAATTGCTTGCCCCAGAAAGTTCTTTTTTAAAAATGTCTGCCGTTTGTTTATATTTTTTTAATGATAATGCTGATGTACAAAAACTAACAAGCATAAAAAAGTATTTTAAAGTTGTGCCAACCTAATTTTTTAGTTGATATAGCCCCAACCAAATTTTGGGTTGGACTGACCAAATCATTTTGTTAAATTAATGTTGTTTCAACCAAATAAATTTGGTAATAACAACCAAATCCATTTGGTTGTTATAACCAAAATAAAATGTATTTGGTTATAACAACCAAAAAAATTTTTGTTACAACAACCAAACATTTGGTCCTAACAACCAAATAAATTTAGTTGTTATTACCAAAATTATTTGGTTGGAACAACATTATTAAGTTAACAAAATGATTTGGTCAGTCCAACCCAAAATTTGGTTGGGGCTATATCAACTAAAAAATTAGGTTGGTACAACTTTATTTTAGTTGTTTCAACAAAACAGTTTTTTCTGTGTAGACATAATTTGTGTTTATCATACAATTTCTGAACGTAATTCTCACTTTTTAAAACGATTCATGGACGTAATTCACGTTTTGACGATTTGTGGACCCAATTCGCGTTTTCTATGCGATTCATGGACATAATTCGCGATATTTATGCGATTAATGAATGTAATTTACATTTTACATGATTCATGGATGTAATTTGCTATATTTATGCAATTCGTAGACATAATGTGCATTTTTTGAGCTTTCTGTCAACGAAATTTGTGTTTTTGATCGATTTATTGACGTTATTTGTGTTTTTATAGGATTTATGAATGTAATTCGCTTTTTTTACCAATTGTTGGACTTAATTCGCATTTTTTGTAATTTATGAATGTTATTAGTATTTTTTTGCATGATTCATGGAAGTGATTTGCATTTTATGAGTGATTTATGAACGTAATTTGCGGTTCAGCTTTCTGCTGCCAAAACTTGTGTTTTTTGAGTGATTTATGAACATAATTCCCGATTTACTACACGATTCATAGACATAATTTGTGTTTTTCATACAATTTCTGAACGTAATTCTCACTTTTTTAAACAGTTCATGGACGTAATTCACGTTTTGAGCAATTTGTGGACCCAATTTACGTTTTTTATGCAATTCGCCTTTTTTGAGCGATTCATGGACATAATTCGAGATTTTTATGTGATTAATGAATGTAATTTACATTTTACATGATTTATGGACTTAATTTGCTATGCTTATGCGATTCATAGACCTAATTTGCATCTTTTGAGCTTTCTATTTGCGTTTTTTGATGGATTTATTAACATTATTTGTATTTTTATAGGATTTATGAATGTAATTCGTTTTTTTTTAACCAATTCTTGGACGTAATTTGCATTTTTAGCAATTTATGAACATTATTCGTGTTTTTTTGCACAATTCATGGAAGTGATTCACATTTTTTGAGTGATTTATGAACGTAATTCACATTTTTATGCAATTAATGGATGTAATTTGCGTTTTTTGAGCGTTTCATGAACGTAATTCACATTTTTTATGCAATTCGGTATTTTTATGCGTTTTATAGAGGTAATTTCCGTTTCAGATTTCTGCCGCCAAAATTCGTGTTTTTTGAGCAATTTATGAACATAATTCATGTTTTACTACACGATTCATAGACGTAATTTGCGTTTTTCATACAATTTATGAATATAATGCTCGCTTTTTTACATGATTCATGGACGTAATTCACATTTTAAGCAATTTGTGGACGTAATTCCCATTTTTTATGCAATTTGCTTATTTTTAGCGATTCATGGATGTAGTTCACATTTTTTATGCGATTCATGCATGTAATTCACATTTTTTATGCGATTCATGAATGGAATTCGTATTTTTTATGCGATTCATCGATTTAATTAATGTTTTTATTGTGGTCTTTGGACAAAATTCACATTTTTCACGTGGTATTTTGTCGAAATGTTGGGGTTTTTTACATGATTCTTTGTTGAGATACTTTTTTTTTTACGCAATTTGTCGAAATAAATAAATAAAAATTGTTTCTTCATAAAATTTTCTGCACATGGCGTGTGTCTATATTATACAACTCTGCTTGTCAGTGTGTATTGTCAGATTTTTTTTTTTTTTTTTTTTTCAGATCGAATTAAGGTTTGGTAACCCATAGACTAATTGGAATTTCCAGATTTCTGACCACGCGTATCTATGGAAATAAAGTTTTCTTTCCGGAATCGAGATATGGTTGGATTTTTTTTTTTTTTTTTTGAGGGGGGGGGGGTTGAATCTGGTTTTGGTTTGATTTCAAATGTAATTTTCAGGTTCTTGTTCAGTTGCATTTCAATGTATTTTATTTTGCAGCAGATAGATTGAGTTACTCTTGGAGGGATTTTTTTCTTTCTGGTTTTGGAGTGTATAGGATAGATTTCAATAGGAATTTTTCGATTCTGGTCAATGTATGTCAATGGAAATTATTTTGTCTTTCTTGGACAAATTTATCTTTCCATTAAATTTTTGTTGGTTTAGAATGGGTTTCAGGATAACTTGTAGGTTCTTGTTGGCAGACTTGTATAAAACCAAAAACTTTCCGCAAATTAATTTAATGTTGGGTGCAATTCGCATTTTTTGCGCAATTCATGGTCATCATTCGTGTTTTTTATGCGATTTATGAATGTAATTTGCATTTTTGAGCAATTTATGGACATAATTTGCAATTTTTATGCGATTAATGAATGTAATTTACATTTTACATGATTTATGGACGTAATTTGCTATTTTTATGCAATTCATAGACATAATTTACGTTTTTTCAGCTTTCTGTCGACGAAATTTGTGTTTTTGATCGATTTATTGACGTTATTTGTGTTTTTATAGGATTTTAGAATGTAATTCGCTTTTTTACACAACTCTTGGACGTAACACCTTTATACAACTTTTTGCAATTTATGAATGTTATTCGTGTTTTTTTGCACGATCCTTGGAAGTGATTCGCATTTTTTGAGTGATTTATGAACATAATTCACATTTTTATGCAATTCATAGACGTAATTTGCATTTTTTGAGCGATTCATTTATGTAATTCGCGTTTTTTATGCGAATCATGAATGCAAAATGCTATTCCCTATTTTTATGCGATTTATAGACGTAATATGCATTTTAGCTTTCTGCTGCTAAAATTTGTATTTTTTGAGCAATTTATGAACATAATTCCCATTTTACTACACAATTCATAGACATAATTTGCATTTTTCATACAATTTATGAACATAATTCTCACTTTTTAGACAATTCATGGATGTAATTCACGTTTTGTGCGATTTGTGGATATAATTCACATTTTTTATGCAATTCGCTTTTTTGAGTGATTCATGGACATAATTCGCGATTTTTATGCGATTAATGAATGTAATTTACATTTTACATGATTTATGGATGTAATTTGCTATATTTATGCGATTCGTAGACATAATTTGCATTTTTTGAGCTTTCTGTCGACGAAATTTGCGTTTTTTGATTGATTTAATGACGTTATTTGTGTTTTTATAAGATTTATGAATGTAATTCGCTTTTTTTACCAATTGTTGGACCTAATTTGCATTTTTTGTAATTTATGAATATTATTAGTATTTTTTTGCACGATTCATGGAAGTGATTAGCATTTTTTGAGTAATTTATGAATGTAATTCACGTTTTTATGCGTCTCATGGACGTAATTTGTGTTTTTTGAGCGATTCATGAATGTAATTCGCGTTTTTTATGCAATTCATGAATGCAAAACACTCTTCGCTATTTTTATGTGATTTATAGACGTAATTTGCGTTTCAGCTTTCTGCTGCCAAAATTCGTGTTTTTTGAGTGATTTATGAACACAATTCCCATTTTACTACACAATTCATAGGCATAATTTGTGTTTTTTATACAATTTCTGAACGTAATTCTCAGTTTTTTAAACAGTTCATGGACGTAATTCACGTTTTGAGCGATTTGTGGACCCAATTCGCGTTTTTTATGCGATTCATGGACATATTTCGCGATTTTTATGCGATTAATGAATGTAATTTACATTTTACATGATTTATGGGTGTAATTTGCTATATTTATGCGATTCGTAGACATAATTTTCATTTTTTGAGCTTTCTGTCGACGAAATTTGCGTTTTTTGATCGATTTATAGACGTTATTTGTGTTTTTATAGGATTTATGAATGTAATTCGCTTTTTTTTACCAATTGCTGGACCTAATTCACATTTTTTGTAATTTATGAATGTTATTAGTATTTTTTTGCACGATTCATGGAAGTGAGTTGCATTTTTTGAGTGATTTATGAACGTAATTTGCGTTTCAGCTTTCTACTGCCAAAATTTGTGTTTTTTGAGCGATTTATGAACATAATTCCCGTTTTACTACACGATTCATAGACATAATTTGTGATTTTCATACAATTTCTGAACGTAATTCTCACTTTTTTAAACAATTCATTGACGTAATTCACGTTTTGAGCGATTTGTGAACCCAATTTATGTTTTTTATGCAATTCGCTTTTTTTGAGCGATTCATGGACATAATTCGCGATTTTTATGCAATTAATGAATGTAATTTACATTTTACATGATTTATGGACGTAATTTGCTATACTTATGCGATTCATAGACATAATTTGCATCTTTTGAGCTTTCTATCGACGAAATTTGTGTTTTTTGATCGATTTATTGACGTTATTTGTGTTTTTATAGGATTTATGAATGTAATTCGCTTTTTTTTACCAATTCTTGGACGTAGTTTGCATTTTTTGCAATTTCTGAACGTTATTCGTGTTTTTTTGCACAATTCATGGAAGTGATTCGCATTTTTTGAGTGATTTATGAACGTAATTCACGTTTTTATGCAATTCATGGATGTAATTTGCATTTTTTATGCAATTCATGAATGCAAGTCGCTATTTTTATGCATTTTATAGAGGTAATTTCCGTTTCAGATTTCTGCCACCAATATTCGTGTTTTTTGAGCGATTTATGAACATAATTCATGTTTTACTACACGATTCATAGACGTAATTTGCGTTTTTCATACAATTTATGAATATAATTCTCGCTTTTTTACATGATTCATGGACGTAATTCGGATTTTAAGCAATTTGTGGACATAATTCCCATTTTTTATGCAATTTGCTTTTTTTTATCGATTCATGGATGTAGTTCACATTTTTGATGCGATTTATGCATGTAATTCACATTTTTTATGCGATTCATGCATGGAATTTGTATTTTTTATGCGATTCATGGATTGAATTAACGTTTTTTTTTGCGGTCTTTGGACGAAATTCATGTTTTTCGCGTGGTATTTTCTCGAAATGTTGGGGTTTTTTACATGATTCTTTGTTGAGATACACTTTTTTTTATGCAATTCTTTGTCGAAATAAATAAATAAAAATTGTTTCTTCATAAAATTTTCTGCACATGGTGTTCGTCTATATTATACAACTATGCTTGTCAGTGTGTATTGTCAGATTTTTTTTTTTCAGATTGAATTAAGGTTTGATAGAATATTTCTTAAGGTTTGGATGAGGTTCAACTCAAATAGAATTTAAACAATTACATTTTAGAAATGACAAAACTAAAAAATGTAATTATTTATCGCCCATTATTAGCTGTTAGTATTTTAAAATATTTATTTGTTAGTGTGTTAGTAACTTTACATTATTTGAATTAAAAATTTTTAATTTCTTGTATTAAATTTAATCTTAAACATGTTTTCTTCTTAGGTATGTTATGCAATTTATTTAAATAATGGATTCAAAGTTATTTGAGGATTTTGTGTTCATTAGTAGAAACAAGGCCTTTTTTTTAATAAAAAAAGCGTTAATTATCAAACATTTTTGTAAAAGAATGTTAGAAAGAAATACTTCAATTTCGAGACAATGAATATGAAATTAAAACATCCATAGAAAAAAAGGGGGTAAATTTATATTTTATGAAACTCATTATTAAAGCATAGAATTATAAGTTATTTCTTTTTAAACCAATGTTATCGTTAATATTTGGTTAAGAATTATTTTCTTACCCAACTTTTAGTGCTTGTAAATTCTAACGTTATAAAAATATATTAAGATTTTCCATTTTAGATGTCCGATTTATAAATGCAGTTTATTAATAACGCTATGTTCTAAGTTGTAAAGCTAATGCTTTGATATTTTGATTATTGATTTCTATAACGTAATATTAACTATTACAATACTTTTGTATTCGGTTTGTGATCTGAGACAAAATTTTTCACGCTTGGATTTAAATCATCAGATTCTTAGGAAGAAAAAAAGAAAAAAAATTCTATTTTGAACAGCATCTAATGCAGACTACAATGATGCGCTGTAGTACCTCCGTGGCAACTGCTAAATAACATTTTAAAATATAAACATGGAATTTCGAAATTATTAATGAAATAATAGGATGCATGAAACATGTTAAAGCTACAGTCACTAATGGATAATGAGAGCTGGGTGCATGTCAAATTACTGGATGCAGCAAACTTATGCAATGGTCTCTAAAACACATGAAATTTCTCAAAGCCGCAGTCAATAACAAATGTATAAGCACTATGCCCATATGAAAACAAACAACAAAAATTAATAGATGCAGCAAACTATGCGGTAACATGCAGATTCCCAATATCTGGAAGAAATGAAAGATACCTGAACTAAAAAAATCCAGTGACAATATTGTGAAACAAATACATTAAAACAATAACGTTTATATTAGAAAAAAAGGGCCTAAAACTCTCACTCGCTAAAATAAAACTCGTTAAAGCAGTCCAACTACTGCATGTATAGCACTTAGAGCACATGAAAACAAAACAAAAACAAAACACTCAGGCTGCAGCAAAATTGCTGTGCAACAATCCGTAAAATACACAAAATTAATTAAAAATGCAATCACTAATGCATGTTGTACAAGCACTGTGTGTACATGAAGAAAATAAACAATGAGTGCAACTAATTTGTTTTTAAATCTCTAAAATCTTTATAGCCACAGTCACTAATGCATGTAAGAACAAATTAACTTCATTAATTTCTTTTGAATTATCTAAATACTGCTGTAATTTGTTGATAAATAATAGTTTGTTCACAATTTCCAATAATAAGTGCACTTACTTATTTTAAAAATTGTTTAAAACCTGGATTTACTGGCCATTAAGCTAAGCTAAAAAGGCACAGTTTCAAAATGAAAATTAATAGGGACAAAAATGCATAAGAAAAAGTAATAAATGCATTTTGAATAACATATTCAAGCAATTTTAATCTAAAAATTAACATCCTGGATTATTAATCACAGAAATTAACAAATGAAATAAAAAAAGCACAATTTTTACAACACTTTAAAATTTAGTATTGTTAATTAATTCATATAATTATTGTTAATTAATTCATATAATTATTGTTAATTAATTCATATAATAAGGACATCTATAAACTTAAAAACAATCTATTTTGAGATTTTTAGAATTCACAAGCACTTGGTTAAACTGTTGGTCAATTATAAATATTGTTTGTTTACCAAAATTTAGCAATAGTTTACACATTCTGTGATAGTTTATGTTGGTTTGAAATCAAATTAACATGCTAACTAATGTATACATCACTTATACTTTTTAAATAATACTTTAATAATGAGTGCCAAAAAATATTTATTTACCTTTCTTTTTCATTATAGATGGTTTAGCTTCACGTTCGTCTCCTGAAATTGAATATTTCATGCCAACATACAGCACGAATCAATTTGTTTTGATTCGTGTACTTTGATTCACCATATTATTTTATCCAAAAAAGGGGGCCTTGTTTCTCAAAATAACACAATACCTATATTACCATAATAACCATTATTTCGCAAATTACACAACATACATGCTAAAAACAACAAGTGGCAAGTACAAAGCTTACCGCCAGCGAATTCGATTACGATTCAAAACAAAACTATCTAAACGCGTATGAATACATGGAATTCTAAAGCAAATTTATTAAAAATAATTTTTGTTTGTAAACTTTAAAAGAAAATCATAAGTCAAAAGTATATTGAATATGTATAATTAAAAAATATTTTCCTATTTTAAAAAAGGATTCAAAATATTTTTTCCACAAAATGCAAAAATATCCAATGTAAGAAACGTAATATTTTCTTCTTATGAAAAATAAAGGCAATATAAATAGAAATTTGATTTAGTATATATTTATTGAATGTTTTAAAGCACATGATAAGATGTTTTTGTAGTTTAAAAAACATTTATTGCTTCGATACGGGTGTTTTAACTGTGACCATAAGTACATTTGCCTTTTCGCAGTGTCTTCGTCTGCTAACCCATAGAATAACATGTAATCCGCGAGCTAATATAGTCCAATTTTCCAAGTCCAATATATAACAAACAAGAGTTTTCCTAGAAACAAGGCAAGTCTTATTCCCTTTATTTTAAAGAGATTCATATTATATATAAGTTTTAATAAAATCTCCCAGCCCTTTTTCTAGATCTCATTATCAGGAACAAACACCATCGATTTGAGTTTTAAAATGGTTATCGAGATCTAAAAATATACGGCACGTAGAAATGTAAAAATTATAGGATAGGATTAGACTGGGAATATAAGACTATATTAAAAAAATTGGACCATTCTGACCAATATTTGCTGAGTTATTAGAAGGCGGCTTTTCTGATTTCCTTTGATGTTGAGTTAGCTGTATATATGAAGTTCCGCATCTACCCTTATGACGATGGTAGGTTTTGACGATGGTAGGTTTAAAGCTGCGTCACTTGAAGGCTGCCGCCTTCTATGATATATATATATTTGAATAACTGAGCTTTTTCATTAATATATCTTAATCTTTTACTAAAATTGCATTTCAGTAACATTATTAATACTTTTCATTGAATTATAACTAAGTTAAAAAGTATATAAATTATACTAAAACATTTAACTACAAAATGAACATTGTTTAGTATATTTACACTTTTGAATTCTGTAGACTTCATTTTAATTTTTTAAACAATATCATAAATTGAATTCTTTTTTACTTTATCTTCCATATGAAAATGTAATTTAAATAAACTAATACACAGAATTTTTTTATCTTAAGCAAATTTTTAATATTTTGTCTTTCATAAGAAATTATCTTTACTTACTAACATTAATTAATCCAAGTCCCTTATTTCACTATTTAACATTTTACATATTACCATATGCCTACAAAATGATACTTCCATTTAAATTAAATGAGAATGCTAATTATTCATCTCCCATCTCCATCACATACTCACATACTTGAAAATGTATGTTTTTCTGACAGAAGAATATATTTTGTTAAAAGTATACATCTTATGTTTTTTAATTTGTCATAAAAAATAATTAACTGTTTAAAATGCGCACTCAAATTTCAGACTTTTTAATTAATGACTTCATTTTTACAAACATACTTTATAGTGAAAAGATTATTTTTCTAAATATATATATATATATATATATATATGTCTTTCGTAAAACACAAGGTTTTGTTTTGTTTTTGATAATATTTTAACTTTTTCAAAATAAAAAATAATCTTTCACATATATAAACTGTGTTACAAATTTTGAATATTTTACTTTTAAATTAAAACTCAAATATTTGATGTGGTAGTCCGTTATTTATAAAAATACAGTTGAAATGCAAAATATAATTTGTAATTACAAAGATAATTACAAAAAAACTGAGATTTTTAAATGACGATTTTAATGATTTTCAAGCAATTATATATTATTTTTATAATTTTTGGATAATATTGATTCGTAATAGCTGAGGTTAAAAGTTAGTTTTTCATTATATTAAAATCTACTGAGTATTACATCTTGTCTTCGAAGGTATCCATTGTCCATGTTGTCCCTAAATTGTTAGTTTTAAACATGCGGACTTGAAAAGCACAAGGATATAAGTTAAAAAAATTTAATTTTGAATAAATTTAATTGAAAGTTGAAACATCAGTACTCAATAGCGAAATTGAAACATGAAATTGTTGCATATTTCACACCGATTTTTGAAAGAAAAGTAGAGTACAACACACACACACACACACACACATATATATATATATATATATATATTGTACTGTACTTTTCTTTCAAAAATAGGTATTCGATCGCTAAATCGAATGTATCATGATTTCTATAAGTGAAAATAAGGTACCCTGGGGTAATAACGCCACGTTAAGGTTCTACCAATTTTCACGGCTCAGTTTTAGTTCGTATTTTTCAAACAAATGTATAATTCGATACAGCAACTCATTGTCTATCTATATAAAAAAAATAATTTAACAGATATGTATTCATAAAATGTAATGCCGTGATTTCTTGACCAATGCTATTTGGCGTTATTACCCACCTATATGGGTAATAACGCCATGCAAACAAAACTATGAAATAAGATGGAATAATTGCATGTAGATAGCCCAATTCTAAAAATACAAACTCTACAAACTTAGAAATTGACAAATTGCATTCTAAGCTATTGAAAATGTTCAATTTTTTGTGAAAATGTAAGAAAAATAAAGGTGTGGTGTGTGTGGGGGTGGGGAGGATGAGGCAAAAGAATATCAGACCGTGAGCTTCTTTTTCCTTAAAAAGAACCGCTTAAATAGAATTATTAGAAACATCGCACAGTTTAACTGTGTTTATTTGAATCAGTATTTAGGATGTAGCTCGGCCACTGTAGGGAATCAACCGGAGTATTAATGCCAAGGATTGGCGTTATTACCCGTTATAGTTATTGCGCTGTACATTTTAAATTACAAATTATCTCGAGAAGATATCCAAAATCTTCAACAACATTTTGAAAGTCCATGAAATGTACTACAAATTTATGTAATTACCAAAGTATTTCCGGATTAAAAAAAAAATAGTCTTCACATCACAAAACGTATCTCGCAAATTTTAGATCAAGCGTTAATTTTAGTTGCTTGTAAAAACAATAAGACATAAAAATGAAACAAATTAGCTTGAAGTTGTTTTTTGCGATTTATATGACTCAAAACCCTTCTGCGCAGAGCACATGGGTGTCATTTACCAAATTATTTCATAATTATGCAAAATATTAGCACTTGGCGTTATTACCCCGCCTGGCGTTATTACACCAGACCACCTTAGATAATATTCTTTTTAATTTCTTTTGCATATAATCTCCCTGCAAAACAAATATCCCATACATTCGATGTTTTCTTTGCTACTTGATCTAACCATCTTACATTAATTTTCTGAATAAAAGATCGAATTACATTGCATGAAAATACACGGCAATATTGTGTAAAATATTAATAGTATTTTTCTATTTTATGCAAAAAAAAAAAAAATATATATATATAGAACTTTAAATGTATCAATTTTATCTGAGAACTTTTATGCAGATATAAATCCCTAGCAATACAGAGTTTGACCCTTTATATGAATTTATGGAAATTTTACATTCGAAAGCATTTTACGCAAACTGTTTAAACGAAATTAAAATATTCACACAAACATTTAATAATTTTTTGAAGGATTTTAGAAGGATTGAAGGATTTAGAAGGATTAATTAAATTTGAATTTACAGAGATTTTGTGCAGTTTTTATAAACTCACTCAACTCATTTATCTTTAATTATTTTCTTAGTATTTTGTAGAATTATATAATGAACAATTATGATATTGTTACAACATAAATATCGAAATATTTTGGCATTGAAAAATCCCAATTCCCTTCCCTCAGTGCCAAGAAAGCTACAAATATGAAAAGGCAAAAGAAATCATCCTTTTAAAAATATTTTTGTTTTGCGTAACCACTAATTCTTTTAGATCAAGATAAAGTAATGTATCCATAACTCATTCTAAACAGTATTATAACTAATTGAAGCATTAAAAGAGTTTTTCAATAAGTCATTTTAATGGTACTTATGAGTACCGCCCGTAGATAAAGGGTTGAGGTGTTTTTCTGGGTTTACATTTTGACCTTCTCTACGCTGTTATAACCATAGATTTAACGTTCGATATTTACTTAATAAAAAATCCTATCTTCACAATAAATATTTAAATTTTCAAAAATGTTGTATTATTTTAACTACAATTTACGTATTCACATATTTTTTAATAATTCTGATTTAATGTGAATAGATGTCTATAGAGTGATTTTTTAGCAATTTTAAAATTAGTTCTCTATAATTTTGTGTCATTTTGTATACAATATTTCAAGGAAAAAATATTGCGTTAGCTTTAAAGTATTCGTTTAATATCTTAAATTAAAAAGTTTTAAAACAGATTATTCTACCTTTCAAATAATATTTCTTTGAGATAATGCACTATTTTTTTCATAACAAACTTTATTAAAATAATGTTGTAAAATATGAAACGTACACATCTTTCTATGTAAAACAATGATAAGTCTATTTCACTCATCGCCCCCATATCATCAATCATATTGCACATTATTTTCATGGACGAGTGCAAATTCATTTCTTGAATTTCGTTGAAAGAAAATTCGTATTTTATTCATACTTCAAGACACAAAATAATATTACTCTTATTTATTTTTTCTTAGTTGTCTTTTATAGGATTTATTAAAAGAAACATGAATTTTTACTCAGATTTCAAAGTCAAATCATCATCCATCATACAAAAGTGTATGCAAGACGGAAAAAAACAAGTTTTATGTTTTTGAAAAAAAAAGGTTATTTCTTTATTTTGAAACGATTTTGATTATGTTTTTTAAAAAGTCATTTTTGTATGTTAATCGTAGTGTTGGGTATGAGTGATTTATTCTGTATGTCTAATTTAATTTTTTTTTTTTGTATTTTTTTCTAAACTGTTACGGAAAGAAAAGTATTTTTCCTATTCAGTGTCAAAATGTATTGTTTCATTACTCTGGAAACTTCAGTTGAAATGTTATTCATATAGAAACATGATATAATGTTATTATTCATTGTACATATTTGAAGATAATCGCGTTTAGGTAAAGCCTTTATATTTTTTCAAGTGAGAAGCAAAGTTTTCTCTTAAAAATGTTGAAAAAAATGTAAAATATATTTTAAAGTTTTTTTTTATGTAGTAAAATAAATGCAATTAGATTAATGTTTTAAAATTCCACCTAAATATTATTAGTGCATTTTAACCTTTTGAGTGTTAAAGCACTTGTGCTCTTAAAATACTAAATTGACTGAACGACGCCAGAATTTATAAACAAATTTATTTAAAAATGGGTAAAAGCTTTTCTTCACGTATTTGATGTAGCTAAAATTTTCACTTCAAAATTCTGCTGTCAATGTGGCATTTCGGAATTTTAATTAAGTGGAATATATTTCATCCCTTCGCCCTTTAAGAGGTTAAGTTGTGTGTGAATATTACTGTTAAAAAACAAATAAATTTTCTCTTATAGGTGTTAGCATCTGTCAAAATGTATTTTAGGTGGATTCTATGTATTTGAACTGGAGCGATATATTAATACACTTTAGGTGTATAATTTATTATTATTATTATTATTAATTTGGCAAAAATTAATGCTACAATAGTATTAGTGTTAAATAAATATGATTTTTGATATTTTTCGGATTATATATTTTACGGTATTAAGGACAGAATATAGATTCAGAATGTTAGGGGAATTTTACAAAATACAATGTCTTTTTACTGGTATAAATATAGATTTTTTAAATTATAAGCGCTTTTTAGACAATAACTCTCATATTACATGTAGGTCGAAAAGGTTTTACATAATGCTAGCTTTCGTTTAACGTGTATCTCTACCTCGTAAATAATACATTTTTCATTTATATATATATTTTAATGTTACAGAATTTAAATATAAAAGTTCTTTCACTGATTATATCTTCTTCACTGATTATAAAATTATAAGAGCATTTCAAACAATAATTATCTTATTATATAGTGCAAATCAATTTTATATAACACTAGCTTTTGTTTAACTTGTATATCTACATCGTAAATAATACATCCTTATATTGTTATAGAAGTTAAATATAAAAGTACTTTTCTTTTCACCGATTTTATATCTTACATCTTTATATTACAGACGTTAATTAACGGTGCAATTATCATTATCTTCATTATATATTTTTTTTATTTATTTTATTGTTATTTATACAATGTTTGTTGCACTAAATATTTTTTATGGACATACTTCGTAGACACTCAAAAAATCAATACGAATATTGAATAATTATTAATATTAAACAATAAATACTCTGTAGATAAGAAGAATACCTCAAGTACTATCTTTTGAATATCCTATAATTTCATGTTATCCCTTGAAATGAAATACTTTTATGTGGTTGACATAAACAATAAGCTTGATAATTCTTTTATTAATCCTTTCTAAGGAAAATAAATTGCGTTTTTCCATTACCATACAAAGGTAAACAGGCAGCAAAAATCAACACAAGATAAGTATAAAAATATGTTCGTGAACAGGGAAATAATGTATCTTAAAAATGCATTATCCTTATAAATCTCAAAAAATGTTAATTGAATGTTTAAAAAAATATTACCATACGTATTTTTTTGCTACCGACTGAACATTTTTTCCTGGAAGAGATACTCATAATCTTGTAATAATGAAAACAAATGTTACTCCTAAAAAACTCATATAATTTCAATCGATCTCTATTCAAATATACTTTGTGACATTATTATTTCATTTATATATGCTAGAAGTAGTACAATGTTGCCATAAATTATTGAATATAATTGAAAAGCAATAAAGTATATACGATATTAAATAGTAAGTTTCTTTGTTTCAAACTTTTTTTTTATATATATAATATTCATTCGTATTTTACAAGTAAAATATTGCATATCTATATCTATATATACAGGCTCCGGCAAACTTTGGGCACCAGATCGCCCGGATTTGTCACTTCGGCGAGTACCTTTTTTTCTTAACTTATAAATTCCTTTTTTTTTTTTTTTTTTTTTTTTTTTTTTTTTTTTTTTTTTGTCCAAAAAATGTTATGTGCGAAAATATTTATTTTCAATATTTCGATTATTTGTAGTAACAAATAAAGATGATGTGGGGCTTTATCCAAATATAATACGTGCAATACTGTGTATACTCTATTAACACTAATCAATGGGTATACACATACAGGGTGGTCATAAAAAAACTTTGCCGATATAGGGAGCACTAGCGGCCAGTCCGCTCAACCGATCGAGGTGAAATTTCAGATATACGAGCTCGAGATTCTCTGAACGGCAACAAAATGGCGCTCACGGTTACGGTTATAGTTACAGAAAGTCGAAATTTTCCAAAGGCAACACCCATTTTTTTTCAGCGCAAAATGCTCAGCGCATGCAAAAACCCTAAAGAGCGTTCGAACCGTACGTGTATCGCAAGAAACGGACATGTTATGCACGCACAAAAAACTGTTCTGCGATTCCTCCCCCCCCCCATAGAAAAAACTCGATTGGGGCGCAAGGAGGAAATTTGTATATGATACAGAGTCAGTACACTAATTTCTGATTACAATACAGATCGGAGAAATTAAAACTTTTATTTTGATTACACATTTTCCACATGGGTTCCATCACCATGCAATGTGTAATTGCCTGTGATGACATCCATGTGGAAAATAAATGTGTAATCAAAATAAAAGTTTTAGTTTCTCCGATCTGTATTGTAATCAGAGATTAGTGTACTGACTCTGTGTCATATGCAAATTTCCTCCTTGCGCCCCAATCGAGTTTTTTATGGGGGGGAGAGGATTCCCAGAAAGGTTTTTTGTGCGTGCATAACATGTCCGTTTCTTGCGATACACGTACGGTTCCAACGGTCTTGAGGGTTTTCGCATGCTCTGAGCACTTTGCGATGAAAAAAATGGGTGTAGCCACAGTAGTTTCTGTAAATATAACCGTATTGATTGACCAAAATTGACGGAATTTTCACTTGCATTTCATTTTCATAATACTACAAACAGAATGAAGATTTTAGTATTGAAGAGTTTGTATTGCAGAAAAGTACATTTTAAAAATAGCAATAAATTTTTGCAAATACAAATAATGAAGATTTTTTTTTTTACTTGATATTTAGTTTTTGAACAAATTTTAATTTCAAAACAAAGAACAGTATTTATTACAGTAATAATAATAAAAATTAGCAAAATGAAACTCAATTTCTGAAGATTTCACAAAGCATTAAAATTAAATATTGAAGTTGTTTAAATTTTAAAATACATTATTTTTTATTAAAAGTATGACATCAGCAGTGGCTTTAATCATGGGCATATGATAGACTTTTAGTACGATGCTTTTAGGCATCGATTAAGAAGCTTTGAGTTTTCTTTTTAAAATTTGGATTTGGAGCCATCTATACGCAGTTAATATAATTTTTTTAAAGTAGTTTCTTATAGAAAATAGCACCGTTTTTAAGAAAATTTGCGTATTTTCGGCTACTTTTCGAGAAAATTCATTTACTTCCATTGATTTTTCGAGAAAATTCGCATATTTTCCACGATCTCTCGACATAATTTGCGTATTTTACGCGATCTTTCGACAAATTTCGCGTATTTTTTCCGATTTTTCGACAAAATTCTCGTATTTTCCGCGATCTTTCGACAAAAGTCGGATATTTTCCGCGATCTTTTGACGAAATTTGCTTATTTTCCGCGATCTTTCGTCAAAATTCTCGTATTTCGCGCGATCTTTCGTTAAGATTCGCCTACTTTCCGCGATTTTTTGACAAAATTTGCGTATTTTCTCCGATTTTTCTACAAAATTTTCATATTTTCCCCGATTTTTCTACAAAATTCGCGTACTTTCGCACGATTTTTCTGCAAAATTTGAATATTTTACACTATTTTTCGATAAAATTAGGGTATTTTCACGATTTTTTGAAGAAATTCGAGTATTTTTCCGCAACCTGTTCACGGAAATCGTGTTTTCTTCGCAATCTTTTGACGGAAATCGCGCCTTGTTCGTGATCCTTTAACAATAATCCTGTCTTTTCCCGCAATCCTTTAACGAAAATCTTTTTTTTCTTTTTTTCTGCAATCCTTGGATGGGAACCGCATTATCTCCCGCAATTATTTGAAGAAAATAGTATTTTTTCCGCCATTTTTTCAACATTTTTTTTATTTTTATTTATTTATTTATTTATTTTGTGATCATTTGCAGAAATTTGCTTAATTTGGTGCGGTTCGTATTGGTTTTTTTGTTGTATTTCATCTTTTATGTTCTCCCCCCCCCTTAAAAATATCAATATAGTACAATCGATCTTAGGGGTAGTAAAATTCGTCTTTGAAAAAGCGGAGTTTCACGTTTCCGCGGATAAGTCGGAGATTTCTTTAAAAACAGGCTTGCAAGTCCTTTGTTAGTTCATAGATGGCAGCACTGAGAAATGCTAGAAGAGAGAAAGACGTCGCCTTGAATCCATAAAGTAAAATCCTACTATCGATAAAAAACTTATCAGTTCAAACTTCCGCTGATATCTTTATGTATTATAACTGGGTATCATATACATGTTTTATATGAAAATATGCTCAATAAACATTATTTCAAGTGAATGAAATTTTAAAAGCATCATTTTAGTACCACTTTTCAGCTAAGCCTAACGTGGCGTTGTGCTACAGTGGTTTCGCAGATCAGAATGCTACGACCCGGAATCGTTCTTACACTTTCTTCAAGTCGCAAATTATTATAAGTAGATACAACCCCTCATGTTTTTCTCTTCATTTTAGATTATGCTATCGACGATATTTATTAGAATTTTCAAGATGATTTTCAGATTTTCACTAAAGCTGCTCTATACATTTGGTTAACACATTTTACAGATTATATTTTCATTACTTTCACGCAAGTGCAGTGAAACATTATTTGAGTAAACATGCTCATTTTTCATAAAATTTATATTATTTTTCATTTTTGATTAGAAAGTTTTATGTAAAATATTATTTGGGCACTACTTGGACCAATTGGACGACTACGTCGACCAATTTTGCCAAATTATACCTATTGACATAACTTTTGTTTTAAATAACGAAAAAACAAACAATTATTAGAATATTATAAAAATAGAAACAAAAAGTCGAAATAAAAATCACTTAATGATGTCTTAAACACGCGTATCGTATTTAATGTCATTGAATGTGACATTAATGATCATCGATTATTGGCATTTAATCTTATAGTTTGGCGATAACTTTTTGGTCGACGGGATAACCAAGTAGCACCATTATTTGTCAGTGTTCTTGAAATGAACTTTTTTTATATTAAGAACTCTACAAATTATAAATAAAAATCCTGTAAAAAGTTAGGACTGTTTTTATAAAAACCACGATTTTTCTTCGAATATACACGTTATCTTCAACCAAATGAACACAACTTTAGTACATTAAGCCACTTTATCAAAATCTGCACTTTGAACGCTTTTGCTACATCAAATTTGACAAAGTTATCCAAACAATCTTCGTTTTAACACTAGAATTACCGCGTTTCTTGTATACCTAGAGATACCGAAATGGGTCATTTCTGACCCATGTCTTTCAAAGATGCTATTCTTGTTTTATATGGAAGATAAAGACACACAATAATTATTGACGATGAATACAATGATTTTTAATTAATAATTAATACAATCTAGCATTTAGACTATTACATAATGTGAAATTTTGAGAATAAATATTACAAAGGATCTTTTTTTTTTATTTCTAATTTAAAATAAATTTGCTTTGAGATTTTGATACCTTTTTAATAATAACATATGATTTATCGATTTAAATTGTGGAATAATGTTCCTGCAGATCAATGAGATATTCAAATACAATAAATTTAAATATATATACATATTCTTGATTTTTTTTTATTTACACTTTTATGTTTTATACAGTTTACTGCCCAATCAATTCATACAAAATGCCGTGGTATTTTTTTCTTTTTCTTTTTTTCTGTGCATAATGCACACACAAGTTATAAACAGTTTCTGCAAACATTGTTAATTTCTTTGTCCTGGCATTGCTTTATGTGACAACATTTTTCATTTGTTTGAAATTTCAGAGCTAATGCTTCAGAGCTATTTTTAATTTTAGCAAGAGCACTTTTCGACTTAAATTAGAATCTTTTGTATCTTTAGAAACTACCGAAATATTTATGACCACTAGATCTTGAAACAGATTTTGCATAAGTCAGAAGATATTGAACACTGCGGCTCTACCGTTTATATGTTGCAAATCGCTTCGAAGAGGGATTTAATTTTGTATCTTTCTCACTTTTTAGAATTATTTCGAAAAAGAGAATTCTTTTATTTTTAATTATCTTCAAAACACTTACAATTTATTTGTGTTTCTTAATTTTTCCTACAGGATTTATTTGGCTACATTCATTAAGCTTGCCACTATATGTATTGGATTTGAACAATGAAACTTTTTGGCATTATTTATAAAAATTGTTTCTTCATTTATGCCAAGATTGTCAGCATCATCAGATGATGACAATATTAACTTCATCACTAAAGTTATTTAGACAATTCACGTTACAATTTTAAGATTATCTCATTCAAGAAACCTCCACATTGATGTCATTACTATAAATGTGCGAAAGTCAAATGCCACAATTTTTTTTTTCTGCATGTGGTTTATGAGAGGAAATATATTATTTTAATTACTTTAAATATAAAAAGTATTAAATAAAAGATAACTATTTACATCATCCTTACAGTAGTTTGAAATATAAAAACTCACACATTTACCTTCCAAATGCATAACACAGATGTGATCATGACGCCTCTTCCCCCGCGCTTGTACATACGCACAATCCTTACCCTCTTTTGTGAAAAGTAAGTGTGGAACAAACATATCCTTACACAATTCTTATCTTATTGAAAAACATAGAGTTGGAATCCTTGATGAAATAAATGAAAAATGCAATTATTTTGTTCGGGTCAGCGATGACCCAGAATGGTAATTCTAGGCATAAAGATGTGTATATAAAAACATTTTCGTCCGATTTCACCTAAATTCGTGCTATGGCATTATACTAAGTATTTAGGAAAAGTCAATCGGTTTCACAGTTTTATTTTGAAAAGCAACAGCGATACGAGCGAAAGACCATGTCTTGGGTGACGGATGACCCGCCTATGTAATTCTAATGTTAATAGACAGTACCTTAAGGGATTTCGGGAAAAAAATCTTCACGGAAATATATGACCTGTTTGCGTACTTCCAGTTTCAGAAAAAAATCTTCATGTATGTCAATAAATATTAACAAAACCTATAAAATTGCAAGTGGCCGCTCATCTTATAGTGTATTTCAACTTGAATCTCCATAACTCATTTAAAAGCCGACTTTAAACTATTCTTGTCAAAACTCAGAATTGCTTACGAGGTTTTAGGTAGATTTCGTATGAAATACTACCTATTGCAATCGCACCAGTTTATATATCTATCTATCTATATCTATATATATAAATATATATCTCACTTTTTTATGGACACGATAACTTTTATAATTCTTCACCAATCCCCACCAAACTGGTACATAAAATCAAAGGGGATAAAATCTCGGTTAAGTTCGTTAATGGGCAAAATCGGACCAAGGGGGTCTTAATAGGGGGCGTTTTTGTGAAAACCGAAAAAAAAACGCCATAACTTCTTTATTAAAGTACATAGCGAATCGGTTTAAAGTTTATATTACTTCTTAAAAATGGGCCAAAAGTTTATGCATGACAGACTTTTGATAAATTTAGAAGTGGGCTCAAGGGGCGAAAAAAACAGGGGTTTTGAGAGAAAAAAATTCATACCTTCGTCAATTTTCAAGATATCAAGTCAAACTAAATTTTTTGTAAATGTTCTTAAAATTATCTAAAACTTTTATATTTACAAGTTTTTAATAGAATCAACTTTTACCGATGAAAAAAATTAAAAACGAAAAAAAAAGGGGGCGGTGAAAAAAGAGAAAAATCCATAACTCCGTCAATTTTTTAAATATCAAATCTGATTAAATTTATTTTACATCTTCTCAAAAATATCTACATCTTTTATACTGACAAGTTTTTCATAGGACAATTTCGTATAGCAAAAAGAAAATTAACAAAAATAGGAGTTGGAGAAAAAACCTCAAATCCAAACTGCTTATATTCTGACTCATTTTTAAATTCATTTTTGATTTTAAACGCATCCAAATTGTAGATCCTCTAATTTAGAAAATGTATAAAGTGACGCACTGGTCAATTTTCTGATAAAGACAGAATATATTTCAAAAAAGGATACCAAAAAGAGTATTTTGAACAGAATTTCCCAAAGTCATCGGGACTGAAAATTGAAGGAAGTATCCAAATAAGAAATTGCGTTTTTTTCTGACTCGTTTTTAAATCCATTTTTGTTCTCAAACGCATCCAATTTACAGATCCTCTTATTTAGGAACTATATAATGTGATGCATTGATCGGTTTTTTGATAAAGACAGAATATATTTCGAAAAAGGCTACCAAAAAGGGTATTTTGAACAGAATTTCCCGAAGTCTTCGTGATTTGAAAATTTAAGGAAGTTTTCACATGGCAAATTGCATTTTTTATGACTCGTTTTAAAATCCATTTTCGCTCTCAAACGCATCCAATTTACAGATCCTCTTATTTAGGAACTATATACTGTGACGCATTGGCCAGTTTTTTGATAAAGATAGAATATATTTTTTAAAATGCTGTCAAAGTGAGTATTTTGCACAAAATTTTCCGAAGCAATCATGATTAAAGAATTAAGGATGTATTCAAACAACAAATCGGTTATTTTATGACTCATTTTTAAATTCAATTTTTTTCTCAAGTGCATTCAACTGACAGTTTCTTGTTATTTAGGAACTGTATAATGTACTGTTTTGGTCGATTTTTTGAAATAAATTCAGAATTTATTTCAAAATATGTTGTAAAAAATGGGCATTTGAGCTGATTTTGTCTTAAGATGATTCTGATAAAACCAGTTTTTGCAGAAAAATGAAATAGAAATTTTTCATAAACGGCCAAATGAAGTTATTAAACTGGGTTTATCTTTAATCATATATATATATATATTTTTTTTTTGTTGTTGAAATGAGCACTCTTCAAAATCTACCTCCGCCTATAGGCCCAGCCGACAGGGTTTTTTTCTTGAAGCCTTGTATAGGATTTTATGAATTAATAGACACTATATAATATGCAGAAAACTAAACAAACTTAAACTCGCATTCCATGTTAAATTCTTACTTTTGCATTAAAATAACTAATAAAAACCTTCTTATAATATTTTCATTTTAATAAATGCGATTTTAATGTAATTTTAACTATAGTCATAATACATTTTCCTAATATTATCTTAATTTAAAGGAGTTATAAAGTCACGCAGAAATTCTGGAAGCTTTTTGAATATAAATCTTGTTAAATATTTAAACAAATAAAAGGATTATAATCAGAGTATAGCTTAATAACATTTAAGCACTGGCAACGTTCGATTATTGAATTACAGTAACGACATTTTCTTTCAATATAAAAGCATAATTATTTTAAAAGAGCTTATTTTCATCACAAAATATGTATGACACATATATAGCTTGTTAAAAATAAAACTGGCAATTTTGTTTAAATATTAAACGCATTTAATCCATTGCGCAAACATTAAGGAAAATGATAAATTTATTTTTAATTAATGGTTGCATTTTTTAGACGGACCGAATTTCAATCCTTTATGACGCAATAAATGCCTTTTGACAATTGTTAGGGAACATCTGAACATGTGAAATAAATAAAAAAAAACTATTAAACATGTTTTTTTTTCATATTGGCAACAAAAGAAAATTGCATATTTTCCCCAAAAATTGTCAATTTACTAGTACAAGCTTATAAACAAGAGTAAGCAATACAAGTTCCTTTACCTTGAAATCAATAAATAGTTGAAAAATCCGTGAAAAAAAAACACTTATAAAATCCCTTATTTCCGTAAAAAAAAAAAAAAAAAACACTTTTTTTAGAAATTTTACATAGCGAGAGCCGAACTGGTGGGTAGTGGTATTTCTCCATTTCTTTACTGCAAAATTTAGGCATGTGCATGTTTTATTAATTTATTTTCGGCTAGAATATGTAGTTTTGCACAATAATGAAGAAGATAACGAAAGTAGATGTCCGTATTCCCCGTTTCTTTCTTTCTTTTTTTTTTTTTTTTTTTTTTTTTTTTGTATTCTAGGAAGAAAGATGCATTTTCTTCTCAAAAGAGAAATTGCCCAGTAGAAACCTCCAATTAAACTATGTAATATTTTAAACTAATTCTGCTTAATTACAAATAAATATTGTATATATTTTTGATGCTTATTCTGTTGTACATTAAAAAAAAATATCCAGTGGTTATGAATACTACAATTAAACAATGTAAGCCATATAGAATAGAATTTGATTTTTAAATTCAATACTACGCTAAATTTTTCTAAAAGTAAGAATTAAACCGGAGAATAAATTTAAAATCTAGTCATGCTTGGCAATCCCAATTTTTTTATATATTACGCATTCTGAAATGCAACATAGCAGTGCCGCCAGTTACGTAATTTAAACAAAAATCTTGTCAGTAACAACTTATGTCAAATTAGATCTGAATCTGAACTTGAATCTGAACTGATGAAAATATGTGTATTATTTTAAGCTAGAGCTATTGCAAAAATCTAAAAAAAGAATCTGAATAAAAGCTCCACGTGTTGATAATGTTCACAAAAAATTAAATAGGATAAATTTTTTATCAGGTACTAACTGAACCAGAAGTTTGGTGAAATTCCATGTATTAGTTCTTGAAATACATTTATTACGTAATCGTTAAAAATGCAGCTTCGCAGCTCCATTTGTAGTACAATTTACTCCAAAAACTAAGCAACATTAATCAATATCAGGGACTAACTGAATCTGAAGTTTTAGAAAATTTCGTGCTTTAGTGCTTGAGTAGTGCACGAATAATGCATCATGTCCCCGCTGCCTGTTGTGCGATAAGCACCATATTACATCAAGCAGTAACTAACTATAAAGTCTTATGAAATTCTACTCAATTGTTCATGAGATATGGCCATTATGTAAATTATTATTAATGCATCATAGCAACACCACCTGTTGAGTCAAAATTTTTGTCACATGCAGACAGACTTACATACTGACATTTTATAAAAACATGTGTTTCGCAGTCTGTGTTAAACCGTCAAAATACAATACCTTTTTCTTGTAGAGATAGAATAAAGTAACAAAATTAAATTTAATTAGCTTTACGTAAAATTGAATTACGTTATTTAATTAAATAACCTAAGCATTGTTGCTGTCTTTCAATTTAGTAATATAAAACGATATTTAAAATATAATTTTATTGACAGTCATTCCAGTGTCTTTTAATGAAAATAATATCTTATTTGAAATTATTTAAAAGTGGACAGATATGCTGCAAGGGTTTTAAATTTAATTTTTATTAAATACCTGGAGAAACAAAAGGATTATTATCAGACTGCAACTTAAGAACACTACACCATTGACATTGCCTGATAATTTTCTTACAACTTAAAACCATTAATATTTTAAAACAGCTGCTGTTAATCACAAAGTCTAACACAGGTGATTTAATGATGAATTTGGTAACTTTGGTGAAATATAAAACAAATTTAATCTCTTGTACAAATATTACAGGAAGTGACGAATTTATATATATTTAATTGCTGTATTTTTTTAAGAGAGACGGATGTCAATTTAACATTTTCAAAATATTAAAAATCATACGACATTTTAATAAAAAAATATAAATAGATGGAAAATTTTAACTTTTTTGTGTTTCTTTGCCTACAGCTGAAACATGCATCATGCATATTATTGCTTCTGATATCAAAATGCTAATGCTTTTTTTTTTTGCATTTTACAAAATCTTACTGTGTTTCGTAGCACGACGTTCTGATTTCTTTGAACTATACGTTATTGTCATTTGCTCCATCTTAGAATTTCTGATTTTTATCTGTAGGACATGCAAAAATATTGTTCAGAGCAGTGCATTCATCACTTTTCTTTTTCATTTTATTAGTTTTTTATATTAACCATTTGGAAAATGTTCGTTTCTCTCGATTTATACATATCTGAGGCATATTCGAATCTTTGCGATGTCCTATTTTTTTCTTTTTTTCTGATTTGTCAATGTTTAATGCATGGCGTACATAATAAACTGTTATTACCTAAGCCATGTTTAATGTACTTTTTTCTTCTTACTTTCAACAGAAATGGAATATTTATGTTTTCACAATGACAAAAAATGTATATAAAATTACATAATAATAATAATAATAATAATAATAATAACTCAAAAACAAATTGAGATACAGCTTTCAAACAAATTGCATTTAAAAGTATTTTTTTTTTCTCAAAACAAAATTGAAATTGAGTAATATTTAGAAGCGAAAAAAATGCAGCATTGGAGATTGTAAAACTGAAAGTTCACTTAAAATTTGAAAGTGTTGCCATTTGCAAAAGGACGTATGCATTACGCACCAGTATTTTTGTCCTTTATGATATAGATAGATAAGATAGATATAACTATATAAGAAATTGAATGAATTCAGAGAGGAAGAAACACTATCACTTTTTAAAGCTTATTTAAATCTCTTTAATTTTTCCTTAATCGCAAGAGCCCCTCTAAGTTTCGCACTTGGACAGCAGAAAAGAATTTTTTTCAAATTCTCAATTGAGCAGTTGGAGATATTCCGTTTTCAGCATAGATTATTAGCATAGATTAGTAGCGCCTTACAGACAAACAATGGAGTATAATTTTAAATATTTATAGCAAATCTGCAAAAATATACTCAATTTAAATTCAACCTTACATATTACAACGTAATTATTGAAACATGATAACCGTGATTGGCGAACCTCCTGGAATTAGTTATATAATAAAAAGTACAGGAACTTTTATTTTGGAAAGTTCCTTTACTACAGGTGACAAAGACTACCCTATAATTTTAGAAAAATAGACCAATTTTGGTTTCATTCATGCTATTCTTTTAAGCTACAGACATCTTCAAATAGAGATAATTATAACTAAGCTGTACTTAATTACTTAATATTCTTTTTTAATTTTTAAAATTATTCCCTTGGTGAGTAACACTTATAATTATACTTTTACAAATTTTGCTACAGTTTAAAAAGAAAATCGGCAAAAATTTAATTTTTTTATTCCTCACAAAACAAATTATACTTTGCAGTAAAAAGTATTCGCTGCAGAAATTGCTCTGTATATCTTATATTCTTATAGCTACTTTATCTAACCACCTTACATGGATTTTGTGAATAAGATATCATAGAACATTACGTCAAAATATAGGACAAGACTAAAAATTTGATAGTAATTTTCTATTTTTTGCAAGAAACATTTATTGATACATTTTTTTTTAATTTATCAATTTTGTCCGAGAACTTTTTTTATATAAATTTATAGCAATATTTCAGAGTTTCAAGTGTTGTACTGGGTTTACATCTTAATCTTCTCTTCCAGAGATCTCTGGTGTATCTATCTCTGTTACAGAGATTTTTCAAAAATTTCGAAATTTTTAATTTTCGTAAATTTCGATTTATTTCTTTTAGCTATTTTTAAAGTTATCAACTTATTTTGGAATATTTCTAATTTATTATGAACAAATGTTTATGGAGATATTTTAAGCGATTTAAAATAGTTTCGTTTCATATTCTATATAATACTGTATGCAAAATAATAATATAAAAAAAATTCTTGAAAGTTTCCTTTTAGCATTTTAATTTCAACAGTTTTTAAATGAAACATCCTACCTTTCAAATATATATATTAAATGATGTTCCACCCTTTTTTAGCATCACAAAATTGATGAAAATGTACACATTTTTCGATGTAAAACAATGATAAGTCTATTTCACTATCCTCTCACATGTCATCAACTATATTGCATATTACTTTCAAGGACGAGATTTCCCGAGTTTCGTTGAAAGAAAATTCGTATTTAATTCATACCTCAAGACACACAATAATATTACTCTTATTTATTCTTTTCTTAGTTGTCTCTTATAGGATTTATTAAACGGAACATGAATTTTAACTCCGATTTCAAAGGCAAATCATCATCCATCATATAAAATTGGATGAAAAACGGAAAAACAGATCTTATATTTTTGAAAAAAAGTGTTATTTCTTTATTTTGAAGCGCTTTCGATTATGTTTTTTAAAAAGTCATTTTTTTTATGCTATTCGTAGTGATGGGAAATGAGTGATTGATTCTGTATGTCTAATTCAAATTTTCTGTATTTTATTTTTTTAACTGTAACATAAAGAAAAGTGTTTTTCATACTTAGTGCCAAAATGTATTGTTTCATTATCTTTGGAAACTTCAGTTGAAATGTTATTCGGGTAGAAATATGGTAAAATGTTATTATTTGCTGATATTCATTGCAAACATTTGGGAATAATCGAGTTTGGGGGAAGTATTTATATTTATATTTTATTATTTTTTACTTTTGAGTTGGAGGCAATGTTTTCTCTTGAAAATGTTGAAATTTATATAATAAAAGATATTTTTTTAAAGACATTTGTGTTGTAAGGTAAATGTAGTTAAAGTAATGTTTTAAAGTTCAACTTAAATATTACATAATGCATTTTAAACTTCGTGTATATATTACTATTAAAACACGAGTAAGTTTTCTCTTCTAGATGTTAGTATTTTCAAAATGTATTCTCTTTGGATTTTACACATTTCAACTGCCGCAATATATGAATACACTTTAGGTGTATAATTTATTCATATTAATATTATTAATTTGGAAAAATAACGCTTTTAAAACAATAGTATTATAATTAAATAAATATAAGTATTTATACTTTCTCAGTATATACTTTTGTGGTATTAACGACAAAATATATATTAAGAACGTTAGAGAAATTTTACTTAATACATCGTCTTTTACTAGTATAAATAAATATTTATAAAATTATAAGAGCATTTCAGGCAGTATTAACATATTCATATAGTGCAAAACAAATTTAGATAATGCTAAATTATTTATTTATTTATTTTAAAAATCTACCTCAAAGATAAAATAATAAAATCTTAAAAAACTCAAGCTATATTATTTATATATTTTTTAATGCTTTGTTTAACTTCTATTTCTTCATGGTAAAAACTACAGCCTTACTTATTTTAAATGTCATATAAGTCAAATATACGAGTCCTTTGTTTTTCACCAATTTTATTTTTGATATCTTAGTGTCGAAGACACTAATTAAGAGTTATTATTCACTTCATTGCATTTTTTTTAATTTGTTGAATTATATATCTTTTTTAATGGACATATTAGGTAAGCACTCAAAATAATCAATAGAAATATTGAATAATTATTAATATTAGTCAATAAATTCTTAGTAGAAAACAAGACAATATCAGATTCAGTATTTTGAATATCTTATAATTTCATGTTATTCATTGAAATGAAAAACTCTTCAATGTTTGTCATGAATGAAACTATTTATTTGCTTTATAAGTCTTTTTTAATCCTTTCTAAGGAAAATAAATTGCATTTTTCCATTACCATACAAAAGTAATCGGGCAGTAAAAACCAACACAAGATAAATATGAAAAAGATTCGCGAAAAATGTATTTTAAAAATGCATTATGCTCATAAATCTCCAAATAATATGTTACCATAAATGTATTTTTATGTTACTGACTGAATTTTCTCCCTGGAAAAGATGGTCATAATCTTGTAATAATGAAATCAAATATGACCCCTAAAAATCTCACATAATTTTGATCGATTATTGCTAAAATATAATTTTTGACATTATTAATTCATTTATATTTGTTAGAAATGGTACAGTGCTTCCATAAATTATGAAATTTATTTAAAAGCAGTAAAGCATATACAATATTAAATAGTGATTTTTTTTTGTTTCAAAAGTTTCTTATGTAATATTCATTCTTGTTTTTCAAGTAAAATATTGTGTATCTATATCTTTATAAACAGACTCCGTTAAATCTTGGGCACTGGGCCCCCCGAATTTATTCCTTTGGTGAGTATCTTTTTTTATTAACTTATTAATTTCATTTTCTTTCTTTGACCAAAAAATTCCATGTGCGAAATTTTTTATTTTCAATATTTCGATTATTTTTAATAGTAAATGAAAATGATGAGGGGCTGTATCAAAATATAGTACGTGCAAGACTGTATATGTTAAATTAATACTAATCAATGGATATATAGATACAACCCCTCATGTTTTCTCTTTATTTTGAGAATGACGGATTTTTAGATTATTCTACCGAATGTAATTTTCAAACTATGTTTTGAAACTTTCACGAAAGCTGCTCTATACATTTGGCTAACACATTATGCAAGTTATATTTTGATTGCTTTCACGCATGCGCAGTTTAGTACATTGAACTACATTTTGAACTACATTGAATTTTTTTAAACTTCTTTCTGAATAATTGTAATTTAATGTATACTGATGTTTCAAGAATAATTTTTTAGTGATTTTAAAATAGTTATCTACAATTTCGTGTCATTTTAAATGCAATATTAATTGCAAAAAAATTTACTTTCGCTTGAAAGTTTTTTTTTTTTTTTTAATATCATAATCTGGACAGTACTAAGATGAAATATTCTACCTTTCAAATAGTATTTCTTTCAGATAATGCATTAATATTGTTATTATTATTTTGCTTCCCAAAATTTATGAAAAAAGCGTTGTAAAATATGAAACGTACACATTTTTCAATCTAAAACATTGATAAGTTTATTTTACTCATATTCCTTATATCATCAATCACTTTCCACGTTATTTTCATGGGCGATTGCAAATTCATTCCTTGAATTTCGTTGAAAGAAAACTTGTATTTTACTCATACTTCAAGATACACAATAATATTGCTCTTTTTTATTCTTTTCTTAGTTGTCTTTTATAGGATCTATTAAAAGGAACATGAATTTTTACTTAGATTTCAAAGGCAAATCATCATCCATCATATAAAAGTGGATGAAAAACGGAAAAACAGGTCTTATATTTTTCAAAAAAAAAAATATATATATATATATATATATCTTTATTTTGAAACGATTTTGATTATGTTTTTAAGAAAGTCATTTCTTTACTGCTTTTCGTAGTGATTGATATGAGTGATTGATTCTTTATGTCTAATTCAAATTTTCTGTAATTTTTTTCTAAACTGTGGCGGAAAGAAAAGTGTTTTTCATATTCAGTGTCAAATTGTATTGTTTCATAATCCATGGAAACTTCAGTTGAAAAATGTTATTCATACAGAAACATGATATAATGTTATTATTCATTGTAAATATTTGAGGGTAATTGAGTTTGTGGGAAGCATTTTAGTTTTTTCGAGTGAAAAGCAAAGTTTTCTCTTAAAAATTTTGAAAAAAATGTGAAATATTTTTTAAAGTCGTTTGTGTTGTAAGATAGATGCAGTTAAAGTAATGTTTTCAAGCTCCAATAAAATATTATTAGTGCATTTTAACCCATTAAGAGGCAAAGCAATCGTATTCGTAAAATGCTAAAATGACTAAATGACGCCAGGGTTTATAAACACATTTTTTCAAAATGGATAAAAGCTTTTCTTCACGTACTTGATGTAATTAAAATTTTCACTTCAAATTTCTGTTGTCAATGTAGCATTTCGAAATTAAAATTAAGTGAAATATATTTTATCGCACCGCTTTTCAAGGAGTTAAACTGTGTGTTTATTCCCAAAAATCTCGCATAATTTTGATCGATTATTGCTAAAATATAATTTGTGACATTATTAATTCTTTTATATTTGTTAGAAATGGTACAATGCCTCCATAAATTATGAAATTTATTTAAAAGCTCTAAAGTATATACAATATTAAATAGTAATAAAGAAGTAATAAAGAAGGATTAAAAAAGAAGTAATTTTTCTCCTCTAGGTATTAGTACCTTTCAAAATGTATTCTCTCTGGATCCTTTATATTTCAACTGCCGCGATATATTAACACATGTTAGGTGTATAATTTATTATTTTTACTGACTATTTGGAAAATAGTTGTTCTCGGTTGAGAACTGAGAAATTTGAAGTATATCTGAATTTTTTTATTGGTTGAATTCCGCAACTTACTTTATTTTACTCATTATCTGATTGGCCCATGCTTAATGTCCAGAAAAGGAGTACTTAAGTTTTTTTATTTTATTCGTTTTCTGATTGGTCCGCTTGTAATATCAAAAAATGGAATACTTATGTTGCCACGATGACACTAAAAGTATTAACAACTACAAAAAATTAACTCAAAAACAAATTGACATACAGGTTTCAAACAAATTTCATTTGAAAGTGCATTTTTTGCTCTCAACGGTGTAAAAATTTTAAATCTGTGATTTTTAAAAGTTTAAAAATTTGCAATTCCAAAAATTGTAAAGCTGAAATTTTAAATTGCCATATGACGGGCCCAGAAATATTAATGTTTAATCCATGTCGTACGTAATATGAGGCGTTCAGAAGCCAGTCTGATTAACTTTATCCAATAAAAATGCACATTTTAAACAGTTAAAGTTGTATATCTATAAAGGAAAGTTTTTTTTATCATTGGTCTTCTAATATTAATGTTCAATGCATGGCGTATGTAATATAGGGCTCATTATGATAATTTTAAAAATGATATTTATTATCATTATTAATTTAAATATAGAATTTATTTATAAGTCTTTAAAAATGTAGTCTTTGAAAATATCATTTTCCAGATAGTCTTTGTAATTTGTTGAATTACATTTTTTTGGAAAAAAAAATTATGTTTTTAACAACAATAATATTAATGTTAAATAAATGTAATTTTTGATATTTTTTGGATTATATGTTTTCACGGCATTAAGGACAGAATATAGATTATGAATGTTAGGGAATTTTACAAAACACATCGTTTTTTACTAGCAATAATATAGAATTATAAAATTATAAGAGCATTTCTGACAATAATTATCTTATTACATTTAGTGCAAAACATTTTTATATAATTCTAGCTTTTGTTTAATTTTTTCTTCTACATCGTAAATAATACATCCTTATTTTTTATGTAAGAAGTTAAATATAAAAGTACTTTTCTTTTCACTAATTTTTTATCCTATACCTTTATATTAGAGACGCTAATTAACGGTACAATTATTATTATCTTCATTGTATTTTTATTTGTTTATTTTGTTGTTATTTATACATTTCTTTACAGTAATGTCTTTTCAGTAAATATTTTAATATGGACATATTTATTAAACATACAAAACAATCAGTTGTAATATTAAACAATAAATACCCTGTAGAAAACAAGAATACCACGAGTGCTATATTTTGAATAACCTATAATTTCAAGTTATTACTTGAAAATAAATTCTTTTATGTAGTTGTCATGAATTAAGCTATTTATATGCTTGATCATTCTTTTTTAATCAATTTTAAGGAAAATAAATAGCGTTTTTCAACTACCCTAAAAAGGTAAGCAAAAACCAGCACAAGATAAATATAAAAAAAATAAAAAAAGGTGAAAAAGCATAGAATGTATTATAAAAATACATTATATGCTTATAAATCTACATAAAAAATATTAATTGAAAGTTTAGAAAAAAATGATATCATATATGTATTTTTACGCTACCGAAAGAACATTTTTTTTCCTGGAAGAGATAGTCATAATCGTAATAATGAAAACAAATATTTCTCCTAAAAGGCTCACATAATTTCGATTGATCTCTATTAAAATATGCTTTGTGACGTTATTAATTCATTTATATTTGTTAGCAATAGTACAATGTTACCGTCAATTATTAAATATAATTTAAAAGCAGTAAAGTGTATACGACATTAAATAGTGAATTTCTTTGTTTCAAAAGTTTTTTTTTATATAATATTCATTCTTATTTTACAAGTGAAATATTCCATATCTAAGGTACCCTGGGGTAATAGCGCCACGTTAAGGTTCTACCAATTTTCATGGTTTAGTTTTAGTTTGTATTTTTCAAACAAATATAGGATCTGATACAGCAACTCATTGACTATCTATATAAAATAAAATAATTTAACAGATATGTATTCATAAAATGTAATGGCGCTTTTTCTTGACCAATGCTATTTGGCGTTATTACCCACCTATATGGGTAATAACGCCATGCAAACAAAACTATGAAATAAGATGAAATAATTGCATGTAGCTAGCCCAATTCTAAAAATACAAACTCTACAAACTTAGAAATTGACAAATTGCATTCTAAGCTATTGAAAATGTTCAATTTTTTGTGAAAGTAGATAAGTAAGAAAAATAAAGGTGTGGTGTGGGAGGGGGGGGGGATGAGGCAAAAGAATATCAGACCGTGAGCTTCTTTTTGCTTAAAAAGGACCGCTTAAATAGAAATATGAGAAACATTGCACAGTTTTAACTGTGTTTATTTGAATCAGTATTTAGGATGTAGCTCGGCCACTGTAGGGAATCAACCAGGGTATTAATGTCAAGGATTGGCGTTGATACCCCGATATAGTTAATGCGCAGTACATTTTAAATTACAAATTATCTCGAGAAGATATCCAAAATCTTCAACAACATTTTAAAAGTACATGAAATGCACTACAAATTTATGTAATTAACAAAGCATTTCCGGATAAAAAGATAGTCTTCACATCACAAAACGTATGTCGCAAATTTTAGATCAAGCGTTAATTTTAGTTGTTTGTAAAAACAATAAGACCTAAAAATGAAACAAATTAACTTGAAGCTGTTTTTTGCGAATTATATGACTCAAAACCCTTTTGCGCAGAGCACATGGGTGTCATTTACCTGATTATTTCATAATTATGCAAAATATAAGCACTTCGCGTTATTACCCCGCCTGGCGTTATTACCCCAGGGTATCTTATATCTATGTATACAGGCTCCGGCAAATCTCGGGCACCCGGTCGCCCGAATTTGTTCCTTCGGCAAATAACTTTTTAAGGTCACAGGCTATCAAAGTTTGAGAGCTTATGTGCCCGTCCGCTCTATATGTATGTACGTACGTGCGTAACGAAATAACTCATGATAAAAATATCCAATTCAATTGAAATTTTAAATATAGGTATATTCTGATAAGGCGCCTCCATGATTAGTTTTCGGAGTTCATTCCTTAAGTATAACAGGAGGAACGGGGGCTAATGCCACTCCCCTTAATTTCGATAAATAGTTTTTCATGCAGATTTATCAGATTTTATTCAAATTTTAGTCATAGGATCATTCTGATGAGGGCACCGTCATGATTAATTTAGGTAATTCATTGCATAAGTATAAAGAGGGGGACGGGGGACGAATTCCCCACCCTTAATTTAAATAAATGGGTTTTTTATGCAGATTTATCAGTTTTAATCCAAGTTACAATTCGTATTCGTAGCCTGTGAGCTCAATGCCATCAGTCAAAGTGGGCAATATTCATGTTATTTATTGACTTATCAATTCCATTTTTTTCTTTGACCAAAAAATTCCATGTGCGAAAATATTTATTCTCAATATTTCGATTATTTGCAGTAACAAAGGGAAATTATGGAGGGCTGTATCCAAATATAGTAAGTGCAATACTGTGTATACTATATTAACACTAATAAATTAACTTATAGATACAACGACTCATATTTTTTTTCTTTATTTTGAGAATGGCGGATTTTTAGATTATTCTATCGACGATAATTTTCCGAATTTTCAAGCTATATTTTTAAAACTTTCGTGAAAACTGCTCTACACGTTTGGCTAACAAATTATACAAGATATATTTTGATTGCTTTCATTCAAGCGTGAAACATTACTTGGTGAACCTGATTATTTTTTATTCAATTTATATTACTTTTTAATTCTTATTACAAAGTTTTATGTACCATATTGTTTGTCATTGTTCCTGAAATGAACTTTTTTTATGTTAAGAACTCTACATATTATAAGTAAAATACCTCGAAAATTGGGAACTGTTTTTATAAAAAACTCAATTTTTATTAGAGTATACATTCTACCCTCATACAAATGATCACAACTGTATTTCAATAAGCCACTTAATCAAAATCTGCAGTTTGAAAAATTTTGCTACATTAAATTTGATAGGGTTATACAAAAAAATCTTCGTTTATTTTTCAATGTGCAGACGGTATCTTATAGGATTTCGTGAAAAAAATCTTTACGGAACTATACAACCTGCACTATATTGTTTACATACCTGCAATTTCAGAAAAATTCTATAAATATAAAAAAATGTCTAAAATTGCAAGTGGCCGGTCACCTTATATTAGTTCAACTTGAAAGTCCATAACTCACTTAAAAGCCGATTTTCAACTATTCTTGTCAATACTCAGTAATGTTTACGAGTTTTTTCTTCAGGTCCTGTATATGATCTAGATAATTTATAGACACTGCATAGAAAACAAAAAACTAGACAATCTTAAACAGGTATACCATAAATGAAATAGTAACTCCAATAATTTATCACTAACGAGCAGTATTTCAGATAAAGTACTATATTCGAAACTTGTGTGTTTTCCTGTAAATGAACGATAAATGCTTCCACATCATGTTATTAAACGAGGAAGTTGTATGCCATTGTTGAACATCGTATGAAATAGTATTTCATGACTATAAGACGCTCGAACAGTCAGTCCCCTGTAGAAAATGAAGTAATGAAATTATTTAACGTGGTCTCATAAATGAATAATATGTATGCAGCATCAAGCATTATACAAAATACAGATTTTAATACACTTCATAAATGCATACAAATTTCGTTATCTTTTAAATAGTCTAACGTCATTAAATTGCTCTTGACAGGATAGTTCACCATTAATCGAAATGCATATAATACAATTTGACTATTCTAGTAAATAATCTATAAATTAAATTAAAAAAATCAATTTGAATTTATTAATGAACGTAATAGAGCATCATGAATACTATAAAAATGAATTTAATGATCCGGGCATGTTTAGAAATGTTACAGCTCGGACAGACGGCGAAGCAAACCGAAATCATTAACACTTTACAACTACATTGAAAACTGTTACAAAAATAAAGAAAAAAATTAGACAAATCCAGACATTCTGTTTTATTTTAATTAATTATTAATAATAATAACACATTCTTACTTTTTCACAGAAAAAGTTCGAGTACTGTTCGAGTAAAAACAATACATGAAACTGTATTAGCATTTGAATTGTAAATTAGTTATTATATTGTAAAAAAAAATTGCTATTTTGAATTTTTTGAAACATGCGTTCCATTCTGGCTCTATGGTTACATTAAAAGCTTTTGTTATATTTGTTTAAATTGAATTCTAAAATTTAAACTCATGCTAAATTCTTATTTTTTCAATAAAATAAGTAATAAAAGCTTTCTTGTCGTATTTTCATTTTAATAAACGCCATTTTTAATGTAACTTTAACTATAGTCATAATACTGTTTCCCAATATAATATCTTATTTTAAAAGAGTTATAAAGTTACACAAAAATTCTGGACTCTTTTAGAATATAAATCTTGTTAAATTATTACAAGTAAAAGGATTATAATAAGAGTGCAGCTTAGTAACATTTAAGCACTGGCATCGTCCGATAATTGAATTACACTAGCAAAATTTTATTTCAACATAAAAGCATAATTATTTTACAAGAGCTTATTTTAAACACAAAGTCTAACATATGTATAGCTTGTTTAAAATGAAATTGGCAATTTTGTTGAAATATTAAATGCATTTAATCTATTACGCAAACATTAACCAAACGATATATTTTTTAAATTAATGGTTGTATTTTTTAAATTGACCGAATTTTAATCTTTTATTACAATTCTAACGTTCTGACAATTACTTATCAGAACATTAGAAAACATCTGAACATGTGAAATAATTTAAGAAAGGTATTAAGCGTGTTTTTTTTTTCATATTGGCAGCGAAAGAGAATTGCATATTTTTTTCCAAAAAATTGTCAATTTACTTGTGCAAATTTGTAAACAAGAGGTTACATTTGTAAACAAAATATCTTTGAAAGTTTCTAGCCTTTTTAATTTCACGAAAATTTGTAAAGCTAATTTAAAAAAAAAAATAACGATTTAATTCTGCGAAAATATAAAATAACATAAAATAAAAATTGGTTAATTATCCTTATATTATATAACTTATATTATATCTGTATTATAAATTATATTAGTATTAAATTACTTTTTTAAAAGGGTGTTTCTCCATATCGGCGACGACAGAAAATTACATATTTCTCACAAAAATTGTCAATTTTCTAGTACAATCTTGTAAGCACATATTTACATACATAAACAATATAGCTTTGGATGACTCCAGTCCTTTTAATTTTATCAAAAGTTATTAAGTTAATTTCGGCAATAATGATGCAAAATTGCAAAAAGGATAAATAAATCTTTAAATGAAAAATTAACTCAGTAGCACGGTCGGTTAAGCAATCTATGAGCCACTTATATTAATTTTGTGTATCAGTAAATAAAGTAGCATCTTAATGTTCACATAAATTGGGTTTTAGGAATGTTACAGATAACAACACGGTGATTCAAAGTCTTTAACATTTGAAATATTTTTTAATTCTTTTTAGATAAATTACAGCGTCTAGATTTTTAAACAAAATTACATGTTTTTTTTTCTATTTTTTTTTTTATCTATTATTTATTATCATAAAACAGATTTAATAAAAAAAATACTTTTTATAAAAATGTTTTTTTAAGGCAATGGAAATTTGTAGGTTTAGTTAGCAATAACTTTTTAAAATATTTCTAAATAAACATTTTGAGAAGTTATGATTTGTTAGTTTAACGCGTTTGAGAGCAAAAATGAATTTAAAATAAATCAAAAAATAAAGTTTGGATTGGAATACACATTTAATACTTAAGTGCATACTTAAATTTCTAAAATGTATTTTATCCGGAAAAAAATATAAAATATTTTAAAGAAATACAACTTTTAGATTTAAAACTCTTCACAATTGATTTTCGATATCAATTCGAATTATTGGTATAAAAATGTGTTATTTGAGCATTTGAATAGGTTTGGTTGTCTTGCAGGTAAAACGGGCAGGTGAAACAAGCCTTCCGTATGGTCAACTCTCTTTAGTCTCCCATGTAATTTATGAACTAGGGGTATTTATTTAGGGTTTGCAAAATAAGCTCTGTTTTTAAATGAAAATTACAAAAATTTTAATAAAGATATTCGCACCCCTATTCTAAAGCTATATTGTTGTTAAAGTGCAAAGGCGTGTAAGGAGATAAAAACAACACATACTTCAAATATGTCTAAAAACGAAAATTAATGTTATAATGGTGCATTATAGTTACGTAAAGGCAAGAAAACTATTAATATGCATTTTTAAAAATGTAAATTTTTAGAAATGTATTTTTACTCTACCAACAGAACATATTCTCTGGATAATCTTAATCATGTAATAATTAAAACAAACATAACACAGTGCATTAGATCCCTAAATAGCTTATGTTTTTAACCTATATGTAACATTTTTAAAATAGAATTTATGGTATAAATTGTAGACGGCTATATTATTAAGTTACTTTCATAGGTTTAACACAATACATTGTTTGCATAAATTTTAAATATATTCAAAAAAGTAAAATATACACTAATTTACACATAACATTATTCTCTTTTATAGATTACTCTGTACTTCCTTCATGATTTTCGTTTTCATTTTTCATTTAAAATATTGTATGTAAAATCATAAAAAAGAAAATATAAAGTATACACACGGATTTACTCTTTTTTAAACTTGTACCTATATTATAAAACTTAGTTATATGTATGTTTTAAAATTTATTTTATGTTAGAATATGTAAAGAAAATATAAATATACACACGGATTTACTCTTTTTTTTAAACCTGTACCTATATCATAAAATTCAGTTATATGAATGTTTTATAAATTTATTTTACGTTAGAATATGTAATTTTATGTAATGAAAAAAAGAGAGAAAGGAGGTGTCTGTATTCCGTTTCCTTTTTTTCCATTTTTTTTTTTTTTTAATAAGAAAAATATGAATAAAATTTTCAAATGCTAAATTATCGATTGAAATTCTCCAATTAAACCGTGTAATTTTTAAAATCTGTTACATATATTTACAAAATAATATCTTTATCGTTTTGATGTTCACATTATTTTATAAAAAGGCTATCCAGTTATTAGATTGAAATTTTTATATTTAATATCGTATTAAATTATTATTTTTATAAAAGTAAGAATTGAACTGAGATTAATTTAAAAAATTTAATTAAATATACTTTACATTAAATTAAATTACGTTATAAATAACGTAAACTTCTTTATTTTTGTCCTTCAATTCGGTATTAAAAAAAGATATTTTTATTATAATTTTAATGATAGTCATTCAATGCTTTTCTGAAAATAATCTTTATTTTAAATTATTATAAAGAGGGCAGATTTGCTGTACACGTTTAAAGTTTAATTCTTGTTAAATACTTCGACAAATAAAAGGATTATCTTCGGACTGCAACTTAATAGCTTTACAGCATTGACATTATTTGATAACTTTGTAAAAGTAACAAAATTATCTTACAGCTTAAACCCATTAATACTTTAAAACAGCTACTGTTAATCACAAAGTCTAACATAGGCGATTCAATGTAAAATTTAGTATCTTTGTTGAAATATAAAACAAATTTCATCTCTTATATAAACATTTCTGGGCGCGATAAATTTATTAATAATTAATTGTTTTATTTTTTTAAGCGAGGCGGATGGAAATAAACACTCAATTTTAACAGTTTTTAAGAGATGTGTACTAAATTATAACAGAAATTTATATGTTCTTTTTTTCTGTTATTTTTACATGTTCTTTTTATTTATAAAATAAAATTGATTTTAAAAAGCCAAAAGTTTTGTGAAGTTTTTTTTTTCAGAAATTTCAATCAAGTAGATTTAGTTTTACAATTTAAAGTTTTTAAAACGAAATTGCTAATCCAAAAGAAAAAGACACCATTGAAAAGCATTTTCTACATAAATTTATAGAAAATAGATTTGCTGGGGCACAATGTTCCACAACCCACTTTGTTACTGTAATATAGTATTTTCAAAATATTTAATAGTTGCTTACTATCCACAAAGAAATGTTGTTTAAACGTAATTATCAACTGTAAATAACGTAAACAAAGAAAAATGTCAATTTATTTAAACATAAGAAATACTTTGGTTTGTATTTATTGCTTTTAAAAACAATACAAATATCCTAATGACCGTAGTCTATTATTACCAACACAATTTCTGGCATGTTCTGAAAAATTTTTACTCATTTTAGATGTAACAAACAAATTTGGAATCAAAACTTTACAGCTATTAATCTGAAGTGTTTACATCAATGTTAACGTAAAATTACCTTCAGATTTAAAAGAATTTCAGGAAAATTTAAGGTTCTTTAGAATTTTGGAGTCTCATTTCAAATTTTCCTGAGGACGACTTTATTTTATTTAAAACTTTCACTTTTTTGCTATTGTTATTTCAATTTGTTACTATTTAAAAAACACAGTCATTTCTTTTAAATATTTTTCCGTTTAGTTTTGTGTACGTTTTGTTCGAAAATGTTACTTGCAAATTTACATTAATATGTTATTTTAGAGATATAGGGAATTAAAAAGGATTTAATTTAGTAAAAAAAAAATATATTGTATTTAAATAAATACTTAATAATGGATCCCTATGCCCCACATCTGAGCACATTGGTAGACTTTATGAATATATACAAACATACGGAATTCTGTGAAGTATAAATATAACTGAATTACAACAATAATAAAAAACAACTGAATGGAATATTGAAGGATTTTGAAAATTTTAAATGATACATATGTCAGTCGCTCCAACCAAAGGGGTTAATGATACATATATTTATCGTTATGGAACCCTCTGAGCCCAAATAATACTCGCACTTGACCATTTGTTTTATTTTAAAATATATACTTATGGTTAACGATAAGACTAAACAAAGACTTTGAAACGTAAATATTAAGCTTTTCTTCCATATCTTTTTTTAGCTTCTAAATTATCTTGCTTTTTATTTCATTAATTTATCATTTCATGCTATAATAAAAAATTAGATAATCAATCTACAATAAATTAACTTATTTTAACCTACTTTATAGTACGTTTAAAAATGATATACAATGTAACTTAAAATAAATACAAAGTGTCACATAAAAAATAGTGCGAATAAAATAAATTGTTCCTGTTTAAAAGCCCGTTATAAAAGCCTAATGAGCAAAGTTGTTTTTTCTTTTGACAGATTTTATTAATTATGTCACGATGAAGCTGCTAATTAACATTTAAATACTTACTTTCTTGTTTTGCTTTATTTTTACCTTTAAAATCATTTTGAAACAGTTGATTAATATTTAGGATAAAAATTGTGAATGTTAATAGAAAATATTAAAAAATCAAATGAATAAATGGATATTTAATGGGCTGTTTCGACTGGTCTAACAGATTCATTGTGAAGTAGTAAAGAAAAGGTATTTAAGAAAAATAAAATATTATTTTATCTTGTTCGCGATGTTTCACCGTAACTTTAATTATTTTTTAATCCATGGTCATATCATAAAGATACCAATATTTGATACAGTGTTTAACATGAATCCAACCTTAGACTTATTATTTCTCAAATACGGTTAAGTTTTTATAAATGCTGAAACAATGTGTATCATACATATGATAAAGGACGGAAGGGAGATGGGCAAGGGATACGGCTGTAATAAGTCTTGAAATAAGAAATGAGGCTTAATTGTTTTTAGCATAAATGACTTCTTAGAAATACAATTTGTAAAAAATATGTCTGAAGAAATCTAAGAATAATTACGTTTAATTTGCTTTAAACTTCTTGGAAATAACCAAGCCGCCGTAGCTATCTTTTTCTGATAGACTTAAAGACAGCTAAAGCTACCCTCATAGCATGCATGGTCACAGTGACGTCACTGTGAGTCACTTTGGTCACATCACATCTGTGACTAAAATGCGACCACTCAGTGACGTCACATTGTGATTGAGATGTGACTTTCTTAAAAATCTTTAGAAAATTACAAATATTCTTTAAAACATGTTATTTACTTAAAAAAAACATGTTTATGGCAATTTCAATATCGTCCGTTTTGTCACAGTTTCATCACAATGTTAATGTCAAAGTAATCACAAATGACGCATTTTTCACAAATTGTCACACCGTGACTTCACAAAGTGGTCACAATGTGACGTCACAAACGAGCTCTAAAACGGCCATAACGACTTCACATTTTAGTCACTGTGACATCACATCGACGTCACCATGCCTTAAAGGTATGTTATTGAATATTTTAGCTGTTCTCATCTTCAACTGTTCAATGAGACCAAATGCTGTCTTGTAAAAAATCTTGTTCAAATATAACGATAGACAAAAAGCATGACAGCTGGCATCTATAGATTGGTTTTGGTTTCGTATAGCCCTGTGTTGGTGTGAATTTAATCCATATTCTTACGGATGCCTGATTCAGAAGTCTCGAAACATTTTTTTATGCAATCAGTTTTTGAATCTATAAATTCAGTCTTATTTTACTAATTTGTAATTTAACTGAAAATATCTTCAAAGGGAATTGATTCAGTAATCACAAGAGTGTAAAGTCACAAATTTAAAGGAATTTTCCAACATGTAAAGTACATTGCAAAAGTCAATAAGTAATAGAAAAACAATGATTTACTATTAATGAATTTATAAGTATTATCCAAGTCGTTGAATAGATTATTTTTACAGGTGAAAAAAATTCAATTTTAAATTAAAATATAAAGCTAAAGATCCACCTTTAAAGTTTATTTTCTCTAAATGATAAATGAACTTCAGATATTAGTAGAAAAGATTGCTGAAGCTTTGTCATGTACCAACTGAAAGAAAAATGAAAATCACATATTGAACTCTGATGATGGGAATCAATGAGAATTCGTTCAGAATTTGAAAGTTCAAAGGTAGACTATATTGAAAGACGTGAAATAGTTTAAAAACAACTCGACATACATAAAATGAATCAGTCAAAAATAATATATGGGTGATTCTCAAAATAGGGGACGATTTCAAAAGTGAAATCTTAAAAAAATTACTGTTAGCAAAATTTCTGAAAAAAATAGGTGTTGTTAATATAGTATTAGGTATACTTTACATGTAGTCAGCAGAGCTAAATATTTAAAAATTAACTTAAAAAAAATAATTAGTATTTTTTGAGCCATGCTAATGACAAAACAAATTGCATGGAATAAATATATTAAGAAATTTTTATTTTCTTCCTGTTTAAATAATTTTTTCTATATTTATTAGCCTTCCTTTTCAGCAAATGGTTTCCATTTTTACATATATACATATAAGGAGAATAAAATCATTACCAAAGAGCAAACTTTGTTTACATGAGCAACATTCTGACACTAATAATGCAAGAAGCTGTCTTAGTGATTTTCTGACAGATTTAATGCATATTTTAGGGATAATAAATGTAATACCTAAATTTATATGTAAAATTAAACTTTATAAAGGATACAAAATAAGCACTGGTTACATTTATGCACATAAGAGTCTTTAGCATGGACAAAAAAACCATGCTAATGACACTGATATTTGTCCATGCTAATGACAAATTTTAATTTAAATAAGATTATGAGCCATAATATTATCACAAGGCCATAGTCCTTTCTGAGGCTTTTTAAAACACAAAAGTTCTATGCAAATAAGTAAAGTAAAAATTTTAACTATAAAATAAACATGAAAATTATTTTCCATTCTAATGACATACAATTGATGAACCTTCCTAATATTCAACTTATATTCTTAAAATACAATACATGCTTCTATTTTCAGGCTGGGATAAAATGGCTACTTGTTGCCATGGAGAAACTTTATATTTTCAAACTATTGTCATATGTGAAAATGAAATTTTGATTAATAACCAGCTGTAATAGTATGATCTTCTTTTGAAAATAGAATATGGAGGACAAACTTTAATTCTTTTTTTATATACTATAATTTTATTTTTAAAAAGAAATTTATTGGATAAATCCTCTCCTTGATTAATTTAAAGAAAGAATAACATTTGTTTTATTTTATAAACATGATATTAACTCTTGAAAAAGCTAGTATATACAAGGCACAGCTGCTGTGAACATCCATGCTAATGACATTTTGAACATTTATTCTGTTATTTTATGGTGTTTTTAAATAAAAAGTGAGTAATTCTTGAGTGCAAATAATGAATAATATTAAGACAAACATATCTAAATATAAAAACATGACAGAAAACCTCTCACTTTTTTTTGTATGCCGAAAGACATAAATTGTCCCCTATTTTGAGAATCACCCATATATATCTGAAAACTTTATTGGAAAATGTCAAAAATAAAAGAAAATGCTGAAAAGGAGAAGACCATACTTTAAACACCCAAGCTAATTCGTTAAATATCGGTTAATTTGATCAAAATTAAACATGTTTCTAGCCAGAAAAAATATTTCTGGTAACATTGTACATCCGATTTTATGTTTCGAAGGGACATTTTTTTATTAAATTTATTTCTTAGAAATATTTCCAGAGTCCAGACGACTTAAACTTGGTTCAATTAAATCGACATTTTAAGGAAGATAAGTTGAAAGTTGGAAATGTGGAAGACGGTTTCCTAAAGTTGTTTGGACACGTTAAGTGCCATATTATTCCCGGATGAATTATGATATTGGAATTATGTTTCGCGCCGAAACAAAAACACAAACAAAATACATTTGTAACTCAATGTGTTAAAGAAATCACGAAAATATATGAAGATCAACCGAAAGATTGTTCAGTACTAGTTAAAAAGTTCATTAGACACCAGTATAAAATAATTAAACAACGACATCTTTTTACGCTAGCTAGTAAAAACAAAAGACTTGAACTATGAGAATTACAAATTAAGAGGACAAATCATGAGTTATATATATATATATATATATATATATATATATATATACCGTATTTACACGAGTATAACGCGCACCTTATATTTGATACGCTAATGAAGAATGACCAAATGAATTTCAGTAAAAAAAAAAAAAAAAAAAAAAAAAAAAAAAAAAAGTCGAAGCAAACATTACACCAAACCAGAAAACAAGACGAAAATGCATTTTTAAATTTCGGGTTTTAATAGAATGACGGGAAATAGGAATGTGTGACGGTAAAGAGAATTGCTAATTAGCGTTTAGATAATCTCACTAGCTTTGTTGAATAAAAAACTGCAAGGAGTGAAATAAATATGCAGTAATACTTCAATTAAGTAACATTTTCCGAGTTTTAATATCTTCTTTGAATATTTTCTTATTTCATATGTATATCGTTCGACTGCATCCAACAGTAAAAAATTATTCCCTGTATAAGGCGCACCTAGGAGTTTTGCCCTAATTTTTTGAAAAAAAGTGCGCCTTATACACGAGTAAATACGGTATATATAACCTGACTGTTTTTCATTATATCGTATATATTGTTTAATCGTTTTAAAGGGAAACTCATCAATTCCAAACCAATGCATTATCAAGTGTGACTTTATTTTATATCTTAGTATGAAATAACTTAATTGTAATAGTTGCTGCCTCAAAATTAATTGAATAACCCTTATTTTGTTTTTATAAAAAAAAACACACACACACATTTATGTGTATTTTCTAAAGTGGATCGGCAGATGTAAATACAAACGTTTAGATTAGCAATTTGGCAGATAGTTCAAATATTATTGTAATTTTATTTGAAATTATAAATTCACTGCAGTACTTATGATATTCTTACTTCTCTGTTTATGGTAATTGGCTGTCCTTTTAATCCATTTGTCGGTTACAAAATTTGCTTCAAATTATGTTTTAATACATTTTACAAACTTATTTAAACTATGCAGTGATCCCTAAATCTTAAGCAAGTGTCAAAGAACACAAAAAAAGCACGCAATTTCTGTACAACTGAATATATCCAGATTTGTTTATACTTTTAAAATAGATTTTAAAAAAAACTATGATAATCGTATGACGTGCGTATCTTAGAAATTGCAGATGCCTCAAACAAAAAGCATAAGCCATATTCACACCTCGAAATATAGAATTGTTTTTTCATTTTGTAAAATGTCAGTGTATTCGAAGATCGCATTAAGATGTGTTATCACAGAAATTAATATCAACATTAAAAGTATAAATAATCTTTATAAAGTAAAATCGGCATTATATTTTGTCAAACGGAAAATTTTCAAATCTTATTTTCTTTGGTATTTATTAATTTGTTTAATTAGTATTGCCTGTTTATACAATTTTAAAGCATAGTATCATTTAAAAAAATAAATTTAGTTAAACTTCAAAGCACTTCTAAAGAAACATCTAGTTTTGAATAAAAAGGAGTATTTGTTCAGAGAAAAAGAAATAACAACTGATTGGATTTTTTTCTAGAAAAAATAAAACTTTTATTTATAATAAAGTTGAGCCAAACCTATTTTGTGAATGATGTTGGAAAATCTTTTTAACCCATTCCTTAACTGCGAAAAATGAGAAAAGAAGATTTTGGATGTGGCTATTTAAAAAAGAATGTTATACCTTTTTTATGCTTGAATTTTTTACGAAGGTTATAAGAAAATGTATATTACTGAACATCATTAGTTAGCAATTTAAAGCAAGAAAATCTCAAATCAAAGTATTATTTGTAATCAGAACATAATCTTTTCAAAATACTCACCGTTCGAAACTTCTGTATATGATTTTTACTGCTTATATAATAAACAAACCGTTTACCGCATAATTATATCGATCTTCGTTTTTGAGAAATTTAATTTTGAAACCAGGGTTTTATTTGCTGGACACACTGTATCTTATTCTCTTCAGACGAGATGTTCATGACCAGATTGTATCCGGTAGAAAACACATCTTTACAATTTTTTCGTGAATATAAATAATGATTTAAAAAAAAAGATTCACGAGACAAATTATTGTGCATGATGCCTAACTGATAGCAGTACTAAATAGAAATGTAATTTGTTTTTTATGGCGCTTTCTTTTAGAGAATTACGTGTGGTAAAAAGTGGCTTGCAGTAGAAATGTACAAATATGGAAGCGTAAATAATACTAGTGGGCGCTAAGATACGATTTGTAGAGTTCATAAGCAATAAAAATTTATTAAAAGTATAATTTATGTATTTCAATGTTTTTGCAATTCAAAAAAGTAAGAAAAAAAAATCAGACTATTTGTAAAAAAAAAAAAAAAAAAAAAAAAAAGGACTTTTTGCGTGTATTATCAGGTTTTAAGTACGAAAAAAGATCTTTACTTTCGTTGAAAAAATACCGAATATACTGACGATACTTAATAATTATAATAATAGACACCGTTAAAAATTACCATAACATAAAAATTAAAATAGGACGCGTTTCGAGCTGAAAACAATACAGCTCGTCTTCAGCTGAAGAAGACACGTGTCCGTAAAAGCACGAGGTTGAAAATAAACTGAAAAAAAGAGGATAGAGATAGCAAAGGGTGCGACAGGTGGCTCTAGTTGAAAGAGCAAAAGACGAAAATAATGCCAAAATAAGAGGAAAAATGCGGGAAAAGATAAACAGAAAAAAAAAACAAAATAATAAGAAATTCTTTATTTTGTTTTATTTTTAATTTTCTTCTTTTATTTATTCTATTTACTTTCTTCTTATTATTTTATTCTTACCTGTTATTTTTTTAATTTAAAATATCTTATAATTTTAGATAAATTTCTGTAAAAATTAACATTTGCTAATGTCTTATCCTCAACTTTTCCAACTATTGAGTTCTTTCTTTTTCTGTTACTTATAGATAAGGCACTTACTTTCCAAAACTTTTAAATTTTAAAGTTGTAAAACTAAACATACCTGATTAACATTTCTGCAACTATATATTATAAAATTTTAAATCTGATTTAATTCTTAAATCAATTTTACATAATAAATGTGACACTTTCAAAACAAAGATATAGATATAGTAAATTTGTATTGTAATTTAGGATGCATCTCTTAAAAACTAAAATTTACAATTTCAACAGTTATAAATAGCTATATCGCATCCAGTAATGCTTACAGAAGAGATTAAATTGGTTTTATATTTCAACAAAATTAAAAATTTTTACATTAAATTACTTATGTTAGACTTAGTGATTAACAGTAGCTGTTTTAAAATATTAATGTAAGAAAATGTTGTTAGTTTAATGAAATTATCAGATAATGTCAATGCTGTTATGTTATTAAGTTGCAGCCCGATTATAATCTTTTTATTTGTCGAAGTACTTAATAAGAATTAAATTTTAAACACGTGTAGCATATCTGTTTATTTTATAATAATTCAAAAATACGATATTATTTTCAGAAAAGGCATTGGAATGACTATCGTTAAAAATGTCGTTCCATAATTATACATTTAAAGACAAAAACGCAGTTTAAGTCATTTAAATAAATTAAGTTATTTATTTTTACGTAAAGTTTATTTAATTTTATTTTTAAATTAAACGGATTTTTAATTCTTCCTTTTACACATGAAAGAATTAATCGCGGAGTTAAGAAAATAGTTCCCAAATAGATAGATATATATTTTTTTTCTTTTTACTAAATTTGTGTGTTTTACATAAAAAAGATAATTATTTCAAACCAGTTTCACACATTAAAACAAATTAGTATAAAATAAAAACATTTTTTAAAGTAACATTTATTTATAAAGCATGAAAATAGTCCAAAAGTATGTGAAAACATGGTGTTAAAACAAATTAGATTTCAAAAACTTCGTGCATAGTCAAATAGTGCCTGTAATAAATTATGTCCATTTTAATTATTTTTCTATTTTAAAATATATATTTATAGATAACGTTATATTAAAGGTCTTCAAACATTAAGATTAAATATTCGTTCCTTATCTTTCTTTAGTTTCTAAATTATTTTGATTTACTTTTTATTAATTTATAATTTTATGTTATAGCAGAAGCTATGATATTTAATCTATAATACGTTACTTTATTTTTACCAACTGCATAATATTTTTAAAAAAAGGATATACAATGTTGCTTAAAATAAATACAAAATGTCAGATGAAAAATAGTGCGAATAAAATAAATAGTTTCTGTTAAAAGATCGTTATAAAGTCTTAATGAGCCGACTTTTTTTTCTTTTGACAGATTTTATTAATTATGTCACGACAGAGTCACTAATTAACAGTTAAACACTTATTTTCTTGTTCTGTCTTATTTTTTATCTTTCAAAAGCATTTTGAAAAAGTTGATTAATAATAAGGATGAAAATTATGGATGTTAATAGAAAATATTCAAAAATCAAATGAATAAACGGATATTTAATGGTTTGTTTCGAGGTGTTCTAACAGGTTTATTGTGAAATAGTAAAGAAAAGATATTGAAAAAAAAAGTAATGTGTTGATTCATTTTGTTCGCGATATTTTAGCGGATTTTAGATAAAATGCAATGTTATTATGATATCAATAACTGATACTGTATCTAACAACAATCTAATCCTAGACCTCTTTAATCTCAAACTTGATTATTTTTTGAAAAACGCAGAAATGATGTGTACTATCCATACGTCCGAAAATAGAAGGAAAAGGGACAACGGCCCACGGGAGTGGACTTACTTTTCAAGACTTGAATTAAGAAAAACAGCTTTATTGCTTTTATTTAAATGCTATTTTTAAAAATACAATCTGTAAAAAAGTATTTCTGCCACGATAATTTTGACGGGATATTAAGACTGACTACGTTTAATTTGCTTTAACTTCTCGTCAATAAGGAAACCGCTGTAGATATATTTTCCCGATAGAGTTACAGGCGCCTAAAGCCATGCTATTGGACATTTTAGCAATTGCTACATTCACCTGTTCAATGAATCTAGCTGACATTTTGCAAATTTTCATATTTAAATACATTGACAGACAACAGGCATCACAGCTTTCATCTAAAGATTTAAAAGGATTCGGATGTCCCATTTTGGTGGGAATCTAAACTACCTGACGATTGATAACCGTCCATTTGCGGTTTTAGACATTTTGTTAAATATCTAGAAAAATACATGAGGAATTATCCTGAAACTCTTAGTGTATTAATATAACAGTGCAAGTCATATGTTTCCGTGAAGATTTTTTTACCGAAACTCCATAGGGGACCGTCAACAAATTTGATAAATAATGAATATCTTTTGTATAACGCTGCCAAAACTAATGTAGAAAAAGCTCTCAAGTTGTAGATTATGCTTAAGTGGCTTATTGTTATAAACTGTGCGATAGCATGTATATTCGTAGAAAAATTGAGATATTTATAAAACAGTCTCAAAATTTTCCAAATTTTTTGCTCATAATTGTCCGAGTTCTTAATATAAAAAAATATTCTTTTAGAAAATATGAAAAACAGCATTGCACATTAGGGTGGGCCGAAAAAAACTTTTTTTCGATTTTCGATTATGGCGGGTGCGGAAAAGTGGCCACTGGTGGCACTCAGTTCATACAAAAAATTTGAGATTTTTTGGACATTTCCTTACCCTGCCGCAAACAGCTTGAAGTTTTGTAAAAATGTTCATTTTTGAACTTTTTCGAAAAAAATTTTAAAATGTTAAATTAAATTTATTTTGGTTGTATTTACTTGAAAAGGCATATTTAATGTACCAAATGTTTAAATAATATCTGATCATGCATTATTTAATATCTATGTGTATTATAACTTAAGCTATTTTTATAGTTTTTTCGCGTATAACAGGCAAACGTTGTATTTGTTTGAATCGATCGTTAGTTTCTATATTATTTATGTCCTTTGGTCTTCTTTATATTTTTTCTATGCATCAAACGTCATATATTTGGGGAAAAGACAGCAGTATACTTCAAAAACAAATCTGGAAGGTGAGAAAGTGGTGAAGCAGGACTCTAAGAGAGCGCAATGACTCGGCGTAATACTCAGGGAGTGAAGGACGAAATAGCTAAGAGCCAAAATGCAATAAAGGATTCTTATTATTTATCCTTGCTCAGTAACCTGCGACATTTGTTCAGTGTTAACGTGAAACATTTTTGTAGTGATTATACAGTGCTTTTTGGGTCGTTTAATGTGCCATTATAGTGTTTTGTGCGTTTTATTACAACGAGCTTAGAAATGGCTAGTATAAAGGGCTATGACAATGCAAAGACACGCAATAGCGTGAAAAGTAACTTTTGGGGGGCGTCATGCATATTGAAAGAATTGCAATTGCCAACTTATGCTGATAATCATGCGCCACTACTACTGGTTGCTTCACCATGTGGAAGTTGTGACTGCACAGGGTACGAATCTCTTCATTGATAAAAAAACAAAGTCAGAAGAGAGAAATAGAAACTTGGAAAGAAGATACAGGCAGAATAAGTTATTGAAAGAAGGAAAATTAAAAGCATAGTTTTTGATGGTAGAAAGTATAAAAGTATATTAAGAGGAAGAAAAATAACAAGCGGCACCGTCGAGAGAAAGGCGAGGAACACATCACCGCGTTCCCGTTACCGAAAAGAAATAGCAAAATCATTATACAATCTTCCAAGTCACCACAAGTTGGACTTTTCTGAACTGACGAGGTATCAAGATAACGGAACGAGGTATCAAGTGACCCGAGTATTCCTAACCAGGTTCAAACAACACGGTGATGTGTTCCTTGCCTTCTCTCAACGGTGCCGCTTGTTATTTTTCTTCCTCTTAATATACTTTTATCCTTTCTACCATCAAAAAATGTGCTTTTAATTTTCCTTCTTTCAATAACTTCTGCTTGTATCTTCTTTCCAAGTTTCTATTTCTCTCTTCTGATTTTGTTTTTATCGATGACGAGATTCGTATCCTCTGCTGTCACAACTTCTACATGGTGAAGCAACCAGTAGTAGTGGCGCATGATTATCAGCATAAGTTGGCAATTGCAATTCTTTCAATATGCATGATGCCCCCAAAAAGTTACTTTTCACGGTATCGCGTGTCTTTTCATTGTCATGGCCCTTTATACTAGACATTTCTAAGCTCGTCGTAATAAAACGCACAAAACACTATAATGGCACATTAAACGACCCAAAAAGCACTGTATAATCACTACAAAAGGGTTTCACGTTAACACTGAACATATGTCGCAGGTAACTGAGCAAGGATAAATAATAAGAATCCTTTATCGCATTTTGGCTCTCAACTATTTCGTCCTTCACTCCCTGAGTATTACGACGAGACATTGCGCTCGCTTAGAGTCCTGCTTCACCACTTTCTCACCTTCCAGATTTGTTTTTGAAGTATACTGCTGCCTTTTCCCCAAATATATGACGTTTGAAACATAGAAAAAATATAAAAAAGACCAAGGGACATAAATTATATAGAAACTAACGATCGATTCAAACAAATACAACTTTTGCCTGTTATACGCGAAAAAGCTATAAAAATAGCCTAAGTTATAATACACATAGATATTAAATAATGCATGATCAGATATTATTTAAACATTTGGTACATTAAATATGCCTTTTCAAGTAAATACAACCAAAATAAATTTAATTTAACATTTTTTAATTTTTTTCGAAAAAAGTTCAAAAATGGACATTTTTGCAAAATTTCAAGCCGTTTGCGGCAGGGTAAGGAAATGTCCAAAAAATCTCAGATTTTTTGTATGAACTGAGTGCCACCAGTGGCCACTTTTCCGCACCCGCCATAATCGAAAATCGAAAAAAAGTTTTTTTCGGCCCACCCTATTGCACTTAATACCATGTAATCAGAATTAAAAAATAATACAAATTGTATGAAAAATGAGTAGGTTTACTAAATAATTTTTTTCTGAGAATGCGTCAACGGTAACAAAATTTCATTTGCATATTATGTTAGCTAAATGTATACAGCAACTTTTATAAGAGTTTCGAAAAAATAGCTTAGAAATTCTGAAAGAAATCGTCTATAGAATAAGTACGAAATCAATCTGTTGTTCCCAAAATGAAGCAAAAAATCGAGGGATTTTAACCAAATGAAGTAGTACGTACTATATAACGTATCTATATTGGCACTACTCAATGAATATATGTATATAACCCCTCTTGATTTTGTTTCATTTTGTTAATAACGGATTTTAAACTTATTCTATTGACGATTATTTTCAGAATTATCAAGCTATGATTTTGAGACTTTTACAAAATTTGCTCTATACATTTAGCTAACATAATATGCAAATGAAATTTTGTTATCGTTGAGGCATGCGCAGTGACAAATTATTTAGTAAACCTTCTAATTTATCATAAAATTTTTATTATTTTTTAATTCTGATTACAGTGTATTACGTGCAATGCTGTTGGTCATATTTTCAAAAAAGAATATCATTTTATATTATGAACTCTGACAATTATAAGCAAAAAAACTTGGAAAAATTTGGGACTGTTTTTATAAAAAACTTAATTTTTCTACGAGCATACATGCTATCGACATAAAAATGAACACAGTTTATTACAATAAGCCACTTAATCATAATCAACAGTTTGAGCGCTTTTGCTACATTAGTTTTGACAGGGTTATTAATTTTTTTTAATTTGTTGACGGTTCCCTATGGAGTTTAGGGAAAAAAATCTTCACGGAAATGTATGACTTGTACTGTTATATTTATACACTAAGAGTTTCAGGATAATTCCTCAAGTATTTTTCTAGATATTTAACAAAATGTCTATAATCACAAGTGGACGGTCAACAATGGCCAGGTAGTGTAATGCATAATCCTACTCACGCCTGATTCAGCAGTTGCAAAATATTTATATTTAAGCAATCAGTTTTTTAAATCTATCTCATGTCTTCTGTAACTAAATGATAAATTAAACTGATTTTAAAATGTTTTCCATGCAACTGATTCAGTAATCGCACATGTATTTGAAAATTAGACACATTTTTCTGCAGGAAAAGTACATTGCCAAAGTCCAAACGGAGTTTCAACAATGCAGGTTAAAACTAAATAAGAAAGATTTATCGATTAATATTATACAAACCGATGATTAAGAAGTCATAAATTATTTTTTTCAGGTTCTAAATTACCAACAAATTTCGATTTCAAATTAAAACGTGCTTCTAAAGACCCACCTTCTCTAAATGATAAACGAATGCAAGAAAAATGCAAAAGCAAGAAAATATCTCATAAATTAAGACATGAGGAGCATTTTAAAATTTCGTTTAAAAATTTAAATTTAAAAAAAATTAATAAGATTGGAAATTTTTTTGAAGATGTTCTATATGTGCTTTTGGAGAAATGTATATATGCACAAAATTTCAAATTGCTATAATGAAAATTAACTAAAAAAAAATTTAACGTCCACAGTCCCTTTAATTGCTATTAGAGTTGTTAACATTACATCTAGAGATTTTAAATAAATGTATGTATATTAGAAGTATCGGCTATGTACTGATGCGCGTTTGAAGATATTTTATAATAATTTTAATCTGTTTTTGTGGTGCAACATGAAATTTATCTCAGGATTAAGGAAGTTAAGGAGGAAACACTTTATAACTTCTTCAATTGCCAAGGCATACGATCCAATTAAATTTATTATAAATTCTTTTAATATTATCCATAAGTTTTATACCAAAATGTTTTTCATAAAACCAATTTTTGCAGAAAAAAATAAAGACAAAAGCGAAAACAAAAAAAGGGGTGATCAAGAAGTAAAAAAAAACTATAACATCCCCATAAAACAAGATGTCAAATTCGCATGAATTTATTACTAATCTTCTTAACATTATCAAAAACTTTTATATTGGCAAGATTTGGATAGGAACAATTCTTACAGCAAAAACAAATTAAAAGTATATGGTTGTAAAAAAAATAACTGCATTAAGGTTGTTTTCAAATCCAAACTGTCTTTTTCTGGCTCATTTTTAAATTCATTTTTTAATCTCTAACGTATTCAATTGGCTCTTTCATTTAGAAATTATATAATATACCACATTGGTCGATTTTTCAATAAAGAGAGACTGTATTTCAAAAATTAGTATCGAATTTTGTTATTTGATAGAACTGGAAAGGAAAATTTCACTTCTGATCTCAAACTAATCCGATTGGCAGTTACTCTTATTCAGAAACTTTATGATCTGTCATATAAGTCGTGTTTTTCTTTATATATATATATATATATATATATATATATATATATATATATATATATATATATATATATATATATATATTACAAATTTTAATTTTTTTTCGCCAAAACTAACCTTTATACTATCTTAATTTTCTTATAATAATATTCCGTACTTACTTCAAATTATTAAATTAAAATCTTGTTTCTAGATATAATCTGTTAATCTTTATGCAGACATAAAAACATTATTCCAGTATGCGTAAATTTAAAAAGATGGCTCTAAATTAAAAATATTCTTAATTAAACTTTATTTCTTAATATTCCAAATAAAACTCATTTCTTCTATGTTTTTATCAACCCTTTTTAAGAAAGTCTTATTAAATTTATTCCTGAACGACACCTTTCAAAAATATCATTATTTTATCTATTTATTTATTTTCCCTCCGTCAACCTTTGATAGTGTGCATATCAATAAATTCATTTCTTTTCTTTTTCTCTTAAAATTAATCATCTATAAAAATCGTCTGCCTAAGAAATTCTGAGTCGATTATAAATTGGTTAAATAATATTTTTTTTTAAATAAAATTATCGTCTGTGGAAAACAATCTCGTAGCTGAACAAGAATTCTGTTTACATAAAAGAATGATGGTTTCAGGAGAGAATGTTCTAGAATTTTCTTTTTAGGTTTAAAATAAAAAGCTCGAGAGGTGGTAAGGAAGATGAGAAGAAGGATTCTTGGCTGCGCTCTTGCATGAGTACGACTTGATGTAGTAAAGCATGGAATATTTTTTTGATGTTTCGGTAAAATATCGTCTGCAACAGGGGTTTTTCCCTCTATTATAGCTACAGTTTAATAAAATGAACTTGCAGAAGCCATGGAGTGATTATTTTGACCTTCTACATTTATTTGTTTTGTTTTTTCTCGCTGGCCATGACTTCTGTGCCGAGCAAGGGAAACTTGGCGATTGTGTTTCTGCCCCCCTAACTTCAAAATGTCACAATCTACTCAAAAATCCGACAGGATAGCTTATGCCTGTGCTGCATTTTTCGGATTTTAAAGAAATTTGCTATGGAACGAAGAAGAACACGCTATCGCCGAAGTTCGATTGTATTCTATGTTCTGAAGGGCATTCTATATGGTAGTTTCGGCTTGCTAATGGAGTCTGCTGTGGAACGAAATGATGATAGGTTTGCGAATCGCCGATAATCGACTTCTCGTGAATGTTCTTGTGCCAAAACCGCCGTAATGTCTTACTTAATTAAAGTAAAAGAAATGTTCTTTCTAAAGTGCTTCAAATCTATGTTTGGAAAGACACTACTCTGAGAGATTTTGTTAACTTTATTAAAGAAGTTCCACGATGACTGATATTCATCTTGTTGCCGCCCAAATATGCGATCAATGACTTTAGGTATTACTGGTAGTGATGACAAGGAAAAGAAAAAAAACTTTCAGGGACAACTGAAAGCCGATTGCTAATTACTTTGATAATTTTCGTTGTTCTTGTCTTCCCTAGGATCATCTTGAGAAATTCTTTTTAAGAGTGAGTTATTTTCAAATTAATTGAATATTACTTGTATCCTTTTCATGTATTTGTGCAGATTGTTCATTCTCTATTTGTGAGGTTTATTTATTTATTTGTTTATTTTTCTTTGAGTCTTATTTTTTAATCTATTTATAAATATTATCATTATCAGTATTACATGTTGGAGTGAAAACATGTTTGTTTTTAAAAATTTAATTCAAGAATATGATGTTCTTAAGTCCCTTACTGTTACTTATTACTGATGATATTTTTATGCTCGATTGAAAGTAAGTTTGTAATAATAATGAAGTATAAAAGAATTTAGAAGCTCAAGTTTATTTCAAAAAAGTACATTTTCTAATTTATTGATATTTCTTAGTTATAAAGAACTATTCTCAGAATGCAGTATTTTCATGATAATGTTCCTACAACTAGACATTTGAGCTAGAAAACTAAATTAACATTTATGTTTTTTCCTTTATTTGTTAAAATTTCTGGTGACAGTGAGCTTTGGATAACGGATTCTTATAATTTATTTCAATTCATTAAGAAAGATGGAACTGTACAAAACTGTTGCTAGAGTTTTGACTGATAAATATGATTAATTGTTTCAGTAAATTTTGTGATTTTAAGTAAGAAATTACCTATAATTAAAATTTTTGAGTCTGTTTATGATTTATAAAATAATAGAATTATAAAGTTGATCCCAATTTAAGGTATAACTATGATATTTACAATTTCTATTTTTATTAGATACAATTTCTGGTTAAAGTTGGCAGCTAAATATAGTTATAATTTTCACGATAATTTTGATTCAGATTTTTCAAAGGGAGGGTAATGTGTGAGGCAGTTAAAATGTATACAACTCCAGTAGACAAAGCCCTCAAGATTATGAAAGCGCGAACTCATGAATTTCACCGTAAAAGTAAAAGACTCTATGATCCAAATTTTGTCGAATGCCCATTAAAAATACAAGAGTCTGTAATTTATGAAGAATTTAAATACCCTAACACTCGAAAATTAGAACCTACTTTCTCTGGACCATATAAAATTATAAATAAACTTTCTGATGTAACTTATGGAATAGATAAATTTAATTATGAGACAGGACAGAAATTCCGTTATTGTGCATTTTTCTAAATTAAGACAATATTTTTCACCCGAAGATTTTAAACTGTTTCATGAGCAACCCAAAAAACAAAAAAAAAACCTCAGATACAATCACAATCACTAGATCAAACTAAAGTCAAGACAGTAGATTAAATTTTAATTCTTATTCTTTAAAAATGTTATCATAATTTTCAACATTAGCAGGTATGTTCTTGGAGCGCTAGAAGAATATTACTTGTTTTGGGGAGTTTTTGTGGTTAAATTGGGCTCCTTATGCAGGCATAATGTGTACACTTTGATTGTAAAAGCTTACAATTGATGTTGATAAATTAGGCAGATATTTATGTGATAACAGTTATAAAATCTGATGATTCTACTCAAACCTATAACATAATATATGATTTTCAGTGATTGTGAAAACTACAGATATTAAAAGTTTTTCAAAAAAGCAAACTATTTTTATTTCTATTTCTCAATTAAGAAAGACAACGTTTATTCCTATTTGTTTTTTATTATTAAAGTTTATAAACCATGTGTAGATAAAATATTACTCTACATTTGGCATTTGAAAACATAAAACCAAATTTGACAATTTTGTAAAAGAGTATCAGAGAGAAATTATTGTAAGGAAATACTGGTTGAGAGTCCATTTTCTGAATAATTAGATTTAATTTAATTTGGATTTTTGAATTATTATTTTTTTTGTGTATACTTTCGGCTAGCAAAAAATACTTTCTTATGCTATTAGAAGAAAAGAAAATTATTTATTTGCTATGTAATTATTTTTATCCTCAACCAATATTTTCCCTATCACTAATAAACATATAGTGATATTTTCTGTTGATTATACTCTTGTTTTACTATTATTATTATAATTATAAGTTCTTTAATGAAGTTTAGTATTAATTATACTCTTATTGAGAAATATTAGGATATGGAGTCTTATTATGCTACTTATTATTATTATTATTATTATTATTATCTAAATTTTTCTATATTATTTATTATTAATGTTTTGAAGTGATACTATTTATTATTGAAAATTTGATACATTAGGAAAAGATGTTGGAATCCAAGAAAAGACTTATTTAATGAACTATATCACTGAAAAAATTTAGTTGACTATTGAAGAGATACTGTTTAATAGACTGGATCCAGGGGACTTTTATTTAGAGAACTTTCTTTAGTGGACTATTGATTAAGTTATTGAAATTCTATAAACTCCCATGAACGAGTTTTCTTATTGTTTTTATTGTATTTTTAATATTCCTTGCTTATCAATATTTATAACTTATCTACTTTTATTGTATGTATTATCTCCTATGAACTTACAAATAGTAAGTGATATTGTAACATTATTGTATTTCTTTCAAGGAAATGCGCCTACCTAAATTTAATTCAATTTAATTTTCTCTTAACTATTTTTTTAATCGCTAATATTTTTTTATATTGCGTTAGTTTTCTTTTCTTCCATCTCTTGGCTTCCTGAGTTTGACAGTTTTATTCCAAAATTTAACTTTTCTAAATTATTATATTTCTGTTGTCTGAACTTGTAGTTTTATTTAACTATCAATTTCATACAAAGTTTTGGAGAGGGGGGGATAATATTACAAATTTTAAATTTTTTTCGCCAAAACTAACCTTTATACTATCTTAATTTTCTTATAATAATATTCCGTACTTACTTCAAATTATTAAATTAAAATCTTGTTTCTAGATCTAATCTGTTAATCTTTATGCAGACGATATAAATTCTTAATTCGCCTTAAAAACATTATTCCAGTATGCGTAAATTTAAAAAGATGGCTCTAAATTAAAAATATTCTTAATTAAAACTTTATTTCTTAATATTCCAAATAAAACTGATTTCTTCTATGTTTTTATCAACCCTTTTTAAGAAAGTCTTATTAAATTTATTCCAAAACCATACCTTTCAAAAAATATCATTATTTTATTTTATCTATTTATTTTTTTTTCCCTCCGTCAACCTTTGATAGTTAGGCCAGTCAAATTGTCGTAAATAGATGCAAAAATTCTGCTAGAAGATTTTATGTTTTTAAAATGTTTATGGGGATGCTAGTAACAAGAATTAATGGTTTTCCAACAAAATATCTCGCGGCTAAATTTTGTAAAACCAAAAAACCGTAAAATTTTGGGTATTTTTTTTTCAGTTTTTTGCCTATAACTCAAAAATTATAAAGTTTTTGCGTACCATACTCAATTACAAAAAGAAAGAACATTAAATTTTCTACAAATTTCATTTTAAAACTGTTTTTCCAAAGCCAATATTAAGCGCGCTACAGCTTTCTGAAAGTGACTCTTTTTTTTCTAACTCTATAAAAAAATTGCAAAAACGAAAATTTGACACAATTTTTTTATTATTTTATCCTCTTTAATGTAACTTATTTAAATTACAGGTATTTGCATGACAACAATCATGACGAATTATTCGGTAACATTCTAAAAAATATTTAGAACATTATTACTTTTTTGTATTTAGAGCTTTAGTGGAGAACATTAATATTAGGTATTTAACTGAATGTAAGTAAAAAATACTTACAGTGACATTTTTACATCCCCTCCTTCTTGATAAATAATGTCGTCGACATTTTCGTAGTTGATCTCATTACATTTTTTTTTAAATTTGCCGAGCATTTGAGTCTTAATTTATGAAAAGAACATGCTTTGCTGTACCCTTTTCTACAGCTACAAGACACAACATGGAAGAAGGATTCAAGTGCTGGTCTTGGCACATTTGAACTAACTAAAACAGAACTTGTGAGCCTACTCACATCCTTCAGGAGGGATGTTGTTTCCTAGTCTAGCTTGTACCTGATGATAACATCGGAGAAAATGATGCTGCACAGCCTCTTGTGTTGGTGGTAGTCTTGCAAAATGAACTTTGCTTTTTTGTGGCAGATTTAGCAAATAACTGGAAACTTAAACTGTTCCAATTCTGTGTGGTAACTATGCATCTACTGTATAGTGCAATATGGAATTTTTTCCCAACGTTGATGATTTCTTGACGGGTAGAACGTATTTTATTGAATACGCAAACTATTTCTCTAACCTGATCATGTTTTTTCAAAGTGTTACAAAACTTTGACATTATTTGCCTAAAAAGAGCGGATGTTGTATCGCATCCGCAGATTGCATGAGTGAAAAGAACATTGTTGTAACTGTATTTGAACGACATGGTTCAAAACCACTTGGTTTCGATGTTACTTCTTCCTGGCTTTTAGAAAAACAGATTTTTGTGCTAATAGCCTAAGCTCGTCATTATCACGAGAAGGTCAATGTCTTCTCCGATTATTAAACACTTTCAAAAGATTCGACTGTTGAAATGGCTGAGGTAACTATCATGACATCAGATTCTTCCTTTGCCAGCTTAACTTGAATTCTGTTATTTTGAAATTGTTGTTTTGAAATTTTTAATTTGTTTTAAGCAATGAAATAAAGCGGCTCTTGTTTCTATCATTGGATTCGTCAACGGATGATGCGGGTCGAGGTCTTCTTTTCTCTCAACTTGTTACAGATCGATCTAGTTTTACGCCACAAAAACTATAATACCATGCATCTGAAAGTCAGGTTCGTGCTGAATACGCTCAATTACTTTTTGGGACCCTACGTCCCCACGTTTTTCAGCAGCTTTCAAAAATGTAATTTTCGCTTCTAATTTCATTAATTTGTGAATCAAATTTCTCTTTGCGTAGGACTTTTTCTATTATTTTTCGTTGAAGTCACCGAGATTACCTTCGTCACATAAGAAGCAATTATTTTGAAGCTTGAAAGAAGTGCTTGATCTGAGTGACAAACTATAGTCTATGTAGAATCTTCATCCCGACAAACGTATGCTGCTATCATTCTCTCATTCGCATATGTTTTTCGGCAATCATCCTGTATTCTAACTTTGTTGCTACTTTTTAAAAAATTGATGAATATTACTTTTGATGAATATTACTTTAACGCTAAACGCTATGTTTAAAGAGCTTGGCAAATCCTTTCTGGCTCACAACACGAGTATCACTATTTGAAGCCGTTTGGCAATTGAAACACAATTTTGGGTAGAGCTCACTCATTTTTCATTACTGCTCGAGAAGAGATGCAATAAACTTAATAGCAGAACATTAGAAGAGTATGTATTTAAAAAAGAACACTTGCATCTGAACGAAAACGGCTCGGGAACGTCACTGACCACAATATTACATCTGCATTCTCTTTTTTTATCCCCGGCCCTCCCTTTGTAATTGTTTTCTTGTAGGATTTCTAGAATTTGTGCATCTTCTGTCTGCCTTTCTTAAAACTTTAATTTTTCATCAATCAATAAGTGTATTTAATTTTCATTGTTAGTGATGAAATTTTTTTTGGGATGGGAGGCGAAAAATAGGTCACTTTCTGTAAAGTAAAAAAAAGTGACATTTTCAAAAAACCATAGCGCGCTTAGTAATGGGTTTAGAAAAACATTTTTATAACAAAATTATAGAGAATATTTAATGTTCTTTCTTTTTGTAACTAAGTATGTTACGCAAAAAGTTTATAATTTTCGAGTTACAGGCAAAATACGGAAAACATTTTTGACTTACATTCAGTTAAATAGCTAATATTAATGTTCTTTTCTAAAGCTCTAAAAACAAAAAAGTTATAATGTTCTTATTTTTTCACAATGGTTACCGTTGTAATTCATCATGATTGTTATCATGCAAATACCTGTAATTTAAAGAAGTTACATTAAAGAGTATAAAATAATGAAAAATTGTGTCAAATTTTCGTTTTTGAAATTTTTCCACAAAGTTAGAAAAAAAGATTTACTTTCAGAAAGCTGTAGCGCGTTTAATGTTGGCTTTAGAAAAACAGTTTTGGTATGGAATTTGTAGAGAATTTAATGTTCTTTCTTTTTGTAACTGAGTATGGTACGCAAAAATTCTATAATTTTTCAGTTATAAGCAAAAAACTGAAAAAAGTCCGAAAATTTTGTGGCTTTTTGGCTCCACAAAGTTTAGCCTCGAGATATTTTGTTGGAAAACCATTAATTCTTGTTACTAGCATCCCCATAAACATTTTAAAAACATAAATCTTCTAGCAGAATTTTTGCATCTATCGGCCCTTTTTTCTGACAATTTGACTGGCCTGAGTGTGCATATCAATAAATTCATTTCATTTCTTTTTCTCTTAAAATTAATCATCTATAAAAATCGTCTGCCTAAGAAATTCTGGTCGATTATAAATTGGTTAAATAATTTTTTTTTAAATAAAATTATCGTCTGTGGAAAATAGTCTCGTAGCTGGACAAGAATTCTGTTTACATAAAAGAATGATGGTTTGAGGAGAGAATGTTCTAGAATTTTCTTTTTAGGTTTAAAAGAGGAAGCTCCAGAGGTGGAAAGGGAGATGAGAAGAAGGATTCTTGGGTGCGCTCTTGCATGAATAAGACTTGATGTAGTAAAGCATGGAATGTTTTTTGAATGTTTCGGTAAAATATCGTCTGCAACAGGAGCTTTTCCCTCTATTATAGCTACAGTTTAATAAAATAAACTTGCAGCAGCCATGGAGTGATTATTTTGACCTTCTACATTTATTTATTTTGTTTTTTTCTCGCTGGTCATGACTTCTGTGCGGAGCAAGGGAACCTGGCGATGATGTTTCTGCCCCCCTAACTTCAAAATGTCATATATATATATATATATATATATATATATATATATATATATATATATATATATAGGGTGTCCAGTAAATGGCTGACCCATTTTGAATGTAAATAACAAAAAAAAAACGGTTTGAGATAAAAATGTGTGATTTGCTGCATTGTTTTTAGAAAATCAATAAACCTTTAGATATACACTTTTTAAAAATAGTTCGAATTTCGGCCAACACATGGCGCTGACGGCGGCAACAGGCTGTTGAAATTCAGACATTACTCTAGTTTTCACTACGCACGAGATTTTCGGTTCATTCGCAGAGTTGAATGTCAGTCTACATGTTAAACTCAACTCAACTGCAGAAATAAAGTTTGTTGGATGGAAGGAGATTTAAAATAATATTTATGATGGAATAATGCCTATTACACTTACTAAAAACCAACAAAATATTCATTGAATTTTCACACATTTATTATAAGTAAATTGTATTCAAAAAATGTTTTTGTAACTGGTTAACTGATTTTCTTTTTACATACAGTAAACTGAAAATATGGGATAAACACCACTTTTTTAAGTAAAAAAAATCTTAATATTTAATCTAAACAGTTCTTCCATTAAATAGTATGAAACTGTATTTAAAAATTAGTGCCGTTAAAAAGCTTTATGTTATAATCAAGCAACTTCTTCTTGCCTACGTCGTGTAGTGAAATCAGTTAAGTGTTTAAAACAGTGGTACGGAAATAGTGTTGGCAAGTTCCCTGTCTTAAAATAAAGTGGGGCAGTGACTTATAAACTGGCACATAAGAATATAATAAACCTTAGAATGAAGGAATCTGTTTATAAGAAACTCTGTTTTAAACGTAAAAAAATATTGATTTCGACGGAGAAAGTAACATACAAAACCAGCTGCTAGGGCTGAAACCTGCCTAAATTGAACCAATGCTCATTTTTCCGAAAACCGAATACATCCCTACATTATATTCATATTTTGACATTTAACACATCTGAAAATTTTATTACGAAAGCCACGACAGATTTTAAGATGACTTTTACACTTTTTTCTTTTTAAGCATCCTTCCATTTCAGCTTAGATGCGTTTGCAATTAGGAGAAGAAGAGGGAAGGGTTGTGTGTAAAAAGCATCTTAAAATCTGTCGTGGCTTTCGTAATAAAATTTACAGATATGTTAAATGTCAATATATGAGTATAACATAGGGATGAATTCGGTTTGCAGAAAAATGAAAAATAATTTCTTTTAGACAGGTTTCTGTCTTAGCAGGTAGTTTTGTATGTTACTTTCTCCGTCGTAATAAATAATCTTTTGTGTTTAACCTTCCGTCTACCAGACAAAACACCCATTTATCTAAGGCAACACCGAATTTCAATTCCAAACTTGCAAACTGCACCAGTAATATTTTAATATAATTTTGCTTTTACAATGAAAGCTTAAATTAAGGAATTCGTAATATCTAGACAAGTCCTTTATAAATTCCGGTGTCAATCGACAATTTCTCATTTTACCATTGACACCAGAAATATTGCTGTCGGGTCCAATGGACCCGTCTGGTAGACGGAAGGTTAAGAAAGTATTTGTTACAGACGAAATATAGACGAACCTTTATGCTAAGATTTAATATATTTTTATGTGCCGATTTATAAGTCCTGCCCCGCTTTTATTTTAGACAGGGAGGTTGCCACCACTTTTGGCGTACTACTGTTTTAACTTCTGAATTCACTACACTTCGTATAGGCAAGAAGAGTTTGCTTGATCCTTCTGTTAAAGCTTTTTGACATAACTATTTTTTTAAAATAGAGTTTCATACTATTTACCGGAAGAAATGTTTAGATTAACTATTAAGATTTTTTTAACTTAAAAAAAGAGGTTTTTATCCCATATTTTGAACTTATTGTACGTAAAAAGAAAATTAGCAAACCGGTTAAAAAAACATTTTTTGAATGTAATTTATTTATGGTAAATGTGTGAAAAGTCAATGAATATTTGTTTGGTTTTTATTAAGTAAATAGACATTATTCAATCATAAATATTCTTTTAAATTTCTTTCCATCCAACAAACTGCAATTCTGCAGGTGAATGGAGTGCCGATTTAACATGTCAACTGAGATTTGACTTTGCGAAATAAGCCGAAAGCTCATGCTTATGAAATCTAGAGTAATGTCTGAATTTCAACAACCTGATATCGCCGTCAGCGCCATCTGTTGGCCGAATTTCGAGTTATTTTTGAAAAGTGTATACCTAAAAATTTATTGATTTTCTAATAACAATGTAGCTAACTGAGCATTTTTATCTCAAACCGTTTTTTTAGTTATTTACATTCAAAAAGGGTCAGTCATTTACTGGACTATATATTACTGTATATATATTGAGCATTTTGAATCTTTTTAGAAATCTACTCGGCCTGTTAGCCCGGCCGACACTTTTTTTTACTTTTATACTGCTACTGCCTATTGTGTTACACAAATATATGTAACAGTTTGAATCTATTTTTAAAAGTTGATGATTCACAGAGCATGCCGTTCCTATCATTATTTAGGTCCAAATGGTTCATTAAAATTTTAAAATGATTGTTAAACACCAGTATAAAATAATTAAACTGCGAGAGAATATTATGGTAGTCAATTAAAGCAAAATACTTCAACAATGAGCATCAAAAATTAATTCGACTAAACATTAGAAATGTCAAAATGTCTTTCCACAATTTTAAAATCATTTATATATATGTAACATGATGCTTTGTCTGTAAATCGGCTATGTTCCTTGATGATTTTAAAGGAAAACTCTTCCAATTTAGATCAAATGCAGATTTGTATACTCAAGTGTGGCTTTATTTTACATTTTGTTTTCCAGTATGAAGTGTCTCAAAATTTAATATCTCAAAACTAGCCTTATTATATTTTTCTAACATAATCTCTTATGTCAAATGGTAAAAATATGCATTTTTCAGTATTTACAAAGACATTTTTCCAATCATACGTGTTGTATTGTCAGATTATAAATAAAAACTTTTAGAAAATCAATATGGCAGATGTATATTTGAAATCATAAATGCAATACTTATGCTATTGTAACTCATCTGTATATAATAATGGGTTGTCCTTTTTTACCTATGGGTCAATAACAAAATTATTTGCTTAAAAGTATTTTAATATATTTCAAAAACTTATCGAAACTGTGCAGGGATCCCGAAAGCGTGTGCGAGAAATACAGAAGTTGTAGGAATCACGTTGACAAACAAATAGCTTTTCGAGAAACATACCATTTCTCTACGACTAAAATAGTTCACGTACGTATGTTTAAGCTTTTAAAATACTACCTCTGACAATAAAGTTCGGTGAATGAATTCAGAACGACCGATATGGCAACACTGGGGAAACAAAACGCTGCACCTGCATAGAGGCAAGTGTAGACCATCTTCCCCCACAGTTGTTCAGTTGAGCGTTGTTTATGTTCTGTGTTAGCCGTGCTTTACTAAGTGCTTGTTCAGTGTGTTGGTTCTTAACTGAGAACAGGAAAATGAACGAATAAAAGATCAGTTTAAAGTTCGGATTTAAGCTTTGCAAGACACCGAAAGAAATTCATGAGGGATGATGCAAATTGAACACCTACCATACTCGCCAGATGTCAATCCTCCAGACTTCTTCCTATTTTCACGACTCAAACTCTCTTTGAAACGTGGCGAAGCTTTTGAAATTCATCCCAAAAGAAGACTTCTTGCGAATTTCCCAGGACATGTATAGCAGATCTCAGCGTTGCATAGTTATAGGAGGTGACTATTTTGAAGGATGGTATGGTAAATTTCGTTAATATTTCACCTACATTAATGCTACAGGACTATTCACCGAACTTTATTGTCAGAGGTAGTAGATTTTTTAAACTATCATAATGTATTTGTACTTTGTATTGCAAAAACATTAAATATTAAAGAAGAATCTATTAAAAAGAAAGGGTCTATGACTTAAAAATTGAATTTGACACATGCAAAAATCCTCTGCATTATTTACTCTACTAAATGTATTTTTATTTTATTTATTTTTATTTTGCTAAATATTAATGTATACAAAGATCACTTTACGGTGTGTTATTACATTTATAAATATAAGGTTAAAAGCATAAATAATCATTAGTAAGGTGAAACATTCATTTTGTTACTAGCAAATTGAAAATATTCAAAACTTATATTCCTCGCTATAATTGTATTTGTTTTATTATTAATTCTTTTTTATACATTTTTAAGCATACTTTCCTTAAAAAAACTTAATTCAGCTAATCTTAGGTCACTTTTTTTAGAAACGTTCAGTTTTGTATTAAAAGAAGTATTTGTTCTGGAGAAAAAATACAGGAATAACAGGTGATTAGACTTTTTTATTGTTTAAGAAATATTTTTTTTCTAACAAAGTTGAGCAAAAACTACTTCAAGAATGAAATGTCTGAAGGTCTTTTTAACCCAATCTTCAACTACAGAAAATCCATAAAAAGTTTTTGGTACAAAGAAGATTTTGAATGTGTTTTTTTATGTTATACCTTTATTATTTCTTTTTTTATGTTCTAGTTTTATTTTTTCTTTGTTTTTTAATATATTTTTTATATAAGTTATAATAAGTAGTAAGTAAAATGCATTCTACTGAACATCATAAGTTTGATATAAGTTTGAATATTGAACGCTTGTATACGCTTATTGAGATTTATGGCCATAATTTTAATATGGCTTGATAGCATTTGTTTCGATAGTGAGATTTGTTACTATTAACTCTATCTTATAACATTAAGAAGTGAAATTTACAAAGAATAGTATCATTTAAACAATATATACAGAAAATTTTGACTTGGAAAATATCATTCGTATATCGTTAAGAAAAATAAATGTAGAATAGAAAACATATATAAAATTAAATTTAAAACTTGATCGTACTATTTACTATTTGTATTTAATAAAAAAAACTTCTTGCAATATCATGAAAAAGATGATGCCCGACTGAAATTATCCAACAAAATAAATAAATATTTAAATATTACGATTGACTTATTTTATTCGAAAAACCGTATTTTCGATTTCTGCTTGATTTTAAACAAACAGAATAATAATTTTACGTCTAATAAAATTGAAAACAAAAATTAAATTTTAGCAATGTTTTTCATAAATAGGGTTTTATTGCTTCATATATAACAGTAGAAATAAGTTAAAACTGGATTTCATAATTTGGATGTGGGAGCCGTTTTATTGCTGCAATAAAATTACGTTTCCGTTCATAAATCGATTTGTTAATAAACAGGCTACCATTTCCAATTTATTTTTTTAAAATCACATTTTTTTATTATTATATTTTTTCTTTACGTTTCTATTCATAATCAAATGAGGGGAAAGTGGGGTGGAATGGGACAGTGGGAGGAAGGAACAGTAAGTTCTTTATGCATCATTCTAAATGTATCAGTATTAACACAATGGATGAAGTAACGGTATCCCAATCTTAAGTTGAAAAAAATAGGTGATCTACATAAGCTTGTAGTTGTATAAAGAAAAATATTATTTCAAAAATCAAAATTAAATTTGATTCATATTCTTTTTATGCTTTCTGTATATTGATGACTCGTTTACTATAATTTACTGTATATTACCTACAACTTAAACTATGCCTAAAAGTCGCATTTTTCTTTATCCATGAAGTTTAACATAAAAAAGAGTAGAGGGAGGTATATGTGACATGCCAGCGAAAGGGGAAATAGGACGTGTCAGAAAATGGAGGAATGGTACAAGTCCAATTCCTTCTTTTTATTAATAAGGTAAGTTTAACCTGGCTTTTATGCAACTATTTTTGGCGATAGTATATTGATTATAACATTTTAAAAACATTCATTTATTTCAAATTATAATTAAATTGAACTGATAATTTTTTAATGACATCTCTGACTTGTAATCCTTATAGACTGGGAAGTAGCGCCACAGACAATCACCTCATCGAGTTCATGGATTAGTGAAATCCTGATTCGCATATTAAAACACAATCAGTCTGCCAAGTAATATCTCGGTGGAAAACGCCTAAAATCTCATATTTTCCATTGTGCTATCTTACACCCAAAAGTATGAAATCATTGAAAATGGGGAGCAGGAAAACATAATGGTAAACCTATGAGTCGGCCCCTAAAATCAGGTTTTTAGCGGATGTTTCCCACGAAGATAGGACTTGGCAGACCTATTTCATTTTAATATGCGAATCAAAATTTAAGTAATCCTAGATTTTCATCCTTGAACTCTATGAAGTGATTGTGCGTGCTGTCGCATTCCGGTCTATTACTTAATCTTAATTTTTCTTCCGGGATGAGAATACTGGAGTTTGATACTATGGTGCAGACATTATCAACATATCTCCTAAACACAAATATTCAAGTAACCACCAGGGCTTAATTTCTAAAACAATATCAAGAAACAACACAAAACAACGGAAAAACAACACTAATTTCGTTAAAAGGTCGCAGAAAAAAGCTAATTTTATCAAATGATTGCAAAAAACGCCGCGACTTTTGTGAAACAATCGCTGAAAAACACAAATTTTGTCAAAAGACTCCAAATAAGCGCGATTTTGGTAAGAGGATATGATTTAAAATTATCGTAAGAATTACGGAAAAAATAAAATTTTCGTCAAATTATCGAGAGACAAAATGCAAAATTCGCCAAAGAATGCACTGTAAAAAAAAATTCAAGAGGTTACTAAAAATTCTTTAGTAAATTTGTATTCCACAGTATTTTTTAGTAACCATTACAAACTTTTTTTTTGCAAGTGAAACAAGCATTTCTTTTGTAAACCGAACAAAATAATTTTTTGTATAACTAACTTAAAATTTTTTAGTATGATCCACCAAGAAAATTTTAGTAATAGCTCCAAAATTGTTTTTAATAACCTTTATGTGCGCCCGAAGGACAGGAGCTGCATCCAAACTTCTGAAGCGATAGATTTTCGGCAAAACCGCAATAGATGGCAGCACCAAAAATGCTACCTGCTTTGACAGGATTTTCATAATCCCTTTATTAACGAGTACTTACACTACATACATTCGGGAAGTATTTGACTATGTCCGGTATCGAACCCGGGACCTCTTAGCCTGTAATCCGTTACTATAACCACTATGCTATCAAGGTCACACCAAGTGAGTTTTAGTAATAGCTATTAAAAATTTAAAACTGTTAACTCTATCCATTGCTAACTTTTTTCTAGTAATTCTTACAGATTTTCTAGTAACCGACTAAGATTACTAAAAAATGTTTAGTAATTACAAGGATCACTAAAGTTTTTTTAGTAGATCGACCTTTTTTTTTTTACAGTGTGGTGACTTAGACGCCGAAAATTAGTTGCAAATTCAAAACATTTTGTTCACAACGTGGCTATTTGTGAATGTGAAATCTGGCCTTGTAATAGATATCCGGCACTAGACTCTTTGCGTCTTTTCATACTTAGTTTTATAACTGTCCCATATCTCCCAGTCAGTAAAAAGGTATGGGACACATTTTTAAATTCAAAATTTCTTTACATATAAAATTGTTTTAGAAAATGATGCCTACATTGTTCAATGACATTAAAATGTCTTTCGTATTCTAAAAATCGAAATTTTTGTTTTTGTGTGAAACAAAGTTTTTTTTTTTTTTTTTTTTTTTTTTTTTTTTTTTTTTTTTAAATAAAGTGCCCTATTCCTCTCCACTTTCCGCTACTTTTAAACGATTTCACATCCAATAAAAATAATACCTCTATAAAAAATTGTTTTTCGGAAATTTTAGATGATATTTTGTAGTAGTATTTGTAATATTAACTCTAGGACTTAAAATAATAATGATTATAAATAATTATCAGCCGCTTATTCCATTCGAGCCATATGTAAATAAATAGAATTACCAACCAAAACCCTAACAAACCACACTCTTCTAACGAGTATACTAAATTATTATACAGTATAATTAATGTATAACAATAAAATAATTGTTATTTTAATCACTAGACTATTTTGATTATCTGCAATTTATCCGTGTAAAAGACAGAGTTTGGATTAGTCTCGATTCTTAAAATATTATAATAAAACACATTCAACACATCATCACATTAATAAAACACATTCATAAAACACAAACACCTCACACATTCATTTCTGTGGGGGAAATGAATGCCCCATACATTCATTTCTGTATTATCTAAAGCTTAAAATTAAGAAAATTTTTATTTTTATTTTATTTTCTGTTTTGTACTCTGAAAATATTCTTTTGAAATTGAAATTTTTATTAAGTTATTATTATGAGATTATAATCATTAGGTTAATTTTTTAATTCACCGAATATTTTTACAGATATTCTAGTTTTAGCAAATATGTAATAATATTAGGCATTTAATTTCACCAATATTTCCTCTTTCGATGCATATTTTGAGATTTCATTATATGCGCAAGACGTATTATTTTTTTTCTCGTATTATAATACATATTTTTATTAAACTTATCATTTTAGTATTTATTTATGAATTTACAAGTATATATACATCTATATATAATAATAAATATGAGCTTTATATTTAATTGTGGTTTTTATTTTTAACTTATTACATAAATTTAGAAATATTTGAAGAATTTTGATTTTTTACTTTTTCGACGTGTTCAAATGTATCCTACCCCCTTAATTAAAGAAATTTGTGTAATATAATAATGAAAAATTGTAAAAAAAAAAATCTATACAACGTAAGGTAGATTTACTGTACTTGTATGTACTTGAAAAATACGAGTTGTCATGTCATAAAAGTTTCGAGAGATATAAATGTTATGAAAAATCAGTTATTCTTATTCCGCATAATGAACGCTTTTTGTTTAAAGCTTATACTATTTTTTTTTAAAGATGAATTAAACTCAGTACTGACAATAAATGCTGTTTATATTTAAACTTCATTTGGGATTTGATTAAACTAAATTTAACAATGTAATAATCTTTTATTTTTACATTATAATTATAACAAATCCCTTGCTCAAAGTACGATAGGGGGTCGCAAATTTGTAACACTGCCTTGGTCTGTTCCTCGCTTTCCCAGGTAGGTTTCCAATTAACTTTTAAAGACATGGAAGGCGTACTGAGATTTCCACTAAATGAAAACAAGGTACCATTCCCATAGAATTTCTGTGATTAATTCTTTTCACAATTTGACATTTAATTGTCTTTATATTACTACTGGGATTGCATTAGACAAATATACAATTAAAATTGTTTTCTGGGCCTTAAAAGACGGTGATAAAATACAAATAGTTCGTGTCTTTAAGGGTTAAAAAATGGGCAATTTTTTCAGAAATCATTATCAATATTGCTCAAATTTTTCTGCTATGACAGGTACCTCCAGCTGTCCTCAACACCGCTGCCGTAAATCGAAATTTTTGTGTAACGGAAAAATGCGTTTTTTCAAGAAAATGTAACTTTGGGTAATCGCTGTAGTTTTCCAGGAAAGTTTATATTAACGTTTATTATCTCTAATTTTTACAAAGTTTTATTTCCGTTGGATTCGGACGTAGATGGCGGAGAACATATTTTTGCACTATATTTTAATGTGTATCCCTAAAAATGTAATACCTAAAATTAAAATAAATGTACTGTTGAGTTCAACATTTCAAAACCCTCCAGACAATATGCAAAGAAAAAAAATATTTTTTTTCAAGTAATGTAAGTCCCTCTACATTTTTTAAAAATATACTTGCGAATGTTTAATTATTTGTAAAAACCTTTATTACTTCCCCCAATTTGAACGTTTCACATTTCATCGTTTACAAGTAAAGCGGAAGAGACAGACAAACAGAGCCGTGACCTTATAGTGGTTTCGTTTTCACTTTTTAAGTACGAAACACTTAAAAGGTTCTAATCACGCAAAATATTTATCTTTTAATGTTAAAAAAATATTTTAGAAACCATAGAATTTCGTCAGTATTCTCTTTTATATGAAATTATAAAAATAAAATAATTTGAATCTTAAATAAAACTATGGCGCTGAAGTTGGGCGATTGTAACACTATATTTTGATACTATTCATCATAAAGAAAACGAACGGTCAGAAATTCTGTCCTGGAATTAGACTAAAGATACTAATAAAATTTTGTGATGTATATTAAACTTCTCGTGCTACACTGTTCCAACAGTGTGTTAACCCCTTGAGGGGCACTGTTTGCAATCAGCAAACTGTAAATTTTAATGCCCAAATATGCAAATGAAACCAGTAAGTTTTTATCACAAAATCAATCTTATAATATAGGTGAAAAGCAGCTTTTGAAAATTATCATATGAATTTGTTCAACAATTGCGGTGTGAATTAATTATTTTAACACTTTTGGAGAAGAAATACCTTGCCCCTGAAAGGGTTAAAATATTTTTTTTTAACCTTTCTAATTGCTAACTATTGTATTCTACTTTTTTACTCACAAATGGAAAAAAAGTAAACTTAGTACTGAGTTCAATTGGGAATTTACTATGAATAAAGGCACATTGGTACTGAAATATGTTTTTATTTTTATTCTTATTTCTTCAATTCTAATGCGTATTCTAAAAAGAAATATACTATAAATAACTAAAATGAAAGGGTTCACCACAAATACAGTCCAAATAAAGGAAAAACAGGAAATGCTAGAATCTCCTTCAGTGAAATCCCATGATGCGAAAAACATAAAGCTTTAGAAGTGAATCACGTAACAGTGCAAAAAATATATAAATTAAAAAAATAATAAAAAGCATAAGAATAATTGTAGTACTCATTTTATCCATTAGTGTTCTTATATATATTTATTTTTTCTTTTATTAGATACAGAATGTATTTTTTCTTTTTTAAAACAAATGTAAGTTCATTTCTAATATTTTAATTGCCGAAACGTACCGTTCTTTTCTTTTATTCTTAAAAATCAAGTAAAACACAAGGCGCAATTTTTATTAAAACAGCTTGAGTTTGGAAAAACAAAGAACTTCAGCTTACTAAAAAATTATAATTAAAACTCGCACATTTGAAACGCAACAAATAATGCAGTTGTATGCCAAAGATGTAATTTCTGTGCTGAAATGTATTTCAAGTTATTTAATAATCCAATATTGTATTTATATGTATATTTTTTAATAATTATGGACTATATATTATGGATATAGTGTTTTCATTAAATAATATTAAATGCTACTAATTATATTAAAGGCTAATAATTGATGATCGTAAATGTCACTTGCACTTGTTAAACATGTTATATATGTTTTCACATCATAAAGTGACTTTTTGTTCAACGTTTTACTTCTATTCTCATGAATGTTTTGCCAGTGTATTTCTTCTTTCTTTATTTAAAATTACAGAAAAATTTGAATTTTTTATTTTTTTTATTTCACTATTATATCAAATGTTTACATACATATTATAGTTATATCCGTATGCTTTTTTAATTAAATGAAGAGAATTTGTTGTTAGAATTTGTTGTCCGTATAGTTTTCTGGTAAATTTTAAATTTATTGTATCCCTTAATAAACTCGACTGTTACATTTTATTTACAATTAAAATGTTTTTATGGTGCAATTTATAATAATCCTGCGTTTAAAGTTACTTAGTGATTTCTCTGATTTAAATCCATTATTTTTTTTATTTCAAAATTTTTAAATGGCTATATTTATCTACGAGTATAATTTTGCAAATAATTTGGCCACATAGTTTCTATCGGAATATTAGTGTAATTTACAAATTGGAGGCTGTGTTTTTTTATTATTATACTTATTACTACCTTTCTCTCTAAGTAAAATAATAATAAAAAAATACCACATCATCTTATTTTTTAAAAGAGTTTGGAAAAACACCATCAATAAATTATCGCCAGAGGCTATCTGGCTAAGAACGCTATAGGAAAAAAATATTGTACATTAATGGAACTTTTTTACTAAATTATAAAATTCATTATTACTTTAACAGAAATTAAATTCTTGGGGTTTTATTAAAATAAGACTTTTATCTAGTTTTAAAACAATTATCATTTTGTATAACAATTTCGAGATTTTATGCAAACAATTTTAACCATTTACAATCGTATGTGCAATGTGAATAGATATAATCTTTCTTTCAAAATTTGTCTTTGGCAAAGGTATTGAAGAAAACAATTTGCTTTATTTAATGAGAGAATTTTTAAAATTTTGCATTTTAAGAATTTTTTTTAACTAGTGTCAACTGAATAGCATTTGTATAGAAAAAGTCCGAGTTGAAATTGATAGGATGATATGGATTGAACGAGAAATTAACCAGGTTTCTGCGTATAAGTAATTCCTGTTAGAAACGCATAAATTTCTTCTGATAAAAATTTAAAACACGTATTTTTTTTCTTTAATTGGGAAATAAATTTCGTTTTCATATTTTTCTACCTATTATTTTGTTTTTGGTATTCACAAAAAATTGGTATTCACAAATTATCGACATTTCAAGATCCTTTTCTGCATATGCGTAATTTGGTACATTACCTTCATCATCCATTGAGAAAAATGCAATTTATCTTACCTCTCGAAATATATCAACATGAAACAGAAACTGCAAAAATATAAAAATGTTATTTCCACATAGTTTCTTTTAGAATATTAATGTATTATCCATATAGGCGACTGTGATTTTTATTATTTGAAATTTTATTAGCATTCCCCCTGCAAAAACTTGAATTTTAAAAATATACCTCGAAAAAAAGTTTTTCTAGATGAGTGTTGAAAATATCAACAATGAATTATCACCAGTGGCTGTCTGGCTAAGAAAGCTATAGAAAAAATAATAGTAGTATACTAATGTAAAGTCTTTATTAACCCTTCAGTAGTCGCGTGGCGGTCTTTTTGCAGCCCGTATAACTTATCTTCTCCTAACTTGTACCACATTATAAATACAACGGAGATCTACCATGTAGCTGATTTTGAAGGTTTCTCGACCACCTTAGTGAAGTAACAGAACACCTCTGTTTTTATTTCAGGTACAAACAAAGAAACAAAGAAGCAACAACAGAACATAGAAATTGGCGAAAAAGTCTACGTAACAATCACTAATGTCAGTTCATTTTTACTTTTTCCAATTACTCCAGATCTCATTAATAAAATGCATAATTTAAGGAAACTGCGAATTTATATCTTTATTAAAATGTTATTTTCGTATATTAGGTGAAATATATTTGTTATTTTACATATTTGGTATGCGGGGGGGCCAGCGGCGAAAAGACTGAGCGCGACTAATGACGTTGTGAAAAAAGTCGCGACTACTCGCGGGTTAAATATTCAATTCGTGAATTTTTACGGGGAAACTAAACGTAGAACCAACCTGAAAAGAAAGAATTGCGCTCTAAAATGCTCTACAATTTAAGCTATGAGGACGATTACCAGCGTATCATTTTTAATTGATTGTTGGTGAGACTATATTGTAGTCTAGCACAAGATGAAACAGTCATCATGGGCACACAGTTTTGAGGCGTAACATGAGACACAGACGAACCCAGCATTGGTGAACATATATCTAAATTAAATTATTTGATTCATAATTATTTTATATTTTGATGCATAATTTATAATTATTTAATAAAGAAAATAAAATTTGCCTTTTTAAAAATTGGAGCATTTTCTAAATTTTGTACTTCAAGGAAACTTCATTTAAATAAAAAGAATATTGTCCAGTTAAACTGATGGCATTGAGCTCACAGGCTACGCATACTAATTGTACATTACAGCCTTATATTTTCAAGGGTTAATTCCGTTCGAAAAAAAATTAAGAAGGGGAAACAGTTCTCCCCATTCCTCTTTTTTATACTTAATCGTTGAACCTCTTAAATTATCAAAGGCATGATTTATCATATAAAAAATCTATATCCAAAATTCAGAGCAAATCAGATAATTCTTAATAAAAACCCATTTAGCATTTATATAATTTAAAAGGAGTTATCCCCTCTTTTATACTTAACCATTAAACTTCCAAAACTATTCAGATATTTGAACGAAATCTGACAATTCTGCTTGAAAAACCCATTTATATAAATTAAGGGGGGGGGGACATTAGAGCCCCCGTTTCCCCTGTTTATTCAATGAACACCTAATAACAGTCACGGAATCGGCTCAACAGAATGATCCTATATCTAACTTTTGAACGAAAATTTAATTCTTCATGAAAAACCCATTTATATCAACTAAGGGAAGGGGCATGGGCCCCCCGTTCCCCCTCTTATTCATATCGAATGAACTCCAAAAACTAATCAGAGAAGCACCTTGTCAGGATATACCTATACACAAAATTTCAAGTGAATCGGATATTTTTATCATGAGTTATCGCGTTACGCACGTACGAACGAACATACATACAGAACGGGCGGGCACATAAGCTTTCAGGCTATGACAGCCTGTGAGCTAAAAACTAGTGTCAATTGAATATATTTTATATAAGAGTCGAAAGGGATAATGCAAGAATAATTAATTAGGTTTCCACGCATAAATAATTCCTGGTAGAAATACTTAAATTCTTCTGTAAGTACATTTAAAACACTTATTTTTTATCTTTTGTAAAGAAATAAAACTTTTTCTCATTCCTTTTTATCTGTTACTTTGTATATGGTATACACAAACAAATATTATCGTCATTTAAAGATCCCCTTTCGCATATGCGTAATTCGATCCATTACCTTCTCGAGCCCTTGAGAATAGTCTAGTTTATTTTGTCTCTCGTAAACTAGCTACATGGAAAAAATACAGAAGTATAAAAATGTTATTTCCGCATAGTTTCTTTCGGAATATTAATGTATGTTCCGTGTCTGATTTCAATGTAAGTTAAAACCTTAAGCAACAAAATACAGATGAATTTCTACTAAAGATTTAAAATTCTTTTAGTATGCTAAATAATCAAGCTAATGTAGAGTTCACAAAATGAACTTTTGTATTAAATTTGGCAATTTTAAATGATTTTATGTTTTACAAAAAAATTAATGTCTTCAATTTGGTACACAGGTTAATTCAAAATGAATATAGCGATTACAAACGGCTATAACTATTTAATCGGAGATAATATATCGATACGGATTACACAGAATTTAAATAAAAGTTGAACATTCTGTTTACCCACTTTGTAAATGTTCTTTCTGTGACTCTTTCGGAGTCACACGAACAATATATGTATAACTGTTTTGATACCATCTGCATGTGTTTTTGGCATTACACAGCATTCTGAGTATTACAATTTTACAATCGTGATTTCTGTCCTCACATTGTACACTGTAAAAAAAAATCATTTTACGGAAATACTATTAGGAATCTGAACTCAAGTACAATTTACTGTTTTTAAACAGAAAAATTTCCGTAAATTCCAAAAAATGTTACGTATTTTCCTGGAATTTTTCCGTTAAAAACAGTAAATTTTACTGGCGTGCAGATTACTATTAGTATTTCCGTAAAATCGTCTCAAGCTCCTCCAAATGTTGACTATGTGCATAAGGTATCGAATATTTGTAGATTAAGGATATTTTGATGTAATCCATGTGACCAAGGAGAATCACATAAAAAAAATTATAAAATATGAAAAAAAAGATCTTTAATTTCCTTATAATTTCTGTGTATGATTATATATTATAAATTAAAACGCCATTTGATTGAGTAGTTCCCGCGTCATTGTATGCGGACAAACGAGCAGACAGACGGACGGACCACTCTATAGATGCGTATTTATACAATAACAACGCACCTAAAAATGCAAAAATTGCAATTTGAAAAGTAGCAAAAGAAATTACATTAGAAAACTTTTTTCATATTTTGATTTTTTTTTAATTTTTAATATTGTAATTTTTTTTTTTTTTAAGTTTTGGAACATTTTTAGGATACCTCTCAGAAAGCAGAAAAGTAAAATGTTGTAACTAAAAGTTGAAACTAATGAATAGAATGGATTGAAAATGTACAAACCCATCGTTTAATTGGCTGTGATCTGCTTTATACTCAAATTAATGTTGGTCATAACTAATGATTTTCTGCATAAATTTGTCAATATATATTATTACGAAAAATATATTTTGGATATATGGAAGCACGTTTAGAATATATTTAAATTTATATATTCTACCTTTAAAATTAAATAATTGGTTTTGGGAAATTGAAAAATGAACGCATATGTATCGTGGAGCATGGTTTTTGTTCTTGCTAATAAAACCCAATCTTCAAATTACTTATTCGTAAGGAGCAACAAACTCTTCCTACATTTTAATGTCTCTTAATAACGTATTTTATATGTATTTAAACCTCGAATTTACCAAATTTTTATATATGTAAATACTTGTATTTAACAAGAGATATTATCATTAATATTTCGTCAATGTATTACAAAATGTATATGATATTTATGTTTATGGCTCCAGATAAAATTTTTGCTATAGTAATTTTTCCTTAAGAAATCTCACTAGCATCAAAAACTGAGACACATTAAGATAATAAGTTTTTTTTCCTCATGCATAAAAATGTTTATTATTTTTATTATAGGGAAATAAATGCAATACATAATGTTATGGCTTCATTTCATTTCTTATTTTGTAAAAACAATCATTTAACTAGTGGAAACTTTTTTAAACAACAGCAAACAATCAAAACATTTTCAAACCTATTTGGATTACAAATCAAAATAATATCATCTATATGAAGTTAAAAAAGTTCTAAAGGGTGTGATATATTTTTGATTAATATTTTCCATGAATAAATTTTACAAAGTTTATATTAAATATATATATCGAAAATTTTATAGAAATTACATTAATCTTTTTAAAACGTCATTTAGGCTTTGCAATAATTCAGAAACGTTTACTACATGTACATCATTGTATAACATCAAATAACATCTGTATATTTTTAATGACTTAAGAAGATTTTATACAATCCATAGATTGAATATAAATTAGCATTCTTCTTCGAAGCATGAATCTTCGGTTAATCCAAATCGATTTTTTTTTACATGATGAATTTCGGGGAAAAGTGTAGAAGTTAAAAATAAATAAAAAAACGACAGAAAAACAGTTTATTTTTTCTTAAACAATTTGAATAGAATACATAAGTACTCAAGAATTTGGAAGTAGAACATATGAGCACGAATATGAAATGGAAACATGCACTGGGCCAACTTGTAGAAGCCGTTTTAAAAAATGTATTGAATATCAGTTTGATTAAATATCAAATTAAAATATTTTTCTAAAATGCAAAAAGAATGTAATTCAGATGATAAAAAGGTATTTTTACTTACAACAATTTTTTTGCAAGTTATCAACATAAATGTTTTTTTCGCCCTTTTTAATTAAAAAACTGAGCTAATAGACGATTTCAGTCGTGACGTCAAATAGGACGTTTTACTTTGATACTGACTCCAAACAAACCGTTGTTATGGTGTGTTTTTTAACTTTATTTTCTTTTATAGCTATATATTGCAGCTATATCTAACATACATATGTTAGTACTTTATAAGCAGTGTTAGCATTTTCCACGATCTATATTTACTAAATGAAATAGTAAACATAGCAATCTTTTGTTTCCAAACAAAAAGTCATGGCCATCGTCACATTGAAAGAATCTTTGAGATTCACGATTTTGAACCGTACGTAATGGATTGTTTCGCAATTCCTCATTCTAAAGTATCATTCGATTATTATAAAAATTTCGGAGTTGTTAAACAAGTAGGACCACTTTTTACCGAAATTTGTGCCAAATTATCCAACGTGCGCATATTAAGATACCGGATTAGAAAATGTTTACCGTACTACTGGGTATTTATAACATAATTTTTAGCATACATTTTGTTTGTTCCATATTTACCAGAATTATTTCATATGATTCGAATATTTTCTAATCAGAACAGGCACGGTCTCAATTAGTCAAATTAGAGGAGATCTACTGTATTCGATTATAAATATTATACATCAAAACTTTCTCTGCCAATAATACTCGTGTCATAACGATTGTAAGAACTATTTAAATAATCATTTTTTACATTCTTCTTAAAATACATTACTTTTAAAAATTGATAATTTAAGTTTTTTTATCGCTAAATACATTAAAAAATTACTGTCATTTTGTAAGAAAATCTCTGGCATTATATGATTTTCAAGTATGAAAAAAAGTCAAAAGATTAACTCATTTTTCTTTAACCCTTTCGGGTCTGGTGTACTGCTAATAGAACATCATTCTTTCAACTAACATATTTTTCCAGTATTTAGTAACTGTTTTCAAAGAACCTTTTATTCAATTTTAAACACTTCTGTTGAAATTGTGCATTTAATTTTTTCACTTAAAGATAGTAGTCCCCTACAAGTCCAGAAACTCTCATGCAAGGTGAATGAAACTTTGAATGCATGTCGATCATGTAGTTCTTTTAAATTTGCTCCATTTATTGATGTCATTAAAATTTAGAATTATTATTTGAAATTATTTTTGTAAAATAATTATTGAAGCTAATGTTTGATGCAATTTTTGTAATCACAAAACCAATCAAAAGTTGTGATTTATCAATCTTTGAATATGTGTACTATTAGTAGTAGAGTTGTTTTTAAAGGAATTATATCACTACAAAACACATTGTATTTATTAATTTTTAGAAATGAAATTTGCAGTAATTTAGGTTGATTTTTTTTGTTTTATAGTAATATTTTTAATTCTCTTTGTCACACAATATTGTTATGCAATATTATAAGCCTATAATTTTTTTTAAAAAAAGAAAAAAGAAATCTTGATTTATTAGATTTCACTTTTTGTGATACTGAAGTGTTGGATTTCAGAAACTGAACTACGAATCCTTGAAAGAGATCGTCCAGAGTAATTCACTACCCATTTACCATTCCATCAAACAAAAATTTGAAATGATCGCTTTGCCTAATTAAGGATGTAAGATATAATACCACACGTCATATGACAGAGAGAAACAAGGTACAACAAAGATGCAAATTAGGGGGATGTAACTGTAGAACATCTTTTTGTGAAAAAATGCAATGTCTACTTATACTTCCACAGTGGCAGGAATTGCTTCAAAACTTTTCATACCAAATAAAAGAAGTCAGCAAAATATACCAACATATAACAATTTTATTTATTTATTTATTTTGTTTTTTGCAATTTTTACACGGTTTTCTCGTATAGACATGTAAATTGAGTGTCAACTTTTGCGAATTATATAATGCTAATTGCATATTTTTAAATATATCTTTTACATTTTTTATATATCCTTCAAAATTTCATTTTGAAATTGTACTATATTTATCTTTTTGAGCGAATTGTGCTAATAATAGAATACCCGTAAATGACAACTTATTCCTCGAAAGACCACTGTACTATTAATAGTACATAATGTAATTCCCTAAATAACTATATATTTTTTAATAAAACTTTATTTTTGCCTTTCAGAGCAATACTTTTTTTATGTTTAAATCAAAAAAGAAATTTTTGATCGTAAAAAAAAAAAAAAAAAAAAAAAAAAAAAAAAATCAGAACCGAAAGGTTAAATAATATAGACAATAAATCCACTTATACTAGATTAATTTATGCCACGATTTTTCAATCGGTAAATTAATTATAAGAGACATAAATTTTCCAATTATATGATCGTTGTGATTATTTCGGTGAAATAGTCCGCCAGTGTTCCTGTCCGGGATGGCTCAGTTGGAAGAGCATTGGCGGCTTCAGCCAATACATCCCTGGTTCGAATCCTGGCCCGGACTTTTTTCACCCACTTGGAAAATTTACGTCTCTTAAAATCCACTTATATTTCCGCATAATGATCCAAAACTAAATTAACATTTGAACAATAAATAAATAAATAAATAATATGAATAAAACACAAAATTAAAAAAAAAGTAGCTACAAGATGGTGGCACATTTTTTAGAAAATTTTTAGTATACTTAAAGATTTATTATACCAAATGTTTTGTGATTTAAATGTTCAGTTTGAAAATCCCTTTTCTGAGCTACATTCTTACACGGTAAGCTCTTTGCATTTGTAAATTTTACTAGTGCATTTAACTAATGCATTTTGTAATTTTTCAGAGACATTTTGCTCCAATTTTTCATCAACAGATTTCCAAAGTCCATGGAGATTTCTAGATTGGCGTTTGGCCATAGCCACAAGACAGGATCAAATAATTTAATTCAATTCTGTGCATAAATTTATGCACTTTTTGATGATATAATGAAGAAAAAGGCAGAAAATAGTTGTTAAAGCGACCATTTCAGATGGAATATTTTAAGATTCAAGGAGAAACTGGTGGCCATAGTAAAAAATATACACACAAAATTTCTTTATTTCAATGCAAATCCTTATACAATTTTTGATTATACAATAAAGGAAATGACAAAGATATCGCTATTTTCTTGCCCCATTCCGGCAGAATATTTCCAAATTGAAGGAGAAAATGTTAGCAAAAAATGCACAATAAATTCCGTTTAATCCTATTGATAATTTCATGCTCTTTTTGCAGGTACAGTGAAAATAGCACAAAAACACTATTACCGTGCCCGAATCGGTTATTTATTTTAATAACCGATTCGGCAGAGAAACTTGTCATGCAGAGAGACTTGTCGTCCGAAACCAAAATCATACACAAAAAATTGGTTCAATTGTATGCATAATTTCATACACTTTTCGTTTGTAAAATTATGAAAATTACACAGATATCGTAATTATAGCGTCCCTTTTTCGGTGGATGTTTTTCAATTTCAAGAAGAACTTCCTAATACATACACAGATAAATACATACTATATATAAAACACTAGTTTTTACTTTTTCGATTTTGGTGTCAGATTAAAAAAAATACTTTAACTTTCACAACCGGTTTGAACCGGTTATCACGCCAGAATATTAAATTTTGAGCGAGATATTTGAAAAGAACGCCCCCATAGTCATTATCATACGGTTTTTTTTCAGTGACTAATGCGGGGTCTTAAGAGGACGCGTGGCCATGGACGCCACGCCCACTCACATTAATTTTACGCTTACATTTCATACTCGTTTCTTATATTTTTTTCTAAGTGTTTACATATACTTTGAATCGTGTGCTTCATAAAACGTTGTTATAACTTCATGCAAGTTTGAAGTGTCTAAATTGATCAACTCTCCGAAAAATTTCATTTTTCATATGAAAATTTATTAGCTCCTACAATATTTGAGCGATTTGAATAGCACACAAGTAATATGTACTAAAATAAATAGAGATTACTAAATGCTACACTTATAAAAATAACATTATTTAAAATACTTTTAATTATTAGTTTTTATCAACGTTTCATTCGCTTCTAAGCATTTCCATGCGAATTTGTTAGTCTGTTACACAACCGAAAATCGCTATGCTTGTTGGCCACCGTTATTTTCGAAAAGTTTGCTTCGCCTTATTCAATTGATGATATATCTTCGATAAACTAAGTCACATTTTCTCGCTTTAAAATACTGGTAGCCAAAAATCGCAGTATGTAACAGACAAACAAGTTCGCATGGAGATGCCCTTCTGTGAACGTCCAAAAGTATTCATTGCAATGTTATATAACGAATAACATTTATAACCTTTTATTTTATAATTGCGAAAGCAAAAATGGACTAAAACAAAGTTTAACCCTTTTAGTGCCAAGGAGCGCCGTCGCGCTGCTCTCGCTAGTTGTGAAAAATACCAGCGTCGCGATAGCGCTCCTTTTGACAGTTCACTTTTGGTGCGCGCAGTGTTTGTAAAGTACTATTTAAATTTATTCAATTTATTGTCGCTTAGTAACAGAAATACCAAAATTTAAGAAGTTTTCTAATTGCAAACAATAAACTGTGAATGAAAGTCATTATCATTTTATTTCTGCTGTTTTTTCTAAGCTGTGAGTAGTAAGGAAAGGAGAGTTTAAGCTCATGCGGAGGGACAGAGGGACCGTCCCTCCGCATCCCTCCGCGTCCCGCCTGCGGTGCCTCCGGCTGTCCCTGCTCCCGTCCCTGCTCAGTCGCTGGGATGAAGGGACCGTCCCTGCTCCCACCGTGCCACCGCCACCATCCCTCCTGCCACCTCCTGCCCCCACTATGCATCCCCCTCCACGAACACCCCCTGGTGGAAAAAAGGAATATTCTATTATAACAGAGAGGTGATCAACCCCATCTCCACTGAATAAGAACAATACAGTCAATATAATTTTTAAAATTATATACTCAAATGATTATTTCAATAATTATATTTAAATACTTTTTATCATAATTTCTATGTATACATTTTTATTTCAATTAAATTTAAATACTTTTTATTATAATTTCTAAGTATACATTCCAATTGTTTAAATTTTACACATGAAAAGTAAATATTTTTTCTTTCTTTCTTTCATTAAAAATATTATTAATTAGCTAACATCATTTCTAAAACTGATTTTAGATATTTAAAATAGAATTTTTTAAATTTTGCATATGAAAAGCAAATATTTTTTTCTTTCTTTCATTAAAAATATTTTTAATTAGCTAACATCATTTCTAAAGTTGATTTTAGAAAAAATAGAATTGTTTCAATTTTACACACGAAAAGTTCATCTCATAGATAAAAATATTATATATTTAATCTGTGTATTTTTTCTCAAACGAATGTTGCTCAATCACATCTTCGCAAAAAAGAAAAAAAATCTCCCCCACTGCCAAGAGGCGAAGGATGTTCTTTCCCCCACCACCATATGTTCTGAAATCACCTGTCCTCCGTGGAGTGATGAAAAAGAGGTCATTCACTTATTACGTCACTCCAGTTCATATATCCGGGTATGTGGTGAATTTTGGTTTGTGTTAGGGAAGGGAATCAAAACATATCTAGAGTTTATTCTGCTTTCGTCTCGGTAGCATAAAGACCTGCTTCTTTTTTCTGTTGAGTGAAGAGTTCTACGCTTATATTACGCAAAATGTCATCTCAATTGCACACCCAATCAGAGGTAAACTTTATTTTATATTTTTTCTACGTTTTCTTAAAAAGCTCTGTAACCATTTTTTTAAATGAAATTGAAAATAATTAGATATCTTAATTTATTTTTATTTATTTTTTTAGGATAACATTTTTTTCGATTTTGGAATATCCCCTTCCGAATTACACGAAATTTGCAATAAAATTGAACAGGAGGATTCTTCATCGTCTACGCCATCTAAAAGAGTGAATGTAGAGGACTCTTCGGTAAGAGTTTTTCTTTAATATCTATATAGAAAACTAATTTGAAATTTTCTTTTAGTTACAATTTGTTGAAATAATTTTTTTTTGTTCTTTTTTTATCTCTTTTCAGGATTCTACCACACCACTTTCTAAGAAGAGGAAATTAGGAGATTCGGAAGGTGTTGCAGGACCCAGTGGATCAAATCTCATCAAAAATGAATATAAACATTTAGTAAGTTTTTTTTTTTAATAGAAAAAGGAATTTGAAAAAATTTCTTTTTAATTTGTAAAAATAGTGTTTTTTATGTTTTTTTCTTTTATCTATTTTTAGAGTTGCCCACTTTGTGTATGTCGTTTTGTACACAAACGTCATCTTTTAAGACACATCAGGTGGCACGACAACGAGGCATCTGATGAGGATATGCCTCAACACCCTGAAGTTAGTAAAGAAGATAGAACTATCCAGAGTCGCAGTGAAGTGGTGCAAGCTTCATCTCATGTAAGTATTTTTTTCAAAACCTATCTCTCTGTTAAGTAGGAAAATTTTAGAGCTTCTCAAATTAGATTTTAAGTATTAGGAACAAGTACAAAAATTCTAAATTGTTAGTTAAAAAATTACAAAAAAAAAAAAATCAATACTCAAAAACAATTTTATTTTTAAATTAAAGAACAAAAAAAAAAAGAAAATCTAAAAATCAATTTAAAAATATATTAACTATTTAAATATTCAAAAATACTTTTATTCCTTCCAGAAATGTTTGAATGAATCACCTGATGAGGAACATCCTGATGATCTAGAAGGTAGTGGAGACCATGGAAATATCCAAAGATGCAGTGAAGTGGTGCAAGCTTCATCTCATGTAAGTATTTTTTTTTTTTTCAAAACCTATCTCTCTGTTAAGTAGGAAATTTTTAGGGACACTCAAATTAGATTTTAAGTATTAGGAACAAGTACAAAAATTCTAAATTGTTAGTTAAAAATTACACTAAAAATGACTTTAAAAAAAATCACATTAAAAAAAATCAATATTCAAAAACACTTTTATTTCTAAATTAAAGAAAAAAATCTAAAAATCAATTTAAAAATATATTATCTATTTAAATATTCAGAAACACTTTTATTCCTTTCAGGAATGTTCCATATGCGATCAATTTAAAAAAAATAATGATGTTAAAATTACTCATTACTCAAAAGCACTTTTATTTCTTGCAGAACTGTTCTATATGCAATCAATTTAAAAAATAATGATGTTAAAATACTCAATACTCAAAAACACTTTTATTCTTTCCAGGAATGTTCCATCTGCAACAAAACCTTTAACCATCGAGGTCATTTAAACCGTCACATGAAGACTCACAAAAGTGAAAATTTTTTTAAATGCGAACAATGCGAAAAATCGTTCACTAGAAAAGATAATTTTAACCGCCACATGAAGATTCATAACAATGAAAAATCGTTTTCTTGCGAAGAGTGTCAAATATCTTTTACGCGCAAATCTGATCTTAGAAGACATCAACAACAGCACACTAATTCACCTGCTTCTCATCAATGTGAAGTATGTTCTAAATCATTTTGGCAGAAAAGTAATCTCCTTCAACATAAACGTACGCACCACACAATGAAAAAAACAGTCCCCCCGCAGAAAGCGAAATCTGTTAAAACAAAAAAAAAGAACCACTGAAAAAGCGTTAAATACATTTGAGAAAATTAAAATCCCTGCTACAGAAGAAAACGCTTATGATATAGACATTTTTAATAGCCAGATTATAGAAGAAATCCAAAACCATATATTGAATTCTCTAAATACTTTGAAATCCCTTAAATGGCATCTTATCCACACCATCAAGTTTACTCGATTTAATGAAGATGATGAAGTTGAATCAATGTTAGGTTATTTTAGGTCTGATCCCTGTCCTGAACATATTAAAGAAACAGTCAGAAACCACATCATCGAAAATTTAGAAAAAATTAAGACTCATTTTGAAGAATTTGTTCAACTCGGGTCGGGCTGGGTGCTAGAAAAAATCATACATACAGACCTATACATAGCTCATTACAAGCCGCTAGTTGGAAGCAGTTATATTGAAACCCCTAAAAAACTTGTTCCAAAACATGCTCTTATTAATATTCAAAATTTTAGCGATAATAAATGTCTTATTTGGTGCCTACTAGCTCATAAAAAGAAAATAGACAAAAATGCAGAACGTGTTTCCAACTACACACCTTTCGAACATGAAATAATCATTGATGATATTCCTTGCCCTGTCCCCTACCATAAAATTAAAGATGTTGAAGAAAAAAACAATTTAAGAATTAATGTATATTCATATGACGAGGAAGAAGATGAATTCGGAATGCTTCACATCTCAAATCGAACCCATCAAGAAGCGATTAATTTATTATTAATTGGGGATGAAGATAAGAACACCCACTACATATACATAAAAAATATATCAAGACTCTTTTCCCATCTCACAAATCATAACGGAGAAGTCTATTTTTGTTATCGTTGTCTCCACCGCTTTAGCACTCAAACACTTCTAGACAATCACCTTCCATATTGCTCAGAACACGCTCCTCAACACATCAAGATGCCGGATCCAGAGAAAAATATTTTAAAATTTAATGGATATCATTTCCAACACTTAACACCTTATATCATCATAGCCGAATTTGAAAGTCTTGTCGTCCCAATTCACACTACAGAGCCTAATCCTAGTACTTCCTATACTATCCCCACACAAAAACATATCTCTTGCGGTTATGCCTACATAATAATTGATCAAGATGGGAAAACATATAAGAAGATGAAAACGTATCGAGGAGAAGATGCCGTATCAGATTTTTTGAAGAATATTTTTCAAGAAAGAGATGAGTTAGCCGAAACATTAAACACCATCAAACCTCTGAAACCATCCAGAGAACAAGAAAAAGCCTTTAGAGAAGCGACCGTGTGCTGCATCTGCGATCAGCCCTTAGGCAACAAGCGATGTCGAGAACATGATCATATAACAGGTGCATACCGTGGTGCTGCCCATATGAACTGTAATCTGCAATATAAACAACCTAAAGTTATCCCAGTTATTTTTCACAATCTAAAACATTACGACGGTCACCATCTGATGACGGAATTAGGAAAATTTAAAAGTTACAATATAGATGTCATCGCAAATACAATGGAAAAATACATATCATTTACTATCAAAAAACAAGACTGTCCCATAAAACTTAGATTTCTCGACTCATTCCAATTTTTACCTACATCTCTTGAAAAATTAACAGCTAATCTGCAACCAACAGACTTTCACCTCCTTAAAGCTAATTTCCCTAAAGATACAGACCTCTCACTCCTTACTCGAAAAGGGATATACCCATATAGCTATTTTACAGACTTCCAAAAATTTGATGAAACACAACTCCCACCACCTTCATCATTCCATAACGATTTAACAGATGAACCCATTTCCATAGAAGATTATGAACATGCTCAAAATGTTTGGGAAACTTTTAATATTCAAAATCTCGGTGAATATCACGATTTATATGTTAAATGTGATGTCCTTCTTCTAGCTGACATCTTCCAAAACTTCAGAAAACTTTGCCTACAATATTACAAAATTGATCCTACACACATGTTCACATCTCCAGGACTCGCATGGCAAGCTTGTCTTAGAATGACTCAGATACAATTGGAACTTCTCACAGACATTGACATGCTCTTGTTTTTTGAGAAGGGTGTAAGAGGTGGGGTGAGTGCTATCACCAAACGATATGCAAAAGCGAACAATCCCAACGTCCCTAATTATAACAAAAATAATAAAACAAGCCATATCATGTACTGGGACGCTAACAACTTATATGGCTGGGCTATGTCCGAATACTTACCTGTTGGGGAGTTTCAATGGATTCAACCATCTGAAACAGATATAAACAGCATCCTTTCCCATCCAGATAATGCAGATTACGGCTATGTCCTGAAGGTGGACTTGCGTTACCCCCCTGAACTTCATCTACTCCACAACGAATACCCACTTGCTCCGGAAAACATTCACATCACTGAAGACATGTTATCTCCTTACACAAAATCTTTATTAAACAACAGACCCTACAAAGGAAGTTCGAAGCTCTCACCGAATTTAAAAGACAAAGAACACTACATCGTCCACTACAGAAACTTGAAACTCTATCTCCAACTTGGTCTCGAACTCATTAACATTCACAGAATAATTAAATTTAGGCAAGCACCTTGGCTAAAGCCCTACATAGAATTCAACACTGATAAGAGGAAACAAGCTACCAGTTCTTTCGAGAAAGACTTCTTCAAATTGTTGAACAATTCAGTTTTCGGTAAAACAATGGAGAATCTCCGCTTGAGACGGAATATTGAGTTGTGTAACAACGAGAAGAGGTCAAAAAAACTTGTCGCATCTCCAGCATTTAACAACTTCAAGATTTTCAATGAGGGACTGGTAGCCGTGGAACGAGTCAAAACCACTCTGACTATGAATCGTCCAATCTATGTAGGGTTCGCTATTCTAGATCTCGCTAAATTACATATGTACAAATTTCATTACAACATAATTAAGAAACACTATCAAGATCGTGCTCAACTGCTTTTCACTGACACTGACTCACTCACCTACCACATCCAAACAGATAATATACTACAAGATATGCAAGAACATCAAGACGAATTCGACTTCTCCGATTATCCTAAGAACCACCCCCTCTACTCTGTAAAAAATAAGAAAACAATAGGTAAATTTAAGGATGAGATGAATGGAAAACCTATTTTTGAATTTGTTGGCCTTAAAGCGAAAATGTACAGCATCCTATCAGAAGATGGAGAGAAAAAAAGAGCCAAAGGAGTACCTACATCTATCGTTCGAAAGAAAATAAAACACTCACAATATTCCGAATGCATACATCATCTGAAAACACTCTGTACAATAAACAAAAGAATCCAGCAAGATCACCATCAATTGTACACTATACAGCAACAGAAGCTAGCACTCAGCCCGTTTGACGACAAACGATTTATTCTAGATGATGGTATAACAAGTCTCGCTTATGGTCATCATCAAATTTAAAACAGGAAAATTAAATTAAAAAAACAGAAAAAGAAAAAAAATGAAGAAAAGAAAATGAAGATCTGGATAAAAAAAGTGGGGCGCCACATAAGGAGATGTAGCGGGAGGCGGAGGGACCCCATAAAAAAAAAAATATTTTCTTTTTAAACATACATTTCATTTTTAAATTCAGAGTTGAAAAGAAGACTATTTCTAAATAAAAATCTAGTTTTATTAATTTAATTAAGAGTTTTTGTATTCGCATTCAGAAAATTAATTTTTCTGTCATGAAATTTTCTAGTTTGTTTACAGTTTTAAAGATTAAAATTCCGGTTACAGAACATGTTTTCAAGGTTGGCACATAAAACTGCAAGAAGCAGATGTTGTTTTTAAATAGAAAGTATTTTACGATTCATGACAACACCAGGTGTAGAAAACTTAAAATAAAAAAAAAAAAAAAAAAAAAAATTAGTTTGAATATGACGTCACAAGAAGCAGGTGTTTTCAAAAACCGTGAGAAAGAATTTTTCGGTTTGTGTCAACACCAGGTGCACAAAATATGAACTAAAATATTGGTTTGAATATGACGTCACAGAAGTTATGCGTGAGTTCGATTTGTGCGTGGCAACATAACTCTGTTATATTTTGTTGTGGAAAGTCGCATCAATTTTTCTCTTGGAAAAAATGAAACGATCTAATAATTCTTCTCAGAATGGTTGCGAGAAAAAATCGAAAAATGAATGTGAATTAGAAGATGTTTTTGATAATTTGGATGATGTGTTTCAAAGCATCGATTTTAATAAACTAATTATGGACTTGTCTGATGAACCCCCCTCTCCGGCTGTAGCTGAGTCTTCATCTGACAAACCCACTTCTTCAACTGCATTCCAGACTTCATCTACGCCAATCACCGATGCAATTCCTACATTATCTAGCGGAAATGAGAAAAGCTCTCAATCTATGGATATGAACGATGGCTATTCCAATCAGCGGATCTGTTTAAAAGAACTTGGAAATAGTATCTATTTAACCTGTGAACTGTTCAAAGGTTCTGTCATTATCCACATTCGAAAATTTCTTCGATCTTCTGAAACTCAACCACTAACTCCTACAAAAAATGGTGTTTCCATGAATTTAAAATCATGGTATCGTTTCGTTCAGAAAATATTTGACTTCAATTTAATTTATACAACATCATCTTTCATTGCAAACAACTCCATCCTCATATTATCTAAAGATGGTATCGCTGAAATCAGCAGCATTCAGAAAGGTTGTTGCATTCGGTTAGATGAATATCAACTCGACAATTTAAAACACCATCTAAGCTCCTTCAATGAAACAGTGCTTACATATCTGTATGAAAATCACTTACCAACTCTAATTGCTCATAAACTCTTTCCTTCGGAAACATATGATGTGGAATTTACATCTTTAGAATTACGGTTAATAGCAATGATAGAAGTAGAAATGCAAAAAGTTTTTAAATCAGAGTATGAATGTCTTGGATGTGTCTACAATTCACCCGCACAACTTCGCCATGCTTGTATGACTTCCAGTGACTTAGAAAAATTTTTAAGTTTAGGAGAATTATCTCTCTGTACAATCGACTTTAAAGCTTTATCAGAACTTTTTGTCAAGGAAACACGGACTGTTTCACATTATTTCCTTCAAAATGTAAATTACAAAGTGTTAGCTGGTGTTCTGTTTAAAACAGTTGATGATTTGTAAATTTTAGAAAAAATAAACTGGTGTGTCTCAAAATGGTGTAATTAATGTGTTAAAATAATTTATACTTTTTCTTTCAGGAAAAAAGAAGTTTCTTTTTCAGAAAAATCAACTCTACATTAAAATCTTTGAACAGATTTTGAATAAAAAATTTTTTCAAAGATTAACTTTCACTTTCCAAACAAAAAAAAAAATTCTAAAGTGAAAAAAATTTCAAATGAAAAAAAAAATTCAAAATGTAAAAAATTTCAAAGTGAGAAAAAAAATTTCAAAGTGAAAAAAAAAATTCGAAATGGAAAAAAAAAAAAAACTTTCAAAGTGAAAAAAAAAAAATTCAAAATGAAAAAAAAAAATTTCAAAGTGAAAAAAAAAATTTCAAAGTAAAAAAAAAAAAAAAAAATCGAAATGAAAAAAAAAAATTCAAAGTGAAAAAAATATTTCAAATGAAAAAAAAGTTTTGTTTAAAAATATTAGATGAGGAAAAAATGTTTGTTTACGTATAAGAAAGTGGGTGTTTAAGAAAGAAAGAAAGATGACACATGATAAATTTAGTGAAAAAATATATTTATTTATATAATTTCTGCCAACGTATTACAGGGGACTTAAGAGTCTTTTTAGCTTTAACAATCGATTTAACATTTTTTATAGGTGAATACACATTATCATCTATAGTTAAATATTTGTTCTTGAAGAAAAGCTTGGGAGTATTCATAGAACTCAACGCTTTAAAAATTCTTCTCTCCCAGATAAATGTTTATAAGATTTTCTCTGAGTGAGTATTAAACCAATCAAATCAGTTAGATTAGACTTAGGGATTAATTGGTTTTTATAAATAATCTCTCCTCGTTCATTCCAACTTAAAATATTTGGATACGTTTTCAAATATTGCAAGAGTTGTTCACCTTGTTTTTGAACACCTGTTGGAATCATTTTTAAAATGTTGCCTTCGGAATTTGCAGGATTTTGCATAGTTTCATCTTCAGCCGGTTTTGGAGGTTCATCCTTTTCTGTAACATCCATTTTGAATGGTGGGTTAAAATCTTCTAAATTCATTTTTCTTTTTAACAAGTCGTAGTATAATTGCAGTTTTTCAAAATCTTGTAATTTACTATTCAAAATTTTCTGCATTTCTTTATCAAACTCACTTAGTTGCTTTTGAGAAGGTGTATGTTTAGAAAAATCACTCTCAGGGACTAAAACAAACTTTTTGCTAAACTCCATTTATAAGCGCTGACAAAGCTATAACAGCAGCTGGTATCAAAATATTTAAAAAACCTCCTTTTTGAATAATTAAACGTTTTTTCTGGTAAAGACTACCTTTTTTAGAGGCTAATTTTCTTAAAAGATATTTGTGTTTTCCAAGCTGCTTCTTCTGATAATGTGAAATTGGTATATTTCCTTTTAACACGTTTAAAGAACATTCACAGATGGTTTTAACCACTTTTGAAGGTAGCTTTTTCAGTAACTGCTTGCGTAATGCTTTTGGACATGAGTGAATTAGCTGTAAATCCTTGACCTGTTTACGGGTCGGTGACATTTTATGGAATGATGAGTCTGTCGTTTTTCGCAATTATTTATATTTCAGAGTGTAATAATACTGATTTTGATTCGGTAAGATTTGTGTTCTTAACCGATGTTCTTCATCTGTTTCATTTTTTAATCAATTAATAAGTAGGTAAAAGGTTTTCGGGTAGCATCTGCGTAAACTGCTTGGAAAAATTTATGATTTCGTGGGTATAATTGTCTTCCTAAACATGTGATTTGATTTAAATCACGTCTGTTTTTAAATAGGAAAAGATAGTCAGCATTCAATCGAAGATCTTTCGTTCCTTTATGAAAAAAATTTTGTGTGATAAAAAAAATACTTAAATTGTGGTGATGACTCCCCTTGGTAAATAAATTTGTAAGTCGACGATCACCGCCAACTTCACACATAAGATCATCTATAATGAACAGTGTATTGGTTCCTAAATATTCTTCATAATTAGTTGGGAAACCTTCAATGAACGTAACGTCAGATATTTCATCATATAAATTTTGGTAGATGCCGTAAAACCAAACAATTTTATCGGGTGTAGGTTTTATCATATATGTTTTAAAGTAGATGAAATCTTTTATAAAAAAAGATTTCCCACTTTTCGAAGGTCCTGCTAAAACAGCTGTGAAGGGGTGTTGAAGGCTTGGGAAATCCATAACAAATAAAAACAGACACAAAAGATATGACATTTTATAAGACTTTTTATTGATAAAAATTCACATACACATGAAATCGTTTGGCAACAAAATTATACACTCTTTGATCGTTACATAAGTTTTCAGATACAAACTGTGACAAAAACTTTTTCAGAGATTCACCTCTACATCTACAGAGGAGGAAAAAAATTGTATATTGACCACAAACAGCTGTAACATTTGTTTGTAATGTTAAAGGGTTAAAAATCACTTGAGAGAATTTTAAAGTAAAGTCTAAAATAGGTCCTTGATAAAAGTCTGGAGTATTTCCGTAAGAATCAAAGAATTCTACTCTTCTAGGTGAAGTTATGTAGAAAGCAAGCCAATGGCTACCGGGTTGATCAGAAGAATCGACGTTGCATATGAAACAGCAGGGGTATTGCTTAATTGTGTTAGGGAGCATATCGCTGGGAAACACATCTAAAAAATATTTCTTAGTGTATTTGTTATGAGATAAAATGTCTTTAATCTGTTGAGAGTTCATCTTTGTCTAATTTGGAAAGTCACACAACACATGCCTTGATTTAGAAATTTCAATAATGTTTTCAAATTCTGCATAAATCAGAACGGAAATAGTTGATGAAAGTGCTGAAGAAAACTTAATTTCAACTCTTAAATTTCCTTGATGTTGTAAATTCAAGTGTGGACCATCACATAAATCCGGACTTAAATCGAATGCATATAGAGTGTGTCCTTTAGCATAATCTTCTCGAGATAGATAATTTCCATTATCTCGGTTAAAGCCGGGAAACAATCGATGGTAGGCTGCAATATAATTTCCTTCGTTAAAATTTAATTCTAATGGTTTAGATGGTATTGGTTGTCCGTCAATGTAAATACTTAAAAAGTTGACGTTAAAGTGGTTAAAGAAAAACGGATTAAGGTCATACTGTCCGTTAATGGCTGAATTTTCTAATAATCCTATGATTACACGTTTAGGCATAGATCCTAAGAATACGTTATCTTGCATAAAAGACCAGCTTCCACTCGATATTGAGTATGTTTTACACAAAACTCTATCGATAGGATATTTAGCATTACTTTTCTCTAACGCTTTAGCATGTCCGATAGAAACACCTGGACTAACTTTCACCTTTCGAATAAACAAAGAGGCGTGTTGTAACACCACTTTATAATCAGGTGTTTTATCTCCGACTTTATCAGCCATCAAACAAAAATTGGGTTTGCTACGTGTCATTTTAATTTTCAAATCTACCATATTCAATAAAAGTCTATTTTGTTGAAAAATATCACAATGTAGTGGGCCTATCATATCCAAAACTTTACTTTTTGAAGTTAATTCATATCTTTTATGAAGTCCTGGGTTATCGGTAAGTGTAGGATTGACTTTATCCAAACATTCATCTTTGAAAAAACATTCGCAAGAAAGTAAACTTTTCTTAGCATCTTCTCCATAATTCAGTAAAGTCTCGATGTAAGTACGATAGGGGTAAGTATTACTAGAAGAGGAAATCACTCTTTCGTTCAAACTCACATCTACTTGAGAAAACAATGCTTGTAAAAATAAATTAACAGGTGCTACAGGTGTCTTGTCGGGTAAGGGGGTTCCATCAGCGTTAGTTAGTTTTACTTTCACGTAAAGGTAAGATGCTGATAAATCAATATAATCTTCACTATTGCCTGTAATGTTAAACTCAACTGGTCCACTCTCAGATATAGTAGCCAGTGGATGATATTCTACAAAGTGACCTTTTTCTATAGCTGTTTGCGTAGGTGGAATCATAAACAAGTCTAGTTCAGATTTGACGCAAACGGGAGAATCTTTATGAATAAGACCAGACATCTTTAAGCAAAAATATCGCGTGCTTTCACTTTCTTGGCTTTAGGGCGACTGAGAGAACTTTGAAGTCTCTTTCGTTTTTTATTCCTTTGACCTGATCCAATCATAGATTTCACTTTAACTGCTGCTTTGTCTGTCAGATTTTTCCCGGCTTCCTTAAATCGTCGTTTAGCCGCTGTTTTAATATTATCACCTTGAGAAATATCATTTAGCACATCTACACCGGTATGAAATAACTGCTTTCCAACTGCTTTAGCACCCGATTTAAATAAAGGTACAGCTGCACGGAAAAGGGAACGGAAAAGTCCTCCGAAACCATAACCTTTCTGGAAAGAATTTCCTTGATAATAGTTCAATCCGCTACCTGTTTGATGTGTATAATAATCTTCAAAAGATTGATTACAGCATTGGTAAGGAACAAGCATTATGAAAGATATTTCTGACGGAAATGTAGTTTCACAATCAACTTCCCGCGATCAAATGACACTAAACGTCCTGTGTGTGTTCTTATAACAGTTTCAATCGTTTGAAAATTTTTTCGAGTCACTGGTATGTAATGAGGTCTGTCAAACACTTCATGAATCATATCTCCGTCTTCCCCTTTAACAGGAATCACTCGCAATAAGGGTGCCACTGTATCTCCAACAATCTGAGGTTCTACAATATCACTATACAAGTAGAGCAATTTAAAATCTGCGTGTGGGTCAGCTATAAAGGGACTTTCAAAAGATAATGAGGGAGTCGAAACATTTGAGATTACTTCACCTGGTAAGAATCCTAAACATTCGGCTAAACCGGATAAAAATTTCAATTGTGCATATTTCTTCAAAGAAACTTTCACTTTTTTAGTGTGTTTATTGTAGCTAACTGAAATTCTATCACCAAATTTTTGATAATTTATCACTTTAATGATGTCGTTAGGAGATTCATAATATCCTGATGGGATTCGAATTTTTTTCGTGTCACTGTCATCTTGTTCATATTCATTACCGTTTCTAGGTCTTCCATGTGGTAATTCTAAACTGTTACCTAACACATATTCATACTCGTTACCATATTCAGTAATATTACGCCATGTATGAGGATAAATCAATTCAGTTAAACCGACTTCCCATTCACCTTTTAAATCTAAAGGCATAGGTAATCTTGTAAAATAATGTGAAATTTTGTTTTCTGGAAAATAGTTCATTGAACTGTCAGAAGGTAGCGTCACGTAGAATGACATGATTGTGAATGATCATTCGTTGTAAAAAATGGGTGTTTTATAGAGAAAATAAATCTGAAGAAGGTATCCACTGATTAAATTTAGAAGGGTAACCTTTAAACTTAACTTGATACTCAAGTTGCCCTTTTCTTTTACGTTTTTTCAGAATCTTTTCAACGTCAAAGTGGTTTTTTGGTTGTCCTTATTGTAATTCTTCTGCATAAAAAGTTCCTTCAATAGGTTCGTCTAATAAATCTTTGATTTTGTAAACTGGAGGAATTCTCGTGACACATTCTGTTACTAAAAATAGTTCTTCTGTCCAATTTGTTTCATATCCTTTTTCGAAAGTCATTTTATGTTTAGAAACACGTACTAAGTCCCCTGAATTAAAAACACAAGGTTTCCTTTTCAGTTTTGACATATTACCGTAAATAGAAAACCACACTTCACTTTCATTATCCTTATTCACTTCACTTGGGGGTCTCTTAATGGTGGTATGGTAGGTGTGATTATAACTATCTAAAAATTGATCCAATACATCAATATATCGATAAGTGTGATGCGTTGTAAAATATTTCCACATTTTAGTTTTCAGAGTGCGGTTAAATCTTTCCACTACACAAGCTTTCGTATTGTTAAAAGTCCTAAAAAATCGAACACCTTGTTGCTTCAGAAACTTCTGTAAACGAGAATTTAAAAATTCTTTACCGGCGTCAGTATTCAAGTACTTTGGTTTCCTTGTTCGAAAAATGGATTCAAACACAGCTACTATATCTTCAGCACGTTTCGATTTCAAAGGGTAGGCCCATGCATACTTAGATAAAATATCAATGCATGTTAAAATGTAACGAAATCCGTCATTAAATTTCTGTAAAGAAGTTAAATCTACCAAATCCGCTTGCCACTGCTGATCTATAGAATACACAATCACTCGATTTGTTTGAAATTTTCTGCGTACAGGTTTATGAAGAGTGTAAGCATCAACCCCTTCTAACCAAGATTTAATTTTTTTCTTAGATACCTTACCGTGAACTGCTCGATGAAGAGCGTCCACTCCTCCAAAACTAGCAATTTGACTTGGATCCTGATAACTTTTCTCCATAATATGATATTAATGGAGAAAATTCTCTGTATCGTTAAAATTTAATATAAAATCTACTGCTAGTCTATCAACTTTAGTAAAAATATAAACAAGTGAAAAAACGGCACACATCAATATGTAAACACATAAAGCACTAATCACTTCGATGTTTAACATCCTTTTAAAAATAATATCGAAAAACATAGATTTATATAGCTTTAGAAATGATTGTTTACAAGGTAATGACCGTTTCAGGGAGGGAATGGTCGTTTAGGAGAGGAAATGTCAGTTAAAAAGAGGTATTGTCCGAGTTGAGATGTGATTGATAATATTTTTAATTAGGGAAGGTTGTTCACCTATCCTGTTATAATAGAATGTTCCTTTTTTCCACTAGGGGGCGTTCGTGGAGGGGGATGCATAGTGGGGGCAGGAGGGACCAGGAGGGATGGTGGCGGTGGCACGGTGGGAGCAGGGACGGTCCCTTCATCCCAGCGACTGAGCAGGGACGGGAGCAGGGACAGCCGGAGGCACCGCAGGCGGGACGCGGAGGGATGCGGAGGGACGGTCCATCTGTCCCTCCGCATGAGCTTAAACTCTCCTTTCCTTACTACTGCTGTGAAAAGAAATCTTTGTTCCTTGGCAATTTTCAGTCCTTGCGCGACGGTGGGACTAAAAGGGTCAAAATACTGGCATAAATTCTGACAAATTTTCACTAGTATAATAGTCAAAAATTTAAATTCTGGATGACGAAATTATTACATTAATATTACTGTTTGTGTAACTCTGCGCCGTAACTTTTTCTTGAATGAAACTCAGACCATACAAATAATCTTAAAATCGCATGTTTTTTAAATATTTATATCTTGTTTAAGACATTTTGATAATTATTTTATAGTTTTATAATAATAAACATATTTGAAAAGAATTAGGTCATGAATAGCAATAACATATACTCATTTCATATTGAATCGAGCAAGTGCTAAATGTTATTTTACTTAGGTTTAAAATTGATAAGAATAAGGACGTAATTTGTATTCTTGACATAGTTTTTTTTAAAACACAAGAAGGACTTCATTAATTTACAACGTAAAAAGAGTGTCCCGCAGAAAAAAATTTAAACGATATCTCTTAATAGCATTTTCTTCATTATAGTTTAGTTCAGACGATTTAAACTTCTGTTTCTTTTAAATGGTAAATCAATGTTTAATCTCGCTGATACAAACCTCGAAAATCAACAAAGCAACTTGATAATACGGAATAAAAATTTTTAATGACGAGATCTCATTTACTTTTTTTTACCCTTGATCTGTTTTTAAACGAATGATGCATTATTTAACATATAATGCATTTCTTTTTTTATATATATCAGCCTTTTTTTCTTACAGCTGGAATGGATTAGGAGATTTGAATTTTATGCTCCATATACAATTTTACACACTGATAAGCAATTTTGTCTTGCGAAATATGTATAATATACAGTAAAATGTATGAGTTCCTTTTCTTTTTTAGTGAAACTTGAAATGTTGTATTGTTAATTTTTTTGAATTGGAACAAAAAAGACTTTAATGTTCTAAACATACGTTTAACAAAAAGAATATTGTTCTTTAAATATCTATAATATAAAGGCCAAACGAATCTGTGCGCAACACATACGTCATTCTGAGAATGACAACACTTTCCCAAGCAATTTGGTTTTACAATTTTTGCTACTGCAATTTTTATACATTTAAACATCGCACATTCTCAATTTTTACATCGGCGTATAGAGAAAAAAATGTACTTTTAAATGCAATTTGTTTCAAAGCTGTATCTCAATTTATTTCAAAGCTGTATCTTAATTTTTTGTAGTTTGTAACACCAATTTTGTAATTGTGGCAACAGAAATGCGCCACTTTCTCTTAAAATTGAAAAAAAAATATACATTTCGTATGCATATTTTAAGAAGATAAAAATGATGACGGGTTTAGTTTTCACGTGAAATTTTATGATCGTGTCAATTTGATTTTTTTAAATTTCATTTTTACCAAACATAGGGGCCTCAACTGATAACTTCTTCATAATAACTTATTGTTATCATGTTTTACGTATTACATGTATGCGATTTAAGTTTAATTTAAATAATTTGGACACCTGACATTTATAGAAATCGTATTTTGTTAATTTTAGCTTAAAATATTTCTTTTAGAGTCAAACTGAACAATATAAGATTTGTTTAAATTTGTTAAAATTTTGTACATTGTTATAAATCATTCCTTCTAAAACATTTTCTTTCGTCGAAGTTCGACGGGTTCCACCTCGTCTTATAATATCAAAGTGTTTATATATAAAACAAATATAAATTGAATAGCAAAATCATTATGATAACTTAAAACAAATGAACTGTATACTATGTTGTTTAGCTCAGTGTTTTAAGACCACCATTATCCGGCGCTATGTGGTTATTTTTGCTAACCAAATCTACTCAAGAAATATTTTTTTATTAGTTAAGAAATTACAAAATACTACGTAGCCTTAAAAAATCCTTAAAATTTTATTTTCCAGTAAAGTATGTAGGACGATAAAGATCACATTAGATCATTTTACATAAATTACTAGTTTGTGTCTCAAAGTACTAATGTATTTTTAACACAATGTGACAAACTCAATTTTAAAAATAGGTATTTAAACTCATCTCAGCATCTTTTATTATTTTTAAACTTTTCAATTTGTAAATTAATATTAATATTTTACACCAATACTAGATATGACTTTTGGGGAAAAAAGTATTTTCTGGTAACCTTTATGCGTTTTATCTAATTTAGCTGTCTTTCTTATTTACACGTGTAAATTATACATTATAAAATATAATGACCCAATGTTTCGCTGCAAATATATGCTAGAAATCATATAAAATAAACACTGAGTGAAAAATTCTGTCAAATTTAAAAATTGTACTAAACCAATTATTCTGGTCCCAGAGGCATTAACCTTTAGCTTCCGGGGGGATTACCGTAGTCCCAAGAAAATAAATGTTGAAGAATACGGGGTTGGGATTATCGTTATCCCGAAAACTTTTTCCCCTCCAACATGCGGAAAAAGAAATCATTAAGGCCGTTTCGCTCAATAGGGGTCCGACTGATTATCGAGCTAGGGAATTTCTGTAGGGAGGATGTTAATTATCCTAGGGAAATGCCGGGAAAAAAAAAAAACTTGGCAAAAAAATAAACATTGTTTGCGCAGACGACGTAAAGCTGCTTCTACCCCAGTGGCTACAAGGTATTTCAGATAGTTCTTGTTTGTGAGACATAATAATGAATAGATTATATTTAGCAAGTAGTTTTAGAGATTTAGCGTTGCTAATTTTGACTACACGTTTACTCTTAGAATGTAAAATGAAGCATTATTATTTTTTTTCTTTCTTACTAACGCACTAAACATTAGAAATTACGTACGTAATTTTACGCACTGAATTGAAAAAAAAATCAAATGTTTATAATTATTATTATATTTACGGAACTTATGATTGTTCTCAAGCCCAAAGGAGTTAGTTTTTGAAGCTTTTCTGAATTCATTTTTATTATTCAAAAACATACGAAATTGTTAACATATGAAACATATGAACGAGACGTGAAATTCTTATTAAAAAATTACATAATTGAATGGCGTTTTTAATTTATTTTATAAAGGCAAAAGAATTTCAGAAATAATGTAAAATTTGGCGTTTTGAACAAAATTTCCGATCACGAAATTTAGGGAAAGGTGGAAATTTGCTGGTTGTATTTTTGTTGCGGTAATGTCAATAAGTAATTTATTTATAACAAAAACAAAATGGAAAAACTGAATTCGATTCCCAATTCTATCAAAATCCTATCCTGTCAGGTCTGACAATTTGATGCCACACGTTAAGAATTATTCAGAAAGTTTCACATTAGAAACCAGCTTGATTCTATGGTCACAGCCTACTAAAAAGTCATGCGCAACTATACCTTTTGCATAAATGAGAATGGAATTATACATTATCTGCTTCAGAAAATTGTCGAATTCTAGAAATATTTATTATTTCTAAATAACTTGTTCACCGTCAAATTCAAATGAAATAATTTTTATTTATGCAAACCATAATAAAGATTGCATTAATAATTTCTTAGTTATTTTTCATCTGACTCCAAAAAGAAAAAGAAGTTCGCAATTTAGCACTTTTTTGTTGTTGTTGTCGTTTTAAACGCTTATCAATTACTTCGAAACTATTCGACTGATTCATGTGTCTTTTTTTTGCTTGTTTGTTTCATTGAAAGATTATTCTCTGCAATTGATCAAGGACGGAATTTAAATTTCATGAAAATTGCCGCAGGGCTTTTTTTAGAAAGTTAATAACAATACAAATAAATAAATTAAAATAAATAAACTAATTTAAAATATTTAATTTTTAGCGATTTTGATCAAATAAAGTAGCTCTATCTTCTTCTTCTTCTTCTTCTTTTTTTGTTTGCTAGAATGTTGCAACCACAAAGTTTATAATAATTATTATTATTTATATAGCTATTATTCTCGAATAAAACAAGGGAAAACAAAAAATAATGATTTAATTATTAAAAACTTTCATTTCGAAACAATTGTTAAAAAATATAATAAATAATAATATAATTAAAGTAAAAGTAAAAGCAAAAAGTATAATTAATAATAATAATAAAGTCTAAAAAATTGGAAAGAGTTTGAATTTCTTCAAAACTTCTGCGGTGCACTCGTTTAATTTGAAGAATCATATTTCTATGGTGGTGGGATTGTTACTCTAACACAGAATGGTTCAAAAGTCTGAATTTCATATAAATTAAAATAATTAATGTCTTTTTTTACCTTCACTGGTAAATTTTGTTTAAAAAGCTAACTTTTACAACTTCTTTCACAGTGTCTTGCCTTTACGGAAAAATAGAAAATACTATACAATCTCTTTGTTTCTAAATAAAAATACCATAAATTTCATAAATATGTATCTATATTATAAAGGCGAAACGTATCTGTGCGTAACGCATACGTAATTTTGCCAATGCCAACACTTTCCCATGCAATTTCGGTTTTGCAATGTTCACTACAACAAATTTTTACACTTCTAACCATCGCACATTTTAATTTTTTATACTGTTGTATAGAAAGAAAAATGTACTTTTAAGTGCAATTTGTTTGAAAACACTATCTCAATTTATTTTTGAGATATTAATTTTTTTTATAGTTTTTAGTACCAGTTTTGTAATTGTGGCAACAGAATCACTCCATTTTCTCTTGAAATTGAAAAAGAAAAAAAAAAAAAGAAAGGAAAGAAAAGAAAAGAAAAGAAATTAAAATGCGCAGCGCTTTTCCATGCAATTTCGGTTTTGCAATTTTCGATTTTGCAAATTTTACACTTCTAAGTATCGCACATTTAAAATTTTTACACATTGTATAGAGAAAAAAATGTACTTTTAAATTCGTACTTTTTTCCCCAGCTCCACACTTAATTCGCAGAAAAAAGGAATTCGTATGGGTGCTTTTTAGATGTAAGAGATTAAAGTAAAATGTTACAGAACTACATACTATATGGCTATTAATGGCCGGACACTTTCAATTATAGACATTTTGTCGAATATAAAATAAAAACATATTTATAGGATTCTTCTGAAAATCCAGGATGACAAAGACGATGTTTGACCTCATATTTATGAATGCCCATTTCATAAGAAGGAAACTTAGGGAGCCGATAGGAAAAAAAAAAAAAAAAAAAAAAATTAGAAAAACTATAATATTTGGGAACCCTCTTTACATTAAATTATACGAAACGATCTGTCGATGCAGAGTAGAAATATATGGATATTGTACAACATTTCTACTGATTTTTGCATAGAGAGTATAATAAGGGAAATATAGCATTTTTTTTTTAAGAGCAAAAAAAAACCGTAATAGATTCGTAGTTTTTAGACACTCCGCTCTCCTCACAGAAGAACAAGGGGGAAATAGACAGTTCGTTCAGCTTTTACGTTCAGCTTTTTATGAAATTTGGGGTATTTTTATATAAATTGATAATGTCCCGTTGTACAGTTTTATGAGGAAGATAATCATAGCTTATTTACTCCCCCTTCTGAAAAGCGGGAGATAAGCAAATTAACAGAAACTCATCTGATCTGTTATTTATAAACTTAGAAAACATTCTGACAATGTTATCTTCTAAAGTCGTGATAGATTTGAAGTTTGAAGACCTCCCCCCCCCCACCAACATGCACAGAAGAACAAGGGAGACTGAATTTAAAATATATATATAGTACCCAGTGTTTATATTCTAATTCTCCATATCTTACAAAAATTGATCATTATGACAATGAGAGGTTTTGAGATACTTTTAAAGCCCTTTCTTCTTCCCTCCCTCAGCCTCGGCAGAGCAAGAACGTCAAAATTTCAAAAAATCATCTTATTCTAGTATTTATATTCTAAGATAAACCAAGTGTATTATTATTGGACTCATTTAAATATGATGTGATTTTAAATATGTTAGCTTTTTTATGGATGCGCTTTAGTCAAAGCGCTTTTTTCCGTTTTATTTATTTTTTTTTAATTATTTTTTTTTATTTCTTTATTTTTTTAAACCACGAAAATACAAAAGAAAGGGCCAGATAGCTTTGATTGTCTCTTTTTATAGTAATACAAGAGGACTATATGTATTTATCAATTTTTAACCCTTTCAGGGGCAAGTTATTTATGTTCAAAAAATGCTCAATTAACTTATTAACTCTGAAATTTACAAATTTATTTGAAAATAACTAAAAGCTCTTTTTCACATATACTATGAAATTCAAACTGTAATAAAAAAATTACTGGTACCACTTGGTATTTTGGGCATTAAAAGTAGCAGTTAGCAGAGTGCAAACGACGGAAGGATTGAAAGCCCTTGAAGAAATTTTAACACCAAAATCTTCTTCTCTGCTGTGTTGACAGAATTTTCATATCCAGACTTCATCCAATATTTCTTTATAATAATATTCGGTTAATTATTTTACAGATTAAATTAAAGTAGTACTATTCGTAAATATTCGTTTTAGTTGTAGTTAAAAACGAAGACCTTAATAGGAAACATAAATTACGTTAGATATCTCTTTATTATTTGTTACTATATTGTTTAACGATTCCTTATATGTTAATTTCTAATTTTTTCTAATCGTGAAATTTCTTTTTCTGTTTTAATTTAAATCGTTGAAATAATATTAACAATGATACTTAAGGAAATCACTTATGCGTTATTTAAATATTTAAAAATTTAGCACTTTTTAAAATAATGTATTTTTGTATTACCATATATACTTATAGTAATTTTGCCTATAACAAACCTTCATTTTTAGATTATACCCTTCAAGAAACCAAATGCTATTAAAACATTCAATAAACATCCATCAAGTTTTCTAATTATTTTTTAAAAAGACCGCTCAATTACTACTAATATATGTTTTTTTTAATGACACGCACTTCACAGAAAAAGATCATTTTTATCATTATAAATTACATCTTTTCAACGAACGTAAAGCATTACTTTCGATTCCGACAAGTAAACAGAAACAACTTTCTCTTAGGGAAGAAAATTCTCTTACCTTCTCACGAACGTGTAAATCATTAACACATGTTCCAAATGATAGCAGCATTTTCTGGTCACCTGCGGTGAAGGGTCATTAAGAAAGGGGGATGAAATCGCGTCAGTTCTCCCGTTGTAAAAGGATATTTTAGATTTCACTGTCCCGAAAGCTAAAGGTTAAAGATGATTATGTCTCCCAGTTGTCTACTGGCGGAAGCTGGAGGAAGGTCATTTTCAGTGACTAGTATGGGTCCGTAACAGATCATTGGATATGTTGGAACAAAGGAGCGGCCACCGTATTTGCCAGACTTGATTGCCTCTTCCTTCTACCTCTGGGGTTACACCAAGGCACAGTTCTACATGAATGAACTTATTTTTGTAGTACATCTGATGCAGCGCATTAGCATTGCTTGTTGTACAGTTACACATGCTATGCTTAAACAAGTCCAAGAATCAGTACTATAATGCATTCAATGCATTGTCACAAATGGAGAACACTTTAAGCAGTATTTCTAGTAGATTCCGGCATTTCATGTATTATTTTTTTATAGTAGACTACTTTCTCATGTGATAATAAATTGATATTTAAATTTTTGTTTAATTTCAGTATTTCATTCATCGTTTTGTATACGAGCTCTAAAAGTCAGCAAGAATGTTTAGATGTAATAACCTTTATGTAGTACAAAAGTGAAAATATTTATTATATCTGTTATTATATGAATCAACTTTTACTAAATATAACTATAGGGCAGGAGACTTTATAAAAATTTAGATTTCGTAATTTTTATAAAATTGTTTTTTTTCTTGTCAAAGAATGTCATATTATGATTATTTTGATTATTTACTTCATTTAAAACTTCTTTTTTAATTAGAACCATGTGTGTACGGCAAATGGCTGAGAAATAAAATTTCCGCAATAAATAACATATCCCCCCAGTATACAGCTTTTCTCATTTTTAATTAAATTATATAATTATTCATGCAGATATTATAATTATATTGTTGGTGTCTTACAGTTACTACAATAATGAACAAAAATTTTTAATTGGAATTGATTCTTAAATCAGAAAATTACCATTTTCGTATTAAAAGAACCTTGAGAAGATGCTTGATTAAAGTGTACGTGAAGCATACAGTGCTTTATTCAAAATAGGTAATACATTTATCTCTATCGCCTTAAACAAACGATCCGTAAAAATATCTTTATTTTCATTTACATTTTTAAAATAAATCTTATTTTTAACTGTCTCTAAAGCTAATTCGTCACACGAATGAATGCACACAGTCACATTTGTCAAAGAATAGCTCTGATGAATGGAACGTTTCAAAAGGTAAAGACAAATACTCAGTATAGGTGAATAATATAAAGTGTAATATTTTAACTTCAAACAATTTGATTTATTTCCAGGTGATTTCAAGAGAAACTGTAAAATTTGATAATAAAATGCAGTAGTGTTTCGGATGAATTATTTGACTCTTTATCTATCTATCCATCCATAAAAAATTTTGTATATATTAAGAAATAATTGTATGCAGCATTAAAATAGCATTTGCACTGTTATTGTCGTATATGACACGTATGCTACACTGTAAAACATTTGTGTAACGTTACTCCATAAAGTTGGCGCCAGCCAAGTTTCCACCAAGTTTATGGTGGAATAACGATAAACCAAGATAACCAGTGTAACTTACACTAATATGTAATGTTACACCAGTGACATATGTTTAAATTACACCATTATATAAGTGAAAACAAAATCACACCATAATACTGGTGGCAGCACAGCTGCAACCAGTTTTATAGAGTAAAGTTACACAAATTTTTACAGTGTATGGACTGCTCATTTTTTTGTATGGAAAATTGTTAATGATGTATGTAAGTATGGGAAACTGAAACAGATATATGTGAACCGATGTTTGTACAATTATACAAATGATATAGACGAGTAAAAGAGTAAGCATAAGATACAGATTGATAACGTTTGGAGCATTCCAAGTGGTTAAATGCAGAACTTTGATATTTTGTCATGTAAATATGACAAAATTTCAAAGGCTCGATTGATAAATGGAGCCTTTTAACAGGTAAAGACAAATATTGAAAATTGGTGACTAACATAATTTGTAATATTTGAACTTCAAATAATTTGATTTTTTTCAAGTGATTTATAGAGAAACTCTAAAATTTGTTAACCCTTTCCGGCACACTGTGCCCGGTCTGGGATACTTAATTTTAATTCCAAACTTGCAAACGGCACCAGTAAAATTTTAGTAAAATTTTGCTTTTACAATAAAAGCTTAAAATAAGGAATTCAAAATATTTAAAAAATTCGTTTGTGAATTCCGGTGTCAGTCGATAATTTCTCATTTTAGTACAGATTTTGCCCGTGCCGGAAAGGGTTAACAAAATAGAGTAGTATTTCGGATAAATTATCTGATTCTATATCTATCTATTCATCTATAACAAGTTTTGCATATTTTGAGAAATAATTGTATGCAACAATTGACTTAATAAATTACTTAACATATTGTGTGCAGAGTGATTAGCGTATATGATACTCATACTGTGGTTGGCTTGATTTTTCGTACGGGGAAATATTATTGATGTTTGTAAGTATGGAAATTTAGAACGGCTGTATGGGAACCAATGTTGGTACAGTTATACAAATGATAAAAACACGTAAAAGGGTAATTAAATGCTACAAATTGATAACAATCGCAGCGCTCCAAGCAGAAAAATACAGAACTGTGATATTTTATCATGTAGATATGAAAAAATATTTATTTAGAAAGATGTTCAGTGTCGTCGGCATATTGAAAAAGGATAGTCAAAGTGTATTAATTGAGAAAATCATCATCGAAAATGTTAGCAGTTTTTTATTTGCTCTATTACCATATATACTACAGTGTAGGTCTTATTACATATTTAAACATCGCAATAAAAAGTGAGAATTAGAATCAAACAGCACCATAAACTGAGAAAAAATTAAGAATATTGACAAATCTCAAATTTTTTATTATTAGTAGCAAATCGTTCTATCCTGCTGGAAAACATCAAACAGTTCACATTCTTTTATTTTGGATTAATCCTCTTTATGCACATGGAGCACTATGCCCTGTTAAATTGCAAATGCTGAAAAAAACTACAGTAATTTTCCAGTATTAACAGTAGCTTTCGAGATTCTATTTTTAAGTTCTGCATTTCAACCTTACAGTCCCTACAAGAAATCTCATTAATACCCACTTATCATTGTGTAGCCGTCAATTTTATAGTTCTCGTTATATTCATTTACAAGAAAAACGCTGCTCATTTATAGTTACCTTGTGTCACACATAATTTGAAGGCAAAAAAAATCTCCTTGTGATTGTGATTTTTTAATAATAAAGGCATTTTTGCAGTGCAATTTTCTAGAGGTACCAAAAGAGTCTCATTTGTCAATAAATTATCAGAATGATACAGAGAATGTAATAAATTGTACAAAATAAATCACAAAAATAATTTTATTTCAAAAAGTCAATAAAGGAGATTCCAAAAAATAAATTTTAAATCAGAAAAACGTGAGATAATATATGTATATTATGCCATTTTTATGGAAATATCTATACCCGGGTAACTAATACTATTTAGTTTATATTACGCAGCACATGGGAAAGCATTTTGTAAAATATATTTGAATAAAACTTGCATAAATGTAACCAATGTTTGTATTTTATATATATATACATCAAATGACTCTTTCTTTGACGCTGCCATTTTAAAATAGTCAATAGACTAAATTATATGCACAAGGATTAATGAAATATTTATCGGAAACTTGGCCAGGTCATACTATCCAGACAACCATAGTTCATGGAGCAAGATTAACTTTTTGATCTCACATTTGAGCTTATTCGTCTATATGCAAGTTTTGTTTCATGAAGTGGGAGTAGTTCTATGTCAATAGAATGTGGGTCGAAGTCTTGGTAAGATGTTGCAAAAGTATAGTTGTTTTATAAAGACAAACTGCTCCTAGAGTAGCGAGCTTGCTAAATATGGGTTAAAATTTTTAATCTAATTATTTTTTTTAGAAAGCTCTGAAGGGATGACAATTTACCGGCTATAAAGAGATCAACACTACCGTTGAAATTTGGTAGACTAGTCTTTATCTCTCCAGAGATTTCTTGATATTTACGAAGTTGTGGTTACTAGATACAATTTTGCATTTGACGATATATTTCATTGGGATTCGCATTTTTCGCTGTTAAAAAGTTGCACGACCGTGCTTTGACATCATTTGGAGGCATTCACACTGAAAAAATATGAAGTACTCCAAAATGAATAAATTGATGTACTCATATCGAATTGAGTATGATTCGATCAAAAATGTACACATTGCTTTCTCAATTTTGAAACATTATGTGTCATGAAATCCAAACAAACGATAATTTTGTACCCTGTATTGGTTTATTTCATTCAAGGCAGCATAAAAGATGCTTATTAAAGATAAAATTAAATTATGTACGGTATTTTGAAATAATTTAAAAATGCTTGCAAATAATGCTTTTGCCATAAAATATTCAATATGGGCATTTTTCTTATAATTTTATTATTTTTTTAAATTAATAATAAATTAAACATTTATTGTTAATAATTTTGTGCATGAAATAAATTCCAGCGTATTTTTACTTTATTTCGTAAATTCAGGGGCAGTTTATAGCTTTTTATATTTCAACACAACCATGAGATCAAAAATGAGTACGTGTGTTTCTCAATTTTGAGTATATTTATACCGTAGCTAAATTAAACACGTGTTTTTTTTTAATTGAGTACTTTTTACACAATTTTGATAACCCATTTTTTTCAGTGCATAAAGTGGACGGTGTTTTTAATGTGTTCCCATGCTATTCACATCTAGCGGCATCTGACGATATCGCACGCATACCCAATAGGGTGGGCCGAAAAAAACTTTTTTTCGATTTTCGATTATGGCGGGTGCGGAAAAGTGGCCACTGGTGGCACTCAGTTCATACAAAAAATTTGAGATTTTTTGGACATTTCCTTACCCTGCCGCAAACGGCTTGAATTTTTGCAAATATGCTGATTTTTGAACTTTTTTCGAAAAAAATTAAAAAATGTTAAATTAAATTTATTTTGGTTGTATTTACTTGAAAAGGCATATTTAATGTACCAAATGTTTAAATAAGATCTAATCATGCATTATTTAATATCTATGTGTATTATAACTTAGGCTATTTTTATAGTTTTTTCGCGTATAATAGGCAAAAGTTGTATTTGTTTGAATCGATCGTTAGTTTCTGTATTATTTATGTTCCTTGGTCTTCTTTATATATTTTCTATGTATCAAACGTCATGTATTTGGGGAAAAGACAGCAGTATACTTCAAAAACAAATCTGGAAGGTAAGAAAGTGGTGAAGCAGGACTCTAAGCGAGTGCAATGACTCGTCTAATACTCAGGGAGTGAAGGACGAAATAGTTGAGAGCCAAAATGCGATAAAGGATTCTTATTATTTATCCTTGCTAAATTACCTGCGACATTTGTTCAGTGTTTAGTGAAACCCATTTGTGGTGATATACAGTGCTTTTTGGGTCGTTTAATGTGCCATTATAGTGTTTTGTGCGTTTTATTACAACGAGCTTAGAAATGGTTAGTATAAAGAGCCATAACAATGCAAAGACACGCGATAGCGTGAAAAGTAACTCTTTGGGGGCATCATGCATACTGAAAGAATCGCAATTGCCAACTTATGCTGATAATCATGCGCCACTAATACTGGTTGCTTCACCATGTAGAAGTTGTGACAGCAGAGAATACGAATCTCGTCATCGATAAAAACAAAGTCAGAAGAGAGAAATAGAAACTTGGAAAGAAGATACAGGCAGAAGAAGTTATTGAAAGAAGGAACCTTTCTTTTCCTGTCACGGAAAAGAAATAGCAAAATCATTATACAATCTTCCAAGTCACCACAAGTTAGACTTTTCTGAATTGACGAGGTATCAAGTGACACAAGTATTCCTAACCATGTTCAAACAACACGGTGATGTGTTCCTCTCCTTTCTCTCGACGGTGCTGCTTGTTATTTTTCTTCCTCTGAATATACTTTTATCCTTTCTACCATCGAAAAATATGCTTTTAATTTTCCTTCTTTCAATAACTTCTTCTGCCTGTATCTTCTTTCCAAGTTTCTATTTCTCTCTTCTGAGTTTGTTTTTATCGATGACGAGATTCGTATCCTCTGCTGTCACAACTTCTACATGGTGAAGCAACCAGTAATAGTGGCGCATGATTATCAGCATAAGTTGGCAATTGCAATTCTTTCAATATGCATGATGCCCCCAAAGAGTTACTTTTCACGCTATCGCGTGTCTTTGCATTGTCATGGCCCTTTATACTAGCCATTTCTAAGCTCGTTGTAATAAAACGCACAAAACACTATAATGGCACATTAAATGACCCAAAAAGCACTGCATATCAATACAGAAGGGTTTCACGTTAACACTGAACAAATGTCGCAGGTAACTGAGCAAGGATAAATAATAAGAATCCTTTATCGCATTTTGGCTCTCAACTATTTCGTCCTTCACTCTCTGAGTATTACGACGAATCATTGCGCGCGCTTAGAGTCCTGCTTCACCACTTTCTCACCTTCCAGATTGGTTTTTGAAGTATACTGCTGTCTTTTCCCCAAATATATGACGTTTGACACATAGAAAATATATAAAGAAGAGCAAGAGACATAAATAATACAGAAACTAACGATCGATTCAAACAAATACAACTTTTGCCTATTATACGCGAAAAAGCTATAAAAATAGCCTAAGTTATAATACACATAGATATTAAATAATGCATGATCAGATCTTATTTAAACATTTGGTACATTAAATATGCCTTTTCAAGTAAATACAACCAAAATAAATTTAATTTAACATTTTTTAATTTTTTTCGAAAAAGTTCAAAAATGAACATTTTTGCAAAACTTCAAGCCGTTTGCGGCAGGGTAAGGAAATGTTCAAAAAATCTCAAATTTTTTGTATGAACTGAGTGCCACCAGTGGCCACTTTTCCGCACTCGCCATAATCGAAAATCGAAAAAAAGTTTTTTTCGGCCCACCCTAATACCCAATGCATTGCGCCCTCTATATGAGAATACGCAAGCGCATTTATCTTTTTCTTCAAGTAACGGAGTTATTACAGCAATGCCAGTTTCATTTACGTGAAACATATATTTGACACATAGTCAGTAAATTTTAATTTTAAAGTTCCCCTTTTCATAAAAAATTAAGACATTTTGTAATTGAAATTACATATTGAAAATTTTTAATTGAAATTATTTATTTTTTAATGTTGATATTTGCTCTTTTTTATAATTAGGTTAAGTTATAAAATATGACAAAATATAAAATAAATCTCTTCTGAAATGATGAAGTGTTGCATATAATTTTGAAAAAAAAGGCCTTAAAATTTCAAAATAACATGATTGCGGACACTCGTCAAGGAAATCACCTAAAACAATGGCTGAAATACCATGCACAATTTTTTTTTCTCATAAAACTTCTTAAATGGAATTATTTCGCCCGACATCAACTTTAAATATCTCTTAAATATATTTAAAAACTCATGTTTATTAAGAGTTTTTAAGTTCGATAAATATATGGATCATTTCTCTATAAAGCTACGAATTTGTGCATTTTGATATAATAGCGTATAAAAGAAAAGAAGAAGAAGGCCTCTAATAATATAAAATTCATTTACGGCGGATACAGCGAACTCCATCGTGTGCAGCTCTATTCCGAATTTTAACCAGTTTGTAATAGAAGAAATTACCAATGTAACTGGCAATATATATATACATAAAATTTAAACGGCGCAGTAATCCTTTCCTACTACTCTAGTAACAAACCAATATTGGTCCAACATTGCACCAATATTTCAATTATTGGAAATATTGCAAATAAAACGTCAATATTGCCCCAATATTGGGATGTTTACATTTTGCCTTTATTTAGCCAATATTTGCAGCCAATATTACGCCAGTATTCGAGTATCATTGGAAATATTGCCTATATTGTACAAATGCTGGCGTTACATCGGAAATATTTCCAATGAAATTCCAATATTTAACCAATATTGTCGTTTAATTGGCAAAATTTCTAATGAAACCCCAATATTGGCATAATATTGGCGACAAGTATTGGCTAAAAAAGGGCAAAATGTAAACACCCCAATATTGGAGTAATATTTCATGACAATATTGCGCCAATGTGCCAATATTGCTCCAGGATGTAGCCAATATTGGCCCAATATTGATTGGCTACTGGGGTAATATTCCGTAACGAAATTAAAACTCCATGCACTTAAAATAAATAAAATTACTGTTTGGGTAAAGGTTGCTAAAAGTGGAATGTTTGGATTTATTTTAGTATTTATTCGTGTTTTGCAAATTATTTGAATTTGTCACTTTTAACAAATTTCTTTAATAATTATTATTGTACACTAGGAATACTTCTCTTAGACCAATACATTTTAGCATACAAAATGATAAGATATGCAATATTGATATTTTTCATATAGAAATGTTTTTGGGAGGCGTCAATCGAAAATCGAAATAAACATATTACATGTAGTAAAACAACATTTTAATAGAAAAAGGTTGTCACCCATATTCTGTACATTGGGGTATATGGTATGTGAATCAGAAATCTTAGGTTGTGAGGGAGTGACCTTTCCATAAAGGCACTCTAGTGTTTCTGAGATCGTGACGTCAATAAGTTAACATGTGTAAGCGTAAAAGCGACATCTATCCTCTCTTTTACTTTAACTTTCTAGAGTGTGTGTGCTCTTTCGGATTTTACAGTTAGCTTGCGGTTATTAGTAATATGTTAATGTGAAGTATCTCAGTTTGCAGCATATAAAAGCTTGGGTTTGAGTGAATGAGGGGTGTCTCTGGCATTAGCCAGCGAGAGAGTATCTGTGTGTCTAGCCAGTGTGTGAATATCTCCGGTATTAGATAGCGAAGTGAAGTATTGTTCAGCGAAGTGAAGTATTGTTCAGCGAAGTGAAGTATTGTTCAGCGAAGTGCTAGCCGATTGAAAAGTAGCAACGAAGCCTCCAGTGAGTGGAAAGAAGTTCCGACAGTTGACTTGAGAGTTGGCCGGGGTAAGAAACCTCTTAGTTTCATTTGGATTGTTTGTGAATAAAGGATTACCCACAGCCATGGGCTGTTTAATTAAGCTTTATCTAGCAGATCAGCCAAGAGATAGCGGAAGGTATTAGTAGGTGCCCCGACTGAGCTAGGCCGAAGCTTGTGAGTATGTGTTTGGTTTTTTTCATAGTCTTCTCAGTTGTGTAAAATTAAAACTTGCTCCACTTCCCTTCAGCCTTTATCGTTCCAATAAACGTTGTTGTTTTATCTTAATCACTGAGTATGTCTACATTTAACCTGCACCACGACCAACCTAACGTTACAAATGACACTCAGCATGCATGTAACGTTACAAATGGCGCCCAACGAAACATCGGACATTATGAGATTGTGCCACGTGTGTATTTTACCGGTGCAGGTGATATTAGTGAATTTTTAGTTAAATTAGATGATTATATTTTGTTCAATAATATACCTGAGAAAAGTAGGTACGTAGTGCTTAAATGCTCGTTGAAGGGCGAAGCACTTTTGTGGTTGGAAAATAAGGAAAGTTTTTGATTAATGATGAAGCGAAAAGATTTGAACAAACTGTGATTGAGTTAAAGAAGGCATTTCCTCCAGTTAAAGATAAAAGTATTTTGAGAAAAGAGTTCTATTGTAATAAGCAGAATATTTATGAGTCGGCGTCAAAATTTTATCTACGTAAGCTTGAACTAAAAAATAAATTAGATTTAGATATCACATTTGAGGAATTGTTGGACATTGTTTTTCCTCTTTTTAATCCAAGTATACAGGACTTTATTGAAGTTAGAGCACCGAAGAATTTTGAGGAGATGCATCAGATATTATCGAAGTATGAGACTCGGCATAACTCGGATCAACGGGATTTGCGTAACCCTCGTCAGAGACCGGTCACAGATAGTAATTTGAGAAATGAGGGGGAACGTAATTTTGTGAGAGGGGGGCAGCGATTTCCGGATAGTAATTTGCGCAATAGAAATGATGGATTTGGTCGTAATATGTCGAATACGAGTAATGGTAACAGGAATGGTGGTGGTGCTAATAATTTTAGAAGTGGTGAGAGAAATATGTATGGAAATAGACAGAATAGTGGTTATAATTGTAGTGAGGGAGGACGGGACAGGAATGTTTCTTCGCAAGTAAGGAGATTAACTTCGGATGAGAATTTTGAAGGTAGATTAGTGCAAAGGAGAGGTGTGAGGAGGTCGGGTCAGTTAAACTGGTAGATGACTGTATTTCGGAAGGTATGCAGTCACAGATTAAATCGGAAAAGCCTTCTGTGAGTTTGAATAAAATTACTATTAATCCGGTTGAGTTACCTGAAGTGTTAATTTTGTTAGATGGTATTGTCGTTAAAAGTGTCTTCGATGCAGGGGCAGATAAGTCGTTCATTTCTTTTGATTGTTATCGGAAATATTTTCCGTATAAGAAGTTGAACAGGTCAAGTCTGGTGGTTCAGTCGGCACAGGGAGTAGCTTGCGATAATAAAGGTTCAGTAGAATTGGAAGTTGAGATTCGTTCGGTTAAGACATGTTGGGAGTTTTGTGTGTTAGATGGATTAACTGTGCATTGTATAGTTGGTGTGGATTATATGATGGATAGAGGAATTAGTTTGGATTTCTTTAAAATGTCGTTAATCGTGAATAATGATGAGAATGTGAGTAAGAAAGAGCATGTTTCAGTGTCAGTTAATTTGGAGGAGTCGGGGTTAAGTGAAATCGAGAAGGAGGAATTTAATAAGTTTTTGAATGAATTTGGAGAGGTTTTTTCTGATAAACCGGGTTTAACGCATGTTGCGTGGCATGAGATTGATACTGGTTTGAAAGCACCTGTTGCTAGTAAACCATATCGTTATGATAAAGTTAAACAAGGTATAATTGATTATCATATTCAAAAAATGCTAGCGGACGATATTATAATGCCGATTGAGTCTCCTTTTGCATCTCCAGTAGTGTTATGTCGTAAAAATAATGGGAAAAGTTTAGATAATCCAGAGGCATATAGGTTTGCAGTAGATTATAGAAAGTTAAATGCGATAACGCAATACCCTCAGTATCCTATTCCAGTTATTGATGACATTTTGGCTAATATAACGAGTACGAGTTATATGTCAACGTTAGATCTTACGTCAGGTTATTTTCAGATTGCAATGAAGCCGGGGGACATACCTAAGACTGCGTTTATTACTCGGGACGGTTGTTTTGCTTTTAAGAGAATGAGTTTTGGTTTATCGGGAGCGCCGGCAACGTTCCAGAAGGCCATGAATAATATCCTTAAACCTTTGCTTGGTAAGGGTGTCTTGGTCTACCTGGACGACATAATTATAATGGCAGCTACTTTTGAAGAGCATTTAAGATTATTGAGGGAAGTATTTACGTTGTTAAGAGATGCTGGGTTAACAGTTAAGTTAGAAAAATGTAAATTTTTGAGAAAAGAGATAAAGTATTTAGGAGTTAAAATTACGCTTGATGGTATTAATATAGATAATGAGAAAATTGAGGCAATTACGTCAATGAGTACCCCCAAAAATAGTAAGGAAGTGGCGGCATTTTTAGGGATTGTGGCTTGGTTTGCCAAGTTCATTCCACGTTTTTCGGAGTTATGTGAACCGTTGTATAATTTAAAAAGGAAAAGGGTGAAGTTTGTATGGTCATCAGCGGCTCAGAGGTCGTTTGAGTTATTAAAAGAGGCAGTAGTTTCCCCTCCTGTTTTGGCTCACCCCGATTATTCGTCTCAGTTTGAAGTGTATTGCGATGCGAATGCAGTGGGGGGTTGGAGCGATGTTAGCACAGAAAGGTATAGCTTTTGCGTCGAGAATTTTAAATGCAGCCGAAAGGAACTATTCGATTACGGAAAGGGAGTGTCTTGCAGTTATTTGGGCTTTGAATAAATTTCGTTGTTTTTTCACTAATATACCGGTTAAAGTCATTACGGATCATTCAGCTTTGACAAAGTTAACTAATGGAAAGGGTTTGTCGTCTCGTACGGTCAGATGGTGTTTGAAGTTAGCAGAGTATAATGTGGTTATAGAACATAGGGCTGGCAAGGAGAATGCGGTAGCGGACGCTTTGTCACGAAACCCGCATGGTGGTTTAGAGGTCACGGAGGAAGTTAAATGTTGTGCATTGTCTTCATTGGTGTTAAGGTCGCGAGAGCAGTTGATAAGGGAACAGAAGCAAGATGAAGAGTTTGGTAGTTTGTATCGTTACTTGGAAAATCCTGATGATGTCCCGAGCGCAGATGTGCCTATGTTTGAGAAATGGTCCCAATGTTTTAAGCTTATCGATGGTCTTCTTTTTTATTCTAAAATTGTAAATTCACGTGGAGAATTAAGAGTTTTTATTCCGGCTAGTCTTCGTAAGGCCATCTTGAAAGAATTTCATGATAATCCATTAGCAGGTCACTTAGGAATCAGGAAAACTTATGCTCGAATTTGTGAATCCTGCTACTTCCCTAAAATGCGGGAAGCAGTGAGCGCTTATGTCTCCAGCTGTAGTACATGCCAACGTTATAATTATAAAAATATAAGTCCAGCTGGCAAATTAGTTCCTATTAAAGTAAATTTTCCTAATGAATGTGTAGGTGTAGATTTAATCGGTCCTTATCCATTGTCTAATCCTAAAAGATATAGATTTGCACTAGTTATAGTTCATTATTTTAGTAAATGGGTAGAGTTAGTCCCCCTCAGGAAGGCTTCTGCACCTGCAGTTGCCGATGCATTTTTTGAGAATTATATTTCTTAATATGGTGCACCAATTAGGGTAGTGAGCGATCATGGCCCTTATTTTATTTCTGATATATTTAAGGCCCTGTGTGAGAAGCTGGAGATCGATCATTCTTTTACTGTTCCGTATCGTCCTCAGTCTAATATGGCTGAACGTGTAAATCGTACATTAATTCAAATGATTTCTTCGTATGTTGGTTCTCATCACGCAAATTGGGACCAGTTTCTTCAGCATTTTGCGTATGCACTTAGTTCGGCGGTTCACGAGTCGACGGGGAAAACGCCAGCTGAATTGTTTTTGGGTAGAAAAGTCATTACTCCATTCCAAAGGTTAGTTATGGTGTCAGATGCGGAAAGTCAGTACATGTGTCAGGATATTGAGAGGTTGGTTAAGGAAGCTCAAGTTCAGATGGAAAAGCGCAAGAAAAGCAGGCTCAGTATTATAATATGCGTAGGAGGGAGTTAGAAGTGAAAGTTGGAGATTTTGTGTTAGTAGAAAAGCATTGGTTAAGTTCAAGTTGTCAAAAGAGAGTAGCTAAGTTTGGTCCGAAGTTTGTAGGTCCGTTCGAGGTTTTAGAAGTTCGAAATATTAATTTGGTTGTTGATGTCAATGGTGAAAGAATGACGGTTAATTTGGATCAGGTTAGAGTTTATAAGTTTAGAGAAAATGGTAGTGAAGGTTCTCATGTGTCGAGTGGTGTTTCGCGAAATTCCCGATCCAATGAGTGTCCCGAGTCCAGCACTTCTTCATCTAATTCTTTTCATAAATATTCAAGAAGAAAAGTTGGTCAAACAGCTCCAAAAACTGTTATTGAGAGTCGAAAGCCTAGCAATCCGAGAGCAGATTATGATAACAAAAATAAGAGAGCAGTGTCAAATACTTCAGATTCTGTGTGCCATAAAAGGAAAAAGATTATAAACTATCCCGTTCCTCCACTTATGAGACAGCAACCTCACAAACATACATTATCTAATAGTTCACCATCTTCGGTACTTAATCCCCGGAAAAGATTTCAGATGGACACTCGGCAAACTGTTAAAAGATTTTTAAATTCCGAATTTTTGCCTAATAAGAAACAACATAGATCCGGAAAGAAACGTGGCCTAGGATCTTCAGTAACTTCGGGTGCGTCTAGAAAGAGGAGACAACTCTCAGATTACCGGCATCAACAGTGTTAATCTCGCCATGGAGTGACCCTAGCGAACCGGCCAGAGCAGAGTCGTCGAGCGGAACCTACAAGTATCCCACGGCATCAATTCAGAACCAGGCTGCAGGCACGACAGTCAACTGTGGCGTCACCATACAGTTCTGATGACGAAAGATCCTTCGTACAAGGTTTCTGGGACAAGAGGAGAAAACCATCCTGCAGTATGAAGCCAGCCAGCAGCGAATCATCTCTATGATTGGGTGATAATGTTCTTTATTAAATTTCTATTAGAGTGCATATATGTGGTAGCAATATGAAGGAATAGAGGGCAGAAAGACTGTTTTGTATTTTTGGCCATTTTTGGAATTTTTTGACGGACTCACGATTGGTGCTTAATTGTGTTCAAAATTTGCTTGCAAAATTGTTAGTTTTATGTATGTTTGAGATTTTGGTCTTAACTGCTTTTAAAAATTCTGGATCTATTGTTAAATTTCTTAAAAATGTTACTATATTGTTATATTGTTCATGTGTTATAAAATGTATGTTAATGTATGTTTAAATTTTCAGAAAGTACAGATAGTAATTTGGGTTATTTTGTACACGCGCCGCGGTTCAGGCGCGCACGTGTTTTGCGGTCAAGAAGTCCTTGTCACGCGTTTCTATCTCTTATACTAACATTTAATGAATTAACTTTCTCCTTATCGTTCGTGTTTTATGTGTTGCGTTTGTACTTTAGTTGGGAATGTTTTCCGCAAGTTGCGAATTTTTAAGCTGCGTTTGAATTTGAAATTGTATTGTATTAAAATTGAATGTTAATGTGATTTTCTTGCAGGGAAGTATACCTGTGTTATGTATTGATTCTGCTATTTTTCTTTTAGTTAATACAGATGAAGAGCATGATGACGTCATTTTGTAAATTTTTGATATTTTTTTTATTGTTGCATAAGCACAGCGATATGACGCTGTACGTATGTGCCCCAATTATTGTTAAAGTGGAGTTAAGTTCTGAAGAATTCTGGGAGTTAGTTCATTGGCTAATGGGTATGTAGGTATTACGTAATAGCAGAGTTATTTTGAGTATGAAGTAAAATTTAATTTTAGATGAGTTCGGTATTTGGATGAGGAAAATTTTTGCGCATTGGGTTTTTTGGACTTGGTGCAAATTCTAGTATTAGGAAAGTTTTATGGGAGAAATTTTTGGTAATGTTATAGTTGTATTGCAATATTGAGGAAAATTTCGGAAGTTTAGTGTTTTGAGAAATTTTAGCACTCCCAGTGGAGTGGGCTGTTTTGAAAGAAGAAGTAATTAGTTTTGAGAGTTTTACGAGTTTTTGGAAGTTTTACGGAGGCTATTTGTAAGATAGAAGAATGATTGGATTGAATATGTGAATTTTTGAGGCAAACTGAGGTTTTTTGGTTGTGATGGGTTAAAGTTAATATTTTAAAAGTTATGTTTCGGCGCTAAATTTCACCCATCACTGTGTTTATTACGGCTCGAAATTTATAACAAGAAAAAGTTCTGGGCATGCATTTGGCCCAGCCCTTTTTCTCTGTAAAATCCGAGGGGGGGTTGTGAGGGAGTGACCTTTCCATAAAGGCACTCTAGTGTTTCTGAGATCGTGACGTCAATAAGTTAACATGTGTAAGCGTAAAAGCGACATCTATCCTCTCTTTTTCTTTAACTTTCTAGAGTGTGTGTGCTCTTTCGGATTTTACAATTAGCTTGCGGTTATTAGTAATATGTTAATGTGAAGTATCTCAGTTTGCAGCATATAAAAGCTTGGGTTTGAGTGAATGAGGGGTGTCTCTGGCATTAGCCAGCGAGAGAGCATCTGTGTGTCTAGCCAGTGTGTGAGGATCTCCGGTATTAGATAGCGAAGTGAAGTATTGTTCAGCGAAGTGCTAGCCGATTGAAAATTAGCAACGAAGCCTCCAGTGAGTGGAAAGAAGTTCCGACAGTTGACTTGAGAGTTGGCCGGGGTAAGAAACCTCTTAGTTTCATTTGGATTGTTTGTGAATAAAGGATTACCCACAGCCACGGGCTGTTTAATTAAGCTTTATCTAGCAGATCAGCCAAGAGATAGCGGAAGGTATTAGTAGGTGCCCCGACTGAGCTAGGCCGAAGCTTGTGAGTATGTGTTTGGTTTTTTTCATAGTCTTCTCAGTTGTGTAAAATTAAAACTTGTTCCACTTCCCTTCAGCCTTTATCGTTCCAATAAACGTTGTTGTTTTATCTTAATCACTGAGTATGTCTACATTTAACCTGCACCACGACCAACCTAACGTTACAAATGACACTCAGCATGCATGTAACGTTACAAGGTTAGATACTATAATAGTTATAAAAACAAGAGTTAGCAATTTATGAAGTTTGAAAGAACTATTATATCAAATCCCAAATATTGGATTTAGTTATATTTCATTTCAATTATTATCTTTAAGTAATATATTAAAAATATTTTAAAGTTGATCAAATATTTTAATTATGTATTTTTTACCAGAAATAACTTGAAAATACTTAAAGAATTATTTCAATAAATAATTTGTTAGAAAATATTGTACACATGAAATGCTACTGTTAGATTAATGATTTTGAACCATTCAAAATTACCGGATGGAATTTTTTTCATGTGAATATTTGTGCAATATATTTATTTCTATCATTGCATTAAGTAATCTATGACATGTATTTCCTTATAAATAGGTAAATAAGGAGGCATGTGAACCAACTTATACAGTAAATATTAATTTAAAACATGCATTATAAATTAATATTCTACTATTTATCAGTTAATCGACGTATCAGTTATTTTTAATTTTAAATTTTACGCAAGTACAATTTTATGTTACATTTTATTTCTGTTGATTTAATATATTATCAAAACTATTCACAAAGAAAAGTTTTAACCCATAGACTGAAGTTCTATTTTCTCTTTCTGTCTAAACTATCGAAAGGCAATCACGAGAAAATTCTTATTCTTGAGAGTACAAATGGTATCTTTCCACATAAAAATGCTCATTTTATCTGGTGACAATTATTGCAGGATCATCAGTGTATCAATTGTAAGGGGCTAAAACTACAGTCTATAGTTTTATGCTGTATGCTTTTTTAAGGTGATTACACAAGGATTATTTGAGGAACTAAAAAACCTTTTTTTGTACTTTTTTCTTCAAATTTTCGCGATATATATTGTATGATAGATTGTACAAAAAATCAAAAAATAAATCAGAAAACGCTTTTTTTTTAGTTTGATAGTTTTGTTTATAAAGTATAAAATGCAATATATATATTTTTTTAACTTCCGTATAAGAACAAACATTTTGAGTAAAATTAAACATAACACTCTTTTTTTAGATTCAAAAATTATTTTGTAATTGTATGTGAAACAGGTGATTCAAATTTTCTACTCCAAAAATTGTAAAAAAAAAAAAAAAATGTAAAAAATAATTTTTCATCTTGATCTCAATTTTTTTAATCAAGAAAATCTGTATCGTGTATAACATTTAAATTTTATCTTTCAATATTATATATTTTTTAAGATATGAACTAACAAAATGATCATTTTTGTTTTACTTTTAAATAATATTTTAATACACCTAAATTTCAATTATATTAAGTAATAAGTTTAGAAATTTAATTGAAAGAACACATAATATTACATTACTAACTTAGGTGACTTACTATAGGTAAGACTTTAGTTAAAATTAACTACAAAATTGTAATATGAGTAAATCGGTACAGTGTTCGATAAAAGATATACACTTATGTTAAAAAATTAAGGATATTGCCAATTCCAGCAAATAAATGTACTGAAACAAAACAAACGTGACTTATTTGACAAGCCCATTCATTAAACAAAAGAAAAAGAACAAAAACGATGGTATATGTATGACAAAACATTAATAAAAGTTAGAATTCTTGCTCTCTAGAACAATTACAAAAAGTACCCTCTTAAAAATCTTAACATTATATGGTTGGTATGATAGTTAATGAACTCTATATCTCATAAACTATGATATACAGTCTTCACAACGCCTCAGTTTATTGAGTATCAAATTATCAAGCTGATCTTGAGTAAGATTACTCCATTCAGAAAACAAAGCTCTCCGAAGTTCCGGCACACATGTAGGAGGTGGTTGACTTTCTGTAACCCGTCGGCCAAGCATGTCCCATACATGCACTATCGGGCTCAAGTCAAGCGAAAATGCTGGCCAATCCATAAGGGTGATTATCTCAGCTTGAAAGCTTTCATTTATGATGTTTGCTCAGTGAGGACGGACGTTCCCCCATAAACATCCATAAGCACAAATTTTGAGCCCATTGCAACCCGAAAAAAACGTACATATTTTTTAGAATGATGTTCCGATAAATTTGGCCTGTCATGGTTCCGGTTTGAATATGTATGTTTGAATATGGAGCCCATTATAATTCAACTTTAAACGAGCAATGCTTCACCACCGTAATGGTGTCGTTCAGTGATGTTTTGTCTGTGGTAGCGGGTGCTTGGAGGTCTCCTTATGAAATTCCAACGTGAATCAGACTGCAAGCTAAACCTGGACTTGACGGAAAACATTACAGAAGCCCACTGTGACGGTGTTCACATAGTATGTTCTCTATTCCATGTTAATCGCAGGCAACAGTGAGTTGCTGTGCCGGAATATATCCAATAGATCTGTGTGCATATAGACCAATATTTCCCAAACGTCTGTACACGGTTTGCCCTAAAATAGTCGTACCCCTAACTGAAGATAGCTGACGAGACAGGTCTGATGCTGTGCTTCGTACGGCATAACGGTCTTTATTTGTGGTTGTTACTCGGGGACGATCTGTATTTTGACTTCTACTGACATTTCCATCATCTTGGAATCGATACCAAAGTCAAGAGATTACACTTTGTGCAATTATAAGTTCCCCGGATACTTCCATCTGAGTAAGCCTACATTCCAGGTGACCGATAATTCTACCACGCACAATATCTTCCAGATATATTCTCTGTGTCATAACTGTTCGGTTTTGACACTGAGAGGCTTAGAAAATGACTGTTAACAGTTTTACTTCTTTGCCACTTTTCCTTATATACGCCTCTCTCACACTTTCTTCATTGTAACGTAAGATCAGTGCCATCTGGTGAATTTCTGAAATTTTCATATTAGTGTTGAAGGTGTGTTTTATAATTCTGTGAGTGAAATTTTTACTTTAGAGTTTGATTTCCATGCATTCCGGATTATCATTAATTTATGGACATGGGTGAAAATCGTGTAGATTAGTATAATGTCCTATACTGATAAAACATATTTGTAAATATTTAATAAGTATATGTTTAAAACGAATTACATTTTTTAAATGGTATAACATCGTTAGGTACAGTGTTTGGCATGAGTGAACTCATTGAGAGAGAATGCCCGAGGTTAGTTCCCTTTCTGTGGGCATTGAATTGAATTTGATACATCTTTTGATAACCGAGGGTAAACTGAATGAAAGCTTAAAAAAATCCGCGAGTTTTGGCGAAATTTACCGCTAAAACTGATTTTATTTTCATAAATTATTAATTTTTTTTCAGCCGTTAGCAACATATTTTTTCCCCGTTCAAATGTCAATACCGAGACCTATAGAGACTGAGAATGGTTTGGTTTTGTTTATGATGGACAATCATGATCGTGTGGGATATAGTCCCTAAATGAGGATGCCCTCCGTGGGTGTCTTTCTAAAAGAGCCTAACCTGTATTTCAGCAAGGAAATCCAAGGCTGGAAGAAAACCACGGATAACTTCGAACGGTTAGGCCGACGGTCGCGATTAGGTTCGAACCCAGCACCTATTGTCTACAAATTTCGAGGTTAGAACCTCTCAGCTACTGGTGGGGCGAGACTCAGCATGGATTGAGCCTGATCTTGTTTATGTCGTGTCCGACGCATTGCACTCTCTGTTGGCTCAGGCCGGATCAAACTGCACTTATATATGGGACTATTCTTTCTATTGAATCAACCGAAATTTCCTGATCTTGTCAAAGCCCTGCTTGTATAAAAGTCAAGCATCGGTCTCTGTCTGACATGTTCAAAACTTTATACAGTTCCTAAATAAGAGAACCTGTCAATTAGATGTGTTTGAAAACAAAACTGAATTTAAAACTGAGTCAGAATGAACGCAACTTGTTATTTGAATACTTCAATTTTTCAATCACGATCGCTTCGGGATATTCTGTTCAAAATACCATTTTGGCTGCATTTTTAAATCATATTTTGCCTTTATGAAAAACTTAGCCAATACGTCACATTATATAGTTCCTAAATAAGAGGGTCTACCATTTGGATGCATTTAAATCAAAAATGAATTTAAAAATGCGTCAGAATATAAACAGTTTGGAATTGAAGTTTTTTCGCCAACCCCTATTTTTGTTTAATTTACTTTTGCTATAAGAATTGGTCCTATGAAAAACTTGTCACTATAAGAAATGTAGTTTTTATGAGAAGTTCTAAAATAAATTTAATTAGATTTGGCACTTTAAAAATTGACGATGTTGTGGATTTTTGTCTTTTTTCACCAACTTTTTGTTTTCGTTTTTAATTTTTTTTATCGTTAAGAAATAGTTCTATCAAAACTTGTAAATACAAAAGTTTTAGATAATTTTGAGAATATTTATAAAAAAAGAGTTGTATTCTATATCTTGAGAATTGACGAAGTTATGAATTTTTTTTATTCCAAGAACCCTGTTATTTTCGACCCTTGAGTCCATTTTTAACTTTATGAAAAATCTGTCCAAAAAATCTGTGCATAAACTTTTGGCCCATTTTTTATAAGTAATACAAAATTTAAATAACTTGATTCGATATCTATTTTAATTAAGAAGTTATGACGTTTTTTCAGTTTGCTCAAAAACCTTCCCTATTTCCACCTCCTTGGTCCGATTTTGCCCATTAATGAACTTGGCCGAGATTTTATACCCCTTGATTTTATGTATCAGTTTGGAGGACATTGAAGCAGAAGTAAAGATATTATCGTGTCCAGAAGAAATTGATATATATATATATATATATATATATATATATATATATATATATATATATATATATATATATATATATATATATATATATAGGTGGATGGATGGATGGATAGATAGATTTATACACTTTTTTACTGATAGTAGTTTTGGGGTCTAGAGGTCATGATCGGCGTAGATATGCAATCATTTTTGAGAAATTCCAACAAAGGAGCGACCGCAATAGGTAGTATTTCATACGAAATGTACCTAAAAAAATCAGGTCTGTGTTCTTATTTTCAAGCATATGTATTCAACAGTATAATATTTGTGAAACATTTAAAAAAATCATGTGAAATATTTTGAACCTGTACACAATAATTTCTAGACTAGTATTTTATTTTTTAATCTCAAAGGTACCCCATATTCTTTTCAAATACAGAAAATTGAAAATTAGCAAATAATTATTTTAAATACATTAAAAATTTTTGGAAATAATAATTATTTTTAAAACATTATGTATCACACTTTTTAGAAAAATCGAAATTCATCTAAGTGCAGATGCAGAATAACTTCAATTCAGTATATTTTGTAAAATATTATTTTCACTCTTTTTTTCATGTTAGTTTGTAGTGCTATGTGGATATTTTCAAAAAGTATCATATTTTATAATGCCTAAGATGCGTTTTTGCATAAAGTCATACATTATTCATGCTTTCAAATTTCAATATTTATTCTCCTTTCCGGAAAAATATATACTTTGGGAAACACAGTTCAAATGGTAATGTAGCACAAGAATATATTTTTAATGTCAGTGATATTATTGAAACAATGCCATCTATAATAGGAAGAAAATGATTGTTTAAAATATGCAGGATATATCAGGAAGGATCGTTCAAATTTTGTGGGTAGGGATAAAATAGCAAAGAAAGGCAATTTCACGTAGGAAACTACGAGTGAAATCAGACAAGTGATATTTTTGTGAGCTGTATATATGCAAAATCTCTGCTCACACGCAAAGCTTTTACAAGTACAGCTTGCCGTCATTGCAGAATTTACAGACCCCGAGGTGGCAGCACAGACAGTCACCTCATCCAGTTCATGGATGAAAGTCCCTAATAAACTAATTTATGATTCGCATATTAAAATGCAATCGGTCTCTCAATTTTACCTCGATGGAAAACAATTGAAAGCTCGATTTTAGCTGTTGTCTTTTACGCTTACCATTTAGCTTTCCTGCTCCCCGAAACATGAAAAACATGGAGGATTGAGAGTAGGAAAACATATTCATAAATCCACGAGTCAATAGATTAAAACGAGTTTTTTTTATGTTTTTCCCCAAGATAAGACTTGGCAGCACAAATGCGCTGTAATAGGCAAATCGAAATTTATCTAATTCTAGATTTTCATTCGTGAACTCGGTGAAGTGACTGTCTGTGCTGTCGCCTTCAGGGCTATAACGTGAATCATAATTTGTTCAATGTAACTTAATTTTAATGATGTTCGTAAATAATAATCTTTAGGTACTTAATGCTAAATGTATCCATGTTCTGTTAAATATAATAACATAGCATTTTTTTTTTATTGTTTAAAAACAAAATTTATTGATAGCATATTATAAATAAATATTCAGCTTCACAGGCTTTTAACTACGAGTCATTATTTTTATTAATGACAGGCTAGTTCCATGAGTTTCTATAGTGTGCAAGTCTACTTGGCTTTATTGAATAAATGAGATATATCCTTTAAAATAAGTCACAATTTTCGGTTTAAAAATACTGGTGGCTAAAAATGGCAGCAGGTGGCTTTCACTACATATACTCATGTAAATAACTTGATATTAATGCATGAAAACTTGATATTTTATGTTTGGCAGCCTTAATTTCAGTACATTAAGGCTTATGAAAAGGGTACAGTCTCTAGAATGATGAATAAGAATAAGCGTGTGTCTGTCTTCTTATCAGGTCTTTTAGTCTGTTTGTATTGATATTTCTGGGAGGGGGGTGGATGGGGGATTTTTAGGACATAGAATGTTGCTCTGATGCTTGTAAATCTAAGGCTTTATGACTTACGGGACAAATTTGTTCTAATAAAGTCAAAATACACTGGCCTCCAAAAGTTAAGATATAACATGTTTTTCGAAGCTGAACAGAAAAAAATGGCAGCGAAATTAAACTTCATATTTTAAATGAATGACAATAATAAGCTTCAAAAAACTTACGCAAAAATTACAGCTACCACTTTTATATCATACAAAAGAATAGGCATTTCTGAATGAGAGAAAAATATGCAATTACGAAGTTTTCGTAATTTCGCGTGTAAGTTTTCTTCTATTTGAACTATTGTTGTCAGTTTTGTTCACAACTACCAGTAGAGTCTAGAAATATATAGAAAAAGTCATTTGCCCGATTCATTAAGGTGGCGGTTGGTAAGATGAATGAAAATGGAGTTGTCACAGGCCAATATTTCTAGACGGCTCAATACGTCCCGCTGTATAGTCCAATGACTCTGGGATCAGTGTCAATCCGAAGCTTTTGTATACAGAAGGCATGTTCCAGGCCGCCACGTGTTACAACACCAGAAGAAGACTGGTTTCTAGATTTTTCGTCCCGAAGGAGAAAACGCACTACTGTGCCACAACTCATTGCAGACAACTTTGTAGCAAGAAGAAGACGAATTTCCGATATTACGATGCAAAGATGTCTTCACAATACATGTCCCTATGCAAGGCGAATAGTCGTATGTGTCACCCTTTACTGACGACAGAGTAGAGACCGCTTATATTGAGCAAAAGAACATGTTTCCTGGACCAGACAACAGCGGGCTTTTCTACTTTTTACAGACGAGTCCAGATTCACACTGGAGAGCGATTCAGGACGTATTCTTATCTGAGAAAAACAATGCACTCGATACCTACAATCACACGCTGTCGAAGCACATAGGTACAGAAACGGTGGAATCATATTTTGGACAGGGATCTCACTTGGAGGACACACTGAGCTGCATGTATTCCATGGAGGAACTCTGACTGTGTGAGATATTGTGATGAAATCCTTTATTCATATGTGCGCCAATATGCCACTGCTATTGACAACGGTTTCATTCTAATACATGATAATGCGAGACCACACCGAGTTGTTGTTGTTAAGGATTATATTGAGAATCTCGGTTTGCAGAGAATGGAATGGCCAGCTCATCCTCCAGACTTGAATCCGATAGAACACCTTTGGAACTATCTTATAAGACAGGTTGCGGCTTTAAGTCCTCATTCAAGGTCATTAAATGAGCTGGAGAAAGGTTACTCTATGTTTGGTAAGCGCTACCAATTTCTGTGTCCGACAATTTACCTGAGAGCATGAAAATTGTATTCAAGTATCCCGGCAATGTATTCAAGTCCATAGTGTACATATTCTGCATTAGAACCAGATTTTAATGTTTCTGACACATTTTACTGCATAATACTGCGGTGTATGATGTTTCTAAGAATGGAATTTTTTCATCATTAGTGCTTTTTTGTTATAATTTCATTTATACGTTTAATTATAGTAAATCTATCTGCTGCATTTAATAAATAACAATTAAGAGCGCATTTCCTCCAAATTCTTTGTTTCTATATTTATTCATTTGTGAATTAGACGCAAAAAACAGGTTATACCTTAATTTTAGGAGGTCAGTGTATGATGTAGTTCAACAATTGCAAGCTTTTTTACGTCAATTATATGCACTAGAAAAGTTTCCTTTTTTAGAAAAAAAAAAAAAACCTCTTTTCAAACCCTTAAACTTTAGAATAACAGGCGCCCTCTAACGGTATTTTTTAAAATTAATCTTTAAAATTTATTTTCAAGGAAATATTGACATAAAGAATAGTTTTAGCGAACACGGCAAACGAATCGAACAATTTTTCCGTTTTTTATAATCATTTGAAAATTGAACCTCCCCACCCCCATTGAACACAGTTCAGTTTGCGCTACTTAACCACTTCCAACCATTCAGATTTTCATCTCGAAATTTAAGTTTATGTCTAAGCTTCTAAAAAAAATTTATGAGATGTGAAAAATAATGGTAAAATATAGTTGTACGTTACTCCAAAGTCTAAAGCACCCTCTATCGGCATTTTTTGAAATTTATCTTTATAATTCATTTTCAATAAAATACCGACATAAAGAATAGTTTTAGTGAAAACCGCAAATCAATCGACCAATTTTTCCGTTTTTTATAATCATTTGAATTTAAAACCCTCTGAACACAGTTAAGTTTGTGCTACTTAACTGCTTCCAACTATTCAGATTTTGAGCTCAAAATTTAAGTCTAAGCTTACGAAACCTTTAATGAGATGCAAAAAATAACGGTAAAAAATAGTTGTTCGTTACTCTAAAGTCTAAAGCGCCCTCTATCGTCATTTTTTGAAATTTATCTTTATAATTTATTTTCAAGACAATACTGACATAAAGAATAATTTTAGCGAAAACCGCAAACGAATCGACCAATTTTTCTGTTTTTCATAATCATTTGAATTTTTGGACCCTAAACTTTAATGGCGCCTATCTCCTTCGGAAGACTTTGGGACCCTTGGTTTCCTATTTAAATATTGTTTGTCTTGATGTATACTATCACCCCTTAAAGTTTGGACCATGAATTTAGAAACACCCTGAATATATATATATATATATATTTAAATTTCGTGCTTGAGATAGAGTGCCCACGATATTTACGTCACATACAGACAGACGGCCAAACAGACAAAGTCTCGCGACAAACATTTTGTAAAAACGTGTATTTTGGAATCTCTGACCCCTAAAACGTACAAATCCGGCGAAAATCAGAATTCGTAAATTTTCACGATCCAAATACTTTTTTCTCGAAAAGATAGAGAAAAAAATAAAAAATAAAAATAAAAAAATCACGAATACAATATATTTTTATTGTAAAGATAGAATAAAGGAATAAAAGAAGAACATTAGACATTCGCTGATGATCACTCGCTAGTGCGTGAAATTCTCAATCATTTAATATGGAGGGCGGAGTTATCGGCAGCGAACGTGTTAAACCATGCAAGAGCTGCATGTAAGCGATGCGTTATCGAAACACTTACCCGTCTCTTCTATTTAAAACTGGAAAAAAAATAAAATGAAAACATTCTAACTTTGAGACTGCAGGTTAAGTGTCAAGATTTTTTTAGCTTAAACTGTATAGTATGGCAACAAACTTATGTTTAAAATTACTAAAGAAAAAATATTCCTTTAATAAGGAAAGAATAATTAATTCAGCATCATATTAATAAAAAAAAAACATTAATTTATTTTTGCACAAAGATTTTGAATAATAATATAAAAAAAAGTCTCACTTTTTTTTTCCTTCCTATTAGACGATTTTTGAGTTAAACACCATCCTTCATGTATTTTTAGCATTATTTTCTTTAATATATTCTAAAGAGAAATATTCTTGCTATAGTATGTAAAGATTTAAGCTGATAAAGATGATAACAACTCTAAATTTAATTTTCTGAAATTTTTAATAATACTACTAAAAATTATTATAGTTATTGTAGGTAACGCTGTCAACACGATCAATAGTCGCACTTGACCGTTTATTTTTAAACTGAGCATAAATTTTTTAAAAGGTATTTACTCAATTTTGCATCATACTGACATTTTAAAACAGTTATGCATAAAACATAGTATATTAAAACTCAGCGTAAGAAAACTTTTCGTGAAACACATAATCGTGAAAAAATTGTAACAAAAAAAAAGGAGGAATTTTTTCCGAAACTCTAAATATTATACTTTATAAACGTCATTTATTTTTATAAAGCTTTTTTCTTTTCCACTAAAGTTTGTATATTCTAATATTTGATATTTATTACATAAACTTTTTGACATTGACATTCAATTCATTTTATATCTGTAAACATTTGCTTTTAACATGATGAATAAATTATATGTGCAAAGATATATGTAAAATAAGGAATATAAATCGAAATTCTATAATATAATATTTTTCTTTTTTGTTATAAATAAATAATGTACGACAACTTAACTTAAATCTTAACTATTATAAACACATGAATATTAGACTGTCTATAGTTCTTTTGCATCAAAACGCCATCAAAGACTGTTGCAATTTTTTAAATTCTAAATAACGATATCTAAATAACGGTAATAATCAATTTCATTCAATTAGAAAATACAGTTAATTTAAGTGGTAATTAAAACCCTCTAAGTAGCTTGCGTCTATTTTTCCGTTTCTCAAAAACAACTTTAATTAGTTATAGACAAAAATATTTTTAGCACAATTGTATTTCAAAATGCATAGCAAATATAGAGGCAAGAAGAGTGTTTTAAAAACAATCTGAGAAAGAAAATTTTAATTGACTTTAATTTTTATAACTATTTTTATGAAAATGCATGAAACTCTTACAATAAACTAATAAATAAAAGCATTGCTTTTAACGCCTTGCTCATTATATATTTGTAGTTATTCGTGCATAGAAGTACATTTGCTCAATTTTATTTATGCAAATCCGTTTTCAATCTTCGACCATTAGGCAAATAACAAATGTAAAATATTTTTTTTTCTTATTAGTCGAAAAGACAAACATAATTATTTTCGATGTCGGACAAAGACATTATATGGTTAAAGTAAAAAGTTTCGATACGCTTTTAGCTAATAAGTTTCAATCCATGCTTCACTTTCAAAAAACCCCAAAGCATATTTCTTTAAAGTTCCTTTTATCTATTATTTTTATTACTTTTATCAAAAAACGAGCCTAAACAGAATAAAAACACTGATATTTATTTAGGGTGCCATTAAAGAGAAATTCCTTTTCATCTTCAGTATATTTTCTTTCCATTTAATGTTCTTTGATATCATATGTGTGCAAGAAATTAGAATTAAAGATTTTTTCATTCTATGTAAAATATCACAAATATTATTTATATATCATTTGTAATGAAGTAAGAATTTTTGAAAATGCGGATATTTTCACAAATGCATACAATGATAAATATATATCGAACTTATATACTATAATATATTTTCTCTTATTTTGCAATTAATGAAATAATGTATGATCTCTTAACTCCAATCTTAAACATTAGAATCACGTGATTATTAAACTGTTTATAGTTCTTTTGCATCAAAATGTCATCAATCACCATGTGATCAAGTTCAAAATATTGCTACAAAATTTTTGGTTGTAAATAACATAAAACATTATTTAATTAAGAAATATCCTTATTTTAAGTATGCATTAATTGTGTAAAAAAAACAATTATATAGATCAAATTGTATAAAATTACTTTCTAATTCATTTTTGTGATACTTATTATCATAATTCTGAAAAATAAACCAGCGATAATATATATATATATATATATATATATATATATGTGTGTGTATATATATATATATATTAAAATTATTATAAAACGTGAATTATTTACGATGAAATTTAAAATAAAAGAGTGGATTTGGCTTCTCAGGAAAGAGCTGCTATTTATTCGATCGTGAATGAGTTGTTATTTAAACGTTTTATTAACCTTGATTTCAATTGCGTATTGAAACCACTTACCTTGATTTAAATTGCTTAAAAACAACTAGTTCAGTCGAGTTACTTCAACTCGTAACGAGAAGCGGATTTTCTAATCGTGTGATAAGTGGATGTTGGACAGCTTGAGTTATCTGTGGCTTAGATTTCAAGAGAGTGAATTAATAAGTCACATTGTATAAAACACGAACAATTTACGATGAATTACGAATTAGAACTAATGCAAAACAAGAACCAAATGTTTTACACATTATAATTATTCAATAATAATTAAAATTATTGATTATTATTGTATTCTACTATAATATGTAACATACAATAATATATATTCTCCATGTTTTACAATAATTAAAATTATTGTAAAATATGAACCATTTACAACGCACTCCTGTTAACGCCTTATTTTTTTACATTTGTAATTATATATACGTTGAATTACATTTGTTAATTGTTTTTTTTTTTTTTTTTTTTTTTTTTTTTTTTTTGCAAACCCATTTTTTAACTCACGTCCATAATACAAATAACATATGTTATTATTATTTTCGTTTTTATTATTCAGAAATGCAAACATAAATTCTATTTAGATCGGAAGAAGACATTGTATGGTTAAAGTAAAAAAAATTCCTACGCATTTAGCTTCGGATTATATTTATCTTCCATATGAAAATTCATAAATCTTATCCCTTTAAAGTTTTTTTTATCCATGATTTTTATTGTTTTATCAACACTGAGCTTAAAAAGAATAAAAATGCTGATATTTACTTAGGGTGTTATTAAAGAAGGGCTCTGTTTCATCTTCAAATTTTCTTTTCTCTTAATATTATTTGATATCATATTTGAGCGAGAAAACAGAATTAAAGATATTTTCATTCGATGTAAAATGTATTGCAAACATATTCTTTACAGAATTGTATTTTAAGATGCATATCAAATAGAAAACATGAAATGTATTTTAGAAAGAAATAGTGAAAATATTTAATTAAGATCAATTTTTATAACCATTTTTATTCAATCGTAGGAAAGTCGTTAAGACGCTCGGAGGGTTAATAGTATATTAAAAACACTTATGGAAATAAAAAATATGTGTGTGTGAGTAAATTTTATCTCAAAAACGGCTCTAACGATTTTCGCAAAAATTTGGATTTTACCATTTTTCGGCACGAGACGACCACTGGGCTAAGTCACATGTTAGAGAAAATTCGATTATTGGGTCATTTTGGGTAATAATTGGTGAGGGTCAAGCTATTTATAGCTAGAGAACAGCCGGATCGATTTCAAGGAAATTTTGTATCCAATCGTTTTTTGGAACGAGAAAACTATTGGGCTGGGTCACATGTTCGAAAATTTTCGGTTAATTGGTCATTTTTGGGGTCATTTTGGGTCATGCTATTTTTATCTAGAGATTTTATCGCGCAAGTTGGACTAAAAATTGCGTTCTATGGTTTTCGGGCACGAGAAAAATATTGGGCTAGGTTATATGTTCGAGAAAAAATTTTAATGGGTCATACTGGATCACTAAGGGTCTGGGTCAAGCTATATATATTTAAAGAACGGCCGAATCAATTCCATCGAAATTTTGCCTGTAACAGTTTTTTGACACGAGAAAGCTAATGGGGTATGTCACACGATCGAGAGATTTCGATTATAAGAATCATTTGTGGGTCATGATGTGTTATAATGGGTCATGGTCAAGCTAAATCTAAATAACAGGTGGATCGATTTTGACGAAATTTTGTATACAACATTTTTGGCACGAGAAAACTATTGGGCTAGGTCTCATGTTCGAGAAATTGATTACTGGGTCATTTTGTGTCATAAAGGGTCTGGGTCGCGCTATTTATATTTAAAAAACGGTAGGATCGATTTTAACGAAGTTTTATATACAGCATTTTTTTGGCATGATAGAACTATTGGGCTTGGCCACATGTTTAAAAAATTCAGATAAGTGTTTCTTTATTGGGTCATTATGGGCCAAACCAATTTTATCTAAAAAAAGGCTCTAACGATTACCACAAACTAAAATTTCCAAATTTTGTCGACCAAATTTTGTATTCCACAGTCCTGGATTATAAGAACATCATTGGATTAAGTCACGTTTTAGAGAAAATTCGTTTAGTGGACCATTTTTGGGTCAATGTGGGTCACGCTAATTATATCTAGAAAATGACTTGCTCGATTTTGACTAATTTTTGTATTCTATAGTTTTCGGACATGAGAAAATCACTGGGCTAGGTCATAATTTACAAGTGACTCGAACAATTTTGGCTAAATTTTGTTTTCTGTCCTTTTTGTGTTCTTTAAGATCAATGGGCTGGGTCCCTTGTTCGAGAACAATCTATTAGTGGTCGATACCAAATTAGTCAAAAATATTGGTTTTCAAATTCTGAAAGAATTTTATAGATATTCCTAATGGGAGCCAAGAAATATTATTTAATCAATCAAAGAACATAGAATGCTCTCTAAAACAAAATTCGATCAATCGGGCTACGTAGCAACATTTCATAATAGTTGGCAATATTTAGCGAAATAATGGTGACATTTGAGAAAATTGTTCCGGAAAATTGAATTTCAAGATTACCAATGTCAAAACATGGTTTTGTTGTTATTGGTTGGAATTGATATTTAACAATATTTAGAGAAATTTGGCGAAAAATTTGGCTTTTAAGATCTGAAAGAATTTTCTAAAAATTTTGTATAAGAGCTGAGATACACGATTCAATTAATCAGAGCTCGTAGAATTTTCTCGTAAATACCATTGTACTAATACTATATACCAACATTTTTCAACAATTGGCAATATTGAGCGAAATAATTGTTAAATTTATGAAATTTGACTCTCAAGATTACCAATGCAAAAATACATTTTTTGGCGCCAAATGCAAAAAATATTGCCAAATTTCGCGACATTTGGTGAAAAATTTGGCTTTCAGAATCTGAAAGAATTTTCTAGAAATTTCCAATAGTAATCTAGACAAGTGATTTAACCAATCAGAGTCCATATAATGTTCTCGAAAACAGAATTCAACAATTAGAGTACACAAAACTTTCTGGCAATTAATCCTAAGCTATATAACGATGCTCTTAGGTCGAAGCCTGTGAACTTGGAAAGTCAATCTTGAGATCTGCAAAAGACTTTAAAAATCTACGAAACGATTGAAGTTTAAGCCGATTATTACGGTGGAATCTATGTTCTCAACCACCAGAATCATTTCCCTCATTACTTTTTAAAGGTTGCTCTGGACTTGAACTACAATAATTATGTCCGCTGGATATCCTACGAAACGGAAAATTTTTAACTTCCAACAGGAAGGAAGAAAGGAAGTATCTACTCTAAAACCTGAAGATGATGAATATCCAGCATCCTTAAAGCCAATGCGAGAAACCAGATTAAGAAGCATAGAAAAGATAGCTGAAGCTGTTACAAATATGAATAACTATCAAACTGAAAAAAAACTAGAACAAATACGCTGTTTAGTCAAAAAAAAGAAGAGCTATGGAATCGTCAGAATATCACGCCAAGCGTTTGGATGACAAATGAAATCGGGAAGTCCGACGTCGTGCCAATGAAACTGAAGAACACTGTCAACAGAGACTGGAAGATAAACGAAATCGAGAAGGCCGACGTCGTGCAAATGAAACAGAAGAACACAGATCCCAGAGGCTGGAGAACAATCGGAATAGAGATGTCCGCCGTCATGCAAATGAAACAGAAGAACAAAGATCCCAGAGGCTGGAGGATAAACGGAATCGAGAAGTCAAACGTCGTGCAAATGAAACAGAAGAACAGAGATCACAGAGGCTGGAGGATAAGAGACAGCGCGAATCCCATCGAAGAGCAACAGAATATATCTAGAGACGTGACAAACGTCTTGAAGAGCAACGACGTCGTAATGCTTGACGAAAGAAAGCATTAGAACAGCATCGTTTACCGACGTACAAGTACGCAGTTGATACAGATGTATCGTACCAAAGCTTGGGAAATTTTTATGTCTTATGTAGTCAATGTGAAGTCCTTCATTTTCCTGAAGAACGAGTTTCCAACCGAATTAGACGAGATTCATTTAGTGGGTGTTGCTTGCATGGCCGCATTAAACTATATCAACCAGAATCTCCAAATGAACTGGTACGGAATTAAATGCATGCTTTGAATTTGCTTCTTTTAACATTTATGATAACAGAACTATAAACAGTCGTGGAATTTATACTTTTGTAGCTGCTGGCCAAGTACATCATAAAATGAACATAGCTGTACATCCAACTCAGAATGATGATGGTGAATTCGAACGACCACAGTATGACCAAATGTACTTTTTGGACCCCACTGATGCTGTTACAGAAAGAATTAAACATCCTCTAAACCATGGTATCAGTAGAACCTTAATTGAATTGCTAGAGAGAATTATACGCACAGAAAATCGTTTCGCACAAGGTTTCATAATGATGCGAGAAGTGGAGGAAGAAGTCAATTAGCACGCATCTACAAAAGGAATCGTGCCTCCGCATGTCGGTCTGCTATTTACAATTCGCGAAGGTGCTGATTACAAGAGATTTAACATTCCTGTAATTAAAGATGCCTGCGCCGTAATCATACTCAATGCCGACCAAAGGTTTCCTGAAAACGAAATGGTGGTACGTCATCGTGGTAAAGAGATCATCATACTGAAAAATACCGACGAACGTGTGGAGCCTGTCACTTACCCAAAAGACACACCTGGATGGTCCCTAAAATTGCCACTGCGGAAGCCGTATACGAGCCGTCAGCATCTTGCGAGACTGGAAATGGCTCAGTACCGGATCGCTTTTAGACCTAAGCTAACCAGGCACCTACCTCATGAAAATACTACAACTGATATCGATCTGCGTGATATCATATTCAATGCCTTACATTTTGGTGGTCGACTTTTTCAACAATACCTCGTCGATATTTACATTCGAGTGGAACGCGACCACATCCATGGAAAAAGTCCAACCAAAAGAAAATATTAGCTGATTCTTATACCTCAGTTACCAGCTTCATAAAAGAACTTTCCGAAAAAAAGAGCGCCTCGATTAGCGAGAAAATAGTTCTACCTTCTTCGTTTCCTATATCAACACGCTATTTTACAGAGTGTTTTGAAGATGCAATGGCAATTGTTAGAAGAAAAGGTCCGCCGCATTACTTCGTCACTGCGACTTTCAATACGGAATGCAAAGAAATGAGAGAAGCATGCAAAATCGTCCTTGCTGATGGCACTATTCGACAACAACAGCCTCAAGACCGTCCGCACCTCGTCGCTAAAGCCGCCAAACTTAAATTTGAAGAACTCATAAAAGACTGAAAATAATCAGATATTCGGGAAGGTAGCTTCTTATGTATACGCCATCGAGTTCCAAAAACGTGGACTTCCACACATGCATCTGCTTTTAATTATGTCACCCGAAGACAAAATTTGAAACACAGAAGAATTGGACGATTTTATTTCGGCAGATATCCCAGAAGACACTGAAGACCCGGAACTGTGAGAAATAGTCATCAAACGGATGATTCATAATCCGTGCGGATAGCAGAATCCCGAATCACCCTGAATGGTTAACAAGAACGGGAAAATCAAATGTCTTTTCAATTTTCCGAAGGATTTCCAAGAGGAAACGTCTATAGCAGACAAAAAAAATCCAAAGTACAGACGGCGATATGATCCAAGGCTAGACGAGTGCAATCCAGATTTCTGTGACAAACTCGCAATCTTTCGCAAGACGGTCAACGGTAGACGGGTGACAAGAGACAACAGACACATTGTTCCATATAATGCATACTTGTTGAAGAAATACAACTGCCACATCAACGTCGAGTATATCGGAAGCATTAATGCTGTCAAATACTTATACAAATATACTTACAAGGGACATGATCGAAATTGTAGAAAATCAGAGAACACTAATTTACAACGAGGCGGACGCATACGTTGAGGGAAGATGTATCACCCCTCCGGAAGCTTGCTGGAGACTTTTTGGAAATGAACTTCAAAAGAAGAGCCACGTAGTTCAGCGTCTCGACATTCATTTGCCAGGACAGTACAGAGTCGGAAGCATTGACCGAACGCATGAATATCTCGCAGATATCGGTCAAAAGAGTTCGACGTTAGAAGCTTATTTTCGACACAACCAACTCTTGAAGTAAAAAGAAAATAGCGGCCAGTTAGATTCTTCTAAAGATGAAATCCTTTACCACTATTATTGGCAAATGCCCAAACATTTTAAGTGAGTAGATAAATCCAGTGAGTGGCTGGGGCGGGTTAGGCAACTGCGTGTAATCGGCCGCATTCACAACGTTAATTTAGTTGCCCAGCCAGAATTGTATCATCTGAGATTACTTCTTTATCATGTCAAAAATGCAACGTCTTTTGATGACCTTCTGAAAGTAGAAGGCATCCTTACTCAACCTACAAGCAAGCTTGCCTAGCTCGAGAGTTGACTTATGATGACCAACAGTGTGTGGAAGGCTTACGCGAATCAGCGATTTCCAGAACGCCGAGGGCCATGAGAACACTTTTCACCCAAATTCTAATACTGGGATCTCCGGGAACCCAAAACTTCTTTGGGAAATGTTTCAAGAAGATTTGGCCCTAGATTTCACCCAAGAAGCGAGAAGAACAGGTGACTCTGTTGAAGATGCTATTGATCGAGCAAAGAGAATAATCGCCCATAAATTAAATACAGAAGCAACAGAGGGCTTTCGTAATTAGGTGAAGAAATTCGGAATGAATGACATCGACGGATTCCACAGTGAAATAATTCAGGAAAATTTCATCGTAGATGAGTCGACTGCTGTTGAACAAAATATGTACAGTCTTCTTCTAGGAAAACAAATAGAAATCGTGGACGCCATCCTTCGGGCAACTGATGATTTAAGCCCTGATACGAGATGTTTCTTATCGATGGACCCGGTGGCACCGGCAAGACATTTGTGTACAAAACACTGTATCACATACTTCGAGGTCGACGTCATAACGTAAAATGTATGGCTTTCACCGGGATCGCTTCGATTCTGATTCCGGAAGGCTGCACTTTGCATAGATCTGTTGGTCTTCGAGTTACACTGTCTCCGGATGCAGTTTCAAATATCAAACCTGGAACAGTAAAAGCCACCGAGCTCGCAAAGGTTGATGCTTTTCTAATGAACGAAGCACCCATGCTTTCTAAATATGGATTGAATAATATGGATCAGCTGTTACGTGCCATCGGAAACAAGAATTTGCCTTTTGGCGGAAAGATTATGGTCCTCGGCGGAGATTTCCGACAGTGTCTTCCTGTCCAGCCCCGAGCAAACAAGAGCGAGCTTTTGGACCTGTGCATCACAAAAAGCGATGCTTGGCGGCACTTCAAAATATTTTCACTTACGAAGAACATGCGTGTTGACTCAGAAGAGCTAGAATACTCGGAATACTTGAAGCTAGGGAACGGAGAAATTCCTACAGATTCAATGTACGAAATTAAACTTCCTGAAGATATGCTTTCAAAAGCAAACATAATACAAGAGGTATTTGGGGATTGCATAGCTTCTCAAAAGTACGAAACAATCAAAGATAGAGCCATCCTCGCGCCTCTGAATGCGGACGTCAATAGAATAAATTCGGAGATTATTGAAAGGCTTCCTGGATAATCTATACTTTACTACAGATTTGATTCAATAAAAGATCAACCGGAGGGAGCACTAAAGTTCACCCCAGAATTTCTTAATACCGTAGACATTGCGGATCTCCGCCGCATATACTGAAGCTGAAAATTAATACAATAATAATCTTACTGCGAAACCTCGATGTATCAGAAGGGCTGTGCAACGGTACTACGTCTGATTGTGACGGATCTTTGTAATAACATTATCAAGGGCAAAATAATTACTGGGGAGAATTTCGGCTGCATAGTTCACATTCCTAGAATAACACTGGATTCAAGCAAGGGCCATCTCGGATGTACTATACAGCGTCATCAATTGCCTGTGAGGCCGGCGTTTGCCATCGCTGTCCACAAAGCTCAAGGGCAAACATTCGATTTCGTGGGCCTAGGTTTAAGCGTCTCAGTCTTTATGCACGGAATGCTATATGTTGCTTTCTCACGGGTAAAGAGGCGTTCAAGTCTAAAAATTCTGATTCCAAAAGAAAGACCATCAAAGAACTAAAAATGTAATATGGAAGGATGTTCTTTCGTTGTAAATATTTAATGTAAAATTTAGAAATATGTTCATAGTATTGATATTTATAGGTTGTGTAAATAAGAATTTTATAAAATAAATTATTTATAGCAATAGAGCGAGTATTTAATTTTATATAAAATTTAATACAGAGTTTACTTTATCCAAGCATGACTCTCGGTGTTCCCCGCTAGTATATTTTAAACAGAGTTGCATTTTAAGATGCATAGCAATCAAAGAACATGAAGTGGGTTTTTGAAACAAACGAATAAAAAAATTAATTAAGATAAATTTTTATAACTATTTTTTTTTTTTTTGAAAATGCAGTAAAGCCATCTCAAAGGTTTAATAATCAACAAAATCACTTTAAAAAATAAAAATATATAAGATTAATTTGTAATACATTTTTATAATATATGAAGTTTAAGATTTCATATCACAGTTTAAACTTAATTATCATCATAATTCTGAAAAACAAACCAGCAATAAATATAGCATTAAAACTATTGTAAATTATGAACCCCTTACAATAAACTAATAAATAGGAGCATTGCTTTTAACGCCTTGCTATTTTTTATTTGTAGTTATTCATACAAAGAAGTACATTTGTTCAATTTTATTTATGCAGATCCTTTTTTAATCTGCTCCTATTATGCAAATAAGAAATGTAATATTTTTCCTTTTTATTATTCAGAAATGCAAATACGAAATTTATTTAGGTCGGAAAAAGACATTATACAGTTAAAGTAAAAAGTTTCCATACGCTTTTAGCTAATAAGTTTCAATTTATGCTCCACATTGAAAAATATCAAAGCGTATTCTTTTTAAGTTCTTTTTATCTATTATATTTGCATTACTTTTATCAAAATATGAGCTTAAATGAAATAAAAATACTGATATTTACTTAGGTTATCATTAAAGGGGAACTCCTTTTCATCTTCACTATTTTCTTTGCCTTTCAATATTCTTTCATATCTATTTGAGCGATAAAATAGAATTGAAGATCTTTCGATTCGATATAAAATATGTTATGGACAAATATACCTTAAACAGAATTGTATTATAAGATGCATATTAAATAAAGGAGCATGAAGTGTATTTCAGGAACAAACAGGGAAAAAATATTTAATTAAGATTAATTTTTATAACCATTTTTATGAAAATGCAGAAAGCTCTCAGGGTTAACATTTTATACAAACATTTATAGAAAAAAAATATAACATTGATTTCTAATAAGTTTTTATGTTATTTGAATTCTAAGATTACTTATTACACGTTTAACAATTATTTTTTATTATAATTGTGAAAAACAAACCAGCTATAAAATTTAAATTAAAATTATTGTAAAACAAGAAACTTTTACTATGATTTAACGCTTAAGAAGCATTAATGTTAACCCTTGCTTTTTTTATATTTGCAATTATTGATACATAGAAATACATTTGTTTGATTTAATAAATGGAAATGTATTGTTAACCTGCGCAAATTATGAAAATAACAAATGATTTTTTTTCCTTTTTGTTATTCAGAAATTCAAATACGAATTTTATTTAGGTCGGAAAAAAGACATTATATGGTTAAAATAAAAAGTTTTCATACGCTTTAGCAAATAGTTTCAATTTGTGCTCCACGTTGAAAAATATCAAAGCGTATTCCTTTTAAGTTCTTTTAATCCATTACTTTTTTTATTAGTTTTATCAAAATAGAAGCTTAAATGAAATAAAAATACTGATATTTACTTAGGGTGTCATTAAAGAGAAGTTCCTTTTCATCTTCAATATTTTCTTTCCTTTTAATATTCTTTGATATCATATTTGTGCAAGAAAATAGAATTCAAGATCTTTTCATTCGATGTAAAATATCACAAGTATTATTTATACATCATTTGTAATGAAATTATATTTTATGAAAATTCGGATATTTTCATACATGCATACAATGATAAATATATATCGAAGTTATATAATATAATATTTTTTTCTTTTTTCTGTTAATGAAATAATGTATGACTTCTTAACTCCAATATTAAACTTTAGAATCACATGAATATTAGCTTGTTTATAGTTGTTTTGCTTCAAAATGCCATCAATCATTACGTGATCAAGATAAAAATGTTACTACAAAATGTTTGGCTGTAAATAACGTAAAATATTATTCTATGGAAAAATTTCCTTAATTTAAGTGTGCATAAATTGTGTAATATATATATATATATATATATTAATCAAAGCATATAAAATTACTTTCTAATTCATTGTTGTGATACTTCAATATTAAGATTACTCATTACATGTTTCTAAATTATTTATTATCATAATTCTAATAAATAAACCAGCAATAAAAAAAACATTAATATCATTGTAAAACATGAATCATTTACAATGCACTCTTAAAACGAAGGAGTGGATTTTGCTTCTTAGGAAAGAGCTGTTATTTAATCTCTCATGAATGATCTGTTATTTAAACTTTTTATCCATCTGTTTTCAACTTTCTTAATTCTCTTTACCACACATCTTGATTTAAATTGCTTAAAAACAACTCGTTCGCTCGAGTTGCTTCAACTCTTAACGAGAAGCTGACTTTCGAATCACGAGATGAGTGGATTTTGGCTCTACATGAGTTATTTTGTGGCTGAGATTTTAAGAGAGTGAATTAGTAATTAACATTTTGCATGACATGAACAATTTATAATGAATTAATAATTAAAACTATTGCAAAACATGAAACAAATGTCTCATTTTTTACACATAATAATGAAAACTATATAATAATTATATAATAATAATGACAATTATTAAATATTATTGTATTATACAATATTATGTAATACAGTAATATCTAAAATAATATATTTTGTTCATGTTTTACAGTAATTAAAATTATTACAAAACATGAACCATTTACAATGAATAACCCACACTCCCGTTAACGCCTTGTCTTTTTATATTTGTAATTATTCATACATCGAAATACATTTCTTCCTTTTTTTATGCCATCCCATTTTTAAGTGGTGTCCATAAAGCAAAAATCAAATGTTATTAATATTTTTGTTTTTATTATTCAGAAATACAAACATAATTTCTATTTACATCGGAAAAAGACATTATAAGGTTAAAGTAAAAAGTTTATTTATGCATTTAACTTATCAGATTCAATTTATGCTTTATATGAAAAATCACAAAACACCCTTTAATGATCATTTTACAGTTTTTTATTAGTTTTTATCTAAAAAATGAGCCTAAATACAATAAAAATATTAGTATCTAATTAAGGTGTCATTAAAGAGAAATTCCTTTTCATCTTCAATATTTTCTTTCTTTTTAATATTTTTTGACATCATATTGGAGCGAGAAAAGAGAATTGAAGATCTTCTCATGCCATGTAATATATATGTTGTAGAAAAACATATTTTAATCAGAATAGTATTTTAAGATGCATATCAAATAAAGGACCATTAAGTGTATTTTAGAAACAAATAACGAAAAATATTTAATTAAGATTAATTTCATAAGCAATTTTATGTAAATGCAGGAAAGCCCTCAAGATGTTCGGATAACATCATCATCTATAAAAACATTTACATTCATCTATAAAAACATTTTTAAAAACAGAAATAAATAAAATTAATTCCTAAAAGATTTTTATAATATTTGAATATTAATATTACACATTACACGTTTAAACATATTTATTATCATAATTCTGAAAAACAAACCAGTAGTAAAAATAACATTAGAATTGTTGTAAAATATGAACCATTTACAATGAACTAATAAATTGCATTGCTTTTAACGCCATGCTCTTTTTATATTTGTAGATTTTCATACATAGGAGTAGATTTGTTCAATTTTTTTTATGCAAATCCCGTTTTTAATGTGCGTCCATTATGCAAATAACAAATGTAAAATAAATTTTTTCCTTCTTATTATTCGAAAAGGCAAACATAATTTTTTTCGATGTCGGACAAAGACATTATATGATTAAAGTAAAAAGTTTCCATACGCTTTTAGCTAATAAGTTTCAATCCATGCTTCCCATTGAAAAACCTCAAAGCGTATTCCTTTAAAGATCCTTTTATCAATTATTTTTTATTACTTTTGTCAAAAAACGAGCCTAAATAGAATAAAAATACTGACATTTACTTAGGGTGCCATTAAAGAGAAATTCCTTTTCATCCTCAATATTTTCTTTCCTTTTAATGTTCTTTAATATCATATGTGTGCAAGAAATTAGAATTAAAGATTTTTTTCATTCGATGTAAAATATCACAACTATTATTTATATATCATTTGTAATGAAGTAAGATTTTTTGAAAATATTTTGATATTTTTACATATGCATACAATGATAAATATATATCAAACTTATGTACTATAATTAATTTTTTTTCTTTGCAATTAATGAAATAATGTTTGATATCTTAGCTCCAATCTTAAACATTACAATCACATGATTATTAAACTGTTTAGAGTTCGTTTGCATCAAAATGTCATCAGTCACTATGTGATCAAGTTCAAAATATTGCTACAAAATTTTTGGATTTAAATAACATAAAATATTATTCAATTAAGATATACCCTTTTTTTAAGTAAACATTAATTGTGTAAAAAACAATTATGTAAATCAAAATGTATAAAATCTCTTTCTAATTCATTTTTGTGATACTTTTTATCATAATTCTGAAAAATAAACCAGCAATAATACATATATATATATATATATATATATATATATATGAATTATTTACAATGAAATTTAAAATAAAAGAGGGGATTTGGCTTCTCAGGAAAGAGCTGTTATTTATTCGATCGTGAAAGAGTTGTTATTTAAATGTTTTACTAACCTTGATTTCAAATGCGTATTGAAACCACTTACCTTGATTTAAATTGCTTAAAAACAACTAATTCTGTCGAGTTACTTCAACTCGTAACGAGAAGCTGATTTTCTAATCGTGAGATAAGTGGATGTTGGCTCAGCTTGTGTTATTTGTGGCTTGGATTTTAAGAGAGTGAATTAATAAGTCACATTGTATAAAATACGAACAATTTATGATGAATTACTAACTAGGACTAATGCAAAACATGAACCAAATGGTTCATGTTTTACAGATTTTAATTATTCAATAATAAGTAAAATTATTGATTATTATTGTATTATACTATAATATGTAATATAAAATAATATATATTCTCCATGTTTTACAATAATTAAAATTATTGTAAGATATGAACCATTTACAACGCACTCCTGTTAACGCCTTATTTTTTTATATTTGTAATTATTCATACATTGAATTACATTTGTTCAATTTTTTTATGCAAACCCATTTTTTAATCCACGTCCATAATGCAAATAACAAATGTTATTATTATTTTCTTTTTTATTATTCAGAAATGCAAACATAAATCCTATTTAGATCGGAAGATAACATTATACGGTTAAATAAAAAAGTTTTCCTACGCATTTAGCTTATCGGATTCAATTTATTCAATTATGAAAAATCTCAAAGCTTATTCTTTAAAATTCCTTTTACCCATTATTTTTTATTAATTTTATCAAACAATGAACTTAAATAGAATATTTCTTTATCCAAACCCATTTTTTTATTCATGTCTGTAATACAAATGACAAATGTTATTATTATTTTCTTTTTTATTACTCGAAAATGCAAATATAAATTCTATTTAGACAGGAAGATGACATTATATAGTTAAAGAAAAAATTTTCCTACGCATTTGGCTTCGGATTATAGTTATCCTCCATATAAAAATTCATAAATCTTATCCCTTTAAAGTTTCTTTTATCCATGATTTTTATTAGTTTTAGCAACATTGAGCTTAAAAAGAATAAAAATGCTGATATTTACTTAGGGTGTCATTACAGTAGGGCTCTTTCTCATTTTCAAATTTTCTTTTCTTTTAACATTATTTGATATCATATTTGAGCGAGAAAACAAAATTAAAGATATTTTCATTCGATGTAAAATGTGCTGCAGACAAATATATTTTAAACAGAGTTGCATTTTATGATGTATAGCAATCAAAGAAGCATGAAGTGTGTTTTTGAAACAAACTGATAAATAAATGACAAGATAATTTTTATAACTATTTTTATGAAAATGCAGGAAAGCCATCAAGACGCTCAAAGGGTTAATAATCTACAAAATCACTTTAAAAAATAAAAATATACAAAATTAATTTGTAATACACTTTTATAATATATGAAGTTTAAGATTTCATATCTCAGTTTTAAACTTATTTATCATCATAATTCTGAAAAACAAACAAGTAATAAAATAGCATTAAAACTATTGTAAATTATGAGCCCCTTACAAAAAACTAATAAATAAAAGCATTGCTTTTAACACCTTGCTCTTTTTCTATTTGTAGTTATTCATACATAGAAGTACATTTGTTCAATTTTATTTATGCAAATCCTTTTTTAATCTGCGCCTATTAGGCAAATAAAAAATGTATATATATTTTTTCCTTTTTATTATTCAAAAATGCAAATACGAAATTTATTATGGTCGGAAAAAGACATTATATGTTTAAAGTAAAAAGTTTCCATACGCTTTTAGCTAATAAGTTTCAAATCATGCTCCACATTGAAAAATATCAAAGATTATTCCTTTTTTTATTCATTATTTTTTTTATTAGTTTTATCAAAATGTGAGCTTAAATGAAATAAAAATACTGACATTTACTTAGGGTGTCATTAAAGAGAAATTCTTTTTCATCTTCAATATTTTCTTTTTCTTTCAATATTCTTTAATATCATATTTGAGCGAGAAAATAGAATCGAGGGTGTTTCCATTCGATGTAAAATATGTTGTAGACAAACATATTTTAAACAGAATTGTACTTTAAAATGCATATTAAATAAAGGAGCATGACGTATATTTCAGAAACAAACAGGAAAAAATATTTAATTACGATTAATTTTTATAAGTATTTTTATGAAAATGCAGAAAGCCCTCGAGACGCTCGGAGGGTTAATAGTTTATAAAACACATATAGAAAAAAAATATATGTAAAATTATTTTCTAATACGTTTTTATGTAACTTAAGTACTAAGATTGCTTACTGCACGCTTAAAAATTATTTATTATCATAATTGTGAAAAAGAAACCAGCTATAAAAATAAAATTGAAATTATTGTAAAACATGAACCTTTTACTATCAATTAAGAATTAAAAAGCATTAATGTTAAAGACCTGGTTTTTTTCTATTTATAATTATTGATACATAGAAATACATTTATTCGTTTTAATAAAGGAAAATCCATATTTAACTTGCGCTCATTATGCAAATAACAATTGTATATATATTTTTTTTTCCTTTTTATTAATCAGAAATGCAAATATGAATTTTATTTAGGTCGGAAAAAACACTATATGGTTAAAGTAAAAAGTTTCCATACGCATTTAGCTAATAAGTTTCAATTTATGCTCCACATTGAAAAATATCAAAGCGTATTCCTTTTAAGTTCTTTTTATCCCCTATTTTTTTGTTTGTTTTATCAAAGTATGAGTTTAAATGAAATAAAAATATTGACATTTACTTAGGGTGTCATTGATTTATATTTGTAATTATTCATATATCGAATTACATGAGTTAATTTTTTTTATAAAAAACCCATTTTTAATCCACGCCCATAATGCAAATAACGAATGTTATTATTATTTTCTTTATAATTATTCGGAAATGCAAATATAAATTTCTATTTAGAATGGAAGAAGACATTATATGGTTAAAGTAATAAGTTATCCAACGCAATTAGCTTATCGGCATCAATTTATGCTTCATATGACAAATGTCAAAGCTTTTCCCTCTAAAATCCCTTTTATCTATTGACTTTTATCAGTTTTATCAAAGTATGAGCTTAAACAGAATAAAAATACTGGCATTTACTTTGGATGTTATTAAAGAGAAATTCCTTTTCATCTTTAATATTTTCTTTCTTTTTAATATTCTTTGATATCATATTTGAGAAAAAAAATGGAACTGAAGTACTTTTCACTCAATATAAAATAACAAAAGTATTACTTGTGTATCATACATTTTGTAGAATTGAATTTATGTCCAACATTGAAAATTTCCAATCCATATCTCTTTAAAGTTATTTTCATCTATTATTATTTATTGATTTTATCAAAAATGAGCCTAAATAAAATAAGAATACTGGCATTTACTTAGGGTGTCAGTAAAAAGGTTTCTTTCTTATCTTCAAATTTTCTTTTTTTTTTAAATATTATTTGAAATCATATTTGAGCGAGAAAACAGAATTAAAGATATTTTCATTCGATGTTAAATGTATTGCAGACAAACATATTCTTTACATAATTGTATTTTAAGATGCATATCAAGTAAAAAACACGAAATGTATTTTAGAAACAAATAGGGAAAATATTTAATTAAAATTAATTTTTATAATCATTTTTATTCAATCGCAAGAGAGTCGTTAAGACGCTCGGAGGGTTAATAGTATATTAAAGACACTTGTGGATATAAAAAATGTATAAAATTAATTTCTAACACATTTTTTAATATTCGAATATTAAGTGTACATATTACACGTTTAAAATTATTTATCATCACAATTCTGAAAAACAAACGAGTAACAAAAATAGAATTAAATTTATTATAAAATATGAACCATATGCAATGAACTAATATTTAAAAATCACTTTTGTTAACGCCTTGCTCATTTTATATTTGTAGTAATGCATACATAGAAATACATTTGTTCAATTTTATTTATGCAATTTTATTTTTTATTTATTCCGTTTTTAATCTGCGTCCATTTTGCAAATAATAAATGTGCTATTTTTTTCTTTTTCATTATTAAAAAAAGCAAAAATAAGTTCGATTTCCATCGAACAAAGAGATTATATGATTAAAGTAAAAAGTTTTCATACACTTTTAGCTAAAAAGCTCCAATATATGATCTACATTGAAAAATATCAAAGTGTAGTCCTTTTAGGTTCTTTTTATCCATTATTTTTTATTAGTTTTATCAAAATATGAGCTTAAATGTAATAAAAATACTGGTATTACATAAGGTTTCATTAAAGAGGAACTCCTTTTCATCTGCAATATTTTTTTTTTCTTTTAACATTTTTTTATATCATATTCGTGAAAGAAAATAGAAGTGAAGTACTTTTCATTCGATGTAAAATATGAATTTTATCATTTGTATATAATTTTTAATGAAATAAGATTTTATCAAATTTCGGATGTTTTTATGAAATGATAAATATATATCGAAGTTATATAACACACACACACACACACACACATATATGTAAATATTTGGTATAAATGAAATAATGTATGATCACCTAACTCCAATCTTAAACGTTAGAGTCACATAAATATTAGCCTGTTTATAATTATTTTGCTTTAAAATGCCATCAATCACTATGTGATGAAGATCAAAATATTAATAAAAATTTTTGGTTGTAAATAATATAAAATATTATTCAGTTAAAAATGTCCTTAATTTAAGTATACATTAATTGTGTAAAAAAAAAAAAAAAAAAAAAAAAAAAAAAATCAAAATTCATAAAATTACCTTGTAATTCATTTTTGTGCTACTTGAATCTTAAGATTACTCATTAAAAGTTTCAAAATTATTTATTATCATATTTTTGCAAAACAAACCAGCAATAAAAAAATATTAAAATGATTGTAAAATATGAATCATTTATAATGAATTAATATTTAAAATTTTGAAAAAAATGAAAAAAATTACAATGAATCAGTAATTGAATCTATCGTGAAACATGAGCCAAATGGTTCAAGTTTTACACGTAATAATTATAAACCGTATAATAATTATATATTAATAATGAAAATTTTTAAATATTATTATAAAATACAATAAAATATATTGTTGATATTTTCTAATAATGAAATTTATTGTAAAACATGAATCATTTTCAATGAACGAAACGGACTGCCTTGTCTTTTTATATTTGTAATTATTCATACATCAAAATACATTGGTTTAATTTTTTATGCAAATCAACTTTTAATCCGCGTCAATTATGCAAATAACAAGCATTATTATTATTTTATCTTTTATTCTTCAGAAATGCTAACATAAATTCTCTTTAAATCGGAAGAAGACATTATATGGTTAAAGTAAAAAGTTTTTTTACGCATTTAGCTTATGCGATTCAACTTATGCTCCAGATTAAAAAAAATCTCAAAGCGTAATTCCTTTAAGGTTCTTTTTATCATTATTTTTTATTAGTGTTATCAAAAAATGAGCCTAAATAGAATGCAAATACTGGCATTTACTTAGGGTGTTATTAAAGAGATTCTCCTCTTCATCAGTAATATTTCCTTTTTAATGTTCTTCGATATCGTATTAGTGCAAGAAAATAGAACAGTATACACTGAATGTAAAATAACATAAATATAACTTATATATCACTTGTAATGAAATACGTTTTTATCAAAATTCGGATGTGTTTCAAAGAAGTATTTAACAAATATTTTAAATAGAGATCCTAAGGTTATAAGCTTATAGTTTTCAGATTTATTCATAAAATTGAAAATATTTATTAACTAACGAAACAAATAAGATTGTCTACTTTTACCCTATAAAGACCTGTCATAAAATAAATCAGGTATTGAAAAATAAGGTTTTTATTTCCTGAATATGAAACATCTTTTTAAATATATTGAAGTTATGCCTGTTTTTAAACGAATTGTGGTTTTAAAATTGTGTCTAATTTCTCGAAAGTTGATCTATGTTTTTATTGTAAAGAGAAATTATTCGTGTATTTTTAAGTGTTTTGTCATATGGAAAGCAATTTTTTACTACCAGTTTTGAGTATGATATAATTTTTTAAAAACAAATGAAAATACGTTTTAAATTGTATATTCGCTTCAAATTGGAAATAAATCAATCATGTATTCAAATGTTTATAATCAGAATCGTTTATTTATAATAAAATTGCATTTATAAAAATGCGGTAATAATAATAATAATAATAATAATAATAAATAGCACGGAACGTTTAATAAAAAGCATGCATTTTTTATAATTTGAACTAGAAAATAAGTAATAATAAGAAGACAGACTAAGTTCTATCGAAAGGCCTTGCGATATTTTATTTATTTTATTTTTATGGTGTTTCAAAAAGTTGTTTTGTGTTCTAGAAAATAAGTGTGTAAGGGAGTGACCTTTGTGATAAAGCCACTCTAGAATTTTTGTGAGATCGCAACGTCAATGATTTAACATGTGTAGCGTGGAAGCGACATCTATCCTCTCTTTTACTTTAACTTTCTAGAGCGTGTGTGTCTTCCTCGGTTCTACAAGTTATGTCGCGGTTAGAAATAATATGCAAATTTATAGTATCTCAGTTTGCAGCATAGAAAAGCTTAGAGTTTGAGTGTGTGTGTGTAGCGGCGCAAGCCAACTAGTGGTGTGTAGCGGTGCAAGCCAACTAGTGGTGTGTGTAGGGGCGCAAGCCAGCTAGGTGGTGGTGAGAAGCGGTGAATTGGATTGGATTGAGCGAGTTATTAGCCTCCAGTGAATTAACGAGGAGTTTCGAAGAGAGATATCCAGCAGCGTTTGCCGACTTAGTTTATTCAGAGCAGAGCTATTCAAGGATTTTGCCGTTGGTAAGAGATAATTTAGTTACATTGTGAATTTTAGACAATAAAGAGTGTTTTACAGCCACGGTCTGTCTAATAAAGCTTTTATCTAGCAGTTTAGCTGAAGTCTAAGTGAGAAGTTGGTGGGAAGTGCCCCGACTGAGTCTAGTGCCGGAGCTGTGAGTATGTTTATGAGTTTAATCTTTTAGTCTTGTGACTAGTTATTGAAATTATCCAAGTGAAAGCTCCACTTCCCCTGAGACCTAACAGTGTAAATAAACTGTGGTTTTATCTTATATCTCGAGTTATGTATTCATTCGACCCTGACACCCCCAATGTGCATCATTCCGTTACAAGTGTTGCTGAAATGTAAATTATTAGTCAATCAATTAGTCAATTCCACTTACCAGCCAATGGCAAAAGAACAATGCAATCTTGGATGTTTGGCTAGAAAGCCGCAGATTTATAATAATAAATCTGAATAAAATTGTTTGTAACTTATCATATATCCAAGGTTGTATATTAAATATTATTAGCTTTTTTATGAATCTTCAATATACTATTACATTTATAAAAATGCAGTAATAATAATAATAATACATAGCACGGAACGTTTAATAAAAAGCATGCATTTTTTATAATTTGAACTAGAAAATAAGTAATAATAAGAAGACAGACTAAGTTCTATCGAAAGGCCTTGCGATATTTTATTTATTTTATTTTTATCGTGTTTCACGATGTTTTTTTTTGTGTTCTAGAAAATAAGTGTGTGAGGGAGTGACCTTTGTGATAAAGCCACTCTAGAATTTTTGTGAGATCGTAACGTCAATGATTTAACATGTGTAGCGTGGAAGCGACATCTATCCTCTCTTTTACTTTAACTTTCTAGAGCGTGTGTGTCTTCCTCGGTTCTACAAGTTATGTCGCGGTTAGAAGTAATATGCAAATTTATAGTACCTGAGTTTGTAGCAAATAAAAGCTTGGAGTTTGAGTATGTATGTGTGTAGCGGCGCAAACCAGCTAGGTGGTGGTGAGAAGCGGTGAATTGGATTAGATTGAGCGAATTATTAGCCTCCAGTGAATTAACGAGGAGTTTCGAAGAGAGATATCCAGCACCGTTTGCCGACTTAGTTTATTCAGAGCAGAGCTATTCAAGGATTTTGCCGTTGGCAAGAGATAATTTAGTTACATTGTGTATTTTAGACAATAAAGTGTGTTTTACAGTCACGGTCTGTCTAATAAAGCTTTTATCTAGCAGTTTAGCTGAAGTCTAAGTGAGAAGTTGGTGGGAAGTGCCCCGACTGAGTCTAGTGCCGGAGCTGTGAGTATGTTTATGAGTTTAATCTTTCAGTCTTGTGACTAGTTATTGAAATTAACCAACTGCAAGCTCCACTTCCCCTGAGCCCTAACAGTCTAAATAAACTGTGGTTTTATCTTATATCTCGAGTTATGTATTCATTCAACCCTGACACCCCCAATGTGCATCATTCCGTTACAAGTGTTGCTGAAATGTAAATTATTAGTCAATCAATTAGTCAATTCCACTTACCAGCCAATGGCAAAAGAACAATGCAATCTTGGATGTTTGGCTAGAAAGCCGCAGATTTGTAATAATAAATCTGAATAAAATTGTTTGTAACTTATCATATATCCAAGGTTGTATATTAAATATTATTAGCTTTTTTTATGAATCTTCAATATACTATTACATTTATAAAAATGCAGTAATAATAATAATAATAAATAGCACGGAACGTTTAATAAAAAGCATGCATTTTTTATAATTTGAACTAGAAAATAAGTAATAATAAGAAGACAGACTAAGTTCTATCGAAAGGCCTTGCGATATTTTATTTATTTTATTTTTATGGTGTTTCAAGAAGTTTTTGTGTTCTAGAAAATAAGTGTGTGAGGGAGTGACCTTTGTGATAAAGCCACTCTAGAATTTTTGTGAGATCGTAACGTCAATGATTTAACATGTGTAGCGTGGAAGCGACATCTATCCTCTCTTTTACTTTAAATTTCTAGGGCGTGTGTGTCTTCCTTGGTTCTACAAGTTATGTGGCGGTTAGAAGTAATATTCAAATTTATAGTATTTGAGTTTGCAGCATATAAAAACTTGGAGTTTGAGTGTGTGTGTGTAGTGGCGCAAGCCAACTACTGGTGTGTAGCGACGCAAGCCAGCTAATGGTGTGTGTAGCGGCGCAAGCCAGATAGGTGGTGGTGAGAAGCGGTGAATTGAATTGGTTTGAGCGAGTTATTAGCCTCCAGTGAATTAACGAGGAGTTTCGAAGAGAGATATCCAGCAGCATTTTCCGACTTAGTTTATTCAGAGCAGAGATTTTCAAGGATTTTGCCGTTGGTAAGAGATAATTTAGTTACGTTGAGTATTTTAGACAATAAAGAGTGTTTTACAGCCTCGGTCTGTCTAATAAAGCTTTTATCTAGCAGTTTAGTTGAAGTCTAAGTGAGAAGTTGGTGGGAAGGGCCCCGACTGAGTCTAGTGCCGGAGATGTGAGTATGTTTATGAGTTTAATCTTTTAGTCTTGTGACTAGTTATTGAAATTAACCAACTGAAAGCTCCACTTCCCCTGGGACCTAACAGTCTAAATAAACTGTGGTTTTATCTTATATCTTGAGTTATCTATTCATTCGACCCTGACACACCCAATGTGCATCATTCCGTTACAAGTGTTGCTGAAAAGTAAATTATTAGTCAATCAATTAGTCAATTCCACTTACCAGCCAATGAACAAAGAACAATACAATCTTGGATGTTTGGCTAGAAAGCCGCAGATTTGTAATAATAAATCTGAATAAAATTGTTTGTAACTTATCATATATCCAAGGTTGTATATTAAATATTATTAGCTTTTTTTTATGAATCTTCAATATACTATTACATTTATAAAAATGCAGTAATAATAATAATAATAAATAGCACGGAACGTTTAATAAAAAGCATGCATTTTTTATAATTTGAACTAGAAAATAAGTAATAATAAGAAGACAGACTAAGTTCTATCGAAAGGCCTTGCGATATTTTATTTATTTTATTTTTATGGTGTTTCAAGAAGTTTTTGTGTTCTAGAAAATAAGTGTGTGAGGGAGTGACCTTTGTGATAAAGCCACTCTAGAATTTTTGTGAGATCGTAACGTCAATGATTTAACATGTGTAGCGTGGAAGCGACATCTATCCTCTCTTTTACTTTAAATTTCTAGGGCGTGTGTGTCTTCCTTGGTTCTACAAGTTATGTGGCGGTTAGAAGTAATATTCAAATTTATAGTATTTGAGTTTGCAGCATATAAAAACTTGGAGTTTGAGTGTGTGTGTGTAGTGGCGCAAGCCAACTACTGGTGTGTAGCGACGCAAGCCAGCTAATGGTGTGTGTAGCGGCGCAAGCCAGATAGGTGGTGGTGAGAAGCGGTGAATTGAATTGGTTTGAGCGAGTTATTAGCCTCCAGTGAATTAACGAGGAGTTTCGAAGAGAGATATCCAGCAGCGTTTTCCGACTTAGTTTATTCAGAGCAGAGATTTTCAAGGATTTTGCCGTTGGTAAGAGATAATTTAGTTACGTTGAGTATTTTAGACAATAAAGAGTGTTTTACAGCCTCGGTCTGTCTAATAAAGCTTTTATCTAGCAGTTTAGTTGAAGTCTAAGTGAGAAGTTGGTGGGAAGGGCCCCGACTGAGTCTAGTGCCGGAGATGTGAGTATGTTTATGAGTTTAATCTTTTAGTCTTGTGACTAGTTATTGAAATTAACCAACTGAAAGCTCCACTTCCCCTGGGACCTAACAGTCTAAATAAACTGTGGTTTTATCTTATATCTTGAGTTATCTATTCATTCGACCCTGACACACCCAATGTGCATCATTCCGTTACAAGTGTTGCTGAAAAGTAAATTATTAGTCAATCAATTAGTCAATTCCACTTACCAGCCAATGAACAAAGAACAATACAATCTTGGATGTTTGGCTAGAAAGCCGCAGATTTGTAATAATAAATCTGAATAAAATTGTTTGTAACTTATCATATATCCAAGGTTGTATATTAAATATTATTAGCTTTTTTTATGAATCTTCAATATACTAAAAATATTGTCTCTATACATTATTTTTATTATATATAGATGCATGTGCGTGCATTACGCAAATTAAAATTTTTCCCGTTTTATTAAAAGTATCCCATAGAAATTTGTTTTCTAAATTACCCTAAAATCCTAATTTATTAAATTATTCCCTATCTTAATAATATTCAAATCAATCCGTTTATTTAAACTCGTGTTGTTTAGAACGCGTGCTTAGTTTACTTTCTAATCATTTAAAAAACATTTTACTATCAGGCTGTTCTTCAAACATTTTCCGAATTAACATTATAAAATCTATAAGCGTTCGATGCATTCGTATATTCAAAATATTGTCGCGAAAAGAACAGCGAAAAAAAAGTTGAAAACATAAATTTCTTTGGGAGATATTTTGAATATAAAAATACATGAAAAGCCCACAACCTTAACATTACGGAGAGGAATTCGGAAAATGAGTGACTAGCAGCCTTAATTATTTGTCTCTAAGACCTTTTTATTTCGCAATTTTTATTCACTCATGTTTATAAAGATATTTAATTGATACCATTTCTTTTCTCTAAGTTTTCTACTTTCATAATTCGATATCCTGCATTATTCTGACTCGGTAAATTTTCTTCAATATTATTCCGCTACATTGAAGAATTCCACAACCTTGGCGTAAAATCCCTCATAGCATGCATAATCACAGTGACGTCACAATGACGTCACTGTGAGTCACTTTCGTCACATCACATCTGTGACGAAAATGCCACCACTCAGTGACGTCAAATTGTGACTAAGATGTGACTTTCTTAAAAATTTTTAGAAAATTACAAATATTCTTTAAAACATGTTATTTACTTTAAAAAACATGTTTCTGGTAATTTAAATATCGTCGCTTTTGTCACAGTTTTGTCACAATGTTAATGTCAAAGTAGTCACAAATGACACATTTTTCACAAATTGGTCACATTGTGACGTCACAAAGTGGTCACAATGTGACGTCACAAAAAGGCTCTAAAACGGCCATAACGACTTCATATTTTAGTCACTGCGGCTTCACATCGACGTCACATCGACAATCGATGGTCACAAAGTCACAATGTGACTTCACAGCGACTTTGCAGTGACGCCACCGTGTCTTAAGGCCCCACAATAGTCACAGAAAAAGTACACAAAAAGACCCGGATGATAATGTAAAGTCTATGGGGGCGGTGGCGTTCTTTTCGAATATCTCGTTCAAATTTTAATATTTTTGCATGATTTTTTTGCACAAGATAGCTGAGGGCGATCCACAACCGGCCTAGTTTTTACTTTTTCGATTTTGCTTATATATATTTTTATATTACGATAGTTTATATTTCAGAACCGGTTTAAACCGGTTCCGAAAGTTTAAGTAATTGTTTATAGAAAATCTGAAACGAAAACTGAAAAACTAAAAACTAGGCCGGTTGTGGATCGTCCTCAGCTATCTTGTGCAAAAAAAGCATGTAAAAATATTAAAATGTCAGTGAGATATTCGAAAAGAACGGCCCCATAGACTTTACATTAGCGCTCGGATTTTACCGCGTGACTAGTGTACGCTCTTAAGGGATATTTGCTGCATAATTGTGCAAATGGCTAATTTGTAACAATGCCATAAATCAAATACAATTATAATGTGTATGATATGACACATATAATAGATACTTTCGACAAGGAATGATGTTTATTTAAAGTTAAGTGACTCAGAGATTTTGCTTTCAAAGCCAATAGATGAAAGATGTTTCTTTCTATTCCAATTTCGCCTGTTGACCCATTTCTTTAAGATTTTTGTTTATTTTCTTCGAATCTTGGATAACATTCCATAAATTTTTTGTTAGGTATCCTTAGATATATTGTCGTAGGGATACACTCTTCTAATATTTGGCGTGGATAATCGCGTAGTAAGCATTGCAGTTTTTGTAGCAGACGATTTTTTCAGTACTCATCACATATATTTACACATATCGTTTGTATGATTTTACATATTAAATGTGAATAGTTTTTTTTAAAATATGTAAATATTTTAGTTTCAAAACTATATTTGTGCTCGACATGAATAATAGCTGTTGAATACTTTTGTGTATAAAATGATCTCTTTAAAAATAAATTAAGTAAATTTTATTTCTTTCACCAAATGTATGATAATACACGACAAAAATATATAAAAAAATGTGAAATATGTATTTTAGTAAATGCTAAAATATATAAAATTTGTTAAAATCCTTGTGAGTACGTCTAAATGACCATAAACCATAAAAATTGCAAACGCAATTTTTGAATATGTTTTGAAATTTTCTTCATAATCTAGCTTTTAGACACACAGACTTTTAATTTTTTTTATTATCTTGAAATTTAAAAATGCCAAGATATTTATTTTAAAATAGCTTAAACAAATAATAGCTTTAAAACAAATTTCAGGTAAGTTAAAACACTAATATGGTGTTCTCGCAAAAAAAAAAAAAAAAAAAAAAAAAAAACCTCATCTTATTATTCGAAAATATTTTACTTCAAGTTATTTTGGTGAATGAAACAGTTGTGTTCATTATAAAGAAATGATATATTAATTAAAATATTTTCTTTGTCTGATCTGCCAGAATATTGTTTTATAAATCTATTTACCTAATTAAAATAACATTTACAGCGGAAAAAAGTCATACAAGCAGAATTTAAATTTTTGAGTGATTTATTTTATGTTTTTGAGTTTTGTATAGAAGAGAAAATTCATAGTTTCTATCAGACGTTGCTTACGTGGATTGATGATCCTTGCAGCTTAAACATGGTTTAGAGTTCTCGTCTTATTTTTTTAGTTCTGGTTTAGTGGTTTGAAAAAAGTTATTTTAAATTATTTTCTGCAATATTGAACTGTCCTGGTGCAGATAGTCTACCTAGAAATCATTCAAAAACCTCGTGCTTTGACATTATTAGAATATCAATGTTCCTGTAAGTCATAAAAAATTAGATTTACAAGCATCAGAAATAATATCTAAGTTCTAAAAAACGCAAACCGATTTACAACATGGAAGTAAAGTAAAACGAAATATCGGTTCAAAAAAACGAGAAAGATTTCAATTAGATCAGATATATATTTTTTAAATGTGAAGTACTGTTAATAACAGCTATGAAAAAAGCAGAATTAAAATTGTAACATTACTAATAAATACACCAGCAAGGATTATTCGCCACAAACTTCACATTGTTTAAAATATCTACATTATTTTAACTCAAAATTTATTTTACTTAAGAAAGGTGTTATGATAATTAAAAATAAATGACATTGGCATGTTTCGGATTCGTCTAATAAGATCCATAATCATAATAAAAATAAAAATAAAATTTCAAAACATTTCACGGTCAATACAAATGACACGCGACAATGAGATAAAAACAACAACAACAAAAAAAAAATTACGCGCTCTATTGTAAAAAATTAAATTAAAATTGACCCATGATCTAAAAGAATTTACAACATGGTTCATCCCATTCAAGCTCTCACGAGGAATTTATTCATTAATTCTAACCATAACTTAGGAATAATAAAAGAAACGGTATCATTGCAAACAAAATTTTTACGCGTATAAATATCAATGGACTCTCTTATAATAGACTTATGACAACAATTTGATATGACACATAATTTGCTTTCACTAAACAATATTTTTATCTCCTCATTTAAATATGTTCTTGATGAGGCAGTGTTAGTACGTCCGAATTTAATATCAGATTCATTAAAAATGATTTTAATAAAAAAAAAATTATTAAAATGTTTATATAAAAGATGAATCTGTTAAAATCTGGTGATTTAAAAAATCTATTGGATTTAATAAACTTTTTATCATGTCTAGGTTATTTTTGATGGTATTGCATAATTATTCTCGAAAATTCAAAATAACCAAACTATCAGTTTTCACTAGATTCAGAAAAAGAGTTTAATTTAACACATCCAGCAACTGAAATCAAAACATTCCAAAGCATACCTCATTATTTCAGACGTCTATGCCTTAACTATAATTGATATTGTTTTACTTACATATGAAAGAGATCCAACCCGATTTTTCTAGATTATTGAATAAAAGTAAAAACCAAGTTTCATTTAAAAATGAAAACTCAAATATTTTTTCCGAGAAGCGACACAAAAAATCATTTTTATATTAAAAATATTAATAATATATTCAAATAAATATTTTGTAATTTATTAGAGCTATTTTTGTATTACTCCGAAACTGACGTAATAAAAAAGAAAAAAAAAACGCGGAAATTAATTCGATACTTACAACTTTCTTTTTAATTCATATAATTTGAGTGGTTTCAAAACATATTTATACAGTGCTCAGCAAATGTTTAGACACTGGTGTTTTTTAACCTTTAAATAAGAAAATACGAACACGTGAGTTTTACAAATGACTATTCTTATTTTCAAATATATTTTTAACAACGTAGAATAAAAATAATGGTTATAATACAAGATAATATTTAATTTAACTGAAAAAAATAAAAATTGCATATTGCAAAATTTTAGACACTTTTTTGATTTTAAGCCAACTGCTCATGAAAATATGCAAATTTCCAAGCTATGATGTCACATTTCTGAATTATTTAATTATACCTCGATATAGCATTAGTTAGTGAAGATGCCGCGAGCTAAAAATATTCAGTTAGATGAGGTAATTGAAGTAGGAAAGCTGAAATGGAAAGGGAAGACCGTTGCACAAATTCCAACAGCATTGAATCGCCCAAATTCGTATGTCTATGAAGTATACCGTGTGACGAGAAAATTAGATAAAAAAAGGATCAAGAAACTGACATTTACACAAATAATGATTGCTAATCACATTAAAAGTAATTTAGGACTTTCTGTATCGACAGACATGCTTTGTAGATGAATTAAAGAAACAGGTAAATCAATTTACATGAAAATGATAAAACAATCAGCTTTAAAATCTCGCTACAAATTGGCGAGAATGCAATGAACTTGCAAACATACGTCATATGGACCCAAATGGTACGCTATTATATTCAGTAACGAAAAAAAGTGGAATTTGAATGGCCCAAACGTGTAGCATACTATTGGCATGACTTGCGTAAACAGCCTGGGACTTTCTTATGTGAACAACAAAAAGGTGACATTTTAATGATTTGGTCCTCACTTTGCTTTAATGCTCGAGTATCTGTAGAGTTATTTATTAGTTGCCAAGCAACACAAACTACGTACATACATTGAAGATTAATATTTAGTCATTTGGGGAACTTTTAGCAGATCTAATTTATAGATTTTAGCAAGATAATGTGTCTATTCATGTTGCATACAAAAGAAGAACTTCGTCTGACTCCGAAAACACTGCTGATCTCAACTGGCCGGCGTGTAGTTCTGATCCCGACCCAATCGAATATCTTTGTAACATCATATGTCGTAATGTTTATGCAAATTTTTGCTATACTTTTCTTTTAATCAGCTTCGAGCTGCTGTTGAAGATGTTTAGTACAAACTAGACCACCAATTGACGCAGTATTTAGTTTCTTCGATGAAAAGTCACATTCTTGCACTAACTGCAAACAATGGTGCAACTCGATTTTAGTTTGTAGTTTTTTTTTCTGTAAATATACAAATTGTCTATACTTTTGCAACAATTTTAAATTCATTTTTTTTGTCATTATATTTTATGTAAAAGGTAAAATTTAAAATTTATTGTTCGTGAATAAAGGATAACTCACAAGTAATGTATGAAAGATGAATTACAAACGGTACATACTTCTGAATATAGAAGCGTAATCGATCATTGTCTAAACTTTTGCTAAGCACTGTATTATATGTTAGTTAAACATGTATTTTTGTTATATATTTTTTGTTGTATTATTAATGAAGCATTAATTTCTTTATAGAATAATAGTCGGAAACAAGCTCCATATTTTTTTTTCAGTGTACACTCGTTAATTATGCTTAAAATTAAATTAGTCAATAAAGTTTGATCAATAAAGCTTCGCTATAAAGTGCGAAGCACATGGTAATTTAAGTATATACCGCTTTGATTGATTAAAGGTATAATTTTCTATATATCGAATTAAACATACGATCCCTAAACCTTATTTTTAACAGTCTGAATGAATATAATCCATTTTACGAATGAATTCACACAGTCACTTTTGTCAAAGAATGGCTTTGATTGATGAACCATTGCAGAATTTAAAAGCAAATAGTCAGGAAATTTGAATAATTTAACATGTAATTCTTCAACTTCATAAATTTGATTTATTTTCCAGTGATTTATTGTGAAAAGTTTTAATAAATTGCCGTTGTGTTTCAGATAAATTCTCAATTACTTATCGATTCAGCAATTTACACACATTATATTTAAACCTTTTACATATTAAAAAAACCTATATGCGGTAAATCAATTAATATACCATTTGAAAAAACATAAAATGAATAATCTATATATTTATTACGCTATCGTAAATAGCACAGAAATTGGGATTATTTGTTAGTTGTTTATTGGCAACGCCCAAATGAAACGCATCTTGTTGGTTATTGTATGAAAATACTTTAGCAGGATTTAGGCCGTGATAAATTGGGTTTATTTAGATTTTGTTCTTTCGCTGCAATTATGGAGCTTCAAAATATCACTATTTTTGTTTTTACTGTTCATTGTATTTAAAGATATAAATATAAATCATGAATTTTAACCCTTTAGATCCCAATACACCTGAGACCGCCCGAAAAGCCAGAGTCCCGTAACGGCCGAAAGACGGCCTGACTTTTTCTCCCCTCTCTTTTGTGAAGCGTAAGTTGTTGAACATGGATTGGGCGTAACTGTTTATTGCGCTTAATGAACAGTAGATAGGAACACAATGGGAATAGGAGCCGTTCAAAATATAGAAATACAATAGGTTTACTTTAGGTAGGAAAACTGTCTGACGAGTAGTACAAATCATGAATTTGAAAGTCATTACTTAAATATTTATCATTTTTTTTACATTTGTTTTTAGTGATTAGTTTTTATTTTGTCCTTATTTTATTTATTTATAATATTGTGCAGATTTTGGAACATTAAAAAACTAAATAATGAAAAAAATTACAATAAAATATAAAAAAAGTATAATAATGTATTTATTTTACCCCCCCCCCCCAAAAAAAAGGTTTCTTATTTTGATATAATGATATTTTTTAATATTATGATTCAATATCAAGAATTTATTTAATTAGTATCCTCAAAAGATATATCATATACACTAACATCTCTGAATAGCGGACACTTCTCAGCAGTGATGAATTTGCCCGCTATTCAGAGGTGTTAGTTGTTGACAGATAAAAATCTATAAACATATAGATGTTGGAGATCGGAAATGCGTCCGCTAAATAGAGGTTTCCGCTATTCGGGAGAGTCCGTTATGGAGGTTTTACAGTATCATCAAAAGATATACATTAAAACCTCTGAATAGCGGACACCTCGGGAATGCTGAATATGTAATAGGAAGTGTCCGCTACTGACAGATAAAGATGTACAAATGTATAGACATTGGAGATAGTAAAAGATACCGCTGAATAGAGGTGTATACTATAAGGAAGTTTCCGTTATGTAGGTTTTAATTGTATCATATACAGTAAAATCTCTCAATAGCGGACACTTCAGAAACGGTGAATATGTCCGCTATTAGGAGGTATTCGCTGTTAACAGATAAAAATATAGAAACATATAGATGTTAGAGATCGGAAAAGCGTCCGGTAAATAGAGGTGTCGGCTATTTGCGAGTGTCCGTTATGGAGGTTTTACTATATCAGAAAGAGAGATTTAAACAAACGATAATAACTTGTTTACAAAGAAAAATCAAATTAAGTAATAAATAATCGTAATTAATATTTTTACATAAGATCCTATACTAGTCAAATAAAAGAACATGAATACTAAAGTTAAACTTATAGGAGAAATCAAAGTAGAATTATTCGCCTCTAAACAGTGCCTCTTTTATAATTTTTTTAATCTTTTTTTTTTTTTTTTTTTCAAATAATAAGATATAAATCTATTAAGAAATCTTATTATAACACCGAATCTCAGAAATGAAAAAAAAAAAAAAAAAAAAAAAAAAAAAAAAAAAAGAAAAGAAAAGAAAAAAAAAGCAGTTTAAATCTAATAATTAATTATTCTTTTTTTTTTCTTTTTTCACAGTAGTTTATTGCATGCAGCGATTAAATCATAAGTGTTGTTTTGGACGCATGAAATTTTAATAATATTTTACTACAGACTCTAATCTTTAGAGAACTTTTTTTAATTGTTATATATTTTGACGATTAATTCTTATTATATTTTAAATTAAAAATTACCTAAATTTTTAAATTTATGAATTAATCAAGGGGCTATTCAAGTATTAGATAAGCATTTTTTATCATTGTCATATTTAGTCATTGTGTATCTTCTCTCGCTGTTGTAAAAAATAAATAAATAAATAAATAAATAAATGCTTGACACCTCTCTCCACCCCTTCTTTTTGCTTATGTAAGATTTTATAATATTTTGTTGTTGCATTATAGTTGCTTCATTTTCTAAAGCTCAAATAGGAAAAGTCTCCCTCATCCATGTTGAAAAAAGTGGATTCTAGACCCCCCCCCCCAATTTTCTATACTGCTTATATAATATTTAAATAGCTCCCAACATGAAAATGACTTTTCAATTACCTTCATAAATAAAATTACAAGTGGGAAAATATTTTAAAATAATATTTTTTTTTACATTGCCTTTCTTAAATATAATTATTTAATTGATCGAAATATTTATTAAATTTATTGCATCCAGTTTTATAGAAAAGAAAAATTACATATATAAAAAATGTTAAAATAAATTTAAACATATGAATAGTGATGTAATAATTTATCATATAATTTAAATTAATGTAGAAATGTTTCATTATTAAACATTTTTAGCATATAACTTTATTTGAAAAAAAAAAAATGGATAATCTTTAAGAATAAATTGTGCATTAAATATTTTGACTTTTTTTTTTTAATTGTTGCAGCCATAAATTTTAAAATTTGAAATAAAAGTTCTGCTTTTTCTAATAAAAAGAAAGTTTTTAAATATTATTACAAATATATATGATTAATTTAGAAGTAAAAGTTATGTTTCTAAAAAAAAAAAAAAAAAAATTAAAAAAAAAATCCTTTTTCTTATGATTATACTACAGAGATGACATAAACATACGCTTAAGTACAAATAATTGACAAATAATTTGTCACTTCACTTAGCAGAAGATAATGGGAAAGCAAAGCTATGGGATTTAAGTTTAGAGGGAAGAGGATTACAAGGGTAATAACAATAGGTTTTTTCTCTGGACAGGTAGTACATTAAAGGGGTTGAACCTAGCCTATTCATATGAATAGCTAAAGCTTACCGCCTCGTCTTTCTTCGGGGGGTGAAATCTCGGGCGGTAGTTCGGGATTCTAAGGTAGGTAAAAATTTCTCTGCTGTGGGACTTAAAGAGTTAAACGTTTTAGTTTCAAGTTACAGTTATGTATTATAAATGAAATAAGTAAAAGGATTATATTATAATATTTTACATAAAATTAATGGAATTCGAAACAACGCCACGGGTACAATATATGGCGATTTACTGCAGATGTTATATTCGCACCACATTAGCACAATTTTTTTCTGACGTCAATTTGACGAAAACTTTGTTTTCAAATATCAGTTGCATATGTATTTTTTACGTACTTAAAATATTTATTTAAAAATTTATATTTAATAATTATAGGAAAAAAATTTTAAAACATTTAAAAAAGAAAACAAAATTAAATAAACAGTTTTTTAATATATAAATAACAATGACCAGGTTATTATGTGAAGCATATCATTGCGACTTTGTTGCAATCGCGACAATGTGGCGCATACGTCATCCATGATTATTTCTTTAGCAGAACCTTCTATTTTGGCAAAAAATTGAGCAATTAAAATAAATTATCAATAAAAGCAATGCAATTTAATGCTTAGAACACATTTAAGGGCGATCAAACTGGTTGCCAATAAACAAAAGCTATATGCAACAAATCAATTAATATACTATTTAAAATAAGAGTAGCAAGGTGAATAATGAAGTTATAAATAAAGAGAAGGAGACATGTTGTCTAGCAATTGCGAGTGAAGTAACTCAGATGACGTCACAAGATTACTGCTGCTTTTTTTAAGCGAATGGAAAGTTTTTGTTGACTGTCTGTGGTAATTTCCACCATAAAACTGGAACATAAAAATTCATGTTACATAAGGACCTTATACATTAATAATTTTTCTCACAGATATGGTAAAAAATAAAAATCTATTTCTTTTTACTGACGTCAGTTTGTTCAGGTATCATGATTTTTTCACTTTCGCTGTGTAGCAGGCTGTCTTCATTGTGGCAATATGGCGAAACCTCTACCGCTGAAGTTAACTACTACAAGTAAAAGTGAATATAATATTTTTTATATTATTTTTGCATGAAATTATCGATTAATAAGTTGTTTGAATAATAAAGAAATTTCTTCTTAAGTTTATTATTGAAAGTTTACTCCGACGCTAATAAACTAATAAAAAATTCATCCTTTAAATTTCCCTCCATCTTACACTGTAAAAAAATAAATAAATAAAAATTAAAAAAATCCGTTAAATTTATGGCAAAAGAAGTTGGCAGCAATGTTGCCAACAATTTTTACGGCAAAAAATGATGGCAACATTGCTGCTAGCAGTTTTTGCAGTAAATTTGATGTTCTTTTTTTTTTACTCAGAGAACTTGTTATATGTGGTGAATAGCGTATAAGTACGCAGAATGCGAATGAGAAATGCTTTTGAATGGAAGAATGTTGACGATGCATTTGAACTTGTAACGGATATATGTGAACGGATGTATGTAGCGAATTTGAGCTAAAGATGCTGAAAAACTTTGTCACATTTTTAACATATTTTCAGGAGGGTTTTCAGATTATTAAGATCTTTGTTTCATTCCGTCTAGACATTACGGGTTATCTCATTTCGAAACCAAGACTTTCTCATTTTTGTAAGCATAAGTTTTATAATTCTTCTTGGCATGGCGCTCCAAGTGCTCTACCATTTAAGCTACGAGGACGATGCCCAGCTTGGAAAAGAGAAAAAATGCCTAGATGGCATTGTCTTTGTAAGTAAAACGGTAGAACACTTGGAGAGCTATTCCCAGGGTTCCGGGTTCGATTCCCGGCTAGGACATTTTTTACAATGTTGGTTATACGCTTTGTTAGCAAGTAATAATTCACATATTAAATACTCATTTTGATTAATTTCAATATTTTATTTGAGACATTTTAACACATGTTAATTTGGGAAATTAAATATGTGTCGTGCGAAAATAATTTACCACGTGCATCTTCGACGTCCCTAAACTATAGCATTCAAAATTACAATAAAAAAATTATTTCAGATGAATATTGCGTTGATACATTATAATTAATTTTATATAAATAGGTAGAAAGAGATAAATGTTAAGTAATATTAATTTAGCCGCCTGATTTGCCCGTATATCATACGGGTAACGTGTTTTTTGAGGATTACGATTTGCCCATACCACATACGGGCATCTGTATTCCAATCATGATTTATTGTTCTCATTGTTAAATTTTTATTGTACTCTCTTAAAAGGTCAGCCACAAAATAGCTCAAGTTGAACTGAAATCCACTTATCTCAATGTTGAAAGGCAGCTTCTCAAAAAAGAGTTGAAATAATTCGAGTTTTAACCAATTTAAATGAAGTTGAGCTATTTAAATAACCAATTTAGATCAAGAAGATTTAATCGTTTGAAAAACAACTCTTTTATGATCGAAAAAATTACAGCTCTTTCATGAGAAGCCAAATCAGATCTTTCGTTTTAAGAGTGTAAATTTTGTATTATTTCTTGATACGAGCATTTTTCTTATTCAATTAGTGAAAAATGTCTTTTTTGAAAATCCGGTGATTAAAAAAAAAATCTGAGAAGATATGAAAAAAATAGTCAATATTTGAAAGATTTTTTGCAAAAATACTGATCCTTATAGTAGTTAAAACACTTTATAAATTAGCTAAATTTAAATCACGTGTTATACTATACATTTTACCGAATATAATTTAGTTTGCAAAAATTCAAAATGCAAATCAATTATTTATTTTTTACAGTACGATTTGAATTTTTATGTGAATACACTATTATTTAATTTTTTTTTTTTTTTTTTTTTTTTTTTTTTTTTTGCTGTGTTACTAAAATCCTTTGACAAAAAAAAAAAAAAAAAAAAAAAAAAAGATTCTTTTTATAAATGGGAGTTCTCTTTTCTTCTTCTATCTAAACTATCGAAAGGTAATCAAGAGAAAATTCTTAGTCTCTAGGGTACAAGTGGCATCTTCCCACACAAGAACGCCCATCTTATTCCGGTGACAATAATTGCAGTGTCATCAAAGTATCGATTGTATCAGGGTAAAACTAGTCTACATCGTTTTTATGTTGAATCTTTTTTTTTTCTTAAAGGGAATCTTACAAGGATTATTTGGTGTCCCATATAAATAAACAAAAGGGAAGTTTAATAAAAGAATACTTTTTTGTATTAGAAATTTAAGAATAATAATTTTTTTTCTCGACTTTTGTGATAAAAATAATAACTGAAGTTGATTGGATAATATGAATTAATGAAACTGATGAAATATTTTTTGAAATGTATATTTTTAATTTGGTGAAATTTTTTATAAAAGTTTATTCAGTACTTTTTAAAAATCTTCATGAATATAATTTCTTACAAGAATTATTTGGTGCTCCATATAAATAAACAAAAGAGAATATGTAATAAAAAAATACATTCTGTTTTTGGAAATTTAAGAATAAGAATTTTTTTCTCGACTTTTTGCGACAAAAATAATAATTGAAGTTCATTGGATATTTTGATGAAATATTTTTTTTAAATATATTTTTTAATTTGCCTTAATATTTTAAATAAATTTCTTCAATGCATTTAAAAAATCTCAGTAAATATGTTTTTATAATATAATCTATTATTTGAGTTTTTTCATAAACTTAAAAATTAAGCAGGAGCATGAATTGAGCATTTTTTATATCGTAAGATTAAACGAGAAAATGGCCTAGGAAGAATGGAAAATGTTTTACAACAGGTTAAGAAATCTTTGGGCAAAATATTACTTTCTTCGTGATTTTAAATTACGATTTTAATGCAATGTAATGTTAAACAATAAAATTGTCTATAAAGATCTGTAATACTTAATTAAGAACGCCCTAAGCAGTTGAAAAAACATTTTTGATATTTTTAATGAAATTTTCATAATACACAATGTATGGTTGACGCAACAAAATAAACTTAAAACTTAAATTTTTTTTACGTACAATTAGGTACAAAATTATTTGTTTGTATTATAGAATCATACGTGCAACCTGTGATTTCCCTTTTCTGCTAGAGAAGATAATTAACTCACATAAAATTTACATTTCACATTTTAATCTCCCAAAGGTCCTCCTTGGCCAAGTGGTTAAGGGGCCACTTCACTCAAATGCAAAGACCCGTTCGCTAATGCTAATCCTATGGAAGAAATTTATAAAGATATCTCGGTTGCATTCTAATATTTTTAAATGATTCTTTTTTGCATTGGAGAGCTGAGATTGATCTGAATGCAGGCCGTGTTTTACTTTTTTGATTTTGTTTGCCGATATTTTTTACGAGAACGCTTTCATTTTCAGAACCGGTTTGGAAAGCGAAATCACCCTCATAAAAAATATCTATAAACAAAATCGAAAAAAGTAAAAAACGGCCTGTATTCAGATCAATGTCAGCTATCCAATGCAAAAAGAATCATTTAAAAATATTAAAATACAACCGACATATCTTTAAAAATTTCTTCCATAGGATTCGCCTGTGAGCGTAGCAGGCTGTAGGTTAGAGTCTCACTGGCTCCATTGCACACACTCTTTGTCACAAGCTCCTGGCTGACCCTTATTTACATTTTTAAATCATTATTTATTCACTTATATTTTCTCATTCACCAATATTTGTGTTATCTATAAATATATTTAAACGAGTTATAAGTATTCTGAATTGTTTACAAAATAGAATTGATCGTAAAAAATAAAATTTACATTGGCTTGTTCGAAATAAAACATGATTTTTGCTAAACAGCAATCAACTGTCATGTTGAAAATGTATCCTAGACATTTTGCAATATAGTGGTATATAAATCTTCATTAAAATATTTGTCTTGTGAAAAAATTAATTTTCCCATTAGCCCCCACTTTCCCCTATATTTTGAGGTCCAGATAAGTGGAGTTCGAATAATTGGTGTTTTACTACCATTTCCATATTTCTATTAAATGAAACTGCCTCTTTCCCATTTGAACGTCACAAATACTATACATCCATTTATCAGACTTTCACATTTTTAAAAATCTATAACTGCTGACATTTAAGCAATCAGTGTTTATTATTGTGACATTTTATTCAAATGTATTACACATTTTCATATAAAAATGCATCCATTTCCGTAAAAAAATTTATACCATCAAGCATATTTATTCCGCATTAGAGAACTCCTTTTTTCCTCTAAATTTGAAAATTTTATGCTCAACTCACCGCATTCAGTTTATTTCTTGATTTGAAAAATAAAGTAAAGCATCATGTTGAAATTTATAATGCATTCTAAATTTATAAAGGGCTATTTTTTAAATAAAAAACGTGAATAGTTTTAGCATACTTTAGCATTTATTTTCTCCAACAACCCTTAAGGGAGACCCGTAAGAAAAAACCCCAAATTTTTATTATTGATTTTAAAATAATGAATTTTGGTGTACTATTTAAGAATCTTTTTGTAAGGAATAATTAGCAAAAAAATTCACTTTTTATTAAAAAGTATATTTTTTATGGGGATTTTATGATTTTTTTTTTTTTTTTTTTTTTTGTCGAAAAATACATTTTTCAAAATTACTACTCCTCATTCAGTTTTCAATATTTGGTACTAAAATTTTTTAAATAGTGTTATAGTATAAAGAAAAGACCTAACGAGAGATATTTTTAACTTTCTATTTTAATCGTCTAAAAAATAAATAAAAATACGCATGGTAAATTTCCTTAAATTCGTTATAATTTTCATGTTTACCAATTTATGTAAATTTTTCAGAAATAGTTAAAAAAAATATTGCTCCTTACTTTTGTTGCAAATTTTTTTAAGATTCTAAAAACATAAACACTTTGTTTCTAAATCATTTTACCACTGAGCCTTAGTACTTTGAACTTAGGCAAAATATGAAAAAAGTCATTTTCAGGAAAACACATTTTAAATGGCCGCTAGTCCTTTAAACTCTATAGTGAGTACAATTAAAAACCTCATTTTATACCTGTTCCAAGTGTCCCCGAGTTCTGAAATTTTGCATGGATATTCTCAAATATGTATTTTATCGTTTTCTGAGATAAAATGTTTTTGAACTTTTGATGATTTTTGGCCAAAAATGGGGTTCGGGTCTCCCTTAAACTAAAAGTATTTATTCAGTCACAGTTTCCTGGTAAATGTTATTGGAAATTTTACGGATACAATTTTTCTTGTCTTTTTGTGTCATATTTAAATGACATAATTTAATAGAGAAAATTTCTCATATGTTCATATGGCTAGATTTTCATATGTCATTTCACATGTCATATTTAATTGAAAGTATTAAAATAAATAAGAAAACAGAAAAAGAAAAAAAAAATAAATAAAAATTAAGAAAATTCTTGCAATAAATATTTCTGTTATAGAGAAAATCATTTTTGATGGAATTTATATAGTGAAGTGCAATCATCATAACATACCGTTAAATGTATGAGGACGTATATTTTTGACATTAAAGACGAACTTCAAAAACAAGTCGGCAAGTCTGCTCATAATAAGAAAACGTTTGTTTCTGTCATTACTCCATTTTTTAATGTAAAGAAACACTATTACTAATAATTGTTTCAATTATTGATCATGTATTTTTAAATTTTATAATTAATGTCCATTAACATATAATATTAATAAAGGTATGAAATAAAATTATATTTAGTGCAAAATTTGAAAATGCAATTATCGAGACACTGCAGTTATATACACAAACCTAAAATTACTATCAGTCTGTTAATTTGTTTCCTAAAGAACATTTTGGATTATTAGAAACAAGATTACCATAACTGAACTAAAAATTGCAATTAGTGATAAAAGTACTAGAATAATTATTACTAGAGAACTTGTCATTTGGATGCTTTTAAATTCAAAAATGAATTTTAAAAATGAGTCATTATAGAAAAAGTTTTGATGTGAGATTTTTTTCTTTAACTCTTATTTGTGTTTAATTTATTTTAGCTATAAAGATTGGTCCCAAAAAAACTTATCAAAGTAAAAGTCATAGATATAATTGAGAAGACTAAACGGATGTGATACCTTAAGAATTGATGAAGTTATGTTTTTTTTCTTTTTTCACTCCCCCCCCCTCTTTTTCTTTCGGTAAGAGTTGATCCTATCAAAAACTTGTCATTTCAAAAGTTTTAGACAATAAGCATTTATAAAAAAAATTATTTGGATTTGATATCTTGAGAATGAGTCTTGTTATGATACCAAAAGCTCATTTTTGTCATTTTGTCATTGTTGTGTTTCATTTTGACTTCTGTAGGCACTTCAGAACATCATGCATTGATTCAAGCGGCAGAGATTATATTTATGGATCTGATATACAACACCGTAAATGCAGAAACGGGTGGAGGCGAAACAATGGTATGTACTAAGTATTTAATTTACCATTTGGCTTGATTCGACCACCCCAATGTTCGATATTTCTCTGTAATTCCACTCTTCACTGCTGAACTTTCTCTGCACCAAGACCAACCCGACTGATCACTGGCGATGGAAGATAAACAGAAGCAAGACGACTTCTGTAGGCACTTCAGAACATCATGCATTGATTCAAGCGGCAGATATTATATTTATGGATCTTATACGGTTCTTATAAATGAACCGAAACATGTCAACAACTTTTTAATTTAAATTTTTATTTCTGACACCTTCTAAGTAAATAAATATGAAATGTTTTTATACGTGAATGAAAAAGGTGAAGTAATTTTGTTTTAGTTTTTGAATGAAAGCTAACAACAGTTTTAACGTTACAAATGACGCCCACCGTGGGTGTAACGTTACAGCCTTAAACTAAAAGAATTTATTCAGTCACAAATTCCTTATAAATATTATTGGAAATTTTACAGATAAAATTTTCTCTTGTCTTTTTATGTCATATTTAAATGACATAAGTTAAAAGAAAATTTTTTTCTTATATTCATATGCTATATTTCCATATGTCTTTTCATGTGTCTTATTTAATGGACTTAATTTTCTCTCAGCTTTAAAAGAAAGCAAACAAATTATATTAAAAAATTTATAAATAAATAAATATCTTGCAATAAATATTTCTGTTATTGATAAAATCATTTTTGATGGAAATTATATAATTAAGTACAATCATCATAATGTACCGTTAAATACATGAGGACATACATTTTTGACATTAAAGACGAATTTGAAAAACAAGTCGGCAAGTCTGCGCACAAGAAGAAAACATTTGTTTGTTTCTGTCATTACTCCATCTTTTTAATGTAAAGAAACACTATTACTAATAATTGTTTCAGTTATCGTTTATGTATTTTTAAATTTTATAATTAATGTCCATTAACTTTTAATATTAATAAAGGTATGGAATAAAATGGATATTTAGTGCTAAATTTGAAAATGCAATTATCAAGAGATTGCAGTTATATACACAAACATAAAATTACTATTAGTCTGTTAATTTGTTTCCTAAAGAACCTTTTTGGATTATTAGAAACAAGATTACCACACAACTGAACTAAAAATTGCAATTAGTGATAAACGTACTAGAATAATTATTACTAAATAACTTGTCATTTGGATGCTTTTAAATTCAATAAAGAATACTGCCCAGTTAAACTGATGGCATTGAGCTCACAGGCTACAAATACTAATTGTACATTAAAGCCTTATATTTTCAAGGGTTAATTCCGTTCGAAAAAAAAATTAAGAAGGGGAAACAGCTCTCCCCTTTCCTCTTTTTTTATACTTAATCATTGAACCTCCTATACTATCAAAGACATGCTTTATCATATAAAAAATCTATATCCAAAATTCAGAGCAAATTAGATAATTCTTAATAAAAACCCATTTAGCATTTATATAATTTAAAAGGAGTTATCCCCTTCTTTTATACTTAACCATTAAACTTCCAAAACGATTCAGAGATTTGAACGAAATCTGAAAATTCTGCTTGAAAAACCTATTTATATAAATTAAGAGGGGGGGGAGGCATTAGAACCCCTGTTGCCCCTATTTATACTTATTCAATGAACACCTAATAGCAGTCACGGAATCGCCTCATCAGAATGATCCTAATCTAAATTTTGAACGAAAACTTAATTCTGCATGAAAATCCCATTTATATCAACTAACGGGGGGGGGGGATTAGAACCCCTGTTCCCCCTATTTATACTTATTCAATGAACACCTAATAACAGTCACGGAATCGCCTCATCAGAATGATCCTAATCTAAATTTTGAAAACTTAATTCTGCATGAAAATTCCATTTATATCAACTAACGGGGGGCATGAGCCCCCCGTTCCCCCTCTTATACATATCGAATGAACTCCAAAAACTAATCAGGGAAGCGCCTTATCAGGATATACCTATATACAAAATTTCAAGTGGATCCGATATTTTTATCATGAGTTATCGCGTTACGCACATACGCACATACATACAGAACGGACGGGCACATAAGCTCTCAGGCTATGATAGCCTGTGAGCTAAAAATGAATTTTAAAAATGAGTCATTATAGAAACAGTTTGGATTTGAGATTTTTTTTTCTTCAACTATTATTTGTGTTTAATTTATTTTAGCTATAAGGATCGGTCCTATAAAAAACTTGTCAAAGTAGAAGTGATAGATATTATTGAAAAGACTAAACGGATGTGATACCTTAAGAATTGACGAAGTTATGTTTTTTTTTCATTTTTCACCCCCCCCCTTTTTTTCAGTAAGAGTTGATCCTATCAAAAACTTGTCAATACAAAAGTTTTAGACAATAAACATTTATAAAAAAAATATTTGGATTTGATACCTTGAGAATGAGTCTTGTTATGATTTTTTTTCTACCAAAAACTCATTTTTGTCGCCCCACTTGAACCTTTGTTAAATTTTATCAAATATCTGTCATACATAAACTTTCTGTCCATTCTGTAGGAGTAATATAAGCTTTTAACTGATTCAATATCTATTTTCCTTTAAGAAGTTACGGTTTTTTTCTGTTTTCACATAACTCTCCCTATTTCCATTCTCTTGATCCGGTTTTGTCTATTAACGAACTTGATCGAGATTTTATGCCCCTTGATTTTATGTAAAAGTTTGAAGGAGATCTGAGCAGAATTATAGGAATTATCGTGTCTTTAAAAAAGTGATATTGACAGATAGATAAATAGATAGATACATTTTTTTGCCGATGATAGTTTTTGGGTCTAGAAGCCTGCGTTATGACAAAGATAATCAAGAAATTCCTATTAGTTGATGTAGTACGTATTTAATAAATATTAGGTTATTAAAAAGTGTTTTTTGTACACGAAATGCAGTCTTTCAATTGTGTAGATATGCAAAAACGTTTCAGAAATTCCAACATGGGAGCGATCGAAATAGGTAGCATTTCATACGAAATTTACCTATTACTATTACTCATCTACTTTAAATAATTTTGAACGATGTTCACGGGAACATTTTTCTCCAAACTCCATGTGAACAGTCCCAATAACTTAATATATTATTTTCGCAAGCATATAAATTTATTATAATAATTTAATTTTCATAAGTTAAATTCTTTCGTCCTAGAACATTAATGATTAATCATTTAACTTTTTATATTTACATACCGGATTTTAGTGCGTTATGACAGGGATAATCAAGAAATTCTTATTAGTTGATGTAGTACGTATTTAATAAATATTAGGTTATTAAAAAGTGGCTTTTGAACACGAAATGCAGTCTTTCAAACTTTCGAGTCTGGTGAACTATTAGAAGGTTTAGATGTCTTTATTGAGTATTATTTTGTTTTAACATATACTTTTGTTACTTGTCCATGTCTTAAAGTTAGAATGTGTCTATAGATTTTTTTTTTTTTTTTTTTTTTTTGGTAATTTACCATTTGGCTTGATTCGGCCACCCCAATGTTCGATATTTCTCTGTAATTCCACTCTTCACTGCTGAACTTTCTCTGCACCAAGACCAACCCGACTGATCACTGTCGATGGAAGATAAACAGAAGCAAGACGACTTCTGTAGGCACTTCAGAACATCATGCATTGATTCAAGCGGCAGAGATTATATTTATGGATCTGATATACAACACGGTAAATGCAGAAACGGGTGGAGGCGAAACAATGGTATGTACTAAGTATTTTCCCTCTATATTTTCAATCTCACCGCGAATCAAATTAAAACCCATTAAGGTAAGTACGTCAACATCCTTTCTGACAATTTTCTGATCTCATTATGCGGTGTTGAATGACCAAAACTATTTTTTTTTCATTTTTTTACAGAAATTTTGCTCATATAATAATTGACACATTTTATAAATAAAGTAATCAATTTTATTGAAAAATGAATAATTAATTTAATTACTGATTAAAATATGTTAATTAATTCATTTAATGAAAAAATTATTTATGTGCATAAACTTTTTCATTAGGGACATGTTGTTTTCATAAATGATAGATCTATAATATTGTAATAAAAGATGTCACACGTTTCTAAATTTTAATAATATATTAAGAAATAAATAATAAAGCTTGTATTATTTGCATTTTTTCTTCGATTTCATGAAAAAAAATATATATATGCAGCTACAATATTTTACTTTATGTGTACTAATGTTTTTATATTAATAATAAATTTTAAAATAAATTATGTTTGAAACAATAATAGTTAATATTATGAAAGCTGAAAAAAATAGGACCCACGGATTCGTTCTGAAAAAAAAAAAACAAAATCGACGAATATTCTGATTTTAATAAAATAAAATTTTAAGTTTCGTTTATTGCGTAGTTCTATTTTAGCGTACACATTTGCAATGCTTTTAGCTTCACTCTGAATCGTTGCAAATACTTGTGGATATTTTTAAAATGATGCATTTAAGATTAGGTATATTAGTAAACGAAAAATAAAAAAAAGTTATTTTTTAGTCATATTTTCCCAAACTAATGGTCCACGATCCCCACGATATCTCGATGCTTACTTTTTTTCTTCAGTAGGACCATACCAACATGCTGAGCACATTGTCATATTATATTGGTTTGGAGAAAATTATCAACTGCTTAGTCAAAATTATGACCGCTTGAGATATTCCATATCAACACGATTTCCATTTTTTGGCACGAGATGGAAGGATGTGTTTACACCTGGAATAGCCACCATCCAATCAGAGGAGCTGTGATTTTCTTAGCATCGGTTGATTTGCTGCTTCAAAATAGAAAAATATTTGCTATCGCCTGATGATATTAATACCATTCTTAAAGTAGTGTCAAATCACTATATTTAAAAACATTATGAATTGAAAAGCACATGATTTGATATGAATTAGAGCCATTTATTGATTGAAAACTTAAGCAACATAAAATATCTTTTTATCTGTTAATTTAATTTATTTATTCTCTTTCTATTTTACTTATTAGGATGAGCGAAGCGAATCCTCTACTAGTCCACTCAAATTACAATTTGTCGTACGCTTTACAAAAAAAACTATTCTATATTTTAACTTCAAATTAAACACAAAAATAAATTATGATCTGTAGATTTGCAGAATATAATTTTTTTTACAGTAAACCGTTAAAAAAAATTATTATTTTAATTAATTTATTTTACATGCATTTCCAATACGGAAGCATTTTAGCAAATAAATAAAAAATGAAACGCGTATATTTTCAGAAAAAAAAGTTTAAATCATGAAGTAAATAATTATAGATAGAATCATGATTAATTTATTAAATAAAACATGTTTTCATTATCCCGCAAAATCGTTTGCACAGATGACACTTAAACATTTTAAAAGAATTGTATTATGGATTTTTTTTTTTTTTTTGTAAACTGGCAACAAAATAATTGTAAACAAATAAAATTAATTCTTAAATTTGTTATATAAATGAAAAATTAAAAGATCTGCGTGAAGTTGTTGGTTCAAGCTCTTTATAAATATTTTTGCGAAGGTCGTATTGTGGCTAAATAATATCGACTCATTAATCAGAAGGATTTTATAGAAAAATAAGACTTTAATAAGTTCGCAAACACAACAATAATTATTCGTGAAAACGTCACTGCGAGAATGAGAGAGCGCCTCGTTAAAAGGTAATTCCATTAATTGAGTTGCCATTCGCAGAAAGTAAACAGTTCTCCCACGCGGAGAGAATTACAGCAATTCTCATACGCTAACATGTATAAAAATGAAGAAATTAAAATGTTTTACAGTTGAAAATTCATAGTATCAACGAAAGCAGATTTCAAATGTTTTTTCCAGAAAATAGGATTTTGAAGAAGTAACTTTCTTCAAGCTTTCTTCAAATATATTATTCTAAAATAGCTATCAAAGATTATCGGATGTTGATTACAAAGATTGGAAACATGCATATTTCAAACAATTAAAAAACACCAGTGGCTACTTGAAATTGTAAAAACATCTTTAAAAGAGCTTTTAGTTGAAAATTAAAAAAAAAAATTGTAAAAGTTTGCTTCGAAAATATCTTATGCCAGTTTTACATCATAAGTAAAAAATTAAAATGCGCCAAAACATAAAATAACGTTTTTGTTTAATAAAGATGCAAAAATAATAATAAAAAAAAATATTGTTACTTTCAAATATCTGTTTTATAAAATAATGCTTCGCGAATCCAAACAAAGCATGGCTTTTGCTAGTTTAGTTATATTGGTGCTACTTGGTTTTTCCGTCAACCTAAAAATTATCGCCAAATTATAAGATTAAATGCCAATAATAGTGATCCTTACAGTCAAATTCATTTGACATTAAACTCGATACACAATGTTTGTTAGGTCATCCGATCTTTCTTATTTCACTTTTTATTTGTAATTTTATTACTCTTTTACTAATTTCTTTGTTTTTTCGTAATGTAAAATTAAAAATATGTCAATTTGTATAATTTGGCGAATAATTTAGCAATTTGTAAAATTTGGCTAAAAAATTTGGTGAAATTGGTAGACGGGATAACAAAGTAGTATTGTAATTTTTCACTTTTGTTTCCGGTTGTAACAGAAAAACATTTCTAAGCTTTATGAAAATTGAGATTTGAGTATATCAATTACAGAAAATAATAACATTAATATAAACGTTATTTTGTTGAAATGTGTTCATTATTAATATTTTTTCTCCTTTTTATGAAAATATGTAAACAGCATTCTATAATAACATATTTCTCAGCTGTTAAATATTCAGTAGTATATAGTATACAAAGTGTGAAATGCTACAACCTAAACACGAAACTTCTTCTAGAAATGAGTTTTATGCCTTTGAGTCATTTTATTACGTATCACTAACATATTTTCATTTTATAACAAAATTTCGTTTTGGCCGCAGTTATTTTTTTTTATGAAACTCTAAAAAATCATTTTCAAAGAAAGCAAAAGAGGTAAAAGTATCAATACATAAAGACATTTTCAATGTATAACTGGCAAAAAATTGTATTTTTTTTTTCTAAATATTCCCTGCAAAACATTCATTACAAAAATAATAAAACCTTCTTAGTTCATAAGCCTATAAACCCTTATTTAAAAAAAAAAACTATTTTCACAGATGATAAAAAAGTAAAGAAGAAAAGAAAAGAGATGGTTATTTGAGAAAAAAATCCAGGCATGCGTCACCGTCTCCCCTCCCCCACATACACACACGAAGAAAAAATAGAGATATTTTGAAAGTTTAAGTTATTTTATGAACCTGATAATTTTGATTTTGAATTTTGATACGAGTTAAAAGATGCAAAAACCAGTGTGAATAATTAATCTATTTTGCATATTTTAAAATATTGACTGATTTAGTATCTTTAAAATATTGGCTCATCTATAGAGATTGCCATAATATATACTGAAAAATTCTTTTGCAAAAAAATTGGTTAAAGTGTTTATTTATTTATTTATTTATTTATTTATTTATTGTATTTTTTACAGTTCTAAGGGTGAAATTTTAAGGTATTTTGGGAGCCCTATACTTTTGATTTTAAAATTTAATACGATTAAAAAAATGCAAAAACCAGTGTTAATAGTTAATCAATTTTTTATATTTTAAAATGGTGACTAATCTACTATCTTTAAAATACTGGCTCATCAGAGATCGCCAGAAAATATTTACTGAAAATAGTTGATTCAATGTTTATTATTATTATTATTATTATTATTATTATTATTATTATTATTATTATTATTATTATTATTATTATTATTATTATTACCCAGCTAAAAATGAATAGCAGTTTTTTGTTGGAGTAAACTGTTTTTGAGGTTTTCTAAAGTTGACTCTAGTCTTTCTGTAGTGCAATCACAACTATAAAATCTCTTCAGTTATTTAGCAATTAATTAAAGTTGATTTTGCAGTGATTTATTTTAAACATTCTGTGAGCTATTAACTTTAAAAACACTGTAGTTTTTATAAAGTCATTTTATAATCAAAAATTAAAAGATATATATGACTTATTAACCGTAGAATCACTGCAGTGAGTTTGAAGTTATTATCCAACCATTAATTTAGAAATATATTTTCTGATGCATCGCTAGTATAACTGTAGTTATTGTCCGATAAATTCACAGAATTTAATCGGAGAAAAGTGATTTCAACTATGCTTCAAAATCGAATAAGGGATTTCTCATCCCATCCACCCACTTCCTTAGCGAAAATTTTATTAGTTCCTACTTTGTTTTGTTACTTGGAAATTACAAATTTTAATGTATCAAAATCCATTTCTTTTTTTATTATTCAGGCATGGGCGTACATCTATGCTTCCTTCGCATTAACTTAAAATTGCTAGTTCCTTTATTATTTTAAGCTAAGATAAAGAAAAATATTTTCACTAAGTTATATTTCAAAATCCAGTGAGGGGTAGTGACTACATTACCCCGTGCATACAACGGAAATTTCTTAGTTCCTTTATTTTATGTTACTTTAAACTAATAAATTTTGCGACGTTTATCAAAATCAGAGAAAAAATATATTAAGTTTCAAAAGTTATGAGGCACAATGGGCCTTTTACTCACCAGCCCCTTAATGGGAAACTTCTTATTTTTTATTGTAAACTTCTTCAAAATTATACATTTTACTATGCTTTTGAAAATAGCAAAAAAGGAAAATTTTGTTAATACATATATATATATATATATATATATATATATATTATTTAGGAAAAGGCAAAAACTTTCTTCTACGTCCCTCCCCCTAACAGAAAATTCTTAGTTCTTCTTATATTTTAAATTATGAAAAAATATTAAATTTTAGTATTTTTTCAAAAATCGGAAAAAAATTAGTTAAATTTCAAAATCGAGTAATGGAAAATGGCTCATCTATGCCCCAACCCCTAACGAAAAAATTTTCGTTTCTTTAATTGAAATTACTCTAAAAAATGAATTTTATTATGTTTTTGTAAATTTGAGAAAAAATTGCTAATTAAATTTCAAAATCGAGGGAAAGGCAATGAGTCTACACCCTCCCTCCCCTCTAATTGAGAATTTTTTTTTGTTTCTTTTTAAGTTACTCGAAAATTTTACATTAGGTTTTTGAAAAAAGAACAAAAGAAAATTTTATTTAATTAAATTTTAAAATCCAAGGAGGGCAATTTGTTTCCTCTACTTCCTGCTCCCATACACCTCCATCTTCATAACTGAAAAGGACTTACAATTAATTTATAATTACTTCATTTTGAAATCGACATACAAATATTTGAATCATCAAATAATTTTTTTAAATCGCTCTTTAAAATTATTATTCGTTCTAAACTTAATCAATCGTAGAAAAAAAAATACTTCATCAGTTAATTGAAATGTATTTTCTAATTATGTATTCATTTTAAAAGCACATCAAAGTTTCATATTTCATACAAATATTAAATTATTAAAAGTATTTAAAATTAAATTACAAGCCTTAAATGAATTAAAAATCTAGTTATTTTTACACTAAAATTTTAAAAAAAGATTCAGAAGTTTCCCCTTGTAAAAAATTATTTACCAAAGAAAAAAAAAAAGAAAAAAGTAAATTAATGTTTCTATTTTATATTTAGATTAAAATGTAGATAAGTTAGTTATCAAAAATATCTACATAATCATTAAAAACATATGTTACATTAAAAAATCAAACGACATAAAATGAATTTATATTCTAATTCAAAAAGTGATTAATTATCATCTTTTTTTTTATAAAAAATAATTATTCCTTTTTACACATAAATATTTCTTACATTAATACATTCAATTACACTATAATTCTTTTAAAAAAATTATATTATCAGAAAAACCTCTAAAATTCGCTTATTTTATTAAATATGCTTATTCATTTGCTTTAGCTAATTAGCTAAAATATTTATTTCATTCATTTAAATATTGAATAATTTTTAAAATACAAGCCCATATAAGCCAATTACAATTAATAAATAAATAATAAAATAAATGCACTTTAAAACTCCCAATTTTTCTGCCTGACATTCAGCTTTATCAACAAATCACCTTTAATTGAAATTCCTCCCCTTAATACCTTGCACAACAGGTCTCCACAAATCTGAGTGGGCAAGTGGTCAAGGCGTGTCTCTCCTGTACCTGGGCTCGTCGGTTCAAGTACAAGCATATCCAGGGTCGAAATATCTGCCTTTGAAATGTTAAAAAGCAAGCTTGCCAGTGTGGTCAATAGATGGCGCCAGCAGAACAGTTTTTTGAGGAGGGAGGGGAATTAAACTACAAATTCACTGCAGTAAATGTGTAGTTATGAACTACACACACTGTAGTGAATTTACAGTTGTCGACTTCGAAAAAACTGCAGTGATTTGTGCCAAAACACCACAGTTTCGCAACTGTATTTTCTTTGCAGTTTCACTGCGGTTCATTTTTAGTTGGTCATTATTATTATTATTTTATATTTTTTACAGGTCTAAGCGTGATTTCTGAAAGAATCAATTGATTATAATTTTTTCATCTGTTCTACTCTGATTCTCTTCATTGTTAATAGCGCCTTTCTTTTATATATACAGGGTGATTCCGAATTTTTTTTACAATAAAAGAGGGGTGATAGTACACATCAAGACAAACAATATTAAATAGGCGACCAAGGGTCCAAAACGCTTTCCTAAGGAAATAGCCACCATTAAAGTTTAGGGACCAAAATTTCAAATAAACATAAAAAACGTAAAAATCGGTCAATTGATTTGCGGTTTTCACTAAAATTATTCTTTATGTCGGCATTTTCTTGAAATTAAATTATAAAGATAAATTTCAAAAAATGCCGATAGAGGGCGCTTTAGACTTTGGAGTAACGAACAACTATTTTTTGCCGGTATTTTTTGCATCTCATTAAATGTTTTCGTAAGCTTAGACTCAAACTTAAATTTTGAGCTCAAAATCTGTAGTTGGGAGTGGTCAAGTAACACAAACTGAGCTGTGTTCAGAGGGTTCAAATTTCAAATGATTATAAAACACGGAAAAATTGGTCGATTGATTTGCGGTTTTCACTAAAACTATTCTTTATTTAGGTATTTTCGTGAAAATAAATTATAAAGATAAATTTCAAAAAATGCCGATAGAGGGCGCTTTAGACTTTGGAGTAACGAAACACTCTTTTTTGGCGTTATTTTTTGCATCTTATTAAATGCTTTCGTAAGTTTAGACTTGAACTTAAATTTTGAGCTCAAAATTTGAATAGCTGGGAGTCGTTAAGTAGACAAACTTAGCTGTGTTTAGAGGGTTCAAATTTCAAATAATTGTAAAAAACGGAAAAATTGGTCGATTCGTTTGCAGTTTTTGCTAAAACTAATTTTTAAATCAGCAGTTTTCTTGATCAATCAGTATTTTCTTGAAAATAATTTTTTAAGGTAAATTTCACAAAATGCCGATAGAGGGCGCCTTAGACTTTGGAGTAGCGTACAACTATTTTTAACTGTTATTTTTTTTATCTCATTAAATGCTTTCAAATGCATAGACTTAAATTTTGGGCTGAAATTCTGAATCGTTGGGAGTGTTTAAGTAGCGAAAAATTGAATTGTGCTCGAGGAGGAAAGAGGGTTAAATTTTAATTCCTGAACACACTTCAGTTTGCGCTTCTTAACTCCTCATAACGATTCAGGATTTGAGCTCAAAATTTAAGTTTAAATCTAAGCTTCCGAGAACATTTAAAATGCTTTTGCAAGCATTTAATTAGAACCAAAAAATAACGGTTAAAATGAATTGTTGGTTACTCTGAAGTTTAAGGCGACCTTTGACGGAATTTTTTGAGATTTATCTTTAAAAATTATTTTCAAGAAGATACTGACTTAAAAAATAGTTTTATTTTAAACCGCAAACGAATCGACCAATTTTTCCATTTTCTATAATTACTTTAAATTCGAACCTCCCCCCCCCCCTTGAACACAGTTCAGTTTGTGCTACTTAACCACTCCCTGCTATTCAGATTTTCAGCTCAAAATTTAAGTTTAAGTCTAACCTTCCTAAATCATTTAAAGGGATGCAAACAATAACGGCAAAAAATAGTTGTTCGTTACTCCAAAGTCTAAAGCGCCCTCTATCGGCATTTTTTGAAATTTATCTTTATAATTTATTTTCACGAAAATACCTAAATAGAGAATAGTTTTAGTGAAAACCGCAAATTAATCCACCAATTTTTCCGTTTTTTTAATCATTTGAAATTTGAACCCTCTGAACACAGCTCAGTTTGTGTTACTTAACCACTCCCATCTACAGATTTTGAGCTAAAAATTTAAGTTTGAGTGTAAACTTACGAAAACATTTAATGAGATGCAAAACATACCGGCACAAAATAGTTGTTCGTTACTCCAAAGTCTAAAGCGCCCTCTATCGGCATTTTTTGAAATTTATCTTTATAATTTAATTTCAAGAAAATGCCGACATAAACAATAATTTTAGTGAAAACCGCAAATCAATCGACCGATTTTTCCGTTTTTTATATTTATTTGAAATTTTGGTCCCTAAACTTTAATGGCGGCTATCTCCTTAGGAAAACGTTTTGGACCCTTGGTCTCCTATTTAATATTGTTTGTCTTGATATCTACTATCACCCCTCTTTTATTGTAAAAAAAATTTGGAATCACCCTGTATATTAATTAAAAAAATGTTTATAAGTAACAAATTATTATTGTAACTCAATAATAAAAAATATGTTCTACCTTATTATCAAACGACATAAAATGAATTCTTATTCTACGTACAAGTAATTAATTACCGATCTATTATTTATTAAAGTAAGTACTTCCATGTCAAAAAATATATATTTTATGAATTAACACGACGCATGTAATTACATTATAATTCATAATTAAATATATATTTATATTAATTTCAAAAATGGGCTAAAAATAAAATAATTTTATTAAATATTTACTGATTCTTAAATTCATAAGAAAAACGAATTCATTTGCTTTAGCTAATTAGCTAAAATATTTGATCCATTCATTTACATATTGAATAATTTTTAAATACACGCCCATATAAGCCAATTACAATTAATAAATAAATAATAAAATAAATGCACTTTAAAACTGGGCTCGTCGTACCTGGGCTCGTCGGATTAAGTACAAGCATTTCCAGGGTCGATATATCTGCCTTTGAAATGTTAAAAAGCAAGCTTGCCAGTATGGTCAATAGATGGCGCCAGCAGAACAATTTTTTGGGGGAGGGCGGGGAATTTAACTACAAATTCACTACAGTAAATGTGTAGTTATGAACTACACACACTGTAATGAATTTATAGTTGTCGACTTCGAAAAAACTGCAGTGATTTGTGCCAAAACACCACAGTTTCGCAACTGTATTTTCTTTGCAGTTTTACTGCGGTTCATTTTTAGCTGGGTATTACTATTACTATATTATATTTTTTACAGATATAAGCGTGATTTTTGAAAGAATTAATTGATTATAAATTTTTTCTTCTGTTCTACTTTGATTCTCTTCATTGTTAATAGTGCCTTCCTTTTATCATATTTTTAATGCTTCATTCGTAGAAATACATTTGTTCTATTTCATCTGTGCAACCTAATATTTAATCTGGGTCCAGTATGTAAATAAAAAATATTAATGTTCCTTTTTCTTTTTTTTTTTCTTTTTGAAATACAAACATGAAATACATTTAGGTCCGACAAAGACATTGTGTGGTTAAAGTGAAAAGTTTTCATATTCATTTAGCTTATGTGATTCAATTTATGCTCGAAATTGGAAATTTTCAACGCATATTCCTTTAAAGTTCCTTTTATCCATTATTTTTTATTATTTTTATCAAAAAGCGAGCTTAAATAGAATCAAAATACTGGTATTTACTTAGGGTGTCATTAAAGAAGAACTCTTTTTCATCTTCAATATTTTCTTTCCTTTTCATGTTCTTTGATATGATATTTGAGCGAGAAAACAAAATTGAGGATCTTTTCTTTTGATGTAAAACACATTAAGTATTATATGTGATTTATTTGAAATAAAATATGGTAAATCACTTTGTAAAATATGGTATTTTTTTCATACAAATGTTTTAAGAATATTTATTATTTAATATCAAATTCATTATAAGAAATTGAAGGTAGGCAGGTTGGGACTTGGCCTACCTTGGGATATGTCAATTTCCAGGTTTTATTTTGCTGTTACAAATTAGCACACATAAGTGCCAATATATGATTATACAATCTACTCTAATATGATTTTTTGAGTAGCTGGTGTTTGATAAAAAGAAATACTACCATTCTTTTTGTTTTAAATAAGGTTGAGTAACATTAATGTGTGTTTTGATGTATAAATTTTTCATTAAAGAAATGAAATAATACAAGTGGGAGAATGTTATGATTAAAAAAGTGGATTTATTGTTATTATAACGGTAAAAAAAGAAAGTAAAGCTAATCTTAACTGTGTAACTGTTTTTAATATTCAGTGTGCGAGACGGGGCAGGTTGGGATGTTCTGTTGTTGGGCACCTTGGCACATACCAAATTACTGAAAGGACCAAATGCAGCTTACAAAAGAGGCAAAAAATATACAACAAATCAGAATTTTCATCAAGCGGAGGGAATGAGGCAGTTGCACCAGCCAAATTGGTGAAAATTATCCCTTGAAGGAAAAAGAATATACCGGGTGGAGTCCCAAAAATGACTGATGGATTTAAAATTCAATAACTTGCAAACGGTGACAGCTATTTAAAAAAAATTTTGTAGGAGGTTTATGTATAATGTTAGGAGTTTTTTTATCGTATTTTTTTATTTTAGCTCGCATCTCAAACAATAGGTGGTGCTGACGTCGATTGAAGGCCAGTTCGATGCTTCACTCAGCATTGATCACCTGGCATTCAATTGCCGTCAGCGCCACCTATTGTTTGAGATGCAAACTAAAATAAAAAATTACGGTAAAAAAAACTCCTGACATTATACATAACACTCCTGCAAAAAATTTTTAAATAGCTGTAACCGTTTGCAAGTTATTGAATTTTAAAATTCATCAGTCATTTTTGGGACACCCGGTAAATGGTTTGTGTAATATAGCAGTTGTAATGAATTTAAATGTTCATGTAATGCTGATTTTATTAGAAATTGCAAACATGCTCAAAATAGGTTCAGAAACTTACACCCAAATCCTACTTTGGGATAGTGTGCAGTGGTAAAGTTTACAAGAAAACAAAGCATTCTTGAATTTGTTGGGCATGTTCAAAATGTTGAGAACAACAGCCAAGCATAAGATATCTATTTTCAGAAGACGAGAACAAGAGTTTTCATTTAAAAAAGTCCTGAAATTAAGTCCTATTAAACAGATATTCGTTTAAAACTTGGCACTCCAAAGAACAAAATAAGTCAAAGACTTTTTTTATTAGAATTTAGAAAACATTATTTTTTTCGTATCAATTACAAGGTATTTTAATAAATAGGCAAGTAAAATAATTAAAGTGTTTCAATGCTTAAAATATTTCCTGTTCAACTGAATCCTTTGAAATAAAGATTTGTTAATCAATTAAGTATAAAATTTTATTTGTATTTTTGATTAAAGCTAGTGTTCCAACCAGCCACAACACGTAGGACAGGATGAGACATTTTAATGGGTATTTTGTTTTGTTTTCACTCTTTTCTTATGTGAGATATTAAATTATTCTGAGGTGTATTTGATGCAGAAATGTTTTTTACTTTACATCTAACTGGTTCCAATTTAAGCATAAATAATAGTAAAATTTAGAAAAATTACGTACTGAAAAAGTCACCTGCCCCACCTTCCCTTTCAGTTTTAAGAATCATTAATGAATATCAAAGTTTTTATTTATTTACTAAATGTATTTATGGTTTCTCTTCAAAGATGTTCCATATTTGAATCTTTCTAGATTAAGTCATCGATAAAGAAAATAAAGTAATTACAGATAAAAAATATTTAAATATTTTTAAGACACTAACGTTATACTTTTTTTTAATTTAATGATTTTGTCTCTTCTCATTTAAGTTCCTTTTCATGCTCTATGCAAATTATTTTTTACACTTTTTTAGTTAACTATATATGTTTTTTGTATGTAAAGTTGGAAATTTGTAATTGAATTTGAACCCCCTTAATGATATTCTACAGCGTTTCCCAACCTTTATTGGTGCCTATCCAGTGTTTAAATAAAACAACTTTTTGCATCTCACGTAATGTAAGGGTGTATATTAATTAGAATGACTACAAGATATATAGGGAAAATTTATTTTAATCATAATTTTGGGGGAACCCCCTAAAAGTTGCAAGTTAGTTAAAAACTAAGATTCACCAAGTTTTAAACCAATTAAATAACACTAACCCATGTCTCATTAAGGTTGCATTCTTGAAAATTTACGGGTTTTAGCAAAAAATGTAGTTTTTATCACATAAATCGGCACTTCTTACATAAATACATACCATTTCTTACATAAATATTCTTAAATCGGTGCGCTTAAGGTTATATATCGTAAAGCGTCAAACACTGGCTAGTGACGCACGACCTATATGATACTATTATCGATTTATGATACTATTATCGATTAAGATTTGCCAACATCGGTTCAAAATTCGGAATTTTTAACCTTAGCCGATTTTTTTCCTAATTTTGTTCGAAACTGAAATTTTATAAGACATGTATATCTCATATAAAATTCTAACAGTGATAAACAGAAAAATTGTCAAAAATTGTGTAACGTTGCATGAATAAGGCTTAAGTTCGCTTAGAAAGAGCATCCGTTATTCATCCTCCCACCTCCTTACAATATATCTTGGAAAACAGAACAGGTTGTATTGAAGAATCTGTACGACTGACTTCTAATGAAACATATTTTTTATTTTTTTATTGTATTTGTTTATTTATTTATTTTTTGTCAGAAACTGAATAACTCTATTTCGGCAATTAATTCTTAAAACCATTATAATTGTTTTAGAATTTTTAAGACATGCACATTTTATGTTGCACAGTTTCAGTTCATAATTAAGAAAAAATGTTCTTTTATTCTATTCTGAAGTTTTTGATGTGTAGCCGAAGGACAAGAGTGATGCTGGAGATTTCATATGACTATACCGAGAAGGCTGGAAGTCAGACTTCTACAGCAGAGGATTTTCGGCAAAGCCCCAATAGATGGTAACACCAAACATCGCACTTCCTAAATTTTGATATGTCTCTAAAGTGTAGGGAATATTTCTCCAGAAATCAATACCCATGGTAACTACTACAAACCGACCACAGAACTTTCAGAACCTCTTTATTTAACGAACGCGTATACATTCTATTCTGATGTAAAACTTAAGTTATTTAAAGTTAAAAAACATGAACTGAGTAAAGTATTGTCTGATTTAAACGCATGCTACAAATTATATATATTTTTTTTTCAAACTGTACTGAACAAAATTAGTTTATGAGCGGCAACAGTATGCATAAGTTAATATTGTAAAGCTATATATAAATATTAAATATATCACCATTAATAATGTCAGTGCTGACGTCTTATGATTTAGTTCAGATACATTGTATGCATAACAATCCAGTATACAAGCTATCACTTTTTATTGTTCATAAATAGCTAACTTCTTTACCTCAAATTTTATAGCTAAGTTTCAAATTTTTAAAATGCTATAAATGTTGCTCTCTAATATATTACCAGAAAATAGGCATGTTCAGGCACTTTTTTTTTTTAACCAAAAGTTTACAAAATTACTCCATCAGTGACAAGAGTTTACATAATTTAATACTGTAAAACTATAAATATTACGTATAACACCTTTTAATATACCAATGAATACGATATACGAATTCTTGTACAAAACGATTTAGAGCTGTTGAAGTTGCCAAAATGTTAAAATGTTGTTCTGAATTATATTACGCGAAAATTGTTTTTTAAATGCTTGGACTGTTTACATTTTTCTATTCTGTTTCTACAAAGTATCTTTTTTATTGTTTATAAATAACTAACTCCTAGATCTTAAATTCTATAATTTTGGTACATAGCGCTAAAATTCCACAAATGTTTTTCTTTATTATAAAACGTAAAAATAAAGTTTTTTATCAGGTATGAACAACTTTCTACTATTTTGGTTTTACACCAAAAAGTCAGCACTTGTAAATTCAATTATGTATTTATTTTTTTAAAGAGTTTTAAATAATTACCATTATTAGTACAAAATTTGAAATTTTGAATTCTTTTTTTGGTCCTGTGAGTTTTGAATTCTTTTTTGGTCCATGTAATGAACCTCCTTAATTGTCTTAGGCATAGAATGGTAAAAATTCACTTCTCAAGCATAAAAAAATTACCGACTTATCACCTTTCGAAAATTTAAAAGTTTTCAACCTTTTGTTTCATTTAGATTGACTTTTTTTAAATAATTTTTAATATAACCGGAATTTCATAACGCAGCTAGTTTTGGCCATACAACAACATTTATTATTTTGCTGGTGGAACATGGATATTTGTTTTTTCAAAATTTTATTAAAAGTACATAAATATTAATATATATTTCTAGTTTAGAGATTTAGAAAATAGCTATTTATTCGTTCTCGATGAAAACGGTACTTTTTCTTTGATGTGCAATAATATATTTTTTTAATAAATTGATACAGTTCAAAGTAACTTCATATCGACTAGTCCAATAAAGATTTTTATTTTATAAAATTTTGCTTTACAAAACTTCTTTTCATTCCGAAACAGAAATATTCTATTTGACTTTATTGTTCCTGGTTTATTCCATTTCGTTCGGGTAAAAAAATTAGCTGAAAATAGAATAAGAAAACACATTTAAATTTCTCATGCTTTTATGTTTAGTAAATGTAGTTGCATCTTATTTTAGTCTGGAAAAACATACATAATAAAGTCTTTTAAAAATAAATTTTATATTTGCCTTCAACTGATAGGCTATAAATGATGTTTTTAGACTCATTTTCTCTGAAATTATCACGAAAAATTCAGGGAAAAAATGGAGTTTATTTCTTTTGCATCTTTCTTTTGGTCATACAAGAATATTTGCTAATTAAACATGGATATTTCCTTTCTAAATTATATATATAAAACCCCTCCGTGTATAACAATTCCGGAGTCAACCTATCCACGAGAAAAAGAAACTCATTCACCAATGAAAACGTTTCATAGTCGTAATGAAGCGTTCTCATTGGTCAGATTTACAGTGGGAGCTGGAAATGACGTCACTACATTTTACTTCGTATTGAAATTTTTCCACGATTTCAAAAAGTACACTGTTAAAAATTTGACCCATTTGCTGCAGCGGCACTCCACAGTTTTTATAGAATATCTCTTTTATGACCAATGAGAATGCGCCATAACACAGTAAAATAACCATTTTCTATAAAAGCGGTGGAGTGACGATGTAGCAAATGAGTCAAAATTTTTACAATATATATTTAATTAAAACTTTTTATTAAAGGAAAGCGAGGGTGCGTTTGCACCCTTGCAATATTATTAAATTTTTTATATTCGGGTTGCTTTAATTTATTTTTTTTTATTTTTTTTTTATTTTTTTTTATTTTATTTTTTTTTTTTTTTACAGCCGTGAATGACTCCTGAGAATTTCAAATCTATAAAAAACATTGTGAAAAGTTACCTCCGATTTTAAAGGCAATCTATTTTCTGACCAATGAAATCGTTCCATAGTCGTAATGGAGCGTTCTCAATGGTCAGATTTACAGTGGGAGCTGTAAATGACGTCACTACATTTTACTCCGCTTTGAAATCTTTTCACGATTTCAAAAACACTATTTAATTAAAACTTTTTATTTAAGCAAACCGCGGATGTGTTTTAAATTTCATTATAATCCCCACCCCCCATCTACCAGATAGTTTTGATATAGTTTTAAATGCAGATTTCTGTTGAAATTTTCTTTCTTTCTTTCTTTCTTTTTGTTAGATTTTTCCCTTTCCAAGTTTAATTGCTGTATTTATAAAAATTGTTTCAGCCTAAAGTGGCTATGATTGACCACAGTTGTTGTAATTTTTTATCATCCTTTAAAAATGCAAACACGTCATTTTGACGGGCTATCTTCTAGTATTAATTAAAAACATAAATATTAATGTATATTTCTAGTTTAGGGTTTCAGAAATGACTACCTATTCGTTTTAAATGAAGGTCTTTTTTTCTTTTTTCAGCGTGCAATAATATATTTTTTAATAAATTGATAAATTTCAAAGTGTCTTCATATAGGCTTTAGAAATGAACGTTTTTATTTCATTACATTTTGCCTTACAAAACTTCCTTTCATTCCGAAACTGAAATTATCTATTTCTCTTCATTGTCTGTTTCTATTTCATTCGGCTAAAAAAATAGAATAAGAAAACACATTTAAGTTTTTCATGCATTTTATATTTGCTAAAGGAAGTTGCATGTTATTTTATTCTGGGAAAACATACATAATAACGTATTTTAATAATAAATTTTCTATTTGCCTAAAGCTCTTAGTATAGAAATGTTGATTTTAGTCTCATTTTCTAAGTAAATATCACAAAAAACTTTTGAGGTAAAAAATGGGGTTTATTTCTTTTGTAAAAATATGCGACATTTTGAAATAAGAAGTTTAATGTACAGTGGCGGTAAAAAGTTTCCGGCCAGCAATTTTTTTTAGTTAATTTGTATGTAAACACATATGAAGAGGAATCTCAAAGTGATATTTATACATTTTATTGACATAATAGTTCGGAACTTATTTATAGAATAACATATAAATATAAAAAAAATAACAGACAAAATTAAGTACGAAGGAAAACGCATGTTCTCAAAAGTTTCCCGCCACTTTCGAATGTTCGAAAAAATATAGTACTATAAAAGAAAATTACAGTGATCAACATCATTTACAATTAGTATTTTATTGTCATAGCTTGAGTAATAACTACTGCATTGCAGCAACGTGACATTCATACAATCACGTTAAAGATTGTCTATCATACATTTTTTCCAATTTTGTTGCATTTTTTTGGAAATTTCGGCTGAGTTAGTATATTAATAGTTCCGCAAACTTTTGTCAACTTCTTTCCAAAGATTTTCTAATGGATTCATGTCGGACGTTTGTGCTGGCCATTTCAAAAGCGAATTTTATGTGCGAAAGCAATTGCTTGTGGATGCTTGCAGACATTCTTTAACTCGTTATCATGTCAAAACAAATAGTTGCGACCACAATTTTTTAACTAATAAGGCCGCAAATAATCTTGCAAGATATCCTTATATATTACATCATTCATCTTGCCGTGGATTTCAAATAACAGACCGATACTTTTTGAAGAAAATACTCTTCACAGCACAATGTGCCAACCCCCATGTTTCATTGTGGGAACAACATAGGTCGAATAATATCCTATGTTGTTAGGTCATCGGACGTAGTGTCTGGCATCAGTCTCAAAAAGGTCTGAAATTCGATTGATGCAGAAATAATACTTTTTTTCAGTTTTCTCTTGACCAGTATTTGTGTTTTTTGGAAAACGCCTAACGAGAATGTTGATTTTTTTTATACCTATTAAAAAATTTTGAACACCGATTCTTTCATAAAGTTCTGCATAACGTCAACATCTTGACTTGGTATATCTACATATTTCAGCAATATTTTTATTCCGTAATTCGAGAGATATTGCAACGGAATTATTATGTAGATCATCAATTGTTTTTTGTTTGATAATTCTGTCCACAAAAATAGCCATTTTCCGGTGTCTCCCGAATCTCCGAAAGACCTAAAGGCTATGGTAATCTTTATATAATTTTTAAATATCATTTACGGTCACTTTTGTGATCAATAGCTTTGCCACAATATCTCGAGAAGATTGGCCTTTTAGCAACAAACTAATCCTTCATTTAAGAACAATAATTGTTGGATTTTTCAATTTTGAAGTTAAACTATGCTATTTACATTGATTCGTTCACAAACATGACCAAAAATCACTTTACCGATAGAAAAAACCTAACGAATGATCAGTGGCCGGTAACTTTTGCACACGCGAACTTCGAATTTGCATGAAGCGTCTTCACTATTCAAGCAAAATGAACACGTGGTCAGAAGTCATTCACATATTCCTAAGTTTTGAAGCAATTGTACTTCTTCTTCACTGGAACCTTCTGTTAAAAAAATCAAAGAAACTAACTGGCCGGAAACTTTTGACTGCCACTGTATGTGTAGTAATTTCTGTTGGAATGTTATTCCATAAGGCGTGAATAAGTGAGTTCCTCAATAATAAAAAAGAGTTAAAAGCTTTACCTTTTAGTTGACACACATTTATTTGAAGAAATAAAGTAGAATAATGATGAACAGATACTTGGAAACACTTCACAACACAAAAGAACAGATGCACAGTCTTCACAATATTTACAGAACACAACAAAATAAAAAAAATAACTTTGAAACATATATTAGATTCAGTTTGAAGCAGTTCTTGATGAACAGTAATTATTCCTTTGGAATCATAATGTATGATAATGGATTGTTAATCCTTGACAGCATTTTGCTGCCTAACCCAGCTCAGTCACTACATCAACTAACTGTTCTAAAGTTCTCTTCCAGTGAAAACAGAATAATGTCTGGTGCTGCCATCTGGCGGTAGATTTTAGTACAAAAAGAAGCAATTGTCTAACATCTCTCCCGTTTTGTGATAGAATCTGACACCAGATGGATAAGGTTTCTGAAATGTTCAAATTTGACCTTTGGCAATGGCTTTGTCATTATGTCTGCTATCATTTCATTTGTTGACAGATATCTGACATCTATTACATTTTTCATTTTCAAATCTCGTATGTAGTGATACTTTGTATCGATGTGTTTAGTTCGCGACTTGAACTTTTCACTTTCAACCAATTTAATTGTTGATTGATTATCTTCAAATATTTTAATTGGGTAATGTTGTTGTAATTTGAGATCTTTACATAGTTTTAAAATCCACACCACTTCTTCAGTTCCTTGTGACAGTGCCACATATTCCGACTCGGCTGACGATAATGTCACACATGTTTGTTTTCTCGAGAACCAAGAAATGCAGCTATTGCCTAAGAAGATGACATTTCCTGAGGTAAATTTTCTATATGTAGTATCTTGACCCCAGTCAGCATCTGAGTATGCAACTATATTAGGATAATCTTCTGAGGAAATATGAAGTGCAAGATCTTTTGTGGTTTTTAGGTACCTTATTACCCTATTAACAGCATTCCAGTCCTTTTGTCTTGGATTATTGCATCTTCGATATAGTATATGCGTAGGAGCTGTAATCTCAGGTCTTGTGCATGAAGAAATATATAATAGACTTCCGATAGCTTGTCTATAGTTATCATTTGATGATAAAAGATTTTCTTCTTTTTCTAAACTATAATAGTTTGTTTCCATTGGGGTATAAGTTGGTTTGGCTTCTTCAAGCTGAAAATCTTTAACTAATTGATTTATTTTATTTGTTTGTGACAGCAGATAACTTCCATCTTCTTTTCTATGAATCTCTATACCTAAGAAGTATTTTGCTTCTCCTAATGATGTTATAGGATAAGACTTCTTTAAATAGTTTACTACTTCATTGACTTCATCTTCATCTTCTGAGCTTATCAACATATCATCTACATATAGTATGAGATGAATTGTCTTCTTTGATTTTTCTTTCGTAAACAAACATGGATCTGCTTCACTTTGTTTAAATCCATATGCCTTTAGAGTATTTTCTATTTCTTCATTCCAGCACTTGGCGGCTTGCTTGAGACCATATATGGCCTTTTTTAATTTATAGACTTTGTCTTTATTTTCTTTATCTTGAAAGCCTTCTGGTTGAAGCATGTATAATTCTTCATTGTCTAATTTACCATGTAGAAAGGCTGTTTTAACATCTACTTGGAAAACTTTGGCTTTACGATAAGCTGCACAGGTCAGGAAAGCTCTAATAGTTGTATGTTTGACGACAGGAGAGAAGGTTTCATCATAATCAGTGCCTAGTTGTTGAGTGAAACCCTTGGCAACTAGTCGTGCTTTGCATTTTATTTCTTCTCCATTTTCATCGCATTTTGTCTTATAAACCCATTTACAGCCAATTGCGCGCTTACTTTTTGGTAAAGTAACAAGCTCAAATACTTCATTTTCTTTTAAAGAGTTAAATTCTTCTTTCATAGCTTGAAACCATTTCTGTTGATCTTTTACAGGTAATTTTAGAACATCTTTAAAAGTTTCGGGATCTTGATTTTTGGAACAACAGTCTTCAGTTTTGTAAGAAAACCTTTCGGGTGGAATTCCTTTTGTCTCTCTGCTAGAAATTCTTCTCTGTGAATTAGCTTCACTTTCTTCTGTTGTTGGGCTATCTACTGATTTTTCATCAGTTTCTATTTCTTCTGCAGCATTTTCTATTGGAATAGATTCACAATCATTTTCAAGATTTTCTTCTGAAAAATCGAAATGAATTAAATCAGAAGTTCGCTCTTCTACATTTTCTGGGAGAAAATTTTCACCGTTCATATTTTCAAAAAACTTTACTGTTCTGCTTATCACAATATTTCTTCCGACTCTATAAATTCGATATCCCTTGCTTCTTAAATCATAACCAACAAAGATTCCTTCAGTGGCTTTTTCATCAAATTTTTGCCTCTTCTGTTTATGAACATACACATATGCTTTGCATCCAAATACTTTAAGGTGACTCAAATTTGGCTTATGCCCATTCCACAGTTCATATGGTGTCTTTTCAGTTGATTTTGTGGGTAATCGATTTTGCAAATAAGCTGCTGTAGCTACGGCTTCTGCCCAGAATGTTTTTGGTAATTTGGCATTTATAAGCATGGCTTTACACATTTCAATTAGCGAGCGATTCTTTCTTTCTGCGACTCCATTTTGAGACGGCGAATATGGCGTTGTTGTTTCATGATGTATTCCTAAGTTCTTTAAGTAGTTACTAACATATTCGTTGCAATATTCTGCTCCATTGTCAGTACGCAAGGATTTAATCTTCAATCTAAATTTGTTTGTTGTTGATGCAACATACTCCTTTAATTTATCAAATACTTCATCTTTTGAGGAAATAAAATATACCTGTGTATAACGAGAATAATCATCGATAAACGTAACGAAATACCTTTTTGATCCCATACTAGTGATGGGCGATTCTGGAAATTTTGAGAATCGATTAAAATTCACATCGTATAAAACAACATCGATCATAATAAGAATCGATTTCTCAGTTCTAGAATCGATACTAGAATCGATATTTCGATATTTAGATTCATACAAAGAAGATCCAAATTACTAATTCCAAAACTTTGACAATCAGAAGCACCATAATTACCGCCTCCCCCCCCCATCCCCATTTAGGGAGGCATAGAATTAAGCTATTGCAATTTTTAGAGTAGGATAATAATAATTTTAAATTTTAAAATGATTGTCACTTATGGTTGTTACTTACACAAAAACTTTGGCAAATTTGAGAGACATAACTCAATAATAACACTGAGTAACTTGGCATTAAACCGAGGATAAAGAATGCCAAGATCGTGTAACTAGGATGGGGAACAAGGAGTAGGGGGAACTGGGGTACATTGATACAGTTTTTTTCTAAGATTTTTTTGGTGTCAAGAAAGGAGAAAATTCAAGTTTTTTTTCCCATGAGGTGACAGCAAAACTTGTGTAGTATGTTATAAAAATGTACAATCATTGTTTTTTATAGTATTTTTGCATGTAATTTTAAAAAAATCAAAAAAAGTCATTTGTATCAATGTGCCCCATCCCCGGGGCACATTGATACGTTTAAGAAAAATGACGACAAAATAATACCAATGCATATTTTTCATAAAAAATGAGTTAGAAAACCATTTTATATTTATTTATAAAAATTCAAATCACCTACAATTTATTTTTAAGCAGTATTAAAGCAATCAAAATTAAATATATTATGACCTGATGCTCTGGCTGTTTCTTGTCTGATTGTTGGCTGTGGTAACTTTGTCATATCTAGCACTTCAACCCCAGCATTATCTTCTTTCTTATGAAGGATGAAAAAATTACAAGTTTTTCTGTTTATAAATAGGTTCATAAACAGAAAATAAAGGATAATTATATTAAAAATTCTGTTTATAATATAAGTATCATTTTCTGTTCTGCAGTTTGTTTCTCTTACTTAACATTTCTCATGTCGAAAATACTTTTTTCTCTGGAGAATCGATATAAATTCGAGATTTGCCAGAATGCCGTCTTTTTCTTTTATTAGTTCTACTAGCACTAGATGCTGGGTAAGTTCCTACGTCTTCTGTTTTCAGAAATACTATAAAATGTTCTAATATAAAGAAATTAGAGCTATTTCACTTCAATAAAAACTAATATTAGAAATTTTTCGTGAAAAAAAGGTTGGATTAAGGAGTGTATGGTTAAAAAAATAATAAAAGATAATGAAAATATGAACTATTAAAGGATTTAGGCTGTATCAATGTGCCCCGTCATAAACTGTATCAATGTGCCCCATACAGCGATTTTGAATAAAATGAGTCTCAAATCCAACACTTCACAATATATCTAACAATAAATAAGGAGGAACTGATAAAGAGTAGCTTTACTTACCAGGAAGAGTATTCATTTTGGTTGAAAATACTGGAACAGTTGTATAATAGCATTTCAATTGTACAACTCAAATTTACTTTTGAACAACAAAAACAATAAATCACCCGTCCCATTTCATCAAACTGCTGAATCATTCCAAGATTTTCTGTATGTAGTTGAATACACTAGCATCACCTTTTGGAGCTGTTGTGAAACTTCCTGTAATGACCCTGTGAGCGATAGAGGGGGTGTATCAATGTGCCCCATGTATCAATGTACCCCAGTTCCCCCTATAGACAAAAACAAAAACTTTTTTTTATTTATAATGCCAACCAAATGTTACACGAGATAGTTTAGAAGAACAAAATATATGCCCCATATCCAGGAGGACAGGTAAACCCCACTCTTGACGAAAGGGCGACCATAGCCCAAATGTATCTTTTGCCGAAGTTTCAAAATGAGGATTTACAATGAAATAGAACGAGAAGTTTCGCTCTTTGAAACTGTAAAAAGTGCCAAGAGCATGTAACTAGGTAAAGAGAGGGGTAGTATCAGAAAAAAACGAGGAGATAAAAGCTTTATAACGATATATTACATGAGATGGTGTGGAAGAAACAAAAAATATGCCCCCCCCCACCCAGGGGGTCAAGGTAAATTCCAAACGGACAGAAAGGCGACCCCGACCCAAATGTATCTTTTGTTGAGGTTTCAAAATATGGATTTATAACAAAATAGAACGAGGATTAGACTTTTTAATAATCGCAGTCATAATTTGAACGATCCTGTAAGTTAAGATTGGTGAGGAAGGGGGAGGGATTAAGACGGGCAAACATGAAAAAAATAATAAAAAAAATAGTGGCACTCAGAGAGTGCCGACAGACGTGAAGCCTTGAACAATTACGTGTGTATTTTTTTAATCGTCAGGATATATAACTTTGAATCGTCAGGAAATACTTTTAAATGAATAAAAAAAGGGTTCTATAATATTAAAGAACATATCAATATCTATAAAAAAAAAACGAGCGATACTATATGTCCAGCTATTAACTCACTATAACTACTTTCTTACATTTTAAAATGCGATAAATACACCAACCAAAATTAGACCATACTATCGATACTTTAATCCTTATCCAAATAAATCATTTTGTATTAATGCGTGTTACAATATCTGTAGATTACTTTTTGAATTATTCAAATCGGACATTCCATTCAAAAGATATTACGAATTTAAAGATGACAATCTAAAGAAATAATAGCGCTGCTGAGCACTCGGTGGCCAATAAACTTAGGGATTACGTGTGCAATCAAAAGATTGTGAGTTCGAACCCCAGTTTCGCTGATATGTATCAATATTTTTTTTTTGTTTGTTTGTTTGTTTTCGAAGAAGTTTGAAAAATTAAAATTTTAACCCATTATGGATCCGTAACGTGACCTAAAATGATGGGAGAAAATTTCTTATGCTAGACTTGTAATGTATGAAGCATAAGCTTTCTATAGACATATTGTATCAAGAAATGAGAAAAACCCCCTCTGCCCCCCCCCCCAAAAAAAAGGTCCTATAAGGAAAACCGGGAAACTAGAATAGCAAAATGAACGGCGAGAAATGGTTAGCTATACTAGAGATTTTCTCCCTACAGTAACTCCTATAGAAGGAAAGTTATAGTCTTTTAAAAATTGAGATGAAATGAAGAAATAAGCAAAATTATGTGGGTGATTGACAGGGGGGGGGAAGGTCCACAGCTCTGGGGGTGCCATGTAGCTTAAATTTTTAAGTTAAAAATGGTAGAGAATTAAATGAGCGAAATTTTAAGGTGTATATTGGGGGAGGGTGCAAGCCCCCCCCCCTCAACATTTTTTTTGTTTCTTTTGGAGAAACAAAAAAATATGCCCAGATAAACCCCAAACGGGCGGAAGGGCGATCCCTTATTTATATTTTGTCAAGGATTTAAAATGTGCATCTAAAATAAAATAGACAGAGAATTGGACATTTTTAAAACTATATGCATATTTCGAATGGTCCTGTAAGTTAAAACTGACGCGGAAGGGGGTGGGATTAGAAGAGACGAGCGTGAAAAATAAAACATAATAAACTTATACTTCAAATAACTGGACTTCTAAACAAAAATAAAACGATTTAACCTAGTGTCGAATAAATGGGGTGGCCCGCAGGGGATAACCCCCCCCCCCAGAAGTTATGAGATTTTATGCTTTTTAATGCACAAAGTGCGATTCCCCCTCTCTTACAGAGCTGTAAAACATGATGCTTTCCTCCAGAGTCGCAGAAAAATACCTGCATTCAACACTGATTTACCCTAGAAAAAAAAAAAAAAAAAAAAAAAAAAACTAGACGTTGGGGGCCACCGTAATACTTACCCATCACATATATGCATATATAATATATGAAAATAATACATTTGAAAACTATTTATAAAATGGATTGCAATCCCAAAACAGAATTTAAACGTGTATTTATATTTTTGTTGTGCATAGTAATGCTGTATTAATGAGTTGCTGATGAATCTCTTTCGATAAATTATACAACACGCCTAACTAACTCAAGTAGTATTGAATTGCGAAAAAGAAACATCCTTATAACTCCAAAAATAATAATTTTATTAACTAACAGTTTATTGCGTCAGATTAAGCGTCTCATTTCCAATTAAAATATATCTTTGAATTGAAATTTGAATGAAATACAGGGTCATGAAAAATCGAAGAATGTGGAAAACAGGATTACAGATATCTCGGCAACTAATAACTCGATCAACTTCGTTCTTTATGCAAAATGTGTGTTATTTTATTGCCTTTTACGATCACTCCTTAAAATAAAAAATATCGAAAATTTTCATCAGAACGAATTTTTCGAGAGTCCGAAAAAAATAGTTCCGGATAATCGAGGTTACTTACATTAAATAGGCTTCGTCCCATTCTTACATACTAAATACATACAAAATTTCAAGTCTCTATCTCAATTCGTTCAGCAGATAGAGCGTTTACAGACAGACTGACAGACAGACAGACAGACGGACGGACGGCAAAATTTTTTTTTCTAAAAATGTTTTTCGAAATCTCCAGTGTCGAAAACGTGTAAATCCGTCAAAAAAATTGTTTCGATTTTTAAAACGATTGCAAGACTTACCCTATACTACGTATGATGGGTAAGTAATATACTACGTATGATGGGTAAGTAATAATAATAATTAATCTATTGTTATACGTAATTTTACATCAATACTACCATTAAAACAATAAAAATGGAAAAATCAATCTGATCTGAAACGTGGATCAAGGATTTAAAGTAAATCAAAAAAATTAAATCTTCCAAAATGCGCTTTCCAAAGATCGACATCGAATCTAAAGATCGACATCGAATCTAAAAATCGACATCGAATCTAAAGATCGAAATCGAATCTAAAGATCGACATCGAATCTAAAGATCGAAATCGAATCTAAAGATCGACATCGAATCTAAAGACCGATCTTCCGGGCAGAATCGATTTTACATTTTTACTTTCTTTTGTAACTTTACAAGAAGAGAGTATTAGATTTGTGAAAAATTTCGACTTCCCGTTTTCGATGTATTTATATATTTTAGAAGGTCTTTAACACGATTTCGTGATTTTAAAGAAATATATGTCTGTGTATCTGTCTGTGAGTCTGTATATGACAAAAATTTCTGACCGTTCTATCTCAAGAACAAATGTACGGAATTCCACAAAATTTTAGATTTAGTTTGACCTTGATATAAACTGAATCTAATTAATTTTTGGTGTATATAGACTAACAGGTGACGCTGTTATGCAGCATTTTTTGCGATTTGCGCAACAGCTATTTCTGAATAACGAATGCACGGATTTTCATCAAATTTCAGATCCAGTTTATTCAAATTGATGTTTTTTTGCATTTTGATGTATATCGCTTCTCAGATGGCGCTGCTATGCTGAATTTTTCACAATTTCCACTCAGCGCCATGTGAAAGGGCGCAGAGGGGCGAAAGCAGGCGGTCGTCCCGAGCGCGGAAATTTAGGGGGCGCCAAATTTTTACTACTAACATCACTTCTAGCCTATCACAAGAAAAAGTTAATAGGGGGGGGAGCTAAATTTGAACTTTGAATCGGGCGCAGTTCTCTTTTCGCACGCCCCTGTTTCCATTTTAGCTTTATCTCAAGAACTAATGGACGGACTTTCATAAAAATTTAGATTCAATTAGTCCTTGATATTATTTGATGCTAATTACATTTTGGTGGAAATCGCTTAAGAGATGCGCTGTTATACTGCATTATTCATGATTAACGCAATAGCGCTATCTCAAGAACGAATTTTCATCAAAATTCAGATTCAGTAAATCCCTGACATAGATTAGTGTTGTTTAATTCTGGTGTAAACTGCCCTACAGGTGGCGCTGATATGCTGCATTTTTTTTGATTTCGCAATAGCTGTATCTCGCGCTTCCATGGATTTCCATCAAAGTTCAGATTCAGCTGGTACCTGATAAAAATTTATCCTGATAAATTTTTGGTGTACATCACTCAACAAAAAACGCTATTTTGCGGGGGGGGGGGGTTCTGATGTTTCGTTAACTCTTCTATCTTAGAAACTAATACACTGAAATTTTGGAATTGGCACATTGGCACATCCGACTATTTTATCTTCGACTTTTGAAGGAAAATGAAAAGTATATTACCTTCTGAGAAATCGATTAAAAATTTTAAAGTATCGATTAAATCGAGTTGGCCGTAGTATCGATTAAATCGATTTAAAAAATCGAAATCGACCATCACTATCCCATACTATTTGTGATATACATGAAGCGTCTTCACTATTCAAGCAAAATGAACACGTGGTCAGAAGTCATTCACATATTCCTAAGTTTTGAAGCAATTGTACTTCTTCTTCACTGGAACCTTCTGTTAAAAAAATCAAAGAAACTAACTGGCCGGAAACTTTTGACTGCCACTGTATGTGTAGTAATTTCTGTTGGAATGTTATTCCATAAGGCGTGAATAAGTGAGTTCCTCAATAATAAAAAAGAGTTAAAAGCTTTACCTTTTAGTTGACACACATTTATTTGAAGAAATAAAGTAGAATAATGATGAACAGATACTTGGAAACACTTCACAACACAAAAGAACAGATGCACAGTCTTCACAATATTTACAGAACACAACAAAATAAAAAAAATAACTTTGAAACATATATTAGATTCAGTTTGAAGCAGTTCTTGATGAACAGTAATTATTCCTTTGGAATCATAATGTATGATAATGGATTGTTAATCCTTGACAGCATTTTGCTGCCTAACCCAGCTCAGTCACTACATCAACTAACTGTTCTAAAGTTCTCTTCCAGTGAAAACAGAATAATGTCTGGTGCTGCCATCTGGCGGTAGATTTTAGTACAAAAAGAAGCAATTGTCTAACATCTCTCCCGTTTTGTGATAGAATCTGACACCAGATGGATAAGGTTTCTGAAATGTTCAAATTTGACCTTTGGCAATGGCTTTGTCATTATGTCTGCTATCATTTCATTTGTTGACAGATATCTGACATCTATTACATTTTTCATTTTCAAATCTCGTATGTAGTGATACTTTGTATCGATGTGTTTAGTTCGCGACTTGAACTTTTCACTTTCAACCAGTTTAATTGTTGATTGATTATCTTCAAATATTTTAATTGGGTAATGTTGTTGTAATTTGAGATCTTTACATAATTTTAAAATCCACACCACTTCTTCAGTTCCTTGTGACAGTGCCACATATTCCGACTCGGCTGACGATAATGTCACACATGTTTGTTTTCTCGAGAACCAAGAAATGCAGCTATTGCCTAAGAAGATGACATTTCCTGAGGTAGATTTTCTATCTGTAGTATCTTGACCCCAGTCAGCATCTGAGTATGCAACTATATTAGGATAATCTTCTGAGGAAATATGAAGTGCAAGATCTTTTGTGGTTTTTAGGTACCTTATTACCCTCTTAACAGCATTCCAGTCCTTTTGTCTTGGATTATTGCATCTTCGACTTAGTATATGCGTAGGAGCAGTAATGTCAGGTCTTGTGCATGAAGAAATATATAATAGACTTCCGATAGCTTGTCTATAGTTATCATTTGATGATAAAAGATTTTCTTCTTTTTCTAAACTATAATAGTTTGTTTCCATTGGGGTATAAGTTGGTTTGGCTTCTTCAAGCTGAAAATCTTTAACTAATTGATTTATTTTATTTGTTTGTGACAGCAGATAACTTCCATCTTCTTTTCTATGAATCTCTATACCTAAGAAGTATTTTGCTTCTCCTAATGATGTTATAGGATAAGACTTCTTTAAATAGTTTACTACTTCATTGACTTCATCTTCATCTTCTGAGCTTATCAACATATCATCTACATATAGTATGAGATGAATTGTCTTCTTTGATTTTTCTTTCGTAAACAAACATGGATCTGCTTCACTTTGTTTAAATCCATATGCCTTTAGAGTATTTTCTATTTCTTCATTCCAGCACTTGGCGGCTTGCTTGAGACCATATATGGCCTTTTTTAATTTATAGACTTTGTCTTTATTTTCTTTATCTTGAAAGCCTTCTGGTTGAAGCATGTATAATTCTTCATTGTCTAATTTACCATGTAGAAAGGCTGTTTTAACATCTACTTGGAAAACTTTGGCTTTACGATAAGCTGCACAGGTCAGGAAAGCTCTAATAGTTGTATGTTTGACGACAGGAGAGAAGGTTTCATCATAATCAGTGCCTAGTTGTTGAGTGAAACCCTTGGCAACTAGTCGTGCTTTGCATTTTATTTCTTCTCCATTTTCATCGCATTTTGTCTTATAAACCCATTTACAGCCAATTGCGCGCTTACCTTTTGGTAAAGTAACAAGCTCAAATACTTCATTTTCTTTTAAAGAGTTAAATTCTTCTTTCATAGCTTGAAACCATTTCTGTTGATCTTTTACAGGTAATTTTAGAACATCTTTAAAAGTTTCGGGATCTTGATTTTTGGAACAACAGTCTTCAGTTTTGTAAGAAAACCTTTCGGGTGGAATTCCTTTTGTCTCTCTGCTAGAAATTCTTCTCTGTGAATTAGCTTCACTTTCTTCTGTTGTTGGGCTATCTACTGATTTTTCATCAGTTTCTATTTCTTCTGCAGCATTTTCTACTGGAATAGATTCACAATCATTTTCAAGATTTTCTTCTGAAAAATCGAAATGAATTAAATCAGAAGTTCGCTCTTCTACATTTTCTGGGAGAAAATTTTCACCGTTCATATTTTCAAAAAACTTTACTGTTCTGCTTATCACAATATTTCTTCCGCCTGTATAAATTCGATATCCCTTGCTTCTTAAATCATAACCAACAAAGATTCCTTCAGTGGCTTTTTCATCAAATTTTTGCCTCTTCTGTTTATGAACATACACATATGCTTTGCATCCAAATACTTTAAGGTGACTCAAATTTGGCTTATGCCCATTCCACAGTTCATATGGTGTCTTTTCAGTTGATTTTGTGGGTAATCGATTTTGCAAATAAGCTGCTGTAGCTACGGCTTCTGCCCAGAATGTTTTTGGTAATTTGGCATTTATAAGCATGGCTTTACACATTTCAATTAGCGAGCGATTCTTTCTTTCTGCGACTCCATTTTGAGACGGCGAATATGGCGTTGTTGTTTCATGATGTATTCCTAAGTTCTTTAAGTAGTTACTAACATATTCGTTGCAATATTCTGCTCCATTGTCAGTACGCAAAGATTTAATCTTCAATCTAAATTTGTTTGTTGTTGATGCAACATACTCCTTTAATTTATCAAATACTTCATCTTTTGAGGAAATAAAATATACCTGTGTATAACGAGAATAATCATCGATAAACGTAACGAAATACCTTTTTGATCCCATACTATTTGTGATATACATGAAGCGTCTTCACTATTCAAGCAAAATGAACACGTGTTCAGAAGTCATTCACATATTCCTAAGTTTTGAAGCAATTGTACTTCTTCTTCACTGGAACCTTCTGTTAATAAAATCAAAGAAACTAACTGGCCGGAAACTTTTGACTGCCACTGTATGTGTAGTAATTTCTGTTGGAATGTTATTCCATAAGGCGTGAATAAGTGAGTTCCTCAATAATAAAAAAGAGTTAAAACTTTACCTTTTAGTTGACACACATTTATTTGAAGAAATAAAGTAGAATAATGATGAACAGATACTTGGAAACACTTCACAACACGAAAGAACAGATGCACAGTCTTCACAATATTTACAGAACACAACAAAATAAAAAAAAATAACTTTGAAACATATATTAGCTTCAGTTTGAAGCAGTTCTTGATGAACAGTAATTATTCCTTTGGAATCATAATGTATGATAATGGATTGTTAATCCTTGACAGCATTTTGCTGCCTAACCCAGCTCAGTCACTACATCAACTAACTGTTCTAAAGTTCTCTTCCAGTGAAAACAGAATAATGTCTGGTGCTGCCATCTGGCGGTAGATTTTAGTACAAAAAGAAGCAATTGTCTAACAATTTCGAATGTGAATGAAATCATCAAATGCTAGATTTATTTCTCAAAATTGCTTTACCATTTTAACTGATTTCCATTGATGTTTTAACCCTCTTTTGCACTCCGTACCATAACTAGTACATTCTTGAAAACATTTTAGTTTTCCACGAATTTTGCCAAAATGGTCTCTATCTCTATCTCTATCAAGAACAATCCAATGATTGAAATAACACTTTTTCTAGACATATCCAATGGCTTTTTTGCATAAAAAAATTCGTTTTTGTGCTAAAAAAACCGATCCAGTTATTAAGGTATGATTTATTTTTATAATTTTTTCTAAATATTTAAAATATGAATAGAAAAAGTTGCATTGTGAAAGCAGATAAAAATAATTATTTTAAGATCATTTAGTTGCAAAATATAGTAATAAAATATTGTAACCTTTCACTGCACTATTTTTTCTATTTTTATGAAAAAAAAAATTAAATCTATATGTCGGCCCTAATAAAAGGGAAATAACAATAATAATACATTTCCAATTTTCAGCTAAAATTCGATGTTTTGTTATGGCATGTGCCCTATATACAGAATTAGGGTCTTTAAATATTGTATACCTGTATTTTGCAGCTAAATGAACTTAAATTAATTAAAATTTTACCTTCTTAACCCTCTGCAACTTTCTTTATATTAATATATTTAATTATTCATCACAAATAATAAAAATAAATTTTGCCTTAGTTGCTTGATCAAATATATTTTTGTTTGTTTGTTTGTTTATGAAGAATAAATTCCAATTTTTTATCAGATGAAGCCATCTGAAATGAACAAAATAAGCGTTATTCCATTGTTTGAATTATCGGTACAACTCTGTTATCCCGTCGACCAATTTCGCCAAACCATACAAATCGCCAAACTAATAGCCAAATTATACATATTGACATAATTTTTATTTTAAATAAAGAAAAAAAAAACAAATAATTAGTCGAATGTTAATAAAAATTCATGTAAAAAAAGAAATAAAAATCACTTGATGACATTTTAAACACGTGAATTGCATTTAATGTCATTGAATGTGACATTCACGATCATCCATTATTGGCATCTGATCTTCCAGTTAGGAGATAATTTTTTGGTCGACGGGATAACCAAATAGTGCCGAATTATCCTTGATCAATTAAAATAATCTTACTAATCAAATGTATGGCACATAATGAAAGTTATAGAGTTTTTAGGTATGTGCCAGATATAGCACGTGGTGCAGAGATGGGTTAAAGCTACAATTGTGTACACATTGCACTCGACACAAAATATTAAAATTAAGCTGAAAATTTAATTTTTTTTTTTTTTTTTTTTTTGCTGTTTTTCTCATTATTATACTGATTTTAAATATTTCTGTTTATATAAAAATAGAAAAAAATCATGCAGTAAAGGGTAAAGAAATAAAAGAATTTTGAAAAAAAAAATCAATGTTTATGTTTCTGGCACTGTTTGAAACAATTGTAATCTTAAAGTTAATAAATCTTTTTTTATTGAATTATAAAATATTACATCACATTCGCAACTTTATCAGAAAGTACTAAGGATAATAAACTATAATTTAAGCAAACAATTAGAAAATTGATATTTTTTCTGAATGTAAGGTATCCAATCCCTTTAATACACGTGTTAGAAAAAGTTTATTATTCTAACGCTATTGTTTGGAAACCTTTTCCTGTAAATAAATTTAGACCATTAAAGTAATTAATAAGAATGCATTTATGAAAATACAGCACATCGCTCATTGGTGCACAAAACAAGAATTTTAATATACACTTGTACAATTAAAATAAAATAGAAATATCAACGTTTCGCGCCGTCTTCTGCGGGCGTGTTCGGGAAAATATGATAATGGAAGGACTAAGTTTGTATCTTGATCGAGAGATAATATTTCTAATAAATTAAAATAGAAATGAATTAAAAGTTTTAAAATGTTGCCACTTACATGTGAGTAAAAATTAAAAGATTGCAACGAAATAAAAATTTTAAGATTTTATGATGTTATGCCATATTTTTGGAATATTGTAGGATAAATTATCATTACATGGTTTATTTTCTCGCGCGATGATTTCGATAGATTCTCTTATTTTACCTTGAAATTTGTTATTGCACGGAACTATGATTTTGGCCTCTTTAAAATTTATACGGCAACCTTTGTTCGCCAAGTAGAAGCGAGAAAGAGCAGTATTCTGTTTATATTGTTTTATATCTCTGCCATGCTCTTTAATTCTAATTAAAAATTTCCGCGTAGTCATGCCGATGTAGACTTTTTTAATGTTCTTTTTTTATGTTCATTATAGTAATGTTACAAACGCATGCTTTTGACATAGTATTATCATACTTAATGCGTTTTGATATTATAATTAATATCTTGCTGGATAAAATAATTTTTTTCAAAACAATCGAAGAAGGAATCTTAATAACAAATATTCATTTCTTACTAAAGCGATAAAGTGTTGTATGATTTAACTCCAAATTGGTAACAATGAGAAAATAATTTGCATTCATGACCTAGTTTTACTGAATCCAAAGATACTATTTCTTTAATTTATAATATAAAAAATATTTAAGTATTATAACTAGTTATGCAAAAAAATCATACCATACATTACAGCTTTGTTCAGGCGATTTAAATGGCTATTTCTTTTTAATGGCAAATCGATGTTTAATCTAGCTGACACAAGCCTCGAAAATCGACAAAGCTACTTGATAACATGCAATAAAATTATTCAATGACGAGATCTCATTTAGACTTTTTTCTCTTTAAATTTTTTTTAAACGAAATCTGGTTCTTTATCTTAGTTTTTTTTTTCTTTTTAAAAACAACAGTTCTTTTTATGCCAAATGGAGTGCTTTAAGAGCTTTGAATTTTATAAGCCGTAAATGATTTTGCATATGAATGTGCAATTTCATCTAATGAAATGCATATAGTATATGTTTAATAAAATTTGAGATTCTTTTTTTTTGTGTGTGTGTGTATGTGTGTATGTTTGTTAATGGTATTTTGTGTAGCACGTCGATAAGTAAATTAAGGAAGTTTTGCTAAATATTTAACATTACATTTTTTTACTTAAAACTAGAGATATAAATGTTTTTTTGCAGTAATTATAGAAATTATAGCCTATATATGAAACAGATGAAATGAATTTATTGCATAAACTAATTTTCAAGAACTAATTGACTTTTTACATAGTTTTTAAACAATATGTCTGTTTGGCAGTTTTGTTTAAACAGTCGAATATCACCTTAAATTTTGTTGCGATATCAGAAAACATACTACTTGAACAAAATAAGAAGCAGTTTTAGTTTTGGCTTAAAAAAAAATAAAAATATATTACTAGGAATCTTTGAATATCCTAAATATTTTATAACATAGTTATTGGTATTTTAATGAATTTTTTACTCCCACTTAATTAAGATTGTTAAAAAGAAAAAAAGTTAGCTACATAATTTTAGAACTATAATCTTAGAGCTTAATAACCTGAAATAGAATATTAAAAATATCTACAAAAACATAAAAAATACAGTTCCATATATATATATATATATACAAACAATGCTTAAAATACACTGGTCTCAAAAAGTTAAGGCACAATCGGTTTTTTTTTTCGTCCAATTTGCAAAGAAATGAATATAGAAAAAACAAATTTGAAGAAAATAGGCGCTAAAGTGTTATTTATTAAATGCGGCATTAAAGTTCACTTAAGTTAAACGTATAAATGAAATTTCAACAAACTAGTTGGATGTGCCAATCCCAAAATTTTCTTATCTCATTTGTACATACTAATATTTCAAAATTTAGTTATGCATGTTAAAACGTTCATATTATTTATTCAATACCATACCATCTATGATTTGAATCATAAATTTCTGCTTTAGTCAATTAATCGGAGTAAAAACGAGTTTCTGCATCTGCACGAGCCGATAAACAGTATAACGATAGGCATATTTTTTTCAAATTCCGGAAGGATCTACTCGCTATACCCCCAAAAAATCATACACACAAAATTTCTTTAAATTCTACGCATAACTTCAAACACTCTTTAATGGTAAAATAAATAAAAATGCCGCAGACATCTCGGTTATAGCGCCTCCTTTCGGCGGATTTTTTTCAAATTCAGGGTGGGTCTGCTGACCATACCCAAACGTTTATAAAAAACTGTATTCAATTCTATGCATAAGTTCATACACATTTCTACGGTAAAATAGTGAAAATGATACAAAAATCGCTATTACAGAGCCCCTTTCGTGCAGATTTTTTTCCTCATTAGAAGAAGGATCACCTTCCTATAACCAAGCACTTACACAAAAAATTTCGTTCAATTCGATGCATAATGTCATACATTGTTAGTCGGTACAATATTGAGAATGGCACATAAATTCTTATTGCAACTCCACGTTCCGGTGGAATATTTGAAAATTGCAGGAGAACCTGCTTACCACATTTAACACACACATTTTTTCAACATCCATTCACAAAAAAATTGGTTCAATTCTATGCATATTTTTATATAATTTTTTATGGTAGAATGACGGACACGCATACAGACACACACAAAGACATTTTGTGAAAACGTGTTTTTTAGAGTCTCTGACCTCTAAAACGTGTAAATCCGTCGAAAATTGAAGTCGGAAAAAATTTCTATTACAATGCTTTCTTCTATTAAAGATAGAAGAAAAATCAAAAATCACTGATGGTGGAATATTACATTCTTCGAGAAATCTGTACATCGTAGAGTTATGTCGAAAAATGTGACAAAAATATAAAAAAAAAATGTTTCTAATGCGGAATATTTCCACCCCGGACTTCAATGTATTAGCGGGATCGACTTCTCATTCTCTCAATTAAATTAGCGGAAACCGAAATAGGTAGCGCTCATCAGACATGGAGTAAGCTTTATTCCAGCTCATTTAATGACTTTTGTGGAGGACTTAAAGCCACAATCTGTCTTTTAAGATAGTCCTAAAGATGTTCTATCGAATTGAGGTCAGAAGAGTGAACTGGCCACTCCCTTCTCTCCAAACCATAATCATCAAGATAATCCCCAACAACCACAGCTCGGTGTGGTCTCGCATTATCATATATTAGCATGGAACCATTGCCAATAGCACTGTCATATGGGCGTATATATGAATCAAGGATCTCATCCCGATGTCTCGCAACAATCTGTGTTCCTCCATGGAACACACGGAGGTTAGTGTGACCTCGAAATGAACTCGCTGCCCAAACCATGATAGCACCGTTTCTTACCTGTGTGTTTCGACTGTGGATTATTTATGGTATCAGGTGGATTGTTTTCTCAATATGAGAAGACTCCTGAATCGCTCTACTGTGTGAATCTCGACTCATCTGCGAAGTGTACAAAAGCCCACTGTTGTCTGCTTCGGGAAACATGATATTTTGGCACACATAAGCGGCCCTTCACTGGCGCCTGGTAAAGGAGACACACACAATCGACTCCCTTGTATAGAAACCTGCATTGTGAAGGCGTCTTCGCACCGTAGTAGCGGATATTCTTCTTCCTGATCCTGAAACTGGTCTTTAAAGAGTTGCTGCACAGTAGTGAGTCTTCTTTTTTGGACCGAAAGGGCTATATACTTGTCTTCTGCATGAGTTTTAACACGGTGATGGCAGTATCGGCTTGTGACAACCCCATTTCCATCCATACTACCTGCCGCCAGCTTAATGAATGAGACATACGACTTCTTCTAGACATTTCTAGACTCCACTGGTTGTTGCCAGCAAAGCTGACAACAATAGTTCTATGAAACAAAACTTACAAGCGAAATTACGAAAGCTTCGTAATTCCATATTTTTCTCTCATTCACAAATACCCATTCTTTTCTGTAAAATAAAAGTTGTAGATATAACTTTTGCGTAAGTTTCTTTTAAAGGTTGTTATTGTCATTCATATAAACTATGAAGCTTATTCTGACTGCCATTTTTTTATTCTGGTGAGCTTTAGAAAGCATATTGCACCTTAGCTTTTGGAGGCATATTATTCTTAAACCTCCCAGAATCATAAACTTTTAGGTACATAATCGTCTAGCTGCAACTTGTAGGCTGATCATTTAAAACTCGAAAGTTTGAACCTTTTTATGTCCCATGTGCACTTAAACCTTTAATTGTATTGTAAAATATTAAGCAGTAAATTATAACGATGTTTTTAAGGATCATAAGTGTGTTTAATAAAAATAATGTTTTTGTTATTATTTTAACACCTCTACTCTGTTAACCTAACTTTGAAAAAAAAAAGCATATGTTTGTGCACATTCCTAGTTTGTCTAAAGCACCAATTGTTTTGTGAGGCTAGTCACAAGAGCTGCTTTCGATGATCCAACTGGAAAAACTTCCTTCTGCAGACCCCTAATTCTAAAATGATATTTAAGTGTGTAAAAAAATCTCAATTTCTCATAATCAAATGCATGAAAACGAAATAACGGAAATATATATATGCAATTAGGAGAACAAAATCAAGTGTGTTCATTTTTATTAAATTATGTTTTTACATCTCAGAATATTCATGACGTTTCCCGCCGCATGTTAAAGTGAATGTATATTTTATTCCATCTTTTAAATGAACAGGAATATAAAAAGCATTTAAAGGCATCTTAGTATTTTTAAAATGCTCTCACAAGTATAAAGATAAATATTCTAATACTAATTTTAGTATGTTCTCATAATGTGACACATATTAAGTTATAATTTACAATAAAGAATATATTTAGGATTTATTTCATTGGTTTCAAGTAAATGGTTATCAAGTTTCATTAATTCATTGAAAATTCAAAATAATTACTTTGAAATGTTATTTATACAATATGCTTAGAGAAAACCAAGAATCCCCGCATTAACTTTTATGCCTATTGCTCGTAAAAATAATAAAATTTTAAAAATCCACAAATAATCAAAGTAATTGCTAATATTAATTACTCTAAATATCCCAATGCCAAAATGAAGTTAATATCATTTAATAAACATCAAATGTTCATCAATTTTACTTTTAGTTTTAAATGAAACTTTAGGGGTCTTTTTTTAAAGAAAAGTAGAGTACTTACGACTGTGTAGTCCTAAGAGTGATGAACGACATACAGTGATGAAACTATTTACTTTCCTTTTTCCAACTTAAATGTGAAATAAAAACTGGGATATTTACTACAATATTCGATTTCGAAATATTTGATTATATGAATTGGAAATATGAATAATTTCTGGTAAATTTAAACAGTTTATATGTAAACATAAAAATAGTATTTTTATATACGGCCAATGATCTAGCTAGATTAAAGAAAAGATACAAATAGAGATTTCCTTTGATACTCCTTCAGCTACATGATTTAATTGTAAATTTTAATAATGTGTATTTGAAAAGTTATGGCAGCTGCTGGATTCGAAACCAGTCGCAGTCGTTGGCCTAATCGTTCGGAGTTTTCCTTTGTTTTCTACGAACCTTGGATTTCTTTGCCTAAATATGGGCTATGTTTCTTTAGAAGACCCCTCAATGAGGTCGTCCCTCCCCTCTTATGCCAAAATCCCTCGTGCTGATAAGGCTGTCACAAATGCAACCAACCACTTCTTTATTGAAGACCTTGGTAGATTCTTGATTCTTTACCATTTTTTTGTTTTGTTTTACGGCTGTATCATGGAGTTTAAATTACTCTCCAATAAAAGTGATAAATGTTTACATTTCGGCTGATAATGGTGAATAACATACATTATCTCTAAGACAGAATACTTCTTTCATTATTCTATCTAAAATTTCATCCAAAACTGAATAAAAATGAACAGATAAATCGTTGCATAATTTAGACATAAATAAAGAAATGCTTTATATTGAACTCGCACGTACCGAGTGTCCCAAAAATGACTGATGGAATTTAAAATTAAATAATTTGCAAACGGTGACAGCTATTTAAAAAATTTTTGCAGGAGGGTTATGTATAATGTCAGGAGATTTTTACCGTAATTTTTTATTTTAGTTCGCATCTCAAACAATAAGTGGCGCTGACGGAGATTGAAGGCCAGGTCGACGCTTCACTCAGCACTGATCACCTGGCCTTCAATCGCCGTCAGCGCCACCTATTGTTTGAGATGCGAACTAAAATAAAAAATTACGGTAAAAAACTCCTGACATTAAACATAACCCTCCTGCAAAAAACATTTAAATAGCTGTCACCGTTTGCAAGTTATTGGATTTTAAAATCCATCAGTCACTTTTGGGACACCCGGCATATAACCAGTAATTTGGATGTAACTCTAGATCTTATTAACTGTAATCGCTCTTTCAAACCTCGTAAAAAGCATGTAAATCATAATATACAGAGTGTATATAAAATAATGTGGTAGTTTTAATAGGACATTAAAAGAGTTTAATTCTGAGTATTTACAACCAATTGTACATTAAACTGATGGTAAAATAACCAAGTTTTCTTTAAAATGTTTAATAGATGCGCATTTAGTTATGCTCATAAAGTTCTATGTCCAACCTAAAATACCATTTTTCAAACATTTCCGATGAAAAGTACTTGATAATGAAAGCATTTGCTAGTTCTCATATCAGCTCTGTAAATCCGTTAGGAAGCGGCGGAACGTAGACAGAATCTTTTTTAAAATTCAAAGAGGAAAAAATCGTATTACGTTACCCTAGTAGCAAACCAATATTGATCCAACGTTGCGCCAATATTTCATTTATCGGAAATATTGCCAATAAAACGTCAATATTGCTCCAATATTGGGATGTTTACATTTTGGCCTTATTTAGCGAATACTTGCAGCCATTATTATGCCAATAATGGGGTTTCATTGGAAATATTTCCAATGAAATTCCAATATTTAACCAATATTGGCGTTTTATTGGCAATATATCCAATGAAACCCCAATATTGGCAAAATATTGACTGTAAATATTGGCTAAATAAGGGCAATATGTAAACATCCCAATATTGGAGGAATATTTTATGCCAATATAGTGCCAATGCGCCAATATTGCTCCAAGATATAGCCAATATTGGTCCAATATTGTTTGGCTACTGGGTTGTTCAGAAATGTACACTTCTATATCTACGCCCCAACAATAATGCTTTACGTTCAGGAGTGAACATTTTTCATATGCGGAACTGCAAGTGAGTAAATTAAAAAGCAGTATTCGTGCATGCTCTTATGTAAAAGTGTTTGAGTTACCCTTTACTTGTGACCATGAACTAATATTTTACAACACTTATAGTTCGTACTAAATAAATTTATTTCTGTTAAATTATTTTATGCACATTTTAAAATTTCAATGATGGATAATTTTTACCGTGTACCTTGCTTGCTTGTAGTCGTGCTGCTAATTTAACTGCACTCCAATGTAGTTATTTCAAGTGTTTAAAAATATCACTATCATTATTTAAATTTTTATTCATAATTAATTAATTTATAAAATTTTAAATTTTTAAATAATAACTTTAGCAAGAAATATCAGTTTATATACATAAAAACTGTTTACGAGATTATAAACATATTTAGAAACAACTGAACTTTTTTACAAATATTAATGTCATATGATATTTCGTTAGAATTATAAACAATACTTTTTTTAGTTACTGTTAAATTCTGTAATTATTTATTATTAGAATAGTGAACAAAATTTATTATTTTTTTATTATTTTATCTATTGGAAATGTGTATTTACCGCATATTCAAACCATTATAAGATGTTAGATCAGAAGTACTCTTTAAACTTATTCTTACAGTCCATGTATTTAATTATCTGATCCAAACCCGACAAATAGAATAAATTCGATCCAAAATCCGACGGGAACCCAGAATGGACAAAAATAATTTTCTGGGTCAGCACCCGACCCGAATTCGAAACGAAATAAAAATAAAATACGTTTTAATGCAATTGTGAAAAACCTACAACAATAACCTACATTTATATATCTACTTAGTAGTTACTTAGTAAGTTATATTTTTATAGAAACAAAATGTTTAATATTCAAATATTTATTAAATTCAATTTTTAATAATCAAATGTGGTAAACCCTCTGAAGAGTACACACATCGAAATCATTCAGTAAAGTCTTGCAACGAATCAAATTGCACATAAATTTATGCTGTCAAGTTTAGGTTATTATAATATTCATTTTTTCAAGTTGAGTAACATAGTACAGTTTTTGCGAGTTATAGTTAGATATTAATAGCATAAAACCTTTGATCTTATAAGTAAAAAATTTGACAAATATGCGTGACTGTTTCTCTAGAAACTTTAGTTTCTCTGTGAATACATATGCTGTCCTCATGAACAAAGTTTATTGCAATAAACTTCTTATTCATATTCTGTAGTTTAAACTCTTTGGCTGTGTTACTTTTTGTGTATTATCAAAAAGGTATTCGTTCTTTTTCGACTTTTGGACGGTCCCATATGGAGTTTCAGAAAAACACTTTTCTGAATATATAATTTATACTATTATGTTTACAATCTCGGAGTTTCAGGATAATTCACATAAGTTTATCCGTTACCAAGAATAGACACAGTTTGCTATTTCAATAATATTTCTTTTGCTCAATAGATGTATTTTTTATTTTATTTCATAAATGCAGACGCTTATAAATCTGAATAATTGGAATACGAAAATGCGAGTTTTATTATTATTTTATATTTCTATTAAATCAAATAGTCTTTATCTTTTTGCACTTCGTCGAAAATGATATATGTTCACTTGGAAGTCTTCCAAGTATTAAATAAAATAAAATCTACAATTGATGTTATTTGATATTAATAATCACTGCCAATGTTTATTACTGTGACATTATGTTGAAGTGTATTATACATTTAGTATTAAAAAATGCACTTTTATTCTTGTAATGATCTTTATGCTTCTAGCATTTTTATTCTACATTAGAGAAATCATTTTCATACTAAGATTGGAAATTTTATTTTCACCTCATCGCATTTAGATTACTTTATGACTCTGAAAGTAACGCAATGCAACATGTTGAAACTTATAATGCATTTTAAATTTCTAAAGCTATTTTTTTAAATATAAAACGTGGATACATTTAGCTTACTTGAGAAGAAATTCAATTTATTTTTATTCCGCAAGCGTTAAGCTATAAAAGAATTTATTCAGTCACAGCTTCCAGATAATATTATTGAAATTTTAAAGCTAAAAATTTACTCGGTTTTTTCTGTCCCATTTAAAATGTTGACTGGGTAACTTTTTTTTCAGCTTTTAAAGCATAGAAAAAAAAAGCTACTGCAAATAAATATTTTTCTTACAGATGTAGTCATATTTTAATGCGAATTTGTAATCAATTTCTTTAACATGAAATATCATTAAATATACAAAGTAATTAGGATATTAAGATTTTCAGTGCCATGGTGACGGAATTGAAACTAAAAAATTTGATGTTTTAGATAATTATTAAAAAAGTATAATCTTGCAATAAATAAAAGTTAATTTTTGTTTTAAAAAAGATTAATATTACGTTGGTTGCCACAAAATAGAACTTAGAGACCTTTAATTTTAGGGCAAGCATTTATCCAAACAATATTAAAAATATAAATGTACCCTTGAAATTTCCCTTTCGAATAACGGTAAAAGCTAAAACAGTAAAAACTAATTAAAAACTTTCAAATTCATACATGGGAATACTTTAAATCAGATAACAGCAAACACTTTTTTATTGTTTCGCTTAAACATATTATATTTTTCTATTTTGAATATACAAACCTTGGCAGAAAGTGTCCGATCATTATACCAACACAATATTTTTTTTTTTTTTTTTTTTTTTTGCAATAAAGTATTATTTATTCTCACTGCATAAAAATTAAGTGATTATCAGTAATAATACATTCGTGTTATATATAATGAACAACAATATGCAATAAAGAAAAATCATCATACAGTAGACTCACTAAATTCCACAACTGTCTTAAATCCGCACATGATTTACGGATGTAAACAATGAAGCATTCATTTCAGATATATAAAAAAAATTGACATTTATAGCTTAATTTTAAATCCATATAAAATTGCAAACTTTTTGCCAAGAATTTTATATGCCTGTGGTTTTCTCAAAACACTTATTCCTAAATATATCAGGCTATATAGACATTCTACAATAAAAAATAACATCAATATGTTTTTGTCTGTCTATTTGATTGAAATAGTCAAAGAAGCTGTTGCATAGGGATTTTCATTGATACGGTGGTCGGTTTACCACATTTCAATATCTCAAAAAGTTTCTGAGAAAACAAGAAAAGCCACGAGAATCTATCATTTAATATTTTGATGCGAAATAACTTGAGAACAAATAGTTCGATTTTAACGAATCTTATGGCGTTTTAAAGGTCTTTTTTTAAGATTTGAAGTGGTATTCCCAACTTAAAACTGAAGTTTATCACATTTATTTAGCTATAACTAAATAAATAAACAACGTTCAAAAGCACAAATACCATAAAATAAAAGATGTTAAAAGATGTTAAAAGCTAACATGTTTCGGGACTCCTTAAGTCCCATCATCAGTGTTTAAAGTGTAAAATATAAAAGAATGTCACATCGCAAAATAAAATAAGTCTTGTAACTGAGCTCACCCTTAGGCGAACTGACTAGGAAACATCGCAAAGCGACAGTAAAAATAAGCAGGCACGCGCACCCAGAGGAGACCAATCATACGTCACATCTTACTGGAACGAGTCCAAATCAGAGAGAACAGGAGGGGGGGGAGGGATGTGAAATTACAGGAATGGAAACCAGACATCAGAAAATCTTGGAGTACTGGACATGTCATTCACTAAATTATTAGAATTTTTCTATATATGATAAGCTTCCCAAAATGCATAAACAGATCAAATCATAAACAGATGAACAATATTGTATTATTGAGGCTTCGGAAAATTTGAAGTTATGACTATTGGACCAGCAATGGCTGGCGATAGCGGAACGTTTTATATCACAATTTCTCACGTTAGCACTGTGCTCTCCCACACGCTTTTTTAAGGTACTCTTCGTCTGACCGATGTACATTTTATCGCATTCGCAAGAAATCTTATAAATACCCCAATGTGAAAAATCATCTACTGAATCTTTGAGATTAGAGAATTTAATTTTATTGAAAGGAGTAAAGGTTATTTTAAAATCAAATTTTGACAAAATTTTGGAAATTTGATGACTGATTTTTCGAAAATATGGAAGAGTAATTTAGCAAAATATGTTTACCTCTATTTTCTCCCCTCTACTCTCTAACAATATTCATACTTGCAGGAACTCTTATGAGTTTGTCAATAAACTTCGTAATTTCAATAGCGCACAAAACATTAAAATGGTTTCTTTTGATGTTAAATCCTTGTTTACCAATGCACCAGTTCAAGGTGCTCTAAAGTGTCTTGAATCGCGTTTGCGGGAATTTCATTATACAAACTTCGAAATTGATGAACTGATCCACCTTACTAGCATTTGTCTCTCGCAAAACACATTTATTTTCAATGGTAACTTTTATCGAATGACTGATGGTTTATCCATAAGCTCCCCCCTAAGTCCTATCCTTAGCGACTTTTATATACATTATTTCGAATTAAAACTTTTCAAAAAACTTACTTTTCCATTTTATATCCGTTACGTAGATGACTGTTTTGCGTTGCTGGACTCTGATATACTTGATCTTACTAATATTCTTACAGTTATGAACTCAATAGATGACCATATTCAATTTACCTACGAATTTGAGAATAACAATCAGTTACCTTTCCTGGATGTTTTGGTTTCCCGCGAAAATAACCTTTTTCACACAACTGTCTATCGTAAACCATTCGCTGTATCTTTGCCCCCCCATCGTCTTTCATTTCACCCCCCTAATCAGAAATTAGCTGCCTTTAACACTTATGTACACCGGACCTTAAATATTTGCTCCTCTGATAGTTTACTTAAAGCAGAATTAAACCATATCAAATCCATTGCCATTGATCGGGGTTTTCCAATTAAAATCGTTGATTCCATTCATAACAAATTAATAAAAAAACGTACTCCTTTGAACTTCAACTCAGACCGCAATGTTAATTTAATTACTCTTCCATATTTTCCAAAAATCAGTCATCAAATATCCAAAATTTTGTCAAAATTTGATTTTAAAATAACCTTTACTCCTTTCAATAAAATTAAATTCTCTAATCTCAAAGATCCAATAGATGATTTTTCACATTGGGGTATTTATAAGATTTCTTGCGAATGCGATAAAATGTACATCGGTCAGACGAAGCGTACCTTAAAAAAGCGTGTGGGAGAGCACAGTGCTAACGTTAGAAATTGTGATATAAAACGTTCCGCTATCGCCAGCCATTGCTGGTCCAATAGTCATAACTTCAAATTTTACGAAGCCTCAATAATACAATATTGTTCATCTGTTTATGATTTAGACTTTTGGGAAACTTATCATATATGGAAAAATTCTAATAATTTAGTGAATGACATGTCCAGTACTCCAATATTTTCTGATGTCTGGTTTCCATTCCTGTAATTTCACTCCCCTTCCCCCCCTCCTGTTCTCTCTGATTTGGACTCGTTCCAGTAAGATGTGACGTATGATTGGTCTCCTCTGGGTGCGCGTGCCTGCTTATTTTTACTGTCGCTTTGCGACGTTTCCTAGTCAGTTCGCCTAAGGGCGAGCTCAGTTACAAAACTTATTTTATTTTGCGATGTGACATTCTTTTATATTTTACACTTTAACACTGATAATGGGACTTAAGAAGTCCCGAAACATGTATGCTTTTAACATCTTTTATTTTATGGTATTTGTGCTTTTGAACGTTGTTTATTTATTTAGTTATATATAAGCACAAAGTACAATCCTCCCCCCCCTTCTTATTTATTTAGCTAGCTCGGTTTTTTTCTGGCGGTGGAAGCACAGAAAAACAAGGTGAATAAATCAACCAATCATTCAATACCAAACTCAAAAACTTATAGAATATTTATAAGGATACCGTAAGACGATTGAAAGCGTAAAAAATATATATATAAAGGATAATAATTTAAATTTATGACTATGAATTAACATGTTAATTGTAATTTCTGTTCCATACATTTTTCTATCAATAATTTTTTTTCTATAATTATTTTTAAAAGTTTTATACAATATTTTTTTAATTACAAATTTTATAATATATAAACAGAATACAAAGTCAATGACCGTCAGAGGTTCTGGAATTTTCAGACGATGACACTCTTTATTATCAGTACTTTTTTATAGAGAATCTCTCCTAAAGGACAGATTTTGCGCAATAAGACGCAGGTTTGAACGTTTGAACTAAATTTAATTTTAAAATAAAAAAATGCTGATTTTCCCTGGTCAATAACGGGATTCATACAAACTCTGAAAATGTTCCTAAATTGCAGTTTTAGAGAAATCTGTTAAGTAAAATATTTTGTTAAACAAAAAATATTTGTTCATTATTTCAATCACTTGTAATTTATTGCTGAAAAACGGATATATTTTGCTAAAACCTTTAATTATCATTCTTCATATTGTTTTTTGTTTTAGAGCTTAAAATATAACAACTGAATATAGGATGCGTACAGCGGAAATAAAAAAATATTCCAAAGTAGCAAACCAAGCAATTTGACCTTAATTATAAATAGAAGTTTTCATATACGTCCATTAAAAACATTTCAAAAATATGTATTAAAATATTTAATTGCTATAAAGGACGTTAAATACTAATAAAAACATTAAAAGATCATAATAATTTTTACATGTTTCGATTGAATTTACTCAATCATCATCAGAAAAAGAAAATACAAATAAACACAAAGATGGAAAATGACAATAAACTATTACAAATGAAATTTAAAAATTTTTTAAAAAAATAAAAATCACGCGCGTTATATTTTAATTATGTATCACGTTGCTTAATTTTTAAATTATTTAACAATTCAATCCAAGTATTTGGATTTCAAATGACAAGGAATCATTGCAGACCATTGAGCTTCTGACGTAAATTTCAATACTCTCTCTAATAAAAAGTTGCAAATAAAAATCTGACCTATAAATTAATCTACTTTCATTAAACAAAATATCTATGTTTTCTATTTGATTTAGCCTAGATAATGCGGTTTTATCTCTATTAAATTTTATGTCTGCAATATGTTCTTTACATCTTACTTTGAATTTTCTTTGAGTCATGCCAATATAATAATTCTTATAACCACCTTTTTAAAGAAATGGAATGATATAAACACCTGATCGGTCAAATTTATCAATGGGGTCAATTCTAGTTGTTAAAATTGATTTTAATTTTGGAGGTGGTCTAGCTATTAAATTTAAATCAAACATTTTTAATTGTGTTTTAGCAGACTCGAAGAAATTTGGATAATAATTTATAACAACCCTTTTCATGTTATTTTCATTGTCGGTTTTATTTTCAAAAACTGCATTGTTCATTTTATTAATAAACTTTTTAATTAATTTATTAACTATTTTAACTTGATATCCGTTGTTAATAGCTATTGTTTTAATTTTATCTAATTCATCATTTGAATTTTCAGTAGAACAAATTCTAAAAGCTCTGTTAATAAGGAATCCAAAGGTAGATAAATTATAAGAATATGGAGTGCAAGCATCAAAAGGTACCTTTAAGGTATCTAAAGGTATCTAAAGGTATAACATTTAAGTTTGTTATTGGTTTTCGATATACTGAACGAATTAGTTTACTATTTTCTCTTTTTAACTTAACATCTAAAAAAGGTAATTTCTTATCAGTTATGATCTAGATAAGAAGATTAAATTTACTTTCGAACTTGAAACTGATAAGAAATTACCTTTTTTAGATGTTGAGTTAAAAAGAGAAAACAATAAACTAATTCGTTCAGTATATCGAAAACCAATAACAAACTTAAATGTTATACCTTTTGGTGCTTGCACTCCATATTCTTATAAATTATCTACCTTTGGATTCCTTATTAACAGAGCTTTTAGAATTTGTTCTACTGAAAATATAAATGATGAATTAGATAAAATTAAAACAATAGCTATTAACAACGGATATCAAGTTAAAATAGTTAATAAATTAATTAAAAAGTTTATTAACAAAATGAACAATGCAGTTTTTGAAAATAAAACCAACAATGAAAATAACATGACAAGGGTTGTTATAAATTATTATCCAAATTTCTTCGAGTCTGCTAAAACACAATTAAAAAAGTTTGATTTAAATTTAATAGCTAGACCCCCTTCAAAATTAAAATCAATTTTAACAACTAGAATTGACCCCATTGATAAATTTGACCGATCAGGTGTTTATATCATTCCATTTCTTAAAGAAGGTGGTTATAAGAATTATTATATTGGCATGACTCAAAGAAAATTCAAAGTAAGATGTAAAGAAAACACTGCAGACATAAAATTTAATAGAGGTATAACCGCATTATCTAGGCTAAATCAAATAGAAAACATAGATATTTTGTTTGATGAAAGTAGATTAATTTATAGGTCAGATTTTTATTTGCAACTTTTTATTAGAGAGAGTATTGAAATTTTCGTCACAAGCTCAATGGTCTGCAATGATTCCTTGTCATTTCAAATCCCAAATATTTGGATTGAATTGTTAAATAATTTAAAAATTAAGCAACGTGATACATAATTAAAATATAACGCGCATGATTTTTATTTTTTTAAAAATTTTTAAATTTCATTTGTAATAGTTTATTGTCATTTTCCATCTTTGTGTTTATTTGTATTTTCTTTTTCTGATGATCATTGAGTAAATTCAATCGAAACATGTAAAAATTATTAAGATCTTTTAATGTTTTTATTAGTATTAAACGTCCTTTATAGCAACTAAGCAATTTGGTTGGCATTTCAGTCGTTTTTAAAGGTTTCTGCCTAATCTAATACTTTAGAGAAAAAGTCATTGACTATAAATGCAGCGAATATCATGCAATAAACATTTCATTAAGTATGTATTTTGCTAGCAAGAACACACACCATGCTACGACTTAAAGATTCGAATTCTAGAACTAAATTTTTAATATGTCGGGTGAAATGTTATATCTCTTTCAAACATATGTAAACGTAAGACAAAAAAGAAATTACAGAAATTTGCAAAACCTTACAAAAATTTAAATGAATGCTTCTACATCTAATCTTTAAAATTTATATATGTTTTAAGAACACAGATTTTTACTATACAATTTAAGGATGTAATATTCATTCTTAGTAATATAATGAAACATATTTTGATTTTGTTCAGATGTGCACAACCGCTCTAGAAATCAGATGTTCTTTCTGAATAATATATTTCATCCCTTCTAGTGATTTAATTTTCTTTATAGAAATATATTTTCATTCTAAAACTGATTTTTTTTAATCCCTTATGGCCTATTTCATTCCAGGAATTTAAAAAGAGCTGCAAATACACTATGACAACATGTTTAATATTTAAATTTCCTAAGGAAAATATTTAAGCCTTTCTTTGCGCTACAAATGTATATTACATTGGTTTTATTCATATTAGCAAGAAACCTCTAAATCAATTTTCAATGAAGATTTTTTTGAGTAATAGTAAGCAGTATGTTGAGTCTTGTTCTCCAGATAAATATTATAGGAAGATTTTAGGGTTAAACTATCGATCTTCTTTCTCCCTTTTTTTCCTTTTTCTATTCAGAAATATTTTTTTCAATGTAAAATATTATTTTCCGTATTTTTATTTATTTATTTTTGTAGTAACATTATGAACTAATTATATTAACTCTTTTAATTATAACTAGAAGTTAGCCAATCAAAATGACGTGTTTGCATTTTTAAAAGGATGATAAAAAAATTACAACTGTGGTCAATCATGGCTAGTTTAGTCTTAAACAATTTTGCAAAACACAACGATTAAACATGGGGGGGGGGAAATCTAAAAAAATATTCAACAGAAATCTGCATTTAAAATTATAACAAAACTATCTGGTGGATTGGGGGGGGGGGGTGTTGTAATGAACAAATTATTAATACATAAATTTTAAAAGAATAAAGTAGGGCAAAAAAAAAAAAAAAAAATGAAAGAAGTTATTGTGAAACCACAGCCAAAAATACATAAAAATACTGAGAGAAAATAATAAAAATATCCAAAATGTATAAAAAATTTTCGCATTTTGGCCATTTCCAGATGAATATCCAAGGGTAGTCAAGAATGGTATAGAATATGCAGCTAAATGAATTTACTCACACGATTGGAGTAACTATTTCACAAAAACATGCAGAATGGCACTAATAATTCTATTTTAAAACATTCGGGAATAAAAAATTTTACTCCATTAGCTAATACTTAAAAGAAAACACTTTATCAGATCGAAAACAAATTTTAACAGTAAAGTGTAAACAATCACTCTCGACACGTGATGTAACAATGGAGTCTTTTTCTAGATTCATTCACGGCTGTAAAAATAAAATAAATTAAAATAAAAAATAAAGCAACCCGAATGTGAACATTCTAACAATATTGCATTTAAAACGCACCTTCGGATTCCTTAAATAAAAATAAAAAATTTATTATTGTTTTGAAATCGTGAAAAGATTTCAAAGCGCAATAAAATGTAGTGAAGTCATTTACAGCTCCCATTGTAAATCTGACTAATGAGAACGCTCCATAACGACTATAGAATATTTTCATTGGTAAGAAAATAGATACCCTTTAAAATCGAATGTAACTTTTCACAATGAAATTTGTCATTCTTGAATGGCAACAGCAAGAATTTGCTTACATCGCTTTTTTTTTCTCGTAAATTATCGTTTGTTTTTTTTCCGTAATTGTTGGTTGCTATATTTAAGACTTAATCATTATAATTAGATATTTTTTGTAGGTTTTAAAGAAAATGTGATATGAATATATCTTTTATATGTATATTTCCATAAGTTGAACTATTAGAATATTTGTGAACGACTCGTAATACTGAAGCCTAACATGGTCGCAATAAATTTCTTTTTCTCGTGGTTGGGTTCACCTCGGAATTTTTATACACGGAGGGGTTTTATATATATAATGCTACTTTCTTAGTTTTAATTTTGACATAAAATAATTGTTCATTTTAATTTGCATAAATTAAAATATAATTGATCTTTTTTTTAAAAAAAAATAATTATTAGTTTGCCATGTTATTGCTAATGCTGGTTATTCTCCTTGATCACCTTTCTGATCCTAAATATGTAGGTAAAACTGCATCGTTGTCAATGATTTTTGAGGGTTTAATTTGTTCACTTATATCAAGAAAACTAAAGAACAGAACTACCAAATCTGGAAAATTAAGTCATAAAAAATATATTCGAATGCAAGTATTAAAAAACAAAGATTGTCTTAAAGTTATTAAATTATTACATGATAATCATAATAGCAAATTCATGGCATATATTTCACGATTGATTAGAATATTTTTTTTCTGATGCAAAATTATTATGTAACACGAATAAAGTAGCGTAAAAGTGTTGCACTTAGCAAGTGTGTTTATGTATTTTAATACTTGAAGCATAAATACCATGAAGTGCACAAAAAATAATTAAGATTTATTTTGCAGGAATTTCTACTCCATAAATATTTTTAGAAATTCGGTATATACTTATAATAAAAAAATACAATTTGAAAATAACTTGAAAATATACATGAAGGTGCATTAAAGTAGAGAAAAAATATCCATGTATGTTTCAACAAGTTATTAAAATACGATATGAATATAAAATATTTTTATAAACTTTTAAATTACAATACTTTTCAATATCCTGGATTTGATTGTCATTCCCCCACAAAAAAATTGTAACCTCAAACAATATTGTTTATAAGGTTGTTATAGATTTCCGAGAAACAGTGAGACACTTAGCATTTTATGCAAGCTGTTATCAAAATTTATAATCATTCTATTTGTAAATCTCCAAAACAAACGCCAGTTGTCAGGTTAGCGATAGATCAGATCATTGTAAGTAAAATAGGCTCTATTTAAACAGAAAATAAATTTGTAAGCAATTCGGATCACTTTTAAGGAAACAACAGAAAGTATTCCAAGTAAAGAAAATAATCTTATCTATCATTAACTTCTAATTTAAAGCATTTTAGATAAATTTCTGTCTGAGCAAGAAACAGTTAATTAAAATCAAATATAAATTATAACACATAGTTATTTAAAATATATAGTTTGACATACAGAATCACAATATAAAAGTATGGATACAGGAAAATAAATTACTTAAAAGTTTTCTCTATTTTGTTATTAGTAAGCATAAGGAACTGGTTTCGGAATAGCTGGTTCCACTAAGGATGTTTTCCGCAATAGTTGTTTATTTCATACGTATATATCTATATGTGTATATATGGATATATATGTATCTATTGCAGATATTGTTCTTTTCGTAGATTTTAAACAACTAATAGAAGTTTCATTTTTAAACCCGTGATATTTTTTATACATATAGAATATATAAATAGAGTTTTTGATATTTTAAATCAATGAGCAGCAACTTTATAAAAAGTTTTGAGAACAAAAATTAACAATTATAAATATATAGTATAATACTTTTATTAAAATTCTCTTAGCATCTTGTTATCTCGCTTTTTATTATAAAACTATTCAAAGGCCTTCCTTTTCTATAAATTTAAAATCTCGAGTACATGTTTTTTGTACTTGTTTTGGCATTATAATTGAATTTAAAATTTGTGAAGCATTAAATATGATATTCCAAAATTCCTCGTATGGAACCCCTTAATTAATTCAAGTATATTGTAATGATAAAGTTTTTCAGTGAAATATTAGAGGTAATAAATATTTTCTACAAGAGGAATATTTTTTTTATCTTATATCTATTTTTGCCGATAAAAAAATTAGCTTATGCCACTTGATAGGTTTTACATTAAGTTTTCAGACATTTATTTTAAATCACATTTTTTTTTAAGTTCCTTTAACCCGATGAATATTTTTTCCTTGGAAATATAAGTATAAAATAATACGTCTATGTTTAAATTGTATAATTTAATTTCTTTTTACTTCCTTTTCACAAATTAAATACTCTTCTCTTAACCTGAATTGTCTTTAAGTACCTTCACATCATAATGTTAACAATGACTAAATGATCAAGATCCAAGTATAACTACACACATTTTCGGTTGCGCAGGTATCGTAAAATATAAGAATTTCTTATTTGAATGATAATTAAAGTATTTAATTCGGGTCCATGTAATAAAAGGATGCATTAATTTTGTGTGAAAACAAATGAATTAAAAATAAAACAAAATTACTTTATAATGAGCTTTTATGAGATTTTAAAGCTAAGATTACATTTTACACATTTAAAATTTATTTATTGCCATAATTCTAAAAACAGTTAATTAAATTCCTTATTACTTCTGATTAATTCATTTGCAATGAATTAATGATTAAAAATACACTATTATCAGCACCTTACTTTTTAAAAATATTTATTATACCTCATACGCATAAATACATTTGTTCCATTTTATCAATATAAACGCATATTTATAACACGTCCATTATGCAAACAGCAAATATTACAGGGCTTTTTTTTATTCAGAAACGCAAACACAAATTCCATTTATGTTGGACAATGTCATTATATGGTTAATGTAAAAAGTTTTCATATGAATTTAGCTTGTCGAATTCATTTTCTATTCCAGATTGTAAATTTCGAAAGCATATCCCTTTAAAGTTCTTTTTATCCGTTACTTTTATCCTTTTTTTGTCAAAAAATAAACTTAAATAGAATAAAAATACTGCCAGTTACTTAGGGTGTCATTATAAAAAAAAACCCTTTTCATCTTCAATATTTTCTTGTCTTTTTAATATTCTTTGATATCATATTTGTGCGAGAAAATAGAATTGAAGATCTTTTCGTTTGATATAAAATCTCATAAGTATCATTTGTGTGTTTTTTTTTAATAAAATCATTCTTTTTTTTAAATTTGGGATGCTATCATACACAAATTTAAAGTACGGTTTTAAGATATAATAATAAAATTATAAATAATTATTTATTTAGTAACTGAATATAAGGAACACTAACTGACTGATAAAATGTTTAGAATTGTGATTATTTTTTAGCAAGTTAACAAGAAAAAAATAAAGCATTAAATTTCAAATAATTGGCAGGGTATCTTATTCGGATCGTATTTTTGTAATGGAAACAGTGAGTACTTAAAAAAAGATGTCTTATTGGGTATTTTGGAACGAATTTTCCAAAGCACTATGATTGGAAATGGAAAACAGGGTCGTACTGGGAAAATAATTGTTTTAACCTCTTCAGTCCTGGAGTACCCATTTGGGTACATTAAAACAAAAGCCAAAATTACACACAAATTTTTTTATGAATGCATAGATTTCTGCTAGCACTATTCAGATACAACACAGTGTTATACATTACCAATAAATGTGCTACATGTTTAAAGAAGGAGAAACACGTGACTTTGAAAATGAAACATTTTCAAGATGGATGACATGAACAATTTTCCAACGACTTCACGTCAAAGTATGTCAATAATACAAATTTTTGAGTGAATTAAGAAAAACATATTGCATTTTTTATAAACTATCATGTTTCAAGAATGATTTGAAGTTGTTTATAAATGTTGTTCATATGTGCATGAATGTGGAAAACATCTGTAAATATGTTGTACCCATTTGGGTACATTGGGTCTTTAATATACATTTCCAGCTAAAGAATACAATTTTCTGTGTAACTATTGTGTACACTTGGTTACTAAAAAAATTTAGGAAAGAAAAAATTATTTAATTTAGTTTTACAAAACAATTTAAAAGGACTTTTTTAATTTTTAAAATAATATGAAGTAATATACTGAATTTACTGCTAAAATATGTCATAAATTTTAATAACTTTAAAAATTTCTAACACGTTTTGAAAAGTTGTACAGATGTACAAGCCCGCATGTATTAGTCAAAAAAGTCTATAATAAATGATACTTTATTAGAAGATTATTATTAAAAGGTATGTATACTATTACAAGATATATATAGTATATGTATAGTTTATATCTGTGGCTTCAGGTAATAACCAGATAAGGCACATTTTTAATATTTTGAGTAATTAACGTATAAAGTTTTCAAATGTTTTTTTAATCATTACTTTTATAAAATAGATTAGAGCTTAATAATTTTTATTAGATTTAATTAGGATATAAAAACTTCTTTTTTGCCAAAATAATTATATAAAAATGGTTTTTATTAATTGAGAACGATTATTACTGTTTTTTTTAATTTTTAAATGAAAATAAATAGTCGCATTATGGCGGGAAATATTCGATTTTTTTAGCACTATGGCAGATGAAAGCACTCTTTTAAAGCTACATTTTCCCAAATTATCTCATTTTTTTTCAAAAATGTGCCTTACCTGGTTAATACCGGAAGCCACAGATATAGTATAGTAGCAAGATATGTATTACAATTATTACAAGATATGTATTGCGCAAAAATATTATACATAACTTTAGGTAAAAAATCATTTAAGTTATTTAAATTGATATAATTTTTAAACAATAAACGGGTTTATTTTTGTAAAACGAAATTGGTTTTATTTGTTTAAAAAATGACATTTTTACTCAATTGTGACCTGATGTACCCATATGGGTACATAAATTTTAACTATTTAAAAAAATTTAAAATAAAAACTAATTTTATTTTCTTTTTTTCTAAGCCTAAAAGCACCATAATTTGCTAATAAAATAATATTTCTATGCAGCAGATTTTTCTCGGGACTGAAGAGGTTAAATAAAGTCCGAAGTAATTAAACAAAAGAAAAAAAATACAGGTACTGAATTTGATAAAATCCTGATAGGCTTTACAAAACATTTTCCAGCATTGATATTCAGTTCAAGTCGTATTTTAAAATTGTCTCTTTAGCAAAAGAATAATATATATATATATATATTTTTTTTTTAATGTACGTAAAAAAACCGCAGGGTATATATTTAAATTATGTAATATAATATCTTTACTTCCTTTACACACAAAAAAATAATGTCAACTCCATTAACATGAAACACATGAACATTCAACAGGTTTTTTTTTTTTTTTTTGTCATTTTAAAATATCATTAAAGACAAGGTGACTATGTTTTAAATAAAGCAGCACAAAATTTTTCATTGTGCAAGTATCGTAAAATATCATTCAAATACTAATTTTTTTTTCAAATTAAGTATGCATTCCTTTTGTGTAAGAACAACTAAATTAAAAATAAAATTACTTTATAATGCACTTTACTGATATTAAAAAAATTAAATTACATATTACTCATTTCAAATTTATTTATTGCCAAAATAATAAAACAAACATTAAATTTCTTGTAAAACTTTTTAATGGGTTAATTATTAAAAAAAATTATAATCACACTTTGCTTTTTATTATATTTATAAAACTTCATACGTAGAAATGCATTTGTTCGATTTTATCTATGCAAGCCCATTTATAATTCGCTCCCATTATGCAAATAGCAAATGGTATAAAGCTTTTTTTAAATTCTGAAATGCAAACACAAATTCCATTTGGGTCGTACAATTTAATTATATGATAAGAGCAAAAAGTTTTCATATGCATTTGGTTTATACGATTCAATTTGGGCGTCAAATCCCTTTACAGTTATTTTTATTCAAAAAATAAATCTAAATAGAATAAAAAATACTACTATTTACTTAGGGTGTCATTAAAGAGAAATTCCTTTTCATCTTCAATTTTTCTTTCTTTTTAATATTCTTTGATATCATATTTCAGTGAGCAAATAGAATTGAAGAACTTTTCTTTTGATGTGAAATATCACAAGAATTATCTGCGTGTTATTTGTAATGAAATATATATAAGGTAATAACGCCTGGGGTAATAACGGCAGGCGGGGTAATAACGCCAAGTGCTTATATTTTGCATAATTATGAAATAATCAGGTAAACGACACCCATGTGCTATGCGCAGAAGGGTTTTGAGTCATATAAATCGCAAAAAACAGCTTCAAGTTAATTTGTTTCATTTTTAGGTCTTATTGTTTTTACAAACAACTAAAATTAACGCTTGATCTAAAATTCGCGAGATACGTTTTGTGATGTGAAGACTATCTTTTTATCCGGAAATACTTTGTTAATTACATAAATTTGTAGTGCATTTCATGTACTTTTAAAATGTTGTTGAAGATTTTGGATATCTTCTCGAGATAATTTATAATTTAAAATGTACTGCACAATAACTATACCGGGGTAATAACGCCAATCCTTGATATTAAAACCCCGGTTGATTCACTACAGTGGTCGAGCTATATCCTAAATACTGATTCAAATAAACACAGTTAAAACTGTGCAATGTTTCTCATATTTCTATTTAAGCAATCCTTTTTGAGCAAAAAGAAGCTCACGGTCTAATATTCTTTTGCCTCATCTCCCCCTCCCTCACCACACCTTTATTTTTCTTACACTTTCTCAAAAAATTTAACATTTTCAATAGCTTAGAATGCAATTTGTCAATTTCTAAGTTTCTGGAGTTTGTATTTTTAGAATTGGGCTACCTACATGCAATTATTCCATCTTATTTCATAGTTTTGTTTGCATGGCGTTATTACCCATATAGGTGGGTATTAACGCCAATTAGCATTGGTCAAGAAAAAACGCCATTACATTTTATGAATACATATCTGTTAAATTATTTTATTTTATATAGATAGTCAATGAGTTGCTGTATCAGATCCTATATTTGTTTGAAAAATACAATCTAAAACTAAGCCGTGAAAATTGGTAGAACCTTAACGTGGCGTTATTACCCCAGGGTACCTTATTTTTTAATTTTAATGTCGTTTTCAATAGAAATATTTTTATCATATTCATTAAAATAATAGTTTTAAGGTAGAATAATACAATTCAAAATGCATATTAATTTACTAACTAAATATTAATAACATTAATTACCTCTTAAGATTTTCAAAATTATGGCTATATTTAGAGTACGTTAAATTGTAAAAACATGAAGCAGTTATCTAAAAAGTAATGCTTATATTAATGGAACATTAAGTATTAATTTTATTTAAAATATTCAAAAAATATGACTAATAATATTTAGAACAGGGTGAATTTGTCATTAATGGTATTTTGATCTAAAATAAGTGAAATCAATTTAAAATTCATGTGTTTCATGTAAAGCAAGCAGACATTATTTCATTTGTGATATCAAGTAAAAAGAGATTATATTACATAATTTAAATATATACATTTTGTTTTAAGATGAATATAGGATATGTTATAGGTAGATATATGTTCCTGCTTCGATATTATTATACATAATTTTATAACGTTTACGAATCTAGATAAAAATATTTTTGGTTTCAATTTTCTTATCCGCCGTATGCCATTCATCCATACTCTAACAGTCATAAATATTTTTGGATTGCCATGTTAATAATATATGGTAATTAGGTAATAAATAATATATGTAATAATAATGTATCAAAATATAGTAGTACGTGAAACATTTTGATTCTATATTGACACTAGTCAATGTATAAATGGATACAGCACTCATATCTTTGTTTCATTTTGGGAATACAGGATTTAGGTCTTATTCTATCAACGATAACCTTCAGAATTTTCACGGTATGTTTTTCAGACTTTCATAAGTATAGCTCTATGCATTTAGCTAACACAATATTCAAATGTAATTTTGATAGCGTTCACGCATGCGTAATAAAAATTATTTAGCATACCTGCTTGCTTTTCATACAATTTTTATTATTTTTTAACTTTGATTACGGAGTATTATGTACAATGTTTTTTGTCATACTTTTGTAAAAAGACATTGTTTAATATTAAAAATTCTGAAAATTATAAGCAAAAAGAAAAAAAACCCTGAAAAAAAATCGATTTTATAAAAATGTTAATTTTTCTATGATTATACGTGCTATCTTCATAAAAATGAACTTCGTTTATTATAATAAGACACTTAATCATAATCTAGAGTTTGGCAGGGTTATTCCAACGATATTTTTTTTTCAATTTGTTCACGGTCCCCTATGGAGTTTTGGGAAAACAATCTTCATGGAAATGTATGACCTGTACTATTATGTTCACACACTTAAAATTTCAGGATAATCCCTCATGTATTTTTCTAGATATTTAACAAAATGTCTAAAATCGCAAGTGGCCGATTACCTTTGGACATAAAGTGTATGTTGTATATGGTATGGTTATATATAGTATGTTCAACTAGAAAAACTTTCCAGCCCTTTTACTCATATATATATATATATATATATAAACCATAGTATTTCGAAGTAGTAGAATATCTCAAGAAATAAAAAATAATAAAAATAAAAATAAAACACAAAATAAGAAAAATGAGTTTCAAAATTTTCTTTTAAATGGTGAATACGATATTAGATAATTGTTCAATCAGCAGTAGCTATAGTTCTAAAAACAGTTATTATACCGAAATTTTGTAAAGATGTAGCCTTACGTACATGTTACATGAAAAGTTAAATATCTAAAATTCGAAATTCTTATGAAATTTCTCTATTTGAAAGGTGACGAGTCCTCTTAAAGCATTACTTTGATTGCGCCAAATAGTTGTTAGATTTAATTTGCAAAATTAGCCTTTTTTCATAATTTCGTTTGCGATCCTCATTCTTAAAAAATCTTCCGAAAGTATTTATTTAATTCACAAATATTTTTTCGTAATTAAATCAGCAAATATATACAAAATACCGAAAATTATAATGAAAGCAAAATATAACAAATAATAATAATGTTTTATAATATTTATGCAAAAAATTTAAGAAAAGTCAGAAATAGAAAATGTTCAAAATAATAAATATTCATGAATTTCTTAAAACAATGAGCAGAAAACTTGCGCATAAATTATTTTGACATGTGAGAACATATTTTGATTAGACTTTCTCTTTAAATATTTTATCAAGAATTTTAATACATAGCAGGCGTTTTTTTTTAATTCCAGAGAAACAAAAAATGTTTAAAAATACATATTTTTTTTTTTTTTGGAAAATTTTAATTAAAAAAATGTTATTTAGGGAATATTTGCTATTATTTAAGTCAGTTTTCCTGTGATTAAAATGCTGTGCTCTATATACAAAATTTTGTACTGGATGAGATTTGCGAAGGTTTCACAAAAACTATAATTAATCATTAAAATGCAATTATTTTCATTTTTTAAAGATTATTTCAATTTAATAAACTTTAGTACACTTGTAAACGTAATGTAATGTACAACACTCATTTTTTTCAAATATAAAATATAAATGCGGACTTTTAAAAGCACAGCATTTTATTCTTATTTTACTAGAGAATTGATGGAGTTTATTATTTTTAAAGCACTATAGAAAATGTTGTCAATTGAGCCTATTATGTTTTCATTATATCTCTTCTGGCAGAAAGAAAAAACTGATTAATTGGATGCAGCAAGATTATACGTTTTGAAGAAAAATAGTTTCTTCTAAATCCAAAACCTTTTATTAAAAAAAGTGAGTATGTTGTACATATAAAATTTAACTATGTCATTAGTTTTATTTTTTATTATTCTTTTTGTTTACATCAAATTATTAATTTAAAAATGTAGTGAACTTAAAAATTCTAATTACAGACATTTATTTATTTATTTATTTATTTATTTTGAAGAAAATACTATTTTTTAAGTGGGTAGAATAGTGTAACTGTGTTTTTTGAAACACAGTTTGTGATTATTACAAAAGTGATAGAATGATGAAAGTCAATGTTCCTCTTAAAAAGAATAGTGAGTAACTAGCTTTTAACTGAATGCTGCTATAATCGTCTTTTTTTCTAATCCTTGATATAAAGGAAGGATTTTAAGAAAAAAAGTTTAATAAAATAATATTGCGTACTTTCGCAATAAATAAACGAAAGCTATAGAGTTTAAATTAGTGATTCTTATTATTTTTTATAACATTATTATGCAGCGTCATTTCATATAAAACAAGTTATCATTCATTTTTTTATTTAGTGATATAATTTACAAAAAAAATTATGATATTAAGATATTCAAATAACTATGTTCGTTACTTATATTACCATAAGATACAAAAATAAAAAATATATTTTAATTAAAGATTTTTGTTTGTCTGTTTGTATTTATGTCGACCAATTATCTACACTATGGGATATAATTCCTATGGGGTGGGACGTCCTCCGTGGGGGGTCTTTCTAAGGGAACCTAACCCGTATTTACGCAAGTTTCAGAGAAAATTGCAGAAAACTCCGAACGGTTAGGCGAACGATTTTTATTTATGAATTTAATATTTTTCATCATTTATCAATCAATATTTATTTTTTAATAAGAATGTTAAATCTTTCTTTTTCTGATTACCATCACAGAAATTAAATGAGAAATGTGATCAATGCTGCAAACATGCAGACAGATGTCTGCATCAAAAAATAGCTCATGCGACGTTTTTTTCCATTTTTTAAACTTTTATTTAAATATTTGATCTTATAAATGAATTGAATAAAAACAAAAATTTCTTAAAAACCTAACACTGTTTATTTTTCATAGAACTTTTTTACAGTGATATTTGTAAATCAATGGGGTTAAACACGGCATAGTTTCAAGAAGGGAAAAACGATGTAACTGTCTCTTTTGAAGCACAGCTTTCATTATTAGAAACGGAAGAGAATGGTGAAAGTTCGAGTTCATATAAGGATGAACAATAAATAACTGTATGTGACTATCATCGTTTTTTTTTCTTATCCTTTATATAAAATTTTACTATCGAAATAGCCAAAGGTTTTTTAATTATAATTACCATACGGATCAGATTTTCTTATGAATGCAATTAGCTCATTTTATATGTAAGCGACTTTAATTTTTGGTTTTCAATTAACATTAATTTTGAAAATTTGTGGAGAAAATTTTTACTTATTTATTTATTTATTTATTGTAATTTTATGGAAAGAAATGTTTAATAAAACATTATTTTTGACTATGCAATAAATAAAAAAATGTATCTAAAAATTTAAATTAGTAGTTCTTAATGAGAATTTTTTATGCAAAGGGTTAAATAATGTATCATTTTATGTAAGCCAAATTATAATTTTCTTTGTTTCTATAATATAATTTATAAAAATACTTAAGATATTATTAATTTTTCAACTTTTTCGAACAACAATGAAAATCGTCCATACTACTATCGCATCCGCCGATCCATTTATTTCATTTAAATAAATAAAATAAGAAACATATTTGAAATCTCAATTCAATTGCAATGAAGAATAAAAAGAAAAATGTTGAATTTTTGTTTTGCTGATTCCCCTCACAAAAATGAAATGAAATATATGAGAAACTTTTAAAATGTTTGCATCAAAAACTGACTCATGTGAGAGTTTTTTTTTTTCAATTGTAACCTTTTAAAATGTTTTTTTCATATTTGAACTTACATACGGATTTACTAAAAACAAATATTTCATGAAAATCTAAAATTACTCACCAGAGTTTTTTTTATACAAATATTCATGAGTAAAACATAGTAAATATGTCATACACTTTAAAAAAAATTTAACATTATTTAATTACTTTTTTCTAGGAAACTTTGATTCCTAGAGCTTTTTACGTGGGTAAAAAAAGAAATACATGTAACCGATTTTGTTACATGAAAATTTGCATTTTCTGTCCGGTAAAAGGTTTTAGTAATCCCAGTTTTGCAGAAAAAGTTTGGTAACCTTACAGATTCTTTTTACAGTGTAGGAAAAAGTTGCATTTAGAATTGTGCAGAACTTATTATTTTTATTTTTTTTTAACGCTTAAAAATTTATTTTATGTATTGTGTCTTTTTTCTTTATCGATTGTTACTTGTTTCATTTTTTAAACACATTTTATAATTTTATACATAGATGCTTATATGGTTTTAATTTCCTTTTAAATAAGTGAGAAGATATACTTTTATTTTGATTTTTTTTTCTTAAAATAATGTACCTAAATTTTTCTTTCTTCTTAATTTTTTTTGTCTTGTTTGCAAAAATTTCTATAACATGTATTTGCTTGAAATCGAATGGGAGTATACGATTTTAATGTTTTGACAAACTTTGGTAAAATTACCAAAATTTTAGCAAATTCTTTTGTAAAGTTACAGATGCCTCTACACTGTAAAAAAATTTTCCGTTAATAAAAGGAAATAATACTGGTAATCTAAACGCCAGTACTACTTCCGTTTTTTAACGGAAAAAATCCGTAAATTCCAGAAATAGTCCCGTTTTTTTCACAAAATATTTCCGTTTTTTTTTTTTTTTTTTTAATATTTCCTTATGTAAAAATTTTCGTTTGAAAAGTTAAAAGAATTTTTCAAGGACGAACTAACATCTCTGTGATTTTTATTCTTTACTTTTCAAAGACACGTTAACATCAGGGATACATTTAATTTAAACAACAGTGAAGTAATGTCACTAACCTTCCATGGAGTTTGAGCCTGTGACCTCTTCTGTCGTAGCTGGCAGTGTAATACCATTACACGAGGATTTCACAAAACACCCTTTCAAATATATTTAGTTATTTCGGATGCATTTCATAAAGTAAAGATAAGATTTTGCACGCAGGTTTCTTTTTGTAGAGATAATATTTTTCTATTGAGTAGATAATTCTAAATGTTTTACAGATTTTCTTTCTATAATTTCGAATATTTAGTTTAATAATTTTAGCTTTATATGTATATAAAAATTAGTCTTTAAAATATTACATGCATGAAAGAATTTATTAAGAGTTTTGTTTCCTTCTTGTTTGGAAAAGTTTAAAATTCTATTGTATTATTATTGATATTTATTTATTTATTTATTTATTTATTTAAAAAATACTAACATACTGAAAAAAGTCCATTTTAACAATTATTTTATGACTATGTAATGTATACTCAGTAAAGATAATTACAATGGGTTATAAAAATAAATTTCAGTTATTCATTTTTTGTAACTTATGTAATCGCCAAAATTATAATAATTTCTGTAATATATTTCGATATATTTTTAATTTTATGTGCGAGCTTCTTAATTTGAATAAATAAATATATATATATATATATATATATATATATATATACTAAAATTAAAAGTAGAGTTTTTTCTATAAAATATCCTACACACTTCTAAAAAATTATATGATATAAATAAATTAAACATTATTTAAAAATCATAATCAACTTTCCCTTTCAGCTATTTCAAAGTTAAAAAGAATTAGTATTTTTTTTTATTATTATTTTCTTAATATTATAACAATACGTTAGCTTTTTATTAATAAAACAGAATGAAATAGAGAAATGTTCTCGCAAAATTTTTAAAAAACATCATCTCGGTACAATGTTTTTATTTTCCTGGCATAGATGGCACCACTACACTCTATTGTTTTCGGAAAATTGATGAAACTCTTCCTGGATATATACGGATTTGTGATTTCAAAATGTCAAATACGGAAATTCTACTGTTTTTTCGAGAAAATAAAACTATTCCGGAAAATTTTACGGAAAAGTTTGTGTAAATTAACGGATATTTTTTACAGTGTAGGTTTGCTTAGAAGTTTAGTAGATTAACATCATTCTCTTGTACAGTGGCCCCACCAGTGGCCGAGAGGTTCTGACCTCTCAACTGGTAGACAGCAGGTGCTGGGTTCGAACCCAATCGCGGCTGTCGGCCTAACCGTTCGGAGTTTTCGTGGTTTTCTTCGAGCCTTGCGTAAATACGGGTTAGGTTCCCTTAGAAAGACCCCCACGAAGGGCACTCCCCACTGGGCCTATATCCCTAGCGTAGATAATCGGCCGACAAAATACACCAACTCTTGTACAGTGTACATGTAAAATTTTAGTAAGTATAAAATATTTCGGTAAATTTATATTACTGAGGCTACAGATTTTTTTTCTTTTTTTTTTCTTTTTTTTACAGTCTGCCCATTATACGCTTAAAGCTTTGAGTGCTATATCAATCACCGGTGACATACACTTACAGATTGCATAACAGAAATCTTGTTTCGCGGCCCAAATAGAAAAACAGACACAAAAAAATACATTGAATTCAACGGGTTAAATAGTTTTAGAATGATCCGCCTTACATACCACTGGAGATAAGAATCATAAAACGGTGTTTTATCTTTTTTTGTACCATAAAAACTGAAAATTATAAAATTAAAGGCTCCGTAACATAATGATTTTAGTAATAGTTGATTAACAATTTTAATGTTTTACACCTTAAAAAATGAAAAAAAATTAATTTGCTATGCATATGGCAATTTAAAATACGTTACAGTTTGATACTGCTTATTTTGTCACAAATTAACTCTTATAAGATCAAGAACGGTTTTTAAATCATATTTACGTACATTTGTAACTACATAACTGTATAGCACCTATAGTCGTCGATTGGTCCGTCCGTCTAGGTGCCCGCATATAACAGCGCAAACATACGCATATAACAGCCCGCATATAACCTAATCCAATGACATCAAAATGTACAGAATAATTACATAGTTTTGACGAATAATTTCAAATTTTATGAATATCGGATAAAAACATAAAATAATAATAATGAATGTTGTCTACATTCTATAAATCTTATACGTAATTACTTCAGTGCTACAGTATGGCAGACAATTATTATAGCTTGCTATGCTGATTGCGTAGTACTTAAATTCGAGTCGTTATTTCCATATTACTGAATTTAACATTTATAATCGTAATAGATTTTGTTTTCATGCATTTTTGCATAAGCTGCAATAATTATTGCACCAAGATATTGATATACAACAAAATATTTATAAAACTAGTTATAGTAGGAACGTTCCTCCTTTATTATGATTGAGTTACAATGTCCGACTTATTTCAGTTTGAATCATAACTCAAATACTTAAAGTACTGAAAATAGATTTTCGTCTGAGATATGAAGGAGCCCAGAGAGTATAAAAAGTTTTTTAACTTAAACACTTCAGTTAAGAAAATAAAATAACAATATCAATACTTATTAATTTTTTTTTAATCAAATTGTACATGGCAAAAATTATATCGTTTCTGAAATTGATCTTTTAGGCCTTTAGTTATTTAGTTAAAAAAATATAGATCTAAAACTATGAAATCCCTTATAACATCAATTTAATAACCATTAAACTAAATTAATTTATCAATAAATCATAAATTTAAGAGCTTTAAAAAAGTAAATAATCTTTTCATCCTCAAACAAAATTATTGAAAAAGATAAAAGTTAAATACTTACTTAACTTAACAAAACAAAATTGTCACCTTCTTGGTCAAACATTCTTGTGGACATTTCTAGATTAAAATAAAATTTATTTTATAAGAGATTCGGCTAAGCTGCAGATATTTGTTTTATTGCTTTCTACGCAAAAAACATTCAGCTATTAAAAAGTGGTAAAAAATATAAAATTCTGAAATTTTAGATTTAGAAACAAGCAAAAGAACATGAGTCCCCAAGTTCGGACCCAGGTACGGAAGAATAAAAAAAAACTATGCACTTCTAAGTATATTCACATTTAAATCATTTAGATACTGTTCAATATATGCATAACTTCTTTAAATTTTCTTTTTCATTAACTTTTTTCAGACTTTTATCTGCAGTCATTCTAAAAAAAACATTAAATTCATTACTTTCCCTATTTTTGGTGCAAAAAAGAATAACAAATTCAAATGGAAACAAACAAAGCTTTCAAATGTTCTCATTAAAGATTTAGTTCCCGATAATGTTTTAGATTCTTATCTAAGTTTTTCGTAAAATGACTGCAACAGTACTCTAGGAATGAGTTGTAATCCGACTTTTAATGACGTGTTCCATATTCCATCTAACTTCAGCCGATTTAAATAAGGGTTTTTTACTAATAGTAAATCAACATTTAATGAGGCTCATACAAGTTTGTAAATCAGAAAAAGCAATCTGTTTGATTGTTGATAACATGCAATTACATAGAAGGATGATTAAATCATGTTAAGGATTGTATTTTAATGTTGGATTTTAATGAATTTCTTTCTGTGTGTCTTTATTTCCTACACTTATACTTTGTAAAATTAAATGGGTTCTATAAACATGTATCTTTTATATTCGAAATTCGTAATAATTCTATAAGTAGGTCAGGATACTTATTTTAATTAATATTTTTAAGTAGAGAAATTTGTATAGAATGCAATCAATACTAATAAAATGAAATTATAATAATAAAAATAATAATTATAATTATAATACTAATAAAATGAAATTATAATAAAATGAAAATATATTTACATTAAAAATAATTAATCTGGACTCTAAAAAAATATATATGTTTTTTTTTATTTTAAATTTATATAAATAATAACTTCAGAATTTTAAAATCATTTCAAATTTTATGACTACCAAATGAAAACCTAAAATGCAATAAATAAATGGTTTTGCATTATATTAATTCCTACCACACGTAGTTAATTTACATGGGATAATATCCCATGATGGGTAATGGTTCTGGGTTTTCATACTGGGCTTTGCCCTACTTCAGGTGTAGTCATTATACTCGTATTGTTCAATTTAACACATATAATCGTAGTAAATTTTGTATTCATGCATTTTTGCATAAGTGTGCAACAGTTGTTGCCATATAATAATGTTATAAAATAGAATATTTATAAAAAATAGTTATAATATGCACGTTTTTCATTTACCACAATTGATTTATACTGTAAAATATATGACTGAATGAATTTTCGCCTTGCTTTTAACATAAAATGTATAATATGAACTTAAAAATGTTCAGGCGTACTTAAAAGGCGATTAAATAATCAACTGTAGATGTTAAAAGTTAATTTTATTTAAAAACATCTTAGTACTTTCAAACCTTTAAACAGGTTCTTCCTCAGGGCTATCAGTTTATGATTTATAATGTCTGAATTTTTACAATTTGAATTATAACTCACATAATTAGAGTGAAAATAATAAATATTTGTCATGACATGAAAGGTAATCTATTGTATGAAGGGTTTTAAACTGAAAATAATAACCTATAAAGTTTTAAATATGTTTACGCATAATCCATTCAGACACCGTTTAATAGAAGATTGCTTTTCTATTATCTTTCTTTAAGCTTTCTATCTCAGTAATTCTTAAAAACCCATTAAATTCATTACTTTCCTTAGTTCTTGATTAAAAAAAGAATAACCAATTCAAGTGGAAACACAAAAAGCTTTCAAATGTTCTCATTAAGGACTTTGTTCCCGATAATGTTCTAGATTCTTCTTTTTTTTTAAGTTATCTGTAAAACGACTGCACAAGGAATCTAGAAACGAGCTGTAATCCGACTTTTAATGACATGTTCCATATTCCATCTAACTTCAGCCAATTTAAATAAAAGGTTTTTTTTTACTAATAGTAAATCAATGTTTAATCAGGCTCGCCTAAGTCTGTAAATCAGAAAAAAAAACAATCTGTTAAATTGTGGATAACTTGCAATTACACAGAAGGATGATTAAATCCTGTTAAGGATTGCATTTTAATGTTCAATTTTATTGATTTTCTTTTATATGTCTTTTATACTTTGTAAAATTAACTGGGTCGCATGAAAATTCATTTTTTATATCGGACATTCGTAATAGTTGTTTAAGAAATTCAGGATATTCATTATAACTAATATTTTCAAGTACAAAAATTAGTATTCACAAAAGAATTAAAATATATTCACATTAAAATAATTAATCTAGTTTCTATATATATGTTTTTTTAATTTTTAATTTAACATAGATAATAGTTTCAGAATTTTAAAATCCTTCCAAACTTTATGATTATCGAATGAAAACTTAAAATACTATTAATGAAACTTTTTTGCATTCTATTAAATCCTATCACATGTAGTTAATTATACGAAATCCCATGATAGTTAATGATTCTAGGTTCCCATACTGGTTACGCCCGATTTCAGGTGGAGTCATTATTTCGGTATTGCTGAATTTAATATACATAATCGTAATAAATTTTGTATTTATGCATTTTGTATAAGCGTGCAACAGTTATTGCAATAAGATAATATTATAAAACAAAATATTTATAAAAATAATTATAGTATGCACTTCCTCATTTACCACGATTGAGTTATAATGTCAGACTTGTTTAAATTTCAGTTAAATTATTGGAGTGGAAAATAATTAGTTTTGGTCATGATATGATGGGGCATCTATTGTATGAATAGTTTTAAAATAACAATAAAAACCAAAACTTTTTAAGTATATTCACACTTAGTCCATTCATATATTGTCAAATAGACAAATAACTTTCTTTAGTATTTTTTTTCTGCTTTCTATCTGCAGTCATTTTGAAAAACCCATTTAATTCATTACTTTCCTTAGTTATAGGTGCAGAAAAGAATAACCAATTGCAGTGGAAAAACAAACAGCTTTCAAATATGCTCATTAAGGACTTTGTTCCCGATAATGTTCTAGATTCTTCTTTTTTTAAGTTATCTGTAAAACGACTGCACAAGGAATCTAGAAACGAGCTGTAATCCGACTTTTAATGACATTCTCCATATTCCATCTAACTTCAGCCGATTTAAATAAACGCTTTTTTCTACTAATAGTACATCAATGTTTAATCTTGCTCACATAAGTCTGTAAAGCATAAAAAGCAATCTGTTAAATTGTTGATAATATGCAATTACACAGAAGGATGATTAAATCCTGTTAAGAATTGAATTTTAATGTTCAGTTTTATTGATTTTCTTTTTATAAGGCTTTTATACTTCGTAAAGTTAAATGGTCACACGAAAATGTATCTTTTGTATCGGAAATTCGTAATTGTACAAGAAAGTCTTGATAATCATTTTAATTGATATTTTCAAGTAGAGAAATTTGTATAGTATTTAATTAACATTAATAAATGAATTTAAAATATATTCACATATAAAATAATTAATCTAGTCCCTGAAAAATAAAAAATATACATGTTTCTTAATTTTAATTTAATATAGATAATAGTTTCAGATTTTTAAGATTATTTCAAATTTTATAACTATCGAATGAAAACTTAAAAGGCTATTAATGAAAGTTTTTTTTGCATTCTATTGAATCCTATCATACGTAATTAATTAAACTAAATCCCATGATAGGTAATGATTGTAGGTTCCAATATTGGTAACGCCCTATTTCAGGTCAAGTCAATATTTCCGTATTGCTGAATTTAACTTATATAATCGTAGTAAATTTTCGTAGGAAATCGAAGCAACATTTCATGCATTTTTGCATAAGTGTGCAACAGTTATTGCAACAAGTTTATGTAATACAACAAAATATTTATAAAAATAGTTACAATATGCACGTTCTTCATTTACCACGATTGAGTTACACTGTCCTACTAGTTTCAATTTGAATTTTAATTCAAATAATTAGAGCGAAAAATAATAAATTTTGGTCATGATACGTAGGGATATCTATTATATAAAGGGTTTTAAAATAAGATTAGAAACCTATAAAGATCTAAGTATATTCACATGTGATCCATTTAGATATCGTCCAATGGACGAATCATTTTTTTTTTAAATTATTTTTAGTTATTTTTTCAAAATTTCTATCTGCAATCATTCTAAAAAAGCCATTAAATTAATTATTTTCCTTAGTTCTTAGTTTCCTTAGTCCTAAAAAAAGGCTTTCAAATGTTTTCATTAAGGGTTTTATTCCCGATAATGTTCTAGATTCTTCTTTTTTTAAGTTCTGTAAAATGGCTGCACAAGAAATGTGTTGTAATCCGACTTTTAATGGCATGTTCTCTATTCCATCTAACTTCAACAGATTTAAATAGACGCTATTTGTCTAATAGAAAATCGATGTTTAATCAGGCTCACAAAAGTATGTAAATCAGAAAAAGGCAATCTGTTAAATTGTTGATAGCATGCAATTACACAGATGGATTATTAAATCATGTTAAGGGTTGTATGCAAATGTCGAATTTTATTGATTTTCTTTTTATATGCCTGTTATATATTGCAAAATTAAATGGGTCGCAGGATTATTTAACTTTTATATTGGAAATTCGTAATAATTGTATAAGAAAATCTGGATATTCATTTTAATTGAGATTTTCATGACAAGAAATCAGTATAGGATGCAATTAATATCATAAAAGAATTAAGATATGTTCACATTAAAAATAATTAATCTAGACTCTAAATAATATGTTTTTTGAATTTTAAATTAATATAGATAAAAGTTTAAAAATTTTAAAATCATTCCAAAATTTATGTTAATCGAATGAAAATTTTAAATTCTATTAATGAAAGACTTTAGTATTCTATTAATTCCTACACTCTTAAAACGAAAGAGCTGATTTGGCTTCTCATGAAAAAGCTGCAATTTTGTCGATCATAAATTAGTTGTTTTTCAAACGATTAAGTCTTCTTGATTTAAATTGGTTATTCAAACAGCTCAACTTGATTTAAATTGCTTAAAAACAACTCTTTCAACAAGTTATTTCAACTCTTTTCGAGAAGCTGCCTTTCAAAACGTGAAATGAGTGGATTTCGGCTCAACTTGAGTTATTTTGTGGCTGACTTTTTAAGAGAGTACCACACGTAACTAATTAAACGAAATCCCATTATAGGTAATGATTCTAAGTTGCCATACTGGTTACGCCCTATTTTAGGTAGAGTCATTATTTCCATATTGCTGAATTTAACAAACATAATTGTAATAAATTTTGTATTTATGCTTTATTGCATAGGTGTGAAACTGTTATTGCAACAAGGTACAAATTTAAAATAGAATATTTTAAAAAATAGTTATAGTATGCACGTTTCTGATTTACCACGATTAATTTATAATGTCCGAATTTTTACAATTTGAAATATAACTCAAATAATTAGAGTAAAAAAAAAATTTTGGTCATGATATGAAGGGAAATCTATTGCATGAAATAAAAATGAAAACCTATAAAGTTTTCAGTATATTCACTTTTAATCCATCCAGATATCATCCAATGGTTTTTATTTTTTTTTTCTTGAGCTTTATATCTGCTATCATTCTGATAAACCCATTAAATTCATTACTTTCCTTATTTCATGGTGTAAATATATTTGTATATATATATTCAAGTGGAAACACAAAAAAGTTTTCAAATGATCTCATTAAGAATTTAGTTATCGATAATGTTTCAGATTTTTCGTTTATTTTTTAAAGTTATTTGTGAAAAGACTGCACAAGTAATCTAAAAACGAACTGTAATCCGACTTTTAATGACATGTTCCATATTCCATCTAACTTCAGCTGATTTAAAAAAAAAAAAACGCTTTTTTAGTAATAGTAAATCAATGTTTAATCAGGCTCACAAAAGTCTGTAAATCAGAAAAAATCAATATGTTAAATTGCTGATAACATGCAATTACACAGAAGGATGATTAAATCATTCCAAGGATTGTATTTTAAAGTGGAATTTTATTGATTTTTTAATGTGTTTTTTATATTTTGTAAAATAAAATGGTTCGCATGAAAATGTATCTTTTATTTTTAAAATTCATAAGAAAAACTGGGCATTCATTTTAATTGAAAAAATTTTTAACACAAATATTTGTATAGGCTGTAATTAATATTTATAAAAGGATTTTGAATATATTGACATTTCGAAATTATTAATCTAGTCTTGAAATTTAATATGTATAATTATTGCAAAATTTTGCAGAATCATTTCAAATATTTTGAATATCGAATAAAATTTAAACTGATATTATTTCGCATTCTATTAAATCCTATCATATGTAATTAATTCATTGCTATAACATGATAGGTAATGATTCGGGGTTGCCATGCTGACAACGTCCTATTTACTATGGAGTCTTTATTGCCCTATATCTGAATTTAATCTATATAATCGTAATAAATTTGTTATTTATTCATTTTGCATATGAGTGCAACAGTTATTGCACAAAGTTTATCTTATAAAATAGAAAATTTATGAAATTAGTTATAGTACGAACGTTCTTCATTTATCAGGATTACAATGTGCAATTTATTTCAATTTGAATTATAACTCAAATAATTAAAGTACGGGAAATAAATTTGTGTCTGAGATATAAAAGAACCCCCATTGTATGAAATGGTTTTAACCGGTTAAGCTTCCTAACTGTGTTTTTCCGTTCCATAACTATATAATCTAATACCAGTTTAACAGAAGTTCGAAATCAAAACTGATTTTTTAAAGGGTATACGATAAATGAATAAGGTATCAAATAAAAAGTATCATACCAATATTATTCGTAGCTACACTCTTTAAAAACTGAAACTTTTGCTGCTTCGTCACTCCACCGATTTTATAGAATATCTCTATTTTGACCAATAAGAAAGCTTCATAACACAGTAAGGTAACCGTTTTCTATAAAAATGGTGGAATGACGATGCAGCAAAAGTTTCAAAAGTTTAACAGAGTACTCTATTATGAATGACTGATCAAGAAATGAAAAAGTTACAGAACACTGAAGCAGTTTAAATCAAAATAAAAGCCTACACTGTTAAAACTAATGATGAGACATTGTACCATTTAGGGGTGAAAGGCTTGTCTTACTGGTGACAACCCTGAAGGAGCCGTAATAGCACCTTTAATTAGGGTGAAAAGATGGCACCCTTAATCCAGAGTGCCCAATAATAAAAAAATAAAAAATACACAAATCAACTTTTGGTCCTCGAAGGATTCGAACCCACAACGTCTGATTACAAGCTCAGCGCACTAACCGCTCGGCCATCGAGCTCACCTTCAAAGTCTCCCTGAAATGTTCAAATGTCCTGAAATTTAAAGGTTGCTTTATATAAAAAAGCTCGCCAAAAGTTAGTCATCCGAAGTTCCAAACGAAATTGGGGTAGCGTATAGCGGTGATAGTCATTGTAGGGAGAAATTGCTGTTTTGATCCACCAGTGACGGTGAGTTGAAGGGCAAGGATGTATGTCACAGAGCATGGGCAAATGACTAAGAGGTGGAAATCTTCCGACAGTATGCATTGCGGGGCACCTTAATTAGCGTGAATCACCCAGTGAAAGATCAAACGGCACCCTAAACACATTTTCAAGCCCGCGGGTGTCAAATGGTAACACTCTTTCTCCCTGGGCGCCAAATCCAACTGGTTTGTCACCTTTATTTTTAACAGTGTATAAACCTCTAAGTATATTCACACTTAGTACAGTCAGATACTCTTCAATACATGAGTGTTTTTTAAAATTTTATTTTTAAATATTTTTTCAACTTTTTATCTGCAATCATTCAGAAAAGAAACCATTAAATTCCTGGCTTTCTTTAGTTCTAGGGTGAAAAAAAGAATAACAAATTCAAGTGGAAAAACAAAAAGCTCTCAAATGTTCTGATTAAGGATTTATTTCCTGATAAACATTCTTAATTTTTTTAATTATTTTTAAAATGACTGCAGAAGCAATCTAGAAACGAGCTGTAATCCGATTTTCAATGAGATATTCCATATACCATCTAACTTCAGCCTATTTAAATAAACGCATTTTTTACTAATAGAAAATAAATGTTTAATCAGGCTCACATAAGTTTGTAAATCAGAAAAAGCAATCTGTTAAATTGCTGTTAACATGCAATTACACAGAAGGATGATTAAATCATGTTAAGGAAAATATTTATATGTCGAATTTAATTGGTTTTCTTTTTATATGTATTTTATACTTTGTAAAATTAAATGGGTCGCATGGAAATGTATCCCTTGTATTTAAAATTCGTAACAGTTGTGTAAGAAATTCAGGATATTCATTTCAATTGATATTTTCAAATAGAAAAGTTAGCGTATTTTGCTTTTAATATTTATAATATAATTAAAAATATGTTCACATTAAAAATTAGTAATCTATAAATTGAATATATACCTCTTTTTCTTAAGAATAATGTAATTTCCCCTTATTTCTTTTAATCGTATATCTTCATGAGGTAATTGTTTGATAATCGATTAACACGTTCAGCGCCAAGTCTATTTTATCTGCTTTCAGATCGGGCCGCAAAATAAGATTCCCGTTGCACAATCTATATTTTAAAATATTAAATAATTTTTTTAAAAAAAACTTTGAAAGTTTCTAAAGTGCAACGATATTGTAAACTATACGACGAAGAAAATAAAACACAATTTTACAGAATAATGGTAAAAAATGTATAAGCAAGTCGCCACATTTTGTGAGATCTGCAAAAGAGAATCGTTTTAAAATTTACTGTGTAGATTAGAAATATTTAATATATTCATGATAGAATTCTGAAATTACTTAAAATTTATTTAGAATGCGTCTCTTTAAATTGTATCTCCTATTTTATACTTTCAGTCACCAGTGTCTGACGCGGCCTAAGCAGAAGGTTCATTGTCAGTCATCCGGACTGATATGACACTCAACTGTTAATATACTTAAACATTTGGTAGTACTCTGTTATCCCGTCGACCAATTTCTCCAAATTTTACCAATCGCCAAACTAATAGCCAAATTATACTTATTGACATAATTTTTATTTTAAATAACGAAAAAAAACAAATAATTATTAGAATATTAATAAAAATAAAAAGTTGAAATAAAATCACGCCATGACGTTTTAAACACCTTTATCGTTTTAATGTCAATAAACGTGACATTCATGGTCAGCCATTATTGGCATTTAATCTTAGAATTTGGCGATAATTTTTTGGTCGACGGTATAACAGAGTAGTACCAAACATTTGTTTTTTTCAGAAATGAAGCACTTTCTGATTTTTATGTAACAAGGCATAAGTATACTGTAAAAAAGACAGATGTTTCGTAATTTGGGAAAATATGCAATAACCTCTTCCGAATCCGACATTCCGAAAAGAGATTCTTTATCTTCAGATGCAACACTACGTCACCTGAGCATAATAAGGTTCTATCTGTGTTCTTGAAAAAAATGACTTATCAATATAAAATGGTTCTATTTGTGTCTATGAAGGGATTTTTGCATCAAATTGATCTTATATATAATTTACATATAAAATTACAATTATAATATGACATTATTTTAATCCAGAAATGGTTTCATAGATGCAAACAGAACATTTATGTATAGATAAGTCTTTTTTTTTTCAAAAACACAAATAGAACCTTATTCTGAGGTGACGACTCGTCACTTAAAAAGACCCGGATGATAATGCTATATCTACGGGAGATTTCTTTCCAAATATCTCATACAAATTTTTAAAAATTTACATGATTTTTTTGCATAAGATAGCTGAGGACGATTTACAACCGGGCTAATTTATTTTCTCGATTTTGTTTTTATATTTTTTCATTATCACTATATTATTATGATAGTTTCAATTTCAGAATCGGTTCTAACCGGTTTCAAAAGTTAAAGTATTTTTTTTTAAATCTAAAACCAAAATTGAAAAAGTAAAAACTAGCTCGGTTTTAGATAGTCCTTAGCTATCCTCTGAAAAAAAATAAAATCATGTAAAAATTTTAACATTTTAGTGAGATATTTGATAATAACGCCCTTATAGACTTATTATCACCCGATCATGAAAAAATCATGTAAAAATTTTAAGATTTTAGTGATATATTTGATAATAACGCCCTCATAGACTTATCATTCTCACTCGGGTCTTTTACTGTGATTAGTATGGAGCTTTCAGAAATCTCAGCATTTTTTTTAATTGAAATTTAAAAAAGAATTTTTGAAAATAATTTCTTATTTGATGCCCGAAGTTTTCAAAAACATTTCCGAGTAGGTTTACAGTACCTTAATCAATTCAATTCTCTCTACCCAGAAAACCAATTTTCCGGATGCTACGAGGTCTCAAGTAAATATTTTCTTCTTCAGCAAACATGTTTCAAGGAAAAAAATAGAAAAAATTAACACCATAAACACTAACATCATAATGAACATTTTTTTCTTTTAACTGTTGCATACACAACTTCAATTATGCTACTGAAAATGAAGAATTAAAATTTATTATAAAAACTTCACCAACTACAATAACTAAGTTTATTACAAAAAAAAAAAAATCTCTTAATTTGAGAAAAGTGTTTTAATATATATAAAACTAATCGAAAATGTTTCCAAAAATTACGAGCAGTTAATATATAATTTTTAATAAATTACTTTTTGAACTTTGAAAATAAATTGCTTTTTGTTGTTTTTAAAAACAAAGGATTTGTTTTCGTAATATTGGGTGACTTGTAAGTTGTTATCGAATATTTCCGTACCATAAGAATCATCTGTCACTTTTTATAGTGTATAGATAATTTTATATCAAGTGGAAAAAAGCGTCAAAAACATTTCTTTTGGTAAATTTCTTTTTCATATATTATAATATTTCAGTTTTATGAAATATAGTTATCAGTTACATTACAAATGTACTGACATTTAGTTTTTGTTTAAAATTAGTACTAGAAATGTTTATTTGATTATTTAATATGAAATTTTTATCAATTTTATGCACATTTGAATCGGAACTATTTTGAGTATGTGACATAATAAAAAATTGAGCACTCAGTAATAAATTTTGAGAACTTATTTTTATTCAGTACACTTGCACCAAAGAGAAATATACTATGGACCGTTTCCGTTTGCATGAATACACAGGAGGGTAAATTAATTAAGGGGGAAGTTTCAAAAGGGCGTAATGATAAATATTTTATATTTGTGATAAAGTGAAATTTCCTTATTTAAAAATATTTCGAAGTAGTTTTCTAAATGGAAAAACTGGGTTGTATTCTGCAAATTATTTCTTAAAAAAAACTTTTACAGACATATACCAAGCTTAAAAAAAATTAAATGACATCAAAGTATGAACACAACTCAAATACTTAGATAACAAACCTAGAAAAGAATTTTGTAAATATTCAATAACAATGTAAGTTTAATTTTTTACATCTGGCATTTATGGTAATATATTAATAAGAAATTTTTCGTCTTAATTTATTTTATTACTTTCTTACTAAAGTAATGTTACAAATGTTCAGTACTATAGCTAAAGAAAAAAGAAACAATAGCAGAAGGCTTGTATGAATTGAACTAACATGCGTTTTTTTGTATAGGAATTAATCTAACAAATGCTGACAAAATTTTTATAACTATACAATGTTATGTTTCTTTCATAGAAAAAGATATATGCTTAATAAAAGAACTATTAAAACTTTGTCACTTAAAATAAAATTTAATAAAAAATGATTCCTAACACTTCAATTTATTATGTTTCTAAAAAATGCACGTTGCTAGTCCGACAGGAAATGCTATCACGGTTTCGGAAACGCATGTTATAAATAATATATCTTTATAACGAATAAAATTCATTTCTATATCAGGATAATGAAAATATAAATTAAGTACTGCCGCCAATGCGTTTAAACCAGGAACAGAAATTTCAGCTCGCCAGTTCGCCACTGGCAATCACATAGTTATGGTTGGCTAGTAAGTTTCGTTTTTAGGTGCGTTCGTAATATGCAAATACGTAGCACTTATAGTTGTCGTTCAGTCCGTCTGTCTGTCTGTCCGTCTGTCCGCATATAACAACGCAAAAACTACTCAACCGAATTTTTTGAAATTTAAAATATATAATTATTACATAATTTTATCGAGTCGTTTCGAATTTTATGAGAATCGGATGGATAGATCAATTGAAGGGACGATCAAAAGTATTCCGTTACATTACGGTCAATGGGGAAAAATGTTGCAAATGCATTTTAATCATTTGAAATATAAATTACATACTTATTACATAATTTGTCAAGTCATTTCAATTTTTTTGAAAATAGGATGCATAGATCAAATACAGGGACAATCAAAAGTACTCCGTTACATTACAGTCAATGGAAAAAAAGGTTTCAAATGCAATAATATTACACTCATTCGAACATGATAATATTGATATGCATCATAAAGTACATATTATAAAATATATTTTGCATAATCTGTTGCGCAAAGAACTTTTGTTATTGATTTACAAAGCCACACAAAAGTATTCCATTACATGATGAGTATAGAGAGAACATTGTTTGGTGCGCATTTTAATTGTAATTAACTATTTACAATTTTATGACATTGATGTATGATATGAGAGTGATATTTTTAAAACTTCATTATCGTACGAATGCACCTCATTTGCTACGCTTCACGTGCAATTTCCAACTTGTTCAAGTTGTTGTGCTTCAAATCAAACTATATATGCTCATATTATTGTACATCAATCTAGCGGCACACGGAAGATATTAAACTTGGGAGAAATTGCTCATACCCAGAATATGAATGATTTTTCCTTTGTGGCACTAAATGCAAATAAAAATCTTTAACTAATTCACTCAAAGACAATTGTTACATATTTTTTTTTTCGTTAAAGTATGGTGAAAATTTGTTTCGAAAAATAATGACAAAATATAATTACAAAAATAAATAAATAATTACAAAAACAGTAAGAACTCTGAACATTTGAGACCCCACGCGACTGATCACAGATAAAATCTAATGATATCATTTATCTCTCTTACCCCTCCCCCCCAAATAAAAAAGGAAAAAAAGCGGCTTGAAATTACTTCCATGTCTCGCCTAAAGATGGATAAAAGATTATTTTTAATGCTGTTAAACATTTTAAAAAGTTGTTATATTTTCCATAAACGTAAAACATTCTGTATTTAACAGATGCTATTTCTAACAATGATAAATTTAAATTCCGATTACCATAAATAGTTCCATTTCTGGAGAAGTGTGGTGGACGACATGCTGCCTTAAAAAATGTAGAATAATGACGAACAATTATTTTAGTCTACTAATACTTTTTCAAGTAAATTCTCATCCCTTGATTTAATCACTTTGACCTCTGGTGGGTAAATTTATTGTCACTTAATTTTAATACCTAAATGTCAAATTTGAAATTGGAATATTCGACCAAGTTTATTTAAAAAACGATCAATGTGTTATTTCATGAATATCTTAACCTTTTTTTTTTTTTTTTTTTTTTTTTTGCAAAATAATGGTGCCCGTGTGACGTTTGATAATTTTGAAGAAATTCAATTATCAGGGCTACATTACTGACAGAAAAAGATCCGGATGATAATTTAAAGTCAATAGAGGCGTTCTTTTCAAATATCTCGCTCAAATTTTAATATTTTGACGTCATTAGACTCATTTAAAACGTCAATCGACTTAGTTTTTATTTTTTTTTTCAATTTTAGTTTCAGATTTAAAAAAAAATAACTTTCAGAATCAGTTTGAACCGGTTATGAAACAAACTATCATAATATAAAATTAATACACCAAAATCGAAAAAGTAAAAACTAGGCCGGTTGTGGATCATCTTCATCTATCCTATGCAAAAAAAATCATGTGTAAATATTAAAAAATAGTAAAATTTGAGCGAGATATTTGAAAAGAACTCCCCCATAGACATTATATTATCATCCGTGTCTTTTTCAGCCAGTAGTGTGGGCTCTTAAATGGATAAACAGCATAATATTTGATTTTCTGTATCTCTTTCATCTTAGTGATTTTAGAGAATATATATATATATATTTGTAATAAAATAAAAAAAAAATTGCGCCATTTTGCTCGCTCTGAGTTTTTAATTCTAACTTATGGAACATACTTTTAATCTCAGTTTCGTAATGTATTAATATTTTAACAGCTAAAGTTCTTTTTTCTTAGTTATTTAACTTAGTAATAGTCTATTGATTGTTTCTTAAAAAGAGTGGGAAACGATTTCGAAATCTTCTTACAATGTAGAGGTCTATTTCTCCTTTTTAGAATAATTACCGAGATTTTAATTTTATTTTTTATTAGATGGTCTGCTGGTATGTTCATGCGCGTATGTGAACAGGTTATTCTATTCCGCAAAAGTATTAAGATCTTACGTGAGGTTACGCCCCGTCTGCCAATAAGAGATGGTGATGTCTGACGTCATAGCCTTGAAGTTAATCCTAATTGGATCTTAAATTTGTTGAAGCGGATTGGAAAGGGGCTAGTTTTTTCGTGGAGTCTCGGATTTTCATTCTAGGTTTGAAGGGCGCCAGAATGCATCTGACTTTTAAACTATTAAGACGCTCGTTTCATTTTTTCCGATAAATTTTCCGATAAAAATTAAAACATCGAATGATGTAGCTTAGATAACGAAGGTTGTAGTATTCGATGTGTTCAACGGTGACTGCTGGAATAACTTAACTTATTTTATGTGTTCTAATAAATATGAATTCAAAGACTGAGTGACCTAAATTTCTTACGTGGAAAATTTCCAAAGAAACCAACCCATTGCTTTTCAACTTACCATTACGGCTGCTTAACCTGCTGTTAGTTCTTAAGGGAATGGACGTATTGTACCGCGGAGATGGTGTTCAACGAAAATTGATGCCTTTAGATGGAATACCGCCGTTTTTCGTCACATATATATATATATATATTTAATCTACAATGATATTCCGAAACACAACTATGAAAAATTAACTTGATCATATAACTTCACAAATTTTTTGAGATTTTATGAAAAACAGATATAAATAATGTCAGAATGATATGCAAGTGTTTTGTGCACCAAAAATAAGAACAATATTTTAGAAGAATGATAATTTTTAGAAGAATGATAAATTTCCAAAATTTTATTATTATGCTAATATAAAATATTCCATTAATGAATAGCACGTCTCGATAATCATTTAAGAAATATGACAAGAAATATCTTTAAAATTTTAAACAAGAAAGAAAAATCCTTCCTCGAGCATTAATTATAAAACATCTTCGGATACATTCAGAATACTGTAAAAAAAAAAAATAAATAAATAAATAAAAAATAAAAATAAATTAATAAATAAAAATAAAAATAAACCCTTAAAAAAACTTTCTTTAATAATAAGATGACAATATTAAGTAGACAATTTGAAAAACGCAGAACACATCTGAAAACACAAATTTCCGTAAACATTATACATAGTCTGAAAATATCGCAGAACTTTTGTGCAGATCTGTATATGATTCAGAGATTTGCATATATGTCACATGACTCTTTACAAAGAGCCGGTCTAGTTGGGAAATCATTCCTGTTTTTCCAATCAGACGGTTACTTTTCAGATTTATTGCAAAGAGACTAAATAACATATGGCTAATTTAAATAAATCATTAAAAAAATTTAAGCTCATTGCAAAGAATTTATATAATTTTAGGTATTTGAAAAATTACCACACGTTTCAATTGCTTCGAACGATTCCAGGAAGAGAAATTATTTTTCGCCGAATTGCAACCCGAGTATATCATAAAAATTCCATTTGAGTTAAACCCGAAAGAAATCCATTAAATCGGAACCCCATTTGATGGACAAAATAATTTCCGTAGACACGCACTAATGAGAACCTGGAAATTTCGGTTGAAGTCTACTCGAAATCCGGACCAAACTCGATAGAAAAGAAAATTATTTTTTCCAACCGTAATAAGACCATTGCAAGATAAAATATATTTTAATCCAAACGCCAGAATCTAAAGATATTTTATTTTAATTTCACCTAAAATTTATTAGTAATCTAAAAATTTTTTGCCAAACCGTAACCCGATTCAAAAAAAGGGCAAAAATTTTAATTCGACATACTCCGACTGGAACCTGAAAGACAAACCGAAACCCGATCTGAACCCGAAAATAATATCTTTCGAACCGAAACTCAGTCCAAACAATAATCCTTGAAACGTAAAATGACCATCAGAACCTCAAAATTCCATTTACGTCAACCCGAAACCCGATTCGAGCCTTCCAAAAAATCTGCCGAACCGCATCCTTTTTGCAAAAAGCCTTCAACAAGCATCGACCAAAACCCAGAAATTCCAATTAGAATGTCTCTTAAATCCGATCGAACCAGAAAAAAAAGTAATATTCCATCTAACAATAACCTGATATATATATAGGATAAAATGATTTCAGTCCGCAACTCAATAAATTTGATAATTTGATTTAAAGTCAATCCCTTTGAAGTTATACTTTAAAGTTTGACTTCTAGTCTTTGTCTTCAGTACACATATTTTAATTTTTTTCCGTTCGAAAAAGTGTTTATGTAATTGTAATGTGTACGTAAAAAAAGTTAATTGTCAACCACTTACATATAGAAAATCTGCCAAAAAAGCGGTTGTTTTTCTTTCTCTTTCCTTTCGTTTTATCCTTTTTCTAAATTAAATTTATTCAGCAAACAATCTGCTCTTAGAAAACTGCTAAAAATCTGCATCTGCAGATTTCATTGTTTTAGCACTTTTCTTACTTAATTTTAAATTGTTTTGATTCCGCAATCAACCGTTCCAGTATACAAAAACAAAATAAAAGTCTGCCCGTTCTGCAAATTACACCATTTTAAGAATTTCCTAAAACATATGTTAATAATTTTCAGTAGATACCGAATGTCTCTGCATAATGCTGGTGAAGCTTTAAAATTATGCTTTATTTTCAGATGTTATCGTTGTTGACATTTTGTTGTACTTTTTTATGACTATTTTCATTAGCTACAGATTTTTCCAACGTAATGCTGGGAAATCAATAAATGACTGCGATTTGTTAAAATTTAATTGCAATATTTAAAAACACACACACACACATATCTTTTGTAAATATTTTCGTAGGTAAGTTTTTTCATAATTCTCGGAGAGAGACTAAAAATTTGCGATGTCTGTCGATTTTATTATTACGCAAACTATAATTATTTTCCATAGAAAACTATCTTCTCTCTATATTCCTGAAAAAAATTAAAAATGTGTCTCCTTTGCAGACGTCAGTGTTGCAGAAATTAATAGAAACCCACCTTCGCTGCTAAAATGATTAAAAATCTACCTCATCTGCAGATTTAATTAAAGAAAAATCATATAATTTTAATAAATATTTTTAAATGCAAACTATCCTCTCTGTGTAAATCTAGAAACACATTAAAAGTATGAAGCATCAGCCAATTTAATTAATTAAAAAAAAATTTATATGTTTTGCATAACACTTTACATTACTAAAAATCTATCTTCTCTGAGTATAAATTTGGAAAAGACATTACAAATCTGCCTACGTTGCAGATTTCACATCATATTTAGCATACAAAATATATATTTTTACATACAAACAAACAAACAAAAAGAAAAATAAATGAATCTTTCCAGTGTTCTGAGCAGATCTGTTATATCTATTATTTCTGTATTTCTGAATTTGTTAACATATATTTTGTCAAGGACAGAAATAAAAAGATAAATAAAACTTGAATTATTTTCAAAACCTAGTTAAATGTCTTTAAGTAAAAAAAAATACCGTTTAATTTTTGATTTTTACAATTTATAAAAATGTAGTAGGTTCTTTTTTGGTCTAGGTTATTAGCATGTATATTTAACAAGCAATATTTATTATATAAAAGATGTATTGTAAAATATTATACATTTTTACTTTTAATATATTCACATTATTCAAATGTATGTAAACCGATGCTCATTTATCATTATATATTTATATTTTATAATACTTTTTTAAAATTTATAATGTTCAAAACATTGAAATTTTTTTAAATAAAAAGTACATGCTTACATGCAATTTGAAAACTAAAAGACAAATGAAATAGGTTAAATTCAGTTTTATCTAGGAACTTTTCAACAAATTTATTCAAATATTTATAAAATATTTATAAAAATTGTGATAAGATTTGTAATATTAAAAATGGTAATGAATAATTCAAACAAAGCTTATAGGTAACGCATTTTATAATACATGTAGGATGTATAGATGTATTATAGAGAGAGAAATATGCTATAGATTTGAAAATATTCTACTGTTTTAAAGTAAATTCATCTCTTAGTTTATCATTCATCTCATTATTGTTTTTTATTTAGAAATGTTTACAGTAAAATTTATAATTTTAAATAAAAAATCACACTTTGATTCTGTTAATACATATTATTCAGTAATTTCAATAATTAATATGATAATCTTTCAAAATTATTTTTTAGCGAATTTCGTTTAAAGCTTTTAATTGTGTATAATAGATAATTAATTCTCTTCATTTTTTAACTATTTTATAAAATAGTATCATAAATATTAATGTGATTTCATGAATGATAATGAAACAGGTGATTTTATTTAAACACCGTTGTTTTAATTTAATAATTTATGTCGTCGTAGAACAAGGCTGCCTAAAAATATATTAAAATAAATTAAATTGATTTAAATTTGTAATAATATTTTATTATTTATCTTTTTTACACTGTATTATAAGCTTCTGAAAGAAGTTAATATCTCTTACTTCTTTAAAAAAACATATTTTATCTGAATATTATTTTTAATCACTTGCCTAAAATTTATATGCAAAAATTATTTTAATATTTTTATAGAGAATATTCTAAATATTTTAATTGCAATATATTTTGAAAATATAAAACCTCTTGATTGATATTATTTAATAGTACATTTTGAAAGTATTGCTGAAGATTTTTTCTTTGTTGTTTCAAACACTATTAACTGATTGCAAATATAAATTATGTCTTTCTCCGTTATTTTAATTGAAAAATTACATATGTGTTATCTAAATAATATTTTTTTTTATAATCAACATCTTCTACTTTTCATATATCTTGCATTTTCTAAGAAGATCTGCCTCTTTCTCTATGACTATCCAATACAAAACTGCCTTCCTTTCAGCAGATTTAAAAATAAAAGTCTTCTTTTCTCGGATTCAGTAATTCAAAACATTTATCCTTTCATATATCTGTCATTGTTTCATTTTCACGAAAAACGAATTTTCCTTATTTTTTTTTTATTTTTATCTTTCTATATTAGACGGGCTTATCATTAGACGCGCAAGCGATGAAAAAATTACGATGTAACGGACAGCTTAATTTTACCTAATTTTGGGTATTGATTTAACCCTTTATCTATAACATTATGAATTCATGAAAATTTTATTTTCCAAAGTATTTTACGCTAATTGTTTAAACTAAAATAAAATATTTACATAACCATTTAATAAATATTTGAAGGATTTTATAAGGCTTGAAGGATTTAGAAGGATTAATTGAATTTGAATTTACAGGATTTTGTACAATTTTTGTAACCCAACTCAAATCTTTTATTTTTAATTATTTTCTTAGTATTTTGTAGAATTATAAAATGTACAATTATGATGCTCTTACAATATAAATGTAGAAATATTTCCGCATTGAAAAATCCCCATCCCTCCCCCTCAGCGCCAAGAATGCTGAAAAGATGCAAAGGCAAAAGAATTCATACATTTAAAAATATTTTTGTTTTGTCTAACTAATAATGCTTTTGGAACAAGAATGTATTTAATAATAAATAATTTTATAATAACTCATTCTAAACAATATTACAGCTAAATGACGTATTAAACAAATTTTATAATATGTTATTTTAATGGTACTTATAAATATCTCGGTAGATAAAAGGTTAAAAAAAACGAAAGGAAAAAATTCTATAACATCGCGTTTTTATGCAAATTCAATTTTACTTGGCTTTCATAAGCATTTCTTCGTCCGTACACCCTGTTCCTGATGAACCTGCTGTCCGTTTGACTCCAAATGAATTGTGTGTTATTTCTTCAGTCTTCATACTAGGAAAATTTAGTCCAAGACCCACTCAATGAATGTCAGACGTATGGAAGATATTCACATCATTACTTGCCTCAGGCTGAATTTCTGGAACTCATTAGAGATCTGGGTGTTTTGAAAAGCTACTTTAACCCTTTATCTACCGACGATACTTATGAGTACCATTAAAATTACTTATTATAAATTTCTTTTAATACGTCGATTAATTGTAATACTTTTTAGAATGAGTTACAGATACATTTCTTTATCTTGCTCCAAAAGGATTATTGGTTAGACAAAAGAAAAATATTTTTAAAAGGATGATTTCTTTTTCCTTTGTATCTTTTAAGCTTTTTTGGCGCTGAGAGGGGGGGGGATGGGGATTTTTGAATTAGGAAATATTTCTATATTTATATTGTAAGGGCATCATATTTGTATGTTTTATAATTCTACAAAATACTAAGGAAACAATTTAAAATAAAAATTTGAGTGGGGTTATAAATATTGCACAAAATCGCTGTAAATTCAAATTTAACTAATCCTCCTAAACCCTTCAAAATTTTTTTATGGTTATGCAAATCCTTTAACTTAGTTTAAACAATTTACGTGAAATGCTTTAGATTGTAAAATTTTCATGAAATCATAATTTGGCAGACAAAGGGTTAATGGTCTTGAGATTGATCGAAAAACTGGCCGAAGAAAGCACCTCTTCTTTATTAGTATTCAAATCGATGAAAGGAATTTATTAAAAACTTTGAGGAAGAGAAGAAGCTAGGCTTTTTATGTGATGTTCCTGGGTTGATTTAAAATCTTAGTATCACCTGCGATAAACATGAATGGAGGCTGTTTATAAATTCGTCGAAAAAGACGCTTACATCCGGAACCCTGTATGCATCTGTACCAGTTGGATAATGGGTGCATTTAAAAAAAAAAAAAGCTATGAAAGTCTAACTGTTGTCTCCAACAAAATAGAATATCCTGACCTTTGTTGGACTTATTGCGGTGATTTGAAAGTTATCTATATTCTTCTTTATCAACAAGATACCACACAAATTTCACATGTTTCATTTGTGAAGAGGGACGCTCGGTGATAAGCCTAAACACTGGGTAAAAAATAAATGGCTGAAAAGATAAAATCTTAAACTAGCCATTCAATGTAGTTAACCAAAAGAATTAAAGCCTAACACAATTATTTCGAGCAAAAAGCTATATTTTCATTTTATATTTAACATAAGTAATATGTCGAATGATGTTAAATTGATTAAAATATCAATGGTATAAAAATGTACTCAAACTTCAATATATAGTTAATTTAAATAATCGTGAATGTTTTATAATAAGAAACCTTAATTAAAATTTTTGGGATATTGAGTTAGCACCCGGTATATCATTCTTTAGATATAATTGTATTCAGATACATTTTATCTTTTTCATAAAAAAGAAATCATGTTAGGCACTTGCAATTATAACGAGTAAGCAAAATGCCGTTTGATCTTTACATTTATAAATGGCATATAAATTGCAATAATAAATAATTACAATTAAAACAAAATTAACCACACGCAATAAAATATTTTAAAATGTTATTACATTAGTGTAATTTTTAAAGCTAAGAATTATAAACAAAAGCAATATAACGGGTCTCTTACATTTTCGAATTTTACACTATATTAAATGTTATGTTTTATCAGAAAAATATATATCTCAAACACACACAAAACATAGAAAGATTTATTGTTATAGTACTCTTCCACAGTGAGAAATACTTTAGCGATGAATTTTTAATAAAAAATATATTCTTGCAAAGACCTTCCTTGTGAAATGGAGAAATGGTCAAGTAAAAGAAACACAAACTATATAAAATGTTATTCACCTTTTATTTGTGTTTCTTGATTTTTTCCTGTGATAGATGAAAATGTTCACAGGCAACAACAATACTCTCAAATTATTTAACGTAGTATGATGTTTCTTTTGAATCCGAAAATATATTTTAAAAAATAACAGATGTGTGTAAAAAAATTCGAAAATATCAATAGAATATCTTGTTGATGTACAGTTATTTTATACGAAACATGGAGAATGTATTATTATAATGCTTATAGTACAATACTGCAGTGATAAATTATAAAATATATGCAGATGAAACAAAGTAATAAGCACCGGAATTTTTTAATTAATTGTTCAGAAGTATTCAGTGTGAGTCACAATGCAAATATTGCTGAAATTTATCCTTATAGTATATGGAGGGGAAGAATATTTCAGGAGTAGGTTTTTTGACTAACAGAATTACAGGAAATTAATGATAAAAGCCTTATAAATGCAGAGAATTAAAAAGTGAGGGAAAATGTTATAGGAAATTGGAAAAAGAAGAATTTTACATATTTTCAATAACATGATAATTGGGAAGTACATGTATCGCATTTACTAATATCTGTATTATTATTATATGTAAAGGTTAAAATAGTTAGCGTGAAGTAAAAAAGACTTTGTTCATACAACGCGTCCTGAGACTTTCTAGATTCTCATTTTATGTAACGTGATAGTTTAAAATGTTATTATATTAGTGTAATTTTTAAAGCTAAGAATTATAAACAAAAGCAATATAAATCTTATCTTACATTTTCGACTTTTGCATTTTATTAAATGTTATGTTTTATCAGAAAAATATGTATCGCAAACACCCACAAAAAATAAAAAGATTTGTTGTTCTAGTATTCTTCCACACTGAGAAATACTTTAGCAATGAATTTTTAATAAAAAATGTATTCTTGTATATAAAACCTTATTCACATTTTATTCGTGTTTCTCGATTTTTTTCTGTTATAGATGAAACATTTTCACAGACAACAACAATACTCTCGAATTCTTTATCGTAGTATGATGTTTCTTTTGAATCCGAAAATATATTTTTAAAAATAACAGATGTGTGTAAAAAAATTCGAAAATATCAATAGAATATCTTGTTGATGTACAGTTATTTTATACGAAACATGGAGAATGTATTATTATAATGCTTATAGTACAATACTGCAGCGATAAATTGTAAAATATATGCAAATGAAACAATGTAATAAGCACCGGAAATTTTTAACTAACTGTTCAGAAGTATTCAGTGTAAGTCACAATGCAAATATTGCTGAAATTTAACCTTATAGTATATGGAGGGGAAGAATATTTCAATAGTAGGTTTTTTGACTAACAGAATTACAGGAAATTAATGATAAAAGCCTTGTAAATGCAGAGAATTAAAAAGTGAGGGAAAATGTTAATAGGGAATTAGAAAAAGAAGGATTTTACATAATATTTTCAATAACATAATACTTGGGAAGTACATGTATCGTATTTACTAATATCTGTATTATTATTATATGTAAAGGTTAAAATAGTTAGCCTGAAGTAAAAAAGTCTTTATTCATACACGCGTCCTGAGTCTTTCCAGATCTTCTTTTTATGTAACGTGATATTTTAAAATGTTATTATATTAGTGTAATTTTTAAAGCTAAGAATTATAAACAAAAGTAATATAAATCTTATCTTACATTTTCGAATTTTGCATTTTATTAAATGTTATGTTTTATAAAAAAAAATATGTATCTCAAATACCCACAAAAAATAAAAAGATTTGTTGTTCTAGTATTCTTCCACACTGAGAAATACTTTAGCTATGAATTTTTAATAAAAAATATATTCTTGCAAGGACCTTCCATGTGAAATCGAGAAATGATCACGTAAAAGAAACACAAACTATATAAAACCTTATTCACATTTTATTCGTGTTTCTCGATTTTTTCCTGTGATAGATGAAACTTGTTCACAGGCAACAACAATACTCTCGAATTCTTTAACGTAGTATGATGTTTCTTTTGAATCCGAAAATATATTTTTAAAAATAACAGATATGTGTAAAAAATTCGATAAAATATCAATAAAATAACTTGTTGTTGTAAAACTATTTTATACAAAACATGGAGAATGTATTATTATAATGCTTATAGTACAATACTGCAGTGATAAATTGTAAAATATATGCAAATGAAACAATGTAATAAGCACCGGAAATTTTTAACTAACTGTTCAGAAGTATTCAGTGTAAGTCACAATGCAAATATTACTGAAATTTAACCTTATAGTATATGGAGGGGAAGAATATTTCAATAGTAGGTTTTTTGACTAACAGAATTACAGGAAATTAATGATAAAAGCCTTGTAAATGCAGAGAATTAAAAAGTGAGGGAAAATGTTAATAGGGAATTAGAAAAAGAAGGATTTTACATAATATTTTCAATAACATAATACTTGGGAAGTACATGTATCGTATTTACTAATATCTGTATTATTATTATATGTAAAGGTTAAAATAGTTAGCCTGAAGTAAAAAAGTCTTTATTCATACACGCGTCCTGAGTCTTTCCAGATCTTCTTTTTATGTAACGTGATATTTTAAAATGTTATTATATTAGTGTAATTTTTAAAGCTAAGAATTATAAACAAAAGTAATATAAATCTTATCTTACATTTTCGAATTTTGCATTTTATTAAATGTTATGTTTTATAAAAAAAAATATGTATCTCAAATACCCACAAAAAATAAAAAGATTTGTTGTTCTAGTATTCTTCCACACTGAGAAATACTTTAGCTATGAATTTTTAATAAAAAATATATTCTTGCAAGGACCTTCCATGTGAAATCGAGAAATGATCACGTAAAAGAAACACAAACTATATAAAACCTTATTCACATTTTATTCGTGTTTCTCGATTTTTTCCTGTGATAGATGAAACTTGTTCACAGGCAACAACAATACTCTCGAATTCTTTAACGTAGTATGATGTTTCTTTTGAATCCGAAAATATATTTTTAAAAATAACAGATATGTGTAAAAAATTCGATAAAATATCAATAAAATAACTTGTTGTTGTAAAACTATTTTATACAAAACATGGAGAATGTATTATTATAATGCTTATAGTTCAATACTGCAGTGATAAATTGTAAAATGTATGCAGATGAAACAAAGTAATAAGCACCGGAATTTTTAAACTAATTATTCAGAAGTATTCAGTGTAAGTCACAATGCAAATATTGCTGAAATTTAACCTTATAGTATATGGAGGGGAAGAATATTTCAGGAGTAGGTTTTTTGACTAACAGAATTACAGGAAATTAATGATAAAAGCCTTGTAAATGCAGAGAATTAAAAAGTGAGGGAAAATGTTATAGGGAATTAGAAAAAGAAGGATTTTACATAATATTTTCAATAATATGATAATTGGGAAGTACATGTATCGCATTTATTAATATATGTATTATTATTATATGTAAAGGTTAAAATAGTTACCTGCAGTAAAAAAGTCTTTGTTCATATAGCGCGTCCTGAGTCTTTAAAGATTTTCTTTTTATGTAACTTGATATTTTAAAATGTTATTATATTAGTGTAATTTTTAAAGCTAAGAATTATAAACAAAAGCAATATAAATCTTATCTTACATTTTCGAATTGTGCATTTTATTAAATGTTATATTTTATAAGAAAAATATGTATCTCAAACACTCACAAAAAATAAAAAGATTTGTTGTTCTAGTATTCTTCCACACTGAGAAATACATTAGCGATGAATTTTTAATAAAAAATATATTCTTGCAAGGACCTTCCATGTGATATGCAGAAATGATTACGTAAAAGTAACACAAACTATACAAAACCTTATTCACATTTTATTCGTGTTTCTCGATTTTTTCCTGTGATAGATGAAACTTGTTCACAGGCAACAATACTCTCGAATTCTTTAACGTAGTATGATGTTTCTTTTGAATTCGAAAATATTTTTTTTTTAAATAACAGATATGTGCAAAAACATTCGAAAATATCAATAAAATATCTTGTTGTTGTATAACTCTATTTTATACGAAACATGGAGAGAGTGCATATAATATAAAACATTAATTTAAAATATCAAATTATTTATAAATGCTATAGGTGATCTATTAAAATAAAATAATATAGCAAATAATACCTTTTTAATTTTACATGTTTCATTGCTCTCACGGCAACTTTTTCAAAAACAATAAATGATAAAAAGGAAAATTTCCGCTAAAATAGCTTCAAATAAAAATAAAACAGAAAAACATAAATCACGTAAACATGAGCATAGTGAAGTAAACTGGAAAAAAAATGAATAAAAATAATTGTGAATGTGAAATAAGGTGGTCTGGGGTAATAACGCCAAGTGCTAATATTTTGCACAATTATGAAATAATCTGGTAAATGACACCCATGTGCTCTGCGCAGAAGAGTTTTGACTCATATAAATCGCAAAAAACAGCTTCAAGTTAATTTGTTTCATTTTTAGGTGTTATTTTTTTTACAAGCAACTAAAATTGACGCTTGATCTAAAATTTGCGAGATACTTTCTGTGATGTGAAGACTATTTTTTTCATCCGGAAATACTTTGTTAATTACATACATTTGTAGCACATTTCATGGACTTTCAGAATATTGTTGAAGATTTTGGATATCTTCACGAGATAATTTGTAATTTAAAATGTACAGCGCAAAAACTGTAACGGGGTAATAACGCCAATCCTTGGCATTAATACCCCGTTTGATTCCCTACAGTGGCTCAGCTACATCCTAAATACTGATTCAAATAAACACAGTTAAAACAGTGCAATGTTTCTAATAATTCTATTTAAGCGGTCCTTTTTAAGCAAAAAGAAGCTCATGGTCTGATATTCTTTTGCCTCATCCACCCCCCCCCCCCCAACCACACCTTTATTTTTCTTACACTTTCACAAAAAATTGAACATTTTCAATAGCTTAGAATGCAATTTGTTAATTTCTAAGTTTGTAGAGTTTGTATTTTTAGAATTGGGCAATCTACATGCAATTATTTCATCTTATTTCATAGTTTTGATTGCATGGCGTTATTACCCATATAGATGGGTAATAACGCCAAATAGCAATGGTCAAGAAATCACGCCATTACATTTTATGAATACATATTTGTTAAATTATTTTTTTTATATAGATAGTCAATGAGTTGCTGTATCGAATCCTATATTTGTTTGAAAAATGCAAACTAAAACTGAGCCGTGAAAATTGGTAAAACCTTAACGAGGCGTTATTACCCCAGGATACCTTATTACAAATTATTGTCCTAAAAACCTTTGAAGCATTTCCTCTCAAATTTTTGTGTGCTCCCTGGAGGCAAATTCATTGCAAGTATTGTCTTTACGTGTGGAGATTTCTATAGATTCTCTGATAATTGATGGAAAATATGATCTAGAAGGTTGGTTGATTTTTGACGTCCGATTATCTACGCTAGGGATATAGGACCGGGGGGGAGTGCCCTTCGTGGGGGTCTTTCTAAGGGAACCTAACCCGTATTTACGCAAGGTTCGAAGAAAACCACGAAAACTCCGAACGGTTAGGCCGACGGCCGCGATTGGGTTCGAACCCAGCACCTGCCGTCTACCAGTTGAGAGGTCTAATCCTCTCGGCCACTGGTGGGGCCATGATCTAGAAGGGTATACTATTCTGCTATTTTTAAAATATACTTGTAATAGTTGATTGATATATAACCTTGAGAGATCTGTAGTTTTCCTATTGTATTTGATGTCTGCTATATGTTCTTAATCCTAGTTCTGTGTTTTCTACTTGTTTCACCAATGTAATATTGTTTTATTCCATCTTGTTTTGTGAATGGTATTTCATATAGTCCAGATATTTGATGTGGTTCTACTGGATCTATTTTCCTACATATTGAGTTTTTTAATTTAGCCGACTGTTTTTCAACAATGGATATATTACATTTATTGAGATTATATTTTAAACTTTCGAAAAACCCACGGACGTATTATAAAGAGAATATATTCGAATTTTGTAGTTTGAAGTTACTATTCTTTTTATCATTAATGCTTTTAATTAACAGAAATTTAATCATTTACTTTTTTTCCAGTTTACCCCTCTATGCTCATGTTCACGTGATTTATGTGTTTTTGTTTTATTTTTAATTTGAAGCTACTTAAGCGGAAATTTTCCTTTTTATAATATATTGTTTTTGAAAAAGTTGCCGTCAGAGCAATGAAACATGTCAAATTAAAAAGATATTAATTGCCATATTATTTAATTTTAATAGATCGCCTATAGCATTTATAAATTATTTGATTGAGAGTGTATTATTATAATGCTTATAGTACAATATTGCATTGGTGAATTGTAAAATATATGCAGATGAAACAATGTAATAAGCAACGGAATTTTTTTAGCCAATTGTTCAGTAGTATTCAGTGTAAGTCAAAATATACATATACCTGAAATTTAACCATATAGTATATGGAAAGGAAAAATATTTGAGGGATAGGTTTGTTGACTAATAGAATTACAGGATATTAAAGAGAAAAGCCTTGTAAATGCAGCGAATTAAAAAGTGCGGAAAATGATACACGAAATGTTATACTTTTTTTCAAAATAAAATATAAATTATGCGACTCATTTTTATTCTATTGTAAAAAAAGTATTATTAATGAATATTGCATCATCATAAATATATTTTAAAATCATAATTGTTTTTAACGTTAAACTTACTAACTAACGTTAAACTTCTGTTGTATTTTTCTTGCTGAAAAAATGTCCTGGGGTAATGACTCCAAGTTAAGTTTCTACTAATTTTAATGCTTAGTTTCAGATTTCTTTATTCAAACTAACATATGATTTGTTACAATTGCTTTTTGACTATGCATACAAGATTGAATCATTTAGAAAATATGTATTTATAAAATGGAGTGGCGTGATATCTTGACCAATGCTATTTGACGTTATTATCCAGCTATGTGAGTAAAAAGCCATTAAAAAAAGAAAAAAAATCTATAAAATAAGACGAACGAATTGCTTGAAATTTGTCCAATTATAATGATTCATAGTCTATAGCTCTAGAAGTTCACCAACAGCATTTGTTTACCATTAATTGTGATATTAATATGTCGTAAAAATTATTTTATATTTATTATACTGGCGTGAAAAAAATAGCAGCATTTAAAACATACACATTTTTCTTCATCATTTTTAGTTTCAACAATGACAATTGTGCCCTCATGCATAAATTAAAAATATATAAAATTTTAAAAATGTAGTTATGGCTTTAAAAAGGGTTAACTAGGATAATTGCAACTGTAAATGGTAGTATCCGTATGCATTACGAGCAGTACATTTTAAACTACAAGCTATCTACGTGAACGCATCCAAAATCTTCCACAACATTTTAATAGTATATAAAATACACTATATATTTAAATAATAAGCAAAATATTTTCTAATTTATATACATTGCCTTCACATCGCATAACTTACTTAGCAAATTTTAGATCGCGCGTTGACTGTCTCATGCTTATCCATCGATCAGTTTTACAAATAAAACAAATTGTCCAAAAGCCGACCATACAAAAAAACAAAAACAAACAAACAAAAAAAAAACCCTAAGTCAACAAGCATAAGAAAAAATCCTTTATATTAGGGAGGTGTAGTCATAGGCGAATCCAATGATTCATGTCTGCCGGAAGTGAAGCATAAGCAAACAAGTTGGAAATTGCACGTGAACGTAGCAAATGAGGTGGGTTCGTACGATAACGAAGTTTTAAAAATATTCAGATCTTGATGATATAGTAGAGCGTACTCCGGATACAGTATAGTAGTCGAAATCTTTACGTTTCTGCAAATATGCAGGAAGTAATTTTTATTACACCTCAGCAACGTATATCTTTTTCAAAAAATGTGAAATAGTTGAATATAATTAAAACACGTCCCAAACAATGTTTAACCGTATAGCATTATATAGTGGAATACTTTTGTGTGGCCCTGTAATTTAATAATAAAAATTCTTTCCATCACAGATTGTACAGAATGCATATTTTAGTATATATTTCATAGATTCATGCCAATTCTTTTATGTTCGAATGAGTGTAACATCATTAAAATGCATTTGAAACTTTTTCCCCATTGACCGTAAAGTAACGGAATCCTTTTGATTGTCCCTTTAATTGATCTATGCATCCGATTTTCATAACATTTGAAATGACTAGACAAAATTAAGCAATAATTATATGTTTTAAATTTCAAACGATCAAAATGCATTTAAAACTTTTTTCCTATTGACCGTAATGTAACGGAATCCTTTTCAATGTCCCTGTAATTGATCTATCCATCCGAATTTCATAAAATTTGAAATGACTCGACAAAATTAAGCAATAATTATATGTTTTAAATTTAAAACGATTAAAATGCATTTAAAACTTTTTTTCCCTATTGATCGTAATGTAACGGAATCCTTTTGAATGTCCCTGTAATTGATCTATCCATCCGATTTTCATAAAATTTGAAATGACTCGACAAAATTATGTTATAATTATGTATTTTAAATTTCAAACGATTCGGTCGGGTAGTTTTTGCGTTGTTATATGCGGACAGACAGACGGACAGACAGACTGAGCGACAACAATAGGTGCTACGTATTTACATAATTACGAACGCACCTAAAAATGAATATCACTAGTGGCTGACTGGTAGGTGTATACACTATCTACCCAAAAGTATTTGTACACTTTCAGTTTTTGACATTTTGTCAAATATTTAAAAATATACTGGTCGGATTCTTCTGGAACTTCAGAAATATAAAGATTATGTTTCACTTTATATTTATTTACATTCATTTGTTAAGCGGGTAATTAGGGGGCCCGCAAAAAAACAAAGAATGATAGAAATATTTGGGATCGCCCTGTACATGAAAATGCACGAAACGACTTATCGCTTTAGAATACAAATATATGAATACAGTAGAGTATGTACACTAATTTTTGTGAGAATAGCATGTATATTTATGGCGATAGAGCGATTTTTTTGAAAAATTCAAAAAATTCTGGTATGTTTTTTGTTTATATCATGCTGGGTTTTTGACCAAATTTAACGCAAATTTCAGAAAAATTGGCAAAATGCAGTAGAAAAAATGTAGCGCAACTGGAATATAAATATATTAAATATTTTATGAAATATGAGTAGTTGTATAAAATAATTTTTATCTTCGCATGCGCGAACTAGAAACTATGGAGTGACTTATAAAAAAATCCAATCAAATATCGTGAAAATTCAAAAAGATATTATTTTAGTGAGATGTTTTTACTCTGCTCTCTAAAACGGCTGAATCTTAAGGGATTCTCCACAAATTGACATTTTTTAATAACTGACTTAAAAAAAAAACTAGTATTGAATTAATACAATATCTAATACAATATTGCTGCTAATAAGTACTTGACAATTGTGATAGAAAAGAAAAAGAGCTTTATTCACATTCAGGGCCAAAACTAAGAGAGGGTTGGGGGAAAAGGGCATGTGCCCCGGGCGCTAGGATGAAAGTATTCCAAATGTATCTTTCGTTTGGCGATTTTTTTCATGGCTATGTTTAGCATAATATTGTTAAAATTATTATATCTGGGCTATGCTAAAGCATAAAAAAATCTAATGATGATGACTTAAGGTCCCTGCCCCTACCCGCGAAGATGCTCACGAGCTAATGCTATTCCTATGGGGATGCATTTTTCTAACTCTTTTGCATTTGGACATTTTTAAATAATATGTTTTGCATTGGATAGCGGAAGTCCTTTTCAAGATCGCTCCGTGATTACTTTTTCAATTTTGGCGTAGATATTTTTATAATGTTTCTTTCACTTCCAAAAGCGGTTCTGAAAGTGAAACTAACTTTATAAAAAATATCTATGACTCAAATCGAAAAAGTAGTCAAGGAGCGATTTTGAGAGGGACTTCCGCTATCCAATGCAAAAAAAAAAAAAAAAAAAAAAAAAAAAAAAAATGAAAATTTCAAAATACGAAAGAATTATTAGAAAAATGCCTCCCCACAGGAATAGCATTAGCTCAGCAGTGTCTTCGCGGGCAGGGACAAGGGCCTTAAAGATCCTGTTGAAAGTAGATTTTTTTTGATTCGGTTTAAAGTATCAAATTGGAGTATTTTAATAAAGCAGAATACGTTATTTTATATTACATATTTTAAGTTTTAAAATAAGTCGGCTATTAATAAATTGGAGAAATTTTCTTTGTAAATATGCTTTGCGAAGGAGGGAGAAAGGGGTACCTTCAAAATCCACGTTTGCCTCGGGAAAAAAAGACTGGTTTTGGCCCTGTTCACACTTAATAATTTGTAGATCCTCCTCGAGAGGCAATTACAGCTGCGACTCTCCTGGGCATGCTCTCAACTAGTCCTTGTATTACATTTAATGGTATTTTATTCCACTCTGTTTGCACAAGGCAGGTAAGCTGTTTTACTGATTTTGGGCGTGTGTTACCCGCCTTAATTCGACGATCCAACTCGTCCCAGAGGTTCTCTATTGGGTTCAGATCTGGGTTCTGGGCAGGCCACTCGAGTCGATGCACTCCATTATCAGCATACCAATCCATGCTGGACCTCGCTACATGGCAGCTTGCGTTGTCATCCTGTAAATAACATGGGTCCAATCCATAGTATTGCCACAACGTAGGAAGTACACTGTTGTCCAGTATATTACAGTAGGCATCGGCATTGAGCTTACCATGAATTGGGACCAAGGGTTCTAGTCCGAACCAGGAAAACCAACCCCAGAACATAATTCCCCCTCCGCCAAATTTAACTGTGGGCACAATACATTCTGGTAGGAGGCGTTCTCCAGGCAGACGCCAGACCCAGACCCTATCATCAGAACGGTAGAGGGTGAACCTTGATTCATCACTCCAGAGAACCTGTTTCCATTGCTGTACAGTCCATTTCTGGCGTGTTTTGCACCAACTTAACCGAGCTGCGCGGTTGGACTTGGTAATTAAAGGCTTATGGGCGGCAGCACGGCCATAAAAATTAAGCAGATGAGCTTCCTTCCGGATGGTATTCATGTAAACAACACATCCTGAAGCTTGTTGAAATTCTTGGCGTATGTGTAACATTGGTTGGTTGTGGTTCTTCCGAATTTCTCTAGACAGAACCCATCGGTCTCTATCTCCCAGTTTCGTCGGTCTGCCTACTCTGGCCACATTCTGACAATCACCATTCAGCTTCCATTTTCTAATCACATAAGCCACAGTCGTTTTGGGGTAATTAAGCTCGCTAGATATGTCGATTAAAGATCGGCCATTCCGGTGGTACCCGATGATCACACCTTTCTCAAAATCAGACAGCTCTGTTCTTCTTGGCATCATGCATGCGATTGATGTCAGTGTTGTTTTCGACACCACATTTAACAGTGGAGAACTTGACGTATTTCAGGATCGCAGATATCGGCATTTGCATAAGAGCCATTATCAATTATGTATCAATGGGTAGATTTGACACAAATGCTTCGATTTTTTATAATTATTTTTATCCTGAAATAGGTTCGTTCTGGTAATTATCTAAGAAAAGAAGTAAATCACCAGTAAAAAACATAAATGGAGATTTGGCAATTTGCGTAAAATCTGACGTCATTCAACTGCTTTCAGAGACCAATTGAAAATCAGTTCACTCCTATCCACAATAACTTTCTGAATTTCCACGAAATTCGATCGGATTTTTTTATGTGTAGCTCCATACAGTTGAATATTAAATTATGTAAAATGATAAATTTTATCGTTCACGCATACGCTGATTAAAAAATATTTCATACAAATACTCATATTTTAGAAAACTTTTAATATATTTATATTTCAATAGCACCTTATTCTTTCTACTACATTTTGCGAATTTTTCTGAATGTGGCTTTATATTTGGTTGAAAATATTGCATGACATAGAACATTTTAGAAAATATTTAATATATTTATATTTCAATGAATTTTGGTGAACTCCCCCCCCCCTCCCTTTTCTTCTTTGCAAAGAAAATTTTTCTAATTTATTAATAGCCGACTTATTTTAAAACTTAAAATATGTAATATTGATTAAAATAGTCTGCTTTGTTTAAAAAAAAATGATACCTTAAAATCGTGAAACCGAATCAAAACGAAAAAAAAAATCTGCTTTATGCGGGATCTTTATGCCATCATCATTAGATTCTTCTATGCTTTGGTATAGGAGAAATGCTTTGAATGGGACGATTTTGACAATATCATGCTAAACATAGACATGGAAAAAATCGCCAAACAAAATGTACATTTGGGACACTTTCATCCTAGCGCCCGGGGCACATGCCCTTTTCCCCCAACCCTCTCTTAGTTTTGGCCCTGAATGTGAATAAAGCTCTTTTTCTTTTCTATCACAATTGTCAAGTACTTATTAGCAGCAATATTGTATTAGATATTGTATTAATTCAATACTAGTTTTTTTTTTTTAAGTCAGTTATTAAAAAATGTCAATTTGTGGAGAATCCCTTAAGATTCAGCCGTTTTTAGAGAGCAGAGTAAAAACAACTCACTAAAATAATGATATCTTTTTGAATTTTCACGATATTTGATTGGATTTTTTTTATAAGTCACTCCATAGAATTGACTATTAAATGATGTAAAAAAAAATGTTTTTCTAGTTCGCGCATGCGCAGATAAAAATTATTTTATACAACTACTCATATTTCATAAAATATTTAATATATTTATATTCCAATTGCGCTACGTTTTTTCTACTGCATTTTGCCAATTTTTCTGAAATTTGCGTTAAATTTGGTCAAAAATCCAGCATGATATAAACAAAAAATATACTAGAATTTTTTGAATTTTTCAGAAAAATCGCTCTATCGCCATAAATATACATGCTATTCTCACAAACATCAGTGTACATTATCTACTGTATTCATATATTTGTATTCTAAAGCGATAAGTCGTTTCGTGCATTTTCATGTACAGGGCGATCCCAAATATTTCTATTATTCTTTGTTTTTTTGCCGGCCCCCTAATTACCCGCTTAACATATGAATGTAAATAAATATAAAGTGAAACATAATCTTTATATTTCTGAAGTTCCAGAAGAATCCGACCAGTATATTTTTAAATATTTGACAAAATGTCAAAAACTGAAAGTGTACAAATACTTTTGGGTAGATAGTGTAATTGCTTTTGCCGTACCATCAAAAGTATGAAAACACGGAAAACTGTGTGCAGGAAAACATAATGCTAAGTCTACAAGTCAATTACTAGTGGAATTCATTTTTGATCTATGCACCACTTTGCTTCCGGCAGACATGGATCATTTGATTCCCCTATTACTACTCTTCTATAATATAAAAGATTTTTTTCTTTTGCTCGATGACTTATAGTTTTGTGCGGTCTGCGTTTGGACTAAAATTAACTTTAAGCAATTATTTGTGATTCAGATGACTCAGACTTACAGTGTAGAACCTTTAATGCGGTTTTTTTCGAATTTCTTTACAACCACACATAGCATTAGTACTTGGCATTATTCCACAAACCTAGCTTTATTATACCAGGACATCTTATATTTTTTGTACTTCTTAAAATAATTCTTAAGCAAAAATTTCTACTTCGTGGATTTCTTCTAGTGGGCAACTTTCTGGTATATATTACTTTACTGTGCCAAAACACTTCAAAGATTAATTTATTTTCCCCGCTTTTCGTTAGAATATTTGGCATTTAATAAAAATAAGTTTGCAGTTCCATCGCTTTTTCTTTTAAATGTAATTGATATTAGCATTCTAATAGACAAAAATGTTTTTCATATTATTTATTTAACATTCGTTATTACAAATGTCACGCTTCAATAAGATTTTTAAATTTTATGGTTATTTCTTCATGTCTAGTTTTGTTGTATCATTCCTAAACGATGAAAAAACACTTTCAGAGACCATGTATATATTTGTATAGATAAATATTTTATATTCTATTTGTATGTGTATAAAATTTACTATTCCAACAATATATATAAACATGTTATATATCATTTATATATGTATGATACATGTCACTATGGTGAAATAAATAAAGTCAGAATTTAAATTTTTACGTTTTATTGAGATGCTTTATTTATCATAATATTTTATTCATACCTACATATGTTTCACACATGTCTCTATTTTATCCACTGAAAAATAAAATATATTTTTCAACTGAATTCAGAAAGAATTTTTCGGCAAAGAAAAATGAATGAATATTATTGTTGCTCTGTTGGAATGTTTCATCTTATGTAGCGAAGGAATGAAAAATTCTTATAAAATAGAAGTTCGTTTTGTTCAGCTTAAACTTCTTTCACGAAAGGATTTCTTTATATCAGAATGCATCAAGAAATACATTTATTTTTTTATATCGATGCTTTAACATTCAATCTATTTGACGAATTCAATAGATAAGGCAGATATTTTTAGTTTTTATCAAAATCAAAACATTGTCTTTTCTTGCGGGATTCTCAAAGCTAAAAAAATGGTACATTTTTCTTTCTTACTTTTCAAAAAATTATAAGAATCTGATCAGAGAAGATAATTTAATTTATAATTGAACACTTTAATATATGTCTGTAAAATTTGATTACTCTGCGAACAGTGGAATATCACGTACCAGCGAAAAACATGTTATCACTATTAAAATAGTTAAATTCAAAAGCCATGGCAGATGTTTTTAGCTTTTATCATTGTGAAACTGTTTTATCTTTTCTACCGTGATTGTCAATATTTAAAAAATACATTTTCCTTCATTATTCTTTGAAAGTTTGGAAGAATCAGATCGGAGGATAAAATTTAATATTTAACTAAACACTTTTTAAAATACGTCTATAAAAATTGATTGGTACATTAATAGTGGAATATCACGTGCTAACGAAAACATGGTACCACTATTAATATAGTAAAACTTTATAAGTTACTTTAAAATCAAAGCAATTAACAGAACACGTTTTGGAAAATATAAGACTGTCATCAGCTACTGAAAACACGCAATTGCTACCACTGTTTCTGATGAACATTTTTTATAAAATACCTATGATAATCTCTTATAATGAAACAAACTAAGCTTTGCCGTTTTCTAAGCATTTGATTTTAAATTTTACGGACATATTTATATCATAAATAATTTTGAAATGTTAACGATTGTTAAATGAAATGTACGTCAACCAAAATAAAGGTGCTTTATCACTTTTACTGCATTTTCTATTTTACTATAAGACATTTTTCTGTACTTACGAATTAACGACACCGCAGCAGAAGTGACGCATGAAGAACGCAATGAAGAGCGATCTTGTTTTTCGCACGCGCACGAAGTTATCTTTTAGATTTCTTGATAACTTGTTTTTTTTTATGATTTTTGACGCCATTTTTTTAGTGTTACGAAAATGCGTATTTGGGATTTGCCAGAAACAGAACATAATGTAATTTTATTTTTTAAAGAGCGAAATATTTCACAAAAAATACCAATTCCTATGACATGAAGCTCTATTATAGTATTTTAAGACAATGTGAGAATGTACTTTAACCTCTTCAGACCTGAGTTACACAAATGTGTACCTCCATTCTTTTCCTCATAAAATCTAAACTGTTTGAATTTTTTGCATTTTTACTTTACTTCTATACAGCTGAATGTTTTTTGCTTTAAAACAAAACCAATAAATGTCAGTACTGATGAATATTATCTCATAAAATAAATATAATTTTCATCCTAGTTACGAAAATACCTTCAAGTCATTGTGGCCAAGAAAGTAAGAAATATTCGTGATTATTTAACTTAAATGCTTTACAATGAAAAATTTTGAGGATTTGGTGATCATTTACTTTCTTAAAGCCATTAATTTTGTTATTACATAAATTTATATTACTGACAGTTAAATTAATGTTTTAAGGGGATTAGTATTTTTATATCCATATTAGTAAACCTAAAATTACCAGTCCCCTAAAGTACTGATTTCATAAAAATGACTCTTTCTGCCATCTATAGTCTCATTTCGATTATGCAAAAGCAATAAATAAATATTTGCAGAGTTATTTTATGCTCAGGTCTGAAGAGGATAAGACAGTGTGTTCAGCAAGTGGGACTTAGAAAAGACAACTGAATTGAGGAAAGCAGAATTCCATTTTCTTCAGTGTAAGATTCATGTACTGCTGGTGCAAGGAGTTGACGCCGATTACATTTTGTGAAAAAGAACTTGATTTATCGGATAAAGCTGTTAAAGATTGGAATAATTACATGCGTGAATAAAGGTGTCTTAGATATGGAGAATAAAACAAAACATGAAAGTAGGTGTCCATATTGCATTGCGGGAATTAATGAAAGTTTGTTTAGTAAACATAAAAATAAATGTTGTCGAATATTTCCCGAACAGTAGGTGTTTGTTGTAATTTGTAGAGAAGCAAAATATTAACTTGTTGTCACTGTTTCTAAGAGAACTCGCTCTAACCTTCTTCGTAAAATAAAAATATCGCAAATGGTAGCAGAATTGATTCTGAATGTAAATTCTTACATGCTAAAGTTCATCATGAATACAATTTTAATGAACCTGATACAAGAATTCATACACAAACAGTTGAGAGAATGCGAGGCAGTGCTAAATGGAGGAACAAGAGACATAGGGACATCATTTGGAATCTTTTTTATCTGAGTTCATATGGCGATAGCATTAGGTGAAAGAAATATGAGATTGTTTAGAATCTATGTTAAACTGCATATTGCCCCATTTTCTACCGAAATCTGATTGGCTACTTTGTTTTTATATAAAGTGTTTTGATTTTAAATAAAGTGTGATTTGTCCAAAAAATTTTAGGTGCAGATTGGCGGTATTTTAAAACCGACAAATCTCTAGCTCCGGTGGCGTTAATACCAAAGTACCTATTTTCATTTTATTTGATTTCAAAATTTTTATTATGATTATGCGATTGGTTAAACAAGGATTGCTCTGCTTAAATAATAGTGATTACTCATTCACACGTACACAGATTCTACTTCGTTAAACTGTATTGCTCTATGTAAATGATTACGTTTAAATACGTTATCGGAAATAGTAAAACTAAAGAGAATTTTCTGAGAAATCTCTTTATTCTAAAAAAAAAGTAACTAACACTGTCACGAACGCCGAACTCTTATTTTTGTGGCCAGGTATTTTTCTTCGTTCCTATTAAGAAAACAACTGCAAACAAAAATATGAAAATAAGTAGTATCAGATAGAAATATTTGATAAGCGTACCAATGCAGACAGTCTTTTAATCAAGTAGTTATTTGAAGAGATATTCAATGCTAATGTAGGTCAAAACCTATGCATAGGAAGTTTTATATCATTTTATAAATTAGACATTTTTCGTGTACAGACACTAATTATTATCTATACATATAATAAAACAGTAGGACCCGGTGTGTCTGTACATTGAAGATAATTGACAAAAATGGAGTCAGGGCGATAAAAGAAAACCAATGAAACACAAAAAAAAAATTTTTGAATTTTTTGTCTGTCTGTCTGTCTGTCTGTCTGTCTGTCTGTTTTTTCGAGGTTATCTTCGTAACTACTGAATGGATTTTTATGCGGTTTTCACTAATGAAGAATGCACACTCCCGGGCAGTGTATAGGCTTTGTTTCATCAAAATCGGACAACAGACAAAAAAGTAACAAAAAGAAACAAAAGAAACTATTAGGTGCGCTGCTCCCGTTTTTTAGTACATAACGTTTTTTAGTACATATAAAATCCAATAGATGTCACTATGCGATTTTAAAACGCGCTATCGTTATGTTTTCGCCAGTCTACTTAAGTATGAGAAAGTTTCAAGCTGGCTGTCGTTCCATGTGGTTTTGTCGGTAGAACGTCAGTGCGCCATACTGATGGCCCGGGTTCGATTCCCAGCATGGAATTTTTTTTCACTATGTTGGCATTAACGCCTATAAGCAATTAAAAGAATTTGAAATATTGTATTCAAGGCGAATTTTCTCTCTGGGAAAATTTCCTTGCATTAATATGTCAGTGTAATTTTTTTTTCGATTTAATTTTTTTTTTCGAAACTTTGTTTTTCTTAAAAAATTACAGTAAATATTTGATATTTCCCAACGTTTTTTGAATGATCGACTTGCTTTTTTTTTTTTAATGTATGTCTGAACCTTATCTAACTATTTCTTCAACATTTCTTTAGATAAACCGACCAGCGTAGCGGGCGAAGGCCGCTAGTTTTTTTATATTTGAATAATTTTTTACCGTTTTATTTCCATTTTAAATTCAAATTTTCAGCATTTTGAAAGAGATATTTCTCATATTTTAGGAAAGATTATTTTAAGCTGTTGCTAATTTGTATAAACAGCGCAAAAAATAATATTTATTTCAAATTAAAGTTTACGTAAAGTTAAAGTTCAAAGTTAATAAAAGTTATAATAACAAGTGACTGTTATAAAAAAAATCACAGATTTGAAAAAAAAAATTACGTATTAAAAGCAAGAAAATATTGAAATTAAATAAAAAGTGTATTTGCACGTGAGTTTTAAAAGAGAACATACAGTATAGAACTAGAATAAAAAAGAATAAAGTCATCTTTATTTCAGTTCATCACTAAGAATAACTCTGTGGGAAATCTGATATACGTGCATAAACACACATACATACTGGGTGTACGAAAAACGACTAATCGATTTTAAAATTCAATAACTTGCAAACGGTGACAGCTATTATAAATTTTTTGCAGGAGGGTTATGTATAATGTCAAGAATTTCCTTACCGTGATTCTTGATTTTAGTTCAGATTCCAAAGTATAGATGGCGTTGGCGGCGTTTAGCACTCAGTCCACGCCGAAACTGACGTCACTCAGTATTGATGCAAAGGAAGGCGATTAAGGCTATGGAGTGCGCCTCATTTGCCAGTACAATCTTGCTCTCTGGTCCCGATTCTGAACTCATTCGATAGGATTTCAATGGAATGCGTTGTTGCCATGGAAATAGCAGATTCTTCGATATGGAATACAGCGTTCAGAAGCAGGCATAGATTTCGCAAGCAGTATTCGAATTTGCAGGAGATTTTACATTTATGATGTTTTATTTTACCTGATTAAATTATTTTCTATGGCATCATTTAAAAAATATTTTATGCACCGCATTTTAAAAGTAGGCGAAGAATTTTTTTTGTTAAAAATTTTATAACTTTTATAAGTATATTTTAGATCTTTTAACTAAATTTTAAGAAAATATAATAGGAAAGTTAAAAATTTTATTCTAAAGTAAAATTTTGGAAATTTTAACTAAATTTCCAAACTGGTTGATAAAATTTCCATAAATACTCATAAATGTAAAATAGCTTTCAAACTCGAATTAAGCTTGTTATATTCATGTCGACTTCCAACACTGTATTTTTCTATGGAAGAATTTGTTATTTCCATGGCAACAACACATTCCTTTGAAATCATATCAATAGAGTTCAGAATCGGGCCTAAGAGCAAGATTGTAGCAAGGTATCTTCACCTACACTGTTAAAAATTCGAAACATTTGCTGCATCGTCACTCCACTGTTATTATAGAATATCTCTATTTTGAGCAATGTGAATGATAAATGATCCGTAATACAGTGAAGTAATCATTTTCTATAAAAGGAAAAATGTGACGCAAAGATTTCAAATGTTTAACAGTGTGCACTGTAAAAAAATGACCTTTTTATTGCATCGTCACTCCACCGCTTTTATAGAAAACAATTACTTCAGCTTATCATGGAGCATTCTCATGGGTCAAAAAAGAGATATTCTATAAAAGTGGGGGGGGGAGGGGTGACGATGCAGCAAAAGAGTCAATTTTTTTACAGTGTAGTTTTGAAATAAGATGCATAAAATAATCTTTAAATCATGCCACAAAAAGTAATTTAATCCGGGAAAATAAAACATCATAAATGTTAAATCTCCTGCAAACTCGAATATTGCTTGCGAAATTTATGCCCACTTCTGAACGCTGTATTGCACTATCGAAAAATCTGTTATTTCCTTGGCAACAACGCATTCTATTGAAATCATATCAAATGAGTTCAGAATCGGGGCCAGATAGCAAGATTGTACTGGTGAATGAGACGCACTGCATAGCTTTAATCGTCTTCATTTGCACCAATTCTGAGTGACGTAAGTTTCGGTGTCGACTGAGCGCCATTCGCCGTCAGCGCCATATATTGTTCTAAATTCGAACTAAAGTCAAGAATCACAATAAAAAACAACTCCTGACATCATACATAACTCTCCTGCAAAAAATATTTTAATAGCTGTCTCCGTTTGAAAGTTATTGAATTTAAAGGTACATCAGTCATTTTTAAGACACCCTGTATATAGAATAGGTTTAAAAAGGACGAAAACAAGTTCAATGAACCTCAAAATGTTAATATATTTCAATAATTCTATATTAGAGATGTTATCATGTTTCAAGACGTTTTCTTCAAATTCATATGACGTTATATTTTCATCTGTCCATTATATTTCCAATATGATGCAAGATTTTTCGTTCTTTTTAATTCGTCAAACTACTTATTTCATTTTTCTTTTACACGTAAAAATCTCGTAATAGAAAAGCTATAAAAAATATTCAGTACTTAGTAAGATGTAAAAGTATTTACACTGGCGGGAAAAAAAAATCCCAACATCAAGAAAAACTTATTGTAGAGTAATGAAATTTGGACAGTGCATTTGTCTAGTTAACATGCTTAATTGATTAGATTTTCGAGATCATAGGTTAATTTAAGGTCAATAAAATGCATTTCAAATGTGAAATGCTGTTACATTAAAAGTCGCTATAACCTCCAGAATTTTGAATGCAAGCCTGCATACGTGCATGCATTGTGTCATACAGGCGTCGAATGCCACTTTGTCGTATGGGGTTCCATGCTTGTTGTACATGCTGTGCCAATACTGTGATGGTCAGTGCTGGCTGGGAAGGATACCGGTGATCTCATACAATGATAGCCCACACGTGTTCAACGGGAGACAGATTTGGTGATCTCGCTGGCAGATCTGGCAGTACTACAGGTTGAATTACCGGACTGACTTACACATTTGCAGTCAGTGTGTTTGAGACAACCACGAGAGTGCTTCTGCTGTCATAGGAAATTATTCCCAAGATCATGACCCCAGATTGCAGGTCCAGTGTGTTCGGCCGCAGACAGTTTTGTTGCAGACGTTCCCCTCGCCTCCTTCTGACCAGCACAAGACCATCATTGGCATCAAGGCAGAATCCCCCTTTCATCAGAAAACACAAAAAATCTCCACTCCATCATCCAGTGAGCTTTGGCTTGACACCATTGACGTCGCAAACGGCAATGACCTGGAGTCAGTGGAATGCACGCAACAGGGCGACTTGCTCGGAGCTGTCCTTGAACTAACCGATTTCTAACAGCTCGTTGTGTCACTGTGTTACCAACTGCAGCTCGAATTTCTGTCGCATACGCAGTACGATGCGCCCCAGACGTATGTCGAATACGACGGCCTTCCCTCTCAGTAGTGCCACGTGGTCACCCGGAACGTGGACTTCTTGAGGCAGTACCATCCCTTGACCACTGCTCCCAACAAACATGCACAGTGGATACATTCCGTCCAAGTGTTTCTGCAAAATCGCGGAAAGAAAATCCACTTTCTCGTAGCCCTACTTTACGACCTCTTTCCTATTAGGAGAGCTGATGATAATGGCTTCTTCGTCTTCTAAAGGCATTCATGATGAGCCTCAACTCAATTCGTCAAATTTTGAAGATAAATACTGCTCACGAACTTTACAGCACTCGTTTAAAGCAAACCTGACTTTAAAGTTGTGAGTGGCGCTACTTGCGCCACACTTATGCGCGAAGCCTGAAATTTGAATCAATGTCATCTTTTAAATGTGTAAACAAGCCTACAAAATTTCATTTGGCTAACATAAGTCTTTCTTGGTGTTGGGATTTTTTTTACCGTTAGTGTATTTCACATTCATTTTTCATATGAAAATTTTGCAAAAAAAGATTGTTATGGTAAGAATTTTATTGTTTTTGTTATATTTTGGCAACAGTTATAACGAAAAATCTAAAAATTTGATGGAACAATTCTCTCGAATTAGTGGTTTTTGCTATTTATAAACTAACTTATTTCAATTCCGGATTGCTTTAGTTGCCTCAACCATTTTTTAATACACATGCACGTAACTTTTGATCTCTGGCTTTTAAATCGTGGATTTTTATAGATTAACACATTGTCAAATTTTCATTTTTACAAATTATATTACAAACGAAAATGCGTTACTTTTGATGTATCTCCAACATTAAAATCCGAAAACGGTGATTTTATACCTCTTAAAATTTATCTTAATTGTGAAGATAAATTTAAAAAAGAAAAAGTATTAGAAAACAGAATAAAAAAACAAAAAAGGGATAAAAATTAAAGAAAAGGGAATAATAAAACATACCGAATAAAAAAGGTGAAAAATTATAGGAAAAAATATCTAAAACTATGAATTTAACTTGATTTGCCCAAAGTTTCACAAAATGCAATGTATTTTACTACTAATAATAAAAATAGTGTTAACATAAGGTAGAAAATACAAATCGGAAAATTTAGTTTTAGTTGAATAAAACTATAGATTGCAGAGAATTGTTTACAATCTTCTTTATTTTTATTTTAAAATTTTTATATAGAAAAAAATAATGGGAAAAAATTTCTCTTCAACGTAAGTCAAAAATCCTACCAATATTATATTTATAATCATACCAATATTTTGTCTGGTACAGCTGTTTATTAATGTAAATGTGAAAGATTACTTAAACAACATATAATCTCAAAACATGAATCAGGACAATTATTATGATTCGCAGGCGTCATGGAATTTCAAGACCAGGCAATTTTTCGTTGCCACTATTTCTTTATATAAAATTTCTCTTTAAGTAAAGTTTAATGTCGCGTATATATTTTTTAAATACTGTTATTTCACCTGGAAAACCTGTAAAAATCTGCAGTACCCGTACAAACCCTGGTTTATTGTAAAGTTAAAGTACAATTGACATTTAAAATAAAAGCTGTTTTTGTATCAGCAAACCTTTGCCGAGTTTCCTTTGTAAATTTAAGCATAAATATCCGAATAAATTACTCAAAGGTTTAATTTGTGGAATCCCGTGTAAACAGCTTGAATGAATATACATCAGCGAAACAAGTCACACTGCAAAAAAAAATTCAAGAGGTTACTAAAAATCTTTTAGTAAATTTGTATTCCAAAGAATTTTTTAGTAACCATTACAAACTTTTTTTGCAAGTGAAACAAATATTTCTTTTGTAAACTGAACAAAAGAATTTTTTGTATAACTAACTTAAAACTTTTTAGTATGAGCCACCAAGCAAATTTTAATAATAGCTCCAAAATTATTTTTAGTAACCATTACGTGTGCCCGAAGGGCAGTAGCTTCCTTCGAGCTGCATCCGGTGGGTAAAAAGAGAGACTTCTGAAACGGAAGATTTCCTGTAAAGGCGCAATAGATGGCAGCACCAAACATTGCTACATGTTCTATTTTGACATGTTTCTAAACAGGAGGGAAAGTTCGGAGATCATTGCTCTTAAAAACTGCTACGACAGGATTTTCATAATCCCTTTATTTAACAAGTACTTACATTGCATACATTCGGTGCATATTTGGTGGCGTCCAGCATCGAACCCAGGTACATTCAGCCTGGAGTTCGGTACTATGACCACTAGGCTATCACGGTCACACCAAGTGAGTTATAGTAATAGCTATTAAAAATGTAAAACTATTAACTCTATTCGTTGATAGCTTTTTTCTAGTAATTCTTACAGATTCCTTGTAACCGAGTAAGATTACTAAAAAATTTTTAGTAATTACAAGGATCACTAAATTTTTTTTAGTAGATCGACCCTTTTTTTTACAGTGCACACATTGAAAATCATCTTTAAGAAGCATAGACACTAGGACTATGGGACACAGGACTATTAAAACAAAGATCATAGATCAAAAATAATTGCGCATACAATTTATTATACAATTTTTAGAATTATTAGACTAAATTGCACAGTGTAAAAAGACTATAAAGTTACTAAAAGTTTTCCAAGAAACTGGGATTACTAGAGATTTTTATGTAACGGCAACAGCAAAAATTCATGTAAGAGATACAGATTTAAACTGAAAATCAAAAAATCCGTAAGATAACCAAGAGATCTTTACGAGACTGAGATTCCTAGGATTTTTTATGTAACTGAAACCCATATTACAGATAATGATTTTGTAAAATAAGAATAATTTTAGTAGATTCGTTTTTGAAGCTACAGATTTCTGTAGATTTTAAAAAATGGTTTTGTAGACTTACATCTTTTATTGTATAATGTACGGATAAAATGTCAGTAAGCATACAGATTTCTTCAACTACACTTCTGTAAAATTAGAGCTTTTTTTTACACTGCAGTAGTTACAAAAGTCGAATTTTTATTGAGTCATAGCATACGAACTAGCCTAATAAACGAATTAATAAATCAGGCAAGTTCCCATTTGTATTGTTGTTCGTAGTAACTAAATTTTTGAATTAACTGTTTGAATTAATTTTTATTATATATATTTACACTAATATATATTATTGTATGTTGTTATTTAAAATGTCTCAAACTTACAGTTATTCTTAAAATTTCCTGGAAATTCAACTTTGATTTAGTGTATTGAGAATATCTAGGCTATAAAATTTAATTGCGGTTATTTGTAATACGTGACATAAGTGTAAAAAAATATTAATTAGTCTCAAGATGACACAGCAAGGAAAATACACACGAAATTAATCTTTTAAAATATTCCGTTTACAAAAGTCATAATTAATGATTTCAAAGAATTTGTCCTCTTAAAGAAAGTATGTGTTCTTTGATATTCTCAAAGGATATGCTAAGTGGGAAAGTTAGATAGAAACCAGATAAAAATTTCGAACTATCGTACACTGTAAAAAAAAAAAAAATCTGTAAAGATACTACACTTTATCAAGGAAACTGGGGTCCCAAGAACTTTTCCTGTAACGGTAACAACAAAAACTCAAGTTTTAGAATCGGTTACATGGAATTTTCCTGTTATCATTACATGAAAAGTTCTTGGAATCCCAGTTTCCTAGAAAATGTTTAGTACCTTTACAGATGTTTTTACAGTGTAATGAAACGTGCAATTTGCTATGTCTCTAAAACAAGCAAAATTAATTTGTGTACACATATATACTTAGAATTTTTTTTAAATAAATGTATATTTTTTTAATCAAAAATGCACCAGAAATTTCACACACACAAGTTTATGTACTTTTCTAAAGAGCCATTATTTTATACACATGAAAAGAAAAGAAATGTCGAATGAAAGATTGTTTTTATGAATTGAAATACTTGTACTCGTATACAGGGTGTATCTAAACTACTGGGCAGAACTTTAAGGGGTGATAGTACACATAAAGACAAATAATATTAAATAGGAAACTAGGGGTCCCAAACGTCTTCCGAATAAGATAGGCGCCATGAAAGTGTTGGGTCCAAAATTTGAAATGATTATAAAAAACGGAAAAATTGGTCGATTCGTTTGCGGTTTTCAAAAATACTATTCTTTATGTCAGTATTGTCTTGAAAATAAATTATAAAGATAAATTGCAATAAATGCCGATAGAGGGCGCTTTAGACTTTGGAGTAACGAACACCTATTTTTTAACGTTATTTTTTGCATCTCATTAATTTAAATTTTGAGCTCAAAATATGTGGTTAAGTAGCCTAAACTCAACTGTGTTCAATGGGAGTGGGTAGGTTCAAATTTCAAATGATTATAAAAAACGGAATAATTGGTCAATTGATTTGCGATTTTCACTAAAACTATTCTTTATGTCAGTATTGTCTTAAAAATAAATTATAAACATAATTTTCAAAAAATGTCGATAGAGGGCGCTTTAGACTTTGGAGTAAAGTACAACTATTTTTTACCGTTATTTTTTGCATCTCATTAAATTTTTTTGAAGCTTAGACATAAACTTAAATTTTGTGCTGAAAATCTGAATCGTTGAGAGTGGTTAAGTAGCGCTAACTGAGCTGTGTTCAATGGGGATGGGAAGGTTCAAATGTCAATTGATTATACAAAACAAAAAATTGGTCCGATTCGTTTGCGGTTTTTTGTTAAACCATTCTTAATATCAGTATTTCCTTGAAAATAAATTAAAAAAAATCTGTTAGAGGGCGCCTTAAATTTTAGAGTAACCAACAACATTTTTAACTGTTATTTTTTGTATTTAATTAAATGCTTGCAAAAGCTTAGACTTAAAATTTTGAGCTCAAATTCTGAATCATTGGGAGAAGTTAAGAAGCGAAACTGAACTGTATTCAGGAATTGAAATGTTACCTTGCCCACCCTACGAACACAGTTCAATTTTCGCTACTTAATTACTCACAACGATTCAGATTTTGAGTTCAAAATTTAATTGCTTTTAAAATATTTATTTAGATTAAAAAATAACGATTATCAATAGTTTTTGGTTGCTCTAAAGTTTAAGGCGCCCTCTAATGGAATTTTTTGAAATTTATCTTTAAAATTTATTTTCAAGGAAATACTGACATAAGGAATGGCTTTAGAGAAAACCGCAAAAGAATCGACCAATTTTTCCGTTTTTTATAATCATTTAAAATTTGAACCTCCCCACCCTCATTGAACACAGTTCAGTTTGTGCTACTTAACCAGTCTCAACGATTCAGATTGTCAGCTAAAAATTTAAGTTTCTGTCTAAGCTTCCAAAAGATTTAATGAGATGCAAAAATAGCGGTAAAAAATAGTTGTACGTTACTCCAAAGGGTAAAGCGTCCTCTATCGGCATTTTTTAAATGTATCTGTATAGTTTATTTTCAAGACAATACTGACATAAAGAATTATTTGAGTGAAAACCGCAAATCAATTGATCAATTTTTCTGCTTTTTATAATCATTTGAAATTTGAACCTACAAACTCCCATTGAACACAGTTCAGTTTGGGGTACTTAACCACAAATTTTGATCTCAAAATTTAAGTTTATGTCTAAACTTCAAAAAAATTTAATGAGATGCAAAAAATAACGGTAAAAAATAGTTGTTCGTTGCTCCAAAGTCTAAAGCGCCCTCTATCGGCATTTTTTTGAAATTTATCTGTATAATTTATTTTCAAGACAATACTGACATAAAGAATAGTTTTTTTGAAAACCGCAAACAAATCGACCAATTTTTCCGTTTTTATAATCATTTTAAATTCTGGACCCTACACTTTCATGGCGCCTATCTTATTCGGAAGACGTTTGGGACCCCTAGTTTCCTATTTAATATTATTTGTCTTTATGTGTACTATCACCCCTTAAAGTTCTGCCCAGTAGTTTAGATACACCCTGTATACGAGTACAAGTATTTCAATTCATAAAAACAATCTTTCATTTGACATTTCTTTTCTTTTCATTTGTATAAAATAACGGCTCTTTAGAAAAGTACATAAACTAGTGTGTGTGAAAGTAGTTTAGATACACCCTGTATAAATATATATATGAGGGTGCTCGTTATGTAAATAAAAATAAATGTTTCAGAATAATGTGTTTAAAAAAATATATATATAAAATACATGCATAATAAATGCTAATTTATTTCATGAAAACTGACATCCTTATATCCTTATCTATATTTCTATAATAATAAAGAGAGAAGGATGTTTGTCTGTCAGCGCTGTTCTGAAGAGACTGCTTCACGTAGAGTTACAAAATTTGGAGAGAAGGTACATTTTTACATGTAGTTTTGCACCTCGAAGCCCGATTTTCGATTTTTTGTTTAGATTTTTTTAATAATTTTTTTAGGCGATTTTTAGCGTTATTTTTGCGGTTTTATCCCATTAGTGAAAGGAATACAGTTTCATTCTTTTAACCCAAAATAGCAATTTTTTTTTCTCTTTTCAACAAAGTTTATTCGGAATTTGTACAGCGATTTTTGAATTTTTAACGAATTTTTAATGCGATTTTTAGTGTTTTATCTCATTTTGCAGCTATTTTTTGAGATTGATAAAAAGAAAATCGTTTTAAACTTTTAGCCTAATGCCCTAAATTTTGTGTTTGTTACGATTTTTAATGCGATTTTCAATGCGATTTTTAAAGATTTTTGCGTTTAGCATCTATTTTTTTCATAGTTGTTCTATCAAAAACTTGAGCTGTTGAGAATGCAATAAGTAGTATTTTTTGTGAAATCTACCTAAAATGTCAAAAATTTAGGTACCACTATTTTCGAATAGCAATTTCAAAAACTATCTTAAATTCTTGCTTAAGACCGCTACCCCCTCGAGTTATATATCACCTGATAGATTATTTAACAGAGTATGGTTTTGATAAAGTTTTTGAAGAATAGAGTGCTCTACCTGGTGGTGGAAAATAGAACTAATAGAACGCTATTTTTTTAAATCTATAATAATATAGAGACAAGTTTGTGTGTGTGTCAGCGCTGTTCTGAAGAGTCTGCTGTACGTAGAGTTACAAAATGTGGAGGGAAGGTACTTTTATAGATGTAGTTTTGCACTTCGAAGTCCGATTTTCAATTTTTTGATTAGATTTTTTTGATAATTTTTTTAGGCGATTTTTAGCGTTCTTTTTGCAGTTTTATCCCATTAGTGAAAGAAATACGGTTTCATTCTTTTAACCCAATATAGCATTTTTTTTTCTCTTTTCAGCAAAGTTTATTCGGAATTTGTACAGCGATTTTTGAATTTTTAACGAATTTTTAATGCGATTTTTAGTGTTTTTTCTCATTTTGCGTTTTTTTTTTTTTTTTTTTTTTTTTTTTTTTTTTTTTTTTTTTTTGCAGATTGATAAAAAAAACCGTTTCAAACTTTTAGCCCTAAATTTTGTGTTTGTTACGATTTTTAGATTTTAACGATTTTTAATGCGATTTTAAATGTGATTTTTAACGCTTTTTTAAGATTTTTGCGTTTAGCATCTATTTTTTTCATAGTTGTTCTATCAAAATCTTGAGCTGTTGAGAATGCAATAAATAGTATTTTTTTTGCGAAATGTACCTAAAATGTCAAAAATTTAGTTACCACTATTTTCGAATAGCAATTTCATAAAATACCTTAAATTCTTGCTTAAGACCGCTACCCCCTCGAGTAATATATATCCTGATAGGTTGTTTAAGAGAGTATCGTTTTGATAAAGTTTTTGAAGAATAAAGTGCGCTAGCTGGTGGTGAAAAATGGAACTAACAGAACGCGATTTTGTTAAAATTTGGAAATATAACAATGTGATTTATTTTAAATTTTAAAATTGTTTATAATACATGATAAAAAATGTAAACAAAGAATGGTGTGACAAATTTCAGAGTGCGTGAAAGGAGGGGCGCGAACAAAATTAGGAAATGTAATAAGGAGATCTGTTTTACACTTTAAGGTAGTTTATAACGCATGTTAAAATTTTTAAAGTACTGGCGATGCTCCGGAGAGACCGCTGCACGAAGTTATGTATGAAATTTTTAGATGTTTTCGAGTCCACGGCAATTTTTTCACAATTGGAAAAGAAATTTTTAAATAATTTGTAGCTTAATGTAGTAAATTTTGACATCAATGATTCAGATTTTTTTGTGTATTTTCATAAAATGTTTAGCAAGTTTTGTGTCGATATTTTTAACTAATGAAAGAGTTCAGATTTCAATGTTTTGTCCCATTATGGTAAATTATATCCGCAGCAATTTAATATAAATGTTTATCTTACTATGGCAAATTTTGTCCGAATTTTTAAATTTTATTGATTTTTAATCTATTTTATAGTGATTTTTCAAGTTCTGTGACAGTTGTTGACATCGGTAAAAGAATTTCGGTTTCTAACTTTTAGCATAAATAGTACAATTTGTTCTCCATGCTTTTATGAATTTTGCCAATTTCTAATGTGATATTCAATGTAATTTTTAGTTAGTTTGGGGGATTTTAGGTGTTCCGTGTTGACTTTTCCTTATTCATGAACGATTTTCGATTACAATATTTTCGACTGAATATTAAATTTTTACGACCATGACTTTTAAATATTCAGCGATTTTTAATGTAGTTTTCGATACAATTTTTAGCCATTTTTTAAAGTTCCTTGGCGATTTTCTGCAATTTAGAAACCAATTTTGATATCAAATATTTTGTTTAATGTATAGTTATGTTTCGAATGCAATGTTTTATCTCTTAATATGATTTTGGCGTTCCATGCCTACATTTTGTAATTTATGAATGATTTCGATCATAACACCCCCCCGCCCTGCTTCAATATTATTTTTTTAAGCATTGACTTCCAAATATTTAGCTATTTTTAATGCAATTTTCAATGTAATTTTTAGCTATTCTTCAAGTTTCGTGGCGATTTTTTTTACATCCGGAAATCGATTTCGATTTCAAACTTTTTGGTTAACATGGTTAATTTCTTGATTACAATATTTTATATTATAACAGTGAATTTTTACACTAGGGATTTTTTAATGTTTTACGACTTTCATTGCAATTCTCAATGCAATTTTTGGACTTTCTCAGTCTTCTTCTTCTTCTTTTACATTTTTTAAAGGAATTCGATTTTAAATTTCTAGACTAATAAGAGTTTGGTTTCAAACTTTTATCCTTTACGGTAATTGTTTTGCTCTCTTATTTTGATCTACTGCAATTTTTAATGCAGTATGCTTTTTTTTTTCTTCTTTAGTTTACGGCGATTTTTTTCTGATACGGAAAAGGAATTCGGTTTTTAATTTCTTCGCTAATATGATAAATTTTCTCCTGTGCGATTAAAGATTTTTATTGCGATTTTTTAGCAGTTTTTTTCGTATTTTAATGCTTTTTACATTACAAAATTAATTAGATTCAAAACATTTATCCAAGTAGAGTAAATTTTGAGTTCCGTGATTTTTGAAAATTTTGCCATTTTTAAAGCGATGTTTACGTTTCTTCGCGACCCGCTTCGATTTTTAGAGGTGCAATTTTTGGCCGAATTTATTAAATTATATCTCTTTTCTTCAAAGTTTATTCGAATTTTGAAACACAATTTTTGAATTTTGTTTTATATTTTTATGAGATTTTTAATGTTTTTTGCGATTTGTAAGATTTTTCCACATTAGTAAAAATAATCCAACTTCAATTTTCTAGCCCATCTCTTTTCAACGAAGTTTAGACGAAATTCGTGCAGCATTTTTTAAAATTTTCCAGGTTTTTATTATGATTTTTAAAGTTTTTTCGCAATTCTTGCTATTTTTTAATGAACCCGGGCAACGCCGGACAGAACAGCTAGTATATATTATAAATGTGAAAGTGTGTCCGAAAAATTGGAATGAACTTGGCTTCAAAACGGATGGATTAATGTCATTGAATCTTTGCATATAGATAGATTATAGGAGTGGAATGAACATAGGCTAATTTTTATTTATTTTATTCAAATATTTCCCTTAATAATTCAAAACTTAATTGTTTTTCACACAAAATCAATAGGCATTTTTCAGGTAAAATTTAACCCTTTTCCTTTTCTGTTGCCAAGGAAATAAAAAAATGGAATAATAATTTTTCAGCGGCAATGAATTTTTAATAAAAAACTTCCACGCGAAAAAATATAATAAAATAATTTAAAAGAAAATAATTATGACGTCATGTTTGAAATAAAAATAAAAGGTGTATTTTTTAAAATATATTTAACAAGGATATTTGTTTAGTTAATGGGAATTTTTGTGTAAAATATGATGACATAAATTAAAAGTAAAAAGAATGAAAAAGAATTATATTTTTAATAAAAGGGTTCACTTATGAAAATGTGACGTCATAGTTGAAATAAAACAGGTACTTTATAGCAGCCGTTAAAAATATAAGGGGTATGGATATCAGTAGCTAATGGAGCGAGATAAATAATGACGTCATATTTAAAATGAATCAGAAATATTTTTTACTTATACTAATTAATAAGTTACAAACAAATGAATATTTTTATTCAAAACTCATAATTATCAATGGAAGAATTTTTTTGTGGGGAAAAGGCGGAAAATAAAATCACTGATTAATATATTTTTGGCTCGATTTTTTAAAGCATAATAACTTTCGAACAAAGTTGAAAAGTTATTATGCTTTCGGTTTGTCTGTCTGTCTGGTCACTTTCCAACTTTCGTAAATATACTCCGATTTCCATGAAATTTTTGGACGTTCTTAAAGTTTACCTAGCACGAATACCTATTGAAAATAAAGTTTCTACCATGATTAGTTTATTTACAGGGATTGTCAAAAAATGTCCTTACATTACGGCATTATGGGGAAAATCGTTTTAATTAAATTTAACGATTTTACACCCTGTGAAACATATACAAATTTATATGCATTTACAAAGTGCACTAAAATATGCATTTTGTAAAGTATGTAGTGAAAAGGACACTTATTATTCATTTACAGGGTTACACAGAAGAATTCCATTGCATAAGAATAAAAGGAGGAAAAGTTTTCGACATATTTTAATTATGGTAAACGATTTCATGTATAATCAAATTGATATACGTTGCTGAGGCTTAATGTGAGTTATTTCATGCATAATACTAAGTGCATAGCATTTACAGGGACACACAAAAGATTTCAAATATTATATATTCTATTCGAAGTCTGTATATGATGGATGATGACTGTTGCATGGATGAAATGCATTTTGAATTATGATATGTGCTTTTAAGTTTCGCTAAATGTATGCATATTAAATGGAGAGTATAAATGATAATAGTATAAATAGTTAAATTTAGTTATACAGGGTTACACAAAAGATCTCGGAAAGGTTACTGAATATGAGCATAATTTACTTAAAGGTGGTTTTTAAATAAAATATGCATTTTTATTTTGAACTGCATTTAGTAAACTAAGAAATGTTTGTAGTATATATATAAAATGATATACAGGGTCCCGCAAAGAACTGGATACAAGGTTGTCTTCGGATGATAATTTCTGAAAATGTAATTTAGGTAGTAATACGAAATATTTTTGTTTGAACTAAATTTTAGCAAGATACTTTCGCGTATTAAAGGAACTTGGAAAACTACAGGGCTGAACAAAAGAATTCAAGAATGTTTCTATCTATTAGTATTAATCGCTGAAAGGAAAATTTTAACCAGCAAGCAAATCAGCAAATAGGGATTATCAGAAGTTTTTTACCATAAATTCGCGATAAAAAGTTAATTACACATGCTTTTCATCATCGAAATTTTATGCTTGATTGATCAATTATTTCTTCTTTAAATGTTATGTGATCGAAGTCACGGGTAACTGCTAGTCTATCTATATTATAAAGGCCAAACGCATACGTCATTTTGCGCATGGCAACACTTTCAAATTTTAAATGAATTTCAGTATTGCAATTTTTGCTACTAAAAGTTTTTTTTAACTTCTTAATGTCGCACATTTTCAATTTTTACACCATCGTGTAGGAAAAAAATGTACTTTTAAATGAAATTTGTTTGAAAGCTGTATCTTAATTTGTTTTTGAAATATTAACTTTTTTGTATATTTTTATACTTCTTTTCTAATCGTGGCAACAGGGGTACCCCATTTCTATTTCAAGCAAAGGAAAAAAAGGGAAAAAATTGAGTGCTGTATCTTTATGTTGCCATTTTCTCATTAAAAGGGAAAAAATAGACATTTAAGTATCTTCTGTTATAAAACCCGGTGAATTTTGACTTCATTTACAAAATTTGATTTATACGTAAAAGAATATCAACAGTTTAATATCTTATTCAGTTAATAGCATTCAGACTTCAAGTTTTGAATTAAAATTATCAAATTAAAATGCCAATTTTTTTTAAACGTGAATACAGATGTGAAATGTACATTTGTAAATTTTGATAAGGTGAAAATGATGCCGGGTTTAGGTTTCGTGGGAAAAAAATTCTATGATTGAGTCAAAGTTACATAAATTTTGCTTTTTATCATTTTGGAATACTAGCATAAGAACCTTAATTGATAACTTTATCATAATAACATATCTTTATTATTTTTTACTACTTACATATACGACTAAAGTTCAATTTTAACAATTTCTACTACGGCGTTTTCTAGAAATAGTATTTTGTTAATTTGGCTATAAATATTGTTTGTTTAAGAGTTTGTTTAAGGGAGACGTACCAATTTAAAATGCATTTCTTACTATAACTAATTTTGTAGGTTTATTATAAATCTATGAGACAGTTCCTTTTTAAACATTTACTTTCGTCGAAAATCGACGGGTTCTACCTTGTATATTATAAATGTGAAAGCGTGTCCGAAAAATTGGAATGAAGTTGGCTTTAAAGCGGATGGATTAATGTCTTTGAATTTTTGTATATAGATAGATTATTGGCTTGAAATGAACATAGGCTAATTTTTATTTCTTTTATTCAAATATAAATATTTTCAAATAAATAATATTCAAATATTATAATATTCATAAATATTATAATATATAAATAATATTCAAATAATATAAATATTATTCAAATATTTTTCTTAATAATCCAAAATTTCATTATTTTTCATACAGAATAAATTGAAAAATTTTCCATAATATTTAATCATCTTTCTTTTTTCGTTGCCAAAAAATAAAAACCGGATTAATTATTTCTCTTCTGTAATTAATTTTCAACTGAAAGATTTTCTCGTGATAAAACAAAATGAAATAAATAAATGGACCCTTATTCTGTTTTTCGGTTCGAGGTTAAAAACCGCAATTTTACCAATTGTGACGTCAGATGTATACTGTTTTTCTTCTCATATCATGCAGACGATTATATAAAATTTCTTTTACACTTAGAAGACTTCACAAGAATATAACTTCACATACTTTACAAGAATATAAATATTTTAGAAGTTTTCCAGATATTAATCCGTAATCAAAATGAACTTTTTTCTTTCTTTCGGTTCCAGGCTATAAAATTCAACTTTTTATCAATTGTGACGTCACAGGAACACGTTCCATTAAGAATTTTAAAAATATCAATATAACGTCATAAGTTTTCAAATTTTCATTTTTGATAACACAATGTAATTTTGAGTAAGTGCTAAAAAGAGACGACTGTGACGTCACATATTAAAAATAAAATAAATATGCTCTGATGTTGGAATGAAATGAGATTGAATTATGATATCAATAGTTATTATTTAAAGAAAATTAAGTTTATCGTCTGAGCGTGGTTAATATAAATATTTAATTTTAAAATGAAATTAGTTTTTTTAATGGATAAATATTAAATGACTAGAAAATGTTAATAATTTATACATATTGTAAATGACGTAATGATCAATGAAAAATACTTTTTATTATTCTTAGAAATTAAGAAAAGCCCAAGTAACAATAATGAAAAAATGTGTTTGTTAATTTTTAAAATTGTTCAATTCTGAAAATATAAATAAAAATCACTTTAAAAATGCACTGTCGGGCTTAAAATCTAAAGATAATGTAATTGTGAGAAAATACATTCCCTCAGTTAATATCTCGATTTCCCATAATGTGCTCGAAGTGTACTAGAAACAGGTTTGTAAATGGATATTAATTCCACATTTTTTTAGTCTTAAAAAGTAAAAATATGTTGTCACTTTTAAGAATATTTTTTTATAATAAATTTCTATAAACTTTTATGGTATTCAAGCATATATGTATAAATTATACAAAAATGCCACCTAAAACACAGTTTTATAGTAGATTTTTCCTAACACTGTTTTTTTTTTTCGTTTTACGGAAACTATCCCCTTTTTGACACTTTCTAACATGGTCTAAAAGTGTTTACGACTTCAACCTGTCTGTATACCGGATGCCGAGTGCCTGGGGTCTGCCGTCTATTTGTCCGTGTTTCAACTTGAGTAAATATAGTGGGATTCATACGAAAATAACATACGTTATTGAGATTTGCCATAGCATATGCGACATTGAAAATGAACCAGGTAGAAATTATAGCTGAATCACAGGAGTACTCAAAAGGAGACTTTACATTATGGTCTAAGGCGAAAAAATCATTTGTGGTGTATTTTGATAATGTTACATAATTTTAAATGTAATGAAATTTACATGCATTTTTAAGGTTCAGAAGAACATGGTTACTCTCAAATATGTTAAGTGTAGTACTTAAGTGTGCTTACAGAGAGCTCAAAAGTATTTCAATATATCATAGTCTGTGAAGAAAAACCATTTGCAGCGTGTTTTAATCATGCTATTTTATTAAAATTATTTTAATAATACTGAAATTGATATCAGTTTCTGAAGTGAACTAAAACAGGATTTCTGTAGAAAATGGGGTGAAAAGATTTAACATTCATTTACAAGATCACAGAAAAATGTTCGGTAATATAATAGTCTACCTTGAAAAAATATTCCCAGGGTATTTTAATTGCGTTGCACTATTTCAAACATGATAAAATTAATATACTGAGATAATCAATACAATGATAAATACTGAAATTTACTTCAATATGCTTGCAGTTAAGTATGATTTGCATTACATTTGTTGTTCATCTACAGAGACGCATAAAAGATTTTGGACCTGTGTCCAGATCTCAGATGTTGTATCCAAAGTATGGTCTATTAGAAAAGATTGCTGAAGAGCTTTTTCAATTATCGTATGTATTTTAAGGAAAACTAATGCATCCTGAAGTTCAGCTACATTTGGTATAATAAGAGATGTTTGTAGAATTTAAATAAATCATGTATCGGACTATACAATGAACTGGATATATGGTCACCTGTGCAATAGCGATTCCCGGAAATATGAATTTAATAATTTGAATAGAGATTTTGCTTGAATAATTTAAGCTAAATATGCGATCGTATAAATATTTGCACGTAATATACAGGACTGTAAAAAAGAATTCAAGTAAGATTCTGTCTATTATTAGAAATTGCTAAAGGTGAATTTTAATCTTCGTTATACTTTTTCTAACTAACAAGGAAAGTCTCCATACAGGCATACTCAGAAAAATCTGAAAAAATTACAGAATGTTCTTCTCATATAGTTATATATGTTTATAAAAAACATTTCGGCGGAACCTCCTTATAACGTCCGTAAAAAAATAATAAAAATTTCGTTTATTTGGCGATTTATCTCCGGTTGGCGAAAAAACGAAATTTTGAAAAATACGCTTTTACGCTTCGAATACTTTTTAAAGAAAAAACTTTCTATGTTCAATTTATTTAAATAAGTTTAGTTTAAGTAATTTTAGTTTTGCATTTTTACTTTACTTTAAGTGTAATTTTGTCATATACGTTTATATGTACTTATAACAAAATTAAATTAATATATTTTATCATTTAAAACACAATTTAAATTTATTAAAATTCTTCCAAATTGAAAAATACACTGTTAAAAATCTGCTGCATTTTGTTGCAACGCCCTCCCTTGCTTGTATAGAAAACGGTTACTTGGCCGTGAAATTTAGCTTTCTCATTGGTTGGAATAGAGATACTATATACAAGCGGTGGAGTGCGTTGCAACAAAATGCAGCAGATTTTTAACAGTGTATGACATGGTCAATTCACGGTGCTATGGGGCATTCTCATTGGTCAGAAGAAAGATATTCTATAAAAGTAGAGGAGTGACGTTGCAGTAAATGCTGCAGATTTTTAACAGTGAAGTCAATTAAAATCAATTTTCAGATTTGTTAAAATCGTCTGCTTTTGGCGAGGAAATGCACTGCTCGCCAAATCCCGCGTAGCTTTGAGCTTTTCACGCCAATTATTCCAAACTATTTTATTTTTTTACATATCTAATAATGAAATTCCGCCGCTAATTTTCACTGATCCTTTATTACCTACATGAATAGTTTAATTCGTATTTTTTTCAAAAAATTCTGAGTATGCCCCCAATGGAGACCTTCCTTATAAGCAAAATTTTAACATTGTATTTAGAATGTTTACAAACACATAGATCATATACACAGCTGCAGAAAAGAATGGGCTGGCAAAGTTATGTATTATGGAAATGTTGGTTATTTTTTTTTATTACCTAGGTTTAACACATGATTTTTCTTTCTTTGATATGGAACTCTGAAATGCACTATAACACGATGCACGTCTGTACAATTGGGGTGCGTTACAGTTGTTCTATAGTATAAGTGGTTGCAATTTCATTTTCGCGATTGTTCATATTATCTAACACATTTTCTTTTTATTTGACTGAGTTCTTTAAGTCCCCTATAAAAAAAACAAAAAAAACTATTGCAGAGCTTCCTATAAAATGTGTTATATACATTTTAAATTATTGTTAATGAAACGTTTTGTTTAATTAAAGCATTTATCTTTTTTTTATGCTACGTGAACAAAGTCACGGGTAACAGCTAGTTGTAAAATAAAGGTACTAGGTAATCTAAAATCGTCCAAGAGCCGACAGCAAAAAAAAACTTAAGATATCAAGCACAAGAAAAGAACATTTATTTCTAATGAGGGATTTTATCCAAATGTAGTAGTACGCCCCATATTGTGTATTCTATGTTGACACTAATCAATGAATATATGGATACAACCCCTCTTGTTTTTGCTTTATTTTGGGAATAACAGATTTTCAATTTATTCTATTGACGATTACTTTCAGAATTTTCAAGCTATGATTTTGCGACTTTCACAAAAGTTGCTCTATACATTTAGTTAACATAATACGCAAATAAAATTTGGATATCGTTGACGTATGCGCAGTGAAAAATTATTTTGTAAATTTACTCATTATTCATACAATTTTTTTTAAATTCTGATTACAGGGTATTATGTGCAATGTTGTTTGTCATATATTTAGAAAAGAATATTATTTTATATTAAGAACTCTGCAAATTATAAGCAAAAATCTTGGAAAAATTTGGGACTGTTTTAATAAAAACCGTAATTTCTCAACGAGTATACAGGCTATCGCCATAAAAATGAACACAGTTTATTACAATAAGCCGTTTAATCATAATCTACAGTTTGAGCGCTTTTGCTACATTAGTTTTGACAGGGTTATCCAAAAGATATTCATTCTTTTTTAATTTGTTAACGGTCACCTATAAACAGGGCCGTAGCTAGAAGTGAACAATACGGAGGGGGGCTCAAGAGATTGTACAGGGGGCTCATAGTTTTTTTCTCTACCTGACACAGAAAGATAAATTATTGCATATTCACATCGTAGGTACTATGTTTCACATTAAACTGCTGTAATAACCTCATTTAATGTTAAGAAAAGTATATGATGATGAAAATTTTGAGTACATAACTGGCGCAAAATTAAACATCATGTTAGCTTCAAATGTACAAATAGAATGAGGGAGTGTTGAAACACTTATTTAAAATACAATTTAGTAATTCTACAAAACTATGAAAGAGTCTCAAAACTAAACTAGATTTTCGAACAGAATTTTATTTGAATTTTCAGAACAGATATTCATTTAGTGACCTTGGAATCGTTTCCAGGAGGGGCTCAAAAAAATTTAGGGGGGGGGGGGCTGAACCGCCCATAACGCCCCCTTAGCTACGGCCCTGCCTATAAAGTTTCGGGAAAAAAATCCTCAGGGAAATATATGACCTGTAGTATTATGTTTATACACTGAGAGTTTCAGGATAATTCCTCATGTATTTTTCTAGATATTTAACAAAATGTCTAAAATCGCAAGTGGACGATGATCAATGGCCAGGTAGTGTAGCTTATATTTGTTATTTTGTTAAGAAAACTAGAAACTCTGAAATAAATTGATACTGATAGTTGAGTGTAGTTATAATGTTTGTTACAAAGCTATTTTAAAACGTGAGACCACGACATTTGCCCGTTCACTAACAAAAAATGTTTTTACCAGAAATACATTAGGATGTTTTCAAGCTTATTGGAAGCATTATTTACAACGAGTAAAAATTTCAAAATTTTTATTTTAATTTTTTTTTCTAGATGTTGATACTGAAATGGTTTGAAAATTGTTATATTCGTATTTTTGTTTTTATTAAATTGGTAAAACATATTTAAAATGATCATGCCCACCGATTTGATTACATATAGCGGTCAAATTCAACACTCCCATTGGGGGAGGGATATATTCAGTAAGTAATTATCTGTCTGATGTATTTAAAAAACCTCAATTTTAATACTAAACGTGCTTAATAAATGAGATTATACCAACTTTAGAGCTGTTACAGCTCAATTCTCTCACCCCCCCCCCTCCCCCGCATACACAGAATACGTGACCTATGAAAAATATATTATTAAGTATTTAAATATATCAAATTTCATTGCTTACCATCTAACCAAATATTGAAAATGCATGTTATATTAAATTGTCTCAATTAAAAGAGAATTTAGCAGCCTTTTTCACAGAAACTGTTTATTTTAAATTATGGCTGTATTGAACAGAAAATATCATACTTACATTCCTTTTGTTTTGCTGTTAAAGTATAAATATATAAAAAAATTGTTTTTTATCAACTAGTAATATGTTTACAATGCCCTTTAATAAGTTGTAGCAAAATAAAAAGTAATTTAATGATTACATTTAAATTTAATACAGCCATAATTTAAAATAAATAGCGTCACAAAGAGGATGCTAAACGTCCTTTTAATTGAAACAATTTTTTATAATGTGCATTTTAAACATATTACTTACTTTACACCAAAAATGGTGACAAAAAATTTGCAACATAAAATGTGATTTAATGATTACACTTAAATTTAATACAGCCATAATTTAAAAAAGTCCTTCCGGCAATGCCGGGAGGAAGAGGTAGCTTTCATATACTTCTGTATTTATTTATTTATTTTAAGGTAAGTTACATTGTTCAAAAATACTAAGCTCAAATTAGTGGAAATAATCTTATAAAATTAGTGATTTTATAAGATTGAAATTAGTTTTTGTCAAGACTGAATATTAATAGGAATTTTTAGAAATTAGTCATCTGTTATTGAACCTGGTTTTATTTTAAGCGATTTAGAGAGTCACCAAATTCCACGATATCATAAAGTGTATGCCATTTTAAAGCAACATTGTGGAACGTTCAGATCAGACCGTTTCAAAATGTCAGCCATAAGCAAAATTCAAAGTGCTATAACTCAGTCATTTTTTAAGATATAGACAAAATAAAAAGTGTTCTGGAATCGATGTTTTACGTTCTAACACGTAAAAGAAAAATATTTTTAAAATTTTAAATTTTTGCCTTTAATTTTAAATTTTAAATTTTTAAAAAAATTTAAAATGGCCACCATTTTGAAACAAAATGGTGGATGATGCTGGACAACGAACTCGGTTGAGACATTTATGTGTACTATGTACATCCCAAGTTTCATTGAAATCGGTTCATAAATACGCCTGTTATCACGTGACAAAAATCAGATCGTTTCAAAATGTCAGACATAAGAAAAATTCAAAGTGCTATAACTCAATCATTTTGTAAGATATGAACAAAATAAAAAGTGTTCTGGAATCGTTGTTTTAAGTTCTAACACGTAAAAGAAAAATATTTTTCAAATTTCGATTTTTTCGCATTTAATTTTAAATTTTTAAATTTTCAAAAATATTAAAATGGCCACCATTTTGAAACAAAATGGCGGATGATGCTGGCCAACGAACTCGGTCGAGACATTTGTATGTACTATGTACATACCAAGTTTCATTGAAATCGGTTCATAAATACGCGTGTTATCACGTGACAAAAATCAGATCTTTTCAAAATGTCAGCCATAAGAAAAATTCAAATTGCTATAACTCAATCATTTTTTAAGATATAGACAAAATAAAAAGTGTTCTGGAATCTTTGTTTTAAGTTCTAACACGTAAAAGGAAAATATTTTTCAACTTTTAATTTTTTTGCATTTAATTTTAAATTTTATTTTTTTTAAATTTGAAATGGCCGCCATTTTGAAACAAAATGGCGGATGATGCTGACCAACGAACTCGGTCTAGACATTTATAAGTACTATGTACATACAAAGTTTCATTCAAATCGGTTCATAAATACGTTAGTTATCGCATGACAAAAATCAGATATATATATATATATATATGGTTATATATATATATATATACATGTCAAGATTTGAACGGAGGGTGGTTTTGGGGTCTGGGGGTCATGATCGGTGAAAATATACCAAAATTTTCCGGAAGTGCTTTCCTCCGGACGGCTGCAATAGGTAGCTTTTTACTTTTTGTGATGAAAGCTACCTAATAGCGTCATAAAGAGGAGGCTAAACATCCTTTTAATTGAAACAGTTTTTTATAATGTGCATTTTAAACATATTACTTACTTTACACCAAAAATGGTGGCAACAAATTTGCAATCAAATATGTAATTCGTTTACACCAGTCGATTGTTGGTAGATATTTACACTAACTTATTGGTGAGGTGTTTTCTTACTCTACTTTTGGTGGCAACTTAGTTGCCATTATTTTTGGTGTAAAGTCACACAAATACTTTTTACAGTGACATGTAAGCTTGAAATTCTGTGAACGACAACAAAGTGGCGTTACGATTACAGTTATAAATAGAGAAATTCGAAAATTTTCAAGGCAACGTCATTTTTTTCTGTCGGAAAATGCTCAGCGAATGCGAAAATCGGGAACAGTGTTATATCGATGTGTACACTATTATGCACGTGCCAAAAAAGACTTTGAAAAAGGCCAAAAAAGAACGCCATCAGGAATTGGCTGCATCAATGGCAGACTGTGATTCAAAAAACCAGCAGTTTTAGAGCAGTGGTTTCCGACTAATGGTTATCGGTTGGGTATACTATTGATGGGTCGGGGAACAGTTGAAGTTTGTCACAATAACATCTTTAATTTCATCTGCTTATTAAATATAACAATTTCAAAAACAAATTTCCCATTCAAGGGAAAATTCTTAATTTTTTCTGGGTGGATATACGAGAAAAATATTCTGAAATACCTATGTCAACTCTGAATTCCTTGATGGAATTCACCCGCACATATTTGTGTGAATATGCTTTTTCTATTTTGCTGTTTAAAAGAAAAAAACACAGAAAGTGCATATAGAAAGAGACTTGAGACTTTAACCAGATTTATCCCTGTTATACACTGTAAAAAAAAATTCAAGAGGTTATTAAAAAATTTTTTGTAAATTTGTATTCCACAGAATTTTTTTAGTAACCATTACAAACTTTTTTTTGCAAGTGAAACAAGCATTTCTTTTGTAAACTGAACAAAAGAATTTTTTGTATAACTAACTTAAAAATTTTTAGTATGAGCCACCAAGCAAATTTTAGTAATAGCTCCAAAATTATTTTTAATAACCTTTACGTGCGCCCGAAGGGCAGGAGCTTCCTTCGAGCTGCATCCAGACTTCTGAAGCAGGAGATTTTCGGCAAAACCGCAATAGATGGCAGCACCAAACATTGCTACATGCTCCGACAGGATTTTCATAATCCCTTCATTAACGAGTACTTATACTACATACATTCGGGGCGTATTTGGCGGTCGCCAGTATCGAACCCGGGACCTTTTAGCCTGAAGTCCGTTACTATAACCACTATGCTATCAAGGCCACACCAAGTAAGTTTTAGTAAAATCTATTAAAATATAAAACTATTAACTCTATTCGTTGCTAACTTTTTTCTAGTAATTGTTACAGATTTTCTTGTAACCGACTAAGATTACTAAAAATTTTTTAGTAATTACAAGGATCACAAAAGATTCTTTAGTAGATCGACCCTTTTTTTTACAGTGTAGATGCCTTCACTGGTAAACATCAATATCAGAGAAAAATGTGGTGTAATCCTCTCATGGAAATCGTTGAGAGAGGTTCAGTCTTAAGAGTGGAGACGAATGTGTTGGTTGATGTGCCTTGCGTAGAGCGAATAGAAAGAAAGTAGGATCTTGGTAATTTATATAACCAGTGTAACTGAGATCCATAGATGGATCTATCGTGATATCTATATTATAAAGGCCAAACGTATCTGTGCATAACGCATACGTCATTTTGCGAATGGCAACAATTTAAAATTTGAAATTAAATTTAAGTTTGACATTTTTTTCTTTTGCAAATTTTTAAACTACTAAATACCGCATATTTTAAATTTTTATACCATCGTATAGGAAAAAAAATTTACTTTTTAATGCGATTTGTTTGAAAGCTGTATCTTCGTTTTTCTGTTATTAATTTTTTCGTAGTTTTTTATACCGTTTTTGAATTGTGGCAACAGACTTACAAAATTTTAATTTAAATGAAAATGAAAAAGGGCGCAAAAAGCAAATTAATGTATCTTTTTGTTGCCATTTTTTTAAAGTGAAAAAAATTAGTTTTAATTCGTTTTTATTTATTACTTAAAGGATTTTTAGTTTATTAAAAACTTTCCTTAAACTCGATACAACATTTCTTTTCACACTCTGACGTCACAGGAATATTATATATCTATTATATAATAAATTTATTGCATGCAGGTTATTTTAGAAATTTTTATTTACACTTAAAACAGGGTTCATACTCTGTTTCCATGGTAAAATTCAAGCACCTTACTCAAATTTCAAGCACCTTTCCAGAAATTTGTGAAATGAAAACTTTATTGCTTGTATTTATAATTTCGGTAAATCTATATCACGTATTACTCATAATAAACATACTTATTACATAAAAATGCAATTATACCATTTCTTTCTTTTATGTTTCTACAGTTTCATTTATTATATATTACAACATATGTGTTATGATACTAAAACGTATGTTTCATTATCTTCGTAATATGTATATGTTTTATTTATTCACCTTACACAAATTGGGATTACTAATTCTTGTTTATTATAGACTAGCTGATCCGCCCGGCGTTGCCAAGGTCCGTATTAACAATATTAAACGAACTTGAAATTTGTATGATTTTATCATTAACTCGAAACATGCAGAAATGCATTGTCTGAAATACATGGCCACTGACTGTGTGAAAAATCGGTTTAAAAAACATCTAATGTTAAGCTCTAAAAATTTTCAAAATGAGCGATAAGAAAAGCGGGAGGGAATATGTATCCAAAGACTGCGTGATTTTCGAGTTAAAGTGTTGATATTTATCAAAAATCACTGTTAAGTCACGTAACTAATTATTTTTTTTTCACATAGAAATCCCAAGTGAAATATTTTGAATTTCAAACTAATTATATCACTGGTGGATGTGGTTTGGGTCAAATTTCAGTTTTTTTTCAAATAGATTTTTTTAGGTTCGAAATGGGTTTATGTCCATAGAAATTATTTCATCTTGCTTGGATTGGGTTATAGTTCTTTGGAATATTTTTGTCAGGTCCAGGTTTGGTTCAATTCAGATTTCGGGTTTTTTCTACAAATATAACTATTGAGTTCGGGTCTTCTTGCATGTTCAAGGAAATAATTCTGTCTTGTTCGAATAAGGACATGCTTCACTGGAATATTTTCGCCAAGTTCAGATTTCGTTCAGTTCGCGATTTTTTCAAAGAAATTTGTTGGATTCGGATTGTGTTCATGTCCATGGAAATATTTTGTCTTGTTTGGATCCGGTTGCGTTTCTTTGAAATAGTTTTGTCAGATTCAGATTTGGTTCGATTCAAATTTCAGGTATTTTTTTGAATGGGAGTTTTAGGTTCGCATCGGGTTCATGTCCACGGAAATTATTTTGTCTTACTCGAATTCGGTTATGGTTCTTTCGAATACTTTGTTCAGATTTAGATGTGGTTTGGGTCAAAGTTCAGGATTTTTCAAACAGAGTTTTTTAGGTTTGAGTCGGGTTTATGACAATGGAAAGTATTTTGTCTTGCTGGGATCGGGTTATAGTTCTCTGGAATATTTTTATCGGTTTCATATATTTTTATCGGTTTCATATTTCGTTAGAGTCATACTTTGGGTTTTTTTTTAAAGAAAATATTTAGGTTCGGGTCAGGTTTCATGCCCACGAAAATTATTTTTCCTTGTTTGAATCGGGTTATGCTTCACTTGAACATTTTTGCGGGATTCAGATTTGGTTCGGGTCAGTTATTAAATCCATAGTTTTTTCGAAACAGAATTTTTAGGTCAGGGTCGGGTTTATACTCATGAAAATTTGTGTATCACAGATCGGAGTATGGTCTGTTTTATTCTGTTTGGGATCGGGTTGTGTTTAAATTAGTCTAAACATTAAGGTTATAATCAGTTTTGCTTCTATTTTTTTATGGCTATTTCTGATAGATAATTTACTTTGCTATTTGATAATTTATTATGGTGAATGAATCGTTTGCGGATACAAACAATTATACACCAAACAGCTATTTTACTTTTGTTTTAGAAACAAATTACAGCCAAATTACAATTTTAAATTGAAAAGAACACATTTAAATTTAATCAATGATTAAAAAAATAAACTCATAGAAAAGTGTTGAGTAATGTTTTTTACTACAACACAGCTAATGACTCATACAATCTAATGTTCAAAATGCCAAAAATATGCGTACAACCATACAGTAAAAAGAAATTAATAGATTGGCAGTATAATGTCTTGGGGTGACGCAAAAAATGTAATTCTAAAATCCGCTACATTAAGTTCAAATAAGCACCAACAAAACCATGCGCTTTGAAATTCCGATCAATTCAAACTGGTTTAAACCAGTATTTCTTTGTTTTTGTTTTTACCTTTTAAACTGTTATTGAATAGATGACTAAAATTTCGTTTAAAAAATAACGTTTTATGCCATTATTGCCTGTAATACACGATCAGAATGCATGAAAGATACAATTAGATCAATCATAGGCAAGAATTATTTGATTATTTTTATCATATGACTTTGAAATATCAATATAGAAGCATCATTTAAGACTTTGCTTGAAAAATCAACATTCTTTCGTTAATGTCTTAAAATCGTCTGCACTCTGAAATCTAGATTTTAGATTAATATTATTATTTAAGTGTTCATGCATGATTTTAAAAGAATCTTTTCATCACTATATTTTATATATTGACGTGGAATTATTAATATGTTGTTATATCATAAACATTTTTCATCTACGTTATAAAGTATTAAAAATTTCTGAAAAAAAAAGAGAAAACTTTTAGTAATACAATTTTTTACTTCAAATCATATGTTTTCAATATTTTATTTAATTTTGTTTTGACATTTAATTATTTTTAATTTTCCAATTTCAATTATTTTAAAAACAAACATTTATTTTAATAAATAATATAATAGAAAAACCATTTAAAAAATTACTATTTCTTCGTAAAATATGCTTCAGCTGTAATTCATTTCTTCCAATCCGTCTTATTAATACAAAATTCCTTCCTCGTGCTTTATTTTGAGACATTAAAATTTCAGCGATAAATGGTTTCATATTGCATACCTTTTTTTTCGGTTTACTTCGCCACCACCACCTATCTTTTTCCTCCATGGCGTACAGCAGCTGTGATTAAAAAAAAAAAATCCTCATTTAAACTGACAGTTTGCCAGTTTATGAATTTTAAAGGTCAGTCCCAGTTTTTTAAATTATTTCTGCGAAAATTTTATGCAACCAACCAACCACAAGAGAATGAAAGGGGAAAAGCTAAAATAAAGCGATTTTTTATGAGAGTGAGGTTTGGAATTTAATTAATTACTCAGTTAATAAATAGAATTTTGAAATTCTGAGCATCAGGTGCATCAGGAGAGATATTGGGCTACTCTCAGAAAACTTTTGAGCTTCGTACGTACCGTAGTTTTCGCTAACTATCGCAGACACACACACACACACACAGAGCGATTTGTTATTTTATTAATATAGACTAGCTGACCCGCCCGGCGTTGTCCGGGTCCGTATTAACAATATTAAACGAACTTGAAATTTGCATGATTTTATCATTAACTGGAAGCATGCAGAAATGCATTGTCTGAAATAAGTCGCAGCTGACTTTGTGAAAAATCGGTTTTAAAAACAACAACTAATATTAAGCTCTAAAAATACTTAAAATGAGCAATGAGAAACACGGGAGGGAACATGTATGCAACAATTGCGTTAGTTTCGTGTTAAAGTGCTGACATTTACCCGTAAAAATCACTATTAAATCACGTAACTAATTATTTTTTCTCACAGAAATCCCAAGTGAGATATTTTGAATTTCAAACTAATTATATCACTCTTAAATCCGACTATACCGTGAATGAAATCGATACGCGATGATAAAAGATTGGTATATAGTATTATAATTTCAGAGCCATTTAACAAATGTGCATATTTTTAATCAAAGCATGCGTAATGTTGACTCTGTGGACAAATTCCTAACCGTTAACTTTTGTACCGTAACCGTAATCTGTCTGTAACCTAACTGCGACTTAACAGTACCCTACCGTAACTTAAATATAACACAAATGTAACCTAGCCGTCACTTTGAAATATCAATATGGAAGCATCATTTAAGATTTTGCTTGAAAAGTTAACATTCTTTCGTTAATGTCTTAAAATCGTCTGCACTCTGAAATCTAGATTTTAGACTAATATTTGTTATTTAAGTTTTCGCGCATGATTTTAAAAGAATGTTTTCATAAATATATTTTATCTATTGACATAGAGTTATTAATATGTTGTTAAATCATAAACATTTTTTCATCTACGTTATAAAGTATTAAAAAGTTCTGAAAAAAAAAGAAAACTTTTAGTAATACAATTTTTAGCTCAAATCAAAAGATTTCAATATTTTATTTAATTTTATTTTGACATTTAATTATTTCGAATTTAGCAATTTCAATTATTTTAAAAGCAAACATTTTTTTAAATAAATAATATAATAGAAAAAAGACCATTTTAAAAAATTACTATTTGTTCGTTCAGCTGTAATTCATTTCTTTCAATTCGTCTTATTAATACAAAATCCCTTCCACATGCTTTTGTTTGAGACATTAAAATTTGAGCGATAAATGGTTTAATATTCCAACCCTTTTTTCGGTTTACTTCACCACCACCTATCTTTTTCCTCCATGGTTTACAACCGCTGTGATAAAAAATCATCATTTAAACTGACAGTTTGCCAGTCTATGGATTTTAAAAGGTCTGTTCCAGCTTTTTTAAATTATTTATGCGAAAATTTTATGCAACCAACCAACCATAACTAAATGAAGGGGAAAAAAAAGAAGAAAAAAGGCGATTTTTTATGAGAGTGGTCTTTGGACTATAATTAATTACTAAATTCTGAAGCTCAGGTGCATCAGGAGAGATTTGGGGCTACTCTTAAAAAAATTTTGAACCTCGTACATGCTGTACATTTTGCTAGCCATCGCAGACACACACACACACACAGACAGAGCGTTTTGTTCTTTTATTAATATAGATAGTGTATTCTTCGTACGAGACAGATCATGCAAGGATTTCCATACTACATATACTTTTAAATTTGGAGGATCGAGAAATTTCTATTTTTATTTAAAGGCTGTTTTGAGTACTAAAAAAGTTGGGAACTACTATTCTAGAAGACACTCGTATGGAAATTTTATCGGATAATGACATCGGGATGCAGAAAATCAACCAAATTTATTTTACTAATAATTTTGAATTAAATGATTAGCAGGAAATATGTAAAAAAGGCCTAATTTTCTAACGTACATTTCGCACCATTAAATAAATAACATAGAGCTATGGTTTATGAAATGCACACTTTCTTTAGAGTTTCTTTAAAATATTTGTAATTTTCATAAATCTATATCGCATATTATTCATAATAAACAAATATATTACAAAAGGAAAAATGCAACTATTCCATTGTTTCTTCTGTAGTTCCATTTATTATATTTAAAAATATACGTGATAGTATATTGAATAATTTACTAAAATTATATGTAGTTTAAATAGATGTGGAAAATATTCAATGTAAAATGTGCATTCCAAATTCTAAGACAAATTTTTTTCGAAAAAATTGTGAATACACAAATTATTAAAATACTAGCTGACGCACCCGGCGCGTTGCACGGTTCCGAGATAATAATATTAAAGGAACATAAAATTTGTGATTTTATCTCTAACTCGAAATATGTGAAGTTATCTGAAATACACGGCCACTGACTGTGTGAAAAAGTGGTTTAAAAAACTAACAAATAATATTTAGCGGTAAAAAATTTCAAAAAGACTGCAATGGGAAACGGTAGAGGAACTATTCAAGTAATAATTAGAATTTTGAACATCTCAATGTCAGATGCATCAGAAGAGACTTGCAAGTGCCGTAGATTTTGCTAGCTATCGCACGCAAACATACATGCACACAGACAGTGCGTTTAGTTAATTTATTAGTATAGGTTACTGTGGATATTCAAAATAATTCCATTATTGCCAATTTTGGCCTTTTTTACATGCAATTTAAAAATAGATAAGAACATGATTCGTGCAAAAATCTGTAATATTGACGAAATAGATTAAAAAAAACGATGAAAAAAATAATTGAAATTGAAAAATCATACCGACAAAATTTAGTTAATTAGGCTTTGAATAAATTTTATTTTTATCATTGTCAAAAAATAGCCGAAAAATGCGAAAAAACACTAAAAATCGCATTAAAAAACTTCGTTAAAAATTGAAAAATCACCGCACGATTTCCGAATAAACTTTATTGAATAGAGAAAAAATTACTATATTGAGTGAAAAGAATGAAACAGTATTCCTTTCACTAATATTGAAAAATCGCCTCAAAATATAAAAAGAGCGCTAAAAATCGCCTAAAAAATTAATTAAAAAATTCTAATTAAAAAATCAAAAATCGGGCTTCGAGGTGCAAGACTACATGTATAGAGGTACCTTTCCTCCAAATTTTGTAACTCTACATGCAGCGGTCTCTTCAGAACGGCCCTGACACACAAACATACTTGTCTCTTTATTATTATAGATTACTGAGAATATCCTAATTAATAATTTTATTGCTCATTCGTTAATTTTATGTTTTTTGCTTTTCTTACATGCAATTCAAGAATAGATAAGATCATGATGCATACAAAAAAATATAATTTTGACAAAAATGACAAAAAATCGATGCTAAACGCTCAAAAAAATCGCTAAAAATCACATCGAAAATCGCATTGAAAATCGCATTAAAAAATCATTGAAATTGAAAAATCATAGCAGACAAAATTTAGTTCGTTATGCTGAAAGTTTGAATCAATTTTGTTTTTATCTTTGTCAAAAAATAGCGCAAAATGCGAAAAAACACTAAAAATCGCTAAAAATTCAAAAACCACCGCACGAATTCCGAATAAACTTTATTGAAAAGAGAAAAAAAATTACTATATTAAGTGAAAAGAATAAAACTGTATTTCTTTCACTAATATGGAAAAATTGCCTCAAAACATAAAAAGTGCTAAAAATCGCCTAAAAAATTAAATTAAAAAATTCCAATCAAAAAATCGGGCTTCGAGGTGCAAAACTACTTGTATAGAGGTACCTTCCCTCCAAATTTTGTAACTCTACTTGCAGCGGTCTCTTCAGAACGGCGCTAGCACACAATAGATTACCGAGAATATCCTAATTAATAACTTTATTGCTCATTCGTTAATTTTATGTTTTTGCTTTTCTTACATGTAATTCAAGAATAGATAAGATCATGATGCATATAAAAAACTATAATTTTGACGAAAATGACAAAAAATCGATGCTAAACGCCCAAAAAATAAAAAAATGCTAAAAATCACATCGAAAATCACATTGAAAATCGCATTAAAAATCACTGAAATTGAAAAATCATAGCAGACAAAATTTAGTTTGTTAGGCTGAAAATTTGAATAAATTTTGTTTTTATCATTGTCAAAAAATAGCCTCAAAATGCGAAAAAAAACACTAAAAATAGCATTAAAAAATCGCTAAAAATTCAAAAATCACCGCACGATTTCCGAATAAACTTTATTGAAAGGAGAAAAAAATTACTATATTAAGTTAAAAGAATGAAACCGTATTTCTTTCACTAATATGGAAAAATTGCCTCAAAACATAAAAAGCGCTAAAAATCGCCTAAAAAATTAAATTAAAAAATTCTAATCAAAAAATCAAAAATCAGGCTTCGAGGTGCAAAACTACTTGTATAGAGGTACCTTCCCTTCAAATTTTGTAACTCTACATGCAGCGGTCTCTTCAGAACGGCGCTGACACACAAACATACTTGTCTCTTTATTATCATAGATTAACCTTTAAACTATGATTTCATTGATAATTTTACACTAAAATGTTCAATTCTTCCACTTTTTTTTTTACCCTAGTTTCTAATTATGTAAATACCTAGCACCTACAGTCGTCGTTCAATTGGTTCGTCTGTCCGCATATAACAACGCAAAATATACCCAACCAAATCTTTTGAAATTTAAATTATATAATTATTACATAATATCATCGGGTAATTTCAAATTTTATGAAAATCGGCTAAGTACAGTAGAACCCCGCAAATTAGGATCCCGTTAATTCGGATCTGCGGATAATCCGGATCGGTTTGGTCAATTAGGTAGCTTTCATTACAAAAAAGTAAAAAGCTACCTATTGCAGCCGTCCGGAGGAAAACACTTCCAGAAAATTTTGGTATATTTTCACCGATCATGACCCCCAGACCCCAAAACCACTCTCCGTTCAACTGTTGACATATATATATATCTGATTTTTGTCATGCGATAACTAACGTATTTATGAACCGATTTGAATGAAACTTGGTATGTACATCGTACACACAAATATCTCGACCAATTTCGTTGGCCAGCATCATATGCCATCTTGTTTCAAAATGGCGGCCATTTAAAAAAAATTAAAATTTTTAAATTTAAAATTAAATGCGAAAAAAATTAAAAGTTGAAAAATATTTTTATTTTATGTGTTAGATCTTAAAACACCAATTCCAGAACACTATTTTGTCTATATCTTAAAAAACGATTGAGTTATAGCACTTTGAATTTTTCCTATGGCTGACATTGTGAAACGATCTGATTTTTGTCATGCTATAACTAACGAATTTATAAACCGATTTGAATGAAACTTGTAGTACATACAAATATCACGACCGAGTTCGTTGGCCAGCATCATCCGCCATCTTGTTTCAAAATGGCGGCCATTTAAAAAATTCAAAAAAATTTAAATTTTAAAAATAAATGCGAAAATTAAAAAGCTGAAAAATATTTTTATTTTATGTGTTAGAACCTAAAACACAGATTCTAGGACACTTTTTACTTTGTCTATATCTTAAAAAATGATCGAGTTATAGCACTTTGAATTTTTCTTATGGCTGACATTTTGAAACTATCTGATTTTTGTCACGTGATAACACTCGTATTTATAAATCGAGTTTGATATAATTTGGTGTGTACATAGTACTTAATAAAGCCTGGACCGAGTTTGTTAACCACTTCCATCCGCCATCTTGTTTAAATATGGCGGCCACTTAAATTTAAAAAAATTAAAATTTGAAGTTAAATACAAAAATGTTAGAAATTGAAAAAGTATGCATTTGACCTTAATACAAAGATTCCAAAGCACTTTTTGTTTCGTCTGTTTCTTAAAAAATGTCTGAGTTATAGTACTTTTAATTTCTAGTGTTGCTCACATTTTGAAGTGATCTGGTTTTCGTCACATGATAACACGCGTATTTATACACCGATTTGGATGAAACTTGGTGCGTAGATAGGACATACTGATGCCTGAACCGAGTTCGTTGGCCAGTTCTAACCGCCGTCTTTTTTCAAAATGGCGAAATATTATTATTATTATTATTTTTTTTTTGTAATTTAAATTTTAAAATTAGGTGCAAAAAAAGTAAGAAATTGTAAAAGATTTTTCTTTCGTGTTTTGACCTTGATACAAAGATTCCAGAGCATTTTATGTTTCATTTATATCTTGAAAAATGGCTGAGTTTTTGCACTTTCAATTTCCAGTGAGATTGACATTTTGAAACGGTCAGAAATTTGTCACGCGTTAATAAGCATATTTATAAACTGATTTCGATATAACTCCGTGTGTTCATGGTACATACCAATGTCTTGACCGAGTTCACGAGCCAACTTTATCCGCCATCTTGTATCAAAATGGCGGCCATTTAAATTTGTCAAAAATCTTTTTAATCTATAATGATGTATAAATAAAAATTTAGAATTTGAAAAAATGTTCTTTCTAAACTATTTATCTTAATAATGAATTCCGGAGTATTTTTTGCTTTGTCCTTACCTTGAAAAACGCCTGGGATATAGCAGTTTGAATTTCTAATGTGGGTGACATTTTTTTTTTTTTAAGTCAATTTGCCCGCGACAGCACTCGTATATATTAATCGATTTCAATGTGAGTGTGCATGTTTACATGAATTAATATTTCGATCAAGCTCAATGGGTTTTTTTTATCCACCATGCTGCTTTAAAATGGATATCGTGGAGTTTGGCGACCCTATAAATAGCTTAGAATAAAACCAGGTTGAATAAAAGATGACTAATTTCTAAAAATTCCTATTAATATTCAGTATAGACAAAACTGGTATTCAATCTTACATAATCGTGTTCCACTATTTTGAGCTTCGTATATTTGATTTATATAACTGAATTTAAAATAAATAATTAAGTATATGAAAGCTACCTCTTCCTCCCGGCATTGCCGGAAGGACTTTTTTTTTCGAGTTTGAAAAGTGATTTGCCTAATTTCCGTAACATTAACTTGTTTCATCGTCGTATTCTGAATAAAAAAACTTTTTTCTGAAAACTTTTCAGAAGAATACCTTAAGCTTTCTTATTTAAATTCTTATTTAAACTACACCCAACTACTTATGCTCACGCGGATGCGTGACCGTATGGCTCAACTGTCTCAGCAAAAAATTACAAACTTTTTTATTACAAAATAGACACTTTTACTGTCTGTAAATAATCAATAAGTTAAACATAAAGGTGATTTTCTGTAAGTATGTTTTATTTCATTTCATTTTTTTCTAATTCTCTGGATAATCCGGATTGTGTCTGGTCCCAATTAATCCGAATTATCGGGGTTTTACTGTAGTTCATTTGTTTATTAGGACAATCAAAAGTATTGCGTTACATTACGGTCAATGAAAAAAAAATGTCCAAACGCATTTTAATGATGTTAAACTCTTTTGAACATAAAACAATTTATATGATCTATAAAATATATATTAAAATTCAAATTCTGACAATCTGTGTTGCAAAGTATATTTTTATTTATAAACAAGGCCAGACACAAGTATTCTATTAAACAATGGTAGAGGCAGAAACATTGTTTTTTTTTGGGGGGGGGTGTTTATATTATATTAAACAATTCCACAATTTAAGAAATTTATATATGTTTCTGAGGTTTATTACAAGCTAATTCCTGTATAACAGAAAACTTTTACTGTTTACAGGAACACCAAAAGATTTCGGGGTACTACTCTGTTATCCCGTCTACCAATTTCGCCAAATAATACAAATCGCCAAACTTACAGCCAATATACATATTGACATAATTTTTATTATAAATAACGGAAAAACAAATAATTAGTGGAATATTAATAAAAATATTAATAAAATGTCAAAATAAAAATCATTAAATGACATTCTAAACACATGAATCGTATTTAATACCTTTGAATGTGACATTCACGATTATCCATTATTGGCATTTAATCTTATAGTTTGGCAATAATTTTTTTGGTCGATAACCTAGCAGTACTGATTTCGGATATTGGATTGTATCCGAAGTAATGTACATTTTAAAAACATCGTTATAATAGGAACAAAACTCTTTTGTTACATCTGACTTGCAATTTCCAACTTGTTATATTCATTTTAAGACATATTTTTTAGAACTGCTTGTAAATAAAAAACTCCCTTTTTCTTTGTTTCATTTTACACATGACTACATGCATGTCATATTCAATATAACGTATTTACTTCGATTTGTTCCTAAAATTCAAAAGAAGTCTTTTAAATAGAATAAATATCTTTCCTTGGTAATATAAATTGTATAAAATAAGTTTCTTTAAATTCAAATGTATAAATAATGTATGATATCCGTATTTCGAAGTTTCAAACTATAATATATAAAAAGGTATGAAAAATTTTGTGTCAGTAATATTAGTTTAATTTTCCAAATAATTAAATGACAATACATTTCTATCATCGCTAATTCATCCACTTTTTGAATATTTAATCTAACAATCAATTTCTGATAAAAATCTGATTATGCATTTATCATAAAATCATTTCTTGTATACTTAAGAGTATTTTAATGACATTGAAAAAATATTTAAAATTAAGTTACAGTTACTTGTGATAGGTGACATCAATATCACTAAAAAATTAATTACTCCCTAAATGTCAAAGAACATAAAATTTAAGCAACATTAATCACTTAAGCCTTCCACTTATAAAAGTCATAAGTAAGCCTTCGAAAGAACTTTCCTCGTAAATTAAGAAAACTTACACTTTCTTAAGGGATTTGTTAAATGTTTTAGCAGGATTAAAAATTTAAAAGTATTAATCATCATTTCAATAAAATTTAATTAACACATATCAGTGTTTTCTCAGTGATATATTTATGAGTTATTTTTCTTAATATACATATATTTTTAGAATTTTTATTTTATTTTAAAGGATTCTTTTTAATTTTGTTTAATTATTTAAAAATAAATTTAGCATTTCAATCTCTTTTTTTGAGATTATTAAATTCAGAAAATGCTTATATATAACATTATCAGTTTTATAAAATAAATAAAAGAAATAATAAACTGAAGAAAATTTAAACGAAATTAAAAGGAATGGTGATTTAAAGTATTTTGAAATCAAACAATAATTGAGATTATATACACTTACGATAATCTGACAAAAGTGATTGATGCACAAAAAACCCCTAAACTTACAATGAATTTAAGAAAACATATAATGTGAAATTATATGTTATACATGTAGCATAGAATGACACATTTTCAAAATCAAATGCCAGTGGCAGCATTGCTGCCCTACCAGTGGCCGAGAGGTTCTGCCTCTGAAACTGGCATACGGCAGGTGCTGGGTTCGACCGAACCAGCCGTCAGCCTAACTGTTCGGAGTTTTCCGTGGTTTTCTTCGAGGCTTGGATTTTCTGCGTAAATACGGGTGAGGTTCCCTTAAAAAGATCACAACGAAAGGCAACTTTCCTTTAGAATCTATATCCCTAGTGTAGATAACTGGGCGACAGAAATACAAACAAACAAACAAGCAGCTATACTAAACCAAATTAAATATATGCATGAAGAAAACACATGAAATATATCAGCATATATATTTTCATTTTACAGACTGTTTGGGCATGTTCAGCACAACTTACCGGTCACTTACTGAAGTAACTAATGTTACGACCGATTGTAGAGAAGTACGAAATGAAAAGTAAGGTGGAGAATGACGTCAGCTGCAATTCAAACGGACAGTTTTCATTGCTACTACAATTCGCTTTCATACTGCCCTGCAATCGGCAGGGCTACACTACACTGTTAAAAATCTGCTGCATTTTGCTGCAACACACTCCCCTGCTTGTATAGAAAACGGTTACTTGGCCGTGAAATGGCGCTTTCTCATTGGTTGGAATAGAGATATTATATACAAGTGGTGGAGGGCGTTGCAGCAAAATGCAGCAGATTTTTAACAGTGTAGATACCGGGCTTGCTCATTCCGTATCACGACGTCACAAAAGGTGGCTGGCCGCTATCTGTGATTGGTAAAAACAGGGCTCAAAGTGCCGCACCCATCGTTTTATACCAATCGCTGGACGTCATTCAGCCACCTTTGGTGACGTAATGAAAGGAATGAGCAAGCCCGGTATATAGTGTTGCCTTGCAATCGGTCGGTATCATTGGTTACTTCGGTAAGTTGCGCTGAACATGCCCTTTGAGTCACATTCCTTGTTTGTCAGACATTGTTATAGTTAACAAAAAAAACCATGAGTTGAATTTATTGAACAACATAAATCTGATTTGTGTGCTCGACATGAAGCCTGCTTACAAATCATCGTCAATATCACAGGGACGACATAGCACAAGGAAACATTTTACAACACAAGAGATATGCTACAGAGAGCTCCATACAAAGGGCATGTTCAGCACAACTTACCGGTCACTTACCGATTGTAGAGAAGTAGGAAATGAAAATCAAGGTGAAGTGTGACGTCAACTACAATTCAACAGGACAGTTTTCATTGGTACCACAATTCGCTTTTGTACTGCCCTACAATCAGTCGGTAACATTGGTTATTTTGGTAAGTTGCGCTGAACACGCCCATAGAGTGTATGCAATGAAGCCAGTGGAATTCGAACCCCCAAACTCTTACGATCGAAGGCGAAAATCATGAGACAAATACAAAAATAGATAACACTACTCTCAAAGATTTTTTTATTAAAATCTTTCTGTTCTCTGTTGTTTTACACTGTATAAATTTTGATCCTTTTGCTGCATTGTCACTTCATCGCTTTTATGGAGTATCTCTGTTATCACCAACGAGAATTCTCCATAATACAGCGAAGTAAACGTTTCCTATAAAAGCGATGGAGTGACGATGCAGCAAAAGAGTCAAATTTTTTATGGTGTAGTGCACTTCTATAGGCATGTTCAGCACAACTTACCGAAGTGACCAATGTTACCGAGCCATTGGAAGGCAGTACGAAATGAAAATCTAGGCAAACTGTGACGTCAGCTACAATTCAAGAGGAACGTTTTCGTTGGCGCCCTTAGAAAGTGTGCCTTTCGTTGGTGCACAACGGCAGAGTACGTATGCAGTAAAATGCAGCAGATTTTTAACAGCGTTTAGTACTGCTAACTGATACACAACGAATGTCGATCAGTGGAAGTAACCAAAGTGACTGGTAATGGATTAATCTAAATGAGAAAAACAATCTAGGTTAGTTGGGTCACATGGTCCGTTATCTGAACATTTATGACAGCAGCAATAAAAGATTAATTACAGAAGCGTTATACCGATGGTGCTACTACTAAACAATACCAATGGGATACAGTAAATATGTCATCCGGTTAGAAACCACTTACTATGACGTCATGTAATGGGTCACTTTGGTCATTTTGGTTAGATCTGCTGAACGCACGAAGATTACTCCAATAATGCAATATTTTTTAAAAATATATATTGCAGAGATGTTGAACGATTCTGAAGGACAAATTAGGATCGCAGCGACATCTACTCATTCTTCTCTTGCAAACAAGGCTACCTTGTCATAATAACAAGCTTGTCATTCTCCAAGTTTCCTTTGACCGCAGTACACGTCGTCAGAAACCACATCATTTTCCCGATGGTAGCGCCATCTAATGTGAGAAATTGAAATATTTTCCATTTTTTCCTATGAATTTGTGCATGGATTATTCGCAGTAGTATTCACCAGGTGGCGTTACTTATGAGACAAAGTCATATAATAAGTTGGCAACGATAGGAACAATTTCGACAATAGGTTTTCTCCTGAATGCGAGGCCTTGTTATTATGATAAGGTGGCCTTGCTTGCAAAACGCCTTCTCAATTGAATTCTTATACAACACTGTTAAAAATTTGACCATTTTGCTGCATCGTCACTCCACCGCTTTTATAGAAAACAATTACATCACCCTATTTGGAGCGTTCTCATGGGTCAAAACCGAGATATTCTATAAAAGCAAGGGAGTGACAATGCAGCAAAAGAGTCAGTTTTTTTACAGTGAATGTTTACTTTTGGAGAACCAGATGTCACTGCGATCGCCGTTTATCTTTCTGCATAGTTCAACACTTATGGGATAGAATTTTTTAGCACTTGTTGATTGACTTATTTCCACACTGTACATCCTAGACACTATAACCGCGTTCACCAATGAAAATATATTTTAGTTTGGATCGCGTAAATAAAACGCTTCAGTCTGCCTAGGGTTTCTCCCTTCTTCATTTGAGCTAGGTAAAAATTATTTTGCATTTATGCGCTACTTTTAGAATTTTAATAAATAGCTTATGTTTTATATTATGTAATGTAATGTTTTAACTACGAAAGTCACATATTTCAATAAACTTTCTAACTTCACTTTATAGGTGCTGGCTTTTAAATGATAAATAACAACATAAATATTATTAAAGTTTAAATAACTGTTTCAAAAGTTTATTATTCGAGTACTTTTTGAAAAACTGTAAAACTCTGAACTATAAACAGCTTGTGTGTCACAGGAGGTAGATTGACTAAATTGCAATTTATATATTTATTGACATAATAAAAACTATCCCTAAGTTTATAAGCTAAGGTAGACTTCAGGACAACTTGCGGATAATTTTATAAATAAATATTTGTCTAAATTTTTACAAACCCTAACATTTGAAAATATAGCACATGCAATTATTTCCAATTCTTTTGAATTCCAAAGTTTCAATTTTCCTAAGATTGTTTTAACGTACATTAATAATTTTGGAAAGCGCTTTTATAGAAATCCTATAATGAAAAAATATTAATGCTCCCTAATAAATCTAGCATGGATAAGGGGACACACATTTTTAGCTTTAAGTTATTTAAACTAGTGTTTTTTTGTGGTCTCATGTAAAATTTATATTGCGTAGTATTTTAAAACAATGTAGGTCTATCTATATTTTTTTGTAAATTAGTGTAAACAATTACCAAATATCTGTTTATGAAGCATTTCCTTTCAATATTTTTATGTATTGCAACACGTAAGGCTGAATCGTCCTAGTTTTGGGATAATACTCTATGATTAAATTTCTGACCACTTTTTATCGCTTTTGTTGCTAATTTAATCTAAATACGAACAACCCATTCGGTACAATTATTGGGATTTCTATACTTCTACATGTAGTTTCTTTTGATGAAAATTTCATATTCAATCTGATCTATCTCTTAGACTGAAATTGTGATGAGATTTAAATTTTTTGTCTGCATTCATTTTATGGAACCTTTTAACGATATTAGTTTCATAAATACTTGAAATTTAGTGCACCAAATTTTAACTGATGGACTACTACAAATGTATTGCAAATTTTTATCATTCAGATTATATGTTCTAAAGATTCCTGAATTATGCAAAAACTGTTTAGATTCAGCTGTAGTTATCGCACATTACGCTCCTTTGAAATCTCATTTTTTTTCTAACACTATGTAGCAATTAGTTGGCATTACTAATATCATTTCTTAATAAACTTTAAAATGCGAGTATTTGCACTCGAATGGTTCTGTACAATAAACATTTGAATAAATAACTATTATTGAAATGTCGTTGCTAAAAACGACTTTGTGGGGAAAAGGGAAAAAAAAAAAAAAAAAAAAGTTGGGTATGCTGAATATATAAGGAAGGTATAAATGATTCTCCTACAAAAGGAGCATAAATAAAAAATCGTGGACATATTGTAACCGATTTTGGTAAAACTTGATGTAGTTTGTGTATATTTAAACTAATTGAGTCATTAAACAAAATTTAAAATTAGAATAATGTAGACAAAATATTGAAATTGTCAACTTTCAATGCATATTTAGATACATAAACAATCCTGAAATCTACTTTGCATTTGGGTATTTCCATGAGCAATTGTCGTGCAAGTCGCACTATTAGTAACCAAGTTGTTTTACAGCAATATTTTCAAAAGGTTTGCATGGCCTTATTCAACTAATGAAATATCTCTAGTAAAATAAATCTCATTTATCCGTTCTAAAATAAAATAACCAAAATCGTAGAATGAGACTTGCACGACATGTTCTCATGGAAATACCCATTTACTAATGAATCTGATCTAATATGATTTAATTTCAGTAAAATCTGCGGAGTGTCAGCCAATACTGATTTATTAATTTCGTATAGAATCATGTGTACCATAAGTTCAGATGTGACGCCTAAATATCGCTAATGTGTAACTTTTCAAAAGTGTGTTCTAATATGTTCCTGAAAAACTTAATTCGGTATTGGCTATAAAATTGATGCAAAATTTAATTTGATATTTCATAAATCCCCCTACGAGCTACGCTCATCAAGCTCCATTCAGTCGCCCCAGGCTGTAAAAGAATGTAAATCTTACTGTCTTTAAAAAGATTGAATTATAGTAATAAAAAACAATAGCTGAAACAATGGAAATACTTCCTTAATTTTCCTTGAATATCCCTCTAAACGTGTTTAGATGGATTTATTATTAGTTTGGAATTTTTAATGCTAAATTGGCTTTTGTTAAGAGATACATTGGTTGTTTCCTTCCTTGATTTAAAAGTGAATAATAATCTAAAATTAAAGATTACGCAAATGGTTAAAAGGGTAATTTTTAATTTGTAATTCAATTCCCAGTTGTAGAATAAAAGCAAAAAACGTCATTGTTAAAAGCAGACTAACTTTATAATTAATCACATGGATGCTTTAGGATTCGCGACAAGTTTAAATTCAGTGGATCTCTCAATACCACTCCCGTGTCTTTAAAAGTTCTTTTAACACTTATTTTGAAAAACACCATGAGAAAAGGTGGGGCTAGAAATTTGTAGCCTCATTTGGAAGCGCGATTAACACAATACCAAATATAAAACTGGTACGATGGTTTTAGTTTAGATACTGTGATAAGAGTATTTCTATATTGAATTTAGTTTTATAAAATACTAAAATCCAGTTATGCACTTCATTGTTAGCACTAAAGTAAGTTAATTATTAACGTACATGATATAATTATGAAAATTGCTCAGAATAAAATTGTTTGACATAATTAGGTTTTACATCTCTAAACTTCTGCGGTATAAGGGGGACTCCATACAAAATATGCAAAGCAGTTGTGGCCGACATGTCACGGATTTTAATGAAATTCAGACTATAAATAGATCGTACGAATTGAAGATATCCAACTGAGCGAAAAACTGCCCAGTCCGGGAATCGAACACAGAAACTTGGCTTATAAGGCCAAAGCTTTACCTGTTAAGCTAACTGGGCGATAGCCGGCTGGGATTTTTCGATCAGATAACCTTATTGGTCATAACATCTGGTCTGTCAAAAGCTTGGCAGAATAAACCGCAGGTAATGGAACTCCCTATAACGATGGATACGTGTATATACTATTATTTTAACACAATAAGATTGGTAAATTTATCATACGAATTAAATATTTCCAACTGAGCGAAAAATTGCCCAGTCCGGGAATATAACTCCGATACTTGGCTTGCAAGGCCAATAATAACCTTATTGGTCATAAATTGGTCTTGTGTTAAAATAATAGTATATACACGTATCCATCCTTATATGGAGTTCCATTACCTGCGGTTTATTCTGCCAAGCTGTCTAAATGACAGACCAGATGTTATGACATAAGGTTATCTGAGCGAAAAATCCCAGCCGGCTATTGCCCAGTTAGCTTAACAGGTAAAGCATTGGCCTTGTAAGCCAATTATCTGGGTTAGATTCCCGGACTGGGCAATTTTTCGCTCAGTTGGAAATATTAAATTCGTATGAAAAATTTACCAATCTCTTTGTGTTAAAATAATAGTATATAAATAGATCATTTATAAGTAAACTATCGAGCTATGCCGTATGCGCTGGTCAATATTTCAAAATCAACCTTGGATTAAGCGAAGTGCTGAATAGAGCTTATCAGTGTGACGTCAGACAACTCAATCCCGCATTTCCATGGTAACTGGGTCAATACAAACCGAGAGAGTTTAGAGTGTTAGACGTGCACTATATACCATCAAAAAAGCTTTCAATATGAAATCGGATACCGTTCAAAGGCTGAAGTCATAAAACTGAGTGAAGTTTTAAAAACGATCCGCAAGTGTTTTGGCCGAAATGTAACTTCTTTAAATCAGTTTCAGGGTTGAAATTTTAGCTTTACGATAAAACACATTTCATCTCTATCTTTTCTGAACTCTGTGGCTTGTTTTGAGCCAATTTATGCAGATGTGACGTCACCACTGATGAACTCTATTAAAATTTGTATTTTAAACATGAGAACCTCCAGCAGGACCTTGTTCATTGCTGTAAACGAAGTAAGCACCATTGCGAAATATTTTCTTAAATGTTGGACAAAATCCCGCTTTTAAGAAGAAAATATTTTAGTTTATTAAGTGTGCACTTTTTGGAAGCGAAATGAGACTATTGTGGAAACAGGAAATTTTTTTTTCCTTATTTGAAGAAATATTAACTATTGCAGTCGTTACCGTGGTACTTCTAAAAAAAATTCCTTTTATGACTTTTCATTAAATGAAGCCCGGAACCCAATGCTACCCACATCTAAAAGTTTACATATGTATGTATGTACTAAATTTTGTCCGCACGTTAAATATCGCAACTATGTACGAATAGTCTTTAAACTCGTCGAATACATGAGATGCCTAATAATTCGGCGGGGATTGCAAATGAGTAAAATCATCCCAAGTGGTTAGAAATGGGGATAGTTCAAAAATTTAAATACCGCTTCAAATTTCAATATGCTTGAAATTTTGTATACAGAATTATTCCGATAAGGCGCTTCCCTGATTGGTTTTGAGAATTCATTGGATAAGTATAAATGGGGAATCGGTGGGATTACCCCTCTTAATTTAGGTAATTGTTTTTTCTTACAGAATTAAGTTTTCCTTCAATTTTTGGATACAATTTCATAAGATGCTGCCCTAATTCATTGTGGGGATCTTTTTAAGTATAAAGTGAGTACTTGCGATTCTCCCTACTCCTTAAATATTAATGGTTTCTCGCAGAACTATCGGATTTGCTTTTAATTTTTAGATGTAGGTTCTGTCTGATCAGGCGAATCTCTGAATAGTTTTGGAAGTTTAATGGTTAGCTATAAAAAAGAACTTTTTATATTATTATGTAAATTGGTTTTTATTTTCAGATTTGCTTTAAATTTTGGATATAGATTTTTTTTTATAAAGTGCATCTCTGATGAGTTTAAGGGATTCAATGATTAAGTATAAAACGTGGAAATTGAGGGAGCCGTCCCCTCTAAATTTGGTTTTTTGAGTAAAATTAACCATTGAAAATATAAGGCTGGAATGTGCAATTAGTATAGTATACGTTGCTTGAGCTCAATGCAACCAGTTTAGATGGGCAATATTCTTTTTATTTCCATCTGAGTACAATGCACACAATTTGGTTTTTAGGAATACTTTGTATCTTTAATTCATTTAATTGTATACATATCTTTTCCACAAATTTGAAATACAAAGTGATTTCTTCACCATAATTTTCTTATCAGTAGTTTACATATACCCGTTTCAAATTTAACAATTACTGTAATAGTTCTATTAAGGTAGCTGTTATTTAACCCTTAATTGTTGACAAAATACGTCACGTTACTACTGTAAACTCTGAGCACTTGATTAGGAGAATAAAATGCTCAATCAACCCAAAGAAAAGTCTGTTCTTAACTTTATTTACAATATTATTTTAATTAGGATTTATCTATTCGGAAGCCTTTAGCGATAGCTTTAGCGCTCCAAATAAAACAAATAAGTAGTATTCCTACTTAAACTAAGAAGTCTGAAAAAAGCAACGCAGTGAGAGTATAGATGCAGATTTACGATCACCAGTCGCCACGTGCGAATAAATTTTTTGACTTGCCGGCAAGTTTTGGCGACTAAGTCTCCATTCTTTCGAGGAGAAGGCATGTTTTATCATTTGACGAAAATTGCACTTTTTCGCAATCTTCTGACAAGAATCCCATGTTTTTCGAAAATCTCCCGAAAATCGTATTTAGCGATCCTCTAACAGAAATTGCGGTTTTTTTCGCAATCATTTGACAAATTCGCCTTTTTAAGCAATTCTTTGTCGAAAGATTAAAAAATCGCAGCGTTTTGTTTTGATAAAATTAGCTTTTTTTTCTGCGTTCTTTTGATGAAATTCGCGTTTTTTCTTAGTTTTGTTTCCTTATCTTTTCTTGGAAATTAAGCCCTGGAAGGGGCTAGAATATTTCGGTTTAGGAGTCACTGGCTCATAAAATATTTGAAATCTGCACCTATAACTAAAAGACGCAAAAATCCGTTGTATTTTACATTAGATTTTGATTTTAATACTCATAGACTTTAAACACTTTCTTCAAATAATTTTACGAATTAAATATTTCCAATTCTGCGAAAAATTGCTCAGGCCGGGTATCTAACAGAGATACTTGGCTTACAAGGCCAGTGCTTTACCGTTTAAGCTAACTGGCCACAACTAGTGAGCATTTCTCGTTCAGATAACCTTGTGGGTAACATCTGGTCTGTCATTAAGACAGCTCAACAGAAACTGCAGGTAAAGGAACTCGAACGATGGGTACGTAGATAATTTGCACTTATTAACACAAACTGATTGGTAAAGTTATCATATGAATTAAATATTTCCAACTGAGCGAAAAATTGCCCAGGCCGGGAATTTAACCCAAATACTTGGCTTTTGGGATACCCAGATCTAAGCCAAGTACTTGGGTTCGATTCCCGGTCTGGACAGTTTTTCGCTCAGTTGAAAACATTTAATTCGTATAACTTTACCAATCAATTTGTGTTAAAATAAGCAAATTAACTACGTACCCTTTGATTCTATGGAGTTTCTTTACCTTCGGTTTATTCTGTTGGTCTGTCTAAATAAGACCAGATGTTATGACCAAAATAGTTATCTAATCGAGAAATGCTCACCGGTTGTCTTGCCCAGTTAGCTTAAACGATAAAGAATTGACCTTGTAAGCCAAGTATCTGGGTTAGATTTCCGTCCTGTGCAATTTTTCGCTCAGTTGGAAATATTTAATTCGTATAACTTTACCAATCAGTTTGTGTTAAATAAGCAAACTACACAATTGTGTAGATGGGGGGACGTATGGGGAAAGATAACTGTCGTCTTACTGTAATTAAAACAAAGCCTGAACCAGACAATTACGTGGATCTATCTTGACGTAATCCAATATTGATTTTTTTTAATTTTATTTCAATTGAATATGATCTTAACCTAATAAAGGTTAAAACAAAGACGTTTAACTTCTACCAAAACGGCTCATGTGTAAAAGGATTAAAAAATATGAAAGATTTATGAATCTTGAGATACTTTTTTGCAATAACTAAATATATTTAATTCATGAAATTAATCTGTTTTTGTAAAAAGCAGGATGTTAAACCTTTGCGACATGGACACATTATGCTCGTTATTCACTGACATCGGTATTTATAAACTATTTTTTTAGAAATCAATAACCAATTTAAGCTCTCATTGTAAAAGTAGATTGAAATATTATTTTAACCGTTTGGAATTGAAATTAGATGTGCCCGGATTGGGAACACTGTTCCGAAAAGGGTTAAGTAAAATTTGGAGAGGGTAAATTATTACCTAAGTGATATTACTATTTAGTGGCTATTTTTTTTTTATAATATACTAAATTTTATAGAGTAATTTTACATCTGCAAAAAGTACTTAATACTGAATTGGAATATTTCTGTTAGATTTATAATATACTTACTGAATGTTTTAAATGTTTCAAATTCCTGCTGTATTTTATTCATCTTTTTATATTTTTATACACTTGCAGAGAAAAAAAATAACATGGTGATTTATCATAACTAACCTTATCTGTCATTTAATTTAAACACATTTAGGTTTATTTGTAAAACTTTTTTTATTAAATGAAATATTGCTTTACTCTTAATCCGTGTGGGAGATCTATATTTAGAGGGATTTCTTCCCAACACCGCAGAGAATGTTGAAACAAATTGCTGAAATTTGTTTCATGACACATTCCCCTCTCTCAAATATTAATGCGTCCCCTGGTATTACAGTGAAGAAATGTCATGGTGCATTAGTCATTTAAGAGTCGAATTGCAAAAGTTACAATCAAGAGTTAACACATTACTCTTCATTTTAAAACAATTTCCTCAAGGATTCTGTATGGTTTTCGTTGTTTCATGAATAGGAGTGTAGTGTAAGCATCATTAAATTGTTTCAATAAATGCCTAAAATATTGCTAAGTGCATGCGAATGTAGATAGTTGTACAGAAAGTCAATTACAAAGTTTGTTGATTATTTTTGATTTAATAGAAAACAGTTCCTAACATGTTCAAATAAAAGATATTTGAAAAAATTTAGTTTAATGAGGTGGATAAATACTGTAACACTTAATTAAGATGTTTAGGAGGAATTATTAATTTGTTAAATTCCTTATTTTTTAATGACTTGATATTTTGCTGAATTAAATGAAGATAAAAGTAAATTAAGTTAAAATAGTTTATTTAAAGAAACTCATTTTTCTAAATCACTTTCTTTTTGATAGCCAAAGTAAGGATCTTAATATTCATGCTTGGAGACAAACTTGGTTAATTCTTTCAAATTTACTTAGGGACACTTAAAATGTAAGAAACTAAGCACACACTCATTAAATTTTTAGGGGAGGGGGATTAGTTTATAATATATACTTTTACTTAGAATTTTCTAAACTTACTTTCGGTACTCATCGTCGAGCTTCAAATCTATAAACTTATATCATTCGCAGTACAGAAAATGACATTACAAATAAATTGTCACAATACATATATGTATACATTAAAAGGATTATGTGACAGTTATTCCTGCTAAAAGTAAAATATGGTTTTTAAAGTTTTTGTCCGAAATTCCGATAATGTTTTCTTTCGGTCATTCCGTATGAATAAAATGCAGGATGTTGCATCATAGTCGGACTATGAAATTTAATCATGCACATAGTAGTGAAACCCTCAAATCTGAAATTTTAATTTTTTTGCAATTTTGTCTGAGATAAAACTTTTTAAAAATTCGTCATTTCTACCAACTGACGACCATGTTAGATTTTATCCCAGTGTCTATATGTTCATAACTCGACAACTAATGGCTCAAACTCTACATTTTTGGCACAAATTTAAATTTTATCTCTTCTAAAAAGGCATATCAAAATAGTAAATTTACATTTTAATAAGTTGTATTGCCTGCAAATTGAAAATAAAAGTGGATTACTGTAATGGGCCATAAAAATATGAACTATCGTGATTTTTAACTTTGCAAAAACAGTGCTTAATGTATGTGCGCTTTGAATAAAATTAAAATCGAAGAGGTAAAATTTCTGAATTGAGATAAATGGCTATTTACACTCGGAACACTGCTCAAACTATGAGCAATTTTAGAATACGTAAGTATCCATGGTTTAAAAATTCAAAACTAAAATTTTCTATGTAATAGTGCGAGTGTGCAAAGGGGACAGTATTATTTAGGTTGAGCGGGAGAAAACAGACTTTTCTCTTTACATATCAATCTAAACATTTCATCAATCTCGCACTAGATGAAGCTATAGTAGCCCAATCTTCAATAGAAAAAGATCGAAACTACCTGGCCATTGATGACCGTTCACTTGCGATTTTAGAAATTTTGTTAAATATCTAGAAAAATACATGTGGAATTGTCCCTAAACTCTTACTGTATAAGTATAATAGTAAAAGTCATACATTACCGTGAAGATTTTTTTCCGAAACTTTATAGGGGACCGTCAACAAATTGAAGATCTTTTGGATAACCCTGTCAGAACTAATGTAGCAAAAGCGCACAACCTGTAGATTATGATTAAGTGGCTTATTGTAATAAACTGTTTATTTTCATGTCGATACCATGTATACTCGTAGAGAAATTAAGATTTTTATAAAAACAAAAGTTTTTGCTTATAACTTGAAGAGTTCTTAGGTGAAAATGTGACAAACATTGCACATAATACCCTTTAATCAGAATTAAAAAAATAAAAATTGTATGAAAAATAAGTAGGTTTATGTAATTTTTCTCTGCGCATGCGTCAACGATATCAAAATTTCATTTGCATATTATGTTAGCTAAATGTATAGAGCAACTTTCTCAAGTCGCAAAATCATAGCTTGAAAATAATCAATAGAATAAGTTGAAAATCCGTTATTCCCTAAATGAAACAAGAGGGGTTGTACCCATATATTCATAGATTAGTGTCAATATATAATACACAATATGGGACTTACTACCACATTTGGATAAAATTCCTCATTTTTTTTCAGTTTGGAAACAACGGATTTTATGCTTATTCTATAAACGATTACTTTCAGAATTTTCAATCTGTGATTTTTAGACTTTCACAAAAGTTGCTCAATTAACGCTATATGCAAATGAAATTTTGATATCGTCGACGCATGCGCAGTGAAAAATTTAGTAAACCTAATCATTTATCATAAAATTATTTTTTTATGATTACATGATATTGTGTGCAATATTGTCATTTTTTCAGAAAAGAATGTTGCTTTATATTAAGAACTCTACAAATTATAAGCAAAAAACTTGGCAAAATTTGGGACCATTTTTATAAAAAACCTTAATTTCTGTAAGATTATACATGCTATTCGCTTAAAAATGAACAGTTTATTACAAGAAGCCACTTAATCATAATCTACAGTTTGATTGCTTTTGGTACATTAGTTTTGACAGGGTTATCCAAAAGATATTCTTTTAATTTGTTGAGTCCCCTATGGAGTTTCAGTAGTAAATACTCATGGAAACGTATGACTTGTACTATTTATACACTGAGGGTTTCGGGATAATTCCTCCATGTATTTTTTTAGATATTCAACAAAATATCTAAGATTGCAAGTGAGCGGTCATCAATGGCCATGTAGTGTGTTTGAATTGCATAAAGAGAAAAAATGGGGATCGAAAGCAAATTTACTTCATACATTTTGTGATTTCTGATTATTATTAAATTGTCTATGCATAGATGTAATAGTTTCATTAATTATAGAAAATTATACGGTATATTATCCATAATTTAAGTGTAAAAGCATTTTTGTTTATGCAATACGTTTAACACAAAATATAGTAGTGGGAAGGAATGGGACATATCCAAATCCTTCTCTGTAATAAGATGCATGTAAATTGCAAAGTGAAATATTTTTAGTGGATAATATTATGAAATTGATATAATATTCATTCATAATAAAAATATTAGCACTTGATATGGTTGTTCATACATTATCAACCTGCAATTTTTATTAAACTTTGAGGATTTGTGCATTATAGCTTTGTTTTATATAATGTGCCTTAAAATAATGAACCATCATGGATTTTTTTTAACTTGGTAAAAACAGTGCTTCATGTTATACCTGTGTTTGAGGGACGATATAGGAAACATCTTAATATTTCAATTCCTTTAATTATAAAAAAAAAAAAATTCTATTATGTATGTATTGTTTAGGGAGATTAGTGTTCCATATCTCATTCGATAAATATAATTCTTTTTTTGTCAGACTTGATTTTCTTAATTTTCTAAATTGTTCTATCTCTCCCCAATCTACCCTACATTAAAAAATTTGTCTTGCATTTATAGGTCTTTACAATTATACACTGTATTCTTTTTTTTTCTTTAATTTTTTTTTCAATTATACATTTTGCTTATTTTTTAAATTTTTCTACTGGTCATTAATAAAATCGAATAAATGAGATTTCATTATAGCTTTATATATATTCAGATTTGGGAAAATTTAGTTTTCTCTATTACTTAAATCCCGGGTACTTACGTGTTGTAAATTGGTCATAGTCTTGTAAGAGACATTCTATGTATAAATGGTCCATTTTTTCAAAATCGAATATTTTACTTGTCCATTTTCTTTTATTCAAAACACACATATGAACCAAAGGGAAAAAAACTATAGTAAAGTTCCCTTAAATTTATTTGGATTGGCTCTATTGTAGGTGTAACAACTCGTGAAGTCTTGTATAATTTAAGGAAGGAAAATTTTACTACCGCACTGATGTATAGAGAAATATTACTATATATATTAGGGGGCTCTGCCCCCCCCTCCTCTGCGAGTCACTCCCGCTAACTTCCGTTCCGACGTTAAAAACATGGTAATGCATTTTCTTTATATTACCAACTGACGCAAGGTTTAATATTATCACGAACAATTTTCGATAACCTGGATGCCATGCTATTCTGTTTGAATGGGGCATTTTTCAGATACCATTGTTTCATTCACCTCTGTCACGATACGGCACAGCCGAAGGTTGCTTTTCAAATTTATAAATAAAAGCATCTACACATCTGAAAATCCGCTTAAAAAATAGTTTAAAATGTTGCAGTCGGTTAGACTTTTATAATAATGCTGTAGACAATATTCTTAAAGTTCATGGGGGAGGGGGACTCGGTCTGCTTAGGAATAATATTTAGAACGGGAATGCAATTTATTGAACTTTTACGCTTATATACTATGTTTAGGTAGATTTTAATATTTTTTAGACTATAATTTTCTATATTATAATGCATATTTTCACTCTATTTTTAAAATTTATCTTAGTTATTTTCTAAGAAATATTGAATTTAAATGAAATCTAAAATATTTTGCAAAAGCGATCGCATTCACGCTGAATCATAAAAGCGGGCATATTCATTTATGATGCATATATACCTCATTTGTAATGCCATTGAAATCTATTTATTAGCCGCACTTTTTCACCATGGGATTCCAAATATAACGTAAAGAAGATATTGTCCATAATTTAAACAGTTTCAACTGCATAGTTCTGATTTATGGCTTAATGTGTACTTCAAATTTTGATTTGAGTGAAATAATTTATTAGGTAGATTTCGCATGAAATGCTACCTATTGCGGTCTCTGTTCGAATTCCTGAAAGCTTTGCTGATCTACACCGATCATGATTTGTAGTCCCCAAACTACTTTATTAAAAATTTATTACTCTTATTTGGACACGGTAACTTCTATAATTCTGCTCGAATATCTTCCAAATTGGCCAAGGAGGAAGAAAAAAGGAGGGATTTTGTAAAAACCAGAAAATCCATAACTTCTTAATTAAAGATATCAAATCAGTTTAAAGGTTATATTTCTTTTTAAAAATTGGTCAAAAGTTCATGAATGACGGATTTTTGATAAAAATAAGCTCTCAAGGAGAGGAAAAAATTGTTTCTCGGAGAAAAAAAAATTAGACTTCAATTCTCAAGATATCACATCAAATGTTTATAAATGTTCTTAATATTACCTAAAACTTTTGTGTTGTCAAGTTTTTGATACGAGCAACGCTTCTTGCAAAAGAATAAAAATAATTATAAACAAAAAGGAAGAAAAATCTAACTTCGTCAATTCATAGGATATCAAACCGATTACATTTATTATAAATCTTCTCAATATATACGGATATATTGACATGTTTTTGATAGGACCAATTGTTATAGCAAAACAAAATTGAACAAAAATAAGAATTTTTAAGATAATTTCTCGAATCAAAACTACTTATCTTCAGACTCCTTTTTAAATTGATTTTCTTCTCAAACTCATCCAATTGGCAGATTCTCTTATTTAGGAACTAAATGTGAAGTATTATCCAGTTTTGTGATAAAGGCAGAATATATTTCAAATGTCGTCAAAATGGGTATTTTGAACAGAAGTTCCCGAAGTGTTCGTGATTGAATATTAAGTATTCAAATAACAAATTGCTTATTTTCCGACTTTTTTTTTTTTACAACCTGATACAAAATGTTATGTATAGGTATATAATATTTGAGAGTATTAATACTAACTTAATTTTTTAAAACTGTTTTATTTGTAGAATTATATTACTTTAAATATTATGTTGCAGTGAAACCTAAAGCTTAGTGTCCAAAAAAATCTGGTGGCGGCAGTCAGGAGGTTAAGATACATTTTTACAAAGTAAAAATTGGTGGGAAATATACATAACGATCCCTAACGTGAATTCTATTTCCTGTTTCCGATTTCTCCAAATTTCATGAATAAAATGTATAATTTAAGGAAACAGCAAATTTTATACTTTCACTGAAATGTAATATTAAGTGAAAAAATTCGTATTTTGTATTTTTTGTACGTTGGGTGTGAGGACGGTGGTTAAAAAAAGAGCTCGACGAATGAAGTTATGGAAAATGTCCCGACTAATCTCGAGTTAAACAAGTAAACTTACTGATGTTTTAGAAAACTTGTGAAACATTACAAACTGTAACGATTTTTTGTACTTTTGCATGTTTTTAATTATGACGCCTTATTTAATTATAGGTGTATACATTTTAAAGAAAATGGACAACTTTGAATATAACTCTCCTCCATCAGAATTTCAAATAAGTACAGCAAGTTTCTTTATTTCTGAGAATGTGACGACAATGAATCCATTACACGTTCAGGACATTGACAAAGAGTCTGAATCTGGCACCAATGTACTTGATGGTATGTACGTATTTTATGGATTGGGTGGAATTTTAATATTCTTTGCTGTCTATATGATTTGCTATAGCTATGTTATACACTTAAAAGAGACAGCAGTAGCACACGAGATGGAACTTAGAAGATTAAATCGAAGGGATTCGCTCCCAACATACCGTAGGCCTCCTATGAATGAAGGAAGAGTTTTCATTGAAGACTTCGAAATGCCAGTAAATCCAAATAAAGTACTACCAGGACAAGTTACTAGAGGGCGTGATGCTGATGAACATGAAAATGCAGATATTGAACAAGGACAAAACCAAGAATCCAGAAGTATAGGGGACTTGCATATTCCTTTTTGTACTCCCCAAGAGATTGTAGAAAGAAAATACTTTCCTGAGGACTTTCAAGATCTATTATGTGCAAATACTACTCCAAAACAAGTTGCAGGAAGTTCTCGTGTTGAAAGTAAAACGGATAGTCATGATGTTACGCTCGGTTGGCTGTCAACACCACCCCTCTGTTATTCTTCTCCTCAAGAAAGCCAAGAAAGGATGTTTTATTCTGATGATTTTCAAAATTTATATCAAAGTACTGCACAAATAGAAAATGGAGGAAGTATGAAGAACGGAAAATCTCAGGAATGTTCTACTGCTGCCACACCTTCAAAAACTAATGTTGGCAAGTCAACTTCTCCTGAGGGACAAAGTAGAAGTTCGCCAACTTCACCGGATATTTTGAGGAGGAGGTTGAATACAACTGAAGATACACCTCGAAGGCCGTCGTCATGGCGATGATTTTAATCTGGCATCAAACTCACGAAATATCTTGTTGCATTACATATTTTTAAAAACGACGATTACTTTTCTGATGCATGGACATGTACAATATGCTTTTAATATTTTTAACTTGTACTGTTTTTAATGATGCTTTTATTTAATAAATCCCTTTTGTAAAAAAATACTTCTGTCATTTAGAAAAGCACTGAACCAGACAAAAAATACAACATGAAAGTTACTTAATATTTTGTCTTGGATTTTATTAGATTTATTGCTAGTATTGTCTAAGCTATACATTTCAAAAATTCTAATTTTAACTTTATCATTTTTTTAAGCAAAAACTTAACCATTTTATAAACATATCTTTGCAAATACGTTGGAAAATCATTATCTAAATTAGCTTTTTAACAAAAATCTCAAAGAAATTTATACTAAACATTACGAATAAATTGAGCGGAAATTTAATGAAACCACTTTAAGTTACAATCTCAGCATACAATTTAAAGGAATTCAAAGTTATTTTCATAGATATTTAAAATACGATTAATTTAATTTTTAAAGATAGAAAACCAACGATTATAAATGCACAAATAAAGTATGAGAAGGTAGCAAATAGCTATTTTGAATCTACTATCGAGATTCTTCATCAGTGCAAAACTCAGTGAGCTAAAAAATAGCAAACCTGAGCAAAACAATTTTTAGCTCGCTGAGTTTCGCACTGATGAAGAATCTCGATAGTAGATTCGAAATAGCTATTTGCTACCTTCTTATATTTTATTTGTGCATTTATAATCGTTGGTTTTCTATCTTTTGTACACAGTCTTTATTTGCTATTTTAATTTAATGTTTAGAAATTGCGTTAAGACAACAAGAGAAATGTATAGATGATGAAACGTTTGTATATTGCAGAGTAAAAACTAATTTGACTAGTTTAGCACCATATTTTTATAATTAACATGGCCTCCCTCCTTTTGAAAGAATATTTCATTTTAGAATACATACCTGTTATGAGATACTATAAAACTTTACTTTTTTTTGTACCTATTATAATTATCTCTATAAATACGGTGAAAAATATATCTATATTAATATATTAAAAAAAGTTGTAAAAATCATATTTTAAAAATTATGAATATATCGGGGAGAAAATTAATCTAACGAAATCATTTACAAAAATAGCAAATTTAAATCTAACAGATAAGAAAAATCATGAGTTAAGCATAGATTATGAAACGCGTTCAAACTCTTCCTGGAATCTTAAAAAATTTGGTTATCCAGGGAAATGAGGTGTTACTGTCCATAGCCAAATATGTATTTGATCTGACAGCTTATATAGTCTAAATTAAATAATAGGGAAATTAAATTTAGGAAAGAAACACCTAACTGGTTGAAATTTTACTTTAACCCTTTATCTAATGAAATGTTTATCAAACTATTGATCCACCTCAATAATTATCTTTAAAATCTGAAGTTATACTGGAATTTTCAATAATACTAATGTGGAATTGGATTTTTTTTTCATTAAAACCGATTAAATATATCGGTACTAAGACTAAGCATGTTAAGACAGTCTATTATAGGCTTTATATACAATGTAACAAAGATTGTAGGTTGATAATGTCTGTGCTACAAAACCACTTTCCATTTATCTCAATCACTGGAAAGAAAATGGAAAATAATTAAGAATTGTAAATCGGAGATTACATTAAAAAACATCAATTTATTTTTAAGTAAAATTAATATATTCAAACATTGCAATTAACTTAACACCCTGTAAAATATTTAATTTACTCGTCTTTAAAAAAAAAAATTAAAATTTGTATAACACCCTTTACTATCATGTCAGAGTTCTCACTCTACCCTCTTTTATGCTAAACCTCTTATGTAAACAAAAGTTCTACTTTTAGTTATAAAGTATGGATAATAATTATAATATTCCATAAAAAGCGAAACTATTACATCCACCTATAATCAAATCATTAATATACATAAAGCATAAAAATGTGTATGACGCAAATTTCTTTTTAATTATTTAACCCTTTATCTACCGATTCATGAAAATATTACATTCTAAAGCACTTTACGCAAATTGTTTAAACTAAATTAAGATTTATACAATCATTTAATATTTGAAGGATTAAATTAGAATGTACAGGGATTTTGTGCAATTCTTTTCAACCCCACTCAAATCTTTTTAAATATAATTTTCTTGGTATTTTTTAGAATTATAAAATGCACAAATATATTCTTACAATATATAGAAATATTTCTGCATTGAAAAATCCTCCTTCCCTTCCTCAGCGCCAAGAAAGCTGAAAAGATGGAAAAGAAATCGTTATTTTAAAAATATTTTTCTTTTGTGTAACCAATAATGCTTTTGGAACGAGATACCGTTATGTATCTATAGCTCATTCTAAACAGTATTGCAACTAATCGACGCATTAAGACTTTTATAATAAATCACTTTAATGGTACTTATGAGTACAGTCGGTAGATAAGGGTTAAATAATCTTTTTCTTCATACAAAAGCAAGCTTCTGAAGATCAACTTTTTTCCAAACAGATTACGGCACCATTGCTTCATCTGATATGAGATTGATAAATTGTGTGGTAAGATACATAAAGAGGAAAAACAAACTGTACCATTCATCCTAATGTTGCATTTCACTCATGCTCACCTACATGTATTTTCCTCGAGTATTATACAGTCTTAATTTTGTTACTATCGATATGTAATAACTGTAGTACGTGTGTGTGCATTTTTTACTAGGACTCCTTTTGTACTTCAGCACTTTGTAATAATACTTCTAATAAGTTAAATTCCCTTCGCACATTTTAGGATTTCTTTATTTTAAACATATAATTTACATTTAAAATAAAAGTTACTTTTTTATATTATAAATATTTGAAAACCGTAATACTTGCAAAACCCTGTTGTAATAAGATTTTCAAAACGTCTCAGAAAATTCTTCAACTTAATGTCTTTATGAATTTAATAACTTTCAAACTAAATATATTCCTTATATTTCAGATAAAGATATACAGTTGAGTCTCTATATAACGTAATCCATCGTTCAGACTAATTCGTTATATAGAAAAATTCATTGACTAGAGAACGGCAAAAATTTTTCATTTAATGTTTAAATTTTGAAGCAGAATTGTTTTTAAGGTGTTTTAAGATTTTGAAATATTAAAAGGAATTTTTTTCAGAATCTCAAACATCTTCGCCTTTTCTCCCCAGTCTTATTTTCAAAATTATTACTTTATCGGAGACAGTTGTGTTTAAAATAACTTATTTTATAAAAATGCAGTAGAAGATAACACCAGCAAATATGATATTTAGTAACAATTCTTCATTCAAATGATTTTTCGCAACAAAAATGCTCAAATTCGCCACAAACAACAAACATTCTCTATAAACTCTTAAAGTAACGAGAATTAATTTAGGTAGATGAAAACCTGCAGAAAAATGACTTTTTCTGCAATTCCCCCCCTTATTCCTGCCTTGCTTTCCAAACCAAGAAACAAACACAATTTTAAAGACGATAATGGAATAGTTTTATTTTTTAGGATGCTTTGTGATAGTTGCAAATCGTCCCACTAGCAAGCAAATATTTCAATCTTTTCCAAGAACGCATGCTCATTTTGTCTAAAACAAAGTGTAACCATGCAAAAAGATGTTTTTCTTGTGGGAGGAAGGGGAGAGTTGAATGTCTTTTATGACATGAGGTATAATGTAGAGGAATGTAGCTATGAAATATAAGCCAGAAATCAACGAAAATTTTCTACAAATAATTTAACGTGTTTTCTGAACTTATGATAGAACATTTTCGAAAACAATTCGTGAAATGGAGATGCATATTTCGCTATATGGAGATCATTAAAAAAATTTCTATAAAAAAATTCGTTACAGAGAAATTCGTTGGATGGAGTTACGTTATAGACTCAACTGCATTTCTTTAAACTGCATTAAATGTATTTGAACGGCTACTATTAACATTAATATAAATGTAATTTTCTTCTTAAAATTTATAATAAAATCGGACCCAAAAGGGTTAAACATTAGCACATTAACAAGTAACAAAATACTACCAAATTTTAAAATATAACAAACTCTCACTGTTCAAAATTGTAAATTGCTTGAGGTTTTAAAAGTCCTGAAGTTGGTTGAGGTTCTTGGAAAAAATAAAAAGAATATTGCTCAGTTAAACTGATGGCATTGAGCTCACAGGCTACGCATACTAATTGTACATTAAAGCCTTGTATTTTTGTTAATTCTGTTCAAAAAAAAAAAAAAAGTTGGAAACAGCAATCCCCTTTCTCCTTTTTTATACTCAATCATTGACCCTCCTAAACTATCAAGTACATGCTTTATCATATTAAAAAATTTATATCCAAAATTCAGAGCAAATCGGATAATTCTTAATAAAAACCCATTTAGCATTTATATAATTTAAGAGGAGTTATTCTCCTCTTTTATACTTAACCATTAAACTTCCAAAACTATTCAGAGATTTAAACGAAATCTCACAGTTCTGATTGAAAACCCATTTATACAAGTTAAGGGGAGGGGCATTAGAACCCCCGTTCCCCCTGTTTATACTTATTCAATGAACACCTAATAACAGCCACGGACTCGCCTCATCAGAATGATCCTATATCTAAATTTTGAACGAAAATTTAATTCTGCATGAAAATCCCGTTTATATCAATTAAGGGGGGGGCATGAGCCCCCCGTTCCCCCTCTTATACATATCGAATGAACTCCAAAAACGAATCAGGGAAGCGCCTTATCAGGATATACCTATATACAAAATTTCAAGTGGATCCGACATTTTTATCATGAGTGTTCGCGTTACGCACGAACGAACATACGAACGTACGAACATACATACAGAACGGAGGGGCACATAAGCTCTCAGGCTATGATAGCCTGTGAGTTAAAAAACATAACTAAATTATTAGCTCGCAGGCTATCATAGCCTGAGAGCTTATGTGCCCGTCCGTACTGTATGTACGTTCGTATGTTCGTTCGTGCGTAACGCGATAACTCATGATAAAAATATCGGATCCACTTGAAATTTTGTATATAGGTATATCCTGATAAGGCGCTTCCCTGATTAGGTTTTGGAGTTCATTCGATATGTATAAGAGGGGGAACGGGGGGCTCATGCCCCCCCCTTAATTTATGTAAACGTGATTTTCATGCAGAATTAACAGTTTTCGTTCAAAATTTAGATATAGGATCATTCTGATGAGGCGATACCGTGGCTGTTATCAGGTGTTCATAGAATAAGTATAAACAAGACGTACGGGAGGCTCATTCCCCTCCCCTTAATTGATATAAACGAGATTTTCCTGCAGAATTAAGTTTTCGTTCAAAATTTAGATATAGGATCATTCTGATGAGGCGAGTCCGTGGCTGTTATTAGGTGTTCATTGAATAAGTATAAACAGGGGGAACGGGGGTTCTAATGCCCCTCCTCTTAACTTGTATAAATGGATTTTTCAATCAGTATTGTCAGATTTCGTTCAAATCTCTGAATAGTTTTGGAAGTTTAATGGTTAAGTATAAAAGAGGAGAATAACTCCTTAAATTACATAAATGCTAAATTGGTTTTTATTAAGAATTATCCGATTTGCTCTGAATTTTGGATATAGGTTTTTTAATATGATAAAGCATGTACTTGATAGTTTAGGAGGTTCAATAATTAAGTATAAAAAAGGAGAAAGGGGAGAGCTGTTTCCCCTTATTTTTTTTTTCGAACGGAATTAACGAAAATACAAGGCTGTAATGTACAATTAGTATGCGTAGCCTGTGAGCTCAATGCCATCAGTTTAACTGGGCAATATTCTTTTTTTTAAATATTTTACCTGTTTTTTGTAAATTTCGAAAGAGTAACTTATCATGGATGTTTACAAAAAAGACTAAATATCACTAAGGAGAAAAAACTATGTAGTATGCCACCGCACTTTTTTGTTGGAATTAAACAGAGCTACTACTGATTTGATTACTTTTTAAATATTTACATTTGCAAATTAGATTTGTATTCCCCCCCCCCAAAAAAAAAAAAAAAAAAAAAAAAAAACTTTTCTATTGTTTTCAACAATATGGTCTTGAGCTATTATAAGAACAAGGAAGAGAATAGAATTTTTTTATTCAATCATATTATATGAAGTATATTTTAAAATAGAATTTTTATTGAATCATAATACATGCAGATATTTCGGGCGTGTATATAAGCGAATTTTATTTTAATGGTCTAATGATTTTAAATAAATCTTATCGCTTTGAGTTACGGTAAGATTTTTATCAAGTAACATATTAGAAATTATTTTATCGGTCATTTTAGGATTATTGCAAATCGAAGCATTTTAATGGAAACAATGGTTGAAACAGTTATTAAATTGTGCAACACTTGTCAGTAAACAAATTTAAAAAATGGAAACATTTCATCCAATTTCGCGATATTTGGCAACATATTGGCCTCAATACGAGGTTTGGTGGGAAAATAGACTTTCAAGATTACAGGACCTTCGGCGAAAAAAAAATTCTTTCAGAATCTGAATTTTCTAGAAATTCCTCATAATCGCCGAAAGGTAAGATTAAACTAATCTGGATCCTTCAACGTTTTGAAAAACCGAATTTAACTAATCAGGATACATAAAACATTCCCAGCACGTACTTGGTACAAGGAAAAAAAACGCCAACTGTGGCGATATTTAAGGAATTTTGTCGACATTTGGTTAAAGAATTGTTATACTTAATCATGATGAATTTTTCAGACATTTGCAACAGGTGCCGAGACGCACACGATCCAATCAACAATAATTCATAGATAGTTCTCGAAAACAGAATTCAATCAATCAAGGTACATGAAAAAATTTCACCACAAATTTAGTACTAAAAGAAAAAACGTCGGCAAATTGGCTGATATTTAACATTTTGCCGAAACTTTGCGAAATAATTGTCATTGGCATTCTTGATGATTTTTTGACATTTGCAAAAGGAGCTGAGATATTACACTCAATAAATGAGTCCATAGAACGTTCTCGAAAAGGGAATTTAATCTATCTGGTTCATAGGACTTTCTCGCATTTAATCTTGTTTTTATATAACGCAGTTATACAGTCTCAAGGCATACTCAACATTAAAATTTTATTTTTTTAAATTTTCATAATAAAGATTTGAAATTTCATGCAAATATGCATTTTACCATAAGTATATAGTGCATCATAAAAGAATTTTATTATTAATCTAAGATTATTAAAATTTTAAAGAGAAATTTTTAGATGCTACTTGCATCTTAATTTTTAAGATATTTCCTCAATTATGAATTTTAATCATCTAAAACACTATTCGAAACAAATATGTGTAGCAGTTTGTTAATCCCTTAAATAAATATTTTTAATGATATTTTTCTGAATTCCATAAAAATGTTTATCAGAATTCTGCCTTATAATAAGTAATTAATCAAATTTAATTGTCCTAATAAAGAATTATAAAATTCATGCAGTTTCTTTTAAGAAATATCTGGATTCTTCCTTATCAATTTCATGAATTTTCATGTAGTAATAAGCATTAAAAATAAAATAAAATATATAAAAATGTAAAATAAAATAAGAAAAATCATGTGTTAAGCATAGATTACGAAACACTTTCCAACACTTCCTGAAATCGTTAACAAAACTTTGTTATTTAGGGAAATAAGATGCTACAGTCCATAACCAAGTATATACTACAATACTTTTGAACAGCCCTATATTTGATCCGTCAGTTGATATGTACATATTATTTAATAGGAAAATTTAGTTTAGCAAGAAAATGCCTAACTTGTTGAAATTTCTATTTTACACTTTATTCTAATAGATGAAAAACACTTGAATACTTTTGTTCAGCCCTGTAATTTACCTACTACCTTTATTATACAGCAGTATTTTGTTAAAATTTAGTTCAAAGAAAAACACCTTTAAAACTACTTAACCCGTCAGTAGTCGCGTGTCGGTCTTTTCGCCACCCGTATAACTTATCTTTTCCTAACTTGTATCACATTACAAATACAACGGAGATCTACCACGTAGCTGACTTTGAAGCTTCCTCGACTACTTTAGTGAAGTAACAGGGCACCTCTGCTTTTCTTTAAGGTACATTTTTAGAAACAAAGTTGAAATTGGCGAAAAAGTCTACGTAAAAATCACTAATGTCAGTTCATTTTTACTTTTTCCAACTACTCCAAATCTCATGAATAAAATGCATAATTTAAGAAAACTGCGAATTTTTATCTTCGTTGTAATGTTATTTTCGTATATTACGTGAAAAGTATTTCTTATTTTACATATGTGGTATGCGGGGGGCCAGCGGCGAAAAGACCGAGCGCGACTAATGACGTTGTGAAAAAAGTCGCGACTACTCGCGGGTTAAATCAAATTTCCTGAAATTATCATTTATGTGTGACCATGTAGCTAATTCTTTGCGCGAGTTCCTTGCCCTGTATATCATTTTATCTATATTCTATAAACATTTCATAGTAAACTGAAAGCAGTTCAATGTAAAAAATCCATAACTTATTTAAAAACCACCTTTAAATTAATTACTCTTACATTCAGTAACATTTGAACTTTTTTGTGTTAACCTGTATATCAACTATAACATTTATCCGCACCAAATAATTTACAGACACTTAGTAAAAGTTGAAAACTCATTATAATTGAAAATCTATTTCATCCATCCATTAGCTATCATCGATAATATACAATACTTCAGATTAGAACGTCAGATTTTAAATGATTAGTATGTCCCTGTAAATGCTATGTACTCCATATTATGCGTTATATATCAGTGGCGTATATCAATTTTATGATACTTGAAATCGCTTAACATAATTAAAATATGTCGCAAACAATTCCCCCTTTATTATTGCGAGATGGAATTCTTTTGAGTGGCCCTGTAAATGAATATTAACTTATTTTCTTTGCATGTTTTAGAGGATGCATATTTCAATGTACTTTGCGAATCCATGCAAATTTGAATATGTTAAATGGGTGTAACATCTTTAAAATATATCTGAAAAAATTCTTTCCCATAGGCCATAATGTATCAAAAACTTTTGACTATTCCTGTAATAAAACTAATCATATTAGAAACTTCATTTTCAATAGGTTTCGTGCTAGTGTAAACGTCAATAACATATAAAAATTTCATAGCAATCCGAGTATATTTACGAGAGTTTGAGCAGAGCCAGACAAACCGAATGCATACACACTTTTCAACTTTGTTGGTAAGTGTTAAAAAGCTGAAAAAGCAGTACTGAGAAAAACATATTTAAAGCATATAAATGGTAAAAAAAAATATTTGCGAACAACATTAAAAGACTTGTAACTTTGCATAAAATAATCACATCTGTAAGCGGATTTCCATGAATGACGTAGTACAAATGGGAGAATAATAATTGCTGAGCTAGGCTGAGCCAGTTTGGAAATTAACGATTCGTTTAATTTCCTGTGTTGCTTGTACTCGCCATCACAACTTAAAAGTCTCAGTGGCAAACGTTTGACTTCGTAGACATTGATTTAAGTGTCTCCGACTTTATGCACAGAATGATGTTTGTTGCTTGTTTATTGTTTATTAAATACAAACATCGGACCTATGTGCTTGACATCAGGAGCCCGTTTATAAGTCATTGTCAGTATACATGGACAAGGTTGTGTAAGTAAATTTACAATACCAGACAGATAAAACAGAGTGCTACAAAAAGAGTGCTTAACGAAGCCTTCGGTAGTCTCAACTGCAACACACCTAACAAGGATGGTTTCCATACGGGTAGACTCAGAAAATTCTGAAAAAATTACATAGTATCCTTGTGTGGATATATGTTAATATAAATTTCAACGGTATTCATAAAAAAATGAGCATTTCGTTTATTTGTCGGTTTTTAAATATATTTTTTGTCAAATACTTTTAAAGTTAAAAGTGTTTCATGTTGAACTTCTATTTAAAAAAAATAAAATAATTTTACTTTTATCTGCTTTTGTTTGTTTGAACTGTAGTTTTATCATTTATATATATATATAAATATATATATACAGGGCTGTAGTCGTAAAAATGACAGAAGATATACGCTCGAAGCACTGGGTAGACGGTCTCAATGCTGAGGGTATACACTACAATGTATATACTATAGCTTTCTTGAGAAACCGAGGATATACATTGTTCCTTTAAAAAATGGAGAAAGTATACAGCGTACCCTCCACTACATCTCTGTATATACATGGTGTATCTAAACTATAGGGCAAAACTTTAAGGGGTGATAGTACACATCAAGACAAACAATATTAAATACGAAACTAAGGGTCCCAAACGTCTTCCGAAGGAGATATGTGCCATTTAAGTTTAGGGTCCAAAATTTCAAATAAAACATAAAACACCGAAAAATTCGTTGATTGATTTGTGGTTTTCAGTAAAACTGTTCTTTATGTCGGGTTTTTCTTAAAAATAAATTATAAAGATAGATTTCAAAAAATGCCGATAGAGGACACTTTTTTCCCTTTATCTCGTTTAATGTTTACAGAAGCTTAAACTTAAATTTTGAGCTCAAAATCTAAATGGTTGAGAGTGGTTAAGTGGCGCAAACTGAACTATGTTCAGAGGTTCAAATGAGCCCATATATAAAAAACGGAAAACTTGGTTGATTCGTTTGCCGTTTTCACTAAAACTATTCTTTAAATCGATATTTTTTTAAAATAAATTTCAAAAATGCCGATAAAGGACGCTTTAGGCTTTGGAATAATGAACAACTGTTTTTTACAGTTGTTTTTTGCATCTCATTAGTTTTTTTAGAAGCTTAGACATAAACTTCAATTTTGAGCTCAAAATCTGAATCGTTGGGAGTGATTATGTAGAGCAAACTGAACTGTATTCAAGGGGCGAGAGAGAAGGTTCAAATTTCAAATGATTATAAAAAACGGAAAATTGGTCGATTCGTTTGCGGTTTTAGCTAAAACTATCTTTATGTCAGTATTTTCTTGAAAAAAAATCGTTAGAGGGCGCTTTAAACTTAAGAGTAACCAAAAACTATTTTTTACCTTTTTTTATTTAATAAACTGCTTGTATAAGCTTAGTCTTAAATGTTGAGTTAAAATTCTGAATTCTTGGGAGGGATTAAGAAGCGCAAATTGAACTGTATTCAGAAGTTGAAATTTACCCCACTCTCCCCATTGAACACAGTTCAATTTTGCGCTAGTTGATTACTCCCAACGATTCAGATTTTGAGCTCAAAATTTAAGTCTAAGCTTTTTCAAGCATTTAATAAGATTTAAAAAATGACGGTTAAAAATAGTTGTACGTTACTCCAAAGTCTAATGCGCCCTCTATCGGCATTTTTTGAAATTTATTTAAAAATTTATTTTTAAGAAAATGATTTAAAGATTAGTTTTAGCGAAAACCGCAAACGAATCGACCATTTTTTCAGTTTTTTATATTCACATAGGGGCCAACCTGACATGGATTATCCGTAATACGTGCGTTAATTTGACCCTGGTTTAATGAGTTTCGTACCAAAATTTTTTCAAAAAAATTAAATTAAGTATGTTTCACTAATAATCCTAAAATTAAATATATGAAATATTCATGAAATATATTTTCTGGTTTGAAATCACGTTAACCTGGATCAAGCTAATCCAGGTATTACGGAAGATTAGTTGAAAGTTGGCAGCTATGTAATATTTGATTTTTGAAGCTCTGAACACAGTTCATTTTGCGATACATAACCACTCCAAACTATTATGAGTTTGAGCTCATAATTTAAGTCCAAGCTTCCGAAAGCTTTTAATGAGATGCAAAAAATAACGCTAACAAATAGTTCTTAGTTACTCCAAAGTCTAAAGCACCCTCTATCGGCATTTTTTGATAGCTATCTTTATAATTTATTTTTAAGAAAAAACTGACATAAAGAATAGTTTTAGTGAAAACCGCAAATCAATAGACCACTTATTCCGTTTTTTATGTTTATTTGAAATTTTGGACCCTAAACTTTAGTGGCACCTATATCCTACGAAAAACATTTGGGACCCTTAGTTTCCAAAATAATATTGTTTGTCTTGATGTGTACTATCACACCTTAAAGTTTTGCCCAAGTGTTTAGATACACCCTGTATATATATACATAAACTAAAAGTTACTTATGAAATATTATGAATAAAAAATAAATAATCGTTTCAATCTCAAATTTAAGTCCAAATGAGCCCTGTTGGTTCAACCTTGTTTCGATGGAAACAAAAACTTCTCCGATAGTGATTTGTATTTCGCCACCTTTCTTTATCTGTTCTTAATTTTGTTTTACGCTTAAATGCACGAAAGCACATTTCATATAAAAAATTATTTTTATTGTGATAAATTAAAATAACTGCAGCAACATGCAATATAAATTTGCAATAAAAAAAGAAAATATATGTATTAAAATCCTTAATTGTTTAGATTCATAAATACCTTTTATACTCATTTTAAAGTCTATTGATAAAGAATTTCTAGTTACATTCAAATAGTTTGCTTTTGGCGAGGAAAAATGCTGCTTGCCAAATCAAATGACGTTTTCATCTTTTCACGCCAATTATTTGAAATTATTTAATTTTTTAGAGACCGTTTATTGCAATTCCGCCGCTAAATTTGACTGATCCTTTATTACATACAAGTAATTTAATTAGTTTTTTTTATAAAAATTTTGAGTATCTCCAGTATGGAGACCTTACTTTCAAGTTCTCAAGCGATTTGCTATATAGCGTCTTAACCAGTCGACTATGGTGAGTCCGCATGTTTCTTTTTTTTTCTTAAATTAAAAAAAGGAAAAAAATCCTTCTTGTCTAAAAGTCCTAAATAAAAAGAAACTATGTAATGATAAAGAAATTGGGACGATAATATTTGCTGTAAATATGAAAAATTTAGTTATATGTACATAATTTTAATATTTATTATTTCAGCAAAAAATACTGCTAAATAATAAAATGTTTTATATCGATAAATCAGCCAGATTTTATAAAGCCGTATTGAATATAAAAATCTAATTTAATCTATCTTCCCCGCTGGTTATTCTGTATACGTAAACGAAGGATTATCGTAAATAAGCTCAAGGCATCTTCTCATGGTCCATATGTTATTTTATACAATCAAAAATCTATTCTTATTCTTGTTACTGCGTTCAGTTATAGATTGAAATATGATGAAATAAATTCAGCAATATTAAATTAAATTTTAAATATTTAGACTACTTTGTGTATTTTCCTATGATATTTTAATCAATTTCAATTTCTTCCATTGCACTAATATATATATTTTTTAATACATAATTTAAAATGTAGTAGAACAGTAGATGTTATTAATCTAATAAAAAAACTGAATTTTATTTTAGGGGGAAAAAACAAGCTACATGATATTTCAATACAAAAATTTAAAAATTTAATTAAAAAACTTTTTGCCCTTCATAGTAATTCAAAAATATGTAGAACATTTTTAAAACACAATATCTTATCTTAATATCTGCACTTTTGTTAAATTAAAATATCATTCATGAAAAGGTATTCTTCATTGAAAACTGTTTTATAGATTTTAATTAAATAAATTTTAATTTAAAAAATTATCCGCAAGGTAAAAAGTTATAAAATAGTTTTAGGCAAATATTAAAAGTGAAATTTCAACGCAAGTATGGGTTCCCTTCTGAAAAGTTGCAGAAATCTGCTGTTTAAATCATTTTTTTAATTCATTATTTGCAATATGATACTATAATTAAATTTTCTTCAAGGAAAATGTTTTTTAATATGTGAAAATTTTAAAAATATGCATACGAACTACTATATTATTTTTATTTTTTTACTACGGGCATTGATGGTGATGAATAGATAATGTTGGCATAAAAAATGTTGCATTGTTTTTGCATTTAAAATTATAAAAAGATCTCATATACAAATTATAAATGTATATTTCATAACACCAAAGACGTGCATGCCTAACAATAAAATATATAAAATACAGATGTAATTTTTCCATTTTTGAATGAAAAAAGTCCGGGCCAGGATTCGAACCAGGGATGTATTGGCTGACGTCGCCAATGCTCTATCAACTGAGCTATCCCGGACACGAACACTGCAGGATTATTTCACCCAATTAACCTCAACGATCACTTTATATGGTCTGATACTCTGGATCAGCTCCACAGAATAAATCAAAGGTCAATAAAAAATCATTCAAAAATGAAAAAATTACATCTGTTATAATAAATTTACCGATTGAATAATCGTGTTTAAAAATTAATCTAATATATAAAATACTCCTATAAAAAGACCGTGTCAGTATTCCAATTGCCAAAATCGGTATTATGTGGTTTTTAGAACATTTCTTTCCTTATAAGTAGTCTCAGGGATCTTAACATTTCGGGTCTGGTGTATTATTAATAGTACATGTTTTTCATGGAGTGCTATTTTTTTTACAAATACTTTTGTCATTGTCTCATATATAAATGGCAGTATATGACAATGCACTTTTTATTATAACTTTTTGACATTTAGTAATAACAATTAAAAGTTCGCTTAGTTGTTTTTGCACTGCTGGCGATTCCTTTATTTTATACTTATACAGGGTGTTTCCCAAAGGACCCCTAACTTTAAAAATCTATAACTCGGAAACGGTGAAGATTTCAATTTTTCGAAAGTTTATTTTATTAATATTTTACTCAACTCAAAATTAAATACGCATCTCTCACTTTAAACAGTTTATTCTGATGAGTAAACTCAACTCAGGTTCTTCCGAACATTAATAATTTCACAAAACACAACTCCAATAAAAACCGTAACATTTTTACACATATTCTCATAAAAAAACATTCTAATCAAACTCAAAAACAAAAAGAATATTGTTTCACACAGCTTAGGTAAAAGCTGAAGAAATAAAACAGATAATGTATCTATCACAAATTATCGTTTGCACAGAAAACTTTTTACATTTTGAAATAATTAGGTATATCTTGGTTGCTAGGCGACAAAGCCAGTAGAAAATTAAATAGCATTTTATCAAACATACCGCCCCTCTTGAAACCTCCGAGGGGGGTTTCAAACTAAAACACTGCAATTACAACCATTGTAAAAAATATAAATAACAATACAATTAAACACAATATAAATGAGCCACAGTTAAGTTAAATTTAAGCAAATATTTAAAAAATTTTACATAATACATAATACATAAAGAGATTTTACAATAATGTACACTTTCTTTTAAAAACTGAATTACTTTTCAAGAGGTAATACAGCAATTTTGGCAGCTGTACTGCTCTTTTATATATTCCATTTGGGGTTTTTATATTCACAACGCTTACTCTATTATCATTACCAAAAAATACCTCTACAATTATCCCTAATAACCATTTAGACACTGGAAAAATGAGAATTACACTTTTGAAAATATGAGTGAAACTAAGGCACTAGGACTTCCTTTCTCATCTTCCTTTATTACAACCATATCTCCTATTTTAAGGTTGTTTTTTGATATCATCCACTTATGCCTTTGCTGCAATGTACTTAAATAACTATTTTTCCACTTTTTCCAGATGGTCTGAACCATTTTAGTGGTCTTTTGTCATAAGTTAAGTCTATTATCTTCAGTATTACTCAGGTCAGATTCAGCATGGCATTAAGTGGGCGACCAATAAGAAAATGTCCCGGGGTCAAGACCTCCAAGTCATCAATAATTGTACTCAAGGGAGTAAGCGGGCGCGAATTTAAGATACCTTCAATTTGGACAATTATAGTTAACATTTCTTAATAAGTTAATTTAGAGTTGCCCACAACACGTTTAAAGTGATACTTGAAGGACTTGACTCCCGATTCCCAAAAACCTCAAAAATTTGGAGCTTTAGGGGGAATAAATTACCAAGCAATACCTTCAGATATCAAGTAATTAGTAAGGTTCTGGTTTGATTTGTTTACCAATTCATGCAACCTTTTAAGCTCTACATTAGTCTTCACAAAATTGCCTGCATTATCACTGAAAATTTTTCGAGGTTTGCCTCGTCTGGCAAAAAACCTCTTTAATGTGGCAATAAAAGCCTCAGATGTTAAATCATTGACTAATTCCAAATGCACTGCCTTTGTTACCATACAAATAAAAATACAAACATAAACTTTATGATAAATACCTTTACGTTGACCTCTATAACTAAACAAAAATGGACCACAGAAATCAGTTCCTGTGCAATTAAAAACAAAGTCTACATTTATTCTTTCTTTTGGGAGCTCGCCCATAATTTGCTCTAACAATTTAGATTTGGCCCTAAAGCATGTAATACATTTATGTACAATTTTTCTGCAAATAGCCCTACCGTTTAAAGGCCAAAATTCTCTTCGAAGACAATACAGTAAATTTTGTGGTCCTATATGTAGATATTTTTTGTGATAAAACTCAATAATTAATTCTGTTAATTTGTGCTTAGAGGGCAGTACAATTGGGTGTTTTTGGGCATAATTTACCGTGCTATTTTGGAGACGACCTCCAACTCTGATTAAATTATTTTTATCCAAGAAAGGATTTAAGGAAAGTAATCTACTATTTTTTGGTAACTCCTTACCCTTAGATAACAATGTGAATTCAGAACTAAACTGTTTTTCTTGAACAGATTTTATGATAAACTGCTCAGCCTTCTTCAATTCAGCAGATGTTAACTTACCTGAATACCTTTCATTTGGCTTCTTGACATTCTGAATGAACCTGAAAACATAGCTAAGAATTCTTATTAACTTAGCATAATTATTACTCAATTGCAAAAAATAGTCAATAAAAAATGAACAGTCTGATATTAAAAGTGAAGTCTCTGAAAAAGTCTTTTTAAGTTCACTTCTGTATAGATCCTTATCATTTTGCTCAAGTTCGACAGTATTTAAAGAAGGTTCAGTTTGTTGTGTTAGGAATAGTGGACCCTTCCACCATAAGTTACTCTGGAGAAGTTTCTCTGGATCTACACCTCGTGACACAAGATCAGCAGGATTATCAGAAGAAGCCACATGTCCCCAATGACTGATATCAGAAAGATTCTGAATCGTAGCCACACGTGATGTCACAAAGGTTTTTAAGTCACACGGCTGTTTTCGAATCCAACATAATACAATAGTACTATCTGAATAATAGTAAACAGATTCTTTAGGAACTTTTAAGGTTTTGGCAACCTTATTCATCAATTTGGCTAATAAAACTGCACCACAGAGCTCCAAGCGAGGAATAGTGATTGTTTTGATTGGTGCAACTCGACTTTACTGCAAAGCAACTGAGAAATTTGCTCTCCTGAATAATTTGAAGACACAGCATACAATGCCACACCGTAGGCATTCTCCGAAGCATCTGAAAAGCCACAAATTTTAATTTGCACTGGATTATTTGTAAAAATGTATCTAACAGCACTTATATTATTGATGGCTCTTAATGATTCTAAAAACTGCAACCAATCATCAAGCTCAGCTGTAGGGAGATTTTCATCCCAATCAATTTGCAGTCTCCACAGTCTGTGTAGGAAAATTTTTGCTTTCGTCACAACTGCTCCAAGTAGACCCAAGGGGTCGAAAATGCGAGCTATATTTGACAGCACACTTCTTTTAGTTACCTTGGTTTGCTCATTGAATTATACACTAAAAGTAAAAGTATCATCATTGGCATTCCAGCAAAGTCCTAGTGCCTTAGTTTCACTCATATTTTCAAAAGTGTAATTCTCATTTTTAATGGCTTTCTCCATTAATTCTGGATGGTTACTAAACCATTTATGTAAGTTCATGCCGCACGTATTTAATAGTTGAATAAGCTCAATTTGCAGTCTCTTAGCCGATTTTAGGTCAGCTGCTCCAGTCAGGACATCGTCCATATAAAAGTCTGATTGTACCACACCAGAAGCATACGGAAATTGAGATTCACCATCTATACCAAGCTGTTTAAGGCAGCGCATGGCTAAATAAGGGGCACTAGTTGTGCCATATGTGACTGTACATAGTCTGTAATATTTCATCTCACCATTTACAGAATCTTTCCAAACTATGCGCTGTAAATCACGTTGACTTTTATCGATAAGTATCATGCGATACATCATTTTTACATCTGCTATAAATGCATAGCGGTATGTACGAAATCTAAGTATTATGCTAAACAAATCATCTTGAATGACACCTCCATTCAGCTGTATGGAATTTAGGGATTCTCCTGATGAAGTTGCATGTGAACCATTAAAGACAACTCTCAATTTTGTGGAACTTTTATCTGGGCGATAAACAGCATGATGAGGTAGATAATTCGCATGTATTGGCTCATCTGTTTTCTCTACTTCCTCCATATGGCCTAACTCTCTATACTCTGCCATAAATGCGCAATATAACTCTAAAAGATTTGGATTTTTGACTAGCCTATTCCAAAGTGAATTTAATCTATTTTCCGCAAATTGCTTTGATTCTCCCAAAGAACTAGGATCTTTTTTCAACGGCATTTGTACTATGAATTTGCCCGTTATATCTCTCTGATGTGTGCTTATAGAGTGGGTGTCGCATGCTAATTATTCTGTATTTCTCAATGGTGTACTTTCTTCTACTCTTTCAATTTCCCAAAATTTTTTCATTTCGAAATTTAAATCTGTTTCAGTAATTAACCCACAATGTATTTCTGATCGTTACAATCGTAAACACTCCCACTTACTATGCAACCGAACACCGTATTTTGCAGTATTAATTTAGAATTTGGTAGCTTCATACGACCCACCTTTATCAATTCTAGAAATACTTCAGCTCCTAGCAAAAGATCTATTTTCCCTGGTCTATTAAATTCAGTATCAGCAAGAATAATAGACTCTGAGATTCCTAGCTCTGAAATATTAATATATTTCAAAGGCATAATTTGCGAAATCTTTGGTATGATAAGAAAATCTAACTCCCGACTATAATCTCCCGAATTATTACTGATCAAGGCAGTAGTTTTATTTTTTACATCTACAGAGGATCCACTTAAACACGATACCGAAATAGTACTTTTTTCTTTTCGAATTCCTAATCTTTCAACTAACTGCAATGTTAAAAAATTCCTCATTGAACCATTGTCCAATAAAGCACGCACCGGAACTTTATTTCCGAATTTATCTCTCATATAAACAATAGCAGTGGAAAGAAGAACTGTTTTAACATTATTCGATCTCACATTTGAAGTACCAGTGAAATTTTGAATTTGGTTATTTAACTCAAATGGTATGGCTTCAGCATTTAATGTTGGTTTACTTTCATTCGTTGACAATACATTTGGCACTTCCTTATCATTATAATTTTTTGTGTTTCCCACCGCATTGGAAATTCTCTCACGCCTATCAAAACAAAGAAATTTATTGTGGCGTTTATGGCATTTTGAACACGAGAATGTTGAGTTACATTTTTTGACGCAGTGGAATTCTGAAAGACAGTTAAAGCACATATTGTTTTTTTTTTCACAAAATCTACTCTTTCCTGTATATTAAATTTTTGAAATTTGGGACATTTAAAAACACTGTGATTTTCCTGGTTACATACAACACATTTGCGCATATTTTTCTCATTTGAACTCGCAACCATGGATGTTACCTTTGAAAAGCTATGCTTTGTTTGGCTTTCGTTTTGAAAATTTCGCTTTCAAATTATTTACTTGTTTGGACGCACTTAGTGTACGCGCGTGGTCTCTCAAGAATTCTAGCAATTCTGTTAAACTCGGTAAATTATCCCGCTTAAGATGTCTTTCCCACCACAATTTTGTATTTACATCTAATTTTTGAGCCAAAATATAAGCAAACATAGTAGTAGAAAACCCCTCAACTATTTATTCTAAAATCTCTAACGACCTAATACATTCATTTGTTATATCTATTAGATTTAATAATGCTGCTGGGAACTCATTCTGAATAACAGGAATATTTAAAAAACGTTTTAAATGCGCGTAAACTTGTTCTCTCGAATTTGAAAACCGTTCTTCCAAAAGCGACCATGCAACTTCATAATTAGAATCCACGATTGAAATAGACTGGATTATGCGAAAGGCATCTCCTCTCAATGAAGACTTCAAATATTGTAATTTTATTGCCCCTGACAAATTTGAATTTTCATGTACAGTAGCCTTAAATATATCCTTAAAGGAAAGCCACTCATGCAAATTACCCGTAAATACAGGAAGAGTTAACTTTGGCAATTTAATGTTATTGCCAATGTCAGCCTTTGTGGCGTTTTCTAAATTAACAGTTTGCAATTTCATTTTTGATAACTTTTTTGTAAGTTCAAATTCCATTATTTCTAAAATTTCATTAATTTCTTCGTTTTCCTTAATAAAATCCTCAATTTCATCTTCTTTACTTATCTCATAAATAGACTCAAATAACTCAGCAAAGTTTTGCTCTAATTTATTCCGTTTCGCCTTTATGAGAATTAATTCATTTAATTCTAGCTCAGAATTCGATAATTTTTCTTTTAATTTTGTCAAGTTTGTTTTGAAAATTTTCTTTTTTGCTTTTAATTCTTTCATGCTCATTTTTAATGAATAGAAATTAAATGGGTGCACTTACCCCTCTTGACTCTTTAAAAGATGATTTCTAGATACGAAGAAATAGGAAAACACAACAAAATATTCACCATTTATCCTTCAGTCATTGACGTAGAATAACACTCGCTGATTTTTCTCCTGCTCGACGGACCATCTGAAGATTTCAATTTTTCGAAAGTTTATTTTATTAATATTTTACTCAACTCAAAATAAATACGCATCTCTCACTTTAAACAGTTTATTCTGATGAGTAAACTCAACTCAGGTTCTTTTGAACATTAATAATTTCACAAAACACAACTCTAATAAAAACCGTAACATTTTTACACATATTCTCATAAAAAACATTCTAATCAAACTCAAAACCAAAAGAATATTGTTTCACACAGCTTAGGTAAAAGCTGAAGAAATAAAACAGATAATGTATTTATCACAAATTATCGTTTGCACAGAAAACTTCTTACATTTTGAAATAATTAGGTATATCTTGGTTGCTAGGTGACAAAGCCAGTAGAAAATTAAATAGCATTTTATCAAACAAACGGTGATATAGAAACATGAAACCAGTGGTATGTTTATTTAAAAATTCGTAAGAATCTTATACATAAATCAGAAACTTTAGTTTAAAATAGCGTTCATAGATGGCGTTAAAAGCGTTAAGACATTCAAAAGAAACACTGTTAAAAATTTGAAACTTTTGCTGCATCGTCACTCCATCGCTTTTATAGAATATCTCTACTTTGACCAATGAGAATCTTCCATAATACATTGAAGTAATCGTTTTTTATATTAGTGGTGGAGTGACGATGCAGCAAAAGTTTCAAATTTTTAACGTTTCTTTTGAAGGTCTTAACGCTCTCAGTGCCATCTGTGAGCGCTATTTTAAACTAAATTTTCTGATTTATGTATAAGATTCTTAAGATTTTTTTAATAAACACGCCACTGGTTTTATGTTTCTATCTATCACCGTTTCCGAGTTATAGATTTTTAAAGTTAGGGGTCCTTTGTGAAACACCCTGTATTTCACTGTTTAAAGTTAAAATAAATGTTATTTTTCTGAACGACTCATGTGTTAATATATGCTAAAAGTGGATAAGTCTCATCGCAGGTGGTTTCGTTTAATATATCTTTTAAAATATTTTATCATTAAATTAACAAACGAAAATTGTCAATAAAAAAATTTTATTCCGAATTCTTGAAAGAATTTTCTAAACGGTTTTTCGGCGCTATTTCGGATTTCTTCGAAAATCGCGCCAACCAGAACAGAATGCTGAATTTTTCCTCTAAATGCTGCCTTGATTGCATAGTTTTATTGATTTCTTTATCAGAATCTGCAGATTTAGTTAAGGTACGCAAGTAAATAAAATTATGAATAAAAATAAACTATTGCAAAACTTAACATAAATTTAAAGGATACCAAACTGGTCACCAGAGGGGCTAGTAATTTAAATGAAAATGAGTTAAATATATATATATTTCACTTCGCGTTTCAAAATGGATGATAAATATGATGTAATAATGAAATAAAAACAAACAAGCGCGTTTTTTACGCGATTTATATAATCTATTAATTTATATGACATACATAATATTTTTTATATCTATTAAAAATGCGTGCAAAATTAGAAGAAAAAACAACAACAAAAAATGAATTGGTGGTATTAAAAATATTTTAATTAAAATAATAGTCCCTGTATTTTAAAACCTGTAACTGTAAATAACCTGTATTTTAAAATCATATACGATTTAAGTTTTTAAATGTATAAAATGAGATTTTCCCATTTTTTCTAATTTTAAGAGTCTAGAAACTCCTTAAAGTTTCGAAATAAAATAACATGGTTACTACAACTCTTAATGAATATCTTAGAACAGTCAAAAATGGAGTCTGTTCAAATTAAACATTAACTTAATTATAAGTATATTTTTTTAATTGTTCTTTTACAAGAAATTTAATCAGGCGAAACAAGTCAATCGAAGATCTAAAAATCAGTCTTTAAATTATCATCCTTTGGCTGTTATTAGAAATGATAATTATAAAAATATTATTTGAGAAAAGCAAGGTGGGAATTCAAAAGTTTAACTTTCTGTTATCACCAACTAATGTAAAATTTACTTTTTACAATATTTAACGAAAAAAGAATATATATATATAATGGCATCGCTTACAGCAGACCTATATGAAAACCGGTGCTGCATCATTCAAACTAAAACATTATTATTATGTCTTGTATAAAACTCATTTCCATAGAAATGGTGCAATTTTTCAAAATTTTAAGGGGTCTCAGGAGTCTTACTTTTTACCTGGTGGTGCAACTTAGCAACATGTCACATTTGATTTTTTTTCTCAGTCCCTATAAAACATAAATGCATAGAAATTTAAACATAGACAACTTAATATCTCTTCTATTAAAAATATTTTTTTTTATTCTACATTGAAATTCTATTTTACTTTTTTAATGTTTAATTTTGATAAAAAAAAAAATTAGACTTGTATCCATTGCGCGCAGGATTCTAGCAAAACCATTAGTTCAAGAACCGCTAAAAAAGTTGATAATGGTGTAAAATTAATGTATCTTGAACTTATACCTCATTTTAAAGCAATTTATGAATTTATTTATTTAAAATTTAAATTGAAATTGAAAAATTAAAAAAAAAATCATTTTTTATTAAAAAATAATTGCCAATTATCAATAATCAATGTAATTAAAATTCTAAATTTGTCGTATAAGTTGTTCTTAAACTTAAAATGAAGATATTTACCAAGTTTCATGCAAATTGCTTTATTATTTTTTGAGAAATGTTGCTCGCAGTCAAAAAAAAATTTAAATTTTAATCAAAATTAAACATAAAAAATATATAATAAAAATTCAATGTAGAATGTTAAAAAAAATATTTTAAATAGAAGAGATATTAAGTTGTCTATATTAAAAGTTTTATGCATTTCAGTTTAATAGGGACTGAGAAAAAAAATCAAATGTATATGTTGCTAAATCGCACTACCAGGTAAATGTAAGACTCCTGAGACCCTTAATCACCTACTGGGTGGTTATTAATTACTGATGATGTTTCTCTATATTATGTTTGGAGATTTACAGAAGATCTAGCTTTTCTAAAAATAAATGAATGAAGAATGCTGCTTCATCCTCCATTCATTTTATTGAAATTGATGATGAGATTTCAGTTGCATGTTTTTACGGGATTCAAAAATATGCATAGAAATTTAACTATAATTTGCCGGCATTTATTTGGCTATATTGTGGTGTGTAGCACTGAATATTTTTTTAATCATTCTTTATGCTTAATTGTAAACTTTTAATAAAAATTTGATTGTATGAAAAGAGATTCAGTTGTAAGTTTGAAATAACCGTTTTTAGGTAGATTTCGTATGAAATACTACCTATTGCGGTCACACCTATATTGGAATTTCTGAAAAGTTTTGCAGATCTACGCCGATAATGACTTCTAGACCTTAAAACTACCATCAGTAAAAAAGTTTCTGTCTATCTATCTATCACTTCCTTATGGACACGATAACTTTAATTGTTCTGCTCCAATCTCTTCCAAACTGATACATAAAATCAAGGGGTATAAAATCTCGGCTGAGTTCGTTAATGGGCAAAATCAGTCCAAGTGGGTGGAAATAAAGATGGTTTTTGTGAAAACCAAAAAAAAAAAAAACGCTATAACTTCTTAATTGAAATAGATATTGAATCGGTTTAAAGTTTATATTACTTCTTAAAAATGGATCAAAACTTTATGCATGACCGATTTTTGATAAATTTAGTAATGGGCTCAAGGGGCGCAAAAATCAGGGTTTTGGGGAGAAAAAAAATTCATAACTTCATCAATTCTCACGATATCAAATCCAACTAAATTCTGTATAAATATTCTCATCATTATCTAAAACTTTTGTACTTACAAGTTTTTGATAGGACTATTTTTTACTGGTGAAAAAAATTAAAAACGAAAACAAAAAAGAGGGGGGGTGAAGAAAGTCAAAAATCCATAACTTCGTCAATTCTTAAGCTACCAAATATAATTAAATTTATTTTACATCTTCTAAATAATATCTACAACTTTTACATTGACAAGTTTTTCATAGGACCAATTCGCATAGCAAAAATAAATTAAACAAAAATAGGAGTTGGAGAAAAAAACCTCAAATCCAAACTGCTTATATTCTGACTCATTTTTAAATTCATTTTTTTTTTTAATTTAAACACACCCAAATGGCAGGTCCTCTTATTTAGGAACTGTATAATGTGACGCATTAGTCAGTTTTTGATAAAGATAGCATACATTTCAAAAAAAGGCTGCCAAAAAGAGCGTTTTGAACAGAATTTCCCGAATCGATTGTGATTGAAAATTTGAGGAAGTATTCAAATAACAAATTGCGTTTTTTCCTGACTCATTTTTAAACCCATTTTTGCTATCAAACGCATTCAATTTACAGGTCCTCTTATTTAAGAACTAAATAATGTGACGTGTTGGTCAATTTTTTGATAAAGGCAGAATGTATTTCAAAAAAGGCTTCCGAAATGGGCATTGTGAACTGAATTTCCCGAAGCGAGCACATGATAGAAAAAAATTGAGGTATTCATGTAAAAAATTACGTTTTTCTGACTCATTTTAAAATTTAGTTGTGGTCTCGAACGCATCCAATTGACAGGTTCTCTTATTTAAGAGCTGTATAATGTGCCGTATTGGTCAGTTTTTTGATAAAGGCTGAATATATTTCTTAAAAAATGCTGTCAAAGTGGGCACTTTGCACAAAATTTCCCAAAGCAATCATGATTAAAGAATTGAGGATGTATTCAAATAAAAAATTTGGTTATTTTATAAATCATTTTTAAATTCAATTTTGCTCTCAAAAGCATTTAATTGACACTTTTTTTTATTTAGGAACTATATAAAGTGCCGTATTGGACGATTTTTTAAATAAAGTTTGAGTATGTTTCAAAATATGTTCTCAAAATGGACATTTGAGCCGAATTTAGCTTAAGATGATTCTGATAAAATCAATTTTTACAGAAAAATGAAATTAAAGCACCCAAAAAAGTTGTTAAACTGGGCTCATCTGCAATCAAATTTTATTTTTTGTTGTTGAAATGAACACTCTTCGAAATCTACCTCCGCCTATAGGCCAAGCCGACAGGAATTTTTGTCTACAGTTGCCAGTTCATAATAATAATAATTTGAACACTTTTTAAATAAAAAATGTAATTACAATTTAATATTAAAAAAGAAAGGAAACTGTATAATAATTAAATTATTAAATATTATTTAAAGTATTTAATGTTAAATCGCATATTAAAGTTTTTTTTTCTTCATTACATTATAAAAGTACAAGAAGTAGTGCCATTTCTTATGAAGCTGATTTTTACATGTCTGATTCATACTTTTTCATCACGAAGACATCCATTAACTGTTCTGACAGCAATTAACGCAGCTTTGGTAAAAGGAAAATTCCTGAAGCAAAGGGACATCCCCCATTACAGAAATTACCACTAGTCATAATTTGTTTTTCAATATTTCTTAATAGGATAGTATTTTAGATAAAATAAAGATAAACCGATGGCATTATGCTCAAAAGTTATTCCATCTTTTTGCATATTATATTCTTATTTCAAAGAATAATATCCCCCAGAAAATAAAATAAAGGGGATTACCCTCCTCCCCCCGTTTAAGCCCTTAATATTTAACCAAAGATCCACCAAATCTAATCGTGGAAGTTGCTTTATAAAATAAGCCGGTACATCAAATTTGAAACAAATTAAATATTTCTGCATGAAAAACCCATTTATTTAAATTAAGAGGGTTTAGTCCTCGTTACCTGTTTATACTTAACCATTGAATCCTCAAAACTAATCAAAGAAGTACCTTATCAGAATGAACCTATAACAAAAATTGAAGCAAATTGGATATTTCTATCAGGAGTTATGACGTTACGTACACACAAATTACGTACATACAGAATCTGCGGTAACATTAGCTCACAAGCTTTGATAGCCTGTGAGCTAAATCATGGGAAACTGTCCCGTGATTGCATGCAGAAAGTCGTGGACTGTAATTGGCGTAGTGAAGGTTACAGAGCGCATTTACAGTCCCCTCGTGATATCATATGAAATTTAACATCTGAATATGTGCATGAGCATTATACACGTATTAAAAATACTTAAGAAATAAATACAGGGTGTCCATCAAATAACACCCTGATTTCAAAATTAAATTTCTCAAAAACAAAGATCGATAGAATTGTGCAGTAAACGGTTTGTTTATCAGGTAAGCTGTAAAAATCTTATACAAAAGTTTCGAACGGTAAATATTTTGAAAAGATTGTGTTCTGATTGCAAAGGATGCTTTGACTTTTTTTTGCTTTAGCTTGCTGCCAGAGAATGTGTTTTTCGGCTTAAAGGGCCATATTTCATAGTTTTTTTTAATTAAATTTTTAAAATTTCGAAATTCCAAAAATTTACTTCGAAAAATCTTTAAAATATTGCACTATAAGCTGAAAAATTATTTCTCTGCAGGCAATCTAAAACAAGAAAATGTCAAATCAAAGCATTCTATGCAATCAGAACGCAATTTTTTCACAATATTCTCTGTTTGAAATTTCTGTATAAGATTTTTACAGCTTACTTAATGAAAAAACCGTTTACCGCATATTACTATCAATCTTTGTTTTTGAGAAATTTAATTTTGATATCAGGGTGTTATTTGCTGGACACCCTGTATATAAACCATACATAACTCTCAATATAAACAACAGATTTTGATAAAGTGTATACTGTAAATGGGAGTTTAAAAAAACGCGAAAAAACAGTACTATGACATGGTTATTAGAAAAAAATTTCATAAAATGTATCTTTTATGATTTAAAATTTTGTTAGAGTATTACATCATCCGATATTCAACTCATTATTACTTGCAAGTGCATTTCTGTGGAAAAGAGGCAACTTTACTGTTAAATTTTTTTAAATAAGTGGCTATCTGTATCTTCCTCTATCATGCACCATAAGTGTCAGTTTTTCAGGGTGGTCGTTAGTCTTGAACCCGTTTATGCATTGAAACAAAGTATGTGGTAAAAGCTGTTTGTATCGCAGAAATTCACATGCGAATAATGCATGGTTTACAAAAAATGTCCTATTTCTAATGACATTGAATATGCCTTCAATTTTATTTAATATGTATGCATATATTGATTAAAATTGACCTTTTCTCTTAATCTTTTAATTAAAATCACGCTGCAGTTAATGAACTAATTATTTTCATTATTACTATTTAATACATTTCCCGTGTAAAATTATACTCTTTCAAATTCTCCTGTTTTATTTACCAATTTCCTCAGCGACATTCGTTGAAGAGAATAGCTAAGATATTTACGCCATTCTTTTATCCCTTTAAAAGACAGATTTTCAATTTTGAAGATGCATAATAGAAGGCACATTTTCAAATTTTTACATTTCTCTCGATAAAATAAGATAGAGGTATTCCAATTTCCTGTCATTGTGAAACACGTGTTAATGAGTAAAGCATAGAGCTTCTGTTGCAAGATATTTTGCTATTTACAAATGATATTACATTTGATATTTATAATTTGTAAACTTTTTTGATAATGAATTTACCTGAACAATATACGTATATTATTTTCAAGAAAGGTGAAAATAATACACTTTATACAGATAAAGAGCTTACAAGTGAACCTGAAGCCGAAGTAAGTTTCTTAAGATTAGATATTAATACTTTTCTGTTATTAATTAACATCAGAATTAACAAAATAAAAATAATGTAATATGGGATGAGAATATCACGCCTAATAAGAAAACAGCGCCAATATGGTAACCCTGTGCGTATAGTTTATCTAGTAGAGAGAATTTTCATGAAAGTCAATATACATGCGCAGTCTCTTATTTTGGATATATCGGTTAGGAACGGCAAAAATGCCACCTGACTTGTATGCTTGACATCTTATGAGTCATTGCCAATATACAAGAACGAAATAGCAGAAAGAAATTTACAATACATACATTGTTAAAACTAATGGTGACACATTGCACCTTTTAAGGGTGAAAGGCTTGTCTCACTGGTGACACCCCTAAAGGAGCCAAAATGGCATCTTTAATTGGGGTGAAAAGATGGCACCCTTAATCCAGACTGCCCAATAATGAAAAATTAACAAATATACAAACCGAATTTTGACCCTCGTTGGATTCGAACCCACAACGTCTGATTACAAGCTCAGCGCTCTAACCACTCGGCCATCAAGCTCACCTTCAAAGCCTCCGTGAAATGTTCAAATGCCCTGAAATTCAAAGGTTGCTTTATATAATAAAGCTCGCCAAAAGTTAGCCGAGCGAAGTTCTAAACGAAATTGGGATAGCGTATAGCGGTGATAGTCATCATATAAAAAAAATGCTGCGTTGATCCACCAGTGATAGCGAGTTGAAGGGCAATGATACATGTAACAGACATGCGCAAATGACTAAGGGGTGAAAATTGTCCAACGGTATGCATTGCGCGGCACCGTAATTAGCGTGAAACACTCAAAGGCACCCCAAACACATTTTCAAGCCCGCGGGTGTCAAATAGTAACACCTTTTCGCCTCTGGGCGCCAAATGCAACCGGTTTGTCACCTTTATTTTTAACAGTGTAGAGTTACATCCCAGAACTCCGCAAAGAGTGTGCAACAAGGTAGTAGGTTTTGAACCTGCAGCCAACCTACGCAGCTAGCGGTGTGATGTATTAACAGCTCAATCATTGTGGGATTGATTAATCTTTTTAGTCCTGAGACAAATTTTATTTGACATTATAAACACCAGTTTAAAATTCTAATAAAACATCTCGAAAGATGCATTAGTCTATATATTGATGCTTCTAATATGCACACATTTATTTTAAATGTCTGGACGTAATTTTACCAATTCTAGAAGCATTAAAACTAATTTAAAGGAAATTTTTTAGTGTCGCCAGGGCGACATCGGGTCTCAGAAAGTTAAGGATCAGATTGATTTTTCGGAGTTTGCAAAATCAGATTCGTCAAACAAAAGCCTACATCTTTGCAACCTTCTCGTTGTTTGCAAAAATACTGGCTTCCCATTGACCAATCTCTCTTCGCCAAATAGCGAAAAATCAATCTAGATCAAAACTATTATGTCATAAAGTTTAAAACTTTCGATTTGAAAGCGGGTCTTGTATTTAAAATTTTTGCATTCACAGCTGAAAATTTTAAATTCTAATTTTAGCGGCCTCCGTGGCCAAGTGGTCAAGATACCAAGCCGCTAATCGTTTGCGAACTTAAGAGGCTGTGCGTTTGGTTCTCGCTGGTTCCATTGTACTCACACTTTGCTGGAGCAACTTGCTGCATTTTTTGTGTTGTACGCCTTGTGTTTTTTCATTCCTGTAAACTGATGATGACTTATAAGGAGGCTTTTATGTCAAGCACACAAGTTACATGTATGTGTTCAATAAAAGAAATAAAAAATTATTCTAAATTTAATTTACTTTATTTTAATTGTGGAATATTTACAGTTGCATATTTCATTCTTTATGTCCTCATATTTTAAAAGCATTACGCATCATGCATTTCTAGACGTTTTCGCCAATGTTTAGTATTTACACTTGCAGGCTACAAATTCAATATCAGCGTATTATGTTTAAATTCATGTAATTTTCTGAATACATTATAAATCATTCTCGATATTTCTAACTGTAGATCACTAATTCTAGAACACTGCTAAAAATTTAAAACTTTTGCTGCATCCCACTACATCGCTTTTAATTAAAACATACACTTCACTGTATTAAGGAGCATTCTCAATCGTCAAAATAGATATAATCAGTTAAGAGGATGGAATGAAGATGTAGCAAAAGTTTCAAACTTTCAACAGTATAGTTTTCGTTGGGGCTACAATTCGCCTACACTGTTAAAAAATTCATGAAAAATTATCTCTCTTTTTAAAAACTATCTATTTTCGCCTATAGGAATGCGCCATAGGCGATTATGGAGCGTTCTTATTGAACAGAAAATATATAAGCTAAAAAATATGACTATTTTGCTGCATCGTCACTCCATCTCTTTTATAGAAAACGACTACTTTAGGCTATCATGGAGCATTCTCATTGGCCAAAAGAGTGATATTCTATAAAAGCAGGGGAGTGACGATGCAGCAAAACAGTCATTTTTTTTACAGTGTAGTCTAGTTAAAGTAAAGTTATTATTTAATGCTATTTTTAACAGTGTACACTGTTAAAAATCTGCTGCATTTTGTTGCAACGCACTCCCCTGCTTGTATAGAAAACGGTTACTTGGCAGGGAAATGGAGCTTTCTCATTGGTTGGAATAGAGATATTATATACAAGCGGTGAAGTGCGTTGCAACAAAATGCAGCAGATTTTTAACAGTGTAATTAAATTGTGTCACCAATCAACACTATCCGGTTGAATTGTAATTGACGGCACAATTCCCCTTGATTTTCATTTCGTGCTGTCCTACAATTAGTCGATAACATTGGGGCGTGTTCAGCGAACTTACCAAAGTGACCAATGTAACTGGTAACTTACCGGAATGGTAAGTAACCGGTAGCTAACCAATTGACTGATTCTCTGGACGCACTGATAAGTTATGTCATGTAGCGCCATCTATATTCCATTTTGACATCGAGCAACAGAAAACGAAACCGAATCTACCGCCTGTTGATTTGATGTTGCCATTTATTTTTAACTAAATAACATGTAACCGATGACGTGACCCAACTAACCAAGGGCGTGTTCAGCGAACTTACCAAAGTGACCAATGTAACCGGTAACTTACCGGAATGGTAAGTAACCGGTAGCTAACCAATTGACTGATTCTCTGGACGCACTGGTTAGTTATGTCATGTAGCGCCATCTATATTCGATTTTGACATCGAACAGCAGAAAACGAAACCGAATCAACCGCCTGTTGATTTGAAGTTGCCATTTATTTTTAACTAAATAACATGTAACCGATCACGTGACCCAACTAACCAAGATTTTTTCCCGGTTAGTTCGGTCACTTACCGGTCACATCGGTCACTTGTGCTGAACGACGTTGGTTGCTTACCGGTTACAGCACTGCACGCATTGGTAACTAACCAATCTTACCGGTTACTTACCGGTGACATTGCTGAACACGCCCCAAGATTTTTCCTCGATTAGTTCGGTCACATACCGGTCACATCGGTCACTTGTGCTGAACGACGTTTGTTGCTTACCGGTTACAGCACTGCACTGTTAAAAATCTGCTGCATTTTGCTGCAACGCCCTCCACCACTTGTATATAATATCTCTATTCCATCCAATGAGAAAGCACCATTTCACGGCCAAGTAACCGTTTTCTATACAAGCAGGGGAGTGCGGTGCAGCAAAATGCAGCAGATTTTTAACAGTGTGAACACATTGGTAACTAACCAATCTTACCGGTTACTTACCGGTGACATTGCTGAACACGCCCTTGGTCACTTCGGTAAGTTGCAATGAACATGCCCAAAGAATATCACTTTATTATTCACTGTTGACCGTATTATCGTCGTTGTGCTTATCTGTCTGTTTGGCCAAGTAAATAACATTTTAACATTGAAAAATTTCTTTTATTGATTTGGGTTTAGGTAAAACTTATTCTATATTCCCATATTATTTTTAATATTTTCTTTTAACTTAAATTCAATATTTAATGTTATGCTGTCGCTTGGACTTAAAAATTAATATATCAACCCTTCTTACAAAAAGTTTTGTGTTATACTTAGTATTAAATTGTAAGCATTTTTACTCGACGAAATTTCTGTTCTCTCAATTCTTGTAAAATAGTAATAAATTTTCTTTAAACCTTTAAGCTACTTTGAGTTTTGAAATCCAGTATTGATAAACTATTATAATATACGTTTTCTGCGGGATACTTTACAGATAATCTTCCCTCCATTTTTCTTTCAATTTTGGCATTTTTATAACTGATTAACTATAATTACATAGATAAAACAAATTTGACAAGTTAATAAGCTAATCTGTGTAGCTTATCGATAGTAAATTGAATCTGTCGTAAAAAAAATTATAGCCTATAGTAATTCAAAATATAATAGTTTTGAATCAATGGTCTGTAAAAGGGTATTTTAAGAATTCCCCTGAATTTATAACAATTTTTAATTTTGACTTCTAAATATTAACTGCAACAAATGAATCTTTTTACAGCCTATATGCGATAATTTTTTGGTTCATTCTTTTCTTTATTCGTATTTCAATGTTATGCTTTGAGTCTTTAATTATTGAAGTTCGCAACTGAAGTCTAACGGTTTTCAAATTTTACATCATTGATGTATAAATATTGAAAGCAAGAAATTCATAAATATTGGCCAAAGAGCTATTAAAGTATTTTATTTAAAAAAAAAGTACACGGATGGTTTTATAAATTAAGCATAAACAAAACTAAGTTCAACAAAAACTTGAATGAACTTAAACATTTTTTAAAACTTTAATTTCATAAATAACGGAATAGTCTAGAGATTTATATTAGTTGCGCTCGGAATGCTATTTTTACAGAAATCTGAATCGATAATTGGCGTTTGATTATTCAGTTAGTATCGGAATATAACTAAGCAGAAACGGAATGTCCAATTGTCTAACAGAATACTTTATATTGTAATTTAGTTTATTGATAGTAAAATGTTGTTTTGTGCAATGCATTCATCAATATCATTAAAAATTATTTAATCGAAATGAGATTCCTGATCTGTAAAGACAAATACAATCGGATCTCGATATCCCGACAACCGGTTTTCAAGTCACTCTGTTTATGATGTCCGTTTTTTAAGGTGCCGATTTTCTGTATATGATTTTAATGTAAAACTCCGGATTTTACGTCGTTGAATAATTTTCAACTCCGGATATCCCGGAGGTTTAGGAAAATTTTTCATATTCATAATCCATCTTTCAAGAGCGGAAATTAAACCGTATGAAAAACCTTATCTAAATGCTTGAGATTTTTTAAAAATACCCATCAACATAAAGAAGAAACATTAGTGCAATCGTTTATCTGAATAAAAATAAGTACACACTGATTGATAAACTCAATAAAGTAGAGATTTCTTCCTGCGCGTTCTTTATCCTCCAGTTCATCTCTACTCTCTACTGTGTTTCACACTGAGGTTGTAATGCATATTCGCTTATCGAATGGTAAACATATTTCCAAATTTTATTTGTAGTGATTTTAAATAGTTTACAACAAAGTCACAAACTCTAAGGCAGTACCTTGCTGTTTCAAACATGCTGGTTTCATCAAAGTTCATTTGTTCTCGAGTCTATAGCAGGTAATGATAAGTAGATATCTTCTTCCAAATATTAATTAAAGAATAATCGTGAAATGGATGTAACGGAAGATGTCCAGATGTACATGTATTTTGATAAGGACTTTACTACTTCACCAGATGCAATGATTTCTGAAATTTCAAAATAAAGACCAAATTTTTTAGGCTCGGAGATCGAAAGTGATATGGATGTAGAAAAAACTAGCCTTCATCTACAAGCGAAGCATGGAAACTGATCAGAAATTAATATTTATTTCAGAAACGACGCAGAGTTGAAAAATTGTTGTATAATATAAAGAAATGTAGGAAAAACATCTATGTATACACAAATCTTAATTCATCAGCATTTCATGTAACAAGAAAAAATGTCCTTTAATTTTTACATTTTTCAATTTTGTTGTTGTGTTTGTTTTGTTTAATAACAATATTGTATTGCTTAAAAATGTAAACAGCTTTGAATTTAAAGTTGTCTTAAAATAATTAAATAGTTTTTTATAAAAATATTTTCCCAAAGATGCCGCAACACTCCGCTTGTGACATTTTTTTTTCTTGTCCCCCGAGTATCAGGATAGCAAGGTTTGAATGTTTTAAATATTAAATTGCAATCCGGTGGTTTCCATTTTAGCCAAAAATATTTGAATATTTTCAATGAAACAAATTGCTTTCTTTTGTATTTCCATACATATCTTACAATAAGACTCAATTTTTATTAATATTTTTTTCTGAATGTACCAGGAATGTTATTTCCCCTTCTTAAAATTTTAATATAAAATGTAATGAGGTATACCTTTATATATGTTAAACGAAATGTTCTTTACAAGTTTGCTAGAGTAAGCTCTCCCCCCTTAAATTTTTAGTGTAATAAAGTAGTTATTTTTTCATTAGGTGAGATCTATTGATATTTTATAAGGTAATGATGATTCTACTATTAAAAGCGTTATAGATTATATTGTTACCTATTTTTTGTATAGTGTTATCATTATTAAGTAAGTATATTTTTAAACAATCATTTTTAAGTAATTTGAATCTCACAAGGGGACCACCAGACATGGTGCTCACAGATTTTGATGATTTCAAAGTATGTTGCAGGGGTCATACCACTAATTATTCTGGTGCAAGGGTTTCTTCAAATGGACCTTGGTTTTTGAGAAATTGGGGGGGGGGGGTCAAAGTTCAGCGTATGTTTCAAATACCTAATCGTACAACGCCAGAATGTCGATTCGTGGCGTCGTGCCAAGGCATGTGTTTGTGAATCGGAAGGTTGTGAGTTCGAATCCATCCTCGGCTTTATTGTTTCTTTTTTACTTATATTTATATTTTTTACACGTTACAAATTTTAAGTATTTTTATTTCTAGAGCAATTGCTACAACTTTTATATTTTCTTAATATAAAAGTTTTCTTAATATGCATTTACATTTTTGAATTTTTTCATGAAAATTTAATTTTTTCTGCAATTTTTAAAGTAATATTTCTTTTGATAACACAGCAAAACTAATTTAAGCCTAGAACTTTTTTTTTCTTAAATACTATCTATATTTTTTACTTTATGCCTTTAAAATTATTCTTATAAATGCATAAAGTGATTTAGAAATGTTATTAATAATTTTACGATAATTTTTAAGACTTGACAAACACAGAATTGTCATCATTAGGAAGCAATTAGCAGTCGGGTACGGAAATTTAGTATAAATGCCGAATTTCATAGAATGTGACATTTTTCATTTCATAGATTTTTCAAAACATTTTTCAATCTCATAGTTTTCAAATAAGTACACTTGCAAATTTCTCAAGATTAAAATTGCTTTCACAAATGTGTCACATGTTACCTAATTTTGCGTTCAATAGACCTTTTTCAGAATCAGAAAGATTCGCATTATTGAACAAGGGGGGGGGGGTAAGGATTTAAGGTGTGTTTATATTTTAAAGTAATTTTTAGAATATTTCTGCTGTACAGCACGTGTGTGTGTGGGGGGGGGGGGGTGTCATGAATCCGTGGCCTCACCTTTAAACGCGCTATTGAACTACGCGTATGAAAATATAAGCTCCACCCTACATTTTCTTGAGCCCCCCCCCCCTTGAGAAAATATAAGCGCCCCCCCCTCCCATTACTCATTTTTAATCATAGCCCTGTGTACAATTATGCATTGCATTTTAATCAGGGACGTAGCTAAGGGGGTGTTGCGGGCGTCAGCCCCCCGAAAACATTTTGAGCCCCCCCCCCCTCCCCGAAAAGATTCCAAGGTCACTAAATGAATTTATGTCTCAAAAACCCAAATGAAATTCTATTGAAAAATCTAATTTCGTTTTGAGGACCTTTCATCGTTTTGAAAAAATACTAAATTGTAACTTAAACAGGTGTTTCAACACTTGCTCATTTTACTTGCACATATGAAGCCAATTCAAATGTTAAATTCTGCACTAGTTATGCGCTAGAATTTTCCATAATCCTATTCTTTTCTTAGCATAAAATGAAGTTATTACAACAGTTTAATCAGAAACATAGTAACTAAATTACAGTGTAAATATGCAGTATTCTATCTTTCTGCGTCACAGAGAGAAAAAAAAGAGTCATCCCACTACATTTTCTTGACCCCCCCACACACACACCCTAATTATTGACTTCTCGTTAAGGCCCTGGTTTTAATATTCTATTTGCATTTTTAAAATAAAAGTTCAAAATTTCAATAAATATAACTTTTACGGATAGATGGCAGCACTAACTAATACGAATTCTAGTGAAAAACAGCGTAATCACGGGCGATAAATTGATTAAATAAACTAAAAAACTTTGTAAAATCACCATAAAATGAAAAATTAAGCAGGACGCGTTTCAAGCTACAACAATAACAGCATGGTGATTTTACAAAGTTTTTTAGTTTATTTATTAATACGAATTCTTCCAAAGATTATTCTATAGTCTATACGATGTATGCCGTATGCTCGATGACTGCGAATACCCAGTTTCTAAACAGTAACGACTAGCGAAACTAATACTTTTTAACGGGTAGAGAATTCTAAATCAACGTTACCATACGGGTATTCATTTTGCCGTTATTTTCACAGCACTACATTACATTATCTAAAAATCCATGCACAGCATTGTGTAATTCACATTTGAAAAAAAAGCGATTGATTAATCTAAAAATATTATTTAAAATTGTGGAGATTTTAAAATATTAAAATTTTCGTATACTTTTTCAAAATTTTAACTACGCATTTTTATTTAATTATTTGTTGCAAAATGTACTTTTAGTTGAACCCTGAACTGCAGTCAATTCACCAATTGAGCCATATTTTTTGAAATAATAGTAATAATAAAATATTGAAAAAGTAAACTGTCCTCTTCAGAAAATATCAAAAAGTTCAAAGCTGTAGAATTCCCAATTCTGCTTAAAATTTGTAACATGTAAAAAATATAAACATAAGTAAAAAAGAAAATAGAAGCCGAGGATGTATTCGAACTCGCAACCTTTCGATCCACAGACATGTGCTTTGGCACGACGCCACGAATTGACATGCAGTGCTGGTACTAATAAGTATTTAAAATATACGCTGAACTTTGACCCCCCAATTTCTTAAAAACTAAGGTTCATTTGAAGGAACCCTTTCACTAAAATAATTAGTGGTATGACCCCTACAACATACTTTAAAATCATCTAAATCTGTGAGCACCATGTCTGGTGGTCCCCTTGTCAGATGACATTATTTCAAATAGAATCATATCGAGTTGTTTTCCACATTTTTCTACTGGATAACAGGATTCAATCATAAAAACTTATCTTATCTGAATTTCATATGAGCGTTGGTAGTCAAAAGTGGAGAATGCGATAATCTGCTGTTCTATAAATAGGGTAGATGTGCCAGCAATTGACAGACTTCAAGTAATGGACTGCCTCGCAGTTTTCGGCTATAAAAAATAAAGATTTTTATATTTTTAATTTCTCAATGCATGGTTTATAATATGGATTATATTGTATTTTCATCAAAGCAGTTAGGAAGCAGAAATAAAATTTAACTGTTTTTCATTGAAAATCTTAATAAGCTAAGAGTTGACTTTGCTTACTTAATATCTTCGTTAATTTTCTTGTAAAAATTGACTGTTTTTGTATGGATAGTAACATAAAACTTTGAATTTTATATATCCTTGCACCCAGTAAAAGGAATCAATTAAAACTATAAAATTTATTTTAAGTGCATTTTGGTTGTTTTAAGCGAAGATTTTAGTTAAAAAGTAAGTAATAAAGTCAAAATGTGAGTAAGAAAGTAAAAAAATAGGTTTTGTTTCTCAGACAACAAAATGTTAACATTTTATAAAAATGTAACAAAATTTCATTACTAAAGTCTTGTATTTTCAATTTGTAATTCCCACAAAATTTTATTTTTACAAAATTTAAATGGGTGTACATGTACAGTAGCCATAACTCTCTCACGCAATTTTGTTTGACTTATAGCTATAAAAGGATTAACATAATTTTGGATGGTAAAAACTTTTCAAATTGAGGCAAATTAATGACGTTATTATGCATTTCGATGAAAATTGTGGATAAAAAATTGCAAAAAAATGTTCAAAAAAAATTTTTCATTGACCCATATTTAAACGAAAAAATTTGTTCGTCCAAACAAATTTTTGTTTCTACAGAACTTTTTTCTGGATGTAGTCATTTACAAAATTTTATTTCACTTAATCATTTTTAAGATTTTAGGGAGAGTGTCCATTTCTGGAACACTTGATTGATAATTTTTCAGTAATGGATACCCTAAGTGTCCAATACTAAATGTTTAATTTCAGTAGTGCATAAAACACCGATTTAAGTGAAAAGCTAAATAAAAAAATTTAGTATTTAATTTTTATTTACTGATATTTAATAAAGATAAGCTCTTTTAAAATAGCCTTGTAAATAAATACCATTATAATCTGTATCCAAATATACACTATCTACCAAATAAGTATTTGGAAACTTTCAATTTTTGACATTTTGTCAAATATTTAAAAATATACTTGCCGGATTCTTCTGAAACTTCAGGATTATGAAGATTGTCTAACCTCATATTTATAAACATTCATTTGATAAGCAGGGCAATTAGGGGGCCGACAAAAAATTAAAGAATAACTGAAATATTTGGGATCGCCCTGTACTAGAAAATACACGAAACTATTTATCGCTGCAGAATACAAACATGTGGATACTGTACAACATGTATACTGATTTTTGTAAGAATAGCATTTATATTCATGGAGAAAGAGTGATTTTTTTTAATTCAAAAAATCTGGTATGTTTTTTGTTTATATCATGCAGGGTTTTTGACCAAGTTTAACGCAAATTTCAGAAATATTGGCAAAATCTATTGGAAAAAATATAGTGCAATTGTAATATAAATATATTAAATATTTTATGAAATATGAGTAATTTTATGAAATTTTTATCTGCGCATGCGCAAACGATAAAAACTATTCTTTTATATCTTTTAATAGTCAATTCTATGGAGAAACTTATAAAAAAATTTCAATCGAATATCGTGAAAATTCAAGAAGGTATCATTATTATAAGTAAGCTGTTTTTAAACTGCTCTCTAAAAATGGCTGAATGATAAGGGATTCTCCACAATTTGGCATTTTTTATTAACTGACTTTTAGGAAAAAAATAGTACTATTTAATGAATACAATATCTAATACAATATTGCTGCTAATAAGTATCTTGACACCTGTGTAAGAAAAGGAAAAGAGCTTTTATTCTTTGCTGGACTTGAATTTTAAAATGGATTATTTGTGGTTTCGCTCGTAGAAACTAGGATAGAACGCAAGTGATAAATTAAAAATTAACTCTTAAGGCTACATTTGATAGGAAATAAGTTAAACATTATTCTATAAACCTCCTCAGCCAGAAAAACAAACTGAATTCAAATGGAAATGGTTTATTTAACTTTTCGATTCCTGCCTTCTAAAATTTTTGATAGATTTGAATGTTTATTTTTTGTTAGTACCTTTTGATAGTTCCTTGAACTAAAACTGTGAACTGTTTTCCTACTGCAAGACAAACTGACCTATGTAAAGTCTAACTAACGGCAAGATCTATTGAGTAAAATTGGAAAAACTATCATGCATCTAAGTTATTTTATACCAATAATTCAACCTATAGTGATTATAAAGTAAATTAAAATGAAATTTCGTTTGCTATACTTTATTAAGTCGTACTTAAACATGTAAAACAGATTTTTAAAGAAATTGAGCTACAGGGAAAAAGTACTTAATTTGAAATGAAACTTTCTTAAATCGTCGCTCGTCTCAATAAATTATATAAATGAATTTTGAAATATTTGCTTTCTACTTTCTCCAATAGGAACAACCTAATCCCAATTTAAAGTATATAGGACAGATCATACTTTCTTTTTATGCTGATAGTCCTTTTGTCGAGAAAATTTAATAATTATATTATTTATGTATCCCAGTATAGCTGCAATAAAGATAAAAATCGATAGCATTGTACTGATTAAACTCTTTTACATTTGTATCGACGCTTGGTAAAAAAGATTAACTATATATTTTTAACTTATTTACCGAGGTTTAACTTCAAAGTCGTTTTTAACGCAAATGATATTTTACGTAATGAACAAATACGAATATTTATGTACTATAAATTACCAATTCATCATCAATGCTAAATTTTTCAAACAAATTATAAATAAAATTATCTAAAAAATTAAGCCAGTGTGCCGTCTGTCCATTCATATAAAATTTAAAGTAAGACGGATGTATATTTGCTATGTTAATGTACAGGGCCCGACTTAGACAGTGGGGGGGGGGGGGGAATATTTTTCGTAATTTATACTCAAGTGACTAAAACTGAAGTTCATAACACTGTATGTGTACGTAAATTTCGTACCAAGTACAATTCATACCTATATACATAAAAGCAAAAGAAAGACAACTTAAAAAAATTTATTGAATACAGGTTTTTTTTTCAATTACAGAAATATGAGGATAAATGTGAGGCCTTAAGAAGGCATTGGGTACGGAAACAGAGGGGTTAGAGAAGAGACCCTTAAAATTGAAAAAAAAAAATTTTAGTCACTTTTGACCATTTTTTTATCATTTGACACTCCTTTAACGAAAAACTTATCTGTCCTTGGGGGGGGGGGGGGCTTAAGCCGGGGACCCGGGGCAATTGCCCCGCATGCCCCTGCCTTAGTCAGGCCCTGTTAATGTACCTTCTTACAAAAAATATCAGATTAATTTACATTCTTTAAATTTTATATTATAAACAAATCCTAATAAAGGAAATTCAAATTTCAAAACAAATATACTTCAGTAATTTAAAAAAAAATCTGCGAAAAAAATCAGACATTTACATAAAAATAATTTTTTAAAATAAACTGGTTTTTGTTAATTTTCTACATATGGGGGGGGGGGTGCAACAAAAGCTCACTTCAGATTGATCAGATATATTTCAAGTGATAATTTTATGCATGTTAACAAACTGAATGGTTTAAAATGAAACTTATTTTTGCTTTAGAAACAAAAGTAATCTGCCGCATATGGAAGGGATTTTACAATTCAATATATTAAAAAGAAACAGAAAAATGCCCCCCCCCACACGCCTCAAGAATTTTGTACCAACTGCACTTAAAATTTTATAAGTAATTCTTAATTCAAAAATTTTGCTTTTGCTAGTGGAGAAAATTTATAGTTTCCGTCAATTGATAAAATAAGAAAGTTTATTTGCTTTTCTGATTATTCCAAAGCTTTGCTCTTTGAGGGGGCAGAGTCACCTTATACTGTAGTCAAATTGAACTTCAAATTACTTCTTGTAACATTCTAGGTTATTTATACAATCTGAACATATACTCGTAATTATATCTACCTTTTCCTTTTTTATTTATAGATTTGCGTAGACTCTGACATAATGAGACGTTTTCTGTTTATCGCTCCTGTATCTGATTTTGACACAACTACTGAAAGTAATTTCATTTATGAGTACCTGACAACACTAACTCCGTTTGAAATTGTGACTGATAATGAAATGCCTGAAACCGATACTCATGGAATGGATGGGCTGCAAATGATGATTTACGGAATAGGTGGACTCCTAATATTTTTAGTTGTTTGGACTTTTTTCTATTACTGTTTCATGCCTCCTATAAGTGATGCTAGATCTGATACAATTATCAGAAGAAATGCAGAAAGTCTCCGTGCGCGTGCTCGCGCCGCAGCTATTGCAAGAGGTGATGCTCCGGAGGAGATACAAGAAGTTACAAGCACCGTATCAAATCAAGTGTCTGAAAGTCGTAGACCAGTTGAAGGACAAAGGGCCAGAGTACTAAATGGGGCTCAGCAAAATGAGGGAAGATTTTTCCCTCAAAGTCTTCAAAATTTGTTCCGTCAAAATACTATGGCAAAGCAAGTGAGAGAAAGCCAACAGATTAGAAATCAAAACTATGGAAGACAGGGTGCAACGATAAGAGAACAGTGCGATTCTCAAAGTTTAAATTCTCAACAAAATGAAGCACGGTCGGCCTCCCAAAGTTGTCAAGATTCGTTAGTCCCAGACACTGTACCGAAAGATTTGAGCCCAAGTAATACAGAAGAAAAACTGTCTGAAGAAAACAGACTTAATGACTCATCTTCAGTAAACCTAACTGGACATTTGCTACCTTCTGCTGAAAGGCTAAGTCAAAGCTATCCAGATGTAAGACGGAGATTTACTTCAATAGAAGATAAGCCTCGACTATCATCTTCATGGTGTTAATTTTGTTGCTGCCTTTTTGTAAAACATTATTTTAAAATCCTCGTTTCCGATGTATCATCATTAGACAAGCATATGATAATACGCAAGTGCCGTTTTGTAACGTTTTAATTAGACAATGGGGTTTTAATAAAACGCTGTTTCATTCTATAATTTTAGATTTAGATTTTTTTATTTGATCACATGTATCCAAGAATACTTACAGATGGTATACTCGGACACAGAAGAATTATTTATTAATTTTTAACTACACACATTCTTAGTTTTATATTTAGACAAAGTTACATTTTTGCCAAACTTTTTGCTAAATACAAATGATTGATAAAATCATAAAAATGTAAATCGCAAGAATGCGATAAAATCGCAAAGTTCGAGATTTCTTTTTAACACCATAAAATTTCTATATATAATATATATATGCATATTAATAATTTAAAATATCTTTTATACAGAACATGAGTGCATATGTCTTACAATACTAGGGGTTTCTACCCCGAACTTCGCCAACTTTTTTCCAGAATATGGAGGCTTAAAATGCTGCTCAGATTTTTAAGATTACGAAAAAATGTAGGACCAGTTGCGATATACAACAATCCCATCGGAAACTCTCCCATATTAATGGGAAATGAATTAAAACTCTCCGTCCATTGTTATCGCAGCGACAGACAATTTTTGTCTTAAGATCAATTTAGCATTTTAAAAATCAATGAGTAAAACTCATGACATGTCTCTACCTCCTATATCTTTCTAACGTTTAAAAAAAAGTTTTATTTTTTAAATACTTAGTAATATCCATGTATATAAATTTGTGTCCTATTAAAAAGCGCCTCCCATAATAGAAAACCCATTTTCTGCAATTCTTGAGACTGTATTGTAACAGATTTCTTTTGCGTGTCCCTGTAAATTAAGAATGTCCTGTTCTAACTCAATTGGAGTGATATTTAATGATACGTATCTGTTTAAATACGGTTAAAATAGCGTAATATAGTGAAAATAATCTGCAAATGGTTTTTCCTCTTGGACCATAATGTAGTAGAATTTTTTTCGGTACACCTGGAATTGAAATATTATTTGCACATGCTTAATATACAATAAAAACCATGTCTAGGTAACACAATGAGCTTCACCAATTGCATGAAAATTGGAGTATAATTACGGGAAGTTACAGCGTGGATAGACAAACAGAATGTATGAACACTTTTCAATTTAAATCTTAAAGGTTATTTTATACCATGTATTGAATGTCCAGTCTAGTTCCGAAATTTAGAATAAAGCGTAAAAGAAAACTAATAAAAGGACTAATTTTTGGAAATTTGATTGGAAATGGGTTGGTTGTGTTAAGAATACACATGTATCACAAACTAATGAAATGATGAAGGCAAAGATGGCTAAATTGCATATCTAGTTTTTGATCAGATCTCTTTTATGACACAACTATTTTGATATTTCTACAGTTAAACATTTATAATATTAAATGTTCTTAAGTTTAAACTGTTAAATACGCACAGAAAAAATGTTCTGTTGAAATCGCTAAATTTTGGTTGATATAGCCACTAGCGAAAATTTTGGTTGGAATAACAAAATTTTAACAAATTTTGTTGAATTAACAAAAACCATTTGGTTAGTCAAACCATAATTTGGTCATTCCAAACAAAATATTTGATGGGGGCTATATTAAGCAAAATTTAGTAGTTTCAACAAAAGTTTTTTTCCGTGCAGCATGTTTATCATACATTTCTGCATCATACATCATACATTCTGCATCATACATATCATACATTACATTTCTGCATAAAAATTAGTTTTCGTGTTTTGATATGCCATAAATCTTGCAATATAAGCTAAGTTAAAAATATCACTGGATATTACGGCAGGATCACGATTGCTTATTCTTTTCGGGCAAACTTTTAATTTACCATTTAATGATATACTCTATATTGATATTTATATATTATACTTAAGGGACTTTTTTGTAACAGCGTTCCGATAATTATCAAAAATATATTTTCAAAATTAAAATTTCATAGTTTACAAAAAATTGATTTTAGTATTATACTTTATACAATTATTACTATTTTTACTCTCAAATTATGACTCTTTTGAAGAATTTGGTTATTTTCTTCTCAGTATTCAAGAATTTTTTACTTTGAATAAATGCAATCTAGCTGCAAACTAACACTATATGACAACCCCACAAACCAAGAGGTACAAGTGACCAAAAACTATTTGGAGTAAATTCAGTTTAAAAATATTGACGTTAATTTTCAACATCGATAAAAATTGACTGAATTGAAGTACGAAACTGCCGCTTGTTTCTCTGTGGCCTTTGAACTCTTATTTCAATAACTGCAAAAAAAGTAGAGTGCCATTTTCTTTAAACTTATAATTAATCAATTTTATTACTCGGCAAAAGTGGATGTTCTCTAGAATTGAGCACATCAGAAATCTTATTTCTTTCCTTTTAAAAGAAAAAAGCGTTTCCAGGTGGCCTGAGTATTTTTTTCAATTTTGTCACTTATAGCTATAGGGGTCTTCGTGAAACAGCCTTTTCCAAATGCCATTCATATATTTCTCGATGTCCTGTCAAATAATGCATTTTTAAAGACAGTTTCTTTTCAATGTTAAAATATCTACCCTTTAAAAACAACACAATTCAAAAAGCTATTTTTTATGAAAAAAATTCGAAAATGGCAAAATCGTATTGAAGTATATATTGTATGATCCATTTTTACCAAAATACTTCCATACTCCGGAAGTTTCATACTGGTACTGATAAATAAGTCTTTTTGAAACAACGCTCCCTCATTAAAATTTTGAGAAAATTGTTTAAGCAGTAGAGATGAAAATAAGTGTCCTCAATAAATATCTTTTTAAAGACAAGGCAAAGCATTTTAATCTCACGGGATACAAAATTAATATTTTAAATAGGTCGTGTGGGTTATTAGTTGTATTTTCTAGCCTTTAACAGCTGTTAGCAGTCTTGCAGACCACTGAGTTTTTCAAGTTTTAGATCTTAACTCTCAATTTTCAGTTTAACTTTAGATACTGGTCAAATTTTGTATCGTTTGGAGTCCTACTACTATTGCTACACTTTTGAATAGCTGGATGTTATTTATAATAGTCTTGTATATAAAGTTTAATAGAAAAATAGTATTCTGGGAGTTAATTTAACATTTTATTCATATTTAGATTAAGCGGTCTCGCAGATCGCTCACAGTAGTTATGCCAGAATTTTTGTCACAGCAGTCAAAGGTTAATTCTAACTCGAATGACTCCCCGTAAGTCACTGCAATCGTTTGCTGCAAAGTTACGCCAAGTTTTATGAATAAGAGTTAAAAAGAATTATGCTTTTTGCAGATAAAAAAAATTCATAGTACATGAGTATTGATCAGATAAGTCCGCAAAAAATTGTTTTTTCAGTATTTTATTGGGGGGAGGGGGAGGAGGATTAGAGTAAAAATAGGGTTATACAGGGAAAATACATTTCAAAAATAACTTTTTCAAGTCCCAAGATATAGAACTCGTTTATATTTACTATAAGGCTTCTACAATTGTTACACTGACCAGATTTTAACCCGCGAGAACTCGCGCATGAGATTTTCTTTCTCCATCGTATCCTTTTAAAGACTATTTTTAAAACTATTCTTTATTTTAATAAAATTTCAAAATATGATTTCGATTACTTTACCTCTTTTTTGAATAAAAGTAGTAAACCAAACAAAAAAATTGATATTAAGTGACTGAAAAGTAAATAAAAAGAATAGGGCACCGTGAGAGAAATTCTCATAGCGAGTTCTCCCGGGTTAATAGGACCTAACAGAGCTTAATAAAAAGCAAAGAAGATGATTGAAAAAGGAAAATTCATAGCTTCGTAAATTCAGAAGATATCCAGTTTGGATATTAGGTTTAGATATATCCTACATATTTAGATATATTATACATATTCTTGATGATTTAAAACTATTATACTGACAAGTTTTTAATAGGACCATTTGTTAGAGCAAATACAAACTGAACAATAGAGGGGGTTGAAGAAAAAATTATCCTATTAAGGTTGCACTCATATATTCAAACTCCTTATTTCCTGTTAAAATTCATTTTTGCTCTCATACTAATTTCAATTAACAAGTTATGTTACTTAAATTTTATCATTTGATATATGTTTCTATATATACAGGAAAATACATTTCAAATGCTGTCAAAGTGGACATTTTGACCTAATTGTTTGTAAATCAAATTTTATGCAATTCAATGAATATCAAACAGTTATCTTTGAAAAAAAGTTAAGGAAGTTAAGAAGTTTTCTTTTTATAATCGGAAGCATAATTGGACATGTACCAGGAAATTTGTAACTATTCCTTAGATTTATCTGCGATCGAATCTTTGGATTTCTGTAACATTGCATATTTAAGAGATTCAAATTCTTAATGAATTTACCTCACTGCTAAGCAAGCAGATTTCTACACTACGCTGTGAAAATTTTGACACTTGCTGCATCGCCACTCTACAACTTTTATAGAAAACGATTACTTCACCCTATTAGGGAGCATTCTCATGGGTCAAAATAGATATTCTATAAAAGCAGGCGAGTGACGACGCAGCAAAAGGGTCAAATTTTTTACAGTGTATGTATTCGCCTACTATCGAAACGCAGGCTAAAAGTGCTTTTACACGTGGAATCAAAGTAGCTTCAAATTCCAGGCGTCTCCATGATATCCAATGCCTTCAGAAAAACGCCCTCGGAGAGTGAGAGATTTTTTCTGTTGTAACGTCTATGATGCCTGAAACGAAGCAAGTCGTCAGTCAAATCCTTGGAAATCTGGCGGTGAAAATGCCTTTTCTTCAAGAGTAAAAGAAATGTTTAGATATTTTTTATTATATTTAGATTTTGCAGGCTATTTTTGTTTTTTGATTTTTTTTAGGTATAACAGAACTTTTAGAATTCGCTTTCTATGTATTTCATCACTTCCATATAAAGACAACATACACTGTAAAAAAATTTTACTCTTTTGCTGCATCCTCACTCCATCGCTGTTATAGAATATCTCTTTTTTGACCAATGAGAATGTTCCAAAATACAGCGAAGAATACGCGTTTTCTGTAAAAACGATTGAGTGACGATGCAGCAAAAAGGACAAATTTTTAAAAGTGTACTCTTTTACAAAGCAAATATTTGACCAGGGCTATGCAGAATGCAAACAGTTCGTTCAACAGGCCAAACCAAAGCGAACAATGTGACCGGTTTCTCAACGGTTGAGGTATACACTGCACTCTATTGATATTGTTTACTAGTAGCGCCATCTGTATTACGCTTCTATAACTGTTCCTTTATTGTTGTTGTCATAAATGTTTATCTAACCGATAACGTGACTCAAGCAACCGAGATTTTGAGCATTGTACGTGACGTTACTTCAATAATACGGGATTGAACTCTCTCGGTACACTGTTAAAAATCTGCGGCATTTTGTTGCAACGCTCTCCCCTGCTTAGAAAACGGTTACTTGGCTCGTGAAATGGGGCTTTCTCATTGGTTGGAATAGAGATATTATATACAAGCGGTGGAGTGCGTTGCAACAAAATACAACAGACTTTTAACAGTGTAATTCTGTTTCTCTAAGGGCATGTTCATCGCAACTTACCGAAGTGACCAGTGTTACCGGCCGATTGTAGGGCAGTACGAAATGAAAATACAGTCGAATTGTGATATTTCGTTACAATTCAACTGGAAGTTTTCGTTGCTGAAACAATTCACCTACACTGTTAAAAATATCGAGAAATATCACCTTTAATTTTAAAGACTATTTATTTTCTTACCAATGGAGGATATTCCATCTACGTTATGATCACGTGATCAAGGCACAATCTTCTAGAGTAAAGAAGAGAAAGCTTCGTTAGACGCAGTGTAAATCCCCACTAGCCAATAAAACAGTTCATAGGGACATCAGTAGCAGCCTCTCTGCTAATCATTTAGAAGTTCTTTAGGTAAAATACCGGTACCACGTGACCTTTTACAGCCTCGAACGCAGATTTGGAATATCCTCCATAAGAATGCTCATGCTCAATAACAACCTATGGCGCGTTCTCATTAGTCAGAAAACTATAAACTACTAACTATAAACTATTAACTAAAACTATAAACTACTATCTTTAAAATGAGAGGTAATTTTTCATGATATTTTTAATTCTGATTTAATTTGATATTTTTAATTAAGGCGAAGTGTGGCACCAACGAAAACTTCTTGTTGAGTTGTAGGTGATGTCACAATCAGCCTTGATTTTTATCCGTATTGCCAAGGAAACACTAGATACCGGGCTTGCTCATTCCTTTCATGACGTCACAAAAGGTGGCTGAATGACGTCAAGCAATTGGTATAAAACGATGGGTGCGTCACTTTGAGCCCTGTTTCTACCAATCACAGATAATGGCCAGCCACCTTTTGTGACGTCGTGATAAGGAATGAGCAAGCCCGGTATCTAGTGTAGCCCTATTATTGCGCTAAAACCAGTCGGTTAGATTAGGTGCTTCGGTAGGTAACTGGTAAGTTGTGATGAACATGTCCTATATATTTGAATTGATGCATTTCGAAAAGTATTATGGCTTTCTATTTTTTAACTGTGACGATAACTGCCATACATTTTTTATTTGCAAGTATTGTATTGTAAGTGTGAAAGCCTCTTGTTTGTATCCTTTTTTTTCTGTTTGCGACATTTTAAACAACAACAATAATTTAGAAGGTAAGATAAAAAATCCTATAGTATTAAATTTTTTGTAAATTCTTTAACTACAAAAATTTTATAAAAAATACATTCGAAGATTCCCTACTCTTCAATTTTGTATTTTTAAAGTAAATATAATCATGAAAAAGCATACTGTAATAAAGTAGTATAGTGTTACTGTATTGCTGTTTAGAATTTTTTTTTTTTAAATTTATAAATGACTAAGTGTATTCTTGTCTAATGAGATCTATTGAAGTTTTAGTAATGTGCAACAAGTTAACTTTAGATGTTTATGAATGCAATAGTCCATATTAGCTCTCAAGATATTTTGAAATTTAGTTTATAAAAATATACCTAAAACAACAGAAGACTGCTACTTAAAACGAAAAAGTGTCTGCCTAAAAGTTACTTTAGGTCTTTATGTTCATTCTCTTGCGAAATGTTTTTTTAAAAATATATATAGCGGGACTTATTTCTTGCAAACAAGCTTTTCTTTATACCTAAACTTTATAATGATTATCAGTATAAGAGTAAAAAAAGACATACAGAAAATCTGAAATAGTAGTAATTGCTACAAATATTTGTAGTCTTCAGCATATGTAAAACAATGCTCCTATGGTGCAAGTAATTTTTCATTGTTCTTAGTATACAAATTGGTATCACATCAAATGATCGATCGTAATTCTTTTAATGCTGAATTTGTAATGTATGATGATATTTAAGGAAAAGTACTTCAATTCTTTATTGACGGATAAAATGCATACATATATATATATATATATGTTTGTTTCGAATATTTATGCATATCGCAATACAGTGAAACCTCCAAATAAGGGACACTCCAAATAAAGGACACCTCTATTTAAGGGACAAAACTTCCAGTCCCAGTCCCTCGGTATAGGACATGTAATGTATTTACCTCTGAATAAGGGGCACTCAATTTAAGGGACACTTGAAAATGAGATTAAAAGGACTGGTTTTAGAAATTTCAGATAATGAAGTAGTCTGTGATGGAAATAGATTTTTGTGAACTTATCAGACTGTCAGTCATGTAGATACAGAGACATACGCTGCAATTAATGAGCATTTATTCACCCACAATTCTGATTCGACATCAGTGCGTTTATCCCTATTGAAAGTAATACAGAAAATTGTGAGAATGATCCTAAAAGAAAAGAATAAAAGAAAATTGTGAAACAAAGAGCTTTATAGATGCTTTTAGGCTGTTCTCAAATCCAAAAAGGCACTTTTAAGACATAAGTTTTAATTTTTTTTTTTTTTTTCAGAAATACCTGAAACTAGTAGAAGGTGTTGTTCAGGAAATATGTAATCGAACTGTTTTTTCTATTTTGCAAATGCAATAGATCTTTCTGAAAATGTTATCGAAGTGGCCATTTTGCACCACATTTTCACACGAAAGAAGAATAACTAATCAAGAAAGGGCAACAAAATATTTGTCATGTGATCAAAATCGCTTATAACTCAATAGGTAATTTATCAAAAAATTGAAAACACAGTTCAATGCAAAATCACTTCCATAGTTAACCATTCCAATTTTATACCTTTCTGTTAAAAAATAAATTTGTAATCATAACAAAACGTTTTCTGTTTGCTGAACACACTAGTCAAGAAATTTGCTGCCTTAAAATATGCACAGCAGTTCTATACTTTTTTTTCTTTTTTTATATTGCTGGTAATAAAGAACTAAAATTTATAAGTATCGTAAATGAACATTTGAAAGCTTCGTTGTGAAAAATTGAAATTTGTAAAAAAAATCCCTTTTGATTGTTTACTTTAAATAAAATTCTTTTAAACATTTTTATACTTTTTGCATGTGCACAGTTTGCATAAAAAATACAAATCAATAATTCTAGAATTCACTTGATGATTTAGTAATCAACAGAAAATTTTAATTCTCTTTATTCCTTTTTTCTGTCTGATAATATAATTTATACACTTTGGATACATTTAAATTTCACCTTTTTAATATTTTGTTCATTTTTTAGGTGCGTTCGTAAATATGCAAATACGTAGCACATTGTTGTCGCTCAGTCCGTCCGTCTGTCTGTCCGCATATAACAACGCAGAAACTATCCAACCGAATCGTTTAAAATTTAAAATACATAACAACATAATTTTGTTGAGTCATTTCAAATTTTATGAAAATCGGATGCATAGATCAATTACAGGAACAATCAAAAGGATTCCGTTACATTACGGTCAATGGGGAAAAAGTTTCAAATGCATTTTAATCGTTTGAAATTTAAAACATATGATTATTACGTAATTTTGCCGAGTCATTTCAAATGTTATGAAAGTCGGATGCATAGATCATTTACAGGGACAATGAAAAGTATTCATTACATTAAGGTCAATGGGAAAAATTTTCAAATGCATTTTAATGATGTTACACGCAATCGAACATAATAGAATTGGCATTAATCTATCAAGTATATACTAAAATATGCATTCTGTACAATCTGTGATGCAAAGAATTTTTATTAAATTACAGGGCCACACAAACGTATTCCACTACATAATGCTGTACGGGGAAACATTGTTTGGGGCATGTTTTAATTATATTCAACTATTTCACATTTTATGAATAAGATATACGTTGCTGAGGTGCAATAAAAATTACTTCCTGCATATTTACAGAAACACAAAGATTTCGACTACTATACTGTATCCGGAATACGTTCTACTATATCACCAAGATCTGAATATTTTTAAAACTTCGTTATTGTACGAACGCACCTAATTTGCTACGCTTCACGTGGAATTTCCAACTTGTTATCCATCTAAACGATTAATTAAAAATGATGTAAAAAACTCTGAATAAGGGACACCTCTATTTAAGGGACAAAAGTTCCGGTCCCATAGGTGTACCTTATTTGGAGGTTTCACTGTAGAAATTTTTGTCATTATGTGTGTATTGATTTTAAAATATATTTTGTAAAACACTTCCCTTCATAGACTTCTGAAATACAGCTGAATGGTAACATCTAAGGGAAATTTCCTTTAGGAAATATCAGTATAATACAGCTACAAAACTTCTCGATCACATTTTATATCGGTTATGCTAAATCAAATTGGGTTTTAATTTTATATAAAGTTTGGAAATAAGCCATATATGCATAAAATATTTAATAGTTCATTTGATCTTTCTCATATTATAAGGTGTAAATAACTACAGGGTGAAAAGCGATACATATTAATGAGTCAAAGAACGAAGCACAAACATTCAGAAATGTACTGTTTTACTATCAAATATAATGAAATTTATTAGAACTTTAAAGTAAAACATTGTGAAAAAAAATATGGTACGTTTTTGTGTAGTGTTTTATCAAGCTAAAATAACATAATTTTGAATCTTGAAACAGTATCGTTCTTGAAAATTTTATTCGCATTCCCTTTTGAACTATATTTCCTGTAATGCAATCATTAAAACTATTTAATGTTGTAAAAGATTCTGATAATCCATCTTTCACGCTACTGTTACTTATTGCTGTTCCCATTTGTATATTTTTCTGAAGTTCTCAGTTAGGTTAAAGGAATTGTAGGCAGGTGCGTAACAGTGTTTAGTTATATCTATTATAACGTCATTAGAAAGGTGTATTTTTTCATTTATCTGTAGAACTGAATGTTATTGAACTACATGAATTAATCTGTCTCTGATCTGCTAAATCGAATCTTTTGATAATGATTTGGAAACATCTATATTAAAATTTTCCAGTAATTAATTTTATGCTGGTTTCCAAATCCATCTGTAATGTGAAATAAAAACTTTCAACAAATCGGGAATTGATACCAAGTCTAGTGTTTAAATTGGTACATTTAAAACAGTGGCGTTTTATTAATAAGCTAAACAAGCTTTATATTTGAAAAAAATATTAACGTTGAAATATTTCTTAAAAGATCAATTTAAAAATGTCTTTCTGATTTCATTTCTTGAATAGATCGAGATAAAATACTTAAAAAATCATTGTTTAATGTATTATTTATGGCTAAAATGAATATTATTGCAAATCGACAACAGTGGGCTTTAACTAGAAAAATTCCTTTATAAAATTGTAGGATACTAATCGCATGAATTTTAAGAATTATAAGAAATAAATTATTTCTTAAATTTTGCATAAAAAATGGTATTTTCCAAACTTCCAAACAAAATAAAGCTCATATAGCAAAAATTGTAAAATAATCTTTATTTAAATAGTACTACTCTTTTCATTAACATTTTGGGCCCCACCAGTGGCCGAGAGGTTGGGACCTCTCAACTGGTAGACGGCAGGTGCTGGGTTCGAACCCAATCGCGGCTGTCGGCCTAACCGTTCGGAGTTTTCGTGGTTTTCTTCGAACCTTGCGTAAATACGGGTTAGGTTCCCTTAGAAAGACCCCCACGAAGGGCACTCCCCCCTGGTCCTATATCCCTAGCGCAGATAATCGGACGTCAAAAATCAACCAACCAATCATTAACATTTTGGAAACTGATATAAGAAAATTATTGTATTTCATTGGCAACATATGACATTTAAAGCTTCAATATTATTATGATAGTAATTTTAGAAAACTAAATTGGAAATTTTGCCTAAATAATATTTATTCGAAATCGATGAATTTAAATTATAATGCGGAATTATTATCTCTAAATATTTTAATGATGCGATTTCTTTGAACTAGTCTTTCATTTGAGAAAATGGTGGAAGGGGAGGTTATGAAGTTCAACATTCGTTTGAAATATTAATTTGCTATCGACGTGTGCGTCGTAGTTTGGACGCCGACTGATTATCGTCCAGTCGGAGGTTGCGAATTCGATGCTGTCTCCTGGTTTTCATTAGTATATTTATTTTATTTTAAAACAACTTTTAAACACTTGTAGTAATCTGATTGTAACATTTTTCTAAAAAATATATAAGGTGTTTTGATTTTTTATAATTTTTTTTTTCTTTTCAATACTTTTTGCGGAAATTTAATTTTTTAATTTATGCAGAAAATTTGCTTTTATAGAACTTTTTTATATTTTAAATAAAAATCTTAAATAAAGCATAATATTTAATAGAAAATAGTTAAATAAAGTATCTTTTTAATATTTGATTTATTTTAAATATACGTATATGTCAAATGATTAAATACAAAAATAGTTAGCAGTTCTGAAAATACTTTTAAATTAATAACATATTTTTAAAAAAATATTCAAATCTGAAAATTGCAACAGAAAATTTTGCTATATAGAGCATAAAATCTTAATAGTTGTATTCAAAAGATAAAATATATCAATAAAAAGTCATTTTTACTTATTCTGATAATATAAAATTCTTGTTGATGATTTGTTAAATATTTTTATATGTACCATTAGTTGATGGTAGATGTGGCAGCAATGGACATTCTTAAGGAATTTTTTATAATTTTTTATATTAAGTTCATTTTTTTTAATTAGGATGAGCGAAGCGAATCCTCTACTAGGCCACTCAAATTGCAATTTGTCGTACACTTTACAAAAAAACTATTCAATATTTTGGCTTCAAATTAAACACAAAAATAAAATATGATCTGTAGATTTGCAGAATATTTTTTTTACAGTAAAACGTTAAAAAAATATTATTTTAATTTATTTTACATGCATTTCCAATACGGACGCATTTTAGCAAATAAATAAAAAATGAAACGCGTATATTTTCAGAAAAAAAAAATTATAAATCATTGAGTAAGTAATTATAGATAGAATCGTGATTAATTTAATAAATAAAATATGTTTTCATTATTCAGCAAAATCGTTTGCACAGATGACACTTAATATTTTAAAAGTATTGTACTATGAATTTTTTTTTTTTGTAAAGTGGCAACAAAAGAATTGTAAACAAATAAAATTAATTGTTAAATTTGTTATATAAATGAAAAATTAAAAGAATTGCGTAAACGTGTTGCCTCGATTCAAGCTCTTTATAAATGTACTAAAGGAAAAGTTACCCGATTCAGAAATGACAAATGGACTTCAACCATTTCTTACTTTATCATTTGTATCGAAAGTAATGTTACGTTCTTATTTGTGGACCGAGAAGTGTTTAGTGAACGCGACTTTAGACTTTGTTGCACGTATTAAAGAAAATCACAAGCCACCAGACCAGATATCGCGAATAATCATGGATAAATTTGAATACTACAGTAATTTAACTTATAAGAATTGCTGCGTACCAATTCCCCCAATAATTGAATTCTGGAAAAATGGAAGCATAAATTGCTCAAGGAAAGAGTTTCTTCTGCAGTTAGCTTTTGCTGTTACAATTCATAAATCCCAAGGTTTAACATTAGATGAAGCAGTTGTAGATATTGAGGATATACAGGCACCAGTTGGCTTAAAAACGTACGTAACGTTGTCAAGAGTGAAAATCCTTCAAAATTAAGCATTCAATAGAAATTTTCCTTACGAAAAATTCTACAATATCAAAAATTCTCATGCACTAACATGTATAAAAACGAAGAAATTAGAACAAAAAGTTTTACAGTTAAAAATTCATAGTATCGACGAGAGCAGATTTCAAATGTTTTTCCAGAAAATAGGATTTTGAAGAAGTAACTTTCTTCAAGCTCTCTTCAAATATATTATTCTAAAATAGCTATCAAAGATTATTTGATGTTAATTACAAAGATTGGAAACATGCCTATTTCAAACAACTTTAAAAAACACCAGTGGCTACTAGAAATTATAAAAAAATCTTTAAAAGAATTTTTAGTTGAACATTTAAAAATATTTTGTAAACGTTTGCTTCGAAAATATTTTTTAATGCCAGTCTTACATCATAAATAAAAAATTCCTTGGAAATTGATAGTTATTTGGCTGAACTTACATTTGTAGAATTAAAATGTGCCAAAACATAAAATAACGTTTTTGTTTAATAAAGATGCAAAAATAATATTAAAAATATTGTTACTTTCAAATATATGCTTTATAAAATAATGCTTCGCGAATCCAAACAAAGCAGGGCTTTTGCTAGTTTTATATTAATCTGTGAATAAAATTTAAATATTCTTAGTCTGATTTACAACGAATATAAATCAAATTGAAATTTTAAATAACAGAAATATATCAAAACACACAAAAGCCCAGTAATGGACACCCCATAAAAATAAATATTTTTTTTTTTTTTTTTTTTTTTTGTACTTTGAACAATAAATTATTGAAATCATACTAATGAAATAGTTATTTTCAAATTCATTTAACAATTAGGATACCAATAATTTATAAAACAATTTTGATAATCATTCACTGGTTGCACCTTTTTATTGTCTTTACCAGACGACCGATACTTTAATTATTTTCAGAGCTATTTTAAAATACTAAATGGAATATTAATTTTTTTTGTGGCTATTTTTAACAATTAAACTTCCGGAGACTACTTAATATCACTCGTAATAATTAATACAATAAATATAAAAGAAATGGTACTGCAAGTTGTACATTTTAAATCTATACTAATAAAAGAGTAAATCGCTCTGTCTATATGCATATACCGGTTTATGCGAAGGCATGCGAAATCTACCGCACGTAAAAATCTAAAAACTTAGGTGTGCATAATCCAAGACAGGTCCTGGTGCGCATGAGGAGCACATTTTTAATTTAAGGATTTGCACCCCTGTCTCCCTTTCGTTTTTTTAACTAAATTGTTAATAATTTGCCCCTTTTTATACAATCTTCTTCGTTTTGAGAGCTTTCTCTAATTATTTTCGCTTTTCTACTTTTTACTTACGGCCCTATAACCTTGGGGCCCGTTTCAGGACCCCTTGAAGTTTTTGTGAATGCAAACTACTTATAAATGCTTCTTTTTTTAATCCGAACTTCATTTTTGGGATCCTTTTTCCATGTAGTTATTCTCGAGTTCTTACATTCCATATAAGACACAGCCCCCCCCCCTTTCCTAAAGAATCACAAGGCCTGACCCAGGTACCTTTTAAGATTTTCTGCTCCAAAATGTTTCACCGTTTAAAATTCTCACTTCCTCAATGCAAAATTTCAAAGTTGAGTGTTAAATTCTTTTGAACCGGCAACCTCCTATTTTGAGGCCGTACGGCTCTTTTTATAAGCATTTACCCAATCTTTTGTGCATTTCTTAAAAATATTCCAACGAATAATTCATACTCTATGCTTAATTTTAAAAAATTGGAGATGTAAAGCGTTAAATACTCGGACATTTTAACATGTTTTCATTTTAGGACCCTAATTTTAACTGCCATCTGGCCCCTTTTGTGCCCCTTATTATAGATTCCTTAAAGTTGGTACAATTTACTAGTGTTTTCCGAACAATTTCTTGGGTCCTCCAGCTAAAACATGAAAGTCAAAATAAATTTTCAGACTTCAGCTACCAGGAATTTTGAATATTAATCGTCTTCTTGGGGAGCAAGCTGCAGCTTCTTTAAAATTGATCCGAATTTCTTTCAATTTACTTTAATATAGGTTTAATGTCCTAACTAATAAAATTTTTTATATCAACTACATGAAAAATTTGTCTGTCCCCTCGGGGTGCAGTACAGGCCCCCTTGAAGTCTTTTCAAAATTGTTATTAAATTTCCTCTCAATCCAAACCATTTTTCATTTAGTTATTCTGATGTTCCTACATTATCAGTTAAGAATCTGGCCCCCTATGTGCATTCGGTTTGTCTGGCCGTCTGTGCGCGACCCAACTCTCGTAAATACAGGGTGATTCATAAAAGATGGGCAAAACTTTAAGGGGTTATAGTACACTTAAAGACAAATAATATTAAATAGGAGACTAAGGGTCCCAGACGTATTCCCAAGGAGATAGGAGGCATTAAAGTTTAGGATCCGAAATTTCAAATGATTATAAAAAATGGAAAAATTGGTCGATTCGTTTGCGGTTTTTGCAAAAAATTTTCTTTATGCCAGTATTTTCTTGAAATAAAATTTTAAAGTTCAATTTCAAAAAATGCCGATAGGGGGCGCTTTAGACTTTGGAGTAACAAACAACTATTTTTTAACGTTATTTTTTGTATTTCTTTAAATGATTTCGAAAGCTTAGACTTAAACTTAAATTTTGATCTAAAAATCTGAGTCCTAACGAGTAGTTAAGTAGCGTAAACTGAAATTTGAAATTTGAAACCCTTCTCCCCCAGAACAAAAATCAGTTATTCCCGATCTTTGTGTCGTAGATTAGGCTCTAACTACTGCCGCGTTTTGCTAAAATTATTCTTTGTCAGTATTTTCTTGAAAATAAATTTTAAAGAAAAGTTTCAAAAAAATTCCGATAGAGGGCGCTTTAGACTTTGGAGTAACGAACAACTATTTTATACCATTATTTTTTGTGCCTCATTAAATGCTTTCTAAAGCTTAGACTTAAACTTTAATTTTCAGCTCAAAATCTGAATCGCTGAGCGTGGTTCAGTAGCGAGGGGAGGGGGTTCAAATTTCAACTTCTGAACATAGTTCAGTTTGCACTACTTAACCATGCCCAACGATTCTGTGCTGTGATATGAGGCAAAAATACAACTTTCGTCAAGGACTGCATAGTCGGAATTCACTCATAAAGGCACTGGCACAGTTGGAAACGTCGCTCATGCAAACGTTAAAGCTCCATTCCTGACGCTAGTCACCGGGTGAAGAAGGAGACAGAAAGTATGCAAATGTCAAATGGGGAAGAAGAAGAACACGTATGCAAAATTTCGACACGATTCAGGCATAAAAACCACTGAACGGTGAGTCAAGTGTAAGTCGCTGTAGTAATGAATCGGAAGATGGTGCCCTTCACGAATAAGGAAAAGGCTGAGATGCATTTAATTTACGGAGCGGCAGATGGAAATGGTGCAGAGGCACAACGAATGTACGGAGAGCGATTTCCCAACAGGCGGTTGCCTAACCGCAAAACTTTCGAGCGCTTGCACAGACAGTTGTGTGAGACGGGATCATTTCTCGCTTCCCGGTCAAATGCAGGTCGTGCAAAAAAGGACGAATCAGTAGTTGTTGCAGAAGCCATTCTGGATGTAGTAGCGGCGCAGCCAAGTACAAGTACACGAACAGTGGCTAGGCAGGTGGATACCTCACAGTCCATGACTTGGAGGGTACTGAAGGATGAACATTTGCTCCCGTTTCATGTGCAACGAGTCCAGAAATTGTCTCCAGGGGATTATCCAAATCGTATTGAATTCGCCCGCTGGTTTCTGCAGCAGAACGCGCTAAATCCACATTTTGGACGAACTGTGCTTTTCATCGATGAATGTACCTTCACACGTGAAGGTACATTTAACACACACAATGCACATGTATGGGCGGATGTCAATCCACATGCTACGTATCCACATGCTCATCAGAGACGCTTTTCCATCAATGTTTGGGCAGGAATCCTCGGAGACCACCTAATCGGACCGTACCTTCTTCCTGAACGCCTCAACGGTAAAACATACCTCACATTTCTGCAACATGTGCTGCCAGACCTGTTAAACGTTGTTCCTCCACACATCCGGCGGGTCACGTGGTTCCAGCACGATGGAGCGCCAGGGGGGCCCATTACGTACGAGACGTCCGACACTATCTGGACATCACATTTCCGAACAGATGGATTGGTCGAGGTGGTCCTGTTGCTTGGCCTGCTCGCTCGCCAGATCTTTCACCCCTCGATTTCTTTTTTTGGGGACAATTGAAGGCTCTTATGTATGAGACACCCATTGAATCCCCCGAGGAACTGGTCGCCAGACTTTCCGCCGCTGTAGGGGAAGTGCTCGAAAAGCCTGATGTTTTCGCGAATGTTCGCCGTTCCATTCTTCGCCGTTGTTCTGCTTGCATAACCTCTGGTGGTCACAATTTTGAACATTTATTGTAATTACATGTTAATAAATATGCTTTGGTAACATAATCCTAATTTGTGTCTTTTTACCTCGTATCACTGCACACAATGTGTGGACATGGTAAACTGAACTGTGCTCAGGAGTAGAAATTTCAAACCCCTCTCCCCAGAAACTTAACCACGTCTAACGATTCAGATTTTGGGCTGAAAATTTAAGTCTAAGCTTTAGAAAGCATTTAATGAGACACAAAAAATAACGTTAAAAAATAGTTGTTTGTTACTCCAAAGTCTAAAGCGCCCCCTATCGGCATTTTTTGAAATTGAACTTTAAAATTTTATTTCAAGAAAATACTGGCATAAAGAAAATTTTTTGCAAAAACCGCAAACGAATCGACCAATTTTTCCATTTTTTATAATCATTTGAAATTTCGGACCCTAAACTTTAATACCCCCTATCTCCTTGGGAATACGTCTGGGACCCTTAGTCTCCTATTTAATATTGTCTTTAAGTGTACTATAACCCCTTAAAGTTCTGCCCATCTTTTATGAATCACCCTGTATACTCTGATTGTTATAAAAGTTTTGGATGTTAATGTCGTTTACCTAAGCACAAACCCTATTGAAAATGAAGTTTCTACCATGATTAGTTTATTTACAGGGACAGTCAAAAGTTTTCCATTACATTACGGCCTATGGGGAAAATCGTTTCAAATACATTTTAAAGATGTTACACCCTCTAAACCAACTTTAAATTTATATGCATGTACAAAATGCACTAAAATATGTATTTTCTAAAGTATTCAACGTAAAGGATAGTTATTCAATTACAGGGCCACACAAAAGAATTTCAATAAATAGTAATAAATGGAGCAATTGTTTGCGACACATTTTAATTATGGTAAAGGATTTCATAATTAAAATGTATAATCAAATATTTCATGTATAAACAAATTGATATACGTTGGTGAAATTTAACATAAGATATTTCATGCATAATACATAGTGCACAGCATTTACAGGCATACACACAAGATTTCTAATAGTATATTCTATCCGAAGTCCTGTATATTATGAAAAATGGCTGTTAGATGGATGAAATGCACTTTTAATTGTGATATACGCTTTTAAGTTTCACTAGATGTATGCATGTTCTGTGGTTTATATAAATTCTAATTGTTACAAAATTTAGATATACAGGGTTACACAAAAGGTCTCGGAAAGGTTACTGAATATCAGCGTAATTTATTTAAATATGGTTTTTAAATGTGTTGTGCCTTTTTACGGTGAACTGCATTTAGTTTACCAAGAAATGTTTTTATAATATAGATAAAATGATATACAGGGTCACGCAAAGAAATGGATACATGGTCGCCTTTGGATGATAACTTCTGGAAATTTGATTTAAGTAGTTAAGAGATTTTTTTTTAAACTAAACTTTAGGAAAATTCTTTCCTGTATTAAAGCTACAATGTACTTTACAGGTCTAAACTAAATTATTCTATCATGTTTCCATCTACAGGGTGATTTTAAATTGTTTTTACAATAAGAGGGGTGATAGTACACATCAAGACAAACAATATTAAGTAGGAAACAAAGGGTAAAAGGGATAGCACTGATGACGATACGCTAAATGCTACCGAAACCGGTCTGCTATTTATACACAATATTTGGTGCTTTTTAACGTTGCTAGTTTTGTATTCCATTGCATTGCACCAATCTATCTGAATACTAATTCTTCCTGTTTTCACGACTCACTCTCTTTGAAAGAGATTTTACAATATTGCTGACATCCAACGAAACGTGACGAAGCTTTTGATCTTCATCCCAAAAGAAGACTTCTTGCGAATTTCCCAGGATGTGTATAGCAGATCTCAGCGGTGCATAGTTATAGGAGATTAATATTTTGAAGAATGGTATGGCAACTTTCGTTAATATTTAATCTACATTAATGCTACAGGACTATTTACCAAACTTCATTGTCAGAGGCAGTATATTGAGGACGTGAATTTCATAACTCGTCTTATCTAGAAAATGAAATTATGGTAAATCGTGAAAAACACTTGTTCATTTGAACTAAGTGTAAATCAAGATTTTAATGATGGTTAAAACGCATAAAAACTTTTTATTTCGCAGATTGATGTGTTTTTCGGCACATTGACATATAGTTATTTTTTTTTTCGGATAAGGGTAGTTTTGAAACTCTTCTCCTCAATTCTACTATGGGATGCGAAAAAGTCAATTTCTCAGGTAGTTAAGGAATTAGGAAAATATTCAGTTTGGAGCGCCTAGTATTAAATACATTTTTAATCGTTGGGAAAACCGATTTCGATGTTACTAGACAATTAAACATAACAAATAGCATGATACTGCTAGATAGATTTCACAAAGTAGTCTTACTTGTTGAAATCCATTATAAACATGCTTTTGAAATTTTCATAGCTTCTAATAATCGGTTTATATCATGATTTTTACGTGAGAATTTTTTCAATTTTTATCCCGGGAAAACGTTGCATTTAATAGTGACAAGGTCATGCTTGGTTGATGGGTCTGAGATTCGTAAACACTTAATCGCCTTAAAAACACTTAATCGCTTATGATTAAGAAATTTTATAAGTAAGAACATTGATAAATCATGCCTGATAAACTTATTTAAAAATTGAAAAAAAAAATGTTATTTAAGAAAATAATTTAATGTACACATTTAAAGTATTTTATCATGAAAATCGCAACATTGCGTAAACTAGTCGTATATTACACGTCAAATATAGGAAATCAGGTGAATTCGTATTATAAAGAAGTTTAAAAAATATTCAGATTTTGGTGCGATAGTATACAATACTTTGGCTATAGTATCCTAAATCTTTTGTGTGTCCCTGTAAATTTTATCTTTCTATTATACAGGAAGTAAGCTGTTGTAAACCTTAGCAACGTGTATCAATTTCATAAAATTTAAATTTATTTAGTGTAAAATGCGTCCCAAAAAGTGTTTTCCCTATGCCATTTTGTAATGCAATAATTTTGTATGGCCCTATACATTAATAACAAATATTTGTTTGCACCACAAATTGTGCAGAATGTATATTTTAGTATAAACACCATAGATGCATGTTGAATTTGTTCGAAAGAGTGGAACGTCCCTAAAATACTTTGAAACTAGTTTTCTTTCCAATGGCCGTAATGTAAATAAAATTGGTTAATTGTCCATGTAATAGAACTATACATTCTATTTTAATAAAATTTGCAATTACTTGACAAAAATATGCGACAATTACATACATTTCAAACGATTCAGTTGGAAAGTTTTTGCGTTGTTAAATGTGGATGGATTAAATAACATCTATTGGTGATATGCATTTACATAATTACTAACTGGCCTAATAATACTATTAATTTGTCCCATCAATTACAATAATCTTGCATTTATGAAAAACTTCCAAATAAAGTTCAAATTCAAAAATCACTGCAAAAATTGCATATAATTGTTGCATGTAATTTTGCGGCACTACCGGCAGGAAGAGGGTGCTTTCATATTTCTAATTTATTTTTAATCCAGTATTCAAACATACGAAATTCAAATAAGTGGAGCCTCATTATATAGCATTCAATGCTATTTTTTGTTAATACTAATTATAATGGGAATTTTAATAAATCGGTCTTTTATTAAAGCCGGTTTTATTTTAAGGAGATTCATAAGGTCGCCAAATTCAGAGATTTCAAGAAATAGCTTTCATTTGAAATCAAAATGATGGATGAAACTAACCAATGAGCTTTTTCGAAATCTTAAATCAAGTGCACATGCGCACATTTTGCATTACGTTTTGTTTTTATTCTTTGCAGCAAGGCATGTGACATATTTTTCTCGCAGAGCTCTTGATTTCAACTTTTTATCCAATTGGTCCTTCTAAATCAAGTTCTCCTTCTCAAGAGTTCGCGTAAGCTAAAAACTGCTCCTCGGCAGTTATCTTCATTATTTAAATTTGTTGATTATTCATCTGTTGAAAGTTAAAGTAATTTTTTCAAACGTTTTCATCTCATGTTTAACTCAACGATATTTTTCACAACCATGCAAAATATAAATGTAAGAGCGCACTGGGTCTCTGAGGCTTGAATACCCAGTTCTTTCACCAAAAGTATCTTCCCGCAATTTAACCCTTAGCTGCTGTTAGCGGTCTCACAGACCGTTGAGTGTTTCAGGGTTTAACTCCCAATTTCTGTTTAACTATAGACACTGGTCAATTTTTGTTTCATTTGGAATGTTATTTCTATCTATAGAGACATTTGACTAGCAGAATATTATTTATAATAGTCCTATATAAAAACATTAATACAAAAATAGTATTCTAAGACATAATTTTAACATTTTATTCATCTTTAGATTGAGATCTGACAGACTGCTCACAGTAGTTAAGGATTAACATTCTAAAGTGCAAAAATAGAATGACTTGAGAATAGGTACTGGTTGACTGCCCCATTTTAACAGTTTGGAGGTTGTTTTTTATACTAGAATGAAAAAGCGTCCGGTCATATGAGACCCATCGCGCGTCTTGATGTGTTAATTTTATATATTTTATGTAGTAATTCGATATGCATATATGTACATTTTAACACGTATAATTTAATATAAATCTGTTTCTGGAATTTTGAAATATGCGAAAACAGCAACCTTTGATACGTCAAAGAAGGTTTAGAGTTGTTGAACACTTGATTATTATCTTTGTAAGATAGTCACTGTAACTTTACTAAAATTTCTTCTTTAGTGTAGAAAACAATCCCTACTTCAGATACAAAGGAAATACAAAATGGAGATAAATTTTTGTAAATCTCTCATCTTTTAATGTTGCATATAAATTATATATAGATGGAAATTGCGTCATACATTTTACAAAAACAGTAGAACTACCAAAAGCTTTTCGAGAATCGAAACATAGTTTTAAAAATGTCTATTAATTTAGAAATTTATTTTTAAACAATTAATACTAATTTAATATTCAGAATTTCACATTTGAAACTTGCTTCATTACTAAAGTTTCTCGGATTGGATAAAAGTTCCATATCTTCTTGTCTGTTTATCCATCTTTGTGTTTGCTTTTAGACTACTGGATTGGACTTTATCCGTATGTTTTTTGTTGTTGTTTATTTTTGTCTTTAACATATTTTTTCGGAAAAATTTAACTTTTGCCTTAATTTAACATGCATGAATATTTTTATAGGTTATATTTTATGTATTTATTTATACATATCTCTATATATAATACAATATATATATATTATATTTTAAAATCACGTTTTTCCGAAACCTTGAAAAATGTGTCAAATTGCTAAAATGATTTTTTGAGATTTTCGATTTTTTTTGTCCTCATGTCAACCAAAGATGAATCTCCCCCCCCCCCCGAATAACATTCCATTTTTGTACTATTGTTAAACTAACCAAAGAACCTCAATATTATGTTAAACTTAAGAATTGACACGTTTAAACTATGTTAAAATTTCAGCAAATAAACGATCTTGAAAGCACAATTTAAACATATTATTAATTAGTAGGCATTTTACTACTAGATTCGCACCTACCTAGTTTTAATAGTATCATTAATGGCAGAGTATTTAATGACAAACGTATCCACTTTTTTCAAAACTTTACGTATACGGTTCTTTTCTAATATTGCGCATTTATGAAAACTTTAAGGTATGTTAACGCGTCTACTCGCTTAATTTTTGTGAATTTTAGTAAAGGATTATTTAATAATTAACTCTATTGTATATTAAAATATTCTACTGTAATGCTTGATGTAGAATATCGATGTTTTTTCTCTAAAATGTCTATATGCTCAACCTCAGAACCATAGCTGTTAATTTAACGCATTAGAGGGAAGGTGCAAGGTTGGTTTGGAGCTTATGAGGCTAGTTTTGTGATAGTGGATGAAACTACATATCTATGATCCCCAGTTCAAACGACAGTAACCACATCTTATCCACTGTCACAAATCTAGCCCCATAAGTTCCAAAGCAGCCTTCCCCACTCACCCACCCTTTAAAAGTAGGCTTTTGGAAATTTCACTTTGGACAATAATTATTAAACCACCCATTTATAAGATTTAACAATACACATACTCTTGTCTTCTGTGTAAAAACAAAATAATTTATCTATTCTATTTTACAGGTTTTAAAGATTAACATTGTCGAAGCTTGGAAAATGGAGGACTTAAGCGAGAATGCTGACCGCATTGCTTTCAATGTGAATTTCAATTGTTCTAATTTTACAGACTGTATTACTAGGATGATTTCTGGAATAATTGAAATGCAAATTTTTGGACTTTCGTATTTTCGTATTTTTCTAACAATGATCACACTTTTGATTCTTTGCTTTTTGATTAGAATGTGCGCTCGTGTTTTAGACTATGAAATAACTCCTCCCAATTCTCCTAGAGTGCCGACTTTACATTTCGTAAGTCCGAGAGACGTTACTTCAAAGGAAAATCAAGAAATTGCATCCAAGAAACGAAGATATTACCTATCACCAAAAAAAGGATGTTCATGCAAATTGAAATTTTCGTCGCCTGTTCACAATTAACTTTTTAAATAGTCGCTACAGTATTACTATTTTTTGTTTTCATGCCCAATTTTAAAGATTTTAATCTATATGCAAATGCAAAATATGTATTTTTAAATTCTGTAAATTATGGTATTGGTTTTTAATAAATGAAAAAAATTGTTCATAATGAATTAATTATGCATAAATCGCTTGCTGTGTTATTTTTTTATACATGTAATTACCCTTTCGTGACGATTGACACGTATTTGTGCCATATGTTATAACGCTTGAATGCATACACCGGTAATTTTAAGTACTGTTATACATTATAGTTCTAATCAGTGAAGCAACAACACGAATTAGCTGCGTGCATTTAGAAATCTTCTAGTATAGTACCATGGTACATGTGTCTATGTTCTCATTTTAAATACTGACGTCAATGATCTAAGAATTTGCTTTTTTGAGTGACTTATTGCTCTTGTGAATCGCTTTTTAAAGACTCTATAGCACAAATAATGTAAATCTAAAAGTTTACATACAATATTAAATAACTTGCAAAAATATCAAATATACATCCAAAAAAAGTTTCAAAATGATCAGTCACAAATAAGTATAAAAAAAGTTGTAAAATTGGAAAGTACGAAAATTTCACATGTGATACTAAAACATTCAAGATTCATAAATGTCTACTATGTACCAGAAATTATAATCTTTATATATCCAGCTGGTATGTCATTAATGTATATTCTGAATTTAGACTCTAATTTGCAAATATATTGTTGCAAAAGGCTTAACCCGGGAGAACTAGCTACTGAGAATTTCTCTTACGGTACCCAATTGCTTCTCTTTTACTTTATGTTCATTTAATATCAACTTTTTTGTTTGGCTTAGTACATTTATTCACAAAAAAGGTAAAGTAATCGAAATCACATTTTGAAATTTTATTAATGAAAAATGTTTTAAATAAGAGTTAAAAAAAAGAATACGAGGAAGAAAGAAAATCTCATGCGAGTTCTCACGGGTTAAAGGACGGCGTGAGGAAATAATGTTTACGACGAAAGATGCATTAAAAAATATGTTACAAGAATTGCAGTGTTGGGCACGTTCACAAAATAAACGAACTAACTCAAACTCACGTTCAATTTCTGAAAAGTGATTTAAGTTCAAATTCAAAAATTTTTAAACGAACTCGTTCAAATCATTCATTTGTAAAAGTGAACAAAGTTCACTAAAAAGTTCACTTTTTTTAATGTTTGGATATTATTGTCCAAATTTACAAAATTTTGTGAACGAATCATTTGATTATTCGATATGTAAGATAGATGTATGCACGGACGGAAATTTCCAGTCCCGATCCATAGAAAAAAAAATGTCCGGCCCGATATTAAAATAAAAATTTCGGCCCGAGCCCGGCTTGTAGAGAAAATTTAGCGGTCCGATATAATAGCTAAAATCAAGGCTCGACCCGGCCCAATATAATAGCTAAAAACAAGGCCCGATCCGGCCCGATATAATAGCTGAAAACAAGGCCCGAGCTTGGCCCGGCCCTGAAAAAAAGTTGAAGTTTCGCACCGAACCCGGCCCGACACAGAGTACATTTCTACAGGACATTGATATTTACCCTTACGGAAGAGTTCTGGCCAAAAAATCTTATCTTAGTCTGTTTATAATCTCCATTTATGCAGAAGTGCCGTAGGCTGCGATGTTTATGCTTTCTTTTAAAATCTTTCCGATTTAGACATATTTCCGCCTTACTCAATCCACCTTGTACAGAGAGTTTACTGTATATATCTATTTTCGACGAAATTGTATACAGCCCAGGTCCGGTTCGGCGCGACCCGAGTCTGCAGAAGTAAGACTAGGATACTACCCAGAGAAGTGATATCCAGACTTAACCCGTCCTGAGGGTCGTGAAGGCCTCTAAATGGCATTTGAAAGAGGGAAAAAGTGTATTAAGGTCTGGAAATTGAACGTAAATTGGAACGTAAATTTCGTTCAAACTCGTCTATTTTTTTAGTTTTCGTTCAGTTCAAACTCGTTTATAAAATAGTGAGCGAAGTTCAGTTCAAAGTTCACAAATAGTGAGCGAAACTCGTGAGTTTTCGTTCAGTGAGCGCGTTCATACCCAACACTGGAGAATTGTGCTTCCTTCATTGAAGGAGCAAATTGCAAAAAATAATTTTATGTATATCACATTTCATTGTTTTTTGCTAATTTAATTTAATTATTCATTTTATAAAAATTCTGGAAGGGTACACTGTAAAAAAAAAATGACTCTTTTGCTGCATCGTCTCTTCCCCGTTTTTATAAAATCTCTTTTGACCCATGAGAATGCTCCATAATACACTGTAAATGATTTGACCCTTTTGCTGCATCGTCACTGTCCCGCTTTTATCGAATGTCTTTTGATTCATGAGAATGCTCCATAATAGGGTGAAGTAATAGTTTTCTACTAAAGCGGTAGGGTAATGATGCAGCAAAAGGGTCAAATTTTTAACAGTGTAGGGTAAAGTAGGTTTTCTATAGAAGCGGTGGAGTGAGGATGCAGCAAAAAGGTCAAATTTTTTACAGTGTATTTCACCATATTGTGGAGAATTCTCATGGGACAAAAGAGATATTCTACACTGTAAAAAATTTGATCCTTTTGCTGCATTGTCACTCCCCCGCTTTTATAGAATCTCTCTTTTGACTAGTGTTAATGCTCCATAATTGGGTGAAGTAATCGTTTTCTATAAAAGCAATGCAGTGACGAAAATAACGAATTTTTTTACAGCGTAGTGTGACCCTGACCATCCTCGAGATTTCTCATCGTTAGCGAAATCAGGTTGGATCATTTAAACACCAGCCTATGTATTCTAGGCACGATAGCGATGTCTTCTATGTACAAATAAATATTATCTTGTTCAATACATACACATTGATACAGCAAAAGTTTTCAGAAAACACGTAGGTGTACAATGATATTTCTTTGAGAACGATGCCTTTTATGCTTGATGGGAAGAGGCAATTTTTAAATAAAAATAACTCTCCAAGCATCTTCGAGCATGTTTAGCGCAACATAAATTGAACATTCATACTGATTGATTTTCAGGCACTATGAAATGAAAATTAAAGCGAATTAAGACATCAGGTACAATTCATGTGTATAGTTTTTGTAGATGCCTCAGTTCGCCTACACTGTAATAAATATCATAAAATATAATCTTTGGTTTTAAAAACTATGTTTTTTGATCAACAAGAACGTTCCATAACCGCCTATGGCGCATTTTCATTAGTCAAAAAAGTATATATCTTTAAAAAGAGAGGTAATTTTGGACGATATTTTTAACAGCGTAGGTGAATTATGACACCAACAAAAACTATCTTGTTAAATTGTAGCTGACGTTACAATTCGACGTGATTTTCATTTTATATAGCCCTACAATCGGTCGGTAAGATTGGTCACTTCGATAAGTGACTGGTAAGTTACGCTGAACATACACTGTTAAAAATCTGCTGCATCTTGTTGCATATACTATCCGCCACTTGTATAGAAAATGTCTGCTTAACTGTAATATGGAGCATTCTTATTGGTCTGAATATACATATTATATACAATTGGTGGAGTGCATATGCAGCAAAATACATCAGATGTTTAAAAGTGTAGTGAGCTTTCTTTTATCACAGAATGCATCGGTATGAGAGTAGAGATGTTTCCGAGAAAAAAAATATTACCTGCTTATACGATTACGTGGAAAACTTTAATCTTTAAGCATCTTGAGTGTTATAAGGTTTGCATTATAACTAGCATAATTTTCTGCGTTTGCTTTTTATCACATAATCTTTCTATATTTATAGGATTAAATGTTTTAAATTTTTGTTTGCCACACCATGCACGGCATCCAAGTTGATTTTATGCTGTTAGTAAAACAAAATTAATTGAAGTTTTGCCTCTTGTGCTGTGAAATTTCCTTGTGCTATCTCGTCCCTGAAAAAATTGACGATGACTTATAAGCAGGCATAATATCGAGCACATAAGTCAGATGTATGTTGTTACTGAATTTTTTCGAACATTCAGCTGTTTGCAAATATTTAGGCTTGCAATTGGTTATCCTTGTTTTGCTAATAACGAAAAATGTATCGGTATTCCGGCAAAAAATTTGGAAAAGGTGTTACCACAATTGGGACAAAAGAATGTCACCAGGTCACCACCCTCTACTGAAAGGTCTGTAATTTTATTGGTGCGTTTCATTCTATCTGAAAGAGCACGATCAAAGACAGAAAAGTGAAATACTCAGAAAATTGGTGAGGCTAACGAGAAAGACAGTATACCACGGTGCATTTCAAGTTAACTCTTTTTACAGACTGCTATAATGACGTAGTGCTCTATTCGTTAACAACTTAAGTGGATTTGAGCATCATGTGACTCTGTAAAAAAAGAGACCTGTATATATCGTGGTAGCCTGTCTTTCTCGTTAGCCTTCACTGTTAAAAATCTGCTGCATTTTGCTGCAACGCACTCCACCGCTTGTATATAATATCTCAATTCCAACCAATGAGAAAGCTCCATTTCACGGCCAAGTAACCGTTTTCTATACAAGCAGGGGAGTGCGTTGCAGTAAAATGCAGATTTTTAACAGTGTTGGAAAATTGGGGCATGATGTCATGCTGATTTCTCGTTAGGCTAACGAAAAAGAAAGGCTATACTGTTAAAAATTTGACCCATTTGCTGTAGCGTCACTCCACTGCTTATATAGAAAACGATTACTTTACTGTGTTATGGAGCATTCTCATTAGTCATAAAAGAGATATTCTATAAAAGCTGCGGAGTGACGCTGCAGCAAATGGGTGAAATTTTTAACAATGTACCGTGGTGTATTTTACGTGTCTTTTTTCTTGCAGATTGCAAGAATGACGCAATGCTCTTTTCGTGTATCGTTATTGGTTCATTCGTGATTCCAGTGGTCTGTACAAAAAGATACACTGTTAAAAATTTGACCCTTTTGCTGCATCGTCACTCTACCGCTTTTATAGAAAAAGATTACTTCAGCTTATTATAGAGCATTCTCATGGGCCTAAAACGAGATATTCTATAAAAGCGGGGGAGTGACGATACAGCAAAAAGGTCAAATTTTTTACCGTGCACGTGGAATAAAACACGGTAGCCTTTTTTTCGTTAGCCTCGGGTTTCTCGGTATAATGTTAGGTTAAAACCACTGTGAATGCTTTCGAGGAAAGTTACGGGTATATTTTTATTTACATTAACAAGCTTGGCGGCAGCTGGACTTTTGATACTGCAAAGAGATTATTCCTCAATTGAGAAGATTGCGATATTTTCCCAATTATCTATCTTCTTAGAAGGGAAAAAAGTCAAAAAGGTCTTTGTTTGTTCTAAAAGTCAATTTTTGCTCGACACAAGAGCATCTGGAATGGAGCCAGCAGGATTCAAACCCACAGCATCCTATGCTCGCAAGCGATTAACAGGTTAGATATTCTGATTTACAGGCATATTCACAGTATCCGCAAAGAAACTCTTCGGGAGGGTTGAATTCTGATAGGGATTGGCAGACGCGTTTTCACGTAACTTGGCGATAATTATACTTGGCGTAGCGATAGACGCTTCCGTCGAGTTTGATTTATTTCGGAGCCGAGTACAAAGTAAAAATTTGTGTTTAAAAACTTTTAAAGAGTACAGCTTTCAGTAAGACACGTTCCATCCAATCCAAAGCTGCAAGAGAAAAGTTACTTTGTACTCGGTTCGGAAGGATCTATCGCTCGCCAAGTATAATTATCGCCAAGTTACTTGAAAACGCGTCGGCCAATCCCTATCAGAATTCAACCCTCTCGAAGAGTTTTTTTGCGGATACTGTGAATATGCGATTAACAGTCCTTAGGGCATGTTCAGCACTACTCACCGAAGTGACCAATGTTACCGACCGATTGTAGGGCAGTACTAAAACCAATTGTTGTACCAATGAAAATTATCCTGTTGTATTGTAGCTGAAGTCACACTTCGCCTTGATTTTCATTTCATACTTGTCTACAATCGGTAGTAACATTGGTTACTTTGGTATGTTTCCGGTAATTTGTGTTGAACATGTTCATTGTTAAGCTATTAAATGATAAATAAATGAGATTTTCCAACTACGTGATCACTTTACCCAACGAAATCTCATAGGTTATGTAGGTTATCCGAAGTCTGGGTAATTTCCGGCTCTGAACGCTATGGGGAAAGCGGAAGTAGTCACGTAGTGTCGGTCTTTGAACGGTTTGGGTTCCCCATGGGTAACCCTACATAACTCAGATTGCAGTCCGTGAGAGTGCTGTTACACAAGGGGTCAAAGTAGTTTCAAATTCCACGCGCCTCCATGTTATCCTTTGGCACCACTCTCTAAAATTTGACCCTTTTGCTGCATTATCACTTCACCGCTTTTATATAAAACGATTACTTCAGCCTATCATGGAGCATTCTCATCGATCAAAAGAAAGATATTCTATAAAAGCGGGGGAGTGACGATGCAGCAAAAGTATAAAATTTTTTACAGTGCAGGAGAGTCGCTTCTAAAGCAAAAGACTATCTTTTTACCGCGTGATTATGGCTTGTAGTCTCCGATGCCTGAAACTAAGCGAGTCGCCAGTAACAGCCAATCAAATGCTTGGAAATCCAAATCATGGTACAGCCTTTTCTCGAACGGCCAATGAAATGCTTAGAAAACGAGAAAACTCGAGCGATTTTCGTCGCTTGCAGTTTTACATATAATAGCACTCTGCACGCTGTTTATACCACATATTTAATTTTCTGTTAATCTCGTCACTCCATCAACATTTTGATAAGACACCCTGGAGATTAATTGCACACTTTGGGCGTGTTCAGTGCAACTTTCCAAAATAACCAAAGTTACCGACCGATTGTAGTGCAGAACGAAAGTGAATTGTGGTACCAATTAAAACTATCCTGTTGAATTGTAGCTGACGTCACGCTTCGCCTTGATTTTTATTTCGTACTTGTCTACAATCGGTAAGTAACCGGTAAGTTGTGCTGAACACGCCCTTTCTGTGTGTTGAAATTATTTATTTGATGTTGCATAACTTTTTATACACAGTGCTTTCTCAATAATGTTTTTAGACTCATTTTAATTATTATACTCTTTCGTCATTATCTTATTTTTAAGGTAAGCACCGGTACAGCATTGAATAAATTTGTCGGTGTTGTTCGTACACTATATTTTGAATTAATGCTATCTATGTACATAAATTATTTCATAAACGTGAAGAATAATGTGCAAATACAAATATATATTTCTATATAATTGTCTTTAAATGATTTGATTGCATAATAAATTTTAAAATACATTATACTATTGATTGTATTGAAAAGAAATATTTGTCCTATACAGGTTTTTAGAACAAATGTAATTTATATCTGATGACTGTTTTGAAAATTATATTTAAAAGAAATATTTTACAAGCCTCGTAACTACTACTTAAATGTGTAGTAATAACAGCATAACAGTATTAAAAAATCTCTCAAAGATGAAAATTTAAAAAACCCCTATAAAATACAACTTTTTTCCAATAAATTACTCAAAATATTAAACTATCTAAAATTTATTCATAATCTAGATAATGATGTTATATGCATGAAAAAAAAAATTAAGCCATTCCATTAAATAGTTTTATTTTAATCTTGGTGTAAGTCATCAAAAATAAAGTTTTGAGAAAACGCGACTTAAAGTTGAAATTATATATATGCGGCTATGAAAGTGTTGATACATAAATGCTTATAAATCCTTTAAAAATGCAAATATTTTTATGCGGTTTTTTGCATTGAGTTAAGAATTAAATGAATAATCAAATTAGATCATTTAAAAAATCGATTTTTTGAAAAGTTTTCAACCCCTGAGCCCCCTTAAGGATATAACTATAACTTAAAAAACATTATTAAAAAATCTCTGTAATTTGAAAATTTAAAAAAACCCCTAAAAAATACAACTTTTTTTTCATTAAAAATACTCAAAATATTAAACTATATAAAATATATTAATTCATGCTATAGTTAATGTTATATGCATGAAAAAAGATTAAGCCATTCCATCAAATAGTTTTTTTTTAATCTTCATGTTAGTCGTCAAAAATCAAGTTTTGAGAAAACGAGACTTAAAGTTGAAATTATATGAGTGCGGCTATGAAAGTGTTGATACATAAATGCTTATAACTCCGTTAAAAATGCAAATATTTTTATGCAGTTTTTTGCATTTAGTTCAGAATTGAGTAATCAAACTACATCATAAAAAGTTTTTGAAAAGTTTTCAACCCCTGAGGCCCCTTAAAATAGAAAAAAGAAGATAGACCAATATGACGGGTCTTATTCTTACTTTTTAGTAATATGAGCGTAAATTGCAAATATGCAAAGATTTTTAAAGGTAGTATATTTATTATAACATTGAAAACATATTCATTTACTTCAAAACATATATTGAACGGATTATTTCTTGATATCTATAACAATCTTAAATCACCCTTCCAATGATGAAGATATTGTAATTTGAAGTTGTAGCACGGACATTATCAACCTACAATCTTTGTCAGATTGGAAATACAAGACACTAGACAATTTGTTTCTTATAATGCCTTGTTTTATAGTTGTCTCATTCCTCCCTTTTAGTGGGGAGCTCTGGGATACATTTTGAATCTTACAATTACTTTAATTATAAAATTGTTTCTGTATTGTTCAAATACATTAGCAAGTGTTTTATTTTGTATTTGAAAAATAGAAATTTTTGTGCTTTGTGTCAAATAAATAAAAATTTTCTTATTTTTGTAAAAAGTGTCCCGTTCCTTCCCACTCTCCTCTATGCATTGAATATTTTTAAGACCTTTTTCCCACTTAAAAAAGTTAATCCTTGGTAATTTACAATAAAATAGTTTTTTCTTCAGATTTAAAGTTTAGATCAGATTTAAAGCATGCCAGTAAATATTTTTTTCTTATTTTGTATAGATTCGTTCTATTTGTAAGTTTAAACTTTGATTTATTTCTCATTATATTCAATGGTTTACAGTGAATTTGTATATATGTCAATTTGTATATATTTTTTTTCAGGGGGTGAAGGTATCTCGGTGTATCTAGATATAAATATAAATTTTTACTCAGTGTGAACTAAAAACATCAAATGTATACTCGGTTAACTCATTTATATGTATTTACTTTAATTTACACAATTTAATAAATTCAACTGAAATTCACAGCTAGTATTTCTCCAACACTTTAAGGGAAAATATTACGCGTTTTTCATTTATTTTTTTAATGTAGTCTATTATAGTATGGTATTTAATATTTATGTAAATATGTTTTGAGAATTATATTCTCATATTTTAAATGAAATAAAAAATACTGTAGTAATGAAAATTTACTTGTATTTTAATAAAATATATGAATATTTAACACGTTCGCTCCGTTTACGTGTAGATGTAATGCGGCACTGTAGAAGTGGGGTTTTCGTAGAAGCCGATTTACTTTTTATAACAAAGAATCGGTGAAAGATTTCCCCGCTCCAGGTCGTAACTGGGTATTGTACATCACCCCACATCACGCGCTGACGCGTGAGTGTCCCCTTAGATCCGGTGCATACGTACGTTTTTTTAAGATCCAGCGCCGTTGCGGTGACGCAATTACGGCGCAGAATACAAAGGAAACAGGCATGGCATGCACACATACCTCCGGCGCCGTTGCGGCGACGTACGTCCACCTTGCGGTCGTTTTTCCAAGCTTTTCCCAACGGGCCGCAGTGGCGCCGCACACGAAATTCCGGTTATTAGTACCTTGTTGCCTATTGAGCGATGCACACTAGGGCGGAGCGTAAAAAACTTTTTTTCGAAATTTTCTCCCTAGCGCGGAAAAGTTGTCTAGCGGTATCAGTAATATACTCACAAAATTTCAAAACAATCAATAAATATCTTCCGGTTCCACTTTTGGGTCGAAATATGCAATTTTAGCCAAAAATGTTGCAATTTTCCACATTTCAGTAATATTTTTAATTTACAATTTTTTCTTAGCCCTAGTGCGGAAAAACTGAAAGAGTGCATAAGAAACACAAGTCCAAAATATCAGAATAATTTAAAAATATTTTCTGGTTCCACTTTGGGTTCTAATTATGGGAGATTTGTCGATTTTTTTTTTAATTTTTTTTTTCTATTTCCGCTGGAATGGAAATATTCGGAGAATATGGAAGAAACATAAGTAAAAAACTTTAGAATAATAAATAAATATCTTCTGTCTTCCTTTTCGGGGTCTAAAAATGTAAAAGTAGGCAAAAAGTATAACTTTTCACATTTCAGAGATTTTTTTATCTTATCAATTTTCTCTTCTTGCTGGAGCGGAAAGTATGGAAAATGAAATGAGAAACATAGCAGAAGAGGTTATTGGTGACACTTGCCCTATATAATCGCAGCCGGGTTCTTCTTTAAGTGTCAAGTATTCTTCAAGCACTATTTGTTGATGGAGCGTTTCCTCAATATTCCTCTGAATTAAAGTTTGATCTTTTCGACGGTCAAAATACAATCCTTAAAAGGTATTAGTGGATATGAAACTCTAATCTTGGACTTGGCATTTCATGCGATATTTATTTATTTCTCCTCTTGTGTTATGTCTGTCTATAACATTAAACATGTCGTCACGTGTCACAACTCGCAAGTCTTCAAAAAGTGCACCTGTTACAGAAACTGCAACTCGGTCGGGCACTCCTATTGTGTCTCAAGTTCTGGCTACGGCAGGACGACGGGTTGTTCGTGATATATTTATAGTATTTATGTTAGAATGTAATGGCACTAAAGGTTTACCCCTAAGATCGTGATACAGTTGTTCATCAACAAGACTAAAAGAATTAAATAACTCTAAGTCTTCGATGAAGCTGTAGTGATTGTTTTTTCCCTTTTATACCATTTTCTGAAACTTTCTTATTCTTTTTCGAGCCTGCTCATTCATTTACTAAGTTTCTGTGTTGTGGACCGTGTTTCCGAATGTATCAATTGGGTCTATCGACAATTTCCTTGAAGTTCTTTGATCCTTAAACTATTTTTTAATTCTGGTATTTTTAGATCACGTGGGCATTTATATCGTTCTAGGCATGTACTCTTGTAAGAAAAATTTTCAAACAGACGTTTTTTCCACTTCCAATCGCAAAATTTTCAATTTTGACTTCGTCTGTTCTTTAGTGTCAAACTTCTTTATACTCTTGTATTTATCAATATATGAACCAAACATTTCGACTATCCTTTGCCTAGAAATCGTTGGAACTGAGGAGCCTGCCAAATTGCTTCAACCATTTTCAGCCCATAATCCGCTATCACCCAAAGGGTGGGTCCGATTTTCAGTTATATTTCGATTTATTTCTCACCAACAAAAAAGTACATTATATGTTCATAAGTTGGTAGAACGACAGTTCTTATTTCTGTAAGATCCCAAAAAATGGGATGAGACAAATTCCGTGTATACTGTGCCTTAATTGTGATATTTCTGTGTAATATTTTCCATGCACACTATTAGTTCAACACAATATTAAAAATTAACATTTTGTAAACTTTTTCAGATGTATTATTTTTCAATAAAATATAGAAGCTAAAATTGAATATCCTCATTACGAACCTATCGCAACCAGAGCATTAAACCAACAGTAATACTACAGTAAACGAACAGAAACCTGAACTTATTAGAGGAATTTCCCACAGATTGCTTTTAATTCGATTGTTCTATGATTTTTGAGTACATTAATGCCATGAATTTGCCAGTTTAAGTAATAAAAGTCAAATCAGAAGATAATTATTTTAAATTTTACACTTATGTTTGTCATATGATTTTCCGAATTTTCCGCGCCAGCGAGAAGAGAAAATTAAAAAGAAAAATTCTGAAATGTTAAATGTTACGTACTTTTTGGCTACTTTGACATGTTTAGACCCCCGAAAAGGATGACGGAAGATATTTTATTGTTCTAAAGTTTTTTACTTATGTTTCTTGCATATTCTTCGAACATTTCCATGTCAATTGGAATAGAAAATCGAAAAATAAAATGACTAAAATGTGAAAATTTGTGTAATTTTCGAGAAATTTCCCATATTTAGAACCCAAAGTGGAACCAGAAGATATTTTTTAATTATTCTAAAATTTTGGACTTGTGTTTCTTATGTACCCTTTCAGTTTTTCCGCACTAGGGCGAAGAAAAATTGAAAACTAAAAATATCATTGAAATGTGGAAAATAACATTTTTGGCTAAAATTGCATATTTCGAACCAAAAGTGGAACCGGAAGATATTTATTGATTGTTTTGAAATTTTGTGAGTGTATTACTGGTACAACTAGACAACTTTTCCGCTCTAGGGAGAAAAGAATTTCTAAAAAAAGTTTTTTACGCTCCGCCCTAATGCACACGTCCGGCAAAATACGTGAATACGGCAAGGATGGCGGACGTTGATATTGAACTTTTGATTGGATAAGTCAAAAATAATCCACTTTCTAGAATGAAAGTCCATCGTTCTGCCGCAGCCAGAAAAATCGGATATGTGAATCACATCCTGCAGGCACGCAGCGGCGCCGGAACTTAAAAACCGTAGGTGTGCACCGGGCCTTATAGTTGGCGCCATATCACGTGATGGCGCGTGAGCGGCAGCGAACGTGTTACTATAATTAGCTGCGTTGATATTTCTTTATTGAATTATATAATATACACAGAAGACATTTAGATTTTTATAAAAATATTTTATTCTTATTTCTTATTCTATTTTATTCTTATTTACCATTATTTCTTAAATTAGGAATGCTTGCAGATTTTAAAAAGATCATTATTTGGTCAATGACACTTTATGTGTTAAAATTAAAACAACACATTTTATCTCACAATTTTTTTTATTTATAGCACATAGATGGGGCAATGTTTTTACGAAGTTTTGGGAAAATTCATGGTTCATTTTTTGAGCCGTTACAGTCGGCCCTTTTTTTGGTGATATTTTCGGTTTGCACATAATAAAAAGTAAAGAAATAAAAATTCACCATTATTTTGATAGAAAATATACATTCTTTGTACAAATAGCTTCCATTTGGTACCAGAAATGGAGAATTTGAGTCATTTTATAAATATTGATAAGATTCCAAGATGGCCGCCATTTGGTAAAAATTTTTAATTGGCTATATCTCAGCTAATATTGCTAAATTATTTTTAAATTTGAATTTAAGGGTTTCGTTACTATGTCTATAATAAAAATTTAAAAAAAATGACTGTGGTGCAACACCCATTGGTTGAACTCGTGTGGAATGAACAATTTACCACTCCTATATTTTACTGCATATTTTTCGAGATAATACGTATATTGTAAAAGTTGATTCTCAAATAAATACCATTAATAGGGGAAAAAACTTCATATTAAAAAATAAAGTCGCTTGATTACACCTTAAAATAAATATTTACAATTTGTAAAGTAAAATATTTTCATAATCTTTTAAGTATTGAATTTAAAGTCAGAAATAAACACAACTCAAAGGTGTTAGTACATTTCTGCGTAAAAAATCGGTAACTTCATAATTAATTTATATTTGGAGTTTGAAATACAGCTAGGTGCTATTGTTGTATAGTTGTCTTTTCCGCCAAATCACTTTTGCAATACAAACTTTAATCTTCTGACAGAATTTATACTGAGTCAAACGAAATGTTGTTTATTTTATTTTATGTGCAAATGAAGAACCAAAATGCAAATTAAGATTTTCCTTGTCAATATTAAGTGTCTTGCCAAATAATCTATTTATGACATAAAACTAAAAATTAAATGTAACTTCAGAAAAATAAATTAGAAGTATTTTAAAAATACAGGCTTTTGAAGTTTTACCCAAATATCTTAATTTAAAATATGAAATTAACCTTTAACTGCTGAGGCAGGAATTGTATCCTAACAAGAAGCGGTCTGTCAGACCGCTCCATCGAAAGATGGATAAAAGGATACATTAACTCATAGGATATGGTTTTGTAATTAGCTTTTCTGCGCAGGACTCTTATGAGTAAAATTAATCTGTTCGAACGTCTCTGGCGATAGCATTAAAATTCCAAACGGAATAAAATTTTTGTAGTGTTCAAAAATAAACTAAAGAAATAGAAAAAAAAAACAGCGATTTCTGAGGCTATTAACACTAGTCAAAGATTAAACGAATTTTTCCTTTTAGAATGTATGTATTTCAATAAGATAAAAATTGCTAATCATTTAAGGATTTTTTTATAATTTTCTAATTTACATCGTCCATATCAAAAGATTTTCGAAAATGCGCGTTCTCATTCGAATAAATTTTGTTTAAAAATCTTAACTCTTAAATTATCCCCTCTAACACATTTTGGATATTTTCTTTTGTTATTCTTTAAATTGATTTTTGTTTTATTTTAATAAGTTATTCTGTCTATTGAAGTTTACAAATGGACGATAATTCTATGTGATTAAACTTTAAAAACAAAGTTTATATTTTAAATTTTCAAATTGAATTTTTTGCATGTATTTTCATTTCTAATCTATCGAATACTTCAAATATAATGATTTTTCTCTTTCACTCCATATCTTTAAACTAAACACTTTAAAAGGAATATATTCCTGGTAAATATAGACTGTGTATATACATCCGCTTTGAGGATATTCAAAATTATGACAATCTCTGCGACATCACGGAAATTATTAAAATAAATTGCAGTTATTTGTAATGCATGACGCCTCATCTATCGAAATAAATTAGTTCCAAGTTGTTTAGAAAAGAAAAAGTTGCGAAACGTAAGTTATTTTAATACTTTTAATTATAGAAGTTGTAATTAAGTGAAGCCAAGAAATTTTGTTACTTGGTTAACTTGTTATTTTGAATGTTTAATGAATTATTTTCTATTATAGATACATTAATTGAATTCTTAATGCTTCTTATATTAATTCTAAAGTGTAAATTTCAATAAAAGTTAAATTATTATTAAGTATCCTTTATTTTGATTTTCGTTGAAATTGTCTTTATTTTATATATCTTCGGAAAAATTGTCCCAGCTCGATATATTATTGAGTTACTAGAAATTTTAAAATGCTTTATATTATATATATATTTAAAGTAAATATATATACTCATGCCGATTTAAGAGAGTTTGAGTTTTGAGTATGAATTGAGTTTTTCCCAAATTTTTCACGAGAGTCTTAGACCTCTCAACTGGTAGACGGCAGGTGCTGGGTTCGAACCCAATTGCGGCCGTCGGCCTAACCGTTCGGAGTTTTCGTGGTTTTCTTCGAACCTTGCATAAATACGGGTTAGGTTCCCTTAGAAAGACCCCCACGAAGGGCACTCCCCCCAGATCCTATATCCCTAGTGTAGATAATCGGACGACATCAAATAAACCAAACCCAAATTTTTCACTTTTTATCCTCTTTTGCATATCTATATTTTAAATATATTCATGTTATTCTCAAAAATATTCTACATCTTGTATAAAATTATATTTATTAGTATTCATTTAAAGCATTTATTTTTTAAAGTTCTAAAGAAAATAGGTGCATTTTATGCTGTAGTTCCAGACAAATAGACAAATAATCTTGTATCGCATTTTGTTTAACATTTTAAAATTAGCATTTTAACCCTTTAGGGTAAGAATTTATCAGTTTTTACAAAAAAAAAATACGTTAATAACATTAACGATAGCTTTCAAATAGATTGGTGTTTAGCGAATATTTCGATGTCTGAAAGAAAACGAATCTCGTTGTTTTGCATACTATTTAGTGAATGTTCATATAACAAATGGCTAAAGATTTTTTAGATGTTGAAAAAATATTGTATAGCAATAAGATATAACTTATAATACAACTTTCTAATACCTTTCGCACTTTATTACACATGGGGCTTTCAGGAAAGTAACTTTTATTTAAAATTTAAAGAATGAAATATATGTTAAAAAAAGAAACTCAAACAGCGCAAAGAAAATTAATCAAATAATTATTATTGAATGCCTAAATATAAGTGAAGACTTATAGTAAATGCATAGACATATATTAACATTACTACATGTAACAAGTAGCAAAAGTATATCTTAAAACAAAGTAATACACCCTTAAAAGACATGTACTGTTGATAGTACACCAGATCCCGAAAGAAAAAAAATAAAATTAAAAAAAAGTTAAAGGTATACAAATAACTTAATATATTCAAATTAATATAAAGAGTAAGAGTAAAGATAAGCAGATACTTGCATGAAAAAATTTCTGTGAAGGAAATGAAATTTTCAGAATTCTAGATCATCGTACGTAATATGTAATATATATTTTTAATTTGACTAATTTCAGGTTTTCTCTTTCTCACTCTTTTTAAACTCAGCACTTTAAAAATAATATATTCCTGATAAATATAGACTGTGTGAACACACGCTGTGCGGATATTTGAAATTATGAGAAAATTCTGGGGCATTAAGACGATTATTAAAACAAATTGCAGTTATTTGTAATGCATGACTCTTCATTTATCGTAATAAATCGGGCCCAAGTGGTTTAAACCTTTCAGGTTTGGTGTGTTATTAATAGCGTATGTCTTTAAATGTAGTATTTTCTTTTAAGAAATATTTTAACTACTATTTACCGGGTGTCCCAAAAATATCTGATGGATTTTAAAATTCAATAACTTGCAAACGGTGACAGCTATTTAAAAATTTTTGCAGGAGGGTTATGTATAATATCAGGAGTTTTTTTACCGTAATTTTTTTATTTTAGCTCTCATCTCAAACAATAGGTGGCGCTGACGGCGAATAAAGGTTAGGTTAAAGGTAAGACGCTTTACTCAGCACTGATCACCTGGCCTTCAATCGCCGTCAGCGCCACCTATTGTTTGAGATGCGAGCTAAAATAAAAAATTACGGTAAAAAAATCTCCTGACATTATACATAACCCTCCTGCAAACATTTTTTAAGTAGCTGTCACAGTTTGCAAGTTATTGAATTTTAAAATCCACCAGTCATTTTTGGGACACCCGGTACATATAGTAATGTTAATATGTCTATGCATTTACTATATGCCTTCATTTATGTTTAGGCATTTAGTAATAATTATTTTTGATTTTCTTTGCGCCATTTGATAAAATAAATGTTACATTCCTGAAATAATCCTGTGTAAAAAGTAAAAGAAAGAGGTATTAGAATGTCACAATATAAGTTAAACCTTGTTGTAATACAATATTTTCTAAACATCTAAAAAAAATCTTCCTTATATTAAAATTTTCTAATACTTTTTGTCCTTTATACACATGGTTCATTCAGAAAAGTAAATTATTTTTACGTTTATTTTAAATTTAAAGAATGACATCTGTGTTCAAAATAAAGGAATCAAAAAGAGAATTAATCGGATAAATATTACTAAATTCCTAAACAAATGATTGTATAGTAACTGTATACATATACGTACTAACATTAGAGATAAGCAAAAAGTAAAGATAAGCCAATATTTGCATGAAAATATTTTATTAAGAAAATGAGGTTTTTTTTTCAGAATTCTAGATCATCATATGTAATATGTATTTTTATGACTAATTTTAGGTTAAGCATTTGATTTTAAGTTCATAAATTTCAAAAATATGTTGAGTAAAAGACTATTTTTACCTACCCATCATACGTAGTTGAAGAGTAAGCGTTATAATCGTTTGATAAAGTTATTTTTAAGTCTTAAACTCCATTGAGTTATCCCCCTCAGAACTATTTATGCATTTTGTTTTCTTATTCTTATTTTTTTTCTTTTTAATAAGTAGTTCTATCTGTTGAAGTTTGTAAATGGACGATAATTCCATGTGATTAGACATAAAGAAAAAACTAGCAAAATTTTTAATTTTCTTTTCTAAATTAATTTTTTACATCAATTTTCATGTCCAATCTCTCAATTACTTAAAATATAATGCTGGAATTCTTTCCCTTCCTATCCTTAAACTCCTCCCTTTAAAAAACACATTCCTTTTAAATATAGACTGTGAAACACACGCTGTGCGGATATTCGAAATTATGGGGAATCTCTGGAGCATCAAGGTGATTATTAAAATAAATTGTAGTTATTTGTAATGCTTAACGCCTCATCTATCGAAATAAATTAGTCCCAAGCTGTTTTAGAAAAGAAAGTTGCGAAACATTAGTCACTTCAATAGTTTCAATCCTGGAAGTTGTAATTAAGTGAATCCAAGAAATTTTGTTGCTTGGTTGACTTGTCATTTTGAATGTTTAATGAGTTATTTTCATAATTATACAGAAACTTTAATTGAATTCTTAACGTTTCAACGTGAACTAACATTAAAGTGCCGATTTCAATACAAATAAAAATTTGTTTTTAATTTAAGATATCATTTAATATGCATTCGAAATTTTGTTTTTATATTTCTAATGAATATTAGGAAAACTAATTTTTTGTTTCGTAAAATGTTGCTAGAAAAGTGTCAAAACTCAATAAAAAATTAGATTATCAGAAAATTTTAAAAATGTTTAAATCATATAATCAATGTAACAATGGACATAGTGATACATAGAAAGATTTAAGATGTGAATTGAGATTTTTCTCAAAGATTTCTGCGGTTTTATACATGCATTTTTTTAATCAAAAACTTTTAAAATATTCTTGATATAGTCATAAAAATTTTCTAGTCCCTGTGTAAAATTATATTTATTATACAATTATAAAATACGTTTATATTTTATAGTTCTAAATTTAATTAACTAAAACTAAAAATTTTTCGGCAAGTTTTACAGTAATTATATAAATATTAACTTATTTTGTGTGTTTATATCCCATTTTAACATTTTTAAGAATTAGTAGTTTTACACTTTAAATTTACAAAAATAAAAATACGGAATGCATATAGATAAATTAACATTAACAATGAAAATTCGCAAATACTTTTTCTGAAAATGTTGTGAGAAGGAATTGAGTTAAAAAAAATGGTCAAACGTAATATTCAATATGTATATTTCTAGTTTTATTCCGCGCTAAGCATTTCATTTTGAATTCAATTTTAGAACTATATTGACTTATATTCAAGGCTACCTTTTACTTATCCTGTATACGTAGTATAAGATAAGTCTTGTAATTCTTTTAAAAATCAAATTTTATTTGACGGATTTAATTTTTATTCGGTGGAAACTCCCAAAAACATTTTAAATAAAAATTTACTGTCCGTCCGAATGTGTTGTGAACTCTCTATCTTCCAAAAATATTAAAAGCATTATCCAACAAAATATGGATAATGCTGTTAATACATTCGTGGACAGTTATCGTTCAGACACTTGAAATATTAGTAATATGCCGCGCAGTCGCATATTAAATTTGTCATGAAAAGAAATAAGTTAAAAAAATATTCACTTCATCGCTAAAAAACATAGTTATAATTAAATCAAACTTATTTTCTTACTTGGTTGCATTGTTTTGCATGTTTCATAAGTACTTTCTAATTTTACTTGGTAAAAAATGTGTTAATTCAATGATATAATTCACTAATAGACAGTTTAAAAGGTAATGTATTTTTGCTAAAAATGTTTTTGGATTTGTGCATGACACTAAACGTTAATATCCAAAAATGTATACTATGAAAAAAGTAATCTAAAATAAAATTGTTTTCAAATTTGAAAAAATAATCTTTAAACATTAATTTCAAATTCTGATTTTCAAGATTGTATGGAATTAATTTCTGATCAAATTTTACGGAAATGGCTTTTCTTTTCTAAACTTGTAATTACGAAAATTATAAGTTAAACCGAGAAATTTTGTTCTTGAGATTCCAAATTATTTCATGGAGGTTACTCCTTATTAGTTCATTGTAGAAATGTTTGTAAATAAATTAGATATTTAAGTTTAAGCAAGAACTATATAAGTCGTTATATTTAATTTTTTTTTTTGTTTTTGTAATTATGTGAATCGCGATATATATAAACATAACAATGCAATACAACATTCTTCTTTTATGACTATTTGAGGATAACAATGGATCTAAATTTATATATATATATATATATATATATATATAACGGAGAAAAACATGTATGTGAAAGAAATAAGGTAATTAGTATTTTGAATCTTATAAAATTATACATAATACTACAAGGAGGTCACTTTGAAATAAAGATAATTTTTTAAAATCAATTTAGAGATATATATATCTAATTACTTAATATTTTATTTTCACAAATTAGATTTGTTCATTTCTATACAAAGCTCCAAAAAATTTAAATATATAAATTTATTTTTCAAAAAAGTTGGTCAAATACAATAGTTGGGGATGTGTAAAGAGAAAAAAACTATTTTATAAAAGTGCCAAAACTTGCACTTTTGTGCCTCTAGGTTTAATTTTAAAATGTACAGTTGTATCTAAACGAAACATAATATTAAACTCTGTTTATTAATATACAAAATTAATCTATCGATTATAATTTCATTAAAAAATTCTTTTGCTTTCTATATTTAACTTTTGAGCACTTTTTTATGGAACTTCCCTTAAAACATAGTCCCCTACTCCTTTCATATTTTGCAAGGTCTCATAAATCCTGGGATCGACGCCCTCCTAATTTCATTTATATATTTAAAAAAAAGGACAAATTAACTGCATTCCTTAAAATTATTAGAATCTCCTTCCTGCTAAAGGGGAAGGGGGGGGAGGTTCTTTCGGTACTGTATGGCATATTGTGTAAACACTCACTATGCAGTCAGTACATGAACGTTTGGAAAAAATCAGTCGCTTGAAATTGAATATTAAAATAACAGCAGATAATGTTTATAGAAATTAGTCTACAATTGTCTAGCTAATAAATGTTTCGGAGCATTAGATGATTCAACATATAAAAATTCTGAAATCAAATCAAGAAACTTTGTAATGTTGTCAAATTTTGCATATTTTTATGTAGATTATTTATTACTACATTGTAAAAATGTATGCAATTGAATTCATATTTCCAAATTGAAGTAAAGGAGACTGATAATTCATGGAAGACGATATACCGGTATAAATGGCACTTAAGTGCCACCAATGGTCATTCTTAATTGCAAAGTTTAGCTTTTTTAATCGGGAAATTTTATATAAGATTTATATAAGATTACTCTATTCTATATAAGAAAATTGTTTTGTAAAACAATAGATTAAGATTAAAAACTATGCGAAGGAGTTTGTTCAATAAATCACAAAGGGTTTAAGAATACAATATTACAAATATCGTGAAAAAATGCCTTTGTTTTTTGAATATCATTTTCTGATTTAGAACGTTCCATAGGCGTTTATGCAGCATTCTTATTGGTTGGAAATCAGCCTTTAAGGTACTTTTTTAAGGAGAGGTAATTTTTTACGATATTTTCAACAGTGTTGGTTCTATTTCTTGGATTAAAGTTACTTTTTTTTTTTTTTTTTTTTTTTTTTACAATGCCTTTTTCGTTTAAAATAAAAATATATAAACTTCAGAATTTTTTGAATTACAGTTCTAAACATTTTATTTATATCACTTAATTTCTTGTTAAAAAAAAGGTGACTGCAAATGCATGCAATGGGGCGACTGATTTTTCTGTAGTCACAAATATCTCTTAAAAAAGTCACTCTAATTATTAAGGTATATTTCAACTAAATGTTTTCATTTGAGCAACTAAGATCACTTTCAAAGTTCTAAAAGATATTTAACACATTCGCGGCTCATCACGCGCCAGCGCGTGATATGGTGCCAATGTTAATGGAGCACTCACGCGCCAGCGCGTGATGTTGGGTGATGTCCAATAGCCAGTCACGCGCTGGCGCTGGGAAAATCTTTCACGGTTTCTTTATCAAAAGTAAATCGGCTTCTGGGAAAAATCCACTTCTACATTGCGGCATTAACTATCATCGCATCTTTATGTTAGCTTCAGCGAGCGTGTTAATCGGAGAAAATATTCAGACAAAACTATTTAGTTTTCTCTAAAAAAAGGTAATTCCGAAAATATGAATGTGAAAAATAACACTAAGTCTTGATTACGTCCACTAATAACTAAATCGAATACTAATAATATAAATTCTACATAAATATATAAGAATATACATTATAAAAACATTTTGCTACTAAGACGTTGTATAATAAGAACATTTAAAATATATTAAAACATTTTTATTTACATGTTTCAACTCAAAAATTAATAGTCATCCTCAGAATGTAAATAGAAAAATAAAAATTTCAAATACAATGAAATTGAAAATCGGAATAAAGAGTTATTGAAAATAAATAAATGTATCACGCTCTTTTTAATTTGATATTGTCCTTGGTCTAGTTAAATAATTGCCGTATAAATTGTTTAACCATTCAATCCATATATTTGGGATGCGAAATGGCAGTGTATCGTCACAAATATGTGAACTATTTAAATAAATTTCCATTGATTCTCTTATGAATAATTTTAAATAAAAATTAGACCTGTATATTAATTTAATCTCATTAAAAAGTATGTTGATGTTTTCTTTTTGATTTAACCTGGATAGAGCGGTTTTCTTCCTGTTGAGTTTTATCTGTTATGTGTTCTTTACGTCTGATTTCAAATTTACGTTGGGTCATGCCTATATAAAAGTTTTTTATTCCTCTTTCTCTAATAAATGGAATCATATAAACTCCCGAAAGGTCGCCCATACTAATGGCATGGAACGACATATTATCACGCAATTGGAGGTGGAGGTGTTATTACTTAATGGTGGTATACATTTATTTCATTGCTTTAAAAAAAGCCTTTTTGAGGTTTAAATACTAGTTATTTCGAAATGAGTATAACTCAACACAAGGTTTTTTTTTTGTTTAGTAGTAATAATCTTTTATTTCACAAACTGCTGATGTTTAAAAATTTCTTAATACTCATCTGATCCCCCCCCCTCCCCATAAGAAAGAAAAAGTAACAATTTTCATCAATTAAATATTATTCTATTGACTTATCTTATTTACAACACAATTTAACTTTAAAAAATCTTTTTACTAATGATTAATATTTTGTTATATGCATCGTAATTGTATAGTTGAGAGCAGCAATCGATTATTTTCAGTCAGATATTTCTTTAAAAAATAAGTACATGTGTTTTAATTACAATTAAATGTTTATATCAAGCTGCAACTAAATTGAAATTCCCATAAAGTTCAACTGATAATGCATTTTGGTGCATACTTTTCAGTTATATAAATCGCAGTTAACATTTTCAATGAAATTAAGTAACAGTTGGAACACTCATTTAATTGTATTTCGATAATATTTTAACGTCATTACACATTTATCAACGTTTTAATTTTGTTTTTCATCAACCGGTTTTTCTATCTTTTTCCAGCACACACACGCACACACAAAAAGACTTATCTTTTTTTGCTACTTTGAAATATTAATGCATAATTAATCAATCCTCTAAATTCTTCATCACTTAAAACTTATAACCCCTCATCTAATTTAGTCCTCCTGCAAACAATTAAAAATCTTAACCTCCAATTATAAAGAAAATCATGCAATATTTTATTACTTTAATGGTACAATTAATGAGATTAATCGTGGGACGTATCTCCAAAGCCCATCCCCGCTCAGTTTTTTTTTCTTTTCTCACAAATTTTATAGTATAAAATTTTATTTTTATTTACTTGAATCCTGTGTTATTTTGGAAAGAAAAAGTTCTATATTTTAAACATCCGTTAAAAATGTTATCTGTATAACACATCCTATATCAATTGGCGAGGGAATTGACAGCGGTTTCTCTCTTCCGGCAAATTTCCAGTCAAGTGCCCGAGAGGTTCTGCAACTGAAACTGGTAGACAGCAGCTGCTAGGCTCGACCTAATCGCGGTCGTCGGCCTAACCGTTCGGAGTTTTCCCGTGGTTTTCATCAAACCTTTAATTTGGTAAATACGGGTTAGGTTCCTTTAGAAAGACTCCCTCCCACGGAGGACATCCCTTCTTTACTACCTATATCACTAATGTATTAATTGTCCGTCATAGACACAAATCTGGAAAGGCAGTCGGGGAAGACATTTGGATAATAAAAAGTATGCTATGTCGAATCGGCCTAGGATAAACTAGCTCAAATCAAGGAATAACAAGCTAAACTATAGTTTTTCCTATGTATATTGGATAAATTTATTTGACCTAGGATAAATTAGTTTGTGCTATAAAAAACAAATTCTTAAATTCGCTAGGCCTTTGGAAAGAATTTTTCTTCGGGCGCAAAAAAGACGTGCATCTACTGTAAAAGCAGCAGCAAGACTAAACATAATGAAAGTGAGAAAGGGAACAAGCTGAAGAAACAGCCAATAGGAAACGGAGGGCAACAGTCAAATACAGAAACGGTCACAGTATATCAGGAGAATTTAAAAAAAGAGGTAAAAGAAAAATTATAATAAAATAAAAATACACACTTAAATGGAAGTACAAGATTCTCACAAGGACTTTTTCGAGAGGCCTAGCGAACTTATGATTTTTATGGTGTTTTTTTTCTGCTTATGTTGACTCACCGCGGTTTCAACTTATTTTCTTAAGTTTGTTCTAAGCCAATCTACACTGGTGTCCAAAAGTTAAGCATAATTGGTAATTAAGTAATTATTTTTAAGTAATGAAAGAAATATGAATCGGAATGTGCTGAAACTCCAGGTGTGTAAACAAAATAGTACGCGTCACATATTTTCGCGAAGAGTTTTCCCCGAAATCGAACAGGGGACCGTCAACAAATTGAAAAAGAACAAAGATCTTTTGGATAACCCTGTCAAAACTAATGTAGCAAAAGCGTTCAAACTGCACATTTTGATTAATTGGCTTATTGTAATGTACTGTGTTAATTTTTACAAGGATAGCATGTACACTCGTAGAGAAATTAAGGTTTTTATAAAAACAGTCCTAAATTTTTCCAAGTTTTTTGCTTATAATTTGCAGAGTTCTTATTATAAAATAATGTTCTTTTCTGAAAATATGACAAACATCATTGTACACAACACCTTGTCATCAGAATTTAAAAAAAATAAAAATTGTATGAAAAATGAGTATGTTTAGTAAATAATTTTTCATTGCGCATGCGTCAACGATATCAAAATGTCATTTGCATATTGTGTTAGCTGAATGTATAGAGCAACTTCTGTAAAAGTTTCAAAAACATAGCTTGAAAATTCTGAAAATGGGAGCCTATAGAATCAACTCAAAATCCTTTATTCCCTAAATGAAGCAAAAAGATGAGGGGCTGTATCCATATTCCATTGTTTAGTGCCTACACAATATTGCACGTACAACTATATTTAGGTAAAACCCCTGATTTTTTTTGCTTCCTTTAGGAATAATGGATTTTGAGTTGATTCTATAGGCTCCCATTTTCGGAATTTTCAAGTTATGTTTTTGAAACTTTTACAGAAGTTGCTCTATACATTTAGCTAACACAATATGCAAATGACATTTTGATATAGTTGACGCATGCGCAATGAAAAATTATTTACTAAACATACTCATTTTTCATACAATTTTTATTATTTTTAAATTCTGATGACAGGGTATAGTGTACAATGATTTTTGTCATATTTTCAGAAAAGAACATTATTTTATAATAAGAACTCTGCAAATTATAAGCAAAAAACTTGGAAAAATTTAGGACTGTTTTTATAAAAACCTTAATTTCTCTACGAGTATAGATGCTATCCTTGTAAAAATTAACACAGTACATTACAATAAGCCAATTAATCAAAATGTGCAGTTTGAACGCTTTTGCTACATTAGTTTTGACAGGGTTATCCAAAAGATCTTCGTTCTTTTTCAATTTGTTGACGGTCCCCTGTTCGATTTCGGGGAAAACTCTTCGCGAAAATATGTGACGCGTACTATTTTGTTTACACACCTGGGATTTCAGCACATTCCGATTCATATTTCTTTCATTACTTAAAAATAATTACTTTATTACCAATTATGCTTAACTTTTGGACACCAGTGTAGTTTGACCTGAAATCGGGTTTGGCCAGTAACATACATATAAAAAAAACCCTGTCATTTGAAAAAAAATCCAAGTTTATTAACGCCACATACTTATACCAAACGCTTTAAGGAAAAGCTACAATTATATCTAAAAGAAAGAGTACTAACCTATAGTTTTTTTCAAAGAGAATATTTCAATTACGTGCTGAGTTTTTCATTTTTCCTTATTTTGAAATTCAGTGCCTTAATACGGATATTTCCGCTTTAAGTATATTAAGTGAAACAATCCCTGTTCAAATAGTAGAAATTATAAGATTCTCTTAGGCAACAAAGCAAATAAAACTAATTGCAGTTAATTATTCTGCATGAGACGTCATTTATCGTAATTATTAATTAGCCGAATGTTGTGAAGGAAAGATAAAGTTAAGAAAAATTAGTCACTTCAACACATCCAATTAATTGAATTGTAATTATGTAAAACGCAGAAATTTTGTTACGTATATTCATTATTTTGTATTTTACTGTAAGGTTTACATTTATTACTTTGTAGAGTGCTTAGTAGTTTTATATAGATGTTCAAATTAATGTAAACAATTACCACATATAAAAAATGTTTTGTGTGGAAAAGTCATTTTTTAAATACGTGGATTGTTCTAACTAGTATTTAATGTAACATAATTCGGAATTAACTATAAAAAGTTAACTATATCTACCCATTTATTCATTTTTTAAGACTGCAGCAAAAACAAAATCCAGATAGCAATTGTTTTTAAGCTTTTTTTTTTATTTAGAGTAAATTTTATTTATGTATTTTATTAAGATTTTATCATGCAGTTTTGAAGATCTGGAATTCCAAATTTTTTCATTCGCACAGTGAAGTTCCCTGAAGGACTTTGAGCCATTTAAATCTTAAACAAACCATCGAACAAGAACAAAAAATTTTGTTGAAAGATTACGAAACTGACAGCGATGTATATTCTGTCGAATTATAAAAGATCATAAAAATATCTTGCGTGAAAAAATCTAAGACGCTGACCGTACAAAATATTCTTTTAATTTCTATAAATTTCTTATATTTAAGATTACAAATTTTTTTAAAAAATTATGTTCTTAAAGTTATATAATAAAAGTTATAAGCATATTAATAGAATATAATGTATAGCTTTTCTTCGTATGTATTCAAAAAAGTTCCCAATCATGAATAAATCGCATTGTGCGAATTCCAATACACAAGTCAAAACTCTTAAGTTTTTAATGCACAAACGCATACAAATATGGCGCAAAAAGAAAGACAGCATCTGGGGTTATAACCGAGGGATTTTTTTTAATGAATTTTGATACATATATGTAATAAATATATAATTCGACGAAATAACCATGTTGCATAAAATCTAGGAATCCGCAGCAGCACGAGCAGAGTAGTCGCTCAGACAGTTGGCGAGCAGTGGAAGAATTTCATTGGGGTATTCTCCATTATAAAAACAAACACCATCAGTCTTCTCAAGTTCTTTATTTATGAACTCATAAAATAGGTAAGCTCTTCCCCGCAATCACCTTAGCACACATCGACACTACAACCTTCGTTATCCAGTCCACATCATCAGATTTTCTAATTCAGCGGGGAAATGAAACGGGCGTCTTGATAGTTTAAAAGTCAATTGCATTCTTACGCTCCTCAAAAACCAAATGAACAAAAACATTTTCACGGCAAAACTAGCTCCCTCCTACTCTACGTCAATCATTTTAAAAATCCATTTAGGATTAACTCGAGTCTCAACGTAAAAAAATGATCAGTTCTGATTGGTCTTAGCAGGCGTGTCGTCGGCAGGATCTATTTCCTCGAAAATAACAAGCCCTTTAACAACGCGCATTAACACCGGTCACGCGATGTTAAATAAAATTAAAATCCCGGTAATATTCCAGAAAGTAAAAAGGCTAAGAAATACCTCCCGCGCTTTTTGAGAAGCAAGCAATAATTTATTAATAAATAATGAAAAAAGAATTTTAGCTGTTACAAGTTAATACATTACGAAATTAAGATTGAAATATGTTCCACAAATTTAGAATTGAAGCTAAGAGAGAACAAAATGGCGCAATTTTTATTTTATTACATATATATATCAATTAAAATAAATTACTTTGGAATTAATACTTTGGTATAATATAATCAATAATACTTCATTACACATAAATTACATTTATACACCCGTAAGCAATGTAAAAGAAAAGATAACGATAAAAAAAAATGAACAATTGGATCAAATATCTCTAGTTTACCCAATGCTAAAAGTTACACTTACTACAAAATTTTACATTTGATATTTAAACATACCTCGTCCTTATGTTTCATTTAACTACAAAAATTAATCACTTAATTGACTGTGAACTGTTTATAAAAATGTCTATTTGACGATGAATACAAATTTCCTGGTTAAAAATATCTAGCGTAAATCTCTACTGAGCAGACATTCGAAGTTACAGGATTCTCGGGGGCATCAATACTTAAATTAAAATAAATTGCAGTTATTCTTTCTGCATGACGCGTTATCTATCGAAATTATTAATTAGTCCCGTGTTGTCGAGGAAAGGGAAGAGTTGCGAAGCATTACTCACTTCAACGCTTCCAATTTGTAGAAGTTGTAATTAAGTGAAACCAAGAAATTTTGCTACTGAGTTCTCAAGTTATTTTGCATATTTCATTGAGGTTATTCTTTATTAGCGCTTTGTAGAAGTGTTAGTAATTGAATTAAGATGTTCAAAAGATAATTGTTATGAGCGAGAAACATTTGTCATTTTTTCATGTTTATAATGTATAATGAAAAGTGTAGTTTTGAAATTACTAATCTGTGTATGAGAAAAAAAATTATTTCTGGGAAAGCGTTTAGTATTAATTGCCAAATTTCAAAATTACTGTTGGAATAATTTAGAAAGTTATAATATTCGTTGTTTTGACTATGTTTTTAATGTTTGTGTTCACAAATTTAATAAACTTTCGCTTATACAAAAAATGCTTCAAAATTTTGCATTTTATATTTAACTATATTTCCTTTTATAATTTACCTACAAAAATTAATTTCTTAATTAGTCGAGATTTTTTGTATTTATTTCCTAATATGCAATTTTACAGATACTTCCCGATTAAAAATATATAGCTTGAATCCGCATATTCGAAGTTGCAGGAATCTCGGGGGCATGACAAATATATTAAAATTATAGTTATTCGTTCTGCATCACGCGTCATCTATCGAAATTATTAATTAGTCCCGTGTTGTCGAAGAAAGGAAGAGTTGCAAAGCATTACTCACTTCAACGCTTCCAATTTGTAGAAGTTGTAATTAAGTGAAACCGAGAAATTTTGCTACTGAGTTCTCAAGTTATTTTGCATATTTCATTGAGGTTATTCTTTATTAGTACTTTGTAGAAGTGTTAGTAATTGACTTAAGATGTTCAAATTAATGTTAGAGATAACCGTTAGGATCGAGAAAGATTTATTTTTCTCATGCAGTATACATTTATGAGGGACGTTTACGATGCGGTATACATTTGAGCTGTTAGAATCGAGAAAGATTAATTTTTCCATGCGGAATATATTTATGATGTAAAATGTACTTTTTGTAATCGCCGATCTGTGTAAGTGAAAAATAAATGTATCATAATTGATATATATTTCCGTTGCAGTATTTTTTTATTACCAAGTTTCAAAATTAATGTTGGAATAATATAGAAATTTATAATACGTTGGTTTGGATATATTTTTTTTAAATATTTGTGCCTTACAAGTTTAATAATGCCAACATCTCAATAGTTAACTTTTAGTTTTTTTTGTTTGCTTATAAAGTACTATTAATTTTTTAATTTGTAAATTTTAAGGATTTCCATTTTATATTTTTAATGGATGGGACTGTATACAGACTGCATTAGAAATTAAGATAATTATGAGCCAAAGCCTACTCGCTAAAATACGTAAAACTGTGCGAAATTTCAATAATGAAATTTTATATATTCAAAAGTAAAATATAATCTAAATGGATTATCTAAATAAACTTTCTGTTATCAACTACTGATTTAATAGTAAATTCTGATTGTTTTTGAGAAAACAATATCAAAATCCTGAATAGATTTTTTTTCTGATGCCATCTTATATAGTATGTTCTAATGACTGTTGAAAAAAGGAAGCAAAAATATTCCTACTTATAAAAGTAGGGATTTTAAAAATATTAATAAAAAAAACAATTTTTGTAAAATAAGTTGTCCTGCAAGAATTTTTATTTTATTTAAATTTTGGTATTAAATATTATGCCACCAAATATTATTGCAATGTCATTCGAAATTTAAGAGAATTTCAGAAGGTAATGTCTCCTTAAAAACTTTTGCTCGTATACAAAGAATTACTTACTTCAGAATTTTACATTTTATATTTAAATACAATCATCTTGCATTTTATATTTAAATACAATCATCTTGCATCTTATTTACCTACAAAATTTAATCTCTTAATTGACTGAGGGTTCTTTGTAGTTTTCTTCAAATTGGCAATTTTATGAAGATGCTTTCCGGTTAAAAATATACAGCGTGAATTGGCACTGATCAGACGTTTGGCAGTAGCAGAATTCTCGGCGGCATCAAAATGTATATTAAAATAAATTGCAGTTATTCGTTCTGCATGACGCGTCATATATCGAAATTATTAATTAGTCCCGTGTTGTCGCAGATAGGAAGAGTTGCGAAGCATTACTCCCTTCAACGCTCCAATTTGTAGAAGTTGTAATTAGTGAAACCAAGAAATTTTGCTACTGAGTTGTCAAGTTATTTTGCATATTTCATGGAAGTTATTCTTTATTAACACTTTGTAGAAGTGTTAGTAATTGAATTAAGATTTTCAAAAGATAATTGTTATGAGCTAGAAACATTTGTCATTTTTTTTTTTATGTTTATGATGTATAATGAAAGTGTAGTTTTGAAATTACTAATCTGTGTATGAGAAAAAAAAATACATTTCTGGGAAAAGTTTAGTATTAATTGCCAAATTTCAAAATTACTGTTGGAATAATTTAGAAAGTTATAATATTCGTTGTTTTGACTATGTTTCTAATGTTTGTGTTCACAAATTTAATAAACTTTCGCTTATATACAAAAATGCTTCAAAATTTTATATTTTATATTTAAATACATTTTCTTTTAAATTTAATTTACCTACAAAAATTAATCTGTTAATTAGTAGAGATCTTTTTGAATTTATCTTCTAATATGCACTTTGATAAACATACTTCCCGATTAAAAAACTAGTCGTTGGGGCCCACGTAATACTTACCCATCATGGATATGTATATGAAAACAAAACATGTGAAACTATTTATACAATGCATTGCAATTCATAAACAAAATTTAAATATTTTTAATATACATAGTAATGCTATATTAAAGAACTGCTCATGTACCAATTTCGACAAATTATATAAAACGCCAAACTACTCAAGTAGTACCGAACTGCGTAAAAGAAACATCCTTATAACTCCAAAAATAATTCTATTAACTAACAATTAACTGCGTCGGATTAAGCGTCTCATTTGCAATTAAAATATACTTCTGAATTGAAATTTGAATGAAATACAGGGCCACGAAAAATCGAAGAATGAAAAACAAGATTACAAATATCTCGGCAACTAATAATACGATCGACTTCGTTCTATATGCAAAATGTGTGTTATTTTATTGCCTTTTACGTCCAAACCTTAGAACAAAAAAATTCGAAAATTTTTATATACCTTTCATCAGAACGAATTTTTCGAGAGTCCGAAAAAAATAGTTCCGGATAATCGAGGTTGCTGATATTAAGTAGGGTTCGTCCCATTCTTACATACTAACTACATACAAAATTTCAAGTCTCTATCTCAATTTGTTCGGGAGATAGAGCGTTTACAGACAGACGGACGGACGGCAATTTTTTTTTTCTAAAAATGTTTTTCGGAATCTCCACTATCTGAAACGTGTAAATCCGTCAAAAAATTTTTCGATTTTCAAAACGATTGCAAGACTTACCCTATACTACGTATGATGGGTAAGTAATATATAGCTTGAATCCACACATTCGAAGACGCGGGAATCTCGGGGGCATCAAAACGCATATTAAAACAAATTGCAGTTATTCGTTCTGCACGACGCGTCTTCAATCTAAATTATTAATTAGTCCCGTGTTGTCGAGGAAAGGGAAGAATTGCGAAGCATTACTCACTTCGACGCTTCCAATTTGTAGAAGTTGTAATTAAGTGAAACCAAGAAATTTTGCTACTGATTTGTCAACTTAATTTGCATATTTCATGGAGGTTATTCTTTATTAGCACTTTGTAAAAGTGTTAGTAATTGAATTAAGATGTTCAAATTAATCTAAAGGTTAACTGTTATGAGCTAGAGATGTCTTTTATTTCATGCGGTTACATTTGCGATGCGAGATAAATGTATGGTTTGAAATTACTATCTGTGTATATAAAAAACAAATGTATTAAAATAGATATACAGCTCATATTCAAAATATTAGAATAATTGAGAAAAAGTAATAAGAAAAAATTATTTGTCATTTATTTTTTATACTAAGTAAATGCAATTAAATTTCTTATAAATTAAATCTGGAATGTTTAGATAAGATTTTAACATTTATAAAATATAAAATACAGCACAATAAATTAGGTATACAGCTTCCTTAAACACACCAGAATATTAGAATAAAATTTAGATTGGTTCAAAATATTAGAATATTTTATTTTACGCAACAATATTACCTTATGAATATGAAGTAAATGGTAGTTAATATTTTGTAGCATCCCCTTTAGCTTTCATAACAGCGTACAATCGATCTTGCATACTATATACAAGGTGTTTACAAACATTTCTATCAATATTAGCCCAAATAGACTTTATACGTGCCACTAACTCAGTTTTAATTGAAGGAGGATTTTCTTGAAGTTTTTTCTTCATTATACACCATAAGTTTTCGATGGGATTAAGATCTGGTGAATTTCGTGGCCAAGGAAGTACCTTAATGTTGCGTTGACGGAACCAATTCTTAGTTGACACCGAGGTACGCGGGGACGCTAAATCTTGTTGAAAGATGAAATCATCTTCAAATAAATCTTCTGATGATGGAATCATGTAATATTCTAAAATTTCCTGATATATCAGAGAGTTAACCTTTTTGTAGACGATGCATAACTTTCCAGGTCCTTCTGCACTCATACAACCCCAAACCATGACACAAGCAGCAAATTTTACGGAACGTTTAAGGCATTCTTTATCAAATGCTTCTTGCTTCATTTTCCAAACTCGAATACCTTGATTACCATATGAAACACAAAACATACTTTCATCACTAAATAATATATTTTTCCAATCTTCATTGCTCCATAAACGTCTTGATTTACACCAATTCAATCTTATACGCTTTTCTCTTGCAGTCATGAGAGGTTTTGTTTTCGGTACACGAGATTCAAATTTAAATTTATGGAGACGTCTTAATGTTGTCGATATAGAAACTTCAACTCCTTCTTCTTTCCATTTTCGGTGCAAGAATCGCACACTTTTAAAACGGTTTTTCTTAACTATACGCTTCAGTTTCCTGTCATCTCTAGCAGATGTTTTTGGTTTTCGGCCACCATTTCGGCGAATATTTTGAAATTTTCCAATTTTTGAATATTGTGTTAGTATTTTACTAACGCTCGATTGCGAACAATGTAAATAATTCGCTATAAAACATTGATTTTTACCGTGCCGATACAAATCAACCATACGAAGTTTAGTAGATTCAGGAATATCACTCACACGGCCCATTTTAAGACGAAAAAGAAGCAAACTGCAATAAAGAATACAGATTTTAAATAAAATAGTCTGAATTTAATCAATGATGCCACCAGTTAAGAATTGGTAATAATTAAAGGAGAATTAATGTGAAATATTCTAATATTTTGAACCACTTGAATAAATATTCTAATATTTTAACTTTTCAAAATAATTTTTTTTGCAATTAATCTTTTCAAAAATGATATTAAATTTAAGATAACAAGTAAGTTTAATCAACAATAAGTTCTTAATAAAAATATCGTTTGCATATTTTCATTAAAAGACATTAAATTACCAAACGATATTTTCAATTTCTAAAAAAAAGGTAATTATTCTAATATTTTGAATATGAGCTGTATTTCCAGAAAAGGATTTGATTTTAATTGCCAAATTTCAAAGTTAGTGTTGTATGTTATAAATGTCTAAATTATTCCGTTTATTTGGCTATACATTTTTAATGTTTGTGTTTACAAGTTTAATCCCAAAATTTCAATAGTTAATTTTATTATTTTCTTTGCTTATAAAGAAAAATGCATTTTTAACTTTAATTTTAAGGATATCAGTGGCTGATAAATCAATTTTATATTCTCAATGGTTGGAACTGTATACAGACTGCATTAGAAATTGAATTAATCATGCACCAAAATCCTATTTGCTAAAATACTTTATGTAATTGCAATTATGGAGTATTTTCAATATTAAAATGTAGAATAGATTTTAGTCTATAGTGCGTTTTTATTTTATAATTACTGTAAATTAATCTCTGGACTTTTAGCTGTCTGTAATAATCTTCAAATGGCCATTTTTGTGAAGTTGCTTCCGGTTAAAAATAGATGGCGTGAACTCGCACTAAGCAGGCATTCGAAGTTGCAGGAAACTCGAAGGGGGGGGGGGACCAAAATTTAACTACAAAAATTAATTTACCTACAAAAATTAATCTATTAATTAGTCGAAGTCTTTTAGTATTTATTTTCTAATATGCACTTTTATAAATATACTTCACGATTAAAAATATATAGCTTGAATCCGCACATTCTAAGTGGCAGGAATCTCGGTGGCATCAAAGCGTATATTAAAATAAATTGCAGTTATTCGTTCTGCATGACGCGTCTTCAATCGAAATTATTAATTAGTCCCGTGTTGTCGAGGAAAGGGAAGAGTTGCGAAGCATTACTCACTTCAACGCTTCCAATTTGTGGAAGTTGTAATTAAGGGAAACCAAGAAATTTTGCTACTGAGTTCTCAAGTTATTTTGCATATTTCATTGAGGTTATTCTTTATTAGTACTTTGTAGAAGTGTTAGTAATTGAATTAAGATGTTCTAAAGATAATTGTTATGAGCGAGAAACATTTGTCATTTTTTCATGTTTATGATGTATAATGATAAGTGTAGTTTTGAAATTATTTTGTGTATGAGAAAAAAATAGGTATTTCTGGGAAAGCGTTTAGTATTAATTGCCAAATTTCAAAATTACTGTTGGAATAATTTAGAAAGTTGTAATATTCGTTATTTTGACTATGTTTTTAATGTTTGTGTTTTATAAATTTAAACTTTCGTTTGTATACAAAAAGTGCTTCAAAATTTTACATTTTACATTTAAATACATTTTCTTTTAAATTTAATTTACCAAAAAAATTAGTCTCTTAAGGTACCTGCCTACCTTTAAAATGCAATTTTCGGTCAAAAATCCGATTTTCTATATTTAGTTTAATATTAAACCCTGATATTTTAGCTTCGTAAATCAGTTTGAATTGTGTTTCTATCTTGTTTAGAACTCGAGTTACAGGCATTTTAATATTAGTCAGTAGCAAGTTTTTAAAATCGGAAGTAGCATTCCGCTACCGGAAGTGACCGTAAATGTTTGTTTACATTAATGTTTTACTCCATATAAGCATCAAAATTTGTCACTACGTATAAAATGAATTTAAAAATGACAATTAAAAACTTTGAAATATTTAAAATGTGTTAAATACATGTGCAACACGAAGTTTTACTTGGATGTCTGGCATCAAAGTTAGAATACTGTGTTTGTTTACATTTCCTTAGATAACATTTTGTTTACATTTCTGTTACAAGAGCTCACAAAATTTAAAATTCTTGTTTAAAGTCTTCATTTTTTTAAAATGGAAAAAAGCATAGCTAGAAAAAGAAAACTCCAGTTTCATGGTAATAAATTTACGAAAAACAATCTGAATAACAGTGTTGAAAATTGTGCAGTAAATACTGCAAGTTCATCAAAGCTTGAGACATCTGCTCTTTCAGATGTTGAATTGCTAAATCAGTCAGTAAGTAGAAACAGAAATATTGATTTAGAGATTCAATTTTAATGTTTTTCTATGATATCCTGTCCAGAATGTTTTAATTTAGGATTGAATTTAAAAGATAAATCCAGATATGGACTGTGTCCTCATTTTGTTCTAAAGTGTCAAAACTGTAACTTTTACAAAGGTTTTACTACATCTAAGAAAATTAAAAATGAAGCTGAAATAAACAAAAGATTTGTATATGAAATGAGGCAAATTGGTAAAGGTTTCTCATGAGTTTATAAACTTTGCAGTGCAATGAATTTGCCACAGCTTGCAAAAACTACATTTGAAAAATATGTAGCAAAAATTTTTAAAGCTGTAGCAGATGTAGCTGAAGATTCCATGGCAAAAGCAGCTGGGGAAGTTATTTTGAAAACCAAAAGTGATGAATGTGGTGTTTCTGTGGATGGAACAAGGCAGCACAGAAGACATACATATTTGAATGGTTGTGGTGCTGCTATTCCAGTTGAAACTGGGAAAGTTTTAGACTTAGAAATCATGTCGTCATATTGTCGTTCTTGTAAACAGCTACAAAAATTGCCAAAGGACACGAAGTTTGAGTCGCTGAAAAGCGGATCTTGTCTGTCATTGTAATTTTGAAGGTTCAGCAGGAAAAATGGAAACTGTGGGTGCATCGAGGATTTTTCAGAGGTCTGTGGATAAACAAAAATTGAAGTATGCGAAATATTATGGTGCCGGAGACTCGAAGGGTTTTATGTGTGTGCAGAATACTTATGATGATAATAGTGTCACGAAATTGGAATGTATTGGACATATCCAAAAACGTGTAGGTTCACGTTTCAGAAAACTAAAACTAAAGGTCTCTTGGGCAAAGGTAAATTAATAGATGTGTTTATAGACAGGTTCCAAAACTACTATGGAACTGCTTTTCGGTCCAATGTAGGCAATTTACAAAGAATGCAGCAGAATGCGATAGCGGCTTTGTTTCATTGTGAGTCAAATTCCAAAAAATCAATGCATGGGCAATGCTCTATTGGCAAAGACAGATGGTGTTATTATCAGCAAGCTCTAGCGGAAGGTAAAACACGTGTAAAAGAAAAATATCCTGGTTTACCTAATGATATTCTGAATATTATAAAGCCTGTTTATTTAGAGGTCCGTTCCAGATTTTTTAAAGAAATGCCTACATGGCAAAACTCAAAATGCCAATGAGTGTTTTAAAGGTGTAATATGGCAAAGAGTGCCAAAAAGTGTTTTCGTGTGTTTGAAAACTGTGAAATTGGGGGCATATGATGCAGTGATACAATTCAATGAAGGTTATCAAGGTTGCTTAAAAGTTTTAACTGATCTGAACATTAAAAATCCAGGCTATTTTACCTTGACAGGTTATCAACAGCTGGATAACGCTCGAATTGGTGATTCGAGGCGTCATACAACCACAGTGACCCATAAACGTAGATAAATTTTGAAAGCCATCAAGAATAAAATAACTATTGTAAACAACACAGATGGTGAACTTTATAAATCAGGAGCTTTTTAAAATTAAATTTTTCATTTAATAGATAAAATCTGGTTTTTAATTATATTTTGTTTTTATTCTAAAAATGAGATTTTGCACATTTTGCTTTATCGTATAACATAGCTCGAAAAATCATGATTGTAACATTATGAAACTTTGCAAAAATACTCTTAAGGTGTTTATTTAGGTTTTGTGCCTCTATTATTATGATAGTTAATTATTTTTTCATATTTTAGTTGATACAAGTTGAATTGTCATATATTTTCTTGATTTTTCTGTGTGTAAAAAATTCAACTTCTATAATTTTTTAAATAACATATAGTTATGAAAATGCTTCAGTACCTCAAGAAAGTTTCATTAATCATAATAAAATATACAGAATAAAAAACTTCATTTAAACTTGAGTTTCGATGTTTTGCAAAAATGCCATTTTATGGCAATTTTTATGTATGTTTTGAGCCTAAAAATCAAAATATTTAATATTTTTTAAATGTTATTCATAATTTTTAGCTATATTTTATAGTATAATGCACAGAAGTAGGCAATTTTTCAAATATTAAAAAAATCCTTTCTGAAGGTAGGGAGGCATCTTAATTAGTCAATATCTTTTTGTATTTATTTTCTAATATGCACTTTTATAAAGATACTTCCCGATTAAAAATATATAGCTTGAATTCGCACATTTCGAAGTGGCAGAAATCTCGGGGGCATCAAAAAGTATATTGAAACAAATTGCAGTTATTCGTTCTGCATGACGCGTCATCTATCGAAATTATTAGTCCCGTGTTGTCGGGGAAAAGAAGAGTTCAAAAGCATTACTCACTTCAACGCTTCCAATTTGTATAAGTTGTAATTAAGTGAAATCAAGAAGTTTTCCTTCTGAGTTCTGAAGTTATTTTGAATTTCATGGAGGTTATTCTTTATTAGTACTTTGTAGAAGTGTTAGTAATTGAATTAAGATGTTCAAATTAATGTAAAAGTTAACTGATAAGAGTGAAAATGGCTTGCCTTTTTTTTCATGGGCGATATATATATATTTCCATGGGCATTATATATTTGCGATTTGCGATAAATGTATGGTTTGAAATTACTAATCTGTATGTGAAAAACAAATATATTAAAATAGTTATTTCCGGAAAAGAGTTTGCAAGAGTCAAATTCAAAGTTAGTGTTGTATGTTACAAATGTCTAAATTATTCCATTTGTTTGGCTATAAATTTTTAATGTTTGGGTTTACAAGTTTAATAATCATAACATTTCAATATTTATTTATTTCTTTGCTTATAAAGTAGTTTTTAACTTGGTTAATTTTAAATATATCAGTGATTGATAAATCAATTTTATATTCTTAATGATTAGAACCGTATACAGACTACGTTTAGAATTTTTGAATTAATTATACGCCAAAAACCTATTCGCTAAAATACTCCAATATTTTGAGAAATTGCAATAATTGAGTATTTTTAATACTAAAATGTAGAAAATAAGATTTAAATAACTTATTTAAAACTATTTTTATAATTACTGGAAATTAATATCTTAATTGACCTTGAGCTGTTTGTATTTATCTTCAAATAGGCATTTTTACAAATAAATTTCATGGTTAAAAATATGTAGCGTGAATATACACTGAGCAGACATTCGAAGTTCCAGAAATCTCGGGGGCATCAAAAAGTATATTAAAACAAATTGCAGTTATTCGTTCTGCATGACGCGTCTTCAATCGAAATTATTAATTAGTCCCGTGTTGTCGAAGAAAGGGAAGAGTTGCGAAGCATTACTCACTTCAACGTTTCCAATTTGTAGAAGTTGTAATTAAGTGAAACCAAGAAATTTTGCTACTGAGTTGTCAAATTATTTTGCATATTTCACGGGGGTTATTCTTTATTAGTACTTTGTAGAAGTGTTAGTAATTGAATTAAGATGTTCAAAAGATAATTGTTATGAGCGAGAAACATTTCACATTTTTTCATGTTTATGATGTATAATGAAAAGTGTAGTTTTGAAATTACTATTCTGTGTATGAAAAAAAAAATTCTGGGAAAGTGTTTAGTATTAATTACCAAATTTCAAAAATAGTGTTGGAATAATTTATAAAGTTATAATATTCGTTGTTTTGGCTATGTTTTAAATATTTGTGTTCACAAATTTAATAAACTTACGCTTATATACAAAAAATGCTTCAAAATTTTACATTTTATATTTAAATACATTTTCTTTTAAATTTAATTTACCTACAAAAATTAATCTCTTAATTAGTCAGGATCTTTTCGTATTTATTTTATAATATGCACTTTTATAAAGATACTTCCCGATTAAAAATATATAGCTTGAATCCGCACATTCGAAGTGGCAGGAATCTCAGGGTCATCAAAAAGTATATTAAAACAAATTGCAGTTATTCGTTCTGCATGACGCGTCATCTTTCGAAATTATTTATTAATACCGTGTTGTCGAAGAAAGGAAGAGTTACGAAGCATTACTCACTTCAACGCTTCCAATTTGTAGAAGTTGTAATTAAGTGAAACCAAGAAATATTGCTATTGAGTTATCAAGTTGTTTTGCATATTTCATGGAGGTTATTCTTTATTAGAACGTTGTAGAAGTATTAGTAATTGAATTAAGATGTTCAAATTAATGTAAGGATTAACCGTTATGAGCGAGAAATATTTTTTCATGCGGTATATATTTGCGATGCAAGAAATTTATGGTTTGAAATTACTAATCTGTATATGAGAAAAACAAATGTATTAAAATACATCTATTTCATGAAAAGCTTTTGGCTTTAATTTCCAAATTTCAAAGTTAGTGTTGTATGTATTTTATTATTTTTTTTCTTATAAAGTAATATTCAATTTTAACTTGGTTAATTTTAAGGATATCAGTGGTTGATAAATCAATTTTATATTCTTAATGGTTAGAACGGTATACAGACTACGTTTAGAATTTTTGAATTATACGCCAAAAACCTATTCGCTAAAATACTCCAATATTATGTGAAATTGCAATAATGGAGTGTTTTAAATACTAAAATGTAGAAAATAAGATTTAAATAACTTATTTAAAATTATTTTTTATAATTACTGGAAATTAATCTCTTAATTGACCTTGAGCTGTTTGTATTTATCTTCAAATAGGCATTTTATAAATAAATTTCTCGTTAAAAATATGTAGCGTGAATATACACTGAGCAGACATTCGAAGTTGCAGAAATCTCGGGGGCATCAAAGCGTATATTAGAATAAATTGCAGTTATTCGTTCTGCATGACGCGTCATCTATCGAAATTATTAATTAGTCCCGTGTTGTCGAAGAAAGGAAGAGTTGCGAAGCATTACTCACTTCAACGCTTCCAATTTGTAGAAGTTGTAATTAAGTGAAACCTAGAAATTTTGCTACTGAGTGAAAGTTATTTTGCATTTTTCATTGAGGTTAATCTTTATTAGTACTTTGTGGAATCGTTAGTAATTGAATTAAGATGTTCAAAAGATAATTGTTATGAGCGAGAAACATTTGTCATTTTTTCATGTTTATGATGTGTAATGAAAAGTGTAGTTTTGAAATTACTAATCTGTGTATGAAAAAATATATTTCTGGGAAAGCGTTTAATATTAATTGCCAAATTTCAAAATTACTGTTGCAATAATTTAGAAAGCTATAATATTCGTTGTTTTGACTATATTAAATTTGTGAACACAAACATTAAAAACAAACTTTCGCTTATATACAAAAAATGCTTCAAAATTTTACATTTTATATTTAAATACATTTTCTTTTAAATTTAATTTACCTACAAAAATTAATCTCATAATTAGTCGAGATCTTTTCGTATTTATTTTCTAATATGCACTTTTGTAAAGATATCTCCCGATTATAAATATATAGCTTGAATCCACACATTCGAATATGCAAGAATCTCAGGGTCATCAAAAAGTATATTAAAACAAATTGCAGTTATTCGTTCTGCATGACGCGTCTTCAATCGAAATTATTAACTAGTCCCGTGTTAAAGAGGAAAGGGAAGAGGTGCGAAGCATTACTCACTTCAACGCTTCCAATTTGTAGAAGTTGTAATTAAGTGAAACCAAGAAATTTTGCTACTGAGTTGTCAAATTATCCTGCATATTTCACGGAGGTTATTATTTATTAGTACTTTGTAGAAGTGTTAGTAATTGAATTAAAATGTTCAAATTAATGTAAAAAAGAACTGTTATGAGCGAGAAAGATGACATTTTTTTTTCATGCGGTATATATATGTTTTGGAAAGAATTGGTATAAATGCAACATACTGTCAGATTTTTTTTTGTTCAGAATTTTCTAGCATTTCGTCAATTGTTTTTTTTAGCATAAATATATCTTTTACATTTGGATGTAAATCATAAAGTAGATGTTACTGGTATGCTTCAATTTCCGCGATTTTAGGAATAGCAATATATCTTGAATAAATCAATTCATTTAATTTTTTCTATTGACGATTTCATATAGAAAAATTTTGTGAAAGGCATAACTTTAGTTTAGTATTTTTTTTTTTTTTTTTTTTTTTTTTTTTTTTTTGAAATGCACGCGTCATAACTTTATTAAAACTATTCATCAATATGTTTATCCATTTCAATATTAAGATATGTTTGTCGATTTGAGTGGTCTTCTAAGTGAAATTTTATTAGAAATATATCTCCAATAACCTAGCAAGATGTTAATATATTTTGAATTTATTAATCTCACTTAACGAGTATTCAAGTTGGTGTCGCTGAAGTGATTCGTATTCCAGTTGCACGTTCGATCGGCGTTTAGTCACGTTCAGTACATATAATACATCGGTAATAATATGTATATGATAAAGGATATATTTAAAAGTATCCGTTTAACAGATAAATGTATGTTGCCTTAATATAAAATGTGTATATATTGAACTATTTGCCTAAAAATATTTAACTGATATACGTCGTTATGAAATAAGCACATTCTAAATTTTTTAAAAGTATTCGGATCCGTATAGGCCTATATCATCTGAACTTATATTTAAAGTAGCGTTACGTAAGGTAACTGGGCAGTGGATTTTACAATAAGATTTTGGGGATTATGGTAATTCAGCTTCAAGAAGTCATGTTGATTTAAAATTTCGACCTCTGTAAATGTCTCGTTAGGTTCACTCTATGAGACGAAAATTTAATAAAGAATATTGCCCAGTTAAACTGATGGCATTGAGCTCACAGACTACGCATACTAATTGTAAATTACAACCTTATATTTTCAAGGATTAATTCCGTTCGAAAAAAATAATAATGGAGGGGAAACAGCTCCCCCTTTCCCCTTTTTATACTTAATCATTGAACCCCCCAAACTAATCAGGGACATGCTTTATCATATAAAAAAAAATTATATACAAAATTCAGAGCAAATCTGAAAATTCTTGATAAAAACCCATTTATATAATTTAAGAGGAGTTATCCCCCTCTTTTATACTTAACCATTAAACTTCCAAAACTATTCAGAGATTTGAAATCTGATAATTCTGCATGAAATAACCCATTTATATAAATTAAGAAAATGGCATTAGAACCCCCGTTTCCCCTGTTTATACTTATCCAATGAACACCTAATACCAATCACGGAGGCACCTCATCAGAATGATCCTATATCCTAATTTTGAACGAAAACTGGTAATTCTGCATGAAAAACACATTTATATAAATTAAGGGGAGGGGAATAAACCACCCTTTACCCCTCTTATACATATCGAATGAACTCCAAAACTAATCGGGGAAGCGCCTTATCAGGATATACCTATATACAAATTTTCAAGTTGATTGGTTATTTTTATCATGAGTTACCGCGGTACGCAAGTACTCACGAACGTACGTACATACATACAGAAGGGGTGGGCACATAAGCTCTCAGGCTATGATAGCCTGTGAGCTAAAAAGTTAAATTTTAATGTCTTAAAAATGTAACTTTCCTTTTTCCGTGGATTCAGTTGCCTCATAAAAATGGGTCAACAAGACCAGTAGGGTGTATGATCCACATACGTTTATATTTTTTAATATGATACATCAGGTACTATTTGAAAAAATGTAAAATTAAGAAAGTTTAATCACGCAGATCATGTAAATTATACATGCAATAGCTTTGTAAGAGAAAGCTTTACTGTAAAGATAAAAGGCACTAAATGTGACATTAATTAGATTTATTTATGAAAAATGTATAGCAATTAAGTGAGTACTTAGATACTTTAGTTTTGGTGATTATTACAAAGTTACGTGGATATTTTAGGGAAAAAATAGAGAAATCTATGAACAAATGGCTATATAAGTACGCAAATACTTCATTCTTTTTTTTAATCAATCCCAAATGAAATGCAATATGTCCGATAAGACTTTGGAGAATATAACCATTTTTTTTATTTCAAACAGAGATATTTTTTCTTGATTTCGATAACTTTCTAATGTTATTTTGTCTTGTGTCCTCTTTTTCATTTGTATTGCAAAATTTCTGCGAAAATTTTGCAAAAAGTTTTTATTTACCTCACTTAAGAAATTTGGATTGATACACACAATATGACTTTTAAAAAAATTATAATGCAATTTCAATATATTGGATAATTTTTCTTTTGTAAGGTGCCCCCCCCCCCCCTCCAAAAAAAATGAAACTTTTAAAAAAGTAACTATTGGGGTAATTGGAACCAGTATAGTCCAGTTACATGTTGAAATTACCAAATTCTTGAAAAACTGATGGGTTAACCGAGGCAACAGCCTTCCATTTTGAATCATGAAATATGGATAGATACCTAAAAATATAGATGCAGTTATGTCTAATGTTTAAACAACATGACTGCTTAATAACACTATCTACAGTATTTTAATGAAATCCGATAAACTTCAACGAAACTGGTGGTTTTTTTTTAAATAAAACTGAAATTTTTGATAAACCATCGCAGCAAAGAGATTTATGATTGATTTGACACACTTGATTTAAAAAGTAGAGATTAGGGAGCAATGTTCCTAAAACCATTTACAAATTAAAGGCATCAATGGTTTTTCTTATACAACTGCCTATGTTTCAGTTGCCTCGTGGGACCAGTTGTCATAAGTAACCTTATACCTATATTTGAACTGTACTTTTAATACCGATGGACTTCATCAATCTTGTGTTATTGATTAGGAAAAGAAACTGAAAATCAATGGTGTTACATTAGCAAACTGCATGTGATTCATACGTTAGATCTTATTTTTTCCTATAAAAATTTGATTTGTTGCAACTAATTTTAATTGAATTACATGTTATAATTGCTGGAACAGTTTGTTTTATATTTCTTAAATTTGGCACTACGGTCATTTTCCATTATGAATGTAGCTAGCAGGTGTTTCTTAATGTATCTGATCCGTAGACCAACAAGAAAATCATTTTTTTACGCAATGAGCAAAAACCCTTTTATATACGTTTAATCACTAGTGGAAATTCCGTATATGCTGTAACTTATGCAATATTTTATATATAATATGTATAACCGCTCTGGCCGTCCCATAATCTCGGAAAATTTTTCTACAATTAACGGATTTTTTTTTTCGGGGGGGGGGGGGAAGGGAGCATTTTTGCCATGTTTTCCGTTACTTGACGAATAAACGTTTTATTATTTGTCATTCACAGGAAGTAAATTATCCATCAATTAAAAAGTCTAATAGATAAATCTGCCGGCGTTGGAATTGAACTAGCAAACCCAGAGTTACTAGTACATTCTGACAACCACCCTACTGTTGGACAGTAGTGGAACACTTTGAAGTAGATATTTGCTTCAAATGAGCATTTCCTTTAAAAATATCTTAATTTTGAAGCTAATTTCAGGACTATTTTGTCTTTAATGAGATTGGGAATGGAATTTTATTACTTTAGTATTAAAATACTAGAAAAATATGAATTATAAATATTTTTATATAAATTGTTAAACATAAAATTTAACTTTTTATTCGAGAAGATTTTTTTTCTTTTAGAAAACCATTTTTTCTATTTAAATAAAATGTTAATTTAAAATATTTTAAATTCAATTTAATTTTATAGGCAGCTTTCTAAATTTTCAATTTGTTTGAGCTTATTTAACATTAAAAAATATATACTTTTGAATTAAATATCTTCAAATTCAAAACATTTTTTTCTTTTTTAATTTATAAACCTTTATTAGAATTTTTGGGATTTAATTTTAAATAAATTCAGGTTTTAGTACTAATAAAGCGAATGCGTTCGAGAAATGAAATTTCTTTCTCTTTTGCAGATTTTTTGAAACAATTCACGAATAAAATATATTTTTATGGATTACGAAAATTATTTGTTGAAAAGTGATGAATATTTTACTGTAATACTCACGAGTTTTTCTGGCATTGTACGTATCAAAAAACTGTACCACGTATTTGTATAGTTGTATAAACGTTTAATAGGGAGTACTATGGCACAAGTCATACGTACCACATTTGCATAACTGCAACAAAATGCTGTTTTTATGCCTTACATCGTGATCCGGCTATGTTTTTTATTTATTAATAAACTGTTTATTTACTTTTATTCAATTTTTAAGGATATAAATTGTTTTGTTCTATGTTTGTTAACTTTATTTTTTTTAAATAATGGAAAATAATTTTTAAATATGTGTAACTAGTTTTTAAAAACGAAGTTTTCGCAAAATTGGTGTCTGAAAAAATGCGCTGTGTGGTGAGTATAGGACATCTGTGCCAGCACTATTTCAATCTTATATTTATGAAAGTTAGAGCGGACAAACAAGGCACTTCAAACCATTTTTTAAATAATAAAAAATAAAATGCAGCCTTTTTAAAGTAAACAGTTTATGCATGTAAAAGTAATGAGATTTTCTAGTTTCTTAATATAGAAACAATTTATAAAGTCAGTTTAATTCTTATACCATTATTAATTTGCATGTCTAAGATAAATTATGGAAAGTGTAGTTTTGTATATTTGTTTTTAATTTTTGTATTTTAATTAACAGGCTCTTTTAAAGGCGAATGGCTATTTTTGAAAATTCCAGTCACAGTAAAGAATTTGAAGCTAATCGGAATATTTCTATTGACTGAAATAAATGTAGCTGAAATAAACTGAAAGAAAAAATAACTTATTAGGAAGGACATGGACTTGCCTGAGGCTGATCCAGAGACGAAAGGGGATTACACCTTTCTGCATATTATTTACGGTTTTCTTGCATTGTTAGGATTTTGTTTTTTATTTTCATTAGGAAAAGCAATTTATCACTTCTACAAAGTAAGAGCTGCACCTAATGTAGCAGCTACTGAAGACAGCATTGACACAGTATCAAATGGAGATTCCGTATCAGATAGACAAACTAATAACACTGCTCCTGGTTCTGACAGATTACGTGATCAGTTAGATAAACTACGAAGACTGCTTAATAGACTGAATGCCATGGGGACATTTAGTAGAGATACAATTGGTGATCTCTCAGCTCAATCTGCGGCTTATGTGAATAATACAACTGTAGCAACTTCAGATTTGAGTGCATTTTGGTCTTCCATAGATTTTGATGACTTTGACGATACTACGATAAATCAAGGTAATTTCTTGAAAACTCCAACAGAAAAATCTGTTTCTCCTTCTATTTCTGATTACTCCCTAGATACATCTGGGATACACTTTGATAACTTTCATAAGAAAAATTTTGCGACATCTTCAAGAGAAAATGTTCTCAATTCTACTGCTTTAAATGGTCAAACTAATCCATCAGACGCTATAGTTCAAATATTGGCCATTCTGGATTCAATGATGCAGAAGAACAGGAATAATGCAGAACTCTTGCAGAATAATACACGAAAGATCGATAAGCATTGTGATAAATTTACAAATATTAAAACTTTAAATCGATCGACGCATTCAATGGAGTCGTATGTACCGCAAAAGAAGCCAATTTTTTCTTCCTCTACTGCGTCAGTGGATAAAAATTTATCTCCTGAATGCGAATCGGTTAACTCTGATACATTAGTATCTACATCTGACAACATGACATCAGACAATTTAAATACTGCACCTAAGTCAGTTGATACTCCGTTAGCATCCATGCCCAGCTTGTTAGACCAGCTATCGCAATTTATCGACTCACAATACAGGATATCTTCCACAATTTCAGTGAACGCAAAAATATCAAAAGGAATCAGTGTTGTAAATATCGCATCATCTTCCGGATCCAAATGTCTTTACGCTTCACAACTGTCAACTTCATCTAAATCGCTCGATACCAAAAAACTTTCAGTGTCCCGGTCTCTGGCCGTACATATAGATCCTGTTACATGTCTGTCAACACAACCCAAAGACATCTCAGAGATGACATTAGCTGTGCCAAAAGAATCCTATTTGCTCGCAAATGAAAATGTCAAGAAAATGTATTCAGATGAATGTGTTGCAAGAATATCTCCTTGTACTATAGATATAGAAACCACGAATAGGTCCCGTTCTCTTTCATATTTAATAGATAAAAGCTCACAAAGTTTATCGATTCAATTAGGTACCGACAGACCACCATGTGATCCGGAGAAACCTGAAGAACGGGATTTCACTTTTCAGAAAAAGCCGCTGCCAGCGATTATAATTTCGGATTCGCCTCAAGATTCTCATATGTACACAACAAAAAATAACAAAATATTAGATGAAGGAAACGCAAATCATAAAAGTAAAACTTTAAAAATTAACAAGTTTACTTCCAAATCTTCAAAAAGTTTACATTCGCCAGTATCTTCGCATTCTGTCAAAATCCAATCCTCAATTAGCGAATCGGATATAAAACAGTCGCCATTCTTGGGTCTGCATTCATCAAATCTATACTCCTCAGGATCTGATGCGTTTTTAACGCCTGTTGCTGCAACAGATCTTTCTCCATTCGACAAAGTTGATTGGAAATCTCCCACGACAACAATTTCTGACATTTATATATCACCTAATCTAACACCACATAATGAAAATGCAACGCTTTTGAGGAAATCATGCATGTGGTCTACACCCCCTTCTCCAGAAGAGACGACACCTCATGAGGTAGTTAAAATAACTAATGCTTCGTCTATTCAAAAATTTAGACAAATGTAAGTTTTGAACTAGCAACGCATGCAAAAATACTGTTTTAAGACATTACAAATGTATCTTTTTGTTTTATGTGTATTATATATATATGATGTATATTATTGATATTTTCTCATGTTTTATTTTAAGAACATTTATATGTATGTATAAATTAGCTATAATAAAAATTGTTTTAACTTTTGAATATTCTTTCGAAAGTATTTAAATAAAATGTTTGCGTTTAATAGGTTTAATAGGCTATCGTTCAAGCTATTTTAAGAGATCTGCAAAACTATCTAACTTATCTCAAACTTATCTTTTTTAGATAGAATACATTTAAAAAAAGTCTTAAAACTCGCAAAGTATAAAAAAAAAAAAACAAATTTCAACACTTAATTTAAAATCTTTTTTATCTTTTAAAACTCAATTTTTATTGGTTTGAAAGCTAAGTATGATCTTACAATTTCTGTATTTAAAATTTTTAAGTTACATAATTTGCATTTACAGGGGGGGGGGGGGCGAACTGTCAGACATTTGACAAGCAGAAAACTGGTGACAGATTAAGTGCAGGATTAAAATAATTTTACATTTTTAACGGATCTAGGGAGTCATGCTAATGGTTCAATTTAGCATGTCCATTTTTTCCTCCAGTCTCTAAAAAACATAAATGTATAACATTTTAAATGTAGTCAACTTTATCTCTTCTATTTAAAATATTTTTTTTATTTTTTGTTTATTTTTAATGAAAGATTAAATTATTTTTTGACTTACATGCACTGTATGTGAGACTCACAAAAAATTGATTCAAGATACACCAAAAATATAGATAATGATGTAAAGCTAATGATCTTGAACTAATATTTCATTTAAAAGTAATTTATTTAAAATTTAAATCTTAAAATTCCAAAGATTCATTCTTTTATTGAAAAATAGCCAATTTCATATAAATAATACAACTGTATTACGAAATTTGAAGTTATTCATTACCTTAAAGATATTTATAAAGTTTCATGCAAATTGCTTTATTAGTTTTGAGATATGTTTCATGTTGTGGACGCAAGCAAAAAACTTTATAAAAATTAAATATAAAATTTAATAAAATTTCAATGTAGAATATTTTAAAAGTTATAAGTTTATTGCTGCGAACAAATCGAAAACTTAACAGCACGGTCTCCTATGTGGCCTCAAAGTTTTCGTTTTTAAATTTAAAATCTTCTTTTTCGAGCTCCGAAAGTGTAGGAGTTCATAATTTATAGGGCGACTGTGTGTTTTCAATTGGATAATACAAAATTTCAAATATCAATTTTCAAAATTTGACACATTACATTTAGCGCAGAGCGAGTCACTAATTTCTCTTACGTTTGCAAATGCTGAAACTTTTTAATAAGTTTCATGCATTTTAGATTCTTTAGCAGCAATTTTGTTACTTCTAATGTTTGTTTTAATTTCATGAGCATAACGTACCTGCATGCGTCAGAGACCATGGACTTTTGTGCAGTTGTCGCACAGCCAGCCGGATTGTTACATCAATTAAAGTATTTTTGTTAGTCGCGAATAAAACAGAAAAGTCATTTTTGACCGGCTCCGTTCTAACGAAAATTTTAATAAGTCGTAGTAATTACCTTTGTTATATTGAAAAAAAAAAAGAATAAAATATCTTTAATACTTTAATGAATTTTCAAATCTATTTTTAAATGTGTGTTTTTGACTTAATTATAAATATTTCTTGGATACAATAGTATAAATTAACATTTGTAAAAATAATTGTTACGAAATCGTTCTATTAATTATTCTCTATCAATAGTTCTAATATTGTGGTTCAGTGTAATTTAAATCTAGATCAATCACAAATCTTTCGACGAAACAAAACATTTATTTACAAAAAAACATGAAATAAAAGTTTGAGAAATATTCGACATTCTATTACATCTAAGAACCTAATATCAACAAAAAGATTGTTTCATTTATGTTTAAAAAGAGTCTATACTTTAAAGAACGTCTAAGCTGGCTAAATACGATGCTCACTAATTAACCGGAACGATGTTTTAGGTAGATTTCGTAAGAAATACTACCTATTGCAATCGCACCAGTTTATATATATATATATATATATATATATAATCACTTTTTTATTGACACGATAACTTCTATAATTCTTCATCAATCTCCACCAAACTTGTAAATAAAATCAAAGGGGATAAAATCTTGGCTAAGTTCGTTAACGGCCAAAATCTGACCAAGGGGGTCGGAATACAGGGCGTTTTTGTGAAAACCGAAAAAACGCTATAACGTCTTAATTAAAGTAGATATCGATTCGGTTTAAAGTTTATATTACTTCTTAAAAAGGGGCCAAATGTATATGCATGACAGATTTTTGATAAATTTAGAAGTGGGCTCAAAGGGCGAAAAAAACAGGGATTTTGAGAGAAAAAAATTCATAACTTCGTCAATTTTCAAGATATCAAGTCCAACTAAATTTTTTGTAAATGTTCTTAAAATTATCTAAAACTTTTGTATTTACAAGTTTTTGATAGGACCAACTTTTACCGATGAAAAAATTTAAAAACGAAAAGAAAAAGGGCGCTGAAAAAAAGAGAGAAATCCATAACACCGTCAATTTTTCAGATATCAAATCTGATTAAATTTTACATCTTCTCAAAAATATCTACAACTTTTATATTGACAAGTTTTTCATAGGACCAATTCGTATAGCAAAAAGAAATTAAACAAAAATAGGAGCTGGAGAAAAGAACCTCAAATCCAAACTGCTTATATTCTGACTCATTTTTAAATTAATTTTTGATTTTTAAATGCATCCAAATGGTAGATCCTCTTATTTAGAAACTGTATAAAGTGACGCATTGGTCCATTTTCTGATAAAGACAGAATATATTTCAAAAAAGGCTACCAAAAAGGGTATTTTGAACAGAATTTCCGAAAGTCATCGGGACTGAAAATTGAAGGAAGTATTCAAATAAGAAATTGCGTTTTTTTCTGACTCGTTTTTAAATCTATTTTTGCTCTCGAATGCATCCAATTTACAGGTCCTCTTATTTAGGAACTATATAATGTGATGCATTGATCGGTTTTTTGATAAAGACTGAATATATTTTGAAAAAGGCTACCAAAAAGGGTATTTTGAACAGAATTTCCCGAAGTCTTCGTGATTTGAAAATTTAAGGAAGTTTTCACATAGGAAATTGCTTTTTTATGACTCGTTTTAAAATCCATTTTCGCTCTCAAAAGCATCCAATTTACAGATCCTCTTATTTAGGAACTATATACTGTGACGCATTGGCCAGTTTTTTGATAAAGATAGAATATATTTTTTAAAATTCTGTCAAAGTGAGTATTTCGCACAAAATTTTCCTAAGCAATCATAATTAAAGAATTAAGGATGTATTCAAACAACAAATCGGTTATTTTATGACTCATTTTTAAATTCAATTTTTTTCTCAAATGTATTCAACGGACAGTTTTCTGTTATTTAGGAACTGTGTAATGTACTGTTTTGGTCGATTTTTTAATAAATTCAGAATCTATTTCAAAATATGTTGTCAAAATAGGCATTTGAGCTGAATTTTTCTTAAGATGATTCTGATAAAACCAGTTTTTGCAGAAAAATGAAATTAAAAATTTTTCATAAACGGCCAAATGAAGTTATTAAACTGGGTTTATCTCTAATCATATATCATCATCATCATCAACCGTTTTCGATCCACTGCTGGATGTAGGTCTCCCCCAGATTTTTCCAATGTTTTCTGTCTAGTGCTTTCGTCATCAAATTTACACCAGCCACTTTTGTAATTTCGTCACTCCATCTTACTTGTGGTCGTCTTCTTGGTCGTTTTACATCTCTGGGATACCACTGTAGTAAATTTGTGCTCCATCTATTGTCTTGTCTTCTTGCAATGTGCCCAGCCCATTTCCATTTTAGCTGCTTGATTCTTTCAAGGATGTCAAAAACTTTTGTTTGATTTCTTATCCAGGTTATCCTCTTTCTGTCTCTTCTAGTTATGCCTAGCATACATCTTTCCATGCTTCTCTGTTTGTTTGTAATCTTTGTATCATCCGTTTTGTTAGTGTCCATGTTTCTGCTCCGTAGGTTAATGCATGTAAAATACATTGATTAAAAACTTTTCTTTTTAAACAAAGAGGCATATTACTCTTCAGAATAATACTGTTCTTCCCAAAAGCACTCCACCCATTTCTTATTCTTCTATTGATTTCATTCAAGATACTATTATCCGATGATATTTCCTGTCCTAGGTACACATAACTTTGCACTTCTTTAATCTCAGTGTTCTTGTAGACAATTTCATTTTTTGATGTAAATGAATTAAACATCACCTTAGTCTTTTCTAAATTTATTTTTAATCCCACATTGATGCTAGCTTCTGCAAGATCTTTTAGCGTAATTTCCAATTCTTCAGGACTGTTACTGAAAATTACAATGTCGTCAGCGAACTGGAGATGACTTAAAAATTCTCTATTTATTCTAATCCCTTTGTTTTCCCAATCCAGCTTCTTGAAGATATTTTCTAAGACAGCATTAAAAAGCTTGGGTGAAATGGTGTCTCCTTGTCTTACTCCTCTTCCGAGCTTGATCTTCGCTTTTCCTTTATCTAAACGGATGGTTGCTGTTGCTTTCTTGTAAATCTTCTTTATGATATTAATGTAAGGTATGTCTATACCAATGTCCTCCAGAGAATCTACTACTGCTGATGTGTAGACGGAATCAAAAGCTTTTTCATAATCAATAAAGGCAAGGCAGAGAGGTAAATTATATTCTTTATGCTTTTCTATGAGTTCCCTTACTGTTTGGATATGATCCATTGTGCTGAATCCACTTCGGAATCCTGCTTGTTCTCTAGGTTGAGCTGAGTCCAGAGCTGAATCAAGTCTTGTCGTTAAAACTTTGGTGAAAATTTTATAAATCACGGACAGTAAGCTGATCGGACGGTAATTTTTAATGTTTTCTTTCTCTCCTTTCTTGTAAAGTAGTACCATCACAGCATTATTCCAATCTTCTGGTACATCTGACCTTTTGAGACATTTGGAAAACAGTAAGGATAGCCTTTTTTCAAATTCTTCTCCTGCTTCTTTGATAAGGTCAATTGTAATTCCATCTTCTCCAGGGCATTTACCTTTTTTCATAAATCTGATAGCTTGTAAAATTTCATCTGTCATCACTGGGATTATCTCTTCAGTTTCTGTTAAGATTTCTCGTTGATCGTGTACGTTGATTTCCCTCTGATCTTCACATTTATATAGATCATTATAGAACTGTTCAACAATGTGTACTATTTCGTTGCTGATTTTGGTGATTGTTCCATCTGCTCTCTTCAGCGCAAAAATACTTTTTCTTCCAACACATAACTTGCGCTTAGCTGATTTTAAACTTTTGTTATCTTCCAGAACTTTTTTAACAAGATCACAGTTAAATTTTCTGATATCTTCTGTAACGCATTTTCTTACCGTTTTACATATTTCAGCATAGGGTGACATCCCCAGTAATTGGCACTTTAAGAATTTGTCTTTAAACTTACTTTTTTCATTACAAAGAAATAAGATATTTACTTGGAAATATTTTTAAATCAAAGAATGCATATCTATGCATCTATTTTGCCCACTAAAAGCAAAATAAAATTAAAAAGTATTTTTATAAAATATATTTATAAAAAATTGCTGAAATCACCAGTAATTGGCACCTAGAGCACCAATGTATGACACCTTGTGATCCAGTAATTGGCATATGTTTATATTAAAAAAAACTTTACATTTTGCATTGGGTTTAATCGCTTTAAATTAATTCACTGTAGATCAAGATGCCATATTTCAGGTTTTTGAGAGCAAGAAATCAGCATATTAGTCTGAAATGTGAACACTTTAAAACAATACAATATATTTACATTAATACCCAGTCATTGTCATGTGAAGATTTAATGGATTCCAATTACTGATAAAATTTATATTTTCAAATAAAAACAAATGATAAACAAAATTAGTCTATAATTTTAAAAGTACTTCCAAAATAAATGGTTTAATCTCAAATTCCTTGCGAATTCCTTGTAATCCGAATAGGTGCCAATTACTAGGAACTAGCAAAATTGAAGCACCATTAATTGGCAACTACCATTAATTCAGAAATCCAAATATTTGTGTCGAAAATACTTTTACACAATTAAAGTAACCCTTTTTAACTAAACAAAAATGTTGTCAATTAAAATTTAAAATATATTATAAATCAGATAATAATGAATTGAAAAGCATGCCTTCCTTAAGCCAAAGAACAAGAATTTGCAACAAAATGGCTAATTTGATACAAGCCATACTTGTTTCTCTTTCCTAGGCTCTATTGTCATCTTGTAAAATAAATCAAAGTTATAATCTTTAACGTAAATGAGCATATAACTGATATATGGTCTTGAATTTTTAAAAGACTGGATATAAATCATTTTTTAGGACATGTTTGTAAAATGTGCCAATCACTGGTGCATGCCAATTACTGGGGGTGTTACCCTATTCAACTCTTGATTTAGGATCATTTTTCTTCATTTTAAATTCTCTGCGTTTTTTCATCAATTTTCTTGTTTCTTCTGTTATTTTCTTTGTCTGTTTTATTTGTGCATCACCGGCTATCTTCTTAGCAATTTCTTGTAGAGTATTGGTTAGCTTCTTGTTCACTATTGTAACATCTTGTGCTCTTCTTCTGAAGTTGATTGAAGTACTTGGAAACGGTTTTGAAGTTCCAAATGAAATTCTTCTTTATGTTTCTGGAGGTTTATAATATCGATTGATTTCTTTGAGTGTAGCAAAAGTTTCATTCTTTCCACTTTAGTATTTAACAGCAGTTTGCATCTAATCAATCTGTGATCGCTTCCTGTATTGAAGTTATTGAGAACGCTGCAGTCCTGAATAAGGTACTTTTTGTTGGTCAAGACGTAGTCGATTTCACTTGTTGAGCCATTTGCACAACGCAATGTCGATTTTCTTTGTGGCTTTTTCTTGAAAAATGAATTCATGATATACATCTGTTCACATTCTGCAAACTCAATCAACCTGTTTCCTCCTTCATCTCGCATACCATATCCATGATTTCCTACAGATAATTCACCTTTCTTCTTCTCTCCAATTCTAGCATTCCAGTCTCCCATTTTTAATTTTATGTAGCAATTTCTCTTTTGATGCATTGAAGCTACTTCTTCATAAAAATCTTCAATTTCTTCATCAGAATAACTTATTGTTGGTGCATAAACTTGGGTAATTTGCAGCTTGTATCTTTTGGACACTTGTATTACTAATCTTGCAACTCTATCTGATGCACTATCAATTTCTACAATGTGATTCTTCCACCTTTTATGAATCAGAAATCCTACACCACTTGTTCTTCCATCTTCTGTACCTCTGTAGTATAAAACATGTCCGCTGGCAAGATCAATCTTTTCTTCGCCTTTTCTTCTTACTTCACATAATCCTAAAATGTCCCAGTTGATCTTATCTAACTCTTCTTCAAGTTCCTGTAAATGGTTTTCAGAAGATAGGGATCGTCCATTGTACGTAGCCAAGGTCATCAGCTTATGGCAGCCAAGCCGAGCCCGGTGATTCTTAGCACCCTCTGTCTTCATGTCTGTCTGATCGCTGCCGTAACCAGGAACATGCTGACTACCGGGAACTGAGGGCCGTGATTTGTTTTGTGAATTCATGGTAAAATAAGGGGGGTTGTGGCCAAATCCCTCCACGCTGGCCAAGCGGGGTGGAGGAAGCCCATCCGCGTTCGTTCCCCTTGCACTAAACAAGAGTACTAACAGGCTGTACCGATGGAAGGTGCGGATTGGACATTAAGTCTCTGCTCCCAGTCGATTCCTTTAAGTCCTCCTAGAAGGCAATTAAAGGGTCTTCTCCTGGTTGATAAGCAGAGGCTATTAAACAGCCCAATCATATATATATATATATTTGTTGTTGAAATGAGCACTCTTCGAAATCTACCTCCGCCTATAGGCCCAGCCGACAGGGATTTTTTATTGTTTTATTCGCATGCATCAAAAAAATTTTCTTTTACATTCTAGTTATTTTTTCATCTTTAAACGTTACGTGAGGCGCATTTTTAAATTCTGTATAGCATGTTTTTTTAGAATTTGCATAAATACTATTTTAGAAACACACTGCAACAAGCATTATTTGCTCCTGTCAGACACGTTGTGCACTATCGATTGTTAATAGTTCCTTCAAAGAAATGAAACTATTAAATTTCGATTTATTTTCACTTTTAAATGCTCTAAAAAGCATGATTATTTTTCATACTACTTTTACTTAAACTGCAATAAGAATATACTTGATAAAAAATATGATTACCCCAGAAGCCAAGGGATATAAGAGACAAAATTGAAAAAAATAAACTAAATACACAGACGACCTAAAAATATGCTTTTTTCATTTCAGGTAAAGAAATATAAGTGATTTTCTTATTTACTGAGTTATAGAGGCAAACCACTTTTTTCGAAAAACAAACAATATTAATTATACATTTAAAGAAAATTGTACTTTATTTTTTAACAGTTATTGAAATAAGAGTTCAAAGACCAGAATGCAACAAGCAGAAATTTCCTATTTCAATTCTCTCAATTGTTATTGATGTTCCAATTTAACATCAATTATCTTTAAACTCAATTTACTCCAAATCGAAACTTTGTCACTTGTACCCCTTGGCATCTGAGGTCGTCATATGTAAAATAATATATTTTTAACCATATATTTTTTTGCATGAAGAAATAATTTGGAAAATTAAACATTTTTCAAATTATAAAAATATTAAACAGACTTTCCGTTCATTTAAATAAAAATCATTTAACACCACTTTAAGATCTTTTAAAGTACTTGTATTGATTAGAAAGATTTTAGGAAGAAAATTAAGACGTACCGAGAAACTTAATGTATTGAAGGATGAAGAGAAGGGAAATCATTTTGAAATTCTTCTCGTTTTTCTTATTCTTTAATAGTGAATAGATTGAAATAAGCTTTCAAGAGAAAAAAAAGAGGCAAAACATATGCTATAGAATGAAGTAAAATACCTCGAGGCTAAGATAAACATACTTTTTGAAAGGAAGTTAATGATACAAAAATAATAAAAGAAACCTTCGTTACAAAAGATGCAGTTTCTTATAGTACTACATATATTTCTAGAATAATAATTAAAAAAAAATGTAATGTTTTTATTATGAAAGGAGTACCCACCAGAAAACATTTTGACATCTATAAATATTGATTGTAACATCCAATGTAATTGGTTACATTCATTGCATTCTGTAAATTAACTGATAATAAAAAGCAATAGCAGCATTTTAATATATTGAAAACACGGCTTTAATATTTTATTCCAATTTTACTATTTGATCTCTTATATTAGTTATCAAAAGTTAAATTTTTAAGAATTTAACGATAGAATCTTATTTCATGACGTTTTCTATCTAATTAAATGATTCTATTTACACATCAGTTTGGCTAATATTTTTATGAGTTAAATCCATTTTCCTCCAACCGTTTAGCTGATCAATATTTTTGAAAAAAAAAACTTTCAAACAAATTCCATATATTTCCATGTCTTTTACATATTTTTTTTTAATCATTTCTCATTGGTTTTCCTAAGCAGATTTTTTTTTTTTTTTTTACGGTACTTCTAGGTTATCCCGTCGATCAATTTCGCCAAATTATACAAATCGCCAAACTAATAACCAAATTATACATGTTGATATAATTTTTATTTTAAATAACGAAAAAACAAATAATTAGTAGAATATTAATAAAAATATTAATAAAAAGTCGAAATAAAAATCCCTTAATGACATTTTAAACACCTAAATAGCATTTTATGTCATTGAATGTGACATTCACGATCATCCATTATTGGCATTTAATCTTATAGTTTGGCGATAATTTTTTGGTCGACGGGATAATCTAGAAGTACCTTTTTTACTAATTGGAATACTCTGATTAAAAAATGCAAAATTTACAATTAGTTTACTGGTGAGGAAAATAAATCATGATTAGAATATGGAATACTCGTACATGGTATGGACAAATCATAATGACAAAAACATGTTGCCCATATTACGTACGGGCAAATTAAGGAAGCGGTTAACATTTTTATCTTTTTATCTAACAAGAAAACGGCTCTGTTTCTGTGATAGCGTGTAAAATCGCTCTTATTTGCGATATCAACTTAAATTCGGCGTTTAAGCATACTCAGAAATGAATCCTCGGAAATCACAAAACTTTCTTCGTTTTTGACGAAACCGTTAACTAGGAAATGCCCCGAGCAAATATTTCGCCAAATTAATGAAATTACTTTCCTCACTACTTTGATATCCGTTTCATCAAAAATTTTGTCAAAAACGGCTTGTGCTGCCATCTATCAAATAAATTATAAGCTCCTGTATTGATTGAGAGAAGCAAAAAAGACATGTCATAGGAGGGGTTCGAACTCTCAACCTTCAATGTGGGAGCCCAATGCTCTCGCTTCACGCCAATGTTACTTATGTATAGGAGATTATAAATGCATATAGTGGATTATAGTGTGTTTAAATTTTCATAACGTGATTGTAATTTTTCAGATTCTGTTATAAATCTTGAAAGTTTTAATTGATAAGATGATTTTATTATAATTTTCTTATGGTTAATGAATAATTATAATATGGCTTGAATAAGTAATAGAGAAATTTTATTTGCTCAAGAAATGATTAAAATATGGACTGGTTAATTTTTTGCTCAGAAATAAAGAATTATGAAATGCTATTGGGAGAGATTTTACTATTTTAAGTAGGTGGATAGGATTTTAACAAATTACTGTTTAAAGAGGGGGCAGAGAAAAATTATGTACATTTTAAATTTGACTGAAAAAATAAAATATACTTCTTAGATGAAAAATAGATCCTGGAATTTAAAAATTTTATTGATCAAATTTACCTTTTGAACAGTTTTGTAGAACGTAATTTTTTTTTACGTATTAAATCATAACGAAATACAACATATAAATAAAAATAATAGTAAGCCTCCCTAAAAACTTTAATTAAAAAATTTATAATAAGGAAAGAATAACTGCCCATATTTTGTTTTCTGAAAAGCGCTAAAAAGTGCTGTTTTAAAATAAATTATTAGATGACTAACATAAACAAGCAAATACCTGCTTGCAAAAATTGCAAGATTTGAAGAGTTGAAAGTATAAGAAAAAGGAAGGTCTGGTGGTGGGGGGGGGGGGGGGAGAGAAGGAAAAAAAATCAGATTCTAAGTTAATTTTTGCTTAAAAAGGACCGTTTAAATAGAATTATTAGAAACATTGCACTGTTTTAACTATGTTTATTTGAATCAGTATTTATATTCCCATGTATGCATTCTGTGCGATAGAAAACATTCGATTTTTTGTGAAAGTGAAAGAAAAAGGAATGAGGAGGAACTTCAATAGAATATAACACACTGTGCCTCCTTTTGTTTAAAAAGTTCCGCTTAAATATAATTAGAAGTAACATTGCATGGTGTTAATCATTTATAACGTGATATTTTAATCATGTGAAATTTTATAGGAACTAGAGTTATATGTAATAAGTATATTTTAATACTATTATAGTATTCTTATAAATAGTTTTTAACCCATGACTCCACATTAATGCGGATTCTTTAAACCTAAAATTAAATTGTCGGCGTTATAAAAACATGATTTAATAAATTTTTAATTAAATAAGTTTTTTGATTAAAAATATTATCCAAATAAGATGTCTTATTAAATTTTATACATGATTCATGTAGTTATATATCATTATCTCTATATTAGAAAAAAAATTAACCTTTAACTGCTGTTGGCAATCTCACTGAGCGTTTCCCTCCCCCCTCCTCCCCAAATTTTAGAGCTTAACTTGTATCTTCCAGTTTAACTATAGCTACAACTGAAATTCTCTTTTGTTTGGAGTCCTCGTACTATTGTCAGAAATATTTTAATAAGATTAAATTTAATTAGAATTAATTCTGTAAAAAAGTTTAGTGCAGGAAAAGTATTCTATGATTTTTAATCATTGATCGCCTTTTAACCTTTAACTAATGTTACCGGACTCACAGATCACTGTTTTTCTCTTAATTTGTATAGTTTAACTTGTATTTTTTAGTTTAACTACAAACACTACCGAAATTTTGTTTCATTTGGAACTTTAGCACTACCACCAGACACTTTTAAATAGGTGAATATTAAGTATAATAGTCTTGTATAAAAAGTTTAGTAAAATACACGATCCCATGAGTTATTCCCACCATTTATTCATCTTTCAATCTTGCGGTCTCACAAACCGCTTCACATTAGTTACGTTACAATTTCTGTCACATAGGTTAAAGATTAAATTTTGAAAAACCAAACGCTGAGAAAGCTGATAGGTAAAATTTAGAACTCAATTGAACAATCCAGTGGAAATTTAATAGAAACCGGATTTTGAAGATGTTGTATTAGAATATCGAAAACAATTTGATATAGTTTTATTTATACGAGTTTAAAATTATTTTTTATATTAATATTAAAAAAAATTGATAGATTAGTTTTGGGTATTGGACCACCTCTCCTTAATCTTACCATTTCAACAATAATAATGCTGTCCCATATTAATAATTAAACCCCTTTCGGATGTAGTTTGGCCACTGTTGGAAATCAACTGGGATAATAACGCCAAGGAATGGCGTTATTACCCCGGTATCCTTATTGCGCAGTACATTTTAAACTACAAATTATCTCGAGAAGATATCTAAAAATCTTCTACAACATTTTGAAAGTACTTGAAATGCACTACAAATTTATGTAATAAACAAAGTATTTCCGGATAAAAAATATAGTCTTCACATCACTAAACGTATCTCGCTAATTTTGGATCAAGCGTTAATTACAGTTGCTTGTAAAGGTTATAAGACCTACAAATGGAACAAATTAACTTTAAGCTGTTTTTAGCGGTTTATATGACTCAAAACCCTTCTGCGCAAGTACATGGGTGTCATTTACCGGATTATTTCATAATTATGCATAATATTAGCACTTGTCGTTATTATCCCGCCTGGCGTTATTACACCAGAACATCTTATTTTACTTAAAAATAGAGATAGAAATGAACATTTTTTCTACAGTAAATATGCACATTGTAGCCCAAGTCTAAATCAAAATAAATTAATTTCATGCATAAGTTAGTTTTCAAGAATTATGTTGATTTTTTTAAAATATTGTTGAATTTTTAAATAGCAATATTTAAAAGAAAATCACATTTACTTAAACATTTTAAACTTCAAACATTATCCATTACTTATGAAAAGATGTTTGTTGTGAACATTGAAAACAATTCATCTTTATATATGTTTCGAATTTAATTAAATTAAGAACCATCTTAATAAATCCATCATGTTTCTTATCCTAACACATTAGTTATTTTTAAAGAAACTAGTTAGTTACTCAATTTTGGAAAGTTTCAACACTTTAACCAAAACAGAATAAAAAAAAAATTGCCAAAACTTAAAAAAAAAAAAAAAAAAAAAAAAAAAACATTTTGAAAACCAAGACAAAATAAAAGATATATCTGCATACCGGCAATACTGAAAATGAATTATTTAAAAGTTTTTGAGCATTATGATCTTTTCGTCTCATAATTAATTGGCACCATAATCTTATAATTCTCTATTTTAGGTTGGTAATTGAAAATTAAATGTTTTATAAAGTTCCATGCGCACTTAACCCTTTATCTATCAAATTATGAATTCATGAATATTTAACATTCTAAAGCATTTTACGTAAATTAGTTAAATTAAATTTAAAGATTTATATCATCATTTGATAAATTTTAGAAGGATTTTAGAAGGATTCATTAAATTTGAATTTACAGGGATTTTGTGCATTATTTATAACCCCACTCAAATCTTTTATTTTAAATTGTTTTCTTAGTATTTTGTAGAATTCTAAAATGTACAAATGTGATATTCTTACAATATAAATCTAGAAATATTTCCTAATTGAAAAATACCAATCAGTGCAACCAAAGCTAAATAGATACAACCCCCCCCCCCCAAAAAAAAAAATCATCGTTTTAAAAATATTTTTGTTTTGTGTAACCAATAATGCTTATGAAACAAGATGAAATAATATATCATTATTCCAACTAATTGACGTATTAAAAGAATTTTATAAAAAGTAATTTTAATGGTACTTATAAATACCGTCGGTTGATAAAAGGTTAAGGAACCAAACTACAAGGATCTCGTTTGTAATTTCCTGTTACATACAGACCCACAAATTATCTGGGCAATTAAGATCAACAGATTTATAAGATTTTTAAACTGAATCTAAATTCGTGATTATGTAGCACCTATAGCTGTCGTTCAGTCCGTCCGTCCGTCCGCATATAATAACGCAAAAATACATAACCATACTAATCATTTGACATTTAAAATACATAATTATTACATAATTTTGTCGAGCCATTTCAAATTTTATCAAAATCGGATGCATAGATCAATTACAGGGACATCAAAAGTATTCCGTTACATTACGGTCAATAGGGGAAAAAGTTCCAAAAGTGTTTTAATAGTTTGAAATTTAAAACACATAATAATTGCATAATTTTGTCGAATCATTTCAAATGTTATGGATATCGGATGCATAGATCAATTACAGGACAATGAAAAGTATTACGTTACATTACGGTCAATGGGGAAAAATGTTTCATAAGTATTTTAATCGTTTGAAACTTAAAATACATAATAATTACATAATTTTTTGGAGTCATTTCAAATTTTATGAAAATCGGATGCATAGATCAATTACAGGGACAATCAAAAGTATTCCGTTACGGTCAATGGCGAAAAATGTTTCAAATGCATTTTAATGGTGTTACACTCATTCGAACATAATAAAATCGATATGCATCTATAAAGTACATATTATAATATACATTTTGCATAATCTGTGGTGGAAAGAACATTTGTTATTCATTTACAAGGCCACACAAAAGTATTCCATTAAATAATTGTATAGAGATAACAGTGTTTGGTGCGCATTTTAATTGTAATTAACTATTTACAATTTTATGAGATTGATATATGCGAGAGATATTTTTAAAATTTTGTTATTGTACGAACGCACCTCATTTGCTGCACTTCACGTGCAATTTCCAACTTGTTTTTAATTTTATTTTCGTTACATAACTAAAATAAGATTCTAAACGTATGAAGGGAACATAATTGCGTTAAATATTTCAGTCTTTTCTTTATTATAACATCTTATAAATTTTTACTATTATAAAATCAATATCGTTCTATTTAGAAAATTCGTCTCTAAAATTTTTTAATCGATAAGACGTTTTTAGTTTTAGGATAATATTCTCTTTTCTTTGGCAATTGGAAAGATTAAAATTGCGATTTTTTTTTTGTTTGTTTGTTTGAATTTAAATACGTTATTGTGTTTCTTGCAAACTATTACCAGACACAATATTTTAACTTTCCGAAGTCCATTCTGAAAATTGCACTTCTGCAAATGAAATTTGTATTCGATCGTTAATTTCGATTATTTATTACTTTCGCCGACAAATAATATAAAGCTATAAATAGGAATAAATATTAAGATAATACTAAATTATAAAGTATTAATACTATAGGAATAAATATTAAGCTAACCTATTGTAATTTGTGCATTTCAGTAATGTTATAAAGGAATATAAAATTATCTCTACCCCCACCTGTTCCGATTCGGACCCAATCGCGGCTGTTGGCTTAACCGTTCAGAATATTCGTATTTTCTTCTATCCTTGCGTAAATACGGGTTTGGTTCCCTTAGAAAGACGCCCACGAAGGGCACTCCCCCTGGGCCTGTATCCCATAAGTGTGAATACAGAAGAATTAAATTCTATAAACATTTCATTTCATTTTTAATTTAACTCTACAGCTCGTTCGTATCTCTTATAAATTTTTAAGATAATAAATTCAGTATCGCTGTATTTAAAAGATCGTTCAATAACTTTACTTCTTTTCATAAGTATTTTCTTGAATGTGATTATTTATTAAGAATTATCTTTTTCATTGGAAAAGTTCCAAAATGAAACTCACTTTATGGAAGATGAACTATACTAGATTCATCACATGAAATCTATTATGCAAATTACTTCTTTCAACTGGAATCTGTTTTCAATCAAGATATTTGATGATATATCTGTTGTTTTAACTATCACAGATTTGGATTACTAATTATTACGCTATTGATGTCTCATGCCTTTCTTTTAATAATAATTACTATTGAAAACAATTTCTGTTCTAATTTGTTATTCATTGTTCATTAGGGTGGAGCGAAAAAAACTTTTTTTGAAAATCAAAAACGGGTAGGTGTCAAAAGTTGCCTTTATACTAGTACATCAACTGCGTGAAATTTTACCGCTGAAAAAAAATGGCTTGTGTCTGCGCTTTTGCTCCAAAAATCGAAATTTTGGGTAAAATTTATCATTTTTTGACATTTTTTCAAAAAAATTAAAAACTTCCTACAGAGCTGGTTAGTATTTAAAAGTGTTGCTTAGACCTTTATATTTATCTGCTTAACATATTTAAATTATAAAACAATATCTATAGTCTGTATAATTGGAGTAAATCTGACAATTTTTTGTGAAAAATCAGCGTTAACCTCTTTATTGGAGCATACAACGAAATGTTGTTTTGAATGCATTTCTTACCTAGTTGCTTTCAAAACTACTGTGTATATAACTTATAGAGGTGGTTGCATTATCCCACCCGTCTCAACCACCCAATCATCTAGGCCCAGTGTTTTATTTATGTATTGAATTGTTATTATTTTTTTTTTCCCGAAGACGAGTATAAGTTTTCTATATATCAAAGTAATTTATCTCTTCTTTGTATTCACTGACTGTGGATGATTTGGATCATGCTTGTGTGACCTGCTGCACGTATATTTTTATACCATGTATAACAGAAGAGAAGCTGAGTAATGTATTGGGTATGTTCTTAATTGAACCTATTCAGCAGTCTATTATCATCATTAAAATTTCATGCAATTAGTACATTATGATTGAAAGTTCTGTTATCACAACATTCTTTCAATCAATTACATTTTATATGTAATGATCTGCCTAATAATTGATTGTATGAATTCAATATCTAGTATGTCATCATTTATTGAACCTATTACATTGAATATATGCTGAGAAGCTAGCTGTTTAATATTATGACGATCGTCACAGAGGATTGCAAACAAAATTTGCGTGTAAAACAACAATATTTCTAAAGAAGTTTTAGCATGCTTTATGTCGTTTCCTGTGTTGTTCCGTAGTCTAGTAATTTCTAATAAGATTTTAAATCTATTATTCAGGTGTGTTGTACATTTGGTATAAAACATCCCGCGGTATAAACTTGGATTATACATTTTGTGAGTGAACATATAGACGCTGATTGCCAATCTGTGCTTATATAAAGGGGAAAATTTTATTAACTTTATGAGCTGTCTTTTGTGTGAGATGTTTTCTAAATTCCTACTCCCCATTCTTTCTGAGAAATAGCTTTCCTTATGAATTAGTTTTGCAATCTCCGACAGAAATTTCTTGTCTGTTCTGAGTATCTTTTTCTCAATTTGAGAAAATAATTTTTCAAAATTATTCTCTATTTTATATAAAAAAAAAAAATTGCAATAGGAAGTGAATAGTACGTAGACAAAGATTTTCCTTATTGATCCAGTGAATCCATGTAGCTTAGAACGTTTTATATCGACTTCTCTAATAATTGACGCAGAGGAAATTCACTGGAGTTGAAGTAGCGACTGATTCAATATTATACACAATTCTAAGCTTACCCCATGCAAAATGGTTCACAGTGACAAATAAAATTCTCCTAATTTTAAATAGTATTATATAATAGTCGATTAGAATCCGTACATTCCCTCATAAAGTACTATGCATTATATGTTTATGCCCAGGACATTTCACCATCAAATGTTGTCCATTCATAAAAAGGGGATCTAAAAGTTAATAGGAAATTACCTGGATACGAAAACACTTAGAAAACGCCATAAAACTAATGCAAAAAAAAGGTTATTTACAACAGCGGTTGGTTTACTCATGGAGAACAAATTTTCATTACAATTCTCTCTGACGATCACCATCACATTAAACAGGTCGCTTCTCAACATATAAAAAATGCAAAAGTAGAATAAATGATGGCATACTTATAGTTGAAATATCTGAAATCATCTTTGAAGCAAATGATTACGTAAAAAAAAATACAATTGACTGAAAAAATGTTGTGGTAACAGAACTTCCAATCACTATTCATCAACTGAATGTAAGTTTGATAAATATAATAGATGGCCGAATAGATCCCTTTAATAATATTCCCGTACATTACTCTGCTTGTCATTTTTTTTGTATAAACTGTAAAAATATACATGAAGATAGTTACAGCAGCATGTGGATGCAAAGAACAGATGAACAAGGTGGAAGCATCGAAAACATGCCAAATTTTTATAAAGAAAATCACAAATCAATGTATAAATAAAACACTGTACTAAGATGATCGAATAGTTGGGCCGAGAAAATATAGCCACCTCCACGACGCATGTCCAAGGTAGTTTTGAAAAAAAGAGCTGTATTAAAAACAACAATTCGTTGTATGACCCAATAGAGTGGTAATACTGTTTTCTTACTAAAAGTTGTCTGTTTTGCTCCAGCTAAAGGGAATAAACATATTGTTTTATAGTTTAAATATGTTAAGCGGATAAATATAAAGGTCTAAGTAACACTTTTAAATACTAACCAGCTCTGTAGGATTTTTTCAATTTTTTTGAAAAAATGTCAAAAAATGACAAATTTTACCCAAAATTTCGATTTTTGGAGCAAAAGCGCAGACTCAAGCCATTTTTTTTCAGCGGTAAAATTTCACGCAGTTGATGTACTAGTATAAAGGCAACTTTTGGCACCTACCCGTTTTTGATTTTCAAAAAAAATTTTTTTTCGTTCCACCCTATTGTTCATATATAATTAATACACAACACCAAAAAATAGAAGTCTACTGTGTGCCCTATAAGATTTCATTATCAGAAAAACATGCATATTTTTTAATTAGAAAAATTAAAATAAAATATAAAAACGAAATTCTTTATGTATGAATTATTCCCCGTGCTTTTGTTTCATTGATAGTTCGTTCTATATTCATAATGTAATCTAACATAAATGAGTGCAGCATAAAATGGTAAATAATATATCAACGTGCTAGTTTCATAAAAAAGGAAAAAAAAGACTGATAACATGATTAAATTTCCTTTTGAGATGGGTACTAAATTTTGTAAATACATAGCAAGTATACTGAAGTGAAAAACTTCTTTAAACCACCATAAAATAAATAAATTGCACAAGTCTTTTCTAAAGAACTTGGTCTTTCTTCATCAGGCGCAAAAAGACGTGCGTCTACTATGAATGTAGGGAAACGACAGACATTCATATTATACGCAGCACGTCTTTTTGCGCCTGACGAAGAAAGACTAAGTTCTTTCGAAAGGCCTTGCGAAATTTATTTATTTTATGGTGGTTTAAGAAAGTTTATTCACTTTAATTATATAACACCAGCTTCATCTTTATTTGTAGCAACTATAGTCGCCATTCAGTCGTCCGTTTATGCACATATAACAGAGATAAACCTACTCAACCGAATCGTTTGAGATTTGAAATATATAATTGTAACATAATTTTGTCCAGTAATTTCAAATTTTATGATTATCATATGTATAGTTTAATTACAGGGACAATGAAAAGTATACCAATATATTACGGTCAATGGAAAAAAATACTTCCAAGTGCATTTTAATGATTAATAGAAATTGACAAAATTTTTCTTTTAAATAACGTAAGAACAAATGAATTAGCAGAACGTTAATAAAAATACAAATAAAAAGTCGTATAAAAAACCATGTGATGACGCAACAAACACGCGTATCGTGTTTCATTTCAAATAAATGCGACATTTAACATAATCCATTATTGGCATTGAATCTTGAAGTTTGGAGTTACATTTTTGGTCCACGGGATATCCAAGTAGTTCCGTCGCCTTTTCTGCGCTTTATAATATTTGTTATAAGAGTACAAAGAATAAAAAGTTAATTCGACTTGATGTCCTCTGTTAATAATAAATCAATGCATGTGTGTATTATTGAGTAAAAAAAGACACGATTGTTCAGAAAAAGAAAATATTTTATGTGAATGAAATATTTGAATGTAAAAAAAAAACCCCGTATGCAATTTGCGTGATTGGATTTACTCAATTAGATTGAAAAAGTAAAAGCTCCTAACTTTCTCAACGGCGGCGCCGAGGGCTGATATATCCGTTCACTAACCTGCAGGTTTCCCTGTAGTGGCAGCATCATTTAAATTAATAAAATTAATGTAATGCACACGCTAAGGAAGTCCATTAGATTTGCGGCAAAAACTGCTGGTAGCAATGTTGGCAGAAGCTTTCCTCGTAAAAATTACCGTAAAATTAGATCCAAATAAAAATTATATATATCTAATTTTACTGTAATTTTTAAGGCAAAAACTGCAGGCAATATTGCTGCCAGCATATTTTGCTGTAAATATAACAGGATTCTTTTTTTACACTGCAGTTTAAAAAATTTTGATAATGATTAGCACTCTTAAAGGTTATTTTGAACTGGAATAAAGGTTTTTTTTTTTTTTGTATAATGTTGGAACAATAATCTTTTTAGCATTTTAAAATAATAGAGATAACATTATAATTTTGTTCTTTGGTGGACTGTCTGAAGGAATCTTCTGTATTCTTTGCACGTTATAATAATAACTATAATGATACAAAGGATATAGCCTTTCCTGTTTGATATCCTATGTTAATAATAAATTAATGCTTGTGTGCAGTATTGAATAAAACAGAGCAATATTTTTTTTTTTAAATGCAATGTGAGATAATCAAAAGTAAAAGAAAAATAATTGTTTTAGAGATAGAAGCATTATTCTCCATATAGATGGTTTATGTAATATTCGGTGTTATTCAGAAGATAATAAGATATGATATCAGACATAATATAAACATAGCGTAATGAGATATAGTATAAATATAATGTAATGTGACACAATATAATCATAATATTTGAAACATCAATAAGTACAATATACTATGGCAATTAATATCTCAATATTACAAATTATTTTTTTCAAAAATATTAACGAACCAAGAACTTTGATAATATTACTAAAATAATATTTTCAACTTTTGAAATTTTTTATTAATTTCAAATTTACGTTATTTCATACACTCTTCTCTTAAATATAAATGTCAAATAAAATCTCTTTCTAATATGAAGCGATTTGTATGAAATTTTATAAGTATTAAAAGTTTTTTGACGTATCTTTTCATTTTCTTTCCATTATATAGAAAAAAGGTAAAATATTTCAATCAATTTTCTTTAATATCTCTAGTTTATTTTTATTTTTACGATGATTAGGTTACCCTCGTTCCTTTGAGGTAATCTTCCGGCAACTTTTTAAAAAACCTATAAGTGTTCTTAAGGATTTTATGACTTTTTACTACTAGCATTTATTTATTTTTGTTTAATGGGTAGAATCCAAAATGAAATTCGTTTTCCCGGTCATAAATTCAATTCTGTGATTGTGCTCCGGAACGATGCTTTATGGATAAAAAAAATCAACACTGAAAGGCCATTATGTACGGATTAAGAAATGAAATAATTTATAATCATTAGATTTGTTAATATGTATATTGTTGTATATATGACCAGGCAGGATGTATGTATGACCGGGAGATAGCAGAACAGATAATCACTTCATCGAGTTCAAGATAAGAATTTCAGAAATAGTTAAAAATCCATTCGAATATTGAAACGAAATAAGTTTGCCAAGTCATATCTTGGTGAAAAGTACTTAAAAATAGTATTTAGCGGTTGACACATAGGTTTACCATTGTATTTTCCTACACTCAAAAGTATGAAAATGGGGAAGTCTGAGAGCAGGAAAACACAGTTGTAAACCTACGAATCAGCCGATAAAATCAGGTATTCATCTGCTGTCCTAACAAGATATGACTTGGAAAGACAATTGAATTGGATATGGTAGTCGAGTTTTTTTTTTCTGATTCTGGAATTTCAGTCAATAAGGCGCGTGTCTGTGCCGTTGCCTCTTGGTCTATTTTACCCTCATAGTTTTAAACCAAACATTCAGGTTTGATACTTTGAATTCCCAGTGTTCAAACAACATTTTCCCAAGTGAGCTTGTATTAGTAATACATTTATTACTGGAGGTTCATTATGCAAATTACTGCTTTAGCAAATAAATTTATTTTCAATCATTACTCTTTTTGATAGAATTCTTTTATTTTATAATGTAACACGTTTTCAACTATATTAATAGAAAAATATGCTTATCTCGTCAGTATCGCGAAATAATACACAACTCCAGCGAAATACGGTATTGTCATTCAAAAAAATCGAGAAAATCTCGGATATCTCATGATTTATAGGCCTTAATTTGTTTGTAATATTATTATGGGTATTATCAGTTAAATGTAGTTTATAATAGCTCCATGATTTATGAAAAATTATTCATTTGTACACTTCTTTCAAAATTCGGAAAATGTTATAATAAATGGATTAATAAAATTGCATTTTTACAGTATCTTAGATAAGAAGTTAATAAAAAACCTTAAGAAAATACTAAGCAACATAAATATTTTTAAACGCATTTTTTAATCTACAATATTCTTGTCATAGCACATATTGTCATAATATCTGCATGTGTCGAATTTTTGAATTTAAATACTTTTAGTTCTGAGTATACATAAAACTCTGTACTTTCCAAATTTATGCTCATTTTTTGGAATGAAACTGTATAACAATAAATGGATTTTTAACATAAAATCTTTTAAAAAAAGCATAATACGAAAGTAATACATAACTTTAAATTTTGGAGAAAGGGAATAAAGGTACACATGAAAGTAGATAAATTAAGAATCATATTTTAGGCATTTAAATATTATTAAGATGTATTGGACAGAATTTTTTTTTTTACTGGAGATTCATTATGCATATTATTCGTTTAACAAATAAATATATTTTCAATCATTATGTTTGTTGACGTAATACAATCATTATTTTATGCAACATGTCTTATATAATGCATTTGTATAACGTATCATTATATAATGCGACTATATTTATAAAAAATTCCATCTCGACCAAACATGTGTGATCTAGGTATTCTCGCAGATTTAGACAAAATATTAGTCTCTTAATCCGTTGTATTATCTAAATTTTATAATGTTTGTTTAAAAAAGCAAATAAGATACACCTGTTCCATTTTTTTCATTGTTCATAATGAAGTAATAAATAACACCAATAAATAAATATCTAATATACTTTCTTTAAAATTACGAAATACGTAGAAATGTAAATTATTGTGCATGGCATATTCAAAAGCATATTCCGTTGTATTTTCTAAATTTTATAATGTTTGTTTAAAAAGCAAATAAGATACACCTGTTCCATTTTCTTCATTGTTCAATATGAAGTAATAAATAACACCAATAAATAAATATCTAATATACTTCCTTTAAAATTACGAGATACGTTTAAATGTAAATTATTGTGTATAACATATTCAAAAGCATAATCCAAGAAATATTCATTTTAGACATCCCTATTTACCTAATTAATACGATACATGGCGTTTTTCTATCACATATTATAATAAGAATATATGCATAATAATGTGGTAATTTCAACTTTTCAGTTTAAAATAAATGTTTCTACACATTTAATAAATTAAACTAAATTTTTAGTTATTATATGTAAGACCCATTTTGTAACTTGTAGTGTTTTTCTCTAAATCTTATGTCAGTTTATATATATTTCGAGATTTCCTTTCAAATGCTTTTCATTCGATAGTTATAATAATAAAAAAAGATAAATATATACGAAAAATTTAATTCCATGAAATATAACAATAAGATTCTCATTAAATTCCCCTGTGTACATTTATCTCTTATCGATGATTAAATCAATCTTTCTCTTTTTTACAGTCATTCTGTAAAATTACTTTATTCGAAGTTTTTTTTTATAAAAAGTTTTACGCCCTTTTATTATTTATGTTCTTATTTTTTTACTTAATGGGGAAACTGAAAAATTAAAATTCCCCTTTTCGGTTTCAATTCAAGTAATTGTAACTCTACATCTCATCGAGTTGGTGACGGATAAAATGCAGACAGATGATTTGGAGTCTATTAAGCAAATTACTCTTTTTTGAAGTTCCGTATGTTTTAGATCATTAGTTTTATTAATGTAATCAATTTATTTCTTTTACTCTAAGATTGTCAAACAAAATATCAGGTCTTTCGATCTCTTGATATATGAGTTTTGAAAATATTAGTTATGAACATGAAGGAATAAAATATTCTCGCTTTAAACTTTAAACTTTTAAAATTGGCTTATACTCCGCTTCATTTCGCAAAGAGGTACTCAGAATCAAATTCAGTTTACCTATTAGAGATACTTGCAACTGTATTTTCAAATAAATTACTGATAGTTTTAATTGATGAATCTTTCGATGCGTATTAGACAAGTGACGTTTTTAGAAAGGAAATTTGCTTTCAAAATTCCAATTTTTAAGAGAGCATTAGCAGTTGCGTATTGCTATAGGAAGCATCTTATGAGCCTTTTTCATGGGTATTTAGTATCCTTCTAGCATTAAAATTAGCTCTATTTTCATTTTTCAACCCTTTAAGCGTCTTGTTTATTTTTTCCTTTATGTTTAACTATTCCTAACATCATACCTATTAAAAATTATTTGTATGGGAACTTGTATATAACTACCTTACACATTTATTTATATTATGCGCTGCAAAAAATAACATTAATAACATTAATTGTAATTAATCAGCCCTTGATTTCAAAGATTTTGTGACAGAAAAACCCGGTTAGGACGCTCAAAGGGTTAAATAACAAAATTAATAAATTTTGATTCATAAATATTACTATTATTTTTTTATTTATTGACAAAAAATTAATATATAGATCAACTACTGCCAAAACTTTTTAATATTTAATTTGCTTCCGTAGTTCTCAAGGAAATAGTACTTTTTAATATTAGCTATTTTCCAAAAAATTTCGATTTTTTTTTTTTTTTTTACGTAAAATGTTTTGTTTTAAACTCATTTAGACGGAATATCGGGTTTTATATTTATTCTTTGTATTTTATAATGTAGTGCCAAACCGATTTTTTGCGTTCGTTTTCTTCGAATTTAGTTATAATTTGGTTTCGACTTTAAAACATTATATATCAGTACATACAGAAACTGTAATCAGATTTTAAAAGACAATGTCTGAAAAAAAAAACACATACGTAGACTATAATTAATGTGGGTATTTTAAATGTATACTATCCAGATATATAGTTCATTTTTTGAAAGAAAATACGATATGCAATGCTAGAATTTATTACTATAAATTTCCCTGGATTTGAATAAAAACAAGTATTGAAAGCATTGAATTAATTTTACTTAACTCGGAATCGTTTAATAATCTCTGTATTTGAAAGAACATTCTTCAGAAAAAAATGCTTTCATATATCTTTATTAAAAAAGAGTATCAAAATAAATATTTATATCATTTTTCCTAAAAAAATATTTTTTTCCACTGTCGTAATTTCTGATTACAGATTATGTGCTTCCTTAATATAATAAGAGTTTGTACTGTTCTAAGTGTAATCGACAAAATAATAACAATCTGACTTCACATTTTTCTAATAGTAAGTTTAGTTTCTAATATTATTTTTTATATTTAATATTAATTTTATAAAAGCAAAAATAATTTTCCCACTTTTTTTTACTAATATGCTATTACTTCAGTAATCTTTATTTTACCTCTCGGTCATATAAGGGAAAGTGAAAAAAAAGCGTCTACCCCTAGTTCTTCTCCAGTATGTGCTACCATGGGGCTGTGGATGTTAAAGGAGACGAAGTAGATGATGTCACTTGAAGATGTCCTTACTTATCTACTTCCACCATATCTGACCTCGGTGAGCTGCGCTGTGAAGTAGTTTATTGTCACTGCGCAAGTCAACTACGGTAACAGTTAAATATTGCGGAAACCAAATGGTTAAGGAAGAACACATCTTTCAGCTCCAACACTCTTCACGGTGCTAGATTAATATGTCATCTCCATTTAATCTCCATAACTTCATAATGCTACCACATTCAACTTGCCACACGCAGATGGATTGTTTGTCTATTTGAAGCACTGTGATATAAATTATCGTTTAAAAACGTCAGTTCCCAGCAGTGTAAATGTATTTTTACGTAAATTTGAAAGTTTTGCGTTTTAGAATGCCATTTGTATACACTTTGTGCTAGTTTGTGGTTGTCCGTTATTTAAAATTAACTCATGCAAAATTTGATAAGATTAATGTGTTACGTATTTCCGCATATGCAACGGCTGTACACTTCTCTCATTTCAGTTAATGCCGTTTTCAGTGTAAAGGAAATATGTCTCATTTAAATCTCATATTGAATAAATATGTTTGTTGCTTTAAATAGACGTCATAATCCACTTTACTTTCACCAATATAAAGTGATAAAAAACCCATAAACGAACACAACAACAACTCCGTACACTTGTTCTATATTTTTATAATGATCCTCAATTTTCTATGATTAAACATCCCAATTTTCAGAACTTCTTTTGCATCATCGCTTATAATCTCATTTCAAAATTTTATACGTACTTATTATTTACAATCTTACTTTCGTTACGAAAGTATAACAGTAAAACTCAATTTTCCGGGTTCAACTCATACTATTATGACAGTATTTCCGAATGGCGTAGTAGCAGATTGACTATATTCCTCACTGGAGAGCCATTATGCAAATAACTTGTGTAGAAATGAAATAGACTTCCGTGCATTGCATTTGTTGAATAATACGTTACTGTTAGTCACATAACTCTGAACTAAAGATTCTGCTTTCGATATTTTGACTTTACTGCTTTTTGGTAATGTTAGTTTAGAATGATCCATAAAATTTCGCTCGTTTCAAAATGCTGCTTTTTATGTATAACAACTTTATTCCTTTATAAATAAATGTGTTCATTTAAAGTGGAGCATTGCATTTCGAAATTGTATATTTAAAACATAATAAAAAGGCTTGAAAAATAATAGACGCTTTGAAATCAGTATATATTAGTCATATATAATAATCAGCTTGTAATATTAATAGTATACATTTTTTAATAATTATTTTGTTTTAGCTATTTTTTAATAACTGTTTACATGCATTTACTATATTTCGGTAAATACCAGGAAAAATATACGAGGAATCATACTGAAACTTTTAGTGTATAAACATAATAGTACAGGTCATACATTTCCGTGAAAATTTTTACTCGAAACTCCAAAGGGGACCACCAAAAAATTGAAAAAGAACGAAAATATATTAGATTAACGATGTCATAACTAATGTAGCAAAAGCTTTAAAGCTGTAGGTTATGATTAATAGGCTTATTGTAATGAACCGTGCTCATTTTTATGCAGATAGCATGTACACTCACAGGGAAATTAAGGTTTTTATAAAAATCGACCCAAATTTACCCAAGCTTATAATTTGCAGAGTTCTAATATAAAATTATGTTGTTTTCCTAAAATATGACAAACAACATTATATACAATGCCCTGTAATCAGATTAAAAAAAATTATAAAAATTGTATGAAAAATAGGCAGGTTTACTAAATAATTTTTCATTACGCATCCGTGAGCGGTATCCAAATTTCATTTCATATTGTGTTAGCTAAATGTATAGACCATTTTTTGTAAACGTTTCAAAAACATAGGCTTGAAAATTCCGAAAGTGATTGTCGATATAATAAGTCCAAATGCATTATTCCCAAAATGAAGTAAAATGATGAGAGGTTGTATCCATTTATCCTTTGATTGGTGTCAATATAGAATACACAATATGGCACGTACTACTATATTTGGATGCAAACCCTCGTATTTTTACTCCCTTTTGTGAACAACGGATTTTGAATTTATTCTAGCGATGATCACTTTGAGAAATTTCAAGCTGTGTTTTCGAGGCTTTCACAAAAATTGCTCTATACATTTAGCTAACACAATAAGCAAATAAAAGCTTGACTGTGTTTACCCATGCGCAATAAAAAATTATTTGGATTATTTCTGCTTTTTTTCATAAAATTTTTATTATGTTTTAATTCTGATTAAAGGATATTGTGTAGAATATTTCTTTCATATATTCGGAAAACAACATTTTTTTATATTAAGATCTTTTCAAATTATAAGCAAAAAACTTGTACAGTTTTTATAAAATCCTTAGTTTCTCTACGAGTATACATGGTATCCGCATAAAAATGAAGTGTCTAAAATCACAAGTGGTTTGTCACCGTTGGTCATGTAGTTTATATTTCACCATTTAACTTTAAAATAGAGGTTACTTTTTTAGAAGAATCGTATTTTATAAATTAGAAAAATTATCAGAAAGTTCTATCATTTCATTTCTTTTTTAATATAATTTTTTCTTTAAAATCTCCAAAAACTCTTCTTTAACCTAATGTCATATGAATATGAATTGAATTGTACGCATAACAACAAAAATATGTTTAATATAATGAAATATTCGTTAATGTCAATGTGATTAATGCAAAACTAATTTTTTCTAACAACTGAAGAAAAAAAATTGGATTCGTAACAGTTAATCTTTTTGAAAATATTTTTTAACATATTTATTAATTTTTATATGTCTGTAATATTTTGTGGTAAATAAGCCAGAAGAAACAAAATTACCTCAATGTGTGTGTTATTTTTTTTTATTTTAGCACTTTAAGCTTACACGACGCAATTAATTGCCATTAACGGAAACTTATAATTCGCTTAACATACTAATTGCGAGTAATACATTTTTAAATAAGTTTCAGACAATTTTCCTTATCATGTTACAAATCTGTAAAATACTAAAAACGATTATTTAATATAATGATTTGACTAGACGCACTTAATTAGTGAAAATCACTGTAAACAGTTTGCACAAACATTTTAAGGTATTTAAAAATAAAATATCGCAAAAATTTTCTTTCGACATTTGAGACATAAAAGGTTAACTATTACATTTATTATTTTTGTTGAATAGTTATTTCCTTTAAAATATGCTATTTACCGATGTATTTTGAATCCCCTACAAATTTAATACTTATCATACATATTATTTTTATGCGGTGAAAGACAAAAAATAAATGAGATGTACATTTTTCGGATTTTCGAATCTTAAGAAATTGAAATTCAATGAAAGCTTACTAGCTGCAGTTGGCGACCAGTTTGGTCTTCCTTAAATGCATACTACGCATTAAATTATACTGCTTTTATTCATAATTTATTCTAATTACTCATTTTTTTCGAAATTAAAAGATTCTGCTAAAGAATTAGGCGCAGATGTCATATACGCACCACATGCAAACCACCAATTGCAACAAAAAGGCATATATATGCCTCACATGATAATCCGGCAATTGCTATTTATTCTTGAATAAACTGTTTATTATCCTTTATTTTCTTTTTTTAAATGATATAAATACTTTGTTCTATACTTACAAATTAAATATTTTTTATTTATTATTACATCCTTTCTTAAATATTACTCCCTCTGTCCCAAATTAGTTGCGACATTTGAATACTTTTGTTCTGATTATTGATATTTATGATTTCATGTTTCTGTTTTAACATTTTTGAGAGAGCTTTACTGTCAATCTACAAATTTTACTTACCTAGCATTCCGCACGTCATTCCATAAATCAGTATTGAATCAGTTTAAAAAAATCTCGTTTCACTTGCTACTAAGCCACGCCCCAATTTGCAAAGATTTTTGAAACAGTTATCACATAAAACTATCTTCAAGCTAATCAATCATAAATTCATTTTCAAACAATTCATTCTAACATTTCTGAAAAATATCCTTTAGCTTGAAGACGCTGCAAACAAAATCGTAAACTGTTGATTTTTTTTCTATTAGACTTGGTGAATGAAATACGTTCAAAAACTTTTTTCGCCTTGAGAATTCTGTTTACTACAGATTTACGAATTATAACAGCCTATGATAATCTTCGCACAGGTTTTTTTCGCTTTATTTGGAATCTTTAATTTTGCTAATTAGCTAAAAAAATCTTTTTTTTTCTTTTTTTTTTGCCGTCATTTACAATTTTTTTTGTAAACTTACATTTTAAATATCCTTATCTTTTATTTTTGACGCCTTTGTCTGCTTCTGCAAACGGAATGTGATGATGAACATGACGATGAACATTACATTTAATAGCTGCAGTATTTATGGAATTATGGATTAGCTTACCATTTTTCAATCATCACTGCAAACATTCCAGTACAGAAAGCGATTAGTATTATTCATTTCCTTCTTTTCTAGTACTTTACATTCGAGTTTCAATGCTTTTGACACCCAGTATACATCATTATATTCATTCTAGTATAATTTTACTGGTGTAGATTTACTAAATTGCATCAGAAGTTATCTACGACTCCGCCTACTTAAAATGTCGCAACTAATTTGGGACAAAATTTTCAACCTAAATGTCGCAACTAATTTGGGACAGAGGGAGTATGTATTAATTATATAAATATTTTGGGGGACACTCACTTTTTCGTTTTCGTTTTCAGCAGGAAAGAAGATGATTATCAAAATTCTCATTTTAAGACTCAAAAACTTGTTTTGTTAGAACCTCAATTATCATGAACTTGGTTTATGTTAGAGAGATTTACCGTAGAAAATTTTTGATTGCATATAGAATAATCAAAAATGGATTCATGCATTGATTCGATTGCATGAGACAACTGATGCAATTTTATAATGTGATGCTAGAAATCCTGGCAATTCAGTTTTCAAAAGCCAGTTTAATTTAATTAATGTCCGAATCATTGTAAATGTGTTTTGATAGTTTCACTCCTGTAGACAAATATTTTCAAAGTTACAAGTTTGTTACAAATTAGTCATATATATATATATATATGTATATTTCATGTCACTTTTTTCATGTCTCGTTTTTTATTTTTTTACGATGGCTTCTATGAGTAATCTTGCAGTGGGGGTTGCATTTACATTATTGTGGATATTTTAAATTCTTATCAAGCTGTTTAAAGAATAAAAAACGTGCGTTTCTGTTATTTTTAGGGGCGTTCATAGTTATATAAATGCATAGCATCTATAGTCGTCGTTCAGTCGGTCCGTTCGTCTGTCCGTCAGTCTGTCCATCTGTATATAATAGAGCAAAAACTGCCCAACCGAATAATTTGAAACTCTAAATATATAATTATTGTAAAATGTTATCGAGTGATTTGAAATTTTATGAAAATCGGATGCATTGTTTAAATAAAGGGACGGTCAAAATATTTCGTTACACTACGGCCAATGGAAAAAAAATGTTTCATGTGGACTCCCTGTCAATTACTCGCCTAATTTTGCTCATTTCTTAACTTCATTTCAATCTTTAAAAGGCTATGTCTTTGCTTCTATAGAAGCTACAGCGGGGGAAAAATTCTAGCATAAGTAAATTTTCCTGGCCGTTCTTTTTGCTATTTTAGTTTTCCAGTTTTTCCCACAATAGTGGTTTTTTGGGGGGTTGGTGGGGGGGGGTCTCTCTCTTTTTTATGTAATATTTCTATTGAAAGCTTATGGTTCAGAATTTATAAATCTAGCATAAAAATCCCCCCCACCCTCCGTCATTCTGGATCCCGTTGCGGACGGATAATGCGTTAAAATTTGAATTTCAAAATCTTCTTTGACGTTTTCGCCAAATTAGCATCTGAAAAAAAAATCGTGCCGATGTAATGTGTGTATGACATCTGTGCCACATAAATTCAGTCTTTTTTTTAATGTCCACTCCAGTGTTATATTTTCCAATGACAGTCATGGCACAGTCCAATGTGTAGGTACCATTTAATTTTGAGTAGGTTGCAGATATGCAATGCAATAGTAAAAAGGGTTAAAAGAATTTATCTGGTAACGGTATTTAAAATTACTACACAGTTTCTTCTTCAATAGGACGATTCCATAAAAAGATCTGCTTTATTCTTTTAGCTCCCGAGTCCTGATGTTGCCTGTAGGAGACACTGAAGATCACCTTTTAAGTGAATTTGAATGCTTCTAGAATTGTTAAATTTTTTTTTCTCAATCGTTTTAATAAACTTATGCATATCATAATCATCGCTATATAAACTGATACATTGGTGGAGAATTTTAGAGCAATTTTAAACTGACTTTTGTGGTTCCTCGTAATATATGTCTCGGGATTCATGAGGTTAAAAATGATAACTATGACTGTTTACTGATGTTTTAATGAAATTTTCAATATACGCAACACATTAGACTCAATAAAAATCATTGTTATGAAATGTATGCAAATCATAATCATCGATATATAAACTGATACATTGGTGGAGAATTTTAGAGCAATTTTAAACTGACTTTTGTGGTTCCTCTTAATATTTGTCTCAGGATTTAAGAGATTAAAAAATGATAACTATGACTGTTTACTAATGTTTTAATGAAATTTTCAATATACGCAACACATCAGACTCAATAAAAATCATTCTTATGAAACGTAATATATTTCCAAAGATTAAATTTACTTAAATTTGTTACATATGTTCCTTTGAATATAAATGAAACATTATCCTATCAATGCGAGGGCATATTATAATTGCGTAAAATTATTCAACACACAACATGTAATACAAACTATAATAGAGATAACATAATCTTGAAGGCTCTAAATGATACATTTTTGATTGAAAGAATTCGGTTAATTAATAGAATTTTGCATTTACTGAGAAAAAAAAAAAAAAAAAAAAAAAAAAACATAAAGTGGGAATTATTCAGAAATCTTTTTATATGTCGTATGAGTTTTTAAAGTTTTTAAAAATCTATATTCTACTTTTTTGTAAGAAAGTAAATAAATTCTTTTTTTTTTCAGACATTCTATTAAAACTTCTATTTAAACGATTATTTACTACAGATTTTTTTTCTTCTTTTAACAGTAGACTTAAACATAAAATTATTTTTTCTGATTTTAAGAGATAATCACTAATATGTTTTCAATAAAATTGTTATGAGATTGAGAAGATTCATCAAATGAGATAATAAAGCAAAACAGTTCTTCAGAAATTAAATCTGCATCCGATCATAAATTTTATACAAATGTATATTAAACTTCTTCTTGTGGTTATTGATAAACTATCCTCTTTTTAATATGTTGATTTCTGCATCTTCTCAAATTACTTAAAAGAGAACATAAAATTACATATGCTACAAACTAGGCTCCACATTTTACAACAAATATGTTTAAAAGTTTCACGAATTGCATCTAATAACATCTTTTGGCCTTTTAAATTATTTAATCTTTACAATTGTTACAATTATTATCAGCATTTAATAAAAATAGTATCTATCTTTACTAATGAAATTTAATATATTTCCGAAGATTAAATTTACTTAAATTTGTTACATTTGTTCCTCTGGCTATAAATGAAACATAATCCTATGAATGCAAGGACATATTATAATAAATATTTGGTTTATACTTTTGCAATAAGAAATTAATTGAAACCTACACCATGTTAATTTATTTAATTGTTTAAATACAAACATAGTGAATAGAAAAAATCGAACTACTTGTAATTTTCTCATCTGAATGATCATCTAACCATGTCAATTCGCAAATCCAAGCAATTTGTCTTACGGTACTCTTTAATGCTTTGTAAAACATTGTAGATTCACATTGTAGATTTTAATTCAAACGTTGAATTCGTTATATTTAAAAATAAGGGCTACTTATTATCACCAGTAATAAGAAAAGAAAGACAGCATTTGTTTGTTGTAATTAGACATTTATTGTGTATGTTCAAGAAATTTTCTTGCATTTATTGGAAAAATATTGATTATGGTGTTGCATTATTAATAAAAAACTATATTCGATAGATTTCAGTAAATGATACATTCATAAAACTTCAGTAAACCTAAATTTTTGCCATTCTTTTTGCTGCTATTAACAGTTAAAATCTAAAAATAATTCCATCCCAGAATTAAATTACCCTCAAATAATAAACGCAAGTCATTAGATTAATTACGCAATGTTTTCCAAATACAAAATAAAAATTAGCAACCAGTCTTATCATATTTCTCATTTTTTAGCATTTGTAATTCACTCTCCCTTTTTAAGAGTCGTTCTTTAAAATTTTATCTTTTTATTCTGAAACTCTATTTAGAACTTTTACTATCTATTATTATTGATTTCCTCCTGCTGATAATGGACGAGGCCGGAGTAAAATTCACTTTTCTGATTTTAAAGGCGATACTCGTGACTGTGTTTCTACATTGAGCTAATGGCAAATTGTATTGTACTCTTACATATGACCCATTATTGAAATCTGTGCTTTAGAAATAAAATCTGGTTCAGATCATTAATTTTAATGCAATCTATGCTACATTACGCGAATAGATAAATACAATCTCGGCTACTGCATGCAAATAGATAAATACAATGTTTTTGTATGCGTTGTCTTTCTACATTTTGTAAAGTTAATTTTCAAAGAATATAAAATTCAATTATTTGAATTAAATTTTCACTGTTTAAAAGAAGTATAAATATATACACACTAGCTGACTCGGCCGGCATTGCCCGATCCTGAGATGAATCATAATTAAATAGACAGAAAATTTATATAATTTTATATCTTAAAGGGCATTTTGTTTGAATTTATATTTTTAAATGAAAAAAGTATTGAATTGGAAGTACATGAAATCTGATATTTTATTTTCTGCGTAATTTGGTTTTTGCAGCCCATGTATCCCGAAAGCGAGTGAAACAGTGACGCAGCATTCGGGTTTTTAATTATTTCGTCGGCAATTTCACGCATTATCTTTTCTATCCGTATAATTGTTTTAAATCCATTGTAATTGATGTAAGTCGGGTCTATTTACATGATCTAAAAATATTGTTTTGAATTAAGTACAGTCGTGGGAAAAAAATTAAAAAAACCCCGAAAATTCTGCAAAAAATTATCGTAAAAAAAATTACTGGTATCAAACAATTTGAAACAAAGACTTCTTTTAAATAATGTATGTATCATTTCTTAGGGGGTTATTTACATATTAAAACGAATTTTAACTTTATTTTGTTCAAAATATCTGGTCACTTCTATCGTTCACGGCCCTTTAATCTATCATTTTGCCGTTTTCGGGCATAATTTGAAAACTAATTGGAAGAAAAAATTGAATTTTTTTATTTCTACAAAGCAGGACTTAATTAATCTAAATACATCCAAAAACTGAAGGTTGCAATTGAAGGTTTATTTTTTTCAATATTAATTTCATAATTCATGTAATAAAATTATAAAAATTGCAATTTCAATGTTTTGAGTATTTTAATATTATTGCTACATAAAAAAAATAGCACAGTATTGCACAGCATGAGTAAAACTTTCAGGAGATATTTATTTAAATGTAAAAATGTAATTTAACATTAGAGGTTTTTAGTCAATTGAGATACAGTTAAATTTACATTTAATAAGCTCACATAGTTACACCTTAACACTTCTCTATGAAGAAAATTCATTTAAAAGAAATTCGGAAAATCTGTATATTAAAATACGCATTTGACAAAAATACGCAGAACAGAAATATTGGAAAAATGTATTTTCATTCGGGCAGTACAATTTTTATTATGGAATGTAGACACGGGGAAAATTTAATCAGAATAATATCTAAAAAACATGCACAATAAACAGAGGTAATCAAAAAATTAAGTGTAGCATATCTTTTCTCGTTTTTTTCAGAACAGCAAAAACTGTAAAATTACATTGCACAGATTTCTTAAAAAAATGCACTGTTCATAAATATTTTCGTAAATATCTACAAAAAGTTCATGTCTAAGATTTTTGAAAAATTAGAATATACTTCTTATTGTATTGGCAGTTAAAAAACGTCGTAAACATTTACGATAATTAATAAATAAAGTAAATCAATTTGTAAAATCACCATAAAATGAAAAATAAAGTAGGACCGGTTTCGAGCTACAACAATAACAGCTCATTATCATCAAAAACAACACGTGCCCTCATGGACATGTGTTATTTTAGTTGATAGCGTTCTGTTACTGCTGTAGCTCGAAACGCGTCCTACTTTTTTTCATTTTTATGGTGATTTTACAAAGTGATTCTTTATTTATTGTATTGGAAATTTTACACCATTTCTTCTTTTTAAATTGTAGATGACGGTTGTCCGTACTGGGGGTTGAATGAATACATAACTCGAGATATAAATTAAAATCACAGTTTATTTAAACTGTTAGGACTCAGGGTAAGTGGAGCTTTCAGTTCGTTAATTTCAACAACTAGCCACAATAATAAAAGATTAAACTCACAAATATACTCACAGCTCCAGCACTAGACTCAGTCGGAGCATTTCAAAGCCAACTCCTTACTTAGACATCAGCTGAACCGCTAGATAAAAGCTGTATTAGACAGCCCGTGGCTGTAACACACTCTTTATTGTCTAAAATACTCAACGTAACTGAATTATCTCTTATCAACCGCAATCTCCTTGAATAGCTCTACTCTGAATAAACAAAGTCGGCAAATGCTGCTGGCGGCTCACTACAAAACTCCACACACTACTAGCTGACTTACGCTGCTTCTCACCCTCTAGCTGGCTTTCGCCGCTACACACCCACACACTCAAAATCCAAGCTTTTATATGCTGAAAACTGAGATACTATAATTTTGCATATTGATTCTTACCGCGACATAATTTGTAGAACCGAGGAAGACACACACGCTCTAGAAAGTTAAAGTAAAAGAGAGGATAGATGTCGCTTCTACGCTACACATGTTAAATCATTGACGTCACGATCTCTCAAAAATGCTAGAGTGCCTTTATGCAAAGGACACTCCCTCACAAAACTATTCCATTTTTTTATGTATTATCTTAATTGTTCTCTGTACTTTCTTCTCTACATTTTATTGCACTTCGCAATATGCAATATGTCGTCATCAGTAGGATATTCAATTGTCTTATGTGGTTCCCCTGAATAAACGTCGTTGTATAGAATATATTTTTCATATTATAGAGCTTGATTTCAGATGTTAATGGTATTCAAAGTCAAGGTTGCCGAAATTTTCTTTAAATAGAAAAGTTCGTTGAATAGGGACTTCGTTAAAATGACGTTTTACTGTATGCACCATTATACCAATATTATATCGCGTTATTACAAAAAAAAACCTTAAATACGCTTTAATTTATTTACTATAGGATTTGCTTATTGTTATAAAAAGATATAGCTGCATAAACACACATGAACAATATAAAGTTGCGAGAGAAAATTATTAAATGAGGCGCATGATATTACAAATCCACAAATCCATATACAATTATACTTATAATACGTAATACATTACTAGTAAGACGTATACACATACAATACACTTTAATACATGGTAAAAAGAAATTTTCGACAAGAATTTTCTTTGATAAAACATATTAATAATACAAAGTTAAAACGTGATCGTCAAACTTCTTTTGAGATAAAAGTTCGGGATTTCTCTTATTCACTGTTAATGCTGTATAAAATATAACAACCGAATAGTTTTATTTTCAAGAGAAGTAAGTTCCCTTTGTACATTTTCCAAAATGTCACAAGTTTTGAAATACCTTAGGTGATAGTTTATTTCGCTTTTGAAAATAAATCTCTTCTTTAATGGAGTCTTTATATTTTTATTATATATATGTATTGGGAAATAGAAAACATCTTACTAAGTTAAATATTTTTCTACATTATAATAAAAGTTTTGAGAATGAAGTGACTTGCATAGTAAAATTATTTACTGCATTAGATATACTATACATAGTGGGATTATTCATATGTTAGTATATTGGTATCAAATCAGAATTATTTTTGCACAATTAATAATTATAATAAACTGCCAATATTTTTAATGATCTTTAAGCAACCACATCGATATATGTAAACATATTTATGTTTGTTATGAATACAATACAGTTTAGTCTAAAAAAATTCCCCGTTGTATGTATCCATAGTGACTTAAGCACTGAATCAATGAAAAAAAACCTTCCGTTCATTGTTTTTCAAAATTAAAAAAGAAATTTATGTGAGAAGATTTTTTCTTCAATCATTTGATCCAGCGTGTCAACTAAATAACACTTACTAAAATAACAAAGTCAGTTGATAAAGCTTCCTAAACAGAAAAAAAATATATCTAAAGCAGTATTCGTTTATTGCCGAAACGATTAGTTATGACAAAGCCCATATTCCATAAAAATTGTGCTTGATTTTGTGAAATAAATTAATGAAATTGTATGCACATGTGAATGACCACGATCCGGACGACCTTCTAAAGTTTTTGATGAAGTGTATAACGGGATTATTCAGATCCATTGCATAATGCAAGAAGTGTTGCACGCAGCAAACCACAGTTCTCAATATTCTGCGCATTGTACTGCGGATGTTCCTTTTCAATTTCACCATGCCCAGATGATGCAACATGGAGACAAGCTACAGCATTTGGACGTTGCAAATTATTTTCTTATCAGATATAATGTTGATAACATTTGGCCATCGTGAATATTTTGGACGGATGAGGTAAATTTTTTTAAACTAGGAATGTAATCTACAAGAACTGAGTTTACTGGGCTGACGATGTGTCACGATCACATTTACAGGAAGCTAAAGCGACTATTATTACGGCCTGGCAAGCACATTCGTTCTCGGAATGTACTTTTTCGAGGAGGTCACTTCAACACCTGAGAAATTGTATTCCCTCGCAAGTTCTCAGTATACAAAATTGTAACAGAATCACATAATATCAGAATTGCAGTAGCAAAATGTCATTAATAATACTGAATGGATGTAACGTGGTGCTCTTCCTAACGTCCCCAGATCTCTCCGATAAGCGCTGCAACAGTATTTTGGTGACAAAATCATCTGTCGAAGGGTGGACTGAAGAAATAAAGTCTAACAAAACAAATCTAAAAAAAAAATCTAAATATCTTTAAAATTATCAGAATTGCTTTACTGAATTTAGCATAATTAAAGCTTAACCATTTGTCTTTTTAATAAAAAATTACTTTGATCAATGTATTATTGAAAAGATTGTTCAATTAAAAAAATTAATGATCAGTAATTACCCAGGAAACGTGGTAAAGATTGATGGCATCAGGGGCAGTTATTACACATACAAGACACGTTTCATTGCTATGACGGCAGCACTCTCAAAAACTAAAATGATACATATATTTTTGCCAAAAACTTTTAAATTGAAAACAGGTAAACAGAAATAATGCGAAACCAAGTACAATAAAATTAACCGCAATATAGAAAATGGATATTCTGAACGTTTATTCTTTCACATTACTGTTTCATTATTCTAAGAGCATCTCTTTCTAAATTTTAGGAAGCTCCATGAAGGCTGTATCACTGCATATATTCCCACGGTATAAAAAGATCTCTATTGATTCTCGATTAATGTACTGGGTGTTTATAAAGTCCCGGACCCATTTTGATATTTAATAACTCATAAAATAATGAAGATATAAACAAACTTATGGCATTTATCGATTGAATAACTCATATATTTTCGAACTTTATCATTAAGAACTTCTTTATTACGAAAAAATTAGACCGCATGCATAAAAATTTCAGACTGCTTAATTAAGGAATGCTTGTCGTTACCTGGCGTTAAATTGACTATCGACTTGATATTCTCCGTGCGACAAAGGGGAAACACAACTCACATACCCCCCCCAAACACCCCCCACACCCACAACACCCAACAAAAGGGGGCCAATGACCACAATCTATCTTTATTATTTTATGAGTTATTTAACAGGAAAATGGCTCCGGTACTTTATAAACACCCTGTATTGTAAATAAATTTTGATTGATAAATTATTCTATTTTTTTATTATTTTGTAAAGATTCTTTGTTTATAATTTGGATAAAGCAGTAGTTTTCTTGTTGCATTAGTCATTTATAGTATCTGTAAAGATTAATTTTAAAAATATGAGAATAATTTATCTTTCAAGATTTTGTGCGTCATTCATTTTCAGAAAATCAATCGATATCTTCCTACCCAGTGAGGACATATGTAATGATTCAACCTCCATGAAGCTGCCTACAATTTCAAAAGTGGAGCTCTACAGAACAATGAAACAATAACATAAACTGATTCACTTTCGCGAATTCCAACTATTAGTATTACAGTTAATTTTACTAGGTTTGGGTTCGCAGAATTTGTGTTTACCAGTTAAGCGATTTTTTTAAAATATTTGTTGCCGTCAAACCAATTAAACATGTCGAATTTGAATTAAAAAAGGTGTTTTTTTTTTACCTTATGAATGTATATTTATCATTTTCAGCAAATATTAAGTTAGTTCAAAACATATTTCATTTGAATTTAAGTATTTGAAATCATGTATAAATCTCATTTTGTTATGATTTAATGGTTATTTATAAATTAGCTGTAAAGAATTACCTCGAATATATGGAAATAATTGTATACAATTATATACGTATTCGGCTTTATTAGATAAATTTACTATTTTATATATAAATAATAAAATAAAAATAATAAAATTTTGTAGTCAAATTCAATCTAGAAATCCCATGCGATAAATCAACATTCATATTTTCGAGTACATGTGTTATATAAAAAAAATTGCTTTGCAATATTAATTTTAAGTTACTCTAAGTTTACGACATATTCACTATTTCCCTATTTCTTATTACCTATTATTTAGTCTTATCTAATTTCTTAATTTTAAAACGTGCATACGAATAATTATCTAGTTGGAAGTTTAAATTTAATACTTTTAATCCCTTCAGTAATTTTTATGAACTTTTGTCAATTTTTATCAAAGTTATCATATTCCGAGAGAAGCTAACTTTCTCTCGAAATGCTTCAAAAGTCACAGATTGTAAAGAAAATTTGTCAATTTATATTATTTCTATATCTACAATATTCTCAGTATCAAATAATTCTTTTTATATCTGTTACTTGAAACACATATAGTATTCGCTATTCCATATATATTTAAATGATTACATATGGAATTATTGCTATTTTTAAATATTGTTATACAGCAAAAGTTATAAATTAAAAAAAAATACAAGAATTTTTTTAATTTCTATTTCATTCTCTTTAAACTAACTGCAATCAGTGAATCTTTTTTATTTCACACTGCAATATTATTTATTTCCTGATTCCCAAATTGGAATATTCAAAAAGGGAATTATCTTATCTAACTTGAAGCCATAAATCTGTGAGTATGTGCCAGACAAACTGGGTGTTAGATGAATAGATTTATCACCCGATTTTTATTGTGGAAATCAGGCTTTTGAAATCACAATCTAGTTTTGTAACATAAATTTTGTTCAGATGTATCTTTCTTTAGATGGTTTTAAATTCAATGTCTAGCTTTTCAATTGCCGATTTTCGGAATTTATTTAATGTCAATCATTGTTGTATATTATAGTTTAAGTTTATATTTTTAAATAATGTTATACTTAGAACGAAAACAATTGCATTTAATCGTTGACTATTTAAAATATTTAACAAGAAAATTTTGTTTACTTTAGGTACTTTTTTTGGGATTTTTATTTATAAAAATAATCATCTATATAATAAAAGCCTAAGTCATATGACTGTCATCAACACTTCCGGGCTTACCCACCTTACTTTTTATATGTTATGCAGCCAATTTCATGTTAGCCAGCGCAGGTGATAAGTCGTCAAATTATTGTACAGATTTTTGCTATTATAAGCGCATTTCGCTGTCATCAACAGTTTATCGTGAGACCACTTCGCTGGCCAAGCGGCCAGTTTTAATCAAAATTATTTTTCCGGATAACGCTATATAAAATTTAGACTTTTATAGAGATTGCTTGAAAAAAATAATGTTTGAATTACATTGAAGTACATGTATATTTTGAGATTACTTTGAGTGAAATTTAAATGAACTTCCCAAAATCTGTTTCCATCAAAGTAAACAAAAAAAGATTCATTCTCCATTGATTCAAAAAGAAAATAATTTATGTCGGTAATAATTCATATAGCAAGTTCTCCAGCCCTCAATCTTGCCAGGCAAAAATAATTCGAGCATGTAATGCAATAAAAAACTTCAGTTTCATTCTGCTAGGTGAAATACTATACAACTGAACTTTCAAAACGTCTTCTTGATAAAGTGAAATGTAAATAAACGAACTCATATAATATTTAACATATAATTAAATGATTTGCATTAACTGAACGATATTTTGGTTTAATGTAAGAGTCGACATCATTAAAGACCTTTTACAGAAAAAGTCAATGACCAAATCCTAAGACTTGGACCCAAACTGGTCGCCAGGGAGGCTAGTAATAAAGGTGTACTAAATGAAAATTTTGTTTTTGAAATTTAGTTTTCGTTTAGTTTAAATCAGTTCAGCGATCCATTAATATGTGACCGAGTTAAGTTTGTTCTCTAGCTGCCATTGTGGCACTTAGTGTTTTTCAGCGGATCTTATCCCCAACGCTCTATGGATCTAACAGCGGGTTTTATCACAATTTTTTTTATTTATTTCATAGAGGAAATATTACACTCTTAATGTTTTACGAGCATCATTTAAATTGCAAGTTATTACCCCTAAGTCAACTAATACATCTTTGTTCTAATTTGTGTTTTGTGTACGTCATATATGAATGCTGTGTCAGTAAATGTATGAAAAAGAAAGCACGATTCGCCTTCATTTGAGTATATATACACATACAGTCTTCAAAAACAATATGAGTATATGAAATTCCCTAAGGTGTACATTTTGTAGAATATGCGGTGCAACGAATCTTTATTAGTAATTTACAGAGCGACACAAAGATATCCGTCAAAAAATGGCATGAAAAGAAACATTGTTTGCGACATATTTTAATTATGTTCAATTGTTTGACGTATCCTTGATATTAATTTATATAATTTGCAGAGTTTTACAAAAATGTACTTCTACTAAAAAAGAAAGGGCAAAATATGTACAGGGACACAGAAAGATATCAGATGCTATACTATAAACTGTATATTAAAGAAAAACAGTATATTAAAGATGATTTCTAGAAGTTTATTTTTAGCTGTGATATGAGTTTTTAAGCCTACGTTTTTGCATGTTACGTTGAGTGTGTAAATTATTGCACACAGGATCATATACAGATCATATAAAGTTCCACACAAAAGAATACATAATAACTCTTGTGTATGAACGAAGACAGCTTAAAATTGATTTATAAATCGGTTATTTTTTTGCGCTGAACTTCATTTGTAATACAAGATATGCGTATAGAATATTAAAACATCATCAGGGTCATGCAAAGAAATACAGGATGTATCTAAACTACTGGGCTTTAAGGGGTGATAGTACACATAATGACAAATAATATTAAATGGGAAACTAAGGGTCCCAAACGTAATCCGAAGGAGATAGGCGCCATCAAAGTTTAGGGTCCAAAATTTTAAATGATTATCAAAAACGCAAAAATTGGTCGATTCGTTTGCGATTTTCGCGAAAACTATTCTTTGTGTCAGTATTGTCTTGAAAATAAATTATAAAGATAAATCTCAAAAAATGCCGATAGAGGGCGCTTTAGACTTTGGATTAACGAACAACTATTTTTTACCGTTATTTTTTGCATCTCATTACATTTTTTCAGAAGTTTAGACATAAACTTAAATTTTGAGCTCAAAATCTGTGGTTAAGTAGCGCAAACTGAACCTTGTTCAATGGGAGTGGGTAGGTTTAAATTTCAAATGATTATAAAAAGCAGAATAATTGGTCAATTGATTTGCGGTTTTCACTAAAACTCTTCTTTATGCCAGTATTGTCTTAAAAATAAATTATAAACACAAATTAAAAAAATTGTCGATAGAGGGCGCATTAGACTTTGGAGTAACGTACAACTATTTTTTACCGTTATTTTTTGCATCTCATTAAATTTTTTTGAAGATTAGACATAAACTTAAATTTTGTGTTGAAAATCTGAATCGTTGAGAGTGGTTAAGTAGCACTAACTGAACTGTGTTCAATGGGGGTGGGAAGGTTCAAATATCAAATGATTATACAATACGGAAAAATCGATCGATTCGTTTGCGGTTTTTTCTAAAACCATTCTTTATGTCAGTATTTCCTTAAAAATAAATTTTAAAGATAAATTTAGAAAAAATTCCGTTAGAGGGCGCCTTAAGCTTTAGAGTAACCAACAACATTTTTTAACTGTTATTTTTTGTATCTAATTAAATGCTTGCAAAAGCTTAGACTTAAAATTTGACCTAAAATTCTAAATCGTTGGGAGGTATTAAGAAGCGCAAATTGAACTGTGTTCAGAAGTTGAAATGTTACCCTGCCCATCCTAGAAACACAGTTCAATTTTCCGCTACTTAATTACTCTCAACGATTCAGATTTTGAGCTCAAAATTTAAGTCTTTTAAAACATTTTAAAACTCTTTTAAAACATTTATTTAGATAAAAAAAAATAACGGTTAAAAATAGTAGTTGGTTACTCTAAAGTTTGAGGCGCCCTCTAACGGAATTTTTTGAAATTTACCTTTAAAATTTATTTTCAAGGAAATACTGACATAAAGAATGGTTTTAGAGAAAATCGCAAACGAATCGACCAATTTTTCCGTTTTTTATAATCATTTGAAATTTGAACCTCCCCACCCCCATTGAACACAGTTCAGTTTGCGCTACTTAACCACTCTCAATGATTCAGATTTTCAGCTCAAAATTTACGTTTATGTCTAAGCTTCTAAAAAAATTAATGAGATGCAAAAAGTAACGGGAAAAATTAGTTGTACGTTACTCCAAAGTCTAAAGCGCCCTCTATCAGCATATTTTTTTAATTTATCTGTATAATTTATTTTCAAGAGAATACTGTCATAAAGAATAATTTAAGTGAAAACCGCAAATCAATTGACCAATTTTTCTGTTTTTTATAATCGTTTGAATTTGGAACCTACACACCACCATTGAATACAGTTCAGTTTGCGCTACTTAACCACAGATTTTGAGCTCAAATTTAAGTTTATGTCTAAACTTCTGAAAAAATGTAATGAGATGCAAAAAATAACAGTAAAAAATAGTTGTTCGTCACTCCAAAGTCTAAAGCGTCCTCTATCGGCATTTTTTGAAATTTATCTCTATAATTTATTTTCAAGACAATACTGACATAAAGAAAAGTTTTCGTGATAACCGCAAACGAATCGACCAATTTTTCCGTTTTTTATAATCATTTCAATTTTTGGACTCTAAACTTTCATGGCGCCTATCTCCTTCGGAAGACGTTTGGGACCCTTAGTTTCCCATTTAATATTATTTGTCTTGACGTGTACTATCACCCCTTAAAGTTTTGCCCAGTAGTTTAGATACACCCTGTAGATACATGATCGACAATACTTAGACTGAAATATTTGAAGAAAAATAATAAATGAAGGGGTTTCATGAATATGGTATATCTAAATGAATATGGTATGAATATAGTATATTTCAGTCTAATACTTAAAATATTTTTAACTATTTGAAACTTATTTTTTTTAATTACATATTTTATGAGTTTAATACCGGGTGCGTCATAAATTCATGCAAACTTAAAAAATCCGCAATAAAAAAGTAATGCTCGAAAAAATTTTCGGTTTGCGTGACTATTATCAAACTAATTTTAGATTTTTTTCTATGTATAATAAAAAAAGATACCAAAAGTATCCGATAGAAGGCGATCACACATCATATTGAGGCGTTTTATGCAACTCAGGCTAGCAATAAATCCCCGGGCTGGTAATGGATTACTCTTTCCATCTCAGCAGAATACTATAGTTACCAGATCGAGCGCTGGTGGTTAAACTTTTCTACAAGAATGGTGAATCTTCAACTATTGTATTGTGACGTTTTGCTGGGAGAAAGGACTTAAGTGGCAAAATATCTCTATTCCATTGAATAAACTGCTCAATTTAGTAGGATGTTTGAAAGAAACAAGGTTGTCTGTTTTCGTCTGCCTGTTTTGCGTACAATGCTTCAATATGACGTGTGAGCGCCCTCTATTGGTTATTTTTCGAATCATTTTTTATTATATATGGAAAAAAATCCTAAATCCATCTAATCATCTTCGCACAAACCGAAAACTTTTCCGAGCATTAATTCTTTAATTGTGAATTTTGAAACTTTGCACGAATTTATGACGAACCCTGTACATTTCAAACGGATTTAACAAGCAGCATTATACCACACTATAAAATATCTGTATTATTTATTGATTTTTTATTTTATTACAATATTATCTACCTAACTTTATAATATGAAACATGCAGTATCACATTACTCTCCCCCTTCCCTCATTTTCGTCACCATTGAAATAATTTGAAAATATCCACTGTAAATTATAATTTCAAGAATGTGGAATGTTACAAAGATTCGACACGCATTACAAAGAAAAAACATACTAAAACAAAAGTTTGAGAGGTACAGCATAAATTGTTTTTGTAATTGATTTCTAAATCGAATTAGGTAATTAATGTTTAAGATACACTACTACAACATATGCAGTAATTTCAGAAAAACTAGTTATTAATTAAAACGAAAGTATATAATTTATGAAAAATGTGTTTAAATCCACTTTTTTAGGACATTTAGTATTTACTTATTTAACATTTGATTTTGTTTCAAATAAAAGAATTTTGTTCCTTAGATCTCTAAAGATATTGTTTATATAATATTATTGCATTTATAATACAGTACTTTCAAAGTTGAAAGCCTATTTATATAATCTTCCATACAATGATTTTTTTTCGTGATTCGTTAATTTAATCAGGATTGTATACACTGCTCAAAACAATTAAAGGATATTGCAGTTTTAGGTAGATTTTGTATCTGGGAAACTTTTTAGCTGATTGATACATGGTCGACAGACACAGTAGGTTATATGAGAATAAATTACACATGTTTGGCAGAAAAAAATGCATTTTATTGCGCATTTGTGCACAAAAGGAAAAAAAACACAATTTGTGCATATGAGAAAAAAGAATAAGAAAAGGTGTTTTCTTCAAAGAAAATCATTTTCAGTAGGGGGAATGGTTTCCACGGGCGGCCAGCAACGTTGAACACCTTTGAGGCATGGACTCAATGAGGCTATTAATGACGAGTTGGGGTATTCTGCCCCACTCTTCCAGAAGAGCTCTTTCCAGTTCTTGGAGAGTTTGTGGGGGTTGTTGGCGGCCAGAAACTCGTCTTCCTAGAGCGTCCCAAACGTGCTCGATTGGATTCATGTCTGGAAAACACGCTGGCCATTCCATTCGAACGATTCAGTCCTCGGAAAGGAAATCCTCCACCAGGTTTGCACGATGTAACCTGCAGTTATCGTCCATTAAAATGAAGTTATCTCCGATTGCTGCAGCGTAAGGGACTACAATAGGTCTGAGGATCTCATCCCTATATCGGCGACCAGTAAGAGCTCCATCTCGAATGCATGCTCGAAATCAGTGCGCCCGTCAATGGAGATGCCACCATACACCAACACTCCTCCACCGCCAAATCTGACACTTTCGTGCACGAACGCAGGATTATTCCTACTGCCACGGTCCCTCCAGATGAAAATACGCCTATTATCATAGATGCCAACATCTCTTAATTATTCCGGAGTCTGATCAAAAATTTGCATGCAAAAACCGGAAAAAAACATTTAAGAAAATGTGTTTACTTTCTACGATGTAAATCTTTGATTTCATCCTGAAATTTTTGGTCAAATAAAATTTCCGGTTGAAAACATGCTCATCTTGTATCAGACTCCGGAATAAATTAAGAGGTGTTGGCATCTATGCTATTATCCGGATGCACAGAAAAACGGGACTCGTCAGAAAACAGAATATTGCTCCATTCATTTCTCCTCCAGTTGACATGCTCGGTTGCCCACTCCCTGCGGTTGCGACGATGCATTGGTGTTAATCTAACAAATACCATCGGTCGGCGAGCATACAGACCTACAGCATGGAGCCGGTTTCGGACAGTCTGAGTTGAAATCGTGGTGCCTGTAGCCGAGCGAAGGTGTTGTTGGAGAAGAGTAGCGTTCATATTTCGGTGTCTCCGAGCTGTTAACGCTAAATACCGATCTTCATTGGGCGTTGTTGCCCGTCTACGACCTTGCCCTGGTCTTCGGACTGCACATCCACTCTCCTAAAAACGGTTCCAAATCCTGGAAATGATACTTTGTGACACTCCAATGGCTTGCGCTATTTCGGCTTGAGTTTGGCCCCCTGCTAACCTACCAACAATTCTCCAAGCTTCTGAATCTGTCAAATGACTTCTCTGAGACATCGTACGCATCGAAACAAAGCAATCACTGAATGCCGATTATCCTTCTCTTCATTCTCTTTTATCCATTTGAAAGTCAAATTTCATTCGGTGCCGCTGAAGCGACGTTTTTGACGTCGAAGTCAAAATTTGCATACTCCACAGTTTGAAAACCAGAAAAAATTGCATTTGTGATTCTCTTCTTCTATTTTCGGCAAAAAAAATTTCGTTTATATCTTTATTTTATATAAAACTTCAAATATCCTTTAATTGTTTTGAAAAGTGTATTACTTTTAACGAATGCTAAAAAGCATTCTACGCAGAAATATCTATTAAAATAAAATATTTTAAAAATATCGTGAAATTTCTTTTCCAAACGTATCGTATATTTCTGCTATTCATCGATAATCTGTAAAAAAAAATATTTTATTTTCTAGCGAAATAAAATTCTCTTTCCGTTTTTTTTAAATTTACAGATTTCAAAATACCTTTGGCGATACTTCGCTTTTTATAAAAAAAAAAATAAACATTTCTTTAATGGAATCTTTATATCTTTGTGACGAATATGTATATATATATATATATATATGTGAATAAAAAAACGAGCATATTTCTATGTTATACATCTTTCTTCGACATTATTAAAATATTTGAAAATGAATGACTTGAAAAATGTTTTTTTATATCACATTAGCTTTATTATACATGTATTACAATAACTATCCATTTTATAATATTGGACGAATGCTTATTATTGGTTAAGGGTGAAGCTAATAGTTTATTATTTGGTATCTATTGAAGATTTAAGATTGTCTTTCTTGGATTTGAATTCTGCAGAGGAGATAAATTGCACTTTCTTATTTTCTATTTATTTATTTATTTTTTCAAAATAAAGTATTGAGAATGAGGTGAAAATTGTTTAAGTTCAACAAGATATGTATAATTTAAAGAGGAAAAATTCCTTTTGTTAGCTGATTGAGTTCAGTTAGCTACAGTAAGAACAGTATCTTACACAGTTATTTGACTGACACATGTAAAATATTATGCTACACTATTCATTTTTTGATTTACCTATTCTGCTACTTAATTATGTACTGATATCAATTGCATTAATATTTACTTTGATTCTTGTGCTACATTTCTAATTTTTTCTTTTAATTAAGCTTAGCGATTGTATTTTATCTATGTTTTACCATTTATAAAAAGATGCTTGTATATAAAAGTTAATGGCGTTTTCGAAACTAGAGAGAACGTATTTAGTTATGCTAGTTACTTAAAATGGCATAAGTGCAATGCATAGAGAATTGTGCATCATTTTCCAAAATAACTTTTAATGGTTGTAAATTAAAATATTAAATTAAAACAACAATAAAATTTCAATTGTAATGCACTATTTTTTCTAGGATTGATCTACATTCAGTTATTTCCGTTAGACAGAAAAAAATCGATTTTAAAAATCTGAAGTTTTAAAAATCGTAGTATTGAAATTCCATATTGCTTTAATCGGAATTTTAAATATATGTTAATCTTTGAAAATAAAAAAATAATTTATTTAAGAAAATAACATAAACTTTCCATGAAACACTAACTGACAAAGTCTAGTGTATTCATTAATACCATAGCTGCCGACTTTCAACTAATCTTCCGTAATACCTGGATTAATTTGATCCAGGTTAACGTCACTTCAAACCAGAAAATATATTTCATGAATCTTTATTTATTTAATTTCAAGATTGTTAGTGGAACATACTTAATTTCATTTCTTTGAAAAATTTCTGGTTCGAAACTCATTAAACCAGGGTCAAATTACCGCACGTATTACGGATAATCTATGTCAAGTTGGCACCTATGTAATACTAAAATATTTAAACAAAATGTTTAATTAGTACATGAACTAAGATTTTCGTTTTTCTGTTTTGCTACATAATAAACCATTTTTATCTAAACCAAATATTTTTATTCTTAAACGTGTCATTAAAAAATGTTATAAAAGATTTTGAAGAAGGGAAAATAATTTTTTTCACAAAACAAACAAAATGCATTTCTCCATATTTGGTATTCTACGTACGATTTGCTCAAAAAAAATACAAACATATAATTTCTAATAAAAATCATAAAAAGGAGCATGTGATGGAACTCAAACAACTCAAAGTATATACTGAAAAACTTTCTTTTCTCTAAGATTTCCTTCAAATTTGTTTTTTCATCATTAATATCAAGAAGTTTTTAAAGCATTCATAGTAATAAAGTTTTCTGGTATAAAAAATAACAATATTTATAGAAAAATTTAATAAAAGTAAAACTGCCTTAAGCGATTATAAAGAGGATTTTTTTTTAATATTATCTCTACAATGTGTAACTAGAAATATAAATATTTGCCCGCTAAAGTTTTCTATTTTTGATAACGTCGATATGTCTAGTTTAAAAACTAAAAAAAAATATGTTTTTCTATTAAAATATATTGAAACGTTTGCAGAGAAGTATTTTTTGACTGGTTGTTAATTATTAATACGATTTTAATATATTCTGTTCACTTTGTTTCATATGACATTGTAGTTTATTATTAAAAATGTAATTAAAATATAAACTGAAGTAGCTTCCTGATAATTTAGTGTGAAATTCTCAGTCGTTGGAAATTCTTCATTTTCAAATATTTAATAATAGAATGAGGTGAGATTAACATAAGTGAAACAGGTACTACTCTCTTATCCCGTCGACCAATTTCGCCAAATTATACAAATCACGAAACTCATTGCCAAACTATGCATATTGACATAATTTTTATTTTAAATAACGAAATAAACAAATAATTTGAAGAATATTAATAAAAATACAAATAAAAAGTCGAAATAAAAATCACTTAATGGCATTTTAAAAACGAGTATCATATTTACTGTCATTGAATGTGACATTCACGATATCCATTATTGGCATTTAATCTTATAGTTTGGCGATAGATTTTCGGTCGACGGGATAACCTAGTAATACCGTGAAACATTTGTAATGCAAAAAGAGGTAGTTAAATGTAAAAAGAAATTACGAGTTTTTGTAAACATCGCTCCGTTTTTTTGCAAAAATAAATAAATAAATAAACAAATTGGAAAAAATTAAAATACTTAACCCGTTTAGTGCCTTGATAAATGACGCTTTACTTTTCATTTAGGTCTCGTCTGTCACCGGCGAAAGACTAGTATAAAATATACTATAAAACTAAAAAAAGTATACATATTTTTAAGTAATTATTACGACATTGTAATGCTGTAATAAGTAAATTTTAAGTAAATTTTAAATAAAGTTTCATTACTTACTTGAAACAATATATGTTTTAGTTTTATGTTATGTTTTAGACTGTCAGTCATCGGTAATTGACGCGACTTAAACAGAAAAGTACTTCTCTGTTATCCCGTCGACCAATTTCGCCAAATTGTACAAATCGCCAAACTAAAAATAAAATAATACATATGACATAATTTTTATTTTAAATAACGAAAAAACAAATAATTAGTTGAATATTAATAAAATTTCAAATAAAATGTCGAAATAAAAATCACTTAATGACATTTTAAACACGTGAATCGTATTTAATGTCATTGAATGTGACATTCACGACAATCCATTATTGTCATTTAATCTTATAGTTTGCCGATAATTTTTTGATCGACGGGATAACCTAGTAGTACCACAGAAAGTTTAGTGTCAGTCGCCGGAGATTGACGAGGAACTCAACGTGTTAAGAAGCTAAGCCTTTCTCCCCTCTGTACTGTTCTATTAAATTTCCCATCTCTTAAACACTTGAACGACTTGTTCAGTTACACACTGTTAAATTCTGCAGTCGGTTCTGAAGCATCCTACTTCGCTCAGACTGCAGGTTTTTATCTTTCGAATAACATTCAAATCGTCGAACACAGTTCGTATTGAAATATCAATTCGTAAATATTAAACTCCAATAAACTTAGTAAATCTACAACAGCTTCAATTAAGAGAACTTAGACTTTAAAAAAAAAGATATTTACATTTTATTTACATAAAGAAATATTAATTATTATTTTTCTCATTCTGCGAGTTCAGTTATTAACGACATATTTCGGTTCAGTCTTCGTTCTTCATCTAAAATAAAGAATACTGCCCAGTTAAACTGATGGCATTGAGCTCACAGGCTACAAATACTAATTGTACATTAAAGCCTTATATTTTCAAGGGTTAATTCCGTTCGAAAAAAAATTAAGAAGGGGAAACAGCTCTCCCCTTTCCTCTTTTTTTATACTTAATCATTGAAACTCCTATACTATCAAAGACATGCTTTATCATATAAAAAATCTATATCCAAAATTCAGAGCAAATGAGATAATTCTTAATAAAAACCCATTTAGCATTTATATAATTTAAAAGGAGTTATCCCCCTCTTTTATACTTAACCATTAAACTTCCAAAACTATTCAGAGATTTGAACGAAATCTGACAATTCTGCTTGAAAAACCCATTTAGATAAATTAAGGGGGGGGGGGCATTAGAACCCCTGTTCCCCTTATTTATACTTATTCAATGAACACCTAATAACAGTCACGGAATCGCCTCATCAGAATGATCCTAATCTAAATTTTGAAAACTTAATTCTGCATGAAAATCCCATTTATATCAACTAACGGGGGGGGGGCATTAGAACCCCTGTTCCCCCTATTTATACTTAATCAATGAACACCTAATAACAGTCACGGAATCGGCTCATCAGAATGATCCTAATCTAAATTTTGAAAACTTAATTCTGCATGAAAATCCCACCTATATCAACTAACGGGGGGCATGAGCCCCCCGTTCCCCCTCTTATACATATCGAATGAACTCCAAAAACTAATCAGGGAAGCGCCTTGTCAGGATATACCTACATACAAAATTTCAAGTGGATCGGATATTTTTATCATGAGTTATCGCGTTACGTACATACGAACATACATACAGAACGGACGGGCACATAAGCTCTGCTATGATAGCCTCAGGCTATGATAGCCTGTGAGCTAAAAATCGTCTGTCAATAAGAACAAAAGAAAAAGCTTTGTTGCCAACAGCAACCAAATTACAAAATCGGCTGGTGAAACCAAGGAGACATTCCTAACATGCTCACTGACTCAACATCACTTCTAGAGTTTATTCAATAGAGTATACAGTAATCCCTTAACATTCGCGAGGATTAGGTTCCCCAAATGTCAAAACTGCTATTTTCATATTCAGATTGCACCATTATTGTAAAAATGTACAACTTGTATTATACTTTTCTTGCAAAAGCTGTCGACGAGTATGTAAACGATTTTTCTTTTTAAAAAGTGGTGCGAATGTTGAAATGCCCTTAATTTTCCATTTCAATACTCACGAACTTTAATTGATTATTGCTCTGGTGCCAACCTGGCATAGATTATCCGTAATACGTGCGTTAATTAGACCCTGGTTTAATGAATTTCGAATCAGAAATTTTTCAAAGAAATGAAATTAAGTATGTTCCACTAAGAACCTTGAAATTAAATAAACAAGGTAGAACTCGTCAAATTTTGACGAAAGAAAATGTTTAAGAAGGAACTGTTTCATTAAATTATAATAAACCTACAAAATTAATTATAGTAAAAAATGCATTTTATATTGGTACGTCTAACTCTTAAACAAACGATATTTATCGTCAAACTAACAAAATACTATTTCTATAAAACGCAGTTGTAGAAATTGTTAAAATTAAACTTTAATCGTATATGTAAGCATTAAAAAATAATAAAGATATGTTAATAATTAAGGTTCTAATGCTAGTATTCCAAAATGATAAAAGCAAAATTTATTCAACTTTGACTCAATCACAGATTTTTTTTTTTTTTTCAGTGAAATCTAAGCCTGGCATCATTTTTACCATATCAAAATTTACAAATGTACATTTCACATCTGTATTCACGTTTAAAAAAAATTGGCATTTTAATTTGATAATTTTGATTCAAAACTTGAAGTCTCGGTGCTATTAGCTGAAATAGAAATTAAACTGTTGATATTCTTTTACGTGTAAATCAAATTGTGTAAAGAAGTCAAAATTCACCGGGATTTATAACAGAAGATATTTAAATTTCTATTTTTTCCCTTTTAATGAGAAAATGGCAACATAAAGATACAGCACTCATTTTTTTCATTTTTTTCCTTTGCTTTAAATAGAAATGGAGTACTCCTGTTGCCACAATTAGAAAGGAGTTATTAAAAGATACAAAAAAATTGATATTTCAAAAACAAATTAAGATACAGCTTTCAAACAAATTTCACTTAAAAGTACATTTTTTTTCTACACGATGGTGTAAAAATTGAAAATGTGCGACATTAAGAAGTTTAAAAACTTTTAGTAGAAAAATTGCAATACCGAAATTCATTCAAAATTTGAAAGTGTTGCCATGCGCAAAATGACGTATGCGTTACGCACAGATAAGTTTGGCCTTTATAATATAGATAAAGATTCATGAAATATATTTTCTGGTTTGAAATTACGTTAATCTGGATCAAACTAATCCAGGTATTACGGAAGATTAGTTGAAAGTTTGCAGCTATGGTATTGTATTTTATCGTTCTGAACGTATTTCTTAAGATTATTGTTGAGATTGCGAGAATTCAGAAAACCATATAGGGAAAAAAATACATTGCGTATCCATATTGACAAATACTTGGACAAGACACAACGAACGTGGTTTTAACGCTTCTAATTTTATTTTAAACGAGGACGACGAAATGTCCATGCTTTTTGGAAAAAAATGAATAGATGTATATCAATTTACAAAACTTAAAATTATTAATCTCAAAACATTTAGCATTGATGCTAAGACATTATACACATTTTTCGTGCAAAAAAACATTAAGCACGCTGTTTTATTAATTGTTTTGCGTTATATATGAAATTAGAGATTATTAATAAATTATTAGAGAAATTATTATTTAAATATACAATTTATCTACGATTACAGATTAACATTAGAAAAAATATGCACGTATTTTTTTTGGCCAGTATCCGATTTCTTTGAGGACTATGCGTTTCGTTAAAACTTTTGTTAGGTATGTAGTTTCAAAATGCTATCGCGTCATAGTATGGATAACTTAACCCATAAATACCGTGTGTTGCCTTTCGGCAGTATACTCGATTTCGTTTTCTAAAATAATATTAGAATTATATTAAAGCATCAATGTTTTATCTTGTCAATAAAATACTTATTAAAATATTTTAAAATTCTTTTGCAACATGTTTGTGGTAGAACTAGTGCTGTTTAAGAATAAAGATAAATTTATTTTTCCAACTGCTGCTACAGGTGTTCATTTTATTTTGTTTCGAAGCTTGTGAAATACACTATTTTGTTTTTTAGTGATAAAATAATTTTTTTTTTTACCTAGAACAGTAAGATATTTGGATAATTAACAGTAAAATAATTGCTGCAAGCATACTTTTATTTGTTTTTTCAACTGTCAACAGCAGCCATAATGTTCCACTAAACCTAGAGAAGAATGAACAGTTTTAGTTTTACTTGTTTCTATATTCTATAGAAGTAGAGTATTTTTGTAGCACTTTTAAACTGTATTTTTTATGTATACGATATTTTTCTACATCATGTTCTACCAATTTTACTCTATTATTTTTAGAATGCCTACAAACAAATATATGATTCAAAATTAAATAGAAGAATTAATTAATCATTCAGAACAACGACTCGCATAATGATTTTGAGATTGTTCTTTAAAAAATGCACTAAATGCGTTTCAACGAAATCAAAACTGCTAAAAAGGAAGACTGTTTGCAATACGGCCTGTAAAAGTAAATAAAAACCAAATAAAGTTTAATAGAAATGACACTATTCACCAAACGTCAGTGAACTGGTTACACTAATAGCTTTTAACAAATATGTTTCTCGCATTTAAGATTATAGAAAAATACTGTCGATAAATGCAATTTAATATGTCTCTGAAAAAGATCCTTCTAAACCTAAAAATTTAATATCACAAGATATAAGGCAATTTTGGGGGATAATATTATAGGGGAAGATGGGGATACTTGAGCCATTTTTTGAATTTTATTTTTTTTAAATTTTTTATATTTTTTTAGAATAAAATAAAATATTGAAAATGAAAATTTGATATTTTTCCTTCAACTAAAAACCACTTTCAATAAATTTTGAACTATTTTTCTATGCATAATAAATGTTTATTTTTTGTTTTACATCATGGCTCAAGTATCCCCATGGCGGGGATACTTGAGCCATAGTGAAGGGATACTTGAGCCACTACGGAAAAATACCTACAAAAGTAATTTTTTTCGCTTTATTTTTGCACAAATATTTTACAGAATGATAAATTATGAAACGTAAAGTGTTTCAAAACCAATTAAGAAAACAAAGCTAGTAATACGGTCATTTTTTGTCGTTAAAACTGGTTGTCGAAGGATAATTTGAACCTCAGTTATAACGACGGTAGAAACATCCTCAGTTCAGAGCCATTTAAATTTGGAATCTGCAATTCTTCTTGCAAATTTCATTTTCAAAATATTAAGCACTTATCCAACAAATATTTTTACAGTTTTCTTTCTGGCATATTTTATTAGTAACCAACCATCAATAGAAGGTTTTCTTTCACATCATCACCATCATTGACAGAATTTTCCTCTAATGATATTGTCGAACTCATGCTTTTAGTTTAGTAGCTGTCGGAATTTAAGCCAGATGTATCATTCTACTATTTCAAACACTTTTTTGATTTCACAGGAAAAGATTTTGTCTTCCTCTTTGGCTCCATGTAGGTAAGTTTGAACTGGGATTTTTGTTGCTTTTCTTGTTTTTGTGCGCTCTTTTTACCAATTTTTCTTCAATTTTCTCAGTTAAAAAAAAAAGTTACAGCAACAGAGGTTACGATTTCAATATAAAATACTAATCTTAATATGTTATATTAAAAAATAAATATTTTATTATGTTGGACCTAACTAATTAAAGTATTAGAGATTATAGCCTGTAAAACCGTTTTAAAAAGTTATTTTCATTTAATGAAAATTAAATTGAAAACTATGTTTACATTTATCTAGACAGACTATTTTGTTCGAATTTTGGTCGTTTGTCAAATCGAACAAATCGAAAAATAAAATAGACATTTTCATTTAAAAAATATGCATTTTTAAACATTTTTAGGTCTTTATTTTTTTAAGAAAAAAAAAATAAAATGAAAAATTATTCTCCCTTTTCTCCAGAAAAATATCTATTAGTGAATATAAGGATGGAATTTTATTTTTTGTTTATTTCACCCATGTTTAATTTCTAGTGAGGATGGTTAAGACATGGCTCAAGTATCCCCACTCTCATTGGCTCAAGTATCCCCACTATCACTATTTTTGTTTCCCAGAGTTTTACTAAATAAAGCATGCAGCAATTAGAACTATTTTAGACTCAAAATACAATTGAAATTATGCTTATTGAATGTATGTATATAGTTGCAACTTTAAACAAAACTTTGATTACAAAAAAACAAAAAAACCATGCACCCAAATATTTTTTTCAGATAGGGAAAAGACAACTATTAATCACTATACTTTCAAAATGGTACCAAGATGTGTGATTTCTTTTTTACATGTTCAGAACTATAAATATGTTATCATATTGGCAGTTTTAGAAAGAAAAATTAATCAACTGTAGAGATAATAGGGGTGGCTCAAGTATCCCCTATGCTCAAGTATCCCCACTCTCCCCTACATATCTTTACATCATTTCCGCGCTGTTACAGAAGCTTCTTTTTTATTTTTACATGGTGACGGGAATGTATTTAAAAAAAAATTAAGTTAAAAGTAAAAAATCAAGTAAATTTGAGATTCATTTAAGAATATTAGGCCTGGGAAACATGGGTCAGGCGTTTTAGTAATTCATAGTCCACTGATACAAATCATTTATCTATGTTTTCATACATAATACATTTTTTTCAAATCTTGTGCTATTGATATTGCATTATTTCTTTAAGAGAACTTTTAAAGCTACAACAATCAATAATCCTTATTGATTTAGAAAGAACATCTTATAGCTTTGTAAATGATACCTGACGTTTCTGACTATGTAAATATTTATTGAGTTGTATAGTTATGAATGTGCGATGTTAAAATATTGACGATCTTTGCTTATTAAGTTTCAATTTTCAATCTTCCGTTTTAATTATATTGAAGATTCATATACATCGTACACATCAAATGAATAAAACGAAAGTAGCTTACATTTAAGACCAATTTCCCGCACATTGTGCAAGTATACCAAGTTTACACAAAAGAATTTCATAAAATACTTTTTTTTTTAATTTTGGCATTCTAAAAAGATAAATATATTTTTTTTTGTTTTCATATAATAAAATCAGTTGTTATTGTACGTCTAACACCAGAACTTTTATAAAAAAATACACAAATATCAAATTACTCATTTTTTAAGAGTAATTGAACTCTAAAATCTTAAATTATAGATTTGCACACTGATATTATTAAAATATAATTTAAATGATTAAGAACAATAATTTTTTAATGTTTACATCACAAAATATCATAATGTATTTAATATGGCCATATGTGTGGTTTTTGTTTTCATTGTCTATAACATTTGTGAAATTACTAAATTAAAATGAGACATATATTTTGAGTATCCTCCAAAAATGCAGCGTGCTTCATTAATTATTTTATTTATTTAATTATTTATTTCCTGTTGTACAACTGTCGGTAATATAAATTACAAATTTACATCCAGTGATCTACGTTCGTCCGGATTTTCAAATGAGGACTTTTTTTGTACGCACTAAAAAGAGTACACAATAAATAATGTTATTTATTTAATGGTGTAAATTTATAAATGAATAAATCGCATTGAGACTTTATTGTTTGTTTTTGAGAATTAAATAGATTCGATTCGATAGACAATCAATAGTTCAAATTAATTCTAACAGAAGCAATTTAATTAAATTTCTTTTAGTTATAAATACAAACATCTATAGAATAATGATAAAAATAAACAAAAATATGAACACAAAAAATTTAAATGCTATTGATAGTTAACATAATATCAGCTAAGTAATTTCTTTTGTTATTTTGTTTTTTATGAAAACATGATACAAATATGGATTTTAAAGAAAGAAATTATAATAAACCAAATGATACAGTTTTTTTTTCTACGCATTTGATAGTCATTATGCCACATGTGTTTTGCAAAAAATGATTTTATCTAAATTAGTCTCAATTGTTATAGACCAAAATTTTAAATAAAAATATGTTAGTAGATTAAAGAGTCAGTTTTTACTAGTTTATCAATTAAATACTACTTGTCTACGGTCTATATTTTATCAAAAATGTTCACCCCAAAAATATAGAAAAAATATTCCCAATGAAAAAAATGTCTTCTTAAAATATATCAAATACTGTGAATTGGTTAGACGTCTATTTTGAAAAACTTTTCTAAGTACTACAATTCCGTTTGTTCTTTTGCATTGAATAGCAAGAAATATGATTTATGGCTCTGAAAAGAAATAGGGATGTTTATAAGTTGAATGGGAAAAAAGCATAATAACACGAAAGATAAACACAGGATTTGATTTGAAAAGAATTTAATAATAGCATGTGTATCAAGTTATATAAACATCTAGACGAAAGATTCAAGTAGTTTAGATTTATTTATATAAACCGCATAAAAGGAATAAAAAATCATTCACGTCCAAATATGGTACAGTAAAGTTGTTGAAGATTGACTTTGCAGTCTTAAATTCAATATTTTGAAGCATATTTCGTTTTTCATAAAAAAAGGAGATAATACTATATTTCAGCTATTTTGCAAAATATTTTTATTTAGTTAAAAAGATGTTGATTTTATTAAAATAAACTTTTTTAAAAAAAATTGAAACTATTAATATATTTTTTAAATCAGCTATAACTAATAATGTATTTCTTTAATTTTTAGAGTGCACAGATAATACGTATGCTTTTCTATTTGTTATAATGTAAAGGCTAATTCACTTTTAAATCACACATTTATTAACTTTTTTATCAGTTTTCTCTTACTAGTAATTATTTTATTATCTGTTTGCTGTTTCATTTTCTCATATAGTATTTATATACGAACATATTTTCCCACTATAAATCTCCTACATCATCTAATCAGTCAAATATATATAAATGAATCTAGTAATTTTACTCAAAATTCCAGAACAAGAAATAAAAATTAAATAATTAAATAATAAAACCAAAACACTAAAAGAAGTACAAAATATTATAAAAAACCTTTAATAATATTAATATAGAATGCAAGCAGTATTGTCAAGTGACTGTCCATAGACAACTCGTTGCACAGAATAGGACCGAAGAATGAAATCGAGTGAAAGTCGAAATCAGTTTACTGTAAAATAAAAGCATAAATCGTTATGTCTGTTGAAAAAATACCTTTTTTAAAACCTCAATACGATATAAATATTCTTTTAAAAAAATCCTCAATTCATTTAATAAATAGAGATTCAATAAACTTATTAAAAAAAGGGTGGACATGATCGAATGAATGGTTTACGCGAAAATGTACATTTTGTTCATGTAAAATACTGCAAGATCTTAATTCATGGATGACTAAAAATGTCTATACCAAATTCACATAAAATAATTGTGACCACAATTTCAAATGATTAGGTAGCAGAATGAATAGATTCATCGCTTATGATATATTGTGTGAATCACTATTTTAGAATTAAAGTTTACTTTCTGATTATGAATTTAAATCGATTGTAATCTACGTACTTTTATGCAAAATAAGTTTTTAAAAATATGAAGCTTTTATACTCTGCTATCTCTTTGTTTAGAAAAAATTAGCTTATTGAATTTACTCAATATAATATGAACTGAACTTTTTAATCTGAAGAAAAATAAGTCATAACTTACGAATCGAACTCCCAATCTTTAACTTAAATTGCCATCAATAAAACTAGATCATTTTCATTATTTCCCCTATTATATCTGCTTTTTATGGTATGACATGTTTGTTCCGTTTTAAAAAAGTTATTTTATTTTTCTGTTTAGAATTTTTGTCAAAGGTTTCTAGTTAAAATTCGGAATTAAATATTTTTTCACTTAATTTAAACTTTCAGTTCAATAATACCTTTAACATTTGTATCATCGAGCTAAAAAATAATAATTATGCCTACTCAAAATAGTAGATTTTTTAAGTAAAGTGTCATAAAACTAAATAACTATTTTTTAACAATCTGAAAATAAACATAATTTACTTAGTTTGTGTATTTTTCATTTATTTTGGACGATTATGGACGATAATGAGCGAAATTATTTATTATGTTATTTATGTAAGCTTATTTTCTAATGCAATTTTAATTAAAGAAAATTTATGTGTTGTCTATAAAACCGTAATATATTATATGAAATAATTATCGTAATAGAGTTAAATTTAGCTAAAATATGTGCATAATTTACGAAATAAGTAACATTTTATGCCATTTGATGATACAATAACTCTTTAAAGAAAGCGTAAACTGAAAAATTTGCTTTATGGTGAATAAAGTAACTTAATTTTACACAGAATAATTTAAAACATTTTTTTAATGTTTAATGTTTGTAAAATTCGTACTACTATTTTAAAAATTGAAATCCTTTATCATTTCCCTTTATTTGAATGGGCGGCATCAGAATAAAATTGAATTTGCTAGATTCATATAAAATATCTATGACAGTAATTCTGAATGATTAAACATCAGATAAATTGATTCCTCACGAGAGAGCCATTATGCAAATCATTTTTTTAGAAATCAAATCTGGTCCTGATCATTAATTTAATTTGGATGAATTATCCCATACATTTATGCACAATTCTTTTTTCCCCGAATATCTGCTTTTTATGGCATGACATTTTTTTCCCTTATAAAAATTTATTTTATTTATCTCCTTAGAAGTATTATTGATTTTACTTCATTTGTTTAACAATAGATTAATTAAATAGAACTAATTAGTAAATAGAATTAGAAATTTGTTCACCTTTTTAGCAAGGTTCCTTAATATCAAGTAACATTAAAACAGTTTCTATCAATAAAGTGATAATAAAATATTTTCTAAATTTAATCCCATACAATGTATAAAGTGTTATTTTAAAAAATCAAAATGCTACTTAACATATTAAGAAATTATGCTAAGTGATAACTTTTTCTAAAAGGTTAATATATAAACTATTAATTCCAGTACTCTTTAATTAATATAATATTACTAGCTACCTCCTGATTGACCATGTATATATGCATTGTCTGTCTATTATATAAACATTAGGGTGGAGTGAAAAATTGATTTTGGTTAGCAGCCAAATTTGCCTTTTATTATCTCTAATACACGTGTAAAATTTTATGAATTTTATAAAATCTTCTTTAGGACCCTACCAGGACATTTATATTTTCATTGATTCACACGACAGATTCGAACCATAAATTGTACATTAACAGGAGTTTTTGGTAGTCTCGTATGACATTTTTATATTTAAAATGTTTAGTGTAATTCCTTTCATCATTTTCAAATTTTAAGTCTTTATTTTTAAATATTTGAAACGGTTTATTGAGTTGTAAAAATTGTATGTTGTCATTTTTACAGTCAAAATCAGTGCGTGTGTAAGTAAATCGAAATTTACCATTCCGAGAAGTCCAATGGAACATCCTATATTTGGTTATTCTTCAAAACTAAATAAAGCTGTTTTACCAACAATAGCAGAATGCTATAAAATATTATTAATATACAAGACAATTAATAAATAACAGCAGTAATTGCAAAGTTCCACCAAAATCAGAGGTAAAAAAATCCTAAGAGAAAACATCAAAGGAATGAACATATCAGACAACGAAGCTTTTAAAACATTTTTTCATTTTTTGGCGTTTAATAAATTCATGGAAACTATGAAATATTTTACAAAATAACAATTAAAAAATATATACTTTGATAATCCTTAGTAATCATGTGAGACACTGTACTTAATTCATGTTTTGCAGAGTAAATGGCATTCATTTAATAAACATTTCCTTTTTATTCTCAACATCACTTATGTAGGCTCATTGGAGATTTTAACGATTTAAAGAATTATGTATATGCAATTCTAAATCTTTTAACACTTATGTTATTCTCAACATCACAAGTAGACAATTTTACAGGAATTTGTCAATTAAACGAATCGTTTCAGCGCAAGTGGTTTTGTAAGCTTTGAGAATTACAAATGCACTGAATCCAACAACCTTGTGGAATGAATACACCAAAATTCAGGTTTTGAAAAATTATACGAGATTCTGACGGTGTTTTTATTTCATGTGTTAAAACTAAGCAACTGTGTAGAAAATCTGAGAAGTCTCGTGTTTTAACTTCAAAGAAAAAAAATAGAAGGGAAAGTTGATAAAAAAGAACCGAAGCAAATAACAGTAACTAAAGTTAAACCAACAGCTCAAAGTATAAGATATCTAAAGTAAAAATTCCATTCCTGACTAATTCGGGTTCTATATTTTATTTATTTTTCTACAATAACAGTTCTAATCCTTAAGTACTTTTTTATGAAGAATTGAAATTGGCTAAACTAATTTTTTCCTTGACAATTTTTCTTCTTTCTGTATTGTGTAAGCCATGTGGAATTAGTTGAAATGGAAGATATATACGTTAAGCGCATAATTTCTTATTACCGCACCTAGTAAAACATTGCAGCTGAATTCATCAAAAAATGAAAAATATAGATATGTTTGTAGTTGTGTTATTTTTGTCTTAAAGATCAAGTCAACTACATTAATCTGTTGGTACCAGACCATTTAATATTGCCTAAGTCCAATCAAAACTACAGGATTCATCATGATTCGAATTATATTCCGATTGCAATTCATACGAATAGTGATGTGACGGCTTAAGAACTTGAGTAGTTTCATCATGAAAACAGAATCCAAAGTCATTTTAAAATGTTTTTTCATAACACATAAAACAGTAAAGCACCTACCACATTACCAGAGTTCTTGCAGAAGTTTGAGGCTAGGGCACAAATCTCTATTTCCTGTTAAAAAGATCTTAAGTCAACAAATTTAAACGTTCTATTAGACAATAAAACCAGAAATATGAAAGAAATAAGGCAGTGATAATAGAGTTTTGAAATTAATAAAAAAATAAAAACACAGAAATATCTCATCGGAGCTAGTGCACGCTGATTTTAGTCGCAAAGCGTAGGATTACAAATTAAAAAATATATAAATTACATTTGACATTTGAGAAGGTCCCACATAGTGGCAGAAGGGAAAAAAGAAGTGATAAATGTTTTGAGGGGGACATTTTTTGAAACTTTTAGGGACAGGCATTGATAATACATTTCAGAAAATATTTCATGAGAGCATTCATGTAAGTATTTCATGTGACACTATAAAATCAAAAACACATTTCTGTTTATTAATCTTGAAAAAGTAATCATAAATATAGTAATGTGAGCTTTCTTAAAGTAGGGGAAGATGGGGATACTTGAGCCATTTTTTAAATATTAATTTTTTTAATTTTTTTGTAATTTCTTAGAATAAAATAAAATATTGAAAATGAAAATTTGATATTTTTCCTTCATCTGAAAACCAGTTTCAATACATTTTGACCTATTTTTCTATGTTTAATTAATTTTTACTTTTTTTTGTACATAGTGGCTCAAGTATCCCCATGAGAGGGATACTTGAGCCATTGTGAGGGGATACTTGAGCCAATACCTAAAAATACCTACAAAAGTAATTTTTTTCGCTTTACTTTTGCACAAACATTTTACAACACGCACAAACATGATAAATTATGATACATAAAGTCCTTCAAAACCAATTGAGAAAACAAAGCTAGTAATACGATCATCTTTTGTCGTTAGAATTGGTGGTCGAAGGATCATTTCAACTTGAGTTATGTCGATGGTAGAAACATCCTCAGTTCAGAGCCATTTAAATTTGGAATCTGCAATTCTTCGGGCAAATTTCATTTTCAAATTATTAAGCACTTGTCCAGCAAATCTTTTTACAGTTTTCTTTCCGGCATATTTTATTACTAACCAATCATCAATAGAAGGTTTTCTTTTCATATCATCACCATCATTGACAGAATTTTCCTCTAATTATATTGTCGAACGCATGCTTTTAATTAAGTAGCTGTCGGAATCTAAGACAGATGTATCATTCTACTATTTCAAACACTTTTTTGATATCACAAGAAAAGATTTTGTCTTCCCCTTTGGCTCCCTTTTTGGTAAATTTTAACTGTGATTTTTGTTGCTTTTCTTGTATTTTGTGCGCTCTTTTTACCAATTCTTCTGCAATTTTCTTAGTTAAAAAAAAGTTACAGCACATGAGGTTACAATTTCAATATAAAATATTAATCTCAATATATTATATTAAAAAATAAACATTTTAATATGTTGGACCTAACTAATTAAAGTATCAGAGATTATAACCTGTAAAACAGTTTTAAAAAGTTATTTTAATTTAATAAAAGTTAAATTGAAAATTATGTTTACATTTATCTAGACAGGGCGTTTTGTTAGTCGAAATGAAAAATAAAATGGCTCTTTTCATTAAAAAAATATACATTTTTAATATTTTTTTTTGGTCGTTATTTAAAAAAAATAATAATAAAATGAAAAATTATTCTCCCTTTTATCCAGAAAAAAAATCTATTAGTGAATATAAGGATGTAATTTTATTTTTTGTTTGTTTCACCCATGTCTAATTTCATAGTGGGGATGTTTGAGGCATGGCTCAAGTATCCCCACTCTCATTGGCTCAAGTATCCCCACTACCACTATTTTTGTTTATCAGCGTTTTACTAAATAAAGCATGCAGCTATAAGAACTATTTTAAATCCAAAATACAATTGAAATTATACTTATTAAATTTATGTATGTGGTTGCAACCTTAAACAAAACTTTGATTACAAAAAAATAAATAAACCATGCACCTAAATATTTACTTCAGATAGGAAAAAAACAACATTTAATCACTATACTTTCAAAATGGTACCAAGGTGTGTGATTTCTTTTTTACATGTTCAGAACTATAAATATGTTACTATATTACCAATTTTAGAAAGAAAAATTAACAAACTGTAGAGATAATAGGGGTGGCTCAAGTATCCCCTATGCTCAAGTATCCCCACTCTCCCCTATCTGTTAACTCACTTTATTTTAAAAAAAAATCATTAAGATTTCTGTGTAGGTTTTGCCTTGTTATGATTTTGCTCTTTTAAACTCATAAAACTTTTAAACTTTTTTTTATTTTAAACTGCCAATTTAAGCGCGATTTTAAAGATGATGTTAAAATAAATTGGCATTAATAATACTTTAATATTTACATAGTTCTCAATATCAGATAACTGTTGTTATATTTATTATTTTAAGCATAAATAATTTTTACTCTTGCATATATATTTGAGTTATTACCTATGAGATTTTAACTTTTATTTTATTTTATTATATAGCAAAAGTTATAATATATAAAGTTTAAAAACTTTAAAAAGTTAGTTTTCTATTTTATCCTCTTAAATTAGTTTTAATCGGTGAATACGTTTTTACTTCCTATATGGTGAATATGTACTGCAACATTATTTATTTCTTGGTTCCCATAACAGAACATTAAAAAAAATCTTATCTTGTTCGAAGTCATAACCCCATCATGACTATGGTCTCATATAAACATATTAGTAGAGTAAATAGATTTATCACCCGACGTCTGTTTCGCAAATCAGTCTTTTAAAATCACAATCTGGATTTGACCGAAAGTTATGTTTAGATATACTTTTGTTCACACGGTTTTAAATTGTATATACAGCTTTTCAAATGCAGATTTTTGGAGTTTCAGTAATGTCATTTAAAGGATTTACCAATATTATTTCATTAAACTTTTAATATTTGAATAATGTTATGTTTACAGAAAAACGCTTTAAAATATAAAGCATTCCCGACTGCTGTCCTGTGTTAATAATAAATTAATGCATGCGCTTAACATTGAATAAAAAAGAAACGATTCTTTCGCAAAGTGCAACTTTTTTTTAAAATGTGTGATATTTGAATGTGAAATGAAGATAATCTCCATCCCTCTACGTGATTTGTGCGATCGGGTTTACCCAATTAGATTTAAGATGTAAAAGCTGCTATATTTCTTAACGCCTAGAACTGATACAGTCCACTCTTGTTAATTCGAAATCATATAAATCGAATCTTCCCTTAATTCGAAACACACATGAAGGACGAAATTTTCAAAGGCAGAATAATGTTAAAAAGTTTCATTTATTGGATCTCATTTTCTGTTGACTTCGTTTAATTCGAACTAGAGAGAATTTGATGTCTCAGTATTTGATATACACTTTCTTAATTCGTTCGCTGCCGCTTACGTGAAGATGTCATAATAGTTAATGCCACACTGTAGAAGTGGATTTTTCCCAGAAGCCGATTTACTTATTATAACAAAGAATCAGTGTAAGATTTTTCCACGCCAGCGCGTGACTGGCTATTGGACATCACCCCATATCACGGGCTGGCGCCTGAGTGGTCCCTTAACGTTAGCGCCATACCACGCGCTGGCGCGTGAGTGGCCGCGAATGTGTTAAGGTGTCCTGTCTGCCCATCAGTGATACCATGATCTCTTCTTCCATTGCGCTTATTTCTAATTCCTTAATTAGTTTATGTATTTATGTCTTTTAATTTATTATTAAGTCATACTTTAATGGTAACAGCCGAAATAAATTGAAATATAATAATATTAATTCCTTTGAAGAAGTATTCATTCAATTTTTTCCCTCTCCTACTTTCTACAATTCGAACTCTGGATAATTCGAAGATTTCCTGTGGTCTCGACGAGTTCGAATTAATAAGAACCGACTGTATATCCGTTCACTAAGCTGCAGGATTCTCTGTAGTAGCAGTTTCATTTAAATTAATAAAATGAATGTAATGGAGTTTAAAAACTTTGGTAATGATTAGAAATCTCAAAGGTTATATTGAACTGGAATAACGTTTTTCTTGTAGAATGTTGGAAAAATATTCTTTTTTAGTATTTTTAAAGGATACAGAGATACCATTATAAATTGGAACCTGTCTTATTTTTTGCGCTTTATAAAAAAAATTCTTAATATACAAACGGGATACTCTCCACTATTTGATATCCTATTTTAATAATAAATTAATGCTTGTGTATAGTATTGAATAAAACCGAACAATATTACCAAACAAAATGCACTATTTTTATGTGAGATATTCAAAAGTAAAATAAAAATAATTGTTTTAGACATTGAAGCATTATTCTCCATACAGATGGTTTTTGTAACATTTGGTGATATTCAGAAAATAATATGATATAATATGAGACATAATATAAAAATAGCGTAATGAGATATAGTATAAACATAATGTAATGTGACAAAACATCATCATAATATTTGAGGCATCAATAAGTACAGGATAATATGGCAGTTAATATCGCAATGTTACTAACTGAAATTAAATTTTCCAAATATATTAACAAACCATGATTTTTTATCATATGCCTAAAATAAAATTTTTAATTCATGAAAGTTTTTATTAAATTCAAATTTACGTTTTTTCATACTCTCTTCTCTTAAATATAAAGGGCAAATAATACCTATTTCTAATGTGAAACGATTTGCATGAACTTTTATAAGTATTAAAAGTTTTTTTGACGTATCTTTTCATTTTCCTTCCATTATATAGAAAAAAGAATGAAATGAAGTTTCTTTTGAGAATAATTAAATTAAAAAAAATATTTCAATCAATTTTCTTTAATATATCCAGTTCATTTTTACTTATTATATATTTTTATGGTGATTAGGTTAATGTCGTTCCTTTCAGGTAATCTTCCGACAACTTAAAAAAAAATCTATAATTGTTTTTAAGGATTTTATGACTTTTTACTGCTAACATTTATTTATTTTTGTCTAATGGGGAGAATCCAAAATTTTTCGGTCATAATTTCAATTTTGTGATTGTGTTTCCGAACGGTGTAGTACGGATAAAAAAAAATCAACACTGAAAGGCCTTAAAGAAAACTACTGATTTAGAAATGAAATCTATTTACAATCATTATATTTGATAATATGTATGTTGGTGTATATATGGCCGGGTATGATATATGTATGACCGGGAGGTGGCAGAATAGATAATTTCATCATCGAGTTCAAGATTAGAATTCCAGAATTAGTTAACACGTTCGCTGCCGCTTACGTGAAGATGTCATGATAGTGAGGGCCGCACTGTAGAAGTGGGGTTTTCACAGAAGCCGATTTACTTTTTATAGCAAAGAATCAGTGAAAATTTTTCCGCGCCAGCGCGTGACTGGCTATTAGATATCACTCCGCATTACGCGCTGGCGCGTGAGTGGCCCTTTAAAATTGGCGCCATATCACGCCCTAGCGTGTAATCGGCAGCGATTGTGTTAAAAATCCATTATAATTTTGTAACGAAATAAGTTTGCCAAGTCATTTCCTATTGAAAAGCACCTGAAGATCGAATTTAGTGATTGACTCGTAGGTTTTCCATAGTCTTTTCCTACACTAAAAAGAATGAAAACGGGGAAGATTGGGAGCAGGAAAACATGGTAGCAAATCTACGAATTAACCGATATAATCAGGTTTTCGTCTGTTTTCCCAGCAATATATGACTTGGTAGATCAATTGCACTTTAATTTGTAAATTTGAGGGTTTTTTCTCTAATTCCGGAATTTCAGCCGATAAGGCGATCGTCTATGTCATTGCCTCTTCGTCCATTTTACCCTCATAGTTTTAAATCAAACATTAAGTTTTGATCATTTGAATTTTCAGTGTTCAAACAACATTTTCCAAAGTAAGCTAGTATTGGGCAGAATACAATTATTGCTGGAGATTTTTAATGCAAATTATTCCTTTAGCAAATAAATCTATTTTCAAACATTGCTTTTGTTGTTAGAATACTATCATTTTATAATACATGTTTTCAACTATTCATTTATACTTTTCTTTCAAAATTCGGGAAATGTTATTACAAATGGATTAATAAAATTGTATTTTTACTGCTCTTAGATAGGAATTAAGTAAAACAATCCTAAAAAATACTAAGTTATATAAATATTTTTAAATGCATTTTTTAACATGCAATATTCTTGTCATAGAATGTATTTTACTCTAAAGTTTGGAAACATCGAAATCTCTCCAGGTGTTGAATTTCTGATTTTTGAATAATTTCTGAATTTTGACTTTCGAAATTTATCTTCATTTTCTACAATCATACAATATAACAATAAATGGATTTTTAACATAAAATCTTGAAAAGAAGGAAAGGTAAATACTAAAGTAGGTAAATTATGAAAAATATTTTGGACATTTTAACATTATTAAGATAGTTTTGGGCAGAATAAATTTGTTACTGAACATTCATTATGCAAATTACTCGTTTAGCAAATAATCTATTTTCAATCATAAAGTTTGTTGACATAACGCAATCTATATGTAATGCAACATGTCTTATATAATGTAATTATATAATGCATTATTATGTAAATCAACTATATCTATAAACAAATTCCACCTTGACCTAATATGTATGATCTAGATATTCTCACAGATTTAGACAATATATTAATCTCTAAATCCATTGTAGTTTCTGCATTTTATCATGTTGGTATAAAGACCAAATAAAATATGTAAAATAGACCACTGATTCAAATGTTTTCATTGTTCATAATGAATTATTAAATTACACCAATAAAGGAATATTTAATATACAATCTTTAAAATTACGAGATAAATATAAATGCAGTTTTTTTGTATCATATATTTCAAAAGCATGATCAAAGAAACGTTTATTTTAGACATCCATTTTTACCTAGTTAATACGATGCTTGGCGTTTTTCCATCACATATAATTACATCAATATATGCATCATAATATGGTAATTTCAACTTTGCAGTTTAAAATATATGTTTTTACATATTTAATAAGTAAAACTAAATTTTTAGTTAATTTTAGTTAATTTTTAGTTAATTAACTAAATATCTAAAACCCATTTTGTAACTTTTAATGTTTTTCTATAAATCTTATGTAAGTTTAAATTTATTCCAAGATTTGCTTTCAAATGCTTTTAATTCAATAGTTATAATAATAAAGAAAGATAAATGTATACAAAAAATTTAATTGCATAAAATACTAGAATATGCTTCTCATTAAACCCGCCAGTGCACATTTATAACTTAACGATGATTAAGTCAATCTTTCTCTTTTTACAGTCATTCTGTAAAAATATTTTATTCGCCAGTTTTTTTTTCAAAACGTTTTAAGCCCATTTATTATTCATGTTCTTCTTTCTTTACTTAATGGGGAAACTAAAAAATCAAAATTCTTCTTTTCGATTTATACTCAGATAAATCTATAACTGTAGTTCTCAGCAAGCTGGTGACAGATAAAATGCATTTAACAGCAGGGGGTCTATTAAGGAAATTACTCTTTTTGATATTCTTTATGTTTTAGATCATTAGTTTTGTTAATATAATTAATTTGCGTCTTTTCCTCTAAAATCCTTAAACAAAATATCAAGTCTTTCGATCTGTTGAAATATGAGTTTTGAAGATATTAGTTATGAACAGGAAGGAATCAAATATTTCTTTCTTTAAATTTTGTACCTATAAAATTATGTATTATCCCCTTTCATTTCGTAAAGAGATATTCAAAATCAGATTAAATTTTCCCAGTTAATTACTGATAATTGTCACTGTATTTTCCAATATGTTATTAGTAATTTTACTAGATGAATTGGCCAATGTGTATTATACAAATAACATTTTTAGAAATGAAATTTGCTTTCAAAATTTCAATTTTTAAGAGAGCATTAACAGTTGCGTGTGGCTACTGGAAGCATCTTATAAGCCTTTGTCTTGCGTATTAGTATCTTTCTAGCATTAGCTCTGATAGTTTTTTAAAATAAACTTCTCTTGGGGGGGATTAAAGTTAATTAAAAAATGCATTTTGGTTCATAAATATTGTTTGTTTTATTTATTGAAAGGATCAATATATAGATCAACTACTGCCAAAACTTTTTAATAATTAAATTGCTTCCATAGTTTTCAACGAAACAGTACTTTCTAATATAAGCTATTTTCCAAAGAATTTAGATTTTTTTTACATAAAATGTTTTGTTTTTAACTCATTTAGACGCAATGCTGGGTTTTAGATTTATTCTTTGTATTTTATAATGTTATGTCCGATCGATTGTTTGCATTCGATTTCTTTGAATTTCTTTATAATTTGATTTATGCATTGAATCATTATCTGTACACACAGAAACTGTTGTCAGATTTTAAAAGATAATGTCTGTAAAAAAAACATACGTAGTCTATAATGAATTTGGGTATTTTAAATGCATACTATCATAGATGTATAGACAATGCTATAATTTAATATTATAAATTTCTCTAGATTTGAAAGTAAACACCAGACCATCAAGAATGTATTAAACTAATTTTACTTAACTCGTAATTTTTTAATAATATCGACATCTAATAGAACATTCTTTTGAAAAAATGCTTTTATATCTTTATGGAAAAAAAAGTATCGAAGATAAGTATTCACATCATTTTTCATAAAAAAATAATTTTTTCCACCTTCATAATTTCTGATAACAGATTTTACGTTTCCTTAGTATAATAAGAGTTTGTACTGTCTTAAGTGCAATCTACAAAAATAATAACAAACTGACTTTACATTTTTCTAATAGTAAGCGTTGTGAATGATATGTTTTTTACATTTAATACTGACTTTATAAAAGCAAAAATAATCTCTCCCCCAAATTTTATAGTAATGTAAATGTTATTACTGGAGTAATCTTTATCATACCTCTCCGTCATACAAGGGGAACTGGGATAAAGTAGTCTACCCCTACTGCTTTTACAGTAAGTGCTGCCAGTGGGGCTATGAATGTTAAGGAGACGAAGTAAATGATGTCACTTGAAGATGTCCTTACTTATCTACAGTTTATTCTTGCTACTTAAGTCAACTACGGTAAAAGTTGAATATGGCGGAAACCAAAGAGGAAGGAGGAACACATATTTTAGCTTCAACACTATTGAAGGTGCTAGATTTAAGTGTCGTCTCATTTTAATTTTTAGAACTTCATAATACTGCCACATTCAACTTGCCACATGCAATTGGATTATTGATCTATTTTAAGCACTGTGATATTTGCTATCGTTTAGAAACCGCAGTTCCCAACAGTGTAAACGTATGTTTAAAACAAGTTTAACATTTTGCGTTTTAGAACGTCATTTGTATGCACCTCATGCTAGTTTGCGGTTGTCCGTTATTTAAAATTAATTCATGCAAAATTTGATAAGATTAATGAGTTTCGTTTTTCCGCATATGCAACGGCTGTACACTTCTCTTATTTCAGTTAAGGCCATTTTCAGTGTATAGGAAATATGTCTCATTCTTATCACCTATTGAATAAATATGTTTGTTGTTTTAAATAAACGTCATAATCTACTTTACTTTCACCTATAGAAAGTGATAAAACCCCCATAAAAAACACAACAACAACTCCTTGCACTTATACTATATTTTTATCATAATCCTCAATTTTCTATGATTAAACATCACAATTTTCAGAACGACTTCTTCTGCTTCATCGCTTATAATCTCAATTCAAAATTTTATACGTACTTATTATTTACAATCTTACTTTCGTTACGAAAGTATAACAGTAAAACTCAATTTTCCAGATTCAACTAATACTACTATGACAGTATTTCCGAATGGCGTAGTAGCAGATTGACTATATTCCTCACTGGAGAGTCATTATGCAAATAGCTTGTGTAGAAATGAAATACACTTCCGTGCATTGCATTTGTTGAATAATACGTTACTGTTAGTCACATAACTCTAGATTCTGCTTTCGATATTTTGACTTTACTGCTTCTTGGTAATGTTAGTTTAGAATGATCCATAAAATTGCGCTCGTTTCAAAATGTTGCTTTTTATGTATAACAACTTTATTACTTTATAAATAAATGCATCCACTTAAAGTGGAGCATTACGTTTGGAAATTATATATATATTGAAAACGTAATAAAAAGGCTTGAAAAGTAATCAAAGTTTTGAAATCAGGTATACTATTAATAGTATATGTTTTTTAATTATTATTATTTTGTTTTCACAATTTTTTTTGTAACTACTTACATGCATTTATTATATGACTTGTTTAACGCTGAGGCATTTGCTATTTCTAATAATATTAATAAATAATTGTTTAATTATGTTTGCACCCTTTCAATTCTTTTATTTTAAATATACACTACATGCACAAAGGTGACCGGCCACTTGCGATTTTAGATATTTTGTAAAATACCAGGAAAAATATACGAGGAATCATTCCAAAACTCTAAGTGAATAAACATAATAGTACAAGTCATATTTTCCATGAAGATTTTATCTTGAAAATCGAAAGGGAGCACCGACAAACTAAAAAAGAAGTTAAATATTTTAGATAACCATGTCAAAACTAATGTAGCAAAAGCATTAAAACTGTAGATTAAGTTGCTTAATGTAATAAATCGTGCTCATTTTTATGCAGATAGCATGTACACTCGTAGAGAAATTAATGTTTTTAAAAAAGCATTCCCAAATTTGTCCAAGTTTTTTGGTTATAGTTTGAAGATTTCTTAATATAAAATTACCTCCTTTTTCCAAAATATGGCAAAAAACATTGTACACAATATCCTGTAATCAGAATTCAAAAATAATAAAAAATGTATGGAAAATGAGAAGGTTCACCAAATAATTTTCCTTTGCGCATGCGTAAGCGGTATCAAAATTTCATTTCATATTGTGTTAGCTGAACGTGTAGACCAACTTTTGTAAGCGTTTCAAAAACATAGCTCGATAATTCTGAAAGTGACTGTTCTTTTTCAATTTGTTGACGGTCCCCTATGGAGTTTCGGGAAAAAATCTTTACGGAAATGTATGACCTTTATTATTATGTTTACACACTTAGCGTTTCAGGGTAATCCCCCATGTATTTTCCTAGATATTTAACAAAACGTCTAAAATCGCAAGAGCCAAGTCACCTTTGGCCATATAGTGTATATTTCAGTCTTTAAATTTAAAGTAGAGGTTACTTTTTTGGAAGAATCGTATTTTATAAATCAAAAAAAAAATATCAGAAAGTTCTAATATCATTTAAATCGTATTTTAATATAACATTTTCTTTAAAATCTCTAAAAACTTTGCTTTAATCTAATGTCATATAAATATGAATTGAATTGTAAGCATAGCAACAACAAATATGTTTAATATAATGAAATATTCGTTAATGTCAATGTTATTAATACAAAACTAATTTTTTCTAACAACTGAAGAAAAAAATCGGATTCGTAACAGTTAATCTTTTTGAAAATATTTTTTAACATTTATTAATTTTTACATGTCTGTAATATTTGGTGGTAAATAAACCTGTTTAAGAAACAAAAATTACCTAAATGTGTGTGTTATTTTTTTTTATTTTAGCACTTTAAGCTTACACGACGCAAATAATTGCCATTAACGGAAATATTAATATAATGATTATTTAATATAATGATTTGACTAGACGCACTTAATTAGTGAAAATCACTGTAAACAGTTTGCACAAATATTTTAAGGTATTTAAAAATAAAATATCGCAAAAAGTTTCGTTCGACATTTGAGACATAAAAGGTTAACTATTACATTTATTATTTTTGTTGAATAGTTATTTCCTTTAAAATATGCTATTACCGATGTATTTTGAATCCCCTACAAATTTAATACTTATCATACATATTATTTTTATGCGGTGAAAGACAAAAAATAAATGAGATGTACATTTTTCGGATTTTCGAATCTTAAGAAATTGAAATTCAATTAAAGCTTACTAGCTGCAGTTGGCGACCAGTTTGGTCTTCCTTAAATGCATACTACGCATTAAATTATACTGCTTTTATTCATAATTTATTCTAATTACTCATTTTTTTCGAAATTAAAAGATTCTGCTAAAGAATTAGGCGCAGATGTCATATACGCACCACATGCAAACCACCAATTGCAACAAAAAGGCATATATATGCCTCACATGATAATCCGGCAATTGCTATTTATTCTTGAATAAACTGTTTATTAACCTTTATTTTCTTTTTTTAAATGATATAAATACTTTGTTCTATAATTACAAAATAAACATTTTTTATTTATTCATTCTCCCTCTGTCCCAAATTAGTTGCGACATTTGAATACTTTTGTTCTGATTATTGATATTTATGATTTCATGTTTCTGTTTTAACATTTTTGAGAGAGCTTTACTATCAATCTACAAATTTTACTTACCTAGCATTCCGCACGTCATTCCATATATCAGTATTGAATCAGTTTAAAAAAATCTCGTTTCACTTGCTACTAAGCCACGCCCCAATTTGCAAAGATTTTTGAAACAGTTTTCACATAAAACTATCTTCAAGCTAATCAATCATAAATTCATTTTCAAACAATTCATTCTAACATTTCTGAAAAATATCCTTTAGCTTGAAGACGCTGCAAACAAAATCGTAAACTGTTTATTTTTTTTTCTATTAGACTTGGTGAATGAAATACGTTCAAAAACTTTTTTCGCCTTGAGAATTCTGTTTACTACAGATTTACGAATTATAACAGCCTATGATAATCTTCGCAGAGGTTTTTTTCGCTTTATTTGGAATCTTTAATTTTGCTAATTAGCTAAAAAAAAATCTTTTTTTTTTGCCGTCATTTACAATTTTTTTTGTAAACTTACATTTTAAATATCCTTATCTTTTATTTTTGACGCCTTTGTCTGCTTCTGCAAACGGAATGTGATGATGAACATTACATTTAATAGCTGCAGTATTTATGGAATTATGGATTAGCTTACCATTTTTCAATCATCACTGCAAACATTCCAGTACAGAAAGCGATTAGTATTATTCATTTCCTTCTTTTCTAGTACTTTACATTCGAGTTTCAATGCTTTTGACACCCAGTATACATCATTATATTCATTCTAGTATAATTTTACTGGTGTAGATTTACTAAATTGCATCAGAAGTTATCTACGACTCCGCCTACTTAAAATGTCGCAACTAATTTGGGACAAAATTTTCAACCTAAATGTCGCAACTAATTTGGGACAGAGGGAGTATGTATTAATTATATAAATATTTTGGGGGACACTCACTTTTTCGTTTTCGTTTTCAGCAGGAAAGAAGATGATTATCAAAATTCTCATTTTAAGACTCAAAAACTTGTTTTGTTAGATCCTCAATTATCATGAACTTGGTTTATGTTAAAGAGATTTACCGTAGAAAATTTTTGATTGCATATAGAATAATCAAAAATGGATTCATGCATTGATTCGATTGCATGAGACAACTGATGCAATTTTATAATGTGATGCTAGAAATAATGTGATGTTGGCAATTCAGTTTTCAAAAGCCAATTTAATTTAATTAATGTCCGAATCATTGTAAATGTGTTTTGATAGTTTCACTCCTGTAGACAAATATTTTCAAAGTTACAAGTTTGTTACAAATTAGTCATATATATATATATATGTGTGTATATTTCATGTCACTTTTTTCATGTCCCTTTTTTTATTTTTTTTACGATGGCTTCTATGAGTAACCTTGCAGTGGGGGTTGCATTTACATTATTGTGGATATTTTAAATTCTTATCAAGCTGTTTAAAGAATAAAAAACGTGCGTTTCTGTTATTTTTAGGGGCTTTCATAATTATATAAATGCATAGCATCTATAGTCGTCGTTCAGTCGGTCCGTTCGTCTGTCCGTCAGTCTGTCCATCTGTATATAATAGAGCAAAAACTGCCCAACCGAATAATTTGAAACTCTAAATATATAATTATTGTAAAATGTTATCGAGTGATTTGAAATTTTATGAAAATCGGATGCATTGTTTAAATAAAGGGACGGTCAAAATATTTCGTTACACTACGGCCAATGGAAAAAAAATGTTTCATGTGGACTCCCTGTCAATTACTCACCTAATTTTGCTCATTTCTTAACTTCATTTCAATCTTTAAAAGGCTATGTCTTTGCTTCTATGGAAGCTACAGCGGGGGAAAAATTCTAGCATAGGTAAATTTTCCTGGCCCTTCTTTTTGCTATTTTAGTTTTCCGGTTTTTCCCACAATAGTGGTTTTTTGGGGGGTTGGTGGGGGGGGTCTCTTTCTTTTTTATGTAATATTTCTATTGAAAGCTTATGGTTCAGAATTTATAAATCTAGCATAAAAATCCCCCCCACCCCCCGTCATTCCGGACGGATAATGCGTTAAAATTTGAATTTCAAAATCTTCTTTGACGTTTTCGCCAAATTAGCATCTGAAAAAAAAATCGTGCCGATGTAATGTGTGTATGACATCTGGCCACATAAATTCAGTCTTTTTTTAATGTCCACTCCAGTGTTATATTTTCCAATGACAGTCATGGCACAGTCAAATGTGTAGGTACCATTTAATTTTGAGTAGGTTGCAGATATGCAATGCAATAGTAAAAAGGGTTAAAAGAATTTATCTGGTAACGGTATTTAAAATTACTACACAGTTTCTTCTTCAATAGGACGATTCCATAAAAAGATCTGCTTTATTCTTTTACCTCCTGAGTCCTGATGTTGCCTGTAGGAGACACTGAAGATCACATTTTAAGTGAATTTGAATGCTTCTAGAATTGTTAAAATTTTTTCTCAATCATTTTAATAAACTTATGCATATCATAATCATCGATATATAAACTGATACATTGGTGGAGAATTTTAGAGCAATTTTAAACTGACTTTTGTGGTTCCTCGTAATATAAGTCTCGGGATTGATGAGGTTAAAAATGATAACTATGACTGTTTACTAATGTTTTAATGAAATTTTCAATATACGCAACACATTAGACTCAATAAAAATCATTGTTATGAAATGTATGCAAATCATAATCATCGATATATAAACTGATACATTGGTGGAGAATTTTGGAGCAATTTTAAACTGACTTTTGTGGTTCCTCGTATTATATGTCTCGGGATTGATGAGGTTAAAAATGATAACTATGACTGTTTACTAATGTTTTAATGAAATTTTCAATATACGCAACACATTAGACTCAATAAAAATCATTGTTATGAAATGTATGCAAGTCATAATCATCGATATATAAACTGATACATTGGTGGAGAATTTTAGAGCAATTTTAAACTGACTTTTGTGGTTCCTCGTAATATATGTCTCGGGATTGATGAGGTTAAAAATGATAACTATGACTGTTTACTAATGTTTTAATGAAATTTTCAATATACGCAAAACATTAGACTCAATAAAAATCATTGTTATGAAATGTATGCAAATCATAATCATCGATATATAAGCTGATACATTGGTGGAGAATTTTAGAGCAATTTTAAACTGACTTTTGTGGTTCCTCGTAATATTTGTCTCGGGATTGATGAGGTTAAAAATGATAACTATGACTTCTTACTAATGTTTTAATGAAATTTTCAATATACGCAACACATTAGACTCAAAAAAATCATTGTTATGAAATGTATGCAAATCATAATCATCGATATATAAACTAATACATTGGTGGAGAATTTTAGAGCAATTTTAAACTGACTTTTGTGGTTCCTCTTAATATTTGTCTCAGGATTAAAGAGATTAAAAAATGATAACTATGACTGTTTACTAATGTTTTAATGAAATTTTCAATATACGCAACACATCAGACTCAATAAAAATCATTCTTATGAAACGTAATATATTTCCAAAGATTAAATTTACTTAAATTTGTTACGTATGTTCCTTTGAATATAAATGAAACATTATCCTATCAATGCGAGGGCATATTATAATTGCGTAAAATTATTCAACACACAACATGTAATACAAACTATAATAGAGATAACATAATCTTGAAGGCTCTAAATGATACATTTTTGATTGAAAGAATTCGGTTAATTAATAGAATTTTGCATTTACTGAGAAAAAAAACATAAAGTGGGAATTATTCAGAAATCTTTTTATATGTCGTATGAGTTTTTAAAGTTTTTAAAAATCTATATTCTACTTTTTTGTAAGAAAGTAAATAAATTCTTTTTTTTTCAGACATTCTATTAAAACTTCTATTTAAACGATTATTTACTACAGATTTTTTTTCTTCTTTTAACAGTAGACTTAAACATAAAATTATTTTTTCTGATTTTAAGAGATAATCACTAATATGTTTTCAATAAAATTGTTATGAGATTGAGAAGATTCATCAAATGAGATAATAAAGCAAAACAGTTCTTCAGAAATTAAATCTGCATCCGATCATAAATTTTATACAAATGTATATTAAAATTTTTCTTGTAGTTATTGATAAATTATCCCTTTTTTAATATGTTGATTTTTGTATCTTCTCAAATTACTTGAAAGAGAACATAAAATTACATATGCTACAAACTAGGCTCCACATTTTACAACAACTATATTTAAAAGTTTCAAGAATTGCATCTAATAACATCTTTTGACATTTAAAATTGTTTGATCTTTACAATTGTTACGATTATTATCAGCATTTAATAAAATTAGTATCTATCAATAATTATGAAATTTAATTAAATTATGATATTTAATTAAATTAATAATATTTCCGAAGATTAAATTTACTTAAAATTGTTACATTTGCTTCTCTGGTTATAAATGAAACATAATCCTATCAATGCGAGAACAAACTATAATTAATATTTGGTTTATACTTTTGCAATAAGAAATTAATTGAAACGTACAAAATGTTAATTTATTTAATTGTTTAAACACAAACATATTGAATAAAAAAAATCGAACTACTTGTAATTTTTCCATCTTAATGATAATCTGACCGTGTCGATTCGCAAATCCAGCACCTTCTCTTACGCTACTTTTTAATGCCTTGTATATCACATTGTAGATTTTAATTCAAACTTTGCATTCGTTATGTTTAAAAATAAGGGCTACTTAATATCACCAGTAATAAGAAAAGAAAGACAGCATTTGTTTGTTATAATTAGACATTTATTGTATATGTTTGAGAAATTTTCTTGCATTTATTGGAAAAATATTGATTATGGTGTTGCATTATTAATAAGCAACTATATTCGATAGATTTCAGTAAATGATACATTCATAAAACTTCCGTAAAACTAAATTTTTGCCATTCTTTTTGCTACTATTAACGTTTAAAATCTAAAAATAATTCCATCCCAGAATTAAATAACCCTCAAATAATAGACTTAAGTCATTAGATTAATTATGCAATGTTTTCCAAATACAAAATAAAAATTAGCAACAAGTCTTATCATATTTCTCATTTTTTAGCATTTGTAATTCACTCTCCCCTTTTTAAGAGTCATTCTTTAAAATTTTATCTTTTTATTATGAAACTCTATTTAGAAATTTTACTATCTATTATTATTGATTTCCTTCTGCTCTTAATGAACGAGGCCGAAGTAAAATTCACTTTTTTGATTTTAAAGGCGATACTCGTGACTGCGTTTCAAATTTGAGCTGATGGCAGATTGAATTTTGCTCTTACATAAGTCCTATTATTGAAATCTGTGCTCTAGAAATAAAATCTGGTTCAGATCATTAATTTTAATGCAATCTCTGCTACACTATTTGCATGCGAATAGATAAATACAATGTTTTTGTATGCATTGTCTTTCTACATTTTGTAAAGTTAATTTTCAAAGAACATAAAATTCAATTATTCGAACCTAATTTTCACTGTTTAAAAGAAGTTTAAATACATACATACTAGCTGACTCGGCCAGCATTGCCCGATTCCGAGATGAATCATAATTAAATGGACATGAACATTTTTAAGGTTTTATAACTTAAAGTGCATTTTGTTTGAATTTATATATTTAAATGAGAAAGTATTGAATTGGAAGTACATGAAATTTGGTATTTTATGGCGTATTATTGGTGTAATTTGGTTTTTGCAGTCCATGTGTCCCGAAAGCGAGTGAAACAGTGACGCAGCATTCTCGTTTTTAATTATTTCGTCGGTATTTTCACGCATTATCTTTTCTATTCCTATAATAGTTTTAAATTCATTGTAATTGATGTAAGTCGGGTCCATTTATATGATCTAAAAATATTGTTTTGAATTACGTTCAGTCGTGGGGAAAAAATGAAACACGCCCGACTAACTCTGCAAAAAATTATCGTAAAATTATTTACTGGTATCAAACAATTTGAAACAAAGACTTCTTTTAAGTAATGTTTGTATCATTTCTTAGGGGGTTATTTACATATTAAAACGAATTCTATCTTTATTTTGTTCAAAATATCTGGCCACTTCTATCGTTCGCTGCCCTTTAATCTATCATTTTGCTGTTTTTAGGCGTAATTTGAAAACTAATGTGAAGAAAAAATTTAAATTTTTGATTTCTACAAAGCAGGACTTAATTAATATAAATACATCCAAAAACTGAAGGTTAATTTTTTTTTCAATATTAATTTCATAATTCATATAATAAAATTATAAAAATTGCAATTTCAATGTTTTGAGTATTTTAGTATTATTGCTACATAAAAAAATAGCACAGACATTAACATTAGAGGTTTTTAGTCAATCGAGATACAGTGAAATTTCCATTTCATAAGCTCACATAGTTACACCTTAACACTTCGCTATGAAGAAAATTCATTTAAAAGAAATTCGTGAAATCCGTATATTAAAATACGCATTTGAAAAAAATACGCAAAACAGAAATATTGGAAAAATGTATTTTCATTCCTGCAGTAAAATTATGAAGTGTAGACAAGGGAAAAATTTAATCAAAATAATATCTAAAAAACATACACAATAAACAAAGGTAATAAAAAATTAAGCGTAGCATATCTTTTCTTTTTTTTTCAGAGAATAGCAAAAACTTAGCTTTAAAAAGTCTGTAAAATTACATTGAACCGATTTCTTAAAAACATTGCACTGTTATAAATATTTTCGTAAATATTTACGAAAAGTACATGTCTAAGATTTTTGTAAAATTAGAATATCCTTCTTGTTGTAACGGGAGTGAAAAAACACCCTAAACACTGGCGATATTTAAAAAATAAAGTAAATCACTTTGTAAAATCACCATAAAATTAAAAATAAAGTAGGATGCGCTTCGAGCTACAACAATAACAGTTCGTTATCAGCAAAACCAATACGTGCCTTCATGAACATGTGTTATTTTAGCTGATAGCGGGCTGTTATTGTTCTACCTCGAAACGCATCCTACTTTATTTTTCATTTTTATGGTGATTTTACAATTTTTTTTACTTTATTTATCACATTGGAAATTTTCACCATTTCTTCTTTTTAAACTCTTCCAGTTTTTTCTGTATTATCTTAATTGCTCTCTGTACTTTCTGTCTACATTTTATTGCACTTTGCAATATGCAATATATCGTCATGAGTAGGATATTCAGTTGTCTTATGTGGTTCTCTTCAATAAACTTCGTTGTATAGAATATATTTTTCATATTATGGAGATTGATTTCAGATGTTAATGGTATTCAAAGTCAAGGTTGCCGAAATTTTTTTAAATAGCAAAGTTCGTTGAATAAAGACTTCTTTAAAATGACGTCCTACTGTATGCATCATTATACCAATATTATATCGAGTTATTCCAAAAAGTACCTTAAATATACGCTTTAATTTATTTACTATACGCTTTGGTTATTGTTATAAAAAGATATAGCTACATATAGTACATAAATGAACAATATAAAGTTGTGTGAGAAAATTAATAAATGATGCGCATAACATTACAAATCCACAAATCTATACACAATTACACTTATAATATGCAATACATTGCTATTAAGACGTATGTACATACAATACATTTTAGTAAATGCTAAAAAGAAATTTTTCGACAAGAATGCTCTTTGATAAAACATATATTAATAATACAAAGTTAAAACGTGATCGTGAAACTTCTTTTGAGATAAAAGTTTGGGATTTCTCTTATTCACTGTTAAAGATGTTTAAAATATAAAAATCGAATAGTTTTATTTTCAAGAGAAGTAAGTTCCCTTTGTACTTTTTCCAAAATGTCACAAGTTTTGAAATACCTTAGGTGATAGTTTGTTTCGCTTTTGAAAATAAATCTCTTCTTTAATGGAGTCTTTATATTTTTATTATATATATGTATTGGAAAATGGAAAACATCTTACTAAGTTAAATATTTTTTTACATTATAATAAAAGTTTTGAAAATTATGATCCTTGCATAGTAAAGTTGTTTACCTCATTAGATATATTATATATAGTGGGATTATTTATATGTTAGTATACTGGTATCAAATCAGAAATATTTTTGAACAATTAATAATTATAATAAACTGCCAATATTTTTAATGATATTTACGCAGCCACATCGATGTATGTAAATATATTTATGTTTGTGATGAATACAATACAGAGTAGTCTAAACAAATTCCCCGATCTATGTATCCATAGTGACCTAACTACTCAATCAATGAAACAAAACTTCCGTTTCAGTTATATGAAGGTATGCACTCAACATCCTGATGATTTAAGACAATAGCGACCTCAAAATTACGCTTAGATTGAAAACAAATCAAAATTTTAAATGGCAGAACTCTTTCTTTGTGTTCAAATTTATCAGTGCAGTTAAATTCTATAAATGGGGTTGGAACAATACTTATATTACAAAAAATTGTCGGTGCAACATAATGGCAACTAATCTCATTCAGTTCCTGTGTAAGTTAATACTAAGCACTCTAAAACAAATATAGGGGGAACTGGGGCACATTGATACAGCTTTTTTCTAAGAATTTTTTTGGTGTCCAGAAAGCAGAACTTTCAAGTTATTTTTCCATGTGATGTCAATAAAACTTCTGTAGTGTGTTATAAAAAGGTACAATCGTTGTTTTATATATTATTTTTGCATGTAATTTTAAAAAATAAAATAAAAATAAGTCATTTGTATCAATGTGCCCCATCCCCGGGGAAGATTGATACACCTCATGAGACACTTTGATACGTCCCGAAAAATGGAGACAAAATAACACCAATGCATATTTTTCACATAAAAGTAGTTAGCAAACCATTTTATATTTATTTATAGAAATTCAAATCGCCCACAATTTATTTGTAACCAATATTAAAGCAATCAAAATGAAATTTATAATAACCTGATGTTCTGGCTGTACCTTGTCTGATTGTTGGCTGTAGTGACTTTGTCATATCTGGCACTTCAACCCCAAGATTATCTTCTTTCTTACGAAAGGTGAAAAAATTACCAGGTTTTCTGTTTATAAATCGGTTTATACACAGAAACTAAAGGATAATGATATTAAACATTATGTTTATAATATAATTATCCTGTGGTGTTCTGCCGCTTGTTTCTCTTATTTAACCTCTTCAGTCCCTGAGTACACAAATGGGTACATCAGTTTGGTTACATTTATTAATGATACTCAAATATAAATGAAATTTCGATATAAGAATAATATGTTTCGAATTCTAAGATTCGAGCTAATGAAAATAAAACAAAAATCTCTCTCTCGGAAGTCAAACGAGAGAAGAAATAATTCAGTAATAATTAAAAATACTGTAATAATCGCCAATAGTGAAGAGGTTAATATTTCTCATGTCGAAAACGCTTTTTTCTCAAGAGAATCGATATCAATTTGAGATTTTCCAGGCTGCCGTCTTCTCTTTTGTTAATTCTACTAGCACTACATGTTGGGTAAGTTCGTACGTCTTCTGTTTACAAAATACTATAAAATGTTGTAATATAAAGAAATTTAGAGATATTTCACTTCAATAAAAACTAATATTAGAAAATTTTGTCGAAAAATGGTTAGATTAAGGAATGTATGCTAAAAAATAATAAAAGGTAACGAAAAAATAAGCTAGAAAAGAATTTAGGTTGGATCAATGTGCCCCGACATAGACTGTATCAATGGACCCCATACAGCCATTTTGAATAAAATGAGTCTCAAATCCAACACTTCATAATTTATCTAACAATAAAGAATGAAAAACTGATAAAGAGTAGCTTCACTTCCCAGGGAGAGTATTCTTTTAGGTTGAAAATACTGGAACAGTTGTGTAATACCATATCCATTGTACAACTCAAATTTACCTTTGACCTACAAAAACAAATAATCATCCGCCTCATTTCATTAAACTACTGAATCATTCCAAGACTTTCTGTATGTAGTTGAGTGCACTAGTATCACCTTTTATAGCTGTTTTGAAACTTCCTGCAATGAACCTTTCTGCCGTACAAGGGGTGTATCAATGTGCCCCATGTATCAATATGCCCCAGTCCCCCTATACTTTTTTTTATTTTCACCGTTTAAAAACACATATATAAACTGAAAAACACATATTAAAACAAATCTTATAACATTACTTAGTATACACGTCAAAAATATCAGTTAATAAAAAATATGTGTTCATTCGTTCTTTGCATATCAAAAAATGTGCTCTTGCTAGTGAATAGTGATGCCAGCCAAATGCAAGTTTAAAGGATTCAAATTCCGATGCAAGTTCTGCTTTCATGTTTCATGGTGTATCCAGTATTTACTTAGGGTGTCGCATCTTGTACAAATCACGCATTTTACGTGATATTTAGTGTTGTTACAACATTATAAAACATTTGCTAAAAGAGCATTGTAAAGGACATTGACAATTGAAGAACTAGGTGAATTAACGCATTTTTAACTCACAAGAATAAATAATAGGAACACCAATCAGAGAACATCATACGAAATTCATTGCTTTTCAAAATTAAAAAAAAAAAATTATGTGAGAAGATTGTTTTTTCAATCATTTGATCATACGTGTAAACTAAATAACACTTACAAAAAACAACAAGATCAGTTGATAAAGCTACCTAAACAAAAAAAATACATCTAAAGCAGTATTCGTTTATCGCCGAAACCATATGTTATGACAAAGCCCATATTCTATAAAAATTGTGCATGATTTTGTGAAATAAATTAATGAATTTGTATGCACATGTGAACGACCACGATCCGGATGACTTTCTGAAGTTTTTGATGAAGTGTATTCAGATCCATTGCATACTGCAAGAAGTTTTGCACGCAGCAAACAACAGTTCTCAATATTCTGCGCATTGTACTGCGGATGTTCCTTTTCAATTTCACCATGCCCAGATGTTGCAACATGAAGACAAGCTACAGAGTTTGGACTTTGCAAATTATTCTCTTATCAGATGTAATGTTGATAACATCTGGCCATCGTGAATTTTTAGGACGGATGACGTACATTTTTTTTAAAACTGGGAACGTAATCTACAAGAACTGAGTTTATTGGGCTTATGAAAACCCTGACGATATGCAACCAACACTTTTACATGAATCTAAAGTGACTATTAACGGCCTCGCAAACACATTCGTTCTCGGTCCGTATTTTTTCGAGGAGGTCACTTCAACACTTATGAAATTGTACTTCCTCTCAAGTTCTCAGTATACAAAATTGTTGCAGAATTGCAGCAGCAAAATGTCATTAATAATACTGTATGGATGCAAGGTGGTGCTCTTCCTCACGTCCCGAGATCTGTTCGACACGTGCTTCAACAGTATTTTGGTGACAAAATCATCTGTCGAAGGGCGGACTGAAGAAATTTTCGGTAAAAGATAACAAATTTACCTAAAATTATCACAATTACTTTACCAAATTTAGCAGAGTTAAAGCTTAACTGTTTGTCTTTTTAATAAAATACATACTTTGAATAATGCATTATTTAAAAGCTTGTTCAATTTAAAAAAAATCAATGATCAGTAATTACCCAGGAAACGTGCTTAAGACTGATAGCATATGGGGAAGTTATATGCACAAACACGACATGTTTCATAGCTATGACGGCTGTAAAGGCGTTTTCCTTTACATATTAGTTAATAATTGTTTTCCCCCTTAGTTACAATTACAATATTCCCTTAATTTGTAACTTTATTTAATAAGCTAGATTTTTAATCCCTTTAATTCTATTCAAGTACTAACGGCCATTTTTCCTTTGAAATATAATTTCACTTATCTCTAATTCTTTCTTTAAAGACACAACATATATCCGTTTGTTCATGTACATGTAAGTATTTTCCCATAGCAACAACCTTTTAAAGAGTTATTTCTCGGCTGTTGTTAAGCATAGTTAAACGCTATTCACTTAAGAACCTGATGCGCTAAGTTTGTCTTTATTTTATTTCATTAGAATTAATTTCCTTTCTGAATCCGTGAGACTTTTGTTAACCCTAGGTAAAGAATTCAATCCTTGTGGCTTTCCGGTGCCATATACACCCTTTTATCGTTTGGCATTAATTATTTCAAATTTTACACTTTGAGCATTCTCATTGCACTCTATGTAACGAAAATCAAATGCATGTCTCCTATCATCGAAAATGTACATCTGGTGTTCGTTATTGGCGATAAATACCAATGTAATACGCCAAAGACTGTGGTTTCAAAAATTGTATTTTTTATCATTCGGCTCTCATCCTTTGTACTGTAATGTGACATAATATCCTCCTACGTTCCGGCGGTCGACGGGACTGACTACCGTCGACCGGAGCCTTTTTTACATGCCTGATGCTCTTCAATAAAAGGATTATGTGTCAAGAATAATTCGTCTTCTCTTGGAGTTTTTTTGTCTTTTCTTGAACCCGTGATTACAGCACCGATGCGGAGTGAATACGTCCCTACAACGGCAACATTCTCAAGAACTAAAATGATACATATATTTTTGCTAAAAAGTTTAAATTGAAAACTGGTAAACAAAAATAATGGAAATGCAAGCACAATAAAATTAACCGCAATATTGAAAATGGATATTTTGAAAGTGTATTATTTCATATTACTGTTTCATTATTCTCTAGAGCGTCTCTTTCTAAATTTTAGGAAGCCCCATGAAGGCTAAATCACTGTATATATTAGGGTGGATCGAAAACCTTTTTTCACTGTGTCAAAACCTACCTATGCAGAAAAGATGTTCTCTTGGATGTAGATTAAGGGAAAAATAATTAAAAAAAATAATTTTAAATTTTACTACTGCCACAATAAGGTTGAATTTTGAAAAAAAGTGAAAAAAACACCTAATATTAGCTGGATGATAGTTGATTCAAAATAATAGTTTAAAAATTTATACAAAAACCTACCTATGCGTAAAAGATATATTATATGCTGAGTATGAGAAAAATAATTAAAAAAATTAATTTCAAAATTTAATTCTGCCGCAATGTGGCTCAAATTTGTTTATTTGAACGTATTTTCGGGAAAAATCAATGTACTTTTTTGTAAAATAAAGTAGGAATTAAAAATTTTTTAACATTTATTGCAATGAGGAGGTATTTATTTGATTATAGGATTAAAACTTTAGTTTTTTATTTAGCAGCTTCTTTATTATGAAATCAAGAAAAATCGTCAACATTACAACTGGCGATAATGACGTTTGGTATTGAAAATCAGCATGAAATTTTGTAATTCAATTCGATTTTTATAAAACCGTCTCTTATATACTATGGTCCATACAGAACAGAAAATGCTTCCGTGACTATTTCGATTATTAGTTTTGTAGAATGAGCGTTGCATGAATAGATATTATTGATAATAGATGTTATTGCCACTGGAATAATTTCTGGATTTACTATTGCTTCTGAAATCTTGTCGTTACTAAATCCCTCAGTTAGTGAAGTTTCGACACATTTTCCTATTTAATTAAATCTATGTAATACGTTGCAAAAGGTCAAAAGCTGGTAAATGGAAAATATAGATATTATTTAATGTAATGATTAGGATTACAGCAGACCGTTTGATTTCACTTGTGCGCTTTTAGAATTCATCTACTGACATAAATGAAAACATTTTTAAAGCATCTCACATGCAGCGAATAATTTTTTATTTCACCAGTGAAACATTTGTGCCCAGCCGCGGTTCCATCCACGCTGCGAAAAGATGACGTAGTGGAACCTCATTGGTGTGTAACTAGCAAAAAAACCATTGTGGTGGACGCTTGAAGATCAGTCCCATATTTCGAATAACACATCCTTTAACATGTATGTTAACAGATATTCTGTCACAACCGATCGCAACCAACTTTGTTACATGTATATTATTGTTAACACATGACAAAAAAAATGTACGTCGTGTTTTCAAATTGTTTGGCACTCTCTCAGTATTTATATATATGTGACAGATGTAATCGGAACCAAATTCCTTTTTCAAGGTCAAGTCTGCTTCTATTATGATTTTTCTTCTGTTGTCTTCTAGTGATGTAGTTTTGTCTTTACACCCATCAAAGTTTAAAGAAAATGGCCATGATCATAATCTTTTACAAATGACTAAAACAATAGAGGGGTCTCTGGTTTGTTTTGTCATGCCGAATTTTTTTCTGTCAATAGCATTCGATTCATAGTTTTGTGAGATAATGTCTACATCTTGAAGTGCATCTGACACGATGGCAGCACCTGCTTGGTCGGAAATGCCCAAATTGTCCGATATTCTGGCTGATGCCAATTTTCGTCACTACAGGTGGTGTGACACCTAGCTCATCTGCATTTTGGCTTTTCAATGATAGCTGATGGCAAAGAAAAGTGAGTTTGCTCGCACTAAGTCGGTTTAGTTTACACCCAATATTCATATTCATATCTATTGAACTGAAAAAAAATTGGCAGTGTTTAGAGAAATGGTCCACAAGACTGTAATAGCTTTCAATATCTTATTTTGTTTTATAAGAATTAAGAAGAGCGCAATATTTGTTGTGAGACAATTTAATTTTTCTTAAAATGCTGCGGTGATAAATTATTGAGATTGAATCTCATTTATAGGTCACTTCTAACTTCTTAGCAACTCCTTCTCACCGGCAGGAAATAAATAGATGTAGACCTATTCCTTGCTTCGGTAATTTTTTAAATACCATTATATAAATTTAATAACATTTTTGTAATAGGGAGCATATTTACTGGCATATCAAAGCCAGAACCAAATAGAGGGTAATTCATATCTTTTCTTCCTTTTTTTAACAACGCCATGGTACAGTAATATTCAAGCTACACAATACACAAGCAGTCAAATCCTTCAATGAAAAAACTGGAACTGCCAGTTTTTCGAAACTTTAAACCCCTTGCAGCAGTATTAAATTTCGAAATTAGTTTGTTTATTTTTTTCACTTTATATCCATGCAGTATAATATCTCTTACGCAAAGGTAGGTTTTGATTGATATTAAAATGATTATTTTGCGTCATAAAAAAATTCTAACCAAAATTAGATCTTTTCCCAGTTTTTCCAAATTTTATCGAATTTTCAACTTTTTTGTGGCAGTATTAAATTTCGAATTTATTATTTATTATTATTTTTTACTTAACTTCCATACGATATAACATCTTTTCCGCATTGTTGGATTTTAAAAATTATTAAAATAATTTCTTTTTGACAAAAATCATCTAACCGAAATTTGGTCTTTTTTCAAATTTTTTCGTAATTTCAACCCTTTTGTGGCAGCATTAAATTTTAAAATTATTTCTTTTTATTTTTTTCTCTTAATCTCCATAGAATAGAACATCTTTTCCGCATAGGTAGGTTTCGATGAATGGTAATTTTTTTTTCGCCATAGACAATCGATCCACCCTAGTATATATTCTCACGATGAAAAACATCTCTAATGACTCTCGGATAATGTATGACAAATACAATCTTCATGGATAAATTATTCTAGTCTTTCTATTATTTTGTAAAGACTCTTCGTTTGTAATCTGTCTAAAGCAGTAGTTTTCGTGTTTCGTTAGTCATTTATAGAATGTGTAAAGATTAATTTTAAAAATGGGAAAATAATTTGTCCATGAAGATTTTATGCGTCATTCATTTTCAGAAAATCGACAGACATCTTCCTACCTAGTCAAAATGACGCAATTATTCAGTCTCCATGAAACTTCCAAGAATTTCAAAAGGGATGCTCTACTGAGTAATGAAACAATAACATAAAATGATTCACTTTCACAAATATCAATTTTTAGTATGACAGTTAAATTTACTACGCTTGAGCTCGCGGAATTTCTGTTTACCATTTAACACCTTGGGGACGAATGGCACGTATACCTGCCGCAAAAAGGTTTAAGAATCCTGGTTTATCCCCACCAGTAAAATCTTTCGGTAAAATTTACTTTATTAAACTGCAGTATTTTCTCCATTTAATAAGGCACCAATTTTTTATTTTAAAAACTGGTGACAAAATAGTAAAGATTTCGTAAAAGGCGCCCGTCGCAAAGGTGTTAAAGGGAAAATATTTTTATTTTTAATATTTGTTGTCGTCAGACCAATAAAAAATATTTCGAATTTGAATAAATAAAGGTGTTTTTTAATTTAAGAATGTATTTTTATCCTTTTCAGCAAATATTAAGTTAGTTTAAAACATATTTCATTTGATTTTATGTACTTGAATTCATCTATAAATCTCATTTTGTTAATATTTTTGTTATGATTTAATTTATTTCTGAATTGTTTGTAAAGAATTTCGTCGAATGTATAGAAATAGTTGTACAGCTTTATTAGATAAATTTACATTTTATATATAAAAACTAAAATAAAAAAAATAAAATTTTGTAATCCATAGGAATCTAGAAATTCAATTCGATAAACCAACACGCATATTTTAGAGTACATGTTATATAGGAATATTTATTTTGTAATATTCATTTTAAATTATTCTAAGTTTACGGCATATTCGCTATTTACCTATTATTTCTTATTACCTATTATTTAGTGTTATCTGATTTTTTAATTTTAAAACGTGTATGTGAATAATGTTCTGGTTGGAAATTTAAATTTAATACTTGGTTGAAAATTAAAATTTAATACTTTAATCGGTGAATCTGTTTTATTTCGCACTGCAATATTATTTATTTCCTGATTCCGGCAAAGGAATATTCAAAGACCAAATTAACTTATCTAACTTGAAGTCATAAATCTGTGACTATGTGACAAACAAACTGTGTGCAAACAAACTGTGTGTTAGATGAATAGATTTATCACCCAATGTTTATGGTGCAAATCAGGCTTTTGAAATCACTATCTAGTTTTGAAACATAAATTTTGTTCAGCTTTGTTTAGACGATTTTAAATTCAATGGGTAGCTTTTCAGTTGTCGATTTTCGGAGTTTAGTTAATGCCAAGCAATATTGTTTATTATAGATTAAATTTAAATTTTTGAATAATATTATGCTTAGAACGAAAATAATTGCTTTTAATCGTTGACAAATAAAATACTTAAAAAGAAGAAAATGTTGTTTATTTTAGGTGCTTTTTTGGTGAATTTTACTTATAAAAATAGTAGTAAAGATGTATTAAATGAAAATTTAGTTTTCGTTTAGTTTAAATCTGTTCTGTGGTCCATTTGACCGAGTTAAGTTTGTTCTCTAGCTGTCATTGTGGCACGTTGTGTTTTTTGTCGTGTGTCTTATACCTAGCGTTCTATGAACTTAACGCGTAAGTTTTTTTCCAAGCACATTCGTCGTTCCAAGCCCAAGCTCGCACTCTGATTGGTTGTTGCTCTTGGCACTGTTTTCATGTAACTTGGCGACAATCATACTTGGCGTAGCGATAGATGCTTCCGTCTGTCGAGTTTGATTTCCTTCCGAACCGAGTACAAAGTAGCTTTTCTCTTGCAGCATTGGATTGGATGGTACGTGACATACTGAAAACTGTACTCTTTAAAAGTTTTTACACACAAGAGCACAAGACCACAAGGATAAGAATGAAGGAATAATAAGAATGAGGAGGTTAGGTTTTAGATTTACTCGTTCACTTACCAGCGAAGTATTTTTCGCCAAGTATGGTTATCGCCAAGTTACATGAAAACAGTGCCGAGAACAACAACCAATCAGAGTGCGAGCTTGGGCTTGGAACGACGAAGGTGCTTAGAAAAAAAAATTTCGCGAACCTAACATCGGCTTTTATCCCCAATTATTCATTTATTTAATAGTGAGAATATTCCCCACTCAATGTTTTATGAATATCATTTAAATAGCACATTATTACCCCAAAGACAACTTTTCTAATTCGTGTTTTCGTTTTCGTCACATATGTGTGTTGTGTCAGTAAATGTATGAAAAAGAAAGTACGTTTCGTATTCATTTGTGTATAAATACACATACAGTCTTCATAAACAATATGCTATATGAAATGCACTAAGGTATACATTTTGTAGAATATGCGGTGCAACGAATTTTTATTAGTAATTTACAGAGCGACACAATGTTATCCGTTAAATATTGGCTGAAAACAAACATTGTTTGCGACGTATTTTAATTATGTTCAATTGTTTGACACATAGTTGGTATTAATTCATATAATTTGCAGAGTTTTACTAAAAGTTAGCTCTATTAAAATAGAAAGGGTTAAATATTTATGCAGGGACACACAAAGATAAGAGATGCTGTACTATTCCGGAAATGCTCTATATTAAACATGATTGCTAAAAGTTTATTTTTAGTTGTGATATGAGTTGTTAAGACTACGTTTTCTATGTTACGTTTGTGTATAAATGATCACACACAGGATCTTATACAGATAATATGTAGTTTCACACAAAAGAATACATAATTTTTCTTGAGTATGAACTAAAATAGTTTAAAATAGGCTTTTGGATGAGTTATGTATTTTTGAGCTGAACTTCATTTATAATACAAGATATGCAAATGGAATTTTAAAAAATCATATAAAGAACCTCGCAAAGAAACATCACTGGCAATATTTAGATTGAAATATTTAAAGAAAAAATATTAAATGAAGTGGCTTCTTGAAATTTGTTATATCTACTTACATATACAAATTTATTCAAGACATTTCCTGTAAAATTCGCGTATATTGAGCCGGGGCTCTATTTAACGAATCTTTATTTAACGATATTTCTTCATTTAGAATAAAGAAAAAATCTTTTTTTTTAAATTCCTTTTAAAAATAACTTCGAAATAGTTAATTAAGATCCCTATTTCATCAACTTTGTTTTTGTTTTCTGATATTTATGTCAGCCTATTATTTAAAATATTTTTAACTATTTTAAACTTTATTTTTATATATTTTCTGAGCTTGATACATTTGAATTGAGTCAACAAGCAACATTATGTCAGATTATAAAATTCCTTGTATTATTTATTGCATTTTATTTTATTACAATTATTATCCACCTAACTTCAGAATATAAAACATGCAGTATCACATTATTATTCCCCCCCTCCCCTCATTTTCGCCATCATTGAAATAATTTTAAAGCATTCATTGTAAGTCATATTTTCAAGAATATGGAATGTTACAAAGATTCGACACGCATTACAAATAAAGAAACATATCCAAGCAATATACTGACATGTACAGCATAAATTGTTTTTTGTAATTAATTTCTAAATCGAATTAGGTAATTTATTCTTATGATACACTACTACAGCAAATTCAGTATTTTTTTAACTACTTTTTAACTAAAACAAAAGTACTTAATTTATGAAAACTGTATTTAAATCCCCTTTTTAAGACTTTTAGTATTTGTGTATTTAACATTTTTCTTTGTTTATAAAGGAATTTTGTTCTTTAGATCTAAAAAAATTGTTTACATAATATAATTGCATTTATTGTACAGTACTTACAAAGTTGAAAGTCTGTTTATATAACCTTCCATAGAATGAGCTTTTTTTCTTGATTCAGCAATTTCGTTAATTTGGTCAAGATTGTATATTACTTTTAACGAATGTTGAAAAGAACTCTACGCAGAAACATCTACACTCACTTCCAAAAGTTAAGCACGGAGAGCAAAATGCTTATTTCCTGAAGCCAATCAAAATTGAAGAGGATGCAAATCGCTGCAAAGGTAGATGGAAGTATGCAAATATATTAGGTAACAGGCAATCGCGCTTTCATATCAAGAAATATGAAAAAGGTTAGTCTTATCAGAAGCCAGCTTTATGATATGTTACAGAAGCTGATTGTAAGTGCTGATAGAAGGTGTTTAAAACTTTCGTACAATTTGTTTTGTTTCTATGACTTTCAGAAGACGAATGGAAGATTCTGAGCGCTTGCGTGCTGTGCGGCGGATTGAAGCCGCAACGGTCGATCACGGATGTTGTTCTTTTCATCGGTGTTTATCATTCTGTAATTTCACTTTTATGGAAACAATTCCAAACCACACAGACAGTTGTCCGAAGGCCCGTTTTCGATCGCCCAAGGGTTACAACCCCCGCGGAAGATCGATATATTGCTATTGTAGCCAACCGGAATCGCAGAGCGACATCCACACGCGTGACATCTATGGTTACAGCGTTCATTGGTAAAACGATATCTACAGCTACCGTACGTGGAAGATTACATAAAAACAGACTGTACGCCCGGGTACATCGAGTTTGTTTTCCTTTATCCGTCCAATCAAGAGGGGCAAGTTTAAAGTGGTGCCGGGAACATGTCAATTGGACTGTATCTGACAGGGGCAATGCCATGCTTACTGATGAGTCAAGATTTGCTCTGCAGCCAGATGACAAGCGTATAAGGATATGGCGTGAACAAGAAACACTCAATCAGCCCCAAAACATCACCGAACATCACGCATTCTGACGCGGAAGCATTATGGTGTGGGCGGGGATTTCATTCGGACACTGCACCGACTTGCACATCTTTAAACTGGGTTCTGTCACGGCTGTCCGGTATCGAGATGAAGTCCTAGAAACCATTGTGAGATTGTATCCTGCAGCAGTTGGCCCTACTTTTGTTTTAATGGACGATAACGCACATCCCTTTTGAGCTGGCATCTTCGATGACTACCTGGAGAGTGAAGGGATTGCGTGTATGGTGTAGCCAGTATATTCGCCCGACCTTAATCCCATCGAAAATAATTGGGATGCTCTCTGTCGTGCTACATGTTTACGTATCCCACCTCCAGCCACACTTATTGACCTGGAAACTACTCCACAAGAAGAATGGCGATTGCTTCATTATGCAGTGGTTAACCACCTAAATGAAAGCATGATCAAATGGTGTAATGTTTGTATGCGGATGAGGGGGGATCTAATACCCTATTAATGTCTTTTTTTTCATTTTATGCTGTTTATTTTCGCTTTATACATAATTCTGTTTAAATCTCCAGTATGTCATTATCTGATAATTTATAAAAAATTAATATTGTTTTCATTTCTGCATATAATTATTGATTTTGTTTTATGCACAAATATATATGCTACTTTTCTGCCAAATTTTGTGTCAATCAAAGCAGTATTTGTTGATTTTTTTGCATTTTACATCTCCGTGCTTAAGTTTTGGAAGTGAGTGTATTAAAATAAAATATTTTTAAAATATCGTCAATTTTTTTTCCAAAAGTATCGTATATTTCTGCTATTCATCGATAATCTGTAAAAAACGAATATTTTATTTTCTAGTGAAATAAAATTCTCTTTCCGTTTTTTTTAAGACACAAATTTCAAAATACCTTCGGCGATACTTCGCTTTTTATAATAAAAAAATAAACATTTCTTTAATGGAATCTTTATATCTTTGTGACGAATACGTATATATATACGAATAAAAAAACGAGCATATTTCTAGGTTATACATCTTTCTTCGACATTATTAAAATATTTGAAAATGAATGACTTGAAAAATATTTTTTATATAACATTACCTTTATTATACATGTATTACAATAACTATCCATTTTATAATACTGGCCGAATGCTTATTATTGGTTAAGGGTGAAGCTAATAGTTTATTATTTGGTATTCTATAACGATAAAAACCTATTGAAGATTAAAGATTGTCTTTCTTGGATTTGAAATCTGCAGAGAAGATAAATTGCACTTTCTTATTTTTTTTTCAAAATAAAGTATTGAAAATGAGGTGAAAATAGTTTAAGTTCAACAAGATATGTATAATTTTAAGAGGAAAATTGCTTTTGTTAGTTGATTGAGTTCAATTAGCTACAGTAAGAACGGTATCTTACACAGTTATTTGACTGACACATGTTAAATATTATCCTACACTATTCATTTTTTGAATTACCTATTCTGCTACTTAATTATCTACTGACATGAATTGCATTAATATTTACTTTGATTCTTTTGTTACATTTCTAATTATTTCTTTTAATTAAGCTTAGCGATTATATTTTATCTATATAAGATGTTTTCCCATTTATAAAAAAGATGCGTGTGTATAAAAAGTAAATGGCGTTTTTGAAACTAGAGCGAACGTACTTAAGTAAGCTAGGTATTTAAAATGGCATAAGTGCAATGTATAGAGAAATCTGTGCATCGTTTTCCAAAAGGACTTTTAATGGTTGTAACTTAAAATATTAAATTAAAACAATAATAAAATTTCAATTGTAATGTACTATTTTTTCTAGGATTGATCCAAATTCAGTTATTTCCGTTAGACAGAAAAAATCGATTTTAAATATCTGAAGTCTTAAAAATCGTATTATTGAAATTTCATATTGCTTTGATAGGAATTTTAAATGTATGTTAATCTTTGAAAAAAAAATTATTTTGGAAAGTAACAAACTTTCCATGAAAAACTAACTGACAAAGTCTAGTGTGTTCATTAATATCATAGCTGCCAACTTTCAAATAATCTTCCGTAATACCTGGATTAGTGTGATCCAGATTAATGTCACTTCAAACCAGAAAATATATTTCAAGAATCTTTATTTATTTAACTTCAAGATTGTTAGTGGAACATACTTAATTTCATTTCTTTGAAAATTTTCTGGTACGAAACTCATTAAACCAGGGTCAAATTAACGCACGTATTACGGATAATCTATGTCAGATTGGCACCTATATAATACTAAAATGTTTAAACAAAATGTTTAATTTGTACATGTACTAAGAATTTCGTTTTTCTGTTTTGCTATATAATAAACCATTTTTATCTAAACCAAATGTTTTTATTCTTAAACGTGTCATTAAAAATGTTATAAAAGATTTTGAAGAAGGGAAAATATTTTTTTTCACATAACAAACAAAATGCATTTCTCCATATTTGGTATTCTATGTACGATTTGCTGAAAAAAGAATACAAAAATATAATTTCTAATAAAAATCATAAAAACGAGTGTGTGATGGAACTCAAACAACCCAAAGTATATACTGAAAGACTTTTTTTCGCTAAGAATTCTTTCAATTTTTTTTTACACCATTAATAGCAAGAATAACGTTTTCTGGTATAAAAAATAACAATATTTATAGAAAAATTTAATAAAAGTAAAACCGCCTTAAGAGATTATAAAGATGATTTTTTGTAAATATTATCTCTACGATGTGTAACTAGAAATATAAATATTTGCCCGCTAAAGTTTTCTATTTTTGATAACGGCGATATGTATAGTTTAAAAACTTAAAAAAATATATGTTTTTCTATTAAAATACCATATTGAAATGTTTGCTGAGAAGTATTTTTTGATTGGTTGTTAATTATTAATAATATTTTAATATATTCTGTTCACTTTGTTTCATACCATGTTGTAGTTTGTAATTAAAAATGTAATTAAAATATAAATTGAAGTAGCTTTCTGATAATTTAGTGTCTAATTCACAGTTGTTGAAAATTCTTAATTTTAAAATTTTTAATAATAGTATGAGGTGAGATTAACTCAAGTGAAATATTGTAATGTAAAAATATGTAGTTAAATGTAAAAAAGAAATTACAGGTTTTTTTGTAGACATCGCTCCGTTTTTTGCAAAAATAAATAAATAAATAAATAAATTGGCAAAAATTAAAATACTTAACCGGTTTAGTGCCTTGATGAATGACGCTTTACTTTTCATTTAGGTTCCGTCTGTCACCGGCGACTGAATAGTATAAAATATACTATAAAACTAAAAAAAGTATACATATTTTTAAGTAATTATTACGAAATTGTTATGCTGTAATAAGTAAATGTTAAGTAAATTTCAAATAAAGTTTCATTACTTACTTGAAACAATACATTTTTTAGTTTTATGTTATGTTTTAGACTGTCAGTCATCGGTGATTGACGCGACCTAAACAAAGTTTAGTGTCAGTCGCCGGCGATTGACGTGGAACTCAGCGTGTTAAGAAGCTCAGCCTTTATCTCCTTGGTACAGCTGTATTAAATTTCTCATCTCTTTAACATTTGAACGACTTGTTCAGTTACACACTGTTAAATTCTGCAGTCGGTTCTGAAGCATACTACTTTGCTCAGACTGCAGGTTTTTAATCTTTCGAATAACTTTCAAATCGTCGAACACAGTTCGTATTGAAATATCAATTCGTAAATATTAAATTCCAATAAACGCAGTTAATAATTTGGCCATGTATAATTTGGCCATTAGTTTGGCGATTTGTATAATTTGGCTAAATCGGTCGACGGGACACCAGAATAGTACCAAAAAAAGATATTTATATTTTATTTACATAAAGAAATATTAATTATTATTTTTCTCATTCTGCGAGTTCAGTTATTAACGACATATTTCGGTTCAGAAAAATGTTCTTCATCTAAAAAACAATCGTCTGTCAATAACAACAAAAGAAAAAGCTTTGTTGCCAACAGCAACCAAATTAGAAAATCGGCTGGCAAAACCAAGGAGGCATTCCTAACAGGTTCACTGACTCAACATTACTTCTAGAGGATTTTCAATAGAGTATACAGTAATCCCTTAACATTCGCGAAGATTAGGTTCCGCGAATGTCAAAACTGCTATTTTCATATTCAGTTCCCGTAAGGCATGGTGACGTCACTGCGACGTCGTTGTGAAGTCACATTGCGACTTTGTGACCATCGATCGTCGATTTGACATCACGTGACGTCGATGTGAAGTCACAGTAACTAAAATATGAAGTCTTATGGCCGTTTTAGAGCTCGTTTGTGACTACTTCACAAAGTGGCCACAATGTGACAAATTTGTAAAAAATGTGTCATTTGTGACTACTTTGATATTGACATTGTGACGGAACTGTGACAAAAGCGATAATATTTAAAATGCCAGAAACATGTTTTTTAAAGTAAATAACATGTTTTGAAGGATATTTATAATTTTCTAAAGATTTTTAAAAAAGTCACATATCAGTCACAATGTGACATCACTGAGTGGTGGCATTTTGGTCACAGATGTGATGTGACCAAAGTGACTCTCAGTGAAGTCATTGTGTCGTGCTATGAGGGTTTGCACCATTATTGTAAAAATGTACATCTTGTATTATACTTCTCAGGCAAATGCTGTCGACGAGTATGTAAACGATTTTTCTTTTTTAAAAGTGGTGCGAAGGTTGTAATGTCCTGAATTTTCCATTTCAATACTCACGAACGTTAATGGACTATTGTATTTTATTGTTCTGAACGTAGTTCATAAGATTATTGTTGAGACTGCGACAATTCAGAAAGCCATATAGGAAAAAAAATACATTGCGTATCCATATTGACAAATACTTGGACAAGACACAACGAACTTGGTTTTAACGCTTGTAATTTTATTTTAAACGAGAATGACGAAATGTCCATGCTTTTTGAAAAAAAAAGTGAATAGATATATATCAATTTACAAAACTTAAAATCGTTAATCTCAGAACATTTAGTATTGATGCCAAGATATTACGCACATTTTTCGCCCAAAAAACATTAAGCACGCTGTTTTATTAATTGTTTTGCGTTATATATGAAATTAGAGATTATTAATAAATTATTAGCGAGATTTTTTATTTAATTACACAATTTATCTACACTGTAAAAAATTTGAGATGTTTCTGAATATATAAGAATGTATTGTAATCAAAAACGAAAATATACAGTAACCTCTTCTAACTCACCTACGGTTTCGAAAACTGTTCCTTTACCTTTGAAAATCCCAGAAAACTATTTGTTTTTTAAATTTAACGAAGAATTTATAAAATCAATTTTTATTAGCTGCCCGTCCTTTTCGGAAACGTTTCTTAGTAGTTTTTACAGTACAATAATCACTTTTCTCACATCAAAATATCTCTTTCTCGGATGCTACCAATTCATACGAAAATATTTTGATATTCAGAGAACATGTTTAATAGACAAACATACAATATTAACAGTATTAACATTAATATCAAAATTAACATTATTTTGCTACAATTGCATCATCAAAATCAGTTATGCAGCTGAAAATGTTTACTTCAGAATTGATAGAATCCGAAAAAGTGATATTTTGATTTGAGAAAGTGATTATCGTAATGTAAAAGCTACTAAGAAACGTTTCCTAAAAGGACGGGCAGCTAATAAAAATTTATTTTTATAATATCTTCTTTAAATTTTAAAAACAAATAGTTTTCTGCGAATTTTAAAGGTAAAGGAACGGTTTTCGAAACCTTCGGTGAGTTAGAAGAGGTTACTGTATATTTTCGTTTTTGATTAAAGTACATTTTTATATATTCAGAAACATCTGACATTTTTTAAAGTGTACGATTACAGATTAGCATTAGAAACATTATGCGCGTATTTTATGTGGGCCAGTATCCGATTTCCTTGAGGACTATGTTTCGTTAAAACTTTTGTTACATATGTAGTTTCAGAATGCTATCGCGTCATCGTACGGATAACTTAACCCATAAATTTCGTGTGTTGCCTTTCGGCAGCATACTCGATTTCGTTTTCTAAAATAATATTAGAATTATATTAAAGCATTAATGTTTTACATTGTCAATAAAATACTTATTAGAAATATTTTAAAATTCTTTTGCAACATGTTTGTGGTAGCACTAGTGCTGTTTAAGAATAAAGATGAATTTATTTTTCCAACTGCTGCTACAGGTGTTCATTTTGTTTTGTTTCGAAGCTTGTGAAATACACTATTTTGTTTTTTAGTGATAAAATAAATTTTATTTTACATGGAAAACTAGGATATTTGGATAATTAATTAATAATTGCTGCATTTATAATTTTATTTGTTTTCTCAACTGTCAACAGCAGGCATAAAGTTCCACTGAACCTAGCCCCCTGATTGCCCATCCAAAGTGTAAAATCTTAATGTTGTTTTCTCTTTAATTTATTAAAAATATTTAAAAAAAAGATGTTTTTCCAACCTGATATAAAATATGTTATTACGTATAGGTGTATAATCTTTGAGAGTATTAATCCTAACTCAATTTTTCAAAACTGGGTTTTATTTGTAGAATTATATTAATTTAAATAATATTTATGTTGCAGTTAAACCTGCAGCTTAGTGTGTAAAAAAATCCGGTCGCGGCAGTCACGAGGTTAGAAGAATGAAAAGTTTTAGTTTTACTTGTTTCTATATTCCAAAAGTAATTCTAATTCCTATTCTAAACTGTATTTTTTTATGTATACGATATTTGTCTACATCATGTTCTACCAGTTTTACTCTATTATTTTTAGAATGCCCACAAAAAATATATGATTCAAAATTAATTAAAAGAATTAATTAATAATTGAGAGCAACGACTCGCATAATGATTTTGAGATTGTTCTTTAAAAAATGAACTAAGTACGTTTCAATGAAATCTAAACTGCTAAAAGGGAGACTGTTTGCAATGTGGCATGTAAAGGTAAATAAAAACCAAATAAACTTTAATAGAAATGACACTATTCATCAAACGGGAGTAAGCAGGTTACACCTATAGCTTTTTCCAAATATGTTTTTCTCATGTAAGATTATAGAAAAATACTGTAGACGAATGCAATTTAATATGCCTCTGAAAAAGAAAAAACTAAACCCCTATCTTCTAAAACTATGAATTTAATATCACAAGATATAAGGAAAATTTGTGGGATAATATTAGACATATCTTTACATCATTTGCGCGCTGTTACAGCAGCTTATTTTTTATTTTTACGTGGTGACGGGAATGTATTTCAAGCAAATTAAGTTAAAGGTAAAAAATCAAGTAAATTTGAGGTTCATTTAACAGTATTAGGCCTTGGAAACACGGGTCAGGTGTTTTAGTGATTCATAGTCTGCTGATACAAATCATTAATCTATGTTCATAAATAATTTATTTTTTCAAATCTTGTGCTATTGATATTGCATTATTTCTTTAAGAGAATTTTTAAAGCTACAACAATCAATAACCCTTATTCATTTAGAAAGAACAGCTTATAGCTTTGTAAATGATACTTGACGTTTCTGACTATGTAAATATTTATTGAGTTGTATAGTTATGAATGTGCGATGTTAAAATATTGAAAATCATTGGTTTGAATTTTCAATCTTCCTTTTTAATTATATTGAAGATTCATATACATCGTATACATCAAATAAATAGAACGAAAGTAGCTTACATTTAAGACCAATTTCCCGCACATCGTGCAAGTATACCAAGTTTACAGAAAAGAATTTCATAAAATACTTTTTTTTAATTTTGGTATTCTAAAAAGTTAAATATTTTTTTTTCGTTTTCATATAATAAAATGAGTTGTTATTGTACGTCTAACACCAGAATTTTGGGAAAAAAATGCACAAATATCAAATTATTCATTTTTTAAGAACAACTTAATCGTATGAATTATATAAATTACACCTTTAAATAATTGAACACTAAAATCTTAAATTATAAATTTACACACTGATATTATTAAAGTATAATTTAAATGATTAAGAACAATAATTTTTTAATGTTTACATCACAAAATATCATAATGTACTTACTTAATATGACTATACGTGTGGTTTTTGTTTTCATTGTCTATGACATTTTTGAAATTACAAAATTAAAATGAGACATATATTTAGAGTATCCCCAAAAAATTAAGCTTTTTTCATTTATTATTATTATTTTATTTATTTATTAATTCTTTGTCTGTTGTACAACTGTCGGTAATTTAAATATAAATTTACATCCAGTGATCTCCGTTCGTCCGGAATTTCAAATGAGGACTTTTTTTGTACGCACTAACAAGAGTACACAATAAATTTTGCTATTTATTTAATGGTGTAAATTTATAAATGAATAAATCGCATTGAGACTTTATTGTTTGTTTTTGAGAATTAAATAGATTCGATTCGATAGACACTCAATAGTTCAAATTAATTATAACAGAAGCAATTTAATTAAATTATTTTTAGCTATAAATACAAACATCTGTAGAATAATGATAAAAATAAAAAAAAATATGAACGCAAAAAATTGAAATGCTATTCATAGTTAACATAATATCAGCTAAGTAATTTCTTTTGTTCTTTTGTTTTTTATGAAAATATGATACAATTGTGGATTTTAGAGATAGAAATTATAATAAAACAAATGATCCATTTTTTTTCTACGCATTTGATAGTCATTATGCCACATGTGTTTTGCAGAAAATGATTTAGTTACCAAATTTTAAATACAAATATGTTAGTTAGAAAATTAAAGAGTCAGTTTCTAGAAGTTTATCAATTAAATACTACTTGTTTACGATTAATATTTAATCAAAAATGTTCACACCAAAAATATAGAAAAAATATTTCCAATGAAAAAAAGTCTTCTTAAATGTATAAAATAATGTAAGTGGTTAGACGTTTATTTTGGAAAACTTTTCTAAGTACTACAATTCCATTTGTTCTTTCACATTGAATAGCAAGAAATATCGTTTTTTGCTCTGAAGAGAAATAGGGATATTTATAAGTTGATTGGGTAAAAAGCATAATTACCCGAAAGATCAACACAGGATTTGAAAAGAATTTAATAATAGCATGCGTATCAAGTTATATAAACGTCTAGACGAAAGATTCAAGTAGTTTAGATTTATTTTTATAAACCGCATAAAAGGAATAAAAAATAATTCACGTCCAAATATGGTACAGTAAAGTTGTTGAAGATTGACTTTGCAGTCTTAAATTCAATATTTTAAAGCATATTTCCTTTTTTATAAAAAAAGATGTAAAAATATATATTATTTATTTTACAAAAGATTTTTATTTAGTTTAAAAAATGTTGAATTCATAAAAATAAGCATATTTTTTTTAATTGAGTCTATTTATATATATTTTAAATCAGTAATAACTAATAATATAATTCTTTAGTTTTTAAAGTTTGAGTGCACAGATAATATGCATGCTTTTGCAGTTTCTATAATTTTAAGGCTAATTTAATTTTAGATCTCGCACATTTATTAACTTTTTTTTATCAGTTTCTCTTGCTGGTAATTATTTCATTATCTATTTGCTACTTCATTTTCTCATATGGTATTTATATAGGAACAGTTTTTTGCAATATGAATCTCGTACATTTTCTGATCAGTCTGATATATATAAATAAATGAATCTAGTAATTTTACACAAAACTCCAAAACAAAAAATAAAGATTAATTAATTAATTAGTAAACCAAAACACTAAAAGAAGTGTAAAATTTGATAAATCACCTTTAATAATTATAATATAGAATGTAAAAATTGTTATTAAGTGACTGTTCATAGACAACTATATGTACAGAATACGATCGAAGAATAAAATCTAGTGAAAGTCAATTCAGTTCGCGATTCAGTTCGTCCTGGAATAAAATCGTAAATCATCATGCATGCTGAGAAAAATACTTTTTTTAAAAACCTCAATAAAATATAAGTATTCTTTTAAAAAATCTTCAATATAAATAAAATAAATATACATTGTAAAAAATGTCAGATGTTTCTGAATATATAAAAATGTATCGTAATCAAAAACGAAAATATACAGTAACCTTTTCTAACTCACCTAAGGTTTTGAAAACCGATCCTTTACCTTTAAAAATCCAAGAAAACTATTTGTTTTCGAAATTTAAATAAAAATTTATAAAAATTAATTTTTATTAGCTGCTCGTCCTTTTCGGAAACGTTTCAAAGTAGCTTTTACAGTGTAATAATCACTTTTCTCTTACCAAAATATCACTTTTTCGGATTTTATTAATTCTTAAATTACCATTTTCAGCTGCATAACTGATTTTGTACATGCAATTTTAGCAAAATAATGTTAATTTTCATATCAATGTTAACCCCTTAACGCGCAGTGTTGCCGGGTCGACAACACCTAAAGTTCCCCCTGTTTAGAGACACAAAAACTCCGTGAATATTTCAAAAACTACTCTAATGGCTACTTTAAATCTTTCTTATGAGTTCTAGATGGCAGCACCACAGAGATCAAACTCTACTGTTTTAAAATAATAGATAAAATGTTTTACTGTAATACGCGCTTCACAGCAATGCTCTTCTCACTGCGCTTATCAATGCTTTACTTATAGGAGGTTACCACTTCGGCAACAGCTGTAAAATTAAAATGGTTAGTGCAATATTTACAAAACAATACCTGTGTACTCCTCTAGGCCTAAATAGATTGCCTAATTTTTGTTTTCTTTAAATTCCAACTTTAAAGAGTAGTGCGCCGAAAAGGGTTAATACTGTTAAAATTGCATGTTTGTCTGTTAAACATGTTCTCTAAATATCAATATATTTTTGTATGAAATGGTTGCATCCGAAAAAGTGATATTTCGATTTGAGAAAATCGAATTGTGCTTTTATTGTACTGTGAAAGCTACTTAGAAACGTTTCCAAAAAGGACGGGCAGATAATAAAAATTAATTTTTATAAATTCTTATATAAATTTCGAAAACAAATAGTTTTCAGGGATTTTTAAAGGTAAAGGAATGGTTTTCGAAGCCTTAGGTGAGTTACAAGAGGTTACTGTATATTTTCGTTTTTGATTACAGCACATTTTTACATATTCAGAAACATCTGACATTTTTTACAGTGTAGATTTAATAAAGTTACAATAAAGAGAGTCCGGATGATCAGATGAATGGTTTACGCGAAAATGTTACATTTTGTTAACATGTAAACAACTTCAACACCTTACCCCATTAAAAGGAGGGCTAAAATTGTCTATACCAAATTCACATAAAATAACTGCAACTACAATTTCAAATGATTAGGCAGCAGAATAAATAAATTCATCGCTGACGATATATTGTGTGATTTGCACAGTTTACTTTCTGATTATGAATTTAAATCAACTGCAATTTGAGTAATTTTATGTAGAAAAAGTTTTAAAAAATATGCAGCTTTTACTCTCTGATATCCCTTCGTATAGAAAAAGTTAGCTTATTGAATTTATTCAATATCATATGAACTGAAATTTTTAATCTGAGGAAAAATAACTCGTAAGATACGAATCGAACCTCCAGATCCTTAACTTAAATTGCCATCAATGCTACTATAGCGTTTAGAATTTTAGTCAAACGCTTCTTTTTAAAATTCCGAATGAAATATTTTTTCACTCAATTGAAACCTTCAGTTCAATAATATCTTTAATATGTGTATTATCGAGCTAAAAATAATAATAATTATGCCTACTCAAAATAATAGAATTTTTTTTTCAAAGTCATGAAATTAAATAATTATTTGTTAACAATCTGTCAATAAACATACTTTACTTAGTTTCTGTATTTTCCATTTATTTTATACGATTATGGACGATAATGAACGAAATTATGTATTATGTTATTTATATATGCTTATTTTCTTATACAATTTTAATTAATTAAAATTCATGTGTTGTATAATAATCATGTGGTGTGTAAAACCGATTATATTTTATGAAATAATCGTAATAGAGTTAAACTTAGCTAAAATAGATTTATAATTTACAAAATAAGTAACATTGCAAGCTATTGCATGATACAATAACTCATTAATGAAAGAGTGAACTGTATAGTTTGCTTTATGCTTTTAAAAAAAAAGTAACTTAATTTTGGTACTACTAGGTTACCCGTCGACCAAAAATTTATCGCCAAACTATAAGATTAAATGTCAATAATGGATGACTGCGAATGTCACATTAAATAAGATTCATGTGTTTAAGTTGTCATTAAGTGATTTTTATTTCGACTTTTTATTTGTATTTCTATTAATATTCTACAAATTATTTATTTTTTCGTTATTTAAAATAAAAATTATGTCAATATGTATAATTTGGCAATTAGTTTGGCGATTCGTATAATTTGGCGAAATTGGTCGTCGGAATAACCGAGTAGTAACTTAATTTTAAATAGATTAATGTAAAACATTTTTAAAGTTTAATTCTTGTGAATTTCGTACGTCTATTTTAAAAATTGAAATCTTTCTATCATTTCTTTTCTTCTGAATGGGCGGCATCCGAATAAAATTCAATTTGCTAGATTCATATAAAATAACTATGACCGTAGTTCTAAATGATTAAGCATCAGATAAATTGATTCCTCACGAGAAATTCATTATGCAAATCATTTCTTTAGAAATGAAATCTTGTCCTTATCATTAATTTAATTTGGATGAATTATCCCATACATTTACGTACATTTCTTTTTTTCAATTTTCTGTTTTTTATGGTATAATAAGTTTCATCCGTTTGTAAAAAGCTATTCTATTTATCTGCTTAGAAGTATTATTGATTTACTTCCTTTTTTTTTAACTATAGATTATTTAAATAACACAAATGAATAAGTAGGATAAGATTTTTTTAACCTTTTAAATAATGTATCTTAATATCAAGTAACATTAAAATAACTTCTATCAATAAGTGATAAAATTTAAAAAGTTTAAAAATTTCTAGTTTATCCTCTTTAAATTAATTTTAATAAGTGAATATGGTTTTACATCGTACTGCTTACACGTTTTATTTGTTGGTTTCCCTAAAATAATATTAAAAAAATGTTATCTAGTTCGAGGAAATAACCCCATCATGACCATGGTCTCATATAAACCTTATTAGTAGAGTAAATAGATTTATCACCCGACGTCTGTTTCGCAAATCAGTCTTTTGAAATCACAATCTGGATTTGACTGAAAGTTCTGTTTAGATATACTTTTGTTCATATGGTTTTCAAGTGAATATTCAGCTTTTCAAATGCAGATTTTTGGAGTTTCAGTAATGTCATTTAAAGGATTCATCAATATTGTTTCGTTAAAATTTTAATGTTTGAATAATGTTACGTTTACAGAGAAAATAGCTGCATTTAAACTCAGATAATTTTTCTAAGAGCCTTTTCTACAGTATTTAAAAAAAAGGGAAATGTATTTTGATTTACGTGTTTTCTGAATTCTCTTTATGAAAATAGTGTTATAAAAAGAATTAAAGAAAAATTTACTTCTCGAAAAAATAATGTAAGAGATGTAATACATCATATTAGTATTCAATGTAATTCATATACTCTGAAATTGAAGCACACTGCACATATATTGCAAAACATATACACGGTGAGTCATAAATATCGAAAAAATACGCTATTTACTTAAATATTGCTCCTAGACCCATACTTCCAGTTGCAAAAATGCATAAAAAAGGTGAATTTTTGATAAGTTGCAACTCCATGTAGGGTCTATTTTAAAAAATACGAAAATTAACTTTTCATACGGCCCCCATAGGATAAAAATTCCAATTAGGAAAACATTCCTTATCCAGTCCTGAATAATACACAAAAAGTTGCATCTTCATATCTTCAAAACTCATTGAGTTTGAATAATTCATCAGGTTTTAAGGGATTAGACACAAATTGAAATGCGTACAATTCAAAAGACAATAACAGTTCTAGGAAATGTGTAAAAAATATTTTGAGTTAGAATTTTGATTATTTTTCTTTTTTTGTGATGGTTAGCCTTATAATTTGCTAAGAAAATCACATTCTAAAATTTATCATAAAATTTATAAAAATTTCATATAAGTATTAGTACTGGTTGAAAAGGGATTATTAAAAATCATTATAAGTCCAAACATTATTTATCGGATTTCAATTTCTTTCTATTTAATTAAAGATGAAAATCGGATTTTAGATTTGTTTCGGGGGTTTTATTTTTCAATATTAATTTTAGAACTATTAAAAATATTTATTGAAAAACTTTTAAAAAAATCATATTTTCAAAAGTAAATAATTTTTCAATTTTGCAGAAACAAAATTAATGTAAAATAACTAAAAATGACATTTTTCAAGTTTGTACTTTTTTCTTTAACAATTCTTAACTTTTAATAGTTTAGACAAGAATTAGTCGGGAAAAAAATTCATTATGCAGAAAAACGAAATGTACTGCTTTACTGTCCGTCAGTTATTTAAAAGAATGCATTTCTAAGATGCAAATTAAGTTTTTTTTAAATGCAGCTCTCACAACTTCACTTTTTTTATCGTTCTAGAGAGGCTGTTAAAAAATCTGTATTCTAGTCCCTGACTGGTCAGGACCTAGACATTACTTTTTTATGAAGACTCGCGTATCCGAGTCTAATGTATTTTTCATACCAGAGGGGACTGCTTCTTTCTTTCTAGGTCTGCACTGGATGAACTTTTCCAACCCAGATTTAAATGCTAAAAAATTAAACACGATGAAACCACAGAGAAAAAAAAATCTTCCTATGACGGCATTCTGTCTTAATCAGAAAATATGCTCATCCATGCAAAGTAAATAAATAATACCTGAAACAAAAATTAAATCCATTTAATCTTCCTGGGAAGGGCATTTGTCTATTACGTTATGTGCTTCTGTCTTAAAAGGTTTCACTGTATAACATTTTTCAAAGTCTCCAACGCACCGGATATGGATTAGCGATATTAAAATATAAGTGAAACATTTTCATACCCGTAAAAAATGGTGACGTCACTGCAATGTCGTTGTGAAGTCACATTGTGACTTTGTGACCATCGATTGTCAATGTGACGTCATATGACGTCGATATGAAGTCAAAGTGACTAAAATGTGAAGTCGTTATGGCCGTTTTAGAGCTCTTTTGTGACATTTCACAAAGTGGTCACAATGTGACAAATTTGTGAAAAATGTGTCATTTGTGACTAATTTAACATTAACATTGTGACGAAACTGTGACAAAAGTGACGATATTCAAATTGCCAGAAACATGTTTTTTAAAGTAAATAACATATTTTGAAGGATATTTATAAATTTCTAAATATTTTTAAGAAAGTCACATATCAGTCACAATGTGACGTCACAGAGTGGTGGCATTTTGGTCACAGATGTGATGTGACCAAAGTGACTCACTGTGACGTCACTGTGACCATGCATGCTATTAGGGTATAAACACAGATTCATTGAAAAAATAAATATATCACATTCTTTGGCGCTTGTTTAATAATAAAAAGTATAAATATAAAAAACGAAAAGATATAATAAGTATGTTTGGTCAAACTCTTCTACGCAAAACAGTTTTTAACTACACTGAAGTAAAAAAACTATGTAGAAATTCACGCCTGAGCCTGGCTATGATTTAACCTTTTTCCAGGCTGGTCCGGATTATGATTTTAACATTTTCCCATGCCAGGCAGAACTTTTTTCCCTATGGGTCGTATTGGGACCGGACCTAGATATATCGATACATGCAGACCTCCAGTGCTAACGATAAACATATTTTGAAAACAAAATTTGATTTAAATCAATATCCTACTTTATTATGTCCAAATAAGAGGCACGATCTTAAATCGATATTTAATAACGGACAATTTGTGGGCGATCCCTCATTTATTTTGAAAATGAGTTAAAAACTCTTCATTTACAGGCATGGTAAAGTGGTGTAAATCACAAATTTTGGAGAATCTTTTGGCGAATTTGTCAGCTCAGAAACGTGCTTAATTCACCGTTGTTAACTCAACAAGACTGTTGAGATGTTGTCGTTATCGTGTACATATCTGTCCGACACTGAAAAAAATGGATACTCGAAATTGAGTAAGCAGTAATCAATTTTAAGTACTTCACATACTCAAAATTGCTCAGATCCAAATGTATTCATAACTGAAAAACGTATGCACTTATTTTTTATTCCATGGTTGTGTTCAAATATGAATAGTTATGAACTGTCTCCTCAACTTACAAATAGAAGTAAAAAGAAAATGACATTCATTTCTTACTCAAAATTATAAATAATAAACTTTTAAATGATTATTTATTCAGAAAATTGGCAAAATTATTAGAAAATATACAAATCGATATTTTTACGACAAGAACATTATTTGCGAGCACTTTTAATTTATTTTAAAATACTCTGCATAATTTAATATTTACAATAATAAACATAGTTATGCCACCATGGATAAAATAAATCACTACAGGGTCATTCCATGTCAATTCAACCAATTTTTTCCCCATTTGTAACCCGACCCCCAGGGATTTCGATGAAACTTTGTGTGCACACTAATTCTATCATGAAATGATTCCATCAGAAATTTTTCTGTCCCAGACCTCATAGTTTGTGAGATATGGGGGGTCCAATTCTTGGGTTTTTCTCAAATCACACATTTCTGAGTCTGTATTTTGAGATTGCAGTTCCATCTTCAAAAAATTGCTTCTCTGGATCTGAATCATGAATAATCCTAAAAATATCACTGTAAGAATATAAAAAGTTGCAGATTTTAATAAAAAATATTCTAAAAATTTACATGTAATATTTAGGATAAAAAAAGTCAGCCAAAGTTGAGAGTTATGGGTATTTTTCCAAATTTTTGTGACTTCACGAAAAAGGCTGTACACAAAAAGGCAAATTAAATTTCCAATTTCTTTTTGTTTTAAATAAAAGTTTACACTTTGGGCATTCTATCTATGAAATAAAAATGATGTGTTTCGCATGGCTTATGCAAAAATTTTGGGTACTTTCCAATTAGCCGGATGCATGTTTTATTTTTACATATAACATATGCACACAAAAAGGCAAGTGAAATTTCCAATTTCTTTTTGTTTTAAATAAAAGTTTACACTTTGGGCTTTCTATCTATGAAATAAAAATGATGTGTTTCGCATGGCTTATGCAAAAATTTTGGGTACTTTCCAATTAGCCGGATGCGTGTTTTATTTTTACATATGTATACATCTATATAAATACAGATGTATTATACATGTACATATGTATGTATATATACAGTATATTGATATATATATGAATAACAACGAGGCCCGTCTAACCGAGAAAGTACCAAATTTTTCCTTGTTTTGAAAATCTGCACCTTTTAAGGGGAAAAAAATCTGACTAAGTTTAGCTGTGGTACTTAAATAATTACTGGAGTTCGATGAGTTATTGAATTTAATGTTATTTGATACAAAAACAAATTGGAAATTTCATTTGCCTTTTTGCATAGAGACTTTTTCATAAAGTCACAGAATTTCTGAAAAATAACCATAACTTTCAACTTTGGTTTACTTTTTCGGCCGTATATAAATCTCTTAACTGCCCTAATTGCTTTTCTCACTTGCTTTTTATGCCGCTTAAATGGATCTCTACATTTATATTGATAAAATTCATATTTCATTAAGAGCCAAATTATTGATGCTTACATATATTAATCAAACGGTTTTCACTTAATTTTTGTTTTATAAATGCAATAGTCCTAAGTAATAAAAGTTATTTTTCTGAATCACAGAGATTATCAATGTAGTCTATTTCTCTGTTATTTGTATAGCTAGTTTTGTGACATTCTAAACCAGTTAATTTTACAATACTTGAAGCCTGAAGACAAGTAGAAGGTTTAATATCAGGCTCCATATTAAAACAATACAGCAAAAAAATATTTATACATACCACAAACTATAAAATATGTAAAAATCAGAATATATTTTTAGTAGCACAGTAAAAGTTAGATCATTCTTCTATGATAAGAACAACAGAATGACAATAATTTGATTAAATTGATTTCAAAACATCTGTTTTCACAAATAAACATTACCCTGCTTTTATCAGATGGTGTTTATACAAGGCAGGTGCAATGAAATCTTTCAGACTATAGTAACAAATTTAAATTCTGTTAAACATTTGTGTATTTAAACTTGCCGATATAAATATTTAAACTAAGTAAAATTACCCAAGGAAAGGAAATACAAGGTTTTGAACATTTTTTAAACACAAATAATTAATATTTAAGCATTCAATGGAAAGAATGGAAATGTTGGGAGAAAAAATTATTTATTTCATACTGTACAAAAAAAAAATCTGTTTTGAGTTTAATTATTGAAAATAAAAAGTAAGAGATTCTTTAAATTAGCAAAAAATGCCCATTATTAAATAACAAAATAAATATATGGGCCATTCCCTAAATTTAATGGGGAAACATATTACAGTCAGATTTTTTAATCAGTAAAAACAAAGCCTAAACTTTACTTTGCAAATATAAAAAACATGTATCAAATAACATTAAATTCAATAACTGATAGAAATTCCAGTAATTATTTAAGAAGCACAGCTAAACTTAGTTCCTCTTAATTGGTGCAGATTCTCAAAACAAGGCAAAATTTGGTACTTTTCGGTTAGACGGGCACCAGTGTTATACATATATATATCAATATACTGTATATATACATACATATGTACATGTATAATACATCTGTATTTATATAGATCTATACATATGTACATATGTAAAAATAAAACACGCATCCGGCTTATTGGAAAGTACCCAAAATTTTTGCACAAGCCATGCAAAAGACATCATTTTTATTTCATAGATAGAAAGCCCAAAGTGTAAACTTTTATTTAAAACAAAAAGAAATTGGAAATTTCAATTGCCTTTTTTTGTGCATATGAAATATATAAAAATAAAGCACTTATCCGGCTAATTGGAAAGTACCCAAAATTTTTGCATAAGCCATGCGAAACACATCATTTTTATTTCATAGATAGAAAGCCCAAAGTGTAAACTTTTATTTAAAACAAAAAGAAATTGGAAATTTAATTTGCCTTTTTGTGTACAGCCTTTTTCGTGAAGTCACAAAAATTTGGAAAAATAACCATAACTCTCAACTTTGGCTAATTTTTTTTATCCTAAATATTACAAGTAAATTTTTTAAATATTTTTTTATTAAAATCTGCATCTTTTTATATTCTTACAGTGATATTTTTAAGATGATTCATGTTTTAGATCGATAGAAACAATTTTTTGAAGATGGAACTGCAATCTCAAAATACAGACTCAGAAATGAGCGATTTGAGAAACCCCCAAGAATTGGACCCCCCACATCTCACAAACTATAAGGTCTGGGAAGGAAAAATTTCTGATGGAATCATTTCATGACAGAATTAGTGTGTACACAAAGTTTCATCCAAATCCCTGTGGGTCGGGTTACAAGGTCTGGTTGACTTGACATGGAATGACCCTGCAGGGTAGAAAAATATCGTTTGTTTGGATTTGATAACATTTGTTCAATGATTCAATGTTTTAAAACTGAGAAAGCAATATGTTCCTTTTTGATCCAAAAATACTCAATTCAATATAAGTACATTGATTTACTCATTTTCGAGTATTTAGTTTTTTCCAGTAAATTATGTTAATATATATATTTTTTTTTTTTGATTTGAAGACATTTGTCCAAAAAAAGCCGTCAATAAGCCCAAAACCATTCGCATTCTTTTTTCTGGAAGCTGTCATTACTTTGTTGTTTAATTCCATTTTAGTTTCAAAATCACAATAATTTTGATCATACAGTTAAAGGAAATATAATGTTCCAGAAACAAAAATGCTGTAGTTTGGACTAAATTTTTAAACATATTTGCTTATGCATGTATTTCATTTCTTAAATATCATAAGCATGGCACAATAGTATTGATATTTTATAATAAGGTTTTTAATATTTATAAAAAAAGAAATAAGCAAAAATTTTCGTGTGTTTGATATAGTATTATACGAATTTTATTATCAGGTTTTAATCTATAATTTTCTAAAAGAGCATTGAGATTGGTCTTTTAAACAAACGTATGTATACATATATATGAAAATAATGAACGATTCATAGATTAAAATCTTTTATGAAAAATAGTAAATGAAGTGGTTTAGTGAAAAATATCATGAATATATTCATATACAAATTTCACAATAAAGTTCGGTGAATAGTCCAGTAGTATTAATGTAGATGAAATATTAAAGAAAATTACCATACCATCCTTCAAAATAGTCATTGCCTATAACTATGCACCACTGAGATCTGCTATACATGTCCTGGAAAATTCGCAAGAAGTCTTCCTTTGGGATGAAGTTCAAAAGCTTCGGCACGTTTCGTTGGATGTCAGCAATATAATCTCGTTCAAAGAGAATTTGAGTCGGGAAAATAGGAAGAAGTCTGGAGGATTGAGATCTGGCGAGTATGGTAGGTGTTCAGTTTGCACAATCCTACATGAATTTCTTTCGGTGTCTTGCAAAGCTTAAAACCAAAATTTAAACTGATCTTTTATTCGTTCATTTTCCTGTTCTCACTTAAGAACCAAATCACTGAACAAGCACTTAGAAAAAGCACGTCTTACACAGAACATAATCGACACTCAAGTGAACAACTGAGGAGAAAGGTGATCTACACTTGCCTCTATGCAGGTGCAGCGTTTTGTTTCCCCAGTGTTGCCAGATTGGTCGTTCTGACTTCATTCACCGATCTTTTTTGTCATATATATATATATATATATATATATATACAATACGCAGGATATTACTCGTAAAACGAGCGTATGTCGAGTCGATCTTTTGTTTAACGAATCTTTATTTTAGGAATTTCAACTTGAAATGAGTTTAACAAATAGATCAAATTATACAAAATAACTACTTAAAAGTTGTTGCAAAAATATAGATATTACTTATAGATATTATTTATTCATAGATTTATATATTTATTATCTATAGATATTATATAATAATATAAATAATATAATGTATATATATTATAAATTATATTATATATATTATGTATTATTATAATATACATGCATATATATTATAATAAATCTATATTTATAGATTTATTATTATTTATTATTATGTATTTATTTATAGATATTATTTATTTTATTTATTCTATATTTTTGCAACACCTTTTAAGTTGTTATTTTGTATAATTTGGTTTAATAACAAAGTGTAAACTTCCACCAAAGACACTAAGTGGTTTTGAGTCATTTTAACAAATAAACTTCTATGACAGCATTAAAAACTTTGCATAATTTATTGAATTTTATTATATTTTAATTTCCATACATCCAGCTTCAGAAGCCAAAACTTCCAATGTCCAACTTTTCATCCCTATATCTCCCTATTTTTTAATTTCCGATGAAAAGAGTTGAAACAATAGAAATGTAGTTTAAATTCTCAAGAAATTAGAACATTTCAAAATTAACAAATATTTTACATAATTGTAAAGCCGTTTAAATTATGTATCCATAAGAATACTTTACTATAATTAGTACCGTAATATCACAAAGACAATATAAATGATAACAGTAAAAAATTAATAATTTACAAAGAGAGTTACTAATTTTATTTTTCTATGACTTTTACTATTTGTGTATTCAAAATTTGTCCTTGTGTTTTTTTTTTAAAGTTTTTTTATTTAGATCTAATAAAGTGATTGTATAATGTTATAGTTTTTATTTTACATTATTTCGTGGGTGAAACATTGTTTATGAAAATTTCTATCCAACGCATTTTTTTGTTGATTTAGTTCCATGCTTAATTTAGACAAGAACTCACAATACGATTAACGAATGCAAAGCAACTTTTAAATAAATATTTCCTATAAGAGAACATACATTAAAAATAAAATATTTTACCATCACCGTCAAAGTTCTTTGCAAAAAAATCTCAGATTTCTCCTATTCAACGGTAATCTGTAAAAAAGCAAACAACTAAACGTATATTTTATTTTCAAAGGAAGTAAAATTCCTTGTTAGTTTTTCTAAACGTCGCAGATTTCAAAATACTTTCGGCGATATTTTGCTTTTTTTTAAAAATAAACATGTCTTTAATGGAACCTTTCTATTAAAATAACAAACTATTATTGTATACTTCTTTCTTCCAAATTATTAAAACTTTCAAAATGAATGACTTACAAAATATTTTTTTAGACTCCCATTATATATAGAATACATACAGGGTGATTCAAAAAAGGTGGGAAAAATTTTAAGGGGTAGTAATATACATCAAGACAATAATATTAAATAGGAAACCAAGGGTCCCAAGCGTTTTCCAAAGGAGATAGCCGCCATTAAAGTTTAGGGTCCAAAATTTCAAATAATCATAAAAAACGGAAAAATTGGTCGATTGATTTGCGGTTTTCACTAAAGCTATTCTCTTTGTTGGTATTTTCTTAAAAATAAATTATAAAGATACATTTCGAAAAATGTCGATAGAGGGCGCTTTAGACTTTGAAGTAACAAACAACTGTTTTTTGCCATTATTTTTTGCATTCCATTATATGGTTTCGAAGACTTAGACTTAAACTTAAATTTTGAGCTCAAAATCTGAATAGTTGGGAGTGGTTAAGTAGCACAAATTGAACTGTGTTCAGAGGTTCAAATTTCGAATGATTATTAAAAACGGAAAAATTGCCGATTCATTTGCGGTTTTCACTAAATCTATTTTTTATGTAGGTATGTTATTAAAAATGATTTATAAAGCTAAGTTTAAAAAAATGGCGATAGAGGATATAATTTAGACTTTGGAATTACGAAAAACTATTTTTTACCGTTATTATTTGCATCTCGTTAAATTTTTTTAGAAGCTTACACATAAACTTAAATTTTGCGCAGAAAATCTGAAACATTGGGAGTGGTTAAGTAGCGCAAGCTGAGCTGTGTTCAATTGGGGTGGGGAGTTTCAAATTTCAAATGATTATAAAAAACGGAAAAATTGGTCGATTTGATTCCGGTTTTCGCTAAAACTATTCTTTATGTCACTATTTCATTAAAATTATTTTTAAAAATAAATTTTTAATAATTTCGTTTGAGGGTGCCCTTAACTTTAGAGTAATCAACAATTATTTTTAAACGTTATTTTTTTTATCTAATTAAATGCTTGCAAATTCTTAGACTTAAATTTTGAGCTCAAATTCTAAGTTGGGAGGGGGTAAGAAGGACAAACTGAAGTGTGTTCAAGAGTTGAAATGTTACTGTCCCCACCCCTCGAACACAGTTCAATTTTGCGCTACATAATTACTAACAACGATTGAGATTTTGAGCTAAAAATTTAAATAAAGCTTTTACAAGCATTTATTTAATGCAAAAAAATACCAGTTAAAAACAGTTGTTGGTTACTCTAAAGTTTAAGGCGCCCTCTAACGGAATTTTTTCAAATTTGTCTTTAAAATTTATTTGCAAGGAAATACTAGCATAAAGAATAGTTTTGGCGAAAACCGTAAACGAATCTACCATTTTTTCCGTTTTTTATGATAACTTGAAATTTGAACCTCCTCACCCCCATTGAATACAGTACAGTTTGCTCTACTTAACCACTCCCAACGATTCAGATTTTTTGCGCAAATTTTAAGTTTATGTCTAAGCTTCTAAAAAAAATTAACGAGATGCAAATAATAACGGTAAAAAATAGTTTTTACTTGCTCCAAAGTCTAAAGTGCCCTCTATCGCCATTTTTTAAAATTTAGCTTTATAAATCATTTTTAATAAAATACCGACATAAAGAATAGTTTTAGTGAAAACCGCAAATCAATCGACCCATTTTTCCGCTTTTTATAATCATTTGAAATTTAAACCCTCTGAACACAGTTCAGTTTGTGCTACTTAACCACTCCCAACTATTCAGAATTTGAGCTCAAAATTTAAGTTTAAGTCTAAGTCTGCGAAACCATTTAATGAGATGCAAAAAATAACGGCAAAAAACAGTTGTTCGTTACTCCAAAGTCTAAAGCGCTCTCTATCGACATTTTTCGAATTGTATCTTTATAATTTATTTTTTAGAAAATACCAACATAGAGAATTGTTTCAGTGAAAACCGCAAATCAATCGACCAATTTTTCCGTTTTTTATGATTATTTGAAATTTTGGACCCTAAACTTTAATGGCGGCTATCTCCTTTGGAAAACGCTTGGGACCCTTAATTTCCTATTTAATATTATTGTCTTGATGTTTACTACTACCACTTAAAAATTTTCCCATCTTTTTTGAATCACCCTGTATATTAGAATAACTATTCATATTATAGTATTACATTTATTTGGTTTCCGATAATGATGACAATAAATATTATAAAAATGTTCCAAAATTCTCAGTACAAACTGCACAAAAGTTATGATTTGCTTCGTTAAATGGAAACTTTTCTGCTGTTATTAAGGAAATAAAAAAAATTATAAATATTTTTCGCTAATTTTAGATAAGGTTTAATGATCAAAAGTTAATAATTTACTAAAGTAGTTAAAAAATATAGTAGAAATTCGGCTTTTTATTGTTAGTAAATTTACATTTACTAATATTTTATATATATTTTTTAAATTGATATATTTCTACTGTTTTCAATATTGCGTTGTTCAACAAAGTTGTTGTCTCTGAAATTAGTTTAAAATTCTCAGAAAATATGATTCTTTCAACATTATTTTTTAAAAAAATCTGAATTACAAATGTGAATGTAATCTTTGAGATTATTAACCATTTTAAAATGTATTGAAAATTCGTTAAATGTATAGAATAATATTAAAATTAAATATTGTTCTTGCAGCAGTGAAACATGGAGTTTAGTGAACGGAAAATTACGTTACAAGCATTTTGAGGGTTATTTATATTTTGAAGATTGAAGTTTGAGGATTATTGGTTTAGTAACTATTTATTGGCAGGTTTTCTACAGGTGTAAACTTAAAGAATAAAAATGATCTGTTTTCAAATAATCTATCATACAGAACATGCAGCATGACTGGCACACACATATCACGGTTTGGCAAATCCCTTTAACACTTGTTTTTGTGATAGTAAATATAAGGTTGCCATCAAGTTGCCATCATGTTGACAACTGATATTTCAGGATTAGTTAAAACTCAATAAGCATATTAAAGTGCAACCCGTCTGAAAATTGATATCTTGGAGGAAAACATCTGCAAAACCTATTTTATTTGTTAACTTGTAGGTTTACGTATGTGTTTTCCTTCATCCAAAGATACAAATCCATAAAGGAGTGTCGAACAAAACTATGACAAATTGCAAAATAAATAAATAAATAAATGAACTTTGGCAAATCTATCAGTGAACAACTAAATTCAAATTTGTAGTGGTTCCCCTCCTCAGATACAGGGTGGTTAAAATTAAACTGACGGTACTCAGAGGCTCATAACTCCGGTTCTACTGAGCGGATCCGAATGAAACTTTAGATATATGTTATGTAGATCATGCTGCCGAGGTTTGCGTAGAAAACAAAAAGTTTCAAATTTCGCCACTAGGTGGCGTTTTAACAGCTTAAAATGACAGATAACAATTCAAAAATCAAAGATTGATGGAATATTTTATTTATTTACACACCTGCGTGCTCTATGTGCATACCTTGTCGGTTAACAATATGCTGAAAGCGTACCACCGCGTTATCAATGGCGGCACGCAACATATCAGTAGGAATCATGGAGACATGGCTTACGATGCTAGCTTTTAAGTCTGCTAAATTAGTTACACGCCCTTGATACACATGATCTTTCAGAAAACCCCACAGCCAGAAGTCACAAGGGTTCAGATCTGGCGACCTTGCTGGCCAGGAAATGGGGAAAGTACGCGAGATGACACGCTCATCAGAGAAGTTGTCTTGAATCACATTTCTTACAAATCCCGCCGTATGAGCAGTTGCTCCATCTTGCATGAATATTGTGGTTGCCAAACAGCCTCTTTGTCTTAACGCCGGGACAACATGATTCTCCAGGAGACTCCTGTATCGATCACCTGTTACTGTACGTCTAACAAACCCGTTCATTGTGACTTCCTCGAAAAAATATGGGCCCAAAATAAAATTCGCCATGAATCCACAACAAGCTGTCACATATGGGGAATATAGCGGCTGTTGTTGCACGACATGAGGATTGGTGGAACCCCATATGCGGCATTTTTGTGTGTTCACAACACGATCTAAGTGAAAATGAGCTTCGTCTGTCCATAAGATATGCGATGGCTAGTACTCATCCACTTGCATCCTCGCCAGAAAACGCAACGCAAAATCAAGACGTGCAGAGTGATCTTGCGGTTTCAGCTGTTGCACGATATTCATCTAGTAAGGGTAGAGCTTCAAAATTTTGCGTAAAATCCTGCGCACGGTTGCCCACGGAATGTCCAATCCTCGTGCTATTGAGCGGCCACTTACCGTAGCATTTGAAGAATTTTCAGATGCTTCAGCTGTTGCAATTGCAACTTCCTCCAAAATCGCTGGCTCCGTTGCACGTCGTCCTCTTCCAGGTGCAACATCCAGAGAACCAGTATTTTCAAACTTGCGAATCATGCATTTAACTGCATTTACGGACATGGGTCCTCTCCTTAAATTTTTCATCCGTCGATAAGCACGGAGCGCTGCCGAAGCATTGATCTCATTCTGATAAAAGAGTTTTACAATCAAAGCTCGTTCCTTCTTGTTCAGTGGCATGTTCACTGCGAACGAATGATTTCTTTGAACCATACGTACCGCTTTTATAGCGAAATTGCTCTAACTACTCATTTACATATGGTTTTAGCACTACAACGCCATCTGATGGCGAAATTTGAAACTTTTTTTTTTTTTTTTTTTGCGAAAACCTTGGCCGCATGATCTACACAACATGTATCTGAAGTTTCATTCGGATCCGCTGAGTAGAACCGGAGTTATGAGCCTCTGAGTACCGTCAGTTTAATTTTAACCACCCTGTATGACTTGACAGATGAATTTCATTATATTATTTGAATCGAGTTATGTCTAATCATGCGATGACAGTTCTCAACTTGATGAAGTGATTATCTGTACTGTTGATTCCCGATCTGAAATTATAGAACCCCAAATCAATTTTTAACCCTCTAAGTGTTTGGAACGTAATATTCTGTTGACGTTCCGTTGTCTTAGAGCTCGCACTTCTCGGTGAAAAAGACCCAGATGATAATGTTCTTCCTATGGGGGCGTTCTTTCCAAATATCTCGCTTAAATTTTGATGTTTTTAAATGATTCTTTTTGCATACGATAGCCGAGGATGATCTACAACTGATCTAGGTTTTACTTTTTTAATTTGCGTTTCATAATAATAAAAAAATACTGTAGCTTTTGAAACTTGCTAGCACCGGTTCTGAAATTGAAAACATGATAATATAAAAATATATAACCAAAAACAAAAAAGTAAAAAGTAGCTCGGTTGTTGATTGTCCCCAGCTGTTGTATGAAAAAAAAAACAAAAAAAAACATGGAAAATATTGAAATTTGAGCGAGATATTTAAAAAGAACGCCCCCATAAACTTTACCTTATCGGATCCTTTACAGTCACTAGTGCGGCCTCTTAACAATTTTTAGTTCTGTAACTTCCTGTATGACTTTCTTCAGAATTTGTACAGTTAATTAATGACTCGAAATTTATTATATGATCATCACTTTAATATGTGTTTATTTACATACTTATAAATGTTGATTAAACACTCAGTTAACATTTTCTAAAAACGTATTGCATTTACAAGAAAGTAGATATTTTAATTTTATGACGTAGGAGTACAAAATTTACGTTTGGTGCTACCATCTACATACTATTAAACTAATCAAAAACACTATAATTTTTCTCTGGATTTATGCAGTATCGAAATATGTGTAGTGGCAGAAAGTCAGGTACTGAAACGCAGTTCACAATCTTATAAATTCCTGTTATCTTCAAATAATTAACGTAATTGAAAAACATATGTACATGCGGTTTGGAGTGCCCCTGCAGCGTGTTCGCTGTATCTTTTGTTATCAAACTGTCTGTTTAATGAGTTTCTTTTTGTGAATTACAGAATCCTGACAAATATGAACAAGAAGCGTAATTTAATACGTCTTGTTTCAGATCAAAGAAATATCTATATCGAAGCTGTACCAGTTCGATAAATTCTTATTACTGGCTAAGATTCAAACTTGTTGCTTGTTATTTCTATATATTTTGATTTTTTATTTACTAACTGTATTTAAGATTATTTGAAATTAGACAAAACTTTATTTACAAAATTCACATACTGTAGACTTTGGCATTCAGCCTAGCTTATAAGCACAGCATCATGGCAAAAACATTCAACTGACAAACATACTTGTAAGTTACAGTTGATCATACAATTATTATAAAATATGTTAGAAGTGCATAAATATATTAAATCACAGTTACACAGAGCATTAAATCACGGTTACGTAAATTGCAAATAACACATATATAGTCAACATATGTAACATATGTAACACGCAATACAGGTTGTTATACCTATAGGACTACTACTTAGGATTACTTCCCTTGCTCTTTGCAAAGATCCTGAACTGTTCACAGTTTTCTTTGAATAAAGTATTGAGAACGAGTTGAAAATAGAAAATTCTGACACAGTAGTTCTATTGTTTTCGAGACCTAGAACTCCATTTGTCAGTTGGCACAATTCTGCAACTAGCGATATTGAGAAAGATGATTTGTTAACTTGTTTCGACTAACACAAGTTTAATAATGTTTCAAACTATTAATTAAACTGTTATTAACACATTTATGCAGAGACATGATTTGCACTAGTATTTCTTTTGATTTCTGTGTTTGTTCGATTGTCATGTTTTTGTTGTATTAGATTAGCAATTTTATCCAATTCAGTGCATTTCACCCTTTTTAACTTTATAAAAGTGCGTCTATAAAATAGCTAAACCCGTATTTGAAATCTAGATAGAATAAAAAAATATATTTCATAAAATACAGCATTCAGTGAATTTTCGACGCTATCGTAACTCTTACAGAAATGCCTCGAGGTAGTTTTTATTTAGTTATGCAAGTTAATGAGAATTGTTTTCAGGAATGTCCGTATAACTATGCACGCCTAGCTGTCAAAAAATAACTTTTAACAGGTGCATTTGCAAATATTAAAGTAAACACAACGATAATAAAATGTCAGTACCAATGAACTATTTAATCTAAGACTAATCAAAGTCCAAGTTTTTCAGTATGATAAAAATATTAAATTCAATTTCAATTATTTAAAAATTAATACTTAAACATCAAATTATTGAAATTCTACGTTGCTTTAACTAAAATTTTAATTACATATTAAAATTTAAAAATGAGAAACTTTTTATGCATTAAAACAACGTAAAATCTTTTTGATAAATAAATAATTTTCTTAAAAAATAAAATCTAATGCAATCATTAACGTTGAAAATGAAACATCTAAACAAACAGCTCAATTAATATGTATGTAAAAAATTCTTTTTAAAATTTCTTTATTAGAATAAAACATTTTTATATAAATCAAATATATTGATTCTTAAATGTGTTGTTATAAAATGTTTTGAAAGATAAAAAAAAACCTTTTTGTTGACATAACAAACAAAATTAATTTCTTTAAATTTTGAATTAAATACAAAAAAAAAAAAAAAAAAAATCAGAATAAATAAATCAGGTATATGATTTGTAATAAAAAACATAAAAACGAGTTTGTGATGGAGCTTGAATGACTCAAATGTTTTAATGAAAAAACATTAAAAGATTTCTTTCAAATTTGATCTTTCACAGTTAATAACAGGAGATAATGTGTTTTCATGTTAAAAACAATATTTATACTATGATTTAATAAAAGCAAAATTGCCTTAAGCAATGATAACGATGAAATTTTAAAGACTTTAGCATTACAATGTATATCTAGAAATATAAATATTTGGACGAAAATGATTTATGCAGTTTTGGGAATAAAGATATATAATACGAAAAATAAATATGAACGTAGTTTTTTATTAAATTATGTTAAAATATTTTAGGGAAAATATTATTTAAGTGTGTTTTACTGACATGATTTTATTTACTTATTTATTTATTTTTTGTGATTTATAAATGAATATGTAATGAAACTATTAAATAAAATGTCCCCCTAAAAAGAATTTTGAAATGCGTGATTCTTAAAGGTTTTTTATTTTAAACTACTTAATAACAGATTAAACAAGACATTTTAAACTGTACAAAACTCCATTCCTTAAAAATATTCCTTATAATGAACTATGACAAATTAATGTAAACATATTTTTATTAAAATATATAAAAATATTCTAGGGAAAATATTATTTGGGTGTTTTTTACTGATACAATTTTTGTAATTTATAAATGAAAATGTAATAAAAATATTAAATGAAATGTTCCCCTGAAAAGAATATCAAAATGTCTTGTTCTTAAGGGGTCATTATTTTAAACAACTTAATAACAGTGTTGAACAATACATTTTAAAGTGTACAAATTTAGTGTACTCCATTCTTTAAAAATATTTCTTATATTTAAATATGATTATTGAGGAAAAAACAAAAAAACCCGTTTAAAACATGCTTTAGGAGAGAAATTATACCTAAAACATTTTAAGCTATTATTATATATGATCAAGATGTAATTTAATCTTTAAAATCGGTTTTACAAAGCGGTGATTCTGGTCATTCTGCGCATGAATTTTTGAAAATTGTTGCCTAATATTTCAAGAAATTTTTATTGAAAATATTAAAATTATAGAGTCAAAAAACTACCTATTATTATGTATACAGTAGAACCTCGATCCAGCTTTTTTCAAGGGGTATGAGAAAAAAAACCCGATGAATGCGATGAAAATTACCTTATTTAAGATAACTTGCCTAAGATAGGACATCTAAAATCTTTAAATAAAAGATTAGGAAGAAATAAAAGTAAACAAACACGATGAAAATTACCATGTTTAAATAAATAGTTTTGAAGAAATAAAAATAAACAAACACGATGAAAATTACCATGTTTAAATAAATAGTTATGAAGAAATAAAAGAAAAACAAACACGATGAAAATTACCATGAAAAACACGATGAAAATTACCTTACTTAAGATAACTTGCCTAAGATAGGATATCCAAAATGTTTTTATAAATAGTTATGAAAAAATAAAAGTAAACAAAAAGAAAAAAAGTTATAGAAAAAGTACGAAAAAAATAGATAAAATAAAGTTTTTTGAAATTCAGTGCTCAGATTTCGCGGAACGCGGAAGGTCCTTTAGCTTTTCGCTTATTTCGATTCTCTAGCGGAATCAAGGTTCGAAATAAACTAGTCGTTGGGGGCCTTTTATAATACTTACCCATCATGGATATCCATACCATAAAACATGAAAATAAAATCACGTAACAGTGAATTGCGTAAAAGAATCATCCTTATAAATCCAAAAATTATATTTATATTAACTCACAGTTTACTGCGTTAGATTAAGCGTTTAATTCCCAATTAGAATTTACCTTTGAATTGAAATTTAAATGTCATGCAAAATCGAAGGGTGTAGAAAACAGGATTATAAGTATCTCAACAACTAATTAGCTGACCGACTTCGTTCTTCATGCATATTCACACTTTATATTCACTCAAAAAAAAAAAAAAAAAAAAAAAAAAAAAAAAAAAAAAAAAAAAAAAGGAAATTTTTTATGTATTTTTCAACAGAACGAATATTTCGAGTGTCCGAATAAATGAGTTCCAGATAATCGAAATTACTAATATTAAATAGGCTTCGTTCCATTCCTACATACTACGTGCATACGGAATTTCAAGTCATTCAATCTCAATCTCAATTTGTTCGGGAGATAGAGCGTTTACCGACAGACAAACAGACAGACGGATGGTATTTTTTTTCTAAAAATATTTTCTCGGTATCTCCAGCATCTGAAACGTATAAATCCATGAAAACTTATTTTCGATTTTCTAAATGATTGCAATATCTACCCTATACTACGTATGATGGGTAAGTAAAAGGAAAACCGGACAAAATTAAAAGGGGGAAAAATAAAGACAACGAAAAGCGGGAACGATATCTCTCTGGACCTCTGGGCTCTGAACCTATCAAAGAACTGCTGCTGCTTATTATTAGTCACTGTCGTCGGTTGGGGGATAGTGGATGAGCAGAACGCAAATTCGCAGAGCGCGGCGCACATGTCATGTTGGCGATCTTTTTGTTTTTCCTCTCTTATTCTGACTCTCTAGCGGGAACCAAGTTGATAGGTGCCGACAAACGCCCTGAATAGCCTAGTCATAAGAGGAAGCCAGGTTGAAAAAGAAAAATAAATAAAACCAGACAAATTTGAAAAGGGGAATAGATTAAATTAAATACATCAGAAGCGGAAATAGTGCACTCGTGGCTGTAAAGCTATCGAACGACCGCTGCTGCGTCGAGCTTATTATTATACACTATTTTTTTAAATTGTTTAAAAAACAGGGAACAGTATTTAAAGAATCTACATACCTCTGACAACGAGGGGTGATGGGACATTCTTTCGCCAAAAGCGCTACGGTTGTCGATTTGGCTATATATTGCCAGACTGGATATACTTTAACATTTTTAAGCATTTTTTATGAATTTATAAATTGATATCAAATATTTTACACATATGGTTGTATAACAATTTTACTACTCTAGTGAAACATTGCAACTGAATGCATCAAATTCATCAAACATTGACAGCTTTTGACATTTTTTTTTTAGCTGTAAATATAATCAACTACAGTGTTTTTTGTCCGTAATAGATGAGACTGGCTAAGTCCAATCGTAGCTTCTTTATTCATTAAGGAGCCGAATTATAGTAAAATAATTTTAAGTACGTGAAACATCACCTCTGCCCTCTGAGCTCGTGCATACCAGTTTTGTTAGTATAGCGTAGAAAGACAGATTGTAACATAAACTTCAGAACGGACCAATCGGATTCAATAACAAACCACACAGTGAAACGCACTTGGTTACGCATCCAATGGAGAGGTAGAAAAGAACGCAGAAGGGAATCAGTTCCTTACCTGCTAATTGAAGAATTTCATGTACTGCATCTGACGCCCTGAAAATTCGCAAGACGTTGATTCGCTGAAGAAAAAAAGAAAATGGCATTTGAAAACAGTTCAAAATAAAGCTATTATTGCTTAGAATATTATAAAGCTTTGATAATTGATAAAAAATTAGGAAGGAATTAAAAGTTTTAGATAAAGATTTTGAATTAGATAATTATACATGAAAGCGTTTAAAAATTAAGAAATAAGATGGGAATAAGTAATAGATATTATTAAGAAATAGGGAAGTAATAAATATAACATAAAGTTTAAATAATTTTAATGAATATTAAAAGTAAAATAGTGTGTAAAGTATCTCTCACAGTGAACAAGCAGTATATAGACGTACGAAAAAATAAATATAAAAAAAACATTGTTTTTCAAATTTTTGATGTTGTTAAATAATAAAATATATGTTATATATATTTATATGCGGTGAACTGTGATGCTGTTGTATGTTCAACATCAATCTGCAATTTAGTAAAATATCGCCCAAGTTTTCCAGTCACCACTATATTCGAATAATGAAACGTAAAAATGTATGTTGCACCTGAAAGTAATTGTACATCCAGGTCTTAAAGAATAACTTAACACACTCATATCATTAAAGTGTTTTTTTAAGATTAAGAACAATGCGTTTTTATGTGTAATTCCCAAAATATCGTAATATACCTACTGTGGTAATATTATTACTTTTTTTCATTCTCTATATCACTTTAAAAATTACAAATTTTAAACGAGACATATATTCTAATTTTCACCAAAAAATGTAACGTTCTTTATTTATTTAATTACTTTCATTTTTATAATTGTAGGCAATTTAAATTACAAATATGCATATACTGATAACTCTCATTTGTGTGGAACTCTAACGAGGTCGTTATTTGTATTCACAAATTTTAATCCAGAGCAAACGGTGTAAACATTTTAACGGTGTAAAATTTTATCTATTTTTGAAAAAATCGAATTTTGTTTTATTTTACAGAAACTAAACAGGCTCACAAACGAATTACAAAATAAGCAATTTATTTTTCAAATTATTAAGTTTGTTTTTCCTAATAAATAGACATAATAATAAAATTAATAATAATAAGATTAAAAATGAACAAAAATAGACACAAATGGCTATTATATAATGAATGGATTATACATTATCAGCTAAATAGATTTTCTGTTATTTGCTTATTATGAAAACATCATATTATTATTGATTTAATAGAATCAAATAATTAAAAAATAATGTCATATTTTTTTGTTTCTAATTATTCTTTTGTTATTTATTCAGATGTGATTTAAATAAACTAATGTAGGTGCCCGTCCTTCGGCTGCAAATAAAATCTGTGTTTTTCAGACAAATTTGAGAAAAACTGATAAAAAATAACTGACAACACGGAAGCATTTAGATGAGAAAAGTTCGGCTTGTTTATGTTGTAATTAATAAACTATCAGTGTTTAAAATAAGGCTGGGTAAACCGGACTTTGCGGTTAATATACTATCACAAAATTAAGATTCCTTAATAAAACAAAATTTTAACAAATATACAATAAAACTGTTTCATTAAAATTGTCTGCTGCAACTAATAAAAAATGCCAATTGTTAATAGTTATTAAAATTTTTATAACACTTTGAATTTGTTTTTTGTCCCCCCACCCCCGGAAAAAAGAAAGATTATCATTTTTTACTTTTGTTAGCGAATTTAAGTTCCTGTTGCCATGTATGGGATCACACCGATGACGCATTAGTAACCGTGAGAACGTAAATTTCAATGACAGTTTTGGAGGGAAAAACCAGTTTGGCGCACACCATGTTAAACTGTGTTGGGCCATTCCATGGTAACTTACGAAATATTTAGAACAATTGAATGCATTAATTTTATTATTATTACACTAAAAGATATACAAATTTAAAAATAACGTCATTTGTTAATGAAACCTATCTAAGGGTCAATTTGGATGAAAATTACATAAAAATTTTTGTACTACTAAAAAAATTATACAATTTATATGATAACCTACATTCCTTTTTTAGTAATGTCAGTTTTTATAATAAATGTAACTTATAAAATTTAAGAAATAACACTATAATTACGTAATTTTCATCTAAATTGGGCTTTGAATAAGTTTAATTAGCAAACGTGCCACACACTGTTAAAACTAAAGGTTGCATATGGCACTTCTAGGGGTGAAACGCTTGTCCCGTCAGCGACATCCCTAAGGGAGCCAGAATTGCACCCCCATAGGTGCCCTAGGGCAACCCATGGCACCCCATAGGGTGCCATGAGGGTGCTTTGGGGTGCCATGTGGTGCCATTGGGGTCTTAGGGCACCTCTATTGGTGCAATTCTGGCTCTCTTAGGGATGTTGCTGACGGGAAAAACGTTTCACCCCTAGAAGTGCCATATGCAACCTTTAGTTTTAACAGTGTATTAACATTTTGAGTATTTTTTTCCTGTGTGTTACATTACTAAAATTATTAAAAATAGTTCTAAATGCAAGTTACTAAGGAATGATTCTCTTAAGATAGACATAGTTTAGATACTAAATGCTAGATGTAAATATAACTAGAAAAAATTTTTGAAGATAGTAAAACAATCAGTTTCTTTAGTTTAATAATTAAATCCTGTTTGTCTATGTTTTATGTTGTGTTAAGAATTTTTACTCAAAATAATACAGAAAAAGTATTTGTAATAAGAAAAGTAAAACTGTTTGACGCAAAGTGAATGTCTAGACTTATATCTCGGAAGACGTTTATAAGCACTTCAAAATTCAATTTATTCTTTCACGGTGAATTGAAAGAAATGTTATTTTTCTTGCATAAAAGAAATAGAAATGTTTTTGAGATGATTTTTTTTTAAATAAAATAATCTAAAGCAAAGATAAACCTATGATTTGAAAGGAATGTTATAATATAATGGGTATAAAGATGGGTAAATGTTTAGACGAAAGAGTTGCGTAAGTTTGATTTCGATTATATATAAAGTCAAGAAAGGAATTAAAAAATATTTCGCGATCAAATATGATATGTTAAAATATTTGAAAATTAGCATTGCATTAGTAATTTTATATCTTTAAACAAGCGGTTGTTTTTTTATAATGATGCTCAGACATTATTTTACGTATTTGTCAAAACATGTTTACTTAGTTAACTAGTAGAATGTGGCAATCCGAAAAAACATCCTTCTACCTCATACACGTTTATACTTCCAGAAAAAAGAAACATAGCAGCATCACCAATTAGGTAATTTGCAAGAAAATTAAATCTGCAACAACTCTTTTCTAGTTCTAACTGAATCTGAAATTTGATGAAAATCAGTGTATTTGCATTTGTGATACAACTATCGCAGAAATCGCCAAAAAATCTGGATAGAAGCCCCACCTGTTAAGGGATTTACTATAAAAAATAAACTAATTTATATCAATGACTTACTGAAATTGAAGTTTCATGAAAACCCGTGTACCATTTCCTGAGATACAGATGTTGTAATATTACTAAATAGTGCCTCATAAAAGCGTCATCTGTTGAGCGATTTACTCCAAAAATTAGAGAATAATCCTTTACATTAGAGATTAACTGAATCTGGAGATGGCTGAATATTCGTGCATTAGATATTGAAATAGAGCTATTGAGATAATAATGAATAATGTCCCATAAGCGTTATCTTTTAGCGATTTACTCCTAAAACTACAGAATACTAATTTATATCAGGGACTAACTGAATCTGGAGATGGCTGAATATTCGTGCATTAGATATTGAAATAGAGCTATTGAGATAATAATGAATAATGCCCCATAAGCGTTATCTTTTAGCGATTTACTCCTAAAACTACAGAATACTAATTTATATCAGGGACTAACTGAATCTGGAGATGGCTGAATATTCGTGCATTAGATATTGAAATAGAGCTATTGAGATAATAATGAATAATGCCCCATAAGCGTTATCTTTTAGCGATTTACTCCTAAAACTACAGAATACTAATTTATATCAGGGACTAACTGAATCTGGAGATGGCTGAATATTCGTGCATTAGATATTGAAATAGAGCTATTGAGATAATAATGAATAATGTCCCATAAGCGTTATCTTTTAGCGATTTACTCCTAAAACTACAGAATACTAATTTATATCAGGGACTAACTGAATCTGGAGATGGCTGAATATTCGTGCATTAGATATTGAAATAGAGCTATTGAGATAATAATGAATAATGCCCCATAAGCGTTATCTTTTAGCGATTTACTCCTAAAACTACAGAATACTAATTTATATCAGGGACTAACTGAATCTGGAGATGGCTGAATATTCGTGCATTAGATATTGAAATAGAGCTATTGAGATAATAATGAATAATGTCCCATAAGCGTTATCTTTTAGCGATTTACTCCTAAAACTACAGAATACTAATTTATATCAGGGACTAACTGAATCTGGAGATGGCTGAATATTCGTGCATTAGATATTGAAATAGAGCTATTGAGATAATAATGAATAATGTCCCATAAGCGTTATCTTTTAGCGATTTACTCCTAAAACTACAGAATACTAATTTATATCAGGGACTAACTGAATCTGGAGATGGCTGAATATTCGTGCATTAGATATTGAAATAGAGCTATTGAGATAATAATGAATAATGTCCCATAAGCGTTATCTTTTAGCGATTTACTCCTAAAACTACAGAATACTAATTTATATCAGGGACTAACTGAATCTGGAGATGGCTGAATATTCGTGCATTAGATATTGAAATAGAGCTATTGAGATAATAATGAATAATGCCCCATAAGCGTTATCTTTTAGCGATTTACTCCTAAAACTACAGAATACTAATTTATATCAGGGACTAACTGAATCTGGAGATGGCTGAATATTCGTGCATTAGATATTGAAATAGAGCTATTGAGATAATAATGAATAATGTCCCATAAGCGTTATCTTTTAGCGATTTACTCCTAAAACTACAGAATACTAATTTATATCAGGGACTAACTGAATCTGGAGATGGCTGAATATTCGTGCATTAGATATTGAAATAGAGCTATTGAGATAATAATGAATAATGCCCCATAAGCGTTATCTTTTAGCGATTTACTCCTAAAACTACAGAATACTAATTTATATCAGGGACTAACTGAATCTGGAGTTTGGAGAAAATTTTCGCATTCGTCCCTAAGATAGATCTTTCGTGATAATTATGAATAATACCATATAGCAGCGCCACATCCTATGAAAACTCCATTAAAACGTAATCAGAACCATACTATATCACAGACTAACTATATTATCACTATATGACACTATATATAACTATATCATCTAAAGTTTTATAAAATTCCACCCATTTTGTTTTTAAGATAAGGCTATTGTAGAAAACTGGAAGAAGGCAGCATAGCAGCGCCACCTGTAGACCGATATATACCAAAGACTAATCAGATCCAGTTTATATCAGGATCGAAATGACTCTAAAGTTTTGTGAAATTTCGTGCATTAATTATTTAGATTTATAGCCTACAAAATTTATGTCACATAGAGAATGATTAACACCCAGACTGTCAGACACACAACAGACATTTTGTAAAAACAAGACCACCCTATAACGTATAAATCTTCGAATATTTCACGTCATTCGAAAATTTTCCCGATTCCAGTACTTTCTTCTTGCAAAAACTATATAGATTTTACTTAAAGAATTTTTTTCCATTAGAATTAGTATAATAAAATTATTGTTTAAATCTACAATAAATTTTGGCATATTTCTGTATATTTTAGACTTTATGTATGTTAAATCAGTGCATACAATATTATTATTCATATTTAAATTACTTAAAATTCTCAGAAAAAGAATTTGCCGAAAAATTTTAAATAGAGCTAGATTGAAATATACAGTTCATATTGGTAGTCGAACAAAGTGGATCCTTGTCGTTTTTAGACGCATAATTATTATGAAACAATACAACATACAGAACTGACAGGAAAGTTTACAGGAAACCATGAAATACCATATAATGGCAATGTACTCTTTGTATACAAACCTGCATCTTATAAATTTTGTATTTATATAGCCATAGTATTAAGCACTAGAGATTACATAACAAGCAGAATTACTCACTATTAAGGAGAATGCAATAAAAAATGGTTCCCTTGCCAATATATCAAAAAAAAGTCACATTCAGCCTTAAATATAATTAAAATTAAATTAAGAATAATTTTCAATCTTACAGTTTCAATTACCAAATATTCCCGTGCATAATCCGATTCGTATACAAGTCGATTATACGATAATTCAGTAAATAATCGTAATCGTCAAAAATCGGAAACCAATATATAAGCCGAAGTTCAAAAATGGTAATGAAAAATTTAGAGAATGAAATCTTATAACGTCTTTGCATATTAATAATAGAAAATAAAATGCGATCTCTGAAATTATTGATGTCTCCTACTTTGTATTGAGCGCGCTGTGAAATCTGCATAAATGGGTACCTCACATTTTGTTATGACTTGGTTGTTCATAAAAACCAAATACCCAATTTTTAACTTAAAATAACACAAAAAATGACCGTTTGGTTAAAAAAAAATCGTGTTAAATATAAAATGGATGGAACTGATGATGCAGCCATTTTTGAAGAAGAGAACAATTCTGATGATAATGAATTAGACAATGTCGTTATTAATACTGGTGTACCATTGAAAGAAAATGATTTTAACGAGTTGCTAATTCTGATAATGATTTGAATATTTATTTAAGATTTGCAACATTTTTCATTGTAAAAGAATGGAGTTTTACAGTTTTCATACAAATGTTTAACTGTTTTTTAATTTCTTTTTTTACCACCTTTTGTATTTCATATTAAAAGATAAGTTTTTAAAAATTCTTTATAATCATATATAAGCCGATTCTCTACTTTTGAGCCAAAAACATTACCCAAACATTCTTGGGTTATACGAGAAAATATACAATATGTACCTTAATTATTTGTAAGAATATGTTATGCATTATACAAATATTATAAACTAAATTGCTTGATGACGAAATGGAAAAAAAATCTTAAAACTGTTTTATAACATTAGCATTAATCTCTAATAATGATAACGAAGAATGGAAACATTATTATCAGGAAAATTATCCAAAGGAATTTCTATAAACAAAATTTGGATTAAAATCAAAGTCAGTTAGTTCGATTATGCATGTACGAGTCCTAACGCTTCTCGGAGAAAAAAGCGCAAAAATGTTTTTTTCTAAATTATCAGTATAGTACCTTAAAAATAAATAAAAATATATTTAATCTTAAGAAATTTAAAAAAAATCTTAATTCATTTAATAAATATAGATTTAAAAATTTTAAACAAAACCAATGCGGTGATCATATGAAAGGTTTAATAGGGAGATATATTTCGTTAACGCGTAAAACACCTTAAAACCCAGCACTAATCACTGAAAAAGACCTGGATGATAATGTAAATCTAGGAGAGCATTATTATGAACTATCTTACTCAAATATTAATTTTTTTACTTGATATTTTTTTTTGCACAGGGCAGCTGAGGCCGATCTACAACCGCGCTAGTTTTTACTTTTTCTAGTTTGGTTACTTATATTTTTATACTGGATAGTTTTAGTTTAAGAACCGGTTCAAATAGGTTATTAAAATTAAAGTATATTTTTTAAATCTGAAACCGAATCGAAAAAGTAAAAAGTAGTCCAATTGTAGATCGCCCCCAGCTATAATATGGAAAAAAATATTAAAATTTGACCGAGATTTTTTTTTTTATAATAACGCCCCCATAGACTTTACGTTACCATCCGGGATCTTTTTCAGTGACTAGTGGGTCGTCTGAATAGGTTGACCCGCTTGATGGTTTTGGTAATATTTTTCTTAAAAAAACATTAGCCTTATTCGAGTTCGCATAATGTAGCTATGTAAACAGTTCTCGATGACTAATAAGCAGAATGATTGTAGTCATCACTCGTGATCTATTTTGTAAATCCCATACTTCAACATTTAAATCCGTTTTCTGATCCTAAAATTAAATCTATTGATTTATGTGCAATTTTGTTTTTATGTGCAATTGAATGTTCTGCGAAATTAATTTTAAGAAACAAGAAAGTCTAGCAGTCTCATAGGACTTCGTTTAAGACAATGCTGGTTAATGAATCTGTTGTGAGGTATTGCAACAAATATAATCCCTAAAGTAAAACATTCGAACAAATTATCACTAAATTTTGTGTTATTTCCCGTATACAAGAACTGACTTCATTAAAAAAATGAACAATACATCTACATCTCAACAGATGTCTGCGATTTCGACAAACCAATATGTGCATGTACTCAAGTGAAGTTCCGTGTTGTTAATTAACTTTTGGACCATTTAGAAACTTTGTATTTTTTAATCCAGATCACTGTTTGTATTCATGTCGAGAAAAACTTATTTCTGTTCCCTCGATGTATAAATTTTAATTATCAAGTTATTCCAGAAGATATTAAACGGTTTTGCCTGAAAAACAAGACAAGTTCTCTATACTATTATTTTTAACACAATCAAACTGATTGGTAAAGTTATCATACGAATTGAATATTTCCAGCTGAGCGAAAAATAGCCCAGGCCGGGGGCTACGTATCCATCGTTATATGGAGTTCCATTACCTGCGGTTTATTCTGCGAGCTGTTTCAAATGACAGACCAGATGTTACGACCAATAAGGTTATCTGAGCGAAAAATCCCAGCCGGCTATCGCCCAGATAGCTTAACAGGTAAAGCATTGGCCTTGTAAGCCAAGTATCCGGTTCGATCCCCGGCCTGGGCTATTTTTCGCTCAGCTGGAAATATTCAATTCGTAAGTTCTCTATAGTCCATTTCACTCAAATAACACTGTGTAAATTTTAACTGTTTTTGTTTATTGATTTAGATAGCTGCAACGACGTATATAAATGTGAGTGGTGATCACAAGATCGTGTAAGTGCGTAGCCAATCGTGGGATTATAAAGGGGGACTGCGCTACTGAACAAGGTAAGAAAGTTATTTATTTTCTTCTTACCAATAATTTCCAAAAGGATATATGAAATATATATACACATTTTGTAAGAGAATCTACTTGGAATAGCATAAGAACATAACTTTTAAAATTTAACGAAAAAACTCCCCGCCTAGTTTCGAACCCGTAACGAAATTACCATTATAGCAACTGGGGCGTTTGGATTTTAGTTTTGGTTTTATTTTATGACGGCCAGTTATCTGCACATGGGATATAGCCCGAAAGGGATGGAAAGTTCTCCGTGGGGCTCTTTCTAAGGGAATCTAATCCGTATTTACGCAAGGAAATACAAGGTTCGAAGAAAACCACGGAAAAGTCCGAACGGCTAGGTCGACTGCCGCGACTGGGCTCGAACTCAGCACCTGCCGTCTACCAGTTTCGTAGTCAGAATCTTTCGGCCAGTGCTGAGGCCTTGGAACTGAATATATATTTTAGATCACATACTTTATTTGATACGATTATCTACGATAAAGCACGATATTTTTAGTATGCATATTAAATGTTTTTCGTTTCTATGATTGAAATGATATCAAATAAGTTGCAGCTTTTGTTGTTAAAAGGGTATTTTACATTATTAACTTTAGAAAGGCTAGAAGAAATATTTAGACAAATATAATTTTAACACTAGATAAAATTTTCGTCAAGTTTCATAAAATATATTTCACTCCAGAATTTTGATTTAAAACATTTTAACTTTTTAGAGTTTCGTTTATCTGATAAAACCCTTTCGTCTCTGTTTTCTGTTTATTCGTCAACGAGTTCGTGCACAAAAACCGTCTATGCGGGAACCTTGAATTTTCTTCCAAGATGAATTTTATAAGAAAATATTTCGTATTTTTGTTCATCTGGGACATTTATACTTTTTGAAATTTTTTACCTATTTAAAAATGTCTGCACTTTGTTAATGATTCTGCAATTTAAATTTAATTTTAAACGATTTTTTTTTTTGCTTTTAAAAATTTATCATTTTATTCATATCTTCGCTAATTTTCTTTAATTTAGAATGTTCAAAAAGTTTAAAATTCTGGATTTTATTTAAATGATTCTATTTAAACATGTTTAATTTTATTAAAATAAATAACTTCATGTTATATTTACTTTTCTATTATATTTAATGGTGCTACCATGTATGTAAGAACTTAATAATTATAATTTAACAATTTGGATTAATTAATTAAATGATAAATTGTTTTAAAATAAATATTAAATGACACCCTCTGTGCAATCTCCGACGACACTTACCTACTTGTTTATTTAGACTTTTTTTCTTCTTTTTATCTTTTAAAATCAATTTAAAAAAATTCTGGTTCGGATAGAAATATATTCATATATTAGCTGTCACAGTGACCACAGATGGCATGATTTTCATGTTAAAATAATTAACATCATTAACTAAAATGTATGTATAATTTGCAAATGTATATGTATAAATGTGTATGTATAATTTGCAGTTTTAAAATTTCAGATACTTTGTGTTTTTCATTCTTCTTAATGGGCGGTATCATAATAAAATTCAATCTTCTCGATTCGGATAAAATAAATATGACCCTAGTTCTGAATGATTAGGCAGAAAATAGAATAAATTCATCACTAGAGATCCATTATGCAAATCACTTCTTTAGAAATAAAATCTTTTTCCTGATCATAAAATTAACTTTGTTGAAATTGTCGCATAATTTTATGGGCAAGCCTTTTTTTTTTAAATAAATATGTGCTTTTTATAGTTTGATAAGTTTCTTCCGTTAAATAAAAATGTATTTTATGTATCTGCTTATAAATAATATTGATTTTACTTCATCTATTTAAATATGAGTTCTTTAGATAACACTGATTAGTAAAAATAGAGTGGATATTTTATGATTTTAAAATGGCTTATTAATTTAAAATTTATCCTTAGTTAGTTAAAATAATTTTTGTCTAGTACTCATTGTTTAGCATAATCTCATTTGGCACTTGATTTTAGGCCATGTTTATATTGTATGACTCTGTACTGCGCTCCACGTGTGTGCAATGGAGCCAGTGGGATTTGAACCCACAACCTCCTACGCTCGCAAGCGAGTAGCTGCGTGATGTCTTAACCATTTAGCCACGGAAGACCACAATGAGATTAAAGCTCTTGGGTAAACTATGTGTACAACTCTTTTTGCTGTCAGGTTTTATTTATGCACAGTGTGTGTTTTTTTTAAATATATATGTCCTTGTAACATTGATTTCATAAATACGACAGTACACATAAATATTAAAGAAGAGATTGTTGCTGTCCTAGGCCATTCTAAAATGCCTGTGAAAAACTGATTTTCTTTTCAGTTTGATATTAATTGATAGGTTTTATCTATTGTTGTGATTTACAACACGTCTGTTCAGGATGGATAAAAAACTCATGATTTCATATACCTAATGCTATATTAACAAAATTTATATGAATGATATCTAAATACTAATAGTGTAAGTAAAACATCGTCATTAATCACACAAATGAACAATTATAACTTCAATATTATTACCCGCAACTTGTAATTTTTGTATGCTATAACAAATAAATAAATGAATAAATAAATATAATAACAATGATCCGGCAAATTCCGATAGTTTCGATTAAAACTCTATATATGAGTGTTGCAACAATTTTTACAATACTTTAATAATTTTATAATTATCAAATAGTTTCTTTTCATTTCGTATTCGAATAAATTTTCTTTTATTCAGTTCTCATTCGAATATATTAGAAAATATTTAAATATTCAAATTTTAAATTAAAATTTTTTTTAATGTTCCATTTTTTACCAAAAGTCTCTGACACTTATACGTATAATGCAACCAATAGCGTTCTAAAAATTATTTAACAATTATCGTTAATGTATTCTTAAATTCTGATTCATTGGATATATTTTCTAGTTCCCAAATAAGTATTATTATTATTCACTTAGTTATTTTACATTGTTTAAATATTTGAAATTATTATTTAAATATGTTATTCTTCTACAATTTTAGCTTAGAAAAAATCATACGAAACTATAAAGTAAAATGTGTAAATTGGTGCTATGTGATGTAGGAGAAAATGAACATTGGGTCAATGCCCTTATCTCACAAAATGCAAGGGAAAAAATATAATAAATGTCAGAAAAACTTGCCAGTATTGAATATTACCACATGTGTTTACAAACCGCCTCTATTTTTTTATGCACAAAAGTCAGTTTTTGCGATCAAAGTTTCAAAGTAATGATTATATTTATACATTATTGAGAGTTACCATAAAGCATATTTAAGTATGTATATAATAAAACTTTATTATGTACATAATAAATCTATTTTAAAATTCCAAAATGTATCTTACCAAACACCAGTAATTATGCTTAAGACGTGTTTCTGAAAATCACCGTTAGGCACACACAAAATCGAAACAAAAGTCAAATTTTGGGACAGTCGCTGTGTGTTTCTGTATTTATTGATGTTACAGACATCGAAATGTTTAAAATTTAAATTAAAATATCCTTTTGTTCTTTCCCTTTATCACAGGTTCATGAACATTAATTAAATATATAAATTGTAACATCTTCATGGAAACTTTTAAACATTTCTCAAATCGTGGCAAAAGTTTAAAAAATGACTTTGTTAATCACCAATTATCCTGAGAGTCATTGAAATCTGTGCATAATTCTATTTTGGCAAAATGAAATTTCGAGAAAATGACATTCATTTATTAATAATCCCTCGTCATATTTTCCATTAACTGCATCCTCTCTATGTAGAATTCTTTGACTCATTGAAATCACAAAAAAAGCTCCTTCAATGACTGGATGGTTTAATTTATAGAATCCCCATATATTAAAACGCAGATCTTCTAATATATTATTTAAAACATTATGAGTGGATTTAAATTTAGATTTAATCCTAGACTTATGGTTTTCTAAAAGTTGTTACATAAACTTTATTGACTGAGATTGCATTTTTTTTAATATACTAGTTTCCAAAATTTTATTTTTGTAAAATGTTTTTTTTTTTTTTATTTCAATTAAAAATTTTAGATAGTGTTATATTTAATGTATTTAGAATAACTCCTTTTTTAAACTATTTATTAGTTCTGTCTGTCATTCCATCACAGAGTCCGTATAAAAAAAACTTTATAAGTCAGACTTCAAATTTTGTGTATTTACAGCTGAATATCACGTATCACGCAACAAATAATAAAAAATTAAAAGAGTTTATTATTTTAATACAATTATTTTCGTCAATATCATCTTTTTATTTTTGCGATTTAAATTTCAAAAGCGAAACTTAATTTGAACGTTTTACGTGTAGACATCGTTAGCTTGGACTGAAAGCATAGCTCTAATAAACATTTTTTTCTTTGATCAATCCCCGTTACTGTAACTTGAAGTTTTCATATTAAGATGGATTTAATTAAAAGAACTTTCGTGTTATTTGCAAATTTTAGCGTTTATATTACTAATGTTTCTTACATCTGACATTCATAATATTTTTTAAATTCAATTTTCTTTCTGTTTTCAAAAGTATTGTGAGGTATTATTTATTCAGCATTTTAAATTTCGTTAAAAAAAATTTTTCAGTTTTAGAAATTTACAATTGTATTTATATGTCTGCTATGTATTTTTAATTTTTGATTTCCAAAAAAATTATTTATTGTGAATTTTGGATTTTATTTAAATAATTTGATTTGAAAATTTTAAATTTCATTAAAATAAATAACTCCCTTTTACAATTAACTTAAAATTAAATTTGTTAAAGAAGTCATCTATGAAACAATTCAATATCTATAAATATGCAGATTAATACAGAAAATTACAAATATGCAAATATAAATCAATAAAAGACTCAATAAAATATTTTAATTACATACTACGGAACAAAAAAACTGCTGAAATATCTGAAATGAGAAAGAAGACAATGTTATGCACAACAAACAATTGTGTTGCAGTATGCAAATCTCGATAACATAAATCTATCATTGCATTTGTTTTTTATAGGTTATATTAAATTATTATTGAATGAAGATGTTTGAAAATTTTAAATAAACTATATACCTCTTTCTTCTAGTTTATGAGCCGACAGCACAAAAACCTAAATTATCAAATACAAGAAAAAAAATCTTTATTGTGTAAGAGAGAAGAAATAAAGCAATTTAATTATCTATGTCTTCCGTGTGTAAAGTTGGTGCATAATCCAAAAATCAAATACCAGTGGTTGACTCGTAGGTTTATGATTGTTTTTGCTCTTAATCAAAAGTATAAAAACATGCAGGACTGGGAAAAGTAAAACACAGTAATCAACATACAAGTCAACCGCTAGTGGTATTAATTTTTGGCTTGTGCACCACTTCACAGACATAGATCATTATATTACCCTATTACAGTTCTTTCATAAAATAAAGGATTTTTTCTTATGCTTGATGACATTGGTTTTTGTTTTGTAAGCTCTTGGATTAACTTGAGTCAAACTATAAGTATGTGAACAAAACACCATTCATTTCCCGTAAAGCACGGTGACGTCACTGCAACGTCGTTGTGAAGTCACATTGTGGCTTTGTGACCATCGATTGTCGATGTGACGTCACGTGACGTCGATGTGAAGCCACCAGTGACTAAAATGTGAAGTCGTTATGGCCGTTTTAGAGCTCTTTTGTGACGTTTCACAAAGTGGTCAAAATGTGACAAATTTGTGAAAAATGTGTCATTTGTGACTTATTTGACAACAGCATTGTGACGAAACTGTGACAAAAGCGGCGATATTTAAATTGCCAGAAACATGTTTTTTAAAGTAAATAACATGTTTTGAAAGATATTTATAAATTTCTAAAGATTTTTAAGAAAGTCACATCTCAGTCACAATGTGACGCCACTGAGTGGTGGTATTTTGGTCACACATGTGATGTGACCAAAGTGACTCACAGTGACGTCACTGTGACCATGCATGCTATTAGGGTTTCGATACCAATGTCACAATCCGAACTTTCGGGGTAAAATACCGAACCTAGACAAAATGTGAGTTTCATTTTAAATTTGTACCAAAAGGGGAAATATTTTCTCGAAAATTTTTAATACAATAATGTATAAGTTTTGCAATAAATAAATAAATAAATAAATAATGTTTGGGTAATATCTAGGTACGAAAGAGTTGTCCTTGTTGTACTTAAAAGAAAAAGACTGAATTTCACATAAGCGTTAGGCTAAGTAAATTAACATACATATTACAATCCTAAAAAATCATCGACAACTTAACTCATAAAATACATAATAGATTTTTTTTTTTTTTTTTGCATTTGATATATAGTAATTTTAAAAAATCATTTGTATTTTTTTAAGTTTACTCTTTAAAAGTAATTCCCATTTTTCCTGCATTGTTTTATTAAAATATAAATTTTGAGATTTCTGGAAATTAATTAATAATATCCAAATATATTCAGTTATGTCGATTTTTTATCACACCAATGATGCTTGAAATATACATCCAAAGGTATTAAAAAATTAATGGGAAAACACAGAGGATAATTATGACTAATGGTATAAAGCCTATTCTCATTGAAACTCTTTTGTGCCAAATTTTAAAATGAATTGAATTTATTTGAACATTTGTTTTATTTTTAAAGTTACAAGTTTGATAAAAAAGTAGAGCATACATTCATATGAAGATTGATTATTCTTTTTGTATGTCATTTGCATAGATAGAATAAAATTCTCCGTTCGCAATAACGTTTGAAAAGCTAGTTAAGAAATATAAGGAGTATTAAAATGCACTTGGAATTAATATTCCGTAATTCTGGAAAGGAAAATAAAATGTTAGTTGAATTGAGTAATTATTTTTATGCATTAATTGATATTCCAATTATCTACTTTGGAGTTGTTTTCCTATAGCTAACATGATAACAAAATTCTGTCTTGCGTAAATAAAAAAAAAACTCTGATGCATTTAAATACAAAATATGTTTAATTTTTATATTCTGACTATAAACATGTTTAAAATTTTCAAACGTATGTAAAGTGCATGTATGTAATATTTTCACATTTTTAAAGGTATGTATTTTTATTTTTCTATAGTAACAATTGCTTGTAAAACGAACCCTATAAGCCTTATATTTAAAAACCAAGTATATTGTTTTGATAGTATCTGTTTCTAACCCTCGAAAAGTTATTTTAAAAAAATACTAAAACGATAAAGTTACCATATTTTACACAAATAAATTTCTTTTATTCATTACGAAATCTGTAATTTTATATTCTCTTCCAAGCTTCCACGGTTTACTCATTTTAGTAAAATTTCCCTCTAAAGATATGTTTAAGTATAACTAATAATTTAAGATTTTTTTTCTTTAATTCTGATTAACTATTGTATTATGCTTGATAAAATGAAGTAAGATGCTTAATCTTGAAGAACTTTTAAACTATTTGTAATTGCATTCCTTTTATAAGGTTACAATGTTTATAAAATTTTACTTTTGTATGTTTTTTTTTTTTTTTTTTTTTTTTGTGAAAAAGACAGTTATTATTAAGTTTTTTTTTTCATTTTTGATTTATATTCTTAATAGTTAGAACTCTGGCTGTGTAAATCAAAAGTCTAAAAAATTTTCAAAATCGTGTGAAATATGTTGACATTCATAATAACTTTGAATTTGCCCTTGAAAAATGTTTATTTATTTTTTTATTTATTTTCATAAGTAATACCCAGCGTGAATGAATATCATTAAGTGTAAATCAAGCAATATTTGGAATTTTAAGTCTCCCATCTTTATAAGATTTTACTTTTGTATGCTTTTTGTGAAATAGACAGTTATTATGAAGTTTTTTTCATTTTTGATTTATATTCATAATGGTTAGAACTCTGGCCGTGTAAAAACCAAAAGTCTAAAAAAATTCAAAATCGTATGAAATATGTTGAAATTGATGATAACTTTGAATTTGCATTTGAAACATTTTTATGTTTTTTTTCATAAATACATATAATTTTTTTTTCCTTTAAGATCCAACATTGCTTTATTAAACGTCTATGAATAAATGAAAAAATAATCACAAAGCGCCAAAAGCATTTATGTGAAAAAATTGTTTTGAATATTTAAATATTCTTAATAGAAGAAATTAACTAAGATTGAGTTAAATAAATCCTTAAAAATTACTTTTTAAAAAATGTGGGTTGCTCACAAACATCATAATACAATAATTCATCTAACTGAAATTTTTTTATCTTAGATTTTAATAATTAAATGTAAAAAAAAAAAAAAAAAAAAAAAAAAAAAAAAAAAAAAAAAAAAACATTATTTGGAAATTTGACTGTTTTATATTTTTAATATTTTACATTTCTTGTATGTTTTTATGAAAAAGCAGACATTGATTATAAAGCTGTATCATTATAGCTTTACATCTTTAATAGTTTGAACTTATTAAGATTTTTTTTTCTTCAAATGTCCTATGAAATGTTGTTTGAAAAATTCACATTTTTCTTTCATAAATCCGTATCATTTTATTTAACTCGTGTTTCCTTTAAGAACATATTATTTTTGTTGTTTTTAGTTTAAATGAAATTCTAGACAAATAACTAAATTCATAACTGTCTAATCGCATGTTAGGTCGCTGTTTTGTTTTGTTGTATAACTCGGTATAATACATCCGAGGATTCATCAAGTGATGAAAATGCATGAAATATTTTCATTTTAAAAGATGTAAATGTATTATAAATAACTACGAAATAGAATACATATAACTGCAAAATACTATTCTATTTTTAAAAATTAATCTAAATAATCTTTCGACCAAATATAGAAATGTGAAATATTAGAATGCGTAATAACTTCTTCCTAACACAAATGAAAGATAATATTAATAGAAATCTGATTTAGTGTATATACATTAAATATTTAAAACACATAACGAACTGTTTTTATAGTTTAGAAAAATACTTATTGCCTATATTTCGATGATTTAACAGCGACATAGAAAAAATAAATTCATTAAACCTATTTTCATAAAAAAACATGAAGGATTATCTTTAGTTAAAATCTAAATTGTTAAACATTACCAAACATAAATCTTTTATAAAATATATATTTTAACCCTCTCCCCACCTCGTTTCCTAGCCAGTTAGGAAATCTATTCTCTTTCTAAAAGTGCTATTTGCATAATGTTTATTCTCGGTCGAATAAATTCATTTGAAATGTTTTTTGTTCGAATTGAAATGACACTTTGGCAGCAAGCAGAAGGGAAGTTTGCATTAAGTTAAAAGGCAAAGGGGAAAAAAAGAAAATGATAAAAGATAGCAAAATAATTAATAAAGGCAGCAAAATAATAAATTGGAAGGGATCAGATAATGTAAAAATGCAGAATCTGTTGCCCATCGTAGAAAAGTGGGAGAACTTCGAACATATCATAAACTGCATTTTTTTTTCTGCTGCCAGTGAAAAATACACGTTGTGAAAATATTGCATCGCAGGTAATACTTCATGCATATTTTAAAATGAGATTTGTTTAAAAATTATATGATTATTTTATTTTTCAACGTATTTTTTATTGTTTAATATTTACGAATATTTCTATATCTTTTAATTTTAATTATTCGCCTAATTTGTGCATTTAAATTCGATAAATCAATGCATAAATTTGCATTTATATATTGACTAAATGATATATTCGCAACTTTTACTTAATTATTTTATTTACCTCTTGGGAGATAATTCCATTCGGGAGAAGTCAGCATACAAAAGAATGCTCTACTTAAAAGAGACAAAATTGAATAAAAAAAGTACATCATGCTCCTCGATATATTTTTCGTATGTAAACTTATTATTTGCTTTACCAGTATGAACACAAATAACAAACTTAATGTTAAATAAACTTTTCTAATAGTGGCATGCTCCATTATATATACGGGGAAGGTGTAATATAAAAATAAATAAGAAAAATAGTACAAACATTGGAATATTACTTGTGAACTGAAAAGAACATTGGAAAAACAAACAAATCTGTAACCTGATTTTTTCTTCAAACTTACTTTGCTAAAACTAAAAGACCGAGAGGCGACAGCACAGGCAACCCTATCATCAGACTCACGACTTAAGCTATAGCATTAGTTACAACTCAATTTGTATGTTAAAAAACTATTGGTTCGCCTAGCCGTATCTTAGTGAAAATTACCTAAAAACTCTGTTTTAGTAGTTGTTTATAACTAGTAAGTTTACCATTGTGTTTTCTTGTACCAAAAAGTATGAAAACATAGAGTATTATGAAGAGGAAAACAAAATGTTAAGCCTACCAGTCAACCGCTAAAATCGGCTTTTCAGATGTTTTTCTTTAAGGTATGACTTGGCAGACTAATTGTATTTTAATATACGAATAGAATTTTAACTTATTCTAAAATTTCAGCCGTGAACTCGATGAGGTGATTGTCGGTGTTGCCACTTCCCTTTCTACAATCAGGGTACAAGCCTGCATCAGATTTCATTTGGTGCAAATGATTATCACTGTAGTCTTTGTAAGACTATTTCTTGCATTTGATGTGCTGAATCCAATCACACTTGTGGACTTTTGCAGCGTATAAGTGTACTTCTCATAGAGTGGAAAAAATCATCATCATTAACTCCCTGTAATCTATTTCCACTGATATCCAGAAGAATTTCTCAAATTGAAGACGACAAACTTACACGTCTCTTTTCTTCTGTTTTTTCGAATGTTTCTTTTTATTTTTTTTCCCTTTTCACAATTTTCTCTGGCCTCATTCCTTATAGTTTATCTTTTCCTTGATGCAATTATAACCTCTGCTGTTTGTTTCTTATGCCCATGAGAATTAGAAATTCTGATCTGAAGATCACGGCTGATTGCTTTTGAGAAAGAACACCGTTTTCTGTTCGGGAGGTGGCAGGGATGACCACAACGGCCAATCACAGTCAACTGTACCTAACTCTGTTGGTGGAAGCAATTGGTGGTGCCCTCCATGATCTGTTGACGGAAGCAACTACCGATGTAGGATTATTGTCACTTATGATGCTTGAAAGCAACAACTTTATCATTGGTGAAACCATTAGAGAAAGAAAACATTTGCTCTGGGTATATTTTTCATTTACAGAGATAATTTTCAGAACTTAAACCAACCAGAAGTATCATTCGTACTGTCGCGGCTTTCTCAAATTTATATTCAGAAGAAATCTAACTGGAAGTTTCGAAAATTTATGATCTGGCTTGCTGTGGATCTAGGCTTTCAATTTTTTCGCCAATGTGCTTTTACTGGTTTAAAAATGAGCGATAAAGTTGCTGATAATACTAGACTATGGACGTGAAATGCAGAGTAGAATTACTTCAAATTCTGCCTTCATTTTCATTTATTTGCCATTAACTAAACCATGATGCGTTATCCCTCAAATAAATATTAAAAATCTCATACCTATATTTTCATTTAGCTGCAAGAAAGTGGAACTCATCTATATTGTTCGAAATAAAACTGTATATGAACTTTATATACGGCAGAGGAATATTACAATGGGTTTACTCTCAATGTGAAATGTTCACGAGATTTTAAAAAACAGCGATTGAAAAAAAAACATGTTAAAATAAATTCAGAAATCACGTGCACGCAGAAAAAATCATTACACAAGCGGGCCAGTATTGTCATCTGTAGATATATAGAATGTCAGAAACAAACTTGCATCTTCACCTGAATTACATTAAATTGCATGCAATTTTTTTTATATATAATTAAAATAAAAGTTACCACCCACTTCAGTGAAAAGTATTAAAAATTAAAAATTTGCATTTTATGTTTAATTCCAATAATAGTGGCTTAGATTATCTTTCTAGGAAACATGTCATAAGCGTAGTAATTTAAAAAATCACTACATTATGCTTTACTTTTCCATCAAACACCATCGCAAATTGTTTTGCAGATTATTACAAAATATGCTTTAAAAAAAATACTAATGGACTTCAAAAAAAAGAATCAGGCTTGGCGACAACTTGGCGTTAACGCATATGAATGCATAGTTTTAATATGCTTATGATTTGAAAACTGTTGCAACAATGGAAGATGATTTGCGACAAATCATTATTTTTTTTTATCAAATCCATATTTTTTTCATTAAAAAATTCTAATTATCAGAATTTAATGAAATTAAAATGGGACCACATGGGTATCTTATACTTTCTAACAAAAAAGAATTATCAAAATCGGTTCATATTTAAAGAATTTATGAGTGAACAAGAAATACATACAGGTCGAAATCATAAACTCCTCCTTGAAGTCGGTTAAAAAACATCTCGTATCGGTGTAAGAGTGATAGCCTGAAATTCGATTTATTTCTTGTACACAGACATCTGACTTGTGTACTCGACATGAAAGCCTGCGATTACCTGAAAAATGAATATTTCTAATTGGATGACTGCTTCAAAAAGAATTGGAATTTTAATGTTTTTATTTTTAAAACGTTCTAATCGTAAGAATTTGATAAAATTGAAATGGGAGCATATGGGCATCTTACACTTTCAAACAAAGAAAGAATTATTAAAATTGGTTAACATTTAGGGAAGTTATGAGTGAACAAGAAATACATACAGGTCGAAATCATAACCTCCTCCTTGAAGTCGGTTAAAAAAAGACAAATCTTCTTTTGTTTGTCCAGTGAAGTGTAGTGGTTTTTAGCTATATCACTGTTTTATGGGAAAGTAATATGATACTGATAATGTAATTGAAATTACAACAATAATGTAAAATGTTTTGTTAGCTACAATAGAATTCAACTAAAAAAGTCATTTGAAATGAAAAAAAAGGCACCAGCGATCTACTAACGATCGTGTATTTAATACGTTAAGTATGTTTTAGTTTGCTTAAAATGATTAGAGTAAATTTAACAAAGCTAAAATTGTAACTGTCATACAAAATAAACTATCATAAAAAATCGTTTCAATGTCTAAATTTATCATTGTTACAATTTCCATTTATTGACATGTTTTGAGATTTTAAGAAGAAATTTTCATTCTAATTTTTGCAACAGTCATTCTGAAAAGAATGTTTCAATCGTCACGGATAACATCGTCGCACGTGACGATGAAGTTGTTCATTTTTATAACTATGAGATTAGTAATTCAGCTGTGTGGGGTTTTTTTGTGGTAGATAGGATATGATTTGAATTTTTTTACGTTTTTTTTTTTTTTTTTTTTTTTTTTTTGGTAAATTTTGTTTAAAAACATGATTCAATAAAAACTTCAACATTTTAACATTTATCATTATTTCAATCTTTATTGTAATATTATGAATCGGTTTATAACTCCATCTTTAGAAAAAATAAACTATGTTTGAAATATAAATATAAGAACTGACTTAAGTAAACTTGGTATTTTAAGTATGCTCAATTTTCATGAATTGAGAATGTTATAGCAACCCCACTAAAAAAATCTGTAGAAAATCTGTAGATAATTGGCCCAAAGAACTGTAGGGAATTTGTAGGCATTTGGCCCATTCTGCAGATATTATAAAGAATATCTTTAAAAGTTCTACAGATATTTTTAAGATGAAGCTTATCTGCAAACTTTCTTCAGATTTCTATAAAATTTCTGAAGAAAGTGAAGATTTCTTCAGATATTCTTAACATTTTTGTAGGGAAATACCTATACTGTCATTCATATTTAATAACAGAAGCAGACGTAAAAAAAGTAATACTAAAAGTAGGACTTTCATAATTATTAGTTAGAAATTTCTATCCAAGGGAATACTTTTTTTAGATATTTAGAGGTTTTACCACCTCAGATTATCGAGCAATCTTTTCCTCTTTCTGAGTTCATTTCCATTTTGTTGCGTAACCTTCTTTCTTTTTTGTGACATTTTTAAATCTTTTCTTTTCAGTTTGTAGTCATGTTTGATTTTTTTTAGTGTTTCTTTCTGTTCAAATTGTTCTTAGTTTTCCTAATCTTCTTTTCGCTCTTTAGTTTTAGAAAAAAAATAATAAAAAATCTTTCAAATGACTCAAAATTCACCGTGTCTTTAAGTTTTCTCTCACTTTATTCTTTTACGTATATAAATCGTTTTTTTTTTAAATCATAATGCGAGATATTGTACGTTTTAAAGTCTTCCACTTAACTTTTTTATTTATATTTAAAGAAATATTTTTATAATATTCATGTATTTATTTACATTAGTTTCAAAAGTGAAAATATTTGTATCGAACTTTTCATGTAATGAAACTTTTTTGCTTGATTTAGTTACTTGGTTAATTTAAGCAAGACTGTAAATCACGTCTACCGAATGTTGGAAAGTGGTTCTTAGAAAACAGTTAAATTCTTAGATAACATAAAATACAAACATTAAAAATAAAATATTTTAACATCATCGTCAAATTTGTTTTTCGAAGCCATCTTAGATTTCTTCGATTAAAGGATAATCTGTAAAAAATAAAAGAACAAAAAAATATATTTTATTTCCTAGCGAAGTAAAATTCCCTTTCCGTTTTTAAAAAGTCTCAGATTTCGAAATACCTCCGGCGACGTTTTGATTTTTTTTTCTTTAAATAAACATTTATCTAATGGAATCTTTATATACTTGAGAGAAATATATCTATATATTTATATAACAAACATCTTAGTGTGTTATACATCTTTCTTCGTTATTATTAAAGCTTTGAAAATGATTTGCTTAAAAAAATATACTCCATTAGATATAAAGATATTACAATACCTATTCACATTACTTCAAAATATTTATTTCAATTCATGAAGCCCTTTTTTACTGATAATGAAGACAAAAATTTGTATAATGATTTTAGAAATTCTCTTATAAATCTTTACAAAATTTAGGATTTACTTTGACATAAAAAAACGATTGTTTAATGATTAGTGAATTTTAAAATGTTAGAAATATTTATATGTAATTTGATTTAAATTGTTATAAGATATAATAAGATTAATAAGATATTTTATTAAGATACATGAATATTCATACTTTTACTAAGCGTAATACCAACTCAGTGAAAAATGTCCAAGCCGGGAATCGAACCCGGAACCCTTGGAATAGCGTTCCAAGTGCTATACCATTTAAGCTACGAGGACGATGCCCAGCTCAGCATTTTTCACTTCATATGTTGGTTAAGCTGCAAATCGCAGCACTAGATCTCTCTTCACGAGCACACAAGTCCGCGGCGTAACATGAGACACTATAGACCCAGCATCGGTAAATCACATTTTATTTATCATATTAATCAATTTCTCAATTAATTTCAGCAATGAAATTACGCCTGAAATTTTAGATACATGAATATTCATACTTCTATTAAGCGTTAGTAGCGCTTAGTAGAAGTATGAATATTCATGATGATAAATAATATGATAATATGATAATATGATAATATGATAAATAAAATGTGATTTACCGATGCTGGGTCTATAGTGTCTCATGTTACGCCGCGGACTTGTGTGCTCTTGAAGACCGATCTAGTGATGCGATTTGCAGCTTAACCAACATATGAAGTGAAATATGCTGAGCTGGGCATCGTCCTCGTAGCTTAAATGGTAGAGCACTTGGAGCGCTATTCCAAGGGTTCCGGGTTCGATTCCCGGCTTGGACATTTTTCACTGAGTTGGTATTACGCTTAGTAGAAGTATGAATATTCATGTTTCTAAAATTTCAGGCGTAATTTCATTGGTGAAATTAATTGAGAAATTGATTAATATGATAAATAAAATATTTTACTAAGGTTTGTTTTTAATAGTAACAAAATGTACTTGTTTCATTGAATTTCATTTATGGAACATTTTATGCAGATAATTTTTTTTTAAATAAAAATATATCGATATATATATACACATATATACCGGGTGTCCCAAAAATGACTGATGGATTTTAAAATTCAATAACTTGCAAACGGTGACAACTATTTAAAGAATTTTTGCAGGAGGGTTATGTATAATGTCAGGAGTTTTTGTAACGTAATTTTTTATTTTAGTTCGCAACTCAAACAATAGGTGGCGCTGACGGCGATTGAAGGCCAGGTCGCCGCTTCACTCAGCACTGATCACCTGGCCTTCAATCGCCGTCAGCGCCACCTATTGTTTGAGATGCAAACTAAAATAAAAAATTACGGTAAAAAAAAAAACTCCTGACATTATGCATAGCCCTCCTGCAAAAATTTTTTAAATGGCTGTCACCGTTTGCAAGTTATTGAATTTTAAAATCCATCAGTCATTTTTGGGACACCCGGTATATATTATCACAAATAAGTGATATATGGAACATGACTGAAACACACATAATGATATATGACACAACCGCTAGCAATTTGTTTTGTGAAAGTAATAATTAAACTAAAGTTTTGAAAGTCAAATACACTTTTACATTAATAAATATATTTTTTTAATGTAAATTATACTGAGAATTGCTACTTCAAATTTATGAAAGTAATCACTTCTTCAATCTTAGTTATCAAATATTAGTAAATTCAATGTTTTATAGCTAACACTCGTTTATCTAAAAGCAAATCCGTACATCAAGTATACGCTTGTTTTTTATCTTGAGACATTGCCTGGAATCACTATTACGTTCTAAGTAAATTAATTTTAATATCAATTTTTTTAATATAAGGAGTTTTTCATGCTTTGGTTATTTTTGTATAGTAGCTTAAAAATGAATAATCTTGAATCTATTTTTATACAGGAGAAAGATACATGATCATGTCAGTAATAAAAATAAAAAGAAAGGTGCTCTGTTAATCTGATGGCATTGAGATCACGGACTGATCAGATTAATTGTATATTATACTCTCATTTCAAAGAATAATTCCCCTCAGAAATTAATTAAGGGAATTAATCCACATTTCCCCCTTTTGTGCTTAACCAATGAACCTGCAAATTTGAACAGGGATGCGCCTTATCAAAATAAGCTGGTACATTTCATTTCAAGCAATTTAATAATTCTGCAAGAAAAACATATTTATCTAAATTAAGGGGTGATTCTCCTATTCCACCACTTATACCTATAAATAAACCTCTAAATATAAACAAGGACGTTTCTTAACATAGTAAAAAGACATACCAAATTTTAAGCAAATCGAGTAATTTTTCGTGAAAAATCTTTTTATCCAAATTGAGATATGGCGTAGCCCTCCACTCCCTTTTTTACTTAATAAATGAAATTCCAAATCTAATCAGAGAAGATCCTTTTCAGAGTAAACCAATGCATAAAATCTGAAGCAATTAGAGAAATTTTGTATTAGAAAGACCGTTTATTTAAATTAGAAGGGACATTAGCCCCCCTTAACCTTTTTATACTTAACCAATAAACGCTCAAAACTATTCGGAAATACACTTTATCAGAATAAAATTAGAAAAAAATTGTAAATCGGATTTTTCTGCCAAGAATCCTTGCGTTGCGTACATACATATATACAGAAGCTTGTGCACATTAGCTCGTAGGTTTTCATAGTCTATGAGATAAAAAACCACTTAACCAAATTAAATGACACTAATTAAAACACATTAATATCCGATTAATTACACAACAATAACAAGAGTTAAAACACACAATCAACACATTCTAAAAATTATTAAATCTATAAGAAGAGTAGATCTTTTAAATGGATGCCGCAGACATATTGTTTAGACGCATTGTTTACTGACTACGAGCTTAAGCAAAAACGCTGCAGTTTATGTATGGCTAAAGATATGTTTATCCTCATAGATGTATTAAGTACTAGTGGGACTTTTAGGAGAAGAATGAAGTTTCATAGATTCTGTGGCATTTTTGACTGGACTTTTGTGAATAATATTTTTGTAAATCGGATTTTTTGAAGCAGAAGGTATGAAATCCCACTCGCTGTTTGAAGCATGCTTTGGATTGTGTGACAAATGTCGAAGGACACGAGCAATTAAATAATATTTATTTTAGATTAATGAGCTATATATACTGAGCCGCAAGAATCGGCTGAAGGCTTTTTATTGGTTAAAGTTGAAGCCAATAATTTATTATTCGGTATTTATTATAGTATTTTCTTCTTTTTTTATTTTAAAATAAGTCATTGAGAACAAGTTGAAAATAATAATAGTCCAACAAGATAATTACATTTTTGCAGATGATTAATTTAATTTGTTAGTTGATACAATTGTCAATTAATAACACTGAAAACAGTATCTTGAAACTTATTCCGGCTGACATATCTTTAATTGTGGAGCAAACATTCAAGCCGTATTTTCTCCCCCCCCCCAAAAAAAAAAAGTTAATTAAAAAATGAGTTATTAATAGTTTTATAAACTCTGTATTAAATTGAATAAAAATAAACAGCATTTTCAATAAAACAAATTCCTAATTTAAACCAGTTTTAAAGTATGACATTTCAATCAAGGTGTGTTATCTCCAAAGCTTGCATTCGTTCAGTGATTTCTCCAGTTTACCAATCGCAGCTGTCCTGAATAGTCAGGAATCCTTTTCATCTGCAGATTAGTTTGCTAATTTCGTCTTCTATAAAGTACAATGTGTTATATTTCGTTTTATTTAGTGAAATAATCCGAAATTGTAATACACTGAGGTGACAAAAATCAAGCGATACACAGCTAATAGCGTGTCGATCATCCGTTTGATGCGCGAAATGAGGTGACATGACGTGGCATGGACTCCACGAGTAGCTGAAAGTCCTCTGGATAAATATTGAGCCATGTAGTCTATATAGACGTACATAATTCGAAAAATGTTGCTTTTGAAAGGATTTTGTGCACGAACTGATCTTTCGATTATGTTCCTTGAATTTTCGATGGGATTCATGTCGGACCATCGCGGTAGTCAAATCATCCGATGGAATTATCGAGAATGTTCTTCAAACCTACCGCGCATGGCTCTGGCCCAGTGACTTGGCGCATTGTCAGCCTGGAAATTTCCATCGTTGTTTGGATACATGAAGCCCATGAATGGTTGTAAGTGGTCTCCATGTAGGTCAACGTAAACATTTCCAATTAACGATTGGTTCAATGTGACCAACGGACACAGTAAATCCATGTAAACACAACCCACTCCAATGTGGAGCAAACACCAGCAGTACCTTTTTGGCAACTTTGGCCCATGGCTTCATGATGTCTGCGGCGCACTCATACCCTTCCATCAGTTCTAACCTACTGAAATCGTGACTCATTTAATCACGCAACTTTTTTCCGATCGTTTATGGTTCAACTGATATGGTGACGAGCCCAAGTTGGCAGCTGTGGGCGATATTGTGCGGTTAGTAATGGCACCAGAGACGGCTTCTGGTTCTATAGTCCAATAAAGACAAATTTCGCCAGACGAATACACCCGTCGGTAGTCCCACATTCATTCCTGCAGTTACTTCATGCAATGTTGTTCGTTTGTTCACACTGAGAAGTCTACGCAGATGTCATTGGCCGCGATCATTAGTAGCAGCGGTAGACTACTGCATTGCCCATGATGGGGGAATTATGCGTGAATTTAGGGATTCTCCGCTCACTCTAAGAGAATAAGTGGTAGATGGTACTCTGGAAATTTTGGAACACGACAAAGGCAAAAAATGTATGGAGAAAGGAAAGAAGCGACAACGAAGCGGTATTCAGCACCTTCGGGTAGTAATCTCTATGTTTTATGCAAATATTCTAATAAAACACTTTCATGTGTGAAAGTTACACCTAAGGGAGTTAAAAAAGGGAGATAGACTTCCATTCGAGACAAAGTTCCAAACAAACAACGACAAGATTTCATTATAGCTTCATTGCATATTACAAAAAATGTTACTCGACTTTGGCCTAATAAACCAAACCTAATCAAGTGCTCACCTAATCGGGCTCACAGATGCCCTTTTTCTGCTTCTTATTACATTACTACTCGCAATGGAAGGAAAATAAGTGTTTGTAAAAACAATTTCCTAGCTATAACTGAAGTTGGACGTACAAGATTGACAAATATTTTTAAAAAGTAAATACTGGAGAACTTATTGAAGAAATGACAGGGGGTGACGGAAGAAGTAATCTTAGTATTAAGATAAAAACAAAGTCAGGGAGTTTATCCCAAACTTAAAGGCATAAGAAAGTCATGACGGGAGAAAAAAATTTAAGCAGTTGTATTTGCTTTGTATATTAAATATAAGAAAGTTGCACAATATTCACAGTCAAAACTGCAACGAAGATCTCTACAGAGTTAGTTTCACTATGTTCAGAGTAATTCTCATAAATTAATTTAATATAGGCTTTAAGCCTCCATCTAGTGATGTTTAAAGCATATGTTCTTTACTCGACCAAAAAATGAAAACTTCCTCTGAAGGATCTACAGAGCGAGTTACATTTATTACTAAAAATTAAATTATTAAATCAAGAGCCAATCCATTTTCTTCTTTTATGATAGAAAAAATAGCAGATGAAAACACTGTTAGTTTGTGTTATGAGTTGAAACATATTCAACAGTTTCCTAAAACCAACATACAAGAAGCCAATTACTTAAGCAGTTCAACTTCTACAGTTTATGTGTCATCCGATGTTCTATACTTGGTTAGAAAAGTTGGCAGGCAAAAGGAACATTGAAATTTTAACTGCTTTTCATTTTCACTTCAGTAAAATGGAACTTGAAGGTAAAAATACTTTAAGTCTTTTCCGTGATGGGTGCATTGCCCAAAGCAAAAATAACTTAAATGTTCATACATTTTTGTATCTTTTGTACATATCAAATTTAAGCATTGATATATTACTATTATAATTTCCAGTCAGAGGACACAGTTTTCTCCCGCCAGATCATGTGTTTCGTCGTTTTCAGTATATCTTGAGAAAAATGCTACAATCATATCAAATGAACATTATTATTATTTGTACAAAATCTTTCGTGATGTGAAAATTTTGGGAACACATTGGGAGCTTTTGAATACAAAATCATTATATGTGACTTTCGAAACCTACCAAACATTTCACAATTGAAACGGATTGATTTAGAGAAAAATAAGAGAACTGTTAACGTTATAGGACTCCAGAATTATAGATTACAAGATCAATGGGAAGAAACTGGGGATAATCTTTCAAAATAAGGAGTTACTGATGCCCGTGTTCAAAGGGTTGTTTTAAAATCTCTTCCTCTTAGCCATTCTATATCAGTTGAAAAGAAAAAAGATGTTGCCAAACTTTTGAAAATAATGTATGGTGATCAGGGGTAAAAGCACCCTGATGATAATGTCTTAAAATAGTACATCCACATTATCCATGATTTACCAGCCTGTAATGAAGAAGAGAGGGAAGTGTGTGACTATCTAGATGAAGATACTGGTTTTAAAATTGAGAAGTGGCTTTTTGGCAAATAAATATTCCTTTAGTAAATATTTAATAAATATTACTATGTACAATAATCTATCATTTTATTTTATCCATAATCAACTGAAATTCAGTATTTGCTCAGATTAAATAAAGGTTTTTTATTATTTGTTAGTTCAAACTTATTTCATTCTAAAAGTTTTTTATCCAAATGCGAAACAATAAAAAACATGTTTCCACCTCTGAATTAAGACAAAATGTGATTTCTCCAATATTTTTAAATGCATTTTATTAATTAGTTTTAGGTTTAATACATTACGTATGCTTAGAATTTTCTTGAAGAACAGTAATAAAAATACACAAATAATAATTAGTATCAAACACAAGTTATATTGTTCGTTATAAGTTTTTTGTGTTTTTTGAAAATTTGTATTTAAAGGACAAAGCATGGTTTGCATGACTGCTCTAGAATTATCATAAACAATTCATCTCTTATTTTACCTTTTCTGCAATTAATTGTATAGACACCAATTACAGTAACATTTCTTTTAATTTTTATATTAAATTTCTAAGTAACTCTGTTGAGCGCACGTAAGTTGAGCGATTTTACTCACTTTTTGGCTTTGTTACGGTGCTTTACATTTTAAACTTTATAAAAATGGGCGTCTGAAAAAAAAAAACTAAATCCGTTTTAAAGACAAAACAAAATGTAGATCATTGTTGTCATTTTTATAAACTTCATGAAGTACTACACTTAATGAACACTAGAATTTGACGTAATTAATGTAAATATGTTTAATATTTCTTAAACCTTTTTGCCTACGCACATTGCTAAAAAATGTTCAGTACACAAAATATTAGATTTTTTTTATTTGAAGTATCTTAAACTTCATGTATTTGCTATTTTAATTTTATAAAAAAAAATATTTAAAAATAATGAATAATTTAATCATAAAAACAACGTAAATTTTCTAAAAAGTAACAGATAACATGAAATACAATTCTTAATGTTTTAAATATTTAAATAAAAACTTCAATTAGCGTATAGTTTGTACTAAAATATTTGATGCGCAATTTCGATTATATAATAAACTATGTTTATGTACACCAAATGTTTTTATTCCTACATGTGTCATTATAAGATATTCTGAAATATTTAAAAGAAAAAAAAAGAATATTTTTTGTTGATATAACAAAAAATTTCTTTTTTTACATTTGTTACTTTGTGTTGATTTAGAAAGCAAGCACGTTATTTCTAATAAAAAGCATAAAATCGAATATGTGATGGAGTTTGAATGACACAAAATATGTATTGAAAAAACTTTTTTTCCTAAGAACTTGTTTCCGATTTCTTTTTCGCGATTAATAACAGAAGGTAAAGTTTTCTCATGTAAAAAATAACAATACATATAATATGGTTAGTAAAAGTAAAAATGTTCTAAGCAATGATAAAAATCAAATTTTAGAAGGAATTTAATGTTAATGTAATGTGTACCTAGAAACATAAATATTTGATTATGATGAAATGTAACGTTTAAAAAAATTGAAACATAATTTTTGATTAAGATATATTGAAATATTTTTTGAGAAGAGATTTCGGCGAATTTTTTTATATTAACACGATTTGGACTGCTCATTTATTTTTACAGGAAAATGTATTTTTTATTAAAATGTGAATTCATACATCTTCCTGAAAACTTACTGTAAAGTTTTATGTTTTTGAAGAGTCTTCATTTAAAAAAAATAATATTAGTGTTAAGCAAGATCAAAGACTTGTAAAACTATTGTCCTTACAAAATACATTGTTTAGGGAGGAAAGAAATTACGAGTTTATATAGATGTGTCTCCTTTTTGTAGATATATCTTAATTATGAAGTCAAGTTTCTTCCGGGAAATAATCGTAAATTCAATCCTAAAGAATAAATTTACACATAGATGTACATTAAATATTATTTTGTTTATTAAGAAGAATGACTTTTGCATATTTACTTCCCAAAATATGATGATATTATTTATTATGTTATTATATTATTTTATTATGCTATTATTTAATAAGTTATTATATTATGTTATGATATTAGTTATTATGTTAATTTTGTTTGTTGTTATACTCTATAACTTATTCCAAATTATGAAATAAAAACGAGACATATATATTTATGATGTCTGTGTAATAAATTTAACATGTTTTATTCTATTTTATTTTATCTGTTGCAGAAATACAGTGAATTAAATTTACAAACATACATGCAATAAGTTCTCATTAGGGCGACAATCCAAAAGAGGACATTTATGTAAGACTAAACAAAGATCATAATAAAGGATGCAGATACTTGAATGGTCCATACTTATAGCTGCATTTAAACATGTTGTTTTCAGTTTTTCTTAATCTGAGAGTGGTCATGTCTTTTTACAAAACGTTATTAATTGGGTTCGATCATTTTGGCGTCGCTCCCCTCCATCACATACACAGAAATTAAGATAAAAATGTATTTTATTTAATATTCAAGTATTACCTTCCATTGAAGCTGAAATTTGCAGTTTATCAAACATTATATTTTATTTATGATATTTAAAATGATGGAAAAAGTAAAAATGAACTTCTTGTAAAGATAGGATATGACTTTCAGATTCTAGATCAAAGAAATTTTTTTTGTTACCCACGATTTCCTCATCTATTATAAAATTAATAAAAATTAATAACATGGCTTTTTATGTATTTATTTTATTAGAAACGTGTTTCAAAAGCTTTTTTGTAATAGAAAATATACCTAAAGATCATCTCTTGTTATATATGGTTTGTAAGAGTTGATCATTCCCTGTTAATTTTAATGCATGAGGAGAATGATTTGAATATTACGTTCTCAACAGTAAAATAAAAATAATCTAATGTTATAAAACACACATTAAAAAAGATCATAAGATTTTTCCATTTGAGTAAGTGAAGATAATAAATTTTATTAAATTTTAAATTTATTTATTTTAATTAATTTATTAATTTTTATTTATTTTTATTGGGAGAAGCTAATTATAAATTGGAACCTTAAATCGCCTGAATTTTAATGCTGCATCTTTATTTTTTTCAATTGAAATTGAAAAATATTATCCTTTGATTTTAGGGGAATATGATGTACCTTGGCACGTTTTTCACAAAAAAAAATCTAAATTTTATTAACGATAATTCTTAGTTTAAAGCCAATTACATGACAATTTTAAACATTCATGCATCAAAAACACTCATAATAATATAATATCTGACATAGGAAAATAATGAAAACAAAACAAGTAAACCTTTAAATTGTTCCAACCTGGGCAGCATATGGGGCGGTTGAAACACTAATTTTAATCAAAAATTTGTATGAAATTTTATATAAAGCTGATGAACAAAGCTTTATTTATAAAGCTTTAGTTGAACATAAAACAATTTAGGTATTGGAACAGTTTAATAATTTGAATTGCAACACACTTTTTCTTTAACAGTTCTTGTATTTGATGCGAAAAAAATGACATTCTTCAAATTCTAATAAAACACGTTTTTGACCTATTTTGTTTTTAAGAGTATCAAGCTTTAAAAGAATATATGTTTAATACACAGATGAGATACCATGTTTTACAGTATAAAAATGACCAATCTTGATCTCGTCTTCTCAGAATGAATGTATCATACTTACTGCTGTCCTCAACATTTTGAACATGCCCTACAAGTGCAACAATGCTTTGTTTTTTTTGCAAACTTTACCAAATCAGACTATTTTACAGTGGGTTTGTCTGCAAGTTTCTGAGCAAGTTTGCAATCTTTAGGAATATCAGCATCACATGAAAACTTAAATTAATCCCGAATGTCATTGCACAAATCATTTATATTATTTTTATTTTCCTTTTCAGGGATTATTTTTACCAATTTTGCTAATGCGACTGTCACATACTAAGTGCTTGAGGAAAACCCTAACTTATTGATGTACTTTGGCTCCTTTTGTAAGCTGCATTTGGTATTTTCAACATTTTTGGAATGTCCCAAGATGCCCCACAACTGAGTGTTACAACCTGTCCCATCTCTCACATTAAGTAATAAAAAAAATTACACTGCTAAGCTTAGCATCACAGTCTATTTTTAGCATTAAAATAACAATAAATCAAACTATTATATCATTTAATATAGCAATATGTGTTTTCATCGCAACATACACCAACTTGTATTATTTCATTTCTTTAATGAAAAATTTATTCTTCAAAGCACATATTAATGTTACTCACCTCATTTAAAACAACACAATGCTGTTATTTGTTTCCAGCAAACACCCGACTTCTAATTGTTATTTGTTTTTTTACGGATAAAACTATGACTGAAAATTTATATAAATTTCCCGCCATAGGATATATGATTCTTTGGATATATCCAAGAAAGAATTGAGACTAAAATAGAAAGAGCTTGATGGAATCAGAAGAGATAATCACGTAAAGTGATCACATAAGTGGAACCACGCAAGTATTGATTATAAAACTAAGAGAAAAGAGAGACTACAATAATAATAAAAAAATAGAAACGATGAATCTATCCAGTAAACAAAATGACTCGATGTAAATTACGTCAAGAAAAAAAAAAAAACAGTGAAAATGTTTTGAAAAATATCGGGCGAAGAAATATAGTGAAGTGAACAGGCAATAAATATACATGATGTGTAACAGCTAACCTGTAGCTAGTATTCAAATTCAGTCATATCGTAAAATACAGCAGATAGAATTGTAGATAAAGGTAAATATTTTAATACATTTAAAGCTTTGATCGAGGTTTTAAGCAGAAATGCTTAGAAATTAAGGTAGGGGGAACTGGGGCACATTGATAGAGATTTTTTCTAAGAATTTTTTTTGTGTCCAGAAAGCAGAAATTTCAAGTTATTTTCCCATGTGGTGTCAGCAAAACTTGTGTAGTGTGTTATAAAAATGTACAATCGTTGTTTTATACATTATTTTTTCATGTAATTTTTAAAAAATCAAAAAAAGTCACTTGTATCAATGTGCCCTATCCCCGGGGCAGATTGATACACTTCATGGAACACTTTGATACGTCTGGTAAAATGGAGACAAAATAGCACCAATGCATATTTTTCATAGAAAAATAGTCAGCAGACTATTTTATATTTATTTATAAAAATTCAAATCGACCACAATTATTTTGTAATCAAAATGAAATGTATAATACCTGATGTTCTGGCTGTTCCTTGTATGATTGTTGGCTGTGGTAACTTTGTCATATCTGGCTCTTCAATCCTAGTATTATCTTCTTTCTCAGGAACGGTGAAAAAATTACCAGGATTTCTGTATATAAATTGGTTTATAAACAGAAAAAAAAGGATAATTATATTAAAAATTCTGTATATAATATAATTATCCTGCGCTGTTCTGCAGCTTGTTTCTCTTACTTAACATTTCTCATGTCGAAAATACTTTTTTCTCTAGAGTATCGATATAAATTTGATATTTTCCAGGCTGCCGTCATTTTCTTTTGTTAATTCTACTAGCACTAGATATTGGGTAAGTTCGTACGTCTTCTGTTTTCAAAAATACATTAAAACGTTCTAAAAAAGAGAAATTAGAGCTATTTCACTTCAATAAAAACTAATATTAGAAATTTTTCGCAAAAAATGGTTGGATTAAGGAGTGTATGGTAAAAAAAAATAATAATAAAAGGTAATGAAAAAATGAACTAGAATAGGATTTAGGTTGTATCAATGTGCACCGATATAGACTGTATCATTGTGCCCCATACAGCCATTTTGAATAAAATGAGTCTCAAATCCAACACTTCATAATTTATCTAACAATAAATAATGAGGAACTGATAAAGAGTAGCTTTACTTGCCAGGAAGAGTATTCTTTTAGGTTGAAAATACTGGAACAGTTGTATAATATCATTTCAATTGTACAACCCAAATTTACTTTAGACCTACGAAAACAATTACTCACCCGTCCCATTTTATTAAACTGCTGAATCATTCCAAGACTTTCTGTATGTAGTTGAGTGCACTATTATCACCTTTTGGAGCTGTTGTGAAACTCCCTGTAATGACCCTGTGTGCAGTACAGGGGGAGTATCAATGTGCTCCATTTCCCCCTACTTTCAACTTATGAAAACGTTAAATCGAAGCTGATAATATGTTAGCAAAAGATTTTGAACCATTTTGGAAACACTAAAGGTGTTCGTAAATTTTATATACACATCACCACACAAAACACTGGATTTCCGTTCACTTTCTTGTTTTATGTGCACAATTTTTAAAAGCACACATTTTCAGTTAAATACTGGTAATAAAAAAACAAATCTACTGCAAATAAAAATAAATTTATCAAAAAAAAACACTCAATATGAAGTCTGTGAGTGACGATGGATTATAAGAAAACACTCTGTCCTCGGGAAATTCTTTCAGTAGAGGGTGGTAATTTATTAATAAATGTCATGCTTGCAATAGGAACCAGTAGATATCCATATGCGATCCATAAAAAGCACCATTACACTTACAGTTTAATACATATTACAGAATGCAACATACAAAACGATTTTTGCTTTAATAGTATAAAATAGTTATAGAACAAATGTCGAAGATTCTAATATTTGTTTATACTTATTCGAAAATTATTATACAAAATGTGTCTTACTGAAAATCATTTAGCTCACAAATTTCAGATATAAAAGTTTTATATGAAAGATTATCATTCATTATTCATTATTGACATTATTCATTAAATATGATCTATTTAAACATAAAAAATAACAAGCCATTTAAATAATGCATTTTTCAAAACATCAGTTTTCTGTTGTTCAACAATTTCAAAATAATTGCTCTTAAATCATATTTCTCTACGTTTTATATTTTTTAAAGCATGTTTAGGAAATATACAGGGTGTTCTGTAAATGTCTAAGCCATTTAAAATATAAAATACAAAAAATCGGTTTGAGATAAAAATGCGCGGTTTGCTGCATTGTTATCAGAAAATCAATAAATTTTTAGATATACACTTTCTTAAAATAGTTCGAATTTCAGACAACGGATTTCGTGACAGCGGCAACAGGATGCCGAAATTTAGCCATTACTCTAGTTTTCATACGCATGAACTTTTCGGCTGATTTCGCAGAGTTGAATTTCAGTCGACATGTTGAATCGTCTCTCCACTCAACTACAGAAATAGAGTTTGTTGGACGGAAAGAGATTAAAAATATTATTTATGATTGAATAATGTCTACTCTCCTTAGTAAAAAACCAACAAAACTTCCTTTTTAATAAGCATTGACTTTTCACACATTTACTATAAGTATATTGTATTAAAAAATGTTTTTGTAACCAGTTAACTAATTCTCTTTTTACGTGCAATAAATCGAGAACATGGGATAAACACCGCCTTTTTAAATTAAAAAAAATCTAAATATTTAAACTAAACATTTCTTCCATTAAATAGGGCCCCACCAGTGGCCGAGAGGTTCGGACCTCTCAACTGGTAGACGGCAGGTGCTGGGTTCGAACCCAATCGCGGCTGTCGGCCTAACCGTTCGGAGTTTTCCGTGGTTTTCTCAGAACCTTGCGTAAATACGGGTTAGGCTCCCTTAGAAAGACCCCCCACGGAGGGCACTCCCCCTGGTCCTATATCCCATTAGTGTAGATAATCGGACGACAAAAATCAACCAACCATCTTCCATTAAATAGTATGAAATTATATTTTAAAAAATTAGTGATGCCAAAAAACTTTAAGAAATGGATCAAGCAAACTCTTCTTGCCTGTATGTCGTGTAGTGAAATTAGAAGTTAAAATAGTGGCACGCAAATAGTGGTGGAGCAAGTTCCCTGTCTAAAAAACAGCGGGGCAGTGACTTATAAATGAGCACATAAAAATATATTAAACCTTAGAATGAAGGCTCGTCTATATTTCGTCTATAGCAAATCCTGTCTTGAACATAAAAAATTATTGATCACGACGGAGAAAATACCTTACGAAACTACCTGCTAAAACGGAAACTTGTCTAAAACGAAATATTTCTCATTTTTGTGCCAACCGAATTTATTTCAACGTTATATTCTTATTTTGACATTTAACATATCTGAAAATTTTATTACGAAAGCCACGACAGGTTTTAAGATCCTTATTTATACACAACTCTTATCTTTTCTTTCCCTGACTGCAAACGCATTACGCTGAAATGGAAAAATGCTTGATATAAAAATACGACTTACAGGTTTTTATATCATGAAAGTCACCCCTTTCCAAAATTTCACTACAGAAAGCATTATAGATCCTAAATCTTCATAGAGTCATTATAGTTCTACTTATTTTAGTTCAATTTTGTAAATATAAATATTGCCAAATTACTGGAACTTAAGCGTTTTTCAGATATAATTAAAAAAAATTTAGAATCATTTTTAAAAATTAATTTTAAATGTCAAAATGTGAATATAATGTAGGAAAGAGTTCGCTTTTCGGAAAAATGAACAATATTTCGTATTAGGCAGGTTTCCGTCTAAGAAGCGGGTTTGTATGTAACTTTCTCCATCGAAACCTTTTTTTTTACGTTTAAAACAAAATTTGTTATAATCGGATTCCTTCAGTCTAAGGTTTATTATATTTTTATATGCCGACTTATAAGTTACTGCCCTTCAACACTATTTTCTTACCACTGTTTTAACCCATTAACTGATTTCACTGTACGAGGTGGGCAAAAAGAATTTGCTTGATCCATCACTTATAGCTTTTTATCACTACTAATTTTTTTAAATATAATTTCATACTATTTATTGGAAGAAAGGTTTAGAATAACTATCAAGATTTTTTAATTTAAAAAAGCGATGTTTATCCCATATTTTAAATTTATTGTACGTAAAAAGAGAATCAGTTAACCGATTACAGAAACATTTTTTGAATACAATTCATTTATGGTAAATGTGTGAAAAGTCAATACTTATTAACAAAGTACTTTTTGTTGTTTTTTTATTAAGTAAATAGACATTATTCAATCATAAATATTATAATAAATCTCTTTCCATCCAAAAAACTATTTCTGCAGGTGAGTGGAGAGTCGATTCAACATGTCGACTGAGATTAGACTCCGCGAAATCAGCCGAAAAGTTCATGCGTAGGAAAACTAGAGTAATGTCTAAATTTCGGCAGCCTGTTGCTGCCGCTAGCGCTATCTATTGGCCAAAATTCGAATTATCTTAAGAAAGTGCATATCTAAAAATTTGTTGATTTTCTGATAACATTGAAACAAACCGCACATTTTTATCGCAAACCGCTTTTTTGTTATTTACATTGAAAATGGGTCAGTCATTTACTGGACACCCTGTATATATATATATATATATATATATATATATATATATATACATACACACACAAAATAGTTTTCAGTAAAAAAGTTCATTTGAAAAGTGTATGATGGAGTTTGAATGTCTAGAAAAAAATATTTTGAATGACTATACGAAGAACTACAATCCATTCTTTTCTTTCACTCTGAATAGAAAGAAATGTCATTTTTAGCTGTAATAAAGAAATAGGAATATTCATAAAATGATTTTGTAAAAAGTAAAATAACCTAACGCAAAGATAGACTAGACATATTATATGAAAAGAATGTAACAATATGATGTGTACCAAATTATATAAATGTCTAGACGAAAGTATTACGCAGTTCAGATTTCGATTATAGATAGCACAGAAAAGAAATCAAAAATATTTATTAATCATATATGATATAGTAAAGCATTAAATATTAGTATTTCATTATCAATTTTGATTTTTAAACATATGATTTAATTTTCATAATGAAGGAAATAGTACATTATTTTACTTATGTTGCAAAACACTTTCATATACTTAAAAAGATGTACATTTTATTAAATGAACCTTTTTCCTCTCTGTACTAAGTGAGCATTAAGAAATATGCACAGTCGGAAAACGAATTAGAAAAAAATAAATAAATTTGTAGCCACGATTTTTTGTCAGAAAAATATCTTAAATTGCTGCCTTAAAACAAAAATAGTGAGAGCCCACAGTATTGACTAGAAAAACCTGGGTGATAAAATGAAGCATATGGGGGCGTTCTTTTTACATATATTGCTCAAATTTTAATATTTTTACATGATTTTTTTTGCATGGGATAGCTGAGGACGATCTACAGCAGGACTAGTTTTTACTTTTCTGTTTTTGCTTATATATTTTTAATATTATGATAACTTCATTTTCAGAATTTTATTAGATCGAAAAAATCACTAAATATAACCATTTTCAAAACATCAATAAAATATAATTGTTTATTCTTTAAAAAATATACATTTAATTCATTTAATAAATACAAGTTAAAATCCGTCGAATTTGACGAAAGAAAATGGTTAAGATGGAACTGTTTCAATGATTTAAGATAAATTTACAAAATTAGTTACAATGAAAAATAATGTTAAGGTAATCTGGTCTCTCTCAGCTTCAAGCTATTAGATCGAAAAAATCACCAAATATAACCATTTTCAAAACATCAATAAAACATAAATCTTTATTCTTTAAAAAATATACATTTAATTCATTTAATAAATACAAGTGAAAATACGTCGAATTTGACGAAAGAAAATGGTTAAGATGGAACTGTTTCAATGATTTAAGATAAATTTACAAAATTAGTTACAATGAAAAATAATGTTAAGGTAATCTGGTCTCTCTCAGCTTCAAGCTATTAGATCGAAAAAATCACCAAATATAACCATTTTCAAAACATCAATAAAACATAAATCTTTATTCTTTAAAAAATATACATTTAATTCATTTAATAAATACAAGTTAAAATCCGTCGAATTTGACGAAAGAAAATGGTTAAGATGGAACTGTTTCAATGATTTAAGATAAATTTACAAAATTAGTTACAATGAAAAATAATGTTAAGGTAATCTGGTCTCTCTCAGCTTCAAGCTATTAGATCGAAAAAATCACCAAATATAACCATTTTCAAAACATCAATAAAACATAAATCTTTATTCTTTAAAAAATATACATTTAATTCATTTAATAAATACAAGTTAAAATCCGTCGAATTTGACGAAAGAAAATGGTTAAGATGGAACTGTTTCAATGATTTAAGATAAATTTACAAAATTAGTTACAATGAAAAATAATGTTAAGGTAATCTGGTCTCTCTCAGCTTCAAGCTATTAGATCGAAAAAATCACCAAATATAACCATTTTCAAAACATCAATAAAACATAAATCTTTATTATTTAAAAAATATACATTTAATTCATTTAATAAATACAAGTTAAAATCCGTCGAATTTGACGAAAGAAAATGGTTAAGATGGAACTGTTTCAATGATTTAAGATAAATTTACAAAATTAGTTACAATGAAAAATAATGTTAAGGTAATCTGGTCTCTCTCAGCTTCAAGCTATTAGATCGAAAAAATCACCAAATATAACCATTTTCAAAACATCAATAAAACATAAATCTTTATTCTTTAAAATATATACATTTAATTCATTTAATAAATACAAGTTAAAATCCGTCGAATTTGACGAAAGAAAATGGTTAAGATGGAACTGTTTCAATGATTTAAGATAAATTTACAAAATTAGTTACAATGAAAAATAATGTTAAGGTAATCTGGTCTCTCTCAGCTTCAAGCTATTAGATCGAAAAAATCACCAAATATAACCATTTTCAAAACATCAATAAAACATAAATCTTTATTCTTTAAAAAATATACATTTAATTCATTTAATAAATACAAGTGAAAATCCGTCGAATTTGACGAAAGAAAATGGTTAAGATGGAACTGTTTCAGTGATTTAAGATAAATTTACAAAATTAGTTACAATGAAAAATAATGTTAAGGTAATCTGGTCTCTCTCAGCTTCAAGCTATTAGATCGAAAAAATCACCAAATATAACCATTTTCAAAACATCAATAAAACATAAATCTTTATTCTTTAAAAAATATACATTTAATTCATTTAATAAATACAAGTTAAAATCCGTCGAATTTGACGAAAGAAAATGGTTAAGATGGAACTGTTTCAATGATTTAAGATAAATTTACAAAATTAGTTACAATGAAAAATAATGTTAAGGTAATCTGGTCTCTCTCAGCTTCAAGCTATTAGATCGAAAAAATCACCAAATATAACCATTTTCAAAACATCAATAAAACATAAATCTTTATTCTTTAAAAAATATACATTTAATTCATTTAATAAATACAAGTGAAAATCCGTCGAATTTGACGAAAGAAAATGGTTAAGATGGAACTGTTTCAATGATTTAAGATAAATTTACAAAATTAGTTACAATGAAAAATAATGTTAAGGTAATCTGGTCTCTCTCAGCTTCAAGCTATTAGATCGAAAAAATCACCAAATATAACCATTTTCAAAACATCAATAAAACATAAATCTTTATTCTTTAAAAAATATACATTTAATTCATTTAATAAATACAAGTTAAAATCCGTCGAATTTGACGAAAGAAAATGGTTAAGATGGAACTGTTTCAATGATTTAAGATAAATTTACAAAATTAGTTACAATGAAAAATAATGTTAAGGTAATCTGGTCTCTCTCAGCTTCAAGCTATTAGATCGAAAAAATCACCAAATATAACCATTTTCAAAACATCAATAAAACATAAATCTTTATTCTTTAAAAAATATACATTTAATTCATTTAATAAATACAAGTGAAAATCCGTCGAATTTGACGAAAGAAAATGGTTAAGATGGAACTGTTTCAATGGTTTAAGATAAATTTACAAAATTAGTTACAATGAAAAATAATGTTAAGGTAATCTGGTCTCTCTCAGCTTCAAGCTATTAGATCGAAAAAATCACCAAATATAACCATTTTCAAAACATCAATAAAACATAAATCTTTATTCTTTAAAAAATATACATTTAATTCATTTAATAAATACAAGTGAAAATCCGTCGAATTTGACGAAAGAAAATGGTTAAGATGGAACTGTTTCAATGATTTAAGATAAATTTACAAAATTAGTTACAATGAAAAATAATGTTAAGGTAATCTGGTCTCTCTCAGCTTCAAGCTATTAGATCGAAAAAATCACCAAATATAACCATTTTCAAAACATCAATAAAACATAAATCTTTATTCTTTAAAATATATACATTTAATTAATTTAATAAATACAAGTTAAAATCCGTCGAATTTGACGAAAGAAAATGGTTAAGATGGAACTGTTTCAATGATTTAAGATAAATTTACAAAATTAGTTACAATGAAAAATAATGTTAAGGTAATCTGGTCTCTCTCAGCTTCAAGCTATTAGATCGAAAAAATCACCAAATATAACCATTTTCAAAACATCAATAAAACATAAATCTTTATTCTTTAAAAAATATACATTTAATTCATTTAATAAATACAAGTGAAAATCCGTCGAATTTGACGAAAGAAAATGGTTAAGATGGAACTGTTTCAATGATTTAAGATAAATTTACAAAATTAGTTACAATGAAAAATAATGTTAAGGTAATCTGGTCTCTCTCAGCTTCAAGCTATTAGATCGAAAAAATCACCAAATATAACCATTTTCAAAACATCAATAAAACATAAATCTTTATTCTTTAAAAAATATACATTTAATTCATTTAATAAATACAAGTTAAAATCCGTCGAATTTGACGAAAGAAAATGGTTAAGATGGAACTGTTTCAATGATTTAAGATAAATTTACAAAATTAGTTACAATGAAAAATAATGTTAAGGTAATCTGGTCTCTCTCAGCTTCAAGCTATTAGATCGAAAAAATCACCAAATATAACCATTTTCAAAACATCAATAAAACATAAATCTTTATTCTTTAAAATATATACATTTAATTCATTTAATAAATACAAGTTAAAATCCGTCGAATTTGACGAAAGAAAATGGTTAAGATGGAACTGTTTCAATGATTTAAGATAAATTTACAAAATTAGTTACAATGAAAAATAAAGTTAAGGTAATCTGGTCTCTCTCAGCTTCAAGCTATTAGATCGAAAAAATCACCAAATATAACCATTTTCAAAACATCAATAAAACATAAATCTTTATTCTTTAAAAAATATACATTTAATTCATTTAATAAATACAAGTTAAAATCCGTCGAATTTGACGAAAGAAAATGGTTAAGATGGAACTGTTTCAATGATTTAAGATAAATTTACAAAATTAGTTACAATGAAAAATAATGTTAAGGTAATCTGGTCTCTCTCAGCTTCAAGCTATTAGATCGAAAAAATCACCAAATATAACCATTTTCAAAACATCAATAAAACATAAATCTTTATTCTTTAAAAAATATACATTTAATTCATTTAATAAATAGAAGTGAAAATCCGTCGAATTTGACGAAAGAAAATGGTTAAGATGGAACTGTTTCAATGATTTAAGATAAATTTACAAAATTAGTTGCAATGAAAAATGCACCTTATACTGGTAAGTTTCACTCTTGAACAAATGATACTTAAACTAAACTTAACAAATACTTCTTCTATAAGTTGTAAAAGTTATTAAAATTAAACTTTAATCGTACATGTAAGAAGCAAAATATAACAAAGATTTGTTATTATCACGAAATTATCCAAAGTCTCTTATGCTAGTATTCCGAAACGAAAAAAAGAGCAATATTTCTTCCACTTTGACTCAATTGTAGAATTTTTTCCCCGTGAACTTTAAACTCGAAATCATTTTAATCATATTAAAATTTATGTATGCACCTTTCGTATCTGCATTCATATATATATATATATATATATATATACCGGGTGATCCAGAAGTTTCGGGAGTTTTGAAATGTTAATAATTAGGAAACTATGTACAATACAACGGTCCGTATTTTAGATATATACTCAGAAACATGTGGGATTTTTGTTTAGAATGATTTTTTAAAATATATATAGTTAAAATTTTTAGCAACAGGTGGCGCTGCTGTACAAGACTGAATGTACCTATACCATGCATTATATAGACACATGAGTTCATTGCAAAACATCTTTTCTAGGATATTTATGAAATTTCGTTTATGTTCAAACACTTTCTCTAAGTAGTTGAAATTACATTGAAATGGAATTTTAATACAAAATTTGATGAGTAACAGCAATGTTTAGACATGCTTTCTTTGTATGTCGAATTGTGTTCTTATCGTAGAATACGTGAAATTAAATCTGCAAAAGATTCGATATTCTTTAAAAATGTTAAATGTTATGGTAAGCAAGGTTTGAGAAAATAGCTCATTAAAAGATCGTAATAGAAGCAGAATATCCCAAATGTCTGTAAATGAGGTAGAATTCGATGCCAATACTCAGTGGAAATTATCAGCTCTTTAGTAAGCTGTATCATACCATAAAAGTAATATTGTCAATTCTAGCGCCGCCTGTTGGCAAAAAGTGTAACTATTATACTATGTTTGTTTCATCGAAACAACAAATTCCATAAGTTTCTAAGCATTTCTGTGAAAACCGCATACTTCTATTGCTTATAGTTTGCTAATTAGTATTAGCATTTCAAAACTCCCGGAACTTCTGGATCACCCGGTATATTTAATTGGTATTTTAATTTGATCATTTCGAATCTAAACAGGAAGTCTCGATGCTATTGGCTGACACAGATACTAAACTATTTATATTTTAATTGAAACTTAATTGCATTTTTATAAAAATTGAGTACTTCAGTTACTATTATTAACGATTTTAAAAGCGATTTAAAACTAAAAGAAAAAATAATATTTCAAAAATAAATTAAGATAGAGCTTTCAAACAAATTGTATTTAAAAGTACATTTTTTTTCTCTATACGACAGAACTAAAATTAAAATTGTGTAATGTTTAAAAAGATAAAAATTTTGCAGTAGCGAAAATTGTAAAAACGAATTTGCATTTTAAATTTTAATGTGTTGTCATTAACTAAATGACGTATGCATTTGGACATATTACGTATACGATACATTTGATCATTATAATGTAGATAGATAGATAGCCTGAATAATGTTATAGAAGAGAATCCGATGATTTGATGAGAGTTTTAAGAGTACGTTTTCGATTTTCGTACGGATTCGAACACGACACATTTGATTCATATTGTCACTGCTGCAGCTAAAACGTTCGGAATTTAAGACGAAATTATCTAAAATACGTGAATATTCATACTTCTACTAAGCGCAAGACCAACTCAGTGAAAAATGTCCAAGCCGGGAATCGAACTCGGAACCCCTGGAATAGCGCTCCAAGTGCTCTACCATTTAAGCTACGAGGACGACGCCCAGCCTAGCATTTTTCACTGAGTTGGTCTTGCGCTTAGTAGAAGTATGAATATTCACGTATTTTAAAAATATCAAGCGTAATTTCACTGCGGAAAATTAATCAAGAAATTGATTAATATCTTAAGTATATATATGTACGAAATTATCTAGTTAGAATCTCTTACAAAGCATTTTTTTTTCACTCAGTTGGAGAAATTCATTTAGTGTGATATCTTAATCAGTATGATTGAATTAAAAATAATAATAAATCCGACTCAGAATGGTCGTAATTTTACGAAAGTCGAATAGAACTAAGTAATTATTTTTTAACCTATAAACACTTTGAACATTGACATGTTCTTTTTTTCACTCTCTATATATATACTTAATGGCCATTAATGGCCAGACACTTGCGATTTTAGACGTTTTGTTATATAACTAGAAAAATACATAAGGATGTATCGAAATATAATAGTACATGCAATAATGTGTATGCTATATTGACACTAATCAACGGATATATGGATACAGCCCCTCATCTTTTTATTTCATTTAGGAAATAACAGATTTTTACTTTATTTTATCGACGACAACTTTCAGAATTTTCAAGTTATGGTTTTGAAATTTTTACAAAATTTGCTCTACACATTTGTCTAACACAGTATGCAAATTATTTTTTTATTGCGGTCACGCATGCACAGTGAAACATTGTTTAATAAACCTGCTCAATTTTCATACAATTATTATTTTATTTTATTTTGATTGCAGGGTATTGTGAACAACGTTGTTTCACATTATATTAAGAACTCTGTAAATTATAAGCGAAAATTGTGATAAAATTTAGGATTGTTTTTAAATAAACATGAATTTCTCAGCAAGTACCTTCATAAAAATGAACACAGCTTTTTACAAGGAGTCACTTAATCATAATCAGCAGTTTGAATGCTTTTGCTACATTAGTTTTGATAAGGTTATCCAAAAGACCTTCATTCTTTATCAATTTGTTGACAGTCCTCTATAGATTTTTGGGGAAATGTATCACGTGTACCATTTATTTTATACACCTAGAGTTTCAGAATATTTCCTCGTGTCTTTTTCTGGATATTTAATTAAACCTCGAAAATCACAAGTGTCCGAGTCACCTTTGGCAACATCGTCTATTTTTGTTTGTTTTATATGAATATCGACAGTAAAAAATCAGATATTTTTTTACTATATGTTTTCATTTCTATAAGAGAGATGTTATCCAAGAAAACTTGTTTTTGATTTTAAAACAGTATTATTAGGATGAGCGAAGCGAATCCTCTACTAGTCCACTCAAATGACACTTTGTCGTACACTTTACAAAAAAACTATACAGTATTTTCACTTGAAATTAAACACAAATATAAATTATGATCTGTAGATTTGCAGAATATTATTTTTTTTACAGAAATACTTTTCAAAAAATTATTATTTTAATTAATTTATTTTACATGCATTTCCAATGCGGACGCATTTTAGCAAATAAATAAAAAATGAAACGCGTATATCTTCAGAAAAAAATATATATAAATCATGGAGTAAATAATTATAGATAGAATCATGATTAATTTAATAAATGAAATATGTTTTCATCACTCCGCAAAATCGTTTGCACAGATGACACTTAAACATTTTAAAAGAATTGTATTATGGATTTTTTTTTAGTAAAGTGGCAACAAAAGAATTGTAAGCAAATAAAATTAATTTTTAAATTTGACATCAGATAAAGCAGTAGTAGATATTGGGGATAAAAGACACCAGTTTGCTTAACGCACGCAGCATTGTCGAGAGTGAAATTCCTTCAAGGTTTATCATTTAATAGAAAATTTCCTTACGAGAGATTCTACAATATAAAAAATTTTCATATGCTGGTATGCAGAAAAAAAAGAAATTAGAATAAAAAAAAATTACATTTAATAGTTCTTAGTATCAACGAGAGTAGATTTTAATGTTTTTCCAAATATTTTGTTTGAATGTATTATTCTAAGATTGCTATCAAAGATTATTTGATGTGAATTACAAAGATTGAAAACATACCTATTTCAAATCATTTCAGATAACTCCAGAGGCTATTGGGAAATGTAAAAACATCTTTAAAAGTTTTGATTAAAAATTAAAAAAATATTTTGAAAAATTTTGCTTCGAAAATATTTTTATTTATACCAGTCTTATATCACAGATAAAAAATTCCGAGGAAATTCTTAATTATTTGGCTGAATTTACATTTCTAAAATTTAAATACGCCAAAACATAAGATAAAGTTTTTGCTTAATAAAGATGCAAAAATAATATAAAATAATAATGTTATTTTCAAATATTTATCTTATGAAATAATGCTTCGCGAATCCAAACAAAGCACGGCTTTTGCTAGTATATTATGAAATAGTTATCGTAAAGCTTAGCTAAAATGTATGCATAATTTTTTTTTTAAGTTTTATAATATTTGATGAAGAATGTAATTTTAAAATAAATCGATTATAAAGCGATAATAATCGATTAATTAAAATGGTTTATTTTACTTTTTCTAGAATAAAATAACTTTATTGTATGTAAAGTAACGTAGAACATAGTTTTCTCTTGTTTAAGGCCTGTAAAATGAGAAATATTGTACTATAATTTTAAAAATTGATATCCATTTATATTTTCATTCTTCTTAATGTGTGGCATCAGAACAAAATCCAATTTGCTGGATGTTTATAAAATGGTTCTGACCATAAATCTTAAAGATTAGGCAACAGGCGCAATACATTCATCACTAGAAAACCATTATGCAAATCACTCTTTTAGAAATAAAATCTTTTTAGTGATCATTAATTTCTTTTGGTTGAAATATCGCATACTTTTATATATCTCTTTTTAGTGTATGCGCATTTCTATAGACTGATAACTTTTTGCCTGTTTAGAAAAAAAAAATTATTTTATGTATCTGCTTACCAAAGATTGATTTATATATATATATATATATATATATATATAAATGATAATAATAATGATTTTGATAAAACAAATTTTGATAGTTTAGATTACATATATGTATATGGGGTGGTATATTTAAATAAATTTTGCCAATCCTGTTTTTTACTCGTCTTCATTAATTTAATTTTAGTCAATTAGAACTGAGTCAATTGAGTACATTAAAAATAACTGTTTGAATTTTTACTGGAAATCATTTTCATCATATTCCAGTAGATGGCTCGAACGACTAAAAGTGAGAAGACAACCTATAAAACTCCTAAAAATACTGCAACTATTCGGGTTTTTTTTTTTTCATCGTGTTCCGTTTGATATGTTATTTAATTCCTGAAATATTTTTTGCACTTGCGTTGTTTTGCACGGTGTTGTATTTTCGGACTCTAAACTTCAAAACTCCATGGCGCACGAACATTTTGCAAGCTGCGTGAACTAATGACTTTTTTTGTATTCTATTTTTGTTTTGTTTTGTAGTTGTTCTATGATTGTTCTGAGCAAACGAGAACGAGACGTACATTTTGTACGCATTATAAATTGAGATGTAAAAGAAGAGTAATATTGTTCATGTAATATTTTGTGTTCGTCCTGTAAATTAAATGTCATAGTTACGTCCAAAGGAATGTTTTATTGAAGAATATACTTATCATTTAGACGAGAAAAACCACATAAAAGCGAATAACTTACACCGAGGTAGGAGATTTTAGATTAATAGATTCTAGTATTTATTACGAAACATTTCGGCGCCCAACGTGGGGCTTTTATTTGGTTTGAATATTATTCTTTGATAAGTATTTATTTCTTTTGAGAATATTAAAATGGAAACCTTAGATGCTTTAAAATTAAAACGGAAAAGTATTAAGACTAGCGCAACGAAGCTTATGAATAATATCAATGATGTATTTCAAAATCATGATAGTACGATTGATATGCTTTGGTTAGAAGAATCGTCTGCGCAAATTAACGATAAAGAAAATCAATTTCTTGAATTGTGTAAATGTATTGAAGCAGAAATAACAGATTTAAAAAGTTTAGAGTCAGATTTTGAATCAAACCAAGAGTATAGGGAAAAGTTTATTTCCGTAAAAACTAAATTGAACCGCAAAATAAAGGTTTTACAGAAAAGTGAAAGTAATGTCGCTTTAAATTCGGCTGCTGCCTCTAGTAATATAAACACCAATTTGCCTCTGTTGGCTGAATGTAGAATTCGTGTTAACCTGCCTAAGCTGAACATTGAGAAATTTGATGGTAATTTAGAAAATTGGCAAGAATTGTATAGTCAGTTTAAATCAGCAATTCATGACAACGATTAAATAAGTAAAATAGATAAATTTACATATTTAAAAAGTCTTCTAAAATCATCGGCGCAAACTGCTATTCAAGGATTATCGATTTCTGAAGAAAATTATGATATTGCTGTTAATATTTTAGAGAACCGCTACGGAAAAAAGGAAATATTAATCAGATCTCACATTAACAAGTTATTAAATTTGCCACCTCCCGTAATTCGTCTAGTTTGAAAAAATTGCGCAATTTGTATGATACTTGCGAAATACATATTCGCAGTTTAAAATCATTAGGAATCGAATTAGAAAGCTATGGAAGTTTATTATTTCCTATTATGACAAAGTTAATACCGAGTAATTTAATGTTGAGTTATAATAGAGAAAATAAAAATGAAACAGAATCGTGGAATGTCTTAAAGCTGTTAGAATATTTAAGAGCGGAAATAGAAACAAGAGAACATACATTTTCGTTTCGCAAGACAGAATCAGATGAAAACAAAAGATTTGAAGACAAAGTAGTCGTAAAAAAAGAAATTTCAAATGCAGATTTTGTTAATAGTAAATCATTTAAGCACAGAATGCCTAGGACAGCTACTTTCAATGCAAGCGTTGAAAATAAATGCGTATTCTGTTCAGAATGCCATGATATAGAAACTTGTTCTAAAACTATAGAGGAGAAGAAAAATATTATATGTTTGAAAAAATTTCACCTAGTTAAATATTGCAAGTCTAAAAATAGATGTAAATTTTGTTTTCGGAGACATAATTCAGTAATTTGTGAAGAAAGGGAGAATAAAGGAGAAATAACCGATACTTTAGTTTCATCAATTAAAAATGCGAATTTAACACGAGATATTTATTTGCAAACCGTTACTGCATTAGCTGTTGGAAAACAACATAAGTCGAAATTACATTTATTGTATGACTTAGGATCGCAGAGATCATTTATATTGAGTAGCGTTGCAGAAAAATTAGGCTTACAAGAAGTGGGTGAGGAAGATGTTACGATTCACGTTTTTGGTTCTAAAGACGCGATAAATCAGAAATGCAAGCGATACAGAATTATTTTGAAAAATCCCGAAGTGATAAGGGGTAATAAAGGTATTTCAATTGAAGTGTTAGAGACACCAGAAATTAGCGAAGCTTTACTTGCCGTACCCGAGAATAAAATTCGAGATTTTGTATTCAGAAGTAAATTGCAATTAGCTGATAGAACATATGGCGATTCAAAATATTGTCGATTATCAATTTTAATCGGAAGTGATTATTATTGGAAAATGGTAACAGGGAAGATTCGTAGACTTTCGGATGATCTTGTACTTTTGGAAACAATTTTAGGATGGACTGTCAATGGTTCTACTGCGTCTAAAGATGCTAATATTTTACAAACTTCGATTAGTGTTATGGAAACAGTTTCGGAGCATGTTCAGTTGGAGAGAAATGCAGATGTAAATGATACTTTAAAATCTTTCTGGAAGTTAGAATCTATAGGAATAAAACCAGAAAAGGTATAATCTGATATAGAGAATGCCGTATTAGAAAATTATAATAAGACTGTTAAATTTAAGAATAATATATATGAAGTGCGGTTGCCCTGGAATGAAAGAGTTGTAGAATTAACAGATAATTATGAGTTAGCGAAGAAAAGGCTATACAGTTTAAATAAGAAATTTGAGAAACGTCCTGAATTTTATGAAAAATACGCCAATATTATAGATAATTATTTAGAGAAAGGAATGGCAGAAATTGTCAATTCGCATCCAAGCTCAGTATCTTATTATATGCCTCATCAAGCAGTTATACGTGAAGACAAAACAACAACCAAGCTTCGAGTAGTTTTCGATGCGTCTTCTCACTCTGCCGAATCTATTTCTTTGAATCACTGTTTACATGCCGGCCCAAATTTAAATCCAGATATACTTGATATTTTACTTCGGTTTCGATTACATAAGATCGCAATTACTGGAGATATTGAACAGGCATATTTGCAAATTAGTTCAGATCCTGGAGATAGAGATGCTGTTAGATTTTTATGGATTGGACATTCCCCTAATACTGAATCAGATTTTAAATTGAAAACATTAAGAATGACAAGAGTTTTGTTCGGAGCAAAACCTAGTTCATTTCTGTTATCTGCAGCGATAAAACATCATATTAATAAATACAAATCCACATTTCCAGAAGCATTTGATATACTAAATAAATGTCTATATGTCGATGATTTACTTACTGGTGTGAATGAAGAAGCTCAAGGTCTGAAGATATATGCTGAGGTTAAGAGCATTTTGAAAGATGCTAATTTCAATATGCGCAAGTGGAATACAAATTCCAGAAATCTTGAATCGCAATTTGATTCAAAAGAGGAAGCTGTCCATCAAAAATTTGCTTGTACAAAAGTTTTAGGTTATAAATGGAATACCCAAGAAGATAATTTAAAAGATGAATTGCAGAATCTTGTGAAATATGAAAATAAGAACAGCGGCGTAACAAAAAGAGAAGTTTTAATGATGATAGGGAAAATATATGATCCCATAGGAATTTTAAACCCTTTTACAGTAACTGCAAGAATTCTTATGCAAGAAATTTGGAAAGAAGGTCTGAATTGGGAAGATAAATTAAATGAAGACATGCACAATAAATGGATAAAGTAGTGCGAGCAACTAAGTTCTATTGAAGCTGTAGAGATTTCCAGACATTATTTTGGTGAACACTCAAAAGATGCAATTCAAGATGTACAACTACACTGTTTTAACGACGCTAGTTCCAAAGCTTATGGATCTGTTATATATTTAAGATATCGTGTGAATGAACAAATATATACTAGTTTTGTTATTTCCAAAGTCAGAGTTGCTCCAATCAAGAAATTATCCCTGCCAAGATTAGAACTGATGAGTGCAATAGTTGGGACTAGACTAACAGCCTATGTTAATGAACATCTTTTCAAAGAAATGAAAACAAATCTACATTTTTGGACGGATTCAATGATTGTCCTGCATTGGATCAGAAGTAATGTCGAGGAATGGAAGCCATTTGTTCAAAATAGAATTCGAGAAATACAACAAAAAGCAAATCCAAGTTTATGGTCACACTGTCCTGGCTCAGAAAATCCAGCCGATCTTTTGACCAGAGGTGAAAAAGCAGAATCACTTTTAAAAAATAATGCATGGTTTAACGGACCCAAGTGGCTGCAAGAAAATGAAACATTCTGGCCTCAAGAAACAAAAGTAATTGATGTCAAAGTCGCTGAAAAAGAGAAAAGAAAATCAAAGAGAACAAAAATTGTCCAAACTAGCTGTGGGACTACAATACAATACAATTTTTAAAATTGAAAATTACAGTACAATTACTAGACTACTACACATCACCTGTTGGATATTCAGATTTGCGAATAATACAAAGAATCATGCTAATAAACTTTCCGGACCTTTGAGTGCTGAAGAAGTGTTGAAAGCAGAGCAATATTGGATAAAACAGATGCAAGAAAGGTTCTTTCCAGAAGAAAAAGAAGCATTGTTTAAGAAGAAATTAGTCCCAAGAAATACCAAAATTCTAAATTTAAATCCGTTTTTAGACGAAGATGGAATCATTCGATTAAAAGGAAGACGCCAAAATTCAAATTTAAGTTATTCTGAAGCCCATCCAAGTATCCTTCCAAGCAAAAGTCATTTTACAGATCTTCAAATCAGAAAAGCTCATGAAGAAGTAGCTCATGCTGGAGTTTCCGAAACACTTGTCCAATTAAGAGAACGATTATGGAATATAAAGGGCAGGCAACAAGTGAAACGTCTAATAAGAGGATGTATCATCTGTAAAAAAATCAGCACTAAGCCTTATTGCCAAGATATTGCGCCCCTTCCTCCAGATAGAATTAAAGAAGCATCACCGTTTGAAGTCACTGGAGCTTATTTTCTAGGTCCCCTATACCTAAAAAATGGTGCAAGATTTACGTTGCTTTATTTAGTAGCGCAGTTGTAAGAGCGGTACATTTAGAGATTGTTATGAATTTAACAACAACCGAATTTTTAATGGCTTTTCGAAGATTCATCTCAAGGCGTGGAATTTGCAAGATCATTTATACTGACAATGTTAAGACCTACAAGAAAGCGGATAAGGATTTACAGCAACTGTGGAATTTGATAAAGAATCCCGAGGTGCAAAATTATTTTAGTGAAAAAAGAATTAAGTGGAAATTCATCGTAGAGAGAGCAGCGTGGTGGGGAGGATTTTATGAGCGACTAGTGCGTTCAACGAAGATGTGCCTTGAGAAAATCCTTGGAAGATCTTCATTAGACTACAAAGAATTTGAAACTACTTTACTGGAAGTGGAAGCTATTTTGAATTCAAGCCCATTAACCTTTGTGTCCAGTGATGCCAATGAGCCAACTCCCTTGTGTCCAGCACATTTTCTTGTGGGAAAAAGACTTACAGCGTTGCCACCGGAAAAGACAAGAATCACTCCTTCTACAAAAAATGAATTAACTCGCAGATATAGATACAAGTTAAACTTAGTGCAACAGTTTTGGTTGAAATGGAAACAGTTTTATCTAATGGACTTGAAATCTCTCCATTATACAGATCACTCCAAAGGCATACAAGTAATAAAAGGAGCTGTCGTTCAGATCAAAGAAGACAATCAACCAAGACTCTTGTGGAAATTAGGCATTATTACAGATATCCATCCTGGTAGAGACGGAAAGGTTCGTGCATGCACCATAAGAGTAGCAACAGGCAATCTTATTCGGCGAGCTGTGCAACACTTATACCCATTGGAACTTGCCAGTAAAGATGAATAGCTTATCTTTCTGGGCCGGAGGATGTTGTATTTTCGGACTCTAAACTTCAAAACTCCATGGCGCACGAACATTTTGCAAGCTGCGTGAAATAATGACTTTTTTTGTATTCCATTTTTGTTTTGTTTTGTAGTTGTTCTATGATTGTTCTGAGCAAACGAGAACGAGACGTACATTTTGTACGCACTATAAATTGAGATGTAAAAGAAAAGTAATATTGTTCATGTAATATTTTGTGTTCGTCCTGTAAATTAAATGTCATAGTTACGTCCAAAGTAATGTTTTATTGAAGAATATACTTATCATTCAGACGAGAAAAACCATATAAAAGCGAATAACCTACACCGAGGTAAGAGATTTTAGATTAATAGATATTCTAGTATTTATTACGAAACACACGGTTTACATGCTTAAGATATTTGTAATACTTCTTATTATAAAGCATAAATTATATTAAAATAATTCTCTGAATGAACTATAAAAAGAATTTTTTCTTTTGTGTTTTGTGATGTAGGAGAAAAAGGAGAACATTGGGACAAAGTCCATACCTCGTAATATCCTTTGTAACAAAATATTTAAAAAATGTCACAAGATGGCATCAGTATTGCCTCTTACAGCATCTGCTCTCACACAAAAAGTAGGAGCATTTCATGTAATGATTTACATATTTGATGCTCAAACTCAACTTTTCATAATACTTTTACGATAACAATTGTGAAGACTTTTGCCTTTACCTATAATTTATTAATATTTTACTTCTAACTCTTTTAAAATTACATAAATTTTAAAATTCTTAAATTTAATTTTTAATCCGTATTTCATTTTCAGTTATTTTTACGGTCATTTTCTTTTATAATTTAAGCTTTCAATTTTATATCTCTACATGTAATTCTCTATCCACAGCACAATGTATTAAAACAGACGAAATAATATTATTTTCCTGCCTAGCAACATTTTTCAGTTGTTATTCATATGTTTAAGTTTTGTTGCTATGCAGAATTTTTCACTCCCCTTTATATCTACATTTATAGATCAAGATGACTTCCACTTGTGCAATCTATAAAGTTATATAATACTTTGCCATTAAATTTTATTTTGTTTATTATCGTTTCTTTCTGGCTTTCTAATCCCATGTGTTTTTTTGGAAATCTCCAGTAGACGCATAGTCATAGTTTTCAATATCTTTTATTCTCCGTTTATCATTTGGCCTTAATGTTTTCATATGCTACACCCCTCATAGAGTTATTGCTTACGGGATGCGAACACATGCCAATGACCAATACAATTCTTGCCATATTACTCTTTAAAGACTGTTTTATGTATCTATAGTCTCGCAAAAACTCGATGCCTTTAAAGAATGTATTTTTCAGTCAATATATTATTAATTTACATATTATTACAATAAGAAAGTAAAAACTTATTTTTCCTCTCAAGCCATTTGCAGCTTCCATTTGGTATGTCTTAATCGAAGCTTGTTATTGAGATTGGAAGTAGAATAAAACTTTTCTGGCTACTACTTAGGAATTTTTTACCTCTGTCTCAAGAACCCAACAAAACTTTGTAACGTTATACACACATTGGGTGTCATTTGCAACGGTTGGGTGGTCGTGGTGGGAGTTAAATGCAGACATACTCAGTAATTAAGGTAAAAAAACACAGTTTATTAAAATGATAAGGGGTCAAGGGAAGTGGAGCAAGTCTTAGTTTTTGTACAACTGAGAATACTGTGAAAAAACTAAACGCATACTCACAGGCTCCGGACTAGCTCAATCGTGGCACCTTCTATTAATTCTCCACTATCTTTCGGCTAAGCTGATAGATAAAGCTTAATTAGACAGCCCGTGGCTGTGTGTAATTCTTTATTCAATTTCAAATAATCAAAATGTAATTACTATGAATTTTCTTACCACGGCCAACTCTCAAGTCGAATACCGAAACTCCTTTACAACTGACTGGAGGCTCGCTGCTACTTTCAATCTGCTAGCACTTCTCTGACTAATATCTCCAGAACATTCGGCTGGCTAATCGCCAGTGATTCACTTCGCTATCTAATGTCGATGCCAGAGACACTCACTCGCTGGCTAATGCCAGATATAATCACTCGCTGGCTAATGCCAGAGATACTCACCACACACTCAAACTCCAAGCTTTTATATGCTGCAAACTGAGTTACTTCATATTAACATATTACTAATAACCGCGAGGTAACTGCAGAACCCGAAAGAGACACACACACTCTAGAAAGTTAAAGTAAAAGAGAGGATAGGTGTCGCTTTTACGCTTACACATGTTAAATTATTGACGTCACGATCTCAGAAATACTAGAGTGCCTTTATGACAAAGGTCACTCCCTCACAACCCCCCCCCCTCGGATTCCGCAGAGAAAAAGGACTGGGCCAAATGCATGCCCAGGACTTTTTCTTGTTATAAATTTCAAACCGTAAAAAACACAGTGATGGATGAAATTTAGCGCCGAAACATAACTTTTAAAATATTAACTTTAACCCATCACAACCAAAAAACCTCAGTTTGCCTCAAATATTCACATATTCAATCCAATCATCCTTTTTATCCTAAAAAATAGCCTCCGTAAAATTTCCAAAACTCGTAAAACTTTCAAAACTAATTACTTCTTCTTTCAAAACAACCCACTCCACTGGGAGTGCTAAAATTTCTCAAAACACTAAACTTTCGAAATTTTCCTCAATATTGAAATACAACTATAACTTTACCAAAAATTTCTCCATAACTTTCCTAATACTAGAATTCGCACCAAGTCCAAAAAACCCAATGCGCAAAAATTTTTCTCATCCAAATTCCGATCTCATCTAAAATTAAATTCACTTCATACTACAATAACTCTGCTACTACGTAATACCTACATACCCATTAGCCAATGAACTAACTCCCAAAATTCTTCAGAACTGAACTCCACTTTAACAATAATTGGGGCACATACGTACAGCGTCACCTCGCTGTGCTTATGCAACAATCAAAAATATCAAATTTACAAAATGACGTCATCAAGTAACTCTTCATCTGTATTAACTAAAAGAAAAATAGCAGAATACATAACACAGATATACTTCCCTGCAAGAAAATCACATTAACATTCAATTTTAATACAATACAATTTCAAATTCAAACGCAGCTTAAAACTTCGCAACTTGCGGAAACCATTCCCAACTAAAGTACAAACGCAACACATAAAACACGAACGATAAGGAGAAAGTTAATTCATTAAATGTTAGTATAGGAGATAGAAACGCGTGTCAAGGACTTCTTGACCGCAAAACACGTGCCCGTCCGAACCGCGGCGCGTGTACAAAATAACCCAAATTACTATCTGTACTTTCTGAAAATTTAAACATACATTAACATACATTTTATAACACATGAACAGTATAACAATATAATAACATTTTAACAACTAACATAACAATTTAACAATAGATCCAGAATTTTTAAAAGCAGTTAAGACCAAAATCTCAAACATACATAAAACTAACAATTTTGCAAACAAATTTTGAACACAATTAAGCACTAATCGTGAGTCCGTCAAAAAATTCCAAAAATGGCCAAAAATACAAAACAGTCTCTCTGCTTTCTATTCCTTCACATTGCTACCACATATATGCACTCTAATAGAAATTTAATAAAGAACATTATCACCCAATCATAGAGATGATTCGCTGCTAGCCGGCTTCATACTACAGGATGGCTTTCTCCTCTTGTCCCAGAAACCTTGTACGAAGGATCTTTCGTCATCAGAACTGTATGGTGACGCCACAGTTGACTGTCGTGTCTGCAGCCTGGTTCTGAATGGATGCCGTGGGATACTTGTAGGTTCCGCTCGACGACTCTGCTCTGGCAGGTTCACCTGGGTCACTCCATGGCGAGATTCACACTGTTGATGCCGGTAATCTGAGTGTTGTCTCCTCTTTCTAGACGCACCCGAAGTTACTGAAGATCCTAGGCCATGTTTCTTTCCGGATCTATGCTGTTTCTTATTGGGCAAAAATTCGGAATTTAAAGTTCTTTTAAGAGTTTGACGAGTGTCCACACGAAATTTCTTTCGAGGATTAATCACTGAAGATGGTGAACTATTAGATAATTTGTGTTTCTGAGGTTGCTGTCTAATAAGCGGAGGAACGGGACAGTTTATAATCTTTTGTCTTTTATGGCACACAGAGTGTGATGTATTTGACACTGCTGTCTTATTTTTATTATCATACTTTGCTCTCGGATTGATAGGCTTTCTACTTTTAATAACAGTTTTTGGAGCTGTTTCACTAGATTTTCTTTTTGCATACTGATGAAAAGAATTAGATAAAGAAGTGCTGGACTCGGTACACTCATTGGATCGGGAATTTTGCGAAACACCACTCGACACATGAGAACCTTCACTACCATTTTCTCTAAACTTATAAAATCTAACCTGATCCAGATTAACAGTCATTCTTTCACCATTGACATTAACAACCAAATTATTATTTCGAACTTCCAAAACTTCAAACGGACCTACAAAATTTGGACTAAACTTAGCTACTCTCTTTTGACGACTTGAACTTAACCAATGCTTTTCTACCAACACAGAATCTCCAACTTTCACTTCTAACTCCCTCCTACGCATATTATAATACTGAGCTTGCTTTTCTTGCGCTTTTCCCATCTGAACCTTAGCCTCTTTAACCAACCTCTCAATATCCTGGCACATGTACTGACTTTCCGCATCTGACACCATAACTAGCCTTTGGAATAGAGTAATGACTTTTCTACCCAAAAACAATTCAGCCGGCGTTTTCCCCGTCGACTCGTGAACTGCTGTACGAAGTGCGTATGCAAAATGCTGAAGAAACTGGTCCCAATTTGTATGATGAGAACCAACATAAGAAGAAATCATTTAAATTAATGTACGATTTACACGTTCAGCCATATTAGACTGAGGACGATACGGAACAATAAAATAATGATCGATCTCCAGCTTTTCCCACAAAGACTTAAAAATATTAGATATAAAATCATAACGGAATGGTTTACTAACAACTAGTGCGTCAAAACCAATATGAATTTCATTCGTTAAACTCGGTTTATCTGAAAAAACCTCTCCAATCTCATTCAAAAACTTATCAAATTTCTCCTTCTCGATTTCACTTAACCCCGACTCCTCCAAATTAACTGACCCTGAAACAGGCTCTTTCTTACTCACATTCTCATCATTATTCACGATTAACGACTTTTTAAAGAAATCCAAACTAATTTCTCTATCCTTCATATAATCCACACCAATTATACAATGCACTGTTAATCCATCCAACACACAAAACTCCCAACACGTCTTAACCGAACGAATTTCAACTTCCAACTCTACTGAACCTTTATTATCACAAGCTACTCCCTGTGCCGACTGAACCACCAGATTTGACCTCTTCAACTTCTTATACGAAAAATATTTCCGATAACAATCAAAAGAAATGAACGACTTATCTGCCCCTGTATCGAAGACACTTTTAACGACAATACCATCTAACACAATTAACACCTCAGGTAACTCAACCGGATTAATAGTAATTTTATTCAAACTCACAGAAGGCTTTTCCGATTTAACCTGTGACTGCATACCTTCCGAAATACATTTACCTACCAGTTTAACTGACCCGACCTCTGAACACATCTCTTTTGTATTGATCTATTTTCAAAATTCTCATCCGAAGTTAATCTCCTTACTTGCGAAGAAATATGGCTGTACCGCACTCCCCCTCTCCGATCATAACCACTATTTTGTCTGTTTCCATACATATGCCTATCACCACTTCTAAAATTATTAGCACCACCACAATTCCTATTATCATTACTAGTATTCGACATATGACGACCAAATCCATCATTTCTATTACGCAAATTACTATCCGGAAATCGCTGTCACCCTCTCAAAAAATTACGTTCCCCCTCATTTCTCAAATTACTATCCGTGACAGGTCTCTGACGAGGGCTACGCAAATCCCGTTGATCCGAGCTATGCTGAGTCTCATACTTCGATAATATCTGATGCATTTCTGAAAAATTCTTCGGTGCTCTAACTTCATTAAAGTCCTGTATATTCGGATTAAAAAGAGGAAAAACAATGTCCAACAATTCCTCAAATGTGATATCTAAATCCAATTTATTTTTTAGTTCAAGCTTACGTAGATAAAACTTTGACGCCGATTCATAAATATTCTGCTTATTGCAATAGAATTCTTTTCTTAAAATACTTTTATCTTTAAAGGGGGGAAATGCCTTCTTTAACTCAATCAGAGTTTGCTCAAATCTTTTACCTTCATCATTAATTAGAAATTTTCCTATATTCTCTAACCACAAAAGTGCTTCGCCCTTCAATGAGCATTTAAGCACTACGTATCTACTTTTCTCAGGTATATTATTGAACAAAATATAATCATCTAGTTTAACTAAAAATTCACTAATGTCACCTGCACCGGTAAAATACACACGTGGCACAATCTCACAATGTCCGACATTTCGTTGGGCGCCATTTGTAACGTTATACACACGTTGGGTGTCATTTGCAACGGTTGGGTGGTCGTGGTGGGAGTTAAATGCAGACATACTCAGTAATTAAGGTAAAAAACCACAGTTTATTAAAATGATAAGGGGTCAAGGGAAGTGGAGCAAGTCTTAATTTTTGTATAACTGAGAATACTATGAAAAAACTAAACGCATACTCACAGGCTCCGGACTAGCTCAATCGTGGCACCTTCTATTACTTCTCCTCTATCTTTCGGCTAAGCTGCTAGATAAAGCTTAATTAGACAGCCCGTGGCTGTGTGTAATTCTTTATTCACTTTCAAATAATCAAAATGTAATTACTATGAATTTTCTTACCACGGCCAACTCTCAAGTCGAATACCGAAACTCCTTTACAACTGACTGGAGGCTCGCTGCTACTTTCAATCTGCTAGCACTCCACTGACTAATATCTCCAGAACATTCGGCTGGCTAATCGCCAGTGATTCACTTCGCTATCTAATGTCGATGCCAGAGACACTCACTCGCTGGCTAATGCCAGATATAATCACTCGCTGGCTAATGCCAGAGATACTCACCACACACTCAAACTCCAAGCTTTTATATGCTGCAAACTGAGTTACTTCATATTAACATATTACTAATAACCGCGAGGTAACTGCAGAACCCGAAAGAGACACACACACTCTAGAAAGTTAAAGTAAAAGAGAGGATAGGTGTCGCTTTTACGCTTACACATGTTAAATTATTGACGTCACGATCTCAGAAATACTAGAGTGCCTTTATGACAAAGGTCACTCCCTCACAACTTCTAATAAATCCATTTTGCAAGAATAATTTTAAATTATTAAAAGTTAATGTATGGAATAATAGTAATATGAATATGGAAAATTGAGGAGGGTTGACTATAATTGAGGTGAGAACCGCAGTCCAAGTTTTATCAATAGGTAATAACCAAAGCTATCACAATACTTAGACAACAAACATCCTTTGTTTCATGCACCTTCTGTAGGTGAGGTACTGATATATCTGCTCCCTAAACTGCAGATTTAATTGCAACTTAAGCAATATTTAAATTAAAGCATGGAGACTAGTTTTATCAAGATGAACGAAGTAACATAAGGCCAAATAACAGGAAAATTTGTGTTTCCAGTTAGAGTATCATAAAAACTGGTAAAAAAAAAGTGAGACAACTTCTAAATCACGTCATAAAAAACATTAAAAAATAAACATGATAAATGCAAGCTGTCATAACGGAATATGCTATCTTAAATATTAATATACCACTTCACAATTATAAAGTTATATCTGCTCATAGAAGACTCCAAAATTTCAGACAGATATTTTTCCTATTTCGTCTGAACTAGTTATCTTAAGAATCATATTTTTGCAAAGAGTTTTAATAATAATTAAACCATGTGGAATAAGTTTCATTTTTTATTGATTAGATTTCTTATGTTATAAACTTATTTTAATATAAAATAAAGTGGAACTAAACCCCATGTGTGGAGAACCTTTGCTCAACATTTTCCCATGATTTAAATTTATAATTTTCCCGTTAGTTCATATAAAATTTGCAATATATTTTATGTACCTTAAAGTACCATTGAATAAAATATTTAATAAAACTTCATTAAAAGTTCAATATTAAAAAAAAGAAGAAGAAGAAAAGAAATAATGAAAATCATCCAACCCTTCCCATTCTCCACTACACATTTAATAAAACTATTTGTACCCCACAAAATATATTTTGCCATTTTCTAGTAATCAGACACAACAGGTTTTGTAAAAATTGGCTCTTAGGACTACACTGGGGTAATTGAAGTCTAGAACATTGGGTCAATCCCAATCTGACCCAACATGTATTGAGTCAATGAAACCTTTAAACGGGGGCTCGAACACCATCTATCCGAGAATGCATGTTAATCCAGACAGATGCTGTCCGAGCTCCTGTTTAAAGTGCACTTTTCTTTTTGCTATATCTCATAGGTTTATCATTCCAACTAAATAAATTAAGAAAAACACAATTATAAAAAATATGAAACATTTCCAAAATCATACCACAAACTTAAAAGAAAACCCTGACTTTGTATTCTTCAATAACTATGAGAATCATTGTAATATGTACTTAATTCCCTTTTACAGAGAAAATGACATTCATGAACTAACATATCCTCCTTGTACTTCATAAGCCATTCATGTAGGTGTCTTTGACTCATTCAAATCACACATCAAAAGAGCTTTCAATAACTAGATGTTTCAGATTTTGTGAAAAGGAATACTATATATGAAAATTTAAATCCTTTAACACTTGCGTGTGATTCTCAATATTACAAAGTATATTAAAATTTACGGGAATGATCATAGAAGTAGATTAGATATAAAAGACATTCATTATAAAATAATATAGCAACTAAATACATTATATTATACTTATGGCTGTATTAAATGTGTTATATAATTTTTAGTTGCTATGATTGCAATTTAATTTTGAATGTGATATTTTCTATAATATTATAATTTTATTATTTTCTCCTTTAAAATATTTTTTACATAATCTAAAAACTTTACATATAGAATTATATATACTATATTCAAAATAACAAAATACAGAACTGAAACAAATAGTTAGTTTTTTGTGGTTCTACGGTTGCATGCAGCAATTGTATTAAAAATTATCATTTAAATAAATGATAATAAATAATTTCCGTATCATTGGTAATAATTGTAAAATATTAACATTGAAATACGAGTATATCTAAAAATTTAATCATTTGAATGCAAGTAGTAACTGCTTAAGAGTAATTTATATCGGGTAAATCTGAAAAATATATATATATATATATATATAAAGCAAGAAAAAAAGTAAAATAAAATGTAAGAAAAGGTGCCTTAAAGTCAATGAACTGATGTCGATTAACTGTGAAAATTTTTACAAAAATCTCACTTTATAAGTTATGCACGAAACAAACTAGATCTTTTCTATACTTTTGCAGAACTTTTACACTCATATTCACTTAGTATTTTGTATAATTTTAATATCTTTAAAAATTTTGTTTCTAAAAATATTTTTGCCATTCACAATGCTAAGGTTTCAAATAAGTATAAATTATATAATTTTATCTATGCAAATATACATCCTTTTCTGAAATAATCTCATAAACTAAGCCATTTGCACGCTTTAGCAATGATGTTCATGTACATTAAAAATAATGGCGCGATTGCTTGTTTAACTTACATCATTTTCTACCATTTTTAAATAGTTTTCTAATTTACATAACCTAAGTACCTACAAAAGTAAAAAAAGAAAAAAAATGCTTTCAATATTTTAAGGAGACTTAAATTCAAAAAACGACCTTTACAGATATTTTTTCCGCAATATTGTTTTCAATTATCTAACGCATTTTCTTTTCACGCATTATTATACTTATTTAATTTCTATCTAATACACAATGGAAAACATACAATGTTTACTTTCTTATGTTCCTACACTGTTAAAAATGCACAAGAAACTACCCAGAACACCTTTTTTAATTAAGAATTAGTTAGAAAATATTTATAAAATCGTAATTTAACAATAACTTACTCGTAATGTGACCATTATTATGTTGATATACGCTTAATAATATGGTCAATTAGCCGTTATATATACAATACATATCTAAATCTGACCGGCTACTGTCGAATTTCAAAATATCAAACAAGATACATGAGGAAATATTCTGAAACTCTAAAATAGAGAGAAAATTGATCCAAAATTTCTCTTAAAAAATCCATCTTTCTTTAAAATAGAAAGAAAATTGAATTCCAACCTATGTAATGAATGTCATAGATAAAAAAAAAAAAAATGTAAACTCTTAAATTGGCAAAAATATGAAATTTCTTTTAATTACATCCAACATAGCATGAAGATGTCACGTTCCAGCATCGGGATTTAAACTAAGGACCTTATGTTTAATAGCAAGAAGCTTTCGTTCCAAGTTAACATGTTTACGCGAAATACATCAATAAAATTAATAACGTTTAAAAAAAATAGACATTTTCAAAATTCTTATGGTTTGTTATGTAACTCAATATTCAACTGTAAGTAGACACAATTTGAAGACTCTGACTTATATAAATATTTTGTAAAGACTCTGGGATAAACAGACAGACAAAGGTGAGAGACAAATAGGGTTTCGTCAGACAAATGAAACCCTAAAAAATAATAAAAATTTGGTTAAATTAAAAAAATAATAATAAAATAAAATAAATAAAAGACATTTCTTTATAAGTGATTTTGTTTCTTTTGGAATATTAAACACAATTTTCTAGCAGTGTTGTAAAGAAAACTAATCTCAGTTTAACATTTACTTACTTAATATACATAACGTATGCAAATTTTTCATGGAAAATTTACATCTGTTATAATTAATTTAACCATTGAATAACCGTGTTTAAAATTATTCTAATGCAATTTCGTATGCAGCAATTTTCTGCAGTTCCATATATTGACCTTCGATTTATTCTCTTGAAATGATCAAGAGTATCAGACCAGATTAAGTGATCGTGTGGTTAATTGGGTGAAATAGCCCTCCAGTGTTCGTGTCCGGGATGACTCAGTTAGAGGAGCATTGTTGGCTTCAGCCAATACATCCCTGGTTTGAATCCTGGCCCGGACTTTTTTCACCCAAAAATAAAATATGGAAAATTTACATCTTTTATAATTAATTTATCGATTGAATAATCGTGTTTAAAATTAATCTAATTTAATATACATACTAGCTGAGAACTAAAATTTATTCGTAGATATGTAAAAAATACTTTTTTAATTTACATATATTTATATAGGATAAATACAAATAAAGACTATAATACTAAAAGACTAAAAGACTATATACAATATTAGACTTTAAAGTGTTCTCGCTCCATTCTTAGTTCTTTTTCTCTCTGATAGGAAATGCCATAAAGATATTTCATAAAACTTTATAAGAGTTCATAAAACTTCTCCACAGTTTTAAGTGCGTTAGATGACGAAATATATGAAATACTGCTTGCCTTTTGACTTGTTTTATAGTTTGGCTCAATAAATCACGGATATAATATATGTATGCTGATTGATTGCAATGATTTAAATTTCAATGTTTAATGGAAACTATTTTAGACCAGTAGAAAAAGCTTTTAAACAAGATCTCTTACTTCATATTAATAAATCCTTATGGAAATTCGTTTTTGTGTTATCTTAATGGAAGTATAACACACACATGACAAATAAGTTATTTTAAGTTATAAAATTAAGTTTTAAAATATTATACATTTATCTAGTATAAATACAAATTCTTAATTTTTTATTTTAGATTTGAAAGTTCTCTTGTAGCATTCTTAACTCAACATCTTTCTGATAGAAAATGACATACAGATTCTTCATAAAATTTCATAACAGTTCATAAATTTTCTCCACAATTTCAAGTGCTTTTAGATGAAGAAATATATGAAATACTACTTGTTTTTTTTATATGTTTTTATACTTTGGGTCAATAAATCACGGATATAATGCATATCTGTTGATTGATTGCAAAGCCTTAAATTTCAATGTTTAATGGAAACTATTTTAGACTAGTGGAAAAAGCTTTTAAACAAGATCTATTATTTCACATTAATAAAGATTTATAGATATATGTTTTTGTATTTTCTTCATGGAGGTATAACACACAATGACAATAATGTTATTTTAAGTTATAAAATCATTTTTTTGAAAAATAATGTATTTATATAGTATAAATACAAATAATGTTTTTTATATTAGACTTCAAAGTTTTCTCGTAGCATTCTTAGTTCTGCTTCTGTATGACAGAAAATGACATAAAGATTCTTCATAAAATCTCATAAAAGTTTATGAAACTTCTCCACTGTTTGAAGTGCTTTAGATGAAGAAATATATGAAATACTACTTGCTTTTTGACATGCTTCATAGTTTGGGTCAATAAATCACGGATATAATGTATGTCTGCTGATTGATTTTAAAGCTTTAAATTTCAGTTTTTAACCCCTTCACGACAGGAGCCTTTTACGAAATTTTTTATGTTTTATCATCGGTTTTAAAAAACAGAAATTTGTGAATTAATAAATCTACAAGATGCTTCGACTGAATAAGACAATTTTATTGTTGGGAATAATCAAGGATTTTTAAGCCCTTTTTGCGGCACGCATGCATGTAGTTCGTCCCCAAGTTGTTAATGAGACCTATTTTAGACAAGTGGAAAAAACATTTAAACAATATCTCTTATTTCATAATAATAAAACTTTTAGAATTTTTTTCTTAATAGAAATATAATTACACGCATGAAAATAAGATATTTTAAGTTGTAAAACTAATTTGTGATATACTTATCTAGTATACATGCAAATTATTCTTTTTTATACTAGATTTCAAAGACTTATCTTAGCATTCTTAATTCAGCTTGTCTCTGATAGAAAATGACATAAAGATTCTTCATAAAATTTCATGAAACTTCATGAAACTTCTCCACAGTTTCATGTGCTTAAAGAAATATATGAAATGCGACTTGCCTTTTGACATGTTTTATAGTTTGGGTCAATAAATCACGGATATAATGTATGTCTGTTGATTGATTGCAATGCTTTAAATTTCAGGGTTTAATGGGACTTATTTGAGACTAGTGGAAAAAGCTTTTAAAAAACATCTCTTTTTCATAAAATAAAATCCTGATAGAAGTTTGTTTTTGTTTTTTCTTAATGCACTAGTTAAAAAGAGCATCTAAGTGTTTTAAGATATCATAAAATAAATACAGCTTTGTCGCGAAATAATCATAAGATACATTTAAGAATATAATCACTACACATACAAAAATAGCCAACTTCGATAATCTACACAACGCACTAATCCGTGAAACTATTAAAATATAAAAGAAGTTCTAAAGGAAAACCATGAAATGACATGACCAATGCAGTCATTGATTTCAGATGGTCGAAAATGCTTGAAGGAAGAAAGGGAAAGTATGGGAAAAGAAGGGAAAAATGAGGGATTTTCTGAATCTTCAAGTGAATTAAAAGGTCTAGATGAGTAGAGGGAACTGGGGGACATCGATACAGCTTTTTTTTTTTTTTTTAATTTGGTGTCTAGATAGCAGAAATTTCAAGTTATTTTTCTATGTGATGTCAGCAAAACCTGTGTAGTGTGTTATAAAAATGTACAATCGTTGTTTTATATATTATTTTTGCATGTAATTAAAAAAAATTAAAAAAAGTAATTTGTATCAATGTGCCCCATCCCCGGGGCAGATTGATACACTGTGACATGTCTGGGAAAAATGGAGACAGAAAAAATCACCGATGCATATTTTTCATAGAAAAATAGTTAGAAAACCATTTTATACGTATTTAAAGACATTAAAATCGCGCAAAATTTATTTGTAAGCGATATTAAAGCAATCAAAATAAAATGTATAATGACATGATGTTCTGGCTTTTCCTTGTCTGTTTGCCGGCTGTGGTAACATTGTCATATATGGCATTTTAACCCCAAAATTATCTTCTTTCTTAGGAAAGGTGAAAGAATTACCAGGTTTTCTGTTTATAAATTGGTTTACAAACAGAAAATAAAGGACGATTATATTAAAAAATATGTTAATAATATAATTGTCCTGTACTGTTCTGCAGCTTGTTTCTTTTACTTAATATTTCTCAAGTCGATAATACTTTTTTCTATGGAGAATCGATAGATTTACCAGGCTGCCTTCCATTTCTTTTGTTAATTCTATTAGCACCAGATATTGTATAAGTTAATACGTCTTCTGTTTACAAAAATTCTATAAAATGTTCTAATATAAAGAAATTAGAACTATTTTACTTCAATAAAAACTAATAGTAGAAATTTTTGACGAAAAATGTTTGAATTAAGGAGGGTATGCCTAAAAAATAAAATAAAAGGTAATCAAAAATGAACTAGAAAAGGATTTAGGTTGTATCAATGTGCCCCGACAAAGGCTGTATCAATGTGTCCCATACAGCCATTTTTAATAAAATGAGTTGCAAATTCAACACTTTATAATTTATCTAACAATAAAGAATGGGGAACTGATAAAGAGCTTTACTTGCCAGGGAGAGTATTCTTTTCGGTTGAAAATACTGGAAGAGTTATATATTACCATTTCAGTTGTACAACTCAAATTTGCTTTTGACCTATAAAAACTATTAATTACCCATCCCATTTCATCAAACTATTGAATCATTCCAAAACTTTCTGTATGTAGTTAATTTCACTAGTATCACCTTTTGGAGCTGTTGTGAAACTTCCTGTAATGACCCTGTGTGCTGTACAGGGGGTGCATCAATGTGCCCCAGTTCCCCCTATATCTTTCAGTATGATAGCTGATAATGTTCAAGATCGAACGAAAACGTTCTTGGGTTTAACGTTTTAAATGTCATTTATAATGTATAGACTTTTTTATTATTGCATATTTTTATTGTGATAAATGACGATGTATTTAGTGATAAAAATAATTATTTTTTAAAGATATAAACTAATGCCTCAAATTGGTATGTTAATAAGAAAAATTATCATTTCACTTAAAAACAGTCTGCACCAGTGTGCTTATCAAGCATTTCTCTACAATATTACTGATTTTCTTATTTTTGTGTACAGCAGGTCTCAATATTATTGTAGAAAGACCGCTGATCACAAAAAAATCATTGTCACCGTCGTGTCTAAGATAACATTAGTTACTTTTTTAGAATAGATACATTTTTTCGATTGTTATTAAACCACACGTGTTAAACACAAAACATATATATTCTATTTCTGAAATTTAAACATAAATAAGCTAAAAAAGATTTTGAAAAAGATAAAAGCATCAGTTTTTGTTAGTTTAGCAATTAAACCCTATTTGCCTACTTTTAATAATGTGTTAAGTATGTTTACTGAAAAAATATAGAACATCATTCTTCTACCAAAAAAAAAAATCTTTAAAAAAGTATATCATAAAGTTTGAATGCCTGGAAATACATTTTGGATGAGTTATATAGTCACTTCGAGTGAATTTGTTCTTTTGCGCCGAAAAAAAATAATATCATTTTTGCGGTAAAAAAGACATAGGGTTTTTTATAAGGTTATATGTTAAAAAGCAAAACACCAAAAGTAAAGATAAACATGCGATTTGAAAAGAATTTACCAGTATGAAATGTATCAAGTTACATAAATGTCTAGACGAAAGAACTACGTAGTCTTTAATTCTATTACAGATAACGCAGAAAATGGATAAAAAGTAATTCCTGACCAAATATGATAGGAATTTGATAAACGATATGAGTGGTATTTCATTATTAATTTTCATTTTTTTAAGTATGTTTAGTGTATTTGTTTTTGTAATAAAGGAGATAATGCATTTATTTTTCTTGTTTTGCAAAACATTTTCATTTATTTAAAAATATATGGACTGCATTAAAATTTTACAGACACAATTTCGCATGAACATTTTTTAAATTTAAAGTATTAACAATAATCATTTAAATCAGTAATAACTATTGTTATTTTACTATAGTTTATAGAGCTTCATTGTGCCCATTTAATGCATGCTTTTCTGTAAGTTTAACATTGAAAATTGCAAATCTGATGAATTTTTGTCGTCAGCTTGCAGTATAGAAGTGAACTGCGTTTCATGACAAGACGTAGGATTGTGCTTAAAATTTTATTATTAACTACTTTAGAAGAAGCGCTTAGAAAATAATGTAACATGATAACTAGCCTCCAGTAATGATAATAAAGAATTGAGACAATTAGTCTGGGAGCCGACCGTCGATTTTCCTATGCATCCAGTACAAGGACCGGTCATTCATCAAAATGTAGGTCTCAATATGCACATTAAGAATATCACTGGCTGCCAGGTCCTATCCTGCCGGACCCCAAGGCAGCCGCACTTTTATGACGTCAATTTTGAGTGTTTACCTATGTATCGAGTACAAGGACAAGACATACATAAAAATGTAGGGTTTCAATGTGCACATTAAGAATATAACTGGCTGCCACATACATCAAAATGTAGATTTCAATGTGCACTTTAAGAATATGACTGGCTGCCTGGTCCTATCCTGCCGGAACCCGGTGGCAGCCGCACTTTTATGACTTCAATTTTGAGTATTTGCCTATGTATCGAGTACAAGGACCGGACATACATAAAAATGTAGGTTTAAATGTGCACATTAAGAATAGCACTGGCTGCCAGGTCCTATCCTGCCGGAACCCGGTGGCAGCCGCACATTTATGACGTCAATTTTGAGTGTTTATCTATGTATCGAATAGAAGGTCAAGACATACATCAAAATGTAGGTATCAATTTGCACATTAAGAATATAACTGGCTGCCACATACATTAAAATGTAGGTCTCAATGTGCACATTAAGAATATCAGTGGCTGCTAGGTCCTATCCTGCCGGAACCCGGTGGCAGCCGCACATTTATGGCGTCAATTTTCAGTGTTTGCCTATGTATCGAGTACAAGGACCGGACATACATCAAAATGTAGGTCTGAATGTGCACATTAAGAATATCATTGGCTGCCAGGTCCTATCCTGCCAGAACCCGGTGGCAGACGCACATTTATGACGTCAATTTTGAGTGTTTGCCTATGTATCGAGTACAAGGACCGGACATACATCAAAATGTAGGTCTCAATGTGCACATTAAGTATATCACTGTATGCCAGGTCCGATACATAGGTAAACACTCAAAATTGACGAAATAAAAATGAGTCTGACACCTGGTTCCGGCAGGATTGGACATGGCAGACCATGATATGACCATGATATGTGCACATGATTTAATGTGCACTTTTAAACCTTCATATTTATTATATATGGTCCTTAAATTCGATACATAGGTAAACACTCAAAATGTACGTCATAAAAGGGGACAACCACCAGGTTCCGGCAGGATATGACCTGGCAGCCAGGGATATTCTTAATGTGCACATTGAGACTTAAATTTTGATGTATGGCCGGTCCTTGTACTCGATACATAGGTAAACACTCAAAAGTGACGTCGTAAATGTGCGGCTGCCACCGGGTTCCGGCAGGATAGAACCTGGCAGCCAGTGATATTCTTCATGAGCACATTGAGACCTACATTTTGATGTATGTCCGGTCCTTGTACTCGATACATAAGTAAACACTCAAAATTGACGTCATAAAAGTGCGGCTGCCACCGGCTTCCGGCAGGATAGGACCTGGCAGCCAGTGATATACTTAATTTGCACATTGAGACCTACATTTTGATGTATGTGGCAGCCAGGGATATTCTTAATGTGCACATTGAGACTTACATTTTGATGTACGGCCGGTCCTTGTACTCGATACATAGGTAAACACTCAAAATTGACGTCATAAAAGTGCAGCTGCCTTGGGTTCCGGCAGGATAGAATCTGGCAGCCAGTGATATTCTTAATGTGCAGATTGAGACCTACATTTTGATGTATGTCCGGTCCTTGTACTCGATACATAGGTAAACACTCAAAATTGACGTCATAAATGTGCGGCTGCCACCGGGTTCCGGCAGGATAGAACCTGGCAGCCAGTGATATTCTTCATGTGCACATTGAGACCTACATTTTGATGTATGTCGGTCCTTGTACTCGAAACATAAGTAAACACTCAAAATTGACGTCATAAAAGTGCGGCTGCCACCGGCTTCCGGCAGGATAGGACCTGGCAGCCAGTTATATACTTAATTTGCACATTGAGACCTACATTTTGATGTATGTGGCAGCCAGTGATATTCTTAATGTGCATATTAAAACCTATATTTTGATGTATGGCCGGTCTTTGTACTCGATTCATAGGCAAACACTCAAAATTGACGTCATAAAAGTGCAGCTGCGTTGGGTTCCGGCAGGATAGGATCTGGCAGCCAGTGATATTCTTCATGTTTAGATTGCGACCTACATTTTGATGTATGTCCGGTCCTTGTATTCGATACATAGGAAAATCGACGGTCAACTTCCGGACTAAGTGTTATTTGGGAAATTCCACAAAGGCAATTATATGTACTCAATTGAATGAAAGTCAATTCGTTGTTGCCTCATGAGGATGTAAAGTCTATTGAAAAAGAAAAAGCCCGATTGTGGACTTTTTTTCAAAACTTAAATAAAAAAGAAATGTTTTCTACAAAAATCCTTAATTCTTCTAACAAATATATGTTCAAAAACATTATGTAAAAACATTGTGGTGGTCGGATAAATGGTTTAGGGGAAAAGGTATAGTAGTCAACATGCGAAACAGCTCACTATGTTAAAACCTTAACTCCTTCGATTCCCGGGCTCTTACACAAATTGTATTCGGTTGTCATACTGGGAAAAATGGAATCTCAAAATTAAGTAAAAATTACTCAATTTTAAGTACTTCACATACTCAAAATAGCTCCGATCCAAATGTACTCAAAACTGAGAAATACATGTAATTGTTTTTAATTCCATGGTTGATTCCACGTAAGTTCTATGGCATTTGTAATTCATCGAAAATCGATTTTTCTTTTTAATATATTTCACATATTTTCGTGGGATTAGGATCCGGACTATTGGGCGGACACGTCATGGTTTGAATTGGTATATTACCTACATTTTGTAGAAATTTCTTCATTGATTTGGTGTGTTGGAGAGCTAATTGTCATCTTGAAATAAGAAGTCATTTTGATTTCCGAACTATTGATCGATGCTGAGAATAAAAAAATCCACTAAAATGTCAATGTAAACTTCAAAGCTTACTGTACGTAACATAATACACAACTTGCCGACGCCTTGTGATATAATACAACTCCAAACTGCAAATGCAGGTGAAAATTTAGTCTTCGTATTGATACACTTATCATTGAACTTTTCACCAACTCTCCTCCAAACAAATATTCCACAGTCATCACTTTTACCGATAGATATGCGAAATTCATTGCTAAAAATAACTTTATTTCATGTATCAAATGGCTAGTGCACATGTTTTTTACACCATTGAAGGCGCTCTTTTCTATGCTTCTTTATTATGTAAGATTTTGTTTTAATTTTACAAGATTTAAATCTTGCTACATTTAGATGATTACGTACTACGGTCACATGCCTTTACGTTATACTTACAAGGGCACCACCAAACATGGTGCACACAGATTTTGATGATTTCAAAGTATGTTGTAGGGGTCATACCACTAATTATTCAGCTAAAAGGAGTCTTTCAAATGGGCCTTAGTTTTTGAGAAATTGGGGGTCAAAGTTCAGCGTATATTTCAAATACTTATTAGTACGAGCGCCGCATGCGAATTCGTGGCGTCGTGGTAACGTACGAGCCTGCAAGTCGAAAGGTTGCGGGATCGAATCAGTCCTCGGCTTGTTACTTATTTTTATGTTTTTTTTTACACTTCGCAAATTATAAGTACAATTGAAAATTCTACACCTTTGAACCTTTTGATATTTTCTGAAGAGGACAGTTTACTTTGTCAACATTTTTTTATTATTATTTTTTTAAAATATTGTGAACTGACTGCACTTCAGGGTTCAACTAAAAGTACATTTTGCAACAAATAAATAAAAAAAAATTGTATTTAATTAAAACTTTGAGAAAGTATAAGAAAATTTCAATATTTTAAAATCTCCACTACTTTAAATATTAATATTTTTAGATTAATCAGTCACTTTTTTCTTTTCAAATGTGTATTACACAATATTGTGCTTGGATTTTTAGATAATTTAATACTGCATTTAATATAATTTATATTACTAAAATACTTAATTCGTGATAAATATGTTTAAAAATATATTAAAAGTAAAAAAAAAAAAAGTTTAATCATCACTTGTAAAAGTGGAAAAATAAGACCAATAAAAAGAAATCTTCATTTATTCTGATAATTACAGCGGAAAGCAGACGATTAAAAAAAGTATTTTTATATGTACTATAAATTTTATCTCATTAAACAGACGATTTTCGTACTTCAGTTGAATTACGGAAAGAGTGTTTTGATTTATTATAAAAATAGATGTAATCTGTCATTTCTTATTTGTGCAAACGATAACTTATATTCAAGTTGAACTTTGGAGATAAATGTATTTACAGAAAATTGGAAAATTGAAAACTTGGATAACTGGTAACAACTTGCATTTTAACATTACTGCATTAATATTTTATTATTTTTTCGAAGATACGCATTATTTGAATAATCTAATCCTAAAGACGTTTAAAAAATTGCACTCGAAAATTATTTTGTATTATTTATACATATACAAAAAAAGGCAAGTTTCCATTTAGAATGCTATAAAATAAAAAAGCGATAGGAAAAAAAATCATTATTTCAGGATTGTGCTTAAAATAAAAAACGCGAATAATAATTAATAAAAAAAAGCTCTAGGTGTAAACTAGTTTTGTAGTTTTGTCAATAGAAATATTCGTTTAAAAATTGCGGAAAAAAATAAATTTTCATGAAAAAATTTAAAAATGTAAATGTAACTTATTAAGAAAACATGAAAAGCTGTAGCAATTTTGTAATAAAAATACTTAAAATTTGTAACGTGTAAAAATACAAAAATAAATAAATAAAAGCTGATGACTGATTCGAACCCTCAACCTTTCGACTTGTAGGATCGTACGATACCACGACGCCACGGATTCACATGCTGCGCGCGTACTAATAAGTATTTGAAATATACGCTGAACTTTGACCCCCGATTTCTCAAAAACCAAGGCCCATTTGAAAGAATCCTTTCAGCTGAAAAATTAGTGGTATGACCCCTACAACATACTTTGAAATCATCAAAATCTGTGTGCACCATGTTTGGTGGTGCCCTTGTTAGACCATTCGGAATCAAGTTGTTTTGAGGTTGCTCGCCACTTTCTTTTCGATATTTTCACAAGTTTTTTTTCCTTCCTAGGTATTGACATTCGTGGTCGTCCACTTCGAGGCAAGTTTTCCACGCTATTAGTCAACTGATATTTTTTCCAAATATCGCATACTGTACTTTGAGCACAATTTCATTAATCAGCCACTTTCTACTGTGAATTTACTTCTTCTAATAATTAAATCATGCGGATTTTTAAATCGCGATACAGGTTTTTCACATGAGTCATTTTCCAGCACTTCAGAGCTGCTTTTGATCTCGCAACTGGAAGATTTCTTCTTTTCAATAGGATTCATATATCATACGCATGCGCAGGCACTCTAATCTATCTTCAATATGCAAATTTCAAACTTTTTCCCCCAATGATCGATTACTATTTTCCAACTTCGATCTTGATCGGATATTTTTTTCTCACGAGGAAACATTTTTGCCTGCATTATAATTATAAATTATACGATTGCAATATTGAATTCACTTTTTATTTATATTTTAACATTCTTTCTTTTATTTGGCATATTGCAAAACGTTTTTATGCTCTTGAATCGCGAAGTATACGCTTCGAAATACAAAACTAATAAACTTGATAACAGTGATCAGAAACTTTTTGCCTACGGTTGTATATATATATAGCCAAACCTGTTTTTGACTCGTCTTCATTAATTTAATGTTAGTCAATTAGAACTGAGTCAGTTGAGTACATTGAAAATAACTGTTTCAATATTTACTGGAAATCATTTTCATCATTTTCCAGTAGATGGCTCGAACGGCTAAAAGAGACAACCTATAATGCTCCTAAAAAATAATGCAAGTATTCGGGGTTTTTTTCATCGTGTTTCGTTTGATATATTATTTTATTCCTGAAATATTATTTGCATTTGCGTTGTTTCGTGGTTTAAATGCTTAAGATATTTTTAATACCTTTTAATATAAAGCATAAATTATATTAAAATAATTCTCTGAATGAACTATAAAAAGAATTTTTTCTTTTGTGTTTTGTGATGTAGGAGAAAATGGAGAACATTGGGACAAAGTCCATACTTCGTAACATCCTTTGTAAAAAAATATTTAAAAAATGTCACAAGATGGCATCAGTATTGCCTCTTACAGCATTTGTTCTGACACAAAAAGTAGGAGAATTGCATGTAAGGATTTATATATTCGATGCTCAAACTCAACATTTCATAATACTTTTACGATAATAATTGTGAAGACTTTTGCCTTTACCTATTAATTATGATATTTTACTCTTTTAAAATTACATAAATTTTTAAATTCTTAAATTTAGTTTTTAATCCGTATTTCATTTTCAGTTATTTTTACGGTCATTTTCTTTTATAATTTAAGCTGTCAATTTTATATCTCTATGTGTAATTCTCTATCCACATCACAGTGTATTAAAACAGACGAAATAATATTATTTTCCTGCCTAGGCAACATTTTTCAGTTGTCATTCATATGTTTAAATTTTGTTTCTATGCAGAATTTTTCACTCTCCCTTATATTTACATTTATAGATCAAGATGACTTCCACTTGTGTAATCTATAAAGTTATATAATACTTTGCCTTTAAATTTTATTTTGTTTATTAACGTTTCTTTCTGGCCATCTAATCCCATGTTTTTTTTTTTTTTTTTTTTTTTTTTTTTTTTTTTTTTGAAACCTCTAGTAGAAAGTATTGACTTAGTTTTCACGAACCTTTATTCTCCGTTTATCATTTGGTCTTAATGATTTCATATGCTATAACTTCACTCTTCTCATAAAGTTATTACTTACGGGATGCGAACTCATGCTTCTGACTAATGCAATTCTTGCCTTATTACGCTTTAATGGATCTTATATGTATTTATAGTCGCACCAAAACTCGATGCTTTGAAAAAATGTATTTTTAAATAAATCTATTATTAATTTTCATATTATTAAAATGAGAATGTTAAAACTTATTTTACCTCTCTAGCCATTTGCAGCTTCCAGTCGGAATGTCTTAATCGAAGCTTGCTATTGACATTGGAAATAAAATAAAACTTTTCTAGGTACTACTTTTGAATTTTTTACCTCTATCTCAAGAACCCGACAAAATCTATTTTACAAGAATACTTTTAAAAGTTAATGTATGGAATTAATAATAATATGAACATGGAAGATTGAGGAGAGTTTACTATAATGGATGCGAGAACCGCACTCCAAGTTTTACCAACAGGTAATAACCAAAGGTATTAGATTGCTTATACAAAAAATATCCCTTATTTCACGCACCTTCTGTAGGCAGGGTACTGATGTACCTGCTCCCTAAGCTGCAGATTTCATTGCAACTTAAACAATATTTAAACGAAAGCATGGAGGCAAGTTTTATCAAGATGAACGAAGTAGCATAAGGCCAAATAATACGAAAATTACTGTTGCCAGGTCGAGTATCATAAAAACTGGTAAAAAAAGTAAGACAACTTCTAAATCACGGCATAAAAAAATATAAAAAATAAACATGATAAACGCAAGCTGTCATAACCGAATATGCTGCATTGAATATTAAAATCTCCCTTCACAATTATAAAGTTATATCTGTTCATAGAAGACTCCAAAATTTAAGACAGATATTTTTCCTATTTTGTCTGAACAAGTTATCTTAAGAATCATATTTTGCAAATAGTTTTAATAATAATTAAACCATGTGGAATAAGTTTCATTTTGTTTTTAATGATTTGATTTCTTATGTTATAAACTTATTTTAATAAAAAATAAAGTGGAACAAAACCCCATGTGTGGTGAACTTTGTTCAACATTTCCCCATGATTTAAATTTATCATTTTCCCGTTTGTTTATATAAAATTTGCAATATATTTTCTGTACCTTAAAGTACAATTGAATAAAATGTTTAATAAAACTTCATTCAAAGGTCAATATTAAAAAGAAGAAGAAGAAGAAAAGAAATAATGAAAACCGGCCAACCCTTCCCATTCTCCTTTATACATATAATAAAACTATTTGTACTCACAATATATATTCTGCAAATTTCTAGTAATCAAACACAACAGTTTTTGTAAAAATTGAGTCTTAGGACTACACTGGGGTAATTGCATTGTCTAGAACATTGGGTCAATCCCAAGCTGACCCAACATGTATTGAGTTAATGAAACCTTTAAACGAGAGCGCGGACAGCATATGTCCGAGAATATGTGTTAATCCGGGACAGATACTGTCCGAGCCCCTGTTTAAAGTGTACTTTTCTTTTTGCTATATATCATAAGTTTATCATTCCAACTGAATGAATTAAGAAAAAACACAATTATAAAAATATTAAACATTTACAAAATCATACCGCAAACTTAAAAGAAAACCCTGACTTTGTATTCTTCAGTGACTATGAGAATCATTGTAATATGTACTTAATTCCCTTTTACAGAGAAAATGGCATTCATGAAGTAACATTTCCTCCTTGTACTTCACATAAGCCTCTTCATGTAGGTGTCTTTGACTCATTCAAATCACACATCAAAAGAGCTTTCAATAACTAGATGTTTCAGATTTTGTGAAAAGGCATACTATATATGAAAATTTAAATCCTTTAACACTTGCGTGTGATTATCAATATTACAAGTATATTAAAATTTACGGGAATGATCATAGAAGTAGATTAGATATAAAAGACATTCATTATGAAATAATATAGCAATTAAATACATTATATTATACTTATGGCTGTATTAAATGTGTTATATAATTTTTTAGTTGCTATGATTGCAATTTAATTTTGAATGTGATATTTTCTATAATATTATAATTTTATTATTTTCTCCTTTAAAATATTTTTTACATAATCTAAAAACTTTACATATAGAATTATATATACTATATTCAAAATAACAAAATACAGAACTGAAACAAATAGTTAGTTTTTTGTGGTTCTAAGGTTGCATGCAGCAATTGTATTAACAATTATCATTTAAATAAATGATAATAAATAATTTCCGTATCATTGGTAATAATTGTAAAATATTAACATTGAAATACGAGTATATCTAAAAATTTAATCATTTGAATGCAAGTAGTAACTGCTTAAGAGTAATTTATATCGGGTAAATCTGAAATATATATATATATATATATATATGACGATTTCAGGAGAACTCGAATTATTTCCACTGGTTAAACAGAAACACGCAGTCATGGCAAGCGAGGGAAAAAACAAAAATAATAAATAAATGTAGAAGATCCAATAATTAGTCATGGGCTGCTGTAAATTCATTTATTAAATTCGTGATAATGAGGAAGGAAAAGCTCCTTTTTGCAAAAATTCCATCATTATTTCAGCGAGCTGTCCTCATCGAAGAAGCAACCCAAGAAATCTACAGAATCTTCCTTTCATGTCGAGACTTCCCCCTTTTAAACTGAAAAGAAAGTTCTGGAACATTCGGTAACCTCAAACCATCATTCTTTCATGTAAACAGAATTCTTGTCCAGCTACGAGATTATTTTAAACAGACGATAAATTTATTTTTAAAAAAATATTATTTAACCAATTTATAATTGACTCAGAATTTTAAATATCTTAGGCAGACGATTTTTATACATGATTAATTTTAAGAGAAAAAGAAAAGAAATGAATTTATTAATATGCAAATTATCGTTGACGGCGGAAAAATAAATAAATAGATAAAATAAAATAATGATATTTTTTAAAAGTATGGGTTTGGAATAAATTTAATAAGACTTTCTTAAAAAGGGTTGATAAAAACATAGAAGAAATCAGTTTTATTTGGAATATTAAGAAATAAAGTTTTAATTAAGAATATTTTTAATTTAGAGCCATCTTTTTAAATTTACGCATACTGGATTAATGTTTTTTAAGGCAAATTAAGAATTTATATCGTCTGCATAAGGATTAACAGATTAGATTTAGAAACAAGATTTTAATTTAATAATTTGAAGTAAGTACGAAATATTATTATAAGAAAATTAAGATAGTATAAAGTTTAGTTTTGGCGAAAAATTTTTAAATTTGTAATATATATATATATATATATATATATATATATATATATATATATATATATATATATATATATATATATATATATATATAAAGCAAGAAAAAAAGTAAAATAAAATGTAAGAAAAGGTGCCTTAAAGTCAATGAACTGATGTCGATTAACTGTGAAAATTTTTACAAAAATCTCACTTTATAAGTTATGCACGAAACAAACTAGATCTTTTCTATACTTTTGCAGAACTTTTACACTCATATTCACTTAGTATTTTGTATAATTTTAATATCTTTAAAAATTTTGTTTCTAAAAATATTTTTGCCATTCACAATGCTAAGGTTTCAAATAAGTATAAATTATATAAATTTAATTATGCAAATATACATCCTTTTCTGAAATAATCTCATAAACTAACCCATTTGCACACTTTAGCAATGATGTTCATGTACATTAAAAATAATGGCGCGATTGCTTGTTTAACTTACATCATTTTCTACCATTTTTAAATAGTTTTCTAATTTACATAACCTAAGTACTTACAAAAGTAAAAAAAGAAAAAAAATGCTTTCAATATTTTAAGGAGACTTAAATTCAAAAAACGACCTTTACAGATATTTTTTTCCGCAATATTGTTTTCAATTATCTAACACATTTTCTTTTCACGCATTATTATACTTATTTAATTTCCATCTAATACACAATGGAAAACATACAATGTTTACTTTCTTATGTTCCTACACTGTTAAAAATGCACAAGAAACTACCCAGAACACCTTTTTTAATTAAGAATTAGTTAGAAAATATTTATAAAATCGTAATTTAACAATAACTTACTCGTAATGTGACCATTATTATGTTGATATACGCTTAATAATATGGTCAATTAGCCGTTATATATACAATACATATCTAAATCTGACCGGCTACTGTCGAATTTCAAAATATCAAACAAGATACATGAGGAAATATTCTGAAACTCTAAAATAGAGAGAAAATTGATCCAAAATTTCTCTTAAAAAATCCATCTTTCTTTAAAATAGAAAGAAAATTGAATTCCAACCTATGTAATGAATGTCATAGATTAAAAAAAAGATAATGTAAACTCTTAAATTGGCAAAAATATGAAATTTCTTTTAATTACATCCAACATAGCATGAACATGTCACGTTCCAGCATCGGGATTTAAACTAAGGACCTTATGTTTAATAGCAAGAAGCTTTCGTTCCAAGTTAACATGTTTACGCGAAATACATCAATAAAATTAATAACGTTTAAAAAAATAGACATTTTCAAAATTCTTATGGTTTGTTATGTAACTCAATATTCAACTGTAAGTAGACACAATTTGAAGACTCTGACTTATATAAATATTTTGTAAAGACTCTGGGATAAACAGACAGACAAAGGTGAGAGACAAATAGGGTTTCGTCAGACAAATGAAACCCTAAAAATAATAAAAATTTGGTTAAATTAAAAAAATAATAATAAAATAAAATAAATAAAATACATTTCTTTATAAGTGATTTTGTTTCTTTTGGAATATTAAACACAATTTTCTAGCAGTGTTGTAAAAAAAACTAATCTCAGTTTAACATTTACTTACTTAATATACATAACGTATGCAAATTTTTCATGGAAAATTTACATCTGTTATAATTAATTTAACCATTGAATAACCGTGTTTAAAATTATTCTAATGCAATTTCGTATGCAGCAATTTTCTGCAGTTCCATATATTGACCTTCGATTTATTCTGTTGAGCTGATCCAGAGTATCAGACCAGATTAAGTGATCATGTAGTTAATTGGGTGAAATATACCTCCAGTGTTCGTGTCCGGGATGGTTCAGTTGGAAGAGCATTTGCGGCTTCAGCCAATACATCCCTGGTTCGAATCCTGTCCCGGACTTTTTTCACCCAAAAATAAAATATGGAAAATTTACATCTTTTATAATTAATTTATCGATTGAATAATCGTGTTTAAAATTAATCTAATTTAATATACATACTAGCTGAGAACTAAAGTTCACTCGTAGATAAGTAAAAAATACTTTGTTAATTTATTTACAGGGTGATAAAAAAACGTGGACAAATTGATATGACAAATCAAGCATACGACAAGGATAAAAAATCGCATACGAATATAGGGCCGCAAACCATTTATTGAGTCACAAATACAGGGTGTTTCATCCTAACTCAATTTGGGTTGACGATAATAAATTTCAGAAAACTGAAGTATATTATAATAAAACATTTAACAGACATTCTCAACTTTGTTTTAAGTGTGATAACACCAAACAAAAGTGGTAGAAGTTTGCATTATACGCACCAGCAATGTGCACTTGGAAATTCATATTTTGGACTGTCATAATCAGTTTATACTGTATCATCGATTGCTTGAGCAATACGTTTTTAGAGATCTTTTCGTAACGTTATCACATTTCATTCATTACAATATTTTTATTTCCCTCGAAATTATTACTTTCAAACTCGGTGTAGCGGGAATGAAACACCCTGTATTTGTGACTCAATAAGTAGTTTGCGACCCTATGTTCTTATGTGATTTTTTTTATCCTTGCTGTATGCTTGATTTGTCATATCATTCTGTCCATGTTTTTTTTTAATCACCCTGTATATATATATAGGATAAATAAAAATAATTATCTTTTAATATTAGACTTTAAAGTGTTCTCGTTCCATACTTAGTTCTTTTTCTCTCTGATAGGAAATGCCATAAAGATATTTCATAAAACTTTATAAAAGTTCATAAAACTTCTCCACAGTTTTAAGTGCGTTAGATGACGAAATATATGAAATACTGCTTGCCTTTTGACTTGTTTTATAGTTTGGCTCAATAAATCACGGATATAATGTATGTCTGCTGATTGATTGCAATGATTTAAATTTCAATGTTTAATGGAAACTATTTTAGACCGGTAGAAAAAGCTTTTAAACAAGATCTCTTACTTCATATTAATAAATCCTTATAGAAATTCGTTTTTGTTTTATCTTAATGGAAGTATAACACACTCATGACAAATAAGTTATTTTAAGTTATAAAATTAAGTTTTAAAAAATTATACATTTATCTAGTATAAATACAAATTCTTAATTTTATATTTTAGATTTGAAAGTTCTCTTGTAGCATTCTTAACTCAACATCTTTCTGATAGAAAATGACATAAAGATTCTTCATAAAATTTCATAACAGTTCATAAAACTTCTCCACAATTTCAAGTGCTTTTAGATGAAGAAATATATGAAATACTACTTGTTTTTTTTTATATGTTTTTATAGTTTGGGTCAATAAATCACGGATATAATGCATATCTGTTGATTGATTGCAATGCCTTAAATTTCAATGTTTAATGGGAACTATTTTAGACTAGTGAAAAAACCTTTTAAACAAGATCTCTTACTTCATATTAATAAAGATTTATAGATATTTTTTTTGTATTTTCTTAATGGAGGTATAACACACACATGACAATAATGTTATTTTAAGTTATAAAATCATTTTTTTAAAATGATGTATTTAAATAATATAAATACAAATTATTCTTTTTTATATTAGACTTCAAAATTTTCTCGTAGCATTCTTAGTTCTACTTCTGTATGATAGAAAATGACTTAAAGATTCTTCATAAAATCTCATAAAACTTTATGAAACTTCTCCACTGTTTGAAGTGCTTTAGATGAAGAAATATATGAAATACTACTTGCCGTTTGACATGTTTCATAGTTTGGGTCAATAAATCACGGATTTAATGTATGTCTGCTGATTGATTTTAACGCTTTAAATTTCAGTGTTTAACCCCTTCACGATGGAAGCCTTTTACGAAATTTTTAATGTTTTATCACCGGTTTTAAAAAACAGAAATTTGTGAATTAATAAATCTAGAAGATGCTTCGACTGAATAAGAGAATTTTATAGCATAATTTTACTGATGGGAATAACCAAAGATTTTTAAGCCCTTTTTGCGACACGCATGCATGTAGGTCGTCCCCAAGTGGTTAATGAGAGCTATTTTAGACTAGTGGAAAAAACATTTAAACAATATCTCTTATTTCATATTAATAAAACCTTTAGAATTTTTTTCTTGATAGAAATACGAGGGCGATTCGGAAAGTAACCTCCGTTTATGAATTAAAAAAAAACTAAAGAAAGGAAACATGATTTATTACTTACGTATGAAAGGCACGTTTTTCAGCTACTTCTCAACATAATTGCCGTATTAATTAAAACAATTATCATAACGGTAAATCAGCTTTGAAATTCCATCGTCACAGACTTCTGCCGCCGGTCTATTCAACTGAGATTATTTTTAAATTCAACTCGCACCACTCTTTCAATCCACAGAATTTTAACATATTTTTCTGTATAGTTTGCTGTTAAATGTACTACCAAAAATGATTTAAATAATAGTGGGTCGAGTAAAATAATTCGAGAGCAATTCTGAATTTGTCACTATAAATAAAAGAATATGTTAAAATTCTTTGGATTGAAAGAGTGCTGCGAGTTGAATTTAAAAATAATCGCAATTGAATAGGCCGGCGGCAGAAGTCTGGACGATGAAATTTCAAAGCTGATTTACCGTTATCATAATTGTTTTAATTAATATTAGTTTTATATATTATTAGTTTTATATATTGTTTTAATCAATTATGTTGAGAAGTAGCTGAAGAACGTGTCTTTCATACGTAAGTAATAAAACATGTTTCCTTTCATTAGTTTTTTTTTAAATTCATAAACGGGGGTTACTTTCCGAATTGCCCTCGTATAATTACACGCATGAAAATAAGTTATTTTAATTTATAAAACTAATTTGTGATATACTTATCTAGTATACATGCAAATTATTCTTTTTTATACTAGGTTTAGTTTTTAAAGTTTTATCCTAGCATTCTTAATTCAGCTTGTCTCTTATAGAAAATGACATAAAGATTCTTAATAAAATTTCATGAAACTTCATAAAACTTCTCCACAGTTTCATGTGCTTAAAGAAATATATGAAATGCGACTTGCCTTTTGACATGTTTTATAGTTTGGGTCAATAAATCACGGATATAATGTATGTCTGTTGATTGATTGCAATGCTTTAAATTTCAGGGTTTAATGGGACTTATTTGAGACCAGTGGAAAAAAGCTTTTAAACAAGATCTCTTTTTCATATACAAAAATCTTGATAGAAGTTTGTTTTTGTTTTTTCTTAATGCACTTGTTAAAAAGAGCGTCTAAGAGATTTAAAATATCATAAAATAAATACAGCTTTATCGCGAAATAACCATAAGATACCTTTAAGAATATAATCTCTAAACATACAAAAATAACCAACTACGACAATCTATACAACACACTAATCCTTGAAACTATTAAAATCAACAGTTCTAAAGGAAAACCATGAAATGACATGACCAGTGCAGTCATTGATTCCAGATGGTCGAAAATGCTTGAAGGAAGAAAGGGAAAGTATGGGAAAAGAAGGGAAAAATGAGGGATTTGCTGAATCTTCAAGTGAATTAAAAGGTCTAGATGAGTAGGAGGAACTGGGGGACATTAATATAGCTTTTTTTTTTAATTTTTGGTGTCTAGATAGCAGAAATTTCAAGTTATTTTTCTATGTGATGTCAGCAAAACCTGTGTAGTGTGTTATAAAAATGTACAATCGTTGTTTTATATATTATTTTTGCATGTAATTTTAAAAAAATCAAAAAAAGTAATTTGTATCAATGTGCCCCATACCCGGGGCAGATTGATACACTTTGACACGTCTGGGAAAAATGGAGACAAAATAACACCAATGCATATTTTTCATAGAAAAATTGTTAGCAAACCATTTTATATATCTTTATAAACATTAAAATCGCACACAATTTATTTAAAAAGCGATATTAAAGCAATCAAAATGAAATGTATAATGACCTGATGTTCTGGCTGTTCCTTGTCTGTTTGTTGGCTGTGGTAACTTTGTCATATCTGGCACTTTAACCCCAGAATTATCTTCTTTCTTAAGAAAGGTGAAAGAATTACCACGTTTTCTGTTTATAAATTGGTTTACAAACAGAAAATAAAGGATAATTATATTAAAAATTATGAGCCCCACCAGTGGCCGCGAGGTTCTGACCTCCAAACTGGTAGACGGTAGGTGCTGGGTTCGAACCCAATCGCGACCGTCGGCCTAACCGTTCGGAGTTTCCGTGGTTTTCTTCGAACCTTGCGTAAATACGGGTTAGGTTCCCTTAGAAAGACCCCCACGGAGGGCATCCCACTCCATAGGGCCTATATCCCATAGCGTAGATAATTGGCAGACATGGATACAAACATTAAAAATTATGTTTATAATATAATTATCCTGTACTGTTCTGCAGCTTGTTTCTCTTACTTAACATTTCTCATGTCGATAATACTTTTTTCTCTGGAGAATCGATATAAATTTGAGATTTACGAGGCTGCCGTCCATTTCTTTTGTTAATTCTACTAGCACTAGATATTGTGTAAGTTTGTACGTCTTCTGTTTGCAAAAATACAATAAAATTTTCTAATATAAAGAAATTAAAGCTATTTCACTTCAATAAAAACTAATAGTGGAACTTTTGGACGAAAAATGGTTGAATTAAGGAGTGTGTGGTAAAAAAAATAATAAAAGGTAATCAAAAAATGAACTAGAAAACGATTTAAGTTGTATCACTGTGCCCCGACAAAGACTGTATCAATGTCCCCCATACTGCCATTTTGAATAAAATGAGTCACAAATCCAACACTTCATAATTTATCTAACAATAAAGAATGAGGAACTGATAAAGAGTAGCTTTACTTGCCTGGGAGGGTATTCTTTTTGGTTGAAAATACTGAAAGAGTTATAATTACCATTTCAATGTTACAACTCAAATTTACTTTTGACCTACAAAAACAATTAATTACCCATCCCATTTCATTAAACTATTGAATCATTCCAAATCTTTCTGTATGTAGTTAATTTCACTAGTATCACCTTTTGGAGCTGTTGTGAAACTTCCTGTAATGACCCTGTGTGTTGTACAGGGGGTGTATCAATGTGCCCCAGTTCCCCCTATATCTTTCAATATGCTAACTGATGATGTTCAAGATCGAACGAAAACGTTCTTGGATTTAACGTTTTAAATGTCACTTATAATGTATAAACTTTTTTTATTATTGCATATTTTTATTGTGATAAATGACGATGCATTTAGTGATAAAAATAATTATTTTTTAAGATATAAACTAATGCCTCAAATTGGTATGTTAATAAGAAAAATTATCATTTCACTTAAAAACAGTCTGCACCAGTGTGCTTATCAAGCATTTCTCTACAATATTACTGATTTTCTTATTTTTGTGTACAGCAGGTCTGAATATTATTGTAGAAAGATGACACAAACAATCACAAAAAAATCATTGTCACCGTCGTGTCTAAGATAACATTAGTTACTTTTTTAGAATAGATACATTTTTTCGATTGTTATTAAACCACACGTGTTAAACACAAAACATATATATTCTATTTCTGAAATTTAAACATAAATAAGCTAAAAAAGATTTTGAAAAAGATAAAAGCATCAGTTTTTGTTAGTTTAGCAATTAAATCCTATTTGCCTACTTTTAATAATGTGTTAAGTATGTTTACTGAAAAAATATAGAACATCATTCTTCTGAAAAAAAAAATCTTTAAAAAAGTATATCATAAAGTTTGAATGCCTGGAAATACATTTTGGATGAGTTATATAGTCACTTCGAGTCAATTTGTTCTTTTGCGCCGAAAAAAAATAATATCATTTTTGAGGTAAAAAAGACATAGGGTTTTTTATAAGGTTATATGTTAAAAAGCAAAACACCAAAAGCGCGATTTGAAAAGATTTACCAGTATGAAACGTATCAAGTTACATAAATGTCTAGACGAAATTATTTCTATTACAGATAACGCAGAAAATGGATAAAAAATAATTCCTAACCAAATATGATAGGAGTCTGATAAACTATATGAGTGGTATTTCAATATTAATTTTCATTTTTTAAGTATGTTTAGTGTATTTGTTTATGTAATGAAGGAGATAATGCATTTTTTTACTTGTTTTGAAACACATCATGATTTATTTAAAAATATGCGGACTGCATTAAAATTTTACAGACACACTTTCACATGAACATTTTTTTAAATTTAAAGTACACTGTTAAAAATTTTGTTGTAGTTTGAACCAAAAAAGTTTGTTTTTTGGCGCTCAATATCTGCCACCATAAGATGGTGAAATCTCGTACCAACATTTGGAGCTTCCTAGTTCAACCTCGTTCCAAGTATTGGAACTATGCTTCAATGAGAGCTCCAAATTTTGGTTCAAGATTTCACCATCTTACGGTGGCAGATATTGAGCACCAAAAAACAAACTTTTTCGGTTCAAACTAGAACAAGATTTTTAACAGTGTATTAACAATAATCATTTAAATCAGTAATAACTATTTATATTTTACTATAATTTATAGAGCTTCATTGTGCCCATTTAATGCATGCTTTTCTTTAAGTTTAACATTGAAAATTGCAAATCTGATGAATTTTTGTCGTCAGCTTGCAATATAGAGATGAACCGCGTTTCATGAGAAGACGTAGGATTGTGCTTAAAATTTTATTATTCACTACTTTAGAAGAAGCGCTTAGAAAATAATGTAACATGATAACTAGCCTCCAATAATGATAATAAAGAATTGAGACAGTGTTATTTGGGAAATTCCCCAAAGGTAATTATATGTACTCAATAGAATGAAAGTCGATTCGGTGTTGCCTCATCAGGATGTAAAGTCTTTTGAAAAAGAAAAAGCCCAAATGTGGATTTTTTTTTCCAAAACTTAAATAAAAAATAAATATTTTCTACCAAAAATCCTTAATTCATCTAATAAATATACAGTCGACTCTCGTAAATTGGAAATCGGATAATTCCAATCTTCGCTTAATTCGAACTAAATATGAAGTCCCGAAATTTTCAATGGCAGAAAAACGTTAAAATGTTTCATTAATTCGAACTCATTTTCTCTTGACATCGTTTAATTCGAACTCACGAGAATTCCGATTTTTCATTTTTCTCTTCCTTCTCTCGGATTTATACTCATTCGAATAATTTTTTTTTCGTTGATTTTGAGCAAATTGTACCAAATAAGTATACATATAATACAATCCATTTAATATCCACTTTCTTAGTGCCCTGTCTGTCCATCACTGACGCTTTAAACTTTTCTTCCATTGTGCTTGTTTCTAATCTTTCAATTAGTTTATGTATTTATACATTCCAATTTAATATTAAGTCATATTCTAATGATAACAGACGAAATAAATTAAAGAAATCATTATAACATTAATTCCTTTGTAGTAGTACCATATTAAGCATGTTTTAATAATATATATTTTCCATAATTCGAACTTCGGATAATTCGAATATTTCTTGTGGTCCCGACGAGTTCGAATTAACGAGAGCCGACTGTATATTCAAAAATATTGTGGTGGCCGGATAAATGGTTTAGGCGAAAAGGTATAGTAGTCAACATGCGAAACAGCTCACTATGTTACCACCTTAAGTCTTTCGATTCCCGGGCTCTTACACAAATTGTATTCGGTTGTCATACTGAGAAAAATGGATTCTCAAAATTAAGTGAAAAGTACTCAATTTTAAGTACTTCACATACTCAAAATAGCTCCGATTCAAATGTACTCAAAACTGAGCAGCACATGTACTTGTTTTTGATTCAATGGTTGAGTCAAAGAACTGCCCCTAAACTTAAAAATTAAAGTAAAAATATGCTGACATTTATTTCTTTCTCAAAATTATTAACAAGAAACGTTTAATTCATTACTCATTAAGAAAATTAGCAAAATTATCATCAAAATACGCAATAGTTTTAAAAGATAATTATTTGGAAGCCTATTTAAATTATTTTACAGGGTGTTTCAAAATAACGTGGACAAATTGATATGACAAATCAAGCATACGACAAGGATAAAAAATCACATAGGAACATAGGGCCGCAAACCACTTATTGAGCCACAAATACAGGGTGTTTCATCCTAACTCAATTTGGGTTGACAGTAATAAATTTCAGAAAACTTAAGTATATTATGATAAAACATTTAACACACATTCTCACCTTTGTTTTAAGTGTGATAACACCAAACAAAAGTGGTAGATGTTTGCATTATGCGAACCAGCAATATGCACTTGACACCTCACATTTTGGACTGTCATAATCAGTTAATGCGGTATAATCAGTTGCTTGAGCAATACGTTTTTCGAGATCTTTTCGTAATTTTATCACATTTCACACAAAATAAGGTACATATCGTTGCATTTTCATTACAATATTTTATTTTATTTGAAATTATTACTTTCAAATCGCTGTAGCTGGAATGAAACATCCTGTATTTGTGACTCAAGAAATAGTTTGCGACCCTATGTTCCTATGTGATTTGTGATCCTTGTTGTATGCTTGATTTGTCATATCATTTTGTCCACGTAATTTTGAAACACCTTGTATAATACTGTGCACACTTTAATTTTTACATTAATAAGCATTAGGGTGGATCGAAAAGTATAGGAAAAATTTTTTTTTTAGAAATCACTATCGGCCCGGCGTGCAAAAGTTGCCTTTTATGCATACTAGTTTACAGGTTTTTTTTTTTTATTATTAAAATCCGTTAATATCTTCCGGTGCCCCAAGCGCCCCAAAAATAATTAAAAATTGAGTTTTTTATGATTTTTTTAAATATTTTTTTGTTTATTTATTTTTTCTTAATTACTCTTGGCGCGGGGTGCAAAAGCTATCTTTTATCTATCTTAGCTTACATATTTTATTTAAATAAAATTCATCCATATCTTCCGGTGCCCCAAGCGCCCCAAAAATAGTTTAAAATTGAAATTTTCTTGAAAAAAATATTTTTTATTTTATTTTATTTTACTTTTTGAAATTCATTTGGCACTGGCTTTGAAAGTTATTATTACAATACTACATAACTCTGCAGTTTCCATATATTTTTTTAATCAAAATCCATTCACATCTTTGATGCACCAATTATAATTAAAACTGAAATTTTTACAAAAATGTATTAAGAATTATAATTTACGAAAAATACTTTCACATTTTTAAAACAGTTTAATTAATAACGTATAAGGTTACAAATAACATTAATTTTGCAATAATAAGTGACATATAAATTTAAAAATCAAAGCATTAAATCATAAAAATTACAAAAATCGAACTTACGTAAAGAAAAGTTTTACATCCTTCAATTTGGAAATTTACATATTTTTAAAGTTTGTAATCTTTTTTGGTATCAAAGTGTTTTATATGGCTTCTTGATTTTATTCTATTTAATATTTAACCTTGTCTCTTTTCTTTCTCAGATACAGTTTCTGATGCCTCAGACACTAGTCGAACGCATCTTTCAACCGCTTGGGTATGGCATGGATATTTTGACCATTCATTCGTTCTTACAACTTTTATCATATTCTCAATTTCTTTGCAAGGCACATTCATCTAAAGAGATGGTTCAAAACGTCCAACTGGTTGCCAGTCAATAAGTTCAAAATAATCCTTCGCTTTTAAGTTTATTTGGGGTACTTTGAAAATTCTCACTTCTGGTGATTTTCTCTTTATTTCTAGCATAAATAGCTTTCGCATTGTTAAAGATCTGATATGCTTTCTGTTATCTGTGAGCATTGACAATAGCAAATTTTCAGGTTGGCAAAAAAAAAAAAAAAACTATTTCGTTGAATAACAGCATCTACGATCTTTTTTAAATTGGGTTCCAAATATCTAGAATATGTGATAAGTTTCCAAATATGACGCGCTCCTTCAGTTATGGATGGCTTTGTTTTGACATGAAACCATACAGGTGCATTACCTTCATAATATATGTTGTAAGAGTAATGAGATTGTCAGAAGGATTTTCTGTAGCCACTTATAACCTTAAAATTATACACATAGTTGTTAGCCATCTTGAGTGATAAACTGGACCAGGTTTCATTAATGCCAGATCGGAACCACATTCACCACGTGATATTGCTATGCAAATATCATATAAATATTGCTGGTCATTGCTGAGAACTCTTTTATCTATGCTGTCTTCCAAATAATAAAGTATAAAGAGTTTATTTTATACATTTAATAAAATACAATAAACGATTTCTCATCCTCTCGATCTACTTTTTACGTTAGATAAATTATTCTTTAATTTTTAATTTTATTTGCATTTTTTAGCTCAAAATTTGCATGAAACTCGATTTTTGGCAAATAATTAAAAGTTTTGGGGCATTGGAAGGAATTTATCAAAGTCGAAAATTATTTGGATGCATGCTAATATACTATAAAATGCATATTTTTTTATCCCGCTGATAAAATAATTTAAAAGAAATTAAAAAAACAAAAATTATAAATTTTTATAAAAATTTCAAATTTTTTACCATTTTGGGGGCGTTTGGGGGCACTGGAAGATATGGATGGATTTATATATATAAAAAAGATTGAACTAATATATATATAAGGCAACTTTCGCAACCCGCGCCTAAAAAGAAATTAAAAATATTAAAAATTAAAAAAATATATAAAATTTTTAAAAATTTCAATTTTTAACTATTTTTGAGGCGTTTGGGGCACCGGAAAATATGAATGGATTTCAATAAAAAAACATATGTGAATTAGTATGCATAAAAGGCAACTTTTGCACCCCGCGCCGATTCGATTATCCGAATTTCGATTTTTCGATCCACCCTAATAAGCATATTTATGCTATCATAAATGAAATAAACCAATACAGAGCACTAAAGTATCGTTTGTTATTTGGATTTGATGACATATGATGTTTAAAAATTGAGAATGCAATATATAGATTTTTGATTCAAACATACTCAACTCGATATGAGTACATCAATTGACTTATTTTTGAGTACTTCTTTTTTTTCAGTGTAATACCAAAAATGCTCTAATAAAATAAGGTACATTTTATTTTGCTTTATTACTGGTGCTAAAAACAAATTTTACAAAAAAAATTTATGCCTAGTTGAACTGGACACATAATTGCCAAGGACTAATAGGAAATGGCATTTTTAAAAAAAATATATATGAATAAAATAGTCTTTATCGAATTCACGTAAGATAATTTTTATTGCAGTTTTGAATGATTAGTCTGCATATTGAATCGAGTCATCTAATGAAATCACTGCATTTAAATACTAGTGCCACGAAAGGAATTAAACCTTATTATAAATACAAACTTTAAAATACACAAAAATTATTTAAAAGGCGTTACAATTATAACTAAATAAATTATTTATTTAATGTATCATTGTGATATTTCGGAAGCACAGGCATCCATTGTTAAAAGGAAAGAAAAATGACCAGAATAGAAAACATAAATAAAAGAAAACAAAATAAAATAAAATAGTACACATGCAGAAGCAAAGCTCATTTCATTTGTGGAATGAGAGGTGAAAAGATTAATTTTGAGTATGAGGAGATTCCCGAAACACCTGTGATATTATACCCAAATTGTTGGAACATAATATAGCTTAGACAAGATTGCATCAAATTAAAAATATTAGGTACTACTATGTTATGCCGTCGACCAAAATACTATCGCCAAACTATAAGATTAAATGCCAATAATGGATGATCGTGAATGTCACATTTAATGGCATTAAATCGTGTTTAAAACGTCATTAAGTGATTTTTATTTCGACTTTTTATAAGTATTTTTATTAATATTCTACAAATTATTTTTTTTTATTATTTAAAATAAAAATTACGGCACTATGTATAATTTGGCTATTAGTTTGGCAATTTTATAATTTGGCGAAATCGGTCACGGGATAACAGAGTAGTACAAAACATTATGATAAATTTTTACAAAGGAAAAATGATCATCAAAACCGTTAGTCTTCAGTCATCCGTGAATTTATTGAAATTTTGCTTACGAGTAATACTGTTTGTAATGATGCCCTTTTTCATAATATTCAAGCAATTTGGTATAATGTCCTAGGCGCTTCGTTGAACTCCTGATATTCACAATTCATCTTCTCAACATTTATCAGTTTGATAATTCTCCGATTTTCATTTACAAGAGCTTGCAAACGTACACATTGTAAGCAGACTACGGAAAAAATGAAGTCATAAATAAGGTTTTATTATTTTTTAAAGAGTGGGAAAAAGCTCCCTTATATAAATTTTCTCTTACTTGTTATTGTACAGCGGGATAATAAAACTATATTAAAAATAAATTAAATTAACTCGTTTTATTCATCTTATATTTCTCAACATGAGATGACGCCACGTGGTTGATCTTCATCAAACTATGTGAATTTTTATTCTAATTATTTTTTAGGTGTTGGAACTACATGATTTCCTACTTGTGAGTTATTAAAGCAATAATTGTTTGGTAATATAACAAACTTTTAAAATTCAAAATGTTTTTCGATTGATTTTGAAAGCAGTATGGTAGTGTTTTCTCATTAAGATCTCATAAGAAGCTGGACCTGTTGAAATCTTAACTAGCGGATTTTTCAACGATTTGTACTCCGCTTAGTAAATTTTTGATTTATATTTTTTACGTTTATTTGAAACTGACTTATTTAAAAAACATGCACAATTTGATACATCTGCGTACGAAAGTATTTTTTGTATAGCGCGTGCCGCAGATTGTGAACATAATACCATGGAATAATCCTCAGTGTGAAAAAAAGAAGAAAAATCTATAATTCTACAAATGTTACTGAAATCTGTATGCTTAATAAAATTTTATCTATACGGCACAAAAGAATATGCAAATCTACAAAAGTGTTTTTTTGTAAAACTACAGAAATATGTATCTGTAAAAAATATCTATTAAATAAATAGGAATCTTACTGAAATGTTATCCATAACCCTGGTTAGAGTTTCATAAAAAGTTCTAGGCATTCGATTAAAAAAAAAAGTTAGCAACCTAACGGAGCAAAAATTTATCTGTTACATATAATTTTGTTCTTTTCGTTATGAAAAAAGTTCCAAAAATCTCAGCCAATCAGGAAAATTTTAGTAACATTGCAGATGTTTTTATAGTAAAGTTTAGTGCATGCTGTTACTCACAATACTTATTAAATGTACTTTTTGCATATCATGCTTGTATGTTATTGTACCCAGTAGACTTAAATCCAAACTGCATCAACACTTTAAGCGTCCTGAAGATTTTTTTATTCATGTTTAATGATTCATAAAAAAATATCTGTGTAAAGTATTAGTATGAATATTTGTTTTTAATAACTTTACATGTATTTCTACCTTATACAATTCAAAAACATAACATTAAATTCAATCTTGTGTAAAATCATCATTTAATTAAAATATTACGTGACAAAAAAAAAAAAAAAAAAAAAAAAAAAAAAAAAAAAAAAAAAAAAAAAACTTGGTTAGGTTGCTTAAAGTGTTAAGACGAATTTATAAACACCGATGTATATAGTTAAATTTTAAAGTTATCTATGAATTTTTACATAGCAACTAATGGAAACTAAATTGACGAAATTCATCTGACTTTTAATCTGTTATTCATTAAATTTTCAACAAACAGTTTGTTTTATTATATACACATGATAATAATCAAATAAAATTATTATTAAAAGTTACTATTATGTTTTTTAATATATACACGAAAATAATCGAAATAAAAGAATTTTTTTGTTAAAAAATGGCACAACATGTAATTTAACTTTGCTTGTGTACATTTTTATACTTTTGAATTTAAAACTGCTACGCAAGTCTTTTTCTAAATGTTTGTGAATATAAAATCATACGTGCGGAACAATTCTCATATATAATAAAAAGAAGAGTTTACTTTATTTAATTAAAAAAGTATAATTTTATTAAAGAAGTACTTTAACAAAAAATATTTATTTCGCAGGATGCAGAAAAAAATATATACATAATTTATTTTACAAACGCTGTCTTGCGTAAGTTAAAGAAAACTTTCTTTAGGAAACCCACTCCGAATTATGGAAAATAAAGATACATGAATGGGAATTTTATTCGTTTGAGAAATTAAAACAAATACAGTCGAGTCTCTATATAACGAAATCCACCGTTCCAGTAAAAAATTCGTTATATAGAGAAATTCGATGTAGAGAGAATGATGTTAAAAATCGTATTTAATGTTTGAAATTTGAACAAATATTATTTTTGATCTTTTGAATTAATAATTTGAAATATTTAAAAGTAAATATTAACCTAACATTTTATTTCTTAATTATTTAAGCTGTTTCAAAAAAGAGAACAGACATTTATTTGAAAGCTTAATGAAAATCAAATAAGGAAGACTTGCATTAATTTCAGACGAAGAAATCGGTGATTTTTTGTTATTTTGATTTTAAAATTGTTACGCTCTAAAAAAAAATATGTTCAAATTATAGCAAGGAATAAGAAATTGTAGTTAACATTTTCCTCCATTTGAAAGCCTCTCTTATGTGCCTCTCATTGATTCCTCTCTTACATGTGCATCAATCCAATGACTCTGTTTTGAGAAGGATGTGGAAAGGTGTGTGGGAGATATGATAAATTCGTTGGCTTTAAAGAACAAGGAGATAAGTAATATAAAAAAAACTCAGCACTGACGATAAATCAAAAATAAGTGATGGGAAATTGATTCCATATGATTTCGAAGCCTTTTAAAACTGAGTAAATTAAGACCAATTAATGAAAAAAATTCGCTATATGGAGATCGATATTTCGCTATATAGAGACTGTTTTTAATGTAATCATGCGAAAAGGGAACCGTTCCTACTAAAAATTCGTTATATAGAGGAATTCGATGTATGGAGTTTCGTTATAGAGAGATTCGACTGTATATTCTTTTTTTGTGAATATTTAATTTCATAGTTCTAAAATATTATGAACAAAAAGTTTATATTTTCTCACTTGTTCAATGATTGAATAAATAAACTGAATATTCAACCATGTGAATTTTTGACGTATTTTCCTTCAATTGACCTTTATACAATAATATAATACGTTATGTCAAAAAAGCAACGTCTCATATTAGAAAATTTTGACATAAAACGTTGTTTTATTGCATTAAAAATACATGGACAGGCTGCATCAGTTTTTAAGGCTACTTCATACTAATATTTTAACTAATTACTAATAAAAAAAAATCCTTGTATAATAATTTGGCCACGAACTTTATGAGACTTACTTTAGTTTGTTTTAAAACGAGTTTTATTTACAGTAAATAATTTGATAAGTAAATTAAAGCATTTTAAAAAAATACACTTATGTTTCTATTAGTTTATAAAATCAAATGGTTGTTTTTAACATTTTATAAGTTTCATAGGGTTTACTTAAAAAAAATATAGTAAACATAATTCCCGATAAAATCTATATTAAGAAATGTAGGTTAGATCGTCAATGACTGAAAAAATACTTCGAAAGACCTTTTTAACTACTTCTTTCCAATTTTTTCTTTTATGATGAATAAGAAAAAATGAATTTTATGTTATAAAAAAGGAGAAAAAATGTTTATAAGATGTTTTGGTAAAAAGTAAAATAGCCTGAAGCAAAGATAAACATGAGATTTGAAAAGAATGTAATAATGCGATGTGTGGAGAGAAATATAAATATTTAGACTAAAAGTTACATATAGGTGTAATTGGGACCTTATATTGTGCGAAAGAGTTCTAAAGAAATATTTTTTTAATCAAAATAAAATAACTTAAACGATTAAAAGATAAACAGTTCTAATATTATGATAATTTCTTCAAATTTATTTTCGATGTATCTTTTATAAACTTTGAATGTAATCAACGTCTCTATATTTGTTTATCTTATTGAAATTGAAATTGCACAATTTCAGTTTTTTAATTTAAATACTATATGTAAAATGCCATAATGTATCATAATAAATTACATGAAAAATAAAATTTCTTTTTTTTTTACATCTCACTGCATTTTTGTTTGAAATTCTTAAGATTTAAAAAAATATATAATTTACAAACATTCCTTTTCACATGCGCGGAAAAAATAATCCTGCAACAAATTATTATAAAAGAAAATTACTGGCAAAAAAGTCCACTTTAAATGATGTACATAAAACGTGCTTAGGTGTTTATATGCATATCAAGTGAAACCGAAACTTTCTTTATCTTTCAATGTATATGTTCAAAGTACATGTTTAACACCATCAGAAAATTTTACTCTCTTAAATTAGCCTGCAGTCAAATTTTCATGAAATTAATACAATTTGTTTTACAAAAATTTATTATTTTAAAATGAGAAAATTTTAGGAACTGTCTTTAATCTGAAATTCAGTATTCGATTGTGGAAATGGTACAGAATGTCTAAGTCACCTTATTTAAAGTATTTTTTCTTGCCAATACGGTAATTTCACTCACATAAAATGTTTCAACATTTGTCAGTCTAAATGTTTCCTTAAAATGAGCAAATATATATATATATATTTATATTATTCTCTTTTGCACACCGTAGACCTCTCTATAATCATCATTTTGAAGGTTTTGTAAACATTATTCGAAAAATGCTTGAAATTGATAATTCACTTAAAGAAGAACATAATGCACATAAATTTATAGAAAAATGTAGGTTTCAATTAATGTTTTTTTCAACAATAAATTTCATATATCCTATTATATAGTTTTAAAATTTTAAAATTCTATATATTTAAGTTTGGTGTTTCTATTATCATAACCACATAAAAAATATCAAATTAGGATTTTAATTTTAGGAGATAATATTCATAATATAAAGATGTATTTTATCATTATCTATACATTTTGAATGTTTATAATTCCAAAACTTATCATCTCAGTTATTTGAAATTTCATTTATAGGAATAGGTTGAACAGAAGTTTCAAAATATTTTGTCAAATTTGGATGTTTCTATTGAAAGAAAAATTTGAATTGGTTTAAATTTTGTTAATGGCGTTCTAAATCAATTTTATATGGATCATTTAAAGGTAGGCTTCTAATTCTAACCGCTTTGTATTAGAAACATAAGTATTTTTAAAGGCCACATTGGTTTGAGATGAAAATCTATAAGATAAATAACAAATTAAGAACAAAGGGGAAGAAAGTCCTGTATACAGTATAAATTTGTATATCTGAGACAAATGCCAACCTATATTAACATGTGTGACTATTGCCGTTCTCGTGGCAAAATTTTGATTTTATCTGTCTTTTATGAGAAATAATTAGAAAGAAACTCAAATGTGAATAATACAGGGATTATATGTAATGATATTTTGCATATTTTGAATATTTTAGGGGGATCTCTGATTTATAGCTCTTTTGTAATCAGATAAGCGCCTTACATACATTACTAATAACAACCATAATGATGGCATTATTATTATGGAAATTCTGGCCACTAAAAGTGGTGACTCAAGCAACACAAATTGCTTAGGAGAGAAAAAAAATGTTTAAATAGAGAAGAGATCTTTTTAATCCCGTTTTTTTTCTAAGAGTTATTTTGTTTTTATTAGCAACCAACCTACCTCTGCCTTAGGCATATGATATTATATTAATAAACATATAGCATTAAAGTATGATGCCATTTTATTTAATAAGAGAATCAAGTTCAATATTGATTAATATAATCTGAAATAGAAATTAATCTCTATCTTTATTTATTCTGTAACTTTTTTATGGCAAAATAGGAGCATTGGAAATGTTAAATTGGTGTATGCTACGATAATAAGACTTCACAAAATATTAATACTATCATGAGGTTGTAAACTACATAATTTGTGTTTTATGGAAATCTACAAGGAAAAGCCTAGTAAATATTCGACGATTTGTGTTGGTACCTATCATTATCCACCAAGTATACTTAGATTGAATTTCTTCTTAAAATTTAATATATCTCATCTGTATGAAATTTTCTTTTGTAAATCTACATCCACTTAATTTATAAAACTTATTTATTTATTTATAATAACTAACAATATGTAATATGAATTAATAAGCAGATTATATCAAAGAATAGAATTTCATTTTAATTGATTTTGCATTTCTCCATATTTCTTCTTTTTAATACACCATTAAAATAAATACATTTATGTAAAGAAATTTTTCTATATGCGCTTAAAAAATATGAATTTAATTTTTTCGTCTGATATTTCTATTATATTCTTAGTATCCACATTTTGTCCAGAATCTCCATTAAGGGACTGGTGACATGAAATAAAAATCAACAAACAAATAAGCAAACTTAGTTTTCAATGTATTTTGTAATGCATTGAATAAATGTCATGTTATAGAATCTGTAATATTCTATACACTTAAAACGTTTTTGCGAAAAATGCAAATTTTAGGTGATATTTTGAAGATTTGATGAAGATTTATTTTAGATGAAGTTATACAAAATGTAATAGATGAAATATATATATATATATATATATATATATATATATATATACATAAAATATCATTTTTTATTTTATTTTATTCCATACCAAAATTTCCAAATTTAAATTCTTTACCATTTCCATTATTCTATCTGAAATGGAAGACATCAGAATAAAATTCCCTTTTACTGATTTAAATAAAACAACGGTGACCATATTCTGAATGATTAGGCAGAAGTTAGATTCATCACTGGAGATCCATTATGCAAATCGCATCATTGAAATAAAATCTGTTTTCTGATCATTTATTTAATTTCTCTGAAATATCTGATATATTTATGCATACTTTTTTATCTAAGCCTTTTACAGTCTATTAAGCTTTTCCCGTTTAGAAAATGTTAGTATTTTTAATAAAATTTTATAGATTCATAAACTAATCGATTTCATTAAATATTTTTATTTTCAAGCGATAATGAAAGACGGGAAGTGCTTTTTGCTCTTTAAAAGAAAATATTATTATGTAACTAACTGACCTGCCCGGCGTTGCCCGGGCCCGTGATGTTATTTTTTGTGTAAATGTCCCTTAAATTAATCTGAAATTTCTATGATTTTATATCTTTAAGTCCATTTCATTAAAATTTATATTTTTAAATGTAAAAATCGCGAAACGATATTGAATTGAAACCACATGCTGTTTGGTATTTTATTTTCTATGTAATTTGATTTTTTGGAAACTATGCGCACCGAAAGCGAACGAAACCGCGACGAAACACTCAGGTTTTTTCTGAATTCGTAAAAATTTTCACACATTTTATTTTGTACAAAAATAATTCTATCCATACGGAAGTTCCAAAATTTTTGTAAGAAATGTAAGTCTGGTTTATTAAAAGGCTCTAAAAAGATTGTGCCAAAATACGGGCATTTAGTTACTTTTAGCGTAGCAAAAATGTATTCTCCACGGGCCGGTATGTGATTTGTGTTTGTCGGTGTATTTGAACGAGTTAAATCTCTCTCTTTTTTTTTACAAATTGCACCATAGGTTATAAGAATGTTTTAGCTTTAAGAAAAAATTTTTGGTTTATCATTACGTATAGAATTGCGCTTTGCAAAGGCAAAACAAAAGTGAAACGATCTGCTTTTTATTGATTTCGTCAAATTTTTCGCACATTTTATTTTGTAAATAATATTTCTACTCGTCTGAACGTTTCAAAAATTTTTAAGAGGTTGTAGATTTGGTCCATTGAGATGCTTTTAATAAATTGTGCTGAAATATGTACGCTTAGATACTTTTAGCGTACAAAAAATTTTCTATCCGTTAGTCGCAAAGTGAGCTTCTTTTGCCGGTGTATTTGAAAGTGTTAAGTCTTATATTAAAAACTGATTGCATCATAGATTACAGGAATGTATTTAAGCTTTAAGAATATGTTTTTTGTTTGCCGGTACCTATAGGATTGCGCTTTGATAAGTGAAAACCACAATGAAAACGATCTGATTTTTATTGATTTCATCAAATTTTTCGCACATTTTATTTTCTAAAAAATATTTCTATCCGTCCGAAAATTTCGAATTTTTTATAGAGAGTATAAATTTGGTCTATTGAGAAGATTGAGTTGAAATATGTACGGCAAGATAATTTTAGCACAGAAAAAATGTCCTCTCTGCAAATCGCAAAATAATCTTCTTTTGCCAGTGTATTTGAAAGGGTTAAAATCCATTTTTTTTAAAACCAATTAAACCCTCGGTTAGAAGAAAATTTCGTATTTAAGATCTTCTACTTGGTTTGTTTACATCTAAAATATTACGCCCTGGAAGAACATTGACAAAAGGGTAAAAAATGGTTTTGGGAAAAACGACTTTTTTCGAATATTTCTTTCGTTTGAGCCTCGTATGTGCCGTAGATTTTTCTAGCCACACACACAGACACAGCGATTCGTTATTTTATTAGTATAGATGCATAATAATGTTATTATATTTTTTTTTCGAAAGCTTCTTAAACAAAGGACACCTTAAACACGTAATGTCCAATTTGCCTAATATTTCTCATTGTTATTGATAACATTTTAGACTCACATTAATATATTACCGTCTAATTTACTTTTTTATTAAGTTTTCTAGAGTTTTTTTAATGACTTTGAGCCATAAAATTTAGTTATATTGAAAGTGTAACTTTGACGTCATTTTTACATTTAGGTGTAATAAAAAACTTCTCGCATGAAGTGATGAAAAAGCAGAATGAGGATTAAGATCACCCAAACAACAAAATGACAAGTGTATAAAAATTCGACGTTTTTTTTTTTTAACAAAAATATCTAGACAATCAGGTTAAAAAAAGAATGTCAGAATAATATATTTTGTATAATAGTAATAGGTCAAGAACTAATTATATCTATAAACTCAATTCATTTTTATTTTTTTAAATAGCGAATTATTGAGAATGAAAATAAGGTACCCTGTTGTAATAACGCCACGTTAAGTTTCTACCAATTTTCACGGTTCAGTTTTAGATTGTATTTTTCAAACAAATATATGATTTGATACAGCAACTCACTGACTATCTATATAAAAAAATAATTTAACAGATATGTATTCATAAAATGTAATGGCGTGATTTCTTGACCAATGCTATTTGGCGTTATTACCCACCTATATGGGTAATAGCGCCATGCAAACAAAACTATGAAATAAGATGGAATAATTGCATGTAGATTGGTCAATTCTAAAAATACAAACTCTACAAACTTAGAATTGACAAATTGCATTCTATGCTATTGAAAATGTTCAATTTTTTGTGAAAGTGTAAGAAAAATAAAGGTGTGGTGTGTGTGTGTGTGGGGGGGGAGAAGATGAGGCAAAAGAATATCAGACCGTGAGCTTCTTTTTGCTTAAAAAGGACCGCTTAAATGTAATTATTAAATACATTGCACAGTTTTAACTGTGTTTATTTGAATCAGTATTTAGGATGTAGCTCGGGCACTGTAGGGAATCAACCGGGGTAGTAATGTCAAGGATTGGCGTTATTACCCCGTTATAGTTATTGCGCTGTACATTTTAAATTACTAATTATCTCGAGAAGATATCCAAAATCTTCAACAACATTTTGAAAGTCCATGAAATGTACTACAAATTTATGGAATTAACAAAGTATGTCCGCATAAAAAAAATAGTCTTCACATCACAAAACGTATATCGCAAACTTTAGATCAAGCGTTAATTTTAGTTGCTTGTAAAAACAATAAGACCTAAAAATGAAACAAATTAACTTGAAGCTGTTTTTTGCGATTTATATGACTCAAAACCCTTCTGCGCAGAGCACATGGGTGTCATTTACCAGATTATTTCATAATTATGCGTAATATTAGCACTTGGCGTTATTACCCCTCCTGGCGTTATTACACCAGACCAGCTTAGATACAAATGTATCTGATTCTATAAAAAACATGCATATTGTGTAAATTGTATTGCAGGGCTGTTCACAGACGTTTGTACAAATTTGATTTTTTGTGTGGTTTAAATTTAGACATGAAAAAAAAAATAACGAAAATACATAATTTGAAATAGCTTTTAGTTACAGTTTTCTAAACTAAAATATCCTTTGCCTTAAAAAGACGCTATAAAATAAAAATAGTTCGAAGACTATATATTTGCCCTCTATGAAGTGAAATAACCTTACTCGCTTTGTAAAATAAGGTACGAAAGCAGGGGTTAAATATTTCTACGAGTAATATTGTTTACCGAAAAGGAAGCGAAAAAGTGTAATATGTAGGTTAAGATCACACAAGGAAATTTTTACTAAATTTCTCTACTGTTGCTCTATTCTCTCTCATCTAAAAAAAAAGTGATTAAGAAAGAACCATAATAAAATTAACTTGAATTCTGGACAAAAATATGTTTTAGGACCCATTTAAAAAATGGACATTCCATCATTTTTACACAAAAAATCTTGATTGCCTTTAGCTTCATGAAACTAAGTCTACTATTAATATAAAGCTATTATTTTAGAAAAAGATTAGAAATAAAACCGTAATTGAATTTGATTGCATCACGCCAAAGACATCTGACGTGTCTTTTGTAAATTAATGTACACCAAATTTTTATGAATTATTTGAAAATCAAAAGGGAAACCATCGGTGAATAGTATTTTTGCCATAAATAAAAAACTAATATGAGACATAAATTGTCACTTTGGATTTGCATATTTTAACCCAATAGAAATACATATATTATCGAAAATTAATTTTAAAAATATGCATTAAAATCATGTAAATGATTTGAAAAAATAAAAACTACGAAATTTTTAGGAGAAACACCTTTTATATTAAATTATATTGCTACAAATAAAGAAACAAATCAAAGAAAAGCGTGGGAGTATCAATAGAATTTCGCCGTTACATAGAAATAATTAAGTGAAATTTATGAAATTACTATATTTTATTAAACTGTTCTTTACAATTACTGTACACAATGACACATTTATGTGATATTTCAATGAGGGGAAAAGATTTGTTCTTGGAGGGACATAGTAAAGCCACCGATTGTACTTTTCTTACGTTTATTACTTCTTACGTTTTCTTACGTTTCTTAATCATACGGAAGATGGTTCTTAAAATACTTCGTTTACAATATAGTATTTTTATTATTTTTATTCATATTTTATACATTATTATTATCATTATAATTATTGCATTAGCCAGCTGAGATCGATCTGTACAAAGGCCATTTTTGTACTTTTCCGATTTTGTCTACAGGTTTTTGTATGAGTATGATTTTACTTTCGGAATTGGTTTCGAAAGTGAAAGTACATTAAAAAATTCTCCAAAAAAAGTTGACCCTCCTCCTCAGCTTTTTTTAAGATTAACCTAAACGACTCAAAGCAAAAATAAATAAAAAATTAAATATATAAATAATATCTATATGCAACCATGCTATTTTTAAAAAAAATCTTCCATTTAATTAACACTAGAGAAGGGGTGTTTTCAAGTAAGTGAAATATCCCATTAGTTATTTTTTAAATAATAAAATTGTTAAAATAGTCATATGAAGAAACAGAAATAAAATAAATTATGTAAAAACTATGAATATATTTCATCTGTCAACATTAATCACTTTGTCACCATTTCAACATTTATACCTTTCATGTGACACATTAATGGAAAGGAAGGCAACCTCTTGTTCATGTTAAGCACCATGAGAGCCTCTCCTTCAAAATAAGTTTTCTCCTTGAAATTAAATTATCTCGATCCTTCCAATTAATGTCCTTCCCCTTGCCAAGAGGGGTGCACCCAGAGTTAATTTTGAAATCTGAAAAGAGGGCGCTTATCTTGAGGTAATAAGATGAATAAGTAATAACAGATCTTTCCAAAAATAAAACACATGAGGGAGTCGATAAGTGTTAGAAAAGTCTCTCCACTTTTAAATTATTGTCCTGCCACCTGGAATACACCATTCTATTTCTTTTATATACCGTTTTCAAAAATATATTACTCTGCTCTGTGACTATATAGAAATGAACTAATAAAATGATCCAGCATTTTTTTAAATTTCAATGAAATATTTCATATTACGGCGCCAATGTACCGATACACCGAATATCGTAATTTTCCACAGATTAAAAGAAGACAAACAAAAAAGTAACTCACTGTTGTTAATTCAAAATGAAAAATAACAGCTGTAAATTGACATTCATTATAACTAGTAATATACAGGGTTTTTTGTTTTAAATTGACGCTCTTTAGATACCTCTGTAGCTCGTTTTAATAACCGGAACTGCTTTAAAATTTATAAGAGGACTAATAAAACCAAGGGAAAAAAGATTTAAAAAATAGTTCCAATCACCAGCGATAGGGGGAAATGTGGCGTTGTGGTAATTCATACAAATGCGAATTAGCATAAAACACGGGCAGTAAATGAAAACACAAGTTTTTACTTAATAATGCCAATATTATTAGAGCCAATAGTTTAAGCTATAAGTATAAAAAAAATAAGAAAAAAACTGCAAGATAGAATATCAGCCCAGGTTGAAAATGAATTTCACGTTACTGTAGCGCGCGAAACTTGTAAAATTGTAACTAGGGCAATGCAACCAGCCGCTCATTGTTTATTTAGAACACGCCATAAACTGCGCAAAGAACCTTTATCCGTTAATACATTTAAAGCAATGATTTTGAAATTCGAAGAAACAGGCTCGCTGATAATTCGGACAGACAGAGGGCGTAAGCCATTTTTTTTACAAAAAATGATACAAGATGTTGCAACTGAGTTCAATAATAGGTCACAGAGTACCTCTGTTTTTTGTAGTAGCAGCGCACAGGGTGCTACGTGGGAAATGCATTTAAAAGTTTCGAGAGTATGCAAATTCTTCTGGCGAATTATCCACTACTATCTATATAAGATTAGCCTGCTTGAATCAACTTCAACCCAATGATTACGATAAACGATTGACATTTTCTCTGACAATTCTTGCAAGAATGGAATTCAATGATGCTTTCCCTTGGAGAATTTTATGGTGACGTTAGGTCCATTTTCATCTGAATGAGTCTGTTAATACTAATAACTGTGTAATTTTGGCCGCTGAACTACCTCATACAGATTTAGCAACTCCGTTACATTCACCAGAGCTCACTGTTTGGTGTGGCTTTAAAGCCGAATTCATCGTTGGATAATTCTTCTTTGAGAACATTACTGAGTCAGAAACAGTGACGTGTATCGTTAACGCTTTTGATTGATTGCAATGCTTTACTTATTAGTCTTTAACAAAAGATATTTTACACTAGTGGAAAAAGCTCGTAAACAAGATTTCTTTTTATATCGATAGTTTTTCATAAAACTTTGGATTATGTTTTCTCCAAAACGGCAGTATATTTAACATATACATTAAAACACAGTGCAACGCAAAGCGCGCTAAACCGTTTTTCCTTCTAAAATCTGTCATTGAAATTGACTCTCCCATGTCGTATGTCGTCTGTGTGCATTTGAAGCTTGAAAGCAGAAACAGAAAGTTGCCAAGAAAAGAGGAAAATGATATTATTTCTCTTTTTTTCAGAAAGGGTGACAGGTAAACGAAAAAATACAATTTCAAACTGCTATAAAAATAGTAATAATTATTAATTATTAGCATTATTTCAAAAATTGCAGCAGACACTTAAATTTACGCAGCTTTATTATATATTTGTTAAAATTTTGTTTTCTTAAGATGTTTTAATTCTGTTGTGGCATATTAGCCTGGTTTCACTAGAAGCATTGTAATGCTAATAGTGTGTCTATTAAAACATAAGCTAGCCGAACTTCGTTTATCTGAACGCTTTCATATTGTCAGCCATTTTTATTAGTTTTTTCAAATTTATATCAAAAACATAATTTTTTTTCCACCATCCTAGGATGGGAATCTACATTAGTAATTTTTTTTTTACCTAATGTTGCAACAGTTTTTTTTTACTTAATTTTGCAACAGTGTGAAAAATATCTATCTATATCTATTTTTGTTTTTTATGAATTTGTCTTTGTGTTTATCACGTAATTCACATATATTCCATAAGATAATAATAACTATTACTTCATTAATGGAAATGCTATTTTTTTAAAGCTTATATTTTGTTGTGTTACTATTCCTGACATTTTAGAAATGCTATTATAAAATTTAAAACAAGAAATTCATCCCACATTTTTCTTTACAAACTCGTTACGAAAAACACGTATTACAGCGTGAAATATTAATGCAAATATTATATTAAAAAAAGTATTTTTAATTACGTGGACCTTTTTTATTTGGCTAGTAACCACTATTTACAAATAGTAATGATTCTATTACTATATTATGCATTAAAATGAACGTATAAAACTATTGAATTGGGTTTTTTTTAATTAAAAAACTGCTAATTTGGAAACATTAATCTGATTAATTCTAACATTATTTAAAAAAAAATATTTTCTTATAAAACATGAAATGTAATACTTCTAAAATTTAAACTCAGTTAAATATTAGCTAAAATAAATTATTTGTTATAATATAATTAAAAAATTCATCCAAATTGCTTGCACAATTGGGAAAACTATTATCATTCTAAAAGTGTTATTTGCATTATGTTTCTCCTCTGACGAGTAAAATCAACGTACCATATTTTTATTTCAAATTATAATCGCTATCTCAACGTCAGCACGTGGAATTTTACATTAATTTAAAACACAAAAAAGTATGAATGATAAAAGAACTTAAAATATTTAATAAAGGTAAAATATATTTTTTTGCGAAGGATCGGTTAACATGGATATCTTGAACACGTCGTCAAAATATACGCAGGAAGAGAAAAGAAATTTTAAACAAATTATAAAATCCAATTTCTTACTTTTTATTTTATTTAATATTTTGTTTTTGTTTAATGTACAACAGCTGCTTCATGATAATATTTTATCACATGTGTTACTAAATGCAAATATTAAAATTAACTATTGCGTAAAATACCATGTTTCTTTTTATTTTTACCTTACATTTTTTGTATTGCTTACGTAAATAGTTTATATAGAGAGATATATTTCAACTTTAAAATGTTACACATTTGTCAAGCGTCGCCATTTTATTTCTACGATTTTTTATCTATAGTGGAAGTCTTTTGTAAAGATTTCGTAATTATTTATATTCTTGTAAAATTTATTAACTCGTACACAATGCATGTTTTTTCTAAATTCAAATAAAAATACCGCTCAACCTCAAAAAAAGTACTGCAACAGCTAAAACTGTATTGCAATTTGTCACTTTCCCACTAAACAATGGGTGGAAAATTATATGTGTGTCTACAAGAGGTAAAATAGTTTCACTGGATCTTCCCTATTGTCTTGAATATTGACGGTTTTACGTAAGATTTTCAGGTGCTTGCAGAGCTCTTTGAAAGTGTTTTCTTGTTGAGGAAAAATGAAAATGATTTTCTGCTTTTCCTGTCAAATGTACTAGGGACTGTACATTGTTATCCTTGAAACTATTCGAGCGAATTTTCGTAAATGATGATTCGAATTGTCACAAAATTCCTGAATAGATGTTACCAGTATTTTTTAATCGTATTAGTTTTCTCTAGTCTAGTATATATATATCCAGTATATATATATAACTAGTCAAATATATATATATATATATATATATATATATATATAGTGAATACTAAATTTAATAGTTCTAAAATATTATAAACTAAAAGTTTATATTTTGTAACTAGTTCAATGATTAAATAAGTAAATTGAATATTTAACCATGCGCATTCACGACGTATTTTCCTTGGGTTGACCTTTATAGAATAATATAATACGATATGTCAAAAATATATATATTAGGAAAATATGAAAAAAAACATTGTTTTGTTGAATTAAAAGTATATTGCCATGCTGAATCAGTTTTTAAAGCTACTTTACACCAATATTTCGATTACTAATTTAAAAAAATTACTAATATTTTTTAATTACTAATTAAAAAAAAAGCCTTGTATAATAATTTAACCAATAACAAGATGAGACTTACTTTAGTTTCTTTAGTATAGTTTTCCTCGAAAACGATTTTTATTTACAAAGAAAAATTACGAAGTACAAAGAATTATAATGCATTTAAAAATGATAAATGTATGTTTTTACGAGTTTAATAAATCAAATGCTTATTTTTAACGTTTTATAAGTCTTATAGGATTTGTATTTAAAAAGAACTTAAATGAAACATAATTCCTGATAAAATCTATAGCAAGAAATGCAGGTTAGATCTTCAATGACTTAAAATATACTTTGAAAAACTTATCTAAGTACTTCTTTCCAATTACTTCTTTCACGATGAATAGAAAAATATGAAATTTATGTTGAAAAAAAAGGAAGAAAAATGTTTACAAGATATTTTGGTTAAAAATAAAATAGCCTGAAACCAAAATAAACATGTAATTTGAAAAGAATGTAGCAACACGATGTGTGGAGAGAAATATAAATATTTAGACTAAAAGTAACATGTAGGTGTAACTGGGAAATTATATTGTGCAAACAAGTTTTACAGAAATAGTTTTAAAGCAAAATAAAATAACATAATATAACCTATTAAAAGATGAATAGTTCCTATGTTATGATGATTTCTTCAGATTTATCTTTCATATATCTTTTATAAACTCTGAATGTGATTAACCTGTCTATATTTGTTTATCTTATTGAAATTTAAAATGTAAAATTGCATTGTTATTATTTAAATGTTGCAAGTAAAATGCCATAATATATCATAATAAATTACATGATAAATAACAAATCTCTTTTTTTTAAATTTCTCTGAGTTCTTGCTTGGAATTCTTAAGATTTATAAAATATAATTTATAAACATTCCTTTGCACATTCGCGGAAAAAGATAACATTTTTAACCCCTAAATATCCCTGCAATAAATTATTATAAAAGAAAATTACTTGAAAAAAAAGTCCAGTTTTAAATGATGTACATAAAAAAAACTTATTGTTTTATTTACTTATCAAATAAAACCAGTTGTTGTAAAGTGTTGAAATTTAACCCTCCCCCCCTCCCCTCGAACTCAATTCAATTTTGCACTACTTAATTACACCCAACGATTCATATTTTGAGCTCAAAATTTAAGTTTAAGCTTTTTATAGCATTTAATGAGATTAAAAAAATAACGGTTAAAAATAGTTGTATGTTACTCCAAAGTTCAAGCGCCCTCAATCGGCATTTTTTAAAATTTATCTTTAAAATTTATTTTCAAGAAAATACTGATTTAATGAGTAGTTTTAGCGAAAACCGCAAACGTATAGACCAATTTTTTCCGTTTTTTATAATCATTTCAAGTTTGAATCTTCCTCCCTCGAACACAATTCAATTTTGCACGACTTAATTACTCCCAACGATTCAGATTTTGAGCTCAAAAATTAAGTTTACGCTTTTATAGCATTTAATGACATTAAAAAATAACGGTTTAAAATAGTTGAATGTTACTCCAAAGTCTAAAGCGCCCTCTATCGGGATTTTTTGAAATTTATCTTTAAAATTTATTTTCAAGAAAATACTGATTTAATGAGTAGTTTTAGCGAAAACCGCAAACGAATCGACCAATTTTTCCGTTTTTTATAATCATTTCAAATTTGAATCCCCCCCCCCCCCAACACTGTTCAGTTTGCGCTACTTAACCTTTCCCAACTATTCAGATTTTCAGTTCAAAATTTAAGTTTAAGTTTTTGCAAGCATTTAATGAGATTAAAAAAATAACTGTTAAAAATAGTTGTACGTTACTCCAAAGTATGAGGCGCCTTCTATCGGCATTTTTTTAAGTTTATTTTTTAAATTTTATTTTCAAGAAAATACTGATTTAAAGAGCAGTTTTAGTGAAAACCGCAAACGAAAAGACCAAATTTTCCGTTTTTTATAAGCATTTGAAATTTGAATCTATGAACGCAGTTCAATTTGCTCTACTTATCCACTCCCAACTATTCAGATTTTGAGCTCAAAATTTAAGTTTAAGTCTAAGCTTCTAAAAACATATAATTAGATGCAAATAATAACGGCAAAAAAAAGGTTTTTCGTTACTTCAAAGTCTAAACTGCCCTCTGTCGGCATTTTTAAAATTTATCTTTGTAATTTATTTTCAAAACAATACTGGCATAAAGAATAGTTTTAGTGAAAACCGCAAAACCATCGACCAATTTTTTCCGTTTTTTATGTTTATTTAAAATTTAGGACCCTAAATTATATGCGTATCTATATATATATATATATATATATATATATAGGAGACCTTTGAACACTCTAAATAATTTTTCTCCAAATAAATTATTTAAAAAATGTATATGGCAATATATTGCTGCAACTTCAAGACAATAATTGTACAAAGCTGTATCACTTTGTATGAACAGTATTGTCTAAACAAGATATGTATTTTCCTCCCTCTTGAATCTAAACTTAAGGAAATAAAGTTGTAAGATTTTGTTTACAAAATGCTATCCCTAAAATTTTAATTTATTGTTCAATGCTTAAAGAAAGATGTTAGCTTTAGTTTATAAGCTTTGTTTTATTCAAATTCTTTAGCCGAATTGAGTAAACCGTTGTAATGTTGAACTCCATGTGATGAGGCACCATTGAACAAAAAAGTTGGGGCACCCTTGAACAGCGAAAAAAACACCGAATAATTTTAGGGTAAATAATAATTGAAATAATTAAAAGAGAACACTTAAAACTAAGAAGGAAAGAGTTGTTAATGTATCAAAATATTATTATTTAAAAATTATGTGAAAAGAGGTTAATTAAGAATGTCAAAGAACATAGACTAATACTGCTAAACAATTCCCCTTACTGCACACATAGGTTCCAACCTCTGTATATGTAAGTGATGGGAAGTTTAAAATCTAAATTCATTTATTTGATAATTGCAAATCTTGGATACAAAATAATGACTCATGATTTAACTGGTTTCCAAACATTATTTCAGGTTTCCATAACTGATAAAACAGAATTTTACACCAGGTCTCTTAAAAAAAAAGCGAATCAAAAATTTTAATTTTTCAGAAGCATCAGATATCACATTGGTATATTTCAAGGATATTGTAAAAAAGGTATTCATAACCAAACACAACTGGAGGAACACTTTGTGTTTTATCAACAATGAATTTTGACATCAACTTTGATGGATTGAAGTTTGGTTAAATAATAAAAAAAATTAGTAATTTCAACAAAATGTAGTTATTTATTTTTATTAATATTATTTTATATTTCTGTAACATATGCAATTTTTTATAAAAACTCTCAATATTTTCATATTTTATTCATTTGTTCAAAGGTGCCTCTTGCTTGTTGAAAGGTTTAATTACATGGGGCACGTTTGAACAAAAAAAAAAAAAAAAAAAAAAGTCAACTTTTTAAATATGACAACTTATTTATTTTTTTCGAAAATGTTTAATTTATGGTTTATATGATGAAGAAATGCGTTGTTTTTATTATGTAATATTTAAAACTCATTAAATATAAATAAAGTAAGAAATATATTGATTTTTTGAAAAAAATTTCAAAGGTGCCCCCCTCTCCCCTATATATACATAGAATATAATTTTTTAGCTTACTTTATTCCGTACCAAAATTTCCAAATTTGAGATACTTTACCATTTCTATTCTTCTATCGTAAATGGGTGACATCAGAATAAAAGTCACTTTTACTTATTTAAATAAGGCAACTGTGACCGTATACTGAATGATTAGGCAGCAGTTAGAATACATTCATCAATGGAGATAAATTATGCAAATCATTTCTTCAAAATAAAATCTGTTTTCTGATCATTAATTTAATTTCGTTGAAATGGCTGATATTTTTATGCACAACACTATTTCACAGTTATCTACGTATTTCACAGTCTATTAAGTTTCTTCCGTTTAGAAAATGTTAGAATTTTTAATAAAATTTTATAGATACATAAACTAATCGTTTTCATGAAATATGTTAATTTTCAAGGGATAATTAAAGACAAGAAGTGCTTTTTAGTGCTTAAAAGTAAGTAATATTATTTCATGCATAGTAATATTAAATTATTTTTCTTTTTACAAATCTTTAAGAACATAGAACGCCTAAAATACGTAATGTCTATTTTATTTAAGATTTCTTTTTGTTATGGTCAACATTTTAGTATCACATTAAAATATCACCGTCTAATTTAGTTTTGTGTTACGTTTCCCTGGAGGAAATTTAAATATCATTTAGCAATTAGATTTGTTAATTTTGATCGTAGTAACTTTAATGTAATTTTTTCATTTAGGTATTCTAAAACATTTCTCGCATAAAGTAATGGGAACAGCAGAATGAGGATAAAGATCATCCAAATAGCAAAATGACGCATACATAAGAATTCGAAGAGTTTTTTTTCAATGAAAAAAAATCAAGTTTATCAGGTTAAAAAAACTGTCAAGAAATTATGCATAGCATAACAGTAATAGGTCGAGGAATCTGGAAAAGGATAACATACTTTAAAACAGGAAAGATTAAAAGCATCATACGAAACTAATGAGTTTTATTAAACGTAATTCATTTTTATTTCTTAAATAACACTCGTCTTAAAAAACGAGTTATTATGATTGATTATATGCAAATCTGTCTGATTCTTTAGAAAATATGCATACTGTGTAAATTGTATTGTAGGGCTATTCAGACTTTTGTAACAATTTTGACATTCTGTATGGTTTAAAATTAGAGAAGAAAAAAGAAAACGAAAGTGCATAATTTGAAATAAGGTTTAGTTATAGTTTGCTCATAAAAATATTTTTTGCCTTAAAATGACACTATAAACTAAAAATAATCCAAATATTATGTATTTGCACTCTACGGGGTGAAATACTCGCATTAGATTATCAAAATAAGGTGCGAGAGCATGGCTTAAATATTTCTTCGAGTAATACAAGTAACGTGAGTAATAATAAAAAAAAACATATAAACGATTAACTTTATATTTAAATGTGAAGAAAATGAAAAAAAAAATGTATATTCAAAAAAGGTACATTTACAGTTTATTTAAAAAAAATCGAAATTCACAAAAAACTATTGCAAAATCTGATTTCAAGTTAATAATAATAATAAAAAAAAGATGATGTTCCACGCCGAATGTGAAACCTTGTTCCTCAGTTTTATACTACGTGCACTGTGCAGATTCATGTATTAATTTTTTGCAGGTTAAAATAAAAATATGTAGATAGATTAGATGAGACATGTATATATTTATATATTTATAACAGAAAATCTACGGTTAATCAACGAAAAAGGAAGGAGAAAGTGCTAAAATTTAAGTTAAGATGGCACAAGAAAATTTTTGCTAATGTTTTTATACTGTTGGTCTATTCTCTCGCATCTAAAAAAATAAATTAGAAAAGAACTATGGCAAAATTAACTTGGATTCTTGTGAGAAATATGTTTCAAGACCATTTTTTTAATGTGGATATTCCATTATTTTACACTAAAACTCTATTTTGTCTTTAGTTCCATCAAAATAATTCTACCATTGATCCTCTAAATTTAAATCTATATTTTTAGGAAACAATTAGAATTAAAACCGTAACTGAATTTGATTGCATCTGCAATTCGAATTGTTAGGAATTGCATGAGCTCCAAACGAGAAACCATCGGTGAATAGCCTTTTCAACATAAATCAAAAACTAAGATGAGTTATCAACTGTCATTTTGCATTCCCATATTCCCACTCAACGGTTTACGATTATATAAATGATTAAAAAAATGAAAACTACGAATTTTTAAGGAGAACCACCTTTTATATCAAATGATATTGCCACAATCAAAGAAACAGACAAAGGAAATGGCTGGAAGTATGAATAAAATTTTGCTCTTACATATAAATAATTAAGAGAAATGTGTGAAACTGCTACATTTTATTAAACTTTTCTATACAATTCCTGTGACCAGTAACACATTTCTGCAGATGATATTTCAAAAAGGGGAAAGGATGTATTCTTGGAGGGAAATTGTAAAGGCAAAAGGGGAGGGGACTATTTTTCTTACTTATGCCGACCCTCGCATGTGACATATCATTGGAAAGGTGTTCATGTTATGCATCACCCGAGCTTTATCTTCAAAATGAAATTTTTTCCTTCAAATTAAACTCCTTCTATTCTTCATATTAAACTCCTACCTATCGAGGGGGAATTTCAGTTAATTTTGAAATCTGAGAAAAGGGCTCTTATCAGGCGGTAATAACATAAATGAGTAATAACCGTTTTTTTTTTCAAAAATCAGTCATATGAGGTGATCGATAAATATTAAAAAAGTCTCCACTTTCGGTTTATTGCCGTGCCACCTGAGACACATCTTTTCCCTATTTTTTAAATATTGTTTGCAGAAATGAATTACTTTGCACTGTGACTATATAGACATGGACTAATAAAATGATCCAGCAATTTCTTAAATTTTAATAAATTATTTCATATGACGGCACAAATGTACTATGCACCGAATATAATAATTTTCCACGGGATTTAAAAGAAAACAAAATAAGAACAACAACAACAAAAAAATAAATCACTCAGTGTTGTTAATTCTAAATGGAAAATAAAAGTTGGAAATTTAAATTCAATATGAGTACTAATATACAAGGCATTTTGTTTTAAACTGACGCTATTTAGATATATCGGTAACTCATTTTAATAACCGGAACTGCTTTAAAATTTAGGATGGGACTAATAAAACCAAGATAAAAAAATATTTAAAAAAAGTTCCAATTACAACCGATGGGGTGAAACGTAGCGCTGTGGTAATTTGTTCAACTCAGATAGCATAAAATGCGGGCAATAAATAAAAATAAAAAATTTTATTTTATCAGGCTAAGTTAGAGCCAATAGTTTCAGCTGTAAATGCATGCGAAAACCTCCGAGATATAATTTCAGTTCTGATTGAAAATGAATCTTACGTTACACGTACAGCGCACGTTCTTGTAAGTTTGTATTATTGTAACCTGGTAAAACACCAGTCGCTCTTTATTTATTTAGAACGCGTCGTAAACTCGGCAAAGGATCTTTATCCATTAATACATTGAAAGCAATGATTCTGAAATTCGAAGAAACCGGCCAGCTGGCAGTTCGTCCCGGCAGAGGACGTAAACTGGTGTCTGGTTTGGTTTGGTTTATGTTTGTTGTCTGATTATCTACACTAGGGATATAGCACCAGGGGGGAGTGCCCTTCGAGGGGGTTCTTTCTAAGGGAACCTAACCCGTATTTACGCAAGGTTCGAAGAAAACCACGAAAACTCCGAACGGTTAGGCCGACAGCTGCGATTCGGTTCGAACAAACCGGTGCGGTGTCTGAAAAAGTGATAATAGATGTTGCAAATGCGATCAACGATAGATCACAGAGTACTTCTGCTGTTTGTAAAAGCAGCACACGAAAAAATGCAAACGAAATAATAGAGCGAATGTGGAGATGTAAACGAAAAATACAATTTCAAAATCCTAAAAAAATCGTAATAAGTATTAATTATTACCATTATTTAAATAGTTGCAGCAGACTTTTTGAATTTCGCAGCTTTCTTGTATATTTGGTAAAATTTTGTTTTATTAAGAAGTCTTAATTCTGTTGTTTCACATTAGCCTGGTTTAACCAGAAATATTGTAAAGGCTAATAGTGTGTTTATTAAACAGAAACTAGAGTAATCTTGATTATCTAAACGCTTTCATACTGTTAATTAGTTTTATTAGTTTTTTCAGATTTATGTAAAAAAAAGTTTTCCCACCGTCCGTCGTAGGACGGGCAACTAAACTTGTATAAAATAGTTTACTTAAATTTGCAACAGTTTTACTGGCTGTGACAAAAACGTTTATCTATAACTATCTTATTTTTTATGAATTTGTCTTTGTGTTTATCACGTAAGTCACATATATTCCATAACATAATTATAACTATTACTTCTCTAATGAAAGTGCTATTTTTTGCATTTATATTTTGTTGTTTTACTATTCCTCTCATTTGAGAAACGCAATTACAAAATTTAAAACAAGAAGTTTATTTCATATTTTTCTCTGCAATCTTCTTACGACAAAAGCGTACTTCTCCTTTAAATATTAATGCAAATTTTTTAAAATATTTTCAATTAAGTGGATCTTTTTTATTTGGATAGTTGCAATTATTTCCAAATAATAATGATCCCATTTCTATATTATGCATTAAAATAAGTGTATAAAATTATTGAATTGGATTTTTTTTATTTAAAAAAGTGTTAAATTTTAAAGTCAGTTGAATATTAACAAAGTTAAAATATTTGTTGTAATATAATTAAATTTTTTTATCCAAATTACATGGCCAACTGGGGAATACATTCTCTTTCTAAAAGAGTGATTTGCATAATGTTTCGCCTCTGACGAGTTAAATAAACGTACGATATTTTTATTTCAAATTGTAATCACTGTCTCACAGTCAGCACATTGGAATTTTACATTAACTTAAAGTATAAAAAGCGCGAATGATAAAATATCGTAAAATATTTAATAAAGGTAATAAAAAAATATTTTGCGAAGGATCGGTTAACATAGTATCTTGAATACGTTGTCAAAGGTTAGGCAGGAAAAGTAAAGAAATTTTAAACAAATTACAAAATCCAATTTCTTATTTTTTATTTTATTTATTATTTTGTTGTTGTTGTTGTAAGTGTAAAAAGCTGCTTGATGATAATGTTTTTTCGCATGTGTTACTAAATGCATATTTTAAAATTAACTATAGCGTAAAATACATGTTTCTTTTTTAGCTTATTTTTTTGTATTGCTTATGTAAATAGTATATATATAGAGAGATTTTTTATCTGTAATCTGTCAATCATTTGCCAATCATCGCCATTTTATGTAATGTGGCATTCTTTTGTAAAGATTTTTTATTCATTTATTTTCTCGTAAAATTTATGAACTCGTACATGATGCATGTTTTTTCTAATTTCAAATAAAAATATGGTTCACCCCCAAAAAACTACTGCAACACCTAAAACTGTCACTTTCCCACTAAACAATGGGTGAAAAATTATGTGTGTGTCTACAATGGTAAAATAGTTTCACTCCATCTTCCCTATTATCTTGAATATTAACGGTTTTACGTAAACTGTTTCCAGAACTATTTGAGAGAGTTTTCTTATTGAGTAAAAAATGAAAATGATTTTCTGTTTTTTCCTGTCAAATATACTAGGGAACGTACATTGTTACTCTTCAAAACAATCAAACAAACTTCCAAAAATGAGAATTCGAATTGTCTCAAAATTCCTAAATGGAAGATTATAGTATTTTTTAATTGTATCAGTTTTCTTGTGGATGGGCAATATATTATTTTTGGATCTGTACTTGTTTCACAATGTGTTTTATAAAGTTTTTTTTTTTTTTGTTAGTTAGTTAAACTAAAACAGAATAACTAAATTATTTGTATTTATGCTCTAAACAATTATTTGCTTCATCAAACAAGAGAAATTATCTTTTTTTCTTTTAGATTTTGTATTTTTAATTAGACCAGTTTTCTTGTGATGGGTAGCACTTTTATTCTTGGATTGTTTCTTATTTTCTAATGTATTTTACTTTAGTTTTTTTTTTTTTTTTTTTTTTTTTTTTTTTTTTTTTTGACTCTCTAAAATTCTGCATTTTGTTCTTTATTTAAAGTACCAAAGAATGAGTAAATTATTAAAATTCATATTCCAAACAATCTTTTGCTTCATCAAGCAGAAGATGCAATCTTTTGTTTCTCCAATCAAATATAGTATTTTGAATTGCATCAATTTTCTCATGGATGGGCAATATGTTTTTCTTGGATTGTTCCTTTTTTGATAATGTGTATTTACTAGGTTTCTGGGCCGCTCTAAAATTATATATTTTTGTATTTATTTAAATTACAAAATAAATAAATAAATAAATAATTCGTGAGTTATTACCAAAAGAAGTTTTATTCTAATTTCTCAACAAACACCCCGAATGAAATACCTCGCTAATAGTGAGGGAAACATGCGAATATCCCGTTAAAGTTGTTCAAATTCATGAAAATGAAATTATTAATTGAATTGTTTGGACTTTTTTATTTTACATCTTTTCGGATTCAAATTTTTGTTTCAAATAAAAAAATAAATAGGTTTTATTTTTGAACAGCATCCTGAATTCATATGTAGGCAAAATAATTTTAAAAATGCATATTGAAAAATTTTGGTTCACAGATAGAATGCTGGAAAAAGTATTTGTACCGACGTATATCGATTATATAACATTTGTATTACAACAGTCGATTCTATAAATATTAGGACCATCATGTTTTTCAACATATCTTTAGTAATATCTTCAGAAAGGTATAAAAATATCAAAAGGCTTCACAAGGCCCTATAACTGAATGATAAATGTTTTCTACTTTAAATGTTATAGAAATAATGTTCTAGTGTAAATGGGAAATTCATATCAGTTTTATTATGTTCTACACAGTGTTATGCCATAAATATGCATTCCGAAAGATAATTCCACGAAAAACCGTAATTTAACGACATTCTATTAAATTCTAAAATAATATTTTGAAAAGGTGAAAAAACAGTGCACTTATGTAAATTATATTTTTCTCTTAGTCATTATTGTACAGTTGACTAAGAGCCCACACTACTGACTGAAAAAGACCCGGATGATAATGTTAAGTTTATGGGAGCGTTTTCTTTCGATTATATCGCTCAAACTTTAATATTTTTACACAGTGTTTTTGCATAGGATAGCTGAGGAGGATCTAGAACCTTGCTAGTATTTCCTTTTTCGATTTTGGTTTTCGATTTTTTAAATTATGATAGTTTCAAGTGTGGGTAAATATTTTCTGTGTCGCACGCCTTCCAGATTTTAAACCAATATTTTGAAATAAAAAGGCCTCACTAGAAAAAAATAATAAAATATAAATAAATAAATAAATAAATAAAAATAAAATAAATTTCTAATTACCGAAAATCCTATGTTTAGAGAAATCTATATGGTTACTGAAATTTTATTATATTTATATGGTACAAAGAAAGATGTAACTCTACCACGCTAATTTTTGTAAAACTGTAGTGGAAACCTGTAACTTAAAAAAATATATATTAAAATCACAGTTATCTTACAAAAATTTGATCTATCACACGGGTGGCAGTTACATCAAAAGTTCTAGGCATCCGAGTTTCCCCTAATAATTCTTCGTAATCTAATAGATTTTTTATTTTCCGTGCAAACAGTTATGTGTTACATAATTTTGTGTTGCTGACATTCAATAAAAAAGTTCTAAGAATCCCAGTTACTAAAAAAAAATTACTAACTTTATAGATGTTTTTACAATTATATTCAGTGTAATGCTGCTATTTACAATACACATTAAATAAAGTTTTTGCATAACATGCTTCTATGCTGTACACGGTAAAATTAAAAATTCCTTAAATAAAAGATGAAATGACAAACACCGATGTTTATAATCACGTTTCCATCTTATCTATAAATTTTTTACAGAACAATCGATGGATATTAAATAGATGGAGTTAATCTATCAATTTGTTTAGTAATACTTCAGTAAACAGTTTATTTTATTACATAAATATGAAAATAATCCAACGAAATAAATATATTTCATTACAAAAAAAAACACAAAAGGAAATTTAGCTTATCTTATATTTTTAGGTTATTTATATTTTTGAATTTAACACTGCTACGCAAGTATTTGTTTAAAGGTTTATGAAAATGAAATAATACGACTAGAAACACTCTTACAAATTTAAAAGTATAAATTATTTTATTTAATTAAAAAGTGTACTTTGATTTAAAAATTACTTTAACATAAAACATATTTATTTCGTAGATTAAAAAAAAAAAAAAAAAAAAAAAAAAAACACTTTATTTTACAAACGCTGTCTTGCGTAAGATGAAGAAAACTTTGTATAGTAATCACATTCAAATCAGTAGAATATAAAAATAGATAAATGGAGAATTTATTCGCTTGAGAAATTAAAACAAGATGCTTTTTAAATACTAAATTTATTATTTCTAAAATGTTATAAATAAAAAGTTTATATTTTTTAAATTTTTCAAAAATCCAATAGATATGTTGAAAATGCAACCATTTTTATAAAAAATTTAAATTGCATACATTTTTTAAAACTTCCTCATGTGCGTTCAAAATTACATACATTACATTACATAAATTACATACGTAATTGTTTTCGTCGTTAATTGTGTTTTTTCGTCTGTTTGTCTACCTCTATATAACAGTGCAAACACTACCCAACCAAAAGATTTGTAATTTAATATTTATAAGCGTTGGAGAATTTCGTCTAGCCACGTAATATTTTGTGAAAATCGAATTTCAACTTAAAAAAGATATTAAAAAATACTATCTTCATTCTATTAAATCTTATTATAAATATATATTTGAATGATATTACATAATAGGTAATGATTCTGTGCCGTCTTGATGATAGTTTTTCCTCAAAATATATTTATATTCAGAGAAATATTTTGTTCTCACCATGTATATTAATTACCATAATAATGACGAAATAGTAATCTGATTGATTTGTAAAAAAAAAAAAAAAAAAAAAAAAAAAAAAAAAAAAAAAAAAACATATTATTAGTTTTATAGAGATGATGATTACTGAGTGATGTTGTGTTATTATAACGAATAAAAAGCACGACAATCTCTTTAAAAATATTTATTTTTTTTGAAAGTCAAATAAAAAATCTTTTAACTTGGAACTAAAAAAGAACGCAAATGTTTTCTAGAACCTCTTTTGACGTGCATCAATGTCTATGCTGTTTAAACAAATTTGATTACTTTCTTGTACATATTGATAATGATTCCAGACATGAATAAGCTTTTATATCAGCTTTACTTTGTTGGTAATGTCATTTTTGTCCGATAGTATTTTCATCAGGTGAAAAATATTTTCAATGGGATTAATGTCTAATGAATTACCCGGAAACCCAGGGAAGAAATGTTTTATTGTTGCAAGTACACCTATACTGATCGTGTTTTGTGACAAGGAGCTCCAATTTGAGAAAATACAAAAGGTGTCTCACTTACAAACCATTCTTTCTGTTTTTAAATAAACAGATTTTGATACACTTCTTTGTATTGATCTTTTTCAGACTTTCTTTGACTGTGTAAAGGCGTACAGTGAATTTACCTATTGTGACAGACAAGAACAGATTTTTGCTGGGTGATTGACACCTGATACGATTTTTTTTTTTGGCAAGAAGGACGACGCAAAAACTGGGATATATTTGCAAAAATTTCAAAAGTGATTTCTTCACTAATGTGTACCTGAAACATGCAATTTACAACATACAGTATTATCTGATGTTTAGAGAAAGACTTTGTTAAATGCTTTAAGTAATAGAAAAATAAGAAAAAAAATATAATAACTCACTTATAACACTTCAATGTTTTTATTTATGGTCTCTATTACACTTTAGCCGGTTAAATTTTACTGCATTGGTTAATTTTGTTTTTTAAGTTTTTCGAAAAACCTTGGAACATATTGTTGGTAATGTTCTACGTACAATTCTTTCTTACTGATTAGCATCAGGCTCTCCGAACTGTTTTCTTCTGTTTAGTAGTTGCAATTTGGCATTTTATGCAGATCTTATTTAAATACCTTTCTTACCTTTAAGTAAACAAATTTTTCATTCGCACTTTATTTCTATTTTGGATAAATATTGTTCCAGAATCAGTTTTTCAAACTTCCCTTAATTTTGTTTCATAAAAATTCAATTTTTTCATACTTCATTAACCGATTAATTATTCTATTTAATAGCGCTTTTATGTAGCTTTTTGTTATATTTTCAACACATATTTCAGTTACATAAAAATAATATATCCGTCTTAGAAATACAGTTAAACGCATAATTACAGATTTTACAAAGAACAAACACATCAGTAATTGCTTCACATTGTCACACAATTAAAGTCTGATACAACGCATTTTCGTTCGATTGGCCATGATACAATAATGTAATACGGTTTGTCAAAACAAGTATTTTTTCATTTTAGTAAAATATGTAGAAAATATTATTTTATTGGGTTAAAACTATATTGCCAAGCTAGATTAGGTTTTTAAGGCTACTTCATACCAATATTTCAACTAATTACTAATAAAACAGACCTGTCTAATAATTTGGGAATTTATTAGAGTTAATTTTAGTTTCTTTTGTATTGTTTCCTTCTCAAATCTCTTTTATTTACAGCAAATAATTTGATAACTGACTAATTCATTACAAAGGATTATAAAGCATTTAAAACATGATACATTTATGTTTCAACCAGTTTAATAAAATAATTGTTATTTTTAACGTCCTACAAGTTTTGAAGGATTTGTACTTATAAAGGAATATAAAAAAAAAGAACTTCCGATAAAATTAGTTTAAGAAATGTTGTATAGACCTTCAATGACTGAAGCTGACTGAAACATCTTAAGAGATGTTTTGAAAAACCTTTCTAAGTACTTCTTTTCAATTTGTTCTTCCACGATGAATAGCAAGAAATGAAATATATGTTGTAAAAAAAGTAGAAATGTTTATAAAATGGTTTGATAAAAAAAAAATAGCTTGAAGGAAAGGTAAACATGAGATTTGAAAAGAATGTAATAATACGATTTCTGGAAGGAAATATAAATATTTAGACTAAAAGTTACATTTAGTGAAAATTAGAATCTTATCTTTTTTTGAAAATTTTCAATAAATACTTTAAACTATTAAAAGATGAATCATTCGTATGTTATTATGATTCCTTCAGATATATCTTTAAATTTCCTTACATAGATTGCAGTAATCAATATCGTTTGTATATTTTTTTATCATATTGAAATTTAAAATGTACAATTTTAATTGCTCTTTAATTAAAAGTTTGCAGGTAAAGTTTCATAATAAATTTCTTAAGATTGCAAAAAAGTAAACATTATCTTATTTAATTTTCCCTGTATTTTTCTTTCAAAATCTTAAAATTTATAAAATGCAATTTTCAAGAAATCCTTTGAACAATTTCCGGAAAAAAATAAATACTCTCTGCTAACTCTGAAATAAAATTATCATAATAGAAAATTACTGGTTAAAAAAATTGAAATCGAAGTCTCATTTTAAATGATATATATAAAATGTGCTTATGAGTTCATCTACATATTAAAACGAATCCATTTTTTTTTCAATATCAGTATTCACACACTACATCATAAAAAATACAATTTCATTTTTCAATTACTCTGAAATCAAATTTTCATGAAGTTCACACAATTTATTTAAAGAAATTATTTTTTAAAGTATGTTTTAAAGCTGTATACCAACTTAAGAGGCCACACTACTACTAAAGCAATTCTCGTGCCAAAATTCTGTCTTTTATGGAAAATGATTTAAAAAAAAAAACATTAAAATGTAAAATTGTGCACCAATTACATGGAATTATATATTGCATTTGAATATTTTACTGGACGCTCGGATGTTTAACTTTATTAGTACCAGTTCAGCGCCCTAAATAATCAATAATAACAACCTGAATCAGAGCATTATCATTAAGGTAAATCTAGCTACTCAGAAAGAAACTCAAGAAACAGGAAGACGGGTCATTTCATGACAACTTACGTTACATGTAGAACAATTTACTGCAGTAATTTTAATAATATAACACAAAAAATATATTCAAATGTAAAAGTAATATGATTTGTCAATTAAACCATTCTAAGGATCAATTTGGAAGAAAATTACCTAAAAAATGATATTGTAAATTACACTTTATATGATAACTTACATTCATTTTCAGTAATGACAGCTACCGTAGTAAACATACCTACCAAAATTTAAGAAATAACATTAAAATTAGGTAATTTTCATCTAAATTGGTCTTTGAATATGTTTAATTAGCAAACCATGTCAAATTTACATTTTGAATATTTTTTGTGTGTTAAATTACTAAAATTGCTAAAAATAGTTCAACGTTTGCATTAACATTTTTTTAATATATATGTTGATAATTTTTCATGTCTATTGTATGCTGCATTGTCCACAAATCGGCTGGTAAATCACATAAAATCGAACAAATAAATACACACACGTGATTTTAAATGTATCATGCAATATGTGAATGTACCTCAAATGTATAAAACCTATAATATTGTGAACATTTATACACATCAATATTTATTTTTATAGCATATACATACATTTTGTATATACTAATTTACAGAGAATATCATTCTTTCGCTTATTTTATTCCACAATATTGAAATGCTTTACCATTTCCATTCTTTTAATGGAACTGTAATGGGAGACGTCTGAATAAAAATCACTTTTACGGATTTAAATAAGACAACGGTGACCGTATTCTAAATGATTAGGCTGCAGTTCGAATAGATTCATCACTGGAGATCCATTATGCAAATAGCTTTTTTGAAATAAAATCTGTTTTCTGATCGTTAATTTTATTTCGTTGAAATATCTAATATTTTTATGCAAATCCTTTTTTATCGAATATGAGTCTTTCACAGTCTATTAAGCTTCTTCCGTACAGAAAATGTTAGTTTATGAATCTATTAAGTTTTATTAACAATTGAAATCGATTTTATGAAATATTTTTAATTTAAAAGGATACTAAAAAACAAGAAGTACTTTTTGATCCTTATAATTGAATACTGTTATTGAATGTATAGTAATGTTAAAATAATTTTATTTTTTCAAAGCTTGTTAATTGTAATAAATGCCTTAAATACATACAGTCTAATTTATCTAATATGTCTTTTTTGTTATTGATGACACTTTAGAATCACATTAAAAAAATTTATATAACCTTCTAACTTAGATTTGTATTAAGTTTTACTTAAGTACTTTCAAATGATATTCAGCCATTAGATTTGTTTATCTCGAACGCAGTAATTTTGACGACATTTTTCTTTTAAGTGTAATAAACAAATTATTAATATTTTATTTGGAAGTTAAACTGAAAATAGGTGTTTATGATGGATGGTTCTCGTACGTATTTATCTAGCTGTGACATAAGATCTAAGATTTACCATAGAAAAAGAAACGAAAAAGTGATAAATATGATATTCAGATCGAACAACGACAGTTTTCCTAAAGTTTTTGTGTTGATCTTATCTCTCACCTCTAAAAATTTTAAAATATTTTTTTTTTTTTTAAATGTCAAAATTAACTTGGATTTCTGTCAGAAATATATTTTAAGACTCATTTTTAAAGTGTAAATTACATGATTTTACAGAAATATTTTCTTTGTTTTTAGTAACATCAGAATAAATCTATTATTTATCCTCTAAATCTAAAATTATATTTTTAGACAAAAATCGAAATAAAACCGTTGTTGGATTAAATGAACCACAACAACGACATCTGACATGTCTTTTATGAATTACTGTGCACCAAACTTTTATGAATTACTGGAGCATCAAAAGGAAAACCATCGGTTAAACAGTTGAGTTGTTATGCAGATTTAAAGTTTTTAACTCTTAATGTCATTTTTTGAAATGCGAAATAGTTTGCAATGTGAATAGTCTTTTGGGCATAACTTCAAAACTACTTGGAGAAAAAATCTGACATTCTGGATCCGCATATTTAAAGCCAGTAGAAATTATCGAAAAATAATTCAACATAAATGTATATTTTGAAACTATGAAACTTTTTTCCAAAAAAGCATGTAAACTGCTATTTAAAAAAAAAAAAAAAAACATTTGACGTATTAAATGATCTGTATCCATATTATTTAGAAAGTTTTAAGATTTATTCTTAAGAAACAGTATGAAATGTTGAACATATAAACATATTACATCGAGAACCATAATTTTATATTTATTGCTTTTGCGTTTGTGCACATTTCTCTTTTGCAATACCTCATTTAGTTAAATACTATTCTTTTAACATATTTTTTATATATGCTCAATAAGTTTGCATTTTATTGTGTCTGTTATCTTAATTTTATTGTCTGTATCCACGTTTTGCACAGAATCCCTGTAAATGGGCAGGCGACATCAAATCAAAATGAATAAACAAATAAACAAACGTGGTATTACATATATATGCCTTATCTGATAATCATGATACATTTTAAATTTATTATTAAGTCTTTCTGTTTGATTTATCTTATTAAACAATATGAAATATAGACCTAATAAACAGATTTCATTGATGACCAGAATTTTATATTTATTCCATTTGCGTTTGTGCTCGTTTCTCGTTTTTATTACCTCATTTAGTTATATCCTTTGATTTTATGACATTTGTGCACATATGTTTAATAAGTTCCCATTTTATTATGTCTGTTATTTTTTTTATTGGTTGTATCCACATTCTACACAGCATCTCCATAAATGGGTGGGTGATAAAAATGAACAAATAAATAAACAAATAATCAAACGTGATTTTAAATGTATCATGCATTATCTAAATGTCACGTTCACAATATGTAATATTCTAGATATTTACAACGTTTCAGCAAAAAAATGCATTTCATTTTAAATAAAGTCACATAAAAAATATAATAGATGAAACATATTTACATATTAATTTACATAAAATGTCAATGTGAGAAATAGATGAAACATATTTACATATTAATTTACATAAAATGTCAATTTTCAGCTTATTTCATTCAATTCCAACATTTCCAAATTTGAAATGTTTTATCATTTCTATTCTTTTAATGGGACTGTAATGGGATGCATCAGAATAAAAATCACTTTTACTGATTTAAATAAGACAACTGTGACCGTTTTCTGAATGATTAGGCAGCAGTTAGAACAGATTCATCACTGGAGATCCATTATGCAAATCGCTTCTTCTATATTTTTATGCACCACCTTTTTTACCGAATATAAGTCTTTCACAGTCTATGAAGCTTCTTCCGCATAGAAAATGTTAGTTTATGAATCTATTAATTTTTATTAACAATTCATACTGATTTTATAAAAAAAAATAGATTTTCTAGGGATAGTGAAAAATGAGAAGTGCTTTTTGGTCTTTAAAGGTAAATATTATTATTTAATGCATAGTAATGTTAAAATAATTTTGTTTCAAAATATGTTGATCATAGAATGATTTATATATGTAATGAATACTTCACATATTATGTATTTTTGTCACTGATAATATTTTAAAATCACATTAAAAAAACCTTGTATAGCCATCTAATTTTGTTTTATATTATATTTTCCTTGAGGATTTTTAAATAATATTCAGATATTAGATTTGTCTTTATTGAACGTAGTAACTTTGATGACATTTTACATATAGGTGGGAATGACAGATTCAGGGTTAAGATAAAGCAAAATGATGTTTATAAAAGAATCGACGACGTTTTTTTCAATGAACTAGTCGTTGGAGGCCACCTTAATACTTACTTATCATGGATATGCATAATGGTATATATCAAAATAAAACATGTGAAAACAGTTTATAAAATGCATATCAAATATACAATCAAATTAAAACGCGCATTTAAATATTTTTAATACATAGTGAAGATCTATTACTTAATTGCGAGTACTACTTGATTTTTTGCGATAATTTTTTGATCGACGAAATAATCAAGTAATACAGAGTCTAAAATACGATTATACTAATAATACTATATAATACCAAAATACCAAAATACAAAAATACTATTTATATTTATTAACAATTTACAACGTTAGAATAAGGATTTCACTTCCAATTAAAATATATCTTTGAATTGAAATTTCATTGAAATAAACGGACATGAAAAATCGAAGAATGTGGAAAATTAGATTAAAAATATTTCAATAATTAATTAATCGATCAAATTTGTTCTTTATGCAAAATTTATCTTTTTTATTTTCTTTTACATATCATTCTAACAATTAAAAATATATATATGTGCCTTTCATCAGAACGAATATTTCAAGAGTTTGAAAGAAATAGTTCCGGATAATCGAAGTTAATGATATTCAACAGGCTTCTTTCCATTCTTACATACTGACTACATACCAAATTTTAAGTCTCTATCTCCATTTTGTCGAGAGATAAAGTGTTTACAGACAAACACACAGACAGTCTGAAGGCAATTTTTTTCTTAAAATATGTTTTTCGGAATCGCCAGTGTCTAAAATGCGTAAATTCGTAAATAATAATAATAATAATAATAATAATAATAGTAATAATAATAATTTTTAAAAGGATTGCAAAACTTACCCTATACTACATATGAAGGGTAAGTAAAAATATATGATCAATCATTGCGAAAAATAATGTCAGGAAAAATATTTTGTTTAACTGCTATAGGGGGAGGACACTGGGAAAAACATGTCATACTTGAAGAGATGTTATTTTTTATTTCCGATGAACAACAAGGTTTTGCTTTTTTTTAGTCCTGAAAAGTTAGCACATATACAATACAAAAACACAATGTATGTTCAAAATAAGATATTCTTAAAGAACATTATTTGAAAACCTATGCCTTAAATATTTACAAACAGAAAATACACAATTTTACGGCACACATTTTGGTTTATTCTTACAATATTAACAATCCACGTATAAACGAAAAATATACATAAATGAAAAAAGAAACAGTTAAATACGTTTTTAAATAAAAAAAAAAAATCTCCTTTAAAAAATCTTTTTTATGTAGTTGCTGTCATTGCCTCATTTGATGCATTTTATAAAATATATTCCAAATCATTACGAAATGTCAGAAAAATAATCCCATATAAAGTACTTCTAGAGTTGAAGAGCTATAAAATCTCATATATATATCCTGACACATTTTATAGTTTATGTCTATAAATCTCGATGGTTGAATTTTCTAAATCGAACGGAATGTGTGTTTTTCATATCGTATAAGAAAGATAGTTTGGACTGAAGTAAATTATTTTAATATTTTTTTTCGACTTTTATTTATTGACGTAACTAAAAATAAAACTAAATAAAACAAGGTTTTTCTTTTACCGGATGTACTTTGTTTTTAGTTATCTACTTCAATAAAATCTCATATTCTAATTGCAATTTTATAAATGACTGGCTGTGCACGGCTGTCCTGCTTTAGTGTCAATTGTGTCAGTTTTAATCCGTTTTTATTAGTTTGTTTTTTTCAGCATAGTATGTATGAATAATTATACAAATAGATCTTGGTGCAATAGAATGAAATGTAAAAGTGACAGCACCAACTTTTTTCAATTGAAAACAGACCGACTTCGGTAGCATATAGCTTACCATCTTCAGTGCTGGAGCTGGTAATCTATATGCTACCTGAACTGGTCTGTATTTAATTTAGTACAATTGGTGCTATTATTTTTGTTACTTATACATTTCAGATTGTTTATGAATTAACTGCGTTATGTTTATTTCTTCATTAAATTACATTAGTTTAAGGAATATGTTAAGGATGTAGAGAATAATGGTAAATTCTTAGAAATGCATTTTACAATGCTACATAGCAATTTAATCATTCAACTTAATATGAAAATCATCACATATCTATTCAATAATTTAATTGTTTTAAGTTCGTTCTGTAAATAAAATTTTAAAAATTAGTCGACAAATCAACACTCGATATTTGATATATTCTTTATCATTGTTATATAAATAACAGACCATAGACTGAAAATTATTTTTATTTTAATTTTTTTATTCATGCTTTAGAAAATATTATAATCATATTTATATAAAGTTTGAGAGAATAAAAAAATAAATAATAACATTTTGAGTTATTACATTTGAAAGAAGCGAGATAGGTTTTTTAAGGCGTTTTTAAGGGGGAAAACTTTTTTCTTTTTCTAATTAACAAAACGAACCAAAATTTGCCTTATTGTAATTAATTTATCTTAGCCAGATACTTTCGCAAAGTGTTAATTATTTTAAACATTGGGATAAAAGTCATTAAAATTTCTATTTTTATAAAAAATATAACGCTTTAATTTCGTTTGTGAGCATACAGTTTATGTCCATGTATTTTAATTATGATCTTACGAATTGTGAAGATTTACAAAGTCTGCAATTTCTTTTAATTAATTTAGATATTAAAAAAACTGTTTTAGCGAAGTGCATGAATGCTTTATTTAACAAATTTAAACAATGAAACGTTGTAATTTCCGAAAATTGAACGAACTGATTGCTCTTTCAGAAAATTTAATTGAATTACTCTTTTAGGTTCTTTAAAAGATATCTTTAATTATAAGATCTGTTAAATTTCTTAATTTAATTTTTAAGTTAAAAACCGCGTTTTTTTTCAAAATCGCGTTTAAGAAACTTATGGTCATAAAATTTTAGAAATTTTGCAACTACATTCCAGCACACTTATAGTAAATGTAATATGAAACTCTTTGCAACAGTTCCTCGTATCTGTAGCTAATTATTAACGTCTAGCATGAAAAGCTTCTATCTGGTTATGGATGTATTCTCGGCCAAATACTATTCCAGCTCTTGTACAGGTTAACATCATACATATGTTGACAATATGTCAGAGAGAAAAACTATTCTTGTATTTCAAAAAAAAAAAAAAAAAAAAAAAAAAAAAAAAAAATAGAAAAACATAAAATTTTTTTATAGATTTTTTTTTTATTATTCGCGATTATTTCCACTAATACTCATATTAACAGTATTTAAAAATCCTAAGGATTTTTACTTTTGGGGTTACATGAAGGCCAGAGTCTTAAACACATCTATTTCTTACGCCGGCCGAAGAAATGAAGATTAGGATTCAAGTTACTGTGTGTAGTGTAAGAGAAGACATGTTGAATAACATTTGTCGGGAATTAGAACATTTTAAAGACATTCTATGAGCTACCAACTGGGCACACGTTAAATTTGCTGAGCTATATTGTCTTATAAAAAAAATATAACAATACTTACAAAGTATCCAAACAAACATATGCTTGATATAATAGTTTGAGAACAATAAACATTTAGTATACGGGCAAGATTTTTGGTTCACCTTGTGAAAAGAAAAGAAAACTAGAATAAAGTTCAATTTTTTAAAAGAAAAATCATTTTGATATTAGGTTGCAATTGTTGGCACACGTTAAAGTTATTGAGGTACGTGTTCTTATAAAAAATTATGTTAGTACTTTTGCAATGCATCCAAATAAACATACGTCTAATTATAACAGTTTGAGTTATAAATTTTACTTTTATATATATTTTTTTTAGTTTCAGATAATATTATCACCACTATTTACTTAATTTTTTACTTTAAATTTAGGACAAAAAAAAAAAAAAAAAAAAAAAAAAAAAAAAAAAAAAACATCATAACATGCTTTTTTATTTCAGAGAATGCAGAAATATAAATGTGATTTATCTATTATATTAAAACAAATCACTCATAAAAAAAAGAATGATGCATCAAAATACTCGCTCAAAGTTTTTGGAGTATGTGTCATTGAGCTGAAAAATCATTTAAAGATCCATGATAAACTTTCATAAAAAATCATAAAAGTTCTTCACGATTTAAAGTGCTTTTTGATGAAGAGATACATGAATCAATCCTTGCCTTTGACATGCTTCATACGTCGAGTCAATAAATCACAAAATATGATGTGAAGCTTTTGATTGATTGCATTGCTTTACTTTTCAGTACTTAACAAGAGCTATTTTATACTGGTGGAAATAGCGTTTGAACAAGATAGCTTTTTATATTGATAGTTCCTCATAAAACTTTGAAATATATTTTCCCCATTTTTTAGATATAAAATATTTTACTTAATTTTGAAACAGTTTTTAATAGCTGTGACAAAAATATGTATATACATACAAGGTGTCCAGAAAATAAGACCCCAATTTCAAAATCAAATTTCTCAAAAACACCGATTGATAGAACTATGCATTAAACGGCTTGTTTATTAGGTAAGCTGTAAAAATACAGAAGCTGGTGAATATTTTGAAAAGATTATGTTCTGCTTGCAAAGAATCTATATTCGACATTTTTCATGTTTTAGATTGATTGCAGAGAACGAATTTTTCCGCTTTCAGTGCTATATTTTAACGATTTTTGGAATTAAATTTTAGAAATACTGAAATTCCGTAAATAGGAATATTATTCGGTTTAGAAATTAAAACAAGTATATTTGTATTTCTTATGAATTACAATTTTAGGTGATTACATTAAAAATACAAAAATATATTTTACTTTTAGAACTCTACAATTTGAAATTTTATAAGTCAGAAACTTGTCATCCAAGTTACCTGAAGTTTCCTTTCTATGGATAGTTTGAACCGAAGATTTAAAATACATTGTGAAAACTGGATGTTCCCATTGAAATAAAAATTTGAGCTGATTTTGATTTGTTCATCGCCTTCTAAATAAAATTTTACATAGATCATTTAAAGGTAGACTTTATTTCTAATCGTTGGGTATCAGTAACATTTCTATATTTTGTTCACACTGGTTTCAGTTTAAAAGCATTCAGACAGGTAACAAATTAAGGATAAAGTTGTATAAAGTCCTATATACAGTATGAAAGTATTATAAGTATGAAACTGTATAGCAAAGACAAATGCCAAAGTATGCTGAAACTTTTGACTATAGTCATTCTTGTGACAAAATTCTGATAATATATGTGTTTCATGAGAAATATAAATCTTCACAGATGATAAAGAATATAAATCTGCCAACATGAAACGATGTTTTGCATATGAATATTTTATTTGACGGTTTGATTTATAATTATTCTGGTATCAGATCAGCGGCTAAAATAAATCACTGATAACAACCAGAATCCTGGCATCATAATTATAGAAAATCAGATATTTTAGGAGGAAAAACAGGTTTATATAGAGAAGAAATCTTAATCGGATGCATTTTCTTTTAAGATATATGTAATGTTTTTGTTTGCGACTAACCCGCCTCAGTCTTAGCCCGATTATAAGGTACCTGTACCCAATATGGACACCCTAAGGAAAATGTATTTTTTTCACCTCCATGTACAAGTCATAGTAATTATTCTGGTTTAATTCAAATGATAAAAACAAAAAAATGTTTACGAGTGTCCATATAAGGAACTACTTGTCCCTATTATGGACAGATGTTTCCTTATTGACTTTCTACACAGTGTGTATGGAAGAGCCACTTTTCTAAGGGATTTTAGAGGAGGGGGAATAAAAAAACTGTATCTTAAAGTATTCCGAGGAGGAGGGGGTACAGTAAATATCTTCAGAACATGCTTTTTAGAAAGGGAGGGGGGGGGGGCATTCTCGGTTTTTACCCTTCGAAGACCCATGCAAAGCCCCTTAGTTACTAGTAAAAATTATGAAGTAATATTGTTGGTTTTGCTTAGCTTTATTGCTTCTGTCTGCGAATTTACATCTGTTATTACTCAGTGCTCACAGCATGGACAAATAGAAACTTTTTCACCATGGGTAGTAAGTCCCACATAATCCTACTGAACATATCTGCCACATGTAATGCATGGCCGCATGTTTGAAAAAGCATCAATACTGCAAAAGAAGCAGTACCAGCTCTCCTTTGTTGAGGAAGTCATACCATTGGTACCTACGATTTCGCCAACAAACATCCTACTGGGGGGGGGGTCTTTTTATTTTTCTGCAAGGGTTTTTTGAGGAAGTTTCTTGGGGGATTGTTCAAATAGCATCTTGTTGAACAAAGAGTTTACCACTTTGATGACTTTTCAAGTTATTGCTTGGCAACGTAGAATTTTCTTCTTTCTTACAGCTTATGGGTACATAATGTGTCCATATTGGGAACCGGGCATAGTTTTACTAAATCTTTTACCAAATGAATAAGGAAAATTATTTTAAGCAAAATATACAATAGCAATCGAAAATATGTTTTATTATCTTTCTAAAATACTCAACTTTTCAACACTTATTGTAATTTTACCATATCTATTAAGAATTATAGCTTACAAATAATTAAGATCAGCACATCTCGAAATAACAAGTTTCTTCCTAAATGGCGAACAGCACGCTTTTTTACACTTTCCAGATTTAATTATCTTTTCAACTGCTTTTCTTCGCGAAAATGTTTAGCCATCTCTCGATTAAAATTATTACCATTAAAATATTAGGGGTGTCCATATTGAGAGCCCTGTCCATATAGGGTACAAATACCTTATTAAATTAATAAAAATATTATATTAAAACAAGACGCTATTTAATTTAATTAAAAAATAAAGTAAAATATTACTTAAAGTATCTATAAAACATTTTATTCTATCTCTTTACTTGACCAACATCTTTTTTATGGAAATGTAGCAGCGTTAAGAATGTTAGATCTCCGCATGCTTTGATAATCAACCTTTATGTAGTATTATTGGTACTGTGTGGTTGTAAGCTCTACTTATTGTGATTTAGGAAAATCTACAAGACAAATCCCAATAAAAACTAGTGAGATGTTTCTTTCCAAAAACTTTCTTCTATTTTATGCATGTTAAAAAATCCTGGAAAATGCATCATAGCAGTGCCACCACTTACGCGGTTTAAACCATAATCTAGTCATAAGAATTTATGTCAATTTATTAATGAATCTGAAATTTCGTGAAAATTAGTGCATTAGTTTTTTAGATAGAGCTAAAGCAAAATCTAATTAAAAATATGGAGATGTGTACTGCTATTGATAGTTGATGCACCCTTTATACTTAGGTTGCTTTTCTCATTAAAGTTAAACATGTCTCCGTTTAGGACATTTCCATGTGTAAATCTGCGCAAGTGTTACTTAGTCGGTTTTAATATTTATTCATAATAAAAAACAATGTATGAAACATTGGATTAATAAGCATATTATATCGAATAACATTTAATTTTTACTGTCGTAGAAAGTTTCAATTCAAGTTCATTTAATCTATAAACATTAACCCTTAAATGCATATTGTATCATTTTCGATACCATAAGTGTTTCCGATTTATTGAGGGTTTTATTCACATATTCCGTATTCTCACCAGAAATTTAAAAGAGCAATTTTCACTTTACTTAATGACAGATCATTCGTAATTAAATAAAGAAAAACTTACTATTTAGATTTTTCTGGTACGAATTCTGATTCTTTGAATTGCGCATTTTTGGAACGCGTTCTATCCTATGCATTTAAGGGTTAATACAAATAAGAACAATCTTAATAAAATAAAAATACGTTTTTAATGCGAAATGATTTATATTTTTATTTTAGTAAGATTAAGGTACTTATTAGAAAAGGACCGAAACATATCACTAATATGTGTTTTTAATTTTTTGTTAAACTTTTCTCAAGTAAGATAAAATTGTTCATTCAAAGTATATTTTTATTGCTTTTTCTCATTTCTGTACATTCCTCGTTTTTAATGCCGTATTCGCCGTTTACATAAATACTTTGTTAAAAGATTGAATAATATAAATTAAGACAGACTTGAATACACTTAAAAAAATAAAAATTATATACAAAAAATTAAAACATTAAAAAATACAAAAGCGAACGTTTCGCCAAGCTACACGCAAGGCCTCGTCAGTACAAATAATAATTCGTTGCAGAACAAACATTAGAACAAATCAAGACAGTTACAGTTATTTATTATTATTTAGAAAAAGATAATATTCATTTAAGGCAGCACAAGCTTCAATTAGGGTTGGCGATCGAAACAAGTGAAACAACCTTCGAGGGAAATTCTGCTGTGATAATTGCTACAACCTGATATTAAGACACTGGCCTTCGCAAACTGCGGGATGTATTTCGTTTGAACGCAATGTTCGACAATTTTTTTTATTTAAATTACCGCTTTTTAGAGCACTGATATGTTCCCGCAGGCGAATTTCTAAAGATCTGCCTGCTTCACCAATGCATACACTATCACAATCTCCGCAAGGAATGGCATAGACAACACCGGGTAATTTAGACTTATCGTATTGAAATTTATGTTTATTAAAGAAAGAGGTAACTTTATTAATTGATTTAAAAGAAACGCCAACATTGAAGGATTTTAAAATGCCAGAAATTTTATCAGAAGTACCCTTATAATAAGGGATGCAGATGAAAGAATTTTGTATAGTACGTTGTAATTGGATATTGTAAATTAATACATTGATTTTAAGAGATTTTTGGCATATATTCTTTATAAGTTTGCATTTGCATTTTTTTTAATACCTGCTATTTTAATTGTTACTGTCGGTATCATCGTATTGTACATCACCTCCGTAAACAGGTAGGTGACATCAAATCAAAAAGAACAACCAAATAAAGAAACGTGATTTCTAATTTATCATGCATTATGTGTTTGTCATGTTGAGAAATGAATAATATTCTACACATTTAAAACGTTTTAGCAAAGAAATAATTTTTATTTCAAATGAAGTTAAATAAAAAAATAATAGATGAAATATATTTATGTATTAATTTACATATAATATCATTTTTTAGTTTATTTTATTCCATACCAATATTTCCAACTTTAAAATGCTTTACCATTTCCATTCATCTATCTGTAATGTGAGACATAAGAATAAAAATTCCTTTTACTGATTTAAATAAGACAACGGCAACCGTATTCTGAATGATTAGGCAGAAGTTAGAATAGATTCATTACTGGAGATCCATTATGCACTCTAAAAAAAATGTGTAAATTTACACACAAAAATGTGTAAATCGATGATACAAAAACGACATGTCTATGTGTGTAAATTTGTGTGTAAATTGCGCCAAATGTGTAAATTTCAGAATACACATTTTAATGTGTAATTTGATGATAAGTCCAAATGTGTAAAAGTTATCTGATAACTCTTGAAATACACACTTTAATGTGTGAATTGCACTGAAATACACATATTTCTGAGCACTATTTTTACACATACATATGTGTAATACTCTTTTTTACATATATTTTTGTGCAATAGGAAAATACCTACAATGTTGTGTAATATGCAAAATACACATGTTTTTGTGTTATGTACAGAATGCACAGATTTTTGTGTAATATTCTGTTTTTACACATATGTCCATGTAACATGGAAAATACATTTTTGTGTAATATTTAAAATACATAGGTTTTTGTGTACAAAGATTTACCTTATTCTTTGATGTGTAAACTGCGAAAAAGTTTTTAAAATAGCAAAACAAAATTATATGAAGAACAAATTCGTATGCTTGACTTGTTTCTAAATACGCGATCGTAATTATGTAAATACGTAATAACTATAGTTGTCATTCAATCCGTCCGTCTGTCTATCTGTCCGTTCGCATATAACAACGCAAAAACTACTTAATCCGAATTGTTTGAAATTTAAAATACATAACTCTTGCATAATTTTATCAAGTCATTTCAATTTTTATGAAAATGAGATGCATAATTCAATTATAGAGACAGTCAAAAGCGTTCCCTTGCATAACGGCCCATGTATAAAAATAGTTTCAAGTGCCTTTTAATAATGTTACACGTTTTCGAACATAATAAAATTGACTTGCATCTATGAAGTATATACTACAATATAAATTCTGTATAATCTGTAGTACAGAGAATAGTTTTTATTAATTTACAGGGCCATACTAAAATATTACATTGCATTATGGTAAAGAAGGAAACATTGTTTGGGACGCGTTTTAATTTTATAAAAATTTATCTGAAAAAAAGTTATAATTGCTTCTGTGTCTGTAATTGGATTTGGTGTAAACATTTGAATTTTTCGGACTAGGTTAAAAAAACTATTTCTTCTGACATCAAATGACATTTTTTTTAGAGTTTTTATTTATTTTTCTTGTAGTTTTTGAATGCAATACGCTTACAAAAAGTCTTCAATTTAAAAATCACAAACGAAAAACCATGAATTGAAATCTATGAAAAGCTGTCTTTTGTCATCGGTATAAAATGAAATAAGAAATGTATAGCATGTAAAATAATAAAAACTCGAAGTTTTATAGCAAAATATATTATAAACACGCTGAAATAGATAGTATTTAAACCGAATAATTATTTTAAATGCTATATAATGTTAAAACTGCAAATATTTACTCTTATGTTACAATATGTGATTTTAAACATGAAGAAATGATTTAAAACACAAAAATAATAAATTATTTTTTCCAAATTTGTAATAAGCAGAAAATAACACACTTCTCATCCATATTATAATTTTCAAGTGTTAAATTGTAAAATAAATGTACTTACCTTTGAAAAAAAATCTGTTCTGGGCTATCAAAATTCAAAATTCATTTTAGCAATAATGATCTAAAACTGCTCATGTGATCAAACTCAGTATCGTCGTACGTTGAGAATTTTAAGAACATATGTGGCAAAAATGCTATGATGGATGATAGCAGCAATAAATAAGACCCCCGATTAAGGGTGTATTTCAATACAAATTGCCTTTTTTCTGATTTATTTTTAAATTCGTTTTTGCTCTCAAGCGCATCAAACTGGCAAATTCTCTTATTTAGAAAGTATATTAGGTCCCGTGCTTTTCAATTTTTTGATAAATGCAGAAAATATTGCAAAAAAATGCTGTTAAAGTCAACGTCTTAAACCGAATTTTCCGAAGCGGGAGATCTGGGAACGAAAAAAAGAGTCATACTGGGGAAATAATAGTTTATAAATCTAATTCTAATGAATTTAACAAAAAATAAAATCACACGACATCTTATAGATCTCTTTAAAAGTCACATCAGCAAGTTTCGTGTTTTTACTTCTAAAAGTGAGTCTGAAATTGTATCAGAAAATTTCGAACTGTTGAAGGTGAAAAAAATGTTTTCGAATGCACCCTTAATGCTCGCTGGTCATTTTGACTTTAGTGTACATCGCAGTTATGTAACACGAAGATACAAAGGTGTAATTCACTTTACATTATGATCTGACTGAAGCAAAATTCAAACTTTAAAAAATTTAGTTATTAAAAAATAATTTTAATCATTCATTGCGAAAATTACATTTTTATTTATAAAATTGTACATTTAAAAATAATAACTCTTGCTATCTATGATTATCATTTTTGAAAACAAAGCTCATTTTTCAGGTCTTATATGAAAGTTTTTGCACAATTTTCCAAGAATCTATGTTGCCAGGGCCAATATCACTCTGATATCGTCATAAAATAATACAAGCGGATTTATAAGAATTTACTATAGTGGCTTTAAATGAAGTGTGATATTTTTTTTTCCATATAATTGTCTGTTAGAAATCCATATAACCGTACTTATTTTTACCAGACTCAGCTAAAAACAAAGTAGGAATACACAGTTAATAACTTTTTTTTATGTGAATGAAGTATAAAATTGCAGACCATACATAAAATAAAATCACACTTTGGTATATTATCATTAATATTTTATTTACAAGAATGGAGGATAGTTATAAATAACAAAACTTATTTTAACACTCCGCCTACCAGACAGTTCCCCCGTCGGATCGGCCAACAAAAATTAGTTTAAAATTCCGTAAAAATAGGGTGTAAAAAAATCATGATTTAAAAAGCAATAATAATAAAGATCGAATTTTTGTATTTAAATCATATTTCTTTTTATTTGAATCGGATTTTTTTTTCCAGCATTGAAATATTGAATAGATGTAGGTTTAGCCTAGGTTTCTAAGGTTAATAGATTCTAGGTTTCTAAAAAATTAGACTTTTATTTACTAACATAATCTATGTTTTTGCACTTTAATCAATAAAATTTAATTATTATTTAGTAACTACAAAAATTATAAAAACTGTAAATTAGTAATTTCATTAATTAATATAATACTATAAAGTTATATACATTAATATTTTGCAATAATTATGTAAAACTATATTAAAAAATAATGATTTTACATTTATTAAAATTATCAGTTGCTGCATTTAATTTTAAATTGATTACAATCTTTAATTAGGTATATAATGCATATTGTAATGCTTAAATTAATAAACGATAATTCAGTATTTAATATTTATTCTAAAAAGAAAAAGGGCAGAATGCTTGTTCTAAAAAAAAGGCACTATTACATAAGAAAATATATTACTAATGTGCTTAGTAGCAATAAAAATAAGTACATAATTTTTTAGTATGATAAATATAAAAATCATTAATTTTCAATATTTCTATAAATCACGAATTGAAAAATACAATTAAATAACATGTTTTAATAATATCCTGCTTTTTTCCAAGAAATAAAGTTCTATCATTTTTGTTAAGTCTTGGGTGCACATATTTAGAAGTACTACGGTATGGAGGAATTTATTTCAAAAAAGATCTGGCTATATTTCACTATTTTTTAAAAGGTAGGGTGCATTTTGTTAATTTCAAAAGGGGCAAAGTGTTGCAGCCTTAACAAATAGCCAAAATGAAACAGTAATCAACAGAATTAATAAAAACAGCAAATAAGTAATTTCAATATGGCATAACCAACATAACTAACAAATATTATTGGTAGCTCATTTTGCATTTGTAGTAACAAAAATTACTGTTAATAGCATAAATCATACTTTACACAATGTATGTGCATACTAATATATATATATATATATATATATATATATATATATATATATATATATATAGAGAGAGAGAGAGAGAGAGAGAGAGAGAGAGAGAGAGACGAAATTTAGCATACTTTAAATGCTTATTTCATATAAAAGAATAAACAATTTAATTACTTAAAGGAAATTATGACATCACAAATTATATTAGATTTAGATTTAAATATAATATTTAAATGAAATATCTTTTATGCCTTAACAAAGTTATTGTATTTAATGTTTCACAGGACTCAGAAATTAAGATTAGAAACAATTATTTAAAGCTTTTTTATCAGATTTTGGTGTACTGTATACAGTATTCCAAATTACATTAATTTTAATACACTTTCCAAATTACATTAATCTTAGATTTTAATACGTTTGTGTCATTTAGAACAATTAGATTTAAATCAATTTTGATTTAAATAATTGATTTTTATTTCAAATTATTGATTAAAATAATGATTTAATCGCTAGCTTAAATCCACTTTTTAAAATAGTTAACACCCTAAGTAAAATCCAAATGAATGCGATAAAATTTAGAAATTGGTTTGTAAACTTGTTTTATTAGATCTAAATTCGTAAAAATCTCGAAACATTTAAAAAATATATCGAATAAAAGCTAATGAATTTTAACTGTGGTTGTATGCATTATTGTAATTTTTGTGCACTGTTTATCTTTTATTTCTTTTTTCGTGGGTTAATCATATATTTTCTGATACTGTGTATCGTATAGATATTTTGAAATTCCTTTCATTAAAATCATTCACAAAATAAAATAATAAAAGCTTCTAGAATTAAAAAAAAAAAAATAGACAATATAATTATGACATTTCAGTCTCATTCCTTCAAACATATGGATTATTCATAGATTTTTATTTATTTCAGCAAAATCATTGTAATTTAAAGAAAAGCAAACAGAAAAAATATTTTTCATACCTATTTTCCATCGACATATTTCTTCATTTTTTGATGGTAATCCATAGAATCATTTGTAGAAAACAAATAGTCCAATATTAATTACAAAAGCAGTGGCATGAATCTATTTTACACATACCAACAGCATTTGTAAACTTTCTTGGACGTATTTTGTATGAAACACAGAATTTTGCGATACTCTTGTAATATTTTTTGCTTAAATTTTTAAACTTAGACGGACTATACGTACATAAACGGCTATTTTTACAAACAAAATGTTCTCGTTCTCTGTGTATTCCAAAGATCAACAAAACTTTACTGTCTTTAATTAAAAAATCGTCTGCGAGTTTTCCCTATTGCACATGGCATATGCGCATGCAAAAATTATAAAGCAAAATATGCTTACATTACTAAACTTTCAAGTTTATCACCTGTTCGTTCAAAACAGCAGGCTTATTTTTTTTTTTCCATTTTGAAACCACAGAAGTATAAGTGTCGCAGAAGAGTGTGTTGTTAAGGACAGCTGATCGTTGACAAAAAATCACCGTAAAAGATAAACTGACATATATACCTGAACCTGAAACATTTTTACACTCTTCTATTTTTGCAAGAAAAAAATACTAGATTCGCGAAAATTTTCGAATTCTTGTTTTTAATGGATTTTACACATTTTATAAGGTTAAAAATGTTTTTATAAAATGTTTGTTTGTATGTCTGTGACTCTGTCTGACTCAATGTGATATAAATTTTGTTGGCACTCTATCTCAAGAACTAATACATGGAATACGTTTTCATTTTATTTGAACCTTATACATACACATGCATATATATATATATTTGTGTGTTAGAAATGTGATTCTATATGTCAACAATTAATTTATAACAAGCTGGAAATTGCATTTTAAACGTAGCAAATGAGATGCGTTCGTGCTATGACAAAGTTAAAAAAATATTCAGTTTTTGCTGTAATGGATACAGTATTTCGGATACAGTATAGTGGCCGAAATCTTCGGTGTGTCCCTGTAAATACTATCTGCTTTCTGTCAGCGGTGTAGTCGTAAAAAAAGCAAAGGGTATATGCATAAAACAGAGGGTATACCCTAGAGTGTATACACTGTAGCTCTTTTGAGAAACAGAGGGTATACCGAGTTCCTTAAAAAAATCCAAAGGGTATACGGCGTGTACCCGCGTATACCCTCCACTACATCCCTGCTTTGTATTATACAGGAAGTAACTTATAATAAACCTCAACAACGTACATAAAATGTGAAATAGTTTAATCGTATTATAACGCGCCCCGAACGGTATCTCCCCTATAATATTATGTAATGGAATACTTGTGTGTGGCCCTGGAAATTAATAATGAATATTCTTTGCACCACCGATTGTGCAGAACGTATATTTTATCATACACTTCTTAGATACATATAGATTGTATTATATTCGAAAGCGTGTAGCATCATTAACAAATTGGAAATTGCGCGTCAAACGTGGCAAATGAGCTGCGTTCGTACTACAATTAATTTTATAAATATTCTGAGCTTAATACATTAGCTGTTAAATTCTTATGCTAAAATGCATGAATATAAAATTTGATACGATTATATATCTCCAATTCAGTAACACGAAAATAATAGGACCTCTTCTTAAATAGGACGCAATCAAGATCGCAAACCTAGAATCATTACTTATCATGGTATACCGTGAAAATGCGTAACTGATTCGAAAACCACTGCTATTTTCATTTTTACTCTGTAACTCTTACAGATTCTTTTGTGTTACCCTGTATATGATTTACAGCATTTATATACACAAAGTAATATGCAAAAATATGGTTACACTTAAAAACTCATATCACAACTAAAAGTGCACTTCTAGCAAAAATCTGTAACGTAGAGTAGTAGTTCTGGTGCAGTATAGTATCCGAAATCTTTTGTGAGTGCTTGTAAATACTGTTAGCGCTTTCTATTATTAAAGAAGTAACTTGCAATAAAACTGAGCAACGTATATCAACTTAATTATATACGAACTAATTTAACATGATTGAAATACGCAGAAAACAATGTTTTCCCATATATCATTATGTGACAGAATTCTTTTGTGTAGCTCTGTAAATGAATAATAAACGTTTTTTCACCATATATTGCACCGAATGTATATTTTAATACGCTTCGGTAAATGTATATAATTTTTTTCCTGTTTGGAATGCTGTAACACCATTAAAATGAACTTGAAACATTTTTTTCTCATTGACGGTAATGTAACGTAATACTTTTGATTATCCCTGTAATCAAACTATACATCAGATTTTCATAAAATTTGAAAAACTCGACAAAATTATGGAACAATTTTATATTTTAAATTTCAAACGATTCGGTTGGATAGTTTTTGCTCTATTATATGCGGACAGACGGACAGACAGACGAATGAATGGACTGAACAACGACAATCGGTCATATATACATACATAATTACGAACGGACCTAATTTTGTATCATTTTGTATGTATTAATCACTTAAATTTTTTTTTATCGTTTTCGTTTTCGGCCGAAAATAGGATGAGTACCAAAATTCGGTTTCAGTTTCTGTTTTGATCTTAAAAATCGTTGATTCAGTTGATCCTTAATTATGATTAACACTTTCATTCGTGTAAATGCAAGTACTTTTCTACATTTACACATCTGTATGAGTTAATCAAGCGATAACAAATTGCACATTTGATTTCACATGCTAGGTACACATAAAAAAAGGTAATTTTTTGTTCAAAATGTGTAAATTTTATGACAAGTATGCATTTGTAAAAAATTACTCACTTATGTGTGTACTTATAATTAAGTTTAAATTAGACTAACACATAAATAAGTGTAAATCCAAGCATTTCTAGACATTTACACACTTGTTTGAGTTTTTCAACTGATAAAAAATTACACACTTACTTTCACATCCTAAATACACATATAAACAGGTAAATTTCAGAAAAAAAAATGTGTAAATTTTACGACAGGTGTGTAATTTTAGAAATTTACACATATATTCGGGTAAAATTAGCTAATTTACACATTTATTTTTTAGAGTGTGCAAATCGCTTCTTCGAAATAAATTCTGTTTTCTGATCATTAATTTAATTTCGTTGAAATAGTTGATATTTTTATGCATAACCTTTTTTATCTAATATAAGTCTTTTACAGTTTATTAACCTTCTTCCGTTTAGAAAATGTTAGTTTATGAGTCTATTAAATTTTATTAGTAATCCTAACTGATTTCATGAATATTTTTATTTCATAGGTATAGTGAAAATCGAAAAGTTTTTTCAGGTATTTAATGGTAAATATTATTTTTTAATCCATAGTAATGTTAAAATATTTGTTCTTTTTTAAAAGCTTGAATGTCTTAAATACGTAATGCCTAGTTTATCTGATATTTTTTTTGTTATTGATAATATTTAAAAATCACATTAAAAATTTACATAAACATATAATTCAGTTATGTATTGTGTTTTCCTTAAAGATTTTAAAATAATATTCAGCCATAAGATTTGTTTTTACTGAGTATAGTATTTTTGATGAAATTTTACATAAAGGTGGGAATGACAGATTTAGGATTAAGATCCAGCAAAATGATGTTTATATAAGAATCCAAAGACTTTTTTAAGGAAAAATATCCAGTCAATCAGGTAAAAAAAAGAATGTCGAGAAAAAATAGTTTGTATAACAGTAATAGATGGAGGACAACGGGAAAACTATGACATTTTTTTTTACTTGCGATAAAAAAAAAAAAAAAAAAAAAAAATTACCATTTTTTTATCCTCAAAGGTTGGTACATATACAATACACCCTATACAATACAAAAATACAATTTTATGTTTAAAAATACATTTTCTTAAAGAACAATATTTGAAAACATAAGCTTTGAATATTTACAAACAGAAAACACAAATTTTTCGGACACACATTTTGGTATATTTTTTAAATATTAAGAATAACCGTATAAACGGAAAATACATATAAATTAAAAAAGCAGTTAATTACTTATTTAAATTTAAGAAAAAAACCTCTCTAACAAACCTCTTTAAAAGTCTTTTTCAAATTTTCTATATTTAATAATACATAATTATTAGTGTAATTTATATAATTATTTGGTACTTCTAGGTTATCCCGTCGACCAATTTCGCCAAATTATTCAAATCGCCAAACTAATAGCCAAATTATACATGTTGACATAATTTTTTATCTTAAATAACGAAAAAACAAATTATTAGTAGAATATTAATAAATATATTAATAAAAAGTTGAAATAAAAATCACTTAATGAGGTTTTAAACACGTGAATCGCATTTAATGTCATTGAATGTGACATTCACGGTCATCCATTATTGGCATTTAATATTATAGTTTGGCGATAATTTTTTGGTCGACGGGATAACCTAGAAGTACCAATTATTTATATTATTATTAATATAATAACAGAAAGCTATAATTCATCGTATTTGTTTTTATTTAGTTGTTGTTATTGCCTCTTGATGCATCTTATAAAATATATTGCAAAATGTCAGAAAAATGATTCCTTATAAAGTAATTTATGAAGGAAGAGCTATAAAAACTCATATATATATTCTGACACATTTTATAGTTTATGTCTATCTAAATTTTGAGACTTCTAAATCGAACAGAATGTGTGTTTTTCATATCGTATAAGAAAGATCGTTCGGACAGAAGTAAATTTTTTTAAGCATTTTTTCGACTTTTATTTATATACACAGATAAAAGAAAATTAAATTAAGGGTTTTCCTTTTACTGGATGCATATTGTTTGTTTGTAGTTTAATTAATTAAAGAGAGTTGCCTAAAATAGAAATATCTTTTTCAATAAAATCTCATATCCTGATTGGAATTTTATAAATGACTTGCTGTGTACTGCCCGCTTTAGCATCAATACTGTCCTTTTTAATCCAATTTTTAAATTTTTTTTTCAGCATAGTATGTATGGATAATTATTGAGATTCCTCTTGGGGCAAATATAATGAAATGTAAAAGTGGCAACATTAAAAGTACCAATTGTATTAAATTAAAAGCAGGCCCGTTTCAATAGCATATAGCTTACCAGCTTCAGTGCAGGAGGTGGTAAGCTATAAGCATTGAGGACAGTAAGCTATATCCTACCAAAATATGTCTGCTTTTAATTTAATAAAATTGGTGCTTTTACTGTTATTAATTTTAAATTTCAGAATGTATATGGATTAACTGCTTCATGTTTATGTTTTCATTAAATTACAACCGTTTAAGGAAACTGTTAAAGATGTAGAGAGTTTCCATAAATTCTTAGAGATACATTTCACAACTCTATTTATCAATCTAATCATACAATTCGAATGAACTTAATGTGAAAATCATCTTATATCTAGTTCTATAAACAAATATTTTAGAATTAGTCGACAGATCAAAACTAGATATTTGATATATTCTTTATCACTGTTATTTAAATAACAGATCATAGATTGAAAATTATTTTAATTGTAAACATTTTTTTATTCATGCTCTAGAAAATATTATAATCAAATATATAAAATTTGAGAAAATAAATAAACAAATAATAACATTTTTGATACTTGAAAGAAGCGAGATTATTCAAAAAATGACTTTGAGGGAACTTTGACTTTTTTTAGGTGCGTTCGTAATTATATAATACGTAGCACCTATAGTGGTCGTTCAGTCCGTCCGTCTGTCCGTCCGCATATAACAACGCAAAAACTACCCAACCGAATCGTTTGAAATTTAAAATACATAATTATTACATAATTTTGTCGAGTCATTTCAAATTTTATGAAACTCGGATGCATAGATCATTTACAGGGGCAATCAAAAGTATTCCATTACATTACGGTCAATGGGGAAAAAAGTTTCAAATGCATTTTAATCGTTTGAAATTTAAAATACGCAATTATTACATAATTCTGTCGAGTTATTTCAAATATTTTGATAATCGTGTGTATAGATCAATTACAGGGGCAACCAAAATTATTCAATTACATTATGGTCAATTAGGAAAAAGTTTCAAATATATTCTATATGTTTGAAATTTAAAATACATAATTATTACATAATTTTGTCGAGTTATTTCAAATTTTATGAAACTCGGATGCATAGATCAATTACAGGGACAATCAAAAGTATTCCGTTACATTACGGTCAATGGGGAAAAAAGTTTCAAATGCATTTTAATCGTTTGAAATTTAAAATACGCAATTATTACATGATTCTGTCGAGTCATTTCAAATATTTTGATAATCGTGTGCATAGATCAATTGCAGGGGCAATCAAAAGTATTCAATTACATTATGGTCAATGGGGAAAAAGTTTCAAATAAATTCTATACGTTTGAAATTTAAAATACATAATTATTACATAATTTTGTCGAGTTATTTCAAATTTTATGAAAATCGGATGCATAGATCAATTACAGGGACAATCAAAAGTATTCGCATTTTAATCGTGTTACACTCATGCGGACTTAATAAAATTTATATGCAATTATAAAGTACATATTATAATATACATCATACATAATTTGTGGTGCAAAGAACATTTGTTATTGATTTACAAGGCCACACAAAAGTATTCCATTACATAATGGTATAGGGAGAACATTGTTTGATGAGCGTTTTAATTGTAATTCACTATTTACAATTTTATGAGATTGATATATGAAAGTAATATTTTTAAAACTTCGCTATCGTACGAACGCACCTAATTTGCTACGCTTCACGTGCAATTTCCAACTTGTTTTTTATTACTAACAGAATGAAACATATTTTACCTTATTTAAATTAGTTTATCGTAGCCAGATGCTCTCGCAAAATGTTAATTATTTTAAATATTGGGATAAAAGTCCTTAAAATTTCTATTTATATAAAAAAGAATGACATTTTAATGTCGTTTGTGAGCTTTTAGTTTTATGTACATCTATTTTAATTTGATCTTACGAATTTTGCACATTTATAAAGTCTTTAAGTTTGCATCTTTTAATTAATTTAAATATTTAAAAAAATGTTTTTGCGACGTACATGAATGCTGTATTTAATAAATTTAAACAATGAAAATTTTGTAATTTCCGAAAATTGAACGAACTGAATCACTCCTTCAGAAAATAGAATTGAATTACTCTTTTGGGTTCTTTAAAATATGTCTATAATTAAAAGAATTGTTAAATTTCCTAATTTAATTTTAAGTTGAAACCGCTTTTTTTTTTAAATTGCGTTTTAGAAACTGATAACCGTAATATTTAGAGAACTTTTTGACTACATTCTTTCCGATTAATCGCAAATGTAATACGAAACTCTTTGCAACACTTTGTTCTTTGTAAGATAATATCTGTTGTTATTAATTAACGTTTATAAGTTCGAAAAGCTTCTATATGGTTTCGGATGATGCTATTCGGGACCATATACAGGATAACACCATATATATGTTTAGAAAATATTAGAAATAAGTACGGTTCTTGTATTTAGAACAATAAAAAAATTAAATATTATTGTAGGTTTTTTTTCATTTTGTTAGTGACTGTGTCCACTAGTATGCATATTATCAGTATATAAAAATTCTAAGGATGTTTGCTTTTGGGGTTACATCAAGAACACAGTCTTTAACACACCATTTTTAGACGCCAGAGAAATGAAGACTAGGAATGTAAATCTGAAAATACATACATAATTGCTTAAAAGGCGTTGAAAAATATCTATTATTTATTTATTTATGATGTATCTTAGATCTTTCGGAGGCACTCGCATCCACTTTCAAAAGATGAAAAAAGATAATCTTTTATAATTTACATTAATATTATTTATATTATATTTATTTTATCATTTTCTTTTTTCGTCCTTTGAAGATGGATACAAGTGCATCCGAAAAGTATAAGGTATAACATAAATAAATAATAACGAACGCTTTTTATGAGTATATTTTAAGAATTACATTAATAATCAGGTGTAAATTCTACATCTGGTATTAATACAGTAATTTGACTCATTCAAGACTAGGATACAAGTTCATGTGTTTACTATAACAGGAGACATGTTAAATAACACTTGTTCGGAACTAGAATATGGGAAAGACATTCTATAAAATATCGAGTAGGCAAACGTTAAATTTACTGAACTATACGGTGTTATAAAAAATTATAACATTCATTACAATATATCAAATAAGAATAATTGTAATCGGGGAAAGATTTTTGGTTCACAGTGTAAATAGAAGTAAAACTAAAATAAACTTAGATTTTTTTTTCAGAAAAATAATTATGATATTATGTTACACTTATTGACACACTTTAAAACTATTGAAATACGTGTTCTTATAAAACTTATATTAGAACTTGTAATGTTTCCAAACAAACATACGTCTAATTATTACAGTTTGAGTTTTAAATTTTACTTTCAGATAATTGTTTTAGTTTTAGATATTTTTATCACCACATTTTACTAACATTTTATTTTTTTTTAGTTTAAAATTTAGAGCTAAAAATCAAGATATATCATAACACGCTTTCTTATTTTAGAGAATTCAAAAACATAAATGTGATTTATCTATCATATAAAAATAAAATAAAAAAATGATGCATCAAAATGTCCTCTCAAAGTTTTTGGAGTATGTGTCATTGATCTGAAAATCGTTTAAAGATCCGTGATAAACTTTCATAAAAAATCATAAAAGTTCTTCACGATTTAAAGTGCTTTTTGATGAAGAGATACATGAATCAATCCTTGCCTTTTGACATGCTTCATACGTCGAGTCAATAAATCACAGAATATGATGTGAAGCTTTCGATTGATTGCTTTGCTTTACTTTTTAGTCTTTAACAAGAGCTATTTTATACTTGTGGAAATAGCTTTTGAAAATGATATCTTTTTATATCGATAGTTTCTCATAAAACTTTGAATTATATTTTACCCAAAACAACATTTTTCACATATAAAGTATTTTACTTATTTTGAAACATTTTTACTAGCTGTGACAAAAATATGTGTATACATACACGGTGTCCAGCAAATAAGACCCTAATTCCAATATTAAATTTCCCAAAAACATCGATAGATAAACTAACCGGTAAACGGCTTGTTTATTAGGTAGGCTGAAAAAATACAAAAGTAGCTTCATAGCATTTTATTACATGATCCATGGAGGAAACCCAAACCATCCTACCATGTTTAGTTTATACATTTATGAACTAAATTTTATATGCACGAAAAAAGTTATAATTATGCACGGATCGTCTTCAAACTCGCGAAAGTTGTCACAGAAAATATCCCGGATGTGAATGTTTTGTTTATGGGGCGTTATTTTCAAAAATTTTGCTCAAACTTTCATATTTCTACTTTTGTTTTTGCATAATTTAGCTGAGGACGATCTACAACCGGGCTAGTTATTACTTTTTCAATTTTGGTTTCAGAGCTAAAACAAATTACTTAAATTTTTCTTTCGAAACCGGTTAGAATCGATTCTTTGAAACTATCATAATATAAAATATATATTGAGGTGGATCGATTGTTTATGGCGAAAAAAAAAATTATCATTCATCAAACCTACCTATGCGAAAGAGATGTTCTATTGTATGGAGATTAAGGGAAAAATAATAAAAAATATTAAAATATAATGCAGCTTCAAAAAGCTTGAATTTTCGGAAAAATTTGAAAAAAGACCGAAGTTTGGTTAGAGGATATTTTGTCAAAGAGTAATTATTTTAATAATATTTTAATCCAGCAATGCGGAAAATATGCTATATTGTATGGAAGTTAAGTAAAAAAATAATTAATAATAAATTCGAAATTTAATACTGCCACAAAAAGTTGAAAATTCGATAAAATGTGGGAAAAAAAGGGAAAAGATCTAATTTTAGTTAATTTTAGATTTTTTTTACGCAAAATAATTTTTATAATATCAATCAAAACTTACCTTTGCGTAAGAGATATTACATTGCATGGAGATTAAGGGGAAAAAATAAACTAATTTCGAAATTTAATACTGCTGCAAGTGGTTTACAGTTTCGAAAAACTGGCAGTACCAGTTATTTCAGTGTAGAATTTCTCTGCTTGTGTATTGCGTAGCTTAGTGTACCTTGAATATTACTGTATCATAGCGTTGTACTGTATCATAGCATATATATATATATATATATATATATATATATATATATATATATATATATATATATATATATATATATATATATATATATATATATATATATATATATATATATATATATATATACATATATATATATATATATTACCCCCTATTTGGGTCTGGATTTGATATGCCAGTAAATATGCTCCTTATAACAAAAACGTTATAAAATTTATATATTGGTATTTAAAAAATAACCGAAGCGAAGAATCGCTCTACATCTATTTATTTCCTGCCTGTGAGACGGAGTTGATAATTAGTTAGAAGTGACCTGCAAATGAGATTCATTCTGAATATTTTACCACTGCAGCATTAAAAAAAAAAGGTATCACTACCAATATTGCGCTCTTCTTATTTCTTATAAAACAAAAAAAAATATTCAAAGCTATTACAGTCTTGTGGACCATTTTCGAAAACACTGCCTATTTTTTTCAGTTCAACATGTATATGAATATGAATATGGATATGAATATTGGGTGTAAACTAAACCGACGAAGTGCGAGAAAACTCACTTTTCTGGGTTATAAGCTATCATTAAAAAGCCAAAATACTGACGAGCTAGGTGTCACACCACCTGTAGTGACGAAAATTGGCATCAGCCAGAATATTGGACAGTTCTGACATTTCCGGAAGAAGTTTGTGCAGGAAGAACAGAAGGTGCACTTCAAGATGTGGGTATTATCTCACAAAACTGTCAATCGAATGCTATTTACAAAAAAAAATTCGGTATGACAAAACAAACTAAAGACCACTCTATCGTTTTAGTCATTTGCTTTAGTCATTTCTAAAAGATTATGATCATGGCCATTTTCTTTAAACTTTGACGGGTGTAAAAACAAGACTACATCACTAGAAGACAACAGAAGAAAAATCATAGTAAAAGCAGACATGAGCTTGAAAAAAGAACTTGGTTCCGAATATATCGGCCACATGTATGTAAATTCCGTGTGAGTGCCAAACTATTTGAAAACACGATGTACAATTTTTTTGTCATGTAATAACAATAATATACATGTATCATCTTAATATATAGAAGGGTATTGAAAATGGTCTAAATCGGTCCAATGGAATAGGAATGGGGGGTATTCAAAATTCAGTGATAAAAAATATATGTGTAATTTATCTATCATATTAAAACAAATCACTCATTAAAAATATACTTTAAAATGTTCTCGTAATGTTTTTGGAGTATGTGTCATTGAGTTGAAAAATCACCTAAAGATTCGTGATAAAATTTCATAAAAATTCATGAAACTTCTTCACGATTTTAAGTGTTTCAGATGAAGAAATATATGGATCAATCCTTGCCTTTTGACATGCTTCATACGTCAAGTCAATAAATCACAGAATATGATGTGATGCTTTTGATTGATCGCAATGCTTTACTTTTCAGTGTATAAAAAGAGATATTTTATACAAGTAGAAAAAGCTTTTAAACAATATATCCTTTTATATCGATAGTTGCTCGTAAAACTTTGAATTGTGTTCTCTTTAAAACGGCAATATATTTAAAATATAAAATATTATACATGAATTTTGCAGCAGTTTTACAAGTAGTGACGAAACTATCTACCTAATGTAATCTTAGTATTTCGTGGATTTTTCTTTGTGTTGTATATTCTAAGTGGTCAATGGGGGATAGAATTTTCTCTGATAAATGAATTTTTATGCTCTACATACTGTGGATATAAATAGTTTTATAAGGCTAAAATATTAATTAAAAATAATAATAATAAAACAACACACAGTTTTGAAAATAAGTAGACTCATTTTAAAGACTCTTTTTCTCTTTTTTATATATTTTATAAAATATGTACAATTTTGCATAGGACAAAACAAATGCCATATTTTTTTTTTTAATAAGAACCAAATAAATTTTAAATTGTAATATTTAAACAATGTCCAACTTATTTTTAAGCTATAATAAGATTTTTCCTAAAGGATTTTTGTTAATTTTGTACAGTGTAAAGAAATAAACAATCGTTTGCAGAGCTTTGAATTAAATGATTAAATTTACAAATTGCATATTCTCTTTGGTAAAACATGAATTTTTTATTTATTTTATTTAAAACATTTTTCCTCACGTGATAGGACATCAAAAAACACATTTCGTAAAAAAATGATATATTTCTAGATCAGACAAAAAAAAAAAAAAAAAAAAAACTTTATACAAATGAAAAAAAAACTAGCATGTGCTTAATGTGATTTTTTTTTTTTTTTTTTTTTTTTTTTTTTTTTTTTTTTTTTTGTAAAATACTACGAATTAGTATAATTTCATAAGTGGTAAATATTCATAAATGATGTTTAAAATATGTGTCTTTAAAAATATTATACACAATTTATTTTCTTAAACAATATAAAATACAAAAATTTTAAAATATATACATATTTTTTGTATTTAGGCTATTGGACCAAAGGAAATGCCTAAAAAGACAATTCGATTGATTTTATAATAAATCTCTCTTATTACGATAAAAAAAAAAACTTTGTTTGGATAGTCATACACTTAAAAGAAATATTAATTTGAAATAAATTTATCAAAATACAATTTCTATCCATTTTATTTTTCAAGTTATTGCCAATTTTGATTTATTTATTAAGTAAGCAGTAATATACAATCTGGATAAATATTTATGAAGAAGTTAGCAGAAGATATCGGTTATTTTCATCAGACATATTTTCTTCACTTTTATATCTTATTTTTTTCCCAATGTGTAACATGACGTCACTTTCATGATTGGGAAATTTGTGTGCGTACTTTTCATATTCATATACTGTAAAATAAATAAATAAATCCGTTAAATTTATGGCAAAAACTGCTGGCAGCAATGTTGCCAGCAGTGTTCGCCTTAAAAATTGCAGTAAAATTAGATGAAATTAAAAAACTTACGTATAATTATACTGAAATTTTTACTGCAAAAATTGCTGATAATATTGTTGCCAGTCATTTTTTCCGTAAATTTAACGGACTTTTTACAGTATGCTCACGATATAGGTAATATTTTATTTCTCGGTTGATTATTAATAAATGCACTGTAAAAAAAAAAACCATTAAAATTACGGCAAAACTTCTATCGGCAATATTGCCAGCAGTTTTTGACGTAAAAATTGAGGTAACTTTAGATAATAGTAAAATTAGTTGTAACTTTTTTATTACATCTAATTTGTCTTAATTTTTACGGCAAATGCCGTACTGTCAACATTGCTGTTAGCAATTTTTCCGTAAATTTTACGATTTTCTTTTCACACCGTACGCTTGCATCTGCACTTTCGCATGCAATATTTTCTCATTTTAACTAGAGATTCTAATCTGAGAGTCAGAAAGGTAACAGGATAGAAATTTTTAGTTTTAGCTTTCCCGCATATTCTTTTAGACGCATTTGTTGAAAATATTTAGTTTTCTGAAACAAACTGTTTGTTTCTCTTTAAATGAGTCTACATTTTCACATCCATGAACACTTTTACTCGCTCTGAATATAGAATTAAAAAAATAATAACAAAAAAAAAATATTGCAATTGTATAGTTTTTTATTCTTATATTTGTCTCGAGACTAACGAAAAATATAGGCTACGGTGCTGCATCCTACTTATATTTTTTACACACAGATATAATGACGTGATGCTCTTATCGTACACCTACATTGGTGCCTTCGAGAATCACGTGACTCCAGCAGTCTATAAAAATCATAAGTGGAATTCACCGCGGTAGTCTGTCTTTTTCGTTAGCTTCGTTTTTTCTAACGTGACGCTAGTCCTTTCTTAAATATTTTTAAGCTATTTATGATAATGATATCTGTAAAAATGTATTACAATTCCCACTTTTTCACTTTTATCTCTAAGAACCATAATGAACCAATTTTCATCGCTTAATGAAATTTCCTTAAAAGAAAACTTTAATTAAAAAAGAGTAAAAATGAAAATATTTTTTCTAAATATAGAATCCTATCTCATCTACTTGTGAAATGTTTTTACTGAAAAATAGGGGAAAGCCCCAGATTAGATAAGGGAATAATCTTGTATTTTAAATTGTAGGACATGTGGAGATGCATGTAGATAACAAACAAAGAGTATGTTTGAATAGCAATCGAAAATTCGTATGAAGGAAGTACACATATATTTACAGATAAATGCATTACAGTTATATACAGGGTGGTCATAAAAAAACTTTGCCGATATACGGAGGTCTAGCGGCCAGTCCGCTCAACCGATCGAAATGAAATTTCAGATATAGTTATTCAGAGGTATGAGCTCGAGATTCTGTGAACGACAACAAAATGGCGCTCACGGTTACGGTTATAGTTGCAGAAACTCGAAAATTTCCAATGGCAACACCCATTTTTTTTTCATCGCAAAATGTTCAGCGCATGCGAAAACCCTAAGGAGCGTTGGAACCGTACGTGTATCGCAAGAAACGGACATGTTATGCACGCACAAAAAACCGTTCTGCGAATCCTCCCCCCCCCCCCCATAAAAAACTCGATTGGGGTGCAAGGAGGAAATTTGCATATGACACAGAGTCAGTACACTAATATCTGATACAGATCGGAGAAACTAAAACTTTTACACGGTCATTCATAATTCCCTCCGGGGTTTCGAAACGTTATAGTAAAAAAACGAAGACTAATATGAAAAAGATAAACATATGAAATTATTCCGAAACTATTCAAGTTTTTATTTAATTAGTTGTGTGTGGCATTGTCAACCGCCCAGACGTACGCATTTAGGCAACACCGACGCTATTACAAAGCCCGGGCGCACCGAGAGTGACGTCACTGACCTCGGTCAAGGGATGACGATCTACGGACTTGTTGCGTTCGTCATTTTGCATCGAGTTCTTTTTAATACCTAATTAATTCAGCCGTGTGTTGAATGTACAACGTAAATATGATATATATGCATTCTAAAAATTTCTCTACCAGTCTTTACATGTATTTTTACAATAGAAAAATATATAATTCTTAAATATCTTTATTTATAATGGTTCAATAACTATAAAAACGAGCATCTAATTCATCACTTTCTTTTTTATTAAGTAATATTTTATTTGCTTTCATGTTAAAAAATATATATATTTATTTCAGGAGGAAGACACTTTCTTGAAATTGTGTTTAAATGTTTCATTGACATGCTTTTTTTAATTTTGTTAATGTGCAATTTAATTTTTTTTTTTTTTTTTTTTTTTTTTTTTTTTTTTTTTTTAATTGTAAGACATTTTCAAAATAAAATTATGTTTATGCAACTTTTATGGTTGCTTCTGAATCAGAACAGTTGTTGTTTCAATAAAATAATTTGCAATAGGAAATTTAAATGTATCCAATGCATTTATCAAAATATCTATATCTTAAAAATGATATATTTTTTCCAATCTATCTCCTTTTCATGTTTTTTTAATAAAAGTAAAATACATGACTAAATATTTAATTCTTATTATTTTAACAATAAATAAAAAATGCATTTATTTTTCCTATTAAATATTTTATTTGTTTTATGACATCCTATCATGTTTTATATATAAGCATTCATTTCAGGAAAAAGACAATTCTTGCATTTTAAACTTTATTTATTTATTTATTTTTTTTACTAACCCCCCCCCCCTTTTTTTTTTGTTAATGTGCAATTTAAAGATCTATTTTGAGTTCTAACAAATTTTCAAAATAAAATGAAGTATATGCATCTGATTATGATACTCTCTAAATCAGAATACTTACTGTCAATAAAATAAATTAGATTGGGAGTTTTACTTCAATTGTAATTGCCTCCAATGCATTTATCAAGATATCTGTATTTTATAAAACATTTTTTTTCAAACTATCTTTTTTCATATTTTTAGTGAAAGTAAAAATAATTCTCAAATATAAATATCAAAATTAAATTATTTTTTATAGAGTAAACAATTAAAAAACAATAAAAATATGCATTTAATTCATTATTTTTACTTTTTATTAAGTAGCATTATGTCACCCTTTAATGTGTTACATATATAAGCATTCATTTCAGGAAGACCCTTTTTTGCATTTTATTCTTTTAAAATTTTTACCCCCCCCCCATATTTTAAAAATGTGCGATTTAAAGTTCTTTTTTGAATATTAAGAAATTTTCAATATAAAATGAATTTTATGCAGCTTATTATCGTTACTTCTGAATGAGAATAGTTGCTTTGTCAGTAAAGTAATATACACTGGAAACTTTACTTACCTTTATATGTATAAAATGCATTTAGGAAATAAGATATTCTTTTTCCAATAAAACTAAAATTTTTAATTCTTAAACATCTTATCTTTATTATACATATTTTTTAATTTAATTAACAACTGAATAATAAAAATATTATTTTAAATCACTATTATCATTTTTATCAAGTAATTTTTTTTTTTTAATGTCACCGTTTTATGCTTTCATAAACATTCATTTCAGAAAAAAGGCACTTAAGAAAATTTTAAGACACATAAAAAAATAAATTTATATGAAACAAAAATGTTTCATACTAAGAATAATACTTTTTATCATATCGTTTTAAATCAATTTAAAATTATTTTGCTCATGAAATTCACATACATTTTTCTAAAATTCCAGTGAATATGAAATATGTTATATTAAAAATTCATTAATCTCGCGATACAATTCTTTATGAATTAGGTAAAAATTCACAGTACTTGATGACATTATAATGCATGTTTCAAGTAGCACAAAGTTAATATACAAAAGAATTATTTATACAGTAATCCTTCAGCTAAAATGTAAAGTTTTTATGTGTTAAAAAATGACAAAAGACAAGTTATTGATTTTATATTCTTTATTTTACTTATAAATACACATGATAAAGGCAAACAACTCAATCTTTCAGAGTTTGCAATTTACGTTTACAATTTTTTTTATCATTTTTCATTTTTATAAGATTGTCATTTTGTTTGTTACAAAAATTTTTTAACATAATATTGGTAGATGCATATAATATTAATTTACAAATATAGTCATAGCTATGACCATTAGGGCATTCACAATCTAAAACTATTTCTCTATCCTTTAATTCATCATATGTTATTTTTACTACTACTTCCCTTTGATTATTTATTTTCAAAAAATGTGTAGAATCTGAATATAAAGAATTTACTATAATATAGTTAAACATTACGTATGTCAAAACAGTTTGTGTGGGGCATTTTAGACCACCGTGATCGAGATTTTTTATGAGATTATAATTTTCATCTAAATTTATGTCTGAATCTATAACCAGTATGTCTCTGCATTGATCGCATTTTAATTTTTTCATTAAGGTGTGGCTGCAATAACCTGCTAAGTATGTTAAAACTGGTAATAAGGGTTTAATTTTCTCAATTTTCCTATCATCAATATCGATTTTTTGATTTTTAAAATCATTAATTTCTTTTATTGACGAAAAATTTTCAAAATTTTCCTCATCAAAATGTTTAAGTGGAATTACATTTGAATTTAAAAGTAATTCCAACTTAACACATGACTGTAATCTTAGTTTTTTTTTCACATTCCAAAAGTTGCCTTATGGAAATATGATATTGCGAGCCAGCCATTTGTCTATATTTACCAAATCTGGCTTCTAAGGAATCTGTGTAACTTACCAGTCAAAACATATTTCATTTGGCACTCATCAATACAATAACGAGTAAATTCTAACATCCCATGCGTTGTTTGTACAAGTGCTTTGTGGGTTTCATTTGATAAAGCACCAGTGTCGCAATTCATTGCTTTCCAAGCATCAAGCCATATCAGAAATTTACTCAGAAATATGTATTTTTCATCACAATCATTACCATTAAGTGGTTCCATGTATACATTTTTCTGCTGAATTCCCTTATTGACTGTCTTGACATTGAAAATATCCCACCATTTACAAATTATATCTATAAATATTGCTGTATCTTGAAAATGCTGAATGTTATGTTTAGGACCAAGTTCTAATAATGCTTGCACAACAAATTTGTTAAAAATTTTCATAACTAAATCAACATTTTGCCTTTCCAAATTAGAAGGCGCAACACTTTTAAAAGTTAGACCTCTTGAATAACTGACAAGTTCATTACTTGCATTTTCAATTTCATAAATTTTTCGAAGGGCCATAAAAGAAGCTGTTTTAAACGGAGAACTTAGAGGGTCATCAAAATCTGGGTAGAAAAAACATTTTCCAGGATTTGTTTGGTTTAACCAGTTATTTCTGATGTTTTTGAAAATATGGACAGAATCTATAAAGAAAAACAATGGCCTATTTTTGTCTACTGGATGTTGATAAACAAATGATCTTTGGGGAGGAGTCATAAATAAGCTCATCGATTTTGGATTAATTGAGTTGTTATCCGTTACAGCAGAAGTAACTTTAAAACTAATGTTTTCTAATCCAATTATAACCTTTTTAATTATATCATGCAAAATTTGGAAGTTTATGCATTTAACAGGCAAAATATGAACTACCTCTTTAAATGGGGATAGAAGACTTCCAATCATAAATGCAAAAGCACTTGTAGCTGCTTCATTGGTATTAAAAGCAGCACCAATTACAGACCCACCTTTAAAATCAAAATAAGCCTTGAGATGTATTTCATCTATCATTAAAGTTACAATTTTTTCAAAATCAGCCAGAAAATTAACCCTTTTAGAAATATACAATAAGAAATTTTCATCTTGTAATTCTAGTTGTGGAGATACATGTAAATTATTGCATATTTTTCTTAAAGTATCTGGATGTGGAAGAATTATGTTGCCACTTTGGCGAATGAAATTATATGCATGTGAAGATATAGTCTTTAAAATGGATGCAAAAATTAACAATTCCATAGTATAACGAAAATGGTTTGGAGATAGCAATAAAAGACTTAACTGATGTTGGATAAAATTTAAATTATTTTCATTTGATTCGGTTTTAATGCTTTCAATAAGATTGCATATTAAATCAATTACAGACTTTTGTTGATCATGAGAGTCGCTATGCTCAAATTTTCTTTCAAGTACATCTAAAATATTTGTTAAATCATTGAAGTGTTGTATCTTAATTGGGAAGGAATATTTGTCAAATTTACTGATAGGGTTTCTTTCTATTGAAAACATTAAATTTAAGTTATTATCAATTCGTATGGTATATTTAATAAAAGGTTCTGGATCAAATATAATGTGAAAAAAGAATAGAGAAGTAGAATTATTATGAAAATCCCAAAATTCTGAAATACCAAACCGATTAATACAATTTTCGATATCAGCTAAAGAATTTACCTTCCTGATTTCGTGGTACTCTTTATAAGTCTGTTGGCTGGCTTGTATGCTTCTTTCTAGTTCCTTCATTTCTCTTTCTATTTTCTTGCCTTCAGGACATTTCCTTGCAACAGATTCTTTTGATGTATTTCCAGCTGGGAAATCAAAAACTGATGGTACTGAATGAGATTTTAAACGTTTTATCTTAAGTGGCGCTGTTATGAGCTTTCCGCTCTTTTCATCATATGCTGCAGCCTCCTTCTCAAAATCACTCTCAATAAAATGCAACTCACAAACCTGCGAAATAAAACATACACTAAGTACAAATGAATTTTCAATTTTATAGTTTGTAACAAAATAACATATGTTTGACAAAAAAAAAAAAAAAAAAAAAAAAAAAAAAAAAAAGTACTAAAATACTTACTCGGGAATTTGCATTGGGACAAAAATCTTTTCTTTGAATTACAGCAATCCATCTATTCTTCAAGTCTTTGTCTTTAGGAAAGCTATAAACAGAAACCTTTGGCTCAGTTGGGTAATTTCCTCGACAAAATGGGACACAACAATGACCAGGCATGTTCTGAAATGATAAAAACTCATTTAATTTCTGTTGAAAAATAATTTTATATTTGAATTAATCTTGATAAAATTGCTATCAATCACATGTCTATTAATCTATATTCCTAGATAAGTGTAGTTTATTTAAACAAAGACTGATTTGAATGTTAGTGACTAAAATTTCAAAACTTATTTTCTTGAAAAAGATATAAATTTGTTTTTTTATTTTTGTGTGTGCGTGAATGTTTAAATTGTTTGTTTCAGATAATAGCAATGCTTGAAAAGATAAAAACTAACTTTCAGTTAGTTTTTTGATTATTTTTAACATGAAAATAATTAAAATTTTTAAATGAGAGCTCTATAAAATTTGTTACATTTCTATGCAACTTACACATACATACATAGTTTTTAAATAAACACATTAATTGCATGCACGTAAAATAAATAAAAAATATAATCTTTTAGAGAAGTGTTTTATATTTAAAACAGAGAAATTTGAATTTCAGCTTTGTAATTATTTTTATTGCAAATTAATAAAGAATATATTCAATATTTTCTAATACAGGCATGAAAGTGAGAAATAGGGAAAAAAAGAAGGGGGAAAATGCCCATTTATACAATATGGTCAAACTCTTACACTTTTGCATATATATATATACATATATATATTCATAAATCTAGAGAATGTCTAAAATTGCTTTAAAGAAGGTGAAATTCCTCTTTTAGAAAGAATTCTTTCATGCCTGTCAATAATATTAATTCTGGTGTTTTTCACTGATGATCATAAAAAGAAACTGCATACCTGAGAAAACATCCCCCCCCCCCAATTACAATCAAATTTTTATTTCCAGTAGAAATATATATAATTTTGTGTTTTGTATATTTAAATATTTTGCTTTGGATATTCAAAACTCAAGAAGATAAAAATTAATATTCAATTATTTATTTATTTATTGTTTTATTCAGTGCTTTTTCATACATAATGTGTCCCACATTTTTTCCTTTTAAAAAAGATTTTATTTTGTATCCAATACCAGTTCATATATAACATGTCTCACAAGTTGGTAATAAAATAAGCTTCTTAATTATTTAAAACATAAAATAAACTAAAAATTCTACACATTAATAAAAGTATAAAATTATTTAAAATTTTCTAATAATTGTAAATGCTTCTGATTAATTAAAGAGGAAAAAACTACAATAAAAGTTTGATTTCCTGTAAAAAAAAATATAAATTTGTTTTGGCTTACATTTAGCTATTTCATTTCAGTTATGCATATGTATATATAAGTATATGTATAATTATTTTTAAATATTTTTTTTTCATATATTATGATGTCTAACAAATTTGTAATCATGAAATAAGCTTTTTGATATTTTTTTTAACATAAACGTAATTAAAATTTTTAAATAACATTATAATTAGAGAGATTTGACAGAGATATGCAAAACTCAAAAAGATAAAAACTAATTGCCAATTAGTTTTTGATTATTTTACTATAAATAACTAAACTTTTTAAATAATGGCAATATAAAATTTGTTAAGCTTTCCGAATTTTACACACACCTTCATACCTACATGTGTAGTTTTTAAATATATCAATTTTCTTGCTAAGTTCAGTTCCCTGCATAAAACCATTAATTTGTTAGATAAGTGATTAAGATAATCTATAGATAAGATCTTAAGATAAACTATTTAAAGAAAAGCATATTTTAATATTAGCTGTAATAATTTTTATTGCCTATTGATAAAAAGAATATATTTAATATTTTCTATTTATATTAAAATACCTCTGGTAATTTTTTTATTGGCGATTATACGAAAAATTTGCATAGCTCAGAATGCATTTTTTTCAGTTACAATAGAATTTTTATTTCATGTAAAAAACATGTTATTTTGTCATTTTTTATGTTTATTTTTTTATGGAAAATTAGAAAAAAAAACTTTCAAATTAAAATTTTTTTTTGCTTAAGATCAGCAACTGACACACACATACTTATAATATTTAAATATGTGCATAAACAAAACTTAATAGTAGCATTCTGATAATAAATATATTATTTTATATAAGTGTAGCATACTGAAAGAAAAAAAGGTTTCCCTATTAGCCATAATAATTTCAATTGCATATTACTAAAAATCAAATGTAAGAATAAAATTTTCTAATAATACTGAAAAATCTGTGATGATTTATAGTGATAATTATTAGTAAAAACTACATGTAAGACAAAATAAATCAAATATACAATTGTCAAATAACATACAGCCTATTACTATTAAATGTTAATTTGAAGCTTTTCATCTTTCGTAACTGATATATCTTTGCATATTAAAATGTAACAGATATGTTGTAATTAATTATTTTAATAAGTACATGATAGAAAATTCACAATTCAATGTATTTTTTTTTTTAATGAAAGATACTATAAATAAAATAGAGAAAAGTTAAAAAAATGTAAATAAGAAGACTCAAAATGATACAGTTATGAATTTCTCATTAGGTATTTTTATAAATTAATTTATTTTTTTCTCCTTTGAATAATTAATTCAAAAATGTACATTACCAAAATTTAATAGTAGCATTCTTATAACAAATATATTATTTTAGTTAAGTGTAGCATATTTAAAGAAAGAAAGATTTCGCCATTAGCCATAATAATTTCATATGATGCATATTACTAAAAAACAAATGTAAGAATAATATTTTCTAATAATGCTGAAATTCATGTGATGATTTGTAATAATAATTACAGGTAAAAACTATATATAAGACAAAATAAATCAAATACACAATTATCGAATAATATACAATGTATTACACTAAAAATTAACTATATACTTTTTTTTCCCTTTTGGTGAGTGATATATCTTTGCATATTAAAATGTTATAGATTTATCATTAATTATTTAATAAGTTCATGATAAAAAATTCACAATTCATTCTTAAAATAAAAAGATTTTTTTAACGAAAGATACAACAAATAAAATAGAGAAAAGGTAAATAATAAATGTAAATAAAAAGAATCGAATAATAAAATTATGAATTTCGCATTAGGTATTTTTATAAATATTTTTTTCTCTTTTGAATAATTAATTCAAAAATTACTTAACTAGATAACATTATTTTTTATTTTTAATAGCGTAAGCAAAATATTATATGAATCAAACCAATCATATCCTTCAATCCAGATTATAGACTTTATAAATAAATAAATGATAAATAAAATGTTAATTAATAATAATAAATGTATAAATATTTAACTGTAATGATTAATAATTTAGAAATTTACTTTCTTTCATCGTTAAATTCTAGTGTATACTACTCAAATTCATATTAAAATTCTTTCAACTAAAATAGTGTACTACAACACATTATTCATGGTTTGACTGTTTATATTAGAGAACATTAAAACTGCTTATGTGTATCAACTAATTTTCTTGCTATCATAAATGCGATAACCGTGCAAAAATAATACTCATATATATACTTTTTTTACAAGCTTACAGCAGTGGGATTAAGCCTACACGTGCACAAACACGCGATATAAGATAATATTTTAAAAAATAATATCACATCATTATTTTTTTAAAAGAGCAAATATATATTGTAAATAAGTACTTACCTTAATTGAAAGTAATCCAATCTTCACTTGAATTAGACTTAATCATTATATAATAAGCTCCAAAAGCTGGACATTCCTTATTAAACGCATGCACACGGCGTAATTTTTCGACGGTAGTACGGAGGAGAGAGGAAAAATGCTGTGGGGTTCTCCGTTCCCTCTTGACCGAGGATGATGACGTCAGTCAACCAGTATTTCCACTGCCCCGTGGCCTTGTCATAGCGTCGGTGTTGATTTAGGGCACTGAAAATCCCCATTCTGTAGTGGAACACTATCGGGATTCCACAAAAGTTAACGTGTTTTGTGCTATGTCCTCCTCACGTGTTTATGGGCCTTTCTTTTTTACAGAGAAGACCATTACTGGTGTAGTGTACATGGATATGTTGCAGCTGTGGCTAATGCCGCAGTTAGAGGAACATGAGGATGATTTCGTATTTCAACAAGACGGTGCTCCTCCCCATTTTTTGTGTGATGTGCGTGAATACCTGAACACACACTTACCTCATCGATGGATTGGACGAGCTTCTGAAGATGACGTACCTCTTCTAAAGTGGCTTCCACGGTCACCAGATTTAACATCGTGGGACTTTTTCTTGTGGGGGTATGTGAAAGACCAGGTTTTTTTACAACCTATGCCACGTAATTTAGCTGACCTGCGTGAAAGGATAACACGTGCTATCAATAACATAGACAGTACTATGTTGAGTAGAGTATGGCAGGAACTGGACTATCACATTGATGTATGCCGTGTGACCAAGGGTTCACACATAGAACACCTGTAATGTATGTAAGTAAAACTTGAATAGTTTTGGACTAATTTTATATGTTTCTTTTTTTCATATTCGTCTTCGTTTTTTTACTATAACGTTTCGAAACCCCGGAGGGAATTATGAATGACCCTGTATTTTAATTACACATTTTCCACATGGGTGTCATTACAGGCAATTAATGGTGATGGCGAGTGGTCAAGCACAAACAATAAATAACAGATAACAGATAATAACAGAAAAATAGAAACTATTATTTTTTAAGAAAAATTGCAAATGTCTCGATTGTTATGATTTTTTCTGTAAATAGTTGTATATATATAACTATTTACAGAATATAATAATAAGAATTCAATACATACACATATAATATATTAAGCACAAATATATTTTTTATACACAGGGTAATTCATAAACATCAAAACAATAAGCCATTTTTGTAAATAATAAGTGCAAAAGGTGTTATATATGTATATGTGTGTGTGTGTGTTATATATGTATAAGGTTATGTGTGTGTGTGTGTAATAAATTGTCATTACATTATAATTTAATATCTTGGAGCAAAAGCTATACCTGAATAAAAATTATGACAGCAGATAATTAGTTTTAGGTTAATGTTTCGTTTCTAAAAACAATATAATTATTTTTATTCCTTTACTGCACAATGTGCTATAATAAGTTGTGTAAAAAAAGTAACCCCCCCTTTACTAATTTCTCAACGATTTGTCGTAGAAAAAAAACTAATGGGTCTAAACGGTTGGAAATAAAATCTACTTTTAAATGATGCATTTAAAATTTGCTTAGGGTGACATTTACATAGTAACACGAGCCAATCATCATAATTTTAAATTAGTTTTCATTTAATTGATAAAATCTGGTTTTTAATTATATATTCTCTATCTCACCTCAAAATGAGATTTTAACGTTTTGTTTTATCGCGTAAAAACTTGTAACATTAAAAATATATAATTGTAACGTTGTGTAAAATTTCAAAAACACTCTGAATGACTTTACTTTTTTAATGTGCCTCTGCTATGATGACAGTTTGTTATTTTGGTATTAATATTTTAATTGATAGAATTTATGAATTGTTGTACATTTTCTTGATTTCTCCGTGTGTAAAAACGATATCTTTTATATTTTTGTTAAAAAGATTATTATAGCATTTTTGTGTTATCATTTATGTTCATGAGAGAACATTTTTCCTCAGAAAGATTCGATCCCGTCGGTTGCTCTCTCAGTGTGAGAGAGTACCTCGGATAAAAATATTTAGACGAGAACTAGAACAGTTTATTTCAAAATAAAACTTCAACAGGTCCAATTTATATAAAAGGGTACGCAAAGAGGGTTTAGCAAGTAATATAAATTTGAAGTAATACTTGAAATATTTCTTGCATTAAATTTCAAAAGGTTATAGTTTTAATCGTTCGAATGACTGCAGTAAACACAATTGAAAAACTGCGCTACATTTCTTTTAAATGCAACAATATCTGCACAAAAACATGACATACCTGTATATTTATATAACTGAAAATTTAATGAGTTATTTTAGTTAAAAATGTACTACTGTGAATCGGAAAAATGTGTCACAATAAAAATCTCACACTATGAGATATTGTAGGAAAAAGGTAATTGTCTACTTTTAGCGCAAATTTGCGTTTACAGAAATATAATAAGTGTTGTCAATTGTTTAGTGAAAATTATTTATAGGCTAAAAAAGAACTTAGTTATGTTCTCGTGTAGACATAAAATTCTATTGAGATTAAAATTGACCTATGTTTTAAAGATTTTGATTCTAGGATTTCAAAAATTACATTTCGTTATCGAATAATAATTGACATTTTTAATGCTTTACTCAGATTTGTTTCTGGTATTATCTTTTGTAACTTACTTTTCATATAAAAATCATTGTTGTGAGTTTGTTTCCTATTTAAAATTTAAAAAAAAATAATTTACAAATTACCCAAAATTGAAGTTAATTCAGATTTTTTCATCAAATATAAATCCTTTAAGGTTAAAGATTAGAATACACATTTCTTGTAGTAATATTGTTGTAGCAGCACAAAACATTTTTTCTAATGATCCCTTTTTATCAAGAGTGTTGTGTAAAAACATAAGAAGAGTTGCAAGTTTAAAATTGTTGGAGGACTATTTCCTTAAAATAATAATTCCAGTTCAGTTTCCTACTAATTTATTATAGGCGGGGGATCTAGATTACGCATTAATCTTTATTCCGCATTTTATGACTTACTATCCCTAGTGAATTCCTTTTAGAGGAATTAAAAAAGATCCCTATGAATTCATTATTCTTTTAAGAATATCAGTATGAACTCAATTTCTTTCAAAAAAAAATGAGGTATTTGGAATACACAACTTATTTTATTTTGTTAATTACGGTTTGTACTAGAAAATATTTCTAATTGCTTATGCATTTCAGGTTTTGAAACAAAAACTATTGAGCCTTGTTTAATTGGTTCATTAAAATTTGTTGAACACATTTTTTTCTGTATTTCGCTTTTCAAATTCATACTATCTAATAAAATATGTGGTTAAAAAATCTACTTAAAAATATATTAATTACAGCTTAAAACAATAAAAATATCACAAAATACACTGATAAAAATTTTACTCAATAATAAACTAACTGCTCTAGTTTTTCTATTTATTTAATAACGATAATTTTTACTATATAAAAACTGTTAACCTATCAATGACTCAATGAGTCCTTAGGGACTGTTTTTACGATTGCACTTAATGACTATAAAAATTGGAAAAAAAATTCCATAAAAAAAGGAAACTTATGTTAGAAATGGAAAGTTAAAAAGCACTTGGGATTTTTCTCTGCAGCAATCAATGAATGAAATATTTCAAAATTACTTTTTTATTATTTTTAAGTAATATGTTTTGTAAAATTTCAGTTTTATTTACAAATATTTTACATTTAGTTTTTTCTTCCTTTGCAATAAAGGCGGAAAGATATTAAAGAATTATTTTCTGAAATTTATAAATTTTTCATTGTGTTTAGATGCACCTTGCAATCATAACTAATAATACGGCATTATTAGTACTATATATATATGTGTGTGTGTGTGGTTAAAAAACTGTTAATGATTTAAAAAAAATTAACAATTTTGTATTTCACTAATAAATTTTTCTTTTAGTACATCAGCATCTAAGTCTTATGTTGAAGATTTGAATAGGTTTAATATTAATTGCGTTAAAATTTAATAGAATTATTTTCAAATAAAAAAGGGTCTCAAGACTTTCAAAACGGATAACACTAAAAAGAAAGATTGTTTTCAACATACAATAAATAAAAAGGTAAACGTAATTCAAAAATTCACAAAAAAATCGTAAAATTTTAATTTTATCAACAAACGCTACTACATATAGTTTTTTTCCTTTATTTGCAATAATCGCGAAAGGAATTTAGAATATAAATTTCTGAATTTTAATAATTATCCAATCCAACCATCCCCAAAAAACTATAAATACAACAAAATATTTATTTTTTAGATAAAAGCAGTAGCTACATATGTTTATAGCGTAGCTTGATCTTTTTATTTTATTAGACGTATTTTTTAGCCTTTATCAATAATTATACATCCTACATAATATATATATATATATATATATATATATATATATATATATATATATATATATATATATATATATATATATATATATATATATATATATATTAAAATTAATTGTACTTGATTCTAACTATATTTACTCATTTATTTTACCGACTATTTACAAAACATTAGTATAATGTTACTAGCGGACCCGACAGACATCGTTCTGGCACCGACTCAAAAAAATCAAATCAATGTACATAAATATAATAATACGCATGATAAATACTACAATCTTAATATAATTTCTTATTACAATTATGTAAGGAAATTGTTTTTCACTTTGCAGTAATTTTTAAAATCGGTTCAATTTTTTACAAAAAAGTTTATTTTTCTTTTTTTTAGTTAAAATTTAACGATTTTTTAAATCGGTTAATTAAAATTATAATACAGGAAGAATTATTGCAAATCATACACGCATGTGAGGAGTGGGGTTCGAACACACGATCTCTTTCTTCGAGAACCAGAGCTTAAATCTGCCGCCTTAGACCACTCGGCCATTCCGTCCGCACTCTTTTCAGCGAACTTATTCAACGCTTTTAATTAGCGAAAAATCACTAACTATTAGTTTTTGCCTAATTACTAAAATAGTACTGAATCAATTTCGATGAAATATGAATCTAAACCATTCTCGAATCCACTGGAACGCACACGAAAAATTTCATTAAAATCAGTCCAGTCGTTTAGGAGGAGTTCAGTGACATGCACATGCACAGAAGGATTAATATATATATATAAGGATTTATTTCAATAGATAGTTATATAGTAAAAAATATAAAAATTGAAGATTCTATATAAACAGATAACTTTATAATGTGGTTTTCAGTGATTTTTAAAACTACGGAGATTAAAATTTTTTAAAGTAAATTATCTTTTATTCCATTTCTGAATTAAGAATAACATCTTTTATTCCTATATATTTTATTATAAAAGTGTGTCAATCATATGTAAACAAAAAATTATTTTATATTCGATATATGAAAACTATGTAATCAAACTATACAATTCTGTAAAAGATTATCAGAGGTGAATTATTGTTAGGAAATACTGGTTGAGAGTCCATTTCCTAAATATTTAGATTCAATTTAATTTGGATTTTGGAATTATTATTACTTATATTATATCAATAAGAGCCAAATATTGATATTTGGAACCGACTGTTGACAAAGCAGAGTTAAACACTACTAGTTAGGAATCTGTGTCACTAATTAGGGAGTCAAATTTTGATAATCTGTTAAACTCTCTTTTTTTTCTTTCATCTTGCAAAATTTAAGATATAATCTCCTTTTATTCTCGCAGGTGCTAATTTAAAAAGAGAATTTTTCATTAATGTAACGAATGGTGTTAAACGCGCACAAACTGAGGAAAATTCACCTATCTCACTTAGTATCAAATTTTAAAATATCACGTCTGAAATTAATCTTACGGTTAGGTGAATAACTGTTAAATCTTTAGGAAACCTAACTTCATTTCATATTAACTCTCCATTTCAAAATGTTACTTGAAGAATGACTTTTATCTTTTATAATTCTTTATTGTTAAGAAGCAAAATTGCCGTATACATGTTTAGACACATATAATGGACAAAGTTTGGAAACCAAAGTTTTCGAACAAGCGAAACCGATTCCGATTATTTATGTCATCCCTCATTGGGTCTTACAGGGATCGCAGCGACCCTAAAATTTTCGCGCTTTCCTACCACAATTTTAAAACGACAATATTTATCGCAAAATTTCATTGTAGTTGTTAAAGGAATCTTACATGAAGATTTTTGATTTAAAATACTGGTAGAAAGGTGCGAAAATTTTAGGTATGCTGCGACCCCTGGTGTTAGGTTTTATCATCTGAAGCACTAATAATAGGGCTAACGACATAAAGTAAATGCAATTTAGGAACTTATGAAGATGTTATTATACAATAAACACATGTTCTCATAACCAGGTGCTTTATAAAAAAATATTAACTTATTTGATCCTTTTCCCTCGCAAATCTACAAAGTTGCAAAAATTCTGTTTTTATGTTGTCTTGTAAAATATGCGAACTGACATTGTTTAACACTATATTGATAGTATTATAATGTAGAAACTGTAGTTTGTATAAAAGTGTCTAGAAATTACTGTCCCAATGCCCTTACAATGTTTTGTACTTTAACAACCATATCAAAATGGTAATTCAAATTCTATATATATATTATCTTATCTAGAACTAAAGAACTGAAAATGACTGAAAGAATCAAAGAAAGAGAAATCAATAATCCTTATACATTTTCCTTCATCGAAATACTAGTACTTCAAAATTTCTCATATGTTTAATGGTTTACTCTTTTTCCATCTACATATGAAAGCTTTAGCTTGTCAATGATGTATAGAGTCTTTAGATTCGTTTTTTTCGACTATAAACAAGTAGAAAAAAATTAAAAATGCTTCAAAGTAAATAGAAAGTTATGTATAAAATAAAAGAGTTACAAGATCCTTTTGGAATTTCCCATGTAATGATGAATGTGTGAAAACTTCAAAGTATCTTCTAATTTTTTTAAATACTTGTTTTGCAGTATGTATAAAATTAATAAACGGTCTTCTAATAATAAAAATACTAATTAAAAACTTCCTCATTATTGTTCGTGTTTCATGTGTGTTTCATTTTTCTATCGATTAAAAATAAATCATTTGACGTATAAGCAATAATTTAAAAAACAAATAAAATATGATATATAAAGGTACGATGAAAAAAACACCGACAATGATTAGTTTTATTTTTTTATATTAAATATTTTGGTATTGTAAGTTGGAGGTGTATCTTATTTTTTTACCTTTAATGAAATTTTTCTATTAGCAAGAGAAATTTTTTTTTTATCCTATGGTACGTAAATAGTTTATTTAGCATATACAAGGATTTCAGAAAATGTTAAATTGTCGTTTACTTTTAACATGTTTAAGAAAAAAAACAAGTACATAAAAATGTGTTAGGAAATAGATGTGACATAAGATTATGTTACTGAAATAGTCCTATAAAACTCGTGGAAGTTTTTCTGTAGAAAACTTGTAATGTGTAACTTTTAGTATCGTTACGTTGGGGGTTTACGAAAAGATATTCCATCTTCCGTTACGGTTTTAGCCTTGTGAACATATGCTATGTAGAAGTGCTAGCCTGGGTTTCCTTCAGCTGGATAAATTGTTAAAACGTTGGTGCGACATACTGAAGACCTAGGATCAAGTTCCATCTGGGATACTTGTTTTACTCTGTCAGCTGTATGCCTTTTAAACAATTAAAATTTATAGTAATATTTGAAATATTTCTTCTGTTAATTTTTAAAAAGTTTCAACGCAATTGTTTGAACGATTAAAGTGAACAAAATTGATTAACTGCACTACTTTTTTTTTACTCAACGAGGTCAAGAAAAAAAATTACATACTTGCATATAATATAACTGTAAATTTAACGAGTTTTGTTTAATTTAAAATGTAACATTGTGAACAGGAACAATGTGTAAAGATATAAATGCAACACTTTCAAATATTGAGGTACATAATGGAATACTGGTGCATTCAACAGACATTTTCATTTGCAGAAAAATAATAGATACTGGCAATTGTTTAGTGCTAAAATATTTGTGGATTCAAAAAATAATTTAGTTATATACTCGAGTTGGTATAAAGTATTTTTGAGATGGGTTTGATGATTTGTTTAATGATTTTGTTTTTAAGATTTCAAAAATGGCATTTCATCATCGAATGATCTTTGATTTTTTAAAAGCTTTTTCCAGATGTGTTTGCAATATCATTTTTTGTAACATACTATTCATCAAAAAGTCATTATCACGAGTTTGTACATGTTCATTATTTCAACTGAAAAAAACTATTATTTATAAAAAATGCAAAAACGACGTTAGTCAGATTTCCTCTTTAATTACATATCTTTTAAAGTTAAAGATTCGAGTATACAATTTCTTGCAGTAATATTGTTGTAGCAGTACAAAGCGTTTTATTAATGACCAGCTTTTAGAAGATGGTCATACAAAGTCACAAAATCATACAAAGTGTTACATTTTAAACTGTTGAAGGATAACTTCATTAAAATATTAATTTCTGCTCCATTACCTATTCATTAGGGTGGATCGATTGTCTATGGCGAAAAAAAATTACCATTCATCAAAATCTACCTATGCGGAAAAGATGTTCCTTTGTATGGAGATTAAGGGAAAAATAATAAAAAAAATTAATTTTAAAATTTAAAACTGCCACAAAAGGGTTGAATTTTCGAAAAAAAATTGAAAAAAAACGAATTTTGGTTAGGTTATTTTTGTCAAAAACTAATTATTTTAATAATTTTTAAAATCCAACAATGCGGAAAAGATGTTATATCGTATGGAGGTTAAGTAAAAAAATAATAATAAATAATAAATTCGAAATTTAATACTGCGACAAAAAAGTTGAAAATTCGATAAAATATTGAAAAAAATGAAAAAAGATCTAATTTTGGTTAGATTTATTTTTGACGCAAAATAATCAATTTAATATCAATCAAAACCTACCTTTGCGTAAGAAATATTATATTGCATGTATATTAAGTAAAAAAAAAAAAACTAATTTCGAAATTTAATACTCCTGCAAGTGATTTAAAGTTTCGAAAAACTGGCAGTTCCAGTTTTTTTTAGCTAGAATTTGTCTGCTTGTACTGTGTAGCTTAGTGTACCTTGAATATTACTGCACCATGGTGTTGTTAAAAAAATAAAAAGAGAGAGAGATATGAATTACACCCTATTTGGGTCTAGCTTTGATAGGCCAATAAATATACTCCATATTACAAAAAGTTATAAAATTTACATATTGGTATTTAAAAAATAATCGAAGAAAGGAATCGGTCAATATCTATTTATTTCCTGCCAATGAGAAGGAGTTGCTAATAAGTTACTAGTGACCTGTAAATGAGATTCAATCTCAATAACTTACCACATCAGCATTTTAAGAAAAATTAAACTGTTTAACGACAAATATTGCACTCTTCTTAATTTTTGTAAAACAAAATAAGATACTGAAAGCTACTACAGTCTTTTGGACCATTTCCGAAAATACTGCCTATTTTTTCAGTTGAATAGATTTGAATATGAATATGAATATTGAGTGTAATCTAAACCGACGTATTGAGAGCAAACTCACTTTTCTGCATCATCAGCTATATCATTGAAAAGCCAAACTGCTGCCGAGCTAGGTGTCACATCATCAGAATATTGGACAGTTTGTGCTCTTCCGACCAAGCAGGTGCTGCCATCGTGTCTGGTGCACTTCAAGATGTGGGCATTATCTCACAAAACTATGAATCGAATGCTACTGACAGAAAAAAATTCGGCATGACAAAACAAACCAAAGACCACTCCATCGTTTTAGTCATTCTCTTTAGTCATTTGTAAAAGATTATGATCATGGCCATTTTCTTTAAACTTTGATGGGTGTAAAGACAGACTACATCACTAGAAAACAACAGAAGAAAAATCATAATAGAAACAGACTTGAGCTTGAAAAAAGAACTGGGTTCCGAATACATCGTTCACATATATGTAAATTCTGGGAGAGTACCAAACAATTTAAAAACACGACGCACATTTTTTTGACATGTGTTAACAATAATATACATGTAAAAAAGTTGGTTGCGATCGGTTGAGACGGAATATCTGTTAATAAAGATGATAAAGAATGTGTTATTCGAAATATGGAACTGATCTTCAAGCGTCCACTACAATGGTTTTTGTGCTAGTTACACACCAATGAGGTTCCACTATGTCATCTTTTTGCAGCGTGGATGGAACCGCGGCTTGGCACAAATGTTTCACTGGTGAAATAGAAAGATTATTCGCAGCATATTAGAAGCTTTTTGTATTTTTATTTATGTCAGTATATGAATTCTAAAAGCGCGCGAGTGAAATCAAACGGTCTGCTGTAATCCTAATCATTACATTAAAAAATATCTACATTATCCATTTACCAGCTTTTTGACCTTTTGCGACGGATTACATAGATTTAATTAAATAGGAAAATGTGTCGAACCTCCACTAACTGAGGGATTTAGTAACGACATGATTTCAGAAGCAATATGTAAATCCAGCAATCATTCCAGTGGCAATAACATCTACTATCAATAATATCTATTCGCGCAACTCTCATTCTACAAAACTAATGATCAAAAGAGTCACGGAAGTATTTCTGCTGTGCATGGACCATAGTATATAAGAGACGGTTTTAAAAAAATCAAATTGAATTACAAAATCTCATGCCGATTTTCAATACCGAACGTCATTATCGCCAATTGCAATGTTGACGATTTTTCTTGATTTAATACTAATGAAGCTGTTAATTAAGAAACTAAAGTTTTTATCTTGTAATCAATCAAATATCCCCTCATTGCAATAAATGTTAAAAATGTCGAAAATTCATATTTTATTTTGCAAAAAAAGTACATTTTTTACCGTAAAAACGTACAAATACGTAAATTTGAACCACATTGCGGCATATTTAAATTTTGAAATTAATTTTTTTAATTATTTTTCTCATACTCAGCGTATAATATAACATTATTTAAGCATAGGTAGGTTTTGGACAATTTTTTAAACTATTATTTTGATTCAAAAATAATCTAGCCAAAATTAGGTCTTTTTTCCCTTATTTTCGAAATTCAACCTCATTGTGGCAGTAGTAAAATTTAAAATTAATTTTTTTAATTATTTTTCCCTTAATCTCCATCCAAGAGAACATCTTTTCCGCATAGGTAGGTTTTGACACTGTGAAAAAAAAAATTTTCGATCCACCCTACTATTCATGTATTATAGGGGGGGATTTAGATTATGTATTAATCTTTATTAGACATCATATATGTTGGTATTCCTATTGGAAATCCCTGTTAGAAGAATTTTAAAAGATCCTTATAAACTTGTTATTCTTCTTAGAATATCTTTAAAGATTACAAAGTTATTTTGAAAAGAAAAAAAGAAAAACTTTTTTTTAAATACTCGATTTGTTTTATTTTGTTAATATATGTACATAATAAATTTCTTGATTTCTTAGGTATTTCAGTTTTGAAACTAAAACTTTTAAGCCTAATTCAATTAGTTTATAAAAATTTGATATTCACATTTTTTTGTGCTTAACGCAAAAAAAAAAAAAAAAAAAAAAATTATACTTATTAATAAAGTTCGTGGTTGAAAATATGCTTTAAAATAAAATATTAATTACAACTTAAAACAATAAAAATATCACAAAATAGAATGATAAAATTTTCAATATATAAGAAACTACGTGTTTTACTTTTTCTATTTATTTAACAAAGATAATTTTTATTACATAAAAGCTTTTAACCTTTTAATGATTCATGTAGTCCATAGGGAACGTTTTTACGACCGCACTTCAGGACTAAAAAGTTTTAAAAAAATCGTTTCCATAAAGAACGGAAACTTATTTTAGAAATGGAAAGCGAAAAAGTACTTGGGATTTTTCTCTGTTTCAATGAATGAAACAAATATTTAAAAAAAAATTTTTATTATTATTATTATTATTATTATTTAATTTAGTTATTAATTAATTTATTTTTTTACTTTTAATTTTTTATATTTTTTAATTTAATTTAATTTAATAATTAATTATTTTTTTCAGTTTTAACAGCAAACAATACTATATTTTGTTTTTTTTTTTTTTTTTTTTTTTTTTTTTTTTTTTTTCAATAAACGCAAAATATTAAGTTCAGAATTTTATATTTATTTTTATTCTATGTAGATCCACCTCAGAAATAAAACTAATAAAACACCATTATTATTTTTTTTAGATAAAAAGAACAGCAGGTAAATATGTTTACATAAAAGCTAGTTTCTTGCATTTTATTGGACGTATTTTTTAACACTAGATAAAATGATATATATATATATATATATATATATATATATATATATATATTTCGAAAAAAAAAATATCAATCAAGCTATTGAGGCAATATTTACTTTTATTATTCTAACTGAATACTTAAAAATGGTAATATAAAGAAAGTTGCAGAGAGTTAATCAGTTAAAATTTATTACCTAATTTAATTTCAAAGGAGAGCAATTCAATATTTAAAAACGCAAATATTGTAGATAGAGTACACACCACAAAGTAGCAAATTTAGGCTGAAATTTTTAAATTTAATTTTTTACTGTTTTTCTCATTATTAGATTGATACATAGATTACCAATATATTTTTTTCATAAAAAAGCAAAAATCATTCAATGAAAATATGTCTGTAGTACACTATATGTCTTTTAAGAAATTAAAATTTTCAATTATGTTATAATTTTTTATTAGTTTATAAAAAAAGGAATGAAATGATAAACACATCCTCAAAATTTAATCTATTGAAGTTAATGGTAAAAAAACTGCTAAAAGATTTTATTTAATATATAAATTCTTCTTTTATTATATCAGCATTTAATTAGAATAATTTTCGGATATTAAGAGGCTGCAGGACTTTTAAAATTGAAAAAAAATTTTAAATAAAATATTATTTTCAACAATTAATATCGTAAAATGTATTTGATTTTAAAAAGCAAATTTTAATGGAATGAAAAATTATGAGTTTGTTCGTTTAATTCCATAAGTATGTTGAAAATTTTATCTATTTAAAAAAGTGCGATATGCACAGCTAACCTTTACAGATTACAAAATAAATTTTCCAGCTTGAATAGAAAATTTTGGAGCCTATTCCTTATATTGTAATAATTACACTGAATAAATTTATATATAAAGCATTTTTATAACTTTTCTTACAAAGCTGTATTTAGCTAATGCAAAATTTAGAAATTTTCAACAGTTTAATTGCCTAAAATGTTCTTTGAACAATGAAAAATAAATTTTAGGTTCAGTTTATACATAATAACATTGAACATACCAGTTAAATATTTCATGAGAAAATTCTCAAAGTTTTTAGGATACCGTACACGTTATACCCCAAAACACCATTTGGAAAGTAAAAAACTTCAAAATTTCCAAAACGCAGCTTCAGTTATAGACTGGGTTTCAGTTTAAAAGCAATAACTTCTATTCTAACTGATATTTCATGGAAACAATTAAGTCAAAATGTTCATAAAAGAGAGGAGTTTAATATTTAAGAAAATTAATTTAAAAAAAAATGAAAGGTTTAACCCGGCGTCATGGGTGTTGTGTCTATGAGACCCGGCATTTTATTATGCTTGAGTCTCGGTAACTACCTGTGTGATGTTGGCGGTCTTCTCAGTAGCTGGAGATATTGAGTTAGTCTAATCGTCGCATACAACACCTTAGCCTGGCGCAAGCCACAGCGGGAGTTAAACGTGCACAAAGTTGAAAAAGGTAACTGAGACCCAACCTCGCAGTTAGTGTAACTATTTGGCGCCACGTTCTGAAGACATGGTTTTAAAATCATGTCGCAAAATTGTTACTCTAATTGCGGGGGTGGGTCTCAGTTGCCTTTTTCAAATTTGCGCACGTGTGATTCCCTCTGTGGCTTGCGTACGATTAAAGTGTTTCTTGCAACGATTAGATTAACCCAATATTTCCAGCTACAGAGAAGACCAGTAACATCGCACGGGGAGTTCCGACATTCAAGCAAAATTAAATAGGCCGGGTCTCGCAGACCCAACCCCCACGACACCGGGTTAAGAGTCCTAAAACCCCCACATTTCAAGAAAACCTTTAAAAATTTTAGAAGCGTTTTCAAGTACATAGGCGACTTTATTATATCAATCAGATTCAAATGAGGATACTTAGAATCGACTGTTGACAAATTGAAGTTAAGCAATACTTGATAGGAGGCTTTCTGGCAACTTAGGTAGTAAATTCCTGATAATCTGCTACTCTCCTTTTTCTTTCTTATGTTTTGAAAAATTTATGAAATCATTTCATTTTATTCTCACATGTGCTAGTCTAAAAAGGAAATTTTCCGCTAATACGCAGAGTTAACGGGCACGTAGCGAGGAAAATTCTTCTATCCCCCATAGTAACAAATTAAAAAAAATCTCGAGTCTAAAATTAATCTTACGGTTGTGTGGATAACTATTAAAATTTCAAGAAACTTTATGTTATTTCCATCCTCTATTTGAAATGGAGGTTTTAATATAAAATATATTAAAACTTCCATTTCAAAATGCAACTTCAAAAAGGACCTCATCTTTTGTAATTATTAATTCTTAAGAAACAATATTGACGCATTCACGTTCATGTGTATTTAATGGCTTCTAATGCTTCGTTTACACTATGACGTAATCATCTAGCAATTTCCACGAGGTGTAGAAGGCACAGTTTTCTAAACAAACAAATATGATCTTAGGTTATTTACGTCACCGCTCAAATGGGTATTAGGCTTTATCATCTGAAACACCAATGCCTAGGATTAACGTCCCAACATAAACGCATTAAAGGGAACTGATGAAGATGTTATTTAATAAACAGTTGTTCTTATTAGCAGGTATTTTATAAAATTTTGTAACCTTGTTTGACCCCTTTCACTCACAAATATACAAAGTTTCCAAACCTTTGTGTTTATATTGACTTGTATTTCTAAAATATAAAGATTAAATTAGTTAAGCGCTCTTGAAGTATCAGCCATAAAATAACGAAAGCTGAGCCGAATTCCACTCATTTCATGATTTGAAATTCAGCTTCTAATAAAGCCTTGAAATAATTTGAATTAACGAGTTGTTTTTAAGCAATTTAAATCAATATGAGTAAAGCGTTTCAAAAAACAACTCATTCACGATCTAATAGATTACAGCTCTTTCCTGAGAAGCCAAATCCACTCTTTCGTTTTAAGCGTGTGCATTGGTGGTATAATAATATAAAAATTGTAGTCTATAAAAGTATCTAGAAATAATAGTTTCGATGTCCAATGTCCTTAATGCGCATTAGTATATATATCATATCAAAAAGGAAATTCAAATTTTCTATATACTTTTCTTATCAAGAACTAAAAATGAACTAAAAATGAATGAAAGAATCAAAGAAAAAGAAACCAATAGTCCTAGACATTTTCTTTCATCAAAATACGAGCACAAAATTTCCATCTCTTTAATGGGTTACTCATTTTCAATCTACATAGAAAGCTTTGGCTTTTCATATATTAATAAAGTCCTTAGATCCCTTTTTTTACAACCAAACTCAAAGGAAAAAAATGAAAAAAAGATTCAAATAGAGTATATCATGTATAAAATAGAAGAGCTAAAAGAGCAATTTGAATATTCCTCTCTAATGATGAATGAGTGAAAAACTTCAAAGTTTTTTTATAAAACATGTTTAAAATACTTGTTTTTCATTATGGATATAATTAATAAGTGATCGTGTAATAATGAAATTATCAATTAAAGTTTTTCTCCATGTCCGTGTTGCATATATGTTTCATTTTTCTGTGTATTAAGAGTAGATTATTTGAATGTGTTTTCTTTAATTTAAAAACAAAACAAATGGAAAATATTTAGAGACGATGAAAGAAATACCTATAATGATTGATTTTATTCCAATATTTTCATTTTTTTTGTTTTTATGTGTTACGATATGCCTTTTTCTTTTCCTTTAATCGAATTTTTCTATCAGTAACAGAAGAAATTATCTATCTTATGTTATTTAAATATTTCTTTCAGTATATACAAGATTTCCACAAAAAATCTAAACTTGGTTTACTAACATTTGCTGGTACATAATAATATGTGTTCAGAAAAATATATGAAATTTGATTGTTACTGATACAGTTCTATATAATTCTTGTAAAATTTTCTTTAGAAAGTTTAGTTTCATGCGAAGTGATAGAAAAATGGCGGAAGTGGAGTGTACTGACACCACTAAATTTTAGTCGCATTTTGCGGCTTATTTAAAAATAAAAATAAATTGAGTTTTTGTTAAGGTAAAGAATGCTATAACAATTCAATAGTATCAAATGGCTTCACCTCTTAGTCAAGATTCCACCGCTGCATATTACATACAATCTGTAAAAAATGGAAAGTTACAAAAAAAAATGTAGTACAATTATATATCACGAACTTTTTATGTAATGGCAACAATAAAAATTCATGTAACAGATACAGATTTGAATTTTGAATCAAAACATTTTTAAGGTTACTAAGATTTTTTTTGAAAAATCGGATTCTCAGAATTTTTTAATTAACGATAACAAGGATTACAGGTAAAATTTTAGTAAAATTACCAAAATTTCAGTAAATTCTTTTGTAAAGTTACAGATTTCTCTAGTTTTGGTTACAAGTTTTTTAGATTGGCATCATTTTCCTGTAAAGTGTACATAGAAAATTTTAGTAAGCTTAACAATTTTCGCTAAATTTAGAAAATTAAGGTTACAGATTTTTTTACAACATAGTTTCGTCTAGTTTTTGGCTAAGAAAAAATATTTCCTCTTGTGCTGTGGTTATAGCCTTTCCAACTTATGATACATCGAAGTACCAGTCTGGGTGACTTTCCAAATAGTTCAATCGGTAGAACGTTGGTGGGCTATACCGAAAACCATGGAAACAATTCCAACTTGGAAACTGTTCTACTCTTTTGGCAGTATTCCTTTTAAACAATTAAAATTTGAAATAATTTTTGAAATTATTCTTTTGTTAATTTTCAAAAGGATGCTGTGTAATTGATTGAACAACTATAAAAAACAAAATTGATTAACCGCAATACGTAATTTTATGCAACAAGATCAGCACAAAAATATTACATACCTGCATATTAATACAATTATAAAGTTAATTATCTTTATTTAAGTAAAAATGCACTACTACGAAATGAAACAATATCTGAAATTCAAAGTCCAAAAACCTCGAAATCGTGTAGGAAAGATGTAAAGCACGTGCATTTAACACTTTTGCATATGCATAAAAAGTAATGGATGTTTGCAATCGTTTAGTGATAAAATATTTGTTCAAAAAAATAATAGTTATTTATTTTTGATAGAAAATACTTTGGAAAAAGATTATGAACTTCATCTTGCGAAATTTGTTTCCAGGATTTGAAAAATTAAATTTCGTCATCGAATGATTTTTGGTCATTTTAATTCCTTATCCTGATATGTAGGCGATATCAATTTTTGTAACACACTATTGTTCTAAATATAAATCATGAGTATGAACATGTTACCTATTTCAAATAAAAAAAAGTACCATTTTTAAAATGTGCAAAAATGGTGTAGGTCAGATTTCTTCTTCAATTTTAAATCTGATAAAGTTAAAGATTCGAGTATGCAATTTGTTGTGGTAATATTGTTATGTTCGTTCGTAATTCAAAAGCATTCATTTACATTACGGCAAATAGTAAAAAACAGTCTCAAATTTCATGTTAATCATGTTATACTCTTTTGAACGAAATAAAATTAATTATGCATCTATGATGTATATGCTAAAATATACATTCTCTACAATCTGTTATGCAAAGAATATTTTTATTTATTTACAGGACCACACAAAAATATTCCATTACATAACAGTATTGAGGAAAACATTGTTTGGGATGAGCTTATAATATATTAAGCAATTTCACATTTGATTAAATTAATGTACGTTGCTGACTTTTACTATAAGTTACTTCATGTATAATAGAAATCATATAGAATTTACAGGGACGCAGAAAAGATTTCGGATGCTATACTGTATCCGAAGTGTTGTTTACTGTTACAGCAAGCCTAAATATTTTATAAACTTCGTTTTAGTACTAATGTATCTCATTTCTTACGTTTGACGTGCAATGTCCAACTTTTGTATCTAGTGACCAATTTTATCAAGAGAGTTGTGTAAAATCATACAAATTTGTGTAACACTTTTTAAATCATTGGGGGACGACTTCATTTTTTTTCTGTTCTATATTAAGTTCTTTTAAATTGCCTTTTACGAGGTATATTTAGAGCACGCGTTAATCTTTGTTCGACATCCTGTATGTATCCGTTGCATTAGATGAATTTTAAGAAACGCTTTTGAAATTGTTATTATTTAAAAGATCTGCTTATAATCTCGAATTATTTTATTTTATTCTTGTATTTTACTCTCATATTCATACTTTCTAATAAAATTTGTTGAAAAATTTACATTAAAAGGATATACTAAACAATCGCTTAAAATAATAAAAATATCACAACATAAACTGATAAAATTTTATTTGAAAAAAAAATTGCACTGAACATTTTCTATTTATTTCATAAAGATATTTTTACTACACATAAAATCTTAAGCTATCAATGATTCATATAGTCCTGAGGGGTATCTTTATATGATTGCACTTAAACATAAAAAAAAAATAGAAAATATTTCCATAAAAAACGGAAACTAATGTTGGAAATGGAAAGTTAAAATCACTTGGGATTTTTCTTTGTAGCTATCAATGAATAAAAATGTTTTGTTAAAGTTTTTTTTATACAATTTATGTTTTCTCAGGAAACATTTTTTCGAAATCTTTATCAAATTAAAGTAATGCACAATGTATCAGATAGAATTGAAGATTTTAAATTTTATCAGCATGTAACACAATTTTATAGATGTTTGAATACGTTAAGTTCGCAGAAAGATGTCTCGCCAACGATTGCTCAACAAAGCATCCCATCACACCGAAGTGTAGGCTTGGGCATACTGGTGTTTAACGAGACTGTCATAAAAACTCTTTCAGAGTTATGAATAAACATAATCCTAAATCACACAAAAGTACCGATATCCAGGTTACTAAATACAGTAAAACCCCGATAATTCGGATTAATTGGGACCGAACCCAATCCGGATTAACGAAAATACGGATTATCCGGAGAATTATAAAAAAATGAAATATAATAAAACATACTTACAGAAAATCACCTTTTTGTTAAACTTATTGAATACTTACAGACAGTAAAAATGTTTACTTTGTTTAATTCTGACTAAAATATTTCAGAAAGAATTTCTTTTTTTAATTTAGAATTCGACGATGAAACAAGTTAATGTTATTGAAATTAGCCAATCGCTTCTCAAACTTGAAAAAAAATGACCAAACCGATCCGGATTAACGGGGTCCGAATTAGCGGGGACCTAATGTACATCAAACTTCTTGTAGACTGCTTAAAAAAAGATAACTAGCGCAACATATCCTTAAAATTTAAACCCTGAAAATTATTCCGCACCAGGCGCAAATACACCTCCCTCATCTACTGACAGAACGTTTCCCAATTCATCACCTTCAACTAACTCCACTCAAATTCAGTCAGTTCTCGGAAGCAATCGAAATATATTCAAAACATATAATCATATGAAAGAAAGTTTAAAAAAACTAAATTTATAAATATGTAACTTTTAATGTTACCCAAACTAAAAAATGAAATAATCCAATGTGTTTTTTAATTATCATTAAAGAATTCAGCACTTTAGTCAACGAGTTGAATCAATCGAATGAAGATGTTTTTCTTACTTTTGCAATGAATTATCATAATATGTTCTCACCGACTCAATTTTTCCTTTTATTTCCCTACTTTTTTTGCTTTTGACTGTTATTTTAAATTGAATTTTCTTCACTATCTTTTTTATTGTAATTTTATTATACATAAATCATAAGCATGTAATCTGTTATGTATATTTGTAACTTTATTAGTCTGCTTTTACAACTTTACTGTTATAACTTCTTAAATTAAAATGCATGGTCTCTAAAAGGAATCTTTAGAAAAAAATGAGATTTTGCCCTATACTGCTTTTTGTGTTTCCTATTTGAACTCATTTAAAAATTTTCTTCTTTATTTTCTTTCTTTTATTTAAAAATAAGCTATTAAAAATTTTTACATTTCCTTTTATTTTTCTAAACTTTTCAACTTTTCCTCTTTTACTACTCTTTTCTAATTTTGTATTTCTCTTTTGTAAATTTTAACTATACAATAATTCATTTAATGGCTCTTTATTACGTTGAAAGTAATTCTACCTCTCGATTAAAAGTTTTCTACATCTGAGAAATCCAATAGAACTATGTGTTCATATATAAAACAATGTGATAGAATATTTGTTACACACAAGACGAAATCAAATGAATTGACTAAAATAAAAGCTATATTAAACATTTTCAATCTTATAAATGCATGGCTGTGTTTCAAATTTACACTTAATACGATTTTGATCTCGATATATGAGTTTTTCCTAGAAAATGTGCAACTAAAATATGAAATGATTAAGTTAAAAAGAATACTAAGAAATGTCCTCTCCGTGGACGAGTAATGAAAAGTTTCGGAAAAATTCTTTACTAAATATATTTAATACATTTATTTTCAAGAATATAGGAATCATAAGAAATAATTATAATCTTTGCTTTTCACATGGGATATTTTCAAATTAATAAAACTTTTATTTTAGTTATTTAGTCCCTAAAAAGGACATACACTGGTGTCCAAAAGTTAAGCATAATTGGTAATTAAGTAATTATTTTTAAGTAATGAAAGAAATATGTTTCGGAATGTGCTGAAACTCCAGGTGTGTAAACAAAATAGTACGCGTCACATATTTTCGCGAAGAGTTTTCTCTTAAATCAAACAGGGGACCGTCAACAAATTGAAAAAGAACGAAGATCTTTTGGATAACACTGTCAAAACTAATGTAGCAAAAGCGTTCAAACTGCACATTATGATTAATTGGCTTATTGTAATGTACTGTGTTAATTTTTACAAGGATAGCATGTATACTCGTAGAGAAATTAAGGTTTTTATAAAAACAGTCCTACATTTTTCCAAGTTTTTTGCTTATAATTTGCAGAGTTCTTATTATAAAATAATGTTTTTTTCTGAAAATATGACAAACATCATTGTACACAATACCCTGTCATCAGAATTTAAAAATAATAAAAATTGTATGAAAAATGAGTATCTTTAGTAAATAATTTTTAATTGCGCATGCGTCAAGGATATCAAAATGTCATTTGCATATTGTGTTAGCTAAATGTATAGAGCAACTTCTGTAAAAGTTTCAAAAACATAGCTTGAAAATTCTGAAAATGGGAGCCTATAGAATCAACTTAAAATCCGTTATTCCTAAAGGAAGCAAAAAAATCAGGGGTTTTACCTAAATATAGTTGTACGTGCAATATTGTGTAGGCACTAAACAATGGAATATGGATACAGCCCCTCATCTTTTTGCTTCATTTAGGGAATAAAGAATTTTGAGTTGATTCTACAGGCTCCCATTTTCAGAATTTTCAAGCTATGTTTTTGAAACTTTTACAGAAGTTCTTCTATACATTTAGCTAACACAATATGCAAATGACATTTTGATATCGTTGACGCATGCGCAATGAAAAATTATTTACTAAACATACTCATTTTTCATACAATTTTTATTATTTTTAAATTCTGATGACAGGGTATAGTGTACAATGATGTTTGTCATATTTTCAGAAAAGAACATTATTTTATAATAAGAACTCTGCAAATTATAAGCAAAAAACTTGGAAAAATTTAGGACTGTTTTTATAAAAACCTTAATTTCTCTACGAGTATAGATGCTATCCTTGTAAAAATTAACACAGTACATTAAAATAAGCCAATTAATCATAATGTGCAGTTTGAATGCTTTTGCAACATTAGTTATCCAAAAGATCTTCGTTCTTTTTCAAGTTGTTGACGGTCCCCTGTTCGATTTCGGGGAAAACTCTTCGCAAAATATGTGACGCCTACTATTTCGTTTACACACCTGGAGTTTCAGCACATTCCGATTCATATTTCTTTCATTACTTAAAAATAATTACTTAATTACCAATTATGCTTAACTTTTGGACACCAGTGTAAATCAAGCAGTGGTACAAAAATTCATCATATTATTCAAAACCATTTATGCGTTGAGAGAAAAAGGAGTCTCATGAATCATGATACAAATGAGAAAACAGTTTTAGGAGATATGCCAGTCTACTTAACTTGATTTGCTTTTTTTCATAGATACGATGATTAGTATAAATACGTTTATGCTACATAAGATTTAGACCAATCCTTATACATATGTATCTATGTATGAGAACATGCGATTATACTATATATACGTCTCTGTAAAAGATGTATAATTAATTTAACACGCCATTTTTATATACGTACACAAGGTGATTGGTAAATATCGAAAAAATAGGCTATCATGAGACATGTCAGACTACTTGACTTTGATTTTTTTAAATAGATATGAGGATTAGTACAAACCAGTTTACGATACATCGTTTTTCGACTAATCATTATACAAATCTATCTGTATATGGTAATGTACAACTACCCTTTGTACATGTCTGCAAAATAGTTATAATTAATTGGACATATCATTTTTATATACTTATACAGGGTGGTTAATAAATATCGAAAAAGTAAGCTATCCCCTTAAATACTGCTCCTAGGTACATATACTTCCAATTGCAAAGTTTCATAAAAATGGTTGAAAAATTGATGAGATAAATTGCAACTCCGTGGAAGGTCTATAATTCACTTCGATACCTACATATCTCACAGAGATGTTAAAATCCAAAATTCGTAAGTTACACTACTCAACCCTGTCTCTGAGAGGCGAGTTTACAATTTAAAAGCAACACAGGGATCATACGCAGATTATTCTTTTGATAAAAAGATACTTGTCGTGTTTATAAAATATGGCAGCGTATGGATTTTTCGTTAAACCTGCTTTAAAAATATCCTTCTGTTCTGCACTAGAGTTCTGCACGTGTCGAAATATCGTACCAGTCTGGAAAAAAGTTGAAATCCTAGTTCGGCATGGAATAGAATTTTTTTTTTAAATCATAACTCGGTTACGACTTAAATTTTGACATATTTCTTTTTACTTCGATATGAATAAAAATTATTTTGTATGGACGAGTTCTGAACAAAAATACTTATTATAGCCTTTCATTTTTCATATTTGTAATTTTCACAATTAAAGAAGCTCCAAAGACTGTGAAATACATATTTTATCAATGAATCTCTGTAAATAAGTGAACATTTAACTGATCGTTTAGTATCGTTAATCCATATTCCCTGTGTTGAAGACTGAAAAATGCTATACAGTAAAATGTTTTAAGACGGAAATAAATTCGTTATAGACAACTTTCCTTCTTAGGATCTGTAAAATATTGTGTATTTACATGTGTTACTATATTCAATTTACATGGATCAACATATTTTCCTTTTAATACATAATTCAACCATTGGCAGGATTTTCGCTTGCTTTATTTAATTTTACTTTTCTTGTCTTTAAATATATTATTATTATTTTTAATTTTTCAATAAAGGTCATTGGAAAATATACGCTTTTTTCTAAAAAAGTTTTGAACTGAGCAAAATTTTACGTTTTTTATACAAGGATCAGGTCAGTCATAGCAATGGTTTTATTACGGATTATGTCGAGCCAGGGTAGAAGGAACCTGGCGAACCTCGGAAGAATGAAGCCAGTTCAGATATTGAATGAAAAAAAACTATATATTCGGTTTCTTAAGACCTGTCTTTGCCAAGTTTTCTGAAAAAAGAACATCCGAATACTGCCCGGCAAAATACAGACATTTTTAACATAAAAGCCTAAAGCTGTAAAAGCTAAAGTTTTGAAAAAGCTCTTAATCCGCGTGTTAGAAAAAGCAAGTAACTGACAGACATTTAAACAGTACTGAAAGGAGGGAGAAATGGGAGATGTTAAACTGAATCGAAATTTTAAGCTACAGACTTACAAAAAAAAAAAAAAAAAAAAAAAAACCTTTTTTTTATTAGAGCAACTTTGTTTAAAAATTTAAATACGTTTATCTGCATGATATTTTAACCCTGAATTTTTCGTCTTTAAATAATTAAAAGTCAAGAATCGTTTAAGATAAAAATTGCAGACTTGAAACGTGTATTTTTTTTTTGTTATTTTACATTATTTTTTTTATTTACTTTTGAAAATATTACTTTTTAAGTAAACATTTTTAATATTATTAAAAATAATACGAAGAAAAAGGCTGAAACAAAACAAAAATGATATAATTTTCTATTTTATTAAATGAAAAAAGTGAAATCTGATAAATAATAGTTCCAGTTATAACGAAATTAAATTATTCCACTTAAGACAAACTAATCGTTTGACAATTTTATAAATTTTAAGGGTACTACTCTGTTATCCCGTCAACCAAAATATTATCACCAAATTATAAGATTAAATGCCAATACTGGATGATCATGAATGTCAATTCAGTGCCATTAAATACGATACACGTGTTTAAAACGTCATTAAGTGATTTTTATTTCGACATTTTATTTGTATTTTTATTAATATTTTACTAATTAGTTGTTTTTTAATTTTTTTAAATAAAAATTACGTCAATATGTATAATTTGGCTTTTAGTTTGGCGATTTGTATAATTTGGCGAAATCGGTCGACGGGATAACAGAGTAGTACCATTTTAAGATATGATTTTGTTTGGAAATTATATGGCTAATCATCAGAAAAAAGGGGAAAAATCAAAATTCTATCCTAATAGATATATTTTCACATGTTTCTTAGAACTTTGTACAGTAAGATTGTTTCTTGAATTGCACGTATTTCAATTTGCATTAAATTCTTTAAATCCTCATTGTTTAAATGGCTAGAATTATGTGAGATTTGCAGATATAAAGATGCAATCCTTTGTGGTTAATTCAGGACTGGATAAGGCTTAATTTTTGTATTTTCTCAAATAACCCCCCCCCCCCCATTGAGTTGCATCTTGTGTCATCATATGCTTCATTTTTTTACTTAACTTTTCAATTGGAAGGGCATGTACTAAGAGCAGTAGTATGGGTAACGGCAGTATAACTAATGGCAGAACTTGAGAAATATTTGTGCTAATAAAGGCTATTGGTACAATATTTATGAATCACCCTGTATATATATATCTGTGATTTTTCTAAAACGTATATTTCTAAATTTATTCCATTTTTTAGGCAGGGTATAATTAAAAATAATCTTTTAAAAATGATAAATTGTCTGCCAGTCTGTTTAGACTCAGAAACTTTTACTTAATAACAACTACTGTTCCTTAGTTTTCATTTTAAATATGATTGCTTATTTATAAGATTTAAATATATATATATGCATTATAAAGCATCAATTCAAAATATCAAATTACTTATCATTTTGCTATAAGTAATACATTAAAACTTTTAAGGTATTTTTGCCATCTTTTAATGTATTTCTTTTAGCATAATTATAAGTAATTTAAAAAAATAAATATTTTAAAAACATACAGTACAATTAGATATAGTTCCGCATTCTTCTCCCCCAGACATTAATTAATATATTTTTTTTTAATTCTCAAAATATGCACATACAGCACAACTTAGTGCTAATGAAACTTGCACTGAAAAATCGGTGTTCATTTTACCATAATTATGAATTCAATTTTCATTAATATCCTTGTTTTAAATACCATGTTTAAATAAACAAAAAACAAATCTTAGTACTTAGATACCTAATGGTTTTATATGTAAAGGAAATATAATCATTTATTTTTTATCAAATTTTCACATTTTTTGAAATGTACACTGTAAAAAAAAATCTGTAAAGATACTAAACATTTTCTAGGAAACTCTGATTCCAAGAACTTTTCATGTAACGCCACAGGAAAAATCCATGTAACCGATTCTAAAACTTGAGTTTTTGTTGTTAGCGTTACAGGAAAAGTTCTTGGAATCCCAGTTTCCTAGATAAAGTATAGTACCTTTACAGATTTTTTTTACAGTGTAATATATTAATGAATTTTTATCATGTTATATTTTTTAGACAATATGTTAATCATTTAAACTATAACCCTTATAAAACCTTTTAATTATTATAATCCTATATTTTTGTAATCTTTCTTCTATTTACTTTTCATGTAAGAGGAAATAAATTTGTTTTTCAACTGTAAAATAAAATCCATTGTGTCAATTAAGATTACAAAGAGATTAAATTATTGTTGCTATAAAATGTAAAATTCTTAAGTGAGATCCACAAGCATTGTTAATGAAAGAAAAAAAATAACACATTCTTTTTACTTCCTCCAAAAAAAAAAAAAAAATGTCATATTTTGAATTTTTGATCAAAGCAGGAATAGCAGTATTTTTTTATGGCCGTTATTAATTACAAGCACTTTTTTATCAAAATTAATCATCATGATTTTTTTTTTATAAAGTAACATGTTGCAACGTGGAAAATAATGTATAATGCATGAGAAAAAATATCTATTTTATCCTACATATCTTTTTTACAACGCTGCTCTATGATTGAAACTCATAAAGTGTTTAAAAAGTTTTAGAGCAAATACATTTAGATTTTTTCTATTTATTTTCTTTGTAAAAATATTTTGTGTAAAAAGTAAGGAACGCGTTATAAAAAATATGGCTGTTGAACTATTGTGAAAATGTTATTTGGAACATGGTTTGTGACTTACTTTTTTTTCTCCAGTTTTGTTTTTAGTTTTAAACCAAAAATAAATTTCTGGGAAAACTTAAAGAAAATAAGATGCAGAAAATATAAGAACAAATTGAATGTTATATAGCATAAATTGTATTTAAAATTTGTACTACAAATTTCTGCTTAAACATTTTTATTAAATTTAGTATAATAAATATTATTTCTTTTATTCGTTTGATAATGTTCTATATATTCTATAAGTATAGATATATTATCTCTCGCAAAAAAGTTCGGTGAATGAATTCAGAACGACCGATCTTCCACTTCTAGGGAAACAAAACGCTGCCCCTGCATAGAGGCAAGTGTTGACTATCTTCCCCCACCGTTGTTTAGTTGAGCGTTGTTTATGTTCTCTGCAAGACGTGCTTTACAAAGTGCTTGTTCAGTGTGTTGGTTCTTAACTGAGAACATGAAAATGAATGAACAAAATATCAGTTTAAAGTATGGTTTTAAGCTTTGCAAGATACCGGCAGAAATTTATGAGGAGTGTTGCAAATTGAATATCCACCATACTCGCCAAATCTCAATCCTCCAGACTTCTTCTTATTTAAACCACTCAAATTCGAAAGATATTTGACCATATTGATGACATCCAACGATACGTGACGAAGCTTTTGAGCTCCAATGCAAAAAAAGACTTTTTGCAAATTTTTCAGGACATGCATAACAGATCTCAGCAGTGCTTAGTTATGTCAGATGACAATTTCGAAGGATGGTATGGTAACTTTAGTTAATATTTCATTTACATTAATGTTACAGGGCTATTCACTTATATATATATATATACAGGGTGTCCCCTCTCAACGGTGGCCAATGGCTAATTTCTAAACCGTTGGTCATAGACATATAGTTCCAATTGCAAAAATGCTTTAAAAAAGGTAAAGAATTATTTTTTAAGCGATTTAGGTCAAAAATATGTTTTACTAAAAAATTACGAAAATTAAATTTTTAAAAGGTCCCCCGGTCCTATAAGTGATATTTAGAAAATTTTTACCACTACTCTAACAAGTAAGACAAAAAAAGTCCCATTCCTCTGCGATCAAAATTGACCGAGTTATAGCTGTTCAAAGTTGAAGCATATTTTTTGCTGCAAAATAGGGGTCAGTCACAAATTTACTGGAAATAAAAATAAACATCAGATAGAAAATTTAACTTTAAACATTGAAAGTAAAATTTTTATTACAATGTTGTTTCGGAATTTTTGTTGACATTTACATGTTAAAGTAAAATATGCAATTTGTGCTAAAAATATAAGTAAAAAAATAACAGAAATTTTGTTAAATTAAACTATGAAAAGCAACAGTCACAAATCATTACAAAATGATACATATTTGAAGCTCTATTAGATTACTCAACCTAATAGAATTTGATGTAGTCCTATAAAATAAATAAATGGAACGCACCTAAAATCGTATTAATATTATATTGTCATCGGGTTTAAATAAGTATGGGAATTGAACCTCAATCAGATATTTGGAAGTGAGTTAAAATTTGAATATAAGTTTTGAACTAGGAAAATTTACATACGAAAACTATGAATAAAATAAAAGCTTATCAAAATAACATACCTTTTTAAAATAAAATCACGAAAAGAATCAACTTTATTTGCTTACAAAATAAAAAATACGTAAAATTACAATTGAGGATATGAATTTCAAAACTCGACTTCTCGCTTTTTGATTTCTCTATCAGTCTATACAAACCTCCACTATTGTGACAATGCAATCTAAAAATTTATAATGAAAACCAATAGAAGCATTTAAAGTTTTTTCGCTATTTCCCAAAATTTGATTTTTTCGATAAAGAGAATGTTGAAATTCATGTCTTCAGTTATTTTAATAACAAATCTAGAAGTTAATTAATTATAATTAACACTACCGTAAAACTTATACGGTGACAGCGCTTTCAGTTAAATCGCTCATTTAAAACATTTTGTAATTGGAACTATATGTCTGTGACAAATAGTTTAGGAAGTAGCCTTTGAACAGCGTTGGAAATCAACTCCCTTTATAATACTTTAAGCACTTAGTGTACGTTCCCTTAAAGCTCCGTCGAACTCATCCGTTTTCAGCTATAGAAAAGTGGTTTAAGTCATGAAATTTAAAGTTTCATAACTCGGTCAATTTTAATGTTACATGAATGGGACCTTTTCTGTATTACTTGCTAGAGTGTTGAAAAAATTTTACTAAATATAACTTATAGGACCGGGGGACCGTATAAAAATTTAATTTTCGTAATTTTCTAGTAAAAAATTTTTTTGACCAAAATCGCTTAAAAAACAATTCTTTGCCTTTTTTAAAGCATTTTTGCAATTGGAACTATATGTCTATGACCAACGGTTTAGAAATTAGCCATTGGCCACCGTTGAGAGGGGACACCCTGTATAATATATACATATATCTTTAAAAATATTATAGTATATATATATATATATATATATATATATATATACAGGGTGATTCTAAATTGTTTTTTTACAAAAAAAGAAGAGTGATAGTACACATCAAAACAAACAATATTAAATAGGAAACCAAAGGTCCCAAATGTTTTCCGAAGGAGATAGCCGCTATTAAAGTTTAGGGTCGAAAATTAAAAATAATCAAATAAAACTGAAAAAGTGGTCGATTGATTTGCGGTTTGCACTAAAAATATTATTTACGTCAGTATTAACTTGAAAATAAATTATAAAGATAAATTTTTAAAAATGCCGATAGAGGGCGCTTGAGACTTTGGTATAACGAACAACTGTTTTTTGCCGTTATTTTGGCATCTCATTAAATGCTTTCGGGAGCTTAGACTTAAACTTGAATTTTGAGCTTAAAATCTGAATAGAAGGGAGTGGTTAAGTAGCGAAAAGTGAACTGTGTTCAAGGTAGGGGGGGGGGAGTTAAATTTCAAATAATTATAGAAAACGGAAAAATTGGTCGATTCGTTTGCGGTTTAAAATAAAACTATTCTTTAAGACAGTATCTTCTTGAAAGTAAATTTTAAAGATACATTTAAAAAATTTCCGTTAGATGGTGCCTTAAGCTTCAGAGTAACTAACAACTAATTTTAAACGTTATTTTTTTTATATCTAATTAAATGCTTGCAAAAGCTTATTAAATGCTTTTGGAAGGTTAGATTTAAACTTAAATTTTGAGCTCAAATTTTGAATCGTTGGGAGGAGTTAAGAAGCGCAAACTGAAATGTGTTCAGGAGTCTAAATTTAACTGCCCCCCCCCCGAACACAATTTTGCGCTAATTAAACCCTCCCGACGATGCAGAATTTGAGCTCAAAATTTAAGTCTAAGCATTTGAAAGCATTTAATGAGATTTAAAAAAATAACGGTTAAAAATAGTCGTACGCTACTCCAAAGTCTAAGGCGCCCTCTATCGGCATTTTGTGAAGTTTATGTTTAAAATTTATTTTCAATAAAATACTGATTTAAAGGGTAGTTTTAGCGAAAACCGCAAACGAATCAACTAACTTTTACGTTTTTTATAATCATTTGAAATTTGAACCCTCTGAATACAGTTCAGTTTGTGCTCAGCTATTCAGATTTTGAGCTCAAAATTTAAGTCTAAGCTTAAGAAAACATTTAACCTTCCTACCCTGTTGAAATTTTACTCAAACTTGATTAAAATATTTCACACCAGAATTTTTATTTAAATCCATTTAACATACTTATTTAACTTAAATCTTTGTGTTATTTATTTAATTTACTTTATGAAACATTTTCTGGTTTGGATCGAAGGAAACGCATTGTAGGGCTAGGTCGATTAGACCCATTCAGGGTAGAAAGGTTAATAAAATGCAAAAAAATGGCAAAATTTTTTTTTTCGTTACTCCAAAGTCTAAAGCGCCCTTTATTGGCATTTTTTGAAATTAAACTTTATAATTTATTTTCAAGAAAATACCGACAAAAAGAATAGTTTTAGTGAAAACCGCAAATAAATCGACCAATTTTTCCGTTTTTTATGTTTATTTGAAATTTTGGGCCTTAAAATTTAAAGACGGCTATCGCCTTTGGAAAACATTTGGGACCCTTGGTTTCCCATTTAATATTCTTTGTTTTGATGTGTAATATCACCCCTCCTTTACTGTAAAAAATATTTAGTATCACCCTGTATATATATATATATATATATATCTTCATATCCATTTTTAAATGTAGAAAACTAATACACAGCACCCATCAGCTACTTGTTATGTTCTATAAACAACATTTCTTGTTCTAAAAAAAGTAATGTATAAGAACAGGCCGTCGAATTGCATAATTTTACGTGGTGCCGAAGAGAATTGAAAAAAAAAATCTGTGAATAATTACTTATTCATTTGTGTTACAATGTAAATTTTAATCAGCTTAAATATTATTCTGATTTTATAGAAGAAAAGGACTCAACAAAGTATTAAGTATGCTACAAAAACAGATTATATTTCAAGTATGAGTAACAGAAACTCTCACTTGATCAAGAAAATTCAATAATATTGGCGTATTATAACTTTTTTTGCAATAAACGAAATACTTAGGATGAACAAAAATTTATTTAATTGATTGTTACATACTTTATGATATACTGTACTGAAGTTTGTTTTATAATTTGTTATTATATATTTTATTAAACAAAACGTAATTTTTCATTTTGCATCTCGCATTGTAATAATCTTCCAAATAAGTTCATTGTCTGAAGTAACATTATTTTTTGTAGCCCACAAGAATAGTGGCTCATTATAACAAGAAAGAAACTGTTAGACTGAAATGAACAAAACCTTCTATCGACTTTCGATGTAAGATTTCTACATATTTAAAATTTATTGCAGTTGTATTTCACATGAAAATGTGAAAAGCGGGCTATATATTACATGTACGACAATGATAAGATATGTAAATAACTATGTGAAATGGAATTTAAATACATTCATTAAAATTATTCATAATATGTTAAATAATGTAAAAAATTCGTGAAAATTTTGAATAAATAAATAAATAAAAAATAAAAAATAAAAATGCAAGTTTTAGAAAATAATATGAAAGTGTACAATAAAATTTCTGCTCTTTATTAATTGCTCTGTATTAAAAGCTGTGCTTAAATACAGACCATTAAAATTGTATGGAATAATAAATATTTTTGTTATTATTTTGAAATATCTCTCACAAAATACATTTTTTTATTGCCATGTATGTTAAATGCATTTTGACAAATGTTTGCATTATAAAAATACGATTATCTAAATATAAAGCTATAATAAAAGATTACAGCGTTAAAATTTTACTAAAAATATGTTATTGTTTTAGCCCTATCAATCCATCCAAACAAATAACCTGGATGTTAGGAAACGCAATAATAATAATAATAAAAAAAACAACTTTTGAAAAATTGACATAATACAGTGGTTTCTGCATGATAATCGGGTTACGAAATTTTTTTTGAAAAAAGTTAAAGTATGATTGATGATTTAGTATGGTAAGATTTGACGAAGGGAAAAATATCAAAATATATGAAAAACTTATAAAAAAGGCTAATTAACACAATCACGAAGATTTCGAAACATATTATAATTTTGATGAAGAATTTTAAAATCAAATGCATTGAGCTCATGTTCAATGACTGATTGGAGATCTCTAAAATCTAGGGCCTTTTTTCTACATTCTTTCTTCAATATGATCAATGAATATACCCATAAGGCATGGTGACGTCACGGCGACGTCGTTGTGAAGTCACAGTGACTAGAATGTGAAGTCGTTATGGCCGTTTTAGAGCTTGAATTAAATCATACGAGCTCTACAACCGAGCTGGTTTTTACTTTTTTGATTTTGGTTATATATTTTTTTAAATATTAGAATAGTTTAAATTTCACTACCGCTTCAAACCGGTTTTGAAAGTTAAAGTATTTAAAAAAAATCTGAAAACAAAAACGAGAAAATAAAAACTAGCGCGTTGTAGACAGACCTCAGCTATCCTAAGGAAAAAAATAATGTAAACATATTAAAATTTGAGTAAGATATTTGGAAAAACTGCCCCCGTACACTTAACATCCGGATCTTTTTCAATGACTAGTGTGGGCTCTTAAAATGATTTAAATATTTCTCTTCATTTTTAAATACTTTTGAATTTTATATTTTTACCCCACTAAGACTTTACGATATAGGGATTTTGGCACATACTTTATGTGACGTAAGTTACTTGTAGTGATTTAACAGTGACGTCACAAATATAAGAAAAGTAACAATTGTTTTTCAAATAGCCCGAGAACATATTTTTATACTAAATAACATATTTCAGAGAATTTTTGTAATGTTTATAAGTTTTCTAAGAAGTTCACATCTAAGTCACAATGTGACGTCACAAAGTAGTCGGACTTTGGTCAGAGATGTGATTTGGTCAGAGATGTGATGTGAATTGAGGTGACGTCACAGTGACCATGTTTTCTATAAGGTTAGTCTCATGGGTAATGGATGGGATTAAAAGCGAAGCATTTTAATCTATACTAGTGAATTTGTGTGTATCCAATCGAATTTGTAAGTGAATATTATTGTTAGCTTAGAAAAGTAATTTACATTTCTTTGAGACTGAGCTCTCTTCTACATCAAGCAGTATTTCTGAATCCTGTATCCGCAAAGAGCTTGGAATACGAAAAGATTTTCCAATAATACACCGTATTAACATTTTGAGGCAATACTTTTAATAAATACTAGGGCAACGATTTGATTGCATATTATTGAACACCACAACGTAATGTTTTGTAGAAACGCACACTGTAAAAAGAACCCGTTAAATTTACAGCAAAAACTGCTTGCACCAATGTTGCCAGCAGGTTTTGACGTAAAAATTGCGGTAAAATTAGATGTAATTGTTTTTAATTATTTGAACTTAGTTAAACTTCAGTAAAAATATTTTTTCAGTAAAATTATTTTATGTAAATTCAACGTATATTTTTTTACAGTGCAGACATATTTAAATCTGATCCAATTGACGACATTTCGCCTTACTGACTTGTTTATTCAGTTTGAAATATGACTCGTCAATGAATTATACTTTAAATTCCTAAATGACTCCTAAGTTTATAAGATTGCAATGATAAAAATTTGTCACTTACTTATATATTACTAAAATAATATATTCCTTTATTCCTTACCATCACAATATGTGTATGACATGGAAAGTTTTTTTTTTCACTTAATTTACATAGATGGAGGAATTGTTTCAAAATATAACTAAATGGATGAAACTTTTATATCTATTATTAAAGTATGACTTATATGCTCATAAAATTATAATTATTTGCTGAATTCAATTTTCTTCATGAATATTCAATTAAACCACTTGCACAATATTAATACATAATGAATGTAATGAACCTAAATTAAAGAATGAATTCTAAAGTTGCAAGACTGTGACATTAACTATGTGAATCTTCCGAAAAAGACTGTGATTTATTGTTACCATTTATATATCAGCATAAAAAAACAATCTATCACTACATGTTTTCGCAATATAGTTTCAAGAAATTTATTCGAAATACATGCACTTATTTTCCGTGTCCCCATAGAATTATGGCAGATTATGTTAACAAAATGATGGAGCTATTGAAATAATCATGTTGTTATGTAACAGAGTTATTTCTAATGAAGTAGATTTCTATATATTACCTCATTAATATGTACAACTCATTTATAAGCATATTGAATATCTTTCATTGTACTTTTAAATGAAACTTGAACGTACCTAAATAATTGTGTTATAAATATTTACATGGTGTTCGCGATACAAAAATATGCAAATTTTATTTAACTTTTGATACGAGAAAATAGCTATTTGTTCCAAAAGTAGCAGCGTTTTACAATATTTGCAATTAAATGAGTAAAATTATTAGTCTCGAATGAAGATTTTTTTTTAGTAATTTTGGATCATTTATAGTATCAGGAAATTCACATCAAGTTATCAACTTCATCTTATTGGGAAAAGTATATATATATTAACTAAGTTTGTGCGTATTTTGATAGAAAAATGTTGCTGTTTAGGATAATTCTAAAATTACTAATTGAGTATCACTTGACAAAATTTAATTATAACAATGTATTAAGAAAAAAATTAGCCATAAAATAAGGAAAAGAATCGAATCTAATTCTAAATAAATGATAATTTGTAATATATTTTGAAAGTTTTACGCATATTTAAGTTTTCGTTTGAAGTTTTGAAGTTTTTAGGAACCTACCTTAGAAACTTTTAGCCCTTAAAAGTATCTATCATGACCTATTCCAAATTTCTAGTCTGGCGGTCTTATTACACCGTGCTAGTATTAGCACCAACATAAAATGTAGCTTATTATGGTGTAGAATCTATCCCCAGCGTTTTGTCAACATTACTACAGAAATCGGTTTGCATTTCCTGAAATTCCATTGAAATTTTAATTTCGAATAAACAATTAATTTATTCTAATATGATTTTATTCTAATAAATCTCAAAAAAATCTGCATTGGAAACTTTTCTTAAGAATCATATATGTCTTATATCTTATACCTTTTAATACGATTGCGTCAATATACTTTGAAGATAATATTGTATTTTCAATTTTTTATAACAGTTCGGGAATTGAAATTTAATGAAATTAAATGAAAATAATTAAATAACATGCCGGAAAGGGCAAATAAAAAAAATTTTAAAACAGACTCTGTATATCAGAGAAATTTAGAATTATTTGGATTGCTATATTTGTGAATTATCATAAGTTTTAAAAAGCCTGGACATTAACCATCACAAAATTACGATAATAAGTTGAAAACGTTATTAATCAATCGAAGTGAAAAAATTTCTTCTTCGGGTTTGCCGCTACAATATTATAGTAGACGCACGTCTTTTTTGCCCCTGACGAGGAAAGACTGAGTTCTTCCAAAAAGCCTAGTGCATTTTAGTATATTTTATGGTGTTTTTAAGAATTTTTTTTTTCACTTCGATCACAAAATTAGTAATTGTGCCTTGATCTAAAGTTTTTGGAAATTTTCTGAAAGAATCTAAAAAGACTTTTGAACTTTCAATTTCTTCTAATACAGATTTTAAAAATTGTGGTTTTGTTACAATTTTTATATTCAGCTCTTGTTTTTTAATTCTTTTCTTCATTTTTTCAGTTTCATCCTCTGTTGAATAGAACTTAAATATAAGAAATTGCAACATCTTTCTTATTAGTAATGTTTGTATTCAGAATTCTTATTAAGTACTTTTCATGGAATTTTTTTTCATTAAAGGAAAGTGCAATAAAGAAGATTGCAACATCTTTCTTATTAGTAATTTTCAAGCAAATTTTAAGTTTAGGAAAACTTTAGCTGAAAATTGTGATTAAGAAGAATATTGTCATTTGTTAAGTGCATCGCCAAAATATATGAGTAAAAACATGTTTATTGTAAATGACAAATAATAAAAATTCTTCTTTGAGAAAGAATTATGATATGTATTTTCCTTTTTCATTTCTGATTAGGGCAATATCTGTTTGTTGGATACATGATTGCTGGCAGAAATAAAAGTCTTTGAAATGCATGAATAATCTAAAATATCAATTAATTGCTATAAAACATTAAAATTTTTCTTCGTTGAAGATTTTTAGAAAAAAAACAACACTATAATTCGAAATGAGATTAATTAGTCACTATCTTCCTTAAGTGAACCAAACGAACGGAAACAGAAATCGCTTTCTATCCGTTTTCCATGTGTGTTAATTATTTAGATTTTACCACATGATTCCATTTCGATTTATGCTTCAATTATGCAATTTTTATATAAATGAAAATGTACTCAGCAGGTATTTCAGCACGCTGTTTCTCTGGGTTTGCAATTGTAAATTTGGTATGAATTCAAGGAATTATGGAAAAAGAAGAATGTTAAACAATTCTCAAGACAAATGCTATTCCTGCAATTCTGAATTTGATTGGCGTTAGGCTAATTTTGCAACAAGATAAACAAGATAACGACATTAAATATAGTTCGAAATTAAGCAGAGGTTATTTAGAATATGAAAAAGTGTAAGGTGTATTAAGGCACATGGGTTATCCTCTTTAGAGCCCCGATCACAAACCGATTTACCTTGTATGGAAGATATCGATAGAAACATTCGTGATCGACGACTTTCATCACATATAGACAATACACTGACAAGATATACTGTGGAAGGATTTAAATGAAAGCTGGAAATAATAAGGGCACGATAAGATAAAATTTAAAAATTATTGCTCGTATGCCGATACTAATAAAATCAGATATAAAATGGAAAGAAGAAATGTTCAATGAAAAATCACATTAAGCTACTTTTAGTATATAAAATTCATTTTTAAAGGAATAATCATAATGTATATATATTTAGATTAATTTCATTTCTCAGGATGTATATTTCATGACGATTAAACATTTGTCCGAAAATAGCAAGAAGGTTTCGTGTTTTAGTTTATTATCTAATTCTCTTAAGTTTGGTCTCAAACTTTTGGCCGATAGTGAGTTTATGTATGCATACATATAAGAACCTTTGCTTGCGTAAAATTACTTGTATTTTAATTTTTGTAAATTTCGTACATTTCTGCTGAAAGTCATTTTTACATAACACGTAGTTCGCTAAAACAGCATTTAATAAACAAGTCTATGAATATGTACATTCGACAGATATGTTAACTATGTTTCTCCATTCATACTAATTTCACCTTTTTTAACATTAGTTGTGTACGCGAAAAAAATGTAAAGATTTGTATCTTATAGGATATAGCAGGTCTTAAGAGGGCATGAGAATTAAATCTGTGTACAATATTTTCATAATTTTCTTTAATATCTAAGTTTTTTATTCCTATAACTAACAAAATGTTTAAAAAACTGAACAAAAAGTCATTTTCTTCAAATATACTATAGTTTGTGTATCTCTGTTTTTTTATTGAGCACATTCTATATTACTTTATACAAACATTGCACATTGTATGTCATTTAACTTTAAATTAAATAAAAATATCTACTTCGTCACATGTTATTGAAAAGGAAATATAATAAAAATATTTTAAAGTTACCTACAGATTTTTACTTTATTTAAGAAAAAGTTTTTTGTTTCCTTTTCTACTACATACAAACGTTCTTCTGCACTCTGAAAACTGTTTTAAAAGAATTAAAGTTCAGTATGTTACTTTACTGGAATATAATACTTTGAAAAGTGGAAAATCTATTTTAGGATTAAGTACTTTTAAAGAGTCTTAAACTTTTGCAAAAAGTCGCAAAATGTTTTCACAAAACGATCAAGCATTCATTGTAAATAAGCATCTGAAAACATTCAAGGATTACGAACATAATAAACGTGAAATAATAAAAATATGCAGCGTCTAGATGCAATGTGGCATTTTCACATGTGAAAAAATGTACATACATATTTTGTTGGTTTTATTCTCTGTAATTCTTTTTAATTTAGATATCTAGTAACATGATTCACATATTGAAAAATGTAATCATTGTTTAAAATATTATTTAAAATGCTTTTTAATCTAATTTAAACTCATTAACCCGGGAGTACACGCACCGGGTCTTTTTGACCCGGAGTATGCATGAGTTTTGCAATCGTAACCACTTATCTTTAAAAAGTAACCTTCAACTTATTTTATGGCAAAATTTGAAAGGATTGTCTCCACTTAAATAAAATGACGGTTATAATTTAATTTTATTGGTGACAAAGTTAAAGCCATTTCTACCCTGGGTAAAGCGCGTTCTCTCCCGGGTTAAAGACAAAGTATGTCTCAATATATAAAAAAATCTATAGGTTCATATGCTTCAAGCTCATTTTACCAGATTTTTTGTAAAATATTATTTGCTTTATATTTAAAATAAATTCTATCACTAAAATATAGAGATCAGCACTTTACAAAGTTTCTGGTACTGAAACAAATAAAATTCCACGAATCCAATCTTGCATAAAATAATATCATATGTACAATGAAAAAAAAGGCGTTTCACGTTAGTTTAGTTAAATTATATAAAAATGTCGCATATTGGAAGCTTTGAACTCGGTTACTTAGAAAAAAATTACATATTTATAAACATTATTGATCATATACATTACCATCACCTATCACGCCTTTTTAAAATCCATATCATTTTATCATTCTATGCCTTTGTATATTCTAAATAATTCCTTTAAAGAAAATAATGTAAACTAACAGGAAAATATATATATGTATACATACACATATTTTGACACTTTTCAAAAAATAAGAATACAATTGTTTCTTACTGATATATTCATTAATAATGTTTTTTCTGTAATTTTAGTCCGAAAGCCGACAGCACAGAAACTATGTTATCGCGCACAAGCAAAAGACTATGGAAGAGTAGTAATAAAGGAATCTAATGATCCACATCTGGAAGTGAAGTGGTGCATAAACCAAAAATTAATACCATTAATGTGCCACTCATAGGTTTATCATAGTGTTTTCCTGCTCCCAATTTATGAAGTTTTCATACAATTGAATGTACGGCAAACAAAATATTAAAATTACGATTAAACCACTAGTGGTATTATTTTTGGTTTATGTACTACTTCACTTCCTGCAGACATGGATCATTAGATTCCCCTATTACTACTCTTCCATAAAATAAATATTTAATTATTGTACTTTGTTACATAGGTTTTTGTGATGTCGGCTCTTGGAATGCTGTGTAGTTGGTATTAACAATACCCACTCTTTAAAAAGTATCAGACGTAGCTGAAATCTTTCTTGATTTTTTAACCGAATTTTCTTTTAGCTGCGTTGCCATGTGGTAAGCCGGTCTTGACAATTTTAGGGCCTAAATAGTTTGCCCTGATGCTTGTAAATCAAAAATTTTAGAACTTACAGGAAGATTTCGTTCTAATAAAGTCAAATACAAGTTTTTTTTTACAATTTTAATTTCTTTACGTTGATTGTGTGCACTTAAAGTGTTTCTTTTTCGAGGAAATAGAAATTATAAGATCCCTCTTTTCAAGCAAATACCAAAACTTAAAAAAATAAAGGAAGAATTCTAAATCATGTTATGCAGCAAGCGCCATCTCTCCACAAAATGAACGCGTTATGGAAACTCTCAACCATCTGTTCTATTTAAAATTGAAAAAAATAGAACATTCAAACATTGAGATTGTGGCTTAAATGTCTTTTTTTTTTTTTTTTTTGCTGGCATCGTATGTCTGTCTTTATTAGAAATGCTATTTTGAATTCGTCTTGATATTAATGAATATTTAAATAAATGTTTTTTTTCATCTTCATAAATTCGCTCTTATATAGTATTCGTTATCATGCGTTCCTTGATTGCACAGACCATTTTACCTAATTGTCTTTCCAAAATGTTTCTATCATTCCATTAGGGTTTAAGCAATGTTTTCTTGTTTTAGTCATTTTCTATGAGTTTCCAAGCCAATCAACCAGATTTATGTTATTTTTCATTATGAAAGTAATAATAAATTTTGAATTATTACATGGGATAACATGTAGAAATGCACTGTCAAAAGTTTATACGAATGGAATATTTTTTCTTTGTAATAATTCTATACACTTTCATTGAAGCTTTCACAGCCATTTTTTATAAATAAACTAAAATAAAATAAGTATCTTACATCACCAATTATCTGAACACCAAGAACACTGATTATTCAATTAACTTGAACGATCATACATCCTATTCCGCCTCCTCCAATTTTTTTAAAAATGAGGATACCTGAAATCTTGCTATCCCCTAAGTGTCATTTCCCCTATGTCATTTTGACACTGTATGATATTATGCGAAAAAATCGAAAAAAGTGTGCATTTTAGTATTTATTTACAAATGTATGTTGTGCACATAAGTAATATTAAATCTCTAACATGTAAGAAAAATCATGCGTTAAGCATAGATTATGAAGCACTTTCCAACGCTTCATGAAATCGTTAACAAAATTTCGTTATTTAGGTAAATAAGGATATAAAGCCAAATATAGTCAAATATGTATTCCAGTCCTATTTAACAGCCCTGTATTTGATCTGTCAGCTTATATACATACTATAAAATGGGAAAATTTAGTTTAGCAAAAAATGCCTAGTAGCTTGAAATTTCTCTTTCAGCAATTTATACTAATTGATGGAAACATACTTGAATACTTTCTTCAGCCTTGTAGTATGCCTGGTACCTTTATTACACATCAGTGTTAAGATAAAATTTATTTTAAACTAAAACAAAAACTTTCTCATAAATTATCATTCATAGGCTCAATGCACCCAATTCTTTGCGTGGCCCTGTATATCATTTTATCTATATTATTCAAACATTTTTTAGTAAATTTAATGCAGTTTAAGGTAAAAATGCATAATTTATTTAAAAATAATCTTTTAGTAATTTATGCTCACATTCAGTAACTTTGGCGGGCTCTTTTGTTTAGCCCTGTATATTAACTATAGCATTTCTACACACCATATAATATGCATAAATTTAGTGAAATTTATACTTGCATACCATAATTAAAATGCATTTCATCCATCCATCAGCTGTCACCGGATACATATATAGTACTTCGGAAAGAATGTACTATTTGAAATCTTTTGTGTGCCCCTGTAAATACTATGTACTTTATATTAGGGAAGGTAGTATCGTATAATTCATATTAAGCCTCATTTACATGCATCAATTTTATTATGCATGAAACAGTTAAATATATGTAAAATATGTCACACACAATTCCCCCTTTTACCATTATCTAATGGAATTCTTTTGTGCGGCCCTGTAAATGAATAATAGCTACATTTTCGCATTATATTTTATAGAATGCATATCTTAATGCACCTCATAAAAGCATATAAATTTTAATGTGTTCAACAGGGTATAACATCTTTAAAATTTCCTTGAAACGATTTCCCCCATAAGCCGTAATATATTGGGAAACTTTTTATTCTCTCTGTAAATAAACTAATGATGGTATAAACTTCATTTTCAACAGGGTTCGTGCTAGGGTAAACGTCAATAACTTCCTAAAATTTCATGGCAATCCGAGTATATTTAGGTGAGTTAGAGCTCGGACAGACGGCCAGACGGCTAGACAAACCGAATGCATAAACACTCTTCCACTTTGTTGGAAAGTGCTAAAAAATATTAATGTTAAAAGATTATATAAAAAAATATATAATGCATATGAATAATATTTATACCAGTAAAATAAAAATATTTTTTCAAGATATGAAGAAATACATGTTACACACAAATAATATTTTATCTATATAATAAAAAAATGCAGGATAGTATGAAAATATACATGGCATAAACAAATAATTATTATAATAAAAAATAAAAATATTTCTGGAAGATTACATGAAAATATAAAGAAATGAAATAACTATTTACACTACTTACATTTATAGCTGACATATTTTGTACATTTGTCGTATGTCATTCTTCTACAAGAACATACGTTCAATTTTATAGCATTTTTTAAACGTCGCATTTTCTATTCTTAAAAACGCTTTTTCAGTCCGCAGTATATATTCATCGTTCCCGATTCTTTTAGTGGATTTTTCCATATATTCTATTTGCAATTCTTCTGCTAGTTTTTGTATTAAAGTGCGCCTTCATACGTTTTTCCTCGTCACATGTTTGAAAATATTCCAATTGTGAAAGGCAGCAAAATGTAAAATATTATAGAATATTTAATTTGACCACCATCTGCCATTTGATCAACAATATCTGCAATATAAAAACTGACTATTTTTTAAAAATTATTAGCAATTGTGATATCTGAATGCATACAACTAAGGATTATTACAATTTGTTTTCTTTTAACACTGATAAACTGTAAGTGTTAAGCCTGATTCTCTATTTTTCGATATTTTTGTTGAGAATAACACTTCTTTTTCATGATTTTATACAATCTGTCTGGTTCTATTTACCGTGCGAGTTAAACTCGTTCGTCTTTCCTTTCATTTCTTAGCCAACCTAAGAGAAGTAAAACTAGTTGGATGTGCCAATCCCAAAACTTTCTTCTATCTCATACGTACATTTTAATATTTTTTTAAAAATAGTTACTCATTTTAATGTATTAATAATTTTAATTCAATACCATACGAACTTTGGTTTTCATCTTAAATTTCTGCTTCAATCAATTAATCGGAGTAAAAACGAATTTCCGTCTCTACACGAGCCGATAAACAATAGAATAAAAGGCAATTTTTTTTTTCTTTTTTTTTTTTTTAAATTGAGGGAGGATCTATTTGTCTCACCAAAAATAATTATATACAAAAATTTTAGTTCAGTTCTAGGCCTAACTTCATAAACTTTTAGGTGGTGCAATATTGAAAATGGCATAAAATTGGCTATTGCAGCGCCCCTTCCGGCGGATTTTGTTCAAATTCAGGGGGGACCAACTAGCCATAGCCATACACTTACACAAAAAATTTGGTTCAATTCGTTGTATAAATTCATATACTTTTCGTCGGTACAATATTGAAAATGGCACAAAAATTGCGATTGCAGCGCACCCTTCCGGCGGAATTTATTTCAAATTCAGGGAAAACCAATTAGCTATATTCATATACTTACACAAAAAATTTGGTTCAATTCGATGCATAACTTCATATACTTTTGGCCGATAAAATATTGAAAATGGTACAAAAATCACGATTGCAGCGCTACCTTTCGGCGGAATATTTCAAAACTGAAGGAGGACCTGATTGCTACAGCCAGAAACATTCACAAAAAATTGGTTCATTTCTATGCATAACTTTCTACACTTTTTGATGGTAGAATGGCGACATATACACAGACACACAGACACACACACACAGACAGACACACAGACATGCGGACAGACAGACATTTTGTAAAAGCAGGTTTTTTGAAATCTCTGACCCCTAAAACGTGTAAATCCATCGAAAAACGGAAGTGAAAAAAATCTCGATTACAATACTTTCTTGTATTGAATATAGGAGAAAGTAAAAATAGTTATTCATTTTAATGTTTTAATAATTTTAATTCAATACAATACGAGCTTTGGTTTTCATCTTAAATTTCTGCTTCAATCTATCAATCGGAGAAAAAACGCATTTCCGTCTCTACACGAGCCGATGAACAATAGAATGATAGGCAGATTTTTTTTTTAATTCAGGGAGGACCTACTTGCCTTACCAAAAAATAATTATACAAAAAAATTTTAGTTCATTTCTAGTACTAACTTCATGCACTTTTAGGTGGTGCAATATTGAAAATGGCATAAAAATGGCTATTGCAGCTCCCCTTTCAGGTAGATTTTTTTTCAAATTCAGGGAGGACCAACTAGCTATAGCCATACACTTACACAAAAAAAAAAATTGGTTCAATTCGTTGCATAAATTCATATACTTTTCGTCGGTACAATATTGGAAATGGCAAAAATATCGCGATTGCAGCGCCTCCATCCGGCGGATTTTTTCAAACTCAGGGAGGATTAACTAGCCACAGCCATGCACTTACACAAAGAATTTGGTTCAATTCGATGCATAACTTTATATACTTTTGGTCGGTACAATATTGAAAATGGCACAAAAATCGCGATTGCAGCGCCTCCTTCCGGCGGATTTTTTTCAATTTCAGGGAGGACCAATTAGCCATAGTCATACACTTACACAAAAAATTTGGTTCAGTTCGATGCATAACTTCATATACTTTTGGTCGCTAAAATTTTAAAAATGGCACAAAAATCGCGTTTGCAGCGCCCACTTCCGGCGGAATATTTCAAAATTAAAGGAGGACCTGCTTGCTATAGCCAAAAACATTCACAAACAATTTGGTTCAGTTCTATGCATATCTTCATTCACTTTTTGATAGTAGAATGGCGACATGCACACAGACAGACGGACAGACAGACATTTTGTTAAAACATGTTTTTTGGAATCTCTAACCCCTGAAACGTGCAAATCCCTCGAAAACCGGAAGTCGAAAAAAATTTCGATTGCAATATTCTATTGAAAATAGAAGAAAGTAAAAAAATGTCAAGCGTGACATTTCTTCCCATATTTCTAAAAAGTTCTATTAGTTTTAAAAATATATACTCAGAAATTCTTTGACTTTTAATTCGATCTTCATTTTTTCTTAAGTAGGGAAATGCGCTCAAAATAAAGTTACTTTCTAAACCCGCAGTTATACAAAATTTTTGTGCGTGTTTATCAGGTTTTGATGCTATAAACAAAGTAAATAGATAGCGAGTTTTATCAGGAAACAACTGTTCATCAATTGTTATATTCTAGCTTGACTTGTAACATTTTATGCAATTTTCAAAAAATACTTTGTAAATTTATCATGTTTAATTCGATTACAACGAGTTGACAACTGCAATTTCTAAGCTTTATGAAACCAAAAAGAAAAGTTACCTAAAACACCGCCATAGTCGATTTTTAAAGCTGTCTAATTATCCGGATTTTTCATTAACCAAATCTGCCTCGGTCCTGACCGGTTCGAATAATCGGTACTCTATTGCCATGAAAAGAGGTGTTTTATATGTCGTTTTATAGTTACGAGGTGGAACCCGTCGAAATTCGATGAAAAAAACTCTTTAAAAAAGAACTGTTTTATTTATGTAGAATAAATCTACAAAATACATCTTATATTGGTCAGTCTAACTTCCAAGTAAATATTATTTTAAGCTAACATTAACAAAATACTATAAAACTCAATTACTCAAATTATTAAACGAAATAAAACCGAAATTCCCCGGATTTTATAACAAACACATTTTAATTTCTACTTTTTTCTTTTCAATTTTGAGAGAAAATTGAGCGATTCTGTTGCCACTATTACAAAATTGGTACTAAAAATTATTAAAAAAATAATATATCAAAAATAACCTGAGTTACAGCTTTGAAACAAATCACATTTAAAAGTACATTTTTTTCTCTATACGACGGTGTAAAAATTTAAAATATGCGATGTTTAGAAGTGTAAAATTTTTCAGTAGCAAAAATTATTGCAGGGGGATAATTTTCAAAATTGCAGAGGAAAGTGTTGCCATTCGCAAAATGATGTATGCATTACGCACAGATACGTTTGGCCTTTATAACATAGATATTAAAATTCTAATGTCGAAAGTATTCAACGTTGCTTCATCTTACGATCGCTCTGTGTATCCCTAAAGAAATAAAAGGTACCATTACTGACAATGACACCCATACTGTAAAAGAAAAACCTGTAAAGTTATTAAAGGTTTTCTATGAAACTGGGATTCCTAGAACTTTAACTTTTATGTAACGGCAACAGCAAAACTTCATGTAACAGATACAGATTTGCGTTGAAAATAAAAAAAAAATCTATAAGGTTACTAATATTTTTTTAGGAAACTGGGATGCCTAGAATATACTATATAATTGCAACCCAATTTACATATAAAATTTTAGTAAGATAAGTATAATTTTATAAGATTCGTTTGTAAAGTTGCATATTACTGTAGCTTTACTAGCATTAGTTTTGTAAATTTACATATTATCGTGTACAGTGTACAGATCAAACATACAGATTTCGACAACTTTATATTTGTAGAATTACAGGTTTTTTTACGGTGTAGAAGTTATCAGCAGCACATGATTTATGTTTTTGAATATTTTGTTTTGTCATTATTGCATTAAACTATAGTGTTGTCTTTTACATTTGGCCTTTCCGTCATCTTCCAGACATCTACAGCGGAGAATTCAATCACTAACATAAAAACTACTGACCTCTAAATTAGTTTCAAAAGCTGAAGTTTACTTTTTGTTATATACATATTACTATTTCTGATTAGAATTTTATCAGTTCCTGTAACTATCTGTTATTTTCTTCTACAGTTACCTGTTATTTTATGGACATTACAGATGCCTTATGTTTCTGAAGAAATCTTGATGCACTTTTAAATTGATCGCAATAGAAAATTTTATATTTCGTGTTAAAAAAATGAATTATTATACAATAAAAACTATTTGCAAACGATTTTACAACTTACAGAAAACAAAAGAAACTGTTGTTTTAAAAATTATCTATAAAATTTTGGAAAAGTGCTTTTTTCGGAGGTAAAGATTTCGGAAGATAAAGGAACATTTCTCGGTATCATAGGTATTTCAGATAAGGTTATATTAGGGTTTACAAAACTAAATTAACATACACATATATACATGAATATATGTTTATATATATATATTTCAGAGTTTCATGTAACAATTTGGGTTAGTGGTGGTATATATTATATCCCATATAATTATAGTAATGATTCACACAAGAAATTTTTAATTAAATTTTATTGGGAAAATTAAAAAAAAATGCTTTTTCTTATTTTTAAACAATTTTTAAAAAGTATTCCGGAATGAAAAGAACATTTTAGAAACATAATTGCTTGCCTTTGAAAGGATAACAGCCCGAATTAATCAATCAATGCAAATTTTAAAAAATAATCATATTAAACTTGTCATTTCAATCAAAAATATGATCTAATTTTATCATTTTCCCTTTATACTATTGTTGGTTAAAATGATATTTATCAGCATTATGCGCTTTATTTGCGTCTTACAAAGAAATAAATTAGGAATGCATGAGAGTATGTGAGTATATTATATGCCTTGGAAGGATTGCATTAATTAGATGAATAAAACCATGGAATTACTGAAGTAATATATATGGCACATCTAAAAAGACATGGTTATTATGAAATGAATGTACTCCTACATTTTCCTTTGTTAAAATATTCCATTAATTTGTATGCAAATTAAATATTTTGAAAATTATTATTAAACAAAACAAAGAAATAATTAAAGAAGTATTTTGAGAGTATTTGTATGTTGTTTTCTGCATAAATATGTGAAAATTTATGTGATTGTTATGGATCTAAAACATGAAATAATTATTCGAAAAATTTTAGAACATTGCGACATTGTAATTACTTATTCAAAAGTATTTGTCTCTAATGAGCATTAGGAAATAATTTTAACAATATTCATTTTATGCTAAAACACAGTCTAATTTGTCTCTATTATGTTGCGAAAATAATTTGATTATTTAAATTATTTATCACTGCTATGATTGTTGCTAGACTAACAGATTACACGGGTGAATTTTCGGAAAAGCGCAAAATTAATTTGTGCAAATAAAACAATTTATATAATAAAACATTCTCAAAATAAATTGGTAAGCAGTAAAGTTTCACAATAAAGCGCCTTTACATTTTACATTGTCAAAGTGTAGTGTATTTTAGATTAGGAAACTAAAAATTGTAAAACTAGTCTAATTCATTAAAATTGTTATTTTCATATTTTTATTTTATGTATTTATTATTATTATTATTATTATTATTATTATTATTATTATTATTATTATTGTTGTTGTTGTTGTTGTTGTTGTTGTTATTATTATTATTTTTGCTCTTGATATTCATACTTTCTAATTATGTTTTATTGTAAACTTAATTTAAAATATTATATTAATTACAACTTTAAACAATAAAAATATCAGAAAAAAAACTAATCAAACTATCATTTAAGAAAATTACGTGTTTTACGTTTTCTAAATAATTAGTAATGATAATCTCTCCATAAAAGCTCTGAATTCATCAATTACTTGTGTAGGGTGTTGTTTCAGGGCCTTTTTATACGATTGCACATAAATACAAAAAAAAAAAAAACATTTTGATAAAAACCGAAGTCTATGATAGAAATGGAAATTTAAAATAAAAGCACTTGGAAAATTTCTCTGTTAATGTAGAAAATATTTCAAAAACATTCCTCAAACAAAATAATACAATTTTTTTAGTAAAATCAAAATTTTGTCAACAAATATTACAAATAATCAAAAAGTATGTTTTTAGTTTTTATTGTTTTTTTATTTGCAATAAACATGCAAATAATCGTCTTTACACTACAGAAAAATACAAATAATTTAAAATCTAGTTTTTATGTATAGCTGTGGACTAAAATTTACAATAGCGTCAATAATTTCTGATGTTTACGAACAGCATTCTTTATTAACAAAACCTCAGAAAAAAGGTATTTTCAAGATTTAAAGAACAATTTATGAAAATAAGATTTATTTTGCTGCTACTCTTTTTTCGTAATATTTATACTGTATTAATCAGTTTCTGAATTATGAATATAAGTTTTTCGGATGATGCCAATTTTCAAATAACTTTTTTAATATTTAAACAAGAAAGAAAAAATCCTGTCTCAAGCGTCGATTTTGAAACACCTTACAACACATTAAGAATAAAGTAACAAAATTGCACTGCTGAACAGTTTTAGTCTTAAAAAGTTATTTAAAAAAATGTCGAAAAATTGTGAACAGCGCGATTGGCGTTTCTTTTACTTTATGCGAAAACGAAACAAAAAAGCCGGCAAATTTTGTCAAACAATAATAAGAAAAAGTCAGTTTCGCCAATGGATAGCGCAAAATGCTAGTTTTATCAAAGGGTCGCAGAAAAAAGACAATTTTTCCAAAGGATCACACAAAACATGCGAATTTCGTCAATAAATTGCAGAAAGAACCTGAATTTTATCAAACGATCAGAAAAAGCTGTAATTTTAGGCAAAAGATGAGGAAAAAATGCGATTTTTTACAAAAAATCAAGAAATAATGGCTAATTCTGAAAAATGACTTTGGTTGTTGGTAGGTTGCATAGTTTTATGACACAAGGCCCCTTTTGGAAATGCCGCGCCAGAATAAGCCCTCAGAAAAGCTGCTAATTTTGCCAGAAAATTCACGAGAAGAGAAAAAAAAACATGCATTTTTCGTAACATTATCGCGCAAAAAACCAGCAATTTTCTTCAAAAGATTATAATCTAATTTCGATTCTCGCTAACGAACGGCGACACTGAAAATTAGTCGTCATGGCAAAAGTTTCATTTGCCATGTGCCGACTGGTGACAGTGGAACTGAATCTATAGTTTGTCTTTGATAATTTTCATTATTTGTTAATATGTAGTTCAAAATTTAAAAAAAAAATGATTTTAGATAAAATAAGCTTTTTGCAAAGATTATTGATTAATATTTTGTTTAATTTTCTGCTTTTAAAATTCATGCTCAACAAAATGTACTTTAATAAAACATTAAGTAACCTTTGAACAATCTCAAACATTTACTGAAAAAAAAAAAAAAAAACAATTGTTCTAGAATAGATTTTTCATTTTCGTTTTCAGCATTTTCCACATAATTTTAACAAGTGTTTCTTTATTTGAATGAAATTTCTTGACTCTTGAATGATTTTTAGGGATCTTAAGAAAGTTTTAACTACAGCATTAAAAAAGTTGAATTTTTCCAAAATGCTTCGTTGAAAAAAAACGACACTTTTGTGCAAAGAGTTAAAATAGTACTTGACTATTTTATCGCTAACGATGAATGTGTTAAATGTCTAGATTGTACTACCTAAAAATTGAAATAAGTTGATTTTTTTTTTTTTTTTTTTTTTTTTTTTTTTTTTTTTTTTTTTTTTTACTTTTGGAATATACCAACAAAAAAATTAAATTACTTCTAAATTTTTAAAATTTTAAATTAAAAAAACTGTTTAAAGATATTATAATAGACACACTTAAAAGTTAAAATATTATTTTATGCATAATTATATATCAGGGTTGCCACGCTTCAGTTAATTTTTAGTAGAAATACCAGTATTTTTTACCAAATGTTATATCTCCTAATTTAAACCCACGATTTTTTCATCTTTCTTAAATAGAGATTTTCTGTAAGAAATTACTGGTGTCGAAGGATTTTCTGGTCTGGAAATTCCCGGTAGCGTGGCAATCATGTATACAGAGCAGTTTATCATTTTTCAGTTACATATGTGTTAATTTTTATGTATATGTTTCAATCACGGCATATTGAAGGTCTATTTCAAATTTTGGGACCAAATGTAATAAAGTGGTTAATCATCACGAAAATTTTCAAAATTTTAAGGCGCAACACTAGTTACAGAAAAAGACCCGGATGTAAATGTAAAGTCTATGGGGGCGTTCTTTTCAAATATCTCGCTCAAATTTAAATATTTTTACATGATTTTTTTTTTTTGTATATGATAGCTGAGGACGTTCTAAAATCGGTCTAGTTTTTTACTTTTTCAATTTTGGTTTCAGAATTTTTTTAAAATTACTTCAAAATTCAAAACCGGTTTAAACCGATTCTGAAAATGAAACTATCATAATATAAATAAAAAGAATATTGCCCAGTTAAACTGATGGCATTGGGCTCACGGGCTACGCATACTAATTCTACATTACACCCTTATGTTTTCAAGGGTTAATTCCGTTCGCAGAAAAATTAAGGAGGGAGGAACAACTCCTCCCTTTCCCCTTTTTATGCTTAATCATTGAACCCTCTAAACTGATCAGGACAGGCTTTATCAGAAAAAAATCCATATCCAAAATTCAGAGCAAATCGGATAATTCTTAATAAAAACCCATTTATATAATTTAAGAGAAGTTATCCCCCTCTTTTATATACTTAACCATTAAACTTCCAAAACTATTCGGAGATTTGAACGAAATCTGACAATTCTGCATGAAAAACCCTTTTATATAAATTGAGGGGAGGGGCATTAGACCCCCCATTTCCCCTGTTTATATTTATCCAATGAACACTTAATACCAATCACGGAAGTGCTGACCACTAGACTACCACGGCCACACTAAGTGAGTTTTAGTAATAGCTATTAAAATGTAAAACTATTAACTCTTTTCGTTGCTAGCTTTTTTCTAGTAATTTTTACAGATTCCTTGTAACCGAGTAATATTACAAAATTTTTATTAGTAATTACAAGGGTCACTAAAAATTTTTTTAGTAGATCGACCCTTTTTTTTACAGTGTAGTAATGCTTTCATTTTAAAAATATATGTCACTCTTTGAATTAAAAAATAGTGTGTGTTACTTTTCTAAAGTAAACATGTGTGATAAAACGACAAAAACAGTAATAATAATAATAATAATAATTGTAATCAGGTCATTTTTTATTTCGCTATTTTTCAACCGTCTCCAAACACTGTTCTTTTGTCTATTGTTATCTGAATATAAATTAATTACAAAACAATTATACTGACTGGATTTCGGACAGTGACATTTTCAATACGCTTCAGTAAGTTTATTTGGATTAATAGCATTAAAATTATTACAGTAAAAGTAAATTTTCTCTCAAAATTGAAAAAAAAAAACATCGGATCTGAAAGGATAAAAAACACATTAGCATTATTATGCTAATATCATTATCTATTCTTTTTACTAGATTGTTACACGTTTTTCTAATCACTTCTCATAAAATAAAATATGGAATAGTAAATATATAGTGCTTCATTGAATTGTATATGTACATACATTTTCAGTTCAAATCAATTTCCAACCTTCTTAATTTAAATATTGATTTATCTATATAGTGTTGAAAACATGCATTAAAATAGATTTATTGCATACCCATCATGCGTAGTTTAGGGTTAGTTAAGTCCTGTAATCGTTTTATAAATCGAAAAAAATAACGGATTTACACGTCTCAGAGACTGGGGATTTCGAAAAATATATTTTTAGAAAAAAATTGCCGTATGTCTATTTGTGTGATTATAAACCCTCTATCTCCCGAAAAAATGGATTAAGAAATACAATTCTTTGTTCCTGCGGTCTCCTTTTGTCTCCTCCAAAAAAAGCTTATAAGATCTCACTTTAAAAAATCAATAAATCGTACTTTTTTTTTTATATTTTTCACACACAAGAAAAGTGACACACAATAGTGATTCCGATTTTTTTTTTTTTTTTTTTTTTTTTTAGAAAAATTATATTGCTATAGTTCTATTTGTGTGTTTATAAACTCTCTATCTCTCTAAAAAATGGAGATATAAATACACTTCTCTGCTCATAAGGAGCTTAAAGAGACTGATATACAGGGTGTATCTAAACTACTGGGCAAAACTTTAAGGGGTGATAGTACACATCAAGACAAATAATATTAAATGGGAAACTAAGGGTCCCAAACGTCTTCCGAAGGAGAGAGGCGCCAGCAAAGTTTAGGGTCCAAAATTTGAAATGATTATAAGAAACGGAAAAATTGGTCGATTCGTTTGCATTTTTCACGAAAACTATTCTTTATGTCAGTCTTGTCTTGAAAATAAATTATAAAAATAAATTTCAAAAAATGCCGATAGAGGGCGCTTTAGACTTTGGAGTAATGAACAAATATTTTTTACCGTTATTTTTTGCATCTCATTAAATTTTTTTAGAAGTTTAGACATAAACTTGAATTTTGAGCTCCAAATCTGTGGTTAAGTAGCGCAAATTAAACTGTGTTCAATTGGGAGTGGGTAGGTTCAAATTCCAAATGATTATAAAAAACAGAAAAATTGGTCAATTGATTTGCGGTTTTCACTAAAATTATTCTTTATGCTAGTATTGTCTTAGAAATAAATTATACAGGTGAATTTCAAAAAATGTCGGTAGAGGGCGCTATAGACTTTGGAGTAACGTACAACTATTTTTTACCGTTATTTTTTCATCTCAATAAATTTTTTTAGAAACTCAAACATAAACTTAAATTTTGAGCTGAAAATCTGAATCGTTGAGAGTGGTTAAGTGGCGCAACCTGAACTGTGTTCAATGGGGGTGGGGAGGTTCAAATTTCAAATGATTATAAAAAACTGAAAAATTGGTCGATTCGTTTGCGGTTTTCTCTAAAACCATTCTTTATGTCAGTTTTTCCTTGAAAATAAATTTTAAAGATTAATTTAAAAAAATTCCGTTAGAGGGTACCTTAAACTTTAGAGTAACCAACAACTATTTTTAACCGTTAATTTTTCTTTTTTATCTAAATAAATGTTTTAAAAGCTTAGACTGAACTTTTGAGCTCAAAATCTGAATCGTTGTGAGTAATGGGGAAATTGCACGTTTTTTAATTTAACTTGCATTTTATAGAGTACAAACGTACGAGCATTTTGATACCATTTTTACGTTTTTTTGAAACTCGGAAAGTTCATTAAATTAACTTTAAAAATGCAGATTTTGTTTCGGCGGGAAAAAGCCGCGTCACGTGACGAAAGCGGTTTTGACGTCACTACACATGAAAACAAATTTATGCCGTATTTTCCCCTGTACTTTTCTATGAGGATAGCTTGGATTACGCTGAATGATTTCTTTCTTTTCTTAAAAATGGTTCGTAAAATAAACTAAAGGCCTTGTAAATTGCTGAAATAAATAAACAATATTGTGAATTCGAGAGAGATTTCCCCCCCCCCCTCGTTGTTCTAAGGATTTTCATTTTAAAATATCGATACATGTTTATACTACAATTGTATTTTATAGAATAACATATATTTCTCCTTCATATTAATATTTCTCAATAATTAATTTTACAAACTGGTTCAAATAGTATTTCTTTCATTATCGAGTAGGTCTGGGCAACTTATAAAAAAGTTTTCGTATTTATATTTTATATTTGAAATGAGAATTTGTCCTGCTTTCGTTAAACGTTTTATCTTTTCAATTGTTAAATAAGCTATTTTTGAATCGAAAAACAGATAAATTCAGAATGAAGCCAATTTTTTCAGGTGGTTTTAAGGTAGCCTTACAGAATCTTTATATAATTATACACAAAAAAAGAAAAAAATAACAATTTTTCGAAAATGTTTTACGTACACAAAAAACAATAAGTAATTATTTTAAATACTGTCGTTTTTAGGAACTCCATCAGACTTTGGGATTGAAAATTTTATGCTTTATAAACCTGCAGATTACAACTCAGTATTTGGTTTATGAATTCTATTTTTTATGTTTGTTATAAATTAACAGTATTTTAACGGAAGTTAAAAGATCCGAAAGAGCGAAACAGGAATCCCCCGACATACATAAGCAATGCGCTCTGTAAACTTTTATGTAAATTTACGTACTGAAGTTTTATGTAGTACAATGCTTATTTTCAAAATGAAAATACTATTTTCTTTAACAAGATAATAAAAAAAAATCATTATTATTTTTATTTAATGAAAGTTAGAGCATTGAGAAAAAGACTTACGTGTTTAGAGTCTGATAAATGTTAAGCAGACATTCTGAGAAACTACATTTCAAACAAATAAAAAGTACCACATAATTTAAAAATTATTCGTAAGCAAACAATATTAAAACGCTAATTAAATTATTTGTACACTTTTTTATTTAACTTAACTTGGTTTTCGCATGTAAGGATAGGATTGTGCATTTGATTTTTCATTCACTTTCAGATAAATTAAGAAATGTAAAAAATATAGAATAAGGTATGCTTCCAGTGATAATACATCGTCTTAATATTTTTTAGAAGTTAATTATAAATCAATACATTAATTTTAACGGGGTTTTCGTTAGCCCAAAACAGTTGATTAATTGTCGAATTCTCTTTGTCGTTACAAGTTGCAACAACATTAAGTTTATTATGTTCTAAACCACGGTCCCCCCTCCCCCCCCAAAAAAAAAAATTCAAATGGTTGTGAAGATGCAAATAGTTTATAGAGTATAAAGTAGAAAATATAAGTAAAAAATAAAGAGTCCCTTTTTTATATACGATTCGTATCAATGATTTCAACTGGCAAAGGTATTCCTTGATAAAGATCAAATAAATATATATTTTTAATATTGCTATCTTTGGCATATTCGGCTACATTTGAATGGATTCCCCCACCCCTCCCCCATTTCTCTCACACATCACACATTTCATAAAAAAAAGTGAAATGTTAACATGTGAAAACAAAATTTTACATGTATACATATAGAATGGTATCTGAATCTGAGTAATACAAATGCATTATTTATAAGCTGTGTTGAATTCAGGGGTTGTCCGGGGTGGACATATTTAAGAAATATGCTTGAATAAATTAACACTTTCATAATAAATAAACAATGATTATAAGTTGAAAATTCAATTTAGAAATTCTAAATGATAGTTGAAATAGTGCTTTTTTTTCTATAATATTAAAACAGAAATCGAGCAAATATTATTATTTTTCCAAAATAAATTCATAAGCCTACATTTTCTACCAAATGTGCTTTAAAAAAAAAAAAAAAAAGGCGGTGAATTTTTTATAATTAAGTTCGATAATCATGCCAAATTATCGTATTATATTGGACATTTTATTAAAATAAAAAGTAAGAAATGAACTACAATCATAAGTTTTTGCTTTAATACTTATTTTTAAGTAAGCACATAAAAAAATAAAAGACAATATTTATAAATTTAGTCACGTATGTTGTAGTAATTTGTTTCTGATCTATGAATACGCATTTATTATTAACAGTAGTTAATTTAAAATTTTATTCGATAAGTCAAAATTAATTTTTTTTTTTTTTTTTTTTACGCAATAGTTCAAAATTTAACTTTCTCATAATAAATTCGAGTTAATTTTTTATCTGTAATATAACTTGCACAACGCGAAATTTTATTCATAACAAAACGAATTATTAAGTATTACAATGAATTAAGGAAACAATACATTTCAAAAACTAGATAAAGACGATTTTACTTACGATTTATTTTTTAATAAAACTATAATTCATTCTTTATTCTTTTAAGTAAATCAGAGTAAGTAAAAAATAAATGTACCTTTTAGCTTTAGCTCCTTGTATCTTCACCCACATGATATGCATTTTTTATACCCTTAAAATAAATTTGAGAAAAAAAAAAAGCTATTTCAAGAAGGTATAATTTTGTATCTTATAACCCAACTACCTACAGCACTTTTCTAAATGAAAATTAATACAAATGTATAAATCACTAGTACATTATATTTGGATATGTTAAATAAAATAATGTTTGACTCTAATTTGATTTTGTTTTTGTGTAAATGAGTTTTTAAAAGATGTTTATAGTAGATAACAAACAGAAAGCAATGGGAAACAGCCTTCAATCACAATACAGACGGCTAAGGAAGAATCCGCGTTTCATGTGTAGTGACGTCAAACCAATCCCGTCCCGTTTTCGCATCACGTGGTTTTGTTTTGCTTTTAACGGAGTTTAAAACTGCAATAACTAGTTATTTTAAATTATTTTTACAATTCTGAGTTGATTTTCAAGGAATGTAAGATGGTCTTCATCAATTAAACATAAAAGAAAGCATAATTTAAGATGAGTGCAACTTCCCCATTAAGAAGTGAAAAATTGAACTGTGTTCGTAGGGTGGGCAGGGTAACATTTCAACTCATGAACACAGTTCAGTTTGCCCTTCTTAACCCCTCCCAACGATTTAGAATTTGAGCTCAAAATTTAAGTCCAAGCTTTTGCAAGCATTTAATTAGATACAAAAAATAACAGTTATAAATTGTTGTTGGTTACTCTAAAGTTTAAGGTGCCCTCTAACGGAATTTTTTGAAATTTATCTTTAAAATTTATTTTCAAGGAAATACTTACATAAAGAATGCTTATAGAGAAAATCGACCAATTTTTCCGTTTTGTACAATCATTCGAAATTTGAACCTTACCACCCCCATTGAACACAGTTCAGTTAGCGCTACTTAACCACTATCAACGATTCAGATTTTCAGCGCAAAAATTAAGTTTATTTAAAAAAATTTAATGAGATTAAAAAATAACAGTAAAACATAGTAGTACGTTACTCCAAAGTCTAAAGCGCCCTCTACCGACATTTTTTGAAATTTATGTTTATAATTTATTTTCAACACAATTCTGACATAAAGAATAGTTTTAGTGAAAACCACAAATCAATTGACCAATTATTCTGTTTTTTATAGGCATTTGAAATTTGAACCTACCAACTCCCATTGAACACAGTTCAGCTTGTGCTACTTAACCACAGATTTTGAGCTCAAAATTTAAGTTTAAGTCTAAACTTCTAAAAAAAATTTAACGAGATGCAAAAAATAACAGTAAAAAATAGTTGTTTGTTACTCCAAAGTCTAAAGCGCCCTCTATCGACATTTTTTGAAATTTATGTTTATAATTTATTTTCAACACAATTCTGACATAAAGAATAGTTTTAGTGAAAACCACAAATCAATTGACCAATTATTCTGTTTTTTATAGGCATTTGAAATTTGAACCTACCAACTCCCATTGAACACAGTTCAGCTTGTGCTACTTAACCACAGATTTTAAGCTCAAAATTTAAGTTTAAGTCTAAACTTCTAAAAAAATTTAACGAGATGCAAAAAATAACAGTAAAAAATAGTTGTTTGTTACTCCAAAGTCTAAAGCTCCCTCTATCGGCATTTTTTGAAATTTATTTTTATAATTTATTTTCAAGACAATACTGACATAAAGAATAATTTTCGTGAAAACCGCAAACAAATCGACCAATTTTTCCGTTTTTTATAATCATTTTAAATTTTGCACCCTAAACTTTGATGGCGCCTATCTCCTTCTGAAGACGTTTCGGACCCTTCGTTTCCCATTTAGTATTATTTGTCTTGATGTGTACTATCACCCCTTAAAGTTTTGCCCAGTAGTTTAGATACACCCTGTATATATTAAAAAGTGCACTCTTTTAAAATAGCTTATAAGATTTCACTTGAAAAATCAATAAATCGTAGGGTTTTTTTTTTTTTTCTTACACCTGCAAGAAAAACAACACATCTTGCAAAAAATAATTTTACATTTTATTCCATAAAACAGTTTGTCATAGGTTGATTTTGCTACACAAACAATTTCATAAGTGTAGTTAAGCAGAAAACCACTTTATTATACTATTTGTAAATTTATGACAACAGAATAGGGATGAAATGTGTGGGGAGGTAAATTTACCCAAGCTTCCAAATCTCATCTAACTTCTTGCTTTTTAAAAAGTGTTGTGTTTTTCTGGATAATTTCATTCCTGCATAAAAAGCTACGTGCTGCAATTTCATTTTATAGTAAAATCGTGAAAATCTTCTTTTGTCTTTCATTTGAAATTTACGTTTGTCGAGATCTATCACTTTTCTTGAGGATGAGCGATATATTAAGTCTCTCTCTTCTGATATACGTGTAAAGATATAAAACCTATGTATATGTTACAGGTACATCGTTTGACCTTCAAAAGTTTGACATTCCAAATAAATGCCTACTCGTTCGATAAAATGCGTTGCAATCTATCTTGGGTATCTTAAAAACTACAGACTGAGGCTCCAGCGTTAGACTGAACACCTGAATGAGACATATGGTGGAAAGCCTGTGTAAAAAATAAAGGCTTGTGGCACTGATTCTAAAAAGGTCTCAGGACTCACATGCTTCATTTTTAGGTGCGTTCGTAATTATATAAATACGTAGCACCTATAGTTGTCGCTCAGTCCGTCCGTCTGTCCGTCCGTCCGTCTGTCCGTCTGTCTGTCCGTCCGTCTGTCCGCATATAACAACGCAAAAACTACCAACCGAATCATATTAAATTTGAAATATATTATTATTATATAATTTTGTCGAGTCACTTAAAATTTTATGAAAATAGTATGAATAGATCAATTACAGGGACAATCAAAAGTATTCCGTTACATTATGGTCAATCGGGAAAAAAGTTTCAAATGCATTTTAATCTTTTGAAATTTGAAACATATGATTATTGCATAATTGTACACATACATTACAAATTTTATGAAAATCGGATCCATAGATAAATTACAGAGACAATCAAAAGTATTCCGTTACCTTAGGCTCAATGGGGAAAAAAGTTTCAAATGTATTTTAATGCTGTTACACTCATTCGAACAAAATAAAATTTTTATGCATCTGTAAAATACATATTATATCATACATTTTGCACAATCTGTGGTGCAAAAAACTTTTGTTATTGATTTACAAGGCCACATAAAAGTATTCCATTACATAATGGTATAGGGAGAACGTTGTTTGGTGTGCGTTTTGATTGTAATAGACTATTTAACATTTTATGAGATTGATATACGTTGCTGAGGAATACTACAAGTTATTTCCTGTATAAAAGAAAGCATATCGTATAGCATATGATATACGTTGATGAGGTGTAATAAAAGTTACTTCCTGTATATTTACAGTAACTCAAAAAAAAAATCGACCACTATACTCCATCCGAAATACTATTTATTACAACAGCAAGATCTGAATGTATTTAAAATTTCGTTATCGTGCGAACGCACCTCATTTGCTACGTTTCACGTGCAATTTCCAACTTGTTTTCTTTAAATATTAAATTACTATCTTTTTTTAACATTTTGATATAATGTTTCTTTGAAATTTCCCATTAGAATAAAAGCTATGGCTTTTAAAATTATACCATAAAAATGATAAAATACTTTATATTATACATTTAATAGCTGAAGCAGCATTTTTGAAATTTTGAAATTTTCTTTTCTTGAAAGACGAAATTTTGGGAAATACAGTATTAAATATCTCAAGAAGTTCTCAATATTTTGTCATAAAATTTTCAAAATATATGTTTCAAGCTAGTCTACATAAGTTGAACTTAAAGTTGCTTTTTTATTGTTCAAAATAATATTATTGTAGGTGATTATACTATTGAAAGTTTGTATTAGACAAAGATAACATTGTATTTAATAAATGCTTTAGCTACAAATTTATTTAGATTCAGAGTAATGACTGTAATTTGATTTTAAGTATAATTAGACATCAAAATTTTCATGCTAGTTGCAAAATTAGTTTTGTAATCATGCGCTTAAGCTGTCATACCAATATTTTTTTCGACAAATGTCTGATAGTTTGAAATCCCCTATACATTCTGCATCAATTAATTTTTTTAAATGATATATGTATGATCATATTTATATACTTCATGGTTCTAAAAATGGCCCTTAAAATCATATTTATTTTAAGATATTAAATGTTATATATAGTATTTTATTTGTCTTTATTACACATTTTCAAATCCTCGAAGCATAACCCACAGTTTTTTTTCTTTTGAGGTAAAAGGTTTTAAACATTATAAAATTCTGTATAAATTTAAATTTAATAAAAATATGAACTTATAAACTTCAAACAAAATATCTTGATAAGAATAATAAAATGAGATAAGCTGATGTAGTTCATATATATATTTGATAACATTAACAAAATTTGAAGGTAAACTTAAAAACCTTTATAGACCTTTTATGCAATAAAACTAGGAAATGTTTATTTGATCGTTATGTGAATGTCATTTAACAATACATAAATTTTCATTTCGAAATTTACGCATAAAATAATTTATTTAATGTACCTCCTCTTATATTAATTATGATTATTCCATTTTTTTCTGTCTCGGAAAAATAATAGTTCATAACGGCAACTAAGAAAAAGGGCTGCAAAAATAAATAAAATCTTATTACGGCTTTTTGTAGAACATTACCTCATACTTAGGAATTTATGATATTATATTTCGTATAAATATACGATATACCGAATTCATGTGGTATGCGAATAAATTATTAAGAGCATAATTCTTAACCCTATGTACCAAATTACCTGTACTTTTTCTTAACATTTACTTTATGCTTCAGAATATATATATATATATATATATATATATATATATATATATATATATATATATATATATTAATAAAATATACGAGGCGTCTTAATGTCGATTATTAAAACTGATACATTAATATGATATTTCGAATATATATTCGAAACTCTTTCCAAAATACGGTACAAATTGATTTAAACCATTTATTAAAACTGAATTTGAAGACATATAAAGTTTTTAATATTAATGTATTCAGCTTGAATTCACATAAATATAATTTATATTTAATATCAATTGGCTTAAAACATATTAGGTTATCACATATTAATTTCTTTTCATATACATATTATTTAAAATGAGAAGTATATTGGGCCTTACTACATTATTATAATTTAGTTTACGTTCATGAAGCATTTTCAATTAAAATGGCAATAATTTAATTTAATGCTAATATATGAAACATACTATTTCGCTTAGATTACAGGTTTTTATCTTTCGAATAACATTCAAATCGTCGAATACAGTTCGTTTGAAATATCAGTTCGCAAGAATTACATTATAATAAACGCAGTAAATCTTACAACAGCTTCGATTAAAACTTCAGATTAAACTTCAGATTAAAAAAAGACTATTTACATTTTATTTATATAAAGAACTATTAATTATTATTACTCTCTGTGATATTTGACACTTTTAGTTTTCAGGTAAAACTGTAGATGGCGCATCTGGACTTATTCCATGGAATAATTAAAGGAACAAAATGTTTGAGTTCCCGAGTATGTTTTCTATGTTTTTAATGTTCATATGTCGTGTGTAGTAAGAGTTCTTGTAATATAAGATGTGTCGTTCCTAAAATTTTCCACCTCAAGTTATTTTGGTTATGTGTTATTATTTAATACATTATACCTATGCATGAAAGAACTGGCGACGAGGAAAAATGTGAAAAATGTGTCAGCAGAAAAAATTCAAAGAATACGTTCGAGCCGAATGCAAATGGCTCACTTCTGTTTTTAATTCTACTAAAGGCGCCTTCAAGAATATCGCCAACTGCTAAAAAGGAGGTTGTATGTGATAAACTTTTATTGTACTGTTGTATATTGTACATTGAAATATTGTATTTTTTCTCTTTTATTGGTATTACATTAAAGTAAAATGTTAAATTCAAAGAATACGTTCGAGCCGAATGCAAATGGCTCACTTCTGTTTTCAATTCTGCTAAAGGCGGCTTCAACAATATCGCCATTTGCTAAAAAGGAGGTGGTAAGTGATATACTTCTATTGTACTATTGTATATTGTATATTGAAATATTGTACTTTTTTCTCTTTTATTCGTATTACATTAAGGTAAAAAGTTCACATTTAAAGAATTAGACGATAAGGTCGAATCATTCCAAGCGTATGTCAAACGGTTAGAACAGAATTTTGTTTTACACGAAATAAAAGATGAAAAAAAGTTGTGGCTCTTTTATCCTGCATGGACCCTAAACTGTATAATCTATTGAGTAATTTAGTATTTCCAAAAGATTGTGAATCCTTAAAATATTCTGAGATTGTTGATATTTTGCTTAAACACTTAAGCCCCGCCCCCAACAAATTTATCGAACGTATTCAATTCCAAAAATGTTGGCAGAATGAGTCGGAATTGGTTCAAGATTTTGCTGCTAGGTTAAAAAAGTGTACAACATTTTGTTGTTTTATTTGTGATACATTGAATGAAAATTTATTGGAACAATTTTTGCGCGGTTTGAAAAACGAAAGTGTTCAAAATAAATTGATTACTCAAGTAAATGAGTTAACTTTTGAGAAGGCAGTTGAAAAAGCTTTATCGTTATACAATGTAGATATTGAAATTTCTGAAATTAAAAATAAAAATTTCAATATACATAAAATTTCTAGCTCAAAAAACGTACAGCCAAAAAAATTGACAAACGATTTTCAGAAACAGAATATCAACAATCATGTAAATAACACAAATCCGAATAAAAATAAAATGAAATGTTAATGATATGGAAATACTTCTCATCTAGCCAGCTCATGTAGATTTATTAATGTCACTTATAAAATTTGTAAAAAAAGGGCATATTGGAAAAGTATGTATAAGTAAAACTTTCCAAAAACACGTAAATTCTTTAGATATTGTAAATGTATTAACTGTGAAAAATACAGGTGCAAATCTTATTAAATTATCTGTCTTAATTAAAAATAAAGCAAGAGTTGATATGGAATTGGACAAAGGTTCGGGAATTGCTGCTGTTCCTTTAAAAAGATTTCGTAGATTTTTTCCTGATTATAAAATATTCCCCCCAGATGTTCAGTTAAAAACTGCAACTGGTGAAATTTTTAAACCTGTAGGTTATGTTGAAATAAATGTTACTTATGAAAACAAAACAGAAAAGGTAAAATTGTATTTAATAAAAGAAGATAGTTTTCCAATATTATTTGGTAGAGATTGGGCATCTGCATTCGATATTTTTTCGCATAATTTAAGATCAGTCTATGTTAATGAGACTGTAAATTATTCAGATAAATTACATGAATTGTTAAATGATTTTTTCAGATTTATTTTCTGATAAAGTAGGGGAAATTAAAGGGTTGAAGGCAGAGCTTTATCTTGAAAAGGATGCTACACCCATATTTTGTAAAGCTAGGATTGTCACTTATGCACTACGTGCTGCAGTCAATGAGGAATTACAAAGATTACAAGAAGCTGGTATAATTAAACCAATTACAAATAGCAAGTGGGCAACCCCTATAGTTGCAGTGGTAAAGTTTAATGGAAAAATACGTTTATGCTAAGACTTTAAATTTACATTAAATAAATTTCTGAAAGTAGAAAAATATCCCTTGCCTAAAATGGAAGATATGTTAGCAACTTTAAGTGGTGGTGTTCATTTTACAAAAATTGATTTGAATCAAGCGTATCTTCAATTGCCAGTAGATGAGGAATCCCAAGAATTATTAACCAATAATACGCCTAAAGGATTATTTCAGTTCCTTAAATTACAAATGGGTCTTAGTAGCTCTCCTGCTATGTAGCAATGAAAAACCGAGCAAATTTTAAGTGGAATTGAGGGAATTACAATTTTTATAGATGATATTGTAGTGACTGGGGAAACAGATGAAATTCATTTACAGAGGTTAAAGCAAGTATTAGAAAGATTGAGAAATTATAATATTCGGATAAATAAGGAAAAATCATATCGGAAAAATCAGGCCAGTAAATGTATCGTAGGTAAAAGCATGTGTTTGTCTTGTAACTTTGTATGCTAAATGTGTGCCAAATTTATCTACAATTGCACATCCTTTGAATAATTAGCTTAAAAAGAATATGAACTTTAATTATTCTTATAAATGTGAACAAGCGTTTAAAAGAATAAAAAGAGAGATTACTTCTGACAGAGTTCTTACTCACTTCAATCCGAAATTACCTTTAATCTTAGCTACAGATGCTTCGCCGTATGGTACCTCTGCAATTCTTTCGCATATGATGCCAGGTAATACTATAAAGCCTATTGGATTTGTATCCAAAACCTTGGATAATGCCTAAAAACGGTATAGTCAAATGGATAAGGAGTCATTAGCAATTATATTTGGTGTTAAGAATTTTTTTCAATATTTGTACGGTAACAGATTCACCTTGTTTACTGATAGTAAACCATTAGTTTTAATTTTTTCCCCTTCTAAAAGTATTACTGTTTTATCAGCAGCTAGAATGCAAAGATATGCCATATATTTATAAACGTTCCAGTATGACATCCGTTATAAGAAAACTACTAAACACGGAAATGTCGATGCACTTTCACGTCTTATATTACGTAGTGAAGATTTACCCGACGAGTGTAATTCAAATGAGGTACTTGATGAATCAGAAATCATACAAATAAATCAGCTTTCTGTTTTACCTTTAAATGCTTAAATCGGTTGCTTCAGCTACAAAAACTGATCTTCTTTTGTGTCAAATTTTTCATCATCTCATTTCTGGTTCTGAAATTCTAAAAAAAAGTTACTTTTTTGCGGTAAACAAGAAGAATTTACTCTTCAGCAGTGTTGCATTTTAAAAAGTTGTAGGATAGTTATCCCAGAAATTCATCGACAACAAATATCAAAGGAGTTACGTTTTGGTCATTTTGGTACAGTGAAAATGAAGTGTTTAGCCCGGTGCCAGGAGTTTTGTTTGGTGGCCAGGAATAGACCATGGTATTGAAGATATTGCAAGAAATTGCTCTATTTGTGTAAATTTGAAAAATAATCCTCCCCAAGTTGATTCACATCATTGGGAATGGCTTACAGTTCCATGGCAGAGAATTTATATTGATTATTTTGGTCCTGTTAATGGGAAAGAGCTTTTTTTAGTGGTTGATGCTTATAGTAAATGGCCAGACGTATTTATAGTTCCTATTACAACTTCGGAAAATACAATTATTTGTCTTTCTTCTCTTTTTGCACGATACGGTTTTCCTATTTCTTTTATCAGATAATGCTAGGCAGTTTATATCTGAAGAATTTGAGATATTTTTGAAAAGTCATGGTGCAAAACATAAGTTTAGTGCGCATTACCATCCATCTATAAATGGACAGGCTCCGAGATATGTGCAAACGGTCAAACGTGGATTAAAAGCTTTAGCTTCTGAACCAGATACTTTACAAATGAAATTGAATAACTTTCTTTTGCAGTACAGGAAGATGCCACATGTTACAAAGCGGTAAAGTCCTGCATCTTTATTTCTAAAACGTCATATAAGAACAAACATAGATTTGATATTGCCGAATGTTACAAATTTTGTTCACGAAAAACAAAATGCAAGAAAATCTAAAGTTAAAATAAAAGAATTTGAAATCAACCAGAAAGTAGCTGTAAGAAATTATACTCCAAAAGCCAAATGGAAAATTGTTCGAATCGTAGCAAGAGAAGGAAAATTACATTATAGAGTTCAAGTTGGTTCGAATATTTGGAAAAGGGATGTTGATACAATAACTAATGTAGGGGAAGATATTTCTTTAACTAATGATCCAAATTTGGAAGAAAATGATACAGAAAATTCAGAAGTGAAAATGCAAATGTGAAGCAAAGTGATTCCCCCCCCCCTTACAGTCTAGTTTCACAGATCCGCAACCAGTTGACTCTCTGGTTCCAATTACTTCAGGTCTTACGCCAACTGACTTTCATGATCCTGATTTTTCGAGCTCTAAATCAACTAAGTCTGATACCATTCTCCCAAAACCGTCGGTTCCTACTAGTTCTAAAGTTGATGCTTCTGAACATGTTAAAATCAATTATTCTTCTTCTCCGCAGGTATTAAGAAGATCCAATAGACATATAAGAGCTACTAAGGGACTTCAATATTAAGTGGGGGAGAGCTGTGGTATTTTATACTTTTAGTTTTCAGTTAAAACTGTAGATGGCGCCTCTGGACTAATTCCATGGAATGATTAAAGGAACAAAAATGTTTGAGTTCCAGAGTATGTTTTCTATGTTGTTAATGTTTGAATATCGTGTGTAGTAAGAGTTCGTGTAATTAAAGATGTCTCGTTCCTAAAATTTTCCACCAAGTTATTTTGTTTATGTGTTATTATATAATACATTATACCTATACTTAAAACTCTCATTCTGAGAGTTCATTATTACCGCTATATTTTGGTTCAGAAGCATTCTACATATAAAAGAATAAAAAATTGTCTGTCAATAACAACAAAAGAAAGCTTTGTTGTCAACAGCAACCAAGTGATAAAATTGGCTGGCAAAACCAAGGAGGTATTATTAACTGTATATAACCTCCAGCAAAAATGGCGAATGTTGATAAGCATTTCATTTTCATAAGACTTCGTAGAAATTAAGATTGCGTTATTGAAGAGTTTATATTGGATAGAAGTACAGTTTAAACATGACAAATAAGCTCTATAAATGCAAATGATGAGGATAATTGTTTAACCATTGTTCAATTTTTGAAATAGTTCAACAAAGAGGTTAGATACGTCCATTTGAAATTTGATTGCATTGTGAAAAAAATTTGGATTTCTTAAAACATGTAATTAAAATCTAAAGAATATATAACACCATGTACTACATATATTAATTTTGAATGCGGATAAAATTTCAATTTTTAACGTAGAAACATTCGAACATAACTTTGAAGATGAAATAAAATTTCAATTTAATCAGGGAATGCGAAAAACTAATTTCCAATCATGCAAATGCAATCTCATAAATAAATTACATCTAAAAAAACATTTTTACTATAACACAAAGAAATTTTTTTTAATAAATTAAGCGCATAAGTGTTAAGCACTTAAAAATAAATAAAACTAAATTGAATTCATAATACCCATTTTATTTTCATCGAACATAATTCTAAAATTATATAACTGAAGTTTAATAATAGATATCGAATTATATAACCATTCCCTGCAGATTGACAATAGATGGTGCCACCAAAAAATTTTTGTTTATTTATTTATGGTTATGCGTTGCTCATAATAGTTTTTTACTAGTTATTATTAATTTAGATATTAAAACATTATAATTTAATTGTTTTTTTTAAAGAAAAAGGAAAAATAGATATGTATGATACAAATTATATGTGCTGTGGGATTATGGCATCTAAAACACTTACGCCTAACGTGGCAGCCATAACTTGATTTTCTCAAAGACGAGGGTAAACACGGAATCGTCACATTAGCGTGTTATATGAATACATTCTTTAGTTTATATATTTATTTTTATTATATATATATATATATATATATATATATATATATATAAGATAGTAATATTTTTTTCACTTTGTCAAGATATATATATATATATATATATATATATATATATATATAACAAAACCAAAAGAAATTCCATATCCCCAAAATACATGGAAGTCTTCATCAGGGAGGCCCCTCCATGTAGGGGTAAATAAAGAGAAGTTTCTGAAAGGATGTAGGCTCATAAGCTAAATTACATCCTTAGCCCCCAACTTCTCAGATTTCAGAAATCAATACGTGAAGAAACTCTTGAAAATTTTGTTTTGTGTTTTAAAGATAAGATTTTTGATTCTATTAAATTTAAGAATATTCTGAAAGATTGTAATAGCCTTTTCCCTCTTAAAAATAGCTTTAAAATTAGAATTACTTATAGTTATGACAGGACATTAAAAAATCTTATTTGTAACTATAATGATTATAGTAAGAATCTAGATTTAATTAAAGGGGATGATTGTTACTGTGATTTAGACTGCTATAAAGATTATATTAATCCAGATTTTGGACATATTGTTTCAGGAGATTTAAATATTGTAAAAGATGTTCAGTTAAGGAATATTATGAGTTTGGGTTCTGGATTTAGATTAAACTTTAATTATAGTAATCTTAAAATTATAGAATTTATGGAAAAGGATTTGGATGCCTTTATTTTAAGAGTTTCATATAAATATAGTTGGCCTTTTGAGGATTTTAGAGAATGGAAATTAAAGTTTATGGTACTATTTAAAAAAGATTTTTTGTTTTTTAGAGACTATTATAATAAGGGTTGTTCTAAAAAAATTTCATTATAATTTCGATTTAAAAACCAGTATAGCTAAATTAAAAGAAAAGTTTATTATTGCTACTGTTGATAAAGCAAGTAGTAACTTTGCTTTAATTTGTAAAGTTTTCTATAGGAATCTTCTTTTGAAGGAATATACCTGTAATGAATCTTATAAAACGTTAACTGAAAACCCCTCTAAAATAAAAAACGTATTTTGGATTTTGATAAAAAATTTGGAATTAGTAGGAATTACTTTGTATTTCCTTACCTTTTTGCGACTGTTAAATTTCATAAGAAACCAGTAAAATTTCGCTTCGTTACCTGTGGTACTAATAGTTATAATTGCAAAGCGGGTAAAATTTTGTTTGGTTTGCTGAATTTAATTTTAAAGGAAATAGAAACTTTTGATTGCAATACAATCATTGGCAATAACCTTAAAGTTTTAGATTTTTTGAATGGTAACTCATGGAAAATTACTTCTGTAAACACTTTTGACTTTGAGAATCTGTTTGGCAGCATTCCTCACAATTTGATTGTGGGGGTATTTGAAAATATTTATGTTGAATTTGAATATGTTTTAAAAGTAGATAAGAAGTTTTGGATTGATTTAATTAAGTTTTGCCTATTTGAAAATGTTTTATTTAATGGAATTAATTATTATAAACAAAATAAGGGGGTGCCAATGGGAACTAGTTTTTCAAGTGCGTTCTCTAATCTATTTTTATATTTTTACGAAAAAAATTTCAATAATATTTCCTTCTTTAGATATGTAGACGATCTTATAGTATTTAACTGCAATAATTTTGAGGAAATAAGCCTTAACATTTACCCTAATGAGCTCGTCCTGAACCGAACCGATGATGGTGAACAAATTACTTTCTTAGATCTTAAAATTAAGAAAAACAAGGAAAAATGGTTGATTGGACTTTATGATAAAAGGAAGGATTTTAATTTTGAAGTTAATAGCCTCACTTACTGGTTTTCATGTATTAGCAATAAAGTTTTTAAAAAATATTATGTATTCACAAGTTAATAGGATCCGCAGGATTTGCAATAACAAAACAGATCTAGAATTGGCTATGAGTGGTTTAAAAAAGATTTTAATGGTTAACTGTTATCCATCTTATATGTTAACTGAAAGTTTCTGAGTCTCAGTGTTTCTTTACTTACGGATGCTTGATTTCAATTTAGGGCGAGATTGAAGCGCTAGTGAATGGCCCCACTAGCTGAAGAGGGTTTTGTATTCCTGGGGGTTTGTATTTTACAATTTTATTTTTTATATTTAGTTTTGTAGGTAATTTTCCTTTTTTGTTTGTGTAATTTTTGGTCTTGTGCTTTGGTATTTTTAAAAAAATTTGTATATATTTATAATATTTTTGAAGGTTTTAGTTTGATTTCTGAAATCTGAGAAGTTGGGGGCTAAGGATGTAATTTAGCTTATGAGCCTACATCCTTTCAGAAACTTCTCTTTATTTACCCCTACATGGAGGGGCCTCCCTGATGAAGACTTCCATGTATTTTGGGGATATGGAATTTCTTTTGGTTTTGTTATATACATTTTTTACATTTCTTTTTGTAGCATTTTGCGCATTGGTCTGTAAAAAACTGTTTATTTGTTTCTTCATTTTTTTAAAAATTAATTGAATGGTTTAAATAAAATTGTGTATATATATATATATATATATATATATATATATATATATATATATATATATATATATATATATATATATATATATATATATATATATATATATATATACATATATATATATACATATATGTATATATAATTTATTTAAATGTATACAATTTATATTTCATTTTAAAGCATTTTAATATTAATAACATAATAAAGATTTGAGAAGACACAAAAATTTTTTAGTAGCTTCGTTCTTGTATAATAAAACTAGAAAGTGTTTTATTTTGGCTTTGTTCATATTTGTAATATTATTTAAAAATGTACAAATTATCATTTATCTGTTTACATTTTGTGGTTCAATAATGTACCTCCATCAAAATTAATTATGATTAGTTAAATTATTTTTTCTGAGTTGGCAGCACAATGGCCCATTACGACAACGGAGAAATGGGGCTATAGAAATAAATGAAATGCTCTTAATCTTATAAGCTTTATTCATAGGTAGGAACTTATTGCACCGTATTTCATATGAAAATATTAAATGTTGTCGCCGTGTGAAATACTAAAAAAATTACTAATACGTGTAATTCTACACATAATTTATCCAATCTAAAATGCGTTTTCTTAATTTTATTTGGCGTATCGGTATAAAAAATATAATAAAATATATTAAGCATGTTCTTAAATTAAAAATAAATTGTACAAAATAATATTGACATGTTAATTTAAAAAATACATTATTGGAACGAGATCAAATTAAATCTAATTAATTTACTTTTTAGTGTAAATTTTACTTTATTTTTTTATACTACAGTAAAACCTCCAAAGTTGACCACCTCTTTATGTTGACCACCTCTCTATATTGACCAAAATTTATTAGTTTGAATGGTCGCAGTGCATTTTCAATAGGGAATTAACTCTGCATGTTGACCACCTTCGTTAGTTGTATGTTGGCCAGTTTTTAGTGGGCTCTACTTTCTGTAACATGACCACTGATGTTTTCTTGAATTTGCTTTTTCCTCCGTTTTTCCTAACACGTCATATCACAATTGATAAAAAATAGTGGGAGAGCATGATTGAAGACGTCACGATTCTATATTTAATTTATTGTATGAAGTTTTGTGTTCACCATTTGTAAATAATCATATTCATGAGAACTTTTTTTACATTATTATTAAATCGAAATATGAATTACATACATTATGCACATAGTTACAGATGAGTACATTAAGTTACTTTGTTAGAACTCATGATTCTAACTAACAATTAACATTTTAGCAACTCTTTTCTTTTTAACATTGAAATAATACTTTATTTTCTTCCACTTATGGAAAGTTGAAAAAAAAATACAGTCTACTACTGCTTTCTAGTTTTACATTGCATGAACTAAAAGAACAAGAAAAAATGTTTTTAATATCAATTATCTAGTAGGTCACGTGATCCCTGGCACCTGTCGTCTGGTTGAGAAATGAAGAGTTTTCCGAAATACACTTGTGAAATACATTCCGTTCTTTTTTCTGCATATCGCGTTGTGACGATACCGGACGTTCATTTGCAAATTTTCTTTAAAATTAGCGCAAAGAAAAGCTCTAAACGAAATTAAATTAAAAGAGAAAGTGGATCTACTTAATTTTCTGAAAAGCAGCAGCCAAAGAAAAACAGCGGAAAAATTTGGTGTGAGCAAGACAACTAACTGTAAGCAACATTTTAAAACGCAAGGCAGAATATCCAGAACGATATTCTTTCGAAAACGGGAAATTCCAAAGAAGACGCAGAAAAACATGTCTCGACGCTGTGAATGAAGCAACGTTTCGTAAGTTTAAAGAGATGAGATCAACCAATGCAAGAATATCAGGACCTATGCTACAGGAAGTATAAAAAAATTTCAAAAGAATTTCAAATCGAGGACTTCCAATCGTCAGCAGGTTGGCTTGAAAAATTTAAACTACGATACGAGATTTCTCGAAAAGTTTTGTGTGGGGAATCGAATGAAGTTTTAGCTGAAGTGGTGGAGAAGTTTACTGAAAAATTCCCAGAGTCTGCTGAAGGTTTTAAGGATGAGGACATTTTTAATGCTGATGAGTGCGGTCTCTTCATTAAAGCAATGGCTGATAGAAGTTTAGTAATGAAGGACGATACTTACAAAAAAGGAAAGCTTTCAAAACAGCGTTTTTCTTTTCTTCTATGTGCTAGTATCACAGGGGAAAAATTGAAGTCTATGGTGTTGGGCAAATACGCTAAACCTCGTGCATTTAAAAATGTAAAACTGGAAGACCTTCCTGTTTTTTGGAGAGCGAATAGATCTGCTTGGATGACCACTGCTTTGTTCGAAGAATTGATTAGAGGAGTTGACGCAGAAATGAGGAAAAAGAAGCGGTCTATTCTGCTTTTCGTGAACAACTGCCGCTGCCACCCAGAAGTGAATAATATCAGAAATGTGAAGCTAAATGTTTTGCCCCCCAAACACAACCGGTACTACTCTGTTATTCCGTCGACCAAAATACTATCGCCAAATTATAAGATTAAACGCCAATAATGGATGATCGTGAATGCCAATTCAATGACATTAAATACGATACACGTATTTAAACATCATTAAGTAATTTTTTTTCGACTTTTTATTTTGTATTTTTATTAATATTCTACTAATTATTTGTTTTTTTATTATTTAAAATAAAAATTACGTCAATTTGTATAATTTGGCTATTAGTTTGGCGATTTGTATAATTAGGCGAAATCGGTCGACGGGTTAATAGAGTAGTGCCACACAACTTTTAGATCAAGGCATTATTCAGTCCTTCAAAGTGCACCACAACTTTGGAAATGCCTTCAACTTCTGGAATGAGTAATTATGAAAGTTCAAACCTGGGGTCTTTCTGCATTGGCATCGTCAACAGCTGCGTCAGTAAATGCTTTGAATGCCGTTCATTGGATTAATTCTGCTTGGAATAAAGTGACACAAACTACGAATAAGAACTGTTTTAAGAAAGCTGGATTTGTTATGGCTATACATCGATGCAAGAGGATGAGCTTCCTCTATCTCCCTTGCCAGTTTTTGATGGAGTTGATTTCGAAGATTATATTACTATGGATGATGAGTTAGCAACATCTGCTGAACCAGACCCAGAGACAATCTTTAATGACATACTCTCTGAAACTAAGCACAGCGAGGACTCGAAGGTACAAGAAATGGACAAAAGAAGATCATGATCCAAGTGACGACGGAACTGAAAAGTACCCAACTCTGAAGGAAGAGGATGTAAAGCGCATGATGCAGCAATTTAAAGATTTCGCTGCAGATTTCCCAAGCATGCTTAATGGACTTGTAAACTGTGAAAGTGCTTTTTGTAGTTGCTTAATGAACGAAAAGAGGACTCAAACAAAAATTGAATTATTCTTTCAAAAACTGTAAAAATGTGCTGAATCTTCAGTCAAAATAAAAATGAGTAAATGCTAATTTTATTTCTAAATTTTTCCTTACAGATATTAGAAAAATTTACTGAATTTTTGCTTATATTCTACTAAATATTTTCTAAAAATTCTGTAAGTTGACCACCTCCCTACATTGACCACTTAGTTACAGTCCCTTGGGTGGTCAACTTATGGAGGTTCTACTGCATTACTGTACAAAAAATTAAACACTAATATTGTTAAACGAATTACTTTAAATATCTTGGTCTATGTAGTACGCCACCCGTGTTTTTAAAAATTAATACTTTAAATATATATTTTGAAAAATACTTATAAAAATGATTTTCATAACATTCTTTTTCCAAATAAATTTTAGTACTGCTTGTTCGAAATTAAGAAAAATGCCACAGGGAATAAAATAATTGTTTATAAGTAAACTTTTTTTTTATTTCCATTTAATGATAAAGGCATTGTGCTTAAACGTAAAGATCCATAAATGAGGCAATTTGTTTTTCGCTTAAAATAGCCCCCCCCCCCCACCGCAAAAATAAAGAAAACATAAAAAATGTATTATTGCTATATAATGAGACATCAGAACCTCCAGGATAAAAATTTTCTTTTTAAGTCTTCCAAATAAAATACCTGTATCAACCAACATCCAGGCATTGGATTATGTTCTATTTATCTAATCATGAAGCTTGTTAAAAGCCGACAATTTTTCAAATTTGAGTATATCTATAGCAGGGTGGCGAGTGGTCAGGGAAAACCGGGAAAAACACAGTCAAGAAAAGAGAAAACTACCAGTAATTTCTTACAGAAAATACTGCAAATAATATAAAGCAATTATGTAAACTGAATTTATCTTTAACAAAATACTGGTATCTATCATCTATATTGACTGTGTTTCTATCTAACCACTCGCCACCTTGTATAAATATTTTGTGTATTTTATGGCTAACATTTTTTCCAGAGATCAATTGGCAACAAACTGAGATATATTTATCTATTAAAATAGTTTAAATCGGAAATTATGTTTTATGAAGCTTTTTAGAGTTAATAAATAAGGAATTTTCACATTATACAGTCGTGTTTTTAAAAGTACATATAATTATGTGTTTCAAAGAGTGTACACAATATGTACAAAAATGACTATAGAAAAATAAATGACTTATTTTTAATAAAAACTGTTATAAATATAAAATGTGCCAAATGCGAGAATCTCCTTTTAAATGAAAGAATATATGTCATATAAAGAAAGAGATTGAGTATAACTGTGAGGGAGTGTCCCTAATAAAGGCACTCTGGTGTTTCGAATGAGATTGCTTTGTTCTAACATGTCTGGTGCCCTCGATTCACAGTTAACTGCGGTTTTTTGAGTTTTTATGCAAATTTCTAGCTCCGTCTTCAGTTTGCAAAGTATACAAGCTGTAATTTGTAAGTTGGAGGGTGTGTGTCGTGTGGTGAGTCGGGAAGAGCCTCCAGTCACGAGTAGTAGAGCTGACGTGAAACTAATGAAAGTAGAGAGACTCAGTACAGTATTCGGTAAGAGTTATATCAGAGTAATTTTGCACTGTGGTTGTTTAAACTAAATATATTTGTGCAGCCACGGGCTGTTTATTTACACGTTAGTAAAAGTAGTCCGTGACCTGAAGAGAAGAGCAGAATTAGTGATTTGAGCCGAACTTAATTGTAATGTCAGTACAATCTAAAGTTTATTCTCATAGTAGTGTGTTTAAATGTTCAAATACCAAACTTTGCTCCGCTCCCCGTTCCCCAATTACAGTAAATAAAAGTTTTGCATTTTTAATTCTACTCAAAATATTTCTTCATTAGACCGCCACGTCACATAACAATGTTAGATATGCTTAAGCGTGGATGGATAAAAATAAAAGCTTCGGAACCAGTAATCTCTGATCTTGATACAAACTTTCCAGAAACCAAAATTTATATATTGTGGCCTACACGGAAAACAAAAATAAAAATGATTTGAAAAAAAAACTGAAATTCAAAATATCTACTTAAAATATACAGTGATAAGCATTATTTTGGTAAAATGAATGGTGAATTGGCTCTTCAGTGCTTATATCTTGTACTGGTTATTTCTTAGATGGAAAACTTTTATTATATTCGTAATAATTTTTTCAAAAGTTTGTTTTTTAATTACAATATATTCATTATTCTGGTTTTATAGGATTATTTTCAAAAGAAGTTTCATTTCTAATAATTCAAATAAAGCAATAAATGCAATAAAATTTCAAATTATCATTTTTCCAAGCATGTCATTTCTGCTATATTGTAAAAATTTCTTTTTTTTTATTTCTAATTAATATTAATAGCCTATAAAACACATAGATAGATAATACATTCTGTATTTTACAAATTATTTTCCATAAAGTATGATCTTCACTGAAAATGAATACCATTTTCAAGACCTGTTCAGTTTATTTCTTTATCAGGCATAAATATTGCGCTGCAGATTAATTCTTATACACACATCTTAGTTCAATTTAGAGATAGTATAGCCATTATCAAGAAAGTTTAAGAATTTATTTGACAATCATATGCTTAAAGTATTTGTAAAAAATGGAGTACACGTTCATTATATTATTAGCCTGGCAACCATAAATTAACAAATAAAACTGAACATTACATTGAATTTGAGCTGTTATAAAGAGAAAATGTTCATATGAACAAAATTAAAATATTAGGCCTTAAAAAAATAAACCAAAACAAACAAAAATGAGAAAAATGTTAGAATGAAGTTTATCCTGATACGCACATGACAACAAATGAGATATAATTACAGAAAAAAAAACTTTTTATTTAAGCTTTTCGAAATTTGACAATTTTACATGGTAAATCCTTTATTCTCCAATAGAAAATAAATTTACTTCTTGAAATATTGAATTGTATTCAATGGATAATTTCAATATTTCAGATAATTGAAATCTCCCCTTAATATATTTCCCACAGTCAAGCATGATAATCTTTCGATAAAGAAAGCCATTAAATTTTATACTTGCTTTTATTTTTAGATGCTTTTTTTTAACAATCTTTAAAATAATTTTTCACATTTGACATTATCTATCTTATTTCTTTCAAGTAATTTATTTGGGATTGCTACATGGATTTTCACGAGTCATCGCTATTAGAGCTGATTAACTTAACAAATTGATAAAAATACTTAAATTATCATATTATTTTTACGATGAGTTGTAGCAAATTTAATTTATATGAACAGTTCATTTTCATATGTTTTACTGTACTGAAGAATATAATTCATTTATACACAAATTAAATATAATGGAATATCACTTTTCAGGAAACAAAGCCTTTCTGAATAATTATTTCATGAATATTTATATCATATTTCTGATATGAAAACGCACAAATTGAAGTGAAATTTTCGAATCTAGAGCATAGTTTAATTGTTCGAAAAGTAATAGAATGATCCGATTTTGTAATTATGTATGCAAACTTTGCATATGGTAATGAATAATTCAAGTTAAGTTTGTAATAAGCATTTAACAATGTTATTTTATTAAAATAAGATTCAAACTGTGTATCATGCGCATATACATTGATTTATTTAAGGTTGCGATTGTATGGATGCATTAATATGGCAAAGTAATAATTGTAATAGTTAAATGAATTAATGAATATAATAGACCAGGTGGTGGCAGCACAGACAGTCACCCCATCGAGTTAATGGATTATATTCTAGGGTTAATTAAACCTCAGTTCGCATATTAAAACGCAATTGATAATTCATACTTTGGTGAAAAACAACAGAAAACCCGACTTTTAGTAAAATTTAACTAGCGGTTAACTTTTAGGTTTACCATTGTGTTTCCCTGTTCCTTGTCCTTTTTGTTTTCACATCTTTGGTTGCAGAATAACATTAGCCATCCGCAAAAATCGATTTTTTCGATGTTTTCTATCAAGATATCAATTAGCTAATTGCGTTTAGCAAAGAACTCGATTGCGTTTTAATATTTGACTCGAGTTTTAACTAATTCGAAAATTTTAGTCGTGAACTCGATGAGGGAATAAATTATGTTCCCGTTTTCCGGTCTATTAGTCTTAAAATATTTTACATAATATATTAGCCTATCAATAAAGTTAAGAAAATAGATTTTGTTTAAAGAAGACAATATTTCGTTTTGAATTTAATTTAAAACACAATATTCATATTGTAAATATAAGAGTCAAATTTTTATAATAAAAAATGTGCCTATTAAGCAATACATTTTATGTAACATGTGATATTCTATAATTTTGTATTCTCTCTTCTCTATTCTGAAATATTCTACATGTTTTAAATCATCAAAGATTATTTTATTCCGATTAAATGCCCTATAATTAAGCTTAAATTTCCAAGGTTTCTAAACAAGAGATTAAACAAATCTTACAAATCCCACTTTATAGTAAAACTCGTATTTTCATTTAAAACTCACCTTTTACTAAATGCTCGCTGGCCGAATGGTTAAGATGGTCAATTCAAAACGCGCGGCCTTGACTTCAAAATCAAGTGGAGAAGAAAATGAACCACTGAAAAATGAGATATTAATTTTATTTTATTTGTAAAAAAAACCTTCTTTCATAATGCAGATATTCTCTGTCCTCGAACGTGAAAAGAAAAAAAAAATTCTTTATCATATATAAACTGGTAGCCGTGCAGTCAAGAATATTTCCGTCAGTTGAAGAAAGTATTTTAGTGAATGCGAAAAAACCTTCAAATTAGAATCCTAATATACAAGGTAGATTAAAAGTCAAAATTATTTAAGTGTGCATAATAATGTTTTAAAGAAAAGTTCCCTTAAATCTTTGTTTTTTATATAATAGTGTCTATGATCTTTTTAAGAAATTGTGCTTATTTTTGTATATAATTCCGAAAATAAATGGAGATATTTCACAACTAATATAACACTGTTAAAAAATTTAACTTTTTCCGCATCGTCACTCCACCGCTTTTATTGAAAACGATTACTTCACTGTATTAAGCAGCGTTCTCATTGGTTAAAATAGCAATATTCTATAACACTGATGGAGTGACGATGCAGCAAAAGTTTCAAATTTTTAACAGCAAAGATCAGTAATTCTACTTTAACATTATTATCTCTGTTATGACGTCCGCCTAGGTGCGTAACGAATTCTCGTCGCACACATAGGATATATAAATTTATTCGAAGTGTTAAGATACAGTAAAACCATCTGAGGTTATTTTATAGTTTTATTTTATCCAGTTATATTTTCAAGCTATTTTGAAGGATATACGCTAGGGAATACCAAATTTATAACATGTGCACTGTAAAAAAAAAAAAATTGCAAATTTAGGAATCTAAATTTAGTAAAATCTGTTATGCTTACTGAAATTTTGTATGTACACTGTAAGAGAAAATGATATAAATCGACAAAACTTGTAAGCAAAACTAGAGACATATGAAACTTTACAAAAGAATCAACTTAAAGTATGGTAATTTTACTAAAGTTTATCTGTAATTCCCGTTACTGTTTCTTAAAAAGTTCTGGGAATCTGATTTTCCAAAAAATTACTTAATTCGCTATTTTTCTTTTTTCTTTTCTTTTTTTTTTTTTTTTTTTTTTTTTTTTGATTTAAAGTGCAAATTTAAATCTGTTACATGAATTTTTATTTTTGCCGCTGCATAAAAAGTTCTTGGAATATAATTCTTCTAGATTTTTTTTTAATTTTCGAATTTTTTTAGAGTGTGAAAGAGTGCTATTTTCTACTGTCTATTTTGGAAGAAGACATAGAGACAGAAATATCGAAATGTCAAAAACAATCAATGGATTCTATTTTTAACGTCATTTTGAGGTGCAGAGATTCACATATAATAATGTGAACAAGTGCTCGAAACCCAATCTAATGTTATTGCGAAGAAAAAAATTTAATTATGAGAATAAGGTGATAAAATGTAATTATGTGTTATAACGTGATCCAATATTTCATATTTATAATGCTGCTTTGATGAATGTATACGGTATAGGTACGATACGGTATACGATACGATATCGTATACCAATTTACGGTAAATTACAGCGTTAAATAAAGAAGTTGTTTCTTATTTTAAATTGTTGTTTATTTAACCAGGACTTGTGTATAATAAGGCAAAAGGGTGAATTGTGAGATTCTCTTTATTTCTCAATATTCATCGACTCTAAATTGCTTAATTTCACTCACTTTTTAGGGTTTCATTCATTTGACGAAACCATATTCGTCCGTGTCTTCCGCCTGTCTGTCTGTTTGTCCCAGAGGCCGTACACGAAAACTATGTAAGTCAGAGAGTTCAAATTTTGTGTACTTAGAGCAGAATACCTCTTGTCACACAACAAATCATATAATTTTGAAAAAATATATTATTTTAATTACAATATTATTTTTAACATCATCAGTTCATTTTTTGTTCTTGTCTTTATTTTAATTGTTGCACGCAAATTTAAATAAATACAAAAATATTTCTTTTTTTTTTTTTAAAGAAAAAGAATACTTCTGTTACCACAATTACCAAACTGGTATTAAAAACTAGAAATAAATTCATATCTCAAAAATAAACTGAGATATAGCTTTTAAACTAAATGCATTTAAAAGTATATATTTTTCTTATCCGAAGGTGCAAAAACTGAAAATATGTGATATTTAGAAGTTTAAAAATTCACAGTAGAGTAAATTTTAAAATCTAAATTTCATTTCTTCTAATTGTTGCGCACAAGTGTAAGTAAAATTATTTTGTATATAACATAAATTAATAGATTAAACAAATCACGTGAAAAACGTGATTATTTGTGTTTATTACATCATATTTATCATCTATTTTGGCAAGCGAATTGAAATATTTTTTTTTCTTAAATTCCTATTCATTTAGTTCATTCATTAGTCCTATTCATTCATTCCTATCCTATCCATTTTTTTGCCGCCTTTGGTGACCAATATGGTCATCTTTAAATTTATGCTAAGATTTGAAATATTTTTCTTGTATTCATAATTTTATTTAACAGCGTATCTTCACTAAATCTGCTGATTCTGAAAACAAAATTAATATACATTGAATTCTTACCAGAATTAGAGAATAAAACGCGTTGTTGAAATTTTAGAACGAATCACCGCAATAATCTACACTTAGATGAAACATGACAGAAAACAAGTAACTGTCAGAGTTATGCAGCAACTCTTGAATTTTCTGTTACGATTCAAATTGGGATACTCTAAAATAATTATAATTGTTATAATGCTGTAGAATGTTGTCGATATTTATGTGTAAAATTGTTCACACTTAGAAATTATGAAACCGTTAGAAATAATTAATTATGAAATATTTCAGGTGTCAAAAGCTACCTCATAATAGAAATATATACAGGGTGATTCAAAAAAACGTGGACAAACTGATATGACAAATCAGGCATACGACAAGGATAAAAAATCACATAGGAACATAGGGCCGCAAACCACCTATTGAGTCACAAATACAGGGTGTTTCATCTTCAAATTCAAATAATTCAATTTGTGTTGATGGTAAGAAATTTCAGAAAATTGTAGTATATTATAATAAAACATTTAACAGACTTTCTCATCATTGTTTTAAATGTGATAACACCAAAAAAGTGGTAGAAGTTTGCATTATGCGCACTAGCAATATGCACTTGGCACCTCACATTTTAGACTGTGATAATCAGTTTATATGGTACCATCAGTTGCTTGAGCATTATGTTTTTTCAGATATTTTTGTAACGTTATCACATTTCACACAAAATAAGGTAAATATCGTTGCATTTTCATTACAATATTTTTATTTTCCTAGAAATTATTCCTTTCAAACCGGGTGTGGCTAGAATGAAACACCCTGTATTTTTGACTCAATAAGTAGTTTGCGACCCTATGTCCCTATGCGATTTTTTATCCTTGTTGAATGATTGTTTTGCCATATCATTTTGTCCACGTTTTTTTGAATCACCCTGTATATATTATATGGATATTTTTATAATTACAACATTAACTGGAAGAAAAGGATATCACTGAAGTAATTTAACATCTAAAGTACAAAAAGCCAAAAAGAAATGGTGAAAAAAAAAATAAACTTAGAAAGTAATTTTAAGTTAAAATCCGAATTTGTATTTTCACACCTATTGATAGAAATAGTGTTAAAATAATTGTTAAAGAATAATTAACCATAATTCTTCAACTTTACAGCAAAAAGATCACTTTTCAAAAGAGTAAATAAAAATGTTTGTAATTGTATTTTCTATTTACATACGGACGATGACTCGATTAAAAAGAGTTGAAACATGTAAATAAAAATGTTCAATGTATTTTAAATGTTTTTATTAATGCAGCAACGTCTTAGAAGCAAAATATTTATTTATAATATAAATTCTTACTTTTTAGTTGTGGAATATATATTATTAATATTACGATATAGTTATTAATGGTCGTAATCAAGACTTACTACTGTTATTTTTCATATTGATAAAAAAAGAACTTTTTAAAAATATAAATTCGAATTAAGGTCCCACACTAGGCACAGGAAAAGACCCGGATGATAATGTAAAGTCTATAGGAGCATTCTTTTGAAATATCTCGCTCAAATTTTTATATTTTTACATGATTTTTTTTGCAAAAGATAACTGAGGACGATTCTCAACCGGACTAGTTTTTATTTTTTTCGATTTTACTCATATATTTTTTATATTACGATAGTTTCAATTTCAGAACCAGTTTAAACCGTATTAGAAAGTTAAAGTAATTAAAAAAAATCTGAAACCAAAACTAAAAAAGTAAAAACTGGGCCGGATTTGGATCGTCCTCAATTATCTTTTGCAAAAAAAAAAAAAAAAAAAAAAAAAAAAAAAAAAAAAAAAAAAAAAAAAAAAAACCATGTAAAAATATTAAAAGTTGAGCGAGATATTTGAAAAGAACGCTCCCATAGACTTTACATTATCATCCGGGTCTATTATTGTGCCTAGTGTTGCGCCTTAAGAGAAAAATACTTTGATTTTCCAAAGATTCATTTTATTTATTTATTTATTTTATTTTACTTTATTTTATTTTTTGGAATGGTGAGCAACTCAGAAGCGACTAGATTTTAGAAATATTTTTCTTCTTTTACAAGGTCATCGGATATCCTATGTCTCACTTTTACACTGAAAAAAAAAAATAAATAAATAAATTTACGGCAAAACTGCTGCAGCAATTTTGTGAGCAGTTTTTTCCGTAAAACTTATTACATATAATAAAATAATACATCTAAACTTACTGCATTTTTGTACGGAAAAAACTGCTGGCAACATTATTGCCAGTTGCTTCTGCCGTAAATTTAGCAGATTTTTTTTACAGTGTAACTATTTTATAACTTAGCAATTGACATTTATAACTTTAAAAGTCTATTATAAAAAAAAAAAAAATCTAAAATTGTTTCTTGTTTATGCTTAAATTTTCATACATCATGATTTTTTTTTTTTTTTTTTTTTTTTTTTTTTTATAAAATACATTAGTAGAAGATAGGAAACATACCTTAAACCAATTCAAAATGATACAAAAAAAGAAATCAAAAACTTTTCTACATTTTCTATGATAGAAATAATAGTTCTTCATTTCTTCCGTATGGTTAATGGTTTTTTTCTTATTACCTAGAAAGATCTTTGACCTACAAATAGTTTCAGGCTATCCAGGGATTTTTTTTTTCAAAAACTCTTAGGCAGAAAAAGTTAAAGAAAAATGTTCTTTAGGAAGTCGGATGCATATATAAAGGGAATGAGTTAAATGTGCACTGAGGAATTTTCTCCACGTTGATGAATGAGTGAAATATTTTAAAATATTTTTCTAAAAGTATTTTAAATGAACATTTGTTATAATGCATTACTTTTATGCATTAAAAAACTACAATCCAAATTTACAAAACTGTTTATAGGCTGTAAAAGTTACTCGAAAATCATTATACAATTAAACGCAGTAAAAAACCTGTTTTATATAAATTCCAATTCGAAGTTAAAATATATACTAATTTTACAAGATTCAAAAGGTAAAACTTTTTTTGAATTGGTGCGTAAATCAGAAGCGTCTTGATTTTAGAAATATTTTTCTTTTTTAACAAGATGATAAGACATCCAATATCTCACTTATATCTATTTTTAAATTGAGTAACTGACATTTATAACTCTAAAGAGTCTATTATATATATAAAAAAATCTAAATATGTTTCATGTTTAATGCTGAAATTCCATACCTCATGTGTGTAGGGTTTTTTCTTGAAGTAAAATACGTCGGTATAAGATATGAAATATACTTTGAACCAAGATACCGAAAAGAAATTAATAGTTTTCCCATATTTTCCATCATAGATATAATTATTCTTCATCACTTCTATATGTTGTATAGCTTTCTTCTGACTTTCTTATATAGCTTTCTTCTGACTTACCAATCATTTAATTAGATATAATTATTCATCATATACAGGGTGATTCATAAAAGATGGGCAGAACTTTAAGGGGTTATAGTACACTTAAAGACAAACAATATTAAATAGGAGACTAAGGGTCCCAGACGTATTCCCAAGGAGATAGGGGGCATTAAAGTTTAGGGTCCGAAATTTCAAATGATTATAAAAAATGGAAAAATTGGTCGATTCGTTTGCGGTTTTTGCAAAAAATTTTCTTTATGCCAGTATTTTCTTGAAATAAAATTTTAAAGTTCAATTTCAAAAAATGCCGCTAGGGGGCGTTTTAGACTTTGGAGTAACAAACAACTATTTTTTAACGTTATTTTTTGTATTTCTTTAAATGATTTCGAAAGCTTAGACTTAAACATAAATTTTTATCTAAAAATCTGAGTCCTAACGAGTAGTTAAGTAGCGTAAACTGAAATTTGAAATTTGAAACCCTTCTCCCCCCCAAAAAAAAATCAGTTATTCCCGATCTTTGTGTCGTAGATTAGGCTCTAACTACTGCCGCGTTTTGCTAAAATTATTCTTTATGTCAGTATTTTCTTGAAAATAAATTTGAAAGAAAAGTTTCAAAAAATTCCGATAGAGGGCTCTTTAGACTTTGGAGTAACGAACAACTATTTTATACCGTTATTTTTTGTGTCTCATTAAATGTTTTCTAAAGCTTAGACTTAAATTTTCAGCCCAAAATCTGAATCGTTAGACGTGGTTAAGTTTCTGGGGAGAGGAGTTTGAAATTTCTACTCCTGAGCACAGTTCAGTTTACCATGTCCACACATTGTGTGCTGTGATACGAGGTAAAAAGACACAAATTAGGATTATGTTACCAAAGCATATTTATTAACATGTAATTACAATAAATGTTCAAAATTGTGACCACCAGAGGTTATGCACGCAGAACAACGGCGAAGAATGGAACGGCGAACATTCGCGAAAACATCAGGCTTTTCGAGCACTTCCCCTACAGCGGCGGAAAGTCTGGCGACCAGTTTCTCGGGGGATTCAATGGGTGTCTCATACATAAGAGCCTTCAATTGTCCCCAAAAAAAGAAATCGAGGGGTTAAAGATCTGGCGAGCGAGCAGGCCAAGCAACAGGACCACCTCGACCAATCCATCTGTTCGGAAATGTGATGTCCAGATAGTTGCGGACGTCTCGTACGTAATGGGCTGGCGCTCCATCGTGCTGGAACCACATGACCCGCCGGATGCGTGGAGGAACAACGTTTAACAGGTCTGGCAGCACATGTTGCAGAAATGTGAGGTATGTTTTACCGTTGAGGCGTTCAGGAAGAAGGTACGGTCCGATTAGGTGGTCTCCGAGGATTCCTGCCCATACATTGATGGAAAAGCGTCTCTGATGAGCATGTGGATACGTAGCATGTGGATTGACATCCGCCCATATATGTGCATTGTGTGTGTTAAATGTACCTTCACGTGTGAAGGTACATTCATCGGTGAAAAGCACAGTTCGTCCAAAATGTGGATTTAGCGCGTTCTGATGCAGAAACCTGCGGGCGAATTCAATACGATTTGGATAATCCCCTGGAGACAGTTTCTGGGCTCGTTGACCATGAAACGGGAGCAAATGTTCATCCTTCAGTACCCTCCAAGTCATGGACTGTGAGGTATCCACCTGCCTAGCAACTGTTCGTGTACTTGTACTTGGCTGCGCCGCTACTACATCCAGAATGGCTTCTGCAACAACTACTGATTCGTCCTTTTTTGCACGACCTGCATTCGACCGGAAAGCGAGAAATGATCCCGTCTCACACAACTGTCTGTGCAAGCGCTCGAAAGTTTTGCGGTTAGGCAACCGCCTGTTGGGAAATCGCTCTCCGTACATTCTTTGTGCCTCTGCACCATTTCCATCTGCCGCTCCGTAAATTAAATGCATCTCAGCCTTTTCCTTATTCGTGAAGGGCACCATCTTCCCATTCATTACTACAGCGACTTACACTTGACTCGCCGTTCAGTGGTTTTTATGCCTGAATCGTGTCGAAATTTTGCATACGTGTTCTTCTTCTTCCCCATTTGACATTTGCATACTTTCTGTCTCCTTCTTCACCCGGTGACTAGCGTCAGGAATGGAGCTTTAACGTTTGCATGAGCGACGTTTCCAACTGTGCCAGTGCCTTTATGAGTGAATTCCGACTATGCAGTCCTTGACGAAAGTTGTATTTTTGCCTCGTATCACAGCACAGAATCGTTGGGCATGGTTAAGTAGTGCAAACTGACCTATGTTCAGAAGTTGAAATTTGAACCCCCTCCCCTCGCTACTGAACCACGCTCAGCGATTCAGATTTTGAGCTGAAAATTTAAGTTTAAGTCTAAGCTTTAGAAAGCATTTAATGAGACACAAAAAATAACGGTATAAAATAGTTGTTCGTTACTCCAAAGTCTAAAGCGCCCTCTATCGGAATTTTTTGAAACTTTTCTTTAAAATTTATTTTCAAGAAAATACTGACATAAAGAATAATTTTAGCAAAACGCGGCAGTAGTTAGAGCCTAATCTACGACACAAAGATCGGGAATAACTGATTTTTTTGGGGGGGGAGAAGGGTTTCAAATTTCAAATTTCAGTTTACGCTACTTAACTACTCGTTAGGACTCAGATTTTTAGATCAAAATTTAAGTTTAAGTCTAAGCTTTCGAAATCATTTAAAGAAATACAAAAAATAACGTTAAAAAATAGTTGTTTGTTACTCCAAAGTCTAAAACGCCCCCTATCGGCATTTTTTGAAATTGAACTTTAAAATTTTATTTCAAGAAAATACTGGCATAAAGAAAATTTTTTGCAAAAACCGCAAACGAATCGACCAATTTTTCCATTTTTTATAATCATTTGAAATTTCGGACCCTAAACTTTAATGCCCCCTATCTCCTTGGGAATACGTCTGGGACCCATAGTCTTCTATTTAATATTATTTGTCTTTAAGTGTACTATAACCCCTTAAAGTTCTGCCCATCTTTTATGAATCACCCTGTATATCATCATATATATCATCAAACATAGATATAATTATTCTTCATCACTTCTGTATGTTTTATAGCTTTCTTCTGAGTTTCTTTAACTTACCAATGATTTCAGGTTTCACAGGGACTTTATTTTTCATAAACACTTAAGCAGATAAAAGTAAAAAAAAAGATCTTTAGGATGTCAGAAATTGTATAAAGTGGATGAATTAAAACAGCACTTGGGGATTTTTTTCATGATGATGAATGAGTGAAATATTTTAAAATATTTTTCTAAAAGAATTTAAAATAAACATTTCTTAATGACGCATTGCATATATTCATAAGAAGAATTCAGATATAAAACTTAAAAATGAATATTTCTATAAATTATACTTTATTTCTAGATATTCTTGTTAAGGAATATACTATACATAATTCTCAATCATAGAAAACGATTTCAAAAACATGGTAAAAAGAAAATCCATAAGTGATCAGACATCCCATGCCTCACTTATATATATTTCATAACTAAAGTAACTGACATTTATCATTCTAAAAATGCATAGTAAAAAATTGTAAATATGTTTCTTGTTTATGCAGAAATTCCATTCCTCATATGTTTTTTTCCTTGAAATAAATTATATCGGTGGAAGATATGAAATACACTTTGAACCAATTCAAAAGGATACCGAAAAAGAAATCAATAGTTTTTCCATATTTTCCATCGTAGATGTAATAGTTCTTCATTTCTTCCGTATGGTTAATGGCTTTTTTTCTTACTACCTAGAAAGATCTTTGACATACCAATGGTTTCAGGTTATCCAGGGACTTTATTTTTTTCAAAAACACTTAAGAGGAGAAAAAGTTAAAGAAAAATGTTCTCTAAGAAGTCGGAATTTTATATAAAGGAAATGAGTTAAAGTGCACCGAAGAATTTTTTCCACTTTGATGGAAAATATTTGAATGAAATATTTTAAATTATTTTTCTAAAGGAATTTGAACTGAACATTTTTATGATGTATTACTTATATAGTACATGCGAAGATTTCTTGATTATGAAAATGTTTACTTCAGCATGGTTGACATAAAATAAACACTACAATCCAAATTTACAAAACTATTTATGGGCTGCGAAAGTTACTCGGAAATCAGTATGTAATCAACCGCAGTTAAAAGAAAAAAACCTTTTTTTATATATAAATTCCTATTTGAAGTTAAAATATATAATTATTTCACAGGATTCAAAAGATAAAGACTTTTTTTGAATTGGTGAGTAACTCAGAAGCATCCAGATTTTAGAAAAAAAAATCTTTTCCTATAGCAAGGGGATCAGACATCCTATGTCTAACTTATATCTATTTTTTAATTGAGTAACTGACATTTTTAAATCTAAAGGTGTAGTATTAAAAAAATCTAAATACTTTCTTGTTTAATGCCGAAATTCCATACCTCATGTGTGTGTGTGTGTTTTTCTTGAAATAAAATACTTCAGTAAAAGATATGAAATATATGTACTTTAAACCAATCCAAAAGGAAACCGAAAAATAAATCAATAGTTTTTCCATATTTTCTTTCATAGATATAATGGTTGTTTATTTTTTTCATATGGTTAATAGCTTTTTTTCTTACTAAATAGAAAGATCTTTGACCTGCCAATAATTTCAGGTTTTCCAGTGACTTCATTTTTTCATAAACATTTAAGCAGAAAAAAATTTAAAGAAATCCATTTTTCAGGGAGTCAAAAACATGTATAAAGTGAATGAGTTAAAAGAGCACTTGGGGATTGTTTTCATGTTGAGGAATAAGTGAAATATTTAAATATATTTTTCTAAAAGAATTTAAAATAAACTTTTTTTTCATGACGTATTAGAAAAATTCCTAAAAAGACTTGTTGAATATGAAATTGTATACTTAAGTATGACTGACATTTAAAAAACTACATTCTAAATTTACAAAACTGTTTTAAAGGTTGTAAAATTAACTCGGCAGTCATTCCAAAAATCAACCGCAGTAAAAAGAAACAAAGAAAATACTTTTTTTATATAAATTCTAATTTAAAGTGAGAAAATATATTGATTTCCCAGGATTCAAAAGATAAAGAATATTTTTTTAAAAAGGTAAGCAACTCAGGGGCGATTTCATTTTAGAAACTTTTTTCTTATTTTACTTGGTGATCAGACATCTTGAGTTTCACTTATATCGATTTTTTAACTGAGTAACTGACATTTAAATCTCTAAAAGTCTGTTATAAAAAAAAACTAAATATGTTTCTTGTTTAAGCTGAAACTTCATACCTCATGAGCTTTTTGTTTTCTTGAAATAAATTCTCTCGGTGGAAGATATGAAATATACTTTCAACCAATCCAAAAGGATACCAAAAAAAAAAAAAAAAAAAAAAAAAAAAAAATACCGATATTTTCTTTTATAGATATAACAGTTCTTCATTTCTTCCGTATAGTTAATGGCTTTTTTTCTGACTACCTAGAAAGATCTTTGACCTGCCAATGATTTCAGGTTTTCCAGAGACGTTATTTTTTTCAAAAACACTTAAGAGGAAAAAAGTTAAAGAAAAATGTTCTCCAGGAAGTCAAAAACATGTATAAAGGGAATGAGTTAAAAGAGCGCTTGAGGATTTTTTTCATGTTGATGAATGAGTGAAATATATTAAAATATTTTTCTAAAAGAATTTGAAATGAACATTTTTATGATGTTTTAGTTATATACATAAGAAGATTTCTTGATTATGAAAATGTTTACTTGAGCATGATTGACATAAAAAAAAAATACAATCTAAATTTGCAAAACTATTTATAGACTGTAAAAGTTACCAGCAAATCATTATACATTCAACTGCAGTAAAAAGAAAAAAAAAACCTTTTTTGATATAAATTCCGATTTGAAGATAAAATATATACTATTTCACAAGATTCAAAAGATAAATACATTTTTTTTTAATTGGTGAGTAACTCGAAAGCGTCTTGATTTTAGAAACATTTTTCTTCGTTCTATTTTTTAATTGAGTAACTGACATTTATTGCTCTAAAAGTCTATTATAAAAAAATCTAAATATGTTTCATGTTTAATGCTGAAATAAATACCTCATGTGTGTAGGTTTTTTTTTTATTTTATATAACATACGCCGGTAGAAGAAGTGAAATACACTTTCAACCAATCCAGAATGTTGATACTTAAATCGAAATCAATAGTTTTTCCATATTTTCCATCATAGATATAATAGTTCTTCATTTCTTCCTTATGGTTAATGGGCTTTTTTTATTACTACCTAGAAAGATCTTTAACCTATGAAAGATTTCAGTTTTCCAGGGACTTTAATTTTTCAAAAACACTTAAGCAGAAAAATGTTAAAGAAAAATGCTCTTCAGGGAGTCAGAAACATGTATAAAATGAATGAGTTAAAAGAGCACTTTGGATTTTTTTCATGTAGATGAATGAGTGAAATTTTTAAAAATATTTTTCTAAAAGAATTTAAAATATTGCATATATTTATAAGCAAAGTACAAACATAAAACACAAAAATGAAAAATTTTTAGTATTTGTAATTATTTTAAAATATATTTGTTAAGGTTTATACTATGCATAATTTTTAAACGTAGAAAATAATTTGAGAAACTTGGTGAAAAGAAAATTCATAAGTGATAAGACATCCCATGTCTCACTTATATCTTTTTCCTAACTAAGTAACTGATATTTATAATCCTATATATATATATATATATATTTCTAATTTAATGCTGAAATCCCATACCTCATATGTTTTTCTCTCGAAACAAACAATGTGGGTAGAAGATATGAAGTACACTTTGAACTATTCCAAAAGGATACTGAAAACGAAATTAATAGTTTTCTTATATTTTTCATCATAGCTATAATAGTTCTTTATTTCTTACGTATGGTTAATGGGTTTTTTACTACCTAGAAGAGATTTTTGACCTGCCAATGGTTTCAGGTTTTTCAGAGACTATATTCTTTCAACCAATCTTAGGCAGAAAAAATTTAACCCTCTGAGCTATTTGCAAATGGGTAAAATTATAATGTTTTTTTTTTCTCTGCATTTTGTTTTAAATACTCAGAAAACATGATTCTTTCAAAATTCTTAAATAAAAATTAATTAAAAATATGCATATAAACATTGAGAATATCAATCATTTTGAAATGTATTAAAAATTCGCTTAATCAATGGAATAGATCGCTTAAAATAATTCGTTTAATCAATAGAATTATTCTCTTAAATAGTGCTTATATTGCAGTGAAACATGGAGCATAGTGAACGAAATATTACGTTCCAATCATTTAGAAAGTTAAAGTTAAAGAAAAAAGTTCTTCAGGAAGTCGGAAGCATGTATAAAGTGAATGAGTTAAAAGAGAACTTGAGAACTTTTTCCGTGTTGATGAATAAATGAAATATTTTAAAATATTTTTCTAAAAAAAATTTCATTAATTGATTTTTTTATGGCGTATTACATATATTCATAATAAGACTTGTTGAATACGAAAATGTTTATTTGAGCTTGGTTGACATAAAAAAAACTATATTCGAAATTTACAAAACTTGGTAAACGTCTTCTTACTGATTCTAAAAATTCGTCTAATATTAACTCTATAGTTCTACCTTTTTATTCTCCTCTTTGTTTCAAAATAGCTAAAATCATTTTTCGTTTCAATTTTAAAGTTATCTTCAAATATATGAATAAAATTATATTCTCGTCTTTGAAAGATCCTATTCCTGTTGAGAACCGGTGGGGTGTTTATTTTATTCCTTGCTCTTGCAATTTGGGTTATATTGGTCAGACCAGAAGAGCGTGGAAGAAAAGATTGGATGAACATCAGAGATACATTAAAAATCAGGAATTATCTAGGTCTTCCATTGTTTCTCACTGTTGGTCTTCCGGTCATTTTTTCAATTTTTCCATGGCCAGAATTATTTCTAATCCTGCCTCTCCTTCTCATTTAGATACTCACGAAGCTTATTTTATTTATAAAAATTGTAATACTCTTGTCAACGATCTCTCTTCATCCCCCTCCCTTTCTCCTGCATGGAAATTACTTTTGTAGTTTATTATTATTACTATAATTATTTTTAGTTCTTATTTAATTATTATTATTTTTTTATTATTATTTTTATCATTTTTTAATTATTATTTTTATCATTTTTTAATTAATTAATTTTATTTTATTTTATTTTGATTTTTATTTATTTATTTTTGATTTATTTATTTTTATTTTATTTATTTTATTTTTTTTTATTTATTTTATTTATTTATTTTTATTTTTTTTCAATTGTTTTCTTTATTTTTTATTAGTTTTTCTCTCCCATCTGGGTTCTTTTAGCCAGCGCACCTGGGGCACTCTTTGTAATCTCCTCCCTCCTTCTTTGAGTTTATCTTTACTTTTCTCTTCCTCCTTGGCTTTGGCAAGCAGCGCCACATGTCGCACTCTGTGTAATCTCCTCCCTCTTTATTTCACTGTTATTTCCACTCTGTCCGTTGTGACACGTGTTAGGACCAGCTGAAGACGAGCGGTAATTTTGCAGCTCGAAACGCGTCCTGTATAATTTTTCTTTTTATGGTGATTTAACAAAGTTTTTATATTTATTGATATTTATTGATATGTATTGAAAACTTGGTACTTTTATACACTGTTAAAAAATCTGAAATTCTCGGATATATTTTTCCTGAATTTAAGAATAAAAAGTCCCTTTTCACAAGAAAAGGGTATTTTCCATTAAAATTAGGAAAGTGACGTCATATTTCCTATAAATAACGAAGTGGCCGCAGAAAAAACGAAGATAACCCGTTATCTGGTACAAAATTACTGGTATTTTTTTTTGAATGTTTATGAAACTGATATGTTGCTTCACGGAAATGTAAAAACTCGGCGAAAAAATCCTGACTCTTTCGTGAGACTTGTATCATTCTACTGAATTGCAGCTGTGTTGTTTTTGGTCATTGATATTAAAAATTATTATATTTATTAGTTATTGCCAACTTTCTAGCAACTTTACAATACCAACTTTATACAATGATAAAAATGTCTGTTAAATAATAAGAAAAAAAGCGAAACTCTCTTATAAATTTACCCTAGTTCTTGGTTAAATGCATTCGATTATGTTTATCAGTCACCATTTTGCACACATTTCTCTTATCTTATATCAAATTCCCTCTATTGATTTTCATGTCTTTATTTAAGAATATTTTTATCTTTGTTCAAATTTGCAATTCAAAATACAGACTTTTTTTTTTCAATTTTAACCACCTGACCGCCGAGTGAAAGGGGAAAATTGTAATGTTGTTTTCACCGTAATTGTTTTAAAATCCTAAAAAAAAGATGCTTTTGCCAACATGATATAACTTTTTTATTACGTAAAGGTACATAAACCTCTAGAGAAGTAATTATACTTTACTTTCTTAAAACTGAATTATATCTGTAGAATCGTATTAATTTAAATAATGCTACTATTGCAGTGAAACCTGCAGCTTACTGAATGGAAAAATCAGTCAGAAGGTTAAGAAATAACAATAAAAATATTTTTTGAATTGTTTAGAAAGGGAGAAATCGTTTTCTCAGAATTAGTGAGGATTTTCATCAACAGTCATTTTGCAACTGTTTCCTTCAAAAGACGCCAGAAGCTTGGTAATGTTAAAAATAAATTGTCTAGTGTTACTTCAAAGAAATTATAAGTATTAGAATGCTATTATCTTTATTATTATTTCATTGGTAAATGATAATAAAAATATATTAATTTTATAAAAATATATTGCTAAAAATATATAAAAAAAAATCACTTTTAAATTACATTTTTTCTGTTTGTTTTTCTCTTATTTCTTATTTAAAAAATCTTTTGATTAATTAGCTTATTAAAAAATAAATAGTATGCGACAATTTCGAAAAATTCTCTATAATATTATTTTTGTAAAAAAATGAATTTTTTTTTCATTCATTCATTCAAAAAAGGTGATTTTTGTAAGCTAGCTAAAAAATTAAAATTTATTCTAAAAAATAATAACTATTATGCGTCGGTATAAAATAAAATAAAATAAACAGTTTACGAATATTCTAACGAATATGTTTCAAAGAAAACTACAACAGATTTGTTTTGCTCGTAAAAGACATACATTGCACTAAACGGGCTCAACAGCTATAACGCAGTCAGTTATTTCGCTTTCAAAAGGTCTCGGGTTCGATCCTCAAGATAGCTTGAAATATATTGTGCAATATTTAAACACTATAGCAATACAAAATTACTCCGTAATTTCAAATTCTTTGAAGATTGACTGATTCATTAATTTTAAAAATTGAATTATTATCCACATAATATAAAAACCACTTTAAAATATCAATTTATTTTTATTGCTTTAAGTGATCTATTAAAAATAACCCAAATACCTTACAGCTTTACATATTTCATAGCTCTTACGGCAACTTTTTCAAATACAAATAAATGATAAAAAAGGAATTTTTCGCTAAAATATCAGGACGACTCCACTATATTTTAGCGAAAAATTCCCTTTTTATCATCTATTTGCTTTTGAAAAAGTTGCCGCAAGAGCAATGAAACATGCATAGCTATAAGGTATTTGTGTTATTTTTAATAGATCACTTAAAGCAATAAAAATAAGTTGAATTATTATCATTAAAAATCCAACATTATAACGGATAGTTGCCGCTTTTTCAAACGGAATTTTCACATCTTTTATTTCCTAAAACGGAAAACATAATAACGGAACGGTAGATGTCTGGCAATTTTTCTCCACTAGCTTTACCGTGAATTTACATATTTATTTTTAACAGTGTATTGTTCCGCTATAAATGAATGTATTATGACCATTTTAATATCTCGACTCATAATAAAAAACTTTTGAGTGTAAATATATGTAAAGTGATGTTTTTATACAAAAATGTAAGATAAACATTGTAAAACAGACAGTTTATAAATCGAAATTTTTCTAGCATTATTTAATGTTAAACCTGATAATAATTGTTCCCTCAAAAATATATATGTCGCATTGCAGCATACCTGGCTTGTAAGCATTCAGTCAAATGCATTTCAACTCTTACAGTCATGCGTTAACTCATTTACTTCGATATACACTCAAAATTTTGCCGAAATTAGCGCAAATTGTGAAGTACAGTCGTCCACATGCGAAATGTGCAATAAATTTAACACTAGAACACCCTAAAAATTTACACAAGTTTCATAATAATATTTCATACTATAATTTTTATTCAAAATTATCTAATTCATTCATTAACCGTGAATCTGCGTGGTTAAAATTTAACTTATTTCAAGAAAAAATTTCTGGCTCGAATTCAAATTTAATCACATGGTAGGAGTCAAATCGACTCCTTTCGTGCGTTCTAGTGTTAATAAAAAATAGTTAATAGTAATGATAGGTAATAGTTTTCTCAAAGCAAAAATAAGATGTCATATTTAGCTTTTATACTGGGTGGGCAAAATGTTAAAAGTTTTGCTCTAGTTTGAACTAAATTTTTTGTGCTCAGTAGTTGCCATCCTAAGTTGGTTAAATCTCGTACCAAAATCGTACAAGAGATCCAAATATTGGTTCAATATTTCACCTTCTTATAGTGCAGCTATTGAGGACTAAAATATGGTTCAAACTCGAACAAAAGTTGTAACAGTGTATAAAAAATTATCTTGTTTTGACCTACGTAGAGTCCTCTCTACTGTAAAGATATCGATAAAACTTGGAATATATTTTATATAGACGATGAGGAAAATAAATCGGAATAATAATAATAAAAAAAAATGTTCAAATTTCGAAAATTATGGGAGAACTGGATGCATGAAGACCAAAAATATGAAACATGAAACAGAAAACGTTCTTTATTTATAATCTATGTTCAGTGTGTACCCCATTTCCGTCAAGCACATATTCAAAGCGTATTATAGCGTGTTCAACAGTAGCTCGAAGGGATTTTTCAAGCATAACGTGTTATGTTTGCTTTCAAATCAGTCCATAGGCTTTCTCCAGACACGACCTTTCTAGAATTTCCACAAGCAGGAGTCACAGGTATTTAAGTTCAAAGAACGAGTTTGCCAGGTTGTTCGAAAACTTCTCAAAAAAACCTGATCATCTCTGAAGTGGACACGAAGCAGTAGATATACATACGATTGATAGATATACATACATATATATATATATATATATACATACTAGATAATAATTATTTTATGATCCAGTAAGAGACCATAAAAGTTTGTTATTTGAACAAACAGTCTCTCATAGAAGATTGGCAAGCGTAGTTGGTTCTAAGCAAAGTCCTATAGTATGAAAAATAAGAATATTATGAGAAAAAAAGGTACGTTTTTAGCTCACAGGCTATCATAGCCTGAGATCTTATGTGCCCGTCCGTTCTGTATGTACGTTCGTATGTTCGTTCGTGCGTAACGCGATAACTCATGATAAAAATATCGGATCCACTTGAAATTTTGTATATAGGTATATCCTGATAAGGCGCTTCCCTGATTAGTTTTTGGAGTTCATTCGATATGTATAAGAGGGGGAACGGGGGGATCATGCCCCTCCCCTTAATTGATATAAACGAGATTTTCATGCAGAATTAACAGTTTTCGTTCAAAATTTAGATATAGGATCATTCTGATGAGGCGATTCCGCGACTGTCATTAGGTGTTCATAGAATAAGTATAAACAGGGGGAACGGGGGGCTCATGCCCCTCCCCTTAATTGATATAAACGGGATTTTCATGCAGAATTAACAGTTTTCGTTCAAAATTTAGATATAGGATCATTCTGATGAGGCGATACCGTGGCTGTTATTAGGTGTTCATAGAATAAATATAAACAGGGGGAACGGGGGGCTCATGCCCCGCCCCTTAATTGATATAAACGGGATTTTCATGCAGAATTAACAGTTTTCGTTCAAAATTTAGATATAGGATCATCCTGATGAGGCGAGTCCGTGGCTGTTATTAGGTGTTCATTGAATAAGTATAAACAGGGGGAACGGGGGTTCTAATGCCCCTCCCCTTAACTTGTATAAATGGATTTTTCAATCAGAATTGTCAGATTTCGTTCAAATCTCAGAATAGTTTTGAACGTTTAATGGTTGAGTATAAAAGAGGAGACTAACTCCTCTTAAATTATATAAATGCTAAATGGGTTTTTATTAAGAATTATCCGATTTGCTCTGAATTTTGGATATAGGTTTTTTAATATGATAAAGCATGTACTTGATAATTTAGGAGGTTCAATGATTAAGTATAAAAAAGGAGAAAGGGGAGAGCTGTTTCCCCTTCTTAATTTTTTTTCGAACGGACTAACGAAAATCTAGGCTGTAATGTACAATTAGTATACGTAGCCTGTGAGCTCAATGCCATCAGTTTAACTGGGCAATATTCTTTTTTATTTTTATAATTTCAAGGCTATATTTAATTTTCACACATTTATTCCACAACTGTTGAGTGCTTTAACTGAACAACAGTAAATGAGAGTAAACTGTAAGTCATTTTTAGATCCTTGAACTAGAATGTACCAAATAAAATTTTATACTAATTTTGTAAAAATTTATAATGTTTAAATAACAGTTATTCACTTCAAATTAAAATAAATGGCTTTTTAATCTAACTGAACGCATCATGTGTATTTATTCAAATCATCAAATAATATTACAGGAGATAATAAAATGCACTCCGTTTCAAATTATAAAAATATTTTTAATACTTTAATTAAATCAGCATATCTGTAATTAGTTTATACAAACAATGAAATTAAGCATTTTCAAGCACAATATATATTTTTTAATTTAATAATACTTAAAAAAACATTATGCGTAATTACAATTTATGAAATAATTATGAGTGTTTTAAATTCTGGCACAAAGAATACTTTTAATTTTACTTTTGAATACAATAATTTGTTGAAATCCTAATTCGATAGATTTCAAACAACACGTACGTTCGATGTTTAAATTTTAGCTATTTTATTAGTCTCTAAAATCATAATTTCTAACTGCATACATAAAGGATATTAACTTTTAATAATTTTTTTTATGATTTTCGAAATTTAAAATTATGTGTTTAAAATAACCCTGAAAAACTTTGATAGCGAGGAAATTGTGTACCACATTTTTTTCTGTAACTAAACACAATAAATAAAAATCATGTATGAAGCAGTGATTATGAAACACATTCAAACACTTCCGGAAATCCCTCACAAAACATCGACGTTTAAAAAAAATGTAAAGTAGATATACAAGTAAAGATTTTAGAAAAGGCATAAAATCTTTGAAAACACGATTTTAAGGGTTACCGCCCATAGACAGAAATTTCCTCCATTTTTTCACTGCAGTTTAATATATCATCTATAGATTTGTATGTATTATAGATAATATGGCAAAGTTTAGTATTTGAAGAAAACGCACTACAGATAAAAAATTCACTTTCATCAATTTCCTCAAATTAACAAAAGCACATCTATGTTCTGTTGTACAGCCCTGTGTATGAAAAAAAATATTTTTACATACGCCCTGATAAAATTGAATTCAGGAAAATTCACACTTAAAACTATTGAAATGACACTTCATGAAATTATTATTCACAGGAGTCCATCTTTGCATAGCCCTGTATATTATTTTTTTTTATATTTTAGAATGATCGATTGTTAAAAGTAGTTGAACTTGGCAATGCATCATTCACTAATATTAATAATAAAACCTTTAAGCCATTCACGATCTTAAGCAGTAAATTTTTTGTTTATCATTGTTCGTGTAAAAATGTGTTAAATACAATGTACATCATATTCTACATAAAACATCTTGTATAAAATCTCAGTAGTCTATTATTTTCATCATTTTTGAAATACTGCAGCAAAATTTAAATACGTTGGGAAAAGTTTCCCCCATGCACCATTATATAAGCGAATTGTGTAAACCTGTAAATTAATGATAAATGTTTTTCATCTCATATTCTAACACAAAACATGCTTTAGTACATCTCATAATTTTATATCAATTTCATTATATTTATATCAGAGAACTATCATTAAAATGTGCCGCTAACGATTTTCCTTTACATACCATAACATAAACGATTTCTTTTGAGCATATAAAATACATAAATGTTACCTTATTTTTACAAAATAAATACTAGATTTGAGAAAAATAAAAAAAATCCGTAAAAATATTATTTCCTAAATTATTTTCAAAATTGAAACTCTAGCATTTTAGACTACCAAATAAAGATGTGTATAAAAAATAAATAAATATGTTTTTACTCTCCGGAAACTGAAAAGAAAAAAATTCTACCTTTTTTTCACATTTTTAGCTTCCCAGAATGTTTGGAGCATCATTTTACCTCATTTTGTTGACATAAGTTTTTCAGTAATGGAGAGTTTTGTATTTCTTTTTCTAAATTTTTGCTATAAAATGCTTTAAAATGTATACTGTTTCTTTAAAATTTTAAAGAAAATGCATTTAAATATTAAAAACATATTGTTAACAATTCAAATCATTATTTATATATATGGTGTATATAGCAAAATTGCATACAATTAAAGCATTAAGATTGGAAATTCTGTTACCAAAACATTATTCAATCAATTGAATTTTATATATAATGATCTGCTTCGTTGATTGTAGGTATTCAAAATTTTAGTATTCCATTATTTACTCTCTTCTATCATTTATTATGCGCTGAGAAGTTATCAATTTAATGTGTTGACAATCATCAGATAATATTGCAATCACAATTTCTGTTGGTGTGCAAAGCAACCATTCTTCTAAATATTTTTTTTTCTTTTTGTCGTTTTCTGTGTTATTTAGTAATCGAAATTGTTCCCCACAAATTTTTTGATCGATTCTTTGGAAGCGTATTACATTTGATATAAACCATTCTGGGGCATAAATTTGAATTTCATATTTTATGAATGAACCTACAGATTCTGATGTTAAATCAGTGCTTAAACAAAGATTGAAAATTGTATTCGCCTTTGAACACTTTTTCTTGTAGAATACGTTTTCTGGATTTATATTCGCTAGTTCTTCTCAATAATAATTTTCCTGATGAAAAATCTTTGTAACAGCAGGTATTTCTGGTCTGTGCTGTGTTCTTTTTTCTCAATTTGAGTGATTTTTATTTTCTAAAATAAAAGGAAGTGGACAAAGATTTTCAAGCTCTTTCAGTGAATCCGTGTGGGTTAGACATTTTCTCATTGATCATGTCTAATAAGTGATGCAGAGGAAGTTCACTGGTTTGAAAATAGCATAATGATCATTATTATATTCTATTTTATGGTTGTACCAAGCAAAATAGCACACATGTGCGAAAAGAATACTCCGTCTTTTAAGTGAGTACATATTCCCATTAGCGTCGAAGCATTTACTAACAAATTATTGTGTATCCAAAATTTGTGCTCAAGGATCGTTTACCATAAAATGTAATGCACTTCTAAGAAAGGATTTAAAAATTACTGAGAAATTACTTGGATACTAAACAACACATATAACGGCGTAAAACAATTATTAAATAAAGTTTAGGACAACGATTGCTTCGCATATGAAGAATGAATTAGCATATTTCTGGCGATCACTACTATGTTAAACAGCTGGCTTCTCAACATATAATAAATAAAAAAAAAACATAGTAAATGATGCGATATTCACAATTGAAATACCAAAAATCGTTTTGGAGCAGATCATTGTATAAAAGTTATGATAGATCGAAAAAAAGTGTTATGATAACTTCCTATCATAATCAATTGATTGGATGCAGTTTTGAAAATATTGACTGATAAAAAATTCATAAATAATATTCCCATGCATTATTCCACGTGACTTCTTTTGCATAAGCTGAAAAAATTATTCGTCAAGAAGGTCCTAATAGCAGCATCAAACTCTGTGGATAATAAAAAACGAGGAACTAGGTTGATATATAGAAAACTTATGGCAGTCTTTGATTGAAAACAAACACAATTCAATGTATAAATAAAACACTGTGCCTATATGGTTGGGTGGTTAGGACTGGTGGGACATGAAATGCAGCAACTTCTATGAGGTATGTCCAATGTAGTTTTGAAAGCAACTATATAAAAGTTGCATTCAAAACAACAATTAATTTTATGCAACAACAGAGTGGTAATGTTGTTTTTTTTTGCCAAAAATTTTCTGTTTAGTTTCAGTTATACAGTTTACATTATTTTATAGTTTAAATATAGTAAGTAGTTAATAGTAAAGGCTTAAATAACACTTCTAAAAAATAACCAATTACAGTCGAGCCTCTATATAACGAAATCCATCGTTCCAGTAAAAAAATCGTTATATAGAGAAATTCGATGTATAGAGTATGATGTTAAAAATAGTATTTAATGTGTAAATTTTGAACAAATATTATTTTTGATCTTTTTAATTAAGAATTTGAAATGTTTAAAAGTATATATTAACCTAACATTTTATTTCTTACTTATTTAAGCAGTTTCAAAAAAGAGAAAAGGCATTTATTTGAAAGCTTAATGAAAATCAAATGAGGCAGACTTACATAAATTTCAGAGGAAGAAATCTGTAATTTTTTGTTGTTTTGATTTTAAAATTACAATTGTTACGCTCTCAAAAAAAAATTCTCAAATTTTAGCAAGGAATGAAAAATTTTCCTCCATTTGAAGGTCTCTCTTATGTGCTCTCATTGATTCCTCTCTTATATGTGTAACAATTCAATTGACTGTGTTTTGAGAAGGATGTTGAAAGGTGTGTGGGAGGTGGGATGAACTTGTTAGATTTAAAGAATAAGGAGAGAAGTAATATTTATAAAAAAAAACCCTCTCCACTGAACGATAAATCAAAAATAAGTAATGAAAAATTGATTCCATATGATTTCGAAGCTTTTTTAAAACTGAATAAATTAAGATCAATTTATGAAAAAATTCGTTATATGGAGATAGATATTTCGCTATATAGAGTCTGTTTTTAATGTAATCATGCGAAAAGGGGACCGTTCTTACTAAAAATTCGTTATATGGAGAAATTCGATGTATGGAGTTTCGTTATATAGGGGTTCGACTGTATATGAGATTTATTTTAAATTTAATTATTTATTTATTATTGAATATATGTCTAATTATAACCGAAGTGTTCACTTTTGGGCGAAAAACGCTGCCTCTAGACATTTTTTTCCAACGGTAAAATTTCACGCAGTTGATGTAATTATATTATTGTAATTACATAGTTGATGTAATTACTAATATTAGGCACTTACCCTTTTTTTGAATAAAAAAAAATATTTTTTTCACTCCACCCTGATAAATAGTTTGGCGATTTTTAAATTGTTTAAAAACTATTTAGAGTGTTCAGAATAAATTGAATTTGAAATAAAATTTTAAATGAGTTATACGATACAAACATATATTAAATTCAGTTTTTAGTTATAAAATTTCAGATCATTTAATTTGTTCTTGTGTGTCACACTAAAATTAAACTCAAATTGATAACAGTAGCGTTTTTTAATAAGCTTTATCATATTCTTGTGTTGTCTGAGAAAAGCTTTCTTTTAGTCATAAATTTAGTACAAAATCCAGTGAAGAAACTCTTTTTGGTATTTGTGAAATGTCTTTTCATAGTCTGTATACTATATCTGTATACTAAATCATAAAATAAAGTTCTGACAATAATTGTATTCTGTAGTTAGCGTACTGAATTAATCTCAAGACTTTGCTACTGATTTTTAATAAATTTAGATTTACTAACAGCCTAATGAGAGGGATGCATAGTTCCAACGGGGACATTAAAAATTCAGAATGGTTTATTATTTTTTATTTGCCTATAAGTAATATTTTCCCATCCGTTTTATAGTATCTATTTCCATCAGATATTTCAATACAGAAAGTTTAATGTTTATGCGTTTGATTCTGTACTTTTTCGTTTCCTGTGAAAGAACCATATATGTCATTCCTTACAGAATGCACTGGAAAGTTGCTCCACATACTTCTAACGCAGTTCTTAAAAACCGTTAATTTAACTTCTATTCTTATCCATTATATCGTGTTTTTTTCTACTCAATTCATCGGATTTTAAGAAATCTCGAAATGATGAAAAATACATTCTTAATTTTTTTTATCAATAATCATTAATTATGTTTAGTAAAATTGATTTTTTTCGACATCACATATATAATTTCCCTTAAGACATCGTTGCATAATGTGCGTTTTACTACTATTGACAAATCATTATTTTGCATTGAATTAAACAGTCATCTGTGGATTAGGAGTTGTAATAAAATAGCATAAAAAATAAATAAATATTGGCAATAACGAAAAGGAACAAAAGATGGTTTATTGCCTTATAGATATTTGATACGGATACTAATGCCTAATTTATTCCACAGTGTGATTCAGAATATCTGCCCAATAATGTGGAGGATTGTCAGACAGTGTTGTTGGATTCATTGATTTAGTCTTAATTCAGATTCTACGAAATACGCATAATTGAAAACAGTGACGTCTGTTAACATTAAACCTTGCAATAAAAACACATTAATATAGTGTGCCCCACTGAAATAATGCCGCCGTAATTTTCTATTGTAATTTGTCACGAAACAAATATATTAAGAAAGACCGTATAGAAATGCATGTTTACAAGGATTAACTCACTCACTGCCCTACATAGTCAGAAAAAAATGAATGTATAAAAAAGTGGGGGAAAAGTGTTCCACTGAAATAAAGCCACTACTGTTAACATCCAATATATCCGCCATGCATGTATATAATACTAGAATATATGATGTGAACTTGGTGTATATGATGAGAAGTACCATTTACCAATAAATAAAAGATAGTGGCATCAATATTATCCCTGCTCTCAAAGATGGTGGTCTTCGGTTCTGCCACAGACTTGAACGATCTGTCATTGACATTTAAAGCTCTACTAAGGACACCCCACGCAATTTCTTGAGGAATTGTGATGAAGTTACAGGGCAGGTCATTCCATGCAATGTGCTCAGTTATACAAAAACTATTGCAAGGAGAATTTAGCAAAGGTTATGGAAGCCTTTTCCTGTTCGAATAGCCAACTGAGGCCAGTCATTTTTTCTTCAACCGACAATAGATGAGTTTCTAACAATTCTTGGTAATTTGTAGCCTACATGCGGTCTTAGGAAAAAGCCAAGTTAAGTCTATTACGATAGCCGAAGCTTTTAAATATTATAAATAAAACTCAACAGTGCTGTTGTTTAGAGAAAATTTATTCTTCTTCCCTGATGTTTTGCCAACGGAAAGAATACAATGTCTGAGCCACCCAAGCTGACATTTTCACATCTGAGAATATAACAAGATACCGTTGGTCCTTCCAGGTTTGATTATATTGGTCCCGACGGCCCTGATTAGAGTTTTGGGTAGCTTTCAACATGGGCTGGTAGACGGAGGCTTATTAATGAGGTTTAGAGGCTTCGACTATGGTCGTAAACTTAACCTATCTTTTCACTCAGAACGCATGTAGCTATATATTCTACCAAGAAACTCTACAAACCCATTGACAACCATTTGTAGAGAGAATCTGTGCCTTAATTGGATTTTGCAGCAGAACAATGCCTTTATAACCTTTGCAAATTTTTGAATAATCGGATGCATGTCATGAAATTACCTACCATTTATTTCGATGGTCACAATAAAGCCACTGTCTATGTCGTCGAAAATGCAGTCCAAATATTTACTAGAATACCGTGTTTCAATCGATACGCTTGATTCAATTGAGATAGCAGAAGGAATCTTTTAATGTTGTGAGATTTGGCTCATGATGCCTCTGTTAATGCTTACAAAAACATGCTGGAACAATTCACTGCAGTAGCTGTAAGGGCCAAGAATATGCCAGGATAAATCGTTTGAAATTTCGTAACGAATTTCATTATCAATGATTTTCTTTATTACATAAATATATCGCGTAACTAGATAAACTACATTGTTACAAGTTGTTTTTTACTGTATTTAGGATACTGTTTTCTACTGTTTCCACTGTATTTACGCATATTTAAGAAAATATAGAAACTATGAAAAAATTGACATATTACAATAGTGTTTTATTTATTTATTTATTTATCAGTTGCACGGATTTGATTGTTTCAAATTTTATTTTCTGTGAATTTAGAACCGTCGAACAAAAAAGTATCACCAAACTGTAAGATTAAATGCTAATAATGGATGATCGTGAATGTCATATTTAATTGCATTAAACACGATACATGTGTTTAAAATGTCATCAACTGATTTTTAAATTCACTTTTTATTTTCCTTTTATCAATGTTTTACTAACTTAGTTTATCTTTTGTTTTTTTTAAATTGAAAAATACGTCAATATCTATAATTTTGCAAATATTTTAGCAATTAATTGATCAACGGAATAACCAAGAAGTACCGAAATTTTATGCACTTATACCTTTCAAGTGAATAAAGGATGGATTAAAAAGAATCGCTTATTTAATAGAGAGTGAAGAAGAAAGATTCACTAAATTATAGAAATTATTATTTAAAAAAATACGAAATTTATTGATAAACTTGATATTCATTAAAATACAAATATTTTTGCCAAATATTTCAAAAGCATTTCTTTCAGACAAATATATACATATATATAAGAATTACTACTGAATTCGAAGCTAATAAATTAAGTCTTGAACCCGAATTCAATATCTTTTCAAGTGTAATTTGCAAACAGACTCGTAAAAAGTATTTATGCAATATTTTCCTGAGAATGCATTATGGATTTTTTAATCATATTTTGTATTTTCTCTTAAAAGTTACAGATGTATATAGAAAATACTAAGGAAGCTATATTCTGCAACATTTGTCATAATGAGATATTTTGGATCTCTTTCTCAAATGGCAAACGAAATTCTGTTAAGAACTAACTTTCTTGCTGGCAATACAGGCGAAATTATTTGAACCTATCTCGCTAGCTTCAAAATTTCACTAAAAATTTTCGTTTTATTTTCTTCAACAATTGAACTGAGTTGTTAAAAAAGTCCTATTTACAGTAGATTCAAATGGGCGATGTGCGCAAATATTTAATCTTGAATGTTTTTCTTTCTTAAACAAACATTTCAAAAATCAAAAGATTTTTGTTTTACTAAAAATGTAAATTTTTATTTAAAAGGTGCAGAAAAGTTTCTTAAAATATTCCGTTACAAAATGAAGTAGACTTTAAAAAATTAAAAACCATTGATGACGAAAATGATATGTAAAGAGATTATATTAATACCGAGATCCTTCGATCGCAAACTCAGTCATTTTCAAAGGACATTTTCACGGACCTAGAGTACAAACAGTACTGTGATTGGTTAACTTTTAGAAATAAATTATCTACCTTTTAATTTATAAATAAAAATTTTATTCTTTTAAAATAGATTTGACACTAAAAATAATAAATGATGACTTAGAAAATTTCTCAAAAAGTATTTATATACAACGTTACTTCAAAACACTTTCAATAACATTTGGAAAACAAAGCGTTTTATAATGTTGAAATTTTTAAAATTCAGAATAAAGATAAATTGATGAAATATTTTTTTCTCTGTACGATACTCTTCCAATGCAATGCAAGTATGATGCGAATAGTTTACTCATAATATCAAAACACTGTTTCAAACTAATATCTCACGTTAGTTTCATAAAGTTTCCTTTTTTTTCAAAATTATTTTATAAAACTGCATTTATAAAAATGTTCGACTGATATATTTGTAGAAATATAATTTTGCTTTTTACATTTTTTTTTACAGTTGAGTTATAAGTTTTCGCATTTTACATTACATTATAAAAATAAATGAAATTATTTTAATCCAAATAACGCGGAGTTTACACGTAGCAGTTAGACAATAAACTAAATTAAGCAGAAAAAATATCTTTTTAAAGTATATTTATATTTTCAATTTGTCAAATAATATTATAAAAGTGGCGTTAAAAATAGATTTGTATTTTGCGCTATAATTTAAGAATATCAATAATGGAAAGCACATTTTTAGATGCATATAAATTCCTGTAAATTTTTAAAAGTTATCATACAAAAATATATTTTTATAACAGTCTTCTTTACGTTAAATTTGGTCTAAAATTTCGAAACAATATGCGTGCTTAAGATAAATTGTTTTCCTTCTATAGTAAAAAAAAAACTAGCCTTAAACGGAATGACTCCTGGAATGATGCTGATGTGGAAGATTTCCGGAACTAACGAATCCGGGTTGTCCACTCCTTCCATGAGTTGAATAGACCAATCAGGAAAGGGCTCCGTCTATGCATCGCCGGATGGGTTACCATAAAGAGAGGAAAGGTTACCATCGCCAACAATCGCCAAGTTTGTCGCCAACTTGGCAATATATCGCCAAATTTGGCGACCAAAATTAGTTGTCAAAAGTGACGCCAACTTGGCGATAACTGTAATATTTCGCCAAATTTTTAATTTCTTTTCAACACCAGTCGTTTGATACATCATTTGTGAAGTTTGCAACTGCTTATTCATATAATGGATGTCTTGTGTGTTATCCCCCATTCTGCTACCCAGGGGGGGACACATTTTTAATTTCTTTACAACACCAGTCGTGTTACACAAGATTTGAAAGGTCTGCAACTGCTTATTCATATTATGGATGTCTTGTGTGTCACCCCCACACTCTGCTCTCCCCAGGGGGGGTCACACTTTTAATTTCTTTACAACACCAGTTGTGTGGCACATCATTTGAAAGGTCTGCAACTGCTTATTCATATTATGGCTGTGTTGTGTGTCATCCCCCACTCTGCCCCCCAGGGGGGTACATTTTTAGTTTCTTTACAACATCAATTGTGTGGCACATCATTTGAGAGGTCTGAAACTGCTTATTCATATTATGGATATCTTGTGTGTATCCCCCCCCCTCTGCCCTCAGAGGGGGCGCATTTTGTAATTTCTTTACAACACCAGTCGTGTGATACATCATTTGAGAGGTCTGCAGCTGCTTATTCATATTATGGATGTCTTTTGTGTCGCCTCCCACTCTGCCCCCCAGGGGGGCACATTTTTAATTTCTTTACAACACCAGTCGTGTGACACATCATTTGAAAGGTCTGCAACTGCTTATTCATACCATGGGATATTGGCGAGCGCAGCAAGCAGGGGTAGCCATTAATTTGGAATTGCGAAGCGATTACGCGGGGGGTTGACGAGCATAGCGAGCAGGGGGGCAGGGCCCCCCTAGTAAATTGTAAAAGAAAATTCAAGTAAATAAATTTATACTCATAATGTATATAATGTGACAAACTTATACTCATTGTGTTTAGAGATTTTTAAAAATTATGGTAGGGTTCCTTTATTGTTACTGATAAGTATATATTTGCTTAAAATAAATTTAAAGCTCATTAAATTAAATAAGGTGGTCTGGTGTAATTACGCCAGGAGGGGTAATAACGCCAAGTGCTAATATTTTGCATAATTATGAAATAATCTGGTAAATGACACCCATGTGCTCTGCGCAGAAGGGTTTTGAGTCATACAAATAGCAAAAAACAGCTTAAAGTTACTTTGTTTCATTTTTAGGTCTTAATGTTTTTACAAGCAACTAAAATTAACGCTTGATCTAAAATTTGCGAGATACGTTTTGCGATGTGAAGACTATTTTTTTTTATCCGGAAATACTTTGTTAATTACATAAATTTGTAGTCCATTTCATGGACTTTCAGTATGTTGTTGAATATTTTGGATTACTTCTCGAGATAATTTCCAATTTAAAATGTACAGCGCAATAACTATAACGGGGTAATAACGCCAATCCTTGGCATTAATACCCCGCAGTGGCCGACCTACATCCTAAATACTGATTCAAATAAACACAGTTAAAACTGTGCAATGTTTCAAATAATTCTATTTCAGCTGTCCTTTTTAAGCAAAAAGAAGCTCGCGGTCTGATATTCTTTTGCCCCATCCTCCCCTCCACACCACACCTTTATTTTCCTTACACTTTCACAAAAAATTGAACATTTTCAATAGCTTAGAATAATATTTGTCAATTTCTAAGTTTGTACAGTTTGTATTTTTAGAATTGGGCAATCTACATGTAATTATTCCATCTTATTTCATAGTTTTGTTTGCATGGCGTTATTACCCATATAGGTTTGTAATATCGCCAAATAGCATTGCTCTAGAAATCACGCCATTGCATTTTATGAATACATATCCGTTCAATTATTTTTTTTTATATAGATAGTCAATGAGTTTCTGTATCAAATCGTATATTTGTTTGAAAAATACAAACTAAAACTGAGCCGTGAAAATTGGTAGAACCTTAGCGTGGCGTTATTACCCCAGGGTACCTTGTATGCTAATAATATTATTAAAGATTTGAATTAAAGAAACGTATATAAAAATAGCTGTTTTATGTAATGTAATACGTTTCCTTTCTTTTAATTTTATTTTTTTCAGTAGTACAGCCGTAAATATACAGGGTGTCCCAAAAGGTCGTTTACAAACTTAACATGCTGGTCTGTCATATCATGATGAACAATATTAAATTGGAAACTAAGGGTCCCAAACGTCTTCCAAAGGAGATATGCGCCATTAAAGTTTAGGGTCCAAAAATTCAAATGATTATAAAAAACAGAAAAATTGGTCGATTCGCTTGCGGTTTTCATTAAAACTATTCTTTATGTCAGTATTTTCTTGAAAATAAATTATAAAGAAAGTTTCAAAAAATGTCGATAGAGGGCGCTTTAGACTTTGGAGTAACGTTAAACTAGTTTTTACCATTATTTTTTGCATCTCATGAAATTTTTTTAGAAGCTTAGATATAAACTTAAATTTTGAGCTCAAAATCTAAATCGTTGGAAGTGGTTAAGCAGCGCAAACTGAATTGCGGGGGGGAGGTTCAAATTTGAAATGATTATAAAAAACGGAAAAATTGGTCAATTGATTTGCGATTTTCACTAAAATTATTCTTTATGTCAGTATTATCTTAAAAATAATTTATAAAGGTAAAATTCAAAAAATGCCGATAGAGGGCGCTTTATACTTTAAAGTGACGTACAGCTATCTTTTTTTCGTTATTTTTTGCATCTCATAAGTTTTTTTAGAAGCTTAGACATAAACTTAAATTTTGAGATGAAAATCTGAATCGTTGGGACTGCTAAAGTAGCGCAAACTGAACTGTGTTCAATGGGGGTGGGGAGATTTAAATTTCAAATGATTGTAAAAAAGGGAAAAATTGGTCGGTTTTCGCTAAAATTATTTTTTATGTCAATACTTCCTTGAAAATAAATTTTAAAGATAAATTTAAAAAAATCCGTTAGAGGGCGCCTTAAACTTTAGAATAACCAACAATTACTTTTAACAGTTTTTTTTTTTTAAATCTAATTAAATGCTTGCAAAAGTTTAGACTTAAAATTTGTGCTCAAAATCTAAATCGATAGGAGGGGTTAAGAAGCGCAAACTGAACTGTGTTCAGGAGTTGAAATGTTACCTTCCCCACCCCTCGAACGCAGTTCAATTTTTGGCCGCTTAATTACTCACAACGACGCAGATTTTGAGCACAAAATTTAAGTTTGAACTTTTACAAGCATTTTAGTAGATACCAAAAATAATGGTTAAAAATAGTTGTTGGTTACTATAAAGTTTAAGGCGCCCTCTGGCGGAATTTTTTGAAAGATATCTGTAAAATTTATTTTCAAGAAAATATTGATACAAAGAATAGTTTTAGCGAAAACCGACCAATTTTTCCGTTTTCTATAATCATTTGTAATTCGAACCTCCCCACTCCCATTGAACACAGTTCAGTTTGCGCTACTTAACCACTTCCAACGATTTAGATTTTGAGCTCAAAATTTAAGTTTATGTCTAAGCTTCTAAAAAATTTTAATGAGATGCAAAAAATAATGGTAAAAACTAGCTTACCGTTACTCCAAAGTCTAAAGCGCTCTCTATCGACATTTTTTGAAATTCATCTTTATAATTTATTTTCAAGGAAATACTGACATAAAGAATAGTTTTAGTGAAAACCGCAAACGAATCGACCAATTTTTCTGTTTTTTATAATCATTTGAATTTTTGGACCCTAAACTTTAATGGCGCATATCCTCTTTGGAAGACGTTTGGGACCCTTAGTTTCCTATTTAATATTGTTCATCATGATATGACAGACCAGCATGTTAAGTTTGTAAACGACCTTTTGGGACACCCTGTATACTTCCCCAATTAATTATATTTACCTTTTTTTTCCTTTGACCACAAAATAAATGTTACCATGCTTTATGGCAGGGATGATAGGGATGACCGCCCTTCGAACGAAGCTGTATGGCATATGGAATGTTGGCATGTTGACATTTTTAAAAATGTAAATATTTACAAGAATTTCCGAACGGCAAATTTCGCGTTTTATTAAATGACAGAAGAATTGGTATTTTTTCAACAAAATATTTTACTTTAGGTATTTTTAATCAGGAAAATCGATAAATTGGAAACAATAGGAATATTGGATAACACTTGCACATTAGAGTGTATCAAAACCTATCTATGAGGGAAAGATTTTCTACTGTTTGGAGATTAAGGGAAAAAATAATTTAATAAATTATTTAAAAACTAATAAGGCCACAAAAGCGTTGAGTATCCGAAAAAAATGAAAAATTACCTATTTTTGTTAGATGATTTTGTACAGGAAATTTTCATTTTAATCATTTTTAAAATCCAAAATTAAACCCAACATAATATATTCTTCCACAAAAGAGATAAAATTTTAAAAAATGAAAAAAATGAAAAGAAACTCATCTTATTTAGATTATTTCTGACACAAACTGACTGTTTGATATAAATGTAAACCTTCCGTACCTATGCAGAAAGCCTAAGCTAAACTGAAGTGACATTTTTGCGAGCATACTGACTTTTCTGCGTCGTCATGTATCACTGAAAAGCAGGACCAAAAACTTTGACGATATAAGTGTCAACCCCACGTTTTGTGATAAATTAGGCAGTAGCCAACAATACCTTGGACAATTTTAGCATTTACGACTAACCAGGTGCTGCTATCGTGTCAGGTGTATTTCAAGATGTGGATATACCACTGAATCTAGAACCAGCGTAAAAATACACTCAAACAGCAGTACAGTAAACATTAAAATGTTTTTATTTATTTTATTTTACTTATTGTAATATCGGTTTCCTTTTCTTTCAATATATTTCGTTGTATTAAAAAATGTTACTTGCTCGCACAATTTCCATTCTATAAAAAACAACCAAAATTTTTTATGGTAAAAAACGTCGAAAAACACATGTATTCTTTGCGCGACTGAGTTTAAACACCCTTCTCGGCGCGTTTACAAAAAATCGCCATATTAGCGCGTTTTTACGTTTTATCTTCCGGATGTGATTACTAGGAGATACCACGTAAAAGCGCGCAATTTAAAACGGCGATAATGAAAATACAACAGAAATACGCATTTTAAAAAATATAAAATGCTATAATTTTACAGAAAATGACTGAAAATACAAAAGAAATACACATTTTAAAATATTGAAAATCCAAAAATGTAAATAAGACATATTTAAAAAAATCTTACTTACCGAAAAACGGAGAAAAGCATTAAGATGGGAGGGTTGTGGATGATGTTGTTACTTGTCAGGGGGCTCTGCCCCCCTGAACCCCCCGTTTTTTTCAATCGGTTTTTGCCAGCTTCGCGAGTTGCTCAGTTGATGTTTCGCTCTTCCGCTTCGCTGCGGTCCGTTGGGCAGCTGCGGCGATTTGCGCCGGAGAGCCCCTTTCTGAGGAAGGGTATATCTCAATGATATCCCGTAAATATTGTTTAAAAACAGAGTCATCCATCGACTGGCCATGGCTCTTTCTCCACATATATTCGCCCAGATACGAACCAAACTCGCCTGATTTATGCGGAGTTTTCCGCAATTCACGTTTGATTGCGGACCACAATGCCTCTATGGTGTTCGTATGTGCACCATTCTCCGGAATCCTCTTGGAAGCGCCGAGGGTTGCCAGGAGAAGCGACACCTGGAAGTGATAGAAAGCAAGGCATGGCGCAGTCATCGCGCGTCAGAAAAAATGCCGCCAAAAGTGGGTTAAAACTCAGTTTACCCGTCTTCTTTTGTTATTTTCCCGATATCCCTCACTGTAAAACATTTACTTAACGTTACTCCATAAAATTATTGGCAGCTTTATTGCCTCTAATATTATGGAGTAAATTAATCGATATAACAGGTGTAACTATGCAATGTTATATCAATAATATATGTTTAAATTACACCTTTATATAAGTGGAAAAAATTTCATAAAATTTGAAGCAGCAACTGCCACCATTTTTATGGAGTAATGTTAAGAAAATGTTTTTTGTTTGATCCATCCTATAATACCGAATGTCCCAAAAATGACTGATGGATTTTAAAATTCAGTAACTTGCAAACGGTGACAGCTATTTAAAAAAATTTTTGCAGGAGGGTTATGTATAATGTCAGGAGTTTTTTTTTCCCGTAATTTTTTTATTTTAGTTCGCATCTCAAACAGTAGGTGGCGCTGACGGCGATTGAAGGCCAGGCCGACGCTTCACTCAGCACTGATCACATAGCCTTCAATCGCCATCAGCGCCACTTATTGTTTGAGATACGAACTAAAAAAAAATTACGGAAAAAAACTTCTGACATTATACATAACCCTCCTGCAAAAATTTTTTAAATAACTGTCACCGTTTGCAAGTTACTGGATTTTAAAATCCATCAGTCATTTTTGGGACACCCAGTATATGAACAATGTTTAGAGTTCAGTATATAAACAATGAAGTGTAAGGTTAAGGAAATCAGAATAATATGATTTATCAAATTATGGTTTCTGGATTATTATGCGTTTCTGTTTAGTTTTCTTCTGATTCAAGTTACCTATTTACGTTTCTGTATTTTTACTTAGGTGTACATGTGTGCTTTATGTAAATATTCTTACTAGGAATGTTTTGGCATTCTTTCTGCACCTAGCGTGATGCATTTTTAATTTTTAGCGTGATGCATTCTTATCTTTTCATAAGTAAAAATATTGAATTTACAGTTAGTAAATTTATAAAAAGAAAATGCATTTAGCAATTACGTGATTTTATTGCTAATACAATATAATGCGGCCACAAATAATTTCTTTGTAAAGAATAATGTATTTTAAATGCTTTATTTTCAAAATTAATTTAATTAATCAAAAATATTTCGTCATGTGACGATTTTTTTTTCTTAAGGATGGAACATGTGGAATGAAACATACATTTAAACATATTTCTACAAATCATTTTGACTTTACAAACAATTAATCGTGCTTCCGTTTTATAAATGCGCTACTTTTTTGTTAAATTATTCTATTTTTAGCCTCCTGTTTCAATTGAAACTATTTGTTATTGTAATAATAATAATAATAATAATAATAATAATAATAAAATACAATTTTATACAATTCTTGTTTTTTTTTACATTATAGAATAATCTAATTTTCCATTATTAAATAGTATTTTTTTATGTATAATAAATATCTGAAATTTCGAAAGCGCAAATCATTTGTATTTTATACACTCCGTGTTATATTTAAATACTTTTTAAACTGAGAAAATGTAAAATTGTATTCTAAATGTAACAAATCGCAGTTAAAACAGTTATAATTTTTTTCATTTCAATGTGACTATATTTTAATTACTTTTAATTATACTTTTTAATAGTTTTTAGATTGTCGTGCATTTCCTTATATACTAAAAAAGTACTTTTACTAAAGATTCTTTTTTTAATTGTGTTTTGCTAAAATTCCTAACATATTAGCTCAAAGTAATATTCTGTAAATTAATTTTGTTTTCCTTTTGCAGAAGTTGTTTATAATTTAAACGTAATATATTCGCAAGAATCTCGAAGAAACAAGAAGTTTTCTAAAAGTTACATAACTCTATGTCAAATAATAAATTTGTTTACAGACGTATTTGTCAGAATAAAACCAACAAAATACATTTAATCAAAATTTTAACGAAAACAAGTAGAATGTCGAAGAGCAATTTTTTTATATAAAGAAACAAAGTATATTTTTCAGGAAATAAGTTATAACAATAAATTCTAAATATCATTAAAACATAACATTGCATATAATTTAATAACTCTTTTAAGGAAATTTGTAATGTATAACTAAATAAGTAATAAATAAATAAATATCTTTATATTTCTAAATATAATAAAAATGCATTTTAATATTTAAATCATAAAATATTCACAGGTTTTTTTTTCAGAATAACAATAATTCAATAAAAATGTGAAAGCAGCATTTAAATTATAAATCACATGTGTGTTCATGCGAAACACCGCCTTAATGTTCGCAAAATCTGTCAATTAAATTTCGTTTTTACTACAATTTTTTTAACTTCTAAACACCGAACGTTTTCAATTTATACACAATTGAATTCAAAAACAAGTTGGAAATTGCACGTGAAGCGTAGCAAATGAGGTGCGTTCGCGCGATGATGAAGTTTAAAAAATATCACTCTCATATATAAATCTCATAAAATTGTAAATAGTTAATTACAATTAAAATGAGCACCAAAAAATGTTTTTCCTATACCATAATGTAATGGAATAGTTTTGTGTGGCCTTGTATATCAATAAAAAATGTTCTTTACATGCATTTGTAATGCAGTTGAAACTTTTTCCCCATTGATCGTAATGTAACAGAATACGTTTGATTGTCCCTGTAATTGGTCTAATGGCATCCAATTTTCATAAAGTTTGAAATGACTCGACAAAATTATGTAATAATTCTATATTTTAAATTTAAAACGATGCGGTGGGGTAGTTTTTTCGTTGTTATATGCGGACAGACAGACTGAACAACAACTATAGGGGCTACGTATTTATGTAATTAAGAACACACCTAAAAATGCCGGTTAAAAAATATTTTTTTAATTGTACAATTAACGATAGAACATTATTAACACATTTCATTACTCATAACTTTATTGAAATTAAAAAGTTCATTAATAAACAAATGAAATTAACAAAAACAAATAAAAATGAAGTCATTTAATCGAAATGCGCATTTAACACGTTGAGTGCTACGTTAGTGACCAGTTACTGACCAGTTACTGACCATGAAAATTCTGTTTGGGCAGCATCATTCACCGGTGACTGGCAGTCTAAAATATGATATAAAGCTAAAAAATATTTATTGTTCTAAGTAATTACTGAAAAATTATATAAAATTTACTTAAATTTTATTTACTATATGATTATATTTTCTTAATAAGTACTTAAAGCAATATATTTTTTTTTATTTTAGCGCCAGTCATCGTAGCTCTCAACTTGTTAAACCATTGAAATCGTCAAAATCTAAAACGCTGTTGTGTTTCGTGATCTTTCGCAATTATTTTTTGGAATGAGGTCAATGAGTAAGTATCAGTTTTAAGAAAATTTTAAAACTTTCTGTTAATACTTAATATTACAATTAATTTACACAACTTACATAATCTTAAATTACACAAAATTCGCTGAAATTCGCTTGTAAAAATTTAAAAATAGAAGATTTTTTATAATTCATAGAAGTTTCAAAAACTGTCGACCTTCACTTTTTACTTTTTTTATACTATAATGTTTTTATAATGTAAGATGTATCTTACTAACAGAATGCAATAGTAATTCTATGCAGCAGCAGCTGCATAGAATTGACCAACTCTTTACTTATCAGTGAATGGTAGCACAGACCTGAATGTCGTTAGTAAAGAAAAGTAATTTTATCTGAAAAAGATCCCTGGCATAAGGTAGAAGGCCTCACCGGTGACTGAGAGGCTCTGCTCTTGATACGGGTAGATGGCAAGTGCTGGATTCGAATACATTCGCGGCCGTCGGTCTAATAGATCAGAGTTTTCCGTGGTTTGTTTCGAACCTTGAAATTACTTTCGTAAATACGGAAGTTCGTGGTGTGTCATTTGCAAATTTCATCGAAAAGAGATTTAATATTATATTATACACTGGGCCTCTAATATGTGATCTAGTGCCATATCCGGCACCCGCACCGAAAATATAGAAATGATGATTTCTGAATTTTAAAATAAACGACACACCTTTAACATAAAAAGTTATCAGAATAAGATATTTGATTACAAAAAAGTACTTTTCTCAAATGAAAAATAAAGCTAGTGTAAGGGATCATATAATAAATTTCCTTACTTAATATAACTAGCCTAAGATAGGTAATCAAAAATATCCAAATGATTAGACATAAAGAAATAAAAGCAAACAGAAGAAAACAAATAATTCACATTAAAGTTTAAAAAAGAGAGATAAAAGAAAGTTTAAAACTGGTTGCACAGAAGTAAATCAGTTTTATTTTCTCCTAAATCCCCGTAAGACTACCTAATACACTGGGTATATCTAGCCCATTTTTCCCCTAAGAGTTTTACTCCTAAGGTACGTAATCAAAAATATCCAAATGAGTAGATATAAAGAAATAAAAAGGGAACAAAAAAATAATTTACATAAAAGTAAAAAGAAAGAAAGAAAGAAAAAAAGAGATAAAAGAAAGTTCTAAAACATGGGCTGCACAGAAATAATTAAGTTTTCCTTTTTCCACAATCCCCATAAGCCTACCTAAGACACTGGATATATCCAATCCATTTTTTCTCAAATGAAATCATTAGAGAATTATAATCACAAAGGGGAAATTCAACACCTTTTTATGTTTCTTGAATGATTCCAGGTTCATGTCAAAATCCAGTGTCGATCAATGTAAGGTGATCCTCATCGAATCTATCATCAGATGATTCAATATGAATAGCTTTTCGGCTACTTTTTCAGTCATTTTCTTTTTTTTTCGATTTCTTTTATTGCTTTGCCATCTAAGCGTCTAACTAACTCACTGACTACTAACTCTGTTCCTATTTCATACATATGGCAGCGAGAGATTAGTCGGGAACATTCCACGATTTTCTAATGTTAGAAATTTCTTGAATCCCCTTGAGAAACATGGAACAATTTTAATTACTCCATACCTATAAAGAGTGTTACCATGGGAGGGGAGCTTCTTTATCGTCAGTTTGGTGATATGTAACCTAATTTGGCGACCAAAATTATTCGCCAAAAGTTATGACAACTTGGCAGTATCGCTAAAATTTCGCCAAATTCTCGCAGACTTCCATTGTAATACAACACGGTTTTCTTGCAAGCAGAAAATCAGCAAACTGAGATATTTTAATGCTAGAAATAAAATATTAGTATAAGTATTGCAAACACTAAATATTTGCAAAATCTGTAACAATATTTAAAAATAAAGTAAATAGGTAATACACTTTAAAAAGGTGGTTCAAATATGGCACTCTATTTGTATTTGGGAATCCTTGGTAGTGTCATATTGGAACTACACATTGATTGCTAATACTAGTTACGGACAAATGAAAATGAATTTCAACCCATAAAAAATTAGGATACATAATATAAGTAAACTTATATCAAATATGTGTTCAACCTTTTCATAATTACTTGCCTTCTTTGAAAAAGTTACTCTTAAAAACGCAACCCTAAAAATATTCAACACTTGGCAACATAACTGGTATAGTATAAATAAAGAATACTGCCCAGTTAAACTGAAGGCATTGAGCTCACAGGCTACAAATACTAATTGCACATTAAAGCTTTATATTTTCAAGGGTTAATTCCGTTCGAAAAAAAAAATTAAGAAGGGGAAACAGCTCTCCCCTTTTCTCTTTTTTTATACTTAATCATTGAACCTCCTATACTATCAAAGACATGCTTTATCATATAAAAAATCTATATCCAAAATTCAGAGCAAATTAGATAATTCTTAATAAAAACCCATTTAGCATTTATATAATTTAAAAAGAGTTATCCCCCTCTTTTATACTTAACCATTAAACCTCCTATACTATCAAAGACATGCTTTATCATATAAAAAATCTATATCCAAAATTCAGAGCAAATTAGATAATTCTTAATAAAAACCCATTTAGCATTTATATAATTTAAAAAGAGTTATCCCCCTCTTTTATACTTAACCATTAAACTTCCAAAACTATTCAGAGATTTGAACGAAATCTGAAAATTCTGCTTGAAAAACCCATTTATATAAATTAAGGGGGGGGGACATTAGAACCCCTGTTTCCCTTATTTATACTTATTCAATGAACACCTAATAACAGTCACGGAATCGCCTCATCAGAATGATCCTAATCTAAATTTTGAACGAAAATTAATTCTGCATGAAAATCCCATTTATATCAACTAACGGGGGGGGGCATTAGAGCCCCTGTTCCCCCTATTTATACTAATTCAATGAACACCTAATAACAGTCACGGAATCGCCTCATCAGAATGATCCTAATCTAAATTTTGAACGAAAACTTAATTCTGCATGAAAATCCCATTTATATCAACTAACGGGGGGGGGCATTAGAACCCCTGTTCCCCCTATTTATACTTATTCAATGAACACCTAATAACAGTCACGGAATCGCCTCATCAGAATGATCCTAATCTAAATTTTGAAAACTTAATTCTGCATTAAAATCCCATTTATATCAACTAACGGGGGGGGGGGTGCATTAGAACCCCTGTTCCCCCTATTTATACTTATTCAATGAACAACTAATAACAGTCACTGAATCGCCTCATCAGAATGATCCTAATCTAAATTTTGAACGAAAACTTAATTCTGCATTAAATTCCCATTTATATCAACTAACGGGGGGGGGGGATTAGAACCCCTGTTCCCCCTATTTATACTTATTCAATGAACACCTAATAACAGTCACGGAATCGCCTCATCAGAATGATCCTAATCTAAATTTTGAAAACTTAATTCTGCATGAAAATCCCATTTATATCAACTAACGGGGGGGGGGGCATTAGAACCCCTGTTCCCCCTATTTATACTTAATCAATGAACACCTAATAACAGTCACGGAATCGCCTCATCAGAATGATCCTAATCTAAATTTTGAAAACTTAATTCTGCATGAAAATCCCATCTATATCAACTAACGGGGGGCATGAGCCCCCCGTTCCCCCTCTTATACATATCGAATGAACTCCAAAAACTAATCAGGGAAGCGCCTTATCAGGATATACCTACATACAAAATTTCAAGTGGATCGGATATTTTTATCATGAGTTATCGCGTTACGTACATACATACAGAACGGACGGGCACATAAGCTCTCAGGCTATGATAGCCTGTGAGCTAATAAAAAATCGATAGAATGAATGCGAACGCGTTGGACCCTGTTCAGGAAACTTGAAAAACTGCTGTTTCTGAGCTTTGTCACTAGAGTACGATTTATCCTTTGCATGATATAAGATAGTGCCATATTGGGGGGCTATACTATATTTGGGCACTTTATCCTTGTGTACAATATGAGGAACCCAGAAGCTAAAGGGTATAAGTAACAAAATTAAAAAAGCCGAGTTAAATACACAGGCTATCTGGAAGCATGTCTATTTATTTCTAGGTAAAGAGATATAAGTTATTTTTTATTTATAAGCTGCTTTCTAAGGGCCAATCACTTAACATTTTTCTCGTAACCTTGAAACGTTAGGAGACCAAAAGGTATAAGTTCACGTGTATCCGCTGATGTCCACATCACTGAAACGCGATAAGCGGCATACAAGTGTCAAACGGAGATTGGCACAAAGAAAAAAAACGAAGATGTTTCGGGCAAGCGGTTTCAAAACATCGTAAACCAAAAGTAAGGAACTGTTTCTGGCGTACCTTCTTGACATAAGAGATGAAAACAAAAACCGTTGAATAAAATTTTACAAGCTTGTATTAATGCCTTCAAAGAAAGATAAACAAATTTGTACAATACACAGGTCGTTGGAAGACCTCCCTCGTAAATATATTAATCCAGAACTCAATTTAATGCAGATGTACAAAATCTATATTCACTTTTGCCGTAAAGAAAAGCACGTGGATCTGGTCAATTGAAGTTCCTATAGACACATTTTTTACATCCACTGTAATCACAGTTTTCACCTACCAGAGACTGATACTTGTGTTATGTGTGACAAGCTACAATTGAAACTAAACCATGGAAATGCAAATGATAAACAATAAGCAGAAATTCAAAAGGAACTACATCTCTGCAAAGCAGAAGCTGCCAGCTAAGCTAAAAGAAAACTTTACGTGACTCTTTTTGTGTCTAAAAATATAATAAAATTTCGGTACAATTTTCAATTTTATCTCTTCTCTTGTTTCTTCATGTAGCGTAATTATAATTTATTAAATCCTTGAATTAAATCCTTGAAATATAGTCCTTGAATAAAAACCAATGCTATTAATAATTGGTCAAATATGGGCTACATAAATATAAAATTATACCCAGTAAATAAAGCGTTGAAATACATCATATAATTATTAGCATTTTTTGCAATTGAACTTCACATCATACTTCTAAATATTCCGAACTGATGTACATTTTCGTTGTTCTATACGCATTTAGAAATCCCCCTAGACATATACAAATTTGTTTCAGAAACAATATTTTTCCAGATATATTCGAAACAAGAAAAAAAAGAAAAGATTTGCCTATATCTGTAAATCCAAATAAGAATCTTGAAACACGAATCTACTCTCAATATTTTTATTTTTCTTTCTGCATAGTTTTTGAAGAATGTAAAAAGTTATGCAGAAAAAAACATTAGTCATACGTTTGTGCAGGTTTATTTTGTGAGACAAAGCATGGGCAATTCCTACATTTCTTTAAAATTAAACTGATACAATATTTTCGTCCTTTATTTAAAAAAAAAATTGAAATTCAACGTATTTCACGATCATTTTATTCTTTTTTTACATTATAGGCATTTGATAAGTGAATTTCTTAGTATTCCAGTTGTAATAAATGTTGTAATACTCTTACTTTATTTGTATTTTTAAGAATAACACAGGCCAACAAAAAAAGTTTTTTTTTTGCCTATGATTTTACAACTGATTTTAGATATTTTTAGGACACTGAATCCAAATATGAAATTAGTTTTTCTCTATCAGCTCTACTTTTTTAGATGTGTGAAGATAACTAGAGATTTTTTGGAATTGTGTGACCCTGAACGCTTAAACTGACCTTCCGAGACATGGGCCTGCCGCGAAGCTCAAAGTGATTTGAGAGGTGTTGAAATATAAGAAGACCTGAAAAAAAAGAGATGTACGAACAAAACTGAGGTTCTGTGCATTCTTATGATTTTGTGCCGCTCATCCATAAAGCCAAATGTAAAAGCCGCCAAGAGATAAGATTAGTTTCTGCGTTGTCTCTCTGGATTACTAAACATTGTTGACATTTCATGATATTTGATTTTAGGACTGAATTCTTATAAAGTTAAACTTAATACGTATGGTGTTGTCGATTGTTATATGTGTGTTGTTAAATAGAAATCAAATGAGTTTAGGTAGAAGAAGTTGTGTAAATCATCCCGATGTATTTTTCTACATGTGCGGAGAATACACGTTAAATGACCACAGAAAAAAGATTACTGACTCTGTAAAGAGAGCTTATCTTGTATACTTTGGGGTTAAACTTGGTGATCAGGATATAACGTGGGCTCCGAATCAGATTAGTAAAACTTGTACAGAACACTTATGACAATGGACTAACGAGAAAAGAAAAAATCTCACATTCGGCATACCAATGATTTGGAGAGAACCCCAAAACCATTTCGATGACTATTATTTCTACCTAGTAAATATTACGGGAATTAATCGAAACAACCGTAATAAGTGTACTTATCCTGATTTAAATTCTGCAAAACGCCCTGTTCCTCATTCAGAAGAAGTGCCGATCCCAACGTTTTACCAGCTACCAGAACTCAGTGAGGATGGATACTGCCCCTCTGATCATCCATCTGATAGTTATGAAGGTGACTGTGATTATGAGGAGATGTCATCAATGCCTCAACGTTTTAATCAGAATGAATTAAATGATTTCACCAGAGATCTCAACCTGTCAAAAGAAGCTTCTGAGTTGCTTTCAAGGTTAAAGGATAAAAATTTACTGGAACAAGAAACTAAAATTACTTTTTACCGAACAAGAGAAAAAAAGCCTATAACCCTTCTTTTACCAAGAAGACAAGCTTGTATTTTGCCACGAAATTAGAGGTCTCATGGAAAAATGAGTCTTCCGGTATATTTGCCAAAAGATTGGCGCTTATTTGTTATCAGCTCAAAGCGGAGTTTGAAAAATGTTCTTCTACACATTGGGAACAAATATGGTTCCACACCAAATGCTCACTCAACAAAAATGAAAGAAGAATACAATACAATAACTTTGGTCTTTGACAAAATAAAGTATCATCAACATCAGTGGGTGATTTGTGTGGATTTAAAAATGGTACCCTTTCTCCTAAAAAAAGTTGTTACACCAAATATCCTTGCTTCTTGTGTCTTTGGCATAACAAGGATAAAGCACACCACTGCATTAGAAAAGAGTAGCCTAAGAGAAAAAACATGGGTGTTGGGGAAAGGAATGTCATAAATAACCCCTTAGTTGGGCGAGATAAAATCATACTTCCTCCACTGCATATCAAGCTCGGTCTTATGAAGCAGTTTGTAAAGGCTCTTGATAAGAACGGGATAAGAACCATGCTTTACATATATAGGGGAGAAAATGCACCAACTGACTCATGAAAAAAAATAAAGTAGGAATATTTGATGGACCACAAATAAGACAACTGATTAAGGATCCTGCCTTCGAAAATTCGATGAATGAGGCTGAACGAAATGCCCAGACATCTTTTGTAGCAGTTATCAAAAATTTTCTTGGCAAACACAAAGCAGAAAACTATGTAGAGCTGGTAAATGAAATGCTTAGTAGTTTTAAACCTCTTTGGTGTAATATGAGCATTAAGGTGCGATATTTACACAGCCACTTAGAGCATTTCCCTGAAAATTTAGGAGACACAAGTGCAGAACAGGGTGAAAGATTTCACCAAGATATTAAGTCTATGGAGGACCACTACCAAGGAAGATGGGATATGCACATGATGGCAGATTACTGTTGGAGTTTAATAATTCGTACTATAAGCTGAAAACGAAAATAGATGAAAAATACTATATTACTATAAAATTATTGTTATTATAGAAATCAATTAATAAGAAATAAATAAAATTATCGTGGAAAAAAAGCGTGGGGTGCTCCATCTACCATGCTCCATCTATCAGTTCTTAAGAAGCACCCCACGCTTTTTTTCCACAATAATTTTATTTATTTCTTATTAATTGATTTCTATAATAACAATGATTTTATAGTAATATAGCATTTTTCATCTATTTTCGTTTTCAGCTTATAGTACGAATTATTTCTCACTTTTTAGTTTGATATACTTAAAAAGCGTGTTTTTTAGTTTTTTTAAACTATATTTATTTTTCACTTTTTAGTTTGATTACTTTAAAAGCGTGGTTTTCAGTTTTTTTTAAACTATATTTATATTTAATACAAAAACCAAATTAATAGGTTGGATAGTTTCAGAGTAATTGGTGAACATACATAGAAAAAAATACATACGCGTCGAATTGATAACTTCCTCTTCCTTTTCTGAAGCCGGTTAAAAATAAAAATTGTAATACGGAATTTTTTTTAAATTTTACATAGATGTAAATAATGTCAGGAGTGGGGTTCGAACCCACAATCTTTTTCGAAAAACAGAGCTTCAATCCAGCGCCTTAGACCGCTCGGCCATGCTGTCTACACTCCATTCATTGAACGTATTCAACACTTTTAATTAGCGAAAAATCACTAATTTTATTCGTTTTTGCCTAATTACTAAAAAAGTACTGAACCAATTTCGATAAAACTGAAGTGGTACCAATTCGAAAGCATCGTCTTTCATTTAACACCAAAACCAAGTTAATCGGTTGCGTGGTTTCGGAGTAATCGGTGAACATACATAAAATAAAGAGAGTTACAAACTCACAAGCTCACAAACTTACAAACTCACAAACATACAGGTGAAGCTAATAAAAGCGTGTTAAAAAGAGATTGCTCTAAAATATATTCAAGTATGTCACGGAAAAGAAGTTGCCGAAGCGTTCAGTGAGAATCCGTCTCATCCATGAGTTTTTCTTCTATCTTTGTGACTAAAAATATTTGCATAATATAATTTAAAAATAATTATCTGAACATATGTGTATCAAAATAATAAAAATTAACATTTGTATATTACAAGAATAAAAATTCTGTATTTATTATTTTTATTTATGTATATTTTTTTAATTCATGGATTTGTCTTAAAATAATGTAACATGTATTTCACAAAATATTGTTTATCTTAAATATTCGAGCTGCTGGGCAAAAACGAATAACATATCTGAATTTAGGACGTCAAATTCATATAAAATCAGCTCCAAATACCTAGGCACCAAAACAGTTGTTGACCTGTGTAATTAATATTTCTTAATTAATGTCTCAGACAAATATGAAACATTATTTGTAGGTTAACAGTTCTTAATTTATTGTATTCCTGTTGCAGTATTGTCCCAAGTATCCAAAATATAATGTCAAAAGTGGATGTTACCATCTCAAAATCTCACTAAAGAAAATTTTAATTACATAGAGATCTTAAGTTTCACAAATTGGGCTATATTGGAGCTCAAAAATTGGGTACCATAAAGGTGGCTTGAATTTGAAGACCGTTTTTTATGTTTAATAATTTCCTCTTTATCTAATCACAGATTTAAGGAATTGAATTTCCCATAAATTACTATTAATAAAACATGATGCACAAAATTATCCGAAGTTTACAGGCATTATGAAGTGGTTAATTAATGATATTTCTAATATTTTATCTACATAAAAATACTTATTCACTTTAAATCATTTTGTCATTTTATCTACTAGAAATTTACTGTATTAATATTAAGAGTTCTTTTAATATTAGGAACTTCCATTCACGATTTGTTATAATAGATGTTTATTATTTTTCAGTCATTTATAACAAAAACAATAAATCCAACATTTTATCACGATTTTAAGGAAATTTTAAATTTACAATTTACTTTCATTAACAAAATGCATAGTTTCTTTTTCTGGATATGTATAATAAGATTACAATAACTATTCAAATTCCATTAACATAGCACATTTTAGTGATTCATTTCATTTGATAAAAATATGCATTTAAGTAATTACATCTCTCACTGCTCATTTAAAACTAAATAAATCACTTATAAATGGATTTCGGTGAAATTGAATTTCCCCTTTATAATAGTCCATTTTATTTATCAACTATTAGGTTGAAATTAATCTCTTTAAAATGAAAAAAACATGAATTAATCATTTAATTAAAAAAATATATAATTAATTCCATCTTAATAAAAAGGAGTACTATTAAATCTAGATATATAAAATTATGAAATTACTTACTACTTTTTCTAGGCAAATTAATCCAAAATCCCCGATTGTTTAGAGTTAGCAATCGAGAAAACATTTAAATGTAATACATTTAAAAAAGAGGGGAAAAATTTGTAATGTTACTGACTTTTTTCTAGGAAACTGGGATTCATCGAAACTTTTTACGTAACGGTAACAGCAAAAATCAGTTGCATGAATTTTTGCTGTTACCGCTGCATGAAAAGTTTTCATAGAAAAAATTGAGTAACTTTCCCGATATTTTTACAATGTAACAATATTAAGAAAGTTATTTATGCTATTACCAAAATGCATAAATTGTGCATTCCTTTATTTATTTTGTTATTGTATGCACTGCGGAAGATGATAGTACGCCATAAAACTTAATTTAAACATAAATGAGATCGAAAAAGCATTTTTTGTTTGTTTTCTAAAAATATATAAGTTTGCATAATAATTAAGAATGTTGTATTTCAAAATATTCAAAGTGACGAAAAACAAACGGCAATGTTTTATAAATCATGCTTAAAATTCCACTAACAATTCCTTACATTTAAGCTCACATAATACATATTTTATTTTTTTAATAAAATATTTTGTTCTTTTAATAACATATTTTATTTTATCGCCAGTATTGAAATAACTGCCATTTTCCTAGTACTTCAAACAGTTTCAAATTCGACACAAGTATAAATTTAAATATTATTTGGACTAACTAATTCGGGTATGTTCTCTTGTATCTCACGAAAACTTAAAATTATATCTTTGATGGAATGCATTCAAACTGTTCTCTTATTCGCATGATCTTACTTTATCCTCTTCAAAGTATTTTATTGACCACATAATAGACAGAATAGCTCTAAAATGATTAAATATCGATGTTTAACATTTTTTTAGCAGATGTGTTAGTTTGAATTTCTCGCATCTACCGAAACTTTCTGCGGAGATATGGCGAAAGGTGTTAAAAGTGCGACCATTCCATTAAAGCCCCTTAAATTTCTAAAATAGACAAAATATATGTTTATGTCTGTTTTTATTAGATTAGGTAACCTCAAATTGTAACAATTTTTCATTTAAAAATTACATTTTTATTTTTTTAATTTCAAAATTGTTTCAATGTCGTGAATGAAAAAAACTAATTTAAAATTATAATTTTTATGGCTGTATACTTGAAAAAAAAAACAATTATTTTACATTCATATATAAAAAATAAGAAGCCTACATTTTAGGCCAAAAAGTTTTAATTTCATTGTCATTCAATGAGACCTAAATATTTTTATATTCCAAAAAAAGTAATTTTGATAAATATTTGATGATAGTGACAATCTTCTATCAACTTGAAATTTTGAATTTAAAAAAATCGTGATACACCCTAAAAATTAAACCAGTGTTTTTTAAAGTTGTCTACAAACGAAACTATTGTAAAATGATGTAGAATTTTATGAAATTTTGTGGAGGACATAATTAAAATAATTGAATTTGTTTGAGCGAAAGGAAAAAAAATAGCAGACCGTTTTTAAACGAATTACATATTATGCATACATTTACGATAGTTTAACAAATTTTGTGTTAACCAAACATTTTCCATATGACGGTCATTATTTTCATGCCATCTGGTATCTTAAGACAGCGTGTTACACAATTGACCGCAGCGTGTTATTGGAAATAAGAAACATGTTGTAAAGTGATGTCATTGGAATCAGAATGAGTTAATAAATAAATTTTCTAAACTATCATATTCCTAGATGTGTAATTTATTTTAAATCGCTTTCTGGTGTGAAAAATTTTAACTAATTTTTATTTATTTGTTATTATATATATATATATATATATATATATATATGCTTAAACAAATTTCCATACTTTTATTACACCTTTCACAAAATATCAAATCTACACTGGTTAAATAAATTAAGAGAATTTCCATGTTTTATCGAATTGCACGAAAAGAACTGAACTGAAGTAAAAACAACTGCTTCTAGATAAAAATACAAATCTTGTACGGCAAATACGTAAGCATATACGTGTATGTAAGCGGAGCGAGCAGAAAAAAACAGGCTTTATAAGCGGGTGGAGGGTAAGACGATTTGCGTTCGCTTGTACACCTTGGCGAATTTCTTGTTATTGTTTGTCTTGTTTATTGTTATCTTATAGCAATCGGTTAAATTCACATCGGAACAGCCACAATGAGTAACCACCAACGTTTAGATTATGGAATGAGGTGGCGAATTGTAGGGAGGCTTGAGGCAGGACATTCGCAAGTCAGATATGCAGAAAGTTTAATATAACGCCCAGCGTCGTGTGTAACCTATCGAAACAGTTTCAGGATACTAGATTCATCGAGAGAAAGCCTGGGAAAGGTCGTCCAAGAGTCACAACGATCGCCATTTGTCCATTTTTGCGAGCCGTAACTGAGGAGCTACAGCTTCTCAGTTCGCTCGGGAGTTGTATATAGCCACAGAAACCCGTATGAGAAGAGTGACTGTTTCCAAAAGACTGAATGAAAGATGGTTGTTTCCCAGAAGACCGGCTGTTTGCGTCTCGCTCATGTTTACAAACAGCACAGTCCAATTAGCAAGGTGCAGGCAGCATTGTCATTGGAGTATAGAGTAATGGGCGACATTCCTGTTCACTGATGAGTCCCGTTTTATCCTAAATACAGATTGTAACCGTACTTTCATATGGAGAGAGCCAGGGATACGCTACGTAAACTCCAAAATTCGCGAAATCAACAATTATGGAAGTGGTTATGTAAAGGTCTGATCAGGCATCATGTTGGACGTCTGCACGCCTCTCCACGTCTTTGACAGAGGCTCTGTGACTGGTGTGAGGTATAGATGGGAGATCTTGGAGCCTGATGTTTGCATTTTCCTAGGTGCAGTTGGCGTCTATTTCATCTTATAGTACGATAACACGAGATCATATAGGGCTCTTCTGGTCGACAAATTTCTCGAGATTGAAGATATTCGCCGGATGGATTGGCCAGCCAGGTATCCAGACCTCAACCCTATAGAGCATGTCTAAGACGCTCTGAGGAGGGCAACTGCAACTCGATAAACCTCTCCGAGAACCATACAGGAACTAGAAACCGCGTTGCTGAATAAATAGGACGTATAGCCACAGGCACAGATAAACTGCCTTATTTCCAGCATGACGTCACGCTGCGAGGCGTGTATACCTGTAAGAAAGGACCATACTCCCTATTAACCCATTTCTTTTCTGTATTCTGCAACCGCTGTTTCAGACCTTCAGACCCCCATGTGTGTTATGGACGAAAATGTATGTGTATCTATTATAATTGTCGGATGTTTTTTTTTCTATTATATCAACCCATGTTCACACCAAATTTTATTAAAATCTATCCAGTAGTTCTAGAGATCGTAGACCAAATATGAATATTCTCTTAATTTCTTACTCCAGTGTACATGAATATTAGTTTTGACTGCAGACAACTTTAATGTAGAATGGTTTAATTAAGGACATCCTAAACATTACAAACCATTTATGAACCGTTGAGAAGAGAAATGATAAATAAAAACCTTCGTTGTGTCGATGAGATTCTGTGTTTTCAAAAAATGAATTATAAAAGGAATTTTACACTTGGCAGAGCCCCTTTAATATAACCTGAGACATCTTTCACGCATGTTTTTCATGTATTAGTATATCACTATTAGAGCATTTTTAGTAATGCCGTAATCTTAAATTATTAATGCGAGAATACGGCATAGACAGATTAGTGTTCTGCTTGGTGTGTGTATTAATTCAGGAATTTACTTCTCGACTTATGTTCGTATGTTTAAATTCGTAGAAATAAATAATTCTTTGAATATATTACAAGCAATTGTGAAGTATAAATACAGTGGTACCTGCTAAAGTGACCAACTTGGTAAAGTGGCCACCTGGCTAAAATGACCACTTTTGGAAAATTTTACTTGTGTTCATATAAAACAATCATAATGTGTTCACCCTAATGTGTCCACCTGTGTAAATTGACCAGTTAGCCTGTTTTTGTCAATGTTATTTGAACCTATAAAATGTGACCATCCATTTATCTGCATGCTGAAAATTTTCAAACTGAAATTTTAAAGTGATCATTTTCTGAAATTTTATTTTGATCCATTAACCCATTTTCGGCCAAAGGTTCGTATACGAAACATTTCGATAAATATTTTTTTTTAACACTCTGACACATTTTTTTCAAGAATTTTATTTTTCTTCTATTTTTTAAGGCTTTTGAAGACATCCATAAAATATTAGTAATTCAATTGGAGTAAACACTTTCTCTTAAAAAATTTTCAAAATACGCTAGAGTTTTAATTTGAAACGCCTTTGACAAATTCGACTTTTTAAAAATATATTATTATTCCAATTGAAATGAATTATATGTTTTTAAAATAGATTAAAGTTGCAAATTCTGTATATGAAATAAGAATAAAACAAAAGTCATAAAAATATTATTCATATTCATATTATTCATTATAAGAAATAATATTTTATATTATTATATAAAATATTATTTCTTATATAAAATATTATTTTTCATGCACGAATCTTTTTTTGTGTCTTAATGTATGTAATTTAAGCATATTTCAATAAAAATAATGCTACATTTTATAAAATTTCTGTGCTTGGCCTAAAATGGGTTAAAAAAATACAGGAATTTATCTCTTATAGTGACTGTATGCTTAATGTATGAAGAAACAGATTTGTCTCTTATTGAATGATATCTGCATTAGGGTGGATCGAATTTTTTTTTTCACAGTGTCAAAACCTACTCATGCGGAAAAGATGTTCTCTTGGATGAAGATTAAGAGAAAAATAATTAAAAAAAAATAATTTTAAATTTTACTACTGCCACAATGAGGTTGAATTTTGGAAAAAAGTGAAAAAAGACCTAATTTTAGTTAGATGATTTTTGATTCTAAATAATAGTTTAAAAAATTATCCAAAACCTGCCTATGTGCAAAAGATGTTTTATTATATACTGAGTATGAGAAAAATAATTAAAACAATTAATTTCAAAATTTAAATCTGCCGCATTGTGGCTCAAGTTTATGTATTTGAACGTTTTTAAGATAAAAAATCAATGCTTTTTTATAAAATAAAATATGAATTTTAGAATTATTAACATTTATTGCAATTAGGGGATATTTATTTGCTTACAAGATTAAAACTTTATTTTCTTATTTAACAGCTTATTTATTATTAAATCAAGAAAAATCGTCAACATTACAATTGATGATAATGACGTTTGGTATTGAAAATCGGCATGAGATTTTGTAATTCAATTCGATTTTTATAAAACCGTCTCTTATATATTGCCCAAACACAACAGAAAATGCTTCCGTGACTATTTTGATTATTAGTTTTGTAGAATGAGCATTGCTTGAATAGATATTATTGATAGTAGATGGCTGATATTGATAGTTGCCACTGGAATGATTGCTGGATTTACTATTGCTTTTGAAATCATGTCGTTACTAAATCCCTCAGTTAGTGGAGGTTCGACACATTTTCCTATTTAATAAAATCTGTGTAATCCATCGCGAAAGGTCAAAAGCTGGTAAATGGAAAATATAGATATTATTTAATGTAATGATTAGGATTACAGACCATTTAATCTCACTCATGCGCTTTTAGAATTCATCTACTGACATAAATGAACACACAAAAAGCTTCTCACATGCAGCGAATATTTTTTCTCCACTATTGAAACATTTGTTCCCAACCGCGGTTCCATCCACGCTGCGAAAAGATGACTTAGTGAAACCTCATTGTGTGTAACTATCACAAAAACCATTGATGTGGACGCTTGAAGATCACTTCCATATTTCGAATAAAAAATTCTTCAACATCTATATTAACAGATATTCCGTCACAACCAATCGCAACGAACTTTTTTATGTGCATATTATTGTTAACACATGACAAAAAAAATGTACGTCGTGGTTTCAAATTGTTTGGCACTCTGCCAGAACTTACATATATGTTGCCTATGTATTCGGAAACAAGCTCTTTTTTCAAGCTCAAGTCTGCTTCCATTATGATTTTTCTTCTGTTGTCTTCTAGTGATGTAATCTTGTCTTTACACTCATCAAAGTTTAAAGAAAACGGCCATGATCATAATCTTTTATAAATGACTAAAAGGAATGACTAAAACGATAGAGTGGTCTTTGGTTTGTTTTGTCATGCCGAATTTTTTTCTGTCAATAGCATTCGATTGATAGTTTTGTGAGATAATGCCCATATCTTGAAGTGCATCTGACCCGATGGCTATTGAACTGAAAAAAAATACGCAGTGTTTTCGGAAATGGTCCACAAAACTATAAATAGCTTTCAATATCTTAATTTGTTTTACAAGAACTAAGAAGAGCGCAATATTTGTCGTGAGACAATTTTTCTTAAAATACTGCAGTGGTAAATTATTGAGATGGAAACTTATTTACAGATCACTTCTAACTTATTAGCAACTCCCTCTCACTAGCAAGATATAAATAGATGTAGACCGATTCCTTGCTTGCTTTGGTTATTTTTTAAATACCAATGTATAAATTTTATAACGTTTTTGTAATAGGAAGCATATTAACTCACATTTCAAAGCCAGTAAATATGCTGTGCCATATAAGGGGAAATTCATGTATAGTATATATATTATTTTTATTTTAAAGCCATGGTACAGTAATATTTAAAGTACACGAAGCTACACAATACACAAGCAGACAAATCCTTCACTGAAAAAACTGGAACTGCCAGTTTATCGAAACTTTAAACCACTTGCAGCAGTATTAAATTTCGAAATTAGTTTTTTTTTTCACTTAATATCACTGTAATATAGTATCTCTTACGCAAAGGTAGGTTTTGATTGATATTAAAATGATAATTTTGCGTTAAAAAAAATACTAACCAAAATTAGATCTTTTTCCATTTTTTCCAAATTTCATCAAATTTTCAACTTTTTTGTGGCAGTATTAAATTTCGAATTTATTATTTATTATTAATTTGTTCTTAACCTCCATACGATAAAACATGTTTTCCGCATTGTTGGATTTTAAAAATTATTAAAACAATTACTTTTTGACAAAAATCATCTAATCAAAATTCGGTCTTTTTTCAAATTTTTTCGAAAATTCAACCCTTTTGTGGCAGTATTAAATTTTTAAATTATTTTTTTTTATTATTTTTCCCTTAATCTCCATACTATAGAACATCTTTTCCGCATAGGTAGGTTTTAATGAATAGTAATTTTTTTTTCGCCATAGACAATCGATCCACCCTAATCTGCATTTGTCTAAGGTGGTTTTTACTGGAAAGTTTATTTCGCCAGTCATAGAAACATTATCTTTATGCAATTACAATGAAAATAAAAATGCGTATAAATTACAGAGTACCTTGTCGGTATGATTTATTTAAAACAATTATTACGGAATTTCAACTGTATTCAAAAGAAACAATGTGAGTTTTAACTAAATTATCCTTTATTCCGCATTTTTTAAATTACTGAATCACACTGTAAAAAAAAAAGTGTCGATCTACTAAAAAAACTTTAGCGATCCTTGTAATTACTAAAAAAATTTTAGTAATCTTAGTCGGTTACAAGAAAATCTGTAAGAATTACTAGAAAAAAGTTAGCAACGAATAAGAGTTAATAATTTTATATTTTTAATAGCTATTACTAAAACTCACTTGGCGTGGCCTTGATAGCATAGTGGTTATAGTAACAGACTCCAGGCTAAAAGGTCACGGGTTCGATACTGGCCACTGCCAAGTACGCCCCGAATGTATGCAGTGTAAGTACTCGTTAATAAAAGGATTATAAATATCCTGACGGAGCCGTAGCAATGTTTGGTGCTGCCATCTATTGCGGTTTTGCCGAAAATCTTCCGCTCCAGAAGTCTGGATGCAGCTCGAAGGAAGCTCCTGCCCTTCGAGCCCACGTAATGGTTATTAAAAATAATTTTGAAGCTATTATTAAAAATTTGCTTGGTGGCTCATACTAAAAAGTTAGTTATACAAAAAATTCTTTTGTTCAGTTTACAAAAGAAATGCTTGTTTCGCTTGCAAAAAAATGTTTGTAATGGTTACTAAAAAATTATGTGGAATACAAATTTACTAAAAAATTTTTAGTAAGCTCTTGAATTTTTTTTTTTACAGTGCAGTTATTAATGTTAATTAATAAGTTCATTACTTTATAAAGTGCATTTTTCCTTATTTATATTTTATTTTTTGATATGACAATATTTTAATGGGCCATTTTGAAAGACACTCCATAAAGTGACCACCTCTATATGGTGACCATTTTAGCCTGTCCCAGAGGTAGTCACATTAGACAGGTTCCACTGTATATAAACAAAACAGTTCATCACTTACTAAAAATTTAATATTATTATTTTTGAAAAATATTTTAATCTAGTGAGAGGCACAGTCAAAAAAAAAAAAAAAAAAAAAAAAAAAAAAAAAAAAAAAAAAAAAAAAAAAAAAAGACTTTTTTTTTAGGTTAGGAATTCAAACCCCAGATAAATTTGAAATGTTGACATTCCGAGATCACTCTGTCTCAATCAATTATCTCATGAATAGTTCCGAAATTTATTTAACGAGAATTTCTCTAGTGTAACACATTGAAGTAATTGACACACACATGAAAGTACGCATTGAAATAATACTAAATTATTTTTTAAGTGTTGAAACACAATCAATTTATAGCGGGGGGCTTGTTTCCTCTTCTATCAAGTTTCTCAAGAGGACGAGTAAGATTGTGTGCGTTTTGCGATCCCATTGTCTTGAATCCTTAATGTTTGCACATCATTAATAATTCTATTCAAATCTTTTCCAACCAACGTGTACGGATACTGAAATAGTAAAATCGAGGGAAAGTGAGTTTAATCACATTGCCATAGCTGCCAACATCTTCCGCTTTTTTAACCCAGAAAAATTTAAAGAAAATTTTACAATTTGAAATCGTCGTACTCCGCCAATTAAATAACACAAAAATTTCTATTGAATTTTTCCGGGCCAAAAAATCAGAAGAGTTGGCAGCTATGACATTGCCATTTTCCCAAACATACCTTGAAGCAAACATTATACTGAATATTAAAAAATTTCAAACTTTTCATATCAAAATCTTCTCAATATTTTATGATATAGAAAATTTAAAAACAATAGACTTTCAAAAATATTTGTGAACTCAAGAGAAACTAGTCATGAGTAAAATTTGTGATAAACATCATATTTGGTGTCAAAAAAATACTCAAGTATCTGACAGAGCTTTTAAACTTACTTTTTATGCTACATTATAAAAAATTGGGAAAATCTTCTCTTCTAACGACGCTTTAAGGTAACATTACTTATTTGAACTATCTTTAAAAACTTGATTATTTATCTATTTAAATATATACTAAAATTAACCAGGATGCAATTTTTTATAATTTTAAATTGTATTCACTATATTTATTTCATCTAACGATTCGAAGGGTTACATTATGATATATAATAACTTAAATTTAATTCGAAACTCACAAAATACCAGATATAGATCTTCGAAATTATAATTACTTGAGGTGACTGTCTCACTACCGGATATATTTGAGACATTTTTTATTTAACATTTATTGTACCAAACCAAGTTTTAATGACAATGACATCAGAAAGTATCCAATATCTCAATTAACGCTTTTCTTCACGTGTCTTTGCAGAACACAATTCTGTTCTGAAAGAAGATATATATAGTAATAATATAAAGAAAAATTTAGGGACATTTTAGGTACAGAAAACATTTGCTTAACTTGAAAAAAAGGAATGTTTGGCAGCTATGCCAGCGTGTGAATATATTGAAAGCAACGATCAATCAATTGTACATTAGCCTCAGCATGCTCATGTAATCTGGTTATATCATGAAAGAGTGTAACATGTTTATAGGCATTCCGTGCAATGATAGCACCAATTTGAATTTAGATTAAACAATAATGAAGCAGCATTGTGCAGCAGCCCGATGTGATTTTACAGAGCAAATTAAAATGGTGTTTGAAAACAAAATGAAACATATATAAATTTTAAAATTTGCATGTGAATTCAAACTCTGGAATCAGAATGTAACTTTAATTTCTCAACGACATGCTTCTGTTACGCTAGATTATTCATTTATCCGGCAATTAAGTGGAAATACAATCTTTTTCAATTCAAAAATCAGGCCCGAATAGTCATCGACTGAATCGGGTAATAGAAAACTGTGAAAAGAACATTATTACACATTTTATATAATTGTTATTATGTTTATATTCATCACTCTAATAAAAGAACATAATCTCTACAGCAAATTCTCACACAAAACAAATCAGTTACAATACTTTCTTTGAGTAATAATTGCTGGAAAACGTTTTCAATTTAAGCATGCGCTTTTATAAGTGCGTTCGCATATACAGGGTGTCCGAAAAGTCTGGAAACGGCCGAATAACTCGAGAAATACATATGAGATTGAAAAACGTAAATATACGTGTTAAATATTTTTAAATAAGCTACTCTGTGATACCAAATTTGACCTTCGAAACCGATCCCCTGGGGGTCAGAGGGGGTCCAACTTTGAAATCTTAAATTATAACCCCCATTTTTTATTGCAGATTCGGATTCTACGGACAAAAATACGTAACTTTTGTATTTCATGTTTATTTCAAATCTTCGTTTATCACGGTGTAATCGAGCATATTAAATCGATACATATTCCCGCTTTTCCAACGGGATTTTCCCTAATCGAAACTGATTGGGCAGAATTTTTGACGTCAAATTCCCCGTCTTTTGCAGAAATAGCGTTTCCTGAAAATCACCCGTGGCGATTATTTCAATAGTGCTACAGTGTTAAAAATCTGACCCATTTGCTGCAGCGTCACTTCACAGCTATTATAGAATACCTCTTTTGTGACCAATGAGAGTGCTCCATAACACAGTAAAGTAATCGTTTTCTATAAAAGTGGAGGAGTGACGATGCAGCAAAAGTATCAATTTTTTACAGTGTACTTTACTGTGTTATGGAACATTCTCATTGGTCATGAAACAGATATTCTATAAAAGCTGTGGAGTGACGCTACAGCAAATGGGTCAAATTTTTAACTGTGTGTAGTACTATCGAAGTAATCGGCATGGGTGATTTTCAGGAAACACTATTCTTGCAAAAGACGAGGAATTTGATGTCATAAATTCTCCCCAATTAGTTTCGATTAGGGAAAATCCCGTTGGAAAAGCCGAAAAATGTATCGATTTAATATGCTCGAATACACCGTGATAAACGAGGATTCGAAATAAACATCAAATACAAAAGTTGCGTATTTTTGTCCGTAGAATCCGAATCTGCAATAAAAAATGGGGGTTATAATTTAAGATTTCAAAGTTGGACCCCCTCTGACCCCCAGGGGGTCGGTTACGAAGGTCAAATTTGGTATCACTGAGTAGCTTATTTAAAAATATTTAACACGTATATTTACGTTTTTCAATCTCATACGTATTTCTCGAGTTATTCGACCGTTTCCAGACTTTTCGGACACCCTGTATATAATAAATACATAGCATTTATAGTTGTCATATTATCCGATCGTCTTCCACATATTACAGCAAACAAAACCCCAAAATTTTGAAATTTTAAATATATATTTGTTGTTAACTTCGTTGAGAATTTAACTTCGTTTAGTCATTTCAAAATTTAATAAAGTCAGATATATAGTTCGAACACAAGGACAGTCAAAAGTATTTCGTTACTTATGTCCGATAGTGTAAAATAGATTCAAATGATTTTAAATGACTTTACACCAGTCAAAAGAATAGGAAATTGATAGGCATTCAAGAAGAATACTAAAATATACGTTTTGTATACTATGCAGCGCAAATTATTCAATACATATTTACAGGACACTACAAAAGAATTCGGCTAAATAATGATGCTGAGAAGACGATTATTTGTGGCATATTTTAATTATGTTAAGCTATTTCCCATATAATATCATTGATATAAGTTGGTTAGGTTTACTACAAGTTATTTTTTGTGTAATAAAAAATGCGTTTTCAAATTTTTGAGATAGATATAATATTTTTAGTTATTAAACATTGCAGTTTATTTACATTAATCTTAATGTGTTGAAAAGTGTTTCATGTTTTATGCTTGGCGCATGACTTTTGCTTTCTTGTTAGAAAAATAAAAGCAATTGTTCAAACCTTTTCTATAGTAAAACATCTGCCATTTACGGTGTACTATTTTCGTTGTTTGTTCCATATGTTGTTAATAAGAAAGAAAATTTTATTTTGTTTAATAATCTTGTAACGACTGATAATAATATAATATTTTTTTCATAATACCAGGTTTAATTAGCACAGGATATGTAACTTTTGCAACAATCCAAAAATAAGCTTTGCATATAGGAATTTTTTACTTTTTATTATTAAAAAAGTAACGCCTACATTATACAGGTTGTCCCTAAACTTATGGTATATATGCTAGGATGTAATAGAACACATCAAGACGAGTAATAGTAAATAGGAAACCAAGGGTCCCAACAGTGGCGTAGCTATGTTTTTTTATGTTTTTTGGCGCCCGGGGCCATCAAGAAATTTTGCGCCCCCACCCCAATATAGATATATAACAATTTCTCCCAATTTGGCGCCCCTAGGCCTCGGCGCCCGGGGCGGAAGCCCCCCTTGCCCCCCCTTAGCTACGCCACTGGGTCCCAAACGTTTTCCAAAGGAGATAGCCGCCATTAAAATTTGGGGGTCCAAAATTTCAAATACATAAAAACGGAAAAACTGGTCGATTGATTTGAGGTTTTCACTAAAACTGTTCTTTATGTTGGTATTTTCTTGAAAATAAATTATAAAGATAAATTTCGAAAAATGCCGATAGAGGGCGCTTTAGACGTTGAAGTAATGAAAAACTTTTTTTGTCGTGATTTTTTGCATCTCATTAAATGGTTTCGTAAGCTTAGACTTAAACTTGAATTTTGAGCTCAAAATCTGAATAGCTGCACTGTAAAAAAAAAAAAAAAAAAAAAAAAAAAAAAAAAAAAAAAAAAACTCCCTTACTTTACACCAAAAAGGATAGCAACTAAGTTGCCACTCCAAGTGGTGTAATGAAATTCCACTTGTAAATTGGTGTAATAAGCCACTAACTATCAAATGGTATAAACAAACACCATTTGTAGTGGCAACTTAGTTACCACCATTTTGGGTGTAAAGTAAGTAATATGTTTAAAATGTACGTTATAATAAATTGTCTCAATTAAAGGGAAATTTAGCACACTCTTTGCGTAAAGCTATTTTTTTTTTAAATTATGCCTGTATTAAATTTGAAATGTAATTTTTAAATTATTTTTTATTTTGCTACCATTTATTAAAGTGCTCTAAGCAAGTTGATGGTTAAAAAGGAAATTTTCTAATATTTACATTACTTTAACAACAAAATAAAAAATAATTTAAAGATTACATTTTAAATTTAACACAGCCATAAATTAAAATAATGAGTTTTATGCAAAAAGGCTGCTAAACTCCCGTTTAATTGAGGTAATTTATTATTACGAACATTTTAAACAGTTAGTAAACAATGTAATTTCCTATATTTACATTGTTAAAAACATCGATATATGGGTCACATTGTGTGTTTGGGGGGTTGGTGGGGGGAGGGGGCAGAATGTATCTTCAGCACATCTAAATTTCAGTATAGTTTCATTTCCGTTTGTCACAGGTGTCACAAAATTGAAAAGTGTAAAAGCACAAATAAATTCTATTAAATATATATTTTTCGTCTATTTTGAAACTGTAAAAGATGTAATATTACAACTAAATATTATAAAAGAACATTGCGCTTATATTTTGGCAAAGGTGATTTGGAAAACATATGTGAAAAAAATTATCTAACAGTATTGTATGACCACTTTTGGATTTCAAGAATGAAGTAACATGCTATTTTGAAAATGTATGTTTTTTTCACACAAAAAATCCCAATATGTTTATATATATAATTTTTTTACAAAAAAGCGAAGAAACAAAAGGCGATAATAACATAAATTTGGCGCTCCCTCAGTTTCCGCGCCCGGGACGACCGCCTCCTTCGCCCCCCCCCCCGTTTCACACAGCTCTGGATGAACATACTGGCAGCCCCCACTTTCATTGAAGTTCTAAGATTTTCCATTAAATGTATTCAAATTCAAATAGGCATTAATGATGACTTTAATTGTGATTTTTCTAATTTAATAAATAGAAAAATAAAACCATGACAATCTCTTTAACTCTTTCAGAATCAACATCTAAAAAAAAAAAAAAAAAAAAAAAAAAAGAAATAAAAATAATGAAATTTGTACACGATGTTAATATTGCTTCTAATAATCTAAAAACACATCAAAATTCAATATAAATTGAAAAAATGAATGTTTAAAACAAGATATAACACTATGTTTATTTAATTTCGTGTTAGTTCAAGTTATGCGGAATTTAAAGCAGTAAAACACTATAAAATCAAAACTAAATATTTCAATGCTCTGTACGAAAGTGACAATTTTACGACATTTATTATTAAGTAATTTTCATTTTTTAAATATCGAAATAGCTAGACTGCAAAATCACATTTTGCAAGTATCATGCATTTATATATATATATATATATATATATATATATATATACGTACAACAAATATAACAGAAATACAAGCTTTTACAGAGAATTAAGATTGATTGTATACAAAACAGAAAGAAAATAAACGTCACTTACTTATTTGAAAAAATCCAAAACTTTGCAACAACACTGTGTTGCAGCTGTTTATGTTACGGCAATCATAGAATAGATTCCAATTCATCATAGAATAGGTTATTTCTGATTTCGTAAATTGTCCAAACTAATTAAAATAATCACAGCTGTAAGTCGATAAAAGTTCTTAATATGAACTATGTCAGCAATTTTTTAATCATTTATTATTACTGCGAAATATAATCGAAATTCACACAACATTTTTACACGGAACACAACAGAACGTTTCAACCACGGCGCCATTTTGCATATCCCATAATCCCACCTCCCGCGCTGGATTACGTAATCACCGACTTGCTGTCGCTGGATTAAAAAACTCCTGCCGTTATGTTGATGAATTCAATAAAGTCTTTCAAAGAGCGAATTATAACGATTTCCAGTGATTCAGAACGCCTATTTTTTTAAAGAGGTGTGATAGATCATTCAAAGTGTAACGTGTGTTATTTTGGTATTAGCACTCAAAAAATAATATATTTACACTTTATTTCACATCTCATGCAACCGAAGTAAATGTGATAAAACTCTTTATTTTTTACAGTGTGGGAGTGGTTAAGTAGCACAAACTTAACTATGTTCCGAGGGTTTAAATTTCAAATGATTATAAAAAACGGAAAAATTGGTCGACTGATTTGCGGTTTTCACCGAAGCTATTTTTTATGTCGATATTTATTGAAAATGAATTATAAGGATAAATTTCAAAAAATGCCGAATTATAAGGATAAATTTCAAAAAAGTCTGAAGCACCCTCTATCGTCATTTTTTGAAATTTATCTTTATAATTCATTTTCAATAAAACACCGACATAAAAAATAGTTTTAGTGAAAACCGCAAATCAATCGACATATTTTTCCTTTCTTATAATCATTTGAAATTTAAACCCTCTGAACGCAGTTAAGTTTGTGCTACTTACCCACTCCCAACTATTCAGATTTTGAGCTCAAAATTTAAGTCTAAGCTTACGAAACCATTTAATGAGATGCAAAAAATCACGGTAAAAAAAATAGTTTTCCATTACATCAAAGTCTAAAGCGCCCTCTTAATCGGCATTTTTCGAAATTTACTTTTATAATCTATTTTCAAGAAAATACCAACATAAGGAATAGTTTTAGTGAAAACCGCAAATCAATCGAGCAATTTTTCCGTTTTTTATGTGTATTGGAAATTTTGGACCCCAAACTTTAATGGCGGCTATCTCCTTTGGAAAACGCTTGAGACCCTTGGTTTCCTATTTACTATTACTCGTCTTGATGTGTTCTATCACCCCCTCGCGTATATACCATGAGTTTAGGTTTTAGTTTAGGTACCCTGTAAATCATGAGCGGAGAATGCATAAAGTTCACGACTATTTCTGATTCAGTGAGAAATTTTCAAAATTGCTGAGCAAATGACAAATTGTACGTTCACGAAAAACTGAAATTTATAGGATTGCTCATTAAGACAGAATTTTTTTATTATTAAATATTTCAAAATATTTTTCTAAGCCAGCAATACACGAAATCTTGCAATAGAAATCCAAGTACATTGTAAAAATAAATCTTCAAAGTTACTATATTTTTGAAAACGATTATACTTACGAAAATATTACGATTTATTAATAAATAAATATATATTAACTAGTGAAAAATGCTCCAAGGAGCAGTGCAAAAGCAGAATATGATTTTAATTGAGCATTAAAAAGTAATGGACAAGTGCTTCTGTTAATTACTGAGCATGAGGAAGGATAAGGGATCCCTTCTTGGCTACAACTCACTTCAATGCCAACTTTGAAAAAATCATATTTGCGCTTTTTCCATATAAAAGAAATTTGCGGTTCTTTAGTAGAATTTTCCACCGTGCTTTAGATGTTAACCAGGGGTGTAGTCATAAAAATAACATAAGATATATGCTCTAAGCAGAGGGATATTCTAGAATGTGTATACTATAAGCTTTCTTGAAAAACAGAGGGTATATGGTGTTCTATTAAAAAGTCCAGAAGGTGTGCGGCGTATAGCCTGTACTACATCTCTGATGTTAACTGCACTGTTCACTCTGCACTATACTACAAATAAATTTTCTGTGCAATTATACACTTAGGGTATGCTTGGTGGCAGTGCATGAATGTGATACCTGCAGGAACTAGGTATCTGGCATTATGTCGCCTTCCTTTACATTTATGTCTAATTAAGCTGCATCTTTAATGGTTACGTCTTTACACTATACATTTTTATAGTAACTGCGACTGATTTGTTTTCACGAAAAAAGCGCAAATATGATTTTTTCAAAGTTGGCATTGAAGTGAGTTGTAGCCAAGAAGGGATCCCTTATCCTTCCTCATGCTCAGTAATTAACAGAAGCACTTGTCCATTACTTTTTAATGCTCAATTAAAATCATATTCTGCTTTTGCACTGCTCCTTGGAGCATTTTTCACTAGTCCTTCTATTTTTCCATATTCCATAGGGATACTCCACAACTTGTTTTGTATTTTATATATAGAAAACAAAATCTTATTTGTATTGAAATTAAAAAATGCTACATACTCTAATACTCTGGTGTTACAAATTAAAAAAAAAATTTAAACAGGTTTTTCTATACCAAATGTCTACGGTGGTTTTCAAAAAAAAAAAAAAAAAAAAAAAAAAAAAAAAAAAAAAAAAATCAGTTTTTTACTAAAGTGAATAAAATAATAAATCTTTTCAAAGAATAGATTTTTCATTCAAATATCCATTATTTTTGCCAAAAACAGGAACTTTTTTTATGCAAGAGTAAAGTTTGATACAAAAACCATGCTTCTTTGTTTTCTTAATCCGTATTTATTACGGACTTATTAAAAACGTACTCCACCGCTTTTATAGGAAACGATTGCTTTACTGTGTTATGGAGCATTCTCATTGGCCATAAAGAGACATTCTATAAAAGCTGTGGAGTGACTCTGCAACAAATGGGTCAAATTTTTAACAGTGCACTGTTAAAAATCTGCTGCATTTTGCTGCAACGCCCTCCACCACTTGTATATAATATCTCTATTCCAACCAATGAGAAAGCGCCATTTCACGGCCAAGTAACCGTTTTCTATACAAGCAGTGCGTTGGGGAGTGCGTTGCAGCAAAATGCAGCAGATTTTTAACAGTGTGCATATCCTTGGCGCTATAGTTTACAGGAGTGGTACATTGTTCAAAATTTGATACTTTTGCTGCATCGCCACTCCATCGCTTTGATAGAATATCTCTATTTTGATCGATGAGAATCCTCGATAATGCATTTAAGTAATCGTTTTCTACTTATCTACTATATCGTTTCCGTATATTTATTTTTTCAATCAGCACCAAGGTGCGCACTTTATTAGAAGACGCGCTCTATTAGAGGGTGCATTCTATTAAAATAAATACGGTATATACTTATAGTAAATACACTTTGTTAAAGTACAGGTCCCCAATATTTGACAGGTATGCCAGGCATTTTTGCCATTGATGCCATTGTGCTAAAAACAAAATATAAATAAATGAAAAAAAATTGATAAAATATAAATTTGGTATGGTGCAAAAAATTGCCTAATTTAAAATTAAAAATCAAATTTAACAGCCACCAGGGCTAGACACCGTGCATAATTATTCAGTAAATGATTCATTAAAAAATGACAAAAATCAGCATGTCAAAAATTTAAACAAAATTCATAATTCGTTAAAAAATTAAGTTAAAAATAAAAGAAAAAAAAAGCATTCTGTATTTTTTTATGCTTAATCGAATGGTGTAACTGGCTTTTCTCTCCGATGATCACAAGTACCTTAGATTGATGACTGCCATTCTTTTATTTCATCTTGTAAAAAAACTGTTTAACGTAAAGCTATGAATTTTTGCAGGCTTAATTAGCATCGCAAAATCTTTAAAATAAACTTTACCGCAACATTCTATCTGCAATAGAACGTTAGATATACCCATTTATGACCAAGTTTGGAAAATACGCAATTTCAGAAAAACCGCCCAGCGAAATAACGTTTTCTCGATGACTACCCCGGGATAAAAAGTTTGTCTTTTGTTTAAAAAAAAAATTAAGTTTTTATCTTTAGTAATTTTCGAGAAAAGTGCTGTGACACAAAATTTTTGTCCGATTTTCAGAATACTCTACAGTACACCTACAGTATGCCATAAAAAAAATAATTTTTGTGCTATGTTGTGCTTCTTGGTCAGACGAACATTTAAAAAAAAAATCATCAAAATTGGATATTTAGTTAGTTATTGCAAAAAGAAAAATTAAAAAATTCGTGTGTACCATCGCTCAATCATATTATTGTAGCGCGCTGCCGCGCGCACAATGATACGACTTAATACGAAACTGGGATTCCTAGAACTTTTTATGTCAAAGTAACGACAAAAATGCATATAATCGTATCTGTTACATAAATTTCCGCTGTTATTATAACATAAAAAATTCCAGGAGTCCCAGCTTCCTAGAAAACAAATTAGCAACTTTCCAGATTTTTCTTCCTTTAGTGTATATCAAATGTATGCCTACATATATTTATTTTCAAAATACAACCTAAATTACGTATAATCGAATTTCCTGAGAAAAAATACATTGTTGAACGTATAGCATATTTATGACATTTACAAATAAAATTATAGTATAACAGAAAAAAAAGTTCAACATGTAATTGAAAAAGAACACGCAAACTAAAAAATATTTCGAATAATTTATTTTCGGAAATATAAATAATAAATGTGTTATGTTAAAACCATAACCCTAATGTATATATACAAGTATGTGTGAGTGCATTACTGCTGTAAAATAAATATTTTCATTAAGCTTAATTACTACAATAAGTAAAAATGAAAAAAAAAATCCCTCCTAAAGCTATAAATATGATCCATTATATTTGGTTAATTTACATCTCAGAATAGAACAAATCAGCTAATTAATTAATTAAACATGATTAAATAAATTGCCGAGGCAATCTTCTGCTTTAAGTGAGTTATTATTAGTTTTGAGTATGAAAATATGTTTTGTAAATATAATCTAATAATAAAAAAAAATAAAAAGCAGAACAAAAGAGAAGAATACGATCGTTAAAGAAAATATAATGCAATGTTGATAATAAAGAGATTCATAAGGATGCAATTTAATTTAGTAAAGTAAATTTATTCGCAAGATTCAACTTATTACTCTAAGAGGCATTTTTTAACGTCTCGCTTTTTTGTAAATTCATTCTGTTTGTTTATTGCTGTGAAATAAAATTTTATTATGACACTATATTTTTTTATTTCTTTAGTCCAGAAATATTTTTCTTCAGTATGTTATATACTATTATGCTTTGTTTGTTTTACACTTTCTTGCAAAGTTGAAAAATATTTTATTTCGGTTTGTCATTCTGGCTGTCCGCGCTCTAGCTCTCATAAATATATTCTGATCGCCCTAAAATGTTTGGAAGTTATTAAGTTTATGCTAGCGCGAATTTTGAACGATGTTCAAATGAAGCTAGCATGAATTTCAAAGAAAGTTTGTAGCATGATAAGTTTTTTTTGCAGGGATCGTTAAAGTTTTCCTTTACTTTAGATACTATGAAAGAAAATAGTTTCAAATTTATTTTAATGATGTTACACTGCGTAAAACATATTAAAATTTATATGAATTTACAGAGTCCATTAAAGTATGCGTTCATCGATAAAAAAAAAATTCTCTTTATTCATCTACAGGGCCACACAAAGAATTTCATTGAGTAATATATAAAGTGGGAGGGGAGATTGTTTGATACAAATTTTAATTATATTAAACAATTTCATGTAAAATTATTTTGATATACGTCACTCAGGCACGCATATTACGAAGTGCACAGCATTTGCAGCCACACACAAACGATTTCAATTAGTATATTCTATCCGGAGTACTATACATTATCGATGATGGCTGATAGATGGATGGAATGTATCATGATATTCCATGGCGCATATCATAGTTTTAATTATGATATGCGCTTTGAAGTTTCTTTAAATTTATGCACTTCATGTAGTGTTTATAAATCCTACATTTAATATACAAGGTGACACAAAAGAACTCGTAAATATTTCTGAATATGAGCCTAATCTACTTTAAGATGGTTTTTGTTTGCCTAAAAGGGACAGCTCAGACAAGGAAAGCAGGTCTGTAAAGCACGAATTCCAATAAGTTAAGCATTTTTACGCTGATCTGCATTAAGTTTGTTAAGAAAAATTTAGAATATAGGTAAAAGTTTATATAGGTCCGAGCAAAGAAATGGATAAATGATATCCTATGGATGATTAATTTGTCTGATAAAAATCTGATTTCATCAGTTTTAAGAGTGTTTTAGTTTGGACTAAATTTTAGTTAAATAAAGGTACTACAGAGCTTAACAAAAGTTTTCACCTTTCCATGTTTTAGTATAAACTGCTGAAAGAGCTGTTTCACACTGTTACGCGTTTTCTTAATAAACTAAATTTCTCTATTACATAGTATGCATATCAACCGAAAGAACAAATATAGGTCTGTTCAAAGGTATTTGAATACATATATGACATTGTACAATTGTACAATATGACATTTAACATCTTATTTCCCAAAATAACGAAGATTTGTTAAAGATTTCAATAAGTATTGGAAACTGTTTCGTAAAGCATACTTGGCACAAGATTTCCGTTGTTCTTGTTGTATACATTTGATTTTTTAATAAATTTTGATTACGAAAATTATTGTATCATTTCACTAATACAATTATTCTAGAAAAATTTTACTAACTGTTAATTTTTTAGAGTTTTGTTAATATTTCCCCATAAAAATCACTTACATTGCAGGAGCATCTATTCGATAAAATTTTAAACAAATCTTTTTTTATTACATAATTCGTTTCAACATACTCTAAAAAATATAAGCGCCAAAAATTTAAATTTTTGATATTTAAGATTTAATATTTTCGTATTTTTATATGTTATAAAATATCCTAAGATGGTAAATTTAAGTCTGGAAACAACAATTTTTGCTCACATATATATATTTAAGCATCCAGTATTTAAAAAAATGCCTTACAAAATATTTCTAAATCTGCTTTTCTTAAAGTTTACTTTCATCTAAATTCAACTGTAGTATCAAATGAAAGTATTATTCTGAATTTCAAAAAAAAAAAAAAAATATTCCGAAAAATTTTATAAAAATCATTTTTAAAAGACTCAATAAAAAAAGACTTGGTAGAAAAGAAGAATTTCAAAAGATTTCGAGAAACTTCCTTTATAAATATAGTAGAGGAAGTTAAAAGAGAAAGAGTACCTCAGCACATTTACTTTATTCTACAGTACATTAAAATTAGTATTATCTTAAGAGTATGAAGAAAGGGTGATTTTTCAATGTTGATAGCTTAAAGTTCGTATTTTACCGTTTATTAGAAAAAATGCTTCTAATACCTTGAAATTCAGCTATAAGACGTTTAAAGCTCTTCCATAAGTTATCCACTTTAAAAAATATATTTTAAAATTGTTTATTCCATTTTTTCATAGATGTCGATGAAATACTTAAAGCTCAATAATTTAGAAATGTAGAATTTAAAAATAAATATGAGAATAATTTTACTAAATAATATACAAATTTTTGTAAAATCTACAAACAAATCAAACATTAAAATAAATTTATCATATTCAATCTTTCGATTTTCAACTGAGATCTTTATCAGGATAACACTATCATACTGCTTCCAAAATAGAACAAATTTGTCTTGATATTTAATAGTTCATTACATTGCCATTTATTTCTGTTTTGTTCTATTTTGCAAGCAGTATGACAGCATTTTGTGATGAAGAGTTGAATATCATTATTTTATTTTAATGTTTGGTTAGTTTTTAGATTTAAAAATATATATATTATGAGATATTATTTAGTAAACTTATGATTTTAGTTTTTTTTTGTCACTTTTCACGGCGTATATGTCCAGCTCTTTCTCTATACAATTTTAAATGTCACAAAAATCAAGCATTAACATCCTCAGGCCTGAAACAAATATTACGAAGTACTAAAAATCGGTTTAAAATTGCTATGGAAAATAATAAATAAGAGTGGACTTTACACTGTGGTTTACTATATGAATATTGAGGCAAGCTGAGATATTTTATTTATAAATTTGCTAAAAAAGCGTACAATTGGATAAAATATAACGGTTTAAATTTACATGTCATTTTGTATGACGTTTAAACCTTAGAAACAAGGATAAAAGTATTCCTTAAATTCTACATACCTTTTTGTATGTTGTTTAAATATTAGAAACAATCATAAAAGTATCCCTTAAATTCTACATATCATTTTGTATGACGTTTAAACATTAGAAACAATGATAAAATTATCCCTTTTCTTTTGAAAAAGGTCGAGTAGCTCAGTTGAAACTTTCATAGGATAATTTTTTCATTGTTTCTAATATTTAAACGTCATACAAAATGGTATGTATAATTTAAATTGTTATACTTTATCCCATTGTACATTGTTTTAGCAAATTTATAAATAAAAATTCTGAATTTGTCTCAATATTCATATATGCTATACAAAATTCCCAAAGTAGTATCTGTCTATATATCGACTCTCACGATATCCACTCATTTAATAAAAAAGTCTAGATGTAAATTTTGTAATTTTAGAAGTATTTAAATTAATTTAAAGGCTGTAATTTAATGAATCCTCTAGGCGTCATCAAGACTGATGAGGTCAAATGTGATATTAATTAGACTTGTTTCTTATTTATATAATATTTTTAATACTATCATTAATTGATGAATTTGGCTATGTTTTCGGTTGATTTCATATATAATACTGCCTATTGCAATCGCTCCTATTTTGATATTTCTGAAAAAAATTGCTGATCTATACCGATCATGACCCCGAAACTACCATCAGTAAAAAAACTTTATCTATCGATCTATCTATATGTATATATAGAGAGATAGGTATGGATATACACCAAATTTTTGACATAACGTCTTTAGTTCTTGAATTACTTCCAAACTGATACATAAAATCAAGGGGAATAAAATCTCGGTAAAGTTCGTTAACGGGTAAAATCGGGCCATGTGGGTGGAAATAAAGAATATTTTTTTGTAAAAACCGAAAAAAACCCATAATTTCTAATTAAGCTATCGAATCAGTTCAAAGTTTATATTACTCCTAACAATAACCAAAATGTAATGCATGACAGATTTTTGATAAATGGATCCATGGTGTGTAAAAAACAGGATATTCTGGATAAAAAATTCATAATTTCGTCAATTCTCAATATATTAAATCCAATTAAATTTATTATAAATTTTCTTGATGTTATCTAAAACTTTTGCTTTTACACGTTTTTGATAGGATCAAGTCTTATCTTCCAAAAAACAAATAAAAATTAAATTAAATTAAATTAAATATTAAAAACGAAAACAAAAAGGGGGGGAATGGAAAAGAAATCTATAACTTCGTCAGTTCTTAAAATATCAAATATATTAAATTTATTATACATCTTCTCAATAATATCTGTAACTGTAATATTGACATGTTTTACATATCACCAATACTTATACAAAAATAAATTAATAAAAAATAGGAACTAGAGGAAAAATCGTATTAGGGGCGCACTCAAATCCAAACTGCTAATATTCTGACTCATTTTTAAATTCATTTTGCTCTCAAACACCGCCAATTGGCAGATTATCTTATTTAGGAACTGTATAATGTGATATATGGGCCAGTTTTTGAGATAAAAATAGAATATATTACAAAAAATATAGTCAAATTGGGCATTTTGATAAGAATTTCTCGAAGCGATCGTGATTGAAGAATTGGAGAAGTATTCAAATAACAAATTACTTATTTTCTGACTCATTTTTAAATCCACTTTTGTTCTCAAATGCATCTAATTGACGGATTCTCTTATTTAGGAATAGTCTAATGTGTCGTATTTGTCATTTTTTTTATAAAGGCAGAATGTATTTGAAAAAAAAGTGTTGTCTAAATTGGAAGTTTGAAAAGAATTTCCAGAAGCGGTCGTGATTGAAACATTGGGAATGTAATCAAATAACAAATTGCTTTTTCTCTGACGCATCTATTTTTGCTCTCAAACGCATCCAATTGACAGGTTCTCTTATTTAAGAGTTGTATAATGGGCCCTATCGTCAGTTTTTTATAAAGTGAGAATATATTTCATAAAAGGTGTTAAAGTGAGCAGAATAATATAATGGAAGGAATATAATGCCAGGAGGGAATATAATGCCAATAATGGATTACAATGGATGTTAAAAATGGATGATTGTCAATGTCACATTCCATCACATTAAACACGACAAATGTGTTTAAAACTCCATTAATTGATTTTTAAATTCACTTTTTATCTGTACCTTATTGTATTACTAATTTATTTCTTCTTCCGTCCTCTAAAATTAAAAATACGTCAATATGTGTAATTTTGCATTTAGTTTAGCAATTTTTATTATTTCGCGAAACTGATCGACGGGATAACCATGAAGTACCAAAATTCCATGCAGTTATACCTTGAAATGATTAATATTGGATAAAAAAGAATCGTTTATTTAATAGAGAGTGAAGAAGAAAGATTCCCTAAATTATAGAAATTATTATTTTAAGAAAAAAACGATTTTTATGGATAAACCTGATATTTATTAAAATACAAATATTTTTGTCATATATTGCAAAGAAATTTCTTTAAGACACAAACACACACACACAAAAAAAAAAAAAAACTATAAGGATTACTATAGAATTCGAAGCTAATAAATAAAGTCTTGAACCCAAATTGTTATTGATATCTGAAGTGTAATATGCAAGACTCTTAAAGAGTATTTATGCAATATTTTCCTGTGAATGCATTATGGATTTTTTTACCACATTTTGTATTTTCTCCTAAAACTTACAGTTTTATGTAGATAATACTACAGAAACTGTATTCTGCAACATTTGTCATAATGAGATCTTTTAGATCTTTTTCTGAATATGCAAACGAAAATCTGCGCAAATTCTGTTAACAGTTAACTTTCTTGCTCGCAATACAGGCGAAATTATTTAAACCTATTTCGCTAGCTTCAAAATTTCACTAAAAATTTTCGATTTATTTTTTTCTACAATTAAACTTAGTTTTGGAAAAAAACTCTTTACTGTGGTTTTAAGTAGACGGTGTTTGCAAATATTTAATCTTGAGTTTTTTTTTTTTTTTTTTTTTTTTTTTAAACAAGCATTCCAAAAGTCAAAAGATATCTTTTTTTACTAAAAATGTAACTTTATTTTAAAAGGCGCAGAAAAATTTGTGAAAATATTCCGCTACAAAATGAAGTATTCTTTAAAAATTTAAAAACCATTGATGATGTAACGAGATATATGTAATCATATGTAAAGAGAATATATTATTACCGAGATCCTTCGATCGCAAACTCAGTCATTTTCAAAGGACATTTTTACAGATCTAAAGTAGACACAGTACTGTGACTGACTAACTTTTGGAAATAAATTATCTACCTTTAAATTTATAAACAAAAATTTTATTATTTTGAATTTGATTTGACACTAAAAAGTAATAAATAATGATTTAGAAATTTTGTAAAAAATATTTATATACAACGTTATTTCAAAACATTTTCAATAATACTTGGAAAACAAAGTGTTTTATAATGATATTTTTTTTTTTTATTCCGAATAAAGATAAATTAATGAAATATTTTTTCTTTATACAATACTCTTCCCATGCAATGAAATTATTATGCGAATAGTTTACTTACGATAACAAACGATGTTTCAAAATAATATCTAACGCTACTTTCATACTGTTCCCCCTTTTTTCAAAATTATTTTATAAAATTGCATTTATAAAACTGTTCAACTCGTATGTTTGTAAAAATATAATTTTGCTTTTTTGTTCACTTGAATTATAAGCTTTTGCACTTTACGTTACATTATAGAAATAAATCAAATTATTTTACATCCAAATAACGCGGAGCTTACATATAGTAGTTAGACAATAAACTACATTAAGCAGAAAATATATTTTTTACGAAGTATATTTTTATTTTCCGTTTGTCAACATAAAACAAATAATATTATAAAATTGGCGTAAAAATAGATTTGTATTTTGCACTATAACTGAAAATAATAATAATGGAAAGCAAATTTTAGATATATATAAATTCCTGTAGATTTTTTTAAATTATTATACAAAAATCTATTTTTATAACAATCTTCTTTATGTCAAAGTTGATCTGAAATGCCAAAATAATGGGCGTGCTTAGGATAAATTGTTTTAAATTTTAAAACAAATTCATGTAGACAAATTTGTACTCATAATGTATATAATGTGACAAACTTATATTCAATTAGTGCAGTATCTAACGATTTTTGAAATTTATGGGAGAGTTCCTTTCTTGTTACTAATATGTATATATTTGCTAAAAATAAATCTTAAAGCAGATTAAATTAAATATATATTAATAAAAATATAAAAGGTTTTAATTAAAAATACATATTTTAAAATAGCTTCTATATGCAATGTAACAAACTTCCTTTCTTTTAATTTTGTTTTTTAAGTTGTAAAGTCGTAAATATCTAATTTTTTGGTTATTATATTTACCTTTTTTTTCCTTTGACCACAAACCAGATGTTACCATACTTTATGGCAGGGATGAGAGGGATGACCGCCCTTCGAACGAAGCTGTATGGCATATGGAATGTTGGCATGTTGACATTTTTAAAAATCTAAATAGCTACAAGAATTTCCAAACAGCAAATTTCACTTTTTAATATGGCAGTAATGGTAGAAAAATTTAAAAATATTTTACTTTAGGTATTTTTAATCAGAAAATTTGCCAAATTAGAAACAATGAAAAGGTTGGCTAACACGTGTACATTAGGGTAGATAAATGTTCTATGGTGAAAAAAAAAATAATCAAACCTACTTATGTGGAAAAGATTTGCTACTGTATGGAGATTAAGGTAAAATAATTCAAAAAATATTAAAAAATTAATACGGCCAGAAAAGGATTGTTTTTTTCAAAAAAATTAAAAAATTGTGATTTTAATTAGATGATTTTTGACACAAAATATTTATTTTAATCATTTTTTAAATTCCAACTATGCGTACAATAAGTTATATAGTATGGAAGTTAATTGAAAAATATAAAAAAAATAATAAATTCTGCCACAAAGGAGATAAAATAAAAAAATGCAAAATGCAAAAAATAAAAAAATAACTTTATTTAGATTATTTTGGACACAAACTGACTGTTTAATATCAATAAAAACCTACCCTAGCTATGCAGAAAATCTACGCTAAACTTAAATGATATTTTTGCGAGCATACTGACTTTTCTGCGTCATCATATATCACTAAAAAGCAGGGTCAAGAACTTTGACGACATAAGTGTCCCATTATCTTTTGTGACAAATTAGGCAGTAGACAAAACATTGGGCAATTTTAGCATTTACGACAGACCAGATGCTGCTATCGTGTCAGGTGCATTTCAAGATGTGGACATTAAATCAGAAAGCGATGAATCGACTGCTGTTGGTAACATGATTTCATAAAAGTGTGAAATCATAATCTAAATTATAAATAACATGCGTGTTCATGCTAAATACTGCGTTGATGTTCGCAAGGTCGGTCAATTAAATTTTGTTTTTACAGCAATTTTTTAATTTCTAAACGAAGCACATTTTCAATTTATACACAAATGAATAAAAAAAATGCGCTTTGAAATTGATTTTTTTAAACTGCACAATTAACGATAAAGCAATATTAACACAATTCATTACTCATAATATTGTTGGAATTAAAAATTTCATCAAAAAAAACAAATAAAATTTAAAAAGCAATTTAAAAAAACAAGACATTTAATCGAAATATACATTAAATACCTTGAGTACCATGTTAGTCACCAGACATTAACCAAGAACTTTTAGTTTGGGCAGACGTATTCACCGGTGACTGACAATCTAAAATATGATATGAAGCTAAAATATAGTTTTTATTTTAAGTAATTACTGAAAAATTATATACAATTCATTTAAAGTTTATTTACTACATGATTATACTTTCTTAATAAGTACGTAAAACAATATATTGTTACGAATTTTGTAAATAGTTAGTGTTTGTACTGTAAAATAATGTAAATAATCTTATTTAGCTCCATTCTTTACTAATATTAGTTTTTGTTACATTGTCTCTGTTATCAAGCAAACTTGTATATTATTTTCAGTGAATGTTTATGGCAGCTTTGCGAAATATTAGAGATATCGCCAAGTTGGCGACAAACTTGGCGATTGTTGGCGATGGTAACCCTTCCCTACTCTATGGTAACCCCCCTATTGATATACTGATACATTGAATGTTGTTCCGTGGATTTTTCGAGATGGTTCTAGAAATTTCCAGCACCTGCTGCGAGCCTATATAAGGAGAGCGATACGAGCTGTTGTGGTTATTATTTACCAGTCAGTCATTGAGTGAACAACGCGTTTGTTAAGCAAGTTTGCTCGAGTCTTATTTACGTTATTTTGAATGTGGTTTAGTGTTGAGACGTTGTAAAAAGAGTCTCTGGAACCTATATCTGCACTTATAGGATAGATTTGAGCAATTATTTTTGAATATCTAGAAATAGTTGTGAGTTTCGAAGACTTTGTTGTTCTGAAGTTCTGTAAATAAATTATTTTCTACTTTTCTATAAGCAAGAGTTTGAAGTTGTCTAACCATAAGATCAAAAGAACCCTATATACGCTGCAACAATATTTTTAATTTCAGCATTAGTCATCCTCATCGTGGCACTCAACTTGTTAAACCATTAAACTCGTCGAAATCTAAAACGATATTGTGTATAGCGATCTTTCGAAGTTTTTTGGAATGAGGTCAAAGCGAAAGTATCGGTCAGGCAAATTTTAAACTTTCTCTTAATATTTAAAATTACATTTAACTTACACAACTTACATAAACTTAAAGTACAGAAAATTTCCTACTCCTAATTTCTCTTGTCAAATATTGAAAATATCTTAAAATAGAAGATTTTCAATAAATCCCAGAGGTGTTTCGAAAACTGTCGATCTTCATGTTTTACTTTTTAGGTGCGTTCGTAATTATGTAAATAAGTAGCACCTATAGTTGTCATTCAGTCCGCCCCTCTGTCCGTCCGTCTGTCCGTCTGTCTGTCCGTCTGTCTGTCCGTCTGTCCGTCTGTCTGTCCGTCTGTCTGTCCGCATGTAACAACGCAAAAAATACCAAACCGAATCGTTTGAAATTTAAAATACATAATTATTACATAATTTTGTCGAGTCATTTAAAAATTTTATGAAAATCGAATGCATAGATCAATTACAGGGACAATCAAAATGATTCCGTTACATTATGGTCAATGGAGAAAAAAGTTTCAAATGCATTTTAATCGTTTGAAATTTAAAACATATAATTATTACATAATTTTGTCGAGTTATTTAAAATTTTATGAAAATCGGATTCATAGATCAATTACAGGGACAATCAAAAGTATTCCGTTACATTACGGTCAATGGAAGTTTCAAATGCATTTTAATAGTTTTACACTCATTTGAACATAATGAAATTGACATGAACCTATCAATTATATATATATTAAAATATACATTCTATACAATCTGTGATACAAAGAATATTTATTATTAAATTACAGGGACACACAGAAGTATTCCACTACTTAATGCTATACGGGGAAACATTATTCGGGGCGTGTTTTAATCATATTAAAGTATTTCACATTTTATGATTATCTTATACGTTGTTGAGGTGAAATAAAAATTATTTCCTGTTTATTACAGGAACACAAAGATACTGTATCCGAAGTACTGATGTAGATCAGCAAGATCTGAATATTTTTAAAATTTCGTTATCGTAAGAACGCATCTTATTTGCAACGCTTCACGTGCAATTTCCAACTTTTTTTTTTTATTATAGTGTTCTTATAGAGTAAGATTTATCTTTCTATATGAATGCAACAGTGTAAAAATATATAAATTAATTTGTAAGTAAACTATATCTCCTACATTTATTTGTAGAAATATTTTGTGATGGATTATTTCATGTAATTTTAAAAATGCATTTATGTATTTATATAAGATACCTAGCCAAACTTGTAAATTTATGCTATTCTCCTTGAATAACTCTTTGCTTATCCGTGAAAGGAGTCCTGAATGTTGTTAGTAAAGAAAGGCAGCATTATCTAAAAAATATCCCTTACATGAGGTAGAAGTTACCATCAGTGGTTGAGAGGCTTTGTTCTCAAAATTGGTAGACAGCAAGTGCTGGATTCGAATCCAGTCGCGACCATCGGCCTAAACGATCGGAGTTTCCGTGGTTTTCTTCGAACCTTAAATTTATTTTCGTAAGTATGGGTTAGGTTTCTTTAGAAAGAACCCCACGGAGGGCACGACTCCCTTTCGGGCTTTTATCCCTCGTGCTGATAACTGGGCGTCACAAATGTAACCAACCAACCAAAAAGTAGAAGTTTTCGTTTTAGGATTGCGTGAATTTATCTTCTACTGTTTAGTGTGCCAATTATGGCATTATGCCCCACAATAGAATTATCTTACATGCATGCCGAAATTATAACATCTGTCTCTTTGATGTCAGAGGAGCAAAATAAGACATACATTATACCATTACCAAACATCTTGTGTATCATTTGAACATTTTAACGGAAAGGGCTCTTAATAAGATCTTAATAAGATAATCACTAAACCTCTAATGTGCCACCCAGTGCCATAATCGGCACCCGCACCGAAAGTGTCGAAAAAAAAAATCAAAATTTCAGGATTTTAAAAGTAAACGACATATAGTTTACGTAAAATAAATTTATTAGAGTAGAATATTTAAACACAAAAAAGAATTTTTCTCAAATATAAAATAAAGCTGATGCAAAAAATAACAAAAATTTTCCTTATTTAAGATACCGAGCTTACGATAGGTAATCAAAAATATTCAAGTGAGTAGTTATAATGAAATAAAACAAAACAAAAGAAAACAAATAATTGACATATAAAATACGGAAGATAATAGATAAAAAAAAGTTCAAAAAGTGGACTGCACAGAAATAAGTCCTCCCTCAGACATAAGTTTTCCCTCTTCCATTAGCCCCGTAAAAACACCTAATACACTGGATATATCTAGTTTTCCTCCCATGCAATTGCCTCAGAGTCTCGATGCACCAAGGGAACACTCAGCGACTTCTTCTGTTTCATTGAACGATTCCGGTTCGAAGTCAGAGTCTGTACAATCAATGGAAGTTCATCCTCAACGAGACTATCATCATATGAGTCAATATGAATAGGTTTTCGGTTTCCTTTCCAGTCATATTCTTTTTGTGGATGTCTTTTCTTGATTTGCCATCGAAACATCTAACTCACTGACTTCTAACACTGCTCTTCTTCCATACGAGAAAATTCCACGATTTTCTAATTCTAGAATTTTCTGGAATACCCTTGAGAAACATGGAACTATGTTTAATTTATTCATACCTATTCATTTAACATGGTGGGGTGGTTCTTCCTGTTATCAACACGATTATATCTAACCAAATTTGGCGAGTAGTAGTTAGTAGTAGTAGCCAAATTAGTAGCCAAAAGGTACAACTAGGCGGTATTTCAAAAATTTTGGCAAATACTCTCAGACTTCTATTGTATTCCAATAGGGCTTAATTGCTAGCAGAAAATAAACAAATTGAGATATATTAATGCAGCGAAAAATAATACTATATTATGAATAGAGCTTAATGGATTTATTTACATTATTTTCGAGCACAAACACTAACTATTTACAAAATCCGTTACAATATTTAAAGATAAAGTAAATAGGTAATACACATAAAAAAGGTCCAAATATAGCGCTATATTCGTATTTGGGGATCTTTGGTAGTGCAATATTGAAACCACACATTGATTGCTAATACTAGTTACTGACAGAACGAAAATGAATTTTAACCCAAAAAATAATTATAATATATTAATACAAGTAAACTGATATCACAGATATGTTCAAACATTTCAAAATTACTTAATTTCTACAAAAAAGTTACTCTTAAAAATGAATCCTTAAAAATATTCAAAACTTGATATCACAACTGCTGGAGTATCAACACAAAAACCAATAGAATGGATACGAATGCATTGCACTCTGTTCATTAAGCATGAAAAACTGTTGCTTCAGAACTTTCGCACTAGAGGTCGATTTCTCTTTTTCATGATATAATATAGTGCCATATTAAACGACTATACAATATTCAGGCAGTCTATCCTACATGAGGATCACAGAAGCCAAGGGATATAAGTGACAAAATTGAAAAAAAAAATCGATATAAGTGCACAGGCAATCTGGAAATAAGTCTATTTGTTTCCAGCTAAAAAGATATAAATGATTTTTTTAATTATATACTGCTTTCTAAGGGTCAATCACATAATCTCTTTCCCGTAAACGTGAAACGCTTGGAGTTCAAGGAATATACTTACACTTATATCCGCTGACTTCCGCATAGCTAAATCTCGATCAACATACAAGGCATATTCACTACATTTAAAATGGCACATAGATGAGGTAATTTTTAAACGGCAGTTCTCACAAAAAAAGATGTTTTCAGCAAACGGTTGCAAAACATTGCAAACTAAAAGAAAGAAACTGTTTCGGGTACTTTTTTGAGATGAAAGAGCAAGAAAAAAACCGTTGAATAAAATTTTGAAATCCTGCATTGATGTCCTCAAAGAACAGATAAACAAGTTTACACAATACACAAGCGATAGAAGACCCAAATCGTAAATATATGAATCCAGAACTGGATTTAATGAAGATGTACAAACTCTGTGTTTACTTTTGCCCAAGAGGGCTCAGGGCTTGAAAACTTTTCAAAATATCGATTTTTTATGATCTAGTTTGATTATTCAATGATTTTTGTACTCAGTGCAAAAAACTGCATAAAAATATTTGCATTTTTAACGGAGCATTCCGCACCCATATAATTTTAACTTTAAGTCGCGTTTTCTCAAAACTTGATTTTTGACGACTAACCGCAAGATTAAAAAAACTATTTGATGGAATGGCTTAATTTTTTTTTGCATGCATATAACATCATTATTTATGGAATGTATTAATATATTTCCGATAGTTTAATATTTTGAGTTTTTTTAATGAAAAATAATTGTATTTTTTAGGGTTCATTTTAAATTTTCAAATTTGAGAGTTTTTTTAATAATATTTTTTTGGGGTAATAGTTATGTCCTTAATTCATTCTATAGAGTAAATTTTCCGGATCATTTTAAAGCAAAAATTAGGCTCTTATGTCAATTCAACGTTAAGATATCTTGCGGGTGGTGATATAACACATAATTGTTTTTCGAAAATTACATATATTTTGCTATATTTCTTATTATATTACATTGAAGTACTTCATTTTATAATTTTATGAGATTACAAACATACCTTTAAAATATCAGGAAGTTTAAGTTAATTACGTAGGTTGATCCAAAAAAAGTTTACAAGCAGAAGCGTTTGAAACGTAATAATTGTGGAGCGAATATTTCCACCCAGGGTGGTTGACAAATAGTGCTTGTTGTCCTACAGCGGTTCTACGAGTAAGTAGCGTCAGTACGCAGGCACTTAAGAGCGACAGTAATGGCACAACGTCTAGAAAAGTGGTCTCGCATTGAAGTGCGACCCTTAATGCGATTCTTATGAGCCAAGAATGTGGCCGCATCCGAAATTCACAGACAAATCGTTGAGCAAAGGCGTCATTTTTCTACATGACAATGCTAGGCCCCACATAGCTCGCCAGACTCAGGAATTGCTGCAAAGATTCAAGGGAGATTTCTGGAATCACACCCCATACAGCCTCAGTTCGGCTCCAAGTGAATATTTCCTTTTCTGGCGTTGAAGCGAAACTTATCCGGGACACGGTTCACCTCAGACGATGCAGTGAAAACAGCTGCCGAGAAATGGCTCAATGAGCAGGGCCCTGATTACTACCTAGACAAGATTAATACGTTGGTTGAACGTTCTGACAAATGCCAAAAAAGGTTTGGCGACTATGTGGAAAAGTAAAAGCCAGATGTGTCTCTTGATTGCCATTTGTATCTTATTTCTATTGTTAAGAAATACTTTTTCCTTTGCCTTGTAAACGTTTTTTTTTTTGGATCACTTTTCGTACACTGAATACTTCTGTTTTATATGGACTCGAAGCGAGTACTCTGTTTACATGTTTTTCCGTATCGATCAAGTCCTGAGCCCCCTTAAAAAAACACGTGAGTCTAGTCATTTGAAGTTCTATGGACACATTTTTGACATCCATTGTAATCACAGTTTTCACCTGCCAGAGACTGATACCTGTGTTATGTGTGACAAACTACAATTGAAATTAGACCATGGAAAAGCAAATGATAGACAACTAGCAGAAACTCAAAAGGAACTACATCTCTGCAAAGCAGAAGCTGCCAGATTAGCTAAACGCTACCAACCTTACGTGATTCTTTTTGTGTCTAAAAAAATAATAATATTTTGGCAAGCTTTTTAATTTTCTTTCTTCCTTTGTGTCTTTATGCAGCTAAATTATACTTTTTGATTTAGAACAAATTCTTTTAATACTTGGTCAAATATGGGTTATATAAATATAAAATACTTAGGACCAATAAACAAAATATTGAAATACGTCATGTAATTATTAGCATTTTTTTGCAATTGAACGTCACATAATACTTCGAACTATTACGAAATATTGTACATTTTTGTTGTTCTATACGCATTTAGAAATCCCCCTAAACATTTACAAACTTGTTTTAGAAACAATATTTTTCCAGATATATTCGAAACATGAAGAAATAAAAGATTTGCCTATATCTGTAAATCCAAATAAGAATCTTGAAACACGATTCTATTCTCAATATTTTTATTTTTCTTTCTGCATAGTTTTTGAAGAATGTAAAAAGTTATACAGAAAAACATTCGTCATACGTTTGTGCTGGTTTATTTTGTGAGACAAAACATAGGCAATTCCTACATTTCTTAAAATAAAACTGATACTATATTTTCTTCGTTTATTTAAAATAATTTGAAATTCAACGCATGCACGATTCATTTTTTTTCAGTTACAGGTATTTGAAAAGTGAATTTCTTAGTATTTCAGTTGCAATAAATGTAATAATATTCTTGCGTTATTTTTATTTATGAGAAAAAGTAATATTTCTAAACTAATGTGTTACAGAAAATTACAGGGTGTCCCAAAACGACCGCATAAACTATGCACAGCTAGATTCCTCGTTGGGAGTACATAAAAACTGCCCAAAGGAACGCTCTTGTACGATTCATAGTTTAAGGGGAAAATACGAAAACTAAGTATAACGTCAATGACGGTGCAAGAAAAAAAACACTTTATTGGGCATGTCAGCAACAGTATTTGCATATCTTGCCAGACGATAATGTTTAAAACGTTCGCCGCGCATATCGCGCCATGTATGCACGCTCGACATGGAATGACGTTAAGCCGCCGTTGAACTCGTATTTAAATGACTGCATTTTGCAGCTACTGGTATTCTTCGCATGGTTATCATGTATTCCGTTCGTGACTACTGCGAAATGTACCTGATGTACGGCGGATGTTATGGAAATGCCTTACAAACTGCTAGGGAGTATGCCCGTCGATATCTGTCCCGCCGTCCTCCCGATACCAACGTTATTATTATTATATCGCAGATCAGGCCCCTGACTGCCGTGCAATATGCCTAGCTTAACTAATTTTTTTATCAGGCTGCGGGGCAGAATCCGCTTGATTGTCACAAGTTGAGATCTACCTGAATGTGGCTGCATCGCTATTATTTTTATAATATTAGTTACTATCCTGGCCTGTTCCAGGCTACTTTTAATTATCTGTTTGTGTTCGTTCGTACGATGTTGGAACTGGAAGGGATTAAAAGGAACGTGTGTAACGCTAATTCTTCCACAGAGCTCATACGAGCTGCCTATACGACAACCGATTCTCGAGTGTGATCTCGTAATTTAAAGCCTTGATCGGATGACGAGATCTTCACCTGACAAGGCACCTACAGAGGTATAATTCAGAGGTAACTTAGAGGACTTCGCACCCACGACGGATTTTATATGCACCAGGTGCCGTTAGAGTACATGGCGGGTTTTTAGCTAGCGGTGAGCTTGAAACTCACGATCTTTACAAGCATGACGCTCTGTCATCTGGGCCACCGTTGCCCATATATTCCTATTTGTCTTATGTACATTTTCCATATCTTGGAAGTTGATGTCACATATATTGGTTGTTGTAGTCAAAATCGGGAGTACCAGTTGATATTTTCTCTAATAGTTGTAATTACTTAATATTTTCTCCTTGTTTACTGGTAAGATATTGTTTTCTTGGTGCGCTATAGGGTGGAGCCTGTTGGTCGGCTTTTAGTTCGTCTATTCTTTTTAGAGATATCTCTTTTCACATAAAGTAGCACTTACTTTTATTAGTTGGATTTTGCTTATTTCTGTGATATGAAGCTCGAGGGCTATCAGTTCATCCATTTAATTTGTTATGATGGCTGTTATCATTTTGTTTGTATTCATGAATGGGCCCGTGGGCCATCAATTAATCTCTAAAAGCCTACCACTTTACTACAGCGCAAATAGCTCGATTTTTATGGTGCATTTCAATTCCAGTTATTTATGTTTTAAATTTTTTTCGCGCATACAGTGCTTTTTTTATTTGGTTCAGAAAAAGTACAGTTCTTCTAAAGCCCCCCCCCCCCGCTTTTTTTTCTTTGGTTCAGAAAAAGGAAAGTTCTTTAAATGCCCCTTTTTTTAAGTAAAGTTCTTTTAATGCCTTTTTTGCGCAAAAAAGTAAAATTCTTTTAATGTCCATTCTTTTTTTTCAGGGGGGGGGGGGTGTTTAGAAAAAGTAAAGTTCTTTTAATGCCATTTTTTGTTTTGTTGCAGAGATAGTAAACTTCTTTTAATGCTCTCTTATTTTTCTTTTTGTTTTTAGTAGAAGTAATGGTCTTCTAATGTCCCTTATTTTTCGGGGGGGGGGGAGATTGAGTAACACAGGGTTCTATTTATTACTTTTTAATTTTTTGTAATTCTCTGCACTAGGTTGCTAATTTTTCTCACGTAATGATGTGCGGATGGAGAGAGAGACTTGGTTAGTTTTGCCACAATTTAGTGTGAAATTAGGTCTATGTTATTTATAAGCCATCTGATCACTGCTTTGCCTTTGCTTGCAGGTGTTTATTTTGAGCTAGCTGTTTGTGCCAAAGTTGCTCGTTGTTTGGTGTTATGTTGACCATGTGGAGTGTTTGTGTGAGTGGGCAAGCTGTGAGGTAATGTTTGCATGTACATATTAACTTGCACTCGCATTCTGGTGTTTCTACCAAAGCAAATATATGTAGGTATGCTGGAAAGGCGCCATGACCTGTGTAGATTTGAGAAGTTAGCTTGCAGCTTATCCATAGGCTGGACGCCAGACTGAGAAATACGGGAAACGTCTTGCCAGCAACCAATCGTCACGATAATAAAAGACCGCGGAGCGACCTGGCGGTAGCACAGGCGGATACAATATAGCAGCGGGTAGAAGAGTTGATATATCCAATAAAGTGTTTTTTTTTCTTGCACTGGCAGTGACGTTATACTTTGTTTTTTTTCATATTTTTATCGTAAACTGTGGATGGTACAGGAACGCTTTTTTTTGGAGTTTTTATGTACTCCCAACGGAGAATATAGCTGTGCAGAGTTTATGCGGTCGTTTTGCGACACCTTGTAAAACATTAGGTGTAGGTTAACAATTCTTAATTTATTGCATTCCTGCTGCAGTATTGTCGCAAGGATCTCAAATATAATGTCAAAAGTGGATGCTACCATCCAAATTGCATAGAGATCTTAAGTTTCAAAAATTTGGTTAATTTGGGCTCAAAAATTAGGCAACATGAAGGTGGCTTGAATCTGAAGTCCGTTTTTTATGTTTAATAATTTTCTCTTTATCTAATCACAGAATTTAAAGAATTGAATTTCCCATAAATTACTATTAATGAAACATAATGCCCAAAATTATCCGAAGTGTACACTTATTATGAAGTGGTTAATTAATGATATTTCTAATATTTTATCCACATAAAAATATTTATTCACTTTAAATCATTTCGTCATTTTATTTACTAGAAAGTTACTGTATTAATATTAAGAGTCCTTTTAATATTAGAAACTTCAATTCACGATTTTTTATGATAGATATTTATTATTTTTCAGTAATTTATAATAAAAACAATCAATCAAGCATTTTATGATGATTTTAATGAAATTTTAAATTCACAATTTACTTTCATTAACAAAATCCATAGTTTCTTTTTCTGGACAAGTATAATATGATTATGCAATTAACTGTTCAAATTCCATTAACATAACATATTTTAGTGATTTATTTCCCCTGATAAAAAATATGCATTTAAATGCTTACATCTCTTACTGACATTTAAAACTAAATAAATGACTTATAAATGAATTTCGGTGAAATTGAATTTTCTCTTTATAATAGTCCATTTGATTTATTCGCTATTAGCTTGAAATAAATCGTTTTAAAAAAACATTAATAAAACATTCAATTAAAAATATTTATAATTTATTCCATCATAACAAAAAGGAGTACCATTAAATCTAAATATCTGAAATATGGAATTACTTACTTCAGATTTTCTAAACAAGTTAATCTAAAAGTCATATTGCATCCAAAAGTAGGGATTGTTTAGAGTTAGCAATCGAAAAAACATTTAAATATAATAAATTAAGAAAAAGGAAAACAAACTGTAAATTTGAAACTTTTTTTCTGGGTAACTGGGATTCCTCGAAACTTTTTATGTAGAGGTTGTTTATGTACAGCCAAAATCAGTTGCATAAATTTATGCTGCTACTATTGCATTAAAAAAATTCTAGAAATTCCAGTTTCCCAGAAAAAATAGCACCTTTGCAGATTATTTTTTTTTCATTAAACAATGTATATTAAATGCATGCCTGTATATATTTATTTTTAATATGCGATCTAAATTACGCGGGATTTCCTGAGCAAAAATACATTGTTGAACGTATATTATATTTATGACATATGCAACTAAAATTTTACTATTACAGAAAATAAAGTTCGGCACGTAACTGAAAAAGAACACGTAACCTAAAAAAGAATTTGAAATAACTTATTTTCCGAAATATAACTATTAAATATGTTATATTAAAACCGTAACCATAATGTATATATACAACTATGCGTGTGTGTATTACTATTGTAAAATAAATATCTTCATTAAGCTTAATTAGTCTAATACGTAAAAATGAAAAAAAATCCCCACTAAAGCTCTAAATATGGTCTATTATATTTGGTTAATTTGCGTTTGAAGATAGAATAAATCAGCTAATTAATTAGTTACACATGATTAAATAAAATGCCGGAGCAATCTTCTTCATTAAGTGAATTATTATTAGTTTTGAGTAAGAAAATATGTTTTGTAAATATAACAAAATAATAAAAAATTAAAAAGCAGAACAAAAGAAAAGAATATGATCGTTAAAGAAAAAATTATGCGATGTAAATAATTCAGAGTTTCATAATAATGCAATTTAATTTAGTAAAGTAAATTTATTTGGGAGATTTAGTTTATTACTCTAAGAGGCATTTTTTAACGTCTCGGTTTTTTGAAAAATTCATTCTGTTTATTTATTGCTGCGAAATTAAACTCAATCATAAGACTATATTTTTTTAATTTCTTTAGTCCTGAAATATTTTTCTTCATTATGTCATACACAATTATGCTTTGTTTGTTTTACGTCTTCGGGCAAATTTGAAAAATATTTTATTTCGGTTTGTCATTCTGGCTGTCCGCGCTCTAGCTCTCATAAATATATTTTGATCGCCCTAAAATCTTTGGAAGTTATGAAGTTTATGCTAGCACGAATTTTGAACGATGTTCAAATGAAGTTAGCATGAATTTCAAAGGAAGTTTGTAGCATGATTAGTTTTTTTTTTACAGGGATAGTTAAAGTTTTCCTTTACTTTAGATCCTATGAAAGAAAATAGTTTCAAATTTATTTTAAAGATGTTACACTGTGTAAAACATATTAAAATTTATATGAATTTACTAAGTGCACTAATATATGCGTTCAGCGATAAAAAATAGTCTTTATTAATTTACAGGGTCCCACAAAAAATTCATTACATAATACAAAGTGGAGGGGATTGTTTGTGACAAATTTTAATTATATAAAATTATTTCGTGTAAAATAAAATTAATATACGTCATTCAGGCACGCATAATATATAGTGCACAGTATTTTGAGGCACATACAAACGATTTCAAATCGCGATTTCTTTCTATCCAAAATACTATACATTATCGATGATGGCTGATAGATGGATGGAATGTATCATTCCATTCTATGGTGAATATCATAGTTTTAATTATGATATGCGCTTTAAGTTTCACTAAATTTATGTACGTTATGTGGTGTTTATAAATGCTATATTTGATATTCAGGGTTAATGAAAAGAACTCGTAAAGATTTCTGAATCTTAGCCTAATTTACTTAATGACGGTTTTTGTTTGCCTACGAGGGACAGATTAGACAAGGAAACCAGGTCTATAGGGCATAAAGTCTCAATAAGCTTTGCATTTTTACTCTGAATTGCATTCAATTTGCTAAGGAATGTTTTTAGAATATAGGTAAAAGGATATAGCGTGCCGTGGAAAGTAATGAACAAATGGTAGTCTATGGAAGATAATTTTTGTAAATCTGATTTCATCAGTTTTAAGAGTGTTTTAATTTGAACTAAAATTTAATTAAGTACCCAGGTCGAAATTCATGCTGGTATTTGTTTGCTAGACAAGCACCAAGTGCTATAACCCAACAAGTAAAATAGCATAAACTAGCATTACACATTGCTGGTTCCAGCAGAATTTCCAGCAATTCATGGTGTGTATTGGCTCACTTTGCTGGAAATAAGCGTGAGATGCTTGCATACAGCTTGTCATGCTTTTGTTGTGCAAGCTAGCGATATAGCATGTGATGCTAGCTAGCATATAATAGCATGGAATTTCCAGCAATTCATGGTGTGTATTGGCCCACTTTGCTGGAAATCTAGCAGACATAGCAATACCTAGCAATAACTAGCATATTTTTATTGCTGGTACAAGCATAAATTTTGACCTGGGTACTCGCTTAAGTTAAGTGTAATATAGGTACTTCAGGGCTAAAAAAATATTCAAGTGCCGTTTCACTCTGCAAGGTGTTTCCTTACTACACTAAATTTCTCTATTACGTGGGCCATCAATTAATCTCTAAAAGCCTACCACTTTACTACAGCGCAAATAGCTCGATTTTTATGGTGCATTTCAATTCCAGTTATTTATGTTTTAAATTTTTTTCGCGCATACAGTGCTTTTTTTATTTGGTTCAGAAAAAGTACAGTTCTTCTAAAGCCCCCCCCCCCCCGCTTTTTTTTCTTTGGTTCAGAAAAAGGAAAGTTCTTTAAATGCCCCTTTTTTTAAGTAAAGTTCTTTTAATGCCTTTTTTGCGCAAAAAAGTAAAATTCTTTTAATGTCCATTCTTTTTTTTCAGGGGGGGGGGGGGTGTTTAGAAAAAGTAAAGTTCTTTTAATGCCATTTTTTGTTTTGTTGCAGAGATAGTAAACTTCTTTTAATGCTCTCTTATTTTTCTTTTTGTTTTTAGTAGAAGTAATGGACTTCTAATGTCCCTTATTTTTCGGGGGGGGGAGATTGAGTAACACAGGGTTCTATTTATTACTTTTTAATTTTTTGTAATTCTCTGCACTAGGTTGCTAATTTTTCTCACGTAATGATGTGCGGATGGAGAGAGAGACTTGGTTAGTTTTGCCACAATTTAGTGTGAAATTAGGTCTATGTTATTTATAAGCCATCTGATCACTGCTTTGCCTTTGCTTGCAGGTGTTTATTTTGAGCTAGCTGTTTGTGCCAAAGTTGCTCGTTCTTTGGTGTAATGTTGACCATGTGGAGTGTTTGTGTGAGTGGGCAAGCTGTGAGGTAATGTTTGCATGTACATATTAACTTGCACTCGCATTCTGGTGTTTCTACCAAAGCAAATATATGTAGGTATGCTGGAAAGGCGCCATGACCTGTGTAGATTTGAGAAGTTAGCTTGCAGCTTATCCATAGGCTGGACGCCAGACTGAGAAATACGGGAAACGTCTTGCCAGCAACCAATCGTCACGATACTAAAAGACCGCGGAGCGACCTGGCGGTAGCACAGGCGGATACAATATAGCAGCGGGTAGAAGAGTTGATATATCCAATAAAGTGTTTTTTTTCTTGCACTGGCAGTGACGTTATACTTTGTTTTTTTCATATTTTTATCGTAAACTGTGGATGGTACAGGAACGCTTTTTTTGGAGTTTTTATGTACTCCCAACGGAGAATATAGCTGTGCAGAGTTTATGCGGTCGTTTTGCGACACCTTGTAAAACATTAGGTGTAGGTTAACAATTCTTAATTTATTGCATTCCTGCTGCAGTATTGTCGCAAGGATCTCAAATATAATGTCAAAAGTGGATGCTACCATCCAAATTGCATAGAGATCTTAAGTTTCAAAAATTTGGTTAATTTGGGCTCAAAAATTAGGCAACATGAAGGTGGCTTGAATCTGAAGTCCGTTTTTTATGTTTAATAATTTTCTCTTTATCTAATCACAGAATTTAAAGAATTGAATTTCCCATAAATTACTATTAATGAAACATAATGCCCAAAATTATCCGAAGTGTACACTTATTATGATGTGGTTAATTAATGATATTTCTAATATTTTATCCACATAAAAATATTTATTCACTTTAAATCATTTCGTCATTTTATTTACTAGAAAGTTACTGTATTAATATTAAGAGTCCTTTTAATATTAGAAACTTCAATTCACGATTTTTTATGATAGATATTTATTATTTTTCAGTAATTTATAATAAAAACAATCAATCAAGCATTTTATGATGATTTTAATGAAATTTTAAATTCACAATTTACTTTCATTAACAAAATCCATAGTTTCTTTTTCTGCACAAGTATAATATGATTATGCAATTAACTGTTCAAATTCCATTAACATAACATATTTTAGTGATTTATTTCCCCTGATAAAAAATATGCATTTAAATGCTTACATCTCTTACTGACATTTAAAACTAAATAAATGACTTATAAATGAATTTCGGTGAAATTGAATTTTCTCTTTATAATAGTCCATTTGATTTATTCGCTATTAGCTTGAAATAAATCGTTTTAAAAAAACATTAATAAAACATTCAATTAAAAATATTTATAATTTATTCCATCATAACAAAAAGGAGTACCATTAAATCTAAATATCTGAAATATGGAATTACTTACTTCAGATTTTCTAAACAAGTTAATCTAAAAGTCATATTGCATCCAAAAGTAGGGATTGTTTAGAGTTAGCAATCGAAAAAACATTTAAATATAATACATTAAGAAAAGGGAAAACAAACTGTAAATTTGAAACTTTTTTTCTAGGTAACTGGGATTCCTCGAAACTTTTTATGTAGAGGTTGTTTATGTACAGCCAAAATCAGTTGCATAAATTTATGCTGCTACTATTGCATTAAAAAAATTCTAGAAATTCCAGTTTCCCAGAAAAAATAGCACCTTTGCAGATTATTTTTTTTTCATTAAACAGTGTATATTAAATGCATGCCTGTATATATTTATTTTTAATATTCGATCTAAATTACGCGGGATTTCCTGAGCAAAAATACATTGTTGAACTTATATTATATTTATGACATATGCAACTAAAATTTTACTATTACAGAAAATAAAGTTCGGCACGTAACTGAAAAAGAACACGTAACCTAAAAAAGAATTTGAAATAACTTATTTTCCGAAATATAACTATTAAATATGTTATATTAAAACCGTAACCATAATGTATATATACAACTATGCGTGTGTGTATTACTATTGTAAAATAAATATCTTCATTAAGCTTAATTAGTCTAATACGTAAAAATGAAAAAAAAATCCCCACTAAAGCTCTAAATATGGTCTATTATATTTGGTTAATTTGCGTTTGAAGATAGAATAAATCAGCTAATTAATTAGTTACACATGATTAAATAAAATGCCGGAGCAATCTTCTTCATTAAGTGAATTATTATTAGTTTTGAGTAAGAAAATATGTTTTGTAAATATAACAAAATAATAAAAAATTAAAAAGCAGAACAAAAGAAAAGAATATGATCGTTAAAGAAAAAATTATGCGATGTAAATAATTCAGAGTTTCATAATGATGCAATTTAATTTAGTAAAGTAAATTTATTTGGGAGATTTAGTTTATTACTCTAAGAGGCATTTTTTAACGTCTCGGTTTTTTGAAAAATTCATTCTGTTTATTTATTGCTGCGAAATTAAACTCAATCATAAGACTATATTTTTTTAATTTCTTTAGTCCTGAAATATTTTTCTTCATTATGTCATACACAATTATGCTTTGTTTGTTTTACGTCTTCGGGCAAATTTGAAAAATATTTTATTTCGGTTTGTCATTCTGGCTGTCCGCGCTCTAGCTCTCATAAATATATTTTGATCGCCTAAAATCTTTGGAAGTTATGAAGTTTATGCTAGCACGAATTTTGAACGATGTTCAAATGAAGTTAGCATGAATTTCAAAGGAAGTTTGTAGCATGATTAGTTTTTTTTTTACAGGGATAGTTAAAGTTTTCCTTTACTTTAGATCCTATGAAAGAAAATAGTTTCAAATTTATTTTAAAGATGTTACACTGTGTAAAACATATTAAAATTTATATGAATTTACTAAGTGCACTAATATATGCGTTCAGCGATAAAAAATAGTCTTTATTAATTTACAGGGTCCCACAAAAAATTCATTACATAATACAAAGTGGAGGGGATTGTTTGTGACAAATTTTAATTATATAAAATTATTTCGTGTAAAATAAAATTAATATACGTCATTCAGGCACGCATAATATATAGTGCACAGTATTTTGAGGCACATACAAACGATTTCAAATCGCGATTTCTATTCTATCCAAAATACTATACATTATCGATGATGGCTGATAGATGGATGGAATGTATCATTCCATTCTATGGTGAATATCATAGTTTTAATTATGATATGCGCTTTAAGTTTCACTAAATTTATGTACGTTATGTGGTGTTTATAAATGCTATATTTGATATTCAGGGTTAATGAAAAGAACTCGTAAAGATTTCTGAATCTTAGCCTAATTTACTTAATGACGGTTTTTGTTTGCCTACGAGGGACAGATTAGACAAGGAAACCAGGTCTATAGGGCATAAAGTCTCAATAAGCTTTGCATTTTTACTCTGAATTGCATTCAATTTGCTAAGGAATGTTTTTAGAATATAGGTAAAAGGATATAGCGTGCCGTGGAAAGTAATGAACAAATGGTAGTCTATGGAAGATAATTTTTGTAAATCTGATTTCATCAGTTTTAAGAGTGTTTTAATTTGAACTAAAATTTAATTAAGTACTCGCTTAAGTTAAGTGTAATATAGGTACTTCAGGGCTAAAAAAATATTCAAGTGCCGTTTCACTCTGCAAGGTGTTTCCTTACTACACTAAATTTCTCTATTACATAGTACATATAGCAACCGAAAAATGAAATAGAGGTGTGCTCAAAAGTATTTTAATACAGATATCATAAGGTACAATAACACATTATTTCCGAAAATAACGAAGTTTTGTTAAAGATTTCAGAAAGTACAGGAAACTGTTTTATAAATTATGCTTGACACAAGATTTTCTTAGTTGCTATTGTATGCATTTCATTTTTTAATAAAGTTTGATCATGAAATCATTGTATTCTTTCATAAAATAGGATTATACTCGAAAACTTGTAGAAACTGTTCGATTTTCTTAGAGTTTGTGAGGGAGTGTCCTTTGTGATAAAGGCACTCTAGCATTTTAGTGAGATCATGACGTCAATGTTTTAACATGTGTGGCGTGGAAGCGACATCTATCCTTTATTGAACTTTAACTTTCCAGAGCGTGTGTGTCGCCCTCGGTTCTACTCTCGGTCGCCCTCGCCCTCTAAAGTTAGTTAGAAGTAATATGCAAACTTATAGCGCCGTCTTCAGTTTGCAACGTATAAAAGCTTTGAGTTGGAGTGCTGAGTGTGTGGTGAAAAGGCGGAAGCCAGATAGTGGGTGGTGAGGCGGCGAAAGCCAGCCAGGAGAATTAGTTTGTGCTGTAAAGCGAGTTAGATTGGAGTTGTGAAATAGATAGCGTTGTGAAGAGATTAGCCTCCAGTGAATTAGATTGTGCTCTAGAGTAAGCTAGCCAGCAGCATGAGCCGAATTAGTTTATCGTGAGCGGAGTTACCCAGGTAGAATTCCAGTGGGTAAGAAATTGATTTAATGCGTTGAGTATTTGGAGAAATAAAGAGTGTTTGCAGCCACGGGCTGTCTTATTTAAAGATTTAATCTAGTGTTTAGCCGAAGTCTGAACGTGAAGCTGGTGTGAAGTGCCCCGAATTGATCTCTAAGCCGAGGTCTTGAGTATAGTTTGAAGTTTAATCTCTTAGCATTGTGATTAATGATTGAAATATCGAACTATCGCTCCACTTTCCCCAAGCTCTAAACGTTCAAATAAACTGTTGATTTTATCTCATACTTAGAATTATGTCTGCATTTAACCAACATACCCCCACTCACGTTACAAGTTATGTTAATATTTCCCCATAAAAGGCCCTAAGATCTCAGAAGACATTCAAAGGACATTTTTTCCATAAAATATCAAACTTATCATTTTTAATTTCATAATTCGTTTTAACATACTCTAAAAATATAAACGCCAAAGATTTAAAAAAATATATTCTTAATATTTAACTTGCATAGATATTCAAATATGCACGGTTTTATTATGTCCACCCTTGACATGTTTTAATTGAAAAAAAATTGTGCAGCAAGACATAGAGACCGTTCTGTATCAGGCGTTTTCTGGAGGCTATAAAATAGAAATTTTATAAATAGAGACCGCTCAGTATCAGGCGTTTTGTGGAGGCTCCTGTTGGGAGAAATGTTTTAAACAATGATGAGTGAATCCCAAGAAGATAGTAAAGACGTATTGTAGCATGTGTGACATTCTATGATGTAGGCGGATTTCTGTTTAACGAAAGGCAGAATGAATAATATTGTTTGTCATATCTTGACTTTAATCAAAATTATTATTAACAGAAGTTTTAAATGACTTGAACTAATTTTGTTCAATTTAGATCTAATCAACTAATTTACGGCAAAATCTATTATCTCAATTTCTAAGGAAAATTTTATATTTTGTTTATATTGTAATAAGGTATTTTGGGGTAATAACGCCAAGTTAAGGTTCTATCAATTTTCACGACTTAGTTTTAGATTATATTTTACAAACAAATATGGGATTTGATACAGCAACTCATTGGCTATCTATATATAAAAATAATTTTACAGATATGTAATCATAAAATGTAATGCCATGATTTGTTGATCAACGCTATTTGGCGTTATTACCCACCTATGTGGGTAATAACGCCATGCAAACAATTCTATAAAATAAGATTAAATAATCCTACGTAGATTGCCCAATTTTGAAAATACAAACTTTAACACCCTGGAAATTGACAAATTGCTCTCTAAACGATAGAAATTTTTACTTTTTTGTGAAAGTGTACGAAAAGGGAGATTGGGGGGGGGGGGGGCAAAAGAATGTTAGACTCTAAGTTTATTTTTGCTTAAAAAAGACCGCTTATATAGAATTATGAACAACATTGCACGTTTTTATTTGTGTTTACCTAAATCAGTATATATGTTTCCATGTATTCATTCTATTACATAGAATGCATACATGGAACTCAAAGGAGTGGCGTTATTGCCCCGATATATTTGTTGCGCAGTACATTTTATACTACAAACTATCTCGCGAACATATCCAAAATCTTCTCCAACATTTTGAAAGTAAGTGAAATGCACTAAAATTTTATATAATAAACAGAGTATTCCCAGATAAATACACAGTCTTCAAATCACAGAACTTCCCTCGCAAATTTTAGATCAAGAGTTAATTTTAGTTGCTTCTAAAAGAGATAAGGCCTAGAAATGGAACAAATTAACTTTAAGTTGTTGTTTGTATTTTGTATGACTCAGAGCCCTTCTGAGCAGAGCCCACAGGTGCCATTTACCGAATTGTTTCATAATTATGCGTAATATCAGCACTTGGCGTTATTACCCAACCTGGCGTTATTATACCAGAACACCTTAGTTTAAAATTAAGATATTAAATTACATTAATATTGAATTTTCTTAAAAATAAGTTAGTTACATAGATGCTAGCCTGCACCATTGAATGTCGTGCATGCTTAAATGCGCCTTTTATTATTTTTTTGCATTCACTGATCCTATATGAAAATGTTTTCAATATTTCTAGCAATAGCAGCATACGCAAATGTCTAATGCTGTGCTTTCGAGATTTATTTTTAAAATGATACAAAAAAATTATGTTGCTGTAGAAACAATTTTCAAATAATGCATGTACATTAACTTCTTTACACACTTTTTGGAAGCATCACGATTTTTTTCCCTGCATAGGTTAACTGCAAACACAATTTCAGAAAATATGGTGTAAATAGTAAATCCTGAACTTCTCAAACTAAGCTGATTAATATTGCTTTACCATTGAGACATAGAATATCTCTGTTTTTAATTTAATTTGTTGTTGTTTTTTTACCTATAATATAAGAAAAAAGCTGCGTGACCCCTAAATAACTAAAGTATATTTCATCGAATTATTTTAAAATATGTTATGAAACAGTTTGGAAGAATACTAAAATGAGTTGAGATTGAATTAGTTTTTTACAATTTTTCATAAAACGAAATAGCTATATTTTATAACTAATATTTAAAAACATAAATCTGTGTATGTTTTTTTAAAATGCTTTATTTATTTACATGTCAATATTCTCAAGATAATATTTAACCAACAGAAGCCTTCTATATGAATTTTGCATTTGCATTTTTACATTTAACAGTTTTACCTTTTTTCATAAAATAGCTGGAATTGATGTATCACGTAATTTTTTTGTATTTTTTAGATTTTGTATTCTTTCAAATGACGCATTCAATTTCTGAACTAACTAAATGTAAAATTTTATAATTTTAGCGGGGTAACAACTGCAAATTCTTCGGGATCTTGAAATAAATCTATAGATAAAACATTTAGAATGTCGTTTCTTATTTGAATGATTTAAATCGTAAGCATTTCGCATTAATAGGAGGTCTGAATTTTATTAATTCTTGTACACCTACTTTAAGAATTACGCTCCAAGTGAAATGATCAACTGCATGAATCTATATCTGTTTTTTATTATATTACTTCAAGGTAAACTTTACGAATTATCAGCTTATACGTGGGTAGTTCTTATTATCGAATTAATCTAATTCGAAAAGATTAATAAATATGATTATCAATAGCTGGCGAATCCACAAAACTATAAACACATGTTTAGCGATTACATGATTTTGCATCTCATTTTTGCTAATTACCACGTACAATTATAATAATTGCATTAACCATTTATTAAAATATATCATTGTCATTTTATATTCTTGAACAACAAACTAAAATACAACAAAAAATATATATGAACGAAATAGTTCGTACATTTTTTATAGTTATTTATTACATTATATTATTCAAATAATACCATTTGTATTTACCATCATAAAATGAAAAACAAAGCAGAACGCGTTCCAAGCTAAAGCAATAACTACTAATCAGTTGAAACAAAACGTGTCCGTTAGTCAATGACCCTTCATCCTCCTCCTTCTGCTTAGAAGTTCCTTCTCTAATTTCTTCCCTCGTCTTTTACATATTTTCATTTTATATATATTTAAATTATATACATATTAATTTATTTATTTTATTTCATTTAATGAGTATTATTATTATTTTCTTTTTTTATTATCTCTCTCTCGGTATTATTTTTTCCATCTTTTTTGTCTTCTACCCGTGCTGTTTCAACTAGCGCCACTTGTCACACTATTTGTAATCGCCGCCATCTTTCTTTCAGTTTATCTTTGCCATCGTTCCATTTTGGAAACGCGATGGTGCAGTTGATTACGAGCTGTTATAGTTTTAATTCGAAATGCTTTTAGCTTTGTTTTTCATTTTATCGTGATTTTTACAATGTGTATTATTTGAATTTTTAATTATCACCAATGATTTCGTTTTTTTTTACCACTATTCTATTATTTATAATTCAGTCCATTTTCATTATTTATTATAGGGTAACACCCCTAGTAATTGGTATGCACCAGTGATTGGCACATCCAACAAACATGCCCTAAAATAAGATTTATATCCAGTCTTTTAAAAATGCAAGAGCATATACCAGTTATATACTTATTCACGTTAAACATTATAACTTTGATTTATGCTACTAGATGACAATAGTGTCTAGGAAAGAGAAACAATTATACCTTGTATGAAATTAGCCATTTTTGTTGCAAATGCTTCCTCTTTGACTTAAGGAAGGCATGCTTTTCAATTCATTATAATATGATTTATAATATATTTTAAATTTTAATTGACAACAGTTTTGTTTAGTTAAAAAGGGTTAATTAATTGTGTAAAAGTATTTTCGACACAAATATTTGGATTTCTGAATTAATGATAGATGTCAATTTACCTCCTGACTGCCGCTGGCTGATTTTTTCGCACACTAAGCTGCAGGTTTCACTGCAGCATAAGCAATATTTAAATTAATATAATTCTACAAATAAAACCCAGTTTTGAAAACTTAAGTTAGGATTAATACTCTCAAAGATTATACACCTATACATAATAACATATTTTGTATCAGGTTTTAAAAAACATCTTTTTTTAATATTTTTAATAAATTAAAGAGAAAACAACATTACAATTTTACCCTTTTGCCGGGCAGTCAGGAGGTTAATGGTGCTTCAATTTTGCTAGTTCCAACTAATTGGCACCTATTCCAATTACAAGGAATACGCAAAGAATTTGAGATTAAACCACTTATTTTGGAAGTACCTTTAAAGTTATAGATAAATTTTAGATAAATTTTAGATAATAATTTTAGATAATAATTTTAGATAAAGTTACAGATAAATTTTGTTTATCCTTTGTTTTATTTGAAATTATGAAATATTATCAGTAATTGGAATCCATTAAATCTTCATATGACAATTACTGGAGACAGCATGACAATTACTGGATATTAATGTAAGTATATTTTATTGTTTTGAAGGGTTCACATTTCAGACAAATATGCTGATTTCTTACTCTCAAAAACCTGAAATATGGCATCGTCATCTGTAGTAAATTCATTTAAAGCGATTAAACCCAATGCAAAATGTAAAGGGTTTTTTTAATATAAACTTGTGCCAATTACTGGATCACAAGGTGTCATACATCGGTGCTCTAGGTGCCAATTACTGGTGATTTCAGCAACTTTTTATAAATATATTTTTATAAAAATACTTTTTCATTTTTTTTGCTTTTAGTGGGCAAAATAGATGCACAGATATGCATTCTTTGATTTAAAAATATTTCCAAGTAAATATCTTATTTCTTTGTAATGGAAATTGAAGTAAGTTTAAAGACAAATTCTTAAAGTGCCAATTACTGGGGATGTTACCCTACTATCTTAATGTTAAAATTATAATATTATGAGTTATTTATTATACCATATTATTAGTTCATTATTGGCTAATATTTGTTAAATCATCACATTGTGTCATATGTCATTTTATCTAAAATTCCATACATACAAAGAAAAAATGTTCAATAAAATAAATTTATTCATTTTTATGGAAAAATGAAAAAAGAATAATATATATCATAATATTTTATCCATCTACAGTTATCAGATATGAATTATCAGTTATATTATATCAATCTATAGATTAAAATGTTACGTCTGGAATATTAATATCAAAATTCTCAAAAAAAAGTATAATAAGAGTTTGAAAAACAGAATTATTGATGATATTACTCTTTTCTATTTTTCGTTAATGGAACTCTTGTGTTTATGTTACAAATGACGTTTATTTAACAAAGTCATTAAACCGGTCACATCTAAAAAAAATATTTAATAAAAAAAATAATTCAGGTTGTTTGCATATCGAATTCATTTTGGGAAAACCTTCTTCCACAATATTTATATTATTTTTCTAAGTAACAGAACCAGTCAATTGATGAGATAATGAACTTCCGTTTATGATTACTTCAAAACCAATTTAGAAAATAGAAAAAATACATGAACATAAAGTAAAAATCTCAAATATATTTTAAATTATTAAAACATACTTAAAAATTTTAAATCAACATTTCTGAATAGTTTTGTAGTTACAGATTAATTTTTGTAAACGCACAAGTTCGTTAGTCTTCAGTGCTTGTACATGAAGGGTACTTTAATATTATTAAACACTAGATAAATTTCAAATTTGCAAATTTGAAATACAAATTTAAAATATATTTTTTTGTGTTTTCGCTACACATAAAATTTCTATTTTAAAATTATTCTTAACAGAAAAATAACTAGTGCATCTTTAGTAACATTATATATCTGAAGATTCAGTAAACGTTTCTTAAATTTAGAAACTTATTATTTTTTTAATAGAGATTCAGAAATAAGTATGTATTTTCTTTTTCAACATACTTAAGAGATTTGAAATAACAATAATTAATTCTTAAAATTTATTTATATTTATATTATTTTTGGGTGTCATTTCACGATTTTAAGCTGTTACATTCCTTTCTTTAATTGTATTACCCCTTATCATATTACTCTTAAGGCTGCTCATCATCCAATTTTTGTGTTACTCTCTGTAATATTAAATCTAAGGAGGTTTAATAAATTATTATGTTTATAATATCTCCTCAAGATATTAATACTTCTTTGTTTTTTATGTACTATTCTTAAAAGATGTCTCTCTTTTTTTGTTGTCAAAATATTCCAAAAATATATGCTTAATTTAATTTCTTATGCGTTTAAAATGGCGAACTGGAGGTACATTTTTAAAACTTCTTATAAAATTAAGCGCATATTTTGGAAAATTAGCCGACTTCGAAGACCAGCTTGGTCTCTTTTATGCTACCTCTGACAATAAAGTTTGGTGAATAGTCCTGTAACATTAATGTAGATGAAATATTAACGAAAGTTACCATACCATCCTTCGAAATAGTCATCTCCCATAACTTTGCATCGCTGAGATCTGTTATATTACATGTCCTGGGAAAGTCGCAAGAAGCCTTCTTTTGGGATGGAGTTCAAAAACTTCATCCACGTTTCGTTGGATATCAGCAATATGGTCAAATCTCTTTAAAAGAGAGTTTGAGTCGGGAAGATAGGAAGAAGTCTGGAGGATTGAGATCTGGCGAGTATGGTAGGTGTTCAATTTGAACCATCCCTCATGAATTTCTTTCGGTATCTTGCAAAGCTTAAAACAAAACTTTAAACTGATCTTTTTGCTAGTTCATTTCCCTATTCTCAGTTAAGAACCAACATATTGAACAAAGTATTTAGTAAAGCACGTCTTACGCAAAACATAAACGACACTCAACTGAACAACCGTGGGAAAAGATGGTCAACACCTGCCTCTATGCAGGTGCAGCGTTTTGTTTCCCCAGTGTTGCCAGATCGGACGTTCTGAATTCATTCACCGAACTTTTTTGTCAGAGGTAGTATGTATATTAACATTAAATCATATTGCTTATATTCATAGTTCTGCTAGAGACAAAAATGGCAATTTTGGCAGTGGCTTGCAACAAAATGGCAATTATATGCCTCGCATAGTAACCCGGCTTTTATTGTTTATTAAATATTTACTTATATATATATATATATATATTTAACGATTTACATTCATTTTTATAATTATTAACTATTTTTTTTATTTATTATTATTTCCTTTTTAAGGTAATAGAAAATCGTTAAAAAATATATATGCAACTGATATTTGAAAACGAAGTTTTCGCCAAATTGACGTCAGAAAAAAAAAATTGCGTGGTCTGTATATGACATTTGTGCCGAGAATTCAAGAACTCGGTATTTTTATGGTAGCCTGGCGCAGGCGATAAATTATCAAACATTGTACCCGTGGCATTGTTTTGTATTTCATTAATATCATTTAAATCATAACAATATAATCGTTTAATTTATTTCATTTATAATACACAATTTGAATTTGAAACTAAAAAGTTTAAAATTTCTTACTTTTATTTATTTTTTTATGTAAAAATAACAGAAAAAATAAAAATAACGTTATTTTGAACGACTCAATAAATGCAGCGAAAGAACAAAGCGTAAACAAACCTAATTTACCACGTCCTAAATCCTGCCAAAGGATTTTTACACAATAACCAATAAGATGCGTGTCATTTGGCATTGCCATTAAACAATTAACAAATAATTGTGATTTTTCTGCCATGTACGATAGCGTAATATATATATGTAGACTTTTGAAAACAAAGTAAAAAAAAGACATCCCTTAGGAAAAGTAAACAAAAATAAATAAAAATAAAAATAAAAAAACCGTTAAAAACATTAATTTATTGAAGAGATATTTTGAATATAAAAATGCATTCAATTCCCGTAGCATTAACATTATTGAAGGGAATTCTTAAACTGAGGAACGAGCATCTTTAATGGCATTAGTATAACAGTTGCCTTAACATTTATTTTCTTTCTTTTTTCTCTCTCTTTTCTAATTCTAAAACTAATTCTTAGTACGAAATAACATACTTTTCATGAAAAAAATGTGAATTTGAATAAAGCAATATAGTAGTTTATAATAAACATTGGGTTAATAAAAGTTATGCAAGATTAAGGTTTACGTTGATAAAAAGATATCGGTTGTAAATTTCAAAAACTGATGACAAAATAATAGCAATAATATACAATAATAATAACAATAATAATAATAATAATAATAATAATAATAATAATAATAATAATAATAATTTTCAATAGATATGAAAGAAATTTTGTCTTTTAATTATAGATTTTGGCAATCGAATGCATATTTTGACATAATATAATTTTGATATATTCTACTTTGTTTTTATTTAAAATCTATAATTATTACCTAAAGGACAACAAATTATTTGTAAAAATAAATAAATAAAAAAAAAAGCATTTTTAAAGTTCAACATTCGATTTAGTCAACAGAACCCTTTCCCAATTAGAGTGGCTGGGATTCTAAAATAAACATAACATATATCTCAACAAAAGGCGGTGTTATTTTATAATGAACACATCGTCATCGTCACTGGACTTCTACTTATAGCTAGAAAAAAGCGAAACTCAAAAGTGCTTGCTTATTTAAATGTCAATATGAATTCGAAATCTACTTTATTTTAATTGAATTTTCGCCAAATAACATATCGGGAAAGTATCATTAATATTTCCGTAACTTAATATCCGCACTTCGATAAATTATGTTGATATGCATTAAAGTGATGTCCTATTTATTATATTAAAAATTGTCTGAAATGAATTTCAAAACACATAAATGAAAAAAAATATAAAATATAGCTGCTAAGATGTGTTACTTATATAAGGGAAAGGAACAGGGATATAACAATTTACATTTTTAATGTACTATGAAAAAAGAAATGACATGAAAATTTGAGTTTTTAACGACTCTATGCTTAATTTATCTCCTGATAACGGTATTGTGTCAGTGGTAATTCTTTTTACTATTTTGATTAAACTTCACATTTTAAATTAGATATTTTAATTAAATTATTGAAAATGAGTCATTCATTATATTTACTTTATTTCCTAATAAATAAAGATACCATATTCAAAATATTACCTTTAGAATATATGAATATATTTTCACTCCATACATTTATGTACTATCAATATTTCTACTGACAGAGTATCGAAAACGTCTAGCTTATATTGCGAAAAAATTTATCTGGACTACTACCAGTGACGAATTTCATTTAGACAAATTTTCGTCAGGAAAATAAACGACTAATCAAAAAATATGAAATATTAGTTTTTTCAGAGCAATTTACACTTACAGATGATCAATGTGTCCAGTAACACATAACAGTTTTGAGTACGCCTGCAGTATTGCATCTGATTCACTATAAAATAGAACATAAATGACACTCTCTCAAATCTCTCGACGTATGGCGTTTTTTAAAGCTGTTAAGAATTGCATCTATAAACAGGTAATTTTGGGAAGCGTCACAAGTACAAATCACTCAGTGTATATTCGCGTCACCGAATTTTTTCCTTATATATATTTTATTCATAATACATTTAAAATGTATTACATATTGTGGCGTCGTAGTCTATATTATATGTATTTAATTGCTGAGATTTAATATTTTCTTATTTTTATACACTGTAAAAAATATAGGATTTTACTAAAATATACTTAGTATCATTACAAATATTATTAGAAATACTAGAGAATCTTTAGTAAGTAACCGCTTCGCAATTCGCTACTAATAATACTCTAGTAGTGGTACTAAATCTATATTTGTAACTGAATTTCTGAATGTTTATTGCTTATGCGTCTTTATCTGTCCTTACGTAATCTAGCAAGATGGCTCCATTGCACGCACACTTTGTGTGGAGAACCTGGTTGTAAATCTTGCGTTGTAAAATTTTCTTGTCGTCCCTGTATATTGACGCTGACTTACAAGCTACTAGGAATCACTCAGTGTACATTCGCGTCACCGAATTTTTTCCTTATATATATTTTATTCATACTACATTTAAAATGCATTACCTATTGTGGCATCGTAGTCTATATTACATGTATTCATTGCTGAGATTTAATATTTTTTTATTTTTATATGATACAAAATATCCTACGATCGAAAATATCAATCTGGAAACAACAATTTTTGCTGAAATATAAGTTTTTTCTTTTTTGTTTTTATCGTGTTCTACTTTGAAGTCCCCAGTATTTAAAAAAAAAGCTTTACGAAATATTTTTAAATCTGCTTTTCTTAAAGTTTACTTTCATCTAAAGTGAACTGTAGTATCAAATGAAAATATATGAAAGTATTATTCTGAATATCAAAAAATATTGCGAAAAATCCTATAAAAATCATTTTGAAAAGTTTAAGACTCAATAAAAATAAAACTGGGTGGAAAAGAAGAATTCCAAAAGATTGCAACTACCTCAACGCATTTACTTTAATCTACAGTACCTTAAAATTATTATTATCTTGAGAGTACGAAGAAAAGGTGGGTTTTAAATGTTGATAGTTTAAAGTTAATATTTTATCGTTTATAAGAAATAATGCTTCTAATACCTTGAAGTTCAACTATAAGATTTTTTACGGAGTTCCATATGCTTTCCACTTTAAAAAAATATTAAAATTATTTATTCCATTTTTTTTTCTTAAATGTGCATAAATTACTTAAAGCTCAATAATTTAGAAATATAAAATTTTAAAATGAACATGAGAATAATATTACTAAATGCTGTACAAATTGTTGTAAAGTCTACAAATTAAAAGAAGTTTATGATATTCAATGTTTAGTTCTTCAGCTGAGATCTCCTTCAGGAAAACGCTGCTTCCAAATTAGAACAAAATTAGAACAATTTTAAAGTCCATTATATTCCAAATATAGTAGTACTTCAATATTGTGTAATCACTAATCAAGGGATAATATATACAGCCCTCATATTTTTGCTTCATTTTGGAAATACCAGATTTCCATCTTATTCTACAGACGATAATTTTCAGAATTTTCAAGCTATGTTTTTGAGACTTGCACAAAAGTTGCTCTATACATTTAGCTATCATAAAATGCAAATGAAATTTTAATGGCGTTGTCGCATTCACAGTAAAAAATTTTAGTAAACCTGATCATTTGTCATACAATTTTTATCATTTTTTAAATTTTGATTACAGGGTGTTGATTGTCATATTTTCTGAAAAGAACATTGTGTTTTATGAAAAACTCTGCAAAATATAAGGAGAAAACGTGAAAAAATTTGGGACCGTTTTTATAATAACTTTAATTTCTCTACGGGTTTACATGCTATATTCATAAAAATGGACACAGTTTATTACAATAAGCCACTTAATCATAATCTGCAATTTGAACTTTTTTGCTTCGTTAGTTTTGACAGGGTTATCTAAAAGATCTCCGTTCTATTTCAATTTGTTGTCGGTCCTTTGTTGGATTTCGAGAAAAACTCTTCGCGAAAATATATGACGTGTAATATTTTGTTTACACACCTGAAGTTTCATAATAATCTCTTATTATATTTCTAGATATTTAACAAAACGTCTAAAATTGCAAATGTCCATTTTTTTCTGAGACTGTACATTAAAAGAAAAAAAATGAACTTGTGAATTTGTAAAGAAAAGAAAGATGCATACTTATAAATATTTATTTTATTTTCTCCTAAATATTTATAAATGTATAAATCTTGATTGTCAAATATTTAAAAAATAGCCCAAGGTTCATAGGACTTTGTCAATAAATGAGAAAGAACAAGCACAAGATCTTTTTTCTGGAATAAAATAAGTACAAGAAAGGTGAAAAGAATATGGCAATCAATTAAGAAGTTCCTTTTAGATCCTACGGTTTATTAAATCAAAATATGAAGTATGTCAAAAGATATAGAAACTATGTTATACATCATTTTATATAAAACTCCTTTATAATGTGAACCATTTTTTGCATCAAAATATTTATAGATACATTGTTGCATTTAAAAATAATGAAAGATAGATTGTATAACCGATGAGCATAAATGATTTAATGATAAAAATACATCAGTGAATTTCAAATATTGTAATTACATTAAAAGAAATATCAGCATTCAAATTATTTTTTTTTCTAGCAAAAGCCATGCTTTGTTTGGATTCGCGAAGTACCATATTCACAAGATAAGTATTTGAAAGTAACAATGTTTTTATATCATTCTTGCATCTTTATTAAGCAAAAAAGTTATTTTATACAAACACATTAAACCTGCATAAATTTAACGTGACTTAATAACCTAAACAAGCAGTAAAATTATACATGTTTATAAATTTTTTGTTATCGATAATTCATAAAAACTTATCACTTTTTATTTATTGTATTCTCTTTTTCTACTTTGGTCTTTTTTTAAATTTAAAAATTAACAAATTTTCTTTTATTATTATTTTAATGTATATTAAAGTACTTTTTAAATTGTAGATGTGCCATAAAAGAAATAATCGGTCTTATACAGATTAATGATTTTTTGCTGTACAACTATATTATTATGAATTTGGATTTCACACAATAAAATACTTAACAAGTAACATATTGATTACCATAGAGGAATTTAAATAATAATTGCTTTAATCTTAATTTCAATGTATAATTAAAAGGCGATTTAGGACAAACACTGAACTTTGCATTGAATTAATAAATGTATACTTTATTTTATTTTATTTTATTATTTTTTTTTAAATTATATATGTGAATACTCAGATGTACTTAATTTTAAACGAAAGAGTATTATATGTTTGTTTATTTAACTTTAACTGAAAGCACCAACTAAACTGTAATTTTATATATTACTTCAATATAAACATTTTACAAGTTATTAAATTCATGATATCCCAATATTTAATACAGCTAATATCGTTTTACATCTTTTTCTCTTATAAGTGTTAAAATAATATTTTGAATTTTTCAAATATTTGGGATGTTCCGAAATTAAAACATTTATGAATTTTCACTTCTTTACGCTAATCAAAATGATTTACTTTAATTAGTTTATATCTTAATTGTTTTTGTTTTTGTAGAACATAAATAATTCTATGATTAGTAAAAATTGATAGTATTTTTTATATAACACTGCTAAAATTTTAATCCTTTAAATTTATTTAATTTAAAATGATTAAATAGACTAAAATGACCTGTTTTAGTTGGTAAAGGTTTAATATTGTTATTCTGGGTAAATACTGAACTACAGATTTGATCTAACAAATCGCTTTACATTTTAAAATTTTAAATTATGCTCAAATTTAATATTAGATGATGTTTATGATTAAAATTATATTCTTTATAACATATGGATAGCTTTGATTTCTTTTCTAAATTAGTAATATGTTTAATTTTTTTTTAATCATTCGTTAAATCTCATTTATTTAGTTGATCTAGTATTACATAACTTCTTTTATTTACATATTTTCGAAATCTGTTCAGTTTACCAATCATTTGAGAGGTCTTAAAATGAAAGAAAACTTAGCATTATGTAGCAATTCAAAAGGAACAGATAAACATAATGAAATGAACATAAAGTATTCAGTTTTCCAATCTCACTTTTTATCACTTCTCACAAATTTTAAGTAGTTTCATCTGCGTAATGTGATTTTCCTCTTCGATTTTATTTTAAAGTTATATGCATTATTTGTAATCTTTTACCACAATCCTTTTTCTAAATCTCCCTCCCACATTAATCTGGAATAAAATTTATATCGCCAGTCGGCAAAAAAATAACAGTATGTAAAATGTAACAGATTAAAATCATCCGGCTGGAAAAATCAATTTAACAAATGACTCTTTTTTAAAATGAAAACTTTTGGATGCGTTATAAAAATATATTCAAAAATAGTAAATGATTTTTATGTGCTTTTAATAATATTTTTCAAAGAATGTTAATGTGCACTGTAAAGATAAATCTGTAACTCTACAGATATAAAGTTATAGATATAAGTTTGTTTACAACAATTTTTCTGTACATTGTACAAAAATGGTACAAATCCATTTAAATCCACAAAATTAGTTTTTGTAATTCTACACAAATCTATAGCTTTAAAAAGAAAAAAGAAATCTACTGAAATTTTGAAATTATTGTTTGTATTGAATGTTCCTTAATAAAATGTATGTCACAATTGCGAAATGTGTTGACAAAAAATACGAATTGACAACAAAATAATAAATTGGTAAGTTAAACACAATATAGATCATTAAATTAAAAAAGAATAAAAAATCCTTAAATATAACTTTTGTGTAAATAAAGGACAATAAAATAGTATATACTTATAAATATACTACTATATATCTGTCGCATAAAAATTTGTCAAATACACATTTACTGTGACACCTATTTCCTAACCAGTTCAAAGTTTATTTGAAATTGTCTATAAGTAAAAGAGAACCCGTATAATAGCTTGTCCTAAAATTTGAAGTAACCGAAGAGAAACTGAGGAACTGAGATTTATGGATTGAAAATATGATATGTGTCAAAAATTATACGAAAGTATTTCCTATACTCTTTTATCTGAAAATAATTTACATTTTTTTTCCATTTAACTTTTGTGCCGAAGAGAAATTTGAAAATTCATCAATTTTGTGTTATTAATTTAATAAAGATATGATTATTTTTTGCAACTTTATATCTTAAAAATATATCTGTTTTAAAAAACTAAGCTATAAAAATATATAAATAAATTGAAAAATATTAAATATATGTATATAGATATATATAAATATAAGTTTTTCCATTTTTTCAACTATTGGAAAACTGATTAATTAACACGTTTGCTGCCGCTTACCTGAAGATGTGATGATAGTTAATGCCGCACTGTAGAAGTGGGTTTTTCCCAGAAGCCAATTTACTTTTTATAACAAAGAATCAGTGAAAGATTTTCCCGCGCCAGCGCGTGACTGGCTGTTGGACATCACCCCACATCACGCGTTGGCGCGTGAGTAGCCCCTTAACGTTGGCGCCTTATCACGCCCTGGCGCGTCTGTGTTAAGAACGCGTAGCGAACGTGTTAAAATAAATTAGATCGCATAAACTGATTCAAAGAAAATATTTTCGTTGGCATTACACATCTTTAGAATTTCATTGTACTAACCGATAATAGACTTTTTAGTTTTAAAATTTAAGAGTAAATAATTTTAATATAAAACGATGATTTGTAACCATAAATTCCACATATTTTCTTTAAAATATTAAAAATTTAAATTTTAAATTAATACATTGTGTAATGTTGAAATTCAATTAAGTCTGTTTAAATAACAACTAGAGCTATAGAATATAGAATCCTATTAAATAGTTTTAATATAGAATCCCAATAAATATGTAATAAATCTATGTTTTAATTCTCGAAATTAAGCTGAGATTAATCAAAATACATCGCATTAGCTGCAATGCACTTACCTTTCCTTCCGATACATTTTGTATACACATGCCGGAATCCATTCTGTCACAAGTTTTTCAAAATCACTTCTGTATCTTTCCATTTTGCCTCTAATAATGAAAAATATCTTCCTTTGCTTCGACTTAAAGCCTTAATGATAAAAACCAACTTTTGTCAGCAGTGGTAACTTTCGACAGACACGTGGCATCATTTTGTAACCATGATTTCATTTCCGAACAAACTTTCATACCCATTTCCTTTTGTTCGGGAACTGTCTAGCGATCATATAATCCAAACTCCTCAGATTTTACTGAATTTCTATGACAGTGACGTATAAATAGAGCCCAGTGAAATGTTCAACTTCTCCTCTAGGCAATTTAATGCGACTCTACATTTATGAGTTAATATCGGTGGTATTATAGAATCGTCGACTTTAACTTCCTATGAAATCCTTCCTTTTTCGTTATCCTTTTTCAAACATGTGATGCCAACTTCTAACTGTGCTATAGGATAGGACAGACTTTACATGAGTTTCATGCAGCATTATACATACTATCGCTGACGATTGTTTGAAACCGAATTGCAGCGTTTTAATGTTGTGCGTGTTTTCGGCAGGCGAAAGGGAAACAATGCATGTCAAAGTTACAGCAGCGGCATCATGATTTTGAAACTCAAGCCGTATGTTCTTCACATTTTCTGTTAAGTGTGCAATATTCATTTTATCTTAGCTGATGTTTTAATTTGCCTTTAAAATTTTTTTATCATTCTTTATTGAAAAGCCTTCGTTAAGGTTAAATAACATTTAAATTAATGTACAGACAAAAATATTATTTATTCTCCATAATGTCATTAAATGCCATGACAGTAACTTGGAGAGGAATTACATTTTACATCTGATATTTAGACAAATATAGCAGAAAATAATTATCCGAGCAAGCGTACAAACATGCTCAGAAATACCGTTGTATTCATTAAACATTATAATAACTTTAGAAAATTTTAATTTTCATATTCCCAACATCTGAAATCAAGTACATATTTTCTTTTTTAAATAACAGTATTTTATTTAAGCTTTAAATATTTTAAGTCATTAAATCTACTGATATAGCTGTCCTTCAATATCGCATACAATAATTGCATGCAAAAGTTCAAAAGAAAATGACAGAGCTATAATATCATATTTGGTCTCTAAAGTGCAAAATGCTTCAAAATTTCTCTAAAAAGATTTATAACTTGCTATTGATTCTCCGATATTAGCGTATACTATTAGTGTAAAAAAAGCTGTTATTATCGATAAAATCTTTCGAAGGACTTCAGTTAAGAAATATGGTCATTTTTCAAAAATGGGGTGAATCTTTGACAACTAAATATGAAATGTCGAGCTTAATAACTTGCTTGTTTTTATATGCATATAAATATCGTGTTAATAAATGTTTTTGTAAAAATTAATAGATCCTAAGTTTGTGAAATAATATAAATTATTTAGCCTTGAATTTTATTTTGACATTTTTAATTTTTTGTAAAACGAAACATAAAAAAAATCAAAGAGTAAATAAAATATTAAAAAAGAAATGCTGATGAATACAATATAAATAAATAAGTCTATAAATAAATTAGTCTATCACAATATAACTATTTCTACAAAGATACTTTGTTGGAAACTAAAAATTTCGTGACAGTTGGCAGACATTCAGAAATTATTACATTTCTAATCTATATATTTTGATGAACGCTATTAAATAAAAATAAATCAGACCCATAACTTAGATTTCACCAATTTTATTTTACAAGTCCAATAATACGATAAATGGGAAAGCATATTGCATAAACTTAGTTAATATTCATTTTTTGATAATGATAATATGCGTTTATTCTCAATATTGAATTAATGACTATTTTTATCCTTTTAAAATCAAAACTTTGTAATAATATGTTGTTTCTTTCCTACTTTACTAACGATTAAAAAAAGAAAGTGTTTATATATTTTTTGCAGGATTGAACGAACCGCACTCTTCTCTGCATGGAAGCATGAGCGCGCAGAATAGAAGCATACAGCAAAAAGCATGCATCTGAAGAAAAAAATCTTGATTACCTAAACGTCACAGTATAGTAAGGCTTTACATCTTTTTTTTTATCCTCGGGCCTTTTTCTTAAGGCCCCACACTATTCCCAGACACAGATGATAATGTTAAGTGTGTGGAAGCGTTCTTTTTAAATATCTAGCTCAAATTTTAATATTTTTGCATGTTTTTTTTTTCTTCTTTTGCATAGGATAGCTGAGAAAGATCTACAACTGGGCTAGTTTTTACTTTCCCAATTTTGGTTTCAGATGATTTAAAAAATTACTTTTACTTTCGAAACCGGTTAAAATCAGTTCTGAAATTGAAACTATCATAATATAAAATATATATATATATATATATATATATATATATATATAACAAAATTCGAAAAAATAAAAACTAGCCCGGTTGTATATCATACCCAGCTATCCCATGCAAAAAAATAATGTAAATTATTAAAATTTGAGAGAGATATTTGAAAAGAATGCCTCCATAGGATTAACATTATCGTCCGGGTTTTTTTTCAGTGACTAGTGTTGCATCCCAAAAAAAATTTCGGTGATAGATTGCAAACTGTTTTCGTGGCATGTGATAAATATGCAGCGCTTTTAAAAGATAAATGTCACTCATTACTTCCAAGAGAGAATAGCGTGCCATTACATAACTTATACTAACTCTGATAATTCAGGGGTAACTCTGATACTCACGTATCAGAGGCACCACTGAACTACTTTTTAATACTGTATAGGCTGATTTTATATTATCTCCCGCCGGTATTTATAATGCTGCATACAAAAGTAGTGTAATTCTTCAACACAATTTTTTTTTTTTTTTACTTAAATAAGCTATATGATACATAAAAAATACTAATATCAATTTTACCTCCACTAACTAATATAATATATTTTTTTATTAAAAGAAGGAAATCCCACAGTTTTCTAAATGCGTGTGTGAAAACCGCATTTTTCTGTTATTTATTGTTTACTAATTATTAGTATTTCAAAGTTGCCGAAACTTCTGGATCACCTAATATATTAATATTTTTCCAATATTTATTTATCAAGCTATGGAAGATATTAAAGTATATATTTGAAGCAACATTAAAATTGAAACAACTATATTTTAAATAGCTTTCCTCGTTTGTTCGATTTTATAAAGTACGAAGAAATGTTTAAATCATATTTATTCTAATTAATGTCATCCATTCTTCTGTTTTTAGGATAAATCAAATACACACCAAATGTAAGAACGTTGAATAAAAAAATGCCATCATGGGATATTTTTATTCAACAATTATATAATTAACAATTAAATATGATTTAATTTTTAAATTTTTACGATTACAAAATTCCAGAATTTTCATGAACAAAATCCCATAGTAATAATTTCCTTAAATATCTTCTTTCAACACCAGTTAATGTTATTTTTCATATTCATGGTATTTTTTGGAAGTCTTTAAAATCTCCAAGCAATTTGCATTTATTTTTTTAGTCTAATGTACGCCATATATTAAGAGCCTTTAGAGAAATATTATTTAACTCAATAGAATTTTATTTTAATACTAAAGAATTGTCCGCTATTAACAACTAAAAGCAATTAAACAGTCAGTTTTGTTAATGAGACAAAAGAGTAATTTATGAAAAAGTATTTTAATGTACCAGTAATGTCTTTTAATCAACGAATCTTTGTGGAAAAATACCTTAAATGCTGAAAGTCTTTCCTTGGACAATGTATGATATATTTAATTGAATATTTCATCATAATTAAAAGTACATTTTAGAGCATTTAGATTACTTAATGCTCATACTTTTACTTTTGCTTGTACTTAAACTTTGATATTTTAAACACTGTCTTTATGTATATATTTTTAATATCATTAAAATAGTATTAATATTATTGAAATAGTATAATAGTATAGTTTATTATTATTATATGATTAAAATAGATAGTCAGTATTGTCTTTAAAAGAAATGTAATAAAACACAATCTGTCTTTTATAACAATAACAAATAAAACTGAATTTAAAGTGTAAGCATTAATTTGAAATAATTTTTTCAATTTCCTGAAAATAAAAATTGTATATTTTGAAAACTTTTTCAATCCAATACATTTCTTGCTTATTTGGCAGAAACGAAATATTATACATCTAAAATGAAAGTGTATAGTTCGGTGTTTAGTTGTTATATAGAACATTAAATTGACTGTTCAATGTAGTTTTATTTTATAAACAATTTTATTACAGAATGCAGAGAATATTTCAGATAAAAGACAAATAGAATATTACTAAGTTTTATGAAACCGATTTGCAATTTTTTAGGGTTCCGTACTTATAAAATGAAAACGGAATCATTATAAGATCACACCATTGTCTGTATATCCGTTTGTCGCAGCCATTTTACTTATAAAGTATTAAATGCGGGAAGCTCAAAATGAGGGAAGTAATAAAGACTATTGACCTACATATTTACACATTATACAACATTTAGAAATGAATTTAGGAGGGGGTAGGTGTCTAATTAAATTACTAAAAAAAAAAAAAAAAAAAAAAAAAAAAAAAAAAAAAAAAAAGAAAGAAGAAATAAGAAATAATTAAACAAAAAAATATTTTCTTTGTATATCCTGTAGGTATCGTGTGCAAGCATTCGTTACGTTGAACTCCAAAATACATTTATTTTAATTTTAGGTATCTTAATTTCAGAGATATCGTCAAAAATATAGTGCAAAAAATATGCCCCCCCCCCACATTAAATTCCGAATCTACTGAAATTAAAATTATGAAAAATTATAGGCTATAGATGCTAGTTTAAACTTTACTGGAAAACTATAGAGATTACTCTAGTTTGCATAGATTTTGAAAAAAGCACACATTTCTGTGACACAGAAATTTTGATTTGTGGGACTGAGCAAAGGTGTTGGGCCGCGTTGGAGTTACCTGTCGTAGCAGAAGTATATAAGTATTGCTCATAATGTTTTTTTTTTAATATACTCGGAGGGCTCCACCCCCCTGCTCGCTACACTCGCCAACCCCCAGCGTAATCGCTTCGCGATTCCAAGTTGTAGGCTACCCCTGCTTACTGCGCTCGCCAATACCCCATGGAATCGCTTCGCGATACTTTATTTTCCATACACTGTTAAAAATCTGCTGCATTTTGTTGCAACGCACTCCCCTGCTTGTATAGAAAATGATTACTTGGCCGTGAAATGGAGCTTTCTCATTGGTTGGAATAGAAATATTATATACAAGCGGTGGAGTGCGTTGAAACAAAATGCAGCAGATTTTTAACAGTGTACACTTAATTTTGGAATTCATCCCTCTCCTCATTGGTCGGAGCATTGACGGAGCCCTTCCCTGATTGGTCTATTCGACTCATAGAAGGTGTGATCCACCCGGACGCGTTATTTCCGGAAACCTTACACATCAGCATCATTCCAGGAGTCATTCCTGGAGATTTGTTTAAGGCTAGTTTTTTTTTACTATAGAAGGATTAATTAAGTCGACTAATTAAGTGTTCATTAGTAGATATATTAACACTTAAACACAGGGACATTTAGGAGATAAATAAAAACAGCGGCACCGTAATCTGCATGCTTTCGGCTTTTAAAGCCTAAATAACAACTTTTAATAATATATTTGTGTAATGCAATACTTAGCAGCAATTTAAAATCAATAAACTTCATACTGTTGCAATCGTACTAATTTAATTAAAATGAATCTTATAAATCAGGATTCATACGCAAAATAAATTATAAAAATATATATTTTAGTACTAGGATTTTTCTAAAAACATTATTTGCCTTATTTAATGCAAAACTTTCAGTACTTCCGATTAGCGGCCACTACGTTACGAAATTTTTGGTATTAAAATGTATATTTTATTTTGATTCCGGCATTCATGCGAAACCTTCATAAATATACTATGGGTTTCGCGACTAGTTTGCATTGAGTGGGTCTCTGATAAGGACGCTTGCGTATTTATAAATTAATTGAAGAATTATCTGAGAAAATCCCGTCACTGACCAAAGCGACTTTGCAATTTGCGAGCTCTTTTAGTACAATGCCCAGTTTAAACATTCAACAAGGGTTGTGTTGCCGACATTTCATCTACAACATCTACAGCTCCCTTCGTTAGATTATAAAATGTTATAATCTCTGGTTTTTTCGCTTCAGAAGTTGAAACATCAATAGCAGCATCATTGTGCATTGTAGACAAAGGTAGCACGCATTTTTTTTTTTTTTTTTTTGGTACGTAGGATACCAAAGTCATATTCTTCTGGAATCCAAATAATGAGGAATACACTTCTCGTTTTTTCCCAGAAACGAATTCTTCTGGTATTTCTCTTTTATTTTTCCTGACAGTTCCAAAAAGAGTAATTTCCTTTTGAAGAAGATCTTTTGCTAATGCATAACTGTCTAACAATTGTCAACTGTCAGATTACGTCCGGAGTTGTAAATTGGTTCCACTAACCTCTTGACAATTTTATCGGGAGTATTTTCTACTTTATACGGATCTTCTGGTTGAGCCCCTGCATAAATTTCAAGATTCCAAGTAAAAAATGTTCTGGAATCGACTAAAGCGAATATTTTTATTCCGTATTTTGCAGGTTTATTTGGAATATACTGACGAAAGGAACATTTTCCTCTAAAAGGTTCCAACTTTTCATCTATGGTCACAAATTCTCCGAGACTATATACACGTTGACAATTTGTAAAAAAATTTTCAAAAATAAATCTTATGGGAGCCAATTTATCCAGTTCTCTTCTAGAAGGTCGAGTAGTTATGTCATCAAATCTTATGCATCGCATAAGGAATAAAAAGCGATTATATGACATAGTTCGATGAAAAATTTCCAGCCCTGTGCCATCGGTATTCCAAATATCACGAACATTTACATGGGAGGATTTGTGAATACCCCCTAAATATAGAAGGCCAATAAATGCTCTTATTTCTGCGATATTTGTCTCACGAGCATCTCTTTCTCTCTGGAAATTTGCAGTAATTGATCTGATATAAATGTTTGTGCATTCCACAATACTCGTTATTATTGTTTCATCAATAAGCAATTGCCAAGAATCCATAGGGCAGGATACGTTTCTTGCATCTCCAACATTTCCGGGCAATTTTGATAAAATATTGTGAGCAAGTGTTCTGACATTTCGTCTTGGTTCTTTTTTATTCCAATTGGTTATTTTATCTTTACTAATATAGTAATCAACAGATTCAATAATATCCGAATCACTAGATGAATCTAAATCATCTTCTGAACTTGACTGGTGATCACTATATTGCTCTGCATCTACTGTTTCGTCATCTTCCTCATTAATATATTCCTCATCAGTTGAAACCTCAGCTAATAAGGTCTGCAATCTCTTCATTTCATCGTCATAAGATAAATACCGATGCATTTTACAACCTCCTCCTTCACTTTCACAATTTCAAATGAAAAGCACGAGCGCTCGCTCCGGGCCTCAGAGGCCCGAACCGGTATTTTCGGAAGAGAAGGGAAGTCCCACATTCCTGAAATGCCTGCGTTCAGTATGTAGGTGACCTTCAACGCAGCTACTGTGAAGCCCGTCCATTTTCGTTGAAGGGGTGACTTCGCTGTGGTACAGTTTTGTAATGGCCGGGCCTGAGAGGCCCGATGCGAGTGCTCCCGGGTTAAATGACACGTATACCAATCGCTAGCTCCCAAGGGGTAAATAATGCATGTTTGTTGTACGGAACCATCTGAGCGTGAGTAATTGTCGCAAGTGATCGTTTACATTTATTTATTTTATTTATATATTAGAAAAGAGTTGCCTCTTTTCGCAATATGTTATTGTAAGATTATTTAAAATTTACACGAGATATTTAAATAAAACAAAAACATACAATATTATAAAATATTTCTGGACATCTCATAAGAGTCTATGATTAAATAAATACTTTAACATATTTCCTTTTTTTTTTTTTTTTTCTTTTGAATTGTGATATTAAGTTGTCTTTACATAAAAAGTCTGCAGACAATATAAACTAAATAGATGTTGTATAACCTTCTTTTTTCTGCTATTTACAGAATTATATCTATCCGTTGCATTCTAGTGAGTAATTGCTGAATTAGCGAATGCACCAAATTTCTCTCTTCAGCATTGCGCATGATATTTTGACATGAGTTACGTGTTACATGTCGTTTAAAAAACTGTTGAATCAATGACATTTTTGTCGCCTAAAAGCAAATATTTCCAGTCAAAATGGCTCATTTAGAAGAGGAATTGTATTATTCTAAATAATAAAAAATGATGAAACAAACAACAACAAAAAAATTATTAGTTATCTGAAAGAAAAACAACCTTAAAATATAATTCAGATTAATAAACCAATATTTCAGATTAAAAAAAATAACAGTTGAATTTTGATTACTTTATAAAGCAAGTAAGAAAAATCATGTGTTAAGCATAGATTATGAAACACTTTCCAACATATCCTGAAATCTTTAACAAAAGATCGTTATCCAAGTAAATAAGGTTTTATTGTACCTAGCCAAATATGTATTATAATACTTTTGAACAGACCTGCATTTGATCTGTCGGTTTATATATATACTAAATAATAGGGAAATTTAGTTTAGTAAGAAAACGGTTAGGTAGTTTAAATTTTCCTTTCAGCAAATTATTCTAATAGATGGAAACATCTTGAATAGTTTTGATCAGTCCTATAGTTTTACTAGTACTTTTATTACATGTCAGTATTTAGCTAAGATTTAGTGCAAACGAAAATGCTCTTTAAATAACTTAAATCACATTTCCAAAAAATTAATATCCAAAGATGACCAAGTATTCATTTCTTTGCGTGACACAGTATATCACAATTTATCTATATTCTACAAACATTTCTTAATAAACTGAATGCAGTTCAACGTAAAAATGTGTGACATACTTAAAAGCAATCTTTCAGCCAATTACGCTGATATTCAGTAATCCTTTCGAAATCTTTTGTGTAACCCTGTATCTAAATCTTATAACTATTAGCATTTATACATACGATATAATATGCATACATTTAGTGAAAATTAAAAGCGCATATCATACTTAATAAATCTGCATTTCATCCATCCAATAGTCATCATCTATAATATACAGTACTTCGGATAGAATATACTATTTGAAATCTTTGTATGTCCTTGTAAATGCTATGCACTTTGCATTATACGTTAAATAACTCATATTAAGCATCTGACAACGTGTATCAATTTGATTATATCTGAAATCGTTTACCATAATTAAAATATGTCGCGAAAAATCCCCCCCTTTATTATTATATAATGGGAATTTTTTGCATGGCCTATAAATGCATAATAATTTTTTTTTTCCCTGAATATATTTTAGCGCACATCGTAGATGCATATAAATTTGACTTTGCTTGATAGGGTGTGTAACATCTTTAAAAATCATTTGAAATGATTTTTCCCCATAGATCGTAGAGAAATGAAAAACTTTCGACTGTCCCTTAAAATAAACTAATACTGGTAGAAACTTCAATTTCAGTAAGGTTCGTGCTAGGGTAAACTTTAATAACATCCAAAAATTTTATGGCAATCAAAAATATTTATGAGAGTTAGAGCGCGGGCAGAGGGCCATACGACCAGACAAACCGAAAGCATCAGCACTTTTCAACTTTGTTGGAAAGTGTTAAACACGCTAAACCGAGAAATCAAAACTTTCTGGAAAATGTAAAATCTCTTATTTTTATTAGATGAATTTCTAAATAAACTTGAAAATACAACTCAACTTGAAAATGTAAACAGACTTTAAAAGTGAAAGATAACCATAGCTTTTTTCATTTTGCAATAGTTTAAAATAATTATTATCTTGAGACAAAAAAAATATTTTTACAAAGTTGATCATTTTTAATTACTTACTTTAAATCTTATAAGAAATTATACAGCAACTTCCTGGAAATTGAGAGTGATTCCGTTATCCACTTATGATAAACTAGAAAAAGGAAACGTATATTTTCTCCTCAGGAAGCTTACATAAAGAAATTAGAGAAAGCATAAAGTACGGGCAACCACTCTTGGGGTTTATATATTCATTTTAAATTGTATTTTGAAATACTTCAGCTCTGGCTTTTATCACCAAGACGCAATTTCGTTTTCTAAACATTAAATAAAAAAGCTTCTTTACTATAAAGCTGTTCTCAAAGTTCATAAGATATTTAAATTTAAGAAACGTGTAACAGGGGATTTTTGTTTTTGTTCACAAAGTTATGTGAAATATCTTACTAATATTTTCTTCGAATGTATATAGATATACTATTATTTTCAACACAATCTAACTGATTGGTAAAGTAATCATACGAATTGAATAATTTCCAACTGAGTGAAAAATTGCCCAGGCCGGGAGTCGAACCCGGATACTTGGCGTACAAGGCCAATGCTTTACCTGTTAAGCTACCAGGGCGACAGCCGGCTGGGATTTTTCGCTCAGATAACCATATTGGTCATAGCATCTGGCCTGTCATTTAGACAGTTTAACAGAATAGACCGCAGGTAATGGATCTCCATATGACGATGGGTACGTAGATATACTATTATTTTCAACACAATCTAACTGATTGGTAAAGTAATCATACGAATTGAATAATTTCCAACTGAACGAAAAATTGCCCAGGCCGGGAGTCGAACCCGGATACTTGGCGTACAAGGCCAATGCTTTACCTGTTAAGCTACCAGGGCGACAGCCGGCTGGGATTTTTCGCTCAGATAACCATATTGGTCATAGCATCTGGCCTGTCATTTAGACAGTTCAACAGAATAGACCGCAGGTAATGGACCTCCATATGACGATGGGTACGTAGATATACTATTATTTTCAACACAATCTAACTGATTGGTAAAGTAATCATACGAATTGAATAATTTTTTCGCTCAGTTGGAAATTATTCAATTCGTATGATTACTTTACCAATCAGTTAGATTGTGTTGAAAATAATAGTATATCTACGTACCCATCGTCATATGGAGGTCCATTACCTGCGGTCTATTCTGTTGAACTGCCTAAATGACAGGCCAGATGCTATGACCAATATGGTTATCTGAGCGAAAAATCCCAGCCGGCTGTCGCCCTGGTAGCTTAACAGGTAAAGCATTGGCCTTGTACGCCAAGTATCCGGGTTCGACTCCCGGCCTGGGCAATTTTTCGCTCAGTTGGAAATTATTCAATTCGTATATATAGATAGTTCTTATTTAGCAAAGAAGAATTTTACAGGCAATCATGATTTAATTAATCATTTTTATACAGTAGTGGATATCAGTTATTTTCATCAAAAAAATGAATTTATTTTTTGTTGCTCGTTGTGGTTGGGAGCTGTGTGCTGAGAATTACATGATTTTTTTAGCGAAAAAATTCCAAATTTTCATAGACGTTTCATAGAAATATAGCTAAAACTAACAAAACATAAAAGTAACGCTTAAATGAACACTGGAGAAATTATTATTGAAAACTACTTCTATACTTATTTTTAAAAAGTGATTAGTATTGTTCTCTACTCCACGAATCAGTCAGAAATTATTTTAATCTTCTATCTGACATTCAAATGAAGATTTGGTTACCTACGAAATTAACTGTGCAGTTAAAAATTGTTACGCGAAGGACAGCATGTTTTCTACTTATTTTCAGGTAATGCATGTTTTAGAATAACAACACTTAAAAAATGAGTTCTCAAAATTGAGTAAAAAGTACTCATTTTTAAGTACTTCACATACTCAAAATATCTCCGATCTAAATGTACTCAATACTAAAAAACACATGTACACATTTTAATTCCGTGGTTGTGTTCAAATATGAATACCTCTATGGTGTTTCCTGGACTCACAAATTACTATGTTTTTTGAAGACAAAAAGAAATAGCAAATTTTAAATGTTTTCAAACAACACAGATAGAAACAGACACACATTGGTATGGGAGGGGCTTAAATAAACAGTAAGACCTAAAGCGCAATAAATAAATAACTTGCTTGAGTGTTAAAACATTAATATGACATAAAATGCATAAAGATATTTTTTAAACGCATCGCACAAATGGTTATACAATTAATGCATGGGCCAATGGCTTTCTTGATGCAAGTAATGCAAGTATGAAGCCACTTTTGCTAATATAATCATCTATTGAAACACAACTAAAAAATCCAATGCAAAATTCCATTAATAATTCCAGCCGTCTTCGTGAATCATGAATCCATCATTGTGCGGAAACGTTATACTCCGATCAGTTAGACTGCAGTTAATGTGAAGTTTTTCACTCTGTCAAAAACACACGTTTATATATGTATGTGAGTAATAAAAATCACAAAGGAGCAATCTTAATTATTCAATATGAGAATAAACACTTAAATAAAATCACATTTTCATGAATAAAGCAATTTATTTTCAGATTTTAAGAAATATATATATAAAACAATTAAGGTCTCCTTTCTGGTCATACACTGAATATGTTGAAAAAATACTAGTGGTATTACTTACGCATGCAATAAAGGATCAGTTAAAATTAGAGGCAGAATACGAATAGAAAATCTGTAAAAAAGTAAAATATTTTCGAATACTTGGCGCAAAAATACGAAAAAACACGCGATTTGGCGAGTAGAATTTTTCCTCGTCAAAAGCAAACGATTTTAATGCATATGAAAATTGTTTGTTAATTGTCGCTCAGAATCCTTCAATATTTCCACCAGTTACTTTTGTATACTAATATTTACCCTATTTAATCAGAGCATTTTCGTGACTCAGTTACAAAAGTTTCTCTGTTTTGAAAAACCAGTGATAAATGATAGAAAATTAAGCAAATAAATCTCGTTGCGATGAGGTTAAAGAGTATTCGACATTAAAAAAAGGTGATTTTTGAAAATTTGTTTCATCGCCAACTGGTGATACACCACCAAATAAACGGAAATTTCATTTTTATTTATTTATTTACTTTTTTTACGGATGTTCTATCGAAGTTACACCAAAACTTTTTTAGAAACATGCATATCCATGTCAGATTTTCTGAGATTTTTCAGAGTATGCCCATATCCCGGAAACCTTCCTTGTAAGAGATAAAATTGAATCTAACATTTCCGCTAAAACTTTCGTGAAAGAAGATTAAATTTTTGAGAAGCATATCAGTGTCGGACAACGAAGGCCAATAGCAGAATAAAGATTACACATGATCTGGGAAATAACTAAAAGATTTACAAAATGCATAGCAAATTGTGTTTAAATCACTATATGATGATGCAAAATGAATGGGAGAAAAAGAAAATGTTCTCGTGACAGCTGTAAAGATATATACCTAAAACACAAACTTAACTCGAAAATATTACTATATAAGTTTTTGAATATGTTCGAAGTTCTGACATTTGCTATGCCACGGTAGTGTGCGCATGGCAAATTTCAGTGTGGTAAGTCCATTCCTGCCACACGTATTAGCATATCCCGAGCTATTCTGTCCAATATGTTAATTATCTAACATTTTAATAGCTGTAAGTCATGAAGAAATGAGAGCTTGAGCAATTTATTTTTCATAAACCACTAAAATTAAAACTTAAGGCTTTAGGAGGATCTGGGGTGCCAAAAAAAGTTATGGCACACCATTCCACGAACTATGTACAATCCAAAAACTAGATGAATGATTTTTAATGTATTTACGTACGTCATTATGCCAATGTGTTGTTGCAGAATGAATTAAGAACTTCTACATCGAAATCTGGAAACAATCCGTTAGATGTCATGTATAGGTAACAAAACACATTAACCCATTCCCTGCTGATGAAACAGCCGAAATACAGTACTGTTGATAATGATACAAAAAAAATTATATTGTAACAATAGATGGTTATTTTTAAAAAAATGTCTTGAAGCCTAGCACAACCCATGGTGATTTTTGCGCATTCATAACTTTTCTCTTGCGGAGATGTAACAATTCTGAATAACAGCGACTTTAGAGATGATTTCGATAATAGCAGACATTCTGTTGTTGCTAGATAAAACTTGCATTTTCCTGCTATTTCTTATCATCTAAAGAAGTCCACTACAAAAAGCTAATGTTGCTTGTTTTTTGTTCCAGTCATTTAGAATTACTCTTCATAGATTGTTTGCTCTTCATTATATAATTAAATAGGTATTTTGACAAAAAAAAAATTATAAACTGATTCCACCAGCTGAAATAATTATTGTGATATTAGAAAATCAATAATCAACTTGTGAAGGAATGTTAAATTTTAATCCAGTTTTAATTATATTTTATAATAGCTAGTGAAAACTTTCAAATGGAACATTTTTTTAATTTAATCTGCCTACTCATCTCTATTTTCTGAATTCCATAACAAGATAAATGTTCAAAAAATAAATAACTGATTTCAGTCACATGAATGAAACTGTTTATAAAAGGAAACAAATAAGTTTATTCTAGTCTCAACAGAATTCGAGAAATCCAGCGAAATGTATTTTACACATTTCGGATTTTACAGTGCCTACGGTGCTTTAACTTTATTTCGTTGAAGTAAGTTTTGCTGTAATGGAGAGTTTTGGAATTTCAAAGAAACGTTTTGAAAGAAAAGTGTTGTTTATCAGCTATTATTTTTTTTGTATGGATATTGTCGATCTGAACACTTTTAACAAAGTGAAAAATCTCTCATTGCACATACCTATTTTTACAAGTTAATTTAACTATATATAGTACATCGAAACATTTTTTTCACCAAAAATATTTATTAGAAAGGAAATATTTTTTCCTTCAAAAGTATTTTTCTCGTAATTTTAAACTATTATACTTTCTGAAGTAAAAAGTTATTTTATATTTTTAAAATTTGCTCCCACTCTATACATATTGTTCACGAATTTCATATTTACCTAACCTTATTAAGAAAAGATTTAGTGACTATGCGTTAAATATTAAGGCTATTTAAAGTACCACCATGCGGCCAAGTCTGCAGTTAACGTTCGTATCTCAGAAATGACTGAAAAACTTGAAGTAACAGAAAATTTTCGATTAATTATGAAAGAATTTTTATAAATAAAAATAATTTATTAGAATTTTAATGCTTTAAACCAATCAGCAGAAAAATTAACGCAATTCACTGCATTCACAAGAGTGTCATCATGATATGCATGATATCATGATATACTTTAAAGACTTTTTACCAGCAAGAAAGTGCTGGTTATCCGAATCCTACTTAGTTACTCAAGACAACCCGCTTAAACAAGTTTCCGATAGGTGAAAAAGGAACGTAATAGAGATAAGGGAAGATGGAAACTTCATCGAACGATAATTTAAATCATCATAATTTTACTTTCTTGCTTTTCTTTTCACACTGTACCAGGTTTGAGATACAAAAAATTTCAAAATAAATTGTAAATATACATTTTTTCAATGTGAAGTGAGGTCGAAATTAAGATTGTTGGTAGTAACGTTGTAATTTATTATAAATTACAGTTCAAATTTGTAACAATATTATCCATCTTAAACAGTTTTAGTTAAAAAAACTTCTTGTGAACAGAATTTTATTAAAAAATAAAAGTTATTAGTAAAATGGCGCATTTAAACAACTAGACGATTTTTGAACAAATAAAAAAAAAAAAGTAGATTCTTTGTTAGAGCCATTGACAAAATTTCGCCAATTTTTTTTTTCGAAGGTCAGAAAAAGTTTTTATGTTTTTCATGAATCTTAATATTTTACTTTAACATATACTTGTGTGTGTTTTTCTTTCGAAAAAAATCTGAATTAAGTTCGAATATATATATATAAGAGGAAAACTCTCATTTATTGAAGGGTCTTATTTTTTCGTTAAGAAAAACATTGTGTTTATATTTTTTTTATTTAAAGTTGTTGTTTTTATAGTCTGTCATATTTTATATTTTTAATTAAAAATATTTATGTGAATGATTGCACAATGATACGCATGACTTTGTTTTATCTCTTTGTTTCACATTATATTTACTTAAAAAACTCTTTACTATGTTTATAAAATATAAGTACAGTATATACTGATTACTGTTACCATATAAAGCAAAATTTCTTCTTTAAATTACGCACAAATATCTGAAAATACTCCTGATAAGAAAATACAATACCCTTAAGTAAATTCCACAAACGTTTTCATCAAGAAGCTAATACTATATCAAATTTATTTACATAAAATAAGAGTTTGTTATCGCTTTTTTCCCAGTAGAAGCAATTACCTTTAAGGAATGCAATAAAATCAACACTTTCTTTCTTCTGCTAAAAGGTTGTAAAGTCAAAATTTTGTTTTTTAAAAAGCAAAAGATAAAAAAAACATTTTTTTAGTAAATGACGTTTTTTTTTTTTTTTTTTTTTTTTTTTTTTTTTTTTTTTTTGGAAAAAATGTAAGAAAAAGAAAAAATATATAATTGATGCATTATCTATCAATGAAGATTTTATTAATCGGCACTATTTAGTTAATAAAATATCTGTAACATGTATAAGAAAAGCATTATTCCTTATTTTTTTTCATTTGCTTTCTGTTTTTTTTTTTTTTTTTTTTTTTTTTTTTTTTGTAAAAATGGAAAGTACAAAGATTTGCTAAAATTAATTGTTTGCAAAACAGTTTTTTTTTCTGTTTATAGTAAAAATAATTTGGTATAGTCTAGATTCGGGTATTTCATCTCAATTGAAAGTTTTCTTTTTATAATTTCTGTCTTTTTTCGGCAAAATATAACTAGTATTGCCACTGTAATTGAATTTATTATCGCCTTCATCGTGATCACTTACCTGTCTCAGCTGAACGTTCCAATTGTCCCACATCCTCCCTATAGTCAGGACTTGTCGCCCCCTGACTTCTTGCTTCCGCGCTTAAAATGAGCGCTGAAAGGTAAACGCTTCAACTGCATTGAGGATATCTAAGAACATATCAAGACATCCCTTGAAGCCATCCCGGAACCAGCCTACGTGGACGCATTCGAGTCATGGAAATGCCGCCGAGAAAAGTGTTTTGACGCAGAATTTACCTATTTTGAAGGATACTAGGCAATCGTATCAATTCGCTCAATAAATCTGTCCCTTTGAACAAAGGGTCATTACGTATGAATACGAACATGTATATCTACATGTCTCAAAATAAATTGATAATCACTATATTGAGGAACATTTTTTGTTCATTTGGAAGGATTTTTGGTTAAAAATATAAAATCATGAAAATTCAATATTTCTTTTTAAAATCAATAGAACGTGCTATGCTTTCTGTTATGCGTCAACAAAGACAATGGGACTAATAACGTTAAGTTCGTTTGAATATTGACTGTGAGACCGCAACACAGACAATCATCTCACCGAGTTGGAAGCTGAAATTCCAAGATTAAACAGAATTTAATAGCATATTAAAACACAGCTTGTCTGCCAAGTCATATCTTCGTGGAATCCAACTTCGCATTAATTCGTAGGTTCGGCATGCCACTTTTGAATATTTTGCAATTCAGTACCCTCGAACATTGTAATCATACTTTCTACATCATTAAATTCGAATTTATTACTATTAGACGCAATATGTATCTGCTAGGAATAAACGGAATCTTTCCCTCTATTTTATAATTCCGTGGAGAATTCAGGAATTAAGCGTGTTTTTAAAAATATTGTTGTCATTATTTAGTATATATTGACACATTTTTCTGACAATGTATTATTGTAATTTAAATTGAATCATTTGTATGTAAATTCATTTAAAAATATTACTTAAAAAACTACATTCAAAAATTTTCAGTCTGGAAACTAATTTAAGAACCGTAAAAATGTTTTCATGGGTTTTCATATTTTAATTAAATTTAGAGTATTTTATGTACATATCTTATGTAATAATAAAAAATGACTACAGTATGTTAAAGTAATGATGAACATAAAAAAATGTTAAAGAAATAATTTATATAATTACTCATAGCAATTTAAATATACTCAAATAATATTTTCTTGAAAACATTATTTAATTATTTAAATGTATTCGTTTTTATTATCCCAGAATTAATTTCCAAGCTTATAAAACGAATTGGACACGGAAAAAGAAAAAGATTGATTGTTTTTCATGACTTAATTAGATGAAGACCGCGATAATAAATGTTCTTTTAATGTAGCTTAAAGGACATTAAATCAACAACGGATTTAAGACAACATTAAATGCGATTATTAAAAGGATTCCAATTGTTTAAATATTTATATTTGCTAAATATGAACATTTTTTTTTCTAATTAAATTATCGAATTTTCTTTTTTTAATGCATCTGTAAAATGCATAAATTTAGTAACACAACAACAAAGAATTGTTTCAACTTATTAAAGTTACGTAATTTAATGCAAAAGCTATATATTTATTTTTTCTAATTTTATAAAAATGTTAAAAAAAGTTACAAAAGTATAAAAACTTTTGTACTTATCCACAGGGGAAACTATTCGATCTTCGCAGAGATTGAATCTCAGAATCTCATGTATGGTAGACCGTCGTTCTAATTATTACAACAAAAGGCCTCTAATGGAAGGGTATTTAAATGTATGCAGAGGATTTTACTGTATGCTTATATTTTTATATGATCGATTGTGAAGTTTTCAATGTTGATTTAAATCTTGTAAGTTTTAATTAATAAGGCTAATTTATTATTTTCGTTTTCCTATGATGAAAGATAATAATAATACTTATAATATAGCTTGATTCATATAATTTATTAGAGAAATTTTCTTTGCCTAATGAATGACTAGAATATGTTCTGGTTAATTTATTGTTGACAAATAACTAATTTTGAGGTGCATATTAGAGAAACTTTATTGCACTGAGTCGAGGGAGAGGGATCACTTATTTATCTTTTTTATTTAATTTTTATAATGATATATTCATTAATGAAAAAAAATCCTGAATTTTCAAGTTTGAACATTTTTGTAGAACACGAGAAATGTATTTCTTTACATGTAAACCATAATGAACAATGCAAATAAATTTTCTGAAAAAAAAAAGATAAAAAGTGCAGTATTTAAAATAAATTGTGACAGGATTAACATACATAGTATATTAGCTGCTTGCTAAAACCACAGGATTTTAGGAGGTACAGAAGGTATTCTCTAGGCAAATAATGTACTAGTAATACTTAAAATGCATTTAAGTATGGCCTCGACTGAAGGAAAAATTTCATCAAATATTTTAAAAATTACGTTTCGTTAAAAATCGTGATTTAGATACGAAATTAGTCTCAAAAACGAGGAAATATAGCTTAAGTATAGCTGAATCGTGGAAATTGAGTTTTATTTCTGACAGTGCACGATGTGGCCTAGTATTCTAGGTATTTTAAAAGAAATAGCACCTAAAATATTAATTTATTATTTTCCGTTACTAGCCTTCATAAGCAATAAATTAAGTTCGCTTGCATGAATGGTATTTAGTTTTCAGCGTCGTTTTCGTTCTCTTCGATTGTATGCGTGTGCATGTTGATAGGTCTTGCAATTATTATGTAAAACTTGCATATTTGCATTTGTTTAAAATATTTTATCAATTTTTAAGTAAATAAATATAGGTTTTTAAATTTTTAATTTAACGTTGTAATAATTTTCCTATTTTTATGAATTTTAAGCGCAATCACAAGCGATTAATAAATACATAATTTTATTTTCTTATTTTTTAATTTTCAACCTTTTTATAGTATACCGTCACAAATGCCTTTGAATATTTCCTACTTAAACTATTGCATACTGATGTTATTATTAAGTTTATTACAAATAGTAGTATAAAAAAAAATATAAAAAGTGTTTAGGTGCACGAACTTTAATAAATTATTTTAAATAGTATTTTACAAAAAGTAAAATTTTGCTTTATTAAAAAATATACATATGTGGGCCATTAAGAAGTAAAATTGTTTTCATAACTTTAAAAAAAATGAATGCATTCATAAGATATTTTTATCCATCTTGAATATTTTAATAAGAAAGAATTTACAAGTAAAGAAAATTTCAGCATTAAAATTCATATGCTAATTGACTATCAAAAATTTATTCATTAATTCAAGATTCTTATGGTTAAAGACCACTAATTATTATTTTTACTTTTTAAATCTTAGATCAGATTTTAAATCTTAGATTACTTTTTAAATCTTAAGAATTTAGTTGAAACTTTAAAAATACTTTTTATAAACCTATAAGATATTTTAAAGATATATTTAAAAATATCTTCGCTTTAATATTTAGTTGAAATTAATAGTAAATAAAGTGCATGAATTACTTTTAATCATTATAAAATTTGCGTTTGATGAAGTTCCAAATTCATTTTAAAACTCAAAAATGGACCATCGTTAGATAGTAACAGCTATTAAATAAATGACTTTTTAAATGAATTGAATTTAAAAATAAGAAAATATTTTAATGTACTCTCAGTTTCTAAGTAACGTAACAATATGTAAGAAAAGAAATGAAAATCTATTATTAAAGTCATAATATTGCATTAAATAATTCATCATAGTGATTTTTAAAAATGTACGCAGAAACTCATGGATAAATACAAGTTGCTCTCAAATTGAGCATATACAATTAGAGCATTAATTATTCTAATCAGGATGAACTAATTTTATATAAGAATGCTTGCATCCCATTTCTTCAGTCAAAATAACACAATATTCAAGCTGAACAATGACTTTCGTCCAAAAACTTTAACAAACATAAATGTTTAGCTAAAAACGTAAAAAATTTAATCTTATAACAATATTTGTAGCTTGGCATTTTTTATATATGGTTCTAATTCAAGAATCATTATGAATGCACACCATTTAAGCTTAAACAACACAATTTTGAACGCTTCGCAACTCAAAATATTGAGGCAAGTACATAGGTAATATTTACTGAATTGTAATGTACTATCATCTTTTCTCGTAATGTCAGCACATCCACAAAATTAAAATTAGTCTTTTGAAAATCTCGCTAAAATATAGCCATTTATCTTAAATTGATATATAGAACTTTGGATTCAGCTTAAAGTACGAAATTGCGCATTTTTGTCTGAAAGAGTGGATTAAAACTTCTTTCTTATGCAAAAATTGGTGATACTGAAAAATATTATAGGCTTATTTATTTTATAAAGAACATTTATTAACACTTTGCGCGTATATACATCATCAGCAGAATCACAAAATATTTTGAATCAACAGAACGAGTTAGTCTGTGATCTCGAGTTAAATGCATACATAGAGTGCAATAATTCGAAGATTTCGGAATTAAGCTACGTCACTTGAGATAACCTATTATCTCATGATATGCTGTAGAGTTTTACTAATATATATTTGACATTAAAAATGACATCTTAAGAATTTATAATTAGTTTACAGCTATTTCCTTAACATTATGGTTTAAGCATAAATATTGTTTACTGTATATTTTAATATCTTTGCAGTATTTGAAACATAACGCAATTAAATTTAAGCACTGAGATATAGAAGCAAATGCTTATTGTAGAATATAATGTGAAGTACATTTATCATCCATTTAAAGAGACAGAAAAAAGAGTTCGATTATTGAATTTTCTATAAGCGAAAATAAGCTAGAAGTGCTTTTTCAAAAGTGATTTTTAATTAAATTATTTTTGCATATTAATTAGTGCGTATACATTTAATACATCATGTAGAGGATTACATAAAAGAATTTCCACTTATTAGGGGATACGTCTGAGAGAAAACGTTAAAATGTGTTATACGTTTCCTACTTAAATTAAAATTTTGCATTTTATGTAGTAAGTATATAAATCAATAGATCAGGCTACCCGAACGAATTTGAACATTTCCAATTGAGCGAAAAATTGCCCAGGCCGGGAATCGAACCCGCATACTTGGCTTACAAGGCCAATGCTTTACCTGTTAAGCTAACCGGGCGATAACCGGCTGGGACTTAGACAGCTCGGCAGAAAACTCCATAGAACGATGGATACGTAGATGTACTAATATTTTATCGCAATCTAACTGATTGGTAAAGTTACCATAGGAATTTGAATGTTTCCAACTGACAATAGCTGAACAGGTAAAGCATTGGCCTTGTAAGCCATGTATCCGGGTTCGATTCCCGGCCTGGGCAATTTTTAGTTCAATTGGAAATATTTAAATTCGTATGATAACTTTACCAATCAGTTAGATTGTGTTAAAATAATAGTACACGAAAGAATTTGGATATTTTTCATATTACAGGATATCATGGGTAACATCGCGTTTTGAAACATGTTATGTATTTTTGAAACCAATAATATGAATGTATTGAAAAGTATTTCAAATTCTTACTTTCTTTTTTGTTTTAATATGTATATGTACTCTTGTAAAAAATGTCATATGTAAAATGTGTAGTGAATTTTATATTTTTGTAACTGGGAATTTGTTTCTTTTTATGAATGATTCAATAGGCACTTCTTATAATCTCTATTTGCACTGACTGATATATTAACTTTAAACCACTTCGGCAGATGTCTACAAAAATTAAGGAAATCAACAAAATTCACTTTTAAAAATTTCTGTTATTTTTGCATAATATTGAAATTAGTTTCAAAAGTAATGCTGTGATAAATGATATATTTGGCAGAGTTCTAAATGTAATATTCATTCATAATACATGTGCATATTTTTAATTATTATGTTGTCAGTTTTTGATATTTTTTAGCGACTCAACGACTGGATCATGGGTTTTTTAACCCCCTGACTGCCAGTCAAAAGCTAATGTTTTAATGTTGTTTTCGCTGTAATTTATTAAAAAAAACATGTTTTGTCCAACCTGATATAAAATATGTTATTACGCATAGGTATATAACCTTTGAGAGTATTAATCCCAACTTACTTTTTCAAAACTGGGTTTTATTTGTAGTATTGTGTTAATTTAAATATTGCTGATGTTGCGGTGAAACCTGCAGCTTAGTGTGTGAAAAGATCCGGTCGAGGCAGTCAGGAGGTTAAAAATAGTTTTGGATATAATACTTTTTATATCAAAGGTTATAAATTTATCGTGAAACCATAACACTTTGGCCACGTCTCAAGATCATATTACCGATATTGTTACATTTTGTAGATAAATTTCTTTAGTCAAAAATTTTCGAATATTTTTTTTTAACAAATGTGAAATATCTGGGGTCGTAAATATATTTCTGTATAAACGCATATTCTTGTAATACCAAGGTCCGTTATGTGGAAATCTATTTTCAACAATACTATTAAATATTTCTCATAAATTTGAGTAGCATATCAATCTTTGTAGTTTTCATTAATCTCCAAGCTTTGTGTATAGTAAACCGAAAAATTTCTAGGAGACAATTTTTCAAACCAAATCTGAATACAAATACACAAATTTTATGCTTCTGCATTTGTTTGGAAATGAAAAATAAATAAAATATGCTGTTTAAATTGGATTATAACTTTGTTATATCTGTAGTAAAATAAAGATTTAGAATTTCCATAATTTTAATTTTCTTCTGAAATCTCATGGTGATACGTAATAAAATACATGGGGCAACTGTATAAAAGTTATTATTATAATTTTTTTAAGATTGAATTAGTATGTTTATTTGCACAACTATGTTAAAGAAAATAAAACATTTTCAGGCTACCTTACAAAGGAAATATCAACTATCGTAAAAATTTTTTATGAATTAAGTCTTTTTTAAATATAGTTTTCTTTCAATATATAATGTTCTACCTTGATATATAATTAAGATGAAAATAAAAAATGTGTAAATAAAAAATAATTTACTCATAAATCTGACTAATTAAAAAATAGTACAATATATAATTAATTAATCGAAAAAAATATGCAGCGTCATAAATTATTAATGAAACGAAATTTAAGAAACATTAAAAACAATACACATTATATTATCAAATTTACAAATGAATGATACATGGAAATGGAAATATGAGTTTTGAAGTTGTAGGAAACTATTCTAAACGCTCTTATTGGATTTCTGTGTATGTTAACTGTAATACGACGAAATATGATAAAACTTTATTGTTTTTTAGTGTTTAGTAAATCCTTAATGCATGGATCTAACACAATTATAATAATTTTTTTTTAATTTTATGTTGATTACTAGTTTTTGCGCATTTTATTAGTAATTGATGTATTTTATGAAATTTTCATTGTAAAAAAAGCTAATGAAAATGTGGTTACGAATTAATTTACAGTAAGTTTTCGAGTACTACATATTTTATTTCAATTTTACAATTGTTTCCAAACTATGTTTTAACAAGTTTAAATTTATTAGATAATTATAGTAAAAAAAAATATTTTGTGGACAGAGATAACAAAAATAAACAAAAGTAATTATTGGTGATTACCAACTTTTGCGACAATTAATATTTTTGTTAGATGTAATGTAAGGAAATGTAATAAAAAATATTTTTTTTTAATTATCCTTATATTTTGCGTCAATTAGCACGTAAAAATTAATAAAAAAATGAATAACATGTATGGGTAATCATGTAATAATTTAATAGAATATATAAGGAACCGGACTCTAAAAATAAAAATCACAAATGACAAATTAAAACACGTCGGTGTATTGAAAATATTCGTTGTTAAAAAGTTACAATAGCGTGTCCATTATGAAAGAGATTCGTATTTTAAATTTCCTATTGATATATTGTTATTTCATATTAAAAAATAACCTGTCAATATTTCAAAATTTGTTATTTGTCGTATTTTGTATGGTTAAAAAAAATTGGATATTAAGCGCATTCTTTTTTTTATTTGTAGATTTACAAATTCAAAATGATTGTTGTTTAGAACTGCGAAAAAATAAAACTTAATTGACAGGCGTAGCTAACTCCAAAATGGCGTTACGCATGAGCACGTCTGTCCTTTACAACATAGATTCTTATTTTACATTTTCTATGAAACAATTGTTATTTTGCAATTAATATACTTTTCACTGTCAATATTTCACAATAAAAAAAATAAAATGCATTTCTTTATTTAGGAAAAGAATGAGTTTTCTTTTTTAACTATATAACTTTCTTTAAAAAGTTATTAAATTAAAAATTATTTGTCGTGTTATTTTTTAAGGATACTTAAAAAAACTTATTCCTGTAAAAATATTTTTTTTTATGTTTCTTCATATAAAAAAGCTATACTTCGAAATTCTTCTTGTTTCCGCTAAAGTTTTGATTAAATGTATTCTATTGCGTTTGTTCTGACAAATACATCTGTAAACAAATTTATTATTTGACAAAGAGTAATGTAACTTTTCGGAAACTTCCTGTTTCTTCAGGGTTCTTGCGAATGCATTACGTTTAAATTATAAACTACTTCTGCCAAAGAAAAACAAAATTACTTTGAAAAACATTTCTTTGAAAAAAAATATATTAAAAACTTTAAGAGGAATATTTTAAATGTAATTCCAAAAACGAAATTTTGTTGAATATATTCTAAAGTATAGAATAATTATGTTTTTTTTTTTAATTTTCAAACTTAATTTTACAGTATTGAGGTTATTAAAAAGTGTAAATTAAAAGTATTAAAATAACTTCAGTATTGAAAAAAATGCTACAATTTTAGGTGCATTTTTTACAATTAAAATGTAACGTTTTATATATTATTTTTAAAAACAACGTTGTAATTTACAGGGAATGTAAAATACGTTATGTATTGGAATAATGTTTTGCACCCTTGAATTTTTGAAAATTAAAATATTTTAGAGATAAATTTTAATTAAAAAAATTATGTAGAATTTGCAACTAATTTATTCCAGGCTATTATAAAAAGGAAAAAAAAATGAGAAATATTATAAATATTTTAATAACATTTTACCATTAAAAAATTGTTTCATATTAAATTTAATATTATTCACGAAATAACATATTTCTTAAAAAGTACTCAGTTAATAATTCATATATAAAAAAATCAAGTACTCTACATACCGTATATTTTCCCGTATAGACCGAAGAATAACTGATAGTTATGAAGAAGCAAATTGGGGGGACGGGGTGTGACTTCAATAAAATGAAGTGAATGAAATGAAACAATAAAAGAAACCCTCGAATTCTGCAAAATTATTCCTTTTCAATTGTATGAAGAATAAAATAAAACATAAAATATAAATTTAAATAATAATTTTTTTTTTACATTTAAGCATTTGTTTTTGTTTACTTACTACTGTTTTGCTTTGGCAGGTAACATCATTGGTACGAAAAAGTTAGGGAGTCAACTTAAGCGGATTTCCGATTTTTAGAGAACTTGCATTCGAAAGTTAGAAACTCGACTTATAAGAGAGTATATACAGTATTTTTTTAACAATTTGGAAAATGATTTTTGTTTTCGATTCGGAATAGACTTCGTGATGTCCGCATTATATATATATATATATATATATATATATATATATATTGTGTCGGTTATATATCGGCATGGACACAGTGGTTTCGATGAAGTGTTGGCAGCCTGTCAACAACCGAAATATAAGAATCTGTTTTTTTTCAGTTGCCGGTAGTTGTAATCGGTCCTTTTATGATTTTATGTAGGCAAGCGACTGATACCGGCAAGTAAAATTGTCAAATCCAGAGAAAGACATCGTATGAAAAGTCGTCTTAGAATGCGAAAATTGAAGTCTTTTAATCGCTATAGAACCCATGAAAAGCGATTACGAAATGATCTATGATCATAAAAAAATCCAATATTCAATCGATTGATTGTAAAAAGTAATCGCAAAAGCATACAATTCACGCAGTCTAATATGTCAAATTGATAAGAATTTGGTAGAATTTCATTTTTAAAATCATAATTGTGATTTGTTAAATTAAATTTAATAGTTGTAACATTTAATTCAAAAAAACACATAACATTTTTTTTAAAACTTTTTTTTTCTTTTTTTTTAACAAAAAAATTATTGGATTCGTGAAAATTTTCTATTTTCTGTTTTCGATTATTTATATGTTTTAGAATGTCTTGAACACGATTTGATGATTTTTAGAAAACATTTGTCTGTGTGTATGTCCGTCACTTAGTTTGTTATACTGTGAGCTTGTATCTTACAAGCATATTGTGGACACAATATCTCAAGACCTATTGTACGGAATTACAAAAAACTGTAAGTTACGTTGACCTTGATATAAACTGGAGAAGATTAGTTTTTTGTTTATATCTCCAAACACATGGCTCTGCTATGCTGCATTATTAACGATTTTCACAATAATTCTATCGCAAACAGATCTGCACAGATTTTCATAAAATTTCAGATTTAGTTAGTACTGGATATAATGTGGTACTCATTATTAGTATTACTTTTCGGTGTAATTAGCTCAACAAGTGGAGTTACTATGTTGCATGTATCACGATTTTGCAATAACTACACAGTAAAAAGTCATGTAACGCCAATCCTTAAATTCCCCCTCCCATTTTTATGAAGTAATTTTTTTCACTTATATAATGGTGTAATTCAAACATATTTATTTCATTCAATTTATTTCATTCTATCAGCAGGCACATTAAAATCCAAAGAAAGAAATGTTTTCTATAAGTAAAGATATTTTTTTAGATGGAATAACTTAAATATTGCATTTTTATGAAGAAAAGTTTTGTTGGGATAGCAAGAAAGATATGTAATTTAATCACTTAAATGCATTTTTAATTCCTTTATACGTTTACACAACAGCGTTAAAAATCAGACCAGCCATGTAAGATACATTAATACAGCAAAGTAAAACAAAATACATTTCCAGGTTGCTTCATCGAGAACTAATTTATACTTCATCGAAACATGTTTACATATATTCACTTACAAAATACGGATTTAACATAATAAATCACCATGTTGTATGCATAACACGTATGCACCACATACTCTGCGGAAATGGTGCACAATTCGATTAGAAGTGTTTTCTGGAATGACCTTAAAAATTTTACTTTTATATTTTTACAGGTTACATGTAATTATTTCGATATTTATGTAATTTAAAAACAAAAAAATCTCCCCAATTACTTGTTTACATATTAATTTCAAAACTTTGTCCAATACTATTGGCGTTTTTTAAATTATATTTGGTTTTTGTAAAAAAAAATACCCATTTTGATCAAAATTAAATAAAGTCAGTTCGAGAGTATATTCTTTGAATAAGAAAATTGGTCGCTTCGTTTAGCAGTAATTGATGAACATACATAAAAAGTCATACTAATAGGCTTTCTTATTCCTGTTGTACACCGGTTGTTCATGCAACGACACTCATTTCGTATCCATATAACCAGCGATTCGCATGTAGCCAATTAAAAAAAAAAATTCACTAAATCAAATTTGGAATAATTGGAGTGTAATCTCTATTTCGATTAAAACCTGTCTGCTTTTCATATGAGTGGGTGTTGAACATGCGTCACTCAGAACTCACTCTGAAGTGTATGTGTCACATTTTGCGACTAGGAGCAAGGATTTCAGCAATTGGTCACTATAAATTTGCAGTGGAGTCACAATCAACAGTCATATGGGAGACATATGAAAAGTATTTAAATTATCACATTTTGATCACGTTTGCGGGTATGCCAAATTCGCGATAATATATGCAAGTTGTGCTATTAGAAGGTTACCACTTACCCAACGCCTCTGGGGCATTTACTTGGACAACCAAATAATAATTTTTTAAAGGAATGACCTCTTCTTTCACACTGAAATCGTCGAATCCTAAGTAACAGTAAATCCAAGTGAACACAATGACTATGAAAATTATCAGACTTTTTAAGCAGATATTTTGAATGTAACATGATTTTAACAGAGGTCCAAAAGGCTTTTTATAGCACAAATATTAATCGCATTTTCAGGGAAAATTTTTTAACTGCGTCATCACCTCGAAAATACAAAGATAAACTATACTAGTGTTTCATTCGCCTCAACTTATTTTTTTAAATCATTCTATTTCATAACAAACGTGTAAAAAAATATATAGACTAAATTTAAATTCTGATTCAGACGTAATGAATTTAGTAATTTGAAATTACTATTATTTTCCATACTTAGAATAAAGCTCGATCATTATTACATATTTATTTATTTATTTTTATATTTGTTATTTTTACATTTATTTATTTATCATTAAATTTATATATTATACTAAGATAAACTATACTAGTGTTTCATTCGCCTCATCATATGTTTTTAAATCATTCTATTTCATAACAAACGTGTAAAAAAATATATAGACTCCGTTTTAAATCATTGAGTATATATATATATATATATACGCACAAGATTTCAAATTAATATTTTTCCTGCGTAAAGCGATATACGATAAATCATATTTTTTCGCACTTCATATTTTAAATCAATAAATCTCAGAGTCTACGGAGAATCTTTTTTGATTGATTACCGTCTCTTTCATTCTTTAACAAGGTCCTTTTTAAAACATTGAAACGCACTTTACACGAAGTTTTATTCTTTTATCGATATTTTGTCATAAATCTTCAACTACTGCTTTCAAAGAGGTATTGAAACTAATGTACTTATTGATAAATGGTTATAATTATCATGAACCTTGGGAATAAAGCTTTAAAAGAATACAAAATATGAGTTTTTAAATGTTTTTTTTACGTTTGTGTTATTTTTAACCTGTAAAATAATTAATAGAATATGACCTACTTTTTAAAAATACGTTAATCACATAGAGAGTGTATTTATTTCGAAATGAGGCGGTATGGTAAGGGATTTTTCTGAAGAAAACAAAAGTTTTACCCGTTAACAGAATGATATTTAATAACATTATAATATTATCACACGTTTAATAAATGTATGCTAATGTATTAAATATCAATGATATTTTTCAATTATAAAAATATCTTAGGTTACTTCAATTACGATTAAAAAAGATATGAAAGTAAGTACTTAAATTTGAGTTTTTAAAAATATTTAAAAACGTGTAATGAATAATTATTATCATTTTAGGCAGTTTAGACAAGTTCCTTGTTTTAAATAAAAACTTGTTTAAATTTATTATTAAACATAAAATCATGTCAAATACCAGTGGAGTTGCTTGTTGAAGTTGATTTCATGTTGTTTACCTTTCCTAAAATTCCATGTATAGAAAAAATATCACGCTAAATTGCAGAATGAATAAAAATAAATCCCTAATAAGAATATTTAATGAAAGTATGCATGTAGGAATAAAAATAAAGAAACCTAAATAAATAATTTTAATTAGGATAAAAATAATCTGAAACACGAATTAGTCCAAAAATCAGAGTTTGCAAAATTATAATAGTATGATTTTTTTCTATATGAACATTAAGTTGATTTTGACCAAGAATAGCTCGGTCAGGTTCTCAGATATAATATTCTCACTTTATCATTCTTTCTGTATTATTGCTATAAAGCACTTTATTTATAACAGTGTTATTTAAAAAAACAATCCATATAAAAACTATGTATTGTACATGCATGTTTATAAATTTTACATTATTTCCACATTAACAATAAAAGGACATCAAACCAAATCACATTTTTGCTCGTCTCTGATTAGTTTATCCACCCATATAGATTCCTATTAAGATTATCTAAAAAAATCTTCATACTCTGATAACCATTTTTTTGTCAAATATAGCCAAATTTGACAGCATTCTTTTATTTGGCGACAAGTATGTGTTTTGGCATTTTTAATCTTGAAAGTAATTTTTGGGTCAAGTATTGCCAACTTATTGGCTGTTGCCCACTTCTCAGCTTCGTGACCTGACTCGTAGTTACCTTAAATGATCTATTAATAGAATTTTGTTCGAACATGTAACTTAGCTCAATGATCTTCTGTTAATCAAAAACTATAGAATAAAAATTATAGTTTTAAATCGTTTAAACCGTTTCTTTGATAAAATTATCTTGACCCGCAGTCATCGTCATACACAGAGAAACCTAAAAATGACACCTTAAACATTGTCTGGCTAACTTAATTTTCATAAACATGTGATCCGTGTTCTTCTAAATATTGAAAAAGATACAATAGCAAATACAGTTCAAAATCGCTTGAACCGTATTTTAGATAAAATAAGCTTCACCTGTATAGATCCCAAAATGGGCTACTAATGGAAATTTCTCGAATACTTGATGTAGCCCAATGGTTTTCTCGAGCCCGAAAAGGATATAATACACAATTTTGTCAATATTGTTTGAGCTGTTTTTTAGATTCAAGTAGCTTGACCTGGACTCATAATGATCCAAATAGACTCACTAATAAAATTTTATCGAATGTACGGTCTAACCCAATGATCTTCTCGAATTCGAGAATGATGCAAAATTAATGATCAAATTTATTAGAGCTGTTTCCTAAATAATAATTTCCGTTACTCGCAGTGACCCGAAACTGATCCGCTGATCGATATTTCTCTAACATAAAACCTGGCTCACTGATGTTCTCGTGGTCTGAAACGATATGAGGATTTTTTTAAAATAGTTAAAGACATTTTTTAAATACAATTTACTTGATTTGATTCTGACCGATAGTGACTCAAAATGACCCACAAATCAAATGTCCTTGAATTTACAACCTACCCATTGGTCTTCACGATCCCGAATACGAAATATAAAAAAATTTAGTCTAAATTATTAAGACCGTTTTTTACGTGAAGTTAGCTTGGCCTATTGTGACCCCAAAATGACACATTAATCGAAATTTAACGAATTTATGATCTAACCTAATGATCTTTTAAAGACCGAAAACGTTAAACTAGAAATTCATTCAAACTCATGACAGCCGTTTTTTAGATTAAGTTAGCTTGACTCATAAAGATCCAAAATATAAGTAGTAATCGACATTTATCGGCATATGATCTAACCCAAAGTTATTTTAGTGCCCGAAAACGGCGTAATAGAAATTCTTTTCAAAATCTTTTGAGTCGTTTTTAGATATAATGAGCATGAGCTGGACCCATAGGGACACAAAATGGCCCATTATTCTAATTTTGCAACGAATATGCGACGCAATCCAGTTGTCTTTTCTATCCTGAAAACGATAGAATACATAATTTAATCAAAATTCTTAAATGCGTTTTCTAGAAAATTACATTGATCATTAGTGACCCCAAGATGACCAACTAATGATAATTTCTGAAACATGTGACTCAGGAAAATTATTTTATCGTGACCAAAATCGGTATAATTCGAAATTTTGACATTTGTTTTAGGTAAAATGAGATTGACGCTTATTCATTTTGATAAAAAATGACGCACTAATAAAATTTTCTTAAACGTGTGTCTTAGTTCAATAATATTCTTCTTCCTGAAAACGAAAGAATAAACACTTTAGTCACAATCGTTGTTTTATTTCTCGACAATATTAGCATGAACACAGATACCTCAAAATGACCACTTAGTCGGATTTTCTCTAACATTTAACTTATCCCGATGGTCTTCTCTTACTCGAAAAAGGTAACAGATTTTCATCAAAATCGTTAAGCGGTTTGTTAGGTAAAATTGTTTTAACCCATAAAGACCTACAAATGACCCCCTAATCGAAATTTCCCGAACATGTCACCGATTTCAATAGTTTTCTCGTGCTAAAAATTGGTTAGTTACAAAATTTCGTTAAAATCGATTGAGCCCCTTTTTTTTAGATCAAATTAAGTTGTTCTTGGCCCATTATAACTTAAAATAACAAACTGAATCAAATTTTTTCGAATATGTGACCTAACCCAATTGTCTTCTCGTGCTAAATACGGTTAGATACAAAATTTTGTTAAAATCAATTGAGCCTTTTTTAAATCTAATTAGCTTGTCCCTGACCCATTATAACTTAAAATAACGAACCGAATAGAATTTTTTCGAATATTTGACCTAACCCAGTTGCCTTCTCCTTGCGAAAATGGTAAAATACAGAATTTTATCAAAATCGTTACAGCCGTTTTTAAGATAAAAGAAATTAGAGCTAATTAGATTTAAGAAATTAAATCTAATTAGCTTGTCCCTGACCCATTATAACTTAAAATAACGAACCGAATAGAATTTTTTCGAATATTTGACCTAACCCAGTTGCCTTCTCCTTGCGAAAATGGTAAAATACAGAATTTTATCAAAATCGTTACAGCCGTTTTTAAGATAAAAATTTCATACACGCAATCTTTGCTCGTATTATAGTATAAGAGTTTTTAGAGTTGTCGAATTGAACATAAAAATACCTTTCGAAAAGATTATTATTTTTTTCTGAACAACTTGATTTATTGACGTACATTTACACGTGCCGCTTTATTTAGATACAAAATAATTCTCTTTACTGTCATATTTTTACATAAAATGCAAAAGTTTATAATTCACATGAAAAAAATAAAATAAAAAACCAAAATTTTAATTTTATGTCATTCCAGCTGAAAAGTTTTATGAATGCAGTTTAGTAAAACAGTTGTGGAAAAAAGTAGATAATTATGAACGCAACATTACATATTAATTTTAAAAGCTGTTTTGATATTCTAAATAAACTATTCGCACTAAAATTACCTTAAAAGAAAAAAATCAATGTGCGTTCAGAATTTTACAGTTTTAACATTAAAAACGGGTTGTTTAAAATTATTCAGCATTATTTAAAATATTTTGAAATTACCTTCTTTATAAATAATATTTTGAGAAATTTTTATATCATTTTTTATTATTTTTTTTATTAATAAATCAAATTTAAACAATAAAATTATTGTTTATTATTTTAAATGCCGATGATTAATTTCTGTACGTAATAGTAATAATAAAGATTACTTTGTATTTTGTGATGTTTGTGTAATTTTTATCATAATTGTCAATCTTTTTAAAATTAGAAACATGTTTTTAAAATACCCTGTTTGAAACGTTATATATTGCAGTTTTAAATTCTTTGTGTAGCAGTTACAAAAGATAAGATGCTTCAAAAGTCTATCTGATGTAATTTGTATTAAATGTAACACACTGTTATGTTTCTGCAAATATATAATCAACCTATATACTATGTATGCGGGAGCGATTCTTTCTCCCACAACCAAGTAGCACTGTGCCTTGTAGCTTTCCCATATCACTACTCTGAAGCCAAGGCTCTCAGCAAGGCAGAAGATTGAAACAGTAGATCAAATTCAAGCGAAATGCCGAACTGAGATGAAGGTAACGTTTGATGGAACGTTTTGTTTTGGGTGGTAAAAAAATGTTCGAGAGAAAATTGGGTGGTGTGCGTGGAGTCAAGTGGTCGCTCTCGAATTGGACTTATAAACTGCTAAGTCTTTAATTTTTTTTTTGAGTTTTTTTTTCTTATCGTTTAACGTTTCAATTGCAAACGTAATAATTAATTGGGTGTATAGACTTATTTTATTTTTCCTTTGCGAGTTTTAATAACTCTGAAATTATCTGATACTACTAGGGTAGTCAGTTTATCAATTCTATGTCGAACACCGTTATTAATGTCGTTCCAGACACGTCCTTAAAAACTTTGAATTATGTCGAGACAAATGTCGAGATGGAGGAAAGCAATGAAGTTCAAGAAGAAAATAGTTCGGTTTTTAGCAATAAAAATGATTATTTAGCCCGGTCTCTAGCGTCAGACGAGGAATTACTTAGACTAGCCGCTGAAAATAATAGCAAAAATTATACTATTTTTTTACAAAGTGAAAGCACTGAAGTTATACCTAAACGAAATCCACGAGCTATTCAGATCGAGATAAAATCTAAAATCAAAAACTCTTCTAAAATAGATAACGTACGTTTCACTCGCACAGGGAGCATGATATGTTTCACCAAAGACGTAGAATGCGCTATAGACATCTGCAAAGTATCATCTTTTTTGGGAGTATCAGTTCAATCAAGAATCATTTGGGAGAACAATACTAATCGGTTTCTTCTATTTAATATCCCGGTCGACATACCTTTAGATGAAATAGCAAATGAATTAAAAGAAAACAACAACATTCGAATCCTAGAGCTAAGACGATTTTTAAAGAGAGGGAGTACAAAAGAAACTTCGCCAATATTAGTAACAATACTAGGAACAAATATTCCCCAACATATTAAAATGTTTTACACATTACAAAACATCAAACAATTTGTCGATAGACCGAGACAGTGCGGAAAATGCTATAAGTACAATCACAGTACAATTAGATGTCCTTCAGAAAAGTTATGTATAAACTGCGGAAAAAAACATAATGAACCTTGTACCGAACCAACAATTTGTATAAATTGCGGAGGTGAACACAAAGCCGATAATTCTCAATGTCCCACAAGAATTAAAGAAATAAATATACTCGAATTCAAATGTAGGAATTTTTTATCTATTACTGAAGCTAGAAGAAGATATAATATTAATTCAGTCTCAACAACATACAGCACAGTTACTAGTACTTCGAACATGGTAAAAGATAATTTTCAAAAAATTTTCGAAGATAGGACCAACTATGTGTTAAAAATAATCATTGAATCATTTGCAAAAGAAATAAAGAGGGTAACGGAGGCTATAAATAAAATTCAAAATCCTTCAGAGGTTTTCTCGGATATAGAGCAAGATAATATAGAGGAAAAAAATGGGACATCACAGTATAAAAATAAAAGGGAAGATTCAGTAGAACTACAACAAGAGATTAAAAAAATATGCTTAGAAAAAAATATTATGAACAGGGAAGATAACAATAAAGAAGACAAGAATAAAAAAATTAAACCTAAAAATTTAAGCTGCGGACGTGGCAGAAAATAGTCTCTGCTCTCAAAAAGAAAAAAAAAAAACTCTTTTTAATTTTATTTTTATTAGTGTTCAACCCTTTTTGCTTATCCTTTGACTATTTCTAATAATAGTAATATAATGTTCCGTCTATTTATATGTATTTTATGGAGCTTTCTAATTTGATTTTTCAATGGAACTGTCGCGGTTTTAAAAACAAAACAATTTTTTTTAGAAATCACACTTTCAGAAATAGTCTAATATGGGTCCTCCAAGAAACTTGGTTAAATTCATCAGATAAAGTACATATAGCCAATAAAGTAATTTTCCGTAATGACAGATTATCTAACAAAAGAGGTGGTGGTCTTTTAATAGCTATAGATAAAAAAATTCCGGCTGTGGTATATGATATTGATCCTCCTAACTCTAACACGGAGGTTCAAGGCATTAATATTTGGTGGAAAAAAAATGGATAACTATTATAAATTTATACTCTCCTCGTCCTTTTAAAGATTGGGCTTGGTTGAATTATGAAACGAGTAGACTTGATCAAAATTATATTATTATCGGAGACTTAAATATAAATATTTTAGAGATTAACTCCACTCAAAGAAATAATAAGATAGAAAATTTCATGACTTGGATTCATGAATCAAACGGAATCCTTTTAAATTCCGACTATCCGACACGTTTTTCTAATGGCCATAACTCCCTCCTCGACATTACTTTAATTTCGAATAGTTTATTTCATATACTTGAATATTCTTTACATCCCGATAATTTCGGATCTGACCATCATCCCATCCAGTTGATTGATAAAAGAAAAAGATACAACGAAGAAGAATCTAATTATATTCAAAAATTTGTTCAGTGGGACAAAATAAATGTTATTATAGAAGAGAAAATTACTAAAAACCAAATAAAAGATTTAAACGAAGATTACGATCAAATACAACTAATCAAAGAAAGTCATACCATAGCATTGAAACTTAATATGAATAAATTTCCTCCTTGGTGGTCCATCAAGACTGAAAAACTTGTAGCCCAAAAAAGAAAAGTTTATAATAAAGCGAGGAAAAATTGCAATATAGAAGATTGGATAGAGTATAAGAGAATTGAGGCTAAAATGAGAAAAAATATAAAGAAAAATAATCAAGATAACTGGAATAAAATTACAACTGACATCGGGAAAGGTGATAATCTTTTCAAAATAATTAAAAGGTTAAAAAGAAAAAACTACGAGACAAATAATAGTAACCTATATTTCAGTGGATGCAAAATCGACAAAAAAGTCAAGCTAACCTATTAAGCACAGTTTTCCAGAATAAATATATAAATCAGTTCATTCCTTATGATATGAGTACAAACGTCGATGATAATTTCCAATTCAAAATAGAAGATTTAAACAAAGCAATCAATAATAGTAAAATAAAAACTCCCGGATATGATGGCATAAATAGTAATTTCTACAAAAAAATGAAAGATAAAACTAAACAATGGATGCTTGAAAAATATAACGAAATTTTAAACACTGGAATCATTCCAAATAATTGGAAAGAAGTCGTTATCCTGACTATCAAAAAACCTCGTAAAAATGCAGATAATCTACAAAATTATAGACCCATCTCCCTTACAGTAGACGCAAAGAAAATTTTTGAAAAAATGCTTTTAAATTATATCCTCGATAAATGTATGGACAGAAATATTTTCGATAAAAATCATTATGGATTCATTCCGTTCAAAGATTGTAACCAAGCTGTATATAAAATGTATAATGATGCTAAACGTGCTAAAATTACAAATAAGAAAGGCTTCATAGTTGCTTTTGATATTGAAGGAGCTTACAACAACGTTATATGGGATGCCCTAATTTACAAATTAGCAAAATTAGGAATAAATGGTAAAATTCTGTATATCATAAAGTGTTTAATAGAAGATAAAATGCTCGTGTTCTGTGGAGAGGTATTTTTTCATCCTTTTTTAAATTCAATCGTGGGTTATTACAGGGAACATTGTTCCCTGCCATATTGTTCACAATCTATTTAGCAGATGTTTTCGAGATTTTTGATACAAATATAACTTGCGTCATTTATGCAGATGATATTTATTTATATGGTTATCACGAAAACTTACACTACATTAAATCTCTTATCCAAGATAATATTGACAGATTAGTAAGTTGGCTTCAGTTTTGGGGTTTAACTATTAATCCCAGCAAAAGCAATATTTTAAATATCAATTTTAACGATGAATCAGAAGATAATAATTTGAAAATTTGCGGAGAAGATATAACATATAAAAAGAAAATTCGAATCCTAGGATATATTATCAACAATAAGCTTAACAATATAGATCATATCAACATGCTTCATAATAAAATTAATCTTCAACTAAATTATTTGAAAATTATTGCTACATCAGCGAGAGGAGGAACCACCAAACAGCTACTAAATTTATACCAAAGTCTTGGTCAAAGCATCCTCGAAGGAAATCCCAGAATCCTATCAGAAGCCTCTAAACAAGAATCTAAAAAAATGCAAATCATTCATAACAAAGGACTAAGGTGGGCGACAGGATTGAATAAATGGTGACCTATCCCGGTTCTTTTACACGAAAGTAAATCCCAGAACATCCATCAGCGCTTAAAATACCTTGCAATAAAACAGAACATTACAAGCCTAAAATATAAAAAATATAAGACAAATGTCACAAATACCACTATAAGTATTGAAGCTAACAAGCTACATCGTTATAGATCTAATATCAACGAAATAATATCCTATGAATGGAATACACTAGATAACAATAATCGCCATAACTTTTTGCGTTTTTGGTCTATCAGTAAAAAAAAATATCGAAATGGAAAATTTGGTTCAGTATATTAATGGCGCTATAGAGGAATTGGAGAAAAATGCTATTATCCTAGCTTCCGACGTATCTAAAAATCAGACATCTACCACTATTGGTATTGTAAATAAAAACATGAATGCTACACAAAGATTTCAGATACCGCATATAAATTCTATTTTTACGGCCGAAGCAATTGCTGTCTACATTAGTATTAAGTTATATTCTGTGAACGAGGGTCATTATCATATCTTTACAGATTCTTTCAGTACCATCCAGGCTTTACAAAATGTAAACAAAAAATCGCCAGCGATAACCAGCCAAATAAAATACCTAATAACCCAAAAGGAAAAGGATAACATCCATATTCATTTATGGTGGATTCCAGGTCACAGCAAAATTAATATTAACGAGCTAGCTGATAGGATTGCCGCATCCACAAGCGAATTAACTACATATATTCCATAGATTGCCCCAGAAGATTGGATACAACACATCAAGAATAATATTAGGTCAGAGAATGCGTAAGATTGGGAAATGTATAAGTCAGAAAAAAATAGAAGTTACGGCGGCTACACTAAAGATTATAAGCATCATAATTTACCTAGAAAGAAAAGCACAATTTACAGTAGATTCTTAACGAGAACTGTTTTAACTAATGACAGATTAAGTAAATTAAAACGCACGTCATTTTCGAACTGTCAATATTGTATAGATTGTAAACAAACTGAAGAACATTTAATTTTTCACTGCCGAATGTTTGCTGGATCAAGAGCCAGACTTTGGAGGATTTTTGACATAACTCAAGACTGTTCTTATGATGAATTGTTTGAAAAAGCGTCTGCAAACAAAACTCTTATGTTACATTTAGCAAAATATTTACAGATAATCCAGACTGCGTGCCCTACCTATACGTAATCTAAAGTAAACATTAGTATCTCCCCGGTAGACAGCGATGTTTTTAGATCATGGACAAAGTAAAAACTGTTTAAGGATCAAGTTGGTATAAATGGCGCTACGCGCCATACACACCACAATACTATCTCATGAGAAGACATGAGATGAGAGAGAGAGAGAGAAAATGTTCGATGAAGATGACTTCCCGCTGGACACGTGTACTAATTAACAAAAACTTATGAGTGTTTAAATTGTAAATAGAATTTTGTAAATATTACCTTTGTAAATAATTATTGTTTAAAGATAAGTTTCAAAAGTTTAACGGTGTCGGAATGTCTGTGAATTTAATTACGATTTAAAGAACTGAACTTTAGAAGAATATTCCACAAAAATGGTCTCAGTAAGTGGGATGCTGGCGCACGCCCACAGAGATGGAAATAATTTCTGAAGAATGTCTTTGAAGTTGAAAAATGATGTGAAGAAAGTGCTGTCACAGTGTATAAAACTGAACATCTAATTATGAAGTGAATTTATTATTTTATTTAATTTTCAACCATTTCAAAACTAATAGATTTCAAGGAATTAGAAATTTCGTTGAAAACAGAAAAATCGTCTAGTATTAAGACATTTGATAAATTAAATTTGATAAATTGCTGAGAGAATAATTTCTAGTTTATGTGATAATAGTATTTTGAAAATTAATATTTTGCCCGATGAAGGTACTTTTAGTGATGACGAGAGTGCCGATGAATTTAATGATGATTTACGTAAAAGTAGAATTATTTCAAATGTTTTTGAGAATAATGAGAGAAATGATTCAGGTAGTTGTGCAAGTAATGAAAATCAGAAAATTCTAATTTCTGATTATGTTATTAAACCTACTATTTCAATTAACACTAGAACAGCCAGATTTTGGACATACCTAAAACCGCCGTTTGGTGTCAATTTGACCCCCATGAGAAATTCAAGCCATATTAAAATAAATATATTTTTTAAATGATAAATGAGGTTTAAATTGAAAAATATAAAAGTTTTTTAAGGTTTTATAACTTTTTCTTTTTTATTTATTTAGTTTTTAGAGATCGTTTATCCCAATTTTTACATTCTTTTGAAATGACAGTATATAAATAACAATGTATAATTCAAAATATTTTACTACACAATAGTACACAAATACAGTAGATTTAATAATATATATAATATTACACAATAAAATTGATAAGAAAAGAAACAAAAAATAAAAATACAAATAATAGAAATTAGCCCACAACATGTTTCAAAGAGAGAAAATAAAAAACATAATGCCTGAATAAGCATATAAATGTGTTCCAAAGTTATTTAGACATTAGCACAAGTAATACAATTTACGTGCTTGATGGTGACATCAACACACTTACCAGAAATTGGTTTCTGACATCCCTCACAGCTTGCAGACGTTTTATTTCGTCCCTTGCAATGTTGAAAAGCACATTTCTTTCGCTTCAGGGTCTGTGGTCGATCAATTGAGGGGTATCTGTTGCGCAACGCACTATTTCTCAATTCTTCCACAAGGGCAAGAATAAATTCCCGACGTGAAATTGAGGTTTTTGAGCATTTCTTGGGAATTATCCAAGCATTTAGTGCAGCAATATCAAGGATGTTATAAAAGACGTGAAGATGCCATCTGCGAGTTCCACATCTTGTAGAATATTTTCGTAGCATCTGATCTGCTACATCTACACCACATTTAGTTTTATTGTAGTAAACAACAGTGTTCGGCTTCCTCTTTGATCTACTTTCTGCAAACACATTCGTATGCATAGTGCTCAGAATCACGACATTTTTTTTTGTTCTTGCACCTCTATATCGTATTTTATTTCCATTTTTCAGTGCAAAAAATTAGTATCGTGGGGAAGATATGTCGCAGGCAATAGTAGGTAATTCTTTCTTGTTTAGACGCATCGTCCCAACGATTGTAGTTTTCTTGGCCGAAAGTTCATCAGCAAGCTTTACAGATGTGAAAAAATTGTCAGTAGTGACATTGATACCGGAGTTTAGATATGGTTGTAATAATTTCAGTACTACACTTTTTCCAAGTTGTAAATCAGTTGGCCACTCTTCATCCTTATCTAAATAAGGATAGCCATTTAATACATATTTCGAATTTACATCAGTTGCTTGCCAGAACTTGATGCCGAATTTGTCCTGTTTATTTGCCATGTATTGGATGAATCTGCACCTTGACTTACAAGGCAACAACTGTTCATCAACGGTTATTTCTTCACTAGGATTATAACATAAATAACAATTTTCAATCAGCTTCTTCCAAGTTTCGGAAGCGAGAGCAAATTTGTCCGTGACCAGGCGTTTCGATCTGCTACTTCGCAGATCGAATCTGAGATATCGCATGATTTCACGGAAACGATTGCGTGCCATTGTCTCTTTGAACACAGGTGGTCCCCAACTTTTATTCCTTAAATTATCTGCACAAAGCTTTGAATGACCTAGTGCCCCACGGGCATATAAGAGGGCGAAAAAAGCATCCAGTTCTACCAGAGTAACATACCAGTTGCTGTGATCTCCTAGCTGACGTCGTGCTTCTGCAACTGTACATGTTTGAATGTGTTTCACCATTGTTTCAGTCACCATCAAACGCCAGGCTGAAGCTGGATTTGCCCCAATGTTGTGACGAGCATAAGGTGTTGGTCCACTAGCAATTTTTATAATATTTCGAGCTGGTGTGCTACCTGTAGTAGAAGTAGGGGTGCTAAGGTTCATCGGAGTCCAAAGGATACCGCTGGATGACGTGTACTTTTCGTTACTGCTGACAACAGAAAGATTACATATCTTATTACCTCTTTTTTGCGCACGTCCACGTCCACGTGAGGTTCCTGATCCTCGAGAAACAGGGAAAATCACACTGGTAATATATTCTACATCATCACTATCACTGCTTTCAGAAGACGACGCATTCTGTAAATTCCCATTATCTATGCGAAAATCTTCATCATTACTGTCATCACCACTCATATCTGAATCTAACTGTGCCAGGAGCGTAAGGCACTCCTGTGTACTCAATCCTCTCCGCATTTTTTAATAAAGGAAGAAGACTACACTTTTGTCGCAATCGAAATCTTTGAGAAAAACACTGCTGTGGAAAATGGTTTTAAATTTCGTTTTCGGCCATAGCTCTAGAAGAACGATTTTCCCTCCAAAAATTCTGTAGTACGCCAGCGTTGCCAGGATGCGTGCGCATTTCAGAGAAGAGTCAGTATGCTTAGAAGAACGCCTCCCCCCCCCCCTAATTGAAGGCGTGCGCGCAATAGAGAGAGAACTACCCCCAATCCCCTCTCTCCGCGTCGCTATGCGTCATTGAAACAAAGTAAAACTGGAGTTTACTTTTCTCTTTTTTGTCATAACGATAAGAAATGTGTGTTTCCCATGCTCAGTAATCAAAATCGAGATATGGCAAATTCAAAAACAGACTTTGTCTTGAAAATTTATCATTTTTCTTATGGGGATCAAAATGACACCAGTTGGCTGTTTTAGGTATTTCTTTCATTATTTTTTTAAATAATTAATATAGAAAGATGAAACATTGTCACAGTACGCTTAATATAATTTTAGAAAAAGTAAAAAAATAAGAGCTGCGGTGTTCGCTTACATGTTGAAATAAAGCATTAATAATTGAAAAAAAATGCGAAATGACCCCAACGGCGCTTCTAGTGTTAATTTTTTTTATATATGAAAAGCCACAAGTTCCATAAATTATGATGTCTAATTTAGTTTAAGAAGACAAAAAATTTTTCGAATGCAAAACTAAATTACATTTTTTTGAATAAAGAAATATTCACAATTTATTTTTTAAAGTTAAATAAGTTGAATAAAGTTTAATAATACTGAATTTACAAAGTTGTTTATAAATAAATATTTGCATCGCGTGTTTTTAATAATATGGATGTCATTATTTAGTATATACTGGCCAGTTTTTCTGACAATGTATTATTGTAACTTAAATTGAATGATTTGTATGTAAATGCATTTAAAAATATTACAAAAAACTACATTTAAAACTTTTCAAAGTCTGGAAACTAATTTAAGAACAGTAAGAATATTTTCATGGGTTTTCATTGAACATTGAGTGAATTGAACATTGATTGAATACTTTAATTAAATTAAGAGTACTTTATGTATATATCTTATTTAATAATATAATATAACTTATTATAAATGAATACAAGAAAAAAAATAATTTAAAAAATTGAAGGGAAAAAAATCGATATTACCAAAAAAAGAGAATCTTATTGTATAAAAATGCAATATTTTTTTCTTGCCTCTAGCAATTTGGTGCAAGCATATCTCAGAAATTCTGGATAATGCTAACCGCGCCGTAAAAGCCCTTTATTCACTGTTGGATTGAAATAACCGCTTGTACATCAAAAATAAGTTGTTATTATAGGAGAGAGTGGTGTACCTTGGACATACGCTTACCACGGACCTATGCTAATTCTAGCTTTATTTGTTTAGACCATTAAAAAAGAGCATTTGTATATTGAATATTTGCCACCAGAGGTTTCTTTTAATTTCTTTGCATTTGTTTAGAAACTCAATTGATTGTAATTTTTTTTAAAAGGAAATCCACCTATCAAAAGCAATTTTTTTAGAAATTTCTATGTTATTTTTATAGTAAAACATAACTATTTTTTAAATGAGGATTATGTATAATAATGAAATGCTGTAGCTACTACACCATGTGTTTTAAATAAAGTTAGATCTAACCTTAACACCGAAAAAGAGCCGATTGATAATTTAAATCTAAAGAGGCGTTATTTTCAAATATCTCGCTCAGATTTAATTTTTTTACATGAATTTTTGCATAGGATAGCTGAGGACGATCCACAACTGGGCTATTATTTACATTTTCCATTTTGGTTGTAGATTTTTTTTATATTAGGATAATTTCAATTTCACAACCGGTTCAATCTATATATATACATATTAATCTGAAATTAAATTTGAAAAAGTAAAAACTAATCCGACTGTAGATAGTCCTCAGCTATCTTATGAAAAGAAAATTGATCCAAACTATTAAAATTTGAATGCGATATTTGAAAAGAACGCTCCCATAAATTTAACATTATCTTCCAGGTCTTCTTCAGTGATTAGTGTTGCGTCTTAAGATGCCAATGTGAGCAGAGTTAAAAAAGACCTCTTGCTAGTTTACAGCGAGACGATCACTTCATCCCGTGCCCCAAAACTTCAAGACACAATCCATCTGGTGTGACTTGACTCGTGTGTTTTCTGAGTTTAACTTAAGCTCAAAATTTTTTTCCTGGGTTGAAAATAATTCTCACCTAGATTCCATATGCATGTCGTTGCACTCCTCTGATTTTATTCAATCGCGCATATGAACATCTTACTAGTAGGTAAAAAACAATATTTTAATATTATTGTGTATGTTTTTAAATTGTTATTTTCAAGTGTATTTCTTTACTTTATGAATATTTGGTCTAACTTTATTGTCCATACGACTTTCTGCATTGTAAACCACTACTTCAACCAATTTTTTTCGTATTGTTTTTGTATTCAATGCATATTTTTAAAAATATAGTATTGTAACACGCACATTCCAAAGAAAAAAAAGAAAATTAAAGACAAAATTTCGACTCGCGAGGAAGAACAGCTTAGACGAGACTTAGAGGAAAAACAAAATGCAGGTGAGTTAGAACAGCGTAAACTAGAAATAGAAGAGAAGCGTCGTTTGGAAGAACTGGAATTTAAAAAGTTTGAGATGAACTTTGAGCTTGAAAAGCTTAAGATGCAAGCTCAGAGCCAAAGTGTTTCCAGTGGAGCGGTAGGTGGTAATGCGGTAGGGATAATGTCTCACCCAGAGAGTAAAATTGATATCCAGAAGCAATTGCCTACATTTAAACAAGAGAGAGATGATGTAACATTATTTTTGGTACTTCTGGAATGACAGTTAAAGCTTTCGAAGGTACCAGAACACCTCTGGGTTTCTTATTTACTAAGTGTTGTACCCTCTTCTATATCCACGCTTATTGCTCGTGAAAAAGAAGAAAACGCTTAAGATTTTTCAAATGTTAAAGGTCTACTTCTAAAAAAGTTTAAAATTAGGGCGGAAAAGTTTAGGCAGCTGTTTTTCACGCATCGCAAAGATAAAAAAATTACTTGGAGAGATTATTATTTTAAGTTACGTGCTTACTTTGAAAATTGGCTTAAAGAGTTAAATGTAACGTCTTTTGAAGCTCTCCAGAATCTGATCATAAAGTATCAGATGAAAAGGCTCGTGCCTGTCGAAAGCAAACAACATATGTTAGATGATTGGGAAAATTTAAATTCGCCAGTCGACCTTGCCGGAAAATTAGATGCGTATGATGCTATCAGTTCTACGTTTTCGAAAAAAGATTCGGTTGTACCCCAGGAGAAAAAAGAGTATTCTCTCCGAGAAAATACATGGAAGTAAAGTAAACCTTCAAAAGAAGACAGATCCTCTCCTAAGTTTTCTAATCGACGCTTAGAATCCAATATATTTTGCTATGGTGTTGGCTAAGTGGGATTTAGAAAGACGAAATGCCTAGATTGTTCTCGTACGGTTAAAAAACAAACAGTGCAAGCTCAACGTCTTAAGCTGTATAGTTTAAATGCATCAGCAGTTTCAGCTCCAAATGTACCTACACTGTAAAAAAAAATCTGTAAAGTTACTAAACTTTTTTTAGGAAACTGCGACTCCAAGAACTTTTCCTGTAACGATAACAGCAACAATTCAAGTTTCAGAATCGGTTACATGAATTTTTCCTGTTACCGTTACATGAAAAGTTCGTAGAATCCCAGTTTCCTAGAAAAAGTTTAGTAACTTTACAGAATTTTTCTACAGTGTATTACAATCTGCAATAAGAAGGTGTTAGTCTGTGCAGATGCAGGAGCGAATCGTTCTGTTGCAGGAGAACGTATGTATAATGTCTTTGAATGCTGGTGTTGCATTGAAACCTCATACTCATAATGTGACCTTGGCTGACGGAAGTACTAGTGGTAGAGAAACTTTATCTGCCACTGTACCCGTAAAGATCGAAGGCCGAGTTTTCGAAACAGAGTTTATTGTATTACCAAATGCCAAAGGTAAAAAAATTCTTTTAGGAATGGATTTCCTACACAACGCTAACATAATGTTCGACGCTGCTAAAGAAAGCATGGCATTTTAGTGATAAACCTCATAAAAATTTTATTTTGTTGATGAATATGAAGAAGAAAATAGAACGTGTGCTGACGCAGTCAAAGTCGGTCCGTATGCCTTACTTAAAGATAAAGGTAAAATTTAAATTCAAATTAAAGGAAGAAACTTAAAGATATTTCAAAAAGGTATGAAAAATTTTTTCAAACAGGGGGAGATACAGACCCATATCTTAAACGTTTTATAAATATTTCAAAAAGTGTGAAAGAATGTATTAAAATTAAACGAGATCAGCAGAGAAGACATCATAAAAATCGTAGACAAGTAAATTTCAAGCCTGGTGAAAAAGTATGGGTTAACCTACACCCAGTGAGAAAGGAAAGTAAAAATAAACAGCAAAATTTATGTCTAAGAGAGATGGGCCATACACAGTTTTGACTCAAAAGTCACTAGTGACATATGACATTGCTAGTCTGGAAAATCCTACTGAACGAATTGTATCTTACCACGTTTCTGCCTTGTTGCCTTTACAAGAATCTGAAACTATTCCAGCTGCACCATTGAGGAAATGAGGAAGACCCAAAAAGCATCCTGTTTCATCTCCGAGAAGTAGATCGGAAACAGGGGGGGGGATGTAAGACGCGCATTCCAAAGAAAAAAAAGAAAAAGAAAAAAATTAGTCTGCCATTCGTCACGTGACCTAAGCTCTGCTAAATTAAAAATGTAGTTGTAATATTTTTCGTCTTAAAAAATATGGCAACAGCATTTTTCTATTTAAAAAACATTCTATTCTTAGTGATGTTCGAAAATGCGAAAGTTGGTTGTGAACAATGTCTTGTATTAGTGGCATGCGCAAGGAAAATTATGTAAAAAAGCTTTATTTGTAAATAATTTATGTGTGTTTATTGTTCTAAATGTTAGTGCTGTCTTACAAGTAATAAAAAGTATTTAAAGAAGACTGTAGCTGTGAGATATCCACATTAAGATAAGTGATAATCTTCTTTCTTCATGTAAATTTGTAAGACGAGTTCTTACAATATGTATTTATTTTCAACAATAAGAGCTTTCTTGAATTAAAAATATATATTTAATTAATAAATTACTTGCTGCTATAGATACCATTGTTATCATAAAATGAATTACTGTCATTTATTGTTGTTTGCTATTCTTTCAATATTTGTAAGAAAGCATGACTGTTAAAACTTCAGGGTGAATTTTAGCCTCTCTATAATTTTACTGAGATTTTAATGTCATCATTTATAATGCTTAAAACCAGATATATTTATTTTATAGCCACATGCAAAATTACATGACTTCCATATTTGGAAAAAAATTACTCACTTACAAGAGTTGCAGATAAAATAGTTTTTTTTATATCTATATGCATAGATAATTACATAAAAAATATATTACCATGGACCAGCTTGGACAACATTGTTGGCAGCTAATTTTTCTAATAACTTTTGTATTGACTTAAAAAATAGTAAATAACTTTTGTAACTATAAAAGACAAAGTATCTACATTGATGTAAAGATTCCACGCTATTATATAAAAAAAAATATTTACAAAATAAGTGTGTTTTCAGACACAAATGTGGGTGAAAATTAAAACTACATCAATCGCCATTTTTAAAACGTTAAAAGAAAGTTTGGTTTTTAGCCATTTTTGATAGTGTTGTTGTAGAGTTAGGCTGCTATCACTTGACCTTTTTCTCCCTCCAATGTGTTAGGTGTTATATCAAATGTTTAAAAGTTATATTACTGCAAGTCGATTTTTGGACTTTTTTCCTGTTTGATTTGCAAAATTGCACACTGTGCGGTGTGTGTAGTTGCCCTATGGTTTTGTTACGCAGAGAGTGCTTGTCAAGGGCACTTGATTTGTCCGCCTCTGGGTCTGTTCACAGATCACTATCTGATAGGCTTTTAGGAATTTATTTAAAAAATTATATCCCCATTTTTCAATCTTGTCCTTCAAAATTATGTAAGCTATGTGTCCCTCCCCCTTTATGTTCTTACAGTTAGGGTCGAACTTTTTCTGAGCCTGTTGGTACCTCCAATGCTGCCATCACGCCTCGATTTTTGTCTGTTAATGTATGTGATAATTTTCTAAAATTTTAGAAATTCATTGCGCCACAGGTGGCATAGTTACATCGGTACTCCAACTCGGAAATATGATTTAGACTGGTTCTTTGTCTTTCACCTGAGTTTCGAAATTCTTAATTTTTTTTTATCATGTATTGCACTTAATTGTATTTTTATGCTTTCTTTACTTTCGATCGAGGTTTAACAGCGTTTGCGACCCGCTGTAAGTACTCTTTAAGCACCATCGTTGACTTCACTGACGTAAATATACATAAAATTCATATCTTTTCCTGCATTAATACTAATATATAAAATAAACCTAGCCACTATCTTATTAAATAAGAAATCTTCCCAAAATTAACTTCAACTGTAAAAGCATTTATAAAAAAATTATCGAGCCATACCCATATCAAACGAACACATTTACTTCAAAGCATTTCGCTGCTGTAAAAGTACAGCCCCGTGTTAGCGTGTTTTCTAAAATGTAATTTATAAACATATCTAAGATAATGTATTTGAAGTTTTTAAAAATATTGTAAGTATAAAAAATTAAATAAGATTTAACAATATCGAACTTTTTAAATGCTATTGTGTAAATACTAGTATTATATGTATTAAATTTGGGTTTTACAATCAACAATATGATTATTTGACAAACAGTAGGTTTGTCTCCCAAATTGATAATCTCCCTAAAATTATCAAAAATAGTCAGATGAAATTTTCACGTAGAAAATTCGCATTACGCTTATATTTATATAAAATAAAATATGAAATTTTTCCATATATCTCTTGGATTTTCTTCCACTTTTATAAAACTCAAATTTAATACCAATGACTTGATTGATTGCTCCATTTCTTACTTCAAGTACTTTCGGGAATGTTCTTAAGCATGTTTCCTTTCATTTATCGTCAATTTCCCATAAAAGTTCGATTGCTTTTAAAATGTATGAAGAAGTAAAGATTCTTATTCATAAATTTTTACAGCATAAGTTTTGAAATATATTTTTGTTTGTTTTACAATGTTTTTTGTACTAAGATTTTTGATCTTTGATTCTTAATAGTTTTTTTCACGATTAGTGTATATTTGGTATTTTATTAAAAGTGTGTATGAAGATTTATACCTAAGATTTATTATTGTGTTTTTAAATTAAAATATTTTGTTTTATAGAAGACAAATCATTATCTAAGAGCTAAACAAATAACACATTATTGAAGTTTTGAAATCTGTTTTACCACATTTAGAGCAGTTAAATGCCAAAGAAGCTAAATATGATAATGCATTTTATGCCATGTCAGTTTATCTAAAAATACTCATTTAATTGTTGTCAATGTTTTGGTAAAAATTGTCTGCTTTCATTTATGTGAAAAAGCTCCAGTAAGAAATTGTATTATTCGTTACCATGGTAATTTATTCTTCTTATTTTATGTTTTTGGCAGCATTCTATATTTTTGTTTTTAATTTTGTGGTTATTCGAATGTAAAAAGGTGATGGAATGTTGATAGCCGTGCAATGGCTCGCATACTTCAGTGTTGAATAAATCACATCTACAGTCCATATTTGTTGTGTTTAATTTGTTGTGTAATAATTAACCTTCCCACTGCCGCGACCGGATGTATCCGTTCACTGGGCTGCAGGTTTCACTGCGATTGAAGCTTTATTTAAATTAATATAATTCTTCAAATATAAACCAGTTTTAAGAAATTAAGCTATGATTAATACTTTCAAGACTTATACGGATATACGAACAAAAAAAATTATACTATGTTAGAAAATCCTTGTTTTATTAACATTTAAAATAAATTACAGTGAAAACAGCATTACAACTTTGCCCTTTTGCTCGGCATCAGGGGATTTGGTGAATTTAAATATATAATTTAAAGCTAAAACTTTTATAATTGATATATTTAATATGCTAATGATAACTTAAAAAAATAACTTGGCATGTACTTCAATACACAATAACGTACACCTAATTATATCATCAATCATACATTAAATACTTTTAATTTGACACTGTAAAATACAATAACTAATTAATGATTGAAACCGATCAATATACATTTTATGATAGCGATATTTATTTTTGTTTATTTAAATGCTTTTAATTTTAATTTTTCCTTTAGCTAATTACCCCCACCAGTAGTTGAGATATTCTGCTCTAGAAATTTGTTGACAAGTGTTATTGGGTTCTAACCCAATCGAAGGCATCGGCCTAATAGTTCGCATTTTCCCATGGTTTTCTTCGAACCTTGGATTTCTTTGCGTGAATAAAGTTTAGGCTCCCTTAGAAAGACCTCCAAGGAGGGCACCCCATTCTCAGAGTCTACTTGCATCGTGCTGATAATTGGCCGTCATAAATACAACCAACCATCTTTTAACTAATTTTTGCTAAGCCTCATCTATCTAGACATAAGTATTTTCTTTTTCAATTTTGGAAGATGTGGATTTAGGTAATTTTGAAGTTTAGTCTGCTTTATGTGTCCTGTTTCTACTTTATCTTCACATCAAGAGTGTGCTACCGTTTTGCTTCAAGTTTTTAACGCAGTTCTGTTTCAGTAACTTCGTTTTCATTTTTTGTAAGCTTTACCTGTTCTGTATATATATATTTTTTCATTCCGTCTCTTCCTTTCTTCGAAACTTCATTGTCCCCTTTTTTATTTATTTTTCATACATACGTTAGTTCATAAGCGTTATGAGGAATTAGAACAATGAATTTTTCGCTAACTGGAGAATTTTTTATTCTATCTCTAAATTATTTTTTTTACAAAAATCTTTGAAAAGCATGAGAGGGATTAGATTCCGGAAGAGGTATTTCTGAGCGTGATTTTGTTTGCCCTTCAAACTGTTGTTCAACAGAATCTGACCTGTTTTTGAAAATAAAGGTATTAATAAAGGCCAAATAAGGGACACTCCGAATAAGGGACACCTCTATTTAAGGTACAAAAGTTGCGGTCCCATAGATGTTCCTTATTTCGAGGTTTCACTGTGTAACAAACTCCGAATAAGGGACACCTCTATTTAAGGGACAAAAGTTGCGGCCCCATAGGTGTCCCTTATTTGGAGGTTTAACTGTATTTTTTTTCTTTTTTGAAAATTATATTTATAAGTAATATTCCCATCGTTTTAAAATTTGTTTTTACTTTCATATCACACTGATGGTGAAGTTAAGTTACTTCTTTTATAGTTATATCGTAATATTAATAATATACATACTACAATGAAAAAATACTAATTTATATTTTAAATAAATATATTGCTTATAAGAAGTTGTTACATTAATAAAAACATTGAAAATTTTTATTTGCATGTTTTATCTAAAGAATTAAAATGAACCAAAAATGGAGTTAATACATCCACAGTATCGTTAGCTATTGCTTGTTGAATTGTACGCCTTCATTTTTTCGTTAAAAGTACAGTAAAAAACTACAGTAAACTACGATAATTTTTAATGCTATCATTTAATTCGTCTCGTCGTGTTCTATCTTTTGAAAAAAGAATCAGTGTCGTACGTCAATTCATTCGCAAGCAATTTGAAAAAGACGGTTGCATTTTTCATTTCTTCAACATAATATACCAAGCACTACCGCGTTTACTATGATAAAAGTGAAGTAAAAATGCAAAAGAATCAATTAATTTAGATTATATAAATCACAATTCAGAAGCATAACATGGGATACTTTAGAAATGAGGAAGTTATTTAACTTTTCTGTACAGATGAGGAACATATGATTTTTTTCATCGTAAATATTTTAAAGCCAGCCTACACTCTAAAATTAGGAGGAGTAAAAAGCTCACTCTTTCTTTGAGTGACAGCTATTTTCACTATTTTTTGGAGTGAACTTTATAAAAATACACTCCTTAAAGAGTGGAATTTTTCACTCCCTAGAATGGAGTGAAATATGTCACTCCGTTGTCGAGAGTGAAGTATGTCAGTCCGTTGTAGAGAGTGAAAAATCTCACATCGCTAACAAGAGTGAAAGCCCGGCATATATACACTTTGAAAAAAATTCGTTAAACTTTAAACTACTATATGGAGTAAAATATTTTTTTCTTTTTCTACACAAAAAGAGTTTAACATTTAATACATACTTCGACTTTTCCAAAAACATTGATAAGAAAGAAAGATTTTAAGAATTTTACTTTTAGATTTCAGGAATAAAATATTTCTTGATATATGCATATGTCAAAAAAATGGACACAACTATTATGTGATGGTATATGAAAACTGAAAAAAGAAGTATTAACCATAGCTTATATTTATATAAAACGTACCATTGCATTTATTTCCCAGAAAAAAAGAATAAGAATTATTATTGGAATTTTGTCTCATGATTTTCCATATTACGTTTTTTTAATTTATCCAAAATTTTCAACTTTAAATATTCAGAAGTCTGTAAAAGAAGCGAAGTACACAAAAGAAAGGTTTCATAAAGCTTCTTGAAAAAAATGTATTTATTAATATCTCTTGTAGGAAAGATAAAATATGAGCAATTTTAAAGTATGCGCTAATTATTTAAATGTGTCCAGGGGTCGCAGCACCCCAAAAATTTTCACACTTTTCTACCACAGTTTTAAAGCGATAATATTTATTGTAAAATTCCATTGTAAATGTTTAACCTTTAGATTACGGAGTAGAACTGGCAACTAGTTTTATATTCATTCGTACCACAATTTAGAAGAAAAATTCTTCGTATTAGCTATCTCGTGAAATTACACTAGTATTAGTTTATGATAGGGACTAGTTTTCAAAAATTGGTGCGAAAACAATAAAGAAATAGTCTCTGGGACGACATATATCCCAACCCCGTAAGCAAAGGGTTAAGTAATCTGACAAGAAGATTTTTATTTAAAATACTGGTAGAAAAGAGCTAAAATTTTAGAGATGCTGCGACCCCTGTGAGTCCAAAAATGATTATATATTATTTGGATATGTTTTGTAATATATAATAGGAACCAAATACCTTTTAAATGTTTTTTTTTAAATATATTAAAATTTCATATCGAAAGATTCAATAATAAACATGAAGAATGAAAGCTGTTTTTCATACATCTTTTATCGTGACCAGAACTGCATCATAAATTTGAGCATTTTTATAAGCCCCAAACTGCATAGGAAATGAAAAAACCCGTATATTTTTAAATGCATTTTGAACTTCTTCGTTTAATAATAAAAACAAGAGAATGCGAAAAGCTGATAGAAATTTGTATTGTATATTTGAATAATATTTGTAATATTGTGTAGTTGCTATTGTCATATCTTATATTTGCATAACATTTGTAGAAAATATATTTCTGTTACACCCTTTATATAATGGCCACAAATTAAAAAAATAAAAATGAACTTATTATTTCCGAATGAATAAAAGTTTAAAATTGAAACAATACATATTTTTTATGGAAAAAAATTTCTGTCTAATAAATATTTTTGGTGAAAAAATGTTTCGATGTACTATATATTTAAATTAACTTAGGTATGTGTAATGAAGGATTTTCCTTTGTTAGAGACATTTTAAGTTCGAATTGACAATATCTATGCAAGAGAAAGCATGTCAGATAAACAAGACTTTTCTTTCAAAAAAGTTTCTTTCAAAACACAAAACTCTCCATTACAACAAAACTTACTCCAACGAAATAAAGTTAAATGTCGCCGTAGGCACTCTAAAATCTGAAATGTGTAAAATATATTTTGTTGAAATTCTCGAATTCTATTGAGAGTTAAATAAACTTATTTGTTTTCTTTTATAAACAGTTTCATTCAAGTGACTGAAATCAGATTAGTATTTTTTAAAATTTTATCTTGTAAAAGAATTTCGGAACTAGAGATGAGTAAGCAGATTAAATAAAAATTGTATTATTTGAAAGTTTTCGCTTGATAAGGTACCCTGGGGTAATAACGCCACGTTAAGGTTCTACCAATTTTCACGGCTCAGTTTTAGTTTGTATTTTTCAAACAAATATATGATTTGATACAGCAACTCATTGACTATCTGTATAAAAAAAATAATTTAACAGATATGTATTCCTAAAATGTAATGGCGTGATTTCTTGACCAATGCTATTTGGCGTTATTACCCACCTATATGGGTAATAACGCCCTGCAAACAAAACTATGAAATAAGATGGAATAATTGCATGTAGATTGCCCAATTCTAATAATACAAACTCTAGAAATTTAGAAATAGACAAGTCGCATTCTAAGCTATTGAAAATGTTCATTTTTTTGTGAAAGTGTAAGGAAAATAAAGGTGTGGTGTGGGGGGAAGGATGAGGCAAAAGAATATCAGACCGTGAGCTTCTTTTTGCTTAAAAAGGATCGCTTAAATAGAATTATAAGACACACTGCACAGTTTTAACTGTGTTTATTTGAATCAGTATTTAGGATGTAGCTCGGCCACTGTAGGGAATCAACCGGGGTATTAATGCAAATGATTGGCGTTATTACCCCGTTATAGTTATTGCGCTGTACATTTTAACATTACAAATTATCTCGAGAAGATATCCAAAATCTTCAACAACATTTTGAAAGTCCATGAAATGTACTGCAAATTTATGTAATTAACAAAGTATTTCCGAAAAAAAAATAGTTTTCACATCACAAAACGTACCTCGCAAATTTTAGATCAAGCGTTAAATTTAGTTGCTTGTAAAAACAATAAGACCTAAAAATGAAACAAATTAACTTTGAAGCTGTTTTTTGCGAGTTATATGACTCAAAACCCTTCTGCGAAGAGCACATGGGTGTCATTTACCAGATTATTTTATAATTATGCAAAATATTAGCACTTGGCGTTATTACCCCGCCTGGCGTTATTACCCCGTACCACCTTATTATAAAATATAATAGAAACTGGATAACAATTTAGCAATCTTCTAGGATATGATCATTGATTTTCTAATTTCTGAATTATCATAACATTTCAGTTTCAATGTGCAAAAATAACTATCATGTATATTACAACATTTTTATCTGTTTTATTAAATTCTCTCTAAATTCACTTATTTTTTTCTAATTTAAAGTCTGTTCTGTCTTTTTCCAAACTATCTAAATCTTAATATAAAGAATTATTTATCAGGAAACTGCTTTAACTTACTAATTTTCTTTCTTAATATCTAAATAGAGTGGAAGTTGTAAATTATAATAATGTGAAAATTAGGTTAGTTTTTTCATTACTACTGATTAAATATATCGGTAGTTATGAATTTATTTTGTAAAATATTTACACAATTATATAGATTAATTAACCAAAAATACTCTTATGGAATTATCACAAAAGAAAATAAGGTGATTTATTTAAATACTTTATGATCATCTCTGCAAATTTAAGGCTTTTATAATTGAAATGCTTCATATAACATTTTTCTTTAAAAAATCTATACCAATAAAAACTATTAAGAATATTGCTTTTTTTTTACTGTTTCTCTAAGCTATCTAAATATGAACGAGCACAGTGTTTTGTGTGGTAAGAAAAATAAATTTTCATTAATAAACAGAGTAAAGAAATTTCACAAAATTTTCTACAACGGTACTTAAAATTACCGTCAGTTATTAAAAGGTTGATTAGAATATTTTTCGTTCGCCTTAGAGAATTATCGTATTTAATTATCTACTTCCTATTAAATATAATATTACGATTCTATTGAATTTTATAAGAAAGCAGATGCAAGGCTGTACCAATTATAAATTTGTAGACACTCTTACCGTGTAGTGGAGTGGAAATCAATAATCCCAAATTTACGGCTATGATTTTCTAAATTCATAGCAACTCTCTTCCCATATAAAGTGGGAAAATCCAATTATCCAAAATTTAAGCTCAATATAACTAATCATCTATATAATGATTTAAACACAAAGAAGATTCAAAATGAATGGGACAAAAAAAAAGTAATCTTAAAATTCTGTAAGGGATTTCAATACAAAATAAAAATATAGCTTAAAAGTACAATTTAACAAATTTTATTAGACAACAGTGAAAAGCAGCTATCAACAAAATCGTTGCCTGAAGCCCTGCTACACTGTAAAAAAAAGGGTCGATCTACTAAAAAAACTTTAGTAATCCTTGTAATTACTAAAAAATGTTTAGTAATCTTAGTCGGTTACTAGAAAATCTGTAAGAATTACCAGAAAAAAGTTAGCAAAGAATAGAGTTAATAGTTTTATATTTTTAATAGCTATTACTAAAACTCACTTGGCGTGGCCTCGATAGCATAGTGGTTATAGTAACGGACTCCAGGCTAAAAGGTCCCGGGTTCAATACTGGACAGCGCCAAGTACGCCCCGAATGTATGTAGTGTAAGTACTCTATAACAAAGGGGTTATGAATTTCCTGTTGGAGCTGGTCGCAATGTTTGGTGCTGCCATATATTGCTTTTTTGCCGAAAATCTATCGCTTCAAAAATCTGGATGCAGCTCGAAGGGAGCTCCTGCCTTTCGGACGCACGTAATTGTTATTAAAAATAATTTTGGAGCTATTACTAAAATTTGCTTGGTGGCTCATACTAAAAAATTTTAAGTTAGTTAAACAAAATATTCTTTTGTTCAGTTTACAAAAGAAATGCTTGTTTCACTTGCAAAAAAAAAGTTTGTAATGGTTACTAAAAAATTCTGTGGAATACAAATTTACTAAAAAATTTTTAGTAACCTCTTGAATTTTTTTTTTTTACAGTGTATTCAAAATGGTGATATCCCCGCAAGAGAAAGCTTACTCTGTGATAGAATGAGCAAAATCTTCCTTGTTTGTTCATGCTTTGTAACTAAATGGGACAAAAATGGGACTGGAAATTCTCATTTTTGAAATAAACTTCTCTTGTCAGAACATAATTGTTTTGCGCATCATTACCAACAGTAGTGTATTTGGATCGTTCTTCATTATCAAAAACAAGATAAAATTATTTATATTCCGAGATATACTGTCTTAATGGATGTTATCTCAGTTAGAAGAAGCAGTTCTTAATTTCATTCTACTGCTATACAGTGATAAGACGCATTGGCATAACAACATATTTGAATACCTCAAAAATTCTTTTTCTCGTTTCTGGATTGATACTTCATCGAATGATATACCATAACATTTTTCGCTACGCAGATCCTCATAGATAAAGGCGTTGGAATTTTAATTTAGTGGTACATAAAATATATTTTTTTTCCATTTCTGATTTTTTCATAATTTACAGCCATTAATATATGTGTGTGTGTTTCTATTTGAAATTATATAAAATACATTTAAAATTTGCGATTTTCTTTGCCTAAAAACAATCTCAGTATGATGACCAACATACTACGCAAAGATGCAACTGTGAAATTTGCTCATTGCTGTAAAAACATTGTAAACATATAAATTGTGTTTTTGAAATATTTGTTTATTTTATATTTTTCATAGTTTTTTTTGCATAAAGTAATGACTATGCTACTCAGTTGTGCTTTGTTTATGTCTTAAAATAATCCGATTTTCTAGTTTTTATTCAAATGCATTGAATAACCATTAATGTTTCCATATTTTTTTCTTATTATTAAATATTTTACAGTTTATCTTGTAAAATTAGGCGAAGTATATTTTTAAATTACCATAAGATTGTCTCTAGTTTGAAACCCCTTAATTCTACCACAAATTAGTCTTAGTAAATTTGTCCTTTTACAGATAAATATTAGTATGAATACAATATTGAACTACAATTCGTTATATTTGGTTGAAAAAAAATTAGACATTCTAAAAAGAAAATTAAATCAAAATGCCATGATATAATCTATTGATTTTTTTTAAATTTTTGTTAAAATTTGAGATATAACGGATATTAGTAAAATTTCACGTTTCTGTTCAATGAGAAAGACTTCTTAAAATTCCATTAATTTTAAAATGACTTGTTGCTTACTTAAAAGTAAAACATATATGTATTCCGTCCCCCCTAAAAAATGGTCCTAAGAGTTATATCGTTTTTATACCAAAGCTTGTATTAACCGAAAATTAGTGGAAAACATGCTGTAGTTTGATTAACATATTTTAACTGCACAGTTAACTCCATAGGTAATCAAGCCATGTAAATTCTAAAGTCATATAGAATATTAAAAGAATATTTGATTGATATGGTGAGTAAAGAACTATATTATTCAACAATTTTTAAAAATAAACATAAAACATATTTATAGTACTCATTTTTTCAATGTACAATTTAGAAATATTAGATTTTTTTTACTAGTTTTAGCTATTTTTTATGAAATCTCTATAATATTTAAAATTTTTACTCTAAAAAATCATTTATTTCTCTGGATACTCCCCTAATTTTATACTCAATAAAATACTTTTTTTAGGATTTTAGTGAAGATAACTGCAATCCGCCACTTTATAAATACTCTCTAAAACACTTAAATCCTAATCAAGAACAATTTATGTGCACTATTAAAAATATAGACCTTGTTTGAAGCAAATTTTGGTGCTGAATAGCTGCCACGGTAATATCGTGAAATCTTGACCCAATTTTCCACCACTTCATAACTACTCTCTAAATGCAACTCATGTTATAAGTACGAAAACTTATGTTCGAAACAAAAACAATTTATACATACTGTTAAAAATCCTGTCCTAATTTGAACTGAATTTTGGTGCTCAATAGCTGCCAAGGTAAGATCGTGAAAACTTGAACCAATATTTGGAGCTTCTCTTGAAGAATAGTCCCAATAGTACGATTGAAGTTGAAAACTGAAGCTCCAAATCTTGATATGAGAATTCACCATCTTATGGTGGCAGTTACTGGTCACCAACATTTGGTTCAAATTACGATAATATTTTCAACAATTTACATTCAAAGCAAAAGTACATTCTAAATGAGATCAATCTATTTATATTACAGGCAAAGCTTAAAGATATTTTACATAACTTCGTGGACACAAACAAAAATCCTGTTACAAATTTCTTAAATTTAAATATTTTATTAACTTGGATAGCAGCATTAGACAAAAAAGCTTTTCCACTTAATCTTTAGAAAAATATAAAAAATAAACTTTCGTGATAAAAAAACAGTGCTGAAATATTTCAAAATATCATACAAAATGAATAAATAAACCTTAAGACTAGTTCTCCGTATTTTATGCTTATCTAATTGTTTTATAGCTTTCAGATGAGAATATACGTTTTATTGTAAGTAGATAACGGAATCTTTCTACATTTTCAGACATTATCTGTATTATTTCTTAAAAAACCTAAATTAAGTACTTAAAAATTATTGACTTTATATAAAAAAAAATTCTTCCTTTAGTCTCAAGTTAATAATAATTCTAAATTACTGCAGAATGGGAGAAATGCGTTAAAGCTAATTTCCTCTTTTTGAATCTGTTTATATTTTTTACATTGAATATGTTTAAATGATTTTGAAATTCCGTAAATACAAAGAATATATTTTAAAAGTCTTGAGTTTACTGTTTAGCATTGTTTTATAATGAAGTCAAAATTTCTGAACTCAACTGTAAAGTTTTAAAACATTAGCATTTATTCAAAAATTTAATCTGAATTGCTTAATAATTATATTTTGATGTGATTTTTTCGGGTATGATATCTTAACTTTCTCTTTCATCCATTCTCATTTCTCTTCTAAATAAACCATTGTGTTTTGAAACATTTGCTTTTAGGTGACAAAATTCTCATTGATTGGCCCGTTCTTTGAGCGAAAAGGAATGGAAGTCATGTCAAAGTATCATACGCAATACTGAAGTGAGAAATTTGTTGCATTCGTTAATTAAGCAAATACTCACTAAAGATCAATGAATGGATATATTAGTTAAAAATGTTGATGACGCAGAAAACAAAAAAGTGAAATAACATCTTTTAGCTGATACTCTCAGCAAGCGTCTTGTATAAAGACAACGAAATATCAAAACTGAACAATAAGAATTAAAGATATATATCAAAAGTATTAGTTTTAATAAAAGTCTCTTCAGAGATACCCGGATAAAATATATAATATTTTATGTATTTATTTAATTTAAATGCCGCATTTATATTTAAATATTTTTACAATAACATTTTGTAAAAAGAGACTATGTTTTTTAGTAATGTGACAAAGCTGAAAAAAAAAACATGCAATTTGTTTAAATAAAACTTTGAAATGTTCTATTTATCTCTTATTCGGATTTGCTTTCTGCATTCTTTAATAAAATGTTTTGTAACATAAAACTGCGTTGAAGGGTGAATTATATATTATTAACTCAATATAACACAGAAACATTCCAATTATTCCCTTTATTTTAAATGATAAATATTTAGTTTTTGTCGAATAAGCGAGAAATTTATTGTATTTAAAAGATATTTTGTATATATTTAATTTTATTATCAGAAATAATAAAAATGTATTTCGAATATATACATGCATTTTAAATTGAATTTTAATAGATGTATCTGCTGTTATTTCTTGTTACTGTTAGAATAAAACAACTAGTGTTTTAATTTCATTTCAGTATGTACTATATGTATTACATTTCATATAAGCTTAGTATAGTAATACTGACTATGTATATTTTAATGATATTAATAATATAATGTTAGCTAAAGAAATTTATCACATATTCTAGGAAAACAATACACAGTGCTTTGAAAATTTAAAAGCATTAAGTATTCTTAATACTAAATTGTTTTTTTTTATTATGATCTAATATTCAATTAATACATCATATGTTATCATGAGAATAGCTTTTAATATTTAAGGTTTTTTCACAGATACTCCTTGATTAAAAGGCATTTCGGCTACATTAAAATACTTTTTTGTAAATTGCTCTTTTGTCTCATTAACATATCTGGTTATCTAATTGCTTTTATTTGTTAATGACAGAAAGTTCTTCAGATTTAAAATAAAATTCGTATTTAGATAATTAATATCTTTCTTAAACCCGATAATAATTCGCGCACTTTAGATTAAAAACAAAAATTAAACAAAAGAAAGATTTAATTAAGATTTCTAGGAGATTTTATGTTTTTTCAAAAATATCATTGATAAAAATTGAATGGATGTGTCAATCCCAAAACTTTCTTCTTTCTCATACGTACTTTAATATTTCAAAAAGGAGTTATACATGTTGAATTTAAATATTATTTAATCAATACAATACCAAATTTAATTTTCATTTTAAATTTCTATTTGAGTCAATACATCGAAGTAAAATGAGTTAATGTTGATCATGATATTTATGAAAAAGAATAGTTTTCCTTTATCATAGTACTTATCATCCGCTGTTATCAAATAACTGTCTTAGTAAGACGCCAATTTCCATCTTTGGTCAAGCTGACGGATAATATACCGACGAAGAATGGAGAAAATGATACAAAAAGCGCTATGATATCACAATGCCAGGGAATATTGCCAAATTCAAAGTAGATCAGCTGGCCACAGCCAAAAACAAACGCAAAAATTGGTTCAATTCTGTATATAACTATATACATTTTCAATTGTTTAATAATGATATTAGCACGGAAATCACTTTTACACAGCCCTGTTCTGGAGACATCTACATCTTTACAAAATACTCTACTAAAATTTTGATAATTTTATTAAATTTTTATCTTTATTACCGTTATTTAATAATTTCTCAATAACCTTAAAAAAATATTCAAAGTACAAATCTGTATCTGTTACATTGATTTTTATTGTTGTCATTGAATAAAAAGTACCTAAAATATAATTCTACTACAAAAGTTTTTATAATTTTTCAAATTTTTCTTAAGCGCATACTGTAACACTGTAAAAAAAAAGAAAAAAAATCTGTAAAGTTTTTTAGGAAACATGGGATTAATGGAACTTTTTATGTAACGACAATAGTAAAAATCCATCTAACAGATACAGATTTCCACCGAAATTCAAAAAATATGTAAAGTTACTAAAATTTTTTTATGAATCTGGGATTCAAGAATTTTTTATGTAACTGCAACCCAGGTTACAGGTAAAATTTTAGTAACATAACTGTAATTTTAGTAGACTCGTCTGTAAAGTTACAGATTTATGTAACTTTACAAAAAGCAGTTTTATAGATTTACATCTTTTCTTGTACAGTGTACAGATAAAATGTTAGTAATCATACAGGTTACGGCAACTGTACATCTGCAGGATTACAGACTTTATTTTACAGTACTTTTCGGTGCTAAGTGGTTTTTTCTTCAATACAAGCTATGCGACAATTTTGCGTGTACACGCTTCCTCATAAAGAAGAATGTAGCTCTTTCAGTTCACAAAACATTTAAATGTCAGTCTTACCATTCGGCATTTTTTGAGAAGACCCATCTAGGAAATTCCTGACTTGCTACAAAAAATAATTGATTTTTTTTTCGTGTGCACTGTAAAAAAAAATCAAGAGGTCACTAAAAATTTTTTAATAAATTTGTATTCCACAGAATTTTTTTGTAACCATTACAAACTTTTTTTTGCAACTGAAACAAACATTTCTTTTGTAAACTAAAGAATTTTTTGTATAACTATCTTAAAATTTTTTAGTATGAGCCACTTAACAAATTTTAGAAATAGCTCCAAAATTATTTTTAGTAACCATTACGTGTGCCCGAAGGGCAGGAGCTTCCTTCGAGCTGCATCCATTGGGTAAAAAGACTGAAAGACTTCTGAAGCGGAAGATTTTCGGCAAAGCCGCAATAGATGGCAGCATTAAACATTGCTACCTGCTTTATTTTGACATGTTTCTAAAGAGGAGAAAAAGTCCAGAGATCATTACAAATGGAAACTGCTACGACAGGATTTTCATAATCCCTTTATTTAACAAGTACTTACATTGCATACATTCGGTGCATATTTGGTGGCGTCCAGCATCGAACCCAGGTACTTTCAGCCTGCAGTTCGGCGCTATGACCACTAGGCTATTACAGCCACACCAAGTGAGTTTTAGTAATAGCAATTAAAAATATAAAACTTTGTAACTCTATTCGTTGCTAGCTTTTTTTCTAATAATTCTTACAGATTCCTTGTAACCGAGTAAGATTACAAAAAAAAAAAAATAGCAATTATAAGGATCACTAAAATTTTTTTAGTAGATCGACCCTTTTTTTTACAGTGGGCATTCTGAAATTTATATCGATATTTTTTGAGAATGATCTTTAGAGTTCAAAATACACTTCCATAAAAAATTTCAGTTCGTCATGGAATTGCACGTGCACAGCATTCATCATGTAATGATGATGACGATTGAGTATTGGAACTGATGTCTATCGCTTTTACGATTGCAACAGACGTTTCGAGGTTTCCCACTTCTTTGACAATTTTACAATTAGCCCTTTAAAACTTTTGCTAGTAATGTGCCCAGCGGGGTTCGTACCGGAGAACCTACGATCAGAAAGTGAGATCTTAGATGCCGAGCAAAAGGCTAGCTCAATCGCTTCTTACGAGAAACTCATTTTACTAGCCGTACAAAATGGCGCCGCTAGACTTTCTTTTATTATAACATTCAAATTTGTAATGTCAATCGGTTCTTTTTTCCGTTTTTATCCACTCAATAATAAAAAATCTATTAAGTATAGATTTTTTTTGTATTACTTTGTACACAGGAAATTATTATTATTTTTTTTTAATGACAAATAAACAATCTGAAATAATAAAACTAGTACTGAATAAGCATTAGAGAACAATTTGTCAAATAAAGCTTATTAAAATATTGTACATTATGTACAGACATATTTTTGAATAAATGATGGAATATGTACTGTTTCATTTTTCGAAATATGTTAAACCTCTTTCAAAGAAAATAATTAGATTTAATTACTGCATTATAAGTAATAAATTAATAATAAAATATTCCTCTATTTATATAAATTGAATGCACTTATTTTGTTTGTTTATATTTTAATTTCGCCATTTATTAAAAACTTTAAATAACAAAATGAAGTTTTTAATGTAGAGCGAAAAATTATATGAAATCAGTAACTTCATTATTAACGATTAAAACTTTTATTTCGAATTTTATCTAAAACAATTTAATTATAAACACCTGCTTGTATATTAATGAATATGAATAATGAAAAAAAAATGTAATTATTAGATCAAAGGATATTTTAATGTAGTTATTGATTTAATGTCGTGTAGCATATACGAAAAGAATATTTTAATTTGCGATATTTATCCAATTAAGTTAACCTACAATACAAATGTAATATTTTGTTAAATTCCTTTAAAATTTCATTAATTGACTCAAAACAAATAAAGAAAATGAAATGTTGCTACAAAATTTTATTCCCGATGGAATTACAGATTAATTTTTGTTGGAAGGCCATCAGTGTAAATTTTACTGCTTCAGTAGTTCCTTTCACAAGCGCTTTTATTATTTTATTTCTATATTTTTAGAAAATAAGTTCTTGAATTTTATGTTTTTTTGCTTTTCTTATATGTTTGATTTAAAATCTGTACAGTAATATTACTAGAATTAATATTTTTGTACGAATAATTTTGAAATTTTAGTAATTGTAAATTCTAGTATTTGTAAGTTAAACTGTAATTATTACTGAAATATTTTGTTTCTTTAAAAAAAATTCTAAACTCTACAGAAATCTGTAAATTTACAAACGAATCTACTAAAATTAAGTTATCTTACTAAAAATTTATCTGTAGCCTGAGTTATGTTTACATACAGAATTCTAGGAATCTGAGTTTCCTAAGAAACTCCTAGTAAAATTTCAGGTTTTTTTTTTTTTCATTTTCAGCGTAAATCTCTGTTTGTTACATGAATTTTTGCTGTTGTCGTTTCATAAAAAGTTCTTGAATCTCAGTATCCTAGAAAACTTTTAGTAACTTTACAGACTTTTTTTCAGTTTCCTACAAAAAGTTTAGGAACATTACAGATTGATTTATAGTGTAGATACAACTAATTTACTTTATGAGAATTAAAAAATTATGATCGCAATTATTTGAGAATTGCTCTGTTAATAAAATAACACGAGCTTTATTTTTAGCAAGAATAATAATAACAACAACAACAACAACTACACCGCTCACGTTAATCATTAAGAATTTAAATTAATAAAAAAAATACAAAGTTCCATAGCTTATTGAATTTCCTCCACTAATTATTGGTAAATTAAAAATAAATATGTTTTTATATAATTTTTTTATCAATTAAATTTTTGCAAGGGAAAGTAAATCACAAGTACCAATAAAAAAGTTATTTCTTATTCACTTAAAAAGAATGATTACAAATATACTCTACTACGAAAAATAAAAACAAATTAAAATTAAATTATTTATTTACATTAAATTACACTGAATTTTTACACACTAAAAATAAAACAAAATAATAAGGAAAATCAATTCAATGTGAGGCTCTCCACATTGTTTGTTGAGTGGGCAAATTCTTAAATTCATTATTTTTATTAACATTATCTCATGGTTACTAGTTATTAACATATAATATTATGTATTATTACTTCAATCACCTTATTTAGTAAATCCATAATGTGTATCTTATATATGGATCGTTGTAACATTCTGGATATTGAAAAACATAATAAACAAAATGTACACAATTAAAAAAAAATCTGTAAAGTTACTAAAAAATTTCTGAGAAACTGGAATTTCTAGAATTTTTCATGCAAGGGCAACAGCAAAATTTTTATGTAACCGATACAGATTTGCACTGAAAATTAAAAAATCTGTAATGGTTACTAAGATTTCTTTTAAGAAACTGGGATTCGTAGAATATATTCTATAATTGCAACTCAAGTTACAGGTAAAAGTTTAGTATGATAACTATAATTTTAGTAAATTTATTTGTAAAGTTACATATTTCTTCAGCTGCACAAAAATTAGTTCGTAGATTTACACCTTTTCCTGCGCAGTGTACAGATACAATGTAAGTAAAACATACATATTTTGGCAATTTTTCATCCCTAGGATTACAGATTTTTTTACAGTATAGTTATTAATATCTAATATTTTATATTATTACATGAGTCATCTTATTTATTTAATCTGTAATATACATGTTATGTGAGGATCATGGTAATATTTAGGATTCAGAAAAATTTAATAAATAAAATGTACACAACATGAATTCCTCAAAAAAGAACACCTCTAAGCTTACCTCTCGCTGGGGATGATATAAAATAGGCATTTGGGCTATTATTTGCCTTTTTTGTTATTAATTGTATAGAAAATCTCGTCCCAAAATATGTTGCTTTATTTCCTGTTTCGTTTCCATCGTAAAATGCATCTTTCGAAACTACATCACTTCGAACTGAATTCTTCCCTATTTATCAAAAGAACTCAATCTCTTCCCTTTTTGTTGAATCTCCGCCACTATTCTATTTTTCTTTAATTTAATAATTAACCTCGTGACTGCCGCTGGCTGATTTCTTCGCACATTAACCTGCAGGTATCACTGCAGCATAAGCAATATTTAAATTAATATAATTCTACAAATAAAACCCAGCTTTCAAAAAATAAATTAGGATTAATACTCTCAAAGATTATACACCTATACATAATAACATATTTTGTATCAGGTTGGAAAAAAAATCTTTTTTTAATATTTTTAATAAATTACAGAGAAAACAACATTACAATTTTACCCTTTTGCCGGGCAGTCAGGGGTTAAAAACAAGTCATAAATTGCACGTCAAGTGTAGCAGATGTGGTTCGTTCGTACTATAATAAAGTTTAATAAAAATTGAGATATTGGTGAAATAGTATAAAGTACTTCGGATACAGTATAGTAGCCTAAAATTTGTGTGTGTCATTGTAAGTACTATTAGCTTTTTATTATACAAGAAGTATACAGGCAGTAAAACTCAGCAAGATTTATTAATTTCATAAAATTTAAAACAGATAAATAAATTAAAACGCGCATTAAACACGATTTCCTCCGCTATCATTATGAAACGGAAGACTTTTGTGTGGTTTCGTAAATTAATGAAAAATATTCTTTACACCGCAATTTGTACAGAATGTATACTTTATTATATACTTCATGCATGCATGTCAATAATGTTAATATTATGTACGAAAGAGTGTAAGATCATTAAAATGCACTTAAAATTATTTTTTTACACTGGCAGTCATGTAACGGGATGGTTTTTACTGTCCCTGTAATTGAAGGATACATTCAATTTTCATGAAATTTGAAATGACGCGACAAGATCATGTAACAATTATATACACTGTAAAAAAAAAAATCTGTAAAGGTACTAAACATTTTCTAGGAAACTGGGATTCCAAGAACTTTTTCTGTAACGGTAACAGGAAAAACACATGTAACCGATTCTAAAACTTGGATTTTTGCTGTTACCGTTACAGGAAAAGTTCTTGGAATCCCAGTTTTCAAGAAAAAGTTTAGTACCTTTACAGAATTTTTTTACAGTGTAATGTAAACTTCAAATGATTCAGTCAAGTAGTTTTACTCTCCCACGGACGGACGGATAGACGGACAGGTGGACGAAAGGACAAATGGAAGGAAAGATTGACAATTATGGGTATTTACAGAATCACAAACGTACCTTATAAGTCTTTCTCATAGAGTGGGCTGGCCTAAACCAGATTTATTTCATTGGCCTTTTATAATGTCCAATGACAAGATAGATGCTTTTGGTCCACTGTATCTATTATAACTTCCCAGTAAATTCTCACGAGACTAGATCCCATTTACGGTTGTCTAAATTGTGACCTCATTTACGCTGACTAGCTGTAAACATGTTCAGGGCAATTTTATTGTTCTTAATTGGGCACTATTTATTGTGTTTAATGTACGTTCTCAATTTTATGAATTTTATGTTGTCAGAACAGTTACCTATATGTAAGACGCATGTAGCGCATTTTTTTTTTTGTAAAGTTGCTTTACAAATAGTTTGCATAAAATTTACATACAAAAATAATTACATTTTCAAACAATAATCAACTTACCATTATTTACTTTTTTTTTTTGCTTTAATTCTTGTATAACACAAAATGCATTTTTTCATAAATTTTGTGAATGCACGAAATTTTTTTATAAAATAAAATGCATACATAATATTTTGTAATACTTCTCACAAGAGCAGATCCTTTTTTACGGAGATCTGAGATCAATAAAATTTTTGGTAGAATTTTACTGCTCCAAATTGGGCACAATTTATTATGTATAAAAAATGTTCTGGATTCTATATTGTTAGAGTAGTTGCATGCAGAGGGGAGTGGGATGAAGAGGGTCAGTAGATTTTTCTTTTTATGTATCATTCTAAACTTTTCATCAAACTCACATTAGATGAAACAATTGTACCCAAATCTTTCAGTTGTAAAAATTAGCTGATATGCTAATTTTTATTTGATCCAATTGTAAGAGGAAAAAGATTATTTCAAGAATCAAAATTAAATTCCTTTATTGTACTTTTTATGCTTTCTGTAGATAATGACTTGTTTATACGAAGACGTAATAAATTCTCTATTTATGGAACAGTATAATGTATATTATCCATATTTTAAGCTATGTCTAAATTATCAATTTTGTTTAAAAAAAAACTTTAACATAAAAGAAGGTAAAGGGAGGAAAGGAGCATGCTAGAAAAGGGAGAAATGAATTATGTCCAATTACTTCTTTTTAAAAAGATGAATATAAATTTCTAATATAAAACTATTTTTTGAAGGTAAGATATTCTTTATAACAATAATAAAATAAACTTTTTCAAAAAAAAAATATAACCGACTTCAATCAACGCTCTAAAAAGAGTTAAATAATTCTTTAAAATACCCTAATGATGAATTGTTATCTAATAACCACACATCAGATATCATGTACCGACAAAAAAAATGGTTATAAGTTTAATACATAGAACTTAATATCCAGCAAATATGGTTTTTCTAACAGAATATTTTTTACAAGAGATTAATTTACATATTTTTGATTTAATTTATGAATATATACATATAAAAAGTAATGAATTACTTTTTGAAGTTGGTGCCAAACGATCACAATCAATAATGATTTTTACCATTTTATTTATGGTATTAGACATAATATAACCACAATTCTTACTATACTTACAATAGTTTGGCACCAACTTCAAAAAGTAATTCATTACTTTTTATATGTATATATTCATAAATTAAATCAAAAATATGTAAATTAATCTCTTGTAAAAAATATTCTGTTAGAAAAACCATATTTGCTGGATATTAAGTTCTATGTATTAAACTTATAACCATTTTTTTTGTCGGTACATGATATCTGATGTGTGGTTATTAGATAACAATTCATCATTAGGGTATTTTAAAGAATTATTTAACTCTTTTTAGAGCGTTGATTTAAGTCGGTTATATTTTTTTTTTTTGAAAAAGTTTATTTTATTTCTTACTTTTTAGTTATTTATACCGTAATACTTAGTTTAATCGGTTGGATAGTTGCGGTGTAATCGGTGAATATATATAAAAAAAAGTACATATGCGGTCGAATTGATGATAACCTTCTCTCCTTTTTTAAGTCGGTTAAAGAAATAATAATACGGAAAAATACTGTATGTTATACATGGATGTCAGGAATGGGGTTCGAACCCACGATCTATTTCGAGAACCAGAAATTAAATCGCGTGCCTTAGATCGCTCGGTTATCCTGACTGCAATTAAAACGGTGAACAACGCCATATTACTTTTCGCAAGTCAATTATTTTAGCACACTTTCACTGATAAAGTACTGAGTTGCTAAAAGATCTCTGATACTCTGTGCTAAAGGTTAAAAACAAAATATTCTTAATAGCATAATTAGTATATATGTACGTCAGGAGTGGGGCTCGAACCCACGTTCGCTTTCGAGAACCAGAGCTTAAATTAAGCGCATTAGATCGCTCGGTTATCCTGATTGCAATCAACTCAGGGAACTTATTCAAGGTCATGTTATTTTTCGCATGTCTATTAATTTAGCACTCTTTCACTGATAAAGTATTGAGGAGATAAAGGATATCTGATTCTCTGTGCTAACGGTTAAATACAAAATATTCTTAATAACATAATTAGTATTTAATTTGTAAAATATATGTGTAAAAATTGTAATGCTGAAAAAGGTTATTGTATACATGCATGTCAGGAGTGGGGTCCGAATCCCCGCTCTCTTTCGAGAACCAAAGCTTAAATCAGGTGCCTTCGACCGCTCGGCTATCTTGACTACAATCTATTCGGTGAACTTATTCAACGTCATATTACTTTTCGCAAGTCTATTATTTTAGCACTCTCTCACTGATAAAGTATTGAGTTGGTAAAAGATCTCTGATACTCTGTGCTAACGGTTAAATACAAAATATTCTTAATAGCATAATTAGTATTTAATTTGCAAAATATATGTGTAAAAATTATAATACGGAATAGGTTGTTGTATACATGTATGTCGGAAGTGGGGTTCGAACCCACGCTCTCTTTCGAGAACCAGAACTTAAATCAACGCGCCTTAGACCGCTCGGCCATCCTGACTGCACTCCATGGTAGGAACTCATTCAACAGTTTTAATTAGCGAAAAATCACTAATTTTAATAGTTTTTGCCCGTTTACTAAAAAATTACTGAACCAATTTTTATGAAATGGAAGTGGTACCAATCTGAGAGTAAGTTCTTTAATTTAACACCAAAACCAAATTAATCAGTTGGATAGTTTCGGCATAATCGGTGAGCATACATTAAAAAAATACATAAGCGATGAATTGATAACCTCCTCTCCTTCTTGAAGTCGGTTAAAATATTCTTAATAGCATAATTAGTATTTAATTTGTAAAATATATATGTAAAAATTATAATACGGAATAGGTTCGGAAACTTATTGAATGTCATGTTACTTTTTGCAAGTCAATTATTTTCGCACTCTTTCACTGATAAAGTATTGAGTTGATAAAAGATCTCTGATACACTGTGCTAACGGTTAAATACAAAATTTTCTTAATAGCATAATTAGTGTTTAATTTGTAAAATATATGTGTAAAAATTATAATACGGAAAAATATTGTACACACGTATGTAAGGAGTGGGGTTCGAACCCACTGTCACTTTCGAGAACCAGAGCTTAAATCAGGCGCTTTAAACCGCTTGGCCATCCTGACTTCACTCAATTGCAGGAACTAATTCAACAGTTTTAATTACCGAAAAAACACTAATTTTAATAGTTTTTGCTTAATTACTAAAAAACTACTGAACCAGTTTCTATGAAATGGATGTGGTACCAATCCGAGAGTAAGCTCTTTAATTTAACACCAAAACCAAATTAATCGGCTGCATAGTTTCGGAGTAATCGGTGAACATACATAAAAAAAATAAAAAAAAATACATACGCTTCGAATTGATAACCTCCTTTCCTTTTTGAAGTCGGTTAATAACCACACATCAGATATCATGTACCGACAAACAAAAATGGTTGATTGATTGATTTTTGACATCCGATTATCTGCGCTAGGGATATAGGACCAGGGAGGAATGCTCTTCGTGGGGGTCTTTCTAAGGGAACCTAACCCGTTTTTACGCAAGGTTCGAAGAAAACCACGAAAACTCCGAACGGTTAGGCCGACAGCCGCGATTGGGTTCGAATCCAGCACCTGCCGTCTACCAGTTGAGAGGTCCGAACCTCTCGGCCACTGGTGGGGCCAAACAAAAATGGTTAAGAGTTTAATACATAGAATTTAATATCCAGCAAACATGGTTTTTCGACAGAATATTTTTACAAGAGATTAATTTACATATTTTTGATTTAATTTATGAATATATACATATAAAAGTAATGAATTACTTTTTGAAGTTGGTGCCAAACTATTGTAAGTATAGTAAGAATTGTGGTTATATCATGCCTAATACCATAAATAAAATGGTAAAAATCATTATTGATTGTGATTGTTTGGCACCAACTTCAAAAAGTAATTCATTACTTTTTATGTGTATATATTCATAAATTAAATCAAAAATATGTAAATTAATCTCTTGTAAAAATATTCTGTCGAAAAACCATGTTTGTTGGATATTAAATTCTATGTATTAAACTTGTAACCATTTTTTTTTTTTGTCGGTACATGATATCTGATTTGTGGTTATTAGGTAACAATTCATCATTAGGGTATTTTAAAGAATTATTTAACTCTTTTTAGAGCGTTGATTGAAGTCGGTTATATATATATTTTTTAAAGTTCATTTTTTTAAGTCAGTTAAAAAAATTATAATACGGAAAAAATACTGTGTGTTATACATGGATGTCAGGAACGGGATTCGAACCCACGATCTCTTTCGAGAACCAGAGCTTAAATCGGGCGCCTTAGACCGCTCGGCTATCCTAACAGCAATCTAAGCCGTGAACAACGCCATGTTACTTTTCGCAAGTCTATTATTTTAGCACACTTTCACTGATAAAGTACTGAGTTGGTAAAAGATCTGATACTCTGTGCTAACGGTTAAAAACAAAATATTCTTAATAGCATAATTAGTATTTAATTTGTAAAATATATGTGAAAAAAGAATAACACGGAAAAGGTTTTTGTATATATGTATACCAGGAGTGGGGTTCGATCCCACGTTCTTTTTCGAGAACGAGAGCTTAAATCAAGCGCATTAGACCGCTCGGCTATCCTGATTGCAATCAGCTCAGGGAACTTATTCAAGGTCATGTTATTTTTCGCAAGTCTATAATTTTAGCACTCTTTCACTGATAAAGTATTGAGGAGATAAAAGATCTCTGATTCTGTGTGCTAACAGTTAAATACAAAATATTCTTAATAACATAATTAGTATTTAATTTGTAAAATATATGTGTAAAAATTATAATGCTGAAAAAGGTTATTGTATACATGCATGTCAGGAGTGGGGTTCGAACCCCCGCTCTCTTTCGAGAACCAAAGCTTAAATCAGGTGCCTTAGACCGCTCGGCTATCTTGACTACAATCTACTCGGTGAACTTATTCAACGTCATATTATTTTTCGCAATTCTATTATTTTAGCACTCTTTCACTGATAAAGTATTGAGTTGGTAAAATTTCTCTAATACTCTGTGCTAACGGTTAAATACAAAATATTCTTAATAGCATAATTAGTATTTAATTTGAAAAATATATGTGTAAAATTATAATACGTAGAAGGTTGTTGTATACATGCATGTCGGAAGTGGGGTTCGAACCCACGCCCCCTTTCGAGAACCAGAACTTAAATCAGGCGCCTTAGACCGCTCGGCCATCCTGACTACACTCCATGGCAGGAACCCATTCAACAGTTTTAATTAGCGAAAAATCACTAATTTTAATAGTTTTTGCCTGTTTACTAAAAAATTACGGAACCAATTTCTATGAAATGGAAGTGGTACCAAACCGAGAGTAAGCTCTTTAATTTAACACCAAAACTAAATTAATCAGTTGGATAGTTCCGGCGTAATCGGTGAATATACATTTAAAAAATACATACGCGATGAATTGGTAACCTCCTCTCCTTCTTGAAGTCGGTTAAAAATATTCTTAATAGCATAGTTAGTATTTAATTTGTAAAATATATATGTAAAAATTATATTACGCAATAGGTTCGGAAACTTATTCAATGTCATGTTACTTTTTGCAAGTCAATTAATTTAGCACCCTTTCACTGATAAAGTATTGAGTTGATAAAAGATCTCTGATACTCTGTGCTAACGGTTAAATACAAAATATTCTTAATAGCATAATTAGTATTTAATTTGTAAAATATATATGCAAAAATTATAATACGGAAAGTTATTGTACACACGTATGTCAGGAGTGGGGTTCGAACCCATGTCACTTTCGAGAACCAGAGCTTAAATCAGGCGCTTTAAACCGCTCGGCCATCCTGACTTCACTCACTTGTAGGAACTAATTCAACAGTTTTAATTAGCGAAAAAACACTAATTTTAATAGTTTTTGCTTAATTACTAAAAAACTACTGAACCAATTTCTATGAAATGGAAGTGGTACCAATCCGAGAATAAGCTCTTTAATTTAACACCAAAATCAAATTAATCGGCTGCATAGTTTCGGAGTAATCGGTGAACATACATTTAAAAAAAATACGGGTCGAATTGATATCCTCCTCTCCTTTTTGAAGTCTGTTAAAAATATTCTTAATAGCATAATTAGCATTTAATTTGTAAAATATATATGTAAAAATTATAACACGGAAAGTTATTGTACACGCGTATGTCAGGAGAGGGGTTCGAACCCATTGTCACTTTCGAGAACCAGAGCTTAAATAAGGCGCTTTAAACCGCTCGACCATCCTGACTTCACTCAATTGTAGGAACTAATTCAACAGTTTTAATTAGCGAAAAAACACTAATTTTAATAGTTTTTGCTTAATTACTAAAAAACTACTGAACCAATTTCTATGAAATGGAAGTGGTACCAATCCGAGAATAAGCTCTTTAATTTAACACCAAAACCAAATTAATCGGCTGCATAGTTTCGGAGTAATCGGTGTACATACATAAAAAAAAAAAATACATACGCGTCGAATTGATAACCTCCTCTCCTTTTTGAAGTCGGTTAAAAATATACTCATTCATTCAAAACTTAAATAAATTCAACTAATGATTTTTTAATATCATCTTTCCCTGGCAATACTGAATTTTCATTCAAATTATAAACATATTGGAATTTGATATTAAAGACAAGTATTATCAATATACAGTCGTTTTTAGACTATATATATAGACAACATTAGACTTTTTTGCCATATCATGTATTTTTTTATAGATTTCCTATACCTCACTGTTAGTATTTTGGTATGTGGCACATTTTGTAATTTACAATTTATTTAATAAAAAATGTTTCTGCCAATTATTCTTCCATTGTTCCGAGACATTAGAAAGCGTTTTATTTTTTATTTTATAACTTGAATTTTTTTCTTCTGTATCAAAGAAAGTGATATTCTTATTTTTGCAAAATGTGTCCCATTCCTCTCTTCTCTTCCCAATGCATGACGCATATAACGCTTTTGTTTTTAAAAAGTTGTTTCAGAAACAAATTGCATAAAATTTACATTAAAAAATAATTTTTTTCTTTCACAGTAATCAATTTATCTATATTTACTTTTTGCCTTAATTATTGCATAATACAATACTTTTTACATACATTTTATACTTGTTTTAATACATATTATTAAAAAAAAACGTACACAGGATTTTAAAAAAAGCGCTACCGTTCAAGGTAATTTGAATGGATGTTTGGGAGCAATATCTATCCGATATGATGATCTTAACAGTACCAAAAGACAAAAATGGTATTTACAATAAAAATTAATGTTTGTGATATATGTGATTTTACTTTTATTTTTTTATAGCTAAAAAAGGATGTTTCACTGAATTTTAAGAGTATATTGGTTGTAATGTAATCAGTTATTGTTTTATACTGTAAAATGCATTCTTCTTTGAATGATATACATTTTATATTCCTGAATTCATGGTTAATAAAACTTTTTAGAAAGATATTTTGAATATGGCTCGGCCATAAAAAATATAATAACGAGAGATGATATATATTAATTACGTAAATTCAAATTGAAGGCCAGATGAATCTTCGTTATACACTACGGTATAAGTTGCAGTGTAGAATTATACTTTACGTCAATAAATAAACATCCCTGGACCCTGCCGAGGCATTACATTATAAGAGACATTTAGTTGATTTTCAATGGCAGCTTCTGGCGAGTTATAATTACCCTAAAAAATTGGCAGCATAAAAATACTTTCTCTTTTTCATTCTTAGTAAAGAAGAAGGAAACAATATGTTATCACAAAGTCTTGATTGTAAAACGATATAAATATCAATGAATTTATTATTAAATATAAACGCATATTATCACTATCAAAAAACAAATATTTGCTAAATTTATGAAATATGTTTTCCCGGATATTATATTATTTTGTTCGTAAAATAAAATTAATGCAATCTAAGATATGTGTCTGATTTATTTTAATTTAATTGCGTCTATCATTATATGTAGTTCAAATGTGTAATAATTTTAATTGTCTGTAAACTGTCATGAAATTTTTAGTATCCAACAAAGTATTTTTCCAAAACTATTTATATTTTATGCACCTTTATTTATTATTTATTATTTATATTTTATTTACTGTTTGATTTTTTTTATGTTTTAAAAATGTCAAATAAATTTCAAGGATAAATAATTTATATTATTTGACAAATTTAAGATATATTAAAATTTACAGAAACATTCATTACCTCGATATTTTTCTGCATTTAAGAAACATGCAAGTTATTAAGCTCGACATTTTATATTTAGTTGTCAAAGATTCACCCCATTTTTGAAAAATGACCACATTTCTTAGATGAAGTAATTCGGAAGATCTTATCGATAATAACAGCTTTTTTGACACTAATAGTATAAGCTAATATCGGAGAATCAATATACCGTCGTAAATCTTTTTAGAATTTTTTTAAGCATTTTTCACTTTAGAGACTAAAAATGATATTGTATCTCAGTCATTTTCTTTTGAATTATTGCTTGCGATTATTGTAATCGATATTAAATAACAATTATATCAGTGGATTTGGTGACTTAAAATATTAAAAGCTGAAATAAAATACAATTATTTTTAAAAACATATACTTTATTTCAGAGGTTGTATGTATGAAAATTTAAATTTTCTAAAATTATTCTGATTTATAATACAGCGTTGTTTTTGAGCATGTTTGTATTCTTGCTCGAATAATTACCCTCTGCTATTTTTCTCTAAGAATTAGATGAAAAATGCAATTGCTCTTCAATCTTCTCTCATGGCATTTAATGACATTATCGAGAAAAAAATCTGATTAATGTATGTACAGTAATTTAAATGTTATTTAACATTTACAAGGATTTTTCAATAAAGAATTATCATAAATTTTAAGGGCAAATTAAAACATCAGCAAAGATAAAACGAAAATTGCACATGTAACAGCAAATGTGTAGAACAAACGGCGTTAGTTCTTTCAAGATCAAGACGTCGCTGCTGTAACTTTGACACGCATTGTTTTACTTCCGCCTGCAGAAAAAAACGTACAACAGTAATACATTGAATTGAAAATTTAGTTTCAAATAATCGTCAGCAATAGTATGTATGAAACTTATGAAGATTTTTTTCTATCCTCTAACACAGTTAGAAGATGTCATCACATGTTTAAAGACGGTAAACAAATGATTTCAAAGGAGGAAAATTCCGACGATCCAATAACAGCATCGATACTAACTCATTATTGCAAAATCATACCAAAATGAGTATCGGAGAAGATGAACATTTCATTGGATTCTATTCATAGGTCGCTCTCATAAAAACTCACGTGTTTGTATTATATGAGCTCTACACGGTAAAAAAAAAAATCTGTAAAGTTACTAAAACTTTTCTAAGAAACTGAGATTCCTAGAATATTTATGTAAAGGCAACTGCAAAAATACTTATAACCAGTGTTCGCACTGTCGCTCGCCATTGCGCCAAATTGCTACTAAATTCTTCATTTGGCGAGCAAACAAGCGATTAGATTCGCCAAATTGCTAGTGCTCAGTTTTTGCTTTTTTTATTTTTCATACATATGCATTATGCATGTATACATATTTTTAATATATATACTTATTTTTATTATATTTTTAGCGGATAGTTGAAATTAGATTAACAACAATCGTTGTCGCATTTATAAAAATTTTGGTTACATTAGAACATATTGAAAATAAAAGGGTACATTAAAGGATTAAAGTTTTTTTTTCTTACACGGCGAATTTATTTTGCTAATACTTTTCTCATTTGGCGAATGTTTTTTATTTTTAATTAGACAAATTACTGACGTTGGTCAAATGTCAGCGAGAACACTGCTTATAACAGATTCAGATTTGCACTGACAATAAAAAAATCTTTATGGTTACTAAGACTTTTTTTGGAAGCTTGGGATACCTAGAATATATTAAGTGATTGCAATCCATGTAATAGATAAAATTTTAGTGAGATATCTATAGATTTAGTAGATTCGTTTGTAAAGTTACAAATTTCTGTAGCTTTACAAAAATTAGTTTTGGTACACTGTACAGATAAAACGTTAGTAAACATACCGATTTCGGCAATACTTTACATTTGTAGGATTACAGATTTTTTTTACAGTTTAGACAGTTCCTGATCAAAAGTAAGTGGGTATGAAAGTTTGCTCGGTGATAGCATCATAGCTACAAAATGATGCCACTTCTGACAAAAGTTGTTATCATCAATATGACTTTAAGTCAAAGCACGGAAAGATGTTTTTTCATTATTAGAAGCAGTATAGAAAGATACAGAGGTGATTTCAAAAAACTTGTCACAGAATGGATTCCGGTTTGTGTATGAAGACTGGATCGGAACGAAAGATAAATGCATTGCAGATAATGCGGTGTATTTTGATTAATCAAATCATAATTTCAAGTATTAAAACATACATTTATTATACATTTATTTATAATGATTCTATATTCCACAACTCTAGTAGTCATAAAACGAGTTAACTAAATTTTATCATTAACCAATCTATTAACTTAAAACTGAAATTTCTAATATTTTTAGGAATGATTTTTGAAATTATGCTTACTAATCTTCGTTTTACATTAAAAGTATTTACTCTTAAAATTTAAAACTTAAAAAATCTATTATCGGTTTCTTAAATGAATTTGAAAAGATGGGTAATGCCAACGAAAATATTTTGTTTTCGTCAGTTTATACGATTTATTTTAATTAATCAGTTTTGTAAGTTATCAACTTATCAGTTATTTAATATTTTTCAATTTATTTGAATGTTTTTTATAGCTTAGTTTTTTTTAAACAGATATATTTTAAAGTTACATAAAAATATTCATGTCTTCATTAAATTAATAACACAAAATTGACGACATTTTCAAAATTCGCTTCGGCACTAAAGTTTCATGCAGTAAAAAAAAATACAATGTAAAGTATTTTCATATAAAAGAGTATATAAAGCACTTTTGAATATCTTTTGACACATATCATATTTTCAGTCAATAAATCTTTCGTTTTAAAGCGGACCTCTTGATTGATTGCCTTATTTCTTCAGTTTCTCTTCCGTTACTTCAGATTTCAGGAAAAGCTCTTATACGGGTTTTATTTTACTTATAGACATATTCAAATAAACTTTGAACTGGTTATGAAATAGGTGTCATAGTAAATGTATATTCGACAAATTTACATGCGATACACTTAATGTAGTATATTCAGAAATATACGAGATTTTATTTTATCTTTTTTAATCTTTCTCTACTGTGTTTCACGTATCAACTTATTATTTTATACTCAATTTATGATTTACACATTTCACAGTTGTGCCGTAATTTTTTTTAGGATCATTCTTAAGGAATTGCAATTTAAAAAATTTAGTTATAATAAAAATAGGAAAAAATGAATTTTATTTGGTCTTTTCCCATCACTATGTATCTTGAGATTTTGTTTCCGTATGTACAGAATTTCACTTATGTGATTAAGTATCAGTATTACTAATAATTCTTTTTATAGCAAACATATCATATTTGCTATAGTATGTTACTAAACGTACTTATATGAAGCTTATTTGTGAAGTATACATTTTAAAGAAAAACATAATGACGCTTTGTGATTTGTTTAACATTGTTGCTTTTTTTAATTTGTCTTTATATATCATAAGTTTTTTTGCTAATTAATTGTAAAAAAAAAAAATGCAAAGTGCCAGATCATACAGGGTAGATAAAATGCATATGGGTGATTCTCAAAATAGGGGATAATTTCAAAAATGAAATCTTAAAAAAATTACTGTTAGCAAAATTTCTGAAAAAAATATATGTTGTTAATATAGTATTAGGTATACTTTACATGTAGTCAGCAGAGCTAAATATTTAAAAATTAACTTAAAAAAATAATTAGTATTTTTTGAGCCATGCTAATGACAAAACAAATTGTATGGAATAAATATATTAAGAAATTTTTATTTTCTTCCTGTTTAAATATTTTTTTTTCTACGTTCATTAGCCTTCCTTTCCAACAAATAGTTTCCATTTTTACATATATACATATAAGGAGAATAAAAACATTACCAAAGAGCAAACTTTGTTTACATGAACAACATTCTGACACTAACAGTGTAAGAAGCTGTCTTAGTGATTTTCTGACAGATTTAATGCATATTATAGGGATAATAAATGTAATACTTAAATTTATATGTAAAATTAAACTTTAAAAAGGATACAATATAAGTATTGGTTACATTTATGCACATAGGAGTCTTTAGCATGGACAGAAAAACCATGCTAATGACACTGATATTTGTCCATGCTAATGACAAATTTTAATTTAAATAAGATTATCAGCCATAATATAATCACAATGCAATAGTCCTTTCTGGGGCTTTTTAAAACACAAAAGTTCTATGCAAATAAGTAAAATAAAAATTTTAACTATAAAATAAACATGAAAATTATTATCCATTCTAATGACATACAATTGATGTACTCGCCTAATATTCAACTTCTATTCTTAAAATACAATACATGCTTCTATTTTCAGGCTGGAATAAAATGGCTACTTGTTGCCATGGAGAAACTTTATATTTTCAAAGTATTGTCATATGTGAAAAAGAAATTTTGATTTGAAAAACAGCTGTTATAGTATGACCTTGTTTTGAAAACAGAATATGGAGGACAAACTTTAATTCTCTTTTTATATACTATAATTTTATTTTTAAAAAGAAATTTATTGGATAAATCCTCTCCTTGATTAATTTAAAGAAAGAATAACATTTGTTTTATTTTATAAACATGATATTAACTCTTGAAAAAGCTAGTATATATAAGGCACAGCTGCTGTAGACATCCATGCTAATGACATTTTGAACATTTATTCTGTTATTTTAAGGTGTTTTTAAGTAAAAAGTGAGTAATTCTTGAGTGCAAATAATGAATAATATTAAGACAAACATATCTAAGTATAAAAACATGACAGAAAACCTCTCAATTTTTTTTGTATGCTGAAAGACATAAATTGTCCCCTATTTTGAGAATCACCCATATATCCAATCATCTGGTGAATTTTGAGTCTCTCTTATACACTGCAAAAAAAACTGTAAATTTACTAAAATTTTTCTAAGAAACTGTGAATCCTAGAAAATTTTATGCAATGGTAACAACAAAAATTTCTGTAGCAGATACACGTCAACGCTCTAAATAAAAAAAATGTATGATTTATAATTTTTTTTTAGGAAACTGGGATACATAGAACATTTCTACGCAATTGCACAAACAATTACACATAAAATTTTAGTAAGATTACAGTACATTTAGTACGTTTTATGTCAAGCTGTAGCTGTTTCTTGCTTTACAAAAATTTAGTTTGAAGATCTATACATTTTTTGTACAGTGTACTGACAAAATTGTAGTAAACAAACTTCTTTCTGTAACTTTACGTCTGTAGAATTGCATGTTCGCTTTTGCAGTATTATATTAAAAAAATTATTGAAAAATTATTATTAAAAAATACATAAAGACACATTTACAAATTTTGAATATATTATATTTATTTTTATATAAAAATGATTTCATTTTAAAAGGCTCATTTGCTAAATGAATTTTTCCACAGCAATGATTTTATTCTGTTAGATTTTCTTCACTTTTAACTTTTTCGAGACTGATGACTTTAAGTTTTATTCTAGAGAAATGAGGGAGGGAGCTGTAAAAGTAAAAAGCTGTGATAAAAGGCTACAAATAGTGCATATAATTCAGAAGATCAATGTCATATTATTTGAATGAAATGAATAAAAAATTTACAAAAGTGATAAGAAATGAGATTGGAAAATGGAATATTTTATTTTCATTTTATTATGTTCATCTGTTTCTTCTAAACTGTTAACATAAAGCTAACCGTGTTGTTCTATTGAAAGGTCTTTCAGATGATAGGGAAACTAAGAATAAATTGAAAATATGCAAAAAAATAAATTATAAAGGAATAAATTAGATTTTAAAATGATTTTAAAAATTTTTAAATATGTTGCAAATATCTTTACGATTTAAGTAAGATAATTTTATTCATAAATACCAACTTATATTTAATTAAATCCAAGTTCAAATTTTACAGATATGATGCAATTTATTAGATAAAATATACATTTTAGTTTTTATTCAAATGAAAAAAAAGCTATCCCAACCAGTATCGAGCATTTTAATCTATTCAATCATTTTAATTTGAATAAAATTTCTTAAATAAAAAAAGTCAATCTTCTGTCTTTGGAAAATGCGGCCAATTTTCCAAAATCATAGTTTTAAATCTAGCATTCACATAAACCTTAATATTCTACAAAAACAAAACAACAACAGAAAAAAATATTTATGGTATGAATTATTGCAGTAAATAATTTTCATTAGTTTAATTTTAGTTTATAATTTTAATGTCTTATTCCCAAATGTATGTAAAATCTAAAAGAACCTGTTGATACTTATAAGAGAAAAAGACAGCCAACGATATATGTTGTAATGAATATTAGGACATCATGAATTTAACACTATGTAAAATATTTGTATTGAAGTAATATATAAGATGGCAACTTAGTCGGTGCTTTTTGTTTAAGAAAATAGAAGCTTCTTTCTCCGATTTTTAAATAATAAAGTACATCAGAATATTTACATGTGTAATTTGGAAAAAAAATATTTAAAACGCACAGTTTAAAAAAATCAGTTCAAAAATCCATTGGTTGTCCTAAATTGCCTTTTTGTTATGTATTGAAATTAACATTAAATTGATTATGATAATTTACACTTCTGTAATGACTATGTTACCGGCTAAGTATGTTATTGTGTAAAATACAAGTGCATAATAGTATAGTTAGATAAAAAAAAAAAAATCGAAAAAGCTGTATACAACTAATGTTTTTTTTATGGATGATTAATTTTCAAGATACTTTAACATATATTTATATAATAATGAAAAACAAAGTATTTTTAAATTTAAAAAGAAGCCAAAAGCAGAAAATGAAAATGAAAATAAATAAAAATGGATTAGCTTTTGAAAAGCAACAATAGCAAAAAAATTCTTTATATACATAACGGCGTTATATTCGATTTATAATGTGTCACTATAATTTAACATTGTGTCAATATAATTCATACAGGTAAAATAAAGTTAACCTGGCGAATAAGTACTTTTGAATGTGATAGATTTTTTTAAGTGTAATTACTGTATTTTTAAAAATAAATTATTTTTGCTTATTAGTTCGCTTATCAATAGATTGGGAAAATGGGAAACGGAATAAAAATGCTTTAAGACAAAATATATTAAATCAAAGCAGGAAAATTTTACATTTTTTGATAGAATAATTTTTCATTTATGTTAAATGCATTTATATAAATTTGAAATTTGGTTTGTTTTCGGATTTCTAGATACTGTATGCCAAAAAAGATCATCATCGGATCACTAGTAGAATGCATGATTCTTTGCCGCCTATGGTGTTTTTTAACAGGGTTTTCAATATACAAATTAAAATCTATTGATTCTTGCTTTACATGTAACAATTTGTTTTTGTAGGTGTACGTATGTAATAATGACACGTTTGTGAATGCAGTGAATTGCGTAGTTTTATAGCTGGCTGGTTAAAGATATTAAAACTCCAATAAATTATTTTTATTAATAAAAAATCTTTCATAATCAACCGAGAATTTTCTGTTAATTTTTAGGTTTCTCAATCATTTCCGAGATATCAACGTTAACTGCAAAGTTTGCTGCATGGTGGTACTTTAAATAGCATAAATATTTAACCCGTAGTCACAGAATCTTTGAATAATAAATGGAGGTAAAGATGAAATTCGTAAACAATCAGTATAGATTCGAAGAAAATTTTAAAAATAATAATGAACCTGTTATTTTCGAAATAATAAAAGTTTAAAATTACGAGAAAAATACTTTTGAAGGAAAAAGTATTTTATTTCTTCTGTATATTTTTGGTGAAAAAAATGATTCGATGTACTATTTAAACTTAAATTAACTTGTAAATAGGCATCTGCAATGAGAGATTTTTTCGACTTTGTTAAAAAAAGTTTTAAGTTCATATCGACAATATCCATAGAAAAGAAATAATAGCTGATAAACAAGACTTTTCTTTCAAAAAGTTTCTTTAAAAACACAAAACTCTCCATTACAGCAAAACTTACTTCAACGAAATAAAGTTAAAGCACCGTAGGCACTGTAAAATCCGAAATGTGTAAAATATATTTATCTGGAAATCTCGAATTCTGTTGAGACTAAAATAAACTTATTTGTTTCTTTTTATAAACAATTTTATTCAAGCGACTGAAATCAGATACGTAATTTTTAATCTTTTATCTTGTAAAGGAATTCAAAAAATAGAGATGAGTAAGCAGATTAAATAAAACAAAAATGCATTAATTTAAAGTTTTCGCTCGCTATTATAAAATATAATTGACATTGAATCAAAATTTAATATTCCTTCAAAAGTTGATTATTTATTTGCTAAATTCACAATTATAGTTTTTTCAGGTGGTAGAATCAAATTATCCAATATTTATTGTCGAAATACCTATTTAACTATATAATGAAGTGGAAACAATCTATTAAGATTGATTCTAAATAAACGGAACAACAACAAAAAAAAAAAAAAACAAAAAAAAACATGATCTTTTCGTAATGGATTTTGCTAAAAGATAAAAATGTAGTTGGAAAATACAAATTTTATGTGGCAACAACAAAATGCCTGCTATTATCGAAATCATTACTTGAATAGTTGTTATTTATTATTGTTACATCCCCGCAAGACAAAGATTATGAATACGCAAACATTTTCATGTGTTGTCCTAGGCTTCAAGACATTATTGTGTCATTTTTTAAAAACAACCATCTATTATCACAATATAATTGTGTTCTGTATGATTCCCAACAGTACTGAATTTGGGCTGTTTCATAAACAGGGTCCGCACAATCATCAGGGAATGAATTAATGTGTTTCGTTACATGACCTCTAACTTGTTGTCTCATTTAGACGAAGCAGTTCTTAATTCATTCTGCAGCAACACGGTGTTCCACAACATTGGCATAATAACGTACGTGAATACATCAAAAATCATTTATCTCGTTTCTCGATTGGACGTGGTTCGTCGAATAGTGTACCATAACTTTTTTTTGGCGACCCACATCCCCACACTGTAAAAAAAATTCTGTAAAGTTACTAAACTTTTTCTAGGAAACTAGGATTCCAAGAACTTTTCATGTAAAAGTTACAAGAAAATTTCATGTAACCGATTCCGAAACTTGAATTTTTGCTGTTACCGTTACAGAAAATGTTTTTGGAATCCCAGTTTCCTAGATAAAGTTTAGTAACTTTACAGAATTTTTTTACAGTGCAGATCAAAAGCATTAGGTTTTAAAGTTTGTGTTTTATAAAAAAAATGTCCAAGCTGACACTTCTCCATGCCTTACAGCTGACAAAACGTTGGATAAATAACATACTGGACTGAATAACACTGGATATTCTGCAGTGTGGTGGGAATGGGCTTACCACACTGAAATATGCCATGCCACGGTAGGGGCATTGCGAATAACAAAACTTCGAACATATTCAGAAAGTTATATAGTAATAGTTTCTAGTTATGTTTGTGTTTTAAACATATACCTTTACAGCTGTCACGAGAATATTTTCTTTTCGTCCCATTCATTTTGCATCACCATGTATAATGATTTAAACACAATCCGCTCTGCATTTTGTAAATCTTTTAATTACTTCTCAGATTATGTCTAATCTTTATTATGCTAATGGCCGTCGTTTTATATAATAAATATATTTTTATTTTAATTTGTGATTTCAGGGGACAGAGTATAGGGATTCATATTTGAACAAAACCATGGAATCAAAAATATGCATAATGTGTTTCTCAGTTTTTATCTCAGTTAATATAGCTTTAAATATATACTTTAATATCTTTCATAACTTGAAATATATTGAAAAAATATTAATATATCGGGTGATCCAGAAGTTTCGGCAGTTCTGAAATGCTAATAATTAGTAAACAATAAATAACAGAAATATGCGGTTTTCACACATGTATTTAGAAAATTGTGGGATTTTCTTTTTTTAATGAAAAAATATATTATATTAGTTAGTGGTAGTAAAATCGATAGTATAATTTTCTATGCATCGTATAGCTCACTTAAAAAAACAGTGTAGAAGAGTCACAACTTTTATGAAAGCTACATATATAGCCGTACTTATAAGTACTGGAGTGAGATGCTATTAAATCAGCCTACGCAGCATTAAAAAGTAGTTCTGGGATGCCTCTCATACGTGATGATGTATAGAATATTCCGAATATATCAATGGTATAGAGGCAATAGACGTCTTTAGCACACATGAGAATACAAGTAGTGTCATAACTAAAAGTACCAAGGACTAAGATCTGGAGACTTTGGAGACCATTCGTGTTGAAGAGAGCGTCTCAGGATATGGTATACTCAAATGCAGTCCTCCGGATCGTCGTGATAGATTAAGCGATGATGGGAAGCGCTGCATCCTGCAAGAATGTTATGTAATGGAGCGCTATTCTCTCTTGGAAGAAACGAGTGACCTTTATCTTTTAAAAGCGCTGCATGTCTACACTTGCCATAAAAACCGTTTGCAATCGATCACAGATAATTTCCTTTAAGACGCCATACTGGTCACTGAAAAAACCCGAATGATAATGTTAATTCTATGGATGCGTTCTTTCTATTTTGCATGAGATAGCTGAGGATGATTTACAACCGGGCTAATTTTTACTTTTTCGAATTTGGTTATATATTTTTAATATTATGTCAGTTTTAATTCAGAACCGATTCTGAGTGGTTTCGAAAGTCAAAGTATTTTTTTTTCTAAACTGAAACTAAAATTGAAAAAGTAAAAATTAGCCCGGTTGTTGATCGTCCTCAGCTATCCTATGCAAGAAAAATAATGTAAAAATATTAAAATTTGAGCGAAATATTTGAAAAAAAGTCTTTAAAGACTTAACATTATCATCCGTGTCTTTTTCAGCGACTAGTCTAGGACCTTAAGAAAAAGGCCAGATGATAAAAGATGTAAAGCCGCACCACACAGTGACTTTTAGGTCATAATGATTTTTTTTCTTCGAATGCGTGCTTTTTGATCTATGCTACTATTTTGCGTGCTCATACTTCTACGTTGAGAAAAAGTGTGGTTCGTTCTGTCCTCAAAACAATACAATAACACTTTATTTTTTAATCTTTAGTAAAGTAAGTAAGAAACAACATGCTATTACAAAGTTTTGATTTTAAAACGATAAAAATATTCATTAATTCAATTTCGAGTATAAGCGCATTTAACACTATCAAAAAATGAATATTCGCAAAATTTATGAAATATACTTTCCCAGTTATCGTATTATTGGGTTCGTAAAAATAAATTTGATGTAATCTGTGTTATGGGTCTGATTTATTTTCATTTAATAGTGTTCATCAGAATATATAGTTTAGATGTGTAATAATTTTTGAATGTCTGTAAACTGTCACAAAATTTTTAGTTTCGAATAAAGAATTTTTCTAGAAATATTTATAATATATTCATCAGCATTTTTTAAAAAATATTTTATTTACTCTTTGATTTTTTTATGTTTTGTTTTGCAAAAAATTATAAATGTCAAATTTCTGGACTAAATAATGTATATTATTTCAGAAATTTAGGATCCATTAAATTTTACAAAAACATTCATTAACACGATTATTATACGCATATAAAAAAGAAGCAAGTTAAGCTCGACATTGCATGTTTAGTTGATAAAGATTCACCCCATTTTTTAAAAATGACCATATTACTTAATTGAAGACATTCGGAAGACCTCATGTATAATGACTGTTTTCGACACTAATAGTATAAGTTAATATTGGAAAATCAATATCACGTCATAAATATTTTTAGAGAAATTTTTAAGGATTTTACCCTTTAGAGACCAAAGATAATATTATAGCTCAGTCATTTTCTTTTGAATTATTGCATGCGATTATTGTATGCGATATTAAATAACTGCTATATCTGTGGATTTAGTGACTTAAAATATTTAAAACTTAAGAAAAATGCAGTTATTTAAAAAAGAGAGAATATAAAAATTTAAATTTTCTAAAAATACCATGATGTTTAATGAATATAACGGTATTTTTGAGCATGTTTGTTTCCATGCTTTGATATTTACTCTCTTCTATTTCCATCTAAAGATCTGATGTAAAATGTATTTGCTCTCCAATCAACTGTCATGGAATTTAACGACATTATGGAGAAAAATAAGAGTTACGTCTGTACAGGAATTTAAATGTTATTTAACCTTTACAAAAGCTTTTCAATAAAGAATGATTATAATTCTCAAATTAAAACATCTACAAAGATAAAAGGAATATTGCGCATGTAACAGAAAAAGTGAAAAACACACGGCAAGTATTTTAAGGTCATAACGCCGCTGCTGTAATTTTGACATGCATGGTTTCACTTCCGCTTACAGAAAACACGCACAACAGTAATGTGCTGCATTGAAAATTTAGTTTCATACAATGGTCAGAAATAGCAAGTATGATGCTACATGAAATTCATCGGGAGCTAGAAAATGTCATCACATGTTTAAAGAAGGTAAATAAATGATTTGAAAGGAAGAAAGACCCGAGGATCTAATAATAGAAGAGCTGCTGTGCTAGTAACTCATAATTGTAGAATCACATTAAAATGCCTATCTGAAAAGATGAGAGTTTAATTGGGTTCCATTCATATGTCGTCTTCATAAGAACTCACGTGTTTGTGTTTTATCAGCTTTAGACAGTTTTGAACAAAAAGAACACTATATATATATATATACAAGTTAAATTTACGGAAAAACTACCAGCAGCAATGTTGCCAGCAGTTTTTGCGTAAAAACTGCAGTAAAGATATGTGTACATTTTTTTGTTACATCTAATTTTACTGCAATTCTTATATTAAAAACTGTTGACAACATTGCTGCCAGCAGTTTTTGCCGTAAATCATGGCTACAAAATGATGCCACGTTTCTGTCTAAAATACCGTTGTTGACGAAAGTAGGTTCCATCATTATGGCGTTAAGTCCAAACAAGAGAAGATATTTTTCATTATTAGAGGCAGTATGGAAAGATACAGAGGCGATTTAGAAAAAACTTGTTACAGAATGGATTCCAGTGTATGAACACTGGATCAGAAAGAAGGGTAAGTGCATTGCACATAACGTGGTGCATTTTGATTGATAAGCTCATAATTTCAAACATTGGAACATATATTTATTTTTTATTAGTTTATTATAATTCTATATTCCACAACCTTAATAGTTATCTAAACATAGTTATTTAAATTTTACCACTTAACAATGTATTAATAAAAAATTTAATTTTTAATATATTTAAGAAAGGTTTTATGTAAATCGCATAGATATATAATAACTCGAACGCATAGTTTCACTATGAGTTCGAGTTATCGCGTTATATTAGAAATACACTCCTCAAAACAATTAAATGATATTTGAAGTTTTATATAAAATAAAGATATAAACGAAATTTTTTTGCCGAAAATAGAAGAAGAGAATCACAAGTGAAAATTTTTCTGGTTTTCAAACTGTGGAGTATGCAAATTTTGTGTTCGACGTCAAAAACATAGCTTCAGCAGCAGCGAATGAAATTTGACTTTCAACTGGATAAAAGAGAATGAAGACAAGGATGATCGGCATTCAGTGATTGCTTTGTTTCGACGAGTACGATGTCTCAGCGAAGTCATTTGACAGATTCAGAAGCTTGGAGAATTGCTGGTAGGTTAGAAGGGGGCCAAACTCAAGCCGATGTAGCGCAAGCCATTGGAGTGTCACAAAGTGTCATTTCCAGGATCGGGAACCGTTTTTTGGAGAGTGGATGTGCAGGCCGAAGACCAGGGCAAGGTCGTAGACGGGCAACAACGCCCAATGAAGATCGGTATTTAGCGTTAACAGCTCGGAGACACCGAAACATGAACGCTACTCTTCTCCAACAACACCTTCGCTCGGCTACAGGCACCACGATTTCAACTCGGACTGTCCGAAACCGGCTCCATGCTGCAGGTCTGTATGCTCGCCGACCGATGGTATGTGTTAGATTAACATCAAGGCATCGTCGCGACCGCAGGGAGTGGGCAACCGAGCATGTCAACTGGAGGAGAAATGAATGGAGCAATATTCCGTTTTCTGACGAGTCCCGTTTTTCTGTGCATCCCGATAATAGGCGTATTTTCATCTGGAGGGACTGGCAGTAGGAATAATCCTGCGTTCGTGCACGAAAGTGTCAGACTTGGCGGTGGAGGAGTGTTGTTGTATGGTGGCATCTCCATTGACGGGCGCACTGACTTCTACATCGTTCGAGATGGAGCTCTGACTGGTCGCCGATATAGGGATGAGATCCTCAGACCTATTGTAGTCCCTTACGCTGCAGCGATCGGAGATAACTTCATTTTAATGGACGATAACTGCAGGCCACATCGTGTAAACCTGGTGGAGGATTTCCTTTTCGAGGAAGGAATCGTTCGAATGGACTGGCCAGCGTGTTCTCCAGACATGAATCCAATCGAGCACGTTTTTGACGCTCTAGGAAGACGAGTTTCTGGCCGCCAACAACCCCCACAAACTCTCCAAGAACTGGAAAGAGCTCTTCTGGAAGAGTGGGGCAGAATACCCGAACTCGTCATTAATAGCCTCATTGAGTCCATGCCTCTAAGGTGTTCAACGTTGCTGGCCGCCCGTGGAAACCATACCCCCTACTGAAAATGATTTTCTTTGAAGAAAACACCTTTTCTTATTCTTTTTTTCTCATATGCACAAATTGTGTTTTTTTCTTTTTGTACACAAATGCGCAATAAAATGCATTTTTTCTGCCAAGCATGTGTAATTTATTCTCATATAACCTACTATGTCTGTCGACCATGTATCAATCAGCTAAAAAGTTTCCCAGATACAAAATCCACCTAAAACTCCAATATCCTTTAATTGTTTTGAGCAGTGTATTTATTCTTAAAATACAAAAGAAAAAAGCCCATTTTTGGTAGTTGAATGAAATTGAAAAGATCTGTAATGCCAAAGAAGATATTCTGTTTTAATCAGTTTGTTTAGTTTGATTCTTTTTAATAATTCAGTTTTTAATTAATCAGTAACTTAAAAAAAATGAAAAAGCTTATTTACTTATACGTATTTAAAATCGGCACTACTCTGTTATTCCGTCGACCAATTTCGCCAAATTATACAAATCGCCAAACTAATAGAAAAATTATACATATTGACATAATTTTTATTTAAAATAATGAAAAAACAAATAATTAGTAGAATATTAATAAAAATACAAATCAAAAGTTTAAATAAAAATCACTTAATGACATTTAAGCGCGTGAATCGTATTTAATGTCATTGAATGTGAGATTCACGATCATCCATTATTGGCAATTAATCTTATAGTTTGGCAATAATTTTTTGGTCGACGGGATAACCTAGTAGTACCTTAAAATCTGATAATTATTTTTTATAGCTTATTTTTTTAAACATATTTATCTTAAAGATATGGGATTATATAAAAGTAATCATTTTTTGATTAAATTATTAACACAAAATTTATAATTTTTGAAAACTCGCTTCGTCACTAAAATTTTATAAAAAAAATCACATTGTAAAGTATTTTCTGATAAAAGAGTATAAGAAGTGTTTCAGAATACCTTTTGATACATATCATATTTCCAGCCAACAAATCCTTCATTTTGAAGCGGACCTCTTGATTGATATGCCTTATTTCTTCAGTTTCTCTTCCGTTACTTCAAATTTTAAGAAAAGCTCTTTTACTTATAGACAATTTCAAACAAACTTTGAGCTGGTTATGAAATATGTGTCACAGTCTATTTGACAAAATTTTATTCGATAGATATATTGTAGTATATTTATATGTATATACTATTTTATTGTCCTTTAAATACACAAAAAATATATTTAAGGATTTTGTATTCTCTTTTAAGTTAATGATGTATATTATGTTTTTATCAACTTAGTCAATTCGTAATTTACACATTAACTACACGTCACATAACTGTGACGTAAATTTTACATAGGAGTATTCTGAATAAAAATTAATTTCAAAAATTGAGTTATATCATAATAGAAAAAAATCTATTTTATTAGGACTTTTTCCATTACCCTGTCTCTTGTGTTTCTGTTTACATATACTGCAGGATTTTGCTTATGTGATTAATATTAATATTAAAAAAGATATTTAAATTTTTTAATAGTGTTCTATATCAAACTTGTTTGAAAATTATATATTTTAAAGACAAACTATAATGTTTTCCAATTTGTTTAACATTGTTACTCATTTTTTCGCTATAAAACTGTAAAAAAAAAATCTGTAAAGTTACGAAAATTTTTCTGCAAAACTCGGATGCCTAGAACTTTTTATGTAACTGCAACCAGGGATACAGAGAAAGTTATAGTAACATTATTATTATTTTAGTAAATTTTTTTCTTTGTAATGATATAGATTTCTGTATCTTTACAAAAATTAAATTTGAGGATTTAAATGTATTTGTATCATTTTGTACAATGTACAGAAAAATTATAGTAAACAAACATATCTATATAACTTTATGTCTGTAGAATTACAGACTTATCTTTACATTGTACATTAACAATATTGAACATTCTACTAAAAAATTATCATTCAAAATTCATGAAGAAACAGTAAAAATTCTTGAATGTATTTCTTTAACACTTCCAAAAGATTTCATTTTAAAAAGGCTCCTTTGCTAAATGGATTTTTCCAGACACATGATTTTAATCTCTTACATATTACATACTGTTAACTTTATGGAGACTGGTTGTATAAATTTTATTTCAGAGTAATGAGGGAGGGAGATTTAGAAAGACGACTGTGATAAAAGATTACATGTAATAGATATAATTTTTAAACAAAATAGAAAAGGAAGATCATATTATGCGGGTGAAACTACTTAGAATTCCAGAAAAGTGATAAAAAGTGAGAATAAAAAACGGAATATTTCATTTTCATTTTATTATATTTATCTGTTCCTTTTAAATTATTACATAATGCTAAGTGTTTTCTTTCATTTTAAGACCTTTCAAATGATTGGAAACTGACATATTTCGAAAATAGGTAAAAAAATTAAGGTATATAGAAAAAAATTAGATTTAAGTAATAGCTTTAATAATTTTGAATTATACTGCTAATTTAGTAAAGAATTACAACATATACTTACGTTTTAAAAAAGATAATTTTAATCATTAGTATCAACTATAGTACCTGTACCCTATATAGACACCTTAAGGAAAATGTATTTTTTTCACCCCCATGTATAAGTCAGAGGACTCCAAAAATGTGTGTCCACTATCCTTGAACTATTAACTATCATTATTAAAATTAGCGACCTTGTAAGTATTCTGGTTTAATTTATATGATAAAAACAAAAAATGTTTACAAGTGTCCACATAAGGAACTACCTGTCCCTATTATAGACAGGTGTTTCCTTATTGACTTTCTACACAGTGAGTATGGAAGAACCACTTTTCCAAGGGATTTTAGACGAGTGGGGAAAAAAAATGTATCTTAGAGTATTCGGATGAGGAGGAGGACAGTAAATATCTTCACAACATGCATTTTTGAAATGGGAGAATCATTATCGGTTTTTACCCTTCGAAGACCCATGCAAAGCCCCTTAGTTACTAATATTATGAAATAATATTGTTGGTTTTGCTTAGCTTTATAGCATCTGTCTGAGAATTTACATCCGTTATTACTCAGTCCTCACGACATGGACAAATAGAAACTTTTTCACCATGGGCAGTAAGTCCCACATAATCCCCATGAACATATCTGCCACATGTGATGCATGGCCGCATGTTTGAAAAAGCAGCAATACTGCAAAAGAAGCAGTACTAGCTCTCCTTTGTTGAGGAATTCATACCATTGGTGCCTACGATTTCGCCAACAGATATCTTACTGGCGGGGGGGGGGGGGCGTTTCTTTTTATTTTTCTGCAAGGGTTTTATGGAGGAAGGTTTTGGGGGGGATTGTTCAAATGGCCTCTTGTCGAACAAAGATTTTACCACTTTGATGCCTTTACAATTTATTGCTTGGGAACGTTGAATCTTCTTTCTTACAGTTGTAGTCGATGGGGACATAAGCTGTCCATATTGGGAACCGGGCGTAGTTTTACTAAATCTAGTAACAAATGAATAAGGAAAATATTTGTAAGCAAAATATGCAATCGAAAATATGTTTTATTAGCTTTCTAAAATGCGCCACTTTTCAACATTTAATGTAATTTTACCATATCTAATAAGAATTCAAGCTTACAAGTAATTAAGATCAGCAAATCTCGAAACAACAGGTTTCCTCTAAATGGCGAACAGCGCGCTTTTTTACACTTTTCAGCCTTAATTATTCTTTTCAACTGTTTTTCTTCGCGAAAATGTTGAGCCATCTCTCGATTAAAATTATTACATTTAAACATATTAGGGGTGTCCATATTGAGAGCCCTGTCCATATAGGGTACAAATACCTTAATATTAAATTTGAGCAACATTTTAAATTAAATTTCATAGCGATTTATTAAATCAAATCTGTGGTTCAGTTGCTATCCGTAAAACCATATTAAAGCTCTACCAACTAAAACAGGTCATTTTAATCTATTTAACCATTTTAAATTGGATAAATTTAAAGGATTAACATTTTAGCAGTGTTATATAAATACTATAAATTTTTACTAATCATAGAATTATTTATGTTCTACGAAAACAAATACAATGAAGATATAAACTAATTACAGTTAATTATTTTGATTAGTCTAAAAAAGGGTAATTTATGATATTAATGTTTTAATTACGCAACATCCCAAATATATGAAAAATTCAAAACATTCTGTTAAAAAATATGTACAACGATATCAACTGTAATAACAGCGCTCCCAAATGGTCCACGAACTGAAAACCAATATTTTTTAGCAGAAAAATTCACAATAGGTTTCTACGGCATTTGTTCTAAAATTAACCCTGTGACGGATGGGTGCTCGTACTGGGGGTTAAATGCAGACATAACTCAGAACATAAGATAAAAACCAGTTTATTTAAAATCGTTAGGGCTCAAGGGCAGTGGAGCAGTTCTTGAATTTTAATAACTAATAACAAAACTGAAGGATTAAACTTATACTCACAGCTCCGGCACTAACTTAATCGGGGCACTTCAGATTACTTCTCTGCTATATTTCAGCTAGGCTGCTAGATAAAACTTTATTAGACAGCCCGTGGCTGTACATATACTCTTTATTAACTTTGAAATGTTCAACGTAATTAATATTAACTCTTACCACCGGCCAACTTCTCGAATCGCCTTCCAAAACTCCTTGTCGATTCACTGAAGGCTCGATAATACTTGATACCACTCGCTCTAGATCAATCTCACTGCTTGTAGTCACCACCTAGCTAGCTTCTAGTCACTACTAGCTGGCTAACGCCGCTAGACACACCACACACACTCAAACTCCAAGCTTATATATGCTGCAAACTGAGATACTACAAATTTACATGTTACTTCTAACCGCGACATAACTGTAGACTCCGAGAAAGGCACACACGCTCTAGAAAGTTAAAGTAAAAGAGAGGATAGATGTCGCTTTCACGCTTACACATGTTAAATCATTCACGTCACGACCTCAAAAATGCTAGAGTGCCTTTATTACAAAGGTCACTCCCTCACAACCTCTGAAGGCCTTTTCTGCACAATTTGCAAGAAAAATATAAAACGAAAACATTTCTAAGAAAATATTGATGTTCCGTTTGTGGACCTTTTGGGAGCCCTGTTATAAATATTAAGACATCATGAATTTAATCATACGTAAAATGTTTTTATTAAAGTAATATATAAAAATGGCAGTTTAGTTGGTGATTTCAGTTAAAGTTAAAAAAATCCTCTTTCACACAAAAATAAAATAAAATAAAATAAAAAATGAAATACTATTTTGTTAAAAATTAAGTGTATCTGAGTATTCACATATATAATTTGGGAAAAAAATATTTAAAGCGTGCCTTTTTTTAATTCACTACAAAAATTCCTTGTTTGTCATAATTTGACCTTTAATTATTTATTGAAATTAACATTAAGTTAATTATTTTATAAATGCCACTAGAAAGAAAAAAACTTATTAAGCAACATAAAACCGACATTTTTCTTTTATGACACATCTACAGTTTAAAAAGTCATTTAATATACATTTAAATAAGAATAAAAGAAAATTTGTGAATTTTTAAATTTTAAAAGAAGGCAAACATACAAAATAGAATGTAATACATAAATATTGATTAGCTTTGAAAATAACCGATAACAAAAATTCTGTATTCACACATTTTACGACTTGTTAATGTTTTTACGCCGCGTTCAATTTCTGCAGGTGTACATTTACTAAAACGAATAAGTACTTTGAATGCTGATATTTCTTTTAATGTAATACAATATTTGAAATTCAATGATATATTTTTATAAATAAAACATTTATGGAAATTGGTTATAAATGCTATCTTCCATTATTTGTAAGTGCAACTTTGTAACCTGTAAATATTTTGATATTGAAGATAGTTCAGATTGTTGAGCATTTTTATATAAAATAACTAGCTGACCCGCCCGGCGTTGCTTGGGTCCGTATTAACAATATTAAACGAACTTAAAATTTGTATGATTTTATCATTAACTCGAAACATGTAGAAATTCATTGTCTGAAATACTTAGCCACTGACTGTGTGAAAAATCGGTTTAAAAAACAGCTAACGTTAAGCTCTAAAAATACTCAAAATGAGCGATGAGAAACGCGGGAGGGAATATGTATCCAACGACTGCGTGATTTTCGTGTTAAAGTGTTGATATTTATCGAAAATCACTGTTAAGTTACGTAACTAATAATTTTTTTTTCACATAGAAATCCCAATTGAAATATTTTTGAATTTCAAACTAATTATATCGCTCTTAAATCCGACTATACCATGAATGAAATCGATATTCGCTCGTAGCTAAAATGTTGGTATGTAGTATTATAATTTCAGAGCCATTTTAACAAAGGTAAGTGTTATTTTTAAACAAATCATGCGTAATGTTCACTCTATGGATAAATTCCTAACCGTAAACTTTTGTACCGTAACCATAACCTGCCTGTAACCTAACTTTGACTTAACCGTACCTTACCGTAAATTAAATATAACATAAATATAACCTAGCCTTCACTTTATTGTAACATATCCTTTTTCTAACCATAACATAAATGCAATTTAACTGTAACCTAACTTTAACTTAACCGTGACCTAACTGTAACCTAACGGGAAATTAAATATAATCAAAGACTTACCGTAGTGTAATTGAAACCTAAATTTACCAAACCATATATTGGTTTTATGTCCATGGAAATTATTTTGTCTTGTTCGGATCTGGTTATGATTCATTAGAACATTTTTGTCGGGTTCAGATTTCGTTCGGTTCAGATTATAGGTATTTTTTGATATTGAGTTTTAATGTTCGGATCGTATTCATGTCCATGGAAATTATTTTGCCTTGCTCGGATACAGTTATGGTTCTTTGGAATATTTTTGTCGGGAACAGATTTGTTTAAATTCAGATTTCGGCTTTTTCTTCAAATGGAATTTTTGGGTTCGGGTTTTCTTGCGTGTTCAAGGAAATTATGCTGCCTTGTTCGAATAAGAACATGCTTCACTGGAATATTTTTTTTTCAAGTTCAGATTTCGTGATTTTTTTCAAAGAAATTTTTTAGGTTCAGATTCGGTTCATGTGAATGGAAATTTTTTGTCTTATTCATATCCGGTTACGATTCTTTGGAATATTTTTTATCAGGTTCCGATTTGGTTCAATTCAAATTTCTGGTATTTTTTCAAATAGAATTTTTAGGTTCGGATCTCGTTCATGTCCACGGAAATTATTTTGTCATACTCGAATCCAGTTATGATTCTTTCGAATATTTTGGTCGAATTTAGATGTGGTTTGGGTCAAATTTCAGTTTTTTTCAAATAGAATTTTTTAGGTTCGAGTTGGGTTTATCTCCATAGAAATTATTTCGTCTTGCTTGGATTGGGTTATAGTTCTTTGGAATATTTTTGTCAGGTCCAGATTTGGTTCAATTCAGATTTCGGGTTTTTTCTTCAAATATAACTGTTGAGTTCGGGTCTTATTGCATGTTCCCGGAAATAATTCTGTCTTGTTCGAATAAGGACATGCTTCACTGGAATATTTTTTCAAGTTCAGATTTCGTTCAGTTCGCGATTTTTTCAAAGAAATTTTTTGGGTTCGGATTGTGTTCATGTCCATGAAAATATTTTGTCTTATTTGGATCCGGTTGCGTTTCTTTGAAATAGTTTTGTCAGATTCAGATTTGGTTAGATTCAAATTTCAGGTATCTTTTTGAATGGGAGTTTTAGGTTCGTATCGGGTTCATGTCCACGGAAATTATTTTGTCTTACTCGAATCCGGTTATGGTTCTTTCGAATACTTTGGTCAGATTTAGATGTGGTTTGGGTCAAAATTCAGGATTTTTCAAACGGCGTTTTTCAGGTTTGAGTCGGGTTTATGACCATGGAAAGTATTTTGTCTTGCTGGGATCGGGTTATAGTTCTCTGGAATATTTTTATCGGTTTCAGATTTCGTTAGAGCCATATTTCGGGCTTTTTTAAAGAAAATATTTAGGTTCGGGTCAGGTTTCATGCCCACGAAAATTATTTTTCCTTGTTTGAATTGGGTTATGCTTCACTTGAACATTTTTGCTCGATTCAGATTTGGTTCGGGTCAGTTATCAAATCCATAGTTTTTTCCAAACAGCATTTTTAGGTCAGGGTCGGGTTTATACTCACGGAAATTTTGTGCATCACGGATCGGAGTGTGGTCTGTTTTTTTTTCTGGTTGGGATCGGGTTATGTTTAAATTAGTCTAAACATTAAGGTTAAAATCAGTTTTGCTACTATTCTTTTTATGGCTATTTCTGATAGATACTTTACTTTGCTATTTGATAATTTATTATGATGAATTAATCATTTGCGGATACAAACAATTATACGCCAAACAGCTATATTTTATTTTTGTTTTAAAAACAAATTAAAGCCATATTACAATTTTAAATTGAATAGAACACATTTAAATTTAATCAATGATTAAAAAAATAAACTCATAGAAAAGAGTTGTGTAATATTTTTTAATGCAACACAGCTAATGACTCATACATTTTAATGTTCGAAATGCCAAAAATATGCGTACAACCATATAGTAAAAAGAAATTAATAGAGTGGCAGTATAATGTCTTGGGTGACGCAAAAAATGTAACTCTAAAATCCGCTACATTAAGTCCAAATAAGCACCAACAAAACCATGTGCTTTGAAACTCCGATCAATTCAAACTGGTTTAAACCAGTATTTCTTTGTTTTTGTTTTTTACCTTTTAAACTGTCATTAAATAGATGACTAAAATTTCATTGAAAAAAGTAACGTTTTGTGCCATTATTGCCTGTAATACACGATCAGAATGCATGAAAGATACAATTAGATCAATCATAGGCAAGAATTATTTGATTATTTTTATCATATGACTTTGAAATATCAATATAGAAGCATCATTTAAGATTTTGCTTGAAAAATCAACATTCTTTCGTTAATGTCTTAAAATCGTCTGCACTCTGAAATCTAGATTTTTAGATTAATATTATGATTAAAGTGTTCATGCATGATTTTAAAAGAATCTTTTCATCACTATATTTTATATATTGACATGGAATTATTAATATGTTGTTAAATCATAAACATTTTTACATCTACATCATAAAGTATTAAAAATTTCTGAAAAAAAGAGAAAACTTTTAGTAATACAATTTTTTACTTCAAATCATATGTTTTCAATATTTTATTTAATTTAGTTTTGACATTTAATTATTTTTAATTTTCCAATTTCAATTATTTTAACAGCAAACATTTATTTTAATAAATAATATAATGGAAAAAAACCATTTAAAAAATTACTATTACTTCGTAAAATATGCTTCAGCTGTAATTCATTTCTTCCAATTCGTCTTATTAATACAAAATTCCTTCCTCGTGCTTTATTTTGAGACATTAAAATTTCAGCGATAAATGGTTTCATGTTGCAAACCTTTTTTTTCGGTTTACTTCGCCACCAAATATATTTTTTCTCCATGGCATACAACAGCTGTGATAAAAAAAAATCCTCATTTAAACTGACAGTTTGCCAGTCTATGAATTTTAAAGGTCAGTCAGAGTTTTTAAAATTATTTCTGCGAAAATTTCATGCAACCAACCAACCATAAGAGAATGAAAGTGAAAAAAGCTAAAAAAAAGCGATTTTTTATGAGAGTGAGGTTTGGAATTTAATTAATTACTCAGTTAATAAATAGAATTTTGAAATTCTGAGCGTCAGGTGCATCAGGAGAGATATTGGGCTACTCTCAGAAAAATTTTGAGCTTCGTACGTCCCGTAGTTTTCGCTAACTATCGCAGACACACACACACACACACAGACAGAGCGATTTGTTATTTTATTAATTTAGATGTGCAATATATTTTTAGGATCTTTTGATATACATTATGCTTGAGTTAATAAACCGTAGAATCTAAAAAAGATTTTTGATTGATTGTCATATTCTTTTCACCTTTCTTGCAGTATTTTACTCCTGAAAAAAGCTCTTATGATTGTTCTTTCTTATTTATTGACAACGTACTATGAAACTTGGATTACTTTTTTAAATGTTTGACAGACAAGATTTATGTATTTATAAATATTTAGAAGAAAATATAATAAATTTTAAAAAGCATGTATCTTTCGTATTTTTACAAATTCACAGGGTTTTTTTCTTAGTATATATAGCTTTTCATCAACAGACTTTAGAATTTACTAAGTTTTAATTATGTTATTTAATTTTATATATAGAAAATGTAGAAGGATTTTTTATGAATATATCGTTATAAAAAAACAAGTATTATTTTAATTTATTTTTTTTATTGAAAAATAATGAACAATTGCCTTTCTTGTTTATGTTTTTGTTCATGTGTTCACGTATATTGCATCCGTCGGAGAACACAATTCATGATAAATACGTCGTGATTAAGGTTAAATACGTGATAAAATTTTCTTTTTTTAGGAAAAGCACAAAAAGACAACTTTTACAAGTACACAATTCCTAATAATGTATATCTTATTTCTTAATGACAATTTTTTCAAATTATTTCGGATCTTATAGAATATTTTTTTTTTACATTATTAATATCTATGACATTGTTTGTATAAACATGTACCAAATTGTACTGCATTTTTTTTCATAAAATTAGCATGTATATTTTTGAAAGATCATCCCACTCTCTGCGGTTTCAAAAACAGTTGCAAATAATTTACAAGACAATATCTATAGACATACTTGATAAGTGTTTTTTTTCTTCTTAATTCGGATCACTACTCTATTCGGAACACTATTCGGATCTTTATTCTATGTTCAGAATAGTCCACAATAACGATATGAGTTTTTAAAACTATGATTAATATATGAAAACACATAAATACCAATCTGTTAATTAAATAGCATTTTTACACAGAATAAATATATATTTATATAAATCATATTTCAAATTAAAAAAAAATACAGCAGAATCTATTAACTTGGGTTTTTAGAAAAAAATTAATAAAATTTATTATTATTAATGTTTTTTCTGGCACTATTTGTCCTGTATCTTGCAAAATGAACGATTTGTTGTTCATGGAAGTAGCTACTTTGCTGCTTTCCACAAACAATTTAATCAGTATTAGTAATTTATTTAAAATATTTTTAACCCCTCCCCCTTATTTTGCTGCTTATCATTATCACTTTCATTATACAAATTATTTGCGATTATGTCACAAACCTATGATATCTTATAGGAAAATCGTCCTCAGCAATTAGAAAATCTTACATTGATACATGATCCAACAAGTGGGCTTCTGAACATGACGGTTTTATTTTGCTCGGAAACTTTTGCTTGCTCTTTTGCTTGCACCATAAAAAACATTGCAGATGATTATAAATTGTTTCATACATAGATGATTTTATATCTGTCAGCTGTACCCCAGGCTTCGCAGAAAATACATATTTTGAAATAAAAAAATATTTTGGTAACATTTTGCATTCTTGTTTTCGGAGCATTCTGTAAGCAGAGTTAAAGATTAACGAATCGAGTACGGTATGAATATATGAAGTACAATTCCGACCATAGTAAATCAAAAGTAAATGTATATATGACAGAATTTTATGCGATAGACTTATTGTAGTTTATCTGAAAAGATACAAGATTTTATTTTCTCTTTTTTAATCTCTTTTAGGTCAATGACCTCTGTTGCGTTTCACTTATCGACTTATTATTTTCTACTCAATTTATGATTTACACATTTGGGAGCCCAAATATCCCAGTTTTACCTTCGCTTGGCAATTCTGCAGACATGAACAGCATAAAAAACTTATGGAAGATCACTAAGGCGGAAATCGCCAAAGATATGACTACAACCAAGGTACAACTCATATAAAATCTAATAAATGTATGGAATCACAACCCTAAAATAAAAAAAAGTGCCAGAAATATCATAGAAAGAATGCCGAGCCTCATCGAAGCACTCTTCAAAAGCCAAATGGAATGTCACCAAATATTAATGTTCTTTACATAACATTAGTAAATCGACTGTATTATATTTTTGTTGGGTTTTTTCCATATAATATTGCGTAAATACTTAAACTATAACAATAAAGCCTTTTAAACTTGAAAACAGTGTTTTTTTTTCAAATTATATTCTAATATTGTTCAAAAAACCTATACTTCATGACTGTCCCTAATAATTTGGCAACTGTACATCTGTAGAAATTCACATTTACTGTTACAGTATATATTAAAAAATTGTACTGAAAATTTATTAATAAAAAATCGTAAAGAAACATTTGCATATTTTAGTATATTATTTTAACATTTTCAAAAAAGATTTCATTTTATAATAGCTCATTTATTAAATGGAGCAGGAATGATTTTATTCTGTTAGATTTTGCTCACTATTAACTATTTCATGGCTGATGCCATTAGTTTTTATTCTAGAGTAAAGAGGGAATGAACCGTAAAAGGCTGTGATAAAAGACTGCAAATAATGCATATAATTCTTAAATAAAAACAAAGAACGACGTCAAATTATGTGGATTAAATGACTAAAAAATCTAAAAAAGTGATAACAGATGAGATTGGAAAATGGAATATGTTATGTTCATTTTATGATGTTCATCTGTTTCTTTTGAACTGTTAACATAAAGCTAACTGTGTTGTTTCATTGAAACACCTTTTAGATGATAGGGAAACTAAAAATAATTTGAAAGTATGCAAATAAAATAAATTATAAAGAAAGAAATTAGATTTAACAAATGATTTTTAAAATTTTGAAATACATTGCTAATTTAGTTATTGCTATTATTATTACGATTTAAGTAAGATAATTTTAGTAATTAATATCAACAAATATTTAATTAGTTCTGAGCTTAAATTTTATAGATATAATGCAATGTATTATATCAAATCTGCGTTTTAGTTGTTATCCAAATAAAAAAAAAGATATACACTGTAAAAAAATCTGTAAAAGTACTACACTTTATCTAGGAAACTGGGATTCCAAGAACTTTTCCTGTAACGGTAACAACAAAAACTCAAATTTTAGAATCGGTTACATGGATTTTTCCTGTTATCGTTACATGAAAATTTCTTGGAATCCCAGTTTCCTAGAAAATGTTTAGTACCATTACAGATTTTTTTTTACAGTGTACCAATTAACCGGTATTGTGCTTTTTAATCTATTTCAATAATTTTAAATAGGATAAATTACTCAAATAAAAAATATACATACGAATCTTTTCTGATAAATGCGATGAATTTTCGGGGAAAAAAATGTAGTCTTAACCCTAGACTTCACCTAGATCTTAATGTTCTGCAAAAAAAAAAAAAAAAAAAAAAAAAAAAAATATGAATTCATTGCAGTAAATAATTGTAGTTATAAAGAATTAAATTAATAATTCCATTGTTTTAATTTTGGAAACTCCCAAATATATGAAAAATTCAAAAGAATGCGTTAATACTTCAAAGATAAATAGATAGACAACGAAATTAGTTGTAATAAGTTTTAGGATATCATGGATTTAACAACTTGTAAAATATTTTTATTGAAGTAATATATAAGCATCTTATAGCAAGCATCTTATTGTGCATCTCTAAGCATCTTATTGTGTAAAGCGCAAGTGCATAATAGTATAGTTGGATCAAAAAAGTCAAAAAAGCTGGACATGACCAAAGTTTTTCTTTTATGGATGATTAATTTTCAAGATATTTTAGCATATTTTTATATAAGAATGAAAAACAATTAATTTAAAACAATGATAAAACTAGAAAATGTAAATAAAAAAAATAAAAATGGATTAGCTGTTGAAAAGATCAATAGCAAAAAAAAAAAAAAAAAAAAATTCTTTATTTACATAACAGTGTTATATTTGGTTACAACATTATGTTATGTTTAATTCACATAGATATAAAGTTAATTAAGCGAAAATGTACTTTGGAAACTCATAGTTTTTAAAATGTAATTAAGGTTTTTTTAAAATTAAATCATTTCTGCTTATCAGTTATACAGTCTATCTTCTGTTACTTCTAAATGCAACAGCCCACCCTGTAAATATTTCGATGTGGAAATTTCAGATTATACAGCATTTTTACATAAAATGATGTACAATACATTTTGAATCTTTTGACATGCTTTATATTTGAGTTAATAAACCGTGGGATCTAAAAAATTCTTTTCATTGACTGTCATATTCTTTTCACCTTTCTTGCAGCTCTTTCATTCCAGAAAAATAACTCTCATGATTGTTCTTTCTCATTCATTAACAACGTCCTATGAAGTTTGGATTTTTTTTTAAATGTTTGACAGACAAGAATTTTATGTTTATAAATATTTAGGGGGAAATATAATAAATATTTATAAGTATGAATCATTTTATCCTATACAAATTCACACATTCTTTTTTTTTCTTATTAATACACATTATTTTTTATCAAAAACCTCTAGAATTTACTAAGTTGCAATTGTGTTATTAAGAATCTCCTACAAATAAAAAAAAAAGGTATTTTTCTACTGAATTAAAGAAAATATGATCAATTATTGACCCCCATATCCACAGATTTTTAAACATTCACAAATTTTGAGAGGCTAAATATGTTACTTGAAGAAAAATTCTTTGTATACCGTGTGAAATATTTCGTACCCTAAACTTAAAAATACGTTTCTTTAATTTTAGGTAAGGTACCCTGGGGTAATAACGCCATATTAAGGTTCTACCAATTTTCACGGCTCAGTTTTAGTTTGTATTTTTCAAACAAATATATGATTTGATACAGCATCTCATTGACTATCTATATAAAAAAAATATTTAACAGATATGTATTCATAAAATGTAATGGCGTGATTTCTTGACCAATGCTATTTGGCGTTATTACCCACCTATATGGGTAATAACGCAATGCAAACAAAACTATGAAATAAGATGGAATATTTGCATGTAGATTGCCCAATTCTAAAAATACAAACTCTACAAGCTTAGAAATTGACAAATTGCATTCTAAGCTATTGAAATTGTTCAATTTTTTGTGAAAATGTAAGAAAAATAAAGGTGTGGTGTGTGTAGGGGGGGGGAGGATGAGGCAAAAGAATATCAGACCGCGAGCTTATTTTTGTTTAAAAAGGACCGCTTAAACAGAATTATTAGAAACATTGCACAGTTTTAACTGTGTTTATTTGAATCAGTATTTAGAATGTAGCTTGGCCACTGTAGGGAATCAACGGGGTATTAATGCCAAGGATTGGCGTTATTACCCCGTTATAGTTATTGCGCTGTACATTTTAAATTACAAATTATCTCGAGAAGATATCCAAAATCTTAAACAACATTTTGAAAGTCTATGAAATGTAATACAAATTTATGTAATTAACAAAGTATTTCCGGATAAAAAAAGTAGTCTTCACATCACAAAACGTATCTCGAAAAATTTTAGATCAAGCGTTAATTTTAGTTGCTTGTAAAAACAATGAGACCTAAATAAGAAACAAATTAACTTGAAGCTGTTTTTGCGATTTATATGACTCAAAACCCTTCTGCGCAGAGCACATGCTTTACCAGATTATTTCATAATTATGCAAAATATTAGCACTTAGCGTTATTACCCTGCCTGGCGTTATTACACCAGACCACCTTATTATATTGTTAAAGATATCATCAAAAATATTGTGCAAAAATACTTTCCCCCTAATTATTTTCGAGTCCGCGGATTTTAGGGTTGCGGATTTGAAGGAATCTACTGTATATTAGAATGTACTTCCTTTTAAACACACATTTATATATGCACATATGATTTTATTTATTTATCTGATTTTTTTTTAATATTTTTTAATAAAAGGTGCGTAAATTGTACATTCTCAAATTCCAAATTATTAGTTTTTTTTTTAATTATAAAAAATCCTGACGTGATGCATAAAAATAGAAATTATTTTTGAAATAAGCATAGCAGATTTATTACAATTTACATAAATTCAGAAAAACCCCAGTCAAAAAATTTAAATTTTGTAAGTCTATGTAATTAATGTACTATGCAAAGAATTATCTAAATAGATTTCTAGACGGTGCCTACAATTACAAAATGGTAAACACAAAAGAAAATTGTTTGCCTAAAACTAAGGTAGAATTACTTGTATCCCAATTTAAAATTATTATTAGTTAAAATGACAATATTATTTCTCTAATAATTTCATAAAGTGTTTCATAGGAGATTTAAATACAAATTTAATACAAAGCATATGCGAAAAGATAATAATTATTATTTTCTCAAAAGTGGCCGAGAGGTTCTGCTCTCGAAACTGGAGATGCAGGAGATTTTGGTATTACTGGACGTTTTTGGTTCAATCCCAATTGCGCACTTTGGCGTAATCATTTGGATTTTTCGTGGTTTTTTTTTCGAACCTTAAATTTCCGTGCGTAGTGTTAATTAAGTTTCCTTAGAAAGTCTTCCACGGACGGCTGATCCCTCCCTCCCCTATAGGTCCTATATAACTCGTGTTGATAATTGGCCATGATAAAAACAACCAACCTACTAAACAATCATGTGTACTTCTAATGTAATAAAATTAATTCAGTACGTTATTAAAACCTTGTAAAATGTATAACTTTGTAAAATGATACTTTTTAAACCTTGTATCCCATGTAAAATAATGTAACCTTAATATATTAAGGCAGTTTCATGGAACGTGAAACATTCCAAATTTTTGAATTTATAATTATCGACCTAATAAAATACAGCTAAAAGATTATAGTGCTAAATGATTAAGTTGCCGGTAGTTTTTAATAAAATACATTTTAAGACACCACACTACTGAGTGAAAAAGACCCGGATGATAATGTTAATACTATGCGGCCGATCTTTTCAAATATCTCGCTAAAATGTTAATATTTTGACGTGATTTGTTTTTGCATAGGATAGCTGAGGACGATCCACAATCGGCCTAGTTTTCACTTTTTCAGTTTTGGTATCAAATAAAAAAAAAGAACCGGTTTGAACTAGTTATGGAAATGAAACTATCCTAATATAAACAGAATATAACCAAAATCAAAAAAGTAAAAACTAGGCCTTTTGTGGATAGTCTTCAGCTATTCCATCCAAGAAAAATCAAGTCAAAATATTAAAATTTGAGCGAGATATTTGAAAAGAACGCCCGCATAGACTTTACATTATCATTATCATCCGGGCGTTTTTCATCAGTAGTGTGGGCTCTTAAGCACTGCGGATCGGATGTATATATATATATATATATATATATATATATATATATATATATATATATATATATATATATGTATACTTTTTTCAAAATGCGTTGTTTTATACTTGGGTACTCATTTCTAAATTTTTAATTTAGTCGGAGAGATGAAAATTTTCAATAATTATTTTTCACATGTTACAGTACACTAACTTATTTCTTTAAACATACCAAATACTATAAGTCTTCTTTTAAGCCAAAATGAAAAGCGCTTCTAATCAAACCCAAATAGTATATTTCCTGTCGTCACGAAAATATTTTAAGGTGATATATGTGTATTCAAATAGTTTTAGAAAACTGTATCGGATAGAAATATTCTTCAAACAATTTATAAAAAAATATGATTTGTTGTTGAAAATTAATTTATGTGTGAAATTTATTTCTTTTCATAATATATGGGTCTATAATGTGTATATTTGCTGTAAAGAAAAAAAGGAAAAAACAAAACAAATAAAAATCATTTCTATCATCTATTTTTAAGCGTCATTTAAATATTTTGTATCCAAAAACTATTTTATTTTACTTTTCGAGGTGTTCCATGTGCTCTCAAAGATGACAAAATAATTTCATTCCTTGTTGTATTTAACAAACATCATTTAAAAAATCAGTGCGATTTATAACATTGTTAAATATTAAGTATACTGCACCTATTAACATTGAATTTTGCTAATTTTTATCTCAAATAGCTCTCGACATGAAAGCATGTAATTTTATCACAGATTTTATGTTTAACTTATTATTTATACAAGTCTTGCACAACTATTAACAATTCTCAGTTCTACTACTACTATTCCAAAACTAAATTATCATTAAAAAATTTCTGCGGGACATGAAAAAAAAAACTAAAATACAAGCATTTCTGGCGTCATGCAACGTCCCGATGAAATCAGTATCTTTATTTCCCTCACAAGTTCTAAGAAAAAGCCAAACAAATATCGTAATACTTGTGGGAAATTTCCCAAAATCATCTCGAGCTCCACCCATTGCGGGTTGTCAATTCCAGTACCGCTGAAATCGATAAGTAATGTTGAATTTTTCTAAAGCAAAAACGATCTCTAATATTGTGGTACGTTAAAATTTCTTATTGTTACAGTTTTCTTCAGCATTTATTGTATGTATCAATTAGAATCTTCATTGTACTTGGATAAATCCTTTGTTTAAAATTTTTGGTCAAAATAAAATTTATTTCTCTTAATTGCGTGCTTTATTTGAGCTTGAATTAAATTTTTATGAAGCGTATTTTTATTTAGAAAAAAATATTTGTCATTTATGAAAATGTACAATTGTTTAAAGCACATTTTAATTTTTTAAAAGCTCAAATTTAATTTTTTACATTCTTGTTCTTTTTCACTACTTATTGCTGCAAGCTATGTAATTTTTAGGTGCTTTCGTAATTACGCAAATGCGTAACACCTATATTCGTCGTTCAGTCCGTCTGTCTGTCCGCATAAAACAGAGGAATATCTACCCTTCTGAATTATTTGAAATTTAAAATATATAATTGTTGCATAAATTTGTCCAGTCATTTCAAAATTTATGATAATCCAATGCATAGTTTAATTACAGGGACAATCAAAATTATCCCATTACATTGTGGCCAATGGTAAAAAATATTTTCAAGTGCATTGTAATGGAGTTACACATTTTCGAACATAATAAAACTGATATACACCTATGAAGTATATACTAAAATAGACATTTTGTACAATCTGCGGAGAAAAGAATATTTGTTATTAATTTACACGGCTGCACAAAAGCTTTCCATTACATAATGGTATAGGGGAAACATTGTTTGGGTAAGTTCGAATAATATTAATCATTTTCACATTTCATGAAATTGTTTTACGTTGATTAGGTTTAATACAGGTTATTTCCGTTTTAATAGAAATTAGCATTTACAGGGATACACAAAAGATGTCGGACACTCTGCTATATTCGAAATACTTTATACTATTAAACAAAGATCTGAATATCTTACAAACTTCCTGATAGTTTGAACAGACGCTTGACGTGCTATTTCCAACTTTTTTTAACCTCTTTGTTACCGAGGTTCACATATGTGGATTTCCAGACTGAAAAAAAGCTGCAGCAGAGAATCGAGACAAAATCTGTAAAAAAAAAACGGACTTTATACCTATATCAACGGACTTTGCGACTACATTAAGAGTTTTTGCCGTAAATCACAAAACATTACGCGAGTTGACCGTTTATGTGAAAAAAAGTAGCATATTCCGTAAATTGTTTGAATAATTCACGGTAAAGTACTGCAAATTTACATTTTTTTACAGTGCATTTAGTCCCATAGTTTCAATGATACTCAAATATTATTAGGATTGTGGAATGAGAATGATATGTTTCAAAGTTTAAAATACGAACTAATGCAAATGAAATAAAAATTTTGCTCCGAAGTCAAATGGGAAAGGAAACAATTCAGTAATAATTAATAATGTTACACTAATACTCAGTAGCGAAGATTAAAATGGGAAAAATATCATTGATATTTAAAATTCATTAAAGAACCCTCATTAAATCATTCCCGCAATAATATAGTAATGTCATTACGGGCCATTATTTTTGCTATTTAAACTTTTTTTTCAGTTGAATTCTCAATATATTGCCTCTTTTCAAAATACATGCACTGTTTTTAAAGATACGTTATCTTTCAGTAGTTATTTTACAAATTACAAACAACAGAAAAAAAATTAAAAACTTATATTTTATATTCTTCCAAAGCATTATTCCCTATGTTCACGATAATTATAGCCATTTATCCATAACTATATTAGTTTCAACATCTCTTTGAAAGCAGCAGTTAAAGATTTATGACAAAATATCGATAAAAGAAGGAAATTCTGTATAAAAGTGCGTTTTAATGTTTTAAAAGGACCCTTGTTAAAGAATGAACGAGACAGTAGTCAATCAAAAAGATTCTGGAGGACTCTAAGATTTATTGAGTTAAAATATGAAGTGCGAAAAAATATGATTTATCGTATATCGCTTTACACAGAAAAAATATCAGTTTGAAATTCATATTCTCCTTAAAAATCCAATTCGTTCACTTTTCATTGAATGAGGTCTTTCAATTTTGCAGAAAGTATATCTAGGCTTATTAAGTAAAGAAAAGAATAATGATTTCAAATTACTAAATTTATTATGTCTGAATCTGAATTTAAATTTAAATAAGACATTTAAAATTAAACATTTAATAAAAAATAAAATACGTTTTAATATTACTATCTAAGAACGACTTTTTCAAATATGAGTAAAAAATATTCAAATCTAAGTATGTCACATAGTCAAAATGGCTGAGAATCAAAATTACCCAAGTTTGAAACATGCATGTACTCATCGCTAAAGTATGGACATACTCAAATATGAGCACAAGGTCCTTTTTGTATGAAGTTTAGTCGCATCTTATACATTATATGGCCAAAGGTGACAGGACATCTGTGGTTTTAGACCTTTAGTTAAATATCTAGAAAAATACACAAGTAATTATCCTCAAAGTCTAAATGTGTAACGATAATATTTCGAATCATACATTTCCGGGAAATTTTTTTTCTAGAAACTCCAAAGGGAATCGTCAACAAATTGTAAAAGAACAAATATCTTTTGGATAACTCTGTCAAAACTAATGTAGCAAAATCATTCAAACTGTAGGTAATGATTATAATAAACTGTGTTCATGTTTATGCGGGTAGCATGCAAATTCGTATATCAATTAATGTTTTTCTAAAATCAGTCCCAAAATTTTCCAAGTTTTTTGCTTATAATTTGCAAAATTCTTAACATAAAATATCGTTCTTTTCCGAAAATATGAAAAACAACATCGTAAACGCTCTGTAATCATAAAAAAAATAGTAATAATAACTGTGTAAAAAATGAGCAGATTTACTAAATAATTTTTCACGGCGCATGCGCTAACGCTTTTAAAATTTGTGAGAGTTAAATTTATAGAGCTACATTTATGAAAGCCTTAAAAACAATTTTTGTCTATTGAAAAAATGATCGTTGATAGAATAAGGTCAAAATCCGTTATTCACAAAATGAAGCAAAAAGATGATCAGCTGCATTCCTTTATCCATTAATTAGTGTCAATATAGGATACACGATATGGAACGTACTATATTTAGATGCAATCCCTCATTTTTTCTGCTTCATTTTGTGAACACCGGATTTTGAATTTTTCTATTGACGATCATTTTCCACATTTTCAAGCTATGTTTTGAGAGTTTCACAAATGTTGCTCTATAAATTTAGCTAACACAAATGAAATTTCGCAAATGAAATTTTGATAGCATTCACGCTTGCGCAATGAAAAATTTAATTAGTAAACCTGCTCATTTTTCATGCAATTTTTATTATTTTTTAATTCTGATTACGAAATATTATGTGCAACATAATTTGAGATATGTTTCAGAGAAAAAGAAATTATTTTATATTAAGAACTATTTAAACAAAATATAAGCAAAATTAATATTATAAGCAAAAAACTTGAAACAAATTGGTACTGTTTTCATAAAAACCTTAATTTTTCTACGAGTATACGTGATAACCTCATAACAATGAATAAAACTTATTTCAATAAGTCACTTAATCATAATCTAAAGATTGAATGCTTTTGCTACATTACTTTTGACAGGTTGTTTTTTCAATGGGTTCATTTTTTGATTATTTGGCATTTTAATGTTAATGCAGGTAAATAAAAATTCGCGTCATAAAAAAAAAAAAAAAAAAAAAAAAAAAAAATATTTTGATAAATTAATATTAGCGTTTTCTTATGTTTCTTGTATTTTTAAAATATTCCGTTTTTAATGTTTTGATCAGTTTGAAAATCTTTTGTGTCTGTAATGATAAAACGCCATTAATATTATTTACAATTAATTATTATTTTTCTTTCGATTCCTATTTTTCAAAAACATAGAATTTATCAGTTGCCACTATTAATTATTTTTAATAGTGGATACAGAGATAAATTTAAATATATCTCTGAAAATATTTAAGCTTTCGGAAATTCGAAGATGCAAAAGATTAAATAAGCTAAAAAAATTTGTAAAATCACCATAAAGAGAAAACTTAAGCAGGACGCGTTTCGAGCTACAACAATAACAGCTCGTCATCAGCTAATCCAACGCGTGTCTGAACGGCTCAGAGTCGAGATAAAGTGAAAGAAAGAGAGAGGAGATTACAAACAGTGCCACAGGTGGCGCTGGCTAAAAGAGCCCAAGTGGAAGAGAAAAATGACGTTAAACTAAAAAAAAGAGAGAAAAAACAGTGGAAAAAGGAAGCAGGGGAAAGGGAGGGGGATGATGAGAGATCATCCCCTCCTTTTCTCCTGTGTGGAAATTATTTTTGTAGTTTTTATTATTATTAATTAATTAATTTTAACTTTTTAATTAATTAATTAATTTATTTTTAATTTTTTTTTATTTACAACTTTTACAACTATTATTAATATATTTTTATTTTATTTCATTTTATTTTATCTTGTTTTATTTTATTTTATCTTTTCCCCCGCTGTTTTCTCTCTCTTTTATTAGTTTAGCATCATTTTTCTGTTCCACCTGGGCTCTTTCAGCCAGAGCCACCTGTGGCACTGTTTGTAATCTTCTCCCTCTTTCTTTCACTTTATTTCGAATTTTCTCTTCCTCCTTGGTCCTTTTCAGTTAGCGCCACCTGTTGCACTCATTGTAATCTCCTCCCTCTTTCTTTCTCTTTATCTCGACTCTGTGCCCTTGAGACACGTGTTGGATTAGCTGACGTACGATGTTATTGTTGTAGCTCAAAACGCGTCCTGCTTAAATTTTCTTTTTATGGTGATTTTACAAAGTTTTTTAGCTCATTTATCAATTTATCGCCAGTGATTACGGAGCTTTTCATTACATAAGATTACTGCATTACACATATCCCATTTTACATATATTTAATTACTGTATTTTACATATATTTAATTTAACATGCGTTGTATTTAGAAACATTCTGCAATTTCTTTTTTATTGCCTCTATTTTTTAGTATAAAAATTATTTTCAAAATTTTAATGAGCACTTTTTAATATCTTTATTATTGTAAGAGTACTTTTACATTAAAAAACCTAAATAATCTATACTATTTTTTTCACAAATTACGTCTGATGAATTACTTTTAAAATATTTCTGTTAATGTTTCTACTATATATAAGTTGAAGAAATATTTTAAAAAGTAATTTTGTTTTACTTTGTCAAAAGTACGTTTATAGTTTAAATGTAATGCATTCACAAGAATCCAACAAAAGCAAGAAGTTCCGAAAAGTTACATTACTCTTTTCCGAATAATAAATTTGTTTACAGATGTATTTGTCAGAACAAATGCAACGGAATACATTTAATCAAAACTTGAACGAAACAAGAAGAATTTCGAATTTTTTTTTTTTTTTTTATATAAAGAAACATAAAATGTTATTAATTTAAAATTCATTAATTGAATTTTTTAAAGATATATGTTTTTATTAAATTTAATAAAAATGTATCATGTTAAATATTTCTTTAAGTTAATAATTTTTGCAAAGAAAAGAATAATGCATATTTTTAAAAATAATAATACAATGAATTCTCGTTAAGATGGATAGTCAAGACATAGGTGTTTTTTAACCGTATTGATGAGAGTCTACTGTAACAGGACTTCATAATTTTAATGTTTTGGAAGCTTGAAGGCCGTAGTTATAGCCGACCGTTACCCAAATAGTATTAACTGACAGTGTGAAATTGTTTGTATATGACGTTTTTCTGTTTGTTTAATTTTTCTTTTTGATAACTGATGCCGTCATAAAATATTCTTTATAAAAGATTTTCCAATACTATCTTGACTAAATATATTTCCAATGATATATGATTTTATGATATTTCTCATGATTATAATACTTCATGTTGTGAATCCTCAAAAATCAAAAATAAATGTTTTCCAAAATTGTTTCAACAATTTTGGCCACTACTGTATAGCATATTCACAGTATCTGCAAAGAAACTCTTCGGGAGGGTTGAACTCTTATGGGGATTGGCCGAGTTGTATCACATGACTTGGCGGGAAAAGGCGATATGTCAAATGTGCTGTGCCAATATCAATCACTATTTTATTTTGCCAAAACAACAGACTTTACGTTAGTGCGTGTACTTTTTTTTGTCGTTTATCTTCATTTATGAAAGTTCTCTTTTAGCCCGATCGTTAATTTTATAAAATAATAAAACAATAATTTTATTTCAAAATTCAACACATTACATTAGCCCTATGGAAGCCTTAGCATTCCTGCCTTTATCCGATTTACATCGTTTTGACAGACGGTAGCCAAATCATTTCCCGCCAAGTCACGTGATACAAGTCGGCCAATCCCTATCAGAGTTCAACCCTCCCGAAGAGTTTCTTTGCGAATACTGTGAATATGCTACTGTATAGTCGGAAAAATTATCTGAATTCGTTTGTGTAACATTCTCTAATTATTGATTTATATGTTTGCTACATAGTATACAAAATTCTACTTTAGGTGTGAAACGTGTAACGCTGTGTGAAGTTCCATTTCAGCAATTTCCGCTAATAAATGGAAATTATTTTGTGCAATCCTTTATATGACGTGTTGAAAATATACGCACCAATTAAAATGAAAAAAATAATGCAATCAAAATCACATTTGAAAAAGCTCTTTTACCATTTTACACTCTTAAATAACACAAAAATAAAAAAAAATTTATGCCTCTGTAAACAGACGATGAATGCAGTTCACACTACACTGTGCAGTTAGCATTTTCTGCTGTACCTCAAAAATTTACATCAATTTCGTTACGTTTCAATTACTGTAAAGATATTAAAATAAATAGTAAACACTATTTATGCTTAGATCATAATGTTTTGGAAATGACTTGAGTATCGCGGTAAAATAACTATAAATTCTGCACGCTCCATTTTTAAAGCAAAATATATGGTAGTAAACCTCTACAACATAATGTGACAAGATAGACGAGTGGCGCAGCTTATGTCGAAAATCGTTGAGCCTCACCAGTGGCCGAGAGGTTCTACTAATAAAGTTGATAGACGGAAGGTTCTATATTCGAACTCAATCGTTCGGAGTTTTCCATCGTGTTCTTCGAACCTTGTATTTACTTCCGTAAATAGGGGTAAGGTTCCGTTAGAAAGATTCCTCGCGGAGCGCATAACCCCCGTGCCTAAAACCCTAAGGCATATAATCGGATGTCATAAATTAAACAAATAAAACAAAATGTCGAATTACGGTACTCTTTATATACAGCTAACTCAAGATCGCAGACTAACTCGAGCTGTGAATTTAAAATATTTTATGATGATGCTGATTACATATACTTCAGTATAACCATAATTCAGTATAACCAATTTCTCTATAACAAAAAGGTCTCATTTTACTTATTCAGTCAAAAATGCAGAGTTTCGTAAGCTGAATCTATATTTCGGTACATCAATTTAATATAAATGACAGATAATTTAGCGATATTTTCAAAAGGCTAATTTTCCTGGTGTGAGTGTGGTGACATTAAGAACATTATAGTGCATTAAAAGATAAAAGATTATTAAAGTGCATTAAAATATGACATTAAAAGGTAAAAGTTCATTATAATTCGGTTAATGGTACCGTATGTATCGGCAGCAGTATTTTGAAACATTCAATTTTGTACTGTTTATGCGAGAATGGTGTGCATTTAAAATTTTATTTTAATTTGTACCACAATTTCAAAACTGTACAATTTTCAATATTTAACTAAACATTCGCATTTGTTAATATTTCTTTATTAAAATCCTTGTTTATCTTGACTGTAGTGTTTTTTAACTGAAAGAGCGGAGTGCAAAATTTCCTGTATAAAATTAGTTCATCCTGATAACAACAATCAACGCTCTTATTTTCTAAGCTCAATATACGAACATGCTGTATTTATTCATGAGATTCTGTGTACATTTTTTTATTAAATTATCATAACGAAGTTTTTAATAAAGTATTATAATTTTAATAATGGATTTTCATTTATTTTCTTATCAATTAATCCGTTTGTATATAACTGAACTTTACAGATTTAATTGCCTATGTGGGAACTTAGCATTGTACTATTTCTTACATATTTTGGCCACACAAGTTGAGGTTTTCGTTGACGAGGAAACATTTTGTTTTAGACAGGAAATAACTTTCTTACAATTTGTCAAAAGAGACCGCGGGGTGCTTTTAGCTGGAAGAGTGAAAGATGTTAGTTTTTCTCACGGTAGTTTGTGTGCGACCTCAGCATTTTCAAGGAACCAATTCTAGAAAACTTTAAGGCTGACATCATATGTGAGCTTTTTCATAGGTGATCAACAAGATCCCTCCCTAATCGATTTGTTTTCGAGGGAGGACACGAAAAGAGAAGAAAGTTTTTGGTGAAAAAACTGGGACTGAGCAGGCAGCTCAGTTAGAGTTCCGGAGAGAGAATCTCCTTATACAGTGAGGACGGAAAGAGCGGAAGTTGGTCGAGGTCCACGGTTAGGCTCGTACCTATAACCAAGTGAAGTTGTTTAATCTTCGGCCTGCAAACTCTGACTTTCCCGGATATTTTCTGTGTTTAGGGAGCATTCGTGCAAGATACAGAACCCACTTCTAAAAAAAATGCTTTACTATCCAATTTATATTTTAAATAAGATTTATATTTTTGTAAATAAATTACTATTTAATAACTCATTCAGTGGGGGAATTTTTTCTCAAGCGCTACCGGACTAATCATTAGTTCGAGAGTAATTCACAACACGTTGTTTAAAATATGGAAGTATATTAAAAGATTTTCTTATATTCATTTCATTTTAAAAGTCATATCTTTAATAGCTTTTACCAACTAATATTAGACCATTTTTGACTATTAAAATTAGCTTCTTATTTCATGAACTATTATTTTTATAATTTATAAAAGCATTTTGTTTGCTTCATTTACTACTAATTTGAAGTTTTAAACTGAAGATATTTTTAAAGGTTTATAAAAAGTATTTTTAAATTTTGAATTTTTGCTATAAATATTTAAGAAGAAAAAGTAATAATTACTAGTCTTGAACCATAAAAATCCAGAATTAATTAATAAACTTTCAATAGTAAATTAGGCTATGACTTTTAATGCTTAAATTCTCTTTACATGCAAATTCGTTCTTATTAAAATATTGAAGATGGATAAATATATCTTATTAATGAACTCTTTCATTTTTATAGCAAATTTTGAAATCGATCATACATGGTGATGGAGGATGTATATTAGGGTGGGTCGAAAAAAATCGATATTTTTTTTTCGGATCGTAATACCGCGGAAAAGTTGCTAAATGGTATGACTAAATAGGGGAAAAAATATTAAAATTATCGGATGTTATCTTCCGTTCGCGCATGAGCTCTAAAGTTTGATTAAATTTTGAAAAAATTAAATTTTTTTGGAAATTTTTAATAATTTTTTTTATTACGATATTTAATATGTAATAGGGGAAAATGTCATCTACGACACACTAATGAATTAATATAAAAATACTGGTATTGAGTTTTAACATCTTCCGTTCGCGCATGGGCTGTAAAAATAGCAAAAAAGTGTTGAAAACCTCAAAAATGTGGACTTAGGAAAAATAAATATATACAAGCTTCAACATATTATTGATGTATTATCCAATAAATACAAAGTACATATTTCACTTACGAATAGATTACATGTCTGGTAGTTTGAACTGTCTTTTGTTATCAAAGGCTGGCATCGTGGACCTTGACTTAAGTGTCGTTCTTATGTACCCGTCTCGAGCTGCAGATCCGCAAACCTTAGCAGAAGCCTCGCTCACCAACTTGACGCTTCTCTCCACTGCTTGAGTATGGACTGGCATCTTCTGTGATAGGATTTCCCACTTCGGTACTTCTTCTGTTTTGATGTAGGTTTTCAGTTCATCATCAGTGACATCTTTCAATAGAGGCGGCGAAGAAAATTCACAGTTTGTCCAATAATTTAATTCCGTGTAGTCTGTTGCGGAAAAGTTTAGCTTAGGTGCCACGTACGTTCGAATTGTTTTCCTCTTTTGGTCTCTTTCTCTTGCCTTAATGATGCGGCGGAGGCCCAGTTCTCTTATATGTTTTCTGGGATCTTGAGTCATAGTAATCATAACATGTTCTGGATGCGCAAAGAACCCATTTCTCTCTATAACTGGGTCAATTACAGCTTTGAGTTCATCTTTAAGATATCTTGAGGTTTCAATACATTGGTGCACGAGCTTAGGGCCATCAGTAAAAAGTTTGGTCTTCTTAATACAAAACCACATCGGCATATATGACTTCAGAATGAATATTACTATTTCCTGGAACTCAGCAGTTGGATTTTCTTGACTAATGTAGAGTCTTAAAGCACGGTTAGCTGTTGTTAGCCACCTGGAGTGAGACAAAGGTCCTGGATCCCTGATTGATAAATCTTTTGGGCATTCACCTGATTTAATCGCTTCTGATATTTCCAGCAAATACTTCTGATCCTTACTAAGAGTTTTTTTGTCTATCTCAGGGATTTGGCAATCAATACTTTCAAACTGCACTACTGGAAGTGTTTCACATTTGATCAATTTCCCACCAATCGGTCCTTTCAAAGAATTTGGCCCGGTCGACTTACCATCTAAATACTGAAATAAATGGCGGAAGGGTAGTTCATTAAAATGAAGAAGACAAACTGCCCATTGCAGAGGCTTACCTAAGTGTGTTTCAATACGGCGTATTATACCGTTTTTCAATCCGGTGTTAACATTGGTGCCATCACAGCCAATAACGACTAATTCGTCCAAAGAAATGTCATTGCTTGTCAAATAGGATATAATAGAGGTCGCAATATCCTCTGAACTTCCTGAATTCGGGGTCACGTGACCCAGAAATATATTACCAGGTTCTTGTATAAGCACGTAATGTTCCTCCTTTACCACTCTTTTAAATCGTTTTGAATGTGCCTCTTGTACCACAATAGTGTCGTCTTTACGGCCATCAAAATATAGCCCAATTAGCTTATTTTCTGTTATAGAACTGGACAAATCAGCCCTAACATTGTGTTTTTCTCTTCTTATTTTACACTTGTCAACTACTTGTGAATTGTCGCTATTAGTTACCACGCCAACGTCCTGCAAAACACTTGAGGCTATTGCTGCTGTAGCACGATCGGAAACACCGTAACGATCACTAGTTAATGCAGTAGATTTAAGGTTAATCCTCATTTGCCAACCGGATTTCTTTTTTGGAGATTCAGGTATGAATTCTTGGTCACTGTCACTGCAATCGTCACTGGAGGTCAAGGATTCATCACGTTGTTCAGTTTCGGAAACTTGGACATCTACTTTTGGTTTTGGACAGCTGGAACGAGATTTCCTCTGTAAAGATTTGGCACGTTTCTTTGTTTCATTTAAGTCCACAGTTCCAATTTTGCCAATGCCGTGAGTGCGTAGTGAATAGATAAATTTCAGCTCAAGTAAAGGTATTTTTTTAAGCTTTTCACAAGTACAAGTTATTGAGCAGATACACTGGCATTGATCCGGTGTTTTATGACAGGTACATTCAAGGGCAATGGGGCATTTGCATGCCGCAATGTCAAAAAGCAAACAGCATTTTTTCTTAAAATCATCAAGGTTTCTCTTAAAGACTTCCTTGTTTTTGTCTCGAGTATGAGATTTTCTTAAACTATAATACTTGTCATGCAGTGCAGTCAACAGTTGTACTACTCTCTTATCACTTACGGTGGGAATTGATGCTCTATTGTACAAACACACTATTTTGCCAGCTACTGTATTGGCTACTTGTCCAAAACTAACCCTTTTGTTGTTTAGTTTAACTGCTAAATTATACCTCTCATTCGATAAACATCGAAGAACGTCCTCTCCTATAGGGAGCTTGTTAGGCGGCAAGTCTCTTGGTGTACCGAAAAACGGACACTGGAATTCTTGTCTAGTGATCACTGTCTTTGATAATGCCATCATTCATTGCACAATTGTTCAAAAAACTACACCAAAATATGAAATTTAGAACACACACTACGCAACACATCCACCGCACTCAAGAGACAACAGCAGACTGGCACACAAAATTGCGCGGCGGACCACTGTAATGACTGCCTGCAGCGGAGAGGGGGTATCACGTGACGCGGCGTGGGTCGTTGACCCGCTAGTGGCGCGCGCTGACAGTAAGTTTTGTATCGCTGTGCGCGATCGAAAAACCAAGCCTAATTACGTCTGAATTTTTTTTCTTTAACTATCAGAACATGTATAATCAGATATTAGGTATTACATTATTGATATCTGTAACTATACATGAAAAGAAAATAGGACAAAAATCCGATTTTCTTGTATTTTGGCTATATTTGGATGTCCATGCGCGAACGGAAGATGTTGAAGTGCAATACCGGTATTTTTATATTACTTTATTAGTGTGTTGTAGATGAAATTTTTCACTATTACATATTAAATATCGTAAAAAAAAATTATTACAAATTTTCAAAAAAAAATTATTTTTTTCAAAACTTTAGAGCTTATGCGCGAACGGAAGATAACATCCGATAATTTTAATATTTTTTCCCCTTTTTAGTCATACCATTTAGCAACTTTTCCGCGGTATTACGATCCGAAAAAAAAATATCGATTTTTTTCGACCCACCCTAATGTATATATAATATCCTTTACATAAAGCAAAATATTACTTTTTGTGAAACATTATTTTGTATAACCTTTATTGAAGTTTTTGCACTTTGACACCTCTTTGTATTTTTTTATAATGCTTTTTGTAATACATGACAAAATCATCAATATGTTAAAGTGAATTTATTCAAAAAAAAATTTTATTGCAATTTCTACTAAAAGGTTGCAAATTGGAAAATATGAAAAAAAGTAGTAGATTTATTAAAATCTTGTTGATCGTACTTAAGATACGACCTGAAAAAAATTATATAAACATTAATTTTAAATTTAAAGACACACATTTATTTACTTAAAGGGTGCTAAAATATTAAAAAACACATGCGTAGCTGTTAGAGTTTCTTAATATGCCCAAAGACTTTTCGACATGCACACGCGCTCATTTTCAAGGGGAATAACGTTATACACCTGATGAAAAAAAGCCGAAATAATGACACTTATATGCAAGTGAAGCTAATTTGAACTTGTAGAATTATATGAGTGGAAAAATTAAGTTTAACTTTTGGTTGCCAGTTCTCTTTAAATAACTTGTATATGAAATCAAATTTCGGGACAATTATAAGAAATTAGAATCAGCACCTAAAAATACTGCCTGTTTTCTTTACCCTCCGCTGTTTTTACAATAATAGACTAGATATGCAGCATTATTTTATTCTGTTTTCGGTGCATGTTTTATCTTCAAGTCATAATCTTTTTCCACTTGAAAATGAGCCCGTGTGAGTCTCAAAAGGTCTGGGCATATTTTGGGAATATGTATTTTTTGAGTCGAAGAAAATATTTTCATAAGAGATACCTAAGTGTCTTCAATTTGATATTCTTAAAGGTTTGAAATAAAATAAGTCTACCCAGTGTCATATATGCCATACGTTGATGTTTCGGGATAAAGTTACGCAATTTCTTCGGAAATGAATAGATAGAACGTCAGTGTTTAAAAAGTCGCTAAATTATAGATTCACAAAATAAAACATTTGCATCCGACAACATCGACACCAAAAATTTCCGATTTTAAAATACTTCATCATATATAAATGGATTACATAACATACATAACAAATTATAAATTTCGTAATATACACATTGAAACAAGACGTATAAAAAAAGATTATACCAATAAACTACATTGATTTTTGATACATGAATTTTTTAAACGATTTTCGACGTAGCACTTTAAAACGTTTACTGTTCCGTAAAAGTTCCAGAATATTTGTGCACAGTATGAAAAATATAACAGATTATAAATTTCGCAGAACACAGACTGAAACAAGACGTGTTTTTAAAAAAAATTAAAGAATTGCTTCAAGAATCTCTATCATTTTTGATGTAGAATATTAAAATATTTTTTTTCGCCATACATTTTACATTTTTTAACGTTTAATACTTTGGAGCGTCTTTTGACGAAGTATTGACATTTTATTGTGATGACATTGCGAAAAAAGATAAAAATTCATTGCGATTCGATTAGTGATAGCGCATCTATTCGTTGCTATTTTTTGAATTTTAAAGGTTCAATTTTGTGTTCTTTACGCAAGAATGGTATGCATTTGAATTTTTTTTCTCAAATTCGAAACACATTTTTAAAAAAGTAATCTTACAAAATTATAATGAAACCTCTATATTTGTTATAGTTTTTCTACGAAAATTCTTGTTTAGCTTGGAAATACTGTTTTTTTTTTTTTTTTTTTTTTTTTTACTAGCGGAGCAAGCTGTAGTGCAAACATCCCTATACAATACTTGTTCAATATGATTGGAACAACATATGATCTGCTCTTACTCTGCATGCACAGTTTTTGAACACCCCATGCGTATCTCTAAGCTTCTGTGTGTATCATTTTTTTATTATTATGATAACGTTTAAAAAAATATTATGATTTTAATAATGAATTTTCACTTACATTGTTACTAATTCTTACATTGTTGAAATCATGAAAGTACATTTAACCCTTTCCGGCACACTGAGCCCGGTCTGGGATACCGCTAATTTTAATTCCAAACTGGCAAAAGGCATCAAAAATATTTTAGTAAAATTTTGATTTTACAATAAAAGCTTAAATTAAGCCATTCAAAATATCTAAGAAATTCCTTTGCGATTTCCGGTGTCAGTCGATAATTTCTCAATTTACTGCAAATTTTGTCCGTGCCGGAAAAGGTTAAATATTTTCATTGTTCAATATTTTCATTGGAACTGTGTATGATCATAGTTTCCATGCTCAGTTTTTTAACACTTGTTTTCCTTACTCGCCGCTGATTTATAGAAAGCATTTACATTGGACAGCAACAAATCAGGGTATTTCTGATTTTAAAATACTTGGACTTAAATGGATTACATGATTATAGTTTACATGCTCAGTTTCGGAACACTCTGTACTCTCTTAAAATGTCAGCCAAAAAATAACTCATGTTGAGCCGAAATTCGCTCATCTCATGTTTTGAAAGGCAGCTTCTCATAAAGATTTGAAACAACTCAAATGAATGAGTTGTTTTTAAAAAATTTAAATCAAGATGAGTAAAGAATTTAAAAAGTAACTCATTCACGATTTAATTAATTACAGCTCTTTCCTGAGAAGCCAAATCCACTCTTTCGTTTTAAGAGTGTATTAATTCGTGAGTTTCTGCGTACATTAGTTAGTTTAAATTATTATGATGAAATTCTTAATGAAATATTATGATTGTAAGAGTGGATTTTACCTTACTTTCTTGTTAATTGATCCGTTGTTTAAAACATGAACTATATCAAAAGTTTTTTATTGTTATAAATTCATTTTATTTAAAAAGTCATTTATTTAATAGTTTCTATCAACTGATGAATCAACTTTCTATCAATGATGGGCCATTTTTGACTATTAAAATGAATTTCATACTTCATGAAATATCATTCTTATAATGATTAAAATTAGTTTATGCACTTTATTTACTATTAACTTGCATTAAATTTAAAAGCGAAGATATTTTTCAAAGTTTATAAAAAAGTATTTTTAAATTTTCAATTAATCCTCTAAACATTTAAAAAGGAAAAATAATAAATACCATAAAAAATGTACTATAAAAATCCAGAATTAATGAATAATTTTTCGAAAGTCAATTAAGCTATGACTTTTAATGCTTAAATTCGCTTTACATGCAAATTCGTTCTTATTAAAGTATTCAAGACGGATAAAAGTATCTTCTTAATGAATTCATACATTTTTTAACCAGTTAGAAAATCGATTTTGCCTCTTAATAGCACGTACACAGACATATTTTAATAAAGCAAAATTTCACTTTGTGTGAAGCAATATTTCAGATAATTTATTGCTGTTCGTACACTTTAACCCTTCATTTTTTATAATATTTTTTGCAATATACTTGATAATAATATCGATGTGCTGTAGTTTAGTTAGAAAATATTTAAAATCCTTTTTATCGATAAACCACAAAAAGGATGCAAATTGAAAAATGTGATAAAAATTATGTATTTTTTAATATCCTGTGTTCGAGATTAAAGTTCATAAAAATAGCAATTTTATTGCCACGTTAGTTTCAAATTTTAAAAACCTATATTTGTTTACTTAAAAGTTTGTGAAATTTTATAAACAAATGTACATTGTAAAAAATAAAATCCTCTAAATTTACAGCAAAAACTGGAGGCATCAAGGTTACCAACACTTTTTGCCGTAAAAATTGCAGTGAAAATAGACGTAAGAAAAATTTCATTGCAAATACCATTTGTTGCTAATCATGTTTAGTTCGCAATAAATTATTAATTTAATGTTAATTAAAAAATACAATTATGAATATTTTCGCAAAACTTTATTTTGTTATCGCCATTCAACATTACTCAAACGCATTTTAGCCAATATTGCTCAGTTTGTCACTTAGCACATGATAGTTAAGCGAAGAGATGCGATTTTTTCACGTGTCCCTGTAATACTCTATATATTTTACAGTGACTGGATTGAAAAGATTTACTAATGAAAACATGAACATTATATTGAATGATGTTTGAAAAAAGCTTCTAACTTAAAAAAATGATAATGGATTATACGGGATTTAGTGGACTAACATATGTTGAAATTAAAAAATCTAATAAGTAAATCTTTTTCGTGAAATATAACAGGAAAGACTCTTTCAAGGCAAACAATTAAATAAAAACTATTGTTTTACGATATTTTTGGTTAAAAATATGAAAATTAAAGTTTCAAGTAAAAGTTTAGTTTCACGAAAAACTAAAACACACTTTCAAATTTAACCCGAATAATTCTCGAATTTACAATATTCGATTTTCTGATATAAATAGAGTTGCTACAAAAATTATCCATCAAATGTGGTTTGAGAAATATTATGAAATGCGTAATTCACCGCATTACCTATATGTTAAAATATGTCAGCGAGTTCTAAAGTGTCACCATTAAATATCCCCAAAGGAAGAAATGAGTATCTAAATCTCAAGGTTATTTAGACATTCTAAGACAAAGAATTATTTAAAGTATCTGGTAGAAATCACAGGAGATTACATCATTAGTCTTTCTTTTCTTACAATCAATTTCGCTGCCTTACCTTACATTGCTACAGAAGGAAATAAATCAATTATTGCATAAGTTATTGAAAATAACCGATCTACTCAAATAATAGACTATTTTCAGAAGAAAGATTCTTTTAAACAGGAAGTTTTTCTGTTAATATAAATGATGAAAGTAAATAATCTTATTAGAATCATGCAAATGAATAGATAAGCAGAAAGAGATTGTTTTTAGAATGCTTCATTCTCCAAATCTGGGTCCAAAACAGTTTTTTTCTCTAGCAGCCCTTGAATATTAAAATTTTCAAGTTTTATTAAAAGACAAGAATATTAAAATTCGGAAAAAAATATTGACAAGAATATTAAAATTTTCAAGACCACATCTAATTTTATACCAGATGTTCTGAAAAAAAATTAAAAATGCTTTATAAATAACTCTATATCTACATTTAAGGAGTCAGGAATGAATTTCTCCAAATTGCTGTGTTATTCCTAAGTAGTAGAACGCAGTAAGTTTGCGCTACAGTTTTGTTAAATTGGGTTAGCGTATAACTTGTTGATACATTTTCAATTGACTTAAGAAATAATAATTCAATTAGTTTTTAGCTTCCGAAGAAAATGACATAGCAATTTTTTCCACTTGAATTGTGTGAATTTAAAGTTATATGAAAGGTTATATCCCACCAAATTTCTGACTTCAAATGCCAATATTGAAACAGAAAGTATGCGATAGATACTGCTTCCCTCAGCCCTAAATTTTTTAACTCATAGATAGTGACATTCAAATAAATAAATACTATAGATATTCTACTATTTAAACATTTGTATTATTAATTCTAAGAGGATCTATACCTGAATATGCATTTATGTAATTTTATATTAAATAAAGTTTTTTTTTGCTGCAATATGCCTTTTGCTTATAGTTTGTTTTAAAATTTTCCATTTTCTTTCTTCATGCACTGTTGCATAAATAAAATTTCAGCCTTATTTTTCTAAAATGTATGACAACTACCATTTCTTAAAGACAACGAAAAATAGCTTCAGATACTTCAATATTCTAATTGTAACTATAGATTCCAACGTGCACTGTAAATTATTTGTGTTTTATGATTTGCTTTCTCCACCAAAGGGCAAAGCTGTTACCAGTTTTTGGCGTGATTTTTTTTTCACTTATATAATGGTGTAATATACGCATACGTCACTGGTGTAACATTACATATTAGTGCAATGTTGCACTGGCTATCTTGGTTTGTCGTTATTCCACCATAAACGTGGTTACGTTATCGTTATTCCACCTGTCACCAACTTTATGGAGTAACGTTACACAAATGTTACACAGTGTAATGATGTTTGCCCGAATACTAGAGTTCTATCACTTCTAAAGATTTTTGATATTGAACTTGAGACACTCTATGCCTATTATTTGTATGAAATTTACTTAAAAAATTAATTTGAAAAATCATTTACAAATTGTTATGTGCATTAAGTATTTTTTAGAAGTTAAAGCAATTCTTTCTAATTATATTACTGAAGTATATGCAATTTCAATGAAAAAGCCAGTAATTTATCTATAAATGTTTTATCAAATGTACTTATTTAAACATCCAAAAATGTTTTAACAGTCATATCTAAATCAAATTGTTTTAATTCAGTTGGTGGATCAAAGTTTAGTAAAATGTATTATAATTTAATAAAATTATACAAGTATAGTTTTAGTTTTCATCTTAAGTTTCTAACTTATTAAACCCTTTTATAAAATTAGAAAAACTGAATGTCAAATTTATTTTTGCATTAAGTTACCTAACTTTAACAAATTAAAAAAAAAATCTTTGTAGATACATTACTAAATTTATTTATTTTATAGATGCACTTAAAAAGAAAATGTGATAATTTAATTGGAAAAAATGTTTGAATGATAACTAAAATAAATATTTAAACAATTAGAAACCTTTTAATAATCACATTTAATGTTGTGTTAAACCAGCTTTTGATTTAATGTCATTTAAAATATATTAAAAGAACATTTAATATCGCAGTCTGCATCTAATTAGCTATCAAATAATCAATATTTATTTTTACATGCCCAATTTCTTTTGTAAGCTTGGAAATGAGCTCTGTAGATAATAAAAAACTAATATATTTACATAATTAAATAATGGTTTGAAGCAAATATTATTTGAGTAAATAAGAATGGGTATGAGTAATGACATAAATTATTTTTTTAACATTTTTTATGTTCATAACTGTTTTAACATATTGTAGTCATTTGATTTTAATTTTCTTTTTTCTTGCACTAAAGTAAGATACAGTCAAAAAATGTACTAAATTTAATTAAAATATGAAAATCTATGATTTTTTTTTTACTGTTTTTAAATCAATTTGCATATTTTGAAAAAAAAGAGAAAAGTTTTTAATTTAATTTTTCAAATATATTTACATAGAAATCAGGCATTTTTATGAGACAATAATATGTTTTTAAAAGATAATAATATATTTTTTTTTCTATTGTAAAATATGTATATTATGCAAATCATTATAAAAAAAATTTTGTTTTAGTGTCTATTGTTATAATAAAAGTCTAAACTGTAATGGAAATACTTAAACGGCAAATTTACTAACAGAAATAATCTAGATTAAAGATAATTAGAAGGAAATAATAGCTGATAATTGTAATAGTAAATTGTAAAAGCAGTAATAATAGTAATAGCAATAATAATGATAACTGTTAAGCTAAAACAAATAAATATGAAATGATAAAAATAAAACTATTGAAATACTTTAATTTGATATTTCAACATGCTATTTTTTTCACTCTGTTTTTAAATACTATAACCCTAATAACCTTATGTCTTTTACTTCCATGAGCCCTAAACTCTTTAATATATAGAGATTCCCTTTCTGATTGATTAATTCAGTGGATACTTCACCATTTAAAAGATTGTATTATGACTTCTGAGTTTAACTATACCTGATCATATATTATGTAATTTTAAATAAACTTTTAAAATATAACTTTAAATAAAGTTTATTTTTTGGCTACAATGTGCTTTTTCTCTGTAATTTCAAAATTTTCTATTTTCCTTGTTGATGTGGCTTTGTATAAATAAAATTTTAACAATCATTTTGTAAAATTCATGTTATATACCCCTCCTTTACTATAAAAAAATGAAGCTCCAGGTACTCCAATGCTCTCATTTGGAGGATTTTCCTCATATACTAACGTTTTTTCTCTTCTCAAGATTTTAAATATTCATTCAGTCTATTTTTGCATATTACTTAGATGTAGTAATTTACTTTTAAAAAGTAAAGTAAAAATATTATTCGTAGGCTTCTTATGAGAATTCAAAACATTTTGTTTTTTCAAAAGTTAAAACAACTCTTTATAATTATATTACTTAATTTAATAGTAAAATAAATGTTATTTCAAAGGAAATACCAGTAATATAATTATAAATTTATTAGCAAATATACCTATATAAACGATCATAAATATTTTAAAAGTCATATGTATGTTTTTTAATTCATTTAGTGGATTAATGTTCTGTAAAATGTATGAATATTTAATGAAATCATACAAGTATAGTTATAATTTTAATTTTAACTTTTTAACTTTTTAAACCCTTTTATGAAATTAGTAAAACTGGATATAAAATCAAATTATGCATTAAGTCACATAACGTTTACAAGTTAAAAAAAATACTTTGTAGATATATTTCTAAATATATGCATTTGACATTTACGTTTTATAAGAAATTTCGATAATTTAATTTGAAAAAACGTTTGAATAGTATTAAATATAAATATTTAAACAGCTAAAAACCTTTTAATAATCGCATTTCATGTTGTTTTAAATCCGCTATTTATTTAATGTCCTTTAAGCTATATTAAAAGAAAAATCAATATCGCAGTTTTCATCTAATTAAGTTATCAAACAATAAATCTTTTCTTTTTTCATGTCCAATTTGCTCTATAAGCTGAGAAGTTAGTTCTGGGGATAGTAAAAAACTAATTCATTTACATAATTAAATAATACTTTCAAGCAAATATTATTTGAGTAAATATGAATGGTTATAAGTAATTACATAAATTATTCTTTCAACATTTTTTTAATGTTCATAATTACTTTAACATGTTGCAGTCATTTGATTTGACTTTGATTTTTTCTTGATTTAAAGTAAGATATAAACATAATCTACTCTAAATTTAATTAAAATATGAAAATCTATAAATACTTTTATTCTCTTATTAAAAAAATTTAAATATGATTTTTAATTTAATTTTTTTAAATGCATATAAATATAAAATGTACATGTATTTGGTTTAATTTTAGGGGATAATATGATGCTTTTAAAAGCAATAGAATTTTTTCTTTACTGTAACACATTGATTTCATGGAAATCATTATAAAAATGAATTTCTTTTAATGTATATTATTTTAATGATAGTTTCACGTAAAAGGAAAATATTTAAATACTGCAAATTTACAAATAGTAATTTTCCAGATTAAAGTTAATTAAAAAGAAATACTAATAACAATAATAATTTTTAAGCTAAAATTAATAAACAGAATTAGACATGATGTAAATAAAATCTTTGAAATATTTTAATTTTCTATTTAAATATGAGGTTCAATATTACTTAAAAAATTAAATTATACCATTACATTGATAAAGAGGCAGGACTTCACAGAAGTACTGTAAAACGAAAAATATATGTTTGGAAAATATTTACATTGATATGTATATTATATTCATAAAAAATGAAAACAAAAATTACCATACCAAATTTATCTTATATTTTCCTAAACAATATATTAAAACGTCTTGTTGAGTAAGAGTCTAGATATATAAGTCATTTTAATAAATAAATTTATGAAATCATTAAGATATTAACAGCTGTAAATTTCCCACTGGGTGAGAAAATTCCGAGCCAGGATTCGAACCAGAAATGTATTCGCTTTTTTATATGAGCCATCCCAGACAAATACGGGAGAACTAATTCAGGCAACTCAGGATTTCGTTTTTTTCACCGACTTGAAAATTTACAACTTTTATGATTTTCAAACAATAACTGCGATAAAAATTAATCTAATCATTAAAATCTGCTTATTTTTATAAAATTTTATAAGCGATTTTCATAGCAGCCATGATTTATAAAGAAAGCATTATAGTATACGTTATATATATATATATATATATATAACACTCTGAAAATAAAGGGTGCAAGGTTACGGAATTTGTGAATTTGTTACATGGTTTGATGATAAAGGCCCATGAACGATTTGGATCAAAAATTCGAAAATTTTAAAAAAACGCTTTTTATATTTTGACAAATTTTTTACCTTTTTCATGCAGACAACAATATAGGGCGAGTTCTAAACAGTTCTGCAATTTCACTGCAGGATGAGATACAAATATTACGGAAGCCTAACTATAATACTAAGAACACCCATTCTAAATGTTTACTCCATGCTTCGCACGCCACACTGCTATACTGGGATACAACTATAATACCCACAGCAGCGGGTATTACGACAATTATTTTATCTGGCATGCAAATACAGGGTGTCCAGCAAATAACACCCTGATTTCAAAATTAAATTTCTCGAAAACAAAAATCGATAGTAATATGCGGTAAACGGTTTTTTCATTAGGTAAGCTGTAAAAATCTTATACAGAAATTTCAAACAGTGAATATTTTGAAAACATTACGTTCTAATTGCATAGAATGCTTTGATTTGATATTTTTCTTGCTTTAGATTGCTGCCAGATAATGTGTTTTTCGGCTTAAAGTGCCATATTTCATAGCTTTTTGAAATTAATTTTTTGAAAATTCGAAATTCTAAAAATTTACTTCGAAAAATCTTTAAAATATTGCATTGTAAGCTGAAAAATTATTTCTCTTCAGGCAATCTAAAACAAGAAAAATGTCAAATCAAAGCATTCTATGCAATCAGAATGCATTTTTTTCAAAATATTCACTGTTTGAAATTTCTGTATAAGATTTTTACAGCTTACCTAATGAAAAAACCCTTTACCGCATATTACTATCGATCTTTGTTTTTGAGAAATTTAATTTTGAAATCAGGGTGTTATTTGCTGGACACCCTGTAATTATAGACTATTCAATTGCAGGTAATTATACACCCTTTAAATATAAATAAGGAAAATCATTTTATTACGAACATTGGCAAAACTTTTTATTTAATATATTCCATTATTCCATAAATATCGTTTTATCGTCCGCTGCCATACCAACATGTTATATTAAATTTAATTTGAATAAATGTACAGTAGCAGAACAATATTTTTCTAAATCAAATAATTAAACAAGTAAAATCTTTAACAGGGAAATTCTTACTTCTCATTTGGATATTTTAAAGTTATTTATTGTCATTGTGCTTTTTATGCTAATTTTCGTTTCATAATCGAATATTATTATGAATATGTGATCGAATTTTTTACAAAGCACTGCTTTTTATAATGGCTTTTATAAAATGTCTCTTTTTTATTCTCTTAAAAACATAGTAAAAAAAGATCATAGACATTTAAATATCTTTTTTTACTTTTGCAAACTGCCCACGGACTAATATAATTGTTTATTGACTATTTGCAAATTTTTCAATATTTGATCATAACCTTGGAAATTGAATCTTTCAAAACAAGATGTAAAAGCGCTTAAGGCGCCTGTCCTCGCTCGAGGAAACGCTAGCGAGCTAGTGCTATTTCTATGGGGAAGTATTTTTCTAATAACTCTTTCGCATTTTGACATTTCTGAATATATATATATTTTTTTTTGCATTGGATATTTGAGGTGCATGCCGACAGCGCACCTTTTTTTTTTACTTTTTCGATTTTGCAATTTTTTTACAAAGTTAGTTTCACTTTCAAAACCGGTTTCGAAACTGAAAGTGCTTTTTAAAAAATACCTGCAATCAAAATCGAAAAAATAAAAAAGGTGCTCTGTCGGCATGCACCTCAACTATCCAAAGCAAAAAAAAAAAAAAATATATTCAAAAATGTCAAAATGCGAAAGATTTATTAGAAAAACGCTTCACCATAGGAATAGCATTAGCTCGCGAGCGTTTCCTCGAGCGAGGACAGGGGCCTTAAATTCAATAACAGGCAATCCCTCACGAAAACAGAGGGGTATAAGGAAGAGTGAATGATTATCTAATGTGACAGACGCTGAAGTAGCTGCAAGATGACTCCTCATGAGAAAACAGACAAGGGATAATCAATCGAACAACTTTGGAAGAAGCTGCTGATACTCACCATGGCAGAAACAGACAGGCAAAGTGCAAGCTGCACTGCAAGCTCAAAGAAAACGTCTCGATAAGGATACCTAACCACTGGCTGTGAGGAAAATTGCTTAACAAGCCATTCTTTGACGTCCGACAATAAATGTTATGAATAAAGTTGGAAGATGCGGTTTACACCCAACGATTGTAGAACAATAATGCGGTGATATGGACTTGTATGTGTATCTATTCTTATTATACTAGTATAGTTACTGGAATGATAAGTATTAAAATGGGCTTTACATTCAGTAATACACTGCAGCAGAGATTTCAGACAACGTCCGTAAAAAACGGACATTGTTCATTTATTCATTTATCAACGGACTTTGTCGTTACATTAACTGTTTTTGCCCGTAGAACACAAACAATTACGGGAGTTGACCGTCCATATAAAAAAGCCATATATTCTGTAAACGTTTTCTGGATAATTCACGGTAAAGTACCGTAAATTTACAATTTTCTTTACAGTGTAAGATTATCTGATAAACAGTTGACTTACAATATATCTCACAAAGATTGCCAAAATATAGTTACATGAAATTTTCTTTTTGAAAACTCCATTATACTTATATTTTGATAAAGGAATATGTGAAGTTTTTCTGAATATATATTGAATTTTTTTTGTGTGTGTATGTCCATAAATCTCAAAATCTATACCGAATGTCTTGATTGATTGCTCCACTTCTTGCTTCAAGTACTTTCGGAAAAGTTCTTAAATAAGTTTCCTTTCATTTATCGGCATTCCGAACAAAATGTAATAAAAAAAAAATTAGTTATTAATATAAAAATAAACCAGAAAAAATCGATTTTATTTAGTCTTTATAGCCATTACCTGGTATCTTGAGACTTTGTTTCCGCATTTTGCTGGATTTCCCTAATTGGATTGAATATCGATATTATAAATAAATATTTATTTTTTAAAAGCATACTATAGGAAACATATTTGCTATAGTACGTTACTAAACGTACCTATATCAAAGTTATTTGTAAATTATATGTATATATATATATATAAATCTTCTGTTCGTGTGTTTGTCACTGAACTCCTCCTAAACGACTTGACCGATTTTAATGAAATTTTATGTGTGTGTTCCAGTGGATTCGAGAATGATTTAGATTCATATTTCATTGAAATTGATTCACTACTTTTTTAGTAATTAGGCAAAAGCTAATAAAGTTACTGATTTTTCGCTAATTAAAAGTGTTGAATAAGTTCGCTGAACAGCGTGCGGAAGGAATGGCCGAGCTGTCTAAAGCGCCAGATTTAATCTCTGGTTCTTGAAGAAAGAGGTAGTGTGTTTGAACCGCACTCCTGACATACGTGTATGATTTGCAATAACCTTTTCTCCATTATAATTTTAATTAACCGACTTCAGAAAATCGTTAACGTTTAACAAAAAAGAGAAAAATAAACTTTTCTGCCAAAAATTGAACCGACTTCAAAAACTACTGCAAAGTGAAAAATAATTTCCTTATATGACGGTAATAAGAAATTAAATTAAGAGCGTAGTATTTATCGTGCGTATTGTAATATTTATGTACATTTATTTGATTTTTTGGAGTCGGTGCCAGCCGAACCAATTTCAAAATTAAAATTAAGTATCCAATGCAAATCTTTATACATATAAATCTTTTGTGCGTGTATTTGTCACTGAACTCCTCCTAAACGACTGGACCGATTTTAATGAAATTTTGTGTGTGTGTTCCAGTGGATTCGAGAATGGTTTAGATTCATATTTCATTGAAACTGATTCACTACTTTTTTAGTAATTAGGCAAAAGCTAATAAAGTTACTGATTTTTCTCTAATTAAAAGTGTTGAATAAGTTCGCTGAACAGCGTGCGGAAGGAATGGCCGAGCGGTATAAAGCGCCAGATTTAAGCTGTGGTTCTTGAGGAAACGGATAGTGTGATCGAACCCCACGCCTGACATACGTGTATGATTTGCAATAATTTTTCCTGCATTGTAATTTTAATTAATCGACTTAAAAAAATCGTTAACTTTTAACAAAAAAGAGAAAAAAAACTTTTCTGCCAAAAATTGAACCGACTTCAAAAACTACTGCAAAGTGAAAAATAATTTCCTTACATAATTGTAACAAGAAATTAAATTAATAGCGTTGTATTTATCGTGTGTAGTATTATATTTATGTACATTTATTTGATTTTTTGGTGTTGGTGCCAATACAACGTCTGTCGGGTCCGCTAGTATATATATATATATATATATATATATATATATATATATATATATTTAATGATATTTTGTGATTTGTTTAATATTGTTGCACTTTTTTTATTTCTTTATATATCATAAGATTTTTTCTAATAAATTGTAAAAAAAAAGAGTGAAGTGCCAGTTTGTAGAGCGTAGATGTAATGTATGTATCCAGTCATCTGAACTGGAAAATTTTGAATCTCTCCTATACATTGCAAAAATATCTATAAAGTTAGTAAAATTTTTCTAAGAAACTGCGAATTCTAGAAATTTTTATGCAACGGAAATAACAAAAATACTGTAACAGATACACGTCTGTACTCTAAATCAAAAAACATTCTATGATTAATAAGACTTTTTGAGGAAACTGGGATACATAGAACGCTTTTATGCAATTACGCCAAGGGTTACAGGTAAAGTTTTAGCAAGATTACTGTAAATTTAGTGCACTTTATGTAAATCTATAGCTTTTTCTTGCTTTACAAAAACTTATTTTGACGATTTATATATATTCTGTATAGTCTACTGATAAAATTGTAGTAATTCTGCAACATTACATCTGTAGAATTTGAGATTTACTGTTACAGTATATATATTAAAGAATTGTATTGCAAAGTTATTAATAAAATATCGTAAAGAAACGTTTACATATTTTAGCATATTATTTTTACATTTGTAAAAAAGATTTCATTTTATAAGGGCTCATTTATTAAATGGACTTTTCCACAGGAATGATTTTATTCTGTTAGATTTCACTCATTTTTTAACTTTTTCATGGCTGATACCATTAGATTTTATTCTAGAGTAAAGAGGGAAGGAACCGTAAAAGGATGTGATAAAGGACTACAAGTAATGCATATAATTCTTAAATAAAAACAAAGAACAACGTCGTATTATGTGGATTAAATGACTAAAAAATTTAAAAAAGTGATAACAGATGAGATTGGAAAATGGAATATTTTATGTTCATTTTATTATGTTCATCTGTTTCTTTTGAACTGTTAACGTAAAGCTAAAAGTTTTGTTTCATTAAAACACCTTTTTGATGATAGGAAAACTAAAAATAATTTGAAAGTATGCAAATAAAATAAATTGTAAAGAATTAAATTAGATTTAACAAATGATTTTTAAAATTTTGAAATATATTGCTAATTTAGTTATTGCTATTATCTGATGTAAGTAAGATAATTTTAGTAATTAATATCACTAATATTTAATTAGTTCAGAGCTTAAATTGTATAGATATGATGCAATGTATTATATCAAATCTGTGTTTTAGTTGTTATCCAAATAAAAAAAAATGATATACAAACCAATATTGAGCTTTTTAATCTATTTCAATAATTTTAAAGGGTATAAATTACTCAAATAAAAAATATATACATATGAATCTTTTCTAATAAATGCAATAAATTTACAAAAAAAAAAGGAGCCTTAACCCTAGCCTTTAACTAAAAAGCTGGAAAAAGCTGGATATGACCAATGTTTTTCTTTTATGGATGATTAATTTTCAAGATATTTTAGCAGATATTTATATCAGCATTAAAAAAATTATTTTTTATTTTATTGAAAACGAAGATAAAATCAGAAAATGTAAATAAAAAAAATAAAAATGGATTAGCTGTTGAAAAGCAAGAATAGCAAAAAAAATTTTCTTTATTTACGTAACAGTGTTATATATGATTACAACATTATGTTATGTTTAATTCACGCAGCTATAAAGTTAATTAAGCGAAAATGTACTTTGGAAGCTGATAGTTTTAAAAAAATGTAATTACCGTATTTTTAAAATTAAGTCATTCCTGCTTATAAGTTATAAAGTCTATATTCTATTATTTTTAAATGCAACTATGCTCCCTGTAAATATTTTGATGCGGAAAATTTTTCAGATTATACAACATTTTTATATAAAAAAATTTACAATATATTTTGAAAATCTTTTGTTATATTTGAGTTAATAAACCGTAGAATCTAAAAAATTTTTTTGATTGATTGCCATATTCTTTTTACCTTTCTTGCAGCTATTATATTCCAGAAAAAAAAGCTCTTATGTTTGTTATTAGTTAAAATGACAATATTATTTCTCTAATAATTTCTTAAAGTGCTTCATAGGAGATTTAAATAAAAATTTCATACAGAGCATATGCGAAAAGATAATAATTACTATTTTCTTAAAAGTGGCCGAGAGGTTCTGCTCTCGAAACTGGAGTTGCAGGAGATTTTGGAGATACTGGAGATTTTGGTTCAATCCCAATCACGCACTTTGGTGTAATCATTTGGATTTTTCGTGGTTTTATTCGAACCTTAAATTTCCATGCGTAGTGTTAATTAAGTTTCCTTAGAAAGTCTTCCACGGACGATACACCCCCCCCCCTCCTTAGGTCCTATATGACTCGTGTTGATAATTGGCCATCATAAAAACAACCAACCTACCAAACAATCATGTGTTCTTCTAATGTAATAAAATTAATTCAGTACGTTATTAAAACCTTGTAAAACGTGTAACTTTGTAAAATGATACTTTTTAAACCTTGTATCCCTTTTAAAATTATGTAACCTTGATATATCAAAGTAGTTTCATGGAACATAAAATGGCTTAAATTTTTGAGTTTATATTTATCGACCTAATAAAATACAGCTAAAAGATTATAGTGCTAAATGATTAAAGTGCTGGTAGTTTTTAATAAAATGCATTTTAAGACACTACTGAGTGAAAAAGACGCGGATGTTAATGTTAAGTTTATGCGGCCGATCTTTTTAAATATCTCGCTAAAATATTAATATTTTGACGTGATTTGTTTTTGCATAGGATAGCTGAGGAAGATTTACAATCGGCCTAGTTTTCACTTTTTCAATTTTTGTGCCAGATTAAAAAAAAATTAAAAATTCAAACTGCAAAAATTTTTTTATAAAAAAATCTAAATATATAAAATAAGAGTAATTAAGAATATTGCTAGAAACTACAAAATTTTCATAATAAAAAGAATCTAAATATATAAAATAAGAGTAATAAAGAATATTGCTAAAAACTACAAAATTTTCATAATAAAAAGAACATAATACATAAAATAAAAGAATAAAGAATAGTGCTGAACTTCAAAAACCAAAAAAGGAAATTTTATGATTAAATTTAATTGTAAAATTGTGTAAATAAATATACAGGCCGAAATTAAAAAATGAGCAAAAGACTAACACATCCCTTTTAGAATAATAAGATAAAGCTTGTGAATAAATATACTTTACTGAATTAAATTCCATAATTTTGAATCATTATATAACTAATATTGTATTATTTTTCGTTAATGATTTTATTTTTTCATCTTTTTATTACTTCGGTTATATTTACACAATATTTATAAAACATTATTTCACTACTCGAAATTGATAATGATTTGTTTAACATAGAAGATTAGTTTGGCAATTTATTTAACGAAGTGTAATTAACTAATTAATGGATTCATTCTATATTTGATGTAAATAAACCAAATGTAATTTTATCATATTATAGCTTTAGGATATAAAACTATTATTTTTTTTAATATTTTGTGTTACATTAATTGAGCTTAAACAAAACATTTTTTATAACAGCATTGCACACACCCACGTATGTGTTTATGCATATGTGTAATTCGTTTAAATTAAAACACAATTTCATCATTACATAGGATTTTATTTTTAACAGAATACATTTTTTTATTTTAAATGTTAGTGTTTAAACATAATGTTATACATTTTAAATTTATATTTAAGGAAAATATTTGTAAATATTTTCTAGAATGTAGTTTTTCTATGGATTATGTGTTCATTTTCAGTTACTTGTTGAAATAAATTTCTATTATTTCTATTCCTTTCTTTCTATTTCTATTATATTTCTATATTTATTATTATTGTTATTATTATTTCATTTTAAATACATATATTACACGCTCCATAAAGTATTTCTTGTTCTTTAGCTTCGTATTGGTAAATTAAATTGCATTTTAAAAATATTTACACACATGTTTATTTCAAGATGTTGAATTTCTATTACAAGATTTCATGCATACTCCGTTACAATGAAATGTAGTACATTAATTTAGAACTAAAATATTTAATGGCAGTAGGCATTCCTTTAAATTTTATTTATTTGTCATGAATTAACATATTTTATATTTTTTCTTTTTATAAATAATTCTCATTGAACTAGAACTACCCTGAACATTATCTAATATCATTTTATGATACATAACGAGTGCACTATTTTTTCATAATATTAAGTTTTTATTTTCATGTCCCAAGTTCGTTTTCTGTTTCTCAGTCCAAAATGTTTTATTTTCATATACAACAAAAAATAATTAATTCATAAACAACACAAAAAAATGGTCTCAATTTACCAATTTCTAAAAAAAATATTTAGTTTTAGGTATTAAAACTTCGATATATCTTTTATAATCATTTTTGTAAATTCCATTTGTTTTAATGGAAATTCTCAAATAGTATTCGAAACACTTCTGCGGTTTCAAACTAAACATTTTCAATTCATTGTTAGGGTTGCATCTTTAAATGAACACGTTAAAGCTTTTAGTCATATATGCATCACTTGCTTTATAATTTGAACCCACGTCATGAGTCATTCATGATTAATATTTTTTAACAAAGCAATTCATCGGAATAAACAGTCTCATTTGAGCCGTTACAGCTGAAATCGATGAGTAATGTTGAATTTTTCTAAAGCAAAAACGATCTGTAATATTGTGATACGTTAAAATTTCTCACTGTTACAGTTTTCATCAGTATTTTTGTATGCATCAATTAGAATCTGCATTGTACTTAGATAAATCCTTTGTTTAAACTTTTTGGTCAAAATAAAATTTATTTCTCATAATTGTGTGATTTATTTGAGCTTCAATTAACGTTTTACGAAGTTCGTGTCAATTTACCACATAGTTATAGACAACTTGCCCTGCGACGGAATAGGTTGGAATACATTTTTTTCTATTACTTCAGGCTTCCTATAAAGAAAAACATCGAACTAAACAAATTCTGATTTCTGGTTCATTACGGGCTTCAGTTTATTCTAAATTATTTATGTAAGTTCCTTTAATTGTATTCGTACATGTGTGTTTTAACTAAATAATCTTACTTGTAATTTATTCTTATTCATTCTAACATGTTGCTTCCCGTAAGCCATGGTGACGTCACTGCGACGTCGTTGTGAAGTTACATTGTGACTTTGTGACCATCGGTTGTCGATGTGACGTCACGTGACGTCCATGTGAAGTCACAGTGACTAAAATGTGAAGTCGTTATGGTCATTTTAGAGCTTTTTTGTGACGTCAAATTGTGACCACTTTGTGAAGTCACGGTGTGACAAATTTGTGAAAAATGTGTCATTTGTGACTACTTTGACATTAACATTGTAACGAAACTGTGACAAAAGCGACGGTGTTTAAATTGCCAGAAACATGTTTTCTAAAGTAAATAACATGTTTTGAAGAATATTTGAAATTTTCTAATTTTTTTTAAGAAAGTCACATCTCAGTCACAATGTGACGTCACTGAGTGGTGACATTTTGGTCACAGATGTTATGTGACCAAAGTGACTCACAGTGACGTCATTGTGACGTCACTGTGACCATGCATGCTATGAAGATTTATTTCTACGTATGATTTTAGAGAAATAGAAAACCATGAAGTAGTAAAAAACTCCACTGGAATTTTACATGATTTTATTTATAGTAATAATAAAATATGCTTAAAAAAAAAATGCTAACCGACTTTAAAAAGGAATCAAGCTTGGCGATAACTTGGCGCTAACGCATATGAATGCATAGTTTTAATATACTTATGATTTGAAAACGGTTGCAACAATGAAAGATAATTTGCGACATATCATTATTTTTTTTATCAAATCCATATTTTTTCATTAAAAAAATTCTAATCATCAGAATTTAATGAAATTAAAATGAGACCACATGTCCATCTTATACATTAAACAGAAAAAGAATTATCATAATCGGTTCATATTTAAAGAATTTATGAGTGAACAAGTAATATATACAAGTCGAAATCATAACCTCCTCCTTGAAGTCGGTTAATAAACTGAAGCGTATTTTTTATTTAGAATAAGATATTTGTCATTTATGAAAATGTACAATTGTTTAAAACACATTTTAATTATTTAAAAGCTCAAATTTATTTTTTTACATTCTTGTTTTTTCACTTCTTATTGCTGTAAGCTTGGTAATTTTTAGGAGCGTTCGTAATTATGAAAATGCGTAGCATCTATATTCGTCGTTCAGTCCGTCCGTCTGTCTGCATAAAACAGAGGAATATCTACGCTTCTGAATCATTTGAAATTTAAAATATATAATTGTTGCATGATTTTGTCCAGTCATTTCAAAGTTTATGATAATCCAATGCATAGTTTAATTACAGGGACAATCAAAAGTATTTCATTACATTGCGGAAAATGGTAAAAAATAATTTCAAGTGCATTGTAATGGATTTACACATTTTCGAACATAATAATACTGATATACACCTATGACGTATATACTAAAATATACATTTTGTACAATCTGTGGAGAAAAGAATATTTGTTATTAATTTACACGGCTACACAAAAGCATTCCATTACATGATGGTATAGGCGAAACATTGTTTGGGCGCGTTCAATTAATATTAATCATTTTCACCTTTCTTGAAATTGTTTACGTTGATGAGGTTTATTACAGGTTATTTCCATTTAATAGAAATTAGATAGTATTTACAGGGATACACAACACATGTCGGACACTCTGCTGTATTCGAAATACTGTATACTATTACTCAAGGATCTGAATATCTTACAAACTTCTTGATAGTTCGAACAGACTTAATTTGCTTCGCTTGACGTGCTATTTCCAACTTCTTTTAACTTCTTTGTTACCGAGGTTCACATATGTGGATTTCCATACTGAAAAAAAGCTGCAGCAGAGAATCCAGATAAAATCTCTGAAAAAACGGACTTTATACCTACATCAACGGACTTTGCGATTACATTAAGGGTTTTTGCCGTAAATCACAAAACATTACGCGAGTTGACCGTTTATGTGAAAAAAAGTGACATATTCCGTAAATTCTTTGAATAGTTCACGTAAAGTACCGTAAATTTACATTTTTTTACAGTGCATTTAGTCCCATAGTTTTAATGATACTCGAATATTATTGGGGTTGTGGAATGAGAATGATATGTTTCAAAATCTAAGATACGGACTAATGCAAATGAAATAAAAATCTTGCTTTGAAGTCAAATGGGAAAGGAAATTATCCAGTAATAATTAATAATATTTCATTAATACTCAGTAGCTAATGGTATAATGGGAAAAATATTATTCAAATTTAAAATTCATTAAAGAATACTCATTAAATCATTCTCGCAATAATATAATAATGTCATTACGGGCCATTATGTTTGCTATTGAAACTTTTATTTCTTTCAGTTAAATTCATAACATATTGCCTCTTTTCTGAATACATGCACTGTTTTTAAAGATATGTTATCTTTAACTAATTATTTTACAGTTTACAAATAACTGAAATATAACAAACATTTAAAAGCTCATTTTTTATATTCTTCTAAAGCATTATTCCCTATGTTCAAGATAATTATAACCATTTATTCATAAGTAGATTAGTTTCAACATCTCTTTGAAAGCAGCAGTTAAAGATTTATGAAGAAATATCGATAATAGAATGAAAATCCGTGTAAAAATGAGTTTCAATGTTTTAAAAGGACCCTTGTTATAGAATGAAGGAGATGGTAATCAATAAAAAAGATTCTCTTTAGGCTGTAAGATTTACTGAGTTAAACTGTGAAGTGCGAAAAATATGATTTATCGTTTATCGCTTTACACAGAAAAAATATCAGTTTGAAATTCATATTCTCCGTGAAAATCCAATTCGTTCAATTTCCATTGAATGAAGTCTTTCGATTTTGCAGAAAGTATATCTAGGCTTTTTAAGTAAAGAAATGAATAATGATTTCAAATTATTAAATTTATTATGTCTGAATCAGAATTTAAATTTTGACATAAAGACTTTTAAAATGCGACATTTAATGTAAATAAAATGGGTATTAATATTACTACATAAGAACGACTTTTTTAAATATGAGTAAAAAATGTTCCTATCTGAATATGTCACATTGTCAAAATGGCTCAAAATCAAAACTACCCAAGTTTGAAATATGCCCATATTCCAATATCAGCACAAGGTGCTTTATTTATGATGTTTAGTCGCTGATTATGCATTATATGACCAAAGGTGACCGACCATTTGCGATTTTAGACATTTTGTTAAATAATTAGAAAAATATATAAGTATTTATCCTGAAAATCTAAGTGTGTAAAGACATATAAACATACATAAAGATCATACATATACGTGAATTTTTTTCAAAACTGCAAAGGAAACAGTCAGCAAATCCCAAACGAACGAATATATTTTGGATAACCCTGTCAATACTAATGTAGCAAAAGCGGTCAAAATGTAGCTGTTGTTATGATTAAATAGCTAATTATAATAAACTTTGTTGATTTTTATTTGAATATCATGTATCTTCGCAGATAAATTACTGTTTTTATAAAAACAGTCCCACCATTTTTTTTCAAATTTTTTCGATTATAATTTGCAGAGTTCATAACATAAGATAATGTTCTTTACCGAAAATATGAAAAAAAACATTATGCACAACACACTAAAATCATAATTAAACAATAATAATAGTTGTGTGAAAAATGAACAGATTTATTAACTATCTTTTCATGGCGCATGCATGAAAGCTATCAATATTTCATTTGCATACTGTGTGAGCTAAATTTATGGAGCAACATTTATGAAAGTCTCAAAAAACATTCGGAAAGTGATTGTCGTTTGGATAAGGTCAAAATCCCTTATTTCCAAAATGAAGCAAAAAGGTGAGGGACTGTATCCCTTTAACCATTGATTAGTATCAATATCGAATACACAATATGGCACGTACTATATTTGGATATAATACTTCATTTTTTCCCTTCATTTTATGAACAACGGATTTGAACTTATTTTATCGACGATTACTTTTTGAATTTTCACGCTATGTTTTTGAGACTTTCACAAAAGTTGCTCTATAAATTTAGCTAACACAAGATGCAAATGAAATTTTGATAGCGGTCACGCCCGCGCAATGAAAAATTAATTAGTAAACCTGCTCAATATTCATGCAATTATTATTATTATTTTAATTACGAAGTATTATGTACAACGTCGTTTGACACATTTTCGGAAAAGAAAATTATTTTATATTAAGAACGCTACAAATTATAAGCAAAAAACTTGAAAAAAAATTGGGACTGTTTTTATAAAAATCTTAATTTCTCTACGAGTAATACATGCTATCCGCATAAAAATTATTACAGTTTGTTTCAATAAACTACTTAATCACAATCTGCAGTTTGGAAGTTTTTGCTACATTAGGTTTAACAGGGTGTTTTTTCAGATGATTCGTTTTTTTATTACTATTTGGCAATTTGATGTTAATGCAGATAGAAACTCGCATCATTTAAAGAAAACATTGTTTTGATAAATTAATATTAGCTTTTTTATCTGTATTTTTTTATTATTCCGTTTTTGGTGCTATAATCAATTTGAATTTTTTTTAATAATGATATAATGTCATCAAAATTATTTACAATTATTTATTATTTTTCCTTTGATTTCTAATTTTCTAAAGTATAGGCTATATCAGTTGACATTATGAAATAATTTTTATAATAATTAAAATATATTTCTGAAAATAATTATACTTCCAAAAATTCGAGGATATGAAATATTATTGCAATATACACACCGCATTTTATGTATATTTAATTTTACATGTGTTGTATTTAGAAACAATTTACAATTTATTTTTTACTGCCTAAAATTTTTTAGTTTTAAAATTATTTTAAAATTTGCAGTGAACAGTTTTTATAACTTTAATACTATGCAGAGTAGTTTTAGAATAAAAAATCCTAATTAATCTATACTAATTTTTTTCACAATTTACTTCTGATGAATTACTTTTAAAATATTTCTTTTAAAGTTTTACTATATATATAAGTTCAAAGAAATATTTTAAAAAGTAATTTTGTTTTCCTTTGTCGAAAGTACGTTTATAATTTAAACGTAATACATTAACAAGAATCTAACAAAAGCAAAAAATTCCCGGAAAGTTACAATACTCTTTGCGAAATAATAAATTTGTTTACAGATGTATTTGTCAGAACAAATGCAAGGAATCCATTTAATCAAAACTTATACGAAAACAAGAAGAATTTCAAAGTATATATTTATGTAAAGAAACATAAAAAAGTTATTAATTTAAAAGTCATTAATTAATTTTTTTTAAGAAATACGTTTTTTTTCTAAATATAATTAAAATATATCATGGTAAATATCTTTAATTTAATAATTTTTCTAAAAAATGAATAATGCTTATTTTTAAAAATAATAATTTAGTGAACTGTCGTTAAGATGGATAGTCAAGAGATAGAGGTTTTTAATCATATTAACGAGAGTTTATTGTAACAGGAGTTCATAAATCTAATGTTTTTCTGTTTGTAAAGCTGAAATCATAGCCAGCAGTAACCAAACTAGGTATTAATTGACAGTGTCAGACTGTTTGTATGTGACATTTTTCTATATGTTTAATTTTTCTTTTTTATAACTGATGCCGTTATAAAATATTCTTCTTAAAAGTTCTTCCAATAATATCTTGATTAAAATATATTTCCAATGATACATGATTTTATAATATTTCTCATAATTGTAATACTTTATGTTGAGAATCCTCAAATATCAAAAATAGATTTTTTCCAAAATTTTTAAAAAATTTTGGCCACTACTGTAGAGTTGAAAAATTATCCGTATTCGTTTGTGTTAACATTCTCTAATTTATTGATTTACGTGTGTACTACAGAGTATGCAAAATGCTAATTTAAATACGACACGTGTAACACAGTTTAAAAATTTTTTTTCAGGAATTTCCGCTAATAAATATAAATTATTCTGTGCAATCCTATATATGACGTGTTGAAGTTATACGCACCAATTAATAAGCAAAAATTAATGCAGTAAAAAATCACATTTGAAAAAGCTCTTTTAGCATTTTTCGCTCATAAATAGTAAAGAAATCGAACTATTTTTTATGTCTCTGTAAATAGACTATAAATGTAGTTTACACTACATTGTACAATAAGCATTTTCTGTTGTACATCAAAAATTTACATCAATTTCGTTATGTTTAAAATACTGTAAAGATATTAAAAACAGTAAACAATATTTATGTTTAGACCTTAATGTTTAGAAAATTCGCGGAGGATCGCTGTAAACTAACTATAAATTCTGCACGCGCATTTTTAACGCCAAATATGTAGTAATAAACCTTCATAACATAATATGACAGAATAGAGTACCTCGAGTGACGGAATTTATATCGAAAATTGTTGAGCCCCACCAGTGTCAGAGAGATTCTGCTCCCAAAGTTGGTAGACAGAAGGTGCTAGATTCGAACTCAATCGTTTGGAGTTTTTCATGGTTTTCTTCGAACATTGTATTTCCTTGCGTAGATACGGGTTAGGTTCCCTTAGAAAGGTACTCCGCGGAGGGGACCCCTTGCCTATAACCCTAGTCCATATCGGATGTCATAAAACGGTTCTACTAGGTTATCCCGTCGACCAAAAAATTATCGCCATACTATAAGATTAAATGCCAATAATGGATGATCGTGAATTTCACATTCAATGACATTAAATTCGATTCACATGTTTAAAATGTCATTAAATGATATTTTTGATTTTTTTTTCGTTTTTTTATTTAAATTTTTATTAATATTCTACTAATTATTTGTTTTTTTCGTCATTTAAAATAAAAACTAGCGAATGCCATGCTTTGTTTGGATTCGCGAAGCATTATTTCATTAGTTATTTATTGGAAAGTAACCGTTTTCTTTATATTATTTGGTACTACTTGATTATCTTGTCGTCCAAATAGGTACCGCCAAACTAAAAAATTAAATGCTAATGATGATGGTCACAGTCACGTAACATTAAACTCGTATCACGTGTTTGTTATGTCATCAAGTTATTTTTATTATGAAGTCTTATTTGTATTCTTACAAGGAAGGTCTCCATACTGAGCATACTCAGAATTGTATGAAAAAAATACTAATTAAAGTACTTATGTATGTAATAAAGGATCAGTCAAAATTAGCGGCGGAATCACGTAAGAAATTATGCAAAAAAAAAAAAAAAAAAAAAATAGTTTCGAATATTTGGCGTGAAAAGACGAAAGAGTCACTCGATTTGGCGGGCAGCTCTTTTCCTCGCCAAAAGAAAACGATTATTATGCAACTCAAAACTGTTAGATATTTAGAATGCGTTATTTCGTTTTAAACATCACATTTTGATGATTAAATTTGAATATAAATACATATAAATATCGATATAACAAAATTATACTTAAAACAAATTAAAACTTATAAAACTAAAGTTATTTAAATTAAATTTATCAAAACCAGTTCAACATGAAACTTTTTTTTTCTTGAAGTATATTCGACACAAAGTATTTTTCTAAATTACATTCCTTCGCCAACCGGCGATAAATCGCCAAATAACGAAATTTTCATTATTTTTTACGGATACTGAATGGTGATTCCGCGGAAATTTTTTTTATAAACGTATATATCCACACGAGAAGAACATTTTGTAATTTTTTCAGATTTTTCGGGGTATGCCCGTATGGAGACCTTCCTTGTTAGCAATGTTTCATTAATTTATTTGTTCTTCCGTTATTTAAAATAAAAATTATGTCGATCTGTTTAATTTGGCCAATTGTTTGGCGATTTGTATAATTTGGCGAAATTGATTGACGGGATAATCAAGTAGTACCTTAATTCGACTTTTTATTTGGATTTTTATTAATGTTTTACTAATTTATTTGCTTTTTCGTTAGTAAAAAAATGCGTCAATTTGTGCAATTGTGCTAATAGTTTTGCTATTTGTATTATTTGACGAAATTGGTCGACGGGATAACTAAATAGTGCTCGAATTAAAAATCGCTTGATGACATAACAATCACGTGTATTATGTTTAATGTCATGTAATGTTATATTTATGATAATCCATTATTGGCATTTAATCCAGAAATTTGGAATTATATTTTTGGTCAACGGGATAATCAAGTAGTACCCAAAAATGTACTGTGTTATAGTATCTATGGAATGAGGTAATAAAGTACAAAATCCTATAATATCTTGATGAAAATTAATAATTTGCCAACTGTACTCAAGCTGACCACTTTTAATGTGATAAACAGTAATAACTGGACGAACTTGGGCAATTAATTTCTCCTCGACGAAAGTTAAGCCCTTTAATATTTAGGGATGTGGAGCAGAATCCATATTATTAGCTAAAGAAAAAATATTTAGTTCATTATTTACATTACACTTATGGCAAGTCTTTTGAGATCCGTCAGAGTGAATGCCAAGCCAACGATGATGAAAAAATTTTTAAAAATATAATTAATTTTTTTTTGTGCACCTTCGAATTTTAAAGCATTTTTCCAAGCACATGCATTCTTTATCAGAAGAGATTCGACATGTCGTCCTTTTGGCACAGATGTCATATACGCACCACATTGACGCTATTTTCTCCATCTACGTTTCAGCGTTTCATTAATGAAGTATTTTTCGGATTGGACTTCGTGATCCCATATTTAGATGATATTTTAATAGCTTCTTCAACGGAAGATGAACACGCAGAACATCTAAAATTAGTTTTTTCACGATTGGGTCAATATGGCCTTCGTTTGAATATTGCAAAATCAGTTTTTGGAGTAAACCAGCTACAATTTTTAGGATATATGATTACTCCTGAAGGTTCAAAACCCCTTCCAGAAAAAGTAGAAGTAATTAAAAATTATAAATTACCGGAAACAATCCACGAATTACGAACTTTCCTTGGTCTGGTGAATTTTTATAGAAGATACATAAAAAATGCTGCTGAAAATCAAGCACCACTTCATGAGTATTTAAAAGGGGCGAAAAAGAAAGACAAAAGAAAAATTCCGTGAACAGATGAAACAAAAGAAAAATTTGAAAAATGTAAAGAAGACCTAGCAAATGCTGCTTTATTGACCTATCCTAATCCTGATCTTCCATTATCTCTCTTTTGTGATGCTTCTGATTTTGACATTGGTGCAGTTTTACAACAATTTGAAGCAGGCTGCTGGAAACCATTAGCTTTTTTTTCAAAAAAATTAAGTAATGCTCAGAAAAGTTATAGTACCTATGATCGAGAATTACTGGGAATATATCTTGTAAAGCAATTTAATCATATGTTAGAAGGAAGACAATTTATAATTTATACAGACTATAAACCCTTAACATTCGCCTTTCAGCAAAAAAATGAAAAAGCTTCGCCTAGATAGTTGCGTCATTTACAATATATATCACAATTTTCAACAGATATTCGACATATTAGTGGAGTAGAAAATACAGTTCCAGACTCATTATCCAGAATGCAATCGATTTCTACAATAGATTATAATAAAATTTCTGATGGGCAGATTAATAATGAAGAACTTACAAAATTACGTTTAAATCCATCTTTAAATTTCAAACAATATCCTTTGGATTCAGGTAAACTTCTTTGGTGTGATATTTCAACTTCCAAAATCCGACCATTTATTCCTGAAGCTTTTAGAGAACAAATTTTTAAGAAAATCCACAATTTAGCTCATCCTGGAGTGAAAAATACAGTAAAACAAGTAGATTCAAGGTTTATTTGGACAAACATTAGGAAAGATGTTAATCAGTGGGCAAAATCCTGTATTGATTGTCAGAAAAACAAAATTAGCAGACATACGCATTCTCCATTTGCCACTTTCGAAGAAACAGATGAACGATTTAGTGTCGTTCATATTGACATCATAGGTCCACTAACACCGTCTGAAGGAATATTATACTCCCTAACCTGTATTGACCGCTTCACATGTTGGATAGAAGTAGTTCCTCTAGAAAATGTGACGGCTCCAACAGTTGCTCGAGCATTTTATGATCAATGGATTTCTCGCTTTGGCATTCCACATCGTGTAATCACGGATCGAGGAAAACAAGTTAGATCAGAATTATTCCACAATTTAAGTATTATTTGTGGTTTTAAATTGAGCCCAACAACAGCCTATCATCCACAGTGTAATGGGAAGATAAAACGAATCCATTGTACTTTAAAAGCGGCAATTAGAGCGCAAAATACAATTAAGTGGACTCAATCATTACCTACAGTACTATTGGGATTGAGATCAGCTTTACGTGGTGATACAAATTTTACCATTGCACAAATGGTCTACGGAAAACCTCTCAGGCTACCAGGAGAAGTTTTTGAACAACCGAAAACTATTATCGACACAGAAACCTTTGCTAAAGAATTGCAGAAACAAATGGACGAATTAAAACCTTTTAAAAATAGCAAACAGCCTTCTCAAAAAAATTTTGTTCATAAGGACTAGCACAATTCTAGCCATGTATTCATACGCATTGATCGGGTTAAAAAACCACTCGAACCTGCTTATAATGGACCCTTTCCAGTTGTCAAAAGACATGAAAAGTATTACACAGTAAAAATCAAGGAAAGAAATATCAACATATCCATAGATAGATTGAAACCTGCTTATTTATTAACAAATGATGAGAACACGCCTTATCACGAGTTACCGGATAACCAACTACCTGTGCCTGTGCCATCAATAATCAAAAATGAACATTCAGATTTGCTTGATAAAAATGTTCGTGAGAAAACTACATGCTCTGGTAGACAAGTAATGTTTCCGAAACGTTACAGAGACTAATTATGTACTTTTTTATATTTTATTTAATATATTATGTTTCTATTTTATATTTCTGTATATATTATATTTGTATCGTAACTATGTTACTGGAGAGGGAGTAATGTAGCCTCCATGAACTTGTAAAAATTCCGTTCATTTGTTATGGCAACAAAAAGGCAGACGATATTGTTGTTATTAAAAGAATAAAAATGTTGTTTGTTGTTGATATGCTGAAAGCGTTCTATTTATTATTATTTTACAATTAATTTAATATAGTAAAATTATTTTAATTAGTTATTTTGATATTAAGTAAAATATAATGATTTTAATCAATTAATTATTTGATATGCGTAAATAGAAATAAGCGCAATACCGGGCTCTCTTACACATTCTATAAATTGTCTTTAAACGGCAAACTATTTAATAATAGTACTACATATACCAAAATAATAATATGTATGTTTCATTTGGTTTAATTTTTAATCTTCGAATGCAGATGACTCTTTATATAATGAATTTAACAATTAATTTTATTTGTATACACTTTTTTTGTTGCCACTTCACGAAAAAAATAAATAAAACACAATATAATTCTTTTAATATGCGTAAGTGACATCAGCGTAAATGATTTTGTCGGAATAAAGAAAATATATTTTATTTTTTTAATTAATTATGATTCTGTCTACAATTGTTAACTCCATGAATTTTTTATTCTTCTGAAAATATGCATGTTTTAATTCTTATTTCTAAAAATGCGTCAGTAATGGAAAAACATGTAAAATAAATTAATTAAAATAATAATTTTTTTAAGTTATTCTGTATAAAAAAATCTACAGATCATAATTTATATTTGTGTTTAATTTCAAATCAAAGTATTAAATAGTTTTTTTGTAAAGCGTACGAAAAAATGTAATTTGAGTGGGCTAGTAGAGGATTCGCTTCGCTTATCCTAATTATGTCAATATGTATAATTTGGCTATTAGTTTGGTGATTTGTATAATTTGGCGAAACTGGTCGTCGGGATAACAGAATAGTACACATAAAACAAACAAACAAAACAAATCGTCGAATTATGGTACTCTTTATATATAGTTAACTCGAGATCACAGACAAACTGGAACTGTGGATTTAAATATTTTTATGATAAATCTGATCATATATACACACGAAATGTTCATAAATGTTTTTATAAAGCAAATAGGTCTATAATACTCTTCAGTATAAGTAATTTTGTTATATATATATGAAAAAGGTCCAAGTCCATTTATTCAGTCAAAAATGCAGAGTTTCGTAAGCTGAATTAATATTTCGGTACATCAATTTAATATAAATAACAGATCATAAGATATTTTAACGATAATTTCATAAGGCTAATTTTCCTGGCGTGAGTGTGATAACATTACGAGAAAAGATAAAAGTGCATTACAATTCGGAAATTGCCACAGCATTATCCGCAGCAATATTTTGTAATGTGAAGCATCCACTTTTGTACAGTTTATTCACGAATGGTATGCATTTAATACTTTTTTTGAATTTGCACCACAATTTTAAAAGTGTATACTTCTATATTTTTAGCTAAACATTCGTATTTGTTAATGTATGTGTATTTAAATCCTTGTTTATCTTGATTATAGTATTTTTTTTAACTGATGGAGTGGAGTGCAAGCATTACTATATAAAATTAATTTATCCTGATTAGAATAATCAATGCTCGTATTTTATTTGTTCAGTTTACAAACTCGGTGTATTTAACCATGAGTTTATATATCTTTATTTAAAAGATATATATATGACGATGACGTTTTCTAGTCAAGTAGAACAATTTTAATAATGGATTTTCAACTATTTTCTTAACAATTAATCCGTTGTTTAAAATATGAAAGTTCACTAAAAGACTATTTTAGTTATCGATTCATTTTATTTAAAAAGTCATATCTTAAATAGCTTTTACCAACTAGTAAAGGTCCATTTTTGAATATTAAAATGAAATTGATATTTTATGAACTATTATTTTTATAACTTATAGAAGCATTTTATGCACTTTATTTACTATAAATTTGAACTAATTTTTAAACCGACAATATCTTTAAAGGTTTATAAAAGGTATTTTTAAATTTAAAATTATTTCTATAAAGATTTAAGAAGAAATAATAATTGCTCATCTTGAACCATAAAAATCCAGAATTAATGAATAAATTTTTAATAGTCAATTAGGCTACGACTTTTAATGCTTAAATTCTCTCTACATGCAAATTCGTCTTTATTAAAATATTCAAGATGGATAAAAATGTCTTATAAATGAAATTTTTCATTTTTATAATGGAACATGAAATCTATTATACTTCTTAATGGCACATGTATGTTTAATGTTATTTACACAAGACAAAAGTTCATTTTTTGCGAAACATTACTTCATATAACCTATATTAAGGTTCGTGCACTTTGTATTTTTTATACCATTTTTTGTAATATTTGACAGCAACATCAATAGGTTAGAGAGAAATTATTCTAAATAATATTTTATCTCAATTTCTACTAAAAGGTTGCAAATTGGAAAATATGAAAAAAATTGTAAATTATTAAAATCTTGTGATCGCGCTATGATGCGTGAAAAAACAAAATTATATCAACATGAATTTTAAATTAAAAAACACATATATATTTACTTAAATGGTGATAAACTGTTAAAAAACACATGCATAGCTGATAGACTTTTGTAATATTTCTAGAGACATTTTGACATGCAAACACGTTCATTTTCAATAGGGATAACATTGTACACTAAAAGAAAAAAATGCCGAAATAATGACACTTATAAGTAAGTGAAGGTAATCTATTGTTCTAGAAATAGGGGAGTGGAAAAACTAAGTTGGATTTTTCGATGCTGATTCTCTTTAAATGCCTTGTAATGAAATCAAATTTCGGGATATTTTAAGGAATAATGAGTAGCACCTTAAAAAAACAACTTGTTTTCCTTACTCTCCGCTTTTTTATATAAAACATTTGCATTGGACAGCTTCAAATCAGGGGATTTCTGATTTTAAAATACTTCATCGTATATAAATAGATTACATGATCATAGTTTACATGCTCAGTTTCGGAACACTCTGTATTAATTCGTGAGCTTCTGTGTACATTAATTAGTTTAAATTATTATGAGGAAATTCTTAATGAAATATTATGATTGTAATAATGGATTTTATCTTACTTTCTTATTAATTGATCCGTTGTTTGAATCATGAAAGTACATTAAAACGTTATCATCGTTATATTTTCATTTCATTTAAAAAGTCATTTCTTTAATAGCTTCTATCTAATGAGGGACCATTTTTGAATATAAATATGCAATGCATTTCATACTTCATGAAATATCAATTTTATAATAATTAAAAGTAGTTTATGCACTTTATTTACTAATAACTTGCATTAAATTTTAATCCGAGGATATTTTTAAAGGTTTATGAAAAGTATTTTCAAATTTTGAATTAATCTTCGAACCAATTAAAAAGAAAAATAATAATTATCATAAAAAATAACTATAAAAATCCAGAATTAATAATAATTTCTTGATAGCCAACTAGGCTATGACTTTTGATGCTTAAATTCGCTTTACATACAAATTCGTTCTTATTAAAGTTCTCAAGATGGATAAAAATGTCTAATTAATAAATTTATTAATTTTTAACCAGCTATGAAATCGATTTTGCCTCTTAATAGCACATATACATATATATTTTAATAAAGAATAATTTTACTTTTTGTGAAGCAATATTTCACATAAACTATTACAGTTCGTACACTTAAAAACTTTATTTTTTACACTATTTTTTTCATATACTTGGTAATAATATCAATATATAATAGTTTAGTTGGAAAATATTTAAAATCCTTTTTATCGATATACCACGGAAAGGATGTAAATTGAAAAAATATGATAAAAATTATGTATGTTTTAATATCTTATGATCGAGCTTAAAACAATTCATAAAAATATAGCAATATTACTGCAACGTTAATTTCACATTTTGAAAACATAGATTTATTTACTTAAAAGTTTATAAAATATTATAAATAACTGTAACTATGTTAAGTTTACATACAATATCCGAGACCTTTCGACATTCATTCGCGTTCAATTTGAAGAGGAAGGATATTATATATTGGAAAATAAAATATAAGGAGGAAATAAATACCATTCATGTGCAAGCAAACCTATTCTATTGCTCTAGAAAGACCGAGAAGGAAAATAATAAATTAAATTTTTATGTGCATAAAATTTTTTATAAACATAGATTACAAGACGAAACGAAAAAAAATAGAACAATAGATTAGCTTAGTAGTTTAGCTTCCTTTTGCTTCTGCGTTTTATGTTTTAGTTATAATATTCTTCCCCTTGAAAACGTGTGTGTGTGTGTGTTAAATGGTTTCTGTGTATAATTACGAAAACCTAACTTTTTTGTGTGTTATTAATGTTTTATCAACCTTTAAGTAAATAAATATATGTTTTAAACTATTATGTTATGTCAAGGTAAAAGTTCTTTCACAGCATTATTTTATTGGAGTGTTTAATTTTGTAAACGTCATGTTTTATTATAAATAAACTTTATAATTATCGCTAATAAGTTTTGAAATTAATCAAAACAATACGAAAACAAATTGCAAAATTCTACAAGGATTTTTGATGAAGTATTAGAAGTGAATTTATGGAAAACATAAACACTTAAGATTTGTGCGACCTTTTATCTTACTCTGTCCCTAACAATATCTGTCGCTTCTTACTATTACTAACCAGAAGATCATTTCATGAAGTGTGTTTTGTTTTGCAGTTTATTTTTCATTTATCTAAGAAAATAATATAAAACCAGGTACTTCAACGTCGAGAATTTGATATTCTGAGGGATCTGAAATAAAATAAGCTTAGCAAAATCGCAGATATAGATACGGTGATATTTCAAAAAAAGAAATTTAATTTCTCTTGAAGTGAAAAGAAATAACGTAAGTTTTTAAAAAACCGCTCACTGTAAAAAAATTAAGAGATTTATTAAAAAAATTATTAAATTTTATAAAGAGTTATTAAACATTTTCTAGGAAATTGGCATGCCAAGAACTTTCATGTAACAGCAATAACAGCAATTTTTCCTGTTACCGTTACAAGAAATTTTCTAAGAATCTCGGTTTTCTAGAAAAAGCTTAATGACTTTACTGATTTTATTTAAGTGCAAAATTAAATATTGGCAAAATAAAACATCTGGCAGCCTCTATCCAGATTATTTCCGACTACAAAATTCTTTATCGCTTATAACTTTGTTGAATGACAAATATAAAAATGTATATTAATTTCGTAAACACAGATTGAAATAAAACTTTTTAAAAATAATTATAGTAATAATCTATTTTAATTTTTGAAGTATGAATTTAGATGTAGCACATTAAAGCGTTTTCTGATGTAGTACTTTTGTTAAACTTTCTTGACTTCTTCTAAAGTATCACGATTAAATGTCCTCAAAGAAAAAAGTAAGTATGTACCTCTCAAGTTTATTTAGAAATTCCAAGATGTAGAATCATGAAAAGTATCTGGCAGAAACCCAGGAGTTTTCATCATCTGTCTTTCTTTTCTTACAAGCAACTGTCAGTCCTTATCTTAGATTGCTACAGAAGGAAATAAGTCGATGATCGCATAAGTTATTGAAAATACCCAATTTACTCCAATATTAGGCTATTTATAAAAGAAAGTTTCTTTTCAAACAGGAAGTTTTTCGTTAATGGAAATTATGAAAGTAATTACTCTGATCAAAATTATGCAAATCTATAGATAAGCATTAAGATATTGTTTTTAGAACGCACTGACCTCCAGATCTGGATCCAAAACATTATTATTTATCTGGCAGCACTTGAATAATAATACTTATAAGACCTCATCTATTTTCATACCAGATGTGCAGGAGAAAATTATGAAATGCTACATTAATATCTCTATATTTACATTTAAGCATTCAGGAGTGAGTTTTTCTAACTGCTTTGTTACTTCTAAGTAGTGGAATGCAGTCAAATTGAGCTATTGTTTTGTTAAACTAGGTTAGCGTTGAACTTGTTTATACATTCCCAATGGACTTACGATATACTAATTCATTTAAATATTAGCTTTAGAAGAAGCATGGCAGAGCTATTTTTTCCCTTGAAATGTACTTATTAAAAGTAATGTGAATTATCATATTCCACCCAATTTCCGACTTCAGATGCCGATATTGAAACCCAAAGCACCTGGTAGATATTGCTTAACTCAGAACTAAATTCTTTAAGTCATAGATAGTGACATACGAACAGATAAATAAAATATATACTTTACCATTTAAACTTTTGTACTGTTAGTTCTAAGTTTAACTGGCCCCACCAGTGGCCGAGAGGTACGGACCTCTCAACTGGTAGACGGCAGGTGCTGGGTTCGAACCCAATCGCGGCTGTCGGCCTAACCGTTCGGAGTTTTCGTGGTTTTCTTCGAACCTTGCGTAAATACGGGTTAGGTTCCCTTAGAAAGACCCCCACGAAGGGCACTCCCCCCGGTCCTATATCCCTAGCGTAGATAATCGGACGACAAAAATAAACCAAACTAAGTTTAACTATAACTGAATATGCTTTTGTGTAATTTTATTTTAATTAAAGTTTTTTTTTTTGCTATAATATGTCTTTTGCTCATAGTTTGTTTTTAAATTTTCTGTTTTCTTTGTTGATGCAATGCTGTATAAAAAAAAAATGTCAGCAAACGTCACCAAAACTCATGATATTTACCCTTTTTCAACTACAATGAAAAATATCTTCAAGTACTTGAAAGATCTATTTATAGCTATGGATTCAACCATGAGGATGTTTGTTCGAATACTAGCATTCTATCATTTCTAAAGTTTTTTAATATAGATTTTGAAACACTATATGTCTATTATTTGAATGTAATTTTCTTAAAAAAATTAATTTGAAACATCATTTTATTGTTATGTGCATTAAGAATTTATTTTACTACTAAAAGCAGTTCCTTCTAATTATATTACTTAAATGTATGTAGTTTCAGTGAAAATAGCAGTAATTTAACTATAAATGTATTATCGAATATGCATATTTAATCAACCAAAAATTTTTTAACAATCATAGTTAAGTCAAGTTTTAATTCAGTTACGGGATCAATGTTTAGTAAAATATAGGATAATTTAATGTGATCATAAAATTATATTTCTAATTTTTATTTTAAGTTTCTAACTTATGTAAGCCTTATTAAAAAATACAAAAACTGAATATGCACCGACTTAGCACTGATTTATCTAAATTTAATATGTTAAAATCAACTAAAATAATAACTTAAAATAATATAACTAAGTTAAAATATTACTAAATTTATTCATTTTATAAATGCACTTAAAAAGTAAATTTCATAATTTAATTAGAAAAAATGTTTGAATGATCACAAAAATAAATACTTAAACAATTGGAAACCATTTAAATAATCACATTTAATGTTGTGTTAAACCCGCTGTTGATTCAATGTCCTTTAATATATATTAAAAGAACATTTAATATCGCAGGGTGCATCTACTTAAGTTATCAAACAATCAATATTATTTTCCCCAAGTACAATTTCTTTATTAAGCTTAGTAATGCATTCTGAGGGTAATAAAAAACTAATACATTTACATAATTAAATAATGGTTTGAAGCAAATATTATTTGAGTAAATAAGAATGGGTATTAGTAATTACATAAATTATTATTTTAACATTTTTGGATGTTCATAACTGTCTTAACATATTGTAGTCATTTGATTTTACTTTTCCTTTTTCTTGCATTAAAGTAAGATATAGTCAAAAATTGTACTAAATTTAATTAAAATATGAAAACCTAAGATTCGTTTTTTACTGTTCTTAATCAATTTGCATATTTGAAAAAAAGAATAAAGTTTTTAATTTAATTTTTTCAAATGTATTTACATAGAAAATAGTCATTCTTATGAGACAATAATATGTTTTTAAAAGATAATAAAATATATTTTTTTCTACTGTAAAATATGTATTTTGTGCAAATCATTATAAAAATAATTTTTGTTTTAGTGTATATTGTTATAATAAAAGTCTAAAGTGTGATGGAAATACTTAAAAAACGGCTGATTTACTAATAGAAATAATCTAGATTAAAGATAATTAGAAGGAAATAATAGCTAATTATTATAATAATAAATTATAATAGCAGTAATAATAGTAATAGCAATAACAATGATAGTTGTTAAGCTAAAACAAATAAATATGAAATGATAAAAATAAAGCTATTGGAATACTTTAATTTGATATTTCAACATGATATTTTTTCCACTCTGCATTTAAATACTAAAACCCTAATAACGTTATGTTTTTTACTTCCAAGAGCCCTAAATTCTTTAATATATAAAGATTCCCTTTCTGATTGATTAATTTAGTGGATACTTCACCATTAAAAAATATTGTATTATGATTTCTAAGTTTAACTATAGATGATCATATATTATTTAATTTTAAATAAACTTTTAAAATATTTTTTTTCTTTTGCTACAATGAGATTTTTCTGTAATTTCTTATTTTCCTTGTTGATGTGTATAAATAAAATTTTAACAATCATTTTGCAAAATTCATGTTGTATAGTCCTCCTTTACTAGAATAAAATGAAGCTCCAGGTACTCCAATGTCCTCATTTGGAGGGTTTTTGCTCATATACTAATGTTTTTTCTCTTCTAAAGATTTTAAATATTCATTCAGTCTATTTATGCATATTACTTAAATGTAATAATTTACATTTAAAGAATAAAGTAAAAATATTATTCGTAGGATTCTTATGCGAATTCAAAACATTTTTTTTTAAGTTAAAACACTCTTTATAATTATATTACTTAATTTAATAGTAAAATAAATGTTATTTCAAGGAAAATACCAGTAATTTTATTATAAATTTATTAGCAAATATAATATTTAAACGATCATAAATATTTTAACAGTCATATGTATGTTGTTTTAATTGAATTAGTGGATTAATGTTCTGTAAAATATATGAATATTTAATGAAATCATACAAGTATAGTTATAATTTTAAATTTAACTTTTTAAACCCTTTTATAAAATTTGTAAAACTGGATATAAAATCGAATTATGCATTAAGTTAGATAACTTTTACAAGTTAAAAAATGTTTTGTAGATATATTTCTAAATATGTGCATTTAACATTTACGTTTTATAAGAAAATTCGATAAATCAGTTTGAAAAAACGTTTGAATAGTATTAAATATAAATATTTAAAAGAAATAAAAATCTTTTAATAATCGCATTTAATGTTGTTTTAAATCCGCTGATTATTTAATGTCCTTTAAGCTATAATAAAAGAAAAATTAATATCGTAGTTTTCATCTAATTAAGTTATCAAACAATAAATCTTTTCTTTTTTCATGTCCCATTTGTTCTATAAGCTGAGAAATTAGTTCTGGGGATAGTAAAAAACTAACATATTTACATAATTAAATAATCCTTTCAAGCAAATATTATTTGAGTAAATAAGAATGGTTATGAGTAATACATAAATTATTTTTTTAACATTTTTTTGTGTTCATAACTGTCTTAACATATTATAGTCATTTGATTTTAATTTTCTTTCTTCTTGCATTAAAGTAAGATATTGTCAAAAATTGTACTAAATTTAATTAAAATATGAAAACTTATAATTTTTTTTACTGTTCTTATATCAATTTGCATATTTTGAAAAAAAAGTAAAGTTTTTAATTTAATTTTTTCAAATGTATTTACATAGAAATCAGTCATTTTTATGAGACAGTAATATGTTTTTAAATAATAATGAACTATTTTTTTTTCTACTGTAAAATATGTATTTTGTGCAAATCATTATAAAAATAATTTTTGTTTTAGTGCATATTGTTATAATAAAAGTCTAAAGTGTGATGGAAATACTTAAAAAACGGCTAATTTACTAATAGAAATAATCTAGATTAAAGATAATTAGAAGGAAATAATAGCTAATTATTATAATAGTAAATTATAATAGCAGTAATAATAGTAATAGCAATTGCAATGATAACTGTTAAGCTAAAACAAATAAATATGAAATGATAAAAATAAAGCTATTGAAAAACTTTAATTTGTTATTTCAACATGATATTTTTTCCACTCTGTATTTAAATACTACAACCCTAATAACCTTATGTCTTTTACTTCCATGAGCCCTAAAATTCTTTAATAATTCTTTAATTCTTTTTAATTTTTTATTTCTTTAATTCCCTTTCTGATTGATTAATTCAGTAGATACTCCACCATTTAAAAAGATTGTATTATGACTCCTAAGATTAACTATACCTAATCATATATTATATTTTAAAAGTTTATTTAAAATTACATAACTTTTAATAAAGTTTTTTTTTTGCTACAATGTGCTTTTTCTCTGTTATTTCTTTCAAAATTTTCTATTTTCCTTGTTGATGTAACATTGTATAAATAAAAATTTAACAATCATTTTGTAAGATTCATGTTGTATACCCCTCCTTTACTACAATAAAATAAAGCTGCGGGTACTCCTATGTTCTCATTTGGAGGGTTTTTGCTCATATACTAAGGTTTTTTCTCTTCTAAAGATTTTAAATATTCATTTAGTCTATTTATGCATATTACTTAAATGTAATAATTTACGTTTAAAAAATTAAAGTAAAAATATTATTCGTAGGCTTCTTATGCGAATTCAAAACATTTTGTTTTTTCAAATGTTAAAACAACTCCTTATAATTATATTACTTAATTTAATAGAAAAATAAATGTTATTTCAAGGAAAATACCATTAATTTAATTAAAAATTTATTAGCAAATATATTATTTAAAAGATCATAAATATTTTAACAGTCATATGTATGATGTTTTAATTCATTTAGTGAATTAATGTTCTGTAAAATGTATAAATATTTAATGAAATCATACAAGTATAGTTATAATTTAAATTTTAACTTTTTAAACCCCTTTATAAAATTAGTAAAACTGGATATAAAATCAAATTATGCATTAAGTTACATAACTTTTACAAGTTAAAAAAAAAATTTTTAGATATATTTCTAAATATATGCATTTAACATTTACGTTTTATAAAAAATTTCGATAATTTAATTTGAAAAAACATTTGAATAGTATTAAATATAAATATTTAAACAAATAACCTTTTAATAATCGCATTTCATGTTGTTTTAAATCCGCTATTTATTTAATGTCCTTTAAGCTATATTAAAAGAAAAATTAATATCGCAGTTTTCATCTAATTAAGTTATCAAACAATAAATCTTTTCTTTTTTCATGTCCAATTGTCTCTATAAGCTGAGAAATTAGTTCTGGGAATAGTAAAAAACTAATACATTTACATAATTAAATAATACTTTCAAGCAAATATTATTTGAGTAAATATGAATGGTTATAAGTAATTACATAAATTATTTCTTCAACATTTTTTTTAATGTTCATAATTACATTAACATGTTGCAGTCATTTGATTTTATTTTTATTTTTTCTTGATTTAAAGTAAGATATAAACATAATCCACTCTAAATTTAATTAAAATACAAAAATCTATAAATACTTTTATTCTCTTCTTAAAAAATTTAGAATATGGTTTTTAATTTAAATTTCTTAAATAATTTTTAAATATAAAATGTACATGTATTTGGTTCAATTTTAGGGGATAATATGGTGCTTTTAAAAGCAATAATTTTTTTTCTTTACTGTAACACATTGATTTCATGGAAATCATTATAAAAATAATTTTTTTAGTGTATATTATTTTAATGAAAGTCTCACGTATAAGGAAAATACTTAAATACTGCAAATTTACAAATAGTAATCTTCCATATTAAAGTTAATTAAAAGGAAATAATAATAACAATAATAGTAGTAACAAAATTAATTTTTAAGCTAAAATTAATAAACTGAATATGACATGATGTAAATAAAATCTTAGAAATAATTTAATTTTCTATTTAAATATGAGGTTCAATATTACTTAAAAAATGAAATTACACCATTACATTGATAAAAAGGCAGAACTTCACAGAAGTACTGTAAAACGAAAAATATATGTTTGGAAAATATTTACATTGATATGTATATATTACAGAACTGATAAAAATATGAAATATTAAACTGAACAAGAAAAATTTAACATACCTCGTGAACAATTTTGAAAACTAACAAAGGTAGAACAACAAACGCTAAACAAAAAATTCCAACTCAATCATAAAAACAAAGGAACGTAGAAAAACAAGAAGTATAAAAGCGAAAATAAACCACGGAATATGGGGCCGTAGGACTTGTGACCTACGGTGCGGTTTAAACTAGTTTTATACCGGTAACACTCACCAAAACCCCGCCACGATCTGGTTGAAAAACAAAAAATCAAGATGCATAGACCGGCGATACTTAGCTACCAAACTTCAAATGAAAGTGAACAGTTTTTAAACAGTTAGACAAACAGTTAAACCTTCCTTTAAATTAACCTATTTTCAACGGCAATTTGAAAATTCTTGCTTTTTGCGAAGTCCCATAGTAACTTGTTCAAAAAACTTGTAGGATAACTATAACTCACAGCCTGGTCATACCAATTAAAAAATTCGTCAATCTTTTTATCTGTATTTGAAATAAATTTATTTATAAGATTTAAACCATTGATAAAAATATTTCTATAAATATATATATGAACGTTAGAACCAAAATATAGAATTTTTAGAGTATCAGAATTGAAACTATTTCGTTTATCATCAATATCAGTGCTTAACTCCTCATTTTTTAAAATAATGTTAATATCCAAATAATTTACGTTATTATAACAATTTGAAGCCGGTTTTAAACTCAAGCTTCTAGGATAGTTACTGAATTGGTAATTTTTCACTTCATTACATAAAATAAGTAAAATGTCATCAATATATCTGAAACATTTAAAGGTTCTAGATATTGCTAATTGTTCTTCACACATAAATAAAAAAGCATCCGCTAAAATTGAACTGCCACTTCCGCCCATCGGAATCCCCCTAATTTGTCTGTAAACTTTTTTTTTTACCGTCGAACAAATAATTTTCACATACAATAAATTTAAACAAATCATTAAAGTAATCTTGATCAATACCTGAAAAATTAAATCTATTAAAAAATTCCATTAATTTAATTTCTAAACTGTCCAAATCTATACTATTATACAAATCTTCGAAATCATATGCATATAAACCTGAAATATTTTTCAACTGAATTATGTGCTGGACCAAATCAAAAGAAATATATATATATATATATATATATATATATACATTCATATGTATGTATATACAGGGTGTCCCAAAAGGTCGTTTACAAACTTAACATGTTGGTCTGTCATATCATGATGAACAATATTAAATAGGAAACTAAGGGTCCCAAACGTCTTCTAAAGAAGATATGCGCCATTAAAGTTTAGGGTCCAAAAATTCAAATGATTATAAAAAACAGAAAAATTGGTCGATTCGTTTGCGGTTTTCACTAAAACTATTCTTTATGTCAGTATTTTCTTGAAAATAAATTATAAAGATAAATTTCAAAAAATGTCGATAGAGGGCGCTTTAGACTTTGGAGTAACATACAACTATTTGTTTCCGTTATTTCTTGCATCTCATAATTTTTTTTTTAGAAGCTTAGACATAAACTTAAATTTTGAGATAAAAATCTGAATCGTTGGAAGTGGTTAAATAGCGCAAACTGAACTGTGTTCAATGGGGGTGGGGAGGTTCAAATTTCAAATGATTATAAAAAACGGAAAAATTGGTCGGTTTTCGCTAAAACTATTCTTTACATCAATATTTTCTTGAAAATAAGTTTTACAGATATCTTTCAAAAATTTCCGTCAGACGGCGCCTTTAACTTTATCGTAACCAACAACTATTTTTAACCGTTATTTTTTGTATCTAACAAAATGCTTGTAAAAGTTAAAACTTAAATTTTGGGCTCAAAATCTGCATCGTTGTGAGTAATTAAGCGGCTAAAAATTGAACTGCGTTCGAGGGGTGGTGAAGGTAACATATCAACTCCTGAACACAGTTCAGTTTGCGCTTCTTAACCCCTCATATCGATTTAGATTTTGAGTACAAAATTTAAATCTAAACTTTTGCAAGCTTTTAATTAAATAAATAAAAAAAAAAGGTTAAAAATAATTGTTGGTTATTCTAAAATTGAAAGCGCCCTCTAATGTATTTTTTTAAATTTATCTTTAAAATTTATTTTCAAGGAAATATTGACATAAAGAATAATTTTAGCGAAAACCGACCAATTTTTCTGATTTTTATAATCATTTGAAATTTTAACCTCCCAATCCCCATTGAACACAGCTCAGTTTGCGCTACTTTACCACTCCCAACGATTCAGATTTTCATCTCAAAATTTAAGTTTATGTCTAAGCTTCTAAAAAAAATTATGAGATGCAAAAAATAACGGAAAAAAATAGTTGTACTTTACTCCAAAGTCTAAAGCGCCCTCTATCGGCATTTTTTGAATTTTATCTTTATAAATTATTTTCAAGATAATACTGACATAAAGAATAATTTTAGTGAAAATCGCAAATCAATTGACCAACTTTTCCGTTTTTTATAATCATTTGAAATTTGAACCTCCCCCCCGCAATTCAGTTTGCGCTACTTAATCACTTCCAATCATTTAGATTTTGAGATCAAAATTTAAGTTTATGTCTAAGCTTCTAAAAAAAAATTAATGAGATGCAAAAAAATAATGGTAAAAACTAGTTTATCGTTACTCCAAAGTCTAAAGAGCCCTCTACCGAATTTTTTTTGAAATTTATCTTTATAATTTATTTTCAAGAAAACACTGACATAAAAAATAGTTTTAGTGAAAACGGTAAACAAATCGACCAAATTTTCTGTTTTTTATAATCATTTGAATTTTTGGACCCTAAATTTTAATGGCGCATATCTGCTTTGGAAGACGTTTGGGATCCTCAGTTTCCTATTTAATATTGTTCATCATGATATGACAGAACAGCATGTTAAGTTTGTAAACGACCTTTTGGGACACCCTGTATATATATATATATATATATATATATATATATATATATATATATATATATATATAGACAGAGAGAGAGAGAGAGAGATATACATATATATAGAGAGATATATATAGATATATAGATATATTAAGATCCTTGTTTGTATCTATGTAAGCTTAAAAACTCAGAAAATATAGGGTGCAAGGTTACGGAATTTGTGACATGGTTTGATGATAGGGGCCCATGAGCGATTTGGATCAAAAATTCGAAATTTTTATATAAATTAATTTTATGTTTTGACAAATGTTTTACCTTTTTCATGCATACAACAATATAGGTCGAGTTCTAACATTTCTGCAATTTCACTGCAGGATGTGATATGCATATTACAGACGCCTACCGGTAATACTAAGGACACCCGTTCCAAATGTTTACTCCATGCTTTGCACGCCACACTGCAATACTGGGATACAACTGTAATACCCACAGTAGCGGGTATTACGATAATTATTTTATCTGGCATGTAAATAAGTATAGACTATTTAATTGCACGTAATTATACAACTTTTAAAAATAAATAAGGAAAATCATTTTATTACGAACATTTGGAAAAGTTTTTATTTAATATATTCCATTATTCCATAAATATCTTTTTATCGTCCGCTGCCATAGCAACATGTTATATAAAATTTCATTTGAATAGATGTACAGTAGTAGAACAATATTTATCTAAATCAAATAATTGAATAAGTAAACATTTTAACAGGGGAATTCTTACTTCTCATTTCGATATTTTAAAGTCATTTATTGTCATTGTGCTTTTTATGCTAATTTTTGTTTCATAATCGAATATTATTATGAATATGTGATCGAATTTTTTACAAAGTACTACTTTTTATCATGGATTTTATTAAATTTCTCTTTTTTATTATCATTAAAACATAGTAAAAAAGAAGATGATAGGCATTTCAATGCTTTTTTTTACTTTTGCAAACTGCCTACGGACTAATATAATTGTTTAATGACTATTTGCAGATTTTTCCATATTTAATCAGAAGCTTGTAAATTCAATCTTTCAAAACAAGATGTAAAAGCACTTAAATTCAATAACAGGCAATTTCTCAAGAAAACAGAATTATATAAGGAAGTGTGAATGATGATCTTATGGGACAGAGGCTGAAGTAGCTGCAAGATGACTCGTCATGAAAAAATAAACAAGGGATAATCAATTGAACAACTTTGGAAGAACCTGCTGATATTCATCATGGCAGAGACAGACAGGCAAAGTGCAATCTGCACTACGAGCTCAAAAAAAAGTCTCGATGAGGGTACTTAACCCCTGGCTGTGAGAAAAATTGCTTAACAAGCCATTCTTTGACGTCCGACAATAGATATTATGAATAATGTTGGAAGATGCGGTTTACACCCAACGATTCAAGAACAATAATGCGGTGCAATGGACTGGTATGGGTATGTATTCTTATTATACTAGTATAATTACTAGCATGATAAGTATTAAAACAGGTTTTACATTAAGTAATATACTGCAGCAGAGATTTCAGACAATGTCCGTAAAAAAAGGACTTTATTCATTTATCAACTGACTTTATCATTACATTAACTGTTTTGCCCGTAGAACTCAAACAATTACGGGAGTAGACCGTTTATTATAAAAAGTCATACACTTTATAACCGTTTTCTGGATAATTCACGGTAAAGTACCGTAAATTTACAATTTTCTTTACAGTGTAAGATTATCTGATAAACAGTTGGCTTGCAATATATCTCACAGAGATTGCCAAAATATAGTTACATGAAATTTTCTTTTAGAAGACTCGCATTACACTTATATTTAGATAAATGAATACGTGAAGTTTTTCCGAATATATATTGAAATTTTTTTGTGTGTATGTCCATAAATCTCAAAATCTATACCGAATGTCTTGATTGATTGCTTCATTTCTTGCTTCAAGTGCTTTCGGAAACAAGTTTCCTTTCATTTATCGGCAATTTTCTATTAAATTTGAATTGATCTTAAAATATGAGAGGTGAAGATTTTCATTGTAAATGTTTACAGCATAAGTGCGGAAATTTTTGTAGCTGTTTTATAATATTGTTTGTACTAAGATATTTGTGCTTAAAAGAGCGTTGATTCAAAATTGGATTTTTAAGAGTTAGTGTACATTTGGTATTTTATTTAAAAAATATATGAAGATTTATACACAAGATTTATAATTGTGTTTTTAAATTAAAATTATTATTTTTTGTACACATTAAATCCTAATCTATAATCTAAAGAAATAACTGATTATTATCGCCTCTAAATCTTTTTTACACATTTAGAATAGTTAAAATTTAAATGGCATGTTCAAACGAACTAATCGCATTTATAAATAAATCTCTTGCTAAAATTTATAAAATCTTGCTTACATGTATAACTGTATCATAATAATATAAATTGTGCATGCAGTGACTTGCGTAATTTGATAGTTGAATAGATAAAAACAATTAAAATTCTAATAAATTAATTTCATTAGCAAGAAATTTTTAATAATTAGTACGGAATTTCCTAGGATATTTTAAGTTTTCTCAATAATTTCCAGGATATTAATGTTAACTACACATTTTGCCGCTTCATGACACTCTAAATTGTTTTAATTTTTAGCGCACAGTCACTGAACTGTACTTGAAAAAGTGGAAGTTGAGGAGATATTTGTGAGCACCCTGTATAAAAAGGACGCAAGCATGCGGTCTCAAGAATCTTTACCTGACGGTGGAATTTAGCAACATGTCACATTTAATTTCTTTTCTTAATCCCTATAAAACTTAATTGCGTAGAATTTAAAATCTAAACAACGTAATATCTTGTTTATTTAAAATATTTTGTTTTTAATATTCTATATTGAAATTTTATTTATTTAATTTTGATGAAAAATAAAGTATTTTTTTTTACTTTCATCCAGTGATTGCAAAGTACTAAAAAAATTATTGGTTCAAGAGCCCCAAAAGTATTCATAATAATGTAAAACTAATGTATACTTCATTTGTAAGTAGTTTATTTATATATTAATTTAAAATTTGATATTTTTCAGTTAAAAAGAGAATTTTTTCAAATAAATAATTAATTAAATGACTTACAAATGAAGAATACGTTTAAGATACATTAATTTTACATCATTATTAATACCTTTGGGGGCACTTGAATTAAGGAATTTGCTACAATCTTGAGCGACATGGATGACATTAAAAAATATTTTTTTTTTACATTTTTATCAAATTCAATTTTACATTTTTATCCTATTTTGCATAGAAGAAATATTAAGTTGTCCATATTGAAAACTTCATACATTTAAATTTTATAGAAAATTAGAAAAAAAAATTAAATGTGGCATCTTGCTAAATTGCACTACTAGGTAAAAAGGAAAACTACCCAGGCCTCTTAAAAAATTAAAACGGATTTACTATTTGAGAAATAATGAAAGTTTAAAAATACAATAAAGAATATTTTTGAAGGAAAATATTTCCTTATCAAATACAGTGGAGCACCGTTTATACGACGCCGAAGGGGTTACCGAAAAACGTCGTATAAACGATAACGACGTATAACCGATTTTCACTTCCAAAACTAGAATTAATTTTGTTTTCACTTAATTTTAATGTTTAGCGTGATGATTTGCATGAATTTTTAAATTAAACAAAACCAAAATAAACAAATAATCTTAAAAACATGGAGGGCGAGGATTAGTAAGCAATTTAAATTTGCGTACCTTTATTTATGTTTCACCGAAAGGTTCCTCATTTGCAGTACATCATTTGCTTTCCATTTAAATTTAAAGATAAAAAACCCTGCGTGGCCAACTAAAAGTCGCCAATACTGATGACAGTTAGAAGGATAATCTATTTGCAACTTAAAACAGGTTGGGAAAGCTCACCATCTCCGAAAATAGAATGACCCCTCCTAGTATAATCTGTTACACTTAAGCTGATTTTTCAGACTAACCGAACACCAGTCCACATTTTTATAATAAGGAGTGCATTTAAACACGCTCTTTGGTGTCATTCATAGCTGCCAACTTCCGCTCGTTCGTAAAATATACAAGAAAAATAAACAAAAATAAACCCATACAAAATCGAAAAATCGACGTATAAACGATAAAAGATATATTTTTACAATAAAATGAATAGAATCAATCGGGACCACATTAAAACGTCGTATAAATGTAAACGTCGTATAAGTGATCGTCGTATAAACGATGCTTTACTGTATGTATTTTTGGTGAAAAGAATGTTTTTGATGTTTTATGTATAGTTGCCGAAACGTCAGTGAAGGCTTACTTTGGAGACACGAAATTTTTTTGTGTCTGTCTGTCAGTCAGTCTGTCTGTTCCGCGATAACTAACGCAAAAAACATCCGATTGGCTTGAAATTAAATGGGTATGTTATTGAGGCACTGAGATTAAGCTCTATAGTTTTTTGTTAGATTTGATTCCTTCGTTCAGAAAATATAGAATATTTTATTTTGCGCAATAATGCTTTTCTATGACAAATCCAATGATTTCAATTTTTTTTTCCTTGAGAGAAAATGACACATTTTATTAAGTGAATTCAATGATAAATGGATACTGAAATTTACCAGTTAAATTATTCGTATTGTTTTGAAATTTTGTCTATGCATTTGTCAGATTTTTAAAGTTATTACTACAAATTTTGTAGATTTTTTATAAATGTGTTCCAATAATATAAACTAATTTGGTTTAGAGATTTACTTATTTAAAATGTATTTATTTCATTTTCTTTATTTTCTCTTAATGGTTGCTAAGCAACCATTCATCCTAATCCTTATTATATTTTAATGCTATAAATTTGAAAGCGTGGACGAAAATTTAAATGAAGTCAACGTCAAAACTGATGAATTAATTAAAGTCTTTTTATCTTTGCGGATAAATATAACATAGCCCAGAAAAGAATATAGGCTATGTTTTATTAATTTTATTCAAATATTTTCCTTAATAATTCAAAATTTCCTTCTATTTCATACAGAATCAAGAGTGATATTTTAGATAAAATTTAACCAATTTCATTTATCGTTGCCAAAAAAAAAACTGGAACAATTTTTCAACGGCAATAAGTTTCAATTGAACAATTTCCATTCAAAAAACCAAACTAAGAAAAAATAAATATGACGTCAGAATTAAAATAAAAATTAAAATAGTACTTTGTTAAATATTAAACACGGAAATTTGTTTCGTTAATAAGAATTTTTCTGACAAAAATGGGGGCATAATTAGAAGTAAAAGAAATTAAAAAAAATTATATTTTTAACAAATATTTCAATTGGTAAAATTTGACGTCATAATTGAACAAAAACAGGTATTTTATAGTAGTCGTTAAAAATATAAGAAACATGGATAGCAATAACTCATGAATAATGACGTCATTGCCGAAACTTCAGTGAAGGCTTATTTTAACGACACAAAATTTATTGTTTTCCGCCTGTCAGTCTGTTCTGTCTGTCTGTCTGGCCTCGATATCTGCCACAAAATGCAATCAAAACTTCTTTTTTTTCGGAAACAAAATTGTAAAACCCTAGATTACTGAGTTTACACTTACAAAAGTTCCTGATACATCAGATTTAGGTGTTTGTGGTTGGCAGGTATGTAGAAGTATGAAGATAATGAAAAGTATTTGTCCAAACTGTTACTTATCCTTATCAATCAAAATGTATAAGGAAATGCAAGATATACAATAACCATTAGCACAATTATTAAAAAGTGACAAATTTAAATTAAGTGAGACTACGGGGATTCAGGGGGGCGGAGCCACCCTGAAGAAATCTACCATGTTATAATAAAAAACAATAATAATAGATCATGAAAATTTCAGAATATCCTAACATAAAAAAATTTTAATTTACCGCTTTTGAAGGCTGAAAACGTCTAATTCTTATTTTGTTCTTATAAATAATTAAGTACTTTGAAAATTTTAAATTAAAGTTTCCAAGAAGTTGAATATTACCCAAAGTGTATTTAAATATATATATATATGTGCAAAGCTGACTTTGAGGCTCCTGATCTGCAGATTTACTAGTTAAATGTATTTCTAAAATGGGTATGTGTAATGAAAGATTTTTCGTTTTGTTAAAAACATTTTATGTTCAGATTGAGAATATCCATAAAAGAGAAAAAATAGCACATAAACAAGACTTTACTTTCCAAAAGTTTCTTTGAAACAATACACTCTCCATTACAACTAAATTTACTTCAAAGAAATAAAGTTAAATGCCGCCGTAGGCACTCTAAAATCTGAAATGTGTAAAATACATTTCATTGGAATTCTTGAATTTTGTTGAGAGTAAAATAAACTTGTTTGTTTCCTTTTATAAACAGTTTCATTCATGTGACTGAAATCAGATAAGTATTTTTTAAACTTTTATTTTGTTAATGAATTCCGGAATTAAAGATGAGTAAGCAGATTATATAAACAAAAATGTATTATTTAAAAATTTTCACTAGCTATTATAAAATATAATAGAAACTGGATACAAATTTAACATTCCTTCAGGATTTGATGATTATTTTTCTAATATCACAAAGATCATTACTGTTGAGATTCAATGTAAAAAAAAACTAATATATAGGGGAGAGGGGGGAACGTTTGAACTTGGGGCACCTTTAAACACTCTAAATATTTTCCTTCAAATAAACTATTTTTAAAAGTGTCTATCGTACTACATTACTACAGCTTCAGTGCAATAAGTATACAAAGCTGCACCATTTTGCATATACAATGTTGAAATAAGGTATGTAATTTTCTCCTCCATGAATATAAACTTAAGAAAATAAAGCTGTAAGATTTTTGTTGAAAATTTTGTATCCCTAAAATCTTGTTTTATTGTTCAATACATAAATAAAGATGTAATCTTTAGTTTGTAAGCTTTGTTTTCTTAAAATATTTCCACCGAATTGAGTAAACAATTGTAATGTTGACGGGGCACCATTAAACATTTAAAATTATGAAGTAAGGAGTTGCTGATGTACCAAAACATTATTATTTTTGGAATTTTTTGTATACAAAAAGAGGTTACTTAAGAATACATAAAAAACATGGACATATACTGTTAACAATTCCATCTTACTGCCCAAATGTATTACAATCTCTGGTGTATCAGCGATGGGAAGTTTCAAATCTAAGTTGATGATGGCATTCATTTATTTGGAAATTGCAAATTACGGATACACAATAATGATTTATGATATAGCAGGTTTGTGAAACATAAACTATACTCTTTCATTTACTCTTTAGCAAACATTATTTTTGGTTTTCATACTAGATAGAACGGAATTTAAGTCATGAGTTTTCACAAAAAAATGGAATAAAAAAATTTAATATTCCAGAAGCATCAGATATCATGTTGGTGTATTGCAAGGCTATTGTAAAATTTTTTCACAACCAAACATAACTGGAGGGACACTCTGTATTGTTTTAACAATGATTTTTGACATCAACATTGATGGATTTAAGTTTGATTAAATAATAGAAAAATTATTAGTTTCAATAAAATATAGTTATTGAATTTTATTCATATTATTTTATATTTCTTAAACATATGCAGCTTTTTATGAAAAACTCTCGATATTTTCATATTTTATTCATATGGTCAAATGTGCCTTTTGCTTGTTCAAAGGTATCCCTTCGTGATTCATGTTTGAACAGAAATCTTTCAGTTTTTTAAATTCTAAAATCTTTTTTTAATTTACATCGAAAACTTTTAATTTCTAGTTCATATGATGAAGAAATGCATTGTTTTTATTATGCAATACTCAAAACGCAAGAAATATAATTCAAATAAGAAATGTATTGTTTAAAAAAAATCTTCAAAAATGCCCCCCTTTCACCTTTATTACAAAATTTTTAGCAGTTCTATTAAATTCTTTTCAAATTGCACTTATTTTGGTTCTAATTTAGAGTATCTGTTTTGTGTTTCTTTAAATTAATTTAACTTTTATCTATGGAATTATTTATCAAAAAGTTGCTTCACTTTAATAACCTAAGTCTAAAATTAGAACAATGTGAAAATTACGTACGTTTTTTAATTAAAACAAATTCAGTATACATGTTGTTATAACTTCTTTGTAAAATATTTGCAAAAATAGTAATCATACTAATTAACCAAAAATACGTTTTTTGGAAATTTCACGTTTTTTTAAAGCAGTGTACTTAAATGTATTATAGTACTTTCTATAAAATAAAAGGCTTTTGTAGTTGAAAATGGTTCATCGCACGTTTATCCTTTAAAAGAGAAGAAAACAAGTTGGAAATTGCACGTGACGCGTAGCAAATGAGGTGCGTTCGTACGATAACAAAGTTTTTAAAATATTCAGATCTTGATGATATAGTAGACAGTACTTCGGATACAGTATAGTGGTCAAAATTTTTGTGTTCCTGTAAATATACAGGAAGTAATTTTTATTACTTCTCAACAACGTATGTCATATTCATAAAATGTGACATAGTTTAATATAATTGAAACGTGCTCCAAACAATGTTTCTCCGTATAGCACTATGTAGTGGAATATTTTTGCGTGGCCCTGTAATTTAATAATGAATATTCTTTGCATCCCATATTGTACAGAATGTATATTTTAGTATATATACACTTCATAGGTTCATGTCAATTTTATTTTGTTCGAATGAGTGTAACACCATTAAAATGCATTTGAAACTTTTTCCTCATTGACCGTAATGTAACGGAATCATTTTGATTGTCCCTGTAATTGATCTATGCATCCGATTTTCATAAAAATTTAAATGACTCGACAAAGTTATGTAATAATTATGTACTTTAAATTTCAAACGATTCGGTTGGGTAGTTTTTGCGTTGTTACATACTGACAGACAGACGTACGGACGGAGAGGCAGACGAACGGACTGAACGAAAACTATAAGTGCTACATATTTACATAATTACGAACGCACCTAAAAATCTTTAAAGTGATTAAGAATATTAAATTTTTTTAATATATTTAGGTTTGACTTTTTTCTCTATGCTATCTTAAATTGATCGACCAGAAAGTTTTGTGTAGAAAGAAAAATTAAAAAAAATCCTTAATAAACATAGTAATTAAATTTTAGATAAAATTTTCTGCAAGGGTATTTAAAAGTGCTGTCAGTGCATAAAACGTTGATTAGTATATTTTTATTTTATTTCAGCTTATTGTCGTATATAATTATGTATCTAATTATGTATCTACTTCAAAATTTATGACAAAACAAACACAAGACTGCAGCAATCATAAATTCGTAAACTCTCCTATAATATAATGAAGTTGAAATCAGGAATTCCAAATTTACGACTAATAATTTGCAAAATTCATAGCCCCTATGCCCCATACATAAATAGTGGAATTTTTGCCTCATATAAAGTGGTGGAGTCCTAATATCCAAAATTTATACTCGATATACATAACCAACTATATATTGATTTAAACGCAAGCAATATATACAAGTATGCACTGCTGGGAAGAAAGTAAACCTCCCTGAAAACCCTTAAAGAATTAAAACAGACTTACTATTTGAGAAAAATTAAAAGTTAAAAATTACAAAAAAAAAAAAAAAAAAAAAAAAAAAAAAAAAAAAAAAAAAGGAGGAAATGAAAAATTTTGAGGGAAAAAATTTCTTTTTCTTATATATATCTTTGGTGAAAAAAAATGTTTTTAATGATTTATGTACAGTTATATTAACTTGTAAAATAGATATATAATATGAGAGATTTTTCGTTTTCTTAAAAACACTTTATATTCAGATTGAGAATATCCACACAACAGAAAGAATAGCAGATAAACAAGACATTTCTTTTCAAAAATATGCATTAAAATATTTAATTTCTATAAAGGACGTCAAATACTAATAAAAACATTAAAAGATCTTAATAATTTTTTCATGTTTCGATTGAATTTACTCAATCATCATCAGAAAACAAAATACAAATAAACACAAAGATGGAAAATGGCAATAAACTATTACAAATGAAATTTAAAAATTTTTTAATAAAAAAAAATCACGCGCGTTATATTTTAATTATGTATCACGTTGCTTAATTTTTAAATTATTTAACAATTCAATCCAAACATTTCGGATTTGAAATGACAAGGAATCATTGCAGACCATTGAGCTTCTGACGTAAATTTCAATACTCTCTCTAATAAAAAGTTGCAAATAAAAATCTGACTTATAAATTAATCTACTTTCATTAAACAAAATATCTATGTTTTCTATTTGATTAGCCTTGATAATGCGGTTTTACCTCTATTAAATTTTATGTCTGCAATGTGTTTTTCACATCTTACTTTGAATTTTCTTTGAGTCATGCCAATATAATAATTCTTATAACCACCCTCTTTAAGAAATGGAATGATATAAACACCTGATCGGTCAAATTTATCAATGGGGTCAATCTAGTTGTTAAAATTGATTTTAATTTTGGAGGGGGGTCTAGCAATTAAATCAAAATTAGTCAATTTTAACAACTAGAATTGACCTCATTGATAAATTTGACCGATCAGGTGTTTATATCATTCCATTTCTTAAAGAAGGTGGTTATAAGAATTATTATATTGGCATGACTCAAAGAAAATTCAAAGTAAGATGTAAAGAACACATTGCAGATATAAAATTTAATAGAGGTAAAACCGCATTATCAAGGCTAAATCAAATAGAAAACATAGTTATTTTGTTTAATGAAAGTAGATTAATTTATAGGTCAGATTTTTATTTGCAACTTTTTATTAGAGAGAGTATTGAAATTTACGTCAGAAGCTCAATGGTCTGCAATGATTCCTTGTCATTTCAAATCCCAAATATTTGGATTGAATTGTTAAATAATTTAAAAATTAAGCAACGTGATACATAATTAAAATATAACGCGCGCAGATTTTTATTTAAAAAAAAAAAAAAATTAATTTCATTTGTAATAGTTTATTGTCATTTTCCATCTTTGTGTTTATTTGTATTTTGTTTTTCTGATGATGATTGAGTAAATTCAATCGAAACATGCAAAAATTATTAAGATCTTTTAATGTTTTTATTAGTATTTGTCGTCCTTTATAGCAATTAAATATTTTAATGCATATTTTTGAAATGTTTTTAATGGACGTATAAGAAAACTTCTATTTATAATTAAAGACATTTCTTTTTTAAAAGTTTGTTTGAAAACACAAACCTCTCCATTACAACAAAACTTACTCCAACGAAATAAAGTTAAATGTCGCCGTAGGCACTCTAAAATCTGAAATGGGTAAAATGCATTTCGTTGGAATTCCCGAATTTTGTTGAGAGTTAAATAAACTTATTTGTTTCCTTTTATAAACAGTTTCATTCATGTGACTGAAATCAAATAAGTATTTTGTAAACTTTTATTTTGTAAAGAAATTCCGGAATTAGAGAGGAGTAAGTAGATTAAACTTAAAAAATGTATTATTTGAAAGTTTTATTGGCTAAAATTTTATCAAACCTTAATTTCTTCTAAGAACTGATTGATTTTCTAATTTCCCAACTATCATTACTTTTGATTTTCAGTATTAAAAATGACTAATATATATGTTATAAAATTGCTAAACGTTCAATAAAATTCTCTCTAAAATGCACTTTTTTTCTAATTAAAAATGTCTGTTCTGTGATTGTTTAAACTATGCCTTAATTTACGAAATAATTTATATGAAATTTGCTTCACTTTAATAATTATATTCTTTAAAATCTGAAGATATACTGGAAGTTTTAAACTATAACAATGTAAAAAAATTGCGTACGTTTTTTTTTTCATTAAAACTGTTTAAATATACCGTTTGTTATAACTTTTTTGCAAAAATATTTGCAAAAACAGATTAATTAATCAAAAATAATCTTGTGGAAGTATTACAAAATATTTAAGAAAAATGTATTTAAATGTATTATGATGCTCTAAATAAATTAAAAGGATTTTCTAGTTAAAAATATTTGATACAATTTTTAAAAGAAAAGCTTCACCAATAAAAACGACTAGGAATATTACAAATTTTTGAAAATATTTAGCATTGACTGTTTCTCTACACTGTCTAATATTGGTCGAACAAAGTGTATTGTGTGGAAAGAAAAATTAACTTTCATTAGTAAAAAGAGTAAACAAATTTTACATTATATTTTCTTCAGTGGTGCTTAAAAGTACCGTTAGTTTTTAAAAGGTTAATTGTATAAGAAGGTGGGAGGATTGTACTTTGTGCTTATATATAAATAAATAATTAAATAACGTTAAAGAGCACAAATATTATGAAATAATAGATGTTAAAAAACATTCAGCTGTTTCGGGACTTCTAAAGTCCCATCATCAGTGCTAAAAATGTGTAAAATGTAAAATACAAGTCACATCTTTAAATTAAAATAAAACCATGCATCACAGCACGCCCCTAAGGCGAACTGACCATGAAACGTCGCAAAGCAACAGTAAAAGTAAACTGACGCGCGCACACAGAAGCAGACCAATCAGAAGTCTCTTCCCACTAGAAGAGTCCAAATCAAGGAGAAAAGGAGGGAGGGAGGGGGAGTTATATTACAGGAATGGTTAATTGTATATTTTTCTATACTTTAGCTAATTTATATATTTAATTACCAATTTCCAGTTCAAATTAATATTCCGATTAGATTGATTCGTATGAAAAAACAACGCACGATGGGTTTCCGAGAGATTAATTCTTTTTAAAAAAGAGCAAACTTTATGGGCTGCATCTTCAGTATTCGTTTGTGTGACAAAGATAACCTTCTTAATCAAGGCATCTTAGGCGACATTCAAGCAGCAAACAGCATTGAAAACTGATAGAGTACGGGATACCAAAAAGAATTTTCTACATACCTTGGCATGTCTATCGTAGACGGCCCTTTTACCGTTTTTTAAGCATAATTTGCAAACTACACGGGAAATTTTTTTTTAATTTTGGATTTCCTCAAAGCAGGATTTAATTAATGTAAATCCATAAGAAATATAGGTTTAAAATCATAATTATCTCAAATATTAATTTCATTCTTCATAACCCATATCATCAAATTATAAAAATTCGAATTCAAGGTATATATATTTGGGTATTTAGTATTATAACTACATAAAAAAAATTCCATCAGGAGTATAATTTCAGGAGATATTAATAAAAATATATAGTAATTTGACATTAGGAGCATTTAAAATTAAATGTTTATAATTAAAAACCTTATCATTCAAATGACTTGAAATTTGTATCTAGGTTTAGTTTGAAACGAGAATGTGAAATATTCGGAAATTAATTTTAAAAAACTGAAGTTTGGGTTCGTTTTAATAAGTAGATGCCTCAATAAGAAAATTTTAAATGCATGATTTAAAAACAGACTTTTTTTATCGATATACCAATAAATTTTTTCTGCAATAATTTGTTGATAAATTTTTAGGGAGGTTTTACTCTGCCACGACTGAATATAATATAAATTTAAAAAAACTCTTACTACTTAATGCAGTGGAAACACACAATACTATCTTTATGACTGTTTACTTTGTAAACTAGAAGCCCCTAGTCCCACATAAAGTGGGGGAATCCAATTATTTAATATTTAAAGTAAAAATACTTATTTTACTATAAAATGATGCAAACACAAAATATTTAGAGTAATCCCAAATGAATGAAACAAAAAACAAGCAACATTAGTTTTATTATCGTATTTCATTAGAAGATAAATATATAACGGGGAAGCCAAACTATACAAGTTTTGTCTAGCAACAACAATATTTCAGCAATTATCGAAATCATCGGAAGAGGCGTTGTTGTATAAAATAGTTACATCCCCGCAGAAGAAAGCTTACGAATAAGCACAAACTTCATGGCTTTTCCAAGTTCCGAGATATTTTTGGGACATTTTTTCAAACAACCTTATTTTGTCGCAACATAATTGTTTTTTGCATCATTAGCAACAGCTGTGTATTTGATCCGTTTTATCATCGGGATCAGCAAAATCAGCAAGAAATAGGTTAATGTGTTCTTTTACCGATACATGACCTCTGACTTGCTGCTATTTTAGTTAGAGGTAGTTCTCAAATTCACTCTACATCAAGTCAATGCTGGAGCAGATTCGCAAAGGAACATCAGTGAACAGTTCAAAAAACATTTATCCCGTCTCTCAATTAATCATGCTTCATCGAATAATGTACCATAATCTGCTTTGTCTACCAATATTCCCAGATCTAAAGTCGTAGTTTTTAAATTTTGGGGTTTATCAAGAATAAATTATTTGAGACCTCACTTCCTTTAAAACTTACAGCAAATAAAGCAAAGGATAAAAGATACTTTGAACTAAATAACATCGTATATGCGAGCAAAAGAGTGGCAAAGATTGGCTTACGACATAGACATTTTCGAAATCATATGAGTGGCCTACTTCTTTGCATTAAGCATGCATTAAGCGTGAATTGCATGGAAGTCAGTGGAAAACATGCTGTAGTTCAACTAACATACTTCAACTGCTGAGTTAATTTTGTAGTTAAGCAAATCATCCCTCTGAAGTCAGCTAGAACATAGTCAACTAGAAAAATATCGGAGTTATATACGAATTAACAAACTATGCTAATCAACTTTTTTTTATAAATAAGCATAAGAATTTCTTCAATTTTCATTTAAGATATTTTCATGTTTTGTTAGTTTTAGTTATATTTTCATGAAATCTCTATAAAAAATGTAAATTTTTGCTCTAAAAATTCGTTTATTTCTCCGCATAATCCTCTCCAAACCCCACGAATAAGAAATATGCAATTTTTTTACATTTTGCTGAGAATAACTGTAATCCAATTCTTCATAAAAACTGTTAATGAAATCTTGATTATCTCAAAAACAGTTTTGTGCTAAACAAGAAATATTTATGTACATACGAAGCAAATCTTAAAGATATTTCATATAAATTCGTGAACACAAACAAAAATACTCTGTTACACATTTCTTAAATTTAAATATTTTATTAACTTGTATAAAAACATTGCAGCAGAGAAGCTTTTTTACTTAATGTTTAGAAAACGAAATTAAACCTTCGTGATAAAAGCCAGAGCTGAAGTACTTCCAAATACCATGCAAAAGAAGTATTAAAATCCCAAGAGTACTTCTACGTACTTTATGTTTTCTCTAATTTCTTAATATTAGTTTCCAGAGGAGAAAGTAGTCGTTTTGTTTTCTTTTTATTTTATAATATGTGAATAACGGAATCATTCTACATTTCCAGGCACTGTCTGTATTTCTTCTGATAAAATCTAAAGTAAGTACTTCGAATTTGTAAAATTTTCTTTATTTTTTTATTCTCAAGATAATAGTTCTAAATTACTGCTGAATGAAAGAAAAGCGTTAAGTTTATCTTCCTCTTTAGCCGTCTGTTTATAATTTTAAGTTCATTTACGTTTAAATGATTTTGAATTTCCTCTAATACAAAAGAATACATTTTACGTTTTCCTAAGAGTTTTTATTTCAAGGAGCAGCGTTCTTTTATAATATAGTCAAAATTTCTGAATTCAACTATATTTTTTTTAATATCGGCTTTTATTAAATATATAAATCTGAATGGCGCAATAGTTATATTTTAAGGAATTATTTCAAAAATAACAAATCTTAATTTTTCCTTTCATCATTTTTCCTTTGGCGCATTGATCTTATTTGCCATATACACTTTCTCTTCCAAACGGATCAATGTGTCTAGAAACAGTTGCTTGGGGGTAAAACAGTTTTTATTTTTTCCTCCGTTCTTTAAACGAACAGTGACATGAAAGTCATGTAAAAATATCATGCGCAACACTGAAGTTAGAAATGTGGTGCATTCATTAAATCAGCAAAAACCCACTAGAGTGCAATAAATGAATTCAATAAGTGAACCTGTGGACGATGCAAAAAACAGAAGATGATACCACATCTATTTAGTCGATATTGTCAACAAGTGTCTTATATAAATACAACTAAATATCACACGGTTTAGCGTTATTTTATATTTTATTCAAAGTTTCTGAATTCAACAGTATTTTTTTAAATATCAGTAATTATTCGATACATAAATCTACTCATTGTTATGATAATATTTAAAGCATTTGTTTTAGCTAATAAAGCTTTACTGTTTCTTTTATCCTTTCTCATTTTGACACAGTGATTTTATTTAACGTATTACACTTTTCTTTCAAATGAGGCGTTGTCTTTGGGTAGCAAAGATTTCATTAATTCGACTGTCCATTAAAACAATTTATGTTGAAATCATGTTAAAATATCCTGCTCAATACCATAATAAGTTAGAAATTTGGTGCAATCGCCAATTTAATAAATACTCACTGTAATACAACGAAGGAATATAATGGAAGAGATTATGGCCGATTCAGAAAACAGAAAATTATATCACACCTATTTATCCGATATTGTCAACAGGCGTCTTACATAAATACAACGAAATATCACAAGTCAGCAATAAAAGTTAAAGAACTATGTCAAATTTAATATCGAAGACACCTTAGAGATGTCCGGATAAATTATGCAATAGTGTATGTATTTGTTTCATTTAAATATCGCATTTACGTTTTAAGTAATTTTACAATAACATTTAAAAAAAAAAAAAAAGACAACGTTTTTTAGTAATATAAAATTTTTTTGCAAAAAACTTACAGTTCGTCACAGAAAACGTTGACGTATGCATTCTCTGTATGCATTCGCTGATGATTTTTTTTATAAAATAAAATTCCATTGAAGTGTGAATTTAATAAGCTTAACTCAATATAACAACTAATGTTATAGTGAGTATTCTCTTGTATGCATTCGCTGAGAAATTTTTTTTATAAAATAAAATTGCATTGAAGTGTGAATTTAATAAGCTTAACTCAATATGACAACTAAACTACTATTTATTCACTTTCATTTTGGAAGTAAAATATTTCGTTTTTGTCAAATAAGCAAGACTTCGGTTACATAGAGGTATTTTCTTCCAATGCATGCTTTTTTCCCATACAACAATTTTGCGCGTTCACGCTTCCAAGTAAGGCAGAATGTGACATATTTTTTTCCACAAAACATATGAAAGTCAGACAGATAATTCTCCCTTTTTGCGTAAATTTAAATAGGAAATCAAAAACAGGTGAATTTAATTCGTGCACTTTACGAATTTTAAAACTTTTTTTTTAGAATGATTTTTAGAATTCGAAGTACATTTTCATAGGAAATTTTCGTTCGCCTTGAAATTGCATGTGCACTGATGTCGATATGATTGAGACTGTCGAACTTAAGATCGATGAGATAGATATCGGCACGATGTCTATCTCATTTATAATTGCAGCAAATGTTTCGAGGTCTCCCGCTTCTTTGACAATCTTACAATTAGACAGTTGCTTTTTTTTATTATTTTTATAGTCTACAGATTTTTAATGTTTGTCGGTCTTTTTTCAGTTTTTACGCCATGCATTGTACTATACGACTCTGTTATTCAGAGATTTTATTTTAGGATTATAACTTTGCACAGAGCAAATCATTTTTTCTCTTACACGACCAAAAAAGAATCCACAATTATAAAAAATATTACTAAATAAGCGTTATAGAACAAAGTTTCAAATAAAGCTTATTGAAGTATTGACTATTATATACAGACATATATTTTGAATATGTAGTAAAATACATACTGCTTTACTTTTCGAAAATTTAAAACCTTTTACAAAGAAAATAATTAGATTTAAATACTGAATTAGAAGTAATAAATTAATAATCAAATTTACCTGTATTTAGATATATTGAATACACTTATACTGCTTGTTTGCATTTTCATTCCGTAATTTTTTTAAATCAATTTCCTTTAAAACAAATTTAATGTACAGCGAAAATTATGTGAAATCATTAACTTTATTATTATCGATTAAACCTTTATTTCGAATTTTATCTAAAATAAATTAATTATAAACACCTGCTTGAATATTAATAAATCTACATAATGAAAAATATTAGAAAATTATAATAATTAGATCAAAATATATTTTGATGCAATTATTGATTTAACGTTTATTAGCGTTTTTGAAAAGAAGAATTTAATTTGTGATCTTTATCCAATTAATTAATCAAACAATAAATATGTTATTTTTTTGTTAAATTCCTTTTAAAATTTCATTAATTGACTCAAAAGAAATTAACAAAATAAAATATTATTATAAAATCATATTTCAGATGAAATTATACATTAATTTTGGATGGAAGGCCACGATTGATTGTGTAAATTTTGCTGCTTCAATTGTCCTTTTCAAATGATCTTTAATTATTTTACTTCTCTATTTTTAGAAAATAAGTTTAAATTCGTGAATTTTAAGTTTTGCTTAATTTATATGATTGATTTAAAAATTGTACAATAACATTAATACAAATAATATTTTTGTACAAGTTGTAAATTTAACCATAGTTATTAATAAAAAATGTGTTTTCTTTTACTAAAAAATTCTAAATGAACGAATTTCATTGACGAATGTTTACAGCATAAATGTGGAAATAAATTTTTAGTTGTTTTACTGTATTGTTTGTACTAATATATTTGTGCTTAAATGAGCCTTGATTCAAAATATTTTTTTTAAATAGTTAGCGTAAATTTGGTATTTTATTAAAAATATATATATGAAGATGTGTACAAAAGATATATTATTGTGTTTTTTAATTAAAATTATTTTATTTTGCACAAATTAAATCCTTATGTATAATCTAAAGAAATAACAGATTACTATCGCCTTTAAATCTTTTCTTTCACATTTAGAGTAGTTAAAATTCAAATGATATGTCTAAAGAAGTTAAACGTGACAATGCATTTTATACCATATTATTTATTTTAAAATATTCATTTAACTGCTCTCAATTTATAAAGTATTTAATGTTGAATTCAAATTTGCTAGTCGAAAGCTGGAACATTTACAATTAATATATTAAATGTACTAATATCAACCTAAATAATAATAAAAATTAACTTGGTATAAACTGTAATACGAAATCACTTACAGAGAAATAACTCTCATCACGAACAGAAATCTATCACCAACAATCATAAATTAAATCTTTTTATCCTGACCTAGTAAAATGTAGTAAGTAACTAACTATTGAAACCACACATTGTACATTTTATCAAAGATACTTTATTACCCTTTATTTAAAAAATTTTAATTTTAATTTTGCCATTAGCTAATTTCTGATATTTTTCTATTCTAAACACTAAAACATTAAAATGTACTTTTCCAATTTTGGAAGACAATTTTTTGTTTGGACGGCCTTTCGCGGTTTCTGTAAGCTTTACTTGTCCTGTTTTCTTTTTCATACTTTTTTCTTTCTCATAACTTCATTATCCTCTTTTGTTTTAATTTTACCACTCGCGTCACTTCCTAAGTGTTATGCGAAATTTGGAGATGATATTTTTCGTTTTGTGGATGGATTTTAATTTTAGGACCACACTATTCTTTACAAAAATCTATCCGAAGCATGAGATGGATTAGCTTCAGGAAAGATACTTCTGACCGTGATTCTGTTTGCTCTTCAAAAATTTTTCCCAAATTCGCTGTTTGTTTCTTACACAAAAATGTTTTATTTTCATATAAAACAAAATAAAATAATTCATAAACGACACAAAAAGAAGATCTCATTATACCAATTTCATATTGCTAAAAAATATTAAGTTTTAGGTATTAAAACTTCGATTTTGTAAATTCAGTTTTTTTATAAAGGAAATTCTCAAATAGTATTTGAAACACTTCTTCGATTTCAAATTATTTTTTTTTTAATTCATTGTTATGTATGCAACTTTAAATGAACACGTTAAAACTTTCAGTCATATATGCATCGTTTGCATTATAATTTGCAACCACGTCTTGAGTCAGTCATGTTTAATATTTATAAACAATACAATTCTTAGCAATAAACAGTCACATTTGAGCCGTTGCAGATGAAATCGATAAGTAGTGTTGATTTTTTCCAAAGGAGAAATGACCTCTAATATTGTGGTACGTTAAAATTTCTCATTGTTACAGTTTTCTTCAGCATTTATTGTATGTATCCAATAGAATCTTCATTGTACTTGGATAAATCCTTTGTCTAAAGTTTTTGGTCAAAAGAAAATTTATTTCTCTCAGTTGCGTGCTTTATTTGAGCTTCAATTAATGTTTTATGAAGCTCGTGTCAATTTACAACATAGTTATAGACAACTGTACCCGCTGGTACACATTGTTTTTCTCTTACTTCAAATTTCCTATAAACAAAAACATTAAATAACTCTGATTTCTCGTTCATTACCTGGTTAAATTTACTCAAATTTAAATTATTTATTTAGGTTTCTTTATTTCTATTCGTACATGTGTGTTTTAACTAAATAATATTCTTTGTAATTTCTTCTTATTCATTCTAACAAGTTGCTTTATTTCTACGTATGGTTTTAGAAAAGTAGAAAACCATGAAGTAGTAAAAAACTCCACTGGAATTTTACATGATTTTACAAAGTCTGAGATACGAACTAATGTAAATGAAATAAAAATTTTGCTCTGAAGTCAAATGGGAAAAGAAACAAGTCAGTAATAATTAATGATGTTACACTAATATTCAGTAGCGAAGATTAAAATGGGAAAAATATCATTAATATTTAAAATTCATTAAAGAACACTCATTAAATCATTCCCGCAATAACATAGTAATGCCATTATGGGCCATTATTTTTACTGTTTAAGCTTTTTTTTTTCAGTTAAATTCTCAATATATTGCCTCTTTTCAAAATACATGCACTGTTTTTAAAGATACGTTATCTTTCACTAATTATTTTACAGATAACAAACAACAGAAAAAAAATTAAAAACTCATATTTATATTCTTCCAAAGCATTATTCCTCATGTTCACGATAATTATAACCATTTATCCATAGCTACATTAGTTTCAACATCACTTTGAAAGCAGCAGTTAAAGATTTATGACGAAATATCGATAAAAGAAGGAAACATCTTATAAAAGTGTGTTTTAATGTTTTAAAAGGACCCTTGTTAAAGAATGAAGGAGACGGTAATCAATCAAAAAGATTCTCCCTAGACTGTAACATTTATTGAGTTAAAATATGAAGTGCGAAAAAATATGATTTATCTTATATCACTTTACACAGAAAAAATATCAGTTTGAAATTCATATTCTCCGTGAAAATCCAACTCGTTAAATTTGCATTGAATGAGGTCTTTTGATTTTGCAGAAAGTATATCTAGGTTTATTCTACGCATACAAAAGGATAATGATTTCAAATTACTAAACATATTATGTCTGAATAAGAATCTAAATTTAAATAATACATTTAAAATTCAACATTTAATAAAAATAATATACGTTTTAATATTACAATCTAAGAACGACTTTTTCAAATATGAGTAAAAAATATTCAAATCTGATTTGTCACATAGTCAAAATGGCTGAAAATCAAAATTACCCAAGTTTGAAACATGCATGTACTAATCGCTAAAGTATGGACATACCCAAATATGAGCACAAGGTGCTTTATTTATGATGTTTAGTCGCACCTTATACACTATTTAGCCAAAGGTGACCGGACATCTGTGGTTTTAGACATTCAGTTAAATATCTAGAAAAATACACGAGTAATTATCCTCAAAGTCTAATTGTGTTACGATAATATTTCAAGTCATACATTTCCGTGAATTTTTTTTTTCTCGAAACTCCAAAGAGTCAACAAATTGCAAAAAAACAAATATCTTTTGGATAACTCTGTCAAAACTAATGTAGCAAAAGCATTTAAACTGTAGATAATGATTATAATAAACTGTGTTCATGTTTATGCGGATAGCATGTAAATTCGTAGATTAATTAATGTTTTTATAAAATCAGTCCCACATTTTTCCAAGTTTTTTTTTGCCTATAATTTTCAGAATTCTTAACACAGAATATCTTTCTTTTCCAAAAATATGAAAAACAACATCGTACACAACGCTCTGTAATCTTAAAAAAATAGTAATATTAACTGTGTAAAAAATGAGCAGATTTACTAAGTAATTTTTCATGGCGCATGCGTTAACGCTTTTAATATTTGTGAGAGTTCAATTTATAGAGTAACATTTATCAAAGTTTCAAAAACATTGCTTGACTATTTAAAAAGGTGATCGTTGTTAGAATAAGGTCAAAATCCGTTATTAAGAAAATGAAGCAAAAAAATAAAGAGCTGTATACCTTTGTCCATTAACTAGAAGATAGCCCATCAAAATGACGTGTTTGCATTTTTAAAGGATGATAAAAAATTACAACTGTGGTCAATCATAGCCACTTTAGGTTGAAACAATTTTGATAAATACAGCGATTAAACTTAGAGAGGGGAAAAAAATTCAACAGAAATCTGCATTTAAAACTATAGCAAAACTATCTGGTAGATGGGGGTAGGGATTATAATGAAATTTAAAACGCACCCGCGGTTTGCGGTTTGGAAAAAGTTTTAATTAAATATTGTTTTTGAAATCGTGAAAAGATTTCAAAATGAAGTAAAATGTAGTGACGTCATTTACAGCTCCCACTGTGAATCTGACCAACGAGAACGCTCCATTACAACTATGGAACGGTTTCATTGGTCAGAAAATAGATTGCCTTTAAAATCGAAGGTAACTTTTCACAGTGTTTTTTATAGATTTGAAATTCTCAAGAGTCATTCACGGCTGTAAAGAAAAAAAATTAAAGCAACTCGAATATAAAAATTTTAACAATATTGCATTTAAAATGCACCTTCGTTTTCCTTTAATAAAAAGTTTTAATTAAATATACTTTTTGAAATCATGGAAAGATTTCAAAGCGAAGTAAAATGTACTGACGTCATTTAACAGCTCCCACTGTAAATCTGGCCAATGGGAACGCTTCATTACAACTGTGGAACGGTTTCATTGGTCAGAAAATAGATTGCCTTTAAAATCGGAAGTAACTTTTCACAATGTTTTTTATAGATTTGAAATACTCAAGAGTCATTCATGGCTGTAAAGAAAAAAAATTAAAGCAACCCGAATATAAAAATTTTAGCAATATTGCATTTAAAACGCACCTTCACTTTCCTTTAATCAGATGTTTTAATTAAATATACTTTTTGAAATCGTGGAAAGATTTTAAAGCGAAGTAAAATGCAGTGACGTCATTTACCGCTTTCACTGTAAATCTGACCAATGAGAACGCTCCATTACGACTATGAACTGTTTTCATTGGTGAATGAGTTTCTTTTTCTCGTGGATAGGTGGACCCCGGAATTGTTATACACGGAGGGGTTTTATATATATAATTAGTGTCAATATAGGGTATACGATATGGAACGTACTACTATATTTAGATGCAATCCCTCATTTTTTCTGCTTCATTTTGTGAACACCGGATTTTGAATTTTTCTGTTGACGATCACTTTCCACATTTTCAATCTATGTTTTGAGACTTTCCCAAATGTTGCTCTATAAATTTAGCTAACACAATATGCAAATGAAATTTTGATAGCGTTCACGATTGCGCAATGAAAAATTTAATTAGTAAACCTGCTCATTTTTCATGCAATTTTTATTATTTTTTAATTGTGATTACGAAATATTATGTGCAACGTTGTTTGAGATTTGTTTCAGAGAAAAAGAAATTATTTTATATTAAGAACTATTTAAACAAAATATAAGCAAAATTAATATTATACGCAAAAAACTTGAAAAAAAAAGATACTGTTTTCATAAAAACCTTAATTTTTCTACGAGGGTACATGATAACCTCATAACAATGAATAAAACTTATTTCAATAAGTCACTTAATCATAATCTGAAGTTTGAATGCTTTTGCTACATTACTTTTGAGAGGCTATTTTTTCAATGGGTTCATTTTTTGATTATTTGGCATTTTAATGTTAATTCAGGTAGATAAAAATTCGCGTCATTAAAGAAAAAAAAAATTATTTTGATAAATTAATATTAGCGTTTTCTTATGTTTCTTTTTTTTCTAAATTATTCCGTTTTTAATGTTTTGATCAGTTTGAAAATATTTTGTGTCTGTAATGATAAAATGCCATTAAAATTATTTATAATTAATTATAATTTTTCTTTTGATTCCTAATTTTCAAAAATATCGAATTTATCAGTTGCCACTGTTAAATATTTTTAATAGTGGATACAGAGATAAATTTAAATATATCTCTGAAAATATTAAGCTAACGAAATTCGAGGATACAAAAGATTAAATAAGCTAAAAAACTTTGCAAAATCACCATAAAGAGAAAACTTAAGCAGGACGCGTTTCGAGCAACAACAATAACAGCTCGTCATCATCTAATCTAACACGTGACTGAAGGGCTCAGAGTCGAGAAAAAGTGAAAGAAAGAGGGGGGAGATTACAAAGAGTGTGACAGATGGCGCTAACTTAAAGAGCCAAAGAGGAAGAGAAAAGTCGAGATAAAGGGAAAGAAAGAGAGAGGCGATTACAAAGAGTGCCACAGGTGACGCTGGCTGAAAGAACCCAGGTGGAAGAGAAAAATGATGATAAACTAAAAAAAGAGAGAAAAAAAAACAGTGGAAAAAGGAAGCAGGGGAAAGAAAGGGAGATGATGAGAGATCATTCCCCTCTTTTTCCCCTGCGTGGAAATTACTTTTGTAGTTTTTATTATTATTAATAATTAATTTTAACTTTTTAATTAATTTATTTATTTCTTTTTTATTTTTTATTTTATTTACTATTTTTACAACTATTATTAATATATTTTTATTTTTTATTTTTATTTTATCTTGTTTTATTTTATTTTATCTTTTTCCCCCACTGTTTTCTCTCTCTTTTATTAGTTTAGCATCATTTTTCTCTTCCACCTGGGATCTTTCAGCCAGCGCCACCTGTGGCACTGTTTGTAATTTTCTTCCTCTTTTTTTCACTTTATCTCGAATTTTCTCTTCCTCCTTGGCTTTTTCAGTTAGCGCCACCTGTCGCACTCATTGTAATCTCCTCCCTCTTTCTTTCCCTTTATCTCGACTCTGTGCCCTTGAGACACGTGTTGGATTAGCTGACGTACGCTGTTATTGTTGTAGCTCAAAATGCGTCCTGCTTAAATTTTCTTTTTATGGTGATTTTAGAAAGTTTTTTAGCTTATTTATAAATTTATCGCCAGTGATTACGGTGCTTTTCACTACAAAAGATTACTACATTACACATATCCCATTTTACATATATTTAATTACTGTATTTTACATATATTTAATTTAACATGCGTTGTATTTAGAAACATTCTACAATTTCTTTTTTATTGCCTCTATTTTTTAATATAAAAATTATTTTAAAAATTTTAATTAACACTTTTTAATAACTTTAATACTGTAAGAGTATTTTTACATTAAAAAACCTAAATAATCTATACTATTTTTTTCACAAATTACATCTGATGAATTACTTTTAAAATATTTCTGTTAAAGTTTCTACTACATATAAGTTGAAGAAATATTTTAAAAAGTATTTTTGTTTTACTTTGTCAAAAGTACGTTAATAGTTTAAATGTAATGCATTCACTAGAATCCAACAAAAGCAAGAAGTTCCGAAAAGTTACATTACTCTTTTCCGAATAATAAATTTGTTTACAAATGTATTTGTCAGAACAAATGCAACGGAATACATTTAATCAAAACTTGAACGAAACAAGAAGAATTTCGAAATATTTTTGTTATATAAAGAATCATAAAGTGTTATTAATTTAAAAGTCATTAATTGAATTTTTTAAAGATATAAGTTTTTACTAAATTTAATAAAAATGTATCATGTTAAATATTTCTTTAAGTTAATAATTTTTGTAAAGAAAGGAATAATCCATATTTTTAAAAATAATATTACAGTGAATTCTCGTTAAGATGGATAGTCAAGACATAGATGTTTTTTACCCGTATTGACGAGGGTCTACTGTAACAGGAGTTCATAATTTTAATATTTTGGCCGATTGAAGGCCGTAATTACAGCCAACTGTTACCCAAATAGTATTAACTGACAGTGTGAAATTGTTTGTATATGACGTTTTTTCTGTATGTTTAATTTTTCTTTTGATAACTGATGTCGTCATAAAATATTCTTTATAAAAGATTTTAAAATAATATCTTGACTAAATATATTTCCAATAATACATGATTTTATGATATTTTTCATGACTACAATACTTCATGTTGTGAATCCTCAAACATCAAAAATAAATTTTTTCCAAAATTGTTTCAACAATTTTGGCCACTACTGTATAGTCGGAAAAAATATCTGAATTCGTTTGTATAACATTCTCTAATTATTGATTTATATGTTTACTACATAGTATACAAATTTCTACTTTAGGTGGGAAACGTGTAACGCTGTGTGAAGTTCCATTTCAGCAATTTCCGCTAATAAATGGAAATTCTTTTGTGCAATCCTTTATTTGACGTATTGAAAATATACGCACCAATTAAAATGTAAAGATTAATGCAATCAAAATCACATTTGAGAAAAATCTTTTACCATTTTACACTCTCAATAACACAAAAATCGAAACACTTTTTATGCCTCTGTAAACAGACGATGAATGCAGTTCACACTACATTGTACAGTTAGCATTTTCTGCTGTACCTCAAAAATTCACATCAATTTCGTTACGTTTCAATTACTGTAAAGATATTAAAATAAATAGTAAACACTATTTATGCTTAGACCATAATGTTTTGGAAATGACTTGAGTATCGCTGTAAACTAACTATAAATTCTGCACCTTCCATTTTTAAAGCAAAATATATGGTAGTAAACCTCTACAACATAATATGACAAAATAGACGAGTGGCGCAGCTTATGTCGAAAATCGTTGAGCCTCACCAGTGGCCGAGAGGTTCTGCTATTAAAGTTGATAGACGGAAGGTTCTATATTTGAACTCAATCGTTTTCTCTCTCAATCCTTTTCTCTCACGATGGAAAACTCTCACGAGTTTTCCATCGTGTTCTTCGAACCTTGTACTTACTTCCGTAAATAGGGATTAGGTTCCCTTAGAAAGTTTCCTCGCGGAGCGCATAACCCCCGGGCCTAAAACCCTAAGGCATATAATCGGATGTCATAAATTAAACAAAGAAAACAAAATGTCGAATTACGGTACTCTTTATATACAGCTAACTCAAGATCACAGACTAACTCGAGCTGTGAATTTAAAATATTTTATGACGATGCTGATTACATATACTCATTCAATAGGTCTATAATACTCTTCAGTATAACCAATTTCTGTATAACAAAAAGGTTTCATTTCACTTATTCAGTCAAAAATGCAGATTTTCTTAAGCTGAATCTATCATTCGGTACATCAATTTAATATAAATAACAGATAATTTAGCGATATTTTTAAAAGGCTAATTTTCCTGGTGTGAGTGTGGTGACATTAAGAACATTATAGTGCATTAAAAGATAAAAGATTATTAAAGTGCATTAAAATATGACATTAAAAGGTAAAAGTGCATTATAATTCGATAAATGGTACCGTATGTATCGGCAGCAGTATTTTGAAACATTCAATTTTGTACTGTTTATGCGAGAATGGTGTGCATTTAAACTTTTATTTTAATTTGTACCACAATTTCAAAACTGTACAATTTTCAATATTTAACTAAACATTCGCATTTGTTAATATTTCTGTATTAAAATCCTTGTTTATCTTGACTATAGTGTTTTTTAACTGAAGGAGCGGAGTGCAAAATTTCCTGTATAAAATTAGTTCATCCTGATAAGAATAATCAATGCTCGTATTTTCTAAGCTCAATTTACGAGCATGATGTATTTACTCATGAGATTCTATGTACATTTTTAAAAAAAATTATCATGACGAAATTTTTAATATAATATTATAATTTTAATAATGGATTTTCATTTATTTTCTTATCAATTAATCCGTTTGTATATAATTGAACTTTACAGATTTAATTGCCTGCGTGGGAATTCAGCATTGTACTATTTCTTACATATTTTGGCCACCCAGGTTGAGGTTTTCATTGACGAGGGAACATTTTGGTTTAGACAGGAAATAACTTTCTTACAATTTGTCAAAAGAGGCCGCGGAATGCTTTTAGCTAGAAGAGCGAAAGGTGTTAGTTTTTCTCACGGTAGTTTGTGTGCGGCCTCAGCATTTATAGGGAACCAATTCTAGAAAATTTTAAGGCTGATATCATATGTGAGCTTTTTCATAGGTGATCAACAAGGTCCCTCCCTAATCGATTTGTTTTCGAGGGAGGACACGAAAAGAGAAGAGCGTTTTTGGTGAAAGAACTGGGACTGAGCAAGCAGCTCAGCTAGAGTTCCGGAGAGAGAATCTCTTTATTATACAGTGAGGACGGAAAGAGCGGAAGTTGGTCGAGGTCCACGGTTACGCTCGTACCTATAACCAAGTGAAGTTGTTTAATCTTCGGCCTACAAACTCAATAATCTGACTTTCTCAGAGATTTTCTGTGTTTAGGGAGCATTCACGCAAGATACAGAACCCACTTCTAAAAAAATGCCATACTGTCCAATTTATATTTTAAATAAGATTTATATTTTTGTAAATAAATTACTATTAAATAACTTAGATTGATTTAGTGGGAGAATTTCTTCTCAAGCGCTACCGGACTAATCATTAGTTCGAGAGTAATTTACAACACGTTGTTTAAAATATGGAAGTATATTAAAAAAATTTCTTATTTTTATATTCATCTCATTTTAAAATTCATATCTTTAACAGCTTTTACCAACTAATATTAGACCATTTTTTACTATTAAAATTAACTTGTTATTTCATGAACTATTATTTTTATAATTTATAAAAGCATTTTGTTTGCTTCATTTACTATTAATTTACTACAAGTTTTATACTATTAACATTACCATACCATTAACATACTATGTACATTACTTTCATTACGTTCATTACTATAAGTTTTAAACTGAAGACATTTTTAAAGGTTTATAAAAAGTATTTTTGAATTTTGAATTATTGCTATAAATATTTAAGAAGAAAAAGTGATAATTACTAGTCTTGAACCATAAAAATCCAGAATTAATCAATAAACTTTTAACAGTAAATTAGGCTATGGCTTTTAATGCTTAAATTCTCTTTACATGCAAATTCGTTCTTATTAAAATATTGAAGATGGATAAAAATATCTTATTAATGAACTCTTTCATTTTTTATAGCAAATTTTGAAATCGATCATACATGGTGATGGAGGATGTATATATAATATCCTTTACATAAAGCAAAATATTACTTTTTGTAAAACATTATTTTGTATAACCTTTATTGAAGTTTTTGCACTTTGACACCTCTTTGTATTTTTTTATAATGCTTTTTGTAATACATGACAAAATCATCAATATGTTAAAGTGAATTTATTCAAAAAAAAATTTTATTGCAATTTCTACTAAAAGGTTGCAAATTGGAAAATATGAAAAAAAGTAGTAAATTTATTAAAATCTTGTTGATCGTACTTAAGATACGACCTGAAAAAAATTATATAAACATTAATTTAAAATTTAAAGACACACATTTATTTACTTAAAGGGTGATAAAATATTAAAAAACACATGCGTAGCTGTTAGAGTTTCTTAATATGCCCAAAGACTTTTCGAGATGCACACGCGCTCATTTTCAAGGGGAATAACGTTATACACCTGATGAAAAAAAGCCGAAATAATGACACTTATATGCAAGTGAAGCTAATTTGAACTTGTAGAAATATATGAGTGGAAAAATTAAGTTTAACTTTTGGTTGCCAGTTCTCTTTAAATAACTTGTATATGAAATCAAATTTCGGGACAATTATAAGAAATTAGAATCAGCACCTAAAAATACTGCCTGTTTTCTTTACCCTCCGCTGTTTTTACAATAATAGACTAGATATGCAGCATTATTTTATTCTGTTTTCGGTGCATGTTTTATCTTCAAGTCATAATCTTTTTCCACTTGAAAATGAGCCCGTGTGAGTCTCAAAAGGTCTGGGCATATTTTGGGAATATGTATTTTTTGAGTCGAAGAAAATAATTTCATAAGAGATACCTAAGTGTCTTCAATTTGATATTCTTAAAGGTTTGAAATAAAATAAGTCTACCCAGTGTCATATATGCCATACGTTGATGTTTCGGGATAAAGTTATGCAATTTCTTCGGAAATGAATAGATAGAACGTCAGTGTTTAAAAGGTCGCTCAATTATAGATTCATAAAATAAAACATTTGCATCGGACAACATGGACACCGAAAATTTCCGATTTTAAAATACTTCATCATATATAAATGGATTATATAACGTACATAACAAATTATAAATTTCGTAATATACACATTGAAACAAGACGTATAAAAAAAGATTATACCAATAAAATACATTGATTTTTGATATATGAATTTTTAAACGATTTTTGACGTTGCACTTTAAAACGTTTACTGTTCCGTAAAAGTTCCAGAATATTTGTGCACTGTATGAAAAATATAACAGATTATAAATTTCATAGAACACAGACTGAAACAAGACGTGTTTTAAAAAACTTAATGAATTGCTTTAATAATCTCTTTCATTTTTGATGTAGAATTTTAAAATATTTTTTTCGCCATACATTTTACCTTTTTTTAACGTTTAATACTTTGGAGCGTCTTTTAACGAATTATTGACATTTTATTATGATGACATTGCGAAAAAAGATAAAAATTCATTGCGATTCGATTAGTGATAGCGCATCTATTCGTAGCTATTTTTTGAATTTTAAAGGTTCAATTTTGTGTTCTTTACGCAGGAATGGTATGCATTTGAATTTTTTTTCTCAAATTCGAAACACATTTTTAAAAAAGCAATCTTACAAAATTATAATGAAACCTCTATATTTGTTATAGTTTTTCTACGAAAATTCTTGTTTAGCTTGGAAATACTGTTTTTTTTTTTTTTTTTTTACTAGCGGAGCAAGCTGTAGTGCAAACATCCCTATACAATACTTGTTCAATATGATTGGAACAACATATGATCTGCTCTTACTCTGCATGCACAGTTTTTGAACACCCCATGCGTATCTCTAAGCTTCTGTGTGTATCATTTTTTTATTATTATGATAACGTTTAAAAAAATATTATGATTTTAATAATGAATTTTCACTTACATTGTTACTAATTCTTACATTGTTGAAATCATGAAAGTACATTTAACCCTTTCCGGCACACTGAGCCCGGTCTGGGATACCGCTAATTTTAATTCCAAATTGGCAAAAGGCATCAAAAATATTTTAGTAAAATTTTGCTTTTACAATAAAAGCTTAAATTAAGCCATTCAAAATATCTAAGAAATTCCTTTGCGATTTCCGGTGTCAGTCGATAATTTCTCAATTTACTGCAAATTTTGTCCGTGCCGGAAAAGGTTAAATATTTTCATTGTTCAATATTTTCATTGGAACTGTGTATGATCATAGTTTCCATGCTCAGTTTTTTAACACTTGTTTTCCTTACTCGCCGCTGATTTATAGAAAGCATTTACATTGGACAGCAACAAATCAGGGTATTTCTGATTTTAAAATACTTGGACTTATAGTTTACATGCTCAGTTTCGGAACACTCTGTACTCTCTTAAAATGTCAGCCAAAAAATAACTCATGTTGAGCCGAAATTCGCTCATCTCATGTTTTGAAAGGCAGCTTCTCATAAAGATTTGAAACAACTCAAATGAATGAGTTGTTTTTAAAAAATTTAAATCAAGATGAGTAAAGAATTTAAAAAGTAACTCATTCACGATTTAATTAATTACAGCTCTTTCCTGAGAAGCCAAATCCACTCTTTCGTTTTAAGAGTGTATTAATTCGTGAGATTCTGCGTACATTAATTAGTTTAAATTATTATGATGAAATTCTTAATGAAATATTATGATTGTAAGAGTGGATTTTACCTTACTTTCTTGTTAATTGATCCGTTGTTTAAAACATGAACTATATCAAAAGTTTTTTATTGTTATAAATTCATTTTATTTAAAAAGTCATTTATTTAATAGTTTCTATCTAATGATGGGCCATTTTTGACTATTAAAATGAATTTCATACTTCATGAAATATCATTCTTATAATGATTAAAATTAGTTTATGCACTTTATTTACTATTAACTTGCATTAAATTTAAAAGCGAAGATATTTTTCAAAGTTTATAAAAAAGTATTTTTAAATTTTCAATTAATCCTCTAAACATTTAAAAAGGAAAAATAATAAATACCATAAAAAATGTACTATAAAAATCCAGAATTAATGAATAATTTTTCGAAAGTCAATTAAGCTATGACTTTTAATGCTTAAATTCGCTTTACATGCAAATTCGTTCTTATTAAAGTATTCAAGACGGATAAAAGTATCTTCTTAATGAATTCATACATTTTTTAACCAGTTAGAAAATCGATTTTGCCTCTTAATAGCACGTACACAGACATATTTTAATAAAGCAAAATTTCACTTTGTGTGAAGCAATATTTCAGATAATTTATTGCTGTTCGTACACTTTAACCCTTCATTTTTTATAATATTTTTTGCAATATACTTGATAATAATATCAATGTGCTGTAGTTTAGTTAGAAAATATTTAAAATCCTTTTTATCGATAAACCACAAAAAGGATGCAAATTGAAAAATGTGATAAAAATTATGTATTTTTTAATATCCTGTGATCGAGATTAAAGTTCATAAAAATAGTAATTTTATTGCCACGTTAGTTTCAAATTTTAAAAACCTATATTTGTTTACTTAAAAGTTTATGAAATTTTATAAACAAATGTACATTGTAAAAAATAAAATCCTCTAAATTTACAGCAAAAACTGGAGGCATCAAGGTTACCAACACTTTTTGCCGTAAAAATTGCAGTGAAAATAGACGTAAGAAAAATTTCATTGCAAATACCATTTGTTGCTAATCATGTTTAGTTCGCAATAAATTATTAATTTAATGTTAATTAAAAAATACAATTATGAATATTTTCGCAAAACTTTATTTTGTTATCGCCATTCAACATTACTCAAACGCATTTTAGCCAATATTGCTCAGTTTGTCACTTAGCACATGATAGTTAAGCGAAGAGATGCGATTTTTTCACGTGTCCCTGTAATACTCTATATATTTTACAGTGACTGGATTGAAAAGATTTACTAATGAAAACATGAACATTATATTGAATGATGTTTGAAAAAAGCTTCTAACTTAAAAAAATGATAATGGATTAGACGGGATTTAGTGGACTAACATATGTTGAAATTAAAAAATTTAATAAGTAAATCTTTTTCGTGAAATATAACAGGAAAGACTCTTTCAAGGCAAACAATTAAATAAAAACTATTGTTTTACGATATTTTTGGTTAAAAATATGAAAATTAAAGTTTCAAGTAAAAGTTTAGTTTCACGAAAAACTAAAACACACTTTCAAATTTAACCCGAATAATTCTCGAATTTACAATATTCGATTTTCTGATATAAATAGAGTTGCTACAAAAATTATCCATCAAATGTGGCTTGAGAAATATTATGAAATGCGTAATTCACCGCATTACCTATATGTTAAAATATGTCAGCGAGTTCTAAAGTGTCACCATTAAATATCCCCAAAGGAAGAAATGAGTATCTAAATCTCAAGGTTATTTAGACATTCTAAGACATAGAATTATTTAAAGTATCTGGTAGAAATCACAGGAGATTACATCATTAGTCTTTCTTTTCTTACAATCAATTTCGCTGCCTTACCTTACATTGCTACAGAAGGAAATAAATCAATTATTGCATAAGTTATTGAAAATAACCGATCTACTCAAATAATAGACTATTTTCAGAAGAAAGATTCTTTTAAACAGGAAGTTTTTCTGTTAATATAAATGATGAAAGTAAATAATCTTATTAGAATCATGCAAATGAATAGATAAGCAGAAAGAGATTGTTTTTAGAATGCTTCATTCTCCAAATCTGGGTCCAAAACAGTTTTTTTCTCTAGCAGCCCTTGAATATTAAAATTTTCAAGTTTTATTAAAAGAGAAGAATATTAAAATTTGGAAAAAAATATTGACAAGAATATTAAAATTTTCAAGACCACATCTAATTTTATACCAGAGGTTCTGAAAAAAAATTAAAAATGCTTTATAAATAACTCTATATCTACATTTAAGCAGTCAGGAATGAATTTCTCCAAATTGCTGTGTTATTCCTAAGTAGTAGAACGCAGTAAGTTTGCGCTACAGTTTTGTTAAATTGGGTTAGCGTATAACTTGTTGATACATTTTCAATTGACTTAAGAAATAATAATTCAATTAGTTTTTAGCTTCCGAAGAAAATGACATAGCAATTTTTTCCACTTGAATTGTGTGAATTTAAAGTTATATGAAAGGTTATATCCCACCAAATTTCTGACTTCAAATGCCAATATTGAAACAGAAAGTATGCGATAGATACTGCTTCCCTCAGCCCTAATTTTTTTAACTCATAGATAGTGACATTCAAATAAATAAATACTATAGATATTCTACTATTTAAACATTTGTATTATTAATTCTAAGAGGATCTATACCTGAATATGCATTTATGTAATTTTATATTAAATAAAGTTTTTTTTTGCTGCAATATGCCTTTTGCTTATAGTTTGTTTTAAAATTTTCCATTTTCTTTCTTCATGCACTGTTGCATAAATAAAATTTCAGCCTTATTTTTCTAAAATGTATGACAACTACCATTTCTTGAAGACAACGAAAAATAGCTTCAGATACTTCAATATTCTAATTGTAACTATAGATTCCAACGTGCACTGTAAATTATTTGTGTTTTATGATTTGCTTTCTCCACCAAAGGGCAAAGCTGTTACCAGTTTTTGGCGTGATTTTTTTTTCACTTATATAATGGTGTAATATACACATACGTCACTGGTGTAACATTACATATTAGTGCAATGTTGCACTGGCTATCTTGGTTTGTCGTTATTCCACCATAAACGTGGTTACGTTATCGTTATTCCACCTGTCACCAACTTTATGGAGTAACGTTACACAAATGTTACACAGTGTAATGATGTTTGCCCGAATACTAGAGTTCTATCACTTCTAAATGTTTTTGATATTGAACTTGAGACACTCTATGCCTATTATTTGTATGAAATTTACTTAAAAAATTAATTTGAAAAATCATTTACAAATTGTTATGTGCATTAAGTATTTTTTAGAAGTTAAAGCAATTCTTTCTAATTATATTACTGAAGTATATGCAATTTCAATGAAAAAGCCAGTAATTTATCTATAAATGTTTTATCAAATGTACTTATTTAAACATCCAAAAATGTTTTAACAGTCATATCTAAATCAAATTGTTTTAATTCAGTTGGTGGATCAAAGTTTAGTAAAATGTATTATAATTTAATAAAATTATACAAGTATATTTTTAGTTTTCATCTTAAGTTTCTAACTTATTAAACCCTTTTATAAAATTAGAAAAACTGAATGTCAAATTTATTTTTGCATTAAGTTACCTAACTTTAACAAATTTAAAAAAAATCTTTGTAGATACATTACTAAATTTATTCATTTTATAGATGCACTTAAAAAGAAAATGTGATAATTTAATTGGAAAAAATGTTTGAATGATAACTAAAATAAATATTTAAACAATTAGAAACCTTTTAATAATCACATTTAATGTTGTGTTAAACCAGCTTTTGATTTAATGTCATTTAAAATATATTAAAAGAACATTTAATATCGCAGTCTGCATCTAATTAGCTATCAAATAATCAATATTTATTTTTACATGCCCAATTTCTTTTGTAAGCTTGGAAATGAGCTCTGTAGATAATAAAAAACTAATATACTTACATAATTAAATAATGGTTTCAAGCAAATATTATTTGAGTAAATAAGAATGGGTATGAGTAATGACATAAATTATTTTTTTAACATTTTTTATGTTCATAACTGTTTTAACATATTGTAGTCATTTGATTTTAATTTTCTTTTTTCTTGCACTAAAGTAAGATACAGTCAAAAAATGTACTAAATTTAATTAAAATATGAAAACCTATGATTTTTTTTTTTTTTTTTTTTTTTTTTACTGTTTTTAAATCAATTTGCATATTTTGAAAAAAAAAGAGAAAAGTTTTTAATTTAATTTTTCAAATATATTTACATAGAAATCAGGCATTTTTATGAGACAATAATATGTTTTTAAAAGATAATAATATATTTTTTTTTCTATTGTAAAATATGTATATTATGCAAATCATTATAAAAAAAATTTTGTTTTAGTGTCTATTGTTATAATAAAAGTCTAAACTGTAATGGAAATACTTAATCGGCAAATTTACTAACAGAAATAATCTAGATTAAAGATAATTAGAAGGAAATAATAGCTGATAATTGTAATAGTAAATTGTAAAAGCAGTAATAATAGTAATAGCAATAATAATGATAACTGTTAAGCTAAAACAAATAAATATGAAATGATAAAAATAAAACTATTGAAATACTTTAATTTGATATTTCAACATGCTATTTTTTTCACTCTGTTTTTAAATACTATAACCCTAATAACCTTATGTCTTTTACTTCCATGAGCCCTAAACTCTTTAATATATAGAGATTCCCTTTCTGATTGATTAATTCAGTGGATACTTCACCATTTAAAAGATTGTATTATGACTTCTGAGTTTAACTATACCTGATCATATATTATGTAATTTTAAATAAACTTTTAAAATATAACTTTAAATAAAGTTTATTTTTTGGCTACAATGTGCTTTTTCTCTGTAATTTCAAAATTTTCTATTTTCCTTGTTGATGTGGCTTTGTATAAATAAAATTTTAACAATCATTTTGTAAAATTCATGTTATATACCCCTCCTTTACTATAATAAAATGAAGCTCCAGGTACTCCAATGCTCTCATTTGGAGGATTTTTCCTCATATACTAACGTTTTTTCTCTTCTCAAGATTTTAAATATTCATTCAGTCTATTTTTGCATATTACTTAGATGTAGTAATTTACTTTTAAAAAGTAAAGTAAAAATATTATTCGTAGGCTTCTTATGAGAATCCAAAACATTTTGTTTTTTCAAAAGTTAAAACAACTCTTTATAATTATATTACTTAATTTAATAGTAAAATAAATGTTATTTCAAAGGAAATACCAGTAATATAATTATAAATTTATTAGCAAATATACCTTTATAAACGATCATAAATATTTTAAAAGTCATATGTATGTTTTTTAATTCATTTAGTGGATTAATGTTCTGTAAAATGTATGAATATTTAATGAAATCATACAAGTATAGTTATAATTTTAATTTTAACTTTTTAACTTTTTAAACCCTTTTATGAAACTAGTAAAACTGGATATAAAATCAAATTATGCATTAAGTCACATAACGTTTACAAGTTAAAAAAAATATTTTGTAGATATATTTCTAAATATATGCATTTGACATTTACGTTTTATAAGAAATTTCGATAATTTAATTTGAAAAAACGTTTGAATAGTATTAAATATAAATATTTAAACAACTAAAAACCTTTTAATAATCGCATTTCATGTTGTTTTAAATCCGCTATTTATTTAATGTCCTTTAAGCTATATTAAAAGAAAAATCAATATCGCAGTTTTCATCTAATTAAGTTATCAAACAATAAATCTTTTCTTTTTTCATGTCCAATTTGCTCTATAAGCTGAGAAGTTAGTTCTGGGGATAGTAAAAAACTAATTCATTTACATAATTAAATAATACTTTCAAACAAATATTATTTGAGTAAATATGAATGGTTATAAGTAATTACATAAATTATTCTTTCAACATTTTTTTAATGTTCATAATTACTTTAACATGTTGCAGTCATTTGATTTGACTTTGATTTTTTCTTGATTTAAAGTAAGATATAAACATAATCTACTCTAAATTTAATTAAAATATGAAAATCTATAAATACTTTTATTCTCTTATTAAAAAAATTTAAATATGATTTTTAATTTAAATTTTTTAAATGCATATAAATATAAAATGTACATGTATTTGGTTTAATTTTAGGGAATAATATGATGCTTTTAAAAGCAATAGAATTTTTTCTTTACTGTAACACATTGATTTCATGGAAATCATTATAAAAATGAATTTCTTTTAATGTATATTATTTTAATGATAGTTTCACGTAAAAGGAAAATATTTAAATACTGCAAATTTACAAATAGTAATTTTCCAGATTAAAGTTAATTAAAAAGAAATACTAATAACAATAATAATTTTTAAGCTAAAATTAATAAACAGAATTAGACATGATGTAAATAAAATCTTTGAAATATTTTAATTTTCTATTTAAATATGAGGTTCAATATTACTTAAAAAATTAAATTATACCATTACATTGATAAAGAGGCAGGACTTCACAGAAGTACTGTAAAACGAAAAATATATGTTTGGAAAATATTTACATTGATATGTATATTATATTCATAAAAAATGAAAACAAAAATTACCATACTACAAATTTATCTTATATTTTCCTAAACAATATATTAAAACGTCTTGTTGAGTAAGAGTCTAGATATATAAGTCATTTTAATAAATAAATTTATGAAATCATTAAGATATTAACAGCTGTAAATTTCCCACTGGGTGAGAAAATTCCGAGCCAGGATTCGAACCAGAAATGTATTCGCTTTTTTATATGAGCCATCCCAGACAAATACGGGAGAACTAATTCAGGCAACTCATGATTTCGTTTTTTTCACCGACTTGAAAATTTACAACTTTTATGATTTTCAAACAATAACTGCGATAAAAATTAATCTAATCATTAAAATCTGCTTATTTTTATAAAATTTTATAAGCGATTTTCATAGCAGCCATGATTTATAAAGAAAGCATTATAGTATACGTTATATATATATATATATATATATATAACACTCTGAAAATAAAGGGTGCAAGGTTACGGAATTTGTGAATTTGTTACATGGTTTGATGATAAGGGCCCATGAACGATTTGGATAAAAAATTCGAAAATTTTAAATAAACGCTTTTTATATTTTGACAAATTTTTTACCTTTTTCATGCAGACAACAATATAGGGCGAGTTCTAAACAGTTCTGCAATTTCACTGCAGGATGAGATACAAATATTACGGAAGCCTAACTATAATACTAAGAACACCCATTCTAAATGTTTACTCCATGCTTCGCACGCCACACTGCTATACTGGGGTACAACTATAATACCCACAGCAGCGGGTATTACGACAATTATTTTATCTGGCATGCAAATACAGGGTGTCCAGCAAATAACACCCTGATTTCAAAATTAAATTTCTCGAAAACAAAAATCGATAGTAATATGCGGTAAACGGTTTTTTCATTAGGTAAGCTGTAAAAATCTTATACAGAAATTTCAAACAGTGAATATTTTGAAAACATTACGTTCTAATTGCATAGAATGCTTTGATTTGATATTTTTCTTGCTTTAGATTGCTGCCAGATAATGTGTTTTTCGGCTTAAAGTGCCATATTTCATAGCTTTTTGAAATTAAATTTTTGAAAATTCGAAATTCTAAAAATTTACTTCGAAAAATCTTTAAAATATTGCATTGTAAGCTGAAAAATTATTTCTCTTCAGGCAATCTAAAACAAGAAAAATGTCAAATCAAAGCATTCTATGCAATCAGAATGCATTTTTTTCAAAATATTCACTGTTTGAAATTTCTGTATAAGATTTTTACAGCTTACCTAATGAAAAAACCCTTTACCGCATATTACTATCGATCTTTGTTTTTGAGAAATTTAATTTTGAAATCAGGGTGTTATTTGCTGGACACCCTGTAATTATAGACTATTCAATTGCAGGTAATTATACACCCTTTAAATATAAATAAGGAAAATCATTTTATTACGAACATTGGCAAAACTTTTTATTTAATATATTCCATTATTCCATAAATATCGTTTTATCGTCCGCTGCCATAACAACATGTTATATTAAATTTAATTTGAATAAATGTACAGTAGCAGAACAATATTTTTCTAAATCAAATAATTAAACAAGTAAAAACTTTAACACGGAAATTCTTACTTCTCATTTGGATATTTTAAAGTTATTTATTGTCATTGTGCTTTTTATGCTAATTTTCGTTTCATAATCGAATATTATTATGAATATGTGATCGAATTTTTTACAAAGCACTGCTTTTTATAATGGCTTTTATAAAATGTCTCTTTTTTATTCTCTTAAAAACATAGTAAAAAAAGATCATAGACATTTAAATATTTTTTTTACTTTTGCAAACTGCCCACGGACTAATATAATTGTTTATTGACTATTTGCAAATTTTTCAATATTTGATCATAACCTTTGAAATTGAATCTTTCAAAACAAGATGTAAAAGCGCTTAAGGCGCCTGTCCTCGCTCGAGGAAACGCTAGCGAGCTAGTGCTATTTCTATGGGGAAGTATTTTTCTAATAACTCTTTCGCATTTTGACATTTCTGAATATATATATATATATATATATATATTTTGCATTGGATATTTGAGGTGCATGCCGACAGCGCACCTTTTTTTTTACTTTTTCGATTTTGCAATTTTTTTACAAAGTTAGTTTCACTTTCAAAACCGGTTTCGAAACTGAAAGTGTTTTTTAAAAAATACCTGCAATCAAAATCGAAAAAATAAAAAAGGTGCTCTGTCGGCATGCACCTCAACTATCCAATGCAAAAAAAAAAAAGAAATATTCAAAAATATCAAAATGCGAAAGATTTATTAGAAAACGCTTCACCATAGGAATAGCATTAGCTCGCGAGCGTTTCCTCGAGCGAGGACAGGAGCCTTAAATTCAATAACAGGCAATTCCTCAGGAAAGCAGAGGGGTATAAGGAAGAGTGAATGATTTTCTAATGTGACAGAGGCTGAAGTAGCGGCAAGATGACTCCTCATGAGAAAACAGACAAGGGATAAACAATCGAACAACTTTGGTAGAAGATGCTGATACTCATCATAGGAGAAACAGACAGGCAAAGTGCAAGCTGCACTGCAAGCTCAAAGCAAATGTCTCGATGAGGATACCTAACCACTGGCTGTGAGAAAAATTGCTTAACAAGCCATTCTTTGAAGTCCGACAATAAATATTATGAATAATGTTGGAAGATGCGGTTTACACCCAACGATTGAAGAACAATAATGAGGTGATATGGACTAATTTGGGTATGTATTCTTATTATATTAGTATAATTACTAGCATGATAAGTATTAAAACAGGTTTTACATTCAGTAATACACTGCAGCAGAGATTTCAGACAATGTCCGTAAAAAAGGGACTTTATTCATTTATCAACGGACTTTGTCATTACATTAACTGTTTTTACCCGTAGAACACAAACAATTACGGGAGTTGACCGTTTATATTAAAAACGTTATATATTCTCTAACCGTTTGCTTGATAATTCAAGGTAAAGTACCATAAATTTACAATTTTCTTTACAGTGTAAGATTATCTGATAAACAGTTGGCTTGCAATATATCTCACAAAGATTGCCAAAATATAGTTACATGAAATTTTCACTTAGAAGACTCGCATTACACTTATATTTAGATAAATGAATACGTGAAGTTTTTCCGAATTGGAATTTTTTTGTGTGTGTATGTCCATAAATCTCAAAATCTATACCGAATGTCTTGATTGATTGCTCCACTTCTTGCTTCAAGTACTTTCAAAAAAGTTCTTAAACAAGTTTCCTTTCATTTATCGGCAATTTTCTGTTAAAATTGAATTGATCTTAAAATATGAGACGTGAAGATTTTCATTGTAAATGTTTACAGCATAAGGGTGGAAATTTTTTTAGCTGTTTTATAATATTGTTTGTACTAAGATATTTGTTCTTAAAGGAGCGTTGATTCAAAATAGGTTTTTTAAGAGTTAGTGTATATTTGGTATTTTATTTAAAAAATATATGAAGATTTATACACAAGATTTATGATTGTGTTTTTAAATTAAAATTATTTTATTTTGTACACATTAAATCCTAATCTATAATCTAAAGAAAAACTGATTATTATCACCTTTAAATCTTTTTTCACATTTAGAGTAGTTAAAATTTAAACGGCATGTTCAAACAAACTAATGGCATTTATAAAGAAATAAAACAATAATGGCATTTATGAAGAAATCTCTTACTAAAATTTATAAAATCTTGCTTACATGTATAACTGTATCATAATGATATATATTGTGCATGCAGTGACTTGCATAATTTGATAGTTGATTAGATAAAAACAATTGCAATTCTAATAAATTAATTTTATTAGCAAGAAACCTTTAATAATTAGTACGTAATTTCCTAGGATTTTTTAAGGTTTCTCAATAATTTCCAGGATATCAATGTTAACTACACATTTTGCCGGTTGATGATAGTCAAAATTGTCTTAGTTTTTAGCGCACAGTCACTGAACCGTACTTGAAATAGTGGAAGTAAAGGGGATATTTGTGAGCACTCTATATAAAAAGGACGCAACCATGGGGTCTCAAGAGTCTTTACCTGACGGTGGAATTTAGCAACATGTTTAAAGATAGAAAACGAACGATTATAAATACACAAATAAAGTATGAAAAGGTAGCAAACAGCTGTTTCGAATCTACTATCGAGATTATTCATCAGTGCAAAACTCAGCGAGCTAAAAAATGCAAAACTGAGCAGCTCGCTGAGTTTTGCACTGATGAATAATCTCGATAGTAGATTCGAAACAGCTGTTTGCGACCTCCTCATACTTTATTTGTGCATTTATAATCGTTGGTATTCTATCTTTAAACATTTTTGCACAAAGGCTTTATTTGCTATTTTAATTTAGCAACATGTCACATTTAATTTTTTTTCTTAATCCCTATAAAATATAATTGCTCAGAATTTTAAATCTAAACAACGTAATATATCGTTTATTTAAAATATTTTTTTTATAAATATTCTGTATTGAAATTTTATTTGTTTAATTTTCATGAAAAATGAAGTATTTTTTCACTTGCATCCACTGCTTGCAAAGTACTAGAAAAATTATTGGTTCAAGAGCTCCCAAAAGTATTCATAATAATGTAAAACTAATGTATACTTTATTTGTAAGCAGTTTATTTATTTATTAATTTAACATTTTATATTTTTCCGTTAAAAAGCGATATTTTTCAAATAAATAATTCATTAAATAACTTACAAATGATGAATACGTTTAACATACATTAATTTTAAATCATTATTAATACCTTTGGGGGCACTTGAATTAAGGGTTTTTCTACAATCTTGCGCGACAAGAATGAAATTAATTTTTTTTTACAATTTTTTTTTTTTTTTTTTTTTAATCAAAATTAAACATAGAGAAATAAACTATACTTTCAATATAGAATATTAAAAAAATATTTTGAAAAGAAGAAATATTAAGTTGTCCATATTGAAAACTTAATACATTTAAATTTTATAGAAAATTAGAAAAAATTTAAATATGGCATCTTGCTAAATTGCACTATTAGGTAAAAAGGAAAACTCTTCAGGCCCCTTAAAAAATTAAAACTGACTTACTATTTGAGAAATAATGAAAGTTTAAAATTAAAATAAAGAATATTTTTGAGGGAAAATATTTCCTTTTCAAATATGTATTTTTGGTGAAAAAATATTTTTGATGTTTTATATATAGTTAAATTTACTTGTAAAATGGGTATGTGTAATGAAAGATTTTTCGTTTTGTTAAAAACATTTTATGTTCAAATTGAGAATATCCATACAAGAGAAAGAATAGCACATAAACAAGACATTTCTTTCAAAAAGTTTCTTTGAAAACACAAATCTCTCCATTACAACAAAACTTACTTCAACGAAATGAAGTTAAATGCCGCCGTAGACACTCTAAAATCTGAAATGTGTAAAATACATTTCTTTGGAATTCCCGAATTCTTTTGAGAGTTAAATAAACTTATTTATTTCCTTTTATAAACAGTTTCATTCATGTGATTGAAATCAGATAAGTATTTTTTAAACTTCTGGAATTAGAGATGAGTAAGCAGATTATATAAACAAAAGTGTATTATTTAAAAATTTTCACTAACTATTATAAAATATAATAGAAACTGGATACAAATTTAATATTCCTCCAGGAATTGATGATTGTTTCTCTAATATCACAATAATCATTACTGTTGAGTTTCAATGTAAAAAATAACTAATATGTAGCAGAGAGGGGGAACGTTTGAACTGGGCACACCTTTAAACACTATTTTCCTTCAAATAAACTATTTTTAAAAGTGTCTATCGTACTACATTGCTACTGCTTCAGTGCAATAAGTATACAAAGCTGCACCATTTTGTATACACAAAGTTGAAATAAGGTATGTAATTTTCTCCCCCATAAATATAAACTTAAGAAAATAAAGTTGTAAGACTTATGTTGAAAATTTTGTATCCCTAAAATCTTGATTTATTGTTCAACACATAAATAAAGATGTAATCTTTACTTTGTAAGCTTTATTTTTTTTTAATTTTTCAGCCAAATTGAGTTAACAATTGTAATGTTTAACTGCTTGTGATGGGGTACCATTGAACATTTAAAATTATGAAGTAAAGAATTGTTGACGTACCAAAACATTATTATTTTTGGAATTTTTTCTGTGTAAAAAGAGGTTATTAAGAATATAAAAAAAACATGGACATATATTGTTAACTGTCGTGTTTGGGATTGGAACGAAAAGCGAGAGTCGTTCCGAAAGAAGAAATTAAGTACGTGATCGTTTTTTTAGTACACTGCATTGATTTTGCCACAAAAAACCACTAGACATGAAGCTACGCAGTTCAACAACTTTTTTAATCATTTGCAGCAAAAATAATTGAATAATAAAAATAGAGCTTACCTGCATGAACTTGAATTAAGATAAGAGCAGAAACAAAAAAAAAAAAGAAAAAGCTCAGAACATTTTCGTGTAAGGAAACTTTCTTTCTTTATTTTTTTATGAAGATAAATGATATATTCATTCTTGGAGAATATTATAACTTTTAGTAGATACAGCTCTCTTATTTTTAGAGCCGGGCATGAAAGACACATTTTTACTTGCACAAAAAATTATAAATGACAGAAGAACTTATTATCAAATGATTATACCTTTTCTTCATTCTCTTGGAGAGTAAGGGGCAACATATTAACATACGCAATAAAACGAAGAAGTGCTCCTTCCAGTATAGAGCATACAATGTACCACGAACGGACATTCTAGATGAGCGATGTTCCAATAAATTTGAAAAAAATCATTCCTTCAAGAAAATAAAGCATTCGCTCAAATCGAAACATGTTTCTTTATACGCAATTTTCTTCTTTCGAAATCATAAGTTGTATTTTTCATGGACGAACAAAACTTATATGACTCCACGAATCGACAAATTGTTTTTCCTTGCCTTCTAAAGACTTCCACCTTTCGCATTTAAAAATGCTGAACGTTAATCTTAAAATAAAACGAACAAACCATTTTAATTAGGATCCCACACATCATTTTCCGCAGGCGTTCATTACCGTACTTCTGCTGACGTCTTCTCTGCACTGACACAAAACCACCTCTCTTCTGACGAAACGACAGCGGCAGCTCCGGAAAGAAGGCAGTGGTTGCCATAAAATTAAAAATACGCCAACTGGCAGGGCTAAAGGAAGTGGCGATAAAATAAAGAGGCCAATCGCATCGCCAAGAATAGGGAAACTACTTTTTAAGAATAAACTTTTATATCACCAGAAAGATGCGGAGCCAAAACTTGATATCAGGGCGCACCCATTTTTAAATTACGCATCAGAAGAATAGTACCTGATTAGACAATAGGAGGAGTCATAAAACGGAAGTAGACACCCCATCGAAAATTCGAGAAAAGACAGGAAAATTCCACAACCGGAAGGAACAAAACTTTTAACTGATTTCAACATTTGAAATCAACGAAAAGTTAAGTAATAAAAAGAACTTTACAGGGGAGAGTAAAAAAAAGCGAGAATTAAGATAATTTTTAGAATGCGAAATATATAATAAATGAATAAAGATTAAAACAAAAATAGACGATAAATTAAATTAAATAAAAATATGGCAGTGGTTAAGAGTAACCACAACATATTACCCCGGCTTCCCCAAGAGAAAATATTGGTGAGATGTACAAATTAAATAATTTTTACATCGAGACAATATTTTCTAACTTATGCACAATGAACATACAAAACAGTCATGAATATAAATAAACTAATAAGAATCACATTATTATCAATAATTGTCTTACACAACATTCAATAATAATAGAACAAAATTACTATCATAGTTATAGTTCAAATAATAATGCACAGTAAATTGGCAAACATTTAAAATAACTGTTTGTTTACAAAAAAAGAACATATCTAGTTTCAAAAAAAGGTTTATAATAGTATATGTACTTATAGAAAATGTTCACAGTCTTTAGATGAGAGTCCCTTGACTGAGTCGTGCAATTGCAAGCACAATCATATAAATTTACCAGCATATATGAAAATTGTTGCGTATAATAATAACATACATATATGGTCAGCATATTAAAAAGAAAAAGAATTTGTAATATTGTACATATAAGCAAATGATATTAAAATTCACAAATCAGTAATCATGTTAAATTCAATAAATTCAATTTTTCAGAATTCAATTTTTCCGAATTTTCTTTTGACAGAAATTGGAAAATGTATACTAATGGTCAAGAAAGAATATTTAGATTCTCAAAAACAAATATATATATATCCATATACATACAATACTTTCCAATATATCAACTTATCTTGACAGAATAGGTTTAATGTTATGTAATTCAACAACATCTTCAAAGTAAATAAAAGTTGCAAATCAACAAGAACATTTTCAAAGTAAATAAAAGGTAAATACCAAAGAGAGAATATTTAAACTCTCAGAAGAAAAATGCTATTCTGCAATAATACTACCTTCAAAATTACCAAAAAGAGCAAAGAGAGGATATTTACACTCTCATAAAAGTATTTAAATAAATATATTAATCCAGTACATAACTTGAAAAATGTCACTTTACAAAAATTATCACATAAAATATTTATAATATGTTGAATACCTATTGAACATGTTTAATTCAAATATTCAAATTCTTGTACATAACATGTGATCATGTGTTATCTGTAAAATAACAAATATATTCTTTTCTATTTATAAGTAATGACTTAAACAAAAAATATCTTTGGATCCAAAGTATATACTTATTATATATATAAAATTTTTCTTTGAATATTTAAACACTTAGATACACAGAGATACCTATTCTCAATCATCATTTTTTTTAATAAATCAAAAATTCAAGTAGAAGAATTAGCATGCACAATTTTATCATTATTTCTTTGAAATGTTAAAAAAGTTTAGATGTTAGAGCATGCATAAACTGTCAATAGTGAAAAAGTAACATTTCAATTATTATAATAGTCACAATAGGGAAATTTGATGACATGAGTACTCATGTTTTACCATATCAATAACAATTTATTTGTTTATTTATATTTAGAATAAACAATTATCAAAATAATTCAATAAATGACATATTTTCAATTATTATATTAAAAACAAAATATTTCTCATTATTTACCAACTATTTAATGTATAGACTTTGAAAACTTAAAAGTACCAATACATTTTACGTATCAGATGAAGCATAAACAAAGAAATTTAAGTATGGTTGTGAAGAAAATATTTCAATGAAAAAACAGAGTGAAAAGAAATAAATTTAAAAAAGTACAAACTTTTATAGGATGACAATTTAATTGTCTCAAGGAGAAGATGACCTTAAAAAAATTACACAAATGCTGCCTGCAGCTTTGGTAGAAGAAAGCAAAAAAAAAAAAAAAAAAAAAAAATTCAAACATCATCTCTTACAATCCAAGATAGCTAGCATAGCTCAGATTCTGCAACAACGTTAAAGTCATCCTAAAAAAGAAATGAAGATTAGTTTATGTTCTATAATATTTATGGGTGGGAGGCCGAAGATCATAATGATCTTTGTATTGAGTGGATTTATTTAGAAGAAGAGTGGGAGTTTTATCACCAGATGCCTGTGAATGCACTGAATTATATGAATGCGAAGATGTTTGTTGGCACTTAGAAGAAGTAGGAATTTGAGGAGATGTATTACAAGCAGAATCACAATTAGAAATTTGAACAGGAACATGTTGTTGCACAGGAGAAGAAGATGCACTATCAACAGCTGGTTGATCATGTGTTGCACCTTGAGAAGAATCCGAAGGATACTGCAATGCTTCATCTCTTTTTTGAAGTTTCAAGATTCTGTTAGTATGTATCAACATTGGTGATGCTTGATTATTATTGCAATCTTGAATTTGAATAAGTACAGGTAAAATTATTTTCTTTACCATGTAAGGGCCTTGTACTTTTTTGTTAAACACACTGGGAAATTTTACATAAACAATATCATTTACTTTGATATTAGCAAATTTTAATTTTCCCTTGATTTTTGGTATACCTTTTGTCTAGAAGACTCGTTATTTTTGTAAGCTTGATAGTATATTTTTTCAATAACATCCATTAATTTGTGAATTTCGTAAGCTGTGTTAATAATTTTCCAGGAAGATTGGGTTTTATAATTGGCATAAATATCATTTACTTCTCTTCCAAAATGAAGAAGATTTGGAGTGAATTTTGTAGCTGGATGAGGCATAGCATTGTATATGGACTGGTGGATTTTTAAAGCGGTTGGAACACCAAATCCTTGGGAAGCCATTGTATTCACAGATGACTTTATTTGAGTATTGCATCGCTCACTTTATCCGTTAGCCTGGGGATGGGCAACAGAACTGTGTTCCAATTTTATGCCAAGCTTTTTATTGAAATAAGAAAACATATCACTAGTGAACTGAGAGCCATGATCAGTAATTGTTAATTCGGGCTTTCCATGAGTAGAAATGTAATGTAATAGAGCTTTAGTAACAGATTCAGCATTAATGTTATTCAAGGCATATAATTCTAAATGACGAGAAAAATGATCCATTACTGTCATCACATATTGGCGATTTCTTAATGGGCCAAGTAAATCCATCGAAACCTTTTGATTCGGAGCAGTAGGTAGTGGTGCTGGTAAATATGGAGCGGTGTTTTTTTAATGATTTTTGTTTACTAAACAAATTTCACAAGAGTTGACATAATTAATTGCATCAGAAACAAGGGTTTTCCAGGTAAATCTTTTCTTTAAATTAACAATAGTTTTATGAATTCCAGTATGAGTAATATGAGCAATTCTTAAAGCTTTTGCTCAAAGTGACGAAGGTAAAACAGCTTTATGTAGCTCAATATCTTCTGAAGAAAAATGTCCATTGTAACAAAGTAAATCATTATTTGGATTAATATAATAGCCATTTAACACTACGACGGCCGCGTTTTCAAAATACCTAGAACGGCCGTGAACGGTCATTTTGACCGCTCTTTCGAAAAAACTAAAAAAAATTTAATTTTAAATAAAATAATATTAAAAACCCCTTTCCAGGAAACAAGTTTAATGACAAACTACAAAAAAGACTTACATTTTAAAAATATTTTTCAAGAAAATGAAACATTTCACATTCTTTTACTTCTCCTAGGCAATCTTAATGATATAGAATCCTGAAATTAGATAATGTGAGTGTCATATTTTTTATAATTAGAAACATAATATATGTTTTCAAAAATTTTGTTCGAAGTCCGCAATTTTATTAATAGATTAGAAAAAATATTATACTGTAAAATGTAACATACCTCAGTTTATTTCACAAGCAAAGCAGATGGATATTGTCCTTTATTCTGACATGCATGGCCCGCAAACGTGTTTCTGGCATCTTGAACACTGTTTGGAAGTTTTATTTCCTTTACAATTTTTGAGTATTTGTCACTGCTTTCGTTTTCTGTTTTGAATTCCGGGAAGCATTTTGATTTGTTTGTCATCATACAACCTGTTTCGATCAATATAGTTTTTACGGAGTTCATCAGATAGTTTCAATATATAATCCCGACGACTGATTTTTGAGTCAAGTGTTTCTTTGTATATAACCCATGAATTTATTGCAGCTAGATCAAGTATGTTAAAAAAAACGTGCACTGGCCATCGTCTGGAAGAAGATTTCGTAGAGTATTTTCGGGACATTTGACCCAAAACATCAACACCATACTTAGTAGAATTGTAGAATTGGATAACCTCCGGAGTCTTCTTTTCGTTGTCTGATACATTCAAATTTTTATGCAATGAACTTAGCAAAAGCACATTTTTTTTTTCACTGGTATGATGTTAAAGTAATACCTTCATATGAAATTATTTTGCTTGAATAGAGCTCATCTTTTGTTTTTTTTTAAGTTATGTGGTACTTCTTTTTTTGCTCTGTTTATTGTTCCCACCAAACTTTGACCATTTCTCTTCAAATTCTTTGCCAGATTTAGTGTTGTAAAATAATTGTCAGTCGTAACATTTCTCCCACTGTTATAAAAGGGTTCCATCAAACGATACACTGCGTATTCTCCAACTGTTACATGACGTGGCCGCATTTCTTCTTTTCCTAAGTATGGAAACCCATTCAGAACAAACTTCGTTCATAAATAAACAGCTAACCAAAAATTTATCCCAAATTTGTCAGGCTTTTGCGGCATATATTGAATAAATTTACACCTTGCTTTGGTTGGAAATAATTGCTCATCAACAGTGATGGTTTCACCAGGTTTGTAACACGATAAACAGCTTTCAATAAAATTGTTCCAAACTTCGGAAACAAGAGCGAATCTATCATTTTGCAACCGTTGTGACCTAGTTGATTTGACATCAAATCGCAAATATCGCATAATTTCTTTAAATCGTTTTCGTGGCATAGTTTCGTTAAAATATCTGCTCCCCCATTTTTTAGACCACAAGGCATCGATTGAAAGTCCTTTTGGATGCAAAGCACCCCGAATATACAGTAATGAAATGAAGGCATCAAGTTAATCTAATGAAAGCTTCCAATTATTATCTCCAGATCTCCGTACTGCTTCAATTTCTGTGCAATTTTGTATGTGTTTCAAAATTTTTTCAGTTAGAAAAAGGCGCCAAGCACTGCTTGCATTATCAAAGCTAATTTTTCTTTTTGCGTAAGATGAAATGCCAAAGCTTTCACGCAAAACATTATGCATTGGCTGTCTTCCGGAAGTATTTCGCGATATATTCTTCCATATGGTTCCATCTGCGGCTATTACTTCTGCAGAATTATTTTCATCACTATTACTTTGTTGATTCTTTCTTCTTCCACGATTACACCCTTGAATAACTTCTTCATCTGTTTCATTATCAGAACTAGAGGATGAAATATTATGCGGATTTTCTATTTGATGTAGTTTGAAATCAGAACTCGAATCAGATTCGATATCATTGCACTCAATATCACTTTCGATATCATTTTCATCCTCATTTTCAGAAACAGAATTTTCGGATGATAAATCTTGAATTGACTGCACAACTGGGTATCTCTGCCGTCGGAGCATGCGCGGAAGCAGAAGAGACAGGTATCTTTTGAAGAAACCGGAATAAAGCAGCTGTTTAACACCCTTCCCCCCCACATCTATACGTTCTTTGTATAAAAACTTCTTTTACTAGGTGAAAATAATGATTTTATTTGACAAGTGTTGAATTCAAGGGAAGAAAATAATGATTGCTCCGGGGGAGGAAACATTTCTCCGCGGAGATGTGAGATGTCCCCATGGAAGATTTGAGATTTTCTGCTTCAATGGTCAAAAATACCATTTAACCTCCCGCAATTCTATAATGCCAGCCTCGGAGTCACAAAAATCGTTCCCGGGGGAAAAAATGTTTGAATTCAACACTGTATCAGGCACCGGTCATTTTGGCCGTTTTTGGCCGTTCGAGGTATATAAGATTTTTTTCGAAAACTAACAGCAATATTTGAATGAAATTTTTTTTGTATAATTCTAATGAATATTTAGGAAAAGTCAAAAATTATCGCAGCAATAGGTAAGAGCAAACCAGAGATATGCGAGATTAAAATGCGTTTACGGTCAAAATGACCGCCTTGGCCGTTCTAGTGTTAAACTTTTAGATTTCTTGTTAGCTTTAAGATCTTCATAAATTTTCTTAATTTTAGGGTCTTTTTGTTGTTCAGAAAAGATGGTTTGATCAAAAATTTCTAATAATGGGTCTTCGATACTATCATTATTTGGAGGTAAAGAGTCACTTTGAAGATGACAAGTGTGGTGTGTTTTGCCAATTAAACCACATGGAAAGGGAGCAATTTCATTATGTAAATCATTTTGATCATCAACAATTGGTAGCGGTTCTTGCCTAGAAATAAGATCTGGATTAGTATGGAGATCTTCAGTAGGAATGTGAGGTGTTCTGCTTAGATAATCTGCTAACACATTCTCTTTGCCTGGTATATGCTGGAATGTGTACGAATATTCAGATAGTTCCAACATCGAACGAGTAGTGATGTCAGCAGGTGATGTTGCTTTTTTGTAATTATTAAGGGGTTTAGCATCAGATAAGAGAATGAAGGGTTGACCAAAAATGTAATATTTAAAAGCTGTTACCCCTTTATAAATGGCATAAAGTTCCAGTTTGATAGCTGAATACTGTTTTTCAGACTAAGATAAAGTTTTAGAATAATATGAAATCGGTCGCAGTTCACCGTCAAATTTTTGCATAAGAACAGCTGAGATTGCTGTCTTTGATGCATCAGTATTAACATAGAAAGTCTCATTCCAATTTGGGAGATTTAGCATAGGTTTTTGAAAGAAAATTTCTTGCAATTTATTAAATGCATTTTATTGTTCAGATTTCCAACAAAACTTATTTTTAGGTTTGGAAACTTCAATAAGAGGAGTAATCAATTTAGAAAAATTAGGTATAATTGACCTATAAAATGAACATAATCCGATGAAACCTTTTGTCTGCCTCTTGGTTTTAGGCTTTAGGAAGGAAGTGATTTTTACATTATTACTTGTAATAGGAAGAATTTTATGATCTGTGAGCTGGAAGCCTAAAAAGTTAATACAAGTTTTCATGAATGAACATTTTTCAGGAGAAAGAGTGATGTTATTAGCAATGAGAGTGTCTAAGAGCTTTGTGAGTTTCGTAACCATCTCTTGAAAGGAATTAGCGCCAACCACGATGTCATCTTGATATGCATAACATGAGTCAATTTCAGATAATTGAATAACTGAATCAATTAATTGTTGAAAAGTGCTCGCAGCTGTCTTCAAGCCAAAAACGAGACGAAGATAGGTAAAAATTCCCCATGGAGTAGTAAAACTGAGTTTGTCTTGCATTTCTTTAGGTACTGCAATCTGCCAGTATGCAGACGGCAAGTCAAGAGTACTATAATATTTAAATTTTGATAATTGTACTAATAAATTTTGAATTCTAGGAAGAGGATATGATGATGGTATGATGATGGAGTTTAGCAATCTTAAATCTAGGGCCAAACGATATTTCTGAGGTTTCGACATGTCAGTTCTTTTCTTTTTAACTAGAAGCATAGGACAAGCCCAGGATGAATTTGATCTTTCAATAATACCTGCATTTAGCATTTGATTAATTTGATCAAGAGCTTCTTGCTCGAGTGCCTGTGGCACAGGAAAAGGTAGGGTTTTTACAGGATGAGAGTTCAACATTGAAAACTGAGGATTCACTAAGTCTGTATGACCTAAAGTGTCCAAAGATTTAGAAAATGCAAGAGCTTTACTGCACAATAATTTTGTTAAAGAGTCACTTTCATGAGGGGGTAAGTGTTTTAGGTCAAAATCATTTGGTGAAAGTTCTTGGACACGTTTTCTCTTAATTTCTTCAGATGGTAAAATTAAATTACAATATTCATTTTCAAAATCTAAATCAAAAGAGTATTCTTCAATATCGTTCTCATCTACATTAATGCCTTCACCAATAATTGAATTTTTAGTTAAATGAATGTCCAGTTTGGATGTATTCTGACATATAACCAAAATAAATTATTTTGAATTGAAGAGTTAGAATGCAGTGATTCATGTAAATCAAGACCTTTATTCTTTAAAGCAGGCTTAAAAATAAAATATTCAGATGGAGAGTTCAAGTATTTGACATGTAAATAAACAAAAGAATTGGGAGGGATTAATTCTCTATTAACTGTTTGTACCATGTTGGAATTCACCAAAATTTTATTACCATCATTCAAATTCGTATGCTTTTCACCAATATAACTAATATCATTAGCACTTTCAGATGTGAAATTTTTGTCAGGCATATTATTATTAATAGATAAATAGTTTACAACATTACCATAATCAGTTGGAAAATAGTCAGGAAAATAAGTAAAATTACCATCAATATAGGGATTATGATAATTCATATCAGTATTAGCAACATTATTTATAAATAAATCACTATTTTGAAAATTATAATTGTAAGGATAGGTTGCATAATTATTGACTAATTGTATATTGTTGTCACCAGAATTTCTATACACATTATCAATATAATTACCATTACTTAGATTATTTGAAATAGAACTTTCATAAAAAGGCATATTGTGTGCATCAAAAGAATATGGCACATTTATATTATCATAAGTACACTCAGAAGTCATATAATAGCAAGTAGGAGATTCATTATGACTGTGAAAAGGGATGTGTTTATCTTTAATTAATAAGACTTAAAAGTTGGAGAAATGGTTATGGAATGCTTATTAATAAATTCAAACACAAGTATGGCTTGAAAATTAACATTTTTTATATCAGTAAGATAAAAGACATGATGGAAAAAGTACTTGTCAATTTTAAATGAAATTTCAATACATCCTTTAAAGAAAACCTTAGAATTTATAGTAGATACTGAAACATTTCTAGACAAAACTTTGTAATGAATTTTAGATTAAATGCTATTAAAGTATTCTTGATCCAAAAGAGATAAAGTTGAGCCTGTGTCAATAAGAGTAGATATTTCATTACGTTGTACATTCATAATTATGCATGGCAAAGAATAAGAATTATAAAAGGAACTATAAATGATGTGTCGTTCTTGTACACATTCATCAATTTCAGAAGGATTTTTCGATGCCAAAGAATTATGAGAACAGCAAGACTTATTAAATTTAGGATGTACTGGGGATGTTTGTACGGCAATGGTTGACAATAAATTGGTTGAAGAAATTTTGACACTGTGACGCTTGTTTTTCTCGTCACAGCAATGTACTGACCCTGAAGAACAAGTACGGGAGAGAGGGCGGTCAGTAAAACCAATCTCCCCTATTTGTTTAAATGATATACCTTATCATTTTTATTTTTTCAAAAAGAAGTAGAGTTTTTCTTTCTATGAGAATCAGATGAAAAGTTCGACGTGCAATTTTGTTTAGGTGCGTTGAAAATCCTTTTAAATTTATAACATGTGTCCATACGGTGATTGAATCGTCCACAAAATGCACATTGAATGATATTTTGTTTGGGGTAGGAATCCGTAGAATTTTTCTTGTGAGAAAATCTGTCAAATTTAGGTTGCAAAAAATGTCTATTTTGACGAGATTTTAGTTGACGAGAGTTTGTTTTATATTTATCCGTAGTATTTAGTCTGACAGGTGAATGTGAATGAACTCTAAGTTTTCTCTTAACATTATTAAAAGTGTACGATTTTCCATTGTTTGTTTCAGGTGGTGAGAACGCATTATGTGAATTTTCAAAAATTCTATCCCTTGTACGTCTTACAGGAGTTTGTTGGACCATATTCACAGGAAAAGTTGAGTTTTCACTAGTATTGTCACTATCCATACAATAAATTTGATCAAAATCTTTATGAGAATTTCGAGAAGGGGGAGAGTCATAAATTTCTTGTAGAAAGTGTGCTCGTTCAAGAACTAAATCAAATGTGGAAATATTTTCCTCGAGAATTTTTCTTCTGATCTGTTTAGGCAAAGCCTGAAGAAAATGAGTGAATTTTAGAGAATCTAGCGCAGCTGGATCCAATTTGGGATAGGCAAGCCGAAGTTGTTTATCCAGGCGGAAAGAAAATTTTTTTACAGTTTCATTGGATTTTAATTTTAAATTTTGCAGAGATTGGAGAGAATTAACTTTTCGTTTGGGCATAAAATAGTCTATAAACACTTTTCGAATGGCTTGAAAGTTAGCATTCTTGAATTGAGACTGTGTTTCAAGAAAGAAGTTTAAAGCGCTGCCTTCTAGTTTTGATTTAAAGAGAACAAAAAGCTCTTTATCAGAAAAATTATTTAATTCTTGTAAATTCGATAACTGATCGAAAAAAAATTCTACAGTTTGTGGATTTCCATCAAAAGGCTTAATCGCAATATTTAATTTCGATTTCGGAGGCATGATGAGAAAAATTGAAATAAATTCTCACTAAATGTGACAATAATATGTTATAAATTAGTTACATGAAAAATATATGAACTTAATTTGAAATATATTTTAAAATAATGACGAACTTCATTTATGTTATACATCATTTTTATATGTTAACAAAAATATAGCAAGAAAAAAAGGAAGAAGAAGATGCCAACATATTTTTCTGATCATCAGATCAAGAAAAACAGACCCTAATATTTCTTTTTAGCTTCTAATATCCCAAGTTTGGAAGAAAAAATATTAGAATTCGTATGTTTATGTAAACATGATAACACCTGTTCTCAAACTTGTCAAAACAAGATAAACAATCCACTTTAAAGTAATGAGATCTATAACAATTATATAACATCTGTTCTCAAATTTATGAAAACAAAAATAGCAAATTATATGAAATTGACTACTTATATAAGCAAGGTTCAACAAAAAAAAAATGATAAATAAATTAAAAATGTAAGCATTGCATGGTGAGAACATATTCACTTCTGAATTTTGAAATTGAGAACATTTTTACTTACATATTATTATTATTATTTTTTATCACTTCAATATAATAAAGAAAACATATGATGAAAAAAATGTCATGTCGAATGGTTTCGACAAGATCACGACACCAGGAATAAAATGTCGTGTTTGGGATGGGAAAGAAAAGCGAGAGTCGTTCCGAAACAAGAAATTAAGTACGTGATCGTTTTTTTAGTACACTGCATTGATTTGGCCGCAAAAGACCACTAGACATGAAGCTACACAGTTCAACAACTTTTTTAATCATTTACAGCAAAAATAATTGAATAATAAAATAAGAGCTTACCTGCATAAACTTGAATTAAGATACGAGCAGAAACAAAATAAAAGAACAAACTCAGAACATTTTCGGGTAAGGAAACTTTCTTTCTTTATTTTTTTATGAAGATGAATGATATATTCATTCTTGGAGAATATTATAACTTTTACTAGATACAGCTCTCTTATTTTTAGAGCCGGGCATGGAAGACGCATTTTTACTTGCACAAAAAATTATAAATGACAGAAGAACTTATTATCAAATGATTATACCTTTTCTTCATTCTCTTGGAGAGTAAGAGGCAACATATTAACATGCGCAATAAAACGAAGAAGTGCTTCTTCCAGTATAGAGCATACAATGTACCACGAACGGACATTCTAGATGAGCGATGTTCCAATAATTTTGAAAAAATTCATTCCTTCAAGAAAATAAAGCATTCTCTCAAATCGAAACATGTTTCTTTATACGCAATTTTCTTCTTTGGAAATCATAAGTTGTATTTTTCATGGACGAACAAAACTTATATGACTACACGAATCGACAAATTGTTTTTCCTTGCCTTCTAAAGACTTCCACCTTTCGCATTTAAAAATGCTGAACGTTAATCTGAAAATAAAACGAACAAACCATTTTAATTAGGATCCCACATATCATTTTCCGCAGGCGTTCATTACCGTACTTCTGCGGACGTCTGCTCTGCACTGACACAAAACCACCTCTCTTCTGACGAAACGACAGCGGAAGCTCCGGAAAGAAGGCAGGGGTTGCCATAAAATTAAAAATACGCCAACTGGCAGGGCAAAAGGAAGTGGCGATAAAATAAAGAGGCCAATCGCATCGCCACGAATAGGGAAACTACTTTTTAAGAATAAACTTTTATATCACCAGAAAGATGCGGAGCCAAAACTTGATATCAAGACGCACCTATTTTTAAATTACGCATCAGAAGAATAGTACCTGATTGGACAATAGGAGGAGTCATAAAACGGAAGTAGACACCCCATCGAACATTCGAGAAAAGACAGGAAAATTCCACAACCGGAAGGAACAAAATTTTTAACTGATTTCAACATTTGAAATCAACAAAAAGTTAGGTAATAAAAAGAACTTTACAGGGGAGAGTAAAAAAAAGCGAGAATTAAGATAATTTTTAGAATGCGAAATATATAATAAATGAATAAAGATTAAAACAAAAATAGACGATAAATTAAATTAAATAAAAATATGGCAGTGGTTAAGAGTAACCACAACATTAACAATCCCTCCTTACTGGACAATGTATTACAATCTCTGGTGCATCAGAGATGAGAAGTTTCAAATCTAAATTGACGATGGCATTCATTTATTTGGAAATTGCAAATTACGGATGCACAATAATGATTCATGATTTAGCAGGTTTGTGAAACATAAACTATACTCTTTCATTTACTTTTTAGCAAACATTATTTTTGGTTTTCATACTAGATAGAACGAAATATAAGTCATGTGTTTTCACAAAAAAGGGGAAAAAATTTAATTTTCCAGAAGCATCAGATATCATGTTGGTGTATTACAAGACTACTGTAAAAAATTTTCACAACCAAACATAACTGGAGGGACACTTTGTATTGTTTCAACAATGATTTTTGACATCAACATTGATGAATTTAAGTTTAACTAAAAAATAGAAAAATTATTAGATTCACTAAAATGTAGTTATTGAATTTTATTCATATTACCTTATATTTCTGAAACATATGCAGCTTTTTATGAAAAACTCTCGATTTTTTGCATATTTTATTCATATGTTCAAAGGTGCCTTTTGCTCGTTCAAAAGTACACCTACGTGATTTAGGTTTGAAAAGAAATCTTTCAGTTTTTTAAATCCTCAAATCTTTTTTAATTTATATGGAAAACTTTTAATTTCTGGTTCATATGATGAAGAAATGCATTGTTTTTATTATGCAATACTTAAAACGCAAAAAATATAATTCAAATAAGAAATGTATTGGTTTAAAAAAAAAATTCAAACGTGCCCCCCTTCCCCCTATATTACAAAATTTTTAGCAGTTCTATTAAATTCTTTTCAACTTGCACTTATTTTGGTTCTAATTTAGAGTATCTGTTTTGTGTTTGTTTAAACTTTTAACCTTTATCTATGGAATTATTTATCAGAAAGTTGCTTCACTTTAATAATCTTCATTATTATCTGAACGTAAACAAGAAGTTTAAAATTAGAACAATGTGAAAATTAAGTAAGTTTTTTCATTAAAACAAATTTAGTATGCATGTTGTTATAACGTCTTTGTAAAATATTTGCAAAAATAATCATACTTATTAACCAAAAATAACTTTTTTGGAAACATCACGTTTTTTTAAAGCAGTGTACTTAAATGTATTATAGCCCTTTCTATAAAATGAAAGGCTTTTTTAGTTGAAAAACTTTCATCGCATGTTTATGCTTTAAAAGAGAAAACAAGTTGGAAATTGAGCGTGACGCGTAGAAAATGAGGTGCGTTCGTACGATAACGAAGTTTTTAAAATATTCAGATCTTGATGATATAGTAGACAGTACTTCAAATACAGCATAGTGGTCAAAATCTTTGTGTTCCTGTAAATATACAGGAAGTGATTTTTATTACACCTCAGCAACGTATATCATATTCATAAAATGTAACATAGTTTAATATAATTGAAACACGCTCCAAACAATTTTTCTCCGTGTAGCATTATGTATTGGAATATTTTTGTGTGGCCCTGTAATTTAATAATAAATATTCTTTGCATCACATATTGTACAGAAAGTATATTTTAGTATATATATATATATATACTTCATAGGTTCATGTCAATTTTATTTTGTTCGAATGAGTGTAACACCATTAAAATGCATTTGAAACATTTTTCCATTCCCCGTAATGTTACGAAATACTTTTCATAGTCCCTGTAATTGGGCTATGCATCCGATTTTCGTAAAATTTGAAAGGACTCGTCAACATTATGTAATAATTATATGTTTTAAATTCCAAACAATAAAAACGCATTTGAAACTTTTTTCCCCATTTACCGTAATGTAACGGAATCATTTTGATTATCCCTGTAATTGATCTATGCATCCGATTATCATAAAAAAATGAAATGACTCAACTAAATTATGTAATAATTATGTATTTTAAATTTCAAACGATTCGGTTGGGTAGTTTTTGCTTTGTTATATGCGGACAGACGGATGGACAGACGGACAGACGGGCGGACTGAACGACAACTATAGGTGCTACAAAATTTACATAATTACGAACGCACCTAAAAAGCTTTAAGGTAATTAAGAATATTAAATTGTTTAATATTTTTAGGTTTGACTTTTTTTCTCTATGCTATCTTAAATTGATCGAGCAGAGAACATTGTGCAGAAAGAAAGAAAAAAACATTAATAAACATAGTAAATAAATTTTAGATAAAATTTTCTACAAGGGTACCTAAAAGTGCTGTTAGTTCATAAAACGTTGATTAGTATATTTTTATTTTATTTCAGCTTACTGTCGTACATAATTATATACTTCCAGTTCAAAATTTGTGGCAAAACAGACACAAGACTGCAGCAATCATAAATTCGTAAACTCTCCTATAATATAATGAAGTTGAAATCAGTAATTCCAAATTTACGACTAATAAATTGAAAAATTCATAGCCCCTATGCCCCATACAAAAATAGTGGAATCCTTGCCTCATATAAAGTGGTGGAGTCCTTATATCCAAAATTTATACTCGATATACATAACCAACTATATATTGATTTAAACGCAAGCAATATACACAAGTATGCACTACTGGAAAGAAAGTAAAACTCCCTGAGATCAATTAAAAAATTAAAACGGACTTACTGTTTGAGAAACAACACTGTAAAAAATGTCAGATGTTTCTGAATATATAAAAATGCATTGTAATCAAAAACGAAAATATGCTGTGACCTCTTCTAACTCACCTAAGGTTTCGGAAACCATTCCTTTACCTTTAAAATACCGAGAAAACACTTTGTTTCGAAATTTAAAGAACAATTTATAAAAATTAAATTTAATTAGCTGCCCGTCTTTTTCGGAAACGTTTCTAAGTAGCTTTTGGAGAACAATAATCACTTTTCTCAAATCAAAATATCATTTTTCGGATGCTACCAATTCAGACGAAAATATTTTGATATTCAGAGGACATATGTAATAGACAAACATACAATATTAATAGTATTAATATTAAAATTAAAATTAACATTATTTTGCTATAATTGCATACACAAAATCAGTTATGCTGCTGAAAATTTTAACTTGAGAATTGGTAGCATCCGATAAAGTGATATTTTGATTTGAGAAAAGTGATTATTGTACAGTAAAAGCTACTTAAAAACGTTTCCGAAAAGGACGGGCAGCTAATAATAATTAATTTTTATAAATTATTCTTTAAATTTCGAAAACAAATAGTTTTTTGGTATTTTTAAAGGTAAGGGAACGGTTTTCGAAACCTTAGGTGAGTTAGAAGAGGTCACTGTATACTTTCGTTTTTGATTACAGTACATTTTTATATATTGAGAAGCATCTGACCACTTTTTACAGAGATAAAAGTTAAAAATTAAAAAAAAATTGGAGGAAATGGAAAAATTTGTGGGAAAATATTTCTTTTTCTTAAATTATATTTCTTTTCTTATATTTCTTTTTCTTTGGTAAAAACAAAAATGTTTTTAATGATTTATGTACAGTTAACAGTACTTGTAAAATAGATATATATAATGAGAGATTTTTCGTTTTCTTAAAAACACTTATATTCAGATTGAGAATATCCACACAAAAGTTAGAATAGCAGATAAACAAAACATTTCTTTTTTTAAAGTTTCTTTGAAAACACAAACCTCTCCATTACTACAAAACTTACTTCAACGAAATAAAGTTAAATGTCGCCGTAGGCACTCTAAAATCCGAAATGTGTAAAATATATTTTACTGAAATTCTCGAATTCTATTGCGAGTTAAATAAACTTATTTGTTTTCTTTTATAGTTTCATTCAAGTGACTGAAATCAGATAAGTATTTTTTGAACTTTTATCTTGTAAAGGAATTTCGGACTTAGAGATGAGTAAGTAGATTAAACTTAAAAAAATGTATTATTTGAAAGTTTTAATTGGCTAAAATTTGATCAAAATTTTATTTCTTCTAAGGACTGATTATTGATTTTCTAATGTCCCAACTATCATTACTTTTGGTTTTCAATATTAAAAATAACTAATATATATGTTATAAAATTGCTAAACGTTCTATAAAATTCTCTCTAAAATGCACTTTTTTTTCTAATTAAATATTCTGTTCTGTGATTGTTTAAACTATTTATGCCTTAATTTACGAAATAATTTATATGAAATTTGCTTCACTTTAATACAGTCAAAGTTCTATAATCCGCACACCCATAATCCACTGTTTTCTATAATTCGCGTTATTTTACGAATGTAAACAATGAAATAAACAGTTAAAAAAATTACAAATTAGTGATCCAAAAACGATTTAAAAAAAAAAAAACTTTTTAAAAATGAGAAAACAATGAGAAAACAGTGGATTATGGGTGTGCGGATTATAGAACTTTGACTGTAATTATATTCTTTAAAATCTGAAGATATACTGGAAGTTTTAAATTATAACAATGCAAAAAATTGCGTGCGTTTTTTTATTTAAACTGCTTAAATATATAATTTGTTATAACTTTTTTGCAAAAATATTTTCAAAAACTGATTAATTAATCAAAAATAATCTTGTGGCATTATTACAAAATATTTAAGAAAAATGTATTTAAATGTATTATGATGCTCTAAATAAATTAAAAGGGTTTTCTAGTTTAAAATATTTGATATTTTTTTTTTAAGGAAAGCTTCACCAATGAAAACGATTAGGAATATTACAAATTTTTGAAAATATTTAGCATTGACTGTTTCTCTACACTGTATAATATTGGTCGAACAAAGTGTATTGTGTGGAAAGAAAAATTAACTTTCATTGGTAAAAATAGTAAACAAATTTTACAATATATTTTCCTCAGTGGTGCTTAAAAGTACCGTCAGTTTTTAAAGGGTTAATTGGTATATTTTTCTTTTACTTTAGCTAATTGTCATATTTAATTATCTATTTCCAGTTCAAAATAATATTTCGATTAGATTGATTCGTAAGAAAAAACAACGCACGATGAGTTTCCGAGAGAATATATTTTTTTAAAGAGCAAACATTATGGGCTGCATCAAGTTTATACTTTAGTATTCGATTGTGTGACAAAGATGACCTTCTTAATCAAGGCATCTTAGGCGTTATTCAAGTCATTGATAACTGCTAGACTGCGGGATACCAAAAATAATTTTCTACATACCTTGGCATGTCTATCGTAGACGGCTCATTTACAGATTTAAAGCATAATTTGCAAACTACATGTGAAAAGTATTTAAAATTTTGGATTCACTCAAAGCAGGATTTAATTAATGAAAATCCATAAAAAATATAGGTTTAAAATCATAATTTTCTCAAATATCATTTTCATTCTTCATAACCCATATCATCAAATTATAAAAATTCGAATTTAAGGTATATATATTTAGATATTTAGTATTATAACTACATAAAAAAATTACATGAGGAGTATAATTTCAGAAGATAATAATAAAAATACATAGGAATTTGACATTAGGAGCATAATATAATTTTTTAAAAACTCTTAATACTTAATGCAGTGGAAACACACAATCCTATATTTATAACTGTTTACTTTGTAAACTAGAAGCCACTAGTCCCACATGAAGTGGAGGATTCCAATTATACAATATTTAAAGAGAAAATACCTGTTTAGCTATAAAATGATGCAAACACAAAATATTTAGAGTAATCCCAAATGAATGAAACAAATAACAAACAACATTAGTTTTATTATCGTATTTCATTAGAAGATAAATATATAAAGAGAAAGCAAAACTGTACAAGATTTGTCTAGCAACAACAATATTTCAGCTGTTATCGAAATCATCGCAAGAGGCGTTGTTGTTTAAAATAGTTACATCCCCGCAGAAGAAAGCTTACGAATACGCACAAACTTCATGGCTTTTCCAAGTTCCGAGCTATTTTTGGGACATTTTTTTTTTTAAATAACCTTATTTTGTCGCAACATATTTTTTTTCTGCATCATTAGCAACAGCTGTGTATTTGATCCGTTTTATCAGCGGGGTCAGCAAAATCAGCAAGAAATAAGTTACCGATACATGACCTCTGACTGGCTGCTATCTCAGAGGTAGTTCCCAAATTCACTCTACATCAAGTGAATGCTGGAGCAGATTCGCAAAGGAACATAAGTGAACAGTTCAAAAATCATTTATCCCGTCTCTGAATTAATCATGCTTCGTCGAATAATGTACCATAATCTGCTTTGTCTACCAATATTCTCAGATCTAAAGTCGTAGTTTTTAAATTTTGTGGTTTATCAAGGATAAATTATTCGAGCCCTCACTTCCTTTATAACTTACAGCAAATAAAGCAAAGGATAAATCATGTGTTGAACTGAATAACACCGTATATGCGAGCAAAAGAGTGGCAAAAATTGGCTGACGACATAGACATTTTAGAAATCATGGGAGTGGCCTACTTCTTTGCATTAAGCATGCGTTGCATGGAAGTAAGTAGAAAACATGCTGTAATTCGACTAACATACTTCAACTGCAGAGTTAATTTTGTAATTAAGCAAATCATCCCTCTGAAGTCAGCTAGAACATAGTCAACACTATGCATACACAAACTATGCTAATCAACTTTTTTTTATAAATAAGCATAAGAATTTCTTCAATTTTCATTTAAGATTATTTTCATACTTTGTTCGTTTTAGTTATATTTTTATGAAATCTCTATAAAAAATTTAAATTTTTGCGCTAAAAATTCGTTTATTTCTCTGCATAATCCTCTCCAAACCCCACGAATAAGAAATATGCATTTTTTACATTTTTCTGAGAATAACTGTAATCCACTTCTTCATAAAAACTGTTAATAAAATCTTGATTATAGCAAAAACACTTTTGTGCTAAACAAGAAGTATTTATGTATATTCGAAGCAAATCTTCAATATATTTCACATAATTTCGTGAACTCAAACAGAAATACTCTGTTGCACATTTCTTACATTTAAATATTTTATTAACTTGTATAAAAACATTGCAGCAGAGAAGCTTTTTTACTTAATGTTTAGAAAACGAAATTAAACCTTCGTGATAAAAGCCAGAGCTGAAGTAATTCCAAATACTATGCAAAAGGAGTATTAAAATCCCAAGAGTACTTCTCCGTATTTTATGTTTTCTCTAATTTCTTAATATTAGTTTCCAGAGGACAAAATAGTCGTTTTTTTTATTTTATCATATTCGGATAACGGTATCATTCTACATTTCCCGGCACTGTCTGTATAACTTCTGATGAAATCTAATGTAAGTACTTCGACTTTGTAAAATTTTCTTTCTTATTTTATTCTCAAGATAATAATTCTAAATTATTGCAGAATGAAAGAAATGAGTTAAGCTTATCTACCCCCTTAGGCGTCTTTTTATAATTTTAAATTGAGTTACATTTGAATCATTTTGAAATTCCTCTAATACAAAAGAATACATTTTACGTTTTTCTAAGAGTTTTAATTTCAAGGAACAGCGTTCTTTTATAATATAGTTAAAATTTCTGAATTCAACTGTATTTTTTTTAATATCAGCTTTTATTAAATATATAAATCTGAATTGTGCAATAGTTATATTTTAAGGAATTTTTTCAAAGATAAATCTTAATTTTTCCATTCATCCTTTCTCATTTGGCACATTGATCTTATTTGCCATATACACTTTCTCTTCCAAACGGATCAATGTGTCTAGAAACAGTTGCTTGGGGGTAAAAAAAAATTTATTTTTTCCTCCGTTCGTTAACGAACAGTGACATGAAAGTCATGTCAAAATATCATGCGCAATACTGAAGTTAGAAATGTGGTGTATTCATTAATTAATCAAAAACTCACTAGAGTGCAATAAATGAATTTAATAAGTGAAGCTGTGGACGATACAAAAAACAGAAGATGATACTACAGCTATTTCGCCGATATTGTCAACAAGTGTCTTATATAAATACAACAAAATATCACACGGTTTAGCGTTCTTTTATATTTTATTCAAAGTTTTTGAATTCAGCAGTATTTTTTTAAATATCAGTAATTATTCGATACATAAATCTACTCATAGTTATGATAATATTTATAGCATTTATTTTAGCTAATAAATATTTATTGTTTCCTTTATCCTTTCTCATTTTGACAAAGTGACCTTATTTAACGTATTACACTTTTCTTTCAAATGAGCCGTTGTTTTTGGGTAGCAAAGATTTCATTAATTCGACTGTCCATTAAAACAAGTTAAGTTGAAATCATGCTAAAATATCCTGCGCAATACTATAATAAGTTAAATTATCGCCAATTTAATAAATACTCACTGTAATACAACGAAGGAATATAATGGAAGAGATTGTGGCCGATTCAGAAAACAGAAAATTATATCACACCTATTTATCCGATATTGTCAACATGCTTCTTACATAAATACAACGAAATATCACAAGTCAGCAATAAAAGTTAAAGAACTATGTCAAATTTAATAACGAAGACACCTTAGAGATGTCCGAATAAATTATGCAATAGTGTATGTATTCGTTTATTTAAATATCACATTTACGTTTTAAGTAATTTTACAATAACATTTTGTAAAAAAAGACAACGTTTTTTATTAATATAATTTTTTTTTGCAAAAAACTTACAGTTCGTCACAGAGAACGTTGACGTATGCATTCTCTGATGATTTTTTTTAATAAAATAAAATTGCATTGAAGTGTGAATTTAATAAGCTTAACTCAATATAACAACTAATGTTATATTGAGTTTGTATGCTCTTGTATGCATTCTCTGCGGATTTTTTTTATAAAATAAAATTGCATTGAAGTGTGAATTTAATAAGCTTAACTCAATATAACAACTAAACTACCATTTATTCACTTTCATATTTTGGAAGTAAAATATTTCGTTTTTGTCAAATAAGCAAGAATTATATTGTATATAAAAAAAGAATGTTTTCAAAAATATCCAATTTTATTATCATAGATAAGAAAAAGACATTTCAAATAAATGTATATATACTTTAAATTGAATTATAATATATTATATGTCATTATTTTCTGTTGCTCTTTGAGTAAAATAATTGGTGTTTTCATTACATTTCAATTTGAAGATAATATTGGCGATGTATATTTTAATAACATTAAGAATATATATTATATAAAGCAAATTATCAAATATTTTAGGAGGAAATGCTCCGTGCTTATAAAAATATAAATATTTAAGTGCATTAAGTGCTACTAATGCTCTAAAATGTCTTTTTAATCATGAGGAAAATTTTAATGAAATATATCACACTTTATCCAAGGATTAACTTTCAGTATTGAACTTATGTTTGCACAGAGATTTGTTGATTAAAATGTATAACAGATACATTAAAAGACCTTTTCATAAATTGAATTTTTTCCTCATTAACAAAACTGATTATCTAATTACTTTTAATTGTTAATATGGTACATACGGCGATACTTATAGGTGCCGCCATGAGATGATATTAAACCAGCCTGTACAGCATTAAAGAGCAGTTCAGGAAGTACCTCTAATTCGTGATGATTTATAGTAATTTTCAACTCAGACAATTACGTAGGCCAATTTCTGTACACATGGGACTTTAATTAGCCCCATAAACCGATGTCAGAAAGTGTAAGATCTGAGATTTATCATGCTTTAAATAAAGGTAAAGAACACGGTTTTCCTTAAACGTAGATTCTCAGGATCGTCATGACAGGAGAAGTAATATGGAAAGACCCCGCATCCTGAAATAATATAGTGGAATAGAGCGTTTTTTTTTTTTTTTTTTTTTTTTTTTTTTTTTGCTGCAAGTAAGGGGTGACTTTATTCTTTAAAATCGCGGAATACCTCTGATTTTACATGAGAACTATTTGCAATCTATCACCGAAAATTTCCTTTTAAGTAAAGGCCAATGATGAAAGAAGCTGTAAAGCAGCACCATAGTGTCACTTTTCGGTTACATAGAGGTATTTTCTTCCAATGCATGCTTTTTTCCCATACAACAATTTTGCGCCTTCACGCTTCCACGTAAGGCAGAATGTGACATATTTTTTCCATAAAACATTTGAAAGTCAGACAGATAATTCTCCCTTTTTGCGTAAAGCTAAATAGGAAATCAAAAGCGGGTGAATTTAATTCGTGCACTTTATGAATTTTAAACCTTTTTTTTTTTAGAATGATTTTTAGAGTTCGAAGTACATTTCCATAGGAAATTTCCGTTCGCCGTGAAATTGCACGTGCATTGATGTCGATATGATTGAGACTGTCGAATTTAAGATAGATGAGATAGATATCGGCACGATGTCTCTCTCGTTTATAATTGCAGAAAATGTTTCGAGGTCTTTCGCTTCTTTGACAATCTTACTATTAGACAGTTGGTTTTTTTATTATTTTTATAGTCTACATATTTTTAATGTTTGTCGGTCTTTTTTCAGTTTTTACGCCATGCATTGTACTATACGACTCTGTTATTCAGAGATTTTATTTTAGGATTATAACTTTGCACAAAGCAAATCATTTTTTCTCTAACACGATCAAAAAAGAATCCACAATTATAAAAATATTACTAAATAAGCGTTACAGAACAAAGTTTCAAATAAAGCTTATTGAAGTATTGACTATTATATACAGACATATATTTTGAATATGTAGTAAAATACATACTGCTTTACTTTTCGAAAATTTTAAACCTTTTACAAAGAAAATAATTAGATTTAAATACTGAATTACAAGTAATAAATTGATAATAAAATTTTCCTGTATTTATATATATTGAATACACTTATACTGCTTGTTTGCATTTTCATTCCGTTATTTTTTGAAATCAATTTCCTTTAAAACATATTTAATGTACAGCGAAAATTATGTGAAATCATTAACTTCATTGTTATCGATTAAACCTTTATTTCGAATTTTCTCTAAAATAGTTTAATTATAAACACCTGCCTGAATATTAATAAATATTCATAATGAAAAATATTAGAAAATTATAATAATTAGATCAAAAGATATTTTGATGCAATTATTCATTTAACGTTTATTATCGTTTTTCAAAAGAACAGTTTTATTTGTGATCTTTATCCAATTAAGTTATCAAACAATAAATATGTTATTTTTTGCTAAATTCCTCTTAAAATTTCATTAATTGACTCAAAAGAAATTAACAAAATAAAATATTATTAAAAAATGATATTTCAGATGAAATTATACATTAATTTTGGATGGAAGGCCACGATTGATTGTGTAAATTTCACTGCTTCAATTGTCCTTTTCAAATGATCTTTAATTATTTTATTTATCTATTTTTAGAAAATAAGTTTAAATTCGTGAATTTTAAGTTTTGCTTAATTTATATGATTGGTTTAAAAATTGTACAATAATATTAATACAAATAATATTTTTTTACAAATATGTTTGTAATTTTAGTAATAGTAAATTCAAGAAGTTGTAAATTTAACAATAGTTATTAATGAAAAATGTGTTTTCTTTTACTAAAAAATTCTAAATGAAAACATATCCTTTGCAATAGGTAATTTTAAGAAATATCTATATTTATTTGGATATAGTTGAATTAGGGACTGATCTACAAATGCGATTTTATCTATACAAATATGATTCTTACTACTATTTGGCATTTTATGTTAATTTTTTGAGGACATCTTGTCCACATTATTTTACTCGATTTTCTATTTAATTTCCATCGTAAACTGCAACTTTAAATACTCCATCTCTCTCTCCAGTTGGAACTCTACTAATATTCCTTTATTTTTCGTTAAATAATTTAAAACAATTCGAAAATTGGCTTCAAGTGTAGCAAATGATGTGCGTTCGTACTAAAATGAATTTTTTAAAATATTCAGATTTCGGTGTAATAGTACAAATTTCTTCGGATACAGTATGGTAGCCTAACCCTTTTGTGGGTCCTTGTAAGTACTATTAGTTTTACATGATGCAGAGAACAACTTGTAATGAACACCAGCTACGTATATCAATTTTATAAAACGTAAAATAGTTAAATATCATTATAATGCACACTAAACAATATTCCCTCTACAGCAGTATGTAAGAAAATGCATTTGTGTGGTTCTGTAAATTAATAACAAATATTTTTTGAACCACGAATTGTACAGAACTTATAGTTTAGTATATATTTCATGCAGGCATATCAAATTTATTATGTACGACAGAGTGTAACATCATTAAAAGGTACTTAAAAGTATTTACTCACATTGGCCGCAATGTGACGGAATACATTTGACTGTCCCTGTAATTGAATGATACAACCGATTTTCATAAAACTTGAAATGACTCGACAAAATTAGGCACTAATTATATATTTTAAATTTTAAATACTTCAATCGAGTTGCTTTATGGACGAAATGAACGATGGCTATGTGCTCAGCATTTACATAATGACGAACGCACCAAATAAGCATTTTTGATTTAATGAGCTGGTCACAGCAGACTTTTTTCATTGACATTTTTAAAGCCTAAAGAAGTGATAGCTGCTTTTCGTCCACAATATTCCTTATAACTTCCTCATAATTCTCACCAGGTTATAACCCTTTTACAAATGTCTGAGGTTATTGGCCCTAAACATTTTGGGCCAAATTTATTGCTCTTAATTAAACACAATACATTTTGTATAATAGATGTTCTTGTTTCTACATTGATAGAACAATCGCTTATATGTATGACACTTGTTTGCATTTGCCCATGTATGCAACAAATGCATGCATGCATTTGTTTTCAAAAAGTTGTTTCAAAACATATTGTACATATTTGACATACAAAAATAATTTATTTTTACGCAATAATCAATTTACCAATATTTACTTTTTATCTTAATTCTTCCATAATGCGAAGCATTTTTTTTTCGTTCATTTCATGAATACTGTAACAATTTGTATAAAATAAAGTACGAACATAATGTTATAAAAATGAATGCCTTGAATACGTCTTGAATGGATGATAATGAACAATAATTGCCCCTTGATGGAAAATAATTGCAGAAAATACAATATTAAGAATTTTTTCTAAATCATTTCATTAAATGTGTGCCCTTCTCAGCAGTAGGCCTAAAACCATGGCTTAATTGGCCTGTGCAGTAATCATACCCTGTATATGGCTGAGGCATAAAAAATATAATAATGAGAAAGCAAATATAATCATCATATGTAATTTAATTGCTGGCAAGCAGAATTTTTGTTATATTGTAGTGAAGAATTATACTTTACGAAAATAAATAAACACTCCTGGCCCCTGCCAAATCGGTAAAGTATAAGACATTTTTTGTTGAATTTCATAGGCAGTTTCAGGTGACTTATAATCATCTGAAAGAATGGGCTATATAAAAACACTTTCTTTTATGTGCGTTTGTAGTAATGTAAATATGTAGCACCTGTAGTTGTCATACAATCCGTCCGTTCGTCTGTCCGCATATAACAACACAAAAACTACCTAAAACAAACTGAATCGTATGAAATTTAAACTATACAAATATTGCATAACTTTGTCGAGTCACTTCAAATTTTACAAAAATCGATACATAGTTCAATTATAAGGACAATTAAAAGTATTCAGAAACATTACGGTTAATGGGGAAAATAGTACATGTACATTTTAATGAAGTATATACTAAAATATACATTTTGTATAATCTGTGATGCAAAAATATTTATTATTAATTTTCAGGACCACACAAAATTATTCCCCTGCATATGGTATATGGAAAAACATTGTTTGGGGCGCGTTTTAATTATATTAAACTATTTCATATTTTATGAAATTGCTATACGTTGCTGAGGTTTAATAATAGTTACATTTTATATTATAGAAATCAGATAGTATTTACAGGAACACACAAAATATCTCGCCACTATACTTAATCCGAAGTACTGTATTCTATTACACAAAGATCAGCGTACTTTAAAATTTTTATTGTTCTACGAATTTACGTGCAATTTTCAACTTGTTTCATTTGTTAGTGAAATAGGAAGGAAGCAATAAGTTATCACAAAGTTTTGATTTCATAGTGATTAAAATAGCCTTGAATATAATATTTAGTATGAACGCACATTATCACAAACAAAAAAACAGATATTTACTAAAGTTAGTTTTTTTTGAGTTATGTTTTTTCAGTTGTGATATTATAGGATTAGTAAAATAAAATTAATGTAATTTAAACTATGTACGTCCTTTATTTTCAATTGATAGTGTTGATAAGAGTTGATAAGAATAATTTCTGTGTCTGTAAACTGTCACGAAATTTTTATTTTTCGATATAACATTTTTCTAAATATATTTATAATGTATCTAACAGTATTTATCATTAATATATAAATTGTTCCTTGATTTTTTTTTATATTTTGTGTCACAAAAAATTCTAAATGTGAAAATAAATTTCAAAGTTGTATAATTTATATTATTCTAAAAATTAACGATCTATTCAAATATACAAAAACATTCATTAACACTGTATTTATCTTCATATAAGAAACATGCAACTTATTAAGGTAAACTTTTTATATTTAGTTCTCAAAGATCTACCCCCATTTTTTGAAAAATGAATCTTTTACTTAACTGAAGTCTTTCGGAAGATCTTATCGACAATAACAGCATTTTTGACACTAATAGTATAATGTGATATCGGAGAATCAATATCACGTAATAAATTTTCTGGCAAAATTCTTTACGCATTTTACACTGTTAGCGACCAAAAATAATATTGTAGCTTAGTCATATTCTTTTTAATTTTCATTTCTTTTTTGTATGCGATATTAAATAGCGACTATATCTGTGGATTTAGTGTCTTAAAATTTTAAAAGCTGAAGTAAAATACATTTATTTTAAACAACATATACTTTATTCATCACGGATGGAAATATGCATATTTAATTTTTCTAAAACTATTATGATGTTTAATGAATACAACAGTTTTTTTTTTTAGAATTTTTGCATCTTTGCTCGGATAATTAATTACCCCTTCTATTTTCATCTAAATGTCAGTTGTAAAAATTAACTACTCTCCAACCTATTGTCATGTTCTTTAACATTATGGGGGGGGGGATAAAATTTATGTCCGTACAGTTATTTAAATGTTTTTTAGCATTTACAAGGGCTTTTCAATAAAGAATGGTCATGACTTTTTAAAGGCGAATTAAAACATCAACAAAGATAAAAGGAATATTGCGCATATAATGGAAAAAATGAAAAAAATACGGTGTGAGTTTCAAGGTCATGACGTCGCTGCTGTAACTTTGACAACCAGCCAAATTAGTAAATCGACAGCCCAAAACCCCATGCCATCGAGCACAAGAGCAAATCGTTTTATTTCATGGACTATTAGTAATAGACGATTCTAATTATCCATATCTGCCGGAAACGAAGTGGTGCATAAACCAAAATTGATACCAATAGTGGATGACTCGTGAGTTTAGCATTGTGTTTGTCCTACAATAAAAAGTATGAAAGCATGTAAAACTGGGTGAAGGAAAACAAAATGCTAAGCCTGCGAGTGAACCTCTAGTGGCATCAATTTTTGGCTTATGCACTACTACACTTCCGGCAGACGTGAATCATTAGATTTCCCCATTACTAATCTTTTATAAAATAAAGGATTTTTCTTCTTGTGCGAGATGACATAGGAGTTTGTGCTGTAGGCTCTTGGACTAAATATACATTTTTTCATTTCCGTGTATAGAAACCACGCATGACAATACACTGAATTGGAAATTTACCTTTAAACAGTCGTCAGCAGTAGAGTATATGGTGCTACAAGAAACTTATAGAGAGTCTGTTTTACCCTACAGCACAGCTAGATGATGTCATCACATGTTGGTGGACAAACGAATTTAAAGGAAGGTAGAAGGAAGGTAGACCTGTCGATCCATAGACAGCACCGTTGCTAGTATTGTAACACATAATCGTGGAATCATATTAAGACGCAACACTAGTCACTGAAAAATTCCCAGATAAAAATGTTAGGTCTATGGAGGCATTCTTTTCAAAGATCTCGCTCAATTTTAACATTTTTAAGTGCTGTTTTTGCATAGTATAGCTTAGGATAATTTACTACCGGGCTAGTTTTTTCTTTTTCGATTTTGGTTATATAATCTTTATATTATGATAGTTTTAATTTCAGTACCGGTTCTCACCGGTTTCGAAAGTTATTTTCGAAAGAGTATTTTTTTTAAAAACATCTGAGACAAAAATTGAAAAAGTAACAACTAACCCGGTTGTAGACCATCCTCAGCTATCCTATAAAAACAAAATCATGTAAAAATATTAAAATTTGAGCGAGATTTTTGAAAAGTATTGCCCCAAAGACTTAGCATTATCATACGGGTTTTTTTCAGTGACTAGCTTGGGTCCTTAAACAGTCGTCATCAGTAGGGTATATGATGCTACAGGAAGCTTATGGAGAGTCTATCCTACCCTATAGCACAGTTAGATGACGGAATCACATCTGCATGGACAAGCGATTTCAAAAGAAGTTACATCCGGTTATCCAATGACAGCACCGCTGCGGCTGTTGCAACACGTAATTGTGGTATCACATTAAGGCTCAAAGCGCACATGTATTTTTCTCAAGTGCAACTGAATTCCAGGAAATTCTTTCTTCTTCTGTCTTCCGCGGTTTACTGGCAATAGAAAATGGGGGCATTATAATGGTTCAGGATATAATTATCTCAACCCTACTTAAGGGAAAGGTCCCTGTTCCGCAGTTGGATTGAAGTAGAACTACAATAGTCAGTATACATCAAACACGTCGACTTCTAACCACTAAAGTAGTTATGTGTGCTCGCAGCTTATGCGAGCTTCTTAGGCTGCGAGAAGCCTAAGAAGCTCGTTGAAAGGGAAAACTCGATAAAACTCGATCAAACTCGATGAAAGGGTTGAAAAGGATGAATCCTTTCCAACCCTTTCATCGTTTCTTTCGGTTCAATTCATACGTCGCGTCGCTTTCATGAAACTGCACATGACGCGTGTTTTGGCGATAAGAGTTCTAAGACAGTTACCGAACAAAAAGGGAGTGGGTGTGGAATCAAAATTGAGGCTCACGTTTCTTCTGAAAACTACCATTGTTCACGGTTTCATCATTATGGTTTCATGTGCAAGTAAAGGAAGGTATTTTGCAATATTAGTGTCAGTATGGAAAGATGCAGAGGCGATTTAGAAAAAACTTGTCAACAATGGAATTCCGGCATCTACTTCAATGAAGACTGCAGAAAAAAGTGGGATAAGCGCATTGAATCTAATGCTGAGTATTTTGATAAAAAACATTATAATTTAAAGTAATATAACAGATATATGTTTTTTATTAATTTATTATGATTATATATTCCACAACCCTGGTGGTTATCTAAACATAGTTATTTAAATCTATACTAATAAAATCCGTGCGCCTCTGTCTGCTTGAAGCCGATTACAGTTCGCAACGCGGGCGAGTTGGAAGTCGCGAGAGATGTCTTTCGATTGGAAAAATTCCGGGGAAGTCATTTCGGGCATTTTCGAGACCGTGGGACCAAAATTTAAAAAGTTATGAATTAAAAACCCCTTGGGAATCGGAACGGAAAATATCTCAATTCCCAAACGGTGCTCCGAAGCAGAACACTGCGCCACCTTGCGGCGAAGAACCTGAACTTTTCCCCTTTGGCTAAAAGAAGAAACAGCCGAAAACCGCTTTTTCTACCGGGCTAATTGCGTTTTTTTTTGCGCGTTTTTTCTTAAACGATCATGCAGACAGTTTTTAAAGTAAAAAAAAAAAAAAAAAAAACTGATTACGTATTCAGAATCTGCGTAAAAATCTGCTTCTGATGAACTAAAAAATACGAAAAAATGTCTTATGGGCGCGTAGTGCCCACCGTGCAAAACCAAATATTTTTAACGGGACTATGGGCGCGAAGCGACCATAGCTCCGATCCACAATCTTTTTTTTTCAAGTGCACGTGGCCCACAGTGCGAAATCACATATTTTTAACGGGACCATGTTTCTTTAATTTACTTTTTTTTTGTGCTTGAGGATTCGAACACGAAGACTTGCTTATTGAATGAATTTTTTTGCTTATTATATTCTGCTTAATACCGAGGTTCGTTTGGAAAAAGTGGCCCAGCTAGCGGGCGTAGCTCGCTAGTTATACTATTAAATTGCTATGGTACTAAAATTTTTCACTTTTAATATTTATAAAAAAGATTTTTGAAACTATGCTTTACGAGTCATCATATTATATTATAGTATTTACTCTTAAAATTGAGAACAAAAATATTTATAATCGGATAAGTCAATGGTATTGAATAGATGCGTCATGCCAACGAAGATATTTTGACTTAATCAGTTTTTTTTTATTTAATTTATTTTTAACAGTTCTCAAACAATTAAAACAAACAAAACGAAGAAATTTATCTATAAATATATATAAAATATTTTTTTGGAATCTTAATTCCTGCTTTTTAGCTCAATTTTTTAACAGATGTATTTTAATATATGAAGTTATATAAATTAATCACGTATTCATTAAATTAATAGCACAAAATTGATGACATTTTCAAAAATTGCTTCGCCACTAACATTCCATGCAATAAAAAAAAATCCCATCCTAAATTATTTTCAGATAAAAGTCTGTATGAAGTACTTTTGAATATCTCTTGACACTTTTCATATTTTCAGGCAATAAATCTTTCGTTTTAAAACGGCCTTCTTGATTGATTGCCTTATTTCTTCAGTTTCTCTTCCAATACTTTAGATTTTAGGAAAAGCTCTTATACGGGTTTTCTTTTACTTATAGACAATTTCAAATAAACTTTGAACTGGATAGGAAATAGGTGCCACAGTAAATGTATATTTGATACATTTTCATGCAATAGACATATTGTAGTATATTTATAAGTATATACTGCTATTTTATCGTCCTTTAAATATACAAAAGTTATATTTGAATGGGGTTTTATTCTCTCTTAGGTTATTTGTCTAAAGTGTGCTTAGCTTATTAACTTATTATTTTGCTTTAAATTTGTGATTTACCCATTTCTCAGCTGTGGCGTAAATTTTATTTAGCAGTATTCTGAACAAAAATTAACTTCAAAATTGCGTTATAAAAAAATAAATAGAAAAAATCGATTTTATTAAGACTATTTCCGTTACTTGGTGTCCTGTGATTCTGTTTCAATACGTTGCAGGATTTTGCTTATGTGATTCAATATCCCTGTTAAAAAGCCTTTTATTTTTTTTAATACTATGCTAAATCCAACTTATTTCTAAATTATATATTTAAAAGAAAAAGTTTAATGTGTTTACTCATTTTTGTATCACTGTTGCTCTTTTTTATTTCCTTTTTATATCATAAAGTTTTTTCGCTATAATACTGTAAAAAAAGCCGCTATAATACAGTAAAATTATTAAAATTTTTCTGCTAAACTTGGATACCTAGAATATTTATGAAACTGTAACCAGAGTTACAGATGAAATTTTAATAAGATTATTATTTTCTGTTAGAGGTTGAATAAAATAATTGGCGTTTTTATTACATTTCAATTTAAAGATAATACTGGCGATGTGTATTTTAATAGCATTAAGAATATATATAAAACAATTTATCAAATATTCTAGGGAAAAATGCTCCGTGCTTAAAAAATATAAAGGTTTAAATACATTAAGTACTATTAATGCTCTAAAATGTCTTTTTAACTATGAGGAAAATTTGATTTAAACATATCATACTTTATCCAAGGATTAACTTTCCGTATTGAACGTATTTTTGCACAGAGATTGGTTGATTTAAAGGCATTACAGATACATTAAAAGAAATTTGCATAAATTGATTTTTTGTTCCATTAATAAAACTGACTAATTGCTTTTAATTGTTAATAGCAGATAATTATTTAGTATTAATATGGAATTCGTATTGCATTAAATAATATTTTTCTGACTGCCGATAATATTTCATGTATTTTTGATTTAAAAAATCTTTAAAATGAAGATTTAAATATGATTGAGTGCAGATTTTAAATACTTAAAAATATCATTAATAATAACTAACAAACGAAAAATAACAATAACTGGTTTTGAAAGAAAATACTTCATGAAATTATTACTGCAGTCCTTTATTTTTGAAAATTCTGATATTTTTCCAGCATATAAATTTTATAAATTTAGATTTTGTTATTCAACATCGATAATTTCAATATCTATCCAAAATTTACTAAAAATAGATGAGCGAATGCCATTTAATAACTGTGGTATTTTACACTTTTATTTTTCAGGTAAAACTGTAGATGGCAACCCCTGACTGATTCGAAGGAATAATTAAAGAAACAAAAATGTTTTGAGTTCCAGATTATGTTCCTCTGTTGTTAATGTTTGTGTTTCGTATGTAGTAACAGTTCGTGTTCAGTAAATATGTATTGTTCTTAATGTCGTACACGTCATGTTATTTAGAGTATGTCTTATTATTTAATAGGTTATAAACATATATAATAGTAACATAAATATATATTGGGAAATATTTGAATAAAATTTTTCTCCACACTTTTTAAATTAAAAAAAAAGAAGAAAACGAAGTAAAACATAGTTGTTCCAGTTTTAACGAAGCTTCAAATGCATTCTTTATTATCTTACGTAATTTAATAACTAAATATTAAAAAATGATAATATACCCGGTGTTCCAGAAGCTCTGCGAGTTCTGAAATTTTCATAATTAGCAATCTATAAGTAATATATAGATACGGTTTCCACAGATGTACTGAAAAGTTTGTGGGATTTCATTTGTTTGATGAAAATATATGCTATATTAGTTACATTTTTTGACAACAGGTGGCGCTAAAAATTGACAGTATGTTTTTCCAATGGTATCATATAGCTCAATTTAAAGGGAAAAAAATCAATGTTCAAGAATTACAATTTTTATGTAACATGCATAAATGAAGGTGCTGATAAGTACTAGCGACAAAGGATATTAAACCAGCCTTTACAGCATTAAAGAGCAGTTCAGGGAGTACCTCTTATTGGTAATATCTTATAGTATTTTTCAACTCATTCATTGACAAAGGCCGATATCTGTACACATGGGACTTTTATTAGTCCCATAAGCAAATTTCAGAAAGTTTAAGATCTGAAGATTTATCATCCTTAATAAAAACGGTAAAGGACATGGGTATTCCCAAATGTAGTCTTCAGGATCATCAATGCAGAAGTGATATGGAAAGGCCCTGCATCCTGCAAGGACATAATGGAATAGTGCGCTTTTTTTCTGTTGCAAGTAAGGGATGACTTTATTCTTTAAAATCGCTGCATATCTATCAATTCACACGAAAATTCTTTGCTATCTATCACCAAAAATTTCCTTTTAAAGAAAGACCAATGATGAAAGAAGGTATAAAGCCGCACCATAACTGTCATTTTTCGATCTTATAGAGTTATTTTTTTTCAATACATGTTTTTTTTTTCAATATGCGACAATTTTGCGTGTCCCCGCTTCCACGTAAAGAAGAGTGTGGCATATTTTGTTCAGCCGTATTTTGTGCAGCCATTTGAAAGCCTGTCCGATAATTCGCCCTTTTTGAGTAAATCTAAATAGGAAATACCTGACGTGCTACAAAAATGGTTGAACTCGATCCGTGCACGTGATGAACTTTGAATTAATATTTCTTGAGAATCATTATTATAATTCGAAATACGCTAATAAGCTAAGAAATTTAAGTTCGCCGTGAAATTGCATATGCACTGCATTCATCAAGTGCTGACGATGTCGATTGAGATGGTCGAACTGATGAACGATGAGATAGAAATTGGCACGATGCCTATCGTATTTACGATTGCAGCAAATGATTTGAGGTCTAACGCTTCTTTAACAAACTACAATGAGACCATTGTTTGATTTTTTAATTATAGCCTTCAGATTCGTATTTTCGTAGGTCGCTTCAGTTTTTACTCCATGCATTGTACGATCCGATTTTTTTGTTAATGGATTTTATTTTAGTGTTATCACTTTGTACATAGCAAACCATTTTATCTCTTACACGACAAAAAAAAATCCACAGTAATAATACTAATACTAAATAAGTGTTATAGAACAAAGTTTCAAATAAAGCGTACTTAAGAATTAAATATTATCTATAGACATATTTTTGTACATGTAATAAAATATATACTGCTCTGCTTTTCCAAAATGTTAAACCATTTCCAAAGAAAATAATTAAATTTAAATACTATATTATATTTAATAAATTTATAATGAAATATTCCTGAATTTAGATATATTGTAACATACTGCTTATTTGCATTTGCATTTCATTATTTCTTCAAATCAATTCCCTTAAAACACTTTTTAATGTACAGCGAAAATTATATGAAGTCATTAACTTCATTATTATCTATTAAAAACTTAATTTCGAAATTTACCTAAAATAATTTAATTATAAGCACCTGCTTGAATATTAATGAATATATATAATGAAAAGGATTAGAAAATTATAATAATTTGATCAAAAGGTATTTTGATATAATTATTGATTTAACGTCTATTAGCGTAAACGAAAAGAAAATTATAATAATTTGATCAAAAGGTATTTTGATATAATTATTGATTTAACGTCTATTAGCGTAAACGAAAAGAAAATTTTAATTTGTGATCTTTTCCAATTAACTTATCCAACAATAAATATGTACCTTTTTTTGTTAAATTCCTTTTAAAATTTCGTTAATTGACTCAAATCAAATTAACAAAATCAAATGTTATTATAAAATCATATTTCCGATGAAATTATAAATTAATTTTGTGTGGAAAGCCACGTGTAATTTGAAAACTTTTACTGCTTCAATAGTTTTTTCAAATGTTTTTTTATTATTTTATTTGGCTTTTTTTAGAAAATGAGTTTCAATTCTTGGATTTTAAGTTTCACTTACATTATACATTTGGTTTTACGTTTTAATATTAATATTAATACAATTAATATTTTTGTACAAATTTGTTTGTAATTTTATTAATTGTAAATTCAAGAAATTGTAAGTTCAGTTATTAATAAAAAAAAATATTTTCTTTTACTAAAAAATTCTAAATGAAAACATATTCTTTGCAATAGAAAATTTTAAGAAATATCTATATTTATTTGAACATAGTTCAATTAGGGACTGATATACAAATATGATATTATGCATAGAAAGATGATTTGAGTTATTATTTGTCATTTTATATTAATAATTTTTTAAAACATCTTGTCCCACATTATTTTACTCGATTTCCTGTTTAATTTCTATGGTAAACTGCATCTTTAAAAACTTCACCTCTCAAGTTGGGACACTACCAATATTCTTTTTTTTCCTTTAAATAATTTAAAACAATTCAGAAATTGCATTTCAAGTGTAGCAAATAATTTGTGTTTCTACTGTAAAGAAGTTTTGAAAATATTCAGATTTTGGTGTAATAGTACAAATTTCTAGGGATACAGTATGGTAGCCATTTGTGCATACTCGTAAGTACTATTAGTTTTACAAGATGTAGAAAACAACTTGTTATAAACCTCAGTTACGAATATCAATTTTATAAAACGTGAAATAGTTAAATATAATTATATTGCGCACTAAACAAAACTTCCGCATACAGCAGTATGTAAGGGAAAGCATTTGTGTCTTTCTGAGAATTAATAACAAATACTTTTGGAACCACGAATTGTACAGAATACATACTTTAGTATATACTTCATGCATGCATATCAAATTAATTATGTTCGACAGAGTGTAACTTCATTAAAAGGTACTTAAAACTATTTACTCACATTGGCCGCAATGTGACGGAATTTATTTAACTGTCCTAGCAATTGAATGATGCAACGGATTTTCATAAAACTTAAGACTCGACAAAATTATACAACAATTATCTTTATCTAATAATAACACATTGCTCAGTGGTGCACAAAACAGGAATTTTAATGTACATTAGTACATATTAAAATAAAATAAAATTTTCAACGTTTCGCGCCGTCTTCTGCGGGCGTCTTCAGGAAAATATGAAATGGAAGGACTACGTTTGCATCTTGTTCGAGAGATATTTCTACTAAATTAAAAATCAAATGAATTAAAATTTAAAAATGTTGCCAATTACACGTGAGTAAAAATTAAAATATTGCAAGGAATTGCAAGGAAGAAATTTTAATTCATTTAATTTTTAATTTAGTAGAAATATCTCTCGAACAAGATGCAAACGTAGTCCTTCCATTTCATATTTTCCTGAAGACGCCCGCAGAAGACGGCGCGAAACGTTGAAAATTTTATTTTATTTTAATATGTACTAATGTATATTAAAATTCCTGTTTTTTGCACCACTGAGCAATGTGTTATTATTAGTTAAAGTTTATGGTGCAACTGTCCTATATATATTTAATTATCTTTATATATATATAAATCTTCTGTGCGTGTGTATGTCACTTAACTCCTCCTAAACGACAGGACCGATTTTAATGAAATTTTTTATGTGTGTTCCAGAGGATTCGAGAATGGTTTATATTCACATTTCATCGAAATTGATTCAGTACTTTTTTAGTAATTATGCTAATAAACTAATAAAGTTAGTGATTTTTCGCTAATTATAAGTGTTGAATAAGTTTGCCGAATAGAGTGCGGACAGAATGGCTGAGTGGTCTAAGGCGACAGGTTTAATCTCTGGTTTTAGAAGAAAGAGATAGTGTGTTCGAACCCTACTCCTGACATACGTGTATGATTTACAATATTTTTCCCGTATTATAATTTTAATTAACCGACTTCAGAAAATCGTTAACTTTTAACTAAAAAGAGAAAAATAAACTTTTCTATCAAAAATTGAATCGACTTCCAAAACTACTGCAAAGTGAAAAATAATTTCCTTACATAATTGTAATAAGAAATTAAATTAAGAGCGTAGTATTTATCATGCGTATTATTATATTTATGTACATTTATTTGATTTTTTGGAGTCGGTACCAGGACAACGTCTGTCGGGTCCGCTAGTATATTATAAATTACAAATACTTCAGTTGAGTTGCTTTTTTCTCTGTTGTATGAGGACGGACGGGTGGACTGAACGACGGCTATGGATTATGTATTTACATAATCACGAAGTACCTAATAGGCCTTTTATATTCATTGAGGTGGTAACAGCAGATTTTTTTCATTGGCATTTTTAATGTCCAATAAATGATAGCTGCTTTTCGTCCACAGTATACATTATAACTTCCCCGTAATTCTCATCAAAGTAGAACCCTTTTACAGAGGTCTCGGGTTAATGACCATAAACCATTTTTGGACAATTTTATTACCCTGAATTAAGCACAATATATTTTGTAAAATAAATGTTCTTGTTTCTACATTAATAGATCAGTCGCTTATATGTATGATACATATATTGAATTTATTTTCATAAAGTTGCTTCACAAAATTTACATACAAAAATACATCATTTTTCACACAATAGTCAATTTACCAATATTTACTTTTTTGCCTTAATTCTTGTTAATGCGAAACGCATTTTTTGTTCATTTTATGAATGCTGTAATATTTTGTGTAAAATAAAGTATGCCCACAATATTTAAAATGAATACAGTAAAACCTCGATAACGGACACTCCCGAATAGCGGACACCTCTATTTAACGGACAGTTTTCAAATCCCCACTCCCAAAACTTTAATTTTTGTATGTTTAACCTCTGAATAACGGACATTCTGAATAGCGGACAGTAATTTTGGCAAAAGGTAATGAAAAATTATTTTTTAACGAGGAAAAAATATAAAAATCCTCTAAATTTATCAGCGCAATGCGTCACAAATTTTTTGATTACAGATAAATGAGGGGATGAGCAGGAGAAAATCTCCTTTCCCCCTACATTTATCTATGATCACAACCCCCCTTCCCCCCTCGCTCCCTCGGATGATTTGGGACTGTATGTTTTTAAGAAGCAGAAAAATACAATAAGCAGTTATACATTTTTTTTTTTCAGAAAAAAGATGATTTAAAGGGATTAAACCTACTGACAGAGTTAAAACTTCACATTGAAAAACAAATTACGTGTAATCGCAAGTAACAACAAACTTTTGTAAAAAAAAAAAAAAAAAAAAAAAAAAAAAAAAGTAAAAATGTAATAAACAAAGGATATAGGTATGCACAAGTTTTATTTCAGTTTTATTGCTTTAAAAAATATTTTAATTTCTGATTAATCATATAATATAGTAGGCTTTAAAACATATTGAAATCGACTAATGAAACATTAAGCATTCATTAGCAATCTTTCTATCTCTGATATTTTCCCAATAGCGGACACCTCCGAATAGCGGACAGTTTCTGCGCTCTCAAGGTGTCCGTTATTTAGAGGTTTTACTTTTGAATATATGTTGAATGGATGTTGTGGAGCAATATCTACCCAGAAGGTTTTAAAATCAAATTCTTTAATAATATCAAAAGATATAAACGGTATTTTGATGTAAAATGAATGTTTCTGATAATAGGATCTTCCTTTTCGTTTTCTTTTTCACATTTAAAAAATGATGTGTCCCCTAATTCTAAGATTATATTGGTTATAATATAATCAGGTATTGTTTCTATCGTATAATGTATTATTATTATTTGAAACATATGCATTCTGTATTCCTGGATAAATCGCTAATTAAAATTTCTACACTAGTATTTTGTAAATGGCTCGGGCATAAAAAAATATAATAATGAGAAAGCATATGTATTCATTACATGCAATCAAATTGCAGATTTGCCAAATGTATGTTATATGTTTTATTTATAACATATTTATAACATAAATATTTATTATTACATATTTATAACATACATATTTATTTATAACCCATTTATAACATAAATATTTCCTTATAACATATTTATATCATAAATATTTATTTATAACATATTTATAACATAAAATTTTTGGGGGAAATTATACTATAAGTCAATATGTATATACCCCTGGCCCCTGCAAAAGCGGTACAGTATGCGACATTTTTGTAGAATTTTATAGACAGTTTCTGATGAATTTTAATCATCATGAAAAAAAAATTGGCTATATAAAAACACTTTTTTTTAATTCGCCTGTGAAATAGGAAATAAACAACATGTTATCACAAAGCTTTGATTTCATAGCAATTAAAATAGTCATGAATTTAATATTTACTATCAGTTTATATTATCACAAACAAAAAACGAATATTCTCTAACCATTTTGAGCTATGTACTTCCAATTGTAATATTATAGGATTAGCAAAACAAAAATAATGTAATTTAAACTATAGACGCCCTTTATTTTCAATTGATAGTGTTGATAAGAATATACTATTTCTCCGTGCAATAATTTCTGAATATATCTGTAAACGTCACGAAATTTTTATTTTCTAAGAAAATATTTTTCTAAAAATATTTATAATGTATCCATCAGTATTTATCTTTGTTATTTTAATTGTTCTTTGATTTTCTATGTTTTTTTTTTTTTTTTTTTTTTTTTTTTGCAAAAAAATTTAAAATGTAAAAATAAATTTCAAAGCAAAAAAAAAAAAAAAAAAAAAAAAAAAAAAAAACTAAATCTTTATAAAAAAAAAAAAAAAAAAAAAAAAAAAAAAAAATGCTTTAAAAATTGACGATTTATTCAAATTTACAAAAAGCATTCATTAACACAATATTTATCTGCATATAAGAAACATGTAAGATATTAAGCTTAACTTTTTATATTTAGTTCTCAAAGATTCACTCCTTTTTTTGAAAAATGACCCTATTACTTAACTGAAGTCATTCGGAAGATCTTATCGACAATAACAGCATTTTTGACACTAATAGTATAATCTAATATCGGAGAATCAATATCACATCATAAATCTTCTTACAAAACTCTTTACGCATTTTACACTTTTAGTAACCAAATATAATATTGTAGCTTAGTCATTATCTTTTTAATTTTCGTTTTTTGTATGCGATATTAAATAACGACTATGTCTGTGAATTTAGCTCTTAAAAGTTTAAAAACTGGGATAAAATACATTTATTTTAAACAATATATACTTTATTCATCGAGGTTGGAAATATGGATATTTAATTTTTCTAAAATTATTATTAAGTTTAATGAATATAACGTTTTTTTTAGCATGTCTGTATCCTTTCTCTATATTCATCTAAATATCAAGTGCAAAAAATTAATTGCTCAGCAATCTATTGTCAAGGTTTTTAATGACATTGTGGAGAAAAAATAAGAGGTATGTCGGTACAGTCATTTAAAAAATATTTGACATTTACAAGGGATTTTCAGTTAAGAATGATCGTAATTTTTAAGGGCGAATTAAAACATCAACAAAGATAAAATGAATATTGCGCATATAACGGAAAAAGCTAAGAACATACGACGTGAGTTTCAAGGTCATAACGTCGCTGCTGTATATTTGACAGCCGGCTAAAAATACATACTTTCATTTCCGCTTAAGAAAACATGCACAGCAACAATACACTAAAATGGAAATTTAGCTTTAAGGCCCCACACTAGTCATTGCAAAAGACACGGATGATAATGTTATGTCTGTGGAGGGGTTCTTTTCAAATACCTCGCTCAAATTTTAATATTTTTACATGTTATTTTTTGAATAGAATAGATGAGGACGATCTACAACTGGGCAAGATTTTACTTTTTCAATTTTGGTTTCAGATTAAATATATATATATATATATATATATATATATATATATATATATATATATATATATATATATATATATATATATGTATACTTATATATATACTTTAACTTTCGAAATCAGTCAGAACCGGGTCTGATATTGAAGCTGAAATAACATAAAAGTATATAACCAAAATCTAAAAAATAAAAACCGGTCCGATTGTAAATCATTCTTGGTTATCCTATGAAAAGAAATCATGCAAAAAAAGACTTCACATTATCATCCAGGTCTTTTTTAGTGACTAGTGTTGGGGGATAAAGCACTACAAACGAGCTATTTTTTACTTTTGCCGATTTTTTGGCAATTTCAACAAAGTTGAAAAGTGCTTATGCATTCGGTTTGTCTGTCTGTCTGTCTGTCTGTCCGTCTGGCCGTTCGTGCCAGACGTACCAGAGCTTGGGTATTTACCAGAGTAAATACCCAAGTAAGTCTTAAGTTCATCTGCTTTTTCGTTTCCATAGTTGCCAAAATGACCTTTTAAGCATGAAGAATAAGCTATTTTTGTTTTATTTTGAAGTAGTTTAGTGATTTAATGAGCTATTGCTAATTTTGATGTGAAATTTTTAAGGCCTAGAGACTAGAAAGACTATCAGTATGTATTTTTACACTATTATAATTTGTTTGAAGGAACCAGTTTAGTGGTTTAAATGATGTTGTTACTTTCGCTTGAAATATGGAATTATCTTGTCTTAATTTGAGTTCGAACGTGTGTATTAGAGATTTATTTTTCGAACAACAAAAATCAAGTCGTGTTCCCACTTAGTTTTTAGACCCATCTGTAAATATGTTTAATTCAGATTCTTTTGGGTTTTCTTCGTCCCATTTAAGATGGATCAAAACCCTATAATATAGAGCACAAGGAAAAAATCTTTATTTTATGGAAGAGTGGAAATTTGGAAATCTAATGATCCATGTCTGCCGGAAGTGAAGTGGTGCATAAGGCAAAAATTAATTCCACTAGTTGTTAACTCGTAGGTTTAGCATTGTGTCTGTCCTACAATCAAAAGTACGAAAATATGGAAAATTTGGTGCTGGAAAACACAATGCTAAGCCTACGAGTGAGCCACTAATGGAATTAATTTTTTGTTTATGCACCACTTTATTTCCGGCAAGCATAGATTATTAGATTTTTCTATTAGTACTCTTCAATAAAATAAAATAAAATATTGTGCCCGATGACACAGAGTTTTGTGCGGTCGGCTCTTGGACTAAGACTACCTAGATTAAATTAAAGGAAGATATTATTAGGGTTTGTACCTTGAAATCAGACATCATTACATCCAGAAGTTAATTTCTTCAGCTCGTACAAGGTAGTAAATGCTGCTCATTATAATTCTAAAAATTACTAAATTGGTTCTTTTACGTATGAACGCATCAAGATCGGTATTCATGTAATATGACTTACAAGGAAGGTCTCCATACGGGCATACCCCGAAAAATCTGAAAAAATTACAGAATGTTCTTCTCATGTGGATGTATACGTTTATAAAAAAAAAATTTTTGGCGGAACCACCATTCAGTATCCGAAAAAAAATAATGAAAATTTCGTTATTTGGCTATTTATCGCCGGTTGGCGAAGGAATGTAATTTCAAAAAATACTTTGTGTCAAATATACTTCAAGAAAAAAAAAGTTTCATGTTGAACTTGTTTTGATAAATTTAATTTAAATAACTTTAGTTTTATAAGTTTTAATTTGTTTTAAGTATAATTTTGTTATATCGATATTTATATGTATTTACATTCAAATTTAATCATCAAAATTTGAGATTTAAAATGAAATTCATAATTTAAATTAATTAAATTTCTTTCCTGCTCGAAATCGAGTGACTCTTTCGTCTTTTCACGCCAAATATTCGAAACTATTTTATTTTTTTACATAATTTCTAATGTGATACCGCCGCTAATTTTGATTGATCCTTTATTACACACATAAGTACTTTAATTAGTATGTTTTTCATAAAGTTCTGGGTATGCCTAGTATGGAGACTTTCCTTGTTAGTTATATGATTTTGTTTTGTCTGCTGAATTAATGATTACATAGTTTGTTCCCTGTTTTAAGAAAATAGTGAATTTTTGACTTTGGATTGCTATTCAGCATAATTATATATTTCAGAAAACTAATTATTATGACATATTTCATATTACAAGTTAATTTTAATGTAACGACATCATCTATATATAAAACACAAGCATAAAATAACTGCACACCTTTCTTTTTTTCACATGGGATGCTACTTTTTTATCCGCCAATGTATACAACTAAATTTTTTAACCTTCAGAATTTTATGCACATTTAAAAAAATGAATTAAACAGATTTAATACTTTCCTGAAAATAGATAATACACGGTAGCGCTTAAACAATCTTATAGCGGAACTTCAAGTTATTAGAAGCATTATTTCTTATAAACGTTAAAATACGAAATTTAAACTATCAACATTGAAAAATAAACTCCTTTTCTTCGAATTCTCAAGATAGTGGTAATTTCAAAGTACTGTAGAGTAAAGTAAATGGGTTGAGGTGCTCTTTCTCTTTTAACTTCTACTTCTATATTTATATTGGAAGTTTCTCGAAATCTTTTCGAATTGTTCTTTTTTACTAAAACTTTTTTTATGGAGTATTTAAGACTTCAAAATGATTTTTGTATGCTTTTTTGGAACATTTTTAGAAATTCAGATTTAAACTTTACTATGTTTTTCATTTGATACTACTTCTTAAAATTTACTTTCGATAAAAGTAAATTTTAAGAAGAAGCAGGTTTATAATTTTTTCATAAAACTGTTTTTTAAATACTGGGTGCTTCAAAGTAGAACAAGATAAAAAGTAGTCACATGTGGTAATTAAGTGTTAACTAAATCAGAGTAAACTTAGTGTTAACTAATTAAAGTATTTAATTAATCTGAGTAAACTTAGTATTAGCTAATTAAAGTATTAAGTATTAAAAGTATTAGTATTAACTAACTAAAGCATTGTCTTAGTTATCTGAGTTTTTCATTGTCTGCTGCATTTATGGCTACATAGGTTGTTCCTAGTTTTAACAATATAGTGAATTTTTGCCTTTTAGAAGCTATTCAGTATAATTATGCATTTTAGTAAACTAATTTTTAGGACAAATTAATATTACAAGTTTATTTTAATGTAAAGACATCATCTATATATGAAATACAAGCATAAAATATTTGCGGACTTTTCCTTTTTTTCACAGTTGATGTAGCTTTTTATCCACCACTGTATGCTGTTAAATTGTTTAACCTTCAGTATTTTATGATTATTTAAGAAAAAATGGAATAAAAATATTTAATACTTTCTTTAAAGTAGATAACACATGAAAGAGCTTAAACAATCTTATAGAGGAACTTCAAGGTGTAAGATGCATTATTTCTTATAAACGGTAAAATACGAGCTTTAAACTATCAGCATCGAAAAAAAACTCTTTTTCTTCGTATTCTCAAGATAGTAATAATTTTAAAGTACTATAGAAGAAAGTAAATGCGTTGAGGTGCTCTTTCTCTTTTAACTTCTACTTCTATATTTATATTGGAAATTTCTCGAAGTCTTTTGGAAGTCTTCTTTTTTACCAAATTTTCTTTTTATGGAGTGTTTAAGATTTCAAAATGCTTTTTTTATGCTTTTTTGGAACATTTTTAGATATTTGGATTTAAACTTTATTATATTTTTCATTTGATACTACTTCTTAAATCTTTCATAAAGCTGTTTTTGAAATACTGGGTGATTCAAAGTAGAACGCGATAAAAACTAGTCGTATGTGGCAATTGAGTATTAACTAAATCTTATTAAACTTAATATTAACTAGTTAAAGTATTCTATGTATTAAAATAAATACACATTACTGAATGGCGCACTTATAAAAAAGGTATGTTAAAATACATTTAAAAATTACCAAAGTTTCATTCGTTTCAACGAATGTCGGCGGGTTACAATATAAAGATATTAAATGTAATTTAAAGTTTCAAAATGCAAACACATACATCCACGAGCATAGTTGATTTGAGATGAGAGTGCGTAAACTGCGTAATTAATTGTAGCATATATTGCCAGATTTTAGGAACGGAGTATGATAAATGATCGTTAGCCGCGAGCTTGTAACTATCATTTATTATACTTATTTAAATATAAAGTTTTATGAAAATCCGTGCACTGCTTCTTGAGATATAGCTATTGCAGAACGTGTAAATAATGAAGCATAGCAGCACCACCTGTTGAGCAATACTCACTAAATATTTATGAGAACTACATTATATCAAGGTCTCAGAAATTCTGGAGTTTTGTGAAATTCCGTGAATTAGTTCTTGAGAAAGAGCTGCTGTGATAATCCCGAAGAATGCACTATGGCAGTGCCACCAGTTGAGCGATTTACACTAAATCGTAATCAGCACCATGTTATATCGCATAGTAACTAAGTGTAGAGTGTCACGAAAACCCATGCATTAGTTCTTGAGAAATGGCTATTGTAGTAATTCACATGACAGCGTCTCCTGTTTAGTGATAAACACTGCAAGCGCAAACAGATCTAGTTTATATCAAGATCCAAAAATATCTAAAGTTTTGTGATATTCTGTGCAGTACTTCTTGGGATATAGTTCACACAAAATTTTTGTCACATATAGATAGTCAGACAGATATACACTGTCAAACATAAAAAAAAAAAAAAATGTGTTTTCTGATCTCTAAAAGGTATAAATCTTTCAAAAACTGGATGTCTAAAATTTTTAGGAATCCAATACTTTCTTCTTAAAAAGATATAAGAAAGTATAAAGATCTATATTTTAACACAATTAGCTGTTTCCAGATTGATAGTCACCATCGTAGAAAATATTGTATGGTATAAATAGAACGATTTAAAAGATTCAATAAAATAAACTAAAACAGACCTGAATACATTTTTAAAAAATAATTTTTTTAAATAAACAAAAATAAAAATACTGAGAAGCATTTAAAAATACAACAAGTTAACGTTTAAATGTATGTTAATAGCTTTTTTATTTTTTGTATATAATTTTTTTAAATGTATTCATGTCTGTCTTAAATTATTTTATTCAGTTTTTTAATAGCTTTTTCAATTAAGACTCTAAATGTATAGGTATTGCAAAATAAGAAAGTAATAAATCTGATCAATGAAATATGTTTATATGACACGTCGATACGTGACAATGCTGCTACAGGTAATCTATTTTAAATACAGTGTGCTAAAAACTGATATAGTGAAAAATTGCGATCACGCAAATATAAAGTTTGCGATTTCTGGATGTGACGCTACCCAAAATTACCTATTTATACATGTAGTCTTAAACAGCACTGAAAAACGCCCTATGGTGGGAGATTTCAGCGATTACTATTTATGTCCTGCTTTATGTAATATCAGATGAAATACTGCAGATTAGAGATCCGCACGGGCCGGGTTCGGGCCGATTTCCATTAACGGCATTCGGGGCGGGCCGGGCTCGGGCCTTGCTTCTGAAGACTCGGGCCGGACCGGCCGGGCCTAGTCACTAATCTTTTCGGGCCGGGCTCGGGCCTTAATTTTTTTTCTGGAGTATCGGGCCGGGCCGAGCCTAACTTCTTTTTCCCGTACGAAGCCGAGACTGATTTTGTTCTTCCTAGTCTTCACGGACCAAAATAATAAGTTCCTGTTGAATCTTCCCGTATGAAAATCCTTTGATCGATGTGGAAAGTCTGTTCATAAATAAGTAAAGTTTGGCTTGGTCCAAAAATTTTTGCAAAATAGGCATATACTTTTTAAGTCGTCACTATTCTACAATTAAACGTTAGAATTTATTCTTTTTAAAGAATCGTTGATCACTAGGCGTCTTAAAATAGAATTAAACATATAAAAAAACCCCATTATTATGACGGAATTTTCGTTTAAACTGAAAACTGCAATTTTTTTAAACTGTTCATTCATACAAAATGAATATAATAATACGCGAGAAAAAAATGTATTAAGCATTTACATCTGCTAAGAAGGAAACGTATTTTTTTCTTTCCAATGCCTTAGAAGATTTTATATTTACCATATGTCATTTTTTAGATTTTTTTTATATGTATTAATAATGCTAATGATAACTGAAACATTTACATACAACAAGCAAAGGTTCATTAAAAGCATAAATATCGCAACCTATGTCACTTCTGCATAAATAGAGATTATAAGCATAAAAGAAAAAAAAAAGACTAAGGTACGTTTCTTTGGTTTGAACTCTGCCTTTAGAGTAAAGATCAATGTTCTGTAGAAATTCACCAGAGCCGGGCAGGGTTCGGGCCGAATTTTTAACTTTTTACCGGGTCGGGCCGAGCTCGGGCCGAAATTTTAACTTTCGGGACGGGCCGGGTTGGGCCAATATTTTTTCGTTCGGGTCGGGCCGGGCTCGGGCCGAAATTTTAACTTTTGGCCGGGTCGGGCTTGGGACAAAATTTTAACTTTCAGCCGGTGCAGACCTCTACTGCAGATTACTCAAGCCTGCAAATGCGTCTGTGGACACAATGATCACCTGCAGGTGTAAGGTACTCTAAAAAGCATCTGATATGTTATTTTTTTATTACTTGATTATTTTTATTTCGAGATATTTGCGGCAAAAATTTGTCTAATTCAAATGTCTCGTTTATATTATATAAAAAACTTTTTGGGTTATCCTATGCTGCAATTTCTGATATTTCATAATTGTACGGAATGAAAATATAGTCATATAGAAATAGTAGCACGGACATGTTGTCTCAATTCATCGGGAAATGCATTGAATTTATTTCTATATATTCACTGCATTTCCTGATGAATGCGATTCATGTGCATGTATTCAGTTGGAAGTTTCACCAAAATAAAAATAAGAATCAATTTCAATTGAAACAATTTCAGAAACTCTATACCAATATCAGAAAGCAATTTAACCATGGTGTAATGATAGGATTTTAATTTCATTGAAATATTTTTTTTTCGTTTTACTTTGGAAAACCTTTTGGTTTGTTACCTATTTGTTCCTTTCTGTTATATAAAGTAACACATCTTAACAGCTACATTTTAAGATTTTTACTTTCTTCTATATTCATTAGAACAAAGTACTGTAGTCGAAATTTTTTCGACTTCCGGTTTTTGACGGATTTATACACGTTTCAAGGGTCAGAGATTCCAAAAAACATGTTTATAAAAATGTGTGTCTGTCAGTTCGTGTGTAAATGTATCCGTCTGTCTGTGTGTCTCTCAGTTCGTGCGCAAATTTATCCGTCTGTATGTCCATGTTTTGCCATTGTACCATCAAAAAGGGTATGAAGATATGCATAGAAATGAACTAAATTTTTTGTGTATTTTTTTAAATGCGGCAAGAAAAGAAGTTTTTCTTCAATTTTGAAATATTCCGTATATATTTCAAACTGTGATAGCGAAAAAAATATGATAGCGGTTTTTGTGTCGTTTTCAATATTGTACCATCGAAAAGCGTATGAAGTTAAGCTTAGAATCGGACCTAACATTTTGTGTTTGGCTATGGCTAGTAACTCCTCTCTGAATTCAAAAAACAAAATCTACCATAAGGGGGAGGGGGCGTCGTAAATGCAATGCCCGTGCCATTTTTTATTAATGTACCATCTAAAAATGTATGAAGTTATGCACAGAGTTGAAGAAAATTTTTTTGCATGATTTTGTGTATGGCTATCAGATCTTTATTGAATTTAGCTATATTCCGAGGAAAAAGAGCACTGTGATAGTGATTTTTGCGCCATTTTCTCTATCCTTTGTAGCCTTATTTTATATTGGCTCGTACAGAGACGAGAACTTGCGTTCTGCCAAACCTGCAATTTAGAATCAATTGATGACAACAAAATAAAGAAAAACTATTGATATTAATAAATATCATGATCTGCTTAATTTGTTTTCGCACTAATTGACTGAAACAAAATTTAAAGATGAAAATCAAAGTTGATAAAGTATTAAATTAATAATATTGAAGAGTTAACATATGTCATTACTTTCTGAAACAATAAGATGCACGTATGGAATAGAAGAAAGATTTGGGATTGGCATATCCAACAAGTTTTCAATTATGCGTATTGAAGTGTATTTCAAACGATTTTCTGTATGTTAAATATGACATCATTTTAAGCTTATTAACGTAATTTTTCGTTATGAGTATGTTAAGTTAATAAAATATAATTAATACTTTCCCGATACATTATTGTACATAAATTCGGTTAAAATAGAGTCGTTTTCCGAAGCCATAATATTAATTTGGTTACCAACCAATTTTCAATTTTACGATAAGTTTTCGTAATAACAGAAAATCGCCTTTGAATCTGAAATCGCTACATTCCAATCAGAATAGAGTGAAGTTAGCTAGATCGAACGTTCAATTTGAAAAAAATCCATGCTAAAATTTTTGTAAATATCGTTTTCTTTTCAGTAGTTAATTATAGTTTTTAGGTGCGTTCGTAATTATATAAATACGTTGCATCTATTGTTAACGTTCATTGAGTCAATTCTACCTAAACATCACTTATGCCATTTATTTTGAAAATCTTAGTAAAGTCAAAATATAACAAGAATAATAAAGTTAAAGTACGCTTTTATTTCTGAAACTCAATTTAAAAAAAAGAAATTTCAAGTTTTTAGATTTTTTTTTTGTAGAATTGATACATACTTAATGTTACTAAAAAGTATCAGTTACTACTTCTGATAAGAATCATTTTAAAATGGAAATTTATCTGCAGAGGAAACAATAAACTCACATTTAAAATTTGTATTTAAAGTTTGAAATTTCACTTGAGTTTAATAATATTAAAATACCCTTCAAGTACAAGCACTGAAGTGTAACTAACTTGAGTGTTTACAAAAATTAATCTGCAACTACAAAATTATTCAGAAATGTTGTTTTCAAAACTTTCATTATTTTTTAAGAGTATGAAAAATAAAGAAACGCTTTGTTCATTTGAGTTATTTACTTTACGTTCATTCAATTCTCTTATTTTCTAAATTTGTTTTCAAATGTTTATAAGTGGAAATTCATTATCTCTTCAATTGACTGGTTCTCTTTTATAAAAATGTCTTAAATCTTATTGGAAGAGTTTAACATTTTCTCTTTAATTGAACCCGATATGTAAGCAACCAGAATTATTTACTTTATTCTTTTTTATTATTTTTAGATATGACCGGTTTTAAGACTTTATTACGGAATTTTTAAAAAACAACATTTTTAACATAAACACAAAATTACCATTAACTAAAAACAAAAAGTGTAATATCATCAATAGTTTCATTCTTCAAACTTCTATTTTTTTTATATTTTTGATGGTAGCATTTTAAGTTATAGATTGATGAAATATAACTGATAATTGATAACTGATAATGGACGATGAATGAAATATTATATGCACTGTGCTTTGTTTCTTAAAAAAGGGTAAGCTAATTCAGTTGAATATTTTTACTTAGTAAGTTTAAAACTTTTCATAATTTAATATATGACTCAATGCTATATTTTAACAAATGTTAGTTAATAACAATTTAATAATACATTATAATAAATACCATATAATATATGATTATAAATATTAAGATTTTTTAATAAAAATTATAACTTGCATGAATTACAAATACTAATATACTGTAATAGTTAATTATTCTAAATAAACGAACTATTTAGTTAGTAGATAATGTTTATTATATTTCAGATTGCTGTTAAAAAATAAAAAGACATTGTGATATTTTATTCATTCATTAATATATAAATTTTAATTATAAAAAATAATCAACAAATATAAGATGTTAAACGATATAATCTCTAAACCTATCTTTACACTTTTGTGCATTTACCATCTAACGACTAGATAATTATACATATTTATTTTTGGTGGATTAGATTTCTTCAGTGATAAAAACTATCCCGATATAAGCTGATATTTCGTTGAATATACTTCAAATAATGTTATAAAAAACACATATAGAATCACGCAATGGATCATTCCACTAGGGGTGTTATTTATCAGCTAGGCGTACACGTATTAAACAAATTACGATTATTTTTTAATATGAAGGGCTTAGGATTAAAATCATTCGAATCAGAAAAGACATTCTAAATAATTTATCTATTGATTTGAAACGAGATCCCGAAGAATTTACAGTTGTTACTTGGCTAAATTTACAAGCATTTACATTTAATTAGTTCAGTAATTGAGTCCGTCTTCTCAAATCAAATGAAATCCAAAAAAGTACAAAGAAATCACGCGATGCATCAATTTCAGATATTTTATGCAAAAAGGGAGAAATTTTGAATTATAAAAATGCAAATGCACAGTTCATATAGAACGCCTCTATTCGTTAAATATTACCTTGAAAATATTGACATGCAAATAAAAAAGGCACATAAAGACAGAAAAGAATCGCCCTAGGATTTATGTTATTTCCCATGAAATATAGTTATGGAAATTACTGGAAAATTCTAAAAAATCATTCTATCAAAATATTATCTTATTATAGATGCATACATTAAAATGATTTTTTTAAAATATATAATGCTTCACGTTATTTTTAACAAAATTATATTTAAAATACTAAGTTATTTTTAACTAAGTCTTATTAGACCGCATCTTAGATACAGACAAAATATAGTGTAATACTAGATCATTTCTTTAAAATATGACATTTAAAAAAAGCAAAATTAATCTCTTAAGAATTTTAATAATGTATCTTTATTGTTTTTTAAAGTATAAAAGAAATTTAGCATTCGGTTCAATAACGTAGTTTATTTTTGTTTGAATTAAATAATGAATTTAATTGTATTTCTTTGGTTTAATTGGTTTTCTTTTTTATCTTGGTTTTGTTTAAAGATTTGATTATCTTGACATCTACAGTCGTCACTGTACAATTAGATATATTTTCAAACAATTTGTTAGTATATTGTTATAAATTTTGGCAAAAAGTAAAAAAAAAATATATTATTAAACAGAAATCAATCAGATTTAAAAGTAATAGTACCGTTTAAAAATAATACATAATAACAAAATGTTTGTTAAATACCTTTATACAACAAAAGTGAAACTGCCAAATCATAAGGATTAATTTCATAAAAAAATATTATATTATAATTTTATTTGATTATTAACTATTATTTCAAATTTTAAAAAGGATTACTCGTGTGTAATAAAATATCAATGTTAATATTATTTATGGTTAAAATCAAAGTATTTTAACTGTCATTTATTACTAAAAAATGTACTATATTATAACATATACATTCGGTTAAAAAAGAATGAATAAACAGTTTATATATTTTATTGTAAGAGGATAACGTGTAGAATCACTTAGACATTCTATAGCTGAACTTTAAGCTATTAGGAGTATTTTTTCTTATAAACTCTGAAATAAGTACTTAAAGCTATTGACTTTGCAAAGTTTTTTTCGTAGTCTCAAGATAATAAAAATTCTAAAGTATTGTACAATGAAAACGTTAAAGTACTCTTTTTTTATTTTCTTTGTAGAATTATAAATGAAATTTATTGAAATTTTAATTTTGAGTTTTTAAGTCCTTGAAAAAATATTTTTGTTTATTTTTGAGATGTTTTTCAAAGTTTTGCTTTTATTCCAACAAAAATCGCATATTTTTAATCACCTTTTCTGGCATTATGATGAACTAGTTTCATGCATCAATATAAAAAAAAACATTATTTGGTAGAAGAAAACTGAATGCTTCTGCTTTTTTAAGAAAATATTGGAACAAGTGATTAAACAGCTTTTTTTATCATCTGTTCTTAACAGAAAATTTAATTATATAAATCTTAAGGCAATTTTAACCATTTAATTTTAAGGAAAAAAATTTAAACAAATTAATCTTTATAAATCTACTAAAATCAGAATTTAACTATATGAAATAAGAAAGAGAAAAACGTGAAGTTACCGAAGAAAAAAATTAAAATTGCAAATAATATTATACAATTAATAATGTTCATCTTTGATAAATATTGAAATCTTTTTTTTATTCTCGTATTTGTTATATAAATTTTAGAGATTCGTTTATCTTTTCTATTTCACTCAATCTTTTTTAAAACCTCTTAGATGAATATTAGAAAAGCAAAAGTTTTTGTTAATGTTGTCCTTAATTTAGTTTTCAAGCAACATATTTTTTTTAGAATGGCAGCTATCATATAATAGTGAAGAAACAGCAAGAAAAAAAATAAATTCCAGTCAATCAAAATGAAAGCATTATGAATATATTAATTATTAAAAATAAGTATACATTATCTTAAGGACATATGAACACTAACAAACTCCCGTGATAGACTGCTGACGTTTTGATATATCTTATTATCAATAACTACTAAAGTAATTTTAATATATTTTGTTTTTTCAGTAGCTAATCTCTAGATTGATCTTTTGGCCAAATGTAAAAAAAAAAAAAAAAAAAAAAAAAAAAAATGTGCACTATTTTTAGAATCAACACACAAAAATTATACTATTTTTCTTTTTAAAAAAACAACAAATATGGAACTCATGTAGGTTAGCTATGCATTCGTCTGTCCGAGCCTGATCAGTGAAATTTGCGATTTTTCTGCTTGTGATCGAAAAATTCGCGGTATTTCCGAACTCGACCGACGAAATTCGCGATTTTTCGAATCCCGATGAAAAAAACCGCGCTTTTTCCGCACTTGATCAACGAAATTTGCAATTATTCAGAGATTGGTCGAAGAAATACGAATTTATCTGCACCCAATTAACGAAAGTCGCGATTTTTAACTGTGACGAAATCTGCATTTTTCATTCAAATTGATACAATTTGCGATAAACTGACAATTGTTCCGCAGCCGATGAAAGAAATTTTTATTTTTTCCGTGCATCATTGACATAATTTGCGATTTTCCCATGACTTATCAACGAAATTTGCGATTTTTTTGCCCCTGATAAAAAAAAATCGTGATTTTTTTTCGTGATAGATCGACAAAATAAGCAATTTTTTCGTGCCCGAACAACAAAATTGGCAATTTTTCGAGCCCAATGAACAAACCTGGCAATTTTTTGGAGCCTGATGGTCTAAACTAGCATTTTTTAGATGTCCATTCGACAATATTTTCGATTTTTCTGTGCCCGATGAAAGAGTGACTTTTTTTTCTTGCACCTAACAAACCGTGCAATTTTCCACGTATTATCAACAAATCTGACGATTTTGAAATCCAATCAACAAATTATGCAACTTTTTGGGACCATTCAACAAATCTCGCGATTTTCCCGTGACGAAAAGGCTAATTTTGTGATTTTCTCATGTTTTATAAACGAAAATTTTTATTTTTCCACGCACATCGAATCAACGAATTTCTCGATTTTTCTGCAGCAAACTGACGAAATTTATGATTTATTTCTGCATCCTTTGTGCATAAACTGCAAATTTGCGGGTCTTATGTTGTACATCCGTAATATAGGGCTACCTAAGTTCAATATTCTAAATATGCTGCCAGCGTCCATTATAGAATAAAGCTATTTTTAAGTAAAAGCTCTAATGGATTGCGATGTTATTTCTGAAATTGAGACGTTTTAATCTTTATTTTTTTTCCTCTTTCTATCGTAATTTTTCTGCACAGGAGGACACGAATTGATAATTGATATAAAAATTATGAAGACCATTTAACCGACCTATTACCATTTTTCAAGTTCACGGAACCGAAATTGTAAAATTCCTGTTTAGTTTCCTTCTTTAGATTTCAATAGTTTTATTTTTCGGGTTTGTGGGATGTGAAATTGAAAACTAGTAAAACGGAAAATATTTTTTCACTTTTTTTCTTTCAAAGCTCGAAGAACTGAGTTAATGCCGAAATAGCAAAATTTTCGCATTTTTTTTCTTGCGTTCCCTCATAATTTTAATTAACAGCACCAGGAGTATTTTATCCAGCCAGGATTCGGATTTGAAGTCCTTAAAATTTTCTGAGTCGGAGTCGGAGTTGGAGTCGGCCATTTTGCCTACCGACTCCGCAGCGCTGCTTTAAAGTAGCAAGTAATAGCAGAATACAACCCTCATAGCATGTATAGTCACAGTGACGTCACAATGACGTCACTGTGAGTCATTTTGCTCACATGACATCTCTGACCAAAATGCCACCACTCAGTAACGTCACATTGTCACTGAGATGTGACTTTTTTTTTAAATCCTTAGAAAATTATAAAAATTCTTCAAAACATGTTATTTACATTAAAAACATTTTTCACAAATTTGTCACATGGTGACCACTTTGTGAAGTGGTCACAAACGAGCTCTAAAACGGCCATAACGACTTCACATTTTAGTCACTGTTACTTCACATCGACAATCAATGGTCACAAAGTCACCATGTGACTTCACAAAGACGTCGCAATGACGTCACCATGCCTTACGGGAATGCCCTACCTATAAAACTAAAAAAGCCAAAAATAAATTAAGCTAGGATAAGCTTTTAAAAATACGTTATACAGGAAAGATGAATTGCGGAAATATCTTCCATATACCGCAAACTTATTTATGTGTACACAGAGTATGTTTGTCTATATATATATATATATATATATATATATATGCAAATAAATATTTTACAGAAAAAAATTATAACACCAATCAGTTATTTTATTTAAATATTTTTTTGGTATTTATTAGAATTAGGAAATGTACAAGTGTTCTTGCAATAAAAGTATTTCTAAACTGAAACTCCATTCTAAACCATCGTTCATCATCAAGGTTCAACATCAAGTTGAAAAAATACAAAGACAAACACAATAATCCTTTTATAAAAATTTTGTTTGGTTCAACCAATGGTGCTTTTAGAGCCACATAAAATAAAGTATGTATAACTTATTCTAAACTGTATTACCACCAATCGTTTCATTAAATAAATTTTATAACAAGTTACTTTAATGGTATTTTAAAGTTTTCTGGTCATAATGGATTAAACGAATTCCTAAATACGAATTACATGAAATACAACTTCTGTAAATATCCTGCACAAATATCCCGCACACCTAAATATGTCTGGGAAGAATGTGTTTGTCTGTATTATATGTATAAGTACACAAATATTTTGTTGAAATAATTTTTTATTTAATTATACTTATATGTGTGTGGGCCGTAGTAACGAATTACGCAATGAATGGCGTAATGAATTCTGAATTTTTGATGCAACTGTATTACACCTTCTTACTAATTATTCAGGATAATTTTTAGGAGAGTTACCAGTATTTTTATAAAAAAAAATCTAGTTAAAACTCGCAAAATCCCACTTTCTTTTATATAGAGGTTTTCTATATTAAAATACAGCTGGCGAAGAAATTCCTAGTCACAAAATTCCAGGAGCCCTGCAAATCTTGTTGTTACACATTTGGAATATTTTATTAATTTAATGGAAAATTTTTAAACAGAATATGCATGGGAAAAATGTGTCAAATATTTCTATTTTATGAATATTATAAATTTGATTCCCCGGTTTCAACAATTCTGTAGAATATACGTATAGATAGAAGCAGATTTGTTTTTTCTCATTTTTTGAAAATATAGGATTTCTATATATATTATCCTGTTGCATTTTGAGTAAGCAAGAAAAAAAATTCTGTAACATTTTTTTCGATCGATTCTTGTATAGAAAGAAATCTATGTTATTAAACTTTGTTATCTACATGGAGGTAGATATATGTAATGTACTATTTTGAATTTCGTCAAGTCACCATTATCTGCTAATCTTCTATTTCATATTTATTTTACTTTAAACAGTTATTTGTTGTGCAGTTGCAAATAATTTTTTAATATGAAAACGAATTTGTATAAATTTTAACTTGTTTTACTTCTGATTTATTTTATTAATGACACCGTTTTATTTTGAGACTTATTTTTTTCTTATGTTTAAAATTTATATATGATGCATGTTATTAATACCTAAGAATTCAGATAAATATGTATGTCGCAGAATGTTTGTATTATACTTTAAATACATTTTTCTCTAAATATCTTAAGGATTGTTGGTAATATTGTTCAAAACTGTTTGTTAATATATTTCAGAAATAATTCATTGAAATATATTTCAGTTATTTTCGATCCACACATTTTTTTTTTCATTTTATTAAAACTTTCTCTTATATTGCACAAAAAAAACATTAACTTCAATTAAAAATACATATAATCCATATTTCAATGTAAAAGTAATTTTAACCAGCATAGTTGAGAAACTGAGAGTACACTAAATTCACAGCAATAAATAAATAAATTGAATTTATAAATCATAGAAAAGCTTAAAAATGCTTCTTAGAGTAATAATCTAAATTTCGTGAATAAATTTACTTAACTAAATTAAATTGCATCGTTATGAATCTCTGAGATATTTACATTGCAAGATTTTTTTTCTTTAACGATCGTATTCTTTTCTTTTGTAATTCTTTTTTATTTTTTATTATTTGGTTACATTTACGAAACATAATTTCTTACAGGAAGCTAATAGTAATTTTCTTAATACCGAAGATTGCCTTGGCAATTTATTTAATCATGTGTAAGTAATTAATTAGTGGATTTTTTCTATTCTCAGATGTAAATTAACCAAATATAATGGACCATATTCATAGCTTTAGGAGGTAATGTTTTTCTTTTCATTTTTATATACTATGTTAATTAAGCTTAATGAAAGTATTTATTTTTCAACAGTAATATACACACACACATACTTGTATATGTATATATATATATATTAGAGTTACGGTTTGAACATAACACATTTAATATTTATATTTCAGGAAAATAAATTATTTGAAATTCTTTTTTAGATTACGTGTTCTTTTTTCAGTTATTTGTTGCTCAATTTTTTCTGTATTAGTATGATTTATGTAGTCTCTAAATATTTTAAGGATTGTTGGTAATATTGTTCAAAACTGCTTTTTAATATATTTCAGAAATAATTCATTGAAATATATTTCAGTTATTTTCGATCCACACGTTTTCTTTTTCATTTTATTAAAATTTTCTCTTATATTGCACAAAAAAAAAACATTAACTTCAATTAAAAATACATATAATCCATATTTCAATGTAAAAGCAATTTCAACCAGCATAGTTGAGAAACTGAGAGTACAGTAAATTCACAGCAACAAATAAATAAATTGAATTTATAAAACATAGAAAAGTTAAAAAATCTTCTTAGAGTAATAATCTAAATTTCTTGAATAAATTTACTCAACTAAATTAAACTGCATCGTTATGAATCTCTGAGATATTTACATTGCAATATTTTTTCTTTAACGATCGTATTCTTTTCTTTTGTAATTCTTTTTGATTTTTTATTATTTGGTTACATTTACAAAACATAATTTCTTGCTGGAAGCTAATAGTAATTCTCTTAATACCGAAGATTGCCTCGGCAATTTATTTAATCATGTGTAATTAATTAATTAGTGGATTTGTTCTATTCTCAGATGTAAATTAACCAAATAGAATGGACCACATTTATAGCTTTAGGAGGTAATGTTTTTTTTTTTTTTTTTCATTTTTATATATTATGTTAAATAAGCTTAATGAAAGTATTTGTTTTACAACAGTAATACACACACACACATACTTGTATATCTATATTAGAGTTACGGTTTGAACATAACACATTTAGTACTTATATTTCAGGAAAATAAATTATTTGAAATTCTTTTTTAGATTACGTGTTCTTTTTTCAGTTATATGTTGCTTAATTTTTTCTGTATTAGTATGATTTTATTTTATTTTAGTTGTTAATTTTATAAATATACCAAACGTTCAATAATGTATTTTTTCTCAGAAAATATCATTATGTGTAAATTAGATTGTATTAAAAATAAATATATATAGGTATACTTTCAATGTAATGTCATAATTATGACGCACGTTCAACAACATATTTTTTTCTCAGTCAATTCCATTATGCGTAAATTGGGTTGTATTTTGAAAATAAATATATATAGCCATACTTTCAATATACACTGAAAAAAAATCACTAATTTACTGAATTATTTTTCGAAAACCGGGATTCCTAGAATTTTTTTATGTTGTGGTAACAGCATAATTTTATGTTACGGAAACGATTACATGAGGTATTGTTGTTAAGGGCGGATAGTCAGACAGACAGATGGACGGATCACATGACGGCTATAAATGGTACGTATATTTATAACTACGAACACACCTAAAAAACAGTTAAATTTAAAAGAACGTGCCGAAATTGAAAGCGCATTCCCTGAAATTATTACTTAACGACAATATTGTAACCAATACCACGTGTGTGTCTCTGTAAATGGATTAAAAAAAGATATGAATATTCTGTTCAATCAAACTGCAGTAAAAAACCGTAATTTATATCAGTTTCAATACATTTACAGTAGCATGATGTAAATAAATGCTCTGTAAAAGATTTTTTCCCATAGGAAATAATGTAACGAAATTCTTTTGGATATCCCTGTAAATGAACTATTAGTTCGACCTACTTCATCTCACATGCCTAGGTAACTCCCAAATAAAGTTTAACTATTGCATGAAAATCCGAGTATATTTAGAAAGCTAGAATTAGTCACTTTTCAATTTTTTTGGAAAGTATTACAAAAGTATTTCTTCATTGTAAATAGATACATGTGCATATATATACATACATATATATATATATATATATATATATATATATATATATATATATATATATATATATATATATATATATATATATATATATTAGTCTATAAAATTGATAGCAACATACAGCCTCCAATTTTATTGTGGAAATTTAACTTTTATAATGGTGTAATTTAAATTGATATGTATGGTGTAATAAAATTATTGTAACCATGTATTGTTGACCATTATTGTAACATAATACTACTTATATCGGTTAAATTACCTATTAGAATCAAGGACGCAAGTTTACAATAACACAGATATGTCATTGAGAAAAAAGTACAACAAATGTGACATTCAGTGTCAAAATTTTGAATTTACATGCCATCTGTTTCATTTTGTTCTTAAACGACATTTTAACTCGCTATGCGATGTAAGATCTAAAATCTGACTAAAAAGACAATATTGCAGCGATGCTGCCGCCACTCATATCTGTTGATTCTAATTACAAATTAGTTTTACCTCTGCACTGAGTTCAAACAAACACGATACGCTATTTCTCCACATAATCACCTTAATTAGCTTATAGTTTGAGAAAAAGTGACTAAAAAATAGAAAGAACGCTGTCTCAAAAATCGGGTAGTTTTGTTTCAAAGCCTAATATGGCAGGTCACATGCCACTCAACTGATTGAAGGTTTCATAGTGTCCTTGTTTTTAATGGAAACTAAATTTCTTCAGTGCAATTTACACATATCAACCTATCCCTCTACGATTTTTTTTCAGTCATCGAGGAATGCGGAAAACCGTTGACAGATTAATGTCTTCAGCTGAATGCAGATAATATTACATCGTAAAACTTATTTGTACACTGTAAAAAAAAACAAAAAAAAAAAACAAATTGTAAACTAAAATTGGTACTACACTGTAAAAAAAAAATCTGTGAAGGTACTAAAATTTTTCAAGGAAACTGGGATTCCAAGAACTTTTCATGTAACGATAACAGGAAAAATTCATGTAATCGATTCAGAAACTTGAATTTTTGCTATTACCGTTACAGGAAAAGTTCTTGGAATCCCAGTTTCCAAGAAAAAGTTTAGTACCTTTGCAGATTTTTTTTTACAGTGTAAGCTTTTTCTAGGAAACTGGGATTCCTAGAGTTCTTCATATAACGGTAACAACAAAAACTCACGTAACAGTTTCTGTTACATGAAATTTTGCTGTTACTGTTACATAAAGTGCTCAAAGAATCCCAGTTTTCTAAAAAAAGTTTAGTACCTTTAGAGATTTTATTACAGTGTATCTCCCAAATAATCTTATACCTTGTATGTTACTTTTTTTCACTAATAATGAAATCCATTTAGTCAAACAGCTTTTTTGTTGATAACTTTTGTGCTTAAGAAATGATTTACTAAAATATAGAAAAAGATTATGAATAATCATTCATTAGGGTATCTAATATAATAAATTCATTTTTATTAGATGTCAAATCCGTAAGTTAAAATTTTAACAACCCACATTTTCCAAATCCACATAATTTTAAATAGGTTTATAAAAAAGTCACAATTATTGTTTAGTAAGATGTTTTTTGCTCTTTAATTCATGAAAAACAAGCAAATACTATTTTTCATTAAAATTTTTATTGACTGATGAATACATCGAATTAGCATTTCTATAAACATTTACACATGACATTCCATCGAAGGTATATTTTATAACTTTTGTGAGATACAAAAGAAAATACTCGAATTAGTTATTCTTAATACTGTACCAATTAACACTTTTTAAATTGACAATTTTTAATTTTTTCGAAGTACTACGAAAAATTAATACTGACGATAAAAAGAACAAAATATGTCCAGTTTACTTTTAATTATTTTTTTATATAATTAAACTACACATTATGTGATTTCAAATATCAGGCATTATTATGGAACTTAACGAGTCATTTATAAAACATTGCTGATTTTTTTCATTACTTTGAGTATTTTGAGGTAACAAAGGCTAAATTAGTATGTAAACTTAAAACTTTTGTGGAAGAAAAATATTTTTGTTATCTCGTTTATGCTTTAAATTATTTTTTCTAACGTATTGTATTCTTCAGCAGTGCATACACATAAAAAATAAACAAAGGAGTGACCGTTTAATGCAGTTATGATAATGATACTAGTAACTTTCTTAATATTCTTACAATGTTAAAAAAAATGTGTAAAATTACCTTTTTTTCTAGGAAATGTGGTTTTCTAAAGCATTTTATGTAACGATACCAGCAAAAAATCGTATAACCGATTTTTGCTGTGACCATAAAAAATCCTAGTTTTGTCAAAAAGTTTAGTAAATTTACAGTTTTATTTATTTTATCTTGTTTTTTGTATTACGTTTAAGTATTCCCTTTTTGTAACTGTAAACAATCGCGGATTTTTGAATTAATTTGAGTAGAAAAATACGTAGAAATAGTTCTAATATTTTCATATATTGTGTCATCTGGAGACTTCTGCGGTATACTTTTGTTGAGCTATTTTTAAAACAATTGAATGACACCAGAAATTGTGAACACATATATTACAAAATAATTGTAGAAGTTTTTCTATTCACACATCACAAAAACAAACTTTTATACTGAAAATTCCGCCAAGTATGTGGCATTTGTAGATTCAACATTTTTGAAAAAAAACCCACAGAATTTTCTGGATTATTTCAGATTTAGGTTTAATGGGATTTCTTATTCATATGATCAAATTAATTATATATTTTTTTAATTAGCTACTTAATTGCAGTACATTTTCCCTTTTAAAACGATTCATTTCAAGATAATAGTTCATAAATCAAATGAACTATTATAAAGAGGGAAATCAATTTCACCGAAAGTCATTTTACTTTTAAAGAGCAGTGACGGATGTAAGCATTTAAATTTACATTTTTTTCTTAAATGAAATGAATCATTTAAATATGTTACGTTAATGGAATTTGAACAATTATTGCATAATCTTATAACACTTGTGCTGAAAAAGAAACTATTATTTTATTAATGGCATAAATTTATAATTTAAAATTTCATTAAAATATTTAAAAATTGCTTGATTTATTTTTTTTATAATAAATGACTGAAGAGTAAAAATTATGTATCATGATATATAATCCTCTGTGAATTGAAGTTACCAATATTACAGCACTCTTAAGGAGCTGTACAAATATAACATTATCAACTTTTTGGGGATTTTAGACTCCCTCCCACACTGTAAAAAAAAGGATTGATCTACTAAAAAACTTTAGTGATCCTTGTAATTACTAAAAAATTTTTAGTAGGATCTTAGTCGGTTACAAAAAAATCTGTAAGAATTACTAGAAAAAAGTTAGCAACGAATAGAGTTAATAGTTTTATATTTTTAATAGCTCTTACTAAAACTCAGTTGGTGTGGCCTTGATAGCATAGTGGTTATAGTAACGGACTCCAGGCTAAAATGTCCCGGGTTCGAAACTTGCCACCGCCAAATACGCCCCGAATGTATGTAGTGTCTCGTTAATAAAGGGATTATGGAAATCCTATCGGAGCAGGTAGGAATGTTTGGTGCTGCCATCTATTGCGGTTTTGCCGAAAATCTTCCGCTTTAGAAGTCCGGATTCCGCTTGAAGGAAGCTCCTGACCTTCGGGCGCACGTAATGGTTATTAAAAATAATTTTGGAGCTATTACTAAAATTTGCTTGGTGGCTCATACTAAAAATTTTTAAGTTAGTTATACAAAAAATTCTTTTGTTCAGTTTACAAAAGAAATGCTTGTTTCACTTGCAAAAAAAAATTCTTAATGGTTACTAAAAAATTCTGTGGAATACAAATTTACTAAGAAATTTTTAGTAACCTCTTGAATTTTTTTATACAGTGCAACTTCTGATATTATACGTTATAATCCGTAAAACCCCCTCCCCGAGTAATGATATCGTAATTAAATATATAACTTGATTTCTAGAATCTATTTATTTTGTTTCAAGTGATATACAAAACTGTTCACATTAAATTTTCGAATACTTTTACGATTTAAATGAAGATAAGTGAATAAAATAGCACATTGGATTTGGGAAATTTTTACATTAAGTAACATTTAAAAGAAATAGTTGCTACTTAAAAGTATGTTGTAATTGATTTTTGCTGAATTATGCATTCAACAATAATAAAATACTGGTTAACTTGCCCCGAAAAGAAGAGAGTGGAGGATAGTTAGAAAATACTATCAGTAAGACAAGTGAAGAAATCCCTTGTTTTCAACTTTTATTTATTAGTAAACATAAGCTCCATTTCAAATATATGCGTCACATATGATTTTTCGAACCGTAATTATATATACATACCCATATGAACACCCAGAAGATTGAAAATGTCAAACGTTCGCATGTTTCATATTAAAGAATTAAATATTTTTATAATAATTTAATTATTTCATAATAACTTTGTATTTTCATGAAACTAGATAATAGTCACTATTTTTAAATCTATCTCACATACAGGCGTGTGAGTATGCGTGTATATTAGTAATTTTGCAAAAGATTTAGGTTTCTAGATCTCATTTTTTATGGAAAAACTGGGTTTATCTCAAATCTTAATTTAGTTTTTATTGGCAAAATTAGTATTTAATTTCGAGATGTGCCTCCACATACAGGACGATCACGCGAGGATTTTTTATATTTGTCTCCCATACATTAATTCAAAAATATTTATAATTATAATTAATAAAAATAAAGCAAGAATGTTATTTCTTTTTTTCCTCTTTTTGCAAATGGCATATTTAAAATTACATTTATTAAATATATTTAACTGAAGATAAAGAATAAAAAGGATTCGTGCAAGCATTGAATTTTAAAAGTGTATTAAATATAAGAAGAAAATATAGTATCCGTTTTATTTTAAGAAATGAAGGGATTGCCTGTGTTTCGTTTCACGAAATAAGCCTTCACAAACGTATGGCTAATGTTCTTCTGCAGAACTTTTTATATTCTTCAAAAAAACTATGCACACGGAAAAACAAGAATATTGAGAGAAGAATCGCATTTCAAGATTCTGATATGGATAAACAAATAATCTTTTTTATTTTCTTTCTTCATATGTATATGGAAAAATATTGTTTGTGAAATAATTTTGTATATGTCTAGAAGAATTTCTATGTACGTACTGAAGAACTAAATTGCGCAGTTATTTGTAATAGTTAGAGATTTAATATGAGGTTTAACAAGAAAATATGCGAATAATTAAATTATGTCTTTCAGCACTTTGTTGACCAGTCGTAAGTATTTTATGTTTATATAACACTCATGTGACCAAGTATTTTAAGAATTTATTTTGTTTGTTCAAAATATATAACAAAGCTGTATAAAGACGCAAGGAAAGAGATAAAATTAAAAACATAATGGAATTTGATTAACTTTTTAGCCACACAAACAATCACACACACACACAAAAAAGACACAAAGCAAAACAAAAGTATTTAAATATAAGTTCTAAAGTATAAATGGAACTTATCCTTATTAAAGGTTAATAAAAAACCCTCGAATTTTAACATTTTGGTTAAAGCGAATTTTGATCTTCACGTCTTCACATGTTTTCTCATATTTCAAAATTACAGACGAACAGTTATGTTGTGTTGTATGTTTTTTACATATTACTTTTGGTAAATGGCATACTTATTATAATTTATAACATAGTTTTATACTATCTTTAAGCATTTAAATGTAAGGCAATGAACAGTACTAAAATAATCGAGGTGGGCGACTTTTTACACACAAACATATTTAATAAAACTGACGGCACTACAGACGACATATACACATATTGTAAACACAGAACAACTATCTGGAACGTAGATACATTATGTTCCTTACATAATTCCATGGAATAGACAAGGGGCGCCATCTACCGTTTAACCTGAAAAGTAAAAGTATAAAATACCACAGCTCTTCCCCACTTAGTAATGAAGTCGGTCAGGAGCTCTTCGATGTCTTCTGGACCTTCTAAGTACCTGTGGAGAAGAAGAAGAATTAGTTTTTACATGTTCAGGGGCATCAACTGTAGCACTAGTAGGAACCGACGGTTTTTGGTGAATATTATCAGAGTTAGCTGAATTAGAACTCGAAGAATCAGGATTATGAAAGTCAGTTGGAGTAGGATCTGGAACAACTGGAACATGAGAGTCAACTGGTTGCGGATCTGTGAAACTTGACTGTAAGGGTGGAAAATCATCTTGCTTCACACTTGTATTTTCACTTCTAAAATTTTCTGTAACATTTTCTTCTGAATTTGGATCATTGGTTAAAGAAATATCTTCTCCTACATTAGTTATTTGATCCACATGCCTTTTCCAAATATTCGAACCAACTTGAACTCTGTAATGTAATTTTCCTTCTCTTGCTACAATTCGACCAATTTTCCATTTGGCTTCTGGAGTATAATTTCTTACAGCTACTTTCTGGTTGACTTCAAATTCTTTTACTTTAACTTTAGATTTCCTTGCAGTTTGCTTTTCATGAACAAAATTTGCAACATTTGGCACGATCAAATCTATGTTTGTTCTTATGTGACGCTTTAGAAATAAAGATGCAGGACTTTCCCCCGTTGTAACATGTGGCATCTTCCTGTACTGCATAAGAAAGTTATTCAGCTTCATTTGTAAAGTACCTGGTTCAGACGCTAAGGCTTTTAATCCACGTTTGACCGTTTGCACATATCTCTCAGCCTGTCCATTTGTAGATGGATGGTACGGTGCACTAAACTTATGTTTTACACCATGACTTTTTAAGAACATTTCAAATTCTTCAGATGTAAACTGCCTAGCATTATCTGATACCAAAGAAATAGGAAAACCGTATCGTGCAAAGAGAGAAGAAAGACAAATAATTGTATTTTCTGAAGTTGTACTAGGAACTATAAATACTTCTGGCCATTTACTATAAGCATCAACCACTAACAAAAGCATTTTTCCGTTAACAGGACCAAAATAATCAATATGAATTCTCTGCCATGGAGCAGTAGGCCATTCCCAATGATGTGTATCAACTTTAGGAGGATTATTTTTCAAATTTACACAAATAGAGCAATTTCTTGCAATATCTTCTATATCATGGTCTATTCCTGGCCACCATACAAAACTACGGGCTAAAGATTTCATTTTCACTATACCAAAATGACCAAAATGTAATTCCTTTAATATTTGTTGTCGATGGATTTCTGGGATAACTACCCTACAACCTTTTAAAATACAACCATGCTGAAGAGTAAATTCTTCTTGTTTACCACCAAAAAGTAAATTCTTAGGAATTTCTGAACCAGAAATGAGGTGATGAAAAATTTGTCGCAAAAGAGGATCGGTTTTTGTAGCTGAAGCAATAGATTTAGCATTTAAAGGTAAAACAGAAAGTTGATTTATTTGAATGATTTCCGATTCATCAAGTCCTTCATTTGAATTATATTCGTGGGGCAAATCTTCACTACGTAATGGAAGACGTGAGAGTGCATCGACATTACCGTGTTCAGTAGTTTTCTTATAGCGGATGTCATACTGGAACGTTTGTAAATATATGGCATATCTTTGCATTCTAGCAGCTGATAAAACCGGAATACTTTTAGAAGGTGAAAAAATTGAAACTAATGGTTTACTATCAGTAAACAAAGTGAATCTGTTACCGTACAAATATTGAAAAAATTTCTTAACACCAAATATTATTGCTAATGCCTCCTTATCTACTTGACTATACCGTTTTTCGGCATTATTCAAGGTTCTGGATACAAATCCAATAGGCTTTTCAGTCTTGTCTGGCATCACATGCGAAAGAACTGCAGAGATACCATATGGAGAAGCATCCGTAGCTAAGATTAAAGGTAATTTAGGATTGAAATGCGTCAGCACTCTGTCCGAAGTAATTTCTCTTTTTATTTTTTTAAACGCTTGATCACATTTGTAAGACCAGTTGAACTTTACATTCTTTTTAAGCAAATTATTCAAAGGATGTGCAATTGTCGATAAATTCGGTACAAATTTTGCATAATAAGTTACAAGACCAAGAAATGCTTTTACCTGGGAAACATTTTCTGGCTTAGGGGCATTTACAATTGCTTCTATTTTATCTGGTGTTTTATGAATACCATGTTTATCCACTTTATACCCACAATAAGTAATTTCATCTGCCATGAAGAATGTTTTTTCCTTATTTATCCGAATATTATAATTTCTCAACCTTTCTAATACTTGCTTTAACCTTTGCAAATGAATTTCGTCCGTTTCCCCAGTTATTCCTATATCATCAATAAAAATTGTAATTCCCTCAATTCCACTTAAAATTTGTTCGATTTTTCTTTGCCATATAGCAGGAGAACTATTAAGACCCATTGGTAATTTAAGAAACTGAAATAATCCTTTAGGTGTATTAATGGTTAATAATTCCTGGGATTCCTCATCAACGGGCAATTGGAGGTATGCTTGATTTAAATCAATTTTTGTAAAATGAACACCACCACTTAAAGTAGCTAACATATCCTCTATTTTAGGCAAGGGATATTTTTCTACTTTCAGATATTTATTTAATGTGACTTTAAAGTCTCCACATAAGCGTATTTTACCATTAGATTTTACCACTGGAACAATCGGGGTTGCCCACTTGCTATTTGTAACTGGTTTAATTATACCTGCTTCTTCTAATCTTTGTAATTCCTCATTGACTGCAGCACGTAGTGCATAAGTAACAGTCCTAGCTTTACAAAATATGGGTGTAGCATCCTTTTCAAGGTAAAGCTCTGCCTTTAACCCTTTAATTTCCCCTACTTTATCAGAAAATAAATCAGAAAAATCATTTAACAATTCTTGTAATTTATCAGAATAATTTACAGTCTCATTAACATAAACAGATCTTAAATTATGTGGAAAAATATCGAATGCAGAGGCCCAATCGCGGCCAAATAATAATGGAAAAGTATCTTCTTTTATCAAATATAATTTTAACTTTTCTGTTTTATTTTCATAAGTAACATTTACTTCAACATAACCTACAGGTTTAAAAATTTCACCAGTTGCAGTTTTTAACTGAACATCTGGAGGAAATATTTTATAATCAGGAAAAATTCTGCGAAATCTTTTTAAAGGAACAGCAGAAATTCCCGAACCGGTGTCCAATTCCATATCCGCTCTGGCTTTATTTTCAATTAACACAGATAATTTAATAGGATTTGCACCTGTATTTTTTATAGTTAATACATTTACTGTATCTACCGAATTTACGTGTTTTTGGAAAGTTTTACTTCTACAAACCTTTCCAATATGGCCTTTTTTCTTACATATTTTACAAGTAGCATTAATAAATCTACATGAATTGGCTAGATGGGAAGTATTTCCGCATCTATAACATTTTAATTTACTTTTATTTGCTTCAGGAATTGTATTATTTATATGATTGTTGACATTTGACTTCTGACAGTCGTTAGAAAATTTCTTTGGGTGTACATTTTTTGAACTGGAAATTTTATTAATACTGAAATTTTTATTTTTAATTTCAGAAATTTCAATATCTACATTGTGTAAGGATAAAGCTTTCTCCACTGCTTTCTCAAAAGTTAAATCCTCTACTTGCGTAATCAATTTATTTTGAATGCTTTCGCTTTTCAAACCGCGTAAAAATTGTTCAAGTAAATTTTCATTTAATGTATCACCCGTAAAACAACAAAAAGTTGTATTTTTCTTTAATCTAGCAGCGAAATCTTGAACTGATTCCGACTCATTTTGGTAACACTTACGAAATTTGATTCTTTCAATAAATTTGTTGGGGGCGGGGCTTAGATGCTTTATCAATATATCAACAATCTCCGAATATTTTAATGTTTCACATTCTTTAGGGAAACATAAATTACTCAGTAAATTATACAGCTTAGGGCCCATGCAAGATAAAAGGGCTGCAACTTTTTTTTCCTCTTTTAATTCATTCAGAATAAAATTCTGTTCCAGGCGTTTAATATAAGCCTGAAATGTTTCTACTTTATCATCATATTCCTTGAATGAAAACATCGTATTCTTTATGCAATAACACAGGAAAAAAAAAGTACTTTAAAATTCAATGTACTTACCACCCCCTTGTTTTAAAGCTGCTGATATATTCTGGAAAGCTGCTGTTACCTTGTATGTTTGTCGAACGCAAAAACGAAAGAAGAAGCCATTTCTCTTGGGCGCGCCGTTATTCCTTTAAAATTTTTACGGTAGAAACTTATCCCATCCTCGTCGCCATTATACTATCTTTAAGCATTTAAATGTAAGGCAATGAACAGTACTAAAATAATCGAGGTGGGCGACTTTTTACACACAAACATATTTAATAAAACTGACGGCACTACAGACGACATATACACATATTGTAAACACAGAACAACTATCTGGAACGTAGATACATTATGTTCCTTACATAATTCCATGGAATAGACAAGGGGCGCCATCTACCGTTTAACCTGAAAAGTAAAAGTATAAAATACCACAGCTTAATATATATTTTTACAAATGCAGGTTTTTAAGTAGTTTGGGCAAAATCCTGACTCGTATCAGTTTATAAAAAATGTTGATTTTATTGAAAAATATTTACACCTATCTGTGACTTTTAGGTAGATTTTGTTTACAATACTACCTATTGTGTTCTCACCTGTTTTGGAATTTCTCAAACAAATTGCAGATATGTATCGATTATGACGCTTAGACACCAAAACGACCATTAGTAAAATAATTTGTCTCTCTTGCTCCCTATTTTTATTTACATATACGGAGGGGGAAAGAGAGAAAGATATCACTTTTTTTATGGACACGATAGCTTCTATAATTCTGATCAAATCTCTTCCAAACTGATATATAAAATCAAGGAGAAATTCCTAAGATATCAATTTCAATTAAATTTATAATAAATCTTCTTAATATTATCTAAAACTATTGTATTTTAATAAGACGAACTCTTACCGCAAAAATATATAAATAAATAAGTAAAAACGAAAATAAAAAGAGAACCTATTGAATAACAATGGTCTATGGAAATTTAGCGAAATACTGAAAATATCACCAAGTTGGCGTCACTTCGTGAGTAGTTTTCTTTACCAAATTTGGCGATATATCGCAAACATGGCAACAAAATCGCAAACTTGGCAACAAACTTGCCGACATTTAGCCAGAGCCGGGGTTTACCGATGATAACCTTATTATGGTTTCGTGGTGTGTACGCAGAAACATAAATAAACTTTAAATAAAGAGAGAAATGAAAAAATAATACTTGTGTAACAAATTGCTTATTTTCTGATTCATTTTAAAATTACTGTTTACTCCAAAACGCTTGAAAACTGGCAGTTTCTTTTTTTTCTATCTAATGTTATAATATGCCGTATTGGTTGATTTATTTTCAGAAAAGCAGAATATATTTCAAAAAATGCTGCGAAAATGGGTATTTTGAGTCGAATTTCCTTTGGGGAAATTCTAATAAAACTAGCTTTTACAAAAAAATAAAATTAAAAACTCTTCAAAAACGGGCAAATATTGTTATAAAATTGGGATAATAATTGTTATAAAATTGGCGCAGTTGTCTTCGTTAAATGTGTGTTAAGTATTTAACATGATACTCCTATGTATGATTTAAGTTATTTCCCTAATTCTTCTACAAATCGGAATATTCCGATAGAGATTTAAATTTTTATTTTTTTTTATTTTAGCCTAGCACAGGTGATAAATCACATTTTTTTCACTTTTCGTTTTTCCCTTTTTAATTAATTTCATTTAAAATATAGTCCTTTCACTCATTTTACTTAAAACTGTGTATCAGGCTAATATTTTTCATACATTTTACACAGGGTACGATAAAAAAAACATTCCATGCGTGAAAGTACTTTTTTTATTTCTTTATTTTTATATGAATCTCAAAATTGATTAACGTTAAATGCATGGGTTTTCCCCGGAATGGTTACCCATACACTGTAAAAAAAAATCTGTAAAGGTACTAAACATTTTCTAGGAAACTGATATTCCAAGAACTTTTCCTGTAAAGATAACAGGAAAAATCCATGTAACTTATTCTAAAACTAGAATTTTTGCTGTTACCGTTACAGGAAAAGTTCTTGGAATCCCAGTTTCCTAGAAAAAGTTTAGTAGATCTACAGAATTTTCTTTCGTGTAATTAGATTTTATTACAAATAAGATAATAAGAGGAAATACCATGAGTAAAATAAAGGAATAAGAACGACAAATTAATTTTACAAATACTAAATCTACACCAACTAACTAATTTTCCAAAAAAATAATCTAACAACAATATTAGATATGCATTTTCTTTATTTAAATACAATTTAATACAATTTAAACAAAATACAATTTAAAATATAATATAAATTAAATACAGTTATACAAAATACAATTTAAAAACAATTGCATGATATTCAGATAAATATTTATTATAAAAAATATTTATAACGTCAATATATTTTTAAATGTGTTTTTCTAATAATTTTAGCAATAAGCAGCTCAACAATCTTTTACGTTCATTTAAACACAGATAAAAATTTTCCTGTTCTTATCAATTTTATGACACAGATAAAACTAGTTTTTAACATTTTATTTTTAAATTTAGAATTTAGTCGTTTTAATTACTTTAGTTTTTAAACATTTTATGTTCAAAAGTTATTGTTGGTTTTCAAAATTACGAATAAACTAATAAACATTTTTATATTTTGTTCATTTTATATATATAATATTTTTAAATACTGTTTCTTTGGAAAGCTGTACATTAAATGTAAAAATTATTAATATAATTGGAAGAAAAATAACTAAAATTAATATTGACTTTAAAATTTGTTTTAGCAATTCATTTTTTTATCTCTCTATACGCACGCATAAATGCTTTAATGTTATAAAATATATTTTGAAATATCTATTTTGTTTGTTATTTTTGTTTTCGGCTTTACGATATTTTATAGATTTGAACAACGTTGCTCGCATAAGAATAATGAAAATATTAAAATATTTTTTTCATACTCGTTTACACATTTCTTTGATATATCCATAGTCTATTTGTTTCATAATAAAATCCGTTAAATAATCCAAGTTGTTTTTCGTTTTTTTCACCGTGAAATATTGCCAATACTAAAAATATAACATATTTATATATAACATTTTTTCTTTTTTATATCACAAAAAATTTTCACCAACAGAATGCAAAGGATTTATTTATGTATATTTTTTAAGATATTTAAAAATTCAAATTATTCATTTGTAATTTAAAATGCGTTTGAAAAATTCTTTTATAAATGTTAAATAAGTTCAATAGTATAACAAATAAAAGTCACGCATTATTTATAAAAATCATTAAGTAAAAGATGCTGTAATAAAGATTATTAATATTAATATTATTTATTTAGTAGAATATTATTCCATACTCGTGATAACTTTGTCTATTATAATGCACATACAAACCTGTCTTATAACTTAAATAAAGACCATGGTAAAATTTTTCTTTTAAAAATTTTAGAATGTCAATTTTAATTTAAATATAAAGTTTACTTATTTAAAATAAATTTTTAAAAAAGCTAAGTGCACTGTAAAAAAATTTCCTTGAAAAAACGGAAAACGTACTGGCAGCAAAGTTGCCGTATCTGCTCCATTTTTTCACGTAAAATTTACTTTTATGTCTTTTCCATTTTCGAAACTGAAATGTTCCGTTTTTGGAAAATGAAGTGTTACGTTTTGAAAACTGAAATGTTCTATATTGGAAATTGAAATGCTACGTTATAGAAACTGAAATGTTCCGTTATGGAATCTGAAATGTTCCGTTTTGGAAACTGAAATATACCGTTTTGAAAACCAAATTGTTCTGTTTTGAAAATTGAAATGTTTCGTTTTAGAAACTGAAATGTTCCATTTTAGAAACTGTTACTTTCAGGTTTAAACCTAGGTTTTTTTTCATTTTGCAAACTGGTATCTTCAGTTTTATCCCGTTATTTTCAGCCATATTCAATTATCCGTTCAAAATTTGTCTCACACTGAGATAGTGAGATCTGAGACTCTAATGTTATACGTATGAGGAGGGGAGAGGATTAATGCCTACATTTATTTTTAAAAATAGCAAACTATTATTTTTAATTCACTTTTTCTGCGTACTGTTACATGATTTGTTTTTTTGTTATCAAAATATCAAAATAATTCTAAAATATATACTTAATATAATTTAAGTGTTGGTAGTTCGCAAAACAAAGTAAGAAATAAAACTAAATATATATTTAACAAATATTTTCACGCAAAAAATTTATGCTTGAAGAACTAACTTTACACACTGAAAAATATGCATTACCTATTGAGATAAGTACTGCACACAGATATGTTTAACATTGATGAGGGAATTAGAGATGCGATTTGCATTCCACTTGATACTGGTTTATCACTTGTTACTGGTAATATTTTTTGCGTTATTATAATTTGCTATATTGAGATCTTTCTTATTTATTGAAATTTTAATAATGCTAATTAAATAAACAAATATTTATGTTTATAATTGCTGCCAATATAATAAAATGATATATATTAAATTGCTTCAATAATTTTTAAGAAAAAAAAGATACATTGATATCAGTTTTTTTCCATTTTCAAAAGTGCCGTGCCCTCCTTAACCCCTTAAGGTAAAAATTTGAAAATTGGTTTTTGACTTGCATCTACTGCAAACAAGACTTTAGCAAAACTATTGGTTCAATCCCCCCCCTCCCGGAAAAAAATACGGATAATAATGGTTAACTAATGTATCTTGAATGTATACTTCATTTGTAAGCAATTTATAATATCTTTATTTAAAATTAGTCATTTTTCAATAAGAAAAGGAAATTTTAATTTTTTTTTTAGTTTAAATTTAAATTTTCAATAGATAAAGAAATAGCTTACAAATAAAATGTATGTTCAAACTACATTATACTTTTACATCATTATGAATGTTTTTGGTGGCTCTTGAACAAATAGTTATGCTACCGTCTTACGCCCTGGGTATGAAACTGAAAAAACAATTTTACATTTACTTTAATCAAACTTAAACATAAAAAAATAAAATTTCAGTATGGAATGTTAAAAAATGATTTTACATAGAAAAGAAATTAGGTTGTCTATATTAAAAATTGTATGCATTTATTTTTTATAAAGATCGAGAAAAAAATAAATGTTGCATTATTGCTAAGTTGCACTGCCAGGTAGAAAGTAAGACATTTAATACCCCCTAATAGCTCTGAAAATCAATATATCATCACTTCTTACTATAAATTTACCTTTTTATGCACAAATCTTTAAATTTTCAAGTCTTTAATTTAATAATGGAACTCTCTATTTATGTTGTAAAAGTTGTAATTCTTAAATGTCTATAGAGTTTGTGTATATAAGCTTAAAACATCCGAGTTTTTTAACTTTTACAAACTTGATGATAATAAAGACTTTTTGTATATATTTATATGTAGGCTATTGTTTTTGTTCCTTTTATTTAATCTTGGAGGGAAGAATATTTATCATTGCGATGTCATAATCCGTTTAAATAATTTTTTTAGTATGCGCCATAAGGATATTTTAGACATGCCCTTTGTGTCAATGTAATTTAAAACTTCACATAAAAATATCTAGCTGCCAATCTTTTTATTTAAAAAAAAATTAGATGAAGATAATTTTTATTTAAAAAATGTGAATAATAGTATACAAATTAGAAACATTTCATTTAAATCACTTCCACTTTCATTATAGCTAGGTAACTTGAAAAAGGACAAAAAGATTAGCAACTACATAGTACCTTGAAAATAACATTTAGTACTATACAACATTTAACACTTACTACTCTTTTTTGACAAAACCTCTAAAATTAGGAGTATTTTTCTTTACAGGAAATTCAGAAGTTTAACATTTTTCCTACTTATTCACGATTAATAATTCTACCTTTGCACACTGTAAAACTTCAATAGTAACTCTTGTTACCAATCTAAGTAAATATATAAAATAAAGCATTTTATTTACATGTATATTTCAAAATAAAAAATATTGCTGAAAAAAATCTATGTTCATCGAAAATTGCAGTTTTACAACCACCGTTTACGCAATGAAATATAAATCGTATTAAACATGGCAACAATTAATCTGTTACTAAGGACTGTTCTCAGATTTTTAATTAATTGACCTGTTTTCGAAATATCCCAGTAAATGCCAAACAGTTTGCTAAAAATCAAGAGGATATCAACCATTCAATAAAACTTTTCCCAGATCTTCAAAATTCTGAAAAAGAATTCACAATATGCTCACTCCCCCCCCTCCTATGCTTTTAGGGGGGGAGGTGGAGTGAGCATATTGTGAATTCTTGTGAATTCCCCCCAAAATAAAATAGGATTTAATTAAAAATGCAACTATTTCAATACATTCAGCTAGAAAAAAAAATCCTGACAGTAATTCATGTCAATGTCGTCATAAATCCCTCCCTCCCTCTTTTAGTGATTAACAACCGCAATTGTGATCAAACTATTGATATCAATTAGCAATCATGATTACTTAAGTAAATCCAAATTACATATTTTAAAGACAATAGAATTTTTGTAGAAAATATAAAAAAAGCATTAATAAAAAAGCAAAACTAAATGTAATATCAAAAATACTTTGTTGCTAAAACATCACAAATTAAAATACATTTCATAAACTATGTATATTAACTAGATTTATTGGCAGTTTGCAACTGTACCATTATTTTTCTATTTAACCTGGATATTTTGCCTCCTGTATCTCGATTTATGTCAGCAAAGATTCTGAAAAATGAAAATAAAGAAAGTTTGTAATAAAATAATATGTAACTAGATAAGCACTACAAAATTTACATGCCTTTCAGCAAGTCGTCTTGAAGTATAAGCTCTGAAAAACCCTAATTCTCAACATGTTACCCAGCATCAACGTAAACCAGTCTGATTCTCCAGGACATTTATTGTTGGCCAAGGAAGAGCACCATCAACTATGTGTTACTCTTCCTGTGTCCCAAACATCATTGGAAGCCATGGAAAGTTATGGATCCTCTAAAACAGTGATTTTATAGAGTAGCAGGGTTTTAATACTTCTGCAATAAACATTTTTATAGATCTCAGAACATTAAAGCCACATGGTGACTAGAAAAAACAGTTCGCTAAACAAAAATATAATCAGTGTACTAAATAAATAAATAATTAAATAAATATATTTAGAAACTATTTAAAAATATTTAATTTTAAGTTTATTCAACAATAATTAAAAAGACACCAGGGAAAATAAATAAATAAATCTAACCGTTTTCTGAAAATTAAATAGAAAATTCAATTTTCAGTTCCAATTCATTTAAAATAACGATAACAATAATTTATAAATTTTACTTTCAAGAAATAGCAATTCGAAAATTTAATTTTGATTCGAAATATTCATGCAAACATTTGAGAAAATACAACTTAAGAAATTTTACTTCAAAAATATTAACTGTTAACTGCTGTGACAAGATTTGCCACCGAACTACTGTGAGCGGTCTGTCAGATCGCTTAATTTAAAGGTGAATGAAATGTTACATTAATTCTCAGAATACTATTTAGGTATTACACTTTATGTATCTGACTATTACAAATAAAATTCAGCTATTTAAAAGTCTCTAGAAATAGTAATAAGGCTCCAAACAAAACAAAATTCGACCAGTATCGATATTTAAACTAAAAATTACGAGTTAAACTGTGAAACTTTAAAAACTCTGCGGTCAGACCGCTAACATTAGTTATGGGTTAAATTTTTATTAGAAAGACTTGAGCAATTGTCAGAAATAAATATATTTTATCACGTTTAGTTAATAATATAGGGGAGAGTGGGGTGGTATGGGACACTTTTTATAAAGTAAGATAATAAACTTTGTTTGATGCAAAAACAAAAATTTCTATTTATAGAGTGCAAGGTAAAACACTTTTTAAAATCCCTGAACAATATAGAAGCATAACAAGCATAAGCTATTTTATAATTAAAGAAAGTCCACGTTTCAAAATGTGTCCCATTCCTCCCCACATACAGGAAGGTATGATATAGGAATAAAACAATGCTATAAGGCACAAATATTATAGTGTCGACTAGATACACAATCAAACAAAGATTGCAGGTTAATTATGTAGAATGTACCATAATGTAAAATTCCAGTATCTTCATGACTGGAATGAAAATTCATCTTATTAAAAAACAAAAAAAAAAAAAAGAATTTGACATGTCCTATTCCTCACCACTTCCATGTATTATGTCACACTTTTTGTATAAACAAAAATGTTGATTTTAGACTTATTTTAAAAAATGGATAATTTATAGTATGATGTTTCATAAATAGGAAAACGAACACATCTATGCATAAATAAGTCATTATATACAAAATGTATAAAAAGTATATGAAGCAAATTTATTCTTGTTTCTTGAAATATTCTTTTATTTTAGACAATTGCAAGCTTATACATACCAATGTTATTTCATCTGAAGATTCGGCTAACATTGTTTCATCTTGTGTGCGATTGATGAAATGCTTATAATGACAAAATAAAAAGAAAATCCTACTGTTCAGTGTTAAGTTCAAGGGAATAGCCCAGGGGGGGACATCCCCTCCCAGAGCAGTGAAATTCCTCCCCCCGGAAAAATTGATATTTTGGGTTTTCAATGGTCCAAAAGGGCAAATCCCCCCCCCCGAAGACACAAAAGTCCCTTCCGGAGAAAAGTGTCTGAATTCAACACTGCTACTGTCAAAGTATCCGCATCTCTCTGTCAAAATCCACTCCACTCTCCAGTTCTTTCAGTTTAACAGAGAATTTGCAGTTAATACATATAAAGGAAAAATAAATATACTCCAGTGGGAAATTGAGACACTTTTCTCCGGGAGGGATTTTAGCGGCTTCGGTAGGAGGGGTATTATAGAGTTCCTGGGGATTGCACATTTGACATTTAAATCACAAAAACTCAAATCTTCCAAGAGACACATCTTATTGTTCCTCGAGGGAATGCACCCCCCCGGACACCCCCTGAATTCAACATCAATATATCTTAAATCACCTGGAAAGGGACACCTAAATATGAATTTTGATATTTTTTCAAGAATGTCTCCGAAAAATATTTTCAAAATTTTTGTTAAAATACCTTTACAAGTGACTAAAACATTAAATTAGTTTTATATTTTGCATTTGGGCATTTCTGTCTACAAATCGACAGAAAATCCGTTTTAACTTCTGAATCTTAGAATTAGTCATCTTAATCCTATTTTACAATAATCGTTTTGATTATATAGTATATAAATTTCAAAATTTCAATAGACCTAACGCGTAATAACCGCATTTAAGAATTTTTATTCAAACCAACGTTTATTTAAAATACTTATAATATTCCTTATAAAAAGTTATAATTGTATAACTAACCTCTTTTCTGTATAACAAATTCGGTCTTCAAAGTAAATATTATAAGTAATGCACGTGTTGCGTTTGTGTTTACAGTTTTCAAGCAAATTTGTTAATGTACTCCGGAACTCGGACTGATTTTATTTTCGATCTAAGGCGTCGAAGAAAAAAACCGAGCTGAGGGTTTTCCGTTCTACTCCCCTAAATGGAAACGTTCAGTTAGTCGACTGCCCTAGAATAAACAATTCCGGTAATTCCAGGAATAGTTGCAGATTTTTTTAAAAAATGGAAATTTTAAATTAGACGACTGTCCAGGAATAAAAATTTCCCGTATTTAAAGGAAAAGTTCCAGGTTTTTTCTAAAACGGAAATGTTCAGCTAAATCAAGAAAAATTCACAGAGTAACACCTCTAAAATTCAGGGCATATTTTTACAGTGTGGTTTAAAAAGTCTTTGTCGACCCTTACTTAAAGAATTGGAGACACCATGTTCTTTCTTTATGGAGAATGATTTAGGTAATAGAAAATAAGTCAAAGAAGTCTGTCTTCTAAAAAATCAATAAATAACAAACTTATATTACTAGAAACTATAAGGGTTCATTTTCGAGGTTGAATATGACGGTTCCTTAGTATAAAATATCTAAAAATATTATGTAGCATCATGCATCCATATTTATGAAGTAACACTTTGACTTAAACACTATATGAACAAGGTTACAGGCCACTTACGATTTTAGACGTTTTGTTAAAACGAATGGGACTCCAAGGGTGTAAACATAATTTAAAAAGTCATACATCCATACAGAGATTTTTTTTCGCGAAACCCCAAAGAAAACCGTCAACAATAATATATATACCTATATGTACATATAAAATATTTTTTGGATAACTTGTTCAAAACTAATGTAGCAAAAGGATTCAAATTATAGATTATGATTAAGTGGCTTATTGTAATAAACTATGTTCATTTTTTGGGGGGATAGCATGTATACTCGAAGGTAAATCTAAAACTTTGAGAAGATTTTTTATGATGATTTGCAGAGTTCTTAATATGTAAAAAAAATATTCTTTTCAGAAAATATAACAAATAAATTTGTACACAATACCGGTAATTAAAAAAAAATAATAATAAATGCATGTAAAATATGCAGGTTATTAAAATAATGTTTTACTGCGCATGCGTGACTTCAATTAAAATATAATTTCCAATGTGCTAATAAATGCTTATAATGTGCTAAATGTATATAGCAAATTATGTGAAAGACTTAAAACATAGCTTAAAAATTCTTAAATTATCGTCGATAGAATAAGCTCAAAATTCGTTGTTTCCACAATGAAGCAAGACGACGAGGGGCTGTATCCATATATCTAATTATTAGCGTCAATATACCATACATAATATTTCACTTACTACTGTATTTGGATATAGTGTTTTTTTCTACATTTTGGGAACAACGGATTTTGATCTTATTCTATTGACGATAATTTTCTGAATTTTTAAGCTATATTTTTTATATTTTCACAGAAATTTTTCTATACATTTCACCTATTACAATATGCAAATGAAATTTTAATAGCATTCACGCATGCACAGTGAAAAATTATTAAGTAAACCTGCTCATTTTTGAATACAATTTTTACTTTTTTTTAATTCTGATTACTGGTCATTGTGCATAATGTTGTTTGTTATAGTTTCTGTAAAGGACATGTTTATAAATCAAGAACTCAGCTATTTATAAGAAAAAAGCTTGGCAAAATTTAGTATCGTTTTTATAAAAAATCTTAGTTTCTCAACGGCTATACATGCTGTTCTCATAAAATAAACGCAATTTATTTCATTTATCATGTTAATCATAATGTACAGTTCGAATGAATTTGCTATATTTGTTTTGACAGGGTTTATCCAAAAGATATATCTTACTTTTTAATTTTTTTACTGTCGCCTACAGGATTTCGGGAAAAATTCTTCTGGGTAATATATGACCTGAACTATTATGTTTACACACCTGTAGTTACTGGATAATTCTTATGTGTTTATCTACACATTTAACAAAATGTCTAAAATCCAAGTGATGGTCACCTTTGACCATAAAATGTATTATGGTGTAATTCAAATTGATATAACTGTTTTAATGTTATACATTAGTGTAATGCGATACCAGTTATGCCGTTTAAAATACTCCAGTAAATGGAATGCAGCAAGGTTGACAGCAGTTTTATGGAATAACATTACAAAACTTGTTTTACCGTGCAGATTTACGGACGCGAAATTGTAAAATTTATAAAATGTAAAACTTAAACTTTTTTTAAACTTTAAAATAAAATTAATGTCAAAATAGTGCGATTTTAACATTTTTTTGGTTATTTTTATATATATAAATCTTCTGTGCGTGTGTTTGTCACTGAACTCTTCCTAAACGACTGGACCGATTTTAATGAAATTTTGTGTGTGCGTTCCAGTGGATTCGAGAATGGTTTAGATTCACATTTCATCGAAATTGATTCAGTACTTTTTTAGTAAATAGGCAAAAACTGATAGTTAGTGATTTTCTGCTAATTAAAAGTGTTGAATAATTTCGCTGAATAGAGTGCGGGCGGAATGGCTAAGCCGTCTAAGGCGCCAGATTTAAACTCTGGTTCTTGATGAAAGATCGTGTGTTCGAACCCCACTCCTGACATACATGTATGATTTGCAATATTTTTTTATGTATTATAATTTTAATTAACCGACTCCAGAAAATCATTAACTTTTAAATAAAAAGAGAAAAATAAACTTTTCTATCAAAAATTGTGGGATTTTAACTTTATTTTGGTTATCTTTATATATATAAATCTTCTGTGCATGTGTTTGTCACTGAACTCTTCCTAAACGTCCAGACCGATTTTAATGAAATTTTGTGTGTGTGTTCCAGTGGGTTCGAGAATGGTTTAGATTCACATTTCATCGAAATTGATTCAGTACTTTTTTAGTAATTAGGCAAAAACTAATAGTTAGTGATTTTCTGCTAATTAAAAGTGTTGAATAATTTTGCTGAATACAGTGCGGTCGGAATGGCCGAGCGGTCTAAGGCGCTAGATTTAAACTCTGGTTCTTGATGAAAGATCGTGTGTTCGAACCCCACTCTTGAAATACATGTAAGATTTGCAATATTTTTTTATGTATTATAATTTCAATTAACCGACTCCAGAAAATCGTTAACTTTTAAATAAAAAGAGAAAAATAAACTTTTCTATCAAAAATTGAATCGACTCCAAAAGCTACTGCAAAGTGAAAAATAATTTCCTTACATAATTGTAATAAGAAATTAAATTAAGAGTGCAGAATTTATCGTGCGTATTATTATTGTATATTTTTTATTTGTGTACATTTATTTGATTTTTTGGAGTGGGTGCCAGGACAACGTCTGTCGGGTCCGCTAGTATTCTATAATTACTTTGACTAACAGGCAACAGCAGTATATTTTCCAGCGCGGAATTTGAATGGAAGATTGAGAAGACAAATTTTCCCACCGAATCTGTAGCCCTGAATTTTCGTATAAAAGCGCTGTAAGAGCGATTTCTTATGTGTGTGGATTTTGAAAAACAGTTTAGTGATTTATTCTACATTCATTATATATCCTCCTTTGCCCAGATGTCGCCCCGAGGAGACACTAAATAACACCCTTTAACCCTTTATCTACCGCATCATGAATTCATGAAAATGATAGAACCTAAAGCATTTTACACAAATTGTTTAAAATAAATTAAGGGATTTACATAATCCTTCAATAAATATTCGAAGGATTTTAGAAGGATTGGCGGATTCAGAAGGATTAATTAAATTTGAATTTACAGGAATTTTTCGCAATTTTTATAGCCCCACTCAAATTTTTATTTTTTTATTGTTTTTTTAGTATTTTGTATAATTATAAAATGTACAAAAAGGATGTTCTTACAAAAAAAAATATAGAATTATTTCCGCACTGAAAAATCCCCATTCTCCTTCCTCTGCGCCAAAAAAGGTGAAAAGATCCAAAGGCAAAAGAAATCATCCTTTTTAAAATATTTTTGTTTTCTGTAACCAATAATGCTTTTGGAACAAGATAACATAATGTATATGTAACCCATTCTAAACAGTATTACAACTAATAAGTTATTTTAATGGTACTTATAAGTACCGTCGGAAAAAATGGCTTGAACTCACTTGCATCCTTTTAGAATTGTTAAAATTAATTCTACATTTTATTAATAGTTGAGCGCATGTCATATGCATCGATATATAGAATCCCGTAAAGCATGGTGACGTCACTGCAACGTCATTGTGAAGTCACATTGTGACATTGTGACCATCAATTGTCGATGTGACGTCACGTGACGTCGATGTGAAGTCACAGTGACTAAAATGTGTAGTCGTTATGGCCGTTTTAGAGCTCTTTTGTGATGCTTCACAAAGTGGTCACAATGTGACAAATTTGTGAAAAATGTGTATTTTGTGACTAATTTGACATTAACATTGTGACGAAACTGTGACAAAAGCGACGATATTTAAATTGCTAGAAACATGTTTTTTAAAGTAAATAACATGTTTAGAAGTATATTTATAAATTTTTAAAGATTTTTAAGAAAGTCACATCTTGATCACAACGTCACTGAGTGGTGGCATTTTGGTCACAGATGTGATGTGACCAAAGTGACGTCACTGTAACCATGCATGCTATTAGGGATGATGCATTTTTGGAGATGTTGTGTAGTAATTTTAAATTGGTTTTTGTCGTTCCTCGTAATATTTGTCTGAGGACTGAGGAGTATAAAAAGGAAATTTGTTTTATATTGATACTCTTTCTATCCACTAGTTTTATTTTTTTTTTCAAGATTTCTTTCGAATAATAAAGACAAAGCCATATTAATAATGTATCATAAGACGCAAACCCAAAATCTCAAAACTAAATACCCATTCATTCTAATTGTTAACCCGTCACTGCACCGTGTGCCATATTTGACACATACCTAAAAACAGCATAAATCTTATTATGTGCCATGAATTGGGGCAATAGGATTGCTGTAAGTGATCTAGAGCAGCGGTTCCCAATCTTTGGAACAATCGAGATTTGTCACCAAAATCTATCTTTTATGTCATTTGTTTAAAAAGATATGATAGTGTCAATAGGAAATACTATTTAAAGAGAAAATTATTAATTTCCTTCTAGTTTAATATACAAACAGGATATCAATAAATATTTAAATCCACTATGAGGTCGTTGACGAAATTCAAAACTTCGTGCTTATGAGAGCATGCTTTTTCTACTTTGCTGTTTTTGAAAGACAAGTACTGAGACATACTGCGTGTTAATATATGTTCCTCAGTAATAAACAGCTGTACCAGAAATCTCATTGATTATAAAGTTATGTTTCCATAATAATTAAACATATATTTGCAACTATCTCTGTAGTTTGTGCAATGTCTTAACTACTATTCATTTACACACATTGAGATTATCGATTCTTGTTTTTGTTGATAATTTATCTTCCGTACGAAAATGTGCGCTTTTCGTAAGATAGGATTGCCGAATGTATAGAGATCGTGCAAAAATTGCTATACTGATATGCAACTTTATCTTCGTGGGTCGCGAAATTTTTTTTTAATAAAAGGTGGGTCGCAAAACAAGGAAGTTTGGGAACCGCTGATCTAGAGCATGGAAAAGAATGGAATATAACACTTATTTTGCCCATATCAGATGACTGCATTCGACAGCAAATGTTGAATTTTTTCTTCGGAAACAAAAAGATTATCGATCAAGCTCTTAATCAAAAATTTACTATTATTATTTTTTCTGAAAACTTAAAAATATCAACATAAAGACAACTGCAGAGTGCTAAGCAGATAAACTTAATTATTTTGGGCTCATTTAATTTAAAAATACAGCAATACAATATCTAAAAACCCTAATTGTAAATTTAGGGTACATTCCACAAAATATCTAATTTTGGCTGAAAAATTTAATTTTTTTTACTATTTCTCCCATTATTAGACCCAGATATTTCAAATAATTCTCTTTATAAAAAAAAAAAAATCGCACAATGGAGGGTTAAAACTAGTAGCATTATAAAACATATTATTTTTCGTATGTAATTTCAAATGTAAAATACAAGACAAATATTTTGAAGACATTCAATAATAAATATTTTTTGTACTTAAGATATTCACAAGTGTATAAGAATGTGCTTCTATATTAATATGTGATTACTACATGCATACAGTTTTCATTTGAAAAAATTTCTTTAATGAATAATATATTCATTCTTTATTCATCAAATTCCAACTAAGACTGGAAGAAATATTAATTATATAACAGAAAGCAGCATAGTACTTTGTTTAATTTACTTCGCATATCACTCCTTCAAGAAATTATAGATAATTAATTCAAATTAGCTTTTGTAATTTAGTCATAATTTTTCATTTACGAGTTCGAAATTACTTATACAAACTCATTAAATTATGCTAATTATAATAGTTCGTTTGTTTAAAATTACTTTTCACAAAATTCTTATTTCGACTAGTCTTTATTCGAATATGAATGAAATATAGGCAGATATACGAGTCAAATATATGAACAGAACCAATATGCTGAATGCCAAAAAATATCTTTTTACTTTTATATTTTTCAAGTTGTTATTTTCATTCTTAAAAAAAAAACTCTATATATATACCAGAATTTAAAAACAAAACACTTAAACTTCACTCACTTCAGAACTTATTAGTTTTTAAACAAGGAACAGAATTATCCTTTTTGTTTTGTTTTAGAAATAAAGCAATTACTGTACTTCATTTTACATCTCTATATTTTCATGATTCCGATAAACAAATTTTCTCAAACAAACAAACTAATGTTCTCTGTTAAATTTGTTTTCGTTCAGTTATACAAGTTTCTCTAGAGAATGTAATAACGTTAAAAAAAAACATGTTATGAATAATTGAAAAATTTTGTAAAGTGTAGCAGACGCATTTATTTAATTTTGTTTTCCGTTGTTTCTGGAACTCATATTAATATAACACTTTGTCTGCATGGATATATTTTTACTTACTTCTGTAAATGAACTTAGAACTTCAAAAATATGTATTTTTCTGTTTTCGTACGTTCAATCTCATATGTTGAGCTTTTTAGGTCATGGTTGTGAAAATTGTTGAATGTAGAATAACAAGATTTCTTTCTAACTGATCATCTATGGTTTTATTTTAAAAAATTATTACAATGGGCTCACCGTAGCCAGATGGTTAGGGCCACACCCTAGTCAAAAAAAGACCCGGATAATAATGTTAAGTCTAAGGAGGCTTCCTTTCCAAATTCCTCGCTCAAATTTTAATATTTTTTCATGATTTTTTGGATAAGATAGCTTAGGACTAGCGGGCTAGTTTTTACTTTTTCAATTTTGGTTTCAGATTTTTTTTTAAATACTTTAACTTTCGAAACCGGATAGAACAGGTTTTGAAATTGAAACTGTCGTACAACAAAAAATATATAACCAAAATTGCCAAAATTGAAAAGGAAAAACTAGCCCGATTGTAGATAGTCCTCAACTATCCTATGCATGAAAATAACTGTTTTGTTGAAACAACTGAATTTTGATTACTATTGACCCCACAAAATTTTTGTTGAAATGACTAAATTACGAACAAAATTTTGTTGAATTCATAAAATTATTTCGTTAGTCCAGCCACAATTTGATTATTCCAACCAAAATATATTGTAGGGGCAAAAGTAATCAAAATTTAGTTATTTCAACAAAACAGTTCTTTCTGTGTGAAAAAAAAGTGTGAAAAAACTGAGCGAGATGTTTGAAAAGAACGTCCTCATAGACTTAGCATTATCAGCATGCCTTTTTCAGTGACTAGTGCTGCGTCTTAAAATCATCAAGCCGCTAACCGCTTCATACCATAGATGGGGTGCGGATTTGACTACTGCTGATTCTGTTGCACACGCTTTGTCGAGCTGTCGACTGTAATTTTCTGGTAGTGGAAATTTATTTGTATTGTGATAAAATTGCTATGTCTTTTTTGTGTAATTAATTCTGTGTATAAAATAAAGTATAATTCGCGAGAATAGCCATAGCAGATACAGTCCAAATGCAATCTCCACTTCGGTGATGTCAAGTCAAAATCAACAATGAGAGTCAAAATCTTAAACTTCGAATTAAACGTTATGTGTGAGAAGAATTTCATTCTGCTTTAAAATCGAAGCCGATGATACATAAAGCACGCATTTCCTGACATTATGTATGTCCAAAATGAAGTTCTCTTTAAGAGTTAATATCTCGGCTAATGAAAAACTTTTTTTGAGGGAGGGGGGGGAATCATTATCAACAATCCCTTTGTACTTCTGCTACGATAAGCACCACCAGCGCTTCTCAACTGTTTTGCTGAGCACCTGCAAATTCAATTTTGTGTACAACAAAAAAATGGGCTATTCTCAAAATTTTATGTGACCTAAGGTAATCGCTGTAGTTTTTTTTTTCAAGGTTAAAATTAACTTCTATTATCACAAAATACAATGCCTAAAATTATAACTAACGTACTTTTGAGTTTGCCATTACGAAAGATTTTATACGATTCACAAAGATTTTTTTCAAGTAATTTAATTAACCCCTTTATATTTTATTTACATTTATTTGTGAATATTTATAATCTGAAAATGTGGGAGTCAACAGTCTCTATAATCGCCTCTAATCTGAACTTTCCACGTTTCATATCTTTTGAGCAAAACTACTGTGACAGACATGCATAGGAGCGTCATTATAATAAAAAACGAAATCCTAGAAACGTACTGACTCATCCATGTACACAATCCAAGTTTCATTTTCGACAATTACTTTATTTTATTTCGAGTACTAATATGTGTGAAGTTTTAGAATTAGCTAATCCAACTAGGTATATAATTATTTCAAAGCTGTAATAAACAGCTATAATTTGTTGAGCAGAAAATGTAGTGACGCGTGTTACATGGAAATTATCATAATATGCTCACTTTGTTGTTTTAAATTATAATCAAGGCGTTTCATAATTTAGAATTAATCATAATTACGGCATTATATTCATAGATAAAATCAATATTCATCCTAATATAGAACATGGAAATAGACATGTGAATTGGTGGATTTCCATAAAGATGTCTAAATAATATAATTGCACCTGAGATAATACAATGTTTGACAAAATTTGCTGTCTAAAATAGGAGATTGAAGTCAGTGCAAAAATTGTTTTTCGCAATCCATTTCAATCGGTGACATTTTTCATAATTTTCACATAACAATCATATTATTACCTACACAACTTCATTCAGTCACGTGATGTAGTCATTATGAGTGGATTTATATGGTCATTCACAATTTAGTCAGTATGTTTAATTATTGCTATTTTACACTAGACAAATACATATCCCGAATATTTACTGTTGCTGTCAATTAAGTAAGAAAAGCACTATTACTATCTTCGTTAAAGCGAAAAGGTGTTAATTTAGATGCTGTATGTAATATAAGTTAATTTACGCTGAAATGTGCAATTTAATTATATTTCCGTTCGCAAAATTTATAGGTATTATGATTTACTTTATTTCAAAAAAAAAAAAAAACTTCGCCGAATAAAATAGTTAATTAAAATTTCGAAACAGAAGAGATTAATTTTTTTTTAAAAATGTTTAAAAAAATTACAGCAAATATTATTTAAAAGAATAAAAGAACGATAATAAAATTAAAATGCCTTTTAAATAAAAAAAAAACATTTAAATACATTAATAATAATTACGGAAAGACAAAATAGAAAATCCTTTGATTAAATTATAGCAATTTTACTAAAGTCATTTTTTTATTAAATGCACTAAAAATTTTTTAAAAAGTAATTATTTACTTAAGGAGCTAATTTTATTTTTAAACCACATTAAAATTGTTCACTTATTCTTTGTGAAGAGTTGTTTATTTCCTGAGAAATAAATTAAATATTTCCTCCTAAACCGTCAGACCTAATTGTTGTGTTATATTTTTATTGTTTTCAAGAAATGCTATTCTCACAGAAAAAGCTTTCGTCTGTGATATAAGGCATAATATTTTTAAGTTAGCTGTTTAAGATGAAATATGAGCCAGAAACAGATTGTTTTTCTGGTACTTTTAATTAAATTATTATATGTATTTTTTAATCAATTAAGGTATGTGATAAATAAATATGAGTTATTTTTAATTCGCAAAACATTAAAAAAATTGATTAATAGTAAAAGGATGAGAAAATTTAAAATGTTTACTATTAAAATATAGGGCTAATAGAGCTGGAAGCAAGATATATACTGCCGAGCCACTCTTAATTGTAGTGTTGTTTTTTTTTTTCATGATATTAAATATCAACAATTATCAAATATCAGCAATTTCTGGTAATTTAGATCCGAAAAACAAAAATACAACATTTTGATACGAGGGCTTTTTTTATTTATCATACCCTGCATAGTCATAAAGGAGCCTTAGCCTTCTTGAAAAACATGAAACTATTTCCAAATATTAATCGAAATTTATATATACGGATGACTTTAGTGTTCACCCAAATATACGTACATCAAATAAACATGTGTTTTCGTAGGTTCACATAAAGATATCTAAGTAATACAAACACAAAGTTTGATGATTCTTGCGATATAGAATAGGATAATGAAGCCAGTGTCAAAATTGTTTTTCACGATTCATTTCAAGCACTATAATTTTTGCATGCTAGTCCCATGATAAATTCGTTATCGCAACATATCCTGTCTCAATAAGATTTCACTGTCATTATGAGTACAACTATCTGGTGGTTTATTGTCTAGTGATTTTCCTTAAATTATTCTAGTTTACAGTAAACAAACGCATATTTATTTACGAAACATTCCCTATATATTATGTTTGTGTCAATTTATGTACAGAAGCACCTTTACTAACTTTTGTGTAACAAGTTAGGTTTTAATATAGCAGTATAAGAAGTGTAAGTTATTTTGCTTTGTATAATTTATTAAATTTTCATTCAAAAATTTAATTATATCACGAATTATTTTCTTTCAACACAATACTTCAGCAAAACAAGAATTAATTAAAAGTTAGAAACAGAAGAGATTAAATTGAAATAAAGTAAATGATTTTAAAATTAAAGAAATTATAGCCAGTAACATTTTATATGAATGCTAGAGCATTAATGAAAATTAAAAAGTGTTTTAAATTCGAAAAAGAACCCCATTTAAATACATTAATAACCATTATGAAAAAAAGGAAATAGAATATCCCTTGATTAAATTGTAGGAATTTTACAAAAGTCATTTTTTTATTAAATGTACAGTAGAAAAAAATTAAAAATAATTATTTGCTACAAGAACAGATTTTGTTTTTAATCCACTTCAAAACTGTTTACTCTTAGTGTGTGAAGAATTATTTATTTCCTGAGAAAAAAATTAGCCATTTCCTCCTTAACTGTCAGATAAATATATTTTGCTGTATGTTTTTAGAAAATTTGTCCTGTTAGAAAAAGCTTTATTCAGTGGTAAACTGCATAATATTTTAAGGTAAATGATTATGATAAAATACGAACCACAAGAAGTCATTACTGTTTTTCTTGTACTTTCAATAACTTTTTATAACATATTTATAATAAATTTTTGTTTTCAATAATAAATATTAATTATTCTTAATTCGCAAAATGATTAAATACAGGGTTTTTACAAATGAATCATCGGGTTATGATACATTACTACGTGCGAACTAGGAAAAGTGTATGTTTCCATGACAACTCAGACGAGAGGGCATTAAATACAGTTTCGCGTGGCATATATTTCATGCGCTTGTGGCTGCGCGAACGTTATATTCCAAATGGCGACAGGACAGCAGAAAGCGATTTGTGTCCTAAAGACTGTGTACTGTTATAAGTGTTAACCACTTATAATCGTTCAGAGAACATTCCGGTAGGCATACAAGTGCAAACCACCAACTCACAATGTTGAATTGGTCAATTTCACTTTGGCTGAGTTGCGGAACTGCATCAAGACTGCATTCGCGACCATCGAGGCGACCATGCTGAGTAATGTGTGAAGCGAACTGAATTATCACCTTGACAAATGCCATGTCACTCAAGGAGCACTTATTGAACATCTGTAAGATGGACGTCAAACTTGCATACTTTCGGGTTATTTTCATGTATAACTAATTGTTGTAACCCAATGTTGTTCCGAAATAAACGCTTCAAAACCCCGATGATTCTTTTGTAATAACCCTGTATTATTAAATACAAATGGGTAAGAAAATTTAAGATTTTTCTATTATAATAAAGGACTAACACATCTGGAAGCTTGAGATATACTTCCGGTTCACTGATTATTAGCAAAATTTTTTCACATGATATTTGATATCAAAAATTAATGTAAAGATAACATCCCGAAAACAAAATCAGGACTTTTTTGTACGTAGGCCTTTTAATTTATTGTTCTTTGCACAGTTATAATAAACATTAGCCCTCTTTGCACTTGAAATTATTATAAAATTTTAATCAAGACCCACATGCATGAAGGATTTCAATAGTCCCTTTTACATGCGTACATGCAATTACACAAGGTATTTGTTACATTCACATATGGATGACTAAATAATACAAATGCACTCATGACAATAGTTTGACGACGTTTATTGTTGGGCATAGATGTAGGAGATTGAACTCATTCACATTTCACGATTCAATAAAAGCGCTGAAATTTGCAGACTTTTCACATGACAATCATGTTATCGCCAACATAACTTCTTTCAATAACATGACAGTCATTAGGAGTACTTGTATCACCTCAGTCACAATCTGATCGTATCTTAAATGTTACTTTTTACAATAGACTCTTTATGAAACATACCTTGTATTTTCTACCACTGTCGATTAAATGGAAAAAGCGCCTTTTTTTTCTCTGTTTTAGTATTTAAGATTTAATTCAGCAGTTGTATGAAGTGTAAGTTAATTTACGTTGAAATGTGCAATTCGATTATGGGTCATTCCATACAAAATAGGCAAATTAGCTGTAGCTGCCATGTCACAGATTTGAATAAAAATTGGGCTATAAGTACAACATGTTTATTTATGAGTAAATGCAAAATAATAGATTTCAGGACACTTTATTTCAGTACGTATACTCACGTTAAAAGTTGATACAAAATCGAGTTTTTGCTTAAATGCTTAAAATTTCAATCTTGATTATTAGCCTTAGGAATGAAAAGACTATATCATAAATTATTTTTAGGTAAGAATGATTAATAAGTAAGAGATTGGCGTTATTTAGGATTAGATTTTTTATTCCTTAATAGAAAAAACAAAAGAAAAAAGAAAAAAATTCAAGGATAAAATTTAATATTTCTGTTATTTATTAAAAATTAAGAACATATGTTATAAGTGTCAAATTATATGACGTTGTAGATAAAAGTATGTATTTTAAATGCATAAATTTTCATGGATGTCTTTTTGAATCCACAATGTTGAAAAAAATAAATCGGAAAGAACTTGACGGGAAAAAGACAATATTTCTATTGCATTTTTATTCAAGAAGGAAAAGTTTTATATATTTTCAAGTTATTTGATATTATAAATAAAAGTGTCTATTTCTTGTTTAGAAGCCATTTTTTTTTATTGTTAGGAATCAAAAGGCAGTATTGAATTTTTTCTAGCATATTATAGACTTATTAATCTTTATGTCTGTGAAATATTGCTTATGTCGGATCGTTCCTTTATTTGTTTTTTGTGTATACACAAGAGGAAAAATTATGATTTTGCAATATTTTTAGATTTTCTAAGTTTTATTTACGTGGAAATAAATAAATAATAACTTTCAAACTATGGGAAACCGATCCTTATATGTTATACTACATCAGGTATAAATTCAACGCATATTTTTTTAACTCCTTTAATTCTTATAATGTTTGTAATTTTCTCAAAATTTACACATTTTAAATTTTACGACTAATTTAAAATTAATCGTAGCTTTACCAGATTATTAGTATTAAATAAATAAGAAAATAATTTGTCAGTGGCTATAATATTATAAGCAAAATCTGATTTATATCTTATAAATAATTTTCAAGATATAAAGCTTCAAACGTGCAACTTTGGACGATTGCACATATGCCATTCTATATCACAAGTTTTTTTAATGTCCAAAACTGTTAAAATAATTTATTTTTTGTCAAGATTTTTTGCAGAACTGTATTTGAATATGAATGGAACCTGTGTATAGAATTTTATTAAAATTAGTTATCATAGGACCAGGATTTATTTTTTAAATTTTTGCTCATTTTACCCTTTTATTTCTATTCCCAAAATTTATATATAAAAGGATTCATTTTGTTTCAACAAAAAACTTTACCATAAAAGTATAAAAATAAAAATCTCGATATCAATTAAAAAAAAGGGTAACAATTTTTCAAGAAAAAATTATAGCCTACAAATTTTATAGGAACTCAAGAAAAATAATGTTAATAAAATTTGTTTTCGATTAAAAAAAATAATTTCGTTTATAACTATTATGATAAGAAGAAAATTTAAAAGTCCTTGGTTGAATTATAGCAATTTTAGGAATGACATTCTTTTGTTAAATATACTAAAGGAAATTAAAAAAAAAATTATTTGCTAAAAGAACAGGTTTTATTTTTAATCTAATTCAAAATTTTTCACATTTTGTGTGTGAAGAATTATTTATATCCTGGGAAACAAATTAAACATTTCCTTCTAAACCGCCAGACAAAGCTGTTTTGTTTTAATTTTATTGTTTTAGAAAAATGCTATTCTCTCAGAACAAGCTTTATTTTGAAATAAAAGGCATAATATTTTTTATGTGATAGTTTAAGATATAATACGAAGTAGTAAGTACGGTTTTTCTTGAACTTTTAATAAAATATTTATATATATATTTTTTTCGATTTCTGTGTACAATAAATAAATGTGAATTACTTTTATTTATTCAAAATTTTTAACTATTTGATTAATTGTAAATGAATGAGTACAGTATGATCTTTTTTAAAGTGACAACGTTTGGAGTACCTTGTATTACGAAGTAATAGCCGAAATAGCACCAAACTTGGTATTTAGATTAATCAAGGACATGGAAATAATGATTCCGTGAATAATAATGTTCCAAAAATCGCCACTAGGGCATTTTGTGACGCTTTGCAATGTATAAAATGTGAGAAAACAAAAATACTAACACATTCAATCGTACAGTTAAATTATTAATTTTTATTTACTACACTAACTTCCCCGGTGAGGAATTAGACCACCTTCAATGTGAGCACCGTGATCAGAAGAAACACCGTGCATTCTGTATACAGCGTTCTCCACAGCCGTACTTAACACATCATGAGGAATATTCCACACTGTCTTTCTTATGTTGTCCTTTAGAATAGACAAATTTAATACTCCACCAACATAAACTTGAGATTTCAAATAACCCCAGAGCCAAAAATCGCATGGCGTGAGATCAAATGAACGAGGAGGCCATATAACTGGGACACTCCAACTTATGACTCTATCATCAGTGATGCTTTGGCGCAACAGTTGCTTTACCTTATTACTAATATGTGGTGGAGCATCATCCTGCATAAAGTTTGACTGTTGGAGACGGTTTCGTTGCTGAAGTTGTGGAAAAACAAACGTTTGCAGCATTTCGTAGTACTTTTCTGCATTTACGGTGCACGTTTCGGGTCCTGTCGGAGTGATGGTCTGAAAAAAGAATGCCTGAATTACGAATTCGGCTGTGAAACCACACTAAACAGTGACTTTTGGGAAGTTTAATGGGGATTCATGGACGGTGAAGAGCTGCTCAGGGCTATTTTGTATGTTTACGGACCCATTGAGATAAAAATGGCACTCATCTCCCTACAGAATGTACCATGGGAAAGCATCTTCAATTTCTACCCTGGCAAAAAACGATAGAGTGAATGTCGCTCGCTTATCATAACTATTTGGTTTCAGTTCGTGCAAGCGGCTGATTTTGTTGGGGTAAGATTCTTTAACGCGCCGCAAAACCCACCATACCATGGAATAATCCATGTCCAATTGTCGAGCTACACCCCGGGCGCGGCTAGTGCCAGCAATGATTCCCTGCGATCCTTCGACAATTGCAACATCAGTTATTACATATTCTGATACCCCCCAGTAGCCAAACAATATTGGGCCAATATTGGCTAAATCTTTGAACAATATTGGCACATTGGCGCAATACTGGCATGAAATATTGCTCCAATATTGGAATGTTTACATTTTGCCCTTACTTAGCCAATACTTTAAGCCAATATTACGCCGATATAGGGGTTTCATTGAAAATATTACCAATAAACTCCAATATTGGTTATATACAGGAATTTCATTGGAAATATTTCCAATGTAGCGCCAACATTTGTACAATAATAGTGTTTAATTGGCAATATTTCCAATATTCGCATAATATTGGCTGCAAATATTTGTTAAATAAGGGCAAAATGTAAACATTCCAATACTGGAGCAATATTGACGTTTTATTGGCAATATTTCTAATTAATGTAATATTGGCGCAACGTTGGACCAATATTGGTTTGCTACTAGGGTTGTTTATGTCTTCTCCGAGCGCGAATAGTCAGTGACCCCGTTTCCTCGAAATTCTTAATCATTTTCTTAAGACCATTCAGCGATAAAGGCCCCTTTCGTAATTTTCTTCTGGTTCGAAATTCCCGAAGAGTTGCGAATGCATTATATTGTTTCATATTATACAGCTTTACCAGTAACGCACGTTCCTGTAACACAAGAGGCATTTCCACTGGAACTCATTAACTTCAGTTGAGATTATTTATCGGAGCTGTCTACTCTTGTTTTCATAGCCCCTATTACTGGCCCGTCATCGCAGAACATTTGCATTTTTCTTTCATACCCGTGTTTTATGCTAACTCTCGTTATTGTAATTAACTGTCGTTATTGTATCTCTACAGCAGCGCCACAAAAGGCCCTTGAGGCGATTTTTGGAACTATTTTTTTCATGGAATATTTTTCCCATATCTTGATTAGTCTAAATACAAAGTTTGGTGCCATTTCGTCTATTAGATCGCGCTACAGAGCGCTCTAAACACTGTCTCTTTCAAAACGATCACTCTGTATATTTAGAAAAAATTCTAATGTATGAAAAGGGTAATAAAACTAAAAGCATGATATTTACTTCCGGTTCATTCTTTATCCTATGAGATTTTTCTTATAATGTTAGATATCAACAAATAATATATACATTACTTAATACATTATTATGTAAACAGTATGCAATAATTAGTTATAAAGAAGCGTTAGTTCCCTTCGCAAATGAAATTATCAATTATTAGTCAAAATTATATGTATGAAGGATTTCAGTATTCACCGTAATAAACGTACATAGAAATAAACATTTGATTTGATGAATTCACATAAAGTTGTCTAAATAGTACAAATACAAACTTTGATGATACCTTCTATCTAACATAGGAGTATGAAGCAAGTGCCAAAAATACTTTTCACGATTCATTTGAAGCCCCGACATCTTTGTTTTCGACTCACGTGACAAACCCATCATCCCCGAAATAACACGTTTCAATAGTCGTTATTAGTATATCTATCTGCACTGTAAAAAAAAAAGTGTCGATCCACTAAAAAAACTTTAGTGATCCTTGTAATTATTAAAAAATTTTTAGTAATCTTAGTCGGTTACAAGAAAATCTGTAAGAATTACTAGAAAAAAGTTAGCAACGAATAGAGTTAATAGTTTTATATTTTTAATAGCTATTACTAAAACTCACTTGGTGTGGCCTTGATAGCATAGTGGTTATAGTAATGGACTCCAGGCTGAAAGGTCCCGGGTTCGATACTGGCCGCTGCCAAATACACCCCAAATGTATGCAGCGTAAGTACTCGCTAATAAAGGGATTATGAATATCCTGACGGAGCAGTAGCAATGTTTGGTGCTGCCATCTTATGCGCTTTTGCCGAAAATCTTCCGCTCCAGAAGTCTGGATGCAGGTCGAAGGAAGCTCCTGCCTTTCGAGCCCAATTAATGGTTATTAAAAATAATTTTGTAGCTATTACTAAAATTTGCTTGGTGGCTCATACTAAAAATTTTTAAGTTAGTCATACAAAAAATTCTTTTGTTCAGTTTAAAAAAGAAATGCTTGTTTCGCTTGCAAAAAAAAAAGTTTGTAATGGTTACTAAAAAACTCTGTGGAATACAAATTTACTAAAAAATTTTTAGTAACCTCTTGAATTTTTTTTTACAGTGTGGAAGTTCACAGTCTGGTCAGTATCGTTGACTATTAATATTTTGCAGTAGACTAATGAATATTTCCTTTCAAAGCATCCGATATATATTATATTAGTGTCAATAACAAAAAAAGCACATTTACGCACATTTTTATAGCGAAGTAAGCAGAATATGAAATGTAAATTAATTTGAATTGCCTAATTTTTCAATATTTTTGCTCATTTTTTTATATATTACGAATTATTTTATATCAACATGAAACCTCAGCAAAATAAGTACTAAATTAAAATTTAGAGACAGCAGAGATTAATATAAAATAAAGTAAATGGTTATAATGTCAAAGAATTATATCGAATAACATTTAATGTGAATGGAAGAACAATGATGAAAATCAAAATGCATTTCATTTTCAATTCGAAAAAAAAAAGTTTAAGTACAGTAAAAACCATTATGAAGAAAAGAAAATAGAAAATTCCTTAAATAAATTATAGCAATTTTACAAAAGTCATTTTTTTAAATGCAATAAAGAAAATTTAACAAAAAATATTAACAGATATTTACTTTTAAAACACTTCAAAACTGTTCGATTTTAGTGCGTGAAAAAATATTAATTTTCTGAGAAAGAAGTTAACCATTTCCTCCTAAGCCGTCAGACGAAACTATTTTGTTGTAATTCTATTATTTTTTGGGGGGAAATGTTTTTCTGTAAGAAAAAGTAATACCATATATCCCGGCGTGTAACACGCACATTTAACTCTGAAAAAATCACTTCATTTATCCATGTGCGTGTTATACGCCGAATATAAAATGGTTCAAGTAAAATGATAAGTATAGAACTCTTCCAAATTTTTAGAATTATATAAATGGATTTATATATTTACACTAGCAAAAGCCATGCTTTGTTTGGATTCGCGAAGTATTATGCTATAAGATAAATATTTGAAAGTAATAATATATTTTTTTAATTACTTTTGCATCTTTATTAAGCAAAAATGTAATTTTATGTTTCGGCTCATTTTAATTTTAAAATGCATTTCAACCAAATAACTAAGAATATCCAGAGAGGGTGTTTATTTATGATATAAGACTGGTATAAATAAAAATATTTTCGAAGTAAATTATCAAAATATTAATTTTATTTGTTTACAATTCTTTTATTGCCACTTCACAAAAACATAATGTAACTCTTTTAAAATTCATAAATATCGTCTGCTTAAATGATTTCACAAAATAAAAATAAATTGTGTATTTGAATTCCTAACACATAAAAATACTTTTATAATTGAGGGTTAATAAGAGAATTTTCACAAATTTTTATTCATTAAAAATATGCTATAATTTTGATAAAAAAAAAGTATTTTATAAATTTTATAAAAGAAATCATGAAACTATACACAGTTAAAAGGAATGAGCATAGTTTGAAAATCTGAAAGCAGTTTTTGAGATATTTTGTCAGAATAATGAAAATATATTTTATTTATTTAATAATGATTCTAGCTATAATTACTGACTCCATGATTTAAGTTTTTTTTTTTCTGAGAACGTACGTGTTTCACTTTTTATTTGAAAAAATGCGTTCGTAATGGAAAAACATGTAAAATAAATTAAAATAATAATTTTTTGAAAAGTATTTCTGTAAAAAAATAATATTCTGCAAATCTACAGATCATAATTTATATTTGTGTTTAATTTCAAGACAAAATACTGTATAGTTTTTTTTTGTAAAGTTTACGACAAAGTGTCATTTGAGTGGCCTAGTAGAGGATTCGCTTCGCTCATCCTAATAAACAAAGAAACTTACAGTACGTATTTTCTACTTATCTTACTTATATTCTTTACTTATATTCTTACTTATCAAATCACTTCAAAAGTTCATTGTACTTATCCTCATTTATACTTTAGGGAATGTCATCTTCTTTCCCACTCTCACTTTCAGATATTTATCACCAAGTATTGTTTTCATCTAGCCATAAATAGTCATCTTCGGTACCGTCAACTGCATTGGAAATTACACATTTTTTAAAATTATTTGGCAGTTATTTCCGGTTTGATTTCATTCCATGATTTTATAATCCATTCACATATTTGCGATAAAGTCGTATGCAGCACATTTCCTACTTTTGTATAGGATTTTACTCCTAGCATCCATGTGTTCCATTGCCACCTTAAACTTTCTTTGAAGGATTTGTTTATTAAAACATCAAGTTGTTGAAATAACACATTTGGAATTACTGCCAAATGTGTATTGGATTCTTTTATACATTTTATAACTCCGGGTGTTCGATGGGGTCTAAACGACTGGTTTTGCATATCGCAAAGAAAAGACGAATTTATCTGAAGTGGGATGAATGTTTTTATTTTTAGTTTCTTTTCGTGGGAAAAAATCGATGCGTGTTATACGCCAGTATATGCTTGAAATGAAATTATTTACTCTCAAATTACAGGTGCATGTTATACGCCACGGCGTGTTATACGCCTGGATATACGGTATTTAGTAGTAAAAATCATAACGTTTTTAGGTAAATGATTAACATAAAATATGAGCCACGAGTAGTCACAGCTCTTTTTCTTATACTTTTAATAATTTTCATAATCTTTTTTTATCTATTTCTATGTCTAAATAAATGTAAATTATCTTAATTCGCAAAATGTTTATTTCATTAAATGTAATTGATTGAGAAAATTTAAGATTTTCCTATTATAATTATAAACTAATAGACATGGAAGCATGAATATACTTCTGGCTCACCCTTTACCAGTAATTTTTTTTCATGATATTAGATATAAAAAATTAAGGTAAATATTAGCTCTGTGAAACAAAATTACGACTTTTTTTGATACGTAGGCTTTTCATTCATTATACCAGGAAACGTTATAAAAAAGCGTTTGCCCCCTTTGCACTTGAAATTACTATCAAACTTTGGTCAAGATTCGCATGCATGGATGATTTCTATTTCCACTCTTACATACGTATATGCAAATATACAAGCGATTTGCTCGGTTCACATATAGATGTCTAAATATTACAAATGCGCCCATGATAAACGTAACTATGCGCCATAGAAAGTTTAACGACACTTGCTATCGGGTATAGGATATAGAATTTGTTTTTCACGATTTATTTCATACTCTGCAATTTGCATGCTAATCACATGCTAATCATATTAGCCTCTACATAACACATTTCAATAACATGACAGTCATTATGAGTGCATCTAACTCGTCGTTCTCAGTCTGGTCATTAATGGTCTTTAAATGTTACTATTTACATTAGGCTAAAGCATGTTCTTTAAGAAATGTACCGTATGATTTCTATTAGTGTCTGTTAATTGAAAAAAAATCAGATTTAAATCTTTCGTTATAGAGTCTAGTTTTTAATTCAGTAGTTGTGCGAAGTGTAAATTAATTTATGTTGAAATGTGCAATTTAATCATATTTACGATTCTAAAATTTATACGTATTATTCTTTATTTTATTTTAATAAAAACTAGAAAAATAAATATTTTGAAGCGATTAATTACAAAACGTAATATTTTTTAAGGACAAAGTAATAGCAAATACCAATTTCTAGGAATTGAAGAACAATAACAAAAATTAAAATGAGTTTTCGATTCGAAAAAAAACCACTAACATATATAAATAAGCATTATGATTAGAAGAAAATAGAAAATCCCTTAATAAACTTTAATGCACTAAAAGAAATTAAAAAAGTAAATTTTTGATAAAGGAACATATTTTATTTTTAATCTATTTCAAAACCTTTTGCTTATAGTTTGCGAAGAATTTTTTTAATTCCTGAGGAAAAAATTAAACATTTCCTGAAAAACTGACAAACCAAACCGTTTGGATGCAGTTTTATTTCTTTTAGGAAATGTTCTTTCAGGAAAAGCTTTTTTGTATTAAAAAACATAATATTTAAAGGTAAATGTTTAAGATTAAATATGAAACAAAAATAGTTAGTGCGGATTTCGTTGTACTTTTAATAAAATTTTTATTTTTTTATCACTTTATGTGTATAATAAATACAGTCGAGTCTCTCTACAACGAAACTCCATACATCGATTTTTTTCTATATAACGAATTTTTAGTAGGAACGGTCCCCTTTTCGTATGATTAAATTAAAAACAGTCTCTATATAGCGAAATATTTATCTCCATATAACGAATATTTTCATAAAATGTGCTGTATTTATTAATTTTTAAAAAAGCTTCGAAATCACATGAAATCAATTTTCAATCATTTATTCCTTATTTATAGCACATTTCTGAGTTTTTTCTATCACTTATTCCTTATTTATAGCACAGTTCGGAGTTTTTTTTTATATAGCTTATCTCCTTATTCTTTAAGTCCAACGAATTCACCCCCCCCCTCCCACACACCTTTCAAGATCGTTCTCAAAACAGTGTCAATTGCATTGTTACACACATGTTACGGAATCAATGGGGGTGAACACAATGTTGCTTTCACTGATTTTTTCGAAGTGGATGGCAATCTCACTATTGCACAGTATACTACTGATAGCGATATTTTAAGCTGAATTAGGAATAATGATGGTGAGTGTGACAATGAACACGAGAACAAAAATCTGCAACAGAAAATAACATCACGCAGTGAAATGATAAGTCTTTTTGAGCTCTTTAGGAGAGGATTCAAATGGAGGAAAATGTTCCCTGTACAATTTTTCATTCCTTGCTAAAATTTGAACATTTTTACGAGAGTGTAACAATTTTGAAATCAAAACAACAAAAAAATACAGATTTCTTCGTCTAGAATTAATACAAGTCTTCCTTATTTGATTTTCATTAATTTTCAAAATAAATGTTGGTTCTCATTTTTAAAACTGTTTAAATAATAAAAAAATAAAATTTTAGGCTAATATTTATAGTTAAACATTTCAAATTCTTAATTAGACATATCAAAAATAATATTTGTACAAAATTTACACATTAAATAAGAAATTTAATTCATTCTCTATTCAACGAATTTCTCTACATAACGAATTTTTTACTGGAACAATGGATTTCGTTATATAGAGACTCGACTGTATATGTGAATTATTTTTTATTCGCAAGTTGTTTAAGTATTTGACTAACTGTAAATGAAAAGAATTTAAATGTTCTTCATTATAATAAAAAGGCTTATAGAACTGGACGTACGAGATATATTTACAGTTCATTTCTTATTCAAAGAGATTTTCCTCATGATATTAGATACCAGCAATAACTGTAGAAGTTAGTTCCCAGAAACAAAATAATAACACGTTTGGAATCAGCAATAACTGTAGAAGTTAGTTCCCAGAAACAAAATAATAACACGTTTGGTATGTTGGTAGGCCTTTTCATTCATTATACCTTGTATAGTTATGAGGAAGAATTACACTGAGAAAAAAATATCTCGCCTTCATCTATAATGAATAGTTAGTCACTTTTTGAATACCTAAACTAGAACTATAGATGACCGAACTATGCGAATAGGTTAAACAACTAAGCTGAATAGATGAAATGACCTAGCATTTCTAGTCTCTTGTTTTTTAAGTGACGAAACGATATTGAATCGTTTCAGTATCAAGAAATTATCGCTCGATTTCAGAAATGGTTTCATAAACTAGAATTATAGTTACTAAGACAGAATTCTTGTTTTCATATCAATTTGCAGAGATTTTTAAGTAAGTTTGACAACGTGAATATAGAGAAATGCTTTTGAATTCTAATAGGTGACTCTAGAACTCAATGTCAAAGGGAGTTAGAATTTTTATAAGGATGACATGGAACTATTTTTTCTAGTGCCACACTTTAGAATTTAAATGCCGGAACTATATTTTTTTTTCTCAGTGTAGTCCCCTTTGCACACGGAACTAGTTATCTAAATTTATATTTATGGAGATTAAACTGTTGATCCTGATATACCTACATCGAAATCTACATGTGATTTGATGCATTCACATAAGGTTGTCTACATAATACAAATAGAAAGTTTGATGCCACTTGCTTCTAAGCATAGGATATTGAAGCCAGTGCCGAAATTGCTTTTTGCGATTCCTTTCAAGCACTGACATTTTTGCATGCTAGTTATATGGCAATCACGTTATCCCTTACGTGACCTCTATCAATAACATTAAACAGTTGTTATGAGTACATCTATCTGGTGGTTTACAGTCTGGTCAGTACTTTAACTGTTACTATTTTACAATAGAATAATGCATATTTCTTTATGAATCATCCCATAAATTTTATGATAATGTCAATTAATTTAAAGAAGTAACTTTATTGAATTTTTTATAGCAAGTAGGTTTTAATCAAGCAATATATGATTTTTAAGGTGTATATCGCTCATAATTAATATAATAAAAAAAACAAGAATCTTGGCAAAATTACATGAAGCAGAAAATATCCATATAAACTCCAACGAAATAAAATATTTTTTTATTACACTTTTAAGCAATTTGAAAAAATGTAGAAAATCCCTTGATTAAATTATAGCAATTTTACAGAAGTCTTTTTTTTTAAATGCACTATGAAAAAATTATTAAGTAATCATTTGCTAAGAGAACAGATTTTATTTTTATTCCACTTCAAAACTGTTCGCTTTTACTGTCTAAAGGATGTATATTTTCTGAGAAATAGATTAATATTTTCTTCATAAACCGTCAGACGAAACTGTTTTGTTGTAATTTCATAGCATTTTGAATTTTTTTTCTTTCAGAAAAACTTTATTTTGTGTTTTAGCATAATATTTTAAGGTAAATGTTTAAGATAAAATATGAACCATAAGTAATTAGTACGAATTTAGTTGCACTTTTTTTAAAAAAAAATTAATATTTTTTATGAATTTCTGCGTAAAATAAATAATTGCTAATTATTTTTAATTCATAAAATATTTAAATATTTGAATAATTGAAAATGGATAAGAAAAATTAAAATGTTTTCCATTATAATTGGAACGAACTGTCGAATGATGCGAATATATTTAAAATACTCATTTGATCGTTGGTACAATTATTACAACTAATATTACTTAAAAGTTTTTATATACAAATTATTTACACATTATATTTACATTTTAATTAAAGAATAGGGATTCAGCGAACACACAACAGGTCCGCTATGGTCGCCGATAAAACAAAACAACAACAGACGATTTACAAATGTTGCCAAAACGGCAGACCTAAATTACAGTAGAATGCGCCAAGGAGGCGCGCGACATCCAGGGTTAAGGGGAAGCCGTAAGAATAATAAATAGCTAATAGAACAGGAAGCAAGAGATATATTTCCGGTACATATTTTATTCGTAGAGATTTTTTTTTCATGATGTTTGATACGTACGGTGAATGTAAAAATATGTTAATGTAAGTCCTTTTAATTCATCATATCCTGCATAATTATAAAAAAAAAACAGTTAGCCCAACTGCATACGAAATTATTATCAAATATTAATCATAATTTTAATAAATGGAGGATTTCAGTGTTTGCCCTGATATGCGTAAATGGAAAAAACATGTGATTTGGTAGGTGCACATGAAGGTGTCCTGAAAATACAAATTTTGATGACATTTACCATCGAGGATACACTGTAAAAAATCCGACTAATTTACGGCAAAAACTGTTGGCAGTTATGTTGGCATCAGTAATTACTTACTAAATTAAAAGTCAATAAGCGCACGACATTTATATAAAAAAAGTAAATGGTTTTAAATTAAAAGAACTATAATCAATAACATTTTATATGAATGTAAGAACAAAATTTTAAATTAAATGGCGTTTTCAATTTGAAAAAAAAAATGTTAAGTAGTAGTAACCATTATGAAAAGAAGAAAATGGAAAATCCTTTAATTAGATTATACCAGTTTTACAAATGTTCTTCTTCTTATTATTATTATTATTAAAAAGTAAGTCTTTGCTAACGTAATATATTTTATTTTAATCCCCTTCAAAACAGTTCACTTTTAGTTTGTGAAGAAGTATTTATTTCCTGGGAAACAAATTAAATAGAAATAAATTAACCATTTCCTCCTAAACCGTCAGGCAAAACTGTTTTGTTGTAGATTCATTGCTTTTAGGAAATATTATTTTTGTCAGAAAAGCTTTAATTTGCTGTAAAAGGCATACTATTTTAAGGTAAATGTTTAAGATAAAAAATAAAACTCAAATAGTCAGTACTGTTTTGCAAGTGAAATTATTTAAAAATTAATAATTTACTAAATTTTCAGTGAAAATGTTTTTTTTTTTTTTATAACGTTTTCTCTTTATTTCAATATAAAAGTTCTGCAAAAAATAGTAAATTAAAACTTGGAAAAAGAGGAGATTAATAAATAATAAATAAAGTAATTAATAAATAAATAAGGTAAATTATTTTAAAATAGAAAAAAAATATATAGTGAATGGCATTTTATTTAAATGCAAAATTAAAATGCGGTTTTGATTCGAAAGAAAATCCCATTTAGATACATTGATAATCATTATGAAAAAAAGAAAAGAAAAAATCCTTAGATTAAATTATATAAAATTTACGTAAGTCATTTATTTTATTAAATGTACGAAAGGAAATCTTAAAAATAATATCATTATGAAATATGATCATTAATAATCATTATGAATAAAAGAAAAGAGAAAATCCTTATAAAATTTTATAAAATTTACAGAAGTCATTTTGTTATTTAATGTACCAAAAAAAATTTTTAAATAATTTCTTACTGAAGGCACATATTTTATTTTTAATCCGCTTTAAAACAGTTCACTTTTAGTGTTTGAAGGATTATTTATATGCTGAGAAGCAAATTAATCATTTCCTTCTAAAACGTTTTGTAGTAACTGTTTTGTTGTTTTCAGGAAATGCTGTTTTCTTAGAAAAAACTTTCTTATGTGGTAAAAGACATAATATTTTAAAGTTTGATGCTTAAGATAAAATACAAACCAAAGTAGTCCATGCGGTTTTTTTTTTTTTGAAGTTTTAATAAAATATTTATGTATATATATATATATTTCGATCTCTGTGTACAATGAATAAATGTGAATTATTTTTTTTAACATGTTTAAGCATTTGATTGACTGTAAATGTATAAGAAAATTTCAAATGTTTTCCATTATAATAAAATGCTAATAGACTTGGAAGCATGAGATATACTTCCAGTTCGTTGTTTATCCGTAAATTTTTTTCTAGTGATATAACAATTGATCTAATTTTTGCTAAAGGAACAGATTTTATTTTAATTGTAAAACCTTTACAATTACAGTACTAATTCTAAAAATTAGTTTCCAGAAACAAAATTACAACATTTTTGGTATGTAGGTAGGCTTTGCCATTTATTATACCCTGGATAGTTATACAGAAGTGTCAGTCCTGTTTACATATGAAATTATTACCAAATATTAATGAAAATTTATGTACAGTCGAGTCTCTCTATAACGAAACTCCATACATCGAATTACTCTTAACGAATTTTCTCTTTAACGAATTTTCAGTAGGAACGGACCTCTTTTCGCATGATTACAATTAAAACAGTCTCTATATAGCGAAATATCTATCTCCACATAACGATTTTTTCATAAATTGGTCTTAATTTATTCACTTTAAAAAAAAGCTTCGAAATCATATGGAATAAATTTTCCATCAATTTATTTTGATTTATCATCAGTGCTGAGTTTTTTATATTACTTCTCTAATTGTTCTTTAAATCCAACGAATTCATCCCACCTCCCACACACCTTTCCACATCCTTCTCACAACAGAGTCAATTGGATTGATACACATGTAAGAGAGGAATCAATGAGAGGCAAATAAGAGAGGTCTTCAAATGGAAGAAAATGTTAACTACAATTTTTCATTCCTTGCTAAAATTTGAGCATTTTTTTGAGAGCCTAACAATTTTAAAATAAAAAAAACAAAAAAATTTTCAGATTTCTTCGTCTGAAATTAATGCAAGTCTTCCTTATTTGCTTTTCATTAAGCTTTCAAATAAATGTCTGTTCTCTTTTTTAATGCAGCTTAAATAATTAAGAAATAAAATGTTAGGTTAATATTTACTTTAAACATTTCTAATTCTTAATTCAAAAGATCAAAAATAACATTTGTTCAAATTTTACACATTAAATACGATTTTTAACATCAATCTCTATACATCGAATTTCTCTATATAACGAATTTTTTACTGGAACGGTGGATTTCTTTATATAGATACTCGACTGTATATGGAGGGTTTTAGTTTTCACCCTGTATGTACATGGAAAGAGTTATGTGATTTGGTGGGTTCACATAAAGTTATCTAGTCAATATAAATGAAAAGTTTGATGACACTTGCTATTACACATAGGAGATTAAAGCCAGCGTCAACATTGTTTTTCACGATTCATTTCAATTGCAAACATTTTGAATTCTTGTCACATAGCAGTTGTTTTATCGAATACAGAAATTCTCACAATAACATCACACAGTCGTTATAAGCGCATCAATATTGGGGTTTCACGCAGTCTGGTTAGCATCTTTAATTGTTGCTGTTTTACAGTAGACTAATGCGTAATTCCATATGAAATGTCTCGTATATTTTATGTTGACGTCAATTGATAAAAAAGAAGTAACTTTACTCTTTTTTATAGCGAGCAGGTTTTGATTTAGCAGTATATGGAATGCACGTGAATTTATTTTAGGTAGCTTTCATTAGAAAAATTAAAAAGCTACCTATTGAAGCCGTCCGGAGGAAAGCACTTCCGGAAAATTTTAGTATATTTTCAATGATCATGACCCCAAGACCCCAAAACAACCCTCCGTTTAAATGTTGACATATATATATATATATATATATATCTGATTTTTGTCATGCTGTAACTATCGTATTTATGAACCGATATGAATGAAATTTGGTATATACACAGTGCATACAAATGTCTCGACCGAGTTCGTTGGCCAGAATAATCCGCAATCTTGTTTCAAATGGCGACAATTTAAAAAATATAAAAAAAAATTAATTTAAAATTTAATTTGAAAAAAATTAAAAGTTGAAAAATATTTTTTTATGTGTTAGAACTTAAAACAACAATTCCAGAACACTTTTTATTTTGTCTATATCTTAAAAAATGACTGAGCTATAGCACTTTGAATTTCTAGTATGGCTGACATTTTGAAACGATCTGATTTTTGTCACGTGATAACACGCGTATTTATAAATCGATTTCGATATAACATGATGTGTACATATTAGGTACTGAGGCCTGGACCAAGTTCGTTAGCCCGTTCCATCCGCCATCTTGTTTCAAAATGGCGACCATTTCATTTTTTTAATTAAAATTTAAAATTAGGTACCAAAAAGTGAGAAATTGGAAAAGAGTTTTCTTTTGTGTGTTTGACCTTGATGCAAAGTTTCCAGAGAATTTTTTGATATTCTCTATATCTATAAAAATGGCTCAATTATATCACTTTCAATTTCCATTGTGGTTGACATTTTGAAACGGTCCGAAATTTGTCACATGATAATACGCATATTTATTCACTGATTTATATATAACTCCGTGTATACATATTACACACTAATGTTTTGACCGAGTTCTTTGGCCAACTTCATTCGCCTTCTTCTTTCAGAATGTCGGCTCTTTAAATTTGTCAAAAGTCTTTTAAATGTGTAATGATGTACAAACAAAAAATTAGAAATTGAAAAGAAGATTCTTTCTAAAGTGTTTAATCTTAAAAATGAATTCCGGAGTATTTTTTTGCTTTGTCTTTACCTTACAAAACGCCTGATATATGGCAGTTTGAATTTCTAATGTGGGTGACATTTTTTTAAAAATCAATTTGCCCGTGAGAACACTCGTTATTTTAATCTTTTTCGATGTGAGTGTGCAAGTTGTACACAAATTTTGATTTTGACCAACCTCATTGGTTTCTTTTATCCATCACATTGTTTTAAAATGGCATACACTTCGTGATATCGTGCAATTTGGCGACCCTATAAATCGCATAAAATAAATCCAGCTTGAATAAAAGATGACTAATTTCTTAAAATTCCCATTAATATTCAGTATTGACAAAAACTAATATTCAGTCTGATATAATCGTGTTCCACTATATTGAGCTTCGTATGTTTGAATAATGTAACTTAATTTAAAATAAATAAATAAATAAATTAGGTATATGGAAGCTATTTCTTCCTCCTGGCATTGCCGAAAGGACTTTTCAAATGTATAATTTATTAAATTTCCATCGAAATTTTATTTTTATAACGTTTTCTCTTTATTTCAATATGTAAGTTCTTGAAAAAATAATATGTTAAAACTTGGAAATAGAATAAATTAATTTAAAATAAAGTAATATTTTTTAAATAATAAAAATATTTAGTGAATAACAATTTATATGAATGAAAAAATTAAAGTGATTTTTCAATTCTAGAAAAAACCCATATAAATACATAATTTAATCATTGTGAAAAGAAGAAAATTAAAAATCCATAGATTAAATTACAGCAATTTTGCAGAAGTCATTTTTTAATTAAATGTACGAAAGAAACTTAAAAAAATATACTTTCTAAAAGGAACAGATTTTATTTTTGATCCATTTCAAAACTGTTCTTTTTTAATGTGTGAAAGACTATTTAAGTCTTGAGAAAAATATTGAGCATTTCCTTCTAAACCGTTGTATTTTGTTGTAGTTTTATTGATATCAGAAAAAAAAACTTATCTCTCAGAAAATCTTTATTATTATGCTCTATATTTTTATTATATGAGCTGTATTATATATAATTATAATTTATTTTAATCACAGAACAACATCACAAATTTCACTCATTCATAAGTATTTTTCCTTCTTTCGAGCAAAAATTCGGTACAAAATACCTATTTTGTCAGCAATTTCTAAAAAATCTAATGCGTTTGAAAAAACAAAAAGTAGGGAAAATGAGAGTTATTAAATAGTTTCTGAACAACACTTCTAGTTTCATGCATTTTCAAACAAAAATAACTTATGTCACAAAGACTTTTTATTAAGGCTTAAGATAATATACGAACCATAGTATTCAGTACAGTTTTTCTTGAGGTTTCAATAATATATATATATATTACAATTTCCGTGTACAGTGACTATACATAAATTACCATTATCTTGCAAAATGTTTAAGTATTTAAATAATCATAGATAGAAAAGAAAAATTGAAATATTTTCCATTATATTAAAAGGCTAAAAGAACTAGAAGCATCAGACATTTATTCATAGAAATTTTTCTCATGATATTAGATATCAAAAATTAATGAAAATACTGATTCGCAGAAACAAAAATATAACATTTCTATTATGTAGGCCTTTTATTCATTATATGCTGCATAGTTATAATGATGCGTTAGCATCCTTCGCGTGTAAAACTATCATCAAATATTATTTAAAATTATATGTATGGAGGATTTCAGTGTTCATTCTAATACATGCCCATGAAATTAGACATGTGATTTGATGAATTAGCATAAAGTCGTCTAAACAATACAAATACAAAGTTTGATGACACTTGACACCGAGCATAGGAGTATGAAGCAAGTGCCAAAATAGCTTTTTACGATTTATTTCGAGGACTGATATTTCTGCTTTCTAGTCATTTGACAATTTCATTATCAGCTAAATAACCTCGCTCAATAATATTACAAAGTGGTTATGAGTACGTCTATCTAAGGATTCACAGTCTGGTTAACTTTAACTGTTACTGTTTTAAAATAAACTAATTCATACTTCCTTATGAATGTATTATATTAGTATGAATTAATTTATAGTAGCAACTTTAGTCACTTTTTTGTAGCGACAAACAATTTTTAAGTTTTTAATTTTTAGGTTAAATTAGGTTTTAATTTAAAATTATATGAAATGCAAGTTAATTTGAAGTGGAAAAAATGTCAAATTTTCATTCAAAAATTGATGTGTATTGCAATGATTTTCTGTAAAGAAAAAAATTCAGCAAAACAAGTATTAATTTAAAGTTAGAAACACAACAGATTAATTTGAAATAAATTAAATTATTTTAAAATTAAAAATATTATAGCAAATACAGTCTATATAAATAAGAACAATCATGAACATGGAAGTTAATTTTTTTTTCGAAAATAGCCATTTAAATACTTGATAGAAAGAAAATGAAAAATACCTAGACTAGATTATAGCAATTTTATAAAAATATTTTTTTTTATTAAATGTACGAAAAATAATTATTTGCTAAAGGAATCAATTTTATTTTTAATTCACTTCAAAACTGTTCGCTTTATAGGCCAACAATATTATAACTCCTGAGAATTAAATTAACCATTTGCTACTAACCTGTCAGACGAAACTTTTTGTTGTAGTTTTATTGCTTGTACGAAATATTGTTCTGTCAGAAAATTTTTTATTTTGCTGTAAAAGACTAAAGAATTTTAAGGTAATTTGGTAAGGTAATGCTCAAAAGAAATAATGAACCATTAACAGTCAGTAGGGTTTTTCTTGTACTTTTAAGAAAACATTCATATATATCCCCAGTAGCCAAACAATATCGGGCCAATGTTGGCTACATCTTGGAGCAATATTGGCATATTGGCGCAATATCGGCATGAAATATTTCTTCAATATTGGGGTGTTTACATTTTGCCCTTATTTAGCCAATATCATGCCAATATTGGGATATCATTGAAAATATTGCTAATAAAACGCCAATATTGGTTAAATATTGCGATTTCATTGGAAATATTTCCAATGTACCACCAACATTTGTACAATATTGGCAATATTTCCAATGAAACTCCAATATTGGCATAATTTTGGCGGCAAATATTGGCTAAATAAGGGCATAATGTAAACATCCCAATATTGGAGCAATATTGACGTTTTATTTGCAATATTTCCAATAAATGAAATATTGGTACAACGTTGACCCAATATTGGTTTGCTACTAGGGATGTATATATATATATATATATATATATATATATATATATATATATATATATATAAATCAATTTAGGAATATAATAAAAAATGTGAATTATTTTTAGTTCTCAAAACATTTACATATTTGCCTAGTAGTAAATGGATGGAAAAATTTAAGATTTTTCAAGTTATAATAAAAAGCTAATAGAACTGAAATCATGACATATTCTTCAGGTTCCTTTTGTTATAGGTACAGATTTTTCGCTTGATATAAGATATCAACAATTAATGTAAAGCTCCATTCCCAGAATCAAAATTATAATATTATTAATATGAAGGTCTTTTCATTCATTATATCATACATAGTTATAAAGAAGTTTTATCCCTCTCTGCATATGATGTTGTTATGAAATATTAATAAAAATTAATATTTATGTAGTGTTTCATTGCTCACTGTATTATACGTACATGGAACTAGACATGCGATTTGGTGGTTTTCACATTAAGATATCTAAATAATTCAAATGCGGACCTGATAATACAACTATTAACAATACTTTTAATTGAGTATAAAACATTGAGGTCAGTACCAAAACTTTTTTTTTACGATTCATTTTAAATTCTGACACTGTTGCATTCTTGTCACATGACACAACATAAACGCAGGCATAATTTTTTCAATACCATTATACGATCAAGTACATAAATCTGGTAGTTCACAGTCTGGTCAATATCTTTTACTATTGCCGTTTTATTGTGGACTAATGCATACTTTTTATGTAACACCTTGTGTTATTTTATGTAAGCTTAATTAATTTTAAGAACCATCTGTACTCACTTTTTTTATAACAAGTAAGTTTTAATTTAACGAGTATGAAATGTAATTTATTTTGATTTGTATAATTTGCCAAATTTTCGTTCAAATATTTATTTATTTTACCATTAATTTTATTTCAAGATAAAACTTTAAGCAAAACAATTACTTAATTAAAAGTTAGAAACAAAAGAGATTAATTTCAAGTAAACTAAATGTTTTTATATTAAGGGAGACCCGAACCCCATTTTCGGACAAAAATCATCAAAAGTTCAAAATTTTTTTAATATCAGAAAAAGATAAAAGACATATTTGCGAATATCCATGCAAAATTTCAGAACTCGGGGACACTTGGAACAGGTAGCAAATGAGCTTTATTAATTGTAGTCACTACAGAGTATAATGGACTTGCGGCCATTTAAAATGTGTTTTCCTGAAAATGACTTTTGTCATATTTTGCCTAAGTTAAAAGTACTAAGCCTCAGTGGTAAAATGATTTAGAAACAAAGTGTTTATGTTTTTAGAATCTTAAAAAAAATTTGCAACAAAAGTAAAGAGAGATATATTTTTTAACTATTTCTGAAAATTTTGCATAAATTGGTAAACATGACAATTATAACGAATTTAAGAAAATTTAACATGCGTAATTTCTTTCTTTTTTTTTTTAGCTGATTAAAATAGAAAATTAAAAATATCTCTCCCTAGGTCTTTTCCATATACTAAAACACTATTTAAGAAATTTTAATAATACCAAAATATTGAAAATTGAATGAGCAGTAGAAATTTTAAAAAGTGTATTTTTCGACAAAAAAATCATAAAATCGACATAAAAATATACTTTTTAATAAAAAGTGAATTTTTTTGCTAATTATTCCTTACAAAAAGATTCTTAAATAGTACACCAAAATTCTTTACTTTAAAATCAATAATAAAAATTTTGGGTTTTTTCTTACGGGTCTCCCTTAAAACAATAATAGACAACAAGGTGAATGTAGATTCTACCATTGCAGAATTCAGTTTCGCCTCCGATTAGAAAAAAAAAATCGATAGAAGTTTTTTAGAAGGGCGACCCCGTTTAGATTGCAATGAACTAACTTCATTTTTCTTGTGTTTATCAATATAATAGCAAACAGAACGGCGTGAAATACCCAATTGAATAGCAATTTCTCTCTGAGACATTGGAATTGCGGAATAATAAAGAGATACAATTTGACGTGCTACTTCTTCATAGAATAGATTAATCAAAAACGGATTTTTTCTTTAGTTTAAACGCTTTTTTATAGACTCTGAGTAAAAGGAAATGCAATTTAACAATAATAAAACGAATGGAATCCCATCGAATTCGACGAATGAAATGTTTAAAAGACCCGATGGATTTGGTTTAAAAAAAAAGCAAAAGTAATTACATTATTGAATCAATATATAATAAATATATTTACAAATAAAATGTCAAATTTGCCAGTTACAATTTTGCATGCAAATATTCGCACAAGTACAGTTAAAATTGTAATATGAGTGCCGGCGAAATCCAGAAATTTTATTTTATATGCACTCACAGAAAAATAGCTTTATTAAAAAAAAGTAATATCGGGTACTACTAGGTTATCCCTTCGACCAAAAAAATATCGCCAAACTATAAGATTAAATGCCAATAATGGATGCTCGTGAATGCCACATTCAATGACATTAAATACAATTCATGTGTTTAAAATGTCATTAAGTGATTTTTATTTCGACTTTTTATTAATATTTTTATTAATATTCTACTGATTATTTATTTTTTCGTTATTTAAAATAAAAATTATGTCAATATGTATAATTTGCTATTAATTTGGCGAAATTGGTCGACGGGATAACAGAGTAGTACCTAATATCGTTATGAGTAAAAATACGATGTTTTAAATAGTGACGTCATTTTCTCTTCAAATGTTCTTTAAAAGTTACTGTTTATGAAAAATACATCCATAATAATATTGTAATTCCCATTTATCTGGTTGCTGAATGACATAATTTTCCTCATTTGAAATTTCTCTTATTTTGATTTAGACATTAATTTTTATCATATATTATTTTCTGTCATTTTATTTACATTATTAATATTATTTCTCAGTAAATATATTTTTTTAACTCAATTAGTGCATAATTATACGCAATCATTTTAGAAAATAAATTTTTATTATCGAGAGAAAAGCTAAATAATGTGTTGCCACCATTTTGAAGAAATGTCATGAAAAAGCTTTTAAAATTAAAAATAAAATATAAAAATGGAAATAAATTAAAAAATAATTAAAATGGGCACAACTACAAATAAATAGCTTTCTTTTAAAAAAATAATTATCAAAATCGGTTCAGTAGAAAATTCAGGGCTGATGACACGACATTTTTAGCTTCTCTGAAAGAAATAGCCTCGGAGGCTATATATCGGAGGCGATTTTTATATGAATGCAAGAACAACAAAGAAAATTAAAATGCGTTTTGAGTTCGAAAAATAAATCCTTTATAAATTTAATAGTGATCATTATGAAAACTAGAAAATGAAAACAATCCTTAGAGTATATTATAGCAATTTTACAGAAGTCATATTTTTATTAAATGTACGAAAGAAAATTTCAATAATAATCATTTGCTAAAAGAACATATTTTTTTTTTAAATCCACATAAAAACTGTTCACTTATAGTTTGTGAAGAAATATTTATTTCTCGAGAAATAAATTAAATATTTCCTCCTAAACCGTCAAACGAAGCTGTTTTGTTGTAAGTTTATTGTTTTCTGGAAATGGTTAATCTCTCAGAAAATGCTTTATATTGTAATTAAAGACACAATGTTGTTAAGTTAAGCATTTAAGATTCAATATGATCAACAAGAATTTAATACGGTTTTTCTTCTACTTTTAATAAAAAAGTTGTAACTGTTAAATAAATTTAGGTATTTAATGATTAAATGCGAATCATTTTAAATTCTAAAAATATTTAAATATTTGACTAATATTAAATGGATGAGAATTTTTTCTATTATAATAAATGGCTAATAGAACTGTAAGCATGATATATACTTCCGGTTCATTCTTTATTTGTAGAATTTTTTCTCATGATATTAGATATCAGTTATTAATCTAAAGACTCGTTCCCATAAACAAAACGATACGATGATACGACCATTTTTAACCGACTTCAAGGAATAGGTTATGATTTCTACCTGTATATATTTCTTGTTCACTCATAACTTCCGTAAATGTTAACCGATTTTGATAATTATTTTTTTGTTTGAAAGTGTAAGATGCCCACATGGTCTCATTTCAATTTTATCAAATTATTGAGATTAGAACTTTTTAAAAATAAAAACATTAAAATTCCAATTTTTTTTTGAAGCAGTCATCCAATTAGAAGCATTCATTTTTCAGGTAAACGCAGGCTTTCATGTCGAGCACACAAGTCAGATATGTGCGCAATAAATATATAAAATTTCAGGCTATCACTCTTACACTGATACGAGATCTTTTTAAACAACTTGGAGGATGTTATGATTTCGACCTGTATGTATTTCTTATTCACTCATAACTACCCTAAATATGAACCGATTTTCATAATTCTTTTTTTGTTTGAAAGTGTAAGATACCCATTTTGACAAATTATATAAAACGCCAAACTTCTCAATTAGATTACAAATATCTCGGCAACTAATAATCCGATACACTTCGTTCTTTATGCACAGTTTGTGTTATTTTATTGCCTTTTACTTCCACTTCTTAAAAAAAGGAAAAGTAATCGAAATTTTTTATATACCTTTTATCAGAACGAATTTTTCGGGAGTCCGAAAAAAATAGTTCCGGATAATCGAAGTTACTGATATTAAATGTGCTTTGTCCTATTCTTGCATATTAAGTACATACAAAATTTCAAGTATCTATCTCAATTTTTTCGGGAGATAGAGCGCACATACACACAGACAGACACAATTTTTTTCTAAAAATATGCTTTTCGGAATCTCCAGTATCCAAAACGCGTAAATAAATAAATAAATAAATCGATTTTCAAAACGTTTGCAAGACTTACCCTATACTACGTATGATGAATAAGTAATAATCGTGATTTATGTATATGAAAGATTTCAGCGTTCATTCTAATATAGTTACATGGATATAAAAACGTGACTTTGTGGGTCCCATGAAGATGTCAAAATAATACAAATACAAAGTTCGGTGTTTCACTTTAATACAAATACAAATGTTGATACAAAGTTCATTCTTTATCGCAGAGATATTTTCATGATTTTAGATATCAGCAATAATTGTAAAGATTAGTTCCCAGAAACAAAATAACAACTTTTTTGTTACGTAGGTAGGCTTTTTCATTCATTATAACCTGCATAGTTTTAAAGAAGCGTCAGCCTCTCTTAGCACATGAATGTATTATGAAATGTCAATTGAAATTTTTAATTTGGAGGATTTCAGTGTCCATACTAATATGTCTATATTTAAATAGACATTAGATTTCGTGGGTCTTCATAAAGACATGAATAACACAAATGAATCCATGATAATACTAACAAAGGAACTGCAAGAAGTGTAAGTCACCGATTTTGACGAAAGTAGTATCGTTAGAAAGATCTCATCGAGTGCAGTAAAAACCTCAATAGAACTATCCGTCGCAACTGAGCCGTTTTCTAGAAATCCAATAATTTATGTCACGTAGCTAGTGCACACTTAATAGGGTATCGCAAAAAAATTTATTCTCGATTTTAACGAAAGTGGTATCGTTGAGAAGATATCATCGTGGGGATTAAAAAACTCACTGGAATCACCCGTCGGAAATGAGACGTTTTCGAGATATCCGACAATTTGTGTCACATTGCTAATACACACTGCTGGGAAACTGCATTAAGTGACATAAATTGTTGGATATTTCGAAAACGGCTCATTTCAGATGGTTACTTCCATTGAGTTTTTTACTTCTCACAATGATATCTTTGCATCAACACCATTTTCATCAAAATCGGGAAGACAATTTTTTGCGGTCCCCGATTAAGTATGCACTAGAACAGTATGCACTAACTACGTGACATAAATTTTCGGATATGTCGAAAACGGCTCATTTCCGAAGGGTAGTTCTATTGAGTTTTTTCTCCCTCATATTAATATCTTTTTAAAGATGCCACTTTCTTTAAAATCGAGACTAAAATTTTTTGCAGTCCCCCATTAAGTATGCACTAATTACGTGACATAAATTGAGAATATCTCAAAAACGGCTCATTTGCGACGGGTAGTTCCAGTGAGTTTTTTACCTCTCTCGATGAGATCTTTCCAACGATACCACTTTCGTCAAAATCGGTGACTTACACTTCTTGCAGTTCCCTAGTAAGTATGATGATACTTACCTTCAAGCACACATTGAAATCAGTGTCGATTCTTCAGTGAAGTCTATCCCGATTCGTTAAAAGTACTGGAATTTCGGCATGCATGTCACATTTCTTCGTAATTGTACTAAAGACTACATAAATGACAATAGTCACATGACACAGTAATTATGACTACATCTAACTGCTGGTTCACAGGCTGGCCATTACTTTTTACTCTTACCACTTTGCAGTAGATTAATGCATACTTCTTTATGAAACATCACGTGTGCTCACTTTGTTATAGACAAGACATTAATTTAGCTGTTGTACACTGTAAAAAAAATTCTGCAAAGGTACTAAGCATTTTCTAGGAAACTAGGATTCCTAGAATTTTTCCTGTAACGGTAACAGCAAAAATCCAAGTTTCACAATCGGTTACATGGATTTTTCCTATTATCGTTACATGAAAAGTTCTTGGAATCCCAGTTTCCTAGAAAATGTTTAGTACCTTTGCAGAATTTTTTTTACAGTGTATGAATTGTAAATCAATGTGTTTTGAAATGTGAAATTTAGTAAAATTTCCATTCCCAAAGTTTATTAGTTTTACGATTCATTTTTTTTTTCAACATGAAACTTCAACAAAAATAATTATCAAATTAAAATTTAGAAATAGAAGAGTTTAATTTAAAATAAAGTCATGTTTTCTTTAAACAAATGCACAAATAACATTTTATATTAATGCAAGAACAATAATAAAAATACAAATACGTTTTTAATTTGAAAAAAATAACCCAATTTATATAGCAGAACAATCATCATGAAAAGAAGAAAATAGAAACTACTTTGATTAAATTATAGCAATTTTATACAAGTCATTTTTTTTTTTGTAAATGCACCAAAGTAAAAATTAAAAATGCAGTTATTTGTTAAAAGAATAAATCTTATTTTTAATCCATTTCAAAACAGTTCGCTTTTAGTGTGAGAAGAATTATTTATTTCTTGGAAAATAAACTAAATATTTCCTACAAAACCGTTAAATGAAACTGTTTTGTTGTAGTTTTATTGTTTTCAGGAAATTTTTTCTTCCAGAAAAAGCTTTATTTTGTGGTAAAAGACATAATATTTTTAAGTTTACTGCTTAAGACGAAATATTAACCACAAGCAGTCAGTGCGGTCGCTTTTGTATTTTTAATAAAAATTTTATAATATTTTTTTATGAATTTTGTAATATAATAAATACATGTGAATGAATTTTAGTCAGAAAAATGTCCAATTAATAGGTGAAAAAAATAAAATTGTTTACTTCTATAGGGTAAATCTAATTGAACTGGAAACATGAGATATCCTATCCCTCTTTCGCTAAATATTATTTTTATAGCTAACTAGTTGGATGTGGCAATCTTAAAACTTTCTTCTATCTCATACATAAAAATACAGGGTGGTCATAAAAAAACTTTGCCGATATATGGAGCTCTAGCGGCCAGCCCGCTCAACCGATCGAGGTGAAATTTCAGATATAGCTATTCAGAGGTATGAGCTCGAGATTCTGTGAACGGCAACAAAATGGCGCTCACGGTTACGGTTATAGTTACAGAAAATCGAAAATTTCCAATGGCAACACCCATTTTTTTCATCGCAAAATGCTCAGCGCATGCGAAAACCCTAAAGAGCGTTGGAACCGTACGTGTATCGCAAGAAACGGACACGTTATGCACGCACAAAAAACTGTTCTGCGAATCCTCCCCCCCATAGTAAAAACTCGATTGTTGCGCAAGGAGGAAATTTGCACATGACACAGAGTCAGTACAATAATCTCTGATTACAATACAGATCGGAGAAATTAAAACTTTTATTTTGATTACACATTTTCCACATGGGTGCCATCACCATTAATTGCCTGTGATGATACCCATGTGGAAAATGTGTAATCAAAAAAAAAAAAAGTTTCAGTTTCTCCGATCTGTATTGCAATCAGAGATTAGTGTACTGTGTCATATGCAAATTTCCTTCTTGCGCCCCAATCGAGTTTTTCTTTATGGGGGGAAGGATTCGCAGAACGGTTTTTTGTGCGTGCATAACGTGCCCGTTTCTTGCGATACACGTACGGTTCCAACGCTCTTTAGGATTTTCGCATGCGCTGAGCATTTTGCGATGAAAAAAAATGGGTGTTGCCATTGGAAATTTTCGAGTTTCTGTAACTATAACCGTAACCGTGAGCGCCATTTTGTTGTCGTTCACAGAATCTCGAGCTCATACCTCTGAATAGCTATGTCTGAAATTTCATTTCGATCGGTAGAGAGTTCTGGCCGCTAGAGCTCCGTATATCGGCAAAGTTTTTTTATGACCACCCTGTATATATGTCTAATTTCTTTAATACAGTGGAAAAATTAAATGATAATCTATGTCCATCATGAAGATTCTAAAGATATAAAATTCCGTGAATTAGTAATTGAGATATGACTGTTTCTAAAATCATGTAAATTATGCAAAATAAGGCATAACAGCGTCACTTGTTGGGCTATTAACAACAAGCCCTAGTCAGCAAAAACATGTACCAACGTCTAATTGATCATGTTAGATGGAAACACGTGCACTAGTTCTTGAAAAAAAAATCAGCATAGCAGTATCACCTGTAAAGCGATTTAAAATCAAATGTAAAGTCATATCAAAAACTTAAAGCGTCTAAAGTTTTATGGAAATTCATTCTTTATTTCTGTATATACAGTGCACCAATTCTTGAAATTGAGCTATTACGGCAATTTCAAAAAATGCATCATAAAAGCGTCACGTGTTGAGTGTACTTATCAGAATGTAAGAGACCTAATTCACACCAAATTGTAAAATATATCAATTTATGCCAGGGACTAACTGAATCTGAAATTTCACGAAAATCTGTGTATGAATTATTAAGATGAAGTTTTTGCTTCAATCGTTCAAAATGCAAAGTAGCAGCACTACCTTTTCATCATTTTTTATACTATTTTTTTTACTACAATTTATCTGAAGAACCAACTGAATCTAAAATTTGATGGAAATCTGTGCATTACTTTTCAAGATTGAGCTATTGTGGTAATCATGAAAAATTCTGAAACCTGTTGCGTGATTTACACCAAAATCTAATCAGCGCTAATTTTATGAAGGATTAGCTCAATAGATATTTTTATTAAATTTCGTGCATTAGTCCTTGAGATAGAGTGCCCATAAAATCTGTGTCGCATAAAGACAGACAGAGTCATAAACTTACAACTACCCAGACTCCCAGTCGAACATTTTGTCCATTCAAAACTTTATAACATATTTTTCATTCTAATTCTTTTACAGCATATTCTCTAAATTCTATTCTCATATATTTCGCTTTGAAAATACTACTACTACTCATATATTTAAGGGGTCTAAGGACTGTTTAAGCATTAAAATGTACAAAATGTCAGTCTTTTTCATCGTCTTCTATCGTTTCTCAACATTTAGATATCTCAAAAATCTGTTTTTTTTTTTTTTTTTTTTTTTTTTTTTCTCTAAAACTTTCAATATATATTTTTCATATTAGTCTGTATAAATGGAACTTGTAAATTCCTTTCCATTGTTAAAAAATGTCAAGTGATGTCAAAATGTCAGTCTTTTTTATCGTCTTCTATCGTTTCTCAACATTTCGATATCTCAAAAATCTGTGATTTTTTTTTTTTTTTTTTTTTTTTTTTTTTTTTTTTTTTTTTTTTTTTTTTATCTGAAACTTTCAATATATATTTTTCATATTAGTCTGTATAAATGGAACTTGTAAATTCCATTCCATTGTTAAAAAATATTTTTAAGCAATTATACTGTTAAATGATGATTTAAATTGGTGATTTTTTGCAAATTAAGAGTAACGTGTCTTTGAATAAGCTCGCCGACTAGAGCGCAGTCAGGATGACCGTTCGGTCTAAGTACCCTGATTTAAGCTCTGGTTCTGAAAAGAGAGCGTGCGTCCGAACCCCACTCCTGACAAAATTTACATCCGTGTATAATTTACAATATTTTTTCCGTATTATAATTTTTATTAACCGACTACAAAAAATCGTTAATTTTTAACTAAAGAGAGAAAAATAAACTTTTCTACAAAAAATTGAACCGACTTTAAAAACTACTACAAAGTGGAAAAAAAATTTTGCACATAATAGTTATAAGAAATTAAATTAAGAGCGTAGTATTTACCATTCGTATTATTATACTTATGTAGATTAATTTGATTTTTTGGAGTCGGTGCCAACCAAGCCAATTTCCAAAATTAAAATTAAATATCCAATTCAAATCGTAAACGAATAAATTTATATTTTAATTAAATATTAAATAGTAAAAAACTCGCAAATACTTGGATGTGTGTCTATTGGAAAATTACATGTAACTTGGCTTGGCTGGCACCGGCTGTAGCGGAAATTATCGCTACATATCTTTTCTCCTTCATAAATGCAATAATTATTTCCCTTTAATAAATTCTTAATTTTATTTTAGATTCCCTCTTCACTAATAAACCCATTAGTTAAATTAATTCTACATTTAATAGTTAAGTTCTAGCTTTCATCCTCCCACTATTAGAAGTTGCAACTTTTCATCTTTTGGAGCTCTCTGTAGAAAATATTAATAGAACTTCCTTTCTCACAAATTTTTGTTGTGTCTTTGAAAAACATCTGCCCATAAATACCGCACTTATTAACAAAATAAAGAAAGCTCTGGGCTTAGTTCATCATAAACTTTTATCCGTTACATTTTTATTAACATCTGCCTTACACATCCTGTTTTCATTCTCACAATTAATGCTTAAAGCTAGAAATACTTTTGTCTCTGTTTATCCTGATTGTGCTGTCTTATCTGTTTAATTGCGCATCTGGATAACATAAATTTTGGTCTGTAAAAGGAAAATGTATGTAACGGCTTGCTTATCTCAACTACTTCCCAGGCTTAAAATATTTCTGTAACCCTAATAGATATTCGCAGATGTAAAAATAATCCTTGGGTTCCTAGACCGCAAAAGTTAGCTGATACTGAAGGTATGGTATATCAAATATCGCCAAAATCTTTGTATGAAAAATCTTATTACGTCTCTTGGCGATAAGGGCTAGGACGCTGTGTCGTCACTTCACCGATTGCCATCATACCGTCAAGATGTAGCTCGCTTGAGCTCTAAGAATCCCCTCCCCCCTGTGGGGGAGTTGCAGTGTCGTATCTCCTGTTAAATAAATGTAGCGTTAAAGTAACTCTCTCTTTTCGGAGTTTTTTTTTTTGTGTGTGCTTCTTTTTGGTAAACCACCTGGGCCGATTGAACTAACACCTGCACATGCATATCTGGTGCATCTGGCCTTTTTTTTCTCCGGTCAAAAAAAACGCACACACACACAGAGACTTTAAAAAAATCATAATTAAAATCTTCGACAAAAAATCTTGTATCAAGCACTCTCGGACATCAATAGTCAGGACTGCTCAAGAAAAAAAAAACCTCTTTCCGAAATGCCAAGGCCGCCTGTCCTTAAGTGTGTGACGTATTTCCCTCCCCGAAACCTGCTACAGTCTCTAGTGTTCAATTATGATTTCTCCTGCACTCAAGAAAGATTGCATATCTTTCATAGATGCATAGAAAATGTGTTGCGTTAAAAAAAAAAAATAAAAAAAAAATAAATAAATAAATAAAACAGTAAAAAAAATATTATTAGATTGAGTGTAAAAAAAAAAATAATATAAATTCAAACGTGATTAAAAACAAACCATAGGTACTTAGTTGAATAAGTGCATGAGTGCATGTTACCACTACATTTCTTTTATTGCAAAAAAATTATTTGTAGTTAGTCTATTTTATTCTTTTTATCAGCTTGAACAGAGAAGACTTTTTTTAAGTTAAATATAGTGCATTTTTTGAAGTTTTAGTAGTTATTAACTTAAATGATGCACATTTTTGAATTTTTAGTATTTAATTTGCACTTTTGAAAGCATTCTTCTCTTTTCATGCTCACATTTCAAAAGTATTATTATTTTCAATGCATGTTGTTTTAGTATCTATGTGTTGCATACTTAAATATCACAAATTTTTATTATTTTATGTGTTCGCGCTTTATTGGTTTACTAACATTATTTGTTCTTAATTAATTGCAGTTTGAGATTCGTTTTCTCGTTTTTTTACTAAATTTTTTTGCCATTAACTATGCCAGTACCTTGTAAACAAGCCTTTTTAAATTTTTTTAGTTTTGGTTTGTCATGTAAAAAAAAAAAAAAAAAAAAAAAAAAAAAAAAAATTGGCATTGGTATTTTTGAAGAGTAATTACGTTATTTTGATTGAAGTACATGTTTTTTTTTTTTTTTTTTTTTTTTTTTTTAAGGGAAATTTGTGTTTGCATTTTTTTAAAAAAAAGAGTATTATTCAGTGTCTGCATTTTGTTTGTTTTGTTTTCTGTGCTCACATCTTGTTTACCCCCCCCCCCTCGTTAAATGTGTCTAGATTCACTCGTAACTTGGCAGGGTTTACTCTCTGACTAATGCAAAATTTATTTTTGGTTTGGCCTTGCATTTTTTATCTTATTTCCCCAAATTATTAATTTTAATACTGTGGTTAACAGTCAAATTTGTTTAGTACACCTAGTTTATTTATAAATCTTTATTTTGATTTATATTAGTGCATTTTCCTTTTGGTAAACATCTATGGCCGATATTGAACTAAAAAAGCTTCAGCTACTTCCCAAACAATGTCAGAGAGAGATAATAAATTTGGGTCTCCTTTTGGACAATCACAAGTTTCAATATCCCCTTTACTTGAATTTTATGAGGAAAATTTAACAAAGTTTTCAGACACAATTATCGCTGAGGCCACAGCGTTTCAAAATCAAATAAAACATCAAAGCAACACTGATGCACTTGTCTCTAAGTTTACGGAACTCAAATTCACAATTGAATGGGACCTAAGTATTCTGAAAGAGACCTTTCAGGTACTGAAAGATGAATATGCTAAGGTAAAACATGAAAAGGAAAATTTATTTTTGGTAAATAACAAACTGTTGGAACGAGTACGTGACTTGACTCCGCAACAAAATAGTAAAACTAAACCGCACATATCAAATACTCAAAAAGAACACACTCCTTCGGTTAATACCGCTTGTCTAAAATCTGTTCAGAATATGTCGACACAGACAGACTACAATCTCATCGACAAATCTTTCCGAACTTCAGTACATGAAAGTTGTAATACAAATCCCTCTTGTTCTAGTGATCAACAAGTTAATGATTTATGTGACAGTAATAATTCTTCTCATTCCAGTTTTTTCTGTACCCCTAGGAAAGATAGTAGTAGTTTTATCCCTGTTGTAATCATGCGTGTGCCTGAAAATTTTAGCATACCTGACATTCTGTTGGCTATTTCAAATCTAACTGATACTTCTTCGCCTCCCATTCAATTTCAAAACAAAATAAAAATAAACCATTGTAATTTATTTAACTGGATTTTTCTAATGCCATCGCACTTAGCTGAAATTTTGCTTGTGCATAAACATATCATTATTCAGTCCTCAAAGTTTACTCTTAAAAGGTACATAGATATAAAAAGATGTTTTACATGTCAAAGTCTATTTCATTTAAGTAAATTCTGCCCTAATGACATAATATGCCCTGTCTGTGCTATGTCGCATAAATATCCTAATTGTGTAAACACACCAAAATGCATTAATTGCATGAGGTGCAATGAATCAAGTAATACCCATTTTGACATTCAACATACAGCTTTTTCGCATAACTGCCCAGCTGCCAAGAGATATATAAACATACAAAGACAATTGCTTCATACAACTGAGTCTATTTCAAATGAGAAATAATGTTTTTCTTTAATTTAATTTTCCTGGTCACACTACATACTAAAGGATGAATTCACTACGCTTTTTATGCATTCTTTATACATTTTGACAGATTTGTTTTTCATTTTTTTTTATAAAACATTTAGTATTTTGTTCCCTCACATTTCCTGTTACACTTTAAATTTTAACAATGTTTCTTCACATTAATCTTGTGTACAAATGCATTTTAATTCTTTTTCTTATTCGGCTATCAGGCGCCAGATGGTTGAGTAATAGAAAGAAGGCAAGTAAGAGTGCAAATTTTGATGCGGGTCGTCAATTTTGCTTTTCACTTGGTTTTGATTGTTTCGCGTTGGTGTACACAATCATTTTAAACATATTTACTCAATCGAGCACACTTTCTTTTCCCTTTAATGTTTTGTTTATGCAGTAACAGGAATGCAGTTAACATTAATAATATTTCAACTCTATTGTTATAGAGGCTACATTTTCCACATTTAATACATTTTTCATGGTCCAAATTTTTTTGGGTTCTCAATTATATTTTAACTTTAAAAGGATTTTTGATAGTATAATTACATTTTTTTTACTTTCCTCAACTTTGAGTTATATTTCTTTCTTTCAACTTATGGTCATGTGTTTTTCTCTAGGTCATGGTATATTAGATACCAGGTCATGTGATTTCTTTTACACACATTTTTTCTTTCATGTGTTTTTACACAAAATCATGTGCTTTTCTCTAGGTCAAGGTATATTAGATACCAGGTCATGTGATTTCTTTTATACACACTTTTTTCTTTCATGTGTTTTTACACAAGGTCATGTGCGTTTCTCTAGGTCAAGGTATATTAGATACCCGATCATGTGATTTCTTTTACACACATTTTTTTCTTTCATGTGTTTTTGCAAAAGGTCATGCGATTTCTTCACTATCACATTGTTTTTGTTTTTCTATATACACTCGGTCATGTGCAATACACTCGGTCATGTGGTACACACTAGGTCATGCAAATACACTTTAGGTCATGTGCAACATATCAGGTCATGTGGTTCTTACATTTTTCTCTTATTTCTCGGGTAGAGGATTGTACACGAATTTCACTTGTTTTCTCCAAACTCGTTCATGATAACACACAACACAGTCATGTCATGTGTTTACATTTTTACACTTTTGTCATGTGATATGAATCCTTCCCTCATTAAATATAAAAAATTTCTTTGTAATTAGGTAGTTGAAAACCTCATTCACACAAATATCTTGAATATTTTTTCTTTTAACACACTTACCGTTAAATTCTCTTCGGTTCATTTTTTCGATTTGTTTTTGTAAAAGGCTCATCCTAACACAAAAAACAGTTGACATTTTTACAGTTTGTCATGCTCACATTTAACCATTTCATCTTAATTGTTTCATGTTTTATTTATTCCCTTTACATATTACAGTTCTTTAAGATACACTTAGAAAATTTTTGTTTGTCAAATTACATTGCAGGTTTATTTGGATTTTTTTCACACCACATGTAAATTCCCTTGTTCCACTTACCTCTTTTTATGTAGTGGCAGTACATAAAAAGAAGGTCACTTAGTTCACTAATAATTAATTTTCATTACATGCATTTTATCACGACGTTGTAGTTCAACATTAATTACAAATTATTTTAAACAGTGGAATAGTACAAAAAAAAAAAATCTCATCATGCTTATTTTTGAAATATTCCAGTTGTAGTAGCACCTAAACCTGACTATTGTGTTTATCTTACCCGGACTGACTGTTTCAATTTAATTTATGAGATGGATTACATTCATTTTATATTTTATTTTATTTTCCTAATTTATCCCCCAAAAGTCGTGAACCGTTCAAAATTGTGCCCTAAGGTTTCACGCCACTCCTGTCTTGCGAGACATTTCATTTTCACCTTGAATTGGCCTACCAATTCTTTTATGTTAAATTTTTATGTGACTTCCAAGCGCGCTCCTTTCGTAGATCAATGCGATTTTACTGAGGAGCGGGGCGGATTTATATTGTGCGCAATATGGGTTCGTCCATTATTCCCTCTTCCCCTAGGGCTGATGTCTTAAACTGAAGCCATAATACTTGTACTTTTTATACAAGATTAAGGGCTACAACCTTTTTATGGGCATGCCAGTGGCATCTCTTTTTTTAGTAGTCCTGTGCCTTATGCACAAATTTTCATTTTTAACAGCATACATTATTTTTAGAACATATTATTTTAGTTAGTTTTCTTTTATTTTTGTTTTAAATATATACTATTTGTGTTTTGTGCTTTATAAATATATATTTTTGCTTGCAATTATGCCATTTTGATCTCAAAAAGGATCAATTTAAAGAGAAGTTATCAAATACTAAGCTAACAGGTGATCACAAATAAATAAACAAATAAATAAATAAAATACTACTCTCAATTTTTGCTCATGACAAAAAAATAAACAGCTGGTACCAGCGCCACAACAAAGAATTGAATAAAGGATCCGATATTAATTAAATACTTTGTGGCAAGTTTAAACTATTAAGGAGCTCCCTGTCATGATGATTATAAAGATAGATATGGTCATTGTTTTCATTTATCTACTTTGCAAGCAAATAGTATAACCAATCATTTTTGTAGTACTTATATATATATACTTGTATGTCTTTTGATATGTGTTTTTGTATATATTTTGGTAGACGGCACATTAAGTATCGTCAAAATAATGACAATAATAGTAAAAAAAAATAAAAAAAAACTTTAATACAAGTATTAAGTTTTTTTTTTGTGGTGGCCGGGGTGAGTTATGTAGCGGAGATTATCGCTACATATCTTTTCTCCTTCATAAATGCAATAATTATTTCCCTTTAATAAATTCTTAATTTTATTTTAGATTCCCTCTTCACTAATAAACCCATTAGTTAAATTAATTCTACATTTAATAGTTAAGTTCTAGCTTTCATCCACCCACTATTAGAAGTTTCAACTTTTCATCTTTTGGAGCTCTCTGTAGAAAATAATAATAGAACTTCCTTTCTCACAAATTTCTGTTGTGTCTGAAAAACATCTGCCCATAGATACCGCACTTATTAACAAAATAAAGAAAGCTCTGGGCTTGGTTCATCATAATCTTTTATCCGTTACATTTTTATTAACATCTTCCTTACACATCCTGTTTTCATTCTCACAATTAATGCTTAAAGCTAGAAATACTTTTGTCTCTGTTTATCCTGATTGAGCTGTCTTATCTGTTTAATTGCGCATCTGGATAACATAAATTTTGGTCTGTAAAAGGCAGATGTATATAACGGCTTGCTTATCTCAACTACTTCCCAGGCTTAAAATATTTCTGTAACCCTAATAGATATTCACAGATGTAAAAATAATCCTTGGGTTCCTAGACCGCAAAAGTTAGCTGATACTGAAGGTGTGGTCTATCAAATATCGCCAAAATCTTTGTATGAAAAATCTTATTACGTCTCTTGGCGATAAGGGCTAGGACGCTGTGTCGTCACTTCACCGATTGCCATCATACCGTCAAGATGTAGCTCGCTTGAGCTCTCAGAATCCCCTCCCCCTGTGGGGGAGTTGCTGTGTCGTATCTCCTGTTAAATAAATGTAGCGTTAAAGTAACTCTCTCTTTTCGGAGTTTTTTTTTTGTTTGTGCTTCTTTTTGGTAAACCACCTGGGCCGATTGAACTAACACCTGCACACCGGCTCCAAAAAATCTAATTAATGTACATAAATATAATAATACGCGTGGTAAATACTGCGCTTTTAATTTTATTTCTTATTACTATTATGTACAAAAATTATTTTTCACTTTACAGTAGTTTTTTAAGTCGGTTCAATTTTTGGTTGAAAAGTTTATAATATCAACTGTTAAGCATCCTTTATACCAGCTCGCCTTAAAATGGGAAAAACAAATCACCTTGTGCTTAAAATGTCCTTTGATCTTTTAAAAGATTAATAACTTATATTTGTCCTTTAAAATGATCGATAAAGGTTTTTCTTTTCTTTGAGCCTCATGCTCGAAGAAAACGTACAATTCATTTTTTATAACTATTCGTATCTTTTTATGACTTAATACATCTTTTCACGCCTTTCGTAAGAGTTTTTATTTAAAAAAATCGATTAAGAAATCGAAGTTTTTTTATGAGCAGTTTTCAGCCTATTTGGTAAGTAAGTTAAATGTTAAAAGAATAAAGTTCATAAAAATATTTTTTTTTTAACACTGAGGATAACTATTCGAATAACTTTATAACTACTTTTCGGATAAAATTTATGAGTACTGCAAAATATTTTTCTCTGTGTATTTAGTACTATATATCTTACAATAATTAATTTTAGGAGTAAGAATGGCATTAAAAAAGTGTTTCTCAATCAAGACTGAAGATGTTTGCCTATTTCTAAAATGTAAAAACTTGTAAAATATGTGAAACTTTTGTTGCAGAAATTAGCAGGCATTAATCTAGGCATCGATGTTGTATCACGGTTTATATATTCTCTCTCTCTTTCTATATATATATATATATAACACTACTCAATGTATAGGGTACATTTATTAATAAGCTATTTATTAATCTTTTATCATCCTGAATCAAGATATTGAGTTTAGCCCTGCATAGTCAAAATAAATGTTATTGATTTAAATAATAATAGGGTAAACTAGGGTATTATGATTTATTTTTTCTGTAATTACATATTCTACTTTTAATTAATTTATTAATTTTATATTAAGATGTGTACGATTATCAATTTTATTTTTTCTCTTTTTCAATTTTATGTCCAATTCAGCAATTTGTCGTTCTTTGTTATTGATGTTATTTCTCGTCACATTTTCTTTGTTTTTGCGACTTTGCAGTCTACACGTGGATACAACTCTTTGTTATTTTTTCCATATCCACTTTGGATTACTTGGTATTTCTTAAATAATTTTGGTTTTACGTGTGTTGGTAGTCCCAAATTCGTACAATTTTGCTTTTTCATGGCAAATACGAAGATGAAACCACACACTTCATTTGTAGTTCCAAAGTATTTGGGACCTGAAGATTTTGATTTGGTTCTAAAATTCCATTCAATGTGCTATAAGTTATTAAATTCAATGGTTCATACAATGTAATACGATTAATGGTTTTAAGTGTATGTGTATATATGTATGCCTAGTTTATATATATATATATATATATATATATAAAAATTAAAATTATTATAAGTACATATTTTCTTTCATAATAATACCCATGATATATTTTTATTTAACACCAGTTAAACATAACATAATTCAATGAAGACATTTTACTTGACTATTGAAGTACAACAATTTATAATGAGAATAATAAAAACTGTAAAAATACAACATCTACATAAATGAGTGTCTTAATATATATTTTTTTAAGTAATATTTGTTCTTAAATCACTTGAAAACATATACATTATATTTTCTTGCAAAATTTTTTATAAAAATAAATAAAAATAGAATCTAGGCTTGTATATAAAAAAAAAATAATAAGTATTTCCTTGTCTTAAACTAAAATAAATTTAAGAAATATATACGAAATAGATCTTCCCTATTTTGTTTAAGAAAATAAACCAATAGCTACTCTTCAATCTTAAAATGGCTGTTTTCCATCTCTCACCCAAATGTACTATTCGCCAAAGAATGATTAATGTTCTCTCCACAGATTCTTTTCTTGATTTGAAAAGCAAAAGAAATCCAGAAAGGAAGTAAAAAAAAAAATCCGGACCTAAAACTTAGTTGAAGTTTGAAAAATGCTGTGTGTGTTCAGTCGAATTATTCATACTGTTACACTTCCGCTATTTTTAATATTGTTGCTGCGGAGAATCTATATATTTTGCGGGGCCATAAATTAAAATTTATAAAGTGAATTTTCAGATGATTTTTTATTACTTCTATCTTTACAAGAAGACAGTATTGAACCCGTGAAATTTTTCAACTTTCGGTTATTTATCACATTTTTTCTATTTTTATTGACGAGCAATTTTTTGACAGATGAATTTCAATTAAACACGTCTCAATCTTTTATGGTACACACTATATAACATGAAAATGATGCAAGGCTTTCAATTATTTAGTGTGCATATAACTTAAATATTTACTTTTTCATGCCGAAACTAGTTATGATTTCTGATAGCTTAAAAGTAATGTATATCTGAAATTTGACAGCTACTATAGTGATAGGGTTTCCCGATTTTCAATATTGTTAAATAATAATAACTCTCTTCATGACATTATATTTGTTTTTCGATTTCTTTTTTTTCTTCATATAACTCTGCATAAAATCAATCTATTAATAAGTGCATTTTCAAAAACGTCGCTTTTGAAATAGTTTCAAAGGTTTCTAAAATAGTTTTGTCTAAATCACCCACATAAATTCATACATATTTTTCTTCCACTATAATACACATGATTATATTTTTCCTTTCATAATAATATACATGATATATTTTTTCTTTCATAGTAATACACATGATATATTTTATATTTAACACCAGTTAGACATAACGTAATGCAATAAAGGCATTTTAATTAATTTTTGAAGAACAAAAATTTAATATAAGAATAATAAAAACTTAAAATATGCAACATCTATCTAAATAAATATATTACTATATTTCTTTTTTTTAAGGTTATTCTTAAATCACTCGAAATTCATTAGAAATACCGACGTTAGATATATACCTAATTTTACCGCACCCGTCAAATTGACGGATTTTTAATCATTGTAACTTCTGACTTAATTATTCTAAATAAAAGAATAAAAGTAAAAAAAATAACATTTAATACAGTAAAATATTGATTATTAATGAAAATACAGTTTTTATTTGTTTTTTTAGTCTAGCATATTTCATAAGTATGAAATGACTATGAGGTACATATTTTACAAGTACATACTATCTCAGATAAACCCTTGCCACAGATATATGTAACATACAAGGAAGGTCTTCATACTGGCATACTAAGAAAATTCTGAAAAAATTACAGAATGTTCTTCTCATGTAAATATATATGTTTATAAAAAATTTTTGGCGGAACCCCGATAGAACGTTCGTAAAAAATAATGAACATTTCTTTTATTTGGCGATTTATCATCGGTTCGCAATTAAAAAAAAAAAGAAAAAAAACTTTTTTATGTCAACATTTTTTTTAGGTAAAATGTTTCGTGTTGAACTTGTTCAAATAAATTTTATTTATATAATGTTAGTTTTGTCAGGTTTAGTATGTTTTCACTATATTTTTATCATAACGTATTTAAAATTAAAATTAATTGTAAAATTTTATGAATTAAAACAAAATTTAAATTAATTAAAATTGTTTGAATCTCAAAATTAACTAAAATCTAATTGAGCTTTCCGATTCAAATTTGTTGCTATGGAAACAAAAACTTCTAAGATATTGAAATGCATTACTGCAGCATTCTTCATCTGGACTTTATTTTGGCATACACTTAAATGTATGAAAAAATACTTTTCAATATGAAAGTATTTTTTATTTATGAAATTATTTTTAAAGTGCTAAAATTAAATAACTGCAGCAAAAGCAACAGAAATATGTAATGCAAAATACATCTATGTGTCAAACTCTCTCATTATTCAAATTTAAATTCATTAAATACTATTTACACGTATTCTAAAATTTTATTCACGAGAAATTTTCAAGTGCATTAAAATCGTTTGCTTTTGGCCAGGGAAAATGCTGCTCGCCAAATCGCGTGACGCTTTCGTCTTTTCGCGCCAAATACTCAAATGTATTTTATTTTTTTACCTTCTTCTGTAATTCCGCCGCTAAATTTGACAGATCCTTTATTACATACATGAGTAGTTTAATCAGTACTTTTTTCAAAAAAAAATCTGAGTATGCCCAGTATGGAGACCTTCCTTGTTAGTTTATGTATATAAAATAATATAATTTATCAAAAAGACTATTTAATAATTCAATAATTATTAATAATAAAATAAAATAAAACTGTTTATATTTGCTTTTATAATATAGCACATTTGATATGTATGAAATAAGTATCAGCCACACATTTACATGTACAGGGAGTCCAGCAAATAACACCATGATTTCAGAATTAAATTTCTCAAAAACAAAGATCGATAGTAATATGCGGTAAACGGTTTGTTTATCAGGTAAGCTGTAAAAACCTTATACAAAAGTTTCGAACGGTAATTAATTTGAAAAGATTGTGTTCTCATTGCAAAGAATGTTTTGATTTGACATTTTTCTTGCTTTAGATTGCTGTTAGAGAATGTATTTTTCGGCTTAAAGTGCCATATTTCATAGTTTTTTTAAATTAAATTTTTTAAATTTCGAAATTCTAAAAAATTACTTCGAAAACTCTTTAAAATATTTCACTGTAAGCTGAAAAATTATTTCTCTGAAGGCAATCTAAAACAAGAAAAATGTCAAATCAAAGCATTCTATGTAATCAGAACGCAATTTTTTTCAAAATATTCACTGTTTGAAATTTCTGTATAAGATTTTTACAGCTTACCTAATGAAAAAACCGTTTAACGCATATTACTATCAATCTTTGTTTTTGAGATATTTAATTTTGAAATCAGGATGTTATTTGCTGGACACACTGTACATGTGATCTTAGATGAATTCATGACACAAACATATTTGCTGCATACATTGCTGGCATAAATCACTCTGTTTTTGTTGAACACTTGAATTTGGCAAAATGTCCGTTTATAATGGGTTTTGTTTAGTTCTCTGGAAGGTAATTCACTGCTTTCAGTTCTTGTTTTTTGGGAGGAAGCTTCTTTTCTGCAATACCTACCGGAGAATTCTTTAGATAATTGAAAGAAAAATTGTTTTCTAGTTTTATTTTTATCACAAGTTTCTTTATATAAAATCCACGTATTGATTGCTGCCAAGTCCAAAATATTATAATATACCTGGAAGGGCCATCTACGTAACCCTGCATTTACGCTATACTGCGGGTCATTTGGTCAACTGCGTTGACTCCAAACTCAATCTTATTGTAAAACGACACAGTTGCAGAAATTCGTTTTCAGTTCGAAGCAATTTTTATGGATTTATGTTTTGAGCTAAGAAATAGTACATATTTACGAGACTTACTTTTGTAAATTGTTAGAATAATACCATTTGATTTGTAGAATTTTGTGGAGAAAAGAGCCATGTTATCGCCTCTAAATTTAGATATTTTCGGCATTTTTTTTATTTACTGGCATTTTCCAATATGTCTTACTTTGGGGGGAGGGGGAATAGCTTATTTACGAGTTGTATACTTGTAAAAACAATATCCGTTGTTATATTTCTCCCACAATTTACATAGTTCTTTAGAAGATTCAAATTACAAATTTATTCAAAGGTACTCCTGATGGAAGTTCATGTTTGCCAAATTAGGAAAAGCCATTCATAAGATATATACTTCGCAAATCTATAGCTAACCAAAACTTAATTCCGAATTTCTCCGCTTTATTGAACGTATAATGCAGAAATCTGCATCTAGTCTTTGTGCGAAACAGTTATTTATCTACGCTTATATTTTGATCAAGTTTGCAACAAGCTTCGCGGTTATAAATAAAGGATTTATTTCTTCCAAATTTGTCAGTTCGTGATCGAAAACTCCTCTCGCTTTTTTTGTCTAAACGAATTCATTTCACAATTTTTAAAAATTTGATTGTACATAGTTTCGTGAAAGAAAGAGCATCCCTATTTTTTTTTACCACAAATAGGATAATTTCAAATTCCTCACTTCGTAGGCTCCTCGGGCCTACAAAATATCTATAAACGCATATAATTCTTCAATAGTAATTTTCCAGTCGTCTTTCCGTAAAACAATTTCTGTTATCGAGCTCAATGCAAGCTTTTGTGTGATTCATCACTCGAATAAAAATTGTAAGTCTAAATGCACTGCTAACATTACCTAGCATAATGTTTTGCTTCGCGTTACTACACTGTCAAAATTTTTGTCCTAGTTTGAACCACGTTTTGGTGCCGAATAGCTGCCGCCATACGATGGTGAAATCTCGCCCCAAAAATTGGAGCCTTCAAATTCGATCTCGATCCATTTATCGGAACTATGCTTCAATAGGAGCTCCAAATGATGGTTCAGGATTTCACCATCGTCCACTGACAGCTATTGAGCCCCAAAACTTGGTTCAATCTAGGACAAGATTTTTAACAGTGTAGTTTGCCTGAAGTATCCTTGAATACAGTACATGCTATGTGATTTGAGTCATTAACACAACCATTCCATAATTCTTCCCATTCAGTACGACGAGATCAATGTTCTTTCTTTTGTCTTGTATCGATTTCTGTTTCACTATCCAATACAGTATCTTAAACTTATCCGCAATAGCTTTCTGCGTTTGATGTTCTTTTTCATCTTCATTCCATGAATCTTCCCTTTATTATATTAATTTTCTTCACTTTCTTCAATATCTTACACTTCAGTTTCACCTTCAGCTTCTTCAGAGTCTGAAAAATCAGTTTTATTTTTTACGCAAGATATATCCAAATTATTTTAACTTGAATTACTTGAAATACCGAACATTGTTCCTTTATACTAGTAAGTTTTTTTGAATTCTTCAAATAGTATTTTTCTTCCTGGAAATCGTTTCATTGTTGCCCAGAACTTCTAATAAATAAATTTAATTTTTTATTTTTTTTAATAAAAATATGTCCATACTATTTTCCGAGATTGGACTTCTCACAGATTACACTTTACACATATTGCACTGTTCACCAAAAAGAATCATATAAGAATCACATTAGAAGTACAATTGATAATGTTAAATCCAGATTACAAGTACCAATTATTGTTGTACCACGTTTGATAGGGACCTGGAGAGAACTGCGCACGGAAAAAAGAACTAGTCAATGTCGAAAATGGGAAAGTCCGTACCAACTTCGGATGAATTAATTAATTACCAAAACCGTCATTTTGACGGGTCTTGGTATAAATAGGTATAAGTCATACTGATTATGGAAATTAAAATGTGTGAGTGGAAATTTAATGTGATTATTTAATTATTCTTATATTTCATTAAAAGTCGTGTCATAAAATTTTGGATCAATACATAAATTATATCAAATTTTTAAGCATCAAATTTGAAACACGTCTAAATGACGGTCTTGGTAGTTTTAGCGTTAAATCACTCGAAATTATATAGATTATATTTTAATAGTAACAATTTTATAAAAATAAATAAAAATATAATCTTAGCTTTTGTCAAGATAATAATTTTTTCTTAGTATTAAATGAAATAAATTTAAGACACACATGCAAAATTTATCTCTCCTAATTTGTTTAAGGAAATAAACCACTTGCTACGCTTCAATCTCAAAATGGGTGTTTTCAGGTTTTCTCTCAAATGTTCGCCAACAAATGATTAATACTCTCCCCAGAGATTCTTTTCTTGGTTTAAAAAGCAAAAAGGAAGTAAAAAAAAACAATCAGGACCTTAAATTCAGTTGAATTTAGAAATATGTTTAAGTAGAAGTATGTGTGTTAAGAAGAGTTATTCATTCTTCTATAATTCCGCTATTTTTATATTGCAGCTGAGGAGAATCTATATATTGTGTTTGACCGCAAATGTAAATTTATTAAAGGAATTTTCAGACTTTTTTTATTCCTTCTATTTTTACAAGAAGAAAAGATTAGATTCGTAAAAGTTTAGGACTTCCGGTTTTTGACGGATGTACACGTCTTGGGATCAGAGAGTCATTTAAAGGTATAGGACAGTAAAAAATTTGTTTTAATGAATGACCGTCTGTAAGTCTTTGCCTCGATCATCATCTGTAAAAAATAATTATGCACCATATCTAAAGGACAAATGAACGGAATATGATAAAAAATTATATTCAGTTACACCGTGATGTAAGTTGTGCTTATTAGTTTTAAGTTTAAATTGCTTAACAAGCTATGCCGCATTAGTTAGCGGAAGTATAACATTGCTATGCCGAAAATTTGCGTGATTTCCGCAATAGTTGTATCTCAAGATCTAATGTACTAATTTTCGTCAAGTTTTAGATTTGAAATATGATTTGTGTGAGTTAAATCGATTTATTCATGCTGTTGTACTTCCGCTATTTTAATATTGTCACTGCGTAGAATCTATATATTTTTCTTGGTCCAAAATTTAATTTTATGAACGAAATGTTCAGGTGACTTTTATTTTTTATATCTTTCCAAAATGAACAAATTGTTTTTTTGAAAAAAAATTCTGAATTTTCCATAAGTTAAAATGTAATTTTAGCTTTTGTATAGAAAATAAGGTATTTTCTTTAGCTTTTAAACTACATGAATTTACAATAGGAATAATATAATTTTAAAATATGCAACATCTATATAAATAAATATTTATGTTTTTAAAATAAAATTTATTCTTAAATCAATCGAAATTATATAAATTATATTTTATTTCTAAAAGTTTTCAACAAATAGAAATGTAAACATAGCTTTTGTCAAGAAAATAAGTTTGTCTTAGTCTTAAACTAAAATAAATTTACGAAATATATATGAAATTGATCTCCCCTATTTTGTTTAAGGAAATAAACTACTTGCTATGCTTCAATCTTAAAACGGCTGATTCCACCCCCTTTCGAAAAGTACTATTCACATACGAATGATGAATTTTGTCTGCAGATATTCTTTTCTTAGTTTGAAAACCAAAAAAATGCAAAAAAGAAGTTAAAAAAGAAAATCAAGTATGTTGTTGCGTGTTCAGTCAAATTATTCATGATGTAACACTTCTTCTATTTTTAATATTGTTGTTGCGGAGAATCTATATATTTTGCTTGACCGTAAATGCAAATTTATGAAGTAAATTTCAGATGATTTTTTACTTATTTTCTATCTTTACAACAAGAAAGTATTGGACCCGTGAAATTTTCAACTTCCAGTTATTTATGACATTCTGCAGATTTGAGGGCCTAAGTATTTTTAACATACGAATTTCGATTAAAGCACATCTCAATCTTTCAGGATACCCGCTATATGACGTGAAAATGATGTACGGATTTCAGAAATTTTGTGTGCATATATAACGAAAAAATTCACTTTTTCGTGCAGAAACTAGAAATGATTTCAGATAGCCCCATAGTAATGCATATCTGAAAGAAATGTATATCTGAAATTTCATAGCTACTATAGTGATGTCATTTTCTTGCTTCATGGCATTATATTTCATTTTTTTTTCATACAATTCAGCATAAAATCAATCCATTAGTAAGGGCATTTTCAAAAACGTCGCTTTTGAAATAATTTTAAAAGTTTCTATAATAATGTTGTCTAAATCACCCATGTGAATATACATATTTTTTCATTTATAATAATACACATGACATATTTTATCTTTCATAATAATATACATAATGTATTTTTTCTTTCATAATAATACACATGGTATATTTTAAATTTAACACCAGGTAGGCATAACGTAATGCAATTAAGACATTTTAATCAACTTTTAAAAAACAAGAGTTTATAATATGAATAATAAAAACTTAAACTATGTAAAATCTATATAAATGAATATATTACTATATTTCTTTAAAAAAAAAAATGTTATTCTTAAATCGCTCGAAATTATATAGATTATATTTTATTACAAACAATTTTATAAAATTAAAATCCTAGCTTTTGTCAAGATCATAAATTTTTCTTAGTCTTAAACTAAAATAAATTTAAGAAATATATATGAATTTGATCTCCCCTATTTTGTTAAAGGTAATAAACCACTTGCTACGTTTCAATCTCAAAATGGCTGTTTTCCATCTCTCTCCTAAAAGTACTATTCGCCAACAGGTGATGAATGCACTCTTCAGAAGTTCTTTTCTATGTTTGAAAGGCAAGAGAAACTCAGAAAATAATTGAAAAAAAAAATCCACACCTCATACTCAGTTGAAGTTTGAAATATGTTGTGTGAGATCAGTCTACTTATTAATGCTGCTTTCCGCTATTTTAATATTTTTGCTGCTGACAATCTATATATTTTTCATTGCGTAAATGTAAATTCATGAAAAGAATGTTCTGATGATTTTTTTAGTTATTTCTAACATTACTCGAGGAAAGAATTAGATTCGTGAAAGTTTCGGACTTCCGGTTTTCGACGGATATACACGTTTGGGGGTCCGAGAATCAGATAGGGGTTCGGAACCGAAAAAAAACATGTTTTAATAAGATGTGTGTCTGTAATTCTGTCATTCTATCTTCATCTGGAAAAAAATAGGCACTATATCTCAAAGACTAATAAACGGAAGCTAATAAAAAATATACTCAGTTACTACCTGATGTAAATTAGTTTAAGGTGTAAATACTTAACAGGTTACGTCACTATGCGGAGTTTTGTATGATTTCCGCAATAGCTCTATCTCAAGATTTAACGCACGAATTTTTATTAGTTTTTAGGTTTGAAATATGTTATGTGTGTTCAGTTGAATTATTGATGCTGTTATACTTTCGCTATTTTAATATTGTTGATTCGGATAATCTATATATCTTGGTTTGTCTAAAATTTAAATTTATGAAAGGAATGTCCAGATGACATATTATTTTCTTCTATATTTCCAAGATGAAAAGATGGTTTTTTGTAAAAAATTCTGAAATTTCCGTAAATAAAAATTTAATTTAAGCTCTTGTATAGAAAATAAGGATATTTCCTTCAACTTTTAAACAACATCAATTTATAATTTTAATTATTAACAATTTTAAATAAATAGAACTATAAATTTGGATTTTGTGAAGAAGATAAGTTTTTCTTAGTCTTAAGCTAAAATAATACTTAGGAAATACATACGAAATTGGTCTGCCCTATTTTGTTTAAGGGAATAAACCATTTGCTACGTTTCAATCTCAAAACGGCTGTTTTCCATCTCTCTCCTAAATGTACTATTCGCCAACGAAAAAAAAAAAAAAGCAGTGTGAAGTGAAAAAAAATCAGGACCTTAAATTCAGTTGAAGTTTGAAGGCAAAAGAAATTCAGAAAAGAATTGAAAAAAAAATCCGCACCTCATACTCAGTTGAAGTTTGAAATATGTTGTGTGAGTTCAGTCGAATTATACATGCTGGCTTCCGCTATTTTAATATTGTTGCTGCGGATAATCTATATATTTTTCTTTGCGTAAATGTAAATTTATGAAAACAATGTTCTGATGATTTTTTTAGTTATTTCTAACTTTACACGAGGAAAGACTTGGATTCGTGAAAGTTTCGGACTTCCGGTTTTCGACGGATATACACGTTTAGGGGTCAGAGAATCATATAGGGGTTCGGAACAGAAAAAAAACATGTTTTTATAAGATATGTGTCTGTAATTCTGTCATTCTATCTTCATCTAAAAAGAAAATAAGCACTATATCTCAAAGACTAATGAACGGAATCTAATAAAAAAAAAAAATACTCAGTTACTCCCTGATGTAAATTAGTTTTAGGTGTAAATCCTTAACAGGTAACGTCACTATGAGGCATTTTGTATGATTTCCGCAATAAACCATTTGCTACGCTTCAATTTCAAAACGGCTGTTTTCCATCTCTCTCTTAAATGTACTATTGACCAACGAATGATGAATGCTCTCTCCATAGATTATTTTCTTGGTTTGAACAGCAAAAGCAAATGAAAAGCAGAAAAGAAGTGAAAAAAAATCAAAACCTTAAATTAGTTGAAGTTTGAAATATGTTGTGTGAGTTCAGTCGAATTTTTAATGCTGTTATACTTCCGCTATTTTAATATTGTTGCTGCGGACAATGTATATATTTTTCTTTTATGAAAGGAATGTTCCGATTTTTTAATGTGTTTTTTCGATCTTTACAAAAAGAAAGGATTCGATTTGTGAAACTTTTGGACTTACGAAGTTCAAGGGATATACATGTTTAGGAATCCGTGTCAGAAAAAAACATGTTTTTTGCAAAATGTCTATCTGTCAGCCTGTCACTCTATCTTCATCTTAAAAAATAGGCACTACACATCAAGGACAAATAAACGGAATCTGATAAAATATTATTTTCAGTTACTCCCTCATGTAAGTTGGTACTTATCAGTTTTAGGTGTAGATGGCTTAACAGGTTACATTGCTATGCGACATTCTGCACGATTTTCGCAATAGCTCTATCTAAAGATCTAATGCACGAATTTTCATTTGAAATATGTTATATGTGTTCAGTCGAATTATTCATGCTGTTATAATCCCGCATTTTTAATATTGTTGCTTCAAAGGTCTATGTATACTGTAAAAAAATCTGTAAAGTTGCTTAGATTTTAATAGTACATTTGTATTCCAAGAATTTTTCATGTAACAGCATGATTTTCATGTAACCGAGGAAGGTCACATGTGTTTTTCTGCTACCGTTACATTATGTAACGGCAAGAGCAAAAATTCGTGTAACAGATAAGGATTTGCACTGTAAATCAAAAGATCTGTAAGGTTACTAAGAATTTTCTAGGAAACAATATAGGATTCGAAAATTTTTTCATGTAACTACAACCCAGGTTACAGATAAAACTTTAGTAAGATAACAGTCATTTTAGTGGATTTGTTTGTAAAGTTACACATTTCTGCAAGTTTACAAAAGTTAGTTTTGTAGGTTTACGTTTTTTCTTGTATATTGTGCAGATAAAATGTCTGTAACCATACTGATTTAGGCAACCATTGCAGATTTTTTTTTTCAGTGTAACATTTTTAAATAAATAAAAATAGTTACATGGTCTTTGTGAAGAATTTTTTTTCTTAGCCTTAAACTGGAATAAATTTACGAAATATATGAAAAATTATTCTTTCCTATTTTGTTTAATGAAATAAATGACTTGCTACGTTTCAATCCTAAAATGGCTGTTTTCCATTTCTTTACTAAAAGTACTTTTTGCCAATGAATGATGAATGCTCTCTCCAGAGATTATTTTCTTGGTTTGAAAAGCAAAAGAAAAGCAGAAAAGAAGTGAAAAAAAATCAAGACCTTAAATTCAGTTGAAGTTTGAAATATGTTGTGTGAGTTCAGTCGAATTATTCATACTGCTGTGCTTCCTCTATTTTCATATTGTTGCTGCGGACAATGTATATATTTTTCTTTTATGAAAAGAATGTTCTGATTTTTTAATATATTTTTTCAATCTTTACAAAAAGAAAGGATTAGATTTGTGAAAATTTTGGACTTACGATTTTCAACGTATACACATGTTTAGGAATCTGGGTCAGTAAAAAACATGTTTTTTACAAAATGTCTATCTGTCAGTCTGTCACTCTATCTTCATATTAAAAAATAGCCACTATACATCAAGGCCAAATAAACGGAATCTAATAAAATATTATATCAGTTACTCCTTGATGTAAGTTGGTACTTATCAGTTTTAGGTGTAGATGGCTTAACAGGTTACATTGCTATGCGACATTCTGCATGATTTTCGCAATAGCTCTATGTAAGGATCTAATGCACGAATTTTCATCAAACATTAGATTTGAAATATGTTATGTGTGCTCAGTCGAATTATTCATGCTTTTATACTTCCGCATTTTTAATATTGTTGCTACGAAGGGTCTATATACACTGCACAAAAATCTGTAAAATTACTTAGATTTTAATAGTAGATTTGTATTCCAAGAATTTTTCATGTAACGATAACAGCATGACTTTCATGTAACCGAGGAAGGTCATCATGTGTTTTTCTGTTACCGTTACATTATGTAACGGCAAGAGCAAAAATTCGTGTAACAGATAAGGATTTGCACTGTAAATCAAAAGATCTGTAAGGTTACTAAGAATTTTCTAGGAAACAATATAGGATTCGAAAATTTTTTCATGTAACTACAACCCAGGTTACAGATAAAACTTTAGTAAGATATCAGTCATTTTAGTGGATTTGTTTGTAAAGTTACACATTTCTGCAAGTTTACAAAAGTTAGTTTTGTAGGTTTACGTTTTTTCTTGTATATTGTGCAGATAAAATGTCTGTAACCATACTGATTTAGGCAACCATTGCAGATTTTTTTTTCCAGTGTAACATTTTTAAATAAATAAAAATAGTTACATGGTCTTTGTGAAGAATTTTTTTTCTTAGCCTTAAACTGGAATAAATTTACGAAATATATGAAAAATTATTCTTTCCTATTTTGTTTAATGAAATAAATGACTTACTACGTTTCAATCCTAAAATGGCTGTTTTCCATTTCTTTACTAAAAGTACTTTTTGCAAACGAATGATGAATGCTCTCTCCAGAGATTATTTTCTTGGTTTGAAAAGCAAAAGAAAAGCAGAAAAGAAGTGAAAAAAAATCAAGACCTTAAATTCAGTTGAAGTTTGAAATATGTTGTGTGAGTTCAGTCGAATTATTCATACTGCTGTGCTTCCTCTATTTTCATATTGTTGCTGCGGACAATGTATATATTTTTCTTTTATGAAAAGAATGTTCTGATTTTTTAATATATTTTTTCAATCTTTACAAAAAGAAAGGATTAGATTTGTGAAAATTTTGGACTTACGATTTTCAACGTATACACATGTTTAGGAATCTGGGTCAGTAAAAAACATGTTTTTTACAAAATGTCTATCTGTCAGTCTGTCACTCTATCTTCATATTAAAAAATAGCCACTATACATCAAGGCCAAATAAACGGAATCTAATAAAATATTATATCAGTTACTCCTTGATGTAAGTTGGTACTTATCAGTTTTAGGTGTAGATGGCTTAACAGGTTACATTGCTATGCGACATTCTGCATGATTTTCACAATAGCTCTATGTAAGGATCTAATGCACGAATTTTCATCAAACATTAGATTTGAAATATGTTATGTGTGCTCAGTCGAATTATTCATGCTTTTATACTTCCGCATTTTTAATATTGTTGCTACGAAGGGTCTATATACACTGCACAAAAATCTGTAAAATTACTTAGATTTTAATAGTAGATTTGTATTCCAAGAATTTTTCATGTAACGATAACAGCATGACTTTCATGTAACCGAGGAAGGTCACATGTGTTTTTCTGTTACCGTTACATTATGTAACGGCAAGAGCAAAAATTCGTGTAACAGATAAGGATTTGCACTGTAAATCAAAAGATCTGTAAGGTTACTAAGAATTTTCTAGGAAACAATATAGGATTCGAAAATTTTTTCATGTAACTACAACCCAGGTTACAGATAAAACTTTAGTAAGATAACAGTCATTTTAGTGGATTTGTTTGTAAAGTTACACATTTCTGCAAGTTTACAAAAGTTAGTTTTGTAGGTTTACGTTTTTTCTTGTATATTGTGCAGATAAAATGTCTGTAACCATACTGATTTAGGCAACCATTGCAGATTTTTTTTTCCAGTGTAACATTTTTAAATAAATAAAAATAGTTACATGGTCTTTGTGAAGAATTTTTTTTCTTAGCCTTAAACTGGAATAAATTTACGAAATATATGAAAAATTATTCTTTCCTATTTTGTTTAATGAAATAAATGACTTACTACGTTTCAATCCTAAAATGGCTGTTTTCCATTTCTTTACTAAAAGTACTTTTTGCAAACGAATGATGAATGATCTCTCCAGAGATTCTTTTCTTGGTTTGAAAAGCCAAGGAAATGCAAAAATGAAGTGAAAAAAAAAATCCGGACCTTAAACTCAGTTGAAGTTTAAAATATGTTGTGTGAGTTCAGTCAAATTATTCAGGCTGTTATACTTCCGCTGTTTTAATATTATTGATGCGGAGAATCTAGTATATCTTTGAACGTAAATGTAAATTTATGAAAGTTATGATTCAGTTGATTTTTTACTTTCTTCTATCTTTATAAGACGAAGATGTTTGATTCGGGAAAGTTTTTGACGGATTTATAAGTTTTAGGGGTGAGAGATATCCTGGAAATATTTTCACAAAACGCCTGTCTATGACTGTGACAATTTTTTTTTTGCACTCTATCATAAGAATCTAATGAAAATATATATTCAGTTAGTCATTGATATTAGTTCGTACTTGTTAGTTTTAGTTGTAAATCGCTTAACAGGTTACGCTGATTTGTAGCATTTAGCATTGTTTTCGCAAGAGAATCCAAGATCTGCACGAATTTTCGTCAAAGTTTAGATTTTAAAGTGTTGAATTTTTCATGCTATTATACATCCGCTAATTTATTATCGTTGCTGCAGAGAATTTATACATTTGCTTGGCTTTAAATTTAAATTTCTAAAAGGAATGTTCAGATGTTTTGTTTTTTTACTTTCTCCTGTATTCATAAGAAGAAAGGACTGGATTAGTGACAATTTGGTCCTTATTAGCTTTTGGTGTAAATTGCTTATCAGGTTACATTTGCGGGATTTTGCTTAGTTACCACAATCTATCTATATCAAGAACTCATGCACTGATATGCTGCATTTTGCATGATTTTCATGTTTTTGCAATATTCACTTCTTAAAAACTAAATCACAGAATGTCATATTATTTGAATTCTCATCATGGGCATAGACTGCCCCTTAATTTTGACACTATGTTGTTGAAACTTCAAGTATTAGAATGCCGATCATATAAGAAAGATTTGGGATCTGATAAGTTTTATTTCTAGAATAAAATTCTAAAATACGATATTCCACGTGATTGTATACCAAATTTTCTATGTATATTAGGGTCAATTCACATACATTACATACTTTAATGCTATAAAAAGATTTAATCAATCGATTAGAACTCTTGCATTTTATTGCTGCATGAAACCATCTATTTTAGGAACTCTACATTTTTGTTGATAATGCTTAAAAATTAAATAAATACATTAATATTTTCTTTTTTAATCTTAACGTTATTTTTCAAGAGTTAAAAAAATGCATTTAATTACTTATTGTACTGAAAATCTTTAAAGGGTATGCTATTATATTTTACTACATTGTCATATAAACACACAAAATTTTTTAATTTGTTAAAAATTCCAGAACGCATAAAAGATTTTGCTCGAAATTTAAGAAATAAATAAAACAATGTTATTTCTTAAAATAATTGCATTGATGTTTTCAATTTAAAATAAGAATAATAAAGACTTAAAATATAGAAAAAATCTGTATGTATAGATACATTAATATATATATATTTTTAAATGTTTATCCTTAAATCACGCAAAATTCTGTAAATTATATTTTATTACTAAGAAGTTTATAAAAAGTAATAAATCTATACTCTTAGCTTTTGTCAGGAAAATAAGTTTTTCTTAGTCATAAAGAGAAATAAATTTAAGAAATGTATACGAAATATATTTCTCCTGTTTTGTTTAAGAAAATAAACCATTTGCTATGTTCCAATCTTATTTCAATATATTTCTTAAAAAAATATTTATTCTGAAAACACATTTTATTTTTACAATCCTTAATTTACAAATAAAGCAATTCCGTGAAAATGCTGTGCTGTGAAAATGTATATTTTTACTATTAAAGTAAAATCTGTAAAATCTAGCATTAACAATTAAATACTTTACTGAATAAATAATAAAATACTAAAATAGATACAATAGAAACAATCACATTATTATCGAAATTATGTTCATTTAATTTAAAACTAATTTAAGATATAAATGTCATAAATCAATAACAAAATAATTTTTAATGCATACAAATATCGCAGCATTATTTAAACTATCCCGGGAATAATTATACTTTACGAACGTTTTAAAAAGAAAAAATATAATATACAAATTGAAATGAAATAAAAATGAACAATAAAATATAGTTACGTACGCTGCATTTAACATTTTCGGAATTTAAAATATTTCATCTATGCGGAAAAATTTCTGTCATTAGTTTTCAAATGAGACACCATATTGTTTATTGTAGCGGTGTAAAATAATAAAATCTTCCATTTTGAGATTATTGATTCTAAATAAAGCGATGTTCTAAAAAACAATTCTGCTAATATTTCGGAATTAGTATATTTGCTGAATCATTTAACATAGAACGCGTGATGAGAAACAAAAACTGCAAAAAAGGCTTTTGTATGTAAATTCTTTTTTGTAAATATATACTGGACAATTGCATCATAAAATTTAACTACTAAGAATGTATTTATTAAAAATACAACACATTGCTCAATGGTGCACAAAAAAAGAATTTTAATATACACGTGTACAATTAAAATAAAATAAAATATCAACGTTTCACGCCGTCTTCTGCAGACGTCTTCAGGAAAATATGATAATGGAAGGACTAAGTTTGATTCTTGATAGAGAGATAATATTTCTAATAGAATTAAAGAATTAATAGAATTTCTTGTTATTAATCTTGTTGTTAATATGTTTCTTGTTACTTAATATTTCTAATAGAATTAAAGAATTAATAGAATTTCTTGTTATTAGAAAGATTATCTCTCGATCAAGAAGCAAACTTAGTTCTTCCATTATCATATTTTCCTGAAGACGCCCGCAGAAGACGGCGCGAAACGTTGATATTTTATTTTATTTTAATTGTACACGTGTATATTAAAATTCTTTTTTTGTGCACCATTGAGCAATGTGTTGTATTTTTAATAAATACATTCTTAGTAGTTAATTCTTTTTTGTTTTTTTGAAGAATATTTTTGTAAATATGGATGGTTAAAAATGTTTGCAACACTAATTTATGTCTCAATAAACCAAAAATGAAATAATAATTAAAAAAATATGTTGGAAATTATTAATTGTTCCTGCAATTTTTCTCTTATGATTCTCTTATTTTTTATGATTCATAAGTAAATGAATAAATTCCTTAAGGTATTTAGAGCATTTTTTTTTACTTTTTCATAAAAAAGTATTAAATTAATCGCTTACTTCAACTGATAGTATATGGAAACCAACAAATTACTGTTAAATTCTTCAAGCAATTTTTTAATCTTTTTAATATTAAACTATTTCTATTTTAAACATGTTATGGGGAATTCTCCTCACACATTTATTTTAACAGAAAGAGGAGAGAGGGGGAGGGGTCGGATGATATTAGTCATATGTGCTTCAGTGGTAGTTATTCATTGCTTTTTCAAACATCGGCACTGAATGTTCTCTACCTTAATATTTAATTTTTTTTAAGTACTCGAAAGGATTTAATTTACTGCGCTTAATAAAATCAGAGACAAAAAATAGTTTGTTAAGGTTTAAAATTTATGGGGGATACGGGTCGTTTTTGGTTTGATTCAACACTGTCTTTGGTCACCTGTTTTAGATATATTTTTACACACAAATTTTAAAAAAAGAATAAAAAACTGAAAACCAATTTACATGAAGGATTTTAGAGAAAAAGCGGCCGGTCTCCATCGTGAAATTCTTATCTGTCCATTCTCTTAGTGTCTGATTGTTTTAAGTTATTAAATAAATAAATAAATATTGTGCATTTTTTTAATTGGTCAAAAGGAAAATTTAGTCGCTTCAGTTTTGAAATTCATGTAGCACTTTATTTCATCCAAGAAATTCAGGATTTTCTTGCATAAATACGGATTCGGTTCCCTTAGAAAGACCCCCACGGAGGCCAACTTCCCCTTAGGACCGATATTCCAGCTGATGATAATTGGCCGTCACAAATACAACCATTATTGAAGAAATTCGTCCAAAACAATAGATTTATAAATATGTATAGTTTATTTCTCACTGAAGTAAATACAAAAACTTTTAAATATTATTTTTAAAAGTTAAACTGCAAAAATTTAATGTATAAAAACAAATTTTAAAAAAAGAAAAGAATGACGAAACAATTTTTAAAATATGGATCAATATTCTTCAAGTGACCACATAATAATAACACATTTCATCCTCATCGGCTTCATAATCATGACATCAGACAGACCTTCAGACAGCACATCAGACAGCACATCAGACAGATCTTCAGAATCATGCGGGGTTTCAATCTGTCCTGGTACAGCTTGGAGAGGAAGATCTCGGTAGAAAGAGTACTGGTAGTACGAAATATTATAATTCCCTGAGGTATTAAAACATAAAATACTTTTTTTTGTTCTATGGGAAATTCAGGTAGAATTCTAGTGCATTTTCACGGCTGGATTTTATCATTAGCAAGTGGGAAAATGCAATTTTTTTTCAAAATAGAGTCATTGCATAGCTCGAAAACCTTTCTCTTGTTTTATAAAGAACAAGATGGAACCAGTAGAACTTGACGGCAACAATATAAAAGCAACAAAGAAAAAAAGGTATTTTTTTCAGCTATAAAAGGATTTTTTTAAGATTAATTTTTATTAAAAATTTCAATATATGAAAAAAACTGCATTTTATATCCAGGCAAATTACATTCACAAATGCTCTCATAGAATTTCTCTCATCTGATGCTTTTCCATTTACCGACAAAACACCAATATGACATGATCCCAGGCGCAGAATCGGCGCACTGCTGCGACGCTCGTCACAGACTTTTGAGAACGTCTGCAGACTATTTTTCAACCGTTAAAGTTTAGAAAAAATGCTAGAAATCATTTATCATGTTCCATTGTAATACTATCCAGATCACATACGATTGACAAAGCTCCGATTAACGTTAAATTATAAATTAAAGACGATTCTGTTTTGAATTTTCCGAAAAATTTAGGCAATTCTTTCTAAACTTAAAAAAAACCGTCATAAATCTGAAAATTCGGAAGTAATAGTAAATTTTGATATATATATATATATATATATCTGTGTGTGTGTGTGTATGTATATAAATTGTCGATTATGCGAAGAAAAATCACCTATTTCGCACATATATATCTCGGGAAAAATATGATATAAACTATAAATTGACATGAACGTGATCATCATGTAAACATGATAAAAAATATAAATCAAGGACGATTCTGTTTTGAAATTTCCAAAAATTTAGGCAATCATTTCTAAACTAATTAATCTAACTAAAGTAATCGTAAATTTTGACAAATAATCTAAAAAAAATCACATTTGTTAATTGTGTGAAGAAAAATCACCAGTTTCGCCATATATCTCAGAAAAAACATGATATTGAAAAAATTTATATAAACATGATAATATAATCATGATAACATGATCATGAAATATGATATAAACATGATAAAAACTATAAATCAAGGACGATTCTGTTTTGAATTTTTCGAAAAATTGAGGCAATCATTTCTAAACTTAAAAAAAAAAAAACAATCCGCCATAAATCTGAAAATTCGTAAATTTTGACAAATGGTCTCAAAAATAAATCAATTTTGTCAAATGTACGAAGAAAAATCACCAATTTCGCCCTATAACTCGGGAAAAACATGATATAAACTATAAATTGATATAAACATGACAATCTAATTATGATCATGATAACATGATTATGAAATATGATAAAAACTATAAATCATGGACGATTCTATTTTGAATTTTCCGAAAAATTCAAGCAATGATTTCAAAACATTAAAAAAAAATCTATCATAAATCTGATTTACAAATGGTCTCGGAAAAAAAAATCAATTTTGTCAATTGTGAGAAGAAAAATCACCAATTTCGCTATATATCTCGAAAAAAAAAAAAAACATATAAAACTATAAATTAAGGACGATTCTGTTTTGAATTTTCTGAAAAAAAAATAGGCAATCATTTCTAAACTATGTAATCTAACTAAAATAATTGTAAATTTTGACAAATGGTCTAAAAAAATCGTTTTTGTCAATTGTACGAAGAATAATCACCAATTTCGCCATATAACTCGGTAAAAACATGATATAAACTATAAATTGATATAAATATGATAATATAATCATGATCATGATAACATGCTCATGAAATAACATGATCATGAATGTATCCATATTCCATTGATTAGCGTCTACACAATACTGCACGGACTACTACATTTGGATACAGCTCCTCATCTTTTGCTTCATTTTGGGAATAACGGATTTTAATCTTATTCTTTCGACGATAATTTTCTGATTTTTCAGGATATTATTTTGAAACTTTAACAAAAGTTGCTACATACATTTAGTTAACACAATATGCAAATGAAATTTTTTATACAGTTCACGCATGCGCAGTGAAAATGTATTTAGTAAACCTCCTCATTTTTCATACAATTATTAATATTTTTTAATTTTGATTACAGAGTATTATGTACAATATTGTTTCTCATATTTTCTGAATAGAACATTGTTTTTATTAAGAGTTATTATTATAATTATTAGTATTATAAGTATTATTAGTATTTATAAGTAAATTATAAGTACAAAACTTGGGTAAATTTGGGACCGTTTTTACAAAAACCTTAATTTCTCTACGAGTATACATGCTATCCGCATAAAATGAACACAGTGTATTACCATAGGCGACTTAATCATAAACTGCAGTTTGAACCCTTTTTCTATATTAGTTTTGACAGAGTTATTCAAAAGATATTCGTTATTTTCAATTTCTTGACGGTCCCCTATTGGATTTTAGAAAAAAAAAACTTCTCGAAAATATATGAGCTGTGCTATTTTGATTGTACATCTGGAGATTCAGAGTTCTTCCTCATGTTCATTTCTTGATATTTGACAAAACGTCTGAAATCGCAAAAGTCAAGATTTTTTTTTTTTTTTTTTTTTTTGCTGTGACTGTACTATGCCTGACTTGAGAGGAATGAGTCTTTATGAACATCAAAAGACATCATGCGATATCTTGGCGCCCACGAAAAGACTGGACTTCATGTTTTTATGAACATGTGGACCGACTCACTTTCAAGGTTATGAATATCCAATTTATACGTGTAATTTTGATGTAGGTAATAAGTCTTAGAATTAATTATTTACATGTGGAGTTATAATCATCTTTTGCTTGTCAAAACATATCACAATTTTTGAATCTCCTTTAAATTATGAAATGAGAATTACGTGTATTGGGGGGGTGTATTGAGAGGTTATTTGAATGAACTAAGGGAAGGTCGTTCGTCTACTCCCCCCCCCCCCCTTAAAGTATTTAGGCTGTAGCGGCCATAGCAAGTCAGCAAAAAAACTTAATAAGTAATTTTTGAATAAAAGCTTATAATTATGATATCTAGGCATAAATTAAAATTTTCACGCTTTAAACTTTGCATTCATTTGGAATTAAAAAAAAGGAATCCGATTGAATTTTATTGAAAGTAAATAATTGTCATATTTAAACTACAAAAATGTCTAATCATTGCTATAAATATAGCTTGAATAAGTTAATATTTAGAAAAAAAATGTACAAATCATCAACTTCGTAAGTACCTTTTTTATTTTAATCTGACATAGTCCATTACTAACAAATAAAACCTAGTTACAGTGAAAATTAAACTGCTTGAAGACGTAAGACTTCATCATACGTTTACACAGTGTAAAGTTACAATAAATAACTTTTTCTATACAGAACACGTTTATCAATCCAGCGTTCAGAGGCTAACAACGACCACGCAACGACATATAACGCCGGTTCATGACGTTTAAAACGTCACTCGGGGTAAATAATCTTAAAACAGTGATTGATATAAATCGGTATGCGATCGTCTTTTTGTATCAATTGCCGTTTAAAAGTGACCAAATTAGTGAAGCATTTTAAGAGTCAAGAACTAGCCTTCTATGCCGTTGGTCTCAGTTCAGCCATATGGACGTCATTGGATACAAGTATACCTATACTCCATAGCCTCAACACATTTCACAGTTTTGGGAAAGAGATAAAGTAACTGATTCCTAAAACACAGTACATAATTAAAAAATCACTCATAATTCTTTACCTTCAAATAAACAGACTTATTTCCTATAGTTTGTACACACAATCCATTTTTTTTTTCAACTTTGTCACTTATACCCCTTGGCTTCTCGGGTCCTCATATCAACAAAGCGCCTCGATTATACATAAAGGCTATCATTAGATTCTGTCTGATTTGTACATTACAGAATACATTCGACACATTCTATTAACAGTAAACCTATTATCTTACCACCTATGATAATGATATCGATGAAATAACTAAATTACATTAAATTCATGATATTTTATGGAGGATATTTAATAGGGAATATTCAGGATATTTAATATTTTCCCCTCTCAAGCCACATTGATTCCATCGTCGACTGTGGTTTGTGCAGCCCTTCTTTATATTGTAAAGGAATTAAAATACCATAAAAGAATCATTCACTATTAAAACCTGATTTATTCAAAATTTCAAGAAAAAGTTCAAGTTCAAAATATTCAAGGAGAAAGTACTTGTGTCTGGCCTCAGCGGTAGTTGTCTAACATGTTTATCGTATCCGATGTATTCTCATTTCTCCTTAGATCGACAATGCCATTCATAAACCTTGTGTCCTACCATGGTATATTCTTCGAACACCTTTCTTAGCATTTTCAAAATCTCCATAGGTGTTTTACCGAATTGTTGACATAATTTAATAATAAAACGCTGTTCTAGAAAAGTCATCTTTCTTACGTCGCAGAGCATAGATAACTAACTTCAGAAGGTAATAGCAGTGCGTGCGGTTCGATCACATGATATAGACTAAACCAACATGAGCAAGTACGGAAGACTGGGAGAAACAATTGGAACAATTAGTTGGGAGAATGCAATTCACGATGTTTTACTTTAGGCACTTGCATTCGTTGTCAAAAGTGGCCATAGTTCCCGATTTTTTCAATCGTACTACGTAGTATTAAAAATCAAAGCATTTCAATAAAATGCCGATTTTATATGATGCTTTAGCATTAATCTCAATTCAAAAGAAATATCACTTGAGCATAGAACATCTCAACGGACAAAAAGGTGCCAAAATCAGTAGAAAGTTTTTCCTTGTGCTACTTGGGAAGATGTTTTAAAATCCAATTATAATCCAACATTACTCCTATTTTAATCTGTGATTAATCTCATCTAAATTTTATTATTTTATCACATATTTTTTTAATATTTTCGGTTTTACGCTACGAAAAATTATAAGTATCCTGCAGAAAATGGTTGCATCCAAATTTTTCAAGAATTTTACTTATGACATTCAGATTTATGTTTCTACGGAGGTAAAAAAAAACAAAACAAAGACACACGTTTTTTCTATATTTTTGGATGTTTAATATTTTTTTAGATGTTAAAGATTAAAGGTAGAAATTATGTCACTTTTAAAAATCTAAAATTACTTCAAATAATGCATCATTACTTTTCAAACACATATTTTCACTCAAAAGAATAATTTGTTTAGAGCATTAAACTTACAATTCATTAAAAGTCTAAATGCATAAATAGTTTAATAATAATAATTAAAAAAAAACTAGAGGTAAATATTTCTTTCAAAATTCAACTTTTTAAAATTTAAATGAAGACTGGTTTATTGTAAAAGAAAATCTAACATATTTTTTTTTTTAAAAAAGCAGTATAAGGTATACTTTGTGTAATAAAAATTTGAAGCTTGCCTTTGCTACAAAATTTTATGATATACTCAGTGACAGCGCATCTTTTTACTTACTAATCATGCGTAGTATAGGGTGATTCCTGTAATCGTTTTAACAATCCAAAATAAAATTTCAAAGATTTACACGTTTCAGGCACTAGGGATTTTTAAAAACATATTTTTAGAAAAAGCCTGTCTTTCGTCTGTCTAAATGTCTTTGGCATCTGTCTATCTGACTGTGTGTGTGTCTGTAAACACTAAATCTGTAAAAAAATTGTGATAGAGACTTGAAAATTGCTGTGTACTTAGTACGTAATAATAATTAGAAGTAAGCCTATTGAATATGAATAACCTGATAATGTGAAATTATTTTTTTCGAGTGAATATGAAATCCAATAAAAATATATAAATTTTACATAAAGAATGAATCAATCGGACCAATATTTGTACTTTTTTTTCCACATTCTTTAATTTTTCAGAATCATTTATTTAAAATTTCTTTTCAAGATATATTTTAATTGGAAATGGGGCGCTTGATTCAATGCACTAAACTTAATATGATTATCATTTTTGACGTTATAATATGTTTCATTAATTCAGTAAAAGTGCATATAAAATATTTATGAGGCCATTAAGCCACCATTTAAAACTTTCTGTCCTCTAAACAAATTGAGATAGACACTGAAAGCTTTGTATTCGGAATTATTTCTTTTTAAGTATCAATGTAACATAAATTAATGTAGAATAAAGCACGTTTAAACGTTATTTTTAAATTCCAATACATTTTAGAAACGATTTATCCATATTTTATTTTTATATTTTGTATTATGCATATTCAATCTCAGTATCCAATTCTAATAGCATAAATCTATACCAAACTCTTCAATCAGTTGAAAAACACACTTCCATGCAATTTGTATGATTTTGTTTTCTAGTAATTAATTATTTTTTAAACAAATATATTTTATAGTCTGTATTCAAATTGAATTTCGGTACTGGATTGTTAACCAAGAGAGCTTCCTTCATGATCAAGAAATATAAGGTGCCATTCAAGCAGTCATTGAGGAGTGCTGGATTATACAATAGTACAAGAATTTTTAATGTATCTCGTCACTTCTATTGTATACTAGACCTTAAGGCCCCCACAATAGTCACTGTAAATAACCCGAAAGTAATTTAAAGTCTATGAGCGCGTTCTTTTCAAATATCTCGCTCAAATTTTAATATTCTTACATGATTTGTTTTTGCATAGGATACCTGAGGACGATCGACAACCCTGCTACTTTTCACTTTTTCGATTTTGCTTGCACATTTTTTATATTACGATAGTTTCAATTTCAGAACCGGTTTAAACCGGTTTTGAAATTTAAAGTTTTTTTTTTTAATCTGAAACCAAAATTGAAAAATCTAGGCCAGTTCTAGATCGTGCTCAGCTATCCTATGCAAAAAATCATGAAAAAATGTTAAAATCTGAATGAGATATTCGAAAAGAACGCTCCCATATATTTTACATTATCATCCGGGTCTTTTTCTGTGGCTAGTGTTGCGCCTTAAATCAACAATTTTAGCGTTTTTGAAGCAAAATTTGAAAACTACTTAGAAGTAAATTTTAAAATTGTGGATTCACATACAGGTGGACTTAATAAATTTAAATCCTAAAAAAAATTGTAGATTGCAATCCATATTTTTTTCGAATATTAATTTCATAATTCATACTTTATTTAATAAAATTATAAAAATGCATATTCAACGTACATATATTTGGGTATATTAGTATTTGTTTAGCATAAAAATATCATATTATAAGTCTTATTTCGTGAGATATTAATAAAAATAGGAAGATGCAATTTAACATAAGAATCTCTGAATTTAATAATATAAAAACTTATCATTGAAGTGATTTGAAATTTGGTGTTTTGGAGTAGTTTGAAACGAAGGTTTGAAGTACCTAGTTAAATTAGAGTATTGTCACTGAAAAAAATCGGGTTTGTTTTATTATGTGGATGACTCCGTAAACAAATTTTATATACGTAATTTAAAAGTAGAATTTATATTAAATCGATCGGTACCAATAACGTTTTGCTACACTGTTAAAAATTATGTCCTAGTTTGAACCAAATTTTGGTTCTAAATATCTGTCACTGTAAGATGATGAAATCTTGAACCATTATTTGGAACAGGCGACTAAACCCTGGCCGTCCACATAACGCAAGTCTCTTCTGATTGGACCGTAAGTGCATTTCTATCAAAAAATCTAGTAAGAAATTTCTAAACACCCAGTTGCATTTGCAGTAAAAACTTTTAATTTCGAATTTAAATTTCTATCCAGTAACTGTTTTTGAATACAGAACGTGCAGCATTCAGTAAGATAATACGTTCCAATGATCCAATGTTGCAAGAGAGCAAAGTTGTTTTGGCACAGCGCATGCTCATTGAGCTAGAATTGCTTAGATTTTTTTTATAGAAAAGGTCAGTTTTACGGGCCAATCAGAGAAGACTTGCGTTATGTGGACGGCTAGGGTCTAGTCGCCTGTTTATTTGGAGCTCCTCTAGAAGCATAGCTCCAATAGTTGGAACGAGGTTAAAACAGCAAGCTCCAGGTGTTGGTACGAGATTTCGCTATCTTATAGTAGCAGCTAAAGAGAAGCAAAATTTGCTTCAAACTAGAGCAACATTTTTAACAGAGTACAACAGTTTGTTGAACAGTTAGTAGGAAGTGTTTTTTTTTTGTTTTGTTTTGTTTTTTCACGACTGTGCGTTCTTTTCTATGAAATGTGGTAACATCACAAAAAGATCTCAATAAACTTGTTTTTCTAGCAGTCGATGGCACTGTATAAATTTATAATTACAGTCTTAAGTATTGGGCGTCGCGTCGTGTGCATATACTGGCGCGAATAATTTAAGCGTCTATCAATTTGGTTTGGTGTTATTACGTTTAGAAAAATGTGAAAACGATTGTTAAATGTTTTTTTTTTGTTCTTAAATGCTTTGTTTTCCGAAAGTTATTAACATCAACACAAATTGAGTTAGGATAAAACACCTTGTAGTTTTGATTAAATGATAGAATTCATATTTCTATGGTAATGTTTCATCCTCTTTATGCCTACCTTGTCCCTCTGAATTTGGTGGCCGAATTTTTAAACATTCTCTCTCTATATTAGTATCTAGTGTTAAGTATTTTTTTCACTATTTCACCTACGATTTTTTCAAAACAATACCTTTATAGTGAAATTGTATAGATAATTGTGTAAAGAATTGTATAAAGAATATGAAAGAGTTGTATAAAGAGTATAAAGTTGGATTATATTTCTTAAAAATAGTTGTAGACAAAATAATAATAAAAAAGTAACTGCCACTGACAATACTGTATTTACATTCTATATTCGTTGTCAACCAATTTTAGAGATAATAACTACAAATGTAATAAAAAAACTGATTTTTTATTATTTAATTAATTATTATGTCCAGACAATAATACTCATAATATTTTCTACTATAAATTAATAACGAGTATTAATGTTAAGAAATAATGGCAGTCATATTATAAGCAAAATAGTTGGCTGCGCCATTCCTGTAGCCGGTGTAAAAAGTGGCATTTTAAAGGAGTTGTGCAGAATTTTGAATATGTAAATGGTGTTCTACATAACGAAGAGAAGATTTTATTAAATAAAATAGTTTTAAAAAAATAAATTAAGGTAAATCCATGTTTTTTTTTATTTTTTCTGTATAGTTAGATTATGGAATATAATATTCAAGAATAATTTCGATATAAATACATTGTGTAAATGTATGTGATTTGTTTATTGCATTTTTTTATGAAAGGTGTTAAACAATAAAAGAAAACATAAACACAGAACTTTTAGAAAATATATATTAGGACCAGAACTACAACAAACGTACATATTTTGCAAAGCCATGACAATATATATCTACACAAGAGGGTAATAACTGAGCAAATAAATATATATATTTTATACATATGCCGATTGTAGATTCAAATATATAGTCATGATTCCAATACCCATATTAGAACTTTTCCCTAATACAATCAAGCACAAGAAGAACCAATGGACAGAAATATGTACTTCTACAGATACAAATTCTGATAATGTACAAAATCTAATCATTTGGAAGCCACGATACATTCGATGAGCATTGTTTCAGGGACAGTTTTTTTTTCACAAGAAATAAACGTAGCATAACTTTTGTATAAAGAAAATTAGCATTCGAGTATTTTTTTTAAACTTGGTGTATTATGTAGATATCTTAGAAAAATTTCTTTTTAACCCTTTTGTCAATGACTAAAATTTGGAAATGTTTTCAATGATCGGAGTACCTGTGTACCTGCTCCGATTTTAACGCAAACTCTACACAACACCCTTATTTCATAGAATATAACTTAAGTGCCTCGTCATTGAAGAAGAGGAGTTGTAAATGTATATCCGAATACATTTTAGTTTAATATACATTTTAGGGGCAAACATCAGAATAATCCCGCGTATCTGGTCATTGAGATAAGGGTTAAACAGCAAAATAAAGAACTATAAGGTCTGCCCAAATGATATGAAGACTTAAGCTGCAGCTCATTGTATAAGTATTAAATCCAATGTGTTAATGTGTTTGAGGATCGATAGTGCAGTGGTATTCCTTATTAAACGTAAGAACTTGACAGCTTTGCAGCAATGTCATCATTTCAGGAGAATTTTCTCAGTTGGCTGCACGATGGATTCCTCCAAATCAGCACAAAGGAGAGTCATTCAGTGGGAGGTACTGCCAAATCTTCCTTACAGCACTGATTTGTCACCGTGTGAATCGCTTATCTTTAGCCCCTTAAATAATATCTTAAAAGTCAGACATTAACCTTTGACAAGCACGTGCAAGAATACGTAGAAAACTGTAAGCAACCTAAACATTTCTATACTGAAGCCACCCACTCCCTTCCTTCGCTCTGGAATAAGTGTTAAAATATTCATGGTAATTATAATATAGTTCAACGATTTCACAGGCACTGTACCTATAATAGTGTTATGAAAATTTATTCACATATGATTGTAGTCTCCATTTCATTTGGACAGCCGTTATTGACGCATGTTTACACAAATAATGGTACTACTAGATTATCCCGTCGACCAAAAAGTTATCGCCAAATTATAAGATTAAATGCCAATAATGGATGATCGTGAATGTCACATTCAATGATATTAAATACGATCCTCATGTTTAAAATGTCATTAAGGGATTTTTATTTCGACTTTTTATTTTTATTTTTATTAACATTCTACTAATTATTTTTTTTTTGTTATTTAAAATAAAAATTATGTCAATATGTATAATTTGGCTATTAGTTTGGCGATTTGTATAATTTGGCGAAATTGGTCGACGGGATAACAGAGTAGTACCCAAATAATTATATTTATGTATATTTTCCCCTATTATATTTTTGTAGTAATATAAAAATTTTCACAGATCATAGATTTCATAATTACCTATAATATTTTATTTGAAATATAATTATTCTATAATTTTTAAATATAGATATATTTCAAATAAAGGGATACTTTTATGACAGGTTATTTTGCAATATGTCATTTGGTTAGTGTAATAACTGTCAAATTTTATTTTTACGGAAAGCGTTTAGACAAATATAGTGAGGCAAAGCAGCATATTAGAGTGAAAAAAAAAACTTATTTAGAATAATCTTTGAAAATACGAAAATGAAAAAGAAAATATAAGTTTTTTGTGTTTTGCAATTAGTTTTAAATTATCAGAATAAATATAGTATTGTTTTCTTTCCCCAAATTGTAAGTAATTTTCCCCATTAAAAACGAATAAGCAATTATCACAAGATTTAATAGAACAGAAAAATCTTTACAGCACTAAAAAGGTTCGCTTTGACCATACACGAAAACGTTTATATCTTTGTTTACTGTATTTTTTATTTAATTTGAAAAGATACCGTATGAATTGTTCCATTTTTTATAATTTAAATGATTTTTTCTTACATATAAGACATAAGAAGTTTGAGAGCTACAGTAGAAAATATAACATTTCACTGTAAATTGAATATATAAATTCAAAAGGCAAATAAAAAATATTTTAAAATACAAAGTAACAAATACAAGAGTGTTTAAAAAACTTTGGAACGTGCATAAAAATTGTAAGTTTGGAATATGTACAAATTTTGAAGACTAAATGAATCCAAAATTTGTAATAATTAAAAAGAAATTAAAAAAATAGTGATATTTTTAACCTTTAATTTACGATAATGTACGCAATATATTCTTTAGTAAAGTAAAATTATGTTTTCTATTAATGATAATAAAGCATGTGTGCTTTTTGATATATCCACAAATACATTGATTATGTAATTCGTATATACGGCATTTACATGCGAGATTTTTCGAATTTTAGCTACTTTTCTCGCTATTTCTTCAATTTTTTATAATTCTGCAATGGAAAAATATGTGATTTTGTTTTCTTTTTTTAAGAATATGGTATTTTTTTTTTCTTTCAGAGTTACATAATTTTTAAAATTGACTTTCTATTGTATGAATATAACATTTTAATAATTGAATAATTTAAGTTCAACAAAATGTATAATAGTGATAACTTTTTTAAATGTGTCATTGTATATATATATATATATATATATATATATATATATATATATATATATATATATATATATATATATATATATATATATACATACATAATTTTAGTTTTCAGAATATTTATAAAATAAAATATGAAAAAAAATATTTTACACTTTGAAGCATTAAAACACATTAGAATCTTTTACGAGAGTAATTTCCCAGTTTTGTGGTAATAAAAATCAAGTTCATTTATTTCTCTTAGCAAATATTTCTAAATTGATACTAAATAAGTAATTCTTGCTCTGGAATTTTTCCAGTATACCCATTTACAATTTTTATTAAATAAAAGCATACGACAGAAAACAGCGAGGCATATTTAAGTAAAGTCAGTGGAAAATACAAAAATCAACTTAAATCAAATCAAGAACAATGAATTGTAATTATATACAGTAGTTATATGCTATTTCATTTCATAAATTTATTATTAAATCGAATTAGATTTCAGAATTGCAATTTACAATCTCAGTTATATTATGTCTTCTAATGTTATAAAAGTCTACAGTTTAATTCGTTTTAGAATATCATTGTACCGTAATTTCGGGTGTATAAGCCGCGGATCAAACAATTCTTTTTCGACCCAGAATGTTTTAAGAAACAAATGTAACTACTTAGATCGACGTAAATATTTGTCTTCAATCACTAAATAAGATTTCTGGGTCCAAAAAGAATTGTTTGATCCGCGGCTTATACACCCGAAATTACGGTAATAATGTTTTCTTCTATCATTCCAAATAATTAATACGTTTATTAATATGGCAAAATAAATTTTCACGTGAAATAAATAATTATTTCGTACGCTTAACTGAAAAATTATTCAGTTAAATGCTATTTAATTATTTAGATATTTTCATTTTAATGTAATATAATATCAATGATATGCTAAGGTTTCATTCTTTATCACAATGTTGTAAATAAAAATATTTTGCGAATTACACTGAAATTACATTAAGATAAAATAAGTTTTTTTTTTTCTCAAACAAGAAAGTTCTTCTTCGAAGAAAGAATAAATGATTGACAAGAATCACCGTCGAATTGTACATTATACTTGGACACGAATAAAAATCTAAAATGAAAGCTGAAGTTTCCTCATCATCACTTCTGAATCAGTTCGTATGTAACAACATACTGAAATGTCTATAGTTCACTAACAAGAAAACGCAACCACTATATAGAATTTTTACAATCACTCATGTCCTCCAGGCTTTGAGTAAATAAAAGAGGCACAACACAAGACACCACATGCACAGAGTTAGTTGGCACCCTGTATCGTTCATCATGTCCCTCTTCAAATCCTCTGCTATGATGTGTGGAGAAGGGCACTCGATGAGTTGTCTGTGGTGTAGCGATTGCCTCCTGCGTTCGCAATCATCTCTCTGAGGTCCAATGCATGACGCAAACGCCAGTGCATGAGGGATGTATGTTTGCTCGAAAACACCACGGAATAGGTGCGACATAGGTCCTTGAGCATACACTGGTACATCTTCCCCGCCATGGGAATCCCAACGTCGAGGGACTGCACTCTGCTGGATGTAATTTTTGTCCTCTGAAACAACAAATTTAAACTTTCAGTACATGATACTCTTATATCCGTAACACATTTTTAAATATAAAATATAAAATATAAAAATATAAAATATATAATAGTGCTCTCTCACGTTCATATCTCAAACAGAATATCACAATAGATTTCGATCATGCGAAAATCATATTCCCAACATCCAATTATTACTTATCCATTATAAGAGAATCAATAGAAATCCTATGCAACAGCAATAAAGTGTGCAATGATGCCCTGCCTTATAATATATCCAATTTATGGTTTAACATCCTAAAAATAAAATCCTGACAATTTGAGAAAATGCCGTATTAAAATTTCATGGTACAACAATCAAATAATTCTCTTTACCGTTCACCTAAAATATTACTAACTCACTCTTCAAGCCACGAGTCTCGTTCATTTTTCAAAACGTAATCTTATATTTGTATTTATAAAAGAAAATATTCTCTGAGGAAGACCCTGTTTGGAAAAGGTTTGAAAGTACTAAGATTTTTAAATAAAATTAACATTTCAACATCTATTATTGATTATTTAATCGCTTTTTAAGTAAGTATTATTCATTTTATACACATATTTAAATTTTCTTTGCCACACGTATTCAATCAGCAAATGAAATATAATAAAGACTTATTAATCCATTTCCATTTAATAGATGCAACGAATTAATAATTGTAGTACATGATGTACTAATATTAATAATTTCATATTAAATTTTTTTGAAATACATCTAATCAACAAATAAATTATAATGATCTATGCTTATTCGTTTTCGAATGAGACATGCAACAAATTCAAATTTTTACTACACGATATACTAATTAATAACATATAATAAAACTTTCTTTGTAATGCATTCAATTATCAAATAAAATAAAGGACACTTCATCCGTTTAAGACATGCAACAAATTAATACTTTTAGTGCATGATATACTGGTATTACAACTAATTAAACTTTCATTCTTAATGCATATAATCGAGAAATAAAATGCAAGGATTTTTCCCCAATCCTTTTCTGTTTGAAACATGCAATAGAGGTATTGTAACTTTTAGTGCATGATATACTAATATTAATAACATGATTGAAATTTCTTTCGAAAGCAAATCAACAAATGAAATATAATGAGATTTTATAATTTGTTTCTGAATATATGAAAATTTACAGAATTATTGAAATTGCCATTATATTGTCATTACTGAAAATGGAATGCAAGTTATCACATAATATGTAGTTTTCATTATAATTTTTTTATGTAACTTTCATCCAAATTGACCATTAGATAGGTTTCATTGACAGATGTTGTTAATTTTACATTTAAATGCATTTTAATGATACAATACTAAAATTTTTGCAGTAAATTGTTCTAAATGTAACGCAAGTTCCTATGGAATGATCCTATAAGTAATCAAAGCAGCAGTCTTAAAAATTAAGAAAAGACAAGACTGGTGCTGCCCACAACCACGTTTTCTCGTAAACTTTTTATCTAATATTTTATACTAATTTATGATGTGCAACTAAATATTATTCAAGTGTTTACATACACTTTAGTTCTGTGCAAAAAAACTGTGCAAGAATTTTACACAAGTTAGAACTATGTAAGTCTTTAGTTTTCCGAAAAGTTACAAAGTTTAGCTAAAAACCCAGTTAACTTCTAAAGTGTCCTAGAGATTTCTATAGAGTACTTTGGTGGCAGAGAATTAAACATAAGATCGTAAGAAGCAGAAAGTTAAAAAATAATATTTAGTTTTGGAAAAAAAATTAAAAATGGAAAATTCCTAAAACAAATTCCACTACTCTAAAATAAAATGTATAAATGGCTGAAAAAAAACTTGAGCATAATCTAGAGAAAATGTGTCTCAAATTAAATCAGAATTTGTCTGATAGTTTCCAAGAAAAAGAGTGTTAAATCTCGCATATTTTTCATATGATTATGAAGTTGGGCAAACATACGAGAATTTTGTTTATTCTAAATAAACGAGAGGCTTTGCTATATTTAAAAAACATTTATATAAACGAAGACACTGCACGAACATTACACACAGAAACTACACAAAGAATAAAAGAATTCTGCTGGAGAGCGTCATGCCACGCATCTTTCGAACAAACGCCGTCCATCTTCTTCTCTGCAATTGCCATTCGGCGTTGTCAAAAAATGTTCTTGGGCCATGGAGTATAGGAAACCTTCACAATGATTACACACAGTATACTATTTCCTTATATTCCTTACAAAAGAACATATACATTTATCGAAAATCTTTAGAAAAACATGTAGACAAATTTCTCCAAGATGAATTTAGAGAAACGAGGTCAAAATATTTGATACTGTATTCCTTATTGACTATTATAATGGCGTTTTTTAAACCACCAATTTATTTAATTACACAGGAAATATTTCATACGAAAATTAATATTGAGTTTAAAAAATTGAAAACCCACGCTAAGACCTATTGGCAACTAAAATACATTAACCCTTCACTGCATGATTTTTCCTTTCTGCATTAAAAAAATTATTTTAATTACTTTAGGTAGTCACAAATGCAGGAAAAATAATAAAAAAATTCTGACTTCATATATATTTTTTTAATATGGATTTTTGTGGTATGTGCCATATGTGTCCCAAAGCACACAATGAGATATTTTCATTTTTGTATCCAATGTGGCATGAAGTTCACAATACTGGTATATTACATATACAAAAATAGTATAATGTGTATTAAAATTTTATTGCAGGTATTTAACCCTATGAAGGGTAAGAAATTATTTTTCTATGATGTTGAATTCAAACAAGAATATTCGAAAAAAATTAACACGAAGAAATGAATTTTGAAACTTTTTTTCTCCTATGTTAGAAATATAAAATTTAACTAAAAGCTTCTGCTGTGAATATTGATTCAAATCAGGTGGTATGTAATATATCCCACTGCCCTGATGCACTCTATTAGAGACATTAATTCAAAAAAAATTATCACGGCCTTTCACGCCTTTGGGAATTTATTTGTTATTGTCATTAAAATGTGAAAATTGTCGGATTTTTTTTTTTTTTTTCAAATTCAATGACAGACATTGTTTCTTTAATTGTTTGGTTTCCTAAAACATCACTCCTATAAATATCCGTAATGGAAACTTGTAAAGTTTGAGAAAAATCCTTTCCTATGCTGTATCTACGTCTCTCTTCTGAAATAAGATTCAAAAGTTTTGGGTTGAAAAAAGGGCAAAACTGATAGGGAGACTCCAGAGCCATAATTTCAAAACTTAAGGAATTGCTTCCTCTATATTTTATTTGCGCTTCAGATATTTGTCTTTCCTTTGTTACTTTTTTCTATCAACACTGGGTCCAGCATTGATACCTGCAGCACTAAAGAATAAACAATCTTTCTCTAAATTGATGCTTCTCATTATATACATTCAGTATTGAATTCAGTGTCAGGGAGATGGGAGCATTCGCAGAACATTAACATGCAACTACACTGATAACTTGAAAATTTGTTTAGTTTAGAAATTCAATCCCCATCTCCCCCATATACACTCCCGGCATATAATAATGTCTGGCCAGCAGAAAAAACGTCTGAATTCAATGTTGTTGGATTTCACTTGTTGATTTTAACTTTCATATAGTAATTTTAATGAAATTTAAAATTACTTTAATATTAATTACGAAAATTTATTTCCTGTGGCAGTTGAACCAATTTCTTGGATCACATTTGTTGCAGTCAATGTCTGATTCATATGAAGAAATAGCATTTTCAATTATTTTTAGCTGGAATGTATGTTGAATCACCCCAACTATCATCAGAAACTCCAAAAGACTGATCATCATTATCAGATGCAAATAATATTACATTGATTTAACCTTGCGTTAGCCCTTTGCGATCCATTTTTTATTAGAATATTTTATGAACGTTATGCTCTATGTTCCATATCTGGCACAAACACAAAAACAAGATTTCAAGCTGATGCACTGAAATATTTTAGTTTTAAGCAACTTTAATTACAAATATATGAAATACTCGAATGTATAAAATTTTATCTTGCGATACTTTCAATATTTTGGGATGAAAATGTTTAAGCAAATTCAACTGTTGTGTACGATGCAAACTGGAATTTTTTTTTTTTAAATAAAAGCCTTATAACTAGTGAGGTGATGCCCTCAAGTGAGAAAAACTGGTACAAAACTTTTCGTTTAAATGTTTTACATATGCCACAAAGCTCAGATAATCTAAATTTAAGACCCTTAGGAAAATAAAAGGGTTTTATCGGTATGTTCCATATATGGCACACCATGCAGTGAAGCGTTAATATATGTTGTTTAATGCATAACTTGAACTAAATTACCTGTATTTGAGCCAGTAAGATTTTCTCTTCCATTTGCAAAGTTGTGGTTATATCCAGGTCCATTGGCATACAGTAAAGTAGTGTAAGGCATATTATCAACATCAGAAGGTTTATCATCTAAACCTAAAAAAATAGTTACACAAAATTTATATTTTAATATATTAAACTTTTTTAATAAATATTTTTTTTAATTATATGATAGCCTGAAACATTACTTTAAAAAATCTGAAACTATTTATAATAGTTTCAAAGTTTCTGTAAATTTTCTGAATTTATCTAAAACTTTTCCTACATTTAAAAATATTTAAAAGGAAAATCTTATCCTTTATCATCGATAGAGCTTCTTTTAATCTACCTATCATCGATCGATATCGCTGAGGAAAAAAAGATTGTATTTCTTAATGGAAAGCTCTACCCGAAAAAAATTACGCCGATTAAATCAACCCGCATTTCACGCATGGAAAACTTGGGATATTGAATTTGAAAATAAATGTGTGAAAATATACTTACACTCGTTTATAACTCAAGTTTAATTAAAATGATTTAAATTTCAGGAATATTATATTATTAAAAGACATAATGATATGCTCAGTTTTTCAACTTTTTACTATGTATGTGCATATATATGTATGAGAAGTAAAAGCTGAACCCTTTTAAAAAATTAAATTTAAATTTGAATTTTAAGTCCCTATTAATATTTTTTAACTATAATTCTGAAGTTTAAAGCTACTTTGCCCTCAGCTTAATATTTATTACTTCCAGATAGAATTTTTGCACGATTTTTAAAATTGAAATTGCTGATTTAAATGCTTTTTGGAAGCATTGTTGGTTAAGGCCTAATAAGTCACAGAACCCAAGAATTGTGCAGATCTGAACCACATATAAGAAAAGGTTAATCAATCAATTAAAGAAATGTTCCTCTTAAATTTACAACTGTGCCTTCCGCTGGGAAAAGTCCCACTATAGTGGGACTATTGCAGTAAGAACGCGCGCAAAAAACGAGAGATTTTGCAGATTTTAAAGGCCTGCTTCACCTACGACAATGTAATTCTAAATCAGCGTAAACGGCTTCAAAGTTTCCACTTGCACTTGCGGATCCAATTGTAAGACGGTTCGTCAAAATAAATGAAATCGATCCCCAAGAAGTTCCCAAATCATATCCTTAGCCACGATTGGTGAAGCCCTAATATAGATAGTCCAATCTCTAAACTGAACGTTTTAATGTCAATATACTGAAAAGCAATTTTTCTATTGCACATAATATGTATATTGACTTTCAATATGTAATCTTAAGTTTTCAAAAATTATGGGATAAGGGGACATGTTTTCCGTACGAGCATGTTTTTCATTTAGTTTTATTAAACCGAGCCTTTAAAAAATGTACCCATTATAGACAGAGCTCTCAATATGGACCCCCCTAATATTTTTAAAAGTAATAATTTTGATAGAGAGATCGCACTACACGTCCGTGAAGAAAAGCAGTTGAAAAGATAATTAAGCCTGAGAAGTACAAAAAAGCGCGCTGTTCGCCATTTAGAAGGAAACTTGTTGTTTCGTGGTGTGCTGATCGTAATTACAGGTAAGTTTAAATTCTTATTAGATATTGTATAGTTACTTTAAATATTGAAAAATGGGGTGTTTTAGAAAGTTTTTAAAACATATTTTCGATTGCTATTGCATATATTGCTTTCAATTTTTTTTTATTTATTTATTACAATATTTAATAAATCTATTCCCGATTCCCAATATGGACACCTTATGTCCACATTGTTAAGTACAGCAGGTGAATCTTCAGATTCACAAAAATAGAAAGCTAAGCAAAATCAACTACATTATTTTATAATATTTTGTAATAACTGAGGTGCTTTGCATCGGTCTTCGAAGAGCCACAATCGAAAATGCCCCCCCCCACTCTAAAGTGCATGTTCTGAAGATATTTCCTGCGCCCTCCCCTCCCCCTGAATACTTTAAGATACATATTTTTTCATCCCTTCTCCTCTAAAATCCCGTAGAAGAGTGGTTTTTGCATGCAGCCTGTGTAGTAAATCAATGAGGAGCCACCTGTCCATAATAGGGACTGGGGGTTTCTTATATGGATATTTGTAAACATTTTGTTTTGTCTTTATCATTTAAATTAAACCGGAATACTTACAAGGTCGCTAATTTTAATAATGATTGTTAACAGTCCAAGAATCATGGTCATATATTTTTGGAGTCTTATCACGTGTACATGAGAATGAAAAAAAATTCCTTATGTTGCCCATATTAGGCACAGGTACCTTACTGCAAATCGTACTCCTATACAAAAATTTCCATTCTTTTAAATCATTTTTTTTATTTTATATGCATTTTTTAATTTGTAATTATTTATGCGATGCACTTTTGAAAACATACACATAAAATTACTGTAAATGATTGATGTTTACAATAAATTTTCAAACGTATTATTCAATTGAGATAGGAATAATAATTTAATAAATAAATAATATGAAAACGTTTAAAGCACAAGTTCTGTGATATTAAATTATTAAAATAATGCCAAGCTATTAATTAAACTGTCCGATATCTGAATATCAGCATAAATTATTAAGTCCGTTATGTTATCTCCTACGACTTTAATAAATGAGCGTACATTTTAATAAATGATTATGTTTAATCCGTTATGACAAATTTAATAAACATTACGCCACATCATACTGCAATCGAATTAATTGAACTGCATAAAGTAACAATACTTTTCGGTAAAATTTTGATGAATGGATAAACATCAAGTATAATTACATAGAGTGGATAACTCTGGATTTACAATTTAGTTTATACAGTAACAATAATTTACTTACTTTCACTTAAATTCGCTAAACTTATGATTGCATTTTAAAAGATTAAATTTGTTTTTTCCCTAAAGAATAATTATGTAAAATATATATTACTTAGCTAATGAAATGATTTTAACCCTTTAGGGTCTGGCGTACTATTTATAGTACATGTATTTTGATGGAGTATTATTCTGTTTTAAGAAAAACTTTTGCTAACTTTTATATATATTAATGTTAGTATATGTCTACGCATTTACTATATGACTTCATTTACCGTATTTACTCGTGTATAGGGCGCACGCGTGTATAAGGCGCACCCCTACTTTACAAGTAAAAATGACGATTTCTTAAAATCTCGTATATAAGGAGCACCATAAATTTGATGCGCTGAAGAAGGATGTTTAAAAGAATTTCAGTAAAAAAAAATCGAATCAAACATTACACCAGACCAGAAAACAAAACGAAAATGCATTTTTAGTCTGCGGGTTGTAAGAGAATGACGGGAAAGAGAATTGCTAATTAGCGTTTGGATAATGTCATTAGCTCTTTTGTATAAAAAAACTGCAAGGAATGAAATAAATATGCAGCAATACTTCAATTAAGTAACATTTTCCGAGTTTTAATATCTTCTTTGAATAATTTCTTGTTACATATGCATATCGTTCGACTGCATCTTACAGTAAAAAAATATTCCGTGTATAAGGCGCACTTAGGAGTTTTATCCTATTTTTTTGGAAAAAAGTGCGCCTTATACAGGAGTAAATACGGTATGTTTAGGCATTTAGTAATAATAATAATTATTATTATTTGCTTAATTCTCTATGCACTGTTTGCGATTCTTTTATTTTAAACATACATTTCACTCTTTCAATTTAAAATAAAGGTTACTTTCCTGAAAGAATCATGTATAATATAGGGCAAAAAGTATTAGAAAGTTGTAATATGAGTTAAATCTTGTTGTAACATACTATTTTCTAAACATCTCCAAAAATTCTTCCTTAGTCTATTATCATATGAATATGCATTGAATAGTACGCAAAAGAACAACATTCGTTATCTTTCCAACAATGAAATATTCTTTAAACACTAAATAATTTAGTTGAATAGCTAGTGTTAATGTTATGAACGTAAAAGTAATTTTTTTTTAACTGAAAAAAAAATCGGACCCAAAAGGGTTAATGTAAATGTTAAAACATGATTTTTTTTACATAATATAAATGTTTAAATTAAAACTGTTTATTTTTTAATACTTAAAATCGGCAAAATTGTGCTGCAGTATATCGCATTCTTTTAAAACTTCTCTCATATTTCACCATTTTGTCTTCTCTTGCACCAATAAGCAATAACTTAAAAATATTTAACGTGAAAAAATAAGGTTTTTACGAAAGGCAGCCATAAAAAAATTAAGTTTTAAATGAAAAAATTTAAGTTCAAATCTTGAATTTTGTTTCATATTAATGAATCACTCTTATAAGTCTACATCCTTCCCCACATAAGAATTGTACAAGATAATATTAAAGATTATTTTAATGTTATGTACTGTTTTAAAAATTATCTCCACAAATTGTATCTCATTAAAAATTACAAAATATGGTCGGTTTCATCAGTAATGAGCCTTTGTTTAAAGGAAAAAAATTATTGAGCATATTGGTACATTTCCGAGTATTCTTCAAAATAAGTACCTCCTGCATCAATGCAGTTTCGTAGGCGGCATTTCTATGACTTGAAGTAGCCTACGTTGGCCTGTTCCCGGATGGTTTCAAAGGCTGTTTTGAAATTTTCTTCGATGTCCTCGATCGAGATGAAACGTTTACGTTTCAGCGCTGATTCTACATGCAGATATAAGAAGAAGTCAGGAGGCGACAATTCCGAAATATAGGGAGGATGTGGGACAGTTGAAACGTTCAACCGTGTCAGGTAGGCGCTCAAGAGGAAGGAAGTGTGGATGGGCGTGCTATCTTGGTGCATCTTCTAGACATCCGCGACGCTTTTTTTCAGAGTTCAGAGATGTCAAAATATACTTAAACGCCTCCCACCATTGTCTTTAGCGAAAGGTGCGTGTCAATGTACGCTAGCGTCAAAATAAAGTGAGGATCATTACTTATAAATCCGACCATGTATGTTTTGAAATTCTTACATGGTAAAATTTCATCACCTTTAAAAAATACTAATAATTTACGGAATTCGTTTTTTTAAAATGCAGATTTGACATGTACGTTTTGCTGTTTAAAAAAGTATTTAAATAAATATTTTATGTTATTACTAATTACACTTCAAAGATTTAGCATAGATTAACTTGATATTTCGTGATCGAAGAGATTCGGTTAAGCAGCCTCTTATACAAAAGGAAATGACCTGCAATTACTTTTTCCTTGCGTGGTCTAGGTTTAAAGGTTAATGGGATAGTTTTGTGTTGTTTATTTTAGTTGTACTTAATTCTGAGCACTCGCTTTCAATTTTTTTTTCAAAACTGTTCAACTGATCACCTGGTTCAAAACCGGTTCGTGTTTTCATTTATAGTATCGCAAAAATCTCTACTAACAAAATTTCAAAACTTTTATGAACTGTAACAGGAAACTTTGACATCAGATATTTTATGCGAATGAAATCCTGTATATAAATTTGGAAATGCAAACTACGATTTTGCGTCAGTAAACGCTTTTATAACTTTAGCATGTAATTGTGTAACGTCTTAACTGAAGAATGAAATGAAATGAAATCATTTACTCATGGAAAGTCAGATTAGAAACTTTTTTTTTCCATGAGTAAAATTGTTTTAAAAAATTTTATATTTAAAATATAGATGTTTTAAACTGCGCAAATGGTTAAAATGAAATTAGTATTAAATTCGTCTTTTTTTCTTCAATTTATCTGAAGCGTCACAAAATTATTAAGACCCTTATTCCTCTGCAAAAACAACACATTTAATGCTCTTGAATCATTTATTTAAATTAAGACTACACATGAAATCAAAATGCCATAATTGAAAGTTTATAATTATTATTTAACAGGAAAAGGTACAATGTTTAGCAATTAGGAAATATACGAAAAGGTAAACTAATCCATAACATATATTGTAATCTCTTCAATATTATTATTATTCAATTTCAGTAAGAGCATGCCAAAATCAGGTACCAGTAAGCATGAGATAGAAAAACTTTAATTTATCCAAGAATCTAAATTAGTTAATCTCAACTAATTAATTATAACCTCGAATCCCCAAATGTTGAGGGTGATATATTCATTTTTAATCCATATATCCATCTCTAAATTTCAAGTTCAAATACAGCTACAGATAAAAAGTTTAATAAATCCATTAGATTTTTTTAAATCACAAGATTTTTAAGAACTTCGCCTTTTATATAAACATTTTAATACAAATTTCATACTATTTGAGAGAGATGTTACAAAAATTAAAAAAAAAAATCATTGGCATGTTTTGGATCCGTCTAATAAGATCCATATTCATAATAAGAATATAAATAAAATTCAAATCGTTTCACGATCAATACAAATGACACGTGACAATGAGACATAAATAACCAAAACCACGCTCTCTATTGTAAAAAATTAAATTAAAGTTGACTATGACCTAAAAATAATTTTGAACTTCCAATCCATTCAAGTTTTCATGAGGAATTTATTCATTAACTCTAACCGTAACTTAGGAATTATAAAAGAAACGGTATCATTGCAAACAAAATTTTTACGCGTATAAATTTCAATGGATTCCCTTTTCAAAGAATTGCGACAACAATTTGATACGAAACATATTTTGCTTTCATGAAACAGTATTTTTATCCCTATATTTAAGTATGTTCTAGATAAGGCAGTGTTAGTACGTCCAAATTTCATATCGGATTCCTGCTCACTTTTTTCTAATTCAAAGCTTTTTACCAGTCATGCCTATGTAATAACTTAAGTTACTTTTTTCTGTAATATAAGGTATTTCATAGACTCCTGCAAAATCATCATGTCTTATAGGTTCCAATTGCTTTTTAAATAAACACTTTAATTTTGGTAACGGCGTTGCAATATTAAACTTTCTTAATTTAAATTTTAACTTCTCAAAAAACTGCTTTTCAGATATGGAAATGAAACTTTTTTAAATTTTTTAGGATCTCCCTTTTTATTGATACTTGCAGTTAACTGTAGATTTTATTGTTTAGTGTTCCTTTTTCTATAATATTTTATAAATTTATTGATGCTACTTATTTTAATTCCATGAGAACCTGCAATTTCACTAATATTACCCAACTCTTTATTTAAAAATTCTTCAGAACAAATTTTAAACGCTCTGTCAACCATGAAACGGAAAATAGAGAATTTATAACAGATTTAATGTTATAAAATTAGTGTTTTGCATAGGTAGTCAAGTATTATTAGAAAACAGGACTTCATTTATGGAGACAATTTTATTGCATTTATTCACCGAGAATATGAATTTTTAGTTTCCATATATTTTTTAAATCCTTGCAACAAAAAAGTTATATTTATTTTTCTTTCCTGAAAATAGTTTTAGATGACAGGCATGTTTTAAAAATTGTTAAGAAGTAATGACTAGCACTACAACATTTTTGTACGCTTGTTTAAATATATTTTCGGTTGCGACCGTGACATACAGAAGGACAAAAATATCCAGTTACCAATAAAAAGTGCATGGCTCAGGAAATATTTGAAATAAATGTTTATGATTTTTGTAGTAAATTTCAAAATTTCAGTTATCTTCTGCTGTAGCTAACATTAAAATATAAGGTGACGATTAAATTTCCATAAAGTCCTGTTAATATTACGGAGTGTTACTATTCGTGACCTATTGGAGGTAAATACTCGCATTATTTATCTTTTTTCAAACTGTTCAGCAAAATCTCAAATTCGTTCAGCAGCATTCACAACACATCTTGTACATCTTCGATTTGCCACAAGATATCCAGGCATTGTTAAATAATTAAATACATAGTTACTAACCATTGTACAATAAACATTCTAAAAATAAATTTCAGCAACTGTGTATGTAAAATAATAATATATATATATATATATATATATATATATATATATATATATATATATATATATATATGTGTATATATATATATATATATACATATATATATATGTATATATATATATATATATATATATATATACTGTTACACAATACGTACATTTGTTTTAATAATTTGTTTAATTATTGTTAAAATTATTAAATATATGTTGTTATAATTGATATTGTAATTCGTAAAATAAATTTATATATTTTTTATAATATATGTATAATTTTAATTAATGTCATAATTTAAAATTTACTTTAGGCTTTAGTTATGCTTTAGATCAAGTTACATGACGCAAAAAAATTTACACGGGTACCCCAAAAGAAACAAGGGATTGGCCGAAAAATGCAAATACGAAGATGGGAACAGAACGTGAATTGTATTACACAGTTTCCAAAAACAGTATACTAGATCAGCACTTCCCAACCTTTTCTATTTCACGTAGGTCTTTCACTTAGGCATTTCACTTCGAAGCCCATTTATCATAAAGATGTCTTTAGCCCCTTCGTTTCCACTTATCCACATAACACAAATATGCTTAATTGGTGCGTTCGTAATTATATAAATACGTAACACCTATGGTCGTCCATCAGCACATTCGTCTGTCCAACCGTCCATCTGTTTCTCCACCTGTCCGTCCACATATAACAACGCGAAAACTATTCGACCGAATCATTTAAAATTTTGAAAAAGTAGTTTTTGCATAATTTTACCAAATTCTTTACGATTCTATGAAAATGGATGCATAGTTCAATTGCAAGAATAGTCAAAATTATTACGTTATATTGTGGCTAGTGGGGAAAAATAGTTTCAAGTGTATTTTAACGATGTTACACTCTTTCCAACATTATAAAATTGATATGCATCTATAAAGAATATCCCAAAATATACATTCTGAACAATATGTGTTGCAAATAATACTTTTTATTAATTTACAAGGCCACATAAAAGTATTCTATAACAGAATGGTATAGGTTGAAGCATTGTTAGGGGCGCGTTTGAATTATTCTAAACTTTTTCTCATTTTATGAAGATTTACGTTGCTGAGGTTTGCTACAAGGTACTTTCTGTATAAAAGAAATCAAATTTATATTTGCAGGTACACACAAAAGATATCCAATACTATACGGTTTCCGAAGTACTGTATACTATTACACCAAGATATAAATATCTTTAAATCTTTGTTATAGTATAAATGCACACTTTATTTGCTACGTTTGATGTGCAATTTCAAACTTGTTTCATTACCCATCATTTTATCACAGTCATATAATAAATCTATGCAAATTACATTATCATTTCTAACAGTTTGGGGACTTTACTAACCCTTTTATTATTTCCGCAATTAGCAATATTATTTTCAAGTACCTCCCTGTAAACCCGCTATATCCCCATGTGTACGCATACCGTAGGTTGGGAACCACTCTACTATATACTATTATATAATATAAGAGCTGTTTGTCTATATGTGGATCCTAAGACTGGAAACTGCACTTTGCAGCCGGGTTTTTAAATGTCAAGTTAGATTTTTTTAAATTAAAACTTACTGAGTAAGAGGATATTTTCAGCTTTCCACAAATCCTCGACAACGAAGCAGGTAGGTTAGGGGATATTTGCAACTCGCCACCAATCCGCAGCAACGAAGCAGCCAGCCAATGAGACCAGACGGCAAATATAGGATTTAATGAGTGCATTTCAACAGTAAAGGCTAGCAACAAATTGCACCCGCATATGCTCATTTTTTTGATGATTTTGTTTTTCCTGATTTATTCATAATCGATTTTTAAAATCCATCCTTTTTACCATCCAAAAAATGTAGTAAATTCGGTATTTAATTTGTTTAGGTTTTTTTACGGTTTATTTTGATGTGCAGCGCACGTCGCGATTTTTCGAAGGATTCCACGAAGATTTTTCATGGAGTAAGTCTCAGTGAAGAAAGGAAGAATTTAAAAATAATTCTATTATTGCATTACTTTTTGTGGTTCAAAACAGCTAAAAACAACGACTGTATTACTTCATCCTTCAAAAACATGGTCTTCGCAACAGAAACAAATATTTGTGTTCACTCAGATAAAATTTAAAATATTATTTGGATAAAATTTATTTTTTTTCCTATTTTAGAATAAATGAAGATTTTAAATATTAGCAATTTGTTTCAAAACATCTATGGTGCTGGGCAATTAAAGCTACTAGGCGGATCAGCTAGTATATTATAAAAGTATGTACAAATGATCACATATTCTTTTTGACAAAAGAGAAATATTTATTCGGAATGCGGTAAGTGTTTTCTAGTTTATCATACTTTAAAGAATCAAACAATGTTTTGTTTAGATTTTCTGTCAATATGACGTATCTATTAAAATTGTTATGTCTCATTAGAGCATAATTTCTATATAAATCCGGGATTTGAAATGATATGAAATTTCAAATACCATCACGATTGTAGCTTGAACATTTTTAAGTATACCTTGCGTTATGCTTGAAATTTGTTGAATAATAAACTGGATACTTAGATACATGAAATTGAATTAATTTCAAAATATTAAAACGTAATATTAATGTTCATAATATCTTCCTTCCAGATCGTTAATGAGAATTGGTGTGAGAATGGTGTACCTCAATATAACAACCTGTAGTCTAAATCAATAAATTTCTATAACTTTTGAAATATAAACATACTAGCATAATGTAATAAATATTTTACCTGTTACTGAGTTATAGTACATTGTAAGAAAAAAAAACACTTTCTGTTACGGTATAATTCTGGTAGCTGTACTGCAAATTTAAAAACATTTTTTAACAGTGTACTCATGTTTTTATAACATTATTCATTTAAATGACTATTTAAAAATTGTAATACTTTATTAACACATATAGGACAATTGCATTCTAAGATATAATAATTAAGAATGTATTCGGTTGAAACACATGAACATGCACAATACACAAAAACTTGAATATAAACGTTTATAGTCAAAAGTAAAATAGCAGTTAAAATATACGTTTTGAGCTGCATTTGCAGTCGTCGTGAGGATAAAATACGATGGTGAAATGATCAAAAGCTCAAAATAAGATTATAATGATTAAAAGATAATGATTAAAAGTTAATGATTTAAATTTAATGATTAAAAGCTCATATGATATGTCAAGACTCGACAAATTGTGTATCGGGCGGAAAGCATTCACCTCAGATTTTTTAATCGTTTCACCATCGTATTTTATTCTGAGGACATACGCAGATGCAGCTCATATGTCAATTTAAATGTTATTTTAATTTTAACTGAGCACGTTTATGGTAAAGGTTTTCTGTACCAATGAGCATGTTAATACATTTTTAGCGGATACATTCTTAATTATTACATGAATTACATTATAAAATGTACAAAATCTTTGAACAATTCCCCCTAAACTAAAGGTTAATACATAAATATTTAAAAAGAAACACAGAGATTTGAAAGTAATTAGCTTAAAAGGTTTTATGCATCGTTTAGTTTTTACATTTTATTATCGAAGAAAATGCATCTAAATGTCATCGATATGTATCCATGAGCAACGGTTTCTGAAAATCAATATTAAAAATATAGTAAAGCCTGAACATAAGTTATAAATTTAACAAGCTTTAGGAAATCTAAAAGGAAAAATGAAACAGGTAAGTTTATAGACTTAAAATTTTTAAAACATTCTGCTTGTAACCTTCTTTCCTTTATATTTCAGACTACACTACTGTTCGATTTAACAAGGTGTTTTTATTAGACTATCCTATTCAATAAAAATTCGTATGTTGAAAACACTGGCATAACTCAAGGGCAAAAAAAGTACACAAATGTTTAGTTCTCTTTTATCGGCCATCTATTTGTATATATCTCTGAAAATATATAAAAAAAGATAAAAATTCTAAAACTCGCCTTTATGAAACTTGATCTCAAAATAGACATTTTGCAATGATATAAAGACATCTTTTTCTAGTTATATTGATAAAAACATACTTTAAGAAAGAAAAACAGGCATCTTTTTAAATCACTATATGTTTATATTCGCATTACAGAGTATTTACAAATAAACTTCAAATATTTATACAGGTTCAAAGAAAATACATAAAAATATGTTCTTCAAATATTAACTCACTAAAAGGTTTTCATTCACTATTTCTGTATTTTTAATTATTTTTCCTTTTACGATACACAAAGGAGAAAATATTTCTATGAATTCAACGATGTATTTATGTCTTCTTGCTATTAGTGTACGTTTATCAAAATTTGTTTCTTGAATTAATTGAATAAAAAAAAATCTGATTAGTTTCACGTAATCTTTTTTCCGAAATTATAACTCAAGGAAAATTATGAAAGTATACATTGAAATTCTTTTTCGTGATATTAAGTTTTAACTTCTGATTTCATTGTCCTTTTGTTATGAGTGTATATTGACATGTTGGGTAGTTATAACATAACTACCTCTAACAGAAGCTGTTTGTATCTTGATCGATAACCCCAATAAAACCAAATTCGGTGCACTTACAACACGAATATGGAAAGAACAATGGAATAATAAAAAATAGAAGCAATGACAGCCACAGGTGGTACTACATCTGTGTAGTACTACTGTGTAGTACAACATTGTACTGTGTATTTTGTACTGTGTAGTACAAAGTACCACAGATGGTACTACATGTCCTGTTTGTACAAACGTTGTTCTAATCATCAGCAAAATCAACAAGCAAACATTTCTGCGTAATAGTCGAACAGCCGACTGCGCAAAGTCCTATGTCATAGAGCACAAGAAAAAATCCTTCATTTCATGGAAGAGTAGTAATAGGGGGAATCTAATGACCCATGTCTGCCGGAAGTGATACCTAAGCCAAAAATTGATAGCACTAGGCTGACTCGTAGGTTTAGCATTGTGTTTGTCCTACAATCAAAAGTACGAAAACAAGGAAAGTGGGTGCAGGAAAATACAATGATAAGCCTACGACAAAACCACTAGTGGTGTTCATTTTAGGCTTAGAAACCATTTCGCTTCCGGACGATATGGATGATTAGATTCCCCTATTATTTTTTCTTCCATAAAATAAAGGGTCTTGTGCTTGATAACATAGGGTTTTGTGCTGTCGGTTCTTGGACTATAAGTCGTAACGTTGTACGGTATGTCTCTAAATTTTCACTTTAATTTAAAAACTATTATTCTTTATAAAGAAAAAAATCATCAGTGGAAATGACCACTTCTTAATTCTGCTAATGATCGTAACAGATTGTCACCGAAATGATTTGTAACGCCATCTGTTGCCGGTCTTTGTAACTTTTTTTAATTGTTCCCTTCTTTTTTTCTCTTCTCGAACAGTACATGCATCTATTTTCGTTTCAGTCGTGTTGTTCAATAAGCTACAGACAACTCCAAATAGAGATACTTTAATTATAACCACCTTGTACATGCGCCTATATTTCAAATGTGCATAAAATATACACATATATATATGTATGTGCATGTCACAAATTCGTTTTCAACTATGAGGGTCAGATACTTTGTTGAAATTGGGAATAAGGGACAGCTGCATTGCTAAAATTTGTTTGATTTTTGAGCCATTATGCATTTAATGTGAACACGATATGAATAGTTTTAAACAAAATTTCATATTGAAATGGTCTCTCATAGGCTGAGATTAGGATAAAATTTTTGAGAAAATTAGACTGAAAGTGGCGCTATTTTATATCTGTGATAGACATATATATGAATTTTCTCCGAATTTAGGAACGGGCGATGAAAAGAAATATCATTAAATCACAAGATTTTCCAGGCTATAGTTTATTTGCATATTTGTAGCAAACATTTTCATATTTTTGATGTATTACCCTTTGAGAAAATTTCAATACAAAATTCCTTTCTAGTACTCCTCGTTACCAAAATTATTTTTAATCAATGATCTACCACCTAAAATATTTAATTTAAAAAAAAGGGCAAATTTCAAAATCGAATTTACTCGAAACTCCGATTTTAATCGTATTCTACTGCTACTCATTTTACATACAATTTTTATTATTTTCTTAATTCTGATTACAGAGTATTGTGTACTATGTTGTCTGTCATATTTTCTGAAAATGAGTACAATTTATTACAATAAGCCATTTAATAATATTCTACAGTTTGAACACTTTTGCTACATTATTTTTTCAATGTTATCCAAAATATATTCGTACTTTTTGCATTTGTTGAAAGTCCCCAAAGGTGTTTCTAGAAAAAGATCTTTGCAAAAATACATAACAAGTTGTATTTTGTTTACACACCAGGAGTTTAAGGATTTCACCTCATACTTGTTTCTAGATATTTAACAAAATGTCTAAATTCGTAAATGACTACTTACGTTTGGGCTATATAGTATATATAATTTATCAGATAATTTTTCGCAGTTACATAACATTACATGAAACTGATTTATTATTTTTTTCTGTATTGAAAGTAAAATGTTATCTAAAAATATTAACAAATATTTGGTCGACATGTTTGTATCTTTTTCCCACTTTATCTTACACGATTTACTTTATTTATTGTAGTGGAACCTATTTTTTAAATTATAAATTTTCTATTTCTATTTTTCTATTTGTTTTTAAACATTAATTATAATTATTGTGTTTATAAACAGCACTTAAAGTGGCATTTTTTTTAATGTTTGAACGATCAAACTTACTCCTTAACATGGTGCTTACACTCTGAAAAGAAAAGAGTGAATTTGGCTTCTCTGGAAAGTGTTGTAATTTACTGAATCGTGAATGAGTTGTTTTTTAAACTTTTTAATCATATTGATTTAAATTGCTTATTTATATAACTCATCTTGATTTAAATTGTTTAAAAACAACTCATTCACTCCAATTGTTTCGACTTTTTTTGAAAAGCCGACTTTCAAATCATTAGCTGAGTCAATTTCGGCTAAACTTGAGTTATTTTGTGGCTGAAGTTTTAAAAGAGGAACAAAGTCTTATAACACATCAAACCAAATACAATGTTTAAATAATTGCTCTGTTCTTCCTAATACATCACAAAAAATAAACATAAAAGCTTTTTTATGTTATAAAACTATTAAAAATTAAAATTAAAATATCTATTCTCTTTCCCATTCAATGTTTAACTATATTTTAATTATAATTTCTCGAATCATACTTATACATAGATATATATACATTTTAGTTTTTTTAACACAGAAAGGTTGAATGGTATATGTTTAGTTTTTATTAAAACTAGCAAAAGCCATGCTTTGTTTGGATTCGCAAAGCATTATTTCATTAGATAACTTAACAATATTTTTTAAATATTATTTGTACTACTTGATTATCCCATCGACCAAAAAAGATACCGCCAAACTAAAAGATTAAATGCCAATAATGATGATAAAATTGTCACATTCACATAACATTAAACTCGTATTACGTGTTCGTTACGCCATCATACAGTGGCGAAGTTGTAAGAGAAACAGAGGGTATACGCTCAATACATAGGATATACCCTAGAATATATGCACTAAAGCTTTCTTGAGCAGCAGAGGGTACATGGTGTTCCTTTAAAAAATCCTGAAGATATACGGTTCATACCCTTTTATATCCTCCAGTTCATCCCTGGTCATCAAGTGATTTTTAATATGAAGTTTTATTTGTATTCTTATTAATGTTTTATTAATTTATTTGTTCTTTCGTTATTTAAAATAAAAATTATGCCAATCTGTGTCATTTAGTGAATAGTTTGGCGAAATTGGTTGACGGGATAACCGAGTAGTACCAACCAATAATAGATAACTAATTGATAGTACTTGGTTATCCCGCCGACCAAAAAATTATCGCCAAACTATAGGAGTAAATGCTAGTATTGGATGACCGTGAATGTCTCATTTTATGACATTAAATGCGATAAAGGTGTTTGAAACACCATTAAGTGATTCTGTTTCGACTTTTTATTTGTATTTTTATTAATATTTTACTAATTATTTCCTTTTTCGTTATTTAAAATAATTTTTTTCTCAATATGTATAATTTGGCTATTAGTTTGACGATTTGTATAATTTGGTCGACGGGATAACCAAGTAGTACCTTGGAATTTAATCCTGAAATTTAGCGTAACATTTTTGGTCGACGGGATAACCAAGTAGTACCCAAAAATGCACTGTGATATAGTATCAATGGAATGAGGTAATAAAGTACAAAATTCTATAATATCTTGATTAAATGCCTACTGTATTCAACCTGACGAATTTAATGCGATAAACAGTAATAACTGGATGAAATTGAGCAATTAATTTCTCCTCAACGAATGTTAAAGTCTTCAATATTTAGGGATGTGGATCAGGATTCATATACCATATTATTAGTTACAGAAAGAATATTTAGTTCATTATTTACTATACATTTATGGCCGGCAGATTGAATATGCATGCCAAATTAACGACGATTACAAAATTTTACAAAAATATAATTTAAAATTTTTTTGTGCATCTTCGAAGTTTAAAGCATTTTTCCGAGCACATGCATTCCCTGTCAGAATAGATTCGTCATGTCGTCGTTTTGGCACATATGTCATATACGCACCACATAGACGCTATTTTCTTTTCAGACGCCAATGACATATACGACAAAATTTATTGTTATTTACTTTTTAAAAATATGTATGGTAACTGGTATTTGAAAACGAAGTCTTTGCCAAATTGGCTTCGGAAAAAATTTCACCAATGTGATGTGTATATGACATCCATGCCGTCGTTTTTTACGCTGATAGCTAGCCGCTTGCCTTAATGATATATCATATTCGCGTTCTTTTCAACCAGTGGGTGTATGTTTTCTTGGCATTTTTTTTATAAGAGAGCTGATATATTCCATAGATTGTTTAAAATGACAAATTGTTTAAAATAAAACGGTAAATTATTTAAAAATAATATTACGTGTACCAAAATAACAATATATGTATCATTTGGTTCAAATTTCAACCTTCAAAATTCAAACAACTCTTTATATAACGAATTTAACAATTAATTTTATTTGTTTACTATTCTTTTGTTGCCACTTTACAAAAAAAAAAAAAAAAAAAAAAAAAAAACATAACATAATTCTTTTAATATGCGTAAGTGTCATTAGCGCAAACGATTTTGCCGGAATAAAGAAAACACATTTTATTTATTTAATTAATCATGACTCTACTTGTAATTGCAACTCCATGATTTATTTTCTTCTGAAAACATGCGTTTCATTTTTTATTTCCAAAATTTCGTCCGTAATGGAAAAACATGTAAAATAAATTAATTAAAATAAGAAGTTTTTTAAGGTTATTCTGTAAAAAAAAATATTGTGCAAATCTACAGATCATACTTTATTTTTGTGTTTAATTTCAAGTCAAAATACCGAATAGATTTTTTATAATGTGTACGACAAAATGTAATTTGAGTGGACTAGTAGAGGATTCGCTTCGCTCATCCTAATAAATTTAAAATTTGGCAACATCCTTTTAGGAAATCTTATGTTTGTTTATGTTTGGTTGTGGTATATAAAAAAATAATCTTATTCAAAGATTTCCCGTATCGATAGTCAAATGTATCACAAGCAATTATAAAGATAATTTTACAACAGTCTTACAAAACTTTGAATATAAATAGTAACAATAATGCGTTTAAACATCCTTTCCAATAACTATGTTTATTACGTTAGATTTATCTCATAATAACATAAAACATTATATACACTTGAAGAAATATTTAGCTGACGTATATATTTAATAAAGCGTGCACTCAAGCGTTACATTTAATCTTATGACTCATACATTCCGAGAAACCCTTTTTAGTTAATAAATCACAAAAATAAGTAAAAATATATTTTAATTTATAACACTATTTGAAATTGAAATTAAAATGTAAGCTCTATTTTATAATCACAGTGAGAATATAGTCTGTGTTATCACCTCTAGCCTTATAGCTATATGGTTTTTTTAAACACAGAATGATTGAAATGTTAAATGATATATTTTATAAGAAAATTTCATTTTTGTTAAAATAAATTAAGAATACGGTAACTTTCTTTTTTGAAATATTATGTTTGCTTACATTTGGTTGTAGTATGAAATTGATAATTTTATTGAAGGAATTTTCCGTGCCGATATTTAAATTTATTTATTACAAATATTTATAAAAATAAATTTGAAACATTTTCTCAGCATATTGAATAAAAAGAGTAACAAATACATATCCTTTTAAATATCATTTCCTTTATTATGATATATTTTTCTCTCCGTTGATATAAAATATACACTTGAAGAAATATTTAGGTGACGTATTTCTCTAATAAAGTGTGCACTTGATTATTACATTTAATTTTATGACATACTAGCAGTGGAGACCGAGCTTAGCTCGGTCAAAATTAACTTTGTGTTCAACTCGATATAGTATTTTCACTGTATCATTAACTCTGTATTATTACTGTAAAACATGTTTATAATAGTATTATTTAGAAAAACAATCAATAAGAAAACTATGTTTTTATGCGCATATTTATAAATTTTATTTTATTTTAAATTTTACAACGAAAGGACATCGATCTAAATCACTTTTTTAGCTCGACTCTGATTGGTTTAACCATGCATCTCGAATCCTCTTAAGAATGTATAAAAAAATTCTTTACATTCTGAAATACAATATATTTTGCTAGATATAGCCAAATTTGGAGGCATTCTTTCATTTGGCTCCAAATACGTGTTTTGGTTTTCGTAATTTTTATAGTCGATTTTTTGGCCATATGTCGCCAATATTTTGTCAAATATCACCAAGTTATTGGCTTTTGCCATATTCTCGTGACCCTGACCCGTATTACCCAAAATGAGCCACTAATCAAATTTGATCAAGCATGTGACATAGCTCAATCGTCTTCAGGTAATCAAAAACAGTAGAATATAAAATTGAATCAAAATCGTTCAAGCCATTTTTTAGGTAAAATTAGCTTGGCAGCATTCATCAATGAAGCGAAATGACCCACTAATATAATTTTGTTTAACATGCGACTCAGCCCAATAGTCTTCTCGTCACAAAAAACGTTTTATTTCAAAATTTAGGTAAAATTGATTGAGTCGTTATTGTATATAATTAGAATGACCCTAGTTCATTAAGACCCAAAATGACCCACTAATAGAATTTTCGCGAGCATGTGTCCAAGCCAAATGGTTTTCTCTTGCTCAAAAACGATATAATACAAAGTATAGTCAAAATGGTGAGTACCATTTTCTATATAAAATTAGCATGACCCATCATGACCAACAAATGACCCTTATAATCGAAATCGCTCGAACATGTAGCCTAGCTCTTTAGTTTTAGCATGCCGAAAAACATTAGATACAAAATTTAGATAAAATCGATTGAGCTGTTTTTTAGATATAGTTCGTTTGACCCTGACCCCTTATAATCCAAAATGACCCATTGATCGAATTTTCACAAAAATCTGCCCTAACCCAATGGTTTTCTTGTGACCGAAAACGATAAAATACAAAATTTAATCAAAATTGCGCGAAACGTTGTCAAGATAAAATTAGAATGACCCAAAAGTGGCCCACCAATCGAAATTTCTCGAACATGTGACCTACCCCAATGATTTTCTCATGCCAAAAATATGTTGTATACAAAATTTCGTTAAAATCGACCCACCCATTCTTTAGATATAGCTTGACCTTGACCCATTAAGACCCACAAATGACCCTTATAATCGAAAGCTCTCGAATATGTGACTTAGTCCATTAGTTTTCTCGTTTCTAAAAATTGTTACATACAGAATTTCGTTAAAATTGATCCTGCCGTTCTTTAATTATACATAGCTTGACACAGACCCTTTATGATCCAAAATGACCCATTAATCGAAATTTTTCGAACATGTAACCTAGTCCAATGATTTTATCGTGCCAAAAAAATGTTGCATACAAAATTTCATTAAAATCGATCCACCTGTTCTTTAGATATAGTTTGACCATGACCCATCGTGACCCACAAATGACCCTCATAGTCGAAATCTCTCAAACATGTGATTTAGCCCATTAGTTTTCTCATGTCAAAAAACTGTCACATACAAAATTTCGTTATAATCCATCACGCCGTTCTTTAAATATAAATAGCTTGACCCAGACTCTTAATGACCCAAAATGACCCATTAATCGAAATTTTTCGAACATGTAACCTAGTCCAATGATTTTATCGTGCCAAAAAAATGTTGCATACAAAATTTTATTAAAATCGATCCACCTGTTCTTTAGATATAGGTTGACCATGACCCATTATGACCCACAAATGACCCTCATAGTCTAAATCTCTCAAACATGTGACTTAGACCATTAGTTTTCTCATGTCAAAAAACTATTACATACAAAATTTCGTTATAATCCATCACGCCGTTCTTTAAATATAAATAGCTTGACCCAGACTCTTAATGACCCAATATGACCCATTGAAATTTTTTCTCGAACATGTAACCTAGCCCAATGTTTTTCTCGTGCCCGAAAACCTTAGAATGCAATTTTTAGTGAAAATTGCGTGAGAAAATCGCTAGATAAAAATAGCATGACCCACAATGACCCCAAGAATGACCCACTTACCGAATTTTCTCGAACATGTTACCTAACCCAATGGTCTTCTTGTAATCCAAAACGATACAATATAAAATTTGGTCAAAATCGTTAGAGCCGTTTTTTAGATAAAAATGGCTTGACCCATAATGACCCCAAAATGACCCACTAATCGAAATTTTTCGAACATGTGACCCAGCCCAATAGATTTCTGGTGCCAAAAAACGATTGGATACAAAATTTCCTTAAAATCGATCCAGCCGTTCTCTAGATATAAATAGCTTGATCCTGACCCATTGTGACCCAAAATGACCCAGTAATCGAATTTTCCCGAACATGGGACCTAGCCCAATGGTCTTCTCGTGCCCGAAAATGGTAAAATCCAAATTTTTGCGAAAATCGCTAGAGCCGTTTTTGAGATAAAATTTACCCACACACACACACACACACACACACACACACAATTTTTGCTCGCATTATAGTATAAGATACATGATTTTAAAGGAATGTTTTCATCATTATATTTTAAATATTTACTAGCAGGGGAGACCGAGCTTAGCTCGGTCAAAATTAACTTTGTGTTCAACTCTATATAGTATTTTCACTGTGTCATTCACTCGGTATTATTACTGTAAAACATGTTGTTTATTTAGAAAAATAATTAATAAGAAAACTATGTTTTTATGCGCATGTTTATAAATTTTACTTTATTTTAAAATTTACAACGAAAGGACATCGATCTAAATCACTTTTTTAGCTGGACTCTGATTGGTTTAACCATGCATCTCAAATCCTCGTAAGAATGTATAAAAAAATTCTTTACATTTTGAAAGACAATATTTTCTGCTAGATATAGCCAAATTTGGAGGCATTCTTTCATTTGGCTCCAAATACGTGTTTTGGTTTTCGTAATTTTTATAGTCGATTTTTTAGCCATAAGTCGCCGATATTTTGTCAAATATCACCAAGTTATTGGCTTTTGCCATATTCTCGTGACCCTGACCCGTATTACCCAAAATGAGCCACTAATCAAATTTGATCAAACATGTGACATAGCTCAGTCGTCTTCAGGTAATCAAAAACAGTAGAATATAAAATTGAATCAAAATCGTTTAAACCATTTTTTAGGTAAAATTAGCTTGGCAGCATTCAGCAATGAAGCGAAATGACCCACTAATATAATTTTGTTTAACATGCGACTCAGCCCAATAGTCTTCTCGTGACAAAAAACGTTTTGTTTCAAAATTTAGGTAAAATTGATTGAGTCGTTGTTATATATAATTAGAATGACCCTAGCTCATTAAGACCCAAAATGACCCACTAATCGAATTTTCGGGAGCATGTGTCCATCCAAATGGTTTTCTCTTGCTCAAAAACGATATAATACAAAGTATAGTCAAAATGGTGAGTACCATTTTCTATATAAAATTAGCATGACCAATCATGACCAACAAATGACCTTTATAATCGAAATCTCTCGAACGTGTGGCCTAGCTCATTAGTTTTAGCATGCCGAAAAACATTAGATACAAAATTTAGATAAAATCGATTGAGCCGTTTTTTAGATATAATTAGTTTGACCCTGACCCCTTATGATCCAAAATGACCCATTGATCGAATTTTCTCAAAAATCTGTCCTAACCCAATGATTTTCTTGTGCCCGAAAACGACAAAATACAAAATTTAGTCGAAATTGCGCGAAACGTTGTCCAGATAAAATTAGAATGACCCAAAAGTGGCCCACTAATCGAAATTTCTCGAACATGTGACCTGCCCCAATGATTTTCTCATGCCAAAAATATGTTGTATACAAAATTTCGTTAAAATCGACCCACCCATTCTTTAGATATAGCTTGACCTTGACCCATTAAGACCCACAAATGACCCTTATAGTGGAAAGCTCTCGAATATGTGACTTAGTCCATTAGATTTCTCGTTTCTAAAAATTTTTACATACAGAATTTCGTTAAAATTGATCCTGCCGTTCTTTAATTATATAGAGCTTGACCCAGACCCTTTATGATCCAAAATGACCCATTAATCGAAATTTTTCGAACATGTAACCTAGTCCAATGATTTTATCGTGCCAAAAATATGTTGCATACAAAATTTCATTAAAATCGATCCACCTGTTCTTTAGGTATAGCTTGAGCATGATCCATTATGACCCATCATGACCCACAAATGACCCTCATAGTCGAAATTTCTCAAACATGTGATTTAGCCCATTAGTTTTCTCATGTCAAAAAACTGTTACATACAAAATTTCGTTATAATCCATTACGCCGTTCTTTAAATATAAATAGCTTGACCCAGACTCTTAATGACCCAAAATGACCCATTAATCAAAATTTTTCGAACATGTAACCTAGTCCAATGATTTTATCGTGTCAAAAAAAATGTTGCATACAAAATTTCATTAAAATCGATCCACCTGTTATTTAGATATAGCTTGACCATGACCCATTATGACTCATCATGACCCACAAATGACCCCCATAGTCGAAATCTCTCAAACATGTGATTTAGCCCATTAGTTTTCTCATGTTAAAAAACTGTTACATACAAAATTTCGTTATAATCCATTACGCCGTTCTTTAAATATAAATAGCTTGACCCAGACTCTTAATGACCCAAAATGACCCATTAATCAAAATTTTTCGAACATGTAACCTAGCCCAATGTTTTTCTCGTGCCCGAAAACCATAGAATGCATTTTTTAGTCAAAATTGCGTGAGAAAATCTCTAGATAAAAATAGCATGACCCACAATGACCCCAAAAATGACCCACTAACCGAATTTTCTCGAACATGTTACCTAATCCAATGGTCTTCTTGTAATCCAAAACGATAAAATATAAAATTTGGTCGAAATCGTTAGAGCCGTTTTTTAAATAAAAATGGCTTGACCCACAATGACCCAAAAATGACCCACTAATCAAAATTTTTCGAACATGTGACCCAGCTCAATTATTTTCTCGTGCCAAAAAACGATTGGATACAAAATTTCCTTAAAATCGATCCAGCCGTTCTCTAGATATAAATAGCTTGATCCTGACCCATTATGACCCAAAATGACCCAATAATCGAATTTTCTCGAACATGTGACCTAGCCCAATGGTCTTCTCGTGCCCGAAAATGGTAAAATCCAAATTTTTGCGAAAATCGTTAGAGCCGTTTTTGAGATAAAATTTACCCACACAGACACACACACACACACACACACACACACAATTTTTGCTCGCATTATAGTATAAGATTTACATGCAATTATTAAGTCATAAACATTTTTCATCTACGTTATAAAGTATTGAAAATTACATTAATGAAGGAAACTTTTAGTTATACAATTTTTAATTCGTATCAAATGTTTTCAATATCCTATTTAATTTTAATTTGATATTTAATTATTGCTAATTTTCCCAATTTCCTTCATTTTAAAAGCGAATATTTATTCTAATAAATAATAATAGAACTAAGACCATTTTAAAAATTTGCTATTTCCTCTTGAAATATGCTTCAACTGTAATTCATTTCTTTCAATTCGTCTTATAATACAAAATCTCTTCCACGTCCTTTTGTTTGCCACATTAAATTTGAGCGATAAATGGTTTCATATCGCAAAACTTTTTTGAGCTTACTTCACCTCCACTTATCTTATTCCTCCATGGGTTTCTTTAATTCTGTCTCAGCTTTCTTATTACTTCTGCGAAAATTTTTACACAACCAGCCAACCGTAAACAAATGAAAGAGAAAAAAATTGGGAAAAAGATGATTTTTTATGAGAGTGACCTCTTGATTTTAATTAATTACTCAGTTAATAATTGGAATTTTGAAATTCTGAAGCTCAGGTGCATCAGGAGAGATATTGGGCTACTTTAAAGAAAATTTTGAGCTTTGTACGTGCTGTAGATTTTGCTAGCCATCGCAGACACACACACAGACACACACACAGACAGAGCGTTTTGTTCTTTTATTAGTATAGATTACATACCGAGAAAAACCTTCTCAATCAATTTCCTTTTTTTCTCCTTGCACACTGCTCAAATAGAAAGTGACGTCACTTCACTTACCAAGAATTGGATTCCCTCTCTTGGGATAACCGCCAAATGCGAAAACGTGGGAATGATCGGAAGTGACCAGTATAAGTGCATCATTGGTCTTGTCATTTCTATAACCGTGTTCACTGCATCTTCGAACGCTAATGTATCCACTAATTATTATTATTATTATTATTATTATTATTATTATTATTATTATTATTATTATTATTATTTTAAACACATAAGGATTCAATTGTTAAATAATATTTTATAAAATAATTTAATGTTCATTAAATCAAATTTGGAATGTGCTAACTTCCTTTTTTTGGAATCTTATGATTGCTTATATTTGGTTGTATATAAACATAATAATCTTATTTAGAACAATTTCCACACCAAAATCTAAATGCTAAAAATAACTATAAACATAAATCTGTAACAATTCCCGTGCAATTCTGAATACAAAGACCAACAATATCACTTTAAAACATCCTTTTCAAATAACTATTTTTATTACGATAAATTTATCTTCGTGATGATATAAAACATCATATACATTTGAAGAAATATTTATCTGACATATTACTCAAATAAAGTGTGCACTCTAGTGTTACATTTAATCTTACGACACATCCATACTTTCTTAATCAATCTATATCCTTCTTTCTCCTTACACACCACTCAAATAGAAAGTGACGTCACTTCACTTACCAAGAATTGGATTCCCTCTCTTGGGATAACCGCCAAATGCGAAAACCTGGGAATGATCCGAAGTGACCACTATAAGTGTGTCATCTGGTCTTGTCATTACTATGGCCGTGTTCACTGCATCTTCGAACGCTAATGTATCCACGAATTATTATTATTATTATTGTTATTGTTATTTTAAACACATAATGATTCCATTGATAAATAATATTTTATGAAGTAACTTAATTTTAATTCAAATAAATTCAGAATGCGGTAACTTCCTTTTTTGAAATCGTATATTTGCTTATATTTGGTTGTGGTATAAAGATTATAATCTTATTTAAGGCTTTCCCTTTTCGATAGTTAAATATATTACAAATAACTATAAACATAAGTCTGCAACAATTTTACTTCAATACAAAGAGTAACAATAACATTTTTAAATATCCTTTACAATAACTACTCTTATTACGATATATTTTTCTCTGCGATGGCATAAAATATACACTTCAAGAAATATTTAGCTGACATATTACTCAAATAAAGTGTGCACTCAAGTGTTACATTTAATCTTATAACACATCCAAACCTTCTTAATCAATCTATATTCTTCTTTCTCCTTACACACTACTCAAATAGAAAGTGACGTCACTTCACTTACCAAGAATTGGATTCCCTCTTTTGGGATAACCGCCAAATGCGAAAACGTGGGAATGATCAGAAGTGACCACTATAAGTGTGTCATCTGGTCTTGTCATTTCTATGGCCGTGTTCACTGCATCTTCGAACGCTAATGTATCCACTAGAGCACGATGAGCGTTGTTAAAGTGGTGTGAGTGGTCGATACGTCCACCTATCAGAGAGAGAAGTGGAAGATACTTAACATTTATTTCGTATCAAGATATTTTTATGTTTCTGTCATTTTTAACATAGAAATGCACTTTTAATTGAAACGTTAAATAGATATATATATTAACACCATTTCTGTCAGTGACAAATGACTTTTTTTGTTCGATTTATGGTGTTTCTTTTTTAATTTTTAGATTGAAACAACCAAAAATCATTTTCAATAAATTAAATACTTTTTTCATAATTGTTGCATTAAATATATAGTAATATTTTTCTCATTTATAGCAAAGTGTTTCACTTTTAATTGAAACGTTTAAATAGATTTTTATTAACTCTATTTCTAACAATGTCAAATGACTCTTTTTAAAAGATTTCGATGTATGGTATGCCATTTGCAATTTTTATATTGAAACAACTATAAATCAATTTTACTACATTGAAGTCATTTAATACTTATTATATTCAAAGAATGCCTGTAAAATAAAAATACATCAAAAGTTTAAAATGATGTCTTTTGATGCTAGTAGAAATATTGTTGTGAGTATATTAAGAAGATCTCGGGATTGTTGAAATTGAAAAAAAAAAAAAAACTAAGAAAAAAGTCCCTTTTCAACATTTAATAGTTTAAAATCTATGTGATTTTAAAACACTCATTTTATTGGGAGTAAAGATATGGATGGTTCTTTAATGTGTTCTGTAATGTGAGTATTATATATACGTTGTTGCATCTAAAACAGCCAGTCACTTTAATAAGTATTTTAAAAGAAATTCAAGTTTTTTAATGTCACTTAGTCACTTAATCCTAAGCACTTTTACGACGAGGACCTGGCGGTCTAGGGAATGACGAATCAACACAAAATCAACACATAACCTATTATTTTAAATAAACATGAAAAACCGCAGGTGATCAAAATAGCAAGGAAGACAACCCTCAAATTTGCGGTAATGATGAGATCAATTATTAATTAACTATCTTTGAAACGACTTACCTAGGGCCTGAGAGTTTGATTGGCATAGCACGTGTTTCCGTAACAAAGTCGGCGACCGCACTAAAAGCGAAATGGCTACTGCGGCATTGGTCATGTTTACAACTAACTTCACATCCATGCTTTCCCTTAAGCAAGTTATAAAAAACGCCACGAGGTTAGATGTATTTTTTTTATTTCGCAAATAACTAGGTACTGATATTTTTTAACGCTTACACTTTTTGATTTGAAATAATCTAAAAAAATTTTGCTATTAAAAAGTAAATTGCAATGTCAAGATAATAAAGTGATACTAAACGTGTTTAAGTCGAGTAAAATCAAATATTATGCATAAAATTAGAACAACAATGAAATATTTGCTAAATTTGAGAGATCTTACATGGGTTGCGACTGATAATTCGAGTAAAAAAAGCGATTTTCGGAAATAATAAAATATTGTAATATGAATAAAAATGAATGTCCAAATTATATGGATTTTATAATATCACTTAGTAGTCGCAGAGTATGTGAAAATTGCTGCTAACACCAAATTAACCAAATTTTGGAGAACCACCCATATAAGTATGTTTTTTCATCTCATGTATTTAAAAAATTGCAAGATACAGAATTAGAATTTATATTTATTTTTCCAAACTTTCGGACATTTGACGAACCAAAAGTTGGTATAACAGCTTACAATCTCGATTTCAGAATAATTGTACCAACAAAAATGAAAGTTATGTTGCCTGCTTATACTTCCTATCGTAATAATTACCTTGAATCTAACTAAGTTTGTATTCAATCTATTTTATACTTTTGATACAAAGTTGTATTTAGAGAATACAAAATATTCAACTTTTCAACAGTATAATCATAAAAAAAGGATTTTTATCAATAAGAAAGATAATTTAATTTCAAAAAAGAAGTTTCAAAAACGTCGGTTATACTTTTGAGTGCATATACTTCAAAAAGTCATAACTTCTGTACGAATGAGAATTTCAGGGAGACAATCATATCAAAATGTTTAGAAAAGGTAAGAGTTTAAAATGTTTAAAAAAACGAACACTTTAAAGCTTTAAGAATTCTAAGAACCCTCTTTATAAATATTTTAAGTAAATATAATTAGTTTTATGCTATTTTTAACATTTAAATACAGCTTAAATTTCTTTAAATCCCAAATTAATTTTAAATAAATAATACATAAATCTAGCTAATGGATTACAATATTACTACATTAGAAGACCCGTCCGGAAACCATTTTCAAGTTCAGATATAGTAATTGCCTAACCTTTTCTTATCTAGAGATGACTTTAAATATATTTTAAAGTAAGATTTTTCTAATCAAACCTCATTTCTTTCAATGGGGCAAATCATAAAATTAAGCTCCCATTCCGAGGTCAAGTGCATCATCATACAAACGATTTTTGGCGATTAAAAGGGGTTGTTTATTTTACCAATACTGCAATTCCTCTTTATTTTCGTTTTGTTTCAGAGAAAACATCGACAGAATTGTTTTTTTAATAATAACTTTTGCAAAATAATAAGGCATATTTTTGGAAATACTTCGAGTATGATTAAATAATTTTTATTTTATTTTATTTTTTTGTAAATTAAAGTATTTAATATTATTCACACAGTCAGTTCGTTTTTTCTTTGTTTTATTTACTCGAATTTAGTATAGTGATATATTTACAGATACTAACGTTTCTTTTATAATTATATACACATGTTTAATATTTTTACGTACATTTGAAAAGTATACATAATAAGGTAAATCAAAAACATCAAAAACAAATTGTATCTCTCAAATGCGTCTGTTCTCATTCTGATATTCTAAAAGTATTTTTTAAGACACATAGAAAAATTACACAGAGCTAGGCAATCTATTAATAGTAATTAAAATGAATTTTAATTAATATTCGAAGCAAATGTAGTAGAAACACATTTGATTTCATTAGTAAATGGAAATTCCTTAAATAATAACTTTAATTAATTATTTAGTTAGACAGTATTAAATTCGAATGCAGAAAAGCTTAGAATTTTTTTTTTTTTTTTATTTTACATAATGTATCCTTAAAATATTTCGTAGGCATTTTTCCTTTACTATCGATTTTTTTTTTTTTTTTTTTTTTTTTTTTTTTTTAAACGATATGATTATGGTATGTATGTATTTTATTGTTTTTTATCTCTGTATAAGTTATACCGTTAATAATTTTTGCTTTAGAAATATATTCTTTTTATCTGCATTATTTTGTTACATTAATTTATTAATTTATTTTTTTTTTATTTCCGAATGAAGTATCGTAATACTTATTAAGCTATACTTAGTATATATACGTAGTACGAATAGTCATCGTCTGGTCAGTCCATCTGTCCGCATATCACATGACAAAAACTGCTCAATCGAATATAAATTTAATATGCATATATTTGTTGCAGAATTTTGTCGGTCCATTTCAAATTTTATTAAAATCGAATCCAAACTTAAAAGATTTAGTAATGAAATTTTTCTTTGTTCAATTAAATCTTATTATATGTAATTAATTCAATATCCTATGATAGGTGACGCTTCTAGATTATAAGGGAACCATTCTATTTAATACAGAGTTCTACTATTTCCTTATTAATGAATTTAACATATATAATCCTAATGGTATTTGTATGCCTGCATTTTTGCCAAGAGTGCAACATTTATTGTACCAAGCTCAGAATATTTTTAAAACTAGTCATAGTACGAACGAACTTAATTTGACGCGTTTTACGTGCAATTTTTGGCTTGTTTTTTATTTGCCTTAAAACGAAATGCTAATATTAACTGTATTATTTTGGATATCTTGAACATTTTCTTAAAACTATTTTTTTATACAAAAATACATTTATATAAAATATATTTTTTTCATAGCAATGCACAGTTTACACGTATAAATTTTATTGTATATCATGACACATTTATGGCTTTTTATTATTATTACAGAATCATTAATAACAACAATATTTTTTAGAACTAGTTACAGTACAAACGAACCTCATTTGTCACATTTTACGTGCAATTTTTGAATTATTTTTAATTTGTCATTAAAAATGCTATAATAACCGTATTATTCTGGATATGTTAAACATTTCTTTAAATCATTCTTTGGATACAAAAATACATTTATGTAAAATATATTCATTTGATATTAATACACAGCTTACATGCATAAATTATATTGTACATCATGACATATTTATGACTTTTTATTGTTATTACAGTATCATGAAAAACAACAATGTTTTTTAGAACCACACATACTGCTCTTTTGTAAAAGGGTATTAACATAAGCACTTGTCGTGTAAGTCACACTACTAATTTTTGGCCACGATTATCATCCAAAGATTTGCTTGTCTTTAGTCAATTAAGGCCCCACAATAGTCACTGAAAAATACCCAGATGATAATGTAAAGTCTATGGAAGCGTTCTTTTCAAATATCTCGCTTACATTCTAATATATTTACATAATTGTTTTGCATAGGATAGCTGAGGACGATGTACAACCGTCCTAATTTTTATTTCCTCGATTTTGGTTATATATTTTTATTATTATGATACTTTCAATTTCAGAAGCAGTTTAAACCAATTTTGAAATTTAAAATAATTAAAAAAAATCTGAAACCAAAATCAAAAAAGGAAAAACTAGGCCGGTTGTGGATCGTCCTCAGCTGTCCTATGCGAAAACAATCATGCAAAATATTAAAATTTGAACGAAATATTTGGAAAGAACGCTCCCATAGACTTTATATGATCATTCGGGTTTTTTTCGGTGGCTGGTGTTGCGCCTTAATGAGATCTCTCCCATAAAATAAGCCACGTTTTCCCATTCTAAAATACTGGTGACCAAAATCGTAGTATATGACTTACAGCACAAGTGCTCATGGAAATATCTAAAAGGTACAACATGTATATTAAATTTCGAATACAAATGCTTACCTTCTACCATAAGAAAATAACCTCTAGGATTTTTTCTGAGGACTTCAATAGCTTTTCTTGCCATACGTGCTATGGACGGTTCACCATCCGGACCTTTATTTCGATCCGATTCATAAGCCATGTGGCCAGCATTAAAAAGACCTGAAAATTTAAAGTAAACAACATTTCGATTATGTTTCTTTAATGTATTAATATTTACACTTTATGATTAAGACAGTGTCTGCATAAGAGGTTTGTCATAGATTGATAATAAATTGAGGAAAAAAAGATTATGGTATGTAAAATTTAAATTGTGGCTCTATAAAAAATAATTTCATGCCATCCTTCTAAATTCTAGTTCTTTTTGCTAGATAATTTTGGAGTTTCGTACTGGAATTCAAGAAAATTTCCTCATATTCTCGTGCTCAAACTTTCTTAAACATTTCTACAGATATATGCGAACTCAATAAGTTTTTGTAACTATAATACTACTTTATAAAACCATTAAAGAAATCAAGCGTTATTGTCTTGCTACTGCAATGTTTTAATATCGTTTCGTCTTCTAGAAAACAAGAAATTAGAAATTATAGATCATTTCGTGTATTCTGCTTCCTTTTTTACTCTATTCATATAGTTTGGAAATCTATATTTCTAGGTTAGAGATTTAGAAAGGGGTTAACTATTCATTCTATTTGAATTCGGATTTTTTTTTCTCGGTCTAACACTTACGTTAAATATTTTTTTACAAAAAAACTTGTGAAATTTATCGTCATACTGGAATTTAATTACATGACTTCATATCAAAAAAAATATTTATGTTAGAAACGCTGATTTCACTTTTTTATAATTTCACAGTATTTAGGCTTTTTAGAAATACTATAAATAGATGATGGCAATGTCTGATGCTATCGCTGCATATTTTTTAACTCACTGTCCTATTTTTAACTCACTGTCATATAGTTCCTAAATATTTTCTAACAATTTTTACATCGTCGCAATGGGGAAATACATGTTCTTTTAAATATATATTTTTTAACCCTAACGCAATCATTTAAAAAATTTCAGACATGAATTTTTAAAATTTCTGCATTAATATTGATATTTTTTTTACCTCAGTAATACAATATAAACTCACGCATGCGACAATAGCTAGGGATCAAATCTAAGAATCAAAGTAAAAGGAAATAAAAATGCAAATTAGACAAAGGGTCAGTTTAACTATATGATGCATGTTGAAGATAAACTAAAATCTTTCAAACTTAGAGGCATAATTTCATTTTATTCTAAACATAAAATAACTACCGTGTTAAATTAAATTCGTTAAAAGACATGATCCATTAAAATATGGTTGGAACTATAATTTCGTTGTCTTAGTTGAGATTAGATGTCATTCATTTAATATAAGTACGAAACTTTTAATCAGTATATATCAGTATATTTCACTAGTTTGTTCAGGTATAAGCATGATAGAATTGTTTTAAGGCTTTACGTGTCATATTTGTTACCTACAAAAAAATGTAATTTTCATAAAGAATGATGAATTTGGCTAGTATGATCACTGTCTCTGATCAGAAAATGAAAACACTTATAAACTACCAAAATATCTTCATAAATATTAATAACAATTCAAAAAGTGGACTTACACTTATTTTCCCTATGTCAAAAAAAATCGATTGAGATAAGATTTTCATTAATTATTTGTACTGAATACATAAATTATGTTAAAATCAAGAAAGTTGAAGAGAGTTAAACCGATAAAACTTATTAAATGAAGCATATTCATTTGCAGAATATAGATTTACGATATTTTAAAACCCAATTGAGCATACATGTGTTACACACGATAAAATATCACATTTTATTTAAAAAAAGTTTTTTTTTTTTTTTTTTTTTTTTTTTTTTTTTTTTTTTTTTTTTTTTTTAGAGTTTCTCTTTTCTAGACTAATACATGGATTTCAGAAAATAAAATCATGCAATCACTTAAAAGATTAAATCTTTACACAAATATTATCTGCAAACATTTTTATTAAAGCAGTAATATTATTAAGAAATATTCTAATTATTTATTAAAGAATAATAAAGAAAAATAAAACATTCGTACCAAGTAGGTAATCCACTTTCAACGGATCTATCTTGTCCAGCTCCCTTTTCCTAGAAATGTATTTATAAGCCTGACCCTTCGATTTCTTGTCTTTCTGCCATTCTTCAATCAAGTTTCTTCCATCTTCTCTCCATCCAGAAGCATCCGAATTTTTTGAATCTGGTTCTCTCCGTGGCAAAAAATGTCTCCGACCACCGCCCAGTATTACCTGTACTTTCAAAAATAAAATCCAAATTAGTGCTTTGAAATCACAAATAATAAGAAAAAATCCTAATCGTTACACTTTAAAAGTAATTTTGTTTTCAATAATTAACATTTTCATGTCTGGTGTATTATTTAAACCATCAGAAAATTATAATAAGTATATCAGAAGATACTTTGATTCAGTTACAGATTTAAGGCCCTGTGGCGCATATTAGGGTATCGAGTGCCAAGTCAGTCATCCCTGACTGACACTGAATTTTCCGTTTAAGCCGTGTCAGTAGCCGTTAACTGACAGTCTAAAATGTGATATAAAACTTAAAAGTTTAAAAGTATTATATTACAGTTTAGACTGTTACAATTTTGCTGAAACTTTAAATGCAATTTACTCAACTTTTATTTATTACAGGATTATATTTTTGTAATAATTATTTGAAACAACAAATTCTTGAGTCTAAACGAAAAGTTCACCGTGGAACTCAGTGTGTTAAAAGGACAAATTCGTCTTTTAATAAATTAAGTTATCTAATAATATATGTGTAATTTTTGTTAACCCTTTCCTATCTGGTATACTATTAATAGTACCTGTCTTTTAATTTAGTGTTATTTTGTTTTAGCAAATACTTTTGTTACTGTTTACATGTAATAATCTCAGTGTCTGTCTTTGCATTTACTATATTACATCACAAAAAGTTTATACATTTAAAAATAATAATAAGAAATAATTGTTTAATTCAGTCTATATCGTTTGAGATTTTATCTTAAATATATATTTCACTCTTTAAATATAAAATGAGGATTACTTTCCTGAAAGAATTATATGTAAAATAGCACAGAAATTATCAGAAAGTTGTGATATAAGTTAAATCTTGGTGTAATATAATATTTCCGGTGCTACCTGGTTATCCCGTCGACCAAAAAACTCTCGCTAATGTCAATAATGGATGATCGTGAGTGTCACATTCGATGACATTAATTACGATGCACGTGTTTAAAACATCATTAAGTGATCCAATTATGAGAGAAACATGATTTATATGTCATTTTAAACAGGAAAAATCAGAATTTTTTTTAATTAATTCATTTGTTTTTTGAAAATTTAAAGATTTTTCTGTCTTGGACACCCTTAACTATACAAATACACAAACCACTTATTGATATTATATTACATAAATATATTATATCTGTTCAAGTTTATCCATTCACGCAATAAAAAAGAGCATTCATATATATTTTTTTTTCGTACATTGAAATTTTTCCCAGGACTGTCTTCTATCAGTTGTCTTGCAATATCCTTACACTCATCTTTCGTTTTTAATTCTGGTGGGATATCTTTAGCTACTTTGTCATCACTTTCCCAATAGCGATTTGCAGAATGTGCATACATGGCCGCTGGAGTAGCGTGAGTCACTCTTGTGGTTGTGACGAGACCCGTAGATTTTCCTAAAAGAAGAAAAACGTTTGTGTTATTAAGCAGATAACTATACTTAAGTTATATTTGAAAGGTTAATCTTTTTGTTGTACATTCCATGGCGGTCAAGTTGTCTTTGAAGATTCCGAAGATCGATTTTTCGAAAAGTATCTATTAATTAAATATGATTCTTTAGAAACATTTGAAAACAAACTGCACATTAAAAGTCGCACTAGAAGAGAAGTTATGTCTAAAACACTTTGAGCGTTTCGTACATGATCAATGGGTGATTTAATCTTTAAATTCAATTTTCTCAGAACAGTGATTTTTATTATTACGCGATCGATTTCTCAAAAACAGGTGGCTAGAAATTCGTAAAATGTTTACTGTATATATTAAACATATATAAGCACATAATGACCTATTTTTATGTTTCTCAAGTTAAAAGTTTAGAATTCACGACTTTTTTCCCCGATATTTCGAATTTGTTTAGATAGAATTTTTTTCTTTTGATCTAAAAGTTTTATTTTTTGCATTATAAGACATTTTGAAAACACATTATATCTGTACTCATTTAAAAATATCTTGATTTATTTTAGCCATTAAAATTTAAAAAATCATGCGCGCAATGCATTCAAGATTAATTCTTTCGCAGAAAATGTACTATCCTTGAAAATAAATTAGAATTTTTTTTATATGTGTATACTTTTTTTAACAAATTTAATTAGTAAAATAAACCTTTTATAATATATGTTTTCAGTTCTATTATTCAAAGTCAATTAAATATAGAGCGACTTCAATCCTTACAGAAGTCACGTATTTTATTAAATCAATAAAGGTTACCTGACCTATTAATTTTCATGTTTTCACAAATATATTCATAAATTATTGAGTAAAATGAGAAAAATGACACTTTCAGATCTGATCAAGTCGATGTTTTCATTTTGTTACCAAACCTTTTGTGTCAAATAGGACGACCCAATCATTTCAATTATGAAATACCGGACATACTCACAGAAAATTATTTTTTTTTCATTAAATGAAATAAATTTTAAATATCGAACATACTCACAGAAAATTACTTTTTATTCATTAAATGAAATAAATTTCCCCGATGCAGTTGAAATTATTCATATTATGTAATTCACTTTAATTTCTAACAAAATGCTCAATTATGTGAAATGTGGCGAACTACATTTTAATCGTAATCGAGGAAGAACACTTAAAAAGCTTTGTAATATAATCGCAGAAGCGTACAGTTTCTTCCTCAACTTTTAAAATCAAAGAATGGAAGAATTCCTAGAAGAAAGATTTCGCAAGTGGACTTTGCGAAATTTCATTCAAAAATTTTATGTTAATTTCATTCACTTTGTTGTTTTGAAACATTTATTGCTAATTTTTGAATTATTCCTTATTACATTATTACTTCTAATGAAAATCAGATATATATAACTTGGGATATTTTAACTATTACGCGAGCAAGCCGCGGGTTTTGCTAGTATACATATATATATATATATATATATATATATACATATACATATTCTGCAAAGGTTTGTGTTGCTCTAAAACTGTTATTTACTTTAATAATTTGTTGTTTCTTGTACACACACTGTATACTTTTTTAGAATATATTTTTTTTATTTTATTTATTAAAAAATCTTTATATTCCTTTATAGGGTAAATAGTATGAAGATGCTATAGTTTTTGATTTAGTTGTTTTTAAATCAATTAAATCAATCAACTGTTAATTTTATTTGTTTTAATGATTTCTTGTTAAACTTTTTACTCTTATGTATGATTTAATGATGTATTTTATGTCTGATTTAATGATTATGTCCCCTCATAAACGTGAATTGCAGGATCTGGCGCCCATTTATCATTTACAGAAAGCGCAGGCACCAGTACTCTTTAAAAACATCAGATTTATTTATCTGGTATTCAAAGTGAGACTTATGCCGGAAAATGGAGAAGTCAAGCAAAAGATTACGCATACTTATCAGAAGTGTTAAGACGTATCAGCAGTGAAAATGCACCATTAAAAAATTGTAAAAAGGCACCATATTTATATATTACGTATATTATAATGTACGTATCATGTTTGATGATAATCCGTGCGAGAACGAGTTTTAAAATAGAACGAGTTCGGAAATAGTGAAAAATATATGTATAAAAGCGCCACTTTTGGAGATATTTACTCCAAAAATTAAATAGCACTAATTTGTATCAGGCAATAACTGAATCTGAAGTTTCATGAAAATCTGTACATTAGTTCTTCAGATATAGCTACTGTGGGGATCGTAAAAAAAGACAGCATAGCAGCACCACTTTTTGACGATATACACCAAAAAGTAATCAGCGCCAGTTGAAATCAGAGCCTAATTTAATCTAAAGTTTTATTGAATTTTGTTCATTAGTTCTTGAGATAGAGCGCCAAACATATATCTGTCACACACATACAAACAGAAAGATTCACAAACAGACATATTGTAAAACAAGTTTTTTATGAATCTCTAGTCCCTAAAACTTATAAATCTATCGAAAAACAGAATTTTAAAATTTTAATGAATCCAGTACTTTCTTCTTGTAAAGATAGCAGAAAGTAAAAATCAATTTTGAATTACTGTTTTCTCAATAATCATGTATTGCCTAAAATTTCAAAGCTCTGTTTTAGCAGGAAATGTATGATCAATTAACAAAAATTTTTCTCGGCCATATACATATAAATAGAAATGTGAGTTAAAATAACGCATGTTAAAAAGGACGTAAACAAGATTGCATCAATACACCACGAGAAAAACATAATCATTGTATTAAGTTATATCTTTAAAGCAATCGATGCTTACAATTTATTTTAACTTTCTGTAAAATAATTCAGTAACTTATGTGAGAAATCTATAACATCATTTTTGTAGTTATATTTAAAACATAGTAGAAAAAAAATACTTCTCAGAAAAGTAAAGTGTACAACAATCAAAAACTCAGTTTTATACACAGAGTAAGAAAAATGCATTTTATTATTTAATTAAATTTTAAATTCTTGTTGAAAGCTGGTGTCTAACTTTTAAATGCAAAAGCTCAACGTAAGAAATCAATACAGAAACTTATTTATCAAGATCTGGATATTTGAAACTTCTTCGAATGCTAATATTGATTTTCACGTTCCATGCATACAACTTAGGAACATTTATCTTTATTCGAGCATAGGGCTACGGTAGGGAACTCTTATGAATGCTGCAAAGATATAAATCAAAGTTATATAAATTTTACTGCAGTTTATTTTCGAAATAAATGGTTTTAAAATTTGAATAAATTAAATATACTCTTTTCGCTTCTGCGAAATCCTTTGACATATGCGCGCCAAATGAAATGCGATATATTTACTATGGAATTCTAAAATTCTTATTGATGTTTAATAATATATGATGATTGAAACAGAAAGCAACAATCAGTGTTCTCGCTGACATTTGTCCAATGTTAGTAATCTGGCTAATTAAAAATATAAAACATTCGCCAAATGAAAAAAAAAATTACCCAAATAGATTCGCCGTGTAACGCTAAACAAATTATCTTTAATCCTTTAATATACCCCCTTTTTTCAATATGTTCGAAAATAATAAAATTTGTATAACTGCGACAACGATTGTTATTAATCTATTTTCTACTATCCGCTGCAAATATATTAAAAATGTGTATTTATGCATATGCATGAAAACAAGAAATAAAAAGCAGAAATTGAGCACCAGCAATTTGGCGAATCTAATCATTTGTTTACTCGCCAAATGAAGAATTTAGTCGCAATTTGGCGCAATGGCGAGCGACAGCGAAAACCCAGGTAACAATGCACAGTAATTAACCTGCAACACAATGTATAAAGGAAATATCAATGGATGAGTATTTTAATTGTTGTTAGTATATTAATTAAAAGTAACAAATACGTGCATTAAAAAAAGAAAGAAAAACCATCATCCATGCATCAAATTTGTTTTATACAAATTTGGTGACAACTTATACTAGAAAACAATGGATCTTTAACTGAACAGAAATTAATAGATTTCAGATCAACTAGCCGACCTTGGCGATCAGTTTGGTCTGCCTTAAATGCATACTAAGCATTAAATCATTTTTCTTTTATTCACAATTTTTTTATTTGAAAATTCTGTTAAAGAATTAGCCATATACGCACCACAATGACGCAATTGCAACAAAAAGACAAATATATGTCTGACATGATAACCCGGCAATTGTTATTTATTCTTCAATAAACTTATTATTTACTTTTATTTTCTTTTTTAAAATAATGCAAATTATTTTATTTTATAATTCTTAATTAAACTTTCTTTTATTTATTATTATTTCATTTTTAAAGTAATAGAAAATAGTTATATATATATATAAATATATGTAACTAGTACTGAAAACGAAGTTTTTGTAAAATTGGCATTAGACGAAAAATCGCACCAATATGATGCGTATATGACATCTGTGCCGATAAATCAAGCACTCGGTATTTTTTTGTTAACTTGGCACATCGCCAATATTGTACCGTGACATTTTTTCTATTTTATTAATTCCATTTAAAATATATTTAATAATATAACCCTTTCACTGATTTCATTTATAATAACATAACTATAACTAGAAACTGAAACGTTTAAAAAAAAATTAAGCCATTAGAATAAAAAAACAAAAGAAAGATATAGATATTTTGAATCTCCATAATTGCTGCGAAAGAACAAAACGTAAATAAACCCAATTTACCATGGCCTCAATGCGTTTCATTTGGGCGTTGCCATTAAATAATTAACAAATAACCGCGATTTTTGTGCCACATACGTTAGCGTAATATATATATAGATTTCTTTCGCTGATTCCTAATATGCTTTTCTATTTTATCTATGTGGTCCAGTTTTTGAGAAATTTGAATATTTATGATTATGGAAACTTATGTTTTATGCGACATTTTATGCAGATTTTAGGTACAACAAATGTAATTTTAAATTAGGTTCTCGAGATAATGTCTTCTGGCAATTTGCTTTGGATAAATGCCGCATTCTTAACAATTATCTGTCCATTATTAAGTTTAATTCCACCACTTTTAATATTTAAATATTTCTTACAGAATTGACATAATGTTCTTTTAGTCTAGACATTCAATGACGATTTTATATCGTTAAGTGCTAAGAACGATTAAAAAGCCCATAAGTTTTTTCGTGATTTCCTACTACTACGTCAGGAAACTTGAATGAATGGGGAAATGATTATATTTTGGCCAAAATTTGCATCCAAATGGGCATTGCAGCTGACGGTGAAAAGTCGAGAGATTTCAAATAAAGGTATATTGTTATAACCATTTTCTGTTTTCTTCATAAAATCGTTTTATTACATCATAGTGTAGGAAATCACGAAAAAAAAAATTCTACACTTCACACTAATGTGCAAAAAGTATATTTTCGTACTAAATCAATGATGCTCTATAGCAGGCATGTCAAACACGTGGCACGCGGGCCACAATTGGCCCGCCAGGAACTTTCTGTGGCCCGCCAAGCCTTCGGCATTTTCGTATGTTTGATTCAGTTTCTAGTTGATGCAAAAAATACACTTTGCATTGCAAATATTGCAGCGTTGCAAAATTGGAGAATAATTTTATTCAAAATATCTACCATTATTTCAGAATATTAATAATTACATTTAATGACAGATATTGACATACATTAAATTTAATGATCCACAATTAAATAAAGAAAAGTTTAAATTTTTAAATGAATTGTTATTTTAGATGAAAAGGTTTTACAGTTTGGCACAGGAGATGCAAACAACATCGATTCAACATCACTGTGGCATAAAAGATGCAAACATATTGTCTTAAATATATTCAAATCTAATTCATTTTAAAATTTTGTTTCTATGAGATAGGGTATGCAAAAATTATCAATAAGAAAGTTAAAAAAAAGCATATTTTAATCTGAAAATTTAAAAATTTATAAAAGTTTTATTTTATTTCTAATAGTTTATTATGTGTTTTATGTTGAAACGAATAATTATTTTACTGCTCTCTTTTATTCACTATGACATTGCAAAGTAATTCGTGTTACTTGTTAGGTATTAAAAATGTATCGGAAATCAATTAAAATACGACGCTACATTCTAATTAAAAGTTTCTAAAAAATCAAAAGAAATAAATAGCTTTAACCGAGAAAATGACACGATATCTCGTCTTGTAAAATAAAAAAAGTAATAATAATAATAATAACAAAAATTGTTACCCTTTTTTTATAATTTTGCTGCCTTCATAGTCGAAAGCGAGTATTTTGGATATAAACTCATTAATTTCAGTCTTAAAGGTTAGTAATCGTATATCATTGCAAATTATCCCTGTGTGATCTGTATCTTTCTTGATGATGAAGATATAGCATTCTAGATTCATAAAAGTCAATTTTAATACTTTGCTGCCGCTTACGTGAAGAAGTGATGATAGTTAATGCCGCACTGTAGAAGTGGGTTTTTCCCAGAAGCCGATTTTCTTGTTATAACAAAGAATCGGTGAAAGATTTTCCCTCGCCAGCGCGTGACTGACTATTGAAACATCACTCCACCTCACGCGCTGGCGCGTGATCGGCAGCGAATGTGCTAAAAAATATATATATACTCAAACAAAGACTGAAAAGCTGTGTTTGATATGTAGAAACTGTTGAAGTTTGAAAAGAATTTACTCACAAATATTTCTAAAAACCCACAAATATCTAGAAATAATTTCGAAAAATAAATAGATTTTAAACTAAAACTTTGTTGAAAAGTTGTGTTCATGAAACATATTAAAAGTAATCCATTTGCTTTTAAAAACAATGATTAAATGCAATTCCACGCAATTCGAAATCATTCAAGTTAGAATAAAGATGTCCAGAATAGTTAAACAGATTTTAAAATATGCAAGGGCATTTCTATATATATTAATGATCTAACCAGAAATTTCAGTAATCGCATGAAGTCCAATAATTTCAATATGTATTTCTGTAATTGAATATTTTCTTAAATTAAAAAATCTTTATTAGTTGTCAGTAGCCATCAGTAGCCACAAAAAATATTTTTTATACCACTTTTTCTCATTCAGTGACCTTGTGGTCGGTGGCTAGCGTTAATTTTGCCCTTTATCTTTATAATTCTTGAAAATATAGGTGCAAGAAATTTTACTTTGTGAGCATTTTTTTTCTTTTTTCGCAGACACGATATGTACTTAAAAATGAGCGAGAGTATCATGAAATTATTCTATGCCGGATCAATAACCATAGCTAATATATTTTAATCAATTATGATTTTTTTTTTCATAATATTATATTTGTAAATAATTGTGTTCTATCAATAATTGGTTTCACAAAAAGTAGCAATCACAACCTAAAAGAAAATGCAGATATTAGGATTACAAAATTAATAACACAATTTCGTGTAGTTTTGATTTAAATTTTAAAATGTTCAAAATGTGTTTAAGCATGGTTGTATTTTTATTTTAACTTATTTTTCATTACATTTGACAGTGCATTCTCGTGAGGCATTTTTGCTACGGATTTATAAATACTTAATAAATATCTTTAAACATTTTCTGGTGCGTGTTTTCAATTTTCCAATAAATAATTAAAAAAAAATTGTAAGCATTTCGTTTGCTTGTTTGTTTTTTAAAGCAATGCTGTATTTTTAAAGTACTGTTTTCATTTTGTGCGCTTGTCATCAAATTAATCTGCTTTTTTTATTTTCGTTAATGTGGCCCGCGGCTTTGTGTACAATGTTAAATCTGGCCCACGGTGGTAGACGATTTTGACATGCCTGCTCTATAGCTTTGTAAATCACTTTTTTCCGTTTTCGTGATGGGCATGCTAACTTTGTAACTTCTCAGTCGGTGGTACCTTTGATAGTTTCATTCGGTAGCACATGACTACTTTAATTCCTTAACACCACTTTTTTATGACTATACGTCTTGCCGTTCATAAGTTATTTGATTGACAAAGGATTTTAGTGAGCAAAATGTATAGTTTATTTTTAAGTAGATACAGTAACACATGCACTTCTGTAGATTTTATGTTTGTTTAGGTTACAACTATTCAAAAATGAGGACTTGGACCTTGATGTATATATATATATTTTTTTTCTCAACGTATTGCATTCAATAAAAGTCGGAAATTGCGCATCATGTGTACTAAATAGGTGATACGTTCGTACTATAACGCAGTTTCTAAAATATTCAGAACTTGGTGTAATAGTATACAATAATTCGGCACAGTTCGGTAGTTGAAATAATTTGTGTGTACCTGTAAGTACTATCTACTTTCTATTACACAGGAAGTAACTTGTAGTAAACATAAGTAACGTACATGGTGGTTAGTAATTAACGTGAGGTGTTCAAAGCCCTCTAGCGAGTAAAGTATTAGACGAAACATAGCCAAATTTCATGGGCATGCATAGTAGACCATGGGATTTCGAATTCTTAAAAATAAATAAATTAAATTAAAAATTAAAAAGTCGCCACTAGGGGCAATTGTAGCCTTGTTTACCGACTAAAATGCATTAATTTGCATAAAATCAGTTCTGTGTAGCGATCATGAGTATGGAAGGAAAGGCTTTGAGAGTTATCAATATCATCTCTCCCCATACGGGACCATTCCTTGCTAGTCAAGCTGTTATCATCAGAACGAAAACTGCAATGCTGCTCTTCCTGATTTTCGCGGATTAAAGAATTTGCGAAAAGGACCGATGAACATAACAAATTTACAAAAGATGATTCATCGATTTGAAACTACGCGGTAACAAGACCAAGGACGCAAAGTGACTAGTCAATAACGAGTTGACGAAGTTGTAACTGCTATTGTCGAACAAGAGATAAAAAATCTGCTGGGTACCGCTAGCGCTCGGGCAGTAATTATCTCAGTAGTATAAAATTAATCTGTACTGCTTTTTTTGGGAATTAAATCATTCAACCTTTACACTAATACACATTTGGTGTGCAAAAATTGCCCCCTAGAGGCGATTTTTTTTAATTAGCAAATCATGGTGCTGTAAAGTGAGAGCCATCGCAAAGCAGTTGGTCTGAGAATGATGAGAATCCTCCCAGATTTTCCTTTTATATTCATGACATTAATTTCATGCAAATTAATATTATTTAGTTGATAAACAACGCTAAAATCGCCCTTAGTGGCGATTTTTTAAATTTTTAAATTTTAATTTTTAAAAAAAAAATCAAAGTTTTATTGTCTACTATGTATGCTGATCAAATTTGGTTATGTTTCGCCCAAAACTTTACTCGTTAGAGGGCTCTGAACACCTCACGTTAATTACTAATCACCCTGTATATCAATTTCGTAAAATTTGAAATAACATGTTATAATAAATAAGCGCTCCAAACAATGTTCTCCCCTCAACCATTATGTAATAGAATACTTTTGTGTGGCACTGTAATTAATAACAAATATTCTTTGTACCACAGAATGTACAAAAGTATATTTTAGTATTTATTTTATAGACGCATATCAATGTTATTATGTTCAGAAAAGTGTATCATCATTAAATAGCACTTGAAATTTTTTTCATCCATGGTCTTTATTTAATGGGATACATTTGATTGTTCCACTAATGAAATTATGGATCCTATTTAAACGAATTTGAAATGACTGGACAAAATTATGCAACAATTACATATTTTAAATTTCAAACGATTTGGTTGGGTAGTTTTTGCTCTGTTACATGCGAACGGACAGACGAACAGACATGCAGAGACGGATGGACGGACAGACTGACAGACGGGCGGACTGATATTATACGTATTTATATAATTATGAACGAACCTAAAATGAAATTTTGACGAGATTTGTAATTATTTAAAATCTCTGGAATAAAAAGTGAAAAGCAATTAAATTTAAAACTATGTCATTTTTTGTTCATTTCAAACTTGCCTGCGTAAACAATATTCTTGTAGACGCCTACATACTTTTTAATTACACTGATTCAAAGCTTATTTCAGCAAAAATCACGTGTGGCTGATCAAGTGATAAATCTTACTTTGGCGGAAAATAAAATCAGTATCCCCTTGTGTTGCGTATCTAATAAAATAATTATGTTAATAAGAGTGTAATAGAATAACAAAAATAAACGAAATCGTCTTTTAAATTTGAAATAACATTGAATTTTTAGTTACGTTGTACATCTGCAGCATGGTAATTTAAAAGGTTAATTAAATGCAAAGTGTTTTTTTTTTTCCTTCAAAATTACAAAATTATTTGAAAAAATAAAATTCTATTTGAGATTCGCATGTTTAAAGTTTAAAAAATCTTATTTCTAATAAAAAAAAAAAAAAAAAAAAAAAACTGTAGTCGTTGTTTTAGAAAAAGATGACTTTAGTTTGATCAATGACTTTAGTTCAGGTTCGCTTGGGGGGGTGTACATTTATATACATATTATGTTCAAGAGTGAGTTTTGAATTGTATGAACCTCAACAAATTTTGACAACTGTTTATCTTTATGAAATGATTATAGGGAAATTGTAAATTTTTTAAGCTTGATATTCATTTATTTCATTCAGTATTTGAGCTTGGTCAGGTCATACGTTATTTATAAACTGAAAGTTACACTGTTAAAAAAAATTCTGTGAAGCTACAGAGGATCTACATCTAATCGAATATCTCCTATCTTATGTAAAATTACAGAAGTTGGAAAAACGGAGATTCTGTTAAAAAACAGGGAAAACATTCGGTAAATTTACTATACACTCTGTAAATTAACATCGTTAAAAAACACAAGATTCTGTATAGTACTTTTTATTGATAAAGTTTAATTTAGTTTTAAAATTAGCGATTCACATTATCTTCTGTGCGCTTGAAAATATCCTAATTTTTCGTGTATATTAGAACTGCTGTATCATTATTGTTTAATTTTCACACGATTTGTTTCTAGTCGTCCTGGGATTTGAAACGGAGACCTTCTAGCAGTAATAGAAGGCCTTAAATACTGAGCTACAAAAACTGTTTTTTTTTTTTTTTTTTTTTTTTTTTTTTTTTTTTTTTTTTAAACGTATGTCTTTTATGATTCAGCGGGAATAATCTATCCATATTTCGTTTCAAATATATTTGTTAGAAAAAATATAAAAAGCTGATTTAACTTATTTGAGATTGAAACATAATACTTATTATTTTTTAATCAATTTTAGTTTTTAACTGTTTTATGTAATAAATCAAAAAATTCAATCTTTTTTTTATGAAAATAAGTTAATATAATTCCTTTTCTATAGAAATGATGTTAAAAATAATTTTTCGAAAACACCGCATATTAAAAAAAAATCATAAAATTTTTTAAAGACTTTTTAATAAAAATAAAATAAAAACAAATTATTTATTACTTAAAATGAGTTTTTACGTTTTCATTTTTTTTTAATTTGTCCAATATGTTTTCATAAAATTAATATATATATTTTAAAACGCATTTGTCAATGGTATAATTTCTGCTTATAGTAAAAGAATAAATTCAAATTGATTGCCAATAAAAATCCACACTATCCTGAAGAGATAATTTTTTCATTTCTAAATTATTAATAACCAAAAATATAAATAAATCAATAAATAAAATAAATATTGATAAAAAAAGATAAAGAAGAAATTAGACTAAATTTTATTGTTTAATATTTCTAATAATATTGCAAAATAATTTTTAAGTGTGTATTTTGAATTATAGGTTTTAACAAAGATAAAAATACAGTTAAAGAATTTTGGTAATGTGATGCCCTGGAAACTGCATCGAATGCATTTAACCCAGAACTAGTGTAAATTTAAGGAGTCTCACTTTTTCTCCGTGTCTTTATAGCATTTTTAACAGTGTGTTTCAAGTTAAATTTGTAAATTTCAAGCAATTTATTTTATACTTAACTAAATAATTTCGTAAAATTATACGTTGTGCAAATAAATTCTAAACTTGCTTATCTTATTCGACAACGTTTGTGAATAAAATTTAAAGCTTAGACCAGTGTTTATATTTATTTATACGTAACATGTATTATAGTAGCATGTAAAGCACATTGTTCTAAGTAGGTATGCAGTAATTGGACTTCAGCAGTTCATGTTACAAATATTAGATAAATAAAAATATTCTACAAAATGTAGGTTATGGAATTAATAACAATCAAATATATTCTTTAGAAATTTTACTATACTTTGTTGAGTTGCTATTTTTATAAATGAAAAATAATAATAATATTTTCAGATGCTGAGATCTGTTTTACTTATAACTAATTACAGTTCTTTATTCTAATTTAGTAGATTTTCAGATGAAGAGTTTTAATTATTTTCATTTCTGTCATTATTGCTTCGAAGTTACAAATTCTAATTAAACGGGACAAGATCATACATAATGAGCCTCAATTAAATATATGTTAATAACAGATATATGGCTTAGATTTATTTTTCGTAAGAAAAAGTTAAAGATAAATATACAAGCATTTTTAAACCATGAAAACATCAGTTTATTAGAAACATAGTAATGATTTACATTAAAATTTTAATCACCCAAATAATGAGCGCCGAAATCATCATTTCAGCTTGTAATGAAAATCATTATTTTTATAATTATAAAAGAAGACTAGTCAAAGATGTAATAATTAGGATTTAAAGGCGAACAAAAACTGCCATTAACAAAAACAGTAAAATCAGTAAAACTCTAATCATTATTACCGCAGTTAAACAGTTAATATTGGTTTTTTGTAATCATTAAAACCAAAAATAGAATTTTTATGTGAGAAACATATACAGTTAAATACTTTATACAAACTTAAATTGTTTAAAAAACTTGCTTTTTTTATGTTCATTAGCGCACCCTTGATTCGTTCATGGCATCGTATCTCAAGAGAATACATATGGTATTTAAATTAAATTAAACTAAAATATATTAAATTGCAACAGAATGCTTATACACAACAAAAGATTTCATTAACATATTAAAAAGCGATTGATTTTGTATTGAAACTGATAATGGTTACTAGATTTTTTATATATTTATTGGATAATGTAATAAATTTATTTCGTATTAATCAGATTTATAACACATTTTTCTAAATATCTGCATGCACTTTAGTGAAAATGTCTCTTTTGAAGTATTAAGAAAGTCTGGCTTTTAATATTTTTAGATTTAACATGACACAGAGTAAATTTTGAGTATTTTTTTATCGTTATTTTGATAAAATTTTTATTTCTGAAATATTTCTTTATTCTACATTCTTTTAGTACATTAAAGAAATATACATATTGTTAATCAAGGTTTTACATTATTTCTACATGAGATGCATGCAAAAAGTGTGTCATTGTATATACAGATCTACATGAAATTAGAAACGTTTACATAGTTATACTATCTGTTCCTTTAAAAACAAGTTGGAAATTGCACGTGAAGCGTAGCAAATGAGGTGCGTTCGTACGATAACGAAGTTTTAAAAATATCACTCTTATATATCAATCTCATAAAATTGTAAATAATTACAATTAAAATGCGCACCAAACAATGTTCTCCCTATACCATTATGCAATTGAATACTTTTGTTTGGCCTTCTAAATCAATAACAAATATTCTTTGCACCACAGATTATGCAAAATGTATATTATAACATGTACTTTATAGATGCATATCAGTTTTATTACGTTCGAATGAGTGTAATACCACTAAAATGCATTTGAAACATTTTTCCCCATTAACCGTAATGTAACGGAATACTTTTGATTGTTCCTGCAATTGAATTATGCAACCGATTTTGATAAAATTTGAAATAACTCGACAAAATTATGTAATAATTATGTATTTAAAATTTCAAACGATTAAAATGCATTTGAAACTTTTTCCCCATTGACCGTAATGTAACGGAATCTTTTTGATTGTCCCTGTAATTGATCTATGCATCCGATTTTCATAAAATTTGAAATGACTCGACAAAATTATGTAATAATTATGTCTTTTAAATTTCAAACGATTCAGTTGGGTAGTTTTTGCGTTGTTATATGCCGACAGACGAATAGACAGAGGGACAGACAGACGGACAGACGGACGGATTGAACGACAAAAATAGTTGCTACGTATTTACATAATTACGAACGCACCTAAAAAGAAAAATAGATGTGGCTTCCATTAGAATTCATTAAAAAATTATCAGCATTGCTTTGGTATATGTGATGTATCTAACGAAGGGATTTCGAAAACATTCTGTATAGAAAAACTTTGTAAACGGAAACATTTACAATGTGTAATTCAAGAGGAAATAAATGAAATCAGAAAAAGTGTTCTTAAAACGATGTTTTTCTTTATTGGTATTTAGAAATTGGCAGACATGATTCATGAATTCTTCCCTTGTTTGTAACATGATGCCATATCATTAATTAGGGTGCTAGATACGAAGCAGCTGATTAAATTGTTCATTACGCAGGTGATTACTACATGGTTGCGAGGAACAGTTTGCAGCTATTTCATTTTTTTATGAAGAGAAGGCTTGAAATCGTTTGATATCTTCCCTAATCTCCTATAGGATATCAACTGGTTTCGAACTTTTTGTCTATAAACGTCGAAAAGCTGTTACTTTTCGGTGTAACTTCGTAGTGGTGATGCTACCTTTAACCATTTATCATCTTTAACCTCTTAAAGTATAGAAGATTAAGCTTTTAACCCCTTCGCACAGGGTAACTTTTACGAAATTTTTAATGTTTTGTCACCATTTTTTAAAAACAGAAATTTGTACCTTATTAAATCGACATAAAAAATTTGATGAAATAAGCAAATTTTGCTGGTGGCGATAAAAAAGTATTTTTAAGCCTTTTTGCGAAACGAATGCGTGTCCTCGTCCCAAAGAGGTTAATCAGCTGCTGGGCGCCTCCGATCCTTCTATTGACACAGCCAGCTCAGGAAATTTTCACTAATCACCTTGAACGGAAAACATAATTCAAGTGGCAGTTTAGCGATTTTCATTTGATCCTCTCCCTCAATCTCAATCACACGAGTATTTATAAATTGTAATTTATTCAGAATAACTGTTTAAAGTTATACTCGAAGAATTAGATAATTGAAAACAAAAGGTTTAGAAGAGATAACAAGAAAGACAAACCATGCATCAAGCATAGATGCTGGAATATTTTTCAACAATTTCAAAACAAAGTGACAAATTTTCATTCTTTCATAAGGTGAAAGGAGATACAGTGCTCAGCAAAAGTTTAGACACTGGTGTTATTTAACCTTTAAATAAAAAAATACGAACTCTTGTGTTTTACAAATGACTATATATATTTTTAAATAGATTTTAAACATTTTAGGATAAAAATAAGGATTAAAATGTAAGATAATATTTAATTTAACTGAAAAATGTAAAATTTGCATATTGCAAAAGTTTAGACACTTTTTGGACATTTTTTTAAACTGTTCATGGAAAAATGCAAATTTCTAAGTTATGATGTCATATGTCTGAAGTATTTAAGCATACTTCGATATAGCATCAGTTATTGAAGATTCCACGAGCTAAAAATATTCAATTAGATGAGGTAATTGAAGTAGGAAAGCTGAAACAGAAAGGGAAGATTGTTGCAGAAATTTCAGCAGCCTTGAATTGTCCAAAGTGGTCTGTCTATGAAGTATAGCCTAAGGATGACTCCTTCAAAACAAAATATAATTCTGGAAGATCTTGTGTGACCAGAAAATGAGATGACAAAAGAATCCATAAACTGGCATTTACACAAATGATGATTGCTATTCACATTAAAAGTAAGTCAGGACTTTCTGTGTTGACGGATATGATTCGTAGATGAATTAAGGAAAGTGGTAAACCAATTTTCATGAAAATGATAAAACAATCAGCTTTAAAATCTCGCTACAAATTGGCGAGAATGCAATGAACTTGCAAAGATACGTCATATGGACTCAAATGGTACGCGTATGGGTGCTCGGCGTGGGGGTAGAATGGAGACATAACTCAGAACATAAGATAAAAACAGTTTATTTAAAACGGTTAGGGCTCAAGGGCGGTGGAGCAGTTCTTAATTTTAATAACTGGTAACAATACTAAAAGATTAAACTCATACTCACAGCTCCGGAACTAGCTCAATCGGGGCACTTCAGATTGCTTCTCACTTAAACTTCCACTAGACTGCTAGATATAACTTTATTAGAAAGCCGGTGGCTGTATACATACTCTTTATTAACTTTGAAATATTCAACGTAATTAATGTTACTCTTACCAACGGCAAACTTCCCAAATCACCTTCCAAAACTCCTTGTCACTCACTGGAGGCTCGATAATACTTGATATCACTCGCTCTAAATCAATCCCACTGCTTGTCGTCACCACCTAGCTAGCTTCTAGTCACTACTAGCTGGCTAACGCCGCTACACACACTCCTAGCTGGCTAATGCCGCTAGACACACTCTTAGCTGGCTAATGCCGCTAGACACACCACATACACTCAAACTCCAAGCTTTTATATGCTGCAAACTGAGATACTACAAATTTACATATTACTACTAACCGCGACATAACTGTAGAATCCGAGAAAGACACACACGCTCTAGAAAGATAAAGTAAAAGAGAGGATAGATGTCGCTTTCAAGCTTACACATGTTAAATCATTGACGTCACGATCTCAAAAATGCTAGAGTGCCTTTATCACAAAGGTCACTCCATCACACGCTATGCTGTTCAATAACGAAAAAAGTAAAATTTGAATAGCCCAAACGTGTGGGCATACCATTGGCACGATTTGCGCAAAGAGCCTGGGACTTTCTTAAGTCGATAACAAGAAGATGACTTTTTATCATTTGGTCCTCACTTTGCTTTAATGCTCGAGTACGTCTGGAATTATTCAGTGGTTGGCAAACAACACTAGACTACATACATACGTTGTAGATCAATTTGTAGTCATTTCGGGAAGTTTAAGCTAGTCCAAAGTATTAATTTTAGCAAAATAATACGTCTATCCATTTTGCATACAAAAAAAAAAAAAACTTCGTTTAACTCTGAAAATACTACTAATTTCAACTGGCCGGCGTGTAGCGCTGATCTGCACCCAATCGAAAACCTTTGTAACACCATATGTCGTAAGGTTAATGCAAATTTTTGCTATACTTTTCTGTTAATGAGCTTCGAGCTGCTGTTAAACATATTTGGTACAAAATAGATCCCCCAAGTAATGCAGCATTTAGTTTCTTTGATGAAAAGTCACATTCTTGCACTAATTGCAGACAATGTTGGTGCAACTCGATTTTCATTTGTAGTTATTTTTCCGCAAATATACAAATTGTCTGTACTTTTGCCACAATGTTAATTTCGTTTTTTTATCATTATATATTATGTAATAGGTAAAGTTAAAAATTTATTGTTTGTGAATAAAGGATAAGTCACAAGTAAGGTATGACAGATGAATTACAAAAATTCGGCTCATACTTCTGAATATAGAAGCGTTATCGATCATTGTCAAAACTTTTGTTGCCACTGTATGTACGCAAATAATCAGAAAAGCACAAAAAGTTGAAATCTCATTTTTAACAAATATTATTAGTAGTCGTATCAATAATAGTATTCACGGATCAAAATATCTTGAGAAGTCTACTATTTAACCAAAATATTTGTATTATGTTCTACACGGTATGCTAGAATTTTATAAAGTTTACACAGTTGAAAAATTTTAGTTCAGACGTTACCATCAATACTCATATATACTCAAATGCTATTGTGAAGCTCAAAAGTAAATAGCAAGCAACTTTGATTAAAATGTTAGATTTAAAAATACTTTTAATATTTAAAATAAAAATATCAGCATATTAAAAGAATAATTAAGTTCCGTGAAATACTTATAAAACTTATCATTTATTTGGTTTTGACCAAAATTAATCTAATGAGTTTTCTCAAAACATTTATCAAATACCATTCATTTATATGAAACAATTTTGCAATATTATTTCAAATATATGAAGTAACCTAAGCAACATTCTAGATTTACATGTAAGATAATATTTCACAGTGGGAAAGTTTATTTAATCTTCTATTTCGGAATAAACATTCTTATTTTTCTAATCTTAATAAGCAGCGCAATCATATGAAACAAATTATCTGTTTATTTAAATAGCGAAAAACTAAACATTTTCAATTCTATAAATTATACCTTCCTTTTACTTCGGTAATCTGTGTCAAGTAATATGTCGTTAATTCTTGTCAAAAAGATCAGGTATTTATTACAAAAGTTTTCAATTTAGTTTCAAATATTGGAAATAAAAGGGTTTTTTGAAATTTAATTGTTATAAGATTTCCTTAAAATGAATTTTAAACCTATTTCCTTTTTCAGAATAACAAAATGACATTAAAAAATTGTGATTCGCAAATTTAAATAAATAGAATAAAGCCCAAAAGCCCTAATATTATGAAATTTAATTAAATATTTAAAGTTTTCTTTAAGATGATAAATGAAATCTTAAATTTAATTTTATTATTTCATTACGTATTTTTATTAACAATTAAAAAACATGCATCAAAATAGAATTATATTAATCATATTTCGAAAAGTATTTGAATGGTTAGTTTGGCTATAATAAAAATATCTATAATGAAGTTTTCAATAAATGAAAGTTAAAATTCTAGGACTAAATTAACTTTGATTTAGATAATTAAATTTTATTTTAAAAATCACAAATAAATGCTCTAAAATTACATATGTATTAGTTAGGTATAGGTAAAATTACTAGGTACATAGATATAATATAAAATAATTTAAAATGTATCAAGAATATCTTAAAAATATATTAAAATTAATCAATATTACATTGTAAATATTTTTTTGTATAAACCTGCAAGTAATTGTGGTGCAATTATTTGTGCTTTCTTATATGAATGTTTAAGAAGTTTTTAATAAAACCATTTTAGTTACAGAAAATTTACTCTAACGCTATGTAAAATAAAGATTATTTTAAATTTATTGGAAGCTAATCATTTCTGAAAGAATACGTTTATTTACCTTTTTGACTTCTCTTTTTAAGTATTTTTTTACTCTTCTAATCTTATTAAGCAAAATAATTGCCTATGGGAATTCAAACAAACTATTTTAACTTCACAGAATTAAACACTTTCAACACTGTAAAATACCCTGGCTTTTTACTTTGATAGCCTTTTTATATCAAATAACATCAAATTAAATCTTTTGAAAATAAACATTTGTTTATTCGAAATATCTCAATTTAGTTTTAAATGTTGGAAATAAAAGTGTTTTGGAATGGAAGTGTTTAAAGCTTTCTTTTAAGCCAATTGTGCACACTTTTAAATCTTTGTGAATCATGTTTGATAAGAACAACATTTAAACATAACTTTTCTATTTTAAATTAAGATACAAAGCGCGAATACTTTAAATTTTACGAAATGCAATTAAATTCTTCAAAATTTTTTTTTTGTGATGTTTAATGTTATAGTTCTAAAAGAAGATTCTAAAGAAGAACTATTATTAAAACTAATAATTAAATTAAGAGCTTAGCTTAACCCTTCACTGCATGTTTTTTTCTATTTTTCTAAAAAAAAGTTATTTGAAATCTAATATATCGGTCTAATAAGGGGTAAAATAAGAAAAAAATCAAATTTTCAGATAAAATTTGATATTTTATAGCATGTACGCTGTATATACACAATTATGGTTGTTAAATATTTTATTGCAATATTTTGCAACTAAATGGGTTTAAATCAATTATTTTGTCTGCTTAACACTCTGCAACTATCTTTACATTGATATTTTTAAATATTCAGTAAAAATAATGAAAGTAAATTTTGACTTAATCGCTTGACCTGATTTTTTTTCTTATCTTTCTGAGGAGCAAAATCTAATTTTTTGCCAATTGCAGCCATTTGACATGGACAAAATCAGTATTATTCCATTCTGAGTGGGGCTATAAATATTGCATAAATTCCTTGTAAATTCAAATTTAATTGATCCTTCTAAGTCCTTCAGTCCTTCTAAAATCCTTCAAAAGTTTAATATAGTTATAATATCTTTATAATATATAAAATATCTTTAACAAAAAACAGTCTAAGAAAGTTACGATGAAAACCTAATATGCAGGACATTTCAGGTTCATATCGGCTTATGTTTTCAGTACAAAATACGCATAATGTTTCAATAGGGAATGGATAAAATTATACGATAGATTAAAAAAAGGGGAAAATGTTACGTTAAAGTTATCTTAAGGGGGTAGTAAGGTTAATTCGAGGGAAAAAAAGCATATTTTCTATGATTTTTTGTAAGAATACAATTAATATTTATTTATTTGCATAGTTATAGTATAATTATATGTCATTTAAAGAGTATTCTGTGAAATTTTCATTAAGAAATATTAAAAAATGAGCCAATGACAGCGAATCTTCGAAGACGTCCCAAAAAAAAGTTGATTCGCGGTGAACCGCATAACTTATGACTGGATCAACTGAAATTAAAAAACCAAATTGATTTAATTAGTTAATAAGTTTCCTCAGGGAACGCCGTCGAGTTTTTTTTTTATTATTGATTTTTCAATTTTTTACAAGGCTCGGAAATCAAAATACCGATTTTTCATCAAAAAAATCTGATATTTTGTTTTTTTAAAGTAAGTTAAAATAAAAAAAAAATAAATAAACTCGACAGCGTTACCTCGTAATTTATATAAAGAAAGAGTGTGTAAAATTTTAAAAAGATCGGTTCAGTAGATTTTGAGCTACAGAGTTCACCGGCTTTGAAAAAGCGAAGTCTTAGAAAAACACGTTTAAAGTTTCACAGACTTTTTTTTGGCATTTTGCGCTTAAAAAACTCAAAATCACAACACAAAATTACGGCACACGTGTACACACGTGTACGTGTACCTTCGGAAAGGTCCATTATTTTGGCAGTATGCCAGGACAGGTCTTTGAAACCTGGTCAAGCAGTAGCAGCTACTTTGTAGCTGATTGTTGCGGCCACATTCCTCAGTGTGAAATCGGAGGGCGGAGACTTACAAGTGTATATCTCCGTCAGTTTTACTTCAATTGCTTTCAAATTTTCACAGAATAATCTTAAGATGTTGTACATTAATATAAAATAATTAAAAAAAAAATGCAAAAAAAAAAAAAAAAAAAAAAAAAAAAAAAAAAAAAAAAAAACCTTACTACCCCCTTAAATGAAAGGACGCTGAAAAAAAGGAGAAGAAAACACTTTTCTTTATAACTAAAAAACAATATTTTTTGCAGAGCTTCAACAAAACCGCAACACTTATGAAAACCATTAAATTAAAAAAAAAATACTTACTGTAAGACATATTTAAAAAAAGTATGAAAAGATCCTACATGAAAAAAAAGAAAGTCTTCCTGCCAACCTGTTTCCTGCAAATTATCAATAATTTTTCCCACGAATTTAATATTTACAAATCTAAATTCATACAAAAGCATATAAAAGATGCAAAATGATACACATCTTTATTTCTTGAATGAGGTTCCTTATCCTTTTAATCTTATTTAGCAAAATAACTGCCTTTGAATATAGAAAAAAAATATTCTAAAAGCAAATAATTAAACCTTTTATATATACTGATTATATTTTGGCAGCATTTTAGTATCAATTTATAATTTGATAAAATTAATTTTCATGTGTTAAAAATTAAAGATTTTTTTTTTTTTTTTAAGATTAATATTTTTAGGATTTCTTTAAAATAAATTGCGTTAATATTTACGCCGAATTATTTTCCATTCATGAATACTTTCTTTAAAAAATGATAAACTGTATTCTCCGGTGTGTGTTTAATTGATAGAAATGTGAATCACTTAAAATTCCAACATTAAATTAAATGCTGCAATTTATATTCAATATGTTTATTTAAATTAAATTAAATAAATGCACAGAGTGTATGGGGTTTTTACTCTCGACCAACGCTTTTGTAAGACACTAATCTTCTGCATATTTAATTGCAAAATTTTAAAGTTTTTTCATAATTTCTGTGATAACTTAAATCGAAGATTACTGCAGTAAATAGCAGTACACAGAAGTGAACTTCAAGCAACATAGTTTAAAACGGTGAGATTCGAAATATTTTTCAACATCAGAATATTAAAATATTAATTATTTTTTGAAAATTTTTAAAGAAAATGCACTCCCAGCAATCGTCACTAATGTAAATTACTTCGGATACAGTACAGTATTCGAAACATTTTGTATGCTGTTGTAAATACTATACACTTTACATTATACAGGAAGTATTTTTATTGACGCCCTGCAATGTATATAACTCAAATTTAAAAACTCAAACACGCAGCAAACATTTCCCTTCTCCTGTACCATTATTTAACGAAGTTGTTTAGTGTAAATTAATAATAATTATTCATTGAACGTCATACTCTGTAGAATGCATATTTTAGAGAATTTCATAAATGAAATTCAATTTCACTATGTTTAATGAGTAACATCACTGAAACATTTATTTTCCTACTGACCGTAATGTAACGGAATACCTTCTTCTACAGTCTAAGTAAACAATACCTGCTACAAACTGCAGAAACAATAAATATGTTACAATAATAAACGTCAATAACTTAAAAAATAAGAATAGTCGCAGTATAATTAAGAGAGTTAGAGTGCGGACAGACGGACAGACAAATCGAATTCATAAACATTTTTACGCTATGTTGGAAAGTATTAATAAAAATATTGCTATGACAAAACGATTATTAAATGAAATTCATTTATGTCAAATAGTTTTGTAAAATTACTTCACATATTTGAAAAAGTACAAACAACAATCTAGATTTACATGGAAAACAACATTTCATAAGGAAAAAATTTCATTATTTCTTACACTTATAAATAAACTTTTTTTTCTTATTAGACAGAACACTAAAACTATCTATTTATCTAAACTGCGAAAAATTAAACACTTTTAATTATTAAAATTATACTAATCTTTTAAATTGGTACTCAGTCTGTATCAAATATCTATTTTTTTAAAACTCGTGTATTTTTAACAAACGTTCTCAATTAATTTTAAAGATTGGAAGTAAATGAATTTTTTTAAGTTTAATTTTTTTAAGATTTATTTAAAGCAAATTTTAAATCTATTTCCTCTTTGTGAATAACTCTTTAGAAGTACATAATTATAAAATTGTTTTTATACAAGAAAAAAAAGCTTAAAAGTTTTGAAATTCGAAAAATTATTGTTTAAAGGTTATTAATCTTTTATTAAACTAAATTTTAAATATTTCACAGAACTTTTTAATTAAAAATTAAAATATATGAATCCAAATAGTACTTCAAAAACAATTGCACGATTTTTTTCGGCTATAAAAAATTGAGTATAAAGAATTTTATCGGTGAAACCGTATTCATTTTAGGCAATTATGTTAAATTATTTCATTCATTAATTTAATAAAAGATAAAGATTAGTTTAAATTTATTGGCAGCTAATATTTCCTGAGAGACAAAGTTTATTTACCTTTCGAATTTTTTTCTTTATGAAAGAACTTCTTTATCCTTTTAATCATATTAAGCAATATAATTGCCTCTGGGAATTCTAACGAATTAATTTAACTACCCAAAATTAAACATTTTCAACTTTTAAAATAACCTGGCTAACTTTGTTGCCTTTTTATATCAAATATCAACAAATTAAATCTTTTGAAAATGCTCATTTGTTATTTAGAAATGTCTCAATTAAGTTTTAAATGTTGGAAATTAAAGTGTTTTGAAATGAAAGAGATTAAAAATTTATTTAAAGTGAATTGTACACATTTTTAAATCTAATTATATCGTATTTTTAAAACATTTTTCATAAGAACAAAATATTAAACATATTTTTTTGCATTTTAAATTAAGATACAATGGGCGAATACTTTAAAGTTTTACAAAATTCAATTAAATTCTTCAAATTTTGCTGTGAAGTTTCATCATATGAAGCTAAAGGAACTCATAATTAAATTAGCAACTTATCTCAAAATAACGAAATTAAGGTATGTGCCTACTGTTGGACCTTGAAAAATAGGAAATGTTTATCAAATACGCCTATTTTTAGTTTAAAAAAACAATAAAACTATGAATTTATATATTTATGAAGGAAATTCGAAATACCTAGACAAAGTTAGGCAATATTTAGTCAAATTTTAATAAAGAATTGAGACTATTCTTAATTTTTTTACTAATGAAGTCGATTCAATATGTTTCACTGTTTTTTTTTATATAAAGTATTCGCTAACAATATACAGGTGTTGGACAAAAATATGGAAACACCTTTTGAAATGCATGTTTAAAAAGAAAGATTGATTATAATGAACTATGTTGATGGCACTGGAGTTTTCGCCTACTGACGCCACCTATACAACTTCGTAAAATCGCTGCACCGTTCAGTCGTTGTTGGAGCACTGTTATGTGAGATTATCATTGCATTATGTCAGAGTTAACAGACTTCGAACGTGGACAAATTGTTGGCGAACGTATGGTGGGTGTTTCCGTAAGCAAGGTAGGCGAGGTTTTTAGTGTTTCAAGAGGAACTGTGTCGAAGATTTATTCCGCATATTTGAAATGCGGAAAAAACATCATCCGCTAAATCACAGCGCGGTCGAAATTGTGTGCTTAGTGATCGTGACAGACGATCATTAAGGAGGATTATCGCGAAAAATAAGCAGTCCACAGCTGCAAAAGTTACTGCTGAAATGAATGTCGTATTACCAAATCCTGTGAGTACCAAAACAATTAGAAGGGAGCTTCATAAATAGGGAATTGCTGGCCGTGAAAAGCCATCCATAAGTAATGCTAATGTCTGTAACAGGAAAAAATGGTGTTTAAGTCATAAAGTTTAGACTATAGAGCAGTGGAAGAGCGTAATATGGTCTCATGAGTCTTCTTTCACATTGTTCCCCACTTCTGGCCGAGTTTACGTCTGGAGAACACCATCTCAAGCCTATAATACAGACTGCTTGTTGCCAAGAGTGAAACATGGCGGGGGTTCGGTGATGGTTTGGGCAGCCATATCGTGGTTCTCTTCTTGCCCCATGATAACTCTGTAAGGGCGTATTACTGCTCAGACTTATGTGAACATTTTGGCCGATCAAGTCCATCCAATGGTACAAGCTTTGTTCCCCAATGATGATGGTATCTTCCAAGACGACAACGTCCCCGTTCACACAGCTCACATTGTCCAGGACTGGTTTTCTGAGCAGGAGGATGAATTTTCGCATCTCCCCAGGCCACCAAAGTCATCAAACTTGAATATTATCGAACCTTTGTGGTCTACATTGGAGCGGAAAGTATGTTCTCGCTATCCACCGCCACCATCGTTATCTGAACTTGCAACCGTTTTGCAGGAATAATGGTACAATATTCCCTTGGCAAACATACAGAAACTGTATTTATCCATTCCGAGAAGACTGCGAGCTGTTTTTAATAACAATGGATACCGTACACAATACTAGGCAAGGAAACGTGTTTTTTTTAAGGTGTTTCCGTATTTTTGTCCAACCCCTGTATATATTGCTTTGTGAAACATTTCTGATAAGAACAATACTTTAAAACTATCTTTTGTATTTTAAATTTAGGTAAACAACACGAATACTCTAAAATTTACAAAATTCCATTAAATCCTTCAAATTTTGTCGAAATGTTTAATCGTATGAAACTAAAAGAACTAACAATTAAACTACCAGCTTTGCTCAAATAACGTAGATTAAGGTTTGTGCCTAACATCGGGGAAATTTTCTTGAAAAATAGAAACATTTTATCAAACACGTGTATTTCTATTGTGACAAAAAAAACTAATAATTTATTTATAAATTTTTTATGAAATTGTATTTATTTTTTTCAAATTTAGGCAATGTTCAGACAAATTTAATAAAGAATTGCGTTTATGCCTTACTTTTTTAATGAAATCGATTCAATATATTTGAACATATTTTACAATGTATTCCGAAACTTTTTACCTGTGTTATGAAGCAAAAGATTTGAAATAGCATTTAAATTTGCTAACGTATACCAAATTTTGTATACATAAACATGATTTTTTAAAATTAGTATTTTTCAAAAAAAATAGCTCTTAAATTAATACATAAAACTTACAAGATATATCTTGCTTCATCCAATAGACATTTGCAACACACCAACAGATGAGCAGAATCTTGTTACAAATTTCATTTTAATATCATAAAAACGTTTTTAGAAATAATTATTACGCGAACATACACAATAAAGCAACCCATTTTTTCAGAAAACGCAAATTAAGATTTTGATATAGCCCATAAAATCATGCATAATGTTTGCAACTTTAAAATCCACTGTATTGTTTGGTGTATATCTGTATATGTATTATTATGCATTATAATATGTAGCATAAATATGTATTCAAATGTATCGTTTAACTTGAAATAGTGATTTTCCTATTGGCCGTAATATAACGGAATACATTTGACTGTCCCTGTTAATGAAATATGCTTGCTACAAACTGCATTAACAATAAGTATCTGCAATAGGAAATGTTAAAAACTTATATATATATATATATATATATATATATATATATATATATATATATATATATATATATATATATATATATATATATATATATATATATATATATATAATCAGAATAATTGGAGTATTTTTAAGAGATTTAGTGTGCAAACAGACGGACAGACAAACCGAAGTCAAACTTGATAAAAAAAAAAAATATTGACACTTGATAACAAAAAAAATCTAATGAGGTCTCTCTAGTCATTTACCAAATAAATTTATTTTATTTGCGATACTTTTGAAAAGTTTACATGGAAGATAACATCTTAAATGGGGATGTTTATTCAAATTTTAAGCTTCTATTTTGGAATAAACTTTTTCTTTTTCTAATCTTATTAAACAACACAATGATCTCAAACTAATTATCTGTTTATCTAAACTGCGAAAAATTAAACATTTGCAATTCTGTAAATTATACTTATCTTTACTTTGATAATCTGTATCAAATAACATATCGGTAATACTTTTCAAAAAGCTCAGGTATTTATTTACAAAAGTTCTTAATTAAGTTTAAAATATTGGAAATAAAATGCTTTTTTGAACTTCATTTGTTTAAAGATTTCTTTGAAGGAAATCTTAAATCTATTTTCTATTTGTGAATAACTCTTTAGAAGTAGATAATACAGTGGAGCATCGTTTATACGACGCCGAAGGGACTACCGAAAAACGTCGGATAAACGATAACGACGTATAATCGATTTTCATTTCCAAAACTAGAATTAATTTTGTTTTCACTTAATTTTAATGTTTAACATGATGATTTGCATGAATTTTTAAATTACACAAACCAAAATAAACGGGGGAGGGGGATTAGTAAGCATTTTAAATATGCGTACCTTTATTTATCTTTCACCGAAAGGTTCATCATTTACAGTACATCATTTCCTTTCCATTTAAAGTCCAAGATCTAAAACCTCGCGTGGCCAACTAAAAAGTCGCCAATTCTGATAACAGTTATAAGGATAGACTATTTGCATCTTAAAACATGTCGGGAAAGCTGAGCATCCCCCCAAAAATAATGACCCCTCCCAGTGTAATTTGTTACACGTAAGCTGATTTTTTAGACTAATCGAACACCAGCCCACATTTTCATAATGTGTAGTGCAATTAAACACGCTCTTTGGTGTCATTCATAGCTGCCAATTTCCGCTCGTTCCTAAAATACACAAGAAAAATAAAAAAAATAAACCTTTAGAAAATTAAAAAATCGACGTATAAACGATTTTGAGCGTCGTATAAAAGATATATTTTTACATTAAAATGAATAGGAATGAATCGGGACCACATTAAAACGTCGTATAAATGTAAACGTCGTATAAGTGATCGTCGTATAAACGATGCTTTACTGTAATTTTAAAATCTCCTTATGTAAGAAAAAAAAGTTCAAAAATTTAAAATTCTAAAATTTAACTAAATATTTAAAGATTTTTAAATGTGATTAATCATACACTACACTAAATTTTAAATGTCTCATATTTTATTTCTATTAAAAATTTAAAAGTGTATAAAAAATAGTCAAAAAATAATCATATTTTGAAAATTACTTATGTAATTTGTTCCGATGTAATAATAATGTTAATAAAGAATGTATCGATAAAACTATATTGTTTTTAATCAATTTTATTAAATTATTTCATTGATTCAAAGACATATAAAGGTTATTTTAAATTCCTTCAAAGCTAGTATTTTGTGGGGAAAGTTTATTACCTTATGAATTTATCTTCATATGTATATATTACCGTATTTACTCGTGTATACTGCGCGTGCGTGTATAATTCGCACTCAGCATTTTAGAATAAAAAATGGCGATTTTTTTCCTTTGGATCTCGTACATAACGCACACCATACATTTAACATGCAAGGGAATGAATAATCAAATAAATTTCAGTAAAAAAATCAAAATAAATGTTACGTCAGCCTAGAAAAGAAGTCGAAATTCTTTTTTAGACTTCATGTAGGGAGTGAGTGTCATGATATGGTGACGTTACTTGCAATCGAAATACTTGAGAACGGTTACATTATAAATAAATTTTAAAAAACTGTAATTCTACAAATGTAAAGCTGCGAAAATCTGTATTCTATCTAAAATTTTATCTGTACACTGAAATTAAAAAAAAAAAAAAAAAAAAAAAAAAAGATAGAGAGATAAATCTACAAAGTAGTTTTACAAATGAGTAGTTTTACAAATGAATCTAGTAAGATTATACTAATTTCAATAAAATTTTATCTGCAACTTTGGTCGCAGTTAGATAACAAAAAATCTAGGTTTGCCAATTTCCTAAAAAAATTTCTTAAGAATTTTTTAACCTTAAAGAATTTTTAATTATTGTGGGAAATATGTATCTATTACATGAATTTTTGTTGTTGCCGTTACATAAAAAGAAGTAGCGGCATTGAGAATTGCTAAGTAGTGTGTAAATAATGTTACTACAGCTTTTGTATAAAAAAATGCAAGGAGTGAAATCAAGATGCAGGAATACTTATATTCAGTAAGATTCCATTTTTAATTTCTTCTATGAATATATTTCTTGATTCATTGGTACATTGTGTAACTGCATAAAGTATTAAAAAACTGCGCACCCAGGCTTTTGCCCTAAATTTTGGGGGGGGGGGGGGAAATGCGCGCTATACACGAGTAAATACGGTATTCGAAATATTTTGTGTGTCCTTGTAATTACAAATCTTACCTTGTAAAATTGTAAATGAAGTTATTATTCTAAACTTCTGCAAGGTATATCAATTTTATTATATATAAAATAGTTTAATATAATTAAAATATGCTACAAAAAATCATCATTATGTAATGGAATATTTTGTGTAACCATGTAAATAATAATAACGATATTTTGCACTCATAATTCGATAGAATACATATTTCAGAGGTTTTCTGAAAGAATATCAATTTTCTTAATGTTTGAAGCTGTGTAACATCTCTAAAATGCATTTAAAACTATTTTTTAGATATTTATAAAAGTATAAAAATATTCTAGATTTACATGAAAGGTAATATTACATTAGTAAAACTGTATTTATCTTATAAGCTTCTATTTCGGAATAAACATTTTCTTATCTTACTTTAATTAACACAATTACCTTAAACAAATGATCAGAACATAATTAATTATCTCAAGTGAGAAAAACTGAAAATTTTCAGTTCTATAAACTATACTTACCTTTGACTTTTGTAGTTTGTTTGTATTAAATGTTATCAAGTTAGTTATTTTTAAAAAATCCAGGTATGTATTGCAATAGATCTCAGTTGCATTTCAAATATTGAAATATATATATACATATATATGTGTATGTATGTATGTATTAAGGAAATTATTTTTTTCCTCTTTTGAATAATTAAACAATACTCTCTTTCTCAAACTTAAATGAGAAAAAAAGTGCAAGGATCTTAAAATTTCAAAATTTTAAACGTTCATTTTTTTCATTAATGTGATTATTTGCACATTAATCTGAATTTTAAATATTTGACATTTTTTTCGATTAAGATTCTAAAGGTGTATACCAATATAGTACTATATTAATCATATTTTGATAAGGTATGATTTCTTTGGCTACAGTAAAAATGACTATAGAGAATTTGTCAGTAAACTATGTTTATTTGAGACAGTTTTTGTACATTAATATTTCATGAATTCGCTAAACAGTACAGCAGTATAGAGAGGATACCTAACTGAGATTAACTTGGTACCCAATCTATTTTTTTAATGTCTTATAATTCTTAGCCATTAAGAAAAGAAAAAGCGTAGCTTTAAACTATTTAAGTCGTAAATGACATTAAATTTACAGTAAAATAAAAAAATTAAAAATGTATAACAAATTATTAATAATTAAATATTAAATTTCTATTCTTAAATAAAGACAGATAATGAGTAAGAACAGTAAGATTAAAAAATTAAAATTAAATTAAAGTATATTTGTAGTTACAAAACTTCTACTTATAAAGAAAAAAAGAAAAAACACAAAATATACCAAATAAATTTGTATATTTATATATACTAAATCTCAGAAATAAAGGATTATTTTAAATTTACTGAAGACTAATATTATCAGACAGAAAAAAGGTTGTTTATTTTTTGAACTTCTATTCTTATATATAAAAAGAAAATTCTTAATTTTTCTAATCTTATTAGGCGAAATAATTTCCTCAGGGAAGCGAAATTGCTTAAACTGCACAGAATTAAACATTTTCAACGCTGTAAAATGCACTTACTTTTTACTTTACTTCCATTTTTATATCAAATAATACCAAATTAAATATTTTGAAAATACTCACTTATTTATTCGAAATATCTCAATTAAATTTTGAATGTTGGAAATAAAAGCGATTTAAAATTTAAGTATTTTAAGATTTTTTTTAAACAAACTGTGCAAACTTTTAAATCTAATTACATCGTCTTTGTGAAACATTTTTGTTAAGAACAACATATTAAACTTCTGTTTTGTATTTTAAATTAAAATAAAAAAAAATACCCTAAAATTTACAAAATTCAATTCTTCAAATTTTGTTTGAGATGTTTAATCATATGAAATTAAATAAATAACTATTAAACTAACAGCTTTAATTCAAATAAAGTACCTTCAAATTTTGATAACTATTAAAATAGGAAAAATAGAACATTACTATCTTAATAATCTTTAATGTAGTATTTATAAAAGTGTAATTTCTTCAATTATAATAAAATATTTTAAATTTATAAATTAGAATAACTGTTAAATTCATATCATTATAATAAATTCTTGGCACAAAGAATTATAAAATAGTTTACACATTTTGAAATGATTGGGGATAAGTACACTATAAAAAACTGGAAAAAAAATCTAATAGAATTATATTTCAAGAAATTTTTATGCAATGACGAAAACAAAAATTTATGCAACAGAAACAGATTTGCTTTTTGAATCAAAACATTGTAAAAACACTAAGAATTTTTTTTTTTTTTAATGGAAAATCGGATTCCGAGAACTTTTTAATTAACGGTAACGAGGGTTACAGATAAAATAATATAAATTACCAAAATTTTAGTCGATTCTTCTGCAAAGTTACAGATGCCTCCAGTTTTGCTAACAAGTTTTGTAGTTTGACCTCATTTTCGTGTACAGTCTACAAATAAAATTATAGTAAGCATAACAGATTTCGGTAAATTTAGATTACTAAGATTACAGATTTTTGTTACATTGTAGGTGGCATAAGTTAAGGCGCCATACTACTGACTCAAAAAGACCCGGATGATAATGTAAAGTCTACGGGGGCGTTCTTTTTAAAAATCTCGCTCAAATTTTAATATTTTAACGTGATTTTTTTGCATAGTATAAGTGAGGACGATCCACAGCCGGCTTAGTTTTTACTTTTTCGATTTCTGGTGTCAGATGTTTAACAAAAATACTCTAACTTTCAGAACCAGTTTGAACCAGTTATGAAACTGAAACTATCCTAATATAAAAAGAATGCAACCAATATAAAAAAAGTAAAAACTAGGCCGGTTGTAGATCGTCTTCAGCTATCCTATGCAAAAAAAGCACGTCAAAATATTAAAAATTGAGCGAGATATTTGAAAAGAACGTCCCCATAGACTTTACATTATCATCCGGGTCTTTTTCAATCAGTAGTGTGGGCTCTTAACTGGAAATCCCTCCCCAAAAGGAAGAAGAAAAGAAAAAAAATTACGACGGCCAGCAGTAGGCCGATGTTAGTGGAATCTGTGAGATACAACTGGGTGATGCATAGAGAAAATTCTGCTCGGAACCTTTAAACTCTTCGCTCCCATAGCTAAAAGCCCCACCAGTATCTGAGAGGTTCTAACCTCTCAACTAGTAGACGTCAGGTGCTGGTTTCAAACCCAATCGCGGCCGTTGGCCTAACCGTTCGGAGTTTTCGTGGTCTTCTTCGAACTTTACTTCAATACGGGTTAGGTTACCTTTGAAAGACCCCCACGAAGGGACTTCACCCCTGGGCCTCTATCCTTCGATTAGATAATCGGCCGACACAAAATATACCAAACCAAAACCAAAGCTACAAATAATTCTATAAATACACTTTTAATGGTTTTAAACAATCTGAGACATCATACGAATTGAATGTTTCAAACTGAACAGAAAAAAAGCGAGAAATGTCCGCCGGCTATCTCCCAGTCAGCTTAAACGATAAAGCATTTGCCTTATAAGCCAAGGATCAAGGTTAGATACTCGGCCTCGGTAATTTTTCTTTCAGTTGAAAATATTAAATTCTTGTGATAAATTTACAAATCAGTTTTATTGTGTAGAAATAATAGTAACGATATTATAGGTGGAATAAAATAGTGGAGACTGGTAATTTAGGTTCAAATTTAGGTTCACACATAGAGATCTAAAATTACAAATGCCTTTAAAATATCAATTTGATTATTACTGACCTAATTTTCCACAATGACAAATATAAGAGCCTCTTTAAGAAAATAAATTATTTATAAATGCTCAAAATATTTTAATTTAAAAGATTTAGATTAAATAATTATAAAATTTTGTTAATTTTTTGTCCTACCTTGGAAGAATTTTCCAAACTCATTTGAAAATAACGTCTATTTTATAAGAAAACCAGCATACATGTTGACATATAAAGCAAAAAACATTCAGCCATTAAGAAAAGAAAAATCAAACTGTTTAGTTTGTATTAAGAAAAGAAAAGAGGTCACCATATTTAGACCCACATAGGGAAGAGGTTAAAGCCCCTATTATAATCTAATATTTACTGGAGGTTTCGTTGTGTCTTTATAATATCGTCCTAGAGATCCTATATTCTAATTATCCTACATCACTAGCGTAAAACAATTAGGGGTAATGAAAGATAACAGAAACTACAATCATTGTAAAACCAAAGGTACACAGCCTTGATTAATTTTTAACACAATTATTCAAATTGCTATATAATTCATATGAGTTATAATTTTTGAAACTTCGCGAAAAATATTCCGGCGGAGATCTGAAAAAGCTATGTCTTGACTGAAGCCGCGAATACTCTTCCATCTCAGCTATCCCGGATGCTTGGTGAATTAGGTTCATTTCGTCTAAGATCACTCGTTTAGCAGAGCATTGGCAGATTAAGGCTGCTGTCCCTCCAGCCGAAGACACTGGCAAGCTAAACCTACGGAAGATATTTCTAATATCTTCTTTGTATTTTGACATATGTATTTTTTTTCACTCCATCTCTACCATATCTACATCTTTTTTTTTCCGATTTCAGTTACAGGTATTTTTTTATGACACTTTCATTTTCAGAACTGGTTTCAAAATTGAAAGTAGCTTTGTACAAAATATCTGCAATCAAATTTGATAAATCAAAAAAAAAGGAGCAATGCAAAAATGTACACAAGTTATCCAGTGCAATAATAATAATAATAAAAATAATAATAATATCGAAATCAAACTCGACATTAGAAAGTAACCTCCCCATAGATTTAGCATTATTTTGCGAGTATCTGCAAGTTCAGGGCCTTAAGCTAATGCATGACTGCTTCGAATTTTTCGAACATTTTTCACGCAGCTAGAAAATTATAACTCATACAGAGGCTTTAAGTTATCTAGAGGCTATCAGATTTTCAACACCATCTGGTGGCTTTTAAAAAGTGAATTTTGAATCGGTATACTGAATTTTTGCGTTAGTTTTAAATTGTGGTAGAATTAATTATACATTGCCAAGAGCTCAAACTAAGCTAATACTTGATAAATGTGATTAAAAATACCCTTTGAAGGAAATTAAATACTTTTATTCAGATCACGTGTTTTATCACTCAGGCAAGGACATTTTCAAGACCTATTGTAGTACAAATATTTTCGAAAAATAAATAAATAAATAAATAAATAAAACATAAAAGAAACTGAAAGGAATTAGACAAAAATCTCGAGATCTCTTGTCTAATTAAATCTAGCGCAATAACAATAAAAAAAATATTGCCCAGTTAAACTGATAGCATTGAGCTCACAGGCTACGCATACTAATTATACATTACAGCCTTATATTTTCAAGGGTTAATTCCGTTCAAAAAAAATTAAGGAGGAAGGAAAAGCTTCCCCCCCATCCTTATTTTTTTTCGAACAGTATTAATCCTTAATCTTTGAACCCTCTAAACTGATCAGGGGCATGCTTCATCATATAAAAAAATCCATATCCAAAATTCAGTGCAAATCGGAAAATTCTTAATAAAACCCATTTATATGATTAAGAGGAGTTGTCCCCCTCTTTTATATACTTAAGGGTGTATTCGAAAAAATGCTTTCCCAACTTCAACAGCTCGAAATTTTCCGATAGAGTTTCAGACACAATTTTAAAAGTAGAGACACGAAACTTGCTGGGGAGATTTTTGAAGTGACGTATAAGGTGCCGTGTGATGTCTTTTTACGCTCAATTCATTAGAATTTTATTTATAAACAATTACTCTCTCAGTATGACCTTTTTTCGTCCCCAGATCTCCCGCTTCTGAAAAATCCGTTCAAATTGGCAACTTTGACAGTCTTTTTCGCAATATTTTCTACATTTATCAAAGAATCGACCCTTACGGCAACTTTAGTACTTTCTGAATAACACCATTTTCCAGTTTCATGCATTTGAGGGCAAAAATGAACTTAAAAATAAATCGGAAAATAAGCAGTTTGAATCGAAATACACCCTTAACCATTAAACTTCCAAAACTATTCAGAGATTTGAACGAAATCTGACAATTCTGCATGAAAAACCCATTCATATAAATTAAGGGAGGGGCATTAGAACCCCCATTTCCCCTGTTTATATTTATCCAATGAGCACCTAATACCAATCACGGAAGCGCTTCATCAGAATGATCCTATGTGTAAATTTTGATAAAAAATTAATATTTCGGCATTAAAAACTCATTTATATCAATTAAAGGGAGGGGAATGAGCCCCCCGTTCCCCTTCTTATACATATCGAATGAACTCCAAATACCAATGACGGAAGCGCTTCATCAGAATAATCCTATGTGTAAATTTTGAACAAAAATTAATATTTCTGCATGAAAAACCCATTTATATCAATTAAGGGGAGGAGCATAAGCCCCCCGTTCCCCCTCTTATACATATCGAATGAACTCCAAATACCAATCACGGAAGCGCTTCATCAGAATGATCCTACGTGTAAATTTTGAACAAAAATTAATATTTCTGCATGAAAAACCCATTTATATCAATTAATGGGAGGAGCATGAGCCCCCCGTTCCCCCTCTTATACATATCGAAAGAACTCCAAAAACTAATCAGGGAAGCGCCTTATCAGGATATACCTATACACAAAATTTCAAGTAGATCGCATATTTTTATCATGAGTTATCGCGTTACGCACGTACGAACGAACGAACGTACATACATAGAGAACGGACGGGCACATAAGCTCTCAGACTATGATAGCCTGTAAGCTAAAAATGGATATTTGTGAAGGTATATTGTTTTACGTTATTTTTTTCTTTTCTGCAGTGCATGTAATTCCATATTTTAAACAGCTGAAGAAGGCTGAATAATTATCAACTTGTAAAAATATATCTATTGATTCTTGGATAACGGAAGAAAAATAAAGTCTTGCTCTGTAATGCTGTATATAAAATGCTCGCAAAATACATGTTTTTTGCAGTTATATAAAAATTTAAAATTTCTTTTTAGTGTTACTCTGACTATTATAAATTCAAATGATAGTTGATTATGTAACATTAAACGTTGTTTTAAAGAAACATTATTTCCTAAAATGTTATTAAAGCGTTTTTTATTGAATCTACACTTCACACTCACAGTTCATTTCTATTTAATATCTATACACAAGTAACGCAATAACACTAGTTTAAAAAAAGTGCTGATAAGGTTTACAGGCGAAGGTAGATTTCGAAGTTAGGTACAATTTTTATCAACAAAAAACAAATCAATATTAGCGATAAACCCAGTTTCATCATTAATAATGAGCTCTAATAATCTAAATGTTTCGTGAAATTCTAACATACACGCATACACATACGCATACATATATGGAATAGATTTTAAAACAGTGAAAACAAAATCAGAGACCCCAAAATGTTAAAATATGAGAATTGTCTGATTTTATCATGTTTCAACACATTTTTACAAACTTACATCACATTAAATATTCACCTGCATTTCGTCTATTATATTTCCAATTTGATGTAATATTTGCTTAAAATAACCCTTCAAGGTATTTATTTCATTTTCCGTTTTCATGTGTAAATCTTGCTATAGGAAACTTATGACATAATATTAACTTAAATTCGTCAAAATATTTTTTTTACATTTTTCACAAGCAAATCTTGCAATAGTAAAGTAATTGATGTAGTAAGAATTTTATTGTAGTTTTTCTTTTTAATTGTTGGCAACAGCTATGATGAAAATTGTTTATTTTTTAACTGCCAATGTTTTGCAAGATTTGATTTTGTCAAAGCCATGTTAAGGCGGTATTCAAATTTTTGAAACCTCCCCATTTCCAACGCCTTGGGCTGATTTTTCCAATTTGCAATTCCCTTCAAAATATTAACCATTTCAATGTATTTGGAGAGTTTGAAAACGATTCGTGCCTGATTGCGACTTTTGTCGTACGGACAAAATTTAGTACATACATGCAAACATACACACATAACTTTTTAGATGGGGGTGGTTTTGAGCTCCTGGCGTCATACAACGAAAAGATTTTTTTCTAAGTTGGTACCATGGTTACGACTACAATAGGTAGCATTCTTACGAAATTTACATAAATAAAATTTTACTTGCATGCGGAACAAATATGTCACCTATGTAAACAAATAATGAAAAATTGTTACGTTAATATTCAATGGAATTTAACAATGAAAACTTTATAAAGGTATAGAGATTCTAGCAAATAAAACGTCGATTTCAAAATTAAATTTCTCAAAAGCAAAAACCGATAGAATTATGCCGTAAACGGTTTGCTTATAAGGTAAGTTGTAAAAATCTTATACAAAAATTTTAAACGGTGAATATTTTGATATGATTAAGTTCAGATTGCAAAGAATGCTTAACTTGACATTTCTCTTGCTTTAGATTGCTTGTAGAGAACGAGTTTCTCGGTTTATAAAGTAATATTTTAACGAGTTTTAGGATTTTAATTTCTGAAATTTTAAAATTCCAAAAATTTAGTTCAAAAACCGTTAAAATATGTCATTGTACGCCGAAAAACTCGTCCTCTGCAAGCAAGATAAAACAAGAAAATGTCAAATCAAGTATTCTTTGCAACCAGAATACAATCTTTTCAAAATATTCACCAATTGAAACTTCTGTATATGTTTTTTCAGCTTTTCTAATAAACAAATGGTTTACCAATAATTCTATCAATTTTTGTTTTTGAGTATTATTTGCACGACACCCTGTATTTTCACTATTATATATAACAACTTTCTAAAAAGATGTAATAAAAATCTATTTTGCTGATATTTTTCTCATACATTATTCTTCCAACATGTGTCCTCCCACTTTTGGGTTCAACAACATCATCTTATATAATTTAATTCATTCTTTCAAATGTATCAGCAATACTGTGTATAAACATTTATTTGTAAGTTTATTTACATGTTATTCTATATATTTTATTAGTGGTGCAATTTTCACAACTGATATGGTAAAACATAAAATACTAGAATTTTTAAAACAATCTTTCCTATCTACGAATGTATGGTTAAACAGTAATTCATTTGAACATTTCGATTTAGTGAAATGAATTATACATTATTTTAATAAAAAGGATTTCGGTGCCGACCAGTGTAATAATTTATCTATAATTCAAATATTACTACAGGTAATATTTAAAAATTAAAATACACAGAGTATCATCTACAATAAATTTTAAATACAAGAAAAAGATGTGTCAAATTCAATAACATTATTAATTATCTTACCTTCATTTTGCGCCCAGTCAGCCAGGCAATACACTCTGGATCCAAAACTAGTCTCGCAACGGTTGTAGTGTCCACCATCGTCTAATCCCACAGTTTCAAAACGGCCTTTAACACCACATAACAAAGCTGTTGCACATGCTCCGGAGTCTCCTACTTGGCTGTCAATGTTGTAAGTCTAGAAATACAAAATACAAAATATTAGTATATATTTTTTTTAATTAAAATAGGTTTATTAAAATCTTCACCATTTAAATCCATATTAGTGTCATTTTTTATCTGTTTCTTACCCATACATAAACATAAAAAAAATGCCAGCCTCTTAATAATCTGCTTAGATGTCCAAGATTCAAAATATTGGCAATAATTTAAAATACTTTCGCTGAAATCAAATTTTAGAAAAAAGTAATTGAGAAATCAACAATTTTAAATTAATAACGCAAGGTTAAAAAATTTTGCTAAAATTGAATTTGACAAGAATGATAGTTTAATATTCTGTACAAAGCAAACTATTTTACCCGTATGTATTAATATGATATAATTACCACGCAGTATGTCCATCGTTAGACTTCGAACTTCAGGCTGCGCAAAGCTCTGTCAACATTTCAATGCCCAATGGTCCCTCAAATGAGTGATAATCTTACTTGGGAACTGCGTGTCTCGTGTGACGTTGATAATCTGATCCGAGTATAATACACCAGAGAAGGAAGTATAGATAATCATTTCACGAAATTTTTTCCCCCAAGCACCTGCGTCGTTCCAAGCCCAAGCTCGGACTCTGATTGGTTGCTGCTCTCGGCACTGTTTTCACGTAACTTTTTTGATAATCATACTTGGCGTAGCGATAGATGCTTCCGTCGAGTTTGATTTCCTTCCGAACCGAGTACGAAGTAAAAAGTTATGTGTAAAAAGTTTTAAAGAGTACAGCTTTCAGTAAGACACGTTCCATCTAATCCAATGCTGCAAGAGAAAAGTTACTTTGTACTCGGTTCGGAAGGAAATCAAACTCCTCGACGGAAGCATCTATCGCTACGCCAAGTATGATTATCGGAAAGTTACATGAGAACAGTGCCGAGAGCAACAACCAATCAGCGTGCGAGCTTGGGCTTGGAACGACGAAGGTGCTTGGGAAAAAAAATTACGCAATCATTTCATCGAGTTCAGGGATAAAAAACTAGTATTAGTTAAATCAAGATTCATATATTAAAATGGAATCTGTCTGCTAAGTCATATCTTAGTGGAAAACGATGAAAAATCCCGTATTTAGCTGTTGTCACGTAGATTTGCCATTGCGTTTTCTTGCTTCCAGTTCTTCATGTTTTCATATATTTGGGTGCAGGGAAACACAATGGTAAACAAACCAATCAACTACTAAAATAATCGTTTTTCACCAAGATATGACTATGCAGGCCGATTGCGTTTTAATATGTAAATCGAGATTTAAAGAATTCAGATTTCAAGAAATGAACTTCATGAGGAGATTGTCTGTGCTGCTGTCTACCGATTTATATGTTGACAGCGCCCAGAATGCAGAGATTAATGAACAAAGTTGAATATTATAAACCCAGATTCCTAATTGTAGTAGCAAAACGGAGTTTAGACTTGTAAATACTGAATGATCTTGGCGAAATTTTGAATTTATATGAGAAAAAAATAAATGAAGAAATAGACATCAATATAGAACAAAAATAATGAATTTTAAAAAAGTAAATTTTTAAAAATCAAATAAATTTTACATTTTAAGAAAATAAGATAGTAAAATAATAGTAGTAAAATATAAATAATAAAAGAAGTAAATACAATGAAGATTATGAAGCTATATCAAATGTGCAATATTTTTTTCATTATATTAGTAATCTTGTATATAAAAATCCTACATCATATAGATCAAATAACTTTATGACATATAATAAAAGAATAGGTTGCTTTTAATTACAATTGGACTGAACCATCAAATACTGTAAAACAGTTCCAGAAAAATAAATATATAAGGTATTATTTTTTATATCTTTTCTATTCAATAAATATAGAAAGATGTTAGCTATAGGAATTTTTTATTTCAAAGGTATATATATTGTACATATAAATAGATTTATCACTTATACTATTTTTTAAATTGTTTAGTGGATATTAGATAAAACTTTTATTCTGCATTATTATATTGAAGATTATTCAAAATTTGTTGTAAAATATTTCGTTTAGAAAAATTCCGCGTGTTGATTCAAATAGGATTAGCGTGAATTTTGATGGAAATGTTTGTAATTCTTTCTTCTTTTTTTTTTTTTAAATTGAATGTGAAAAACATTTTTTCTAATGAAATAATTATTTTCGCAAACTATTCTTACAATATTCTCATATCAATCGTTGAACGAAAATTTTTTAACTAAAATAAAAATCAGTGCCTAAATTCATTATTTTGTGTCAAACAGTTTTGTTAATTTCCATAGAAAAAGATAAACATAAACATTTTTCAATTTCATTTTCAAATTAATTTTTAAAAAGATAAACATTTTTCATACTGATCATAAATATCAAATAAGTGCTTGAAGCAATTCAAAAAGAAATTAATTTCATTCTACTGTTTTCGGATTATTTCAGTCTAATAAATTCCCGAAAAATTCTTGTTTAGTTTATTTTTTTATGTTTAGTTTACAATGTACTATATATATATAAATAACGAATGGACAAAATAAGAATTTAAATGTGTCAGAAAAATTAAAACAAATTGTTGGAATATATTTTACACATATATAAAATAGAAGAATGGTTGTAATAAAAAAAATGAAAAATTTCTAAAATAATAATTTCATAACATAATGAAATATACCATTTTTTATTATACATTGTATACAACACTACATTTGTCACAGAGAAAAGTATTTTTGGTGTAACTGCATTTAAATTTTAAGGGATCTCTTAGCTCTGATTTTAAAATATGATAGTGTCAATTGAATTTATCTTTATACATGTATAGTTTTTCAAAAAATCATAGTTTTAAAATCAAGTTTGATTTAAAACATTTCTGGAACATTAAGTTAAAATATTTTTATAATAATAATGCCTCATAAATATCAATACAAATGTTAATTTTTACTGTACAGTGAGGGAAAAAGTATATAATTTACATTTTCTTATAGAGAAAAAAAATAACGGTTTCGTAAAAAATTGCCAGTACAAACTGAACAAACAATAATAACTATAAAACACGTACAATTTAAAAATATCATTAGTTTACTTTAACACTAGAACCGCGGAGCGGGTCAATTTGACCCAAATCAATGTTTAATTTCTCGCCGCGCAAAAAGTTTTCATTGAAATAATGTTTCCTTTCCCGACTTTTAATATTTTAAGATGAACAACATCTTTCCGTATTTGATAGCGAATAACATAAATATTTTTTTAATTTTAACTAATTATACCTACAACCGCAAAGCGGGTCAATTTGACCCGTAACATATTTTTACCCATAAATGACAAAATAGAGATGCTTTTCTTCGGAACTAATAAGAAAGTATGTCTGCCTCAGTCCCAATTTCGCTAAAATGCAGGATTACAAGGAGAAATAGTGAAAATCTTCAAGCAAGATCTTATATTATAGATGTGAATAATCAATTATTGCAGTGGAAAACTACATCAAATATTTAGAACTATTATTCTGCATTTATAGAGAGCACAGACAAGATTTCCGAGATCTTAATATTACTGTCAAAGAAGCTTTCGAATATCGGCAACTATTATCTGAAAATGAATGGGAATACAAATAGTTGAGGACGAAAATCTGCCTGTAATGAAGAAAATTAAATTCTAATAACAGAAATTAAAGTAACGACGATCTGCCAATATTCTTAATTTTGTTGGAATTTTTCATTATAATATAGTTGGAAATTTATCAGTAATGGACGAAAGCTTATGATATTTATCAAATAAAAAACTGGATATAAAAAAAGAATAATTAAGAATTTGAACAAAAGTGACAAAATTTGATCGTTATATTCATGAAAATCTGAAAAATAAATAAGCAATAACTTGCGCATTCACACCTGGAAATAAAGAAGATGACAAAAAAACTGCAAGACTAACTATGAAACAGGGCCTAAAACGAGCGTAGGTATTTTCTTCAAAATCTGTGAGTAAGTTTACTCAGTATATGTCTAACAGAACCAGATAAATTCAATATCGTATTGCGTTCTCGTTGCTTGCAGATGTTGATAAAAAAAACTGTCCTGATAGAAACTGTAAAATCCCAAGCCGAGAAATACACATCTCTGTAAAAATGTCAAAATAGGAATGGCATTCGGCTAGTCTTCTAACACATTTACACATGAGCGTAGCTGTTTACCAAGAAGAAAAGAGTAAAGATGCTTTGTTGCTTAGCAATTTACATCTAATTGTTGAAACTTTAGATAATTCTAAAAAATACTAAATACACTTGTTAACTATAACGCAACTAAATTTGGTGTAGCTTTGTGTCTGCATATGTCAAACCCACTTTTTATAGGAAGCCGCTGAATGCAATTTATAATATTTTGTATTGTACTACTGTCAATGCCTGGGTTTTATGCAAATCTGTAACCGGAAAATTAGTTAGTATACTTTTTTGTATAAGTTTATTATCTATTAGCATACGTCAATTTATTTAACACAATTTTTTATTTCTCGGCAAAAAAAAAAAAAAAAAAAAAAAAAAAAAAAAGTCCTTTGGGCAAGAAAAAACACTAAAAACGTTGAAGAACACCAATTAAGCATAGAAGAGTTTGTTATCACAATTAAAAATATGAAAGTAAAACTAAAGATAAGTTTTCAAAATATAACGTACCCATGCGTTTCTGATAAATGTGCAAAATCTTTAGCCATGTTTTTCAAGCAATGCATTTAATAGAATTAGATTCAATAGGATTAGATAAACCAGTAAAACTAGAAACTTGCAATTTTTATATTTTTAAAAATTATTCTTAGGTTTTATATCTAAAATTAATTGAATGGAATAATCTATTTCTTATTAATGTATATTATGTTTAAGTTCATTTATGTTTAAAATATATGTTCAATATCTCTTCAATATGTTTTCATCATATTTAATGAAATATATTTTTCAATTATACCATTTTGTAATTTCTGCTGACTTCCTGGATAAAATATAATGTATATACTAAGAAATATTGATTATTATAAGAAAATATAATCTTTTAAATAACCAAATTAAGTATTTGGGCATATTTATATATAACTTTCCTTCTCGGGTCAATTTGACCCGTTCCACGGTTCTAGGTATACCGAAAGTCCCACGGTTCTAGTGTTAATTAAACTGTGTTGCATATACAGTCAATCAGTAGTCGGTCAACATTTTCTAAATCAGAGTAACTTTCCATCATCTTTTAGAAACTTTGATCCATTCTGCTATGGTGGAATCTTGACGAATTATTTCCAATAAGCTGCGAAACTCGAATTAATGGTGCTATCGATATTTTGAGACAAAAAAATTGCCGTTAAATCAAGTGATGTCGCAGAATTAACATTTTTTCTCAGTTTTGATCCAAAGTTAACCTGATTGACTGTAATGCATTTGTTCCCTACCCTATTATATTTAAATAATTCTATTAATTCTATTCATTTAAATAATTGTCTATTTTTTTAAGCTATTGCTGACAAAATACTTAAAATTAGCCAATATAAAAAATAAAAACAATATATATTTCATAAAATTGAAATGAATACAATTAAAAAGCGACACTTTTTAAACTTTAAATGTGTTTGAGTAACTGATCCTAAAAACTATTTATGCAACATTAATTGTGATAATAGTTAAATTGGAGCTTTCCTGGATGTAATAGAATTATATTACGTGTTAAAAAGCGATAAATTTGATAAGTTTTATATACAGGAGGACATTACTTGTGTAAATGCGATAGATTGGAGCAGCTCTTTGTGCAGTATGAAATTACTTGTGAAAATATGATAAATCGTATATGTTCTGTATTTTGAGAGGTATTACTTGTGAAAATAGCAAAAATCTAGTAATCTCTCTATACAATAAGGAAATACTTGTGAAAATGTGACTATATCATTTGTGAAATTTCTATTAATCTGAGACCTTCTGTATATAAAGCAATACTATTTCTGAAAATGCTATTAATATGAGATGTTTTATATACAAGGTGTTAGCAAAATGGTGGTCTCACTAAAACGCAAGGTAGAGAAAGCTCGATGAATATGCGCTTGGTATTACTACAATACTAACAAGTTTGTATCAATTATCATTTCTTCCAGTTTACGAATCAATAAAGTATATTTTCTTTCATAAAAAATATGCAATCATTTCGATAATTTAGTATATATATCTTAATCTTACTTTTGCTAATGCAACGTGTTGAAATTTATCGAATGCAAGTTCATTTTCTTCACCCGTTTGTCCATTCTGCTGCCCCCTGAGAATTCTTGCGGCAGTTACAGTTGTGAGTCCCATTCCATCTCCAATGAATAAAATGATGTTCCTAGCGACCGCCGTACTGTCTACGTCCTTCAGGTTTTTCCGAAGCTGTATTTTTGCTTGCTGATACCAATATTCAGGACCTAGATGAAACAAAATAAATACTATATATTTATGCTGCACAAAGATTTGAATACCATACAAATAATACACTTACAGAAATCTTTGAACAAAATTATTGACCACCCACTTATTATTAATGTAACCTTTAAAAATTAAACGTCGAAAAACTCTATATATTAAATATAGATTTTCTTATACAAATTACCTTCAATTATATATATAACTGAATAACAGAATACCTTTTTTATTGGAAATTTCGTTTGATATATGTAAGTCGACAGTTATATAAATAGTATTTGAATATTTTTTTTCAGAAAGTGCTAAAAGATAATGACTTTAGTCCTCAACAACAAAAGAAAGATTGAAATTTAATTTCCGTAAAATTGCGTAAAAACAGAGATTTTTTTTTTTTTTTTGAAAATTACCGTATTTACTCGTTTATAGGGCGCACGTGTGTATAACGCGCACCCTTACTTTACAAGTAAAAATGGCAAGGCGCACCATAAATTTGATACACTAATGAAGAATGACCAAATTAATTTCAGTGAAAAAAAAAGGCGAAACAAACATTACACCAGACCAGAAAACCAAACGAAAATACATTTTTGACTTCTGGTTGTAAGAGAATGACGGGAAATAGGAATGAGTAGCGGTAAAGAGAATTGCTAATTAGCGTTTAGATAATGTCATTAGCTCAGTTGTATAAAAAACTGCAAGAAATGAAATAAATATCCCGTCTTAATACTTCAATTAAGTAACATTTTCCGAGTTTTAATATCATCTTTGAATAATTTCTTGTTTCACACGTATATCGTTTGACTGCATCCAACAGTAAAAAATTATTCAGTGTATTAGGCGCACCTAGGACTTTTGACCTAATTTTTCGGAAAAAAGGGCGCCTTATACTCGGGTAAATACGGTAGATTTAAAAATAGTATTATTTTTATTAACAAGTGTTAAATTTGAAGAAATAAAAAATACGCAGCAAAAAAACTTCTTTTTTCTATTGTTTTATTATAATTATTCTTTTTGTAGCTGAAGAATACGATCCTTATAATTTGGACTTTATATGTAAAAACGACGAAGACGTATGAAAGTCCCTTTTTTGAAAATTATTCAGGTTTTGTTATATATATATATATATATATATATATATATATATATATATATATATATATATATATATATATATATATATATATATATATATATATATATATATATATATATATATATATATATATATATATATATTAAACAATGCAATACTGAAACGTTAAAAAATATATCGTAATTTAAAGAAAATAACACATTTTATTTTAAGCAAATGTTTTAATAAAATAAGTTACATGTTGTACTCTTATAATTTTTCAGAAAGTATCATATTGTAAATATGATTTTATAATTTAATGCCATTAAACTTTTGTTTTGATTATTACGTTTGATTATGAATTTAATGTATTTATTACATAAGCCACACGTTTAGAAATAATTTTACATAAAACTTTAAATTTTTTTTCGAGTAAAAAAGTATTAATTCGCACTGATGATAAGGCATAAATATATTTATATTTGTAAATTGTGAGAATATGTGGAAAAACATTGTAGTCGAGTGAAACCTTATATCACATATTTGATCCAATTGGAACAGTTATATAGGAAATGCTGATTAAATACTTTACTTTAGCAAGAAGATAAACTGGCATCGCTATGCTGGCATTTATGTATTTTCTATGTATAAATGTTTATTTTATCAAATATTGTTGTTCTGTTTAAATTTTCAATGCTTCTTTAAATGTACGTATTATACCTTGCTGCAATTTTGTGTACTATTATAATACTATAGTACTATCATAATTATTTATTTCCCATAAAATATTGATATCTTTTAAAAAAAACGTGTTTACACATTTCTTTCCAATGCAAATTCTCTAGAGATAAAATTGGATATCCTAAGAGTTCTAAAAAAGGAATGCTGTAAAACAATAAATCAAGAGATCCTGAACACTGTTAAAAGAAAAAGTAGCAAATTGTATATGGATTTCTCGCAAGAATGATTACAATTTCAGTTACTTTTTGTTGTAACTTTTGCGTTCTGGCTCATGCCAAATTGTCTCTATTTGCAAAAATGCCCAGATGTCTAAGGTTGAGGTTTGGTTCTACAGCCGAGAATTTTGTAAAAGTTATATTTATTTTAAGGCCATAACATCCAGCGTTTATACATGTTCAATGTTATACATTAAATACAAAATTAATATTAGAGACATGATTATGCACCTTTTGCATTATATTTAGACTAATTTCGTTTGGTTTCATTTTGCTTTGGTCGGAATGCTTACTGACCATTGTTTTTTTCCTTTTTTGTAATTCTAGTCTACGGTCGGACCAACGAAATATTTTTACTCTGGTTGAGGTCATATTGGGTGTTGAATTAAAATATATATTAAGGGTTTGAGGGTTCAGGATTTTGCATAATTAAACCCGAATCCATATAGGTGAAGTCATTTTCGCAGTACATCTGGTTACTCGGTTACATTCAAGATTCTATTCCAAATTAGCTCTAAATATAATATGTGTTATAATATATGTATATACTACCTCTGGCATTAAAGTTCAGTGAATGAATTCAGAACGATCGATCTGGCAGCACTGGGGAAACAAAACGCTGCATCTGCACACAGGCAAGTGTTGACCATCTTCCCCACCGTTGTTCAGTTGAGCGCCGTTTATGTTCTGTGTAACATGTGCTTTAGTAAGTGCTTGTTCAGTGTGTTGGTTCGTAACTGAGAACAGGAAAATGAACGAATAAAAGCTCAGTTTAACGTTTGGTTTTAAGCTTTGCAAGACACAGAAATAAATTCATGAAGGATGGTGCAAAATTATCACCTCCCATACTCGCCAGGTCTCCATCCTCCAGATTTTTTATTTTCACGACTCAAACTCTCTTTGAAAGAGATTTGACCATATTGCTAACATCCAACGAAACATGACGAAGCTTTTAAAATTCATCCCAAAAGACTTCTTGGGAATTTCCCAGGACATGTAAAGCTGATCTCAGCGGTGCATAGTTATCACAGATGACTATTTTGAAGGATGGTATGGTAACTTCCGTTAATATTTCATCTACATTAATGCTACAGGACTATTCACCGAATTTTATTGTTAGAGGTAGTATATATGTACATATGTGTGTGTGCTTAAACCCAATCAAACTTTCCCCGGGTAATATCATGTTCCCGGAAATCAAGTCCTTCAGATATTAAAAAAAGAAGATATGTACTTTCAGGAATCGGATTAGAGTATAATATGGTCACCAGACCTCATAGAATTCTTATACATCTTGCAGTTTTAGCAAAATATTTTCAGAAAAGATCCGAAAAATCCACTGTGTAGTACGGAGTGCATAAAAAATGTATTACTTATAGACGAAAACACCAAGTTATATTATACAGCACATTACCTGGGTTTTTATTGGTATTTAACTATAATATAGTTATAGATTGAAAAGTAAACATTATATTATATTTTATACTAAGATATATAGTATTATAATAACTGAAAAAATTCAATAATGTTAAACGTCTCATAGTATAATTTAATAATTTCCGGTTAAAAAATGCTGTTTATGTTGCGTTAAGCTACAAAATATGTTTAGCACAATCATAAATTATCAGCTGGAAAGTATTAACTAAATCTATTTTAATATAAGTCTTTAAAACAGTACCGTTATCTCTATAAAAGATGTTTTAATGGAAGTGCATACACAGTAACAAAAGTATAATAAATAAAGCATTAAAATAGAATTACCGCAAAAATGTGCTATAAATCTTCCACATGCATTGAAAGCTGAACTACAGTACCATATAATATATATATATACATATATTTAATTTTTTGAGAATTAAATTAGTACATTAAAATTTGTGAGATTATCCAGAAGTTATTGCCTTATACCCCACTAAAAAAAAATATGAAGAAAATCTATAGCTTTTTGGCCCAAAATCTGTGTGAAATTCGAAGGTATTTGGCCCATTATGCATATATTTTTAAGAATATCTTAAACAATTCTGCAGATATTTTAAAGATAAAGCTAAGTCTGCAAATTTTCTTCAAATTTTTGTAGAATTTCTGTAGAAAGTGGCGATTTCTTCAGATAATCTTAAGATTATTTTTAGTGGGGTAATACTACATTTTCGTGGGAAAATAAAGAGATTGTTAACATAAAAATAAGAAATAAATATATTTCTAAATATATATGAAAAAATGTTACAATGTCTAAAAATAAGAATATTTTAAAGTAAAAGCAAACATGTAATGTAATTTGATTAAATATACTGCGAATGTGGATTATGCTATATCAATAAAATAGATTAAATAAAGAGTCTTGTAATATGTTCGATGATAGTCAGATAGTTCGATGATATGTATTTCGATGATAGTCAAAATTTATTTGGTAAATTCTTATTGAAATACGTCTGTATTCAGTTTACATATTTTATTTAAAACTTGTTCATATATTATAGTATAAGTACAGAATGTTTCTTCCATTGAGTGAAAAAATAAAATTTGCAATGTTTTCTCTACAAAATCTAAGTTTATGCTCTAAGATATATCATTGTTTTGAAATATTTTTAAAGTATGGCTTCGTTGTATGTTTACATAATTGTTTATTAATTTTACATAAATCATATATTAAATAAGTAATGATTGTATTCTAATGTCTATTAAATTTATATAGTATCTTTAATACAAACATCATAATGCATCAATTAAAAATAATTGAAAAATATAATAATAATTTATAATGCCTTTTCACATTACAAAGAAACTATCCTTTTCTGATCAATAATTGTATTCTCCTAGCTTGTCGGAGTTACGTCGGTAAAAATTTGAATAATGAGTTGAAAACACATAAAGTAATACAAAATATCTGCACGATAAGCACATTATACATACGCTGACCAGATAAAAGTTCTATTTCTCTTTAGCGGAAAATAAAAGACATACATAATGGGAATGGAAAGCTTTTATGCTGTTAGAACAGTTGCAGAAATTTAAATTCAGTTCAAAAATCTTACGTATCACAATGCTGCATAAGCCCCTTAAATGTATGTATTTTTAGCAGATATTTCCCTCATGTTTGATTCATAATTCTTCACGGGCTCAAAAAGCCATCATGTGTTTTTACCGGATTCTGATAAAGTTTTGCAAATCAGTCTTTCTTTAAACATTTGAAGAAATCTTCGTATTTTTTTTCTCTAAAGAGCACTTATTTTAAACATGCGAAAGCGGATACGATAAATATACAATAAATATGTGATAGGATACATGTTCCGTGATTCCAAGGTGGAAAGGTTTTTTATTCATCTATAAATCTGTTTATACAATATATGATCCATATATAAATGTGGATTTTTCCTATATATTGAATAGTTCTTGGCGAACCTATTTTCGGGTTAAAGCTTATAGGTGGCAATATTTTTAATTGAAAGTGCTATTTTTTATGTACATAAACTCACACGCATATGTATGTATATATATATATTTTTTAAAATTGAAATCAGAAATATAAAAATAATTTAGGATAATAATAAATAAATAGATAAGTAAACAAATGTCACTAAAAATATGTAGAAACCAATAACTTGTCCCCTAAATCAATACAAAAAATATCAGTAATGTATTCAGAAAAATATTTGAAATTTATTAAAAGCAATACATTAATACTGAGATTGACATCCGAGGAAATCGACAAGGATTTCGGTACTTACAGAACCTTATTTTATTGTGATAATTTTAATGATTTAAATGGTAAGTACAGTTACATATCTGTTAAATTTGGATTTTATTTATGGTATTTTGTATAAAAAACCCCTTAGACTAAAAAAAAGTTTACTTTTATACTGTGTTTCATGCATTATTTATTTCGATGGCCTTCGTGTTCAAAATAAGCTAAAAGTGGTCGCGCTTGACACCGTCGAGTCCTGTCTTCGGTACTGCTTCTACCACTAAGGAGATCCCAGATTCAGATCGGTATTCCGATGATACAATCGGAATACCGAACCTAAAGAAGGGCACATTTTGCATTCGAGGATATATTTTGCTAAGCGCGCATATTCGCTATTTCTAACCAATGTATCCAAAATAACACACTACGCGTGCGTGTGGACATTCAAATTCTCTCTTCTAGAAAAAATTGTACGTGCAGGGTTACCATGTTAGCGCTTTTATCTTATCATGCGCGACATTTTCATCCCATATTAAAATATTATTAAGATTTTAATTCTATTGTTAATTAATAATAGAAAAATATTTAATCCTAAGAAAATTCTTTCGCTTCAGATCCACTTGTAAATTCTTTAATTCTATAAATTGTATTATTTTCATCCTTATTCAGAATAATATACGTGTATTAATCAGGTACATCCATTATCAGAATAATTTACAAATAGTAAATATCAAATAAGGTACCCTGGGGTAATAACGCCAGGCGGGGTAATAACGCCAAGTGCTTATATTTTGCATAATTATGAAATAATCAGGTAAATGACACCCATGTGCCCTGCGCAGAAGGGTTTTGAGTCATATAAATCGCAAAAAACACCTTTAAGTTAATTTGTTTCATTTTTAGGTCTTATTGTTTTTACAAACAACTAAAATTAACGCTTGATCTAAAATTTGCGAGATAAGTTTTGTGATGTGAAGACTATCTTTTTATCCGGAAATACTTTGTTAATTACATAAATTTGTAGTGAATTTCATGTACTTTCAAAATGTTGTTGAAGATTTTGGATATCTTCTCGAGATAATTTGTAATTTAAAATGTACTGCGCAATAACTATACCGGGGTAATAACGCCAATCCTTGACATTAATACCCCGGTTGATTCCCTACAGTGGACGAGCTACGTCCTAAATACTGATTCAAATAAACACAGTTAAAACTGTGCAATGTTTCTCATATTTATATTTAAGCGGTCCTTTTTAAGCAAAAAGAAGCTCACGGTCTGATATTCTTTTGCCTCACCCCCCCCTCCTCCCACACCACACCTTTATTTTTCTTAAACTTTCACAAAAAATGAACATTTTCAATAGCTTAGAATGCAATTTGTCACTTTCTAAGTTTGTAGAGTTTGTATTTTTAGAATTGGGCTATCTACATGCAATTATTCCATCTTATTTTATAGTTTTGCTTGCATGGCGTTATTACCCATATAGGTGGGTAATAACGCCAAATGGCATTGGTCAAGAAATCACGCCATTACATTTTATGAATACATATCTGTTAAGTTATTTTATTTTATATAGATAGTCAATGAGTTGCTGTATCAGATTCTATATTTGTTTGAAAAATACAATCTAAAACTAAGCCGTGAAAATTGGTAAAACCTTAACGTGGCGTTATTACCCCAGGGTACCTTATAATATCATTTATAAATATCAAAATAGTTTACAATAGAAGCTCTATGCTCTACTCATTAATACGTGTTCCACAATAACAGAAAATTAAAATATTTTCAATTGCCAATTTAGCAGGATGACTTATACCAACATCGGTGACCATGTACAATTACTCTAGTACAGAGAATTTTAGTTTGCAAGTCCACATGTATGCGCAGTTTGTTGTTTTGGATATATCAGATAAGAACAGCTAAAATACCACTAGAGCTCACATTTTCTGCTGTTAAAAGCTACACGACCGCACGACGACACCGTTTGGAGCCATCCATGATGCCAACGATGTATTTTAATGTGCTCCCATGCCATATCAGTCGGGATCGGACAATATCGCAGGTATTTTTAGTACTTTGCGCCTTCTATAGGAAAACGCGCAGTCATTTTTAGCACTTTCCAACAAAGTTGAAAGGTACTACTCTGTTATCCCGTCGACCAATTTCGCCAAATTATAGAAATCGCCAAACTAACAGCCAAATTACACATAATGATATATTTTTTATTTTAAATAACGAAAAAACAAATAATTAGTAGCATATTAATAAAAATATTAATAAAAAGTCCAAATAAAAATCAATTAATGACATTTTAAACGCGTGAATCGTATTTAATGTCATTGAATGTGACATTCACGATCATCCATTATTGGCATTTAATCTTAAAGTTTGGCGATAATTTTTTGGTCGACGGGATAACCTAAAAGTACCAGTTGAGAAGTGCTTATGCTTTTGGTTTGTCTGTCTGTCTGGGCGTCTGTCCGCACTCTAACTCTCTTAAATATGCTCAGATTCCCATGAAATTTTTGAACGTTATTGACGTTTGCCCTAGCACGAACCCTATTGAAAATGAAGTTTCTACTATAATTAGTTTATTTACAGGGTCAGTTAAAGTTTTCCATTACATTACGGCTTATGGGGAAAATCATTTCAAATGAATTTTAAAGATGTTACACCCGATCAAACGTATTCAAATTTATATGCATCAACGAATTGCACTAAAATATGTATTCTGTAAAATATGCAGTGAAAAGAATAGTTATTATTTATTTACAGGGCCACACAAAAGAATTCCATTGCACAATAATAAAGGGAGAAATTGTTTGAGAAATATTTTAATTATGATAAAAGATTTCATCGTTAATCAAACTAATGTATGTTGCTGAGTCTTAATTTGAGATATTTCATTCACAATATGAAATTCATAGTATTATCAGGGACACACAAAATATTTCAGTGTTTTCTATCCGAAGTACTGTATATTATAAATGTTGGCTGTTGGATGGATGAAATGCATTTTCAATTTTGGTATGCACTTTCAAGTTTCATTAATGATATGTATATTATATGCTGTGTATAAATGCTTATAGTTACAAAATTAAGATATACAGGGTTACACGAAAGAGCTCGGAAAGTTTACTAAATATAAGCGTAATTTACTTAAATGTGATTTTTAAATAAGTGGTGTATTTTTATGTTGAAATGCATACAGTTTACTAAGAAATGTTTGTAGAATATAGATAAAATGAGGTACAGGGTCACGCAAAGAACTGGATACAGAGTCGCCAGCAGAGAGTAATTTCTAGGAATGTGATTTAAGTAGTTTAAAGAGTACTTTTATATGAAGTAAATTTTAGCTAAAAATTTCATGTAATAAATGTGCTAGATAAACTACAGGGTTGAACAAAAGCATTCAAGTATATTTCCATCTATTAGTATATATTGCTAAAAGAAAATTTTGAACTAGATAGGCGTTTTCTTACAAGACTAAATTTACTCATTATATAGTATATATATATCAACCGACATATCAAATAGAGGTTGTTCAAAAGTATTAGAATACATATTTGGATATAGACTGTAACATCTTATTTCTCTAGATAACGAAGTTTTGTTAATGATTTCAGGAAGTGTTGGAAAGTGCTTAATAATCTATGCTTAAGGCATAATTTTTCTTACTTGTTGTCATAAAACCACGGAGTTCTTACAGCAACGCCACGTTGATTTGGGTGACCCATAGAGATTGCCTCCAAGCTAGTATATGATTTAAAAGTCGACAATTGTTTGGTAACGATAAATTTCTCCTACGCTAATTTGTTACATAGTTAATATGGGGTATTAACTTTCTTTTTTCTACAGTACATTATGCATATAAAACACAATATGAGTCAACTTTATTTAAATAGGAGTTTATAATATAAAATATCGAGTATCTTTCCTCAACTATTACTAAAATATCCCTTTTATATTTGCTTATTTAGGCATAGGCTAAATATAGAAATTATCTATCTCTGTAATAATTGATGTTTTATGTTTAAACGATTAAAATTTATGAATTTAAAGCATTAATTTTATTAAATATCTGTAACTGTCTTTTTGTTGCCAGTTTCTAACACTTTATGTACCAATGTTTGTGCTATTCAAAATTTTATGATCTTATTATTTTACTAAATTTTAATATGACAAAATTTGTTCTGTTTTAAATGTAAGCAGAGCTTTAGTTTCACATTGTTTAATGATATTGCTAAAGTCATTCTAAACAATAACGTTTCTATCCCTGATCTCTATAAAATTTTGTCATTGTAAAATTTAAATCATCAGTTGAAAGCATATAAAAGAAGAACGAATAAATTCAGTGTAAGCACATCATACGTATGTACACCAGTTAAACATTTCAATTTTTGTTTAGCGAAAAATAAATGCATACAAAATGGGGAAGGAAACCTTTTATACTGTTACAACAATGGCATAAATTTAAATTCCGGAAACATATACCAATACACAAAGATACATAAGCCATTAAGAGAATGCTGCAAATATTTTCCTCATGTTTCATTCATAATTCTTCACGGAATAAAAAAGAGACAAAAAAGGATATTTTTACAGCATTTTGATAATGTATTACGCAGTATTCTTTATTTAGCTGCAATAAGCTGTGGAAAAAAATATTTTGCCACACCATGCTGTAAATGTACGGAGCTGTTGTTATAAATATTATATACTAAACATTTATAATTTTATAGAATTATATTATATACTATACATTTATAATATTTATATGTACTATAAATATTATAAATGTATTTCATGGTAAAACAGTAGAGCTGTTATGAATTACCTTTTGTTGTCCTTATGTAATAGATAATACATTATTAGTCATAGTGCACTTCTAGTGGCAATATAAAATACTTATACGGAATAAATCCATCGGCTCATGTCATATAAGGTAACATATATTAACATACACCTGACAGTTCATGTGTTCTTGACATGTGTGAATACTTTGAACCACAGCCAATACTGGATTCGGTGTTATATATAAATACAGGGTGTTTCACAAAGGACCAATAAACTTTAAAAATCTATAACTCGGACACGGTGATAGACAGAAACATGAAACCAGTGATGTATTTATTAAAAAAATCGTAAGAATCTTATACATAAATCAGAAAATTTAGTTAAAAATAGCGTTCATAGATGGGGCTGAGAGCGTTAAGATCTTCAAAAGAAACACTGTTAAAAATTTTAAACATTTGCTGCATCGTCACTCCATCGCTTTTATTGAATATCTCTATTTTGACCAATGAGAATCTTCCATAATACATTGAAGAAATCGTTTTCTATATAAGTGGCGGAGTGACGATGCAGCAAAAGTTTCAAATTTTTAACAGTGTTTCTTTTGAAGGTCTTAACGCTCTCAGCGCCATCTGTGAGCGCTATTTTAAACTAAAGTTTCTGATTTATGTATAAGATTCTTACGATTTTTTTTAATAAACACGTTACTGGTTTTATGTTTCTATCTATTGCGATTTCCAAATTATAGATTTTTAAAGTTAGGGGTAATTTGTGAAACACCCGGCACTTAATATTTCAACTGAATATATACTAAATATTTAGACACAAAGAAATGAAATCAGGCCTATGAATCAAAGAACTCTATGAAAGCAGCATAAAATAGAGTTTGAAATTTATAAATGTTGTATGTTGTAATAGAAAATTAAACGATGTTTTATAATAACTTTTAATTGTATTCGTGTTTGAGAAAAGAATATATAAAAACCAGAAATTGAAAATGAGGCATTGCTTAATTTGATAAAAGTATTATGTCATAGCTATGAGATTTTATTCAATCTCTGTAATATTGTCAAAAACATATTTTTCTTTAATTTCACTATCCATTAATAATATCTATTGATTGAAAAATGGGTAAATGACATTTTTTATGGTAAAAAAAAAAAAAAAAAAAATTAGAAATAAATAGTTATTTTATGTCAAATATTTCAATGAGTATTAAAAATACTAGGAACAATTTGTTTTGATCAATGTCGATTTAATTATAAATCGGAATTATATTAAAGAGAAACAGATTTTGGTAAAATTAAAATTGTTCTGGCAGTTTTTTCTTTTTTACTCTTTTCTTATTTTTCCTTTTTTTTGGCAAAAAGAAAAAAAAAACGCTTAAGAGAATATGCGGAAAAATATTATGGTTGCAATGAAAGAAATGATTTATAAATACAAAAAAGTAAATAATATCTGAAATTAAAAATTCTGTTTAATAAGAAATTCTATTCCAGTATTATTCTTGAAGTAAAAATCTATTAAAAATACTTATATATATATATATATAATGAAAAGGGTAGTTTTACAAATAAAAACAGTTTTACTGTCAACAAACAAAGAAATTCTTTTAAAATTATTCTATACCTTATACTGTCTAGAGTTTTAGAGGAAAAAGTTAGCAATAAATACATGAAATGTGTTTATTGCTGCTTACATCATAATTCATCTTTACCATATTATAACGTAAAAGACGGGCTGTTACGATGTATTTTTCAAGATCACTTGAGTCATGTGATGCTCGAATGCAGAAACACAGCTTACAGAAAAAGCAATCAGGTGACTCTAGCGGTCTAACGCAGCATATTTTCTGCGGTATCCTCCTTTATTATGAAATTCAACAAATCGGTTTACTGTATTTAAATTTATAATATAGATAGGAAAATAATCGTTTAAATGTCATAAATGACGTTTAAAATGACTTCTGTGACATGAATTTAAAGTATTTTCTTTATACATTTTGTAACAAATATTACACATAGTAATATAGATTTTTCAGAACCTATTAAGTTTAAATTCTATTCCCATTATTTAACCGAACCGTTTTTAACACAATATACTGACAAAACATCTTTATAAATTTAAATAATGCAAAAAAAGTTAACAGATTTTACCACATGGTTTTTTTAGGTTAAACTGTCTGATGTTTTAAAGGAACGATCTGAGGATCTACTAGGGGGAGGCTTTTAATTAATTTCATATCATTATTCATTTTTATTTTATATCATTCTACATGCTAATCCATTTTTTCAGTATTTCCATTATAATACATGAGACCTATCATCATAAACTTTATTCAATGAGATTCCTCGAATCTCAAAGCAATTTATTTTGAAGTCCTAGGAGACGATATATTTCAAGTTGAAATTTTTATCTATGCAGGTTTTAGAGAAAAAATATTTTCACTGTAAAAACGATATATCCTAACAGAGATAAGCAATTGTTTTTAAAGTTACACGAATTTCCCTTTTTTTGCAAAATATATACCATAGATGACAGCAAAATCCTCATGAGAACCTTTAAATTAAATCTGCCAATTAACGTAACACGTTGCTTTTGTATTTATACTAAGTCCTTAACTAAAGTGCCGTTGAAAAAATAATTATTTAAAGAAATTTTGGTAAAAAAAGCTTATAGAGTAAAAAAAATAATAATAATAATTTTTAGGAATAGGGGCTAAAGAGAACAATTATAAATGACTTTGAATTATTTTGTATACTTTTTTATCATTATGTGAAAGCTGTTAATGTTTGTTTCTGCTTGAAATTTAATTTAGTAAATATTTTACCTTTTTAGAAATTACATGGTTTATATAAGAAAATATTAATATAAAATATTTTTAATTTTTGTACAAGAGAAACTTAAAAGTACCCATACTTAAAAATTTTATTTTTTCGAAGATCAAGTATGCCAACACACTTTTTAAACTTTTCATTTTAAAAGACGAGCTTATTTATACATCACAAAAAAAACATTTGCTTTTATTCTTTCGTAAAAAATATACAGGGTGAGTCATAAATATCGAAACAATAGGCTATTTCCTTAAATATTGCCCCTAGACCCATACTTCAAATTGAAAAAAATCATAAAAAATGTTAATTTTTTAATAAGATAAGTCACAATCCCTTGGGGGGGGGGTCTATTTGAAAAAATACGAAAATTAAGTTTTTAGGGCGAAATTCCCAATTAGGAAATTATTCCTTATCCATTCCTAAACTGAACAGAAAAAATCATCTCCATACCTAAAAAACCTCACAGAGATATTAAAATCCAAAACTCTCCAAAATTCGTGACTTATAACATCATTTAACCTTGCCTATAAACGAAGAGTTTTTGATTCATTTTGAAAGCAACTGAGGGATCGTCCACAAATTGTCCGTTATTAAAAGTCGATTCAAGACAGTGCATCAAATTTGAATATAAAAAATGCAGCGTATTGATTCAAAGCTAAACTTGTTTTCAAAATATGTTCGTAGTCTGCACTGGAGGTCTGCATGGGTCGAAGTATATAGGTCCGGTCCCAAATTCTACCCAGAGAGAAAAAAATTCGGCCCTACCGGGTAAATTTTTAAATCATAACCCGGACCGGCCTGGAAAAAAGTTTAAATCATAGCCCAGCTCAGCCGTGAATTTCTACATAGTCTTTTACTTCGGTAAAATTAAAAATTCTTTCATATGGAGGCGTTCTGAGTAATGAGCCTCACTATATTTTGACGCTAGCATACATCGCCCGGCGCACCTGCTGCTAGGGACGATGGTGGGAGGCGTTGACTTATATATTGACATATAAAGGCTAAAAAAAGCGTCGCGCCCAAGCGAATGGCGCGAATCCTCGAGGACGAGGATGTCTGAAAGATTCACCGCGATAAAGCAACCAGTCAGACCTCCTTCACCTAGCTCGGCTGAACATTCCAATTGGGTCACATCTTCCCTATAGTCCGGACTTGTCACCTCCTGACTTCTGCCTGTTTCCGAGCTTAAAATCAGCGCTGAAAGGTAAAAGTTTCAACTCCGTCGAGGACATCCAAGAAAATATCAAGACAGCATTTGAAGCCCTTCCGGAACAGACCTACGTAGAAGCCTTTGAGTCATGGAAATGTCTCCTACAAAAGTGTATTGATGCAGGGGATACCTGGTTTGAAGAATATTAGGCAATTGTACCAATTCGTAGATAACTCTGTCCCTTTGAACAAAGGCTCATTACTTATGAATCCAACCATGGGCATTTTGAGAGCAAATGAGGCATTTTTTATATATATACCATATAACAGCCGGAGAGATTTCTGTTGTTTTATAAAAAGACTCTTAAAACTCTTGACAGTTTACACTTTCTTTGGAGATTAGCTGTTATAAAATTTTTCATATTCCTTCATCTTAGGTGCTTTTTACGTGTGTTTGTAATTATGTAAATCCGTAGCACCTCTAGTCGTCCATCTGTCCACAAATACTAGCGCAAAAAATAACGAACCGAATCGTTTGAAATTTAAAATGTATAATTTTTGCATAATTTTGATGAGGTATTTTAAATTTCATGAATTTGGATGTATAGTTTAATTACAGTGACAATCAAAATTATTCTCTTATATTACGGTCAATGAGAAATATAATTTCAATTGTATTTTAATGATGTTACACTCTTTCGAACATAATAAAATTTATATGCATATGTGAAGTACATACTAAATTATACATTCCGTTTAATCTGTCTTGCAAAGAAAATTTTTATTAATTTACAGGAGCACACAAAAAAATTCGATTACATAATGGTATAGGGGAGAAACATTGCTTAGGACACATTTTAATTGCATTACATTATTTCACATCTTTTGAAAATGATATGCATTGCTGAGGTTTACTGCAAATTATCTTCTTTATAATAGAAAAAATAGTAGCATTTATTGGGACACACAAAAGGTTTCGATTTCTATAGTGTATCCGAATTACTGTATACTATTACACCAAGATCTGAATATTTTTAAAACTTTGGTATAGTACGAACGCACTTCATTTTCTACGTTTGACGTGAAATTGAAGACTTGACTAAACACATGTCTGATAAATTATTTTTATACAGTTAATTTAAATTGCTTAAAAAAACTGTAAAATATGGAAAAGAGACCCTCAGTATTTATTAATATACTTTTCGCTATGAAAAATTTTACAATAAATAAAATTTTCAAAATATTTTCAAAATAGGCAATTTAAAACTAAAAGAGAACTTTTACATTTCTCCAGCTTTTATGGCCCTATCAAAGGCAGGGAAGTTCTGCCTTCCAAATTGGTAAACGGCAGGAGAAGGTTTCAAACCCGATCGCGGTCGTCGGCCTAGTCGTTCGGAGTTTTCCGTGGTTTTCTTCGAATCTTGGATTTCGCCGCGTAAATAAGAGTTAGGTTCCTATAGAAAGACTCCCACGAAAGGCATCCTTCCTTAAGGACCTATATCCCTCGTGTCGAGAATTGTTCGTAATAAACACAACCAACCAACCAGGTTTTATGCATTAAAATTATTTTCAGAGGATATTAGAATTTATTTGCTTATAGTTTATAATTATGGATTTATTAGATGACGGTCTAAATATTTTTTAACCCTTTACTAATTTGCCTTGATACCTGCACATAAAATCGCTGTGAAACACAAATAAAACCACAGACATAAACATAAAACCGTACACAAACATGCCCTTAATCTTTGATGCATTTTTGTTTTCTACAAATTCAATCCGAACCTTATTTAATTAAAAAAAAAAAAAAAAAAAAAAAAAAAAAAAAAAAAAAAAAAATTGAAACCTTAAGACATTTTTTTTTTCATTTATTAATCTTTTGAATTGGAGTAATGACTTAGAAAATGACATTTTTTAAAAGTAAATAGTCTCTCTGACGCTTTTATTGAGAATTAAGAACATTTTATTCCCAAATCTCAAAGCAATTTATTTTGCTGGACTCCATTGAGAGGTGATTTCGAAATCTGATTTTTTTTTCTTTTACTAGTGGTTCTGTTTCGCTGACTTTTGATTTTTGATTGAAGTTATATGTCAATCAGAAACGAAAAAACAAAAAAATAAAAATAAAATAAAATAAATAAAACCTTACTTTTAATAGGTAATTAAGTTTTTGGGTACACGCGTATCAAAAAGTTTATTACTTTTTTTAATAGCAATGAAATACTTAATTTTAAGTTTTCAATTAATTACGTTTTCTTTAATAATTAATGAAAACACACTCGAATTTTCATCTAAGATATAAAATATGCCAAAAATGAATTGTTTGAAATTTAAAACGTATAATTCTTGCATAATTTTTTCGAGTTATTTCAAATTCCATAAAAAAACGGATGTATATTTTAGTTACAGGTTCTGTCAAAAGTATTCTGTTAAATTACGGTCAATGAAAAAAAAAACAATGAATGAATTTAAACTGTTTTTAATAAACAAAAAAATACAGACAAGACACTCACAATATTTATTAGTATATTTTTCGTTATGATAAGTTTTTCAATAAATATGCTTTTGAAACGTTTATAAAGTTAGACGAATTACAATTAAAAGAGAACAGTTCACATTCAGCATTTATGCATTACAATTATTTTAAATGGATATTGTCACTCATGCGCATATCTATATACTTATATTAAGCTAATGTAGGTGCAAAAATCCCGATTATTTGTTAATTGTTAAACGGCAACGTCCAAATGAATCGCATCTTATTGATAATTGTGCAAAAAACCTTTGGTAAGATTTAGGTTGTAGTAAATTGGATTTATTTATGTTTTTTTTTTTAATTGAGCTTTTTATTTTTATTTTTCTGTTCTTTTTACATAAAAAATGATAAATTCAAAACTTTTCAGTTTCAAATTTAAGTTATATATTATAAATAAAATGAGTGAAAGGATTATATTATTTCATTTCAAATAATTAATGAAACACGAAGAAATGCCACGGGTGCAATATTTGGCGATTTATTACAGCGCGATTCCAGCGTAAAAATAGTGAGTTCTTGATTTATCAGCACATATGTCATAGATGCACCACATTGGCACGTTATTTTTCCCATGCCATTTTGGGAAAAACTGTTTTCAAAGAACAGTTACACTGTAAAAAAAAAGTGTCTATCTACTAAAAAGACTTTAGTGATCCTTGTAATTACTAAAAAATTTTTAGTAATCTTAGTCGGTTACAAGAAAATCTGTAAGAATTACTAGAAAAAAAGTTAGCAACGAATAGAGTTAATAATTTTATATTTTTAATAGCTATTACTAAAACTCACTTGGTGTGGCCGTGATAGCATAGTGGTTATAGTAACGGACTCCAGGCTAAAAGGTCCTGGGTTCGATACTGGCCGCTGCCGAATACGCCCCGAATGTATGCTGTGTAAGTACTCGTTAATAAAGGGATTATGAATATTCTGACGGAGCAGTAGCAATGTTTGGTGCTGCCATCTATTGTGATTTTGCCGACAATCTTCTGCTCCAGAAGTCTGGATGCAGCTCGAAAGAAGCTCCTGCCCTTCGAGCCCACGTAATGGTTATTAAAAAAAATTTTGGAGCTATTACTAAAATTTGCTTGGTGGCTCATACTAAAAATTTTTAAGTTAGTTATACAAAAAATTCTTTTGTTCAGTTTACAAAAGAAATGCTTGTTTCGCTTGCAAAAAAAGTTTGTAATGGTTACTAAAAAATTCTGTGGAATACAAATTTACTAAAAAATTTTTAGTAACCTCTTGAATTTTTTTTACAGTGTACATACATGATTTTTAACTAATTTCTATTATTTTAAATAGTAAATAATAATAAATAAAAAAAGTTTAGTTAATAATTACAGAATAAAAAAATTTATGTCAATTAAAAAAAAGCAAACAAAGAGTTTATTAAGAAATAATTAACAATAGCCAGGTTACCATGTGAGGCACATCTAATTGCCATTTTGTTGCAAACGCGCCGATGTGATGCGTATATAACACCAGTGTCTATTTCTATAGTAAAATCTTCTAATTTGGCAAAAAATTGTGCAATTAAAGTAAATTGTGAATAAAAGCAATATGATTTAATGTTTACAATCAAGGCAGACCAAACTGGTCAAACAAGGGCGGCTAGTATTTGTTAATTGTTGACTACAGATTTATTGGTCAATGACCTAAACAGTTTTGATACCTTTACTAACTTGACTTAATAACTGCACGTAAAATTGCTGTGAAAGATAAATAAAAACACAGACATAAACATAAAACAGTACACAAACATATCCTTAATCGTTGATACATTTTTTAAATTAATGTGAATTTGTATAGTGAATTTTTACTACAGTAAAGCATCGTTTATACGACGATCACTTATACGACGTTTACATTTATCCGTCGTTTTAATGTGGTCCCGATTCATTCCTATTCATTTTAATGTTAAAATATATCTTTTATACGACGCCCAAAATCGTTTATACGTCGATTTTTGTATTTTGTATATGTTTAATTTTGTTTATTTTTCTTGTGTATTTTACGAACGAGCGGAAGTTGGCAGCTATGAATGACACCAAAAAGCGTGTTTAAATGCACTCCACATTATAAAAATCTGGGCTGGTGTTTGATTAATCAGTAAGTCTGAAAAATCAGCTTACGTGTAACAGATTACATTGATAGGGATCATAATTTTTTCGGGGAGGGTCAGCTTTCCCGACCTGTTTTAACTTGCAAAAAGACTATTCTTCTAACTGTTATCAGTATTGGCGACTTTTAGTTGGCCACGAGGGGTTTTTGATCTTTGACTTTAAATGGAAAAGAAAGATGTGTTGCAAATGAGGAACCTTTCCGTGAAACATAAATAAATGTATTCATATTTAAGTTGCTTACTAATTCCCTTGTCAGCCGTTTTTTGGTTGTTTGTTTGTTTATTTATTTATTTATTCATTTTTATTTAATTTACAAATTCGTGCAAATGATCACGTTAAACATTAAAATTAAGTGTTAACAAAATTAATTCTAGCTTTCGAAGTGAAAATCGATTATACGTCGTTATCTATTATACGACGTTTTTCGGTAGTCCCTTTGGCGTCGTATAAACGATGCTCCACTGTATTTATAATAAACTGAAAAATACAGACAAGACACTCACAATATTTATTAGTATATTTTTCGTTATGATAAGTTTTACAATAAATATACATGATTAAAAATTTGACGAATTAAGATTAAAAGAGAACTGTTCACATTCAGCATTTATGCATTAAAATTATTTTAAATGGATATTGTTACTCATTCGCATATATTTGTTAATTGCTGATTGCAGTTTTATTGGTTAATGACCTATATAGTTTTAATATCTTTACTAACATAATAACTGCACATAAAATTGCTGTGAAAAATAAATACAAACACAGATATAAATTTAAAACAGTACACTAACATATCCTTTATCGTTCATACACTTTTTTATTAAGTGCAATCAGAACCTTATTCAGTTTTTAAAATAAACCTATTTTGGAACCTTAAGACACTTTTTCTTCATTTAGTAATCGTTTGAATTAAAGTAATGACTTAGAAAATGACATTTTAAAAAAAATAGCCTCTATGATGCTTTTATTTTGAATTTAGAACATTTTATTCCCAAATCTCAGAGCAATTTATTTTGTTGGACTCGTTTGAGAGGGGATTTCGAAATTGGATTATTTTTTCTTTTACAAGTGGTTCTGATCCGGTGACTTTTGATTTTTGATTATGTTTTATAGCTCAATCTGAAAAAAAAGAAAATCTTTCTTTTAATAGGTAATTAAATTTTTGGGTGTATGCATATCAAAGAGTTTATTACTTTTTTTTTCAATTACAATGAAATGCCTCATTTTACGTCAAGTTTTCATTTAAATGCGTTTTTTAAATAACTAATTACCACATGCAAGGATTGTATATAAATATATAAAAGATACCAGAAACACTTTTCGTTGAGAGAATCAAGTTATGCAGCGATTTTTAATTTTTCAAAATAAGGATGGTCTTTTTTGACATTGTGATTTTCCCAAGAATGAAGAAAACTTCCCATACAAGGCAAAAAAATAATCTAGATCAGCTGTTACCAACTTATGGGTTGCGACCCATAAGTTGGGTCACGAAATAATCGAATTTTGTCATAAAAATACATCTTTTATTTTATCTGATAAAAACATTTAACAGTTTCAACAGCAAATAACATTTTAAGAGAAAATTATTAATTTCCTTTTAAATGAATATTCGAGTAGAATATCCAGAAATATCTAAATTAGTTTTGAATTGTTTGATGGGGTTCAACACGGCATATTTGTGTGAACAAGCGTTTTCTAGTTTTCTATTTAAAAAAAATCACCCATAAACGATCTGCGTGTAGAAAACGATTCTAGGTTAATATTAAACAGTTTTTAATTTTGATATAGATTGTTTCGTCGGTAAACGCCAATGCGAGAAATTTTACTGAATTTAAATTTATATCTTGGTAATAATTAAATGTATTTTGAATTATCTTTGTAGTTTGTGAGTTGTTTTAATTATAATTACATTTACACACATTTAAATTACCAATTCTTTTTTTCTGTTGATTTTTTCTGTATCCTTCGTACAAATTTTTCCTGTTTTCGTAGAATAGATAGCCGACAGTCATATAACAGTTTCTATTATGATATAACCCTTATATCACATAGGTCGAATTTATTTAAAAAATTTATGAAATTCCCTCTTATTCGTTTAAAAATACGGCGGCAGAAAAAAAAAACTCTATTCAAACTATCTATTCAAAATTTTTAAATTTTTATTTTGTTTCCTCAACGTTACCAGACAATTTAACTAACATTAAACTACTAGATGGATTCAATGTTATATACTACACTATTTTTGTTTTATTTATATTTTCTACTTTTAAATGTATCAGTTAGTAGAAAATTTATATAAGGTTGTCTGGTGTAATAACGACAGGCGGGGTAATAAAGTCAAGTGCTAATATTATGCATAATTATGAAATAATCTGGTAAATGACACCCATGTGCTCTGCGCAGATGGGTTTTGAGTCATATAAATTGCAAAAAAACAGCTTCAAGATAGTTTGTTTCATTTTTAGGTCTTATTGTTTTTACAAGCAACTAAAATTAACGCTTGATCTAAAATTTGCGAAATACGTTTTGTGATGTGAAGACTATTTTTTTTTTTTAAATCCGGAAATACTTTGTTAATTACATAATTTGTTGTACATTCCATGGACTTTTAAAATGTTGTTGAAGATTTTCAATACCTTCTCGAGATAACTTGTAATTTAAAATGTACAGCGCAATAAATATAACGGGGTAATAACGCCAAATTGGCATTAATACCCAGGTTGATTCCCTACAGTGGCCGAGCTGCATCCTAAATATTGAATCAAATAAACACATTTAAAACTGTACAATGTTTCTAATAATTCTATTTGAGTGGTCCTTTTTAAGAAAGAAGAAGCTCACGGTCTGATATTCCTCCCCCACACACACACCACATCTTTATTTTTCTTACACTTTCAGAAAATATTGAACATTTTCAATAGCTTAGAATGCAATTTGTCAATTTCTAAGTTTGTAGAGTTTGTAATTTTGGAATTGGGCCATTATTCCATCTTATTTCATAGTTTTGTTTGCATGGCATTATTACCCATATAGGTGGGTAATAACGCCAAATAGCATTGGTCAAGAAAACACGCCATTACATTTTATGAATGCATATCTGTTAAATTATTTTTTTTACATAGATACGCAATGCGTTTCTGTATCAAATCATACATTTGTTTGAAAAATACAATCTAAAACTGAGCCGTGAAAATCGGTAGAACCTTAAAGTGGCGTTATTTCCCCAGGGTAAATTATTCTTTTTTAAAGATTAAATATATGTTTTGTTTCCGATATATAGAATGTTAGAATATTTTGGCAAGATTAGAATGGAGAATAATTAACAGAAATTTTTTAAAACCCTTATACAATAGCAACTAAGACCATTATTATGAACCTCCGGTCGGATTGTAATAAAATACAAAATAATGTATTGACTTATAATTAAGTTATAAATGTTTGAATATTACGTAAGGTACCCTGGGGTAATAACGCCAGACGGGGTAATAACGCCAAGTGCTAATATTTTGCATAATTATGAAATAATCTGGTAAATGACACTCATGTGTTCTGCGCAGAAGTTTTTTGAGTCATATAAATCGCAAAAAACAGCTTCAAGTTAATTTGTTTCATTTTTAGGTCTTATTGTTTTTTCAAGCAGCTAAAATTAACGCTTGATCTAAAATTTGCGAGATACGTTTTGTGATGTGAAGACTATTTTTTTTTATCCGGAAATACTTTGCTAATTACATAAATTTGTAGTACATTTCATGGCCTTTCAAAATGTTGTTGAAGATTTTGGATATCTTCTCGAGATAATTTGTAATTTAAAATGTACAGCGCAATAAATATAACGGGGTAATAACGCCAATTCTTGCAATTTTTACCCCGGTTGATTCCCTACAGTGGCCGAGCTACATCCTAAATATTGATTCAAATAAACACGGTTAAAACTGTGCAATGTTTCTAATAATCCTATTTAAGCGGTTCTTTTTAAGCAAAAAGAAGCTCACGGTCTGAAATTCTTTTGCCTCATCCCTCCCTCCCCACACCACACCTTTATTTTTCTTACACTTTCAATAAAAATGAGCATTTTCAATAGCTTAGGGTGCAATTTGTCAATTTCTAAATTTGTAGAATTTGTATTTTTAGAATTGGGCAATCTACATGCAATTATTCCAACTTATTTCATAGTTTTGTTTGCATGGCGTTATTACCCATATAGGTGGGTAATAACGCCAAATAGCATTGGTCAAGAAATCACGCCATTACATTTTATGAATACATATCTGTTAAATTATTTTTTTTTACATAGATAGTCAATGAGTTGCTGTATCGAATCATATATTTGTTTGAAAAATACAAACTAAAACTGAGCCGTGAAAATTGGTAGAACCTTAACGTGGCGTTATTACCCCAGGGTACCTTATTTATCACAAATCTATATACATAAATTTTATAATTCTAATTTATCATGAAGATATCTAAAAATAAATTAAAATTTCATCCTTATATGCAAAATTCGGTCAGTTAAAAAAAGGGATGGAAGTATGTAAATTTATTCGCCCCAATAACTTAATCTTATATTTTCGAAGTCGGCTAAAAATAAATAAAAAATAACATAATTATGTAAATAATAAAACTATAAAATTAAATACATATATACACAGGGTGTCCAGCAAATAAGACCCCGATTTTAAAATTATATTTCTCCAAAACAAAAATATATAGAATTATGCAGTAAACGGTTTGTTTAATATGTAAGCTGTAAAAAATATTATGCAGAAATTTCGAACGGTGAATATTTTTATAAGACTGTGTTCTGATTGCAAAGAATGCTTGATCTGACATTTTTCACGTTTTAGATGGATTGAAGAGAACGAGTTTTTCGATTTACAGTGCCATATTTTAACGATTTTTGGAATTTTAAATTCCGACATTTCAAAAAAAAAAAAAAAAAAAAAAAAAAAAAAAAAAAACTTAGTTCTAAAAATCATTAAAATATGGTACTGTAAGTCGAAAAAATCGTTCATTTCAAGCAAGTCTTAAACAAGAAAAATGTCAAATCAAGCATTCTTTGCAATCAGAACACAGATTTGTTTTAAAATATTCACCATGTGAATATTCTGTATAAGATTTTCACAGCTTACCTAATAAAGAAACCATTTACCTCATAATTCTATCGATTTTTGTTTTTTAAGAAGTTTAATTTTAAAATCAGGGTATATTTGCTGGACACCCTGTATTTACATGTATTCAAATCTGTACGATGAATTATATTTTTTTTTTGCTTTGTTTTATTTTGTTTATTTATCTATATATTTAATTGTGTAACAATTACCATTTCTAATCGTTTTCGAAATTAGTATATAATAGAATTTGTTTGTATGTAATTATATTTATTTTAATTAACAAACTTCATGAATATAAATTTCGAGTAATCGAGTAATAATCGAGTATTATTAGTATCGAGTATTATCGAGTATTATCGTAATAATCGAGTATTATTTGCTGGACATCCTGCATATATATATATATATATATAATTACACCGTACTGATTCTTTAATATCTGGGAACTTACCTATTGTAAAATATTCAAATGTAAATCCATAGTATCTAAATTTTAGAATATTAAGATGAGTGGAAATTTCTGTTGAAATTTTCTCTCATTCCGGATGCTTCATTATAACTTTTATATATTTTCTGTTATGACAATTTCAAGTAGCACGATAGCAATTATAAATGATTTGTGCAAGATTTTGTTGTAGAACTCTACATTGTTAAATAATCGGTACATGCTTTTATGGTAGATTGAATTCAGTTCATTTTTATAAGTTTATTTAACTCGGTTTCTGGCTATTCAGTGAAATATTTCAATAGGACATTTATATATTAAATTAAGATTTTCTGTAACGACTTTGTTAGTTTAATGTGTTACTATTTCGGTGCAAGATATGTATGACAGTGAAAATTTCATTCATGAATTTAGTTAACTAAAATAAAGAGAATATGATTACATGTAAACAAATTCTATAATCTATTTTGTTCGAAGCAAGTCGGATATAGTATTTGAAATAGAATTATATAAATAAATAAATAAAACACAATAAAATTAAGAAATATAAAATTATATCGTACAGATTTTAATGTAGTTATATAAAAATCGACATAATCTGAACCTTGGATTTTCAGATGAATGGAAATTTCTTTCATTTCGAGAGCTTGATTATTGTTCTGTAAACAATCAAAACTTATTTGGGTTCAAAAATCTTCTAAATATTCTTGAATTTTCTTTTTTAAAAATTTTATTACATACTTAGAATTATAGAATAAAGAAATATTGAATTCAAATTATTTACATACTATGTACAAAATGTATAATATGTACAAAATATAAATGCTTTTACCTTGATAATTTTTGATCATCATACTAAAAACTGGAAAGATGATCCTTTATGCATTTCTGCGTGCCTTTTCATAAAATTAACATAATTCTTCAATAAAACTCAAGACACGCACGACAAACAAAAAATATAAACATTCTCTCTCTCAAAAAATTCTTTTACATTCCCTCTCAAAAAATTCTTTTTCATTCCATCAAAAATTGATGCCAACTTTTTTATCTAAACTTTTAACTCATCTCGTAAGATAAAAAATATAAAAAGCAAAGCAGACGAAAAAACAGCTTCGCTTCCATAGCAACGAGTCGCGTCTTATAAATAAATTAAATATCACAATTGCAAATATGCAAACGATTTTCTGTGAATAAACTGGGATAACTTAATTTATCAATTCCTAATATACTCCCACCTTTAATTTAGGCGGAAGCCAAATTAAACTTAAGATCACTTTTGATCAAATTAAGCCCTAATTCAAAATAAAAAATATGCAAATAAATAAAGATAATAACTAAACAATAATAAAATAATAATGAAACATTTAGAGTTCTAGAAAAGTCAATTCAGGGTTTTAGAAAAGTCATTTCAGAGTTCTAGAAAAAGTCATTTCAGAAGTCTCTGTACTACTCTACCACTTCTAGTTTTACTGTTACTCACAGTCTGGATTACAGGGTCACCAGGACTTGATATCTCTAATGAGTACAGCTTACGAAGTGGACGCACCAAGGTCCCTGAACTTGTTTTAACTTCAGCCACTCTAGCTGCTCCATCTCGACTTGGGAAAATCTTTACAATTTTTCCTATAGGCCAATAAAGTCTCTTTTGGTTTAGTTCTATCAAGACTACTTCACCTAGTCTGACAGCTTGTCCTTTCTGTTTTGATTTTTGGACCAATTCAGCTAAATATTCTTTTCTAAATCTATTTCTAAGTTGTTGCCGAATATTTTGACAGTGTTTATATCTAGATTGAAGTTTCTTTGAATCTATTGCATCTAAATCAGGAACACCTATTTCTTCAATGTCTTGCAAAAATGATGATGGAGTCAAAGGTATAAATTTATCTGTTTCTTCAAAAATATAGGTTAGAGGCCTTTTATTTACTGTTGCTTCGACATCACATAGAACAGTCATGAGTTCTTCAAAAGTTAAAGTTGAAGTGCCGAGTGTTCTGATCAAGGGAATTTTAACACATCTAATCAGACGCTCCCACCATCCACCCCACCAAGCTGCTGCTGGAGGGATGAACTTCCATTTAATAGGAGACAGTTCTTTTGAAGAAACTATTGCATTCCAATCCAATGATTTTAAAAGGTTATTGGTTCCTCTAAAATTTGAGCCATTATCAGAGTATATAGTAGTCGGCCTTCCTCTCCTGCATATAAATCTTCGAAGTGACTGAATGAATCCTTCCGCTGAGAGACTGGATACAAGTACCAAATGTATTGCCCTATATACTGCACATGTAAAAAGTACAACCCAAACTTTGGATATTTGCTTTACGAAAAGAGGGCCAAAAAGATCAGCTCCAACAACTTAAAAAACTTTGGAATCTCTGACTCGATCTAGAGGTAGGTGGATTGGAGGTGTAGTATATGGTTTTGCAGAGTATCTTTTGCATCTGTAACACTTAGACAATTGACTTCTATTGCTGCGTCTAGAAAAAATTATCCAATATTTTTCTCTTAAAATGGATCCAACTGTTTGAAGTCCAGCATGACAATTCTTTAAATGACATTCTTGAATCAGACAATTCACTACATGATGTTTCGATGGTAATAAAATTGGATATCTGAAAGAAAACTCGTCATCTTGCTCTAATATCTTTGTTTTTACTCTCAACAATCCTTCTTGATCTTTCATAACCTTTAGTCCTTTTATTGCATCAGTAGTATTACCAAAACTTTCAGATTGTATTATTGACCAGAGCGACCTTTCCGCATCTTCCATTTCTTCAATCGACAATTCTGATGGAAAACACATATTTCGATTTCTGCACTTCATTATGAATCTCTTCACCCAACATACGACATTAATAAATATACCAAATTTTGAAATTCTACTATATATCATAAATTCATGTGAATTAGAACATAAAAGAGCAGGCACTGAAATTTTCTTCTTTTCCATCATTACTAATTCTTCGTTGGGGCTTGTTTCTGAATGTGGCCAATTTTCTTCTGATAACTTCAACCATTCTGGTCCCTCCCACCATCTCATCTTCAGCAGCTGTTTAGGACTACATCCGCGAGAAGGTAGATCAGCAGGGTTGAGATGACCAGGTACGAAGTTCCACTGTTGAGATTCGGAAAATTTACAAATTTCTCTAACTCTATTGCCTACAAACGTTCCCCATTGATCATTTCTTCGAATCCAAGCGAGAGCAGTCGAAGAGTCGGTCCAATACTTTACTGGTATGGAAATACTATTAAAGGCTTTCAAAACAAATTTAGTCAACCTTATTCCTAAAATACAAGCAAGAAGCTCTAAATGTGGTATGGTTATATTTTTCTTTGGTGCAAGACGAGACTTAGCTCCTAAAAGTTGTACAAAGACTGCGTCTTTATCTTCACAACGTAAGAAAACTGCTGTTGCATAAGCTCTGGTACTTGCATCACAAAATGTATGAATAGACCATTTTTCTTTACAACCATAGCCTACACGTCTATTTATCTTCACGTCATTTAAATACTTGAGTTCGCTATACCATTTTTGAAAATTATTCCGGATTTCTTCTGGAAGTGGAGCATCCCAATCTAATTTCGTCGACCAGGCGTCTTGAATTATCAGTTTGGCTGGCAACAATGCTGGGGCTAAAAATCCTATTGGATCGAAGATCCCTTGGGTTACAGCTAATATCTTTCTTTTCGACAGATTTTCTATCTCATCACTAAATTTATAAGCGATCTTCAAACTATCTTCCATTGTGTCCCACTTCAACCCTAAAACCGGAACTATCGTTGTTACATTTTTGCTGAGCGCCTTCTTTTCGTTAAGGAAACTGCTGTCTTCACTTTTAATTGGTCCGAATTCCCACATTCTTAATTCCATTTTCACATCAGCCATGATTTCTGTAGATTTTGAAATAAAATTTTCTAGTTCAGGCACATTGTCGACTGAAGTAACGCAGTTATCTATATAGTATGATTTCATAAGCTTCTCAGCTATCTGTTTGTTTTCTTCATCAACATTACTCAAATGATATCTTATAACTGCACCTAGCAAAAATGGGCTACAAGTTGCTCCAAAAACTACTCTATTGTGTTGACAGACATGAAATTCGTCAGGACTCTTCCACCATAAAAATCGCAAGAAATGCCGATCTGATTCTTTGACTTCAATTTGAAGAAATGCTCTTCTTATATCGGCTACTACCCCAATAGCTTTCTCACGAAATCTTATTACCACTGCAGGAATTTGTTCGATGAGGTTTGGTCCTTTAAAGAGACAATCATTTAAAGAAGGAGACCTCCCTACCTTACACGATGCATCAAAAACTGGTCGAACACTTGTAGTAAGATTATCTGGTTTGATGACGGGATGATGAGGTAAAAAATGTCCTGGAATCTTGAGTGCTTCATCTGGTACTTTACTTATAACGCCTTCTTCTTCCCATTCATAGAAAACTTTAGCATATTCTTCAAACATTTTCATTGATTTTAATTTCTTTGTTGAATTTATCAATCTTCGTTCAGCTATGTGTCTATTTGAGGGAATCTCACGTTTGCCGTTAATCCAAGGAAGACCTACAATATAGCGACCTTCTATATTTCTATCAACTTCTTTTATAAAATTATCATGAGCGAGTTCTTCTTCTTCTGCTTTAGACAAAGTTTGACAGGGATCTGTTATACCAATTGTCTCTAACTTCCATAATTCTGGAATCTTCATATCTTTTAAAGCTAGGTTCGTGATAAACATATTTCCATAATTTAGGCAAGACTGTGATGTACTTTCTAAACGACCACAAAGTGTCCATCCAAACTTTGTCTCTATTGCTGTAAGACCGCTCTTTAACTGTTTTACTCGACCTGTAAGAAGTTGTCCGTAGTAATCGCTTCCAATCAAAATTTCAATTTTTGGACTTCCTGCTCCTAAATCTGTGATCCATAGTTTATTTTGTTTAAGCTCTTTAATTACTGATTCTTTTGGTATCCGAGGAATATAGTTACAAATTATATCTTGATCCAAAAGTTCTAAGACTTCTTTCGTTTGTTTCTGTCTATCAGAAGAACTTAACTCAACTTGGAATTTATTGTGAGATTTAGCTTCTGTTTGCGTACCACCAAACAAAGTGTGTACAATAGCTTCAGAAGAAATGGGATGTAAACCTAACTCTTCAGCTGTACCTTTTAAAATATAGCTCTTTTGCGACCCACAATCAAGTAACGCTCGTACTTTCTTTGTTATTCGACCTTTAATAACTATTTCTAAAGTCATAAGGGCTACTTCAGCAGAACACTGCTTACTTGCTATGGTGCTTTGAATAACTTCTGGGGTCTTAACTGTATTTCCTGGTTCTTTACACATTGAAATTTCAGGGCATAATAACTCGGTATGGGGTTTAGAACAAACGTGGCAACGAATAAAAACTTTGCAAACTTTAGCGTGGTGACCAAAACGAAGACATTTTAAACAGCAATTTTTATTCTTAATTTTGGCCTTCCGTTCATTAAAGGAAAGAGATCTAGCCCTAACACAGTCCTTGCTTTCATGAGATTTACTGCAAAATAAACAAAGGCGTTCTTTTGCGCTAAATAGCCCTGCCGCAGTAGGTATTTTACTTTCTGCTTTTCTTAACTTTTCTTTAGGTTTGTCTTTAAAGCCCAGCTCTATAAAACTCGATTTGGCTAATTTGAATCTTTCCTCGTTTGCAACTTCTTGTTTCAGAAATTCCATCAAACTTACTATATTTGCTTTTGTTGACAATGCATTATTATTACTAACAGTGTTTGATGTGATTGAAATATTATATCGCTGCCATGCTTTTAATACATCTTCCGATAAGCTAGATTCTATCATGGGATAGAGCCACGCCGAATTGCTTTCTAAACTTAAACCCATTGATTCTAACGATCTTAAATATGCCTCGACTTTCGTGAATAAATCTGATAAGGGAAGTTTATCTTTGCCGTGCGCCTGTACATTAGCTACAATCAATTTTAGGAATTCTCTAACGTACACTTCTATTAGTAAATCTTTATTTCCAAAACGCTCTTGAAATGCCTCAACAGCTTTGGGGTAATTAACTGCGGTCATTGGATAACTCTCTAACAAGCGCCTGGCACTGGTTCCAGGTTCTACCGATTGGATAAGATACTGAAATTTGTCACTATTATCCAAATCTATGTCTTCATGAATTTTCTGAAACTGGGACCAAAATGAAAGATAATTTATTAACTGCGAATCGAATGGCTTAATATTCAATTTAGGTAATTTATAATGCTTTGATTTGGAATAACCGTGATCTGTGCTTTTTTCACTATCATCTGGATTACATTTATTTGTACCCAATGCTTCGCTAACTTTACGCTTAATGGTAATAAATTGATCTGAATAATTTTCATTTTCCACTACTTCATTTTCAATAGCCTCTTCATCGCATTTATCATCATCTAACATGAGTTCAATTATAGCTTCATCAATAGCTTTAATTTCATGAATCAAATTTTCTAATTTACTAAAACCGTCTAAAATTTTACCCTTATCTAATGACTCGCTGTTAATTTCTTCATTCAAAACATTTAAAGTTCTGGTAAATGACGAACGTAGTGGTGTACGCTTTTTCTTTAGCTTATTCATCTTAGAAAAATTAAGTAGTAATGCACAGCTTATGAAAACACTATACGCTATAAAAACAATTCAAAATCTCAACAGTATTATTCAAATGTCCGTGCTCGGGGCGCCAGATGTGTTCTGTAAACAATCAAAACTTATTTGGGTTCAAAAATCTTCTAAATATTCTTGAATTTTCTTTTTTAAAAATTTTATTACATACTTAGAATTATAGAATAAAGAAATATTGAATTCAAATTATTTACATACTGTGTACAAAATGTATAATATGTACAAAATATAAATGCTTTTACCTTGATAATTTTTGATCATCATACTAAAAACTGGAAAGATGATCCTTTATGCATTTCTGCGTGCCTTTTCATAAAATTAACATAATTCTTCAATAAAACTCAAGACACGCACGACAAACAAAAAATATAAACATTCTCTCTCTCAAAAAATTCTTTTACATTCCCTCTCAAAAAATTCTTTTTCATTCCATCAAAAATTGATGCCAACTTTTTTATCTAAACTTTTAACTCATCTCGTAAGATAAAAAATATAAAAAGCAAAGCAGACGAAAAAACAGCTTCGCTTCCATAGCAACGAGTCGCGTCTTATAAATAAATTAAATATCACAATTGCAAATATGCAAACGATTTTCTGTGAATAAACTGGGATAACTTAATTTATCAATTCCTAATAATTATTCCTTTAATATATTTACTCTTATGACACTTTCAAGTAGCATGATAGCATTTATAAGTGATTTGTTCAATCTTTCGTGTAGAATATATTCACTCTACATTGTTAAGCAATCGGTATATGCTTTTACGGTAGATTAAATTCCGTTCACTCTTTTGACATATATGTTCGGGATGAAGGCAGGAAAACTCGATAGCTTCAGAGCGCTGCCCTCCCACTAACCGTCTCTCAATATCTTTAATTTGTCTACTTTTTCTTTTAAATTTTTCCGGTGTCAATTTGTCTTATATATTATTTTTCTTTTCTATCAAGAGTACAAGGCTATTCGGGTCGTAAGTGAGGTATTTTGGCGCTATCCGTGGTCGCCTGCCGGCAACAGCGCTGTCGCACAAGAGACTAGGTCTGTTTGGGTCTTAGGTAGGGGACGTCGACGAAAATTAGTCGCTCACCGCGACGGTGAGACGGTGACATATAGTTACATATATGTTGAAATAGTTTATATAATTTGGTTTCTGGAATATTCAGCGAAATATTGCAATAGAATATCATCATATTAAATTAGCTAATATTATATTAACTATCAAGGGTGGCCGAGCTAGGCTTGCTCAAAATTAACTTGATATTCAACTCGATATAGTATTTTCACTGTATCATTCAATCTGTATTATTACTGTAAAACATGTTATTATAAAAAAATCAATAAGAAATCTATGTTTGTATGCACATGCTCATAAATTTTACTTTATTTTAAAATTCACAATGAAAGGACATCGATCCAAATCACTTTTTTAGCTCGACTCTGGTTAATTTAACCATGCATCGCGAATCCTATTAAGAATGTATAAAAAAAAATATGTGTGGCACTCGGGGACTGCCGCGGTAAAGCTATTGCATAGCATTTTTTATCAACTTATGCAAAAATACCGCGTCAATGTCTGCTGAAGTCTATCGAAGGATACCGCGCCGAAGTCTGCGAAACTCAAACGTCGTTAGCCGGAGTGTTAAGATTTTTTTTCGTTACGGAATTCCTAGATTAGGTCGCCGCGCTCAAAGCCCGCGATAATAGTTATGCAGTAGCTTAATAAATTACCAAACAAAATTTGGTCGCGCTACGAAAACTAGATCGCGAGTTATAAGCATTTTAAATTTTTCGACCCTCACCGTGGGGGTCTCCTGTCACCAAAAATTCACAATATCTCATAATAAATTACCAAACAAAATTTGGCCGCGCTAAGAAAATTAGATCGCGAGTTATAAGCATTTTAAAATTTTCGACCCTCACCGTGCGGGGTCTCCTGTCACCAAAAATTAACAGTCTCATATTAAATTACCAAACAAAATTTGACCGCTCTACAAAAATTAGATCGTGAGTTATAAGCATTTTAAATTTTTCGACCCTCAGCGTGGGGGGGGTCTAATGTCCCCAAAAATTAACACTGTCTCATAATAAATTACCAAACAAAATTTGGCCGCGCTACTAAATTTAGATCGCGAGTTATAAGCCTTTTAAATTTTTCGACCCTCACCGTGGGGGGGGGGGTCTCCTGTCATAAAAAATTAAAAGTCTCATATTAAATTACCAAACAAAATTTGGCCGCGCTACGAAAATTAGATCGTGAGTTATAAGCATTTTAAAGCCGTGGGGGGTCTAATGTCCCCAAAAATTAACACTGTCTCATAATAAATTACCAAAAAAAATTTGGCCGCGTTACGAAAATTAGATAGCGAATTATAAGCATTTTAAATTTTTCGACCCTCACCGTGGGGGGGGGGTCTAATGTCCCCCAAAATTAACACGGTCTCATAATAAATTACCAAACAAAATTTGGCCGCGCTACGAAAATTAGATCGCGAGTTATAAGCATTTTAAATTTTTCGACCCTCAACGTGGGGGGTCTCCTGTCACTAAAAATTAACAGTCTCATATTAAATTACCAAACAAAATTTCCCCGCGCTACGAAAATTAGATCATGAGTTATAAGCATTTTAAATTTTTCAGCCCTCACCGTTGGGGGTCTAATGTCCCCAAAAATTAACACTGTCTCATAATAAATGACCAAACAAAAGTTGGCCGCGCTACTAAAATTAGATCGCGAGTTATAAGCCTTTTAAATTTTTCGACCCTCACCGTGGGGGGTCTTCTGTCATAAAAAATTAAAAGTCTCATATTAAATTACCAAACAAAATTTGGCCGCGTTACGAAAATTAGATCGCGAATTATAAGCATTTTAAATTTTTCGACCCTCACCATGGGGGGGTCTAATGTCCCCAAAAATTAACACTGTCTCATAATAAATTACCAAACAAAATTTGGCCGCGCTACGAAAATTAGATCGCGAGTTATAAGCATTTTAAATTTTTCGACCCTCAACGTGAGGGGTCTCCTGTCACCAAAAATTAACAGTCTCATATTAAATTACCAAACAAAATTTCCCCGCGCTACGAAATTAGATCTTGAGTTATAAGCATTTTAAATTTTTTCGATCCTCACCGTGGGGGGGGGGGTCTAATGTCCCCAAAAATTAACACTGTCTCATAATAAATTACCAAACAAAATTTGGCCGCGCTACGAAAATTTGATCGCGAGTTATAAGCCTTTTAAATTTTTCGACCCTCACCGTGGGGGGTCTCCTGTCACCAAAAATTAACAGCCTCATATTAAATTACCAAACAAAATTTGACCGCGTTACGAAAATTAGATCGCGAATTATAAGCATTTTAAATTTTTCGACCCTCACCGTGGGGGGGTCTAATGTCCCCAAAAATTAACACTGTCTCATAATAAATTACCAAACAAAATTTGGCCGCGCTACGAAAATTAGATCGCGAGTTATAAGCATTTTAAATTTTTCGACCCTCAACGTGAGGGGTCTCCTGTCACCAAAAATTAACAGTCTCATATTAAATTACCAAACAAAATTTCCCCGCGCTACGAAATTAGATCGTGAGTTATAAGCATTTTAAATTTTTTCGATCCTCACCGTGGGGGGGTCTAATGTCCCCAAAAATTAACACTGTCTCATAATAAATTACCAAACAAAATTTGGCCGCGCTACGAAAATTAGATCGCGAGTTATAAGCCTTTTAAATTTTTCGACCCTCACCGTGGGGGGTCTCCTGTCACCAAAAATTAACAGCCTCATATTAAATTACCAAACAAAATTTGCCCGCGCTACGAAAATTAGATCGTGAGTAATAAGCATTTTAAATTTTTCGGCCCTCACCGTGGGGGGGGTCTAATGTTCCCAAAAATTAACACTGTTTCATAATAAATTACCAAACAAAATTTGACCGCGTTACGAAAATTAGATAGCGAATTATAAGCATTTTAAATTTTTCGACCCACACCGTGGGGGGGGGGGTCTAATGTCCCCCAAAATTAACACGGTCTCATAATAAATTACCAAACAAAATTTGGCCGCGCTACGAAAATTAGATCGCGAGTTATAAGCATTTTAAATTTTTCGACCCTCAACGTGGGGGGTCTCCTGTCACTAAAAATTAAAAGTCTCATATTAAATTACCAAACAAAATTTGGCCGCGTTACGAAAATTAGATCGCGAATTATAAGCATTTTAAATTTTTCGACCCTCACCATGGGGGGGGTCTAATGTCCCCAAAAATTAACACTGTCTCATAATAAATTACCAAACAAAATTTGGCCGCGCTACGAAAATTAGATCGCGAGTTATAAGCATTTTAAATTTTTCGACCCTCAACGTGAGGGGTCTCCTGTCACCAAAAATTAACAGTCTCATATTAAATTACCAAACAAAATTTCCCCGCGCTACGAAATTAGATCGTGAGTTATAAGCATTTTAAATTTTTTCGATCCTCACCGTGGGGGGGGGTCTAATGTCCCCAAAAATTAACACTGTCTCATAATAAATTACCAAACAAAATTTGGCCGCGCTACGAAAATTTGATCGCGAGTTATAAGCCTTTTAAATTTTTCGACCCTCACCGTGGGGGGTCTCCTGTCACCAAAAATTAACAGCCTCATATTAAATTACCAAACAAAATTTGACCGCGTTACAAAAATTAGATCGCGAATTATAAGCATTTTAAATTTTTCGACCCTCACCGTGGGGGGGTCTAATGTCCCCAAAAATTAACACTGTCTCATAATAAATTACCAAACAAAATTTGGCCGCGCTACGAACATTAGATCGCGAGTTATAAGCATTTTAAATTTTTCGACCCTCAACGTGAGGGGTCTCCTGTCACCAAAAATTAACAGTCTCATATTAAATTACCAAACAAAATTTCCCCGCGCTACGAAATTAGATCGTGAGTTATAAGCATTTTAAATTTTTTCGATCCTCACCGTGGGGGGGTCTAATGTCCCCAAAAATTAACACTGTCTCATAATAAATTACCAAACAAAATTTGGCCGCGCTACGAAAATTAGATCGCGAGTTATAAGACTTTTAAATTTTTCGACCCTCACCGTGGGGGGTCTCCTGTCACCAAAAATTAACAGCCTCATATTAAATTACCAAACAAAATTTGCCCGCGCTACGAAAATTAGATCGTGAGTAATAAGCATTTTAAATTTTTCGGCCCTCACCGTGGGGGGGTCTAATGTTCCCAAAAATTAACACTGTTTCATAATAAATTACCAAACAAAATTTGGCCGCGCTACGAAAATTAGATCATGAGTTATAAGCATTTTAAATTTTTCGACCCTCACCGTGGGGGGTCTAATGTCCCCAAAAATTAACACTGTCTCATAATAAATTACCAAACAAAATTTGGCCGCGCTACGAAAATTAGATCGCGACTTATAAGCATTTTAAATTTTTCGACCCTCACCGTGGGGGGTCTAATGTCCCCAAAAATTAACACTGTCTCATAAAAAATTACCAAACAAAATTTGGCCGCGCTACGAAAATTAGATCGCGACTTATAAGCATTTTAAATTTTTCGACCCTCACCGTGGGAGGTGTCTTGTCACCAAAAATTAACAATGTCTCATAATAAATTACCACACAAAGTTTGGCCGCGCTACGAAAGTTAGATCGCGAGTTATAAGCATTTTAAATTTTTCGACCCTCACGGTGGGGGGGGGGGTCTAATGTCCCCTAAAATTAACACTGTCTCATAATAAATTACCAAACAAAATTTGGCCGCGCTACGAAAATTTGATCGCGAGTTATAAGCCTTTTAAATTTTTCGACCCTCACCGTGGGGGGTCTCCTGTCACCAAAAATTAACAGCCTCATATTAAATTACCAAACAAAATTTGACCGCGTTACGAAAATTAGATCGCGAATTATAAGCATTTTAAATTTTTCGACCCTCACCGTGGGGGGGTCTAATGTCCCCAAAAATTAACACTGTCTCATAATAAATTACCAAACAAAATTTGCCGCGCTACGAAAATTAGATCGCGAGTTATAAGCATTTTAAATTTTTCGACCCTCAACGTGAGGGGTCTCCTGTCACCAAAAATTAACAGTCTCATATTAAATTACCAAACAAAATTTCCCCGCGCTACGAAATTAGATCGTGAGTTATAAGCATTTTAAATTTTTTCGATCCTCACCGTGGGGGGGTCTAATGTCCCCAAAAATTAACACTGTCTCATAATAAATTACCAAACAAAATTTGGCCGCGCTACGAAAATTAGATCGCGAGTTATAAGCCTTTTAAATTTTTCGACCCTCACCGTGGGGGGGTCTCCTGTCACCAAAAATTAACAGCCTCATATTAAATTACCAAACAAAATTTGCCCGCGCTACGAAAATTAGATCGTGAGTAATAAGCATTTTAAATTTTTCGGCCCTCACCGTGGGGGGGTCTAATGTTCCCAAAAATTAACACTGTTTCCTAATAAATTACCAAACAAAATTTGGCCGCGCTACGAAAATTAGATCGTGAGTTATAAGCATTTTAAATTTTTCGACCCTCACCGTGGGGGGTCTAATGTCCCCAAAAATTAACACTGTCTCATAATAAATTACCAAACAAAATTTGGCCGCGCTACGAAAATTAGATCGCGACTTATAAGCATTTTAAATTTTTCGACCCTCACCGTGGGGGGTCTAATGTCCCCAAAAATTAACACTGTCTCATAATAAATTACCAAACAAAATTTGGCCGCGCTACGAAAATTAGATCGCGACTTATAAGCATTTTAAATTTTTCGACCCTCACCGTGGGAGGTGTCTTGTCACCAAAAATTAACACTGTCTTATAATAAATTACCAAACAATATTTTGCCAAGCTACCAAAATTAGATCGCGAATTATAAGCATTTTTAATTTTTCGACCCTCACCGTGGGGTGTCTTCTGTCACCAACAATTAACAATGTCTCATAATAAATTACCACACAAAGTTTGGCCGCGCTACGAAAGTTAGATCGCGAGTTATAAGCATTTTAAATTTTTCGACCCTCACGGTGGGGGGTCTCCTGTCACGAAAATAAATAAGACCACCAAAATAAACACTTTCTCATAATAAATTACCAAACAAAATTTGGCCGCGCTATGAAAATTAGATCATAAGAAACATAAGTTTGAGACTTGATATCCTAATATCTGAAAAATACCACGTCAATGTCTGCCGAAGTCTACCGAAGGATACCGTCCCGAAGTTTTCCGAACGGAAACGACGTTAGTCGAGTGTTAGGTTTTTTCGTTACCGATGTGTTAGGATTTTTCGCGTTACGGAATTTTTGGATTCGGTCACCGCGCTCAAAGCCCGCGATAAAAGCTATGCAATAGCTTAAAAATTCTTCACATTCTGAAATACAACATTTTTTGCCAGATATAGCCAAATTTGGAGACATTCTTTCATTTGGCACCATATATACGTGTTGTGGCTTTCGTAATCTTAATAGTCAATTTTTCCGCCAAATGTCGCCAATAATTTGTCAAATATTGTCAACTTATTGGCTGCTGCCATTTTCTCGTGACCCTGACCCGTATTACCCAAAATGACCCACCAATCAAATTTGATTAAACATGTGACTGAGCTCAATGGTCTTCAGGCAATCAAAAACAGTACAATATAAAACTGAATCAAAATCGTTTAAGGCATTTCTTAGATAAAATTAGCTTGACAGCATTCATCAATGAAGCGAAATGGCCCACTAATATAATTTTGTTTAACATGCGACTCAGCCTAATAGTCTTCTCGTTACAAAAGACGTTTCGTTACAACATTTAAGTAAAATTGATTGAATCGTTGTAATATATAATTAGTATAACCCTAATCCATTATGACCCAAAATAACCCATCAATCGAATTTTTGCAAGCATGTGTCCAGGTCCAATGGTTTTCTCGTGCCCGAAAACATCATAATACGAAATATAGTCAAAATGGTGAGAGCCATCTTCTACATAAAATTAGCATGACCCATCAATGACCCACAAATGACCCTTATAATCGAAATATCTCGAACATGTGAACTAGCTCACTTTTTTGAGTGCCGAAAAATGTTCGATACAAAATTTAGATAAAATCGATTGAGCTGTTTTTAGATATAATTAGTTTGACCCTGACCCATTATGACCCAAAATGACCCATTAATCGAATTTTCGCAAACATCTGACCTAACCCAATGATGTTCTTGTGCCTGAAAACGATAGAATACAAAATTTAGCCAAAATTGCGCGAGACATTTTCTATATAAAATTAGAATGACCGAAAAGTGACCCACTAATCGAAATTTCTCAATATGTGACCTAGCCCAATGATTTTCTCGTGCCAAAAACATATCGTACACAAAATTTCGTTAAAATTGATAAATTCGTTCTTTAGATATAGCTTAACCATGACCCACAAATGACCCCTAAAATCGAAATCTCTCAAACATGTGACTTAGCCCATTAGTTTTCTCGTGTCTAAAAATTGTTCACATAAAACTGCGATAAATCGATCCTGCCATTCTCTAAATATAAATAGTTTGAACCTGACCCTATATGACCAATTAATCGAAATTTTTAGAACATGTGACCTAACCCAATGATTTACTTGTGCCAAAAAAATGGCGTATACAAAATTTCGTTAAAATTGATCCACCTGTTCTTTAGTTATAGCTTGACATGGCCCATAATGATCCATCATGGCCTACAAATTACCCCTATAATCGAAATCTCACAAACTTGCGACTTAGCCCTTTAATTTTCTCTAGTCAAAAAACTGTTATATACAAAATTTCGTTAAAATCGATCATGTCGTCGGTTAAATGTAAAAGTTTGAGGCAGACCCGTTATGACCCAATTCGACCCATTGAAATTTTTTCTCGAAGATGTAACCTAGCCTAATGTTTTTCTCGTGCCCAAAACCATAGAATGCAATTTTTAGTCAAAATTGCGTGAGAAAATCTCTATATAAAAATAGCATGACCCACAATGACCCCCAAAATGGCCCACTAACCGAATTTTCTCGAACATGTTACCTAACCCAATGGTCTTCTTGTAATCCAAAACGATAAAATATAAGATTTCGTCAAAATCGTTAGAGCCGTTTTTTAGATAAAAATGGCTTGAACTAAAATGACCCCAAAAAGACGCAATAATCGAAATTTTTCGAACATGTTACCCAGACCAATAGTGTTCTCGTGGCAAAAAAACGATTGGATACAAAATTTCCTTAAAATCAATCCAGCCTTTCTCTAGAAATGAATAGCTTGATCCTGACCCATTATGACCCAAAATGACCAAATAATTGAATTTTCTCGAACATATGACTTAGCCCAATGGTCTTCTCGTGCTCAAAAATGGTAAAATCCAAATTTTTGCGAAAATCGTTAGAGCGGTTTTTGAGATAAAATTTACATACACACACAGACACACACACACAATTTTTACTCGCATTATAGTATAAGATAAAGATTCTGTAATCGCTTTATTCATTTGATATGTTACTATTTTAGCAAGGAATATGTATGAAAATTGAAAGTGAAAATTTACATACATGAAATGAGTTAACTAAAATTTAAAAAAAAAACTGATTACATACAATCAAATTCTGCAGGGTGTCCACTCTCAACGGTGGCCAATGGCTACTTTCTAAACCGTTTGTCATAGACATATAGTGCCAATTGCAAAAATGCTTTAAAAAAGGTAAAGAATTGTTTTCAAGCGATTTAGGTCAAATTAAAATTATTTTCAGAGGATATTAGCATTTATTCGCTTATAGTTTATAATTATGTTTTTTTTTGAATGACAGTCTAAATATTTTTAAAACCTTTACTAACTTGACTTGATACCTGCACATAAAATCGCTGTAAAACACAAATAAAACCACAGACATAAACATAAAACCGTACACAAACATGCCCTTAATCTTTGATGCATTTTTTTTTTATTAAGTGCAATCCGAAACTTATTTAATTTTTAAAAGAAACCCATTTTGAAACCTTAAGACACTTCTTTTTCATTTAGTAATCTTTTGAATTGGAGTAATGACTTAGAAAATGACATTTTTTAAAAGTAAATAGTCTCTCTGACGCTTTTATTGAGAATTAAGAACATTTTATTCCCAAATCTCAAAGCAATTTATTTTGCTGGACTCCTTTGAGAGGTGATTTCCAAATCGGAATTTTTTTTTCTTTTACAAGTGGTTCTGTTTCGCTGACTTTTGATTTTTGATTGAAGTTTATATGTCAATCAGAAACGAAAAAAAATCTAACTTTTAATAGGTAATTAAGTTTTTGGGTACATGCGTATCAAAAAGTTTATTACTTTTTTTTAATAGCAATGAAATACCTCGTTTTATTTCAAGTTTTCAATTAATTACGTTTTCTTCAATAATTAATGAAAACACGCTCGGATTTTCATCTAAAGTATAAAATATGCCAAAAATGAATTGTTTGAAATTTAAAACGTATAATTCTTGAATAATTTATTCGTGTTATTTCAAATTCCATAAAAAACGGATGTATATTTTAGTTACAGGTTCAGTCAAAAGTATTTTGTTAAATTACGGTCAATGAAAAAGATAGCAATGAATGAATTTAAACTGTATTTAATAAACTGAACAATACAAACAGGCCACTCACAATATTTATTAGTATGTTTTTCGCTATAAGTTTTTCAATAAATATACTTTTGAAACGTTTATAAAATTAGACGAATTACAATTAAAAGAGAACTGTTCATATGCAGCATTTATGCATTAAAATTATTTTAAATGGATATTGTCACTCATGAGCATATCTATATACTTTTATTAAGCTAATGTAGGCACAAAAATCACGATTATTTGTTAATTGATAAACGGCAACGTCCAAATGAATCGCATCTTTTATTGATAATTGTGCAAAAAACCTTTGGTAAGATTTAGGTTGTAGTAAATTGGATTTATTTATTTATTTATTTATTTATACATTTTATTGAGCTCATTATTTTTATTCTTCTGTTCTTTTTACTTAAAAAAAATTATGAATTCTAAACTTTTCAGTTTCAAATTTAAGTTATATATTATAAATGAAATGAGTAAAAGGATTATATTATTATATTTCAAAGAATTAATGAAACACGAAGAAATGCCACGGGTGCAATATTTGGCGATTTATTACAGCGCGATTCCAGTGTAAAAATACTGAGTTCTTGATTTATCAGAACATATGTCATAGATGCACCACATTAGCACGCTATTTTTCCGATGCCATTTTGGGAAAAATTTTGTTCTCAAAGAACAGTTACATACATGATTTTTAACTAATTTCTATTATTTTAAATAGTAAATAATAATAAATAAAAAAAAATTAGTTAATGATTACAGAATAAAACAATTTATGTCATTTAAAAAAATAAAAGCAAACACAGAGTTTATTAAGAAATAATTAACAACAGCCAGGTTACCATGTGATACATATAATTGCCATTTTGTTGCAAACGCGTCGATATGGTGCATATATAACATCTGTGTCTATTTCTCTAGCAAAGTCTTCTAATTTGGCAAAAAAATTCAGCAATTAAAATTGATTATGAATAAAAGCAATATGATTTAATGCTTACAATCAAGGCAGACCAAACTGGTCAAACAAGGGCGGCTAGTATTTGTTAATTGTTGACTACAGATTTATTGGTCAATGACCTAAATAGTTTTGATACCTTTACTAACTTGACTTAATAACTGCACGAAAATTGCTGTGAAAGATAAATAAAAACACAGATATAAACATAAAACAGTACACAAATACATCTTTAATCGTTGATACATTTTTTTAAATTAATGTGAATTTGTATAGTGAATTTTTACTATTTTTAATAAACTGAAAAACACAGACAAGACACTCACAATATTTATTAGTATATTTTCCGTTATGATAAGTTTTACAATAAATATACTTTTGAAAAACGATTAAAAATTAGACGAATTAAGATTAAAAGAGAACTGTTCACATTCAGCATTTATGCATTAAAATTATTTTAAATGGATATTGTTACGCATTCGCATATCTTTGTTAATTGCTGATAGCAATTTTATTGGTTAATGACCTATATAGTTTTAATACCTTTACTAACTTAATAACTGCACATAAAATTGCTGTGAAAAATAAATAAATACACAGACATAAACTTAAACAGTACACAAACATATCCTTTATAGTTCATACACTTTTTTTTATTAAGTGCAATCCGAACCTTATTTAATTTTTAAAAGAAACCAATTTTGAAACCTTAAGACCCTTTTTCTTCATTTAGTAATCTTTTGAATTGGAGTAATGACTTAGAAAATGACATTTAAAAAAATAAATAGCCTCTATGATGCTTTTATTTTGAATTTAGAACATTTTATTCCCAAATCTCAAAGCAATTTATTTTGTTGCACTCGTTTGAGAGGGGATTTCGAAATTGGATTATTTTTTCTTTCACAAGTGGTTCTGATCCGGTGACTTTTGATTTTTGATTATGTTTTATATCTCAATCTGAAAAAAAGAAAATCTTTCTTTTAGTAGGTAATTAAATTTTTGGGTACATGCATATCAAAGAGTTTATTACTTTTTTTTCCAATTACAATGAAATACCTCATTTTACGTCAAGTTTTCACTTAAATGCGTTTTTTAAATAAATAATTACCACATGCAAGGATTGTATTTAAATATATAAAAGATGCCAGAAACACTTTTCGTTGAGATAATCAAGTTATGCAGCGGTTTTTTATTTCTCAAAATAAGGATAGACTTTTTTGACATTGGGATTTTATCAAGAAAGAAGAAAACTTCCCATACAAGGCTAAAAAATAATGTAGATCAGCTGTTACCAACTTATGGGTTGCGACCCATAAGTTGGGTCACGAAATAATCGAAGTTTGTCATAAAAATACATCTTTTATTTTATCTGATAAAAACATTTAACAGTTTATACAGCAAATAAAATTTTAAGAGAAAATTCTTAATTTCCTTTTAAATGAATATTTGAGTAGAATATCCAGAAATATCTAAATTAGTTTTGAATTGTTTGATGGGGTTCAACACGGCATATTTGTGTAAACAAGCCTTTTCTTGTTTTCTATTTAAAAAAAAAAAAAAAAAAAAAAAAAAAAAAAACTTCATTCAGAAACGATATGCGTGTAGAAAGTGATTCCAGGTTAATATTAAACAGTTTTTAATTCTGATATAGATTGTTTCATCGGTAAACGCCAATGCGAGAAATTTCACTGAATATAAAATTATATCTTGGTAATAATTAAATGTATTTTGAATTATCTTTGTAATTTGTGAGTTGTTTTAATTATAATTACACTTACACACATTGGAATTACCGATTCTTTATTTCTTGTTGATTGTGAATCCTTCGTACAAAATTTTCCCGTTTTCGAAGATTAGGATAGCCGACAGTCATACAACTTTTTCCATAATGATATAACCCTTATATCACATAGGTCGAATTTATTTGAAAATTTTATGAAATTTCCTCTAATTCGTTTAAAAGTACGGCGGCAGCAAAAAAAACTCTATTCAAAATTTTTAAATTTTTATTTTGTTTCCTCATCGTTACCAGACAATTTAACTAACATTAAACTACTAAAGTAACTCAAAGTTATATACTGCACTGTTTTTGTTTTGTTTTATTTATATTTTCTACTTTTAAATGTATAAATTAGTACAAAATTTATATGTTCTTTCTTTAATGATTAAATATATGTTTTGTTTCCGATTTATAGCCTATTAGAATATTTTGGCGAGATTAGAATGGAGAATAATTAACAGATTTTTCTTTAAACTCTTATACAATAGCAACTGAGACCATTATTATGAACCTCCGGTCGGATTGTAATACAATACATAAAAATAATGTATTAACTTATAATTAAGTTATAAATGTTTGAATATTCTGTATTTATCAGAAATCTATATACATAAATTGTATAATTCTAATTTATCATGAAGATATCTAAAAATAAATTAAAATTTTATCCTTATATGCAAAATTCGGTCAGTTAAAAAAAGGGATGGAAATATGTAAATTTATTCGCCCCAATAATTTAATCTTATATTTTCGAAGTCGGCTAAAAATAAAAAAAAATAAAAAATAACATAATTATGTAAATAAATAAAACTATAAAATTAAATACATATATATAAAGGGTGTCCAGCAAATAAGACCTCGATTTCAAAATTAAATTTCTCCGAAATAAAAATATATAGAACTATGCAGTAAACGATTTGTTTAATAGGTAAGCTGTAAAAAATATTATACAGAAATTTCGAACGGTGAGTATTTTGAAAAAACTGTGTTCTGATTGCAAAGAATGCTTGATTTGACATTTTCCTTGTTGTAGATTGCTTGAAGAGAACGAGCTTTTCGATTTATAGTGCCATATTTTAACGATTTTTGGAATTTTAAATTCCGACATTTCAAAATTCATAAAAACTTAGTTCCAAAATATGGTACTGTAAGCCGAAAAATTCGTTCTCTTCAAGCAAGTCTTAAACAAGAAAAATGTTAAAACAAGCATTCTTTGCAATCCGAACAACAGATTTGTTTCAAAATATTCACCATTTGAATATTCTGTATAAGATTTTCATAGCTTACCTAATAAAGAAACCATTTACCTCATAATTCTATCGATTTTTGTTTTTTAAGAAGTTTAATTTTGAAATTTAGAATTATTTGCTGGAATCCTGCATATATATATATATATATATATATATATATATATATATATACATATATATTACTACACCGTACTGGTTCTTTAATATCTGGGAACTTACCTATTGTAAAACATTCGAATGTAAATCCATAGAATCTAAAGTCTACAATATTCAGATGAGTGGAAATTTCTGTTGAAATTTTCTTTCATTCCGGATGCTTGATTATTTCTTTAATATATTTTCTGTTATGACATTTTCAAGTAGCACGATAGCAATTATAAGTGATTTGTGCAAGATTTTGTTGTAGAACTCTACATTGTTAAATAATCAGTACATGCTTTTACGGTAGATTGAATTCAGTTCATTTTAAAAAGTTTATTTAATTCGGTTTCTGGCTATTCAGTGAAATATTCCAATGGGACATTTATATATTAAATTAAGATTTTCTGTAACTACTTTGTTAGTTTCATGTGTTACTATTTCGGTGCAAGATATGTATGACAGTGAAATTTTCATGCATAAATTTAGTTAACTAAAATAAAGAGAATATGATTACATGGAAACAAATTCAATAATCTATTTTGTTCGTAGGTGGTCGGATATAGCATTTGGAATAGATATATATAAATAATAAAATAAAACACAATAAAATAAAAAATAAAAAAAATTATATCGTACAGATTTCAATGTATTTACATAAAAATCGACATATTCTGAAATTTGGGTTTTCAGGTGGGTGGAAATTTCTCTCATTTCGGGAGCTTGATTATTCCTTTAATATATTTAGTGTTATGACTTTTACAAGTAGCATGATAGCGTTTATAAGTGATTTGTTCAATCTTTCGTGTAGAATATATTCACTCTAGATTGTTAAGCAATCGGTATATGCTTTTACGTTAGATTAAATTCCGTTCACTTAAAATAGTTTTTTTTAATTTGGTTTCTGAAATATTGAGAAATATTGCAATAGGATATCATCTTATTAAATTGGCTAATATTATATTAACTAGCAGTGGTGACAGAGCTAGGCTTGGTCAAAATTAACTTTATATTCAACTCGATGTAGTATTATCGCTGTATCATCCAATCTGTATTATTACTGTAAAACATTTATTAAAAAAACAATCAATAAGAAAACTATGTTTGTATGCACATGTTCATAAATTATACTTTATTTTGAAATTCACAACGAAAAGACATCGATCCAAATCTTTTTTTTAGATCGACTCTGGTTAATTTAACCATGCATCTCGAATCCTATTAAGAATGTGTAAAAAAATTCTTCACATTCTGAAAGACAACATTTTTTGCCGGATATAGCCAAATTTGGAGACATTCTTTCATTTGGCACCAAATACGTATTAAAGCTTTCGTAATCTTAATAGTCAATTTTTCGGCCAAATGTCGCCAATATTTTGTAAATATTGTCAATTTATTGGCTGCTACCATTTTCTCGTGACCCTGATCCGTATTACGCAAAGTGACCCACCAATTAAATTTGATCAAACATGTGACTTAGCTCAATGGTCTTCAGGCAATTGAATCAAAATCGTTTAAGGCATTTCTTAGATAAAATTAACTTGACAGCATTCATCAATGAAGCGAAATGGCCCACTAATATAATTTTTTTAACATGCGACTCAGCCCAATAGTCTTCTCGTGACAAAAGACGTTTCGTTACAACATTTAGGTAAAATTGATTGAATCGTTGTAATATATAATTAGTATAACTGTAACCCATTATGACCGAAAATGTCCATTAATCGAATTTTCGCGAAAATGTGTCCTGGTCCAATGGTTTTCTCTTGCCTGAAAACATCATAATACAAAATATAGTCAAAACGGTGAGAGCCATCTTCTACATAAAATTAGCATGACCGATGAATGACCCACAAATGACCCTTATAATCGAAATATCTCGAACATGTGAACTAGCTCATTTTTTTGAGTGCCGAAAAATGTTCGATACAAAATTTAGATAAAATCGATTGAGCTGTGTTTTAGATATAATTAGTTTGACCCTGACCCATTATGACCCAAAATGACACATTAATCGAATTTTCGCAAACATCTGACCTAACCCAATGATGTTCTTGTGCCTGAAAACGATAAATGCAAAATTTAGTCAAAATTGCGCGAGACATTGTCTAGATAAAATTAGAATGACCTAAAAGTGACCCACTTATCGAAATTTCTCAAATATGTGATCTAGCCCAATGATTTTCTCGCGCCAAAAAATGGCGTATACAAAATTTCGTTAAAATCAACCCACCTGTTCTTTAGTTATAGTTTGACATAACCCATAATGATCCAGCATGGCCCACAAATTACCCCTATAACCGAAATCTCTCAAACTTGTGACTTAATCCATTAATTTTATCAAGTCAAAAAACTGTTATATACAAAATTTCGTTAAAATCGATCATGTCGTCGTTTAAATATAGAAGCTTGACCCAGACCTTTTATGACCCAATATGACCCGTTGAAATTTTTTCTCGAACATGTGATCTAGCCCAATATTTTTCTCGTGCGCGAAAACCATACAATGCGATTTTTAGTCAAAAATGCGTGAGAAAATCTCTAGATAAAAATAGCATGACCCACAATGACCCCAAAATGACCCACTAACCGAATTTTCTCGAACATGTTACCTAACCCAATGGTCTTCTACTACGTCTAATGTAATCCAAAACCATAAAATATAAAATTTGGTCAAAATCGTTAGAGCCGTTATTTAGATAAAAATGGCTGGAACCAAAATGACCGAAAAGTGACCCACTAATCGAAATTTTTTGAACATGTGACCCAGACTAATAGTTTTCTCGTGCCAAAAACGATTGGTTACAAAATTTCTTTAAAATCGATTTAGCCGTTCTCTAGATATAAATAGCTTGATCCTGACCCATCATGACCCAAATTGACCCAATAATCGAATTTTCTCGAACATGTGACCTAACCCAATGGTCTTCTCGTGCTCGAAAAGGGTAAAATCCAAATTTTTGCGAAAATCGTTAGAGTTGTTTTTCAGATAAAATTTACACACACACAATTTTTGCTCGCATTTATAGTATAAGATAAAGATTCTGTAATCGCTTTATTCATTTAATATGTTACTATTTTAGTAAGGGATATGCATGAAAATTTAAAGTGAAAATTTACATACATATAATGAGTTAACTAAAAAAAAAAAAAAAAAAAAGATTACATGCAATTAAATTCTATAATTTCTCTCTTCGAAGGTAGTTAGAAATAGTAATTGGTATGTAATTAAATAAATAAACTAATAAGTAAAATAAAATAAAGCAAAAAATAATGCATAATTCAATTGTACAGATTATAATTCGTTTAAATAGAAATCAACTGAATCTAAATCTTAGATTCACATATGAGTGGAAATTTCTCTCATTTCGGAAGCTTGATTATTCCATTCATATATTTTCTATTATGACACTTTAAAGTAGCGTAATAGTAATTATAATTGATTTGTGCAAGCAGTTTTTAATAGAAACATTTACTCTACGTTGTTAAAATCGATGCATGCTTTTATGGTAGATTAAAGTTAGTTCACTTAAAATAGTTTATTTAATTCGATTTGTGGAGTACTCAGTGAAATATTGCAACAGGACATCTTCCTATTAAATTAAAAGATTCTGTAAGCGCTTTATTCAATTTATATTTTGCTGTTTCTTTATGAGATATATATGACAATGAAAATTTACATTCATGAAGTTTGTTAACACTAGAACCGCGGGAAATTTTACCCAAGTTTTATAAAAATACTTCACATCAGAATTTTTATTTCAGTCTGTTTAACTTATCTATTTTGTCAATTTTTGTCTATTTTGTCAATTTTTGTCAATTTTTATTTCAGTCTGTTTAACTTATCTATTCAGTCTGTTTAACTTATCTATATATTTAATTGTTATACAATTAAATATATAGATAAATAAACAAAATAAAACAAAGCAAAAAAAATATAATTCAATCGTGCAGATTTGAATACATGTAAAAAGAAATCGACGGAATCTAAATCTTAGAGTTTCAGATGAGTGGAATTTGTTCTCATTCCTGAAGCTTTGTTATTCATTTAATATATTTTCATTTATAACAGTTTAAAGTAGCGTGATAGCAATTATAATTGATTTGTGGAAGCTTTTGACGTAGAATCATTTACGATGCATTGTTAAACAATCGGTACATGCCTTTAAATAAGATTGAATTTGGTTCACTTAAAATAGTTTATTTAATTCCATTTATGAAATATTCAGAGAAATATTGAAATAGGATATCTCCATATGGATTTAAGATTTTCTGTAACGACTTTGTTAATTTAATGTGTTACTATTTCAGTACGAGATATGTATGACAATGTAAATTTACATTCTAGTTAACTAAAATAAATATAATTGCATACAAACGAATTCTAAAATCTCCTTTGTTTGAAGGCGGTTAGAAATAGTATTTGGTATACAATTAAATAAATAGATAAATATGTAAAATAAAATAAAATAAAGCAAAAAAATGTATAATTCAATAGTACAAATTTTAATACATTTATACATATATAGACAGTATATGTACATTAGATTTTCATATGAACGGGAATTTCTCTCATTCCAATTAATTCTCTTATTCCTATGGGCATATGCACATTCAATCGACATCTTAGAAATCGACAGAATCTGAGTCGTGTATTTTCAGGTAAGTGGAAACTTAAAAGTGTCACAACAGAAAATATATTAATTGAATAATGAAGATAATTATTCCATTAACATATTTTCTGTTGTGACACTTTTAAGTAGCATGATAGCAAATGTAGATGATTTGTGCAAGCTTTAGTTTTAGAATCATTCGGTCTCAATTGTTAAGTGATTGGTATATTCTTTTACTGTATATTAAATGCAATTAACTTAAAATAGTTTATTTAATTCGATTTCTGAAGTATTCAGTGAAATATTGAAGTAAAATATCTTCTTATTAAATTAATATTTTTTGTAACAACTTAATTAATTTAATATGTTATTACTTTAGTACCAAATATGCACGACAATAAAAATTTACTGCATGAAATTACTTAACTAAAATAAAGATAATACGAATATATGCAAACGAATTCTATAATCTTCTTTGTTCGAAGGTGGTTGGAAATAGTAATTAGTATACAATTAAATAAATAGAGAAATATAGTAAAAAAACTGAAATAAAGAAATTATATAATTACATCGTAGTGATTTTAATACATTTAAAGCGAAAACATCTGAATATGAATCTTAGATTTTCAGAAGAGTGGGATTTTCTCTCATTCCATGCCTGAATGTTCCATTAAAATATTTTCTGTTATGACGTTTGCAAGTATAAGTGATCTGCGCAAACTTTTCTTCATTCTACATTTTTAAATAATTTATTTAATTCGATTTCTGCAGTATTCAGTGAAATATTGCAATACACCATTTCAATATTAATTTAAATGATTCTGTAACGTCTTTATTAATGTAGTGTATTACAATTTCCCTTAGAGAGAAGCTTGGGTATGAAAATTTAAAAGCGTGGAGTTGTCCGGTAAGAAGATGATTCATGTGTCAAAATTTAACTAAATATGGATAAAAGATTTCTTATATCACGAGAAAAATAATTATATTAGGCTTTTCAAAGGAGCATAGACATTCTTCATCATTGAGAAGCTATCACTTAGAAATAAAACAGGAATAAATGAAAACGAACGGAAAGTCAATATTTTTTTTTTTAAATAACGAATATGAACTAAATAAAGGCGTCAGCGAATGACACAAGAGTGTTGCTTAGTAATAATAATACATAACAGAAGGATTCTTAAAATATTAAAATGTTATATTGACATCTGAAACACACCTCTGTACATAATTGGTAAAATTCTTGTTTATTAAGAATTGAGGTTGAAATTCTGTTAAACAATCAAACATTTTCATACATGAACTTACTTAAATTACATAAAGGAATATACGATATACACACACGAATTGCATAATCTCATTTGTTTTATGTCGGCAAAAAAATAATCACAATAAAATAAAAAAATAACTAAAACAAAATTAAAAATATATAATTGTATCGTACATGGAATTTAATTCTTAGAAAATTAATTATCCTTTTATATTTAAAAAGGCATCTATATTTAAACTAATCTCAATCGTATACATTCAGATGAGTGGAAATTTCCCTTGAAAAACATTACAAAAGTACGAATATTCATATAATATACTTTCTGCCGTGACATTTTCTAGCAGCATAATAACAATTTTAAGAGATTTGAACTAGCTTTTACTGTAGAATTATCCACTCTACATTGTTAAAGAGTCGGTATATGCCTTTACGGTAGATTAAACTTACTTCACTTAAAACAGTTTATTCAATTTTTGGATTACAGGAGTGTTCTGTGAAATATAACAATAGGACCTCTTCATCTTAAATGAAAAGATTTTGCAAAGGCATTATTAATTTAATGTATTATCATTTCAGCAAGAGAGAAACTTGGATATAAAATTTGCATGCACAAAATTGTCTAATAAGAAAATGCTTTTATATCAAAATTTATTTAAATATGTATACATGCCTTCTTGAAACATAACAATACGAAATATGTTAGGTCTTGTTTAGGCCTTATGTTAGGACCTCAAACAACAGACTTTTTTCATCAGTGAGCGTCTACCTCTTAGAGATAGAACAGGGATAAATAAAAACGAAATTAAGTAGATAAAATAAAGAAAACAGCGAATAGGAAATACAAACATTAGCGAGTCAGACAAGAAAGTCACCTAATAAAAATAATACATAACAGAAGGATTCTTAAAATATTAAAATGATATATTGACAACTGAAACATACCTGCGTACATAATTGGTAAAATTCTAAAAAATTGGTAAAATACGATTAAAAAATCAGCTATTTTCATACTTGAGCTTATTTAAGTTATTGAAAGGATTATACGATACCTACATTGTATACTCTCCGGCTAGATATAGTAATCACAATAAAGTTAAATGAATAAGTAAAACAAAAGATATCACTTTTCCGTACTAAGTATTAATTTTTGGAGAAATTAAGTATTCCTTTGTATTTAAAATCTATATTAAAGCAATAGGAACCTTATCTTTTTAGATGCGTGAAAATTTAACGTGTAATATCATTTCGAAAGCATGAATATTCAATTAATATATTTTCTGTCGTAACATTTTCATTAGTATGATAACAGTTTAAATTGATTTCTTCAAGCTTTTGTTGCAGAATAATATACTCTACAATGTTAAAATGTCGGCATATGCGTGTAGGGAAGATTAAGTTCAGTTCATTTAAAATAGTTTGTTTAATTCGATTTCTGGAGTACTCGGTGAAATATTCCTATAGGGCATTCTCATATTAAATTTAAAGATTTGTAATGGCTTTGTTCAATAACTATATTACTATTTCACTAAGAGAGAAATATGACAATGGAAATTTACATGCATTGTCTAATAAGAAAAAAACTTTATGCATCAAAATTTAACTAAATATTATCAAAGGCATTCTTATAACATAAATTTAAGAAACACATTATTCCTTTCGAAATAGCATTGTTTCTCTTCTTTAGGAAAAAGAAGACGTGCTACCACTTGGAAAGAAGATCAAGTCTTAAAAGTAACATAAGGGAGAAAAAAAAGTTGCAGAAAACTGCCAATAGGAAGATAGAAGGAATCAGCCAATCGCACAAGACAAAAAATCAGAATAAAATCAGAGACAATAAAGTTAGGGGATATCAGAAGAAAATATAAGCAATATATATAATAAACAAAAAATAAAAATAATAAAATACACTGTTAAAAATTTCGTGCTACTTTGAACCAAGATTTGGTGCTCGCAGCTATTACCAGCATCAACCATAGGATGGTTCAATCGAAGCTCCAAATCTTGGAACGAGTTTACGCCATATTATTTGAAAAAATACTACTATGGTTCAACCGAAGTTACAAATCTTGGAATAAGATTTCACCATCTTATGGTGGCAGCTACTAAGCACCAAATTTCGGTTCAAAGTAGTACAAAATTTTTTACAGTGTATAGTTTTCCTCATAGTTTATAATGCGAATATGTTCGGCTTGTAAAAGTTACGAAATTTAAATATTTAAGTCAACTTTACACCCTTTAGGACACATTCAAAAAAATACCATGCATAGAAAAGTAAAACAATAAAAGTTACTGATTTATGAACTAATTTATTACTTTGAAATGCACATTTTTTAGAGCTTCTTTGTTAGAAAATGCTGAAAACATTTTTCGTTTCTTAAAAACTAACTTTTTTTCCACATTTTTTCCAGAGAACAAAGAAAAATAATAATATAGCTTACAAAATCAACTTAAAGAATTAACATGTTTTATGCCGAATTTACAAATATCTGTCATGAACACCTGCTGTAATGCCCCAAAATTTAGACGGCATTTATTAACAATAGGTTTAATGAAGAAAAAAAATCAAATTTAAATAATACGTCAAGTTGCAAAAAAAAAAAAAAAAAAAAAAATATATATATATACTAAAAAAAAAAAAAAAATTACGACGTACTTTCAACAGAGTAAAAACCTATATTTTAAAAAAAGGTAAGTTATGCATCATTATAATAGGAAACATTTTCTAACAGATTCAGTTTGCTTGTTTGTTTGTATTTATGTCAGCCAATTACCTACGCTATGGGATATAGGCCCTAAGGGATGGGATTCCTGCCAGGGGGTCTTTCTAAAGGAACCTAACCCGTATATACGCAAGGTTCGAAGAAAACCACGGAAAAAATCCGAACGGTTAGGCCGACGGTCGCGATTGGGTTCGAACCCAGCACCTACCGTCTATCAGTTTGGAGGACAGAACCTCGCAGCCACTGGTGGGGTTCTAACAGATTCAGGATATTGCAACAAAACTTCGTCTTTTAATAAGAGGATACAAATAAGAAAATAATTCAGGAAAGAAATAACGCATTTAAGGGAAAACACTATCTTTAAAACCATCTCTTTAATTTTGAATAATACAGTAATATATGCCGTGGCAAAATACTTAATTAGATTAATTTATAACATGATTTTTCAATCGGTAAATAAATTGTAACAGATGTAAATTTTCGAAGTGGATGAAAAATGCCCGGGCCCAGATTAGAACCAGGGATGTTTTGGCTGAAGTCGCCAATGCTCTTCCAACTAACTAGGGAATTACAAGAAGTGTAAGTCACCGATTTTGACGAAAGTGGCATCGTTGGAAAGATATCATCGTGAGCAGTAAAAAACTTCGGAACTACCCGTCGCAAATCAGCCGTTTTCGTGATATCCGACAATTTATGTCACGTAGCTAGTGCACACTTAAGAAAAAAACCGCAAAAAATTAGTCTCGATTTTAACAAAAGTGGTATCGTTGAAAAGATATCATCGTGAGAATTAAAAAAGTCAATGGAATCATCCGACGGAAATGAGACGTTTTCGAAATATCCGACAATTTGTGTCACATTGCTAATGCACACTGCTGGGAAACTGCATTAAGTGACATAAATTGTCGGATATCTCGAAAACGGCTCATATCAGATGGGTAGTTCCATTGAGTTTTTTACTTCTCATAATGATATCTTTGCAACGCCACCATTTTCATCAAAATCGATAAAACTACTTTTGGGCTCCCCCATTAAGTGTGCACTAGAACAGTATGAATTAGCTACGTGACATAAATTGTAGGATATCTCGAAAACGGCTCATTTCCGACGGGTAGATCTATTGAGTTTTTTCTCCCTCATAATAATATCTTTTTAACGATACTACTTTCGTTAAAATCAAGACTAAAATTGTTTGCGGTCCCCCATTAAATATGCGCTAGTTACGTGACATAAATTGTCGGATATCTCGAAAACGGCTGATTTGCGACGGGTGGTTCTATCGAGTTTTTTACTGCTTTCAATGAGATCTTTCCAACGATACCACTTTCGTCAAAATCGGTGACTTACACTTCTTGCAGTTCCCTAGTAAGTCATCCCGGAAGAAAACTAGAGGACTATTATCGGACTTATTGTGATTGTTGAAGTTAGTTGGGTGAATTAGTTCCGCAGTATTCGTCCGGGATGGATCAGTTGTTTGAACATTGGCGGCTTCAGCCAATACATCCCTGGTTCAAATTCTGGTCCGGACTCTTTTCACCCACTTAGAAAATTTGCCTCTATTGCAGTACTAAATGCTAAAGTTAAATAAAATTTTAAAACAACATTGTAGAATAATCTATTTTACTAAAATTTAAAAAAGAATAACCTTTTTTTAAATTCCTACTACTTTTATAAATATGAATATTTTGGTTTCGATATTCCCCCACGTCCATAATAATATATAACATAAAAATGCTTATGGGTTTTTAGATGTAAGGGATTTTACATTTAATATGATTTTTTTGTTACTCGTCTACATAAAAAAATGAAGAAAATTCAACAAACTCTGAATTTATTATTTTTTAATAACAATAAATTTCAATGATAAATCAATACACAAAAATATTAAGTACACCATGGAGAAAAAATAAACAAAATTTCAAACCTCTATTTAAATAAGCAAATAAACCATAGTATTTTTCGAACAAGCCAGTTAGAAAAATATGAATAGAGAGAATAATCAGTTTAAAGTTTTCATTTATAGGGATTATTGCGCTGGATCTATTAACAAAATTTAATATATCTCGCGATATAATTGTCGTATACGTAAAAATTAAGTGTCAAAATATTTACAATTTAAAAAAAAATTCTGATAATATTAAAAAGAGAAAATTGATATTTTGACCAAATTTAAAGTACGGTGTCTTTTTTTTTTATTTCGAAAAATTAGATTTTTTTTAAAAATGGAACTTCAAATCCTAAATCATTAATAAATCACAATATTTCTTAAATTAGACAGGAAAATGAATCAAAAAAGTATTATGAATGTCAGATAAACGAAACCCTAATAATAAAACCCCATAATTTGGCAAAAAATATAAAATGTCTTATAATTAAATCCATCTTATTATGAAAATTTCAGCTTGTAGCACCGGGGATTGAACTACCAATCCCCTGTTCACTAACTAGACACTTTACCTCTAAGCTATGGTGTCTAGACACAAAGCGTTCATATTAAGGTTCGGTTTTAAAAATGTACATTTCAAAAATGAACGGATGGGATTGATAAAATTACTTTAATTAAAATAATATATTTTTTAAAAAAAGGAAAGATTGTTTGAAAAGAATATTAAATGAAACTTTTTTTGCAATCATCGATAATAGCTGCCTCATAAGTAAAAATAACATTTCTCATTCTCATAAACGGAGATACTTTTTATGAGAAATTCCCCATGAGGAATGATATTGCTTTTTTCTCGTATTGTGGTATGATTGATTATAACCTTAGTCGCCTGGTCAGAACATGAGAAAAATATTAATGGATGTAATAATAATAATAATAATAATAATAATAATAATAATAATAATAATAATAATAATAATAAACAATAATAATAATAATAATAGTAATAATAATAATTATAATAATATAAATACTAATAAACATTTTTTTTCAGGAACTCGAGTTTAGATTTCAAGGTTTAGATTTCATTTTAGTTTTAAGATAAATAAAATAAAAAAAAATTTAGTTTTAAGATAACTTAAAATTTTAGTTTAAGTCTTCTGAACTTTTCTTTAACAACTACTCGCCGATGACTACCAGTTTGGTGTCCCTTAAATTTATGTTAAGCAATGTATCATGTAACTTTCACTTATAATTCAATTTATTTGCTCAATCTCATATTAGATATTTTGATACAGAAAACAAGAACTTTGTAATGTTGGCAGAGCGAAGGTGATAAATCGCCAAACATTGTTCCTGTCGCTTTCTTTGTTTTGTTTTTTGTATTTCATTAATTTCATTTAAAATTTAATTCTTTGACTCATTTCGTTTAAGATATAAATCTTTCCTTTATATGTGAAAATTTTAAAATCATGGCTCTTGCTTGCTTTTAATTTTATGAAAAGAAAAGAAAAATATTATATAATGCCATAAACTATAACATTTATATTTAACTTTAAAGCACTGTTCTAATTTACCATGCGAATAATAATAAAATGCTAACTGGCAAGTTAAAAAAATACTATGAAGAGATAAAAACTTTTTAAACACACCATAAAAAACATTTAAATTCGCTAGACAGTTTCGAAAAAACTGAATATTTATTCGTCAGGCGCAAAGAAAACGTGCGACTACTATTAAAGCTGCAGCACGTGTCGTGCCATGTCGATATACCTACTAATGCATTAGCATGAGCCGTGCTGCTGATTTAACAGATAATGCACGTCTTCTTTTCATCTGCCGAAGAAAAACTCAGTTCTTTCGAAAAGCCTGATGAATTCAAATATTTTTAAGGCGTGTTTAAGAAGTTTTTATATCTTCATGTTAATTCACATCCGTTTCAACTTATTTTTTTTAATGCTATTTGCGAGATTTGGAAACAGCTAACATAAATATGTTTTTTTGGAATTTATGACCCCTAAAACGTGTAAATCCGTAGAAAACATGAATTTATAAATTCCAACGAATCCAATACTTTCTTGTGCTAAAGACAGAAGAAAGTAAAAAACATCGGAACATATTATTTGTCTGTAATTATTAATTTTTAAAGCTAAGAGGGATAAAATTTTAGAAAAAATAAATCTAAAATAAAGATAACGGATTTATCCCAATTTATGTTCATCAATTCAGTATTAAAGTCTCAAGAATGCTTACAATATTCTCTTTGGTTTATACTACTATCTTTTTTTTCTTTCAAATGGAATAGAGCTTTAGTAATGAACAATAGGAGAAAGTATCTTGAAAAGATTTTTTCCCCTACTTTCTCAATCGAGCTAAGAAACGAGATCTCCGGAAGCGATTTATCAATCTACCTTTCTCAGTGCTATCTATTATTTCCTAAAAGACTGACACATTCTCGGTGTCTATCTGGTATCTTGTATTGGGAAAACGGACTATTTTTCATGTATATGAGAAAACACTTGAGCCATGAGCAAATATAAGAAACGTAATCTGTTTTATAGCAAAAAAGAAGTTTTTATTATTTACAGAAATTATGTCTTTGTTAAAATAGGAACACTTTGTATGATATATACTGCATTGTATATTAATATGTATATAAAGAATATATATTAAAATAATAAAAAAAATGGAAAATGTTTCTTACTTCTAATAATTAATTTTTAATATAAAATTAAGAAACTTTTAAACAAACAGGTCAAAAATAATGATAAGCAATTCACGACTTATATATTCATCAATTGAGCATTAAAGTATCAAGAAGTGCTAGCAATATTCCATTAGGAATATACTATTAATAATATATGTTTTTTTCTAACAAATAGTATACAGCATTAGTCTTGGACAATGGGAAAAAAGATCTTGAAAAGATTTTTTTCCAATCATGTTCTCAATCGAGCTGAGAAAGGAGATCTCCGGAAGCGACTTATCAATCCACCTCTCTGAGTACCATATATTATTTCCTAAAAGACTGATATATTCTCGGCGTCTTTCTAGTGTATTGTATTGGAAAAACAGACTACTTTTTATGCATAGGAGAAAACGCTTGAGCCAACAGCAAATATAAAAAGCATAGTCTGCTTATATAACAATATAATCTGCTTAAATAAGCAATATAATCTGCTTATATAACAACTGCTTATATAAGCAATAATTACATATATTGCTTATAGTATAACAAAAATTTCGCTAAAATAGTTTCAAGTTGAAAAAAGCAAACAGAAATATAAAAATCACGTGAACATAAGCATAGTGAAATAAATTTGAGAAATAAAAGAAGAATAAAAGTTTTGTGAACATCAATATGTATATACTATAGCGAAAATGTTCTTTTTATCGTTTTGTTTTCAAAAAAAGTTACCGTTAGAGCATACAAAACATATCAAATTAAAGATATTTTTTGCCATTTTTATTTTAATGTATCACTTGAGACATATATAAGTAATTTGTGTAAAACGATAGACCTTAAATAATGATGAAAATGATGAACAATCCACACATTGTATATTCATCAATTAAACATTAAAGTATCAGGAGTGCTTGCAATATTCTATTTGGTCCGTACTATTAATAATATTTGTCTAACAAATAGAATACAGCGTTAGTCTTGGACAATGGGAAAATGTTCTTCAAAAGATTTTTACTTTTCCTCGTGTTGTCAATAGAGCTAAGAAACGAGATCTTCGGAAGCGATTTATCAATTTACCTCTCTGAGCGCTATCTATTATTTTCTAAAAGACTGACACATTCTTGGCATGTTTCTGATATATTGTATTGGAAAAACAGAACTATTTTTTTATGCAGAAGGGAAAACACTTGAGCCATCTATATAAGAAATGAAGTATATTTTATAACCAAAATGAAACATTTATTATTCACAGAAATTACCTTTTTCTAAATATAGACATACTTTGTATAGTATATACTGCATTGTATATTGATATGCATATAAATAGTATATATTTAAAAAATGAAAAATATCACACAATTTTACTTATATCTATTCATTATTTTTTATGATATAAATGAGAAAAGTGTAAACAAATATACCTAAAGTAAGGATAAACAATTCAGGACTTGTATATTCATCAATTGAGCATTAAAGTATCAAGACAGCTTGCAATATTCTATCTCGTCTATACTATTAATAATGTCTTTTTTCTAACAAAGAAAATACAGCGTTTGCCTTGGACAATAGCAAAAATTTTATGAAAAGATTTTTTTCCCTCATGTTCTCAATCGAGCTAAGAAACGAGATCTCCAGAAGCGATTTATCAATCTACCTCTCTGAGCGCCATCTGTTATTCCCTAAAAGACTGATACATTCTCGGCGTCTTTCTATTATCTTGTATTGGAAAAACAGAAGATTTTTTTTGGATAAAGGAAAAAACTTGGACTTTCAACAAATATAAGAAACATTGTCTGTTTTATAACAAAAATGAAATAATGATTATGTATAGAAATTAAATCTTTCTAAAAATAGGCATATTTTTTATAATATGTTCTAAATTGTATCTTGTTATGCATTTAAAAAGTAAATATTATAAAATGAAAAATAATAAGAAAATGTTACTTCTAATCATTAATTTTTAAGATAAAACTGAGAAACTCTTAAGCAAACAGGTATAAAATAACCATAAAGCATTCAAAACTTGTATATTCATGAACTGAGTATTAAAGTATCAGGAATGTTTGCAACTATTAACATTATCTTTTTTTAAAAACAAATTGAATACAGCGTTAGTCTTGGACAATGGGAAAAAGTTCTTTAAAAGATTTTTTCTCCCTATTTTCTCAGTCGAGCTAAGAAACGAGATCTCCGGAAGCGATTTATCAATCTACCTCTCTCAGCACCATCTATTATTTCCTAGCAGACTGACACATTCTCGATGTCTTTTTTGGTATCTTGTATTGGAAAACAGACTATTTTTTATGTGTATGGAAAAACACTTGAGCTATCAGCAAATATAAGAAACATAGTCTGTTATGTAACAAAAACGAAATATTTCACATGCACATAAATTTTATCTTTATTAAAATAGGAATACTTTGTACAATATGTACTGCATTGCATATTGATATGTATATAAACAGTATATACTAAAAAAAGAAAAAAAAAATCAGAAAATATCACTTACTTCTAATCATTAATTTTAATGATAAAAATGAGAAACGTGTATACAAATATAATATGAAAACATCCCTTTAAAATATCAAATTACATATATTGCTTACATTAGAAAATTTTAACTAAAATAGTTTCAAGTAGAAAGCAAGTAAACATAAGAATAAAAGCCGCGCGAACATAAGCATAGTGAAATAAATTTGAGAAATTAAAGATGAATAAAAGTTTTGTGAACTTCAGTATATATATACTATAGGGAAAATTTTCTTTCTTTCGTTTTGTTTTCGAAAAGTTACCGTTAGAGCATACAAAACATATAAAATTAAAAACATTTTTTTGCCATTTTTATTTTAATGTATCACTTGAAGCATAATATAAGTAATTTGTGTAAAAAGATAGAACTTAAATAATGATGAAAATGATGAACAATCCACACATTGTATATTCATTAATTGAGCATTAAAGTATCAGGAGTTATTGCAATATTCTATTTGGTCCGTACTATTAATAATATCTATTTGTTTCTAATAAATAGAATACAGCGTAGTTTTAAGCAATGAGAAAATGTTCTTCAAAAGATTTTTATTTTTCCTCGTGTTGTCAATAGAGCTAAGAAACGAGATCTTCTAAAGCGATTTATAAACTTACCTCCCTGAGTGCAATCTATTATTTCCTGAAAGACTAACACATTCTGGGCGTCTTTCTGGTATCTTGTATTGGAAAAACAGAAGTATTTTTTATGTAGTGGAAACGCTTGAGCCATCAGCAAATATAAGAAACATAGTATATTTTATAACAAAAAGGAAATATTTATCACGCATAGAATTTTTTTTCTAAAAATAAGCATACTTTGCTTAATTTATACTGCATTGTATATTGATGTGCATATAAATAGTATATATTTTTAAAAAATGAAAAAAGTCACACAATTTTACTTACGTCTAATCATTAATTTTTATGATATAAATGAGAAACTTGTAAACAAATATACCTAAAATAAAGATAAATAATTCACGACGTGTATATTCATCAATTAAAATTTTTAGCTTTAAAATATCAAATGTACTTGCAATATTCTATTAGGACTATACTATGAATAGTATCTTTTTAATAACAAACATAATACAGCGTTAACCTTGGACAATAGCAAAAAGTCCATGAAAATTTTTTTCCCTATGTTCTCAATCGAGCTAAGAAACGAGATCTCCGGAAGCGATTTATCAATCTACCTCTCTGAGCGCTATCTATTATTTTCTAAAATACTGACATATTCTCGGCGCCTTTCGGGTATCTTGTATTGGAAAAAACAGACTATTTTTTATGTATATTGGAAACATTTGAGCCATCAGTAAATATTTTTATATTTACTGATGGCTCAAATGTCCTGTTTTATAACAAAAATGAAATAATGATTAAGTATAGAAATTATGTTTTTCTGAAAATGGAAATACTTTGTATAAAAAAGTACTACATTGTATATTTATTTATATATAAACAGAGCAGTTTTCTTGATATTTTTTTATACTTTGTTTATTTCTTACGCAAATAACAAAATGCATGATTATTAATTCAGAAATAATATTCAATTACGCTTTTATAATTCTTGAACTCTCAGTTTTTTTAGCGATATATCGATTAATACATATAGAAGAGACTGGGGAGTTTTAACCATAAGAAAAGCTCGGCCCACATTTCATGTTTCACAATTGAAAGAATTTCACTGTCTTTACGAAAATAGCTTTTAAAGTTGTATAGAAAAAGTTTTATAGCATCCTATAGAATTATGGCCCAACTATTTTTCCATAAGCTAGCTGAAAATCTTAAGAAATAGCTGTAGTAATAAACACATTCTCTCTACAGACATTTTTATAAAATTTTCACAGGTATTTCTGCAGCTTTTAATTCAGCTAACAGAAAAATAGGGGGCCATAATTCCATAGGATGCTATAAAACTTTTTTCTATGGAATTCTAAAAGATATTTTCGTATTGTCAATAACTGGCAGAAAAATCTATTTAAATGTTCAAGCAATAGACTTTATTTTATGCCGATGATAACAGCAGATAACATGCAGATGATGGTGCGAGTGTTTTTCTATACTCATTGTTGCATAACATCCTTGTAAACAAATATTGTTTAATATTACTTCATCTTACACATAGGTTGCAAGTGAAAAGGTTCAATAGTCCAAGAGCCGACAGCACAAAACGCTATGTCAATGAGCACAAGAAAAACATCCTTCATTTTATGGTAGAATAGTGATAAAGGAATCTAATGATCCACGTCTGCTGGAAGCGAAGTGGTGCGTAAGAGAAATATTGATACCAATAGTGGTTGACTTGTAGGTTTAGCATTGTGTTTGCCGTACAATCAAAAGCATGAAAACATAGAAAACTGGATGCAGGAAAACACAATGCCAATCTTACTAGTGTGCCACTAGTGGTAATAGTTTTTGGCTTATGCCACCACTTTGCTTCCGGAAGACATATATCATTAGATTCCTCTTTTACTACTCTTCCATAAATTAAAGTTTTTCTTTTCTTCTTCTCGATGACACAGAGTTTTGTGCAGTCGGCTGTTGGACTATAACAAACGTACAGATACTCACAATTTTGGAAAGTTCTGGGTTTGAATTTGGAGAGTAAAATGTGCACACTTGAAGTTTAATTAAGTATATATTATGGGTAATATTTCCATATTTGAAAGATTTTAAAGCGAAGACACATATTTGATTTTTGGAGTGGAAAGGATTTCGCTTTCCACGTTAGTCTCACTCGATTGATCTATGCCATAAAAAGATAAGGCATGGCCAACCAGCCGTATCTTTATAGCATTTATTGTCACATTGAACGGCACTGTTAAAAAAGGCAGATGTTACTTAATTTACTGAAATGTACAATACTCACGAAGGAAAAAAAAAACAATAAACTTTTCTAAGACACCCAGGATTTCAAAAAGATTTTCTTTTTTTTTATCCAATACTCACAAAAGAATTCATTTTAAAACTTAAAGAATTTATAAAAAGAAGTTCTTATTAGCTCCCGTAGTTTCAGAAAAACATTTTCGATTAGCTTTATGAGTTCATTATTTAAATCTCTCGGCCAGTTTGTTTTAATGCTATGATGTCTCAAGTGGATATTTTATTTCTATTAAAGTTTGTTTAACTGAAAAGAAAATAAACAGAATTAATGCTAACATAAAAATTAACATTTTTCTGTTAAAATTACAAGCACAATTTCCATTATGAAACTGAAAAGCTATAGGTGAGTATGATAGCATTCGAAAATCCAACTTTCCGAACACAAAGAACTCATTTATGATTTGTAAAATCTACTCAAAAGACATTTAGAAAAAATTCTTGAAGGCTAATAAAAATTATTTTTATAAATTCGAAAAATAATTTCTTTTCTGATGTTTCTAAAAAGCAATAGAATATTTTTTGGAATATTCGGTGACTTGACGCGGTTATCGAATATTCTCATTTGTGATTACAGTATTTTTTTGTTGTTTAAGAAACATCTTGTCACTAAACCACTCTTCTTTCAACTTTTTTTTCTAAAGGTAAGTAATGTAAAGGGAAGAAACTAACTCGACGTAGAAGAATGAATGGAAGTGAATAGAGGAGTTCGGAGTCAATAGCAGTGGTGTTGTGTTATTTATAGGATACGGAGATGCAGACGAGATTATGTTTGTTTCGTTTTCGGATGTATATGTGTGATTTTGAGGAAGAATGATAGTTCTTAAGTAATATTAATAATGTACTTAGTTCTCTACAATTATATATACTAGCAGGGGAGACCGAGCTTAGCTCGGTCAAAATTAACTTTGTGTTCAACTCGATATAGTATTTTCACTGTATCATTAACTCTGTATTATTACTGTAAAACATGTTTATAATAGTATTATTTAGAAAAATAATCAATAAGAAAACTATGTTTTTATGCGCATATTTATAAATTTTATTTTATTTTAAATTTTACAACGAAAGGACATCGATCTAAATCACTTTTTTAGCTCGACTCTGATTGGTTTAACCATGGATCTCGAATCCTCTTAAGAATGTATAAAAAAATTCTTTACATTCTGAAAGACAATATTTTTTGCTAGATATAGCCAAATTTGGAGGCATTCTTTTCATTTGGCTCCAAATACGTGTTTTGGTTTTCGTAATTTTTATAGTCGATTTTTTGGCCATATGTCGCCAATATTTTGTCAAATATCACCAAGTTATTGGCTTTTGCCATATTCTCGTGACCCTGACCCGTATTACCCAAAATGAGCCACTAATCAAATTTGATCAAGCATGTGACATAGCTCAATCGTCTTCAGGTAATCAAAAACAGTAGAATATAAAATTTAATCAAAATCGTTTAAGCCATTTTTTAGGTAAAATTAGCTTGACAGCATTCAGCAATGAAGCGAAATGACCCACTAATATAAATTTGTTTAACATGCGACTCAGCCCAATGGTCTTCTCGTGACAAAAAACGTTTTGTTTAAAAATTTAGGGTAAAATTGATTGAGTCGTTGTTATATATAATTAGAATGACCCTAGCTCATTAAGACCCAAAATGACCCACTAATCGAATCTTCGCGAGCATGTGTCCAAGCCAAATGGTTTTCGCTTGCTCAATAAAATAAGCTTTTTAAGAAAAAAATATCAACCGACTTCAAAAAAGCGCTAAAAAGAATTAAATAATTCTTTAAAGTTCTCTAAGGCCAAAACGTTATCCAATAAGCACACATCGGATATTAGATACCGGCATAAAAAACGGTTAAATTTAATATGTATAATTTAATGTCCACCAAACATAGATTTTAGAGATAATATTATTTTACAAGAGATGAATTGACATATTTATGATTTATTTTATGAATATATACATATAAAAAGTAATGAATTACATTTTTAAGTTGGTGCCAAACAATCACAATCGATAATGATTATCCCCATTTTAATTATGGCACTAGGTATAATTCAGCTACAATTCTTAATATACATCAAATAGAGTTTGGCACCAACTTCAAAAAGTAATTCATTACTTTTTATATGTATATATTCATAAAATAAATCATAAATATGTCAATTCATCTCTTGTAAAATAATATTATCTCTAAAATCTATGTTTGGTGGACATTAAATTATACATATTAAATTTAACCGTTTTTTATGCCGGTATCTAATATCCGATGTGTGCTTATTGGATAACGTTTTGGCCTTAGAGAACTTTAAAGAATTATTTAATTCTTTTTAGCGCTTTTTTGAAGTCGGTTGATATTTTTTTCTTAAAAAGCTTATTTTATTTCCTACTTTTTAGTTATGCATACCGTAATACATAATTATGTGTACTGGCACACGATAGCTCTTTGCAATGCAATATTAATGTACGCACTTTGCTAAGTTCTGATGTATTCAGTTTACTTGTCACTGTTTGATTGTCAACTTTTCTGAAACCACTTACAATATCGGTTAGTATCGTTGTGAATCTTAAGATTTTTTTTGTATGGTAACTTCTTCAGACAAGATCTGCCACTTCGAAAAGCTACCGCATTTATGAAATCTTAGTCTGCATCGAATCCTACGGTCATCGAAAGTGGCTTTCAAAAGGTGACAATCCATCAAGTAAAGTGTCCTTATACATAAGAGCGCGACATAGTGCTTCCATATATGAGCAAAATGACTTCATATATTAATGTATAGTAAAATGCTTTTCTAGTGTAGTCAGTCAAAAGTACTCCCCCTTCACTCAGAAAAAGGAAAAAGAAAGATTTTAGCAAAAATCGCACTATGCTTCAATCGATAAAGAGCAACACTCTAATACCTATACAGGTAGTAATGGCATCAGAAATGAGCAGTGGCAATTCGACGAGGAATCTGAAACTCATAACCGATACCTGGCTGCCTCTATAAGAGAGTGACAGCATTTCATTCCCAAATATTTCTTTTACAGACGCTTTTGTCCCAACTACACTGTTAAAAATTTGAAACTTTTGCTGTACACTGTTAAAAATCTGCTGCATTTTGCTGCAACGCACTCCCCTGCTTGTATAGAAAACGGTTACTTGGCCGTGAAATGGCGCTTTCTCATTGGTTGGAATAGAGATATTATATACAAGTGGTGGAGGGCGTTGCAGCAAAATGCAGCAGATTTTTAACAGTGTACACTGTTAAAAATCTGCTGCATTTTTTTGCTACGCACTCCAGCGCTTGTATAGAAAACGGTTACTTGACTGTATTAAGGAGCATTCTCAAAGGTCGCAGTAGAGACATTATATACAAGCGGCGGAGTGCGTTGCAACAAAATGCAGCAGATTTTTAACAGTGTATCATCACTTCACCACTTATATAGAAAAAGATTAGTTAAATGCATTATGAAGGATTCTCATTGATAAAAGTAAAGATATTCTATAAAAGCGATGGAGTGATGATGCAGCAAAAGTTGCAAATTTTTAACAGTGCATTGCATTGCCAGGCATTTTTTCATTATGGAATTTGATGATGATGATTTCCTGGAAGAATTAGATTGTACTCGTATGAGAAGTTAACAAGGTTGACGAAAATTGCCCGCTCAACAAGATGCTTGGTGACTCGTTTTTGTCCAGAATCGTTTCAACCAATTATATACTGTGCTACATGTGTCATATTCATATCGAGGGAACCTACACTGTAAAAAATTTGATACTTTTGCTATATCATCACTCTATTGCTTTTATAGAAAACGATTACTTCACCCAATTACGAAGTATTCTCACGGGTCAAAAGAGAGATATTCTACAAAAGCAGGGCAGTGACGATGCAGCAAAAGGGTCACATTTTTTACAGTGACACTGTAATCGGAAATGAGCGGTGGCGTATTCGATGAGTAATCTGAAACTCATTACCTACATCTGGCTGCCTCTATAAGAGAGTGACAGCATTTGATTCGGAAATATTTCTTTTTACAAACGCTTTGGTCCCAATTACACTATAAAAACTTTGAGCCTTTTGCTGCATCATCAGTCCACCGCTTTTATAGAAAACGATTACTTCACTGTGTTACGGAGCATTCTTATTGGTCATAAAGACATATTCAATAAAAGTTGTTGTGTGACGCTGCAGCAAATGGGTCAAATTTTTAACAATGTATCATGGAGCATTCTCATGCGTCAAAGGAGAGATATTCTATAAAAGCGGGGGAGTGACGATACAACAAAAGGATCAAAATTTTTACAGTGTACACTGTAAAAAATTTGGCCCTTTTGCTGCATCGTCAATCCACCGCCTTTATAGAAAACGATTACTTCGGCCTATCGTGCAGAATATTCATGGGTCAAGAGAGAGATATTCTTTAAAAACGGGGGAGTGATTATGCAGCAAAAGGGTCAATTTTTTTACAGTGTACACTGTTAATAAATGTGAACCTTGTTCAGTTAGGATTTCACATTTTGAAAAGATCGTGTGTCTATGTAAGTGTAACTTAAAAACATGAAATATGAACGTTTCTAATTGGTCGATTGCTTCTAAAAGATATTGAATTTTAATGTTTTAATTTTTTAAAAAGTTCTAATCAACAGATTTTTATGAAATTTGAATGGGACCACATGAGTCCCATACGCTTTCAAACAAAAAAAGAATTATCAAAATCGGTTTATATTTACGAAAGTTATGCGTGAACAACAAATACATACAGGTCGAAATCATAACCTCCTCCTTGAAGTCGGTTAAAAAATAAAAAGGAAGATATTATCAAAATCACACCATGATTCAACATGCGTCTATATGAAAGTAGTAATATTTGAAGTTAAGAATGTTCTTTGATAAACGCGGTTTTCCAAAGTACAGAAAATTTAAGAATTTTTATTCCAGAACTTGGCGGTAGTCGCCTGAACGAATTTGTTTTATGGGTGAAAGAAGTTAACTCGCTTAACTTTAATGGTAAGCTTATCAAAATTTTTCGTCATTTATATTTGTCCAAATGTAAATCTAGCACATAGCAATGTACTTTAATCACTTTGTGAATCCGGCATAACAAGCACCCTGATTTACAGACACTCTTGCTTTAGCGTGTAAGGCTCTTTAGAGATGAATTTTCAGCTTTTCGATATCGAATTCTCATGTCTGGATCGATATGGATCTTTCACTTTGGTGGATACGAGAATTGTTCCAGCTAAGATTTCGTACTTTGAAAAAAAAACTAGCATCTCTGCAACAGTGGTTAGGATCGAGAATGATTGTTCGCTGTTAAGCAAAACAAGATTGACCAATCATAAGCCTTTATTTTTAAGAACTTTTCATTGTTCGAAGGAGAGAGTCTGGATTACATGGAGTGAAAATTTGCTATCGACACTGTAAAAAATTTGACCCTTTTGCTGCATAGTTACTCCATCTCTTTTATAGAATTTCTTTGTTTTGACCAATGAGAATGCTCCATAATAGAGCGAAGTAATCGTTTCCTATAAAAGCGATGGAGTGACGATGCAGCAAAAGGGTTCAATTTTTTACAATGCAAGCAGTGCTTAAAATTTGTATCCTTTAAATGTGCAACGATACTACTGAATTCCAAAGTGTCGATCACAGCGACATCTGCGGCATTTTCGTGATACATTATCTAGACTCGCAATAATTCTTGCATTTTTAGAAAATGTCCTGCAGATGTCGTTTCTATCTTTAAATTTCATTAGCATTGTTGCACATTTAACGAACAGAACATTTTAGCGCTTATTTTAAGTATTAAAGAGGGCGTGTTCACCACAACTTACCGGTTACTTACCGACCACTTACCGATTGTAGACAAATACGAAATGAAAATCAAAGCAAAGTGTGACGTCAGCTACAATTCAACAGAATAGTTTTCATTGCTGCCACAGTTTGCTTTTGTACTGCCCTACATTCGATCGGTAACATTGGTTACTTTTGTAAGTTGCTCTGAACACGCCCTGAGATAGCCGATTTCCACACTATATCCCCTAGATGCTATATTTCCGGTTTCTTGCATAAGAGAACTTGTCCGGAATCCAGGTAGAATTCGCGCTGTTAGCGAAACCAGATTAACGAATCAGAAGCCTGAATTTTAGCAAATTTTTCAATGTTTTAAATAAATTTTCTTGTTAATAAATCTCGTTTCGCAAACAGCGCAAAATTTATGTGAATCCTGGCCCTCGTCCAGTTAGGATTTTGCACTTTGAACACTGTTAAAAATTTGAAACTTTTACTTTATCGTCTATCCATCGCTTTTATAGAAAATGATTACTTCATTGTATTATGGTGAATTCTCATTGGTCAAAATGGAGATATTCCATAAAAGCGGTGGAGTGATGATGCAGCAAAAACTTCAAACTTTTAACAGTGAAAATATTGTGTGTCTATGTAAGTGTAATATGAAAGCATGCAAAAGGAACACTTCTAATTGGTCGATTGCTTCAAAATGAGTTTGAAATTTAAAGTTTTTATTTTTAAAAAAGTTCTAATTATCGGATTTTTATGAAATTCGAATGGGACCACATGGGCCTCATACGCTTTCAAACAAAAAAAGAATTATCAAAATCGGTTCATATTTGCAAAAGTTATGGGTGAACAACAAATACATACAGGTCGAAATCATAACCTCCTCTTTGAAGTCGGTTAAAAACGATATAATACAAAGCATAGTCAAAATGGCGAGTACCATTTTCTATATAAAATTAGCATGACCCATTATGACCAACAAATGACCCTTATAATCGAAATCTCTCGAACGTATGGCCTAGCTCTTTAGTTTTAGCATGCCGAAAAACATTAGATACAAAATTTAGATAAAATCGATTGAGCCGTTTTTTAGATATAGTTAGTTTGACCCTGACCCCTAATAATCCAAAATGACCCATTGATCGAATTTTCTCAAAAATCTGTCCTAACCCAATGATTTTCTTGTGACCGAAAACGATAAAATGCAAAATTTAATCAAAATTGCGCGAAACATTGTCTAGATAAAATTAGAATGACCCAAAAGTGGCCCACTAATTGAAATTTCTCGAACATGTGACCTACTCCAATGATTTTCTCATGCCAAGAATATGTTGTATATAAAATTTCGTTAAAATCGACCCACCCATTCTTTAGATATAGCTTGACCTTGATCCATTAAGACCCACAAATGACCCTTATAATCGAAAGCTCTCGAATATGTGACTTAGTCCATTAGTTTTCTCGTTTCTAAAAATTGTTACATACAGAATTTCGTTAAAATTGATCCTGCCGTTCTTTAATTATACACAGCTTGACCCAGACCCTTTATGATCCAAAATGACCCATTAATCGAAATTTTTCGAACATGTTACCTAGTCCAATGATTTTATCGTGCCAAAAAATGTTGCATACAAAATTTCATTAAAATCGATCCACCTGTTCTTTAGATATAGTTTGACCATGACCCATTATGACCCATCATGATCCACAAATGACCCTCATAATCGAAATCTCTCAAACATGTGATTTAGCCCATTAGTTTTCTCATGTCGAAAAACTGTCACATACAAAATTTCGTTATAATCCATCACGCCGTTCTTTAAATATAAATAGCTTGACCCAGACTCTTAATGACCCAAAATGACCCATTAATCGAAATTTTTCGAACATGTAACCTAGTCCAATGATTTTATCGTGCCAAAAAAATGTTGCATACAAAATTTCGTTAAAATCGATCCACCTGTTCTTTAGATATAGGTTGACCATGACCCATTATGACCCATCATGACCCACAAATGACCCTCATAGTCGAAATCTCTCAAACATGTGATTTAGCCCATTAGTTTTCTCATGTCAAAAAACTGTCACATACAAAATTTCGTTATAATCCATCACGCCGTTCTTTAAATATAAATAGCTTGACCCAGACTCTTAATGACCCAAAATGACCCATTAATCGTAATTTTTCGAACATGTAACCTAGTCCAATGATTTTATCGTGCCAAAAAAATGTTGCATACAAAATTTCGTTAAAATCGATCCACCTGTTCTTTAGATATAGGTTGACCATGACCCATTATGACCCATCATGACCCACAAATGACCCTCATAGTCGAAATCTCTCAAACATGTGATTTAGCCCATTAGTTTTCTCATGTCAAAAAACTGTTACATACAAAATTTCGTTATAATCCATCACGCCGTTCTTTAAATATAAATAGCTTGACCCAGACTCTTAATGACCCAATATGACCAAGTGAAATTTTTTCTCGAACATGTAACCTAGCCCAATTTTTTCTCGTGCCCGAAAACCATAGAATGCAATTTTTAGTCAAAATTGCGTGAGAAAATCGCTAGATAAAAATAGTATGACCCACAATGACCCCAAAAATGACCCACTTACCGAATTTTCTCGAACATGTTACCTAACCCAATGGTCTTCTTGTAATCCAAAACGATAAAATATAAAATTTGGTCAAAATCGTTAGAGCCGTTTTTTAGATAAAAATGGCTTGACCCATAATGACCCAAAATTGACCCACTAATCAAAATTTTTCGAACATGTGAGCCAGCCTAATAGTTTTGTTGTGCCAAAAAACGATTGGATAGAAAATTTCCTTAAAATCGATCCAGCCGTTCTCTAGATATAAATAGCTTGATCTTGACCCATTATGACCCAAAACGACCCAATAATCGAATTTTCTCGAACACGTGACCTAGCCCAATGGTCTTCTCGTGCCCGAAAATGGTAAAATCCAAATTTTTGCGAAAATCGTTAGAGCCGTTTTTGAGATAAAATTTACCCACACACACACACACACGCACACAATTTTTGCTCGCATTATAGTATAAGATATTTACGTAGCCCTTCGTGTTTTATAAACTTCCTAAATAAGAATTCAAGAATGATTGGTTCCGTTGTTGGCATTGTAAGATAACACAACTTTTTTTTTTTTTTTTTTTTTTTTTTTTTTTTTACGGAGTAAAATGAAAGAATATGATTTTCAGTATTACAAAAATTACCAGGGTCTATTGTAAACACCGAGAAAATATTTTTAAATGCGTGTTTTTGTCTTGTATACAATCCAACATAAGAAGTTAAATTGCATGAAATTTCATTTTCTACAGTATTCCCTAAATATTCACTTCTATTTGAAGTGTTAAGATAACATAGAATAATAATTAGTTCCAATAAATAATCATCAAACACTAAAGACATTTCAGCGATAACAATTTAGTGCTAAATTAATTTGTTTAATTCACTGGGGCTTAAATATAAACGGCTACTTGAAATACTCATTGCTCTTTCTAAGCACTAAATAAACAGCATGCTTAAATTATTTAGGTGTAATTGATTAAGAATATTGCGTTAAATCTCAGTGAGAATTGTTACACTATATGTAAACTTTTTTACATTGTAAAAAGTACAGTCTCATTTCAGTTTTTGTTTAGAAATTTTAGATTTAAAAAATAGTTTTAATCCTAATATTTTTAATCGTTAATCAAAATAAAAATATTTTATTGATACAACTGGCAAATTATTAGTTTTTAAAACTCGTTAATTTATTGTCTGCATCCTGTATAGTTTATTAAAAGTAAAAAAATTATCATAAATGAAACAACTAAACATAGAATCTGTACAATTAATGAATAACATATATCATACTAAAATAGATATAATTATGTTATAGTAATTTCATATAAAAAGAAAATGTAAATTTGCAAGCTTAAATCATGTTTCAGAAATTTATTTTAGTAAATTGCCCGTTACAATTTAGAGGTAAAAAGAAAAGTATTTATTAAATCATTTTCTTTTGAAGTATATATATTGCGATTTATAAAAGAAAGTATTACACCTAAAGGGCATGTCAGTCACAAAGTCGAAAAATCATATATGAGCACCCATATTAGAAAGCAAAAGAAAGCACACTTGCCACTTCTCGTAGCTTTGTACTAGCTTCAAACTTCGTTAATCTAGAATCACTTTGCATGAGGATTCAAACGTTCAAATTTCACTTTTCTGTCTTTCCCCCTTCTTTTTCTGAACCTTTTTTTTACTGCCCTTGGTAATATAAGTTGTTTTAGCTTTTGATTATTATTCTCAATTTTATTTTCTATTTTACTGATGATATGCAAATTCAACATCTTTAAAGAAATGAAAAAATGATGAATCTTATTTCGATAAAGTTATAAAATGACGCAAAACAGAAGGAGTTTGCATTGCCGAAATTTTAGATCATTAAAGCGATAAGGCAGCCGTAAAATATTTAATAACTCATTGATTCACTATTAAATATACTTTTTTCTCGTATTGTTTCATCTAAAATACTTTGTGCTTAGTCTCCCTTACTTCCATTATGTTTGCAACATGGAACTATAAATAAAGATGAATTGGCATACCCTCAAAAGAATGAAACTTTAACTGTATGAGGTTCGCATTGGTTTATTACCACTGCGGTAATATTCCATCTGTAAATTTCAATAGAAATTTTCTCAGTACTTAAAACACTATAAATGCGGGATTTCAGTCACGATTATTTCAAAAATAGATATTTATTTTTAATGGTAAAAGTTTAATTTGGCAGTAGTCAGGCACTGAGTTTTCGGCATTGTTGCAACCTAAATAACTGCCTTTCAGTCTTATTGAAATATATTATAATACTCGAGATTAAGATAGCAAACCGATAAGACAGCTGTACAATATTTGACAACGTAATTATTTACCATCAATTTACTTCCAGTAAAAGCAAATAAATGTTTTTATTATATTTTTGAGAGAAACTTTGCGTAAATTAGCCGCTAAAATTAGGCGAGATTTTTTATTAAAAATTTTCTTGTAGAAATTTGCTTCGGCATATCCAGAGACTCTTAAGCTATGCAAAACTTGTGAAAGTATTTTTGTGGTAACGGCTTCAGTCACTTTACTTACAACTAGTAAACTCCTCTGTTTATGTTTCAAGCTATATGGTATAATACAATTCTTACAGTTACAAGTACTGTCTCATATTTACCCATACTATTAGAATTTTGCAACAAAACGCCAGCGTCATTCGAATTTTTACATAAAGTGGTCATATAATTAGCAAAATTTAGGGATATTATGAGCATAATGTTGGCAATAATATAGTCAGAATAACTTTAAATTACGGCTATGCAAACGTGTTCTATGAAAACTGTCGAATGACTGTACAGTAGGGCGGGGCAAAAAAAACTTTTTTATAATTTTTCAAACGCCTGTCGTGGGAAAAATTGTCTATGGGGACAATAAACTCACGTACTAATTTTTATTAATATCTGAATTTATTAATCTGAAAAATTAATTTAAAATTAAAAGCTTTAATTTTAGCTGAACTTTTATTAATAAAAATTAGTTTTATTAATCTGAATTTATTAATTTTTTATCAATATACTGCTTCCAGGACATTGAATTTTTTTCTATTCCTATAATGCGAAATATACGATTTTCAGTATTTTATACCCACTTTTCTCGATTTCTGTAAATGATTTTAAAGTGTACGCCCTTCTTGGAGATTTTAATATGGTGATGTTTACAAGTGGACAGTATTTTCTCTTATTTAAAAAATTCTCAGCTTTCATAGTGAGTCATTGAAATTTAAATTTGACTGTTTTGAGTATTTTTCAGATATTCTTTTGAGTTTTTAACTGTTTCTTAAAAATAGCTGACAGTCAACATCATTTTAAAAACTTTTCTATATACACTTATGTAATTCAATGCACTTCATTATCTTTTAAAACTTTTTGGTAGAACACATTGTGTTATTTCAGAAGCCGGGCAACAAATGTATAGGCCATGTAACTCTGCAAATGGAAAAGCAGAAATGATAGCGTCAAGTATTACTATATATTTTTTTTTAAAATTAAAAAAAAAATGTCATATATCTTTTTTGTAGGCTGCAACAGCATAAAAGTTAATAATGTTACGAAAGGTGGTGTAATTATAGTACTTGAACAGCACATAGGTAGACCTTTACAGTGCATTTTATGCTAATTACTTAGAAATATATTACCGCTTCGTCATGTTCTGCATCATCTGGGCAGATATACTACAGGATCAAGTACTTTCTCCGGAATTAATGGAAAACAGTTGCAAAAATATCACGAAAATCGTGTCGTGAATTTTGATGAAGTTGAACTGATTTTGTCTAAATTGATTTTGCCTGAACTGAACTTTTAAGAGCTCAGCACAGGTCAGAAGTACTTTTATCAGGTTTACGAAGCTGTTTCGTCTGGTGTTTTTTACGGAAATTTATGTCATCGATTACCGGAAAAGTTATCACATGCGATATGGATGATGGAAGCAAGTAGAGTATTACGCCTGAATATTGGAACGCGTAAGTCCTCTGGCAATTTGAAAACACTGGTGGGATTTATCTGTAAGATCTGTGTCCAAATGTGGTTAAAAATCACATCAGAACCTACAATTAAATATGGAACTAAACATCTGTAGCAAACAGTTGAACTCTACTGATACCTCAATCAAGATCTGAAGAACATCACTGATTCTTTAATTCAAAGAAAGGGTTACTTTGGTCATTCAGAAAATGTTATTCTTGTTATGTAAGGCAGAAGGATATAGGACAAATTTGATTGTTCTCGCCATTAACTTTTATCGCTAAACTTCATGATGTATTTCTACAGCATATCTTATAAAAATATCTTTTAAAGATTATCGATAAAAAATACTGGTTCGAGCAATAAAATTTGTCTTATATGCTCCGACCCCTGCATAAGGATCGAGAATACAAAAGACAATTGAGTCTAGGAAAATAATAAGGCAAGGAGTATTCCATTAATGAAACCAGATCCTTTGCCACACCGATCATGAAATTCAACACAAGAGACAATTCGGAACTTATAAATTGGCAAAAATGTTAGTTACTAGAAACTCCACTGGCAAGACGTACATCAACTAATGTTCTTCAGTATAGTAAATAGGGGAAACGTTTATCTTTAGACTATTATGAATCTTACTTGCCATAGTCAAGCAGTAGAGAGAAAAGTGGAGCTTATCACAGAAGCATCTTCTGCTGTTTGTGGTTATGGGGGCGCGATGGTACGGATCGTCCAGGAGGACATTGAACAAGTTCGAACACAAATTACATCACAAAGGGAATAATGAAAATCGTATAAATAGCAAGAAAATGAGAAAAAAAAATTCTTAAATTTCTTAATGTTATAATAAATCACATTTCTTCATATTTACAACACAGACTATATTTTATTTTATTTGTTATCCATATTTTATTTTTAGTATTTCACACTCAAAAGAAATATTTTTGGACGTTTAATAAATGACATTAAAATTACAACCTAATAATTTTAGTTACATAACTGTGTTAGGATTAAAATACATTTGTACAAGAAATAGTCTTTCCAACAATTTGATGGATAGCTACTAAATGTTAAAAGAAGAAGGGAAAACAATCTAAAAAAAAACTATCAAATTTTAAATTCAAAGATCTATGATGAAACCTAAGAAATTTGGAAATAACAGAAAATAGGCTCCACTTGTAATGTATAAAATTTAAATAATTCTTAAAATGCATACATTTCAAAATCACTTATAGAAATTGAGAAATATAGACATAAAGTATCAAAAATCGTATATTTTGACATTATAGGAATAATGAAAAGTTCAATGACCTGAAGGGAGACCTAACTATAATCAGATTTTGATAATAATTGGTACGTGAGTTTATTGACACCATACCCAACATTTCCCGCCACAAAGCTTCAAATCTAAAAAAATTACAGGTGAGTCGTTAAAATTGTAGTAAAATTTTAACAGTCTCGCTCATATTAGTAATATATGATTTAGAACTGGATTTACAGCTCAAGTTACGTTAAACAAATTTAAAATTTCAAAGACCAAAATGAATTACGATTTCTTAACGAAGCACATGCTTACTTAAAACAATTACCAAATATTTATTTAAGAGATATACATTAAAAAGTTTGAAGCCTGATGCAATTTTTTTTTCTTGTGAAAAAATAAGAGTAGGTAAAGTATAAGAATTTTTTCTTTTTGCATTTTGAGTATACTTGTAAGATAAAAAAGTATAATGATGTAATATTACCATAAAATCATGTGACTTTTTTTGCAGGTCTCATTCTACTTTTATTCTTTTAGATGTCTAGTTTTGTTTCTGATGGAACGATTTTTTAGTCTCTACATAAAATTTAATAAAGAGCAAACTCAACATGCTCTATTTTTCTTCATTACCAAATGCCTTATGTAACCTATAACATATTTATGAAAAAAATCATTTCTAACGAAGAAAAATAAAAAAAAAATATCGCAGACAAGCCTTAGAGCAAAATAAGCCTCAAAGCATATCTTTTTTGTACAATTAAGGTATATCACTTGAGACTATGAAATATGACTAAAGAATATTTTGTTTCTTTTCTTTACCAAAAGGATGCGGGAATTCCATAAATTCAGCGCTATGTTTTTTCAAAATTTTGTTTAATTTACGATTTATTTTAATGACTATTTAAATAAATTAAATGGGCAGACCTTTTTACATTAAAATTACAATAACTTTATTTCGTTTTATTATGTTAATCTAATAATTAAAAAGATGCATTCATTTAAAAATTAATTCCCATATGCAGATAGAATTATATTTTGCATTATATGAAATACTAATACACTCCCCTCTCTCTCAAACACATACATATATATATATATATATATATATATATATGCGCGAGTGTGTATAATACTGTTGTATAATAAATATTTTTAATAAGCTTAATTAATGTACAACGAAAAAATGCATAATTTGTGAATTTGTATATCATATCCAATTACAATATATCAAGTTTTAGAATAAAAATAAGTTATTATAAATAAATTACAAGAACGAAAACTTCACCGTTGCCATTCAAAAGAACAAATTACAAATCTAGAAAGAAGTGAACGACTCTAAGTGATTCATAAAAAAAGTGTGTGTGTGGGGGGGGGGGGAGAAGGGCTATTATTCAATTCTGCTTTTAAAATATTTGTAAAAGCATATTAAAATCTTTAAATATATTTTGAAGTAACATTTCACATTTTTCGTTACATTTATATGCAGTAAGTTTACAACATCAAAAAAAGTATGATACTCCGGATAATCTTTTTTTTTTTCATCGATAAGTCTCTGGTTGACTTAAACTTTTATTCTTGTGCCATCTACCGGCATCAACAGGAATTAATTTTTTCCAATTGAAATTAAAGTGTAAAAATAGGCTGTAACAATTTGATTAAAGATCTCTTTAAATATTTCCGATATATAATTTTAAAATGTCATTCAATAAGAATGCATAAATGGAATATTTTTATTATGATCTCTTCGATAGAATTTAAATTTAGTTTTATGATGTTAACATTTATCCGCTTTTTTTTTGTTTTGTTTTCTTTTATAAATAACTTCTTTTCGTTTCGCAAGGCGTAATGGATATATGAGATGTTATCATGACTGGATTAGTAAGGTTGAAAATTTTTTTTTTCACTTTCTATTATTAAATTATAATTTTGTTTACTTTTCAAGTTATATTCAAAATTTACCATGCTAAAAAACAAAATTTTATTTCCTGCGATATAATTAATGTACGCAGTACATAGTATTGTATATTACATACATTTTAATGACATTTGATAAGAATATAAATTCCATCTACAATGCCAGCAAAACTCAAGTGGATATAAGCTAAGCTTTTAAAAATTGGTAAAACTGAGTTAAAATTTTGTGAAATAAAGATTAATAAAAATTTTGGTCTTCAATAATGCTTAATAGATGTTTAAAGTTACATAGCTGAAGTTTTAAAAAATCGATTTTGATTTAAATTAATGACTCCTACTTCTGCATATTTTCTATATGAAACTACAATTTTACCAAAAAGTGCTTTTGTCTATATTAACTGCTAATAAATGATACCAAAACCATATTTCAAAACAAATCTCCATTAATCGATGACTGAAATCATCGAATTAGATATCTGTTTTATCCTTCTTATTATATCCTCCATATATCTATGACTAAAACAGATGTCAAATCGTTGATTTTCTAAAAATATTTCATTTTAAACTTAAAAAAATAATAATATTTAATTTTAATGTTTCGTGAAATTTTCAGGAATTGTCTTTTATTTTGATAATTATTATTATTGTGTAATGAAAACTGCTGTAAGTTTTACTCTATTGATGAGCTATCTCAGAAATTTAATATCAAATGAAAATGAAAATTAATATCCCATCACTTGTAGTTGTAGCTATTCCATTCTATTATTTGTATTTCTAGCTATCTAAGTCTATTATTATTTTTAAAATGGACGTTATACAATACTAACTTTTCAATAGTAAAATTTTCATTCTTTTTTGTTTATATGAAGTTTTATGAAAAGGAAACGCAGGTCAAACTTTGACGGGGATTATATACTTGTGTTAAACATAGAAACCCGTGATAAAATATACATAAATAACTTATTGGAATTACGGTTTTTCTTTCAATATATGTTCAGAGTAATTTGCGGCTAAATTTCAAAGTAATGTGGGCAAATTTCAATATTCATACATGTAATCCAGTTGGTACTGAATAATATTATAAATCGCACTTATTTTTAAAATATAGTTTATTTAATACAGTTATGGATAAACTAGTTTTTTCATGGTTAATAATACAAAGTTATATATTGTTACTGTACTGTATAATATTGTAGTACACTGAAAGTAGTCGCGCCTGTTTTTAATATATACTTTGGACTAAATTTTTATTTCCAATTGCTCATTTAATTCTATATAAATTATTAAGAAAAATCAAATCATAATTTCATTTTAATATTCATTTTTGAGAAGGAAAAAAATATTCTGCTTTAGTTTTAGACAAAACTTCACCTTTTGTATTTACTATTTTGTAACTGCAAAAACTGCCTAGAATAGTTTTTAAAAATACTTTATCTTGTAAATTAATCATTTAAAAATGCAAATGTCAGTGCAATAGTAATAGTGGCACAATCATAAACTATTATAAAGTGACAAAAATAATTTCATTATTAAAGTAAAAAATCAAAGAAATCAACCAATTAAAGTCGTAAATCTAAAAGTATTTAGAAATATTCTTTTAATAAACTGTCCTTCTATAGTAAAAAAAACTAGCCTTAAAAGGAATGACTCCTGGAATGATGCTGATGTGGAAGATTTCCGGAACTAACGAATCCGGGTTGTCCACTCCTTCCATGAGCCGAATAGACCAATCAGGAAAGGGCTCCGTCTATGCATCGCCGTATGGAATACCATAAAGAGAGGAAAGGTTACCATCGCCAACAATCGCCAAGTTTGTCGCCAACATGGCGATATATTGCCAAATTTGGCGACCAAAATTAGTTGTCAAAAGTGACGCCAACTTGGCGATAACTGTAATATTTCGCCAAATTTTTTATTTCTTTACAACACCAGTCGTTTGATACAACATCATTTGAGAGGTTTGCAACTGCTTATTCATATAATGGATGTCTTGTGTGTTATCCCCCACTCTGCTCCCCAGGGGGGACACATTTTTAATTTCTTTACAACACCAGTCGTGTTACACAAGATTTGAAAGGTCTGCAACTGCTTATTCATATTATGGATGTCTTGTGTGTCACCCCCCACACTCTGCTCTCCCCAGGGGGGTCACATTTTTAATTTCTTTACAAGACCAGTTGTGTGACACATCATTTGAAAGGTCTGCAACTGCTTATTCATTTTATGGATGTCTTGTGTGTCACCCCCACTCTGCCCCCCAGGGGGGCACATTTTCAATTTTTTACAACACCAATCGTGTGACATATCATTTGAGAGGTCTGCAGCTGCTTATTCATATTATGGATGTCTTTTGTGTCGCCTCCCACTCTGCCCCCCAGGGGGGCACATTTTTAATTTCTTTACAACACCAGTCGTGTGACACATCAGTTGAAAGGTCTGCAACTGCTTATTCATACCATGGGGTATTGGCGAGCGCAGCAAGCAGGGGTAGCCAATAATTTGGAATCGCGAAGCGATTACGCGGGGGGTTGGCGAGCATAGCGAGCAGGGGGGGCGGCGCCCCCCTAGTTCCGTAAAATTAAACTAAGCTCAAAAAAGTTTCACAATAAAAAATCTTAATATTATTTACATATTTATACATTATTATTATTTTTTTCGATTTCAAAAAAAAAATGTTTCTATGCTAGTATCTTATATTACACATTCTTTTTTATAGAGTGGAAATGATTTTGTTAGTATTTTCTCAAGTAAAAATTCATTTACATCAACTGCTATTTCAAAAAGTAAAAATGCATAAAGACCAGAGCCATTAAAAGAAATAAATATTAAATTTATTGCAGCATCGAGAAAACGTTAGTTACTTATTTTTATTCTTATTAATATAATATAAAAGCAACAAATACTATATTAGCAAATAACTTATTTTCTAGGATACATCATGTGAATTGTAAATCCCTTTACTTTAAATATTAAATCCTATTTGAGAGTAGATTAGTACTTCAGCTCTTCAGGTCGATTACATTCTGGACATTGTGTTTAATGTATCAAAAATTCTTTCTCAAAATGCAGTTGAGACTGAAAATCGCATTAGTACGTGGAAGATACTTTACAGTTTAATTAAACATTAAATTATCCGTTATTTCAGTTAATAAAAGCCATCATTTAAACAGATTTTATTTGATTAATTTTACTAAACAGTTTTGTATAATCCTTAGTTATTTTTTAAAAGGCAAGACAAGTGTTATTAGATTTGCTTAATACAATTTATATTTTGTTTATGTGAATGCATTAAATTTAATTCAAATGTTTGTTAGTAGATGTTATTTTCCACCTCAAGCACTTAAATATCAAACAAATAAACGAATTTTTAAAATCAACTCCGCTCACTCATATTTTACTTTTAATTGTTTTTAATTGACGTAATGCCCCTGTTCATTACCAATTATTTATTAAATATACTTTATTTATTATTTTTAATTATTTTTATTATTAGCGAATTAAAACATTATAAGCTGCTTTATAAACATTTTGGTTGCGTTTTTTGCGCAATTAACACTTAATCGGGCGCGCTGTATCTGAGAGATACGTGCGTAAGAAATTCGACGTTTTCGAAAAGGAATGGGAGTTTCACGACCTTGACCTTCACAGTATCTGTTCTTCCGGTCATTTCCGTCCCTGGAATGCAGTGGTTTCAAATTTTTGTCGATAGGAATTTCCGGTTTCGCGCTTTGTTAAGGATTTGTATCTATTAGATACATGCGTCGGATAGCGTTTGTAGTTAGTTTCCCACTCATACTAGATTAGAATACGTGAATACCTCAGTCTCTCCTGTTTAACTTTCGGCTTCGAAGTGATAAATACTAAACGGTTTTTGGATTTGAATAACCCTAAAGACATAGAAATTGCCCTTAAAATTTTATTTAGCGAAGACAATGAAGATTCTGAACAGTTTGAAGAAAGTGACGATGAAACTCATTTAAAACTCATTTTTAAAAAATATATGATGCTGAAATACAGAACGTATCTGTCAGATACAACGCGCCCGATGGTGCATATTTTGAGGCGCGCCTGACGGAGTGTTAAAATGTTTATCTAGTGCATATGCCTTTATATACTGTAAAATAAATCTGTAAAATTACAGATGCAAAGTTGCCGAAATCTGTATGGCTATTAACACTTTATCTGTACACTGTACAAGAAAAAATGTAAATCTACAAAACTAATTTTTGTAAGGTTAGAGAAATCTGTAACTTTAAAAACAAATCTACTAAAATTACAGTTATCATACTAAAATTTTATCTGTAACCTCTGTTGCAGTTACATGAAAAAATCTTGGAATCCTAGTTTCCTAAAAAATTTTAGTAACCTTACAGATTTTTTTACTTCCAATGCAAATATGTATCTGTTAGTATGTTTGCTGATGCCGTTACATAAAAAGTTCTAAGAATCCCAGTTTCCCATAAAAATTTAAGTAACTTTACAGATTTTTTTACAAAGTATATACTACACCGAAGAGCTATTATGACCACCCTCTATGTATAACAATGTTTTGACATCTTTTTCACCCACGCAGTAATTATAGGGTCAATCCAGATCAAACCAACCAATGGACAAAATTTCAGGTCTTTGGATTTTGTTAATTTTTGGCTCAGATGTTGTACAAAAGTAGTAGATAAAAAATGCAAATTTGCAGATTTTTTTAACCATTTGTTTTTGAGTTATCAATTTTTGAAGTTTTAAAAATTTAATGAAATTTGTATTTTTTGGTGTTCTTTAATTTGCTGTAACTTGGGAACTATTTGACCTAAAGAGTTGAAATTTAAGTCATTGTTTTCAGTTTTTTATGCTGTTTCATAGGATATATAACATGAACAAATTATTTTTAAAAAAATATTTTTATGTAAAAAATTTATATAAATTTTTTAAAAATTCAAAATCGGAATTTTTGATTTTGTTTCAAAAAATATATTATATTTACCACCCTTTTAGCAACCTTTGTGCCAAACTTCATGATGGAACTCTTATGGTATCACAAAGAAAAAAATTATTTTCTATATCAATGATCGGCCAATTTCTTTAAAAAAATCTCATTATATTTTGTTAAAAAGCAAATTCACTATAAAAGGTAGTCTATTTTTGTTTCCAATGTTCATATTTCTCATTCATGCAAGTCAAGTTCAATTATCAAATAAAATTTTAGTATATAATTCGCTAGGTTTTATTATTTTGTTAAACACATAATAGTAAAAATTAAAAGTAATCAAGATAATTAATACTTTGCGTAATTGACAAGCTAAATACTTTTTAATTTATTTTCTTGGAATTTAAATAGAATGTTTTTTAATTATTCTTAACGAAAGAAAATCTCAAAGAAGTGTTCAACAATACAAATTATGCTCCTGAAGTTGAATGCTTTAACAATCACAATGAGTCACACTCAAACAGTAACATGTTTGTTTTCTGCTGAAACCTGCATGCCTTTCCTACAAGGCTTTTGAAATCGCCAGTGTTCTCTAAGATCTTCTGTAGTGGCACACTATCTCAAGTCTGTTTGTTTATAACTTAAGAACTGCTGTTTGTTTGTAACTTGAATTGTACAATTTAGTTTTTTTTTTTTTTTTTTTTTTTTTTTACAATTATTTCATTGAGTTGAATGCGGATTTGTGTTATAAAATATTAAAAGGAAAGTGGCTTTAAACTGAAAATGAATAAAAAAAGAAATAAATTTTGTTGTCATCCATTCAAAAAGCAAGAACACTAGGTCAATAAAAATTTAAGAAAACATTAAAATATGGCATTGAAAAAGGCGTGAAAATCTGCACTCATTGCCGCTTACAATTAGGTAAGGAAAAGTATCCCTCAAATTGTGGAAATGACATTTTCAGTTTTACTAATTTTTCAGACATTCCAAATGATGACAATCCAAAACCAGGTTGTAGTAAGGATGACCCTGAATTCATGGATGTGGAATCTGGTTTTGATAACTTGAATGCATCATTAACATCTATTGGAGAGTCACATATTATTAAAAGTAAATGTAAAAGTAGTAAAAGGTACTTCTTTGAAGAAATTGTGGGGCATGTTGCTTGTGCCTGTACGAATGAGTGGTGGGTGGCATGTGCTTTCACAAAAGATCAGGTCGAAGAAGATGTTAATTTCCTTCATCCAAGCGGACCATCTCTGTCATTCACTTATCCTAGAAAATCAGACATTTTGACAATACCAAAATACTTTATTTTATGCAAACTACATCCAATCACTGCAACAGGCAGAACATCACAGTACCCAAAGAAATTGAGCTCCACTGTGCCAAACTGAGTACGTAATTTGTTAAGAAAAAAGATTTATTTATTAAATATCTAAAATTTATTATTTGTCTTTTAATAAAACAAACTATTCTTAAAGTTTTCCAATTTTTATTTGCTTCCATGTAAGTAACACTTCGGGCTAAACTGTGCAGCATATCTTAAAGTATTTTTTATTACAGATTTACATGAACATTGATACAGAAAATATTTTTTTCTGTATGACACCATGGGAGTTCCATCATAAAATTTGGCATAAAAGTTGCTAAAAGGATATTAAACATAATATAATTTTTTTAAAAAAATCAAAAATTCCGATTTTGAATTTTTTAAAAATTTGTATAATTTTTTTACAAAAAAAAATTAAAAAATTAAGTAATTTGGTCATGTTATATATCTTATGAAACATCATAAAAAATTGAAAAAAATGATGCAAATTTTAATTCTCTAGATCAAATAGTTTGGAAGTTATAGCCGATTAAAGATTACAAAACTATACAAATTTTGTAAAATTTTCAAAATTTCAAAAATTTATAACTTTAAAACGAATTGTCGAAAAAAAATTTAACTTCACAATTTTAATCTCATAAGTAAGTACAATAAACTGGTAAAAAACCAGAACAATCTAAAACATTAACATAAAAAAATATTTTTTTATTGGTTGATTTCACATGGAATTACTCTATATCGCAAGATAGTGTAAATTTTGATATTGTTAATACACTCTGCGTAATTACACACACAAATTAAAACTTTGAAATCTTTTTTCGTGTTCATATTTTCTTCACTTTCTTGTTTTACAAATGTTAAGTCTTTTTTAAAATCTCGGATAAAGATTTAAACATTTTTGTATATATACTTTATTATATACAAGACAATATATTATTTATTATCCGAAAAGTCTGGAAAAAGTCAAATAACTCGAGAAATACATATGAGATTGAAAAAAGAAAATATACTTGTTAAATATTTTTAAATAAGCTACCCAGTGATACCAAATTTGACCTTCGCAATCGACCCCCTGGGGGTCAGAAGTGGTCCAACTTTGCAATCTTAAATTCTAACACCCATTTTTTGTATTGCTGATTCGGATTCTACGGACAAAAATACGTAACTTTTGTATTTGATGTTTATTTCGAATCCTCGTTTATCACGGTGTAATTGAGCATATTAAATCGATACATATTATGATTTTCACAACCAGGTTTTGCCTGATTGGCCAGAATTTTTGACGTCAAATTCCTCGTCTTTTCCAGGAATAGCGTTTCTTGAAAATCACCCGTGGCGATTATTTCGATAATGCTACGCTGATAAAAATTTGATCCATTTGCTGTAGCGTCACTCCACAGCTTTTATAGAATATCTCTTTTATGACGAATGAGAATGCTCTATAACACAGTAAAGTAACCGTTTTCTATAAAAGCGGTTGAGTGACGCTGCAGCAAATAATTAAAAAAAACATACACCATATCAGCCGTATTTAGGAACCATTTGTTATTTAAAAACGATTTACTGGATAAAATAAAAATCCAAATAGAAAACTAAATTAATATATTTCAATGAATTTTTGTAGAGAAAAACATAGAAAACCCTATACACTGTAAAAAATTTAACTCATTTGCTATAGCGTCACTCCACCGCTTTTATAGAAAACGGTTACTTTACAGCGAATTTTTTTTTCCAAGCACCTTCGTCGTTCCAAGCCCAAACTCGCAGTCTGATTGGTTGTTGCTCTCGGCACTGTTTTCACGTAACTTGGCGATAACCATGCTTGGCGAAAAATACTTCGCTGGTAAGTGAACGAGTAAACCTAAAACCTAACCTACTCATTCTTATTCTTCCTTCATTCTTATCCTCGTGGTCTCGTGCTCTTGTGTGTAAAAACTTTTAAAGAGTACAGCTTTCAATAAGACACGTTCCATCCAATCCAATGCCGCAAGAGAAAAGTTACTTTGTACCCGGTTCGGCAGGAAATCAAACTCTCGACGGAAGAATCTATCGCTACGCCAAGTATGATTATCGCCAAGTTACATGAAGACAGTGCCGAGAGCAATAACCAATCAGAGTGCGAGCTTGGGCTTGTAATGACGAAGGTGCTCGGAAAAAAAATTACGCTACTTTACTGTGTTATGGAGCATTCTCATTGGTCATAAAAGAGATATTCTATAAAAGCTGTGGAGTGACGCTACAGCAAATGGGTCAAATTTTTAACAGTGTAGCATTATTGAAATAATCGCCAAGGGTGATTTTCAAGAAAGCAAAAGACGAGGAATTTGACATCAAAATTCTGGCCACTCAGGCAAAACCTGGTTGGGAAAACCGAAACATGTATCGATTTAATATGCTCAATTACACCATGATAAACGAGGATTCGAAATAAACATCAAATACAAAAGTTACGTATTTTTGTCTGTAGAATCCGAATCTGCAATAAAAAATGGGGGTTATAATTTAAGATTTCGAAGTTGGACCCACTCTGACCCCCAGGGGGTCGGTTGCGAAAATCAAATTTGGTATCACAGAGTAGCTTATTTAAAAATATTTAAGAAGTAAATTTTATTTTTTCAATCGCTTGTGTGTTTCTCGAGTTATTAGACCGTTTCCAGACTTTTCGGACACCCTGTATATGGTAAACGTTAGTTACGAATTAAACTTTAGGTATTTCTTTTTATTATTTAATAAAGTAGAGTAGGAAGATGTGTTAGATTGAAATATCTTACACCATATTTATTTTAAAAAATCATATTAAATAAAATATTAGATATATCTAGAAATCCATGCGCAATCTTGTATGATACACATTTGAAAATACAGTGAAACCTCTAACTAAAGGATACTCCGAATAAGGGACACCTCTATTTAAGGGACAAACGTCCCGGTTCCATAGCTGTCCCTTATTTTGAAGTTTTACTGTACTAAAAACTCCGAATAAGGACACCTGTATTGAAGGGACAAAATTTCCGGTCCCATAGTAGTCGCTTATTCAGAATTTTCACTGTATTTCAAAAACAAAATGGCGAAAATAGATTAGAAAAAAGATAGATTAGAAAATAAAAATAAAAAATAATTAAATTTATCGTAAAAAAGAATTATTTTTCTCAAAATACGCTTTTAATTGAACGTTGAAAAACGTTTTTAAAAATAACCAATGTTCTTTGAAAATTAAAATGTGAAAGAAAAAAATCCTTATGTTTTATTAGTTTCTTTTATTTTAATTACTATTATTATTATTATATTATGAATGCAACAAATCGTACACTGACCAATAACTTATTTTCTAGGAAACATTAGATGAGTTGCAAATTCCTTTAAATACTAAATCCCATTTGTGAGTAAATTAGAACTTCTGCTATATTACATTCTGAACGTCGTGTTTAATATATCAAAAAATGTTTCGCGGAATGCAGTTGAGACTGAAAATCTCATTAGTATGTGGAAGATACTTTATAGATTAATTAAACGTTTAAATTATCTCTTAAATCCTTAATAAAAAGCCATTGTTTAAACAGATAATAATTGATTAATCTTGCAAAATAGATTTATATCATCATTAAATATTTTTAAACAGCACTTCACGCTAGCATTAATTTTAGGTTTGTTTAGTTCAATTTATTTTCTGTTTATGTAAATGGAGTTATTTTAGTTCAAATATTCATTAGTTGAAGGCACTTTTTTTGTCTTAATCACTTAAAATAACAAACAAATAACGAATCTATAAAAACAACACAGCTGATTCTCATTTTGCTTTAAATTTTATTTAACTGATGTAAACCGTAAAAATTTTTATTTTTACTTTCTTCTATCTTCAATAAAAGAATGTATTGTAATCGACATTTTTTTTCGACTTCGAATTTTCGACGAATTTACATGTCTTAGGGGTCAGAGATTCGAAAAAACATGGTTTTCAAAATGTCTGTCCGTCCGTGTGTCTGTGTGTGTGTCGTTAGGTTGCCCCTCTACCATCAAAAAGTGTATGAAGATATGCATTGAATTGAACTAAATTTTTTGTGAATGTTTTTCGCTGTGGCAAGCAGGTCCTTCTTTATTTTTGAAATCTTCCACTGGAAGGGTGCTCTGCAATAGGGATTTTTATGTCATTTCAATGTTGTACCCACTAAATGTGTATGAAGTTATGCATCGAATTGAAACCACATTTTTCGTGTGACTGTATGGCTATGGCTAGTTGGCCTTTCCTGAATTTAAAAATAAATACCCTGGAAGGGGGCGCTGTAAAATGATATTTGTGAAATTTTCAATATTGCACCACCTAAAAGTGTATGAAGATATGGATAGAATTGAACCAAATTTTTTATGTAAATGTATGGCTATGGCTAGTTGGTCCTCCCTGAATTAAAAAAAATCTGCAGGAATGGGGCGCTGTAATATCGATTTTTGTGCCATTTTCAATATTGTACCACATAAAAGCGTATAGTATTATGCATTGATTTGAACCAATTTTTTATGTAAGTGTTTGGCTATGGCTAGTAGATACGCCCTAAATTTGAAAAAAAAATCCGCTGGAAGAGTGCTATAAGCACAATTTCTGTGCCATTTTCGTTATTATATCTCTAAAAATGAGTGAAGCTATGCATGGAACTGAATTAAAATTTTTGTGTATGATTATTTTGGGGTATGGCATGTAGGTCCTCCCTGAATTTGAATAAAAAATCTGCCTCTCATTCTATTATTTATTTGCTAGTGCAGAGACGGAAACTTGTTTTTACTCCGTTTAATTGACTCAAACAAAAATTTAAGATCAAAATCAAAGTTGATATAATATTAAATTAAATCTATTAAAGCATTTACATGTGTAACTATTTTTCAAAAATATTAAAATTCCTGTATGAGATAGAAGAGAGTTTTGGGATTGGAACATTCATGTATTTTTAAATTAACTTGGAATTTTTAAAAGATAAAATACTATCGTGCCCCTGTTCATTAACATATGAATTAGTTTTACAATTACTGTATTAAAACTTTATAAGCTACCTTATGAACATTTTAATTGTGTTTTTTGATATGATTAAAATTTGTCTACTTTGTGTGTCTTACGCTTACATTATGACCAACCTCTATCTATTATAACAATACTTTGACGTCTCGTTTTCACCCATGCAGTAATTATAACGCAAGATATTGTAAATTCTGTTAATACTCTTAGCGTATTTACCAACACAAATGAAAATGTTAAAATTTTTTTCTCAGTGGTTACATTTTCTTCAGTTACAGGCTTCAAAACTATTAAGTCTTTTTTTTTTTGGATCTGAGACAAAGGTTTAAACAGTTTTGTACACGTTCTTTATTATATATCTGCAAAATTTGAGTTTGGAAGTAGCCTTTAGACAATTTGTTAGTTTTTTTGTTGTTGTTGTCGTTGCTGCTGGTGTTTAAAAAAAAAGTGGAGCGGAGCTGTGTTAGTTTTCGTCGTTTTAGACAACATTTACCAAAACAAAATTGTTAAACGTAATTGTTATGGCTTATATTTTAAACTATGGCAACAAGCCAGCATTGGTGCGTTCTCTTTCACAACTTTATTTATACGTCTGGCAATAGCAAAAAAATAGTTTCTTTTCGTTTGCTTTGTTGTTATTCGAACGTCGAATATTTTTATGGTAAAAAACCTCATTTTGTTAGCTATTTTGACAGCTAAATATTATTGTTAATAATAATTTTTATTACTTTAGCTATGTAAAAGAATAATACTTATTAAGGAATTAATTCTAGTGGTATTTGTCCACATTTCATTCGAGGTATTTTTAGTAGCTGACTGTGGTGCCAGTCCTGATTCAAAATTGTATATATGTATATAAATGAACTGTTTTTTAATTAGACTTTTCGTATTATTTCTCTATTTTTGCCTTTATATTAGAATTCATCAAACATTGAGGTCCATAAATCGACAGTAATGTTAGAAAACATTTAAAAAACTGACGAAAATATTAATATTTAAAAAAATAATACAGATTTTTAAAAACCCTTATGGAAAAATAATTAAATATATCAATAGAAAAAAAATTTATTTTTCAAAAATCAATTTTAGTTGAGCATTGAAATGCAGTGAATTTACAGTTTGAACCACATTCTTTTAAAAATAGCTAAAATTGTTGAGAATGTAAACTCCTGGAAGAAAGAAAAATCTCATGTTTAAGCAGTTTATTTTTTTTTTTAAGTATCATTATTGATATAATAAGAATACAACGAATCGTACATTAACAAATAAATTATTTTTTAGGAAACAGATGAATTGCAAATCGCCTTAAATATTAAATCCCATTTGAGAGTAGATTAGCACTTCCACTCTATTACATTCTGAACGCTAAGTTTAATATATCAAAAATTGTTTAGCAGAATGCAGTTCAGACTGGAAATCTTATTAGTACGTGGAAAATACTTTAGAATTTAATTAAACATTTAAATCATCTCTTAAATCACTTAATAAAAGCCATTGTTTAAACAGATATTATTTGATTAATCACGCAAAATAGATTTACATCGACATTATGTGTTTTTTAAAAGATAATATATTCCTCAATAGATGTTATGAATCTTCTATAATAATAAATGCATTACGTAACTTTAAAAAAAATTGCATCAAAACTCACTCGCATTTTATTTTTTACATTTAATTATATTTTATTGCAGTAAACCGTAAATGTATATAGATATATGTATATATATATATATGTATATATATATATGTATAAATATATATACCGGGTGATCCAGAAGTTCCGGGAGTACTTAAATGGTAATAATTAGAAAACTATATAAGGTACCCTGGGGTAATAACGCCACGTTAAGGTTCTACCAATTTTCACGGCTTAGTTTTAGATTGTATTTTTCAAACAAATATAGGATCTGATACAGCAACTCATTGACTATCTATATAAAAAAAAATAATTTAACAGATATGTATTCATAAAATGTAATGGCATGATTTCTTGACCAATGCTATTTGGCGTTATTACCAACCTATATGGGTAATAACGCCATGCAAACAAAACTATAAAATAAGATGGAATAATGGCATGTAGATTGCCCAATTCTAAAAATACAAACTCTTTTAACTTAGAAATTGACAAATTGCATTCTAAGCTATTGAAAATGTTCAATTTTTTGTGAAAGTGTAAGAAAAATAAAGGTGTGGTGTGGGAGGAGGGGATGAGGCAAAAGAATATCAGACCGTGAGCTTCTTTTTGCTTAAAAGGACCGCTTAAATAGAAATATGAGAAACATTGGACCAGTTTTCACTGTGTTTATTTGAATCAGTATTTAGGATGTAGCTCGGCCACTGTAGGGAATCAACCGGGGTACTAAAGTCAAGGATTGGCGTTATTACCCCGGTATAGTTATTAAGAAGTACATTTTAAATTACAAATTATCTCGAGAAGATATCCAAAATCTTCAACAACATTTTAAAAGTATATGAAATGCACTACAAATTTATGTAATTAACAATGTATTTCCGGATAAAAAGATAGTCTTCACATCACAAAACGTATCTCGCAAATTTTAGATCAAACGTTAATTTTAGTTGTTTGTAAAAACAATAAGACCTAAAAATGAAACAAATTAACTTGAAGCTGTTTTTTGCGATTTATATGACTCAAAACCCTTCTGCGCAGAGCACATGGGTGTCATTTACCTGATTATTTCATAATTATGCAAAATATAAGCACTTGGCGTTATTACCCCGCCTGGCGTTATTACCCCAGGGTACCTTACAATAGAAAGAAACGTTTTTCAGATATACTCTCAGAGAAGCGTGGTATTTTCATTTATAATGATTTTTTATAAATTAATAGTTAATATTTTTAGCTGGCGCTATTATACAACATCGAATATTTCCTTGCATTACGTTATATAAGCAGATGATTTCATTGCGCAACATCTTTCCTGAGATTAAGATCAAATTTTCCTTTAAAGGTCCTTAATGCTCAGACTCTTTTTCGAATGTTTAGGAAATTGGATTTAAAAGAAATTTCGATATAAAATCTGATGTGTAACTGCTTTGTTAAAAAATGCTTTCTTTGCATGACAAAGCTTTGTTAGTTATGCAGTTTTACAAAAAGGATGAATTGGCAAGTTTAGAATCGCGTTCTTATTGTACAATGCGTGTAATCAAAATCGGAAAAGTGCGGGTGACATTACAAACCTGAAAACGATTATAAAAAGGTTTGAGGAAACAAGCTCATTGGAAGATCCTCCCCACATTGCTTCTCCTGTCACGACGATCCTGAGGACTACGTTTGGAGATACCCGTGTTCTCAGTTGCAATTTTCAGCACGAATGCCCTCTAAGATCTCCAGATCTTACCCCTTATGACTTTTGGTTGTGGGGCTACTTGACGTCTCATGTGTACAGAGATTGTCCTATGCAGCGGAGCCAACATATATGAGCCCGCGGTGCATGGGCCTACCCACTAATTTTGAATCCTAGCGTACCGAATTTTCATTGTTCTATTTCGTTAATTATTTCATTATTATTTTATTATTCATTTTCCCCTTAGAATAGAATTTATTTTGCGAATGACCGCGCGCTTTAATTCTCCAACAGACACAAATATCTCGAAAAATGATTGAAATGTAAATTTCTAACTTTTTGCTGTTTCAATTTATAGTCTTGTTCATGATATGATGATATTACAATAAATATTAGTGTCTTTATAAGGACAAACGCATGAGAATATAATTAAGAAAAATTGCAACTACCTTAAAGCATGATAGATTGACTTAAAAGTTTCATCTTTCACCAGCTGTTTGTTCATCCTTCAAAGAAAAACGAATTGTTGTACCATTTCATCAGAATATCTTTGACCCCACCCAACATTTTTGAGCCACTCCAATATTTTTCAAAAGTTGGCGCCACTGGTCATATATCATTACCTCAGCTGAAAGATGCTACATCAAACCGTTTCAAAGATATCCCCTGAATTGCTTTTTAATGCTGTGCAGTCTGTTTTACATCGCCTCATGGCTGTACTTATAAGTTATGGACTCATATAGAAAAGTTGTAACCCTGATTCTCTATTTTTAATGAGCTGTATCATGTCATAGCATCATTATACTATCCATTTCAGCGCCACCTGCTTTCATAAAGTGTAACTAATATAAAAAAAATTATTTTTAAAAAACGAAATCCTACAAGTTTCTAAGAATTTCTGTGAAAATTGCATCTTTCTATTGTTTATACTTTACTAATTATTAGCATTTCAAAACTCCCGGAACTTCTGGATAACCCGGTATATATATCGTTTTCAAATTAACTTGGAATTATTGAAAGAATGGGACAATGAAGTGCCATTTTTTCATTGACATTTAAATTAATTTTATACTTATAGTAAAATGAATTTTTATGGTGTATTAGTAAAACAATAATAACATTTAATTTTAAATTTCAGGAAAACACTGATTGTATAATGCAGTTGCAAAGAATATCCAGACGTCTAAAAATTGTACATAATAACAGATATTTATCAGTTAATAGAACTGTCCTGATTACAATTGATAAATAAACGCCTTAATATAAGTTAATTAAAGAAATAGTTCTAACTGAATTATTGAGTTTAACGACTCAATGAATTTTTTCAAGTCATTGTTCCCTAATATTATTATCATTATTATTTTTACATTTAGGGTTGAATTGACCTTTTATTACACAAATGTATAATTTATTATCAAGGAAAGACAGAATATAACGATTTAAATTCAAGGGTAACTCATATAGTAAAAAGTGGACGTGACAATCCCAAAACTGTCTTTTATCACATGCATGTTACTTAAGCATAGCAGCGTCACACTAGGTTATTTATACACAGATCTATTCAGCAACAATTGATGTCAAGTTCTGACTAAATTCGAAGTTTGATGAAATTCCTTGTTTTAATTTTTAAGATAAAATCGTAGAGATGCTGGATAAAAGCGCTAAATGTTAAACGATTGATTAAAAAAATAAAGAATACTAATTAATACCAGTGACTAAATTTAATTTTGATGAAAAAAGAGTGCTTTAGCTTATGCGATAGAGCTAATGAAATAACATTAATAATGGTGTATAGCAATGCAACCTGGTGGACGATTTGCACTAAAAAGTAATCAGTACTTTATTATATAAAGGACTAACAGAATCGGAAGTTTTGTGAAAATCTGTTCATTAGTTCTTGAGATATAGACATTGCGGAAATCTTGAAAAATGCAGCATAGCAGCGCCATCTGTTGAGCGATGTGCACTAAAAACTAATCAGGTCCCGTTTATATCAAGGTTTAACTGAATTTAAATTTTTGTGAATTTCCGTGAATCAGTTCTTGAGATAGAGCGCCCAAAAATTTTCATCACTTACAGATTTACAGAGTAACAGACAGACTCACAGGCAGACATTTGAGTTTTCGGTTTTCTGATCCCGAAAACTTGTAAATCCGATGAAGACTGGAATTCAAAAATTCAAAAATTTGCATCAATACAATACTTTCTTTTGTACAGATAGTTGAAATTAAAAACAAAATCTTAATCTGTAGTTTATAAACATAATTTACTATTGTCGCGTTCATAGCCGTTAAAACTTAAACGAGTCCCAAATGTTGCAATACGTTTTACGCATGCAACTTCATCTTAAAATGTTCATTTAACTATTTTCTATTGTGTGTTGGTGCATAAGAACTGTGGTCAATCTTGAAGACTATCGCGATTAAACGATCATTAAAAAGTGCTATTAATTAATAAAATTCTATTGCTGAATTAAATATCTTGTTCAGGATTAATTCTAATTGAATTTCATTCACTCGAAAATTTCTAACGATCTTACTGGGTCTCCAATTGAATATTATAATTTTGAGAGAAAAACTCAATTAATATTTTATATACATTAAGCATATTGTGCAGTTTTAATGTAATTTTACCCCTTTCAACTGTTACTAACGATAATAGTAGGACTCCAAACGAAAAAAATCTCCAGTAATGATAGTTAAATTGGAAGTTACGTTTTACTGTGTCGTATGTTTTTTGGGGGATATGTTAAAAGCAAATTAAAGAAAAGAACCGCAAAACAGGTATTTAAATGTATTTGATATTTAAAAAGACTATTGTATTAAGCTACCAACATAATATGAATATTTTATTTGCTGTTGTTTTTAAAATAAGCTACATATGAATTTTCGATAATTACACCAAAAGCATCAGTGTCACACAAAATTATATGATTTGCGCATTTTAAAAAGAATTCTTTTGTTCGGTTTATATTTTGTACACATTTGTGAACGGAAGTCGATTACCTTACATTACAATAACTCATAAAGAGAATAGTAACTGATAAAAGTAAGAGTCTGTCAAATAAAATAAATGAAAGCAGCAATCACTGTACTTTTTTGCTTAGCATCCCTGTAGTGTCTTTATTGTTATTGAGCGTTCAAAATACCATATTTCTTTATTTTGGCATTGGTACAAATTTTGATTATGCACAAACGAATGTGATGTATTTTATTTTATAGGCGTCTACATATTTGAAAAAAAATTAAAGGAATTAATTCTCAAGAAAATGTGAAATAAAACTTACTAAAAGGAAAGGAAAACTCCATGTCTTAATTTAACTAGGTATGATGTTTGATATCCTGTGTACTTACATGAAATATTTAATAAAATAGAGAATGCGTACCCATGATCACTCGATGCATAATAAGTTTGACAAGCAGTTCGAGGTAAGATTTTTCGCTCTGTCTTATTGGTAGATAGGAATTTAATTTCTATAATTTCTATAATTGTTATCGATCCTTGCAGTGTTTTAATAACGCAATTGCGCGATTGCAATCAGAGTTTTATAAGTTATTAGTCTGAACACGAATTTTGATTCAAGCTATATTATTGGCAAAAAATAGGGGGGGGGGATGAGAGCTGTGTGTAATAATCTTCTATAAACTTTCGTTTGAGAATTATTAGAAACGTGATAGCTCATACAAACTTCTTTATGATGATAGCTTTTGCATCAAGAATATTTTTGTTTTCAATTGACAATTACTGTGAGAATCATTGTTTGAAGCATAATTTGCAGCTGATTCTTTTGAAAAAGATGTTTCGGATTTTCCAATTTTCTCTTAACAAATAAACCAACCATAATAATAACAAGAAGTTGATCAATTTAGTTTTATAATTATTACTAATAGCATGAGTTATCCACGCAAATGAGGTAGATTTGCATAACCAGGATAGTGGGTATCTGTAAAATACTATGTAAAAGTCATCGGTGGCAATTTTTTGGATTTTTTGTTGTTGAATGTATTTTAATTATTCGTTTTACGTGATTTTTATGCGTTCATTTGTACTTTGTTATATTTATTAACCAAAGCAATTATAAGTTAAACAATATTGTAACTGAAAATCTTTGACATAAAGCTTTTATTATACAAATTTTTTATTTTGAAAGTGACAAATAATTTGGTTTTCTTTTCAGCTAACGCTCTTGATGGTAATTTTAATGACGCAATAAGACTTTTCTTGAATAAAACCAAATTGCATCTTCATTGTGCCTCTATCATCATACCTTGCGCATTTTTATTTAAACAATGAGCAAGACACGGATTATGCATACATATTCTATACCATTTATTAATACATAAAATTGCATCAATTTATGAATCTATAATTTAATTAACCGTATAATATTTAGCAAGGCGTGTATACCAGAATATCAGAATTAAACCTCTATACTGACAGTCTCAACAAGTGAAAACATTGATAAGATTTCAATAAGAGAAATATTCAATAAGGATTATTTGTATAATTTGGAACTTAATTTTGAGAAAAAAAATATTTGTTTATCATGCTATTATATTTAAAACTTCAATGTTTTCAAAATTATGAAGTGGCACAGAGTAAAGATATTATTATCTTTAAGGTGAATCAAAATTGACAAGAAAATATGTCCGTTTTTCCCGCTTCCTATAAGAAAATATTAATGAAATATCAAGCTGATATATTAAGAGAGAATATGAGATCGAATGCCGTATGTATGAAATAGAATTCTTAGAATACACTCAGCTTGATTGTAATCGAAAATGTAAAATGTTAGGTAAAGCATAATAAACATAGCTGGGATTAATTACAAATATATTTATTTCGTAATCGAAGCTATTATAAAATCGGAAAGACTTAAAAATGAGTATATTTTGCTTAATTTTAATTTCCCCCGTTTAAACAGTGCATGCTTTGAAAAATCATTTACTTAATAAAGAGAACTTCTATGAACTCGTTTTTTTTAACATAACTGAAAAGAGAGATTTCTAAAAGATTTCTAACATAACTTCAGAAACGAGCAATATATTATCAAATATCAGTAACATCCCGCACTATAAAACTGAAAGTAAGAAGAAAAAGAAAGAATAATCATGAATTTCACGAATTTAAAAGTTATATACTCGCAGCTATTATGAGATCGGAAAGTACTAAAAAGTGTATAAAAAAATTTCATATTTATTTACTTAGAACAGGTGTCGCAAATAAAAAATTAAAAAGTTGACATGTTTCGGTTCATTCATAAGAACCGTATTCATAACACTTTTTAATTTTTTATTTGTGACGCCTGTTCTAAGTAAATAAATAGGAAATGGTTTTTTTATACATAAATGAAAAAGGTGAAGTGATTTTGTTTTAGTTTTTAGTTTTGAAAAAACGAAAGCTAACAACAGTTTTAGTACTAAAAAGTGGTTATATTTTGCTTATTTTTAAGTAACTAGTTTTAACGTCGTAAACAGCTTGACATGGGAATGCATTAATTGAAATTTTGGAAGCCAAATGTAAAATTTACTGAGGAATTCAGATAAAAAATTAGAAAATTTAAAATTTTGAATCCTTCTCTATATCTATATGAATGCATTTTTTATGTCAATCTATACCATGGCAAAATCATTGTATACAATTAATTTGTAAGCGTTACTATCCAATTTAAAACTGTCGTTATTTTTATACATGACTTAGGGAATAGTTACTAGAACGGCAATCATATTTTTCTCCACAACTATACATGTCACTAAAATAAACAGAAATAAACGTTGATAGCGCTGGAATATTGAATATCGAAACAACTAGTTTCGGTGGCATTAACCCGCGAGTAATCGCGACTTTTTTCACAACGTCATTAGTCGCGCTCGGTCTTTTCGCCGCTGGCCCCCCCGCATTCCAAATATGTAAAAAAAGAATTTTTTTTCATCTAATACATGAAAATAATATTTGAATGAAAATATAAATTTGCAGATTTCTTAAATTATGCATTTTATTGACGATAATTGGAGTAATTGGAAAAAGTAAAAATGAACTGACATTAGTGATTGTTACATAGACTTTTTCGCCAATTTCAACTTTGTTTCTAAAAATGTACCTGAAATTAAAACAGGGGTGTCCTGTTACTTTACTAAGGTGGTCAAGAAACCTTCAAAGTTGGCTACATGAAAGATCTCCGTTGTATTTGTAATGTGGTACAAGTTAGGAGAAGTTATTTTATACATGCGGCGAAAAGACCGACACGCGACTACTGACGGGTTAAACATATCATCGTCACGTTTTGATGGTGAGGAAGCTTAATTTGACCAAAAACAGTTTGCTTTTAAAATCTAAAATTCTGGGGCTCTTAATTTTTTTGCTTTATTTTATACTTCGCAAGGTATTTCCTTATAAATCTCATGCCATTAACGATCATTGTAAGTATATTTTTCTGTATGGTTATATAAATGTTGCAGATATAGAAATTGCAATTAGGAAACTTTTTTCGCGAAAAATTCTGCTTATACTGCCTTTAACAATAAAGTTCGGTGAATGAATTCAGAACGACATTCATGAGAGATGCTGCAAATTGAACATCCACCATACTTGCCAGATCTCAATTCCCCAGATTTTTTCCGATTTTTACCACTTAAACTCTCTTTGAAAGAGATTTGACCCTATTGCTGACATCCAACGAAACGTGACGATGCATTTGAACTCCATCCCAAAAGAAGACTTATTGCGAGTTTCCCAGGACATGTATAACAGATTTCAGTGGTGCATATTTATAGGAGATGACTATTTCGAAAGATGGTATGGTAACTTTTGTTAACATTTCATCTACATTAATGTAACAGGACTATTCACCGAACTTTATTGTCAGAGGTAGTATATATATGTATATATATATATATATTTACAGTGCATTAAAAAAGACATTGTAAAAAAAGACTGCATAAGGATGTACAAAGAAGGATGCAATTTTCCAGAGGCTTATTTCTTTCATGAATGTTCTTGTAAGTGTGTAGAGAAAATCGTGTGCTCCTTTGCAAGCATTCATTTGAACACTACGTTGCTATTCAATTTTTAATTTTGTGTTGATTTATTGATACATATTTACATTTCATTTTTTACGTCATATAATGAAATCTGTCGTATTGCAATGTACTTTTACCTGTGTTGTAATAGCAGAGTTGGCTTATTATCCCTCATTAAGGATGTCGGAATTAATTTAATCTTCTATAACTGTATTAATTGCTCTCGAAATTGCACTTGTGTTCTTTAACCCACTAAAATCGGATTATTGTTCTATTTTAAATAGAATGATTTATTTTATTATGGAGCTCCTGTCTTTAAAGAAATGCAATAATCCACTGCATAATCACTGTTTACAAACAAAAAACATATAGGCAGATATATTGTTACGCTTAGGCAAATCTGAGCTTCCATGAATTGATCCGTACATAAAAAGAATATTTTATTTTTCAATATAGTCTTAAAAAAATAGATATATGTCCAAACTTTACATATATTTGTTTAAAAATAAGATAAATAATACATACTGACACGACCCTCATTTAAGCAAAAAATAATAATGATAAATATTGTATAGAAGTTGTGAATTTAAATTTTGCATAAAGATTTTACTTACACTGATAATTCATCAACTTTTAAAACTTAATAAAATAAAACTTTTCCGCTGTAGATAGCTAAACTGTCAACGATGTGTAATATTGATAAATTATTCTTTCTACATGGATTTTTCCTGTTCATTTAACTTCTTCATAAAAAAAATCTTCAGGAAGGAAGATAATAGACTCTACTTTGTTCAACGTACGTGAAATACGAGCTTACTTGTTTACTTTTTACTGGCTGTCTTCAAAAATAAACATTTTGACTAAAACATTTCGCATTCATTTGGACGTAACACAAGATATATTTTTTGAAAGTTATAATTTGGCTTTTTCACAATTTTTTTTCTCCTCGAGCCTTTAAAGGTAAGATAAAGTAACGCGTGTATATTTTTGAGATATAGGATGAAATATTGTGAAATGTGATTGAAATATTTGGATGCTCTACGCCAATTCATCAATTCTTTTTCCAATATATTCGCTACGAACTTTCGTGATAAGAATTTATATCAGAGAAAGAAAGATCCATATAAAAGAATGCTGAAACATTCTATGAGTAATATATCGTAGGTACATTACAGTAATTTTCTTTTTGACATTAAACCACTCAAAAAGTACTTTTACTCGATGATGATGGTTTTGCTGTGGATGATATATATCTTTCCCTTTATGGTGACACCTCAAATGTATTTTTTGAAAATTCTGACTTTTAAATAAATCGAAATAAAAAGAAAATGCTTGTTCTGTTTCGGCAATTTGGGTATTATTGGTTTATTCTATGAGCACATTGCACAAAATTTAATTATTTCTTCTGTAACTATTTAATTAACTTCAATTAATTCTAAGTATATATTAGCATATATGTATTTATGAATATTACATTGTAATAAATATAAAAGTATTTATGAATTTTGAATTAACAGGTAATATTTCTTATAGGTTCCTGTGATATTTATTTTTATTCCGTTGTTATTTACCATAATTCGTTGAAAATGTTCATGCCTATTATGTAAGAATCACGCATTTTTTTAAAATTCAAATACGAAATATAAAGCAATTCGATTTGGAATTATATTTCGAATAAAAATATTTTTTTTTTACACCACTTATTCAGAATAGAAATTTTCGTCTTATTTTATCGCACAGTTTCTATCATCAAAGACATATGATATTTCCTCTACAATCATTGATGTGCAAACAAAAAACAGATATCCTGTTACGCTACGGCAAAGCTAGGTTTTAATGCGTTGACCCACACAGAAAGATAAAAAAGAATGATTATATGCATTTAAAAATATACTGTTGCATTAAAACATCAAATGTCCGAAAATTTCCATATGCTTGTTTCAAATTAAAACAAGTAATAGGCATCAAGATCCTCAAATAAACACAAAAAAATAATAAAACTTATTATACAAATTGTGAAGGTAAGTTTAGCATAAGTTATTATTTACACTGATAATGCAACAACTTTTAATACTATATCAAAGGAAACTTCTCTGTTCTAGGTTGTTAAATTATCAACGATGTGCAATATTGATAAATTATTCTTTCTACATGGAAATTTCCTGTTCATTTAACTTCTTCTTGAAAAAAAAAATCTTCAGGAAGGAAGCTAATAAACTGTACTTTGTTCAACGTACGTGAAATACGAGCTTATTTGTTTACTTTTTACTTGCTGTCTACGAAAATAAATATTTTGACTAAAACATTTCGCGTTCATTTGGACGTAACACAAGATATATTTTTAGAAAGTTGTAATTTGGCTTTTTCCCAATTTCCTGTTTTTTTTTTTTTTTTTCTCGAGCCTTTAAAGGTAAGATAAAGTAACGCGTGTACATTTTTTTAGATATAAAATGAAATATTGTGAAATGTGATTGAAATATTTGGATGCTCTACATCAATTCATCAATTCTTTTTACAATATATTCGCTTCGAACTTTCGTGATATGAATTTATATCAGAGAAAAAAAAAATCCATATAAAAATATACTGAAACTTTCTTTAAGTAATATATCTTAGATACATTACAGTAGTTTTCTTTTTGACATTAAACCACTCGAAAAGTACTTTTATTTGAAGATGTTATTTTTGCTGTGGATGATATATATCTTTCTTTTTATGTTGACATTTTAAATGTATATTTTGAAATTTTTCATTTTTAAATAAAAGTAAAAAAGGAGGAAACGGAAATGCATATTTTATTTCGACAGTTCTATTATCATTGGTTCAGTTTAAGAATACTTTGCACTAAATTTAATTATTTGTTTCGCGATTAGATAAATGTATCAACTAAGTCTAATTTTACATTAACATGTATATACTTGCAAAAATGAATCTTAAAAAATAAAAATACGAATTTTAAATTAACTGTTAAAGTTCCTATAGGTTCAACTGTTATAGTTTATGAAAAATTTAAATGTTTGAAATAAATTAATAGCATTTCTCTTTAACATATTATCAGTTTTCATAGTTTGCTAAAAAGTGTATGTAGATTATATAAGAATCAGCTATTGTTTGAACTTAAAATAGGAATATTAAGCAATAAAGTTTGCTTTATCCAACAAAATTTATTATGTTTTCATGTATTCCACTTTATGACAAATGACTTATATTTTTATTTAATATGAATTCGATTCATTTCCTGTAACGTTGTTTATATAGTAGACTTGAATGTGTATATAAATATACTGGTACGAAAAAATTAAGTTCGAGATTGGTTTTTGAACGTATGGCAAAGCAGAATTTATCCCCATCGACCGAGATCTTCAAGATATGAAAATGTGGGACAAGTTATCGAAAATACTTAAAGAATATATTCTGTTGTCTTATTCAGATTAAATTTATCTGCTTTGTCCTCAAATTTTAAACACCAGTGTATATTCCTAAACTTTCAAGTTATTCATAGGAAAATATATTTATCCGAAGGGCATTATATACATTTTTTAAAAGTTTATTTAATTTATATATAGGGGGTCCCTAAAATAACGATCCACATCTATAAAAACACTCATCTGTTGATTTCTTTCACAGGGGTTTGAACAAATTTTCTTCTTAGAAAAAAGAATAATCATTGTTACCTCCTGGGTGATAAAACAAATGAAGTGGCGCGTATCATTACAACTAAAGAATGGCATTATGATTATAATAAGAAACATTTATCGATAACATAGAGTAAAAAATTTTCTTTTGAAATTTCCGATGTTATTTTGAAATTTAGTATTAAAATTGGAGGCCGAATTAGCAACCCGGCAACCAACGAATACTATCAGAATTACACACCACTCTTTCTCTTTTAGTTTCATTTTTGAAACATTAGAGCTCTATCATCGAAAATTGATTAGCATCATAGAGTTTCATCATCGGTTTGTCTTTTTTTTGATGAAGAGGATGAATATCTGACAATCACAAAATACTACTATATTGACTAAATAGTGAGATGAATAATTTTTCTAGTAAAATTGTTATCAAATAAAACTAATTGTTTTTCTGTGTGTTTTTACCTTTCAGTCTTTCTCCAGCAGATGAAGGATAAGTAGAAGTTTGTATTTCTTACGATGGTAATTGTTTTAGAAACCTGCAAAACTATTTTTTCTAAATCATTAAATCTATAATAGGGAGAAAACCTTTTTTTTTAAATCGGACACAAATTAAAACTTAAAAGAAATTTGTAGTTACAACTCAGCTTTTAAAATTGAAAGATACTGCTTAAGCAAACGTAATATCGAAGTGCAGTAATTTTAGTTTCGTAAAGCAAGGAATTTTCTTGCATAGAAATATTTTTACCAAAATTGCTATAAAAGCAACAATTCGAGACACATTCAATAACAATCCGCAATATTTCAACTTGTATGTGGCACCCTCTAAACTTTGTTTATTTTTATAAATGTTATTACTCATTTAAACTTAGTCGAAGTTGAAGAATTAAACACACATTGCATAATTTAAGAATTCAATATTATTTTTAGTTCATTTTTTTCTGATTAATCAAATCATATGCTATACAGCGGTAACTTGCTTTCGCGATCACATCAATTTCTAAACAGTTAGTATACAATTGCATAACAGCTTAGTCTATTTCTATTCTATCATGAATATCAAACAAAATTCACTATCACAGTACCATTTTCTTCCGATTTACTCCAAAAGTTTACACAATCATCATACTATTATATCATATGTAAATGTAAAATTTCTAAATCAAAAAATATTCCTGAATTCTACATTTAAACAGGAAACATCTGAGGAACTAGTATGCAAATCGTTACCCCAGCGCTCCATTCTGGGGAAAATACCGTCGTTATTATTTAGGGCCTGAATTCCATAGTTCAAAAATATGTATGAAGTTTCGTTTATTTCTATGCATCACTTCGCACAACTTTCGATAATATAATAATGAAAATGGCAGAAAAAACATTTATCACAGTGACCCCTTCGGACAGAATGTCTCAAAATTGATTTGAGACATTCCGGCCATAGCCAAAAACCTATATGTGAAATATGGCGGAATTCGCACTATTATTTTCTTTAATTATGTTTCTTCTTGTTAGGTGTTTTCTGAGAAAAACAACTAAGAGGTGAAAAACAATTATTTTATTCGAAAAAATCCTTGCGCTATATTGTATGAATTCTTAATTATGTTTGCTCATATCTTATGCTGAGTCGTAAAAACAACAGAGGGTACATCGTCTAAACAGATCGTCTCAAGGCAGAGGGTATATTCTAGAACTTATACGCGTACAGCTTTTTTGGGAAACGCAGAGTATATCGTGATCCTTAGAAAATCCAGAGAGTATACAGCGTATACCCTTGTATATCCTCAACTTCATCTCTGCTCATTCTCTCATCTAGGCATTCCTTAACCAATAAGATGTCTCGAAAATTAATAAGAGATATTACACTCCAGAAATAGAATTAACAATTTTTAATCAATAATATACATCAATACAAAAATGAACAAATTAATTTATAATTAATTTTGAAAATATACTATAAATTAAATACGAAAATAATATCTAATTTTGGTTTAATATATTTGATTTTAAATTTCCTCGTATGTTTCTTTTAACTGCTGAAACAGGGCAAAATTTATAATTAAATTCATAATTATAAATTTATTAAATTTATAATTATAAATTTATTATGATATTTGAAATAATTAAACACATTTATGAAATTTGTATCGTTGCTTAGCTAAAGTGCATGTTCTACATCCTATGTGTTTTGAAAGAAAACCAAGTAAAATCCAAAAGCAGATTTTCATTGCATTAAATAGTATAAAGATTTTCTAAGTTCTAATTATTCATCTTTCTAAACGTAAGCATTCCTTACTCAATAAGCTATTAATTTCTAAATTGAATTAGGGAGTTGTAAAATAATTAGTTCCCATGACTCAACTTTACGCAAACATAGATTTAGAGCTTAAATCGATCACTACATTCAGTTGTACCTACTAAATTATGAACACCGCTGTAAGAGCATTTTTGTTATTTTTTATTGTGTCAGGGGTAATTTAAAATAATAAGAAAATTATTTACACTGCAGTTTCTTTGCAGATTTCAAGAATAATAATTCATTCTGGAAGTATTTTCAAAGATTTTATTTTAAAGGATATTTGTATGGAGAGAAAATTTTAATTTCTTCAGCCACAGGGTCTATTTGTGTACCCTTTAGATTTAATCCATGGATTTAGATAAATAAACTAATAACTAAGAAAAAACTGAGCGGCGAAAATTAAAATTTATTTTTTGAAAATTAAATTTCGTGATACAATGGAACATAAAAAGTATATTTTTGAGAATTTCTCAGCATTTTTATTTTTTGTATTGAAACACACAATATAATTACATATTTAATATTTCTTTTTTACAAATGGACTTTATAAATGGTATCTTAATGAACAGTAAAATTATTTACGTTTTCATTTTTACACATTTTTGGATTTCTGCTGCAAGCCGTCCGTTTTTTATAGCACGTAACTCGCTGAAACAGTTCTATAAGAACAAACTGATACATTATTTAGTCTTGTTAAAAATTAGACCCCGTTAACACCAATCTTTTTTCTTTTAACAATGTTTATATACAAGTAAAAAATTGCAAAAGATGTGTCTTCTACAGATACATCAGGTATAAAGATGTATTTTTTTAAAATTAATATAGTTATGAATATACAGTGCAACCAAAAATTGTACCTTATAACATTGAATATATTTAGTATTTTTGAGTGTTACCAAAGAGATTGTACTAAAATAAAATTTTTGACCAACATTTTAATATTTCATTATTCATATTGTGACATACTTCATTATATATGTCAGAAAATATATGAATGACTTTAAATAGGTTTTATAATTAAATAAGAAAAAGTCCGATTCGTCCATTGACTTTAAATCACATTTAATTTTAAAGAATGATAAAATATGACGACCTCAGAAGCCAAGGGGTACAAGTGACAAAATTTCGATTTGGAGTAAATGGAATTTAAAGATAATTGATGTTAAATTGGCACATCAATAACAATTGAGTGAATTGAAATAGGAAATTTCTGCTTGTTGCATTCTGGTCTTTAAACTCTTGTTTCAATAACTGTTAAAAAATAAAGTAGAATTTTCTTTAAATGTATAATTTATCAATATTGTTTGTTATTCGAAAAAAGTGGTTTGCCTCTATAACTCAGCAAATAATAAGCAAATCACTTATATTTCTTTACCTGAAATGAAAAAAGCTTATTTTTATGTCGTCTGTGTATTTGGTTTATTTTTTTCAATTTTGTCACTTATACCCCTTGGCGTCTGGGGTCCTCATATATAACTTCAAATGAAAAACAGATGTGATGAAAAGCTTATGAAATCCATTAGATTTTTTAAATCGCAAGATTTTAAGAACTTCATCTTTTATATAAGCATTTTAATAAAAATTTCATATTACTTGAGAGAGGTGTTACAAAAATTAAAAAGAAATAACATTGACATTTTCGGATCCATTTATTATTTCTGTCCGTCTATTATTAGGTAGATTTCGTATGAAATACTACCCATTGCATTCTCTCCCATGTTGAAATTTCTGAAGAATTTTTGCAGATCTACACCGATCATGACTCCTAGAATCCAAAACTACGATCAGTAAAAAAGTTTATATATCTATCTATCTATATATATATATATACATATATATATATATATATTTCACTTTCTTCTAGACACGATAACTTCCATAATTATGCTCAAATCTTCTTCAAACTTTTACATAAAATCAAGGGGCATAAAATCTCGGTCGAGTTCGTTAATGGGCAAAATTGGACAAGGGGGTGGAAATAGGGAGGGTTTTCGTGAAAACAGAAAAAAACGCGATAACTTCTTAATTAAAATAGATATCGAATGAGTTTAAAGTTTATATTACTTCTAAAGAATGGGCTAAAAGTTTCTCCTTGATAGATTTTTGATAAAATTAAACGTGGGGTCAAGGGACGAAAAAAAACAGGGTTTTTGGGAGAAAAGAAACATAACTTCGTCAATTCTCAAGATATCAAATCGAACTAAATTTTTATAAATGTTCTCAACAATACTTAAATCTTTTGTATTTACAAGTTTTTCATAGGATCAACTTTTACCGATGAAAAAAAACATTAAAAACGAAAAGAAAAAGGGGGTGGTAAAAGAAAAAAAATCATAACTTACTCAATTCTTAAGCAATCAAATCTAATTAAATTTGTTTTGCATCTTCTCAATAATATCTACAACTTTTATACTAACACGTTTTTCATAGGACCAATTCCTATAGCAAAAATAAATTAATAAACAAAAATAGGAATTGGAGAAAAAACCTCGAATCCAAACTGCTTATATTGTGACTCATTTTTTGAATTAATTTTTGATTTTAAACGCATCCAAATGGCAAATCCTCTTATTTAGGAACTGTATAATGTGACGTATTGGCCAGTTTTTTGATAAAGGCAGACTATATTCAAAAAACGCTGTCAAAAAGGGTACTTTGAACAGAATTTCCCGAAGAGGTCGTGATTGAAAAAATTGAGGAAGTATAGCAAATTGCGTTTTTTCTGAGTCATTTTTAAATCCATTTTTGTTCTCAAATGCATCCAATGTACAGGTTCTCTTATTTAGGAGCTATATAATGTGTCGGATCGGCCAGTTTTTTGATAAAGCCAGAATATACTTCAAAAAAGGCTGCCAAAATGGGCACTTCGCACAAAATTTCCCAAAGCGATAATGATTAAAGAATTGAGGATGTATTCAAATAACAAATTGGTTTTTTTATGACTCATTTTTAAATCCAATTTTGCTCTCAAATGCATTCAGTTGACAGTTTTTTGTTATTTTGGAGCTGTGTAATGTGCCGTATTGGTCAGTTTTTTTAATAAAGGCTAAATATATATATTTTTAAAGCTGCCAAAGTGGGCACTTTGCAAAAATATTTCCCAAAGCGATTATGATTATAGAACTGAGGATGTATTCAAATAACAAACTGATAATTTTATGACTTATTTTTAAATTCGATTTTGCTCTCAAACGCATTCAATTGACACTTATTTGTTATTTAGGAACTGCGTAATGTACTGTATTGGTCAGTTTTTTGATAAAGGTTAAATATATATTTTAAAAAAGCTGTCAAATTGGCAACTTCGCACAAAATTTCCCAAAGCAATCTTGCTTAAAGAATTGTGGATGCTTTCAAATGACACATTGGTTACTTTATGACTCATTTTTAAATTCAATTTTTTCTCAAACGCATTCTATTGACAGTGTTTTGTTATTTAGGAACTATATAATGTACGCATTGGTCGATTTTTTAATAAAGCCAGAATGTATTGCTAAATATGTTGTCAAAATGAACGTTTGAGCCGAATTTCACTTAAGTTGATTTTGATAAAACCATTTTTTACAGGAAAATGAAATTAAATTTTTTTCAAAAGCGGCCATTACAGTAGTTAAATTAAGTTTATCTTTAATCATATTATATTTTTTGTTGTAGAAATGAAAACTCTTCGAAATTTACCTCCGCCTATAGGTGAAGCCGACAGGGATTTTTATTATCGTTAGAATCAATCGATTAAGTTATCGTTAGAATTAATGAATAATTTCATCGTGAAAGTTTGAATGGGATGAACCAAGTTGAAAATTAGTTTTAGATCATGTTCTACATTAATTTAATTTTTTACAATAGACCACGTGCTTTTTGTTGTTTACATCTCATTATCGCGTGTCATTTGTGTTGACTGTGAAGCGATTTGAATTCTATTTTTATTTTTATTATGATTATGGATCTTATTAGGCGGATCCGAAACATGTCAACGTTATTTCTTTTTTAATTTTTTAGCATGTTTCTCAAGTAATGTAAAATTTTTATTAAAATGAAAAACACATATTTAGTCTTTTCAAGTGTCAAAGACTTATTATTTATTTAGTAAAAAATGGTCGCCATACTCTGGGAAAAGCAAGAACTGCAATGTTTTTCTTTTGATTTTATTGAAATATAGGGCGCTTCAAAGAGCGCTGTGGCACCGCGTTGGACAGCCTTGATATATAATATGTTATAATACTGATAACTTTCATTTTAAGAAAACTAACTCTACTTAAAATTACATGAAGTGTTAATTATTAAGGAACATTATTTGTTACTGATACATTGTGTAAGAAGGCTCATGAATAACATTTGTTACTTGCTGTTAAAAAAACAATATTTAAAAAATCTTGACAGTAAATTGAGACAATATAAACAAATTTGTTGAAAAATTCAAAGAAGTTACTATTAGACTCGGAGACGTCCCAAGGTGTGAAAACTTGGAGGTCAACGAACTGAAAAACCCAATGATAAACCTGAGATAGCCACTTAAAATAGGACTTTCAGATGTTTTCAACCATTTCGTTATTTGACAAACAGATTGCGAGTTTTAAGCAGTTTTGGAATCCCCCCCCCTGTGAATTCGATGAGGTGTTTGTTTGTGCTGCAGCCTCCCTGTCTGTGTGTTGCATAACTCTTTTCACAGCATACAAAAGGATATATTATAATATAAAATATTTTTTAGTACATCTATATCATCCAAAAATCAAGCAAATAGACATTTATTTGAAATAATCTACTAAGAAAGTATTAATAACCATCGTTTGTTCAATATAATAGTTTTTTTTTTCTTTTTGTCGCTAGAAACAATTTATACTCGAAAGTAACATTATTGCTCAGTGTTTTGAAAAAACTAAATATGCATCAGCTCATAAGATAAAAAACTCCGAAAAAACTTAAAACACAAAATGTGCAAAAAAGAAACTTTAAATACACTATAAAAATGAGAGAGAAACAAGCAGTTTTATAATCTATATTGTTTTTCTGTGTTGTTGTCTGTTATTTTTTGAATCTTTAAAGAAAAAATCAATCATTTTTATCAACGCATATTTAGTTGCTTCGTTTTTTGCTAAAGAAAATTTTGCGTAATCGATTCAGATTTTTTTTTACCGGATTTAGGTAAAAATAACACTAGACAGAAAATACCCCTAGAAAACACTAGTTTGAAAAACTGAAGAATAACATGCTTAAGCAGTTAAGGTTTCATGAAAGAAAATAATCCAATATATGGGTTAAAAATGTGAAAAAAATAATGTGTATAACGGAATAGCACATGTTATTTTTTTTGTCTTGTAGTTCTTATCAAACTAAAAAACGCATTTTACATCCAATATCACGAAAGAAAATTCATTGAAGCAAAAGATTTTTTTTTTTCCATTGACAAGTTTACATTTAAGTAATTAAAATTTATTATCTTGAGTCTTGATGATTTTACTTAAAAATAATTTGTCCAAAGTAAATAAAATTAAAACCAGATGTTCTTTTCATTTTACTAATTGTCACTTATTTAATATTTTATCGAAAATATAAATTAAAAAAATATACTATTATATTTAGAAATAAAAATAAAAGCAAAAAGGAATATTAATGCTTCATTTCTTTAATTTTCTAAGATTATTTAATTACTTCAGATACATCAAAATTCACTATTTGCAGTATTTTAATTTAAAAGTATTACTAATATGTGTATCCACACTACCATTCCTATAGGAAAAAATACAAAATAATTTATTGTTTTTTTAATGCATAGTAATACTTTTAAATGTCGAAGTTTTTTTTTTATAAATTTAGAAGTATTAGTTGCTTAAAATGTGCTATGCAACTTTCATAATCAATTTTTTTTTTTTTTCAGAATAAATTTATTGTAAATTTTTATATTCAACGAAATAGTTATATATATATATATGTAACTCTGAAAATTATTTTACAATAAATACTTGCAATAGAGTTTACGCTGATTTTTACATTTTATAATAAATAAGTAAAACAACTTTTTAATCTTTACACGTTGATTTAAAAAACATCTGTCCGGGAGTTCATGCTATGACGCACAGATTCTGTTAGAGCCCCATATAAAGGTTAATTTTAAGACATATTATATAAAATATGAGATTAAGGAAGAGGAAGGAAGAGATGCTTTAACAATGCTTCATTTTTTAGACTTTTTTTTTAAAGGGCAGACGTGTGTATGCGTAATTCTGGCGTCATTTTGCGAATGGTGATTTTAAATTTCTTATGGCTTTTCAAATAATTTTATAGCATCCCATTCTGCTGCAAGCTCTAGTTCGAAAGAATAATAAATAAACCATTATCACTTAAAGCATTTTAACTAGTTTAACAATAGAAGTGCATCGACAAAATATCCATAATAAAATTACAAAATACATGATAAAATAAAATAAAATATAAATTTAATATCTAGTGTGTTTTTACAGATCTTTTCTAAGACTTAAAATTTCAACTTAAAACAATATAAATTATTCAGCATTTATTTTTGACTAATATTCTAAAGCAAAATGGAAACGGCATACAACATACATTTAACAGATATAACTAACTAATCGATTAAAGACAGAAAAAATAGAATGAAATTGCACAAATAGTGAAATCTTTGGCGATTTCATTGACTATTAACATCTGGCGTGACATTATTACAAAAGCATGTGGATTTTGATAATTTTTAACTCCTATGTCAATAATTCATGTTTCGTATAAAAATATTTTTTACCTTTGTTAGGAGGCAGTGAATAACATTCGGAATTTCAAATAAATGCGCAATGCTTAATATATTTTTCTTATGGATGTAGGAGAAAATAAAAATATTTTTTTTACCCCCGACTTATATCGGTGCAAACGATGAAGTAGTTAAAATATACACAAAAGTTAAAATATTTGTATTAAAAATATGTATGCATTAGAATAAAAAGAAAATTTTTTATCCTACCTTTCTTTCTAGGGTATATGTACAAGAAAAATAGGGAATAACTTACCTGGAAAAAACAGAAAAGATATTTAGTATAAAGTTCACAAATGTTTTTGCAAGCATTCAATGAATTCTTTTATTTATTTTGCTCAAATTAAATAAACATTATTCAACAACATTTTTCGGTAAATGCGAACACAACGAGTTACCACCTTTTCATTTTAAAGCTTCATTTTAAAACAACCTTCAGACAGTTAATAACTTCATTTTTTGAAAGAAAGTATTGTTTCAAAAATTGTGGGCTATATCAATTATTAAAGATTTTTCCATTTAAATCTGTACTTTTTTGTTAAATTAAAGCTTATTTATTTAAGAAACCAATCAAAATCATAGAATTAAAATTTGCCGTTTTATTTTTTAAACACATATATATTTTCCGGACACACAATAAGAAAGGTATTACAATTATGATAAAAGCTCAGCTATTACTATTATACTTGATTAATATGAATACAATAACTATAATTGGTAAATAAATTACTGATAAACCACATTTGAAAGAACTCCTGTTGGGAGAATGCCAAGCCGATTCCATTCACACTGTAAAGAGGATAGCCTCTGTCAGATATAAGTTTTTAACTAAAAATGGTTTTCAAAGATGTATTCTCTGTAAAACTTTGCATTATGTTCTGTACACAGGGAATTGCGCGTTGGATCCCCTATTATTTATAATTAAAACACATTTAACGTTATTTACGTAATTGATGAATTTAAAATAATTTAAATAAATAGTAGAATGAAAAACATAAAACATATTTTTCGGATAACATAAAATACTTTATAAATCACATTGAATCCTAAATATTATATGAGAGTTAAATTACATCCATACGTTAATGCAATCGGTGACTGAAGCTCAGTATATATCAGAACATGCTTCACGGGAAAGCTATTGCCTCTGGAAATCGCAGTGCCGTACATAGGAGATTTGATTAGACTGGAAATTGGTCAAATATATGAAGTAGACTGCAAGCGTTAATTAAAGCTGCGATTTAGTTGGAGTTCTAAATAGTATCATAACGCTATTACGAATCCTTTGCCAATAAAAAATCTTGTTAAGATAATAAAAGAGATGTTATTTATATTTTCTTCCGATCTTAGAACTAGAGAAATGTCGTCTTAATATTAAGTTAAATGCATAAGCCTGTACTAAAAGAATAAAATAAAATACTATAATAATTTAATAATTTAATAAAATAACAAATTAAAATAACAAAATACTATAATAATTTAATAAAATTATATATACCAATAGGTAAGCTGCAAATTGTCTGGGTCATGTCAAACTATGCATTATGAAAACAATGTTATCAATGAGCTACTTTATTTATTCAGATTTCTTAATTAAAATATCCAAAGACCTTCAAAGCGATTTTTTCATATTTTAAATTGAATAAGATAAGAATTTCAATATTCACCCAGAAATAATTTTTATTAGAATATTAAATTATGCTTTTTTAAAGAATACTAACCGACATCAAAAAAAGAAACAAGCTTGGTGGCAACTTGGTACTAACGCATATGAATACATAGTTTTAATATGATTATGATATATAAAATCCACATTTTATTAAATTAAAAAAATTGAATTATTAGAAGTTAATGAAAATAAAATGGGATCACATAGGTATCTTATATTTTAAAACGAAAAAATTATCAAAATCGGTTCATATTTTAAGAAGTTATGAGTTAACGAAAAATACATATAGGTCGCATTCGTAGCCTGATCTTTTGAAATCGGTTTAAAATAGCGAAAATTTTGTACAAAAGTTACATTTCCACAAAACGTGATAACTATAACTTTGGTTAAAATTATGATACAGTTACAATTTAAGCATAATTCAACATATAAAAGAATAGATTTTAATATTATTGAATAGATGGAAAATCAAAATTTTGATAAAAAATTATATTTTAAAGGTGTTCGGTTACCTTACCATCTATTTTTCAGAAATTATAAAATTTCCCTTGTTTTTGCCTAAATTAATGTGTCGTTAAATAAAGTAAGAAAATCAAATTTTGTTATTTCAAAAAAGTAGTACCAAACAAGAAATCTGAATTTTAAAAAAGCAGCCTACTGGAGACAATGTTTAGACATTAAATAGTTTGACATGATACCGACTATATATCCGAAGGAGAAACAACTGTGTAGAAAGACCTTGAAACCTAATTGGGACGCCGTGAAACCCACGACTTATTTTTTATTTTTCCCACAGGCTAAAAGAGTTGGAATGTGGATGTTGGATATTTTAAATTTAAATTTTGCTATAATTGTTTGTCAGTGAGAAGGGATGTTTTCAGCCCGTGCATAGAAAGGGTTAAAAAGCTAATATAAAAAACCAAATCATGCTATAAAAGTACGAAATACAAATGTACACGAAAATAGCTACAAAATATAAATATATATGGTACCTGGAACCTAAAAATATGTTTTCCATTCTTCCTATTTCAATATTTTTAGCAGTGAAAATATCATTTTTGTACAGACAAAACTGGACGAATTACGGAATTTTTAAATTATTTTATTTTTCGAACTATTTCAGTTCAATATAATAAAATATTCATGAAGTTACAGCAAAAATATATAAAAATAATAAAAAAAGTTATAGAAATAAATAACCAAGAAAAGAAAATTTACTTTCTGCGCTAACAATTTCTGAATGATTCATTCTCATACACGTCTAAACAGGAACTGAAACTTACTGTTGATTACATATGAGGACCCCAGAAACCAAGGGGTACAAGTGACACAATTTCGATTTCGAGTAAATTGAGTTTAAAGATAATTGATGTTAAATTGGAACATCAATAACAATTGAGTGGACTGGAATAGGAAATTTCTGCTTGTTGCATTCTGGTCTTTGAACTATTATTTAAATAACTGTTAAAAAATGAAGTACAATTTTCTTTAAATGTATAATTAATCAATATTGTTTGTTTTTCGAAAAAAGTGGTTTGCCTCTATAACTCAGCAAATAATAAGAAAATCACTTATATTTCTTTACCTGAAATGAAAAAAGCATATTTTTAAGTCGTCTGTGTATTTATTTTATTTTTTTTCAATTTTGTCACTTATACCCCTTGGCTTCTGGGGTCCTCATATAATAATCATTTTCCAGCTAAAGATGTATTTTTTATCCTAAAAGAAGTTGCTGATTTTCTTTATTCTCTTAACTTAAAAATAAGGAATGATTTTAAAGTAGAGAGTAAATAAGGAGGAAATCTTTATAAAATATTTTAAAATGAAAAACAAAATGAAAAATCCTGATAAGAAGTATTTGAACAGAATTTGAAACTGTTTTAATATCTTTGAAACATTATCCGTAAGTTCTTTTTTCACCACTTTATTTTGATATTTATTAATATATTTACTAAAAACATTTATTACATTTATTACAAGAATTTTACTTCAGTGCTTTCAGCACATTTAAATATATTTCAACCACTTTTATTCGTCACATTATTTCAATATTTTTAGCAATTAAAGTACCATTTTTGTACTGTAGACAAAATTGACGTATTACGATATTTTGAATATTACTAATTTTTTAAGTATTTCAGTTTATTATAAGAAATTATTCATATAGTTACATTAAAAGTGTGTTAAAATAATAATTAAAGTGAAAAAATGGATAATCAAGAAAAGAAAATTTGAACTTTCTACGCAAACAAATTTTCAATGAACCATCATCATACACATTTAAACAGGAACTGAAATTTTCTGTTGATTACATATAACAATTTCCCAGCTATAGAAATATTTTTCATCCTGATAGAAGACGTTTATTTTCTTTATTCTTCTTGGGTATGATTTTAGGTTAGGGAATGATTTTAAAGTAGAGAGTAAATAATGCACTTCATAACCTATATCTTCAAAACCTATTTAAAAAGATAAATAAAATGAAAAACTATGAAGTATTTCAACAGGATATAAAGAATTACTGAAAACAAAAACTGCTTGAGTATGTTTTGAAATATTATATGAAGTTTTCTTTCATCACTATTGAATAAAAAAAATAAAAATCATAACCCTTTACCTATTAATTTTTTTTTACAGTTTATAATGTCACTTTTTATTATTACTATGTTTCAACCAAGAATAATTTTAAAATATTTTTGAAAGAAATATTTAAAAATGGAATTTTTTAAAAATAAAATTGTGTTTCTTCCGTAGGACAAATACAAAATGTATTTTAATGTAAGTCGATGCCGAAATGCACTATCTGATAGTAAGGATCAGGACTTTTATAAAAGTTTTAGAGAAACACTTATTTAGAACTTCTGAAACTTCACAAGTGTAAAGACAAAATTTGATTTTTCATCTTTCAGAATTAATTTAGTCAATAAGGTAACTACCAAGTATTCGTAATTAAAATACAGTATCAAGTTATTTACACATTTCATGTTATTTATACTCAAATACGCTCTAATTATACTAACTTAAATAAGTAGTAGAATAGAAAATAAAAAATATGTTTTTTCAGATAACATGTAATACATTATAAATCACCTTGAAATTTAAATATTATATCACAGTTAAATTGCATCGATATGTTAATACAATCTCAATATATATCTGAAATAGTAAAATTTCCTTTGTTTTTGCATAAATCAATATGTTATTATATAAGGTTATGTAAGGCAAATTTTTCTACTTCAAAAAAAGTACCGATCAAAAAATCTGAATAAAAAAATAGCCCACTGGAAGCACTGTTTTCACATTGGATAGTTTGATGGGTAACAACTATACAGAATGAATCATAATTATCGAAACAAATGGCTATCTCCTTAAATATTACCCCTAGGCACATACTTCCAATTCCAAAGTTTTTAAAAAAGGTGCAAAATATGATGACATAAGTTCCAACTCCATGTGGATTTTATGTTAAAAGGTAGAAAAATGAAATATTTATAAACCCCTAAAGTATGAAAATCCCAATTAGTGAAACTTTCCTTATCCAGTCCTGAATCAAACACAAAAAATGCATCTTTATATCTTCAAAATTCACAGAGTTATAGCATTTTAATCATTCATAAACTTTTAAGGGACTAAACACAAATTAAAACACAAATCAATTTAGTTTTATAATTAATACTAATAGCATGAGTTATCCACGCAAATGAGGTAGATTTGCATAAACAGGATAGTGGGTATCTGTAAAATACTATGTAAAAATCATCGGTGGCATTTTTTTGGATGTTTTGTAGTTGAATGTATTTTAATTATTCGTTTTACGTGATTTTTATGCGTTCATTTGTACTTTGGTATATTTATTAACCAAAGCAGTTATAAGTTTAACAATATTGTAACTGAAAATCTTTGACATAAAGCTTTTATTAATAATTTTTTTTTATTTTGAATGTAACTAATAGTTTGGGTTTCTTTTCAACTAACGCTCTTGATGGTAATTTTAATGATGCAATAAGACTTTTCTTGAATAAAACCAAATTGCTTCTTCATTGTGCCTGTATTATCATACCTTGCTAATTGTTATTTAAACAATGAGCAAGACGTGGATTATGCATACATATTCTGTACCATTTATTAACATTTTTATTCTCAGCCATTTTATAACAGCAGGAAGGGAATCGTTTATAACGTCAGCGATCTCTTGACAAAGACTCTAGATCGGGTGGGTCGCCGGGCCAATTGAGCTCTCGGCCGTCTTGTCCCGAAGAATTCTCAAACGCATGATGATTTCCAAATCGCTCGAACACAACACTCTATCAGAAAAGTCCGGGGCCACTTGTGGGCACGATTCGGACGAAGCGACTATACTAGGTTTTTCAGGTTTTTCCTTATAGGTAACGAGAATTCGAATCGCTTTCCTGGAAGTCCTCCCTGAAGGCTGGATCCGCTGATCAGCGGTGTGCTCAGGCAGCTTTTGCTACGTGTCGCATGTTCATTTGCTCCCCTCGGTGTCAGCCTTGTGGGGCACGGGCTGTGACGTTTCAGTGGCTGCGGTTGGCGAGCCGCCGGGCCGCGACGCTTGGGTCGTGTGCCCGGTGCCCCTGCATGTTGTTCGTGGCAGGCAGAGGCGCTGTCGGGGGGCCGGGCGTCACTTGGTTCCTCTTCATTGGGGGTCTCGTGACCTCCCTGTTTGGACCGCATGAAGCCTCTCGGCTCTGGATCGGGAAACTCATAGTTTTATACCATTTATTAATAAAATTGTATCAATTTATGAACCTATAATTTAATAAACCGTATAATATTTAGCAAGGCGTGTATATAAGAATATCAGAATTAAACCTCTATACTGACAGTCTCACCAAGTGATAAAAATAAAGATTTCAATAAGAGAAATATTCAATAAGGATTATTTGTATAATTTGGAACTTAATTTTGAGAAATTTTTTAATATTTGTTTATCATGCTATTATATATAAAACTTCAATGTTTTCAAAATTATGAAGTAGCATAGAGTAAGATTTTATTATCTTTAAGTTGAATCAAAATTGGCAAGAAAATATATCCGTTTTTCCCGCTTCATGCAAGATAATACTAACGAAATAGCATGCTGGTATATTAAGAGAGAATATGAGATCGAATGCCGTATATATGAAATAGAATTCTCAGAATACATTCAGGTTGGTTTTAATCGAAAATGTGGAATGTTAGGTAAAGCATAAAAAACATAGCTGGGATTAATTACAAATATATTTATTTCGTAATCGAAGCTATTATAAAATCGGAAAGACTCAAAAATGAGTCTATTATGCTTAATTTTAATTTCCCCGTTTAAACAGTGTATGCTTTGGCAAATCATTTACTTAAAAATGAGAACTTCTATGAACTCGTTTTTTTTAACATAACTGCTTCAGAAATGAGCAATATGTTGTCATATATAAGTAACATCCCGCACTATAAAAGTAAAAGTAAGAAGAAAAAGAAAGAATAATCATGAATTTCACGAATTTAAAAGTTATATACTCGGGGCTATTATAAGATCGCAAAGTACTAAAAAATGGTTATATTTTGCTTATTTTTAAGTAACTTAGTTTTAACGTTGTAAATAGCTTGACATGGGAATGTATTAATTGAAGTGTATTCCGTTTTGGAAGCCAATTGTAAAATTTACTGAGGAATTCACATAAAAAATTTTAAAATTTAAAATTTTGGATCCTTTTCTATATCTATATGGATGCATTTTCTATATGAATCTATACTATGGCAAAATCATTTTATACCATTAATTTGTAAGCGTTACTAACCAATTAAAACTGTGGTTATTTTTATAAATAACTTATGGAATAGTTACTAAAACGGCATATATACTTTTCTCCACAGCTATACATGTCACTAATATAAACAGAAATAAACGTTGATAGCGCTGGAATATTGAATATCGAAACAAACTAGTTTCGGTGGCATTAAACATATCATCGTCACGTTTTGACGGTGAGGAAGCTTAATTTGACCGAAAAGAGTTTGCTTTTAAAATTTAAAATTCTGGTGCTCTTAATGTTTTTTTCGCTTTATTTTATACTTCGCAAGTTATTTCTTTATAAATCTCATGCCATTAACGATCATTGTAACTATATTTTTCTGTATGGTTATATAATTGTTGCAGATATAGAAATTGCATTTAGGAAACTTTATTGGCTAAAAATTCTGCTTATATATACATGTATATATATATATATATATATATTTACAGTGCATTAAAAAAGACATTGTAAAAAAGACTGCATAAAGATGTACAAAATAGGATGCAATTTTTCAGATGCTTGTTGCTTTATGTTGTTTGTTGTTATGTTGTTGCTTGTTGTTACTTGTAAGTGTGTGGAGAAAATCGTGTGCTCCTTTGCAAGCATTCATTTGAAAACTGCGTCACTATTCAATTTTTATTTTTGTGTTGGTTTATTGATACATATTTACATTTGATTATTTACATCATATAATGATATCTGTTGTATTGCAATATACTTTTATCTGTGTTGGAATAGTAGAGTTTGCTTATTATCCTTCATTAAGGATATCGGAATTAATTTAATCTTCTATATCTGGATAAATTGCCTTTGAAATTGCATTTGTGTTTTTTACCCAACTAAAATCGGATTATCGTTCTATTTTAAATAGAAATAGTTCATTGCACATCTATTTTTAAGAACAGGAATTTCTGATTTATGTTATTATAGAGCTCCTGTCTTAAAAGAAATGTAATATTGCACTTCATAATCACTGTTTACAGACAAAAAGCGTATAGACAGATATATTGTTACACTTAGGCAAATCTGAGCTTCCATGAATTGATCTGTACATAAAGATAAAAAATAATATTTTCTTTTTCATTATAGACTTAAAGTAAAAAAAAAAAAAATCTGTTTTTTTTTTAATTTAATTATATGTCCAAAATTGACATATGATTGTTTAAAAATAAGATAATTAATACATACTTACACGACCCTCATTTAAGCAAAAAATAATATTGATAAATATTGTATAGAAGTTGTGAATTTAAATTTTGCATAAAGATTTTACTTACACTGATGATGCATCAACTTTTAATACTTAATAAAATGAAACTTTTACGTTTTAGAGAGCTAAACTGTCAACGATGTGTAATATTGATAAATTATTCCTTCTACATGGATTTTTCCTGTTCATTTAACTTCTTCATAAAAAAAATCTTCAGGAAGGAAGCTAATAAACTCTACTTTGTTGAACGTACGTGAAATACGAGCTTACTAGTTTACTTTTTACTTGCTGTCTACGAAAATAAATATTTTAACTAAAACTTTTCGCATTCATTTGGACGTAACACAAGATATATTTTTTGAAAGTTGTAATTTGGCTTTTTCCCAATTTCTTTTTTTTCTTACTCGAGCCTTTAAAGGTAAGATAAAGTAACGCGTGTATACTTCTTGAGATATAGGATAAAATATTGTGAAATGTGATTGAAATATTTGGATGCTCTACGCCAATTCATCAATTCTTTTTCCAATATATTCGCTACGAACTTTCGTGATAAGAATTTATATCAGAGAAAGAAAGATCCATATAAAAGAATGCTGAAATATTCTATGAGTAATATATCGTAGGTACATTACAGTAATTTTCTTTTTGACATTAAACCACTCGAAAAGTACTTTTACTCGAAGATGATGGTTTTGCTGTAGATGATATATATCTTCTTCTTTATGTTGACATCTCAAATGTATTTTTTGAAAATTCTGACTTTTAAATAAATCGAAATAAAAAGAAAATGCTTATTCTGTTTCGGCAATTTGGGTATTATTGGTTTACTCTATGAGCACATTGCGCAAAATTTAATTATTTCTTCTGTAACTATTTAATTAATTTCAATTAATTCTAAGTTTATATTAGCATATATGTATTTATGAATATTACATTGTAATAAAAATAAAAGTATTTATGAATTTTGAATTAACAGGTAATATTTCTTATAGGTTCCTATGATATTTATTTTTATTCCGTTGTTATTTACCATAATTCGTTGAAAATGTTCATGCATATTATGTAGGAATCACGCATTTTTTTAAAAATTCAAATAAGAAATATAAAGCAATTCGATTTGGAATTATATTTCGAATAAAATAGTGTTTTTCACACCACTTATACAGAATAGAAATTTTCGTCTTATTTTATTGCACAGTTTCTCATCAAAGACATATAATATTTTCTTCACAATCATTGCTGTGCAAACAACGAACGTATAGGCAGATATCCTATTACGCTAAGGCAAAGCTAGGTTTTTATGCGTTGATCCACACAGAAAGATAACAAAGAATGATTATATGTATTTAAAATTATATTGTTGCATTAAAATATCAAATGTCCAAAAATTTCCGTATACCTGTTTCAAATTAAAATAAGCAATAGGTATCAAGGTCCTCAAATAAACACAAAAATAATAATAAAACTTATATAAGTTGTGAAGGTAAGTTTAGCATAAGTTTTTATTTACACTGATAATGCAACAACTTTTAATACTATATCAAAGGAAACTTCTCCGTTCTAGGTAGATAAATTATCGACGATGTGCAACATTGATAAATTATTCCTTCTACATGGATTTTTGCTGTTCATTTAACTTCTTCAATAAAAAACATTCTTCAGGAAGGAACCTAATAAACCCTACTTTGTTCAACATACGTGAAATACGAGCTTACTTATATATTTTTTACTTGCTGTCTAAGAAAATAAATATTTTGACTAAAACATTTCGCATTCATTTGGACGTAACACAAGATATATTTTTAGAAAGTTGTAATTTGGCTTTTTCCCAACTTCCTGTTTTTTTCTCGAGCCTTTGAAGGTAAGATAAAGTAACGCGTGTACATTTTTTGAGATATAAAATGAAATATTGTGAAATGTGATTGAAATATTTGGATGCTCTACATCAATTCATCAATTCTTTTTACAATATATTCGCTACGAACTTTCGTGATATGATTTTATATCAGAGAAAGGAAGATCCATATAAAAATATACTGAAACTTTCTATAAGTAATATATCTTAGGTACATTACAGTAATTATTTTTTTGACATTAAACCACTCGAAAAGTACTTTTATTTGAAGATGTTGTTTCTGCTGTGGATGATATATATCTTTCTTTTTATGTTGACATTTTAAATGTATATTTTGAAATTTTTCACTTTTAAATAAAACTAAAAAAGAACGAAACGGAAATGCATATTTTATTTCGACAGTTCTATTATCATTGGTTCAGTTTAAGAATACTTTGCACTAAATTTAATTATTTGTTTCGCAATTAGTTGAATGTATCAACTAAGTCTAAGTTTGCATTAACATGCATGTACTTGAAAAAATGAATATGAAAAAATACAAATACGAATTTTAAATTAACTTCTAAAAGTTCCTATAGGTTCAACTGTTATAGTTTATGAGAAATTTAAATATTTGAAATAAATTAATAGCATTTCTCTTTAACATATTATACGTTTTCACAGTTTGCTGAAAAGTGTATGTAGATTATATAAGAATCGGTCTATTGTTTGAACTTAAAATAGGAATATTAAGCAATGAAGTTTGCTTTATCCAACAAAATTTGTTATGTTTTCGTGTATTCTACTTTATGGAAAATTACTTATATTTTTATTTAATATGAATTCGATTAATTTACTGTAACGTTGTTTATATTGTAGACTTTAATGTGTATATAAATATACTGGTACGAAAAAATTAAGGTCGAGATTAGTTTTTGAATGTATGGCAGAGTAGAAGTTACCCACATCGACCGAGATCTTCAAGATATGAAAATGTGGGACAAGTTATGAAAAATACTTGAACAATGTATTCTGTTGTCTTATTCAGATTTAATTTATCTGCTTCGTCCTCAAATTTTAAACACCGGTGTATATTCCTTAACTTTCAAGTTATTCATAGGAAAAGATATTTATCCGAAGGGCATTATATACATTTTTAAAATTTATTTAATTTATATATAGGGGGTCCCTAAAATAACGATCCACTTCTATAAAAACACACATCTGTTGATTTCTTTCACAAGTGTTTGAGCAAATGTTCTTCTTAGAAAAAAGAATAATCATCCTTACCTCCTAGGGGATAAAACAAATGAAGTGGCGCGTATCATTACAACTAAAGAATAACATTATGCTTTATAATAGGAAACATTTAACGATCACATAGAGTAAAAAATTTTCTTTCGAAATTTCCGATGTTATTTTGAAATTTAGTATTAAAATTGGAGGCCGAATTAGCAACCCGACAACCAAAGAATACTATCAGAATTACACCCTACTCTTTCTCTTTTAGTTTCATTTTTGAAACATTAGAACTCTATCATCGTAAATTAATTAGCATCATACAGTTTCATCATCGTTTTTTTTAGCTATGAAGAGGATGAATATCTGACAATCACAAAATCCTACTATATAGACATCTGTAAATGGTGAGATGAATAATTTTTGTAGTAAATTTTTCATCAAATAAAACTAATTGTTTTTCTGTGTGTTTTTAGCTTTCAGTCTTTCTCCAGAGGATGAAGGATAAGTAGAAGTTTGTATTTCTCACGATGGTAATTGTTTTAGAAACCTGCAAAATTATCATTTTTTAAACATTAAATATATATATAATAGGGAGAAAACCTTTTTTTAAAAAAATCGGACACAAATTAAAACGTAAAAGAAAGTTGTAATTACAACTCAGCTTTTAAAATTGAAAGATACTGCTTAAGCAAACGTAATAGCGAAGTACAGTAATTTTACTTTCGTAAAGCAAGGAATTCTGTTACATAGAAATACTTTTACCAAAATTGCTATAAAAGCAACAATTCGAGACATATTCAGTAACAATCCGTAATATTTCAACTTGTATGTGGCACCCTCTAAACTTTCTTTACTTTCATAAATGTTATTACTCATTTAAACTTAGTCGAAGTTGAAGAATTAAACACACATTGCATATTTTAAGAATTCAATATTATTTTTACTTCATTTTTTTCTGATTAGTCGAATCATATACTATCCAGCGGTATCTTGCTTTTGCGAGCACATCAATTTCTAAACAACTAGTATACAATTTCATAACAGCTTGGTCTCATTCTATTCTATCCAGTATATTAAACAAAATTCACTATCACAGCACTATTTTCTTCCGATTTACTCCAAAAGTTAACACAATTATCAGACTATTACATCATACGTAAATGTACAATTTCTGAGTGAAAAATATTCCTAAATTCTACATTTAAACAGGAAACATTGAGAAACTCGTATGCAAATTGTTATCTCCATTCTGGGGAAAATACCGTCGTTATTATTTAGAGCCTGAATTCTAAAGTTAAAAAATATGTATGAAGTTTCGTTTATTTCTGTGCATCATTTCGTACAACTTCCGATAATATGGTACTGAAAATGACAGAAAAACATTTATCACAGTGACCTCTTCGGAGAGAATATCTCAAAATTGATTTGAGACGTTCCGGCCATAGCCAAAACCATATATGTGAAAAATGGCTGAATTCGCACTATTATTTTCTTTAATTATTTTTCTTCTTGTTAGGTGTTTTCTGAGAAAAACAACTAAGAAGTGGAAAACAATTATTTTATTCAAAAAAATCCTTGCGCTATGTTGTATGAATTCTTAATTATATTTGCTCATATCTTATGCTGAGTCGTAAAAACAACAGAAACTACATCATCTAAGCAGATGGTATACGATCAAGGCAGAGGGTATATTGTAGAACATGTATGCTTACAGCTTTTATGGGAAACGCAGAGTATATGGTGGTCCTTTAAAAAAATCCAGAGAGTATACGGCGTATATCCTTGTATATCCTCCACTTCACCCCTGCTCATTCTCTCATGTAGGCATTCCTTAACTAATAAGATATTTCGAAAATTAATAAGAGATATTACCCTCCAGAAATAGAATTAACAATTTTTAATCAATAATATGCATCAATACAGAAATGAACAAGTTAATTTATTGTTAATTTTGAAAATATACTATAAATTAAATACGAGAGAATAATTTCATTTTGGTTTGATATCTGAGATTTTAAATTCCCTCGTGTGTTTTTTTTTTTTTTTTTTAACTGCTGAAACAGGGTGAAATTTATAATTAAATTTATAATTATAAATATATTAAACTTATAATTATAAATTTATTAAATTTATAATTATAAATTTATTATGATATTTGAAGTAGTTAAACACATTTATGAAATTTGTACGTTGCTTAGCTAAAGTACATCTTCTGCATCATATGTGTTTTGAAAGAAAACCAAGTAAAATCCAAAAGCAGATTTTCATCATTATCTCTTGCATTAAACAGTTTAAAGATTTTCTAAGTTCTAATTATTCATCTTTCTTGACGTAAGCATTCCTTACTCAATAAGCTATTAATTTCTAAATTGAATTAGGGGATTGTAAAATAATTAGTTCCCATGACTTAACTTTACGCAAACATAGATTTAGAGCTTAAATCGATCACTACATTCAGTTATACCTACTAAATTATGAACACCGCTGTAAGAGCATTTTTGTTATTTTTCATTGTGTCAGGGTTAATTTAAAATAATAAGAAAATTATTTACATTGCAGTTTATTTGCAGATTCCATGAATAATAACTCATTCTGGAAGTATTTTCAAAGATTTTATTTTAAAGGATATTTGTTTGGAGAAAAAGTTTTAACCTCTTCAGCCACAGAGTTTTTATGTGCACCCTTTAAATTAAAGCCATGGATTTACATAAACAAACTGATAACTAAGAAAAATCTGAGCAGTGAAAATTAAAATTTATTCTTTGAAAATAAAATTTTGTATTACAATGGGACTCAAAAAGTAGTTTTTTTGAAAATTTCTCAGTATTTTTATATTTTTTACTTTTTGTATTAAAAAACATAATGTAACTACATATTTAATGTTTTCTTTTTACAAATGGTATTTTAAGGGTGTTTTCAACCCCCACCTCGGCACTTCTGGTACTCTCGGGCCTGATTCCAATCCATCTCAAAGTCAATTACGAGGCAGCCTATGGAACAATCGCAAGACTTAGAAAAAACACAAAAATACACAACAAGATCCTGCACCAACTTGAATACGAAAAGAAAATCAATATATGGGCAAATCACCCAGCCGAAATAATTGAACCAAGGATTGAATATAACATGCACGAAGTAGTCACCTACACAGACGGATCCAAATTGGAATCAGGCGCTACAGGCCTTTGTAGCATACAAAAATAACCAAAAAATAATGACATGGTCAGTGCCCCTAAGAGAATGCAACAGCGTTTTCCAGGCCGAACTACTGGCAATACAAAAAGCAGCGGAATGGGGCAACACAACAGGTGAGCCATACAGCATACGCTCGGATTGCAGATCAGCCATAGAATCACTAAAAAAGCCATTTAATGTCAATGAAACAGTAGATAAAATACAAAACTTAATTAAAGAATCCAACAATAAGTTTAAAATCAGCTGGGTCAAGGCGCACGTGGGCATCCAAGGAAACGAGGATGCAGACGAGTTAGACAAAACCGCAGCGGAAAACATAAATAACAAAAACAAATACTATATGAAAAAGCCAATCTCAAAACTGAAACGGACACTCAAAGTGCTAACAATGAAACAATGGCAGTTCGAGTGGGATTACGGGGATACAGGCAGGGAAACATATCAGTATTTTCCTACAGTAGGTGAAAGCAGACTCATAAGTGACTTTTTACTCTCACAACTTTACACAGCACATGGAACATTTCCAGCGTATCTCCACAGATTTAATAAAGCGGACACTCCGGACTGTGCATGCGGCACGGAGGCTATAAATTAAACGCCTAAACATTATCTCCTCCACTGCCCACTCACCCAACAGTACCACCTGGTAAACATAACAGCAAATAATGATAAACTGTGGCACGAACAATTAGGTAAAAACAAACACGTACAAAATAAAGCAAAAACAGTAATCAGGTGGCTCCAAGAAAACTGAGACAGTATCACAACATTAAAGCAAACAAACATATAAAACAGAAAGCCCTCTCATTTTGGTAACCCAGCAGAAACATAATGTTATGTATTATATGTTGTATGTAAAAAAAAAAAAAAAAAAAAAAAAAAAAAGGCCTAGGATTTTATTTTCTTTCGCCAAAAAAAAAATTGTTTCTATATGTTTTATGTCCTTTAGCAGTGTGCGGTAGTCGCACAACATCAGCTGTAACCATGGTCCGCAATAGGAGCCCCGCAACATATGAATTGCAAGCACAACGATTATCACCAACGGTTCAGCAAGTTGTGCAATATGACATAGTAAGAAGCTTCAAACGCCCCCGACACTGCTTGTCCGTCCACTGTGCTGTGTTATAAAAAAAAAAAAAAAAAAAAAAAAAAAAAAAAAAAAAAAAATTAAAAACTGCTTTTATTTTAAGTTTTTTTTTTCATTTATTATTTTATTTTATTTATTTTTTATTCTTTTCTCAACTATTTTTTTTAAATTTTATTATTACTAATTTTTATTTATTTATTTATTTTTGACAGCTCGCCTCTTTATTTGGTGCAGTAGGACTCTGTCCGCACAAAATACCGGACCCGCTCTAATGGGACAACCCAAGGAGCCAGTTTTTCTCGGTGGGGTACGGTAGAAAGGTGGGTTCTTGTCTCTCTCTCTCTGCAACGCTCTCGTTTGCCTTGCTATTTGGCGCAAAAAATTTTCCTCCATCAGCGGTACGGCTTAGCTTTTCGGCCATTTTCTGTTTTTTTTTTTTTTTTTTTTTTTTTTTAATTCCTTTAAAATTTCCCGAACATTCAGCTAAGTTCAATACCATTGTTTAGGCCCAAAAACATCCAGTTCCATTTCTTCTGGTATGATGAGTACAAGGTGTGCGGCAACAAATCACAAAGTTAACCCAATGTGCAATAAACCACAAAGATTACCAACAAAGCACTTAACCTAAACAGCCGACCCGGATACTTGTCTTAGTGGTTCGCCACTTTGCCGGTTAAAATTACATCATGTACGCTAATGGCGCCTGGTGCATGTAAAATCCGTCGTGGGTGCAAAGTCCACCAAGTTACCTGTGAATTATACCTCTGGAGGTGCCTTGCCAGGTGAAAGTCTCGTCATCTGATCAAGGCTCTAAATTACGAGACCATCTTGCGAAGCCATTTGCAGTTCAAACAACAGAATGTACCATTAATTAACAGGCGAAACAAAGTATGCTCAACGACAAGCAAATACTGCAGAAAAGATGGCATGCGTAGCAAAGAAATCAGGTTTTTGCCGCTACGCGGCAATTAGGCGGTCGACCGCCCCTATACCAGGTATCTAACCCGTTAAGCTGAGATAACTCGGCAGGTAGGGGCCTGGCCATGGGTTAGAAAGAAAGAAAGGGTGTTTTCAACTGCTCCGCTCAACAAGCGCAAATGTTTTTGACACATTTACAAATCCAATTTTTAAGAGAATGATATAAAATTGGAATGCCTGACTATGGAAGCGATAAACTTAGATTTCCATTTTATGATAATTAAATTACCTATCTAGTTCTAAGATATTTTGATCACGCGATCACCCGTTTTTCTCCTGCTTTTAGGCCGTTTTTTCTGCTTTCGTCGGAAAATGTGCTCAAAAACTTCAACATTGAAGGCTTGTTATGTGTTTTTTGATCTATTGTGTTTTTTTTTTGTTTTTTTTTTTTTTTTTTAAACAGAAAACTGGGGGAAATTAGACAGTTTCTGAATAACAACACCTTTCATGCATTTTCATGCATTTTCGAACAAAAATAAATTAAAGCATATGTCACAAAGTTGCCCATTTTTGATTTAAGAACACAATTAACGCACAGTAAAATTATTTATGTTTTCATTTTTACGCATTTTGTATATTTCTGCTGCAAGCCATTTTTTATAGCACGTAACTCGATAAAACAGTTCTATAAAAACAAATTGATATTTTATTTACTTCTGATATCAATTAAACCCCGTTAACACCAATTTCTCTTTCTTTAACATTGTGTAAAAAATTGCAAAGATGTGTCTTCTACAGGATACATCAGGACTAAAGATGTATATTTTAAAATTAATATAGTTTACAACATGCAGTGAAACGAAAAAGTTTGCTTCTTTCTATTGAATATATTTAGTATATTTGGGTGTTACCAAAGAGATTTTAGTAAAATAAAATTTTCTGACCAACATTTTAATATTGAATTACACATATAAAGCAAAATATATGGATGACTTTAAATAGGTTTTATAATTAAATATGAAAAAAAAAATCTGATCCTTCCTTCGACTCCAAATCGCAGATAGTTTTAAAGAATTATAAAATGTGTAACTGCAAAAGAAAAACAGATATTTAGTCTTTTCAAGTTTCTAAGACGTATTACTTGCTTAACAAAAAATGGTCACCAGACCCTGGGAAATACAAGAATTGTAATATTTTTCTTTTTCTTTTATTGGAATATAATTTATCAGCTATGGCAAAATTACTTAATATTTCGTCCAATTAAATACATTATAAATTTCAGGTTCAAAATTTTGAAACATTTTCGGTTAGATTTCCAATTTATTAACTTGGCAACAATTGTCTGTTGACCTTTTTAAAGGGACACTTTACCACAAAGTTCATCAAAACATTGTTTTTTTTTTTTTTCAAATAATAAAAGAAAACCTGTTTAATTATGAATACTTTGAGTTTAAAATTTTAACTATCCGGCTATTATGCCACGAAATACTGTAAATTTTGTCAACTTATCCAATGGAATTACCCACACAAATTTAAATTTAAATTCCTTTTCCTGCATGTTTATATTTTTTTTTTGTCTTCTTTCTTTATTGTCTTGTTTATGGTTTTAAAAATCAAATGATTTTTCGTATTTGAGATAAAGATTATATCAGCATTACATTATTATGACAATATTATTTCACAACATTTGGATAACCATATGTTTTATTAAAATGCAAAAGAATCTTAAAGCGGAAGACAAAAGCGCAATATAGTTCTGGAGATCATTTTTGAAAATACATCCCCAAAATTTTTGTAGGGTATGGTGTAAAAAAATTTAACAGTGCCTATAATACTAAAAATAACAATAAACATTTAAATAAGGTATTGCTAGGTTTCTTTTAAAATGTGAAATTACGCGTTGACTGATTTTCAAAACGTGAACTCAGTTTTACAAAAAATACAAAAAAAACCAACATGATTCTGAACCCGTATGTGTGGTTCCAGAGTGATAGTCTTCAAAGGGAGGATAACGGGTGAAAAATGTTTACTTTTATATTAATTCTTGAGTGTTAACAAAGGTAATTCCAATTTTTACCAAATTTAATATTTATAATTATATTTTGCAAATAATAACTAGAAATTGTGAAGAGATATTCATGATAAATTTTCAAAGTGTGTTTTTGGTTTTTCATGTGTATTTAGAGGTTTTGAAAGCATGACTTATACACATACAGTGATTAAGTAGAGAACATTATTTATACTTGGTATTTAATTCTAAAAATCTAATAAAAGATAATCTACAAAAAGGGACCAAAAAGATCTCCAAAGTGCGCTATGGCAAGTCCGCTTTGGACAGCCCTGATACATAATATGTAATATTGCTAGTATTCATCATTTTTAGAAAAATCTCTACTTAAAATTACATGAAGTGTTAATTATTAAAAAAGCTTATTTGTTACTGATATTGTGTAACAAGGCTCATAAATAATATTTAATAGTTATTGTTTTAAGAAAAGAATGTTTCAAAAGGCTTGACAATAAACTGATACAAGAAAAACAAATTTGTTTAAAAGTTCAAAGAAGTGACTTTTAAACTATGAGACAGCCCAAAATATGAAAAATGTGAGGATTGTAAACATGAAAAACCAATGATAAACCTACGATAAAACTGCTAAAATCGACTTTTTAGATGTGTTCTATCAACATGGGATCTGGCAAACAGATTATTGCGTTTTAAGGGGACAGTGGACCTTTATTTGAGCAAAATCATCTATAGTAAAATCGTCAGAAAAAAGGTCTATTTCTGGGGTATAATAGTATTTAAACAGTTTTTTCTTATTAAAATATCATTTATGAAGGTTTTAAGGAGTAAATAATAAAGATAAATGTATTTACATACTTTAAATCTGTTTTTCTCAAAACTAATTTTTCAGCGTTTTTATATTTTTGAATTGCTCCTTGCGTCTTAATTTTTGATCAATATTTATAAAATTGATACGAAAGTATCCTGATATTATTTAAAAAGAAATTGTGTAAGCTTTTTAAAATTCGTCTTTATTAAGATAGTCAAATTTTATTTTTTACTTATTAAAAGGCAAAATTTTGATGAAAATCGATAAGGAATTTAGAAAAAAATCTGTAAAATATTAACTATTCAAGAGATTTAAAAAATCTTATACAAATTTGTTTATAATATAGTTTTAAATGATAAAAATGCAAAAGCAAGAAAATATTTCAAAAATTAAGACACGAGGAGCATTTTAAAATTTCGTTTAAAAATTTAAATTTTTGTAAAAAAAATTACAAATTTTAATAAGGTTGGAAAATTTTTTGAAGGTATTCTATATGCTTTTGGTTAAATGTATATATGCACAGAATTTCATATTGCTATAATTAAAATGAATAAAATAAATTTTTAACGTCCACCGTCCCCTTCAAATATGTATCGAGTTTTAACTAATTTTTGAATTTCACCAGTAAATTTCATGTGGAGTTATGTTTGTTTTGTAGCCTCCCTGTCTGTGTGTAACATAACTCTTTTCACAGAGTAGAAAAACATGGTTCAGATAGAAAATGAAAATTTTTATTTCCTATCTGAAATATCTGCACCTCTATATCATCTAAAAAGCAAACAAATAGATACTTATTTGAAATTAAATGCTAAGAAAGTATTAATAAATATTAATTGTTCAATACATTAGCTTTTTTTATTTGTCCCAGAAACAATTTGTTCTTGAAAGTAACATTATTGTTCAGTGCTGAAAAATGTGAATATGCATTCATCTCATAAGATAAAAATCTCCGAAAAAACTTAAAACACAAAATATGCAAAAAAGAAACTTTAATACACTATGAAAAATGAGAAAGAAACAAGCAGTTTTATAATATATATTGTTTTTCGGTGTTGTTGTCTGTGATTTTTTGAATCTTTAAAGAAAAAATCAATCATTTTTATCAACGCACATTTAGTCGCTTCGTTTTTTGCTAAAGAAAATTTTGGGTAATCGATTCAGTACTTTTTTACCGGATTTAGGGAAAAATAACACTAGACAAAAAAAATACCCCTAGAAAACACTAGTTTAAAAAACTGAAGAATAACACACTTAAGCAGTTAAGGTTTCTTGAAAGAAAATAATCCGATATATGGGTTAAAAAATGTGAAAAAAATAATGTGTATAATGGAATAGCACATGTTATTTTTTTTTTGTCTTGTAGTTCTTATCAAACTAAAAAACGCATTTTACATTCAATATCACGAAAGAAAATTCATTGAAGCAAAAGATTTTTTTCCATAGACAAGTTTACATTTAAGTAATTAAAATTTATTATCTTGAATCTTGATTTTACTTAAAAAATAATTAGGCCAAAGTAAATAAAATTAAAACCAATAGTTCTTTTCATTTTACTAATTGTCACTTATTTAATATTTTATCGAAAATATAAATTAAAAAATATTCTAGTATATTTAGAATAAAAAATAAAAGCAAAAAGGAATATTAATGCTTCATTTCTTTAATTTTCTAAGATTATTTAATTACTTCAGATACATCAAAATTCACTATTTGGAGTATTTTAATTTAAAAGTATTACTAATAAATGTGTATCCACACTACCATTACTATAGAAAAAAATTTAATGTTTTTTTAAAATGGATAATAATATATTTAAATGTCGAAGTTTTTTTTAATAAATTTAGAAGTATTCGTTGCTTAAAATGTGCTATGCAACTTTCATAATAATTTTTTTTTTCACAATAAATTTATTGTAAATTTTCATATTCAACGAAATAGTTATATGTAACTCTGAAAATTATTTTACAATAAATACTTGCAATAGAGTTTACGCTGATTTTTACATTTTATAATAAATAAGTAAAACAACTTTTTAATCTTTACACGTTGATTTAAAAAACATCTGTCCGAGAATTCATGCTAAGCCGCACAGATTCTGTCAGAGCCCCATACAAAGGTTAATTTTAAGACATATGATAAAAAATATGAGATTAAGGAAGAGGAAGGAAGAGATGTTTTAACAATGCTTAATTTTTTAAACTTTTTTTAAAGGACAGACGTGTGTACGCGCAATTCTGACGTCATTTTGTGAATGGTGATTTTTCATTTTTTATGGCTTTTAAAATAATTTTATAGCATTCCATTCTGCTGCAAGCTCTATTTCGAAAGAATAATAAATAAACCATTATCATTTAAAGCAATATAACTAGTTTAACAATAGAAATGTATCGATAAAATATCCATAATAAAATTATAAAATACATAATGAAATAAAATAAAATAAAAATTTAATATTTAGTGTGTTTTTACAGTTCTTTTCTAAGACTTAAAATTTTCAACTTAAAACAATATAAATAATTCAACATTTATTTCCGGCTAATATTCTAAAGCAAAATTGAAACGTCATACAGCATACATTTAACAGATATAACTAACTAATCGATTAAAGACAGAAAAAAATAGAATGAAATTGCACAAATAGTGAAATCTTGGCGATTTACTTGACTATTAACATCTGGCGTGACATTATTACAAAAGCATGTGGTTTTTGATAACTTTTAAACTCCTATGTCAATAATTCTTGTTCCGTATAAAAACATTTTTTACCTTTGTTAGGAGGCAGTGAAAAACATACGGAATTTCAAAGAAATGCGCAATGCTTAATATATTTTTCTTATGGATGTAGGAGAAAATAAAAATAATTTTTTACCCCCGACTTATATCGGGGCAAACGATGAAGTAGTTAAAATATACACAAAAGTTAAAATATATGTATTAAAAATATATATGCATTAGAGTAAAAAGAAAATGTTTTATCCTACCTTTCTTTCTAGGGAATAGGTACAAGAAAAATAGGGAATAACTTACCTGAAAAAAACAGAAACAATGTTAAGTATAAAGTTCACAAATATTTTTGCAAGCATTCAATGAATTCTTTTATTTAATTTACTCAAATTAAATAAACATTATTCAACAACATTTTTCGGTAAATGCGAATAATGACACAACGAGTTACCACCTTTCATTTTAAAGCTTCATTTTAAAACAACCTTCAGACAGTTAATAACTTCATTTTTTGAAAGAAAGTAGTATTTCAAAAATTGTGGGCTATATCAATTATTAAAGAATTTTCCATTTCAATCTATACTTTTTTGTTAAATTAAAGCTTATTTATTTAAGAAACCAATCAAGATCATAGAATTAAAATTTGCCGTATTATTTTTTTTTAAACACATATATATTTTCCGGACACACAATAAGAAAGGTATTACAATTATGATAAAAACTCAGTTATTACTATTATACTTGGTTAATATGAATACAATAATTATAATTGGTAAATAAATTACTGATAAACCACATTTGAAAGAACTCCCGTTGGTAGAATGCCAAGCCGATTCCACTCACACTGTAAAGAGGATAGCCTCTGCCAGATATAAGTTTTTAACTAAAAATGGTTTTTAATGATGATGTATCCTCTGTAAAACTTCGCATTATGTTCTGTACACCGGGAATTACGTGGTGGATCCTCTGTTATTTATAATTAAAACACATTTAACGTTATTTACGTAATTGATGAATTTAAAATAATTTAAATAAATAGTAGAATGAAAAACATAAAACATATTTTTCGGATAACATAAAATACTTTATAAATCACATTGAATTCTAAATATTATATGAGAGTTAAATTACATCCATACGTTAATGCAATCGGTGACTGAAGTTCAATATATATCAGAACATGCTTCACGGGAAAGCTATTGTCTCTGGAAATCGCAGTGGCGTACATAGGAGATTTGATTAGACTGGAAATTGGTCAAATATATGAAGTAGACTGCAAGCGTTAATTAAAGCTGCGATTTAGTTGGAGTTCTAAATAGTATCATAACGCTATTACGAATTCTTTGCAAATAAAAAATCTTGTTAAGATATTTAAAGGGATGTTATTTATATTTTCTTACGATCTTAGAAGTAGAGAAATGACGTCTTAATATTAAGTTAAATGCATAAGCCTGTACTAAAAGAATAAAATAAAATACTATAATAATTTAATAAAGTAATAAATTAAAATAATAAAATACTATAATAATTTAATAAAATAATAAATTAAAATAATAAAATACTATAATAATTTAATAAAATAATATATACCAATAGGTAAGCTGCAAATCGTCTGGGCCATGTCAAACTATACATTATGAAAATAATGTTATCAACGAGCTAGTTTATATATTCAGGTTTCTTAATTAAAATATCCACAGACCTTCAAAGCGATTTTTTCATATTTTAAATTAAATAAGATAAGAATTTCAATATTCACCCAGAAATAATTTTTATTAGAATATTAAATTATGCTTTTTTAAAGAATACTAAACGACATTAAAAAAAGAATCAAGCTTGGCGGCAACTTGGTACTAACGCATATAAATACATAGTTTTAATATGATTATGATATATAAAATCCACATTTTGTTAAATTAAAAAAAAATCCAATTATTAGAAGTTAATGAAAGTAAAATGGGATCACATAGGTATCTTATATTTTCAAACGAAAAACATGATCAAAATCGGTTCATATTTTAAGAAGTTATGAGTTAACGAAAAATACATGCAGGTCACATTCGTAGCCTGCTCCTTTGAAATCGGTTTAAAATAGCCAAAATTCTGTAAAAAAAATTACATTTTCACAAAACGGGATAGCTCAAAAATAAAACAATATATCGACATTTTGTAAATTGCACAACATTTGTAAAAGAAGTACAGAAAATGTCGTGGCATTTCATGAATAATTTTTTTTAGGACTTTTTGTGCATAGTAAAAATTTGCAAAACTTGATTTTGAGAAAAAAGCTAAAAATAAACACGTATCTTTTAAACACATTACAAAAGCTGCAATAGCAGAAATTTTAAATGTGTATAATTTTGGTTAAAATTATGATACACTTACAATTTAAGCGTAATAAAACAGATAAAAGAATAGATTTTAATATTATTGTATAGATGGAAAATCAAAATTTTGATAAAAATTGTATTTTAAAGGTGTTCGGTTACCTTACCATTTATTTTTCTGAAATTACAAAATTTCCCTCTTTTTTGCCTAAATTAATCTGTCATTAAATAAAGTAAGAAAGTCAAATTTTGCTATTTCAAAAAAAGTAGTACCAAAAAAGAAATCCGAATTTAAAAAAAGTAGCCTACTGGGAACAATGTTTTGACATTAAATAGTTTGACATGGCACCGACTATATATCCGAAGGAGAAACAACTGTGTAGAAAAAACTCCTTGAAACCTAATTGGGACGCCTTGAAACCTAGAACTTATTTTTTATTTTTCCCACAGGCTAAAAGATTTGAAATGTGGATGTTGGATATTTTAAATTTCAATTTTGCTATAATTGATTGTCAGTGAGAAGGAATGTTTTCAGCCCGTGCATAGAAAGGGTTAGAAAGCTAATATAAAAAACCAATTCATGTTATAAAAGTACGAAATACAAATGTATACGAAAATAGCTACAGAATATAAATATATATATGGTTCCTGGATCCTTAAAATATGTTTTGCATTCTTCCTATTTCAATATTTTTAGCAGTAAAAATATAATTTTTGTACAGACAAAACTGGACGAATTACGGAATTTTTAAAGTATTTTATTTTTCGAACTATTTCAGTTCAATATAATAAAATATTCATGAAGTTACAGCAAAAATATATAAAAATAATAAAAAAAGTTATAGAAATAAATAACCAAGAAAAGAAAATTTACTTTCTGCGCTAACAATTTCTGAATGATTCATTCTCATACACGTCTAAACAGGAACTGAAACTTACTGTTGATTACATATGAGGACCCCAGAAACCAAGGGGTACAAGTGACACAATTTCGATTTCGAGTAAATTGAGTTTAAAGATAATTGATGTTAAATTAGAACATCAATAACAATTGAGTGGATTGGAATAGGAAATTTCTGCTTGTTGCATTCTGGTCTTTGAACTCTTATTTAAATAAATGTTAAAAAATAAAGTACAATTTTCTTTAAATGGATAATTAATCAATATTGTTTGTTTTTCGAAAAAAGTGGTTTGCCTCTATAACTCAGCAAATAATAAGAAAATCACTTATATTTCTTTACCTGAAATGAAAAAAGCATATTTTTAGGTCGTCTGTGTATTTAGTTTATTTTTTTTTAATTTTGTCACTTATACCCCTTGGCTTCTGGGGTCCTCATATAATAATCATTTTCGAGCTAAAGATGCATAGAGAAGACGCTTATTTTCTTTATTCTCTTAAAAATAAGAAATGATTTTAAAGTAGAGAGTAAATAATGCGGAAATTTTCATAACATATTTTAAAATGAAAAATAAAATGAAAAATCCTGATAAGAAGTATTTGAACAGAATTTGTAACTGTTTTAGTATGTTTTGAAACATTATCTGTAAGTTCCTTTTTCATCACATTATTTCAACCTTTATTTAATATATTTACTAGAAACATTTATTACATTTATTACAAGAACTTTACATCAGTGCTTTCAGCACATTTAAATATATTTCAATCACTTTTATTCATCACATCATTTCAATATTTTTAGCAATTAAAGTACCATTTTTGTACAGACAAAACTGACGAATTACGATATTTTGAATATTACTAATTTTTTCAGTATTTCAGTTTAATATAGAAAATTATTCATGTAGTTACATTAAAAGTGTGTAAAAATAATAATAATAAAAGTCAAAAAAAGGAATAATCAAGAAAAGAAAATTTGAACTTTCTGTCCAAACAATTTTTGAATAATTCATTCTTATACACGTCTAAACAAGAATTGAAACATACTGTTGATTACATATAATAACCATTTTTCAGCTGAAGAAATATTTTTCATCCCGAGAGAAGATATTTATTTTCTTTATTCTCTTTACTTAAAAGAAGGAACGATTTTAAAGTGGAGGGTAAATAATGCGGAAAACTTCATAACATACTGTAAAAAGATAAATAAAATGAAAAACTATGAAGTATTTCAACAGAATATAAAGAATTCCTGAAAACAGAAACTGCTTGAGTATGTTTTAAAATATCAGTTGAAATTTTCTTTCATCACTATTGAAAAAAATAAAAATCATAACCCATTATCTATTGAAGTTTTTTTTTTTTTTTTTTTTTTTTTTTTTTTTTTTTTTTTTTACAGTTTATAAGGTCATTTTTTTTTTTGTTACTATGTTTCAACGAAGAATAATTTTTTAGTATTATTTTTATTGAAAGAAATATTTTAAAATGGATTTTTTAAAAAAGAAAATGAAGTTTCTTCCGTAGGACAAATTCAAAATGTATTTTAATGTAAAGCGATTCCGAAATATACTATCTGACAGTAAGGGTAAGGACTTTTATAAAAGTTTTAGAGAAACACAAGTGTAAAGAAAATAATTGACCTTTCATCTTACAGAAATGATTTAGTCAATAGGGTAATTCTCTAGTATTTACAATTAAAATACAGCATCAAGTTATTAGAGCATTTCATGCATTTATACTCAAATGCTCTTTAGTTATACTAATTTAAATAAGTAGTAGAATGGAAAATTAAAAATATATTTTTCAGATAATATGTAATACATTATAAATCACCTTGAAATCTAAATATTATATGAGAGTTAAATTACATCGATATGTTAATACAATCGGTGACTGAAGCTCAATATATATCAGAACGTGCTTCACGAAAAGCTATTGCCTCAGGAAATTGCAATGGCGTACACAGGAGATTTGATTAGACTAGAAATTGGTCAAACATACGAAGTAGACTGCAAGCATTAATTAAATCTGTGATTTAGTTGAAATTCCAAATGTTATGATAACGCATTTTCCAACATTTTGCCAATCAAAAATCTTAGTAAAATATTCAAAGGGATGTTTTTCATACATTCTTCAGACGTTAGAACTGCAGAAATGGCGTTTTAATTTTATCTTAAATGCACAAGCCTATAATAAAATAACAGAATATAATAGTTTAATAAAACATTTAAATGCTTGATATGCCAAAAAGATTATCTGCAAATCCTCGGTTCGATGTGAAATAGAAACAGTGGTGCCATAGAACTACTTTATTTAGATTCCGATTTCTTGATTGACACTTTTTTTCTGAAACGGTAAAATTTCCTTTGTTTATGCATAAATCAATAGGTTATTACATAAGGTTAAGTAAGGCGATTTTTGCTACTTCAAGAAAAGTACTAATAAAAAAATCTGAATTATAAAATAGCCCACTGGAAACACTGTTTTCATATTGGATAGTTTGATAAGTAACAACTATACAGAAAATCATAATTATCGAAACAAATGTCTATCTCCTTAAATATTGCTCCTAGACACATGCTTCCAATTGCAAAGTTTAAAAAAAAGGTGCAAAACATGATGACATAAGTTCCAACTCCATGTGGAGTTTATTAAAAAAAAAAAAAAAAAAAAAAAAAAAAAAAAAAAAAAAAAAAGATATAATTTTTAGGCCCTCGAAGGATGAAAATCCCAATTTGTGAAACTTTCCTTGTCCAGTCATCAAACACAAAAAATGCATCTTCATATCTTCAAAACTCACAGAGTTATAGCTTTTTAAATCATAATCTTTTAAAGGATTAAACACAAATTAAAATACAAGCAATTCAAGAAACAATGTTATTTTAACAGATTCAGCAAAATGTAAAAAATATATCTAAGTCTTTTCTTTAATGATTAGCCACATAATTTTCAAAAAAAATCTCATAATGTTTTAAAAATTTTCAAATGATTAGTATTCTTTTAAGTGGGATTGTTTAAAATCGTTTTACTCGGAACAGTATTCATATGATTTCTTTTTTTATTTACATTCAATTAAACTGAAAAAAAAAAATCAGTTTTTTTTTTCAAATAATTTTAAAAATAGTATAAATGTTTTTAAAAAATATGAAATATATTTGGAAAGAAGTCATATTTCAAAGTAATTATTATTTTTTCAAATTTGCTGACACAAAATTAATGTGAAATCGGTTTAAGAGTTTTTTCATAATTTTTTCATAATTACATTTCATTAACTCTCACAACTTTAGGCTTTTTATCGTGTTCACGAGCCTGTTAAAAAAAAAGGGTTGCATTCTGAGCTCTGACCAGACCAGGACCCGGATGTTACTTTTTTCTGTAGACTTGGCCAGGCCGGGCATAACGTATTTTTCCACCTGGGAAGATTTTTCAGTCCCGGTCTCAACACAACCCGTACTACAATCATTGCCTCTCATTGAGCTAGTCCTTGCATTAAATAAACAAAATTTTGTTCAGTCCAAAAGTTTTCATGGAAAACGCATATATTTTTTATTTGCTTTTATTTTGGAAAAAAGCTTTGAAATAATTTTAAAAGAATAGTAGTTTTAAAATCATAATTAAAAAGACAAAAAACTGTGAAAAAACCTGCCTTCGAAGAACTTCTCTCTTAAACGAAAAATGTGTCGATCCATGCAAAATGAATATATTAATAGCTGGGACAAAAATATACTACATTTACACTTGTTGGGAAGAAAAGTTGCCTATAACGTATTTTTTCTTTCCTATGTGAATCCGTCTTAAAAGGGCTTGCTGTATTTTTCAAAGTCTTCAACGCATGGGATATACATTAACGGTATTAAAAGTTATATAAAACATTTATATAGAAACAAACATTCGTTAAAATATAAATAATTCGCAGACGTTGGTGCTTTTACAATAATGATAATTTTAAATATGAAAACAGAAAGCTGCAATATGTAATTTTGGTCAAAACTCTCTATACAAAACGATTTTTAACCTTATCGTTGTAAAAAAACTATGTAGAAAATGAATGCCGAGCTGGTTGTAATTAAATTTTTTTCCAGGTCGGGCAGGGATGACCTATGATTTAACTTTTTTCCAGTCCGGGTACAGCTTTTACCACTATGGGTAGGTTTGGGACCGGATCTAAATATATCGACCCTTGCAGATCTCTAGTGCAAAACGCCATCATATTTTAAAGCAGATTTAACATTACCAGGATATTTTGAAAGCATATTTTGCATTAAATCTATACGCTGCTATTTTATGTCCAAAGGAGAAGCATTGTCTTAAATCGATTTTTATTAAAAGACAACTTATATTATTATTTTATTAAAAGACAATTAAAAGACAATCCCTATCTTACATTAAAGTAATATGAAGATCTCTTTACTTAGAGGAAGGATTAAATGGTGTAAGTCATGAACTTTGGAGAATTTTGGATTTTAATATCTCTGTGAGATTTGTAGATATTGAGATGATTTTTTTTTTTTTGGTTTAATTCAGGAATGGATAAGAAAAATTTTCCTAATTGTAAATTTTATCATAAAAAACTTTTTTGTATTTTCTCAAGTAGACTCTCCAGGGAGATGCAACTTATCTCATCATACATTGCATAACATTTTCTGAAACTTTGGTATTGTCAGTATGTGCCTATAGGCAATATTTAAGGAGATGAGCTATTCTTTTAATAATTATGACTCGCTGTGTATATGCGAAGGAGAAAGAACTGTGTAGATGAAACATCATAATCCTAATTGTGATCTAATGACTTATGTTTCATTTTTACTACATGTTAAATGGACTTGAGTGCGGATGCTGGACACATCGAGCTTCAATTTTGCAACATGGATTGTCAGAGAAAATGAATGTTTTGAACCCGTTCTACGCACGGGTTAAACAGCTAGTATAAAATTACATTTGAAGTACGAAATATGTATATGAAAATATCTACAAAATATAAATTTATGTACGGATCCTGGATCCTAAAATATATTTTTATATATATATTCTCCCTATTTCAATGATTTAGCAATAACAGTATTATTTTTATACCACCAAAACTTGACAAATTACGATACTTTGAAATTGATTATTTTTAGAAGTATTTAAGTTCAACATAGGAAACTATTCATGAAGCTACATGAAATATATATATAAAAACTAATAATAATGAAATGAATGGATGATCAAAAAAGAAATTTTGAAATTTCTGCGCAAGCAATTTTTGAATGATTAATTCTCATACACATCAAAACGAGAACGGAAACTTGCTCTTGATTATATATAATAATAATTTTCCAGCTGAAAAAATATTTTAAAATCAAAGTGAAGGCATTTATATTCTTTATTCTCTTTACTTAAAAGAAGGGAACGATTTTAAAGTAGAGAGTAAATAATGCGGAAAACTTCACAATATATTGTAAAAAGATAAATAAAAGGAAAAATTCGGATAAGAAGTATTTGAGCAGAATATAGAGAACTCCTTAAAAAAAACTGATTGAGTACGTTTTGAAACATTATATCTAAGTTATTTTTATCACTTATATAAAAAAATAGCCCATTATTTATCGAAGATCTTTTTTTAGATTTTAATGCCATTCTTTATTGTTGCTATATTTTAAACAAAAATGAATGCAAAATATTTTTTAAAGACATATTTTAAAATATATTTTTTAAAGAAAATAAAGTTTCTAACATAGGACAAATGCAAAATGCATTTTTATGAAAGTGATGCTGAAATGCACTATCTGAACATACGTATCAGGAACACAACTATGAGGACTTTTATCAAAAAATATGAGAAACACTCATTTAAAACTTCTGAAACTTCACGAGTTTAAAGAAAATATTTGACCTTGTATACACTGTAAAAATAAAGAAAAAATCCAAATTGGGAGGAAAAAACTGTTTATATTGGAACCAGTTTAAAATTATTTAATTTACAGAAAATATTTGTAATTTTTCATTAAAACAGTAAAAAGTCTGAAACAAAATACAGCATTTTTCTGTAAAAATTACGATATTCTGTTTCTTTTACAGATAAAAGCGTTTTTCTTTAAAAAAGTTTTTTTTTTTTTAAAAAATACAATTTCGTTTGTGTAAAAACTGCAATTTTTTTCACAGTGTGTTTCAGAAATAGTTTAGTCAAGAAAGTAATTAGAGTACTAACCATAAATTGAATAACGCAGGGATGAGAGTTGTCCGATCCAACTTTTTCATTTTCATCATTACAATTTAACCCGCGAGTAGTCGCGACTTTTTTGACAACGTCATTAGTCGCGCTCGGTCTTTTCGCCGCTGAACCCTCGGAATACCAAATATGTAAAATAAGAAATATTTTTTACCTAATATACGAAATAATATTTCGATGAAAATATAAATTTGCAGCTTTCTTAAATTATGCATTTTATTCATGAGATCTGAAGTAATTGGTGAAAGTAAAATTGAACTGTCATTAGTGATTTTACGTAGACTTTTTCGCCAATTTCAACTTTGTTTTTAAAAATATACCTGAAAGAAAAACAGAGGTGCCCTGTTACTTCATTAAGGTGGTGAAGAAACCTTCAAAGTCAGCTACACGGTAGATCGCCGTTCTATCTGTAATATGATACAAGTTAGGAGAAGATAAGTTATACGGACGGCAAAAAGACCGATACGCGACTACTGACGGGTTAATAGAATAAAATGCTTAGTTAAATTTAAGAATTTCTGTCATCAAATAAGTTAAATAAGATACAAAATACCATTAAAACTAGTGGCAACAAACAGTCATTTGGGTCATTGGTGTTATCGCTGATAACGAAACAAAATTTTATAACGTTCTGTAAATAAGGCGACGAACTGAACTATGCCTGTAGCAAATTGTTTTGTGAGTTAATATTTATATGTTGTTTATCTGTTTTAGAATTTGCGTTTATTTGTGTAAGAATAGAACCGATATTCTTATACCTAAAAATGTTTTGATGAAAAACGAATTATCTTCTTTTATTCATGACGATCAAGGTTTTCCGACAAATTAAATACCGATTTTAATACACCGACAGATTCAGCAGAAACAATGACAGCGATTAAATTATAAACATTTTGAACATTCTAAGAAATATTGTGAAGTATTGCATATCTGCACACATATGAAGAAAAAATTTTTTTTTATTCGTAATTTAGTAGTTAACTGTATTGATGAACTCATACAATCATGCCAAACAAACCTAGACAAATACCTTGAATGTAAGAACAGAACTTCATATTCTTACTAAAAGTATAAACGGATGTCATAACGAATTACTGAACTAAATCAACACAGAAAATTTTGAAATCAAACATAAACTTACTTGAAATTACACAGGGAAGACAGGCGGTGAATTTAGAACTACGTTTATCTGAATTTGTCTATACATTCTATTAAAAATCTAAAATCTAATGACCTTAAAAGGTTTCTAATGATACAGTGCATTTTTCAGGAAAATAAAGACTGTGAAATATTGCTTTGGTAGGCCAGACAGGTACATAAACTATCTTTTAAGTCATAAATGCAAATTGGAACATTTTGTAATGAAAAACAATTATATTTATAGATTATGATAGATTATTAATATCTAAATACACCCTATAGAGATTCTTAACTTCACTTTATTATCTTATTATTTTTGCCTAATTATATTTCAGCAATTCCCTCACTAAATAAGAAGGGGAACACTATACAAATTTAGTGGTAGCTATCTGCTGTTTGTGGCTAAGCGCTTGCATCTCTGGATTTATTTTAAACTAATGCAAATGCTACAAATTTTAAGGTAGTAGTACACGTTACAAGAAACAAGTTTTGCAAAAGAAACCAGGATTGAAATGTATTTTTGAAACTAAAATACAAACGGTTTCATTCCAATTGGAATTTTCATTTTTGTTTACAATTTTAAAAACAACATTGATAGTTTAGTGAATCTGCTCCAAAGCTATCCTTGTTTTGAGTGTGATATAACAAGACGTCGTAAAGAATGTTTCTTTCTTATTAAATCAGATTTGTAGATTATATTTCGTACTTTAAAAAGGAATTGAAAGTATATGTAATTTCATGTGCATAAATGCTGCATACGTCCATATATTGAATGTTTTGTTTGCATTTTAATCAAATCAAGATAGTTATTTTAAAAGTTCGTAAAAATATCCCTTTGTTAATGATTTATCCCTTTTGAGTCTGGTGTACTAGTAATAGTATATGTTTTTTTAATTCAGTATTATTTAAGTTTAACGAATACTTTTTTAATGTTCACACGTAGTAATGTTAGTATGTGTCAATACATTTACTAGACTACTGTATATTTTTGTCAGTTTATCCCAGAAAATATTAACTATCACTAAAAAAAATTCTCCTTTTTTAATAAATTATTTTTCCGTAAAAAAATTGTTTATTATTACTATAGTTAACATAGCATCATTTATTAAAATTAATATTTACAGAATTGCACAACTTCTATTTTAGTACAAAATTATGCCTAAGAATCTAAAATCACACATTTCTAAAAATAAATATTGTGAGAAAATCGTCATTGTGTATTTGTTCTTATTTAACTAGTTCCGGTGTATTTTATCATGCTAGATATAAAACTCATTTATCTTTTCTGAATTTTTTAATAACTTTTTGCAGCATAATTTTGTTATTGATTATTTATTTTTTTACCGAAATTTATTTTTACTATGTCACCATATTTACCTTACAATCAGGAATGTAATTTTCCTGAAAAAGTATTTTGTATTCACGATGAAAAAAATTATTATGAATGCTTTAAATTCGCATCCATTAATAAGAAAATCTTGCACGACTCATTAGTGTTTTTTTCCTTCATTTGTAATTAAAGTTTGTTTTAATATACAATCGCATATGTCATTGATATTTATGGTTAGGTACATAAAAGATTGAAGTGAATGTATGTGATTAACGTTCTACTACAAGAAATTTTTTTAAATAATTTACATTTACATACATTTATTAAAAAATAGAGAATAATATTGATGACATATATCCGATCAAAAATATAGTTTTCACCCTAGAAGAAAATATTTATTTATTACTGTTCTTTAGATTTAAAAAAAAGTAATTATTAAAAAAAATAAAGTAAAAAGTAAACAAAACGATACACTCAATAAAATAGTTTTAAAAGATAAAAATAAATAAAAATGGAAAATACTGATAAGAAATATTGGAACAGCAAAAAAAAAAAAAAAAAAAAAAAAAAAAAAAAAAAAAAAAAAACTTAATAAAAATAACTGTATAAAAATGTGTTTGAAACATTATCTGTCAGCTTCTTCTTCATCTGAGAAAAATAAAATATTCATCACCATTTTGTATTGAAGATAAGTTTTTCAGTGTAGAATGTCAAGTTTTATTATTAATATGCTTAAGGAATAGTAAGAAAGAAAAGCAGAAGTAATAGTAAGCAAAATCAGAACTTACATCTCGTAGAAAAATCTTTCAGTAATCATACGCAGCATTTTTAAAGCCCGAAGAATTTATATTGTATTAATAAAATAACAAAAAATAAAATCTAATTTATTATCCATACTTTACTATGTCTTGAAATTTCAAGCAAAATAAAATGAAAATTATTTATATATTTAATTAATATATTTTCAAAATGTTTCTAGAAATTTTAATATGTCTTTAATTTGGTAATTTGAAAGTTTTAATTACTGAATTATTTTTTAATTTAATTTTCTTTAAAGGAGTAAAACCAGTGGAGGGAAAAGTACCCAAACATGAGATCGAAGAACTGTTAATGACATTATGTACCAATATTCTGACATTGGGCTACTGGAAAATATTATGTCTAAGCACATTCTTATCTGTAAGCATCACGATTGCAAGCTTGAATGGTGATGTTTACTTTAGAATTTGCAGCATTTGAAAATCAGTATTTTAGATTATGAAAACTAATTAGCACAATTGAAAAATGTTTCCAATAACAGCAAAAGAAAATTTTGTCGACTATCCACTTTTAAAAGTCATATTAATATGTGAACTAAATGGTTTTCAATTGGGAAGTACATTTATCAGCGTTTTCGACCATAGACGTGAAGCGTCGCATATTATTGCCTTAAATGTCGATAAAACATCTGGACATTCAACAATTTGCCATTCATCATTATAAATTTGGTGAAGCTAATAATAAATGATGAACACCAGCATGTCGTCTATTGCGAAGCGTGTTTGATTTAAATAGAGAAATGAATATTATATGTGTTTTCGATGATATACTTGAAGCACCTCATAATATTTCCTTCAATGTCGGAAAAAAAAACATATGGACATTCAACAATTTGTCATTTACCATTACAAATTTGTTGAAGATAATCAGACATGATGAGCAACCACATGTCATCTATTATGAAGAGTTTTTTAATTCAATAGGGATATGAATATGATCTGTGTTTTCGGTCATCCGCTTGAATCGTCTCATTTTTTTGACTTAAATGTCGCTCACTGCATCTAAACATACAGCAAGTTGTCATTCAAATTTCACAAATTTCATAAATGCAATAATACAAAATGAACACAAAAATGTCGTCCTTTCTTAAGCGTGTTTGATTTTCAATTCCAAAATTTCATTTGCATGCTTCAAATGTTTTTTGGCATTTTGAAATATATTAATTTACCAATTTAATTTTTCCAACTGAGAGGAAAATTGCACGGGCCGGGAATCAAACCCAGATACTTGGCTTACAAGGTCAATGCTTTACCTGTGAAGCTAACTGGGCGATAGCCGGCCGAGATTTTTCGCTTAGATAAATGTATCAATAAACTTCGTATGATAAATTTACCAATCACTTTGATTGTGTTAAAATAATAGTATACATTAATTTAGTTCAGTAATCAAAAATATACTTTTATAAAAGTTAATACATCGAAATTTGGTGGAATAAATATCATTCATCCAAATTCTAATATTAAGACAATACGTTTTTATGCTAATGTTAATAACACACTATTATAACATACAATTTATGAATGATGGATGCAATCAATGATTAATACAGTATTAATACAGTGGCAAAAATGAATATAGGCTGTAAAATATAGAAACGCAAAATTCAAGTCGAATAATTATAAATGCAACTTCATTGTAACATTTCAGAAATTACTGTAGTTTGTTTACCTCAAATACATAAAAAACATCTCTGATTTTTAATGCATTGGCTTATGTCAGAAAAATAGCTAAAATTTTATCATATAATATTTTGAAACTTTAAATTTAAGGTACAGATTATATCAAAATACGAGAAGCTTTTCACTCATCTATTAACATCCAATAGTCCTCCGTCTTGTTGAATTACAAATGTTATTTCAATGTTGGAGTATACATCAGCAATAATACAAGTTCAACAATGATCTCGATGTATTCACACCCATTCCTCCTAAAGCATTGTATTTTGAAAGCTCATTAGTGATACATCAGTTACCCATTAAAATTTAGATTTCCATGTTAAATGAAAAAATTTGTGCTCTTTAAATCAGCAAAAAATATTATTTGAGAATTTTAAAACCAATCTGAGGCCAGGCGATATTGGATATCAGGTTTATTGCTTCTTTAAAAAGCTTCATTCATAATTGCTGTAAAATATAGAGAAACCAAGGAGGCGAGTTGTCAGAGAAAAGTACATTAAAAAAGAAGGAACAAATGGTATTTTCTGATAGAAATTATTTAAATTAATATAAAGGTATATAAAGAAGGCGAATAATGTAAAGAAGGCGAACATTTCTTTAAAAAATACTATTATTTAACAACTTTTTCCACTGTGTTTTTTCTTGACCACTCGTCAAATAAATTGCCAATATAGCAGCCTATTATTATCTATGCGTTTTATTTAATTCTATGTATTAGTAAAATATTCAATATAAAAATCAAAATTGTGTGTTAAAGATATGACATATTCATGCAGAATTTAATGTAGAAGATAGTTGTGTGTAGAAGGCAAAAACAAAACAATATTATATACTCCCAGTACAACAGAACGTGATTTTTCCATTCAAAGATTGTGGAATTTGTGGAAACATAAATCACTTTATTCCACATGACGTCATAGTAGAATAACTGAGCATCTCTTCCTGTGTATGTTATGCAGAACAGAAACATATTTGAAGCTTTTCTCAAATAAAATGTATCCAGAAAATTCTTTTTTATACATCAAAAATAAAATACTCTTTTGTTAAAAAATATTCTTCTCACTTCATCATTTCTTTGCTTTGAAATAGAAACTTCTTTGAAATTTAAAGAAACTTGAAGAATGAAAACACAAAGAAGACTTAACCAAACACAGCTCGTCAAGTTTGTTATAGAATAGAAATCTAAACATGTTCTAATGTATAAATTCTATATTTATATTGTATGAGGAACCGTAAAGTAATATGGTACAGATCTTGTTTTATCTTGGATTGATTTCAGTATTTTACTATCAAAATAAAGGTTTTTAATATGTAAGTTGTCTTGTATTCAGTATCTTCTATATCATATAAAATTTAAAAATAAATACGTAAGCAGTCTCGTATACATGTGTTTTTATTTGTATATAAAGTTTAAACAGGATCAGATATTTTTATAATTATAAAACCTTTAATATGCATCGTATTGTTACATTTGTTTATTATATTAATAAACCAATTCAATAAGTATAAAAATGCAAAGAACAAAGTAACATTTGGTAAAATATATTAGATTTGATTATTGGATTGTTAAACTTGAAAAGGTGTTTTCATGCGAATAAGCTGCGGACACTGTAGTTCCTCACCGGTGCATTAAATTCGGAGGAAAGAAATTGACGATATACATCATGAAAAGTTATTACGTCAAAGCTATACAGCTTATTACAACAAATAGCTCAAATAGGCACTGGAAACAAAATCCAACTTTATTACTGGGTCGGTTAACAGAAACCGATGTTCTACTGTATACACGAAAATATATACGAAATATAAATATGTACGAAAATATGTAAGAAGTATTATTATATATACGTCACTCGGATCATAAAAAATATGCTTATAAATACATTCTACAGTATCAAAGTTCAATGTAGCAAAATATTCATAAAGTTACATTATCAATAAAGGAATGTGAATGTAAAAGGGTAACCGACTGGAAATATTGTTTTCAAATTGGATAATTTGACAAGGTATCAACTATATATATTCGAAGAGGAAAAAACTGTGTAGAATAAACGTTAGTTTTCCCACAGGTTAAACGGGTTAGAATTAAGATGTTGGATGTTCTGAATTCAATTTTAGCTTTAAGAGAGAATGACTGCTTTCAACCAAAACATACACTGTAAAAAGAAAAAAGACTGACAATTTTACAGAAATTGTACTGGTAATTAGGACGCAAGTGAAATTCACTGTTTTTTAACGAGAAAAAAACATAATGAATAGTATTTGCTTTCCCGATTACCAATAAAATCCCCATAAAATAGTCCGTTTTTTTTTTTTTCTAGTGTAGAACGGTTAAAGAGCTAGTATAAAGTATGAACTAATATTATAAAAGTAAAAAACAAATATATACGAAATATAAAAATATATGTTTATAAATGCATTCTGCCTATTTTAATAATGGTAATAAAAGTAGAACAAATAAATGATAAAAAAAAATTAAAATTTATACTTTCATCGCAAACAATTTTTGAATGATTCATACACATCTAAACAAGAACTTAAGCTTACTGTTCATTACATATAATAACCATTTTCCAGCTGAAGATGTATTTTTCATCCTGAAAGAAGACATTTATTTTCTTTATTCTCTTTACTTAAAAAAAGGAATGATTTTAAAATAGAGAGTAAATAATGCTGAAAACTTCATAACGTATTGTAGAAAGATAAACAGAATGAAAAGTTGAACATACTATAAAGAATTCCTGAGAACAAAACTGCTTGAGTATGATTTGAAACATTATCAGTAAGTTTATTTTTCATCATTTATGTATTTAAAAAAATCCTTCATCTATTGAAGATTTTTGTTTCTCCAGATTATCTCTTTTTATCGTCACTATGTTTTAAACAATAATAATATAAATGTATTTTTAATGCAATAAATTTTTTAAAGAATTTTTTAAATGCTGTTTTTTCCATAGAGAAAAATTATATTTGAAAATTCCAAAACGCTTTTTTAATAAAAATGATGTTAAAATACACTATGTAACCGTAAGTATCAGGGACAGTTCCATTTTTAGCGCTGTCAATAGCCAAGTGCTAAAAAATTAGTATTATCGATATTATTTTTGCTACATAAATATCTCAAATATGGTTTCTTTAAATATATATATAATTTGGTGTTATAAAAGAGTGAAATATAAATGTATACGATAATATATGCGAAGAATCCATTGCTCCCGGGTCCTAAGAATATTTTTATAATTACATTTGCACTATTTTAACATTTTTGCCAGTGAAAGTATTATTTTTGTACAGCTAAAACTTGAGGAATTGCGATATTTTGAATTTTATTATTTTTAAAGTATTTCAGTTCAATATAACAAAATATTCTTGAAGTTACATTAAAGATGCGTAAAAATAATTAAAAATGAAAGAAACGAATCGTCAAGAAAAGAAAATTTGAATTTTCTGCGAAAACTTCTTTTGAACGATTCATTCTCATACACATACAAACAAGAATTGAATTTTAATGTTGACTGTATATAATAATCATTTTCCAGTTGAAGAAATATTTTTTATCCTGAGGGAAGTCATTTATTTTGTTTGTTCTCTTTACTTAAAAATAGGAATGGTTTTAAAGTAGGGAGTAAATAATGCGGAAAACTTCATAAAGTATTGTAAAAAGGTAAATAAAATGAAAAATTCTGATAAAAAGTATGTGAACAGAATATAAAGAATTCCTGAAAAATTATTGCTTGAGTATGTTTTAAAATATTATCTGTAAGTTTATTTTTCATCACTTATGAAAAATATTACATAAATATGAAATATTTTTTTTTTCAAATAAAATGTCATTTTGTATTGTTATTGCGTTTTAAAGAATAATTTCAAAGTATTTTTTATTGCAAGAAATTTAATTGTGTTAATGACGTATTTTCCATAGGATAAACATACATTTCAAAATTTCAAAACGCATTTTTATGGCAAATAATGCTGAAATACACTATGTAACAAAAATATCTGAAACATTTTGATTTTAAACTTTTAAAGATGATTTAGTGAAATATTTATTAAATGGCTTTGTGAGTTGTTTAGAAGATTTGAGTTTATTTGTGTAAGACTAACATGCATATTCATAGGCAAAGAAAAATAATAAAGAAAAACGCATTTTTTTATTGTTCCTGATGAGCAGGACTTTCAAAAATATTCAATACCAATTTTAATATGTTGAAAAAGTTCAGTATAAACAATGTCTGCAATTCAATTACAAATATTTTGAACATTTGAAGAAGAATTTCGACTTAATGTTTGACCGCATGAAGAAAAAATAAACATTTCATTTGTAATTTAATAGTCAAGTATATTGAGCAACTCATACAAAGAGGTCAAATGAATTCAGAAATATATCTTGAAATTCAGAGATAAATTTTGGATTATTTCTAAAAGTTCTTGGATCATGGGGAATTTTTGAAAAACTGTCATTAATATTTCCCATTTATGTTTCAGTTCCCTTATCAAAAATTATTACAAAGGGCTGATTCCAACGAGAAAGAATTATTAAAGTCGGGGCATCTACTAAAGCAATTCATGAATATATTATAAATAAATACTCCATTTTAAAATTTTGGTTAAAAAATGACAAGTTGTGAAAATCTCTTATCATCAAGCAACTTTTGGAAAGCAACTGTAGTTAAACTCACTATATTGTCGATAACTTTCGCATTTTTCCATAGCATTCAACTGACATCTATTTATGAGCTACGTTATAAATTTGGCTGAAAACTATGTAAATATATATATATATATATATTTGCTGTCATTCGCTAACATGCATGTAAAAGATATCTCATTAATTTTTATTCTAATTGTAGAATAACATTTCTGCTGCAATTTTTAAAGATTCGTTAAACTGATGTGATATTATAAACGTATATACCAAATATTATACTAACTTTAACTATTGAACTGGTTTTTTTTTTCTGAAAAACAATTGGTTATAACAGATTGTTTAGCTAACGGGTGCCTAATACAGATTGATTTTGAACTCATGATATAAATTCTAGTTCACTCTACAAAAAACAAGTCTTGTATAGGAAGCCAAGATCGAAATACATGTATTAAATCAAAAATAAATGTCGTTTAACTCCAAAAAATTTCAAAAAAGAATTTCATGTTCATCAAGTTAGAGCTTACCACAAACTCCGTATTTTAGACTGGAATTGAATGTACATATATCCATGACATACAGTCCATGCAGTATTTTATGGACAGAATTACTGCATACGTATATCGATTTGTAGATTTTTATTGCATTTCAAATAAACAAAGATATGTCTTTTTAAAAATTCTCAAAAAAGTTATTTTAATAAAGACATTAAGCATCGCTATGTTAGTAACAGATTGAAACGCACTGTTATTCTGAGTGAATAGTTGAGTAATGACTTTGTTTTTTGAATTCTGTTTTTTATAAATACCCTACAATAGCACTTTTAAAATATTTCAAATGCTAAAAGTTTTTAAGCATACATTTAAATACATATATGGATTATATTGATATATACATGTAATAACTCAGTTTAAAGCGGAATAATTATTCCATACTGAATGACAATAGATATCTCATTTCTTTTTGTTATCTAAATATAAATAAATAAGTGAGTTTCATAAAAAATAGAAAAATAAAGTTTAAATAATGCTAAAAGTAAAAATAGAATATTGTAAAAGGATAGAAGAAACAGGTAATATATATTTAAGCATAAAATATAAATTCTCAAAAAACAATTTTTTTAAGAAATATTTTTTTATTGTTAAAATAATTATACTAATAATATAGTAACATCTATAGAAAATAATTGTTACAGAATATGCAGAGTTACATAACTTCAACTTTTACAAAATTAAACGTAAGAAACTAGAAGGACACATTGATTAAAAACAATATTGTGACGAAAATTGTCATTGTATTATTTTTTAGCAAGGGAAATGGATATATGTAATTCATTCAGTTTTTAAATATACATGCAAATTATGAAAAACGATTGAGTAGGAGAAGGGTTGTTTGCTAATTTAACTAGTGCCGATGTATTTTATCATACTAGGTATAAATCTCATTTGTCATTCATGATTTTTTCAAATAACTTTTCAGAGCATAATTTTGTTACTGATTATTTATTGTTTGTTGTTTATTGTTACTATTTATTGTTACTATTTATTGTTACTTTGTTTTTACTATCTCAATTTATTTTTATTTTCATCAGAAAGTATTTTTCCTTGAAAATATTTTATATTAACGATTAATAAAATAATTATGTATAATTTTACATTCTCATCCTTTAATAGGAAAACCTATCACGAATTACTGGTGTCATTTTCCATCATTTATACTTAACACTTATTGTTGTATGCAATCGCATGTGTCATTAATAAGTATGGTAAGGTATATAAAATATTTATTTTCATATGTGTGATATAATGCCTAGTAAAATAACATGTTAAATTAATATTTTACATTAATTTATATTTACATATATCTAAGCAAAAATAGCGATTATTATTGACGGCATATCTATAGTCAAAAAGAAAATTTTGTCGTAGGTGAAAATATTCATTTGTTTTTGTACTCTATATTTTATGAAAGTAATTATTAAAAAAATCATGAATTGTAAAGTAAACGCAACGAGAAAGTTAATAAAATATTTTTTTAAAGATAAAATAAAATGAAAATGGAAAGTACTGATAAGGAATATTTGAACAGGAAATAAAAAAATCATGAAAAAACAAACTGGGTAAAAATGTACTAGAAACATTGACTGTCATCTTCTTTTTTATCTAAGAAAAATAAAATAACCATCGCCCATTTTGAAAGGAAGGTATGTTTTTCTGAGTTTAGAATGTCAATTTTCATTGTTACTATGCTTAAGAAAATAAAGCGAATGGAACGAAAGTAAGAAAGAAAAGCAGAAATAATAGCAAACAAAATCAACACTTTCATTTCGTATAAAAAGACTTTGAATAATCGTTAAAAGTAATTTCAATAGCAGAAAAATTTTTAATTCAAGAATGAAATAGAAAAAAAAATATCATTCACATTTTTTTAATGACTCGAAATTTTACATAGATTAAAATTAAAATTAATTACATTAAATCTATATAAAACTTTTTTACTCTTAAGGGGGCTCAGGGGTTGAAAATTTTTCAAAAAATCGATTTTTTATGATCTAATTTGATTATTAATTTCATTCTTAACTCAATGCAAAAAACCACATAAGAATTATTGCATTTTTAACGGAGTTATAAGCATTTATGTATCAACACTTTCATAGCCGCATTCATATAATTTCAACTTTAAGTCGCGTTTTCTCAAAACTTGATTTTTTATGACTAACACCAAGATTAAAAAAAAACTATTTCATGGAATGGCTTAATTTTTTTGTGCTTGCATATAACATCATTATCTAGATTATGAATTAATATATTTTAGATAGTTTAATATTTTGAGTATTTTTAATCGGAAAAAAGTTGTATTTTTTAGGGGTTTTTTAAATAATCAACTTTGAGAGATTTTTTAATACTGTTTTTATTAAGTGATAGTTATATCCTTAATTCATAATCTAGATTATGATGTTATATGCATGCAAAAAAATTAAGCCATTCCATCAAATAGTTTTTTTTTAAATCTTGGTGTTAGTCGTCAAAAATCAAGTTTTGAGAAAACATGACATAAAGTTGAAATTATACGGATGTGGCTATGTAAGTAAAGATACATAAATGCTTATAACTCCGTTAAAAATGCTAATATTTTTATGCGGTTTTTTGCATTGAGTTAAGAATTAATTGAATAATCAAACTAGATCATTAAAAAATCGATTTTTTGAAAAGTTTTCAACCCCTGAACCCCCTTAATGCATTGGCTTATGGCAGAAAAATAGCAAAACTTTTATAATAATATTATTTTGAAACTTTAAATTTAGTTTACAAATTATATCAAAATGCGAGTAACTTTCCACTTATCTAGTAACATCTAATAGGTATCAGTCTCTTTGAATTACAAATGTTATTTCAATATTACATTATGTATCAGTAATAATACATGTTCAACACTGATCTCAATGTATGCAAACATATTACTCCTGAAGCATTGTATTTTGAAATTTCATTAGTGTTCGTCATATGTTCTATTAGTTCATATACCATTTATCCATTTAGAATTTAATTTTAGCTTATAAATGAGAAATTTTACGTATTTTATATTCGCAGGAAATATCGTTTGACAATTGTAAAGCCAATCGGAAGACAGATGATATTGCTTATTACGTTTAGTGTCCTTTTTAAATTCTTCATTCATAATTGCTACAAAGAATGCTTTAAATTACAAAATATCAGACTATTATTATCTACGTGATTTTATTAATTTCATGTATTCATAATATATATAATGTAAAAAGAACAGTTTGTGCTAAACATACCAGAAATAAATATAATAGGTATAAGAAAAGTATATTATAGACACAGAGAACCACAAAACGGGATTTTTTTCATTCAGCAATTCTTGGAATGTGTGGACACATAAATCAATTTATTCCACATGACGTCAAAGTAGAATAACTGAGCATCTTTTCCTTGTATATGTTATTCCGAACTGAAGTATATGTGATGCTTTTTTCAAATAAAATGTTTTCATAAACTTAATTTTTTATACATCATAAATGAAATATTTTTTTAAATAAAAATATTCTTCTCACTTCATCATATTTCTGCTTTGAAATAGAAGTTTCTTTGAAACCTAAAAAAACTTCAATAATGTAAACACGAAGAAAAAGTAGCTAAACAGAACACGCACTAGCTATAATAGAATAGAAATTTTTAATATAAAAATAAAATGTTTTAATATAAAAATTCAATATTTATAATGAGTCCGCATCAGAAAAGTAATAGAGTACAGATAGTATTTAATCTTTTATGGATTTCAATATTTTACTTTCAAAATAATGATTTTTAATAATTAATTTTTTCCTGCCTTTTTTATTGTCTTTTATATCATTTCAGAATAGAAATAATAAATCAAGCATTATCATACACATATTTTTTTTTCCATTTAAAGTCTGTTAATTATTTTATAATCATTGCAATGAATATGGATATGTACAGAGGAAAGCAATAACTGGTGCAATATATTAGTTTGATAACTGTAATATTAGTGCGGAAAAAGTTTTACCATGTGAATAAGATGAGAATACTGTAGTCCCACACATTAAATTGGGAGGAAAAGAACCAATGATATGTTCCTTGCAGAGTAATACATGAAAGGTTAATTTTTACTTAAGAAACATTTCGCTATCTTTTTTTCTACAATCCAAATTTATGTATCGATTTTATTTTAAAATCGAATTTAGGAGATTAAAAATATGTATAGAAAGCTTGAAAATGGAAAACTATCTTGGGAATTAATATTATTCTAAAAAACAGAATGTATGTATCGGTGATAGTCTTAACTCTATTAAAATATTTCATAATTTTATGTACTAAAAATAAATATCATTTATGTGAACGCTAATGTTAATATTCTTGATTAAACAATATGTATGTCGTTCAAATCATTAGTTTTCTTAGATAGTCCAGTCATTTTAGCACCTTTTTTTGCAAATAGCGGAAAAAATTAGAACAAAGCTGGATTTTTACATAGGTGCTAGTTAGGGTATGTAGTTTAACATACTAAAAGTCCCCATTGATCCGATGTGAGCTTTCACCCCCAAGGGGCGCTAAAGAGCTTGAAAATCGGTTTTCTGTGAATATCTCAAGAACAATGGCATCTAGACAAAAAAGTTCAATTACAAAAATATAGATAATTTAATTTCCTACAAAAAGTGTTATTAACATTTTTTTGTCACTGTGGTGGTTACTCCATACCCCCCCATAGATTTAATTTAATTCATTTTTTATTAGTCATTTTATTTCCTATTACCTCTTTTTTATTAATGTTCTCAATTTAAATTTAATTTCGGTTTCGCTTATTTTCATTTCGTCGCCTGTAATGTTTTCTTTCTTGCTTAGCTTTCGAATGTTCCAAGCCGGTAAAATTCTGTTTGAAATCATTCCTTCCGTTTTTAAATTTGTTCGAGAACATTCTCGCTAGTTCTTTTGGGTGGAACTTCCGTTTATTCGGACACACCCCTAACCTATCAAATTAAATTTCACAGGTGACGTATTTCAAGCCGTTAAGTACATGGCCACCGGCTTTGGCCTCCCCTCTTAAGATGGTTATCAATTTTATTCTTATTAGTTACATATCTTTTCATACTGTACATTGTAATTTGGCTTAGTTTTTCCTCACCCCCTCTGTTGCTCACTGCCAAATTGGCGTGTTTTGCATTTACAATAACCCTTTCTCTTTTTCCCCTGGGCTCGCGGCCACCTGCGTGAGTTGCGCTACGAAACACCAGCTGTGATGGATGCGGTCCGATGACTGCAGGTTTTGGGTGGAAGTTCGGGCCATGTGCGCGCCCCTTTGAAGCCGTTTTATACGGGCTCCGTTCTATGCTGCTGTGATCCCCGCATGGTTTTAGAATAGGCTGATTTAAGCATCATAAGTGATGTAGTATGTCATCATGAGTCCACTTAATACCTATTTCATCTTTCATCACCTCATCGTTAAAAAATAATTTTTCTGCAGCTATTATTGGTGCTCGAATTTTCTTCAATAATTGTTTTATGTGATGCCAGTCCTCTGACAAACAAGCAGAGGTGAAAATCTTTTCTTTTCGTGAGATGCAAATATTTATTTACATAAAGTTCCTTCATGTCGTTATCTGGCCCATTTTATATATATAATTTTTGATTACTCACGGGGCGTTATGAAGAAAATATTGGTTTGTATCTATGCAATATGAAATATAATATATTTTGTTTTTTTGAAAGTTCATATTATGAAAGTTGCTCTTTTTCAAGAAGAAATAATATTATATTCTCCTTTTATGTCATGAGAAAATTTATAATTTACATCCTGTTGAGATATCTAAAATATATTATTGACAAAGAATTTTTATTGCTTAGAGATAGCAATTGTTGTGATTAGCATATATTATGATATGGTTTTTTATGAAAAGAGAGATTAATATGTACGAGTCAAAATAATATAAATATGTGAAGAAATATTTATTCATGAAAAAAGTAAAACAAGTTCTTCATGAAATAAAAATAGTTTTCTTCAAATTTTGTGTGCATAATAATTTCTTGTGCCTATTGTCTGGATTTATTTGTCATCAACATCCAAGGACTTGACAGGTAACTTTTTTACCTTTTCAATTTTATATTTTTTTTTAACTTTATGTTTGACATTTTATGTCATCATGGATAAAGATATTTCTATTGTTTTAAGTGAAGTAAGGATGGTCACTTGGGTCGTTTGCAGGCCCCCATTCTCCGCGATGTGCTGTCATTATCACGATCATTTATTTGGCCTAATTGTGGGAAGAGGCAAATAAAAAGTGCTTTTTCCACTTTCAAGTAAACATAACATTATATTTCCTTTGATGCCATGACCAAAGCGTCAGCTCAAACATAACACTTAATTTCCTGTGGTGCCGTCACCAAAGCGTATCCAACATTCCATGACCATCCATTTTTCCTTTGCCACCATCATATTTTTGTTATATTTATACATATTGTCGTCATTATCTTCAGTTAATTCTTCATTATTTTTCAAGTTATTTTCTTCATATATTAATATTATTAATTATATTATTATTGAGAGTGGTGCAGTAATTAATTGCAACATATTGATTCTATACTGAAATAATATTTTTCTGGAGCAGTGCATGATATATATATAACATAATTTTTCCATATATATTTTTTCTTGTCTTGCTATATTTTGCAACTAATATATATATGCATTATTTAACGGAGGTACTGGTAAAAATTATTGTTCATGCTAAGATAAATTATTCTTCTTGTCATACATATAATAATTTATGTTTTGAGCCATATTATATATAAATATTTACATAAAATATTTGGGTCTTATATTCTTCATATGATACTAATATGTTAGTATACGTTTTCTTCTTTTTTTTTACATATACAAATGATGTATGAAGTAAATGAAAGTCATCAATATTTTAAGTAACGGGTCAATTTATATATATTGTTCATCATAGGACCTGCCAAATAACCAAATTTATCATGTCATACATTAAGTTCTTACATTAATTATTTCATCATGCCTCCAAAAGCCAAACTAAATATTGCAATCCAACCTTTCGACGGTAACCCTCAGACTGTAGAATTTTTCTTCGATCAATTATCTGACTTACAGGAACTAAATAACTTTACAGACAAGGAACTTTTTGTTCTCTTTAAATCAAAACTTGAGGGCACCGCCTTACTCTTCTTTCTGGAAACTCAGTCACAGCTCAAGAACTCTAATTTTAGTGAAATTCGAAAGGCATTTATAGACTATTTCTTACCCACAAAAAAGTCTGTTTCTCTAAAATCTTTACAGAACTTGACCTTAGATTCAAATGAATCAGTTAAAAATTTTGCTTTTCGGTTGGATAAACAACTTCGACTTGCTTACCCAAAATTGGATCTTTCTGCTCTTAATTCATTAAAGTTTACTCATTTTCTTGAGGCTTTACCTAAACAAATCAAACGTAAAATCTTAGAAGAAAATATTACGTCCTTCGAATTAGCTCTTGAACGAGCAACTTTTCTTCAAAATATTTATGACTCTCCCTCTAAAAAATCTTATGAAAATTTTAATCAAGCCTATTGTATCGATTCTGAAAATGTCCACGATAATTCTAGTAATTCTCTTCATAAAACTCCTATAAAGCATACGAAGGATAAAATTTATCACAATTCTCAAACCAACTACTCTCCTTTACAAACTCAAAAGGACAGTTCTCATACTTCTCGTAATTTTCAAAGAAGACCTAGGACATTTTCGCCTTCTCCACCGAGACAAGAGGCTACAAATAAACGTAACAATAATTTTCGCCATCAAAACTTTCACCGGAAACGTCCTTATCAACCAACCTTTGACAAATATTCTCACAAAAAAAATTCTACATCCTTTTATCACAGACGAGATGTTGTGCAGTGTGCGTTCTGTGGGAAATTTAATCATCGTATGGACTCATGCTACAAATTCAAAAACATTATTGGTAATTCTAATCAAAACTCTTCAACTCAGGTTTCGTCTCACCCTTACAGAAAGAAAAGCCACACCTCTTCTTCTTCTGAAAATAACAATGTTTATCATTTAAACAAATAAGGGAGACTGGTTCTACTGACCGCCTTCTCTCCCGTAATTCTCATTCAGGGTCAGTACACTTTGACAACAACAACAAACATCAACAATTGGACAAACGCTCGTCAGTCACTTTAGTGTCATCCACAGCTGTCCAAACTTCTCCTATGACATCTAAATTTAACAAATCTTCTTGTTCATATAATTCTTTGCCTTCCAAACAAAATTTTCAAATCAACGATGACATACAAGAAAATCATGTCATATGCAGTTCTTTTAACAACTCTTATGTTCTTCCATGCATCCTAATAAATGTTCAACATAATGAAATCTCCACATTAATAGATACTGGATCAAGTTTATCTCTCTTGGATGAAGAATGCTTTAATAGCATTAAATCCAGGCTTCATTACAAATTTTTATCCAGAAATGTATCTGTATCGACCATAAATTCTAAGGTCTTCTTCAAAGGATGCATAGAGATAGCATTTAAAATTGATAAATATTTTTTTCATCATGTATTTTACCTTACAAAAATTCAAAATGTTCACTTTCAAGCCATACTTGGCTTTGAGTTTATTAACAAACATTCTATTACTATTTCTCCAAGTTTTAAGTCTATCCTAATTAAGGACAAACACATTCCTTTTCAAAGTTATAATGAATCTCCTACTTGCTATTTTATGAATTCTGAATATAATTATGTGAATTCAAATGTACCATATTCTCTCGATGCACACAAAATGTCTTACTATGAACAATCTATGTCAAATAATCTAACGAGTGATACTTACATTGATAATACTTGTGCAAATTATGATAATTCAAGTTTACAGTTGTTCAATAATTATACAACCTATCCTTATAATTATAATGTTCAAAATAATGGTTTGTTTACAAATAATATGGCTCATTCTGCTATGAATTTTCATAATCCTTATATTGATGGTCATTCTACTTATTTTTCTAATTATTTTCCAACTGATTATGCTAATGTGGTGAATTATGTGTCTACTAATGATAATAATATTCCTAGCAAGAATTTCTCAGCTGAGAATACTAATGATGGTAACTATTTTGGTGAAAAGCAAACTCATTTAAGTATTGGTAACAAAGTTTTGGTGAGTTCTAACATGGTACAATTACTCAATAGAGAAGTAATACCTCCTAATTCGTTTGTTTATTTACATGTTAAGTATCTCAATCCTCCATCTGAATATTTTGTTTTCAAACCAAATTTAAAAAATAAAGGTCTTATATTACATGAATCATTGCACTCAAAATCTTCCATTCAAAATGATTTATTTTTGGTTGTATGTTAGAATATTTCAAAGCTCGATATTCATTTAAATAAAAATTCAATTATTGGTGAATGTATCAATGTAGATGAAAAAGATATTGAAGAATACTCTTTTGATTTAGAATTTGAAAACGAATATTGTACTTTAATTTTGCCATCTGAAGAGATTAAGAGAAAACGTATTCAAGAATTATCTCCAAATGACTTTGATCTTAAACATTTACCTCCTCATGAAAGGGAAGCTTTAACAAAATTATTATGTAGTAAAGCGCTTGCCTTTTCGAAATCTCTTGACATTTTAGGTCATACTGACCTGGTCAATCCTCAGTTTACCATGTTAAATTCTCATCCAGTAAAAACATTACCTTTTCCTGTACCTCAAGCACTCGAGCAAGAAGCTCTTGACCAAATTAATCAAATGTTGAACGCTGGTATTATTGAGAGGTCAAATTCATCTTGGGCGTGTCCCATGCTTCTTGTTAAAAAAAAGAGAACTGATATGTCTAAGCCTCAAAAGTATCGTTTGGCTCTTGATTTAAGATTGTTAAATTCAATTATAATCCCATCATCATATCCTCTTCCTAGAATTCAAAATCTATTGGTGCAGTTGTCAAAATTTAAATATTATACCACTCTTGACTTACCCTCTGCATATTGGCAGATTGCTGTACCTAAAGATATGCAAGATAAACTTAGTTTTACTACTCCATGGGGAATTTTTACCTATTTACGTCTAGTATTTGGCCTGAAGACGGCCGCCAGCACTTTCCAACAATTAATCGACTCTGTTATTCAATTATCTCAAATTGATTCCTGTTATGCATATCAAGACGATATTGTAATGGGTGCTAATTCATTTGAAGAAATGTCCATGAAACTCACAAAGTTATTAGACACCTTTATTGCTAATAACATTACTTTGTCTCCTGAAAAGTGTACCTTTATGCAAACTAGTATTAACTTTTTGGGCTTCCAACTTACAGATCATAAAATTCTTCCTATTACAAGTAACATTTTAAAAATTACTTCCTTTCCAACGCCTAAAACCAAGAGGCAAACGAAGAGTTTTATCGGCTTGTGTTCATTTTATAGATCAATTATACCTAATTTTTCTAATTTGATTACTCCTCTCATTGAAGTCACCAAACCTAAAAATAAGTTTTCTTGGAAATCTGAACAAGAAAATGCATTTAAAGAATTACAGGACATTTTCTTTCATAAACCTATGCTCAATCTTCCTATCTGGAATGAAACATTTTATGTTAATACAGATGCCTCAAAAACAGCAATATCAGCTGTTCTTATGCAGAAATTTGATGGTGAACTAAAACCTATCTCCTATTATTCTAAAACTCTATCTCAATCAGAAAGACACTACCCTGCCATCAAATTGGAACTTTATGCCATTTACAAAGGCATAACTGCTTTTAAATACTATATTTTTGGTCGACCCTTTATTCTACTATCTGATGCCAAACCACTTAATAATTATAAAAAAGCTACATCACCTGCTGATATTACTACTCGTTGGATGTTAGAACTGTCAGAATACTCGTACACATTCCAACATGTTCCAGGCAAAGAAAATGTCTTGGCAGATTTTCTGAGTAGAACTCCTCACATTCCTACTGAAGATCTCAATAATAATCCAGATCTTATTTCTTCACAAGAACCTCTACCTGTTGTTGATAATCAAAACGATTTACATAATGACATTCCTCACTTTCCATGTGGTTTAGTCGACAAAATCCACCATACATGTCATCTTCAAAGTGACTCTTCACTTCTAACTAAGGATAATAACCAAGATCCTTTATTAGAAATTCTTGATCACACCATCTTCTCTGAACAACAAAAGGACCCAAAAATTAAACAAATTTATGAAGATCTTAAAAATAATAAGAAATCTAAAAGTTTAAATGGCTACTATATTAATCCAAGTAATGAGTTACTTTGCTATAATGGTCATTTCTCTTCAGAAGATATCGAGCTACACAAAGCTGTTTTACCTGTGTCACTTAGAGCAAAGGCCTTAAGAATTGCTCATATTACTCATACTGGAATTCATAAAACCATTGTTAATTTAAAGAAAAGATTTACCTGGAAAACCCTTGTTTCTGATACCATTAATTATGTCAACTCTTGTGAAATTTGTTTAGTAAATAAGAATCATAAAAAAAACACTGCTCCATACCTACCTGCACCACTCCCAACAGCTCCCAATCAAAAGGTCTCTATGGATTTACTTGGCCCATTGAGAAATCGTCAATATGTGTTAACAATGATAGACCATTTTTCTCGTCATTTAGAATTATATGCCTTGAATAATATCAGTGCTGAGTCAGTTACAAAAGCCTTATTGCATTATATTTCCACTCATGGAAAACCTGAATTAACTCTTACTGATCATGGTTCTCAATTTACGAGTGATATGTTTGCATATTTTAACAAAAAGCTTGGCATTAAGTTGGAACATAGTTCTGTAGCCCATCCCCAAGCTAACGGTTTAAGTGAACGTGTCAATTCTCAAATAAAATCGTCTGTGAACACAATGGCTTCACAAGGATGTGATATACCAACTGCTCTAAAAATTCACCAATCCATATATAATGCTACACCTCATCCAGCCACAAAATTCACTCCAAATCTTCTTCATTTTGGAAGAGAAATAAATGATATTTATTCCAATTATAAATCTCAAGTTTCATGGAAAATTCTCAACACTGCATATGAAATTCATAAATTGATGGATGTTATTGAAAAAATATACTATCAAGCTTACAAGAATAACGAATCATCCAGACAAAAGGTGTACCAAAAATCCAGAGAAAAATTAAAGTTTTCCAACATCAATGTTAATGACATTGTTTATGCAAAATTTCCTACTGTGTTTAACAAAAAGATACAAGGCCCATACGTGGTCAAGAAAATAATTTCTCCTGTGCTCATTCAAATTCAAGATCCCAATAATAGTCATGCTTCACCAATGTTGATTCACACTAATCGAATCTTGAAGCTTCAAAAGAGAAATGAAGCACTGCAACATCCTTCAGTTTCTTCAAAAGGTGCATCACATGATCAACCAGCTGTTGATAATGCATCCTCCACTCCTGTGAGACAACACTCTTCTATTCAAGTTTCAAATCATGATGCAGCTTGTAATACTTCTCCTCAAATTCTTTCTTCTTCTAAATGCCAGCAAACATCTTCATGTTCCAGTAAATCGGTACTGTCACAAGCTACTCCTGATAGCACTCATACTGGTGCTAAAAACAAATCCACTCAATATAGAAGTTATGATCTTCGTCCTCGCAATCATAAACTACATAAAAAATAGACTAACTCTCTTTTTCCTTTTACAGGATGACTTTTGCTTTGTAATATATTCAGTCGAAGCTAGCCGCACTGATTGTCCAGCAAGAAGAATCGCTATGTAATTTTTTTTTCCTTTCTCCAGGCTGCAGGCAGCTGTTATTATTTTTTTTTCATTTTATTTAAGTCTTCTTCTCCCTGGTACAACTCAACGGTCATCCTCGGGATGTATGTATGAATTTTAATAGTTTTATTAGTTACTGCATTTATCTATAAGTCATAATTCTTACAATATTTACACATAATCTCATGTATGCCATACTTTTAAATTTTATAAAGTCTTTAATTACAATAGTTGATAAAAAAAATTGAGAAAGAATTTGTCTTTGTTAGAATATGATGTCAGTATTTAAGGTGATTTTTGACAAATGTGCATTATAATAAGAAAAGTGAAATTGTAATTCATATAAGGTAAACATAAAGATGAGTACTCATCAAATTATTTTCTCTATTGTGTCTGCTCTTTACAATGCATGCATGCTTTAACATTTAACCTCTTTTGATAAAAAAAAAAAGAGAGAAAGTGCATGATAAACTTATATATACTAATATTTCTTCTCTTCTTGGTGAAATATAGAAAGTGAATGACTCACCATAAGTAGTATATAATATTTTTTTTGTATACTTTTGAGTGTTTATACTTTGGATCCAAAGATATTGATTGAGTCATTATATATATTTATATAAAGCAAATTCTTGATTTATGACAAATGTAAAAGTGATCACTTACTTAATTTTTTTTAAAAATGTTTGAAAATTTACAAGTAAATATGTTCTAGATATCTTCTATATAGAAATTTTGACACACTTGATTTTTCTTTGTAAGTTGACATTATCAAGTCATATATAAGATTGACATATTCATATAAGTTTCTTCCTTTTTTCGGAATATTAAACATCTTATGTTTTATGTTTATTTTGAATGAAGTATAGTATTAAAGGTATTTATGCAATTATTGTCAATTTATATTGAAAATGTTTAAGAATATTCCTTTATGAGAGTGTAAAAATTCTCTCTTTGAAAATTATTATATTCACTTTGAAGATATTTTTATTGGAAAATAATATCATGCTTTTATTACCATTCTTTTTTGCAACTTAATTAATTTTATTTTCTGTGAAAATGTGTTATTGAATAATACTAAAGTTTATTCATTTAAGATTTATTGAAAGGTTAAAAGGCTATGTGGTGATATAAGTAAATATTTTTTATGAGAGCCTAACTAATCTCTCTGCACCATTTATATATATATTTTTTATTGTTCAATTTTCAACTTACAAATTCATTCAAGTCATCATGTGCTATTTGAAACCATATATGTTATATATAGTTATAACATGATTCATATACAGTTATAGTATATTTCATTTTTGTTCACAACTGAGAATATAAATATACATATTATTGTGTAATCAAATATTGTGACATATGCTAAAGCATTCTACTATTGTGGTACATTGTGCACAGCCTAACAAGAGACTCTTCAAAGTTATGGACTGTTTTTCTGCACATAGACTTTAATTTTTTTTATATGATAGATACCTCTGAAAGAAACTTTATATACCTTTCATGTTAACATTTACTACAGTTGGTATATTTTCATAAGGATTACTATCATAACAGTAATTATTTTTTTTATTATTTAAATATCATGTACAACAATTATGTATATTTTTATAACTATTGCTGATACATTTATTTTGTGTAATTATTTAGCATATTTGTACATGTGTTAGAAAATATTGTCTCGATGAAAAATTGTTCATTTTGTCATCTCACCAATATTTTCTTTTGGGGGACCCTGGGTAATATGTGGTGGTTACTCCATACCCCCCCATAGATTTAATTTAATTCATTTTTTATTAGTCATTTTATTTCCTATTACCTCTTTTTTATTAATGTTCTCAATTTAAATTTAATTTCGGTTTCGCTTATTTTCATTTCGTCGCCTGTAATGTTTTCTTTCTTGCTTAGCTTTCGAATGTTCCAAGCCGGTAAAATTCTGTTTGAAATCATTCCTTCCGTTTTTAAATTTGTTCGAGAACATTCTCGCTAGTTCTTTTGGGTGGAACTTCCGTTTATTCGGACACACCCCTAACCTATCAAATTAAATTTCACAGGTGACGTATTTCAAGCCGTTAAGTACATGGCCACCGGCTTTGGCCTCCCCTCTTAAGATGGTTATCAATTTTATTCTTATTAGTTACATATCTTTTCATACTGTACATTGTAATTTGGCTTAGTTTTTCCTCACCCCCTCTGTTGCTCACTGCCAAATTGGCGTGTTTTGCATTTACAATAACCCTTTCTCTTTTTCCCCTGGGCTCGCGGCCACCTGCGTGAGTTGCGCTACGAAACACCAGCTGTGATGGATGCGGTCCGATGACTGCAGGTTTTGGGTGGAAGTTCGGGCCATGTGCGCGCCCCTTTGAAGCCGTTTTATACGGGCTCCGTTCTATGCTGCTGTGATCCCCGCATGGTTTTAGAATAGGCTGATTTAAGCATCATAAGTGATGTAGTATGTCATCATGAGTCCACTTAATACCTATTTCATCTTTCATCACCTCATCGTTAAAAAATAATTTTTCTGCAGCTATTATTGGTGCTCGAATTTTCTTCAATAATTGTTTTATGTGATGCCAGTCCTCTGACAAACAAGCAGAGGTGAAAATCTTTTCTTTTCGTGAGATGCAAATATTTATTTACATAAAGTTCCTTCATGTCGTTATCTGGCCCATTTTATATATATAATTTTTGATTACTCACGGGGCGTTATGAAGAAAATATTGGTTTGTATCTATGCAATATGAAATATAATATATTTTGTTTTTTTGAAAGTTCATATTATGAAAGTTGCTCTTTTTCAAGAAGAAATAATATTATATTCTCCTTTTATGTCATGAGAAAATTTATAATTTACATCCTGTTGAGATATCTAAAATATATTATTGACAAAGAATTTTTATTGCTTAGAGATAGCAATTGTTGTGATTAGCATATATTATGATATGGTTTTTTATGAAAAGAGAGATTAATATGTACGAGTCAAAATAATATAAATATGTGAAGAAATATTTATTCATGAAAAAAGTAAAACAAGTTCTTCATGAAATAAAAATAGTTTTCTTCAAATTTTGTGTGCATAATAATTTCTTGTGCCTATTGTCTGGATTTATTTGTCATCAACATCCAAGGACTTGACAGGTAACTTTTTTACCTTTTCAATTTTATATTTTTTTTTAACTTTATGTTTGACATTTTATGTCATCATGGATAAAGATATTTCTATTGTTTTAAGTGAAGTAAGGATGGTCACTTGGGTCGTTTGCAGGCCCCCATTCTCCGCGATGTGCTGTCATTATCACGATCATTTATTTGGCCTAATTGTGGGTAGAGGCAAATAAAAAGTGCTTTTTCCACTTTCAAGTAAACATAACATTATATTTCCTTTGATGCCATGACCAAAGCGTCAGCTCAAACATAACAGTCACACCAACAGTTCCCTGCCAAAAATTAAGATAAAATAAACATTATTGAAAAAGAATGTGCAAGCACAATCATAACGCAGCGAAGAGGCAGAACAAATACTAAACAACTTTTGATTCCCCCCCCCTCATCTCTCCCCCATTGTTTGTATGGCGTTTTCGCGCGCTTGCGCAATACGTCACCTGAGAATAATAAGGTTCTATCTGTGTTTTTGAAAAAATCGACTTATCGATATAGAAATGTTCTATTTGTATCTATGAAGGCATTTCTGGATTAAAATAATGTCGTAATATAATTGTAATATTATATGTAAATTATATATAACATCATTTTGATGCAAAAATGCCTTCGTAGATACAAATTGAGTCTTTCTATATGGATAAGTCAATATTTTCAAAAACACAGATAGAACTTTATTATTCTCAGGTGACGAATAGTCATTGCCCAATACCCTATCTCTCTTTGCATTTGTCGAAATGTACCACGTGCAAGTACTTTTCAATATTTTATTTTTATTTGGTGCTCATTTCGCTAGTATGAAATCACCCTAATTTATTGAACAAAGTATTTATTCTTTTTTAAGATTTTAGGAAGGGAATAATTTTATTTTCAACGCATGTTGTAGAAAGTTTTAAATTATTTATGACAGTTTAAAATGACTCTTTCTTAATTGCTGATTCTGACCGAAAAATGGAGATTGACAAAATAGTTTATCTCGAATAAGATAAGGACTGGGTTTGGAAAGATTTTGTAAAAACAGAAAAAAAGGGTCTGAAGTCGCTTGTGACAGCAAGTTCGGAAAGAGATTACCATAAGTGGAAAATATCTGAAGAAATGGCTAAAAACAATAATGAATTTACAGTTCATCCAAAAAGTAAGACAAATTATTCACGAAAGAATTCTATTAAATTATACAATAAATCTATTGCCGAAAAACGATCAACATCCGCACAAATTAATCATCCATTGAAGGAAAAATTGAGAAATGACAGTCCGTTGTTTGAATTTAAGGGAAAATGTTTGTTATTTCTGATATATTAGACGAAGATTTTTTACAGAAGGAAAAAAAGAAAGCTCTAAAGTATCGCGGAAAAGAATTTTTTAAAACTAATCATTAAAATAAGACACGTCTCATATCTATGCTTATGGAGAAATTTATGGAGAATGGTTTCGAAGCGAAACAAGTATAAGATGATGCACACACACTAATTGTTAACACAGTTATTATAGTAGCAAAGTCTGGTGCGCTTACTGCTGTTGTTGGCGATGATGTGGACTTGATCGTATTGTTGACAGTTTTAGCACCTCCAGAGATGGAGATATTTTTTATTAAGTCTGGAAGAGAACTAATTGTTACCACCCTGTATTCATCGCACAGTTTTAACAATGATGCTGTTCTGAAAGATCATATATTATTCCTTCACGCTTTTTCAATTGAAAAAGCGTGAAGGAATAATATATGATCTTTGTTGAAGTTGTGACTCGACATCAGCAATGTTTGGGAAAGGTAAAATGTTGTTAGCAAAATTTTTGAAGGAAGAAGATCATAACATACAATCTGCCAGCATTTTTAAAAGTGATCAAGTATCTTAATTTGAAGTTTCCGAGGCTGGAAAAACTATTTTTCTTGCTTTATACGGTAGTAAAGCAGAAATTTCTCTGAAAAAGTTCCGTTATGTATGTTTCAAGAAAAGAGTTGCAGTTGGTAAAAAAAAAGCCTTTTATCGTTGCTGCCTGCCGAAGATGCAGCTAGATTGTACAGTTTACGTATTTATCATCAAGTACAATACTGATTGAGCAATAAGCTACTTCCTGAGAACTGGGGCTGGCAAAATGCACCTAATTTGTTTCCAATTCTTGCTACCTTACCGAACGTACCAAAAGATATTATTGAATCTATTTTTTATACTTGCTCCAAAGGATGTGGAAAAGCATGTGGATGCCGAAAAATTGAATTGAAATGTTCTGATATTTCATAAATTGCTGCGGAGTTTCATTTCATAATGCAAGTAAAATTGAATTTGAAGACGAGGAAAATATTGACAGTATCCTGCCCACTGCAAGGGAGGAGGGAAACGCTACTTCTGTATTCAGTGATGATATCGAAAGGCAAATAAAAAATACTGAAAGCAGTACAGCAACGAAAGAAATTAATACAGATAATTACGAATCTGAATCGAGTGTAGAAATTGAAGCTGTGCAAAGAACTACTAAAGCAGTTAAACGACTTAAATTGGATTAAGCCAGTCACTATAAGTGGAACATGCCTACGGGGGAAACCAAAAAAAAAAACCGCACTAAGTGTTTTACTTTAAAGGTGGTGTGGAAATAAGCTTAAATGTATATTATATACACTTTCCCCATTCAAAGGTGAGAATTATAGATCTGTTTACAATTTTTTTTTTAAGTACCAGCAGATTTTTTGAATTTTTATAATTTTACATTCAAATATGGTCACGTTTTTACATTTTTGACAGAAAAGGGTTAATGTGACAAACAAATGTTAATGACACTTTTTATAGAAAATTAAATTATCTACAACTTTGTAATTCATCTTTTTTCTCTAAATGCCATTGTTCTTCTTTTTCAATAATGTTTATTTTATCTTAATTTTTGGCAGGGAACGGTTGGTGTGACAAAAAATGTTAATAACACTTTTTGTAGGAAATTAAATTATCTATATTTTTGTAATTGAACTTTTTTGTCTAGATGCCATTGTTCGTGAGATATTCACAGAAAACCGATTTTCAAGCTCTTTAGCGCCCCCTGGTGGCGAAAGCTCACATCGGATCGGTGGGGACTTTTTGTATGTTTAACTACATAACCTAACTAGCACCTATGCAAAAATCCAGCTTTGTTCTAATTTTTTCCCCTATTTTTGTTAAAATGACTGGGCTAAGACTTAACACATGAGATTCTAAGTACTTTACTTACAAATTTTAATACTATATTAAATTTAAATTTAGTACATTGTCATTATATTAAAATTATAAAACTCAAAATAATTAAATACACTGTGCATAAACATTCATTATATTATGTGTCACACAAGGTATATTAAATACTTTTTTTTCCGTATGTGATATAGTACACATATTTGGAATTTAAACTAAAAAAACTTTTCATTTCAAAAAGTTAAAGTTTGGCAGAATTTACGATTGTAGTGTAAAAATATAGAATTTTAAAAATAAATGAAACACACGTTGCAAAGTTAATAACAATTTCTCATGTCAACAAATGTACGTGCAGCCTACGAAAAATTGTATTCATAAAGATATGTGAAGAATACTTATTTATGATTTTTTACTTGAAGGTAAAAAATTTTGCCAAAGAAAAAGTAAATGCTTTCAAAGAAAATTATTAGGCTTTTCTCTGAACGTTTGGGAATTATTATAAGAGCACGTACGTTTACTTTTTCTGATGTTAAATTAAAAATAATAAAAAAAATGAAAGAAAATTGTATCAGTCACTTAGAAAAAAACTGACATAAATATTTTAATGCGCTACATGATTTCATCGAATTTCTCTGGAATATATATTTTTTAATTATCCTGAATGAAATGTTTTACAGAAGAGAGTTTTTGGCTCACAAGAGATCACGGCCTGTGAGCTTATGTGCCCGCTGGTTCTGTATGTACGTATGTCTGTAACACGATGACAATTTATACAAATTCCTCCAAACATCTTAATCATGGATAATATCTAAAGACAGTATTGTTCTTTAATAATCACACACTAAAGTCTTTCTCTTATTACCATGCAAATTAAATTATTCAAATTCGTTATATAAACGTGTTAATTTTTGGCTATGTCATTTATTCTTTTTATTAGCATCCGATGCTATTTCTTTCAGACAAGCTAAAAATGTCGTGTCATCAGCCCTTAATTTTCTACTGAACCGATTTTGATAATTATTTTTTTAAATGAAAGCTATTTATTTGTAGTTGTGCCCAATTTAGCTATTTTTTAATTTATTTCCATTTTTATATTTTATTTTTAATTTTAAATGCTTTTTTACGATATTTCTACAAAATGGTGGCAACTTTGTTTAGCTTTTCTCTCGATAATAAAAATTTATTTTCCATTATTACTTTCCACAAGTCAGAAACTTTATTTCATCAGTGAACATGTCCTCGCATTTAAAAAAAAATGAATTGTTTTCGTAAAATTTAACCACAATAAAATGATCGCATATAATTATGCACTAATTGAGTTAAAAAAAATATATTTACTGAGAAATAATATTAATAATGTAAATAAAATAACAGAAAATAATTTATGATAAAAATTAATGTCTAAAGCAAAGTAAGAAATATTTCAAATGAGGAAATGATGGTATTCAGCAACCAGATAAAATGAATTTACAATATTATTACGGACGCCTTTTTCATATTACTAATAATAGTAACTTTTTAAAAACATTTGAAGAGAAAATGACGTCACTATTTAAAACATCGCATTTTTACTCATAACGATATTACATTTCAATATTTCTTTTCCTTATGGACACTGAGATTGAGATTTTACTTTCAGATGACTTCAGTTAGTGAAAATAATGTCATAGTAAAAATCAAATTACTTTTTTTTTTTTTTTTTTTTTTTAAATCTGTTTTTCTGTAGTGTATATAAAATAAAATTTCTGGATTTCGTTAGCACTCAGATTACAATTTTAACTGAAGATGTGCAAATATTTGCATGCAAAATTGTAACTGGTAAACTTGACATTAAGTTTGGAAATATATTTATTATATATTGATTCAATAATGTAATTACTTTTGCTTTTTTTTTTTTAAGTCAAATCGATCGGGTCTTTTAAACATTTCATTCGTCGAATTCGACGGGATTCCACTCGTTTTATTGTTAAAATGCATTTCCTTTTTCCAAGAGTCTATAAAAAAGCGTTTAAACTAAAGAAAAAATCCGTTTTTGATGAATCTAGTCAATGAAGAAGTAGCACGTCAAATTGTATCTCTTTATTATTCCGCAATTCCAAAGTCTCAGAGAGAAATTGCTAATAAACTGGGTATTTCACGCCGTTCTGTTTGCTATTATATTGATAAACACAAGAAAAATGAAGTTAGTTCATTGCATTCTAAACGGGGTCGCCCTTCTAAAAAACCTCTATCAATTTTTTTTTTTTTTTTATCGGAGGCGAAATTTAATTCTGCAATGGCAGAATCTACATTCAACTTGTTTAATGTGATTCTCTCTATACATATGTCTGTTCAATTATTTCGATTTATTAGTAAATCTACTTACTGGGGGACATTCCTTTCCGGAACAATGAGATCCACCCCTCCCGAAAACAGAAAAGCAAATTAGATATTTTAAAAAATTTCTTCCATAGAAGTAATATTAGCGAGCGGGTTTTTCATGAGTGAAGTAGCATCTTAATAATCTATAGCATCTAAGACAATTGATTCTCTAAGTAACATAATATTAATATACAGTTTTATGCTTCAGAATTTTTCTTAAAATCAATTAAGAATGCGATGAGTGACAAGAGCACTGGAATGGACAAACGCTTAAAAAGCGCGCCAGATATTTAACCTTGAAGATTGGTTCCTCGCCAAAGAATAATTTTTTACGCCAAGATTTTTACTTTATACGTACGCTTAAAATAGAAATTACTTTTGAATTAAATACTTTTAACAGAGGAATTACTTTAAATACAGTGGACTCTCTCTATTACGAACACTCAAGGGACCGACCAAAAATGTTAAGATTATGGGGGTGTTCAGTATAGAGGGAGAATCGGAAATTCATTACTCCTACTACTATGTATTGAATTTACAGTTGATAAAAAATATTTAGCATGGTTGGTCATACAATTGTGCAATGGCAAACTAAAGTCGGTCAGTTTTGTACTGTACTACACCTCATATTCAAAATATTAGAATAATTACCTTTTTTTTAGAAATTGAAAATATCGTTTGGTAATTTAATGTCTTTTAACACTAGAACGCCGGGAAGGTGTCAGTTTGACACCAGTCATTGGACTAATTGTCAATTCGAACCAGAAAAATCTTCAAGAAATAAGTTATATATCAGTTACAGTGAAATGAGCTAAACAAATAAATAAATTAATTTCAAATTATTTTTCTGGTTTTAATTATATCTTATGAAACTTGCGTAAAATTTACCGGCGTTCTAGTGTTAATGAAAATATGCAAACGATATTTTTATTAAGAACTTATTGTTGATTAAACTTACTTGTTATCTTAAATTTAATATCATTTTTGAAAAGATTAATTGCAAAAAAAATTATTTTGAAAAGTCAAAATATTAGAATATTTATTCAAGTGGTTCAAAATATTAGAATATTTCACATTAATTCTCCTTTAATTATTACCAATTCTTAACTGGTGGCATCATTGATTAAATTCAGACTATTTTCTTTAAAATCAGTATTCTTTTTTGCAGTTTGTTTCTTTTTCGTCTTAAAATGGGCCGTGTGAGTTATATTCCTGAATCTACTAAACTTCGTATGGTTGATTTGTATCGGCACGGTAAAAATTATAGCGAATTATTTACATTGTTCGCAATCGAGCGTTAGTAAAATACTAACACAATATTCAAAAATTGGAAAATTTCAAAATAATCGCCGAAATGGTGGCCGAAAACCAAAAACATCTACTAGAGATGACAGGAAACTGAAACGTATAGTTAAGAAAAACCGTTTTAAAAGTGTGCGATTCTTGCACCGAAAATGGAAAGAAGAAGGAGTTGAAGTTTCTACATCGACAACATTAAGACGTCTCCATAAATTTAAATTTGAATCTCGTGTACCGAAAACAAAACCTCTCATGACTGCAAGACAAAAGCGTATAAGATTGAATTGGTGTAAATCAAGACGTTTATGGAGCAATGAAGATTGGAAAAATATATTATTTAGTGATGAAAGTATGTTTTGTGTTTCATATGGTAATCAAGGTATTCGAGTTTGGAGAATGAAGCAAGAAGCATTTGATAAAGAATGTCTTAAACATTCTGTAAAATTTGCTGCTGGTGTCATGGTTTGGGGTTGTATGAGTGCAGAAGGACCTGGAAAGTTATGCATCGTCTACGAAAAGGTTAACTCTCTGATATATCAAGAAATTTTAGAATATTACATGATTCCATCATCAGAAGATTTATTTGAAGATGATTTCATCTTTCAACAAGATTTAGCGTCCCCGCATACCTCGGTGTCAACTAAGAATTGGTTCCGCCAACGCAACATTAAGGTACTTCCTTGGCCACCAAATTCACCAGATCTTAATCCCATCGAAAACCTATGGTGTATAATGAAGAAAAACCTTCAAGAAAATCCTCCTTCAAGTAAAACTGAGTTAGTGGCACGTATAAAGTCTATTTGGGCTAATATTGATAGAAATGTTTGTAAACACGTTGTATATAGTATGCAAGATCGATTGTACGCTGTTATGAAAGCTAAAGGGGATGCTACAAAATATTAACTACCATTTACTTCATATTTATAAGGTAATATTGTTGCGTAAAATAAAATATTCTAATATTTTGAACCAATCTAAATTTTATTCTAATATTCTGGTGTGTTTAAGGAAGCTGTATACCTAATTTATTGTGCTGTATTTTATATTTTATAAATGTTAAAATCTTATCTAAACATTCCAGATTTAATTTATAAGAAATTTAATTGCATTTACTTAGTATAAAAAATAAATAAATGACAAATAATTTTTTCTTATTATTTTTTCTCAATTATTCTAATATTTTGAATATGAGCTGTATCTCATTTTTTTACTAAATTTTTTTTAGAAAACATACATTTACATAACAACACACCACTTGAAAACATAATTAGTAAATTGCTAAAACGAATAATTTTAGTTTTTGCATTGTATGTGCATATGCAATGCACATGTTATCTGGCTGTTTAAGAAGTGGAAAAGCTTTAAGGTGATGTTCAGACACAAAGTTAAACAGGTCTTAAATGAGTGTCTCACTGTAAAAAAAATCTGCAAAAGTACTAAGCCTTTTCTAGGAAACTGGGATTCCAAGAACTTTTCCTGTAACGGTAACAGCAAAAATTGAAGTTTCAGAATCGATTACATGAATTTTTCCTGTCATCGTTACATGAAAAGTTCTTGGAATCCCAGTTTCTTACCTTCTTGTACCTTCACATGGCCTTCACTTGGCTTAGTACCTTCACAGATTTTTTTTTTACAGTGCTTAGTCATATTGCATGAATCTAATCATCGTTCGTCTTATTTCGCCAGTCTCTTCTGGTTCTGCTTCTCCTTCACTTTCCTCTTCCTCGTCAACTATGTGGTTCTTGCAAACCATGAGGATTTCATGAGTTTCGAGATAAACTCCATATTCTGATTCAGTATGAAGCTTCTGAAGAATTGATCTCAAGTCACTCACAGCTGTTGCTTCTTGATCCTCTATTCTTGTTTGCTCATTCTCACATAGGAATCCAACTTTGTTGAAGCATCTTTGGATGATGTAAGCGGTTGTTTCATTTTATGCTGTTGATATCCAATAGATAGCATCCGTGACGTTGACATTCTTCTGTCGAATTTGCCGCCTCCATCATTAGAGACAATTTCTTCAGAAAATGGATTTGGTAGTAAGTTTTAATGGTCTTGATTACTCTTTGATCCAGTGATTGGATTATAGAAGTACAGTTTGGTAACAGAAACTTCAGGGTTTCGTTGCTCAGCTGTATGTTTTTAAGTGATCTGGTATTAACAACAACAACAATTTCTGTTTCTTCCTTTCTCTCTTCATTATCTCGCTAATTCTCTCGAACCACTATGAGAAAATTGTGAATATCTTCTACACTTTCCAATTTGGTTTATAGTGTGTAGGCAATGATGCAATCTTCACATTTTTTAAATGTATTCCGATCACAAGTGATTTGAACTTCTCATCCATAATATTGTTACAGAGCATAATGGCAAATCTTTCTTTCGATATTTTCCTAACTATGCAATTTTCGCTCTTTTTTGCTTGAGTTTTGTTTAGAAAAACAGGTCGGTTTCGTCAGCATTGAAAATGTTTGCCAAAATTCATCGTTATGTTCAGAAATTTTATTTTCAATTCTTCGATGTTATGTTAAATTTTGAAAGGAGTCAACAGTCCTTCCGAAGCCTATAATTCTGTAATTTTCTGCTTTTATGAAAAATCCGAAGTAGGAGTCCAGTGACAGGATGATTTTTTTGTTCTCATTTGATAAAAAACTTCCGAACATTAATGTTTTTGTTCTTGTTTCCCGTTTTCTATTCCAAAATGCTAAACTTATTTGAGTTCGTCAAACCTTTTTATTCTTCTTCAACCAGTTTCAGTGAATTTCCATGATGCGGGAATTTCCTGAATTCTGATTCCAAACACATGTCCAGTTTACAGAGAGGTGAGGTGAAAATGGGGATCGAAAGTAGAGTTCATAATAGCGGGGTGTTCAGATTAGAGGGTGTTCAGAATACAGGGAGTTTATCTTATGTTAATTCTATGGAGTTTCGCCGGGACCATCGAAATGCGTTCATAATACCGGGGTGTTCAGATTAGAGAGTGTTCATACACTGGAAAAAAGCTGCAGCAGAAATTTACTGCAGCAGAGATTCCACACAATGTCCGTAAAAAACGGATTTTATCCTTATATCAACGGACTTTACCATTATATTAACGGATTTTGCCCATAAAATGCAAAAAATTACGGACGTTGACCGTTAATCTGAAAACAGGGACATTTTTCGTAAATTTACTGGCGCATTCACGGTAAAGAACCGTAAATTTACAATTTTTTTACAGTGTATAGAGAGAGTCCACTGAATATGTTACAAAATCTCGAATTTATTAATTTATAAACATAACCATATAAATTTCTACGCATTTTCACCATAAGATTAAAAAATATCGGTGAACTATTTTCCACGGAGGAATGTTACTGTTTCTACCTTTCACACTGCTACCAAGTTAAGGTGGAATAGAATATAGGAAGTATGAAATCAGTCCCGGCTTCGTACGGAAAAAATAAGTTAGGCCCAGCCCGAAAAGACTAGCGACTACGCCAGCCCCCGAATGCCGTTAATGGAAATTGGTCAGTGGACCGGGCTTTGGGCACGGCCCAGCCCATGCAGATCTCTTGCGTCTGTAATGCGAGATTGTTTTAAATGTACTTAAAATGATTTATTGATTGAAAATGATTGACTTAAAATTTAGGGAGGGGTGGGAGGGGACATAAATGAAATTACACTAAAGACGTTTTGCAGCAGCGAAAATTAGATTTTGGAGCAATGAATCCATTTTTTTTTCTTTGGGGCAACAAAAATTCGATTTTAGGGAAGTAAAATCCAATTTTGTGAAAGCAAAAATCAGATTTTGTAGTCGTAAAAACCATTTTTGTTGCAACATAAATCTGACTTTGTGTAAATATGAATTTGTAGCAGCAAAATCAGATTTGTTGCTATCTTCCGATGAAATTTACGTCTTTTCCCGATCTTCACACAAAATTTGCCCTTTATGGCGGCTTTTTAAAGAATTTATGGATTTCTTTTGCGATTTTTTTTTGTTCGTTTTTTCACGAAACTAGCTATTTTTTGACAAAATTCCCCGGTTTTCGTTTTTTTCGCTATCTTTTGACGACTTCGCGCGTTTTTTCTTCTTTTCTTTGTGATTTTTCTGGTGGAATTTTCTGTTTTTCAGTTTGTGAAAAACGTTGTTGTTTTTTTTGCGATCTTTTGACAATATCCGCGTGTTTTTAGCTATCTTTTGACGAAATAATCTGCGTATTTTTCGAGTTTTTTTTTTTCATTTTTCGACGAAATTAGCGATGCGTAAAAAGTTAAAAATGGAATTTTTCTTTGTTTCTCGAATTGACAAAATCGTACAAAATTTTTATTTTGGTACTATGTACATTTTGGCGCAAGTTTGGGGCAAATTGACGAAAAAACGCTCTTTCGGCGAAGATATGCGTAGCACTTGAGACCTGGGAGCAGAGATGTTCCTTTGCTTGCACAACTGTTCTTTTTTATGAAAAAAGTGCCCTTTTTCTTGACAATAAGGTGTCCTTTTTCTTGACAAAAAGTGTCCTTTTCACTAAATGCGCCCTGCCCCTTTTCAAAAGAAACGTGAACACTACTACTTACAGATTGTCCAGTAAGTAACTGACCCATTTTGAACTTAAATAACAAATAAACTCTTTCAGATAAAAAAAAAAGTGAGGTTTGCTGTGTTGTTATTAGAAAATCAATAAATTTTTAAACATGCATTTTGTTAACGTTATTTGAATTTCGCCAAAATATGACGCTGGCGACAACAGACTCTTTGAATACAGAAATGACTCAAGTTTTCATAGGTATAAGCTTTTCGGCTGAATCTGAGTCTATATGTTTTCAAATCTGAATCTATATTTTGCATCGACTCTCGTCTCAGCTTCAGAAATAGTGCATGTTGGTTGGAATGAGATTTAAAATAACATTTGTGATTAAACAATCTCTATTATACTTAACCTCCTCAGTTCTGAGACTGACATATTATTTTAAATATTATTATATTATATTAAAAAAGTGTATGTTTTAAAATTTTTTGATATTCTAATAATAAAGCAGCAAGCCGCGCATTTTTATCTCAAACAGTTATTTTTTGTTATTTACATTCAAAATGGATTAGTTACTTACTAGACACCCTGTATATTTAATGTTTATTGCTTCTTTTTTTATATAAAGTATAATATTTAGCCTCTGAAGTATGTAGCCAATTTCATTTCTTTTGGGTTCGATTTATTTTAAATTTTGTAAAGAACTTTTGTTAATTTTATGTTAATAATGTTGATAGGAGCCATTCAAATTGGTTTCCTGCAGTTTGATAATTTAGTTATGTCTCAAATTAAAATTGGTATTTGGTTATATGTATGCAGTTTTATGGCACAAGGTCTCCTTTGGTACATGCTGTGTCAAGACAAAGACAAATAAGAATGTAAAAACAAGAATAAAAAAAGACTTGCAAAAAAGTTGAAAAGAAAATTATAAATCAACAAATGCCAGTAATTAAATATATACATTAAACACCAATTAAAATAGTCTAAAGACCTTAATTAAGAGATATCAAGTTATAATGAAAAACTATAAAGTTTGGTTATAAATTTTAAAATAAAAACAATGTGTGCAAATACTATATAAAACTAGTTTAAACATCAAAAAATGTAATATGATGGTGCATGTACTTAATGTATAAGATTAAAAAAAGCTTCAAAAATCCTCAAATTTCAGGAATATAATTAGTTTGGGTACTATTTAATTAATATTAAAAAAAATAATAGATTAAGGAATAAATTTCGGAAAAGTTTAATAAATATTCTTTTGCAAAATATTTGACAGGATTACAAATTTCTAATCCTTTTTTGCTCATCATGACCCATGATATTCACTATAAGGCCAAACGTGACAGACATTTGCGGTTTAAGACGTTTTGTTAAATATGTATTAGAAGACATGAGAAATTATCCAGAAATTTCGGTGTGCAAACAAAATAAAACAGATCATATATTACTACGAAGAGTTTTTCCCAAAATCCTATAGGGGACCATCAATAAATTGAAAATTTATAAATATCTTTCGAATAACCCTACCAAAACTAATTCATCAAAAGAATTCAAACACTAAATTATCATTATATTTTTTAAGGTTTCCACAAAAAAAATCTAAATTTTGCGAGTGGTACATTTATATAGTAATTTTCTAAATACCGATGCCTTCAAATCAAATTCAACCACCGATGTTGAAATGGTAAATTCAAGACACAAGTGAGATTAAAAGAAAATTCTTTCTGTCATTTACATCATTAAGTCAATTCAAATGCGACTTTCCCCTGATGTAAAAAATGTTGTAGCTCTTTTTAAAACAGCAGCTTGTCAACTCTACTACAATGTGTTGGCTTGGCAGATGGTACTACAGCATATTTTACTGTAAAAGATGTCAGTTTTTCCTGCACTTTATGTTGTCAGTGTAGAGCGATGTTTAAAAACGTGTTCAAGGACCGATGGTCTTAAAACGAATTTAAGCAACGGCGCTGTGAAGGTCAAATTCAGGCAGTAAATGAAACAAGAATCAATTTCTTTCTGTGCACCACGCAGAAAATAGCAACCTGTCTTACCGCAGAGTTATTCAGCAAAAATTTCATAATACTCTTAAAAACAGCAGTTTCTAAAATTTTAACAGATATGTTGGCAGTCATTGTGTGACCTTTTGTCTCAGAATACATATGTATTTTTTTACAGTTTCAGTTTCAGGAAAATTGATTATTTGAACTTAAAACAATATAAATGGTTTAGCATTTATTGCCTGCAAATATTCTATAACAAAATTAGCATTTAACAGATAATGCGAAATAATAAATTGAAGACAGGAAGAATGCCATAAAAATGGCATGCATAGTGAAACCTTTGTCGATTTTTTTTACTATTAATGTCGAGACATTATTACAAAAGAATATGTCTTTTAGTAATTTTCTAAGCCCTATTTTAATAATTTATATGTTTCATATAAATATGCTTTTTTTTTCTTTGTAAGGAGGTAATGAAAAGTGCATTGAGTTTCAAAGAAATGCAGTAATTTTTAATTAAAAATGGTTTTCAACGATGGAGATTCTGTAAAACCACGCATTATGTTCTGAACATCAGTATTACGAGTTAGATCCTATAGCATTTATCATTAAAACGCTTTTTTACGTTGGGTACTATTTGATGACATTAATCTAACTTAAATAAGTGTTGAAAAGTTTAAAACATACTTTTCAGATAATACAAAATACATTATAAATCATTTTAAATTCTAAATATTATATCAGAGTTAAATTACCACTGTAGGTTAATACAATCGATGGCTGAAGATCAATATATATCAGAACATGCTTCACGGAAAGGTATTGCCTCTGGAAATCGCCATAGCATATACAGGAGATTAGATTAAACTAGAAGTTATTCAAACGTGTGATGTAGACTGCATGCATTAATTAGAGCTGTGATTTGGTTGGAATTCTAAATGTTATAACAATGCAATTATCAAAATTTTGCCAATTAAAAATCTTAGAAATGTATTTAAAGGGTTGTTTTTTGTATTTCCTTCCAATCTTAGAGCTACAGAAACAGCTTCTTAATTTTAAGTTAAATGCATAAAATTGCAATAGAATAATATAATATAATAATTTAATAAAATAATTAAATGCACTATATACCAATAAGTATATCTGCAAATCGGCGGTACGACATCAAACTATTTAATATGAAAACAACATTGCCATTGGGATACTTCATTTAAATTCTGATTTCTTGATTAACGTTTTTTTTCTGAAATTGTAAAATTTCCTTTGCTTTCGGCTAAATTAACCTGTTATCAGATAAGGTTAACTAAAATGAATTTTGCTATTTCAGTAAAATGGTAATAATAAAGAATTATGAATTTTGAAAAAGAGTACACTGTTAACAATGTTTTCACACTGAATAGACTGATACATGATACCAACTACGAATCCGTAGGTGAAACAACTGCATAGAATAAACACCCTGAATCATGACCATGTCAAATTATGTTATTATGAAAACTCTATGGCCAGTGAGCTACCTAAGATTTCTTGATTAATACTTTTTTTCTGAAATCTGAATTTAGAAATCTGATGTAGAAATCTGAATTTAAAAAAAAAATAATCCACTGGAAACACTGTTTTTAGGTTAGATAATTTGACATGATATCGACTACATATCCGAAATGGAAGCAACTCCGTAGAATAAAAGCTCAGAATCCTAATTGTGTTCCTATGACTTATATTAAAATAGCAAATAAAGATTTGTGCAAAAATGTTAAAAGATAGAAAACCAACGATTATAAATGCACAAATAAAGTATGAAAAGGGAGCGAATAGCTTTTTTGAATCTACTATCGAGATTCTTCTTCAGTGCAAAAACTCAGCGAGCTAGACAAAGCATGAGTTTTTGCACTGACATTTTAACCTATGACTTATAATTAACTTTTTCCACTGACTAAAGGGCTTGAGTTGAATGCTGGATGTTCTGTACTTTAACTTTGCAATTATAGATTAACAGTGAGAAGGAATGTTTTCAACACGTGCGTAGAATGAGTTAAATATCTAGTATAAAGTATCAATTGATGTTATAGAAGCACGAAATATAAGTGCAGCCTGAATTATCCAAACTAATTGGGACCGTTAGTATATCAGATATCGGAAATCCTGGTTAAAAGGATTTGTGTATAAAAACTCACCGTGCTTGCGAATTTAACATCTCTTAGAATAAAAAACAATAGAACGTTTTTAAAAGATATAAATAATCATATAAAGTTATGTTTGTAAGTTTTACAAATTAAAAGAAGGAATCTTCCACACTGACAGGAATATAGTGGTTGGGGGATATAATTGTACGATACCACATTTCACCTTGTGTTGAATAGCTCAAATAGTTACTGAAAGAGGTCAGGCTTTATTATCGGCTCGGTTAAGAAAATCTCGATTAATCGAAAATCAATAAATCGGTGCTCTACGAAAATCTATACGCGAAAATATATAATAAATATAAATATATACAAAAATATGTAAGAAGTATTAATATATATATATGTCCCCTGGGTCATAAAAAATATATTTATAAATACATTCTCCCTACATAATTCATTTTAGTAATGAAAGTATCATTTTTCTAAATCCTAAACTTGACGAATTACCATATTTTGAATGTCATTATTTTTTAAAGTTGCACAGTTAAATGTAGGAAAATATTCATGAAGTTACATTATCTATCAAGAAATGTGAATTTTAAAAGAGTAGCTTACTGGAAACATTGTTTTCACATTGGATAATTTGACAAAGTACCGACTGTATTTCAGAAGGGGAAACAACTGTGTAGAATAAACGCCCCGAATCCTAAATGCGATCCTGTGATTTATGTTTTACATTTTAAGCGTGAAGGAATGTTTTCAGCCCGTACATACACTGTTAAAAAAGGACGATTCTACGGAAATTGTACTGGTATTAAGAACGCCAGTGAAATTCACATTTTTATTAACGGAAAAATTTCCATAACTAACAGAAATTTTTCCGTTAAAATATAGTGTATTTGCGTTCCGATTACAAATAAAATTTTCCTAACATCGTCCGTTTATTTAAGTAGATCGGGTATTAGTAGTTCGGGTTAAACAACTAGTATGAAATAACAATCGATGTTATAGAAATTATAAATATAAATATATACGAAAATATATGCTATATATAAAAATATTTGGATATGAAATTTTTTTTTATAAATACAGTCTCCCTATTATAATACCGATAATAAAAGTGACACAAGTCACTAAAGGAAAATTTCAACTTTTTGCGCAAACAATTTTTGAATCATTCTGATACACATCTAAAGAAGAACTGAAGCTTACTGTTTATTAAATATAACAATATTTTTCCATGTAAAGAAATATTTTTTATCCTGAGAGAAGACATTTATTTTCTTTATTCTCTTTACTTAAAAGAAAGGAATGATTTTAAAGTAGGGAGTAAATAATGCGGAAAACTTCATAACGTATTTTTAAAATATAAATAAATTGAAAAATTGTTATAAGTTGTATTGGAACAGAATCTAAAGGATTCCTGAAAGAAATCTGATAGAGTATGTTTTGAAATATTATCCCTAAATTTCTTTTCGTCACTATTTAAAAAAATTAAAATCAATAACCTCTAGAACATTCTTTTCTTTTTAGATTATAATGTCATTTTTTATTGTTACTATGTATTAACCAATAATAATCTTAACTTTTTTTTATTGAAAGGAATATTTTTTAAAGTATAATTTTTTAAAGAAAATGAAGTTTCTTACATAGTATAATATCCCATTTAAAACTTGCAAAAAGCATTTTTCTGAAAAATGATGCTGAAATACACTATATTACAGTAAGTATCGGAATCATTCACTGTTAAAACTAATAGTGACACATTGCACCTTTTAGGAGTGAAAGCCTTGACTCACTGGTGACAACCCTAAAGGAGCCAGAATTACACCTTTAATTAGGGTGAAAAGATGGAACCCTTAATCCAGAGTGTCCAATACTAAAAAATTAAAAAATATACAAACCGACTTTTGGCCGTCGAACGATTCGAACTCACAACGTCTGATTAAAAACTCAGCGTTCTAACCGCTCGGTCATGGAGCTCACCTTCATTCACTCATAGCCATAGATTTGACTTGCCGTCACAGAAAACAGAAAGACCAACGTCACAGCGCATGCGCATGGTTCCCGTCACCCGATGAGGTGCCACATTGCTGCCAATACGAAGTGCATGGTACCTTATTTAGCTCCAATCATCCAGTAAGAGACCTATCGGCACTGCAACCACATATCCAAGCCCCTATGGCACCCTAGGGTCCCAAATGGCCCAGGTTCCAATGGACCCTATGGCCTTTTCACCTCCGAGTCCCAAATAGCACCGGTTTTTCACCTTCAATTTTAACAGTGTTTCGATTTCAGATATTTTATAAAATATGTAGGGAAACTCTTCTGTAAATTCTGAAACTTCACGAGTGTAATGAAAATATTCGACATTCTATCTTTCATAAATGATTTCGTCAATAAAGTAAATAGAGGAATAATCACAAATTGAATAACGCAGACATAGGCGCTGGCTTACCCAAATGGTTGATTTTTATCATAAAATATTTGTAGACTTCTTTGTTTTATTAAATCTCAGAAATTCTGTCTTCAAACAAGGGGCAAAAAAATAAATATTTTGCTATTTATTTGGAAGAAGCACAAATTTCAAACATTCATTTGATATTTTACATCACAAATATGTAAAAATAACAATAAAAGTGAAGCAAATAAATGATAAAGAAGAGAAAATTTGAACTTTCTGCACAAACAATTTTTGAATGATTAAGTCTCATACAAGTCTAAACAGGAACTGAAACTTATTGTTGATTAAATATAACAGCCATTTTCTAGCTGAAGAAGTATTTTCCATCCTGTGAGAAGATATTTATTTCCTTTATTCTCTTTACTTAAAAAAGGGAATGATTTTAAAGTAGGGAGTAAATAACGCGGAAAACTTCATAACATATTGAAAAAAAGAGAAATAAAATGAAACACTCTGATAAGAAATATTTGAACAGAATATAAAGTTTTCCTAAAAAAAACTGCTTGAGTATATTTTAAAACAATATGTGTACGTTCTTTTTTCATTACTTTTTTCAAGACCTATTTTAATACAATTATTAAATACATTTAATAAATATATTACAATAACTTTATTTCAATACTTTCAACACATTTTAATCTATTTAAATTCTTTTTTTCATCACATTATTTCAATATTTTAAGCAATAAAAGCATCATTATCGTACAGCAGAAACTTGACGAATTACAATATTTTGAATTTTATGAATTTTAAAAAAATGAAGTTTCTTTCATAGTATAATATCACATTTAAAATTTGCAAAAAGCATTTTTATGAAAAATGATGCTGTAATACACTATATGACCTTAAGTATCGCTATCATTTCGATTACAGACTTTAGTAAAATATGTAGGTTAACAATTACTGTAAACGTCTGAAATTTCACGAATGTAATTAAAGTCTTCGACCTCCTATCTTTCATAAAGGATTTAGTCAAGAGGGTAATTAGGGGACTAACCACAAATTGAATAACGCAGAAATGGATGCTTTCCGACCCAAATGTTTGATTTTTACCATCAAATTTAGTAAATTTCTTTGTTTTAAAGAATCTCAGAAATTCTGTCTTCAAATAAGGCGCAATAAATAAATAAATATTTTATTATTTATTTGGGAGCAAGAATTTATTTCAAGCCTTAATTAAAAAAATATTCATGATTTTACATAAAAAAATATATATAAATAACAATAAAAGTGAGGCAAATGAATTACGGAATTTTATTTATTTATTTTTTTTTTCGAACAATTTCAGTTCAATATAAGAAAATATTCATGAAGTTACTGCAAAAATATATAAAAACAAAACAAAAAAAAGTTAAACAAATAAATAACCAAGAAAAGAAAATTTACTTTCTGCGCTAACAATTTTTGAATGATTCATTCTCATACAAGTCTAAACAGAGACTGAAACTTACTGTTGGTTGAATATAATAATCATTTTCCAGCTGAAGAAGTATTTTCTATCCTGAGTGTATTTTCTATTCTTCCACATTCTTAAAACTTAAAATTAATTACATTAAATCTCTACATTATTTTTACTCTTAATGCATTGGCTTATGGCAGAAAAATAGCAAAATTTTTATAATAACATTATTTTGAAACTTTAAATTTTGTTTAAAAATTATATAGAAATACGAGTAGCCTTTCATTTATCTAGTAACATCCCATAGCTATCAGTCTCGTTGAATTACAAATGCTATTAGAATGTTATATTATATATCAGTAACAACACATTTTCAACACTGATCTCAATGTGTGCACATATATTATTCCTAAAGCATTGTATTTTGAAATCTGATCAGTGTTCATCATATGTTTCATTAGTTTATATATCATTTATCCATTTAGAATTTAAGTTTAAAATTTAATTACCCATTTAAAATTTAATTTGTCCTTCTAAATGATAACTTTTACGTATATTATATTCGCGGGAAATATCGTTTGATAATTGTAAAGCCAATCGAAAGATAGGCGATATTGTTTAATGAACTTTTTAAATTCTATATTCATAATTGTTACAAAGAATACTTTAAGTGCCAAAACAGCATCCTATTATAATCTGCGTGGTTTTATTAATTTCATGTATTTATAATGTATTTTATGTAAAAAGAACACTGTGCGCTAAAAATATAAGAAGTAAATGTAAAAGATATAACAAAAATATATTATAGACACAGAGAACCGATAAAGTTATTTTTCCATTCAACGATTATTGGAATTTGTGGGAACATAAATAACTTTATTCTACATGAGTAGAATAACTGAGCATCTTTTCTTGAATATGTTATGCAGAACTGAATCATATGTGAAGCTTTTTTCAAATAACATGTTTCCATAAACTTCATTTTTTATACATGATAAATAATATAAGCATCTTTGATAAAAATATTCCTGTCACTTCATCAACTCTCTGCTTTGAAATAGAGCTCTCTTTGAAATTTAAAGAAACTTCAACAATGTAAACGCAAAGAAAAAGTAGCTAAACACGATACGCGCAAGTTAAGATAGAATAGAAATCTAAATATGTTTTAATATAAAAAATCAATACTTATGAGTGCGGAGCAGAAAATTAATATAAAGATCTTATTGAATCTTTAATGGATTTCAATATTTTACTATCAAAATCATAATTTTTAACAATTAAATTATCCCTGCATTCATCAATTGCCTTCTATATCAAATCGGAATATAAATAAAAAAGCAAACATAATCGTCCACATGTTTGTTTTAACTATACTAATATTATAAAGAGGAAACATTTGATTGTTTTTTTTTATTGAATAGGCTCCGAAACTACTTGACAGATTTGCAAAATTCTTTAACCGTTGGAAAGCTACGTTATTTCCGGTGAACACAGGCTACATTATATTTAAAAAAGAAAAATAGGGATCCTTACTAAAATGCCACTAATGTAACCCAAGGTGTAGAAAATTGACCTTAAAATTCCTTACATCGCGTGCGTTGCGAATACTATTGATTTTAATCTATATACATAAGACAAATTCTGGTTATTTACACCATTTATAACTCAAGAGCGGATGGATTGATTTTTATGAAATTTTGTATGAAGGTATCTGACACCTTAGATTAACATATAGGCTACTTTCTACCCGACTACCTAAAAGGAGGATAATGTTTTTAGTAGTTGAATTTAATAAGATGAAATGGTAGTAGCAATTTGTGATGTCAGTAGTGGCACGGGACTCTTTTTCAGAAAGAATCACGTTTTGAGCACCTTATCGCCAGAGCAATGGTTGGCGTGGAGATGAATTCAATGCTATGCACTTTTTCTTGTTTGTACATAAAGTCTAAGTAATTTCAGATTCTTTGTTAAATAGAAATGTTGCTTCGTACAATATCAGATAAATCGGTTAATTATATTACAACCATTGCAAAGAGTATGAATATGCAAAAAAAACAAAACAATAACTGATGAAATATATTAGTTTGATTGCTGTAATATTAGTGTTGAAAAAGTTTTAGCATCTGAATAAGATGCGAATACTGTAGTCCCACACATTAAATTGGGAGAAAAAGAATCGATGATATGTTCCTTTCAGAGTAATAAATGAAAGGTTAATTTTGACTTAAGAAACATTTCACTGACTTCTTCTATCTTTTTTCTACAATTCAAATTTATGTATCGAATTTTAATTTAAAACCGAATTTATGAGATTAAAAATACATATGGAAAGCGCGTAAATTGTAAACTATCTTGGAAATTAATATTAATTTCCAAGATAGTTCCAAGATTGTAAAAACAGGAATATATATATCGGTAATAGCCTGAACTCTATTAAAATATTTCATCATTTTGTATCATTTATATCAACGCTAATGTTAAAATTCATGATTTAGTAATAAATATCTCGTTGGAATCATTAGTTTTCTTAGCCTTAATTCATGAGATTCTAAATACTTTATTTATAAATTTTAATACTACAATAAATTTAAATTTAGTACATTGTCATTATATTAAAATTAAAAAACTCAAAATAATTAAATATATCATACGAAAAAAATTCATCATATTATGTGTCACAGAAGGTATATTGGGTACTTGTGATTTTTATTTTTGTTTCATCAACGAATTAGTATACATATTTTGAATTTAATCAAGAAAAACTTTTCATTTCAAAACGTTAAATGAGACACAACCCGTAAAGCATGGTGGCGTCACTGCAACGTCGTTGTGAAGTCACAATGTGACTTTGTAACCATCGATTGTCGATGTGACGTCACGTGACGTCGATGTGAAGTCACTGTGACTAAAATGTGAAGTCGGTATGGCCGTTTCAGAGCTTATTTGTGACGTTTCATAAAGTGGTCACAATGTGACAAATTTGTGAAAAATGTGTCATTTGTGACTAATTTGACATTAACATTGTGACGAAACTGTGACAAAAGCGACGATATTTAAATTGCCAGAAACATGTTTTTTAAAGTAAATAACATGTTTTGAAGGATGATTATAAATTTCTAAAGATTTTTAAGCAAGTCACATCTCAGTCACAATGTGACGTCACTGAGAGGTGGCATATTGGTCACAGATGTGATGTGATCAAAGTGACTCACAGTGACGTCACTGTGACGTCATACCTAATAGCATGCATGATCACTGTGACCATGCATGCTATTAGGGAATTTACAATTTTGAAAAACATGCTATAGTGCATAAATTTGCAAAGTTAATTGCATTTTCTCATGTCAACAAATGTACCTGCAGCCTCCTAAAAATCGTATTCATAAAGACATGTGAGGAAGAGTTATTTATGATTTTTTACTTGAACGTAAAAATGTTTGCCAAAGAAAAAGTAAATGCTTTCAAGGAAAATTATTAGGCTTTTCTCCGAACGTTAGGGAATTATTGGAAGAGCACGTATGTTTACTTTTTCTGATGCTACAGTACAAATAATAAAAAGTTAAAGAAAATAATATCAATCACTTAGACTTAAATTTGAATGCGCTACATGTTTTCATCAGTTTTCCCTGAAATATATTTTTTCGAATTATCCTCAATGAAATATTTTACAGAGGAGAGTTTTTAGCTTACAGTTATAACAAAGGTTGTGAACTTATGTGCCCGCCCGCTGTATAGACATATGTATGTAACGCGATAATTCATGATAAAAAAAAAATATTTACTTGAAATTTTGGATATAGATTTATTCAGATAAGGCGGTTCTCTGATTAGTTTTGGAAGTTCGATAAGTATAAGAGGAGTTGCTAATATCCCCACTAAAATAATCTTAAGATTATCTGAAGAAATGGACACTTTCTACAGATATTCTACAGAAATTTGAAGAAAATTTGCAGACTTAGCTTTGTCTTTAAAATATCTGCAGAATTTTTTAAAATATTCTTAAAAATATCTGCATAATGGGCCAAATACCTTCGGATTTCCCACAGATTTTGGGCCAAAAAGCTATAGATTTTCTTCAGATTTTTTTTTAGTTTACCTCCCCTTAATGTATATAAATGGATTTTTCTTTTAGAATTATCAGATTTCATTCAAATTATAGGCAAGATCATGCGGGATCTTTCTCATCACAGAAATTATTCTCATGTGGGAACCTCCATGATTAGTTTTGAGAGTTATTTAAAGAAAATTATTTATAATTAGCTTTCTTTAAGTAAAATAGCTTAATTTTTAAGAAGCCTGATATTACATTAATATTTATAACCCATGCTGTTGGCATATTCCACGGAATTGCAAGAGACAGGCGAAAAAATATATACTTGTTTAAATCTGAAACATCATGACGATATGCACAGATTCAAGTTTCGATGTTTATTAAAATAAATAGTTTCGGTTATAAAATATGTAATAAATAATATGGAATAATATTATTGTCTGAGTTTTAAAATTACAACCGTGAATTCGATAAGGTAATTTTAATGCCGCCTCCTTGTCTATGCGTAATATAACTATTTTCACAGCATACAAAAGCATACATAAGCGAATAAAATGAAAATTTTATTTTAGTAGATCTAGCGAATAAAATGAAAATTTTATTTTAGTAGATCTATTTCATCTAACAGATTCAATAAATTGGAATTTATTAGAAATTATCTGCTAAGTAAGCATTAATCAACATTGGTGGTTCCATAACATTAACTTCTTTAATAATTCTTTACTAGAAACAATTTCTGCTCGGAAGTAACAATATTATTCAGTGGTGGAAAAACTAAATATACATCTTTCTTATAAGATTTCCGAAGAAGGAAAATTTAAATATAAAATGACCAAAAAAAAAAAAAAAAAAAAAAAAAAAAAATTGAAATACAGTATAAATAATAAAAAATAGGCCATTTTGATAATCCATTTACTTTTTCAGTGCTGTTGTCTATCAAGTTTTTATCTTTAAATACAAGAACAATCATTTTTATCGGCGCATATTTAGTTGCTTCATTTTTTTGCTGAAGAAAATTTTGTGTAATCGATTTGGTATTTTTTTTTACCGGCCTTAGTGAAAAAAAATAACTTAAGATAAAAAAAATATCCCTAAAAACATGAATTTAAAAAACTGAAGAATAACATGCTTAAGCAGATAAAGTTTCATTAAAAAAAAATAACCCTGTGTACGGGTTAAAGAAATGCAAAAAAAAAAATGTGTAACGAAATAGCACATCTTACTATTGTTTACGTTTGTAGTTCTTATCAAACTAAAAGAAGTAATTTACATCCAATATTACGAAAGAAAATTCATTCAAGTAAAACAATTTTTTATCGACAAGTTTTCATTTAAGTAATTAAAAAACTTCAGTATTGGTGATTTTACTTAAAAAATGAATTTTCTTTTAAATTAATTTTAAAGATCTGCAATAAAAAATTGTAAACGATGAATACTCTCAAAAATCTGGCATTACTATCTGTATACCGGGAATTAAGATTTAACTTTCATAGTATTTATGTGATGTATTTAAATCAACTTAAATAAGCAGTAGAATGTAAAATTTAAAACATATTTTTTAGATAATATAAAATACATTATAAATAATCTTGATCCCTAAATATTACATGAAAGTTAAATTACATCCATATGTTAATACTATCGGTGAGTGAAGCTCAATCTAGATCAGAACATGCTTCACTGAAAGCTATTGCCTCTGGAAATTGCAATCGCATACACAGGAGATTTGATTAGACTCGAAATTGGTCAAACACACGAAGTAGACTGCATGCATTAATTAAAGTTGCGAATTAGTTGGAATTCTAAACGTTATGGTAACGCTGTAACCAATCTTTTGCCAATCAAAAATGTTAGTAATATATTTAATGGTTTGTTTCTCATATTACCTGTAGATCTTAGAATTCTTGCAAATGTAAAAATTGTATCTTAATTTTAGATTAAATGCATAAGCAGATCATTTATTTGTGAATGAAATAAATGTATAAGTAATAGAGATGTCAGTACTGTACTTCGGTTGAGAAAGAATCAAATAATATGAGGTTGTATTACATTGTTATCAAGTATTACAAGGTTCATTCAACCAGGATTGCCAGATTTACATCATATTTATTCAATAATTTCGAGCTCATAATAGAAAAAAGAATAGTACTTTCTTCATTATTGAGTGAAAGACAATTAGCAATCACATTAAGAAAAAATTTGCATTTCGAAGTTTCCGGTGTTAATTTGAAATTTGTAATTAAATTTGGGAGCCAAATTGAAAATCCGGTATTCAATGAATACATTGTTGCCAACACCTTAATTTTGCCCCTTTTGTATTTAGTTTCATTTTTGAAACTTTATATCTCAATCCATATGTATATGGGTCTAAATTTTAGATTGAATACAATATTGAAATAATGAAATATTATATTATAACAATTTAATAAAAAAAATGAAATGCAAGATATTCCAGCAGATATTTCTGCAAATCGCCAGGACCGTGTCAAACTATCCGATATCAAAACAGTGTTGCCAGTGGACTACTTTATTTAGATTCATATTTAGATTAATATTTATAGATTAAGATAAGCGCATAACTTCGGAAACGATTATTTCAAATTTTTGCTTCATATCCATTTTTTATACTGGCATTTAGTTTTAATCATTGAAGAAAATTATGAAAATTTTAGCATTCACCTAGAAATAATTTTTTAAGGAGAAAAATAGCCCAAATTATATCAAAAACTTACATTTCCAAAAAAGTCATAACTCAAAAATAAAACAATGAATTGACATTTTGTTAATTGTACAACATTTATAAAAGAAGTACAAATAAAGGCGCAGAATTTCATACATATGTTTACATATTTTCAATTTAAAAAGTTTTACGTATAGTAAAAATTTTTAAAACTTCATTTTGAGGAAATGCTAGAAATAACTTTTAAACGGAATTCAAAAGCTGCAATAGCTATCACTATAAACGGCTATAACTTTGGTTAAAATTATGATACACACACAATTTAAGCAAAATTCTACAAAAAAAAGAATAGATTTTAATGTTATTGCATAGATGGAAAATCGATAATTTGATCAAACGTTACATTTCAAAGGTGTTGGAATACCTTAACATCTTTTTTTTTTTTTTGAAAAATGTCCCTTTGTTTCGCTTAAATTAATATGATATTAAATAAGGTTAAGAAAGGTAATTTTTTTTATTTCAAAAAGTGATACCAATCAAGAAATCTGAATAAAAAGCAGCCTACTGCAAACACAATTTTCACATTGCATAGTTTGACATGGTACCAATTATATATCCGAAAAAGAAACAACTGTGTAAAATAAACGCCCTGAATCCTAACTGTGATCATAGGACTTATTTTTTAATTTTTCCCACAGGCTGAAAGAGTTGGGATGTGGAAAATGGATATTTTGAACATCAATTTTGCTGTCATGGATTGTCAGTGAGAAGGAATGTTTGGTACTACTAGGCTATCCCTGTTGACCAAAAAGCTATCGCCAAATTATAAGATTAAATGCCAATAATGGGTCATTGTGAATGTCGCATTCAATGACATTAAACTCGGTACACATGCTTAAAACGTCATCAAATGGGTTTTAATACCATTTTTATGCGTATTTTTATTTATGTTTTAAAAAGTTATGTGTTTTTTCGTTATTTAAAACAAAAATTATGTCAACATGTTACATTTGGCTATTAATTTGGCGATTTTTATAATTTGGCGAAAATGGTCGACGGAATAACAGAGTAGTACCGAATGTTTTTAGCCCGTGCATAGAAAGGGTTAAACAGCTAATATAAAACACAAATTCATGTTATAGAAGTATGAAATACAAATGTATACGAAAATATCTACAAAATTTAAATATAAATAAGGTTCCTGGGTCCTAAAAGATACGTTTTACGTTCTCCCTATTTCAATATTTTTAACAACGAAGTATCAAGTTTTGTACAGACAAAACTTGACGAATTACGATATTTTGAGTTTTATTATTTTTCGAAGTATTTCAGCTCAATATAAGAAAATAGTCATGAAGTTTTAGTAAAGGTATATAATAATAATAATAAATGTGAAACAAATGAATGATAAAAAAAAAGAAAATTTGAACTTTCTGTGCAAACATTTTTTGAATGATTCATTCTCATACACATCCAACCATGAACTGAAAAATACTGTTGATTACATATAATATAATAACCATTTTCCAGCTGAAGAAATATTTTTCATCCGGAGAGAATACATTTATTTTCTTTCACCTTTTTACTTAAAAAAAACGGAATGATTTTAAAGCAAGGAGTAAATAATGCAAAAAATATCATAACTACTGTAAAAATATAAATAAGATGAAAAATTCTGTTAAGCAGTATTTGAATAAAATATGAAGCCTTCCTGAAAACAGTACAACTAGAGTATGTTTTGAAACATTATCTGTAAGTTCATTTTTCTTTAGTCCCCTGACTGCCCAGCAAAATGGCAAAATTGTAATGTTATTTTCCCTGTAATTTATTTTAAATGTTAACAAAAGAAGGATTTTCCGAATATTTTTTTTGTTTTGTTTGTTTGATTTATGTCGGCCAATTATCTACACTGTGGGATATAGGCCATCAGGGGTGGGATGCCCTCCGTGGGGGTCTTACTAAGGGAACCTAACCCGTATTTGCGCAAGGTTAGAAGAAAACCACGGAAAACTCCGAACGGTTAGGCCGACGTTCGCGATTGGGTTAGAGGTCAGTTAGAGGCAGTTTAGAGGTCAGAACCTCGCGGCCACTGGTGGGGCCATTTTTGTTTTGTATTTGTTTATAAGCCTTAACACTATCAATCATAACTTAATTTTTTCAAACTGTATTATATTTGTGGAGATATATTAATTTAATAAAGCTTCAATTGTAACGAAACCTGCAGCCTAGTGAACGGATATATCCGGTGGCGGCAGTGGGGAGGTTAGTTATAAAAAAAATCATTGTCCATTATCTATTGAAGATGGCTTATTTTTAGAACATAAGGCCATTTTTTTTCTTATACTATGTTTAAAACAATAATTATCGTCTTTTTTTCTTTTATTGGAAGAAATATTTTTAAATAGAAATCTTTATGAGAAAATGAAGTTTCTTCCACAGGATAATATCACATTTAAAAACTACAAAAAGCATTTTTATTAAAAATGATGCTTATTACACTATATGATCATAAGCATTAAAAGCATTTCAGTTTCAGACTTTTATAAAATATGTGGGGAAACACATTTTGGATCTTCTGAAACTTCACGAGTGTAATAAAAATACTTGACTTTCTATCTTTCAGAAATGATCAAGAAAAGAAAATTTAAACATTCTGCGCAAACAATTTTTGAATGATTCATTCTCATACACATCTAAGCAAGAACTGAAACTTACTGTTGATTACAAACAATAACCATTTTCTAGCTGAAGAAGTATTTTCTATCCTGTGAGAAGATATATATTTCTTTTATTCTCTTTACTTAAAAAATGATTTTAAAGTAGGGAGTAAATAATGCGGAAAACTTCCCCCACAGCATATAGTAAGAAAAATAAAATGAAAAAACCTAATAAGAGTTATTTGAACATAATTTGAAACTGCTTCAGTATGTTATGAAACATTATCTGTAAGTTCTTTTTTCATCATTTTATTTGAATACGTATGTTAATACATTTATTAAATACATTTAATATCAATTTATCAATTTATTTTTAAATGCTTGAATGATCAATAAAAATAACAAAAAACCTTATAGTTTTACATGTTTCATTGCTCTTACGGCAACTTTTTTAAAAACAAATAAATGATAAAAAGAAATTTCTCGAAATAAACAGAAAAATATAAATCACGTGAACATAAGCATAGAAAAGTAAATCTGGAAATAAAAATGAATAAAAATAATTGTGAACGTGAAAAAATACAAATTATTATCTTAAAACCTTTGAATCATTTCCTTCCAAATTTTAGGTAGCTCCATCGAGGCAAATTCATTGCAAACATTGTCTCTACATATGATGATTTCTATTGATTCTCTTATGATTGATGGAAAATATGATCTAGAAGAATATATATTATTCTGCTATTTTAAAAATCTATTTGTAATGGTACTTTGCTATATAATCTTGAGAAAGCTGTAGTACATTTAATACATTAATTACAATAACTTTACTTCAATACTTTCAATAATTTAAAATATATTTCAATGCTTTATTTAAATCACATTTTTTCATCATATTATTTCAATATTTTTAGCAATGAATGTATGGGTTTTGTACAGACAAAACTTGACGAATTTCGATATTTTTAATGCTATTAATTTTTGTAGTATTTAAGTTTAACATAGGAAATTATTCGTGTAGTTCCATAAAAGATGTGTGAAAATAATAATAAATGTGAAACAAAAATTATCAAGAAAAGAATTTTTGAGCTTTCTGCGAAAACAATATTTCAATGATTCATTCTCATGCACATTTAAACAGGAACTGAAACGTACTCTTCATTGCATATAATAACCATTTTCTCAGCTGAAAATGTTTTATTCATCCTCAGAGAAAACATGTATTCTCTATACTTTGAAAAGTGAGTGATTTTAAATTTGTCACCGCGTTTTCAACCCGTGCGTTGAGCGAATTAAACAGCTCATATATAATATCAATTACTGTTATTAGTGTACAAAATATAAATATATACAAAAATATATATGATTTATAAATATATATATACGGTTCTTGGGTCCTAAAAATTATGTTTATAAATACATTCTCCTATTTCATTATTTTAAGCAATGAAAGTATCATTTTTGTACAGCCAAAACTAGCCGAATTGCAATCTGTTGAATTTTATTATTTTTGAAATATTTTAGTACAATATGATAAAATATTCATGAAGTTAGACTGAAGATATCTAAAAATAATAATAAAAGTGAAAAAAAAATAATGATCGAGATAAGAAAATTTGAATTTTCTGCGCAAACAATTTTTAAATGATTCATTCACATACACATCTAAACAGGAACTGAAATTTACTGTTGATTACATATAATAACTATTCTGATTACATATAATAACTATTTTTTAGCTGAAAAAAATTTTTCATCCTGAGAGAAGACATTTATTTTCTTTGTTCTCTTTTCTTTAAAAAGAGGAATGGTTTTAAAGTACAGAGTAAATAATGCGGAAAACTTCATAACTTACTGTAAAAAGACAAATAAAATGAAAAATTCTGATAAAGATTATTTGAACAGTATATAAAGAAATCCTGAAAATAAAAACTGCTTGAGTATGTTTTGAAACGTTGTCTGTGGGGTTTTTTTTTCCCACTTATGTAAAAAAATAGCCCATTATCTATTTTTTTTCAGATTATAATGTCATTTTTATTTTTACTGTGATTTAAACAAAGCAAGGAGTAAATAATGCAGAAAATATCATAACTATTGTAAAAATATAAATAAGATGAAAAATTATGTTAAGCAGTGTTTGAATATAATATGAAGCCTTCTTGAAAACAGTACTGATAGAGTATGTTTTGAAACATTATCTGTAAGTTCATTTTTCTTTAGTTACAAAAAAAATAGGTACTACTCTATTATCCCGTCGACCAACTTCGCCAAATTATACAAACCGCCAAACTAATAGCCAAATTATACAAATTGACATAATTTTTATTTTAAATAACCGAAAAAAAATAATTAGTAGAATGTTAATAAAAATTCAAATAAAAAAACGAAATAAAAATCACTTAATGATATTTTTAACACGTGAATCGTGTTTAATGTCATTGAATGTGACATTCACGATCATCCATTATTGGCCTTTAATCTTATAGTTTGGCAATAATTTTTTGGTCGACCGGATAACCTATTAGTAACAAAAAATCATTGTCCATTATCTATTGAAGATGGCTTATTTTCAGAACATAATGCCATTTTTTTCTTATAGTATGTTTTAAACAATAATTATCTTATTTTTTTCTTTTATTAGAAGAAATATTTTTTAATTGAAATCTTTATAAGAAAATTAAGTTTCTTCCACAGGACAATATCACATTTAAAAACTGCAAAAAGCATTTTTATTAAAAATGATGCTGATTACACTATATGATCATAAGCATTGAAAGCATTTCAGTTTCAGACTTTTATAAAATATGTTGGGAAACACATTTTCGATTTTCTGAAACTTCACGAGTGTAGTAAAAATACTTGACTTTCTATCTTTCAAAAATGATCAAGAAAAGAAAAATTGAACATTCTGCGCAAACAATTTTTGAATGATTCATTCTCATACGCATCTTAGCAAGAACGGAAACGTACTGTTGATTACATACAATAACCATTGTCTAGCTGGAGAAACATTTTACATCCTGAGATAAGATGATTTTTATTCTCTTTACTTATAGAAAAAGAATGATTTTAAAGTAGAGAGTAAATAATGCGGAAAACTTCCACAGCACATAGTAAGAAAAATAAAATGAAAAACCCTAATAAGAATTATTTAAACAGAATATGAAACTGCTTTTATATTTTAAAACATTATTTGTAAGTTCCTTTTTCATTATTTTATTTGAATACTTATTTTAATACATTTATTAAATATATTTAATATCAATTTATGAATTTATTTTTAAATGATTGAGTGATCAATAAAAATAACAAAAAACCTTATAGTTTTGCATGTTTCATTGCTCTTACGGCAATTTTTTCAAAAACAGATAAATGATAAAAAGAAATTTCTCGAAATAAACTGAAAAACATAAATCAAGTGAACAATAGCATAGAAAAATAAAACTGGAAATAAAAATGAATAAAAATAATTGTGAACGTGAAAAATTACAAATCATTGTCTTAAAAACCTTATAATAATTTTCTTCCAAATTTTAGGTAGCTCCATGGAGGCAAATCCATTGCAAACATTGTCTCTATGTATGATGATTTCTATTGATTCTCTTATGATTGACGGAAAATATGATCTAGAAGGTTATATTACTATGCTATTTTTAAAATCTATTTGTAATGGTTATTTGCTATATAATCTTGAGAGAGCTGTAGTACATTTAATACATTAACTACAATAACTTTACTTCAATACTTTAAAATCTATTTCAATACTTTATTTAAATCACTTTTTGCATCACATCTTTTCAATATTTTTAGCAATGAATGTATTGGTTTTGTACAGACAAAACTTGACGAATTTCGATATTTTTAATGCTATTAATTTTTGTAGTATTTAAGTTTAACATAAAAAATTATTCGTGCAGTTGCATTAAAGATGTGTGAAAATAATAATAATGTGAAACAAAAATTATCAAGAAAAAAAATTTTGAGCTTTCTGCCCAAACAGTTTTTCAATGATTCATTCTCATGCACATTTAAACAGGAACTGAAACTTACTCATCATTGCATATAATAACCATTTTCCAGCTGAAAATCTTTTATTCATCCTGAGAGAAGACATGTATTCTCTATACTTTGAAAAGGGAATGATTTTAAAATTGTCACCGCGTTTTCAACCCGTGCGTAGAGCCAATTAAACAGCTCATATGTAATATCAATTACTGCTAATAGTGTACAAAATATAAATATATACAAAAATATATATGATTTATAAATATATATATATACGGCTCTTAGGTCCTAAAAAACTATGTTTATAAGTACATTCTCCTATTTCAATATTTTAAGCAATGAAAGTATCATTTTCGTACAGCCAAAATTAGCCGAATTGCAATCTTTTGAAATTTATTATTTTTGAAATATTTTAGTACAATATGATAAAATATTGATGAAGTTAGGTTGAAGATATCTAAAAATAATAATAAAATTGAAAAAAAATAATGATCGAGAAAAAAAAAAATTGAACTTTCTGAGCAAACAATTTTTGAATGATTCATTCACATACACATCTAAATAGGAACTGAAATTTACTGTTGATTACACATAATATCTATATTTTAGCTGAAGAATATTTTTCATCCTGAGAGAAGACATTTATTTTCTTTATTCTCTTAACTTTAAAAAGAGGAATGGTTTTAAAGTACAGAGTAAAGAATGCTGAAACTTCATAACATACTGTAAAAAGATAAATAAAATGAAAAATTCTGATAAAGACTATTTGAACAGAATATAAAGAAATCCTGAAAATAAAAACTGCTTGAGTGTGTTTTGAAACATTATATGTGGGTTTTTTCCCCACTTATGTAAAAAAAAAAATAGCCCATTATCTATTTTTTTTTCAAATTATAATGTCATTTTTATCGTTACTGGAATTTCAACAACAATTATTTTAGGGTATTTTTCTACTCAAAAAAATATTTTAAAACATAGTGTTTTTAAAGAATATTGAGTTTACACCATAGGACTAATTCAAAAAGAATTTTTAAGAAAAGCTATGCTGAAATACACTATCTGACTATAAGTGTAAGGAACATAAGTATGAAGACTTTTTAAAAAGATTTATAGAAACACACATTGAAAACTTCAAGAGTGTAACGAAAATATTTGAAATTATCTTTCAGAAATGGTTTTGTCAACAGAGTAATTAGGGGAGCAGCTATAAATGTAATAATGTAAGGATAAATGCTGTCCCACACCAATGGATAATTTTTTGAATTAAATTGTTATAGACTTTGAATTATGCCATGAAATATGGTGTAAAATACCATTAAAAGTTAGTTGTAAAAGGCAGTTATTTGGGTCGGCGCGCTCTCGAACCTTATCCAAAAACCAAATTTGATAACATCATGAAAAAAATGTACGAACTGAAATAGAATTGCACGCATATTCATAGCCATAAAAAATAGTTTTAAAAAAATCAGTACTTTTGTATAATCAGTACTTTCTGAGATTTGTTTTGCCATTAATGAATTTTATAAATGGTGTTGAATGAAAACGTTGTTTCAGCTTGGCTTTTTATTTTTTAGAGAATATAATTTATTACACGTCTATATATTTATAATATAATCTTAGTTAATACCTTTTTAAAAAATATATATTGAAATCATGGATAGAGTAATTAGTAGTTCAGGATTACATTCAAGATTACATGAAATAAATCATTTTTCATGTGAAAAACGATATCAATTTTATTTGGTCTTGTTATTTAAAAAGTAAGTAATAAATTATGTATTTTTTAAAGCCGAAATAAGAAAATGGAGACTAAATAATTCCAGAAATTTAATAGAATAATTCAAGAAAAATAAAAGTAAAAGATACAGATGATAAATATTTCATTTCAAAATAAAAGGTCTCGAAAAACAAATTGCTTAAGATATTTTTGAGACATTGTCCGTGAGGATATTTGCGCCAATTTATCCCAAGAAAGGAATTAATTATAATTCATAAAAATAATCATCCCCTTAAAAATAACATTTTTCATGATAATTTTTTTAACCACATTTTTTTGGTTCGTACTATAATTTACTATTAATACAGTATCATTTATAGAAACTGATAAATACAGAGCTGCATAATTACACAACTTATACTGTAGTCAAAATTAGACTTAAGAATCTAGAAGCGCACATTTATTAAAAGCGATAATGTGAGGAAAATTGTCATAGTATTATTTTTTGGCAACGGAATGAATTTATATATTTCATTTTTTTAAATATACATGTAAAGTATGAAAAACGATTGGTTGAGAAAAGTGTTTTTCTTTTACATAATTAATGTGGATGTATTTTATTATACTACATAGAAATCTTTTTAATTTTTCATGAATTTTTTAAATAACTTTTCTCAGCATAATTTTGCTATCGATAACTGTTTGCTTATCAGATTTTTTTTCTGTGTCAATATGTTGGCATTACAGTCGAAAATATAATTTTCGTTGAAAATAATTCATATTCAGGATGATTGAAGTAATTATGACTGGTTTTATATCCACATCTACTCATTAAAAAATCTGGATGAAATATTAGTATCATTTACCTTCATTTACACTTAAAATTTATTATAATATGCAACCACATATCTCATTGATACACTGTAAAAAATGTCAGATGTTTCTGAATGTATAAAAATGTACTGTAATCAAAAACGAAAATGTACAGTGACCTCTTCTAACTCACCTAAGTTTTCGAAAAACGTTTCTTTACCTTTAAAAATCTCAGAAAGCACTTTGTTTTCGAAATTTAAAGAAGAAATTATAAAATTAATTTCTATTAGCTGCCCGTCTATTTCGGAAACGTTTCTAAGTAGCTTTTACAGTACAATAATCACTTTTCTCAAATTAAAATATCACTTTTTCGGATGCTACCAATTCATACGAAAATATTTTGATATTCAGAGAGCACGTTTAATAAACAAACATACAATATTAACAGTATTACCATTAATATGAAAATTGACATTATTTTGCTACAATTGCATGCACAAAATCAGTTATGCAGCTGAAATGTTTACTTGAGAATTGATAGAATCCGAAAAAGTGATAGTTTGATTTGAGAAAAATGATTCTTGTGCTGTAAAAGCTACTTAAAAACGTTTCCGAAATGGACGCGCAGCTAATAAAAATTATTTTTTATAAATTCTTCTTTAAATTTCGAAAACAAATAACTTTCTGGCATTTTTAAAGGTAAAGGAACGTTTTTCGAAACCTTAGATGAGTTAGAAGAGGCCACTGTATATTTTCGTTTTTGATTACAGTATATTTTTACATATTCAGAAACACCTAAATTTTTTTACAGAGTATATATGATTACGTAGATAAAAGATTTATGCATACATGTGTTATTAAATGTTTAATACAAGAACATTTTTGAAGTCATTTACATTTACATGCAACTAAAAAAAGTAGAGAATATAACCGATGACATGTATCCTGCCGAATATGAATTTTTCTATCTTGGAAAAAATATTTATTTATTTTTAATCTCTCTATATAAAGAAAGTAATTATTAAAATATAATAATGAAGTAGAAAGTAAATAATACAAGACAGCGAATAAAATATTTTAAGTGATAAAAATAAATGAAAACGGAAAGTTCTGATAAGAAATACTTAAACAGAAACAACAACAACAACAACAAAAAAAAAAAAAATCTGAAAAAACAAACTGCGTAAAAATGTATTTGAAACATTATCTGGCAGCTTCTTTTTCATTTGATAAAATAAAATAATCCTCACCTATTTTGTATTGAAGATAAGCTTTTCTGAGTTCAAAATGTCAATTCTTATTGTTATTATGCTTGCAAAAATAAACGAATGGAAAAAAAGAAGAAAGAAATACAGAAGTAATAGCAAACAAAATTAGATCTTTCATCTCGTATAAAAATAATTTTAATAATCTAAAATAGCAGTTTTAATTCTCGTAGAATTTAAAATATGTGAGTTAAATAACTAAAAGAAATCTTATTTATTTTGCATAAGTTTCAATACCTTTAGAATAAAATAAAAAAGTAATACAATAAATCTATATATGATTTTGAAAATTTTTTTAGCAAATTTAATGAGTCTTTAATTAATTAATTTTCAACTTTTGACTGCTGAATAATTTTTAAATTAAGTTTGTTTAAGATGAATAAAAGCAGTATAATAAAAAATTGTCCAAGAATGTGATCGAACATGCGATACCGACATTATGAGTCAATATTCTAACATATAGACAATATTGAGTTACAATATAACCTGGATAGTATTAAGTCTACCTCATTCCATTCTTATCTCTATTTATTCCCATTTCATTATTATTTATACTCTTATCTCATTCACCTTATATTATAAGGTACCTGTGCCTTATATAGCCAACCCAAGGAAAATTAATTTTTTTCACCCCCTATACAAGTGATAAGTCTCCAAAAATGTGTGTCCATGATCCCTGGACTGTTGACTATCATTATTAAAATTAGCGACCTTGTAACTATTCCGGTTTAATTTAAATGATAAAAACAAAAAATGTTTACAAATGTCTATATAAGGAACCACCTGTCCCTATTATGGACATTTGGCTCCTTAGTGACCTACCACACTGGGTGTATGGAAGAGCCACTCTTCTATGGAATTTTAGAGAAGAGAGGATTAAAAAAATATATCTTACAGTATTACGAGGAGGGTAGGGCACAGTAAATATCTTCAGAAAATACACTTTAGAACGGGGGGGGGGGTCATTTTTGGTTTTGGCTCTTCGAAGACCGATGCATAGCACCTCAGTTACTACAAAATATTATGAAATAATGTAAGTGGTTTTGCTTAGCTTTCAATTTTTGTGAATCTGAAGATTTATCTGCTGTACTTCCAATCTGGACATAAGGTGTCTATATTGGGATTCGGGAGTAGTTTTAATAAATCTTCTAATAAATAAATAAAGGAAACTTTTTTAAGCAATATAAACAATAGCAATCGAAAATATGTTTTAAAAGCTTTCTAAAACACTTCATATTTCAATATTTAAATAAATTTTTCAATATCTAATAAGAATTTAAACTTACCCTTTATTAAGATCAGTACACCACGATACAACAAGTTTCCTTCTAAATGGCGAACAGCGCGCTTTTTTGTAATTTCCTGGCTTAATTATCTTTTCAATTGCTTTTCTTCCCGGGCATGTAGTGCGATCTCTCTGTAAAAATTGTTACTTTTAAAAATATTAGGGGTGTCCATATTGAGAGCACTGTCCATAATGGGTACAAATACCTTATACATTTAATTCTTATCCGATTGCAATCTTGTATCGGCATATTTAATAGACATTTGCAGCACTCGAAAAATTGTATTTTATACACTGAAAACGGATCAGCACACTTTAAATATGTTTTCAATAATAGAAAAAGAAACTTTTGTTTCAGAAATGTTCCTTTGAATTTCGAAAATCTATAGATTTCTAATGATACATGGAAAAATTTAACGGTACCATTTGCAGTTCCGAAAGAGTTATGTAATATTTTCGAAAACATTAGAAAGGTAAGATATTTATTTTAAGAAATCTTCGGGTTTTTACTTACAAAGAAAATAATATATTTAAAAATAGTTTTAAAAAAGCAGACCATTCAAACTTTCTTTTAGATGGTACTTTCAGAGCGAGTTTATTCCCCGTAACAGACTTGCACTATTAATTTTTTTTTTTTCAGACATTAAATATATGCATATTGTAAATTATTCCTTGTATTCGAATAACAATAAACTAGCAAAAGTGACCGAGCTAAGCTCGGTCAAAATTAACTTTATGTTCAACTGGATGTAGTATTATCACTGTACCATTCACTCTGTATTATTACTGTAAACCATGTTATTTATAATAGTATTATTTCCAAAAACAATCAATTAGAAAACTATGTTTGTATGCACATGTTCATAAATTTTACTTTATTTTAAAATTGACAACGAAAGAATATCGATGCAAATTATCTTTTTAGCTCGACTGTGATAGGTTTAACCATGCTTCTTGAATTCTATTAAGAATGTATAAAAATTTCTTCACATTCTGAAAGAAAATATTTTTTGCAAGATATACCAAAATTTGGAGAATTTTTTTCATTTGGCGCCAGATATGGGTTTTGGCTTTCGTAATCTTAATAGTCGATATATCGGCCGAATGTCGCCAATGTTTTTTCAAATATAGCCAATTTATTGGCTGTTGCCATATTCTCGTAACCCTGAACAGTATTACCGAAAATGACCCGCTAATGAAATTTAATCAAACATGCGAATTAGCTCAATGGTCTTCAGGTAATTAAAAAAATGGAATTTAAAATTTAATCAAAATCGTTGAAGCCATTTCTTAGGTAAAATTAGCTTGACAGAATTCAGCATAAAGAGCGAAATGACACACTAACATAATTTTGTTTAACGTGCAACGGCCCAGTATTTTTCTCGTGACAAAAAACGTTTCATTACAAAATTTAGGTAAAATTGATTGAGTCAATGTTATATAATTAGAATGAACCTAACCCATTATAACCCCAAATGACCCACTAGTCGAATTTTCGCAATCACGTGTCCTAGCCCAATGTCTCTTGCCCGAAAATGATATAATACAAAGTATAGTCAAAATGGTACGAGCCATTTTCTACATAAAATTAGCATGACCCATCATGACCCACAAATAAACCTTATATTCAAAATCTCTCAACAATGTGACTTAGCCCATTAATTTTCTCGTGTTTAAAAATTGTTACATACGAAATTTCGTTAAAATCGATCCTACCGTTTTTTAAATATAAATAACTTGACCCAGACTCTTTATGACCCAAAATGACCCAATAACCGAAATTTCTCGAACATGAGACCTAGCCCAATAGTTTTCTCGTGCCAAAAAAATGTTGTATACAAAATTTCGTCGAAATCGGTCACCTGTTTTTTTAAATATAGCTTGCCATGACACATTATGACCCATCATGACCCACAAATGACTCTTATAATCGAAATCTCTCGATAGTGTGACTTAGCACATTAGCTTTTTCGTGGCAAAAAATCTATTACAGGCAAAATTTTGATGAAATCGATTCTGCCGTTCTTAAAATATAAATAGCTTGACCCAAAAACCGAGTTTTCACGAAGATGTTACCTAACCCAATGGTCTTCTTATAATCCAAACCGATAAAATATAAAATTTGGTGAAAATCGTTAGAGCCGTTTTTTATAAAAATCGCTTGAGCCATAATGACCCAAAAATGACCCACTAATGGAAATTGACCCAGCCCATAGCTTGATCCTGACCCATTATGACCCACAATGACCCAATAGTCGAATTTTTTAGAGCGCGTGACCCAGCCCAGTGGTCTTCTCGCGCCCGAAAATGGTAAAATCCAAATTTTTGCGAAAACCATTAGAGCCGTTTTTGAGATAAAATTTACACACATACACAGATATACATACACAATTTTTGCTCGCATTATAGTATAAGTCTAGCAAGGGTGACCGAGCTCGGTCAAAATTAAATTTGTGTTCAACTCCATGTAATATTTTCACTGTATCATTCACTCTGTATTATTATTGTAAAACATTTTATTTATAATAGTATTATATACAAAAATAATCAATAAGAAAACTATATTTGTATGCATGTGTTTATATTTTAAAATTTACAACGAAAGGACTTCGAACCAAATCACTTTTTTGGCTCGACTCTGATTGGTTTAACCATACATCTCGAATCCTATTTAGAATGAATAAAAAATTTCTCCACATTCTGAAAGACAATATTTTTTGCCAGATATAGCCAAATTTGGAGACATTTTTCCATTTGGCGCCAAATACGTGTTTTGGCTCTCGTAATCTTAATAGTCGATTCTTGGCCAAAGGTCGCCAATACTTTGTCTAACAACTTATTGGCTGTTGCCTTATTGTCGTGACCCTGGCCCCTATTACCCAAAATGACCACTAATCAAATTTGATCAAACATTCGACTTAGCTCAATGGTCTTCAGGTAATCAAAAACAGTAGAATATAAAACTGAATCAAAATCCTTTAAGACATTTCTTAGGTAAAATTAGCTTGACAGCGATCAGCAATGAAGCGAAATGCCCCATTAATATAATTTTGTTTAACATGCCACTCAGGCCAACAGTCTTCCTGTGACAAAAAGCGTTTCGTAACAAAATTTAGGTAAATTGAGTCATTGTTATATATAATTAGAATGAACCTAACCCATTATGACCCAAAATGACCCACTAATAAAATTTTTACGAGCATGCGTACAAGCTCAATGGTTTTTTGTTGCCCGAAAACGATATAATACAAAGTATTGTCAAAATGGCAAGAGCCATATTCTACATAAAAATAGCATGACCCATCATGACCCACAAATGACCTTTATAATTGAAATCTCTCGAACATGTGATTTAGCTCATTAGTTTTTGCGTGCCGAAAAACGTTAGATACAAAATTCATATTAAATCGTTTGAGCCGTTTTTTAGATTTTATTAGTTTGACCCTGACCCATTATGACCTAAAATGACCCATTAATCGAATTTTCTCAAACATTTGACCCAACCCAATGATTTTTTCAGCTCCAAAAAGATAGAATACAAAATTTATTCAAAACTGCGCGAGACACTGTCTAGCTAAAATTAGAATGACCCAAAAGTGGCCCCTTGATCGAAATTTCTCAAATATGTGGCCTAGTACGATGATTTTTTCGGACCAAAAATATTTTGTATACAAAATTTCGTTAAAATTGATCCACTTGTTCTTCAGCTATAGCTTAACATGACACATTATGACCCATTATGGCCAAAAATGACCCTTATAATCGAAATCTCTCAAACATGTGATTTAGCCCATTAGCCCTGTTACATACAAAATTTCGTTAAAATGGATCCTGCAGTACTTTAAATATAAATATAGCTTGACCCAGATACTTTATGACCCATTAATCGAATTTTCTCGAACATGTGACCGAGTCCAATAATTTTCTCGTGCCCGAAAATGACAGCATGCAAAATTAAGTTAAAATTGCGCGAGACATTCTCTAGATAAAATTAGTGTGGCTCACAATGACCCTAAAAATGACGTACTAATCGAATTTTCTGTAACATGTGACTTAACGCAATAGTCTTCTTGTAATCTAAATCGGTAGCATAAAAAAATTGGTCAAAGGCCGTTTTATAGATAAAATTGGTTTGACCCACAATGACCCAAAAATGATCCAGTAACTGAAATTTCTCGAACATGTGACCTATCTCAATAGTTTTCTCGTGCTAAAAAATCCCTGTCGGCTGGGCCTATAGGCGGAGGTAGATTTCGAAGAGTGCTCAATTCAACAAAAAAAATATATGATTAGAGATAAACCCAGTTTAATAACTTCATTTGGCCGTTTATGAAAAATTTTTAATTTCATTTTTCTTCAAAAACTGGTTTTATCAGAATCATAAGAAAAATTCAGCTCAAATGCCTGGTTTGACAACATATTTTGAAATAGATTCTGAATTTATTAAAAAAATCGACCAAAACAGTACATTATACAGCTCCTAAATAACAAAAAACTGTCAGTTGAATGCATTTGAGAAAAAAATTGAATTTAAAAATGAGTCATAAAATAACCTATTTGTTGTTTGAATACATACTTAATTCTTTATTCATGATTGCTCGGAAAATTTTGTGCGAAATACTCACTTTGACAGCATTTTAAAAAATATATTCGATCTTTATCAAAAAACTGGCCAATGCGTCACAGTATATAGTTCCTAAATAAGAGGATCTGTAAATTGGATGCGTTTGAGAGCGAAAATGGATTTTAAAACGAGTCATAAAAAACGCAATTTGCTATGTGAAAACTTCCTTAAATTTTCAAATCACAAAGACTTCGGGAAATTCTGTTCAAAATACCCTTTTTGGTAGCCTTTTTAAAAATTTATTCTGTCGTTATCAAAAAACCGATCAATGCATCACATTATATAGTTCCTAAATAAAAGGATCTGTAAATTGGATGCATTTGAGAGCAAAAATGGATTTAAAAACGAGTCAGAAAAAACGCAATTTCTTATTTGAACACTTCCTTAAATTTTCAGTCACAATGATTTCGGAAAATTCTGTTCAAAATACCCTTTTTGGTAGCCTTTTTTGAAATATATTCCGTCTTTATCAAAAAACTGACCAATGCATCACATTATATAGTTCCTAAATAAGAGGATCTGTAAATTGGATGCGTTTGAGAACAAAAATGGATTTAAAAACGAGTCAGAAAAAAACGCAATTTCTTATTTGAATACTTCCTTCAATTTTCAGTCCGGATGACTTTCGGAAATTCTATTCAATATACCCTTTTTGGTAGCCTTTTTTGAAATATATTCTGTCTTTATCAGAAAATTGACGAATGCGTCACTTTATACAGTTTCTAAATAAGAGGATCTATTATTTGGATGCGTTTAGAATCAAAAATGAATTTTAAAATGAGTCAGAATATAAGCAGTTTGGATTTGAGGTTTTTTCTCAAATTCCTATTTTTGTTTAATTTCCTTTTGCTATACGAATTTATCCTATGCAAAACTTGTCAATATAAAAGTTGTAGATATTTTTGAGAAGATGTAAAATAAATTTAATCAGATTTGATATCTTAAAAATTGACGGAGTTAAGGATTTTTCTCTTTTTTTCAGCGCCCTTTTTCTTTTCGTTTTTAATTTTTTTCGTCGGTAAAAGTTGGTCCTATCGAAAACTTGTAAATACAAAAGTTTTAGATAATTTTAAGAACATTTACAAAAAATTTAGTTGGACTTGATATCTTGAAAATTGACGAAGTTATGAATTTTTTTCTCTCAAAATCCCTGTTTTTTTGGCCCCTTGAGCCCACTTCTAAATTTATCAAAAATCTGTCATGCATATACTTTTGGCCCATTTTTAAGAAGTAATATAAACTTTAAACCGATTCGATATCTACTTTAATTAAGAAGTTATGGCGTTTTTTCGGTTTTCACAAAAACGCCCCCTATTCCGACCCCCTTGGTCCGATTTTGCCCATTAACGAACTTAGCCAAGATTTTATCCCCTTTGATTTTATGTACAAGTTTGGTGGAGATTGGTGAAAAATTATAGAAGTTATCGTGTCCATAAAAAAGTGAGATATAAATTCTTAATTTGCCTTAAAAAACATTAATCCAGTATGCGTAAATTTAAAAAGATGGCTCTAAATTAAAAATATTCTTAATTAAAACTTTATTTCTTAATATTCCAAATAAAACTGATTTCTTCTATGTTTTTATCAACCCTTTTTAAGAAAGTCTTATTAAATTTATTCCAAACCCATACCTTTAAAAAATATCATTATTTTATTTTATCTATTTATTTATTTTTCCGCCGTCAACGATAATTTGCATATTAATAAATTTCTTTTTCTCTTAAAATTAATCATGTATAAAAATCGTCTGCCTAAGATATTTTAAAATTCGGAGTCAATTATAAATTGGTTAAATAATATTTTTTTAAAAATAAATTTATCGTCTGTTTGAAATAATCTCGTAGCTGGACAAGAATTCTGTTTACATGAAAGAATGATGGTTTGAGGTTACCGAATGTTCCAGAACTTTCTTTTTAGTTTAAAAGGGGGAAGTCTCGAGATGAGAAGAAGATTATTCTGTAGATTTCTTGGGTTGCTTCTTCGATGAGGACAGCTCGCTGAAATAATGATGGAATTTTTGCAAAAAGGAGCTTTTCCTTCCTCATTATCACGAATTTAATAAATGAATTTACAGCAGCCCATGACTAATTATTGGATCTTCTACATTTATTTATTATTTTTGTTTTTTCCCTCGCTTGCCATGACTGCGTGTTTCTTTTTAACCAGTGGAAATAATTCGAGTTCTCCTTAAATCGTCACAACTAATCGAAAAGTCGGACAGGATAAGTAATGCCTGTGCTAGTGCCTGTTTCGGATTTTGAAATGAATCTAACGAATCTACTGAAACGAAGTGATGACAAAAATATGGATCGTCGAAAATTTTACCCGCCATGGTTGAAAGTGTTATTAAGCAAGAATTGCCATTATCTTTTGATTCCTCGAGTGAATGTAACAGAGGAGATTTTAATGTTAAACAGCTTTCTGTGCGAGTGGTTTGAAAGATTTCTTCTAAATATTTCGTGAATTCCTGAGGCCTGATATTCCACCTTTTTGCTGTTTATGTGTAACTGATGACTCAAGATAATCATGGTCATAATGACAAATTTTTGAAAATTAATAACTTCAAAGTGGTGAGTATGCGAAAGGTATTTGATGAGGAATTTAATGAAGAATGGATTTTATTGAAGATTTTTCGTGAACTGTAAGTTTATTTTATTAAATGTTTTGATTATTATTTCAATTCTATTTATGATTGATAGAAAGTATTTATTATTTATTTATTTATTTATTTATTTATTATTTTATTGATGAGAGTAATTTGAAGTTAATTTATTAATTTACTAATTTATTTATTTATTTGATTATTTATCTGTGAATCTTACTTACTTACCAATTTATGAGCATTATTATTATCATTATTATGTGTTGTAGATTGAAATATTTTATTCTTAAGGATTTAATTGAGGAGTATGATGTTCTTAAGATATTTACTGTTACTTATTAAGACTATTATGACATTTTTATGCACGATTAAAGGCAATTTTGTAATAATAAGGAATTATATAAAAAACTTAGTAGCTCAAGTTTACTTTTAAAAAGTACATTTTCTATTTTATTGATATTTGTTTGTTATCAAGAACTATTCTCAGAATGCAGTATTTTCATGATAATGTTCCTACAACTAGACATTTGAGCTGAAAATTAAGTTAACATTTATGTTTTTTCCTTTATTTGTTAGAATTTCTAGTGACAGTGAGCTTTGGTTCCCGGATTCTTATAATTTATTTAAATTCAGTAAGAATATGGAACTGTGCAAGGCTGTTGCTAGAATTTTGACTGATAAATATGATTAATTTTTTTGTAAATTTTGTGATTTTAAGTAAGGAATTACCTATAATTAAAATTTTTGAATATGTTTATGATCTATAAAATAATAGAATTAAAAGTTGATCCCAATTTAAGGTATATCTATGATATTTACAATTTCTGTTTTATTAGATAAAATTTCTGGTTAAAATTAGAATCTAAATATAGTAATTTTGAAAAAATATGTAATTGATAGAAATTATTAACTTTGAAATTTATTGCGAATGATTTTACGATCAGGATTTAATAAAGAAAATAGAAGTGCTTCATTTATTCTAATGAGTAAGAATAAAAAAATTATGGAAGATCCTAAGTTCGTACCGTTTGACCCGAGTTCTGGAATGAACATTTTGTCTTGGTTAACTTATTTTGATAAAACATGTGAAAGGGAACAGAAAAATCTAGAATGGAAATTTAATTCTATTGCGCAATATTTGAAAGGTGAAGCGCAAAAAATTTATATCAATGACTGTTTAAATTGTACGGATTATGAACAAATTAAGAAAATTAAGATAGTATAAAGGTTAGTTTTGGCGAAAAAATTTTAAATTTGTAATATATATATATATATATAGATAGATAGATAGATACATAGATATATATGTAAACTGGTGCGATTGCAATAGGTAGTATTTCTTACGAAATCTACCTAAAAACGGTTAGATGCAAAATTTTGTTAAAATCGATCCAGTCGTTCTTTAGATATAGCTTGACTCTGACTTCTTGTGACCCAAAAGGACCCACTAATAGAATTTTCTCGATCATGTGACCAAGTCCAATGGTCTTCTCGTGCCCGAAAATGGTAAGATGAATTTTTTTTGCGAAAATCGTTAGAACCGTTTTTGACATAAAATTTACACACACACACAATTTTTGCTCGTATTATAATATAACATTGGTTTGACCCATAATGACCCAATAAAGAAACACTTATCTGAATTTTTCAAATATGTGACCCAGAGCATTAGTTTTATCGTGCCAAAAAATGCTGCATACAAAATTTCGTTAAAATCGATCCTACCGTTTTTTAAATATAAATAGCTTGACCCAGACCCATTATGACCCAAAACGATCCAGTGATCGAAATTTGTCAAACATGAGACCTAGCCCAATAGTTTTCTCGTGCCAAAAAAATTGTGTATACAAAATTTCGTTAAAATCGATCCACCTGTTCTTTAGATATAGTTTGACCATGACCCATTATGACCCATCATGACCCACAAATGACTCTTATAATCGAAATCCCTCAATCGTTTGACTTAGCCCATTAGCTTTCTCGTGTCAAAAAACTATTACTGGCAAAATTTCGATGAAATTGATTCTGTCGTTCTTTAAATATAAATAGCTTGAACCAGACACTTAATGACCCAATACGATCCATTAAAATTTTTTCTCGAACATGTAACCTAGCCCAATGTTTTTCTCGTGCCCGAAAACCATAAAATGCAATTTTTAGTCAAAATTGCGTGAGAAAATCTCTAGATAAAAATAGCATGACCCACAATGACCCCAAAAATAACTCACTAACCGAATTTTCTCGAACATGTTACCTAACCCAATGGTCTTCTTGTAATCCAAAACGATAAAATATATAATTTGGTCAAAATCGTTAGAGCCGTATTTTAGATAAAAATGGCTTGACCCATAATGACCCCAAAATGACTCACTAATCGAAATTTTTCGAACATGTGACCCAGCCCAATAGTTTTCTCGTGCCAAAAAACGATTGGATACAAAATTTCCTTAAAATCGATCCAGCCGTTCGCTAGATATAAATAGCTTGATCCTGATCCATTATGACCCAAAAATCGAATTTTGTCGAACATGTGACCTAGCCTAGTGGTCTTTACGTGCCCGAAAATGGTAAAATCCAATTTTTTGTGAAAATCGTTAGAGCCGTTTTTGAGATAAAATTTACATCCACAAACAGACATACACACACAATTTTTGCTCGAATTGTAGTATAAGATATTTGTGTGCTTAAGAAAATTACCTTCCTAATTTAACTAGTAACTTCTAAAATTCATTATCAGGGTGCTTGTTATTCAGCTTTTGAATTCCTTTTACTAATTGAAGCCTATGGACGTTTGATGCATTCGCATATTTGAAACAACTTCCGAAAATAAACTTCTATTTTTTAGATACTTCTTATAAATATGTCTCTGTTTTTCTTACTTTTCAAACTTTTTTTTCTAAAATATTTATTTAATTTTACATAAAATGTTAAAATTTTACTCCCCGTTCATCAGTTTTTAACACATAAAATATTGAATTAAGCATAATTTTTTAAAATAATGGTTATTTAACTAAGAAAAAAGAAAGATCCTTTAATAAGAGTACAAATACAAAAAAGTAAAAAAAAAAAAAAAAAAAAAAAACAATTTCTACAAGAGATATTTTAAATATACGAATGCATCAAACGTGCAACTTCCGTAGACTTAACATTACGGAGACTCACGAAAGTGAGCAATTAGCCCCTTAAGATTAGATTTGAATAGAGTTCAAAAGGGAAATATATATTATCCGTGTTTAAGGTCATCCGAGTGAAATGTTTCATATTATTGTCTTAAATGTCGATCACAACGTCTGGACATTCAACAATTTCTCATTCGCCAGAATATTGACCATTGCTAAACGTATTGGATCCTAAATTCTAAAATTTCTTTAGTATGCTTCAAATGTTATTATTCATTGTACTTGCTTTTATTTTAAATGGAATTAAGAATAAGTCAAATTCATCTCGCTTCATTAATATTTTTTTGGGGGGAGGGGAGCTTTTGAAGTATATTTATTTATTCAAAGAGTCAAAAAAGAATTTTTTATAAAATACAATGCACTAAAATTTGCTAGTGTCACAAATATTGTTCATACAAATTCCAATATTAAGTTAATAAGTTTAAATAGTAATGTTAATATATAATGTTTAATGGCTTTTATAAAAACTTTCATAATTATTAGAAAATACATAAGATAAGGAGAGTGGACAGGGAAAAATCCCTGCCAAGAAAAGAGGAAACAAACATTATTTTCTGATAGAAAATACTTCAAATAATATAAATGGACATATAATATAAAAATATGTGGCGTATATGAAATACCATTCACAAAACAAGATGGAACAAAACAATATTACATTGGTGAAACAAGTAGAAAACTCAGAACTAGGATTAAAGAACATATAGCAGACATCAAATACAATAGGAAAACTACAGCTCTCTCAAGATTATATAGCAAAGAACCATTAGAAATATATTTTAAAAATAGCAGAATAATATACCCTTCTAGATCATATTTTCCATCAATCATAAGAGAATCAATAGAAATCTTCATACGTAGAAACAATGTTTGCAAAGAATTTGCCGCCATGGAGCTACCTAAAATTTGGAGGGAAATGCTTCAAAGGTTTTTAAGACAATAATTTGTAATATTTCACGTTCACAATTATTTTTATTCATTTTTATTTCCAGTTTTACTTTTCTATGCGCATGTTCACGTTATTTTATGTTTTTCTGTTTATTTCGAAAAATTTCTTTTTATCATTTATTTGTTTTTGAAAAAGTTGCAGCAAGTGCAGTGAAACATGTAAAACTATAAGGTTTTTGTGTTATTTTTAATTGATCACTTAAAGCATTTAAAAATAAATTGATAAATTAATATAAGTGGATTAAAGAAAGCAATATCTCTTTAACAAAATGCTGGTATTTAACAGCTTTTTTCACTGTGTTTTTCCTTGACCACTCACCATCCTGTAAAATGCCAAAATAGCTGCCTATTCTGCAAGTTTTTATTCATTTCATGTATTCGTAATATATTCAATGTAAAAATCAAAAGTGTATTTTGAAGATATCGCATATGTGTGTAGAAGTTAATGTAGAAGATAGTTGTGTGTGGAAAGTAATAACAAAATCACATAATAGACTAACAGTACCACAGAACGTGATTTTTCCATTCAACGATTCTTGGAATTTGTGGAAACATAAATCACTTTACTCCACATGCTGTGAGAATAGAATAGAATAATTTAGCATCTCTTCCTGTATATGTTATGCGGAACTGAAGTATGTAAAAAGCTTTTCTCAAATAAAATGTTCCCGAAAAACTCATTTTTTAAAATACATTATAGATAAAATATACTTTTTTGATAAAAATATTCCTGTCACTTCATCATCTGTCTGCTTTGAAATAGGAGTGTCTTGGAAATTTAAAGAAACTTCAAGAATGAAAACACAAAGAAGACATAGCCAAACACAGCTCGTGCAACTTAGAAATAGAATAGAAATCTAAACATATTTTAATATATATATTCTATATTTATAATGCATGCGGAGCCGTAAAGTAATATAGAATAGTTATATTTAACATTTAATGGATTCCAATATTTTACTATCAGAATGATGTTTTTTAATATGTATGTTATCTAGTCTTCATTATCTTCTATATCCTATGAAATTTAAAAATGAATACGCAACTATTCTCATATACGTGTGTTTTCATTTTTATATAAAGTTTAAACATGAGCAATTATTTTTATAAATGCAATACAATTAAGATTCATTGCATTTCTACATTTGTTTATTATATTAATAAACTAATTCGCTGAGTATAAAAATGCAAAGAACAAAGCAACATTAGATACAGTATATTAGATTTGATTGTCGGAATTTTAAACTTGAAAAAGAGTTTTCAAGAGAATAAGGTGCCTAGACTGTAGTTCGTCACTGGCGCATTTAATTAGAATGAAAGGACTTGAAGATATACATCTTTCAAAGTTATACATGACAGGTTAGTTCGGACTTAAAAAAATTCCACTGACTTCTTATATATTTTTCCTAACATCCTGAAATTTTATATCGATTGCATTTTAAAATCAAATGTATGGAAAAATATATGGAAACTTTAATTTCAATTGCAAAATTTCTTGTAAAATAAAATTATTATAAACAAGTAATTACACATATCGGTGATAATTTTTATTTTATTGAAGTATTTTATAATTTTATATTGTCTAAATAAATGCCTTTAATGTTAACGCTAATGTAAATACTCACAATTGAGTAATATCTCGATAAAATCATGTCAGTAGAAGGATATGATCAAAACACCTTACCTTATACTTTATTTGCTGGGGTACTTTTCTAATCACAGGTAGTTCCACGATGTACCGGTAATATGGCACAACACTAAGGTTCAGTTTTTTCTAATACTGATACGACACAGGCACAACACTTTAGCACACACTCGGCGATACGGCACGACACTTTAGCACACACTCGACGATCCGGCACGATACTTTAGCACACATTCGACGATATGGCACGACTCTTTAGCATACGGTCTTTTAGTCGACGACCCGGCACGATACTTTAGCACACACTCGACGATATGGCACGACACTTTAGCACGATCCGGCACTAACACGCAAGAATTCCACTGGATACTCCGGCATTAACAGACTGCAACACGGCTCGCTGGTCACTGGTTTTTGGCGATTCTATCCCGACGCTGCCAACAATTTTCGTGGTAGATATAGCTGCCACCACCGATATTACTAGGTGATATCGGTCACCCACTGTGAGGTTTGTGTAAATGAAGACTTACGCTGTCAGGTAACTGAATTATCAGTTTATTAAGAATATATGTACACACTAAGTACGCTATTTACAAATATATACAATAACAACTCGGATATATGTGGTCCGGTTCAACATTAAATTAACAGTAAAGATTGGCTGTGTACTATTCCAATTACACTTTCCACCTCACACTCAATACACGTTAAATTCACTTTATCGGAGCTCATCCTTGAGTCTCCCAACACAAGTATACTAGGCCTGCACTTCTTAGCCCAGAGCACTAAACACTAGGACGTCTGTGTCCTTTGCTCACCAGAAAACGCACTCCTTACGCTCTACCAAGCAGAGCACACTTTACCAGAACCTCTGGCACCTTCTAGGTACGAGACCCAGGAACGGACTGACTTCTCTGAGACAAACTTGCCCTTCTCCACTCACGGGGTCACACAAATGCCAACCCCCTTTTGAGCTCCCTCATTGGGCACATTCCCCCACTCCTTTCTTGCCTAGTCATGTTGCTTATCTGCTGACCATCCGCATACCTCACTGACAGATGGACATGCCTGTCAGCAATCTTCTCTTTCTTTCATTCTCCACCTGCATAGGATTATCTGGCAATTCCCCTTTCCACAAAGAAGGAATGTCACCTTGGAAATTCTTGTACACAACCATACAATACGAAATATTGGAATAGAGACATAGTAGAAATTCCATTCTTTAGCCGAGGTGGCATCCGAACCTGAGAATGTGCACATGCACATTCATATCGAAATTTATTAATATATATGAGTGCTGTGCAGTAAATTATTTTTTTAATTGACACATTAGAAATTCAAACTGCCATATAGCAGGCGTTTTTTCAAGTAAAGATAAAGCAAAAAATATTCCGGAATTCATTATTAAGATCGTTTCAAAACGTCAAGCACACTGGAAATTGAAAGTGCTATAACTCAGCCATTTTTCAAGATATAGATGAAACAAAAATGCTCTGGAATCTTTGTGTCAACAACAAACACGCTAAAGAAAAATCTTTTTCAATTTGTTACTTTTTTGCACCTAATTTTAAAATTTAATTAAAAAAAAATAACTGAAACTGACTGAAATAACTGAAAAAAGATCTTCCATTTTGAAACAAATGGAACTGGCAATGAACTCCGTCCAGACATCGGTATATACTATCTACGCACCAAGTTACATCCAAATCGGTTTATAAATACGCCTGATATCATGTGACGAAAATCAGATCTTTTTAAAATGTGAGCAACACTAAAAATTAAAAGTGCAATAACTCAACCATTTTTAAAGATACATACGAAATAAAAAATGTTCTGGAATTTTTGTATCAAACTCAAATGCATAAAAGAAAAATGTTTTTCAATTACTTATTTTTTGTACTTAATTATAAATTTTAATAAAACAAATTAAATGGCCGCCTGATGATGGATGAATGATGGATGGAACTGGCTAACGAACTCGGTGCAGGCCTTATTATGAACTATGTACACACGAAGTTACATCGAAATCGATTCATAGATACGCGTGTTATCCCGTGACAAAAATCAGATCCTTTTTCAAAATGTCAGCCACACTAAAAATTCAAAGTGCTATAACTCAGTCATTTTTTCAGATGTAGGCGAAATGATAAGTGTCTTGGATTCGTTAGTTCAAGTTCTAACACATAAAAGATTTTTTTTTTACAAATTTTAATTTTTTCGCATTTAATTTTAATTTTTAAATAAAAATATAAATGGCCGCCATTTTGAAACAAGATGGCCGATGCTGCTGGCCAACGAACTCGGTCGAGACATTTGTATGTACTATGTACATACCAAATTTCATTCAAATCGGTTCATTACGGTTCATTCAATTGGTTCATTATTTTATTTAAGAAAGATAGTTAAGCATGACGAAAATCATATATATATATATATATATATATATATATATATATATATATAAATATATGTCAACATTTGAACAGAGGGTGGTTTTGGGGTCTAGGGTTCATGATAGGCGAAAATATACCAAAATTTTCCGGGAGTGCTTTCCTCCGGACGTCTGCAATAGGTAGCTTTTTACTTTTTGTAATGAAAGTTACTTAAAAGTGCTATATAGAATTATAGAAATACTTGCAATATTGTGTATGCTATATTAACACTAATCAGTGGCTATATAGCATACATTCCCTCATTCAGCCCCTCATCATTTTGCTTCATTTTGGTAACAAGGAATCTTGAGCTTATTCTATCTAGGATAATTTTCAAAATTTTCAAACTCTTTTTTGTTTTTGGTCTAAATAGTTCAGTAATTATTTTTCATAAATGAGTGATTAGTTTGTCGCTAAAAGGCCAATCTTCTCGAGATACTGCTGCAAAGTTATCGATCGGTAAAATCGATTATAAACTATATTTAAAAATTATATAAAGACGGTCATGGCCTTCAGGACTTTCAGAGGTCCGGGAGACACCGAAAAATTACTATTCCTGTAGACAGAATTATAAGGAGAAAAACAATTGATAATTCTCATGAAAATTTCGTTGTAATATACTGCGATTTGCGGAATGAAAATTTTGCTGAAATAACTTGGTCTACCGTGTCATGATGCTGACGTGATACAGAACTTTTCGGAAGAGTCGGTGTTCAAAAATTTTTCATTGGTAAAAAAAAAATCAACATACCCGACTAGCGTTTTCCCATAAACACAAAGTCTGGTCAAGTGAAAAGTGGACAAAAGTACTATTTTTCCATCAATCGAAATCGAAACGGTTTTGGAAGTCATGGCAGACACAACGTCCGATGACTTAACAACAAAAAATATGATTCGACCTATGTTATTCCTACAATGAAGCATGGCGGGGGACACGTAATGCCGTGGGGAGTATTTTCTTCTAAAAGTGTCGGTCCGTTATTTGAAATCCACAGCCAGATGAATGATACAATATATAAGGATATCTTGCAAGACCATTTTCTGCCTTATTATAGAAAAAAATTTGGTCGCAACTATTTTTCTTAACCAGATAACGAGATAAATAATGTATGCAAGTCTCGATAAGCGATGGTTTTCGCAAAAATAAATTTCATTTTTGAATTGGTCAGCCCAAAAGCCCAACATGAATCCAATAGAAAATCTTTGGAAAGAAGTTGTCAAAAGTCTGCGGAACTATTAATGGACCAACTCCGCCGAAATTTCGCCAAATTTGCAAGAAATTCGCCACATTACTTATAACTAAAGCTAATAAAATAGTAATACTATAAAATACTAATTGTAAATGTTGCTGATCACTGTAATTTTCTATTACAATATCTCTTTTTTTACAAACTTGTGAAGGTGGCCGGCTTTTGAGAACATGCGTTTTCCTTTATACTTAATTTTATCAATTAAATTTATTGATATTTACATGTTCTTTTATAAATAAGTTCAACTATTATGCGAATAAAAGGTATAAGTATTACTTTGAGATTCCTCTTCATATGGGTATACTTACAAATAAACTGAAAACTTTTTGCTGGCCAGAAACTTATGACCACCACTGTATATTAAATATTTTAATATTTTAGTTTGTTCAATCTGTGATATATATTTTACATATTCAGACTGCAATCAATAAAAGCTTTTCATTTCAAAACGTTAAAATGTGGCAGAATTTACAGTTTTTAAAAATATGCTATAAAGTTTGAATTTTCAACGTTCATTACAATTTTTCATGCCAACTAATGTACGTGCAGCCTTCTAAAACTGTATTCGAAAAGACATGCGAAGAATAACGTTTTATGCTTTTTTACTTGAACATAAACATTTTCCCCACAGAAATAGTTAATACTTTCAAAGAAAATAATCATTTGGCTTGTTTTCGAACGTTTGTGAATTAATATAAGAGCACGTACGTTTACATTTTCTGATGCAAATTGAAATTTCATAAAGAAATAAAGAAAAATATTTTAGACTTTTTGAAAAAAAGTTACTTAAATATTTGGAGGCGCTGCATGCTGTCATCAGTTTACCCTCAAAAACATTTTTCCGAATTACCCTGAGTGAAATATTTCGCAGATGACGAGAAATATTTCGAAAGAGTGAAATATTTCGAGATTTTTTTTTTTTTTTTATGTGATACGAATTTTTAATCCCTCAAAAATATATGGCCTTGCACATTATAATATACGATCATTTCAAAACAAATTTTGATTGATTTTTCAGAATTTTCCGGGATTATAAGTGAAACACACGTGCACGTGCAGCTGACAATTCATACAAAACTCAGGAACCAGTTCCTTTCTAAATATTAATAAAATATAAAGACATACAGTATTTTTTCTTTAGTAGTCAAATACTAGAGCATTTTTTCTATTCTCCTGCAAATGCTAACATTTTTCATACGTTTATTTGCTCTATTTCATTTCACTTGTATAAATATCGTCTTTCTCCCAATCCGTATGTCTTTTTGTTTATTCCAATTTACTAAGAGAACTATTTACATTTAAAGTTTATTGCTTCTTTTTTAAATAAAGTATAATATTTAACCACTGAAATACGTGACCAAATTTTTTCATTTGGGTTTAATACATTTTTTTTTTTCAATTTTCACAAGAAAATTATTTTTATGTTAATTATGTTAATAGTAGCCATCAAAACTGACATACTGAAGTTTAGTGGTTTTTCACTGTCAGAAATTTAAGAAATATATGTAGTTTGGTTACTATTCAAATCATATTCGTAAGACAATTGGCTAAGGAAGAATTTTCGAAAAAAGTTACTCTGTTACAGCAGTATTTGAGGTATATTAATTTTGAAGTATTTTTTACCTTCTCATTACATGTGATACAGTACATGATCAAAGGTGACTGTCATTTGCGATTTCAGACGTTTTTCTGAATATCCGTAAAAATACATAAGTAATTATCCTAAACAGAATATTTACAGGTCATATATAACCACGAACAATTTTTGCCGAAACCCTATAGAGGACCGACAAAAAAAAAAAAAAAAATAACAAGTATGAATAGCTTTTGAATAACCTTGTCAAAATTAATACAGCAAACGCATTCAAATTTTAGATTATGATTAAGTGGCGTATTGTAATAGACTATATTCCTTTTTATGAAGAAATCATGTATACTTGTAGAAAAATTAAGGTTTTTACAAAAGAAAGTCCCAGATTTTGCCAAGTTCTTTGCTCATAACTACCAAAGTTCTTAACACTAAAAGATGATCTTTTAAGAAAATATGACAAACATTATTGCACACAATACTTTGTAATCAGAATAAACAAAAATAATAATTCTATGAAGAACAAGCTGGTTTATTAAATAATTTTGCACTGCCCATGCGTGAATGTAATCAAAATATAATGAGCACAATGTGTTAGAAAATTGCATAGGGCATCTTTTGTGAAATTGCAAAAAACATAGCTTGAAAATTCTAAAAATTATCGTCGAGAGAATAAGCTTAAAAGCCTTTGTTTCGAAAATTAATTAAAAAAGTCCTTCCGGCAGTACCGGGAGGAAGAGGTAGCTTTCATATACTTTATTTTTATTTATTTATTTGTTTTAAATTAAGTTACTTTATTCAAACATGCGAAGCTCAAACTAGTGGAACCATCTATTTATAATTAAAAAAATGTTAAACTAAAATAATAATTAAAGTCCTTACGGCAGTGCTGAGAGGAAGAGATAGCTTTCATATACTTATTTATTTATTTTAAATTATGTTATATTATTCAAATATAGGAAGCTCAAATTAGTCGAACCCGATTATATAAGATTGAATACTAGTTTTTGTCAATACTGAATATTAATAGGAATTTTTAGAAATTATTCATCTTTTATTCAACCTGGTTTTATTTTAAGCGATTTATAGGGTCGCCAAATTCGATGATATCATGTAGTGTATGCCATTTTAAAGCAACATGATAGATAAAACAAACCAATGAGTTTGCTCGAAATCTTAATTCATGTGTGTCGGACGTTCCTCTCAGTCCACACAACTTTGAAGAAAGTCCGTGGTAGATATAGCTGCCACCACCGATATTACTAGGTGATATCGGTCACCCACTGTGTTGTGTAAATGAAGACTTACGCTGAATTATCAGTTTATTAAGAATATATGTACACACTAAGTACGCTATTTACAAATATATACAATAACAACTCGGATATAGGTGATCCGGTTCAACATTAAATTAGATACAGTAAAGATTGGCTGTATACTATTCCAATTACACTTTCCACCTCTCACTCAATACACGTTAAATTCACTTTATCGGAGCTCAACCTTGAGTCTCCCAACACAAGTATACTAGGCCTGCACTTCTAAGCCCACAGCACTAAACACTAGGACGTCTGTGTCCTTTGCTCACCAGAAAACGCACTCCTTACGCTCTAAAACACAGAGCTCACGTTACCAGAACCTCTGGCATACACCTTCTAGGTACGAGACCCAGGAACGGACTGACTTCTCTGAGACAAACTTGCCCATCTCCACTCACGGGGTCACACAAATGCCAACCCCCTTTTGAGCTCCCTCATTGGGCACATTCCCCCACTCCTTTCTTGCCTAGTCATGTTGCTGTGTTGCTGACATCTGCTGACCATCCACATACCTCACTGACAGATGGACATGCCTGTCAGCAATCTTCTCTTTCTTTCATTCTCCACCTGCATAGGATTATCTGGCAATTCCCCTTTCCACAAAGAAGGAATGTCACCTTGGAAATTCTTGTACACAACCATACAATACGAAATATTGGAATTGAGACATAGTAGAAATTCCATTCTTTAGCCGAGGTGGCATCCGAACCTGACACCTCCCACCTTAGCGGAAAATGTGCCTTTTAGGGGCTAATTTTCCCCAAACATATAGTAATATCGCAGAAGAGTTCAATAGTCTCTTTACAGATTTCTTCATTATGCTTATTATATAGGTATTTCCAGGTGTCTGAACACTATCTACTGACATCTCTACTGAACCTTGTACCAATATTAATATTACAAAAACAATACACGTAATAATACACTATTATAAACACAAAATTCAAAAATATTCACACATACACAAAAAAATTATATGTGTGACGACATCCCTTTAAGGTTGTCCACTACTGGGTCGTTGATGCTGATGGGCTAACAACTGGTTGTTCTTCCCAGCTCTTTCTATGTAGCCTAGAAATTGCGTCAGCATTTAAATGTTGAGCTCCTGGACGATGAACATTACTCAGGTTCCAGCGTTGCAAGGCAAGAGCCCATGTAGTGAGTTTGGGTGATCTTGGGGTTGTTTCGGTGAGAAATTTTAATGGATTGTGATCTGTAATGATCTCAATTTGAGATCCATAGGTCCACTTTTCAAACTTCCGCAACCCGAAGAGAACACTCCAAGCCTCTTTCTCTATACTCGGCCAAGCACGCTGAGCCCCTGACAATTTCTGACTGGCAAAAGCTATCTGTTTATACTGACCCTTTTCATCTTTTTTAATAAGACAACATCCTACTGCCAGGTCGGAAGCATCTGCGTGGAGCTGATATTCCCGGACTACGATAGGTGAAGCCAAACTCGTCACTTTACATAACTCATCTTTAAGAGTATTAAATGCCTTTTATGCCCTTTCATCCCATGGTACAGTATTTTTAACCTTCCCTTTAGTCAATTCGGTTAAAGGTATAGCAATTTCGGCATAATTTGGAATATAAGATCGGTAAAATCCCATTAATCCCAAAACAGATCTAACTTCCTTTTTAGTTTTTGGTCTCTTTAGATCCCTTATTGCTCCTATTTTTTCCTCATCAGGTGCATGCGTTCTACCTCCAATTACATGACCTAAAAACTTAGTTAATTTCTCTCCAAATTTACATTTATCTAGCCTAATCGTAAAATTTCTCTTTTTCAACTCTTCAATGACAGCCCTAACATGCTCACAATGGTCTTCCCAGGTGTCGGAGAAAATGATGGCATCGTCAATATATGCTTCCGCATACCTCCGATGACCTTGAAGAACCTCATTCATATCTTTCTGAAACGTGGCAGCCGCCCCTGATAATCCAAAAGGCATGGTACGCCACTGATAAGTTCCATTACGCGTTGTAAAAGCTGTCAAATGTTTACACTCCTCCGCCGTTTTAATCTGCCAAAAACCCCTCAATAAATCAATTGAAGATGAATACTTAGCCGCCCCTGCGGTATACATGATTTCTTGAGAATCTTTCATCGGAAAGGTTGGAACCTGAGTTACCGAATTTAAAGCTCTATAGTCTATACAAAGCCTAACAGTTGCGTCTTTTTTTGCCACGCAAACAATTGGATGACTAATTTCAGCATTTGACACTTCGATTAGATTTAATTCTAATAACTCCTGAATCTGCCTATCTACTTTCTCTTTATAAGCTACCGGCACACTATATAAGTTTGGCTTTTTCCTTTCCACCCCCGGTTTAAGATCAATACGATTTTCTCCTACATCCGCTGGTCGTACAGGACCCATAAACACCTCTTTATTCTCCCTCAAAATAGACTTTATATCTTTGACTTGATTGTTAAATAACCCTTTTATTTCGAACCTCTCTATATCTCGTTCTACTTCCTGATCCCGGTTCAAAATAGGAATTTCCCCAACTTCTCCAAATTCCTCATCACCCTCAAAAACAATATTAACTATATTACATTTAGCAATAAATTCTCGTATTTTATTTTGGTACACATGCTTCCTACTCCCGTCGGCTAACTCAACTATAAACGAATGCTGGTTTCGTTTTTCGACTATGGTTGCCGGTCCTTGCCACCTAGAATATAACTTGTTAGTTGAATCGGGGATTAACAGTATTACTTTATCACCTACTTCAAACGTTTTTTCTTTTGACCTTAAATTATAATGATACGCCATTCTATTTTGTTGCACCTCGGACGATAATTCTGCCTCATTTGCGGCTCTTTCTAAACGTCCCCTAAGTTTATTCAGATACTCATGAATCGGCGTAGTATCTAACTGCGCCCCCTTATTTTCTCCTGCCCAGGATGACTTGAGAATCGATAAAGGACTCTCCGGCGCTCTACCATATAAAAACTGGAAAGGTGCGATTCCCGTCGTAGAATTCGGGACTTCCCTATACGCACATAATACAAATGGTATTTGTTCATGCCACTTTTTTCCTTATTCTCTAATAGTATGATGTAACATACGTTTAAGGGTCTGATTAAATCGTTCCACGAGCCCGTTAGACTGTGGATACTGTGGAGTCGAAAATCTTGGACTAGCACCTAACCTTTCTCAAATTCTTTCTTTAACTCGGCAGTGAAATTGGTTCCATTATCGCAGGCGATTATATTTGGAATTCCTGTTCTCATAAATATTTGAAGTAACGCATCACACGCGGTTTTAGCAGTTAAACTTTATAAAGGGATCGCATCCGCCCACCTGGTATGTTGATCAATTAAGGTTAGTATATACTGATGCCCTTGTGAACTTTTAGGATCAATAGGCCCAATTAAGTCAACATTAACTACCTGAAATGGAAGTTCCGGCCGCGACACTGGGGAAATAGGAGCTCTATTATTTACTTTAACCCCTCTAGTCAATTAGCACTCTAAACATGACTCACAAAATTCTTTAGTTTCTTTCGCCATCCCCTCCCAATAAAATGAATACCTGATTCTCTGTAAAGTTTTCTTAGCTGCATGATGCCCTCCAAGTACCGAACTATGCGCTAATTTTAAGATTTCTTCCCTTCTTACTTTGGGTACTACTAATTGCGCTATATTTTCGCCTAACAATTTCTCTTTATGATACAATAAACCATTTACAATATAATAATCCCCCTTATCCATTTTAGCTAATTCCCAAGCTTTCTCTAACTCTTTACAATCTAATTGGGATTTCTTAAACATATCTGAATTGCTAACAATGGCTTTATTACCTTTTTCCACTTCCGTTTTTTTCCGTATTCTGAGTTTGTACATTTCCTGACCGCGCTTCTATTGCGTACACATTACAACTATCGTTGTTCATATCTTCCTTTTCACTTGAATTATCAATAATAATTTCTGAACTTTCTAATTCTTGGGCGTCTAGCAATGGCTCCTCGCGGTTGATACCTGACAACTCATTAATCACTTCGGGATGTAGAATTACTTGCTCATTAATATTATCAGTCACTGCGCAAAGTACTTCCTGATGAATTATATTAGTTTGTCCGAATTGCGGAATAGCTAACGGTAGTTTAACCAACGGCGATTGAACTGCTTCACCGAATAACCCTTGTAAAAAAATACTACCCGCTCCTTTTAATTTCTCTTCCGGTACCAAATCTTTATGAACAATACTAATTTCACATCCAGAATCAACCAATCCCTTTGCTTTTTGCCCATTTACACTAACTTCAATTCTCTCAAGTTTATTTAATTTCTCGCCAATAACATTAGTTCTCTGTTCGACCTTTGCCAATATTCTCGCCACAATAGCTCCATTAGCTAACTCTTTGCTTTCTTTTACCACAACCTTATGCACACCCGCTTTCGGATTTCGCCCTTTATTACCATTATTTCCCTCATTACCCACTTTATTACAAAAACGTTTGTAATGACCTCTCAAACCACATTTAAAGCATTTAGGCGCTGAAGCATCACTAGGTTTCTTAAAATCTATTTTCCTATCCGAAAAAGAATTAGTCTCATTACTCCCGTTTTGCCTCCAATTACCACTAACTTTGCTATCCTCCCTCGGTCTCATTTTTCCATTGTTTACATACTTATCTTTAAAACTTTTATCCGTATCTGCATAAGATTTATTTTTATGGTCAAAATAATGGTCACATTCTCTAGCAATTTTAGAAGCTTCTAACCATTTACCTTGGTGAGTTAACCCAATATATGACGCGGTATCCTCATCTAACGTACTTACTAATTTATCCGTAACTATTAACTGGTTGACCTTTTCATAAGAGTCAGCACCTCTAATCTTACAATAATTTTCTTATGTCGCTATTAAACGCGATACAAATAATACATGAGTTTCGTTCTGGTTTCTTTTAGCCTTCTTAAAGTTTTCCAAACACGCCTTTGGTGTCGGCTCATGTTCCCTTAGAACTAACTCCTTTAATTCCTCATAATTCTCCATTTGTTCCGTAGTGGTATAAATTAACAAATTATCCGCCTTATCTCCTAACATATTTAGTAGAATTTCGGCCTGCTGGTTTTCCGGTACATTTTTAGTTTTGAATGCCCTTTCTAAGCTGTTAAAAATAAATTCCATCCCTCAGTCCCTTCCGGTACTTTGATAAATAGAGTTTTAACACTTTTGATCAATTTTGCTATGTTACTTTCATTATTAGATTCCCTAGAGACATTAGAATTATTTGCCGATCCTTGAACCCTTAGTCTCTCCATTTCTAATTCATGTTCCATCCTTCATTTTTCAATTTCTAACTTTTTCTGTTTTTCTTCGCGCTCTAATTTTTCCAGTTTTTCTTCACGCTCTAACCTTTCCTGTTTTTTTAACTTTTCGCGTTCTAATCTTTCGTGTTCTAACCGTTCTGCAACAATAGCGTCAGATAATTCCTTAAAAACCCCCTCGTCATACTCATCACTGTCCATTATCTTTTTCTTAAGCTGAATTCTGGTATCATCTTCCGCGAATTCAACACCCAACTCTTCGGCTATCACCGGAAGATCAACCTTTTTTAGTTTCAATAAGAAAGCCATACCTTCACCGATTGTTATTACCACCCCACAAGAATAGTTAAACCTACCAAATTAATATTTCCTAAATTTCTAACTTAGTACAGATATACCCCACATATTATACTAATTAATATCCTTTAGATAATCAATGTTTTTCATTTTTGATTAACCTACTGAATAATCTAATTTTCCTCAACCATTGATATCACACAATATACTTCCAATAAAACAAAAGATAAAACAGTAATTCAATTTGACCACTATGCAATATAGATTCCAATTTATACACTTAGATAATAACATACAATTTACATAAAAATACTGATACGTTGAAATTGAATAGAAGTATTGGTGTCAATCAATAAAATCCACATAAAGAAAAATTGTAAAACATGCCTATATAAATTTCTACAATTATCCTCACTAAAATATTTCCGAACTCAATACTGGTTCTTACACTTAAAACAAATACACTGAAAATCTTTACTTTTATTTTTCCTCACCTTGGCTCTCTTTTGAGCCTTTTTTTTTACTATGGCTCTCTTTTGGGCCTTTTTTTTCACTATGGCTCTCTTTTGAGCCATTTTTTTTTCTCACTACAATTGGCCAATTAAAATTCTAAGCAAATGTTATTATACACTCTTCAAACTTAAAAAATGTTGCTTCATTTAAATATTACTTTAACAATAATTTAAATTTAAATAAATTTAATTATTCCTTTCAACTACTACTAATAAAATTAGTAAAGAAAATATAGAGAGAAAGCCAATACTAGCTCAAGTTATTATGACCTTTCCTTAACACCATAGCCAATATGGTTATTAGCATTTTATAGGTAGGAAGTATTGATAAAACACATAAATAATATAGACAATTTACTTAAATTACTATTAATTATACAACAACAACTTTTGGTTCGAGATGTCAGTAGAAGGATATGATCAAAACACCTTACCTTATACTTTATTTGCTGGGGTACTTTTCTAATCACAGGTAGTTCCACGATGTACCGGTAATATGGCACAACACTAAGGTTCAGTTTTTTCTAATACTGATACGACACAGGCACAACACTTTAGCACACACTCGGCGATACGGCACGACACTTTAGCACACACTCGACGATCCGGCACGATACTTTAGCACACATTCGACGATATGGCACGACTCTTTAGCATACGGTCTTTTAGTCGACGACCCGGCACGATACTTTAGCACACACTCGACGATATGGCACGACACTTTAGCACGATCCGGCACTAACACGCAAGAATTCCACTGGATACTCCGGCATTAACAGACTGCAACACGGCTCGCTGGTCACTGGTTTTTGGCGATTCTATCCCGACGCTGCCAACAATTTTCGTGGTAGATATAGCTGCCACCACCGATATTACTAGGTGATATCGGTCACCCACTGTGAGGTTTGTGTAAATGAAGACTTACGCTGTCAGGTAACTGAATTATCAGTTTATTAAGAATATATGTACACACTAAGTACGCTATTTACAAATATATACAATAACAACTCGGATATATGTGGTCCGGTTCAACATTAAATTAACAGTAAAGATTGGCTGTGTACTATTCCAATTACACTTTCCACCTCACACTCAATACACGTTAAATTCACTTTATCGGAGCTCATCCTTGAGTCTCCCAACACAAGTATACTAGGCCTGCACTTCTTAGCCCAGAGCACTAAACACTAGGACGTCTGTGTCCTTTGCTCACCAGAAAACGCACTCCTTACGCTCTACCAAGCAGAGCACACTTTACCAGAACCTCTGGCACCTTCTAGGTACGAGACCCAGGAACGGACTGACTTCTCTGAGACAAACTTGCCCTTCTCCACTCACGGGGTCACACAAATGCCAACCCCCTTTTGAGCTCCCTCATTGGGCACATTCCCCCACTCCTTTCTTGCCTAGTCATGTTGCTTATCTGCTGACCATCCGCATACCTCACTGACAGATGGACATGCCTGTCAGCAATCTTCTCTTTCTTTCATTCTCCACCTGCATAGGATTATCTGGCAATTCCCCTTTCCACAAAGAAGGAATGTCACCTTGGAAATTCTTGTACACAACCATACAATACGAAATATTGGAATAGAGACATAGTAGAAATTCCATTCTTTAGCCGAGGTGGCATCCGAACCTGAGAATGTGCACATGCACATTCATATCGAAATTTATTAATATATATGAGTGCTGTGCAGTAAATTATTTTTTTAATTGACACATTAGAAATTCAAACTGCCATATAGCAGGCGTTTTTTCAAGTAAAGATAAAGCAAAAAATATTCCGGAATTCATTATTAAGATCGTTTCAAAACGTCAAGCACACTGGAAATTGAAAGTGCTATAACTCAGCCATTTTTCAAGATATAGATGAAACAAAAATGCTCTGGAATCTTTGTGTCAACAACAAACACGCTAAAGAAAAATCTTTTTCAATTTGTTACTTTTTTGCACCTAATTTTAAAATTTAATTAAAAAAAAATAACTGAAACTGACTGAAATAACTGAAAAAAGATCTTCCATTTTGAAACAAATGGAACTGGCAATGAACTCCGTCCAGACATCGGTATATACTATCTACGCACCAAGTTACATCCAAATCGGTTTATAAATACGCCTGATATCATGTGACGAAAATCAGATCTTTTTAAAATGTGAGCAACACTAAAAATTAAAAGTGCAATAACTCAACCATTTTTAAAGATACATACGAAATAAAAAATGTTCTGGAATTTTTGTATCAAACTCAAATGCATAAAAGAAAAATGTTTTTCAATTACTTATTTTTTGTACTTAATTATAAATTTTAATAAAACAAATTAAATGGCCGCCTGATGATGGATGAATGATGGATGGAACTGGCTAACGAACTCGGTGCAGGCCTTATTATGAACTATGTACACACGAAGTTACATCGAAATCGATTCATAGATACGCGTGTTATCCCGTGACAAAAATCAGATCCTTTTTCAAAATGTCAGCCACACTAAAAATTCAAAGTGCTATAACTCAGTCATTTTTTCAGATGTAGGCGAAATGATAAGTGTCTTGGATTCGTTAGTTCAAGTTCTAACACATAAAAGATTTTTTTTTTACAAATTTTAATTTTTTCGCATTTAATTTTAATTTTTAAATAAAAAATATAAATGGCCGCCATTTTGAAACAAGATGGCCGATGCTGCTGGCCAACGAACTCGGTCGAGACATTTGTATGTACTATGTACATACCAAATTTCATTCAAATCGGTTCATTACGGTTCATTCAATTGGTTCATTATTTTATTTAAGAAAGATAGTTAAGCATGACGAAAATCATATATATATATATATATATATATATATATATATATATATATATATGTCAACATTTGAACAGAGGGTGGTTTTGGGGTCTAGGGTTCATGATAGGAGAAAATATACCAAAATTTTCCGGGAGTGCTTTCCTCCGGACGTCTGCAATAGGTAGCTTTTTACTTTTTGTAATGAAAGTTACTTAAAAGTGCTATATAGAATTATAGAAATACTTGCAATATTGTGTATGCTATATTAACACTAATCAGTGGCTATATAGCATACATTCCCTCATTCAGCCCCTCATCATTTTGCTTCATTTTGGTAACAAGGAATCTTGAGCTTATTCTATCTAGGATAATTTTCAAAATTTTCAAACTCTTTTTTGTTTTTGGTCTAAATATTTATCTTACAGATTATTCATTTTTTTATTGCATTCACGAAGTCGCTTTGAATATTTTTAAAACCTGGTCATAAACCTTTCATACAATGTATATTATTTTTTAAATTTAAATACAGGATTTTGCGTGCGATGTTTTTTGTCATATCTTCTAAACAGAACGTTATTTTGTGACTGTTTTAATGAAAATTTTAATTTCTCTACTAGTATGCTTTAGCTTCTGCAGAATGGTTTTAGGTATCATGGGTAATTCAGAGCAAGTTATTGTTTTTTATTATTATTTGTTTTTTTTTGTTTTTTTTTTTTTTTGTTTTTCTTTTGTTTTTTTTTTTATTTTTTTTTCTATTGATAGCTTCATTGTATTTTTGCATATTAAGATAAAAAATCGTGTTTTTTTCGGTGTACATTAACATAATATTTTGTTACCACCTTGCAGTTTCTAAATTCTTCGAAAACGATTTACTTATCCGCATCTGTTTCTCACGTTATCAATCCCACTTTATCAATAACCAATTTTATTGTACTTCTTGAACAATTTCAATGTAACATTTTGGGCTAAAATCTTTAAACAATTTTCTTAGCAATTGTAGTGTTTTTAATTCAAAATTAAACATATTGTTGTTAAGGTATCTTTTTTCAATTTTACATGAAGCCTTTAAAAAATACATTTGACTCTTTATTAAGCATGCATAAGAAAAATACTAAAAAATATATCACTTTTATATCTTTCAGCATTTTATTAATTTTTTTATGCAGAAAATTTATTAAAATATCATTTAAATCCTTTTGATTTTTTTAAATGAAATTTTGAAATGTAAATATTTTTATTAGAAATCCATCTGCAACTAGGAAAATGGAAGGGCTCAAAAGTTCCTTTTTATTTGTGAGTGATAAAACATATTATCCCATTTAAGGATCTGAAAAAAATAATTGAAGTGATAAGATAATTGAATCGATAAAATTATTCTCTTTCTCAATTCAATATTTAAAATTCTATTAAAAACGTGCTTTAGTCACATTTTTAGTTTTGAACGTTTAAATTTACAGAGGGTCAGACAGCATTTCTCCAGGCTTACGTGTATTCTTGGACAGGTGTTACCTGAGATCCCATGTAAAGGTTAACATTGACTATTAAAATGTTAAAAGTCCATTTAAGTTATATAAATTCATGTTATATTAAAAACATGTAAAATATCTTAGTAAAAAAACACTGTTGCCAAAACATGTTTTTAAGATACACTGTACAACCATTAATCTTAGGACACCTCCAATTTAAAAAATTTTGACGAATATTTAACGATATATGTGACGATATAAGGGAGAAACTCGAATAATCTTCACTGGTTCACCTTTTTTAAAAACACACAGTCGTGGCAAGCGAGGGAAAAAAAAAACAAAATAAATAAATATAGAAGATTCATTAAATTACACATTGGCTGCTGCAAGTTAATTTATTAAATTGTAGTCATGAGAGAGGGAAAGACTCCCGTTGCAAGCCGTCTTTAACCGAAACATCAAAAAGAATGTTCCATCATTACTTCATCAAGCCATACTCATCGAAGAAAACACCAAGAATCTATCTCATCATCTCCAGGCTTCCCTCTTAAATCTAAAAACAAAGTTCTAGAAAATTCTCTACTCTCTAACCATCATTTTTCCATGTAAACATAATTCATTTCCAGCATGGAGATTTTTATTCCACAGACGATAATTTTATTTTTAAAAAATATTATTTAACTAATATATAATCGACTCGAAATTTCGAGAATTATATCGATTTCGATTTTTGTACAGACGATTAATTTTAAGAGAAAAAGAAAAGAAATGAATTTATTGTTATGCACAAATATCAAATGTTGAAGGCGAGAAAATAAATAAATAAATAAAAATAATGATATTTTTTAAAGGTATGGTTTTGTAATAAATTTAATAAGACTTTCTTAAAAAGGGTTGATAAAAACATAGAAAAAATGAGTTTTATTTGGAATATTAAGAAATAAAGTTTAATTAAGAATATTTTAAATTTAAAGCCATCTTTTTAAATTTACGCATATTGGAATAAATGTTTTTTAAGGCAAATTAAGAAGTTATATCTTTTCCATAAAGATTAATAGATTAGATTTAGAAACAAGATTTTAATTTAATAAGTTGAACTAAGTACGGAATATTGTTAAAAGGAAATTAATAAAGTATAAAGGTTAATTTTGGCGAAAAAAATTAAAATGTGTAATATATATTTATCGGATTTTTCTGGAATTTCAGGATTATGAAAAGGATAATGATGTCATGGTATTCAGGATTATGATGCGTTTGATATCATATTTGTTGACGGCGGCTTGATCAGAAAGACAGTAGGAGGCCAGCAAAAAATAAAGAAATGCAATTATATTTGGTATTACCCTGCAAAATACAATGGATAAAATGATCAATTGCTCATACTAAAGAATACTCCTTAGCATGATGCAATGGTTAATCTAACGGAGCATCTAAAAGCTGATCAAATATAGTAAAAATTGAGAACGATCCGTTAAATTTACAGTAAAAACTACTGGCACCAATGTTGTCGGAATTTTTTACCGTAAAAATTGCTGTAAAATTATATGTATTTTTTTTTATTATATCTAATTTTACTGCAATGTTTACGGCAAAAAACTGATGGCAACATTGGTGTCATTAGTTTTCGACGTTAATTTAACGGACATTTTTTACAGTGTATATTGAGCTGATTCTTTGTTGTTGTTTAAATATTGTTAAATGACAAGTGGGTTTTGCTCTAAATTGTTGTTATTATGTTTAATGTTTTTTTCTCCTTTTTTATGGTTGATTCTTTAAAAAAAAAGAAGTATCGAAATCCAAGAATTTCTCCTAAATACACTCGCTAACATTCATAAAATACAAATTCCTTTGTTGAAAACCAATTTGTAAAAAATGGCAATTTGTAGAAAATCCCTTGTCATTCACCATATTTGAGAGAGGAACTTGAAATGCGCTCAATGTATCTACGATGTCCTTCTGATTTTTTTCAAATATTTGCTTTGTGTATGACTTCTTCCATAGAATTTGACTGTTGAATCAATATATATATATATATATATATATATATATATATATATATATATCGCGCGCAATATAAATTTTATCGTGAGAGTATGAGGAGATAAAAATATTACATAAAACTGCTCATATATCATAAAATCTTTAATATATTTGTATTATAATTGTACTAGATTATTTGTACTACATTTAGTCAAATTTTTGGAGAGTGGCTTTAAATTTGGTAGAAAATCTTGCATGATTGAAATAAACAAACAATATATATATATATATATATATATATATATATATATATATATATATATATATATATATATATACACAAGAAGTTTTTAATCTTTAAAAAAATCGCGTTCTATTCTTCCAAAATTGAATACATATAATATAAAATATTCAAATATTTATAAGCTATAGCGATGAATAATTTCGTACATTCTATTTTGCAGGATACTACCAAATATTATTATTATTATTATTATTATTATTTTATTATTATTATTTTATTATTATTATTATTATTATTATTATTATTATTATTATTATTATTATTATTATTATTATTATTATTATTATTATTATTATTATTATTATTGACCTTTTAATTGTCTTTCTGATCAAATCGTTGTTGATGAAGTGAAACATATTTTTCATAATCATGAAATTCTAGAAAAATTCGAGACAAACACTTTTAAATATTCGACAAAGTATTAAAAATGGAAACTGACCAGTGATTACTGGCTATATAGTATATGTTATTTCTTTTTCCTATTAACTATGTAAGAATTGCTGTACTACATAACTTTTCAACACCTAAAATGTTTATAAGTGAAAATGACATTCTCAGTTACCAATTCAATATATTTCTACAAAGAAATATATGTATGATCTAAGAAATATATGTATGATATCTAAGATGATAATGTCTTTTTCTGGACAATATTATAAACTGCAAAAAAGATTGGATATTAAAATAGATAAAATAGAATCTCTCAATAAACGTTATTTACAAAAAATATAGTTACGAAATTGAAATGTTGAACTGCCAATTTCATCCACCAAGTACATTTCCTAAAGAATATGTTTAAGCTCTAATAATTTTAAAACGTACAAAGCAGAATTTTTACTGCTAAAAAACATTTTCTGAAATATTTCCTACCTAATGCATAATTTATGTGGAAAAAATCATTTTTATAAAGGAATTAATAAAATTTCCATTAAAAAGAGAAAATTAATTTCTTATAAGTATTTAAATTACGATTTATAAATGACATTTATGGCACTAAATGATGTTCATCGTTAAAAAGTAAAATTTCAATTAGAAATATTAATATGGCTTAGAAGAAAAATCCAAAATTTTGATATTATACTTTTTAAAAAAATCAGAAACAGTAAATGAGATTGTATAATTAATTTTCTAGTAAAATTATTTTTACTATGCCCATATTTTTAATGCATCCTTTTATTAATAATCGAACACTACATTTGGTATTAAAAAAAATATTACTCAAAAGAACACTTCGAAATAATTACTTGAGATATTTTTAAAGGCTCAATTTGAACGTTAATGTCACTCAATTTTTCAATTTCTTTTACATTTTATTCGATTTATTTAGCCTCCGGCATGATTTCAAATCATTTTAAATTAATATTTTTCTGAAAATCTAGAAGTAAGTCGTTCTTTCAAATCCTAATTCTGTGGAGAATTACATACTCATCATTATAATAATTTTTTAAAAGTTTAAACAATATATTATTCTATTTTATTATTTTGTGAATATCATGTATTGATACGTTAGATTGAAACTAATAATTTTAAAATTTATATTAGTACACAGTTCTTATTTATATCATTTTATAAAAGGTACCTTATATCTCAAGAAAAAGAAAATTAGTGAAATTAGTTGCGCGCATATTAATATCTTAGTATGGATTATAGGGTAGTATTGACAAGAACATTTGAAATTAAAATTTTTTTTACTCAAAAGAACAATTCAAAATAATTACTTTAGATATTTATTCTTAAAGGCTCCATTCGAATGTTAATGTCACTCACACGCTATAGAAAGTTTTCAATTCTTCAATTTCTTTTACATTTTATTCTGTTTGTTTAGCCTCCAGCATAATTTCAAATCATTTTAAAGTAATATTTTTCTGAAAATCTTGAAGTAAAATTCTCTTTAACCTTTAGCTTCCGGGGGGATTACCGTAGTCCCAAGAAAATAAATGTTGAAGAATACGGGGTTGGGATTATCGTTATCCCGAAAACTTTTTCCCCTCCAACATGCGGAAAAAGAAATCATTAAGACCGTTTTGCTCAATAGGGGTCCGACTGATTATCGAGCTAGGGAATTTCTGTAGGGAGGATGTTAATTATCCTAGGGAAATGCCGGGAAAAAAAAAACTTGGCAAAAAAATAAACATTGTTTGCGCAGACGACGTAAAGCTGCTTCTACCCCAGTGGCTACAAGGTATTTCAGATAGTTCTTGTTTGTGAGACATAATAATGAATAGATTATATTTAGCAAGTAGTTTTAGATATTTAGCGTTGCTAATTTTGACTACACGTTTACTCTTAGAATGTAAAATGAAGCATTATTTTTTTTTCTTTCTTACTAACGCACTAAATATTAGAAATTACGTACGTAATTTTACGCACTGAATTGAAAAAAAAAAAAATCAAATGTTTATAATTATTATTATATTTACGGAACTTATGAATATTCTCAAGCCCAAAGGAGTTAGTTTTTGAAGCTTTTCTGAATTCATTTTCATTATTCAAAAACATACGAAATTGTTAACATATGAAACATATGAACGAGACGTGAAATTCTTATTTAAAAATTACATAATTGAATGGCGTTTTTAATTTATTTAATAAAGGCAAAAGCATTTCAGAAAATAATGTAAAATTTGGCGTTTTGAACAAAATTTCCGATCACGAAATTTAGGGAAAGGTGGAAATTTGCTGGTTGTATTTTTGTTGCGGTAATGTCAATAAGTAATTTATTTATAACAAAAACAAAATGGAAAAACTAAATTCGATTCCCAATTCTATCAAAATCCTATCCTGTCAGGTCTGACAATTTGATGCCACACGTTAAGAATTATTCAGAAAGTCATACGAAATTTGTATTTTTGTTGCGGTAATGTCAATAAGTAATTTATTTAAAACAAAAACAAAATGGAAAAACTAAATTCGATTCCCAATTCTATCAAAATCCTATCCTGTCAGGTCTGACAATTTGATGCCACATGTTAAGAATTATTCAGAAAGTTTCACATTAGAAACCAGCTTGATTCTATGGTCACAGCCTACTAAAAAATCATGCGCAACTATACCTTTTGCATAAATGAAAATGGAATTATACATTATCTGCTTCAGAAAATTGTCGAATTCTAGAATTATTTATTATTTCTAAATAACTTATTCACCGTCAAATTCAAATGAAATAATTTTTATTTATGCAAACCATAATAAAGATTGCATTAATAATTTCTTAGTTATTTTTCATCTGACTCCAAAAAGAAAAAGAAGAAGTTCGCAATTTAGCACTTTTTTGTTGTTGTTGTCGTTTTGCACGCTTATCAATTACTTCGAAACTATTCGACTGATTCATGTGCCTTTTTTTTTGTTTGTTTCATTGAAAGATTATTCTCTGCAATTGGTCAAGGACTGAATTTAAATTTCATGAAAATTGCCGCAGGGCTTTTTTTAGAAATTTAATAACAATACAAATAAATAAATTAAAATAAATAAACTCATTTAAAATATTTAATTTTTAGCGATTTTGATCAAATAAAGTAGCTCTATCTTCTTCTTCTTCTTCTTTTTTTTTTTTTTTGTTTGTTTCCTAGAATGTTGCAACCACAAAGTTTATAATAATTATTATTATTTATATAGCTATTATTCTCGAATAAAACAAGGGAAAACAAAAAATAATGATTTAATTATTAAAAACTTTCATGGCGAAACAATTGTTAAAAAATATAATAAATAATAATATAATTAAATTAAAAGTAAAAGCAAAAAGTATAATTAATGATAATAATAAAGTCTAAAAAATTGGAAAGAGTTTGAATTACTTCAAAACTTCTGCGGTACACTCGTTTAATTTGAAGAATCATATTTCTATGGTGGTGGGATTGTTACTCTAACACAGAATGGTTCAAAAGTCTGAATTTCATATAAATTAAAATAATTAATGTCTTTTTTTACCTTCATTGGTAAATTTTGTTTAAAAAGCTAACTTTTACAACTTCTTTCACAGTGTCTTGCCATTACGGAAAAATAGAAAATACTATCTCTTTGTTTTTAAATAAAAATACCATAAATTTCATAAATATGTATCTATACTATAAATTCGAAACGTATCTGTGCGTAACGCATACGTAATTTTGCCAATGCCAACACTTTCCCATGCAATTTCGGTTTTGCAGTGTTCACTACAACAAATTTTTACACTTCTAACCATTGCACATTTTAAATTTTTATACTGTTGTATAGAAAGAAAAAGCACTTTTAAGTGCAATTTGTTTGAAAACTCTATCTCAATTTATTTTTGAGATATTAATTTTTTATACTTTTTAGTACCAGTTTTGTAATTGTGGCAACAGAATCACTCCATTTTCTCTTGAAATTAAAAAAAAAAAAAAAAAAAAAAAAAAAAAAAAAAAAGGAAAGAAAAGAAAAGAAAAGAAAAGAAATTAAAATGCGCAGCGCTTTTCCATGCAATTTCGGTTTTGCAAATTTCGATTTTGCAAATTTTACACTTCTAAGTATCGCACATTTTAAATTTTTACACATTGTATAGAGAAAAAAATGTACTTTTAAATTCGTACTTTTTCCCCCAGCTCCACACTTAATTCGCAGAAAAAAGGAATTCGTATGGGTGCTTTTTAGATGTAAGAGATTAAAGTAAAATGTTACAGAACAACATAGTATATTGCTATTAATGGCCGGACACTTTCAATTATAGACATTTTGTCGAATATAAAATAAAAACATATTTATAGGATTCTTCTGAAAATCCAGGATGACAAAGACGATGTTTGACCTCATATTTATGAATGCCCATTTCATAAGAAGGAAACTTAGGGAGCCGATAGGGAAAAAAAAAAAAAAAAAAAAAAAAAAAAAAAAACATTTGGGAACCCTCTTTACATTAAATTATACGAAACGATCTGTCGATGCAGAGTAGAAATATATGGATATTGTACAATAGGGTGGAGCGAAAAAAATTTTTTTTTGAAAATCAAAAACGGGTAGGTGCCAAAAGTTGCCTTTATACTAGTACATCAACTGCGTGAAATTTTACCGCTGAAAAAAAATGGCTTGAGTCTGCGCTTTTGCTCCAAAAATCGAAATTTTGGGTGAAATTTGTCATTTTTTGACATTTTTTCAAAAAAATTAAAAACTTCCTACAGAGCTGGTTAGTATTTAAAAGTGTTGCTTAGACCTTTATATTTATCTGCTTAACATATTTAAACTATAAAACACTATCTGTAGTCTGTATGATTGGAGCAAATCTGACAACTTTTTGTGAAAAATCAGCGTTAACCTCTCTATTGGAGCATACAACGAAATGTTGTTTTGAATACATTTCTTACCTAGCTGCTTTCAAAACTACTGTGTATATAACTCATAGAGGTGGTTGCATCATCCCACCCGTCTCATCCACCCAATCATCTAGGCCCAGTGTTTTATTTATGTATTGAATTGTTATTTTTTCCCGAAGACGAGTATAAGTTTTCTATATATCAAAGTAATTTATCTCTTCTTTGTATTCACTGACTTTGGATGATTTGGATCATACTGGTGTGACCTGCTGCACGTATATTTTTATACCATATATAACAGAAGAGAAGCTGAGTAATGCATTGGGTATATTCTTAATTGAACCTATTCAGCAGTCTATTATCTTCATTAAAATTTCATCCAATTAGTACATTATGATTGGAAGTTCTGTTATTACAACATTCTTTCAATCAATTACATTTTATATGCAATGATTTGCCTAATAATTGATTGTATGAATTCAGTTTCTAGTATGTCATCATTTATTGAACCTATTACATTGAATATATGCTGAGAAGCTAGCTGTTTAATATTATGACGATCGTCACAGAGGATTGCAAACAAAATTTGCATGTAAAACAACAATATTTCTAAAGAAGTTTTAGCATGCTTTATGTCATTTCCTGTGTTGTTCCGTAGTCTAGTAATTTTTAATAAGATTTTAGGTCTATTATTCAGGTGTGTTGTACATTTGGTATAAAACATCCCGCGGTATAAACTTAGATTATACATTTTGTGAGTAAACATATAGACGCTGATTGCCAATCTGTGCTTATATAAAGCAGAAAATTTTATTAACTTTATGAGCTGTCTTTTGTGTGAGATGTTTTCTAAATTCCCATTCCTCATTCTTTCTGAGAAATAGCTTTCCTTATGAATTAGCTTTGCAATCTCCAACAGAAATTTCTAGTCTGTTCTGAGTATCTTTTTCTCAATTTGAGAAAATAATGTTTCAAAATTATTCTCTATTTTATAAAAAAAATTGCAATAGGAAGTGAATAGTACGTTGACAAAGTCTTTCTTTATTGATCCAGTAAATCCATGTATCTTAGAACGTTTTATATCGACTTCTCTAATAATTGACGCAGAGGAAATTCACTGGAGTTGAAGTAGTGAATGATTCTGCAGGTGACGGTGCCCGGGCAGGGTTCGAACCGGGGATACCACGGTCAGTAAGTGAGCGTCTTATCCGCCGAGCAAAAGGGTACCACAGTCGCTTCCTGCGAGAAACTCGTTTTATTGACCGCGCACGATGGCCGCCACAGTACTCCACCCCCAGTGAGAAGAACGTCGCGTTGACGTTGGACGAGCGATATGCACTCGTGTTGCGCTGGCGCGTGCCAGATGCGTTGTCGTTGTCGTGCTGCCGCCGACTGCACGTGTGAGCCCATCGATGATGCGCGGCGTGGCAGGCTTTGCTGCTGTGAGCGTTACACAGGCTTTGGTCGTTTGCTCTGAGCGTTACAGAGGCTTTCGTGCTGCGAGCGTTACGCAGGCTTTGGATGCTGGGGGTGTTTTTAGTGCTGCCATCTGTTGGACAAGAGCGAAGGTGGTGAAGTGTGTTCGTTTGTCCGAGGTCACCAATGCAGGTGACGGTGCCCGGGCAGGGTTCGAACCGTGGATACCACGGTCAGTAAGTGAGCGTCTTATCCGCCGAGCAAAAGGGTACCACAGTCGCTTCCTGCGAGAAACTCGTTTTATTGACCGCGCACGATGGCCGCCACAATTCAAAATTATACACAATTCTAAGCTTACCCCATGCAAAATGGTTTACAGTGACAAATAAAGTTCTCCTAATTTTAAATGAGCACTTATAGTCGATTAGAATCCGTACATTCCCTCATAAAGTACTATGCATTATAAGTTTATGCCTAGCGTTGCAAAGGTAAGAAAAAACCCGGTTTAAACCCGGGAATAAACCGGGTTTTTAGGAATAAACCTGGAAAAAACCCGGGATTTTTTGGAATAATTCGGTTTTTTGGGAATAAACCTGGTCTATTGGAAATAAACCCGGGAATAAACCAACTTTTTGCAACTCTATTTATGCCCAGGACATTTCACCATCAAATGTTGTCCATTCATAAAAGGGGATCTGAAAGTTAATAGGAAATTACCTGGATACGAAAACACTTAGAAAACGGCATAAAACTAATGCAAAAATAAAGGTTATTTACAACAGCGGGTTGCTTTACACATGGAGAACAAATTTTCATTGCAATTCTCTCTGACGATCACCATCACATTAAACAGCTCGCTTCTCAATCTATAAAAAATGCAAAAGTTGAATAAATGATGGCATACTTATAGTTGAAATATCTGAAATCATCTTTGAAGCAAATCATTACGTAAAAAAAAAATACAATTGACTGAAAAAATGTTGTGGTAACAGAACTTCCAATCACTATTCATCAACTGAATGTAAGTTTGATAAATATAATAGATGGCCGAATAGATCCCTTTAATAATATTCCCGTACATTACTCTGCTTGTCATTTTTTTTTGTATAAACTGTAAAAATATACATGAAGATAGTTGCAGCAGCAAGTAGATGCAAAGAACAGATGAACAAGGTGGAAGCATCGAAAACATGCCAAATTTTTATAAAGAAAATCACAAATCAATATATAAATAAAACACTGTACTAAGATGATCGAATAGTTGGGCTGAGTGGTATAGGAAATATAGCCACCTCCACGACGCATGTCCAAGGTAGTTTTGAAAACAAGAGCTGTATTAAAAACAACAATTCGTTGTATGACCCAATAGAGTGGTAATACTGTTTTCTTACTAAAAGTTGTCTGCTTTGCTCCAGCTATAGGGAATAAACATATTGTTTTATAGTTTAAATATGTTAAGCAGATAAATATAAAGGTCTAAGCAACACTTTTAAATACTAACCAGCTTTGTAGGATTTTTTCAATTTTTTTGAAAAAATGTCAAAAAATGACAAATTTTACCCAAAATTTCGATTTTTGGAGCAAAAGCGCAGACTCAAGCCATTTTTTTTCAGCGGTAAAATTTCACGCAGTTGATGTACTAGTATAAAGGCAACTTTTGGCACCTACCCGTTTTTGATTTTCAAAAAAAAATTTTTTTCGCTCCACCCTATTGTACAACATTTCTAATGATTTTTGCATAGGGAGTATAATAAGGAAAATATAGCATTTTTTTTAAGAGCAAAAAAAAAAAAAAAAAAAAAAAGTGATAGATTCGGAGTTTTTAGACACTCCGCTCCCCTCACAGAAGAACAAGGGGAAAATAGACAGTTCGTTCAGCTTTTACGTTCAGCTTTTTATGATATTTGGGGTATTTTTATATAAATTGATAATGTCCCGTTGTACAGTTTTATGAGGAAGATAATCATAGCTTATTTACTCCCCCTTCTGAAAAGCGGGAGATAAGCAAATTAACAGAAACTCATCTGATCTGTTATTTATAAACTTAGAAAACATTCATAATTCATATCTTCTAAACATTCATATCTTCTAAAGTCGTGATAGATTTGAAGTTTAAAGACCTCCCCCCCCCCACCAACATGCACAGAAGAACAAGGGAGACTGAATTTAAAATATATATATAGTACCCAGTGTTTATATTCTAATTCTCCATATCTTACAAAAATTGATCATTATGACAATGAGAGTTTTTGAGATGCTTTTAAAGCCCTTTCTTCTTCCCTCCCTCAGCCTCGGCAGAGCAAGAACGTCAAAATTTCAAAAAATCATCTTATTCTAGTATTTATATTCTAAGATAAACCAAGTGTATTATTATTGGAATCATTTAAATATGATGTGATTTTAAATATGTTAGCTTTTTTATGGATGCGCTTTAGTCAAAGCGCTTTTTTTCCGTTTTATTTATTTATTTTTTTTAATTATTTTTTTATTTCTTTATTTTTTTAAACCACGAAAATACAAACGGAAGGGCCAGATAACTTTGATTGTCTCTTTTTATAGTAATACAAGAGGACTATATGTATTTATCAATTTTTAACCCTTTCAGGGGCAAGGTATTTATGTTCAAAAAATGCTCAATTAATTTATTAACTCTGAAATTTACAAATTTATTTGAAAATAACTAAAAGCTCTTTTTCACATATATTATGAAATTCAAACTGTAATAAAAAAATTACTGGTACCACTTGGTATTTTGGGCATTAAAAGTAGCAGAGTGCAAACGGCGGAAGGATTGAAAGCCCCTGAAGAAATTTTAACACCAAAATCTTTTTCTCTGCTGTGTTGACAGAATTTTCATATCCAGACTTCATCCAATATTTCTTTATAATAATATTCGGTTAATTATTTTACAGATTAAATTAAAGTAGTACTATTCGTAAATATTCGTTTTAGTTATAGTTAAAAACGAAGACCTTAATAGGAAACATAAATTACGTTAGATATCTCTTTATTATTTGTTAATATATTGCTTAACGATTCCTTATATGTTAATTTCTAATTTTTTCTTATCGTGAAATTTCTTTTTCTGTTTTAATTTAAATCGTTGAAATAATATTAACAATGATTCTTAAGGAAATCACTTATGCGTTATTTAAATATTTGAAAATTTAGCACTTTTTAAAATAATGTATTTTTGTATTACCATATATACTTATAGTAATTTTGCCTATAACAAACCTTCATTTTTAGATTATACCCTTCAAGAAACCAAATGCTATTTAAACATTCAATAAACATCCATCAAGTTTTCTAATTATTTTTTAAAAAGACCGCTCAATTACTACTAATATATGTTTTATTTAATGACACGCACTTCACAGAAAAAGATCATTTTTATCATTATAAATTACATCTTTTCAACGAACCTAAAGCATTACTTTCGATTCCGACAAGTAAACAGAAACAACCTTCTCTTAGGGAAGAAAATTCTCTTACCTTCTCACGAACGTGTAAATCATTAACACATGTTCCAAATGATAGCAGCATTTTCTGGTCACCTGCGGTAAAGGGTCATTAAGAAAGGGGGATGAAATCGCGTCAGTTCTCCCGTTGTAAAAGGATATTTTAGATTTCACTGTCCCGAAAGCTAAAGGTTAAATTGCTAACTCTTTGGAGAATTACATTGTCATCATTATATTAATTTTTAAAAATCTTAATCAATATCCTATTCAATTTTATTATTTTATGATGTATTGATCTCTTAGATCGAAATCAATAATTGAAAAATGTTTATTAATATCTAATTCTTATTTATATCATTAAATAAAAGGTACCTTAAATCTCAAGAAAAAGTAAATAAGTGAAACTAGTTGTGCATATTAATTTCTTAATATGGATCATACTGAAATAATAACAACGTTTGGTTAGCATGTTTACTTTTGAAAACAATAATTTTCTTCAAAAGTAATGAAATTTATATCACGGAATGCTACAAAAAATTAAGGTGAAAATGACTTTTGCAAATAGGGGGGAGACAAAAGTAATCACCCTACGAAACCCGAATAATCATCAAATATGTTGTTCCGCAACTTTTAATAAATAACAACAATCAAGTAGAAATAATCACAAGGAATATTAAGATTTCAATGTTTTTTCAATTTTCAGATGTTTAAACATTAAGTATAAATTTGTTTTCTGCCCAAAATGTAAAAATTAGTTTCCATAAGTTTTTTGGAGTGCACTAAGTCTTGCTTTTAGTTCTTCGTACCGCCACGAACTGATATATTTTTTCACTAAGCTGTGGGTTTCACTGCGGCAAAAGCATTTTTCAAATTAATATTATTTTACAAATATAATGCAGTTTTAAAATATTTTGTATGATAAGTACTTTCGAGGAATATACTCCAAAATTTAATTATTTTTTCTTTATCATGTTTGAAAAATAATTTCTTTTTAGACTATTTTAAAAAATACAGTGAAAACAGGATGAAAAATGTCAGGAGTTTTTTTACCGTAACTTTTTATTTTAGTTCGAATTTCAAACAATAGATGGCGCTGTCGGCAATTGAAGGCCAGGTCGACGTCTCAATCAGCACTGATCACCTGACCATAAATCGCCGTCAGCGCCATCTATTGCTTGAAGATTGAACAAAAATCAAAAATTACGGTAAAAAAAAACTCCTGACAATACACACAACCCTCCTGCAAAAAATTTTTAAATAGCTGTCACCGTTTGCAAGTTATTGAATTTTAAAATCCATCAGTCATTTTTGGGACACCCGGTAAAAGCTGATAAAATATAGTAAAAATTGAGAAACAGCGATTGAAAACAGCATTTGCCCTTATCCTTAGCTGTCAGCTGGTTAAGAAATTATCATGTCAAATGCTTTAAAAAATATTTATTTTACATCACTTAATTATAGTTTTTATTACAATGATTATCGTTTAAATACAATAAAAATATATATATGATGTTTCATAGTTAGTTGATATAGATTTTGTATATGTGTTTTTCTGCATGTAATATAGTCGCCGACTTTTCTTAGTATAACATCACTTTTCTATCACAAGTATATTTTATTTATTATTACTAAATATTTCTTATTACTAAATACTTTTACTACTAAATAATTATTATCATAAATACTTTTACTAAATACATTATATTATTACTAATTTTTTTGTATCAACATAATGAACTACACTGTAAAAAAAAATCTGCAAAGGTACTAAACATTTTCTAGGAAACTGGGATTCCAAGAACTTTTCATGTAACGATAACAGGACAAATGCATGTAACCGATTCTAAAACTTGAGTTTTTGTTGTTACCGTTACAGGAAAAGTTCTTGGAATCCCAGTTTCCAAGATAAAGTGTAGTACCTTTACAGATTTCTTTTTACAGTGTAGAAAATAAAATGAAAAAAAAAACTATACCCTAGTAGCAAACCAATATTGGTCCATCGCTGCACCAATATTTCATCTATTGGACATATTGCCAATAAAACGTCAATATTGCTCCAGTATTGGGCTGTTTACATTTTGCCCTTATTTAGCCAATGTTTGTAGCCAATATTGGGGTTTCATTGGAAATAGTTCCAATGAAGTTCCAATATTTAACCAATATTGGCGTTTTGTTGGCAATATTTCCAATGAAACCCCAATATTGGCGTAATTTTGGCTGCAAATATTGGCTAAATAAGGGAAAAATGTAAACATCGCAATAATGAAGTAATATTTCATGTCAATATTGTGCCAATGCGCCAATATTACTCCAAATTGTGGCCAATATTGGTCCAATATTGTTTGGCTACTGGGGTAGGTAATAACACAGCGTACCTTTTGTTTAGAAAGCAAAAGAACAAGATATTAATCCAATATAAACTCTAACAATAAGAAATGTTTAAAAAGGAGGCATGTCACCGAAGTTATGACATATGTCGTAAAATCATCATCTACTGGCGAATAATTATGCTTTTGAAATAATGAGATCTAAATTCGACAACACTATTTTTTTAAACTTTTCAAAATATACACTGTAAAAAAATCTGTGAAGTTACTGAAAGTTTTCAACGAAACTGGGTTTCCTAGAGCTTTTTATGTAATGGCAACAGCACAAATTCATGTAACAGATAAAGATTTACACTGAAAATAAAAAAAAATCTGTAAGGTTACCAAGAAATTTTTTGGAAACTGGGATTCCAAGAATTTTTCATGGAACTACAACCCTGTTTACAGATAAAATTTTAGTAAAATAACTGTAATTTTAGTAGACTCAAAATTAAACACCAGAAAAATTAGTTTTGTAGATTTACAACTTTTCATGTATATTGTTCGGATAAACTGTTAGTAACTATACAGATTTTGGCAACTTTACGTCAGTAAGATTGCAGATTTATTTTTGCAATGTACCAAAATTGTAGAGCTATCTTTTTTATTTAATCCGCTAGAGAAGAATTTGGAGAATTACGATTATAAAAATGTGTTTTATTTTATTTGAAATTCCTTAGCTCTTCGTTCCTTCTTCATTTAACATTTCGTGTAGTTTAGAGTCAGATATCTTTACGACAAATGAAGCAGCAGATTCTAGTTGCAATATGTTTTCCTTTTATGCTAAAGCATATATTATTGAAGCATGCTGATATTGAAATAAAAATCGTGTTATTACTATTAGGTGGTGTCATTACAAGAGGGTCGAATTTTAATTTTAGAATAAAATAGTACATAATTTATAAAATACATGTATTTTTTTTATAATGTTTAAATTTTTAACGCTTAAATACTAAACTGCAAATAAATTTCAGAAATATATTTCATCACTGACATGATTTACATTCATGTGTAGGGACAATTAGCCGTTATTTTGTAAAAGTAAAAATCATGATACTATATAGTCTATAAAATTTATATAAAATTTATATGATACCTTTGGAATATCATCTGTGTCATAGAACATCTAAAGATGTATGCATTCTATGGATATAAATATGGTATGGATTCTAGGATTCTATGTTTATTGTCTAGATTTTTGGAATATTACAAAAATATTATGGTATTTTTATCAAATTTTTTCATTCTCAAGCTTGCGGAAGTAAAATGAAACATTTTGCGACATATTTCATATTTAATGAATAATTTATGCACAAAGAATGATTTTTCAAAAGGAATTAAAAAAATAAAATGATATTCATTAAAGATAATAATTATACATTTATTTTAAGTAAAGAACAATTTAGAAAGTATAATTCATTTCTTCTGACATAAAATGATGTTCGTATGTAAAAAAGTAATTAGATTCAATTAGAAAAGTAATTTCAATTAGAAATATGAATATGTTATTAAAGCAGAATCCAATATTTTGGAATGATACTTTCATAAAAATCAAAAATAATGATTTAGAATGTATAATTAATTAATTGTCAAAAATCATTTTAATATACCCATCTTTTTAATACGTTTTTTTAAATCAAAAACAATAGTTGGAATTAAAAATCACTTTACACTAAAGAGCAATCTGACATAATTACTTGAGTTAATATCAAAGGCTCAATAAATATGCTAATATAACTTATGTATTACAACAACTTTCAATTTCTGCAGCATGTTTTTTTTTAAATTTCTTTTGCAATATATATTTGTATAAACACTAGAAATAATATGAAATCCTTTTAAATTAAGATTTTTCTAGAAATCTAGAATAAAAATATTCTAACAATGTAATACTTTGCAGAATAACATTTATATTACTATTTTAATTTCAAAGAAGATGAAATGATACATAATTTTGTTTTATTGTTTTATTAATATGATGTATTAAAACTTTACATCAAAATCAAAAATTGGAAAACGTACATCAATATCTAATTCTTTTTTTTAATTTTTTTTATAAAATGCGCCTTAAATCTCAATAAAATGAGAGAAACTAGTTGCGCATATTAATTAATTAAAAAAAAAATCAAAGGTTAATAATATCTAAGTTTCCGTGTGTATTTACTTTGAAAAACCACTATTCTTTTTGAAAGGAAAGAAAGTTTGCTGACTGTTGCAAATAAATGATAAGAAAAATCCTTTTACAAATCTTGGTCATTCAAACATAATCTCCAACCATCAGCAGGCTTTAAAGACGTTTTTAAATATTGCGACTCAATAAAAAATAATTGCAATGAAAATTTTGACTTTAATTTTTTGTTAAATTTTTGTAAACTGATAACATTAAACATATTTTTGTCTGTGTGTAAAATTTATGTATCACATTATTTTCCTGGAATGCTCTAACATATTTTGGTTAATAATTAAACATGTGAAATATCTAAACTATATTTTTTCAAACATGTAAGTATATTTTTATCTAAATTAAGTCTGGTAATTAAATCCGATAATAAAATCATGAATTTAACTTGTTTTTTGTTACAGATTTCATTTATGTGTATGCGTTTAATCTCGTCACATATTTTTCTTAGTACTGTATCACTTTGCTATCTCAAGTGTATTTTATTTTCATTTATTACAAAACATTTTTGCATTAACGTAGTATATTACGAGATCCAAGACTACAAAAAAAAAAAAAAAAACTGTAGCTACACATAAATAAACTAAAACACTTTGTATAACACCATAAAATGAAAAATAAAGTAGGACGCATTTCAAACTACAAAAATAACAGCTCGTCATCAGCTAAACCAACACGTGTCCGTAAGGAGACAGAGTCGAGATAAAGTGAAACCTTTTAATGAGTCTTAAAAACTTAGTCATTAGTGCAATAGATTTTTTATTAATAAATAAAATCTAAACTTTTCTGTTCATTTCCAATGAAATCAAATCGCGCTGCTCTGCATGCATTATGAACATTTTTATCATTTTTTTGGCAACAATTAGGACTAAAGCTGTATAGATTGGTCTTATACTGGAAATCAAGGATCATAACTATATCTGCTATTTTTAATTTGAAAAACGTGTATTGGGTGCACTTAAATGAATATCCCAAGTTTGCAGGTTTATTAAAAGAAAGCAAAAAATACTACAAACATGTTGTTTATCGGAAATTAAATATAACTGTTTAGAAAATACATTCCATACAGTTATGAGTGTTAAATTTGAACTCCTCAAAAATGCGAACGTTTTTAAGTCAGTACGATAAATGATTCCGCACTTCCCTCATCATTGTGTGTGAGAGCCTCCTCAAAGATCAGGTGTTTGTTTCATCGCTATTAAAGCCCCACATTAGTCGCTGACAAAAGACCATGATGATAATGATAAGTCAATGTGGGTGTTCTTTTCAAAATAAATCGCTCAAATTTTAAAATTTTTACATGATTTATTTTGCATAGGATAGCTGAGAACCATCTTCAACCTGGATGGTTTTTAGCTCACAGGCTATCAAAGCCTGAGAGCTTATGTGCCCGTCTTTTCTGTATGTACGTGCGTATGTGGGTAATGCGATAACTCATGATAAAAGTATCCGCTTTACTTGAAATTTTAGATATAGGTATATTCAAAAAAGGCACTTTCCTGTTTAGTTTTTGGAATTCATTTGATTTGTATAAGAAGGGGAGCAGGGGCTAATGCCCCTCCCCGTAATTTATATAAATGGTTTTTTCATGCAGAAGAAAATAATAAAAGAGGGGTAATAATTAAATATAAGATAATAATAAAATATAAAAGAGGGATATAACTCCTCTTAAATTATATAAATGGGTTTTTATTAAGAAATTTTCTATTTCCTCTGAATTTTGGATATAGATTTTTTATATGACAAAGCATATCCCTGATTAGTTTAGGGGGTTCAATGATTAAGTATAAAACGGGAAAATGGTGGGAGCAGTTTTCCTCCCTCCTCCTTAATTTTTTTTTCGAACGCAATTAACCCTTGAAAATATAAGGCTGTAATGTACAATTAGAATGCGTAACTTGTGAGCTTAGTGCCATCAGTTTAACTGGACAATATTTTTTTAATAACTTTTTCAATTTTGGTTTCAGATTAAAAAAAATCTCCTCGATATTGTTCGTCCTCCTGGAAAGTCTCAAATTGAACATTTATATCTGTGTTGAATTTGAATTGCTATTAACTGAAATTGTTTAACAGAAATTCATCAGTTATTTTTGGTTTCGGATAAATTACAATATTGTATATTTTCCCATTTCAGAGTACAGTATTTATGATATTAAATTATATATATCTTGTGTAATTCCTCACCATAACGCAAACGCATTCATCGCAGCAAGAAGACGGAGGCATACTGTAGAAAGTAACAGAATTCTTTTTAAGATATTAATTTAATTAATGAGTTTAGAACATAACGAAGATTGCTGAACTTTTATGTGCAATTTATATAAATGTCCCATGCACAAAGTAGTGAATGAGCAATAAAAAATGTAGAGATGTATTTATTTACAAAATAAAGGTTACTGTACACTGTAAAAAAAATCTGTAAAGTTACTAAACTTTTTCTATGAAACTGGGATTTCAAGAACGTTTCATGTAAAGGTTACAGAAAAATTTCATATAAACGATTCTGAAACTTGAATTTTTGCTGTTACCGTTACAGGAAATGTTTTTGGAATCCCAGTTTCCTAGATAAAGTTTAGTAACTTTACAGAATTTTTTTACAGTGTAGTTTACTGTTATTGTTTGCTGCATCTCTTATTTAAAAAAATCAGATCTAGTTCATTATTTTTACGTCAAAAGCTTTTGTGGGTTAATAAAATCTAACTAATATTTTTTTTTTCACTAAAAAATAACGTATTATCATGCTCTTGTTTTCTTTAAAAAAAATCCAAGAAATTATTAGATATATTATAATTTTATAATAGATTGCATCACACCATTGTTCGCATATTTATATAAAGATATTACATTTTAATTAACATTAAACTTTAATTTTAATTTTTTCAAAAGAAAAGTTGTAATTATAGAAATATATGTCTTAATAATGCAGAATCTGAAAATGATAATATTGTTATTTAAGGAGCGAATTTTCACATTTATCTTTAATTGAGTTATAAATGCATGTAATTCTATATAAAGAAGTTTAATTCTAGAAAGATGATCAGGCAAAGACCGCTTGTTCCAAATATAAATTCATTTAAATAGCTTTAACGATAAAGAATTAGATGTCGTTTTTCTATGCAAATGATTTTTTAATCAATAATTGATGATGTCTCTGGAAAGAAGATAAGCTTTTCTAATAGAAATTTTAAGATTTACATTCATATCTTTAAAAGAACTAAATTGAAAGTAGGCTATTCTTTCTACGCGAATAATTACTTTTCATTAGCATATTTACAAAAAAATTGCTGATTTAAAGATAATGAGAAAATTTATTATTAATGAGTCATTTTTTTATTTGAATCGAAAAATAATCATGTCTGAATTAATGTTTTTAGATTTTGAATTTGAAATTTTTTTTATTAAACTTAAACAAATGAAATGATTTTAAATTCAAAACGTATACAACAATTTTTAAATAATAAAGTATGTGTATTCCAGTAATACAAATATATAGGAAATTTTCCCATTGTTAAATAAAAGTGAAATATTTTAAAGTACTAAATGTTTTAAATGTAACAATGATAAATACAAGGTTCTGAAATTTTTTAAATATTCCTCTCATAAAATCTGTAATCTGCTACTGTTATTCATCTGTAAAACATGAAAAAATATTTAAAATAGAAGAAGGATCTGCTGCTGTTTTGACTTGGATCAGTAGAAAGACGAATGTAGCGTATCAAAAACAATTTTATTGAAATTTCGGAAAACCAGCTATTAACAGCCGAACTATCTTTGAACAAATTCAAAAGAGCGAGAAAAAACTGCTGATGTAAATCGTTCTGTAAGGCTAGAGAATATATCAGAAACTGTACATGCCATAAATGATGTTTTAAGCTGTGTGCCCCCACATTGACCGAGAGACTTATTCTGCACTAGTGACTCACTTTAAAATAGTCTGTAGCTGTAGTTTTTTGAAAGCGAGCATGAAATCAAACATTTAACCTGTGTGGTACAACATACATTTCTATTTTGTGTTTTATTGCAGTCCTAAGTGTGCCTCGTGCTCTTTGGATTTATGGTTGCATGTTTTCACTGTAGTTTTATGAAAATTAGACTTCATCATCGAAACATAAGCGTATAAAACGTGAAAATAATGCGCGTTCATCCAATTTGGGTCGAGCCCTGGTCTGTATGTGAATTGCGTTAGAAGAATCATAGTGGGTATTTCTGCCACTTGTAATAAGTGTAAAGCCGGAATTAAACGCGTTTGCCTTTTGTAAGACGTTTTTTAAAAATCATCATGAATTAAGAAAAGTGTTTTGAACGCCACGGTAGAAGTGAAAGAAGAAATTCTCTAAATTGTCATATTTGAGTTTCTCAATAATTGGTTTCGTATTTTAATAAAAAAATTAATAAATCCGAAATATGGGTCATTTTCTCTTAACAGCGATATTCTTGTCTCTGCTTCAAAAATAATGAATAAACTTGTATAAAAATTATACAAATATTAGAATACTTTAATTATATATTTTTATTTAAGCATAAAAGGATAAAATATGCTATTATTAAATATAAGCCATTTAAATATTCTTTTTTGTTATAAAAATGTCATTACCCTGTGTATCCTTGACTCCACCTTAACACAAAAGTAGTCCCCGAAAGTTGACCAACCAAATAGATTTGTGATTTTTTTTCGGTTAAATTATTAAGAAATACAAAGAATACTAAAATTTGAAAAAATAAAGACTTTTCATTTTTTGTATTTTTCTGAAAAAAAAAATAAAAAATGTCCTTTTGTTTTGCTGTCATTCCCCTATCATAAAATGTAAGTAATGATTTTAAACTGTGGTAACACTCTTATTACTCCAGAATTTCATCTGTGAACAATGGCATCATCAGAGAAGATATCTTGAATTGTTCTTTTTTGCAGTATTAAGCCTGGACAAGTAAAATTTGGTGATTTACAGTTACATCTTGGTAAGTATTTGTATTGATTGTCATTAACCTGTTTCCTTTATTTACCTAAATTTTTAAAAGAAAGCTAAATCTATGATTAAGCCTTAGTTGTATTAAGTTTTTAAAACGTTCTTTAAGTGCAATTTAATTGTGTGTATATAGTTATGATAGCATACAAGCTAACCCTAATTTTTGTCATTCCCCAGTGGCCATTCCCTTGTTATATGTAAAATAGGGGAAGGACTAATGTATCTAATTTTCACAAATAAAGAATATTTATTAGAGAGTTTCATTTAAAAAATACTTTATGCAATTGTCAAACAATATTTACTGTTTTAAAAGTTAAAAATTCATGTTTGTGTTAGCTCTATTCATCAAAACATACAAAATTGTTCTTTAAAAAGTTGAATTTTTTTTTCTTTTTTTCTTTTTTTAAGCATATTATTTGAATAAAAATAAACTCTCAAAGCTCTAAAAAAGCAAATAAATAAGACAAAGGAGATTGACTACATAGTTGTTTAAGCATAAAATCAATAGGATGGTTTGTGATTATTACAATTTTGTGAGTTTTAAAAATTCATGTTTGTGTTAGCTCTATTCATCAAAACATACAAAATTGTTCTTTAAAAAGTTGAATTTTATTTATTTTTTATTTTTTTCTTTTTTTAAGCATATTATTTGAATAAAAATAAACTCTCAAAGCTCTAAAAATGCAAATAAATAAGACAAAGGAGATTGACTACATAGTTGTTTAAGCATAAAATCAATAGGATGGTTTGTGTCTATTACAATTTTGTGATGTTTAAAAAGTATTCACTAGCTTAATTAAAAGCATTGTTAGTTCATTAAAATATAAATATTTTGTTGTTGTTTTTATGGGTGCTCATAATAAAAATATTTTTCAGATTTATAACGGGTTTTAAGAAAGGAGCAAATAACCGGAAAAGATTGCATGAGAAAACAGCTTGAAATATTAAACAAGCATCCAAATTACCAACTAGAGGTGTGAGAGTTCAAAGAAAAGATGAAACATAAATCAAAGAAATATAGCCATTCAAAAAACAAAAATATTACTGACCACTGTGATTCTTACCTTACTGAAGATATTGTCTCAATTGAACATGAAGAAATTTCGTGGACACTGCCATCAACAAGCAAAGATATCTCTCTCGAAATAAGCCAAAATAATAGTCTTACTACCAGGCAAAACTTGGGAAAAGGTAATAAGGTTATTACAATTACCTTAGTTGAATCTAAATTATTTCAAGAGATAGAAAAAAAATTCATATGGAAGAAAAAAGTTGGTAAGTTGATCATAGACAAGTAAAAAGAGGTTGAGGAAAATTAGCTAAATAAATTAGAAAAGTTTAAAAAGGAATTATTAAAATTCGTCAAATTTCTGAAAAGTATAAAAAAAGCTTTATAGACTTAGAGACAAATATTCCAGTCAAAAATCAATTGGAAAAAAGTTAAGAAATATCTCAAAAAATTAATGCAACACCTAACATTAAAAAAAAGATGTTGTTTAGAGAAATATTAACAAAGAGATTGGCAAACGCATTTAGCAATCTGAATTAAGAAAAAGCAAAACAATTTTTAAAAGAATAATGCAAGGAGACCTTTTTAAGAAATAGAAGTTAGTAAGTGAGGCAAAGAAGTTCTTGCCTTATGGATATAACACACACTTAATGCCCATAACACACAAGATAAAATAGTTTTATAGTTTAAAATATGGACAGAAACAAGAAACTAGATTTGTTGTAACAATTCTATAGGTCTGTATAAATCTATATAGTTCTGAAGGAGTAAGAGCCAAAATCTCTGAACCCATACCATATGGATCTCAGGCAAATAAATTTTATTTTACTGACTTTCCCCATTAAAAATTTCAAAATAAAACTGCTTTTTCTCACATTTATAATAATATTTACTATAATATTTTTGGAAAAAAAATCAATTTTAGTTATACCTGTTTGTCATTTCTCTGTGTAACTGTCATTCCACTGTCCCTATCTGTCATTCCCCTGTTTATTTGAAATTTAAAATTTATTTTTGTGTGTTTAACATTGTAAAAGATTTTTTTGACTCAATGCCTACTCATTGCTTATTCATTGCTACTGAGACATTGTCTAAATACAATAGAAACCAATTTTAAAGAAAAAAAACAGCATTATTTTTTTTTAAATTCATGATGTTCAAATCGTTCTGTTAAAAGAAAACGACCCATATACAATAAACATTGTTAAAATATTTCATTTTAATTAATTATCGTTCTGCCACCCTCGATATTTCCCTCCACCTCGATTATGTGTTGTCTACCCTTGTTGTATTTAAAATCAAAATGCAATGTTTTAATCATAAAAATATATTTATTATGTAAATGATGATTTCAAAAAATCAATTTTTTAAATTTGTCATCCAAAATGTACGCGATGGACTTGCTTTAAATGAAGAATTATATTTTTATCATGGATGGAATTGTATGCTGATACACGGTGGCCGAAATGTCTCTGGAAAAATTAAAAAAAAAAAATCAAGTAACTGTTTATTTAAGTATAAAATAAATAAATTCAAACATATTACAGATACAAATCAACATTTGAACTGAAAAAGTGATTACATCATAAACGTTCACAACCGCTATGTTAGAGAATATATAGCAGTCCTCTAAAAGCAAACACAAGGTATACGCAAATAAAACCTGCTACAGAAATTTAAATGCACTTATTTTTTTCTAGTCAAGGTAGTAACTTACCTGCCGTACACATTTTGCCCCCCCCCCCCAAAAAAATGCCTATGCATTTAAAAAAAAATCCTTAAATGTGACCTACAAAGGAAATGTTAAATAATCAGAAAGTCCTAAGAAATATAAAATTGCTTAGGTTTAGGAGGAGGTACAACATTATATTCAAAATATGTTTAGTGCCCCAAGAATTTGCAAACAATAAGCTGTAAAAGGCGGTTTATTTCTGTCAAATAAAAATAACATTTTGTAATAAACACAGCATAGTACATGTACATGCTCTTTCGAAGTTCTTTTAAAATCATTCTTTTTTAGGTTTGTTCGTAATTATGTAAACACGCAGCACCTATAGTTGTCGTTCAGTCAGTCCGTCTGTCTGTCTGTCCGCATATAACAGCGCAAAAACTACATAACCGAATCGTTTGAAATTTGAAATATATATTTATTACATAATTTGTCGAGTCATTTCAAATTTTATGATAATTGGATGCATAGATCAATTACAGGGACAATCAAAAGTATTCCGTTGCATTCCGGTCAATGGGGAAAAAAGTTTCAAATATATTTTAATGGTTTGAAATTTAAAATATATAATTATTAGATAATTTTGTCAAATCATTTTAAATTTCATGAAAAACGGATGCATAGATCAATTACAGGACAATCAAAAGTATTCCGTTGCATTACGGTCAATGGGGAAAAGCATAAAATGAATTTTAATCATTTGAAATTTAAAATATATAATTATAACATAATTTTGTCGCGTTATTTCAAATTTTATGAAAATTGGATGCATAGATCAATTCTCAAAAGTATTCCATTATATTGTGATCAATAGGAAAAAATAGTTTCAAGTACATTTTAATGATGTTAAACTCTTTCGAATATAATAGAATTGAAATGAACCTATGAAGTATATACATATATACTAAAATATACATTCTGTATAATCTGTGATTCAAAAAACATTTATTATTAAATTACAGGGCCACACAAAAGTATTCCACTACATAATGCTATACAGGGAAACATTGTTTGGGGCAAGTTTTAATTATATTAAACTATTTCACATTTTATGAATATGATATGCGTTGCTAAGATGTAATAAAAGTTACTTCCTGTATATTTACAGGAATACAAAAAAAATTTTGGACACTATACTGTATTCGAAGTACTGTGTATTATAATAACAAGATCTGAATATTTATAAAACTTCGTTATAGTACGTACGCACCTCATTTGCTACGCTTCACGTGCAATGTCGAACTTGTTCATATTTATTTCGAAAATAGTGAAAAAATTGATTGCACATAATAATTACTTCCCGGTAGTAAAAATAAATTTCACTCTGCAATATCTTTCACGTTCATTTTTTCAAATTCCCCTCCCCCTCTATTTTTAAGCAGAGAGTTGATCAATCGAAAAGACACGGTAACATTACAAATATAAAAACACAAAAAACACGGCTTAAAAATATATAAAGAAGCAAATTTTTTTTTAAATTCCGTTGTCATTGTGTCAATTTGCCTTTTTTTCTCCTTAAAAAACGAAACAATAACTTGTATTTTAACATATTTAACTGTTTCCTTTATTATTAAAAAAAATCTATTTTTCAAATAATCGATTTAGTCTTTTTTTTCGTCGTGTTTCAATGAAAAGAAACAGCGGATAAAACTGGTTCTATAAAGAATCAATAATAATAATAATATAATCTTTTAACATCGTATTTCAATGTAAATGAAGAACGTTATCCAAAAATATGATACACGAGCGAAAGAACATTATACAAAAATGTTAATTAAATTGTTTTTACATAGAAAATAAGCCTATTCCGTTCCGTTTTCCACAAGAAATTTTAATTAAACATATTTAGTTATTTAAAATTCAGTGTTTCTTCTGAATTAACTCAACAAAACAGAAGTTTTCTTCGAATGACACGTTCGCATTTAAATAAAAAAATAAATCTTGTGTTTGTAGATTTTTTTTCTTCATGCTTAGCTTCCTAATTTTTATTATATTTCTATTCAAACAATGTATTTTTAAGTGTATACAGACTAATTTGTTTTACGCCATTTTATTTTCATGGTTAATTGAGATAAAACCAAAATAACTCGTTTAAATAATTTATATTTTATTAAATTTATGTAATTATATATGTAAAAAAGAAATTTTACTTTAAAAATAATATCAAGAATTATATTCTTAAAAAATAGGAAGTTAGTAACTATAGTGTGAATATCTTTTAATACAAGCTTACACCATTTTTTCAAAATAAAACTCTTTTACATACGATTTGAGATATTTTCAAAGAGAAATACACTATGAGATACATTTTTTAAAAATTTTGATGGGAATATAGCATAAAAATTCACCCCCTCCCCCTGTAACTGAAACTTTGCGATACCGTCTTATAGATCTATATATATTTGTAAAATAGCTATAAAGAAAAAATATATAATATAATAATACTAAAATGTCTCTGTGATATGAATTTTCAAAGAAATCTAAATAATTTAACATGTACATTGCTGAAAAAAAATAAGGGATGCAAGCAAAGAAGTTAAAATAACCGTGCCATTTATGAACATAAAATGGATAGCATACACACATCGATGTGCAGTAAAAAAAGAAAAGAAAATACGTAATTTTTTATGAAGTTTTAATTCTTAGAAATAATGAAAAAAAAACATGAAAAAAATGATTTAGGGCAACAATTAGGTTACATGTAAATGATAAAAAAAAATAGTATTGTTTAGAAATGCTGCAAAAATTTTTTATATGACGTGTGATCTCCTCGAACAGATTAGGCTGCTTCACCCCTGTTTTCCATAGATGCGAAGACGATATCGATATGACTTTGCGAAATACTGTCCCCTCCTCAAGATGTGCGATATCCAAACCTCGTATTGTAAAAGGAGGCCTTGGTCTCTCAGCAATGGATAGTTTGAACATGTCCCAGACACGCTCGATCAGATTCAGATCATGAGAGAATGCTGGTCGTTTCATGTGTTGTATTGTTTCAGCTTCAATCATGTTTTACCCAAGACGATCTATATGCGGTCTGCCATTAAAATGTTGGAAAACAAAAGAATCTCCAATGACTGCAGCGTAAAGTATGACACGAGTTCTCAGTATCTCATCTGTATACTTTCGGCCGCCAAAACAACATTCCAAACGATATGCAGATCTATATGTCCACCAATGCTGATTCTACCCCATACCGTCAAAACACATCGACTGCATTTTAGTGGCTATATATACGAGCCGTTAAAAGTACAACCTTTCACGAATGAATGTCGGGTTATATCGAGGGTTCTTTTCCCTCAATACCTAAACACTCTAGTCACACTCCATACTAAGTCGGGACACGTCTGTAAACAGCATTTGACTCCAATCATGTTATTCCTAATCTCGATGTTCAGCCACCCATCATCTTCGTTCCGCTTGAAGCCAACGAAATGTAGAATATTGGTCTACGTGCATAGAGAAATGGATGATTGAGCCCTGTTTCCAAGAGCAACTGCATTTGCAACTGAGTAGCATACACACGCACATGCCCACGATCTTAGAATGAATGAAAAGCTGGGTCGAAAAAAATGGGATTCCAGTAGATTTGGCTGGTATGTCTTGACCGGCTCTCGCTGCTTCTGCGCTGTATTGTGGACCACTTGAGTTGTCCGCCGCTGCGTTTTGTCACAGATCATTACATGATAGGTTGATGGGAATTTAATGTTTTTTAATTCCCCATTTTTCGATCTTGTCCTTCAAAATTAAGTGAGCTAGGTGCCCCCTTTTTAAAATTCTTAGGGATAGGGTAGAACTTGTTCCGCGCCAGTAGGGTACTTCCAATGCTATTCTTCTCGCCTCGACCTATTTTTAGTCTGTCAACGAAATTGATGATTTTCTAAAATTTAGAAAGTCATTGCGCCACTGCGGATATATGTACCCCGGTGCTCCAACTCGGGAATGCTAAAGCTCCACTTGAGTATCCAAATGCTTCAAATTTTTGAATGTATTGTATTTAATTGTATCTTTATGTGTTTTTTTTTCACTTTCGATAGAGGTTTAACAGGGGTTGCGAGTCACTGTAAATACTCCTTCATCACCAGCGTTGACTGAGTAGCATTGTACGATTTGTTTGATGACTTGTTGACAGTATATACTGGTCATGAGTTCCTGTAATGGCGCAAGACCGACCTTATGCTGGTCAATGTCTAATATTCATTGTTTCTTGGAACGAATTCCACAGCCTTGTAACGACACTTCTAGCGACTTCAATAGCTTCCATTATACTTTATTGTTTTTGCCAGAATTCAAGTTTGCCTATAATAAGCCATTCCATTGATCCTGGTAAAGCACGTTGTTGAGACATTTTCAAGTCATATTTTCTCAAAGATAAATAAATAAATAAAAAGAAATAAAGAAAATAAGCTGAGCAATCGAATTTTGCAGTTAATATAGTGAACAAACATTTGTGAAACATCATAATTTGTCCTCTTATGTTCTTTTTCTGGTTTTTAATGTCATGACCTTTGATTTGCATATAAAGTTTTATTTTTCTTTTTCCTGTTAGGAATAAATTACTGATGATTATCTTTATGTTACTTATCGATGTATGTATTTCCGTAATTTCATTAAAACTACGTACTCCTTTAACTTTTTGGGCTGTGTATATATTTCCTAAATAAATTTTAAAGTGATTTTTTTTATTAAAACTGCCTATTTTATTGTTTTTTAAAATTTTAAATATATTTCTAATTCTTATGTAATTACTATTGCATTTTTATTACACTCCTTTATGTTACGTTAAATTCTTTTTTAAATGTATGAAAATATGCATATAAATTAAATGCATTTTTTTTTGTAACATACGTCCGACGAAGACTGTTATAAAAATTGTTTTTCATGTTGACATATAATTTTGAAAGGATGCTTTGATGTTTATATTTTATTTTTAGTGGATCTCGTTTTCTGGTCTGGCCATAATAATTTGAATGTGTTGTTCAGTCGTCGATTTGTATATACATAGTACAAAAAAAATCTTGTTAATAAAATTATTCAAAGTTTTCAGCATCTTCGCTATTTTCCCGCTTTTTAGCTATTATTTCTATTTTAATTCCTTTCCTTTTAAAACACGGATTTTAATATTTATCTTATTCAAAATTCGAATCAAAAAAGTTTTCCCTTTTTAAAAAACTTTTTAAAACTATTCTATTTCGCAATAGTAATACCACGAGACGCATGTTCATTTCGAATATGTTTTATACCATTGTTTTCTGATTTCTTTTATTATTCCAAAGTTTTACACTTAACGTATTTTTCATCGGCAAAGCTATTTACTATAAATTTTGCCCACTAATTGGAAAATAGCCCAATGCTCTGATTGGATCATTAGCTTGGCGTAGGCTTATGATTTGTCCGGAAAATACGCTATTAGTCGATAACCATCCGCGCGCATAACTAATGTCGATAACCAATCCTCCTTAAATTAGCTTGCATGAGGGAGGAGCCAAGATTTTTTTGTGTGTTTTATTGTTTAAATAGCATTTAGCTGTTTGGAGGATAATTGCAATATCCTCTAATGAAAAAGCGCAAAATTAAAAACCGAATTTTTATCATCGCATTTGTCGTACAACCGAATGTTGTGGTTAACTTTTGATGTTATGCACTAAGTAAATAAAGTTTTTATCTTAATTCTCTCTTTAGAAGCTCTTTCTGGATTTCGTCCTTGTTTTTTCTATTCGACATCACTTATTTCCTGATTAACCAGTAAATTTCTCTTCATAATATGCGTCTTCAATTTAACATTAAATAACAAAATAGATATATTTTTGAGGGTTAACTTCTGAGGGTTAACTTTTTAGAGGGTTGAGTACTTAACCGAAAATACGGTTAAGTACAAAACTTTGAAAAATTAGGACCTAGGGATAAAGGAAAATACAACTGAATCTAATTTTTTTTCAGGGACCTGTAAAATGTTAATTTTTAATTAACTATCTTGGGGGAAAAAACTAAGCCGTGGAATATAAAGCGAATGTGAGTAACAAATGAATTTTCGCCACAAAATCATTCTTTTTGCTGCCACATGAATCCTAATAAAATATCATATTTACTATGGAGGTTTGTTTTACATACATACGTCAGAAATAGATAGAACAAAAAAAAAATCACCGAAAATAGAAAAAACAGAATTTTAAGTGAACAATGAATTTTTGCAATGAAAAGACTTTTTCACCAAAACACTTCAACAGTAAAAAAAAAATTACAGAGCATGCAGCTTTTTTTTCACATCAAAATTTTTATTTTTGATTATGTAGAATATCCGTAAAAATTAGGGAAAATGATTGTTTAAAAATATATATGACATATTTTAATAAACTAGTTTTTATTTATTTTGTCGTAATCAGGGTTCGCATCGTTTCTAAAATTTTGTCACTTTCCTACCACAATTTTAAAACGATAATATTTATTGTAGAATTTCCTTGTAGATATTAAAGCAATCTGACTCGAAGATTTTTTATTTAACATAGTGGTAGAAAAGTGAGAAAATTTTAGGGAGGCTGCGTTCCCCGCGGAATAGCTAAGTACCTCTTTTATCGTTCAGGTTTTTTTAATAACGTTGAACAGAAAAAAAATTTTATGACTAAACTTTGTATTTAATAGAAAAATTTATTTTTACAATATCAATGAATTAACATTATAATCCCAAAATAATATCTTTCTTGTTTATGTTATGAAGTCATATTTAAAATTATTACAAACGAATTTATATTTGCATTTAAGTATAAGAACTTTTTGCGTGAATTGTTAGTTTCATTTTACTTCATTTAAACTTAAAATTTATTTTAATTTGAAAACGTATGTGTCATGGTATGTATATTTAAATACATATTTAGATTGAATATTTATGTGTATATATGTGACTAATATTCTAAGAAAAGTATGCTTTAAAAATTTATTACAGATAATATATATTACATATAATAAAATTAATTCCATTATACATCATAAAATATTTCCAGACGAAGAGGCAGTTTTAGTCCTGACAGAAGATATTTAATTTCACATTTCTAACTATTTTAGGTATGGGATTATTTAGAAACTATCAAAAAGTTGAAGGTAAATAAAAAAAAGGAAGTCGATAAACATTTTTTTTTTAAATATAAAGAATTATTAAGAAAATAAAAAAATAGAAGACAAATCATAAAAAGAAAGTCGATAATTTTTTTAAAAAGAAAAAAATAAATAAAAATGTAAAATATTGATAGGAAGTATTTGAAGACAAATAAAAGAAAAATCATGAAGAAATAAACTGCGTAAAAATATGTTTTTAAACATTATCTGCCAGTTTCTTTTTCATCTGAGAAAAATAAAATAATCATCGCCCATTTTGTATTGCACATGTTTTTTTATCTATTGTAGTTATATTTTATTTATTTATTTATTTTATTCATAAAAAAAGCAGAAGTGAAAGGGATAAAAAGAAAGACAGAGAAAGAGAAGAATTTGTAAACAGACTTTCCTCTGATTGAGAATGCCTTTAATAATCATAAAAAGAATTTTAATTTCCATTAAACTTATAGTGTATGAATAAAACAATGTTATTTATTAAGTAAACTGTAGAATACATGAAATTTACATCTAGAAAAAATAAAACAAAATATATTAAATCTATATATTATTTTAAAAATATTAAAAAATACACGCCATTAAATTTTTACTGCTAAAGATATTTTTCATTAAAGTTGCCAAGACAGTAAAATCAACAGATTGAAAAAAATTGTCCAAGCTTTGGAACGAATCGGTTCTATTGTCATTACGCGGCAATTTTCAAACCAAGTAAGCACATGGACAGAATCTAGCCTATCATTAGTCATTTTAATCTGTGTGCTTTACAATTGTAGATTTCCATGGAATTGTTTACTTGAGAATTATAAATATAAAAAAACTGCATTTCTGATTCAGAAAATACGTTAAAGATTGTAAAAACCTCCTGGAAACGTCATCAAAATTACGTGAAGCAAATCAAAGGATCAGGGTAAAAAAAACATGTCTCTGTCCCATGATACATTAAAATTCTGTCCTATTGTTTTGATTTAACTATTTCAATTTTTAATGCAAGAAATTTTATCCTGTGCGATTCAACAATTGTTTTTGTATTATGTTCGGATTTATATGCCTTATGCAAGCTCAAAGTTCATATTATTTGTAATTAATATGCAAAATATGCAATTTCTTTAAACTTATCTCAATTATTTATATGAGCGCTATCATGCAATACTTTATTTTAGATGTGTGCTTTTAAACACAGCAAAATATACTATATATATCACAATCAAAGTGTGGCAAATCTGGTTTTATAATAAAATAGTAAAAAATAAAAAGTTAAGAAACTGCATTCTTTCACTTCACTAAGAGACTTGCTAAAGAGATGTGGTGTGATGAAACATGTTAAAATTACTAATAAACATAAATATAGAATAAAGGAGGAAAAGAATAGTGCTCATATATATCTTCAACATTGTAAGTGAATATGATAATGGAAAATGTTACCAAGGTAGATTCTGGAGTAAGCACACATCCAGTATATGTTATGGGGAGCAGATCCATATATCAAACCTTGCTGAAATAAAATGTTTCCCGAAAATATGTCTCCTATACACCTTAAATAAAATGTAATTTTGTTTAAAATATTTCCGGCTTCGGACATTAAATGGGAAGAAATGGCAAATTATACCTCGATTCCGCTCACGCATACCTAGTGATACAATATTTAGTGAAAATGATCTGTTTACATCTAATTATTTTATTTTGCTTGCAGTGTATTGTGTAAAAGGTTGTTTTTCACAGTTCATGAAAAGAACACTTTTTTTTAGTATGAACTATATAAATTATAATTCAAAACATTTAGGGAAATTTTTGATTGTTTTTGTAAAACCTTAATTTCTCTACGAGTATATGTGCTATCCTCATAAAAATTAAGACGTTTTACACAAAGCAACTTCCTAACAGTGTTGCCAGACGAATACTAAAATTTATTTTGAATACCACTATTTTCATAGACAGATAGTCGCCTTATTTATTTACAAATTCTTTGTGATTTAAACAAGTTAAAATTAGAGTACAAAAATAGTGGTATTCAAAATAAAATTTTAGTATTCGTCTGGCAACACTGCTTCCTAATCATGTGCTAAAAATTATATACTAATCATGTCGATTGTTTACCTGCAAGAGTTTTTACAAAGTAAGCCAAAATATACTCGTTTTCTTCAATTTGTTTACAGTCCGTTATGGGGTTTCGGGAAAAAAATTCGCAGGAGTATATAACGTGTACTTTGCAATTTCAAGATAATTTTTCGGTTATGTTTCAAATTTTTAACAGAACGTATAAAATCGCAATTTATCTCTTATAATTGGCCATATAGTGCGTTCAGTGTCATCAATATCATGCATATTTTTTAAATACGTAAACATTGTCACATACTTTTTTTTTTTTTTTTTTTTTTTTTTTTTTTTTGCATTTGTTGGAAATTGTAATTATTTTCCGTTTGATAAAGTTCGATATGTATAATATTCTTATATTTTTTAATTTTGTTAATACACCAATGTAATGTCTAGGCTCTAAATAACATGATTTAAATAATTTTAAATGCATCTAACATTATTAAAAGTATATCTAGAGCTTTACAATAACTGCGTACACATGATTAGCATAAATATATACATCTTTACAGATGTTTTACATAGTAGTTTTAAGCTGGTTTATATAGTTGCCCAAAATATTTGTCTCAGGATGAGGAGGTTAAAAATGTAAAGGACAAAGAAACAGTGTGTTAATTTAATTGTTAAAATGGTAAACTTCAAAAGAAATAATTATATGAGTAAGCTTCTGGGACAGATGTCCCAGTTCCGTCACTTAAATTAGGAATAATGGAAATTAAGATGCATACCTGTCGAAACTTTGTTAGTTTGGACGTAAGAAATGTTTTAATGAGGTCTGCTACATTTTTTGCACAATGATGAAATTCTGTTCTAGAATCCAATTTAAAAACAACTTTATCACATAAAGAAATTATGAAAATCCTAATTTAAATTGTAAATTATTTTGTAACTTAAAATTACTGTAAATACGTATGTTTTGTTATTAAGATTGTAAGTTTATAAGTATGTTGTAAGTTTTGCATCCAGAAAATAAATATCATTTATGTTAAGGGTAATGTGGATGTTCATGACAGTGAACCGTGTAGTTAAACTAACAGTTTTCGTTATCTTAGTTCATGATATTTGTATTACTTATTTGATAATTTTAACGCTATATTAAACTTTAATAACTATTGAAATATTAAAATTCTAAAACTGAATATATATATATAGTTTTCACAAACTTTCATCACATTATCACTAAAACAAGGTATATAAGATACTTTTGACATTTTAATTTGTTTTATCAATGTTATACATTGCAAATGTACTCGGAATACAAGCAATAGAACACTTTCATTTCATAATGATTAAAGTGTGACAGAATTTAGAAGCTTGAAAAACATGTAATAGTGTTTGAGTTTTCAACTTTCCTTAAAATTTAACATGTGAACTAATGTACATTGAGCTTACTAAAACTGTATTCATAATGCATGCGAATAATACTTGTTTAGGATTTTTTTCTTGAACAAGAACATTTTCGCTTAAGAAACATAACATATTTTCAAAGAAAATTATCATTTGGCTTTTCTCCGAACGTTTGGGAATTAATATAAAAGCACGTACGTTTACTTTTTCTCATGCGAAATGAAAAATGATAAAAAAATAAAAAAATAAATAAATAAAGGAAAATATTTCAGTCACTTACGAAAAAAGGTCTTAAATATTTGGATGCAATGCATGTTTTTTTTTAGATTTTTCTGAATAAACTGAGTGAAATATTTTACAGAAGAGAAGTTTTTATGTGATACGCATTTTTAAATCTTTAGAACGTTACGACTTTCACATTATCATAAAACGGTCAATTCAAAACATATTTTACTTAAATGTACCTTTTTCCAAAGAAAAACTTACTATTGTCCTATAGTTGAAACTCATATACGGATGACAATTTAAACACATTCCAAAAAGTTCTAAAGATTAATTAAAAGAAAAGGCATACAGTATTGTTTTTCTACTCATTTACTATTGTCTTTTTCCTATTAACATACAAATATTAACGACTTATATTTCCATGTGCTTTATGTCACTTCATCTATATATGTGTCGTCTTTCTATCTTTTTTCTATCCATATGTCTATTTTAATAATCCAATTTATTTGCAGATTCATTAAAATTTAAAATTTATTGCTTCTTTTTTTAAAATCTGTTAGTTATTTTCTGATGTATGTGGCCAATAATTAAAATAAATAGCCTCTCGCAATATTTTGATCTTTTTTTTTTTACACTGATGCCCAAAATTGTATACGTTCATGCGTTCAATAATCAAGATCAACATGCCGGCCCATACGTATTAATCACTTTCCATTTTTTGGTTCAATTCATGTTTAAATATTACGTTCGATCTCCACTCGTCCACTTTCATTCTGTAAATGAAAATTGAAATTCGTGAAAGAACATCCATTCTTCAACTAGTTTGTGGTCCACACTACTTGCTATCTGTATTGTTTATATCGGCTCCCAGTGACGAAGTAAATGTGACACCATGGCCAAACACGTTTGTCCTTCTTTTTCCATAAAGGGAATCGAGTTTGACCGTCGTAACACATACTGTTGTACTTTTGGCAAAAAAAAAAAAAAAAACTTTGACCAAGCCGCATGTGTACAGGTTGTTGTAAAATTAGATGTATTGCTCTTTGTGTCATTGTTTGATTGCGCCTGGCCATTAACCTGTTCGAGAACATTGGTAGTCCGGGTGCTACGCATCAGAAAACTGCAAATCGTGATAAGAATATACCGCTTGGTGAATATGTACTTTATGATAATACAATGCATATTGGAGGGGGAGGCATCTCGCAAAGTCGTCGGAATTCAAGATGGCTGCTGTTATTCAAAATGGCGTCATATTTTCTGAATATACTTAGTATAAATGTGCATTTCACGTCGATTTCGATGTTTTTAAAATCAATTTTTCGTTTTTAACACTATTCAACATTATTTAAAAGAGTGTATGAATTCGGTATATCTGTCTGTTTGTCTGTCTGTCCGCCTGTCCTTCCATGATCTAGCTCGCTTAAATGTACTCAGATTACCATGTATATTTTATATATTTTATGAAGTTTATAATAACATGTTCGGAGTAAAAAGTAAAGTGTATAGCTTTTATAGTCCATTTACAGGGCACTCAAAGTATTTACGAATTTTCTGACCTTGCTCTTTTTTGCTTAAATTTACTCAGATATCCGTGTAGTTTATGTATGTGTTATCTCTATGTGTAATTTAAAGACGTGGTATACTGCAAAATGTTCTACATCGAAAATTAAGTGTCTCGCATTTATAGTTCGTTTACAGGCACACTCAAAATAATCCCCTTACATTATGGTCCATTTGCAAAAATCCTTTTTAATGTGTTTTAATGATGTTAAATTATTTGAAACATATTGAAATTAACATACATCAGTGAAGTGTAGTACAAGATACTTACTGTACAATATGGTGAGCATAGAATTTATAGTTCATTTACAAGATCTAAAAAAGAATACGTTTGCAATTCTGTCTATAAACAGAATGTTGTCTATGTGCTTTTAAATTATAGTATGCGTTAAACTTTACCAGGTAGGAACGAATTGCAAAATATTATATGATTATTTTCTTTGGTTAGAATGCAGCTTATAACATGTGATGCTTTAATGTATGATCGGCCATTTCTTACTAACATTTTAAAGCCTCAACAGATTTTAAAGATATGATTAATGATTACAACATTAAAACGTTTTATCCTTACTTACGTAAAGACATTGTGAGTTTTAAATGTCAAAGAATAGATTTGATTTGGGTTAAATATATTATACTAAGCTTTAAAGGAGAAACTAGACAGAAGAGCGGTTCAAGGGGCGAGATGACAAGTGCAACCACATGTTAGATTATCTATAAATTGGCACGATTTCTTAAAAAATTCAAATAACAAAGAAGAGCTTTTTAATCTCCTTGGAGCACTAGCACCATACAAAAACACATAAGTTATAACATCACTCCAGGAGAAAAAGATAAAGGCAGTCTTACTGCCGTAAGTTCCTTAATTGCAACGACTTGCCCTGGTCACGAAAAACAAGATTAAAGAATAATACTACATCTCAAAGACATGGTTGAAAAATGACTGAAAAATAATATTGTAAGCTTTGTAGACACTGATGTATTAGTTTTGGTGATTCCATATTTTTTTATCCTTTCAAATAGATGCTTAGAAACTGTTCGGATTGCATTTGGAAGAGGGAAGAAATACAGATTTATTCTTGTTCATACCATAGCAGCAATTGGAAGAGAAAAGTCAACGACTTTACTAGGATTTAATGCTTTCACAGGATGCGACAGCAATATGGGTTTCACAGGAAAAACTAAAAAGTCAAATTGGAAAACGCTCATTCCCTTTCAAGAAGCTACTGCTGCCTTTTCATACCTATCAAAACCACAAACTTTCATTCTCAAGGTATTTTAAATGTTTTAGAAAAGTTCGTAGTATTGTTGTGCTGTTCAACAAGCAATACCATAAGATCAATAATGCAAGACAAAAATAGTTTCTGACAATTTTCCACCAACCAATATAGTGTACTTCAAAACTACATTTTACGCAGTGCTTTCCAAGATGTAGACATTTGGGGAAAAGTAGATCATCGGGAAGTACATGCAATCTCTCCAAACAAATGGGAATGGTGCTTGGGTATTTTATCATAGAAAAATAGATGGTCGGAGTTCCAGTGATTTTTATACTCTTGTGAAGATATAATAAAGTGTATGTGTAAAATCTTTAAGCAAACACGAATGTGAGAAATCTGATGACACCGAGTGAAGTTTCTATATTCTACAGCTTTATGTAACATTCATTTTTACTTTCTTCTATCTTTACAAGAAGAAAGTATTGGATTCATGAAAATTTTCGACTTCCGGTTTTCGACGGATTTATACGTTTTAGAAGGTCCTGAACACGTTTTAACTATTTTTAGAAAATGTCTGTCTGTCTGTGAGTATGTGTGTCTGTCTGTGAGTCTGTCTGTCTGTATGTGACAAAAAATTTGTGGGCGCTCTATCTCAAGAACTAATGCTCGAAATTTAATAAAGTTTTATATTCAGTTAGACCTTGATATGAATTAGTGCCTATTGGTTTTTGGTGAAAATTGGCCTGCAGGTGGCGCTGCTATACTACGTTTTTCATGATTTTCAAGATTGCTATATCTCAAGATTTAATGCACAGAATTTTACCAAACTTCAGATTCTGTGACCCCTTGATATACATAGACGATGATTAAGTTTTGGTGTAAATTGGCCTGTAGGTGGCGTTGCTATGCCACGTTTTTCATGATTTTCATGATAGCTATATCTCAAGAACTAATGCACAGAATTTCACCAAACTTCAGATTCCGCGATACCTTGAGATACATAGCCGCTGATAAGATTTTGGTGTGAACTGCCTTATAGGTGGCGCTGCTATGCTACATTTTGCACGATTTTTTCGATAGCTATACCTGAAGAACTAATGCAGAGAACTTCATCAAATTTTAGATTCTGTTACACTAGAATATATAACATAATTAGACGCTGATTACATTTTGGTATTAGCTTTGCAACAGGTGGTGCAGCTATGCTGCATTTTGCACGATTTTTCCGATAGCTCTATCTCAACAACCAACGTACAGAATTTCATCAAACTTCAGATTTTGTTACAAAATGACATATAACATAATTACACGATGATTACGTTTTGTTATAAATCCTTCAACTGATGGTGCTGCTGTGCTATATTTTACATGGTTTTTTTAAACTAACTATATCTCAAGAACTAATGCACAGAATTTCAACAAACTTCAGATTCTTTTACACCATAACATAATTAGACGCTTTTTTACGTTTTGGCATAAATTGTCCAAGATATGGTGTTGCTGTGCTACGTTTTGCAATTTTTTTATTATAACTATATCTCAAGAATTAATGGACGAAATTCCATCAAATTTCAGATTCTGTTAGGTCTTGACATAAATAGATGCTTATTAGGTTTTAGTATAATTTACCCAACATGAGGCACTACTAAGCTCATTTTCTCAGAATATTAATTAAATTTTGCGTTTTAGGCTTTTTGGATACCAGAATCTCATTAGGCTAGGTCAAATGTTCGAGGAAATTCGATAGTGGGTAACTTTGAGACACCACTTTTTTTTTTTTTTTAATATTAAAATGTATTTATGAGATAGAAGAAAGTTTTGGGATTGACACATCCAACTATTTAATATACTGTGTAAGTAATCTATTAATAAAAGAGTATTTTTATTATATATTCATTCTTTTAAATTTACTGTAAATGACAAAAATATTTTAATAAATGACCTATTTTTATTTTAGGTATATTTCTAGTATTAGAAAGATTATTGAGTTATAAAATGTGGAAATTAACATAATAAATAGCCTTGTAAGATGCAGAGGAATAAAACTGCAAAAGATTTTAATAGTCGCCATTTTGAATTCTTATATATTTATGTGATACCTCTATTTCTTACATGCATTTTATTAATATAAGATAGATACTGACTATTCGAGATATCCTTATTACAAAGGTTTTATCCCACCTAACACTTTCATTAACAACACTTGAATTACATGGTGATCGTTATAAGATTTATATGCAAATTACAAATGTATATTTTCTTGTTTTGGTGTGTCACAGTAAATAAGCGATAAATACTATGCACACCTTATTATATAATAAGTATTTGGTAGCTCATTGTAGTATTAACATTGATGTATATGAATTTTAATGTGTTTTAAAGAATATAACATCACTAAGAAACATTGCAAACAATTTGGCCACTACACAATATTGTAATGAATTTTTTAGCGCCCTGTAAATAAACTATAAAAGCTATACACTTTTATACACTTACTACGAACATGTTATTATAAACTTCATAAAATATATAAAATATGCATGGCAATCTGAGAACATTTAAGCGAGCTAGAGCATGGATGGACAGGCGGACAGACAGACAAACAGACAGATAAACATAATTCATACTCTCTTTTAAATAATGTTGAACAGTGTTAAAAACAAAAACTTGACTTTAAAAACATCGAAATCTCTATGAAATGCACATTTATATTAAGCATCTTTAGAAAATGACGCCATTTTGAATAACAGCCGCCATCTTGAATTCAGAGGACTTTACGAGATGCCTCCCCCTCTAATATGCATTGTATTATCATAAAGTACATACTCACCAAGCGGTATATTCTTATCACGATTTGCAGTTTTCACCTTATTTTTGTCGCGTAGCACTCGGACTATGGTGTATATATGCATACTCAAAAAGTGCTTAGAGCGCTTGACTTTAATTCCAAAAAAATAGAAAAATGAAATTTTTTTTTTTTAATTTACGACATTTTTATGATTTATAAAGTAAAATCAAATAATTAAAAGTGGTGCAGAACGAATAAAATTCTTATTTAAGATACTGCTGCGTAACGGATTAACGCCGTAGATTGTCAATGTTATACGGTAATACATCTGCAAAATTTTTGCTATTATTTTCGGTTGAAATGCACAATAATTAATAATACAATGTAATATTTCTGCAAGACTTTAACTATTATTTTCCGTTGAAATTTTGTATAGCCACAATTTAAAAATATTGGTTGGTCAGTACTAGCAGCTTTGGCAATATTGGCAATATCGGAAATTTCAACGCTTTGAAACAAACATTTTTAAGAACACTAGAGTTTATTCAGAATTGCAATATTTTTGGAAACCATGGTTTGTAAACTGTAAAATATTACAATCTAGGAAAAAACAAAAACGAATGAAAATGTACCATAATATCTTAAGAATAACCCAACTTTTCGAAACGCGTTCGTTTTTTTTTTAACACCATAAACAATTACTTTTCCGATATTTAAGAAGAATTGATAAATACAAATTTTATTTTCAGTCACTCACTTTTAGAAGCGTCTCCGAGTAGCTTTTGAGGTATATTATTCATTTTATTTCGATCTGGAAATGACTCTTTTTGTTTAGTTAATTTTCAATTAAACATTTTCATGCCCAATATACAAGCTTTACAGACAAACATACTAAATTAATAGCATTACAAATACTTATTTCATTATCACTGGTTTTTTTCTGAGAAATTCAATTATAAGGAAAAAAAGGTTTATTGCGGAAAAATTGCTGAAAATTCATTTAAAAAAAAAAAAAAAAACCGAAACGTAATATCTCTTTTTAATTCGAATATAAAATAAAATGAATATAAAATAATTTTAATAATAATATATATAGTATAAAATAAGATAACAAATATAAAATAAAAGGTATTCAAATATAATATAAAATAATATGCACTTTAAAATGCTCAGATTAACTTAAATTCATTAAAAAAATTCATTTTGTCACATATTTTATATTTATTTATAAAATATACAATATGAATACTAAACTGCTCATGAGTTTTCTTAAAACAGAGTAAAATAATAGTAGATATGCTATAAGTCAAAGCAAGTTAAATTTAATGCAATTAACTGCTACTTTTTCTTTGAACTCTCATAATTGATTTTAAAACGGAGTGATGGACTTGTATTAATAAACGGTAATTAGTTATTAAAATACTCTCTGATTAAGAACCTGGGTAAACTTGAAACTACTAAAAAGTTTTAAATAAAATATTTTTTTTATCTTGTAAAAATCTTCTCCAATCTTCATGGTCACCAGTCGCCGGATAGCAACTAAAGTTTTTGATTTCGCGACTAAATTTTTCCGTCTAAATATACAACCTTTGGAGAATTTTCGTATTTATTTGAACTCATTTAACAAAAATTGTGTTTTTACACATTTTTATGACGAGAAACTCACTTATTTTCGCAATCCTCTGCCGAAAATTGCATTTTTGAGCAATCGTCTAACCAAAACCGCATTTTTGCCGCAATCATTTGACGCAAACAACGTTTTTCAGCTATTCGTTAACGGAAGTCGCATTGTTTCTCTCTTATTTAGAATTGTTTCTTAACTTTTTTAGAAACGATGCCCTGGTGGCGACTGGTATATTTGGATTTTGGAAACACTGGATCCTTAAATATTTTGGAAGTCTGCACCTATATTTCTAAGTAAACCAGTGATTAAAAAAATCATATTATATATTTAACCCTTTAAGCGGCCTAACCGTGTTTTTCCATCACTTAGTTTTTGGATTCAAAGGCTTATTGAACTCAAAATTGATATTAATGTTAATTTTTTTCATTGCATATGATAAATAAATATCTAAGATTATAGAATACAAATCTCAATATCAATACTTTCCGTAGCTATTATTTTGTAAGTCGTTAAACTTGCACGTAAAAATTTGCCGCACGCTTAAAGAGTTAATGTTTAATAGTTCGATTTAAAAAAATATCGGACACTGTAAAATCTACCAGGAATCGTAACTCGGTGACAAAAGATACTTTTTTTTATAAATACATTTTTAATATCGAATATATTTTTGCTTCTGTGGTTTTTAAAGATTAACAATGGTTTTCGAAATCATGGGCAATTCTGACGAGCTTACATTATTATTATTTTTTTTTTGTTGTTCATAGTTACATCATATTTTCTTAGGTTAAGAAAAATAGTATTTTTTTTTTTTTTTTTACTATACACTGGCACTATTTTGTCACCTCACCATAACTTTTAAATTCTTTAATCACGAATTTAATTTTATTGTCCTATCTGCGTTAATAAAAAAATTAAATGATTTATTAAAAATTTAAATATATTCACAAGATACGGTATAAAATATAAAACAAGCCCTTGAAAAACAGAACTTCATTTCTTCATAATTTAAAAGGCTTCTTTTATATTATATTATCAATAAAAATAACCTGACGTTATTCACTCAAATTTACCAAACATACTCTTTGAAAGACATTAATTAAATGCAAAAATTACTTCTCTAAACAACAATCCTCACCTAATTAATTAGCCTTCAGTTAAGTCATTAATCAATATTTGCAAAGAAGAAATTTCTGCTTCCTTTTTTCTTCTGGTTATTTTTTAAAATGTTTCGAAAACTGGATAAATTCTATATTGTTCTTTGTTTGTTACCCTATTTCTGCATAATTTTTCTTGATATCCAAGAGATTCCATTTATGTATCTCATTGATTTTCTACAAATAACCAGATTATAAGATGTTTTCTTTATTTTACAAACATGTAGAATTAAAAAAAGAGAACATGTTGTTTGCGCGTACATGTATGATATATTACCTCTACATGTGTAGAATAATTCAGTCTAATTAATTACTTATAATACATAAAAGTAGATACTTATGATAACATTTACGTACATACTTCCTGTCCGCTTTTTACTCATGTTTTTATTACTCAAAATTAAATAGAATTATGTAAAAAAATATGTTAATCTAAAAATAAAAATAACTATGCTAAAAGTTATTATAGTAAACAAAAATGAGCGATATTACGACATATTTCTTTGTCAATATTCCATATTTTTAGCGAAAATAGTTCATCATTACTTAACTTGAGAATGTTCCCAGTTGTATGACCAAAACTAGAAGGCGTGTTAAATAAATGTTGGTTAATTCCTTATGTTTACCGTAATCACTTTTAAAATGTATGTTTTTATTTCAAAATAAAATACTTCACAAAATGTGCATACTATATCAAACTTACACATAAGTTGAATGATAAAAAAATTTAGTAAATTTAAAATTAAGAAAGGAATCTGCATTGAAAACTGTTATAAATTATTATATTTGTTATTGGTATTTTTTGTTAACGCAAAAAAGGAGATTATAAAGTTTAGATTCAAAGTAAGGTATTAATTAATGCATAAAATACAATAAAACAAATTCTTAAATGTAAATAATTTTATGACCTTAAATTATATATAAAAAAGAAGACTTGTTAATGTTTTATATCTAACAAGATTGAAATTTTTGTATTATTCTGTTTTATTCAAGCGACTGTCATCAAGACAAATTTTGTATGAGAATTATTCTATGAAAGTATTCTGTAAAAAAATAAAAGTCAGCCATTTTACTGTACTTAACCTTAAAAAAATAAAACGTTTTGTGAAATAATTTATATTTCATTTCATCTAAACATCAGTTTATGAATATTTAATGCAAATATGTATATATATACATAAAGTAACTTAAAAGAATAAAATATTTATTACGAAAAATATTTTTAAAATTCTTCTTAATCAGTTTAAAACTATTTATAAATTACATGTACATTTTGTATGACGTAAATTGATGTTCGCATTTAAAAAGTAAAATTTCAAGTAGATATATTAATATGCCTTTGAATCCAAAATTTTAGTACTATACTTAAAAATCAGAAACATTCAAGAAGAATGTATAATTAATTAATTGTCAAAATACATTTTAATGTTTTTCACTAATAAGAAAAAACTATATGTACAATTAAAAACTTACAATTTAACAAAATAACAATTCGAAATAATTAGTTGAGACAGTGTAAAATACTTAGAACATATTCTAACATCACTCATGCATTATGACAGTTTTTTTTATTTCTGCAGCATGTCTTGTTAATTTCCTTCGCATTTTATCTGATTTCCCTCCAGGAATAATTTAAAATCACTTAAAATGATTCTTCTTTAAATCTAGAATAATATTTTTCTAACATTGTAATACTTTGGACGATTACATTTCTAATATCTTCACATCTATTACATTTAAATTAAAAAAGATTTAAGAAAGTATATCTGATTCTATTTTATTGTTTTATTGATACGATGTATTAAAACTTTAATTCAAAATCAATAATTGGGAAACTTATATTGATATCTTATTTTTATTTATAACATTTTATATAACTTATATAAAATTTCAAGAAAAAAAAACAGATAAAAGTAGCTGCACATATTAATTTTTTAATGCGGATCATAGGGAAATAATAGCAATCTTTCTACGCGTGTTTAATTTGGAAAAGAAATATTATTTTTTAAAGGAAAGAAATATTGTAGAATGTTGCAAATAAAAAAGATAAAAAATTCTTTTACAAATATAGGTTAATGAAATGTGATCACACTATGATTACTGAATAGTCTTAAAATATGTTCAAGAAGTATCGGTCAGTTACAAAAAGGAAAATTTTCATTTAAAAGTTCTTGTTTTTGAAATGTTCAGAAAATTATTCGTCAAACATTAATTTGTATTTTTTGCTTAAAATATGAAAATTAAATTCCGTATAAACTTTTTGAATGCACTCACATTTTCTGTTTAAGAACTTCATATCTAAAATCTTTGAAATATATTTTTATAATAGGTAGTTATATGTTTACTTAAAGTGAGTATCGTTAAAATTCGATAATGAAATAATGACGTTTCTTGAAAACTGTTTGAAATAGTTGTTTTAATGAAGTAATGAAGTTGGTGAAAATCCTCGCTTGTTTATACAGTTTTCTGCGTGTGTGTGTGCATGCGTGTGATCTCGCCACAGATTTTTCTTAGTATAATATCATTTTGCTATGTCAGATGCATTTTATTGTACTTTTTTACTAAACAAGTTTTGCAAGAACGCAATATATTGGAAGATACATAACTACATTAGTTAAAAAAAACTATATTTAAAAACAATGCAGCTTTATTTTAAAAATAGAAAAAAATATCTGAGATTTATCTTATATCATTTTTAAAAATTACTGACGAAAAAGTTACATCTTACGTAGCGTTTCCGTTGTGATAGAAGTTTCTAGTCAGCGTAGTTCTCACGAGCTACATATAGAATTCAAATGACATTAACTTGACAAAAATAACAAAAAACAGTACACTTTTATTTTCAACGATTTTCATGGCTACGTAATGCTATTTGTTTCGCAAGAAAGATGTTACACGACGTTTTTCGTTTGTCTTTATACGATTTTTTTTCTAAGATAATTTTTGAAAAAACGAAGAAGCATCTTTATGATTAAAAACTTTTAAGATATATCCAGTTATTAGGTAAAAAATCAAAACTGTAAAATGGTTATACTCTACAAATATCTGCAGTACGCTTGCTTCTTTTTTAAAGCTGTACTTTTATGGTGGATGGATTTGTACGATAATACAGGACAGGACGAAAGTCTGTGTCCATTTTTTTATTTAATGGAAAAAAACAAGTAATCAAAAATTTTCTTTTTAGTTTTTTAATTGTATGAATTTAAAATGTTTCCATGTAAAATTTAACAGCTTATATTAATTGAAGAAAAATAACAGTAACAGTGATTACACCATCTATGTTAAAGAATGTCCAACTATCCCGGTAGCCAAATCTAAGATTTATGTAAATTTATTGTTTTTGCTCTTTGAAATGTAGAGATTTTTTTTGTGATAAAGGTTGTAATCTAACTGCAATAGGGAAATTGCAAAACATGTTTTAAACTCCCTTGAAAAAAAAAAATATATATATATGCCCTTTAAAAAATTAAGATTTTTTTTTTTTTTGAAGATTAAAACTTTATGTTCAGCATAAAGTATATACACCATCATTTATCACGGTTGCCAAATCGTCTTAGGACAAACTATATCTTAAATCCTTTTGATAGTTAATCCTGTGATTTTCATGCATTTGCATATCAAAATGCGTAAGCAAATGTTTCAAAATTTTTAATAAGAAGAAATATTTGAGAACAACCGTTAATAAATTCATTTTTCTTTAACTTTATTTTTGATTAACATTTATTCCGCATTTTATTTCAAGTTTTTATTTAAAATTTTCACAAGTATAAATAATAAAAACAATTTAAATTAAACTACATTAAAAACACTTAAACTAATTACTAAAAATTCAAATACAGTGAAACACCAATCTATCGTATTCGCATCCATCGTTCTACCGCATTGATCGTTTTATTTTTACTGTCTGTATACAAATTGCAAATAAATAATAATAACGAACCCCACAAACATCTTTCTTCAAAAAATTGTTTTCTCGCATTCATCGTTGGATCCGAAAGCTGTCTTGGGATACTTTTTTATTTTAATTATATATTGTAATATATAAACAAAATTTTTCTCTACTCAGTTCAGTTCACATTTCAACCAAAGGGGGTTCTCAACGCCCTGTTACGGGACTTATAAATTCTGAAATTTCAACAATAAACAATCGTTGTAAAAATTTTTCTCCTCACCAAAATTAAATTGATAGTCATGCGGATCCTTATGACATACAAACTGGAATTATTTCTTTTATAATTTATTATACAAAATTAACTTATTTGTGCTGTTTGTGTTGATGATGGTGACAATAACGCAGATAAAGAGTGGTTCTACATAGCAGAGGATGCGATTATGTTCACATTGATCAATAGGTTGCAACATTTGGTGTCCTACATACAAAAGAAATGTGTGATAATGCAAAAAATAAAATAATGGCGAAGAAACAGGGGATAATTTTCATGTCAATGAAGCTGTGCCACCAATGCCAAGTCTGTCTGATGCAATTACGGTATTTGATTCTGTAAGAACCTTTATAAATGGATATATAAAATTACAGAAAATAACCGTAAAAAAGTTGCATATCTTGAAAATTTATTTTTTTATTTAAAAAAAATAACTGACCCCCCCTCCCCCCCCCCCAAAAAAAATATTGATATTTTAAGATAAATATTAATTTTTTGAAACTTCCATTTATTTCTTTTACAAATCAGTATTTATTAGTATACTGTATAAATTCCATGCATTATTAATGCATAAACATTGTGTTTTTTCATGGTTTAAGGTTAATCCGCATTCATCGTTTTTTCCTGCACCCCTTAAAAGTGATAGATCGAGATTTTACTGCATATCGATAAAATACTCACATTTATGAACTTTTTTTATATTAATTTCATGCAATAGATACCAAATAAAGTATACAACAGTCGCTTGAAAAAGTACAACTCACTTCGCGTTTCTTAATAAATAAAAATTATTTTTTTATAGTCTGTTTTCGATTAAAATTAACCATGCGTTATTCATTCAAATTTATCAAACCTTTTCTTTGAAAGATATTAATTAAATGCATAAATTACTTCACTAAACAATACTTCTTAGCTAATTAATTAACCTTCAGCTAAATCATTGATTAATATTAACAAAGAAGAAATTCTCGTTCCTCTTTTCTTTTGACTATGTTGTAAGAGACATTTTATATAAAATGTTTTGCAAAACTCAATACATTTCATATTGTAGTTTGTTTGTTATCCTATTCCTATATAATTAATTTTATTATCCAAGGGATAACATTTATGTTCACTATCCTTTATTCCTGTCTACAATTAACAGTTTTATTAGATGTTTTTATATTTTTGAAATATGTGAAATTTAATAAAGAGAATATATTATTTGCGTGTACATTTATGAAATATTAACTCTAAAAGTGCAGAATAATTTTGTTTAATTAATTTCTTATAATAAATAAAAATTATACTTATGATAAAATTCAAATACATACTTCTGTTTTTGTTCCATATATATATATATATATATATATATAATTTTTTTTTTTTGACACAGAATTAAATAGTTGCGTATAAAAATATCTTTTTATCATAAAAAATAAAAATAAATAAGCTAAAATTTATCATAGTAAACAAAAATATGCTATATTTCTTGATCGTTGTTTGTTTGCAAATTTTCTGGATCTTATGTGTAAATAGTTTGTCGTTACCTAGCTAGAAAATGTCACAAGTTGTGTGAACAAAACTAGAAGGTGTGTTTAAAAATGTTGGTTAATCCCTTATGTATTTATTTTAAAATAAAATATTTCACAATATATGCATTATGTATTAAACTGTCACGTAGGTTGAATTATAAATAGTTTTATTAAATTTAACATTAAGAAAGGAACCTGCATCGAACATTTTTATAAATAATAATATGTCTGACTACTATTTTTTGTTAACGGTAAAAAAAGGCAAATAATAAACTTTAGTTTCAAAGTAAAATATTAACTAATGCATAAAATATATCAAAATAAAATAAAATGTAAATAAATCATGACCTCAAATTAAAATAAAAGAAAATAATAGAATTACTTTTCATCTCTGACATGATTCAAATTTCAGTATTATTCTTTTTTACACAAACAATAGTCAGCATGACAAATTTTCGATGAGAACTGTTCTATAAAAATTATTTTATAAAAAATAAAACGCAGCCATTTTACTAAAAAAATAAACCATTTTGTGAAATAATTCATATTTTATTTCATATGTTCATCAATTTATGAATATGTTGTAAAGAAAATATTTATGAATTTAAAAACATTAATTATTTGTTAAGGAAAATATGTTTTCAATTCCTCGTAATCATTATAGAACGATTTCAAAATTACATGCACTTTTTGCTTAAGACATAAATTTTTGTCCGTATTTAAAAAATAAAATATCAATTAGAAATATTAATATGCCTTTAAAGTAGAATCAAATATTTTGGTATTATACTTTAAAAAAAAATCACAAACAATGAAGAGGAATTTATATTTAATGTATTATCGAAATTCTTATTAATCTATATTTTAATGTGCTCTTTCATTAATAAGCAAAAACTACATTTGGAATTAAAAACTCTATGATACAAAAGAACAATTCGAAGTAATTAGTTGAGATTGTCTAAATGCTAATATTATTCATATATATGACAATTTAAATTTTCCGCAGCATGTTTTAAACTTTTCTTTCGCATTTTATTTTACTTCGCCTCGAGTAATAATTTGAAATCAATTAAAATGAAGATATTCCTATAAACTAGAAATACAATTTTCTAACATAGTAATTCTTTGGAGAATTACATTTATAATATCCTTACATAAATTATATTTAAATTTAAAGAAGCTTTAAGTATATCTGATTCCATTTTATTGTTTTATTAATATGATGTATTAAAAATTTAGTTTAAATTCAAAAGTTGGAAAACTTGGAATATTAATATCGTTCGCTTACTTATAACATTTTCTACAAAGTACCCTAAATCTCAAGAAAAGAATAAATAAGAATAATTGCGCATATTAACTTCTTAATATGAATCATAGGGAACTAATAATGTGGTTTCTACATGTGATTATTTTTATAGAAAGAACTTTGTTAAGAACAGAAAGCTTGTACAATGCTGCAAATAAATAAGATAAAAATTTCTTTTACAAATAGTGGACAATCAAGTGTAATCACTCTAGGAACACTGAATTGTCTTAAAACATATTCAATAGCAATCGGTCAAATTTGGATACAAAAAATCACACACACAAAAAAAATCATTTTTATGGGAGGGGAGGGGGTTATGTTCAGAAAATGAAACATCTAACATAAATGTGTTTTTTGCTTAAAATGTAAAATTTATTTTCCGTATAAATATTTGGATAGAATAAATAATTTCTTTTTAAGAATGTCATATATCAAATCTACAAAATATATATTTTTATAACGCATAGCTATGTGTTTACCTAAAATAAAAATTATTAAAATTGGATTATGAAATGGTAAAATAGCTAGAAAGTCAATTGAAATCGTTGTTTTAATGAAACGGTGAAGTTATTATGGTCCTTGCTTATTTATACAGATTGTTTGTGCGTCTGCATGCGATGGGTCTCGTTGCAGATTTTTCTTAGTATAATGTCATTTTGTTATCCCAAGTACATTTTATCATAAGTTTTTACTAAACACGTTTTGCATGAATATAATATACTAGTAGATACAAAACTGCAATAAATAATAAAAATAAAAGCTTTATTAATACAAAGCAAGTTTTATTTTAGAAAAAACTTTGAGACTGGATCTCTATCAAGTACTTATGAAATAATTATATCTTACGTAAGCGTTTGTAGGGCGTTAGTAGTTTGTAATCTGAGTACACAGCGTTTCAACATAGGTAGAAATGAAAAAGTTCAATATTCCTCCACATCTGAAAGGCCACTAGGATTAACAAAATACTCTGTCCAGTATTAGTGATGCTTTCGAAAGCAATAATTCTCACACAAATTTGAAATTTACGGCAATCAAAATCTGTAGTATCAGCTCTAGTTTTTGACGAATGTGAAATGATGAATAAGTACTATGGAAGGCACCAGGTTGTGGGATTAAGTAAGCGCCTACCCTTTCAAAACTTAATGTTTCTAATTTGTTGAAATCGGCTTCTAAATTTTCTGTGGCATCTTACGTATTCAGGTCAACTTTCACAAACTTACTTTGAAAAAAAAATAGATACACGGTCCCTTCAAATCAAGATTTGTTTTGGATGGTTGCTCTGATCTTGGAAAAAATACAAAAGCGAATTTTGTAATTTCAAACACATAGAAAATCAGCTGTGGGAGGGTATGGAGAGTTTATTATATTGGGCGAACTCAGTGGTTCGAGCATGTTCAGTCTTGAAATGTGTCCTTTAAATTAATATATAAAGTCTAAACTTTTGTGTTTATTTGTAATAAACCGCACTCTGTATACACTTACTCAGTATACATTTCGAATATTTCTATTTTTACCTTTTGGTAACAATTAGATCTCTCGCTATACACCTTACGTCTATAATAGAAATCACTGGTCTGCAAGAACGTCTGCTGTATTAAATAAAAAAACACTTTACAAGGAAAACATACATGAATATGAAAATTTTACAAGGCTATCGAAAGAAACAAAGAAAAAGTATTTTTTTTTCAACAATTGTTCTTCATTCGAAAACAAAAATAAAAGTACAAACATTCAATACAGTTTGAACTCAACATATATCTAAACATACGTTAAAGTATCCGGTACATTCGTACATACTTTATTGAATCTGCTTTGTGTTGAAGCAAAGTGTTCAATGTAAGCCTTTCCATAAAAATATCCGCTACCCGGGCAGTACGATAACTCGGCCTACACTTTCTCAACATAATTATTTTTCGAATAGTCTCAACAAAGATCATGTACTTCTTTAATCTCTACCAACTGGATGAATTTAGGACACACATACATGCAATTATTCAAATGGTTCCACCGGGCATGATGAAACAAATGTGGGATGAGTTATACTTTCTCGATATCGTTTATATTCCTGGAAGAGTTCGAACTGAACGCTTATAACTGTATTAAAAGTAAAATTTTACTTATTATAGATTTATTTCTGAAGAACAACGAAATTGTACTTTTTTGTTTCCTTTTAATAGTGGTATAAATTAGGGATTTTTATTTATATGCACCATATAAAATCGGCCAACCTAAGTATAATACGAAGAAAAAATGATGGTTAGATAAAAAAGCCAGTGTGAAAATCACTAATAAACAAAATGATGAAAGAAACCTTTACAGGATAATTTCTAGAAAATAAGATTTACATATACTGTATGAAAAAAAGAAAACTGCAAAATGTCCAGTTGGAGCTAAATTGGCTTCCTTTTAATACTGCGAGGTTAAAGGTGAAAAAACTTTTCAAAATTTTGCAATTATACATTGTGAATATATTTTTTACCAAATAGTTTTCATTAATAAATAATCATCCTACGCACTTTAAATAAGTTTTCAACATGCTGTTCAATAACTTCTATTAAATGATAACAGTTAATCAAAAATAATTAAAAGGGAAATTCCCATTTCAATGTTTTTTTAATGTTTAAATAATAATAGATCATACATTTATTTTTTGCTTAAAATCTAAAATATAGTTCCTATGTAATTTTGGGCTAACTTTCTCTGTTTAATAACTTAACATACATATGTTTAAAAATGATTTTTTTTTAACTTTTAAGTATAATTTCACCTCAGTTAATCACATTTAAATCCGATAATAAAATCAAGAAGTGTGTTAGTTCATAGAGATCTTGTGAATATGTATGCATGTGACTTCGTAGCAAATTTGTCTTAATATAGTATCGTTTTGCTGACTCATTTACTAAACAGTTGTTGTAATAACGAATATTGTGAGCGATCCAATTCTACAATAAATATATATATATCCTGTTGGTTTGGCCTATAGGCGGAGGTAGATTTCGAAGATAAGTGCTCATTTCTACAACAAAAAATAAAACATGATTAGAGATAAACTATTTTAACAATTTTATTTAGTCGCTATTGGAGAAATTTTATTTTTCAGTAAGATCTGGATTCTATCAGAACCATCTTAAGCGAAATTCAGCTCAAAATTCCCACTTTGATAGTATTCTTTTAAATATTTTCTGACTATGTAAAAACCGACCTACATGGCACATTATATAGCTCCCAAATAAAAGGAACTGTCAATTGAATGCGCTTCAGAACAAAATTTAATTTAAAAATAAGTCAGAAAATAAGCAATTTTTATTTGAATAAATTATCCATTCTCCAACCACATTCGCTTAAGGAAATTCTGTTCAAAATGCTTATTTTGAAAGCATTTTATAAACATCTGCTGCCTTTATTTTAAAAAAATGGCCAATACGTCACATTATGTAGTTCTTAAATAAGGCAACCTGTCAATTGGATGCGTGTGAGGGCAAAAATAAATTTAAAAATGAGTCAGAAAATAATCAGTTTGTTGTTTGAATACTTCATCAATTTTTCAATCACGATTGGCTCAAAATGGCCATTTTGAGAGCATCTTTTAAAATATATTCTGACTTAATAAAAAAAACTAACTTTTCACAATTCAGACAATCCCTAAAATATAATTTCTAAGTGTATAAAATGCGTACATTAATAATCTATTTTATTCCTTCTTTTATGTTATATTAAGCTACTGAGTTTAGGTTAGTGTTGTCAAATTAAAAGAAATTAATTTAAATTTTCATTTTTATAGCCTTTTTCCTTCTTTTTCCTTTTTTTCTTTTTTTACATATCTAAACATTATTATATCATTTTACAATTATTTATTTAATTACAATATGATTTAAAAATTATTTAATCATCGAGATTTAACAATATGGTACTGTTATTTATAGAAATTATTTTTATACGTATTTTTAATGTTTAATAAATCAATTACTTATAATATTTAATAATGTTTTTCATTAAATAACTATTTTAAATTGTGTTTATATATATATATATAATATACTAGGAGTATATGATTAAGGCATCATTCAATGGATGTATAATGCATTTAATTAATTTATGATCATAAAAGTCTATTTTTTGCTCCATCATTTTAGGAGAAAATATAGTGTCTGGTATATTTTTTCCTTTTCTATCCATTTTAATAATATCATTATGATTTATGTTTAATATTTTCTCCATTTTATTTTTGTTTTATCTGTGTTGGTAGCCCTAAATTCATACTATTTTGCTATTTCACGTCTGATGTGATGATGACACCACACACTTTGCTTACTACGAAAGTATTTGTGAGCCTGAAGATTCTACTGTGGTTCAACAAATTTCTATTATATTCATTTTAATTTATCTTTTCAGTTACACAACTTAAATTTTAGCATAAAGTTTAAACAATAGCATTAAATGCATATATTCAAAATAAGGTTAGTGCCGCGGGGATATGGGAACAATAAATAGACTGTCAAATATTTTTGAGAGCAATTCTTCTGAAATAAAAATAATATTTTACAACAAACAAATCATGATATACATAGATTCTCTTTGAAATGTCTTTGAAAATTATTTTTTTCATATTTATATCGAAACTAATGAAAAACATTTTCATTACAGATAATAATCATTTTCAGACAGAAGAAGGAAATTTTACTCTGAAATATCATTCATGTTCACTCTTTTCGAAATGCCCATTTTTTTAAGTTGAGACTTAATCAAAGAAAAGGCACGATAACATTACGAATAAATAATACAGAACAACAAGCAGTTATTTTTTACACGATTTAAAGATATACAAAGAAGCAAAATGTTTTGTAAATTTCCTTTTCGTGTGTGAATCAACTTTTTGTTTATATATTCTTCTAAAAAACAAAACTATAATTTCTATAGGAACATACTCAACACTTTCTTTTTATTATTATTATTATTATTATTATTTTGTATAATCGATTTAGTTTTTTTTTTTTTTTTTTTTTTTTTTCCTTCTTTACGTCGTGTTTCAATCAAAAATTGAATAAATCTGGTTCGATAAAAAAACAAATTAAAATATTAACATTACATTTCAAAGTAGTTAAAGACATTATTACATATTCTTTATTTATGAAAATTAAATTTACTTCAATTTAAAATTTGAAAGTTTGAAAATTTTTTATAACAAAAAAATTAATAAATAACTAAAAAAGAGCACGTAATCCTTCATTTTTTTGTTTTAACTGACTATATTTGAAAAGAACAAAACACGTAACAGTAATTTATGCATATTTGAGGATATTACTATTATGTATTCTGCTAGTAATAGCAGAACAACTAAATGTAAATTATTCATATCTGAGGATTTATCTTTAAAACCATTTATGTATTTTTTCAATATACATTGTCTACAGTATTATAGTGTATCGGTTCATTATTTGTTGTTTATTTGTAGTTTCGAACAATTTTTTTTATACTTATATATAAAGTGTGAAAAAAAAGTTATTTCCTATGTTCACCAGGTGCTGCGCAGGTCTTTGGATCACACCAACAAAGTTTATTTTTTTTAAATATGAATATTATGAAATATTTATGAAATATGATGGTAACGTGATGTAAAAAATTTAAATTATGAAAAAATTAATATAGAACAAGAAAAAACATATAAAATAGCACGAAATTTGTTACTAGTTCGTCGGAAAATGTGAAGACTGCTAAAAATAAATAGACTCTTAAATATTTTTATGACCAATTCTTGTGAAATAAAAATAACATTTTTCATCAAACAAATCATAATATACATCTTATAGTTCTTTAAAATCATTCTTTTTCATTTTTATATCGAAACTAGTGAAAAACATTTTGATTATATATAATAAAAATTTTCCGGTAGCAGAAATATATTTCACTCTGAAATGTCATTCATGTTCGCTCTTTTGAAAATGCTCGTTTTTTAAAGTTGAGACTTAATCAAGAGAAAAGGCACGATGACATTGCGAGTAAAAAATACAAAACAACAAGCAGTTGTTTATTTTAATACAATTTGAAAATATCCAAAGAAGCAAAATGATTGCAATTTTCTTTTCTTTGTGTCAATCAGTTTTTTTTATTTATTTTCTTAAAAAACAAAACAATAATTTCTATACGAACGTACTCAACTCTTTTCTTTTTATTAAAGATTTTTTTTGTATAATCGATTTAGTCTTTTATTTTACTTCGTCGTATTTCGATGAAAAACAACATCGGATAAAATTTGTTCTATAATGAAAAAATAAAATTAATAACAACACATTTCAAAGTAATTAAACACGTTACTATGTCACAAGAGATTATGATGCACGGCTTAAAGAAACGTTGTTAAAAATGTTAATGAAAGATTTTGTGCTTAGCAGATAAGAGTGTGTCGTTCCGTTTCTACATAAAATCTTAATTAAACTTATAAAGTTATTCAAAATTCAGTGTGTAGTTTCTAAAAGAATTCAGCCAAACGGAATCTTTCTTTAAAAGACACGTTAGCTATTTAATAAAAAATTTTAAGTATTGTATTCGAAGTGTTAATTTTCTTCTTGCTTCGTTCAATAATTTAAATTTAATTTATTTTCAAAAATTGTGTTTTCTGTTATAAATAGACTAGTTCGTTTTACGCTATTTTATTTCTATAATTAATTCTGAGAATGCTAAAACAAGTCCTTTAAATTATTAATACTTTAATAAATTTATGTAACTATTTATTTAACAAAAGTAATTTTACTTTAAGAATTAATCAAGGTTGAATTTTTTATAACAAATACAAAAAAAAAAAAAAATCCTACATTTTTTTTTTTTTTTTTTTTTTTTTTTACAGAGTATATTTATAACATTTGGAAAGTTCGAAACAGGGACAAATAACAGTAATTTATACATATTTGTTGGATTTATACTGCTATTTTTTATTCAATTTATAGTGTGTACAATATTATACTGTATTATAAGTAACAATTGTTAATTTATAGTTTATAATTACTAATGATTTTTTTGTTACATTTGCATTTTAAGTGTGGAAAAAAGTTATGAATTAGGTTCACCACGTACTGCGCAAATCTTTGGAGCACACAAACAGGTTTTAACTTTAGTTAAAATATGAAAATGATGAAATATTTATGAGACATTGTGGAATAACGAGATGTAAAAAATATTTAAACCCTGAAGAGAGTAATGTCGAACAAGAGAAACATACAAAATAGCACAAAAATAATTACGAGTTTCTTTAAAAGTGTGCGAATCAATGTATTTGTAATAAAATTATGCAGCGCGTTAAGTTTTGAAACGCATTGCTAGTTTGCACATGCACACTCAATAAAGTGTTGAAAAAAAATATGTTTAAGTGTATAAATTCATACCACATGAATATATATATATATACTAGCGGCCTTCGCCCGCTACGCTGGTCGGTTTATCTAAAGAAATCTTGAAGAAGTAGTTAGATAAGGTTCAGACATACATAAAAAAAAAGCAAGTCGATCATTCAAAAAACGTTGGGAAATATCAAATATTTACTGTAATTTTTTAAGAAAAACAAAGTTTCGAAAAAAAAAATTAAATCGAAAAAAAAATTACACTGACATATTAATGCAAGGAAATTTTCCCAGAGAGAAAATTCGCCTTGAATACAATATTTCAAATTCTTTTAATTGCTTATAGGCGTTAATGTCAACATAGTGAAAAAAAATTCCATGCTGGGAATCGAACCCGGGCCATCAGTATGGCGCACTGACGTTCTACCGACTAAACCACATGGAACGACAGCCAGCTTGAAACTTTCTCATACTTAAGTAGACTGGCGAAAACATAACGATAGCGCGTTTTAAAATCGCACAGTGACATCTATTGGATTTTATATGTACTAAAAAACGTTATGTACTAAAAAACGTGAGCAGCGCACCTAATAGTTTCTTTTGTTTCTTTTTGTTACTTTTTTGTCTGTTGTCCGATTTTGATGAAACAAAGCCTATACACTGCCCGGGAGTGTGCATTCTTCATTAGTGAAAACCACATAAAAATCCATTCAGTAGTTACGAAGATAACCTCGAACAAACAGACAGACAGACAGACAGACAGACAGACAGACAAAAAATTCAAAAAAAATTTTTTTGTGTTTCATTGGTTTTCTTTTATCGCCCTGACTCCATTTTTGTCAATTATCTTCAATGTACAGACACACCGGGTCCTACTGTTTTATTATATGTATATATATATATATATATATATATATATATATATATATATATATATATATATTTAAATAAACTGAATGAAATGTGAAAAAATAAAATAAAAAAGGCAAACTAAAATGCATCAAAGCTGTAAATTTAAAATAAATCTTAATACATTAAAATCTATAGGTTTTTTTATATAAAATATACATATTATTTTTCATTTAAATTGCATAATTTATTTTATTTTTAATTTTTCTATATTTAAAAAATGTTAGTATCCATTATTTTTTAATATATTTTTATCATACATGATTATATTTTGTTTATGTATGTCATTCTTTTTCCGAATATTTGTTTGAATGCATATTAATTACATGACAGTTTTTAGTAATATACGCCTTCACAGCCCACTCAAATTATATCCATGGTTTTAAATCCCCTTGCTTACAAAAATATATTATCATGCTGCTAAGCAAAAATTTAAGAATTTTTTTTTTTTTTGTGATTAAAAACTGTGTGTTTGGCATAAAATATATACAACATCATTTAATCCATACATTCATAATAAGTTTAGTGCCGCGGGAATATGTTAGAAATAAATAGACTGTTAAATAATCTTTGCGACCGATTCTTCTGAAATGAAAATAACATTTTGGATCAAACAAACATACAATTCACAGATGATCTTTGAAATTTCTCTAAAAATAATTCTTTTTCATATGTATATCGAAACTAGTACAAAACATTTTGATTACAGATAATAATCATTTTCAGGCAGCAGAAAGAAATTTCACTCTGAAATATCATTCATTTTCGCTCTTTTGAAAATGCCAATTTTTTTTAAGTTGAAACTTAATCAAGCGAAAAGACACGATAACATTACGAATAAAAAATACAGAACAAGCAGTTACTTTCTTTTAACACGATTTAAAAATATACAAAGAATCAATATGTTTTGCAAACTTCCTTTCTTTGTGTCAATCAGCTTTTTTCAATATTCTCCTAAAAAACAAAACAATATTTTTATAGAAACATTCTCAACTGTTTCCTTTTTCATAGAAGTTTTTTTTTTGTATAATCAATTTAGTTTTTTTTCTTCTTCGTCATGTTTCGATGAAAAACAACATCGGATAAAACTGGTTCTGTAAAGAAACAATAAAAAAAAATAACATCACACTTCAAAGTAATTAAAGACGTTACTGCGACACATGAGATTATAATGCACGAGTTAATGAAACGTTGTTCAAAAATGTTTATTAAAGGTTTTATGTTAAGCAGATAAGAGTATGCCGTTCCGTTTCTACATAAAATCTTAATTAAACTTATTTAAATTTATTAAGTTATTAAATTATTTACTTAATAAACTTTACTTATTAAATTATTTTATTATTAACTTATTAAGTTATTAAAACTTAATTAAACTTATAAACTAAATCTTATTTAAAATTCAGTGTGTCGTTTTTAAAAGAATTCAGCGAAACGGAATATTTCTTTAAATGACACGTTCGCAATTTAATAAAAAATATTCAGGACATATTTTATTCGAAGTGTTAATTTTATTCTTGCTTCGTTTCCTAATTTAAATTACATTTATATTCAAATAATGTGTTTTTTGCTATAAATAGACTAATTCGTTTTAAGCTATTTTATTTTAATAATTAATTGTGAGAAAGCTAAAACAATTCCTTTAAATTATAAATACGTTAATGAATTTATATAATTATTTATTTTTTAAAAGTAATTGTTTTTAAGAATTAATCAAGTTTGAAATTTTTCCTATAACAAAAATAAAAATAACAAATATTCCTACATTTTTTTACAATTGAGTATATTTAAAAGATTTGGAAATTGCGAAACAGGAACAAATGATATTAATTAATACATATTTGTTGGATATCAACAGCTAAATTTTGTATGTATTGTTTTTTTTCAATTTATAGTGCATTATAAGTTTCTATTGTTAATTTATAGTTTATAATTCCGGCGTAGTGCTTCCAGTCCCGGCACACGTAATTTTAATTCCAAACTTGCAATCGGCACCAAGAATATTTTAAAGAAATTCCGCTTTTACAATGAAAGCATGAATTTAGGAATTCTTAATTTCTACAAAAGTCGTTTTTAAATTCCGGTGTCAATAAATAATTTCTTATTTTATGAGCAGAATTTGCCTGCGCCGGAAAGGGTTAAAGTTTGAAAAAAGAGTTATGAATTGCATTCACAAAGTACTGTGCATATGTTGGAGCACACAAACAAGGTTTAAATTTAGTTAAAATATGAAAATAATTAAATATTTACGAAATATGTTGGAATAACGAGATGTAAAAATATCTAAACTCTGAAGAGAGAAATGTCCAACAAGAGAAGCATACAAAATAAGCACAAAAATAATTACGAGTTTGTCGAAAAGTGTGTGGCTCAATGTATTTATAAAAAATTATGCATTCGTCAAGTTTCAAAACACACTACTAGTTTACAGACTCAATAAGTGTAGAAAAAAAATGTTTTTAAATGTATAAAATAATACACACATGAAATATATATATATATATATTGGAAATAAACTGAAAGAAAAAAATAAATAAATAAAATAGGTAAACTAAAGTACTTCAAAGCTATAAATTTTAAATAAAAACTTAATACATTAATATTTATAGATTTCTTATATAAAAGGTAAAAAATAATTTTCATTTAAATTGCATAATTTCTTTTATTTTTAATTTTTTCTATCTTTTTAGACAAATTGGTTAATATTCATTATTTTTTAATATACAGGGTGATCCAAAAATCAGGACGAACATTAAAAATGATTAATTCGAAAACGAATCAAAGATACGATAGCATGAAACGGATGGAAAAGAAACCGGGTTTTGTGTGGTGACGAAAAAAAAATAGTTACGTTCGAATTTGTGGAGGTATCCTTGCAACAGCGAAAAGTGACAGTCAAATGCGTCTTCGCTGCTGTTTTCATAATAGGTACTTTTTTTTTTCGAGGAAGTCACACAGGCGGGTTTCACAGTCTGTGACTTTTGGTTGTGGAGATTTTTGAAGTCAAAAATGTACCGCGAGCAACCGGCATGGAAAGATGCTATCCGCCAAAATGTGCCTGCCATAATGCAAGAAATGCTACTAAATGCTGTAAAAGGTGTAGTGCCTTGTCTCACAGTTGTACTTCTGATTGATCGGTACTAATTAATTGCAACTAATCTGACTTGTAAGTTGTCAACATTTTTTCATTTACAAATCATCTTTTAGTGCAATTAAACACTATAGAGACATCTGTTGGTCACTAACTGAACTATTTTTCATCGTTGCAAATTCCGGTTTCTTTTGTATCCGTTTGGTGCAAACCGTATTTTTGTATCTTGATTTGTTTTCAAATTATTCATTTTTAAAGTTTGTCCTGACATTTAGATCACCCGGTATTTTTATCATATTTGATTATGTTTTGTTTATGTATGTCATTCTTTTTTCCGAATGTTTGTTTAAATACATATTAATTAATGAAAGTTTATTCTAATATTCACCCCCACAGCCCCCCCCCCAGTTTTTATCCATGGTTTTAAAACCCCTTGCTTACAAAAATAAATATCATGCTGTTGAGTAAAAAAATTAAGAACATTTTTTTATGATTCAAAACTGCAGTTTTGGTCTAAAATGCATACAACATCATTTAATGCATGTATTCAAAATAAGTTTTGAGCCGCAGGTATATGAGAAAAATAAATAGACTATTATAAAATTTTTGCGACCGGTTTTTCTGAAATGTAAATAAAATTTTGGTGAAAAAATTATACCATTCAGAGTTGCTCTTTGAAATTTCTTTTAAAATCATACTTTTTTATATTTATATAGAAATTTGTGTTTTGAATAAAACATTTTGAAAAATGAAACATTGTGAAACATTCTGAAAAACATTTTGATTTCAGATAATAATCATTTTCCGGGAACAGAAAAAAATTTCACTCAGAAATATCATTAATATTCGCTCTTTTGAAAATGCCCATTTTTTTTTTTAAGTTGAGACTTAATCAAACGAAAAGCCATGATAATAGTATGAGTAAAAAATACAGAACAACAAACAGTTACTTTTTTTAACAAGATTTTAAAATACACAAAGAAACAAAATGATTTGCACTTTTCCTTTCTTTGCGTCAATCAGCTTTTTTCCTATTCTCCTACGAAGAAAATAATAAAAATAATTTCTACAAGCACATAATCTCCGGTTTTTTTTTTTTTTTTTTTTTTTTTTTTTTGTAAAATTGATTGAGTTTTTTTTCTTTATCATCATGTTTCGATGAAAAACAACATCGGATAAAACTGGTTCCGTAAAGAAACAAATAAAAAAAATAACATCACATTTCAAAGTAATTGAAGACATTATTACATCACATGAGATTATCATGCACGAGTTAAAGAAACTTTGTCCAAAAATCTTAATGAAAGTTTTTATGCTTAGAAGACAAGTGTATGCCTTTACGTTTCTACATAAAATCTTAATTAAACTTATCAACTTATTCAAAATTAAGTGTGTCGTTTTTAAAAGAATTCGGCAAAACGGAATCTTTCTGTAAATGACACGTTCGCAATTTAATAAATAAATTCAATATTGTATTCGAAGAGTTTTCTTCTTGCTTCGTTTCCTAATTTAAATTACATTTATATTCAAACACTGTGTTTTCTGTCATAAAAAGACTAATTCGTTTTACGCAATTTTATATTTATAATTATCTCAAAGAAAGCAAAAACAATTCCTTTAAATTATTACCACTTTCATAAATATATGTAATTATTCACTTAAAAATAGTAATTCTACTTTAAAAATTAATCAAGATTGAACAGTTAAAAAATAAATACTTATAAATTCATAAAAAGAAATCAATATATAAAAAGAAAAACATATAAACATATAAACATATAACTCAAATCGAGTTCCGAGTGGAATGACACTTTTCAACTTTTCTGTTTAAATTACTAAAAATATAAATTGTATTTACTAAAAAGGTGCAAAACTGTTTTATTAAAACTTTCCCGTTACAAGATTAACTGCTCTTTAAATCATAAAAAACATTTGTAAAAAGCAGGAAAGGACTTGAGATCATTCGATTGCTGTCGTGAACATTATCAAAGCATAGAATATAGCTAAACGGATACAGTTTAACTAATGAATCCTTATTTAAATATTGAAATCTCAATAAATCTAAGTAATCATTAATTTTGATATTGCGGATTTTCTCTCTTGCGAACACATCATAATCTTCACATATACGACAAGTTAATTATATTAATGTATATACAATATTCTTTAAACTCAATACTAATTACATTGTAAGGAAAACCTGATTTTTTTGTAGAAATTGAGTTAGACCTATTGATCGTGAAGGGGCCTTAAACTGTGAAAATATTAACGGGCAGGGCTCAGGCCGAGCTGTTAATTTTTGGGCTGAACTGGACAGGTCTGGAATTTCCGGACCCTCTGGAATTCTAATTCACATTACTATTTGAAATGTTTATTTGAAAACACCTTGTATTCATGACGATTAAAATAATTATGAACGAACTCATAACATCACACATCCAGCAGTAAGAAAACCTTGCATGACTCATACATTGCATCATTTGTACTTGAATGATTTTCTTTAATAAGGAATCTTATACATCAAATATATATACGTTTAGGCAGATAAAAGATATATGTGTATATATCTGATTAATTTGCTAGTACAAAAACATTTTTAAAGAAATTTACACCTATGTATAATTTAACAAAATGTAAAATAGTATTGATTAAGTCTATTAACCATTTTTCAGTCGAAAATATAGTTCTAGTCATAAACTAAAATATTTTTTTCTCTTCATTTTTAGAAAGAATGATTTAAAAAATATAAAAAATAGCCACTAATAAATGCGACTAAGACAATAAAATATTTTAAAAAGAAAAAAAATCAAAATTTAAAATATTTATAAGCAGTATTTTGACAGCAATAAATACAAGTCACGAAGAATCAACTTTTCAAAAATTTGTTTTGAAACATTATCACTTAGTTTCTTTTTTGCCTCAGAAAAATAAAATAATCATCTCCAATCTTATATTAAAGATAAGTTCTTTGTAGTTTTTTGAATGTCAATTTTTGTTACTTCCCTTAAAAAAACAAAGCAAATGAAAGAAAAGGAAGAAACAATAGACGAAATAATGGAAAAGAAAATTAGAAATGTACCCTCGTTGGGAAATTTATTTAAAAAAAAAATAAAGTGCAATTATAGTAACTGTAACAAGTGTATAAGTAAAACAGCAAAGAAAAAAATGGTTAATTTATTAGTATTCAGGGGCGAATTTCTTGGGGAGAACCTCATGTTTGAACTGGGGGCACCATTGCACTTTCTAAATATTTTCCTATAAATAAATTATTATAAAAAATGTCTATGGCAATACATTACTACTGCTTCAGGGCAATAAGTATACAAAGCTGTACCATTTTGTATGCACAATATTGTCTAAGCAAGGTATGTATTTTTCTCCCTCTTGAATCTAAACTTGAGAAAATAAAGTTGTAAGATTTTTGTTGACAATTTTGTAGTCCTAAAATTTTCATTTATCGTTCAACATTTAAATAAACAGTTTAATGTTAGATTTAGTTTAAAAACTTTATTTTATTTAAATTCGTCAGCCGAATTTAGTAAACAGATGTAATGTTGAACTCCATGTAATGGGGCACCATTGGACATCTAAAACTGAAGTAAAGAGTTGTTGATGTACCTAAATATTATAATTCTTGGATTTTTTTCTAGAATTTCTTAAAGAGATTAATGAAGAATATAAAAGATGATGCACTTACACTGTTAACAATATCTCCATACTGCACTCGTATGTTCCAACCTCTGTATTTATCAGTGATATTTATGATAATATATGATATATATTAGAATCTCTGGATGCATCAGCAATTAAAAGCCTCAAATTTAAATTGATGATGGCGTTTATTTATTTGATAATTACAAAAACCGGATACACAATAATGATGTCTAAAAAATTTTCGTCTAACAAAACATACACTGTTAAAACTAATGGTGACACATTGCACCTTTTAGGGGTGAAAGGCTTGTCTCACTGGTGACACCCCTAGAGGAGCTAAAATGGCACCCTTAACTAGGGTGAAAGGATGGCACCCCTGATCCAGCGTGTTTCAGGGGGTGAAAAGACGGCACCTCAGGGAAGAATAATGACACCCCTTATCCACAGTGTTCAATAGGGTGAAAAGATGGCACCACATGGGAGAATAATGGCATCCCTTATCCAGGGTGCCCCAGGTGGTGAAAGGATGGCATCTCAGGGGAGAATAATGATACCACTTATCCAGGGTGCCCCAGAGGGTGAACGGATGACACACATAATCCAGTGTGCCCTGTGGCATCCTACAAGAAATAGCACTCACAATCTATGGTCCACAGTTGCAATCCCCCTCCCCCCACCCCGCTTGTCAAGAAATTGTATTGGTTTGAATCATGAAATACAAAGGGTTTACCCATTTTAAAATTGAATTCTGCAGAGAAAATTATCATGATCAGTCAATATTTTGAGTCTTTTTTTTTTCTTTTAGATTGATGGAATATTATATTTTTAAACTCATTATCAGGTGTCCAAAGAAAAGTTGTAACATATTTTTGTAACTCAGAGAGGGATAATATGAACTACAAAAATAATCATAGAAAGGCAGGATATTCAAATTGTACTTTCATTTATATGGAGAGTATTTTAAGAAAAATTAAAAATTTTAACTTTTATAGTCTTTGCATTTCAAAATCACCAATCATAAGTCATCACTATTGCATTGTTAGACATACCCAAAAGGTTTTGTTAGAATAAATCGCAAAATTTACACAACCTCTACACCTATTTTCTGCCTCTAAAAATCACTGAGTTAGAATCAAATATTGTGACTTTGTCATGCAATTTGAAGCCTGATTTTCAATTTTATGTTTTGAATTTCTTGTAAAATGAAATAAATCATGATTTTTGACTGTCTCTAACTCAGATGTTTTTATCAAACTTTTTGGGTATGTTTAAGAAAGGGCCAGTAACTATTTTTGTGATTGGGCATTTTTAGATGCAGGGACATTATAAAAATTTGATGTTTTTTGCCTCCAAAATAAGAGAAAGTATAAATTGAATTATCTATCTTCATATGAATATTTTTATAATTTTCTTATACTTTCAGAAGTAATCCGTAACCATCTTTTTTGACATATAGTATATTGCTTGACATGTATTTTCATTATTTTATATACAGGGCAACTGAAAAATATGGGGATACAGAAAAATGCTATATCCTGTAAAGTATATGCCATATTTTAATTAAAAAAAATAAAAGAAAAAACAATATTTTAACAAATTGTTCACTGGCTTGATATTTATTTTTTACACAAGTTTGAAAACGAAAAATCACAGAATTGACAGTCCACTGCAGATAATTCTTATTTAAATCATTCTATGCCTTGATAATTTCGCATCACATACTATGCAAACTGGGGATTTTCTATTTCTAACTTTTCTACGGAAGTCAAGGGAGTTAAGATCTGATTGTTCGAAGGCAATGCACCTGTTATTAAATATCCACGCAGATGGGTGTTGAAGGTCAATGTTGTTTTTGCTCCATGTGACGGCCCCAATACTGCTGGAAATTCCATTAAAATTATTTTGCTTCCATGAGGGCAACACTTCTTTGAGCATATTAGTTGCTGATCATTTTGACGGTTGTGAACTTTTCGGAGGATTAAGATTTTCATATAATGGAGGAATTGCTACAAAATTTTAAAATAAGCATTTCTCAGATTTTAGTTCTGAAATATCAATGTCAAATAACGCACCAATATTTTTTTCAGCTACCCTGCTGTATCTAATTAAAAAAATGTAAAACACGAATTAGAAAACAATATGTAATAAATGTTGTGTAACTTTTAAATTAGTAAGAATATTTCATATTCTTTAAAATTCTTCCAGAAAGTTAGCCATCAAGCTATGAAATGAATTATAGAAAATAAGTTCATTTTATAGTTGTGGTAAAATCACAGATGAAATTGAGTAAAAAAAAAATCATTTTTACAATATATGCAGTACTTACCTTTATACTGAACTTATGCAAATCCATATTTTATAGCATATATCCACACAGGATTAGAAATTAAGAACTGTATATAAGGTGTCAAAATAATGCCTACAATTTTTTTTCGATGTGCCAACTGCATTTCATATTTTCTTATTTCTTTTCACAACCATGTTAATAGTAATAATATTGCATTGCATATTTAATTTTAATGTATTGAAGGGAAGAAAGGAGGAAACTTTATATATTAAACACTTTTTCTTACTAAACAAAATAAAAACTGACTTTCCATAAGTATGAAACCTGATTAAACTACAATATTTGGATTCTGTAAAATCTTATTATTTTTATAAAGCTAATATGCATACAAAACAGATAAACAAGCAAATATGTCCACAGAAAGAAATTATGAGCTTTAGCTATAACTAGGGATAAGCTAATTTTTAAAAAATCTGAGACTAACAGTACATCAGAAAATAAAAAATTAGCAAATAAATGAATTTTTGGTTGCCAATTATGATGTGGCATTTAAAACATTTCCAAATCACACACATTTTTTTTTGTTTGTTTGAGGAAGGGAGTACAAAAATTTTAAACAATTTTAATACAATTTCTTATTTCTTATTTCTTTTTCTTATTTTATTATAACATATAAGGATGCAGAAATATCTCATAATAAAAGAAAATCTTGTTTACAGGGGTGTAATATCCAAGGACCAGTTTTATCAGTCATTGGTTAAAGTGAAGTTAACTTAGAGGTTATTGACAGGTTCAAAATTCTTAAGACACGTGCTGATGTCATGGTGCAGAGGGGGGGGGGGATGTATGCTAAAATACAAATGAAAGCATTTGCTAAACAAAAATTAAAGTTAAAGAATGCTAGCTATCAAGATTTGACGACTAGGAATATTTTTTTCTATAATTTAGTTTCATTTGTCGACTAACGACTGCTGATTTCTAGTCCTGCATCCACATCAAAACACTTTCTGCCAAATTGTTTTTGTGTTTTGACTTATTGCATCTGAAATTTTAATCCAAAGAGTAATTATAATAAAATGAATAAAACACTGAATTAAAAAAACAACCTTTTAGTTCAAATAATCTTTTTATTGTAAACACCAAGAATGTATTAAATATTATTAAACAAAGGCATGACACTATCTGGAACTGATGCCACTGAGAAAGTTTTGAAGATATAAGTATGTAATAAAAATGATAAAAATTTAAATTGGCTTTTGCTATAGTTAACGTTAAACAACCAAAATAATGCATACCACAAAGTAGCTAAGCTTATAAAATTATCAGTTTTTGTAATTAAACTGTTTATATAAAATTAATACATAGCATGAGTATTTTAACAAGTTGCTTGAATTGCGGAGCACAATAACAGGTTGAAACACAGAAATTTGTGCACCTCCTTCATGACAAAGAGTCGGAAACTTTTCTTGTATCAAGCATGGTAATGTAAGTACTGTAAATGTAAGTTCACTATCTGAAATAATAATAATAACACATTAAGAAAAACACACAACAAGACAGTCCAATTAAAATGTATCATCAAAGTACAGCAAAACTGGTAGATGAACAAAAAAAGAAAGAATAAAATTTAAATAAAATTTAAATTATAGCTCACAAGACTATCAAAGCCTGACAGCTAATGTGCCCGCAGGTTCTGTATGTAACGTGATAACTCTTTATATAAATATCAGATTTGCTTCGAATTTTATATACAGGTTCATTCTGATAAGGTTCTTCACTGATTAGCATTGGAGGTTCATTGGTTAAATATGAAGGGGGGAGAAGTGAGTGCTACCCCCTTAATTTATATAAATATGCAGAAATCATGCAGAATTATCAAATTTTCTTCAAATTTTGTTAATAGGTTCACTCTGATAAGGCACTTCACTGATTAGTTTTAGGGTCTCATTGGTTAAGTATAAAGAGGGGTGGTAGTTAATCCATTGTCCAATAACTTACAGTTGATTTCTTTTATTTTTAGAAGGGTATTATTCTTTGAAATAAGAGTATAATATACAGTTGTATGTATAGCATGCGAGCACAATGCCATCAGTTTAACTGGGCACTTTCCTATTTATTGCCTATTTTCGGACAGCACGAGAAAATTACATGACGAACTCATACTTGTCATTCAGATATTCTTTTCCTGTGTTATCATTAAGAGTTACAAACTATTTGCATTATTAACCATATTTACAAAACATATTTTGCAACAAAGTGTCTATTCCAGATTAGCAACGAATTCCCCTAACATGTCCAGGTATTCCATACCAGTAATAATAATTTAAAAAATGAGGAATTTTATTCAAATTTATTAGTACGCCCCTATTATGTATCCTATAGTGACACTAATCAATGAATATATGGATACAACCCCTCGTGTTTTTTCTTCATTTTGAGAATAACGAATTTTCAATGTATTCTATTGACGATTATTTTCAAAATTTTCAAGATGTGATTTTGCGACTTTCACAAAAGTTGCTCTATACATTTGGCTAACATAATATGCAAATAAAATTTCGATATCTTTGACGCATGCGCAGTGAAAAATTATTTAGTAAACCTACTCAATATTCAAACAATTTTTATTATTTTTTAATTCTGATTACAGAGTATTATGTGCAATGTTGTTTGTCACATTTTCTGAAAAGAATGTTACTTTATATTAAGAACTCTTCAAATTACAAGCAAAAATCTTTGGTAAATTTGAGATTGTTTTTCAGATTCGTAGAAAACCTTAATTTTTCTACGAGTATACATGCTATAGACATAAAAATGAACACAGTTTATTACAATAAGCCACTTAATCATAATCTACAGTTTGAGCGCTTTTGCTACATTAGTTTTGACAGGGTTATCCAAAAGATATCCAAAAGGTATTCATTCTTTTTTAATTTGTTGACGGTCCCCTATTGGAGTTTCGGAATAAAACCTTCAGGGAAATATATGACTTGTACTAGTATACTACCTGGCCATTGATTATCGTCCACTTGCGATTTTAGACATTTTGTTAAATATCCAGAAAAATACATGCGGAATTATCCTGAAACTCTCAGTGTATAAACATAATAGTACAGGTCATATATTTCCTTGAAGATTTTTTCCAGAAACCTTATAAGAGACCGTCAACAAACTAAAAAAGAATGAATATCTTTTGGATAACACTGTCAAAACTAATGCAGCAGAAGCGGTCAAACTGTAGATTGTGATTAAGTGGCTTATTGTTATAAACTGTGTTCATTTTTATGTCGATAGCATGTTACTAAATAATTTTTCACTGCGCATGCGTCAGCGATATCAAAATTTCATTTGCATATTATGTTAGCTAAATGTATAGAGCAACTTTTGTGAAAGTCGCAAAATCATAGCTTGAAAATTCTAAAAATGATCGTCAATAGAATATGTTGAAAATCCGTTGTTCCCAAAATGACTCAAAAAAATGAGGGATTTTATCCAAATGTAGTAGTAAGTTCCGTATTGTGTATTCTATATTGACACTAATCAATGAATATATAGATACAACCCCTCTTGTTTTTGCTTCATTTTGGAAATAACAGATTTTTAAGTGATTCTATTGACGATTATTTTCAGAATTTTCAAGCTATGATTTTGCAACTTTCACAAAAGTTGCTCTATGCATTTAGCTAACATAACATGGAAATGAAATTTTGGTATCGTTGACGCATGCGCAGTGAAAAATTATTTAGTAAACCTACTCATTTTTCATACAATTTTTATTATTTTTTAATTCTGATTACAGGCTATTATGTGCAATGTTGTTTGTCACATTTTTAGAAAATATTATTATTTTATATTAAGAACTCTGCAAATTATAAGCAAAAATCTTGGAAAAATTTGGGAGTATTTTTATAAAAACCTTAATTTCTCTACGAGTTTACATGCTATCGACATAAAAATGAACACAGTTTAAAACAATAAGCCACTTAATCACAATCTACAGTTTGAGCGCTTTTGATGCATTAGTTTTGACAAAGTTATCAAAATATATTCATACATTTTTAAATTTGTTGGCGGTCCCCTATAAAGTTTCAGGAAAAAATCTTCACGGAAATATATGACCTGTACTATATTGTTTATACACTGAGAGTTTCAGGATAATTCCTCATGTATTTTTCTAGATATTTTGCAAAATGTCTAAAATCGCAAGTGGACGATAATCAATGGCCAGGTAGTGTATTATATTTATACACTAAGATTTCTAGGATAATTCCTCATACACTTTTCTAGATATTTAACAAAATGTCTAAAATCGCGATTGGACGGTCATCTCTGGCCATATAGTGTATATCAGGAGCTTTAGGGAACTGGCTAATTCTTTATTTCCCCTTTTGCTATATGGGGGAAAGTCGGGTGGAATGGGACAGTAGGTTTTTCTCTTTGTGCATTATTCCAAACATTTCATCGATGGCACACAAGATGAAGCAATGGTAATCCATTCTTCAGTTTACAAAAAATATTGATATGCATAGACTTGCAAATGTACGAAAGAAAAAATTATTTCAAAAATCCAATTTAAATTTGATTTATTTGCTTTCAATATATTAAAGGCTTATTTATGTATAAATGTAATAGTTTCTCTATTTATGGAACATTGTACTGTATATTATCCATAATTTAAACTAAGCCTAAAGCAGCATTTTTGTTTGAACAAGAAGTTTAACACAAACAAGGAAGTGGCGAGGAATGGGACATGCCAGAAAAGGGAGGAATGGGACGCGCCCAGTTCCTTTTTTTAATTAATAATAATGCGAATTGCTAACATACAAACATTTTTAGAGGATAATATATTAATTATAACATTGATAATATATGCATTCATACTTCAAAATGTAAATAAATTGATGATTATTACGCAACGCTAGGCACAGAAAAAGACCCGGATGATAATGCAAAGTCTATGGAGGCGTTCTTTTCAAATATTTCGCCCAAATTTTAATATTTTTACGTGATTGTTTTGCACAAAATTGCTGAGGGCGATCCGCAACCGGTGTAGTTTTTACTTTTTTAGTTTTGGTTTCAGATTTTTTTAAAAATCACTTTAACTTACGAAATCGGTTTAAATCGGTTCTGAAATTGAAACTATCGTTATACAAAAAATAAAAAAGCAAAATCGAAAAAATAAAACCTAGGCCGGTTATGGATCATACTCAGCTGTCTTGTTCAAAAAAATCATGTAAAAATATTAAAGTTTGAGCTAGGTATTTGAAAAAAACGCTCCTATAGACTTTTACATTATCATCCGGGTCTCTTTCTGTGCCTAGTGTGGGGCCTTAATGACACCTATGACAGAAAATCCTGAATTTTCATTCCAGTCATGAAGATACTGGAATTTTATATTGTGGCATATACATTATCAACTTACAACCTTTCTTTGATTGTTTATCTCACCGACACTATAGGTTATTTTGTGCTTTATAGCTTTTTTTTTATTATTGCTGTCCCATAACTCTTAATGAGGAGGTATGAGACACATTTTGAAACTTACGTTCTCTTTAAAATAAAATAGTATTTGCACGTTGTGTTTCTATATTGTTTAGGGGGATTAAAAAGTGTTTTACCTTGCATGCTATAAATTGAAATTTTTCTTTTTGTACATATATAAAAAAAATTCTTACTTTTGTAAAAAAAAGTCCCACACCACCCCACTCTCCCCTATATAGATATTATATATTAATACACCAATTACATGAAAATAGAATTTTTATCAATAGTATTAAAATACAGTTTAAGGGCTAACAGTTTATTGTATATCCTTAGGTTTTTACTACCTTCTCCCCAGGTTTTTACCGGTAAAAAGCCAACCCTGTTTATTGGTCTTGTTTCAGAACGGGAAGAATGAAAGATTGTTAAAAATTATATCATTAGAAAAATGTTTAAGATTTATAAATGACAGTGCAAAAATCGCCTTTAAAACACGAGATCTTAATCACTTGCGGAAAAATTTCACATTTGTGTAAAATTACGATATAAGTTTTTATTCATTGTTATATTTTTTGAACACACTCTATTTCTGTAATCTATTCTGAAAGTTCAGTGGAGTAAATACAGATTGTTTTCCTTTTATAATTTGAATGTTCATGACTACAAATTTGTCATATCGGATGATGTTGATGATTGAGAAAGGAGGGGGGACTGATTATGGTCTAATCAAACTTAAATTATTGAAAAAAAATATTTTATTTTATTTAACCATAAAATTCTGCTACTAAATAAGGTTTAATGCGAAAGAATACTTTCGAAAAAAAATGGGTGTAAATCTGCATAGCCGATAATCAGATCATAAGGTTTATTCAATTCAATACCCTAACATTTTCTCACCTTTTTGAAAGAAAATGAAACCGAAAGTATGAAAATATGAAGAATTGGGAGTAAGAAAACATAATGGTAAACCCAAGATACCGCTAAAATCGGGTTTTTAGGCATTTCCCACCAAGGTATGACTTGGCTGACTAATAACGTTTTAATATGCAAATCGAGGTTTTATCCGTGATTTTTATCCTTAAATGAGACTAAATGATTGTCCGTGCTAACGCCTCCGATCTAATCTTATTATGAAGATTATTTTAGAAATAATGGTGGTTAATAAGGAAAATATTAATAAAGAAAACCCTGTAATTAAATTTTGATTACTTTAAGATTTACAAGTGTTCAATTGTCTTAAATGAAAAAGTTACCCTCCCCTCTCAAACAAAGACAAATCAGGTATACTGAAACAATATTAGAGAAGTTACGCGAGGCTGCAATATCGTGTGAATTAGCCTTTACAGGAGGGGTTCATATAGCATCTATCCGGCAATATATGCAAAGCCGGCCAGATGCTGTTCGAGATCCCGTGTAAAGGTTAAAATTAAAACTTCGCGAATAAAATTAATTGTTTTTAACTGTATATAGACGCAAAAACATATTTTAGCCTTAACTGCTTTGACAAAAATTGTTACATAACTACTGTGATCTGTCTGTCAGACCATTTAATCTGAAGATGAATAAAATGTTACATTAATTCTCAGAATACTATTTATGTATTAAACTTTATGTACAAGAATATTATAAATCAAATTCAGCTATTCAAAAGTATTTAGAGGTAGTAATAAGACTCCAAACTAAAAAAAATTGACCAGTATCTATAGTTAAACTAAAAATTACAAGTTAAACTGTGAAATTTTAAAAACTCACGGTGTCTGAGACCACTAATAGCAGTTAAGGGTTAAATCTAAACAGTTGAGTTTAAACACAAGATAAAATGGTCATAGAATATTCCGATTGCAACAAGATTCGTCTATAATAACTGATTTGTAATGAAAAAATATGTAAATATTTTTACTATCTTTCATTTCGCTCTTTCTAATTGTGCGCCCTTAGGATTCCCGTACCTAGAGCAGTTTGCTCCAATTGCTCCTCGTTACCTAAGGCCTCGATAAATCATTTAAAAATATTGACATGTAAACGAGAAATTGTAAAATAACTGCCTCATATGTTTAACATTAGCAAGCGGGTATTTTGGTGAGAGTGTAGCTTGTAGCTTCATATAATAAATTTACCAATCAATCATACTAACAAACAAATCTTATTTACTGTTTTTTTATGACATTTCAGATAGGGATGTACGATAAATTAACGTAACAATAAAATAAAATAAAATAAAGTTAAATCTTACCTTTAATCAGACGTTGCCCGGTTCACTGGGCGCGCAAATCGGATCGTTAAGTCCTCATTGTTGTTTCATTGTAGCTCAGTGGTTAGTCCTCAATTAATATCGCCAATTTACACACTGCCATGTTTTGATTTGCTCACAGCCGTAAACTTTACTTGTCGACACCGAAAGCAGAAAGACACACGCCATAGCGCATGCGCATGTTGCCAGTCACCCGATAAGGTGATACATTGCAACCCATACGAAGTGCATGGCACCTTATTTAGCTCCCATCATCCAGTAACAGATCTCTCGTCACCCCAACCACATATTCAAGCTCCTCTGACACCCTAGGGTTCCAAATGGCACCGCCTTTTCACCTCCGGGTCCCAAATGGCACCGGTTTGTCACCTTTATTTTTAACAGTGTATACTCTTTCATTAAGTTTTTTCAAAACATTATTTTTGCTTTCCGTACTAGATAAAACGGAATTTAAGTCAGGTTTTTACATAAAAAAGGTGAATGAAAAATTTTAATTTTCCAGAAGCATCAGATATCATATTGGTGTATTTCAAGGATATCACAAAAAAGTTTTCACAATCAAACATAACTGGAGGGATATTCTATGTTGTTTTAACAATGAATTTTGATATCACCTTTGATGGATTTATGTTTGGTTAAATAATAGAAAAATTAGTAGTTCCAATAAAATATAGTCATTTAATTTTATTCATAATAGTTTATAATTCTGTAACATATGCAGTTTTTATGAAAACTCTGAATATTTTCATATTTTATTCATTTGTTCAAAGGTACCCCTACATGGGGCAGGTTTGAACAGAAATCTTTCAACTGTTTAAAACCTCACAACTTTTTTAATTTACATGGAAAACTTTCAAGTTTTGGTTCATATGATGAAAAAAGTATTGTTTTTACTATCTAATACTTAAAAAGCAAAAAATATAATTTAAATAAGACACGTATTGATTTTTTAAAATTTGTTCAAAGGTGCCTCCCTCTCCCCTATACTTTACAACAGACTAAAATTAAAATTATCTGCGGTAAACCTACATACTATTTTGATTGTTTCGCTGAAATTTTTTCATGCCTTTAATTTATTAATTTTTAATTTTTAATTTCGGATTTTTTAAAATCCAAGTTGCTTAAATTGTGTAAAAACAATGCAGTTAAACATTGCCAAATAATGGAACAGTGGCACTGACATTGTGAGCTAAATTTCTAACATTGAGAAATGTGGTTGATACCAAATCTAAAAGTATTTTGTGTTAATTTTAAAACTAACCATTGTCCAGGCGATATTGCATATAATGTTTAATGCATTTTTAAAAGTGCCATCCACAATTGCTTCAAAATATATTCAAAGTGTCAAAACAGTATGTCAAAGTGTATTCATTAGAAAATTAGTATCTACATTAGAACAGTTAAAGTGCATTATTATCTACGTCGTTCATTTATTTGCAGGTATTTCTAATATATGCAACGTAAAAAGCACAATTTTGTACGGAAGATATGAGTTTTATATTAAAAAAGCATAACAATATAATAGACTAAACATACAAAAGTATAGAAAGTTATTTTTCCATTCATGTATTTTCGGAAGCTGTGGAAGCATAAATCACTTTATTCCATATGCCATGATAGTAGAATAATTGATCATCTCTTCCTGTATATGTTATTTTGTACAAAAACATATGTAAAGCCTTTCTCAAATAAAATGTTTCCATAAAATATTATTTCTCATAATCCATAAACAAAATATGTGTGTATATATTTTTTTTGTTAGAAATATCTATCTCCCTTTGTTACCTCCGTGCTTGTAAATGGAAATTTCTTTGAAATTTAAAGAAATTTCAAGAAAGAAAACTCAAAGAAGAACAAAACATACACAACGCGTGCAAGATAAGTATGGAATATAAGTTTAATATTGCTTAATATATAAACTCAATATTTAAAAAGCTTTCGGAGCAATAAAGTAACATAGTACATACCTTATTTCATCTTTAATGCATTTTGATATCTTACTATCAAAAAATCATTTTTAACAATATAATTAAAAATTAAATTACAAAGGCTTATATTCAAAATCTTCTGCATCATATCAAACTTAAAAATAAACTCAATATTTTTCCAGAAAACTTCTTATAACTCGTAGAGACTTTGAAACGCCGTGTTACAGTAAGTCACTAGGAAAACGAAGGACCGACATGTCATTAGCAGGGTATCCCATGTTTTTTGTCACATCAATGTATAGCATATATAATGTAAACACTCTGTATTGAGTAACAAGTTAACTTCATTAGTTTTATTGAGCCTAGTTTATGAAATTCTAAATATTTCATTGTTAGATTTTTTTTCTATATTAAATATTAATTTATTTTGTTATTGAAGGATTCCAGTAATAAAACTCAAAATTACTAAATGTTATATCCAGAATTTTTTTATCCCATCACCTCTCCTGCAATAAGTATATAAAATACTTTGGAAATTTTAGTTTGCTCCATACATGGTACATATTTTATGTATTCAGAATTAAGTCAATAAAAATATTCATTTCAAAAAGTCAAAATGTGAAACAATTTACTATTTTGATGAAAATGTTATAAAGTGTTACATTTTACCAAAGTTTCTCATGTTACCCTACTAAAAAATGCATTCTTAAAGATATACGAATAAAATCTGTTTATTAATTTATTCTCGGAAGTAATCTCGGAAGTAAACATTTTTGTGAAAAAAAATACCTTTACAGAAAATTATCATTCGAATTTTCTCCGAACGTCTGGGAATTAATATCAAAGCACAACATTTACTCCTTCTAAAGTAAAATAAAAATTAAAAAAAAAAAAATATTTTAGTTAACTTAAAAAAGGTACCTAAGTATTTTGATGCTCTACATGAATTCATCAGTTTTCCAAAATGTGATTTTACCAAATTACTCTGAGAAATATGTTATGAAGAATATTTTTTATGTAATACGAATTTTAATCCCGGAGAAAGGTACGGCTTAAAACGTTATCACTATTATTATTTATATTAGACTCTTAAATTTGTAATAATGTATAAATAAAATAAAACAAATAAAATAAAATAGGGATAGAAAAGAGGTTTTTTTTAAGTGATTGATCTTAAACAAGGATTACGGAGCATTTTTTCGTTATTATATTTAAAAAAATGACTTATGCATAACAGTATGAATTTCTAAAGTTGGTGACATTTTGAAAAATGTATTTGCCTGCGACAGTACTCGCATATATCAACCAATTTTGATATGAGTAAGCATGTGCTTGGATTTTACTAAGATCTTGATGAAATTCATTGGTTAATTTCATTCATCATGTTATCTTAAACTGGCTGGCACTTAATTATTTCCCGAATTTGGCGATCAAATATTAGTCGATTTAAATAAAACCAGCTTGTCTAAATTTGATTAACTTCTCAAACTTCCCAATCATATTCAGTATTCACAAAAACAAGTATTGGATCTGCTATTAGTGTTCCACTATTTTGAGATTTGTATGGATGAATAATATAACTTGAACTTTTTTATAAAAAAGTAAGGAATATGAAAGATATCGTTTCCTCCCTTTACTGGTAGGAAAGTACTTTCGAATTTTAATATTTTCCATAAATGGTAAGTATTTTAAATTTTCAGAATTCAGGCAATAAAAATTTTGATAAACATGCTATGTAATTTCATCTTTTATCAAAATTTCTCATGTCAGTCAACAAAAAACTGTATGTTTAAAGACATACAAAGAAAATTTGTTTATTTTTCCTCGAAAATAAATATTTTTTCCAACGAAAAAGAAGAAAACTTTCAAAGAAAATTATCATTTGGCTTTTCTCCAAACTTTTAGGAATTAATATAAAAGCACGTACTTCTTCTGAAGCAAAATAAAACAAATAGTCAGCTTAATCTCTCAGAAAGGTACAGCTTAAAACATTATCAATAAAGGGTAATTTCAAAGCATATTTTATTTGAATGTTCCACTTTACATGGATTAAAACAGAAAGTCACATATTTATCACTATTTAAAGGCCTTTCATTTATAATTTGAAACATGAATAAAATGAAAAAGCATTCAGTGTTTTTCTATTTCAATTGTCGCTTACTAGCAACTTTTTCCTTCTCTAATTCATACCCTTATGACTTGTAGTGAATGCATGTTTGTAGGGCCATTTGCTGTATGTCATTCTATCTATGTATTCTTCGTGTGTCTTTAATGTGCTTATATACATGTCTATTGCATTATATGAATTATTATAAGATTTAAAAAATATCGAAAGATCATAATCTCTATTTATCAAAGAAAAATTAGCACAGTTGGCTACGTTAATTCAAACTCGTCGGGCCCACAAAAGATTTTTGAATTATCCAAAGTTTGAATTATGGAAAATATGAGAAGAAAAAATGTGAAGGTATACCATTACAAGGAAATTACTGTTAAATTTACTTAATATTAAATTAAAAGATATGAATACATAAATTAATTAAGGAATTTGGAATAAACACAAAAGAAAACGGGGTGAAGGTGTCACTGACGGACAGACGGGTTACTAAAAGAGCGGAAATCAAATGCATGGGACTATATGTTTGCACATTCAGAACAATTCTAACAAAAAATGAAAGAAAGAAAAGTATTTCAAGAATCTGAATCTGGAATAAAGTATGGAAAAAATGAAAAGTGGGAATCTCATTAGTTACAATAAAAGGAAGAGAAGAGAACATGAGTTCGAATAAATGAAAATCTTTAACATTATTATTCTATTGAAAATTTTGGGACTTCTTGTTTAGTTCGTGTTAAACAAAGTTTCGATTTATTTGATTTCGAATTAAAGTGAGCCGACTGTGTTTAGTATCCGAAATATGTCACAGATGTTGGTTGTAAATGTAATATGTAGCGTACAACGCTAAATGAGGTACCATTGGATAGATTTTTTTGCCCAAACCTGATCTCAAATTGAAATTAACTGATATATAGAGAACATCAATAAATGCGGTGTCACTGGATTTTTTCGCCCACCAATATAGCAATCTGAAATTTTATTAAACGTTTTTGTATATTTGAAATGTATTTTAATTAAAAATATGCGATATTTAAGTATTAAAAGTGGATAACGGATGAGAGAAAACAGAAAATGGTGTGAACAAAGCGTATAGGAGGTAGAAAGGCTTCAACAGTGGTATTAATGTGTATCACACTGCTGATTGGTTAACAGTTTTTGTGACATTTAAAATTTTTGTTTCGATTTATAGTATGACTAAATGACAAAAGAAACTTTATAACAATACTATACACAGCGCAATGACTTTATAAAAAAATTCCCGAATTTATTTAAGTTTCTTAAACATATAAATTTGTAGATTCTGCAACTAAAAAACATCAAATCGGGGGTAGGGAGTGTGATATAATATAATATATAATATAAGACAAAAATATAGGTTCATAAGCCCTTTCTGTATGAGACAGACCAAATTAAGAAAAACTTCACTTATAGCATAAAAAGCAATATATCTATTGAAAACGAAAGTACTGTAGAATTGTAAATCACAATACACATTCTTGTAACTTTAATGCCTTTATGTTAAAAAATGTACACACAAAATTGTCTGACAGTTTAGCGAGGAGAGTAGTCATTTGAGAACAACCCTTAATGAATATATTTTTGTTTTACTTTGTTTTCGAATTATAGTTAATCTTTACTTTACTCCTGTTACCTTTTCTTATGAATAAAATAATAAGGATTAATGCAATATTCCACCTTGTTTCAATCACAAAATACATAATATTAATTAAAAAAAAATCTTTTAATTAACAGGTCACAAAGATAGTAATAGTATATACCGGGTGTCCCAAAAATGACTGATGGATTTTAAAATTCAATAAATTGCAAACGGTGACAGCTATTTAAAAATTTTTTGTAGGAGGGATATATATATAATGTCAGGAGTTTTTTTACCGTAATTTTTTTATTTTAGTTCGAATTTAAAACAATAGGTGGCGCTTACGGCGATAGAAGGACAGATAATCAGTGCTGTGTGAAGCGTCGACCCGGTTTTCAATCGCCGTCAGCGCCACCTATTGTTTGAAATTCGAACTAAAAAAATTACGGTAAAAAAATCCTGACATTATACATAACTCTCCTGCAAGAATTTTTTAAATAGCTGTTACCGTTTGCAAGTTATTGAATTTTAAAATCCATCAGTCATTTTTGAGACACCCGGTATGTTACAAGTTAAAATTATGTATTTATTTAATTATCATAAAAGCTTCTACCTGTAAGCTTGAAAACTTCGTCAGGGTATATTTTGATTAACCATTATTATAGGTATTAATTAAAGTGATTATTTGCATTACATTAATTAAAATATTCTCTTACGTTTGCCGTTGTATTTCATATGGAAAGTTCTACTATATTTAAATAAATGTATAATTTAAACATTCAACAACTATTTTATTCTTATTTTTATTGGCTTTTCTATTACAAAATGTGAAATTTTTATATTTTATATTGCATATTTGGTGATTTCACATGTTGTTTTAATGTAACTTAATATATATCCATCTGTTGTACAAAAATTTAAACCGCTTAAAAACAAACTAATGTAGAAAGATTTAAAAGTTTTATTACTTTATATACGTATACTGACAAAATATTAAAAATTACGCATTATTTTACTACATTAATTGCACTCAACAAAAAATAGCCAAATAGAACATAACACCGTCGTTTATTGAAGAAGTACACCTCGCTTCATTTCTTGATAAATAAAAAGGATTCTTTTATATTCTATTTTCAATAAAAATTAACCTGACGTTATTCATTCAAATTAATCAAACCTATTCTTTGAAAGACATTAATTAAATGCATAAATTACTTATCTAAACAATACTTCTAACCTAATTAATTAGCCTCTTGCTACAACACTGATCAATATTTGGAAAGAAGATTTTTTTCTTCGATTTTCATTTTGTTGTAGCAGACATCTTATATAAAATGTTTTCAAAACTCCATTACTTTCGTCTTGTATTTTGTTTGTTACCCAATTCCTGCATTTTTAGTTTTACTATACAAAAGATTACATTTAATATACAAAATTCTTTAACTGTAATTAACCGTGAGTCTATTTATTTAGAAGTTAACCTACAGTTTCCAAACATGTGAAATTTAATAAGGAAAATATATGATTTTCGCGTTCATCTATTACCGTACTAACTACATAAGAGAATTACGTTCGAACATTTTTTCGTTTGTTTGTTTGATTTATTTATTGTTATAAATAGAAATATATAATTATGATAAAATACACGTTCTGTTTGATTTTTAATGCATACTTTTTATAGACAGAATTAAATAAAATTATACATAAAACCCATATTACTAACATAAAAAATATATAGGGGAGAGTAGCTAAATTTGTGATGCTTCTTTAAATAGACCACTTCAATGCGGCTGTTAATTACAGAAACAAGAGCTATTTAGCGCTGAAATAATTCGCATCAGAAATACGCCTGTTATGTTTTAAAGAAGCACCCGCCTTCCACGTGCTGTTTTTTGATATTTCTTAAAAATTTCAAGTAAGTTGCTTTGATTTATATTTTTGTTCATACATAACGTAACAGAATAGTTTAAAACTAAAATTAGATCTTATTGTAAATTCCTGAAAAAATTATTCTATTCTAAATTCCTGTGTTTGTTACGAATATTTTCTCGCGATGTTTGCTTGCGTTTTTGTTTTTGGTCTTGAAATTATGTGTTTCAGAAAATGGTGCAGTTGAATTAACACTAGAACCGCGGAGACGGGTCATTTTGACCCGTACGCAGTGAAAAAATGCTGACTTGAACCAAAGAATTATTCTTGAAATAATTTTCATAAAGCTGCACAAAATTATTTAAAATAAATAAGTTAAATAGACCTAATAAAAGTTCTGATGTGAATTATTTTTATAAAACTTGGGTAAAATTTCCCGCGGTTCTAGTGTTAATTGGACAAATTTGAGTTGTTTAAAATAAACCAGATGTACGATAATAAATTTAAAAATTAATTTATGCACTTCGAAAGCTGTAGGGTTTGGAAATTATTTTTTTCAATATTTTACAATGAATCTCTATATATATACAAGTATTTTAATGTTTTAATTTAATACATCTTTTATTTTTGCATTTTTTACACAGTTCAGACCTGTATGAACGTAAAAAAAAAAACATCTCTTGACATTTGGAATCCTAGCATGGATATTTTTTAAAGTTATCATTTTGTAGCTGCTTCTGCAGTTATTGGCTGTGCAAATACACCGTTACCCTTTTAGGGGATGGGAGAGTTGTTTTTATTTGTAAAAGGGTCTTTAGTTAAACACAGCATGTTACCTTTCCTGAGTCTATTATTTTTTATGAAAATACATTGTTATCACTAAAATATTAAGTGATTTTTATTTTAATATTGGAATATCTGAACGTTTTATATTATTTTTTTCTTCATATGTGTATACATATGTAATAATTCTTCGAGGAAGCAAGTTTAAGGTTTGAATAAAATTATTTTGTCTTTAACGTAATCTCACAGACAATGTTGGCTGGAGGTGAGAAAATATTTGGAAAACAGACATGTTGGAGAATGCGCTCGAGATATTCGAAACAAAAAAAAAATAACTAAAAAAAATCTACTAACAGCTCGCTTAGCGGGCAGCAGATTGAAGCAACATATGTAAAGGTCAAGATCAATAAAAGAAAAAAGTTGGTCGTTCCGCAATCACACGAGTCTTTCAGAATGCTAATGTTACCACAGATAACTGCTGGTGAAACTGTACCCCCCTTAAGATGACAATGCAGCGGCAGCTGTGAGAGAAATCCACTGGCGCAAAAAAGAGCGACACGGAGATGGTTGTTGGAGTGTGCTCCTAGAGACTTGCTGGTGAAATTCGAGCACACAGGTAGGAAGTAAAAAACTCCACTACCGTCGTAGAAAACATTGCTATTGTGGTCGTGGAAGGAAGCGCTGAATTTCATCATGGCTCTGTGACTATACAATCAATTTGAAATGCCCTTGGTATTTCCAACTTCATAGTCCGATGTATTATGCATAGAACTTTCTATCTACATTAGAACTTCCATCCATATATAATTTAAGAAGTTCATCGATTGGAAAGACACAACTCGGACTCTTGCAAAACATTTGCTCTACAATTTCTCGCGAGATTGCGGTTGATGATTCTTGGCCTTAGAGAATTTTGTAACGAAGCCTACTTCCATCTTAATGGATAGGTAAATACCCACAATTGTCGCATTTAGGCAAATGAAAACCACCACAAGGTGTACTCAAAACTATAGCAATAAAGTGTCCGTATCCCTAGTAGCAAAGTAATATTGGTCCAACGTTCCGCCAATATTGCATTTATTGGAAATATTGCAAATATAAACATAAAATGTAAACATCCCAATATTGGGATGTTTACATTTTACCCATACTTAGCCAATATTTGCTGCCAATATTATGCCAATATTGGGGTTTCATTTGAAATATTACCAATAAAATGCCAATATTGTACAAATATTGGCGTTACATTGGAAATATTTCCAATGAATTTCCAATATTTAACCAATATTGGCGTTTTATTGACAATATTTCCAATGAAACCCTAATATTGGCATAATATTGGATGCAAATATTGGCTAAATAATTGCAAAATGTAAGTACCTAAATATTTGAGCAATATTTTATACCAGTATTGCGCCAGTGTGCCAATATTGCTCCAAGATGTAGCCAACATTGTCCCAATATTGTTTGCTACTGGGGTATGGTACAGTTTCACTGCTGCATTCATTATATTTTTTGCAGAAGTAAACCATTGATGACTTATCACATGTTATGTTAATCCGCAACGGTATCATCACATGTTACAGACCTATTTCATTGCTACTCTCTAGAAAAGAGGCTACAAACAAAAACCGTTTTTATGAAAGATGAAGCCCCATTGCGCATCGCAATTTGTGCCCAAAAATTGTTGATGTTTCCCAACATCTTGGCTACCAAGATCGCCCGATTTCAAGTCTTGCGATTTCTGGTTATGGGGATTTTTGAAAGACAATGTCTACCGGGAACGTTTGACAACCCTGTTATATTTGAAGACAGTATTCTCCACCAAATTCAGAACGTCCATGTTGACTCTATCCGTTCAGTGGTAAAAGGTGCAATTTTCAGAATAAAGTGCAATGTCTAACACGATGGCTCGCATGTTGTATATCCTTTAAAGCATTGATTTGCATCCTTAGTAATGTCATTTAGAGAGACTTTATGTTGTAATGAATTCCTAGTGTAATACTGTAATTAGATTGTTATCCTTATTGTGATATAATATATATATTACCATTAATTGTATTACAATATATGAATAAATATATATACAGGGTGATTCTAATTTTTTTTACAATAAAAGAGGGGTGATAGAACACATAAAGACAAACAATAATAAATAGGAGACCAAGGGTCCAAAACGTTTTCCAAAGGAGATAGCCGCCATTAATGTTTAGGGACCAAAATTTCAAATAAACATAAAAAACGGAAAAATCGGTCGACTGATTTGCGGTTTTCATTAAAATTATTCTTTATGTCGGCATTTTCTTGAAATTAAATAATAAAGATAAATTTAAAAAAAAATGACGATCGAGGGCGCTTTAGACTTTGGAATAATGAACAACTATTTTTTGCCGGTGTTTTTTGCATGTCATTAAATGTTTTCGTAAGCTTAGAGTCGAACTTAAATTTTGAGCTCAAAATCTGAAAGTGGGAGTGGTGAAGTAGCACAAACTAAACTGTGCTCAGAGAGTTCAAATTTCAAATGATTAAAAAAAACGGAAAAATTGGTTCATTGATTTGCAGTTTTCATTAAAACTATTCTTTATGTCCGTATTTTCTTAAAAATAAATTATAAAGATAATTTTCAAAAAATGCTGATAGAGGGCGCTTTAGACTTTGGAATAACGAACAACTCTTTTTTGGAGTTATTTTTTGCATCTTAATAAATGCTTTCGTAAGCTTAGACTTAAACTTAAATTTTGAACTCAAAATCTAAATAGTTGGGAGTGGTTAAGTAGACAAACTGAACTGTGTTCAGAGGGTTCAAATTTCAAATGATTATAAAAAACGGAAAAATTGGTCGATTCGTTTGCGGTTTTCGCTAAAACTAATTTTTAAGTGAGCATTTTCTTGAAAATAAATTTTACAGATAAATTTCACAAAAATGCCGATAGAGGGCGCCTTAGGCTTTGGAGTAGCGTACAACTATTTTTAACTATTATTTTTTAATCTCATTAAATGCTTTCAAATGCATAAAATTAAATTTTAGGCTCAAATTCTGAATTGTTGGGAGCGTTTAAGTAGCGAAAAATTGAATTGTGTTCGTGGAGGGGGGAGGGTTAAATTTCAACTCCTGAAAACACTTCAATTTGTGCTACTTAATTACTCCTAGTTATTCAGATTTTGAGCTCAAAATTTAAGTTTAAATCTAAGCTTTCGAAAACATTTAATAATTTTTTGCAAGCATTTAATTAGAACAAAAAAAATAATGGTTAAAATTAATTATTGTTTACTCTGAAGTTTAAGGCGCCCTCTAATGGAATTTTTTTTTAATTTATCTTTAAAATTTATTTTCAAGAAGATACTGACTTAAAGAATAGTTTTATTTTAAACCGCCAACAAATCGACAAATTTTTCCCTTTTCTATAAATATTTTAAATTTGACCCCCCCCCCAGTAAACACAGTTCATTTTGTGCTACTTAACTACTCCCTACTATTCAGATTTTGAGCTCAAAATTTAAGTTTAAGTCTAACCTTTCGAAAACATTTAATGAGATGCAAAAAATAACGGCAAAAAATAGTTGTTCGTTACTCCAAAGTCTAAAGAGCCCTCTATCGGCATTTTTTGAAATTTATCTTTATAATTTAATTTCAAGAAAATGCCGACATAAAGGTTAATTTTAGTGAAAACCGCAAATCAATCGAACGATTTTTCCAATTTTTATGTTTATTTGAAATTTTGGAGCCTAAACTTTAATGGCGCTATCTTCTTTGGAAAACGTTTTCGACCCTTGGTCTTCCATTTAATATTGTTTGTCTTGATGTGTACTATCACCACTCTTTTATTGTAAAAAAATTTTGGAATCACCCTGTATATATATATATATATATATATATATATATATATATATATACTAATAAAAGAACGCTCTGTCTGTCTGTGTGTGTGTGTGTCTGTGTGTCTGCGATGGCTAGCAAAATCTACAGCACGTACAAAGCTCAAAATTTTTTTGAGAGTAGCCCAATGTCTCTCCTGATGCACCAGAAGCTCAGAATTTCAAAATTCTATTTATTAACTGAGTAATTAATTAAATTCCAAAGCTCACTCTCATAAAAAATCGCCTTTTTTCACTTTTTTTCCATTTCATTTTCTTATGGTTGATTGGTTGCATAAAATTTTCGCAGAAATAATTAAAAAAGCTGGGACAGACCTTTAAAATTCATAGACTGGCAAACTGTCAGTTTAAATGAGGATTTTTTTTAATCACAGCTGCTGTACACCATGGAGAAAAAGATAGGTGGAGGCGAAGTAAAGCGAAAAAAGGTTTGCAACACGGAGTAATGAAGTGTCTTACTCCGTGGTTTGCAATATTAAAACATTTATCGCTGAAATTTTAATGTCTCAAACAAAAGCACGAGGAAGGAATTTTGTATTAATAAAACGAATTGAAAGAAACGAATTACAGCTGAAGCATATTTTACGAAGAAATAGTAATTTTTTAAAATGATTTTTTTTCTATTATATTATTTAGGTTAAAGTTAGGTTAAAGTTAAATTGCATTTATGTTATGGTTAGAATAAGGATATGTTACAATAAAGTGAATACATTTAGGCTAGGTTACATTTCTGTTATATTTAATTTACGGTAGGGTACTGTTAAGTCGCTGTTAGGTTACAGACAGGTTCTGGTTACGGTATAAAAGTTTAAGGTTAGGAATTTATACACAGAGTGAACCTATACGCAAGATTTGATTAAAAATAACACTTACTTTTGTTAAATAGCTCTGAAATTATAGTACTATATACCAACCTTTTAGCTACCATCGTGTATCGATTTCATTCATGGTATAGTCAGATTTAAGAGTGATATAATTAGTTTGAAATTCAAAATATTTCACTTGGGATTTGTATGTGAAAATAATAATTAGTTACGTGACTTAACAGTGATTTTTAAGGGTAAATATCAACTTTTTTACACGAAAATCATGCAATCGTTGGATACATATTCCCTCCCGCGTTTTTCATTGCTCATTTTGAGTATTTTTAGAGCTTAATATTAGTTGTTTTTAAAACCGATTTTTCACACAGTCAGTGGCTACGTATTTCAGACAATGCATTTCTGCATGTAACGAGTTAATGATAAAATCATACAAATGTCAAGTTCGTTTAATATTGTTAATACGGACCCGGGCAACGCCGGGAGGATCAGCTAGTATATATATATTTATTCAGATTTACTCGTTTCACTATTTTTTTTATTTCAATTCAATTCTAATTCTTCGTTTTGGTTTATTGTTTTATTGATAAAATCCATTGGTGAATCCTGTCTACTTTTAATGGTATTATATATATATATATATATATATATATATATATATATATATATAGTAAAACTAAGGTGTAAAAAACTAAGCTATTGGATTAATTGGATAATAAAACTTTTAAATGACATTATACTATACTTTAATACAACTCCTTACAGGTAATTCAAGCTGTAGCTTCTTCTAATACGTTGAATTTGGCATTTTAAAAATATAACATTTTTTCTATTCAGTAATATAACTATGCTTTAAATTCAAATCCCAGAAATATATTTATATATATATATATATTACTTATTATGGCAAATAATTATTCAATTCTTCTAATGTTATGAAGAAAAATTTCAATTGAAAATACTAATATGGCTTTAAATTAGAATGCAATATTTTTCTATAATATTTTTTTTTTAATCAGAAACATTTAAGGTGACTCTATAATTAGTTCGCTGTCAAATTCTTTTTTATGTGTCCGTCTTTCTAATGCATTCTTTTATTAGTAATAAAAAAATTTATCTCGAATTAAAAAGTCAATCACACAAAAAAAAAAAAACAATTCGAAATAATTATCTGAGATAGTCTTAAAGGCTCAATCCATATGCTAATATCACTCGTGTACTACAAATATTTTCAATTTCAGCGGAATGTTTTATTAATTTCTTCCACATTTCTTTCTTCTTCTTTAGCCTCCAGATATAATTTCAAATCCTTTTAAATAATGATTTTTCTAGAAATCTAGAATACAATTTTCTCTAATATAATCGTTATTTTTAGAATTACATTGATGTATCATCTTTTTAATTTAAAAGAAGCTTCGGCGGTATTTGATTCCACTTTATTACTTTATTAATATGATATATTAAAACTTTAGTTGAAAACCAATAATTGGTAAAATTATTAATATCTTATTCTTATTGTACAACATTTTACAAATGCTACATTCAATCTCAATAAAAATAATGCTAAAACTAGTTGCGCATATTAATTTCTTAAAATATTTTATAAGGAAGTATTAACAAATTTGTACATGTATTTACTTTTGAAAACAACCACTGTTTATTATAAGAAATAAAGTTCCCTGAATATTTCAATTATATTAGCTGAAAATTACTTTTCCATATAGTTGTCATTCAAAAGTAATAACTCCATCAATTTCGAATGTCTTTTAAACATGTTTTTTAGTAACCTGTATTAAAACACAAACGTCAATTACAAATTGTAACAAGAAAAAGTTTTTTTAGTAATCAAGTAATAATATACCAAACATAAATTATGTTTGTTCAAATTGAAAAGTTTCCATGTTATTTTTCTCTCTATTACCACGTCAAATTTTTAAAAATATGTGTTTGACAATATTAAAGGTAACACTGGACAGATCAATGTACCAAATGAAAAATATGTTTTAAAAATACAAAATGGTTAATTAACAGAGATGCAAAATGCTCTATGAATACATTAATTTAATAATATGAAAACATTTATGAAATTGTCAAAAATAAAGAAAATATTTTTTTTTTTTCAGGAAAAGAAAATTATTTCATTTGTTCACTTCTGCCACGGGTATGGGCAAAACGGAATTGTAAGGACGAGTAATTGTAAAAATACACAAAACTAGTGAAAATTCAAATGAAACTTTGATCTATATTTATTTACAGTCAAATTAGTATAAAGGTTTAGATAAAGTTTTCATCTATTATGTCCTTAAGCCTAATAACAAATATCCCACACTAGAACGGTCTCATTATCTTCGCTATCTATTGACGCATAGGGATTATGTGTTGATATTTTTTGTTAATGGTACAAGCGAGCCATTTTTAACTTACTTAAGTAAAATTCACCGCAATGTAACATTCATACTCAGAACAAATTATTTAAAAACATTTCGGGCAGAGTATGGTACTTCCCCATTCCGCCCCAGGGATATAATTTAAGCTAAGAATTTGATGTTATTTAAGAAAGATACATAAACAAATGTTTAACTACACGATATAAAGACAATTAAATGTATTTCAGCGATGGGTGGAAATTTATTTCATCCCTGAAAGATAAATAAATACGTATGCTCTACCTTAGTTGCAAAACCGTCAGAAATCGTAATACAGAAATAGAAAGTCTCAAATCGAACATTTCGCGCACCAACGATCGAGAATACTATGTCAAAATGGCTGTTGAAATTGAATGTCAACAGATTTTCTTACTACTGCTTAGAGTCACTCGCTGGCACCCTCCTTGTCTCAAAAAAAAAAAAAACCGTCAAAATTCATTCCGCCCGGTACCCCATTATGTCCCTTGGCTCCCTACATGTAATTTTACTTAAACTAAGTAGAATATTCCTGTGATTTAAGCGCTTTAAAGGACCTTTTACCAGAAATTTCGTAACGTAATATTTGGATTAGTAAATAAAATAAATCTATCTTAAGATACAGTGACCAAACAGTAGTTTACGAAATTTGTGCTACTAAAGTACTTGGAATCACCTTGATCCCCTAATGCTTGCGAACTTTAAGGTATCGTTTACATCCTAGTTAGCTGACACAGATTTTTTTGGTTTCTGTATGTGATTTATTCGTTGATTTATCTTCATAAAGTATCGCTATACTATCTCAAATATATATTATTTTTATTTATTACTTAAACACCTTTTTCTTTTAATGTAATATACTAGGACATCCAAAACTCCATTAAATGAAAAACTATAGATACTAACTTAATGCAGATCTCATTTGAAAAAAACAAAAAAGAGGGGAATTTATTAACACAATCTCAAACAATTACTTTTGAAATAATTTCACCTTAAGTAGCATTTCAGTAGTTTCAACAGATGTACAGTGTAGCTCCCACAGTAGGTAGAATTCAAATGTTCTCAATTAATGTGCTATATTTCTTAAAATGGCTATCACAAGAAAAATTCCATTTGGTCTATTATTGTAGATGAATTCAGCATAATTCTTGTCACACATATTTTATATTTGCGACAGGCATGATATTTGCAATCACGTCTAGTTCTCAGTGACTAATGTACAATGCGTAGCCCTTTGAAACAGAAGAAAAATTGGAAGATAATGTAGAATTGCGGTGTCGTAAAAACACTGTTTTGATAGTTGTTCCGTTGGTGGAAAATAAAACAGGAAATCTGTAAACTTAAGACATACATCAGCAAGTATGAGGGGCTAGAGTTTTACCTAGAAATCAGAAGTCATAATAATTTCTGTTTTTTTTTAATACGGAAAAAAACTAGGTAATCTTTTGCACAAAATATCACTGAAGGAAGGAGGGATGATTTGAGAAAAAAAGCCAGCATGAAATCACACAAACTGCAGTCAATAACACGAATCAAAAAATCGATACAAGCTGCCATAGGCGATTGTTTTTATACTATGTTCGCACGAGTACTTTTCGAATTGTTTTTATAAAAAAAAAATGTGTGTGGCACTCGGGGACTGCCGCGGTAAAGCTATTGCATAGCATTTTTTATCAACTTATGCAAAAATACCGCGTCAATGTCTGCCGAAGTCTATCGAAGAATACCGTGCCGAAGTCTATCGAAGAATACCGTGCCGAAGTCTGCCGAACTGAAACGTCGTTAGCCGGAGTGTTAGGATTTTTTCTCGTTACGGAATACCTAGATTCGGTCGCCGCGCTCAAAACCCGCGATAAAAGCTATGCAATAGCTTAATAAATTACCAAACAAAATTTGATCACGCTACGAAAATTAGATTGCGAGTTATAAGCATTTTAAATTTTTCGACCCTCACGGTGGAGGGGGTCTCCTGTCACCAAATATTAACACTGTCTCATAATAAATTACCAAACAAAATTTGGCCGCGCTACGAAAAGTAGATTGCGAGTTAAAAGCATTTTAAATTTTTCGACTCTGACCGTGTGGGGGGGTCTTCTTCACCAAAAATTAACTCTGTCTCATAATAAATTACCAAACAAAATTTGGCTGCGCTAAGAAATTTAGATCGCGAGTTATAAGCATTTTAAATTTTTCGACCCTCACCGTGGGGGTCTCCTGTCACCAAAAATTAACAATGTCTCATAATAAATTACCAAACAAAATTCGGCCACGCTACGAAAATTAGATCGCGAGTTATAAGCATTTAAATTTTTCGACCCTCACCGTGGGAGGTTTCCTGTCACCAAAAAATAACAGTCTCATAATAAATTACCAAACAAAATTTGGCCGCGCTACGAAAATTAGATCGTGAGTTACAAGCATTTTAAATTTTTCGACCCACACCGTGGGGAGTCTCCCGTCACCAAAAAGTAACACTGCCTCATTATAAATTACCAAACAAAATTTGGCCGCGCTACGAAAATTAGATCGCGAGTTATAAGCATTTTAAATTTTTCGACCCTCACCTTCGGGGGTCTCCTGTCACCAAAAATTAACACCGTCACATAATAAATTACAAAACAAAATCTGGCCGCGCTACGAAAATTAGATCACGAGTTATAAGCATTTTAAATTTTTCGAAATTTAAAAAGAGGGGGGGGGGTCTCCTGTCACCAAAAATTAACACTGTCTGATAATAAATTACCAAACAATATTTTGCCAAGCTACCAAAATTACATCGCGAGTTATAAGCATTTTTAATTTTTCGACCCTCACCGTGGGGAGTCTCCTGTCACCAAAAATTAACACTGTCTCATAATAAATTACCAAACAAAATTTGGCCGCGCTATGAAAATTAGATCATAAGAAACATAAGTTTGAGACTTGATATCCTAATATCTGAAAAATACCGCGTCAATGTCTGCCGAAGGATACCGTGCCGAAGTTTGCCGAACTGAAACGGCGTTAGCCGAAGTGCTAGGTTTTTTCGTTACGGAAGTGTTAGGTTTTCTCGTTACGGAATTTCTAAATTCGGTCGTTCCGCTCAAAGCCCGCGATAAAAGCTATGCAATAGCTTAAAAAATCTCATATACTGTAATTATCTAGTACATTTCTTTTCCTCATTCTACGTGTGTTTTCAAGGCTCTATTCAATTTAGTTTTCATTAAAATTTAATTTAAATATTTTGTTCAGAGGCAAGTTGTAATTAGAATTACATCTTATCTTTTAAGTACGACAATCGCAAGAAAATACAGTGTTTTTACACAAGGTAGAAATTTGAAATCTTTAATTATATTCCTTTCCAAACAAATCTTCGTAAAGAATCTAGGACAATATGCAAGAAAATCCCTTGTGTTCCATGCATAAATCCATTTTAAGTAACTGTAACGACCAAGAATTAGATATCGTATTTCTATGTAAATCATTTTTTAAACGATAACTGATTATGCGACGAATGAAGATCAGCTTTTCTAATAAGTATTACATACATATTAATTTGATGTTTTGGGGAAAATTTCGAATTTAAAAGAGGCAAAATGATCTTTCTAAATAAGTAATTATTTTCAGTAGCCTATTTTTTTAAAGTTAAAGTAATGAAACTCTTAAATATTAACGAGTCATTTTTTTGTCTGAATTGCAAATAATCACATCTGAATTAATGTTGAGATTTAGAATTTCAAAACTTTTTTAAATATTAATCTTACTTAAATAAAATCAAACATGTGAAATGATATTTAATTTAGACTATACATAATATATATATTTTTTACAATGGTGGTTTGTAATATATCTTTCACAATAAAGCATTTAATTAGAATTCCTTTATTTCCAATTTTAAGTACAATTGGCTAATATGAAAGTACTAAGTTTTTAGAAGTTGCAGTTCTAAATACAGGGTGGTTGAAAAATATATAAACGTCTCTATTCATTGCTTCTATTCACCTGTAATGCTGAAAAAATATGTGCAGTAGAAAGAACTGATGTCATTTTGACGCAAATGCGTGGAAAGAAGTATATAGAAGCTCATGGACAATCTTATCGACATTTCATAAAATCAGGTCCTTTTATGTAAACCTTATTTTAACCACTTTATTGAATATTTTTATTTACGTACAATATATAAAAAATATTGGATAAACACTACTTTTTCTAAGCTAAAATATTCGCATTATTTACTCGAAACATTCCTGACATTAAATAGCATAAAACTGTATTAAAAAAATTTAGTGGTCTCAAAAAGCTTTAATTGATGAATCAAGCAAACTCTTCTTGCCCATACGACAGGACAATATTACGTTGACCTGACAAATCTGCTAAGTTTTTAAACAAGTTCCAAATGGAAAACATTGCTGATCGTTCTTTAAGGCGATGGATTGTATCAGAAACCGTACACATCTTAAAGGATTTGATAACCCGTGTCAGACACATTACTGAGGAAATTGTAGTGCAATTGTGAAGGGTCTCTAGTATTTTGAGTTTGAGCAGAACTTCAGACATTTGTTCTGTGTTCTTCAACATAGACTTGTGTACAATATTTACTTCTACTTTTCAGAGGTTTGTTTGGCGCATAGATCAGAAATAACAACTAGATAACGGATCCCTTTGTTCTCTTCAGAAATACTTGAAGCTGGAATGACCCAGATTTGGCGAGAGTTTTCCTTGCCAAAAGGGTGTCTTTTTTTGCGATTACCCCTTCTTGGCAATTTTCTGCTTTCATTCTCATAATAAAAGAACGCAACGCAGACGAAATAGGTCTTGGTGGCTGGTGGGGATCGGCCGGAGAAACCGGTTTGGCGCTCATTCACGCCCACCATCACGTGCTGGTGGGGAGGTAATGTTGGATTCAAAAAAGGTTGCCATTTCTTAGTCCAGTTATTAGACGTCAATGGTTTGGGATATTGGGATTTACGCCTACTTCTTTTCGCTGTAATTTTATGCAAATTAGGATACATCATTTTATATGAAGCATGTAAAAGGCAAAGGCAAAGCTTGTGTAGTCAGATTTGGGTCGAGTCCTTCTCTGGATTTGAATTACATCTTGTGTCGGAAGAATCATAGTGAGTGTTTTCGCCACGTGCAGTCAGAGTGAAGCAAATATTAGATGTCATTACCATTGTTAAAGAATTTTTGTAAAGCTCAGTTGAGTAAATACATGTTTTTTGATAATGCAATATTGTCAACGTTAAAGCACTAAAGATTTAACGAATGTTTAACTTTGCAACTGGAAGTAATTTATCAGCTTGTGTCAATTGCTGTCGAAGACAGGGATCAAAAACTTTTATATAAGTTGAATTTTGGATATTTCTTAGTTGTAAATTAAGTTTTTTGTACACCACGTAACTCACGTAACATTTGAAAGTTATTCTATCACCTTTTACCAATTATTATAAATAAAATTATCGTAACTCTTTGGATTCTACGTCATTTTGAATAAGAGTTACCACCAACTCTGCGCCATTTTGACTGTGGGCTGCCAGCAACACCGTGTCATTACACAAACTTTACTGAAATACATCAGGTCTGCATCTCTTTTTAAAAAGACATTTCCTTCAATATCACAATTTTAAAAAATGGTTTGATTAAATAAGGCAAATTTTATTTTGAGCTTAAAACAAATTTGCAAAGAAAGATGGTGTCGCCAAAGTGGCGGCAACGAAAATCAAAATGTTAAAACTTAAATCTGAATCAAACCCAGGCACTAGAATTTGGATGTCTGAATGAATCTGCCAATGTAGCTACCGTTTGGCAGCTGTTTTCAAAGTCAGAGCCTTCGACATTTTTACCTAAATGTTTTACCGACTTCTAATAAAAACAAGGAGGTTCTAAATTTGGCGAGTATGTCTTCTTTACATGCATGTTTAAAGATTACGCCGAAACTACAAGATATATTCACGTAATATTTCTTTAATCGTAAGAAGAAACTCTCGAATTCGTGCTATTTAAAGAACCATTGTCCACAATCGTTCTTTTTGGCCCATAAAATAGAGTAAATTCGATTCTATTAGAGTGTCTAAATAGTTTCATTTTTTAGATGTGTTCATATTTTTATAAATCCGTGGCACCTATAGTCGTCGTTCAGTCTGTCCGTCTGCATACAACTGAGTAAAAATCTTCCCAATCGAATAATTTGAAATTTAAAATGTATAATTGTTGCATATTTTTGTCGAGTGATATCAAACTTTATGAAAATTGTATGATTTGTTTGATTACAGGGACAATAAAAAGTACCGTATTTACTCGTGTATAGGGCGCACGCGTGTATAAGGCGCATCCCTACTTTACAAGTAAAAATGGCGGTTTCTTAAAATCTCGTATATAAGGTGCACCATAAATTTGATACGCTAATAAAGAATGACCAAATGAATTTCAGTAAAAAAAAAAAAAATATCGAAACAAACATTACACCAGACCAGAAAACAAGACGAAAATGCATTTTTAGACTTCGGATTGTAAGAAAATGACGGGAAATAGGAATGAGTGACGGTAAAGAGAATTGCTAATTAGCGTTTAGATAATGTCATTAGCTCTGTTGTATAAAAAACTGCAAGGAATGAAATAAATATGCAGTAATACATTCAATTAAGCAACATTTTCAGAGTTTTAATACCTTCTTTGAATAATTTCTTGTTTCATATGTATGTCGTTCGACTGCATCCAAAAGTAAAAAATTATTCTGTGTATAAGGCGCACCTAGGAGTTTTGTCCTATTTTTTGGAAAAAAGGTGCGTCTTATACACCAGTAAATACCATATTCCGTTACATGACAGTCAATGGTAAATAATTCCTTTCAAACAAGTTCATTTTTATATTGTTACAGACTTTCAAACAGAGTAAAATTAAAGACATTTACTGAAGTGCAGTAAAATGTACATTATGTGCAATATGTGGTGCAAAATTTTTATTATTCATTTACAGAGCCACGCAAAAGTATTCCGTTACATAATAATATATGGGAAAATATTGTTTTCGGCGTATTTCAGTCCTGTTAAATTAATTCATGTATGATAAAATAGATATATATTTCTGAGATTTATTAGAAGTTACACCCAGTATAATGGAAAGCGCTAACAGTATTTACAGGGAGTCACAAAAGTTTTCGGAAACTACACTGTACCAGAAATACTGTATGTTACAAATCTTTGCTGCAAGTGCACTTTCAGTTGAGATATGAGATTTTAAGTTTAACTATATTTTTGCATATTACGTTGTGTGTATAAATGTTGTATATCATATACAGGGTAACAAAACAGAATCCGTAAGAGTTACAGAGTATGAATGAAAGTCGCTTACAAATGGTTACCGAATGAGCTTTTAAGATATTCCATGATGGGTAATAATTCTATGTGTACCATGTTGATTACGTTCTATTTAAGATAAGTCCTATTCGCTTCTTATTACTGAACTGAACATATATAATCCTATGAAATGTTGTATTCATGCATTTTTGCATTAGAGTTTAACAGCTAATGCATCAAGCTCTGAATGTAATTCTAAAATTAATTATAGTACAAACACACCTCTTTTGACACTTTTGACGTGCAATTTTCAACTTGTTAATACTAGAAGGTTTTATTGTACGATGTAAATGATATTTTTTTTACATTTTGTCCTGAATTGTGTGTCTAACAAAAACTGAAAATCCGTATTATTTGTAGTTTTGATACAAAATACGCAAATTCTCCAAATTATACATCAAATATTTACAAAAGCGCAATTTTGAAACACTTTCTTCTTTATATGTTATTTATATGTTCTTTATATGTTCTTTATATGTTCTTCACATATGTTATAAAACACCCCAAAAAGTGTGAAATTAAAAGTGTTCTAAAGCTACACTCACAGTAAAATTTTAAAAATAGAGTGTTAAGTAGCCGCATCTCCTTCACGTCATTAAGATTCATTAGTATATAGTGGCGTTATTTAAACGTATTATAATATAATTATTGCTAATAACCTTAAACATATAGTAAAGACTTTGTAAATGTAAGCATGTAATTACATAAGTTGTAAAAAATAACAAGTACGTCGCTGTTTGTAATACAACTTTAGTCCTACAGCCCTCCAGCTAAGCACATGTAGGTATAAGCTCGCCCAAAGATAATAACACTATTTCGTTTGAGTTCCCTCTCTTTTCTACGTTCATGCTTATTAGCAATAATCACATTCATTTTAACACGTTTTAAGTCACCATCGCATCGTACAATCTATTTTTGACGTAAAGGAAATGCGGGTGATTAAATCTCTATTTTTAATATTTTACTATGCGTGCAACTTTGCAACACTTTTTTTTTCACATATGTTGTATATTTTGTTTTACTTTATTATATATGTAAAGAGGAAAATGTTGCACGAATGCGCTCATATAAATAAGTGCATGAACTTTAAATGTGTATTTTTTTTATCTAGATTACGAATCAAGGGAATATTGAGCTTGTGTAAGTAATATCAATAGAAACAAAATACAAAAGCTCTTACTAAAATCGTATAGGATAAACATTCTAAAAATAAAATGATAAATAATTATTTCGGGATAAGCGAATTGAATTTTAGTTCATTTCCTGGGGAAAAAATATGGCTTATGGACCCTCAAACTTTCATAAAAGTTAATTCTACTTACCTCCATAATTACCCGTAGCACATTAAATTGCATTTTTTATTTTTTTTTCTGTTTTGTTGAATAATTTAGAAAAAACGTTTGCTTTTCTCAATTAATTATGAAAATACAATTGCGTAAAACGAATTTGTCTATTTATAAATGAAAACACATTTTTTGAATATGAATTTAATTTAAATTAGGACATGAAACATGAAGTAAATAAATCTAAAAGTACAAGATTTAAATTTTTTATTTAACTGTGAACGTTTGATTCAATGAAAACCTCTGTTTCGCTGAGTTCGTTTAAAAAAAGAAACACTGAATTAAAAAAGAAACTTAATAAGTTTAATTAAGATTTTATGTAGCAACGGAACGGCATACGCTTGTGTGCAAAGCATAAAATATTTTATTAACATTTTGGAACAACTATTTTTTTAACTCGTGCATCATAATCCCGAGTGTTGTTCTCCAATTAATTTGAAATGTGATATTAAAATGTTTTTCTGTAATTGTTTCTTTACAGAACTAATTTCATCCGCTTCTGTGTTTCACTGAAACAGAACGAAGAAAAGAAAGAAAAGAAAAGATATAATGGATTATACAAAAAATTTAATATATCAAATCAATCATCAATATATATCAAATATAGATTATTGTTTTTTAAGTGAATAAAAGAAGGCTGATTGTCACAAAAAAGGAAATAAAAAAAAAACAATTTGCTTCTTTGTATATTTTTAAGTTGTGTTAAAAGATTTTTTAAATTTCTTGCTGTTCGATATTTTTTACTTTTAATGATATCGTGTCTTTTCTCTTTAATAAGTTTTTACTTAAAAAAAGGAGCATTTTCAAAAAGTGAGTTTTTGAGTAAAATTTATTTCTGCTGCCGGAAAATTGTTATTATATAAGGTACCCTGGGGTAATAACGCCACGTTAAGGTTCTACCAATTTTCACGGCTCAGTTTTAGTTTATATTTTTCAAACAAATATATGATTTGATACAGCAACTCATTGACTATCTATATAAAAAAAATAATTTAACAGATATGTATTCACAAAATGTAATGGCGTGATTTCTTGACCAATGCTATTTGGCGTTATTACCCACCTATATGGGTAATAACGCCATGCAAACAAAACTATGAAATAAGATGGAATAATTGCATGCAGATTGCCCAATTCTAAAAATACAAACTCTACAAACTTAGAAATTGACAAATTGCATTCTAAGCTATTGAAAATGTTCAATTGTTTGTGAAAGTGTAAGAAAAATAAAGGTGTGGTGTGGGCGGGGGGGGGGGGGAGGCAAAAGAATATCAGACCGTGAGCTTCTTTTTTGCTTAAAAAGGACCCTTAAATAAAATTATTAGAAACATTGCACAGTTTTAACTGTGTTTAGTTGAATCAGTATTTAGGATGTAGCTCGGCCACTGCAGGGAATCAACCGGGGTATTAATGCCAAGGATTGGCGTTATTACCTCGTTATAGTTATTGCACTGTACATTTTAAATTACAAATTATCTCGAGAAGATATCCAAAATCTTCAACAACATTTTGAAAGTCCTCGAAATGCACTACAAATTTATGTAATTAACAAAGCGTTTCCGGATAAAAAAAATAGTCTTCACATCACAAAACGTATCTCGTATAACAAATTTTAGATCAAGCGTTAATTTTAGTTGCTTTTAAAAACAATAAGACCTAAAAATGAAACAAATTAACTTGAAGATGTTTTTTGCGAGTTATATGATTCAAAACCCTTCTGCGCAGAGCACATGGGTGTCATTTACCAGATTATTTCATAATTATGCAAAATATTAGCACTTGGCGTTATTACCCCGCCTGGCGTTATTACCCCATACCACCTTATAATCAACTGTCAACATTTCATTCAATAAAATCTTCTGTTTCGCTGATTTCGTTTAATAAGAAACACTGAATTTAAAATAACTTTTTCTAAGATTTTATGTAGAAACAGAACAACATACGCTTGTTTGCAAAGCATAAAAACTTTTATAGACTCATATTAACATATTTTAACACCGTTTCTTTTTTTAACTCGTGCATCATAATCCGGAGTGTTGTTCTTTAATTAGTTTGAAATGTGATGTTGAATTTTTTTCCTTTTACTGTTCCTTTACAGAACTTGTTTCATCCGCTGTTGGGTTTCATTGAAAAAGAATGAAGAAAAGACCGAATCGATTATACGAAAAAATGTTTAATAAAAAATTAAACAGCTGAATATGTGCAGATAAAGATATTTCTTTGTTTTCTACAACAATAAAAGAGAACTGATTATTTTACAACAGATACATTGTAAAAATTCTGTTATTTCTAATGATATAAAGCTACATAGATCTGTATTCTTAATTAAATAGAATCTATATGCCGTAAAAAAGAAATGTAAGACTACAAAACTATTTTTAAAGCTACACAATCTGCTCTGTACAAAATAAACTACTAAAATTGTCACAATCTTACTAAACTATTATCTGTAAAACCGGTTGCTGTTATATCAAAATTCTAGGAATCCCAGTTTCGTAAAAAATATATTAATAACCTTATATATTTTTTCGATTTACAGTGCAAACTTATATCTGTTGCATGAAGTTTGTTGCTATAAATTTCTGGGTAAATATAAACACTTTGAAGTTTTTTTTTTAATATTTAGAAAAGTTTTTAAAGATTAAAACAGAGCATTTTGGTTTTCAATACAACAACTGTAGAAACATTGCCATATAGTAGTGGAAGGAAATTGCTTGGTGGCGACTTTGTCGCCAAACACATAGCACTATATTACTTTATGGAAATTGTAGAAAATGTGTTAATTTTATGGGTTTTTTTCGTTGAATTTCCTTGGTGGAAAATCTAAGAAACTATATTATTTATAAAACTCTTGTTATAGTTTTCTTAATTAAAGATATTTGCATCCCCTTTCTATTGATCAAGAATTGTCATATATATCATTATATATCATTAATGCATGTTTAAGAATGGCTTGTTTTACAAACAGAGTAATATAATAAATTGCAGAAAATATGTAATATACAAAATATACAGAATATACAGAATACATAAAGTTTACAGAAAATAATTGTTTATCTTTTTTTATGTGCCATAAAAATTTAACAATCTGATTCCTTTTTTAAAGTGAAATTACTTTTTTTAAATATATAAATACATAAATTTATTAAACTGTGAATAATAAAAAAAAATTATTTTGATTTCTCTCAATCAACTAAGAAAATAAAATAGCGTAAAACGAATTAGTCTCTTTATAACTGAAAACACATTGTTTGAACATAAATTTAATTTAAATTAGGACATGATGCATGCAGAAAAATAAATTAAAGAATACAAGATTTAAACTTTTTATTCAGCTTTGAACGTGTCATTAAATAAAAACTTCTAATTCGCTGAGTTCGTTTAAAAAGGAAAACTGAATTTTGAATAATTTATTATTTTTTATTAAGATTTTATGTGGCAACGGAACGGCATATGCTTGTCTGCTAAGTATAAAAACTTTTATTAACAATTTTGAACAACATTTTTTTCGTAATTCCTTCATCATAATCCAGAGAGTTGTTGTTTAATTACTTTGAAATGTGATCTTCAAATATATTTTCTTTTATTGTTTCTTGACAGAAATAGTTTCATCCGTTGTTGTTTTACATTGATACCGAACGAAGAAAAGAGATTCAAACACCCATTGTACAGAAAAAATAAAATAAAAAATCTTTAATTATCGATATATTATACAAAAAAACTATATTAATAAAATAATAGATTATCGTTGATTTTTCTTCCTAAATATTTTTATTTATTTATTTTCAATTTCTGCATTTTAGTTTTCCGAGTACACATTTGTATAACGAATAATAATTATTGGTTTTATAGTTTAAGGAAACATTCACAGATATCTGTATATTACCATCATCAATTCTTGTAATAAAGTGCAAATATCACAAATATATTTAGTTGACACGAGAAAACAAAGAATTATTTGCTCTTTTTATTTTTCTATTTTTCATAAATAGATATCGACCTGATGGGTAATTATGAAATTTGGATCATGGTGGCTTTAGCAGTGACCAGGGAGCAAAGGTGTAAAAATACCAACTTACTTTCGTCATTTATAAAGCTAATTTTTTTTATATTTCCTTTGGAATGATATTAGAAATCACGTCCTCCATTGGCAGACACTTCCTATGGTTCCAACCCCCGGCCGACAGACATATACGGCGGCTTCTCAATACACTAGAGTCTCTGTATAGCCCGTCCCGAAACATACATTTTCCCCCTTTTCCCCTTGGCTCTGAAATTGGCGACAGTTATTTAAGGTTGCTGCATTGAAGAGAAAGCGAAGAAGGAAAATGCCATACATTTCACTATTTTAAAAAATATATGTCCAGATATTTATAGTTAAAAATATGTATATCTGCATTTTGCTTTTTATAGTATTTCTCATGTTAATTTTGGCACTGTAAAACACCATTTGCATCCTAGTCTGAATAAAAACTAACTTCTAAAATTCTCAAAAAAAAAAAAAAAAAAAAAAATTGTTTACACGCAAACGGTCATTTTCTTACAGTACTTATTTTTTCATTTGCTTAGCATATAAAGGGGGAGGAAGTAGCTTTCATATTCGTTGTTTTTGTTAAATATAGCTTCTTTTACGACTTGATTAGATGAGTTCATAAAGATTCTTTTATGCTTGATTTTTATCTTAAATATTTTACTGAAATTTTAAGATAAAAAGCTACGAACCCTATAAAAGAAATTTTCGCAAATGCTGAATTTGAATGAGAATTGCGCCAAATTAGTAAACTATAGCCAAATCGGCAATATTTATAATTTCTTAATTTTTTTCGAATTTTTGTCGATTTTTGTAATTTTTCACGATTTTTTCGCATTTAAACCTAAAATTCACATGTTTTTACATGACCAAAAAATCTGAAAAATTCAGGGGACTTCCACACATCCAAAACAAATTTTTAATTGCGTTTAAACCATTTAAAAATAAATTAAACTGGTTGAAAAAAATAAAAATCACAAAAAATCATATTTTTCGCCATTACTGTGTTTTCGTTTGGGGTTGTAATGTCGGTAAAAAGCTTATACTGCTTGTTTTTCGACCCTCTTCAAGATTTTTGGAACGATTTCACCAGATTCGGTGGGGGCCGCCAGACCCCCCTTAACCTGCTACCCCCTTTCAAAGGAATTTCATTTAAAAGTGCATTTTTTTTCTATATGCAACGGTGTAAAAATTTGAAATGTGTAATGTTTAGAAGTTTAAAAATTTGCAGTTAAAAAATTGTAAAACTGAAATTTCATTTACATTTTTTATATGATGGGTCCAGGAATATTAATGTTTAATCCATATCATATGTAATAGGAGGCAGTCAGCCTGATTAATTCCATAAACTACTGTTTTTTTTAATCTATGGTCTAGGAATATTAATGTTTAATGCATGGCGTACGTAATATATGACTCGTTATGATCATCCTAAAAATGATGCTTATTATTATTATTAGTTTATATGTAGAAATTCTTTTTAAGTCTCAAATTTTAGTCTTTCAAAATATCATTTTCCAAATAGTCGTTCTAATTGGTTAAATTACATTTTTTTTCTTTAATTGTGGTCTTTTTTCAAAATGTCAGCAACCATAGAATTACATGCAACAACCTCAAATAACTGTCGACAATTTCAGAGCCAAATGGAAAAGCGGGAAAATGTATGTTTCGGCCGGGCTATACAGAGAAGCGTATTCAGAAGCCGCCGTATATGTCTGTCGGCAGGGGGTTGGAACCATAGGAAGTGTCTGCCAATGGAGGACGTGATTTCTAATATCATTCCAAAGGAAATATAAAAAAAAATACGCTTTATAAAATGACGAAAGTAAGTTTGTATTTTTTACACCTTTGCTCCCTGGTCACTGCCAACGCCACCATGATCCAAATTTCATAATTACCCATCATTCCTATCTGTGTTGGAAGTCTGCGCTGAGAAAGTTTCAGCTTTTATAAAATAACGAAGGTCTGCCATTCACGGGCTCTTAAACTATAAATTTAATTAAAATTAAGACACGAAGCATGAAAAAAATATAGAAGACAAAACATACAAAATTAAGTATAAATACATGTTATATTATCTTTATTTAACTGCGAACAAACCATTAAAAAAACGTCTGTTTCGCTAATCTACTTTAATAGAGACACTGAATTTTGAATAAGTTAATAAGTTTAATTAAGATTTTCTGAAGAAACTGAACAAAATACGCTTTTCTCTAAGCATATAAATTTTTATTAACATTTTTGAACAACATTTTTTTAACTCGTGCATCATACTCTCAAGTGTTGTTCTTAAACTACTTCAAAATGTGATGTTAAAAGTTCTTTTTATATTGTTTCTTTACAAAAGAAGTTTCATTCGTTGTTTTTCATTGAAACGTAAAGAAAATAAAGGAAAGGCATAATCGATTATACAAAAAACAATATTTAATAAAAAATGAATCAGCTGAATATGCGTCGATAGCGAATATTTTGTTATTTTTAACAGTAAAATTATTTTTGTTAAAGATATAAATACATAAAATTATGAAAGTGTGAACACTTTAAAAATAAATACTTCTGCTTTCTATAAATTACTGATGAAAATAAAATTGCGTAAATCAAGTTAGTCTATTTATAACTGACAACACGTTGTTTGGATATAAACTTAATTTACATTAGAACATGAATCATGGAGAAAAATTAATCTAAGAATACAAGATTCTTTTTATTTATCTGTGAACGTGTCCTTCAAAGAAAACTTTTTCACTGAGGTCGTTTAAAATGAAACACTAAATTTTGAATTATTTTTTCAGTTTAATTAATATTTTATATAAAAAAGGAATAACATACGCTTGTCTGCAAAGCATAAAAACTTTTATACGTTTATATTAACATTTCTAACCACAATTTTAAGTTGAGCCCCACTTCATAATCCCAAGTGTTGTTCTTTAATTACATTGAAATGCAATGTTAATTCATTTTTATTCACTATTGTTTTTCATTGAAACAGAATGATGAAAAGGGAAAAAAAGACCCACCCGATTATACAAAAAATATTTAATAAAAAATGAAGCGGTTGAATATGTATCGATAGAGATTGCTGTTTTCTTGTTTAAGAGAATAAATAAAAGCTGATTGACACAAAAAAGGAAATTTTAAAAATCCAATTTGCTTCTTTGTGTAATTTTAAGCCGTTATAAAAGATTTTTATTTTATTCCTTGCTATTCGATATTTTTTTTGTTTCTAATGTTATCGTACTGTTTCTCTTTCATACATCTTTACTTTGAAAAAAGGGCATTTCCAAAAAAATGATATTTTGGAGTGAAATTTACTGCTGTGGCCGGAAAATTATTATTATATATAATCAAAATTTTTTCACTGTTGTCACTATTTCCACTATTTACTTTATCACTATTTTCGGTATTTAATATTTATTATATTTTCACCATTTACTTTATCACTATTTTCGGTATAAATACGAAAAATAATGATTTTAAAAGAACTTACAGAAAAATGATAATGAGGTATATTTATATTATTATTATTATTTTGTATGTGATATATAAAACTTTGAACCTGATTGGTTTTTAAAAGTTAAATTATTTTTGTTAAATACATAAATACATTAATTTATTAATATGTGAATTGTTTATAAAAAATACTTTTGCTTTCTCTCAATTAATTATGAAAATAAAATCGCATAAAATGAATTATTCAATTTAACTGAAAATACATTGTTTGAATATAAATTCAATTTAAATTAGAAGACCACATGGGAAAAATTAATCTAAGAATACGAGATTTTTTTATTTCTTTATTTGTAGAAGTGTCATTCAATGAAAACTTTTGAATGTATGGGAAAATATTGTTTTCGTTGCTTTTTATTGGAACGTAAAGAAAATAAAGGAAAGACACAATCGATTATACAAAATACAATATTTAATAAAAAATAAACCAGCTCAATATGCGTCGATAGAGATTATTTTGTTCTTTTTAACAGTAAAAATATTTTTGTTAAATATATAAATACATAAATTTATGAAAGTGTGAACAAATTAAAGATAAATACTTCTGCTTTCTATCAATTACTGATGAAAATAAAATTGCGTAAATCAAGTTAGTCTATTTATAACTGACAACACGTTGTTTGAATATAAATTTATATTTCAATTAGAACATGAATCATAGAGAAAAATTAATCGAAGAATACAAGATTCTTTTTATTTATCTGTGAACGTGTCATTCAAAGAAAACGTCTGTTTCACTGAGTTCGTTTAAAATTAAACACTAAATTTTGAATTATTTTTAAAGTTTAATTAATATTTTTGTAAAAAAGGAATAACATACGCTTGTCTGCAAAGCATAAAAACTTGTATACGTTTATATTAATATTTCGAACCACAATTTTAACTTGAGCCCCACTTCATAATTCCAAGTGTTGTTTTTTAATTACATTGAAATGTAATGTTAAAATGTTTTTTTTTAAATTATTGTTTCCTTACAGAATTAATTTTATTCACTGTTGTTTTTCATTGAAACAGAATGAAGAAAAGGAAAAAAAAAAGACCCAATCGATTACACAAAAAAATATTTAATAAAAAATGAAGCGGCTAAATATGTATCGATAGAGATTACTGTTTTCTTGTTTAAGAGAATAAATAAAAGCTGATACACAAAAAAAAGGAAATTAAAAAAAAAAAAATTTGCTTTTTTGTGTAATTTTAAGCCGTGATAAAAGAATTTTATTTTATTTCTTGCTGTTCGATATTTTTTTATTTCTAATGTTATCTTACTGCTTCCCTTTCATACACCTTTTTCATACATCTTTACTTTGAAAAAAAGGGCATTTAAAAAAAAAATGATGTTTTGGAGTGAAATTTACTGCTGTTGCCGAAAAATTATTATTATATGTAATCAAAAAATTTTTTCACTATTTTCGGTTTAAATACGAAAAATAATGATTTTAAAAGAACTTACAGAAAAAATATAATCAGGATTATTTATATTATTATTATTATTATAATTATTATTAATTTGTATGTGATATATAAAACTTTCAACCTGATTGATTTTTAAAAGTTAAATTATTTTTTTAAATACATAAATACATATATTTATTAATTTGTGAATAATTTATAAAAAAAATACTTTTGCTTTTTCTCAATTAATTATGAAATTAAAATCGCATAAAAAGAATTATTCAATTTAACTGAAAACACATTGTTTGAATATAAATTCAATTTAAATTAGAAGGCGAATGTTCAGAAAAATTCAACTAAGAATACAAGATTTATTTATTTATTTATTTATGGAAGTGTCATTCAATGAAAAATTTTGTTTAGCTGAGTTCGTTTAAAATGAAACACTGAAATGATTCATGAAGAAACAGAATAACATACACTTGTCTGCAAAGCATAAATACTTTTATACGCTTATATTACCTTTTTAACAACTTTTTTTTTTAACACATGCATCATAATCCCAAGCGTTGTTCTTTAATTACTTTGAAATATGATGTTAAAATGTTTTCTTTTATTGTTTCCTTACAGAACTAGTTTCATCCACTGTTATTTTTCATTGAACCAGTAAAAGAAAAGAAAAAAAAAGACCCAATTGAATATACAAAAAAATATTTAATAAAAAATTAATCAGCTAAATATGCGTCGATAAAGATTATTGCTTTGTTTTTCACAAGAGTAAAAGAAGGCTGATTGTCACAAAAAAGGATATTTACAAAAAAAAAAAAAAAAAAAAAAACAATTTGCTTCTTTGTATAATTTTAAGCCGTGATAGTAGATTTTTTTTTATTTCTCGCGGCTCGACATTTTTTATTCTTAATATTATCGTGTCTTTTCCCTTTGATAAGTCTTTACATAAAAATGCTCTTTTAAATTGAACACGAATGATATATCAAAATGAAATTTATTTCTGATACCGGAAAATGATTATTATTTGTAACCTAAATGTTTTTCACTATTCTCGGTATAAATTCGAGAAATAATGATTTTAAAAGAACTTACAAAGTGCATTTATATGCATCATGTTTTGTTTGTTAAAAAATGTTGCTTTCATTTGAAATAAATCTACCTTATTGTTCGCAAATTCACGCGGCAGTAAACATGTTTTGAAAATATGCATTAAACAATGCTATATACACATCCTCTTACACTTAAACTTTCTATTTTTTTTTTATAAAATTCTATTATTTTAACATTTTCTTTATGGAAATTTCTGAAAAATTAACGGAAATTTAATCCTTTCTGTTTACAACAAAAATAATATCACATTCTAAAAATGTAATTCTACACAATTCTGTATGTTTAGTTAAATTTTATCTGTACACCGTACAAAACGAAATGTAAATCTAGAAAACGCATTTTTGTAAAGTTAGCGAAATATGTAGCTTCACATTACAATCTAAAACAGTTGCTTATTTGAAAGGGCTTTGTATTCATGTTGATTAAAATAATTATGAACGAAGTTATATTAGCATCCAGTAATAATAAAACAGTGCATAAAATATTAATGTCATATTGCTTCATTTATTCTTGAATGTGTTTCTTTAATAAGGAATTTTATGTTTTTCAAAGATCTGTATGCTTAGGTAGATAAAAGATATGTGTGCATATATGTGCCCAATTTCCTAATCGAAGAAAAAAAAATTAAAGAAATTTTCACTTATATATAAATAAGCAAAGATGGAAAATAGTATTGATTAAATATATTAAAAATTTTTAAGTCGAAAATATAGTTCCAGTCCTCAGTTAAAATATTTATTACAAACTCATCATATGTAGTATAAGATAAGCTATCATTTTGAAAATCGAAAAAAACATTTTTTGACGGATTTACATGTTTCAGACGCTAGAGATATTTTTAGGGGGGAAATGCCGTCCATCTGTTTGTGTGTGTCTGTCTGTAAACGTTCTATCTCCCGAACAAATTGTGATAGAGATTTGAAATTTAGTTTGTACGTACTATGTAGAATTGGAAAGAAGTCCATTTAATATCAGTAACCTCGATTATATGGAACTTTTTTGTCGGACACACGAAATATTCGTTCTGATGAAAAATGAATATAAAATTTTCAGAATTTTTTATATTAAGGCGTGGATATAAAAGACAATACAAAAACATAAATTTTGCATAAAGGTGGAAGTTGATTAATTAGTTGTTATATATTTGTAATCCTGTATGCCACACTTTTCGATTTTTATTACCTTGTTCTTCATTCAAATTTCAATTCAAATATATACTTTTATTGGAAATGAAACGCTTAATCTAATACAATAAATTGTTAGTTAATATACTTATCATTTTTGGAATTATAAGGATGCTTTTCCTACGTAATTAATTTTATTTTCCTATTTTATAATATGCATGTTTATAATAGGTAAGACGTAATAGATATATTACGGTGTCCCCCAACAACTATTTATTCGACCTACTCGTGTTTTCTACATTTTGTCTACTACTAAAATTGCAAATATTAGTATACTCAGGATTAAGTCACTGCATGGTCATATAAAAATAATATTATTGGAAATATTAAAGATGGAGTCGAACAATAAAAAAAAGTTCGCAAAGTTTACAAATTTATTTTAAGAACTGAAACTGAAAGATTCGCAATAAAAAAACAAATAGCCAAGTTTTTCACATGATTTATTTAATTTAAATGAATTATGTTACATATGTAGCAATTTTTATATTTATTTAATCTTGTAGGCGATGTATCAAAAACGGTACTACTTGGTTATTCCGACGACCATTTTCGCCAAATTATAAAAATCACCCATCTAATAACAAAATTATGCATGCTGATATAATTTTTATTTTAAATAGCTTAAGAACAAATAGATTAGTAAAACATGTATATAAGTACAAATAAAAAGTGGAATTGAAAACCACTAAATCAAATTTTAAGAATGTGTCTCCTGTATAATGTCATTGAATGCGACATTCACAACCATCCATAATTGGCATTTAATCTTATATTTTGGCGATAGTTTTTGGTCTACCGGATTACCAAGTAGTATCAAAAAACTTCATCAGCAACAACAAGAAACAATGTTCAACAGGAGATTTAAGACACAAATTCGATTTACTCAGCGATCATCTAAGATGCAAAGATGAAAAAGAATCTAAATGATGTTTTACGAATAGGTTAAAATAAGACAAAAATGAAGTTGATCCGTCCACGGAATCGTTAGCTACAGTTTGTTGAATTTTACGTCTTCGTTTTTCCGTTAAAAGTGAAATAAAAAACTACAGTAAACTACGTTAATTTTTAAATCCAATCATTTTATTAGTCTCGTTGAGTTCTATCTTCAAAAAAATAATAATGGTCGTACGTCAACTGGTTCCCTAGAAATTTCAGAAAGACATTTGCATTTTCAATTTTTCAACCATATTATACCAATGATAAAGATTTTTTTTTTAAATATAATATTGAAAGAATCACATTTTCTTAGCATTTAAAACAAAGTGCAGTGAAAAGAACATTACAATTTACCCTTTTGCAAGACGCTTAGAGGGTTAAAATATTACAACCACAGATACAGTTTACCATCTAAAGGCTTAAAATGCTTAAACTGAAGGAATGCGCAAAATAATAACTTACGTATATTTTTCACAAGAAATTGTTTCTTACCTAAAAGAAAAAGAACAAAATGATTAGTTGCATAATGTTTATACTGAAACAGCAAAAGCAAGCTGAATTAGATTATAAATAATATTAAAATATGAGTAGTTTTTCATTCAACTAGTAAAATCGAATTAATTGTTGAATAACGAATGTAATTCCAGTATATATTATACATCAGCAGTAATACACTGTCAATACTGAGCCCAATTCATATCAAAGGTATTTCTCTAAAAACACCGAATTTCAAAATCTGATTAGTGTTTTTCAAATGCCCAATTAGTTTAAATATCAGTTAACCATTTAGAATATAAGTTTTGCATGTAAAATAAAATTATTGTCTCTTTAAATCTAAGGAAATTATTGTGTAATAAGTTTAAAGCTAACCAGTGGCCAGACGATATTGCATATCATGCTTAATGCATTTTTAAAAGAGGCATCCGCAATTGCTTTCAATATACTTAACACTAGAACCGCCGGGTGTTTTGCTCAAGTTTTACAAAAAGTGTTTCGCACTGGAATTTTGATTTTAAACTATTTAACTTATTTAATAAGTTTATTTATATGCTGCATACATTTAACATATCTTATGAAGAAATTTTTGGTTCAAATCGACTATTATCAATCTGGCAGGGGTCATTTTGACCCCTCATGGCGGTTCTAGTGTTAAAGTGTCAAAACAAAAGTGCATTATTACCTATGTGGTTAATTTATTAGCAGTTATTTGTATTATATGCAATGCAGAAAGCAAAATTTTGTACCGAGGATATTAGTTTTATAGTAAAAAAATATAACAATATAATATAACAGAAATAGAAATCCATAGATCCATTTTTCCATTCATTTTTGTCGGAAGTTCTAGAAACATAAATCACTTTATTCCATATACCATGAGAGTAGAATAACTGAGCATCTCTTCCTGCATATGTTTTATGGTATAGAAGTATGTCTGAAGCATTTCTCAAATAAAATGTTTTCAGAAAATACATTTTTTTTATAATCCATAAGTAAAATATACATTTTTTGAAGAAATATTCCTGTCACATTATCATCTCTGAGCTTCTAAATGGAAATTCCTTTGAAATATACAAAAACTTCAAGAATGAAAACACAAATCAGTGCAAATTTGGGATGGAATAGAAATCTAAGCATAACTTAATGTATAAATTCAATTAAGAATAAAGGAATGCAGTATATACCTTTTAATAAACTATTTATATTACTTAAGTAAGTCGTTACAAAATTTATTAAAAACAAATGAGTTAGTATATTTTGGTTCCAATTCTCATACAAACCGTAATCGTAATAAAAAATAAAAATACAAATCGTTCCACGGCCGATACAAATGAAACGCGACAATAAAATGAAAAAAGAAAATAAAAACTTTTTTTCTGTAAAGCATTAAATTAAAAATATGCTATGATCTAATTATGAAATTAATTTTCAATATGTATAATAGCTTGTATGTAATACCTTTCTTATGTAATAATAACTGTTTATTAAAATATTTATGAAAAAGTGATTTAATTATTTTATAATTTAATAATTAATAAATTTAATAAACTTTTTATTGCAGTAAATAATTTATTTAATGTTTAATGTACTTATATTTTATATTTTATAATATTTTATAATCAAAATAGTAATTTTTAGCCATATAATTAAAAATTAAATTATTCAGTACATTAACCAAGCTTAGATTCATTTCCTACTGCATCATATGAAATTTAAAAGTAAATAACTAAGCATTCTGATATTGTTATTTTTTCATTTGTAAAAAAGTATAAATATCTCCAGTTTGATAAATATAAAAGTTGATAGGGATAATAGTCTTATATATATATATATTTGTTTATTTTATTAATAAATCCTTTCAATGGCTATAAAAATGCAAAGAATAAAGCAGTAACTAGTGCAGTGTATTTAATTTCATTATTGGAATGGTATACTTGAAAAGGAATATTTATGTGAAAAAGCTGACCAGACTGTATATCTAGATTCGGATATTAAGTAGGATTATTGGAATTGAAGAGACAAAGCTGAAAACACTGTTCATTATAAAAAGCGTTATGTAGAAGTCATCTGTCTTTTTTTCTACCATACTGAGATTTTAGATAGGCTTCATTTTAAAACCAACTTTATGACATGAAACAAGTTATGGAAAAATTAATGTAAATTGTAAATAAGCTTTGAAATGTAATGTTAAAATGTTTTTCTTTTATTGTTGCTTTTCAGAAACAGTTTCACCCGTTGTTATTTTTCATTGAAAAGGAAAGAAGAAAGAAAAGCAAACACCGAATCGATTACACAAAAAATCCATAATAAAATAATAGATATTTGTAGATTTTTCTTCCTAAATATTTTATTTACTTATTTTCAGTTTCTGAATTTTAGTTTCTCGAGAACACAATTGTATAACGAATAATAACTATTTGTTCATGTATATTTTTGTGATTTTTTTTCGTTAGTATTTACAGTTTAAGGAAACATTCACAGATATCTGTATATTGTCATCATTAATTCTTGCGGTAAATATTACAAATATACTTAGTTGACCCGAGAAAATGAAGGATTATTTGCTCTTTTTTTTGTGTTTGCTATAAAAGCATATCAATCTGATCTATTTTTAAAGTACAATTGTTTTAAATATATAAATACATACATATATAATAATAAAATATATAATAATATTATAAATACATAAATACATTTTAAAGTATGAATTATTTAAAATAATTAATTTTCCTTCCTCTCAACTAATCATGGAAATAAAATGACGAAAAAATAAAACGAATTAGTCTCTATATAACTGAAAACAAATTTTTGAATACAAACGTAATTAAAATTTGGCCACGAAGCATGAAAAAATATATGAGTACTTTAGATAGAAGTACAATGTCTAATTTCTTTATTTAGCTGCGAACGTGTCATTTAAAGAAAACGTCTGTTTCTATGAGTTACTTCAAATAAACACTGAATTTTGAATAAGTTAATAAATTTAATTAAGATTATATGTAGCAACGGAAAGACATCCGCTTGTCTGCTAAGAATATAAATTTTTATTAACTTTTTTGAACAACTTTTTTTAACTCGTGCACCAAAATCCCAAGGGTTTTTCTTTGATTATTTCGAAATGTGATGTTAAAACTTTTTTATATTGTTCCTTTACAGAACTAGTTTCATCCGCTGTTGTTTTTCATCGGAACAGAACAAAGAAAGAGAACAGAAAGACATAATCGATTATACCAAAAAATATTTAATAAAAATGAAGCAGCTAAATATGTTTCGGTAGAGTTCATTTAGATTTCTTTACCAGATTTTTTTAACAGTAAAATTATTTTTGTTAAATATACAAATACACAAATTTATGAAAGTGTGAACAATTTTAAAATAAATACCTTTACTTTATATCAATTACTTATGAAAATAAAATTGCGAATTCTATTTATAGCTGAAAACACGCCCTTTGAATATAAATTTAATTTAAATTAGAACATGAATCATGGAGAAAAAATAATCTAAGAATACAAGATTCTTTTTATTTATATGTGAACGTGTCCTTCAAAGAAAACTTCTGTTTCGCCAAGTTCATTTAAAATGAAACACTGAATTTTGAATTATTTATTAAGTTTAATTATGATTTTGTGTAAAAAACGAACAACATACGCTTGTCTGCAAAGCATAAAAACTTTTTTACACTTATATTAATATTTTTAACCACCTTTCTTTTAACTCGCGCATCAGAATCCCAAATGTTGTTCTTTAATTACTTTGAAATGTGATGTTAAAATGCTTTTCTTTTATTGTTTCCTTACAGTTTAATTCACTGCTGTTTTTCATTGAGACAGAATGACGAAAAGAAATGAAAAAATCCAATCGATTAAACAACAACAAAAAAAAATATTGAATTAAAAATTCAGCGGCTGAATATGTGTCGATAGAGATTAGTGTTTTCATTTTTTCGAGAATAAAAGAAGGCTGGTTGACACAAAAAAGGGAAATTTACAAAAAACAATTTGCTTCTTTGTGTAATTTTAAGCCGTGATAAAAGATTTTTATTTTATTCCTTGCTGTTCGATATTTTTTATTTATAATGTTATCGTGCTGTTTCCCTTTCATAGATCTTTACTTAAAAAAAAAAGTTTTCAAAAAGTGAGTTTTTGAATAACATTTATTGCTGTTGCCGGAAAATTATCATTATAAACACTCAAAATGTTTTTCGCTAATTTCGGCATAAATATGAAAAAAAATGATTTTAAAAGAACTCACAGAAAAATGATAATAAGGATTTATTTGTTCTTTTTATTTTTGAATGTGGTATATAAAAAAATTCAACCTGATTGATTTTAGAAAGTAAAATTATTTTTGCTAAATACATATATACATAAATTTATTAATATGTGATATTTTAAAAACAAAAATACTTTTGAATTCTCTCTAGTAATTATGAAAATAAAATCATATAACATGATTTAGTCCATTTTAACTGAAAAACCCATTGTTTGAATTTAAATTAAATTTAAATTAGGACACGAAGCATGAAGAAAAATAAATCTGAAAACATATGATTTAATTTTTTTTATTTAACTGTGAACGTGTCATTCGATGAAAACTTCTGTTTCGCTGCGTTCGCTTAAAAATAAACATTGAATTTTAAATAACTTAATAAGTTTAATTAAAATTTTATGTAGCAACGGAACGACATACGCTTGTCTGCTAATCATAAAAGTTTTATTAAGAACAACTTTTTTTTAACTCATGCATCATAATCCCGAGTGTCGCTCTTTAATTACTTTGAAATGTGATGTTAAAATATTTTTCTTTTGTTGTTTCTTTACAGAACTAGTTTTATTCACTGTTGTTTTTCATTGAAACAGAACGAGAAAAGTAAAAAAGACCCATTCGATTACCCCCAAAAGTATTTAATAAAAAAGCAGCAAAAAATGTGTCGATAAAGATTATTGCTTTGCTTTTTTCGAGAATAAAAGAAGAATGATTAACTCAAAAAAGGAAATTTTCAAAAACCAATTTGCTTCTTTGTATAATATTAATTCGCGATAAAAGTTTTTACTTTATTCCTTGGTGCTCGACGTTTTTATTTCTATTGTTATCGTGCGTTTTCTCTTTGAAAAGTCTTTACATAAAATAGGAGCATTTTTAAAAAATGATCACGAATGATATTTCAGAGTGAAATTTATTTCTGCCACCGGAAAATGATTATTATATGTACCAAATGTTTTTCATTATTTTCGGTTTAAATACGAAAAATAATTATTTTAATTGAACTCACAAAGTGCATTTATATGTATTATGTTTTGTTTGCTACAAAATGTTATTTTTATTTCACAAAAATCAGCCACATTTACCAGTCCTTTGTTCAAAAACTTCCCGCGGCAGTAAACAAGTTTTAAATTTATGCATTAAACAATGCTGTATACACATACTTCTATACTAAAATTTTCCATTTCTGTAAAAGTAAAATTTTGTTCTTTTAACGATTGCTTTGTATGGCTTATTAAGGATTGCGCATGATGTAAAAAATTCCCCTTACATTTTTTACATCATGTACACTGTTAAAAATACGTTAATTCTAATGATGTAAAGCTACAGAAATCTGTATGCTTAATTAAATTTTATGCGTATACCGTACAAAAAGAAATGTAAATCTATAAAACTAGTTTTTGTAAAGCTGTAGCAATCTGTTGTTGTACAAATGAATCTACTTGAATTACAGTAATTTTCCTAAAATTTTATCTTAAACCCCGGTTATATAAAAATTCTAGAATTCCCAGTTTCCTGAAAAAAATTAATAACCTAACAGATTTTTCTATTTACAGTACAAACGTGTAACTCTTAAATAAATTTTGTTGTTGTCGTTACATGAAGATTTTTCGAATCCCAGTTTCGAATGAAAATCCTGGTAACATTGCAGATTTATTTTTACAATGTATATTGCAGTTATATTACTATCTTGATTAGAAATGAAAATCAGTACATTTCAATGTGGTAGCCGTGTAAAACTTTAGTTTGTACTTATAGCGAACTTTATACACTCTCTAACAAAACTAGTTTGATCACGATCACTGCTAGTATAATCAGTGTTTCAATTCATATATGGTGTTGCCTTTTCCCTGGAACATATTTCAATATATTTAATTGCAATTGTTTTACAAATTTCAGACCTTAACTATTTTTTTCTATTAAATTGAAATACTTTTGGCCCACGCTGTATTAGCATGCAAATTTATTATATGCACAAATATATTTTTTCATGTCCCACTGAAATTTTCGGTCGATATAAACACTTCACTTTTTTCTTTTTTTCTATGCACCGTTTACTTTATTAAAGTTTTTAAAATGATTAAAACACTGCATTTTCATTTTTAATACAAAAACCTTTGAAACAAAAGCGTGTAGAGGTGTGTGAAATTTTCCAATATGCCAGAACACGTTGCCTAATTACCTACGCTGCCACCATGCATCACCATGCATTGCCTGTGATGGCACCCATGTAGAAAATGTGTAAAAATAAAAGTTTTAGTTTCTCTGATCTGTATTGTAAGCAGAGATTAGTGTACTGACTCTGTGTCATACGCAAATTTCCTTCTTGCGCCCCAATCGAGTTTTTTCTATGGGGGGGGGAGGATTCCCAGAACCGTTTTTTGTGCGTGCATAACATGTCCGTTTCTTGCGATACACGTACGGTTCCAACGCTCTTTAGGGTTTTCGCATGCGCTAAGCATTTTGCGATGAAAAAAAATGGGTGTTGCCATTGGAAATTTTTGAGTTTTTATAACTATAACCGTAACCGTGAGCGCCATTTTGTTGTCGTTCACAGAATCTCGAGCTCATACCTCTGAATAGCTATATCTGAAATTTCATTTTTATCGGTTGAGCGGACTGGCCGCTAGAGCTCCGTGTATCGGCAAAGTTTTTTTATGACCACCCTGTATTTTAAATATCTTTATTTTATGTTTAAGAAAATATATTTAAAAAAATCTTGTTAAAGTTTTTTAATTAAAAAAATTCCATCTACTTTCTAAACATGAATAAGTACATTCGATAACATTAATGCAAGTTTAACAGTGACTGGTTTTACTAACAGAATAAAAAAAATAAATAGCCTCTTGCAATACACATAAATTTAACATCTGAATTAAAAAACTATTAAATAATTGAATAATATAAAATAAGACAGACTTGAATACATTTAAAAAAATAAAATTTATATACAAAAATAAAACACTAAAAACATTTAAAAATACAAGAGTAAATGTTTCGCCAAGCTACACACAGCTACACATATACAAAAAATAAAACACTAAAAACATTTAAAAATACAAGAGTAAATGTTTCGCCAAGCTACACACAGTTCAAAAAGTTATTAATTAGAGAACAAACATTGGAACAAATTAAGACAGTTACAGTTAGTTATTAATATTATTTTTATATTTTGTAGAAAATAATTCTTAATAATATTAACTTTTTAAAAAATATAATAACTAACTGTAACTCTCTTGATCTGTTCCAATGTTTGTTATGTAATGAATAATTATTTGGCGAAATTTTTTTCCAAGCACCTTCGTCGTTCCAAGCCCAAACTCGCACTCTGATTGGTTGTTGCTCTCGGCACTGTTTTCACGTAACTTGGTGATAACCATACTTGGCGAAAAATACTTCGCTCGTAAGTGAACGAGTAAACCTAAAACCTAACCTACTCATTCTTATTCTTCCCGCATTTTATGCTCTTGTGTACTATTATTTTGTGTTATTTTATAAAATTTCTAATGCTTTACTTATTAATAAACGGGAAAAGTTATTTTGTACTCGGTTCAGAAGGAAATCAAACTCCTCGACGGAAGCATCTATCGCTACGCCAAGTATGATTAACGCCAAGTTACATGAAAACAGTGCCGAGAGCAACAACCAATCAGAGTGCGAGCTTGGGCTTGGAACGACGAAGGTGCTTGGAAAAAAAATTACGCAATTATTTGTACTGGTGAGGCCTTACGTGTAGCTTGGAGAAACATTCACTCTTGTATTTGTAATTTTTTTTTAATATTTTAATCTTTTGTATATAAATTTTATTTTTTTTAAAGTATTCAAGTCTGTCTTAATTTATATTATTCAATATTTTAGATATCATCTTAATTTTATCAAAATAATTCGTACATTTCAGAATGAGATTTTTCAGTCATTTGTGGTGTTTTGTTTTGAAAGTGATTTTGAATTCTCCATAGAAAATAAAATAACACGTATTTCACCTTTTTTTGAAATCCCGATTGACATCTTAAACACCTTATAATTGCTATTTCACATATTTATATATAAATTTATATTTTATTCAAATTTTATTGTACATATGATGCAAATGAGTAGTAATTCATTTACTTGCATCAACAAAATTACTAATTTGCTTCAACAATAAGATTCAACCAATTTTTTATTAGAAATTTTCTAAATTTAAATCCAATTTGAATTGTAAGAATTACTGACTCGTGCATGGTGGGTTGTTTTTACAATCTAGCCGTACAAAATTATTTCTTTGAAATTTTATTAATTGTTGCTGTTTTTTTTTTTTTTTTTTTTTTTTTTTTTTCAAATCTATCCCTAATAGAAATTGAAATAGTGATACATATTTGGTTTATTTAACAATAATGTCACAAAATGAAACTATAATGAATTTGAAAGAATGCGTTAGTTTATTTGAGTTATAAAAAATTCATGCACATGTAAAAGTTAGATTTTTTTTCTTTTTTTATTATTTTTGCCTACTCAGGATTTTTCTAAAAATTTATTTAATCTTCTTGAACAAAAAAAGCAAGTATATAAATAAAATCATATTTTAAAAGATTTTGTGTAATTCTGTAATATATATATATAGACATATATATATATATATATATAAATTGATTTTAATTAAATTATCTCCGGTTGAACAAATACTGTTGTGTGAATAAATGACCAATATAAATTTTATTCAACTTTTGCAAATAGATGGTAATGTATCTGAATTTTTATATATTCCTGAAAAAGAAATACAAATGGTACACACTTTGTTTTGAATTTTTAAAGTACTATTGTGTATTGTAACAGCCTATAATAATTTTCTTGAAATATGATTAAAATTTCTGTTTTTTTAGCAACAATTTCTGCGCTATGTTTTGTGTGGCCCTGTAAAAAATGCATTTTTTCAACGTTTTACAAATTATAATTAAGTAGAATGTCATCAAAAAAACGCATAAAGTTTCAGTTCAATCAGGTATTTGAAAGTGGTTTGAAAATGCCTTGCAAGATTTGAACTAATCTTTTATGTGTCACTCTAACACAAGCTTAATTTGTAAGTTCTATACATTACAATAATATTATATTGTCATCAGAACAACGTATATAAGTGAGGTTTCAGCTCATTTGGATACTTGAAATTGGTTTAAAATTAGTTTCCAATTTTTAATCTAAATTTTTGTTGAGACCAGTATAAATAGATTTCAAAAATATGCATTAAAATATTCGTTAAAATTTTCGTTTACATGGTTCGATTGAATTTACTCAATCATCATCAGTTCAAATTCAATCGAAACATGTAAAAATTATTAAGATTTTTAACGTTTTTATTAGTATTTGACGTCCTTTATAGCAATTAAATATTTTAATGCATATTTTTTAAATGTTTTTAAAGGACGTATAAGAAAACTTCTATTTATAATTAATGTCAGTATAAATAGTATAACTCCTACGTTCTTTAAATTGTAATAATATTATATCGTCACTGAAACTACACTTATAATCAATGTTGCAGATATTTAAGAGTGGTTTTAAATTCCAATATTTGAACTAAACATGCATACAAATACTTGCTAGTTAATATAATGATTATTTATTAATAAAAACCTTATGATTTGCAAACTTCTGCTTGAATATTTTTAAATTCCCAATACATTAAGAGTAGCAATTTGTTTTGCAAAGTGCTTTTGAAAACAATATCATGGATTATGCAGAATCACGACCTTTGGAAAAAGCTTTTAAGCGGATTTAATATATCTCCAAACAAAAATGGATTAAATCTGACTTTGACAAGCCTGTGACATTTCTTCATAAAACTGGTTATTTCATGTAAAATAGAATTGATTTGACGTGTTTTCAAACTTAGAAGAAACAGTCATCCAGTTTCTATCTAGCAAATTACCCAAATGTCTTTTTTACTGTCATAATTAGCCAACCCCTTGAATTGTTTTCGGCAAAACTAGGACGAATATTAAAAATAGAGACATTTATCTGCCAGTAAATATTTTGTCAAATTCTGTGATCATTGGAAAAATGAGTTTTGTCCACCTATACCATCAAAACGTCCCATTATGCGGTCATCAATTTTGTCCGATAAGAATTTGAAAAGAATGCTACTTAAATTAATGTACTTTTATAAAAACTTTAGTGTGGAAAATTTAACGAATATTTTGGTGAATCTTAAGTTATGTTACGAAAGTAATTTTAATTGAAAGTAAATCATATCATAGATCATCATTAAAATTACTTTAAAATTAATCCAGACTACGTTTAATTAGACTGGCATTTATTTTTGGACTTGAATGAAAATGATCTGAAACACTTATTATATTTATTTATATATTTTATGGCGTTTTGAGATTTGGATTTTAATAATATTATATCATTTTGTTATATACGTGCATGTGGGTCTAAGATTGTTTACTTTCTTTATTTTAGAAGTTTTACATATCTATTACAATTAGGATAATTTATTATTTTTTTTAGTGATCATATAATATGTAACAAAATGTATTAAGGCAGATAAATATGTGGAATATCTTATTTTTATAAAACTTGTAAAAGATATTTTAATTTAAAATGCCCCTGTACGTTAAAACTGCGTAAAATTAAAATATATTGATGCGATAAACACTATTTTTTTATTCAAATATTTTACCAATCAGCATATAAAATAACAGAGAAGCCATTATTAAATAATGGAGCCTTTTTTTAGTTTTTTATCTATTAACTATTTCTGTAACAGATCTGACTACAAAAATTATATTTATTAGAAAATATGATATACGTTATATTTTTAATAGTAAGAATATTAACATATGATAATTTCTCAATTTAAGGTCTGAAAATAACTTTGTATTTGTTCCATGCCAAAATATTTGTTTCAAACACATTCACGCAGAAAAATAAATAAATAAAATAAAATAAAAAATAAAAATTCACAAACACTCTGGCAAAAACTAAATTTTTTATATAGTAAATACAAGTGCTCGTTAAACTTTTTAAAGTAAGCTCTCCAAGCTGAAAATTAAAATGATCTACTATACGAAAAACTTATAAATTGAATGCTTAAGTTGTTTTTTTCTTTCTTTACCTTTATGAACTTTAGAAAAAAAGTTTAAACAATTTCGCCAAAGCAATTCTTCATTCGTATAAAAGAAAAACAAAAGAGATTTTAGAAGAAGTTTTAATTTGGGATTTTCTCAACTTCTGTTTTATCTCATTTTTAAAGCTACATCGTGACTCTATTTCCAATGATAGTAAAGGAAATATCGCGTAAAATTGATTGGTGGGGAGAAGAAATTTAAATGCGCTGCGTTTGTTCATCTGTTCATCACGCGCTTGAAAATTTTATGGATAGAAATTTATATCCACAAAATAATTTTTATCTCAATAGAATTTTTAAACATTTAACAGAACAGACGATTTTGAAATGTCAAAACAAAACGGAAGATTAAAGTGCAGGTTATCTTTAAGAAATATAGGGTTTATTATATATCGATAAATCCTTGATAAACAGTGCGATTCTAAATTCAAGATGCAAACGTCAAGGTTTCATACAGGATACTGTAGTAATCATATATTGTACAGGGATGTAAAGTTGCAAGTGACACGTTGTGATATTGATATGGGAGGATCAATTTGGCCACTTTTATATCGAAATTTTTAATACCAGAAAAATCTTATGCTATTTTTTCTTTACATGAGACAGTCATTTCATGATTATACAAAGAAAAAAAATCTTTTTTGAATTTTATACCGAATGTAATCGAAATTCTTGATGTACATTGTAAATCGAAATTCATGGTACAAATATCAAGATTTTGGTAGAAGGCATTGCAACAACCATTCATTGTATAGAAATTTATGTACAAATCGCGTAAAATGGATTGGTGGGGAGAGGAAATTTAAATGCGCTGCGTTTGTTCATCTGTTCTTCATGCGCCTCAAATTTTTATGGATAGAAATTTATATCCACAAAATAATTTTTATCTCAATAGAATTTTTTAACATTTAACAGAACGGACGCTTTTGTAATGTCAAAACAAAACGAAAGATTAAAGAGCAGGTTATCTTTAAGAAATATAGGGTTTATTGTATATCGATAAATCCTTGATAAACAGTGCGATTCTAAATTCAAGATGCAAACGTCAAGGTTTCATACAGGATACTGTAGTAATCATATATTGTACAGGGATGTAAAGTTGCAAGTGACACGTTGTGATATTGATATGGGAGGATCAATTTGGCCACTTTTATATCGAAATTTTTAATACCAGAAAAATCTTATGCTATTTTTTCTTTACATGAGACAGTCATTTCATGATTATACAAAGAAAAAAAATCTTTTTTGAATTTTATACCGAATGTAATCGAAATTCTTGATGTACATTGTAAATCGAAATTCATGGTACAAATATCAAGATTTTGGTAGAAGGCATTGCAACAACCATTCATTGTATAGAAATTTATGTACAAATCGCGTAAAATGGATTGGTGGGGAGAGGAAATTTAAATGCGCTGCGTTTGTTCATCTGTTCTTCATGCGCCTCAATTTTTTATGGATAGAAATTTATATCCACAAAATAATTTTTATCTCAATAGAATTTTTTAACATTTAACAGAACGGACGCTTTTGTAATGTCAAAACAAAACGAAAGATTAAAGAGCAGGTTATCTTTAAGAAATATAGGGTTTATTGTATATCGATAAATTCTTGATAAACAGTGCGATTCTAAATTCAAGTCAAGGTTTCATACAGGATGCTGTAGTAATCATATATTGAACAGGGATGTAAAGCTGCAAGTTACACGTTGTGGTATTGATATGAGAGGATTATTTTGGCCATTTTTATATCGAAATTTGTAATACCAGAAAAATCTTATGCTATTTTTTCTTTATATGAGCAGTCATTTCATGATTACACAAAGAAAAAAAATCTTTTTTTAAATTTTACACCGCATGTAATCGAAAATCTTGATGTACATTGTAAATCGAAATTCATGGTACAAATATCAAGAAATTTGATAGAAGGCAGTGCAACAACCATTTATTGTATAGAAATGTATGTACAAAAGTGACGAGTTGAGATACAAACATAAAGGGATCAGTTTGGATTTTTTTGTTTTAAAACTTCTGATACCAGAAAATTCCTATGCTATTTTTATATTTATTTGAGACAGACATTTTGAGTTTATGTAAAAAAAATGATTTTTTGAAATTTTTCGAAAATGTCGAATGTCTCTCTTTAATGGTTTCTTGTTGTTTGTACCTGAAGAATAAAGAGTAGGTTATATCAAAGGAATACAAAGCTTATTAAATATCGATAAATTCTTGATATACTTTCTCAATCTAAATTCATTTTAAAAAGGTTAGTGCTTGGTATAAGACGTTGTAACAATCATTTATTGTATAGGGATGTATGTGCGAAAGTGACGCAATGAGGAACAAACATTAAGGGGTCAATTTATTTTTCAAAACTTTTTGTACTACAAAATTTATAACGCTAATTTTATCTTTATTTCAGACAGAAATTTCATAATTATGTAAAGAAAAAATATTTTTTGAAAATATTCGGATATGTTGCATATCCTCCCTAATGTTTCCCTGGTGTGTATAGATTAATACGTCACATGTAGTCATACATTTCTTAACAATAAATGATAGTTACAGTTTCCACTGCCAAGTCCTAAAGTTTCCAACATGAATTTATAATCAGTGTGTATAAATGTATATATTTCTTTCCTTTTATGAATTAAGAAAAAGTTGAAAGAATTTCGCCAAATAAATTCTTCACTCGTTTTAAATAAAAACAAAAGACATTTTAGCAAATTTGGGATTTTCCACACTTCTGCTTCATCTCTTTTTTCAAAACTAAATCGTGACTTTATTTCGAATGATAGCAAATGTAATATCGCGTAAAATTGATTGGTGGGGAGAAGAAATTTAAATGCGCTGCTTTTTTCATCTGTACTTCACGCGCCTCAATTTTTTTATGGATAGGAATTTATATAAGGAAAATAATTTTTAACTCAATGGAATTTTTAAATATTTAACAGAACGGACGCCATTGAAATGTGAAAACAAAACGAAAGATTAAAGAACAGGTTACCTTAAAGAAACACAGGTCTTATTAATATCGATAAAATCTTGATGTACATTGTGAATCAATTTCATGGTACAACTATCAAGGTTTTGGCAGAAGACACTGTAATCATCATATATTGTATAGGGATGTATGTACGAAAGTGACGCGTTCAGATACTAACATCAAATGATCAGTTTGGAATTTTGTTTTGTTTCAAAACGTCTGATAACAGAAAATTCCTATGCTATTTTTATTTTTATGTGAGACAGACATTTTGTATTTATGTAAAGAAAAAATAATTCTTTGAAAATTGTCGAAATTATTGAATACTTTCCTCTAATGGTTTACTGACGTTTGTACCTCAAGATTAAAGTGTAGGTTATCTTTAAAGAATACAGGGCTTATTAAATATCGATAAACTCTTAATATACTTTCTGAATCTAAATTCATGGTACAAACTGAGTGTTTGGTAGAAGACACTGTAAAAATCACTTATTGTATAAGGATGTATGTGCGAAAGTGATGCCTTGAGGAACAAACATCAATGGATTATTTTTTACCTTTTAAAACTTCTTATACTACAAAATTTATATGCTAATTTTATCTTTATTTCAGACATACATTTTGTTAGAATTCGAAAAATAGGGTTAGTTTAATTCCATGTAAAAGACACATCCATCATTACATCCAGAGAACTCAATCGTTCTCATACACTTGTCCAAGTTCTTCGAATAATAACAAATAAAATCAGACGATATTTTCATTTTCTTAATTTACGCGTTCAATTAGTTTCACTTCATTTCATTTTACAACATCCTCCCCCCTTTGAAACTTGGGGAGAGTTTCAAATACATAACACTTATCATTAAAAAGATCCAACCTCTTTGGAGCTTTTACACATCTTCCAGAAGAGGTATATTTCTTAAGTATGACACTATCAGGAGAAGACACATTTTCATGATCATCATGCTCACTGGAACTAGTTTTCTCTTCACCCGACGGTTTGGATGCAATTTCAATCATTTCATTCGAATATATTTCTAAAGGAAAGATGCGCTGCACCGGACGTAATACCGTGCCGTTCTGAGTTTTCAACTTAACAGCATGAACTTTACCATCCCGTCCTGGACTTAAATGAATCACCTTTGCTAAAGGCCAAAATAAACGTTTTTTGTTATCATCCCCAACTAAGACTACTTCTCCTACTCGCGGTTCACGTGTATGTTTTTCAGTGTGTTTTTGAACTAATTCGCTGAGGTATTCCTTTCTAAAACGTTGCCTAAAATCTGTAAGAAGTTTAGCTCTGTAATTCAATTTCCTCGTTAAGCTTTGAGAATCTAATTCGATAATATCCGAATTGCTGAAACTTCGATTTTCAGTAAGAAACATAGCGGGTGTGAGAGGTACTAGCTCCAGTGGATCCTCTGAGATATAGGTTAGAGGTCTACAGTTAATCACAGATTCACAATCACATATAAGTGTATTCAATTCTTCATAAGTCAATACAGATCTACCTAAAGTACGTAATAACAATTCTTTTACAATGCGAACTAACCTTTCCCACCAGCCTCCCCACCAAGCTGCGGTGGGAGGTATAAATTTCCAAACAATTTTATGCGTCATGGTTTCTTTTAAAATTTTATCCCAATTTAATTTTGAAAGTTCTTTGGAAGCCCCCCTAAAGTTTGTTCCGTTATCACAATAAATAGTGCTGGGCCTACCGCGTCTAGCTATAAAACGTCCAAGTGCTAGCAGGAAAGCATCAGAAGATAGCGAATTGACTAGTTAAAGGTGAACTGCGCGATAAACGGCACAAGTAAACAATGCTATCCAAACTTTCTCGCCATTTTTTAGAAATAAAGGCCCGGCTAAGTCTACTCCAATAATTTCAAAGACAGCACAATCTTTTACGCGATCTGGTGGCAAAGGTGTTGGTTCGCTTGACAAAGACTTTACCTTAAAACGTTTACATGCAATACAGTTGAACAATACATTTTTAATAATTCTTCTAGCTCTAATTATCCAAAATCTTTCTCTTATTAAAGATTGCATTGTTCTTATCCCTGCATGACAATTCTTTTGGTGTACTGATCTAATCAATAACTTAGTAAATTCACATTTACCTGGCAACAATATTGGATACAAAAATGATTCTCGGTCATTTCTTTCAGTTATTTTAGTGTTTACTCTCAAAATTCCATTATCATCTGTGAATGTTACAATATCACCTAATGACCTTTTATTATACAAATAACAGCTCTGAACTAAACGGATTAGACATTTTTCAGAATTTTCAATTTCATTTTGAGTAAGATTAGAATATTTACACTTATTAGAAACATTTCGGCAATTATTTACAAATCTCAGAATCCAAGCAAATATTCTTATCATCTTATCATAATTAGATATATTATCTAAGAGCCAAAGGGGGCGTCTTTAGCTAGATCAATATTCGTAATTTCAAATTTTTCTTTCTAAATCAACATCTTTTGGCTGATAGTCAATCGCGCCAATTGGCCAACATTCAGGATTTTCTTTAAACCACTTAGGACCTTCCCACCATCGCGAACTAAGCATTTTCTGCGGAGAACATCCACGTGAAAGTATATCAGCTATATTCAAATTTCCTGGAACGTGCTTCCATGACTCTATATTGGACATCTGCCGAATTTCTTTGACTCTGTTGCTCACGAAAACCGACCAATTTCCATGTTCCTTTATCCACCAAATTGCGGTAGTAGAATCTGACCAGAATGTGATTTTTAGACCTGGCATGTTTATTGCCTTGATGATAGAACTTGCAAGTCGAGTACCTATACAACAAGCCATTAACTCTAAACGCGGCATGCTCAAAGTTTTGAGGGGAGCAACCCCAGACTTCGCTCTAACAAGCGTAACTTTGACTTCGGAATCAATTATTGATCTAGCGAAGACGCACGCTGCATATGCCCCTTTACTCGCATCAACAAAAACATGAAGTTCAGATGAAGCACTAATTTTTAAGTATCGAGGTATGGCTACTTCTTTTAAAACATCAATATTCTTCAACCATTTCAGAAAAGCACTCATAATGTTACAAGGTAATTCTCGATCCCATGGAATTTTCTGTTTCCACGAGTCTTGTAGCAATAATTTTGGAAGCAATGTAGCAGGAGAGAATAAGCCGATAGGATCAAAAATCTTTTGCACAATGCTCAAAATTAATCTCTTAGTAATTTTCCTTTCACACGTTAATGTTTCTAAATCTAAACAACGTTTCAAAGAATCATTATCTAAATTCCAAATAATCCCTAAAACTGAAGTAGCCCCAGTATGTTTATCAACATTCTTGCAAGCTACATTGCTTTCAAAACAACGCAAATTGAAACACCCTTTAGATATTAATAACTTTGCATTTTCAATAAACATTTCAGCTTCATTAATGTTAAAAACACCTGATACACAATTATCTACATAAAATGAACATTTTAATTTTTCAGCAGTTTCCTTATATTCAGGAGGACTATTTTCTAAAAGATGCATTATAGATGCACTTAGTAAATAAAAACTAGAAGAGACACCAAATACAACTCTACAATGTCTATAAATCAATTGTCCTTCATTACATGGGAAATAGAATCTAAGAAAATCTCTATCTTTAGGCATAACAGATAACATTAAATAAGCCTTTTCTATATCTGCAATTATACCGATAGGATACATTCTAAAACGATCAAGAATATCAGGTATTAATTCTATAAGATTAATGCCTTTATACAAACATTCATTTAACGAGGGTTTCCCTTTCTCAGAAGCAGATGCATCAAATACAGGGCGTATTTTTGTGGTTTCCTTATCTAATCTGATAACGGGCCTATGCGGTAAATAATGACATTTATTACTTAATTCATTTTCTGGAACACGTTCAATAATATTCATTTTTCCCAATTCTTAAATACTTTCTGATATTCATCGAAAAATCCCCCACATTTCAATTTATTAATCATTTTTTCATATCTCTTTCAAGCTAAAACTTTATTGTCGGGCAAGTTCTTAAAATTACACTTCCATGGAAGCCCTACTTCATATCTGCCATCTGGAAGAATTTTCATTTTTTCTTTAAAATCGCTTAAATCAAAATTTTCCCGTTTTTCAAAACTCTGAATGGGGTCAGAAATTCCTATGGTTTCAAGTTCCCATAATTCATTCAAAGGAATATTTCTAACGTGCATAGACAATGTTGTCAAAACGTTATGTTTCTTGCCACACGTTTGTTTCTCCATTACTGTCCAACCGAGCTTGGTTTCTATGGCAGTCAAATCGCAATTTAATTGAATTAAATTTCCTGTCAATAATTTTCCTATCATATCAGCCCCCACCAAAAGATCAATTTCAGATTCCTTACAAAAATCATCAGATAAATTTATTTTATTTCTTTTTAATTCATTTAAAATTCTGTAATCTTTAATTTTAGGTACAAATCCGCAAATCTTTTTTTCGGAAAAAGCTTCAAAACAAAACGCATTATTTCCATCTAATTCACTGATTTCTACAGAAAACACATCATGTTTTTTAGGTTTCGTTTCATCCCCCCCGAACAGCGCGTGAATAATTATTTCTTTTCTTATAGGATACATTTTTAGTGATTTCGTTATTCTCTCGCTTACGTAACTACTTTGGTTCGCTGAATCTAGCAGTGCGCGTACGACTTTTTGGCGACCTTGCGATCGAATGCGCACGCCAAGCGTTTGCATATACACAACTTTATTTCTACTACAATTAGAAAGAGAATTTTCAGATTTTAAAGTATCATCTTGATTATTATTTATATTTTGTTCTGGACACATTATTTCAAAATGAGGTTTATGGCAATAATTACATTTTAATTTATTTTTAATATTACAATTCTTACTCAGATGACCAGCTTTTTGCAAACAAGTGAAGCAAATCCCCTTTTTTAACAAAATCTTTTGTTTATCAGTTAAGGACATTTTTTTTTAGCCCCAAAACATTTATTAGAGGGGTGAAACCTATCACAGAATATGCAATTGTTTTTCTTACCTTTATTTTCTATACTCACCAATGCAGAGGCGGTGGCTGGATCAGGTTTGCTAATAATTTCAGATGAAATGTTTTTTTTTCTAACAACAGAGTCAAAACCCTTTCTTGCTAAAAATACCATTTCATCTCCTTGAACGTCTTGGCGTAGAAAGTCCATCAGTTTTTTTAAAGTTCTGGAATTCTCACTGGAATATGTATCATGATTTCGGCTTCTTTCCCAGGTCAAAAGAACTTCTTCAGGCAAGCAGCTCTCAACCAAGGGCATGAGAAAGTCTCCATACTTCCCTTGAGTTCTTCCCAAACTTTCTAAGGCACGAAGTTTGCTTTCTAATTCATCGTATAAAGAGGCTAAGTCAACTTTCATTTTAGGCGCAGTGGCATTTTTCATTACGAGGGTTAATAATTCCCTGACGTAAATTTGCACAAGAAGATCATCTCGTCCAAATCTCTGTTTCAATTGATCGATAGCCTTCGGATAATTTTCCGCGGTAGCTGGATAGCTTGATATTAAACGCTCCGCTTTTGATTTCGGTTCCATACATTGGAATAGATACTGCATCTTATCCTCCGCGGCAATAGAATCGTCTTCATGTATTTTCTTAAACTGGCTCCAAAATGATAAAAATTCCTTTGGTTCGCCGTTAAATTTTTTCAGCTCGATCTCCGGTAATTTAAATTTGCGTTTTACTTCTTCGCCAGGAGATGAAGAAAACTGTATCTTTTCATCAATACTAGCACATATTTCTATATATTTTTCTCGATATTCTTCTGCACCTTCAAAATCTTCGGTAAACAATTTTTCGTCCTTATCTTGTAACAATATTTCCGAAATTTTATTTTGACAAGTGTCCATCCGTTGAAATTTATCAAACAGTTGAGTTTTCAAAATAGAAAGTTCTTTAATTTCATATGTTTCTTTAGTTAATTCAGTTTCAATTTTCTTAAACGTGAGAGTAAAAGCAGCTCTCAGTCCTTTTCTCTGAGTTTTCAAACTACTCAGATTCATTTTTTCATTTAAAATTAATTAAAATTCAAAAACTCCTGTCCCGCCGAGGGTACCAGTATGTTAGAATTCGAAAAATAGGGTTAGTTTAATTCCATGTAAAAGACACATCCATCATTACATCCAGAGAACTCAATCGTTCTCATACACTTGTCCAAGTTCTTCGAATAATAACAAATAAAATCAGACGATATTTTCATTTTCTTAATTTACGCGTTCAATTAGTTTCACTTCATTTCATTTTACAACACATTTCATAATTATGTAAAGAAAAAAATAGTTTTTGAAAATTTTCGAAAATGTTGAATATTTTCCCTAATGGTTCCCTGGTGTGTATGAATCAATACGTCACATGTATTCATACATTCTTTAACAATAAATAATAGTTACAGTGTCCCGTGCCAAGTCTTAAAGTTTCCAACATGAATTTATAATCACCGTGCATAAATGTACTAAATTCTTTTTTTTCTTTCATAAACTTTGGATAAAAAGTTGAAAAATTTCGCGAAATAAATTCTTCACTCGTTTTAAAGAATAACAAAAGACATTTTAGCAAAAGTTTTAATTTGGGATTTTCCCAACTTCTCTTTTATTTCATTTTTCAAAACTACATCGTGACTTTATTTCCAATGATAGCAAATGAAATATCTCGTAAAATTGATTGGCGTGGAGAGAACGTTTAAATGCACTGCGTCTGTTCATTTGTTCTTTGTGAAATTCAAACCGTTAGGATAAGAATTTATAACTAAAAAATATTATTTATCTGAAAAGAATTTTTAAACATCTCACAGAACGAACCTTTGACATTTCAAAACAAAACGGAAAATTAAAGAGTAGGTTATCTTTAAGAAATATAGGGCTTATCAAATATCGATAAATTCTATATATATATATTGTGAATCTATACAGGGTGAGTCATAAATATCGAAACAATAGGCTATCTCCTTAAATATTGCCCCTAGACCCATACTTCCAATTGCAAAAATTCATAAAAAAAGGTGAAATGTTTGATAAGATAAGTTGCAACTCCATGGGGGGTCTATTTGGAAAAGTACAAAAATTAACTTTTTATACGGCCCCCGTAGGATAAAAATTCCAATTAGGAAAGCTTTCCTTATTCAGTACTGAATAATAAACAAAAAGTTGCATCTTCATATCTTAAAAATTCGCGGAGTTATAACGATTTAAATAATTCATCAGGATTTAAGGGGTTAGACACAAATTGAAATGCGCGCAATTCAAAAGACAATGTTACTTTATCAGTTGTAGGAAGCGCGTAAAAAATCTATCTTTTGAGTTAGATTTTTGATTTTTTTTCTTTTTTTCTGCTGGTTAGCCAAATAATTTGCTAAGAAAATCACATCCTAAAATTTATCATAAAATTTATAAAAATTTCAAACGGCTAGTACTGGTTTAAATGGGATGATTAAAAATCGTTATAATTCCAAACATTATTTATCGGATTTCAATTTCTTTCTATTAAAAATGAAAATATGATTTTAGTTTTGTTTCGGGGTTTTTGTTTTTCAATATTTATTTTAGAACTATTAAAAATATTTATTTAAAAAATAATAACTTTTAAAAAATCATATTTTCAAAAGTAAATATTTTTCCTTTTTTAAAACAAAACTAATATAAAATAATTAAAAATAACATTTTTCAAGTTTGCACATTTTTTCTTTAACAATTCTAAACTTTTAATAATTTAAAGACAAGAAATAGTCGGGGGAAAATGTCATTCTACAGAAAAACAAAATGCACTGTTTTACTGCCCATCAGTTATTTAAAAGAATGCTTTTCTAAGATGCAAATTAAGTCCTTTTTAAAAACTTAGCTCTCACAACTTCAAGAATTTTATCGTCCTGGAGAGGCTGTTAAAAAATCTGTATTCTGGGCTCAGGTCAGATCAGGACCGAGACGTTACTTTTTTCTGAAGACTCGCCTATCCGGGTCTAATGTATTTTCCAAACCAAAGGGGACTGCTTCCTTTTTCCCAGGCCTGCACTGGACGGAATTTTAAATCCCGGTCTCGAACAATCCGTATTAAAATCACAGATCTAATACTTGCATAAAATAAGTAAAATTTGGTTTAATCAATATTTTTAAGAAAACCACATACATTTTAAAATCGCTTTTATTTTACGAAAAAAAAAAAAAAAAAGAGAACTTTATAAAATTTATTTTTTAAGAATATTTAAATTTAAGTATTTTAAGTATATTTAAGTATATTTAAATGCTAAAAAAATTAAACACAATAAAACCAGGAAAAAAAATCTGCCTATGACGGAATTCTGTCTTAAACAAAAAATGTGCTGATCCATGCAAATAAATACAATAATACCTGAGAAAAAAACCCTCCTACGGAGAGCATTTGTATATTACTTATTTTTTCTTTCCTATGTGATTTCGTCTTAAAAGGTTTTACTGTATAACATTTTTCAAAGTCTCCAACGCACGGGATATGGATTAGCGATAATAAAATATAAATGAAACATTTAGATATAAACAGAGATTCATTAATAAAATAAATATATCACAGCATTTGACGCCTCTTTAATAATAAAAAGTATAAATATAAAAAACGAAATTCTATATTAAGTGTTTTTGCTCAGAACTCCTCCACGCGACACAATTTTTAACTATACTGAAGTAAAAAACTATGTAGAAATTCACGGTTGAGCCGGCTATGATTTAAGATTTTTTCTAGGCTGGTCCGGATTATGATTATTTCATGCCGGGCTGAACTTTTTTCCCTATGGATCAGTTTAGGACCGGACCTTGATATTACGATCTATTCAGACCTCAAGTACTAACGATCAACATGTTTTGAAAACAAGTTTTGGCTTAAATCAATACGCTTCTTTATTATGTCCAAATAAGAGACACGGTCTTAAACCGACATATAATAACGGACAATTTATGGACGATCCCTTATTTGCTTTGAAAATTGATGAAAAACAATTCGTTTACAGGCATGGTAAAGTGGTGTAAGTCAAGAATTTTTGAAAATTTTCGATTTTAATATCTCTGTCAGGTTTTCAGATACGGAGATGAAATTTTTTTGCTCAATTTAGGATGGGATAAGGAATAATTTCCTAATTGGGAATTTTGCTCTACGGGGGCCGTATAAAAATTTAATTTTCGTATTTCTTTAAATAGATCCCCCATGGAGTTGCAACTTATATTATAAGAAATTTCACCTTTTTTATGAGATTTTGCAATTGGAAGTATGGGTCTAGAGGCAATATTTAAGGAGATAGCCTGTTGTTTCGATATTTATGACTCACCCTGTATACATGGTACAAACGTCAAGGTTTTGTACAAGATACAGTAACAATTATTTATTCTACAGATACATATGTGCGAAAGTGAAGCATTTAGGTACAAACTTGAAGGGAACAATTTGGACTTTTTTTATTTTAAAGCTTCTCATACAAGAAAATTCCTATTCCTTAGCAAAAAAAAAGGCATAGAATTACCATAAAAAAAAGCCATAAGTGCAATCATATGGATTTTTGCCTATGGTAAAAGTGATTCTATGGAAAACCATATAATCGTTAAGTGTATGCTAATTCTTATGAAAAACCATATAAATTTAAGTGTATGGTAATTCTTTATGGTACTATATATTAAAAAATAATAACGATATCAACTTTGGTGGCACCATCTTTTAGGAATACGGGGAACTAAGGTTACTAATGTACTTCGACCTTGGGAAGCAGTGGGATTTGATCCACGGACGGTAGGGATGGGAGACGAGCGTCCTAACCATTCGGCCATGCGGGGGTGATAAGCTGTGCTTATAAAACTTTATATGAATAAAGCGTTTCGTTAAATCATCATTATTTGTCGTTCTAAGTTGATGGTTGACAAAAGAAAGTAGTTTTAAAGGTTTCTTTTTTTTTAATAAATTGTTTTATAGACATGTATTTTTAAGTTAATTTATTATTTTAATGAATGGAGTAAATATCTCAGCAAATATTATTTAGTTATAAAATCCAATTAATTAAAGGAAAAACTATTTTCTGTTTATTAAAATTAATTAAAAAAATACAAAGTCGATAAGAAATAATATTTAATAAGAATAAGAAATCATTTGATAACTTAGTATATAATATATTTTTAATGATTATATTAATGTATTATATTAATTCCTTACTTACGAGCATTTTTTTTATTTTAAAGTACTATATATATATATATTACAAATTTAAAAATTTTTCGCCAAAACTAACCTTTATACTATCTTAATTTTCTTATAATAATATTCCGTACTTACTTCAAATTATTAAATTAAAATCTTGTTTCTAAATCTAATCTGTTAATCCTTATGCAGACGATATAAATTCTTAATTTGCCTTAAAAAACATTATTCCAGTATGCGTAATTTAAAAAAAGATGGCTCTAAATTAAAAATATTCTTAATTAAAACTTTATTTCTTAATATTCCAAATAAAACTGATTTCTTCTATGTTTTTATCAACCCTTTTTAAGAAAGTCTTATTAAATTTATTCCAAAACCATACCTTTCAAAAAATATCATTATTTTATTTTATCTATTTATTTATTTTTCCTACGTCAACCTTTGATGTGTGCATATTAATAAATTCATTTCTTTTATTTTTCTCTTAAAATTAATCATTTATAAAAATCGTCTGCCTAAGATATTTAAAATTCTGAGTCAATTAAAAATTGGTTAAATAATATATTTTTTAAAATAAATTTATCGTTTGTGGAAAATAATCTCGTAGCTGGACAAGAATTCTGTTTACATAAAAGAATGATGGTTTGAGGTTACAGAATGTTCCAGAACTTTCTTTTTAGTTTAAAAAGGTGGAAGTCTCGAGATGAAAAAGAAGATTTCTCGGGTTGCTTCTTCGATGAGGACAGAGCGCTGAAATAATGATGGAATTTTTGCAAAAGGAGCTTTTCCTTCCTCATTATTACGAATTTAATAAATGAATTTACAGCAGCCCATGACTAATTATTGGATCTTCTACATTTATTTATTTATTTTGTTTTTTCCCTCGCTTGCCATGACTGTGTGTTTCTTTTTAACCAGTGGAAATAATTCGAGTTCTCCTTAAATCGTCACATATATATATATATATATATATATATTACAATTTTTTAGATAAATTTTACGGCAATTTTGAATCTTTCTTTTAAATTTTAATACCAAAAAGATTAATAGATTTTTCAATAATTTTATACATTGTAAAATGATTTTTAATCTTTTCAATAGTTATTAATGTTTAAATAAAATAAAATAAAAACTTTGTTGTTTCATATAAAATGAATATAAATGAATACAAAAACCAAAACTAAAAAATACTACTATTGTCTGACTATTGTCTCTTCGAATTATAATAGAAAACATGATTCAAACATCATTATAAGCATAAGAAAAAAAAAACATTTAATGCAGTTTTTTTTTTAAGAATGTGTTTGAAATTACAGAAGTTTGTAATTTTGAAGTTTGTAATTACAAACTTCTTTAATCGCTGTTAGAATTTTATAGGAAATACGTCGTCAAATATATATTTTTGTTAAATCATTTTATTTCTCCCATAGGATTTTTTATTTATAACGCATAGACTCTGCTCACATATATGAAATACATAAGAACAAAATAATAACACTATTATTTCATATATTATCATAATTTGAGGTCGATAAAAATATTTGTAGATTTTTTGATATTTTTATAGATCGTAAAATAATTTTTAATCTTTTTAATAATTTTTAACTTTTAAATAAAATAAAAATCCTTGTTGTTCCATATAAAATGACTTTAAAATTATAAAATAAAGTAAATTAATTATGAATGTTTTTATTTTATTTATTTATTTATTTATTTTTTTTGTTGTTCTATTAAGTTTATTAATATTTAATTAATGTATTATAATATAGTATATTAATATATATGTATTAATATTTTGTTGTTAATATTTTAAAAAGATATTTCAGAAATTCTTTTGGTGATTCAAATATTTGTAGGTCCTTTTAAAAAAAATTCAAAAAGATTTTCTTTAAATAATTATAGGCTATTTTTGACAATTTGTTTATTTTGAGCGGGTCCCGGGACACATTAAATTTTTTTTTTATTGAATTAAAATTTCGCATTTTTTGTGATATTAAACGTACCATTTTAAAACAAAATCACATTATAAAACTTCTCTATGTTTTTTTTATTTAAAATATATTAAAAAAAATAATACTTTCAAAAATATTTTTTTTTTCAAATTTGCTGAATTAAAATTAAAGTAAAACAATTAAAAAAGGTATGTTCTAATTTTAAAGCATTTATGTTTAACGGTTCTTTAGTTATAACAATTTAAATGTGAGAAATTGTGAAAACCCATCATGAAGAAAAACGCATACAAGAAGTCTTATCCATGACAATCAATGCTTAAAAGCTAGATGCTGAAAACGAAAAAAAATAAATAAATAAAAAATAAAACACACATAATATTTCCTTTTCTAAATATGATTTAAAAAAAATGTCATTATAAGCATAAAAACCAGATAAAATTTTAATGCAGTATTTTTTATGTGTGTCCCTGACTTCTTTAATCGCTGTTAGAATTTTATAGGAAATATGTCAATTATATATTTTTATTGAATAATTTATTTTTCTCAAGATTTTTTTTTATTTTTAACGCATTTACACACTCATATATATGAATTATATAAGAATAAAATAATATGTTATTTTATGTTATATTAATTTGAGATCAAGGGATTTTCATTAGACTGGTTATAAGTTAACATAAGTTGTTCCTAAATAGATTTTGGTTTAAACTATCTAACCAGTGGCGTTGCTATGATTCTATTTTTTAGAAGTGCATAAGACATACATAAAGATTGTAGAAAGTTTTGAGATGACCACAACCGAGTAATTTTATATTATAGTTACACAAAATCTAATTTATTATAAACTTTCAAAAGGCTTTAAGATTTTACCATACACCATGCTTTGAAATACTATACAATTTATGGTGCAAACAATTATGTATTATTTTACTATACATCACGCTATGGAACGCCATTGAATGTATGGTAAATTTCATTTCCCTATCGTTTTACCATACACCTGGTTATGGAATACCATATCATGTTTGGTGTACATCATTATCCTATATCTTTACCATACACATTTCTCTGGATACCATAAAATGTATGGTATATATCATTATCCTATAACTTTACCATAGACATTGCTCTGCAATACCATAGAGCGATGAATGGTTACCATATGAATACAATATGGTTTACATATAATGACATAATTTTTTTATGATTTTCCATATAAAAACACGTGTTTCCATAAAAAATCCTATGCCACTTTTTGTTAAGGGATGCAAATTTTAGCATTATTTAATACAAACATTTCATGATTATATATATAATTTTTTTTTTCGAAAAGTGTTGAATATTTTCCCCAATGGTTTCCTTGTGTTTATATATCAACGCGTCACTTGTATTCATACATTCCTTAACAATAAATAATATTAAATTTTTCCGGGTCAAGTGGAATTTAAAGTTTCCAACATGAATTTAGGTTCGCCGTGAATAAATTGTATTAAATTCAGTTTTTTTTTCTCTAATTTTTACGGATTTAAGAAAAGAATTTGAAGCAATTTCGCCAAAGTAAGTCCTCATTCGTTAAAAAAAAAAAAAAAAAAAATACATTTTAGCAAAAATTATAATTTGGGATTTCCCCATCTTTAGTTTTATCTCATTTTTAAAAGTACATCGTGACTTTATTTTCAATGATAGCAAATGGAATATCTCTTAAAATTGATTGATGGGGAGAGGAATTTAAATGAGCTGCGTTTGTTTATCTGTTCTTTACGCGCTTCAAACTTAATCTTTCAGCTTCTTTGCTGTTAAATGTTTCAAAATTCTATTCGGATAAAAAATGTTTCTGAGATATGAATTCCTATCCAATTTTTTTTAATATAGTTTACATGTATCGTAAATTAAATCCCACCACACATTAAGCTGTTATAATATTACTACAATAATTATCTGTAATAGTGACAAAATGGTGAATATTGTTCTACATTATACTTTTCTCTTTCTAATTTTTAAGGTGACTAAAAGATAACAGGCTTCTAAGACTACTAACATAGTAGCATATTTAAAAATATAATACATTTGAAAACTGAATGCATTATTAATTCTATTTTAATGAAAATTTTCACTAAATTTGAAAGATAAATGTTTTAACATACTGGTATCAGTAAAGTTTTGAAGCTATCAAAATTACCGCTGTATAAACTTCCTAAAAAGCAATTTTTTTCAAAACAAACATTAAAATCTTTAACATTTTCTAAAACATACTTCTTTTATCAATTATTAAAACTGTAAATTGTGAAGTATTTTTAAAATCATACTCTCCGATATTTAAACATCTGTGAAAATAAAAGATAATTTCGCTATATCTATCTCTCTGTGTGTAAATATCTGCCTATCTGCGATACTAAAAAAATAAAGCACACTTAAAAATCGGAAAACTTTGTTAAAGGTAACTAGAAGGAGATACTTATGCAATTGAAACTGAATTTTTTTTTATTGATTATTGAAGTTATTATTTGAAAAGACACTGAAAACACATTTTTTTCCCTTGAAAATAGGCGAGCACCCATATATACCATTAAAATAAATGATTGTTGCACTGTCCTGTTCCTACCCTTGACGTTTGTATCATGAAATTAGAATCACGCTGCATATCGAAAATTTATAGATATTTAATAAACCTTATATTTCTGAAAGGTAACCGTTTGTTCTGTTTTGACACTTCAAAGGCTTTGGTCCTGTTAAATGTTTAAAAATTCTATTCAGACAAAAATATTTTGTAGCTATAAATTCCCATCCTAAATGTTAGAGGCACGTAAACAACACATGATTAAACTGAAAGCATTCAAATTTCCTCTTCCCCCCTACCCAGTCAGTTTTACGAGATATTTCATTTGCTATCATTAGAAATAAAGTCACGATGTAGTTTAAACAATGAGATAAAACAGAAGTTGGGAAAATCCCAAATTAAAACTTTTGTTAAAACGTCTTTTGTTTTCTTTAAAACGAATGAAGAATTTCTTTGGCAACTTTTTATCTGAAGTTCATAAACGTAAAAAAGGACTTAAACATACTATTTCGTACATTTTTCGTATAGTAGTTTTTTATTTTAATTTTCTACTTGGAGATTTTAGTTTAAAAATTTTCATGAATATTTATATTTGCTATATAAGAAATTTAGTTTTTGCCAGAGTGTTTCTGGATTTTTATTTTCATTTATTTATTTATTTATTTGATCTGTAAATGCGTGTGAAACAAAAGTTTTGACATGGATGGAATACAAAATTATTTTTCAACCATAAAGAAAGAAATTATCAACAGTAATAATTCTTACAACTAGAGATAAAAATATTTTTTTTCTAATAATTATACTTTTTATACTAAGAACTATTATAGAAGTAGTTAATAGCTCAAAAACAAAAAAAAGCACAATTATTGAATAATGAGTCTTCTGATATTTTATACGATAAATATCAAAATAAATAAATAAAAATTGGAGTTTTTAATAAAATATTTTTTGTAATTGTACATTTTTAATTAAAATACCTTTTACATATTGTCATACAAATAAATTTTCTCACATATTTTGCTGCTATAATATGTTTATTGTGTATTATCGAATGAGTAGGAAAGTAAACATTTTATTCTGATTATAATCGATATCTAAAATTTTTAAAGTAAAAAAAATTGAGTCCATATGCTGGCATATAAATAAAAAGAAATAATATTAATAAAATAAGAATCTGAAAATGCCATCGAAATTTCAATAAATGTAATTGAGTTTTCAGAATATTTTCAGTCAAGTACGGAAATAAATGTCAGTCTAATTAGACGTAAACTGGATTAATTTTAAAGTAGTTTTAATAATGATTTATGGTATGATTTATTTTCAATAAAAAGAAATTTCGTAATATAATTCTAGATCGACATAAACATTTGGTATAGTTTAAAGTTCAAAATGGTAAGTTGAAAAAAATAATGGAAGACACAATGACTTATTTAAAACTTAAATAAGATCGATGACCGTATGTTTGGACGTTATTAGGGTATAGGTGGACAAAATATATTTTTCCATTTATGACGGAATTTGACAAAACCCCGTATACTAGAAGCTAAATATCTCTATTTTTGAGATCCGTTCCAGTTTTGTGGAAAAACACCCGAGGTGTCGACTAATTATGACTGTAAAGAAGACACTTATGCAGAGTTCTCGCTGGCTTTTGATCAACATTAGTAATTTGGCGAATAAAAGACAGTCGCCAAATGAAAAGAAATGTTGGCGAAATAGATTCAGCTAGAAACATACAAAAATATATCTTTAATCCCTATTGTATCTATTTTTTCAAATATTCTAAAATAACTTTTTTTTGTTATCGCTTATAAAATTGAAATTGGATACATGTTCTAAAAACAAAGTCTTAAATCTCCTTGCATTTTTTACAAATTTCTAGATATGCCGTATAAAGCACTTGATAAAAGATCAGAATTGTATTTTTTTAAATGGGAAATTTTTATGTAGGAGAATGTATATACAGCATCATTAAATGCATATTTCCGAAATATGTTTACCGCCTCGGGTATTTGTAAAAAAAAAAAAGGTGTTAAATGGGATCAATTCTTGTCAAGTGACAAAAACGTTTTGTAACAAACAAAACATTATACATATAAATGCATCATGCAAGTTCATTTTATATCATTATTTTTCGCATCCATACTGAAAATGTTGAAATACATTTTGTTTACATATAATGATTATTTTTCGGCAGTAGAAATAAATTTCACTTTGAAATATCATTTGTGTTCATTTTTTCAAAATACTCCTTTTTTAAGACTCATTAAATGTAAAGGACACGATAATATTAGAAACAAGTAAGAAAATCCATGCATTTATTCTTAAACATAGATTATTAAACACTTTCCAAATTGTCACCTTGAAAAGTAATTATATCACATTTCCAGAAATTATCATTCATGGGTGATTATGTAGGCAATTCTTAGGGTGACCCTGTATATCATTTTATTTATATTCTACAAATATTTCTAAGTAAACTGAAATCAGTTCAAAAATGCATCACTTATTTAAAAAACCACCTTTAAATAAATTACCCTCATATTCAGTAAGGTTTTTCAATTCTTTTGTGTAATCCTGTATATCAAGTATAGTATTTATACACACTATATAACATGCAGACATTTAGTAAAATTTAAAAGCGAATATCACAATTAAAAATGCATTTCATCCATCCATCTGCTATCATCCATAATATACTGTACTTCGGATAGAATATACGATTTGAAACATTTTGTGTGTCCCTGTAAATGCTATGCACTTCATATTATGCGTGCAATATTGAGACTCATTGGCGTATATAAATTTTATGATACTTGAAATCGTTTAATATAGTTAACATATGCCACAAACAATTCCCTTCTTTGTTATAGTGTAATAGAATTCTCTTGAGTGGCTCTATAAATGAATAATAACTATTATTTTCACTGCATATTTTACTGCATTTGCGAAACCATGTAAATATGGAAAACAAAAAAACTTCTTGAAACACCATAAAAATAGAATAAATAAAATATCGCAAGGCCTTTCGATAGAACTTAGTCTATTTTCATCAGGCGAAAAGACGTGCGTCTTCAATGAATGTAGAGGCACGACTGACGTGACAAGGCGAGAAAGGAAGCAAGCTGAAGGAACAGCCAATGGGAAAGTAGAAGGCAACAGCCAATCAGGAAAAGGCATAATCGAACAAAAGATATAATGAAGGAAGGGGGGGGGAGAAAATGGTTACAAAGGGAAAAAGTTAAAAGTAAGTAAAAAGTAATAAGTAAAAAAACAGGTTATATTAAAAGTAAATACACGCACACACACGAAATAATAATAATAATAATAATTAGTATTAAAAATGTTTATGGTAATAAGAAAACATACATATATATATCTAAAAAATTATATACATGATTAATACGAAAAAAAAATGCATTATTTATATGTATTATTTTGAAGAAAAATTATTAAATCTGATTATTTTTAAATGTTGGATACGTTACGTTGACGATATTATTGTCTTAATCGATAATCCTTTTGATATATCTACTGGTCTTCAAATTGTCAATTCTATTGACCCACATATTCAGTTTACTTTTGAATTAGAAAATTGTAATAAACTCCTTTTCCTTGATGTTTTAGCTACCAAATGTGATTCTTCTTTAAAAACTTGTGTTTATAGAAAACATTTTTCTGTTTCTAATCCTCCCCATGCTAGCTCAAATCATCCTGTCAACCAAAAGGTCGGTGTTTTTTACACGTATGTAAATCGTGCTCTCAAAAATTTTCAGACTTCGCATCCCTCAAGGATGAACTGAATTACTTAAAATCTGTTGCTGCCAAAATAGGTTTCAATCCTTCTATCATCAATACTGCTATAAACAAATTCAATAGACCGTCTAATAAATCCACTCTTTCTAATTCCGTTAAAAGTAAACCTGATAATTTGGTGTCATTCCCTTTTATCCACCTTTATGTTTTAAATTAGCTAATGTCTTAAGACGATTCAATTTTAATGTTGTTTTTAAACCTGTCAATAAATTCAAATTTTCTTAAATGAAATCCCTTGTCCCTGACCTCCAAAAATGGGGTATTTATAATATTCCTTGTAATGGCTGTGATTTATCTTAAATTGGTTAAACTAAAAAAAATCTCGAAAAACGCCTTAAAGAACACTCTTGGTATGTCAATAATCAAGAAATTTCTAAATCTTTGGTTGCTAAGCACTCTTGGGATTCCGGCCATAGTTTCAATTTTCAAACTGCTAAAATTATCTTTAATGCCAATAGTACACATGAGTTAGATTTTCTTGAAAATTTAGCTGTTTATCTTAATCGTGAAGTTATTGTTAATGATAAATCTGATTCTAAAACGCTATCCATAGCTTGGAAAAAACTGCCTTATAATTATTTACTCTATTTTTATTAATTAATCATACATATCATTTTTTAGATCTATACATATGTATCTTTATAACTATAATTTTTTTTTATTTGTTTTTATTTTTTTTATATTTTTTCTTTCGTATAAATCATAAATATAATTTTTTAGATATATATATATATGTTTTCTTATTACCATAAACATTTGTAATACTAATTATTATTATTATTGTGTGTGTGTGTGTATTTACTTTTAATATAACCTGCCTTTTTACTTATTACTTTTTACTTACTTTTAACTTTTTCCTTTGTAACCATTTTCTTCCCCTCCCCCCCTTCATTGTATCTTTTCTTCGATTATGCCCTTCCCTGACTGGCTGTTGCCTTCTACTTTCCCATTGGCTGCTCCTTCAGCTTGCTTCCTTTCTCGCCTTGTCACGTCAGTCGTGCCGCTACATTCATTGTAGACGCACGTCTTTTCGCCTGATGAAGGTAGACTAAGTTCTATCGAAAGGCCTTGCGATATTTTATTTACTTTATTTTTATTATATTTTTATTTTTTGTGTTTTATTGTATAACACCAGTTTCCAACTTTATTCATGCATGTAAATATGAATATGTTTGATCGGGTGTAATATCTTAAAAATTCATTTGAAACTTTTTTTTCCCAAAGGCAGTACTGTATTGGAAAACATTTGACTATCCCTGTAAATAAACTAATCATGCTAGAAACTTCATTTTCAATAGGGTTCGTGCTAGAATAAACATCAATAAAATATAAAAAAATCTCATAGCAATCCGAGTATAAGTACGGGAGTTACAGTGTGGACGGACGGCCATACGGACAGACAAACCGACTGCATAAACACTTTTCAACTTTTTTTTAAAGTGTTAATAAAAAATGTCGAGCAGCAAGGAATTAAAAAAAAAACTTTTATCACGGCTTTAAGTTACACATAAAAGCAAATTATTTTATTGTAAATTTCCTTTTTTGCTACAATCAGCCTTTTTTTTTATTCTCGTGAAAAAAAAAAAAAAAAAAAAAAAAAAAAAAATATCAACACATATTTAGCTGCTTAATTTTTTTATGAAATATTTTTTTGTGTAATCTGTTGGTTTTTTTCTGTTCTGTTCTTCAGTTCAAAGTAATTAAAGAACAACACTTGGGATTATGATGCACGAGTTTTTTTTTAAAGTTGAGTGTGTTTATAAACGTATGAAAGTTTTTTAGGTTTAACCGACAATCGTATGCTTTCCGTTTCTACATAAAATCTTAATTAAACTTATTACGTTACTTCAAATTCAGTGTTTCTTTTTAAATAAATTCAGCGAAGTAGAAATTTTCATTGAATGACACTTTTGAAGTTAAATAAAGAAAATAAAACTTGTACTCGAAGATATATTTTTTGTTCATGCTTCGTGTCCTAATTTTAATTACATTTATATTCAAACAATGTGTTTTCAGTTACGTAGAGAATAATTATTTTTCCGTCATTTTATTTTCATGATTAATTGAGAGAAAGCAAAATCAATTCTTTTAAATAAATCACACTTTGGAAATTTATATAATTACATATTTAAAAAAGAGCAATTTTACTTTAAATTAAATCAAGTTTTTACCATTTAATAGCAAATACAAAAGCAAAGAAAACAAATAATCCTTCATTTCCTCATGTCAATTAATTATATTTGTAATATTTGCACTTTACCACAAGAAAGGTAGATGGTAATATAGAGATATTCGTGGATATTTCTTTATAATTATAAATCCCAGAAAAGAAAATCTCAAAAAAATTAATGAAACAAAAAATATTATTTATTATACGGCTGTATACTCGAAAAACTAAATTTTACATATTAAAAATAAATAAATAAAGAAAATATTTATAAAGAAAAATCAACAAATATCTGTTATTTTATAAATAAAGATTTTTTTTATAATCGATTGGGTAGTTGCTTTTCTTTCTTTGTTCCGTTTCAATGAAAAACAACTATAGATAAAACTATTGCTGTAAAGAAAAACTAAAAGGAAAACCTTCAAATATCATATTTCAAAGTAATTAAAAGACAACACTCGGGATTATGATACACGAGTTGAAAAAACATTGTTCAAAAAAGTTAATATAAGCATATGAAAGTTTTTTATGCTTAGCAGACAAGCGAATGTCGTTCCATTTCTATATAAAATCTTATTTAAACTTATTAAGTTATTCAAAATTCAATGTGTCGCTTTTAAAATGATTCAGCGAAACAGAAGTTTTCACTGAATGACTCGGTCACAGTTTTCATAATTAAAAAAGAGAAAGCAAAAATATTTTGAAATAAATTATTCACACTTTAATAAATATACAAAAATAAAAAGACTAAATAAATCTTCATTATCGTTTTTTCTGTAACTTAAAGGGTGGTCATAAAAAAACTTTGCCGATATATCGAGCTCTAGCGGCTGGTCCGCTCAACCGATCCAGGTAAGATTTCAGATATAGTAATTATGAGGTATGAGCTGGGGATTCTGTGAACGACAGGAAAATAGTGCTCACGGTTACAGTTATAGGTACAGAAACTGAAAAATTTCCAATGACAACGCCCATTTTTTTCCGTCTAAAAATGATCAGCGCATACGAAAACCCTAAAGAGCGTTGGAATCGTACGTGTATCGCAAGAAACGGACTCGTTATGCACGCACAGAAAAAGCTCTTCAAACGCCCCCCCCCCCCACAAAAAAAAACGATCAGAGCACACAGAGGAAATTTGCATATGACACAGATTCATTGCACCAATCACTGATTACAACACTCCAAGCGAGTTCGCTGCAGTAATTTTGGTATGACGTAATTTTGCATCATTGCCGTATAGCGGGAGCCTGTTACAGAACAAGTTACAAATCCCGTTGGTATCACTTCCTAAAAAGAAATACGGTTCGTAAATAATTGTGCTTTGGATGCCGCACCGCGTAGTAACTTTCATGTCGTGTAACGGTACGGGCGCCTTAGCATGGGAACTCAAGTCCGCCCACTGCAGACAATTTTTCGTGTTGACATTGCTCGTGAAGGTGACATGTGCCTCGTCTGTGACCTGTCCTTATCTCCATCATATTTGATAAAATTGATTAGCAAAGTCTATACGTTGTTGATGGTTCCCTACTTTCATCATGTGGACGCGTTGGTACTGGTAAGGAAACAAGCGGATTAAAGTGCGCGCTAGCTTTAGCGCCGTTGATTTCGGTTATCCAATACAAGAGATGCACCTCTTACAGTTTTGCGTGTGTCCTGCAGTCACTATGTGATGCACTTCCATAACAGTATCTTCAGGAAGAGTTGGTCGTCTGGATCGCGGTCTACCACAGGTGCAGCCAGTTTCTTCGAAATTATTTACGAAAACAGAAAGACCTTACGGGCTACATGGGCAAACATTTGGCAATGGTTTAGATAGCAAACACGCAAGGTTTTCGCAGCATTCTTCCCATGCTTATAATAGAGCTTTACCAATTCACCATGAACTTTCGCTGGAAGAGTCATTTCGTCGGCATGAGCAAGCACCCGATTGAAGAACTAACATTCCCATCCCACTTTTTATCCGTTTCCTACGCTGTCTGTCTGGCAAACGGCGTTCCGTATTTGGTGTTTTGCCTCTGTCATATGCAAATTTCCTTCGTGCGCCGTAATCGTGTTTTTTAGCACTTTCCAACAAAGTTGAAAAGTGCTTATGCATTCGGTTTGTCTGTCCGTCTGTCCGTCTGTCCGCGCTTTAACTCCCGTAAATATACTCGGATTGCTATGAAATTTTTATACGTTATTGAGGTTTACCCTAGCACGAACCCTATTGAAAATGAAGTATCTACCATGATTAGTTTATCTATAGGGCGAATCAAAATTTTCCCATTACATTACGGCCTATGGGGAAAAATCGTTAATATACTCAGATTGCCATGAAATTTTAGGACGTTATTGAGGTTTACCCTAGCACAAGTCATATTGAAAATGAAGTTTCTACCATGATTAGTTTATCTACAGAGAGAATCAAAAGTTTCCCATTCCATTACGGCCTATGAGGAAAAATCGTTAATATACTCGGATTGCCATGAAATTTTAGGACGTTATTGACGTTTACCCTAGCACGAACCCTATTGAAAATGAAGTTTATAGTATTATGAATTGTTTATCTACAGGGCGAATCAAAAGTTTTCCATTACATTACGGCCCATCGGGAAAAATCGTTAATATACTTGGATTGCCATGATATTTTAGGACGTTATTGACGTTTACCCTAGCACAAGTCCTATCGAAAATGAAGTTTCTACCATGATTAGTTTATCTACATGGCGAATCAAAAGTTTCCTATTACATTACGGCCTATGGGAAAAAATCGTTTCAAAGGAATTTTAAAGATGTTATACCCTGTCAAACATATTAAAATATGCATTCTATAAAATTTAAGGTGAAAATGTAGCTATTATTCATTTACAGGGCCATACAAAAGAATTCCATTAGATAATGGTAAAAGGAGGAATTGTATGTGACATATTTTAAATATATTAAGCTTTTTCATGTATAATAAAATTGATATATGTCACTGAAGCTTAATATAAATTATACGTTACTGTCTTGGATAATATGAAGTACATAGCATTTACAGGGCCATACAAAAGATTTCAAATAGTATATTCTTTCCGAAGTACCGTATATGTATCCGATGATGGCTGATGGAGGGATGAAATGCATTTTAATTATGATATTCGCGTTTATATTTCGCTAAATATATGCACATTATATGGTGTGTATAAATGTTATAGTTGATATACAGGGCTACCCAAAAGAGCTCACCAACGTTACTGAATATGAGCATAAACTATTTAAACGTGGTTCTTAAATAAGCTATGCATTTTTACTCTGAGCTGCATTCAATTTACTGAGAAATGTTTGCAGAATATAGATTAAGGGATATACAGGGCCTCGCAAAGAATTCGGTACATGGACGCCTATGAATGATGATTTATGAGAATGTGATTTCAGTTGTTTTAAAAGTGTTTTAGTTTACAATAAATTTTAGCCTAATGCTGACGTGTAATAAAGATACAATGTAAACTACAGGGCTGAACAAAAGTATCCAAGTATATTTCCATCTAATAGTATGAATTGCTGAAAAAGAAATTTCAAGCTACTGGGTATTTTCTTGCAAATTAAATTTTCCCATTACATGAACTGACATATGGAATACAGGGCTGTTCTAATGTACTGGAATACATACATATTTGGGTATATTTGGCTATACACTATTATTTCCCTAAATAACAATGTTTTGTTAAAGATTTCATTAAGTGTTGGAAAGTGCTTCATAATCTATGCTTAACGCATGATTTTTCTTACTTGTTTTTTTTTTGGGGGGGGGGGGGATTCGTTCGCAGAGCACTTTTTTGAGTGAGCATAATGCGTCCGTTTATTGCGATACGCGCACCGTTCCAACGCTCTTTAAGATTTTAGCATTCGATGAACATTTTGCAAGAAAAAAAATTGTGTTGCCATTTGAAAATTTCGAGTTTCTGTCGCTCTAACCGTAACCGCGAGTTCCAATTTGTTTCCGTTGACAGAATATCGAGTGAACATACCTGTGAACAACTGTATCTAAAACCTCAAGTCGATCGGTTAAATAGGCCGGCAGCTAGAGTTTGATATATCGGCAAAGTTTCTTAATGACCACCCTGTATTTTAAAATCATTTTTTTTCTTATTTATACCGAAATTAGTGAAAAAACATCTTGATTATTCATAATGAACATTTTCAGGCTGCAGAAATAAATTTTACTCAAAAACTCACTTTTTGAAAATACCCTTTTTTTTAAGTAAAAACATATTAAAGAGTAAAGGCCCGATAACTTAAAAAAAAAAAAAAAAAAAAAACAGCAAGAAATTTAAAAAAATCTTTTAAAACAATTTAAAAATACATAAAAAACCAAATTCTTTTTCTAAATTTCCTTTTTCTGTGACAATCAGCATTTTTTTATTCTCGTAAAAAACAAAAAAAAATCTCTATCGACACAAATTCCGTTGCTTTATTTCTTATTAAATATTTTTTTGTATGATCAATTGGACTTTCTCTTTTCTTTTCTTGGTTGTGCGTCAATGAAAAATAACAGCGGATAAAACTAGTTCTGTAAAGAAAAAAAAAATCTTTTAACACAACATTTCAAAGTAATTAAAAAATAACACACGGGATACACGAGTTTAAAAAAAAAAAAAGTTGTTCAAAAATGTTAATAAAAGATTTTATGCTTAGAAGACTAGCATATGTCGTTCCGTTGCTACATAAAATTTAAATTAAACCTATTAAGTTATTCAAAATTCAGTGTTTCTTTTTAAACGAATGCAGTGAAACAGAAGTTTTCATTGAATGACACGTTCGCAGCAAATAAAAAATTAAATCTTGTATTCTTAGATTTATTTTTCTTCATGATCCGTGTTCTTATTTAAATTAAATTTATATTTCAACAATGTGTTTTTAGTTATAAATAGACTAATTCATTTTACGCTATTGTTTTTTCATAATTAATTGAGAGTAAGCAGAAATGTTTTTTTTCATAAATTATTCACACTTCAATAAATTTATGTATTAATATGTTTAACGACAATAATTTTACTTTTAAAAATAAAATTGGTTGAAAGTTATTATAGCATATACTACTACTAATAATAATTAAGAAAAAAACTTTTCATTGTTTTTGTAGTATTTGTAGTTGCAAGAAGGACAGAAACATAATTGATAGATTTTTTCGATAAATCCTTTTTTTTTATTTCTAATATTCAGTTTCACGAAAACACAATTATTACTAATTAATAAAAACGAGGTTGACAATTATTATAACATATACAAAAAGAAAAAGAAAACTTCTCATTTTGTATATTTTTGTAAAATTTGTAGTTGTACACTGTAAAAAAAAATCTGTAAAGGTACTAAACATTTTCTAGGAAACTGGAATTCCAAGAACTTTTCATGTAACGATAACAGGAAAAATTCATGTAATCGATTCTGAAACTTGAATTTCATCTGTTACTGTTACAGGAAAAGTTCTTGGAATCCCAGTTTCCTACAAAATGTTTAGTACCTTTACAGACTTTTTTACAGTGTATTAAGGACAAAAATATAATTGATAGATTTTTTTTTTAATAATTTTTCTTTCCATTTCTAATATTCAGATTCTCGAATTCACAATTGTATAACGTATAGTAATTATTTGTAATTTTATCCACTGTCGATTTTTCATATGATTTATAGTTAATAATTACAAAAAAAAAAAAACATTTATTATATATATAAATATATAAGTTCATAAAATAACTGTAAAGTAAAGTTATTAATAATATGTTCCATGCACCACGAAATTCCTTCAATCAGACGGACATATATAGTTTATTTAATATAGGAGGTTTAATATAGGAGGACCAATTACACTGTTTGATAATAAAATAAATAATAAAATCAGCTCATCAGTGTATACTAGATGTTAAAATTTTTTTATTAAAATTTATGCACTACTTACAAGTAAAGCAGAGTTGATTGCTTCTAGTATTGTATTATGTGAACTGTGTAACGTGTTAGTTTTTTATCTTCTAATGTTTCCCTGATGATGAACAAGTTTTATTGTTCGAAACTGTAGGAAATCAACTCTGCTTTACTTGTAAGTAGTGCATAAATTTTAATAAAAAAATTTTAACATCTAGTATACACTGATGAGCTGATTTTATTATATATATAGTTTAAATTAAAATATACAAATTGTGAAACAGTTATGAAAAAAATAGTGGAATAACGAGATATAAAAATATTTTAAAAAGAACTCATTAATGTCAAACAACATACAATATAAAAAAAATAGCACAAAAGTCTCTGTCGCCTCGTTCTACAGGCGTTCTACATTCATTTCAAGAACAAAAATTAAAATATGATAAAACCCAATTTGGCAACTTTATTAGTCCGTTTTTGAAGAGTTTTTAATTTCCTTTTTTTTTGTAACAGCTGGTCTTATCAGAATCATCTTAAGCAAAATTCGACACGAAATGCCCACTTTGACAGCATTATTTGAAATATATCCTGACTTTATGAAAACATCGACTAATGCAGCACATCATACAGTCGTCTTTAGTTAAAAATTGCTAATTAAATTATTTATTTTAAATTATTATTGTTAATAAAAACTGCTAATTGAATGTGTTTGAGAGCAAAAATGAAATAAAAAATGAGTCAGAAAATAGTCAATTTGTTTTTTTAATACAGTTTTATTTCTTTAATCGCGATCGCTTAGTTAATTTTTTTCAAAATTCCCACTTTGACAACATTTTTTCGAAATATACTTTGTTTTTAAATACAGTGACGGTCAAAAGTTTCCGGCCAGCAAAAATATTTCAATTTATTTGTAAGTATATCCATATGAAGAGGAATCTCAAAGTGATACTTATACATTTTATTGACATAATAGTTAGGAACTTACTTATAGAAGAACGTGTAAATATCAATAAATTTAATTTAAAAAAAAATAAGTATAAAGGAAAACGCATGTTCTCAAATGTTTCCGGCCAACTTCACAAGTTTGAAAAAAGTGGTATTGTAATAGAAAATTACAGTGAAAAATGACATTTATAATTAGTATTTTATCGTATTACTATTTTATTAGTTTTAATAATAAGTTAAAGATCGGATAATGATTAAAGATCGTCTATGGAACGTTTTTTCCACATTTCTTGCAAGTTTGGAGATATTTCGACTGAGTTGGAATATTTATAGTTCCGCAGACTTTTGCCAACTTCTTTCCAAACATTTTCTATTGGATTCATGTTGGGCGTTTGGGCTGACCATTTCAAAAACGAAATTTTTTGTGTGAAAACCATTGCTTATCGAGGTTTGAATACATTATTTATGTCGTTATCATGTTAAGAAAAATTGTTGCGACCAAATTTTTTTCTCTAATAAGGCCAAAAATGGTCTTTCTAGATATCTTTATACATTGAATCATTCACTTGGCTGTGGATTTCAAATAACGGACCGACACTTTTTGAAGAAAATACTCTCCGCGGCATAACGTGTCATCCGCCATGCTTCATTGTAGGAATAACATAGGTCGAAAGATATCTTTTGTTGTTAGGTCATCGGACGTTGTGTCTGCCATCACTTCCAAAAATATTTTGAATTCGAATAATCGAAAAATAGAAATTTTGTCCGGTTTTCACTTGACCAGACTTTGTGTTCCTTGGAAAATGCCAGTAGGGTACGTCGATATTTTTTTTACCTCTAAAAATTTTTTAACACCGACTCTTCCATAAAGTTCTGTATCACGTCAGCATCATAAGACGGTAGACAAACTTATTCCAGCAATATTTTCATTCCGTAAATCGCAGTGTATTGCAACGGAATTTTCCATGCGGATTATCAATGGTTTTTCTCCTGATAACTCTGTCTACAGGAATAATTTTCCGGAGTCTTTCAAACCTCTGAAAGTCCTGAAAGCCATGGTCATCTTTAAATAATTTTTAAATATCGTTTACAGTCGATTTTACTGATCGATAACTTAGCCGCAATATCTCAGGAAGATGACTTTTTAGCGATAAACTAATCACTCATTTATGGACAATAATTTTTGAATTTTTCAAATTTGAATTCAAACTATGCTATACACGTTGATGCATTCATAAACACAACCAAAAAACACTTCGCGGATAGAAAAAAACTGAAGAATGATAAGTGGCCGGAAACTTTTGAGAACATGCGTTTTCTTTTATACTTAATTTTTTCAATTAAATTTATTGATATTTACACGTTCTTCTATAAGTAAGTTCCTAACTAATATGTCAATAAAATGTATAAGTATCGCTTTGAGATTCTTCTTCATATGGGTATATTTACAAATTAACTGAAAAATTTTTGCTGGCCGAAAACTTTTGACCACCACTGTATATATATATATATGTAAACTTAACAATACGGCATTATATAGTTTCTAAATAAGATAACTTGTCAATTGAATGTTTTGAGAATAAAGTAAGTTAAAAAATGAGTCATAATATAAACAGTTTGGTTTTGAGTACAGACTTAATACGATTTTTCCCTCAAATACTATTTTTGTTTAACTTGTTTTTACTATAAGAATCGGTCCTATGAAAACTTGTAGATGTCATTGACAAGATGTATAATAAATGTAATCGGTTTTATATCTCAATTACCAAGTTTCAAGCTTCATGTAAAAAGATGCATTCTAATTTGCATAAATTTACTCTTAATCTTAAATTTCAAGATAGTCAGGGCCTGACTAAGGCAGGGGCATGCGGGACAATTGCCCCGGGCCCCCGGCTTAAGGGCCCCCCCAAGGACAGATAAATTTTTCGTTAAAGGAGTGTCAAATGATAAATGAAAATGGTCAAAAGTGACTAAAATTCTTTTTTTTTTCAATTTTAAGGCTCTCTCTTCTCCTAACCCCTCTGTTTCCGTACCCAATGCCTTCTTAAGGCCTCACATTTATCCTCATATTTCTGTAATCGAAAAAAAACCTGTATTCTATAAAATTTTTAAAGTTGTCTTTCTTCTGCTTCTATGTATATAGATGTGAATTGTACTTAGTACGAAATTTACGTACACATACAGTAGTTATGAACTTCAGTTTTAGTCACTTGAGTATAAATTACGAAAAATTTTAAGATAGAAGGGGGCCCCCCTAAAAGTGTTTGCCCCAGGGCCCCCCACTGTCTAAGTCGGGCCCTGAAGATAGCCAAAGAAACCTCTGAAAAATAAAAGTAAATATTGTATACCAGTCTATGTTAAACGACATGGGACAAATGTTTGGATTCGCATTCAAATTCAAAACACTAGAGATCCTTTATAAGCGAGTCACAATTGCATTACAATTCTCTCTGCTAATATATCTGGACACAGGTTATCACATCCTTTAACATCCTATCTGATTTACATCTGATAACATCCCTCCTTTAACATCCTCATCCTTTAACGTCCTCACATCCTTTCTGATGCAGTAACTAGCCTTAAAAACGATCTTCATCAGCAAAGTTTCGTTCAATGGAATATGTTTAAAAGATGGTTTAAATTAAAGGAATGATTTTCTTAAATTTCTATAATATTCCCCATGAGTTTATTCATACGTCTCTTAACGCATCCCAGTCAAAATAACACCAGTTTTTCCTATTATTGTAAACTTTTTTTCAGTATTAAAGATGAATAGAAACAATTCTTTATTGATTTTGCAGAGAAACGTCAAGATATTTTTCAATCAAATTGTATTTAGCTCTGCAACTTTTAAAATATTAATTACTTTAAAATTATCCATTTGTAGTTAACAATATGATTACAAACCAGCATTGTTAAAAACATATTATATAAAATCTGAATTAGATATCAGTTCATATGTTTGATTTGACTTTGCTGTTTATCTAAAAAAATTAAAAAAAATTCAAATTCCTCATATTAATTCATACATGATTATTTTGCAATTTAGGTACAAAAATGGCTCATCAATAACAAAGTGTTGCATTATCATAATGTATGTGAAAAATCACTTATTTTTTTTAAAATTAAAGCTAATAAAAATAATTATCCATGTAGAAAAATCACTTATTTAAAAAAATAATCTTAAAAAAAAATAACTATCAATGTAGAAAAAAAATTTATTTTCAGTTTAGTCCTTTTAAATTGAAAAGTTTCACAAAGGCATCAAGTTAGTATTCATGTAACACTTAGCTTAATTGTATATGCATCATCAGTTATCGTTTAAAAATGATTTACATAGAAAAACAACGTCTAATTCTTAGTCGTTACAGCTATTTAAAATTGATTTATGCATGGGACACACGAGATTTTCTTGCATTTTGTCCTAGATTTCAACTTCTTTATAAAGATTTATTTGCATTTGTGACTAGAATAGATTTAAATATGTAAATTTAAACATTTTGTAAAAACGCTGCATTTTCTTGTGATTATAGTATTAAAAGCTAAGATGTAAATCCAATTACAACATGCACCTGAAAAAAATAATTTAAATTAAATTTTAATGAAAACTAAATTGAACAGATCCTTAAAAACACACGTAAAAATAGGAAAAGATATATACTAGATAATTACAGCATTAAGAAAATTCATTAAAAAAAAAGAAAGAAAACAGAGCGTGATAATGTATGAGATTAGAATGACAAAAATAGGCGAGTGTTATTAATGCAAAAATACAAACAGTAAAAACCAGATTTGGATCTGCGTTTATAAATATATATATATATATATATATATTAGAATCTGTTACGAAAATCTGTAAACTTGCTAAACTTTTACCTATACAATATACAATAAAAGATGTAAATCTATAAAACTAGTTTAGAAAATATTCTATTTTAGAAATTTTTTTGTAAAGTAACAAATTTCTCTAGGTTTAGAAAATAAATTGTAAAATTACAGTAATATTACTAAGCTTTTTTCGTAACCTCGGTTGCAGTTACCTAAAAAGTTTTAAACATCCCAGTTTACTATAAACTATTTTGCAGACTTACAGATTTCATGATTTTCCGTGCAAACGTATTTATCTACTGTTAAATGAATTTTTGTTATTGCCGTTTCGTAAATTGTTCTAACAATCCCAATTTCTTAGAATAAGTTACGTAATTTTACAGATATTATTTACATAGTAGTTAGTTCATCATTATTATTTTAAAATGCTTCATTAGCAAAAAATATTGATGTTTACTTCCATTAAATTCAAATACATTTAATGAATCAGTATTTCTTGAAGCATTGTATGAATGTTTGCATTTTTTATTGTAAGACATTTAATAAAAACTAATTTTTTCAACCATAATTTTTATTTTGAAAACTTTATGTTTTATATACCGTAAAATGGAGTGAATCGGAACACTTTTCAAATTTAAATTTAAAAAAAGCAACTAGTGATTTTTTAATTCTTCTATTTTTTTTTCTTGTTTTGCTCTTTACTTTTAAAGGAAAAAAAAACATTTTTATTATAAATTATATATATATATATATATATATATATATATATATTTAATTTTTTTAATAGTGTTCCGATTCCCCCCCCCCCGCAGATAGGGGTGAATCGGTTTTTTCATTATATAGTTTATAATTCAGTAGATTTTAATACAGCATATCGTTTATAGGACTATCATTAATTAAAAATCCGTACTCTTAGATTCAGAATACGAAAAATACTGCAGTTACATACAAAGTTTTAAAGACGTTGAAAATATGAGGTTTTTGAGGATCCACTTGCAGTTATTTTATATATCCCAGTAGTATTGCCAACATGGCAAAACTGATTTTCCCAACTCTTAATAATATTACCTTCATAAAAAAATGACAACTAAAAATATCATCACATATATTTATAATGAATTAATTTGTACGATCGGGAAGTTTCGTTTCTGTTCACCCCGCTGTTCCTATTCATCCCATTTTATGGTAATATACGTCTAAGTAAGATATGCATGCATATTTGTTTTTTCGTCTGCATTACATCTACAATCACGATTTTTCACAATATTTAGTTCAATAAACTGTCAATGTTTTGTACTAAGTACAAAATGCCGTAACCCCCCCCCCCCCGCTCCAAAAAAATATATTACATGAAAAAATAATTTAATGAAAAAGAGTTTTCCGAAGTAATAGTGTTTATTTATTTTACATTTTCTATATATTTGAATGTCTTTATGGTATTTTAATTATTATCACAATGCGTCATAATGCATATTTTTATATTTGCTTCAGCTATTCATGTTTATTTATTTAAATTAATCTCTCGAACTTTCTATAAACTGTAAAAAAAACTGTAAAGTTACTAAACTTTTTCTAGGAAACTGGGATTCCAAAAACATTTCCTGTAACGGTAAGAGCAAAAAATTAAGTTTCAGAATCGGTTACAGGAAATTTTTCCTGTAACTGTTACATGAAAAGTTCTTGGAATCATAGTTTCCTAGAAAAAGTTTAGTATTTTTACATATTTTTTTACAGTGTATATTTCAATAATAATTTATATATATAATAATTTATATATTAATATGTAAATTGACACACATTAATACATGTGATTAAAGGTATATGTGCGAAATTTTATACAATGTTCATAAAAGTTTGCTTTACTAAACTTTTTAAGAAATATATTTTTTTTCTTGACGGTCCAATTTTCGAATTTAAAAATCTTTTTTCCTGTCATTTAGCAATCTTCTGCATCGGGGTATTAGTTTCGTGAAAAAAATCATTTTTTAAGCATAAAACGCCTTAGGCTTTCTCTTTCGAAACGTAGAACATTTAACTCCCAAATCTCAAAGCAATTTATTTTGAGACCATCTACGAAGGCAGTTTTTTGAATCGGAAAACATTCTTTCCCAATACTTGTTCTATTCCGGTGATTTTCAATTTGTATTCCGAATTCATTTTCACCATCATCTAAAATATTTTGTTGCACTCTTATAAAAGAAATTACGGTTTCATAAATTAAATTAAATAGTATTATTAAAATAAGAAAATGACTTTAGCTATAATTTAATTAATATTAACAGTATTTATCAGAAATGTATTACTTTACCTTACTTTTAAAATAACTACGACATCTAAACCGAACTTATTGAGTTATAGAATGTAAATAAAACAAAGTTTTTTTCATTTATTTATAAATCAATTTGTCCATTAAAAGCAGTAAAACATTTTTTATTTCAAAAGTAATAATTTTGGATTCAAATAAAATTTTAAATTTATTAAAAGCATAGCTTTTTCATAAGCAAACAGCTGAAAAAATATTAAAATTCTCTTACAGTAATTATTAATCAGTTGGAAAATTTTGTTGTTCTGGCATACCTAAATGTTGGTGATGTCCACATTTTATTCGCTTTTTTGATTGGTACGGGAATATTAATGTTTAATCCATAAAGCTCGTAATATGAGTGTGTTATTATGTAAGTCACGTTTTGATCATCATAAAAATGATGTTTTTATATTTGATCATAATGAGATGCCTATTCAACTGCGAATATTTTTAAATTCAACTCGCACCACTCTTTCAATCCAAAGAATTTCAACATATTCTTTTATTCATACTGACAAATCCGAATATAAGTATATATATATATATATATATATGTGTATATATATGTGTATATATATATATATATATATATATATATATATATATATATATATATATATATACCCTCATAGCATGCATGTTCACAGTGACGTCACAATGACGTCACTGTGAGTCACTTTGGTCACATCACATCTGTGACGAAAATGCCACCACTCAGTGACGTCACAAAACGGTCTAAAACGGCCATAACGACTTCACATTTTAGTCACGGTGACTTCACATCGACGTCACGTGACGTCACATCGACAATCGATGGTCACAAAGTCACAGTGTGACTTCACAACGACGTTGCAGTGACGTCACCATGTCTTACGGGTATATATATATATATATATATATATATGTATGTATGTATATATATATATTGTTACGAATTTTGTAAATAGTTAGTGTTTGTACTGTAAAATAATGTAAATAATCTTATTAAGCTTCATTTCTTTACTAATATTAGTTTTTGTTACATTGTCTCTGTTATCAAGCAAACTTGTCTATTATTTTCAGTGAATGTCTATGGCAGCTTTGCGAAATATTAGAGATATCGCCAAGTTGGCGATAAACTTGGCGATTGTTGGCGATAGTAGCCCTTCCCTCTCTATGGTAACCCCCCCTTAGGTCTACTGATACATTGAATGTTTTTCCTTGGCTTCTGGATTTTTCTAGAAGGTTGTAGAAATTTCCGGCGCATGCTACGAGCCTATACAGGGTGATTCAGCTCGTCGGTGACAAACTTTAAGGATCGATAGAGCACACCTAGACGAACATTTTTGAATAGGGAATGTAGGGTCCCTGACGCGATGGTAAGGCGCTAGGCGCTTTCGAAAATTTGGGTGCCGAAATTCGAAACGTCATAAAAACTAGGGAAATGGTTAGATTTTCTTGCTTGTTGCGTCGAAATGATTCTGTTTGTTTAGACTTTCTTCAGTACCAATTTGATAAACGTATCTCTTAAAACATGGATAGGGGGCGCTGCAGACTTTGGAGAGCTAGACAACAACTTTAAGCCCGTTATTTTGATAATTTAACACATGCTCGCCAAAGTTTATACTCTAACTTAAAGTTTGAACCCAAAAGTAGAGCCCTGCAAAAAGCGTAAGAGCCGGAATAAAATGTCAAAGTACAGGGTGGTCGAAACTCGAAGGCTCCTAAGAGATAAACAAACAGATTTCTTGACTTATGGCATGCATTTTCATGATTCTGTTTGCTGGGGCTCTCTGAAACTCAGTTGAACGGTACAAAAAGAAACATCGATAGGGGGCGCTTTGGGCAAAAAACATAATTCGTTGACATTTCGGACGCTAACTGGAAACGGGGCGCTACGATCAGTTAGTAATAATGAAAACACATTTTCTACCTCTGCTCAACACTTCTGAATAAATTTAGACCAAAAACATCAATGATACTGGAAATTTATTTACAAAAAATAACACTACAGAAGATGCTCGAAATTTCGACCTTGGGCCATGATGCAGGCTTCGCACCTCCGTCGCATTGAGGAGTGTGTGTTTCCAACAATGCCAGGAGTATCTCTGATCTGCCCTGCAGCTGCCACAATGCGCGCCACAAGTTCTTCAGCACTGCTGACAGGTGTATGGTATACCTCGGCCTTCAGGTAACCCCAAAGGAAGAAATCCAAGCAGGTGAGGTCTGGTGATCGGGCAGGCCAGTGAACTGGACCCCCACGCCCGATCCACCGCTGGCCATACCTTGCGTTTAGATGGAGACGCACGTCGTTCGTGTAATGGGCCGGAGCTCCATCGTGCTGGAACCACATCTGGCGACGCGAACCTTCGGGTACGTGCGCCTCCTCCAGAAGCTGCGGCAGCACTTGATCCAGGAAAATCAGGTAATTTCCACCTGTCAGCCGTTCAGGTAACAAATAAGGGCCAATGAGGCAATCCCCCAGAATGTCGGCCCACACATTTACTGAGAAACGCTCCTGGGCTGCTCGGATTCTGGTTTCATGTGGATTTTCATCACACCACACATGACTGTTGTGGGCGTTCCACATTCCCTCCCGGCTGAAGGTGCACTCGTCCGTAAACAAAATGCTGTTTACAAAACGGGGATCCCTGGATCTCATCGCCAAGTACCATCTTGAGAATTCCACTCGAGGGCCAAAATCCTGCTCTCTGAGCAACTGCACCCGCTGGATGTGGTAGGGGTGCAGATTCCGGGAACGTAAGATGCGCCACGCAGTTGCTTGCGAAATGCCAACATGTCTGGCGATATCTCTCGTGCTAAGACCTGGGTTGTCCTCAACCAGGTTAAGCACAGCCTCTTCGTTGTCGGGGGTGCTCACTGATCGCTCCCGTTCAGGCCTGCCTCCGTCGAAAGATCCCGTTGTGGACAACCTCTGGTGTACTCGAGCGAAGAAGGCATGGCAGGGGATTTGCCTGTTGGGGTAACGCTCGGCGTACAACCGCTGAGCGGCTCGTCCATTACAACCAGAAGCGCCATACGCCAAATGCATGTCAGCCAATTCAGAGTTTGTGTACCGTTCCATCCTACTACCGATCTGCAGACAAGTAACCCGAAGCTTAAGTAGGTACCGCACGTTCAAAAGACGTGTCTGCGCATACAACTACGTCATCTCGCGTTGTCGTATACGCATTACGTATCTTTTGCATATCGATATGGTACGATATCTTTTGCATAAATCAGCAAAAAGCACCTTATGTAAATTTTATTGCGCGCATTGTGCATGATTGAAACCAGCTATGTTTGTTAAAAAAAACAAACAAACTGCAGTTTTAATAGCTTCTTATGATAAGTAAATTACTCTCTTGTTTTGTTTCTAACTGATCGTAGCGCCCCGTTTCCAGTTAGCGTCCGAAATGTCAACGAATTATGTTTTTTGCCCAAAGCGCCCCCTATCGATGTTTCTTTTTGTACCGTTCAACTGAGTTTCAGAGAGCCCCAGCAAACAGAATCATGAAAATGCATGCCATAAGTCAAGAAATCTGTTTGTTTATCTCTTAGGAGCCTTCGAGTTTCGACCACCCTGTACTTTGACATTTTATTCCGGCTCTTACGCTTTTTGCAGGGCTCTACTTTTGGGTTCAAACTTTAAGTTAGAGTATAAACTTTGGCGAGCATGTGTTAAATTATCAAAATAACGGGCTTAAAGTTGTTGTCTAGCTCTCCAAAGTCTGCAGCGCCCCCTATCCATGTTTTAAGAGATACGCTTATCAAATTGGTACTGAAGAAAGTCTAAACAAACAGAATCATTTCGACGCAACAAGCAAGAAAATCTAACCATTTCCCTAGTTTTTATGACGTTTCGAATTTCGGCACCCAAATTTTCGAAAGCGCCTAGCGCCTTACCATCGCGTCAGGGACCCTACATTCCCTATTCAAAAATGTTCGTCTAGGTGTGCTCTATCGATCCTTAAAGTTTGTCACCGACGAGCTGAATCACCCTGTATAAGGAGAGCAATGTGAGCTGTTGTGGTTATTATTTATCGGTCAGTCATTGAGTGAGCTACGATTGTCAAAGCAAGTTTGCTTGAGCTTTATTTACGTTGTTTTGAATGTGATTTAGTGTTGAGACGTTGTATAAAGAGTCTCTGGAACCTTTATCTGCACTTGTACGATAGATTTGAACAATTATTTTTGAATACCTAGTAATATTTGTGAGTTTCGAAGACTCTGTTGTTCTGAAGATCTGTAAATAAATTATTTTCTACTTTTCTAAGAGACAAGAGTTTGCAGTCATCTAACCATAAGATCAAAAGAACCCTATATACGCAACAATACACACATATATATATATATATATATTGATTGATTGATTGATTGCGAGACCTAAAATTTCTTCTACTTAACTGAAAACAGTCAGAGTTTTTGTTTTATGTTATCTATCTACATACATACTAAATAAAATTATACTATCTAATGACAAGTAAAAAGATTTAAGAATTTGGAAAAAAAGCTCCTTTATATTTCCAGAAAAATAGTCAACAACATAAAACACAAAGAACATGACCATAAAATGTTAATCCCGCTTGAAGAATGAGCGATATTCACGCCAGATAAAAAAGTAGCAGTATATTTTAATGTTAAACAGAAACCATTTTTATCCCTTTTAGATTTTTTTACGTGAAATCTGTTTTTTTCTTTCGCTATTTAGTACATTAAGCAATGTTATCAAATGCCTATCTAAAGAGAAGTAATGGCTTGTTTTCCACTGCATCGGAAAATGAATGATCTCTTAAATAAATAAAACAAATAATACAAAAAAAAAATCAATTATGAATAAAATCTCGAGCGATTTGGTAGAGTATACAATTTCTTTTTTCAAAATCATTAATGTGATTGGGTTTTTTTTTTGTATTTTTTTCCGTTCTAGAAATTACTGTATTAAAAATGGATTGACTCTGATGAAATGATTAATAATGGTACTTCTCTGTTATCCCGTCGACCGATTTCGCCAAATTATACAAATCGCGAAACTATAATAGCGAAATTTTACATATTGACGTAATTTTTATTTTAAATTAAAAAAACAAACAAATAATTAGTAGAATATTAATGAAAATACAAATAAAAAGTCGAAACAAAAATCACTTAATGGCGTTTTAAACACGTGTATCGTATTTAATGTCATTGAATTGACATTCACGACCATCCATTATTGGCATTTAATCTTATAATTTGGAGATATTATTTTGGTCGACGGATAACAGAGTAGGACCTTAATAATAATACAATAATATTAATGATAGTAATAATGTATGTTTCAATTAAGTTTTAAACATAATACTAAACTTTTATTACTATTATTTAAAATAAACTTATTTAAAATTACCTGGGAGTAAAAAAAAATTTAAGCAATCAAAATTATACTGATTCGTTGAGACACATTATTCTACAAAAATGTCCATATTTTGCTGAGAATACTTAGTAAGACGCAAAATGTAATTTTAACTAGAAATACGAAAAATTATTTTAACGAATTCGTCTTTTCAGTATGTCATTATTGAAGAAATCCATTATCTTATCAGCATATGATACTTTCTCAGGAAAATTAAGGAAGAAGATAAGGCTTATTTCTTCAGTTAGTCTTTTCTATTTCCTTTTTAATTCCAATGCTTTCATTTTTATAATGATTAATCAATTCATTTTAAATGTACGAATTTGGAAAAAGGCTAGAAGTCAAGAAAAATTCGTGAGGTTTTTTTTTTTTTTTTCATAATCATTTCCAAATGTCTGACATTGTCTTTCATATTCCTTTTATAATTTTCTTAGCTAAATCTTATTTTATGAATTCTTTTTAAGAGCATATCAACGGTAAAGAATATGAAAACTTTTCATTGTGAATGAAATTTTGCACTACAGTTTTTGGTATTTGATTAAATTAATTCAACAAAAAATTTTATGAGTTTTTAATGGCAGAAATGTTACAAAAGATTATTTTAAGAAAATATTCAATTTTTAGCAGTCCAGTGCCTAATGGTTCAATGTGTTTGAAAAGCATATATATATATATATATATATATATATATATATATATATATATATATATAATGTTTTAAATTTTATGGAGATGTCCATTGTTCCGATTTAGATTAGTTGAAAAAATATCAAACACGTGAAAGACTGATTGTTGATTTATAAAACGACGCAGCAGAAAATTATAGTGAAAGTCAGGGACTTGTAGCAATTTCATTATATATGAAATAGTTTATCAGAATTAAAATAAGCGCAAAAATTTTACCGCTGTACCATTATGTAATGGAATACTTTTGTGTGGTTCAGTAAATGAACAGTACTATTCTTTGATCCGGTTCCTGCAAAGAATGCATATTTTACTGACTTCATAATGTATATAATTTTATTATGTTTAAAAAGCTATAACATACTTAAAATCCATTTGAATTTTTTTCCCATTGGCCGCAATGTAACAGAAAACGTATGAATGAATGTCAATGTAGATAATCTAAACATGTTATAAACTTCATTTGAAATAGGGCTCATGCTAGGGTTAACGTAAGTAACATCTAAAAGTGTTGGGGCAATTTACGAGCAATATTTACAAGAATTAGTGCGTTGACAGACGGAATGACGACCAGAAAAACTGAAGTCATAAACACTTTTCGACTATGTGATAATGTATTAAATTAAAAATAAGTATTACCATCCGTAGAATGAAAAGCAAGTTCGTCAGACCAAGATGACAACAAGAATTACACAAGATACTGGACTTGCACATTCTTTATTATGCCGTCGCAAAAGGTGGCTGGAAGTTATCAGTGATTGCTATAAAAAAGACAGCGCATCGTTTTGTACCAATCGCTGTATGTCGTTGATAGCGACCAGCCACCTTTTGTGACTTCATGATAAAAAATGAACAAGGCCGGTATCTAGTGTAGCTGGTGAAATCATTGCGTAAATACGGGTTAGGATCCCTTACAAAGGCCCCACAAGGAGGGCATTTCCTCTCGTTCCCATATCCCTAGTGCAGACAATTCACCCTCATATATAACACAAATAACACACAGACCTTTGTGACACCATCTTGTGAAAGAGAGGTCCGAATGTTTCACGACGGCTCGAAAAAAAGATTCAAAATTTTCGACCCCCACTTCCCCTCCCACTCAGGGTTTTAAAATTTTAAAATCGGTGAAACACATGTTTAATTATTATGTTTATAATAGATTTGTTTTCTGCAATTTCACATTCCTACTTAAAACGGCCGCTGAGATGTGCCAAATGCTCTAAACTTTTCGAGCCCCCTTTTAACACCCTTATGGGTGGTAATTTGTAAAATTTCTGAAATATGTGTTTATTTTTTAGTATATTTATAATCTGTAATTTCAGGATCATAAAAATAATAACTGCTGAGCTATGGCAATATATTCAAACATTTTCTACCTCCCATTTAACCCCCTTAAGGGAATTAAAGGGAGTTAAATGGGGGAATTAGGGAGAATTTTCAAAAGGGGGAATTTCTTCCCCCTTTTGAAAAGGGGAATTTTGAAAAAGCAAGTCTTAGTGCACGCTTGCATCATAAGAAGTATATTTTACCCAATTTTCATGCTTCAAGTTTCAGTATTTTGGGCTGTACCTTGATTATCAGTCAGTCAGAATAAATTATTTTATATAAATATACACATTACTACAAATACTTGTACAAATATGTACAGGGGTATTTATTTATAGGTATATATATATTATGTATTTATATATCTATATCGCTATATAAAATTACATATACATAGAAATATATCTAAAATGTATATAAATAAAAGCATTCATATAAAAAATCTTGAGAAATCTAGTAAATTACTAAAATGGTTTTTCGATTTCGATTTTTTCACCAGTCGCGATAACAGAAGAGGATACGGAACTCTTTCCCAAATATAATATACGTACCAGGATATCAAATTGCCATTATTTTGCCTGACATTATAACTTCGCTATTGTTCTTTATTTACTGAAAAATTTTCTATTTTCCTTTTAAAAATGACATAAATAGCTTATTTTATATAATCTTTCTATAAATTATACTTTATTTAGTGTTATTTCTTTTTCAAATAGTAGAAAATAATTTAAAAATATGAGTGTTACTGGAATTCGAAAATGAAGTTTTTGGCAAATTGTTATAATAAACATCGCGCCAAACCCGGTGTATATACTACATCTGTGCTAAATATTTCATTTAATAAGGTTATTGCTATTTATTTATTAAGAATTTTTTTAATTTTATTTTTTTATAATGACATAAATTATTTTATTCTACATATCTATTGTATAAAATGTCGTTTATTTATTATTTCCTCTTTCATATAATAGAAAATAATTTAAAAATATGTGTGTAAATGATATTAAAAAATTACGTTATCGCCAAATTGTTATAAAAAACATCGCGCCAAATCCGGTGCGTATATGACATCTGTGCCAAATATTCTATTTAAACATCAAGCATTGTTGTTTCTAAATAAGATTCTAATAAACATATATTCTTCGATAACTTCAATTGAAATTAAGTTGATAACTTACTATCCCACTTCTTAAGGAAAACAAATATAAGAGATTCATTCGCATGAACGGTAAAAAAAATATAAAACTATTAAGATAATAATTCGCAAAGTACTCCAACAATGATTTGGACATGGACAATAATTCTTATGACGTCATAGCATGTAAATTGGAGGCGCCACCATTTGTTTACGATTTGCTTTCCCGGCTGGGGCGGACCATCCTTATCACTTAGGGATATAAAAAATACATAACAACCTATTCTCAGACCTTCTGAGTATACATATAAAATTTCCTCAAAATCGGTTGAGCCGCTTCGCAAAAGTACGGCAACTAACACTGTGACACGATAATTTTATATATTAGATATATTTATATAAGGTACCCTGGGGTAATAACGCCACGTTAAGGTTCTACCAATTTTCACGGCTCAGTTTTAGTTTGTATTTTTCAAACAAATACATAATTTGATACAGCAAATCATTGACTATCTATATAAAAAAAATAATTTAACAGATATGTATCCATAAAATGTAATGGCGTGATTTCTTGACCAATGCTATTCGGCGTTATTACCCACCTATATGGGTAATAACGCCATGTAAACAAAACTATGAAATAAGATGGAATAATTGCATGTAGATTTCCCAATTCTAAAAATACACACTCTACAAACATAGAAATTGACAAATTGCATTCTAAGATATTGAAAATGTTCAATTTTTTGTGAAAGTGTAAGAAAAATAAAGCTGTGGTGTGGGGGAGGGAATGAGGCAAAGGAATACCAGACCGTGAGCTTCTTTTTGCTTAAAAAGGACCGCTTAAATAGAATTATTAGAAACATTGCACAGTTTTAACTGTGTTTATTTGAATCAGTGTTTAGGATGTAGCTCGGCCACTGTAGGGAATCAACCGGGATATTAATGCCAAGGATTGGCGTTATTACCCCGTTATAGTTATTGCGCTGTCCATTTTAAATTACAAGATTATCTCGAGAAGCCATCCAAAATCTTCAACAACATTTTGAAAGTCCATTAAATGTACTACGAATTTATGTAATTAACAAAGTATTTCCGGATAAAAAAAATAGTCTTCACATCACAAAACGTATCTCACAAATTTTAGATCTAGCGTTAATTTTAGTTGCTTGTAAAAAAAATAAGACTTAAAAACGAAACAAATTAACTTGAAGCTGTTTTTTGCGATTTATATGACTCAAAACCCTTCTGCGCAGAGCACATGGGTGTCATATACCAGATTATTTCATAATTATGCAAAATATTAGCACTTGGCGTTATTACCCCGCCTGGCGTTATTACCCCAGGGTACCTTATATAGTGATTGCGATTCCTATAATTTCTTCTACTTAACTGAGAAATGGCCAGAGTTTTTGTTTTATGTTATCTATCTGTATACATACTAAATAAAATTATACTAGCTAATGACAGGTAAAAAGATTTAAGAATTTGTAAAAAATAGCTCCTTTATATTTCCAGAAAAATAGTCAACAACATAAAACATAAAGAACACGGCCATAAAATGTTAATCCCGCTTGAAGAATGGGCGATATTCACGCCAGATAAAAAAGTAGCAGAATATTTTAATGTTAAACAGAAACGATTTTTATCCCTTTTAGATTTTTTTAACGCGAAATCTGTTTTTTCTTTCACTATTTAGTACATTAAGTAATGTTATCAAATGTCTATCTAAGGAGAAATAATGGCATGTTTTCCACTGCATCGGAAAAGGAATGATCACGTAAACAAATAAAACAGATAATACAAAAAAATAATCAATTATGAATAAAATCTCGAGCGATTTGGTAGACTGTACAATTTCTTTTTTCAAAATCACTAATGTGATGTTTTTTTGCGTTCTAGAAATTACTGTATTAAAAATGTATTGACTGTGATGAAATGATTAATAATAATACAATAATATTAATGATAGCCATAATGTATACTTCAATTCAGTTTTAAACATAATACTAAACTTTTATTATTATTATTTAAAATAAACTTAATTAAAATTGTGGAGTAAAAAAAAAAAAAAAAAAAAAAAAAAAGGCAATCAAAATTATACTGATTCGTTGAGAGACACATTATTCTACAAAAATGTCCATCCTTTGCTGAGAATACTGTGTAAGACGCAAAATGTAATTTTAACTAGAAATACGAAAAATTATTTTAACGAATTCGTCTTTTCAGTATGTCATTATTGAAGAAATCCATTATCTTATCAGCATATGATACTTCTCCCAGGAAAATTAAGGGAGAAGATAAGGCTAATTTCTTCAGTTAGTCTTTTCTACTTCCTCTTTAATTCCAATGCTTTCATTTTTATAATGATTAATCAATACATTTCAAATGTACAAATTTGGAAAAAGGCTAGAAGTCAAGAAAAATTCGTGTGGATTTTTCTTCATAATCATTTCCAAATGTCTGACATTGTCTTTCATATTCCTTTTATAATTTTCTTAGCTAAATCTTATTTTATGAATTCTTTTTAAGAGCATATCAACGGTAAAGAATATGAAAACCTTTCATTGTGAATGAAATTTTGCAGTACAGTTTTTGTTATTTGACAAAAAAAATTCAAATAAAAATTTTATGTGTTTTTAATGGCAGAAATGTTAAAAAAGATTATTTTATGAAAATATTCATTTTTAGCAGTCCAGTGCCTAATGGTTCGATGTGTTTCAAAACTATATATATGTATATATAAGGTTTAAAATTTTATGTAGATGTTCATTGTTCTGATTTAGATTAGTTGAAAAAAATATCAAACACGTGAAAGACAGATTGTTGATTTATAAAACGACGCAGCAGAAAAATTATAGTGAAATTCACGGATTTGTAGCAATTTCATTATATATGAAATAGTTTATCAGAATTAAAATAAACGCAAAAATTTTTCCGCTGTACCATTATATAATGGAATACATTTGTGTGGCTCAATAAACGAACAATAACTATTCTTTGATCCGGTTACTGCAAAGAATGCATATTTTACTGCACTTCATAAATGTATATAATTTTATTATGTTCAAAAAGCTATAACATCATTAAAATCCATTTGAATTTTTTCCCCATTGGCCGCAATGTAACAGAAAACGTATGAATGAATGTAAATGTAGATAATCTAAACATGTTATAAACTTCATTTAAAATAGGGCTCATGCTAGAGTTAACATAAGTAACATATAAAACTGTTGAGGCAATTTACGAGCAATATTTACTAGAATTAGCTCGTTGACAGACGGATAGACAACCAGAAAAACTGAAGTCATAAACACTTTTCGACTATGTGATAAAGTATTAAACCGAAATGAAGTATTACCATCCATAGAAAGAAAAGCAAGTTCGTCAGACCACGATGACAACCACGATTACACAAGATACGGGACTTGCACATTCTTTATTATGACGTCGCAAAAGGTGGCTCGCAATTATCAGTGATTGGTATAAAAAAGACAGCCCATCGTTTTGTACCAATCGCTGTATGTCTTTGATAGCGACCAGCCACCTTTTGTGACGTTATGATAAATAATGAACAAGCCCGGTATCTAGTGTAGCTGGTGAAATCATTGTGTAAATACGGGTTAGGATCAATTAGAAAGACCCCCCCCCCTCCATCGAGAGAACGCCTTCTGCCTATTTACATAACCCTAGTGCAGATAATCCAGTAATCATAAATAACACAAATAACATACAGACCTTTGTGCCACCATCCTGTAACGAGGCCAAGAAGAAGATGTGCATTCATACCCCAGAACTTACCAAAACCCACGTGATGAAGCGATACACCCATTTTAGCTTCCATTTTTATAACAATAATAACATATGTTTAATAATAGTCCACTAACTTGAGCACTTGTGAATTACAAGTTTGTTGACCAATCGACTAATGAATATTAGACAGGGAGGTGGCAGCATAGACAATCACATAGACGAAAATCTAGGATTGATAATAAGTACTTGGTCTGCCAAAATCGTATCTTATGGAAAATACCGTATTTACTCGTGTATAAGGCGCACTTATTTCCAAAAAATTAGGGGAAAACTGCTAGGTGCGCGTTATACACGGAATATTTTTTTACTGTTGGATGCAGTCGAACAATATACGTATATGAAACAAGAAATTATTCAAAGAAGATATTAAAATTCGGAAAATGTTACTAAATGGAAGTATTACTGCTTATTTATTTCATTCTTTGCAGTTTTTTATACAACAGAGCTAGTGACATTATCTAAACGCTAATTAGCAATTCTCTTTACCGTCACTCATTCCTATTTCCCGTCATTCTCTTACGACCCGAAGTCTAAAATTGCATTTTCGTCTTGTTTTCTGGTCTGGTGTAATTTTTGTTTCGACTTTTTTTTACTGTAATTCATTTAGTCATTCTTCAAATTTATGGTGTGCGTTATATACGAGATTTTAAGAAATCGCCATTTTTACTTGTAAAGTAGGGGTGCGCTTTATACACGCGTGCGCCCTATACACGAGTAAATACGGTATATAAAAACCCTATTTTAGCGATCATAGGTTTCCCATTATGTTTTCCTGCTTCCAGTCCTGCACAAAATAATGATAAATCTATGATTCAACCACTAATCAGTCTGTGCTGATGATTGTATGTGCTGACTCCCACTCTATATTTGACTAATATGTATCTTCCATAAACATGAACCAGCGACCAAAACAGTATGTTTCAGTTACATGTCTTCTTGACAATTAGCTTGATTGGCTGTAATATTAGGTTGCTTTGCAATTACAAATTTGTAGAAATAGCAAATACCGGGTGTCCCAAAAATGACTCAATAACTTGCAAACGGTGGCAGCTATTAAAAATTTTTTTGCAGGAGGGTTATGTATAATGTCAGGAGTTTTTTTACCGTAATTTTTTCTTTTAGTTCGCATTTCAAACAATAGGTAGCGCTGACGGCGATTGAAGGCCAGGTGATCAATGCTGAGTGAAGCGTCTACCTGACCTTCAATCGCCGTCAGCGCCACCTATGGTCTGAGACGCGAACTAAAATAAAAAATTACGGTAAAAAAACTCCTGACATCATACATAACCCTCCTGCAAAAATTTTTTAAATAGATGTCACCGTTGGCAAGTTATTGAATTTTAAAATCCATCAGTCATTTTTGGGACACCCGGTATATACTTATTGTTATCAACTTACGGATAACAGCACACTCTTCCGAAGATGAAACAAAAATGATAGTGGAATAAAGAGTATAGAACAGATAAAAGAGAAATTAAGAAAGTTTTTAAAATAAGAGGAGCAAGAGGGAAATAGAAAGATCACTTGGTAGTCCGAAGTCACGAAACCGTAAATAGCTAAAAAAGTGTTTTAGAGATGGTGGTTAAACTTTAGGAACTCATAATGTTTATTTCATTTTTAATCATCACTTTATGATTGCGACAGATTGTGTAACTTTCAGAATTTCAAGTTATTTTTACTATTATTCAAAAACTACGGAAAAAACTTGATGGAAACTTGTTAAATTTGCGTGTTTAAAGTTTTAGAAATCGATTTCAGTAAAAAAAAAGATTAAAATTAATATATTATTTAAATTTATGAAAAAAATTTAAGCACCTTTTTTTTAATTTATCGAACAGTCAAATATTGTGTTAAAATTGGGCGTTGAAAATTTTACCGTTTGATATATTTTCGAAAGATAGACGATGATAAATAGGAATTTTTTTCTGTAAATAAAAATCGTGTTTTTAACAATCATTTTTAAACAAGGCTTCTCGGCATATTTTAGAGAACGGTTACTTTTAGCCTCCGGTGCTATTTCTTTCAGACAAGCTAAAAAGTGTCCTGTCAAAAATTGTAGCCCACTTTTAGTTACCTATCATGAGTAATATAGAGTAAGTCTTGCAATCGTTATGAAAATCGAGAAAAAAATGACGGATTTACACGTTTCAGATACTGGAGATTCCGAAAAACATTTTTTTAGAAAAAAAATTGCCGTCCGTCTATCTGTCTGATTGTAAACGCTCTATCTCACGAACCAATGGAGATAGAGACTTAAAATTTTGTATGTACTTAGTAAGTAAGAATAGGACGAAGCCTATTTAATATCAGTAACCTCGATTATCAGGAACTGTTTTTTTCGGACTCTCGAAAAATTCGTTCTGATGAAATGTGTATAAAAATTTTCTATTTTTTTTACTTTTAAGGAAAGGACATAAAAGGCAATAAAATAACACAAATTTTGTATCAAGAACGAAGTCGGTCGGATTAATAGTTGCCGAGATATTTGTAATCCTGTTTTGCACATTTTTCGATTTTTCATGACCCTGTATTTTCTTCAAATTTAATTTTTTTTAATCGGAGGCGAAACTGAATTCTGCAATGGCAGAATCTACATTCAACTTGTTTTCTTTTTTTTCTTTTGTACGAATGTAAATTTTGGCTCATCACAGAGATAATTTTAAATTGCTTATTCATAGTTTAAAAAAGGAAATGAAATGTCTCATAGTATTCATAGTTTAAAAAAGAAAATGCAATGTCTCATTACCTTGTTATAATTTCTTGTACATGATCTGCTTGAAGTAAAATAATTACTGTTTAATTAACTGCTGATTCGAGATGCAATTTTTTCTATTTTATGCGAAATTTTAAACTCTTGGACAATTAAATTTATTCTATATTTAACTTTAATTCCTAGTATCTTACGCAAATGACCAATTTATCTTTGATTACTTTTTGTCTCAAAATCTTCAAATGTTCCAAGATCCAACCCAGCTATTTGCTTGGAACTAAAGAATTCTTAATTACTCATTTGGTAATCTTCATGCTTGTCAGTAACATAATTAAGAGCTACATTTAAAAATAGGGAGAAGATATATGTTAAATTTTTATCAGAGAAATAGTCTAATGTTACATGCATAAATCCATTTTTAAATGTCTTAAATGTATGAATTCACAATTTGCTCATTTTACACAATTTGTTCTGTGTGATGTATTTAGCAAAAAAGAAAAAAAACAGGAAAAGAATTGCGATTCGAAACATGCATGTCATTTAATTTTTTAATCTAGATATTTTATGTTAAGTAATAGCGGAGAAAGAATTGAATAAAATACGTTCTGTTTTAATATTCAATTATTTAAATTTGCTAGTTAAAAAAATAGTGCTATTAAATCTTTTTCAAATACGAATGATTTACTCTTTAAAGTACGCCACATATAACTTTAATTAACGTTCAAGAACATAAAAAATTTGGCTTTCAAATAGTTAGTTTGTCGTTAAAATAGTTGAAAAAGTAATTTCTTCAATCTATTAATATGAAATTTATATTAATATACTCTGTTTTAAAAAAATTGTTATACTAAAAAACCGTTAACATGATTTTAATTTAAAATTTAAATATATTTAATGAGTTTTACAAACAGAATTCCTAAAAATAACGCATGAAAAAAAATCCGATTTCATATGTTTTTCATTTTATCAAGTGATTTTTGAAAATTCTAGTGTTTTCAAATTTCAACTAAACAAGTATTCCGATATATGTGAATGTCCAGTGTGTAACCAAAGATGTTAAAACAATCTTTATTTTTTTTTATTTGTATTTTTTAGATAAGTAAATATGTAAACTGATAAACGATGTTAAATAATAAAGAAAATAAATTTACTTTAATAAAATAGACTTTTCGTAATTTCCAGATTCTTATGATTGTAATTTTTTATACGATTAATCTTGGCACGAACAATGTACTATACTTTGTTTTACACAAGAACCTGCATACGCCTATCTTTAAAAGTGGCAAGCTTTAATAGAGGGAACAAAACTGATTTATAGTTCTTTTCGTATAAATTAAAATGGTATTTAAAAAAAATGTGGATTTATTATTCACTGATTAACAGCGTTCGTTAGTTTAAATATATATTATAATGTGTAAAAATTTCAGTCGCAAATCTAGATAAGTAAAACATTATACTATGTACAGTAAAGTATGGTAAGTATGTGTCATACAAACGAATATTTATAAGCGGTGTTTATAGCTGTTTTGTTTATAATTACTTCATTAATAAGCTACAGTTGATCCGAGTTGCATCCCAAAACTACATTAGAAATTTTATAGTCATGTATTTTCGGAGCAATTAGCAATAAGAAATTTAATTATTTTTCCTTAAATACGATAGTTTTGAAAAGAAACACGCTTTTAATCGGTTAATCTCGTTTCTCCAAATTATGATTGTCTTACGAAATCAGCAATAAAAAATTTTAATAGTCCTTACAGAAAGAGGTGTGTTTCTCATATTCAACATTCTTTTTTAATGCATTAAAAGTGTATATTTATGAAAGCATCACATCGGCCAAAAGTTTAGAGTATGTCCTGATTTGAGACAAAAAATGTTGCTAAGTAACAAAGAGAGCTGATTTAAATTTTCAATTTTCATTTTCCGGACACATTTGAAACGACATTTTAAAATAGTTTTCTCAGACGTAAAATTTGAAGTTCTTTAAAGTAACTTACAATAGCGTTTCTTAAGAGGCTGAATAGAAAAATAAAAAAAAAAAAATTATTATTAACGCAAATTAGTGTATTTGGCTAAACAGGACGCTAAGTTCAAGATATTTTTTAAAAAATATTAACATTTCCCGATCAACACAATACAGAAACATAACAATTAATATGTGTTGCTATGACACACATATTTTTTGCCAAGGAATTGCATATGAACATAAAGATTAGTATTTCGACGTTTTACACTCAATTAAGGTTTCCCAATTTTCTGGAAATCCTCCCGATTCATACAGTTTATTTCGACATCTTTAACCGCACACAAATTTTGCAATCAAATAAGCCGAAGGAACTTATTTTAAACTACTGGTGTCAACAGAATTTGGCTCCCGAATTTAATTAAATAGTAACACTAATAACGATGTTAATATGGTGTATATTACATATGTAAAATAAATATATATATAAATATGTCGTAATGTGCGATACAGATTAAGAGCGCCTTATTAATAAAAAATGCATACTCATTTTTCTTCTTAATGACTAAATATTTTGCGGCACTTTGAATGGATAAATATAACATTTTATTTAAAATGTTTCAAGGCAAAAAAATAGTTTAAAGTTTAAATTACAAAAATACAGGGAAAACAATAATGCATGTGTACTCTATTTGCTGGAGCTGATATATAACTGTATGCTGGATGATTGAAAATATTCTTGATCTTTTAAAAATTAATAAACTTCTAGAAAAAATGTAAAAAATTATTTGCTGAACAAGAATGAAATAATTCCTGAAAAGAATTTTTCTTTTCGTGTCCGAATAGATCCAAGAAACAAAATTGACGGAAACTATTTATCAATCTCACTCTCTAAGCAGCATCTATTATTGTCTTGTAGCAGGACATTCCTAGATTTCTTTAGTATCTTATTATGCTAATAAAACATACTGTGGAAGGATGGTTTTTTACATATGCGTATATAGAAAAAAGGCTGATTTACAATTACAGTGAACTCTATCTGGCTGACTTCAAGGATACATTTTTTTCTTTGCTTGGAGACCGTATTTCCGTTTAAAGGAGAATAATAAATCTATTTTCTATTCTGAAGGTAAATGTTTCTGAGATATTTGAGCAATATATAGAATTTAATTATTCAGGTTTCTCTTAAGTAGATCAGCTTGTCAGCATTCATTCTTTTTTTAAGAAATCCTATATATTGATGAGATATAATTTCTATTTTTCAAAGTTTTTTTTTCAATTGTATATAGATTAGGGTAGCTACACAAATTGATTTAAAACAGACCGAAACCTTTTTATCAATACTTTTTATCAAACTACGCAAGCATATATATCTTCAAGAACAATTCTAGGAAAAGGATACTTATTAACTGTGTTTCTAATTATCCATTGATCATAAATTTTCCATTGTAGGATGCTGTAGGCGAGGAAAAAATGGATATTATCCCCTCTACAGATCCTCTAATACATATACATCTTAAGATGGGAATACTAACTGAAATGTAGACAATCGCAGGTAATCTACTGGTATGCATCCAGTGTGTGCTGTAACGTCAGTATTTTCTCGATCTATCCGAAGATATTTTTCGCATAAATTGTGTGTTTTTTTTTTCAATTTTTTCTATATCATTGCAACGCTGAAATGACTTTTTAAAATACAATGGTGACAATTTTTAACATCATTATTTAGTTTTGTTTTACTGTTTCGTTCAAGTATATTACTTTAAAAATCTAAATTAAAAATTTATAGGGGAGAGGGGGTTAGTGTGGACAAGGGGTTGGTGTAGACATTCAAAATAACAATTTAAATAATGTAGAAAAAATTACTAAAAAATTTACACAAACTGACAACAATGTACGACATACTAAGCAAAAATTTAGTTGCAAAGGGTTAAAAAGTTTTTCAATGGTTGCAAGAAGTTTAATTTCATGCATAAAAAGTAAAAATAAGATTTATTTTTTCATTTTTGCAGCAAAAAGAATTTAAATTTAGAATCCAATAAACAAGTTGCTATAAGACAAGTGTGACTTGTCTTCTTTATTTCTATAACCTTCATTAAGATATTAAATTGGTTAAATGAGTATAACTGAAGAATAACTTCACAATGTTAGCATGGGGTTAGTGTAGACACACTACTAGGGGTTAATGTAGACAGGTTATTGTACGGCATAATTTGTATTTTAAGTACTAAATTTATTATGATGTAAAGATATACAGGAAGTATGTTAACTTAGAAATATAATAACTATATTGAACATCATATAAGATTATTTTCCATATAAATAAGAATATGTATTGAAATTTTCATCAAACCATTTCAAGCAGAAATTAAAAAAAAATTTTTGGTATTTTTTTGTTTAAATTCACCAATTTGGCATTTTTAAAGGATTAATTTCGCCTTAATTTTAAATTAATTCAATAATACATTTTTTTTCCATGTGGGTTAGAAGCATGAAAAATATCAACTGTTACATTATTATAAACGAATCCCATTGTCACCAACTATTAGATGTTGCAATATTGTATATTTTGTAGGCAGAGTGGAAAGTGTAAATGGTTTTAGTGTCTATGATATTGTATACCTGCAGAAAAAAAGATCCAGCAACATCATTTTACTTTTCTTGATGTGAAAAATAATTACCTAATTAAAAATGGGGAATAATAGAAAACAAATAACACAACTTGTGATTGTTGGTGTTACTTCTTTCTCCATAAACCCTTTAGACTGTAATTTAAACTTAGAAGTTTAGAAAATAAGGAATATTTGTGAAAAAATTACCTGCCCACACTAGCCCCCAACATGTTTTGGTTTTGTCCAAACTAACCCCTACAAGGGGTTAGTGTGGACACATGGATCAATGTTAAAAACTGCCAATTTTCTTATTGTTTAACTGTATTTATCATAATCTTTCCTATATATTAATAAACAGAAAACACCATTTTTCAATTTGAAAAGGTTGTAGAATTTTAAAAATGCTCATAAAATTTTATAAAATTAAATTCAACTTTTCTGTCCACTCTAACACCCCCTCTTCCCTACATTGTACATAAGTTGTTGTAAAAAAATAATAAATATCATATTTTCTATAGTATTGTTATTGAATTGTTTGATCTTTAACTCTTTTACTATTTATTTACTCATTTTTTTTCATTTTTAAGTATTTGTATTAATAAAAACATGAGATTAAATAGTTAATTAAATATTTTATTTTCAAATCACTGAACTTTGCATAACCATATAAATGAAATTTTCTAAAATTAAAGCGAAATTACCTAAAAAGTATTGTAAAATACTTTCAGTTCTAATTTTAACGACGGTTGTACAGCGTTTGTGTCTAATTTCACCAAAAAATGATCAGTTGAATAAAGTAAGTATCCAGTTTTGACATTTTTTAAAGAACATTTTTTTATTATAATAAAATTACTCTTGTGTCTATAATAATTCTATAATTATAATATATTTTTTCTACACTGTCTGAAGTTTGGATTGAAAGAAAAATCTTTCAAATTGAATAATTTAATCGTCAGATATTAGTGGATAAAGTCATGCGGTTATTGCATAACCATACCCATGTACTCAGGTAACGGGAAGCCATGATACTGCTTCTCTTGTGGGTTTAACTTATTTTTAAAGCTGCCCGTAGCTACACAAATAAACTTGAAGGTTCACACATCGAGAAATTATTTTCTGCTTATTTTCGATTTATCCTTAATTATGATTTTGGTTTCTGAAATTTTAAATTAAGACCTTCATAAGTTTGCTTTTTACCCCGCGAATTTATCATTTATACAAACTTCCATTAAGTCCTTTATGTATAAAAAATGACAGAAATACAGTTGTCAATTTGAAGTTGTTCATGAAACTGAAAAAATAGCTTAACATTTTAGCCCAAAGTTACTACCAAGACTACATAAAAAAATGAAACTCAACTGAATATTTTGATAAAGTAACCTAAGAATTAAAGTTCTGATTTCGACTAATTTTAGCTTACTTTAACTAGCAATACTATAATTAAGATTAACCAAATATTACCATTCTACTAAACTCCTATACAAAGATTCTACTTCAGAGAATTATTTTTAAATTTCATTGATGAATGCAATATGTTTTGATCTGTTACATTATAATACGCAGGAGGAACAAAATTGGTTTTATTCATACTTAAGCAAAAATACATTCCCTCAAAAAAAAAAATTCCTACGTACTAAATACAAATACGAAAACGATTTCTGGAAGCTATTTATCAATCCCATACACTCAACATTATCAAAGTTCCTAGTATCTTTTATATGAGAATAGGTACATCAAACGGGTGTTTTCTATTTTCTTTTATTTTATTTAACCTGTTTTTAGCATGCATATATGTAATTTTGTAATAAATAATTTTGTACTCAACTGAATACTTAAGAGAATTAATCAGCTAAAACATTAATGTTAACTAACTACTGTAAAATACCGAAAGTAAGCCCCACTTTAGCTGACAGGAAATTATATTAATTTTAAGGGATGGCTTATAATTGGAACTCTTGGTGAACTAGATAAGTAAAATCAGAAATGTCGGGAAATATATTTTGAATTTTTGAATTTCTTAGAATTTCTACATTATGCAAAATTTATGCGAGGTGGAGCTTATGTTTGGAGATGGCTTACTGTCTCCCTTGATGGTAAATAATGAAAATTCTGATTTAAAAAAAATTTAGTTAATGGCTACGAATAATACTAACTAAATAATTGAGATTTTACTAATTCTCATGCAGAGATTCAACCCCAATTGATATTATAGTATTGTAGCGTATATTGGGTTCTTTTGATCTTATGGTTAGACAACTTCAAACTCTTGCTCTTAGAAAAGTAGAAAATAATTTATTTACAGACTTCAGAACAACAGAGTCTTCGAAACTCACAAATATTACTGGATATTCAAAAATAACTGCTCAAATCTATCGTACAATTACAGCTTTAGACCCCAAAGACTCTTTATACAACGTCTCAACACTTAATAACATTCAAAACAACATAGATGAAACTCAAGCAAACTTGCTTACGCCTTGTTCACTCAATGACTGACTGGTAAATAATGACAACAGCAGCTCGTATCGCTCTCCTTATATAGGTTCGCAGCATGCGGCGAAGTTTCTACAACCTTCTAGAAAAAACCGGAAAACCACGGAACAACATTCAATGTATCAGTAGACCTAAGGGGGGGTTACCATAAACAGGGAAGGGTTACCATCGCCAACAATCGCCAAGTTTGTCGCCAACTTGGCGATATATCGCCAAATTTGGCGACCAAAATTAGTTGCCAAAAGTGACGCCAACTTGGCGATATCTCTAATATTTCGCAAAGCTGCCATACACATTCACTGAAAATAATAGACAAGTTTGCTTGATAACAGAGACAATGCAACAAAAACTAATATTAGAAAAGGAATGGAGCTTAATAAGATTATTTACATTATTTTACAGTACAAACACTAACTATTTACAAAATTCGTAACAGTATTATCTATAACTATCAACAATGAATAAATAATGCTTTTACCTACTACCTTATAATAAGCATTAAAAACAAAGAAGAGGTCACTCAGACAACAATAAATTACCTGAAAAAAAATCATGTAATTCCAGAAATTTTCTAACGATTTTACTTAATATTATAATTAAATAAAATCAAATATTTTAATTAATATTAACGTTTCATTACTTTAAATAACTAAGCCTAGTATTAAGACTAACAAAATAATGAAGATTCTACTAATGTCTTATTTAAAGATGTCACTCCAAGGAATAGTAAAAAATAATCAACGATTCTCGTTAACCAATAGCGATAAATGAAAATTGCTTTAATCCGCTACATTGCAATATGCTTCAGGAACAAAATTGAGAGCATTCACACTTAGGCAAGAATAAAGCTTCTAAAAAATTACATCCAAAATTCGGATACGAATATTGATTTCGTAAGGTTATTTATCAATCGCACTCCCTAAGCACCATATATTACCTTCTTGCAGCGTCACGTTCCACAATGTTTCTCGGTATCTTACTTTATTCGAAAAAAATTGCAGCAAATAGATATTTTATACACTTTTGATTAACTAAAAATTATTACTGCACATAAAAAAGCAGTTTCACAATTGATTTTTAAATCACTTTCTAATATCTTACATTTATCAAAAACAGTTTGATTCCGATGAAAATATTTAAATAATTTTGAAAAGTCTTTATAAATTAGTACATTCGTTTAAGATTTTTTTTCATTATGTCAACATGCGTGATTAATAGCCCAGCATTATCTAAAATTTTTATGATAATATAGGAGTTGAAGGGTATAACTATGTGCTAATAAATTGTTGCAAAAATAAACCAAATTTAAGTAAAACTTCAACAATGAAACACTTTAAAAAGTAAAAAGAAGAAAATGTGTCTCTGTATTCTAAAAAATGTAACTTACGCTGTCACCGCCGCTGACAATTAATGTTTTGTGCTGGCAGGTTTTAAATCGAACAATTATTTTTGAGTTATTTAATGTTAAAGTCGGTCAGAATTGTTCCATTAAAAACTTTTATGACAGCAAAACTATGCATAGGAATTTAAACATTTTTGGATCATTTTTGATTTCAAAACGCCAACTTAAAAGGTATTTTATGAAAGGTCACCGACGTCTACTGAAAAATGAAAAAAAATAATATATCTTTCAAATCATTTTTTTATTAAATTAAAGAAGGAAAATAGATTTTTTGGCACTATTTCGGATTTCTTTGTCAATCGCGCTAACCAGAACAGAATATTGAATTCTTTCTCTAAATGCTGCCTTGATCACATAGATTCGTTGAATTCCCTATCAGACTTTGCGGATTTCGTGAAGGTACGCAAGTAAATAAAATTTTGAATAAAAGTAAAATATTGCAAAGCTTATTATAAATTTAAGGGAAATCAAACTGGTCACCAGAGGCGGGTAGTAATTTAAATGAAGTAGAATTTAATAAATGAAAAAATATTTTACTTCGCGTGTCAAAATAGATGATAAATATGAGGAAATAGAATGAAATAAAAACAAATAGGCACGTTTTAACTTGATGTACTTAATCCTTTAATTTATGTTAGATAAATAATAATTTTATTTTAACTTGCGTGCAACAATTACAAGAAATGAAATTTCAATTTTCAAATTTAGCCTACTGCATATTTTTAAGCTTCTAAATATCGCACATTCTCAACTTTTACATCATCGCATAGGGAAAAAATTACTTTTAAATGCAATTTGTGTAAAAACTGCATCTCAATTTATGTTTGAGATATTAATTTTTTGTAGTTTTTAATACCATTTTTTTAATTGTAACAAAAGCAGTATTCCATTTCTTTTAAAAGTAAAGGGTGATAAAGGAAAATATATATATATATCTATTTAAACTTACGTGCAACAATTAAAAGAAAAAAAATGAACTGATGCTATGAAAAATAATATTTAAATTAAAATAATAATCTTTTTTCAAATTTTATGATTTTCTCTGTGACAAGAGGTATTCAGCTGTAATTACACATGCTTTGAACTTTCTGACTTATATAGTATTTGTATATAGACTCTGTAACAGACAGACAGACAGCAGACAGAGACGAATAGCGTTTCGTCAGATGAATCCCTAAAGCAACATTTATAAAAAAAGTTTATTTTAAGCCTATAGTTTTTGCTATTTCCTATGATATGCATACTGTTTGATCTTTAGCACCGGAATTATTATAAATATATCTCACAAATGGTCTATAAGAAGTCTTTTTCTTGGTTTAATCCATGTTATTGTTACTTAATCACACAGCTCTGATCTTTTGGATTGGAAATATTATAAAAATATGTCACCAAGACTTCTAAAAAAGCCTTTTTCTTGTTTTAAACCAGGTTACTGTTACTTAATCACACCGTTCTAATCTTTTGGATAAATATTATTTCACAAAAGATATTCGAATTGTAAAAAATAACTTATTAACACAAATATTCTCAATAAAAGTTCGAACCAAAACAAAAAACAAGAAAAATATCCTTTTTACACAGGATAGTAATAACTACAGAATTAAATGTTAGTGTGTTTAACTTGCAGCTTATAATTTTCAAATACAAACTTCTTGGATTTTGTTATGTCTGCAATGTATAGACGCGACATCTGACACAACAATTAAAATTTAAATTTTATCAAACATGCAAATTTAAGATCACATCACAGAACGAATATTGGCGGAACCTTTAAAAATCTCTAAATATCAATTGAAAATGTAGTTAACTGTACCATTCAGGCCAAAGAAGGAAAAACTGCTTTTTTTACTTTTTTCTTCAACAAGAATGATCTACTGAAGACCTTGCGTTTGAGTTAGAAGGTAGAGACGTATAGTATCACACCATAAAATCTAAAATTTATAGGAGTTGTAAATTAAATGCACAGACAACACAATTATTCCATAGGCGCTGGTTATATTTAAATCACTTTATTAAAAAGAATAACTCACTAGCAGTTCACTGCCGCAGTATCGTCGGCACATTTCTCAAACACACTTTAGAATAAAAACAGAAAAAAACACTTCACTTCATTTCAGTTTCTGGACACTGAGATTTTATTTGTAGGTGGATCGGTATCGTCTGCCTACATGGAACAGGAGTGTTCATGATGATTAGGTAAATAATCGAAAAAAAGGATACGGAACATAACGCTTTAAAAAATACTATCGGTCATTTCATAGACATGATGTCATTGTTCAGGCAAGAAAGGAGACTTAGTGTATTTTTTATATTTTGTATATTTTTTCCCTTAAGAAGAACATCTATTAATCTCCTTACTATTGTGTTGATGGTACCTGATTTTGAAAAGTTATAGTATCATTTCGTAAAGTTAAATCTATATTGGACGTTATTCCATGATTAAGTAATACCTTTTCAGTTTCACATGCGACTGTGATACATTAAAATCTAATTCTAGTTGTTCCAAAGCTAAAATATCATTACTTAAAATTATAACTAAATTTCGAATGCGAAATTATAGGAAAATATTCTTTAATCGGTACACTTTGAGGTGATTCCAATTAGTTTTCAATTAGTACGGAATCAACCAAATGTATGAAAATTCTTCATCTGTTTTGTATTTTATTAAAGAACATCAATGAAGCAAGTCAGAATTAGATTTTTCAAATTCATTCATTGTCTAACAAAACAAATAAAAATCTTCTTCTACAGAAAATAAAAAGTAAAACTCCTTCGAGCATCTTATTTCAGTGTAATTAAGGAATGTCACAAGAGACTGCGGTTACTCGAGTTAAAGAAACGTTGTTTAACAATGCTATAGAATGTTGCTTAACAAATATGAGAGTACTACTTTTATTTAATGTCATAGTTAGACTTGTTAAACAATTCCAAATTATGCGTATTTTTTTAAAGGTGATGTTTAAAGACATCTTTTAAAAATATTTAAAAGAAACGATTCATATTTTTAAGTTCTAACTCAAGTGGAAATCTTCAAGTCCACAAGCCAGCTCTATATACAACATATAAACATATACTTATACGTATATATATATATATATATATATATATATATATATATAATTTTCAAATGTACTGTAATGTTTTCACTAAAATAGAGCCAATTAAAAAAAAAAAAACATGTTGGATTGGTAGATCTTACTGTTACACACAAAAAAAATACAAATCCAAAATCACACCGCAGCCACAAAAATTAACCAAACATTCTTAACTATACTAATATCATTTTCAAATTTCGTTTACTTTAAAACTGTTGCAAAACAAGACTACTTTTTAACACTTTGCAACATAAGTGAAAAATATTAATGAATTCGCTTTCCCGCCTGTCTGTACCTGTTCTATAGTCGAATTTCCACAGAATTTGTATATGATATTCGGTTTTACCACGGGATGTTCGTTATAGAAAATGAAGTGTATAAAGTCTATGGTTCATCTACAGGGACAATCAAAATATTTCTGTTACATTACATTCTATGGGACGAAATCATTTATGGTCTAATTTAATGATAAAGCGTTATATAAATTATAACTCTAGTTTATAAAAGGCACTGAAATTGGCATATATCTCTGCGGTGTACTAAAACTTTCTTATTACATATGATTTTGTAGATATACACTGGTGTCCAAAAGTTAAGCCTAATTGGTAATTAAGTAATTATTTTTAATTAATGAAAGAAATATGAATCGGAATGTGCTGAAACTCCAGGTGTGTAAACAAAATAGTACGCGTCACATATTTTCGCGAAGAATTTTTCCCGAAATCGAACAGGGGACCGTCAACAAATTGAAAAAGGACGAAGATCTTTTGGATAACCCTGTCAAAACAAATGTAGTAAAAGCGTTCAAACTGCACATTATGATTAATTGGCTTATTGTTATGTACTGTGTTAATTTTTACAAGGATAGCATGTATACTCGTAGAGAAATTAAGGTTTTTATAAAAACAGTCCTAAGTTTTTTGCTTATAATTTGCAGAGTTCTTAAAGTAAAATAATGTTCTTTTTTAAAAAAATGACAAACATCATTGTACACAATACCCTGTCATCAGAATTAAAAAATAATAAAAATTGTATGACAAATGAGCAGGTTTACTAAATAATTTTTTACTGCGCATGCGTGAACGCTATTAAAATTTCATTTGCATATTATGTCAGTTAAATGTGTAGAGCAACTTTTGTGAAAGTCTCAAAAACATAGCTTAAAAATTCTGAAAATTATCGTTGATAGAATGAGATAAAAATCCTTTATTCCCTAAATGAAGCAAAAAGATGAGGGGCTGTATCCATATTCCATTGTTTAGTGCCTACACAATATTGCACGTTATATTTAGGTAAAACCCCTGTTTTTTTTTTGCTTCCTTTAGGAATAACGGATTTTGAGTTGATTCTATAGGCGACCATTTTCAGAATTTTCAAGCTATGTTTTTGAAACTTTTACAGAAGTTGCTCTATACATTTAGCTAACACAATATGCAAATGACATTTTGATATCGTTGACGCATGCGCAATGAAAAATTATTTACTAAACATACTCATTTTTCATACAATTTTTATTATTTTTAAATTCTGATGACAGGGTATTGTGTACAATGATGTTTGTCATATTTTCAGAAAATAACATTATTTTATTATAAGAACTCTGCAAATTATAAGCAAAAAAACTTGGAAAAATTTAGGACTGTTTTTATAAAAACCTTAATTTCTCTACGAGTGTACATGCTGTCCTTATAAAAATAAACACAGTACATTACAATAAGCCAATTAATCATAATGTGCAGTTTGAACACTTTTGCTATATTAGTTTTGACAGGGTTATCCAAAAGATCTTCGTTCTTTTTCAATTTGTTGACTGTCCCCTGTTTGATTTCGGGGAAAACTCTTCGTGAAAATATATGACGCGTACTATTTTGTTTACACACCTGGAGTTTCAGCACATTTCGATTTATATTTCTTTCATTACTTAAAAATAATTACTTAATTACCAATTATGCTTAACTTTTGGACACTTCTTATTTAATTTCTGTGTCACAAAAGTATTTGGCTGCAGAAGAAAATGAACCATAATCAAACAATTAAAACGTATAAACAATAATCGTTGGAAAATATTTTTCAGTTGTTGCAACCTTTTTTAAACAGAAATGCTATTTAAATAATTTTGGATGTTTTTAAATTCTACAGTTTTAATTATGAAACCCATTCGAGGGATTTTACAAAGACAGTCTATTTGAGCATAGTTATATTTTCTTCTCCCTGCAAAAGAACTATATATAATGTGCTGCTTAATATATAAAATAGGCGTATGAAAAACAAGAAATATATGCATACATTTTTTTTAACACTGTCAATATATTTTCTATCGGTCTGTGACGAAAAAAATAATCATTTCTACCGGTAACTATCCATCTGCTTCATATTTTATTAAAGAATTTTTTGTAGATTCTAGTCAGTCTTCTTTTTATTAATTCGTTGACTAAAGAAGAATAAAGATACACATAAGAACGGCCTTAACAGAAAAAAAACACTTTTATGGAGGTCATTTTTGTATACTTCAGGAATATTTCATGAGATTGTGGTATGTGAGCTAAATCAATGTCGAACTAAAATATTGCTAAAGTTGTTGACAGATATTAACAATACGCGTTATTAGATATTGCAGATATTAAACTATTTTATTTAATGGTAGTTGTTTTTTAAAAGGTTGAGGAGATTTTTTTATCAAAATAATTCCTGTAAAAAGATTGGTGGATGAAACAAAAAGCTTTTTAATTGAAATAAAAAAGTTGTACTTAGACTATTATCTTAAAATATGCTTCTTGTCCTAATAAAAATTATATTCATTTGGAAAAGTATGTTTTATATGAAATAGTTTCAATTTATATTTCATGCATTCAGTTATCTGAGAGTAAACAATATACGAAAATTATTATTTATGTACATTAAAAAATTTATATTATATATTAATGATATTTTGCATTTTAATACTCTGTAGAACATTGAATACAGCTACATAGATCTAAGGTTTGGTCTAAGGACTTGGGTATGACTCGTTTATCGTTTTATTCATTCAATATACGAGTTAACTACACTTTAAAAAATATCCGTTAAATTTACGGCAAACACTACTGACAGCAGTGTTGGCAGGAGTTTTTGCCGTCAAAATTGGAGTAAAATTAGATGTAATTATTTTTTACATTTAATTTTACTGCTATTTTTATGGCAAAAAGTGCTGGAAACGTTGATACCAGCAGTTTTGCCTTAAATTTAACGGATTTTTTTACAGTGTACAAACTGATAGCTTAGAGCCAGAACTAAATAACCCCCGGAATTCATGATCTTGATACCAAACCCACGAAAGCCGAGTTCAGAAGGCCGAGCCCTTTCTTTAACACTCTTGAAATTTATTTATTTTTCATTTTTTTATTTTGTAAGCAATATTTTTGAGCAATAATTTACTTGCAATTAAACACGCTGAAAAAAAATCGTTCACTTTACTGAAAAAACTTTACTGGCAGCAATATCACCAACAGTTTTCACCGTAAAATTTGTAGCAAAATTAGATGCAATAAAATTTTTAATGATTAAATAATTTTTAACAAAATTACTAATTTTACTGCAATTTTTACGGCAAAAACTGCTGTCAACGTTACTGCCAGCAGTTTTTGCTATAAATTTAACGGATTTCTTTTTTACAGTGAAAAAATTTAGCTAATATTTATTTCAATTACGTTAATCAAATTTTCACCATTTTACAAAGACAGTACTTGAAAACAGTAGATATATATGTATATGTAGATATATGTATATATATATATATATATGTACCTATCTATTTTAGAAAAAAGTAACTAACGCTGTCACCGCCGCTGACAATGAATTGTTTGTCACTGGAGGTCTCCCTTCTTTAGTTTTAAGAGAACGGCTTCATACAAAAATATGAAAATTCGTGATATAATAGAAACATGTTTGAAAAATATGCTGGTGCAGACAGTTTTTAAATCGAATAATTATTTAAAGAGATAGCATGTTAAAATTGGTCAAAATAATTCCATTAAAGAAGGAATGAATAGTGGGCGAAAACTTTACATAGGAGGATCCTATTATGCAGACTACTTTTATTGTTTTAATTTGTCTTATTCTTTGAGCATTTATTTGCATTTTATGTAGCCATATGTATGATTATGTTATGTTTATGCACAGTGAATGAATTTCACAACGCTTCCTGCATTCCATTCGATGACCATTATATATGGTGGTGTGTTTTTTGCAAATTAAAAAAGTAAGGGTAGCAGTTAGAATACGTTGTAGAGATTTGTATATTTTATAAGCGTCTTTTTAACTGACAAAAGTGTTTTATTATGTATATTTAACCTTTAACTAATGTGACAGAAATTGTAACGAAACCCGTGTGAAAATATCTGTAGGACCTTCAAATCTAAAGCTGAATAAAACTCATAATTAACCCCTAGGTTTATGTCTTTGCACTAAACGTTTTGTACAAAACTATTATAAATAACATTTAATCCTATTTAAAAGTTTCTGGTGATAATACTAAAGTTCAATATGAAACAAAATTTCGTAGTGTTTTTGTAGTGTTAAACTGAAAAGTGCAAGTTAAACTATAAAAACTTAAAAAAGAAGTAATCTGTGAAACCGGTAACATTAAACGAAGGTTAATCTTAACTTCAAAGTTACTTATATTTGAAATCGTATAAAAACATGGTTACAGATAAATGGGCTTTAGAAATACCATTATCAAAATATAATAAAGCCTGAATGCACCATGATAAACAAATTACTGTTATTATCGACCTTAACGTCATGCGATATAGAAGGTTAATACTAACACATGATGAAGAACATGACATAACTCTGACTCAGTTTGTATGTCACTTTGTCAGGGTTGCAAGTGGTCAGGGAAAAAATCAATCAGTACTTTTTTATAAAAATTATTTGAAATATTACATAATTATTAATGAAGGCGAATTTCTCTTTCACAAAATACTGGTATTTAACAAAATTTTTTACTATGTTTTTCCCTGACCCTTCGCCACCCTGTTTTTTTTTTAACATTTTCAATCAATTATATATCAATGTACAAAGAGAGAAATAATAATTTCTATTTCGTTATTTGCATTTTATTAGGTGCATTTTGTAAAACTTATTCAGAGCTCTTCCTTTTTGTTTCTCTATAGAACAAAAAGTCAATAAAAAGCTACAAAATAAAGCCTCTAAGGAACATTAAAAATAAATGAGACAGGAAAAAAATGCATATCATTTCCCGGTAATTAAAGAGTATTACAATGGACTGTGGTAAGCGAGTTATTTTGTACTACAATATTAGTATTTTTTATGTATTACTGGCAGGCGCTCATTATACATCCTCATGTTAAATCTAAATTAAGGTTTTTTTAAGTTCCTCTTTGAGTAGTGTGACACATTTTATTAGGATATGTAACAAGGATACAGAATTTAAAAAAAAAACGCGTCTTTGGCAGCGCAATCGAAGAAGATTACTTTTGTTTGGAATGTTCGCTTCTAAATAAAAAAAAGTCTCAATTTTTTCTGCTATTTAAGAAAAAAAAAACATTATCTTCCTCCTAATTTAAATTACATTAAAATGCGAATGTTCTTTCTGGCATGAAAACAAACTGACAAGTAATTTCTTTATTACCATAATTAAGTGACTTAATACAACGCTTAATAACTCATACTTGTAAAAGCTAACCATATTGGCGGGGATAGGTAACGTCTGGTATTCTAGACCAAGGTAGCACTCACGACAATATATTGAATGATTACATGCATGATTTTCACTTTTAACACTGTCTATTATAGTTAAAAACTTTTTATAATTTCGGATTATGTGCCGAATATTTTTGAGTGAGGTAAAGCTACGAATTTCGAAAACCAAAACTATTCTTAGCATTTCGAAAATAGTGGAAAAAGTACTTATGAATCGCCTTCGCCCGTTCGTCTATTTGTCTGTCTAGTGTTATACCTATCTATATGTCTGTCTATATTTTCGTTCTCTAACTCTTGTAAGGTACTCGATTTGCCGTGTACTTAACATATACTATTAAAATTTACTATTGTACATTTCCTATTGAAAATGGAGTTTGTAGCTGCTATAGATTTTTTGCAGATGCACAGAAAAAATTGTGTTAGATAATGGACTATGAAGAAAAATAAAAATTGGTTGTATTTTAACTATGTTACATTCTATCAAATATTTATGAGCCATCCTGTGGTTCATTAACATTGATTTTCTGTAGAATATGAAATGCTAAGCATTTTTTGTTGATTTACAGGATTACACAAATCAATTTGATTATGTTATTGAATAATGGAAGAAATTGTTACCAAATTATTTTACTGATGCGACACTATAAGATGCATATTGTAGAAATATGATATATAACAGTTCATTTTTTATTTGCTCATCTTCATGACTCAAATCGATATTATAAAAAAGGATTAATGCTTTATCGTTGTTTGTATGTGCATTTAGAGGGACACACAAACATTTTTGTCACTATATTGTCTTTCAGCAATAATGTTGGAAACTGTTTCTATTTCTGATATGTGTTTTTAAATCTAAATAAATTTTTGGTTAAAATAATAACTCAACTAAAGAATATAACTATTAATTAATTCCAAAACGCTAAGTTAAACAATATTTTCCGAAAAGTCATCTGCATTTACTCAAAAAAGGAAAAAAATACGAAGGAAAAATTGTGGGTGAAAGATAGATGAATCACATTCAAACGCTTTAAAATACTACAACAAAACTTTACAGATTAACAAGATGAAGGTTTATGCGTTTGATATACAGGGTATCCCAGAAGTAATGGGACAAACTTTAAGGAGAGGTAGGGGACATCACAAGGATTCAGAAATGTATAGCAACCCATGGCCGGAAAAGTTTTCTTGGCGCGGTAGTTATGACACAAAACACAAGAAAGAAAGTAGACGAACAGGGACAAAAAAAAACATGTCATTTATTGTTAGCGATGCATAAATGCCGGGACAATGCACCATGGCAGCTGATGGGGAAGGTCGGGACATTTACGGTCTTTTCTAGGGAACATTAGATTTTCCATGCACCGAAGATGTGTCTCTATGCATCACAGCTTGGAATCGTAATTTCGAACACCTACTTCAATGACGATCGTTATCTCTTTAATATTATTTTTATCTATTTTCTACTGTACTAAGGATATTAAAATGTTTTCTCCTCTTATTCGTGTCTTGTCTTTCTTGTGCTTTTGTCGTCACTACTACGCCAGGAAAGCATGTTCGACCATGGATCGCTATGCAATTCTGAATCCTTTTGATGTCCCCTACCTCCTTTTTAAATTTGTCCCATTACTTCTGGGACACCCTGCATAAGTAAACAATTTCAAAACTACATAATGAAAATTTCAAAATCCCAATTATGGTAATTGACAAAAGGCTGCATAGGATCTACAAATTTTTAGAATACAAAAACTTCGTTAAGTTCGAAATTCACAGTATTCACAGAAATTCACAGTAAACGCCCCTTTAGTATTTTCCGCCGATAAACAAAAATGTATTCGAAATCTTCTGTGAAACCCTGGATATGATGTAAAGTATTTGTACACAACATGTAATATTCAAGTAAATGTTAAAATAAAATGCGAGAAACACAACTGAAAACGCTCTTCGAGCAATTTTCGTACATATCCTGTACTCGAACCGGATATTTTTGTGCGTCTCTGTAAAGTGCGTCCCCAGCAAATTCTACAGTAATTGTCTTGTAGTGTACTTTAGCGGTATTTATAAATTTTAATAATTTTGAGTATATGTGACACCATTCAAATGCACCGCAGAGGATTTTTCTTCATAGTCCGCAATGTAACTGAAGTCTCATAAGTGTTCCTGTAATAGAGCTGCAGAAGTTAAACACATTAATATAAATTTGAATATCAAATATTTCATAGTATAGTTTAATCACATATATCAACTGTATGATATTCTAACCTCAGATGATATATGTTGAGTTTGAGATTCCACAGACTGGCGGATAAACCGAACTGATCAACGATGCTGGGGAGTATTTAAAATATTACGTAGTTTTTGAATGAAAACAATTGCTAACTTCATGCATTCACAAAAGTAAATTAATAATTTGCGAATACGGAAAAAATGCACGTATGGAACTCAAAAACAGTGAAAATTCAATTCAGAAAAGTAGATAAATAACAAGAAAAAAATGCAATTGCTTTAATGATAGCTGATGACTTATTGTATATTAATTTACTATCTTTTCAAGACTTCAAATAATACAAGTATTTTTATCTCAAAGGGGAGCCTATTCATATTGTATCAAAAATTTTATTTTTATATCTTGTGGTGGTCATTTTTGTTCTTAGTAGATGTGTTTCTTTTTTTTTATTGTTTCTGTCTATTTACTAAAAATTAATAGATAATAAATCACTGAAAAAATAAATAATGTCAGTCAAATAAGGAATAAAATCAAATAAGCAGAAAAATCTATTAAGTAACAAAGATTATAGCAAGAAATTACATTACTGAATCTAAAGAAATATTCTGAAAAATATTAGAAAGCTTCTTATATCTGACAAAATTATGTAAGTATTTCATTGTAACCTTCCATTGAAAGTAAGTTTAAATAGTTAAATTTAATTTAGTAATTAATTTTACAAAATTTTAGTGAAGTTAAAAACTTCTTTAAACATAATATTTTCTTTACTATAAATAAATATTTTGCTTCCAATTTATGCTTTGCATGTATATTTAAATTAAATTGAAAATATGTGCTGATAAAAAACTCTTTTTAAGCCTCTTTATTATGTAATTAATTAAGAACAAACAGATATACTTTCATTAAATTCACTAATATCTGGACTTAAAAATAAATTCCATCATATTAACTAATAAATCTGAAAAAATAAGTAAAAGGAGAAAAACATTATCAAAAGCTAAATTAAACAGCCATTTTAATTCCTTGCTTATTACATACAAATTTTAAAATATTTATCCGTAAAATAACAAAAACATTAAATTACGTTAATAATATTTTTTAACTTCCATTTTGACTATAAATGTATTTCAATTTCTTATTTCTTAATAATTACTCATCTATGAAATATTTTTAAAAAAATGCAGTTTTTAGTTTTAGGTCACATGTAGTTTTTCGCCATTTTCGAAGTAAAATAAAGAAGAACAAAATATCATGCACTATGCATAGACTGGCTGGATTCACACTGCAATACTCTTCTTTTCAACTGAATTCTTTGAAAAAGTGAGGAAGTCTTTTGTATTGGATCCACTTGCAGTTTCTTCATAACAGAAAATACGGGAGTGAACAAAAGAATCGGGAGATAAGCAATCCACTCTACTTGATGGAAAGATTTTCCTTTTGCTGGACAACCGTCCCTTCCCTGCAAAACTCATTAAGATAAAAAAAAAACACCGTGTCGCCATATCAAACGAGCCAATACCGAAATTCAAGAGGTGGTCAAATGTGTTTGGCCATCAGATCGGTTATCGTGGTTAGTTTTCGTGGTTAGTTCGTACCCATCAGTTTCTCGCCTTCCAGTGATAAAAGATTATGAGTAAAAATTACATTTTTTTCTTTTGCTGAGTATGATCATAAATCGATCGAAAAAGATATATGTTTTATATCTTTGTAAGTGAACACTAAGTCGTAAACAAACCATAAACTATAGATAAAGTTAAATATTAATCTGGATGAAATTTTCTAATTTCATCCACATTATCAAGATTTCATTTGTGATGTCGCATAGTTAAACTACGTAGTCTAAATATGCGATCCTTCCTAATTTTAGTATATTTAGCCTAATGTTCGTTTACATGTAAACGAACTATAAATGCTTTAGTCTATGTTGCTGAGAAAGTGTGATACATTCAATTTTGGCATATTTCAAAGTTATTTAATCGTATTGTGAAATTTTGATAATATACTTTCTTAAATTAGACGATTCGATTATTTTCTGCTTCAAGCAATTCCTGATGAGAAGAAAACAAAATTTTTAGCAAACACTAAGTGTAGTTTGCGAGAATTTTACGCTTTATATATAATGTGTTAAAAAACCCTTTGAAAATGTACTATTATATTGTATTGGGTGTCTCTTAAAAAAAAGATCTTAATGACCGTATGAACCAGTAAATATTTTCTTGACATTATCTGCAAATATTTTTTCGAAAAAATTCTATAAACTTTTTAAAGAATCTGCATCAATATTATAATTCGCATTTACATCTTGATCAACAAAGTTTGAAATATGCTTTCCTCAGTTAATGATGCTGCCAAAGCCATAGTGATTTCAACGCATTCTTATAATGTGGTACAAATTAAAAGAAAAGTTTGAACACTTACGATTATCTTGCAACATATCTTGTTTAAAAAAGACCTCTGTGTCCATGTGAATCAGTAAATATTATTTATTTGCATCATCTGTTAATATTTTGTTCTAAAAATTCGCATTGCTTTTTAAAATAATCGCGAGGATAGAAATAGAGATTTTCTACCTTTTTTGTCAATTGTGATACCAATAATGAGTACCTATATTAAAAATTGTAATTTTTGATACATTTTCTAAATGTGGACCATCTCTAAATAAATTCGTATTTTTACCAGTTATGCTTAAACAAGGATTTTCCAAAAATTAAAGTTGGGTAGTTTTTTTTATTTTTTAGAAAAATTGTATGACTAGACAAATAAGATAGGTAATTTTAAATTACTTACTGTCATTTTTTTTTAATTTACAGAAATAAAAAAGAAATCTAATGAGTCATTATCTTGTTATAATCTTTTCTACGTGATTTTTAATAAAGCCATTACCGTTTTATTTTAAACTAGTTTGGGTTCTATACAAGCTTTTTTAAACTGTCCCGTGTTTTAAATTCTTGATCAAGTAAAATTATACAGTTATCTTCCACAATTCTTCACATCTTACGCAAAAAACAATTTATTTTTGATTTTTTTATCTCAGTAACTTCTGATATTAAAAGATCTCATTAAAATGCTACTATTTGCGACGAACTAAAGGATTCGTAATTCCTCCTTTTGGTAATCTTTGTCCTCCTTTGTCCTCCTTTGGTACATTTGTCTATTATATAATTAAGAGCCACATTTATGAATAGGGAGAAAATATATTTTAAAATTTTGTCAGAAAATTGTCTAATTACATGCATAAATCCATTCTTAAACAATCTCAAACTTACGAATTCACATTTCATTCATTTTATACAAATTGTTCTTCCTAATATATTCAGAAAAAAAGAGATTTTGAATTGAAACATTGCATTTACATGCATGTCATTCGATTTTCTAAAATGATTGCTTCATGTTAAGTGATGGCGGAAGAGGAGAAATTGAATAAAATACGTAATGTTTTAAAATGCTATTGCCTCGATTTGATTCTTTAGAAAAACAAATTAGGGGATCGCTTTTATATCTTTTTAAAATACAAATGGTATATTTTTATAGTACTCCAAATACAATTTTAATTAACATTCAAGAACATCAGAATTGTGGCTTTTATAATAGTTAGCCTGTGTTTGAAATAGTTCAAACAAGTGATCGATATCAATGAAAATGGAATTGCTGTTAATATAAACTGTTTTAAGTAAATGTAATAAAGCTGTATATTATAATAATAAAGCTGTTATTTTTATAATAAATTCAAATAAGCTTAGTGAGATTCACACACAAAACTTTTTCAGAAAAAACTGTATGGAAGAAAACTTGGCGGTTTAGAATATCATCATATGATTTACTGAAAACCAAATATATAAAAAATATTCAAAAAATGTATACATATAAAATTCAACAGAGTTTTAGAAAATAAAGGAAATAAAATTGTGTAAATATGATAATCGTTTCGTTAATTTCAAGTAACTAATCTTAAAGATTTTATACGCGTACATTTTGTTCAAACAATATACTATACATAATAAAAACCTTTTATCTTTAATTTTAATAGAAGTTACTCTTTTTTTGACAGGGGGCATCCCATGATAACTTACGTTTCATTTTAAACTATTTATAGTTAGTTTTGTAATATAATTCATGCAGTAAAATTATTCAAAATTTAAATTTGACATGCTTTCCTAGTTAAACTTATTCAAAGCCCAATTCAGATGAAAATTACCTAATTTTAATATCATTTCTTAAATTTTGGTAGTTTTATTTACTATGGTGACTGATATGAAAAAGAAATGTAAGTTATCATATAATGTGTAATTTTCATTATCATTTGTAAGGTAATTTTTATCCAAATTTACCCTCAGATAGGTTTTATTGGCGAATCATCTTAATTTTACTTTTAAATATTTTTAGTGTTATGTTACTAAAATTACTGCAGTAAATTGTTCTAAATGTAACGTAATTTACCATGGAATGACATACAGCCGATTATCAGCACGAAGGTTATAAGGGCAACGGAAGTGCCCTTCCTCGTGGACTTTCAAAGGGAAACTAACCCAGCGCATTCACGGAAGGATATCCGAGATTCGAAGAAAACCATTGAAAACTGCTAATGATTAGGCGTCGGGCGCGATTAAGTAGAAACTCTGCACCTCTCACCTACTAATTTCGATAGCAGAACTTCTTGGCTACCGGTGATGCCCGGTAAAAAAAGCAAATTATAATAGGGGGAAATAATTGACTTATAACATTAGTATTAATGAAATTGGTATTAATGAAAAATATGATTTATTCGTGGTGTGGATAACTCATTCAATTTGTTTGATGTTCTTTATTTCATAAAGGTTTTTGAAAATGCAAAAAAATATGCATCATAAATACAGCTAAATAAAGCATATATTGTTAGTACAATGAAGGTTGCTAACTACGTATTATAAGTAAATACGCATTACACAACCAAATAATTAATAAATGATGTTTCTGTTATGTTTAGAATTACTTTAAAAATAAGTTACTAATAATCATAGAACTATATATAAAATGCAGTAGATTTTTTTGTCCTTAAATGTTCAAAAATTTTGTTGTGAGTTGTAATTTTGTTTCAAATAGTTTTATTGTTATTAGCTGTAAAATATTTTAAAATAATGAAATATTAAGGCATGGGAAAATAAAGCATAAGCACAGTGCCTGCTAATTTATGCATTGAAAATCTCCTTAAACATAATACATTGCAAGGTGACAATAAAAATTCTTATACAATTTATCTACTTAAAGAGTAAAAATATGAATTAATACTTGGCTTATTTATAATTAAAAAAAATTCAGTTTCCATAAATGCAGTTTCTTCTAAAAATGAATTTTAATTAGATATATGACATTTTTTCGGAGCAATCGACAATTACAAATTTATATTTTTGTTGATTTGTGCAAAGTGCGAAAGTTTTGAAAAGAGCGCAATTCCGATTAGATAATGTCGTTTCTCAAAATTGTAACAAATGCTCTGAATCAGATTGATAAATAAGTTTCCTTTTAAAAAGAAGAAATATTTTTCTGTCTAATAACATTTTCTTCAACACAATAAACATGTATATATGGGAAAATTTTATTTTCGCGATAGGTGTTTCATTTCTATTGTTCTTAAAGTGTCCTAACTTAGGGAAACCAGAAATATTGATAAATCACAAGAACAACGGCTGTAAAAACTACATTTTCCCCCTGGAGACTACTGAAGCGACATTTTCTAATTTTTTTTTTCAGGAGTAAACTTCGATCTGTTTTAAATTTATGTATACGAGCACTTTTTAAGATAATAAATAAAAAATTTAAAAATTCTAAACTGTCAATTTTCGTATTTTCCTAAGCAAACTTCCGATACAATTTTTTAAACATTTTAAAAATATATCTATACATAAGGTTGTCAATAAAGAGTTGTTACTATGAGATATACTTTTTTTGTCCAAAGTATACTCATGAACACAGAGGTGTACACATAGGGATACAAACTGAAGTAAAATAACTATAATTAAATATTGTGTCTGGTGTATTAAAAATACTACTTTTTTTATTTTAATATTTAATTATTTTAAAATTACTTCGAATAATTTGATATTTTAAATATTTAGAAATAAAAATTGTTTAGTTTTTAAGCTATAAAACTCAAGGAATAATGGTCCTTCGCAACACCCCATACTGGCGTCAGTGAATTTTAGTATGCTTGATGATTGAAATTTCTGTTACATAATAATGAACTTCTAGAAAAAATACAAGGGTTTCAATCTTAGGCTACAATGAAATAAGCCCTGAAAAGAATTTTTCTTCTCGTGTCCGGATTAGAAATAGGTTTTTTTTTGCATATGGGTATAAAAAAAAAAAACTTGTCTGATTTGCAATTACAAGGAACTCTATATGCTTGACTTCAAGAATGCAGTTATTGATTACGTGTAGACCTTATTTCCGTTTCAAGATATGTAGCATTTCTATTTTCTTTTCTTGATTTTTTTCTTAGGGTAAATGTCTCTTAGATATCCGGGTAACATTTAGAAGTAGATTATTTCCGCTAATATTTTGGCATATAACTTTTTATTAAGGTGTTGTAAAAATTATATATGAATAATCAATAAATTTTCATTTTAAAGGGAATTTTTTATTCATATATGAATCTTACTAGCAAATAAGAATGATTGAATATTTTTTTTATAAATTTCTTTGAAAATGTACAGATACACACATAAAATACACTCTAAAATATTTGCTTATCTGTCTATCGATGCTCAAAAAAACATGGAGATTTACATGGTACACACAAACGTAAAAATGGGATAATTAAATATTATGTCACATGTGGTAAAAAAAAATAATATTCCAGTATATATATAACAATTCTTTTTTATCATAATGTTTAATTATTTTTTATCACTTTGGATAGTTTGATTTTATTTTTCTTTTAAATATTTACAAATAAAAATAATATTTATAAATTATAAAATTCAAGGAACAATAATAGTCCTCGTTTTTATTCTTAGACAACAATGAATTAAGCCGTGAAAAGAATTTTTCTTCTCGTGTCCGAAATAAAGCTAGGAAACGAGATTTCAGGAAGCTATTTATCAATCTCACTCTCTGCGCACTATCTATTATTTTTTCACAGCATGATGTTTTTCCATCTTTCTTGGTATCCCATTATATTAGAAAAAAAATACAATAGAAGGATGATTTTTTACATATGAGTATATAAGAAAAAATGTCTGATTTGCAATTATAATGAGCTTTATCTGCTTGACTTCAAGAATGCAGTTATTGATTACAAGGAGACTATTTCCGTTTAAAAGTATGTACAAAATCTATTTCTTTTCTTGATGTAAATGTGTTTTATATATCGGAGTAACATTTAGAAGTAGATAATTTCGGTTATTTGTTAGCTGGCCGACATATAACACTTCAATAATGTGTTGTAGAAATTATATGAGGACCCCAGAAGCCAAGGGGTATAAGTGACAAAATTGAAAAAATTGAGTTAAGTGCACAGGGTATCTGGAAATATGCTTTTTTCATTTCAGGTAAAGAAATATAGGTCATTTTCTGATTATTTGGGGAGTTATAGAGATAAACCGCTTTTTTCGAAAAACAAACAATATTGATTAGTTATACATTTAAAGAAAATTGTACCCTATTTTTTAACAGTTACTGAAATGAGAGTTCAAAGATTAGAATGCAACAAGCAGATGTTTCCTATTTCAATTTAGTCAATTGTTACTGATGTTCCAATTTAACATCAATTATCTTTAAACTCAATTTACTCCAAATCGACATTTTGTCACTTGTACTCCTTGGCTTCTGGGCTCCTCCTATATAAATAGGAAAATTTCTAAAAACTTTTCAAAAGATTCTTTTGATTTATACATGTATCCTGCTGGCTAATAAAAATGATGTAAAAGAAATTGAAAAACTCGTCATAATATTTTTGGAAATTATACAGATACACACATAAATTACACTCACAAATATTTACTTATCTTCTAATCTGTTCATCATTGCACAAGAAAACGTGAAGGTATACACGGTACACAGGAACGTAAAAAAAGTATAATTAAATGTTGTATCAGGTATGGTAAAAAATGTTTAAATATTTTTGTCATAATGTTATGCTATTTTATACAACTTTGGATAGTTTGATGATACAATTCTCTTAAACATAGATGCCAACTTTTACGCATTTTTACTACCACAAAATTTTTATGGTAAATATTACCTTATCTAATCGTCGAAATCTTATGCTTAAACGAATGGAAAATCTGTGTACAATTTTAGGGGTAGCAAAAAATAGTAAAAGTTGGCAGCTATGCCTTAAATATATGGAGGTAAATATATTTTTAGTTTTTAAATAATAAAACTCAAAGAAGCATTGTCTTTCTCTATTCCCCTTACTGGCGCCATTGTATTTTAGTATTCCTGATGATCGAAAGTTCTCTTCATCTATTACAAAATAATAAACTTCTAGAAAAAGTACAAGGATTTCACTCTTAGACAACAATGAATTAAGCCCTGAAAATAATTTCACTTCTCATGTTCGAAAAAAATCTAGAAAACGAGATTTCAAGAAGCTATTTATCAATCTCACTTTCTGAGCACCATCTATTATTTTCTTGCAGCATGACATTTCTCGATGTTTCTTGGTATCCCATCATATTAAAAAATACATTAAAAGAATGATTTTTTGCACATGGTTATATAAAAAACATGTCGGATTTGCAATTACAAGGAAGTCCATCTCCTTGACTTCAAGAATGCACATATTGATTATGTGGAGACCGTATTTCCATTTAAAAGTACGTAATAAATCTATTTTTTTCTTGAGGTAAGTGTTTCTTTGATATTCGAGTAATATTTAGAAGTAAAAAAAAAGACACTCGCGTCACGTGACCTGAGCTCTGCTGAATTAAAAATGTAGCTGGTAGTATTTTTCGTCTTCAAAAAATCTGACAACACAAGTGTTTTTTTTTTTTTTTTTTTTTTTTTTTTTTTTTTTTTTTTTAAGTTCTATTCGAACCTATGTTCGAAATTCGAAATTGGCTGTGGGCAATGAGTTCATGTCTTGTTTTGGTGGTGTGTACAACTAGAATTGCATAAAAAGCGCTGATTTGTTAATAGTGTATGTTTGTGTAATGTTTTATGTGTTATGTGCTGCCTATGGAATAAATAAAAATATTAAAAGAAGATCGTCGTCCCGAGAATTTATGTAAGTGAAGCTTCTTTTTCTTGTAAATAAATAATGCTAGCCTGGCAGTAGATTAATTCGGTTTCTTGTCATTAAGTTGACTTATAACACTCTCTAGTGTATAATAAAAGTTATATAAGGATAAGCAAAAACTTATAATTTTCAAAATAATTTCTTCATTCATATATAGATTCTGGTAGCTAATAAAAATAATATAAAAGAAATTAAAAACAATTTTTTTTAAATTACATACACACATATATTACACTCTCAAATATTTATTATGTTCTAATCTGCCCACCGACTCACATGCAAATGTGAAGGTTTACACGATACGCACAAATGTGAAATAAGTATAATTAAATGTTGTGTTACGTGTGGTAAAAAACTATTTTAATTCTTTTTTATCACAATCTTTAATTATTTTATATCATTTTGTATCGTTTGATATTACTTTTCTTTTAAATATTTTAAGATAAAAATTGCTTAGTTTGTTAATTATAAAATTCAGGTAAGAATGATCCTTCTGTACACTCCTTTCTGGTGCCAGTGTATTTTAGTTTCCCTGATGAATAAAAGTTTTCTTGATCCGTTACATAATAGTATACTTCTAGAAAAAATACAAAGATTTCACTCTTACACAACAATGAAATATGCCCTGAAAAGTATTTATCTTCGCGTGTCCAAAATATAGCTCGGAAACGAGAATTCAGGAAGCTATTTATCAATCTCACTCTCTGAGCACCATCTATCATTTTCTTCCAGCATGACATTTCTCGATGTTTTCTGGTATCCCACTATATTAGAAGAGAAATACAGTGGAAGGATAGTTTTTTGCATATGAGTATATAAAAAAACGATGTCTAATTTGCAATAACAAGGAACTCTATCCGGTTGACTTTAAGAAAGGAGTTATTGATTACGCGGATATTGTATTTCCGTTTAAATGTATGTAAGAAATCTATTTTCTTTTTCTAAGGCAATTTTTTTTAGATATCGGAGTAACATTTTAAAGTAGATTTTTTCTGTTACTCGTTAGTAAGTCGATTTATAAACCTTACTGATGTGTTGTAGAAATTATGCATGAATAAACAATAACTTATAATTTTCAAACGAATTTTTTCATTTATATATGTGTCCTTCTAGAAAATAAAAATGATGTAAAACAGATTGACTTTTTTTATAATTTTCTTGGAAATTATATAGATAAAAACAGAAATTACTCTCTCAAATATTTACTTACTTTCTAATCTGTCCATGATTGCCCAAGAAAACATGAAGGTTTACACGTTATAAGCAAACGTAAAATGAGTATAATTAAATATTGTATAATGTATGGTTAAAAAAATATCATAAATTGTAATTATTGTATATTACTCTCAATTGTATTGTTCTTTTAATCCTTTAGAGATATTTGTTTAGTTTGTAAATTATAAAATTCAGTGAAGAATGGTCCTTCTCTACTCCCTATACTGGCGCCAGTGTATTTTAGTATCCCTGATAATTGAAAGTTCTCTTGATCAGTTACATAATAATAAACTTCTAGAAAAAATACAAAGATTTCACTCTTAGACAACAATGCATTAAGTCCTCAGAAGAATTTGTCTTCTCGTGTCCGAAATGAAGCTAGGAAACGAGATTTCAGGAAGATGTTTATCAATCTCACTGTCTGAACACATCTATTATTTTTTTGCAGCATGTTTCTTGGTATCTCGTTATATTAAAAATTGGAAGGATCATTTTTTGGCATATGGTTATATAAAAAAACATGCCTGATTTGCAATTACAAGGAACTTTATCTGCTTGTCTTTAAGGATGCAGTTATTGGTTACGTGGAGACTGTATTTCCGTTTAAAAGTACCTAATAAATCTTTTATTTCTTGAAGTAAATATTTCTTAGGTATTCGAGTAACATTTCGTAAAAGATTATTTCGGTTTATTTTTAGAAATTTGATTTAATACTCTTCATTAATGTGTTGTAGAAATTAAGTATGAATAAAAAATAATTTTTTCTTACTTACCTTATACATATCCTAATATCTAATAAAAAATATGTAAAACAGACTGAAAAGCTTTTCATAATTTTATTCGAAATCATATAGATACGAATAGAGGTTACGTTCTCAAATATTTACTTTTTAATATGTTCGTCGTTGCAAAAGAATACATAAACTACAGATAACACAGATTAACATTTTTCCGGGGTCTCTTGAAGCGACATTTTTAAATAGTATTCAAAAGTAAACTTTGAAGTCTTTTAAATTTATTTGCAGAAGCGTATTTTAAGATAGTGAATAAAAAATTAAAAAATTCTGAATGGTGAATTAGTGTATTTAGCTAAGTAGAACTTTCATTCATTTTTTTAAATATATCAACATAGAAATAGATACAGAATCATATCAATAAAGAATTGATACTATGAGGTACACTTTTTTGTCAAAGGTATACATAGGGAGATAACGGCGTGGAGATATCGGTACAGACTTATGTAAAATAAGTATAATTAAATATTGCGTTACGTGTTGTAAAAAATACTGAATTCTATTTTATCTTAATTATTTTACATTAATTAAATTATATGTGTGAATTTAATTGAATGATTTTATATCACTTCATATAGTTTGATATTAATTTTATTTTAAAAATTAAGACTTAAAAAAAATGTTTGGTTTTTAAATTATAAATTCAGGGAAGAATAGTCCATCACTACTCGTCTTACTCGCACCAATGTATTTTAGTATCCCTGTTGATTGAAATTTCTCTTGAACTATTACATAATAATAAACTTCCTGAGGAAAAAAATACAAGGATTTTACTCTTAGACAACAATGAATTAAACCCTGAAAAGAATTTTCCTCTCTTGTCCGAAATAAAGCTAGGAAACGAGATTTCAGGAAGCTATTTATCAATCTCACTCTCTGAGCATCGTCTATTGTTTTCTTGCAGCATGATATTTCTGGATGTTTCTTCGTATTCCGTTATATTAAAAAATACAGAGGAAGGGGTATTTTTTTGGTATATAGGTATATAAAAAACATTTCTGATTTGCAATTACAAGGAACTTTATATGTTTGACTTTAAGGATGCAGATATTGAATACGTGGAGATAATATTTCAATTTTAAAGTATGTAATAAATCTATTTTTATTTCTTGACACAAATGTTTCTGAGATATCATAGTGACATTTAGAAGTAGAATATTTAAGTTTTTTTTTATGTCCACAGGTCAGCTTAGTATTATTTATTTATGTTTCGAAGAAATTATATACAGATGAGTAAAGAATTACAATTTTCAAAGTAATTTGTTCATTAATGTATAGATTTTAGTTGCTTTTCAAATTGATTATTAAAAAGTTGAAAATTCTGTTATAATTTTCTTCGAAATGATATTAACATATACAGCATCTGCGCATGCATGAATAACTTAAAATCTGCCTGACGCTGCATAACTAATATTGAAGATTTAGACATTGTATAAAATACATTCTACTTATCTTCTATGTTCTAAATTATAATTTGTGCTTCAAACATTTTAAATTTAGAAATTTTTAAATCATTTTTTATGTCCAACTACTATAATCTACATCAAATGTTCTAAATGTTTCACAAAAAAAATTTTAGAGAGCTGAAAGGCACGTAGTTTCCAAATTTAAAATTGTTCAGGAAATTCAAAAATTATCTAAAGATTCTACTCGAAAGATAATATTAATACTAAATAAACAAAATAATCATCACTAAACTAAATAATTAATATTATATAGCTAAATAATTAAAATTAACTACCTAAATATTTAAAATTAACTAAATAAATAACATTCTAATTAAGACAAACTTTGGTTTAATTTAAGTAATTAAGACTATGATTAACAAAATAACTGAGATTCTAATAATGTCATAAAATAACTGTATTTCGAAAAATATTCAACGAATTTTATATTAATTTTAACTATTAACAATTCATGAAGTTTGTTTTGATGTGCTACATTGTAATAAGCATCAGGAACAGAAAAGAGGGCATTCACACTTAGATAATAATATCGATGCCGAAAAAGTTTTCTTATATACAAAATGCAGATAAAAAGAGAGATATCCGGTAGCAACTTATCAGACTTACTTACTAAACACTATACTTTCTTGCAACGTCACCATTTTTTATGTTCGTTGGTATCCTATTATATCAGAAAAAGTTTAGGAAATCATATTTTTACATTTTTTTATATAAATCATTCAATTTTTTTATGTAAAGATATAATTTCGTTATTGATTTAGTAATTAGAATTACCTAAATAAATAAATTATAATAACTCTCTAAATAATTAGGTTTAATAAACTTAATAATTAAATTTAACTAGCTTCATAATTAAGCTTAACAATCTAAATATTTAGGATTAATTAGCTAAATAATTTAACTTAAATAGCCAAGTGATTAAGAATAACATTCTAAATATTTAAGATTAACTAGCTAAATAATTAAGATTTGCTAAGGGATTAAGAATAACAATCTAAATATTTAAGATTAATTAACTAAATAATTTAAATTAAATAGTCAAGTGATTAAGAATAACATTCTAAATATTTAAGATTAACTAGCAAAATAATTAAGATTTTGATTAAGATTAACTTCAGCTTAATTTAAAACTAGAAAAACTGTGTGGGGTTCATTCTGATCCCTATCAAACGAATAATTAAAATTAACTACTTAAACATTTAAGATTAAATAAATAAATAAATAACATTCTGATTAAGATAAACCCTATCTTAGTTGAAGTCATTAATACTATGATTAACTTAATAATTAAGATACTACTAATCTCGTAAAAAAAATTCTGCCTCAGATAATTTTCAACGTATACCTAAGATTAACTATAAATGATAAATGATACTTGCTTTGATTTGCTACATTACAATAAGCATGAGGAATAGAATGAAGGGTATTCACACTTAAATAATTGTAAAGTTATCGAAAAAAATATTCTCATATGCGGTAAATGTCAATAACCACAATTCAAATCCCGGCTTTGATACTTACTTAGTTTATTGGATTTACTTCTCAGAGTCAAATGATATAAAAATTAAGCAATTAAATTTTGAACCTACGAAAATAACAACAAAATTACCAAAATTTATATTTGTACATAATATATTTTTTAAAACTGTTTTAGATAATGTCAATTAATTTCCATTTAGCTGGAAATGTACCCAATAACCATTTCTATCTAAAAATGTCTTACAATTCTTCTTTGTATTATATTATAGAAATTTCTTTGAATCAGATAAGATTTTTTTTTTTCAAATTCCTTCATTTTTTAAGAAAAGAAGCAAAACACCGCTTTTATGAGAAAACAAAATTTGAAGTTCCTTAAAGCCCCTCATTTCTCCGCAATTAAGGAATGTTATTAGAATCGGTGATTATTCGAGTTAAAAGAAATATTTAAATTTACTACAGAATGTTGCTTAACAAATAATAGTGTTCTAATATACCTTAAAGTTGTACTTCAACATGCTGTATATATTTTTGAAAGGTAATATTCAAAGCGATAGTTTAAAAATATTTAGAATAAATCGTTTATATGTTTAATTTCTAAAGATAATTTATACTCCAAGTATGAGAAAGTGGGATACTTGACCATAAGGGATACTTGAGCCACTTTTATTATCCCTACAGTTGGTTATTTTTTTATTTCTAAAACTGGCAACATGGTAACATATTTACAGTTCTGAATATGTAAAAAAGAAATCACATAACTAGGTATTATTTTGAAAATATGGTGATTAATAGATGTTTATTGCTGGTCCGAAGTAATTATTTAGGTGCGTGTTTTTAGTTATTTATTCATTTATTCATTTTTTACAATCAAAGTTTTGTTTAAAGCTGCAACAACATAAACATATTTAATAAGTATAATTTCAATTGTATTTTGAATCTAAAATAGTTCAAGTAGCTGTATGCTTTACTTAGTAAAACTCTGATAAACAAAAATTGTGGTAATGGTGATTCTTGGGCCACTTAAATTGGAGTTACATGAGGCATGACTGAACCATCCCCACTAGGAAATTAGACATATGGGTGAAACAAGAAAGAAAAAAATTATGTCCTTATCATATTCACTGATAGATTTTTTTTTCGGATAAAAGGGAGAAGAATTTTTATTTTATTTTTCTTCCTTAAAAAAATAAAGACTTAGAAAATAATGTTTAAAAATGTATACTTTTTAAATGAAAATACCAATTTTATTTTTCATTTTAACTAACAAAATAGCCTGTCTAGATAAATGTAGGCATAGTTTTCAATTTAGCTTTAAACTCGTACATTAAAATAACTTTAAACTGTTTCACAGGTCATAACACCCAATATTTTAATTAGTTAGGTCCAACATATTAAAATATTTATTTTTTAATATAATATATTAAGATTAAATATTATACATTGAAATTGTAACCCCTGTTACTGATTGACATGAAATTTGCTCGAAGAATTACAGATTCCAAATTTAAATGGCCACCAACTGAGGTTGTTGCTACTATCAATGAATCCCAAGTTGAAATTATCCTTCGATCACCAATTATCACTACAAAAAATGATCGTGCTATTAGCTTTAAAGCTAATTCTTTAAAGCTAATTGTGAAAACAATTGTTTTCACAATTGATTTTGAAGGCCTTTATGTATCTTGATTTATCATTATGTAAAATATTTGTGCAAAAAAGCGGAAATCACATTTTTGTGATACAATACTTTTTGTGGATATTTTTCCGTACTGGCTCAAGTATCCCTTCACCATGGCTCAAATATCCCTCTCGTGAGAATGCTTGAGCCACGATGTAAAACGAAAAGTAAACATTTATCAAACGTAGAAAATAGTTCAAAATTAATTGAAAGTAATATTCAGATGAAGAAAAAATATCAAATTTTCATTTTTAATATTTTTTTTTTTTTGTTATAAGAAATTATGAAAAATAAATAAATAAATAAAATTTAAAAAGTGGCTCAAGTATCCCTAGCTTCCCCTACACTAAATATATTTTTCCCCATTCATAGGTTATATTGTATTGTTGTCACGAAAAAAGAGTAATAAAAAACATCATCAAAAAGTTGGGCTTTAAACAGTTACTCTTACCTATGAAGACGAACAAATTCAAGATCACGTCACAGCAAATATTAATCAAACTTTCGAAATTCTCCAAATAATAATTCAAAATTCAGTCAAAAAAAAACTTCTTTTTTCGGAAAAAGTAAATCAACTCAGATTCTTGCTTTCGTCGAGCAGATATTGATGTTCGAAAGTCATCATATGTAAGGAAATCCAAAATGTATGGAACTTTTTCTACATTGTAAAACATATCCATTAAACATACCGCAAAAATGGCAGGCAGCCTTCTTACCAGCAATTTTTGCTGTAAAAATTGCAGTAAAATTAGATGTAATAAAAGAATTCCATCTAACTTTATTGCATTTTTTACGGCGAACACTGCTGGTAACATTGCTGCCTCCAGTTTTTTTCATAAATTTAACGGATATTTTTTGCAGTGTACCCCAATAGACAAACAATATTGGACCAATATTGGCACATTGGCGCAATATTGGCATGAAATATTGCTCCAATATTGAGGTGTTTACATTTTTCTTTTCTTTAGCCAATATTTGCAGCCAATATTATGCCAATATTGGGGTTTAATTGGAAATATTGCCAATTAAACGCCAATATTGGTTAAATATTGGATTATTATTGGAAATATTTCCAATGTAACACCAACATTTATGCAATATTGGCGTTTTATTGGCAAATTTCCAATTAAACCAAAATATTGGCATATAATTGGCTACAAATATTGGTTAAATAAGAGCAAAATGTAAACATTCCAATATTGGAGCAATATTGACGTTTTATTGGCAATATTTCCAATTAATGAAATATTGGCATCACGTTGGCCCAATATTGGTTCGCTACTAGTGTATGATCACGAAAACTCTCTCCAGTCTTCTAAAGATGCTGCGGTACATACTAAACTACACGGCTAACGATCATTTAAGCGACATGATACCATTATTTAAAATTTTGAATGCATGTTAATTAAGAAAACACAAACATAAGAAAATATTTTTATGTGTATAATTTGAGATGATGCCATTTAGATTTCAGTTGGTCGGAAATGAAAAATAACATACGGAAATGTTTTATCTGCTTCGTATTTTATAAAAGAACTTTCAGTGAAGCAAGTCAGATTTTTTAAATGCATTTGTTATCTAACAAAAGAAGCAAATATCTGGCTCTACAGAAAAGAAAAACTCCCTGAAGCATCTTATTTCTGTGTAATTAAGGAATGTCACCAGAGACTGGAGCTACTTTAGTTAAAGTACTGTTTAAAAATTCTAGAGAATGTTAGTTAACAAATATTGGCGTTCCATTTTCGCTTAACGCCATACTTAAACTTGTTAAACAATTCCTGATTGTGCCTGTTTTTTGCAGGTTATAAGGTTTTTACAGGTTCAAGAGATATCATAAAAAAATTTCAAACAAATAGTGAAATAATAAAATATTTAAAGAAACTAATTTTTATGCTTCATTTTTCATTACATTCAAATGCATAAAATATTCAAACGTATTTAAATCACGAACATTTGTATTATATAATTAAATAATATTTTGTCTTAATATATTTTCTTTTAATATTCAATTGTATTTCATTTATTTATTCGATTTACCCTATTTGACTCAAATGCTTATTTTTTTTACAATAATATTTCAAATATAAACTTTATTTTACGCATTAATTAGAAACACTTTAACCCTTTATCTACAAACAGTACTTAAAAGTACCAGTAAAATTACTTACTATAAAACTCTTTTAATACGTCAATTAGTTGTAATACTACTTAGAATGAGTTACAAATACATTACTTTATTTTGTTCCAAAAACATTATTGGTTGCACAAAACAAAAGTATTTTTAAAAGGATGATTTCTTTTTCCTTTGTATCTTCTCAACTTTTTTTATGCTGAGGGAGGGGGATTTTTCAAATTGGAAATATTTTTATATTTATATTGTAAGTGCATCATATTTGTACATTTTATAATTCTACAAAATATGAAAATAACAATTTAAAATACAAGATTTGAATGGGGTTATAAATATTGCTCAAAATCTCTGTAAATTCAAATTTAATTAATCTTTCTAAATCCCTAAATCATTTTAGAATCCTTCAAAAATTTATTAAATGCTTATGTAATTTTTTTAAATTTAGATTAAACAATTTACATAAAATGCTTTAGAATGTACATTTTTATTGAATTCATAATTCGGTAGATAAAAGTTAAAAAAATACGTTATTCTAACATTAAAACAATTTCGCACAAAATAATTGCAATTTTTTTCAAAAAACACGACGTAAAACGTACACAATTATTCCATAGATGTATGATAAATAAATTACTAATGAAGAAGAAAATAGTTAGGTATATACCTCTAGTTTCAAATCGCCCGCTACGTCGTGAGCTACATTGATTAATGTGTCCTCACTTATAATCTTGCGGTTACCTGTACACGGTAAAAAAAAATCTGTGAAGGTACTAAACATTTTCTAGGAAACTGGGATTCCAAGAACTTTTCATGTAACGATAACAGGAAAAATTCATGTAATCGATTCTGAAACTTGAATTTTTGCTGTTACCGTTACAGGAATAGTTCTTGGAATCCCAGTTTCCTAGAAAAGGTTTAGTACCTTTGCAGATTATTTTTTACAGTGTACCATTTATAAAAAGACGCTTATTTTGTATACTGCTCTGTAATGCATAAATTATTAGAGTTTCATAACAACTGCTAAAGATTACATTCATCCTGTGCTGCATTGAGAAAAGTTTGATCTTAAAAGATTGAAAACCATATCTGTGTGTAAACAAAAACAAATTACACTTTTTTTAAAGAGCTCAAGAGCCCACATTTGAAACGTATGTAAGATAAAAATCTGAAATAATAATTTTAAATATGAAAATAAAACATCATGTACTGCAACTCCAAAATAAAATTTTAACATATATTCAAACATTTTCAATACATAAAATACTTTATTATAGTATTGCTACTTATTGCTACTATGGTATTGCTATTGTTGTGTACTACTTGATTATCTCGTCAACAAATTTCGACAAATTATATAAATCACCAAACTAATCGTAAATTATACAAATCGGCATAACTTTTATTTTGAATAATGAAAAAACAAATGTTGTTTAACAGCAAGTGAATATGACATTTACGTTAAACCACACTGTAAAAAAAAATCTGTGAAGGTACTAAACATTTTCTAGGAAACTGGGATTCCAAGAATTTTTCATGTTACGATAAGATTACAGTAAAAATTCATGTAATCGATTCTGAAACTTGAATTTTTGCTGTTACCGTTACAGGAACATTTCTTGGAATCCCAGTTTCCTAGAAAAGGTTTAGTACCTTTGCAGATTTTTTTTTTACAGTGCATTATTGGGATTTAATCTCATAATTTAGTCATAGGTTTTTGATTGACGGTCTAATCAATTAGTACTAAATTGCGTAAAATGAATATTCTTTTGACTTTTTATTTTTCATATTAAACGTGCCATTTCCAATTAAAATATTGCTTTGAATTAAATTTTAAATGATATACAGAGTGATGGAAATTCGAAAATATGATTACAGATAACTCGACAACTATGGTCATCCGATCGACTTCATACTTTGTGAAAAAAAAAATTGGTTGCCTGTAAAGTCGGTATACGGGCGAAAGTTTTACGTGACAACGACTTTGAGTTGTAAAATAATTTTAATGTGAATATTCATTCGTATAGTAGGAAGAAGGATGAAATAATAGTAACAATTTAAAACATTTATTTATACAAAGAATTATATTTAAAACATTAATTTATACAAAGAATCTCGCACTGAATTTCATATTAACAAAATTTTATTTTTACCTTTACACATACATACGTATTTATATACAAATATACATACAATAACTTGCAATACACTGTGTTTGTTAAACACATTTTACTTCATGTTTATTGATGTCAAATGTTGAATTTTGTAAACAGCATATTAAAGAATTTTTCAATGAGCAGAATATAACTAAAGTAAAATGGCTTTCACTAATCACATATCATTAGTTTTCCATAATATACCACCGAATTACGAAATAAACTACACTTATTTTCTTTGTACTTTATACTAATAACTAATACATAACGTATTTCGTCTTAGTTTGATACTATCTAAAATTCCTATTAAGCACCGCCCCTTCCTTGCAGCGAATTCACATTCACGTTCAGAAAATGGTCCCACAAGTGACCGGAAAAAGTTAAGAGAAAAGTGAGCGCGTATCGTGAGCGGAGCGTAACGTAACGTAACGCAGTTTCTTGAAGTGTCTCCCGGCAAACCAATTTACAAGACGTTGTCACATCAAAAAAAGATTCTTTTACCTTCACTTCTTAAGATAAACAATTAAAAAAATAACTTTTTGTACCTTTTATAAGAACGAGAGTTCTAAAAAATAGTTACGGATAATCAAGGTTACTGAAATTCAATAGAATTCTTCTCATTATTACATACTAAGTACAAAACAAATTTCAAGTTTTTAGCTTAATTTTTTTAAAAATAGAGTGTTTACAGACAGACTAACGGACGGACAGCTTTTTTTTTTTCTAAAAATGTGTTTTACAGAATCTCCAATATCTAAAACGTGTAAATCCGTCAAAAAATTGCTTTTCAAAACGATTACAAGGCGTACCTTATACGTAAGATGAGTAAATAAAGTGTCTTTAGAAGACTTTTTATTAAATAAAAATATTTATTTATAGTAATTCTCTATACATCAATTTAAACTTAAAGATGTACCGTTAATTGTAGAAAATAAATGTATAAAACATAGTATTCTAGATGTAAACAACGTAATATCCCGCTCACTAAGCTCCAGGTTTCACTGCAATGTGCGCAATATTTACGGTAATATAATTCCAAAGCTTTAATGAGTTTTCAGTATCCATTTTAGAATGAATAATACCATCAAAGATTACTTTCATGAAGAATTCATTTTAGTATGAATAATTTTAATTAAGTTTTCTTTACAATTTTGAAAGAATCATATTTTTTAAGCATTTAAAACAAAATGCAGAGAAAACAATATAACAATTTTATCCATTTGCAAGACGGTGAGAGAGTTATTAATAATTCTCTGAAGAACTTCAATATGTCCGGTTAAATGTAGACACTATGTAGAAAACAACAATTCGGAAATATTTTAACACTGCCAATATGCTTTCTATCGGTCAGCAAGGGACAAAATAATCGTTTCTAGCGATGCGTATGCAGCTGCTTCATATTTTATTAAAGAATTTTTCTGAGGTTATATTAAGAGTATATTTTTCTAGTTCTTTGACTAAGGAAGTGTAAAGACACATAAAGACGGTTTTGCAACTAAAAAAAACTCCTTTATAGGCTCATGTCTGGATAATTAAGAATGTTTCAAGGGTTTTCACACTGTAAAAAAATCTGTGAAGGTACTAAACATTTTCTAGGAAACTGGGATTCCAAGAACTTTTCATGTAAGGATAACAGGAAAAATTCATGTAATCGATTCTGAAACTTGAATTTTTGCTGTTACCGTTGCAGGAATAGTTCTTGGAATCCCAGTTTTCTAGAAAAGGTTTAGTACCTTTGCAGATTTTTTTTTTTTTTTTTACAGTGCATGAATCAAAGAATAAGTTGAGCATATCTGAAAGGAGTATGGATCTAAAGCACTACAAAATATTTATATATTTGAGACAGATATTTTCTTTTCATGTTCGAAATAATATTAATTAAGATATTAAATGATTTAATTTAATTAGGGACTTATTTTGCCGCACAAAGGAAAACAAATGCATTTTTCCGAAATATACCTTGAAAAAAAAACGAAGAAGAATTGAAATGCTCTTTAAATGAAATGGTATATTCTATAAAGGTAATAAATATAAAAGATGTGCTACGGTTCTTATCGTATAGGCATGCTTCTCCTCCTAATGTAAGTTATATTTAAATGCTAAAGCACGTTTATATATATATATATATATAAAAGATTAATTTTAAATTTTTTATATATACAATTCATCGAGTGCAGACAAATAAACATCTATTAGTCATTAAATCCTTTATTAAATTAAATGATATTTTTTTATTTTAACACCCAGTAGAAGTTTGATCTGTTTTCCTTCGCGATATGAGTATTGTCAGTTAAATCGTTTCTATATTTAAAATAAATTCTGTTCTCCTTGGGGCGTTTACTTGAGAATTATTTAGACATATGCCAAAGAAATTTATAAATATTACAACATTATTAATATATAAAGAAAATGGAGACGTGAGATATATGAACAAAGTGTATAGTGGTAGATCATTCATTTCTGTAATCCCTAACAAAACTTATATGGTGCTATCAAAAAATGGCATTTAGATTTAAACAAAAGTGGCAACGTTTGACTATTACATTGACAACCCATTATGTTGTCTAAAATGGGAAATTTCCAATTGTTGTAAAAGATCTTAGTCTCAAAAATCAAAACAAAGAAATTTGTAAATATCGCAGTATTATTTATGTATAAAGTAATGATATGCATAATTGTTTTGTCTTCCGTTTCATGATCGTTTTGTGATACCCTGATATTTTTGTACTGTAAAACAGAAGAGGCAGATAGAATATGCGCTAAAAGTTTGTATCTATATTTAAACCAGAGTCTCATTATCACACTAAAGTTTTTTAATGTATTTTTAGTCCAAACAAAAGATTTTTACCTACATTGCAACCCGACAAATGGACTTTAATAACATGCCATCAATATGTGATCAAAATAGAATTGCATCATGGCCAAAATGTTACTGTCATTGTCCTTATTAACGCCATGTAACATAGGACATTAACCCATTAACGCCCAGCGTCCTCGTTTGAGGACGGTTACAAAAACAGCAAGAAAGCGGTTTTCCCACCAGTAAAGAGGAAGAAAAATGTATAACTTATTTCACGAGACAGAATCCTTCATAAATTTAGATAAAAGTTAATTTGCTTTTAAAAGTGGTGGGAAATACAAAATTTAAATTTCAGCTAAGAAAATAATTCGGGCGTTAATGGGTTAATTCCTTAACTGGTTTGCGTGAATAGCGTTCGGGGAAGACGAATTTGCTTATTGCACCATTTAAAGTTTTTTGATACCACTATTATTTTTAAGAAAATTTTTATGCTATTGAAAGACGGAAATGTTTAGACTAAATTTGACGAATATTTTATTTAAATAATAGTGGTGCGAATCCGCTATTTTCAATTTATTGAACGGAAAAGAATAAACTAGTTAAGGGTTTAATCTTACCCAAAAGAACTGGCACTGTGAAGTCTTTGTCTTTGTTTATGGTGATTTAACTTTGAATAAGTTTCTTTTTAGGTGCATTCGTAATTATGTAAATACGTATCACCTATTGTTGTCGTTCAGCCCGTCCGTCTGTCTGTCCGTCTGTCTGTCCGTCCGCATATAACAACGCAAAAACTACCCAACCGAATCGTTTGAAATTTAAAATATATAATTATTACATAATTTTGTCTAGTCATTTCAAATTTTATGAAAATCGGATGCATAGATCAATTACAGGGACAATCAAAAGGATTCCGTTACATTACGGTCAATGGGGAAAAAGTTTCAAATGCATTTCCATCGTTTGAAATTTTAAATACATAATTATTACATAATTTTGTCGAGTTATTTCAAGTTTTATCAAAATCGGATGCATAATTAAATTACAGGGACAATCAAAACTATTCCGTTACATTACGCTTAATGGGGGAAAATGTTTCAAATGTATTTTAATGGTGTTACATTTATTCGAACGTAATAAAATTGATATGCATCTATAAAGTACATATTATAATATACATTTTGCATAATCTGTGGTGCATAGAATATTTGTCCCCTCAATTTACAAGGCCACACAAAAATATTCCATTGCATAATGGTATAGGGAGAACATTGTTTGGTGGGCATTTTAATTGTAATTATTTATAATTTTATGAGATTAATATATAGGAGTGATATTTTTTAAACTTGGTTATCGTACGATCACACCTCATTTGCTATGCTTCACGTGCAATTTCCAACTTGTTTAATCTATGAAGAGCTAAATAATCGTTTTCTATCTTAAATATCGTTTTTCTGTAAACACCTATTAGATGTTTTCCCTATTTCTTTCATCAAAGAAATATAAAGGCAAATAAAAACTAAAAACAAATCCTCCTAAAATACATGAGCTATAAGCGAAACAGAAATAAAAAAATAGTTTCACACTTATGCATCTCCTTCCAGAGTAATTAAGTAATATAAAAATATACTTCACTGCAAGAAATGCTGTTCCTAAATATTAGTATCTTTTCTCGTTATCTGTCAGGCATCTATTATTCAGTCTCATATTAAATTCTAATTAGGATTTTTTTCTTTGACTATTGTGACACTTTTTTTCGCACAATATAACAAAACTAAAATATTTAAAAAAAAACGTTGCTTAGCAAAATCATAAAAAAGCGTAGTTTCCGTGAAATGCAATGTTCTTATCTAAATAAAATGAGGAGGATAATTTTACTGGAGTGTAATATTCTTATCTAAACAAGGAGACAAAGTCCTCATATGTGAAATAACGTGCTTATTCTGATAATTTAAATTTCTTTTAAATGTGAATGCGTTTTTTAAGGCAAAATAAACTGAATAAGGCAAAAATATTAGTTTTCTTGCCGTAATTAATCAGCATAATAAATCACAATCATAATCTCAAACCACCTAAGCAGTATATAAAGTTGTTTACTCATAATGTTTTTTTAATAGTGTACGATTCATCATGATATTCACCCTCGACCTTGATTAATAAATATAATAAACCCCAATCGTTATTGCTTACCACCAAAGCTGGAATAGTGAATTGACAGTACTCAAGTTGATGTCTACATAATATCTTTGCACGAGAGAAAATATAATTTTTTAATGGTTATATACATAAAATAAATTTTTAACTCTAAGTAATATACTTAGAAACAATCTATAACTTCGGATTTAAAGCTGTCTGTTTGTGAACGCTCAAATTATCGTAAATCTACGTGGATTTCTATGCAATTGATACAGGAAATTAAAGATTACTATTGCATACGTATGTTTGTAGTTGAAAATAGAGTATGTAAAAATATACAAGGTGATTCAGAACTCTTAACCAATCGTAAATAATCGACATGTAGGTTAGGAAAAAGATAAAAAGCAGAGATAATATAGGGACATATATCGCAACTCTGACAGGCAAGAGGGCGCTTAAAGTCGCGAGGACAGTTTGCCAAGCAGAATCGAGAAAAATATTATTTCGCCTGTATGATCTGAAGAACGGGTGCATCGCTACACGAATAGTGAATTGAAATTAAAATTTGAAATGACTCGACAATATTATACAAAAATTATTTATTTTAAATTTCAAATATTTCGGCTGGGTGTTTTTTTTCTTTGTTACATGCGGACAGATGGATGCACGGACAGATTGACGGAATTAACTACGACTATAGGTGCTGCGTATTTACATAATTACGAACGCACCTAAAATTAACCCATCCGAAGGTATACAGCAACATATTCATAAATGTGTATTAATTGTGTATTACACTACTATCAGTTTAAGACGCAATGAAATATTCTTATCAGAGAGTATTGAGATTTTGTTTTATCAAAAAGTTCGTTTTTTTTCATTCTACACTCCTATGACATTTTTTCATAGTAGGTGCCTTTCATATATTTTTTTATTTATTTATTTACTAAATGTCAATAATTAATGGTGTTATTAAAGTAAAAAAGAATGTCAGTCAAACAAGTAATAAACTGAAATACATAATAAAGGATGTCAGGCAAAATTTCTTTGAACGATAAAAGAAGTGGTATTGAAAAATATAATAAAACTTGTTACATATATGGCAAATATATGTCTTTGTTTCGCTGAGATGTACGACTGAAAATAAACTTTTATAGTTAATTTAAATTTAGTGAATATTTTGCGATATTTTATTGAAGTGAAAAGTTCCTTTAAACACAATATTTACATCTCATTTAATAACGTATGTCTTTTAACTCATACTTCAGATCTGGAATTACATTAAATTAAAACGAGAACGTCTTTTGAAAAATTTTCGTTTTAAACTTCATTGTTTAATTAATTAATTAAGAGTAAACATTTCTGCTTTTATTAAATTCATTAATATCTGTATTTAAAAATAAACAAATATATATTAACAAATCGTAATGGAAACATTGGAATTGTAGAGTAACATTTTCAAAAGTTGAACCCTAGTAGCAAACCAACATTGGTTCAACGTTGCGCCAATATTTCATTTATTGGAAATATTGCCAATAAAACGCCAATATTGGTTAAATATTGGCATTTCACTGGAAATATTTTCAATAAATCACAAATATTGTACAAATGTTGGCGCTACATTGGAAATATTTTCCATAAAACCCAAATATTGTATAAAATTGGCGTTACTTTGGAAATATTTCCAATGAAACCTCAATATTGCACAAATATTGGCGTTACATTGGAAATATTCCCAATGAATCTCCAATAATGTTGGCGTTACGTTGGCATAATATTTGCTGAAAATATTGGCTAAATGAGAGCAAAATGTAAACATCCCTATATTGGAGCAATATTTCATGCTAATATTGGGCCAATATGCCAATATTGCTTCAAGATGTAGCCAATAAGGGTCTAATAGTGTTTAAATAGCCATTTCAGTACGCGCGCTTATTTCACACGTTGAGTGCCATGTCGTTACCGGTGACTGACACTGAATTATCCAATTTAAATCGCGTCAGTTGCCGGCGACTGGCAGTCTTTTATATGATATAAAACTAAAATATTTAAATAATTTCAGGTTTAAGTAATTACTGATACTGTTTTGATAATGTTTTTTTAAATATTAATCGTGTTTTTTTATGTCAATCACAGATGATTGACATGTCTTTAGGCCCCACAATAGGCACAGAAAAAGACCCCGATGATAATGTAAATTCCATGGGGGTGTTTAGAACGGTTACTTCGTTATATATTATTTTTGATGCACCCCCGTTCTCTTTTCAATTTAAAAAATTCTTTTAAATTTGTGTATCCTTTCTTTTTTTTCATTTTCCCCCGGCCATTATACTTTAACGTGCTAAGTTCAGCCTCCCATTGTTATCGTGAGAAATATTCCAAAATTTAATGAACCGTTTGAAAGAATTTCCAGCTGTCAGCTAATGCAGATCTAATGTACTTTTCCATTGCCTTTTTTGGTCATTCATACTGTAACACGATTAATTTTACCACTTAATGCTTCTTTCTTCTCATGAGAATTTGCTAAAAGGGTTGTAACATCTGCGTATCTAGCTGTTGCCACTCCTTGTTTGGGACCCTTGCATAGACATAACGATATCAATTTTATGGGTGTGAACATTCTTTTTCTGCTGTTGCTAGGCACTTTTATCTGCACGTGTAACTTAAAGCTGTGATAACCGCAGGAATCTAGTAACCCTTTTGCATAGTGCGCATTCAAAATGAATACCGATCATGCGGGCTGCGTTTTTGGCAGCAATTAAGTATGTCTCCTCCATTGTGCATAGTATTTTGACGATTTTAGATTCTACGCAAACACTGTGTGTGTTGTCTCTGAACGACTTCACTTGGCCTCTGGTTACGAATTAAACCAGTTCAAAAAACTAGGAGACTCAGTCTCCGATGATTTTATGTATCTCTCCCTGCTTCATATGCAAGCAATAAAGATTTGACTTAGTAACAACAGTGGGGTTTTTTCGCAGTTTTACTATCGAACCTGGCAATGTTTCATTTATATTCAGTTTATTTTCTTTGTGTTGTGCGTTGTTAAAATCCTTACGCTAACTTCAACGAATCTTCTGCATAGTATTCTTTTCAAATATCTCGCTCAAATTTTAATATATTTATATGGTTTTTTTTGTACTAGATAGCTGAGGACGATTCACAATCGGCCTAGTTTTTACTCTTTCGATTTTGCTTATATATTTTTTATATTACGATAGTTTCAATTTCATAACCGGTTATAACCAGTTTCGAAAGTTAAAGTATTTTTTTTTTAATCTGAAACCAAAACTGAAAAAGTAAAAACTAGGCTGGTTGTGGATCATCCTCAGCTATCTAGTACAAAAAAATATTAAAATATGAAAATTTAGGCGAAATATTTGGAAAGAACACCCCCATAGACATTACATTATAATCCGGGTCTTTTTTTGTGCCTAGTGTGGGTCCTTAAACGAAAAATTCAGTGTTAGTCACCGTGGCAGTCAACGTGCTAAAAATACAAAAAAATATAAAAATATCAATCGTTGGAAGGACTTTAAATCAGTGTAATTTAATATTTTAAAACTATTAAATCAATTGTAAATATTTATATGTGTTTATTATTTTTTAAATAATATAGCCATTAATGAAGTATTTAAAAAGGTTACTGTATAAACATTCGGAATGCATACGTGTTATTTTGTCAGTTTCTAAAAAAATTAAACAAGAACAAAATATCTTGAATCAGGCATATATTATTAAGCTTTTATGTAATGCTAAAAATATTATTAAGAAACTACATTTTTTCATTCAATCAAATCGATTATAGTCTATTATTTACACGAAATTTGTTACATGCTTCTGTAAAAGAACGATAAAACCTAAGCAACGAAGGAGATATAGAAAATAAGCTATTAATGTACCTCCATGATGCTTTTTAATTTAATTATGCTTGAAGAAAACTTAATTAAAATGCTTAGGTAACGATCTTTCTTCATAGATAATGCTTGCACGAAATACATTTTCGTACCCCTATAAACACTGTTTTTTTTTAACACAGCACAGGGGAAACACATTTGAAATCCAACACAAACACCGGGGAAATCCATATTAATTTCAATGCGTTTTAGGTATTTAACAACATTAATACATACCGAAAATAATTTTTATTCGTAATCTATAATGTAATAGAATTTCCCTCTAAAAGAAGAATTATCGTACAGCATATTTTAAATATTTTAAAAAATATATATGAGAAATTTTATCATGTGTTTTGTTTACAAATAACACACTCACTTCCAAAAGTTAAGCATGAAGATGTAAAATGCAAAAAAAATCGACAAATACTGCTTTGATTGACACAAAATTCGCCAGGAAAGTAGCATATATATTTATGAATAAAACAAAATCAATAATTATATACAGAAATGAAAACAATATTAATTTTTTATAAGTTATCAGATAATGACATACTGGAGACTTAAACAGAATTATGTATAAAGTGAAATTAAACAGCATAAAATGAAAAAAAGACATTAATAGGGTATATGATCCCCCCTCATCTGTATACAAAGTTTACACCTTGTGACCATGCTTTCAATTAGGTGGTCAACCACCGCAGAATTAAGCAATCACCTTTTTTCTTGTAGAGCCATTTTCAGGTCAGTAAGAGTGGCTGGAGGTGGGAAACGTAAGCATACAGCACGGCCGAGAGCATCCCAAATATTTTCAATCGGATTAAAGTCGGGCGAATATGCTGATCACGCCATACGAACAATCCATTCACTCTCCAGGTAGTCATCGACGATGCCAGCTCTATGCGGACGTGCGTTATCGTCCATTAAAACAAAAGTAGGGTCAACTGCTACAGCATACAATCTCACAATGGGTTCTAGGACTTCATCTCGATACCGGACAGCCGTCATAGAACCCAGTTTAAAGATGCGCAGTTCGGTGCGGTATCCTAATGAAATCCCTGCCGACACCATAATGCTTCCGCCTCGGAATGCGTGATTTTCGGTGATGTTTTGGGCTGATTGCGTATTCCTTGTTCACGCCGTATCCTTATACGTTTGCCATCTGGCTGCAGATCAAATCTTGACTCATAAGTAAAGATGACATTGTCCCAGTCAGACACAGTCCAATTGACATGTTCGCGGCACGATTTTAATCGTGCCCCTTTTGATTGGACGGATAGAGGAACACAAACTCGAGGTACCCAGGCATACAGTCCACTCATATGTAATCTTCGGTGTACAGTAGCTGCAGATATCGCCTTACCAATGGACGTTGTAACCGTAGATGTCACACGTGTGGAGTTTGCTCTGCGATTCCGCTTCGCTACATTAGCAATATATCGATCTTCCGCGGGGCTTGTAACCATTGGGCGACAGACTACGGGCCTTGGGACAACTGTCTGTGTGGTTTGGAATTGTTTCCATAAACGTTAAATTACAGAATGATGAACGCCGAGGAAAAGCGCGACATCCGTGATCGACTGTCCTGCTTCACTGCGCCCCACAGCACGCCAGCGCTCAGAATCTTCCATTTGGCTTCTCTAAGTCATAGGAACATATATGTTTTCAAATCAAATTGTACGAAAGTTTTAAACACCTTCTATTAGCACTTGCGATCAACTTCTGTAACTCATCATAAAGCTGGCTTCTTATAAGACTGCCCTTTTTCCATATTTCTTGACATGAAAGCGCTATTGCTATTAATCAACATATTTGCATACTTTCATCTATCTCTGCTGCGATTTGCATCCTCTTCAATTCTGATTGGCTTCAGGAAATTAACATTTTCCTCTCCGTGCTTAACTTTTGGAAGTGAGTGTATGATTATTCATCACAAAAAATTAAAATTTTTAACTCAATCGATAAAAATTATTTTAAAATATGTTCCAGACCCTCTTAAATGAATGTTACTTTTGTTATACTACGCTGAATTTCGTATTGCATTTTTCTGTTTAAAATAAAAAGTGCATACAATTGCATAATTGTCCCTCTTTTAGTGCCGTAGGACTTAGTATTTATCGAAATCTATATCTTTAACAATTTTCCATTTTGTAATTGACTGTTTTCTTGTACATTGCGTAGTTTTCTGTTTCGTTTTACAAAATGAATATTTTTTTATTTTCTAGAAATGATAAAGACTGTTATTGCATACCGCATGATCACTTTTTCTATACATAGACGGGTTGTTTTTTAATTTAATAATTCAAAGTTTAGTTTACCAGTTATCTTAATAGTCAAATAATTATTTGTAATTTGAGTTTATTTACTGTTTAATTGCATCCTATTTTTAATTAGCATTATCTTTAAAACGCATTTGAACTGCTTTTACAGAAAGAAAATATGACTAACTTATTCAGAAATTTCATTTAAAAATAATTAAGGAATGCCACATGCGATTGCAGCACAGAAGTTCAAAAAATGCTATTTGAGTTAAAGTTTTTATGTATGAATATGCAACATATATTTATGCTTAAGTTCTATTTAATTAAAATTCTTAAGTTCTAATTTAATTTAAATATTCGGTTTATAGGATTTAGAATAATATTATTTGGCATTCAGTGTTATTTATTGATAATAAATTTTTCGTAAGTGTACGCTTATTTTGCAATCTTGCACAATAGAGTACTTAAATGTAATTTCAAAACAAATAGGAAGATTTCAAGAAACAGTTACTGTATGCTATATGTTTAATCTTATTACCAAAAATTAATTGAATGTAAACAAATGAAATTATTTTACGTTATAAAAATTTTATTGAATTCATTAACATTTTGCTTTTAGTATTGTAAAAAAATTAGCTAACAAGCTGCAAAATTGTACCTTTTCCTTAAACCTGCTGTTTACAAAATTTATTAAATTAAGTGTGTAAATAAAATCAGAAGCTTATTTTAAGAAAATAAGATTGAGAAAATATTTTTTTATAAATGTTTTCGTAACAGAGTCCTCACAATGAATTTGGTAATCAGAGTAATTTCCTGAATCCATTTCGAAATGCATCCCTTTGTAAGTTTATAAAAATGAAGTCTATAATTTAGTTCACGGCACGTTTTGTTCAAAGTTTGTTCTGTGTTACTTTATTCGCGTTCCTGATGTCTTTAATGCTTCAATATCCTGAACAGTATAAAAGTCTCTGCCGTCAATGTAACTTCAAAAGATGAAATCTTCAAGAATAACGTAAAAAGCTCGTTATGGCATTGATAGTGGTATATCATTTTCAGTCCACATGTCAAACTAATTCTTGTTTTTAATTAAAGGCATATATATTTTTGTTTTTATTACCCAATTATCAAATTTTTGAATAACTTAAACAATAGTATGGCAAATAAATTATATCGCCAATCATCCGGACTCCGATTAACCGTATTGTTCAATTAATCGCATCAATCATGGACTAAACTATTTTTTTTGTCTTCTTTAAAATAATTTTAAGTGAAATTGCTTTATATGCGGTAGGGTAAATTTGGCTAAATGTTATGAATCTTAAGCGTTAAATAATCGCTTCCTAATATTAAAATAATACATCGCCAAGAAATGCATAGGCAGCAATCATAAAATCTGCAAGAACACGTGTTTTATCTCGTCAGAATTTCCTCTTTATCTTCAGATTCTCTGAAGGTGGCCGAAAATTTTTTTTATTTTGCCCCCTGGTGCCCTCGAAAAAAATTCCACCACTGTCTCTTCTCTCGCATTTGTACAATGAGTGTATATATACACGTAATAATTTCTATGTGTACGTTTGCGCCAATTTTGTAGAAAATAAATAGTTTTAAAGTAGTAAAAAATAATAGTACAAAAACAGTTTCTAAACACACCATTTTTAATATGCTAAAATGTGTACTACTATTGAACAAGTCGCTAATCTAAGCCTGAGGGAAGTGTGAAAGAAGTTACGTAAAAAACATTAACATTGCCTTTTATTATGTCTAATTACGGGTGTTTCATTAACCTAATAATTCTCAAGGTTCTTCTATTTATAAATTTTAGAAATAAGTGATCGACATCAGAATCTACAAACAAATTTATTTCTAAATCAGGAATAGCCAGTCGCCCTAGTGATGATATCAGTAGCCGTAGCTAATGCCCCGCCGAAGCGTCCTGGGTCGAATCCAGGTAAAACATGGATGGTGTGTTGTCCCTTTGTGTAGTTTAATAAATATGTAATGGATACGTGAAAAAAATATAATTCTGAGTTATCGTTCTTTCTGTGGTAATAGATCGTTCGAGGCGAAAGCCGATAGCTGCGATAGGCCTCAAAGCGATGTGAAAAATAAAATCAGGAAAAGCTATGTTTCATTCCAGTATTCTGATGCCAATGTAGTCTATAGGTATGAAAATTATGTAATATAAAAATGAATCACAACCCACTATGGGGTTATCCGGATCAGTCTCAGTCCCATCGGGCTGCATAATTGACGCTCTACTGTATTCTGTCTTTAATATAATTTCAAAACATGAAATCTTAAAGAATAATATAAGGAAAGGTGGATGCAAAAGTCTTCGTATAACCTGTACAATCAAGGTGTCAAATTAACTATCGATTGACTAATTACGTTCATAAACTAATTGGTGTAGATTTTGTTATACTCTGTTTTTATACATAGATTACTTGAGCTATCTCATGCTCACATTTTGCAATAAGGATAATATTTTGTGTTCACATGGATAATGAATACAAATTACAAAAAAAAAAAAAAAAAAAAAAAAAAAAACTTTATTTTTTCTATCACAGATAAAACAAAAAAAAAAAAAAATTTAAAATGATGTATCATTTTATTTCCAAAACCATCTTTTCGAAATTTTGGGCTGCGAATATAAGGAAAGTCTGAGTCACTCTGAAAAGTATTGTTCGCATGATAAGGTTATTCCGCTTCAATCGAATCTATCCAAAATTATTTTCAATCGAAGATGTCACTTTCTGCAGATGATAAATAACATTCATTGAACATTGACAACGCGAATACATTTTCTGGCAATACTCATATCGGACTAAAATGGAAAAGGTTATGTTATATGCAGGAATTTATATTATAAGATCGTGAATAATATTTTTTCCGGAAAGTAAGAACAATAAAGTTTATATTCTGCCATTAGTCTATCCTACGAAAAGAGCAAATAAATATCTTACCAAATTTAGGTGATCAGACTTATAACGTTTTATATATTCTTCAATTTAAAATCAGAAAAAACATTTGCGATACACAAACATGTTAAATTTAATAATTGTAAATGATCTTTTCTTTTTTAAATTGGAATTTTAAATATTATTTTCTTATTTATTTAACCAACGCTTAATATTACATATTAATTTAAATATTAATTGTTAATTATAATACCTAAATATTAATTATTTAAATAATAATTTGAATGTTAATAAAACATTTAAGAATGATGTATAACTTTATTTCTTAATTCTTTCCAAAACCATCTTTACGAAATTTTGGGGTGCGAATATAGAGAAAGAAAATCTGAGTCACCTTGAAAAGTATTGTTCGCATGATAAGGTTATTTTTCTTTAATCGAATCTATTCAAAAATTCTTTTCATTCGAAGATGTCACTTTTCTGCAGATGATAAATAACTTTCTCTGAATATTGACAACTCGAATACATTTTCGGACAATTCTAATATCGGACTAAAATGGAAAAGGGTATGTTACGTGTGGATGTTTATTCCAGTAGTTCGTGAATAATACTTTATCCGGAAAGTAATAACAATGAAATTTATCTTGTAACATCAGTCTTACCTAGGGAATAAATAAATAAATATCTTACCACATTTAGGTGATAAGACATACAATGTTTAAGATATTCTTCAATTTAAAATCAGAGAAATGATTTGCGATGCACAAACATTTACAATTTAACAATTGTAAATGATCTTTTCTTTTTTAAATTGGGTTTTTAAATATTATTTTTTTCATTAATTTAACCAACGCTGAATATTATATATTAACTTAAATATTATCAATTAATTATTATACCTAAATATTAATTATTTACATAATAATTTGAATATTAATAAAACATTTAAGAATGATGTATAATCTTATTTCTAATTCTTATCTTGTAACATCAGTCTTACCTAGGGAATAAATAAATAAATATCTTACCACATTTAGGTCATAAGACATACAATGTTTAAGATATTCTTCAATTTAAAATCAGAGAAATGATTTGCGATGCACAAACATTTACAATTTAACAATTGTAAATGATCTTTTCTTTTTTAAATTGGGTTTTTAAATATTATTTTTTTCATTAATTTAACCAACGCTGAATATTATATATTAACTTAAATATTATCAATTAATTATTATACCTAAATATTAATTATTTACATAATAATTTGAATATTAATAAAACATTTAAGAATGATGTATAATCTTATTTCTAATTCTTATCTTGTAACATCAGTCTTACCTAGGGAATAAATAAATAAATATCTTACCACATTTAGGTGATAAGACATACAATGTTTAAGATATTCTTCAATTTAAAATCAGAGAAATGATTTGCGATGCACAAACATTTACAATTTAACAATTGTAAATGATCTTTTCTTTTTTAAATTGAGTTTTTAAATATTATTTTTTTCATTAATTTAACCAACGCTGAATATTATATATTAACTTAAATATTATCAATTAATTATTATACCTAAATATTAATTATTTACATAATAATTTGAATATTAATAAAACATTTAAGAATGATGTATAATCTTATTTCTAATTCTTTCCAATACCACCTCTTCTAAATTTATTGCTGCTAATATAGACAGAAAAAACATGAGTCATTCTAAAAAGTATTTTTCGCATGTTAAGGTTATTTCGCTACAATCGAATCTATTCAAAAATTCCTTTCATTCGAAGATGTCACTTTCTGCAGATGATAAATAACTTTCACTGAATATTGACAACTCGAATACGTTTTCGGGCAATTCTCATATCGGACTAAAATGGAAAAGGGCATGTTATGTATGGATGTTTATTCTAGTAGTTCGTGAATAATACTTTATCCGAAAAGTAATAACAATAAAAATTACCTTGTGTCATCAGTGTTACCTGGAAAATGGGCGAATAAATATGTTACCGTATTTAGGTGATAAGACATACAATGTTTAAGATATTCTTTAAATTAATATCGCAGAAATGACTAGCGATGCGCAAAGATGTTATAAATTTTGTAGATATAAACGATTTTTCTTTTTAAAAATTTTTCTTTATAAAATAAATTTTTAAATATTAGTTATTTTATTAATTTAGCTAACACTTAATATTAAATATTTATTATTATACATTAATAACTGAATATTAATTATTTAAATATAAATTAGATAGCATTTGTTAATAAGTTTTTTAATTTACTTAGAAATATATTCAAACGGAATGAATCCAATAACATCATCTTGCGTTAGAAAACATGTTAATAATCGAAGTTTGTTGAAGTGCTAAATTTAAATACAAATATCTGTAGAACCTCATGAGTTGTTTGACAACAGTGGAAACTCATACTATATATGACGTAATGTTCTAACATTCAAGTATACCTTGAATAAAGGAAATCAAAGACGGTAAACGTATGGTGATTTCAAAATTCATTTGTTTCCTTATATGTTCCAGATATATATGTTTTTCAGTTTATACGTTTAAGGCATAGATCAACGGACATGATATATGCACAAGTCACTAAATTAGTTTAAGTTCCATCTCCAAATATGTCAAAATATTTAAGTAGTGGTTGTACAGATTAGTTATTTTACATTGATGTAAATTTTAATTTTTTGAATTAATAGTGCAATGTTAGCATAATATTTTATATGGAATTGTATACCTGTAAAAAATATTGCTTCGCGCTTTAACATAAAAAATGGACTATTGGAGTTGGTTGCTATAGCATGATTGGAGTACAATGTTTGAGTAATGGCTAACCCCTACTATAGCAACTAAAATAAAATTTTATTTATTTTCAAACAAAGCAGTCAATTATTTATTCAAATGGTGGAGGAAAAAAAAATCTTCTCGGAGTGAAATTCTTCCGGATTTAGCGTAAACAGAATAAAAATTAAGTTCGTTTCTTTTAATTTACCAAGAGTCCTTGATTTTAATATTTGTAATCGCATGTTATCTAGATGGGTGCAGAAACTTGCTAACTTGTTAATGTGGACATGAATAGTTTACGTGGCCTTAATATGTATAAAATGTATACTGAAAAAAGGAAAAGGTAATTTCAACTTGATCGAAAAATGACTTTCTAATATATTTTCCGAAATGATTTATAATCCGGAAATCATATTCCGAAGTATTTATTTTGATTAGTGTTCGAAATTTAGGAAATCAGATTTTAACTAGCAGGAGAAGCAAATAAACGAAGCTTGGCTAACACTGGATATCCAAAATCCTACTTTTTTTGCTTTAAAAATGGGATGTAAGTTTTGACGAGTTAAGTAATATCGACTTTCTCTGTAAAACTGTCATTTCATTGGACAACTTGTATCGAAAAAACTTTAAAGTCTGCAAAAAATGGTTTTATTTACAATTTCTGGCATTGCAATACCTTGTTTTAAAATGGATACAAGTGGTACTAGTTTTTCGCGATTTCCTAAAATTTCAGATAAATTATATATTTTTCATAAAGTTCTATAAATAATATATTAACGGTCATTGTTAAAACAATGAAAATGTGCATTTAAAAATAAAGGTATATGGCATCATACTCCGAATTCACGTGGCGTTAGACTTCTAGTAAAAAATAACGAACACATATCTTACCTTTGCTTATTTTTTATTTAAAAAAAAAAATTTAAGTATTTTTTAATTACATTCCTAATTAGACCACTCTTTAATTTAGATTTTAATTATTAAATTTTTATACTTTTTTTAGTTGTCATTTAGTAAATGAATATGTAAGAAGCTATTATTACGCATTAAAAAATAAAATCGCCAGAGCATGCATATTATATTCTAATTTTTATAAAATAGTATTTTTGTTTGAGATACAATTCTTTGCATTCATATTTATATACATGTTTCGTCGTTTACTATATAATAAATAAAGGAATGACTTGTAATTTTTCATTTGTTTCGAAGAAAATCTTGCTCCTATGATTCATTAAATTTGCTAGCGTGGTTTCAAGACTGACATTAATTCAATGCCTGAAATACTTCAGAACAACATTTCTCTTCTAATTAATGATCTCTTTTTCAAGACGTTAATAGTTACTTTTTTTCAAAGAATGTCATTTTTTTTTCTTTTAGATTGCCCTGGGTTTCAAACACCTTGCGATATTATCGCGAAAAGTACAGTTTTATGTTTTTCTAATAGTTTATTAAAACAATTTTCTCTCAGGGAAAAATTAACAATGTAAATACTTTTCTTTCATATTCTGAACCAATGGAATTTTCTCACTCAAATTATTCTTCGAAATTATTGTTATAAGGAAATGTAAAATGGGTCCCTGTATTTGCCTGTATAGTAATTTCATATTATTTGGTCAACATAATGTGTTTCAATGGTTTAAATATACTGAAAGTTCATAAATATATCTATCTATATGTAAATATGTAATATAAATATGTAGGTATATATATACATATAAATAAATGTAAATATATAAACATACATATATGGGTACGTGGTATGCGTGTGTGTGTAATAAAAGACAATACCTCTACGAAAAAATCGTAGTTGTTGCAATTTGAATCTATAAACTACGATGCTACAAAAATCGGTTTTAAAGCACGATTTTTTGCAAAAAACACAAAACCATTTTTTCACAGTTACGATTTTTATTCACTGCAGCATATTTTTAGAGTGTGCTTCCGTTCAGCAGTTTCTTAACATTCGCTTCCGAAAGTTTAAAAAAAAATTGGACATTAGTACGAAAACTGGACATTAGAAAATGCTCAAGAACGAAATATGTGAAGAGCAAATCATTCTTTGATATAAAACCCTTTCAAATGATACTAACTACGAGTGAATTGCGAAACTGTAAATATTTATACAGAAATTTCTTTTCTTAAAAATACGGGAGCCAGTTTGAGAGTTTATTGATGGGGAAGGCTCTTTAAGAGGCGAGGTTTATTATAATTGGAAGAACTGGCACAGAGAAAACAAAAGTCCTGCCTAATAAAAAATGCTGTATAGTATTTCATTCTACTTATTCTTTCATTGATTGACCTTTGAATTTTATGGGAGTGTATTTTTAAATTACTTCGAATCCTGTATTTATTTTTGTTTTATCGAGTTTCCCTAAATCAATGCAATAATCGGTCGCGAATAAAAAATTAAACATTTTCTTAGATGATAGTGGGAAAATATCGAGTATTTCGTGAAAAATCTCGGAAGCAAAGAGTGATCATTTTCAATCGCAGAATAGAATCGGTAATTTCGTTAAAAGTTAAGAAACAGATTGCGCATTTGTTAAAAGATTGCACAAAAAAATCGAAAATTTTGATAAATTATCAACAAAAAGTACTGTAAAAAACTCGAGAGTAGTGAAATCCGTTGATATGACGCGAAAAGATATCGGAATTTTTTCCAATCGGTCGCGCAAAATGTTTGCCTATTTTGCCGGTAGATAGCGATACACTACTGCAGATTTTGACGAATAATCTTGAAAAAAGCAATTTTGATGATTCATTACTGAAAAAAAAATTTTGACAAAGGATCATGATACAAATGCAAGTTTTGTCAAAATACCACAGAAAGAAAACAGAATTTTGTCAAAAGATTACGGGAAAATAACTCTAACTTTTTCAAAAAATCGCGAGAAGAAAACGCAATTTTCCTCGGAAGATCATAACAGAACACAAACTTCATCGAAATATTAACAAAATAACACAAATTTCATCGAAAGGTCATACAAAGGAAACACAAAATTTGTCGAAAGATCATTTGAAAAAAGCAAAAAAAAATTGTCAAAGGATCGAGGTAAAAAATAAAAAAATTGCCAAACGTTCATGATAAAAGGTGCAGATTCGACGAGGAATTGGAATAGATAAACGTTAATTAGGATTGTCTGGACAAAATATGAATATCGTTAATAGATCGAGGAAAACATATCAGGATTTTTGTCAAAATGCATTGCACTGGGCCAAAAATTTCAATCCGAGCTTTCTTTACAAGTATAAAGAATAATGCTTTGAAACGAGAAATAAATCTAAAAATCGCATTAAATTTTTCAGAAGCATGGGTTTGAAAAAAAAAATAATATTTCCTTTTCGAATGACAAGGAACGGCAGCGAAACACGAAAAAACCTACTAATCAACCTCTAGATTTTTGTTAATTCTGTGTGCTACAATTTCTCATTTTTAATGGTTGACAGGTCTGATGTTTACATATGCATATTTTTTAATTTCCAATACTTCATTTTCCATCCAAAAGAACATTGGATTTTTTATAAAGTTGCTGATGATACTTTTCTTTTTCTCGAAGCTGTTATTTATTAAAATATCTAATACTTGGTTTAAAAACTGATACCTAGTCCATACTTTATCATTAAAACAAATCCTAGCGAAATTTTACTGTAAAATTTTTTTTAGAAAATATATTTATTATAAGGAGTAAGTGGAATTAAGTATCCAAAACATTTTGAAAATAATTCAAAATATATTTCTAACCCTTACATTGCGACTCAACGTCTGAATTACCTTTTAATTAATCTCGAATTGATAAAAAGAAAAGTTTACTACATGTATCCATAATGAAGAAAAGAAGTACTGGTACTTACGACTTAAATTACAATGCAGGCACAGGATATAATGGACAAACTTACCTAAAAGAAAAAAAAAGTTTATTAGATTTATATCAAATATATAAAAAGTTAGGCACTTTAATGAATGATTGTTCATTTCATTTGAAAAAGATATATTTGAGAATACTTTTTTAATTATATATTAGAAAAATCTTGAAAAAAATATTTATGTTTTTGTTGGACATAAATTCATAATGGCTTTACTGAGTTATATAAGAAAAATTGTTGTTAAATTGGATCTTTTAAGCTACATATTTGCTTTAAAGTTTTAAAATACACTTTAACAACTATTGAACAATATAATAATTTTTATAGACTTTCTCATAGTTTATGCACTGCTTGCCCCATAAAATGCAACACTGAAAAGGACCAGATATATCACAGTCAAATTAATTTTGGCAGATAACATAAATTTCACATGATTTGCATGCTTCCATCAGTTTGTAGCATTTTTCACGCTATACCAACATGTTTCATGCTATACCAACAAAAGATGTTGTAACTTTCCGTGGTAACAAACCAGAACAAAAACAGACTTCACGACCTTAAATCATGTTCTCATATGTAAGTAACACATAATAGTTCTTCAAAAGAACAGCAGAAAGTGCTAAGGTAAAAAAGGTTCACGTAACTCATAACTCCATAAAGTTGGTGGCAGCTTTTTCTGTCTGCGATTTTGATTTCATTTAATTTCCATGATTTTCCTTTGCTGAAATAATCAAGTTCTCGTAAAAATTACATTGTAAATGCAAATGACGAACAGGATCATCCTAAAATTCAAAATATACACAATCTGTTCTTAAGTAAAACATGAAAACTGTTCATTTGTGATTAGTTGCCATAAAAGAACTTAAGGCTTTCTTATCACTTAGCTTCGATATTCCCTTCACTAATGTTACGTTTATAGACGTTTCATTATCGTATACATAGTTCGTAGGAATCCCTTTATCTTCCACAAAAATATCAGTATTATTTGTATAAAAAATTAAATCTAGTTATAACGCGTAAAATTTTACTTTAATTAAAGCAGAGATTGCCCATAAGAAAGAAATAGTATCGGAGATTTTCCTGGAGAGGAAATTTCAGGACCCAAACGTACCCTGTTATATCCCTTTAAGCGTCCAGCAGATTTTTTTCTTCATGTTTAATGATTCATTAAATAAAAACTGCATAATGTATTGGCATGGAGATTTTTTTTCTGATAACTTTACATGTCTTCTTATCTTATACAATTAAAAAAAGTAACATCAATGTCAATCTTGTGTTACATCAGCCTTTTTATTAAAAAATAATATTATGGAAAAACTCTGTTAGGCCACTTAAAAGGTTAAATTATCTCCTCAAAAAATTAATATTTAAAAAAAAAAATTCCGTGTGCTCATCTTAAAGGATATATCTTTTTTCTTAGTTCTCAAAATATTTCTTTAATATGTGCTTAATTTTATATGAAGTCTTGAAATCTTAATTACTGCTCGTCAACTTTTATGTATCAAACAAATTAAGCCTATAGAAAATAGAATGCAAGTAGAAATTATAAAATCTTTTCAGCAATGCTAAAATCTTTACAGCAATGCTATTCATCAATTATCTGGTATTGCAACTGATTCTACAAATCACAATTATTTTAATTAAAAATAAAATAAATGTATTTATTTATTTTATTTTTATTTATTTATTTATTTATTTTTTTTTTTTATCAGAGAAAAAATATGCTAGATATGAGTTAAAGTAAGTATAAAAAAGTGTCAATGTTGATTAACATTTTTTGAGAGCTGTGTGAATTTGAAAAAGAAAACCACTAATAAAATTGTTATACATCATTTGTGACGCATCTCAATAAGTTTAAATAATGGTATAATAATTATGTTATTATTAAAATTTAATAGGCTCATTTAAGAAATTGTGCATATAACGTTGAATGATTAGTATTTAGTTTAAATGAAATAGCGAGGAAAAAAATTTAAATTGTTAGCTAGAATATGGACTTTCACTAGTCACTGAAAACGATCCGGGTGATAATGTTAAGTCTATGTAGGAGTTCTTTTCAAATGTCCCGCTCAATATTTGATATTTTTACGTATTTTTTGCATAAGATAGTTGAATACGATCTACAACCGGACTAGTTTTTACTTTTTCAAGCTTTGGTCGCCAGATTTTAAAAAAAAATTACTTTAGCTTTCGAAACCGATTAGAACTGGTTCTGAAATACAACTATCATAATATAAAAAATATATAACAAAAATCAAAAAATTAAAAACTAGCCCGATTGTAAATCATCCTCAGCTATCCTATCCAAAAACAATCATGTTAAAATATTAAAATTTGAGCGAGATATTTGAAAAGAACTCCCCAAAGTCATAACATTACCGTCCTGGACTTTTTAATTGACTAGTGTAGGGCCTTAATATTGCTATTCTTAATATTTGGCCATAATGTGACAACGAATTATGTGAAATGAACATTTTTAGGAGAAGGGAACATATTTTAATATATTTGAAAATTAGTAGCAGCGAAATGGGACCTTTTTTGCAGATAGAATATTTATAATCGAATTTTTTTATTGATAACTAAAATTTTCAAATCAGTTTGCACCAATATATACACACGAATTATATTACTTGATTAGTATAAATTACAGTATAAAACAAAAATAAAGAAAATACATAAGTTAACGTTCGGAAATTTCTCAAATAACAAAGTTACTCTTTAATACTGATTAATTAATAATATAATTCTTTAATTATATATAATAAACACATTATTATATACGCATAAATCTTTTATTTGTATTATTCTGATGCTGCATTTGAAAATGCTATAAAATTATGATGTCACTATCATATTTTTAAAGTAATGTTTCATTTTCAGATGTTATTCAATTCTAATAACGAATTAAGTTATAGGAATTTATAAATGACCACATGAAAATTAAAACCGTACTTTTTAATTTCTTATTTGCGTTAGTTAGGCTTTGCTTCCGACTACATGTTCTAAATTACATTTAAAATAAAATATTAGCGTAAGAAAAGATGCGTATTCTTGAAAATATATCTAACGACAAAAATACACCAATTTATTATATATACATATACTATTAAATTTTGTGTATGTATAAAAAAGAAAATATTACACTGATAGAAAACGAAAAATTGCAAACATCTTCTATATGTAAAAATGTCTATATCTTCATTTGCATGTCATTGAATGTAATAATGAGGCAAAAATTTATTACTAAACATGAAATTGTTCAAAAATCAGAAATAATGTTTTCAAAGAGAACTAAAAATAAGTGAATAAGTTCTGTAAAATTGGAAGTAACAGAAATATTTTCCTGCTTAATCCCCTGTCTGCCCAGACAAAGGGCAATATTGTAATGTTGTTTTCTCCTTAATTTATTAAAAATATTAAAAAAAGATGTTTTTTCCAACCTGATACAAAATATGTTATTACGTATAGATATATAACCTTTGTTAGCATCAATCCTAACTTAATTTTTCAAAACTGAGTTTTATTTATAAAATTATATTAATTTAAATATTGTTTATGTTGCTTATGTTGCAGTGAAACCTGCAGCTTAGTGTGTGAAAACATCCGGTCGCGGCAGTCAGGAGGTTAAGAAATTTAAACATAAGCAACACTGAATCTTTTTGATAAATCTTGATAGCCATGATCTTTATTTAGGGTAAAGGCAAAAAAGTCAATCTGAGCAAATCCATTTATCCGTATTATTATTTATGAATCCCAGACTAAACTTTCTTCCTTATCTCTCCTTAATAGGGTGGGCCGAAAAAAACTTCTTTTCGATTTTCGATAATGGCGGGTGCGGAAAAGTGGCCACTGGTGGCACTCAGTTCACACAAAAAATTTGAGATTTTTTGGACAATTCCTTACCCTGCCGCAAATGGCTTGAAATTTTGCAAAAATGCTGATTTTTGAACTTTTTTAGCAAAAACTTTAAAAATATTAAATTAAATTTATTTTGGCTGTATTTACTTGGAAAGGCATATTTAACGTATCTAATGTTTAAATAAGTTCTGATAATGCATTATTTAATTGCTATGTGTATTTTAAATCAGTCGATTTTTATAGGCGAATAAAACTCGGCGTGCAGCAACGACATCCACGCGAGGAGTTCTCGGTTGTTTCGCGTTGGTACGGAACGCAAAACAAGTTAAAATCTGTAACTTTTTAAAGAACATAGCACTAAACTAATGCATAATTAGAGGTTATTTAAACATTTGGCACATTAAATACATCTTTTAAACTAAATACCACATAAAAAAAACTTAATTTAATATTTAATTTTTTTTTGCTAAAAAAATTCAAATATCAGCATTTTGACAAAACTTCAAGCCATTTGCGGCAGGGTAAGGAATTGTCCAAAAAATCTCAAATTTTTTGTGTGAACTGAGTGCCACTAGTGGCCACTTTTCCGCACCCGCCATTATCGAAAATCGAAAAAAAGTTTTTTTCGGCCCACCCTACTCCTTAATGCTTGATGAAAAATTGTTGTTTTCGATTTCATGAGTTCCCCACTCCTTTACATTAAAGCATAAATCCATACCTAAAACGTATTAAAATATGTCATTGTTTCTATAAAGTACTTACTGGACTAATTTTAGACTTTTTTTTATAAAAAAAATTATGTTTTGTTAAATACAGAAATTTGCTGACTTAAAATTTTAATGCTATATTTATTAAATTTATCAAGGCAACATCAAATAAAAAAATGAAATTTTTATTTCTTCACTACAGAAAAATTATCAAGAATTTTAGAAATGAATCGAGAAATAATTTTATTTGCTTTTATTGTAATTTTATATTAGTTATATAATGCTTGTAACAAGGAGGAAATATAACAAAGTAATTAAAATTATTCAAAAGTGTCGTAAAACAAAACACAAAAATGAACAAAAGCTATCATTTTCTCCCATCTTCAATATATCAAGGTAAGATTGAGAATATTTGTCTTCTTAGAATTGCTACTGATTTATGAAGGTAATTCATTTTAAGTAAGTTAATATTTCAAACAGTTAAGCGTGAACGATGAGTTTTGAGGAAACGTTGAGGGAAATATTCAACATCATTCATAATAATGGCTATTTCTCTGCTTTCTCTAATTTAGTATTTATCGCAAAAAATGCAAAATGCTACAAATGACATACACTGAATTTGATGAAAAAACAAACTATATGTTTTTGTAATGCTGATCGTAAAAGTTATCAGATGCTTTTTAAACTAAAATGATTTTTTTTTATCAATAGAAGAATAAAAAATATTTTAATGATAGTCAGTTTGTATAAAAAAAGATTATTAACATGCCTAGAATTGTTTAAGGTTTTAGCGGTTTTCCTCTGAGGGAATAAGTAAATAAATATTGCTCCAGAATTTTTAATTTTGCTTCAATATTTTTACTTTTTTTTAACTCTCTTAAAATGAAAAATACTTTAACTCTGCAAGGGGTGGTAAGGTATATTATATTCCAGCTGGGGTTTGCACCAGAAAAAAATTAATTTTTCTTTTCAAACTGAGGTGGAGAAAAGTCGTAAAATTGCTTTTACGCATTTTGTAATTTTATTTATTTATTTATTTATTTATTTATTAAATTTCGTAGCGTATTAGACATCGCAGAAACACAATTACTTGCCCCTGAAAGAGTTCAAACTTATTTAGGGAAAAGTTAGGAACATTTTAAAAGTTCACCTAATTACAGATTTTTATCATAATTAAGTTATTTTATTTTCACAAGAACCACACAGCATAGTAAACAGAACTATTCCTTAAACATGGTGATTTTTAAAACCATTTTTATAGTACTACTCTCATTCTTATTGTTTTAAAAATTAAAAAAAATACTCGTCATCTATAAAATACTTGCTAATACGTATGAAAACTTATGAGCATCGGGGAAAAGTATCTGTTGACATGCTTTATTTTCTGTTATTCATTTGTCATTATAATCATCAGTTTTATTATCTGTTGAATTGAATTGTTTAAGTAAAATATTATAAAATAAATATAAAAGATAAACAGAAATGTAATTTAACAAATTACAAAGACTATTTGAAAAACAATATTTTCAAAGACTAAATTAAATTAAATTCTATATTTAAATTAATAATAATAATAAACATCATTTTGTTGATTATCATAATGAGTTCTTTATTTCGTATGCCATGCATTAAACATTAATATTTCTAGACCGATGATAAAAAGCAGTAGTGTCAATATGCAGAAATGTAAATATGACGAAAGCTCTTGAAAGCTTCATTAAAATTAAAACTTATGTTACATTGCAAAATCTTTCAGCTACAGGCTTAATTTATGTTGTGAAACTCGTTTAAACTGTCATCATAACAAATGGAACTGGATGTTTAGATTAAATTTCCTAAAAGATAATGGCATTTCATTTTCAGAAAAGTTAGGTATATGACATTTTATGATATTAAATAATCTTTACAAAACTCGATACACGTATTTTTACTATTTGGTATTGAAATTTTGAAATTTGTCTGTTGATAGAATTTTAGTTATACATATACACTAAATCAATGTAAAAATAAATAAATAATTCTGAAAATATGATTAAAGATATATAATTAAAATTATAAAATTATTATGGAAAAAGACATTAATTTTATAATTATCATAATCCATTACCCTAAATCTGTGAAAATGTAAACGCAGATTTCGATGACAAAAAGATGCATTTCTTAATATGGTCATTAATTATTTTAAAAATTGATCACAGTGATATAGAAATAATAAATTCTATTCTATGGTTCTGCGTTGTTAGAATTTAAAAACCACGAGCGATTTTTAGTAAGATAAAAATACTGATTATGCATTATATAGTTTCAGGCGTTTCAACACGGCGTTTCTAAAATCACTGTTTAATGATATTTATTTTGCAACAATTTACAGTAGACAGTAGTTGCAAAATATAACAAACAACATACTGATTCGCCCAAAGTATCTCAGACTACATGAATTTAAATCTTTTTGCGTTTTCAACACTAAGTAATTTTATGTATCTTTTAAAACTTTTATATTAATTACAAGGTGAAGATTCCGTTATTAGTATTAGGGAAGTGTTTCGATTTTATTGTTCTTCTCAGATTTAATAGTGACAAATAATAATTAGTAGATTCAGTGTGAAAACATTTATAGCCTATATTAACAACAATCTTTTTAAAAGAAGATTTTGTAACTTTTTTTTATCGGAAACCTTTTTTGTATATAAATCATCGAATTAAAAAAGACTATTTGTTGTAGCAATGAGAAAAACCATACGGTACCATTATTTTGCTGCAGAAGTATAACTATTTTCATATAGAAAAATAAATTTAGTTTAAATGTGTGGAATTTTGCTTTATTATAAAATGAGAGATTTTGTACAACAAAATACTGGTATTAAAGAATTTTCTAACCAAGAAATTCCAGAAAACATGCAAACCCTGAATTACAAATTAAAATAGACATGGATAATTCTTCCTATATGAAAAAATAAAAGGAATTCTCACAATGGATCGCATCTGAATATAAATAAATCTTAAAATCATTGAAGTGATTAAAAATTTATTATTTCTTACCTTAGTATGATAGCAGTTTTTTAAATGTTTCACATTGTACAATAGACCTTTTAACAAATTATGCATTTTTTTAATTTTGAATAAAGATATTACAAAAAATAGTCTAATACTAAAACTTTACTGTCAATTTAAAAGAAACATATCTAATATAATATAGCTTAATATTGTATTATAAAATCAATCCATAAATCATGTTAATTGTTTCTACATTTTTACTTAAAGGAATTATCTAGTTTTAGGTTAAAATACTGCGGTTGAATAATTATCAAAGGCTTTTATATACATATGTCTTTTGGCAAGAAAAGCGACAATTAATTAAGATATCTGAAAACACTTAAAACTGAATGGAAAGAGAAGTTGAGAACTTCCATCAGTTATATAAATTTTGTCCCAGATATTTTTTGAAATATATAAACCCAGTTTTATGTTGTTTCTTTATAATACATATAAACACATTATCTACTATTTACCTTTAAGTAATCTGCCCATGAGACACTATTTTTTATCTTTGATCTCGACAATTGAAACAACGCATATATGTTACAAATTATAAAGAAAAAGTATACATAGATTACTTTTGTCAATGAATTTTGCAGAATTTAATCCCTGGTTTCAACTTAAATTGTTAAGAATGAAGCAATATTTGACATTGAAAAATATTGTGCAATTGTGTTTATTTAGTCGACAAATATTTTACAAATTCTTTTCTATATCACACACAGATATACAAAGATATACACAGGGTGACTCAAAATTCATGGTGCAAAATGTTATGTTACTACAGGGCACAGTAACAATCATTTATAATACATGAATGCATGGGGGCGAGTGACGTGCTGAAACACAAGCACCAGGGGACCAATTTTGTCTTTTTTTTTTGCTTAAAAATTTTGTCATTCATACTAGAAAATTCCTACTTTGTTCTTTTCTTTAATTAAGACAAATATTTGAATATTATGCAAAGAAAAATTTCTTCTTTGAAAGTTTCAGTTATGAAATCGAAATTTTTCAACAACAGTAATAATTATTATTATAATTACAACCTTAAAATCCAGAAATCCGTCAAACACAAGAAATACATAAAAATAATTTTCTTAACTTTAAATATTTCATTATAATACATGAAGATTTCAACGAAATTTTATTCTTTATGTGAGTATGAAATGTCTGTCTTAAATAAAGAAGTAAAAAATAGTATAAGAAATTTCTGGTGTGAATGAGAAATTTTGAAAAAGAAAAAAACGAATCAAATTGACCCCTTAATGTTTCTCATTCAACGCGTCAGTTGCGCCCGTGCATTCCAGTGCATTAAATGATTTTTACAGTGTACAATTACAGTGTACAAGCAACCCTTAATGTTTGTACCAATCACCCTGTATAAGTATTTGCGCGTGCTTGTATGAGTTTTAATTATAATTTTCTATTATGAAATATCCTAAACTATCTAAAGGAACATAACCGAATTGAATCTGACTATCAAACATCAACAATAGAAAAAATATATAAGTATAAATAATTCAAGAATATATCTGCTTACATTTCCTTGATTTATATATTGTATTTAACGATTTACTTTTGCTAGAATTACAACAGTTATATAACTAATTTTCCGAGTAAAACTAATTATGAAAAATCCTGAGTTGAAAATATTTTAGCATTCAAATATTTCATCCATAGATCTATGTTGTATAATTTGTAAGATAGTGTTATTACTATTTTAATAGCTATTATAATGTACCAGGAATAATTCAAAAAAAGCTCATTATCGTATAACAAGGCGCTATCAAAGAGTTTTTAATGACTTCTGTTGATTACTTGCATTTACTTGTAATATTTCATGCATTTTTTAATGGGAATACTTTTTAAATAGAGGTATAGTACAACAGATAAAACGATCAAGCACATTACGTTTCCTAGTAGTACGAGACTATAAAATCATGTTTGAATAAATTATTTAACATAGAACTTCTGTTTCTACATGCAAAAATGCGGAATATACAATTTAATTATGCCTCTAAGTAAATCAAGGTCTTCATTTCAATCTAATTAAGTAAAACGCATTTAGACAATCCAAGGAGAAGAAATGCATAATTTCATTCCAGAATGTTTTTACAAGGATTTTTTCAATTTGCATTTCAGAAGACATATGTGTTGAAAATTAGATCGTGTTGTTTTATGCTAATCGTTTTCTTAACGACAAATGAATGGTATACAAAAGAGGAAACTTTAGATAGAAAGTATTAATTTTAGATTTATTCCTTGAAAACTTTATAAAATATGTTTTATGGTGAATAATGCAGTGAAATTTTCTCAAGACAAGTTATTTTTATTTTCAGTTTAAACCATTCTTTAAAAAACATTTATTTTTTAAAAGAAATGCAATAACGAAAAATTTCTTCCATAGTAAACATAATAATGAACTTTCTTGCATCAGGACATTGCATAAAAAAGAGAATAAGATTTCCAAAGAAAAAATCTTCAAAGTAAAAATACTTTATGAAAATTAAAATTTCCGTTTTCAAAAAACAAACAAAAAAAAATTAAATTTCTTTATTAAAAGTAACAATTATTAAATAAGACTTTGACAGCTGTAGATTGTGATAAACAGCATTTTTTAGCAAACATGTACGAAGAGATTTTCAGAAGTCATCGAGATAGTTCACAATTCTCAATACCGTTTGTAATATGTTTAGGTGTATGGATATAATATTCGCAAGAATTTACTCTTTGGTAGAAATAAGGTATAATATATAATGTGTTTAAGTTTTCAGCTTAGTTTTCTTTTTAAGATATTCGTTTTCCATATTATAGTTTAATCTAAAATAGAAAAATAATGAAAATAAAATTATAAGTTATTATACAATACTTTTTAATATTGTATTTGAAAGCTACATTTAATATATATATATATAGTCTGTCTCAAAAGTTTAAGCACAAGCATAAAATATCGATTTTTAATGAATTATAAATAGTTAGAATTAATAAAATTTTTTTATTTACATATTTCGCAATATTATTTAGATAAACGATATCAAAAAAAGAAAAAAAAAATTACATAATTTTAAAAAATACAATTAAAAAAAAGTTATAAAAAAACTGTCTCAAAAATTTATGCACAATGTCAAAAACAACCATATTTATAATTTTTACAGAACTTTTAGTAACAAATTTTTTTTCCATGGTTTCGGATTAGTTCAAATAAACGTGCTTTCGTCGAAATTATTAGTTTTTGTGGGGTTTCTGGTGGCAAAGAATACCATGCTTTCTCAATAGCCTCTTGGAGCTCTTCAATAGAGTCATACTGCTTTCCATTGCCTAAACTTGGCAGGTTAAAGTATTCCAGACATTCTCAATTGGGTTTAAGTCTGGACTTAAACTGGCTAGTCAAGTACTTTATCATTTTTCTGAAAAATCCGAAGTTTTGTAGAATGGGATACGTGGATTGAGGCATTGTCTTGCAGAAAAGTTCATTCAAAACCCCCCAAAATGTCACCGAATGGAAGCAAATGGTGGTTTAGGGTCTCTTGAAACTTTTTTCATTCTTCTCTTCCTTTTAGAAAAGCTAGAGAGGGCTGGCAAATGTCCCAAATGCCCCCTAAACCATAATGGATTTACCGCCTTGTTGCCTGCTGAAAAATGTCCCTCGGTTCTTGCGTAACTCATGCCAATATGCCTTCCAACCATCAATGCCATCTAAGTTCCACTTTTTCTCATCGCTGAATAAAACAGTAAGACATTTGTCCCCGTAGGCCATGTGTTTTTTAGCCCAGTTCATTCTTACCTGTTTGTGATGTAATTTAAGAGACGGTTTGCGAGCCAAATTATTTTACATGATGTAATCACACGCTTTAATACGCCTTTTTACAGTGTCTTTGGACATCTGTACTCTGAAATTATTTTTAATTTGCCGTATGGGGACATATTTTGTCTAAATACCAATCTCCGTATTTTCCGAGCAATCTGAACAGTCGTCATACGTGGTCGTCTGCATCTTGGTTTCCACTTAAAATTATCATTTCTAGAAAGTACTTGATACATATATAGCTTTTATCTATTTAAAACTTTTGCAGTTTCAGAAACAGTTTTATTTTGAGATTCCAATTTAAAAATTTTCAAAATCTCACATTTTGTAAATTCTTTACCCTTTGTCATGTTTAAAACATTAGGAAATAATTTCTGCACCTTTTATACTTGTATAAAAGTGCAATATGATGTCATACAACGTCATTACACAATACCAATTCTGTGTTTCTAAAAAAATTTGCATAAAGTGCTTAAACTTTTGAGACAGCGTTTCTTCAAGAAAAAAAGAAAAAATAAATAAAAATAAATATATTTTTTATTTTAACTACCAAAAATGGCTTATTTTATTTTATTTTGATTAAATGGTGAGTATTATTGTAAATTAGCATAAAATATTTTCTTCTTCAATTATTTTAAATGAGATTTGCAGAGTGCTTAAACTTTTGAGACAGACTATATGTACACATATATATATATATATATATATATATATATATATATATTATTTTCGAAGCTAATGACGTTTGAAAATTGTACTATGATTTTACAAAAAAAATATTAATAGTAATAATAATAATATCGACTCGTTAACTTCTGCTATCATAAAATTAATGTTTCAAAACCACACCTAAATACTGGCGAATTGATTTGGTATATTTTCAATAACTCAGCTTTACAATATATCTCTTTTGAATTACTCAAATCATAACACACTTTATCTGAGAAATAAGAATGCGGCATTGTACTTAGAGAACAACAAAACGTTGCTGAAAAGAATTTTCTCCTTAGATGTCCGAAATTGAGCCAGGAAACGAGATCTTCGAAAGTTATTCATCAATCTGCCTCTCTCAACTCCATTTATAATTTTGCGGGGAAATGTCATTTCCCGGTGTCTTCTAGTGTCTTTTTACATTGAAAAAAAAAAAGACTTCCAATAGGCAATTTGTTATGCATGTGTGTATTAAAGAACAGTTTGCACTTACAAGCACATTATATGTGTGACAAAAATGTCTATATGAATTATAAATGGGAAATATAATTTTTTGAAGATATGCAACTACCTCATTATTTATATATGGGGCTATTTTACATCTATGTATAAGAGGTGCTTCGAAGAATTAAGCAATCAAGGTTCTGAAAATATTTTTAAACTAGTGTCTGCATTTGTTTATTTAAAAGGAAAACCCTGCTATAGATTAGTTGAAAAAAATTAAAAAGTTTCCAAAGCATCCGATCTTTTATTCATAAAATCATAATATATTTTATGCAAATAAAAAATAGTATGTAAATTTATCAAACGATAATATGCATCGACACGCAGAGAAAGATTCTTATGTTTCTACAATTAAAGATATTTTCATATTCATTTAGTAAACAAATGCATCTCTTCAGGGAGACTAGGGAGGATTGACCAACCCCCCAGTTTTCATATTTGAAAGAATTTTACTAATAGGTCTCAACCAAATATATCGGAACGCTCAAACGACTGTCTTTGTTTGATAAAAATTTGAAATAAATGTGAAAAAATCCATTGTGAGGCTTATTCAATCTAAAAAGTGTGTTTTACGTTCAAAGTAGTACAATAAGTATGAGATAAAGACTATTTTGAGGCATTGTGACACTTTGTAGAAATGCATTTTTTTGGATGTTTGAGTGATATTGTGGTTGAAACTTGTAAATTAATTATATAACTTTTACTTCTAAATCCACATGTATACCAATAATATATACTAGCAAAAGGCATGCTTTGTTTGGATTCGCGAAGTATTATGCTATCAGATAAATATTTGAAAGTAATAATATATTTTTTCAATTACTTTTGCACCTTACTTTTGCATTAAGCAAAAATGTAATTTAAAGTTTCGGGGCATTTTAATTAAAAAATGTATTTCAACCAAATAACTATGAATTTCCTTAGATTCAATGGAAAAAAATACGACTTCTTTGCTACATCGTCACTCCACCGCTTGTATAGAAAACGGCTACTTCAGGCTAACATGGAACATTCTCAGTGACCAAAAGAGTGATATTCTATAAAAGCGGGGGAGTGACGATGCAGCAAAATAGTCATATTTTTTACAGTGTTGTTTATTTATGATATAAGACTGGTATAAATAAAAATATTTTCGAAGTAGAATTATACAAAATATTAATTAATTTTATTTGTGTACAATTCTTTTATTGCCACTTCACAAAAACATATTATAATTCTTTTAAAATTCATAAATATCGTCTGCTTAAATGATTTCACAAAATAAGAATAAATTGTGTATTTGAATTCCTAACACAGAAAAATACTTTTATAACTGAATGTTAATAAGAAAATTTTCACAAATTTTAATTCATTAAAAATATGCTATAATTTTTCTAAAAAAAAGTGTTTTATAAATTTTATAAAAGAAATCATGAAACTAAGTTAAAAGGAATGGGCATAGTTTGAAAATCTGAAAGCAGTTTTTGAGAAATTTGTCAGAATAATGAAAATATGTTTTATTTATTTATTTATTTAATGATGATTCTATAGAAGCTTCGATGAAGCTATAATCACTGACCCCATGATTTAAGTTTTTCTTCTAAAAACGTACATGTTTCACGTTTTACTTGAAAAAATGCGTTCTTAATGGAAAAGCATGTAAAATAAATTAATTAAAATAATAATTCATTGAAAAGTATTTCAATAAAAAAATAATATTCTGCAAATCTACAGATCATAGTTTATATTTGTGTTTAATTTCAAGTCAAAATACTGCCCAGTTTTTTTGTAAAGTGTACGACAAATTGTCATTTGAGTGGCCTAGTAGAGGATTCGCTTCGCTCATCCTAATAACATTTTAATTAATATTCTAATGACTTTTCAGTGGTGAAATTAAGCTCGAAAATAATACAAATTCCAAGACATCCGGGTTCAATTTCCGAATTGGGCATTTATCACTCCGCTTCTTCTAACCATAGTTAGCTACGTAAGAAACTATGTATTAAATATTCTGTATCGATAACTTTGTATTCAAAACGTTGGTAAATTGTGTGAGTTTTATATAATGTGCTAATGCTTTCTTTCTAAGTTTCGAGATTTTTCTGAACTTTACTAATTTAACTGCTAATGTTTTAAGATTGTAAAAATATTAAAAAGTGTTCATCAGGAATAAAATTTTTATTTTACTAAAACTTTTAATATTTCGCGATATTAGGTTTGTATTCAATTAAAAATAACAATTCGCTTTAATTAGAAATCTTTGGTTTTTGAAGGTCCATATCTTATGGAATGAGGAATGTTAGCTTTACATGTTTTTGTTCTGAATCATTTAAGTGCCATGGCTTATTCTACGTTGGAATATACACATATATCATATTGGTATCAGTATATTCTTTGACACTGGTAAAGTATAACATATAATGTGTTTTCATTTTCATTTTCCATACATATTGTACTTTTATCTAAAATAAAAAGCTAAAGGAAAACAATTAAATTATACATAAATTTACAATAATATTTTAATGTATACTTTGAATGCGGTATTACAAAAAAAAAAAAAAAAAAAAAAAAAAAAAAAGTTACTTCCGAAGCCAACAAAATTTGAAATATGTTTTATGTTTTTACGAAGTAATAATAATAATAATAATAATAATAAAAATAATAATAACAATAATAATAATAATAATAATAATAATAACAATAATAATAATAATAATAATAATAATAATAATAATAATAATAATAATAATAAATAATAAGTGTATAAAAGAGTAATTTTCAAATTTGTAATGTTAAAACTGTTAATATTTAGCAATATTAGATTTGTATTCAAATAAAAATAACTATTTGCATTAATAAAGAGTCTATAATTTTGAGAGATCTATATCTTATCGAATAAAGATTGTTCAGTTTACATCTGTTTGTTTGGAATTATTTATGTGATATAATTTATACTATGTTGGGATATATAGATATATATTATTAACAATTTATATTTTGCTACTAATAAAATTTAACATATAATGTCTTTCATTTTCATTGTTTTTTTTTTTTTTTTAATTCCTCATACGAATATTACATAAAATAGAAAGTTAAAAGGAAAAAAATATAAATTGTTTTACTATAACACTATAATATAATATTTAAATGCGGTATTAAAAAGTACTTTGCTATTTTGGAAGCAAACGAAATTTGAAAAGTATTTTATTATTTTACATAGTAATAATAATGATAATAATAATAAAGTCGACACTGTAACTGCAGTTTTTACAAAAGTAACATTTAAAAAACCCGCCTAATGACTTAAATAACAACATCCTCATACTTAGATAACAACAAAGAGATGCTGAGAAGTATTTTCTCCTTACATATCCGAAATTGAGCCGGGAAACGAGATCTTCGAAAGTCATTTATCAATCTGCCTTTCTCAACGCCATCTATTATTTTGCGGAGGAATGACATTTCCCAGAGTCTTCTGGTGTCCTGTTATATCGGAAAAAACGACTTCCGACAGGCAATTTGTTACTCATGAGTGTATTAAAGAGTAATTTGCAAAATTTTTATTCTTACAATTGTTAATATTATAGCAATATTAAGTTATAGAATCTTTTGTGTTTTGGAGATCAATATTTTATCGTATGAGGATTGTTCAATTTTCATGTGTTAGTTCTGAATCATATAAGTGGTGCAGTTTTTATACAGATGCAATACTATACAGATATAGTAATATACAGATATAATATTAGAGCCAATTTACTCTTTGATACCGATAGTGTATAACATATAATGTCTTTTTATTTTCATTTTCCTTTTTTCAGGTATTCTTTATACATATTACACTTTGATCGAAAATAAAATGTTCAAGAAAAACAAAATAAAAAAAATAATTATTTTACATTAAGGTTTTAATATAATATTTGATTGTTGCATTAAAAAAAAGTTGTTTTTTTGGAAGCTAATAAAATTTTAAAATGTATTTTGATTTTACAAATTAATAACAATAATAATAATAATATCGACTCGCTAGTTTCTGCTATCATAAAATTAACATTTCAAAAACACACCTAAATATTGTCGAATTAATTTGGTATATTTCTAATAACTCTGTTTTACAATTGATGGGTGTAAAACCCACATCACTCAAACCAGACAATTCTGTAAAGAAAACTAACTATTGGAAATAAATTATAAAAAAAGAAAGGAACAGAGGACAGTGGATTTACAACTCAGACAAGAAATTTATAGCGGCAATAAGACTGTGACGGACGCCCATAAATAAATGACAAAACAGAGACATTTTCATTATTGTGTATTTACGACAGGGCAAAAGGGGAAATCTCATCTGCGTGTGTGGTAATAGTTATCAACAACATAGACATTCTCACGACTAGGCCTGTAGAAGCCCCTAGAAAATTAAAATTAGGGGGCGTTCAAGTTAATAGTCAATTTAAGGACAGCCAATGAGACTGGAAGGGGAAAAAAATATGTTAAAAAGAAAACTGTGAATGGTCGAAGGATAACTCGACTACAGAATAATTATTATACACTTTTTGCTTCTGAAACTTGTTAAAAAAATTACGAGTCAGTCAGTCAGTCAGGCAGTCAGTCTACCAAACGTGCTCGAGTGATAATCTTCGCCAATATGAGCAATAAAAGTGTGCCGGACTTCTACTTATGTGTCTGGATATGCATTTGCCTATGGTGTCAACAACTTTAGAGAAGGTATGCTTTTTACCGACTTATTCCCCCTTCCTTTGCCCACAACTATAGAGTATGATAAAATAATTAAATAAGAGTGAAACACTTGCACGCCAATTGTCCCGCAAATTAATTCATTATGGTGATGATAACTCATAAATTTTTGAAAGCAATTTTCAATGTTGAAAATATTGGGTTACAAAGCAAAAAATGTAATTATACAGTAATGCCAACAGCTATAAAAAAAATGAATAGATTTTGATTTGATTATTTTGTATCTTTGTAATTTATTTATGTGCATGTATATATTTAGTGTATTATGTGTGATCTGTGTTGTATAAATAAATGTTTTTGTTTTATAAATGACAAAGCATGGTGATGATTTATGGAGTATGTGTCGAAATTACTCTAGGTGCATGCTGATCAACGTTTCATAAGGATCTGATAAAGTCAAAAAAACACAACGCATAAATTAATCTAAATTTTTTTGGATAAGAATATTTCTTTTGTAAGAAATTTTAATTGGAAGTATTTTGTAAGGAATGTTATCATTTTTATTAGAATTGTTATTAGTATTCCTTAGGCTGCAGAAAATATTCTTTTCCCTAATCAGATCCTAGAAACATAATACGATCACTAACAGATTTAATTATAATTATTGTAAAATAAATAAATTGGTTGATCAAATTGATGCACAATTTTGGGGAGAGAAATATCGGAGGGAAATCAAAGGTACTAAGGAAGCAATATGATTATTACAAAATATTTTTAGGTATGTAAAAATCTCTCCATCATCTTAACCCCCAAAAAATTGGTTGCCGTGATACCAGTTCCTTAATTATTTATTTTTATGTATTTAATTTAAATGATTAAAAGAACGAACTTGGTTGATTTTAGTACTTTAATAATACGGTAGTATTGTAATTTCTTTTAATTTGAGTACTTTAAAGAACCAAATTATTTTTCAAGAAATTAATTAGTTTCAATTTAAATATTATTACTGCCATATTAGAAGTAAATATTTAATTAATTCTGTGATTACTTGAATCCCTTTTGTGAAAAAAAAAAAAAAATGATAATGAAATGAATGAATGATTATGACAAATATACATGTTAAAGGAGATAATTAGATTGGAGATTCTCTTTTTATTACAAGAAAATAGGAGTTGTTGTTAAAATTGGTATATATATACGTAAAATAATAAAGTAAATAAAAATTATTTTTTTTTTTCACATAATAAATTTTATGAATATGATACTAAACCGAGACATTGGCATGCAAGTGTATTTTTGTTTGAGATAATTGGCACATTTTTCAAAAAAAAAAAGTGTATATATATGTATGTTTACACTATTGCAAAAAAAAAAAGAAAGGTTGTTATTTAATTTTATGTATTTATGTGTCTTATGATAGAAAGGATTTTATTCTAAAATTCATCAAATATTTTGATATTTTAGGTTTAGCACATGTGGATAAAACTGTACAAATTAAAAAAATAATAATAATAAGATATGTGGATATATTTATATCACGTTGGTTATTTTTTTAAGTAAATCATTGTAGTTTTATTATTTAAAAAAATTGAGGATAATTGATTTTATGACTAAAGGAGGTACGAGGAAATCTCTCAGAAATAACACGCGTTTAAGTGGCGTTAAAACAAGAAGGCAATTAAAAATATTATTAAATAAAAACGAAGTAATTTCGGGAGAGAACAAAAACGATAAACAAAGAAAAAAAACAAAGAATTCGGGATCAAAAATTTCTGGGATAGGAAATATGGCAACTCCTAACGCAGAGCATTTAGTAGGATTAATTTATCCGTTTGATGGTAAAAAAGAAACTAATATCAATTATTTCCTACTACAATTTGATAATTTAATTGACAAAACGAAATATAGCGATGAACACAAATTAATAATTTTGAAAGCCAAGATCATAGGATCGGCAAGGGAAACTCTCATGCAGGATGAATCATTATTTTTAGAAGCAGACATAGGAAAATTCAAGGAGAAGTTAAGGGAATTATTTTCCGTTAAATGTAATTTCGGGGGTGCTCAGAATTTATTTTTCAGTCTAAAGCAGAAACCCGATCAAACATTAGCTAATTTTATAAATGAATTTAATGCTACGGCAAATTTATATATAAAAAAAAGTGGTCAAAAATTAGAGGATAACAGCAACGCAAAATTTTTAGACCAAATGAAATTGGCTAGATTCCTGGATGCAATTCGCGCAGATATTAGTTTAGAAGTGAGAAAAAATGCACCCGAAAATTTTGAGGCAGCATGCAAGTCCGCACTAAGATTGGAAGAGGCTTACAATCAAGCAAATATTCCCGAAATAAATAGCATTACCGTTAATAAAGAGAATGAAATATTGGGAAAATTAAATAAATTAAGTGCAGACAGTGCAGAGCAAATTCAGACACTCGTCACCGAAATAAACAACCTTAAATTGAAATTAAATAATAGATCGGAGAGAGAAAAAACATGCTGTGAGGTATGCGGGAAAGAAAACCATGAAACAAAAGATTGTTGGTTCAGACAAAAATATAGTAATGATAATGCGGCTACGAATATTAACAGATTTCAAATTAATAGAGGGTCGCAGGTCTCACGCACAAGAGGTTACAGAAATAACTATAAACAGCAACAAGGATTCCAAAATATGGAATATCAGGGACATAATGGTAACAATAATTTTGGCAATTGGAACTATGGCTATATAGCACCTCACTTTCCTACCCCCCCTCCCCCCATATACAATTATATGTATCCACAGGAATATTACCATAATACAGGAGCACAGGGGTTCGCACAGCCTTCAAGAGGTCGTGGAAGAGGTGGCTATCAAAACAATTTTAATAAATCCCAGACAGACGAGCAAGAGGATAATTACAATGAACAAAATAGCAAAAGGGAAAATAAACACAGAGGCCATTCCAAAAGAGGTTCATTCAATAACAAAAAACGATACGAAAAACAAAGGTCGGAAAACTAAATCAGAGGCTCGCTGAAAATAAACAACAATATTTTAGCGACACAGGTGAGTCTCAGTTTAAAGGGTGTCGCAAAATAAACAGATTTATTGCCAGTGTTAGAAATGAAGGAGAAAATCAGTTACCCATCATTGACCTAGAGATAAATAACATCAAATTTAAAGCGTTATGTGATAGTGGCGCGGCGGTCTCATTGCTTTCGCCCACTATTTTTGATAAATTAAAGGAAAAAAATGTAAAATTTAAATATCTAGGAAATCAAATACAAATACAAACTTTAACGAATTCAAAAATTTATTTTAAACAGTGTATTAGACTGGTTTTCAGATTAAAGGGCAGTTTTACAACAGGTACATTTTACATCACAAATAAAGATTTCGGTCGAGAATACCAAATGCTTTTGGGATACGATTATTTAAGGGATAATAATATGATTTTGAATTTTAAAGAAAAAACACTTATTTTCAAAAATATAAAAATTAAACTGAATATTCCAGAAAAGGAAAAAGGGATACAAGTTAATAATCTAACTTCAGAAACAGAAGACAAGGATAGGCAAGAAAACAATCCATCAGGGTCTTATGTAAAAGAAAAGAATAATGATAACAAGAAAAAGACACAGCCCATCACTAAGCAAAAAAATATGTATGCTAAGACCATAGCAACAATTTTTATAAATGCAAATTCAAAAAAAATAGTTAATTTACAGTGTCATGATGACATAGCAGAACAAGAGGTAATATTATTAGAACCCTTGAGAAACGACTCGAAATTCACATTTCAAACTTCATTGCATGAAGTGCAACAAAATAGTAAAATTCATGTCATAATAGCAAATAACACTGACAAAAGAATAAAGTTGAATAAAGGGATAAATGTAGGCAAAATAACAAAAGATATAGATTTTAAACAGGATACAAAATCCGAGGACATTGAACAAGGAACAATTTACGAATTAAATAGCTTAAATATCGAAGAGATCAGAAAATTAAGAGAAGCAGAGTTAAGAGAGACAGACTTTGATTTAACACATTTACCCGAAGACCTAAGAGAAAAATTAAAAAACATACTCATGAGAAAAGCGCATGCATTTTCAAAGTCATATGATACTTTAGGTCAAACATCTTTAGTTATACCAAAATTTAATTTAAGTCATGACTACCCGATACAAACCAAACCTTATAAACTACCTCAAACAGTCAGACAATATGCGAAAACAGAGATACGGAATTTACTAAGAGCAAAGATTATTGAAAAATCAGACTCAAATTATGCGTTTCCAGTAATTTTTGTTAAAAAGAAACAAAGTAATAAAGAAAAGAAAAATGAAACCAAATATAGAATGGCTATAGATTATCGGTTATTAAATCAAATTCTACACACATACAGCTTTCCCATACCGGATATTAAAGAAATTCTGTACTCGATCAGCGGAAAAAGGTACTACACGGTGTTAGATCTCCATAGTGCTTTTTTTCAGATAAATTTAAGGCCACAGGATAGGCAAAAACTAGCATTTATTACTGAGGAAGGAAAATTTAACCCTTTAAGGCTCGCTTTTGGGACAAAGAACAGCAGCGCTTATTTCGCAGAACTAATTGATAAAGTGCTCGGACACTTCAACAAGTCCCAAGTGGCATACTTCATGGATGATGTGGTAATTGGTACCAATACAATCCAAGAAATGCTACAAATTCTAGAGCAAGTTCTACAGGCTCTCATTGACCACAATCTGACCATAGAGCCTTCAAAAATGCAAATATGCAAAGAAGAAATAGATTTTCTGGGCTTCCAACTCAACCGATGGGGATATTCCCCAGCAAAAAAAAACATAGACAAAATTAAAAACCTAGTACGTCCAAAAACAAAAAAGGGAGTAAGATCACTTCTGGGTCTAGCAAATTACTTTAGATCTTTAATTAGAAATTATTCAGATATTGTACATCCCTTAGTAGAACTTACAAAAGAAAAAGTAAAATTTAAATGGGGTGAGGAGCATGAACAGGCGTTGAAAAACATACAAGAAGCAATAATACAAAATCCTACACTTAGACCCCCAGATTTTAACAAGGAATTATTTTTGATATGTGACGCCTCGAAGCTAGCCATATCCTCAATTCTGGCGCAGGAGTCTAATGGCATTTTATTGCCTATCGAGTTTTTTGGGAGAAAATTAAGAGGGGCAGAAAAAAGCTACCCTAGTATAAAATTTGAATTATTGGCGATTCATGAATCAGTCAATCATTTTAAACATATTTTATGGGGTAGGCAATTCACGATTCTGACGGATTCGAAACCCATTACACAGCAAATGAATTTAGAAGCGCAATCTGACATAGTCAAAAGATGGATGACAGATTTGGCGGAATATAATTATGTTGTCGAGCACATTGAAGGCAAGGTTAATCCAGCGGATTTCGTATCTCGACATATTTGCAATCTAGAAACGGACTTACAATTACACAATACTCTATTTAAAGTCAACGAGGCTTTGTCTAATGACAATATTAAATCAGAACAATATGCAGACGAAAAGTTAAGAAAAATAATTGACAAAATAGAAAAGGGACAAAACAATCGAACAACAAAAAGATATATGTTAAATGATGATAAAATATTAATTCTGAGACCAGGTACAGAAAAAAAGGAACTACTCATTGCCCCTGACTCTTTGAAAATAGCCATTATGGAAGACGCGCATTCCCCCCATTTTGGATTCCAGAAAACTTATGACACCATTAAGGATAGAATATTTTGGCATGGAATGTACAGAGATATCAAAACGTTTTGCGCGAACTGTACAGCGTGTCAAACAGCTAAGCATCACAAAACGATAAAAGTACCAGTGCAAAGGGTGGTTAAAGACCATGAAGTAGGAAGTATATTACATATTGACGTATGTGGGCCTCTAACATTTTCTGTGCGAAAAAATAAATTTATTCTGACTATCACTGACGCAACTTCCAGATTTTTAGAAGCGGTTGCATTAAGAAATGTAGAAACGCAAACAATTCTCAATGTGCTGAATAAGTACTTCAGTACTTTTGGAATTTGCAACAGCATATATCTGGACAATGCAAAATATTTTAGAAGTGATTTATTCAGAGAATATACAAAGGCATTAAATATAGAATTACACTTTACGAGTGTATACAGAGCCAAGGCGAATGCAATTGCTGAAACGGTAAACCGAATTCTGAAGAGCTCCCTAATCGCAATGTCAAAACGCACAACGGAATGGGACATTCGGCTAGATTTTTTTAAACTTCATTATAATAACACAATTCACAGGGCTTTAGGATTCGCTCCCGCACTCATTTTCTTTGCGAGAAAATTGAGAACTCCGTTTACATCGCATATTCCCACAGAAGAGGTCTCAACTAAAACTTATGTGGCACAGAGAATGGCACACATTAAAGAAGTGAAACTACAAGCACTGGCCAATCAGTCACGCATGCAGGATGAGTATGCTAAAGAAGAGGACTTGCTACATACACCTACTCTGAATTTGGGACAAGTAGTATACTTAAAATGTATAAATCCGGGCGCTCTAGCGAACAAGTTTGACGGTCCTTTTGAAGTAATAAAAAAATTACGCAACAATAATTATTTACTAAAAGACCTAACAGGTAATTATGCTCGGCCTATAAAAAGGAACATCGATTTATTATTCGCGCCTAAGGCAGCAACTCCTCACATAGACGGGAAAAACAGTACGGCAGAGGAGGATTCAGAGGGGGAAACATAACAAAAATTTGAAAAAAAAAAAAAAAAGAAACATAAGCCCTAATTATTATTTAAAATTATCTAGTGTATTCGTAATATATAGTGATTTGTATCATGTATTTAAGAGACAAATTTTATGTCGATAATTTTTTTTCTCTTTTTGATAACAATGCGTTTTTAAGACATCATATAATAACTTGCCTTTTAAAATCAAGCAACATAGAGAAAAAAAAAAAGAAAGGGATAGCAAGATGAGTGTACTATTTCCCTCTGAGTTACAATTGGGGAAATGTGCAGGCACACTCGAAAAAATTATTACATACACTAAATATTACATAGGTACTTCACAGAACTTCATGTTGCATATAAAAAAAAAAAAAAATAATAATAATAATAATAAATAAAAAAATAAATAAATAAATAAAAAAAAATAAAAAATAAATAAATAAATAAAAAAAAATAAAAAATAAATAAATAAACAATAATGATAATTATACATTGGATGACTAGGACAAAAGCAATTGCTCAAAATAAATTCGCCTAGTGCATAATCAATGATACAAAAAAAAAAAAAAAAAAAAAAAAAAAACTTTAATTATTTATTCTGCATATCTAAATAAAGTGGAAACAACTTGAAGAGAAATAACTCTTACAAACAACGCATATGCAAAATTGAGATTAAAAATATGTGTATGAGGACAAAAAAAAAAAAAAAAAAAATATACAGATTTTTATATAGAAATTTGATAAGAAGTTCGGCGAAGTACGCAAGAATAAAATAACAGATAACAATGGCAAGGCAAGTTATTGACACAACAAAATAACGTGGAAACTCAGCACATAGGATTAAAAAAAAATAAATAAATAAATAAATAAATAAAAAACTCAAAGGAAAAAAAAATAAGGTTTTCTCACCAACAAGAAGACTTTCCGCTTGACGAGATGGATGGAGCGGATGACAGGTCGCGGGGAGTAAACACAGTTATCTCACCCCAGATCAAGAAGGGAGAAGAGTTGCTCTCGATTCGGAAATATTTCTCTAGGCAGGGCACGACAGAAAGCTATAAAATTGAATATCAGATTTAGTCGCATGGCAATTTTAAGATGGTTTGCTAAAAAGATAAAATGTTAAGGTTAGGATTTTACGAAAACGCGTGTGATATAAGCATTCCCAATAATATTTAATCGGCAGAGTAAGATATATATATAAAAAAAAAATATATATGTATAAAAAATAAAAAAAAATATATAAATAAATAAATAATTAAATAAATATGTAAAGGTTATATTTTTTTTGGAGGACATTTGACAGGAATTTTTTTTTCTTTTACCCTTGCCTGAAAATAAAAGGTATTACAAATTCTTTTGCTGCACGTTAGATATAAGTATGATGACATTACTCACACAGCGTAGTTTCAAAAGAAGGTCTTATGGGATAGTATACAAAAGAAAGTTATAACAATTAGACTTCATCACAAGGCAATACTTAGTTACATTGGATAAGTAACAGATGCAAAATTATTTTAGAGTCTTATCAGGAATCTTATAAAAGCAAATAAATTAGGAAGATTTTTTTAAATGTGAAGATTAAACGACACTATATATATATATATTTTTACCGACATAGGCGTATGGAAGCATAACAATATTTTATAAAAAGTGTACAATTGCACATAAAAAAATAAAATTAAAAAAAAAATAATAATAATTGTAAGTGGTATCCATTTCGCACATTTACACACTTCATAATAATATTTATATAAGGCATTAAAATACAATAATAATAAAACTATATAAAGGTTCATGTATGGATATCATACGGCAGTGTGAGTACATATATTTATGAATATAAGGAAATCTTTCTGCGGGCAGAGAGTATTTATCAAACCTGGCCAGGTTATTCACTAAAATGTATATACTCGATTGTCAAAAATCCGTACAAATTAATATATATATAAATACAAATATTTAAGTATTAAAAAAAAAAAAAAAAAAAAAAAAAAAAAAAAATTCAATTTAATTCTAAACAACATAGTAAATTTTGGTAAAAAAAAAAAAATAAATAAATAAATAAATAAAAAAGATAAATTATTTTAATCAGTATGACATGCTGAATCATTTTAGTAATAAAATCAGATATAGAAGTCAATACATATTTCAAATGATTAAGTAATTTTGTTTTCAAAATGTATTTTTTTTTCCTTCCATACTATAGTGTCTTTGAAAATTTTAAATAATCAAACTACAACAAGAAAAGGTAAATAAATGGATGGTATATAGATACACTCTATTAATATTACTTCATTTCACACTTTATAGCATTTACCAGCATTTATTAAAAGCATTTACACTTAGAAATATTCTTTTAGACTCTTCTAAGGTAGCATAAGATTTATAAACAAAAAATATTTTAGGGATTTCACTCCCTTTTTATTCACGTTTTGCTAGATAACCCCCCCCCCCCCTCAAATTAAGCATTTAGGAAACATATCAGATTTTTCTTTCGTTATATTTTTTTTTAGGTAGATATGCACGGTAAAGATTTACTTGCAGAAAGTTTTTATCAACAATATCACACCCAGTAATGAAAAAGAATTTTTTTTTCGCTAATTTTTTTTCTCTGGTGGCAAAATTTGACTTTAGTTTTTCAAGTTTAATTGCATTTATCAGCCAGGGAAATGAAAAGGCACATTGATTTTCAAAAAATTTTTTTTCAAGTTGTGATATTATAATTTTTAGCATTGTATATTAAAATCTTTCAGGCAATGTTCAGAATCATAATATAATTTTAGGAACATTGTTAAACGATTGCATAATCGCGGTATTATTTCCTGAAAGGCAATTTTATTAGGATACTTCTCTGAGACTCCAATATATTCTGCGGGAAATCCGAGATTTTCGACAGCAAGCGTCTTCAGCCAGTCTATAAGAAGCCATTTTCCCTGAAAATACAAAATAAACAGTACACAGTACATGGTTTTATAGCGAATATATGTCAATTTTATAGAATAAAGGGGTGAAAATTTACAAGGAAGGCATGCGTACCAGGTTATAGGTTAATACGGGTTAGTTTCTAATAGTTTAACATAAGTTTCATGCAAAAGAAATATAATTTTTAAGACAAAAAACGAGACATACCTGGGTGGCTTGCAAGGACCATAACATTCGTTATCTCAATTACAAACAAGTTTTGCCTCTGTAGAGGGGTGAGTTATCGGGATTGATTCTAGGAAGAGCCATCCATTACCGTTTCAGGGTGTTAGGCTACTAAGCACGTCATTAGCACCCGTCAATCAAAATGCGCGCTACTGATAGGATGCGCTCTTTTTCGCGCTAGCTCGTTTTTTTCCCTCTTTTTCTCATTTAAGAAAACGTTCGCTTCTCGTGTGAAGAGCAATAAGGTATGCTTTGAGCACATGTGTCTGCAGCGATGTCCTCTATACCTCCTCCACGAGAATGATGAGGAATGTGTATATAACATTACCCATTTTATCAACACTTAACATAATTCAAATTTGTAACATTCAGCTATGATTTGTGTTAATAATCTTGTGAAGTGTAGAATATACACAACAGGGTATATTTGTTTTTTTAGATATTTCATATGATGTACATAAAAAAGGTTTCTCAACATTGTATATATATTTTACTATTTTGATACTAATCCAGATATGTTATGCTAATAACATTGGTGTTGCGAGGAATTTGTGTTGTTTGTATTTTGTTTTGTTTTTGGGTTAATACATATTTTACTTTATGTGTTTAAAATATTATACATTTAAAATAAACAAAAAAATGTGCCAATACATCTCAAATTCAGGTTTAGTTTTTTCGGAGCTTTTACATGTTATATATTTTTTTTTTCTTCCTTAGTGTAGAAAAAATTATTCCAAATTTATACTTGGCTTTGATTGCATGATTTGGCATTTTAATGGATTAATTTAATTATTGTATCAAAATTTGGGCATGGGGAAATAATACACAGAAGAGAAGATAATCGGACCTTGGAAGTGTTCACCAGAACTGAATCAAAATTCCAATGAATATGGATACAACAGTTGCGGCAGTGTGGTGTGCACAAAAATGATGTCTACAGACCTCATTTTTTTTTAGACCCAGGGGATAGATGATGGGTGTAAAACCCACATCACTCAAACCAGACAATTCTGTAAAGAAAACTAACTATTGGAAATAAATTATAAAAAAAGAAAGGAACAGAGGACAGTGGATTTACAACTCAGACAAGAAATTTATAGCGGCAATAAGACTGTGACGGACGCCCATAAATAAATGACAAAACAGAGACATTTTCATTATTGTGTATTTACGACAGGGCAAAAGGGGAAATCTCATCTGCGTGTGTGGTAATAGTTATCAACAACATAGACATTCTCACGACTAGGCCTGTAGAAGCCCCTAGAAAATTAAAATTAGGGGGCGTTCAAGTTAATAGTCAATTTAAGGACAGCCAATGAGACTGGAAGGGGAAAAAAATATGTTAAAAAGAAAACTGTGAATGGTCGAAGGATAACTCGACTACAGAATAATTATTATACACTTTTTGCTTCTGAAACTTGTTAAAAAAATTACGAGTCAGTCAGTCAGTCAGGCAGTCAGTCTACCAAACGTGCTCGAGTGATAATCTTCGCCAATATGAGCAATAAAAGTGTGCCGGACTTCTACTTATGTGTCTGGATATGCATTTGCCTATGGTGTCAACAACTTTAGAGAAGGTATGCTTTTTACCGACTTATTCCCCCTTCCTTTGCCCACAACTATAGAGTATGATAAAATAATTAAATAAGAGTGAAACACTTGCACGCCAATTGTCCCGCAAATTAATTCATTATGGTGATGATAACTCATAAATTTTTGAAAGCAATTTTCAATGTTGAAAATATTGGGTTACAAAGCAAAAAATGTAATTATACAGTAATGCCAACAGCTATAAAAAAAATGAATAGATTTTGATTTGATTATTTTGTATCTTTGTAATTTATTTATGTGCATGTATATATTTAGTGTATTATGTGTGATCTGTGTTGTATAAATAAATGTTTTTGTTTTATAAATGACAAAGCATGGTGATGATTTATGGAGTATGTGTCGAAATTACTCTAGGTGCATGCTGATCAACGTTTCATAAGGATCTGATAAAGTCAAAAAAACACAACGCATAAATTAATCTAAATTTTTTTGGATAAGAATATTTCTTTTGTAAGAAATTTTAATTGGAAGTATTTTGTAAGGAATGTTATCATTTTTATTAGAATTGTTATTAGTATTCCTTAGGCTGCAGAAAATATTCTTTTCCCTAATCAGATCCTAGAAACATAATACGATCACTAACAGATTTAATTATAATTATTGTAAAATAAATAAATTGGTTGATCAAATTGATGCACAATTTTGGGGAGAGAAATATCGGAGGGAAATCAAAGGTACTAAGGAAGCAATATGATTATTACAAAATATTTTTAGGTATGTAAAAATCTCTCCATCAACAATATAATATCTTTGTTGAGTTATTATGATAATAACACTCTTTATCCCAGAAATATAAAAGGGGCCCCAAACTTAAATAACAACAAAATGTTGCTGAAAAGTATTTTCTCCTTACATGTCCAAAATTGAGCCAAAAAACGAGATCTTCGAAACTCATTTATCAATCTGCCTCGCTCAACGCCATCTATTATTTCGCGGGGGAATGACATTTCCCAGTGTCTTCTGGTGTCTTGTTATATTGGAAAAAACGAATTCCGACAGACAATTTGTTGTTTATGTGTGCAACAAAAAGTAATTTGCAAATACAAGCACATCACATATGTATGACACAAAGGATATCGATATTGATTGTATTGAATATAAGTTTTTTTAAGGTATGCAGCTGCCTCATTATTTATCTATCACATTGATTTTTAGATATCAATGTATGAGAGGTTCTACAAGAATATAAAATATATAATATGAACTTTAAATTATTCAGGTTTACTTTAAAGGTGATTATAAAAAAATCAAATTGAGATGTTAATAGTTAATTTTATTTAAAATATTTTAGTACTATTTCCAGCCTTAATCAGGCTCTTCACCAGGGAATATTTTTATAAATATTTCAAACTTTTCCACCACAATTTTAAAACAATAATATTTTTATAGAAATCTTGCAGATATTAGTGGAATATGTCGCAAATGTGTTTGTGCTCAAAATAAAGATATTATTTGCATGATTTATAATTTTGAGATAATTTGAATTTTTTATAAAAAGAGCAACTTTCTGTACTAAAAAATATGTTGCTTTTGGACAGGAAAATAAATTTCAGAAATGAATAAAAAATGGCGGTGTGATATTTTGCTGGAACTCTAAAAAGTCGAAAAGCAAATTTACTTTATTTTATTGAACGCAATGTAAAAAAAGCCTTTGAAATCTAGTATATTTTATGTATATGTGTTGCACTGTTTCGTAATGGCAGAAAACATTCTTTGATTCTTAAAACGAAACACACACTATCGGCATATATTCAGATGCTTCCTTTCTATTAAAAAATTTTTGTACAATGTATGTAATTTTTATTTATTTAAAATTTTAAAAATACATAATTTTCTAAAAAACACCATAAAATACCTTTAGACTTCCCTTTTATTGTTCAGTATAAAAAGTATCTTAAAAGTAAACTGTGTATGTTACAAAATATTTTATTTAACATTAAATAACCATTACCTTTTGTTTTCATGAGAATATCTTCCTAAAATATTTGTAAAAGATGGTTACATTTTGATATTATTTTGTTGATCATATTTTGCGAAAATAATATTTGAACAAGCAGTTCCACATATAAACCAATTCCGGCAAAGGAAGGTATATTATAAAGAGTACAGTTATACGTTTTCTCGAAGCAGAATAATTAATCTTTAAACACTGTTTGTTTTTCTGCTATTTGTACGCACTATTTACAGTAAAACTTCCCACTGAATAATCATTTACTTGCAAATGCATTTTTCAAACGCAAAAAATATATCTATAACACTTAACAAAATACATGTGTAGCGAAATAAAACGGCGAAAATTAAAAAACAAATGAAATTATTGTTGTATATTTAAAACGTAGTTCCCGATTTTCTTTTAATCTTAAAAGAAATAATTGAAAATAAGTTATAAGGACATATATTTCTATTACAAAACCTTTATGAATCCAGCTTAGTCTTGTTTTTTCCTGTTTATATTTTAACGATCAATAAAACTGCATAAAAACATTTCCTACCGAAGAAAACTTAAATAAAAAACTGTTAAGCATCCCATTTCTAAGTAATTAAGAAATGTCACTAGAGACCCAGACAAACGAGGTAAATGTTCCAAAAAAAGTTTGTAAAAGTGTTTTTATGTGTAGTTAAGAGCTGTATTCTCTTTCGTTTACCACATTAAATCTTAATTAAACTTATTAAAGTGCTTTGACTTAGTTATTATTTTTACAAGAGCTTAGCGACATGAAAAAAATGTAAAATATCACGTTCGCGCAAAAATAGTTAAAAGATTATTTCGTATTCTTTAACATGGTTTCATTTATATTTAACTGTGACTATGTATCACGTTGGTCTTATTTATGTTTAAGTTGTGTTTATTTAAGTTTTTTAACATAAAAAATTGAGAAATGAAAATGTGGCAAATTAGTGGATTTTGAATCAAACTTCAGTTTATGAATTAACTGACGAAAAAGTGACCGAAAATTCTGGAGAGATTTTTAATTTAAATTATTAAGAATTAAGTATTATTAAAAATGTACCTGAAATTTTTTTACAAATATCTCCAAAATACAAAAGTAATTCTTTTAGAGAGAAATTTTTACTATGTAGTAAAAATGTCTCTCTAAAAGAATTCCTTTAAAAGAATTTCTTTGTTTATTTAAATGTAAAATTTAGAGCCAAATTTTAGAGCAATTTGTATTATTTTCTTTCATTCAACATTTATACGTAGAAGAAGCGATGAAAAAAATCATTCTATATTAATGTTCATTTTAAGGGATATATATATATTTTTAATTTTACAATAATAATTTATATGAGCCATAGAATTTCTTATATTTAAAAAGTTGAAGATTATTAACTATTAACTAACGGCGAATGATCCTAGACTCGAAAACAATTTATAACAAAAAATATTATTAATTTTTGTTATTTTTTTTATTTTATATCTACAACAACAACAAATAAACATCGCTATTACTGATGTTTGGAAATCTAATCAGTTAATAGCGTATTACATATTGTAATCGTGAATGATGACAACCACTTATTTAATGCATGGTCTTTATTAAGTCGAATCATCTGGGAAGGAAGCTATCATGTTCATAATGACATTGTGAGATTAGTAAATGTATATTGGAAGATATCTTCAAATATAAACATATTTTGATAAAACGAATCTCTCAATGTATTTTTTTCAAAGGTTTTTTTTTAAAGGTATAGTTTATTCTGCTCGTTTTCAAAAATAAATCTCTGAAAATAACCTAAATAGCCATCTTTCAAACAAACAACAGTGTATTTGGCCAATAATGAACCCTGATAAACAGACTTAAATTTTTATTGTAGTGATCTATTGTTTCGGTGGTTTCTACAGAATTTATTTCATCAGAACACTAACTGTAACTGCGGCTATTTTTAGGCGTTATGAACATTTCAGAATTAATTCATTACATAGATCAGCCTAGTTCATAAATACCAAGCTAACAATCTCCATAATGATTTGATTTTTTAAATTTAATTGCAAAAGATCTTTTTTAATTACTTTATTATTTTTAAATGAAAATAAATTTGGAATACTGTAAATAATTTGTAAATGTAATGTACTTCAAAATTTACATTTCTTCAGGCAAGAGACACTATTAAATATTTTAGAGCTGTTGTTCTTTTCGTGATGGGTGTTGAATCTCCATTTAAGAGACAAATATATGCTAAATTTTTATTATATAAAACACAAACACATTTCTGCCACCACATTTTCTACCATTTCTTGCAGATTATATTCTTATTTTTATAAAACAATTTTTTCGTTTGAAACATAAATATTTCAAGTCATTCCTTGACTGATATAAAAGCTATTGCGTACATTCTGTAATAAATAAAGGAATACCTTATAATTTCCTTATTTCTTTGTGTGGCAATTTCGCTCCCTTGATTCGTTAAATTCGTGAACGTGGTTTCAAGACTGACATTAATTGAATGCCTGAAATTCTTCAGAAACACCATTTCTCTTCTAATTAATGAAAGATTTGTTGAATTGATGATGGATACCTTTTTTCAAAAGGTGCAACTTTTCCTTTTTTTCCCTTTTAGATTAGCTTAGGTATTCAATCATCTTGTACTAAATTCGTGAACGAAAAAATTGTACATTTTTAGTGGATTATTAATAAAATTAACTTTTAACAATAAGCAAGCAATAAATTAAATCCTTCTGTTTCATATGCTAGATCAATGGAATTTGCAATATCGTCGATTGTTATTTTTTTTTTTTTCATTGACGCTTAAAGCAGTAAATATAGGTATTATTTGTGATGCCGAATATTGTAGTTATTATGTTATGTACAAGTTAATATAATATAATAATAAAAAGTATTTCTTCAACATAAAGTATACATTTGTATCGATGTCATGATCTCATACTTGATGTTTTATCTGATCAACATAAATATAAAAATAAAAATCTCTTCAACATAATTAAATTGCTTCTATTCAAGAAACTTTCTCAAAAGCTTATTTCTATAGAAAATATTGTAAAAACCTCCCACTAAAATTACTATTCGCAATTTACTATTTTTAAAATACTGACAAGTGGGACATCCAGTAGCCAAACAATATTGGGCCAATATTGGCTACATCTTGGAGCAATATTGGCGCATTGGCGCAACAATGGCCTGAAATATTGCTCCAATATTGAGGTGTTTACATTTTGCTCTTATTTATCCAATATTTGCAAGCAATATTATCTCAGTATTGGGATTTCATTGAAAATAGTTCCAATGTAACGCCAATATTTGTACAAAATTGGGGTTACATTGGAAATATTTAGAATGTAACACCAACATTTGTACAAAAAACGGAATTCGTTGGAAATATTTCCAATGAAATGCGAATATTTAACAAATATTACGGTTTTATTGGCGATATTTTTAATAAATGGTTTATATGCATATGTATGTGTAGTTAAAGATAACCTACGTATATTATGGGTACACGACATTTCGGTCCCGCCATTTCGGTCCCGCCGTTTCGGTCCCGAGACATTTCGGCCCCTGGACATTTCGGTCCCGAGACATTTCGGTCCCTGGACATTTCGGTCCCGAGACATTTCGGTCCCGAGACATTTCGGTCCCTGGACATTTCGGTCCCGAGACATTTCGGTCCCTTGCCATTTCGGTCCCTGGCCATTTCGGTCCTTAATCATTTTGGTCTCTTGCCATTTTGGTCCATTACTATTTCTTTACCGGCCACTTTATAACTTGGTTTCTGATTGATGAAGGCCCACTAAACGCTGTAAGCTCAACATTGTTCGGGCCTTTTTTAATATTTTTATTCTCCTGCCCCCCCTTCCCTCAAATTTTATACAAAGCTGAATATAATAGTTCAATAAGTTTAATCTATTGTAACTCGTGATAATAAAATCACAGCGAGTTGTAAATTTGATTAAACAATGTTATATAATTTTACACTGTCTTTATTATTACTATTTAACAGAATAAATATTTTAAGTAATATCATATATTTTTTGTATTAGGTATTTTATCTATACTATAAACTATTATTTTTATTGATTAACTTTTATTTTTATTGATTGTTTTCGCACACTTTCTTAGAATCTTTAAATTAGTTATTTCGTAACTAGGCGTGCTATAAAAAATTTTTGTTAAAAAAATAAAAATGCTCCAACGACCTTTTTTTATGTAATAATTATTGGTTGCATTTTTTTTTTTTTTTTTTTTTTTTTTTTTTTTTTTTTTTTTTTAACAGTTTTTTTACTTTATGAAGACAATTTTTGTGAGTTAATTTTATTGAAAGTGGGCCTATTTCTTTGTAATAAAATGATTATTTTTAAATTTTATATAATAATGTAACTATTATTTTAAATAATTTTATTTTCGATTTTTAACTGACAAAACTAAGCTTTTTTAATTTATCGTTTATTTATTTATTTCCATTACCTTTTCGCTCGCACTTTCACAGAAAAAAATTCACAATTTTTGTTTTAATTTTATTATTAATTGAATAAATAGTTTTAAATTTCAGTAACTTTAAATATAAAATAAATAAACAGGTAAACAATAAGCTTCAGTTTATAACTACTACAAAACACAATGATAAATTGAATATAAAACAGATATTTTATTGAGTTTATGTAAAGTAAAATTCGAAATGCATATTAATAATTTTATCAATTTAATTATATAAAGATTCATTAAATTAAAAATACATAAATTTAATAAAATGTTAATTTGATTTTCATTTTAAAATCACTAACTGTTTTGAGATTTAATTTATAGCAATTATTCATCACCATAAGTTATTATTCAAAAATTTTTATTTATTTCAAAAAAGGAAATTATTATTATTATTATTATTTTGAAAAATCAATTAGTAACGTAACGTAATAATTAATTAAACATAATAATGCAACACTGTAACAATGCGTAAAATTATTTCTTAACAGGTTTAGGTAACATTATTATCCAGATGCAGATTTAAATTTTTTGAAACAAAGTTATAGTTTACAGTTCGCAAAAATCAATCATATATTAATTATTATATTTAAAGAGTAAGAAAAATATGATAAACTAACCAATAAATGAATAAATAACATATTTATTTTGAGAATCCTTATCATTTTTATACATCCTAATGAAGTTAATAATATTATAGTAGCTGAAATTTAAAAAATATGTTTTTTTCATTTTTGCTATAACTTCTATATAGTTCTTGTACTAGATTTTAACCAAGTAATTGATAAATAAGTCACTTAAACAATTAATAGTTAAAATAATTTTGAATCCTTATTAATAAATATGTTTGATAAAAATAATTTAATTTTTGAGAATTTTTTAATTTAACAACATAATTATTAATGCTTTCAAATTTTCTAAGATGATGTTAATCATTTAATAAAATAATGTATAACATTAAGTAAATAACAAATCAAAACCGTGTGCCGAGAATTTTTAAACACTTTTTTTTTATGTTGGTGTTCCTATAAAATTGGAAATGTATGCATATAAGTATCAGCTAAGTACTACGATTAACCTCTTTTAAGCAAAAATTCTGCATGTCAATCAATTGTCAACGCCCATCTGAACAAATAGTCATCTTTATACAAGATAGCTAGAAGAGCTACGTAGTTAGCTTTATTCTACGTATCTTGATCTTTATACACTTGTCAGATGAAACCCTTATTCTTTACAATGCCCTTTATACTCTGGAGTGCAAATGCGGACGGACCTCCCACATAATCGCTGGCATTTTTTAGAAGAAATATGAATGTTTTGAAAAGAACAGCATTTCTCGGTGTTTTTTGTTCCTCTTGCTGTTATCTTCATTTCAAACGCTTTTAGTATAAACCAGTATAAAAAGTAGAATGGAATATTTTTTATCTTTATTATTACAGCTTATAAATGACATTGAAATATTCAAAACTTATAACATAACTAAATAAGATTGTTAAATAAGATATTTACCACCTAGACATAATATTTTAAGTTACCTTTTTTAATCTAATATACTTTGACAGAAGGCTTTTTTTTTCATATTTTTTATGAGGGTTTTTATATTTTAATGTTAAAAATAATCATTTTATATAATAATATCAGCTTTAAATGAAATGAAAAATTTCAATACGCATTACATTAATAATTTTGTAATTAGTTTCCTTAAGCTGGTTTTAGAAAATTTAACAGATGTGTTGTATAAATGTGATATATGCATAAAAGTATGGCAATATAATTTTTTTGCTGTTGCCGTTATTTTGGAAAACATTAATAAAAACAGGGAAGCGTCAATATAATAAACATTCTAGATTGTAATAATAACAATAAAAAAAGAACTGTTGTCATGAAAAAATAATTGCTAATAATTCAAGATGTAATTCATTTTTCTAAAATGTGAAAAAAAAAAAAAAAGGTTACAAATCATTTTAATAATTATTTCTGCTCGTGTCATATATTTATGTAATAAAATAATTGCAATGCTAACTACCTCCACGTGTTGCAATCTGGAAACTCTTTTCTTAATTTAAAAACGGAAAAGTTTAAAAGGGAAATAAATGCTAGTAACCAAAAACAATATATAAAAAAATGCCATAAACAAAAAGAGGATTCAATGATAATTTTGGCACAGGGGGTAAAATACCCCCAGATGCAGATGTTTTTTATTTATTTCAACATTTTTGCTCCTATGCGGGAAGTAGCGGAGGTGCAAAATAATGAAACACTTATAATTCTGAAAATTGGCTTCAGCGATGAAATCTTATAATATGCTAAGTGTCAGAATATAAATTCCATATAACAATAACTCTTTCTTTTCTCCTGGCAATTTAAAAACCTTTGTCTCCCTGGAGAGGAAACATGCATCTCAGAAGTTAAAATTTTACAACTATTATGGGGTGTGTTAATATCATAAGTTAATTGGGTTCTTTTATAAATTTAGTTATCAGTTTCCAAGTTAACTTCCCCGTTTCCTCTTTCAAGAATTCAAAACATTCTGGCAATTTTAAAAAATGCCATTCATCTGTGAATTTTTTTCAGAAATCTCCATCGATTTCTAAATAATTGATCAAGTTTTGGGGTACTTGTTACTTCTAATTAATCTCATTACACTAAAATTTTATGCGACTTTCAGTTAAAAAATCAGTGTTGAATTCAGACACTTTTCTCCGGGAGGGACTTCTGTGGCTCCGGGGGGGGGATTACACTTTTTTACCACTGAAAACACAAAATTTCAAATTTTCCGGGGGGGGGGGTAATTGATAGCTCCGGGGGGAATGACCTGCCCCTGAATTCAACACTCTAAAATGTTCCTTATAAAATTATGTCAGATATTTGCCGTGCACAAAATTTCAGCTTGCTGAAGAAGGGACCGAAAAGTCCAGGGACCGAAATGTCTCGGGACCGAAATGACCATGGACCGAAATGTCTCGGGACCGAAACGTCTCGGGACCGAAATGGCCAGGGACCGAAATGTCTTGGGACCGAAACGTCTCGGGACCGAAATGTCTTGGGACCGAAACGTCTCGGGACCGAAACGGCGGGACCGAAACGTCGGGACCGAAATGGCGGGACCGAAACGTCCTGCTTCCGTATATTATATATATTTTTTCAGCCTATAAAATTTCATTTTCCAACCAAAACAACAATGAAATATTTTTATAAATCTATTTATGACTCATTAAATTTGGAAGAATGTTTTAAGGTATCACATTAGATGAATGTCTGAAATAGTTTAGAAACAGAATTTCTCTTGTAATTAATGATGTATTTGTCAAAACACAAAATGTTTTTTTATCATTTTTTATATATTAACGTAGGTTTTCAAGCATCCCATATTAAGTTCATGAAAATTACAGTTCTTTATTTTTCTAGTGGATTATTATCAAAATTATATATGAGAAAAAACGGTCATAATGGTCAATGTGAATATTATCACATTAAATGAATGTCTAAAATACTTGAGAATCAACATTTCTTTTTTATTTAATGATGTATTTGTGTAGATGCTGATATTTTTCCCCCAAAACATTTGTTTTTTTATATATTACCGTAGGTTTTATAACATCTCATACTAAATGCATGGAAATTGCAGTTTTTTTTATTTTTCTAGTGGATTATTAATGAAATTATACATCAGGCAAAAAAGGTCACAAAGAAAACATTTTTCTTGGAATTTTTCATATGTTGTTACACATCAAATAACTTATGTAACTCAATAGAAGTTTAACCTTTTCATTTAGAGTAAGTTGGTGTAATTTTTTTGAATGGGGTCTGAAGTGGCAGGTGAAATAGCGACAAAATAAAAAAAAATATCTTTTGTGCTCGTACTAAGTTAATCTTACTAGGGAAGTGCACAAAGTGTGAGTCACCGATTTTGACAAAAGTGGTATCGTTGGAAAGATCTCATCATGAACAGTAAAAAACTCAATAGAACTACCCGTCGCAAATGATTCATTTTCGAGATATGCGACAATTTATATCACGCAGCTAGTGAACTCTTACTTGGTAACCGCAAAATTTTTTAGCCTCAATCTTAACAAAAGTGATATTGTTGGAAAGATCTCATTGTGAGGAGTGAAAAACGTAATGGAACTATCCGTCGGAATTGAGCCATTTTCGAGATATGCGAAAATTTATGTCACGCAGCTAGTGAACACTTACTGGGAAACCGCAAAAATTTTTAGCGTCAACTTTATCAAAAGTGGTATAGTTGGAAAGATCTCATTGTGAGGAGTGAAAAACCTAATGGAACTATCCGTTGGAATTGAGCCGTTTTCGATATATGCGACAATTTATGTCACGCAGTGAACACTTACTGGGAAACCGCAAAAATTTTTAGCGTCAACTTTAACGAAAGTGGTATCGTTGGAAAGATCTCATTGTGAGAGGTGAAAAACTCAACAGAACTATCCGTTGGAATTGAGCCGTTTTCGAAATATGCGACAATTTATGTCACGCAGCTAGTGAACACTCACTGGGAAACCGCAAAAATTTTTAGCGTCAACTTTATCGAAAGTGGTATCGTTGGAAAGATCTCATTGTGAGGAGTGCAAAACTCAATGGAACTATCCATCAGAATTGAGCCGTTTTCGAGATATGCGACAATTTATGTCACGTTTTGTACACTTATTACTGATTTTGTGCACACTTATTTGGGAACCGAAAAAAAATAATCTCCATTTTGACGAAAGCGACATCTTTGGAAAGATCTCGTTGTTAGGATCAGAAAATCATGTAGCACTAGGAAACGGAAATGAGATGCTTTTGAGATTTATGCCACAGAGGTTATATATTTTTGCTGTTATTTATAATAAATAATGAAAAAAGTCATAATTCATTAGTTAGATTAGCGAGTAGAATGTCTCCGTCATTTACTAACTCCTCGCTGGTCCTATTGGGTAAAACTTGGGCATTGTAATGACGTCAATACTTGCTTTCATTGTGACGTCAGTCATGAAGTTTTGGTTCGACACTTACTTTAAGCAAATGGTTGCTACGTTTAATTTTTTAATTAAATATAAATCGCAGAAAATCTTACCAATTTAAATTGCACTTAAAGATCTAAAACCTTTAGCGATGAGAAACAGATATAATATACAAACAAAATATAAAATACAGCATAGCAACCGTTTGTTTGAAGTCATGACTGACATGTCAACAGGCTCGTAAGAAGCGAACGCTGGTTTTATATATCTGGATTGGAAATTGTTTCTTTGTTCGTCTAAATAGGCGTCGCTTTCGTATCGAAAAGAGCGTCGTAACGATAAGCGATGAAAAAGAAAGATGAAAGAGACTATCGTTGCTAGCGGAGATGTTGCGTGCGAACTGATGGTGTTTGTCAACCAGTGGTCAATTTGAAATTGAGAAAGTTTTAGATATGTTTTTTATTATTTCAAAGTGTAGTATTGTGAATAAAACTTTGAATGTTACGAATAGATATTAGCAAGTTACACACGGACTGACTAGAAATTTTTACGTCGTGAGTGGCCTAGTGTGAAAGGTGCCTAAGATCTGTACTATGGCTAATTTTACCAGCACCAGTAGGACGCGTCCTAAGTGTGCTGGTTTAGGAAAAGCGGCGCAGGCCACTGTGAAATGCGAACTCGGGTCCAGTTCTGAAAATGTTGTCGGTGAGTCTTCGGGCTGTAATGAAATTGCCGACAAATCCGTTATTTCTACACTTGTTCGTGATCAATTACTGTCTCATTTTGGGAACTCTATGCTGAATAGAGAAGCCACCGACGTAGATAAAGAAATCAGTAGCCGAATTTTTGACACCGTGAAATTTTTGATTGAGAATGAATTTCATAATTCTATGGATATGATAATGACTGCAGCCGTAGAAGATAATGAATTAGAAGATGATCCTGCATTACGGAAAAGGAACAAGTAAAAGTTCCGGAAGTTTCTTTGAAAGTAATGAAAAAAGCAGTTGAGGCATATGATAAGAGAAAAAAAACAAGTCAAAAGCAGCGAAGAAACAGTCCAGAAAAGTGACAAGCCACATGGTAGTTCCGCGGTGGCGGCAGTATTTGGAGAAAGGTGGCAATATATTGCAAAAACAGAATGAAATTCGTCGTCATATGTGGGCTGAATTTATAAAACACCGTCGAGAATACAAGGTGACTGTTCATGATAGGGACCTCAAAATGTGTTTCATGGATAAGGCTATTGAAGTAGGTTTAGAAAACTTTAAAGCATCCAGCAGATTTATAGCCTATTTTAAGCAAGAATATAAAATAAAAAGCCGGAAAGTGACCCACATTGTAACTAGAAGGGATGCATTCCCAGAATTATCTTCCCGCCCATCATAGATTCTTTTCGTAGTGATGTGCAAGAAAAAATAATGGAAAAAAATATTCTCTCAGCTCAATCCTCAATACTGATCAGAGCGGTTATACGTATGAATACGTATCCAAAAGAACACTTGATTTTCAAGGGTCAAAAGACATGGCTGCTGCAGTTAAAAGTAAGCAGAAAACAACCCATTCTTATACCATCCAAATGACTATTTCGGCTTCTGGAAAGTTGGTTGGCCCAGTTTTTCTCATAACCCAAGAACCAAAAGGTGAATTCGGGCCCCAAGTGAAACAAAAGCTAGAAAAAACGCGTTACGATGATGCTGTCATCGTGTGCTCGAAGTCAGAAAAGAGCTCCAAACAATTGACAGTAGAGTACTTGAAATTGAAAGAGTCCATAAGCAACGAATAGACCCTCCTTCTTTTGGATCAGTGGTCAGGACAGAAAGTCATCAAGCGCATGAAAGAGAAGTTGGGAGAAAATTTAGAGGCTATGTTCTTCCCTCCAAATACGACAAAGCACTTGCAGCCACTCGATGTGCAGACCTTCCACGATTACAAACATGTAATCAAATGCATGGTTCAATATTCTTCGACTCATCGAAGCTTGTGTGGAGATGAGGACTTAACAACTAGGGAAGCTCTATTCAAAATGCATCACCTCGTCTACAATCAACTATCAGCGCCTCTATTTGATGCCATGCTTTCCAAAAAGCGCTAATAAGAGAGACATTCCATCCTTCAAATCGGTGAAACAAGTATGCTTCAACATATCAGAGAAGGTCTTCAACAAGTGTGACCGTCATCCCTTTTTAAAATGTTATTGGTGTCAATTTCCATTATGTTTCACACACTTCTATATACAAGACCACAACCATCAGTGAGTACTGTAATTGCATAGCGCAACAAACACACACATTGCACACAAAGTAGCATATTTATTGCTATTATTTTTCTTTATTTTTTCACATTTGTTTCACATTTGTTTGTTACATTTGTTTTGATTACATACTTAATATTCAAAAATAAATATCATAATTAAATTAACAGGAAGCCATTAAATTGCAAATTTTTTTAATTTAACGAAATATCAAGATTAACAATATAGTATTAAATTAAAATAATAAATAAACAAATTGTGTGACACAAATTGTCGGATATCTCAAAAACAGCTCATTTTCGACGGGTGATTCCATTGAATTTTTTAACCCGCACCATGATATTTTTTCAATGATACCATTTTCGGTTAAATCAAGGCTAAAATATTTTGCCGTTCTTGTATAAGTGTGCATTAGCTACGTGGCATAAATTTTCAGATATCTCGAAAACGGCTGAATTCCGACGGCAAGTTCTATTAAGTTTTTCACTCCTCATAATGAGATCTTTCCAAGGATACCACTTTCGTTAAAGTTGACACTAAATATTTTTGAGGTTTTTTAGTAAGTGTTCAATAGCTGCGTGACATAAATTGTGGCATATCTCAAAAATTAATCATTTGCAACGGATAGTTTTATTGAGTTTTTTACTGCTCACGATGAGATCTTTCCAACGATACCACTTTCGTCAAAATCGGTGACTCACACTTCGTGCACTTCCCTAGTTAGTAAGATTGCAATATATCATTTTGAGTAAGCAAAAATATGTTGTTACATTATGGTAAAATCATAAATAAATAATAATAATATTAAGTTAAATTTAAGTACGTGACAGTAGTAATAAGTAATAAACATATTCTTATCTATCTATTTATTTTAGAGTTTGCAACTGTTTTTGGATTCCAGATAATTAAACTATATAAATTTTTCAGTTATCATAATTGATGCTTCTACTAAATGTAACTGTCCTCCATGTTTTTTCTAGCATCTTGATGGTCCGATGAGTAGTTTTATACAAGGGAATAGTAGCGACATAAAAACTAAGATAGAATTTTCTCTGGCACAAAAAATACATGAAACTTTTTTTAAATTTACAATAACAATTAATTACTTTAGAATATAATTTTTGTCATATTATTATATTTTAGAACACAAAATTTTGTTGCTAAGCAATGACATAGAACTCTGATTACAAAAATGTTTTATATGAGGTAAACAATTATTTAAGCGTATATTTAAGTGTTTTGATCTGTAAAATTATTCCTTAACAGTTTCCGAAATTCATTTCTTCCCCTTAGTAAGTTTTAAAAATAAAATTGGCATTATATGTAAAATTGCTCGAAAACATCAATGTATGAAGTGGGGGACAATTTTAATATTAAAAATATTATTGTAACAAACTTTACAGTTACGTTGTTGGAAATAACTTTGGAATTGTAGAAAAACCTTACAGATACCTTCCTTCGCTACATAATATTATATAAATGACAAAATATAGTATATAAACCCAAGGGACACAAATAACACATTGATTGGATTGTCACTCCCAAATAGTTCTGAAAATCATTCAAAATATATTTTGAAAGCTGCAATTGTAACCGTCCATGTAAATTATTCTTTAATTAATATCGAATTGATGAAAGACAAATGTAACATGTATTTAGAGTGATGTGAAGTGGTAGTAAATACTTACGATTGAAATTACAATGCATCTGCAGGAATTTATTGAATACACTAACTTAAAAGGAAAGAAGCATTTATTTGTAGTATAGCGAAAGTGTATAAGTAACTCAATATTATAAATTCTGTATTCTTCCAGAGATACTTAAATTATTCAAAACGACATACTTAATGTATATAAGTAGATATGGATTTTTTTTATTCTTTTCCCTGCAAATTTTTTGTCCTTGCTATTTTTCTTAAGTGGCTTTATCTAGCTAATATATATGTATTGTCTTTATATGTTTTTTAAAAAAATTCATAATTAGTTTTTATAATATAGTCTGTTGTGATCAGTTTCATATTTTTAAACCCTACAATCGAGAATTTATTGCCTAAAAATGCACATTTACAAATTCCTCAACTAGTTAATTATTTATTACGCATAGATGAAAGTACAGTCGACTCTCGTTAATTCGAAATCGGATAATTCGAATCTTCGCTTATTTCGAATTAAACATGAATTCCCGAAATTTTCAATCACAGAATAATGTTAAAAATTTTCATTAATTCGAACTAATTTTCTCTATACTTCGTTTAATTCGAACTAACGAGAATTCCGATTTTCCACTTTCTTTTCTTTCTCATGGGTTTTAGATCATTTGAATAACTTTCTTTCTTTGATTTCTGTGAAAATTGGTCCGAACGAGTTCCCATATAATCCAATGCATTTGATGTTCACTTTCTTAGTGCCCTGTCTGTCCATCAGTGACGCTTTAAATTCTTCTTCCATTGTGCTTGTTTCTAATATTTTAATTAGTTTGTGTATTTATACATTCTAATTTAATATTAAGTCATATTCTAATGATAACAGACGAAATAAATTTAAAAAAAGTCCTTCCGGCAAGGCCGGGAGGAAGAGGTAGCTTTCATATACTTATACATTTATTTATTTATTTTAAAGTAAGTTACATTGTTCAAAAATACTAAATTCAAATTAGTGGAAATAATCTTATAAAATTAGTGATTTTATAAGTCGTCGTGAATGCTAGTTTTTGTCAAGACTGAATATTAATAGGAATTTTTAGAAATTAGTCATCTTTTATTCAACCTGGTTTTATTTTAAGCGATTTAGAGAGTCACCAAATTCCACGATATCATAAAGTGTAAACCATTTTAAAGCAACATGATGGATCGTTCAGATCAGACCGTTTCAAAATGTCAGCCATAAGCAAAAATCAAAGTGCTATAACTCAATCATTTTATTAAGATATAGACAAAACAAAAAGTGTTCTGGAATCATTGTTTTAAGTTTTTATACGTAAAAGAAAAATATTTTTCAGCTTTTAATTTTTTCGCATTTAATTTTAAACTTTAAAAATTTTTAAAAATTTAAAATGGCTACCATTTTGAAACAAAATGGTGGATGATGTTGGCCAACGAACTCGGTCGAGACATTTGTATGTACTATGTACATACCAAGTTCCATTGAAATCGGTTCATAAATACGCGTGTTATCACGTGACAAAATCAGATCGTTTCAAAATGTCAGTCATATGAAAAATTCAGAGTGCTATAACTCAATCATTTTGTAAGATATAGGCAAAATAAAAAGTGTTCTGGAATCGTTGTTTTAAGTTCTAACAAGTAAAAGAAAAATATTTTTCAAATTTTGATTTTTTCGCATTTAGTTTTAAATTTTAAATTTTTTAAAAAATTTAAAATGGCCACCATTTTGAAACAAAATGGCGGATGATGCTGGCCAACGAACTCGGTCGACACATTTGTTTGTACTATCTACATACCAAGTTTCATTGAAATCGGTTCATAAATGCGCGTGTTATTACGTGACAAAATCAGATCGTTTCAAAATGTCAGCCATATGAAAAATTCAAAGTGCTATAACTCAATCATTTTGTAAGATATAGACAAAATAAAAGTGTTCTGGAATCGTTGTTTTAAGTTCTAACACGTAAAAGAAAAATATTTTTTCAAATTTTGATTTTTTTGCATTTAGTTTTAAATTTTAAATTTTTTAAAAAATTTAAAATGGCCACCATTTTGAAACAAAATGGCGGATGATGCTGGCCAACGAACTCGGTCGAGACATTTGTATGTACTATGTACATACCAAGTTCCATTGAAATCGGTTCATAAATGCGCGTGTTATTACGTGACAAAATCAGATCGTTTCAAAATGTCAGCCATAAGAAAAATTCAAAGTGCTATAACTCAATCATTTTGTAAGATATAGACAAAATAAAAAGTGTTCTGGAATCTTTGGTTTAAGTTCTAACACGTAAAAGAAAAATATTTTTCAACTTTTAATTTTTTCGCATTTAATTTTAAATTTTAAATTTTTTTAAAAATTTAAAATGGCCGCCATTTTGAAACAAAATGGCGAATGATGCTGGCCAACGAACTCGGTCGAGACATTTGTATGTAATATGTACATACCAAGTTTCATTCAAATCGGTTCATAAATACGTTAGTTATCGCATGACAAAAATCAGATATATATATATATGGTTATATATATATATATATATATGTCAACATTTGAACGGAGGGTGGTTTTGGGGTCTGGGGGTCATGATCGGTGAAAATATACCAAAATTTTCCGGAAGTGCTTTCCTCCGGACGGCTGCAATAGGTAGCTTTTTACTTTTTGTAATGAAAGCTACCTAAAACACTATGGTATTAATTTCTTTGTAATAGTACCATATTAAGCCTGTTTTCTTTTCATATTTTTCATAATTCGAACTTCGGATAATTCGAACATTTCTTGTGGTCCCGACGAGTTCGAATTAACGAGAGCCGACTGTATATTTTTTAATAAGTGCATTATGTTATGCTAGATGTTAATGTTGTTTTGAGTTTTTAAAAAATGTTTACAATTGAAAATTACAATATCAGTGAAGATTGGCTGACAAACAGACAATTAAAATTAAATCTATTATATGTACATATTTTTTATTGCGGTGTCTCAAAAGCAATTTATTTGGAATAGTTACAGTAGTAATTAACAAAGCTATTAAGAATTTCTTTCATGTTGTCTAAATAAATTAGTAAACGCATTAAAAATCCGTTAGACAAAAGACGTAGATACAGAATGCATGTCGAAATCGCAAGATATTTTCAGGAATATAAATAATATTTCGAGTACACTATTAATAAATTATCTGGTACTTGTAACTGAACCTACAAATCACAATTATTTAAAATAAAAATTTGATTATTATCTTTTTAAAAAAAATGTTAGATGTGAAGTAATGCTAGTTGAAAAGGTTACAGCTTTTGTGATTAATAACGAATAATATTAAATAAACATGAATCATTAAGATAATAATGACAATCAGACTTAAAATGCTAATTTCAAAGTCTGTAAATATGTCATTAACGGACCAGCATTAGGTAAACAGGAAAGTTCTGTCGTATCATGGTTTTTCATGCGTACTTTGTTAGAATTTAGATTTGACTATTTATTTAACTAATGAAATTTTTTTTAATTTACTGCAAAATCTCTGGCAGTGAATTTTGTCTAAAAATTGCAGTAAAATTTGATGTAAATTTATTTATTACATTTAATTTTAGGGTAAAAACTGCTGGCAACATTGCTGCTAGTAATTTTGGACGTAAATTTAATGGATTTTGTTTTACAGTGTAGTTTACATGGATAGCAACAAAATTGTTTTCAACTGTTACATACATTGTAAAAGAAAATCTGCAAAGGTACTAAACCTTTTCTAGGAAACTGGGATTTCAAGAACTTTTCCTGTAACGGTAACAGCAAAAATTCAAGTTTCAGAATCGATTACATAAATTTTTCCTGTTATCGTTACATGAAAAGTTCTTGGAATCCAAGTTTTCTAGAAAATGTTTAGTACCTTCACAGATTTTTTTTTACAGTGTATGGTCACGTAATTCTGTTGAACTTACTATTTGCGCGTAATGGAAAAACGAATGATGAAGAGGGAGTATTTTGTGTGTGTGTGGAGGAGGGGAGGGGGGGGGGGGTTCAGACTACCTGAAATCCAATGATGAGAAAAATAAATTTTTAATTATCATATTATCGATTAATAACTAATATTTGAAAAAAAAATTCAAAAATATTTACGAGAATTACTTTTTTAGGTTTATAGAAATTAATGTATAAAAAAATCGTACAGAAATACATAAGTTAACGTTCGAATGTGTCTAAATAAACAATGTTACACTTTAATACAGAATAGTTAATTTTTCACTATCTTATATCTCATTAACTAATATCGTTGAAAACTTATATAACTTTTGGTGCATATTTTTTAAATTCTGTATTTATATGTTGAATTAATTATGATATTGGTATTATTTTTATTACAATTGTATTCCATTCTAGGATATTCATGAAATTTGATGGCTAATTGAATCCTATGAAATCGTAAAGAGTACTATAATAATTACTTTTTATAATTTTTCCTTGCTTCAATTTTGAATATTTTTGAAACTATATCCATCGACATAAATACATTGATTTATTTTACGAAAAGAAACAAAAAGAAAACAGCCAAAATTTACGTGCATACAAATAAAATAAATATTGCATTGATAGAATAACTAACAATTGCAAACAAAACTTTTACGCGTCAATAAGTATCGTATATATTTTCGTTTGCATATTAACAAATGTAATAATGAAAAAGAATTTTTTTACGAAATATGTATTTTTTAAAAAATTTATTTCTTAAAAAGAAATGAACAACTTCTGCATAATGAATGGTACAGTAATAAAATTTTTCCTGTTTATGTTTTGGAAATGGAAAGAAATCTCATCCAGTTTCATAAATCTTGATACTGTATTTTTTATTTTCGTGAATGAGAAAAGGTCTTTTGGAGCAAATCCATTTAACCATATTACTGTTTATGTATCACAGAGAAGACCTTTGTTCTTATCTCTTCTTAATGCTTGATGAAAAATAACTGTTTTCGGTTTTACGAGGCCTGCCATACATTAAGACTTAAAACTACACCTAAAATATATCTAGTTATGTCATTGTTTCTAAAAAGTCCTTCCGGCAATGCCGGGAGGAAGAGGTAGCTTTCATATACTTATATATTTATTTATTTATTTTAAAGTAAGTTACATTGTTCAAAAATACTAAGCTCAAATTAGTGGAAATAATCTTATAAAATTAGTGATTTTATAAGATTGAATACTAGTTTTTCTCAAGACTGAATATTAATAGGAATTTTTAGAAATTAGTCATCTTTTATTCAACCTGGTTTTATTTTAATCGATTTAGAGAGTCGCCAAACTCCACGATATCATAAAGTGTATGCCATTTTAAAGCAACATGATGGATCGTTCAGATCAGACCGTTTCAAAATGTCAGCCATAAGCAAAATTCAAAGTGCTATAACTCAATCATTTTTCAAGATATAGACAAAATAAAAAGTGTTCTGGAATCATTGTTTTAAGTTTTAACACGTAAAAGAAAAATATTTTTCAACTTTTAATTTTTTCGCATTTAATTTTAAATTTTAAATTTTTTAAAAAATTTAAAATGGCCACAATTTTGAAACAAAATGTTGGATGATGCTGGCCAACGAACTCGGTCGAGACATTTGTATGTACTATGTACATACCAAGTTTCATTGAAATCGGTTCATAAATACGCGTGTTATCACGTGACAAAAATCAGATCGTTTCAAAATGTCAGCCATAAGAAAAGTTCAAAGTGCTATAACTCAATCATTTTGTAAGATATAGACAAAATAAAAAGTGTTCTGGAATTTTTGTTTTAAGTTCTAACACGTAAAAGAAAAATATTTTTCAAATTTGGATTTTTTCGAATTTAATTTTAAATTTTAAATTTTTAAAAAAAATTAAAATGGCCACCGTTTTGAAACAAAATGGCGGATGATGCTGGCCAACGAACTCGGTCGAGACATTTGTATGCACTATATACATACCAAGTTTCATTGAAATCGGTTCATAAATACGCGTGTTATCACGGGACAAAAATCAGATCGTTTCAAAATGTCAGCCATAAGAAAAATTCAAAGTGCTATAACTCAATCATTTTGTAAGATATAGACAAAATAAAAAGTGTTCTGGAATCGTTGTTTTAAGTTTTAACACGTAAAAGAAAAATATTTTTCAAATTTTGATTTTTTCGCATTTAATTTTAAATTTTAATTTTTTAAAAAATTTAAAATGGCCGCCATTTTGAAACAAAATGGCGGATGATGCTGACCAACGAACTTGGTCGAGACATTTGTATGTACTATGTACATACCAAGTTTCATTCAAATCGGTTCATAAATACGTTAGTTATCGCATGACAAAAATCAGATATATATATATATATATATATATATATATGGTTATATATATATATATATATATGGTTATATATATATATATATATATGTCAACATTTGAACGGAGGGTGGTTTTGGGGTCTGGGGGTCATGATCGGTGAAAATATATCAAAATTTTCCGGAAGTGCTTTCCTCCGGACGGCTGCAATAGGTAGCTTTTTACTTTTTGTAATGAAAGCTACCTAAAAGATAGTTGATACACTAGTTTATAAAAGAAGATTTCAGATAAAGAAATTTCATTATATAATTTTTTTTTTCTAGATTTAAAATGTTAATGCAGAAATTATATAATTTACGAGGAAAACGTAAAGAATAGAACAGTAACACTATTTTTAGCATTACAGAAACACTATCAAGGAATTTGGTATTAATTGGAGAAATATCTTCTTTTGCATATATTATAACATTATATTGGTATTAAAATAAAATAATGTAGTAAATTTAAGTCTTCAGTATTGATTAGGAGACTTTTTATAATATTTTGTAACAATTATGTAACAATTATGCTCTGAAATAAAGTAACACATTTTGAAAATGATCTCACGAGTTTAACCGATAAAAAATATCTTTATGCTAATAAAATGAAAAAAAAAATAATTGACAGGTTTTTTTGACTAACTCTTTTATCTCTAATGGTAGTTTAAAGTACCATTAAAGTTTTATTGTAAAACTCATTTAAGCAATCTATTAACAGAAATACAGTGTAAAATGGGTGATAAATGTATTACAGCAACACGTTTCAAAAGCATTATTGATTTGCTCAACAAAAATATCTTCAAAAAAAATATTACTTTTTCATTTTCAGCTATTTAGCTTGCTTGACGTTTAAATTGGGGATGGAAATTTTCAATTCTGAAATTTTATTGTCTGAGCGTAGCGAAGTCTTTATACTCAGAGATACGTAACGATATTAGGCTAATGACAGACGACCGATTTTTTCGACGCTTTGGCTTTCGAGCGAAAAATAAACACCTGCGCTGCCTCATTCACACGGACGTGACCTTTCCGTCAAAATAAGCAGACGATATTGTCACTAGGCATAATAGAAATCTTTTGATTCGATGTTTATTAGATGGATCTTTTGAAGGAAATAAAATATTCTGTAATTTTTTATCAATTATTCAAGAAAATTGAAAAAATATATATACACAGACGGTACTGGATGCATCCTGTGAGAAGTGATAGATTATTTACCGGATCCAAAATTAAATTACAGGAAATATTCTTTAATACATCTGATGTCAAATGAAAAATACAGATGACTGCGAATATTATTAATGTTTATAATTGTTATTCAACTTTCATTTAGATAATATTTCTTCTTATTATTAAATAAATTTAAAAAAAAACTAAATTGATTAAAAAAATGTTGCTACAGTACATGGTAGCAAAACAAGCATCTTAGTTCTATAAATGAAATGTAGGACCGAAAAATTTTCAAAGTGTGAAATTTTCGTTACATTAATCAAGAAGCATATGCTGTCGTCCCATGAGCAAAAGGTAGATTCTTTTTCTCCTTTTAGGGCTGTACATCCATATAAAAGTTTGTCACTTTTTTTTTGGTAATTTTGGACCCTCTCCCCTCTTACGATATTATATACTATCATTCCCCGAACACCCTCTCCCTCAGTAATGGTATCTTCAATAATGTGTAAAAATTTCTTTGATTTTTTGGATTGTTTTTCTTTTGTTTGGAATGATGGTTACACTTATTTTTCGCATAATTTACTGATTTAGATGTAGAGAAAGCTATAAAATGTCACTTTATATATGAAATAACTGCATATCAAACAACACTTAAAATAAATAGTTAATATTTAAAAGTGTTTTAAAATAGCTTTAAAGCTTTTTGTTACATACCTTCAACAGTAATAATGTCTTTTTATAATTGTTCTCGGACAAGGTGGGGCAGGCAGAACTTCGAAAGGCGGACATAACAAAACAGACGGAGAAGTTTTTCTTTAACTTATAAACACAAGTATCGTTTAAAACATAACATCGTGTACAGTTTGTCGAACAGCGAATCAATATATGCATACACATATGACAGAATAATAGTAATGCTAAACGTTGGGGTATTCCATATTTTGCAATTATATAAATTTATAATCATTTAATTATTTTAATAACATTGCATTTGCATAAAAATAGACAACAGTTTAATAAAAGATAAAATACTATTTTGATGTGAAGACCAAGTTACAAATAAAAAAAGAATTCTTTTTTCTTATTGGGTCAAAAATTATAACGATATCAAAAGACAAACCAAAACCTGTTAGCCCTGTTTCTGTTGTTCTGTTCTGTTAGCACTGCTTCTGTGCTAGATTAAAGCGCATTTTAATCTAGTGAAAAAGTTTCACATTTTTTATTATTTTTCATTTTTAAAATACATTTAAAATTTAATAAATATAATTGTTATTAATGTAGTGTAAAGTTCATCAAGGCTGATAAACATACAATATTAAAAACTAAAAACAAATTTCTTCCCATGGTATTTACGAAAACTGGTTGGAAGTGCCAATCCCAAAACTTTCTTCTATTTCATACATGCATTTTAATATTTAAAAAAAAAGTTACTCATTTTAATGCTTTAATAATTTTAATCCAATACCCTACCAACTTTGATTTTCATCTTAAATTTCTGCTTCAATCAATTAATCGGAGTAAAAACGAATTTCCGTCTCTGCACGAGCCGATGGACAATAGAATGATAGGCAGATTTTTTTTTTTTAATTCAGGGAGGACCTACTTGCCTTACCAAAAAAAAATCATATACAAAATGTTTAGTTCACTTCTAGAACTAACTTCATACACAATATTGAAAATGGCATAAAATTCGGTATTGTAGCGCCCCGTTCCGGCGGATTTTTTTCAGGTTCAGAGCGATCCAACTAGCCATAGCCATACACTTACACAAAAAATTTCTTTCAATTCGATGCATAACTTCATGTACTTTTGGTCGGTGCAATATTGAAAATGGCACAAAAATCGCGATTGCAGCGCCCCCTTCCGGCAGATTATTTTCAAATTCAGGGAGGACTAACTAGCCATAGTCATACAGATACACAAAAAATTTGGTTCAATTCGATGCATAACTTCATATACTTTTGGTCGGTACAATATTTAAAATGGCGCAAAAATTGCGATTGCAGCGCCCCTTTCCGGCGGATATTTTTCAAATTCAGGGAGGACCAACTAGCCATAGTCATACACATACACAAAAAATTTGGGTCAATTCGATGCATAACTCCATATACTTTTGGTCGGTACAATAGTGAAAATGGCACAAACATCGCAATTGCAGCGCCCCCTTCCGGCGGAATATTTCAAAACTGAAGGAGGACCTGCTTGCCACAGCCAAAAACACTCACAAAAAATTTGGTTCAATTCTATGCATAACTTCATACACTTTTTGATGGTAGAATGGCGACATACAGACAGACACACGGACAGACAGACATTTTGTAAAAACTGGTTTTTTGAAATCTCTGACCCCTAAAACGTGTAAATCCGTCGAAAACCGGAAGTCGAAAAAAAATTTCGATTACAATACTTTCTTCTATTGAAGATAGAAGAAAGTAGAAAGAAAAACGCTCAAAAATTATATATTGACAATTTTGAAAAGTGAAATATTTCCAAATTTGTCGCCATATGTAAATAGCCTTTTAACATTTTACTAGATTATATTAACTTAGTTGCCACTCAAAATTTAGCAAAAAAAAAACTATGATAATAATCTATATATATATATATATATATTACGCTATCGTATGAGACACAAAAATCGTGATTATTCGTTAATTGCTTAATGGCAACGTCCAAATTAAACCCATCTTATTGGTTACTGTGCAAAAGTCCTTTGTTAAGACTTAGACTGTGGTAAATTAGATTTGTATATGTTTTGTTCCTTCGCTGCAATTATGAAGCTTCAAAATATCATTATTTTTACTTTTTCTGTTCTTTTTTACTTAAAAAAATAAATAAAAGTCATGAATTTTAAAGTTTTCAGTTTCAAATTAAAGTTATATATTGTAAATGAAATGAGTTTAATTAATATATTATTATATTATATAATATACGATATATTATTATATAATATAATACAATATATAAATAATTAATGAAATACGAAAAAATGCCACGGGTACAATATTTGTCGATTTATTATCTGCGCCAGGCTAGCATAAAAATACTGAGCTCTTGATTTATCAGCACAGATGTCATATATGCAGCACATTGCGCGTTATTTTTCTGACGCCAATTTGACGAAAATTTCGTTTTCAAATACCAGCTACATACATATTTTTAACTAATTTCTATTACAGTAAAACCTCCAAATAACGGACACCTCGGGAGCGCGAAAACTGTCCGCTATTCGGAGATGTCCGCTATTGGGAGAAATTTCGGAGATTCAAAAATTGTTAAGAAATGCTTAAAGTTTCATTAATTGACCTTTATATGTCCTAAAATTCTAATATATGTTTAATCATAAATTAAAATAATTTTTTAAGCAATAAAGTTGAAATAAAATGTACCATATATAGTACCATATATACCTTTGTACACTGTTTATTACATTCTTACGGAAAAAAATTATTTTAAAAGTTTCATTTACGTTTAAAGATTACATTAATTTTTTTTCAATGAGAAATTTTAACCCTGTTAATAGTTTTGATTTTTCTGAATCATTTTAAAAAAAAGTGTAACTGCTCATTGTATTTTGCCATTTTTTAAAAGCATAAAATCTCAAACATTACAGAGGGGAGTGGAGGCGGGGCATTATGATGCTCCGGGAGGTAATGTCCCTCCGGACCATTCCCTGAATTTAATACTGAACGTGGGAGGAAAGATTTTTCCCGGCCCACTCTCTACATTTGTCTGTGATCCCAAAATTTTGAACGCATTGCCCTGACAAATTTAGAGACTTTTTACTTTTTTTTTTCCTCGTTAAAAAACAATTTTTCATACTTTATTCCCAAAATTACTGTCCGCTATTCGGAATGTCCGTTATTTATAGGTTAAACATATAAAAATTTAGATTTTGGGAGTGGGGATCGGTAAACTGTCCGTTAAATAGAGGTGTCCGCTATGCGGGAGTGTCCGTTATGGAGGTTTTACTGTATTTTAAAAAGGAAATAATAATAAATAAAGTTTAGATAATAATAATAGAATAAAACAATTTGTATCATTTAAAAAAAGAAAATAAAAGTAAACAAGCAGTTTATTAATAAATAAATAACAATAGCCGGGTTACCGTCTGAGGCGCATATAATTGCTACTTTGTTGCAGTCGCGCCAGTGCATATGATATCTGCATCTATTTCTCAGGGCGGAATCTTCTAATTTGGCAAAAAAATTGAGCAATTTAAAATAAATTATATATAAAAGCAATATGATTTAATGCTTAATATATATTTAAGGGAGACCAAACTGGTCGCCAAGAGCGGCTAGTAAAAAAATAAAGAAGGGGAAAAAAGAAAAGGAAAAATCTATTTTTACCAAACTTAAATGTATTTGCTTCAAAAATATAAATGAAGCTTCTTAAAACTGGTACTTTCACAAAATTGTGTTCCATGAAAACATACTAATCATAAATTATTCTAATGTTGTTAGATTTAAAAATTTGTAATTTAAAAAGCAAACAAATTCCTCAGAAAGAAAAAAAAATAAAAGAAGAATTTAAAGAAGTTATTATTGAAAAAATGCTTGTTTCGAATTAATATAAATAGGTTTCATATCGTTACAAAGTGTTACTTTTTACAAACATAAAATAAATCCCCCCAAAATATAATAAATTTCGCAAAAATACTTTTTGTTTTTCTCAAAATGCTTCCCTTCCCCCCAAAACCTGCATCGATTCTTGACTACGCTATCACAACAAAAGCTCGTGAATCTTGGAAAGAAAATAAAAAATCAGCGTTAAAAACAACTCTCGTCTGAACAAGATCTAATAAACAGAAGCCACCAGACACAAGCAGCTGGCCAACGGCTTGGGGGAAACGCGTGGCTTCGACGTGAGTCTTTGCGTATGTTTGAACGCAATAGTACCGCGTCGCCCGTCTGACAAGAAGAGGAGATAGTAATGCTCTCAATAGCGGGCGTCGTTTTGTCTGTTTTTGGAAATCGTCCGTGTGGCATTACCCTAAAAAACAAAAAAATTCTTTCGTCAAGCAAATCTCAAAAAGTACTTGTCGGATTTTGATTCTGTTTGTACCAGTAGGTACCTATGAACGTAATCTGGTGAATGCACCATATACGAAAAATTAGTTCCAAATAGTTTAAAAGTTATATTTAAAAAACTGATAAAAAAGCACAATTTATTTGCATACGTCACAGAAACTTTGTGTGCGTCATTTTTCACCAGCTGGATATTTTCATAGAAAGCTGAACCAGAACACATGGAGGAAATAGTAACTGTCTGAGCGAAGCGAAGTCTTATACACATAGTACGTAACAATATTAAAAGCAAAAAATATTCTTCCGTGAAGGAAATCTCAAAAAATACTTGACGGATTTTGATTCTGGTTGTATCAGAAGGTACCTATGAAGGCAACCTACTGAATGCACTTACTATGAAAAATAAGTTCAAAATAGTTTTAAAATTATATTTAAAAAGCTGATAAAAACACACAATTTGGCTACATACGTCACGAAAATTTAATGTGCGTCATTTTCACGAGCTGGATGTTTTAATTAGATTTCCAAATTGAAGCACATGGTGCAAAGAAAATATGCCAACAATTTTCATTTAAATGCAACAAAACATATTAAAACTTAAAAAACAAACTGAAAAAAATCTTTTTTTTTTTTTTTCGTTAATTGAAAATAAAGAGGCCATAATGATTAGATGTGATACTTTTTATAATTGCGTTTTATAATCGGCATTAGCATCTTTTATATTTCGCGCGTGCAAATTGGAAACAATTCTTTCGTGTTTAAATAAAATACGAGTTTAAGTTGGATTAAAAGCGTTTTAACCTCTTGAGGGGCGGGGGCGCCATTTGCAGTCTGCAAACGGTTAATTTTAATACTTAAATTGCCAACTGGTACCAGTAATTTTTTAGTACAATTTTGATCTCATAATATACGTGACGAAACGGTTTAGATTATTTTCAATTAAATTTGTTGGTAAATATCGGTGGGAATTAATTATTTGATCATTTTTGAAGCAGAAATGTCTTGTCCACTTGAAAGGTTTAAGCAATGTATCGTGTTTAATGCGATTAAATGAGACATTCCGATCATCCATTACTGGCATTTAATCTTATAGTTTGGCGATACTTTTTTGGTCGTCAGTATATTCAAGTAGTACCCCCCCCCCCCCCAAAAAAAAAAAAAAAAAAAAAGTTGAATCAATAAATGAAAGTTATAAATAATAAACATAATAAAAAATATACATAAAACAATAAATCGAAAACATTAACACTTACAGCAATATTCAAAATCAAAGTTTTCACCAATTTGGTGACAGAAAAATTCGCGCCAACTTGGTACGTATATGACATCTACGCCATATTTATGTGTAAAAATAAATATAAACGTTCATCAGATATGAAATCTGACTTTCTGAAGCCCAAATTGGACAAGATTTATAAAAATGCCGAAGTGAAGATATTAAAGGAAAAGTACCATGAAAACAGGACGGAAATATCGTATACGTATTTGGGGTACTACTTGGTTATGCCGTCGACCAAAAAAAAAAAAAAAAAAATATCGCCAAATTATAAGATTAAATTCCAACAATAGATGACCTTGAATTTCCCATGTAATGAAATTAAACAAGATACACGTGTTTAAAACATCATAAAGCGATTTTTATTTAAACTTTTTATGAATGTTTTACTAATTTAATTGTTCTTCTGCTGTTTAAACTAAAAATTTAGTCAACATGTATAAGTTGGCTATTAGTTTGGCGATTTGTATTATTTGGCGAAATTGGTCGACGGGATAACTAAGTAGTACCGTATTTAGTTTGACACAAATTTGGCGAAAATCATTTTTTAATTATTTTCTATTATATTAAAAAGGAAGTAAAAATAAATAAAAACACGATTAAATACAGATTAATTTAATATAGGAAAAAAACAATTGCCGGGTTACCATGTCATGCAAAATAACGATAGTTCGATGCCAGTTATGTGGAAGAGTTCCAAATCCTGTTCTGGCATTTTTGGTGAAATTTTATTTTTTATTTATTTTATTTTATTTTATTTTATTTTATTTTATTTTATTTATTTTATTTTATTTTATTGCATTAAAGGAATCGGTTATTTTTTTTTCCAACAAAGTTGAAAAGTGTTTATGCATTCGGTTTGTCTGTCCGTCTGTCCACACTCTAACATCCGTAAATATACTCGGATTTTTTATGCAATTGGTAAACCTTATTTAGGGTCCCCAAGGCATGTTTGGTATTATATATGAAGTATGTGAGATTAATAGTTTATTTACAGGGACACCCAAAAGTTTTCCATTACATTATGGTCTATAAGAAAAATCGATAACAGAGTATTTTTATGAAACTACACTATTGCAAAGTATTGAAACTTATATAAATCGATGAATTTTATTACGATTACGTTTGAACAAGACATTCATATAATTTTTTATCCGTTTACAGGGACACTCAAAAGAAATCGGTTACAATACTGTCTTTGAGCAATAATTGCTGGTCATGTGTTTTCAATTTCGGCATGTGCTTTGAAATTTAACTGTTTTTTAGGTGCATTCGTAATTATATAAATACGTAGTACCTATAGTCGTCGTCTGAACCGTCCGTATCTCATTCCGCATAGAACAACACGAAAACTATCGAACCGAATCGTTTTAAATTTTAAATATATATTTGTTTCTGAATTTTGTTGAGTTATTTTAAATTTTAGTAAAATTGGATAAATAGTTCGAACACAGAGACAGTCAAACATATTCTGTTACATTATGGCCGATGGGATGAAATAATTCCAAGAACATTTTAATGATGTTACGCGCCCATCGAAACCTAATGAAATTGATATGCATTTATGAAGAGCACTAGAATATATATTTTGTAGAGCATTCCGCGCAAAGAATATTTATTATTCATTTGCAGGGCACCACAAAAGAATTAAATAACAAAAAGGTACGGGGTAAGGGACATTAATTTTTCAACTTTACTATTCTGGGGATTTTATCATTTTCTCAATTGTCACTAGCAAGCTTTTTAAATAATTACTTTTTGGGGTAAAACTCGAGTTCATGTTGGCGTATTTGAGCGAGCATGTCTAGCGTAAAAGTATGCGCAGATTTATAAGTCATTTGTGGTGACATTTTTACAGCTCAAATCTTATGGAGACGAGATATTCAGATCGCGTTCGTACCTTATACTACAGGCATTGCATATTCCTTTTATTTAATGTATGCTACAGTGAAATACTGCTTAACTTCATGAGAACAAGTTTGAAAAGAAAGAAAAACAGTGTATGTAGTGGCCAGCAGCGCAATCCATTTAAATCCGATTGAGCATATCTGGGACACACTCGAACGACGTAATGCATTTCTTTGTTGGCGTCTTCGGGATTTTTATGTGTCATTTTTTAAATAGAGAATTCCCTAAATTCCCATCGAGAACCTCATCGTATCCATAGAAAACAGATGTAGATATTATATTATCAACTATTCTGTATTAACTATATACACACCATGTAAACAAATTCACTCATTCTACTCAACCATCATGATTTATGCAATTTTTTGTGCAGTTTATATTTTTTACGTCATTTCAAAGAGTTCAAATTCCGATTCAAGATATTTTAGTGTTTTATCATTTGCATTACTTTTAATGCATTAGTTACTTTCAATTTTATACCCATGCAAGGCTGATTTGCATAGTTTGCTTTCCCCTTTTTTAACCGTGTATAGGAATTTTTACATAATATTTTGCATTTCTGCCATTTACTTTTCTCATTTTTGACATTAAAATTTGTGGCACCATATAATCAATTAAAAATAGCGGTACTTCTATGTTATCCCGTCGACCAATTTCGCCAAATTATACAAATCGCCAAACTAATAGCCAAATTATACATGTTGACATAATTTTTATTTTAAATAACGAAAAAACAAATAATTTGAAGAATATTAATAAAAATATTAATAAAAAGTCGAAATAAAAATCACTTAATGACATTTTAAACACGTGAATAGCATTTAATGTCATTGAATGTGACATTTACGATCATCCATTATTGGCATTTAATCTTATAGTTTGGGGATAATTTTTTGGTCGACGGGGTAACCTAGAAGTACCAAAATAACATATCATTTTTATTAACTTTTTGGAATATAGACTTTCTGTTTGGAAAATTTTTGGTAGAGAATTGGGAAATCTGAAGTATATCTGAATGTTTTTGCCACGATGACAAAAAAAAAAAAAAAAAAAAATTAAAAACTAACTAAAAATTAATAACTCAATAACAAAATGTGGTACAGGTTTCAAACAAGTTGCATTTAAAGGTAATTTTTTTTCTATATACGACGGTGTGCAATGTTTAGAAATTTAAAAATTTACAGTACCGAAAATTGTTAAACTGAAATTTCAATTAATATTTGTTTATGATTGGCTCAGGAATATTAACATGCATCTAAATGTCCAGGCATATTAATATAATTCTGTTATTACGTAAACTACGTTTTGATAATTTTAAAAATGTTATTATTGGTTTTTTTAAATATAGAAATCATTTATAAGCCTAAAGTTATAGCCTTTGAAAGTATTATTTTCCAAACAGTCGTTGTAATTTCTAAAATTAATTTTTTTTTTAATGTGGTATTTTTTCGTTCTTTTTTTTAAATACTTTTTGCAAATTATTATTAAATATATGTTCTCAGCAATATCGCTCAGACTAATCCCTCTGAGGGAAATCCTAGTATTTCTATTACATGACCATCAAATTTGTATAGTTTCTGATGCTATACCATATTAAAACTGTATATTACTTAAAAGCATTGAGATGAATTATAAATAATGATTTAAAATTTCTATAAATTCAAATTTTATCCATTAGCTTTAATTGACAAAATAAGTGCTAAAATTTTGAAAATGATTGCGTAAGTAATGTAATGCAATTAAAAAATCCCTGTCGGCTTGGCTTATAGGCGGGAGTAGATTTCATTAAGTGCTCATTTCAACAACAAAAAATAAAATGTAATTAGAGAAAAACCCAGTTTATTAATTTTATTTGGCTGCTTTTGAAGAAATTTTAATTTCATTTTTCTGTAAGAGCCGGTTTTATAAAATCATCTTAAGCTAAATTTGGCTCAAATGGCTACTTTGACAGCATTTTTTGAAATATATTCTGCTTTTATCGAAAAATTGATTAAAACGGCACATTATACAGTTTCTAAATAAGATAACCTGTCAATTGATCCATTTGAGAGCAAAAACAGTTTTTAAAATGAATCATAAAATAAGCAATTTTTTATTTAAATACATCCTCAAATCTTCAATCACGACCACATCGGGAAATATTGTTCAAAATGGCTATTTTGACAGCATTTTTTTAAATATATTCTGCCTTTATCGAAAAACTGGCCAATACGTCGCATTATATAGTTCCTAAATAAGAGAACCTGCCATTTGGATGCTTTTAAAATCAAAAATGAATTTAAAAATAAGTCGATATAAACAGTTTGGACATGCGGTTTTTTCTTGAACTCCTACTATTATTTAATTTATTTTTATTATAAGAATTGGTCCTATGAAAAACTTGTCAATATAAAAATTGTAGATATTACTGAGTACATGTAAAATAAGTTTAATTGGATTTGATAGCTTAGGAACTGACGAAGTTATGATTTTTTTTCTTTTTACACTCCCCTTTTTCTTTTCTTTTAAAATTTTTTTTATCGTCAAAAAATGTCCTATCAAAACTTGTAGATATAAAAGTTTTAGATAATTATTAGAATATTTATTAAAAAAAATGTTGGATTTAATATCTTGAGAATTGATGAAGTAATAATTTTTTTTCTCCCAAAAACTCTGTTTTTTACGCTTTTTGAGCCCATTTTTTATTTATAACATATCTGTCAGGAATAAACTTTTGGCTTATTTAATAAAAGTACAACAAACTTTAAACTGATTAGATATCTATTTTATTTAAAAAGTTATGGCGTTTTATCGGTTTTCACCAAAAACCCTCCCTATTATGGTCCCATTGGTCCGATTTTTCCCAATAACGAAATTGACCGAGATTTCATGCCCCTTGATTTTATGTACCCTTTTAAAAGATGTTTGAGCAGAATTTGAAAAGTCATCTTGTCCATAAAAAAAGTGATATAGGCCGATAGATAGATAGATAAATAAATAGATAAATACACTTTTTTACTGATGGTATTTTTGGTGTCTAGAGATCATAATTCGCGTAGATCTGCAAAATATTTTCAGAAATTCCAACATAGAAGCGACCGCAATAGGTAGTATTTCATACGAAATCTACCTAAAAATTCACGAAAAGTACTTTAGAAGGTGAAATTTTCATGAATTCATAATTTGGAAACTAAATGGTTAAGTTTGTGTTTCCATTTTGTTATTGCTAGATACACTATGCAGCATAAAAAAATCACCGCTATCCTGAGTGGTGATTCATATTAGGTGTACTTCATTAACAATAGAAAACAAATTTATATTGTTGCGTATATAGGGTTCTTTTGATCTTATGGTTAGACAACTTCCAACTCTTGTTTCTTAGAAAAGTAGAAAATAATTTATTTACAGATCTTCAGAACAACAGAGTCTTCGAAACTCACAAATATTACTAGATATTCAAAAATAACTGTTCAGATCTATCGTACAAGTACAGATATAGGTCCCAGAGACTCTTTATACAACGTCTCAACACTTAATAACATTCAAAACAACATAGATAAAACTCAAGCAAACTTGCTTAACAATCGCCTTGTTCACTCAATGGCTGACTGGTAAATAATAACAACGACAGCTCGTATTGCTCTCCTTATATAGGCTCGCAGCATGCGCTAGAAGTTTCCAGAGGCTTCTCGAAAAATCCAGAAACCAAGGAAAAACATTCAATGCATCAGCATACCTAAGGGGGGTTACCATAGTGAGGGAAGGGTTACCACCGCCAACAATCGCAAAGTTTGTCGCCGACTTGGCGATATATCGCCAAAATTGGCGACCACAATTAGTCGTCAAAAATGACGCCAACTTGGCGATATCTTTACTATTTCGCCAAGCTGCCATAGACATTCACTGAAAATAATAGACAAGTTTACTTGATAACAGAGACAATGTAACAAAAACTAATATTAGTAAAGGAATGGAGCTTAATAAGATTATTTACATTATTTTACAGTACAAACACTAACTATTTACAAAATTCGTAACAATATTTAGATATTGCATCACAAAACATAAGTAACGGTAAATTTACTGTATTTACTTTCCACCACACTCACTAGGGAACGTTCCCAGGCACAAGTTGTGGATTTGGGCAAATGCGGTATCAAAAGAAGGCTCTCGTCATGTACGCTAAATAGTGGAAATGGAACAAGTCCGAATCCAACCGTTTTCGAGATATCAGCACTTGAAGTTGAATAAATAAATATATAAATTGACAGGCGGGCATGTAAATTGTTTGCAAGTTAAGAGGTGCTTTGCATTGCTTTTGATCCTCCTGCCAATACATTTTCCCGAGCTAATAGCAAAATCCTTTACACCCACACATAGCCGGTTATTTCCTCTCTTTTAAACCGGCACTCTTCGAATTTTTCGCCTAGGGCTGCTTTCTGAGAGTTTTTCCATCTGGTTTTGTAGTTTCCAGCACCTTGTTTTATTGTGCTGCCAAGTGAAAAGCCAATCGCTCAAAAAAAGTTTTTTTTTTTTAATGTAGAGTAAAAATTTATGTCACTATTTGGTATAATTTTAAATAAAATCAATAACTGCGCTTCACTACTAAACTTGACGTGATTGAACAATTTTATTTCAATATTTCACATAGTTTTAAGGTGGCAAATCATAATTACATGCTCTGAACCCAGTGATTTTTTTTTTTTACTTTGTTGCATATTGATATTTAATACGAATATCTAGAATATATGGGTTCTTGTTTTTATCTTTGTATATTATCCGTTGATACATATTGATATAAATACGTGTTTTATTGCTATATTTACTAAAATAAACTGTTTCATTGTAACTGGGAAAAAACGTATATTATTAGAAGAATTTAGAAAATCCAAACACAAATCCCAAGAATATAATCTATTATACTGCAACATTTTTAACACTTAAAGGTAAGATTAAGAAATTATTAATGTTTTTCAACTCTACTTAGATCAAATTAAAGTAATAGTAATGAGAAAAATAACTTTCATTAGAAATATTTATAAAGACCTGCAAAAAGAATACATAACAATTCTGAATCCTTCCCCTAACTAATATTTTATACTGATGTTCTAAAACTGATTTTTTTAAATGTGAATTTGTTTCTATCTAAATAACAAATACTCCTTTTAAGCGGGAACTATAATCAATCCATGAAAACATTTCAAAAATCTAACTAAACACAACATAAAAAAGGAAAAGTTATCAATTCCGCAATCCTCAGTATATCCAGGCAATTTTGAAAATGTTTGTCTTCTTCGAATTGTGACTGATTTATGCTGGTAATTAAATTTAAGTAAGTCAAGGTCTTAAAGAAATGATGAGGAAATGAGACAAACATAGTTCATTCTAATGGCTACTTTTTTTCTTTTTCTAAGGCTGCGAGCAAACACAGCTATTTTTTGCGGTTAGAAATCGGCGAATTTTATGCTCGCAGGCGACGTATTTTATCTATAATGACTTTTCCAGTTCAACTTCAATCCAATTTTCGGACAGGAACCTTTCCCTTAAGTTGAATTGAGATAGTTATCTCTTGGACCATTGACGTATCCCCGTTCTCTGTTGTCAGGAAACCGCAGAAGGAAAAAGAAGAAAGGATTTCCTGGAATTCAGTTCAACTTGGACAAAATACATGTGTGCTTGGAGCCTAATTTAATATGTGTCACAGAAAACACAAAAAGGCACAAATTCTTTTTTCTGAATTTGAAAAATAAAGCAAGCTATATATTTTTGTAATACAATTCGCAAAAGTATGAGTGGATGTTTAAAAAACTGACTTTTTTGACAATAAAAGAAATAAACTGCATTTTCTTATCATGGATTTTTTTTTATCGTACGACTGACAATTATTTGAATACAAAGATAAATATTATTAACATGCTAAGAATTAATTGGAGGTTCTCTCAATTTTCATCAAAGTGAAAAAAAAAGAAGTTTTTTTTGTTTTTGGACATTAAACTTGGACCAATCAGGAAACGAATAAAATGCAATAAGTTGCACAATTCAACCAATAAAAATATTCCGATATGCTTCAGATTTTTCAATTCTCTATCAAAGACAACAACTATTTTCCAAATAGTTAGTAATTGTCGGCATTAACATACTTCGATAGTGCAATCAATATATTTAGTAGATCACTATGTTCTTATATTTTTAGGGTTTACTGATGTTAGAAGAATACAGAAAAGTACTTGCATAAAAAACCGCATTTAAGTGATGTATGAGTAAATTAAATTTTTAGGCATTTCTTACAAGGTTGTCTGCATCTTTAAATCTTCTGAGTACGAATAAATACTTTTAAAATAATTCTACGTCTGTGGAATGCGAATAAGCGGTTTTTTTTAGAAAAAAAAGTTCATATAATGTAACTGTTCAAAGTTTCATTAAAATTTAAATGCATGTTGCATTAAGCAATCTTTCAGCAGCAGGATAAGTGATGTTGCGAAACTCGTAGAAACTGTCATTATAACAAATTGAACTAGATGCTCACATTTAGTTTCCTAAGATATGAAGGTACTTCATTTTGAGTAATTGTGCATAATCTTTTATGATGATTAAATAATCCCTATAAAATTCGATTCATTTATACTACTTTTCCTATTGAAATTCGGAATTTGTCTATTTATTGTTCTTAATTCATGCATACATTGTAAATCAATGCAAGAATTGTTAAATATCATAAGTCTCAACATATCATAAAAGATATAAAATCACAATTTTAAATTTAATATGAAATGTAATGATTACTTTCCTTTATTATTCATTTATTAACTTAAATCTTTAAATGATATAAATGTGTTAATTTAATAAAAAATAGATATATTTCATAAGGAATTCATTGGTGTTTTAAAGAAATGTATTACAATTAACTCCACTTATAACGAATAATTTATATCCCACTTGTTGCTTATATAGCTTTTAATAATATGGAAATTTGTAGTAACATAAAAAAAGGTTTTGTACTTTATACCTGAAGGTCATCTAATGCCTAGTATAATCCTTTAAGATTATTCTACTTTATTTCAATGTAAGCTAATTGTAACATATGAAAACAAGATATTGTTAAAAATAGAGACTATTTCAATTGGAATATATGTAATAAAAACGAATTGTAATAACATGAAAATAGACTGCCCTACGCTATACGTCAATTTCTTTTAATGTATCTAATATTAATCCTTTTGATGATATTCATCTTTAATTCACTGCGTGGTAATACTTTAAAATTATTAAAAATAAAGTTTATTTTAAAAATTACTTAGTTCGATAATGAAATTAAATAAAAAAATATACTTGAGCGTCGTATACTGTACATCAGTAACAACTTTATTATTATTATTATACCGCAGACCAGGCCCCTGCCTGCCGGGCAATAATGCCTAGCTTAACGAGTTTTTTTTTCCTGTCTGCAGAATCCGCTTGATTGTCACGAGCTGAGATCTACCTGAATGTGGCTGACTAGCTAATATTTTTATAATATTAGTTACTATCCTGGCCTGTTCTAGGTTACTTTTAATTATCTGTTTGTGTTCGTTCGTACGATGTTATAACTGGAAGGGATTAAAAGGAAAGTGGGTAACGCTAATTCTTCCACAGAGCTCATACGAGCTGCCTATATGACAAACGATACTGGAGTTTGATCTCGTAATTTAGAGCCTTGATCGGATGACGAGATCTTCACCTGACAAGGAACCTCCAGAGGTATAATTCACAGGTAACTTGGTATCAGTGATGACTTTAATATAGTTGTTAAGCGCCACTGTAATATTTACCCATCATGGATCTCATGGCAATTCATAATATAATATATGAAAATAAAACGTGTAAACTAGTTATAAAATGCATTGCAATTCAAAAAAAGTAATAAACGTATATTTGAATATATTTAATGTACACAGTAATGCTCTATTAATAAATTGCACACGAATCAATTTCACAAATTATATCGAATATGTTTTTCGGAATCTCCATCTGATACGTGTAAATCTGTGAAAAAAAATTGGATTTTCAAAACGATTGCAAGACTTACCCTATACTACGTATGATGGGTAAGTAAAAATAAAGAAAAAAGACGAAAAAATTACAATTATATACATTTAATGAACACTGAAAGTTGTTTGAGAAAAGTGTTATTAAGAGATAAGTGTTAAACGTATACTCATATAAAAAATCACATGGAAGCGATATATCAGCTAATTACATTTTTAGAGTTTTCTTGCAATTTTGTCTGTTTTTTTTACCTCCCTATAATGGATAAATAGTATGAAACTTAAATCCATCATATAATAGAGTTGTGTACAAGCATTATAGCTATAATTTGAAATCAAACGTCGATTATCTTCAGTCTGACAACATAAGGAAAATTCTGTTTTGAAATAACTAGCATCTGGAATGTCAATATTTGTAGAAAAGAAAAGTTCATATGATGCCGTTCTTGAAAGTTTCATTAAATTTTTAATGTATGTTGCTTTGAAATATCTTTGAACAGTCGCATTAAATGATGATCCAAAACTCGTTCATACTGTTTTTATAACAAATGGAACTAGACGATTACATTAAATTTTGTAAGATATAAAAGTGTTTCATTTTCAGTAAATGTATACAGGGTGATTCATAAAAGATGGGCAGAACTTTAAGGGGTTATAGTACACTTAAAGACAAATAATATTAAATGGGAGACTAAGGGTCCCAGACGTATTCCCAAGGAGATAGGGGGCATTAAAGTTTAGGGTCCGAAATTTCAAATGATTATAAAAAATGGAAAAATTGGTCGATTCGTTTGCGGTTTTTGCAAAAAATTTTCTTTATGCCAGTATTTTCTTGAAATAAAATTTTAAAGTTCAATTTCAAAAAATGCCGATAGGGGGCACTTTAGACTTTGGAGTAACAAAACTATTTTTTAACGTTATTTTTTGTATTTCTTTAAATGATTTCGAAAGCTTAGGCTTAAACTTAAATTTTGATCTAAAAATCTGAGTCCTAACGAGTAGTTAAGTAGCGTAAACTGAAATTTGAAATTTGAAACCCTTCTCCCCTCAGAACAAAAATCAGTTATTCCCGATCTTTGTGTCGTAGATTAGGCTCTAACTACTGCCGCGTTTTGCTAAAATTATTCTTTATGTCAGTATTTTCTTAAAAATAAATTTTAAAGAAAATTTTCAAAAAATTCCGATAGAGGGCGCTTTAGACTTTGGAGTAACGAACAACTATTTTATACCGTTATACCGTTTATACCGGGGGTTCAAATTTCAACTTCTGAACATAGTTCAGTTTGCACTACTTAACCATGCCCAACGATTCTGTGCTGTGATAGGAGGCAAAAATACAACTTTCGTCAAGGACTGCATAGTCGGAATTCACTCATAAAGGCACTGGCACAGTTGAAAACGTCGCTCATGCAAACGTTAAAGCTCCATTCCTGACGCTAGTCACCGGGTGAAGAAGAAACAGAAAGTATGCAAATGTCAAATGGGTTAGAAGAAGAACACGTATGCAAAATTTCGACACGATTCAGGCATAAAAACCACTGAACGGTGAGTCAAGTGTAAGTCGCTGTAGTAATGAATCGGAAGATGGTGCCCTTCACGAATAAGGAAAAGGCTGAGATGCATTTAATTTACGGAGCGGCAGATGGAAATTGTGCAGAGGCACAACGAATGTACGGAGAGCGATTTCCCAACAGGCGGTTGCCTAACCGCAAAACTTTCGAGAGCTTGCACAGACAGTTGTGTGAGACGGGATCATTTCTCGCTTCCCGGTCGAATGCAGGTCGTGCAAAAAAGGACGAATCAGTAGTTGTTGCAGAAGCCATTCTGGATGTAGTAGCGGCGAAGCCAAGTACAAGTACACGAACAGTGGCTACGCAGGTGGATACCTCACAGTCCATGACTTGGAGGGTACTGAAGGATGAATATTTGCTCCCGTTTCATGTGCAACGAGTCCAGAAACTGTCTCCAGGGGATTATCCAAATCGTATTGAATTCGCCCGCTGGTTTCTGCAGCAGAACGCGCTAAATCCACATTTTGGACGAACTGTGCTTTTCACCGATGAATGTACCTTCACACGTGAAGGTACATTTAACACACACAATGCACATGTATGGGCGGATGTCAATCCACATGCTACGTATCCACATGCTCATCAGAGACGCTTTTCCATCAATGTTTGGGCAGGAATCCTCGGAGACCACCTAATCGGACCGTACCTTCTTCCTGAACGTCTCAACGGTAAAACATGCCTCACATTTCTGCAACATGTGCTGCCAGACCTGTTAAACGTTGTTCCTCCACGCATCCGGCGGGTCATGTGGTTCCAGCACGATGGAGCGCCAGCCCATTACGTACGAGACGTCCGCAACTATCTGGACATCACATTTCCAAACAGATGGATTGGTCGAGGTGGTCCTGTTGCTTTGCCTGCTCGCTCGCCAGATCTTTCACCCCTCGATTTCATTTTTTGGGGACATCTCTTATGTATGAGACACCCATTGAATCCCCCGAGGAACTGGTCGCCAGACTTTCCGCCGCTGTAGGGGAAGTACTCGAAAAGCCTGATGTTTTCGCGAATGTTCGCCGTTCCATTCTTCGCCGGTGTTCTGCGTGCATAACCTCTGGTGGTCACAATTTTGAACATTTATTGTAATTACATGTTAATAAATATGCTTTGGTAACATAATCCTAATTTGTGTCTTTTTACCTCGTATCACAGCACACAATGTGTGGACATGGTAAACTGAACTGTGCTCAGGAGTAGAAATTTCAAACTCCTCTCCCCAGAAACTTAACCACGTCTAACGATTCAGATTTTGGGCTGAAAATTTAAGTCTAAGCTTTAGAAAGCATTTAATGAGACACAAAAAATAACGGTATAAAATAGTTGTTCGTTACTCCAAAGTCTAAAGCGCCCTCTATCGGAATTTTTTGAATTTTTTCTTTAAAATTTATTTTCAAGAAAATACTGACATAAAGAATAATTTTAGCAAAATGCGGCAGTAGTTAGAGCCTAATCTACGACACAAAGATCGGGAATAACTGATTTTTGTTCAGGGGGGAGACGGGTTTCAAATTTCAAATTTCAGTTTACGCTACTTAACTACTCGTTAGGACTCAGATTTTTAGATCAAAATTTAAGTTTAAGTCTAAGCTTTCGAAATCATTTAAAGAAATACAAAAAATAACGTTAAAAAATAGTTGTTTGTTACTCCAAAGTCTAAAGTGCCCCCTATCGGCATTTTTTGAAATTGAACTTTAAAATTTTATTTCAAGAAAATACTGGCATAAAGAAAATTTTTTGCAAAAACCGCAAACGAATCAACCAATTTTTCCATTTTTTATAATCATTTGAAATTTCGGACCCTAAAATTTAATGCCCCCTATCTCCTTGGGAATACGTCTGGGACCCTTAGTCTCCTATTTAATATTATTTGTCTTTAAGTGTACTATAACCCCTTAAAGTTCTGCCCATCTTTTATGAATCACCCTGTATAATATTTTATGATGAATAAATAACCGCTACAAAACTGGATGCATATATAATATTTTTTCGTATTGAAATTTTTAGAATTTGTCTCTTTATGGAACTTTAGAAATACATATATTCTAAATCAATGCAATAATATTTAAATTGCATAAATATTAAAATTTTGATTGAAGATTTATTTTAAAAATTTTAAATATATTACGGAAAGTAATGATTTTGTTTTCTATCTTATCTTAAGTCATTATCGTAAATCTGTAATCGTTATAAACACATACTTTAATAAAGAAACTAGTCGTTGGGGGGCCACCGTAATATTTACCCATCATAATATAAAATATGAAAATAAAACGCCTGTCTATGGCAACTCCAAAATAAAATTTAAACGCATAAATAAATAATCTTAACATACAATAATGCTCCATTAATGAATTGCTGATGAGCCAATTTAGACTAATTATATAAAACGCCAAAATACTCGAGTAGTACCGGATTGCGTAAAAGAAACATCCTTATAACTCAAAAAATAATAATCATATTAACTAAAAATTTATTGTGTTGGATTAAGCGTCTCATTTCCAATAAAAATATACCTGTGAATTGAAATTTGAATGAAATACAGGGTCATGAAAAATCGAAGAATTTGAAAAACAGGATTACACATATCTCGGCAACTAATAATCCGATCGACCTCGTTTTTTATGCAAAATTTGTGTTTTTTTATTGCCTTTTACGTCCAGTCCTTAAAATATAAAATGTCGAAAATTTTTATATACCTTTCATCAGAACGAATTTTTCAAGAGTCCGGAAAAAATAGTTCCGGATAATCGCGGTTTTTGATATTAAATAGGCTTCGTCCCATTCTTACATACCAAGTACATACAAAATTTCAAGTCTCTATCTCAATTCGTTCGGGAGATAGAGCGGTTACAGACAGATAGACACACAGACGGACTGACGGCAATTTTTTTTTTTCTAATAATATGTTTTTCGGAATCTCCAGTATCTGAAACGTGTAAATCCGTCAATTTTTTTTTTCGATTTTCAAAACGATTGCAAGACTTACCCTATACTACGTATGATGGGTAAGTAAAAATGCATGGCTTAATAGGGTCATTAATGTTTTAAACAAGTGTATTCCGATGATCTTGTCTTATAACACATAATTTATACTTCACGTTTTTTCATTTTTAGCATTTAATAATGTGTGTGATTAGTAGTAACACACAAAAAAAAAAAAAAAAAAAAAAAAAAAAAAAAAAAAAAAAACTATTGGTGTTTTTTATACATGAAGTCCTCCCAATTCTTGGTAAATTCCTTTAATGATATTCTACTTTATTACAATGTACGGCAGTTGCAACATGCCAAAAACAAGAAACTGATAAAAATAAAGACTAATATATTTGGAATTTATGCAACACAAACCAGTTTGTAGTAACATAAAAATAGAATGACGAACTCTATACACAAACCCCTTTAAATGTACTTAAAATTTAAGCTTTTGATAACATGATTATTTAAATCACTGTCTTTTAATATAGAGAAACTAATAAAATTTAATAGAATAATTTACTTAGTTCAGAAATGGAATGGAATAAAGAAACAGTATGTAATTGCATATACCGTATATAAGTGGTGACTTTATAAAATAAAAGGAATAAAGAAAATAAAAAAAGTCGAAGTATATTAAACTCTCGACCATCCGGCTCTCGACTATCCGGTCCTAAGTACTATCTGGCATGGTAAAAAATGAAGAACGCTCCCGTCAGTGGGAAAGTGTTGAGTAACGTCAGAAATGCAATTTCAGAGTAACAAAAAATAGAAATGAAAGAGAAGGTTAACTTATATAACATTCACAAATGCATTATAACAGGAGCATTTGTTTTATCTATATGCTATCAGCTTAAAAAAAAAAACAGTGTTAATAAAAGACTTTAGAAATATATTTCTTTCATCTTTAAATAAAAAGATTTGTCAAAATTTACCAGTTAATTGGGTTTTATTTATGAAAAAATTCATTTAAAACTTGTAAAAATAACCGGGATTTTACAGTAAAATATGTGAATGTAAAGCTGTTTAAATCATAATTTTAAATTTTAAGTTTTGGATATATGCAAAATATGTTCCTAAACAATACTTATATTAATACCCAATTATTATATGTATATATCTTTTAGAAAATTTGTATGTACATGCACATATTTATGTGTGCTATACGATATTTGCATTTAAAAACATATTTCAATGCTTACAAACTCTAATTAGTAGATCCAGTAGAAATTTAAAAGAAAAATGCATAAGAATAATTATTTATATACTAAAAACGAAATTATAAAGTTCTTATTCTAGTTTAGATAAAAATAGTTTATTTTTGAAATAAATTTCGCATATTCTTAGAAATACATACAAAGACAGAAATACATTAAAATAAAATCTAAACACGTACCAACATAATAAATATTGCACAGATATATATATATATATATATATATATATATAAGTTATATATATAATAGTTATATATATAACTATAATAACTATATAGTTAATAACTATATAACTATAAGTTATATATATATAATAGTTATATATATATATATATATATATATACTGGTGTCCAAAAGTTAAGCATAATTGGTAATTAAGTAATTATTTTTAAGTAATGAAAGAACTATGAATCGGAATGTGCTGAAATTCCAGGTGTGTAAACAAAATAGTACGCGTCACATATTTTCGCGAAGAGTTTTCTCCGAAATCGAACAGGGGACCGTCAACAAATTGAAAAAGAACGAAGATCTTTTGGAAAACCCTGTCAAAACTAATGTAGCAAAAGCGTTCAAACTGCACATTATGATTAATTGGCTTATTGTAATGTACTGTGTTAATTTTTACAAGGATAGCATGTATACTCGTAGAGAAATTAAGGTTTTTATAAAAACAGTTCTAATTTTTTCCAAGTTTTTTGCTTATAATTTGCAGAGTTCTTATTATAAAATAATGTTCTTTTCTGAAAATATGACAAACATCATTGTACAAAATACCCTGTCATCAGAATTTAAAAATAATAAAAATTGTATGAAAAATGAGTATGTTTAGTAAATAATTTTTCATTGCGCATGCGTCAACGATATCAAAATGTCATTTGCATATTGTGTTAGCTAAATGTATAGAGCAACTTCTGTAAAAGTTTCAAAAACATAGCTTGAAAATTCTGAAAATGGGAGCCTATAGAATCAACTCAAAATCCGTTATTCCTAAATGAAGCAAAAAATCAGGGGTTTTACCTAAATATAGTTGTACGTGCAATATTGTGTAGGCACTAAACAATGGAATATGGATACAGCCCCTCATCTTTTTGCTTCATTTAGGGAATAACGGATTTTGAGTTGATTCTATAGTCTCCCATTTTCAGAATTTTCAAGCTATGTTTTTGAAACTTTTACAGAAGTTGCTCTATACATTTAGCTAACACAATATGCAAATGACATTTTGATATCGTTGACGCATGCGCAATGAAAAATTATTTACTAAACATACTCATTTTTCATACAATTTTTATTAGTTTTAAATTCTGATGATAGGGTATTGTGTAAAATGATGTTTGTTATATTTTCAGAAAATAACATTTTTTTATAATAAGAACTCTGCAAATTATAAGCAAAAAACTTGGAAAAAATTAGAACTGTTTTTATAAAAACCTTAATTTCTCTACGAGTATACATGCTATCCTTGTAAAAATTAACACAGTACATTACAATAAGCCAATTAATCATAATGTGCAGTTTGAACGCTTTTGCTACATTAGTTTTGACAGGGTTATCCAAAAGATCTTCGTTCTTTTTCAATTTGTTGACGGTCCCCTGTTCGATTTCGGGGAAAACTCTTCGCGAAATATGTGACGCGTACTATTTTGTTTACACACCTGGAGTTTCATCACATTCCGATTCATATTTCTTTCATTACTTAAAAATAATTACTTAATTACCAATTATGCTTAACTTTTGGACACCAGTATATATATATATATATATATATATATATATATAAATTTGCTAAATGTATAATGGTTCACAAATAAACAATAATATTTTTATTGGAAAATAAAAATAACTAAAAAGCATGTGGATTATTTACAATGCAATAATAAAGATTCTCCTTAAGAAACGGAAATGAAAGAAAATATCATTCTGCAAGATAAATCTCGATACAAATGTTATTTATTTATAAGGTGAAAAGGGCAATTGTAGCAAATCCATTTAGACATATTACTATTTATTTATCACAGAGGAAGTTTTACTTCTGATCACTCCTTAATACTTTGTGAAAAATTATTGTTTTCGATTTCACGAGCCTTCCTGCACCCCGTTATATATTGCAGGTTATATCTGTACGTAAAAGATATCTAGATATGTCTTTGTTTCTATAAAGATATTTAATGTATTAATTTATTAAATCAATATTTAAATAAGTTAGATTTCTTACATATGGATTTTTGTAGATTTAAAATTTTAATATTTATTTCACATATATTTACATTACTGGATCCCTTTTAAAAAATTTATCAATGTTTCGAGGAATATATGTATTCGAATGTATTGCATTTTATATGAGAGATATTATGCACAAATGTAATAAATTAAGGAATTTATTAAGGATTGTGAGTCCTTTTATGTTGATTTCTGAAAATCTCTTAAATTTTGTAACAATTTCGTACTTAAACACTACAACACATTTTAAAGATGATTTTATAGGTTTAACATACGAAATATATTTATTCTTACAAATTGTACAAATAAATCACAGTATTGTGTGGCTTAATGCATGCGTTTTCATCGTGTTACTGTTAAGTATAAGATAAATATATATTAGAATGGGGTTTTTTTTTGCAAAAAAATTTTAAATATTCGTTCTTTATTAAGTTAAATAGTGTCTCATTATATTTGAGAAAACAAGTATTTTATTAGAAGCATTTAAAAATCCACAGAAGGAAAAACTAGTCATTGGGGGGCACCGCAATACTTACCTGTCATGGAAATGCATGATATAAAAATGAAAACAAAACATGTGTAAACTATTTATAAAATGCATCACAATTCAAAAATAAAATTTAAACGTATATTTAAATTGTTTTAACACATAGTAATGCTCTATTAATGAATTGTTGATGAACCAATTTTGACAAATTATATAAAACGCCAAACTACTCAAGAAGTACCGAATTGTATAAAAGAAACATTTTAATAACTCCAAAAATAATAATCACATTAAATAACTGTTAATTACTTCAGATAAAGGATCTTATATCCAAATGGACTATATCTTTGATTTGAACTTTGACTGAAATACAGGGTCGTGCAAAATAGGATTACAAATATATCAGCAACTCATTATCCGATCAACTTCGTTCCTTATACAAAATTCGTGTTGTTATATTGTCTTTTATGTGCATTCCTTGTAATAAAAAATCCGAAAAAATTTTAGTACCTTTCATCAGAACGATTATTTCGAGTCTTAAAAAATAGTCCGGATATCGATGTTACTGAAATTAAATAATCTTCTTTCCATTCGTACATACTAAATACACTCTAAATTCGAAGTCTCTTTCTTAATCTGTTCGAAAGATAGTGCGTTTACAGACACACAAACAGACGGACGGCAATTTTTTTTCTAAAAAGATGTTTTTCGTAATTTCCAGTATCTAAAACATGTAAATCTGTCAAAATAATTTTTTTTCGATTTTCAAAACGATTGCAAGATTTACCCTTACTACGTATGATGGGTAAGTATTAAGTAATATAATTGATCTCTTTCTGATATATTCAGAGCTTAAAGATTATTTAAAGATAATTTAAATTAATTGTTACTGTTATTACGCCTATTTAATACAAATGAAATCATAATAATGAGGAAAAGTGACTTTCTTTAGAAGTATTTAGAAACTCCTGCAAATAGAAAGTGTAAACGCTCAGAATCCTCTTCCCAATATAAAAATTTCTACGGATAATATATAATTGATTTCACTTAAATGTGGTTTCCGCGTGTTTTCCGTTTAAAAAGAAAATCGTAGTAACCGGAACTATAACTAAGTTATTAAAATTATTCAAAATATTTAACATGTTATTTATCACATTCTAATTAAGCATAGAACCAACAGAGTGAAAAATTCCCAACCCGGGAATCGAATCCGGAACCCTTGCTATAACGCTCTACGTGTTCAACCATTTAAGCTACGAAGACGACACCCAGCTTAGCATTTCTCACTCATATATATTGATAAGGCTGCAACTGCATCACAAGGTGAAATAATCTCCATGAGCACGCAATCCTTCTGAATAACATATGTGAGTGAGAAATGCTAAGGTAGACATCGTCCTTGTAGCTTAAATTGTAGAGAACTTCGAGCGTTATCCTAAGGGTTCCGGGTTTGATTCCCAGCTTGGGCATTTTTCACCAAGTTGGTCCTACGCTTAGTTTTTAATGTGGTAAATAACGCATTAAATACTCAATAATTTCAAGCGTAATTTCACTGCTGAAAATTAGTTGAAAATATACATAGACATTCAACAGTCGCCTAAAACAAAACAATAGCAACTGTAATTTTTACACGTCTTTAATATATCAACACAATGATGAGAACACTTCTCCTTTTAGTTTTGAGACTTATTTATGCTGGCAATTCATTTTAAGTAAGTTAATATTTCAAACTGTTAAAATAAAACGAAGTAGTAGGATTTAAGAAAACGTTGACGGAAAGACACAACATAATTCACACTAATGGCTATTTCTCTCCTTTCTCTAATTTAGTATGTGTCAAAGCAGAAACAAAATGGTGCAGTTTACGTTTCCCATCATTTGAAAAACAAAACAACCTATATGTATTTGTAATGCTGTTCGCAAAAGTTATCAGTGAATGTTTAAACTGAAACAGTATTTCTGGGTAATGTATTTTTAAACTGAATTAATTTTAAAATAATTTAAATTAAATTAAATTTTAATGATAACTTAAAAATCAACTTAAATTTTAATGATTTTTACAGTTTTTTACATACAAACAGAATTAATTGTTCGAAAGTTCTAGCAATTTTCAACTAAAGAATACAAAATAAATAAATATTAACATCAGATTTTTTATATTGAATAATTAATATAATTATAATTGATTGGTTTGTTGGTATTTCTATTATTTTTTTAATTTATTTATTTTTTGACTTTTTATTATTTTTCCTTCGTGGCCTTCAGCCGCGTCTAAAGAAAATTTTATAGCTCCCACTGCATTGAAATACAATTCTACTTGTATACTGAATATAAGGTTACCTGGCAACTGAAGAATCCAAAAAGTACTTACATTGTTAATGTGTTTACTAATATACTAAATACTTCACTAATGCTCATGATCGTGCATAAAAATGTAAACATCAGAACTTGTAGAAAATAAACAACCCAGAATCGACATAAAAATATATTACATTTTTAGATATTTCTAGCAAGTCATTATGATTTCTTTAGTTTTTACTTTCTTGTAATGAAAAATATTTTTAAATTAAACACGTGGTATAATAGAGGTATGTACAAAATATTATACGTTAAATTACAAATCAAATTTACATTATCTTCATTATGATACCATACAGAAATTTCTGTTTTGAAATAATTCTGTGTGTTTGCAACGATGATTAAGTGATTTCTGTAAGAAAAAATTTTATATCATGTTGTTCTTCAAAGTTTCATTAAATTTTAAATGTATGTTACATTGAGAGATCTTTCAGCAGTATCTTTAAATGATGTTGCGAAACTTGCTGAAACTGTCATTATAACAAATGGAACTGGTGCTTACATTAAATTTTATAATGGATAAAGCTTTCACATTATCTGAAAAGTAAGGTATATAATATTTTATGATGATTAAATAAACTCTACAAAACTCGATGCTTATGTACTAACATTTCATATTCGGAATTTGGAATTGTGAAAATTCGGAATTTATTTGTTAGCTGTACTCCAATGATATACTATATTTTATTAATCAAAACAAGCATTATTAAATATCATAAATTTGAAAGTATAACTAAAAATTTAAAATTCAAATTACTAAATTATTATGGAAAATAATGATTATTTTTCTTAATTCTATTGACTGATTACGCAAAATCTTTAATCAATATAAACACGGATTATGATAAAAACGAAATACATTGCGTAATAAAGTCATCGAACTTTTCAGAAAGTCTGTTACAACGAAATATAATGAATAATTTTCATTCCGTTTTCAGTTTCATGAATATTTACCATCACGAACATTTTGGTGTAATATAAAAAACAGATTACGCATATCAAATACCAACTCATTTTAATCTCAAGAACATTTTTAATGGTATTCTATTTTATTACAATATACTGTATTTTTACATGTAGTGAATGGCAATTTGATAAAATTAAGGGGACTCAGGGGTTGATCGATACGGCAAAACATGTAAACAGAGCTCTCGATTCAAGTCCATGTAAAAACAGAAGTATTTAATGTAATTAATTTAAACTTTCTGATATTTTAAAGATATGTTTGTAGTTTTATAAAATTATGAAAAGGAGTACTTCAATGTAATATAGTAAAAAATATAGCAAAATTTATGTAACACAATTTTCGAGAAAAAAATTGTGTGTTATATCACCAACACCAAGATAGCTTAACGTTGAATTGATATAAGGACCTAATTTTTGCTTTAAAATGATCAGGAAAGTCTCCTCTAGAAAATGAATTAAGGATAAAACTGTAACTCAAAAACAACATTATTAAAAAAAACTCTCAAATTTGATAATTGAAAAAACTCCTAAAAAATACAACTTTTTTTCATTAAAAATACTCAAAATATTAAACTATCTAAACGATATTAATCCATTCTATAGATAATGATCTTATACGCATGCAAAAAAATTAAGCCATTCCATCAAATAGTTTTTTTAAATCTTGGCGTTAGTTGTCAAAAATCAAGTTTTGAGAAAACGCGACTTAAAGTTGAAATTATATGGGTGCGGCTATGAAAGTGTCGATACATAAATGGTTATAACTCCGTTAAAAATGCTAATATTTTTATGCGGTTTTTTGCATTGAGTTAAGAATTAATTGAATAATCAAACTAGATCATAAAAAATCGATTTTTTGAAAAGTTTTTAACCCATGAGCCCCCTTAAGAACTTTATGTAGAAATTATATATTACATGGACGGTGTGTAATATCATGAAGATATAGATGGTGTTATTTTACACGCTTGAGTTTTTTTTAAGCATAGTATCATACTTTAATGATATTTTAGTTTATTGAAACAAACAGTAGTTAAAACATGTCAGGAAAAATGAACAATCATTCTGCCTTCTCTTTCTTTAAGACGTTCTATTCAGTGATCGAAGTTAAAGTTTTATCTTAAAATGTCCTTCTTAAAACAGTTCGAGAGTTTCAGCTTCTTACAAGAAATCTAAAACAATTTTACGAAATCGTTAGATCAATTTACTTTTTAAATTCTCTCGGGAGAGTACATTTTGAATCGAAAGAAAAAATTTCCACTGTTTGGAAGTTTCCGATTGCTTCGGATATTTATTTTATCCATATTTCTCAGCATATACAGGGTGATCAATATTTCCTTGCAGATGTGTTATCTCGGAAGTATTTGTTTTTATCGATATACTGATACTTTAAAAAATAGAAAGAAAAAAAAATTAAAATTTTTTTTTTGATCTGTAAACAAAAAAGTTTTACATGATGCACCGGTTAAGTAGGTTTACTTATATAATCTTTTCATTCTCCTAATAGCATGCATGGTCACAGTGACGTCACTGTGAGTCACTTTGGTCACATCACATCTGTGACCAAAATGCCACCACTCAATGACGTCACATTGTGACTGAGATGTGACTTTCTTAAAAATCTTTAGAAATTTATAAATATCCTTTAAAACATGTTATTTACTTTAAAAAATATGTTTCTCGCAATTTAAATATCGTTGCTATTGTCATAGTTTCGTCACAATGTTAATGTCAAATTAGTCACAAATGACACATTTTTCACAAATTTGTCACATTGTGACCAAAAGAGCTCTAAAACGGTCATAACGACTTCACATTTTAGTCACTGTGACTTCACATCGACGTCACGTGACGTCACATCGACAATCGATGGTCACAAAGTCACAATGTGGCTTCACAACGACGTTGCAGTGACGTCACCATGCTTTACGGGTCATGAACATGTAAAAACAATCGAGCATTTAATTGAAAACTGCCACTTAACTCATATTATTAAAAATAAATACGTACATTTTTTTTTCAAAAACAATATTTATATTTTGTTCTACGTAATATATACATGTATGTCCGAAATTTAGTATACATACAGGTAGTTCGTTTACACGATATTTTTAGTTTGTAATAGATTTTTTGGTTTTGAAAGTTTAAAACTTAATTATTAGATACAGTTTGAAAACACTATATTGCCATATTCACAAAGGTGTTCTTAAAAAAAATCCCTACTTTACTTTCGAAAAAAAAAAAATGTAAATAAATCGCCGAATAAAAAGTAACGACAATAGATAATAACAATTTAAAAAAAAATAAATTAGTTTATTAAATAAAATAAAAGAGACATGCACATTGGATCTTTCTTACGTGTATCATACACAAGTGCTTGAAACATAAGTATTCTGATGAATTAATTTTTTGATACTTTAAAATGCGTGCAAATTGTACAATAGACCTAAGTAACAAGTATCAAGTACAGTAACACTAACAAGTAAACCAACTGAAAGAAAAACTTTCTTATGAAACAAAAACTTCTTATTATTACCTTTGAAGATATGGTAAAAATTATTTAACTCTACAGAATTATATAACGGTTTCATTGTATCGCTTTAGAGAATATATTTATCAATTTACTTTTGCAATAATCATAACAATTATGTATCTTCTTAGCAATAGTAACAATGAATATATTTAATTTCATATTCATTTAACATGCACATAATTAACCTATACATCGAAATTCTATACTTGGTAAGGTAGTGTAATAACTATTTTAATAGCTATTAGAATGTACCATAATTGGATCGATAAATCATTATCTTAAAAAAGGCATTAACAATGACTTTTTATAAACATATTTTGACAATTTTCTCTCAATTGTACTGTTTCATGCATTTTTAAATTATTATAATTTTTAAAAGGAGGTAAAATACAGCAGATAAAATGATCTGACACATGTATTTTCTTTTTTAAATGTTTATACCAGACTACTGACTCATGTTTAAATAAATTATTATAAATGAAACTTCTGTACCTACAAGTTTTTTCATACAAAAAACTGTAGAATATGTAATGTAATTATGCCTCTAAGTAAATCTACATCTTCATTTAAATCTTATTAAGTAGAGCTCATCTGAACAATGAAACGAGAAGAAATGCTTAATGTTTTATAAGAAACATCTTACAGAAAATTCCTGATTTCTTTTTTAGCGGACATATGTGTAGAAAATCAAATCGTCTTGTTTTATGGTAATTTTTCTGCTTAACGACAGTTGCCTAGTATAGAAAAAAGGATTCTCGGGATAGGAAAAAGTACTAATTTTATTTTTATTCCTTTTGCATTTTTAAAAGTATGTTTTAATCTGAATAATAATACGGAAGTATTTATCATTATGAATATATTTTTTAATATCTCTTTAAAAGACACATTTATAGTTAAAGAAAAACTTACTTATAAAGAAAAAACTTAAAGAAACTTAAATAAAAAATCTATATTTTATAGAAGAATAAACTTTTTGCATAACTATATTTCAGCTGAAAATTGGGTAAAAGTTCAATGAAAAACTCACATAAAATTTTTGCTACATCAAAATTGTAGTTTTCGTCGTCTTAACACACAGACACGCACACACATTTATATATGTAAGGTACCCTGGGGGTAATAATGCCACGTTAAGGTTCTACCAATTTTCACGGCTCAGGTTTAGATTGTATTTTTCAAACAAATACATGATTTGATACAGCAACTCATTGACTATCTATATAAAAAAAAAAAAAAACAATTTAACAGATATGTATTCATAAAATGTAATGGCGTGATTTCTTGACCAATGCTATTTGGCGTTATTATCCACCTATATGGGTAATAATGCCATGCAAACAAAACTATGAAATAAGATGGAATAATTGCATGTAGATTGCCCAATTCTAAAAATACAAACTCTACAAACTAAGAAATTGACAAATTGCATTCTAAGCTATTGAAAATGTTAATTTTTTGTGAAAGTGTAAGAAAAATAAAGGTGTGGTGTGTGTGTGTGGGAGGAAGATGAGGCAAAAGAATATCAGACCGTGAGCTTCTTTTTGTTTAAAAAGGACCGCTTAAATAGAATTATTAGAAACATTGCACAGTTTTAACTATGTTTATTTGAATCAGTATTTAGGTTGTAGCTCGGCCACTATAGGGAATCAACCGGGGTATTAATGCCAAGGATTGGCGTTATTACCCCGTTATAGTTATTTCTACTGATATATATATTATGTCAATTTCTTTTTTTTTAGCTTAAATTTATATAGTATTATAAATTGTTCTTATACTAATTTTTATGTAATATATTTTGTCCTATTGGATATAAATAATCTTTCTTATGATGAATAGTTACAAAACAAATTTAGCGACTGGCAATTTAGGCTCTTCAAAATGTAAGATGTCTAATGCTCGGTACAAAGAAATAGATAGGGATTTCTTTGGATCGTCAAACAGTTACCTGTCATATTGTCCCTCGATTAAACTTAAATTTAAAAAGTGCTTATCTCCCAAATGCTTAACTTGCCCTCATGCAGATACACAACAAATTGATAATGATTCCAGTTCTAAAAACAATGTGCTATTTTGTAAGGCATACAACGTAATATAATTAATTGCAACATCTGTAAGTTAGAATATATAAGTCAAACATGTAATCCTTTGCATAGAAGAATCAATCAACATAGACAGGATATTTTAAAAAACAACTCTATTAATGTTGAACATATACATTTCAGGCACCATGACTTTCAAAATATAACCATCAAAATCTTAAGTATGCATAAAAATCTAAATGATAGATTACTTTATGAATCAATTTATATTAAATCTCGTAATTCTTTATACCCTTATGGTCTAAATTCTAAATTATTCAATCGTACTAACATTGTCTTTAGTAATGCTAATAATTATGAACATTATAGTAGTACGTATGCAAAATTAAATCATTCTGCTATTAAAAATACTACACGTACAACAAGAGGTAAAAATAAGACTAATAATTTATATATTTCTAGAAATGAGATCAAACAACAAATAATTAAGTTGGAATCTGAATATAATAACTCGTATCAATGGATGGATATTAGGAAACACATTTTTTCAATAAAAAAGAAACATCTAAATTTATATTATAAAGTATTTCTATCTATTGATTTAACTTCACATTTTAGTGATATTTACTTTGATTTATTGTACTATAGAATTAATTTTCTTAATGTTAAAATTTCTAAAAATACATATAAAAAAACTAATAATACTCAACTCATAATTACTTTTACCAATAATGTACTTAATAAAATTAATCTACACAACATTATTAATGATAAAAATAATAATTTCCCTATAAAAAAAATTTCTATACATAAATCCTTCAAATATAATGTTACACTTGGACATAAGATATTTAACTACAATAAATTTTCTAAATTTTTAACCAATAATACTAATTATCCATGTTATTGTAATGATCCCTGTTATAGTAACTTCGTAAATCAAGATCATGGTCACATTATTACTGGGGATATTAATATCGTTGAAAATGATTCTTTACGAAATTTAATGGCTAATGGTACTAAATATCGTGTTCCTTCATGTACTAATATCAAATCAATCATAAAACAGTTTAATTTAGATTTAGATCTTTTTATTTATAAAATTTCGATAGACTACAATAAGCCTCTGGAATACTTCACTGAATGGAAACTTAATGTTTTAGATAAATTAAATTTTGAACTTTATAGGAATATCGATACCTTCAATATAAATTTTAAACAATTAAATGATGAAATAAAAAACTTACAAAATAAATTTATTATAACATATGTCGATAAATCTCCTAACAACTATGCTTTCATATGTAAACATTATTACTCTACATTATTAAATCAAGCAATAAATTCTAGTTCAAATTTATTAAAACAGATATTGATACTATTATTAAAAATAGACATATAACTCAATATTATAAATTACTAAAATTAAAAAATCATAATTATAACTATCCTTACATTGTGGTTATTCCAAAATTCCATAAAATTCCTATAAAGTTTCGTACTATAACTATTGGGTGTAATACTTATAACAATAATGCAGGTAAAGAATTATTAACAATACTTACAAAAATGCTAGATATTGCAAAAACTAATAATAAATTCTATAGTATAAAAAATAGTTTACATCTTGTAAATAATATAAAAAATTTACAAAACATTAAGTACATCAAAACATATGACTTTAATGATTTATTTAATACAATTGATATTGCAGATATGTTCAGGATCATAAATTTATTATTCAAGGAATATAGGAATTCTCTAAACATACATGTATCTTTATCTTACTTCAAATCTTTAACCAAATTTATTCTTTATCATAATTATATATTATTTAATATTACAATATTCAAACAAATAGTCGGTCTTCCACAAGGTGGGATTGTATCATCCATCTGTGCTGATCTCTACTTACATTATTATGAACGTAATACTTCTATTGTTAATTGTTTTCTATACAGGTATCTTGATGATATAATAATTTTATATTCTAAAAAGTCATCTAATTATTCGCTACCAATCAAATACCACAAAAATTTAAAATACAGCTATAATGATATGCATAATAATACAATTAACTTTCTTGATCTTAATATTACGCTTTCTGATAATAAAATTCTACTTGATATTTATGACAAACGTAATGACTTTCCTTTTAAAGTAAACCTCTTTACTCATTATAATTCTTGCCTACTTAAATCTGTCTATGTCAATATATTACTTAATTTTGCCCATAGAATTAAAAATATTTGTTCACATAATTTTAAAATGCATAATTTAAAAACTGTACAAGAAACTGCTATAAGATATGGTTATCCTTTACATTTGGTTAAAAAAATATTATCTGTATAAACATTTATTTAGTATTAACTGTCTATTTTCTCTTCAACCAATATTACCATATGATGTTATTGATAAAAACTCCTATAGTCTTTAATATATAATAAGTTATTACATGATCTTAAAAATAATTAACACATTGCGTAAAAAAAATGTTTAAAAAATTATAAAAAATAAAAATAATACAAAAAAATAAAAAATACAAAAAAATAAAAAATATGAATAATAGGATGGTTGGGTGGGTTAGATGTTAGATTACGGAGGAGAACGGTGTTGTCTGGATAATACGCAATGGTTAATTATTATATATTTAATAAAATTAAAATAAATAAATAAATAAAACTTTACACATAGTATTAAAGTTTATGTTTACCTAAAAACTAATATGCATAACTTAAAAATGATCAAGTTATTGAGATAAGCTATGGTTGTCTATTGTATTTGTCTTAAAGAAATTATTTGTAAAATATTAGAATAGAAATTATTCTTGGAAATTCTTAGCTAATAAATAATTTATTTTTTTCCTATAATAGAGGGCAGCATCATAAGCATATAATTTAATTAATATATTAATCTTTTAGATGGCAGCACTAAAATAATTTTCCGCTAGAAGTTGTAGTAATATATTCTTGTTAATTAATTAATATTGTAATATTAATAATTGATTAAAAATAAAAATATAATATTTCTAATAGTAGCATCTATTTTTTTCTAAATATATTATGAGTTATATAGTATAATATATGTTTTACTAATTTTTATAATTATTGTTACAACTTTATTTTATTATTTATGTGATTCATACTATGACCATAACCGTGACTGTTAGTAAGTCACATGTAGTTTGTATCTGATTGCACTACAAATCTTGCTAGGATATGAGTAACGGTAAATATCTTAGTATATATATCCTTTTTTTAATGGAATAATGTATTATTGTTATTTTGTCATATTGATTTTATTTTCTTCTATGTGTATCTTTCTACTAATTTGTCATCTGAATAGCTTCCAGCCAGTCGGGTGTATTGTGAGTCGAATTCTTAGCTTTCAGCACGACTCATGACAGAAACTGGTTGGATGTTTTTGCTTTTTTTTTAAACTATACACCCCTGATGAAGTAGTTTAATGGAAAAGCCTTCTACAGCCTTTTTATCCATTTATCTTTCATTTTTTGGTAATCTGCCTTCTATTTCACTTCAAACTTCAACTGTTTTCAATAAGATGATTGTAAAAATACCGGTTTCATTGGTTTATTGTATGGTAATATATGAATTACTCTGGTTATATAATGTCCATTTATCCACATCTTTCTTAGTAATTTGGTAATCTGCCTTCTATTTCACTTCAAACTTCAACTGTTTTTAATAATATGAATGTAAAAATACTGGTTTCATTGGTTCTTTTATTGGTATTGTCTGAATAACTTTGGATGTATTTATAAAAGTATTTATATATATATATATATATATAATAACTAATAAAAAAACTAATTGTATTTAATTAAAATCATAACAGTTTCATTAGCATATACCTTACCATCCTCAGAAGTAAGGGTGGCGGAAATTCGCTCACATGTATAGAACAGATGGGAGATTCAAGTTGAAGGTTTGGAAGTCAATAGGAAAATAGAGAATCGCAAGTTATTGTCAACAGCATAATGGATAGGAAAGATCAAACGAAGTAGTGAAAAATGGGTAGGGGTTAAATAAAGAACAAAAAGAGGTTTTTATGAAATATTTTCAGCAATCTGATAATGGGGGAATAGCGAATTCAGAATTTACAATTTTAACAGTTGACAAATTTTATATAAATATAAGACGCTTAACGGAAGTTAAGTTTATGAATGCATTAGGATTATTAAGATTAGAGATTATTCTAATTGAATTGAAGTCAAAAGTATGATTTATCTCCCAGCAATGTTTTGCAATAGAGGATTTATTGGTATCTTCTTTCTGAATATGTCATTATTGTTCTTAAATACTTTTTTTTTTAACTTTCCTCCGCGAACTGATATCCGTTCACTAAGTTCCAGGTTTTACTGCAATAGTAGCATTATTAATATAATTATACAGATTAAATTAATATAATTATACAGATATTGTCCAGTTTTAAGAAATTAAGTTATGATTAATACTATGGAGGCTTATTGACCTATCCGTAATAAAAAAAGTATTTGAAAAAATCTTGTTAAAAATACATTACAATTTTGCCTTATTGCTTGGCGGTCAGAGAGTTAAGGAATTATTTGTTTGTGTAATATAAACAAGACCGCAATGGCAATTAATACTGTACCCATAGTTTTAATAATTCTATAAGATTTTTTAGTTTGTAGCAGATGATTTTATTGGTAGAGACAAATATTATTTTAAATTCATATTGTCTAAGACATTTAGAAAATATTTTACCTGAAATTAATGAAATATTTTAATATGCGACAGAAACAAGCTTTGGAGATTTACTACATGTGCATGATTAACACAACGGAATTATGCGATTTGCTGAAGGCTTGAGCACGTAAATTAAATTATAAATGAAAATAACACTATAGAATGTTTGTCATAGATAAAACGGAAACCTAACTGGTTTCCAAGAGCGGCTACTTAGTATTTTATCAAAAACATTTGATTTTGATTGGAACAAAATTTATTCTTAAGCGCAATAAAAAAAATCATGTATTATGCTGTTAAGCGGTTTATATTATGTTCGGATAGGCATACAAATTTTATTCATTTAACTGATTTTAACTGCAAACGCATAACATATTGTGTTTTAGTTTTTTCTTCGATTTAAGTTGTTCCTAAAATATACATTGTGCTTTAATCTGAAACAAAAACTATATATATATATCATAATTTAGTAATTTTAGATTTCTTTAATATAAAATTTGCATGTTTGATTCTATAAAAGGATTGTTTTATTACATAGGTGAGGAAATATTTAATATTTTACAAAAAAAATGTAACAATAAAAATAATGATGTTGATAAATATCCGTAAGTTCTGTTATTCCAAAATTAACATTTAAAAGATCCTCCTAAAAACTGTGAAATTCATTTGGCATATTTTCATAATCTCAGCTTAAACACACCGAGAGTCTTATGTCTGTTTTTGAGTTATATAGATAATAACACTATCTCAGAAAAAAGTTTTCGTTTTTAGGGAGGGGGGGGGTATTTAAGTTATTCCTGATCTATACATTATACTTTAATCTGAAAAAAATATACATATAACATAATTTAATAATTTTAGATTTCTGTAGTCTAAAATATGCATTTCTGATTCTATAAAAAAAGTATTTTATTAAATGGGTAACCAAATATAAAAAAATATAATTTTTTTACAAAAAAATAACATCTGTAATTTTTTTTAATCACAAAATTAACATTTAAGAGACTGTCGAATTGTTTTGGCGTATTGTACAAATTTCAGCCTGAACGTACCAAGAATCTTACTTTTTTTTAATTATACAGACATTAACACCTTTTTTCTCAGAAATAAAGTTTTAGTTTTTGATTTTTTTATATAAGTTATTTCTGATATATATATCATATTATAATTTAAAAATATATATATAATATCATAATTTAATAATTTTAGATTTTTTGATAAATAAATGCATGTTTAATTCTAAACAAAAAATAATTTTTTAAATGGGCAAAGAAATATAAAAATTATATAATTATTTTACAAAAGAAGTAGCAATAAAAAAAATATGCTGATAAATATTCGCATGTTCTTTTAACACAAAACTGACATTTAAGAAGTCTGTAGAATCGATTTGGCGTATTATCAAAAATTCAGTTTGATCACACCAAGAATCTTACGTCTTTTTTGAACTACTCAGATAATAACATACTTTATCTGAGATATAAATATGTAGCTTGATACTTAGATAATAACAAAATTTTGCTGAAAAGAATTTTCTCCTTACAAATCCGAAATTGAGCCGGAAAACGAGATCTTCGAAAGTCATTTATCAATCTGCCTCTTTCAACATCTATTCTGTCAACATCTATTCTGTCCATCTATTATTTTGCGGAGGAATGACATTTCCCAGTGTCTTCTGGTGTCCTTTTATATTGAAAACAGATGGTTTAGTTTGATCTCAGATGACAGAGAAGGCTTCATTTAATATTACTTTCAAAACATCTTTTTACTTATAGTTTTTTAATTAATAAATCCAAGTTGATAATTCATAATTTTAAAATTCTTACATAGGTGGTATCAACAATAAATTTAATTTAAAAATACTTAAAGAAGATATATATCTTTTAATAGAATTACAAATAATCATTTAATCGAATTTAAATCAAATTATTTAAATAAAATACAAAATTCTATTTTTTATATATTTTTTTCACTTTTTGAAAATCTGAATTTAAAAAAAATATCGGGGATATAAATAAAATTTTAAATTTCTAAAATCGAAAAAGATATTTAAAATTAAATTTAAAATTCTGAATCATAACAAAATCTCAGAAGTTTTTAAAAATAGAAAGAAAACCAAATTTCTAAAATCGAAAAAAATATTTAAAATTAAATTTAAAATTCTGAATCATAACAAAATCTCACAAGTTTTTAAAAATAGAAAGAAAACCGAATTTCTAAAATCGAAAAAAATATTTAAAATTAAATTTAAAATTCTGAATCATAACAAAATCTCTCAAGTTTTTAAAAATAGAAAGAAAACCGAATATCTAAAATCGAAAAAAATATTTAAAATTAAATTTAAAATTCTGAATCATAAAAAAATCTCACAAGTTTTTAAAAATAGAAAGAAAACCGAATTTCTAAAATCGAAAAAAATATTTTAAATTAAATTTAAAATTCTAAATCATAACAAAATCTCAGAAATTTTTAAAAATAGAAAAAAAATCGAATTTCTAAAAATATTATGAATGTCAGATGAACGAAACTCTGATAATAAAAACTCTTAAATTGACCGAAAATACGGGATTTTTCTTATTAAATCCATTTTAATATAGAAATTTCAAATTCAAGCATCGGTGTTCGAACTATAAACCTTCTGTTTACTAGTGAGATTCTTTTTCTCCAATCTATAATGTCTACACGGGAATCGTTAAAATTAAGGTTCTCTTTTAAAATTTAAATCACAATAATAAACTCATGACATTGAAAAAAAAGTAATTAAATAATAGAGTTTTTCAATGATAAAAAGTTTATTAAATCCAATAGATTTTTTAAATCACCAGATTTTAAACCTTTTATATAAACATTTTGATTATGAATCTTATTGGACGGATCTGAAACAGTCAGTGTCATTTATTTTTAATTTATTATAACACCTTTTTTAAGTAAAATAAAATTTTTATTAAAACAGTTTTTCAAAATTTTATAATTTGTCATGTGACACAGGGTATTCCGCTGTAAGGCCACATATTTTGAAGTATATGACTTATACAATTTATTATAAGGACTCTATGACACACAGACAGACAGAGGACAGACGTGAATAGGGTTTCGTCAGTTGAAAGAAATTCTAAAAAATGACTTCCGATAAGCAATTTGTTATGCATGTGTGTATTTAAGAGTAATTTGCAATTACAAAAACATCATAAATGTGACACATGGAATGTGGATATTGATAACATTGAGGCGATATTGAATATGATTATTCAACGATGTGCTACTATATCCATATTAATGCGCCATGGTAATTGTTAAACATCAATGTATAACAATTGTGCAATCAACATTATGTAATTATTTTTAAACTAGTACTTTTCATTTACATTTAAACCTAAAATGCTAAATTTATATAGCTATTTCACACAAAATTGAAAAATTTGCAATCGACACACCATAATAGTATAAATAAAACCATAATAAAATTTATACAAATAGCAAATAATTTGTGAATTTAACAAAAGGTAATGTGCGTCATTGAACAGATAACGTGTTAATTTTTTATATGATTAAAATATGTATACGATTATATAAAAACAATAAAATGTTTGTGATGTATTTTTATATTGATACAAATTATTTATCATGGTTTTCTTTTGTATAGTTTGTAAATGTATAGTTTGTAAATATACAGTTTACATGAATTTATACTAAAGTAAAGCATTTACCACTTCACCATAATATATTCGGAAACATTCCACGAATCCATTCAGCATAGTAACAACACAAACAAAATTATACATTGAGCATAAAATATCTGTTCTTTGTTTTTAGCTGTATTGTGAGCTTGTAGCTTTTTAAATAAAAATGTGCAATTTTCAATAATTAAAAATATTTACAAGTGTAATTAGTAATTAAAGCTATATTATTGCTTTTGAGATAATGACGTTAATGCTAATTATATCGGTGTAAAAAGTATGATTATGAGTAAATGTGCAATATATGCACATTAGGGTGGAGCGAAAAAAAATTTTTTTTGAAAATCAAAAGTTGCCTTTATACTAGTACATCAACTGCGTGAAATTTTACCGCTGAAAAAAAATGGCTTGAGTCTGCGCTTTTGCTCCAAAAATTGAAATTTTGGGTAAAATTTGTCATTTTTTGACATTTTTTCAAAAAAAATTAAAAAATTTCTACAGAGCTGGTTAGTATTTAAAAGTGTTGCTTAGACCTTTATATTTATCTGCTTAACATATTTAAACTATAAAACAATATGTTTATTCCCTATAGCTGGAGCAAAACAGACAACTTTTAGTAATAAAACAGCATTACCACTCTATTGGGTCATATAACGAATTGTTGTTTTTGATACAGCTCTTGTTTTCAAAACTACCCTGGACATGCGTCGTGGAGGTGGCTATATTTCCTATACCATCCGGCCCAACTATTAAATCATCTTAGTACAGTGTTTTATTTATACATTGATTTGTGATTTTCTTTATAAAATTTTGGCATGTTTTCGATGCTTCCACCTTGTTCATTGGTTCTTTGCATCCACATGCTGCTGTAACTATCTTCATGTATATTTTTACAGTTTATACAAAAAAAATGACAAGCAGAGTAATGCACGGGAATATTATTAAAGGGATCTATTCGGCCATCTATTATATTTATCAAACTTACATTCAGTTGATGAATAATGATTGGAAGTTCTGTTACCACAACATTTTTTCAGTCAATTGTATTTTTTATACGTAATGATTTGCTTCAAAGATGATTTCAGATATTTCAACTATAAGTATGCCGTCATTTATTCTACTTTTGCATTTTTTATATGTTGAGAAGCAAGCTGTTTAATGTGATGGTGATCGTCAGCGAGAATTGCAATGAAAATTTTTTCTCAATGTGTAAAGCAACCGCTGTTGTAAATAACTTTTTTTTTGCATTAGTTTTATGCCGTTTTCTAAGTGTTTTCGTATTCAGTTAATTTCCTATTAACTTTTAGATCCCCTTTTTATGAGTGGACAACATTTGATGGTGAAATGTCCTGGGCATAAACTTATAATGCATTGTGCTTTATGAGGGAATGGACGGATATCGACTATAAGTGCTCATTTAAAATTAGGAGAATTTTATTTGTCACTGTGAACCATTTTGCATGGGGTAAGCTTAGAATTGTCTATATGATATTGAATCATTCGCTACTTCAACTCCAGTGAATTTCCTCTGCGTCAATTATTAGAGAAGATGATATAAAACGTTCTAAGCTACATGGATTCACTGGATCAATAAGGAAAATCTTTGTCTACGTAATATTCACTTCCTATTGCATTTTTTTTTTTTTATAAAATAGAGAAATTATTTTCTCAAATTGAGAAAAAGATGCTCAGAACAGACTAGAAATTTCTGTCGGAGATTGCAAAGCTAATTCATAAGGAAAGCTATTTCTCAAAGAATGGGGAATAGAAATTTAGAAAACATCTCACAGAAAAGACAGTTCATAAAGTTAATAAAATTTTCCGCTTTATATAAGCACGGATTTGCAATCAGCGTCTATATGTTCACTCACCAAATCTATAATCCAGTTTTATACCAAATGTACTACACACCTAAATAATAGATCTAAAATCTTATTAGAAATTACTAGACTACGGAACAACACAGGAAACGACATAAAGCATACTAAAACTTCTTTAGAAATATTGTTGTTTTAAACGCAAATTTTGTTTGCAATCCTCTGCGACGATCGTCATAATATTAAACAGCTAACTTCTCAGCATATATTCAATGTAATAGGTTCAATAAATGATGGCATACTAGAAACTGAATTCACACAATCAATTTTTAGGCAAATCATTGCATATAAAATGTAATTGATTGAAAGAATGCTGTGATAACAGAACTTCCAATCATAATGTACTAATTGCATGAAATTTTAATGAAGATAATAAACTGCTGACTAGGTTCAATTAAGAACATACCCAATACATTACTCAGCTTCTCTTCTGTTATACATGGTATAAAAATATACGTGCAGCAGGTCACACCAGCATGATTCAAAACTTACAAAGTCTATGACTACAAAGAAGAGATAAATTACTTTGATATATAGAAAACTTATACTCGTCTTCGGGAAAAAAATAACAATTCAATACATAAATAAAACACTGGACCAAGATGATTGGGTGGTTGAGACGGGTGGGATAACGCAACCACCTCTATGAGTTATATACACAGTAGTTTTCAAAGCAACTAGGTAAGAAATGCATTCAAAACAACATTTCGTTGTATGCTCCAATAGAGAGGTTAACGCTGATTTTTCACAAAAAGTTGTCAGATTTGCTCCAATTATACAGACTACAGATATTGTTTTATAGTTCAAATATGTTAAGCAGATAAATATAAAGGTCTAAGCAACACTTTTACATACTAACCAGCTCTGTAGGAATTTTTTAATTTTTTTGAAAACATGTCAAAAAATGACAAATTTTACCCAAAATTTCGATTTTTGGAGCAAAAGCGCAGACTCAAGCCATTTTTTTTCAGCGGTAAAATTTCACGCAGTTGATGTACTAGTATAAAGGCAACTTTTGGCACCTACCCGTTTTTGATTTTCAATTTTTTTTTTTTTTTCGCTCCACCCTAATGCACATATATATTTTATATTAAATGTAAAATAATATAAAAATATAAAATGAAAGTATAATGAAATGATACACACATTTTTGTTAGATATGAAGAATTAAAAAAGGAAACGAAATTATATGTTGTGTAGCATTTAAGACCTTTTTTTCACCGACCTACATTAATATTTAATTATTATTATTTATGATTTATTTAATGTTACTTTTACTACAGTTATTTAATGAATAGAGTATGCAGTTTTAGTTTTACATAAAGCTAATTTTAACACACATGATAGCTAGATGCATTGATATCTTTAGATTTTAGGTAAGTTATTCTGTAAATATTAATTTTAAATCATCACAACTATATAAAAACGTATTATTATTTGCATGCTAAAATAAATTTCTAAAAAGGAATAATTTTCTGTACTAAAAAACACATTGCCTTTTTTTCAGTAAAAAGTAGTTAAAAATACATAAAAATGCAGCATGATATTGAAGAGGGAATTTAAAAAGTCGAAATACATGTGTAGTCAGATATATTGAATACAGCATAAACAAGCATCTAAAATCGAAAAAATATATTTTTTAAATATATAATTTTGTAAACAATGTAAAAATGTATATCTTAAATATATATTTTTACATTGCGTATTGACTATAAATTTACTTTTATTATCAAAAGGAAAAACATTGTTCAGCATATATCCAGATACTTCATTTTTTATTACAAATTTTGCTGCAAACCATATAGCCTTCATTGTTTTTATATTCACTAATAAATTCCGAATGCTCAATAAATGCCAAAAAAATATTTTTTTTTGTTTCTTTTTTATACAGTGATGAAGAATATTTTCGTATTAGTTGTATATTTGTATTATAAAATAAGTTGTTTAACATTAAGTAATCAATACCTGTTTGTGTTTACAAGAATAATATAGTACATGTTAACATATAGTAGATGCCAAAATCAGTGATTACGTTTCGATTTTATTCTTAGGTTTTTTTTTTCAGAATTTTAGATTTTCAGAATTTTATTTATGAAATCCGTAATCATGCAAGCACTTACACAAATGAAATATTTTAAGCAAAGTAAAGTACATTATAAAGTGTAAAGTTAAATATTTTTATATACGCAGTGTAGTTTAATGATTTCTAATAAGATTTTGTTTATACCTATTTTTACAAGAAGGTGTTATTTGACAGCTTTGTATTTCAAAGCAAATAATTGCTAAAACTGTTGGTATTTCAGATTATCACTTGAATGCAGATAATTTGAGCAATATATTTATTAAGGCTTTGACGCTCACTTTCAGAACTGTAGCAAAAAACGCATTATTAATTTTTTAGGACAACTCACTGCACTATAATCTGCACTAAAAAGCAACATGGCGGAAAGCAAATGAATATAAATGTTATCCAGCAACTCCTATATTTTCCGTTACAATTACCACCGGGAATCTTTAATTTGATTATATGTTTGATAATTGATATGATGTTAAAGTGATGTTGATATTTATATACAAAAATATTTAAAATTAAGACTATAAAATTTTTTGTCTATGGTAGCTCTCTTTTTAAATACCTCGCTCAAATTTTAAACTTTTTACAGGAATTTTTTGCATAGGATGCCTGAGGGCGATCCACAACCGGCCTAGTTTTTACTTTTCGAATTTTGGTTTCGGATTTCAAAACTATATTTTAAATTTCAAAACCGGTTTAAACCGGTTCAGAAATTGACACTATCATAATATAAAAAATAGATAAGCGAAATTGAAAAAGTAAAAACTAGGCCAGTAGTAGATCGTCCTCAGATATCCGTTGCAAAAAAAATCATGTAAAAATATTAAAATTTCAGCGAGATATTTGAAAAGAACGCTGACATAGACTTAACATTATCATTCGGGTCTTTTTCTGTGACTAGTTTTGCGCCTTAATAGCTATTGTATGAAAAGAAAAAGAAAATGGCTAAACTATTAAACTTACAAAAATAATTTTAATTTAAATTCTGAAAGCCGTCTTTTGATACGTCCTGACAGAAACTCTTGGTAGTGTGCTAAACATTTATTCCCCTTCTTTCTATTGGTACGTATATTTTACACTGAAAGTTCTCGCATAAAAATCATTTTCTTTCAAATGACTTTTTTTTCTAAAATAAAAATAAAAATGCATACAAACGAAAACAGAGTAAATTAGTAGTGAAAGAAAGAAAAGAACACTTGAAAATTAATCCATTTCATGTGATTTTTAAAAAGAATTCAAATACTTCATTTCACTCTCAAAAGTCGGTATCTATATAGATTATTTATCTTATAAAATCTTGATTTTATCGGCTCAGTCTTATAGGTTTATGTTCATGTATTAACGATCATTAAAACTGAATAAAAACATTTTCCAGAAAGAGAAACTTAAAAAAAAACACAGTTAAGCATTTTATTTCTCAATAATTAATAAAAGTCACTAGAGATCCATATTAAAAAGTTAAATGTTGAAAAAAATGTAGCAAGGATTTTAGATGTAGCTAACAATAATACATTCTCTGGGTTACACATTAAATCTTAATTAAACTTACTAAATTGCTTTGAACTTAGATATTATTTCTACAAGGGCATAACCAAACAAAAAAACTGAATATCGCGTTCTTGCTCAAATAATTAAAATGTTAGTTCATATTTTAACATATTTTCAACTATATTTAAATGCAAATATATATTTAAATATCAAAGCACACTTTTTCATATTGGTTTTTAGAATTAAAAATGTGTTGAAAATATTGCAAATTAAAGTGAACTGAACGTTATAAATTAAACAAAGATCAATGGGAAAATTAATCAATGAAAAAATCAGCAAATATTCTTACTTTAAATTATCAAGAGTTTAGCATTATTAAAAATGTACGTAATAAACGATTAAAAATTTCTGCATAGATACATAGTAAAAATGCGTGATTCAAAGAAATTCTTTAAAAGAATTTTCTATTTAATATAAATATAAAATTCTAAATCCCTTTTTAAATTGTGTTGTTATCTCTCATTTAACAACTATGCATAAAAGAAAAAAAATAACTAGTGAAACCTCTGAATAAGGGACACCTATGGGACCGGAACTTTTGTCCCTTAAATAGAGGTGTCCCTTATTCGGAGTTTTTTATTTATGTCCTGAAAGATATAAAAATAACAAAACATTAAAAGGTGAAGTTTGAATCGATTCGAAGTGTATAAATAATGTTAATCAGATGCAAAAGAAATAGAAAATTAATTAATTAAAATTTTTAATTGGTTACTAAATCATTAAATAATTTGTAGAATTACTGATTTGTATTTTTTACACATACCGTGTACATGCAAAAAGTATAAAAACATATAAAAGAGTTATACTTGAAGTAATCAATCAAAAGTTATTGCTTTGCAAATTTCAATTTCTCACTATACATTTTTCAGGTGTTTATTTACCATACTTATAAATTTTAATTCTTCATTATCATTATCTTCATTATCATTAGTAATTACAAAAAAATGTATTTAATTGCTTTGCGTATTTGAAGGCAAGAAATCTCTCCACTGCTCTACTCAGCAAGCGGAAAATGTTTTGACGCATTTGCAAATTCTTTTTTAAACGGAAAGGTATAAAATTGGAACGCCTGACTATGGAAGCGATTCGGAATCGAACTGTGTTTTCAAGTTTTGAATAAATTATCTATTGAGTTATAAGTGATTTTGATCACGTGACAGACGTTTTTCACCTCTTCTTACGTGTATAAATTAGGTTCAAAACGCCCACTTTGACACTATTTTCTGAAAGATCTATTGCGTTTGAAAGGAAAAAGAAAAACTAGTTCGATTACATAATTTCTAAACAACGCCTGCTAGTTTCAGGCATTTCTGAATAAAAATAAATTAAAACTTTAGTCATAAAATTTGCCCTTTTGAATTTGAGAACAGCGTTAAAGTATCTGTAAAATTATTTGTTTCGCAATTTTTTTAATTCTCCACTTTCAGAATCATCCTCATAATTTTCAGCATTACTTTCATTGGGGATAAACGCATTGAAGTCGAATCAGAATTGTGGGTAAATAAATGCCTGTAAAATGTGTTGTATCCCCCTGTATCAACATAATTGTCTGTCAATTTGATAAGTTCACAAAAATCTATATTTTAATTTTCATCACAGACTACTTCATTATCTGAAATTCAAAAGCCAGCATCTTTAATCTCTATTTCAAGTGTCCCTTAAATCGAGTGTCCCTTATTCAGAGGTAAATACATTATACGTCCTATACCAAGGGACTGGGACCGGAAGTTTTGTCCCTTAAATAGAGGTGTCCCTTATTCGGAGTGTCCCTTATTTGGAGGTTTCACTGTATAAACTTTCATTATCTTTAGAATTTTTTTTTAGATTTTACAGCACTGATTTATGTCGGCCAATAATGATAATTTCTAATTAAGATTTACATAAAAATCTGTTTATCTGTTCTTATTTTATAGGGAATGATCATATACACGAGCACAATTTATAAAAAATCAAATTGTATTAAATTTATTAAATTTGCATGCAAAGTTTTCAGTATCTTCTATCCTGTCAAATTAAGATAATTATATGTATAGCATAGATGCAGATTCTCAGAAATTTTATGGAGATAGTAGCTCCTAAATTCAAAAAATCCATTAGCCACATTGTGAGAAAAAATGCACAAAAGCAATAATGTTTATAAAAAAAAAAAAACCTCAGGAATTCTAAGTGAAAAATATTTTTTTAATGTATGCAGATGCACAATAACACATAGAATAAGTATATTTTATGTGTGCAGATAATTTAATCACAAGCTTCTTTTAATTTGAATATAAATTAAGTGCTATATAAATTTTCAAGTGTGTATATCTCAAAATGTAATGTTATGTAAGATATGCTTTTAAAAAAATTTTGTATAAGTTAACCAACAAAGTTAATAGAGAATATTAAGAGAAAGTGTTTCTTAACTTCATTTTATCTAACAAGAGTACATATAAAAATAATGAAAATGTGTTATAATCATATTGCACTACAGAACTTAAAATATAGTTCAAAATATTTTTTTAAGAATAGCAAAAACATTATCTTTCAAAAGTACATTGTTAAAAATTTCGTGCTACTTTGAACCAAGATTTGGTGTTCGCAGCTATTACCAGCTGCCACCATAGGATGGTTCAATCGAAGCTCCAAATCTTGGAAAGAGTTTACACCATATTATTTGAAAAAATGGTACTATGGTTCAACCGAAGTTCCAAATCTTGGAACAAGATTTCACCATCTTATGGTGGCTGCTACTAAGCACAAAATTTCGGTTCAAAGTAGCAAAAATTTTTAACAGTGTATAGTTTTACAAACTACTACAGTTGGAATTCTGAACTAAATTTTGCCTAAAAATTTAAGCATTCGATTTCGAAAATTCTGACATACAAAAATAGCGTATTTCGACAAATGGTAACCAAAAAAAAAAAAAGCTTCAAACTTTTAGTAGAAGGTGTAAATTTAGTCTGTTGGGATGCTTTTGAAAGATTATGTTGAAATATGTACGTTTAAATATTTTTAGCATAGAAAAAATATGTTGTCCGTGACTCGCAAAGTGACTTCCTTTTGTCAGTGTATTTGAAAAAAAAAAAAAAAAAAAAAAAAAAACATAATTTTTAAAACGTGAGCGATTAGGAGAAATATTGTACATTAAGAGCTGGGGTTTTCGATACCGCTAAAATTGCGCCCAAATTGCGTTGACACAAGGGGAGAAAACGAACATTTTTTTTTTTTCTTTAAAGGGTTAACTGCAACATTTTATCGAATTCATTGTAGCATTTGAGACCTAAAAGTGCGATTTTTCGAACTATGTCTTTCAAATTTATCTCTCCCAAGCAGTTTGGAATATTTGGATTTAAACAAAATGATCCAGAAACAGAAATAAACTCCGAAAAATGTTCTTTCCTTCGTTTCCGTGCTTAAAAGTATTTGTGCACATGTGCAAGCGCTTTCGCTGCCCGAACATCAAAAATTGACTCTTTGATGAAATTGCGTTGCTCTTCGGAATTAATATCTCGGAAACTAATAGAAAAATAATATTCTGAACTTTAGGTATATCAGGAGAGACATTAGATTAACTCACAAAACATTTAAGCCTCGTACGTGCCGCAGTTTTTTCTAGTCGCCTCATACACCCGCACATACACACACGGGCACGGACAGAGCGATTTGTTCTTTTAATAGTATACATAATTATTTATACATACTTTTAATAGTATAAAATGAAGTTTATTTATTTTAATCAAATTAAAAATATTCATAATAAATTCTTTGAATAGAATCAAAAATTCTCCGTTTTTTGAAAATCAAAATATTAAAAATAAAAATTAGCGGAGATAAATGAAATATTAGACTTCGAAAAAATAAAAAATATATATAAATTCAAGATATTAAATCATTATTTAAAATTTAATCGTTATTTGAAATTTAAAATGTTGATTCATTAAACAAATGCAATAGTTTTTTAAAATAAATTCAAAATTGAATTCCAAAAAGTATTATGAATTCCAATGATAAAAAAATTAATATAAAACCTTAAAATAACAAACAATACCAAATTTTATTTAATCAAAACCATCTTAGTATGAAAATTTAGAGTTCCAGCACCGGTTTTCGAACGAAGAATCTCCTGTTTTACTAGCGAGATGCTTTGTCTTCAAACTATGATTCTACTGGCGAGAATCAATTTAATTAAAATAGTACGATTTTTCAAATTTTTCTGATTTGGCGTATGGCACGAGGTATCAACTGCAAGTATTCAAAGTTTGAAGTCTCTGACTTATACACTATATGACTCTGTGACGGACAGACAAACAAAGGATTGAGATAAATATGTTTTCTTCAGCTGACCGAAACCTTAAATATCATGACCGACTGAGGAATTTCCAGATCTCTTTTTATGAGCGAATGCGACGAATTGGCTTTGCACAAATCTTCTAAACTAATAAATAATAATTCATGGAATTCTGCTAATCTGTGAAAGAATTACATGCCTATCAATAAAATCAGCCTAAAGTAGCCAACTATTATATAACTATCATGCGTAGATAGCCCCCTTTTACACATATTTTGGGTCTTATTATAGTGATTTATTGGTTTCGGTAGACTTAATAAAACTCGTTGTATTCTAACTGTAACTGTGGCAACCATTTGTTATTGTCAATGATTTCTTGTTATTGTCAAAACTTGACGTTTTCTTTTTGTCTGGTTTTAGAAACTGTAGATAAGCTAAGTATCTAAATGCCAAGCTAACCCCAATTTTTATAATGATTTTCACTCCTGTAATAACATAATTTCACACAATCTTTTAAAATTATTTTTCTTTTATTATTAAATATTTTATTATTTGTCAACTAAAATTAAATTTGCTCTGATGATGAAAAAAATTATAAATGTTGCATTTCTTAAACTTTACATTGTTTTCTTGGAAACTATTTAATTTATTTTTTATTTTTAAACAATTTTTCTTTTGTGGTGGGTAACTTGCTCGTCTAGTAAGGAGAAAATATATAATCCGTTATTATTTTGGCACATTATTATTATTATTACTATTACAACACATTATAATTTTTATGCAATTTTGAATAAAATTGTATTCTAATTTTTATAGAATTGTATTTTTATTTGACACAAATCTCTTTGAAGTTCTTCGTACACTTTTATGAGTGGTTTCTGGTTTCTTATATAATAAATAAACGAATATCTTGTAATTTTCTTATTTCTTTGGGATAAAATCTTGCCCATATCATTCATTAAATTTGTTAGCTTGGTTTCAAGACTGACATTAATTGAATGCCTGAAATACTTCAGAAACAACATTTCTCTTCTAATTAATGATCTTTTTGTCAAGACGTTGATAGATACTTTTTTTACAAGAAGTTCATTTTTTCTTTCTATTAGATTAGCTTAGGTTTTCAAACTTCTTATGCTGAAATCTCGAAAAGAAGAGTATTATATTTTTCTGGAGGATTTTTAATCCGTTTGTGCGTCAATCCTTGTTTTCTCAAATTTGTTGGTAAAATCACGTTAAAATGTCGCAAAATGAACTGAGAAAATAGTGAAAAAAACGCTTTTTTCGTAGTTGTTTGATAGAATATAAACATAATAAATATGGGAATGTGGAAGTTATTTCTCATAATTATATATTATGGCTACATTTACATAAAATTAGCTGTTAAATTGTATATTATATACTATAATTACACTGCAGATTCGTGAAAGCTTTTTACAACATTAACTGAATATAAAAATTAACATTTCTAACTGCAATCGTTTTTGACTTTCTTGTGAATGTGTAGTGCCAGAAAAAAAATTGTGTAAGAAGTTTTATTAAAATTTACATATTTGTTCCTGAAATGGGGGTGCAATGAAAAAAAATGGTTTCTCAAAATTACATTTGAAGATAGCAAAATTTTTGCGACGTATTAAGAACACAATCACAACACAAAACTAGTTGTTTGTGGGGGGGGGGGACCGTAATATTTACCCATCATTAATATGAATAACACAATATATGAAAATAAAACACCTGTAAACTATTCATAAAATGCAATGTAATTTCAAAATAAAATGTAAGCGCATATTTAAATATTTTTAATGTACATAATAATGCTCTATTAATGAATTGCTGGTGAACCAATTTCAACAAATATTATAAAATGCCAAACTATTCAAGTAGTTCCACATTGTGCCAAAGAAACATTCTTATAGCTCCAAAAACAATAATCATATTAACTAACAATTTATTGCGTCGGATTAAACGTCGTATTTCTAATTCAAATATATGTTTGAATTGAAATTTGAATGAAATACAGGGTCAATGTGGAAAACACGATTACAAATATCTCGGCAACTAAAAATCCGATCGACTTCGTTCTTTATGCAAAATTTGTGTCATTTTATTGCCTTTTACTTTCATTCCTTGAAATAAAAAAATTGAAAATTTTTATATGCCTTTCATCAAAACGAACTTTTCAATTTCGGATAATCGAGATTACTGATATCAAATAGGCGTCGCCCCATTCTTACATACTGAGTACGTAGAAAATTTCAAGTTTCTATTTCAATTGTTCGGGAAATAGAGCGTTTACAGACGGACGACATTTTTTTTTTCTAAAAATATATTTTTCGAAATCTCCAGTAACTAAAACGTGTAAATCCGACAAAAAAAATCGATTTTCAAAACGACTTACCCTACACTACGTGTAAGTAAAAAGTTTTGTATACGAAATTTCGAATTCATAACACATTAATATGTTGTACATTGGAGACAAAAAGTGTTTTAAAATGCGTTTTTTTTTGTGTCTTGAGACTTTTCAGTGTAGTATTTTAACGAAGTACTACAAAAAATATATTTATTCCTTTACTAAGACTAATAATATCATAACTACTAGCGAGGAACACCGAGTCATGCTCGGTTAAAGTAAAATCTATCCAATTTTATATAAAAGGAAATTATCGCTCTATTATTGCTATAAATAATTTATTTTATATTATACTTATTTACAGAAACTATAAAAAACAATACTATGAACATATTTCTAAATTTTACATTAGTTAAATATTTACAACGAAAGAACATTCTTCCATACTACTTTTTTAGTCCTTTGATGTCTTTCTTTTGGAATCAGAATTTTTAGACTTGAACGGCTTTTTACACTGACAAAGCAACATATAGCATCCCGTGCATAAAGACGGAGACGCTTAAATACAGGCCCACAAAATCGAATGTTTGCTAAAATCGATACAAAACTTTGCTAATACCGATTGAGCCGTTTTTTAGATATAATTCGCTCGACACCTGACCCATTATAAACCAAAATGACCCAATAATCGAATTTTTTCGAACATGTGACCTAGCCCAATGATTTTCGCATGTTCGAAAACTATAGAATACAAAATTTAGTCAAAATCAAGCAAGTGATTTTCTAGATACATTTAGCGTGACCCACAATAACCCAAAAATGATCCACTAATCGAGTTTTCTCTAACACGTGACTCCAACGGTGGTCTTGTAATCCAAAACTATGGGATACAAAATTCGGTCGACAAAATTTGGAAATTTTAGTGTGTGGTACTCGTTAGAGCCTTTTTATAGCTAAAATTGGTTTGACCCATAATGACCCAATAAAGAAACACCTATCTGAATTTTTCAAACGTATGACTCAACCCAATAGTTTTATCGTGCCAAAAAAAAATGCTGTGTACAAAATTTCGTTAAAATAGATCCTACCGTTTTTTAAATATAAATAGCTTGACCCAGACCCTTTATGAACCAAAATGACCCAGTAATCAAAATTTCTCGAACATGAGACCTAGCCCAATAGTTTTTCGTACCAAAAAATGTTGTATACAAAATTTCGTTAAAATCAATCCACCTGTTCTTTAGATATAACTTGACCATGACCCACTATGACCCATCATGACCCGCAAATGACTCTTATAATCGAAATCTCTTGATCGTGTGACTCAGCCCATTAACTTTCTCGAGTCAAAAAACTTTTACAGGCAAAATTTCGATGGAACTGATTCTGCCGTTCTTTAAAAATAAATAGCTTGACCAAGACCGTTAATGACCCAATACGACCCATTAAATTTTTTTCTCGAACATGTAACCTAGTCCAACGTTTTTCTCGTGCCCGAAAACCATAGAATGCAATTTTTAGTCAAAATTGTGTCAAAAAATCCCTAGATAAAAATAGCATGTCCCACAATGACCCCCAAAATGACCCACTAACCGAATTTTCTCGAACATGTTACATAACCCAATGGTCTACTTGTAATCCAAAACGATAAAATATGTAATTTGGTCAAAATCGTTAGAGCCGTTTTTTAGATAAAATTGGTTTGACCCATAATGACCCCCAAAATGACCCACTAATCGAAATTTTTCGAACATGTGACCCAGCCCAATAGTTTTCTCGTGCCAAAAAACGATTGGATACAAAATTTCCTTAAAATCGATCCAGCCGTTCTCTAGCTATAAATAGCTTGATTCTGACCCATTATGTCTCAAAATGACCCTATAATCGAATTTACTCGCACATGTGACCTAGCCCAATGGTCTTCTCGTGTCCGAAAATGGTAAAATCCAAATTTTTGCGAAAATCGTTAGAGTCGTTTTTGAGATAAAATTTACACACACACACACCCATACACACACACAATTTTTGCTCGCATTATAGTATAAGATTATTCATACTAAACTCACAAGGAAGGTTTGCATACTGGGCATACTCAGATTTTTTTGAAAAAAAAATACTTATTAAGCTACTCATGTATGTAATAAAGGATCAGTGAAAACTAGCGGCGGAATTACAGAAGAAAAAATGTAAAAAAAATAAAATGCTTTCGAATATTTGGCGCGAAAAGGCGAAAGTGTTACACGATTTGACGAGCAGCACTTTTCTCCGCCAAAAGTAAACGATTTAAAGGCAACTGAAAACTTTTGGATTTTTAGAATCCGCGTAAATGATGTTTGATGAATTTAAACATAAACAATGAGAGAGTTTAATATATTTTATACATATATATATATTTAAATTGCATATGTATACATTATTTGTTGCTGTAGTTATTTAATTTTCCTCTGGAAAAAATATTGTCATATAAGATACCTGTACCCAATATGGACACCCTCAGAAAAATTAATTTTTTTTCACTATCATGTACTCGTGATAGGACTCCAAAAATATATGACCACTATCCCTGGACTGTTGACTATCATTATTAAAATTAGTAACTTGTAAGTATTCTGGTTTAATTTAAATGATAAAAATTAAAAAAAGTTTACAAGTTTCCATATAAGGAACCACCTGTCCCTTAATGGACAGGGGCACCTTATTGGCCTACTACACAGGGTGTGTAGAAAAGCCACTCTTCTATAGAATTTTAGAGGACAGGGAATAAAAAAAATATCTTAATGTATCGCGGGGGAGATTAGGGCACAGTAAATATCTTCAGAACATGTATTTTTGAACGAGGGGTCATTTTTGGTTGTGGCACTTCGAAGACCGATACAAAGCACCCCAGTTACTACAAAATATTATGAAATAATGTAGTTAATTTTGCTTAGCTTTCTAATTTTTTGTTGTAATAATTTAACAACATTCCCAATAAGGACATAAGATGTCCATCATTTTTTCAACTGCTTTTCTTCACGGACATGTAGCACGATCTCTCGATCAAAACTGTTACTTTTAAAAATATTAGGGTTTGTCCATATTGAGAGCACTGTCCATATTGGGTACAAGTACCTTATAAAAAATTCTTATTCAGTAAAATTATTTTCATACATTTGAGCGTATTCAAAAATAAAAGCTATGTTTCCATAGCGACAAAATCGAATTGACAATGCTTAAGTGGACTTTGAACTTGAAACAATTTTAATTAATTTAAAATTGAATTTCGTTTCAAATCTCGAATTTGCATGGTTAAATTTGAATTCAATACATATAAATATCAATATAACGAAATTATGCTTAAAACAAGCTAAAATTGACAAAAACAAAAATATTTAATTTATCTAAACACGTTGAACATTAAACTTTTTTCCTTTAAAAAGCATTTGACACACACACACACACACACACAAAAAAAAAAAAAAAATTGAAATTGCTTTTCATCGCCAACCGATGATAAATCGCCAAATAACGAAATTTTCATTATTTTTTTACGGACAGGGAACGGAGGTTCCGCCGAAATTTATTTATAGACGTATGTATCCTCATGAAAAGAACATTCTGTAATTTTTTCAGATTTTTCTAAGTATGCCCGTATGGAGACCTTCCTTTTCAGAATAATGGTATTTGAAGCTAAAAAACTTTTTTTTTAATCTTGCGTAAAACCGTTCTATAAATAACTGTCTTTATTTGGCTAATAAAAAATTGTCACAATTCGAGCCTAGTGTTCTATATATTGTACATTAAAAAAATGCAATAAAAATACTGGAACACATAATTTACCAATTAAAAAACAATTACAAGCTGAGAATAAGAGTTATTTATTCCTATAATTGTTTTAAAAAACATAAATATATTTATTTTTCACATTTCGACACCTTAAAAATGAAAATTCTAAAATCCCCGCTCCCTCCCCCCCCCCCCCCAAAAAAAAAAAAACTTCATTTTAAGATAATAAATATTCGTTTTAAGCTTTCAGTTTTTGGTAACAAATACAATTATAGGCAAATATTTCATAAAACTTTCATGTTATAAAGAAGAAGAAAAAGTAAAAAAATTATAAAAATTTAATCTACCTAAATAATGGGACGATAGAAATAAATGAATTATTAATATTTTCTCTTATTAAAAAAATTATATTCTTATATATTTTCATTAATTATTTTTTGTACATTCAATTTTATTGCACATATTATTTGTGTTATCAGTTATTATACTACCTCTGACAATAAAGTTCGGTGAATAGTTCTGTAACATTAATGTAGATGAAATATTAACGAAAGTTTCCATACCATGCTTCGAAATAGTCACCTCCCTTAACTATGCACCGCTGAGAACTGCTATACATGTCCTGGGAAATTGGCAAGAAGTCTTCTTGTGGGATGGAAGTTCAAAAGCTTCGTCACGCTTTGTTAGATATCAGCAATATGGTCAAATCTCTTTCAAAGAGACTTTAAGTCATGGAAATAGGAAGAGGTGAGTATGGTTGATGTTCAGTTAGGCACCACCCATTATGAATATTCTTTTTCTGTCTTGGAAAGCTTAAAATCAAAATTTAAACTGATCTTTTGTTCGTTCATTTTCCTGTTCTCAGTTAAGAACCAACACACTGAACAAGCATTTTGTAAAGCACGTCTTACACATAACGTAAACGAAGCTCAACTGAACAACGGTTGGGGAAGATGGCCAACACTTGCCTCTATGCAGGTACAGCGTTTTGTTTCCCCAGTGTTGCCAGATCGGCCGTTCTGAATTCATTCACCGAACTTTTTCGTCAGAGGTAGTAACTGAAATGTTAGGTAGTAATGTAATGAAAAGAACTGAATAAAATCAATCTAGTGTAGTAATAAGCGGTGTTTCTATAATATAAATATTTTATACTCTTTTTCAATGCATTATTTGAAAGCAAATACTTTAAAATATAAATCTTTTCATTATTTATGTTGCTTCGATTGTGTCAAATTTCCAAGAAGCTCATTTTTATTGCAAATGCCATAAATCCTTTGACGGAAATTGTACTTTAAAATTATAGGTATTTAAAAATGTATTAATGTTAGATTGCATCTATGCAATAAAAGTTCTTCTGTGTATATTTTATATATTTTTTGCGTGTGCAATGTCTTCCTTTCCATTCAAAAAGATAAAGAAACATTCTGACAAATTACTGATACAAGAAATAACACAATATAAACTTTAAAAGTTCTTACAAAGGTAAAAAAAAATAGATCTTAAAAAGATGAAAAAAATACAGACATTAAAAGTTTAAAGAAAACTTTTTATTTAATTTTCGAGTACTTTCGTTCCGCATTCGCAGCCTTCTTCAGAGAACATTTTCATTAACTTTAACCTCTCTCATTCACATATATCACTTTGTTTGAAATGAGAGAATTTATCATCTTTAGAGGTAGCTGGATGTGGAAGTAGTAGTATTTCTGATAAAACTTGTGTAGAGAAATATATTTTCATTAACTGTCTTTCCGTTCATTCCAATACTTCGCTTTGTTCACATACGTCATTTAGGTTTACATGCTTATTTGTCAAGTAGAAATAGTTGTGCTTCGTATTAAGCTTACTAAAGAAAAATGACTGAGTTTTTAAGTTTTTAATGGTTTTTAACTATACATTCGAGATACTGTATGACAGTGCGTTCTTGACTGCGTTACAGAAATTTTCTATGGATTGCCAGATAATGAATGTGCACTAATTTGATGGTGGGTATGTAATTTTTTTCTTGATTAGAATATATAATAATATTCTGATTAAAATTTAAGAGTGATAGAGCCGTTGATTGGCTGAAAAATTAATATCTGCTTTATACTCAATTATTTTTTCTCCGTGGTTTGTATTTGTCAGTTCTATATATGCATTATGTACGTTTTGTTGGTTGTAAATATTTACAAACTCCCTCATTTCAAAATCAGCGATATACTTAAATGGATAAAATGACAGTTAGCGAAAATATACCCCGACGTAGGCTAAGGATGCAGACCGCAAATACTCAGAAACGAAATACTACGTATATTTAAAACGCTTGACATTTATATTGTTTTTTTTTATTTCATATTTTTTAGGTTGGGATTGGATCAAGATGTATTTTCATCTTATGAATTTATTAGTGCCTACCACATACTTTTTCATTTCTCTAAGCTGTATTTCATTAAAATCTCTGCAAGAAAATAAAATAAAATAAATAAAATGCATACATTATCTATTTTTTACTATCAAAACAAATGCGAACAGAATTCGATGCAAAAAACTTTTAGTAGACAAAATACAAATTATAAAGAGTACTTTAATTGAAGTATATAGATTATTTCAAAAATAGGCCAAAATATATTTTCAGTACTTAAATTGTCACCATACACACAATCTATAAATTAATTAATCTGCACTAAATCGAAGTTACTTAATGAAGTAACAAAGTTCACTCTATTTATCAAAAGTGATGAAAAGTAAAAAGTAAATACTCACGGCTCAGATTACTTTGAAGCAACAAGATCTAAAGAACAGACTTACCTAAAATGAAAAATAAATATATTAAGTCTACATAAAAAGACTGAGAAATTATAATTTATGACTCCTAAAGATAACACCACCCTAGTAGCAAACCAATATTGGTCCAACGTGGCGCCAATATTTCATTAATTGGAAATATTTCCAATAAAACGTCAATATTGCTCCAATATTGGGATGCTTACATTTTGCCCTTATTTAACCAATATTTGCAGACTATATTATGCCAATATAGTGGTTTCATTGGAAATATTGCCAATAAAACGCCAATATTGTACAAATGTTGGCGTTACATTGGAAATATTTCCAATGAAGTTCCAATAGTTAACCAATATTGTCGTTTTACTGGAAATATTTGCAATAAAACCCCAATATTGGCATAATATTGGCTGCAAATATTGGTTAATAAGGGCAAAATGTAAACACCCCAATATTGGAGCAATATTTCATGCCAATGTGCCAATATTGCTCCAAGATGTAGCCACTATTGTTTGACTCCTGGGGCAATTGCCTATTACATTAAATATTGCACTTAGTCACATATTTAAAGTTGCAAAGTTTCATAAAAAATGTGCGATAATTAATGACACAAGTTGCAACCACCTGAAACGTTTGTTTGAGAAATTACACGAATTTAATTTTCATATGGTCCCATTGGGATAAAGTTTCCGAAATTGAAAATCCCCTTATTAATTCGTAAGTGAAACACAAAAGAATAAATCTTGATATATGTAGAACTCAAAGAGATGTAACATTTTAAACATGTCGTCAGTTTTAAGGTATTTTTTTCATTGATTTCTTTAGGATTACATTAATACTACATGTTCTATATCATATAAACTATGAATATTATTCTCGAAATAAACTATGCATATTTTTAAAAATATATTGAATAAGAATTTAAATACACTAACTTATAAAAGTAAAAAATGCATACTATTAAATTCTATGTATATATAAATAAAATGATATCACACTGATGGAAAACATTGAATTTCAAATAACTTCTTTGTGTAAATACTATGACTCTCTGTGTCTTCATTCTCATACTAATAATGTAATAATGAGACGAAATATTACGTACTAAAAGTGAAATTATCCCCAAAAAAAAGAAGTAATGGGTCATTCTATGGTAACTTATGTTATATTTAAAACAACTTACTGCAATAATTTTAGTAATATAAAACTAAAATATATTCAAAAGAAAAATTAACATGGTTTCTCAATAAAACCTCTCTAAGAGTCAATTTGGATGCAAATTTCCTAAAATATGACAATGAAAATTACACTTTATATGATAACTTAGATTCCTTTTTGAGTAATTGCAGTTACCATAGTAAATAAATCTACAAAACATTATGATATATCATTAAATTTATGTAATTTTCATCTAAATTGGGTTTTGAATCAGTTTCATTAGCAAACCATGTCAAATTTACAGTTTGAATATTTTTTTGTATGTGTTATATTACTAAGATTATTGAAAATAGTTCAAAATGTAACGTAATTTACTATGGAATGATCCTAATGCATTTATAGGAAATTTAAAATAAATGCGTAATCTCTGTATTGTTTGTATGCTATAATAATAAATATTTCCTCCTTAAGAAACTTAAATGGAGGAAAAACTCATTTTTTTGATAAATCTTGATACTCGTGTTATTTATTTCGCGTGAAGGCGAAAAGGCCAATCACAACAAATCCATTTAACCATATTACTATTTATGTACCACATAGGAGACTTTCATCCTGATCTCTCAGTAGTGCTTGATAAAAAAAATATTCTTTTCGATTTCATGAGACGTCTCGTAAATTAAGCTTAAATTTACACCTAAATCATATGCAGACATGTCATTGTTTCTAAAAAAGATAGTGAAAATATTAATTTCTAAAAGCAATTTTTAAATAAATTTTATTATACAGAGATTTTTAAAGATTTACTATTTTAATTCTAGATTCATAAAAATTTAATAGAATAAAATAAATTAAAGAATTTTATATTTTGAATCATTAAATAAAAAAAATATCAAGAATATTAGTACTGTTTCGAGAAACACTAATTTGCATAAATTATAATTTGATATGTGTAATATAATGCAATAAAGTAATAAATCTAAGTATTACATAAAGATTATGAGATTTTTAATAATGATTTCAGAAATTCTCTCACTTCTGAAATTTTGTATCAAAATTACTTTATTTCGTATATACATACTTTCGTTTTATATATACTTTTTGAAGGTAATCTCATGGGTTTTAAAAATACTGAAAATCTTTTTACTAACAAAATTGAGAAATAATTTACAGCTTTGTTTGACTTTAAATATATATTTCCATACTGTTTTTATTAAATATAGAATGGTATATGTAAAATATAGGTAGCTTTTTTTTACGTTTGGTTACTTGAAATATGATTTTTTAATTATTGTATTTAGTTAGCTAGACTAATTTATTGTAATTAAGTAAAAACATGTAATTAGAAAAACGTAGGATTTCAAATCAAGAAATGTCATTTTTCAGCATATTTAACACTTAAGAATAATATTAAGAAAGTATTAATGCATTCATCTCTCTATTTAATTCAAATGGAAATTACAATAATGAGGATAAATTACTATCATTAGAAATATTTCGAAAGTCTCGCCAAACAGAAAATAAAACGGCTTTGAATAATCAGCACTCCCCCCCCCCCCGTTTCCCCTGAAGTAACACTTTAAACTAAATATATATAGTCCACTTTGTTAAAATATTATTTTGGTTTTCAGTTTATTAAAAAAAATCATAGTTAGCAGCAAACATAACTAACAAAGAAGGTCTCTATACTGGGCATACTCAGAATTTCATGAAAAAATGCTAATTAAACTTTTTATATGTAATAAAGGAACTCTCAAAATTAGCCGCGGAATCACAGTAGAAAGTATGTAAAAAAATTTCTTTCGAATATTTGGCGTGAAAACACGAAAGCGTCCAACGATTTGGCGAGCAGTACATTCCTCGCCAAAAGCAAACTATTTGCATGCAACTGAAAATTGTTCTTTAATAGATTTTTAGAATTCGTATAAATGGTTTTTAATGAATTTAAACTTAAACATTGAGAAAGTTTATTATACATATTATATTGTACTGCATGTATATATTATTGTTGCTGCAGTTATTTAATTTTATTACTGTAAAAATAATTTTATACATAAAAAAATATTTGAACATTGTAAAATATATTTTCATATATTTAAGCGCATTCCACAATAAAGGATAGATGAAGAATATTGTAGTAATACATTTCAATATTAGATAAGTTTTGGTGTTCATAGCAACAAAATTGAATTGACTGTGCTTAATTAGACTTAATTTTGAGATTAAAACAAATTTAATAAATTTGATTTTCGTTTTAATTCTTAAAATTTCATAGTTATTTTTGATTATAAATGTATATACAGTCGAATCTCGTTAACATGAACCTCACGGGGAATCAAAATTTTATTCATGTTATTAGTATCAAATATTTGTATTGGTCTTTATAGGGGACTGTGAAAACAGTTCATGTTAAAAGTAATTCATATTAAGCGTATTCATGTTAACGAGGTTTGACTGTATGACAAAACAATAGTTAAAATAAATTAAAACTGTCAAAACTAAAATTACTTAAATAAATATATTTTTAAAATAGTACAATATGAAAAAAATTTTATTTGACATTTTTTTTTCATTTTTTATTTCGTTGTCATCCAGTGATATATCGCTAAATAAACGAAAGTTTCATTATTATTATTTTTTTTTTACGAACTTTCTATCGGGGTTCCGCCGAAATTTATTTTATGTGCATTTATATCCACATGAGAAGAACATTTTGTAATTTTTTCAGAATTTTCTGAGTATGCCCTCATGGAGACCTTCCTTATAAGTCATTATAAATATTCAAAAGTATCTCAAAACTAAACAATCAAGCACAAAAATAAAAATAAAAATAAAAATAAAAATAAAAATAAAAATAAAAATAAAAATAAAAACAAAAATAAAATAAACAGCTGTATTTTAAAATGTTTTCAGTATACTAAAGTAACATTGAGAATATTCGTCTTTTCAGAATTTGAACTGATTGATGCTGGTAATTCTATTTAAGTAGGTTAATATTTCAGACAGTTAAGTGTAAACTATGTAGTAAGTTTTAAAAAACGTCCAGGAAAACAAACAATATAATTCAGAATAATGTCTATCTCACTTTTCTTTCTAATTTAGTATGTGTCAGAGTAAAAACAAAATTGGAGAAACTACCTTCTCTTAAAATGAAAAAAAGAAGCTTTCCATTTATATTTGCAAAGCTGATCGCAAAAGTATCAATGAACGTTTACAATAAAATGTAGTTTTTTGATAATAGAAGAAATAAATTAGATTTTATTTCCACAGTTTTTTTTTTTTTTTTAACTAAACCATAGTCAGTTATCCGAATACAAAAATAAATAATATATAAAAATAAAAATTAAAATTAAAATTAAAATAAATATAAAAATAAAAATGAACAGTTGTCACTTTCAAATGTTTTCAGTATACTACAATAATATTAAGAACATTTGTCTTTTTAGAATTGGAACTGATTGATGCTGGTAATTCTATTTAAGCAGATTAATATTTAAAAAACTAAATGTAAGCTATGCAGTAACTTTTGAAAAACGTCGCGTAAAACAGACAATATTCACACTAATGTCTACCTCACATTTCTTTCTAATTTAGTATGTGTCCGAGTAAAAACAAAGTGGAACAAGCTGCCTTCTCTAAAAATGAAAAAATAAAGCATTCCATTTATATTTACAAAGCTGATAGTGAAATTATCAATGAACGTTTAAAATAAAATTGAGTTTTTTGATAACAGAAGAAATAAATTATATTTTCTTTCTATAGTTTTTTTTAACTAAACTATAGTCAGTTATCTGAATATAAAAATAAAAAAATTATATTCACATGCTCAGAATTAATTGATTGAAGGTTTCAATTTTCACCTAAAGGAACAGAAAGTAAACAAATATAATTAGATTTTACACTCAGTATAATCAATATATTTTTAACTGATCGAAAAGTATTACTAGCATTCACTAATGCGTGTTTAATCTAGATTTTTTTTTTTTATACAAAAAGACATTTTTTTTCACATGGAAAATAAACGTACGAACCGTATACGTGTATCATTATTATTACGTGTCTATGTGTTTTAATGTGTATCTATGGGGATATTAAAAAATATGTGCTTCAGAATATTGTCTATTAATGTGATATCACGTGATAATTTCAACCTTTTTTTCTGGTCGCGTATGCATTTTTTTTTTTTTAATTTCAAAAAAAGTATTTTTAATAATTATTTTTTATTTAATGATCGTAATTGGTTTTTTACCTCAGAATGTCTTTTTTAAGTAATTTAAGACTTTGAACTTCGTACATGATACCTTAAACATTTTTACCAAATGCTCAGATCAATTTATATTTAATTTTCTCACGGGAGATGATTATTCGAATCAAGAGAAAATATTTTCTTTTTGTTTTTTTATTTGTATTTTCTCCACAATTCTCAGTATATACAGAGTGATCATTATACATTAAGTTGCAAGCACTTGTTTTATCCATATACTAATCCCTTAAAAAATCGCGTAAATAAAAGAATTTACAAATGTATTTTCTTTATTTGTAATTCAAAATTGTGTTACTTTTGTAACACTATGGACACAAGAAAATTAAAATTTTGATTTATTACATACAAACGTAAAATACATTTTGGAAAAAACTAGATACGTTTTATTCGAATGGATCCGATAAATACAGACATTTTTCGTAAAATTTTACGAAATAGTTTCATTTTTCTGAGAAAACAGTACAATTTCTGTAACTGATCTTTTGATATTACTTTCAATGAAAGCCCTATGTATTAGCTAAATATGGTTCTATGTTGAATTCATGCCAATCATTCGCAGACATTTAGTCAACTATTTTGATGCTAAATTGATATTCTAACCGATATATTTCATGGTGCCATGTATAACATGAATCGAAAAATATTCACGCAAATTTAATTTTCTTCTTTAATTTCTTATATCAGAACATCAACTCCTGTTTGATTAAATTATTTAACAAAAAAGTTCTATACCTACAAGTTTCTACATACAAATACTGTAGAATATGCAATGTAATTATTCCTGTAGAAAAATTTACATCTTCATTTTCATCTAAAGCACTTTTAGAGAATGAAACAGGAAAAAAATGTAAAATTCTATTCAAGAAAGTTTTTACGAGAAATTTTTGAATTTATTTTCAAGTGGGCATATGCGTAGGAATTGAGATCGTCTTGTTTTATGCTAATCATTTTGCTTAACTATTTTACTGTGGTATGAAAAAGGGAATATTTTGAAGAGAAAAATATTAATTTTAGATTTATACATTGAATATTTTTTTTTAAATACGTTTTTATGCTAAATAGCAAAACGAAATGTTTCTTTATGTGAATAATTCCTTTTATTACATTTCTTTTCATTTTAAACATTTCATTAAAAGACATATATTTTTAAAGATACTCAACTTAAATAAAAACTGTAATATTAAATAGAAGAATGAAATTTCTTGCTTCTCTATGTATCAACATACATTGGGAAAAATCTTAGCAATATGTGATTTATCAAAATGAAATTTTAATACGATTAATATAAAATAATTACGATTATTAATTTCTCATAAACTTTTAATGTTAATTATGGTGTTGATGGAAGTGATATTTTAGGAGATAATTATGAAGTTTATTTTAGCATTTGAGGATCAGGTTTAGAATTAAAATTTGCGGCTGTGCTAGTTAGTTTCATACGAAATGTTAATTTTATGTATTTGCAATTTTAAAATATCGATTTTTTTTTCGTTTTTTAAAATTGGATCCTAACCTGAAATCCCTAATTATGCATCGGGGCTGAGGGATTCTCTTTTAGGTAGCTTTCATTACAAGAAGTAAAAAGCTACCTATTGCAGCCGTCCGGAGGAAAGCACTTCCAGAAAATTTTGTTATATTTTCACCGATCATGACCCCCAGACCCCAAAACCACCCTCCGTTCAAATGTTGACATATATATATATATAACCATATATATATATATATATATATCTGACTTTTGTCATGCGATAACTAACGTACTTATGAACCGAATTGAATGAAACTTGGTATGTACATAGTACATACAAATGTCTCAACCGAGTTCGTTGGCCAGCATCACCCGTCATTTTGTTTCAAAATGGCGGCCATTTAAAATTTTTAAAAAAAAAATAAAATTTAAAATTCAATGCGAAAAAATTAAAAGTTGAAAAATATTTTTCTTTTGCGTGTTAGAACTTAAAACAACAATTCCAGAACAATTTTTATTTTGTCTATATCTTAAAAAATGATTGAGTTATAGTACATTGAATTTTTTTTATGGCTGACATTTTGAAACGATCTGATTTTTGTCACGTGATAACACGCGTATTTATGAACGGACTTGAATGAAACTTGGCATGTACATAGTACATTCAAATGTCTCAACCGAGATCGTTGGCCAGCATCATCCGCCATTTTGTTTCAAAATGGCGGCCATTTTAAATTTAAAAAAAATTTTAATTTAAAATTAAATACGAAAAAATTAAAAGTTGAAAAATATTTTTCTTTTTCGTGTTAGAACCTAAAACAGCGATTCCAGAACACTTTTTATTTTGTCTATATCTTAAAAAATGATTGAGTTATAGCACTTTGAATTTTTTTTATGGCTGACATTTTGAAACGATCTGATTTTTGTCACGTGATAACACGCGTATTTATGAATCGATTTGGATGTAACTTGGTGTGTACATAGTATATACTAAGCCTGAATCGAGTTCGATACTCAGTTCCATCCGCCATTTTATTTCAAAATGGCGGCCATTTAAAATTTTTTATAAATTTTAAAATTTAAAATAGGTACAAGAAAGTGAGAAATTGAAAAATATTTTTCTTTTATGCATTTGACCTTGATACAAAGATTCAGAGCATTTTTTGTTTCGTCTGCATCTTACAAAATGGCTGAGTTATCGCATATATATATTAATCGATTTCAATATGAGTGTGCACGTGCACCTGAATTAAGATTCCGATCAAGCTCATAATCAGGTTCTACTAGTATAACTTAATTTAAAATAAACAAATAAATATATAAGTATATGAAAGCTACCTCTTCCTGCCGGTACTGCCGGAAAGACTATTTTTTTTCTTTCCAATATATAGTTATACATTATCACATTTCTTGAATCACATCAAATGAAGCGTCTTCCATAAAAATATTCGCACACATATTCTTGTTGTATTGCGTCCCTGGAATGTTTTTTTAACACATTTGCGTACAATGGCAGTCAATATGTAAAGTAAGATTTCTTTTATGGGCCCCAAAATTTTCTGAACGCATTTGTTATTGTCTTATCAGATAGACCAAGTTATTTGTTTCATTTGTGACCAGATGTCACAAGAAAAAATTATTATATTATACGGCAAATAAAGGCTTTTTTATAACAAATTAAGTACAGTTTATATAAGGGAATACAACTGTAATTGATTGATTACATAAGTATGTATTTTTATTATATTTTGTAATAAAGTACTTGGAAGTATTTATGTTTAAAAAAATGCTCTAATTGCTCAAGAGTAATAGTGGGTGTTTTCATATTTGTTGTTAACTTCACAATATGAACCAGAAATAGGGGACAAAATTGTAGTATTTTTTGGTATTGCTTATTATAAGGGTGATCTTAAAAGACATGTGTATGATTTCATACATCTATATATAAAATTCTATATATAAATCTATCTATAAAATATATATTATTAAGGTATGTGGCGACAGGTAAGTCGTTGTTTCTCTTTGCCACTGTAAAGAGTGGTTTGTTATAGTAAAAATACTGACAATTATCACCAACTGGCTAAAATTTAAAAAACACTAACCACGACAGCTATTTAAAAATTTCAGAGTAAATGCAGAAAATTTAATTAGCACCTGAATATCATTAAAAACGATTTAAAAAATCCGTCTGTATATTTTTTAATTTGTGAAGGCGAAAGTTATAACATTATGGAGAAAGAAATCAGACTGAGGCAAGAATCTGTAGTATAAAAGTCCACATCATGTGACTGTCATAATCACGAGCTAACTGCTTAAGAAAGAGGCCAAAGTTTTGTAAATGTTTCTTTTTAGGTGTGTTCGTAATTATGTAAATACATAGCATCAATAGTTGCGGTTCACATCGTCAATCTGTCCGCATTTAAAAACGCAAATCTGTCCGTTTGAAATTTAACATATATAATTGCTACACAACTTTGTAGAGCCATTTCAAATTTTCTGAAAATCGGATGTATAGTTGAATTACACGTACAATCAAAACTATTCCGTTACATGACGGTCAATTGGAAAGAATAGTTTAAGGTGCATATTAATGGTGTAACACTCTTTCGAACATAATATAATCCATATGTCTCCATGAAATACATACTAAAATATACATTCCGTACAATTCTGGTGTAAAGAATATTTTTTATTAATACACAGAGCCACACAAATGAACTATATTGCATAATGGTACAGAAAGAAACATGTTCGGGTGATCTTAAACTATTTTACATTTTATGAAATTGATATAAGTTGCTGAGGTTTACTGAAAGTTAGTTCCTTTATAATGGAAAGTATTTAGTAGTTACAGGGATACACAAAAGATTTCGGATACTATATTGTATCGTAAGTACTGTATATTTTAAAAATTCATTATATTACGGGCGCACCTCATTTGATACATCTAACTTGCAATTTACAATATGTTTTAATTAAAGTTATTAAAGTTATTTTTCTAAAAGAAAGTGGGTAAAAGGATTATATTTTACATTAAACTAATCATATACAAAAAATGCGGCTGGATCAAGATTTGGCAATGTAGCGACTGCACATAACTAACAAAAAAAATACCGAAAACTTGATTTATGCATCAAAACATTCTGATTTTAAAAAATTTTAATATATCCTTATTGAACATATATTTATCAGCTAATAATATGCATGTTTTGTGAATTTTAAAATATTTCTAACGGTTTGGATATAGCAAACAATCGGATATAGCAAACAAAAACTTCGGTCCCTTGAAGCAAGTTATAAGGGGTACTATGTATAGCCTTAAATATATTAACTACATGTACACAAATTTTTAGTAGTTTTGCAAATACATAATTTTCTTTTCCTGTTCATAAAACACTATTATTGACCGCCATATTTCTTGTAATGAATTTTGAAAGCTGACATCATCGGCAGCAATGTTGAATTCAGACATTTTTCTCTGGAAGGGATTTCTGTGGCTCCGAGGAAAACATTTTATAGCACGCAAATTATATTGATTAAAGATAACAGGACAATATTTTTAGCATATATTTAAAGCAAACCACACAGGGTTCTAGAGACAGCTATTTTTAAATAATCGTAACAATATTATTAAGTGAATTGGATTCAGATTAAAATATAAAATATGCTTAACCAGAATAAAAAAAATTCAATAACTCATGCAGTTTGCTGTTAAGTGGTTCGAGTTTTTATGTAGTTTTCGTATCATTTAACTCTGCTAAGGAAAATCATGTTATTTAGTTATTAGATTTTTTTAGATTTTACATATTCCTGAAATATATATTACATTTAATCTGAAATTAAAATTAAATATAACATATTTCATATAACTTAAAATATCTTGATTATAATACTTTAATATTTTATTTGCATGTTTCGCACTTTAGAAGGAGTATCTTATATCATGAGCAACGATATATAAAAGTATATATTTATATTTTAATAAAAAAAATAAGAAAAATGTGTACGAACATCTGTAAGTTCTGTTACCACAAAATTAACTTTTCAAAGATCCACCTAAAAATTGTCGGAATCATTTGACATATTTTCAAAAAATCATCTACATAGACGAAGAGTTTGATGTCTTTTTTGGAATTACTCAGATAATAAAACCCTTTATCTGAAATATAAAAATGTGGCTTTATACTTAGATAATAACAAAATGTTGCTGAAAAGAATTTTCTCCTTACATGTCCAAAATTGAGTAGGAAACGCGATCTTCGTAAGTCATTTATCAATCTGCCTCTCTCAAAGCCATCTATCATTTTGCGGAGGAATGACATTTTCCAGTGTCTTCGGGTGTCCTTTTGCATTAGAAAAAACGACTTCCGACAGGCAATTTGTTACTTATGTTTGCATTAAAGAGTAATTTGCAATTACAAGCACGTCACATATGTGACACAAAGGATATAGATATTGATTATATTGAGATAATATCGAACTTTACTTTTCCATGATAATTAATTATATCTATATTTATGTATAATAGTTAAGATGAATAATCAAGGTATAACAAGGCGCTAAGAGAAATAATGTAATCTGGATGCAATTTTAATTAAATCATTTTATTTTTAAATCAATAGCTTATATTTATTTATATAAAAAGAAAACGTTTCTATTGATTAATTTAAGTTATGATTGAAAAAGTTTCAATGCATCCGCAGATCATTGTGCTTTAACCTCTTCGCTACTGGCGATTATTACAGTATTTTTAATTATTACTGAATTATTTCTTCTCTCGTTTGACTTCAGAGCGAGATTTTTGTTTAATTTTCATTAGCTCGAATCTTAGAATTCGAAACATATTATTCTTATATCGAAATTTCATTTATATTTGAGTATCATTAATAAAATGGGACAAAACTGATGTACCCATTTGGGTACTCAGGGACTGAAGAGGTTAAATAAAATAAAATAATATTTTTTCAAAATACCGAATGAGATATAAATTAGCCAAAAAATAGTACATATCAAGCAGCATATACCGGGTGATCCAGAAGTTCCGGGAGTTTTCAAATGCTAATAATTAACAAACTATAAACAATAGAAATATGCGGTTTTCACAGAAATGCTTAGAAACTTATGGGATTTGTATTTTTGATGAAACAAACAAATTATGTTAGTTACACTTTTTGCCAACAGGTGGCGCTAAAATTGACAGTATTATTTTTATGGCATGATATACATCGCTAAAAAGAAAGAATTAGTGTCCAAGAGTTACAAATTTTTATTATGACGCCCATAGCTTATAAGTACCGCTGTGAGCCGACGCAAAACAATGTGCACAGTATCCTCAAAGGAGAAAGAAATTCCAGATGAAATTTCAAATTTATCGTGATATTACAAGTGTACTGATTCATTATGACTTGATGATTTCCACCGAGTATTGGCATCGAATTCTACCTCATTTACGATTGCAACAGACATTTGGGATCTCCTGCTTCTATTACGATCTTTCAATTAGCCTTTTTCTCAAACCTTTCTTATCATGGCATTTCACATTTTTAATGGCCATAGAATCTTTTTCTATTTTAACTTCCGTATTGTACGATAAGAACACAGCTCGACATGCAAAGAAAGCATGTCTAAACATAGCAGTTACTCATCAAATTTTGTATCAAAATTCCCTTTCAATGCAATTTTAACCACTTTAAAAAAAGTGATTAAACATAAACCACCCTTAAAACGAAATCTCATTAATAGCCTACAAAAGATGTTTCGCGATGAACTCATACTCGTGTGTCTATAAAGCATATTTTATAGTTACATCCAGTGTTGTACAGCAGCGCCACCTGTTGCTAAAAATTGTAACTATATACATGTAAAAAAAAATCATGCTAAACAAAATCCCACGTGTTTATGAGCATATATCTGAAAACCGGACCTTTGTATTGTACATAGTTTCCAAATTATTAACATTTCAAAACTCCCGAAACTTTTGGATCACCCGGTAGAATGACTCAATTTAATATATTAAAAATATTTACGCAACTAATTAGCAACGAAATATGTGTCGCATAATTCATATAATAAAAGAAAATGTGTAATATGATCATTTATATGCATGTATACTTAAATATGAATCTATATTCATTCGGACTATAATCATAAATTGACAGCATATCCGTCCAGGAAACTAACGAGATAAGAAATCTTATATACTGTGTATAAAATAAAATATGATTTTTTTACATCTTAGTATGAGTAAATTTTTTGAAATAGAAATTTACCGTTTACAATAATTAAAATATTTACTAGAATAATTAGAGATAAAAGAAATATTATGCATTTAAAGTATTGATTTTTAGTGCCGATTACAACTAGGAAAAAATGCATAATAAAAACATGAAACATGTCTGCATTTATATTTCCGATTAAATTTAAAATTGCATAAATAAAAAAAAAAACTTTAGGATTATATGACATAATATCGAAGCGAATGATAGTTTTTGTCTTTTTTGTGACAAAATAAAAAGAAAGTTCAAGATAGTTTTTCTTTGGGTGCGAGGGGGATGGCAGAAGAACTTAAATAATAAATCAATAGTATTGATTTTTAGCATTTATGCATTATTTAATTTTGTTTCATACTGTTATTTAATGACAAAGGGTATTCAGTTTTACACAAAGACAGTTTAAAAAAAAAAAAAAAGATAATTACCCTTTTCATTGCCTGTAAATGAACATTTTAGATAATCATTTTCCAAGCAAATTTATTTTTAAAACATCTCAAACATAGAAAAGCGTATTACTTTTTACGACGATATAAAAAAAATGCTGCAAAAGAGCAATTTGAAAAAAGTACGCAGTTTTACTCTAAGTTGTTAGGCAGAAATTGATAAAGATAATTACACATTTCATTGATTATAACTAACATTTTAGATAACATTTTCTATGCATATTTATTTTTAAACTATCACAATTATAGAAAAGCGTAATATTCTTTATGACGATGTAACGAAAGAGCAATTTTTTGTATTAAATAACGTATTCATTTTTATTAGGAAAAAGGGTTTTTAAAGAAAAAATAATAATAAGAGATACACAATAATACGTAGAAAATCTATGTATCTAAAATAAAATGTACTGAATATTAATGAGTATATTGTAAAAATGCATTTGAAATCGTGTCTATATTGTAAATATGTGTGCTCATGTGTTTCGTATTGTATTTTTTTTTTTTCAAAAGAATAAACGCGTCTCACCATATTTTTAGATGCAATTTTCTGCAATCGTTATAAACATTACTTTTTTCTATTTATTTTTGACGTTAAATTAATGTCAAAAATAAAATAAATACAGCAAAACCTCGTTACCAAGTTTTTTTTTTTTTTTTTTTTTTTTTTTTTTGAGGAGCATTGGTTAAATTCGCTCAGAATCCAAATAATTTCCTTTAAACAGAAAATTTCATTAAAGTGGCTTTTGTTTTAATAGACTCTACCGTAATCCTTGATTTTTCCTGTTTAAATAGTAATAAAGGATATTTTTCTAAATTAAAATGCTTAATATTATCATAAATTAATTTATTTCACTTAAATAAACATTAATCGATTGCTTTTCCTAGGACATTTATCCTATAAATGTCAAATTCAACGACAATATTCCTATAACTTTTTTACCTTGTTTAGTGTGATTGGGAAAAGCATAAAAAATAAATAGAAACATTTGTATGAAATATTTTCTGGAAAGAAAGATGTATTCCTATGTAAACTTGAGCGTTTTCATGCTGTATAAAATATGTAATTTATCATAAAATAAAAACTATGGTAGAAATATCCTATTTCATTCGAATTTTGTTTATAGGATCATTTTAATATGGCGCTTTTTTATTAGTTTTGGGGTTCATTGGTTAAGTATAAACGGAGGGATCGGAAAGATTCTTTGATTTCGATAAATGTATCCTTTTTCATGCAGAATTAATCGATTTACAAAAAATTTTGTATTTAGATTTAATCTAATAAGGTGCTCCTCTGAATACATTTGGAGATTGCTTTGAAGAAAAAAATTCTAAAAATAATTTCAACGTTTTGCAATATTTCTGTGTATATTTTACAAACATTATTTATTAAAAAATAACAATGCATTATGCCAAAGTAAACAATTGATTGTATATGAAGACAATGGTCATAAATTTCAAAAATATACTAAAAGAACAAAAGCATTCTTAGTATTGAGAGTCAATTTGTGGATGAATGCAAATGTATATTTATAAAAAACATAAAAATTACTCCGAAATTAAATTTAATTAAAATATTTTTAGTTACTCAATAAATTTGTTTTTGTCCAAAAAAATAGTTTTTAAAGATAATGTGTATACACAAGTTTTATCTTACATCTTACTGATTAAAACACCTTTATAAAATCTTAATGCATTGTTTCTTTATGTTTTATCATAAAAATCGATCAGAGAAAAACAAATGTCTCTTCCAGATACAAAAATAAATAAGATACGTGTCTACGTGTGTGCAGCAATAACTAATTCTACCCCCCCCCCCGCTTTAAGTATTAAAATTGTTGGTAAAGCATTGATATAAAGACATTTTTATACCCCTATGCATTCCAAAATGAATCTGTCCCTGTTCACCTAGCGCGAGCCTGATTATCCAAAAACCACACGAGGCTGGAGTTTCAGCCCTAAAATTTCAGAGAAGATAAAAAATGACTGTAAAATCTAGCACCCAATTACACTTTTTAATTTTTTTGTGTTTTATGGACAAGAAGCTGGCTTGATACAAGATAAAATCCACACTACTTTAGTATTTTTTTCTGGCCTGGAAATATTGATATGATCATTAGACTGTTTATAAATCATATGGCTGAGGAAGTGATTACAATCTATTTGGAAACGTAAAATATAACTTATATTTAAATTTTCAGCTGTAAAATTACGCTTGAAGTGATTTAATAGTTAATATGTGAATTAACACTTACAATTTAAGGGTAGAGCCGACATTGTGAAAAATTTCCAAGCCGAGGATCGAACCTAGAACCATTGGTCTCCTCTTTAAAACCTCCATAAAACTTTTTTCGAAATTTAAAGAAGAATTTACAAAAATAAATTTTTATTGGCTGTCCATCAACTACGAAAATGTTTCTCAGTAGTTTTTGCAGTGCAATAATCCGTTTCCTCAAGTGGGAACCTAAATTCTCGAGTTATACTAATGCCCAGAGAAATATTTTGATAGTCCGAAAACATGTTTAATACACAATCGTACAATATCAACAACCTTAACATTAACATGAATATTAACAGTATTTTTGTGATAGTTGAATGCACATATTCAGTTATGCAGCTGAAAATGTTTATTTAGAATTGTCAAATCGAAAAAACGATTTTCCGGGTACAAATAATTCATTAATTCATTTTAAAATTTATTAGGAAATATTTCCGGAAATTTAGAGTAGCTAATAAAATTTTATTTTTGAAAATTCTTCTTTTAAATTTCGAAAATAAATTGTTTTTAATGTTTCTAAAGATAAAGGTACATTTTTGGAGTATTGGGTGACTCGGAACAGGTTATCATATCTTTGCGTTCGTGACTATTGTTCAATTTCGTAGATTAAGGCGCAACTCTAGTTACAGAAAAAGACCCGGATGATAATGTAAAGTCTATGAGAGCGTTCTTTTCAAATATCTTGTTCAAATTTTAGTATATTTGCATGATTTTTTGCATAGGATAGTTGAGGACGATCCACAACCGGCTTAGTTTTTAGATTTTCAATTTTTGTTTCAGTCTACAAAAATAGTTTAAATTTAAAAACCCGTTTAAACCGGTTCTGAAACTATCATGATATATAAAATATATAAACAAAATCGAAAAAATAAAAACTAGGCCAGTTATTGATCGTCCTCAACTATCTTATGCAAAAAATCATGTAAAAAAATTAAAATTTGAGCGGGATATTTGAAAAGAACACTCTCATAGACTTTACATTATCATCCGGGTCTTTTTCTGTGACTAGTGTTGAGTCTTAAAAAGCATCTGTCATTTTTTACAAAATATTTACACCTTAAAAGTAAATAATGATAAAATACAATAAAATAGGCAATTTTACGGAGATTGTACTGAAAATATGGATGCCAGTACAATGACCTGTTTTTATATGGAAAAATGTCGATAAATTCCAGAAAATTTTTCCGTTTTTTCTAGAAAAATGGGAATTTTTTCTGGAATTTAGGAGTATTTTTCAGTTAAAAAATAGTAAGTTGTATTGGTTCGGTGTCCCGAATATCATTACCATCTCCGTAATATCATCTTTTTTATTTTTTTACTGCGTACATGTTATTTTGCTTACTACAGAAACTTTATATAAACGATTTAATTTTCTTATTTTTCCACGTTTATATTTGAAGAATCAATAAAACTGAATAAAGACATTTTCAACTGAGAAATATGTAAATAAAAATCTATTAAGCATCCCATTTCTAAGTAAATGACAAATGTCACTAGAGACCTCGATAAGCGAGTTAAATGTTCCTAAAAAATATTAGTAAAAGTTTTTTATATGCAGCTAACAGCTGTATTCTTTTCCGTTCCCACATTAAATCTTAATTAAACTTATTAAGTTGCTTTCAACTTAGTTATTATTTTTGCAGGAGTTTAGCGGCATAAAAAAACATATTTAAATATCACGTTTGTGTTAAAATAATTAAAGTGCAAATTCATAATTCATAACATAGTTTCATTTATGTTTAAGCGTAAATTTATATTTAAGGATAAAAACACGACGGTTTCATGTTTGTTTTCAACATGAAAGACTGAAAAATAAATATGTTGAGGAAAAGTATATTTTAAAGTAAACTTAACTTTACAAATTAATTAAGGAAGAATAATAAACATAACGTAAAAATATGCATAGATTTTCCCGTTAAATTATCATGTGTTTAGTATTATTAGAAATGTACATATTAAATGATTACCTCCATAGTAATAATTCATGGCTCCAGGATTTCTTTTTAAAGAAATAATTACATTACTGTTAATTTTTTAATCAACTTTTAAACTACTGTGTTTTGTCTTATTTATTCCTTATGCATAGAATGCGAATAAAAAATCTACCGTAAAAGTTGTTTCTTCAAAATTTTTTTGAAATATTTACAGAACTTATTTATTTCGACTATATTAATTTATGATTTATGTATGCATGAAGACTTAAGTTTAGTAGTTGTTAAAATGCAGTGAATGTTCCTGTACACGAACACAATTTATAACAGATTAAAGTTTTGTTGTTTTTATTAAATTGTGTTATTCATCCTCTATCTCATTGATTGAAAATAATTATATGTGTTTTTAGAAATTGTGTGCCATCTTGGTGTTGCAAAATAACACTATATTTGAGAAATATTTCTATACGAAAATACGATGCGAAGTAATATTAAAAAAGAATGAGGATCTAGCATATACGGGTGTGTTTTTGTGTGTTTCTTTTTATATAAACATTATTACTAAATGCATCAAATTAATCATCTTCCAGAAATGAAAATACATGTGTACTTTGAAACAAACCGTTTTTTTTTTAACTTTTTATTTTATTTTATTTTCTGTCAATTTTTTTATCTTTCCATCAGCCTAATAATGCGTCCATTAATTTTCTATCGTTCGTGTTTCTGTCTATTTATTTCTCTTTCCATCTATATACCCGTTAGTTGTCGATTGTCCGTTTTTCTATCTATTTATTTTTCTCTCCATCTGACTAATAAAGTTCCCACCAGCTCTCATCATTTGTTTTTTCTACCTATTTGTTTTTCTTGAAATCTGACTAATAATGTGCTCGTTACTTCTCTATCATTCTTTTTTTTTGTCTATTTGTTTTTCATTAAATCTGACTAATAATGTGTTCGTTACTTCTCTATCATTCGTTTTTTCTACCTATTTGTTTTGGGTAGCTTTCATTACAAAATGTAAATAGCTATCTATTGCAACCGTCCCACAGTGGGGTATTTGACAAATCTGGGCGGCCAAAAATATTTCTTTGTTTTAAACTAATTTAAACGTTTTAAATAGTAAGTAAAGGACCTTTTTATAATAAAAATTGTTTAATATTTTAAAAAGTCATTTATATTTTGCAATTTTATATTGGTTTTTATTGAACGAAATTGATATTATAAATTAAATGATAATTATGATAAACAGTACTATAAAATAAATAATAATTATAATAAAAAAGGAATATTATATTGAATAACTAAATAAATTATAAAAAAATTATTATTAATAATATGAACAGTAATTTTGTAAATCACCAAGGTGATTTTTTAATCAGATGATAGTTCAGAGTCATAATTCGACTCATCATAGTCAGAATCCTCTGGATCTTGACCTTCGGAAGATTCCATAGGCAATAACATTTCTAAGGTTTCTTTAAGGAGCATTTTTGATTTTTTTCTCATCGTGGGTCTCATTCCAGTTAAAACTGGACCTGAGCTCAAAAGCAATCTGTTTAGTACATCACGGTTACAAGAATTTCTTCAAAATTTACATGATAGATTTTGGCGAAATGATCGAAAATGTTTGTTTCGTGCTTCGGCTGCTTCTTCAGAAAGTTGACCTATCGGAAGTATAGCCTTCTCTATCACAAGGGGCCCATGTATTAATATTTTGTGCATCGTGGGTGACATCGGATATCATTTATATAACTTGATGTAGAGCTCTGCTGTTTTTTCTGTATATTCTTTAAAGTTATCAAGGTGAATTTTGTGGCCACTGGATATGGTTTCAAGAATTACTTTAAATCGATAAATTAAATTTTCATCAATGCCGGTTATTTCCGCTGCTAAAGAGGGGTCAGAAAAGAATCTTATGCTAGTATTTCCATCATTTGTATTACCGTATCCAGGCTTAGGAATATCTACAAGTAAACCTAATTTGGTTTTGAAATCTTTTTAAATACTCAATTTTCTTTCATTAAAGAGAGAAAATTCTTCATCTGTATTCAATCTGCACTTTTTTATGGGCAGTTTATACGCTAAATGCAATAAATTTTCGAACAATCGAATTCTGGCATGTAAAATCGATAGTCCAAATTCTAATGTTTCTGGCTTCACATTTTTCTTTTTAGAAATATCATTAAAATCTTTGGATGTCAGTCCACAAATATAGCAGCGCATTGTCGATTTTGTATTTGTTACTGCGTTACACACTTTTCCATCGACCATTGTAAGTATCATTTTATGTTTTGCAATAAATGTATTTTTCTCTAATGTAATTTTTGAGGGTTGCACAGATTTTAATGTATTTTTTATGTAATTAATCTCATAATTAATAATTTCTGTTGTTTCTTTTATAAATCTTATTCGCATGGGTCGGCAGTAACGTGGTGAGGAAGGTAGTGGGTTTTGCCAGATAATTTTGTCGTTTATGCTGCAAATTAATTGTATTGGAACAATACATATTGGCTCTGAAATATGTACGCATCGGAAGAGGAATCACTTTCAAATTTCTGTTTGTACTGTGTTTGCTGCGACATTTTTAATCTTCATTTAAATTTCCTAAAACTTCTTTCGAATAAATAAATAATCGTGTCACTGTTAAATTAAGTAACTCTTGAATATTTATTTCCGCGCAAGTTTCTGTAATGTTAAAAAACTGCTTTTCTGGATAGCAATCTTTTTTATCTTCTTGAAGAAGACTGTAGCTCGGGTACACCTTTTTTTGATATCGTCTTATAATTTCATATTGATTCCTGGAAAGGTTAGCTTCTTCGCCAAGATTAACCTTTATACTATATTAATTCCCTTTTAACAATATTCGGTACTTAGTTCAACTTATTAAATTAAAATCTTGTTTCTAGATCAAATCTAGTAATCTTTATGGAAACGATATAAATTCTTAATTCGCCTTAAAAAAACATTTATTCCAATATGCGTAAATTTAAAAAGATGGCTCTAAATTAAAAATATTCTTAATTATAGTTATTTCAGAATATTCCAAATAAAACTCATTTTTTCTATGTTTTTATCAACCCTTTTAAAGAAAGTCTTATTAAATTTATTCCAAAATCATACCTTTCAAAAAATATCATTATTTTTATATATTTATTAATTTTTCCTCCTTCAACATTTGTTATTTGTGCATAACAATAGATTCATTTCTTTTCTTTTTCTCTTAAAATTAATCGTCTATAAAAAATCGTCTGCCTAATATATTCGAAATTTTGAGTCAATTATAAATTAGTTAAATAATATTTAAAAAAAATAAAATTATCGTCTGTGAAATAAAAATCTCGACGCTGGACATGAATTATGTTTACATGAAAAATGATGGTTAGAGAGTAGAGAATTTTATAGAACTTTGTTTTTAGATTTAAGAGGAAAGCCTGGAGGTGGTGAGATAGATTCTAGGGTTTTTTTTTTCGATGAGTACGGCTTGCTGAAGTAATGATGGAATATTTTTTTGCTGTTTCGGTTAAAGGCGGCTTACAAAGAAAGCCTTTCCCTCTCTCATGACAACAGTTTAATAAATTAACTTGCAGCAGCCAATGTGTCATTTAATAAATCTTCTACATTTATTTATTTTGTTTTTTTCTCTTGCTTGCCACGACTGTGTGTTTTTTAAAAAGGGTAATCAGTAAAGATTTTTCGAGTTTCTCCCTTAAATCATCATCATCATATATATATATATATATATGTGTGTGTGTGTGTGTGTGATTTTTGTCAAGCTTTAACTAAAGTATTTATGAACCGATTTGAATGAAACTTGGTATGTACATAGTACATATAAATGTCTCCACCGAGTTCGTCGGGCAGCATTATCCGCCATTTTGTTCTATTCAAAAATTCTATTATCTATCTTCATCTCTATCTTCATCTCAACTTCATATCTACATTCTGCTCTTCCCGTCTACTTAATAATGTGTCCGTTATTTTTCTGTCCACCTGCTTGTCTAACGATGTATCCCTAACAATTTTTTGAGGCCTTTTTGTCTAAAGATGTATTTATTTGTTTAGATACCAAATAGTCAGTGAAATGCATTTTAAACCCCTTAACTGGTGCTTTCTTTTCCGTTAAATAAATTGAAAATAACGGATGCATACCACAATTTTTAAAATAAAATATTCGTAACATTTAGTCTAAACATTTCCGCCTTTAAATTGTGTGAAATTATTAAAAAAAAAAAATAGTGGTTTCAAAAAACTACAAATGATGAATAAAACAAATTCAGCTTGCCAGAATGGTGTACGGGCAAATACGTAAGGGGTTAAATATCTTAATGAGATGAAGCCCGTCAAAATTCAACTTTAAACATAGCTTTTAAAATGTTCTCATTTATTCATTCTTCTTTCAATTTCATTTCCTCTGAACCGCATCCAATGTTTACGTTAATTAATTTTTATGTAAAAATGAAAAAAAAATATTTTTCCATAATATTTAGACAATTTATAGATGAAAGAGTATTTTAATGCTTTCGACTAATAACTTCTTTGAGTGGTTTCTTCGTTCCCTTTCCATAATCGTCATGCCTTAGCCATTTCCATAAACGGGATACTTTCTTTGTTACTGAGTAACATACCCAATGGATCCTTAAAAAATAATGAAATATAATTTTTGTCATAATCTGATTTTAAAAAAATGTCCAATCAATTTGACATATTAAGTTTATGTTCTACATGAACTGAATGTGTCTCTTTTTAATCAAGAGATTTCAGTTTTGACTGATGTTCAGATTGAGTTTTGACTGATGTTCCTTTGTCGATAATAAAGAACTGTTAAATGAATCTACAATAAAATTAATCTACAAAAAGTAATCCTATAGAATATAAGCCGTACAATTTTTTTTATGACAAAAGTATTCTTTATTAAATTTAATTTTCCTGGAATTCTTTAGTTGTCTGAATTCTTTATTAAAATATTAATAAATCTTACCTAAAGCTATTATTTTTTAAGTGAAAGAGAACATGTCATGAAGATGAAATAATGAATAAAGCTGCCAATTATACTATTTACAATTAAGAAATGACAAATCACTGAAAAATATATCATTTTGCCATCGTCAGATTATTTTTTCTCTTTATGAGTCTCAAAGTAAAAGTGTGTTGCTACATGATAAACATGTAGCCATTTACACCGAAACAAAATTTTTACGCGTACTTTATATGCTTATTTTTATGCACCAGCATCCATTAAAATTAAAACTTTTTTCTATTTCATTTTAATTTTTAAAAATGACATCAATAAAATTAAAATGCATAAAGATAAGATAAAACCAATAAGTGATGTTCTTGTGACGTTACAGTGAATGGGTATTTTCTTCGCTTATCAAAATAAAGAACATGTGTATAAATATTTTTTGCCAAAATATAACTCGCAAATTAACTAATACATTCAAAAAGTCACATGCTTTTCATTATTTTTCATTTCCTGTTGCAATGGAAGTAATCCGGTTGCCACTGTTTTAAAAAAACATCATGAAAAAGCTTTTAAAATAAAAAATAAAATATAAAATAGACGTAAATTAAAAAATGTTTTACAATGGGCACATTTTCCTATAAATAGCATTTTATTTAAAAAAGTAATTCTCAAAATTCGTCGAGTGGAAAGCTCAGGACTGATGACTAAAAAACTGATATTTTAAATACATATATTTTAATTAGCCACTTTATTATAATTTATTGCTAACAGAGACGATAGCATTTTCTTCTTAAAAACAACATCGACTCAATATAAATATCTAGTAGAATTCTAAAATATTTTATTATCTACTTATTCGTTATTGTGACAGGTGGATTTTAAAAAATCGCGCATTTTCGAATTTATCATTTTCTTTTTTATATGTGGAAAATGGTTGACAGTTTCAACATCGGACACTCTTATAGCCAAAGTAAGGGTTGAAAATGACTTATGTTACGCTATGTTATATTTAATAGATGATATATTATTTTAACAATCTTTTGAAAATGCGAGAAAATCGAGACACAATTCTTTCATCTTTGGTTAAAAGAAAAAAATACCCCTTTTTAGTTTTTTTTTACACTTTCTGGTGATTCTTTAACTAGAACTGTTGCAATAAAATTGCTGTATTCTTTTTAGATTTTAGATAAGAAAGGAGAAGACAAACTGTTTTATCGTATTCGATCGAGTAAGATACGTAATTCGAAATATGTTCATCGTTTATATCTTGAAGCGTCACCTTATCTTTTAAATCTCTTAGCTATAAATTTGGTAGTTTTATCTATTCTTTTGGTGAAATAATATATGTTAAGTTAGGTTTTTAGATATACATCATTAGGTAGTTTGTTAAAATTTTAAAGCCGGATTTTAATACCGGATCATAAAATTCCCGATCACACACTGTTGTGCTATTTAATCCTTTTTTTCTGAATTACTATTAGCATTTCCTACACCTTCGGTTGCATTACTGGTACTAATCGCCTATTGGTTGGTATTCATATCTTCCTACTTTACTAATGGTCAGTGAACATCTCAATTAAATCCGCAATTCTCCTGTATAAGCGAGCCTCTCTGTGTTATTTTTTGTACTGAGTAGATAAAATGTTACAAAACTAATATTTCAAAAGAAAATGAAATTTGAAAATTTTATTGCTTAAGAGACACAAATATGTTCCCATGCTGGGACTCGATCCGAGCCATCAGCCGGATTACAAAACTAGTCTGATTAAAGTGTTCATTACCTAGCGTTCTTAACTTTGTTTCTAAATTTTTATTTAACTGCGCACAGTAACACATAAACAACTACTCTGATGTACTGTTGTCTATAACATATGTTAACTATATCTCTGCTTGACTTCCAAGTATGAAAAATATATATGCATTCGGCGGCGTTTTGTTAATTCAAACTCATCGGCACCACAAGAAATATTCGAATTAGCCAGAGTTCGAATAATGAATTGTATGAGAGGGAAATATATTTAAAGGGGAACGACTACAAAGTAATTAATGTTACAGTATTTTTTAAATTTATTTCGGCCATTATCATCAGAATATGTCTTAATATATTCTGACATATAAGTTTGAAACACATTTTATACTGAATATCAGAAAACATAAATTGCATACGTACGCATAGAATTTTTAAACTTTTTTGAATTGCCGATATTTATCACTTTATTCAACGAAATTGATTGATTTTATACCCATTTAGTTAAAAAATTTTATATGGGAAATTCATATTTTCCAAACATTATTGCAAAATGTTTTGCCTCAAATACCTTTTTATTTTTTTTATTAGATACCAAATTAAATATCCGAAAAAGAATGATTGAAATATATGGATGCGCAACATTGTTTCCTAAGTTCTTTTTCCAATATATTCTGTCCGAACTTTCGTGAAAGGAATCTATAGCAGAAAATATCAATATAAAAAGAATTTGGAAACGCTCGAAAAGGAACCAATTGTACATTGTACATATAACTTTTTCTTCTGACACCAAACTATTCAAAAATACATTTCATTTTAGAACACTGTTTCCATACAAATACAGGCAACTTTCTTAGCTCCTGAGAAAACAAAAACACATTAATTCACAATTTTCAGTAAATTGGAAAATGTCTCTGTATATGTATTTTTATAGTGGATTTAAGTTAATCATTCGTATTTAGTTTTCTTTATTATTATTATTTTATTAAATAAACAGGTATTACAAACTAATATCGTCAAATATCGTAGTATTTATCTAATATTGGATGCGATAAGAGTCATTCTATGATAACTCACTTTAAATTTAGAACTACAGTAGAACCCCGCTAATTAGGACCCCGATAATCCGTATCTCCGGATAATTCGGATTGGTTTGGTCATTTTTTTTCAAGTTTGAGAAGCGATTGGCTAATTTCCATAACATTAACTTGTTTCATCGTCGTATTCTAAATAAAAAAAAATTCTGACATGTTTTCGGATTAATTAAGAAAAGTAAACATTATTGCTGTCTGCAAATATTCAAAAAGTTTAACATAAAGGTGATTTTCTGTTCCTATGTTATATTTTATTTCATTTTTTCTCTACTTCTCCGGATAATCCGGATTTTCAATAATCCGGATTGGGTCCGGTCCCAATTAATCCGAATTATCGGGGTTTTACTATATTCACTGCAGTAATTTTCATAATATAGCACTAAAAAATATTCAATCGTAAAATTAACATGATTTGTCGATTAAACCTATCTCATGGTCAGTTTGGTTGAAAATTACTTAAAAAATTGATAATGAAAATAACACTTTATATGATAATTCACATTCCTTTTTTTGTAATGGCAATTATCATAGTAAATAAAACTACAAGGATTTAAGAAATAACATTAAAATTAGATATTTTTTTTTTTATCTAAATTGTAACTTTGAATAAGTTTAATTAGCAAACCATCTCCAATTTGCTTTCTCAATAAGTTTTCTGTGCGTGTTATTTTATTAAAATTACTGACAATAGTTCAAAATGTAACGTAAGTTACCATGGAATGACCCATAAGACATACAAATGTGCACCTTTTTAAGCTATTGCATAGCTTTTATCGCGGGCTTTGAGCGCGGTGACCGAATCCAAAAATTCCGTAACGCGAAAAATCCTAACACATCCGTAACGAAAAAACCTAACACTCGGGTAACGTCGTTTCCGTTCGGAAAACTTCGGGACGGTATCCTTCGGTAGACTTCGGCAGACATTGACGTGGTGTTTATCAGATATTAGGATATCAAGTCTCAAACTTATGTTTCTTACGATCTAATTTTCATAGCGCGGCCAAATTTTGTTTGGTAATTTATTATGAGACAATGTTTATTTTGGTGGTCTTATTTATTTTGGTGACAGGAGACCCCCCACCGTAAGGTTCGAAAAATTTAAAATGCTTATAACTCGCGATCTAACTTTCGAAGCGCGGCCAAACTTTGTTTGGTAATTTATTATGAGACATTGTTAATTTCAGGTGACAGGAGACACCCACGGTGAGGGTCGAAAAATTTAAAATGCTTATAACTCGCGATCTAATTTTCGTAGCGCGGCCAAACTTTGTTTGGTAATTTATTATGAGACATTGTTAATTTCTGGTGACAGGAGACACCCCACGGTGAGGATCGAAAAATTTAAAATGCTCATAACTCGCGATCTAATTTTCGTAGCGCGGCCAAATTTTGTTTGGTAATTTATTATGAGACATTGTTAATTGTTGGTGACAGAAGACACCCCACGGTGAGGGTAGAAAAATTAAAAATGCTTATAACTCGCGATCTAATTTTGGTAGCTTGGCAAAATATTGTTTGGTAATTTATTATGAGACATTGTTAATTTCTGGTGACAGGAGACACCCCACGGTGAGGATCGAAAAATTTAAAATGCTCATAACTCGCGATCTAATTTTCGTAGCGCGGCCAAATTTTGTTTGGTAATTTATTATGAGACATTGTTAATTGTTGGTGACAGAAGACACCCCACGGTGAGGGTCGAAAAATTAAAAATGCTTATAACTCGCGATCTAATTTTGGTAGCTTGGCAAAATATTGTTTGGTAATTTATTATGAGACATTGTTAATTTCTGGTGACAGGAGACACCCCACGGTGAGGATCGAAAAATTTAAAATGCTCATAACTCGCGATCTAATTTTCGTAGCGCGGCCAAATTTTGTTTGGTAATTTATTATGAGACATTGTTAATTGTTGGTGACAGAAGACACCCCACGGTGAGGGTCGAAAAATTAAAAATGCTTATAACTCGCGATCTAATTTTGGTAGCTTGGCAAAATATTGTTTGGTAATTTATTATAAGACAGTGTTAATTTTTGGTGACAGGAGACCCTCCAAGGTGAGGGTCGAAAAATTTTAAATGCTTATAACTCGCGATCTAATTTTTTTAGCGCGGCCAAATTTTGTTTGGTAATTTATTATGAGGCAGTGTTAATTTTTGGGGACATTAGAACCCCCACGGTGAGGGTCGAAAAATTTAAAATGCTTATAACTCACGATCTAATTTTCGTAGCGCGACCAAATTTTGTTTGGTAATTTAATATGAGACTGTTAATTTTTGGTGATAGGAGACCCCCCACGGTGAGGGTCGAAAAATTTAAAAGGCTTATAACTCGCGATCTAATTTTAGTAGCTCGGCCAATTTTTGTTTCGTAATTTATTATGAGTCAGTGTAAATTTTTGGTGACAAGAGCCCCCCCACGGTGAGGGTCGAAAAATTTAAAATGCTTATAAATCGCGATCTAATTTTCGTAGCGCGGCCAAATTTTGTTTGGTAACTTATTATGAGTCAGTGTTAATTTTTTGTGACAGGAGACCCCCCACGGTGAGGGTCGCAAAATTTAAAATGATTATAACTCGCGATCTAATTTTAGTAGCGCGGCCAAATTTTGTTTGGTAATTTATTATGAGATATTGTTAATTTTTGGTGACAGGAGACCCCCACGGTGAGGGTTGAAAAAATTTAAAATGCTTATAACTCGCGATCTAATTTTCGTAGCGCGGCCAATTTTTGTTTGGTAATTTTTTATGAGACAGTGTTAATTTTTGTTGACATGAGACCCCCCCCCCCACCGTGAGGGTCGAAAAATTTAAAATGCTTATAATTTGCGATCTAATTTTCGTAGCACGACCAAATTTTCTTTGGTAATTTATTAAGCTATTGCATAGCTATTATCGCGGGCTTTGAGCGCGGCGGCCGAATCTAGAAATTCCGTAACGAGAAAAAATCCTAACACTCCGGATAACGACGTTTGAGTTTGGCAGACTTCGGCGCGGTATCCTTTGATAGACTTTAGCAGACATTGACGCGGTATTTTTGCATAAGTTGATAAAAAATGCTATGCAATAGCTTTACCGCGGCAGTCACCGAGTGCCACACATTTCTTTTATTATTACTTACCCATCATACGTAGTATAGGGTAAGTCTTGCAATCGTTTTGAAAATCTAAAATTTTTTTTGACGGATTTACACGTTTTAGATAGTGGAGATTCCGAAAAAAATATTTTTAGAAAAAAAAATTTTGCCGTCCGTCCGTCTGTCTGTCTGTCTGTCTGTCTGTCTGTCTGTCTGTCTGTAAACGCTCTATCTCCCGAACAAATTGAGATAGAGACTTGAAATTTTGTATGTAGTTAGTATGCAAGAATGGGGCGAACCCTATTTAATATCAGCAACCTCGATTATCCGGAACTATTTTTTTCGGACTCTCGAAAAATTCGTTCTGATGAAAGGTATATAAAAATTTTCGAATTTTTTTGTTCTAAGGAATGGATGTAAAAGGCAATAAAATAACACACATTTTGCATATAGAACGAAGTCGATCGGATTATTAGTTGCCGAGATATTTGTAATCTTGTTTTCCACATTCTTCGATTTTTCATGACCCTGTATTTCATTCAAATTTCAATTCAGAAGTATATTTTAATTGGAAATGAGACGCTTAATCCGACGCAGTTAATTGTTAGTTAATAGAATTATTATTTTTGGAGTTATAAGGATGTTTCTTTTACGCAGTTCGGTACTACTTGGGTAGTTTGGCGTTTTGTATAATTTGTCGAAATTGGTACATCAGCAGTTCTTTAATATAGCATTACTATGTATATTAACAAGATTTAAATTTTGTTTATGAATTGCAATGCACTGTATAAATAGTTTCACATGTTTTATTTTCATATACATATCCATGATGGGTAAGTATTACGGTGGCCCACAACGACTAGTTTTTTATATGATGTACCAGGGACGGGTGTTAAACTTATTTATCATACATTTTTGTTGCTGCAATTATTTTTTATTGTTATGTAAGGTACCCTGGGGTAATAACGCCACGTTAAGGTTCTACCAATTTTCACGGCTCAGTTTTAGATTGTATTTTTCAAACGAATATATGATTTGATACAGCAACTCATTGACTATCTATATAAATAAAATAATTTAACAGATATGTATTCATAAAATGTAATGGCGTGATTTCTTGACCAATGCTATTTGGCGTTATTACCCACCTATATGTGTAATAACGCCATGCAAACAAAACTATGAAATAAAATGGAATAATTGCATGTAGGTTGCCCAATTCTAAAAATACAAACTCTAGAAACTTAGAAATTGACAAATTACATTCTAAGCTATTGAAAATGTTCAAATTTTTGTGAAAGTGTAAGAAAAGTAAAGGTGTGTGTGTGGGGGGGGGGGGAGGATCAGGCAAATGAATATCAGACCGCGAGCTTCTTTTTGCTTAAAAAGGACCGCTTAAATAGAATTATTAGAAACATTGCACAGTTTTAACTGTGTTTATTTGATTCAGTATTTAGGATGTAGCTCGGCCACTGTAGGGAATCCACCGGGGTATTAATGCCAAGGATTGGCGTTATTACCCCGTTATAGTTATTGCGCTGTACATTTTAAATTACAAATTATCTCGAGAAGATATCCAAAATCTTCAACAACATTTTGAAAGTCCATGAAATGTACTACAAATTTATGTAATTAACAAAGTATTTCCGGATAAAAAAAATAGTCTTCACATCACAAAACGTATCTCGCAAATTTTAGATCAAGCGTTAATTTATGTTGCTTGTAAAAACAATAAGACCTAAAAATGAAACAAATTAACTTGAAGCTGTTTTTTGCGATTTATATGACTCAAAACCCTTCTGCGCAGAGCTTCATAATTATGCATAATATTAGCACTTGGCGTTATTACGCCTGACCACCTTAGTTTTTGAAATAAATGCTGTGATTCAATTTTCATATATATTTCTATATTTTAACTAATTTCATTTATTTTTTTTAAAGATGATCAGGAAACAGGAGCCGATTTACAAATTTCCGGGCCTCGAATGCAGATGCATATAGAGTCCTTTTAAACCGATGCTTACTGAATAATCAGCAAAAAATATTTAAACGAGTACTTATTAAAAGAAGTATTGGCTTTAATAGTCAATTTGAAAAATCCATTAGTAAAGTAAAATTTGATAAGGATCAATTCAGTTTCAAATAATTATTTCACAAGTGTCAAATGCAAGACGTTTGATAATAAATGGTTTGTTACTAATTATATTTTGTTATGCAAATCTATATGCAAGGTGTCCAAAAAATACTTGGACAAACTTTAAGTGGAGGTAGACGACATCCCAAAGATTCAGATTTGCATAGCAATCCTGGTGCGGTAGTGGCGACACAAAACACAAGAAAGTAAGGAATCGAACAGGGACAGACAACATGGTTATTATTCTTTGTGCAGCGAAAATGCCGGGACAATGCTGAAAAGTGCTGTGGAAATTTTAGCAATTATTGGGAATGTTCAGGATGTTTCGGGTGTTTTCGAGAACATTGAATGTTCTATTCGCCGGAGATGCGCATCCATGTCGTAATTTATATCACAATTTATATACCGAGATAATAATTTGCATCACCTAATTTGATAATGATCATTTCCACTTTAATTATTTTTCGTTCAGTATTTTGTTGTACTAAGGATAATAAAGATGTTTTCTCCTCCTATTTGCGTTCGTGTATTCTGTCGTCATTACCGTGCCAGGAAAGAGTTTCTAACTATGAGTTGGAATGTTGAGTCGGTCTATCTTCCCTTATAGTTTTTCCCAATATTTCTGGGACACTCTGCATGTCTGAAATGATAGAGTATGCAGCAATTAGTAATAATTTTTTCGCAATTCCAAGCTACAATCCACATATATTATATCATACACACTATAGTATACTATATTTGTATACAGCCCTTCATCTTTTTGCTTTGTTTTAAGGACAACGGATTTTGAGCTTGTTCTATCTATAATCGCTTTCAGAATTTTCAAGTGATATTTTTAAGACTTTCACAAATGTTGCTCTTTGCATTTAGCTAATACATTATATATACTATTATATTTTGGTTGCATTAGCGTATGCGCTATGAAATATTATTTAGTAATCTAACTCATTTTTCAACCAAGTTTCACTGCTTTTTTAATTCTTAGTTAAAAACATTGTGCACAATGTCAACTGTTATGGTTCCTAAAAAAAATTATTTTATATTTAGCAAATTAATAAAAAAAAACTCAGTGAAATTGGGATTACTTTTTTTAAAAAACCTAATTTCTCCACGAGTATATGTGATATCCTCATAAAAAATTAACACAGTTTATTGCAAGGATTCTTGCAATTATGGGCTACATTTTCTATGCTTTTTGACATTAGTTTTTATAGAATAATTCAAAAAACTTCTGTTTTTTTTAATTACCTATGCAGTTTAGGGGGGAAATATTCTGATAAATATATGATGTTTACTCTGCTGCGTACCACCTGACGTTTCAGGAAAACCCCTCATGTATTTTTCTAGATATTTAACTAGACGTCGAAATCGCAATTAAACAGCCAACATTGTCCATATAGTTCATATTTATATCGTAAATAGCATGCATCACAAATTTATAATAAAGGTTATTCAAGACATCTTTTTTGTAATCAATATCATTTATCACCTGAGCTATATATTTTGAAAATAAAATAGAACATCTCAAAATGTGATTAAATTATATGGATGGGCTAAACCATTTTTCAATATGTTTTTCTATATGTTCACTCTCAACATTCATAAAATTTTCTTACATCAGAAAAAAAAATCATGCTAGAAAGAATTTCGAAACATTATAATCAATATAAATCGAGAAATACCAGTTATTGTTTTGCTCTTTATGCCTTTATGCTTCTTATGCTCTTTATGCTTCTTTTTTTGAAAATACTTTTTATTCCACGCTGCTGTTTTCAGTAAACGATATATATATTTCGCACCCCAATGTCAGCGCGAAGTGCATTTTGTACACTTTGCATTTTGAATGAAATGAAAAACATTTATGTAGGTGCAAATTTAATCATTGCTTTAGGGCTCATTGATACTGACAAAAATAACCATATTAATTAATCAAAAATGATGTTATGGAAATATTACTATTCTGATAAAGGCAATGTATTTAAATAAAAGGGAAGGGTATGGAAATTGAAAATGTATATATAACTTCTTAAAAAGAATGTATATATAATGCAATATAATACTTCTGAAGGTATGAAATGAATAAAATGTATATATAACTTCTTAAAAAGAAAAAAAAAAGCTATAGCTATATAAATGATTTTTAAAAAATACTACTTTTCGAAAATAATTAGTTTTGACTGTTTCTCTACATTTTCTAAATTTTATCGAGCAGAGTATTTTGTGTGGAAAGAAAAATAATCTTTTATTAATAGACAGAGTATATAAATTTTATAATAAATTTCCAGCAATGGTGCTTGGAAGTATCGTCAGAGCATAAAGGGGTTAAAAAATATAATTATTAAAGAAGAACAATTTTATAATTTTTAATTCGGTATATAAACGGTTAAAATTATGTGATTATCTAACAGAAGTTTAACTTGTCACCGAAAGTATTGCAAAAATAAATATATGTATTTGGTTTTTTTTTAATTAATTAAAAAAATAATAAACATTTTGTATCTCATTTAATGGGTCGATAATTGTAATAGCTAACCTGGCTTTTTAGAGCTTTTATTTTTTCACATCTGATTATTGCAGTTTTGATTTTTTGTCGACCTTATATCTTAAAAAATTATAAGTTATTAACTCATAAAATAGTGAAAGAAATACACATCCTGTTTTTCAGAATTAATCTGTTAATTAGTTGTTCAAATTAAGAAGGTATTTGGTAAACAATATAAATATGCTCCGAAAAGTTTTACAAAAAGTTATACAATATGCACAATTTTTTTTTATCTAAACAGTTAGTTAAAAAGTAACTGCATTAAAATAAGTTAACATTCTGAAGACATTTTAATCCCCGATATATCATTCGAAATATATAGAAAGTGATCATAAAATAAAAGTACTCTTTAAATGTTTTTTTATGCACAAAAAAAGATCTTATTTTACATTCTTGAAAAGATTTGGGTAATTAATTCAGGCTTTAGTTTTTTTTTACAGAAGAAAGGGCGAGATTACATAACAATTTGCATTTGAAACATTTTAGACCATTTTAATTTAGTTGATGCATCTTGTTTCTCTCTCTAAAACAGTGACATATAAAAATTGAATTAAAATAATATCTGATAATATATTTATTTAAATTCACAAATAAAATTAGCAATAATCATATTTTTGCATACTATAGAATAAATAATTTGGCATCATTCAAAATATATATCTTAAACATAAATAATTTCGGAACAGTTTTTTTTCTAAATATGTATAAAAGACATACATATAACCTAAAAAAATATTTTATTTTGTGAAATACAGGTAAATATCTTTAATAAGTACATTGACTTTATTCATTAAATTTTAGAAATATATTTTTTTAAAAGACACTAGTTAAATGAATGCTGTTGTTCCAAAATTAATATCTGTCTTTCGATGATTGAGTTTTAAGTAAATGTATTGATCAGTATCACTTCAGAATACATTATTCTTGTCGAAATATTTTTATTAGATTGCTGCTTCATAAATCTGTCTCAAATAACTATTTTTATATTTTCGAACTTTTTTGTCATAAAACATTTTTAATATATATTTTTTTCAAAAGATTAAATTAAAAATTTATATTTTCCTTCAACAGAAATCTCTCTATATTTCTCATATCATTTGTCCAAAATATGACGGGTTCATTTCAAAAAAGAAATTATTTTATTGCTATTAATTTTATATTAATTTCATTTTATCATTCTTCTTTTTAAAATTTTCTGTTTTCAAAAGCACGTTGCAGCAAACAATGCATTTATATCAATTGTCATTTCTTCAAAATACGTTTTCTAAGTAGAAACATCATTAATGTGACATACGATAGAATTAGATGAAACATCACCGAAAACCAGGTGACAAATCACAGTAAAGTATAAACTAGTAAATCTGAAAATCCGGAGCCTCAACGTCAGCTTTGCACATCATTAAAAAAAAAAAAAAAAAAAAAAAAAAAAAAAAACACTTTGGATAATATTTAATTTCCTGGAAACTGTAATTTAAAATTTTCAAATTGCATAATTATTTATAAGAATAAAATAAGAATAAGAAGTTTTCAGCCATCAAAAGCGTTAAATTAAAGATTTAGTTATGTTAGGATATTCTGAAATTTTCATGTTCTATTATTTTTGTTTTTTTTATTGTAACATAGTAGATTTCTTCAGGGGGGCTCCGTCCCCCTGAACCTCCCGTATTCTCATTAAACTTAAATTTATAACTTTCTATCAATTTGCTAATGGTTATCGTATATCTTGTATTTCTTTATACATTTTGATTTATAAGGATAAGTAACAGTTTTAATAAGCATTTTTCATTATACTCATACTTCTACATACCTGCCAACCACAAACACTTAATCTGATGTTTCAGGAACTTTAGAAAGCGTAAACTCAGTAATCTAGGGTTTTACAATTTTATTTTCGAAAAAAAAGATGTTTTGATTCATTTTGTGGCAGTTCTCGCGGACAAACAGACAGACTGACAGGCGGAAAACAATAAATTTTGTGTCGCCAAAATAAGCCTTCACCGAAGTTTCGGCAATGACGTCATTATTCATGAGTTATTGCTATCCATGTTTCTAATATTTTTTACGACTACTATAAAATACCTGTTTTATTTCAATTATGACGTCAAATTTTATCAGGTGAAATAATTGTTAAAAATATAATTATTTTTTATTTCTTTTACTTATAATTATGCCCCCATTCTTGTCAGAAAAATTCTTATTAACGAAACAAATTTCCGTGTTTAATATTTAACAAAGTTTAATGTTTAACATAACTTTATTTTTTTTTTATTCTGACGTCATATTTATTTTTTCTTAGTTTAGTTTTTCGAATGGAAATTGCTCAATTGAAACTTATTGCCGTTGAAAAATTATTCCATATTTTGATTTTTTTGGCAACGATAAAGAAAATTGGTTAAATTTTATCTAAAAAATCGCTATTGATTCTGCATGAAAAAGAAGGAAATTTTGAATTATTAAGGAAAATATGTGAATAAAATTAATAAAACATAGCCTCTGTTCTTTTCTGGTCTATGTTATAGTTATACACAAAAATACAAACACAATTCATCAGTTTTGACGTTGACTTCATTTAAATTTTCGTACACGCATTAAAATTTATAACATTATAAAAATAAGGATTATGATGAATGGTTGCTTAGCAACCATTAAGAGAAAATAAAGAAAATGAAATAAATACATTTGAAATAAGTAAATCTCTAAAACAAATTAGTTTATATTATTGGAACAGATTTATAAAAAATCTTCAAAATTTACAGTAATAATTTAAAAAATCTGACAAATGTGTAGACAAAATTTCAAAACAATACGAATAATTTAACTGGTAAATTTCAGTATCCATTTATCATTGAATTCCATTAATGAAATGCGACATTTTCTCTCAAGAAAAAAAATTAAAAATCATTGGATTTGCCATAGAAAAGCATTATTGCGCAAAATAAAATATTCTATATTTTCCGAACGAATGAATCAAATTTTACAAAAAACTATACAGCTTAATCCCAGTGCCTCACTAACATACCCACTTAATTTCAAGCCAATCGGATGTTTTTTGAGGTAAATATCGCGGAACAGACAGACTGACAAACTGACTGACAGAGTGACAGACAGACAGACACAAAAAAAAATTCGTGTCTCCAAAGTAAGCCTTCACTGACGTTTCGGCAATAGTGATAAAAATATAAAATCATGCAGGACATTTCTATAAATTCATCTTTTAAATAGACCCATCATTTTTGTCATACACGATAGAACTACACTGCTCAAAACAATTAAAGGATATTTGAAGTTTTATATAAAATAAAGATATAAACGAAATTTTTTTGCCGAAAATAGAAGAAGAGAATCACAAATGCAAAATTTTCTGGTTTTCAAACTGTGGAGTATGCAAATTTTGAGTTCGACGTCAAAAACGTCGCTCCAGCGGCAGCGAATGAAATTTGACTTTCAACTGGATGAAAGAGAATGAAGACAAGGATGATCGGCATTCAGTGATTGCTTTGTTTCGATGAGTACGATGTCTCTGCGAAGTCATTTGACAGATTCAGAAGTTTGGAGAATTGTTGGTAGGTTAGAAGGGGGCCAAACTCAAGCCGAAGTAGCGCAAGCCATTGAAGTGTCAGAAAGTGTCATTTCCAGGATCTGGAACCGTTTTTTGGAGAGTGGATGTGCAGGCCGAAGACCAGGGCAAGGTCGTAGACGGGCAACAACGCCCAATGAAGATCGGTATTTAGCGTTAACAGCTCGGAGACACCGAAACATGAACGCTACTCTTCTCCAACAACACCTTCGCTCGGCTACAGGCACCACGATTTCAACTCAGACTATCCGAAACCGGCTCCATACTGTAAGTCAGTATGCTCGCCGACCGATGGTATGTGTTAGATTAGCATCAAGGCATCGTCGCGACCGCAGGGAGTGGGCAACTGAGCATGTCAACTGGAGGAGAAATGAATGGAGCAATATTCTGTTTTCTGACGAGTCCCGTTTTTCTGTGCATCCGGAATCATTTGAATGGAATGGCCAGCGTGTTCTCCAGACATGAATCCAATCGAGACGTTTGAGACGCTCTAGGAAGACGAGTTTCTAGCCGCCAACAACCTCCACAAACTCTCCAAGAACTGGAAAGAGCTCTTCTGGAAGAGTGGGGCAGAATACCCGAACTCGTCATTAATAGCCTCATTGAGTCCATGCCTCAAAGGTGTTCAACGTTGCTGGCCGCCCGTGGAAACCATACCCCCTACTGAAAATGATTTTCTTTGAAGAAAACACCTTTTCTTATTCTTTTTTCTCATATGCACAAATTGTGTTTTTTTCCTTTTGTACAGAAATGCGCAATAAAATGAATTTTTTTCTGCCAAACATGTGTAATTTATTCTCATATAACCTACTATGTCTGTCGACCATATATCAATCAGCTAAAAAGTTTCCCAGATACAAAATCCACCTAAAACTGCAATATCCTTTAATTGTTTTGAGCAGTGTAGATCAAAGAGTATTGAAAAAGAAGCTCTATACATTCCCACACGCGAATCATATTTTTTTTAATACTTTAACAGCACCACAGAAAAAAAAAAAAATCCGGCTTTATAAATGAGAATGTGCCCTTCTTTCTGTGTATGTAACAAGAAAATATATGATTTCCACAATAATAATAATTAAAACAAAATTAAAAAAGAAAGAAGAATGTCGTAACATTTTGCAAAAATCTGTTTCGCATGGCATCTATGCAAATTATGAAATTTCAAGAGGAAAAAAAAGTTTTTATAGGAAAAATGTCATACGTAAAATATGTAATGAAAAAATTACAATACTTGTCTAATCGTACAAAATCGGGTTCATAGCCGATGGAGCATGAAACTGCTAAAATATCCAAAAAATTGAGCATTACGTTTTAAATTTTTTTCTAGCAGACTGTTTTAGCTGTATTTTATTCCTTTCTTAAAACTGCACCTAAGTTTTGGTAATATACTCTCAACCTTAACCATCACCTTAAATGGTTTAATTTCTGTAATCGCTAAAACATATGTAGTTTTATTTATAAATAGACTTTCATGTTCCTATCGAAAACTTTTATTGAAATATGGCAACATTACCTTAAATGTTCGACCGACCTCTCACGTGTTACCACATCAGGATGTAAACTTTAAATAATGCTACTTTTCACTTGCCTACTTCGTAACAGCAATCTACTGTCAAAATTTCGTGGTAATCGCTTTATGTATTTCGGCATTTATAGATCTGTCAAACAATCAGACATTCTTCTTTTTATATTATTAAACACTATATAATGCGCCACCTATTCAGTTTCTTTTGTTTAGTTGCGATAATATTGAAGACTAACAGCTCTAAATTGTGCTATAAAAAGCATTTTGAGATGGTATTAAAAAAAAAACCAAATGCCGTCTGCAGAAAAATTGCATTTCGAACGTTGTTCTACTTTTGAAAAGTACATAAGCATGTGTTTAAATGTAAAAATCGATCTGTTGTGTTTGTATTGCCATAATTTACGTTTCTATAAATATTTCTGGAATATAAAATCAAATTACAAAAAACTTGCATATATTTTTACTGATGATTATACTGATTACTCTTTCTGGGTAAGTAAAAAAAAGAATAAGGATTAAAAATAAAGATTAAAACTAACGAGTAACAACAATCAATCGTCAGCAAAATATATCGGTAATGCAGTATTTTTTTTATTATTATTATTTCATTGTATATATTTTTATCGCTGTTTTGCATTAACTACAAAACATATGAATAAAAAGATAAATAAAGTATTATCTGACAAATATTACAAACCAAACAAATAAAAATAAATAACAACCTCATAATAAGTTTACGTCTACATGCAATATCTAAAAATGTTTAAATATAATTAACTACACCTTGGATGATATAAAAAAAAGAAGCACTGAATGAAAGTTTACTTGAAAAAAATAACTGCAATCATATGAGAGTAAGCATGATAGTGCATGTATATTGCTTTCGATAGTGTAGAGATTGAAATTCCAATCATTTCCAATTCAATCAAGAACGCTCTACACTTTAGCAATTGACTTTTTTATGCTGCTTTTTATGGTATTTTTGTGCTGCGTTTTAATAAATAAGTTTCAACTTCCAAATTACTCAATAACACTTCTGCAATTATTATGTATTCTAGTGCATAGTAACATTGACATTTGTTTCACAATTCTAGTTAAGGTGTCCTGGGAAATAAGGTCAGGGTGGGTAGTACCGCCAAGTACTTATATTTCTCGAAGTCATCAAGGAATGAGAAAAGATGTTACGACGGGTTCTGCTCTGCAAGGCTCTTAGTCATCCGAATCACAAACAACTACTAAAAGATAATGGGTTACATTTGTTCACCTTATCACTGAAAAAAAAGCACATAAAAGTAAAAAAAAATACGATATAAAATAGCATAAAATAAAATTTCCTAGGTAAGTTCTGTGATGTGAAGACTATTTACTTATTAGGAAATACTTTCTTTATTAGATAAATCTGTAGACTATTCAATGTAAAATTTAAATTGCATTATATGTAAACTATTTAAAAATGTGACAAAAAAAAAAAGTATAAATGATGTTGAATTAATTTAATTCTTAATGTTTTTAACTATAAACTCAGCCTTTGTTAGAGAATACAAATGTACTATTATTAATGTCTTACTTTTCATTTTCACGTAGTTAGTGTCAAAAAAGAAATGAAACTGAAAGTCTTTTTTTTTTTTTTTTTTTTTTTTAGATCGGGAAAAACATTGGGACAATAAAACATAGAAATTAAGGAAAATGGAACATTAATTTGTTTTATTTTTTAAGTAGTTTACGTAAAATGTAATTTTGACTTTACCGATTTTTTAAGATGAATTTTGCATTCTATTTATTTATTTGCTAAATATTTTAACGTTGTAGGGGATTTTGGATATGTTTGCGAGGTAGTTTAAAGTTTAAAATTAACTGCGGAAAATGTATACCGGGATAATAACTGGCGGTACCAGGGGAACCCACTGGTGTTATTATTTTGGTTAATTCTTTTCAGTCGCAAAACAATTTTTTTACGTTATTTTTTTTATTTAATGCACGAAATACCATTATTGTCACTGTCGAGAACTGAAAAGGATTTTTACTTTCTTCTATCTTCAATAGAAGAAAGTATTGTAATCGAAATTTTTTTCGACTTCCGGTTTTCGGCGGATTTACACGTTTTAGGGGTCAGAGATTCCAAAAAACATGTTTTTACAAAATGTCTGTCTGTCCGTGTGTCTGTGTGTGTGTCTGTGTGTATGTCTGTGTGTGTGTCTGTGTGTCTGTATGTCGCCATTCTACCATCAAAAAGTGTATGAAGTTATGCATAGAATTGAACCAAATTTTTTGTGAATGTTTTTGGCTGTGGCAAGCAGGTCCGCCTTCAGTTTTGAAATATTCCGCCGGAAGGGGGCGCTGCAATCGCGATTTTTGTGCCATTTTCAATATTGTACCGACCAAAAGTATATGAAGTTATGCATCGAATTGAACCAAATTTTTTGTGTATGTGTATGAGTATGGGTAGTTGGTCCTCCCTGAATTTGAAAAAAATCCGCCGGAAGGGGGCGCTGCAATCGCCATTTTTGTGCCATTTTCAATATTGTACCGACCAAAAGTATATGAAGTTATGCATCGAATTGAACCAAATTTTTTGTGTGTGTGTATGACTATGGCTAGTTGGTCCTCCCTGAATTTGAAAAAAATCCGCCGGAAGGGGGCGCCGCAATCGCGATTTTTGTGCCATTTTCAATATTGTACCGACCAAAAGTATATGAAGTTATGAATAGAATTGAACCAAATTTTTTGTGTATATGTATGACTATGGCTAGTTGGTCTTCCCTGAATTTGAAAAAAATCCACCGGAAGGGGACGCTGCAATCGCGATTTTTGTGCCATTTTCAATATTGTACCGACCAGAAGTACATGAAGTTATGCATCGAATTGAACGAAATTTTTTGTGTAAGTGTATGGCTATGGCTAGTTGGATCGCCCTGAATCTGAAAAAAATCTGCCGGAAGGGGGCGCTGCAATACCGAATTTTATGCTATTTTCAATATTGCACCACATAAAAGTGTATGAAGTTAGTTCTAGAACTGAACTAAACATTTTGTATATGATTATTTGTTGGTAAGGCAAATAAGTCCTCCCTGAATTTGAAAAAAAAAATCTGCTTATCATTCTATTGTCCATCGGCTCGTGCAGAGACGGAAATTCATTTTTACTCCGATTAATTGATTGAAGCAGAAATTTAAGATGAAAATGAAAGTTGGTAAGGTATTGAATTAAAATTATTAAAGCATTAAAATGAGTAACTATTTCTTTTTAATATTAAAATGTATGTATGAGATAGAAGAAAGTTTTGGGATTGGCACATCCAACTAGTTTTTTAAATGTCCGTCCTAAATGTAATTAGTTTTTTCGTGTCCGATGAACAAAATATCAAATGAATTATTACTGTGTCTTGATACAGCAATAAATAGTAAGCAAAACCAATTTATTAATTTCTAGGGCTGTAGAGTTTACATCTTTATAAATGGGCAAGTTACACGCAATGAGTCCAGCTTATTTTATAATTTGTTTCATGACGTTAATTATTACAGCTTATTTTATAATTTTGTTTCGGCATTATTAACCACATAATTGGGTAATAATGCCAAATAGCATTGGTCAGCATTAGCAAAGAGATTACGCCACTACATTTTATGATTACGTATCTGCTAAAACATTCGTATTTGATACCTATTGAATAAGCTTATATTTGTGTGGAAAAAAATAACTAAAACTAAATCGTGAAAATTAGTAGAACATTCACCGGTGTTATTACCCCAAGGCTCACACAAAAGCTATGTTTCCAAACTTTATTTTGCACCTGTCTTTATATTTAATATTAGAAGAATAATAATTATATTTATAATTAAAATAATACAAAATAGTTACATTATAAAAAAAAATATGATGCTTTCTTTGTAGAAAAAAATCATCGAAAATAGCTGGTTATTGATTCCATTCGAAACAAAACATTATTTTCTTTTGTTTTTATTATTAAAAGTTGTTGACATTATTCATTAAAATTAGTCAACTTTTTTTTGGAAAGTCATTAATTAAAAGTCTGATATATTTCCCTAAAGAATATTTCTCTCCTCATCTAATTAAATTTGGGCAAACTTTCTGAATAATATTTCCTCAAAGTAAATAATTTTCTCGTTATTTTATTTGAGTTTTATTTATTCAAGCTCTTAAATAGCCTTTTTTTAATTCTGAGAAGTAAACTTATGTTTTTACTAAGAATTTTGTCATAATTTATATTCATTTTTGAAATAATCAGATTAAAATATTAATATATATATATATATATATATATATATATATATATATATATATATATATATATATATATATATATATATATATATCAGATCATGCCAGTAGAATCTTCTGGTACTCTTTCTATTGCTTTGTTCAGATATTTTTAATATACTTAGGGGGCATAGGATCTTTAAACTTAAAAAAGCAGTTTTTTTGGTTTATTCTGAATGTTTTAAAATGTCTAAATAATATGCATATAATCCCATTCAAAAATCTCCATTATGTCTCAAGTTATAATTACTTATGAACAGTGAAATGTCAAAAAATTTAATGTCCCCCAATTAATAAAATTTAACAAAAAAAAAAAAAAAAAAAAAAAAAAAAAGTTTTTTCATATTAGTTAATTTGGAGACTGAAAGCAATGTTAAAAGTGTAATAATAATAAATTAACCAAATATGCATTTCTTTGCATTTTATATGTTAAAAAAATAAATATGAAAATCACATATCTTGGATAGCTTATTTAGTTCATTTAGCTTATTTTTGAAAGTTTAAAATTAATCTACCAACTTTGCTGTTAAAATTATTGTTTAAAATTCGGTGTTTTATTTTATGTGTTTCGTTCTACAATCGTTATTAACAAACATATATGTTTCTTTCATACATTGTTTGCAGTTGATAGTGTGTATTTATTGAAATTGCTTGACTGCTATCACATTTTTAAAATAGTAATATTTGCCTTATTTTAAAAGGGCGAATATCACTATTTTAAAAATGTATAGTAATTAATAAGTCATAATAAACAATAAAACCGCCCAACTGGTAACATTGTTAACGTAATAAAGAGTTTCATTAGTTCAGTTCACGACAACTTCTCATTCTTACACTTTTGGTAATGTTAAAAACTCATTGCTACCTTCTCTTTATAAAAGTAATTGTAATATTTTTATAATATAAGTAAAATTTTTATATTTTACTGAACTATGTAAATGGGGAAATTCCGTAGGTTGAAATTGACGAAATACTGACTAATTATACGAATGTAAACTTTAAAGATACCAATTAAGCCTGAAAGCTGATCGAAAAAAAGAAATGTAAGTAATTTTTAAATCTATTATATATAGAAATAAAATTTCAATCCGATACTTTCTTTATTTTCTTTTAAAAAATTGATTTTTGGATTTCTGGATATTTATGATCCAGATGTCTGGAGTTCGAATAATTGGATTTTTACTATGTGTAATTTTCTTGTTTAAAACAGTATATTAATGATATTAAACTTTTCTGAAAACATGAGTAGTCGAAAAAATACATAATAAATATTTTAATTTGCGAAAATAACTACTGCACTAACACTTTCTAAAAATATTGCGGTTAAATTCTTTATTAAACTTAAGAATTTATTATTGTAAATACCATTATTTAGAATATAAATTGTATTCATTATTATTATAAAACCTAATGAGATTTTCTTTATAAATAGATACAGTTTTAACAGTTTTTGATTTATTGTTATAAAATCTGCTGTTTTTGCTATTCTAATAAAGACAAATGTAGCGAATTCCACTGATACTACCATATTTAATTAATAAGATATCGTTAGAACGTTGTGATTTTTGAGCACCCTGTTTTCTGTAACAAATGAAGTTAGTTTTAAAATTATTCAGATCTAATTGTAATACTAGACACTATTTGGGATACAGTATAGCATTAGAAATCTTTTGTGTGTCCCTGTAAATATTATAAGTTTTCTGTTATACAGGAAATAACTTGCAGTAAGCCTCAGAACTGTACATAAAATGTGTAAAAGTTTGATGTAAGTAAAATGCTTCCCAGAATTCCACTATTTAAGGAAAATCTTTGTATAGCTGTGTAAATTAACAACAAGTATTCCTTGCACCACCGCTTATACCTTGCACACCGCTGTAATGTAACTTTTGATTGTCCCTGTAAATGCATTATATACATAAAAACTTTAATCACTCGTCAAAACTATACAACAATTATATATTTTATATTTTCAATCAATTTCGCATGGTAGTTTTTACATTTTTATGTGCGGATAGACGAACGGACACACAGGCAGATGGACGGACTGAATGTCGGCTATACATGCTGTATGTTTATATAAATACGCACATAAAATTGGGAAATGTACAATAAAAGAATAGAAAAGACTTATGTAATATTACATGTTATGTCTGAAATTAAGCGAAGATTCAGAAAGCGTTGAAACTCTAAAATTTACTATTAGATAGCTAAAAAGTTGCGAAAAATAATAACGAAATGAATGTATAGGAGTTCTTTCAACGAATAAATCTCGTTAATAGGATTTGGATGACTTTTTTCCTCAGAATGCATATTTCGTCAAATCGCTACATTGTACTCAATACTTATTAATATTTAACCATTTACTGCACGATTTTTTTCTTTTTTTATGAAAAAAAAAAATGTTTGAAATCTATAAATCGGTCTAAAAATGGAACAAGTTGGAAATTGCACGTGAACGTAGCAAATGAGGTGCGTTCGTACGATAACGAAGTTTTAAAAATATTCAGATCCTGCTGATATAGTAGAGCTTACTTCGAATACAGTATAGTAGTCGAAATCTTTGTGTTTCTGTAAATATGCAGAAAGTAATTTTAATTACACCTCAGAAACGTATACCTTATTCATAAAATGTGAAATATTTGAATATAATCAAAACACGCCCCAAACAATGTTTCCCCGTATAGCATTATGTAGTGGAATACTTTTGTGTGGCCCTGTAATTTAATAATACAAATTCTTTGCATCACAGATTGTACAGAATGCATATTTTAGTATATATTTCATAGATTCATACCAATTCTATTATGTTCGAATTAGTGTAACATCATAAAAATGCATTTGAATATTTTTTCCCATTGACCGTAATGTAATGGAATACCTTTGATTGTCCCTGTAAATGATCTATGCATCCAACTTTCATAACATTTGAAATGACTCGATAAAATTACACAATAATTATATGTTTTAAATTTCAAACGATTAAAATGCATTTGAAACTTTTTTCCCCATTGACCGTAATGTAACGGAATCTTTTTGATTGTCCCTGTAATTAATCTATCCATCCGATTTTCATAAAATTAGAAATGACTCGACAAAATTATGTTATAATTATGTACTTTAAATTTCAAACGATTCGGTTGTGTAGTTTTTGCGTTGTTATATGCGGACGGACCGACAGACAAACAGACGGACAGACAGACGGACAGACAGACAGACAGACAGACAGACGGACGGACTGAGCGACAACAATAGGTGCTACGTATTTACATAATTACGAACGCACCTAAAAAAAGCAATTAAAAAAATTTCGGATAAAATTAGATATTTTATGACGTGTAGAGATTTTGAAATAGTTTATTGCTATATTTTGCAATTAAATAAGCTTAAATAAATTTATTTCATTTGCTTAACACTCTGCAACTTGCTTTTTAATAATACTTTTAAGCATTAAGTAAAAACAAAAGTAAATTTTGCCTTAATAGCTTGACCGAATTTTTTTTTTGTTTTTTGAAAAAGGAATTCTACTTTTTTTTTCAAATGCAGCTATCTGCATGCACAAAATAAATTTTATTATATTGAATTGATAAATACGTCTTAAAAACACCATAAAATGTATCAAATTATGCTTTTTAAGAAATTTTTATCAATTTTTTACTTATTTTCTTGTTATTATATTTTGTGGATACTCTTACAGAGATCATACTGGCCAACCTCATGGAACATAATACCCTCATAGCATGCATGGTCATAGTGACGTCACAATGACGTCACTCTGAGTCACTTTGGTCACATCACATCTGTGACGAAAATGCCACCACTCAGTGACGTCACATTGTGACTGAGATGTGACTTTCTTAAAATTTTTTAGAAAATTACAAATAGTCTTTAAAACATGTTATTTCCTTTAAAAAACATGTTTCTGCCAATTTAAATATCGCTGCTTTTGTCACAGTTTTGACACAATGTTAATGTCAAGGTAGTCACAAATTGGTCACATTGTGACGTCACAAAAGCTCTAAAACGGCCATAACGACTTCACATCGACGTCACGTGACGTCACATCGACAATCGATGGTAAGAAAGTCACAATGTGACTTCACAATGACGTTGTAATGACTTCACCATGTCTTACGGGTAAGAATTATTGTGTTTAGGTATGTGCCAGATGTGGCACATACCTAAACACAATAATCAGTGTTCGGATACAGCTCTACAAAAAAATTTCAAAAAATCATATTTGTGTCCAAAACTTTTACATTACAATAGTATAATCTTTTAACAAACACTTTATAAAATCTATATAAATTTATCGTTGGTATTTAACATTGTTAAGTTTATGTACTTTAGAAACATTTAGAGCATAGGCCGTACGCTTCATGGAATTTTTCAGGACAAATATCATAATTGTTTTTTATAGAAAAACAAATCTAGGTTATATGCCCGAAGTTTGACATTATTTTATAAACAAATTTTCTTTAATAAAATTCTGGTATCACAGAATTCCCTGATCTTAAAATTTTTCGGATAAGTACGACTTCTGATTTAAAATATTTTCAGTAGGTTTGAATATAAGCAAAAGCAACCGAGATTAAAGATATGCTGAACCTAATTATTTTTATATGATGAGGGAATTTTAAACTTATTTTTTTTAAACTAAGGTTTACTTTTTTTTAAACTAAGGCGGAAAAATAGATTTTTCCGCCTAAATAAGTTCCACTAAAACGTTTACATATAAAATCAAATAAAATTTCCAATTTTAGTATCATATGAAAAATCAATTATCTTAGAATAATATTTCTTCTAAGATAAATAATAAAACAACATCATACTTCTCATTTTTCATATGAGCAGTAGATATGTTATCAAAAAAAGCTTTTAAAAAATTCCATGCAAACAAAATACATTCTATGTATAGAATATACATTCCAGAAACAGATTTGAGATATGAGAAAAGAGAAATAATACAATAAAGCATATGAAATCTTTTAGTATTACTTTCTTCTTGCCGGAAGCATTGTTCCTCATTGTTGTAGATATAATAAGGACATAATGTATTAAAAAATGTTGGCTAAAAAGTCAAAAAGCTATTAATAATAACCTATGCAAATAACCTAGGTTACAAATATTGAATTTTTTTGTTTGTTTGATATTTTTTATGTCGTATCCCATATTCTTGTGATATAAAACTTTATGTGCTCATTTTGGTTTCATCTGTATAAGTACATAGCTCTATTGCTCCGTAGACATATAACTATACAGGTTCTCTAAATGATCTGGATTATCAATAAATGATGATTGTTACTAAAGTTTTGGAGATTACATAAATTTTTATTAAATGTTGTCATATAAAAAAGACAAGTTCAGTTTTATTCCCGTAAGACATGGTGACGTCACTGCAACGTCGTTGTGAAGTCACATTGTGACTTTGTAACCAGCGATTGTCGATGTGACGTCACGTGACGTCGATGTGAAGTCGTTATGGCCGTTTTAGGGCTTTTTTGTGACGTCACATTGTGACCACTTTGTGACGTCACAATGTGACCAATTTGTGAAAAGTGTGTCATTTGTGACTACTTTGACATTAACATTGTGACGAACTGTGAAAATTTTTTAGAAAGTCGCATCTTAGTCACAATGTGACGTCACTGAGTGGTGGCATTTTCGTCACAGATGTGATGTGACCAAAGTGACTCACAGTGACGTCATTGTGACGTCACTGTGAACATGCATGCTATGAGGGTTGTTTTAAAAGATTTTATAGATTTATAAGATTTCTTGATTTTCCTTACTGATATTTATAATTACTTATTGACCTTGTTCCTTCTTATCCATACATTTTGTATCACTTTATAAATTAAAAAAAAAAAACATAAATTTATCTGTAGAAAACTTAAATTTAACCTTCTTAGTTTCTTGCAAAAGGGTAAAAATTATAATGTCGTTTTTTCGGCATTTCGTTTTAAATTCTAGGAAAATGTTATTCTTTCAACATTTAAAAAAAATCAATAATTAGAAATATGAATGTAATCGTTGGGAGTATTAATCATTCTTCAATGCATTGAAAATCCATTAAGTCTATAAAATCACATTATCATACATATTGGTTTATACCCTTCATTCCTTGTATCTTAATGAAAGAAATATTACGTTCCGAACGCTTAAAGAGTTAACTTATAAAAATGTCACTCAAACAAATATCGATTATTGGTATTTAAGGCGATTGCATTAATGGGAATAAGTCCCTTTTCCAATCGCGTAAAATTATTATAGTACCAAAAAAAATTATATGATCATGAGACAGTCATCAACTCCAAAACATATTTTGGAAATTTACTGAATAATATCAGTGCACCCTTTCTATTTTTTTATTGAAAAAAAGAAAGAAAATTGGCGCATTTTGAAATGAAAAAAGAAAGAAAAGTATTTTTCTAATTGTAATTGAATTCTTTCAACTTAAATCTGTATTAAAATTAAAATAATTTATGGTTTAATATTTTCTCATAACAATTTATTTTTTAACTGTTCAAATTTTAAAATTATTCTCATTTAAACAGTAATAATTAAATTTAACTGTCATTCGTTGGAAAGTTAAAGAGAGTTTTGAAGATTACATAATTTCTTATCAAATGCTGTCAAATAAAATACACAGGTTCAGCTCTATTGATTTATAATATTATATATATTTATAAGATTTATTAATTTTTCTTACTGATTTTTCTAATTACTTAGTCGCATTGTTTCTTGTTATCCGAACATTTTGATCCCTTTATAAATAAAAAAATATATAAATTTATTATTTTAGTATATTATCCTCAAAATAAATATGGGCGAAATCAATCAAGTATCTATAGAGTGCAATATTTTATTTCAACGCCATGTAATATTTATATATATTCATGTGTAAAATAAAATTATATACTATTAACGATTGTGTATAACATTAAATAAAATACCCGTTTGCATGTTTTAGAATATATGTACATTTCTAACATCTAAAATAGTTTTACTTGGCCGTACTTTAATACCTAATGAATACAATTTCCAATCTTATGAGATCATGAAATACAAAAATGAGCAACGTTAATAAGCACCAAATATACTATATAAGCAACAGATCGTTTTCGGTAGCATTTAGCGTACCGTCGTCAGTGCTAGATGAGGTAGAAATTTGCTCATATATATAGTAGAGAAGGGGGATTGGAGGCAACCAATAGGATGGCAGAGGACTGCAAGTAATGGCCAATAGGAGAACGCCCGTGCAAAGGGACCGAAAGAGAGGGGGGGAAATGTCAAAAGGAGCGAAAAAAAGTAATTACGAAATAGAGGTTTTAATATAATACAATTTACAATAAATTGAAAATAATTGGAGAATTTACAGTATTATTTGTCAGTGCGGTCTTTCCTACCTTGGACAAACTAAACGCTTTTTTTTTAAATGTATTAGCGAACATAAAAATTATATTAAGAAACAAGAAATCAATAAATCCTCTATTGCAAAACATTGCTAGGAGATGAACCATACTTTCAATTTCAGTTCAGTGAAAATAATTTCCAAACCTACTTCCATTCATGAACTTAGCTTCCTTGAAGCATTTCACATTTATAAAAATTTTGACAATTTTGTCAATTGTGAATTCGTCATCCCCCTCTCTATCGAATTGTTGGAATTATTACATTAAAACTTCTATATCAAAATTACTTTTTTTCGCTCCTTTTGACTTTTTTCACTCTCCTTCGGTCCATTAAAACGTGCGTTCTTCTATTGGGCATTACTTGCAGTCCTTTGCCATCCTATTGGTTGCCTCTAATCCCCCGTCTCTACTATATATGAGCATATTTCTACCTTACCTAGAACTGACGACAGTTCGCTAACTGCAACCGAAAGCGGTCTGCTGTTTATATAATATATTTGGTGATTTTTAACGTTGCCCATTTTTGTATTTCATTGCATTCACCAAGCTCTGTTTGAATATTAACTTATGAGATCATACAATAACTATTTTTTTTTACTTATTTCGCATATTTCTTGACGTTTAAATAAATCACATTTTTTAAAATATATAAATACAAATGTTTGTAAAACAAGGTACAAAGTACGTTTCTCAAATATGAAATAATTTTGCTTAACACTTTTATAAATTCTGTATAAATATTTCCAATCATATCTTACTATATAATAACTATCTTTATGTAACTTATTTATTATATTTCTCAATGTATATATATTTATGAAAGTACATAAGTACAAGCATTTCTCATATACAGCAATAAGTACAATTCTCAAAACTGAAACAATATTGTTTAAATCTTTTTTGAATTTAGAATGAATGAAATTTCTCCATCATGTCATGTCATATAATAACACTTTTTATAAAATGTATTGTATGTCTTGACGTATAAACGATATACATTTCATAAATTTACATAAGCACAAATATTTCTCAAACAAAGTTACAAATGTATTTCTCACATCTGAAACATTTTTGGTAGATTTTTTGTATTCAAAATATTCGAAATTTACAATTTTATCATATTATATAATATTAATCTTTAAGAAACGTACTTTTTATATTTCATAACATATTCGGAAACACACGACTTTTTTTTTAATTTTGCAAAAGAAATTGTGTTGAAAGTATTTATTAAGTTTACGAAATATATGTAGAAAATGTGTAAATTGTATAAAAGAATATATATACTTTTCTACTAAATGAATATATCTCTAACTTAACTCGTCAGTAGTCACGTGACGGTCTTTTTGCCGCCCGTATAACTTATCTTCTCTTAAATCATATCACATTACAAACACAATGGAGATCTACAATATAGACTATAGGCTGACTTTAAAGGTTTCTTCGCCACCTTAGTGAATTAAAAGAACATCTCTGTTTTTCTTTCAGGTACATTTTTAGAAAAGAAGTTGAAATTGGCGAAAAAGTCTATGTAACAAACTTAATGTCAGTTCATTTTTACTTTTTCCTATTACTCCAAATCTCATGAATAAAATGCATAATTTAAGAAAACTACAAATTTTTATCTTCATTGAAATGTTATGTTCGCACATTAAATGAAAAATATTTCTTATTTCACATTTTTGTTTGCGGGGGGTCAGCGGCGAAAAGACCGAGCGCGACTAATGACGTTGTGAAAAAAGTCGCGACTACTTCCGGGTTAAAGAAAAAAAAACTATTTTGGTGAACTGCTTATAATGACAGAAATATGGGGTTTATAATTTAAATAAAATTTTCAAGATTGGCATCATTTTATTTCGTCTTTTACATTGAAATTTATGAACTAAAAGAATTTTGTATTTAAATCGTGTATTTTGATGATGCTTGTATTTAAAATATATTATGATCGTCTCTCCTGATGTCGCCTGGAGGAGACACTAAATTACAATTTTTAAATACATTTAAATAATTTTAGAATTGTTAAAATTATTTTTAGATCTTTTTAATAAATGCGTACATATCATAAGCATCGATGTACATAGAATGGTACATTTTAGGAAATGTTGTATAGTAATTTTAAACTGGTTTTGTGGCCCGTCGTAATATTTGTTTCAGGACTGAGAATGTTAAAGGAAAGAATTGAATTAAGAGGATCCGGGAAACAAATGTTCTCAAATTTTCTAGAAACCTTTTAACTAAAAAATTCTCTGCTTTTTATGCATAAAATGATACGTAAATCAAGATCTACCATAATTAGAGGAGGAAATACTAATTTTTCAATTTTGGTTTCGAGATCTAGCTTTCAAACAAGTTATCACATGGAGATCACTTCTTGAAAAAATGCATTTATTTCTTTCTTTATTTATTTTTTAATGACGAGTTTTTTTTTAATTTCTTGAATTTAAAGTGTTATAACTCAAGAATTGTTGAAGCTAAATGTTTCAAGTTTGGAACTCTTTTTTTGTTGATTATTTTACTTTAATATTATGAAGAAAGTTTGAAAAAAAAATTAATGTGAAAAATATATTTTTTTAATAAAAGAACTTTTTTTTTCAGAATATTGCTCTAAATATTTTTAGTTTTCTTAAATTAATATTTTTAAAAATGGTGAATCAAATTTAAGATTTAGATACTTCTGTTTATTTAAATAAAAAAATTGAAATCCTATAAATAATATTTTTAGATATAACTTTTTAAAATTACCTCACATTTTTAAGAAATGTTAAATTTTAAATATTAAAAAAAATGAGAAGTTTTATCATGTGATTTTGTTTACAAATGATATGTTTTACTATCACTAAAAATTCGAAACTTTAACCAAATGAATATTTTTTAAATGTGTCCCGAACCCCCTTAAATAAATAAAGAAGAACGAACCTCATGTTTTAAGAGTAAGATTTTTTTCCATATCGAAAAATGTTTTCCCAAGACAGTTACAATATTTTGTAAGTACCGAAATTATGTTCATAAAACTGTGTATAAAACAATAGCATGATTCGTTAAAAAAATATTTATTCTTTTATCTCCAAATATGAAAAACTTTGGTCACTTTAGATAATAATAATAAAAAAAATACTGAGTTGATTAATTAAATTTCGAACTTATATTTTCTGGAAAGACATTAATTTAATCTATAATAAGATTTCAGAAACAATATTTGTCTTTTTAATAATAAGCTTTGTCATTAAGAATTGATCAATTTTTCATCAGCTGAATATTTTTCTTAGTTTACAACTGTGGAAGCGTTTAATAAAGACTAAAGTTTAAATAATAATAACTATGATAATTTTGACACATAAAATATAACTAGTACAATGGAAATATTGATTTAGAAACAGTTTTTGCATATGAAAAGAATTTGCATTGAAACAAAGCAATTATCCACTGAATTTTATCAATTTAAATATTCCTAATTTTATTATACCTTACGCAATACATTTTCTCTTTTAGAAATGAAATTACATATTGTTACACAAAAAGCATTGTAAAAGAGATATAAAATGCATATTAGATAAGTATAAATTATTTATATAGTTTAAATATTTCAAAATGTGAATAAAAGTATATAGATCAGATCATTTATTCCATATATTGAGAGGATACATAAAATATTTTAAATGTAATTTTTGAAAGAGATGAATTAAATAAATAAAGCAGAACTTTCTCATGTATTAAAATTAAAACAAATTTGTAAGTGTGATCGTACATCACATTGAGGGTTTCTGTTCATGTCTTTTAAAACACTTTATACTTTAATTAATATAACAAAGTTGCTAATTTATAATTATTAAAATCTTACACAAATGGCAGCACCATTATACTCGTATTTAATTAAACAACGTCTTTTTACATATAACTTTTCTATTCGGTACATGTTTCTATACTTTCCCAATAGATGGCAGAACCAAAAAATATTACAAGTATTTTATTTTTAAGTAATACATAAATATACTCAAATTATATTTTTAACTTTTTTTGTTAATATTTAAAAATATTTTGAATACTCCTTTCAATTATTAAAATTATTTGAGAAACATTAAAATAACTTTTGAGTATTTATAAAAGGAAATTATTTATTTTAAGCATCAATGTTCAAATCAAATTATTTAAATAAAATCCAATATTCCAAATTTTTTAAGTATCCAAAATTTAAAAAAAATTGCGGAGCTTTAAATAAAATTTTAAATTTTAAAAAACGAGAAAAAAATTGTAAAAAAATTTTAAATGCAGAATCATTAATAAATAATAATAGATATTTATTAAAAAAAGTTCAATTACAAAAATTATTATCAATGCTAATGTTAAAAAAATAATATAAGCCCTTAAGTTGCCCCCCCCCCCCAAAAAAAAAAGAAAAAAATACGTTAAAAAATAGTAATAAATCCATCCTAACATAAAAATTACAAGTTCTAGCGCCGGTGATGGAACTAACAATCTTCTGTTTACTATCGAGACGTTTTATTTAAAAGTTACAACGTCTACACTTTCAAAACTTTAAAATCAAAATTCCCTTTTAAAATATGAATCGCAAAAATGAACGGATGACATTCATAAAATGTTTTAACTAAAATATTAGAGTTTTCAAAAATTTATGATTTGTCATGTGACACGAGATATTCAGCTGTAACTGTGCAAAATTTGAAGTCTCTGACTTATACACTTTTTGTGTATGGACTCTGCGACTTGAGTCGGACAGACAGATTACTCAGGCAAGTAGGGTTTTGTCAGATTAACGAAACCCTAAACTAGTCGTTGGGAGCCACCGTAATATTTACCCATCATGGATATGTATATGAAAATAAAACATGTAAAAACTATTTATACAATGCGTTGCAATTCATAAACAAAATTTAAATATTGTTAATATACATAGTAATACTATATTAAAGAACTGATGATTACCAATTTCGACAAATTATATAAAACGCCAAACTACTCAAGTAGTACCGAACTGCGTAAAAGAAACATCCTTATAACTCCAAAAATGATGATTCTATTAACTAACAATTAACTGCGTCGGATTAAGCTTCTCATTTCCAATTAAAATATACCTCTGAATTGAAATTTGAATGAAATACAGGGTCATGAAAAATCGAAGAATGTGAAAAACAGGATTGCAAATATCTCAGCAACTAATAATTCGATCGACTTCGTTCTATATGCAAAATGTATGTTATTTTATTGCTTTTTACGTTCATTCCTTAGAACAAAAAAATTCGAAAATTTTTATGTGCCTTTCATCATAACGAATTTTTCGAGAGTCCGAAAAAAATAGTTTCGGATAATCGAGGTTGCTGATATTAAATAGACGTCGTCCCATTCCTACATACTAACTACATACAAAATTTCAAGTCTCTATCTCAATTTGTTCGGGAGATACAGCGTTTACAGACAGACAGACAGATAGACGGACGGACGGCAATTTTTTTTTCTAAAAATATGTTTTTCGGAATCTCCAGTATCTGAAACGTGTAAATCTGTCCAAAAAAATTTTTCGATTTTCAAAACGATTGCAAGACTTACCCTATACTTCGTATGATGGGTAAGTAAAATGAGTTGAAACCATAACGGAAACGTAGCTCATAAAACTAAAATTACATTGATTTTTTTATTTTTATTATGAGGTTATTTTATAAGTCACATTTCACAATGATCTGATAATCCTCTAAATATATTATAATATATAGCTTAGGGTGGACCTTAAATGCCATGATTTTTTTAAATTATTATTTTTACAAGTCTCACCCCCCTATTTTGTTCCTTTTGATACAAAAACAGTATGTAAAAAGTTTGAGCAATTAATTGAAATATTTAGAGGTAGCTCAATTGACTTGAAATTTATAAAATTAGGAAAAAATTCAGAATATTAGCTACACAAATAAGTAAGCACTTTAAATGTTTTAATTATTTAATTGTGACAATTTATTTAATTTACAGCACAATTATTAGGTTTTCTTCTTACATGAAAATTTTATTACATTTGTGCAGGTTGAGAGAGACACATTTTTCTGCTATCTGGGTACATTTTACGATGATCTTCAACAACTTGTAGTAAAAATTGTAGTTGCATTTCATCATGAGTATTCAATCCATTGTATTCTTGAATAAGCGTAACTGCACTGTAAATGAATTGTTATATGCATATGAATGATGAGAGTTAAAATTAAGCCTTGTTCTTTCAGTCATTTACTACTTGTAGAGATTTTATTACCTTTTTTTCCTGTTTATAGTCTTCTCTTAACTCCCACAATTCAGGATCTACTGCAAGAAATCCATCCGGAAGTTCCGACAATTGAAATAACATCATTGACTTAGCTGTGACAAAATCTTCCAATCTTTTATTCTTGAATGAATGTAGAGCAACACTGACTCGTTTGGAATAAATTTGAGCTTGTTTTTCAGAATAAGTTTCATTCTGTAATGCAATAACCATGCGTCTTTTAGTTAATAAACTCACACAGCTATCAAATAAAGCTAAACCAACAAGTCCTTCTGACAAATACCACAAGTGATTAGCAAATTTACGTGATGATGACTTGAAAACAGTTGAATGTACTGATGAGTAGTCAAGTAGTGATTTGAGCAACAACAGGTCATTATATAGGGCACATGAAGCTTGAGGTGCAGTGATCCAAGCTTTCAAGTATACACGGATTGTAAAAACACAGATATCACGTATACCTTCTTCCTCTTTTACAATCAATTTAAACTGAGCCTTGAACATCCAGATCTTGAGACAATATATTACTTTGGACATCCAACGGGCATGGGGCATTGCACCTGGTGACATAAATCTGATTCCCCTTTCTGGGACAGCACCTAGAAATATAATTACAAGTTCTAAAAATTCCTTATAATCACCTCTTAGCTCTGTTTCTCTTTGCTCTTCTAGGTACTTCTTTCCATAGTTGATAGTCTCTTGCTTAATATCTTCTACTAGATTTGCAACATCATCAAATGAAATTCCAATTTCGTACTTGTCTTTATCAATTAAGATCTAATATTCCTGAAAGCATTTAAATAATGCAATTTTAGATGAAGATTTGACTCCCATGCATACATCAGATACAGTACTAATTATCAGCTCCATAATGTGATGTCTGCAAGCAAATGATAAGAGCTCTTTTTTTCAATTTATCTTCTAAAAGAACACATGCACCAGAATTATAACCAGAGTTTGAGCTGGTAGTGTCAAAGCACTTTGCACGTATATTACCTGCTATACCCCAGTCTTCAATGGCTTCAAAGACTGCTATTTGCTAAATGCAGTTTATTGTTTTAAATATTATTGTGCATAGTACTGCCATCTATGAATAAAAATGTAAAGCTAAATGCATTTTAAAATATTTTAGAAGATAGAATTTATTTTCTATGACATAGCATGCGAGGAGTACGCATATGTTTATCATTGCTCATACATTAGAAACTTCTACATCATTGAGCTACCCCTAAATATTGTTCAATTGGGCTAATATTTTACCAGAATTATTTTTTCATAAAAAGGAACAAATTTAGAGGGTGAGAAGATTACATTTTGAAACTTGAAAAATAAGGTCCACCCTAATATAGCTACATACAAAAGGATGTTTATTGAAGTTTATTTACACTGAATTTGTTTTCTTATAAATGACGCGTCCTATTCTCCAAAGTGTTAGTAATACCTTAAATAAATATGTAAAGAATATTATTTCAAAGTCACTCTAGAAACTATAGAACAGATACATTTACACTGCATAACCCGTAAAGCATGGTGACGTCACTGCAACGTCGTTGTGAAGTCACATTGTGACTTTGTGACCATCGATTGTCGATGTGACGTCGATGTGAAGTCACAGTGACTAAAATGTGAAGTCGTTATGGCCGTTTTAGAGCTCTTTTGTGACGTTTCACAATGTAACATATTTGTGAAAAATGTGTCATTTGTGACTAATTTGACATTAACATTGTGACGAAACTGTCACAAAAGCGACGATATTTAAATTGCCAGAAACATGTTTTTTAAAGTAAATAACATGTTTTGAAGAATATTTATAAATTTCTAAAGATTTTTTAGAAAGTCACATCTCAGTCACAATGTGACGTCACTGAGTGGTGGCATTTTGGTCACAGATGTGATGTGACCAAAGTGACTCACTGTGACCATGCATGCTATTAGGGAAGTAATCCGCTTACTTCGAAACAAGCATAAGTAATACAATTTCGAATGAAGTCCCAATGTTTAAGGTTATAACAGGAGAGGTTTTTCAATTCAAAATGCTGAACTAGATCAAAATGACTCTTTATTTGACCAATCTTAACATTTAGAGATTGTCCGTAAAATAGAGATAAAGTAGACGATCTAAATAAATCCATTTGTGAAATTACTGGCATTGTACCGAATCACTATTTGCCTTCGAGACCCTCTGGTGACGTTTGGATAGAAATAAATATTTTTGAAAGCATGTGCAATTTTATTTTATTTCCTTTTATGGTAAATATTTAAATGAAAACTTTGCATGAAAGGTGGTTTTTATCTTATTTATGAAAAAATTAACAGATTCCAGTAAAATAAACAATGTTATAATAGATAGAAATTATTGTTGTACAAACGAAAGATTTGCTATAAACAAAATAGTTTAATATTATTTACGGCAAAAAAATAGATTTTTTTAAAAAAATATATATGTTAAAATACTTAATATTTTTTTAGTTTTGTAAGATTATATTGCGAGGGAAAGTTTAAAGATACATTCAAAAATCTTTATATAATTAATCTTATATGGTCATCAAAATAAGAGAGACTTGTTCAATTCCAAAAATATTTTTGATTGCTTTTCACTTCAATTTACTGTCTTTAAATCTCTTTTTTTTAAAACAAGTATCGGATCACATTTATGTTTTAAATATACCAAGAAAAGATCAAAATAGAAAAAAATTATTTTATCAATAAAAAGTTTGGCTTTTTATCTAGAAATAATTTGAATTAATCTTAATAAGCTAGAGCTAAAATTTCGATGCATTTGCAAAGTCTTTTCAAACAAAATATGGGATGCGAACATTTCCCTTATATTATAAAAAGTAATATCAAAGTTTCAGAAGCAAAATATTTTAGTTTTAATGATGATAAGAATAAGTTTGAAATAATGTTACGACATTAGTTTGTTAAACAATGCTTTCTCATATTCAACAATTTTTATTCGATTCTGAAGTATTACACTCTGTGAATTTTTAATAAATGTCTTTCTTTAAAAGAAATCAATTGGAATAATGCAATTTTGATAGAAATACAAATATTATTTTATAAAATACATGCTTTAAATTACCTTTTTATATGAAATATCTTTTTTGAAATTAAAATCAAGGAAAAAATACCGAAAAAGTATATTTTAACTGACTATACAAAAAAAATATATAAGTTTATGTTGCTAATAGAATTAAAGGAAGGTCTACATATTTCATTTTAACTGAATTTGCATAAAGCATATATAAGATTCTTTTACTAATAAAATCCTCAGAAGCATTATTTTTCACGTTATTAACAGTTCTCTGTGCTTCACTTATTCACATATGTAACATTTCTCTAAGAAGTTACATACCGAAAAGGTTAAACAAATTTTATCCGGTAGTTTCATATCCTTTTGGATGAATCATAATTTACTGTAATTATAATTAATTATAACTGAACCTGATGCGTTATATCTTATAAAAAAGTGTGATTATCATAGCAAATTTTATTAAGAAGATTTTACAAACACGTCGATGTAAAATGGTTGATTAATGTTATTTTACTTCTCCAAGAAAAAGTAGATTGCACACTTTATATTTTAAAATTTTCTGGTAAATATCGCATGAAAAATCTGTAAAGAAGATTATTTCAGAACGCTTCGAAGAAAACTTAAACAAATATAAACCGCTCATAACAACACAAGTGTGCGTAAAAACTATTTCGAATAATGTCCTAATAATAAGCGTTTGCACTTGAAAATATTTTCTTATGCAAGATTTGGAATTTACATGAAATGACATAATTTGACAAATTTTGGCACCTAGCAATTATCTGTTAATACGCCTGAAGTAACTAATCAGTTTTTTGTCTGTGTGTGTATGTGTGTGCAATTACCGGTATTTCATCACTCTAGTATGTATCTTAAAGATCAGTTTGATGATATTTCTTTTTGGAGAGAAATATAAATCTGTGCATATTTCTGTGAAGACACATTATGATTAAATGTATTTTTTTCGTTTATAAAAGCTTTTAGCTGTTTAGCATAAATTTATTTCTGAATGGTACCAATAAAAAAAACATATATATATATATAATGTTAACTTAATTCTTATCGCTTGTTGAACAGACATTTTGCTATATGATCCATATTAAAAAATATTCTCGTTAAAAAATAACAAGATGCAAATAATTCTGCAAACAGATGAATATAAACCATTGAATAATGTATATCTAAAGTATAAATAATGTATATCTAAGCGAAAACTATGTTAAAATCTATCAATGTTAATCATGAATGGCTGAATCTACTTAAGAGTGAAATGCAATTTTCGCAATCTAAAAAAATTTTCTCCAAGTACATTTTAGCTAATGTCTAATTATATAAATGGATAAGGTTATAAGCATTTTACATTTCTCCTAAATTTTCAATGAATTCAAAAAATCTTTGTATACTTTTCTTTTTTTTAGCTCATATGGATAATTTTTTTTCACCTAGTTAAGTTCTTAGGTGCGAAAGAAATATCACGTTATTAAAAGTAAAAACTTTTATTGTCATTTAAAAATGGAAGCGCTTTGTTTAGTATCAATATACATAAACTGAATTCAACAATACTCCAAAGTATTACTATTAAAGTAGAGTGATAAATGTAATTTTATTTTATAAAACTTTTACAAATTAATGATGTATGATTAATACTTCTGGAAATAACTTCCTTACAATGATATTTATGTTTATGTTGCATTTTATACTGCTTCACAATTTAGTAGTATTTTCTGGAACTTAAAATCTTAAACATCATGCATCTTAAGCGTGCACATTTAAGTCTCTCGTAAAAGGTGTCAATAGCTATCACATGTTATATTTCAAATAGTTTCATTTTAAACAGCTAGCGATGAGTTTAGATAGTGTGCTTGCATGTAAAATCAATATCTTGTATGACTACATAATAGAAAGAACTGAATAAATAAATCATTTCACATTTTTACTTTCGTTTAAAAAAATTACAAAAATAATTCAAGTCATCTATTATTCTTTTTTTTTTTTTTTTTTTTTAGTATTCGTATTCGCTTTTTGTGGTTTAGTGTACTACTAATAGTACATGATTTTTAATTAGGTATTAATTAGTTTAATGAAATGCTGTTGTTATTATTTACATATAGTAATGTTAATAAGTGTCTATGTATTTACTATATGACTACATTAACTTTTAGGCATTTGGTAATAATATTAATAATAAATATTTGCTATGTTAGTTTACTGAAAGAATCTAGTGCAATAAAGTGTAAAAAATCGTATTATAAATTAAATATTATTGCAATATAATATTTTTAAACATCTGCAAAAACTATTTCTTAACCTATTATTATATAAATGTGAATGGAATAGTACGCAAAACAACAACATCCGTTATGTTTCAGAAAATGAAATATTCATTAATCTATTTGTATAGCCACTGTTAATGTAATCAACGTAAAAGCAAATTTTTCTAAAAACTGAAAAGAAATCGAATCCGAAAGTGTTTTTAAAGCATATCTATAAATATATATATATATAAAGTTGAATGCAAGATTAATTTTTTTATATGTAATTTTTTTTTTTTTTTTTTGAATGACCACTCGCAAAAAAATTTTCAGATTCATACTTCTGTTTAAACTATGTTATTGTCAGTTTTGTTCACAACAACCATTAGAGTCTACACATGTCTAGAAGATTTAGAAATGTCTCGATACCATCAATCAAACACTGTCAAAACTCACAGGTACGGAAAATGGTGGAATAATGGTTTGGGCAAAGATCTCACTCGGAGGCCTCATTGATCTGCATGTTCCATAGATGAACTCTGACTGGTGCGAGATATCGGGAGGAGATCCTTGATTCATATTTGCACCCATATGCAGGTGCTATTGACAACGGTTTCATTCTAATGCAACACCACACCGAGCTGTGGTTGTTGAGGATTATATTGAGGATCGCGCTTTGGAGACAATAAAATGTCCAACTCACTCTCCAAACATGAATCCGATAGAACATACTGGGGACTATCTTGGAAGACAGGCTGCAGCTTTAAGTCTTCCTCCGAGGTCATTAAATGAACTGGAACAAGGCTTAATCCATGTCTGATCAGCGCTACCTATTTCGGTGTCCGACAATTTAATTGAGGGCATGACAGGTCAATGCGACCTATGTATTCATGTCCGGGGTGAACATATTCCGTATTAAAACCTTTTTTTTAAATGTTTCTGGCGCATCTTACTATTTAACACTCGATATGTTGATATCTCCAAGAATGGAATTTTCCACCATGAGGGCTTTTTTGTTCTAATATCATTTATAGGTTTAAATTAAGAAAATTTCTATGTCACATTTAATAATAACAGTACTGTGCACATTTCCTTCAAATTTCTTGTTTCTATATTCATTCATTTGTAAATTAGACGGAAAAAACCGGTAGTACCTTAACTTTTGGAGGCCAGTGTATGTTATATTAACGAAAAAAGTCAAATTTGTACTAATTTCTGTAGATATTTTTCGTTTGTTTGTAATTATAAAGTATTTTTTCAATACATAAATTACAGAGCACTGAAATGTAAGTTTAACGTAATTAAAACGTAATTTCAGTTTTATCTTTTACGAAAATTGTTTCAAATCATTCAACATTAAAATTTCTTTTCTAAAGATAAGGAAAATTTTATTGTTTTCTATTTAATAGTAATAAGTTTTTTATTATGTACATAAATTTAAATTGCTATTTTAGAAATCTCCGAATCTGTAATCTCAAATATAAAAAAACTTTGAATGAATATGAAAGAAAAGCCTTTTAATTTAAACAAGTTAAGGTACAGTGATATCATGCAACATATTTACTATAACTTTAGAAATTTTAACTTTTCAAAAGAAATATAATCACTTAAAAAGCAAAGTGTTACATAAAACGCGAAAAATTCAAAATTAATTATCATTTTATAAGTATGAAAAGTTTGTTTTCCGTATAAAACACTGCTATTATTTTTAATGAGACATAGCAAAGAACTTTGTAGGATCACAATAATTAAAAAAAAAGCTTTTTTATTATCTATATATAAAGAAAATCTTCGAAAAAAGGCCTGATACGCGCATTGATGATAAATATTAAATTAATAAGTTTACTACAGGGGTGATTTTATAAAATTAGAACTCTTTGTCAGCAAAAAACAAACATTTCTTGAAAAAATTATTTTTCGGCACAAAATACTTCTACTTTAACAATCTCCATAAATACTCCTTACTAACATTAAGCAGTTCTCATATCATTTCAGGGGCAACGTCGATAGATATTTGTTAATAAGTTTACTGCAATAATGATTCACAGAACTACGATGGTTTGGCTATAAAAACTTTAAATACAAATATTTTTTTCAAAAAATCAATTCCCTACATTAATGTAGTTAACTTTACTAATATTCATATTCATTCATTACATTCTGAAAATTATCATTCTTATCAGCAGAAATGAAGATAAACTAATAAATGAATAGAAGATAATTTAATAAGCTTACCATGAAGGTTACTGAAAAAAATAGGATGGTTTGGCCGTGAAAATATATAAAAAATATTAATAAATAAATAAAATAAAAACATATCTTTAAAATAATATTTCCCTATATAAAAGAAGCTTATTTGACTACCGCATTATTCACTCTGTACATTTAGGCGGTTCTCGTACTTGTTCCATAACTTCAAAATTCCACGTTGTACTCGGCTGACAGTCCCGTATTCAGCTGCTAGTTACTTAGCTCCTGAATTCATTTCCCTAATTTTAAATCTATGTGTGTTTTAAGCATTTGTATTTTTAAAATATCTGCTTAGGGAAATTAAATTTTTAATTCATTTTTTCTGTATACTATTTGTAAATAATATATCTTTTATTTTCTTAGTTCTTAAAACATTTCTAAGATATTTGCTTGATGTTATGTATATTGTTAAAATTTTATTCTCAATTCTTCACGTTTTAGCATAAAATATAAAATTAAGCGAACATTTTAGAAATATTTTGATAACTGAGCAAACTGGTCGACTGAGCATACTAGTCGATAATATTTACTCATCATGGATATACATGCTATAAAATAAGAAATTAAAACACTTGTAAATAATTTATAAAATGCACTGTAATTTTAAAATACACTCCCTCTGTCCCAAATTACTTGAAACATTTAGGTTTAAATTTTTTCCCAAATCAGTTGCTACATTTCAAGTAGGCGAAGTGATAAATAACTTTCCATGCAGTTTAGTACATATACGCCAGTAAAATTTTACTACAATAAGTGTAACACAACACGTTGGTTGTTTAAGGCAGTGATAAATGGAATATGTAGTGCTGGTAATAATAAGTGATGTGACGATGACAGTAAATATAATACTAATTTGAAAAGTGTGTCCTAAAGAAGGAACTAAATGATAAGGAACTTAACTCTGTATTGCAATTTTTACTGCAACGTTTGAAAAATCATCAATTAAGCCATGGTGCTATAAATGGTACAGCGATTAAATTTAATATTCATCGTAGTACTATCTCCCATTTGTGAAAGCTCGCAAAGACTACAAAAATAAATGAGAATGAAATTTACAATGTAATATTGCAAAAAAAAAAAAAAAAATGGTAAATGCGGGTGAAAAAAATAAGATTTATCTCAGCAGTTGAACAAAATCAAAGATGTCCCACTAAGACGAAGACAAAAATTGCGAAATGTATCATGTGCTATTGATATTCTTAAATCAACATTACACTGGATTGTCAAGGATAGAAACATTTTGAAGCGTATTTCAGCACCCATTAAGCCAAGTCAAACAGAAAAAAACACGCTAAGTAGAATTCGATTTTGTTTGCAGCATGTTCAAAATAATGGATACTTTTCGGAAATGTTGAATCGTATTCATATTGATGAAAAATGGATATATATGAATTAAATATTACGAAAAGTAGAAATTCACTTTACATAACCTTGATGAAACTGAATCTTTGAGGTATTGCAAAAGCTAAACGTTTTTTACCAAAGTAATGTTTATGACAATACTAAGATGGGGATCTAACTAGAAACGAAATGTTTGATGGAAAAAATGGAATATGGCATTTTGTTTACTCCGAAAATGCAAAAAAATTCTAAATATCGTGCTAAAGGTACTGTTGTGACAAAACTTTTTAGAAATGTTAATAAAGAAGAAACCCGAAAAATGATTATAGAAAAAGTTTCGCTGGCATTACGGGAAAAATATCGATGTAGCGAAAAATTGAGTCCTATATTCAAAAAACAGGACAATGCCAAGCCTCATTTGTCAATATATAATCCTAGTATCAAAAAAGAATGCTTAATAGATGGATGGAATTTACAATAACAGTGTCAACCTCCAAATAATCCGGGTTTAAATGTGCTTGAACGGGGTTTTTAACGCAATAAAATCATTGCAACATCAGATGCCCGTAAACAACATTAGCTATTTAATAGATGCTGTTAAAGTCGCTTTTCAAAATATAGAAATAGAAAAACTTGACAATGTATTTTAATCTTTACAAACATGTATGTAAAGCGAAAAATTGAGTCATATATACATAAAACAGAACAGTGCCAAGCCCCATTTGTCAGTATATGACCCCAATATTACAAAATAATGCTTAATATATAGATGGAATTTACAATAAAAGTGTAAACCTCCAAATTGTCCGGATTTAAATGTGCTTGTTTGGGGTTTTTAACGCAATTCAATCATTGAAACATCAGATGCCCATAAACAACATTGACAATTTTATTGATGCTGTTAAAGTCACTTTTCAAAATATAAAAGTATAAAAGCTTGACAATGTATTTTTAACTTTACAAACATGTATGAAAAAGTATGATATAAGGCGGAGGCAACGCATACAAAATAACTCTTCACAATAAGGGAAAACTTCATCGTCAAAATCTTCCTCCGCGAAACATGGTATGTAATTCCGAAGCTATATCATGCGCAATAAATTCTTTAAATATCATTTAAATTTTGTTTTATCTGCGATTAAAATTGTCACAACTTGGTTTTTTTTATTCTCCTTTTTTACGTTCTGCAAAAGTAGCATTTATTTCTGACAAAGTTTTGAAGAAAATTCGCATGCTTTTAAGCACCGTACCATTTTTTAGGGACTCCACATCCACTATATCAGTCAAAAAAATTTTTTTTCCAAATGAATTCGCAATCAATTAGATAGAAGATAGTTCTGTGAGATTACTCGTGGAAGAATCTTTAAAAATTGGGCATGACTAAAGGGTGAGCAAACCTTGTATTTTTAAAACTAATTTGGTTACTGATTTAAGAAAAGACGGAGGGAATGTTTGGTAAGAAAATGTCATTCATTAATAGCATATCATCCTGAAGTATCTGATAAATGTTCAAACAAAATCATGAAATAATTATTATCAATAATCGGTAGAAAAGTATTCAAATGTAGCAACTAATTTGTGACATAAGGAGTAATTTAAATATTTTTAATACATAGTAATACTATATTACGGAATCGCGGGTGCTACATGATTATCCCATCAGACCATTTCCATAAACTATATAAATCACCAAACTACTTGGTAATTCTATAAATTGGCAATAATTTTTATTTTAGGTATCGAAAGAACAAATAAATTATGAAAAGATTAATAAAAATAGAAATAAGATGTCAAATTAAAAAAAACAGTTATTATGCACAAACGCATAACGTATTTAATATGAAGTGCATGTGACATTTTGACATTTTGAACACATTTTTGACATCTAATTTAATATTTTAGCAATAGATTTTTCGTGGATGTAATAATTAGGTAGTAAAAGAAACATTCTTATAATTCCAACAATAATAAACCTACTATAATTTTATTGTCTCAGATGAAGTGTCTCATTTCCAATTAAAACATATATTAGAATTGAAATTTAATTGAAATTCACGGTCATGAAAAATCAAACATTATGTAAAATAGTATTATAAATATCTGCACAACTAATTATAAAATCAATTTCATTCTTTATGACAAATTTATATTTTTTATTGTCTTTTACAACCACTACTTATAACTTAAAATATATATATATATGTATATACTTTTCATTAAAAAAAAGAGAGATTCCGCAAAAAATAGTTTCGGAAAATCTGGGTTACTGACATTCAGTAGAGTTTTTACATTATTACTTACTAAGTACATCAAATTTACTGTACCTCATTTCGTTCGAAAAAATAGAGTGTTTACAGACAAACAGACGGACAGCATTTTTTTAAATAGGTTTTTTACAATATTCAGTGTCTGAAGTGTATAAATCCGACATTTTCTCGATTTTTCTCAAAACGATTGCAATACTTACTTTAAACTACGTATGATAGGTAAATAAAGAGAGACATTCTTTTAGTATACAGAAAATAGTAATTAAAAATATGAATTTCTCTAGTGAATACTGTAAGTGTAATATGAATCAAAATCCCATAGACCTAGCTAGATAGGTTGGGGCAATCGAAAGCTGGGTGACTAGTAGCCTTCTGACAGGTGTTACTGCACTCTCAATCTCATCACCATTTTCCATCTTGCAGAAAATGTTTTGTAACCAAGATATTCTAACGAATTTTGCCGAATAAAGACCATGAATTTTGTGAAAAAACAATATACAACTCGACGAGGGCGCGAAGATCTCGACGCTCTATGAGTACGGCAGTAGCGTCGACAAAGGATCTTTCATACACACTTTTCTTAAGAAAGGTGTTATAATAAAAATAAAATACATTGATATGTTTCGGAACCGTCAAATAAGTTCCATAGTCATAATATAAATAAAACAAAATTTCAAAATATTTCTCGGTCAATACAAATGACACGCGACAATGAGATATAAATATTTCGCGTGTCATTTGTATTGACCGAGAAATATTTTGAAATTTTGTTTTATTTATATTATGACTATGGAACTTATTTGACGGTTCCGAAACATGTCAATGTATTTTATTTTTATTATTACACCTTTCTTAAGAAAAATTAAAATTTTTATTAAAATGTACATCATTTTTATTGTTGCAATTTGTCAGTTTTTCAAAATCCAACTACACTGCAATATAATCAAAGGGAATATAATAAATAAAATATACTTATAGTAGATTTTCAAATCCACCATTTTATTTTTTTCAAATAAATGAATTGATCGCTTGAGGAAGTTCAATAAATGATACAATTTTTAAATAAAATTTGTTAATGGATAAAATTCTTAAATTGTATTTAATAAATATTTTTTATCCTTTTCAATTTTTTAGGTAGCTTTCATTACAAAAAGTAAAAATCTACCTATTGCAGCCGTCCGGAGGAAAGCACTTCCAGAAAATGTTGGTATATTTTCACCGATCATGACCCCCAGACCCCAAAACCACACTCCGTTCAAATGTTGACATATATATATATAAAACCATATATATATATATATATATATATATCTGATTTTTGTCATGCGATAACTATCGTATTTATGAACCGATTTGAATGAAAATTGGTATATACATAGTACATGCAATTGTCTCGACCGAGTTCGTTAGACAGCATCATCCGCCATTTTGTTTCAAAATGGCGGCCATTTAAAAATTTTTAAAAAATTTAAAATTTAAAATTAAATACGAAGATATTAAAAGTTGAAAAATATTTTTCTTTTATGTGTTAGAACTTAAAACAACAATTCCAGGACACTTTTTATTTTGTTTATATCTTAAAAAATGATTGACTTATAGCACTTTGAATTTTTCTTATGGCTGACATTTTGAAACAATCTAATTTTTGTGATGCTGTAACTAACGTATTTATAAACCGATTTTAATGAAACTTGGTATGTACATAGCACATACAAATGTCTCGACCGAGTTCTTTAGCCAGCATCATTCGCCATCTTGTTTCAAAATGGCAGCCATTTAAAAAAAATTTAAAAAATTTAAAATTTAAAATTTAATTTGAAGAAATTAAAAGTTGAAAAATATTTTTCTTTTATGTGTTAGAACTTAAAACAACGATTCCAGAACACTTTTTATTTTGTTTATTTTTAAAAAATGATTGAGTTATAGCACTTTGAATTTTTCTTATGGCTGACATTTTAAAAAGATCTGATTTTTGTCATGCTGTAACTAATGTATTTATGAACCGATTTGAATGAAACTTGGTATGTACATAGTACATACAAGTGTCTCGACCGTGTTCGTTAGCCAGCATCATCCACCATCTTGTTTCAAAATGGCGGTTATTTAAATTTTTTTTTAATTTAAAATTTAAAGTTAGGTACAAAAATGTGAGAAATTGAAAAAGATTTTTCTTTTGTGTATTTAACCTTGATACAAAGATCCAGGGCATTTTAGGTAGCTTTCATTACAAAAAGTAAAAAGCTACCTATTGCAGCCGTCCAGAGGAAAGCACTTCCAGAAAATTTTGGTATATTTTCACCGATCATGACCCCCAGATCCCAAAACCACCCTCCGTTCAAATGTTGACATATATATATAAATATATATAACCATATATATATATATATATCTGATTTTTGTCATGCGATAACTATTGTATTTATGAACCGATTTGAATGAAACTTGGTATGTACATAGTGCATAGAAATGTCTCAACCGAGTTCGTTAGGAAGCATCATCCGCCATCTTGTTTCAAAATGGCGGCCATTTTAAAAAATTTAAAAAATTTAAAATTTAAAATTAAATGCAAAGAAATTAAAAGTTGAAAAATATTTTCCATTTATGTGTTAGAACTTAAAATAACGATTCCAGAACACTTTTTATTTTGTTTATATCTTAAAAAATGATTGAGTTATAGCACTTTGAATTTTTCTTATGGCTCACATTTTGAAAGAATCTGATTTTTGTCATGCTGTAACTAACGTATTTATGAACCGATTTGAATGAAACTTGGTATGTACATTAGGGTGGATCGAAGAGTATACGAAAAAAAATTTTTTAGAAATCACTATCGGCGCGGCGTGCAAAAGTTGCCTTTTATGCATACTAGTTTACAGGATTTTTTTTATTAAAATCCATTCATATCTTCCGGTGCCCCAAGCGCCCCAAAAGTTATTAAAAATTGAGTTTTTATGATTTTTTCTTATATTTTTTGTTTATTTATTTTTTCTTAATTACTTTTGGCGCGGGGTGCAAAAGCTATTTTTTATCTATATTAGCTTACATATTTTTTTAAAATAAAATTCATTCATATCTTCCGGTGTTCCAAGTGCCCCAAAAATAGTTTAAAATTGAAATTTTCTTGAAAAAAAAGTATTTTTGTTTTATTTTATTTTATTTTATTTTATTTTATTTTACTTTTTGAAATTCATTTGGCACTGGGTTGGAAAGTTGTTATTACAACACTACATAACTCTGCAGTTCCCATATATTTTTTTAATCAAAATCAATTCACATCTTTGATGCACCAATTATAATTAAAAACTGAAATTTTTACAAAAATGTATTAAGAATTATAATTTACGAAAAATACTTACAAATTTTGAAAACAGTTTAATTAATAACGTATAAGGTTATAAATAACATTAATTTTACAATAATAAGCGACATGTAAATTTAAAAATCAAAGCATTAAATCATAAAAATTACAAAAAATTACTTACGTAGAAAAAAGTTTTACATCATTCAATTTAGAAATTTACATATTTTTAAAGTTTGTAATCTCTTTTGGTATCATAGTGTTTTATATGGCTTCTTGATTTTATTCTATTCAATATAAAACCATGTCTCTTTTCTTTACCAGATACAGTTTCTGATGCCTCAGACACTAGTCGAACGCATCTTTCAACCGCTTGGGTATGGCATGCATATTTTGACCATTCATTCGTTTTTACAACTTTTATCATGTTCTGAATTTATTCGCAAGGCACATTCATCAAAAGAGTTGGTTCAAAACGTCCAACTCTTTGCCAGTCAATAAGTTCAAAATAATCCTTCGCTTTGAAGTTTATTTGGGGTACTTTGAAAGTTTTCACCTATGGTGATTTTCTCTTTTTATTTCTAGCATAAATTAGCTTTCGCATTGCCAAAGATCTGATATACTCTCTGTTATCTGTGAGCACTGACAATAGCAAATTTTCAGAGTGAAAAAAAAAAAAAAAAAAAAAAAAAAAAAAAAAAAAAAAAAAAAACCTATTTCGTTGAATAACAGCATCTATGATCTTTCTTAAATTGGGTTCCAAATATCTAGAATATGTGATAAGTTTCCAAATACGCATCGCTCCTTCAGTTATGGATGGCTTTGTTTTGATATGGAACCATACCGGTGCATATACCTTCATAATATATGTTCTAAGAGTAATGAGATTATCAGAAGGATTTTCTGTAGCCACTTATAACCTTAAAATTCTACATGTTGCTATGCAAATAATAAATATTGCTGGTCATTGCTGAGAACTCTTCTATATATGTTGACTTCCAAATAATAAAGTATAAAAAGTTTATTTTATACATTTAATAAAATACGACAAACGATTTCTCATCGTCTCTATCTACATTTTACGTTAGATAAATTATTCTTTAACTGTTAATTTTACTTGTATTTTCTAGCTCAAAATTTGCATGAAACTCGATTTTCGGCAAATAATTAAAAGTCTTGGGGCACTGGAAAAAATTTATCAAAGTCGAAAATTATTTGGATGCATGCTAATATACTATAAAATGCATCTTTTTTATCCCGCTGATAAAATAATTTAAAAGAAATTAAAAAAACAAAAATTATAAATTTTTATAAAAATTTAATTTTTTTTACTATTTTGAGGGCGCTTGGGGGCACCGGAAGATATGGATGGATTTTAATTAAAAAAAAAGATTTAATTAATATATATATAAGGCAACTTTGGCAACCCGCGCCAAAAGTAATTTTAAAAATATTAAGAAGTAAAAAAAATTATAAAATTTATAAAAATTTCAATTTTTAACTATTTTTGAGGCGTTTGGGGCACCGGAAGATATGAATGAATTTCAATAAAAAAACATATGTGAATTAGTATGCATAAAAAGCAACTTTTGCACCCCGCGCCAAATCGATTATCCGAATCTCGATTTTTCGATCCACCCTAATGTACATAGTACTTATAAATGCCTCGACCGAGTTCGTTTGCCAGCATCATCCGCCATCTTGTTTCAAAATGGCGGCCACTTAAAATTTTTAAAAAAAATTAAAATTTAAAATTAAATGCAAAGAAATTAAAAGTTGAAAAATATTTTTCTTTTATGTGTTAGAACTTAAAACAACGATTCCAGAACCCTTTTTATTTTGTTTATATCTTAAAAAATGATTGAGTTATAGCACTTTGAATTTTTCTTATGGCTCACATTTTGAAACAATCTGATTTTTGTCATGCTGTAACTAACGTATTTATGAACCGATTTGAATGAAACTTGGTATGTACATAGTATATACAAATGTATCGACCAAGTTCGTTAGCCAGCATCATCCGTCATCTTGTTTCAAAATGGCAACCATTTAAAAAATTTAAAAAAATTTAAAATTTAAAATTAGGTACAAAAAAGGTGAGAAATTGACAAAGATTTTTCTTTTGTGTATTTGACCTTGATACAAAGATTCCAGGGCATTTTTTGTTTCATCTATGTCTTGAAAAATGGCTGAGTTATAGCACTTTCAATTTCTAGTGTGGTTGACATTTTGAAACGGTTTGAAATTTGTCACGCGATAATAGGGGAGACCGGGGCTAGTAGTGACATTTTCGAAATTTTTTATATTAGCCGTAAAATTTGAACTGAAGCGAAAGATTTAGTGTAACATATCATTAGAGTAAATCTTGTGTAACATATTTATGAAACTGCTATTAACATTATTAACGTCTTTCATAACAGAAAATTAATTCTGAGTAACCTCGAAATTTGTCACTACTAACCCCTGGTACCGGGCAAGTTGTGACATACTTGGGGCATATTGTGACACATAAATGACGCATACAAGTACATTGTAACATATACAAATAATGTAAGAAAGGCGATTAAATGGGAAATGTTAAATCAAGAATGAGAAATTTATTCATTTATAACGTTCTTAACACAATAAAACACTTTCATGTTTTAATAATATTGTAAATCAAATGAAAATAAAATAGTTAAATTGTTAGCATTCGTAAACTCTTAATCTTTTATAAAGATACTTTTAGAGACACTTAACCAAAAAAAAACTATCTTTAATGAAGAAAGAAATAAAAAGTAAGCCAACACTAATCTTATTGATCTTTGATTCAGAAGCCTACTACAAAGTGTAGGTCTATATCCTATATTGTCATAGCTTGTTTCAGAATTTCGAGGTCCTACTTTAGGAGGTAGTCTTATTTCTGTAAGACTCACTATTGACACATGGTTATTATCAGTTGTCATAGAATCATCTAATTTAATGAGATTTCTAACTTCTGAAGACGGTCCTGCAATCTCACCATCATTGATTAAAGTTATTGCTGAAGTATTTGGTTTATTAACAGTTACATATTTACTAATTTTTTTTCTTGTCATTCGTGTCTTTAACGCTCTCACCTCCGATAGGTAACGGTGTTTCAGTTACTGAGGAGCATAGGAAGTCTTCATCTGTAAAAATGTTCCTATTAAATTCCCAAATTCCACTACAACGAAATCCTGCATGAATGTATTTTGGAGAGGAAGCACTAGAAAGGGCTATTTTGACAAAACCTGGTCTGTCGTAGATCGACACAGTGCTTCCAGGATGCAATTTCAACCATCCACATACTGCCTGATTGTAGAATTTTTTGAACGGCTTGTATACTGACACATCAAGGAGCTGTAATCTTTGACTCGTGTAAGATGGAAATGTCACAACTTGCCCCTTAGACTTCGTCACAGCTAGCCCCGCGTCACGCCATTTTGAATTTTATTCATTAATTTCCGAAATATTGGCATGGTTAACAAATGAAATACATAGAATAAAAGCTCAAAATATAAGCTTTTAAATAATGTTAAGGAAATTTACATACTTCAGTATCGCTAGTGGCAAAGACGATTCAAATGAAGGTCGCAAAATTTAGTTTTACGATAGAAAACAAGAAAAATATTTTTATCTTGAAAACAACACGAAGCTATATTTCAAAAAATATGCAGCACATTGAGACAATCAACCTCTTCATTCACATGACGAGACAGGTGCTGCAACCTATTGGGTCAGTCAGGAAGCTCGATGGCAGAACTTGCCCCTGGCACAACTAACCCCGGTCTCCCCTACGCATATTTATAAACTGATTTAAATATAACTCGGTGTGTACATAGTACATATTAATGTCTTTACCAAGTTCACTAGCCAACTTCATCCGTCATCTTCTTTGAAAATGGCGGCTATTTAAGTTTGTCAAAAATCTTTTAAATGTATAATTATATACAAATAAAAAAATTGAAATTGAAAAAAGATTCTTTGGAATGTATTTATCTTAATAATGAATTCCGAAGTATTTTTTGCTTTGTATTTATCTTAAAAAACGCCTGAGATATAGCAGTTTGAATTTCTAATGTGGGTGACATTTTTTAAAAAAATCAATTTGCCCGCGACAGCACTCGAATATATTAATCGATTTCGATATGAGAGTGCATGTTCACATGAATTAAGATTTCGACCAACCTCATTGGTTTGCTTTATCCATCATGTTGCTTTAAAAATGGCATACATTTCATAATATCGTGGAATTTTGCGACTCTCTAAATCACTGAAAATAAAACCAGGTTGAATGAAATATCACTTATTTCTAAAAATTCCTATTAATAATTAGTATTGACAAAAACTAGCATTCAATCTTATAAAATCGGGTTTCACTAATTTGAGCTTCGTATGTTTGAATAATATAACTTAATTTAAAATAAAAAATATATAAATAAGTACATGAAAGCTACCTCTTCCTCCCGGCATTGCCGGTAGGACTTTTTTAATTGTTCTCATAAGTTATTACGTTTTTTAATAAAAAAAAAAGCTGTCAAATTTATTGAAAGTATTGATATTTTTTTAAAACAAGAATTACTATTTTTTTAAACAGAGCTTTTAATTCAATCTCTTTGACCAAAAAGAGTGAGGAATATTAGCATATTTATGTAAAGGAAAAATGATTTTAATATGAGCATATTTCAGTTTTAAAACGACGCGACGGTCAGTAGAAGAAAAAACCGTAACATAAATCTATACTATTTGTTTAAGTTATCTTATATGATTCTTTTAAAAAGCATTTCCAATTGGCAAATATTTAGCACATATATTTTTTTCATTGTTTAAGTAACGAGATAAATTAAAACTAAAAGGAAAATTATTAAACGATCAAATTTACATGAAAGTTATTGAATATAGACTATATTTAATAAAAATTATTGTTCTTGCAATAAAACATAGATAAATAGCGAAGCCATTTAAGGGTGCATTCGAAAAAACGCTTTTCCACCTTCAACAGCTCTAAATTTTCTGATACAGTTTCAGACATATTTTAAAAGTAGAAACATGAAACTTGCTGAGGGGATTTTTGAAGAGACGTATGAGGTGCCGTGTGATGTCATTTTAAGCTCAATTCATTAGAATTTGATTTATAAACAATTATCTTCTCAGTAGGACCCTTTTTTTCGTCCACACATCTCCCGCTTCGGAAAAATCGGTTCAGAATGCCGTTTTTGATTGCTTTTTTTCCAATATTTTCTGCATTTATCAAAGAAGTGACGATTGCGGCACCTTGAGTACTTTTTGAATAAGACAATTTGCCAGTTTGATGCATATGAGAGCAAAAATGAATTTAAAAATAAATCAGAAAATAAGCAGTTTGAATCGAAATACACACCCTTAAAAAGAATTATACTTTAAGTGTTACATATCTAGATAAAGATATTTTTCAAAGGGTTAATGTGTCATAGTACATTGGTTCAAACATACATCACATAACAAGAATAGCTGCAAAGTTAAACGTTTCCGTTTGTACAGGAAATGGATATTTCTGCTTCAATGATTATTTCTACGTTATTTAGAAAAAGCACTCTCTTTAAATAGGCCTGAAAGAATCAGCATTTTAAGAATCGTGATCTGTGATTTCATTGCATAAAATAAAAAAAGCTTTTTTCTTGGAACCGGTTTTTTTAATGCTTTTTAAAAAACGAGTGCATACAAATGTTTCATTTATTTTGTTACTTTTTCCGTGAATGCGATGCGCAATTGATTTGAAAATGATTTTGTTCTCTTTATATTTTTTTGTTTATTTTTTGAATGTGTGTCAATGTGTAATAAAATTCGATTACGATTCCCCTAAAGACGGGGATGTTGCATTATTTTCATTAAAAAATCGATTATTCTTTTTTTTTTACATTTTTCTACACATTTTCTATATATTTTATTTAAATTCCGAGCATTTGCGTTCTGAATTTGCAGCCTTCTTCAGTGTATATTTTCATTAGCTTCACACTGTTAAAAATTTTGTGCTACTTTGAACCGAAATTTGGTGCTTAGTAGCTGCCATCATAAGATGGTGAAATCTTGTTCCAAGATTTGGAACTTCGGTTGAACTATAGTACCATCTTTTCAAATAACATGGTGTAAACTCGTTCCAAGATTTGGAGCTTCGATTGAACCATCCTAAGGTGGCAGCGGGTAATAGCTGCGAGTACCAAATCTTGGTTCAAAGTAGCACGAAATTTTTAACAGTGCAGTTCCTTTTACTGGAATATATAACTTCGTTTGAAATGTGAGATTTTGCCGTTTTTAAAAGTAGTTGGAAGTGAAAGTAGTAGTGCTTCAGATTAAACTTGTGTAGAGAGTAATATTTCAATTAACTGCCGTTCCATTCTCTATAATACATCACTCTGTTCACATAAGTCACTTAGTTTAAAAATAACTAACTGCAAAATAGAAGTGGCCGTGCTTCGGATTAAATTTATAAGAAACAGACTGTTTCAGTTTTCTAAGATTTTGAACAATATATTGAGGAAATTTATGACAGTGTGTCGTTACGTACTCGATTTCCATTGCACAAAATTTCTATGACTTCTCAGAAAGTGCACGTGTACTAATTTGATGCTAGATATGTAATTTGCGCTTGATCAGAATATGTAATGACATTTTGATTAAAAAATAAACGTGACAAGCTGTGGATTGACGGCAAAATTGAACACGTGTTTTATATATATTGGTTATTTTCTTGTGTTTTCTGTTTGTCAGTTCTATGTATGCATTATGTCGGTTTTGTCGGTTGTAAAGAATTATAGCCTCCCTCATTTCAAAATAAGCGATATTTTTAAACGGATGAAATAGCAGCTAATGAAAATATACCCTAACGCAGGATAGGTATTCAGACCTAAAGTACTCGTGAATATAATACCATGTACATTTAAAACTTTTAAAATTTATTTTATTATTTATAACCTTTTAGATAAACATAAAACTTTAAAATCTCTTTTTATTAAGTTGTGATTGGATCAAGATGAAATTTCGTTTCGTGGATTTTTTTGTTTCTACCACTTTTTTTATTTCTCTAAGTTGTATTTCATTAAAATCTATGCAACAAAATCAAATAAAACAAGTTGGAAATTGCACGTGAAGCATAGCAAATGAGGTGCGTATGTACGATAACGAAGTTTTAAAAATATCAATCTCATAAAATTGTAAATAATTACAATTAAAATGCGCACCAAACACTGTTCTCCCTGTACCATTATGCAATGGAATACTTTTTTGTGGCCTTGTAAATCAATAACAAATTTTCTTTGCACCACAGATTATGCAAAATGTATATTATAATATGTACTTTATAGATGCATATCAATTTTATTACGTTCGAATGAGTATAAAACCATTAAAACGGATTTGAAACATTTTCCCCCAATTAACCGTAATGTAACGGATTATGTAATAATTATGTATTTAAAATTTCAAATGAAAAAGATGCACTTGAAATTTTTTTCCCCATTGACCGTAATGTAACGGAATCCTTTTTATTGTCCCTGTAATTGATCTATGCATCCGATTTTCATAAAATTTGAAATACCTCGACAAAATTATGTAATAATTATATATTTTAAATTTCAAACGATTCAGTTGGGTAATTTTTGCTTTGTTATATGCGGACAGACGGACAGACAGAAGGACGGACTGAACGACAACAATAGGTGCTACGTATTTATATAATTACGAACGCACCTAAAAATGAACACATTATATATTGTTTACCTTTAAATGTGAACAAATATTGTTTAGTACAAAAAATACTAATTATAAAGAGTAATTTAACTAAAGTGTACAGATTATTCTGAAAATAGTTAAAGAACATTGAATTCTTAACTTGAGAATATGGTCATAATCTGCACATTAATCAATCTAAATTTAATCGAAATGTATTTAATGAAGTCACATAGAATACTGTACTTACCAAGAGTGATGGAAAGTAAAAAATAAATACTTACCGGTTCATATTACAATGAAGATATGCAAGATCTAATGAGCAGACTTACCTAAAAGCGAAAAATAATTATTAAATATACATAAAAAGACTGAAAAAATATTATGAGTGATTCATAAACATAGCATTAATTGCCTATTTTCTTAAGTATTGCACTTAATCAAGTATATTTCACAACATTTAAACAAATAAAATATATTTATTATTAATAAGAATGTATTATTAAAATACAACACATTGCTCAGTGGTGCACAAAACAAGAATTTTAATATACATTTGTACAATTAAAATAAAATAAAACTATCAACGTTTCGCGCCGTCTTCTGCGGGCGTCTTCAGGAAAATATGATAACGGAATGACTAAGTTTGCACCTTGATCGAGAGATAATATTTCTAATAAATTATTCATTTAGATTTTAATTCATTAGAAATATTATCTCTCGATCAAGATGCAAACTTAGTCATTCCGTTATCATATTTTCCTGAAGACGCCCGCAGAAGACGGCGCGAAACGTTGATAGTTTTATTTTATTTTAATTGTACAAATGTATGTTTAAATTCTTGTTTTGTGCATCACTGAGTAATGTGTTGTATTTTAATAAATACATTCTTATTACTTAAATTTTATGGTGCAACTGTCCTCTATATATTTATATTTATTATTATTATTATTATTATTTTGATAAAATAATGTGTTGATAGTGTGGTAGTAATTATGCGATTTCAGGATTGGCATCCTTTTATTTCTTCTTTTCCCTTCCTTCTTCACCCTTCTTTTATAATAAAATATATGATGAAAATAAGGCTATGCTTTAAATTTGTGTATATGACTTAAATGTGACAAAGCCGGTTTTGTTGGTTGTAAAAAATAATAGTCTCTCTCATTTCAAAATAAGCGATGTAATTAAATGAACGAAACAACAGCTTGTGAATATAGACCTTGACGTAGGTTAAGGTTGCAGAACGAAAGTAATCGGAAATTAAATAATGTATATAATTAAAACCTTTAACATCTATATTTTTACTTATTATCTTTTAAATAAACAGAAAAATTTAAAACATCATATTTTACAGGGTGTGATTGGATCAAGGTGAAATTTCGCCCTAGGAATTAATTTGTTCCTGCTACATTTTTTTTCTTTAAGCTGTATTTCATTAAAATCCCTAAAACAAAATCAAATAATTTTTTAAAAAAAAGAATGCATTATTTATTGTTTACTGACAAATGTGAACAAAATTCGACTTAATAAAATTTTTAGTAGAAAAATATTAATTATAAGGTGTTTTAATTTCAGATGAAGCAATCATGAATTATCCATACTATCACATGGATTTAATTTTTTTTTTTTAGATGATTTAGTTTTCATCACTACCACTCGCTGAATTTTCATTATTTTCTTTATGAAAATATATCAGAATATTCTTAGAATAATGCTTAGTAATGTACAATAATAAGTCAGAAAATATTATTAAATAAAGAACTCTGTTAAAACAAATCACAAAAATATGTTTTTTTTTAGTATGTCAGATCCTTTTCCTCCCTTAATAGACATTTATTCTTTTAATTCCGAAAATTAAAAATTCTATTGTCACTTTAGATAATAAAAAACAGGATGTATTTAATTGATTCATTAAATTTCAAATTTATATTTTCTGGAAAGACATTAGTTTAATCTATAATAAGATTTTACAAAGAATATTTGTCTTTTTAATAATGGGCTTTGTCTTTAAGATTTGATCAATTTTTCACGGCATGAATGTTTTTCTTAGCTTACAGCTTTTGAGGCTTTAATAAGAACTAAAGTTTAAATAACAATAACTTTGTTAATTTCGACACATAAAATACAACTAGTTCTATCTAAATTTTGATTTAGAAAATGTTTTCGCATTCAAAAGAATTACAATGAAGCAAAGCAATTATCCACTAAATTCTACCATTTTAAATGTTCCTAATTTTATTATAACTTATGCAATACATTTTCTGTTTTATAAAGAAATTACATATTGTTAAAACAAAGGCATTGCAAAAGGAATGTAAAATGCATATTAGGCAAATATAAGTGCCTTATATTGTTTCAAAATCACCAAATGTGAATGGAAATATGTAAATCAGGTCATTTAAATTTTTGCTGAGAGGATCCATTAAATATTTTAAATGTAGTTTTTGAAAGAACTGAATTAAATAAATAAAGCAGAATCTTCGTATGTATTAAAATTAAAATAAGTAAGTAAGTGTGGTCGTAGATTGCACAGAGGGGTTCGGTTCATATGTCTTTTAAGACACTTTATCCTGAAATTAAAAAATCAAAATTGGCAACTTATGATTACTAAAAAATGTTACATAAATGACAGCACCATCATACTCGTATTTAATTAGTTAACGTTACGTTACATATAACGTTTCTACACATTATATGCTTTCCCAATAAGTGGCAGCACCAAAAATGCCAAAATTGTTGTATTTTGAAATAATACTTAAATATATTCAAATTAAATTTTAAACTTTTTTTATTAATAATTAAAACTTTTTTGAATTCCCCTTTCAATTACTGTAGAAACATATTGATTTTTTTAATAATTATAAAAGGAAATTATTTATTTTAATCAAGATAAAAAGATTTAAATAAAATCCAATTTCAATAAAATTCAATTGAACAAAAGAAATAACATTGCAGTACAAGTTCGCTATTCACTTATTTAATAAAAAAGAGAAATTCAGAATTATCTCGATATTTTACAGCCCCACCTGTGCCCAAAAGGTTCTACATTCGAAACTGGTAGACGAGATGTGCTGGATTCGAAACCAGTTGCGTCTGTCGGCCTAATCGTTCGGAGATTTCGTGGGTTTTTGAGCATTGTTTTTTACGCAAATACGGATTAGGTTCCCAGAAATACCCCAACGGAAAGCTCTTTCCCTTGGGCCCATATCCCTCGTGCAGATAACTGGCCGTCATAAATACTACCAACAAACCAATCGAAGATTTGTTCAAAACTTAAGTGATAATAAAAACAATGAAATGATTCCCGATACGGTCAAATGTACAACGTGATTATGTTCTTTAAAAAGTGGAAGATTGTGATGGACAGACCTAAAATAATTCAGGATGTTTTGAGGATTTCACGTTGCATTTAGTTTGGCGTGGAGGATACCGATTTTATACATTGATAATGTGAGTTCTAGTATATATGCGGAGCCCAGAAGCCAAGGGGTACAAGTCACAAAATGTCGATTTGGAGTAAATTGAGTTTAAAGATAATTGATGTTAAATTGGAACATCAATAACAATTGACTAAATTGAAATAGGAAACATCTGCTTAATGCATTCTAATCTTTGAACTCTCATTTCAATAACTGTTAAAAAAGTAGAATACAATTTTCTTTAAATGTATAATTAATCAATATTGTTTGTTTTTCGAAAAAAGTGGTTTATCTCTATAACTCAGCAAATAATAAGAAAATGACCTATATTTCTTTACCTGAAATGAAAAAAGCATATTTCCAGATACCCTGTGCACTTAACTCAATTTTTTCAATTTTGTCACTTATACCCCTTGGCTTCTGGGGTCCTCATATGTATAAATGTATGCATGTATGTATAAATGTATTACTGTCACTACCGAAATATCACTATTTAATGCTCAAATTGCTTATTATATATATTGTGTGTTTAAATGACAGCGTATTAAGTTTCCCACATAAGTTTTTATTTACCATTGTGGTGTATGTTGAACCTTGGAAACTGATGGAATCTGCAAAATCAAAATTTAACTCTATTATCTCGAAGTAGAGTTTTTCAGAAGATTTACATATAACTTTTAAATACATAAAAATACTTTCTTATTTCGTTACAACAATAAAATTAAATTTTCTTCAATTTAAGTCTGCAAAGCATACAAAAAAAAGTTATAAGTTATATTTTTTATTGAAGTATATATATTTTTTAATATTTAATCTTTTTTCCTCATTTATAATCGAGAGACAGCGAAATAAGTAGCGTAAAATGACGTTAACTACTTCACGGGCGACGGGTATGGGGAAACAGTGCTTTTAAAATAATTTTGAAAATGAATTTTAAAATCGTGACAAGACAAGTTGTGCTTTCTCTGTAAGCATTGAAAATTACGTTCTTATTTATCACAATTTTAAAGGTATGTTACATTTATATCAAATTTTGTGGAAAAAAACTAACAGCATTTAACGAAAAAAATCTGTTAAAATATTATGTAAAGCTAAAGAATTCTACGGAAACTACAATTAATTTTTCATCTTCTTTAGTGTTTCAATCCAATTAATGTTTCTTGAAAATTTCATCAATGTTTAATAATTTCAGCACTTACGATTTTATCGTCACATTTCGGACACCAAAAAATGCAATAAAATATCTTCATCAATATTAAAATCATAACTTCATTAATGTTAAATTTAAGAAATATGTTTTATTTATGAAAAATATACATGAACAAAATTAAAACGAAGTAAACTACAATTTTGTCTAAATTCATTAAAAGCCTCTGTATTCCACGGAAATATTAGTTACGTTTTTACATTTTCAATTTTTTTTATTTATTTATTTATTTATTTATTTTATATATATATAATTTCGTATTAACGTGTTTCGGACAGTTTTTCGATTTTTGAGAATTTCCGCACTTACAATTACATTGCTGTATTTCTGATCTTTAAATATGTAATAAAATATATTCATTGATTTTTAAAATTCTATTGCCCAACAAAATGAAAGCGTTATCCTGTATAAATCAAAAATAAAACAAATTATCAAAAATAAAAAAAAAATCATAGATTTAAAAATGACTTAAAACGATAAAGAAAAATATGGTTCATAAAAAATAAATGTACAATTATTTTTTTGAGATAATTTTTATAAGTCTTAGCCTACAATGATCTTGTAATTCTGTAAATAAATTTGGATAACTAGCTCCTCACAAAAGGATATTTATTGAACTTTATTTAAACTGAATTTCATTTCATATAATGGAAATATATTGCACGTCCTATTCTACACACTCTTAAAACTGTACCTCTTATATAAAAGGCACAAGCATATCGTGCCTTCTATTATTTTGATATGAGAGGCACATAGAAAAAGTGCCTCTGATTTTCCAGAAAAAACGTCAAGTCACGACAAAATAAGAGTCACCACTACGAAAGTGAAGTTTGTCAGAGGCACTAAGTTCGATTTGTGCCTTTAAAAATTGTTAGAGGCACAAAGTTCTATTTGTGTACTTTTCAAAATTCCCTGTCAAAGTGATAAGTGGCACAGTGGCAAATACGCATGCACGCTTTTAACAGTGTGCCTGTTAACTTTAAGGGCACCATGTGCCTCTTAATATTCAGAGGCAAAAAAATTCCGTATGTACCTCTTATATCAGAGGCACAGTTTTTAGAGTGCAGCGTTTTGGTGTTACCTTAAATAAATTTGTAAAGAATATTATTTCAAAGTTACTTAAGAAAATACAAGAAAGATAGATTCACACTGCAGAAGTAATCCGCTTACTTCGAAATAAGCATAAGCAAATATAATTTCGAATAAAATCCCAATGTTTAGCGTTACAACTGAAGAGGTTTTCTCCTTTAAAATACTGAACTAGACAGAAATGTTTCTAACAAGGGAGGTCTCCATACGGGCATACCCCGAAAAATCTGAAAAAATTACAGAATTTTCTTATCGTATGTATATTAACGTTTATAAAAAAAATTTCGGCGGAACCTCCATTCAGTATCCGTAAAAAAAATAATGAAAATTTCGTTATTTGGCGATTTATCGCCGGTTGTCGAAGGAATGTAATTTCCAATAATTTCCAAAAATACTTTATGTCACATACACTTCAAGAAAACAAAAGTTTCATTTTGAACTTGTTTTGATAAATTTAATTTAAATTACTTTAGTTTTGTGAGTTTCTGTTTGTTTTCAGTATAATTTTGTTGTATTGATATTTATATGTATTTATATTCAAATTTAATCATCAAAATTTGAGATCTAAAACGAAATTCATAATCTAAATTAATTAAATTTGTTTCAAGCTCAAAGTGCAATTGAGAATTGTCGATTAGATTTTGTTGCTATGGAAACACCTGACTTTTATTTTTGAATACGTTTAAATGAATGAAGATAATTTTTCTCAATCTGATTTTTTTTAAATCTATGAAAACATTTTTTCCAGTGATTAATTAAATAGCTACTTCAAGAAGTAATATATACAGGGTGAGCAAAAAGTCCGTAAAAACTTGAAAAATTCATAAAAACCGAAAAAATAACCGAAATAAAAAACGGTTTGCAGGGTTAGTATCTATAGGTCACGGGGATTATTTTAAGACATGAAAAAAATAATTCAAAAAACAGCCAATAGGTGGCGCGGACGTACCCAAATCAAAGGAAAGATACCCAAATAAAGAACAGAATGTTTCCTCAAACCGCCGAACAAGCTTTATGAGGCCTGCCGCTGTTAAAGACCCCTTTCCCGTCCTCAAATCCTTTTGAAATCGGAATTTACGCAAAGCAATAGTCGCTGATTCCTTTTCATGTAAAATAACTTCACCAACAAAGCTTTGTCCTTCGCAGTGAGCATCCTTGATCAAGTTCACGGCTCACAGCGGTGAACTAGTTGTGGATTAGAAGCGCAAGCTCTTATAACCGGTTCATTTGCATATTTCCGCGGAAATCGCAAGTACCAGCGCCATCTGTCGGCTGTTTTTTGAATTATTTTTTATTTCTGTCTTAAAAAAATCCCCGTGACTTATGGATGCTAACCCTGCAAACCGTTATTCATTTCGGTTATTTTTTCGGTTTTTATGAATTTTTAAAGTTTTTACGGACTTTTTGCTCTCCCTTTATATGTAGTAGAATATGTATATATATGTATATAATATAATAAAGTCTCTCATTGTTTATGTTTAAATTCATTAAATACCATTTACACTCATTCTAAATATCCAGCAGTTTTCAGTTGCATTATAATCATTTGATTTTGGCATGGAAAACGGCTGCTCGCCAAATCGAATGATGCTTTCGTCTTTTCACGCCAAATATTCGAAAATATTTTATTTTTTTACATACATTCCAATGTGATTCCGCCGCTAATTTTGACTGATCCTTTATTACATACATAAGTACTTTAATTAGTATTTTTTTAATAAAATTCTGAGTATGCCCAGTATGGAGACCTTCCTTGTAAGTTTGACAAATCTTAGCATTTAGAGATTGTCCATAAAATAGGGCTAAAATAGACGATCTAGATCACACTAGATCAAACTAGATCACAACTAGATCTAAATAAATCTATTTGTGAGATTAGCGGCATTGCATCGGATCACTGTTTGTCTTCGAGACCTTCAGGTGATGTTTGGACAAAATTAAATACCTGTGAATGCATGTGCAATTTTATCTTATTTGCAAAAGCATATTGCAAACATGTAGATACATGTTTATGTGGAAACTCTGTATGAAATGTGGGTTTTACCCACTTATAAAAAATTAAGAGATTTCAATAAAAATAAGAGATTTCAGTAAAATTAAGAGATTTCAGTATAAACAACGTTGTAAAACAAAACATTTATTGTTCCATAAATAATTTAATACTTTTTCAGTTGTAAAAAAAAACTACAAAATATATTTTATTTTAAAAATATATTTTTGTTAAAATATTTAATGATTTTTAAGTTTTGAAATACTTTATTACGAGGGTAAATTTAAGGAAGCACATAAAAATTTCGGTATAATTAATCTTATATGGTGATCAAAATGAAGAGAGACTCGTTCAATTTCAAAAATAATTTTTCGTTACTTTATACTAAGATTAAATATCCTTAATTCTTCTGCTGTTTTTAAACAAGTATCACATTTATGTATTAATTATACTTTAAAAATAACAAAATAGAAAAAATATTTTTATCAATGAAAAGTTTGACTTTTTATCTTGAAATACTTTTATGAATCTTAATAAGCTAGAACAAAGAATTCGATGCATTTGCAAAGTATTTTCAAACAAAAGATACAAAGCAAACTTTCACATTTTATTATAAAAAGTAATATCAAAGTTCCAGAAGAAAAAATATTTTATTTTTATGATAATAAGAATTACTTTGAAACAAGATTACATCATTAGTTTACTTAACAATGAGTTTTCATACTCAACAATTTTAATTCGATTCTGAAGTATTACACTTATTGTAACTTTATGATAAATATTTTACGTTGAATGTAATCAATAGAAATAATGCAATTTCGATATAAATACAAATATTATTTTATAAAATATATGCTTTAAATTCCCTTTTTATATAAAATTTCTCTTTTGAATTCAATAGCCAAGAAAAAATATCGAAAAAGGATGTTTTAACTAAGATTACAAAAAACAAGTATAAGTTTATAACGCTAAATGAATTAAAGTACGCCCTACATATTTCATTAGAACTGAATTTGTAAAATACATATGTTATTTATCTTACTATAAAATCAAAGAAGCACTATTTTTTACATTATTATCAGTTCTATGTGCTTCGTTTATTCTTATATTTGAGATTTTAATTAGAAGTTAAATACCTGAAACCATTTGCCAAAAATACTAAATGATATGAATTGTGCATTATAGTATTGATTTATTGCGTTAATAAAAAATGACTTTAAGTCAAATTGGAAAAGTTAAAAACCTTTTTCTGATAATCTTATGTCCTTTTAGACGGATTATGATTGAGAATAATTATGATTAATTATAGCTGACTTTATGCGTTACAAAGAAGTGTGAGTATCATACCTAATTTTGTAAAGAAAATTTTACGTCGTCTATATAAAATAATTGCTTCATATTCTTCTACTTCTCTAAGAATAAGTACAGTAAAACCCCGATAATTCGGATTAATTGGAACCGGACCCAATCCGGACTACCGAAAATCCGGATTATCCGGAGCATAAGAAAAAAAAACAAATAAAATATAACACACTAACAGAAAATCACCTTTATGTTAAACTTATTGAATATTTGCAAACAGTAATAATGTTTACTTTGCTTAATTATTCCGAAAACATGTCAGAAAAAGTTTTTTTTTTTTTATTTAGAATACGACAATGAAAAAAGTTAATGTTATGGAAATTAGCCAATAGCTTCTCAAACTTGAAAAAAAAATGACCAAACCGATCCGAATTATCCAGAGATCCGGATTATCGGGGTCCGAATTAGCGGGGTTCTACTGTAGATTGTACACTTCATATTTTAAAATTTTCTGGCAATATCCTACAAAATCGTAAATAATATTAGTTCAGAATGTTTCTAAGAAAAATAGAAGAAATATAAGCCAGTTACTGCAACATAAGTGTAAATAAATACATTTCGTAAAATGTCTTAATAATTAACCTTTTCACATGAAAATATTTTCCTATGCAAGATCTGGAATTTAAACAAAATGTCGCATAATTTAATAAATCTGGATATCTAGCCATTGTCTGTTAATTAAGTCTGAAGTAAGCGATTTTTTTTTCGATTGCCGAGATGCTATCGCTTTATTGTGTATCTTAAAGATGAAATAAACTGGTGATAAATAATAATAGAAATAATACACTTTGTTTAATTCACCATAAATTAAAAATCAATACAGGTCGCGTTTTGAGCTAAAACAATAACAGCTTTTTTTAAATTTAAATTTTATTTTATTTATTTATACATCTATTTGTTTTATTTTATTTAATTTTTCACTCTTTTTTTCTTCTATTTTGGCATCACTTTTCTCTTTCTCATATGCTCTTGCAACTAGCGCCACCTGTCGCACTCTTTACAATCTTCCCCCTTTATCTTTGAGTTCTACTCTGACATTGTCTCGTCACAGATACGTGTCTACTTCAGCTAATGACGAGCTGTTATTTTTTTTAGCTCGAAATGCGTCGTGCATTGTTATTTATATTATGGTGAATTTAACGAAATGTATTATTTCAGTCATCTTATTATATTCAATTAGCTGATATTTGGAGACAAATATAAATCAGCATGTATTTCTATGAAAGTACATTTTTCTGCGTTTTTAAAAGCTTTTAGTTATTTAGCATAAATTTGTTTCTAACAAAAAAAATAATTAAAAATTTCAAAAATTATTATGTTAATTTATTTTTTATTGTCTCACGAGCAGACTTTTTGCTATACCCACATATCAAAATTCTTCATCGGTTTAAGGGTGTTCTTAACTGCTCCGCTCAAGAAGCGCAAAACGTTTTGACCCATTTTCAAATTCATTTTTTAACCGAAAGATATGAAATTGGAATGCCTGACTATGGAAGCGATTTCGAATCGAACTTATTTTTCCATTTTATGATAATTAAATTACCTATCCAGTTCTAAGCTATTTCGATGACGTAATCACCCGTTTTTCTCCTGCTTTTCGACCGGTTTTTTCTGCTTTCGTCGGAAAATGTGCTCAAAAGTGTCAACTTTGAAGGCTTGTTATGAAAAATCTATTGTGTATTTTAAAAAAACAGAAAATTGAGTGCAATTAGACAATCTTGTTGCCCCCGTTAAAAGTAACAGGATGCAAATGATTCTACAAAAAGACACGGAGATATGAACAATCAATGTTAAATAATGTATATCTAGGCAAAAACTATGTTAAAATCTATCACTGCTAATCAAGAATGTCTGAATCTGTTTTAGAGATAAATGCGATTCTTGAAAACTAAAAAACTTTCTCCAAATGCATTTTAGTGAATGTCTTTTGAAACAAATAGATAAGGCTGTTAGAATTTTTCACATTTGACTGCATTTTCAATAAATTTAAAAATTCCTTTATAATCTTTCTTCTTTTTATTAGTACATATCAATAATTTTTTTCATTTCATTAAGGCCTGATGAGAAAAAGCAATAACACATTATTGAGTGTAAAAACTTTTGTTGTCATCGAAAAATGGAAGCACTACAAATTAATGACCTGCATATTTCTAGAAACAATTTCCTTACAATGACATTTATGTTTAAGTAACATTGGACGCCATTTCACGATCTAGTAATATTTTCTGGAGCTTTAAATCTTAACATGCATCTTAAACATGCACATTTAACTTTTCCGTAAAAGCTGTCAAATAGATTTCACTTACTATATTTCAAATAGTGTCATTTTAAACAGTAATAAATAGTGATGAATTTAAATAATGTACTCGCATGTAAAATGCATATTTTTAATGACTGCATAATAGAAACAATGAAATAAATAAATCATTTTCATTTTTTTTCTTTCTAATCAAAATTTTATTTAAAAAATCTGTCATTTGACATCTTTTTTTTTTTTTTTTTTTTTTTTTGTATTACATATTTTCTATTGTAGACTTCAATCTTTAAAAGAAAAAAAGGTACTACTAGGTTATCCCGTCGACCAAAAAATTATCGCCAAAGCATAAGATTAAATGCCAATAATGGATGATCGTGAATATCACATTCAATGACATTAAAAACGATTCACGTGTTTAAAAAGTCATTAAGTGATTTTTATTTCGACTTTTTAATTGTATTTTTATTAATATTCTACTAATTATTTGTTTGTTTTTTTTCATTATTTAAAAAAATATGTCAATATGTATAATTTGGCTATTAGTTTGGCGATTTGCATAATTTGGCGAAATTGGTCGACGGGATAACAGAGTAGTACCGAAAAAAGTATTTTATATAATTGAGTACAAGATTAATTAATTTATGTGTCACTTTTCTTTGAATGGTCACTCGGAACTACTTTTAGTATTTTTTTTTCCTGTACAACAAATATTGTATTAAAGAAAAAAGGTCAAAATTGTACAAATTTCTGTAGATATTTTTTTTTTCGTCGTTATAAAGTACTTTTTCGAAATATAAATTATCAGGCACTGAAATACATGTTTGAAGTAATTGAAAAATAATTTCAGTTTTATCATTTACAAAAATTGCTTCAAATATGTAAACATTGAAATTTCCATTGCAAAAATAAAGAATTTTTCATTGTTTTCTATATAATAGTTATATGTTTTTAAATATGCATATAAATTTAAATTTGCTATATCACAGAACTCCGAATCTTAAATCTCACAGATGAAAGAAATTTCGAAAAAAAATGACAGAAAAGTTATATTATTATTATTATTATTATTATTATTATTATTATTATTATTATTATCATTCTTCTTCTTCTTCTTCTTCTTATTATTATTATTATTTAAACAAGTTAAGGTTCAATGCGTGCAAACCTATTTATTACACTTTTAGAATTTTAAAATTTTCTAAAGAAATATAATTAGTAGAGAAAAATTTTACAAAATACGCGAAAAATTTTAAATTGAATATCATTATCTAAGTATGAAAAGTTAGTTTTCCACATAAAACACTGATCTCAGTTTTAATGAGACACAGCAAAGAAATTTGTAGGATTACATTATCTTTCGCATTTTTAAAAGAAAAACTTTTTATTTCTTATATAAATATTAAGATCTTCGAAAGAGAACCCTACTACTTACAATGACGATATCTATTAAATTAATAAGTATACTCAAAGAGCGATTTATAAAATTAAATCCTTTGTCCGTAAAAACGAATATTTTAATTGAAAAAAATACAGTAAGCATTTGTCAAATTATTTAAGAAGAACGAGGCTATATATTTAATTAATAAGTTCACTGCGAAAGTGATTTAGAAAATTACGCCGAGTTGGTTACTAGAATTTTAAATACAAACATTTCTCCAAAAAATATATTTCTTTTTATTAAAGAAGTTAACTTTAAAATTCCCCATAATCACTATCTACAATCAGAAAACTATCATATTTCTTCAGCAGCAATGACGATAAACAATAAAATAATAAGCTTACTATGAAATTTATTCACAAAACTACGACGGTTTGGCCATGAAAATAATAATAATAAAACAGAAGAAGGAATAAATAAATCAAAAAATTATATTTAAAAAATATTCTCCTATATAAAAGAAGCTCACTTGACTAACCATCCTAATTATACCATACATTTAAGCAACTGTCGTATCCGTTCTGGACCAGTCCCGTATGCATTTTTAGAAAGAATCACGTTTTGAGCATCAATTTTGGCGAGTTGGCGAAAGCAAGAAAGTTTAGCTATCTGCATCGCCAAACACAAAATAAATTAATTTCAAATGTGTCATAAAATATATGATTAATAGAATTATATTATTACAAGAGAATCCTTACTACTGTTTTTAATTAACTTCTCAATTTCTTAGAACATAGCGAGTTAAGGAAATAATATTTTTAAATTAAGAAAGAAAAAAAAAGAAAAAAAAACCTATGTTTAGATGTTCTGTGAAGTTAAAAGCATTTTAATCAGAAAAAAGTTCTTTGTTTTAAACTATGTTTTAATCGTAAACGACGGTGAATAACATTTCCTCATATTATAGTCTTTGCTTGATAACATTTGCGGAAAAACAAATGAACAATAAGCGCGATCTCTTTACAGAAGGAAGGGTTGCTATTCGCTAGGCGTTTGAAGTCACAAACAAAAAAGGGTGCGTAGGATTGACTTCATCTCCGCGCCAATCGTTGTTCTGGCGATAAGGTGCTAAAAACGTGATTCTTTCTGAAAATGCGCCCCGTATTAAGGCTGCTAATCACTTAGCTTCAGAAATCCGTTCACTATTGTTAAGTGTGTGGACATTTGATGCATTTTCAATTTTAAAATATCTTCTCGGGAAATTAATATTTTTAATTAATATTTTCTGTATACTCGATTTAAAGATTGTCTTTTTTATTCTTAGTTCTCAAAATATTTTAAAAATCTATGCATAATTTTATATGAATTGTTAAAATCTTATTCACAATTATTCACCTTTTAACACATAAAAGATTAAATTAGGCGTAGATTTTAGATTTTAGACACATTGTGAGAGTTAAGAAAAAAAAAGACTTTCTTTAAATAGAGTATACATAAAATATTAATTAAAAATATTAATTTCCCAAGTGACTATTTTAAATATAATATAACAAATGCTCTTAGACTTAACATTAGGTAGGGGAAATATGAAGCTGGGTGACTTGCGAACTTAACCCCTTCAAGGTCTGTGGTTCACTTTTGGACCACCTAATTTTAATTATTAAATGCCACATTGGCACCAGAATATTGAAATAAAAATTTTCCCTTTCTTAAATACGCGAACAAAAGCTTTTTAAATTATTTCGAAATAAATCTGTCTTTGAATTCTGGTGTCATTTCTCATTTCTGCATTTTACGAATAGAAGTAGCTTGTCCCGAAATGTTTATGCCAGGTATTCCTGCACTCTGCATCTCATCATCAACTTCCGTCGTGCGCAAGTTTTGTTGTAACCAACATATTCTGATAAAATTTCACCAAATTATGAACATAAATTTTGTGGAAAAGCGATGTGCAACTTATCAAAACCGCGAATTTCTCGATGCCTTATCACTACGGCATTAGCCTCGACTAGAAATCTTTCATACACATTTCTCTTCAGCCACCGACGGAAAAGTAAATTTATTTATAGCCTAATTTTTATATTTATTAGTGGTATAGATCGTAAAAAATTGTTTAACCCATTCATACATTTTATACACTGAAAAACAAAATTTAGAAAATTACAAAAATTTTTCTAGTAGAATTATATTTCAAGAACTTTTTATTCAAAGGCAATAATAAAGATTTCTGTAACAGATGCAGATTTGCACTTTGAATCAAAAAAAAATTTTAAGATTACTAAGACATTTTTTAGAAAATCGGATTCTCAGACCTTTTTAAGTAACGGTAACGAGAATTACAGTTAAAATTTAGTAAAATTACGAAAATTTTAGTAGATTCTTTTATAAAATTACAGATGTCTCTAGTTTTGTTTGCAAGTTTTGTAGATTGACATCAATTTCATGTATGGTGTACATATAAAATTTTCGTAAGCATAACAGATATTGGTAAATTTAGATTACTAGGTTACAGATTTTTTTTTACAGTGTATGGAATTTCTAATCAGCATATTTGAAAACAAACCATAAAAAGAATAAGATATTTTTTTAAACTGTCTTTCAACTAATAATTTATTTAAACAAGTTATATTAAGTAGAAAACTACCTACATTATATTTTTTAATGTACATCATCTTTATTATTGCAATTTGTAAGCTATTCAAAATCCAACTACACTGCAACATAATCTAATAGAAAAATACCTCGAAACCATTTTCAAATCCCCTATTTATTTATTTTTTTAAAGGAATTTAAAGCCTAAGGGATTTCACTAAATGAAACATTTAAAAAAATGTTAATGTATAAAATTCTAAAATTGCATTTAATAAATATTTTTTTTTATCCCTACAAGATCTTTTTTCAATATTTTCAACTGCTTTTAAAAATTATGTTATTAATAAAGTGGTGTCAAATTTATTACACTTGTTGGTATGTATTTTCGAACAGAATAGAAAATGAATTTCTTTGACAAAAAACAACGAGAAATATTATCATATAACGAGGAAGGAAAAATATTTTTAATATGATCAAATTTCAAAATTTCAAATTAAAAAAGACGGTCAGTAGAAGAAAAATCTGCAAAACATATCTGCATAGTATATTTATTTAAGATTTATACATTATTCTTATGAAAATCAATAAATGACCAAATTCATATGAAAGCTACTGAAAATTGCATACATTTAAAAAATATATTAATGTTCTTGTACTAAAACTTAATTGATAAGCCTTTTAAAAATATGTATATACTTTATGAGTTTCGATTTTAGATTAAGATATTTCTCGAAGGGTTAATGTGTCATGGCACATTGGCTCAAACAGACAACATACACTATATTGCCATTGATTATGGGACACTTGCAATTTTAGACATTTTACTAAATATCTAGAAAAATACATGAGGAATCATCTCGAAACTCTTAGTGTATAAATATAATAGTATACGTCATACATATCCGTGAAGATTTTTTACCGAAACTCCATAGGGGACCGTCAACAAATTAAAAAAGAATGAATATCTTTTGAAAAACCCTGTGAAAACTAATGTAGCAAAAGTGCTCAAACTCTAGATTATCATTGAATGTCTTATTGTAATACACTGTGTTCATTTTTATGCAAATAGCATGCATACTCGCAGAGTAATTAAGGTTTTTATAAAAATGGCCCAAAATTTTTCTAAGTTTTTCCCTTATAATTTTCAGAGTTAATAAAATAATATTTTTTTCAGAAAATATGACAAACAACATTGCACATAGTGCCATGTAATCAGAATTAAAAAATAATAAAAATTGTATGAAAAATGAGTAGGTTTACTAAATAATTTTTTATTGCGCATGCGTCAAAAATATCAAAATTTCATTTGCATATTATGTTAGCTAAATGTATAGAGCAACTTTGGTAAAAGTTTCAAAATCATAGCTTGAAAATTCTCAAAGTAATCGTCTATAGAAAAAGGACAAAACCCGTTGTTTCCAAAATGAAGCAAAAAAATGAGGGATTTTATCCAAAAGTAGTCGTAACATCCCGTATTGTGTATTCTATATTGACGCTAATCAATGAATATATGGATACAACCCCTCTTGTTTTTGCTTCATTTTGAGAATAACGGATTTTCAACTTTTTCAATTGACGATTATTTTCAGAATTTTCAAGTTATGATTTTGTGACTTTCACAAAAGTTGCTCTATACATTTAGCTAACATAAAATGCAAATGAAATTTTGATATCGTTGACGCATGCGCAGTAAAAAATTATTTAGTAAACTAACTCATTTTGTATACAATTTTCATTATTTTTTAATTCTGATTACACGGTACTGTGTGCAATGTTGTTTGTCATATTTTCTGAAAAAAATATAATTTTATATTAAGAACTCTGAAAATTATAAGGGAAAAACTTAGAAAAATTTGGGGCCATTTTTATAAAAACCTTAATTTCTCTGCGAGTATGCATGCTATTTGCATAAAAATGAGCACAGTGTATTACAATAAGGCATTCAATCATAATCTAGAGTTTGAGTGCTTTTGCTACATTAGTTTTGACAGGGTTATTCAAAAGATATTCATTCTTTTTTAATTTGTTGACGGTCCCCTATGGAGTTTCGGTAAAACATCTTCACGGATATGCATGATTTATACTATTATATTTATACACTAAGAGTTTCGAGATGATTCCTCATGTATTTTTGTAGGTATTTAGTAAAATGTCTAAAATCGCAAGTGTCCCATAATCAATGGCAATATAGTGTATAACAAGAATAGTTGAATTAAAACGTTTGCGTTAGTACAGGAAATGGATTTTTCTACTTCAATGATTATTTCCATGCTATTTAGGAAAAGCACTCTCTTTAAATACGAAAGAAAGATGAATTCTAAGAACCATGTTCTGTGATTTCTTTGCATAAAATAAAGAAACTTATTTGTAAGATCCAATTTTTATAATTGCTTATAAAATACGAGTATATAAAAAGATTTTGGGTTTTTTTCGTTACTTTGTCAGGAATGTGATGCATCATTCCTTTGAAAATTATTTTGTTTTCCTTACATATTTTTTTTTTTTGTTTATTTTTAGAAAGTGTGTCAATATGTAACGAAATCCGATTATGGTTTCTCTTAAAAAGGATGGATGTTATATTTTTTGTTAAAAAAAGTCGATTCTTCTTTTTTTTACATTTTTTCTGTCTTTCTAATCTATCAGTTATCCGTGTGCAAGGATATAGCTGAATTCGAAACCCTTTGATAGCTTTTTAATGCTTTAGTACAATTCGTCCGCAGACTCACAAATTTCGGGCACTATAAAAGAATTTTTCGCAGTTATTTAGATAAAGCATTCTTTGTAACACGCTTAAAAGCTGTATTTAAAAAAGAAGGCTTCTGTGATTTCATTGCATAAATAAAAGCCTGTTTATTAAAACTTATTCTTTATTAAATGTTTGAAAAAGGAGTGTATGAAAATATTTCATTTATTTCCTTAATTTTTCAGTGAATGTGATGCGTCATTTTGTTGAAAAAATATGTTTTTTTTATATATATTTTTCTGTATATTTTAAAAATCAATTTTTGTTGTATCGATGTGTAATAAAATCGGATATGCTTTTTTCTTAAAAAGCCGATTTTTCTTTCTTATATATATTTTTCTGTTTCCTATCAGGGGCATGCAAAGAAAAAACTACGCCAGGGGTAAAGTGTCAATTTGATATCCCCCACCCCCAATTTTTTCTTGTAAAAGCCAAAAATGATATTGGTAGTATAAATTTGGCGCCCCCTGAATTTCTGACCCCTGGGCGACTCCGCCATTCACCCCCCCCCTTTCGCACGGCGCTGTTCCTTATAATCCATTGATTATCTATGTGCAAGAATTTGACTGAATTCGAAGTCCTTTGGTAAGTATATATTGCTTTAGCACAATTTGTCCGTAGACATATAAATTTTTCGAGCACTAGAAATGATTTTTTCGCAAAACGACTTTTTTAAAAATTGGTAGGGATCAGAAAGCAAAAACTGCCAGAAAGATCTTGCTTTTTTTTAACACTATGATTATGATTTTTTCAACTTTTATGATAAAAATGAAATCGATAGATCGGTCTGATAATTGCAAAAATAGTAAAAAAAAAAAAAAAAAAAAAAAAAAACTTTCAAATTTTCAGCTAAAATTTAATATTTTGTGGCATGTACCCTATGTACACTGCTAGGATTTTTAAACATTGTATTATTGTATTTTGTAATTAAAGGGTTTGAATTAAGTAATTTTATCTACATAACACTCTACAACTTTCTTTGTATTAATATTTTTTTTAATATTTAGTAAATATAATGAATGTAAATTTTGTCTTAATAGCTTGATAGGACGTTTTTTGTTTCCGAAAGACAAATTGTAATTTTTTGTCAAATTCAGCCATCTGACAAGGACAAAATAAGTGATATTCTATTCTTTGGACTATTCTTGATCAGTTACAGCGATTCTATTGGCTAATTTTATGGAACATAATGAGAATTATAATTTTATAAGGTATTTGTCAGATGTGGCACACAAAGCAGTAAAGGATTGAACATGGTATAATTCCTTAGAGCTTTGTCAATTTTAGCCATTCGTATAAAATATGAATATTTTTTAAAGCACGGCCAAAGTGCGAAAAAAGGGGTCAGAAATAGACTTTTATTCAAAATATTCAAAATAGATAAGAAGAAAAACAAAGTTTTTATCTTTAATTTTTTTTAATACCTGTAATTACAATTATACATCTGTACATTTACCAATCAGACCAGGTATTATAGTAGATTTCAAATGGGATAGTTTTCCACGTTCATTCACCTAAAAACTTTTTAAAATAAGGTACCCTGGGGTAATAACGCCAGGCCGGGCAATAACGCCAAGTGCTTATATTTTGCATAATTATGAAATAATCAGGTAAATGACACCCATGTGCTCTGCGCAGAAGGGTTTTGAGTCATATAAATCGCAAAAAACAGCTTCAAGTTAATTTGTTTCATTTTTAGGTCTTATTGTTTTTACAAACAACTAAAATTAACGCTTGATCTAAAATTTGCGAGATACGTGTTGCGATGTGAAGATTTTTTTTTATCCGGAAATACTTTGTTAATTACATAAATTTGTAGTGCATTTCATGTACTTTTAAAATATTGTTGAAGATTTTGGATATCTTCTCGAGATAATTTGTAATTTAAAATGCACTGCGCAATAACTATTCCGGGGTAATAACGCCAATCATTTACATTAATACCCCGGCTGATTCCCTACAGTGGCCGAGCTACATCCTAAATACTGATTCAAATAAGCACAGTTAAAACTGTGCAATGTTTCTCATATTTCTATTTAAGCGGTCCTTTTTAAGCAAAAAGAAGCTCACTGTCTGATATTCTTTTGCCTCATCCCCCCCCCCTCCCAAACCACACCATTATTTTTCTTACACTTCCACGAAAAATTGAACATTTTCAATAGCTTAGAATGCAATTTGACAATTTCTAAGTTTGTAGAGTTTGTATTTTTAGAATTGGGCTATCTACATGCAATTATTCCATCTTATTTCATAGTTTTGTTTGCATGGCGTTATTACCCATATAGGTGGATAATAACGCCAAATAGCATTGGTCAAGAAAAAACGCAATTACATTTTATGTATACATATCTGTTAAATTATTTTATTTTATATAGATAGTCAATGAGTTGCTGTATCAGATCCTATATTTGTTTGAAAAATACAATCTAAAACTAAGCCGTGAAAATTGGTAGAACCTTAACGTGGCGTTATTACCCCAGGGTACCTTACTTTTTGTTAAAAGTAGTCTATAAACATGTAGTATTCTCTGTATATTTCAACAAATTTAATTATACTTCTTCAGTTATTAATATAGCATTTCGTATGACTTTATTAAAAACAATAAATCCAATTCATATTTTCTTTAAAAGCACATATTTTGCATGGAGTATTTAAGATTTTAAAAATAATAATGATTCTTTGACAAATTCAAAACAAAAATATATTGATTTCACCACAAAATTTTATTCATATGACTGTCACTTTTCTAATTTTCAATTTTTTGATCTTACAGTGATTCAGATTCCAAAAAAATATTATTTACTTCCATCATCTTTAATGAAAATTGATCGCAAGCAACTTTGGTGATTTTCCTATTCCCGTCGGATAGGAAAGACTCGATGCGAACAATTTAGTGCCCATACTATCAACTTATCCTCTTTAGACCTACCTCCATTCTTTCCCTCATAAAAAATAAACGGTTCGAATTATTTGCATTTTTACTTTACTTCTATACAGGTGAATGTTTTTTGCTTTAAAATAAAACCAATAAACGTCAGCACTGATGAATATTACCTCATAGAGTAAATATTATTTTCATCCGAGTTTCGAAAATACCTTCAAGACATTATGGCCAAGAAAGTAAAGAATATTCATGATTACAGAAATTCTTTACAATAAAAAATTTTGAGGATTTGCTGATCATTTACTTGTTTAAAGATCTTAATTTTATTATTGCATAAATTTATATTACTGATAGTTAAATTGTTGTTTTAAGGGGATTAGTATTTTTAAATCCATATTTGTAAACCTAAATTACCAGTCCCCTAAAGTACTGGTTTCATAAAAATGACTCTTTCTGTCATGTATAGACTCATTTCGATTATGCAAAAGCAAAAATATATATTTGTAAAGTTATTTTATGCTCAGGTCTGAAGAGGTTAAACCACATCATCTTATTTTTTTCAAGTGTTTTTCAAATGAAAACAAATGGAGATCAAATATGGACCTAAAATTTCCTGTCCTATTGTAGAAAAAATTGCTTAAAACACCCTTTTTCCGGTGTTCTATAGGCAAACTCCTTCTTAATTGAACTTTAAAATGTGAGCACAATCCGATTAATTCAACAAGAAATAAAAAATACAAGTGCTGCAAAATTATCATTTGCGTGAGGACAATACACCGGAAGACGGCAGAACAGACAATCACCTGATCAAATTCATGGCTAAAAGTCCAGAATAAGTTAAATTTTTAATATTCAAACACAGGTAGACTTACAAGTCATAATTTGGTGGAAAATACTTGAAAACCTGACTTTAGCCATTGATTAATTTTTATGGTTTCCGGTCCCCTGGTGTTAATGTTTTCATACCATCGTATTCAATAAAACAAAATGATAAACCCACGAGTTAACCATTATAATACGGTTTTCAAGAGTTTTTTAAAAAGATATAACTTCGCATACCCATTGCGTTTTAATATGCGAATCAAGATTTAACTAAATCTGGAATTCAGCCGTGAATTTATAAACTGATTGCCTATACTGATGCCTCTTGGTCTATAGATTATGTGGCAAGATACGTCAAATGAAATAAATTGAACGTGTTATTAGACTATTCTCCTGTTATGTGTAGTATTAATGTCAGAAAAAATCATTTCTTCCGTGAAAATTATTGAAATTTCGAGAAATGAGTTATTTAAGTATATATGATAATATTTATACACTATGAAAAGTATTTAAAGTAAAGGACATGTCTGTATCTTTCTAACTTTGATTTTTAGTATAGCAGCCGAAAAAAAAAAGAGACACGGGTTGCGCTAATACTCGACCAACATTGGATACTTTTCTATCTTCCAAGAAAAGTTGAGTCTTTCGAAGACAGAGTTTAATTTATTAAGGTTACCTCATACATTAAAACTGTATTTTCAATCAAAAAAATCGATTTTTTTTATTTTTTTAAATATTACTAGAATTAAATCTTTTAATTGTCAAATTATTCTTAAATTGTGTCGCTATATTAATTAGAACAAGAGTTATAGTTGTTTAAAATTACAGCTTTTGAATAGTGTTTAAAAAATATTTTTAGCTTTTTTATATTCGTAATACAAAACATCCTATATAAAAATATATACATGATATGTCTTTACATCTTGTGTATTTCATTTACAAATGTTTTTTGACGAAGTAAACTGCACTCATGATAATATATTAACTAGCTTAATATTTACAGTGGTATAAGTGATTTTTTTATTTCATCAGTATACTTCAACTGCCGCAGAATCTAAGATATTATACACTGAATAGTCTGCGCGCTAGAGAAATTATTCTGTTTATTATGCAAGTTAAAAAGTCCAGTACATTAGTTTATTTTTGAATTATCTCATTTTGTGGAAATATCATTTTTTGTATACATTTTTCACTTTTAAACTATTTCTGCATAATATCTAATGTACTTGCATATTTTTCAAAATTTTAACTTAAGTGTTATCTTAAAAGAAAGGTATAAGGAGAAAATATAAAAAAATACCTTTGAAAGTATGTGGATATCTTGAAAGAATGCAACACCCTAATGCAATAATATAGCTATAGTGTTCATTATTATGATATAATACACCCATGCATATGTTTTTTATATGATAATATGTACAGTGTATGTATATATAATATTTAGAACTAATAAATAACAATTCCATACAATATTTCAACTTTCATTTGAAAATACTTTTTGTTTTAACGATTTTTAATTTTTCCGTTCTTCTTCTTTTTAAAATATGAAAATATTGCGTTGGAAATTAATCAATCCCCTTCTTCCTTCAATTAGAATATTTTCACAGTATGCTTTTATAGATTAGTGAGTTTTTATCCTTTTTAAGAATGTTTCTAATAAAATGTGTCGAAAATAAATTTCAATTTTCATTTTCTACATTTCGGAAAAAAGAGATTAATTTACTTTATCATTTAAATGTGACAAATTAATTTCCAGACTTTCAATTCAAGAAATTACTTTTTCGTTTAAAATGTATCTTTTATTTTTTCAACTTTTTATCCAAATTAAAAAACACTTTTAAATTAGAACTCAATGAAACTGACATTTGGAACACCTTTTTCATTCATCTGAATTTAGGTTCAATTAGACAAAAATTTCAGGTACAGTTATTTTCAATTTAATTAAAGAGAAAAGTATTTATTAATCTAACTGTTGGAAGAAAATTATTTTATCTTTCTTAAACGAAATCTGTATTTAAGAGGAAGGGATGGTAATTTAATTTTGAAAAAAATGATAATTTTAGTAATAATAATAATAAATCGATGTATATTAAAAATATATTTAAATATTCATTAGAAGTATTTTTAAAGGTGCCTTCATAATTACATGAATACGTAGCACCCATAGTCTTTATTCAGTCCATCCGTCTGTCCGTTCATCCGCATATAACAGAGCAAGTATTACCTAACCGAATATTTTGAAGTTTAAAATGTATAACTTTTGTACAATTTCGTCGAATCTTTTCAAATTTTAAGAAAATCGGATGCATAGTTTAATAATTACAGAGAATATCAACATCATTCAGTTACATAACGTTCAATGGGAAAAATAGTTTCAAACGAATTTTAAGTTGTTATACTCATTCGAGCATAATTTAATTAATATGCATCTGTGAAGTATATACTAAATAATACATTCTGCACAATATGTGATGCAAAGATTAGTTGTTATTAATTTACAGGGCAACACAAAAGTATTTTTTACAGTGTGCCAAGAGTGAATCTGTAATTTCATTTCGACTTACGTTTACTTTAAAGTTTAATCCCGTTCCCCCATGTAGCAAAAACACACAGAATTGAAAAGGCTATTGCTTCTATTACTCCGAACTTTCTAAGGAAGTGCGGGAAGATATGGACTTTACGCTAAAGATGTGCAGTATAAAAAATATGCACAAATTGAGCATTTGTAATAAAAACTAGGTTAGGTTAGCTTCAGCTTGATGTACGATTACTTGTAAATAGTCTAAACTGAACCATGGAAATATCATGGAAAGTGACACATTCTTTTATGGACAGTCTGTATTTCTTGAAAACATGATGATGCAACACAGTAAAATCTCTAATAGTCAACAAGGTAAAACTAACAGTCAGTAATTGGAACGACCAATGGAGGAACTAGATAGATAGAGTTGTAGTATGCCGTAAAAACGAATTGCATAGATGCGTGTTATCGCTCAAAAGTAAATTCCTTCATTCTGCCCAAACAAAAGTGTCTCGTGGAACATGGGAGAAATTCTTTGATATCAGCGGCGCATTTTTTTCTCTAAATGAAAATGATCAGCTTATAATTACGCATTATAAATTAGCATTTCATTGCATTATGAATTAAAAACTAAGGCCAGCCAAATTGTCATAAATAGATGCAAAAATTCTGCTAGAAGATTTTATGTTTTTAAACTGTTTATGGGGATGCTAGTAACAAGAATTAATGGTTTTCCAACAAAATATCTCGAGACTAAATTTTGTAAACCCAAAAAACCACAAAATTTTCGGGCTTTTTTCAGTTTTTTGCCTATAACTCAAAAATTATAAAATTTTTGCGTACCCTACTCCATTACAAAAAGAAAGAGCATAAAATTCTCTACAAATTTCATTCCAAAACCGTTTTTCTGAAGCCATTATTAAGCGCGCTACAGCTTTCTGAAAGTGAATCATTTTTTCTAACTTTATGAAAAAATTGCAAAAACGAAAATTTGACAATTTTTCATTATTTTATGATTTAACTGATTATACCAATATTGATAACACCGTAAGTAAAAATTACTTACGGTATTATTTTTACATCCCCTCCTTCTAAATAAATAATATCGTCGACATTTTCGTAGTTGAACTCATTACATTTTTTACAAATTGTCGAGCATTTGTGTCTTAATTTATGAAAAGAACATACTTTGCTGCATCCTTTTTCACAACTACATGACATAACATGTAGCAATGATTCAGGTACCGGGTCTTGGCACATTTAAACTGGCTGAAAGATATCTTTCGACCTGTGAGCCCACCCCCATTCTTCAGGAAGGATGTTATTTCCTAATCTAGCTTGTACCTGATGGTAACATCGGAGAAAAAGATGGTGTGTAGCCTCTTGTGTTGATAGTAGACTTGAAAGATGAACTTTGCTTTTTGTGGCAGATTTAGCAAATAACTGGAACCTAAACGTGTTCAATTTCTGTGTGGTACCTATGCATCTACTATATAGTACAATATGAAATTTTTCTCCAAACTTTATGATTTCTTGACGGGTAGAACCTAATTTATTGAACACGCAAGCTATTTCTCCCAGATGATCGCGTTTTTTTCAAAGTGTTACAAAACTTTGACTTTCTTTGCCCAAAAAGAGCGGATGTTGTATCGTGTTCGCTGATTGCGTTGGTGAAAAGAACATTGTTGTAATTGTATTTGAACGATATGGTTTCGATGTTACTTCTTCCTGGCTTTTGGAAAAACAGATTTTTGGGCTGACAGCCTAAACTCTTCATGACCACGAGAAGGTCACTGTCTTCTCCGACAATTACGACGCTTTCAAACGATTCGGCTCTTGAAATGGCTGAGATAACTATCATGACATCAGCTTCTTCTTTTACCTGCTCAGCTTGAATTCTGTTATTTTGAAATTCTTGTTTTGAAATTTTTAATTTGTTTTAAGCAATGAAATGAAGCGGCTCTGGTTTCTGTCATTGGCTTCGTCAACAGATGATGCGGGTCAGTGCCATATTTTCTCTCCACTTGTTACAGATTGATCTATTTTTACGCGACAAAAACTATGATACCATGCATCTGCAAGTCAGGTTCGTGTTTAATACGTTCAATTACTTTCTAAGACCATTGATCACCATGTTTTTCTGCAGCTTTCAAAAATATAATTTTCGCTTCTAACTTGATTATTTTGTGAATCAAATTTCTCTTTGCGTAGGGCTTTTTTTATAGTTTTTCGTTGAAGTTACCATGATTACTTTCTTCACATAAGAAGCAATTATCTTGTCACTTGAAAGAAGTGCTCTATCTGAAGGACAAACTAGCGTCTCTGTAGAATCTTCACCCCGACGAACATATTCTGCTTTCATTCACTCATTCGCATATGTTTTTCGGTAATCATCCTGTATTCTAACTTCCTTACTACTTTTCAAAAATCTGATGAATATTACTTTGGCGCTGAACGCTATGTTCAAAGAGCTTGGCAAGTTCTTTCTGGCTAACAACGCGAGTATCACTATTTAAGCCGTTTGGCAAATGAAACACAATTTTCGGTCGAGCTCATTCATTTTTCATTATTGCACGATAAGAGATGCAATGAACTAAATAGCAGCATATTAGAAGAGTATGTCTTTAAAAAAGAACACTTGCATCTGAACGAAAGCGGCTCGGGAACGTCACGTGGCCGCAATCTTCCATCTGCATTCCCTTTTTTTATCCCCAACCCTCCCTCCCTTTATAATTGTTTTTCTTATAGGGTTTCTAGAATTTGTGCTTCTTTTACCTGCCTTTCTTAAAACTTTCATTTCTCATCCATCAATAGGTGTGTTTAATTTTCATTGTTAGTGATGGAAGAAAGTTTTTTGGGTTGAGAGGCGAAATATAGGTCACATTCTGTAAAGTTTTAAAAAAAAGTGACATTTTCAAAAAACCATAGCGCGCTAAGTAATGGGTTTAGAAAAACGTTTTTTATAAAAAAAAAAAAAGGTATAGAGAATTTAATGCCTTTCTTTTTGTAACTAAGTATGTTACGCAAAAAGTTTATAATTTTCGAGTTACAGGCAAAATACTGAAAAATGTCCGAAAATTTCATGTTTTTTTTTTTTTTTTTTTTTTTTTTTTTTGGCTTGACAAAGTTTAGCCTCGAGATATTTTGTTGGAAAACCATTAATTCATGTTACTAGCATCCACATAAACATTTTTAAAACATAAAATCTTTTGCATCTATCTTTATTTTTGCATCTATCAGCCCTTTTTTCTGACAATTTGACTGGCCTCTGCTTATCGAGTAATTATAACCATCATTTTTCATTTAAAAATAAATTCATAAATTCATTTTTCATTAAAAATATTTAAAAATAAAATTTCATTTTATTATAATGAAATTGCAATTGAAACTTTAATTAATTCAAACTATTCCTATATCGGTATTAAAATTAATTCAATATTTTTAAGTTTTCTTTATCATATTGGTTCATTTATTGTCATTCGAAATGAATATTATAATACTTAACCAAAAAATAACATTCACAGAAAGCAAAATACTACAGTGCCACTAGAGAATTGTAAATAGCTTGTTGTTTTTTTAGTTACCAAAAAAACTTTTCTTTTTTTTAGTATCAAATGAGAAAATATGACAGAATTCTAAAAATATGGTATGATCAATTCATAGGAATCCATCACAGTTTTTATTTATTTATTCATTTATTTATTTATTTTTGGTCTTCCAACAGAAATTTATGGTTACATACAATCATCTAACATATCCATCGTAAAGTTATAATAACAACATGGTAATGAAAGTCAAACAAAAATTCAGTTGCTATTATTTGAATACATAGCAGTAGATAAAAGTTTGAAAAATTGTGGGAAATTAATTCATGGAGTTTTTTTGTTATTATTATTACAGACAAAGAGTTAGCAAGCATCATTTAATGTGAATAGGACGCTTGGCCAGACGTTAGGGAGATATTTCTAACATCTAAACGTCTAATGATAATTCAAGTGTGATTCCAATTAATTTTAATTTATTTATTTAATTAATTAAATATGACCTTTAATAAATTTCGAAACTTTATTTCAATGCAAAATTAAAATTTCGCTGCTTAAAATACATATTAGCATTAATACTGAGTAAGAGAAAATTATATAATAAATGTAAAAAAAAGTTTTTAATAAAAATTTATTTTCTCCTCTGTAACCCTATAATACCGGGTTGGACACACTAGTTACTTTAATTTATGTACAACATAAAATTATGCTCTTAATGATGGATGACGTTAATCCTGTTTTTATATATTAAGAAAACACTTTATTTTCTTTCCAGTCTGTGTGATTTAACATAATTGCTGCACAAAATTAAAAAAAAATAGATATTTTCACATATTAGCAAATAAATATACTTTTCATATCTAATTCAATTTTTACGTTATTTTATCTTTACAAGTAGAAATCATTTGTTTCGTAAAAATCTACGACTTCCGGTTTTCGTCAAATTTACATGTTTTATTGGGTCAGAGACAGCAAAAATGTTTTTACAAAATGTCTGTCTGTGAGTCTGTGACTCTGTCTGCCTGTCTGTATGTGACACAAATTTAATGGCGCTCCATCTCAAGAGCTAATTCACGGAATTTAAAAAAAATATATTCAATTAGTACTTCAATTACTCAACTCTGGTATAAATTTGTGCTGATTAGTTTTTCGTCTGAATCGCTCAAAACATGATGCTTCTATTCAGCATTTGTCATGATTTCCGCAATAGCTCAATTTCCAGAATTAATGCACTAATTTGATAAAACTTCAGACTCTGTTACTCCTTGACATAAATTGATTTTTTTTCTTTCCTTTTTTTACATTTGAGTATCAATCGCTTCACAGATGGCGCTGCATCGCTTTATTTTCTACGATTTCTGCAACAGCTCAATCTTCAGAACTAGTACATGGATTTTCATAAAACTTCAAGTCCCGTTAATTCATGTTATAAATACACGTTTCTACATATTGGTGTAAATTGTTCAATAGGTGACGCTGCTATGCGGTCTTTTTCACGATTTTAGCAAAAGCTCTATCTCAAGAACAAAATCAGTGATTTTAAATCCAACTTCAGGATCTGTTGCCATAAGTTGATGCAGATTAGGATTCGGTGTAAATCAACCAAAAAGTGGCGCCGCTATGATGCATTTTGTATGATTTAAGTAATTTTAGCGACAGTCATACCTAAAAATCTAATGTATGGAATTTCGTTATTATTAGTATCCTCTTGATAACATGGTTTAACATTTAATTTTAACACTGCGTGCGAATTTTAAAGTGTTAATATGTATGAGATAGAAAAAAGTTTAAGGACTGCCATTTTCAACTATTCCTTGACTCTTTTTGAGGTTAAAATTTATTTTTCATTATTTATCTTTTTTTAGCAATGTTATACTGAATACAATTTTCTGTTTTATTTGTTAAAAAAAAATTCGTATATTTTCCTACTAAATATTTTAAGTTTGTAGTCATCACAGAAATAAATATATTTAAAACTTCGCTGTTTAAAAAGAAATGTCAAATTATTATTTGACTGCTGTTCTAAAAAAATTCTATTGCTGTTAAAACATTTTATTTCTACAACTATATATCTCACTTTAGTAAGATATTTAATTGAAATATCAATATTATAGTAAAGAAATACTTAGTTTTAGTACTATTGATAAGAGATTTTTTATTAATCGCAGAGAGAATAATAAAACATTCTTATAACTAATGACCCAGATCAATGTTTCTCGGAGAATTATTTTTCGTTCTTCTTCTATTTCGGGTTGCAGATTAATAGAGTATGTTACGTAACATTCATTTAATTTCTTCTTTAAAAATATCTATAGTTATTTTTAAAACTGTAATTTTTAACCTTAAAAAAACATCGTTGCAACAAATCTCTTCTTTTCGAGTTTTTTGTAGTAAACAACGTCCTCTGAATTCATGAGCCAAAGTGTAAGATGAGAAAAAGTATACAAAAAGAAGCATTTTTTGCATAGCAATGTGTGATTAAAATTTAAAAATGATATCAGAAAACAAGAATTGCAAATAAAATAGTAACAAGCGTGTTATTCATATAACACGCTTGTTTTTATTACAGTACACTGAAGAAAATGAAGTACTCAAAAATTAGTAAATCGATGTATTCATATTGAATTGAGTATGTTTGAATCAAAAATGAATCCATTGCTTTCTCAATTTTGTACCATCATGTTCTATTAAATCCAAACAAACGATAATTTTGTACCCTGTATTGGTTTATTTTTTTCAGATTGGCATAAAAAATGCTTATTAATGTAAATATTAAATTATGTACTGTTTTTTAAATTATGTAAAAGAACTTGCAAATAATGACCTTGTCATAAAAATATTCTATTTGAGTATCTTGCTAATAATTTTGCTATTTTTCTTAGTAAAAAATCAATTAAACGTTTATTGCTCATAATTTTGAGAAAAAGATAAATGCCAGTACATTGTAACTTTAATTTATGAGTTCGGGGAGCAGTATATAGGGATTCATATTTTGAACATAATCACGGAATTAAAAACAAGTACATGTATTTCTCAGTTTTGAGGACATTTGAATCGGAGCTAGTTTGAATATGTCAAGTACTTAAAAATGAGTACTTTTTACTCAATTTTGAGATCCATTTTTTTTAGTGTAAGGGCTCAAATGTTCGAAACTGATTTGGCAACAACATCTAGCAAATGATAGGTCTATCGTTTCGAAGTTTCCAGCCGAGTCACCAAACGAAACATCAATTGACTCATGGGACGATCTCTTTGCTAAATATTCTTGGTACTATTAAAGTTACAATTAGGAGTCCTTTTTTAAAGACACCAACTCGGAAAGGATTAAAGCTATAATTTTTAACCTTTAAAAAACAACGTTAAACAAACATTTTCTTTTCGGGTTTTTTTTCTTTTTGTAATATACAAAGTTTCCTGTCTTCATGGGTCAAAGTGCAAGCTAAGATAAAGTATACATAAAGAAACAATTTAGATATAGTAATATAGGATCGAAAATTAAAAGTGTTAGCGAAATATGTGGAAAAAATAAAACAAGGATTTTATTGATATATCCATTACAGTAAGAGCAGAAATGTTCCGCCTGGAGGATTTTGATTGATGGAAAATGATTGGAGCAACCCTTTGAAGTTTTCAGCTTGTTGCGAAATCGCCTCTGATGAAAGTGTTCATGTGACATGCATCGTCTGCGAGCGATGTATTTATATGATACTAAGTGGCAAACAATTCCTCGTTGCCTAGACGATCGCGATGATTTGGAATGTTTAGTTTTTTATTAGAGTTGTTGAATTTTATGCATGCTTCGAATGTCATATTTATTGAATAATTTAGAATTACCAGATTGTCTGGTAGTGTAAATATTTGTACAGCAATATTTCAACATTTAAAATATGAAAAAGAAAACCTTCTGATTCGGATTAATTTTATTTCACAGCTGTCTCATCCATGAAGCAATATTTGATTCTTGTGACAACCTCAATGCAATAATTTTGGCCGCTGTTTCAACTGTTCGTGAAACACTTGGGAACTTCGAAAGGTTGCACCAAACACTTTCTAGATGCTGTCAGATCGGTATCGATGTAGCTGTAGGCACATTTAAAAACGTACTCTAATTACATAATAAAATAATACCTTGTATCAGAGCAATCTTACTTAGAAAAAGGAAGGTTTAAAAACATAAAAATAGTTTTATCAACTGTTGACATGTTGACATGGTGACATGGATGTCTCATCACCGAGACACCGACTCAAAACAAACAAGTAATTTTTAAAATGATATTCAAAAGTTGCACGATCTATAACCTCTTCAGACCTAAACATAAAATAACTCTACAAACGAAATGACACAATGGAGGACAGAAAGAGTCATTTTTATAAATCAGTAATAGTCAGGGACTGGTAATTTAGGCTTACAAATATGGATATAAAAGTACTAATCCCCCTACAACACCAGTTTAACTATCAGTAATATAAAGTTACGCAATAACAAAATTAAGGTCTTTAAACAGTAAATGATCAACAAACCCTCAAAATTTCTTATTATAAAGAATTTAAGTTAAATAATCATGAATACTTCTTACATTCTTGGCTACAATGTCTTGAAGATATTTTCGAAACTCGGAGGGAAATAATAGTTATTCAACCTACCAAAAATCTCGCACGAGTTGCTCAATAATTTTAAAATAAATATAAATAAAAATCCAAGTAACATAAAAAAATAACGTGCGTCGCTTGAAAATCTGAATAATGACGCTTCAGATCAATGCCTATAGATTATGCAACATAGGAAAATTATTTTTAAATGTTTTGAAAATGACTCGGTGATAAGTTGAAAAAAATCAACACTTAAATAAAACTATTTTTCTGTTTTTAAAATCTTCCTCAGACCTTTTTAGTAATTAAAAAGAATGAAACTTACACTAATTGTTATATCAATAAAAAGCTTGTTTTCGTTTTCTGTAAATTTCTTGTTTTTCCCAAAATTTTCTCATCTCAGGCAACATTGTTATAGAAAAAATACTCATGGGTACTTTATCATTTTTTTGTTGAACGAACCATGTATATTGCAAATGGAATTTATTAATTCGTAACTAGTTAAAAGCCATGTTTAATTGATTCGTATACTTAATATTTCCTTTAGAAAATAAATACTCAAAGCATATAAGCCATAAAAGCTGAGTGAAATTATTCCTATATACATGACATTGACATACTTATTCTGACATATTTATTCTTCATGTATTATATCATATATACAGTTTCAGCTAGGTGGGGAGGCCTACCAAATGGCTTAAACACAACAAGCCCCATCTATTATATCATATATACATGACATTCTTCTTTTTTTCATTACTTGGATAGAAAAATAACGAAGAATAAAAGTTAAACCTGAAAAATGAAGAATACATATTTTTCCCCAGTTTAGAACAAGTATATTTCTTACATGTAAAACGACATTGTTAGAGTTTAACTGATTTAACGTTTAACTGTTTGGTATATTTAATTTTTTCTTTAGAAACTAAATACTCGAAACATATAGTCCATTAAAACTGAGTGAAATTAATCATGTATACATGACATTTTTAACTTCATTTCTTCATTACTTTGATTGAAAAATAACGAAGAATAAAAGTTAAATTTTAAAAATGAAGAATACATATTTTCCTCCAATTTAGGAAAAAAAATATGTATTTCGTACTTCTAAAACAGCATTGTTATAGTTTTATACAATCAGAAAAAATAAAATTTAAAATATGAAGATTAAATTATCCTTGGATTATATTCCTTTTTTTATATCTTGACATACATGAAAAAAAAATATTTTTAATTAAAAAACAACATGTTGACACGACTTTTTAAATTTTGAAAGTATATACTCAGAAAGACATTAGTTTAATCCATAATAAGATTTCAAAAACAATATTTGTCTTTTGATGATTGAGCTTCGTCTAGTAGGCTTTATCGATTTTCCTCCAGAATTATTTTATCTTCTCTTAGCTTGGACATATTTCCTCTATAATAATGATTTCAATTTAAATAACACTTTTCGGGATTTCGATATATAAATATTAACTACGAAAATATTGATATAGGAATTAATTGTATTTACTGAAATAAATCAGTTATTTAACATAGTCTACAACATAACGCTTTGTAACATTCAACTAATTTATTCACATTTTTCTTTATGATTTTGAAAAAAAAAATGCACATTCTTAGAACAAAATCATGATGCATAAGAGTTTTCTTTGACATAGTCAAATACTATGAAGATTAAGCTCTAAATTTGAGCGCCGTTTGTTATTTTAATGCCAAATCAGATACATGTTCATTATTTTATAATTGTAACATGTTAATAAGACCAAAAATATGCAGATAACTAAGATAAAAAGTTTACCGTCTTTTATGATATATTTAATTTCAAAATTAAATTACAGATAGTTTAATTTATTCTAAATTACAATTAGATTTTTTTCAAATTGCGGTCTAAATATAGACCACATATGTAAACATTAATCTATTATCATAAAATAATTTAATCGGAACAATGATTATGGAAATCGTAATTTTATTTGCAGCAATAACATTTTTATTAAATAAAAAATATTTTTATACATAAAACAATATTTTTTAATTAAAAAACAATATCTTTACACGACTTGCTAAATTACGAACGTATATTCTTGAAAAGAAAATAGTTTAATCCATAATAAGATTTAGAAAACAATATTTGTCTTTTAATTAATGAGCTTCGTGTATAAGGCTTTATCGATTTTTCTCCGAAATTATTTTATCTTTTCTTAGCTTGGGCATATTACCTCTATAATAATGATTTCAATTTAAATAACAATTTTCGGGATTTCGACACATAAATCTTAACTGCGAAAATATTGATATAGGAATTATCTGTATTTACTGAAATAAATCAATTATTTAACGTAGTTTACAATTTAATGCTTTGTAACATTCAGCTAATTTATTCATTCTTATTCTTTGTGTTTTTGAAAATAAATTTTATATTTTTATAGTAGAATTATGATGTAGAAGCCATGGTCAAATAATATTTTAAAAAACAGATTCCAAATTTGGGCGACATTTATCATGTTAACGTTGAGTCAGATACATATTCATTATTTTATAATTGTTATCATGTTTATACAACCCAAAGAATGTAATAAGCAAGATAGATAAATTTGCCGAATATTATGCATTTTAAAACATATTTAATTTCAAAAATAGTGTATAATTAAAAAATTTTCAATTCTCGGTCTAAATATAGTATACATACACAACATTTACATAGTAGCATAAAAAAATGGAAACAGACAGACAGAGGGAGAGACTGATGACAGAGACATCAGAATAATAGCACCCCCTATCGGCATATTTTTTTCCAAATTCAGGGAGAATGTGCTGACCATAGTCAAATACTTACACAAAAAATGTACTTCACATCTATGCATAACTTCATGCACTTTTGTTGCTAAAATAATGAAATTGGCACAGACATTGCAAAAATAGCGCCGACTTCCGGTGGATTTTTTTCAAACTCAGGGAAGACCAACTAGCCATAGCTAAACATAAACACAAAAAATTTAGTCCAATTCCGTGCAAAACTTCATACAATTTTAGGTGGTACAATATTGAAAAGGCACAAAAATCGCTGTTGCAGCTCCCTCTTTCGGGGGGATATTTTAAGACCAGGAAGGAGAATCTGCTGGCCACAGCATTCACAAAAATTTGGTTCAATTATCTGCATATCTTCATACAGTTTTTGATGGTAGAATGGCGACATATTTACACACGCAATCACATATACACGGACAGGCATTTTGTAAGAAAAAAGTAAACGTGTAAATCCGTCTTCTAAAACGTGTAAATCAGTCGATCGTAGAACCCAATGTCAAAAAGATTTCGATTGCAATACTTAATTCTATTGGAAAAAAAAACAGATTTTTTTTTATATAAAAAAGTTTTGGTTCTGACTCAAACAATCTAAGCTCCAAAAATAAATTTACAATATTCGAAGTTATAAGTGTACAGTTTGATCGTTACAAATCTTTAATTTTCATAGGAAACTGGCCACGAAGCTCATACCACATAATTCAAACAATAGTCTGATTTGGCAACCCTAAAACTTACTTCTATCTGATTCATGTTAATATTTTCTAAAAAATGAAATGTAGCAATTCTACCGGCAAATTGTTCAAAACCTAATCAGCAACAGCTTATGTCAAATTCTAACTGAATATGAAGTTTTGCGGAAAATCCATGTATTAGTTTTTGAAATAGAGGAAATTCCGGAAAACGTAAAAAAAATTTGTTGTATAGCGACAAATTCTAAGTGATTTGTTCATAAATCTAAAACGCATTAGTTTATATTGAGGATTAATTGAATCTGAAGTTTGATAAAAATTCGCACAATGTATTTTGAGATAAAGCTATTGCAAAAATCATTAACAATGCCGCACAGCAGTGCGACTTGTTGGGCGATTTACATTAACAAATACTGAGCACCATAATATGTTAAAGACTGAAGGAATCTGATGTTTTGTGAAAATCGATCCCTTAGTTCTTGAGATACTGGAAAAATCGCGAAAAAGAAGGTATACAAGCGCAATCTGTGGGATATTTACTACAAAAAGTAATCAACACCAATTTATATCAGGGTCTAATTGAAGCTAAAGTTTTATTGAATTGCTTTTTTTAATTTTAGAAATTGAGCTCCCACAAAATTTGTATCGTTTACAAACAAACATATGGGCTTAAAGATAGGCATTTTGTTAAAACCTGTATTTCAGGATTTCTGATCCCCTGAAACGTGTAAATCCGTCGAAAACGGAAATGGAAAAATTTTTACGGATTCAGTACTTTCTTCTTATAAATATAGAAGTAGGAAGTAAAAAGAATATTTTTTTGGAATACATTATGGTGCACTTAGTATAAGATAAAATGAATTCTACTTGCAGGCCATTTATATACATTTGACTTTCATAGGATAATTTTAAATAACGGAAAATTTTAATTAAGTACGAGAATATAATTTTGGTAATTTTATGTTACACTATCTCTTAGCCACATCTTTCGCCTTATTTTTATTTATTTATTTATTTTTTGTTTGTTTCTTTAATTTTTTTTTTCGATTAAAGTAATTTTATATTTGTGGTATATTATATGATTCATAAAGAAACAAAAATGTGAATTAAACATGTTGTAGGCATATTTTCTTTATTTTTATAGTTCATCTAGCCGAATACTTAAAGATAAGAAATTGCGTGGGAGATTTTTAATTAATATCTAAATTATTTCTTTCCTTTTTTTAAAATTTCAAAACCACAGACTTCAGATAATACTTAAATTAAATTAATAATCTAATAACAGATATTTTTAATAACGGAAGAAAAGATAATTAAAATATATGTCATTTCAAACAAACATGTAATATATATTAGGACAGTTTTCTGAATCTAATTTAAATATTTGAAACGACGAATGGAAATATGTATCAGAATAACAAAATCAGATTTTCTTATTTAGTCGAAAATTCTTGAATTATAATAAAAGGGAAATATTCAATATAACATTTCAAAAAGTATAATGATGTATAATTGAAATAAAAATACATTAAATTTTAATTTTTTTACAGCTTTGCTTATTTACTTCCAAAAATTAGTAGACAAGAGGTGCTGGGTTCAATAACAAAAACCCTCCGTCGGCCTAATCATTCGGAGTTTTCCGTGATTTTCTTCAAACTTAATTTCCCTTAAGAAGCCTCTCACGTACGGAACCCCCCGTCCCCGAAGGTTTAATATCCCACGTGTAAAAAATTGTCCGTCTTAAACAATTAAAATATTAATTATTTTCCAATAATGATAGTAATTAGTTATCATGCAAACAGTTTTCCCTATTGAGGAAAAACGGTCCATGGTGGGATTTGAACACGAACGTTAGCTTTAGCTGACAATTTTCCATCATATGCAGGGCCTGATTACTGCGCAGGCCAACTAGGCCGTGGCCTTAGACGCACTGCTAAACAAGTCCCAAATTTAATAAAATTTAGAAAATATTTTTTAATATTGCATTTTTTGCAATTATTTTCCCAAAAAACAAAAAAATATTTTGCTTAACTTGGCAAGAAAAGGATAATATAATAACACCTTTCAAATATTCCCGGGGGGGGGTGCAGTAGCTAATATTTTGATACGAGAGAGCCCTGAAGAACTGCTGGGCCTTTGGTGCCCTACAACCTTAATCGGGCCCTGATCATATGGGCTTATCCAGTTTGTAAAAAATACCCGTATCAATATCTGTATATTTTATTTAATATTTATCAAATAATATCGTATATAAAATTCAAAATTAATTTTGAGTTTATCAGTTTTTGTAAGACTTGTTCATTGTACTAAAGAGCAGCCACAAATTATGCATTACACGTTTGTATTGATCTTATTTAACAAATTATAAGAAATATCACTAAGTCAATCACTTCTTTTTTTTTTTTAAGATTTCTATATAAGAAGAATATGCATAAAATGTATACATATATGAATCAAAATAAGGTGATGTACATCTCTGTTCTAGATGAATCCTAGTTCTATCTTGAACTTTAATAAAGGCATTTCGACCTGATCTGTATCAATAAAAAGAAAATCGCCCTGAAAAAATAATATATATATGTGGGATATACTCTCGCATGTGGGCTACACTCTGTGTTACACCTGAATCGGACCGTATTTCCCTCCACCACTCTCCGAACTCTGCTTCGAGATTAAAGTAGAAACGGGAAACATCGAAGCTGTGTGGTCAGGATTGAGAGGAAGAAAATGTAAATAGAACATTTTTCGACGGCGGCTAACGACGCTATGATTCCGACGATTTAAAAAGCGAAGATTTAGGATGAATCTTTTAAGAACCGGAAAATATTTACGACGAATTGACGTTTGATAAGAATGTTATGTATAACCACAAAGAGCGATTTGATGTTTTATTTTTTGTTTATTTGTTTTTGTCCTGTTCGTCTGCTAATAAATGTATGTGACTGTCAGAGAATAGTTTTTATTTACAGTAAGGACTCGTCCATCCTATAAAGTGGTGCCAGAAGTGCCCACTTAGCATTTTTTCTCATTGTTATGAACTATTTGTTTTCTTCAGATTCAAGTCGGATATCATTTTACGGGTGAGTTAATTATTCCATATTTTATATTTACTATGAAGCTAGTCGACATCAAAGAACTGGAACTTGCATTTAAAAATGAACGTACTAATAAAATAAAACTCTTTCATAAATTATTGTTCGACACTGATGGTGATCGATCAAACCGGAAAAGAATTCGTGACTTCACTGGTTTCGATTTCGAAACGACCAGCACTGAATTCAAAAATAAAGTTACGAAAGTTCAAGCAGATTTTTCTTTAAACGATTTAATCACAATTTGTAATTTACTCTGCATTTCTAACGAAGGTTCTTTAACTGAACTTGCAACCAGATTAGTCACATATCTTTCAGACTTAAATTCACTGCAAGCTAACATTATTCAGAATGACAGCGATACCGATTCGGAACCTGAAATATCTTCACATAATACTACATTGAATAAGGACACTGCAAGTAATACCGAATCATCAAATTTTGATAAAAACAAGCAATTTCCAGTTCAAAGTTTTTTGCCATCTACTATTAATTTTAATGATGTTGAAAGCGTTATACCGCCTTTTGATGGTAGTTCTTTTCAAGATATAAATATTTGGTTAAGTAATTTTGACGATGTCGCTAGCATGCTCAATTTATCAGAATTTCATAAATTTGTTTTTGCTAAACGATCCTTACGAGGAAAAGCCCAGCTGTTAGTGCAAACAGAATTTCACATTAACTCGTATGAAAAACTTAAACAACTCTTAATTTCTGAATTTGGCATTACTTATAATTCTGCTGAGTTACATGACATGTTAAATAAACGAAAATTACAAGAAAATTAATCCCTTGAAGAATATTTTCTCATAATGAAACAATTATGCTCGCGCGGTAACATCGAAAATTCAGCACTGATGCAGTATATTATTAACGGTATACCCGACCCTGTTTTTCGAAAATCAATATTATACGGCTGCCAATCTATAGTAGAATCTAAACAAAAGCTCAAAATTTATGATAAAATTCGGCATGACTATGAGAACACTAAATTTCGTAAATCTAAACCAGAAATGCCGTTGAAAGATAAATCTTTTCGTCCAAAACCTGATCTTCTCTGCTTTAATTGTGGTTTAGCCAACCATAAAAGTAGCCAATGTAGGCATAAAGACAAAGGCCCTCGCTGCTTCAATTGTTCGAATTTTGGCCATAAGTTGGCTCAATGTGATCAACCAAGGAAATCTAGAAATAAGCCTGAACCATCCAATATTTCCACAATTACGTCGAATACTTTTATGACCAAACAAGTAATTATTTCGTCCGTAAATGTTCTTTCTTTGATCGATACGGGAAGTGAAAGAGGTCTGTTAAAAGAAAGTATTTATCGCAAACTCCCAACGGTTTCGAACCTCGAACATTCAACAATCACATTAACTGGATTAGGAAATACTATGATCAAACCCCTGTGTTTTTTCTCTACGGATATTACTATAGATGATTTTAATTACACCACTAATGTTTATGTAGTACCAGATTATTCCACATCTTTTGATTTTATTATTGGTACAGATATTATACAGCAAAGTATTTTAACAGTTTCTCAAAATAATATTTCGATGCAAAAAATCAAGCAAAATGAAGATATGTCAAATAATTTTCTAATTAATGTTGCTCAAGTATTAGATGATAGTAATCTTGATTTATCTCATATGACCGATAAAACTATACGTTCAAAAATTACGGAACTTATTCAAAATTATTCCCCCCGAAAAGTAAAGACTACCGATGTAAAATTATCAATTCATCTGAAAGACGAAATTCCTGTTACTTGTCCTCCCAGACGCCTAGCTCCTATAGAGAAAGAGTTTGTCGAAAAACAAATTTCTGAATGGCTTGAAAAGGGAATTATCCGAAAAAGCACCAGTAATTTTTCATCACCTATTGTCCTCGTAAAAAAGAAAGATGGTTCATATAGATTATGTGTTGACTGTAGGAAGCTAAATGCTAAAACACATAAACAACGTTTCCCCCTCCCAGTAATCGATGACATTATTGATCAGTTGCACTCTGCAAAAGTATTTACTACTCTTGATCTTAAAAATGCATTTTTTCATGTCGAAGTAGAAGAAAATAGCCGAAAATACACTTCTTTTGTAACACATTCTGGTCAATTTGAATTTCTATACATGAATTATGGCCTTAGCGATGCTCCCTTAGTTTTTCAGAGATATATCTACAATGTTTTTCGCGATCTCATTAATGAAAAAGTACTTATCGTCTACATGGATGATTTCATAATACCATCTGAAAACGAAGCCGAAGGATTCCAGAAATTACAACTATTAGAAATTAAATCTATCTATGTATGTATGCATATTTTCTATATCAAAATGTATGTTTATAAATAATGACTGTATGGACATCTTCTTTAACAGTGGACTCCAGTGATATCTAATAAAATTAATTTAAGTTTATTAATATATTATTTTAAAACTAAACAAAGCCGCAAATTAATATGAAATTTTTTGTAAATTTAATTCGCATTGCCTTTTATTTTTATTCTTGGGAATATTTTCTAGGATTAAAAAAGTTATGTGAATTTCCTGCAACAATATATTTTATCATCGATAAGTGACAATAATTTTTACCGATCTTTCGAAATATATTCTACGATTAACATAGTTTTTTTTTTCGAGAATATGTGGCAATTTTTCAGTTAAAATTAAATTATAAATATATAATAGTTATTTACAAGCTCCTTTTAAAAAGAGAACAGTTTTATACTTTAATACGTATATTTATTGATCATGCTTTTGTAAAAATAATCAAATCTCTTTACGAAATTTGATATTGTTAATCAATATGTTTCAAATCAAAAGAATGAAAAGGAATAAGTTAATATCAAAATAGTCTTTATAATTTTAATTTTTTTCAAACACGAATTCTTAAATTGCGTCCAAATGTAAGCCGCTATCTAATATATCATTTAAAAAGACATCCTCTTTATACTTATTTTCTTTGCAAAAGTACTTAAAAATGCAATATTAATAACTGAATAAAACAAGCAATAAAAATTATATACAATTTTTAACACCCATCGTTTTATATTTTTCAAATATCTATTTTAAAGCATAAGTGGTTTTGTAAATCACACAATTTTTAAATGAAATTTATTGATGTATATACTTTTCCAGATGCATTTAATAAACATTTTTAATTCTCACAAGAGACTATCAATTTATTATTTATCAGCTGTAGTAAATGATTAAGGTTTATTAACAAAATAAATCTGTCATATATAATTTTTTGAGATGACATCTGGTTTATACAAGAGTTATTTAAAACCATTAAGAATATTTTTAAAATGGGTTTATTTGACAGAAAAAAAAATAACACAGGATGATTATTGAAAAATGTTTTTAAAACGACCATATTTATAATTCAAAATAATCTTCAATAGAAGAAAAAACTGTAAAATAAACATGTCCTAACAGATTTTGATTTCTCATGCGATTCTTTTGAAAAACAGTCCTAGGCAGAATATTAAATTTATAATCATTTTTCTGTAAAAATTCTTTTAATAAAAATGCCCAAATAAAATGTTTTAATAAAAAGGTGAAAATGCTAAAAATGCATTTAAATCATTTAATGTTCACTTTTATGCTAAGGTTATTTTCAAAAGATTCTTCTTCTTTTTTTTTCATTTAAAATATTTAAATATTTAAAACGGATCTACTTATAGAGTTTTACTTGTTTCGAATTGATTGACATTTACTGTTATTCCATTGCTTTGATATCACTTTATTTCTACAACTATAGATCTTCTTTTCTCAAATATATTTAATTTAAATCTCAATTTTTTATTAAATACTTTAGTTTTCAATTGATAAGAAAACCATTTATATAACCACTGAAGATTATATTTCTTTAACCACCAAGAGAACAATAATGTATACTTTTAATTAATGACCCTACTCAATATTTTCCCGGAGTAATAGTTTTCGTTCCACTTCTATTTCGGATTGCAGATTAATACAGTATTATACGTAATATTTATTCAATCTCTTGTTAAAAATATATAGATGTTTAGTTTTAACCCTTTCTCGTGCGTAGTAAATTTGTTTGAAATAATTAATTTACACAAGAAATTATATACCAAATACGAACTTTTTTCCGGCATATTATAAAAGGAAAGTTTTAATTAAATATTCTGGGTGGTTTTAAAATCTTAATTAAGTGTCTTTTTTTTAAGACACCTCACCAGAATGGGTTAAAGCTGTAATTTTTAACATTTAAAAAACAGCGTTAAAACAAAACTGTTGTTGTCGTGCATTTTGCAATATACAAATTTCCCTGAACTCATGGGTCAAAGTGCAAGCTAAGGTAACATACATAAAGGAGCAATTTTTGTATTTCATGTGGGATCGAAAATTAAAGAAAAATGTGGAAAAAATGAAAACAAGTGTTTTAGTGATCAACCATGACAGCAAACGCTTATGCCACCTCTAACATCGATACAGGCCTGACAGAGTTTAGAAAATGAATGGAGTACCAATTTGAAAATAACTTCTGTTTCATCTACGAAACAAAAATTGACTCATGGGAAGACTCATTGTAAGGCCTTTATCTTTGCTTTATTTATTCGTGGAACCAGTGTTGATTTCAGTGGATGACCCGGGACAAGGCAATCCCTCTCCAGAGGAATGAAATGCCCCCCCCCCCTCAAAATTTGACATTTATTGCTTTCAAACTTCAAAAAATGTAATTTCCCAGAACTCTATAATATCTCTCCACTTTCTTGGAGCAACAGAAGTCTTTTCCGAAAAAAAAGTGTCTGAATTCATCATTGCGAGTCTTAATTCATCACAGCGTGTCTTAATTCAACATTTGAAAAGGGTACGGCATAAACTTTCTAGTTTCTGCTAGGTGTGTAATTATATTACTGGTGGCAAATTTCAACACTTATTTTCATTGTTAGGTCAATGAAATGCTTGTTTTAATCTTTTCTGAATTTCTTGTTTTTCGCGATTTTTTTTCTCATCCCTTACACCATATTGCTATAGCAAAATTGCTTTTTTATGGGTGCTTTATTTTCTGTTACTGTTTGGACGATGAAAATCTACATAGTGCAAATGCAATGTATCCCTTCATAACTGGTTAATTGCATGTTTAACTGATACAGGATGTCCATCAAATAACACCCTGATTTCAAATTTAAATTTCTCAAAAACAAAAATCGATAGAACTATGCGGTAAACGGTTTCTTTATTAGGAAAGCTGTAAAAATGTTATACAGAAGTTTCGAAGGGTGGATATTTTGAAAAGACTATCTTCTGATTGCAAAGAATGCTTGTCTTAACATTTTTTTTGCTTTAAATTGCTTCGTTTGAATGAGATTTTGGCGGACAACGCAATATTTTAAAGTTTTTTGGAACAAAATTTTTGGAATTTCAGAAATTTCAAAAATTTAGCTCTAAAAATATGGCTAAGTACCCCGAAAAACTCGTTCTCTACAAGCAATCTAAAGCAAGAAAAACGTCAAGTCGAGCATTCTTTGCAATCAGAACATAATCTTTTCAAAATATCCACCCTTAGAAACTTTAGTATAACATTTTTACAGCTTACCTAATGAAGAAACCGTTTTTCGCATAGCTCTATCGATTTTTCTTTTTGAGAAATTTAAATTTGAAATCAGGGTGTTATTTGCTAGACACCCTGTATGTATAATTAGTATTTCCTTTTGAAACTGATTACTCAGACCACATGAGCCATAAAAGCTGAGTGAAAATAATCTTTTATATATGGTGCTTTTAACTTCATTTCATCATTACATTGATAGAAATATAACGATAAAAAAAATAAAGCTGAAAAATAAAGAATACATATTTTCCAAAAAAAAATATATATGTTTCTTACATGTAAAACGGCATTGTTAGAGTATTTATACATTCAGAAAATATAAAGTTTTAAATATGAAGATTAAATTATCATGAGATTATATTTCTTTTTTTATTTCTCGACATACATAAAAAATATCATTTTAATTAAAATACAACATGTTGACATTACTTATTTAATTTCGAAAGCACATTAGTTTAAATCATAATATGATTTAGAAAACAATATTTGTCTTTAAATTGATTAGCTTCATGTAGATGGTTTTAACGTTTTATCTCCAGAACTATTTTAACTTTTCTTAGCTTGGACATATTTCAACTACAATAAGGATCTCAATTTAAATAACACTTTTTGAGATTTTAACAGATAAATCTTACTACGAAAATATTGATATAGGAATTAATTGTATTTACTGAAATAAATCATTTATTTAACGTAGGCTACAATTTAACGCTTTGTAACATTCAATTAATTTATTCAGTATTATTCTTTGTGTTTTAAATATAAATTGTATAATCTTAAGATAAAATCATGATGTAGGTGAGTTTGCTTGGACTGATGTCATGTTCTATGATGAATAAGCTCTAAATTTGGGCGACATTTGTTATTTTAACATCGAATCACATACATATTCATTATTTCCCAGTTGTTAACATGCTAATACACCGAAAATATGCAATAACCAAGATAAAAAAAAATTTCCTCGTTTTAGTAGCTCACAGGCTATCATAGCCTGAGAGCTTATGTGCCCGCCCGTTCTGTATGTATGTTCGTTCGTGCGTAACGCGATAACTCATGATAAAAATATCCGATCCACTTGAAATTTTGTATGTAGGTATATCCTGACAAGGCGCTTCTCTGATTAGTTTTTAGAGTTCATTCGATATGTATAAGAGGGGGAACGGGGAGCTCATGCCCCTCCCCTTAGTTGATATAAATGGGATTTTCATGCAGAATTAAGTTTTCGTTCAAAATTTAGATTAGGATCCTTCTGATGAGGCGATTCCGTGACTGTTATTAGGTGTTTATTGAATAAATATAAATAGGGGGAACAGGGGTTATAATGCCTCCCCCCTTAATTTATATAAATGGGTTTTTCAAGCAGAATTTTCAGATTTCGTTCAAATCTCTGAATAGTTTTGGAAGGTTAATGGTTAAGTATAAAAGAGGGGGATAACTCCTTTTAAATTATATAAATGCTAAATGGGTTTTTATTAAGAATTATCTCATTTGCTCTGAATTTTGGATATAGATTTTTTATATGATAAAGCATGTCTATGATAGTATAGGAGGTTCAATGATTAAGTATAAAAAAAGAGGAAAGGGGAGAGCTGTTTCCCCTTCTTAATTTTTTTTTCGAACGGAATTAACCATTGAAAATATAAGGCTTTAATATACAATTAGTATTTGTAGCCTGTGAGCTCAATGCCATCAGTTTAACTGGGCAGTATTCTTTATGTATTTTACAACACATTTAATTTCAAAAGTTGTGTGCAATTAAATGTTTTTCAAATGTCGGTCTAAATAGAGACTTCTTGCTCAACATTTATCTACTAGCACAAAAAAAAAAAAATTAATCAAAACAACACTTGAGAAAATCTTAATTTAATTTTATTCACAGCAATCCCAGTTTTATTACTCACTTTTCTGTTTTCACATTTTCTGCACAATAACGCATATGTTGTTGTAAACATTGTGTCCATATTTTCCTTTTATTGGTGTCAGCAGAGAAAGTTTCTTCACAGAAGATACACATGGCGTAATTGTTATCAGAAAAAATACATGTGGAGATTTCCAGGTCTTTCTTACAAGTACAAATTGAGATTCTAAAATAGCCTCTAATATTGTCCAAAAATGCTCAATAGTACGTATCAAAATTTTGTCGTTATAAAGAATAGTAAAATGGAAACTTGTTACATAAATATTAACTATATCTCTTGATCAGATAAAAAAATAGAAAAAATAGTCCAAAAATAGTAAAGAAAGTTACTTATTGTTTTACAAACATATTTCGACTTCAAAATTGAACTTATAATTAAATATTTATATGTATACTAGCGGACCCGACAGAAGTTGTCCTGTCACCGGCAGACGTTTTCCTTCTTGGAACCGACTCCAGAAAATCAAATAAATGTACGTAAATATGATAATACACACGATAAACATTACGTTCTTAATTTAATTTCTTATTACAATTATGTAAGGAAATTATATTTCACTTTTCAGTATTTTTTGAAGTCGGTTCAATTTTTGATAGAAAAGTTTATTTTTCTCTTTTTAGTTAAAAGTTAACGACTGTCTGAAGTCAGTTAATCAAAATTATAATACAGGAAATATTATTGTAAAACATACACATTTGTCAGGAGTGAGGTTCGAACACACGATCTCTTTCTTCAAGAAGTTGAGCTTAAATCTAGCCCCTTAGACCTCTCGGACATTCCATCTGCACTCTATTCATCGAACTTATTCAACACTTTTAATTAGCGAAAAATCACTAACTATTAGTTTTTGCCTAATTACTAAAAAAGTACTGAATCAATTTGGACGAAATGTGAATCTAAACCATTCTCGAATCTACTGGAACGCACGCACAAAATTTCATTAAAATCGGTCCAGTCGTTTAGGAGGAGTTCAGTGACATACACACGCACAGAAGATTTATATATATAAAGATTAGCATTGAAAATTTCAGGTTTTTGCGCCGAAGACATCGCCAAATTTGGAAAATATGAATTATCTCACAAACTACTGGATTTAAACGAATTTGCTTAGTACCATTCGATTCAGAATGAAAAAATGCACTAAAATATTATCAGTTGAAAAGTAACAACAAAAGCCGATTTTTAAGGAATTTTTTTAAAGTTCGTTCTTTTTTCTACTCATCTTAGGGGTGGAATTTTCGAAAATCCCTTTTTAGCGGCACTCGATGTTATAAGAAGTATTTTTACCCCAATTTTCAAGATTTTTGGTTCGGTAGAATTTTTCGTGCTCTGATTAAAACGAAATTCTGACATTCTTTTATATATATAGAAAAGGATTGAAATTTTCAGGTTTTTGCGCCGAAGACATCACCAAATTAGGAAAATGTGAATTATCTCACGAACTACTGGTATTTAAACGAATTTGCTTTGCACCATTCGATTCAGAATGAAAAAATGCATTAAAATATGTTATCAGTTGAAAAATATCTACAAAAGCCGATTTTAAAGGAATTTTTTTTAAGTTAGTCCTTTTTTTTTACCCTCCTTAGAGGTGGAATTTTCGAAAATCCCTTTTTAGCGGCACTCGATGTTATAAGAAGTATTTTTACCCCAATTTTCAAGATTTTTGGTTCGGTAGATTTTTTTTGTGCTGTGATTAATATGAAATCCAGACTTTTTTATATATTTATAGCATTTTTAATTAGCGAAAAATCACTAACTATTAGTTTTTGCCTAATTACTAAAAAAGTACTGAATCAATTTCGATGAAATGTGAATCGAAATCATTCTCGAATCCACTAAAACGCACGCACAAAATTTCATTAAAATCGGTCCAGTTGTTTAGGAGGAGTTCAATTACATACACACGCACAGAAGATTTTTATATATAAAGATTATTAAGTTATACGTATAAAATTTCATGGTTATAAATGTGTAACTTTTATAGAAACTGGCAATGAAACTCATAACACATAATTTAAACTAGTCTGATGTAGGAATCCCAAAAATCATACATTTAATACTTACTGAAAAATTAAGCACAGCAGCCCTCGAGTTTGCTAACTTAAACCAAAATATAATCAACCAAAATTTTTGCCAAACCGAAATATAATCAACCAAAATTTTTGCCAAGTTCTAACTGGATCTGAAGTTTTGTGAAAATGCGTGTGTTATTTTTTCTGATACAATCATTGTAGAAATTGTATATATATATATAAAATCTAGATAAAAGCAGCAACTCCTGAGCGTTTAACTCCAAAATCTAAATAGCAATAATTTATATCAGGGAATAAACAACTGTAATTTATACTAAATTGTAAACAGCATCAACTGAAGTCAAGTACTAACTGAATCTGAAGTTTGATGAAAATTCGCGCATTAGTCCTTGAGATTAGAGCAATCATGAACACAGTTTATATTAGAGACTAAATGAATGCAAAGTTTTACTGATTTCCGTTTATTAGTACTTGAGATGAAATGCCCAAAATTCTGTGCCATATATATACAAACAGATAGACTTCTTCACCGATAGACATTTTGTAAAAAACTTATTTTTCGACTTCTCTGAATTTTAAAAGTGTAAATATGTCGAAAACCGGAAATTAAAAATTTTCACGAAATACATTATTTCTTCTTCTAATGATAAGAATAATTTTCTGAAATAAATACTTATGATGTGCTTAGCATGAGTATTTTCCTTGCAGGCTATTCATATACGTTAGACTTTCATATAGTAACTTTAAATAATGGAAAATCTTAATTAAATAACTGAATATATAAATTTGATAATTTTGTTATTACGCATATTTTAGACGCATCTATCGCCTTATTATAGATTTTTTTTTTTTTTTTTTTTTTTTTTTTTTTTTACTATTTAAATATTTTTACATAGATAAATTTTTAGATTATAAGATTCGTAAAGAAACAAATGTATTAATGACAAATCGGAGCGAGGATCAAACATGTGTCGGCAGATTTTGTTTGTTTTTACAGTTCATCTCGCTGGATAATTAAAGAATAGAATTTGCGTGGGAGCTTTTAATAACTGAAATATCTTAATTAATTCTTTTATTTTTTAAAAATTCAAAAATACAGACTTTAGGTAACTTTTTAATTAAATTAATAATTTAATTACAGATATTTTTAATAAAGGAAGAGAAGATAATGTAACCATAATGTATAAAATTTGAAACAAACATGTAATGTATATTAGTATAGTTTGATGAATCTGATTTAAATATTTCAAACGGCGAAGGAAATTATATTATATGAATAAATATGACAAAATCAGCTGTTCTTATTTAGTCGAATTTTCAAGAAATATAATAAAAAGAAAAAATATTTAATATGATATTTCAAAAAGTACAATGATGCATAATTAATATTAAAATATAATTAATTCTCATTCTTTGACAAACTTATTAATGGCTGAGACATTCTACTTTCAAAAAATTGGTAGACAGGAGGTGCTAGATTTGATTTCAATCGCAACCGTCGGCCTAATTTCTCGGAATTTTTCGTAATTTTCTTTGAACTTAGGTTCCTTTATAAAGACTCTAACGTAGAGCAACCCCTCACCCGTTTCAAATCTATGTACCACATGTATATAATCGGACATCGTAAACCACAACAATACTAATTACTTTTGAACAATGATAGAAATTGGTAAAAAAAATCATACGAGGACTTTTTCCAAATCATGAAAAAACAAGTTGGAAATTGCACGTGAAGCGTAGCAAATGAAGTACGTTCGTACGGTAGCGAAGTTTTTAAAATATCACTCCCATATATTAATCACATAAAATTGCAAATAATTACAATTAAAATGCGCACCAAGCAATGTTATCCCTATACCATTATGCAATGGAATACTTTTGTGTGGCCTTGTAAATCAATAACAAATATTCTTTGCACCACAGATTATGCAAAATGTATGTTATAATATGTACTTTATAGGTGCATATCAATTTTATTACGTTCGAATAAATGTAACACCAATAAAATACATTTGAAACATGTTTCCCCATTAACCGTAATGTAACAGTATACTTTTGATTGTCCCTGTAATTGAACTATGCATCAGATTTTGATAAATTTTGAAATAACACAACAAAATTACGTAATAATTATGTATTTAAAATTTCAAACGATTAAATGCATTTGAAACTTTTTCCCCATTGACCGTAATGTAACGGAATCCTTTTGATTGTCCCTGTAATTGATCTATTCATCCGATTTTCATAAAATTTGAAATGAATCGACAAAATTATGTAATAATTATATATTTTAAATTTCAAACGATTCGGTGGGGTAGTTTTTGCGTTGTTATATGCGGACGGACAGACAGACGGACGGACAGACGGACGGACTGAACGACAACAATAGGTGCTACGCATTTACATAATTACGAACGCACCTAAAAAGGGTCCAAGGTCGGATATGAACCCGGAACATTAGCTTTATCTGCCGATTCTGCAACATATGGGCAGCCAGAGCCACGGTACTTGTTTGATATACCGGCCTCGACACTTTTTCACTCAGTTTGTAAAAAAATACTCTTAACACTAATAACTGTACATTTCATTAAAAATTTATCAAGTAATGATTTATATGTAATTCTGAATTAAAATTGAACGATGCCTTTTTTAAAACTTATTCATTGAACTCAAAAGCAGCCAAAAATTCTTCATCACGCTTTTTTCTTAGTCTAATATATGAAATTATAAAAAAATATCACTAGGTTGAACTAGTTTTTTTTTCACTATTTCTACATGACAAGAATATTCATTAGGGTGGATCGAAAAATTTTTTTTCACAGTGTCAAAACCTACCTATGCGGAAAAGATGTTCTCTTGGATGGAGATTAAGGGAAAAATAACTTAAAAAATTAATTTTAAATTTTACTACTGCCACAATGAGGTTGAATTTCGAAAAAAAAGGGAAAAAAGACCTAATTTTGACTAGATGATTTTTGATTCAAAATAATAGTTTAAAAAATTATCCAAAATCTACCTATGCGTAAAAGATGTTATATTATATGCTGAGTATGAGAAAAATAATTAAAAAAATTATTTCAAAATTTAAAGCTGCCGCAATGTGGCTCAAATTTATGTATTTGAACGTTTTTACGGTAAAAAATCTTTTTTTTTTTTTTTTTTTTTTTTTTTTGTTTTTTTTTTTTGTAAAATAAAATATGAATTTTAGAATTTTTAACATTTATTGCAATGAGGGGATATTTGATTGATTACAAGATAAAAACTTTAGTTTCTTATTTAGCAGCTTCATTAGTATTAAATAGAGAAAATTGTCAACATTGCAATTGGCGATAATGACGTTCGGTATTGAAAATCGACATGAGATTTTGTAATTCAATTTGATTTTTATAAAACCGTCTCTTATATACTATGGTCCATACACAGCAGAAATACTTCCATGACTATTTTGATTATTAGTTTTGTAGAATGAGCGTTGCGTGACTAGATATTATTGATAGTAGATGTTATTGCCACTGGAATGATTGCTGGATTTACCTATTGCTTCTGAAATCATGTCGTTACTAAATCCGTCAGTTAGTAGAGGTTCGACACATTTTCCTATTTAAATAAATCTATCTAATCCGTCGCAAAAGGTCAAAAAGTTGGTAAATGGAAAATATAGATATTTTTTAATGCAATGATTAGGATTACAGCAGACCGTTTGATTTCATTCGCACGCTTTTAGAATTCATATACTGACATAAATGAAAATACAAAAAGCTTCTAACATGCTACGAATGATCTTTCTATTTCGCTAGTGAAACATTTGTGCCCACCAGCGGTTCCATCCACGCTGCAAAATGATGACATAGTGGAACCTCACTGGTCTGTAACTAGCACAAAAACCATTGTAGTGGACGCTTGAAGATCAGTTCCATATTTCGAATAATACATCCTTTAACATCTATGTTAACAGATATTCCGTCGCAACCGATCACAACCAACTTTGTTACATGTGTATTATTGTTAACACGTGACAAAAAAATGTACGTCGTGTTTTCAAATTGTTTGGTACTCTCCCAGAATTTACATATATGTGGCCGATGTATTCAGAACGAAGTTCTTTTTTCAAGCTCAAGTCTGCTTCTATTATGATTTTTCTTCTGTTGTTTTCTAGTGATGCAGGCTATCTTTACACCCATCAAAGTTTAAAGAAAATGGCCATGATCATAATCTTTTGCAAATGACTAAAGAGAATGAATAAAACGATTGAGTGGTCTTTGGTTTGTTTTGTCATGCCGATTTTTTTCTGTCAATAGCATTCGATTCATAATTTTGTGAGATAATGCCCACATCTTGAAGTGCCCCAGACACGATGGCAGCACCTGCTTGGTCGGAAATGCTCAAACTGTCCAATATTCTGGCTGATGTCAATGTTCGTCACTACAGGTGATGTGACACCTAGCTCGGCAGCATTTTGGCTTTTGAATGATAGCTGATGATGCAGAAAAGTGAGTTTGCTCTCAATACGTCGGTTTAGTTTAAACTCAATATTCATATTCATATTCAAATCTATTGAACTGAAAAAATAGGCAGTACATTCGAAAATGGTCCAAAAGACTGTAGTAGCTTTCAATATCTTATTTTTTTTTTACAAGAATTAAGAAGAGCGCAATATTTGTCGTGAAACAGTTTAATTTTTCTTAAAATGCTGGTGTGGAAATTATCGAGATTGAATCTCATTTACAGGTCACTTGTAACTTATTAGCAACTCCTTCACACTGGCAGGAAATAAATAGATGTTGACCGATTCCTTTCTTTGGTTATTTTTTAAATACCAATATATAAGTTTTATAACTTTTTGTAATAGAGAGCATATTTACTGGCAAATAAAAGCCAGACCCAAATAGGATGTAATTCATATCTCTTTGTCTATCTATCTCTCTTTTTATTTATTTAATTTTTTTAACAACGCCATGGTACAGTAATATTCAAGGTACAATAAGCTACACAATATACAAGCAGACAAATCCTAACTGAAAAAACTGGAACTGCCAGTTTTTCAAAACTTTAAATCACTTGCAGCAGTATTAAATTTCGGAATTAGTTTTTTTATTTATTTATTTTTTATTTTTTACTTAATATCCATGCAATATAATATTTCTTACGCAAAGGTAGGTTTTATTTGATATTAAAAGGATTATTTTGCGTCAAAAATAAATCTAACCAAAATTAGATCTTTTTCCATTTTTTCAATATTTTATCGAATTTTCAACTTTTTTGTGGCAGTATTAAATTTCGAATTTATTACTTATTATTGTTTTTTACTTAACCTCCATACGATATAACATCTTTTCCTCATTGTTGGATTTTAAAAATTATTAAAATAATTAGTTTTTGACAAAAATAACCTAACGAAATTTCGTTCTTTTTGAAAATTTTTCGAAAATTCAAGTCTTTTGTGGCAGCATTAAATTTTTAAATTAATTTTTTTTATTATTTTTCCCTTAATCTCCATACAATAGAACATCTTTTCCGCATAGGTAGATTTTGATGAATGGTAATTTTTTTTTCGCCATAGACAATCGATCCACCCTAATATTCATATAATGTAAACGCGCGTGAACCAAAATAAGGGTATAAAGGTGATTTTTAAAATGTGACTTAAGCAAATAAACATTCATTTAAAAATTTTTAGAGATTTTCGTCTACTAAAAGATTTTTAACTTCAAATTAGTGCACAAATGGGGAAAAAAATTTAATTCAATATACAAATTTTAATTTTAATTAATTTATTTTTTTTAATTCAATATAAAAAATTTTAAATCTTTCGTACCGTATAAAAATAAAAATTGTTCGAAATATCTTACTTAAAATTAAATTAATTTGAATTTTCTTTTTTATCTTCAGTGTTCGTACAAAAAAAATTTTAAGTCTTTTCTCTAAAATAGATAACTTGTAAATTAAATCACAATTTAATTTATAAGATTAAATAATATATAAGATAACATATAAGATTTATAATTTAAAAAATAAGGATGGAATGATACTGACTTTTAAATCTTAAAGCGTGGGTGAAATCTACTTTTAGTAATTTAAATATGAATGCTAACACATATTGAATTTGTTTTATAATATAGTCTTATCTAAATATAAAGCTTTTTTTTAATTATAAACCTAATAAACAACAGTAAAATTCCGTTACACATTAACGAATTTTTCAGTTTAACAAATATTATTTGAATTGTAAAATAAAAAATATCATACTAACTCTTTACGTTGTAAAAATATTCACTTCTACGAATTTTTCTCAAAGCAAATTTAATCAGTGCTCCCCAGAGATTCGTTGGAACGATATTTTACTGCATAAAATAAATCTTAGATCAGCAATACTCAACCTGTGGCAAGCGAGCATCATGTAGCCCGTGTAAAATAAAAAATAAATATAGATAATAAATGACTTTAAATAAGAACTACCCGTTTAAAAAGATATATATGCTGTTTAAATAAAATATGCCATATTTCATGTTTTTTTTTTCTTAATGAGCTCATTCTATATCTTATATCTTACAGTGATTCGTAAATAAGATACCGAAATATGCAAAAAAAAAAAAGTTTTTAAAAGTCGGTAATTTAAAAAAGTTTTGTATGTTACATTTTTTCTTCTAATAATAAACATATTTAACACGTAGTATTCTAAAATTGTCTGGTGATACAGTACGAAAATCTCTAAAGGACATTATTTCAAAGTTATTATAGTAAATATAGGACAAATATATTCACACACAGTACGTAATCCGCTTACTGATTCACAAGCGTGAGTAAATACAATTTAGAATAACGTCCCAATGATTAAAGGAGAGATTTTCGAATCCAAGATAAAGAATTGAAAGGGAAATGTCTCCTTGTTTGACAAATCTTGACATCCGGACATTGTCTGCTTAATGGGGCTGAAGTAGGCGTTCAGAATAAATCACTTTCTGAGATTAACGGTACTGTATCGGATCACAATTTGTCTTCAAGGCCACCAGCTGATGTTTGTGAACGAAATAAATGCATTCAGAATTCCTGAAAGTATCTAAAATACTGTAACAAATGTATTTTTATTTACATTAAATATGTAGGACAATTCAGTAAAGGTCACAATATTTTTAAATTTAAAATTTTCTTTATGACAACCTTTGAATCCAGTTTATTATTTTAAACAATCCACTTTAAATGCTAAAGACACCAAAAATAATAATAACATTGGTATATATTTTTTTTAAGTTTCTTTTTTAGAAGATACATTTAGCTGTAGCAAGCTGGCAAAATATGCTACCCCCTATCACACATAGAGTGCCACGTCAGTCATGGGTAACTGACACTAAACTTTCCGTTTAAGCCGACTTTTATTCAAGGATATAATCTTCTAATAAATAAAAGTTAAGTAAATTTTAAATGGATTTTCAACAAAAACTTAAAACAATGTATATATTTTTTCAGTTTTATACCATATTTTACACTGTCAGGCACCGATGACTGTGCCTAAATGGAAAGTTAAGCATCTGTTACCGGTGACTGACGCTCACCGTGTTATTTTGTAAACTGAAATATTTTTTTAATAATATTTTTTAATAAAATATTTTCTGTATACCGTAAACTGAATTATTTTTTTAAATCATAAAAATTAAATTAAAAACTTTACTAGATATCTACTTTTAACGACTGCTTTTTGAATTCAGTGATATTTGTTCTTCCTCGAGAAAAAGAAATTATTCTAAAAATTTTCAACATATTTATACTTTGGAATATAGGGTAACATCCCCAGTAATTGGCAGGCACCAGTGGTTGGCACATCCTACAAAAATGTCCTAAAATAAGATTTATAACCAGTCTTTTAAAAATGCAAGACCATATACCAGTTATATGCTCATTTACTTTACAGATCATAACTTTGATTTATGCTACTAAATGACAATAGTGCCTAGGAAAGAGAAACAATTATGGCTTGTATCAAATTTGCCATTTTTGTTGCAAATGCTTCTTCTTTGGCTTAAGAAAGGCATGCATTTCAATTTATTATTATCTGATTTATAGTATATTATAAACTTTAATTGCCAACAGTTTTGTGTAGTTGAAAAGGGTTACTTTAATTGTGTAAAAGTCTAAGTGCCAATTACTGGTGATTACAGCAACTTTTAATAAATATATTTTAAAAAAATACTTTTTCAAATATTTTTGCTTTTAGTAGACGAAATAGATTCACAGATATGCACTCTTTGATTTAAAAATATTTGCAAGTAAATATTTTATTTCTTGGTAAGGAAAATAGAAGTAAGTTTAAAGAGAAATTCTTAATGTGCCAATTACTGGGGGTGTTACCCTAACTACTATTAATTTTGAAGAGTCCTGTTATTTTCCACTTTTAAATTGAACTTCTTACTTTAAGTAATAAGTATGATGGAAATATGCAGAAAGGAGATTTTATAAATGAATTTATTACATAAATTATAGAATTTATTACATAAATTCTAAATTGAAGTTATAATTAGTGAAGTAAATCTGCTAAAGAAGTGAATTTTTAAAACAGAATGTATTGTTATAAGTGGAGAAATAATATTCTATTTCTTCCCATAAAAATTGTGGTATAAAAATATGAAAATCATGAAAATTATATCAAGCAAGCAAAATTATAGGATAATTATTTAAATGTCGCATCATGTAAGTTGGTATTATGTATGCCGTTGCATATTTATCTGTATCTAAATATATATTTATAAATAATGACTACATGGACACATTCTTAAACAAAAGATTGCAAAAATATCTAATAAAAGTAATTTAAGTTCATTAATATGTTATTTAAAGGGAAAAAAATAAATTCACATGCAATTTATTTGTACATTTAATATGCATTTCGTTATTTTTTTATTCTAGAAAATATTTTGTAGGATTAAAAAACTTATAGCAATTTCCTGCAACTATATATTTTATCACCGCGAAATACCAATGCTTTTTAGCGAACTTCTGAAATAAACTTCATGTTATAGAATTTTTTTAAAATTTTTTTTAAGAATATGTGACCATTTTTCATATCAAATATTATAATAAATATGTAATAGTTATTTACAAGTTTCTTTTAAAAATAGAACAGTTTTGTACATTAATACGTATATTTATTGATCTTTTTATTAATCGTGTTTTCGTAAAAAATATTAAAACTATTCTCTAAATTTGATATTGCTAATCGATAAGCTTAAAATGAAAATCAGGTAAATAGATAAATTAATTTCAAAATAGTCTTTACAATTTTAATTTTTTCAAACAGGTAATCTTAAAATGTGTCTAAAAGTGAACTGCTATCTGATGCATCATTTAAAAAACTTCCTGTTTATCATTGTCTTCTTTTTATTAATATGTATATTTATTGATCGTACTTTCGTAAAAATATTTAAATTTATCTATTAAATTACATATCGCTAATCAATACATTTAAAATCAAAATCATGAAAGCGAATAAATTAATTTAAAATAGTCTTTAAAATTTTAATTTTTTCAAAGAAGAAATTTTAAAATTCATCTAAATCTAAGCCTTTATCTAATATATATTTTTAAAAGACATTCTCTTTATCATTGTTTTCTTTAAAAAAGTATTTAAAAATACAATATTATTACTTAATAAGCAACCAATAAAAGATTATAAACAATTTTTAACATCAATCTTTTCATTATTTTTCAAAAGCCTACTTTTAAGCATAAGTGGTTTTGTAAATTACACGAATTTTAAATAAAATTTATTGAAGTATACACTTCTCTAAAGGCATTTTATAAATATTTTTTACTGTCACAAGAGACTATCAATTTATTTTTAAATTACAGTAGTAAATGGTTAAGGTTTATTAAAAAAATAAAGGCTGTCATATATTGTATTTTTTAAGTTGACATCTGGTTTATACAAGTGTTATTTAAAACCATTAAGAATAGTTTTTTAAATGAATTTCTTTGACGGAAAATTTTTTTAACACAGAATGATGATAGAAAAATGTTTTTAAAACGATCATATTTATAATTCAAATTAATGATCCAATAGAAGTAAAAAACTGTAAAGTAAATATGTCTTAACCGATTTTGATTTCCTATGTGATTCTTTTTAAAAGCATTCCAAAGCAGAACATTAAATTTATAATTGTTTTTCTTTGAAAATTCTTTTAGTAAGGAAAATAACGAAAAATTCATGAAAACCATTTAATGTTCACTTTTATGGTAAAGTCATTTTCAAAAGGTTTTTTATCTTATGGCTTTTGCACCTCATTTTATTACACTGAAACTTTTTGCTTTGCTCTCATATATTTTTATTTTCTTCTATCTTTATAAGAAGAAAGTATTGGATTTGTTTAACTTTTGGACGGATTTACACGCTCTAGGGGTCAAAAGAAAAAAAAAACGTATTTTCACAAAATGTTTGTCTATGAATCTAAGACTCTTTCTCTATATGACATAAATTTTGTTGACGCTTTATCTCAAGAACTAATGCACAAAATTTAATAAAGAAGTATTTTCAGGTAATCCCTGATATAAATTGATTCTGAATAGTTTTTGATGTAAAACACTCAACAAAAAGCACTACTATGTTTTTTTTTTTCACGATTTACGAATCAACTATATCTGAAGACCTAAGACATGGATTTTGTCAAACTTCGAATTCCGTTGGCATGAATTGTGGCTGTTTATATTTTGGTGTAAATAGCTCGATTAGTGATTCTACGATGCTGCATTTTTTCTACTTCTTGCAATAGATCTGTAACTAATGCACGGATTTTCATCAAATTTTAGATTCAGGTATACCTTGAGGAATATTATTGCTGATTTTTTTTTGTTTAAATCACCCAATAAGTGGTATTTTACGTTGCATTTTTCCTGATATCCTCGATAGTCTTGTTTCAAGAACTAATGTACAGAATTTGAAGATTTTAGAATCCTCACGACGGTCATTGATTGTCAGGTTTTTTCCCCTTTTTTTGGCAATGTACGAATTTTGAAGTATTAAAATGTACTTATATATTTTACTTATAAATATTCATGCCATCTCCTAATAAAAAATAAATAAAAAACATTTTTTAAAAGATTGTATGGTTTAATTTTTCACTATTCTGTATAAGCGTGCAAAATTCCATTAGGGACATGCTTAGCATAATGATTTTGAACTAAAAATTGCGTACAGCTCTTGAAAACAGGCATTTTCCCTCATAAAGGTTCACCATTTTTTTTTCCTTCTGCACGTGTATTGATGGTATGTTTGAGATACTAAGCAAAATGCATAAATCGTTTAATATAGCGTCATATTTAACAGAAAATGATCATTTTCTTAAATTAAACGAAACATTTTAACATAAATACATTTTTAAATTTCTACTCTCCTGTAATGGGATTAGAATCTTAAGTTAATCGATCATTCACATAAAAATGTTCGAGACTTCAAGTTTTCAATTAAAATGATTTTAAAATAATCAAATAAATAGCAATAATAAAAAAAGCTGCATGCGAATACAAGAGATGCATAGTTAAATTTTGAAAAGGTGAAAATGGTGTCGGTTTAAATTTGATACAGAAAACATCCTATAATCGTATCACAGTAGAATACATTTTGCTGTTTTTCATTCCGAAATACGAAGCATAAAAATTTTAAATGATAATTTGATAATAATAACTGATCATTGTTATACTTTAATGATTACATTTGCATTAAAATTTAATTTTAGTAATTCACACAACTGAGATTTATAGAAACAGTAAATGCACAGAAATATGCATTTTTTACTGTGACTAATTTTGTAGATTTATTAAAGTTCAATGAAACAATTCCTACTTAAACATTGTGTTTCGTCGAATTTGTTCTTTTCGATGGATTTTACTTTGTACAAAATAAATGCATTCTGTACAATAAAAATATTTTGCTAGATAATTTGCAGTTATCAGAAAATTTAAAACTCCAGTTATTCAGAGTGCCATAAAAAAAACTCCCCGTTCTTTAACACTGAAATGCATAGGGATGGAAATCTACATCACATTTTATTTAACTTTTTAATAATAAATTTTAATCTAATCAATTTTTAATCAATTTTAGTGTAATCAAGTTTGCTACCGCTATATTTATATAAAAATAGCAATCGTGTAAAATCTACAACACTATTACACTAAGTAAAGTTTAAAATCCATCTTAAAATTTCTGGTGTCCAATTTTTAAAATAAGAATAAAAAAAACACAATTCGAAAAGAATAATTCGTGCATTTATGCGTTAAAAAATATGTCTTCTTTTATTTCGGAATTTCTATAGGTTCCCTTTTTGCCCTTCAAAAGAGTCGCTGCCTGCATTATTCATTAAATTTTTAAAATATATTTCAGAAAATATAATAATTTAACCGAAAAAAATTTCGCAACTGTCTAATAAAATTTTATTTGTCTTTTAATTAATGACCTTTGTATGCATTGATTAGTCTTTACGTGAATCAAATATTTTTCTCATTGTCTACTATTATTTCAGTTTTAATAATGATTAAAACTGGAAAAGAAATATTTTGTTTAAGTTAAAAAATAAAATGTAACTTGTTTGACAGAAATATTGATACAGAAATTACTCTATTATTATGATTATTTACAAAAATAAATAAATAAATAAATTGAAACAAAGATTATGTATAGGATTTCAATAATGTAACTTTTTGTAACTATCGAATATATTCAGAAACATTTATCAATAAAGGCAGATATTTAGACAGTTTTCCAATTTGTTTTAGATAACAAATTTTACATTTTTTTAACAACTATATGAAATAAAATCTAAGATACATACCTGAACAATATTAATTCCGAATTTAATTCCGATACACTTATTTTTATGAAACATCAGCAATATTATAAAAAAAATATTTTAAAAGAATCAAAACACATAACTAAAATATATTTTACATTAACTTTATTTTATAGAAGAATAAAAATTTACCGATTACTTACTTATATTTTGTGTATAAAATTTAATGATACAAGGCTACTCAATAAGTACATTCTTTGACAATTTTTAAGGATTTTTTATTTTATTCTATTTTATTTTATTTTGCATTGCAAAAACATTCAAAAACATGAAATAATTATATATTTGAAAATTTTTTAATTGCTAATAAACTCTACGAATGTACAGAAAAAACGTACAGAAAAAATTATTTACGTTTTCATTTTTGTGCATTTCTTGCAATAAGCAAGCTAATTTGTAGCTTCGTTGAATGTAATATTAGAATATTAAATGAAAGTTATTTTTTGTTTTCCATTTTCTGTAGTCAAGGATTGAGTACAGAAAGATCAAGCGTAAATAATAATTTTCTGAAAAAATGTGCGGTACTACTCTGTTATCCCGTCGACCAAATATCTTTCGCCAAATTATAAGATTAAATGCCAATAATGGATGAATGTGAATGTCACATTAAACACGATACACTTGTTTAAAACGTGATCAAGTGGTTTTAAATTTACTTTTGAGTTGTATTTTTATTCATGTGTTACTAATTTATTTGTTCTTTCGTTATTTCAAATAAAAATTATGTCAACAAATATAGCTTGGCTATTAGTTTGGCGATTTTTATAATTTGGCGAAAATAGTCGACGGGATAATTGAGTAGTACCAAATGTGCTTATTCTCGGTATAGGGATTTTGCCTAATTTTCTGTGCAATGCTTGAGGTCGCGTCATTTGAGAAACGAATACATGAAGAATATTTTTAGATTTATATTATTACAAGTATTTTATCTATTTTTCTTTATTTTTATCTATCATATACTGAATACATATTCCTGTTCTATTTGATAAAAAATTTCGTATGTATTTCCTACTGATTATTTAAGCTTTTTGGCCATCACAGAAACATTTAAAAAATTAAATGTTTAGAACTTATCTGTTCATAGAATTTATACTTGTTTAAAATTGATTGACATTTATAACTATTCCATTACTTTGATAGTACTTTATTTCTACAACAGTAGATCTCTTTTCTGAAAGATATTTAATTTAAATTTCAATATTTCATTAAATAAATACTTAATTTTTCAATTGATAAGAAAACTATTTATGTAACCCCCCGCCGAAGATAATATTTCATTAACCACCAAGATAAGAATAATTTATACTTATAATTAATGACGTAACTCAATATTTTCCTGGAGTAATAGTTTTCGTTCCACTTCTATTTTGGGTTGCAGATTAATACAGTATGTTGCGTAATATTTATTCAATTTCTTGTTAAAAATTATGGATGTTTAGTTTTAACACTTTCCAGTGCGTAGTAATTATCTTACACGACAATTTATAAACGAATTTATTGCAAAAACAAACTTACTTTTAGGTGTATTATAAAATGAAAATTTTAATTAAATATTTTGTTTGTCATTAATATCATAATTATCTGTCTTTTTTTAAAGACACGGCATCAGAAATGGTTAAAGCTGTGATTTTAATATTCAAAAATCAACATTGAAACAAAACTTTTCTTTTCCTGTAGTTTTTACTATACAATTTATCTTGAACTCATGGGTCAAAGTACAAGCTTAGGTAAAGTACATAAAGAAACAATTTTTATATAGCATGTGGGATCAGAAATTAAATTTGTTAGCGAAAAATGCTGAAAAAATGAAAGCAAGGTTTTTATTGATACAGGATGTTATGCCACCTCTAACATCGATACAGGCCTGGAAACGTTTAGAAAATGATTGGAACACCCTTTTGAAAACAACATCTGTCTCATCTACGAAACATAAATAGACTCATGGGATGACCTCATTGTAAAACCTTTATCGTTCCTTCATCTATTCGTGGAACCAGTCGTCACCTGAGAATAATAAATTCCTATCTCTGTATTTTTTTTACATGATTATCGATATAGAAATGCTCTATTTGTATCTATGAAAACATTTCTGAATTAAAATAATGTCATAATACAATTGTAATGTCATATTTAAATTATAACATCATTTTGATGCAAAAATGCCTTCATAAATACACATAGAGCCTTTCTATGTCGTCAAGTCATTTTTTTTTCAAAAACACAGATAGAACCTTATTATTCTTAGATGACACAGTGGATGGCCCGGGGGTGAACATTCCCCCTCCGGAGAAATAAAATGCCCCCCCCCCCTAAAATTTTGAGATTTATTATTTTCAAACTTCAAAAAGGGCAATTCCCCAAAACTTTATAATCTGTCCCCCTCCTTGGAGCCACATAAGTCCCTCACGGAAAAAAAAAGTTTAAATTCAACACTGCGTGAAACGCTTGGAAAGCGTAGGATCCGCTTGGTCTGTACTGATATTACTGATGGCACATTTGAACACTTACTGTCATTTGTTAGGTCAATAAAATGCTTGTTTTCATTTTCACTGAATTTGTTGGGGTTTTTTTTTTTCGATTTTTTTCTCATTTCTGACATCACATTGCTAGAGCAAAATTGTTTTTTAAAGTGTACTTTATTTTCTGTTACTGTTTGGACGATGAAAATCTGCATAGTGCAAATGGAATGTATCCCTTCATAACTAATTCATTGCATGTTTAACGGATTCGGATACTTTGTATTTTCTTTAGAAAGTGAATACTTTGAACACATGAGCCATAAAAGATGACTGAAATTAATCCTATATATAAGGTAATAACAATTAAAAAATGAAATAATTATATATATTCAATACTTTTTCTTTTTTACTAATATACTCTAGGAATGGTATCTTTACGTACAGAAAATTATATGAGTTTTCATTTTTGCATTTTTCGTACATTTTTGCTGCTATCGTTTTTCATACAAAACGTATTGTGATAAAAATGCGATATAAAAAATGTATTTTACTAGACTAAAAAAACTAGTTTAAAGTCTAACTTCATTTCTTCATTACATGGATAGAAATATAACGATGAATAAAATAAAGCTGCAACACGAAGAATACATATTTTCGCCAATTAAGAAAAAAAGTATGTTTCTTACATGTAAAGGCATTGTTAGAGTTTTTATAGATACAGAAAATTTAAAATTTAAAATATGAAGATTAAATTATCATGGGATTATATTTCTTTTTAAATATTATTGACAAACATAAAAAATATCTCTGTGATTAAAAGACAACATGTTGGCATTACTTGTTAAATTTCGAACGTATATTTTCGGAAAGACATTAATTTAATTCATATTAAGATTTCAAAAACAATATTTGTCTTTTAATGAATGAGCTTCGTGTAGAAGGTTTTATCGATTTTTCTCGAGAACTATTTTATCTTTTCTTAGCTTGAACATATTTCCATTATAATAATAATTTAAATTTAAATAACGCTTTTCGGGATTTCAATAGATAAACCTTAACTACGAAAATATTGATACAGGAATTAATTGTATTTACTGAAATAAATCATTTATTTAACGTAGGCTACAATTTAACGCTTTGTAAAATTCAACTAATTTATTCACTCTTATTCTTTGTGTTTTTGAAAATAAATTGCATATTCTTACAATAAAATAACAACATAAAAGAGTTTGATCGGACATTGTCAAATACTACGAAGAATAAGATCTAAATTTGGGCGACATTTATCATTTTAACATTAAATATGACACATGTTTATTATTTTCTAATTGTTAACATGTTAATACACATAAAATATGCAATAACCAAGATAGAAAACTATTCCTCAATTTACATATTTTACAATATATTTAATTTCAAAAATTGTTTTTAATCAAAGGTTTTTCAAATGTCGGTCTTAATATAAACCACTTACATAACATATATCTACTAGCATAAAAAATTAATCGAAACAATACTTATGAAAATCCTAATTTAATTTTATTAGCAGCAATCACAGTTTTATTACTCTCTTTTCAGCTTCCACATAAACTGCGCATTAACGCATATGTTCTTGTAAACATTGTGTCAGCAGAGAAAGTTTCTTCACAGAAGATGCAAATAACATTATTATTATTAGAGAAAGATACAAATGGCGATTTCCAGGTCTTTCTTATTAATACTTATCATGATTCTAAATTAGCCCCTAATATTTTCCAAAAATGCTTAATAGTCCTTATCAAAATTTTGTCATAATAAAAACTAGTAAAATGGAAACTTGTTTTGTAAATATTTAATATATATCTCAATCGGACGAAAAAAAAAGGAAAAAAATAGTCCAAAAATAATAAAGAGGGTTACCTAATATTTTACAAATAAATTTCCGCTGGTCCCATCAGTGGCCGAGAGGATCCGACCTCTCAACGTATACGGCGGGTGCTGTGTTCGAACCCAATTGCGACCGTTGGAATAGCCGATCTGAGTTTTCCATGGTTTTCTTCCAACCTTGGATTTCCTTGTGTAAATACGGGCTAGGCTCCCTTAGAAAGACCACACGGAGGGCAAACTCCCCCCGTTAGGGTCTATGTAATTAGCAGACATAAACACAAAGACCCAAATTTCTACTTTTTATGACTCAAACAATGCAAACTTCAAAATTAAAATTAAAATTAAATGTTTACATTTATATTATTAAGTTATAAATATAAAATTTCATCGTTATAAATCTTTAAATTTTATAGAAACTGGCTATGAAACTCATAATGTATAATTTAAACTAGTCTGATGCAGGAATCCTAAAAATTTTATCTAGCTCATACACGTTAATATTTGAATGAAGCACAGCAGAGCAGCACTGAAAAATGAAGCACAGCAGCTCCTCAAGTTAGTTGATTTGCACCAAAATCTAATCAGTCACAATTTTTGTCAAGTTCTAACTAAACCTAAAGTTTGATGAAAATGTGTTTGTTAATTTTTCTGCTACAATCATTGCTGAAATTGTGAAAAATCTAGATAGAAGCGCCAACTCCTGAGCGATTAACTCCAAAATCTAAATAGGCCCCACCAGTGGCCGAGATGTTCTGACCTCTCAACTGGTAGACAGCAGGTACTGGGTTCGAACCCAATCGCGGCTGTCGGCCTAACCGTTCGGAGTTTTCGTGATTTTCTTCGAACCTGTCTTAAATACGGGTTAGGTTCCCTTAGAAAATCCCCACGTAGGGCACTCCCTCCCTGGGCCTATATCCTTAGCGTAGATAATCGGCCGACAAAAATAAACCAAACCAAAATCTATATAGCAATATTTTTTAACAGGGAATAAACGACTGTAATTTATACTAAATTGTAAACAGCATCAACTCAAGTCAAGTACTAACTGAATCTGATGTTTGATGAAAATTCGCGCTTTACTTCTTGAAATAGAGCAATCATGAGCACCGCAGTTTATATTAGGGACTGAATGTAAAGTTTTATTGATTTCCGTTCATTAATTCTTGAGATATAGAGTCCCAAATTTTGTGCCACATATATAAAAACAGATAGATTGCCTCACAGACAGACATTTTTAAAAATCTTATTTTTTGAGATTTCTGAACTCTAAAAAATTAATATGTCGAAAACAAGAATTTAAAAATTTTCACGAATTCAATAATTTTTTCTTATAATGATACGAATAATTTTCTGAAATACTTATGATGTGTTTAGTATAAGGTCAAATAATTTTTACTTGCATGTAATTTATATACATTTGACTTTCATAGAGCAACATTAAAAAGTCGAAAATCTTAATTAAATATCAGAATATATAAATTTGATAATTTTACATTATACCATTTTAGACGCATTATTTTGTTTAGTTTTTTTCGATTCTTTTTATTGATTTATTTTTTACTATTTACAATATTTATATATATATATATATATATATATATATATATATATATATATTTAGATTAAAAGATTCGTTAAGAAAAAAATGCATAAATGACAAATTAGAGCGAGGATCAAACATGTGGTCGGCAGAATTTGTTTTTTTACAGTTCATCTCGCTGGATAATTAAAGATTAGAATTTGCGTGGGAGCTTTTAATAACTGAAATATCTTAATTATTTCTTTCAATTTTTAAAAATACAAAAACACGGACTTTAGGTATTTCTTTAATTAAATTAATAATCTAATTACAGATATTTTAAATAAAGGAAGAGCAGATAATTAAAAATGCATGCCATTTGAAATAAACATATAATGTATATTAAGTATAGTTTGATGCATGTAATTTAAATATTTTGAACGGCGAAGGAAAATATGTTTAAATATGAGAAAATAAGCTTTTCTTATTTAGTCGTATTTTCAAGAAATATAATAAAACGAAAAAATATTGAATATAACAATTAAAAACGTATAATAATATGTAAACATACATGTGTATTTAAAATTAAAATATAACTACTTCTCATTGGTATGACAGAACTATCAATGCCTCAGACGTTCTAGTTTCAAAAACTGGAAGACAGGAGAAGCTAAATTCGATCTCAGTCGCACTCATCGGATTAATTTGTTAGATTTTTTTCGTGATTTTCTTCGAATTTAAGTTCCTTTAAAAAGAATTCCACGTAGAGCAACCCCGCCCCGCTCTCAAGTCTATAAAACACATTTATAGAATCGGCCGTATCAAACCATAACAATGCTGATTTCTTTATAAAAATGATAGTAATTGGTAAAGAAACCATACGAGAACTTTTCCCAAGTGATGAAAAAAGGGGTTCAGGATCGGATATGAACCCGGAACATTAGCTTTATCTGCCATTTCCGCAGCATATAGGCAACCAGAGCCACGGTACTTGTTTGATATCCTGGCCTCAAAATCTTTTCACTCAGTTTGTAAAAATTACCCGTAACACTAATTGCTGTACATTTCTTAAAAAAAATTTATCAAGTAATGATTTATATGTAATTCTGAATTAAATCTGAACGAAGCATTTAAAAAAAATTATTCATTGATATCAAAAACAGCCAAAAATTATTCATTACACTGTTTATCTTCGTCTAATTTATGATATTACAAAAAAATATCACTATGTTGAACTTCTTGTTTTTTTTTTTTTTTTTTTTTTTTTTTTTTTTTTTTTTTTTTTTTTTTTTTTACTATTTCTAGATGATAAGAATATTCATATGATGTGAACACGCGTGAAACATAATAAGGTGATGAAGGTGATTTTAAAAATGTGAGTTAAGAAAATAAATATTTATTTTAAATACTTAAGAGTTTTCTATCTAATAAAAGATTTTTTACTTTAAATTAGTACACAAATGAGGCAAAAAATTCTTTTTCAATATAAAATATTTTAAATTTTAAATCTTTCATAAAGTAGAAGAATAAAAATTGGTTGTGGTATCTTACGTAAAATCTAATTAATTTGAATTTTCTTTTTTATCTTCAGTTTTTGAACAAAAACATTTTCAAGTCTCTTCTCTAAAATAGGTAAATTGTAAATTAAAACAAAATTTTTAAGCTAAAAATAAGAATGGAATGATACTAACCTTTAAATGTTAAAGCGTGGGTGAAATCTATTTATAGAAATTTAAATAGGAATGCTAACACACATTAGAACTTATCTTATAATATAGTCTTATCTAAAAACAAAGTTTTTTTTTAATTATAAAGCTAGTACACTACAGTAAAATGTCGTTACACTTTAACGAATTTCTAGTTTAACAAATATTATTTAAACCGAAAAAAAATCATACTAACTCTTTTTGTTGTAAAAATATTAACTTTAATGAATTTTTCGCATTGCGAAATTAATCAGTGCTCCCCAGAAATTCATTGGAACGATGTTTTACTGCATAAAATATATCTTATACTCCAAGCGGGCAAGCGGGCATCATGTAGCCCGGCGACCACTTGTGTGCAGCACGCAATTTTTAATTCTTTGAGACGGACATAAAATGTATTTAAGACCTTCAGTGCACTCCGGACACTTAAGTGAATGAATTTCAGACATTTCCATTTAGAGTGCGTTATTTTAATAAAACGGCACCAAAATTCTTTACACTGCAATTTCTTAATAACAATCTTTGCAACATATTTCGACAACTAATCAACTGTATCTAATAAAAATCGAGTATCGAACTCTATCTACGACGAAATATATTGTTTCAAAACATGGCTGATAAAAATTATGGCAATATTTCTTGTGCGACAAACATTTAACTTTAATTTTTTTTACAATACTTTGTTATACTAATCTTGTTACCCATATTTATACATTATTATATAAGTGCGTTGCGGACCGTTTAACGTCAGAGATATAAATTTCCGGCCCGCATAAAAAAAAGCTTGAGTATCGTTGCCCTTAATGCATCATAATTTTACCTTAAAAATTATTAAAAAAAAATTCGACCTGTTCATTATCAAAAGAAAGAAATTAGCCCTGAAAAAGTAAAAAATACAGATAATAAATGACTTTAAGTGAGAACTACTCATTTAAAAAAATAAATATGCTTTTTAAAAAAATATATGCTATATTTCATGTTGTTGTTTTTTTAGCTTATTTTATATCTTATATCTTACATTGATTTGTAAATAACATATCTAAATCTATGCAAAAAAATTTCAAAAGACGATAATTTAAAAAAAGTTTTGTATGTTATATTTTTTCTTCTCATATTAAGCATACTTAACACGTAGTATTGTAAAATTGTCTGGTGATACAGTACAAAAATCTGTAAAGCACATTATTTCAAAGTTGTTATTGGAAATATAGGACAAATATATTCACACAGAGTATGTAATCCGCTTACTGCATCATAAGCGTAAGTAAATACAATTTAGAATAAATTCCCATACGTGGAACCTATACGTGGAACCTGTCGTCACCTGAGAATAATAAATTTCTATCTCTGTATTTTTTTTAATGATTACCGATATAGAAATGCTCTATTTGTATCTATGAAAACATTTCTGAATTAAAGTAATGTTATAATCAGTGTTCTCGCTGTAGCTCGCCATTGCACCAAATTGCGATTAAATTCTTCATTTGGCGAGTAAGCAAGCGATTAGATTTTACAAATTGCTAGTGCTCAATTTTTGCTTTTTCTTTCTTTTCTTTTTTGTTTTTCATACATATGCATATATATATATATATTTAATATATTTGTAGCGGATTACTAACAATTGTTGTCGCAATTATAAAAACTTATGTTATTTTAGATTATATTGAAAAAAACGGGGTACATCAAAAGATAATTTTTTTTTTTTTTTTTTTTTTTTTTGTGCTACGCGGCGAATTTATTTTGCCAATACTTTTTTCATTTGGCGAATGTTTTTTATTTTTAATTAGCCAAATTACTAATGTTGGTCAAATGCCAGCGAGAACTCTGGAAAATTGCCTTCATAAATACAAATAGAGCTTTTCTATATAGTCAAGTATTTTTTTTTTTTTTTTCAAAAACACAGATAGAACCTTATTATTCTCAGATGACACAGTTTTTATTTCAATGGATGGCCCGGGGATGAACATTCCCCCTCGGGAGAAATAAAATGCTCCCCCCTTAAATTTTGAGATTTATTATTTTCAAACTTCAAAAAGGGCAATTCCCTAAAACTTTATAATCTGCCCCCTTCCTTGGAGCCACATAAGTACCTCACAGAAAAAAAAGTTTAAATTCAACACTGCGTAAAACGCTTGGAAAGCGTAGGCTCCGCTTGGTCTATACTGATATTACTGATGGCATATTTAAACACTTACTCTCATTGTTAGGTCAATAAAAAGCTTGTTTTCATTTTCACTGAATTTGTTGTTTTTTGCATTTTTTTCTCATTTCTAACATCACATTGCTAAAGCAAAATTGCTTTTTAAAGTGTACTTTATTTAATTTTACTGTTTGGACGATGAAAATCTGCATAGTGAAAATGGAATGTATCCCTTCATAACTAATTAATTGCATGTTTAACTGATTCGGATACTTTGTATTTTCTTTAGAAACTGAATACTTAGAACACATGAGCCATAAAAGCTGAGTGAAATTAATCTTACATATAAGGTAATAGCAATTAAAAATGAAATAATTATATATATTCAATACTTTTTCTTTCTTACCAATATACTCTAAGAAGTGGTATCTTTACGTACAGAAAATTATTTGAGTTTTCATTATTGCACTTTTCATACAATTTTGTTGCTATCGTTTTTCATACAAAACGTATTGCGATAAAAAAAGCGCTATAAAAAATGTATTTTACTAGACTAAAAAAACTAGTTTAAAGCCTAACTTCATTTAATCATTACATTGATACAAATATAACGATACAAAAAAATAAAGCTGAAACATGAAGAATACATACTTTCGCCATTTATGAAAAAAAAGTATGTTTCTTATATGTAAAGGCATTGTTAGAGTTTTTATAGATTCAGAAAATTTAAAATTTAAAATATGAAGATTAAATTATCATGGAATTATATTTCTTTTTAAATTTTTATTGACAAACATAAAAAAATATCTTTGTGATTAAAAGACAACATGTTGACATTACTTGTTAAATTTCGAACGTATATTTTCGGAAAGACATTAATTTAATCTATATTAAGATTTCGAAAACAATATTTGTCTTTTAATTAATGAGCTTCGTGTATAAGGTTTCATCGATTTTTCTACAGAAGTATTTTATCTTTTCTTAGCTTGGGCATATTTCCATTATAATAATGGTTTCAATTTAAATAACGCTTTTCGGGACTTCAATAGATAAATCTTAACTACGAAAATATTAATGTAGGAATTAATTGTATTTGCTGAAATAAATCAGTTACTTAACGTAGGCTACAATTTAATGCTTTGTAACATTCAACTAATTTATCCAATGTTAATCTTTGTGCTTTCATAAATAAATTGTATATTCTTACAGTACAATCATGATGTAGAAGAGTTCGTTTGGATATAGTCAAATAATATGCAGAATAAGGTCTAAATTTGGGCGACATTTGTCATTTTAACTTCAAATCATATAGAAATTCATTATTTTCCAGTTGTTAGCATGTTAATACATCGAAAACATGTAATAACCAAAATAGAAATGTTTACCACGATTATGTATTTTAATATACAGGGTGGTTATAAAAAAACTTTGCCGATATACGGAGCTCTAGCGGCCAGTCCGCTCAACCGATCGAAATGAAATTTCAGATATCGCTATTCAGAGGTATGAGCTCGAGATTCTGTGAACGACAACAAAATGGCGCTCACGGTTACGGTTATAGTTACAGAAACTCGAAAATTTCCAATGGCAACACCCATTTTTTCACCGCAAAATGCTCAGCGCATGCGAAAACCCTAAAGAGCGTTGGAACCGTACGTGTATCGCAAGAAACGGGTATGTTATGCACGCACAAAAAACCGTTCTGCGAATCCTTCTTCGCATAAAAAAAAACTCGATTGGGGAGAGAGGAGGAAATTTGCATATGACACAGAGTCAGTACACTAATCTTTGATTACAATACAGATCGGAGAAACTAAAACTTTTATTTTGATTACACATTTTCCACATGGGTGTCATCACAGGCAATTAATGGTGATGGCACCCATGCGGAAAATGAGTAATCAAAAAAAAAGTTTTAATTTCTCCGATCTGCATTGTAATCAGAGATTAATGTACTGACTCTGTGTCATACGCAAATTTCCTCCTTGCGCCCCAATCGAGTTTTTTCTATGGGGGGGATGATTCGCAGAACAGTTTTTTGTGCGTGCATAACATGTCCATTTCTTGCGATACACGTACGGTTCCAACGCTCTTTAGGGTTTTCGCATGCGCTGAGCATTTTGCGATGAAAAAAAATGGGTGTTGCCATTGGAACTTTTCGAGTTTCTGTAACTATAACCGTAACCGTGAGCTCCATTTTGTTGCCGGTCACAGAATCTCGAGCTCATACCTCTGAATAGCTATATCTGAAATTTCACCTCGATCGGTTGAGCGGACTGGCCGCTAGAGCTCCATATATCGGCAAAGTTTTTTTATGACCACCCTGTATATATAATTTCGAAAATTGCACAATTAAAACGTTTTCAAATGTTAGAAACGTTTTAAGTATAGACTACTTACATAACATTTATCTGCTAGCATAAACAAACTAATCGAAACAACACTTATAAAAATCTAAATTATTTTTTAAACAGAAATCGTAGTTTTATTACTCACTTTTCGGCTTTCACATATTTTGCGCGTTAACGCATATGTCGTTGTGAACATCGTGCCCATATTTTCCCTTTTTGTGGCACCGTCAGTTGCCGAGCGCTTCTGAATTCGAAACTGGTAGGCCCCACCAGTGGCCGAGAGGTTATAACCTCTCAACTGGTAGACGGCAGGTGCTGGGTTCGAACCCAATCACGGCTGTCGGCCTAAACGTTCGCAGTTTTCGTGGTTTTCTTCGAACCTTGAGTAAATACGGGTTATGTTCCCTTTGAAAGACCCCCCCCCCAAGAAGGGCACTCCTCCCCTGGTCATGTATCCCTAGTGTAGATAATCGGTCGACAAAAATAAACCAAACCGAAACTGGTAGATGGCAGGTGCTGGGTTCGAGCCCACTCGCGGCCGTCGGCCTAACCTTTCGGAATTTTCCGTGGTTTTCTTCAAACCTTAGATTTCCTTGCGTAAATACGGGTTAGGTTCCTTTAGAAAGTCCCCACGGAAGGCACCCTTCCTTTAAGGCCTATATCCCAAGTCTAGATAACTGGCCGACATAAATGCAAAAAAGCAAACAACTCTTTTTTAAGTCAGCAGAGGAAGTTCCTTCACAGAAGATGCACATAGCTTTATTGTTATTAGAGGAAGATACATGTAGGTATTTCCTGTTCTTTGTTACAAATACATATCGAAATTCTAAAATAGCTTCTAATATTGTCCAAAAATGATTAATAATGCTTATCAAAATTTTGTCATAATAAAAAATAGCAAAATGGAAATTTATCATGTAAATATTTACTGTATATCTTAACTAGACTAAAAAATAGAAAAAATGGTCCAAAAATAGTAAAGAAAGTTACCTAATGCTTTGCAAACAAATTTCTACTTTTTTTCTTACTCGAACAGTCGAGACTCCAAAATTAAATTTATAATTAATTATTTATATTTATATTATTAAGTTATAAACATAAAATTTTATCTTTATAAATCTTTAAATTTTATAGAAACTGGCGATGAACCCATAATTCATAATTTAAACTAGTCTGATGTAGGAACTCCAAAAATTTCTTCTAGCTCATACATGTTAATACTTCCCGAAAAATGAAGCACAAGAGCTCCTCGAGTATGCTGATTTACGCTAAAATCTAATCAGCCACAATTTTTTCAAGTTCTAACTGAATCTGAAGTTTCATATAAAAGTGTGTTAATTTTTCTGCTGCAATCATTTCTGAAATTGTGAAAAATCTAGATAGAAGCGCCAACCCCTGAGCGATTAACTCCAAAATCTAAATAGCAATATTTTTTAATAGGGAATAAACGACTGTAATTTATACTAAATTGTAAACAGCATCAACTCAAGTCAAGTACTAACTGATTTTGAAGTTTGATGAAAATTCGCGCATTAGTTCTTGAGATAGAGCAATCACGAGCGCCGCAGTTTATATTAGGAACTAGCTGAATGTAAAGTTTTATTGATTTCCGTTCATTAATTCTTGAGATATAGAGTCCCAAATTTTGTGCCACATATATAAAAACAGATAGATTGCCTCACAGACAGACATTTTTAAAAATCTTATTTTTTGAGATTTCTGAACTCTAAAAAATTAATATGTCGAAAACAAGAATTTAAAAATTTTCACGAATTCAATAATTTTTTCTTATAATGATACGAATAATTTTCTGAAATACTTATGATGTGTTTAGTATAAGGTCAAATAATTCTTACTTGCATGAAATTTATATACATTTGATTTTCAAACAGTAACTTCAAAAAGTCGAAAATCTTAATTAAATATCAGAATATATAAATTTGATAATTATATATTATACCATTGTTAGATGCCTTTTTTTGTTTAGTTTTTTTCGATTCTTTTGATTGATTTATTTTTTACTATTTAAATTTTTCTATACATATATATATATATATTTAGATTATAAGATTCGTAAAGAAACAAATGCATAAATGACAAATTAGAGCGAGGAACAAACATGTGGTCGGCAGATTTTGTTTATTAGTGCAGTTCACCTCGCTGGATAATTAAAGATTAGAATTTGCGTAGGAGCTTTTAACAACTGAAATATCTTAATTATTTCTTTCAATTTTTAAAAATTCAAAAACACAGACTTTGGGTATCTCTTTAATTAAATTAATAATCTAATTACAGATATTTTAAATAAAGGAAGAGCAGATAATTAAAAATGCATGTCATTTGAAATAAACATATAATGTATATTAGTATAGTTTGATGCATGTAAATTAAATATTTTGAACGGCGAAGGAAAATATGTTTAAATATGACAAAATAAGCTTTTCTTATAAAGTCGAATTTTCAAGAAATATAATAAAACGAAAAAATATTGAATATAACATTTAAAAACGTATAATAATATGTAAACGTATATGTGTATTTAAAATTAAAATATAACTATTTCTCATTGGTATGACAGAACTATCAATGACTGAGACGTTCTAGTATCAAAAACTGGAAGACAGGAGAAGCTAAATTCGATCTCAGTCGCACTCATCGGATTAATTTGTTAGATTTTTTTCGTTATTTTCTTCGAATTTAATTTCCTTTAAAAAGACTCACACGTAGAGCAACCCCGACTCGCTAACAAGTCTATAAAACTCATTTATATAATCGGCCGTCCTAAACCCTAACAATGCTAATTACTTTAGAAAAATGATAGTAATTGGTAAAAAAATCATACGAGAACTTTTCCCAGGTGATGAAAAAAGGAGTTCAGGATCGGATATGAACCCGGAACATTAGCTTTATCTGCCATTTCCGCAGCATATAGGCAACCAGAGCCACGGTACTTGTTTGATATCCTGGCCTCAAAATTTTTTCACTCAGTTTGTAAAAATTACCCGTAACACTAATAGCTGTACATTTCATAAAAAAATTTATCAAGTAATGATTTATATGTAATTCTGAATTAAATCTGAACGAAGCATTTAAAAAAAATTATTCATTGATATCAAAAACAGCCAAAAATTATTCATTACGCGGTTTATCTTCGTCTAATTTATGATATTACAAAAAAATATCACTATGTTGAACTTCTTGGTTTTTTTTTTTTTTTTTTTTTTTTTTTTTTTTTTTTTACTATTTCTAGATGATAAGAATATTCATATGATGTGAACACGCGTGAAACATAATAAGGTGATGAAGGTGATTTTAAAAATGTGAGTTAAGAAAATAAATATTTATTTTAAATACTTAAGAGTTTTCTATCTAATAAAAGATTTTTTACTTTAAATTAGTACACAAATGAGGCAAAAAATTCTTTTTCAATATAAAATATTTTAAATTTTAAATCTTTCATAAAGTAGAAGAATAAAAATTGGTTGTGATATCTTACGTAAAATCTAATTAATTTGAATTTTCTTTTTTATCTTCAGTTTTTGAACAAAAACATTTTTAAGTCTCTTCTCTAAAATAGGTAAATTGTAAATTAAAACAAAATTTATAAGCTAAAAATAAGAATGGAATGATACTAACCTTTAAATGTTAAAGCGTGGGTGAAATCTATTTATAGAAATTTAAATAGGAATGCTAACACACATTAGAACTTATCTTATAATATAGTCTTATCTAAAAACAAAGTTTTTTTTTAAATTATAAAGCTAGTACACTACAGTAAAATGTCGTTACACTTTAACGAATTTCTAGTTTAACAAATATTATTTAAACCGAAAAAAATCATACTAACTCTTTTTGTTGTAAAAATATTAACTTTAATGAATTTTTCGCATTGCGAAATTAATCAGTGCTCCCCAGAAATTCATTGGAACGATGTTTTACTGCATAAAATATATCTTATGCTCCACCGACCACTTATGTGCAGCACGCAATTTTTAATTCATTGAGACGGACATAAAATGTATTTAAGACCTTCAGTGCACTCCGTTTAAGGCACTTAAGTGAATGAATTTCAGACATTTCCCTTTAGAGTGCGTTATTTTAATAAAACGGCACCAAAATTCTTTACACTGCAATTTCTTAATAACAATCTTTGCAACATATTTCGACAACTAATCAACTGTATCTAATAAAAATCGAGTATCGAACTCTATCTACGACGAAATATATTGTTTCAAAACATGGCTGATAAAAATTATGGCAATATTTCTTGTGCGACAAACATTTAACTTTAAATTTTTTTACAATACTTTGTTATACTAATCTTGTTACCCATATTTATACATTATTATATAAGTGCGTTGCGGACCGTTTAACATCAGAGATATAAATTTCCGGCCAGCATAAAAAAAAGCTTGAGTATCGTTGCCCTTAATGCATCATAATTTTACCTTAAAAATTATTTAAAAAAAATTCGACCTGTTCATTATCAAAAGAAAGAAATTAGCCCTGAAAAAGTAAAAAATACAGATAATAAATGACTTTAAGTGAGAACTACTCATTTAAAAAAATAAATATGCTGTTTAAAAAAATATATGCTATATTTCATGTTGTTGTTTTTTTAGCTTATTTTATATCTTATATCTTACATTGATTTGTAAATAACATACCTAAATCTATGCAAAAAATTTTTAAAAGACGATAATTTAAAAAAAAGTTTTGTATGTTATATTTTTTCTTCTCATATTAAGCATACTTAACACGTAGTATTGTAAAATTGTCTGGTGATACAGTACAAAAATCTGTAAAGCACATTATTTCAAAGTTGTTATTGGAAATATAGGACAAATATATTCACACAGAGTATGTAATCCGCTTACTGCATCATAAGCGTAAGTAAATACAATTTAGAATAAATTCCCAATGATTAAAGGAGAGATTTTCGGAGCCAAGATGAAGAATTGAAAGGGAAATGTCTCCTTGTTTGACAAATCTTGACATCCGGACATTGTCTGCTTAATGGGGCTGAAGTAGGCGTTCAGAATAAATCACTTTCTGAGATTACCGGTATTGTATCGGATCACTATTTGTCTTCAAGACCATGAACTTATGTTTGTAAAGAAATAAATGCATTCAGAATTCATGAAAGTATCTAAAATACTGTAACAAATGTATTGTTATTTACACACACACACACACATATATATAGGAAAATTAAATAAGGTCATAATGCTTTTTAAATTTAAAATTTTCTTTATGAAAGCATTTTGACTTCAGATTATTATTATAATTAATCCACTTTTAATTTTTAAAGACGATAAAAATAATAATAACGGTTGTATATTTTTTACTGTTCCTTTTTTAGAAGATACATTTATCTGTAGCATGCTGGCAAAATATACTATCACTTTCACATACAGAGTGCCACGTCACTCATCGGTATCTGACACTGAAATGTCCGTCTAAGCCGTCTGTTATTTACTGATATAATCTTCTAATAAATAGAAGTTAAGTAAATTTTAAATAAATTTTCAACAATTACTAAAAACAAAATACATATGTTTAGTTTTATACCATATTTTACAATGCCAGACACCGGTGACTAATGTGCCTAAATGGATATTTCAGCGTCTTTCACCGGTGACTGACGTAGCACTGAGTGTGTTACAAAAAATTATATTTAAATCACATATAAGAAATAAATGCAAAGCTTTTGTCTTTAAAAAAATTATTTCCATGCGCAAACCGTGTGGAAATGTATCATTATTAATGTAATATTTCCTTTTCATACGAACTTTACTAAACTATTAATTAATAACAATCTACAATAAATAAATAGACGACGCACTCATACACGATTAACATGATATATTTGGAACACAGATGAAGGTTATACGTAATCAGGTAATATATATACACAGTTATGGTAACAAGTAATATCAGTCGCGTTTTAATATTATGAAAATTAATAATCAATTTGTACTAATAAGATATATTTTTTTCACATGCAACTGGCTGTTCATCAAAATTTGGGAAAAACCTCATTTAAACACTTGAAATGTAGATTCGATGAATATGACAAAATAAGAGACCGGAAGTCGTCTGAAAAGATAAATATCTCATCTATTTCATTGATGAAATTCTAAGATCACTTAAACCTCGATTCGTATATTTAAACGTAATCGGTCTGCCAAGTATATATCCTTGTGGAGAACATCTGAAAACTCAATTTTAGAGTTGGACTTGTAGGTTAAATTGAGAGATTTAAAAAAAAATCATAAAAATAAAATTAAAAACTTCACTAGATATGTTCATTTAAGAACTTCTTTTTGAATTCAGTAATATTTTTTCTTCCTCGAGAAAAATAAATTAGTCTAATAGTTTTCAACTTATTTATAATTTGGAATAAAACTACCATTACTTTTAAAGATTTCTGTTATTTTCCACTTTTAAAGTGAACTTCGTATTTTAAATAATTATTATCCTGAAATTATGCGAAAGGAGATTTTTTTAAAGATTTTATTACATAAATTAACATTGAAATAGTAACTAGTTAAGTAAATCTGATGAAGAAGTGAAATAAAATTTTGAATTTTTAAAACAGAATGTATTACTGTAAGTGGACAAATATTATTATATTATTTTCCATAAAAATTGTAGTACAAATCTATGAAAATCCGAAAATTATATCAACCAAGCAAAATCATAGGATAATCATTATAGTGTTTCATTATGTATGTAGGTAATATACAATGTAAAAAAAAGGGTCGACCAACTAAAAATATTTTAGTAATCCTTGTATTTACTAAGAAATTTTTAGTAATCTTATTCGGTTACAAAAAATCTGTAAGAATTACTAGAAAAAAGCTAGCAATGAATAGAGTTAATAGTTTTACATTTTTAATAGCTATTATTAAAACTCACTTGGTGTGGCCTTAATAGCCAAGTGGTCATAGCGCCGAACTCCAGGCTGAAAGTACATGGGTTCGATGCTGGCCGCCGCCAAATATGCACCAAATGTAAATAAAGGGATTATGAAAATCCTGTCGTAGCAGTTGCCATGGGTAATGATCTCTGAACATTCCCTCCCCTTTGGAAACATGTCAAAATAGGGTAGGTAGCAGTGTTTGGTGCTGCCATCTATTGCGGCTTTACCGAAAATATTCCGTTTCAGAAGTCTGTCTTTTTACCCACTGGATGCAGCTCGAAGGAAGCTCCTGCCCTTCGGGCACACGTAAAGGTTACTTAAAATAATTTTGGAGCTATTACTAAAATTTGCTTGGTGGCTCATACTAAAAAGTTTTAAGTTAGTTATACAAAAAATTCTTTTGTTCAGTTTACAAAAGAAAGGTTTGTTTCACTTGCAAAAAAAAGTTTGGAATAGTTACTAAAAAATTCTGTGGAATACAAATTTACTAAGAAATTTTTAGTAACCTCTTGAATTTTTTTTTTTTTTTTTTTTTTTTTTTTTTACAGTGTAGATGCCTGTGTGCATATTTATCTATATCTAAATATATGTTTATAAATAACTAGAAGACAGCCCGTCAAAATGACGTGTTAGCATTTTTAAAAGGATGATAAAAAATTACAACTGTGGTCAATCAGCCACTTTAGGCTTAAACAATTTTTAAAAATACAGCGATTAAACATGGAGAAAAAAATCTATTAAAAAAAAAAAAAAAAGAAAAGAAAATTTTAACAGAAATTTGCATTTAAAACTATAACAAAACTGTCTGGTATCCACCAGACAGTTTTGTTGGGGTTTGTAATGAACAAATCGTAAATACATAAATTTTAAAAGAATAAAGTAAAGCAAAAAAATCAATTATAAAAGATTATATTGTGAAACTACAGCCAAAAATATCGAGAAATACTGAGAGAAAATAACAAAAATATCTAAAATGTATAAAAAAATTTCCTATTTTGGCCCATTTTTTAGCTAATATTTAAAAGAAAACATTCTATAAGATCGAAAACAAATATCAACAATAAAGAGTAAACAATGAACGTCTTCGGGAGATACACGTGCTTCGCGCGCAAGCTCAGGGCTTTTTACCGAGTACTATTCCGCTGTAAGATCCACTCCACGTACCTGACTCCTAAGCGTGCGCACTGAGCGCGCATAGATCCCGAATGCGCCCGCTCATTCCTGAGTCGTGATGTTACAAAGGAGTCATTCTAAAGATTCAATCACGGAATTTGTCATTCTTGAATGGCAACAGTATTGATTTGCTTACATTGTTTGTTTGGTTTGTTTTTTCCGTAATTGCTGGTTGTTTTATTTAGAACTTAAACATTATAATTAAATAGTTTTTGTAGGTTTTAAAGAAAGTGAGTAATGAAGAAATCTTTCACATGTATATTTTCATAAGTTGAACAATTAGAATATTTGTGAACAGCTCGGAATAGTTAAGCCTAACGTGGACGCAGTTGCAATACGTTTCTTTTTCTCGTGGATGGGTTGTCCCCGGAATCGTCGTACACGGAGGGGTTTTATATATATAATGACTACGTGGACATATTCTTAATCAGAGAACAGCAATAAAGGTAATAAAGGTAATTTAAGTTCATTAATATGTTATTTAAAGAAAACATATCTTTAAATCAACATGCAATTTTTTGTATCTTTAATACGCATTCCAGTTTTTATCTATTATAGAAAATATTTTATAGGATAAAAAAACTTTTAGGAATTTTCTGCAACAATACATTTTATCACAGCAAAATACCAATACTTTTTACCGAACTTTCGAAATATATTCGATGATTAACAAAATTCTAATTTATCCAGAATATGTGGCATTTTTTAAGATAAAATATCACATTAAATATGCAACAGTTATTTCCAAGCTTTTTTAAAAAATAGATCAGTTTTATATACATTAATACATATATTTATTGATCGTACTTTCGAAAAACAAATTAAATCTATTTACTAAATTTCATTGAGCTAATCAATACGTTTAAATCCAAAGCATGAAAAGGAATAAGTTAATTTCAAAATAGTCTTTCTAATTTTAATTTTTTCAAACAAGAAATTTTAAAATGTGTCTAAAAGTAAACCGCTATCGAATATATGATTTAAAAAGACATCCACTTTATCATTGTCTTCTTTGGAAAAGTAAAGTCATTAAAAATACAATTTTATCACTGAATAAAGCAAGCATTAAAAAATATAAACCATTTTTAACATCCATCTTTTCATATTTTTCAAATATCTATTTTAAAGCATAAGTGGTTTTGCAAATCACACGATTTTTAAATAAAATTCATTGAAGTATACACTTCTTTAAAGGCCTTTTATAAATATTTTTTACTGTCACAAGAGACTATCAATTTATTTTTAAATTATTTTAGTAAATGATTAAGGTTTATTAACAAAATAAAGACTGTCGTATATATTTTTTTAAGTTGACATATGATTTATAAAAGTGTTATTTAAAACCATTAAGAATAGTTTTTAAATAATATTTTTGACAGAAAAAAAATATTAAATACTAACCGGATGATGATTGAAAAATATTTTTAAAACGATCATACTTATAATTCAAATTAATGTTCCAATAGAAGAAAAAAACTGCAAAATAAATATGTCCTAACCGATTTTGATTTCTCACGTGATTCTTTTTTAAAAACATTCTGAATGGGGAGTATTAAATTTATTATTATTATTATTATTATTATTATTATTATTATTATGAAAATCATTTTAGTAAGGAAAATTACGAAAAATCATTAAAGCCATTTAATGTTCACTTTTATGGTAAAGTTATTTTCAAAAGCTTCTTCTTTTTTACCTTGTGGTTTTTGTCTCCTATTTAGATTTCACTGAAGCTTTTTACTCTGTCCTCATATATTTTTGCTTTCTTCTATTTTTAGAAGAAGAAAATACTGGATACGTGAAAATTTACGAAGGATTTACATGTTTTAGGGGTCCGAAATTCCAAAAAACACATTTTTTTCTAAATGTCTGTCTGTGAGTCTGTAACTCTGTTTGTCTCTATGTGACATAAAATTTGTGTGGGCGCTCTATCTTATGAACTAGCACCAGGAAATTCATATTCAACAAATTGCTCATATATATTGATGCTGAATAGTTTATGATATAAATTTCTCAATAGGTGGAGCTACCGAACTGCATTTTCTACGATTTACATAATAACTTTATCTCTAAACCTAAGACACTTTCAAATATCAAACTTCGGATTTTGTTAGTCCTTGGCATGAATTATAATATATAAACATGATAATAAACATAACAAAATATAAACATGGCTGTTTATATTTTGATTTAAATCACTCAATAAGTGGTGCTTCTATGCTGCATTATTCGCAATTCACGAAATAGATCAAGAACAAATGCACGAACTTTCATCGAATTTCAGATTCAGGTATATTTTTATAAATATTTTTGCTGATTTTGTTTTGGTGTAAATCACTCAACAGGTGACACTTTTAGGTTGCATTCTTCCCAATATCTTCAATTGTCCTGATTCAAGAACTTCATGCCTTTAAAATCCTCACGATGATCATAGATTGTCAGTTTATTTTGCCACTGTGGCAGCGAATTATGAAGTAACATTTATGAAATAGAAAAAATTTTTTGTGATTGCCACATCCTATTAGTTTTTGTTGAACTTGTACGTATTTCATTTTATTAAATTTTTAAATTCACTGTTTTTTTTTTTCACATTTTGTATAGTGGTTTTTGTAAGAACTATGAAAATATCATTTCTAAATTATAATTTAAGCTCTTATACATATGTACTTTACTTAATGCTAAAATAATATCTTACTTTTGACTTTATTTAAAAGTACCATTTTTTTCTCGCAATTTTTCTTATATCATTATTTTCACTTTCAATTTTTTAAATATATTTTTTAATACATTTTAACTTATCTCAATGGCTCATACAATAGCAAGACATTGAATGTGTACATTTTCATTAAAAAATACGCTTAACATAATATTTCATTTTGCTTCTAAATCATGTCTGCATTGTATGTAAATTTCAGGTTTTATTTATCTATTTTATAAAGGAAAAATGTGTCCAGTCGTAACGCTGACGTCATTTTTATGTTGTTAACTGCAGATGATTAAAATTTGTTTCTACTATATATTTTTTTACTTTTAAACACCACACATTTCCGATTTTTGCAGCACCGATTAGAAGCAAAATGTACTTATAATATATGCTTGACGTGAAATTTTTTTTCTTCCTGGTATTAATTACATTAAGCGAAAAAAAAATACTTATTAATTTCATCTCAGTAAAATTGTGTTTTAAAATCATACACATGTAAAGATATTAAACGTTGAAAATAGACTTTTTTTTCAATTTTGAGATTCATAAGACTTCTTAACAATGTAAAAATATAAGAATTTAAAAGATTTATTTAAAGCTTTATTAATGTGCTTTTCAAGTAAACCAACTAAACTACTTGAAGAAAAATTTAACACAGGTAATATTTGACGATTAAAATATCTAGTGAACGTTTAGTTATTAAAGAAAGACTAACAATAGAACACTTTAATGGGAATATTTTCAACTTCAAGTAATGCCTTTAAACATCTAAAATTAGAAAAATAAACTAATAAGTGCATATGTATGTTAATCTTATTACTTTTTAATCTTTATTTCTTCTAAGCCCATGATTAGTTGTATAAATAAGAATTTTTTCTATTCCGATATTAAAATGTTTTTATTTTATTTTATTACGCCATCATTATAAGAAAGCATGAAAAAAAATGCAAGTTTAGATGTTACAGGATTTAATGTTGTTAAAATTATAATCAGCGACTTAAAATAAAATTACGTCGTTTTTTTTCTTGACTTCCGTAAGCTGTGTTGTATTTCTGTATTGTCTATCATTGTTCATTTTATTTAAACGAGCATTTTCAACTGAGAATAATCTAAAAAAATACTTGTAAAAAAATTCAGATGTTTACTGAAAATTATACTTTTTAGAAATCCTTTTAATCCTTAAGACATTTTTCTTCTTTTAAAAAGAGAATAAATGAATTAAAAAAAAATGGCTTGGTGAATGCTTTAGTTTGGCTCAAAGTAGAGTAATGTCGTGTAGTATTATAGAAAATAGTTGTTGTACATTACGATGAAATTAGTCTACAGGCGCTAAGCATGACAGAATTTTACATAAATAAAAAACAGCTTTTGTATAGAATAAAGTCAGAAGATATATTTTTCATTAGATATGTTACGTTTTAAGAATTACGGTTTAAAAACGATTAGGACGGCTGATAAATAGCATTTGGCATTTTTAAAATTAAAATCAAATTTGCATAACAAGTGTGCCGATTGTTTTAAATTTCAGTTTGAATTGTTTTGTTTTTTTAATTAGATGAGATAAGATTGTGAGTAAAATAAAATATTCTCTTAAAATTGAGATACGATTTACGATTTCAGATGATTATTATGAGAATATGTTTAAAAAATGAATTTTTAACTATGACTATGTTTTATTTTGTTTAAAAGAAGAAAAATATTGTTGAGTAGTAACATATATTGTGATTTGTTGTGCATTGTAAAAACTTTAATAATCGGTCATCCTGAGTTTTACTCTCTCACGAAGGATTCCGAATAACAAAGATCAAATACAAAGTTTAAGCGTAACAAACTGTGCCGAGCCTCTCTTCAAAATAAAATCGTAAAAATACAAGGCCGCGCGGTGCCGTTAGAGAATTTAGGTCCGTGCAGCTGGATACGTTTTTAATTAATAACTTGATTGAACCGAGGGGAAGGGCAAAATTGTAATATTGTTTTCACTGTATTTTTTTAATCTAAAAAAAGATACTTTTTTTAGTATTACATAAAAATTTAAATTATCCATATGCATATAAGCTTTTATAGTATTAATCATCATAACAAAATGTTTTAAAATTACATAATATTTATAGAATTTTATTAATTTAAACATGCATCTATTGCTTTGAAACCTCCTTGTTAATGAACGAATATATCAGTCGTGACAGTAAAAAGGTTAATTTCAGATAATTTGTTTTAGAAAATAATTATCAATAGCCCTAGGCTGATTCCCATCGATAAGTGTTTGGAGAACCCCACAATGTCATCTTTGAGCACCCACAAAATAACCCTTATGGATAAATTAAAATGCGATTTTTTTCAAAGCTGTGTGATTTAAAACAATCCAAGTAGAGTTACAAGTAAATACACATTAATAAGTACAAAAATACGGTTAAACGAATACTGACGTTTCCCGAAATAATATTCGATTAAGCGGAGTACTTGGTTGAACAGGGAAACATATAGATGTAGTATTTAATGTGTAATAAAATTGCAAAAATATTATTTACAGTATAAACATTTAACAGAGTAAGAAAATCGTTAAAAACTAGTAATTGAATAATGCAAATTAAAATTAAAACAAAATAATGTAAATTAAATATGTAAATAATTTATAATGTCAGTAAGTACACTCATTTATTTTACATTAAATCTAATGCAGCTTGTATGAATTGGATCCTAATTTTATTATACTTTTAAGTATTTAATTTACGTTGCATATACAGGATTTAAAAAATCGATTAAATTAGTTTACGTGAAATTTTAGAGGAACAAATGATTACGAGTTACTTTTCGAATTTTATCATAATAACTATCTTGAGCCTCTAATTGACGACACATTATCATTAAAAGGTTCACTTTACGTAACATTTGATAGGCTGCAATTTAATATTTTTAAGTTATAGTTATTTATTTAAATTTAAATTTTTATACTTATAAATATTACTGTATTTATAAGGAAGAACTTATGTCATATAACTTATGTTGTTATGTTAATTAATTATGCTATTAATTTGTATGTTAATATTAATGTATTTGTAAGAAATATCTTATGTTAATATAATTTATTTAAATTACAATATTTTCTATTTTATTTTTAAAAAGTCTCATTTTCTTCAATGTGTGAAATGTAGCTTTTTTCTAAAAAAATCATTTGTAAATAAGAGAAAAAGCTATGTTTCACACATTGAAGAAAATGAAATAATTTCTACTAAAATTATACACCATCTCGCCTCAAGGAGTAAGTAATGAAAAAAACTAGATAAGTGATATTTTGAAATGATTTCTAAAATTTCTAATACTGTTTAAATATATATTTATAAATTATTTCAAAATATCACTTATGTACTTTATTTTTTTTTAATTATCATTATCTCCTTGAAGTGAGATGATATTTCACTAAAACAACTTAATTTTAATTCCCAAAGGCCACATTGGCTGCGGAATTTTAGTAAAAATAATTTCAGTTTCTTCAATGTGTGAAATATAGCCCTCCCTTTTTTTCTTATTTACAAATAAATTTGTTTTCAATTTCTGGTGTCATTCATTAATTTCAACATTTAAGAAATGAAAGTGCTCTCCGTCGCAAAAGGTTAAATATGTGTGAATTTTGAATATTCAAAATATCTACTAATAATCATGTGTACATTTACAACATCCATTTTTTTAAAGAAAAGGATAGTTTTTATTTATTTCAAATGATAAGCTTTTACCCGTTAATATTGTTTTGAAAAACACATATTTTCTGCCGATCTAAAATAACAATTATAATAATAACAAACCTTGCTTAATAATACTTTAGAGATTTCAGGATTCGTTTTTAAATTGTTGATATTACCTGATGTTTTGAAAATAGTATCGCTTTAAATGAATAATTATGTCCATAATTTAGAAAAAACAACAAATTTTTTTTTATTTAACTCTTGATATAAGTTTCAACTCATCAACTCTTCAAAACAAATGACTGGATGGATTAGTTAAATTATAAATTGTTTTTAGAGAAAAAATAAACGAAACCCTCTGTTCAATCAGCAATCATACTTATCCACTTGTTTATGCTACTATTAGTAACATAAATAAAGGAAAATTATTTTTTAAATAATATATATATATCTAAAAAGTTTATCTAAATATCTAAAATATATATGTACTATTTTTTTATTATTTTTATTTATTTGGTTTTATTTTATTTTATTATTTTCTTCTTTAATTTAATTTTATTATTTATTTATTTATTTATTCTCTCTCATACTCTCCCTCTCTTTTATTAGTTTGACATTACTTTTGTCATAAAAGAGTGCGCTATCAGCTAGCGCTACCTGTCGCACCCTTTGTAATCCCCACCCTCTTTTTTAATTTATTTCTGACATTGTTCCCTTAAGAACACGTGTTGGTTCAGCTGATGACGAGCTGTTATCGTTTTAGTTCGAAAAGCGTCCTGCTTAATTTTTCATTTCATGATTATTTTTGCAAAGTGTATTATTTTAATTAAAACGATTAAGTGCCTGATATAATGAATATAGGACAACAATATGACTTGGGATAAAAAATGCATTTCAAGAAAAGGGGGAGAATGGAACCTAATAGAAAATAAGTTACCACTATAAAATTAAGTATACTGACCAACGATTAATTTTAATACAAGAAAACACTAACTATTGTACACTGTAAAATATGTCAGATTTTTCTGAATGTATAAAAATGTGCTGTAATCAAAAACGAAAATATGCTGTGACCTCTTCTAACTCACCTAAGGTTTCGAAAACCATTCCTATACCTTAATAAATTTCAGAAAACTATTTGTTTTCGAAATTTAAAGAAGCATTTATAAAATTTAATTTTTATTAGCTGCCCGTCCTTTTCGGAAACGTTTCTAAGTAGTTTTTACAGTACAATAATCACTTTTCTCAAATCAAAACATCACTTTTTCGAATACTACCAATTCTCAAATAAACATTTTCAGCAGCATAACGGATTTTGTGCATGCAATTGTAGCAAAATAATGTTAATTTTCATATTAATGTTAATACTGTTAATATTGTATGTTTGTCTATTAAACATGTTCTCTGAATATCAAAATATTTTCGTATGAATTGGTAGTATCCGAAGAAGTGATATTTTGATATGAGATAAGTGATTATTATACTGTAAAAGCTACTTAGAAACGTTTCCGGAAAAGACGGGCAGCTAATAAAAATTAATTTCTATAAATTATTCTTTAAATTTCGAAAACAAATAGTTTTCTGAAATTTTTAAAGGTAAAGGAACGGTTTTCGAAACCTTAGGTGAGTTAGAAGAGGTCACAGCTTATTTATGTTTTTGATTACAGTACATTTTTATACATTCAGAAACATCTGACATTTTTTACAGTGTAGAAATATGAGATAGACTCATCACAGTTACTCAATAAATGGAAATGCTCTTCACATTTGAATTTTAAGTATGCTCTCAAAACAATACATCCCTCAAACGAATAATTTTTATTTTCTCGAATTTCCTTTTTTACCTATTATAGGTATTTTTAAAAATCAAATTCCAAATAATACTTATGGACGCTTAAAATATTTAAATTTGACAATGCGATGACAAAGGAAAGAGCATTTGATTTCTTTTGGTAAAATTAAGATAATTATATTTAAAATGTTTTATTTTTTTATTATTCGAAACTAAATTGAGAAAATAAATGGCGTTTTGAATTTCGATTTCATTGAAATTTAAATAGAAATGAAAATACGAATAAAAATCTCGAACGAAAGAGAAATTTTGTATAAAAGAAAAGAAAACTCGAAATTAATTCCTAAGTCTCAAAATATAAATATAAAAATAGCATTTTTCGTGAAATTGAAAATGAAAGTATAATTTTTTTATTTTATTCACATTTTTTTTTACAAATATATTCTTAGAAAATGAAAAAAATTAAATTGATGCATTTAAAAGAAATTCGTTAAATTACCAGTGCATGAAAAAACACAGCGTTAATTAACTTTACCAATAATATCTTTTTATTTTATTTTTTTTTTTTTTTTTGTTATCGATTAAAATGAAGCAAACATAAATGTAAAGCGTCATGTATTAAATTTGAAACACTTTCCATATTATGAGAAAATACCTTACAAAATCGCTAACTTATTAAGGTGGGTCTTATTTATAATAGTATAATAATACTAATAATAGTATAAAAGTATAATAGTATAATAGTATAATAGTATAAAAATAGGTTAAAAATAGTATGATATAATAGTATAATATTTTCTTCTAATATTTATAATAGAAACGTAATAGTGCGGAAATGTTATCTTTTGTAATGAAATAGATATTTGTAAAAGATTAAACCAATCAGTTAATATCTTTTACCGCCCAAGGGATTCAAAAATTTAAAAAGTCACAAAAACCTTTTTTTTACAACTATTTGTTTAAATTACGGAAACATACCAATTCAATTTCTAATAAAACGCAATAAATACATAAAGTTATCAGAAGTGTACAGCTTAAAGTTCATATTGGTGAAATCTCAACTTTCACTGTCGCAAAGGGACCAAATAAAAAAAATCACTTTTCTGAATTTTTATAATTTTTAACGCATCTAGAATAAAATAAATCAATTTTAATATCGATTATTATGCTACAAATATCTATTAGTTTTGATAACTACTTGTAATAGATTGAAAAAAATAATATTAATATTTTTTACGATCATTTCATTGGGTAATTTTTAGAAATGTTAGTAAAAGATAGAAGTTCATACGAAATATTTTCTTAACTGAAATACAGAGATGTTTAGCCAAAATGATGAAATAAACGTAAAATGAATATGTATTTAATGTAAATCCTTTTTTTAAAAGAAACTTGCCTTCAAATGGAACCATTAGTCTTTGAGAGGTCAAAATTAATATTATGTAACCCGACCTCTGTTCCGGCCTTCTAACTTAAACAATTGTTTCAGTGACTTCTAGTATCTTTCTATTGATTTAGTGTAACAATGGAACATATAAAAGCTAGCATCGTTAATCGAATCACCACTACTCACCAGGGCTGTGAAATCGTCAATCGACAAGAATTAGTTTACAGAAATGCCAGTCGATTAAATGAGTACATTAAGTACAAATTTTGAATTTAAAGTTCACGTATAGAATGACGAACTGTCGAAAGGCACTATTATTCTACATAAAACTCCTTATTTTATCAATTCTCTTTATGATTAGGATCCTGATGTTCTCTCCTTCATATAATAGTACTTCAATGAGGATACCTTTTCGATTTGCAAAATAGTCATTTCGTTAAATTATAGAAAGTATAAACTTTGGTAGATTATCTGGCAAGTAATGAAAGTTCTTTCTCTATAGTTCGAATATTCCGGTCACCATGAAAACATGATGGTTTCATTTTAATTGTGAAACAACCAATGCAGCACACCTTCCGGATGTTCTCTGCTAGTGAAATTAAAAGGAGGGCTTATCTGTTCCAAAAACAAAACCCTGTTCTGACTTAAAATTCGTTTAAGAATTGAGATCTAGCTTGCATGAGATATTGATCCAAGATTTCGACAAAAAAGATTAATTGAACACTCACCTGTTAATACTGCTTGCAATTTTCCAACAAATACTTTTATCAATTGACAAATAGACTTTTCTAGCAGCTGTCAGATTTAATTGCCATAAATTTTGCAGTTGGTAGTAAAAATCGCAAATCGTAAAGGATTTACCAATTGAATCACATTATGAACTAGAACTTTTCACCTGCTTATCAAATTGTTCGAAAGATATAAATTTTTCCATTTTTCAATATTGGGTGAAAAAAGTCCGGGCCAGGATTCGAACCAGGGATGTATTGGCTGAAGCCGCTAATGCTCTACCAACTGAGCTATCCCGGACACGAACACTGGAGGACTATTTCACCCAATTAACCTCAACGATCACTTTATCTAGTCTGATACTCTGGATCAGCTCAACAGAATAAATCGAAGGTCAATATATGAAACTGCAGAAAATCGCTGCATACGAAATTATATTAGATTAATTTTAGAAACACGATTATTCAATCGGTAAATTAGTTATAGATGTAAATTTTTCCATTTTTCAATATTGGGTGAAAAAGTCCTCCAGTGTTCGTGTCCAGGATAGCTGAGTTGGTAGAGCATTGGCGACTTCAGCCAATACATCCCTGATTCGAATCCTGGCCCGGACTTTTTTCACCCAATATTGAAAAATGGGAAAATTTACATCTATAATTAATTTACCGATTGAATAATCGTGTTTCTAAAATTAATCTAATGTTCGAAAGATGTCTCAGATGAAGCTGTTTGAAATGAGAGCGAGTAAGTCACTGAATTGATTTTAAGTCGTTCTCAAGCAAATGTATAGCAAGATCACTATTTCCTGTGTTGCAGGCAGTTCCATCATGTCAGATTGGAAATATTTTAACTCTTACTATTTCATTTATACCCAAAAAAGTAAAATGTCATTGTATATAGAAGTAGCCTTTTAAGACGATAGCGACAAATGATCAAAATAATGGGACCTGGTTCAGGTATCAACCTGGTTTCTGGTTCTTCCTTGACTTCGCGACGATGAAACTTTATATTCTCTTTAATCTCGCAGTGAGTTCTATCTTAGAGCCTTTGAAGTTAAGGCACATATTACAAAAATAACAAAACACACTGGAATATAGCTTGCTACCAGCGGGAAAAAATTAAGTGCAGACATCTTCCGATATTTCTATCATAGGTTATACTTTTTTGATGGAAAATCAGTGATGATGATAAAGAATCTACGTGAAATGAACAACAGGCAATGTATATTCCAGTCTATTATAAAGGTAAAAATTATATAAATATTACGAATTATTATAGAATTTGACAAAGCAAAAATAGCTCCTTTTCTATAGCTCCTTATTTTATGTCTCTAACTTTTGTAACATTAACCAACGTTAAAATCCTGAAGAAATAGGCTTACACTTTTTTTTGCTCGTAGTCATTCTAGCATCGTAGACCATGTTTTAATTTTTGTCACGTAATGAAACGTAAAAAAAAATAAAGTTTCATCACCATTTGTAATTTTAGTAATAAGGTAATGCTCACCATGATTAAGTAATTTTATGATTTTTTTTTTTTGTTTAATTTGAAAACTCTCTGTAAAATGGCGAAGTACCTAACGGTAGGCTAAATTTTGAACATGCTGTTCTTCATGAATAATATTATGTATATCTTCGAATCCAATGTTATGTTCCTTCCGTATCATTAGGTAAGTGTCAAATTAAGAATTGATTAACGTATTATGTACGACCAAAGCGTTTCCTATGACTACAATTGACAAAAGTCCATGTGTGTTTTCTTCATATAGGAGAGAATTTCGATTTTTTGTATATTATTTAAACCTTCTGAAAAAGTTTGTTTAGATAGATTTCATTCCCTTATGGTAATTCCAGATCTTGAACGTTTTCGGTTTGATAAATTGTAACCCAATTTTTAAATTATAGAAAAACATACTCTAATTGATTTCGCGTCAAGTTCCTTTTCGTGTAATTCAAGATTTATTCTGGTGTTATTTCTTAGTTAAAAGTGTTGGCACAAATTAACATCTGCAAACGCAAAAGTGTTCATCTTTTAAATATCTGACCAACAGGAGCTTATTGAAGTAAAATATACCTCTTGTCTTGTATATTTCGAGTGTTATCCTCCCATTACTAAAAATATTAATATTAAATTTCAATAATTAAATAAAAGATATCTTTATATTTAAAGAAAGAAATATTTAAAGAAAATACTTAAAATTTATGTCTGACGAGAATAAAAAGTCCTTTGAATTTCATTTCCAAAAAGTTCTAATTTTTATGATTTCAATAAAGTTTAATTGATTTTTCTTTGATAAAATCTATGACGAATTTCTTTCAAAAGATAACTTTTTACTAAAGAAAACTTAACTGATAAAAGAAAACCATGAATGAAAAAATATATATATATTCTTAAATTAAAATTCTGAAAATTATTTCATGAAACCTAAATTTTGAAATAAAATTATCTTTTTCCGATATGAATAAAACGGAAAATTTCAATGTATATAATCTAGGATATCTAATAGACAGACACTTTCTGAAACTATAGATAAAAGAAAATTACCGATCCAAAATAGAAAATAATTAAATAAATAAAGTTTGAGAAAAAGTCATATAAATTAAATGTTTGAACTATATGGCAATATTTTAAATTTTATCACTATTATGAAAGTAAGAATGGATATAAAAAATTAATGGATTATGTGCCAGAATAATTTTGTAAAATAAATCTTTTTTTAATGCTAACTTAGTGATGAGATTGTACAGCATATAAAATAAAGCTTTTATTTTTTAAGTGAAAAAAACTGAGACCAAACAAGAATACTCATTAATTAAAATCCTAAAGAGAAGTAATACAACACTGTACTTTTTTCATGCAAAGCACTCTTTTAAAATAACTTACTTGACTAAACTCGGTCGTGTCCGAATATCTCAAAGAAAATGCACTGACCCCAAACATTTGAAAATAAAAATAAATTAATAAAAAGAAATTAATTATTAAAATAGATAACTTTTTGCTGCACATATTTTTTTCAGAAAAGAATTATTTCCATTAAATATATTGATCAAAATATATTGAAAGGAAAATAGTAAAAAAAAAAAAATCACATCTTAATATTACATTTTGATATATGGTGCGTTGCCATGTGTACACAGTTAGGGTTTTTAAATATTGTATTGTTAAATTTTGTACCTGAATCAGTTTAAAATAATTCAATTTTTCTTCTTAACACTCTGTAACTTATTTTATATTAATATTTTTAGATATTTAGTAAAAATGATGAAATTAAATCCGAATTGAATATTTCCAACTGAGCGAAAAATTGCTCAGGTCGGGAACGGAACCCAGATCTTTGGCTTACAGAGCCATTTTACACAGCTTTACCATTTAAGCTAACAGGGCGATAACCGACGGACATTTCTCGCTCAGATAACCTTATTGGTTATAACACCTGGTCAGTCATTTAAACAGCTTGACAGAATAAACCGCAGGTAAACCAACTCCATATAACCACAATTCGTATGATAAATTTACCAATCAGTTTGATTGTTTTATAGTATAATGAAAGTAAATCTGACCTTAAGGCGCAATACAAGGCACATGAAAAGACCCGGATGATAATGTATAGTCTATAGGGGCGTTCTTTTGAAATATTTTGGCCCAATTTTAATATTTTTACATGATTTTTTTTACACAAGATAGCTGAGTACGATCCACAATTGGCCTAGTTTTTACTTTTTCAGTTTTGGTTTCAGATTTTTTTTAAATACTTTATTTTTCGAGACCTGTTTAAACCGGTTCTGATATTGAAACTATCGTAATCTAAAAATATATAACCAAAATCGAAAAAATAAAAACTAGGCCGGTTGTAGATCGTCCTCAGCTATCTTGTGTAAAAAAATCATGTAAAAATATTAAAATTTGAGCGAGATATTTGAAAAGGACGCTCCCATAGACTTTACATTATCATCCGGGTCTTTCTCTGTGCCTAGTTTTTTTTTTTTTTTTTTTTTTTTTTTTTTGACTCTCGAAAAATTCGTTCTGATGAAAGATATATAAGAAATTTCGATTTTTTTTTTATTTTAAGGAGTGGACAAAAAATGCAATAAAATAACACAAATTTTGCATAAAGAACGAAGTCGATCGGATTATCAGTTGCCGAGACATTTGTAATCCTATTTTCCACATAGTTCGAATTTTCATGACTCCGTATTTCATTCAAATTTCAAGTCAAAGATATATTTTAATTGGAAGTGAGACGCTTAATCCGGAGCTGTAAATTGTTAGTTAATATGATTATTATTTTTGGAGTCATAAGGATGTTTCTTTTACGCAATTCGCTATTGGTTGAGCAATTTAGAGTTTTATATAATTTGTCGATATTGGTTCATCAGAAATTCATTAATAGTGTATTAATACGTGTTAAAAATATTTAAATATACTTTTACATTTTATTTCGGATTTGCAAAGCATATTATAAATAGTTTCCACATGTTTTATTTTCATATTTTATATTATGCATATCCATATAGGGTAAGTATTCCGGTGCCCCCCCCCCCACACACACACACAACGACTAATTTTGGATTGTCCCTGATGACAAACAGCAATCATAATGGCCAAATTTATGGCACATATTGGAGAGTTCTTAATGCAAAATTAATAACCTGCATTAATTACAAAAATTAATTATTTTTTACTTCGGCTGATAAAATAAAATATTTGTTTGTCGCAGTCACAGGATGAAATAAATCGTTATGCCTTCGCTTTCAAATGGAGTAAATTGGGTTGGGAGTGCAATTATTTTGTTACTCAGAAAAATAATTCTATGAAAACCAGAGAAGAATAAAAATTCTATTTCCCATCATCTCACCATTTGCATAGCATTGGATTTTCTTGTGACAATGACTTTCAGAAATAATTTTGTTTTGAAACAGTAAATATTTCTTTCTTTTCTTTTTCATTTTTTTCCTGCATGTGTTTTCATTTTGGCTACGCAGTTGGCAGTTTCATACTACAGAAAAAGAAAAAAAAAGATTTCGAGAAGTTATATAATACATTTATTTAAATCTATAATAATAGTAATAAGATTTTTTTGTGTGTATGCTTGCCGTATTCTGAAATTACTTTAAGATTTTGCTAGCAATAAATTTTCTTAAAAAGTATTTTGATCTAAGTGAATTTAAAAAAAAAGTTATTTTAAATGGATTTAACACAAAATAATAAATTTATTTTAAAAAGATTTTTCCCTTTTTTACGATTTTAAACAGCCTTTATAAAAAATAAGGAGATAAAATTGATGGAATAAGTACTTTGATTTCAGAAGCGTTTTATTTTGAATGGGAAAATGTAAACTAATGATAGTGATATTTATCAATATTTTTTCATTAAATTACTTTATTTTAAATGCTTATTTTGTATATATTTATGCGTTAAACACATGCCTTTAATTTTAATGAAATGCTTTTAAAAATACGTGTTTAAAAATTTATAGCAACACTTCTTAAAATAGTGGAATCCACTTAATATAGAACGACAATTTTTATTAATAAAATGATTAAAAATCAATATTTATTAATAAAAGTTAATCTTTTTTTTTCGTAAAATTTAAAATTAAATGACCATACTCCATTGGGAATGAAAAGTATTTTTTTAAAAATATTTACGCGCTAACAATGTTTATTTAAAAACCATTTGATTCGGAAAATAATTTAAACTTTGATAAAAGAAATTAAATGGTTAAAGTAAAATTGATTAAAAATGTTTTGTTTGCTTAAGTGTACTCATGGGTTATTGAAATTATTTAATCGTTCTCGATTTTTAATCGTTCTCGATTTTTAATCGAGCTATTTTTTTTACAGAATACAGTAATAAAGAGAATGATTATTTTAAAATGAAAACTATGAAGCGTTTTATATATTTTACATAATTTCAGATATTTTACTTAAAATTTTTATACATTTAAGCATTTTTTTTTTTACTTATTTATCTCTTTCTACTTAAACACACACACACATATATATATGTGTGTGTGTGTGTGTGTGTGTGTGTGTGCCAGAAAATTTAGCAATTTAAGTATAATAGATGGGTTTGTTGCTTGGTGAAAATGTATATCAATAATTTATTCTGCAATATATTAAGTAGCCTCTTATAATTATTCACCACTATATTAGTATTTTGTAAAAAATAACTGCTACGTATTTAGAGGGAAAAATTATGTATACTGTAAATTTATAATATGCTGCAATTCTGATTGAAAAAACTATTGAAATTACTAATAGAACTAATTATTAATAAGTAAACTAATTTTAATAAGTTTTTTTAAAATATTTATTTCAACTAAAATACTAGATTCTACAAAATCAATAATTGAAATGATTTTCATGATAACGTTTGCTGACTTCCTTTAAAAAAACAAGAAAAATGCCGGACATTTACAGATACTAGATGAAATACTTGTGAAATTATAGCCGAATTTATGTGCCTATACTTGTCGTTATTTAAAAAATATCAGATTTTAAAAGATCACGCAAAAAGATGAGAACTATCATGATATCGATAATGCTAACGTAAAAATAAGGATTTTGTTTTTTAAGAATTGATATTAGACTTAAATTTCCTCTCGCTAAAATAAACTGCGAATTAAAGCGTTTATTTCAGCACAAGTTGCCTTATACTGCCTTAACACATTCGCTGCCGCTTACGTGAAGATGTGATGACAGTTAATGCCGCACTTTAGTAGTGGGGTTTTACCAGAAGGCGATTAACTCTATATAACAAAGAATCAGTGAAAGATTTTCCAGCGCCAGCGCGTGACTGGCTATTGATACATCACCCAACATAACGTGCTGGCGCGTGAGTAGCCCCTTAACTTTTGCGCCATATCACGCACTGGCGCGTGATCGGCAGCGAATGTGTTAGCAATATGCAATATGCTGTAAGACCGATTGATATAAAATGGCGGACAACACATATAACACAGATTCGTCCAAATGTCGTCCAAGATACTTATTTTGGATGAATGGACGTTCTAATTGAAGTATTAAAGTTCTCTTACTTCATCCGTATTTCATCAAATTACATCTACATGTCACCCCCCTTTACGTAAAAAGTACGTTTTTTGGGCCATAAAATGAACATACAATGAATATAACATTGACGTAGCTTGAACGTCCAAAATTGGTCCACATTACGTCCAAAATTTGTCCGTATTACCACCAAAATTTGTCATATTACGTTTAAATTATTGTAATATTATAAATAATAAAAAATCAAATAATCATTCACTATAAAATAAATCTGACGATAAAAATTTTTTAATTTTACTTAAGAAAAGTGTTTAATAAAAATAAAAGACATTGACATGTTTCGGAACCGTCAAATAAGTTCCTTAATCATAATATAATTAAATTAAAATTTCAAAATATTTCACGGTCAATACAAATGACACGCGACAATGAGATTTAAATAACAAAAAACAGAAAAAACACGCCCTCTATTGTAAAAATTAAATTAAAATATAGACCATGATCTAAAATATAAATAAAAGTAAAATTTCAAAATATTTCACGGTCAATACAAATGACACGCGACAATGAGATATAAAAAACACCAAAAAACACGCGCTCTATTGTAAAAAATTAAGTAAAAAATAGACTATGATCTAAAAGAATATCCAACATGGTTCTTCTGATTTAAGCTCTCACGAGGAATTTATTCATTAATTCTAACCATAATTTAGGAATAATAAAAGAAACGGTATCATTGCAAACCAGATTTTTACGCGTTCTTTTATTTTTATTAAACACCTTTTTTAAGTACAATTAAAATTTTTTTATTAAAATGTTTATACAGCTTGATTCATAAAAGATGGGCAGAACTTTAAGGGGTTATAGTACACTTAAAGACAAATAATATTAAATAGGAGACTAAGGGTCCCAGACGTATTCCCAAGGAGATATGGGGCATTAAAGTTTAGGGTCCGAAATTTCAAATGATTATAAAAAATGGAAAAATTGGTCGATTCGTTTGCGGTTTTTGCAAAAAATTTTCTTTATGCCAGTATTTTCTTGAAATAAAATTTTAAAGTTCAATTTCAAAAAATGCCGATAGGGGGCGCTTTAGACTTTGGAGTAACAAACAACAATTTTTAACGTTATTTTTTGTATTTCTTTAAATGATTTCGAAAGCTTAGACTTAAACTTAAATTTTGATCTAAAAATCTGAGTCCTAACGAGTAGTTAAGTAGCGTAAACTGAAATTTGAAATTTGAAACCCTTCTCTCCCCAGAACAAAAATCAGTTATTCCCGATCTTTGTGTCGTAGATTAGGCTCTAACTACTGCCGCGTTTTGCTAAAATTATTTTTTATGTCAGTATTTTCTTGAAAATAAATTTTAAAGAAAAGTTTCAAAAAATTCCGATAGAGGGCGCTTTAGACTTTGGAGTAACGAACAACTATTTTATACCGTTATTTTTTGTTTCTCATTAAATGCTTTCTAAAGCTTAGACTTAAATTTTCAGCTCAAAATCTGAATCGCTGAGCGTGGTTCAGTAGCGAGGGGAGGGGGTTCAAATTTCAACTTCTGAACATAGTTCAGTTTGCACTACTTAACCATGCCCAACGATTCTGTGCTGTGATACGAGGCAAAAATACAACTTTCGTCAAGGACTGCATAGTCGGAATTCACTCATAAAGGCACTGGCACAGTTGGAAACGTCGCTCACGCAAACGTTAAAGCTCAATTCCTGACGCTAGTCACCGGGTGAAGAAGGAGACAGAAAGTATGCAAATGTCAAATGGGGAAGAAGAAGAACAAGTATGCAAAATTTCGACACGATTCAGGCATAAAAACCACTGAACGGTGAGTCAAGTGTAAGTCGCTGTAGTAATGAATCGGAAGATGGTGCCCTTCACGAATAAGGAAAAGGCTGAGATGCATTTAATTTACGGAGCGGCAGATGGAAATGGTGCAAAGGCACAACGAATGTACGGAGAGCGATTTCCCAACAGGCGGTTGCCTAACCGCAAAACTTTCGAGCGCTTGCACAGACAGTTGTGTGAGACGGGATCATTTCTCGCTTTCCGGTCGAATGCAGGTCGTGCAAAAAAGGACGAATCAGTAGTTGTTGCAGAAGCCATTCTGGATGTAGTAGCGGCGCAGCCAAGTACAAGTACACGAACAGTGGCTAGGCAGGTGGATACCTCACAGTCCATGACTTGGAGGGTACTGAAGGATGAACATTTGCTCCCGTTTCATGTGCAACGAGTCCAGAAACTGTCTCCAGGGTATTATCCAAATCGTATTGAATTCGCCCGCAGGTTTCTGCAGCAGAACGCGCTAAATCCACATTTTGGACGAACTGTGCTTTTCACCGATGAATGTACCTTCACACGTGAAGGTACATTTAACACACACAATGCACATGTATGGGCGGATGTCAATCCACATGCTACGTATCGACATACTCATCAGAGACGCTTTTCCATCAATGTTTGGGCAGGAATCCTCGGAGACCACCTAATCGGACCGTACCTTCTTCCTGAACGCCTCAACGGTAAAACATACCTCACATTTCTGCAACATGTGCTGCCAGACCTGTTAAACGTTTTTCCTCCACGCATCCGGCGGGTCATGTGGTTCCAGCACGATGGAGCGCCAGCCCATTACGTACGAGACGTCCGCAACTATCTGGACATCACATTTCCGAACAGATGGATTGGTCGAGGTGGTCCTGTTGCTTGGCCTGCTCGCTCGCCAGATCTTTCACCCCTCGATTTCTTTTTTGGGGACAATTGAAGGCTCTTATGTATGAGACACCCATTGAATCCCCGGAGGAACTGGTCGCCAGACTTTCCGCCGCTGTAGGGGAAGTGCTCGAAAAGCCTGATGTTTTCGCGAATGTTCGCCGTTCCATTCTTCGCCGTTGTTCTGCGTGCATAACCTCTGGTGGTCACAGTTTTGAACATTTATTGTAATTACATGTTAATAAATATGCTTTGGTAACATAATCCTAATTTGTGACTTTTTACCTCGTATCACAGCACACAATGTGTGGACATGGTAAACTGAACTGTGCTCAGGAGTAGAAATTTCAAACCCCTCTCCCCAGAAACTTAACCACGTCTAACGATTCAGATTTTGGGCTGAAAATTTAAGTCTAAGCTTTAGAAAGCATTTAATGAGACACAAAAAATAACGGTATAAAATAGTTGTTCGTTACTCCAAAGTCTAAAGCGCCCTCTATCGGAATTTTTTGAAACTTTTCTTTAAAATTTATTTTCAAGAAAATACTGACATAAAGAATAATTTTAGCAAAACGCGGCAGTAGTTAGAGCCTAATCTACGACACAAAAATCGGGAATAACTGATTTTTGTTCTGGGGGGAGAAGGGTTTCAAATTTCAAATTTCAGTTTACGCTACTTAACTACTCGTTAGGACTCAGATTTTTAGATCAAAATTTAAGTTTAAGTCTAAGCTTTCGAAATCATTTAAAGAAATACAAAAAATAACGTTAAAAAATAGTTGTTTGTTACTCCAAAGTCTAAAGCGCCCCCTATCGGCATTTTTTGAAATTGAACTTTAAAATTTTATTTCAAGAAAATACTGGCATAAAGAAAATTTTTTGCAAAAACCGCAAACGAATCGACCAATTTTTCCATTTTTTATAATCATTTGAAATTTCGGACCCTAAACTTTAATGCCCCCTATCTCCTTGGGAATACGTTTGGGACCCTTAGTCTCCTATTTAATATTATTTGTCTTTAAGTGTACTATAACCCCTTAAAGTTCTGCCCATCTTTTATGAATCACCCTGTATAAAAGGTGAATGTTTTAAAATCTGATGATTTAAAAAAAAATTCAATTGGATTTAATTAACTTTTTATCATAAATTTTCCGTTTTTAAATGTACAAAAATATAATACAAAAGCGAACGAAAATATGCAATAAATTATTCCGATATCCGCACAAATCCTGAAATCGTAATCTATATTAAATATTTTCAACGGTGTAACTAAATATATACATGCATAACTTAGTTTGAGTAACACGAAACGCAGATTTTTGGGATTTCCTAAATTCACATTTTTACATTCAACAAATGTTTTTTACTGACATGCGTAATAAATTAACAACATTAATATTATTTTCTTAACAATAATATTAATGTTAATGATGCTAATTCATTATGCATACCTGTAAAACATGTTTGTTGAACATGAAAATGAGACTTGAAAAAAATACTTATAAATATAAATATAAATAAATAAATACATATATGTCAATATAGCAAGCACATAGTATCGCTTGCTCCTACTTTCAGACTCACTCAGCATTCTCCCATGAGCATAGTCTGTGACGTGTTTGAAGAGTCACCAATTAAGAAATAAATAACTCAGCACATTTGGCGCTGAGAAAATGCAAAATGTAAGTGTAGAAGTAGTTTTGCACTGACTTTGAAAAAGACAAAACGTCTCTGTTATAGCGAATATGATTCGGATAAAAAGGCGCGCTTTTTATTATCACCCTGTATATAATTTCACGTTTAATCAAGATTTTAATTAAAACTTATTAATTATCAAGCTTGTAACTACAACAATGTTTTGTCACAGTACTTTCCAGCACTTCATATATATATATACATATATATATATATATATATATATATATATATACATAAATGCGCCTTTAAAATCCAGGAAATATATTTGTTATTGAATCTTAATGAAGATAAAGGATGCGTTCTCGATTCGCGGATATTTATACAGTGGTTATTGTATGTATTCACTTTTGGTTATAATACAGATTCTTAAATTAAGAAACATTTGCCTTATTATACATGTGTACTAATAAACGAGTATTTTTTTTTTACCTGTTTGCTTATGCGGAGATGAATTTATAATTATTTTTCACATCAAGAGGAACACTGTTTTTAAAAACATTATTGTACAATGAGATAAGAAGATTCTACAGTGCTGTCTTAGTTTCAGTCAAGTCAATTACATATACGGGTGTAACTGTTAAAAATGTAATTGATTTTTTATGGAAAATGGTACTTTATGTACCGTTGTATTACGTAACACTCGGTATAAAATTTTGGTTTTCAAATAAAAGTATTTTCTTCTATATTATATTCATTTATACTATTAAATTTTTTTTAAGTTAAAATTAAGATATAATTATTTGTAGTTTGGTATCATAACATTATTAAACTTGCATAAAGTGAATTGTTAAGATTATTAAAATATATAAATTGAGAAATAAAATAGCACATTTCTTTATAGCAAATAAATAAATAAAAAAAATAAAATAAATAAAAAAATGCATTATATTTTCTTATTGTTACATCCTTTATAGTGAACGCGTTTTAACAAAATTTAAATATTTATTTTATATTTCATGTACTTGCAATTAAACATCACAAATTTTTATCATAATAATTTTAAAAGTAATCCCATCCAGAAATATAATGTAATATAATGAAAAAAAAATTGCAATAATATTTAAATTACATTATTTTCCTTTAATTTTATTACACAAAGCTGTATCAAAATCATCACAATGATATCATTACTTTAAATAAAAATAAGATTTTCTTAGTCGAAGAATTCGTCAGTCAAGTCAGATTCAATGCAGATTCAACAATCATATTACATTTTAATTTTCATCGTCGTTAAAAATAACAAGGTCCACTTTTGAAGGTCGCAGTGTTAGTTATGAAAATAATATAAAAGGATTTTTTTTTTCAGTTTTCAGTCTTAGAAATAGCTGTAACTTCACTGAATTTCTTGCTGTATCTTATTAAAATTAAAAGCAGTATTTTACATGAAATAAAAGTATTTTCGAAGTTTACGATTAATATTTAAAATTTTAAGCTGATATTATTTCCTTCAAAAACTGATAAAAATTGAGACATTTAATGAAATTAAATGTAATTGATATAAAAATTAGATGTTAAAAAATTTATTCTGAATCCCCTTTCATTATGTAACAATATAAATACACAAATACGCTGCAAATTCTCAAGGTACAGAAATAAAAGCAGTTTAGAATACACACACATTTAATTAATGTTTCAGCAGTGAAATCATGCTTGAAAATCTTGAATATTAAAAACGTGAACTTTTACATTGCGAACTAAACGTAGAATCAACATAGTGAAAAATGCGAAGCCGGGGATCGAACTCGGAATAGCTCTCCAAGTGCTCTACCATTTAAGCAACGAGGACGGTGCCCCGATTAGCATTTTTCACTTCATATCTTGTTAAGGCTTCAATTCACGGCACGAGATGGAACCATCTTCATGAGAACACAATCCTGCGGTGTAACATAAGAAACAAACAATCCTAGCATCGGTCGATCACACATATTTTTAAATAATTTTTCAACATTTTTTTCGCAGTGAAATTACGCTTGAAATTCTTAAATATTTAATACGGGAAATTTCACTTTGCTAACTAAGCGTAAAACCATCTTACTGAAAATTGGTTGAAAACTAAGTTGGTACTACGCTTAGTTAGCAATGTGAAAATTCACACATAAAATATTGAGTTTAGAAAACTTTAGGTCGCCTAACACATTAATGTGTCATGAATTAGAAAACATGATATACTTTTGGTATACCCTTTTTGTGTTGTTATTGCTTTCTTAATATGTTAAAAACATGTCGCGATCTAGCAAAGTATTCTTAATATGTTGAAAAAGTCTGGTTATCTAGGTATGCGCTCCAAAAATTGTGTTGTTAATTGTGTTCAAACGGTGTTGTAAATAGTATCGGCAAAAATATTTTCTTACTATAGTGTTGTGCTGTACATCGCTTTGTTATCAAATTAACAACGCATTGTAAACATTACACAATTTACAATACTATAAAACAATGTGTATAAAACGTATTCAAATCACTTTCCACATTTTGCCTTTAAAATTACACAATTTTGAAAAAGACAAAAATCGGTAGTTATTTGTATAATGAAGAAAATTCAGGAAATTAATGAATGGTTTACTCTTTGTCACAATAAATACCAAAACACCGGCATTTCTCGAAAAAACATGTAATTTTCAATTACACCTTTTTTGCACAGTCATTTTCTTGTCGCAACACATTCGTAATATATTCACGAGACGATCGAAAACGATTTTAGTTTGAATTATAAATTATGTTTTATTTTCAGTTAGTGTTATCTGAGAATGAGCTACTACCGGGCTAGTTTTTACTTTTTCGATTTTTTTTAATGCTTTATATTTCAGAACCGGTTCAAACCAGTTCCGAAATTTAAAGTACTTTTTCTTATATCAATTTTTAAAGATATTTTTTAAATATTTTTAAAATGTTAAATAATAGTATTTTACTTAAATACAACATGCCTTTAGGAAAATTTTCTAGGTAAATCTGCATCTATCAATGAAACTAAAAGAGACTGTTGCATGTTTTCATGAATTCTTAATGCATTTATTTTCTCTCAAACAAAAACTGATGGTCTCGAAAACAACTACATAAGCTATACGATGTCGGTAATCTTACAAAAGGATTTATTGTGATCACCTACTTCAACTCCATTAAACGGACAATGTCTGGACGTCAAGATTTGTCAAACTGCCTGTCATTTTCTCTTTACTTAACATTTTGCCGGGGACAGTCTTTGCTACTACGTTAAACATCCGGGATGTTATTCGAAATGATATTTATTTATGCTTGTTTGGAATAATCGTATTACCTAGTCTGTGTGAATGTATATGGTGTGCAGTGCATTTCTTAGAATGATTTCGAAATAGTCTTCTTGGCAAATTTATTTAGATATTACTAAATCATTGAAGAATGTAAAAGTACAAAATCCCCTCTTTAATAAAGAAGAAAAATTATTCATTTAAAGTTGCAGATAACGTTCTGTAAACAATCTTATTTAATTTTACTTACACTAATTTCAAATTATTGCTGTAAAAGAATACCATTATGTCATTACACTGTAAAACATTTATGGAGTACTTTAATGGATATAACTAATGTAACATCGAAATGTTACAATAGTAATATATATTTAAATTACTCCATTATATAAGTGAAAAAAATTATTCCATACACTGTAAAAAATAACAGACGATTTAGCGGAAGTATTACTTGTAATCTAGACGCCAGTACTATTTACTGTTTTTTAACGGAAAAATTTCCCATAAATTCCGGGAAAAAGTCGAAAAAACCGGAATATTCACGGAAATTTTTCCGTTAAAAAACAGTAAATAGTACTGGCGTCTAGATTACCAGTAATACTTCTGTTAAATCGTCCGTTATTTTTACAGTGTAAAATGGAGGTAGCAGCTGCCATCATATTTAGAGATTGACGTTACACAGGTGTTTTACAGTTATCAAAGAAAAAAAAGAAAAGTGCAATTATAACTTAAAAAGTAGAACCCGTCGAATTAAAGAAAAAAAAGAAACAGTTTCATTGATTTATAATAAGCTTATAAAATTATTTACAATGAAAAATGCACCTTATAAGAAAAGTCTAGCTCTTAAACAAAGGATATATAAACTAAAATTAAGAAAATACTATTTCCATAAAAATCAGTCTTAGAAATTATTAAAATTAAATTTTAACCGTAATGCAAGCAGTTAAATATTATCCATTTTGACTCAATCATAGAATTTCTTCCCCATGAAATCCAAACCGATATCATTTTCGCGACCTCAAAATTTATAAATACACCTCTCAAATCCGTATTCACCTTAATAAAGCATAAAAAAGTTATTCTAATTTGATAATTTTAAAATAATTTAAATTCTAATCACGAAGTCTTGATTGCTATTAACTGGAAACAGATACTAAATTCTTTGAAATGTACATGAAAATTTCTGAAATAATCCGCATGCAATAAATACGATAGTCAATATTCCTGTGACATCACATACTGTAAAATGACGATTTTCATAATCTCAAACTCGAAATATTGCAAAAAACTTCTTTATTTGCTAAACTCACAGTGGTTTTATAACAGAAGACACTTTTGCGATAACACGTATTTTCATTTTTTTTTCATCGTTTATAAGAAAATGCAAAGATACATTAATCTGCTTTTTTCCCTTTACTTTTAATAAAAATGAAGTATTATTATTGTTACCAAGATTACAAAAGCAGTTTTAAATGTAACAAAAAAATTAATGTCTCAAAAACAAATTAAAGTACAGTATTCAAACAAATTGCTTTTAAAAGCGCGTTTTTTCCCCTATGCCATGGTGTAAAAATTGAAAATGTGATATGTTCAGATTTCAAAAATTTGCAATAGCAAAAATTGCAAAACCGAAATTTCACTTAAAATTCAAAGTGTTGTCATTCGCAAAATGACGTATGCGTTACGCACAGGTATGTTTGTCCTTTATAGTATAGAATTACTTTTATACTGTCAACTAAAAGAGAGTTTTAAATGATTTCATGAATTCTCAATGCATTCATTTTTTATTAAACAAAAATTGCGGTTGTCGAAGACAACTACTTAAGCTATACAATGTCGATAATCTTACAAAAGGATTTGTTGTGATCACCTAGTTCAACCCTATTAAACGGATAATGTCTGGACGTCAAGATTTGTCCAACTGTCTGAAATTTTCTCCCTACTTAACATTTTTCCAAGGACAGACTTTGCGACTACCTTAATCATTAGAATGTTATTCGAAATAGTATTTACTTAGGCTTGTTTGGAGTAAGCGGATTACTTCGTTTGTGTGAATGTATGTGTTGTTTATTTCTTAGAATGTTTTCGAAATAGTGTTCTTCGCAAATTTATTTACATATTACTATATATTGAAGAATATGAAACTACAAAATGTTCTCTATAATAATGAAGAAAAACTATGTATTTAAAGTTGCAAATAACATTCTGTAAACAATCTTATTTAATTTTATTTACACAAATTTAAAATTATTGCTGTAGAAGAAAAATAACATTTTGTCATCATACTATAAAACATTTGTGTAACACTACTCCATAAATTTGGTGACAACCTTGCTGCCTCAAATTTTATGGATTAATTTATCCGATATAATCGGTGTAACATTGCAATGTTACACCAGTAATGTATGTTTAAATTACTCCATCATATAAGTGAAAAAAATATTCCATAATATGGAGGCAGTAGCTGCCAGCAATTTTATAGAGTTACATTACACAAATGTTTTACAGTGTAACGGACAAAAAGGAAAAGCGCAATTATAAATAATATTCATGTTATGTTTCGATGTAAACTATGATAATCTGCATCTATCAATACAACTAAACGAGAGTTTTACATGTTTTCATGAATTCTCAATGCATTTATTTTCTTTTAAAAAACATCTGACGGTCACGGAGACAACTGCATAAGCTATACAATGACGATAATTTTACAAAAGAATTTATTGTGGTCACTTTCTTCAACACTATTAAATGGAAAATGTTCTGGGCGTCAGGATTTGTCAAACTGCCTGACATTTTCTCCCTGTTTAACATTTTGCTGAGGACAATCTTTGGTACTACGTTAATCATTGGGATGTTATTCGAAATGGTATTTACTTAGGCTTGTTTGGAGTAAACATTAGATAGTCAGATGACTGTATGTGTCTAATGAATGTACACTGTAAAAAAAAATCTGTGAAGGTACTAAACATTTTCTAGGAAACTTGGATTCCAAGAACTTTTCATGTAACGATAACAGGAAAAATTCATGTAATCGATTCTGAAACTTGAATTTTTGCTGCTACCGTTACAGGAAAAGTTCTTGGAATCCAAGTTTCCAATAAAAAGTTTAGTACCTTTGCAGATTTTTTTACAGTGTATGTGAATGTGTGCGAAAAAAATAATTCCATAAAATAGAGGTAGCAGCTGTTACTCAATCAATTTTATGAAGTAATGCTTTACAAATATTTTACAGTAAATAAAGAAAAGCGCAATTACAACTGATATTCCTGTTATGTTTCGATATAACCTATGATAATATGCATCTATCAATGCAACTAAAAGAGAGTTTTACATGTTTTTATGAATTCTCAGTGCATTTATATTCTTTAAAAAACATCTGAAGGTCACGAAGACAACTGCATAAGCTATAAAATGACGATATTCTCACAAAAGATTTACTGTGATCACCTACTTTTACCCTATTAAACGGACAATGTCTGGACGTCAAGATTTGTCAAACTGCCTGACATTTTCTCCCTACTTAACATTTTGCCGAGGAAAATCTTTGCTACTACCTTAATCATTTGGATGTTATTCGAAATGGTATTTACTTAGGCTTGTTTGGAGTAAGCGGATTACCTAGTCTGTGTGAATGTATGTGCTGTTTATTTCTCAGAATGATTTCGAAATTGTCTTCTTCGCAAGTTTATTTAGACATTACTAGATCATTGAAGAATGTGAAAGTACAAAATCCTCTCTCTAATAAGGAAGAAATATTATCTGTTTAAAATTGCAAAATAATATAATAATATAGTTGCATAAAATTAAGATTAATTATAAGTCTTAATTGTGTGATATTTATACTATAAATATTTTTTTTCATTGTTATTATTTTTAAAAAGTTACAAAGTAAAACAAATTTGTTTATTAGATGAAGTCTGACAGCTTCTACTGTTATAAACGTTATGCGTTTATTTAGAAAACGTTGAACTTTTCTTTATAAAGAATAAAATGAAAATTGAAACAAATGGTGAAATTCTGTAAAGTTTTGCATAAAAACAAGAGGGAATGCAGTAAACCTTTATAACTACAGGTATACGGAGCTTATTTCTGTAGCCAGTTTTCGAAGCCAAGAAAATTCCGTATCTGCATCTTACTTGTCTTGTATTTTTTTATTGTTTAAATGTCGATTTTATAGTGTAGTTCATGAATATTAATCTGTATTTTAATCTTACTCGATCTTCTGTTTGATATACAAATTTCCAAATCTAGTATACTTACCGATAGAGTAATGCCTCTAATATACTATTACACATTCCTATAATATAAAACATTAATTATACCGACTAAATTATTGACTAAAACGAAAGAAGGAAAAATGCTACCAATTTTATAAAGTAACGTTACATATTTTTTTTACCGTGTGTTTTCAACTTCGGAGAAATATAATCATTAAAACTTCCTAGAATTTCCGTTTGAAATTTTTATATTTTATTCTTGTGATACAGAAATTGTACTAACTTTTTCTTTTTTTTTTATGTTTCTTTAAAAAACATTTTTGTGGAGAATTTTAGAATATTTGTAACAAAAAAAAAAAAAAAAAAAAAAAAAAAAGAGTGATCCGAGGCGGTTTTTATATAAATTCGAAAACAAAAACTAAGAGAAAAGATTATAGTCTAAGAAAACTGGCATTTAAAAAATTGAATTATGGCTACTTTTATTTAAGGCATTCTATATTGCTTTAATAGACAAACTTTTTTTGGAGGAGGAAGGGGATCAAATAAAAATAATGTTTAGAAACAAAATTTTTTAAACAAAATGTTCTTATTTCTAACGGGTATTTGTTTGAGTTATTTTCCTAAGACAGAATCTAGTGTTACATACGTTTATTTGACTTTAAAAAACAAAAACGTAATATTCATCAATAGTTTCAACAGTCGTAATATAAACAAAAATACTAAAAGCAATTTATAAAAATCTAAAATTGCAATTTACAAAATAAATGCGATAAAATGCACACAAATGTGTCGAGAAAATATTAATTTTTCCTTAACCAATTTCAATTACTTTAAGAAAAGAACATGGATATATTTACAAAGAGAAATATTGCTTTAATTTTATTTTAACTTAAATCTTGCACATAAAATTAAATTCAGAATAGCATTGAATTATTTGCACAACTCATATGAAGTAAAATCTGTTCTCATATTTATTTCAGTTGAATAATTTTGCCTTCATAATTATAAAATACAATTCAGATTTCATAGAGCGTAGAAAGTTATTCATATTCGGTTAATTTGAGTTGCGCATTTGTAGTAAAATTATTTTATTTAATCCATTTAATGCTTAGTTTCGAAACCAATTGTGGGGCATAAATTGGTGAGACAATAAGAGAAGTCTAGTGCATAAATCCTTCTAATAATCTAATTGTTAAACATTAATTTTGAAATTTTGCTGATTTCAAAGCTTCTGAATTGATTTTAAAGATATTAAACATATATTTGAATACTGGATAACTTGCATAGAAAGAGATATCATGCAAATGTGCTTAAAAACAAATGTTTTAATATATTAAAAAATAAATATATTGAATGCCTTATATGATTTAAAGTTACGCTATAAAATTAAAAATCAGATGTTCTGCAAAGTATGCATTATAAATATATGGCGTATCTATGCATTATAAAAAAGTGAATAAAAAATACAATTTTTAAATAGAAGATTTTATGGAGGTTTGGACCGTCACTCATCTACACAGAATACATGAGTAACGGTACAAAACTCCTTAAAACCTTCTACATAAAAATTATATTTCACTTTTAATTTTTTATCTAAAACTGCAAGAGCCAACCACTGAATGTGTGATAAAGTTTAAAAAATACTTTAACGGAATTCACCTCTGCAGGTAGGAATAGAATACAAATGAAAAAAAAAAAAAACATCGCATGTTATATTGCTAAGTGACATCATACACTGCAGAAGTACATAAACTAGTCTCACTACAAATAGAAAGTGAACTAACTTAGCTAAAATCATGATTCTGGTATCTAATGAAACAAGGTATTGTAAAATCCTTTTCATAAAGTGGCATATCACAGAATCAACTAATAGTTGATTACAGAGAAAATAGAATGAAAAATTAAATGAAAAAGTTGTAGAGCATGCACCCTCAAAAGTACGACATTAGTAACATTGTGCACATGAATGCTTATGCGGCCGAAAATGTATTAAAAATGCGGTAGAGCCAAAAACGCAAAAAAATAAAACATTATCATTAAGTTTAAAAAAAAAAAACTCAGAAAATACAATGAAAATTTGTATATTAAAATATAATATAACGTATATTTATTTCACCTGAAAAAACAAAACAAAAAACGGAGTATTAATTAAACTTTCAATATTCGTAATGACAAAAAGCCCTAATTGCAATTTGGAAATCGCAAACAATGTATTAAAAATATATATATTTGCATCAGGAAGCGCTCAAAGTGGCGAGAGAATACTAATTTTTCCTTACCCAGTTTCAATTATTTTAAGAAAAGAACCTGGATATATTTATATGCAAGTTAAGTAATTTTGCTTTAATTTTATATTTCTTTAACTCTTGCAAATAAGATTGCATTCAGAATAACGTTATACTATTGTACTATTCATATGAGTTAAAATATGTTCCTATATTTAATTCAGTTGAGTAATTTTGCCGTCATAATTATAAAATACAATTGAAATTTCATAAAGCGTAGAAACTATTCATATTCGGTTAATTTCAGTTGCACATATGTAGTAAAATTATTTTATTTAATTCATTTAATGCATAGTTTAGAAACCAATTGTGGGACATAGATTTAGAGAATATGTTATGAGACAATAAGAAAGATCTAGTGAATAAACCCTTCTAATAATCTAATTGTTAAACATTAATTTTGAAAACTTGTTGATTTCAATTCTTCTGAATTTGAATACTGGATAACTTGCATAACAAGAAATATCATGCCAAACTCTCCAAGCGTCTTGCAAATGGGTAAAATTGTAATGTTGTTTTCTCTGCATTTTGTTTTAAATTCTAATAAAATATGATTCTTTCAATATTACATAAAAAATCTTATTTCGGAATATAAATGTAATCCTTGAGATTCTTAATCATTCTTCAATGCTTTGAAAATTCATTAAATTTATAGAATAATAATATCTTAAACATTGCTTATAGTGCAGTGAAACCTGGAGCTTAGTGTACGGAATATTATGGGTTAAACGCTTAGAGGGTTAAAAACAAATGTTATAATATATTAAAAAATAAATATATTGAATGCCTTATATGATTTAAAGTTACGCTATAAAATTAAAAATCAGATGTTCTGCAAAGTATGCATTATAAATATATGCGTATCTATGCATTATAAAAAAAAATGAATATAAAATACAATTTTTAACCCGCGAGTAGTCGCGACTTTTTTCACAACGTCGTTAGTCGCGCTTGGTCTTTTCGCCGCTGGCCCCCCGCATACCAAATATGTAAAATAAGAAATATTTTCCAAATATTATACGAAAATAATATTTCAATGAAGATATAAAATTGCAGTTTTTTTAAATTATGCATTTTATTCATGAGATGTGGAATAATTGGAAAAAGTAAAAATGAACTGACATTAGTGATTGTTACGTAGACTTTTTCCGACAATTTCAACTTTGTTACTAAAAATGTACCTGAAAGAAAAACAGAAATGTTCTTTTACTTCACTAAGGTGGTCTAGAAACCTTCAAATTCAGCTACATGGCAGATCGTCGTTGTATTTGTAATGTGATACAAGTTAGGAGAAGATAAGTTATATGGGCGGCGAAAAGACCGACGCGCGACTACTGACGGGTTAAATAGAAGATTTTATGGAGATTTGGACTGTCACTCATCTACACAGAATATATGAGTAACGGTACAAAACTCCTTAAAACCGTCTACATAAAAAATTGTATTTCACTTTTAATTTTTTTTATATACTGCAAGAGCCAACCACTGAGTGTGTGATAAAGTTTTAAAAATACTTTAGACGGAATTCACCTCTGCAGGTAGGAATAGAATACAAATGAAATAAAACATCGCATGTTATGGTGCTAAGTGACATCATACACTGCAGACGTACATAAACTCGTCTCACTACAAATAGAAAGTGAACCAACTTAGCTAAAATCATTATTCTGGTATCTAATGAAACAAGGTACAGTCAGCTCTCGTTAATTCGAACTCGTCGAGACCACAAAATTGTTCGAATTATCTGAAGTTCAAATTTCGGAAAATATGAAATGAAAACATGATTAATATGGTACTATTACAAAGGAATTAATCTTATAATGGTTTTTAAATTTATTTCATTTGTTATCATTAGAATATGACTTAATATTAAATTAGAATAGATAAATACATAATCTAATTAAAAGATTAGAAATAAGCACAATGGAAGAAAAATTTAAAGTGTCACTGATAGACAGACGGGGCACTAAGAAAATGTATATCAAATGCATTGGATTATAATTATATTTGTTCCGAACAAGTTTCACAAAAATCAAAGAAAGAAAGTTATTCAAATGATCTGAAATCCGTGAGAAAGGAAAAAAAAATCAAAAATCGGAATTCTCGTTAGTTCAAATTAAACGAAGTCAGGAGAAAATGAGTTCGAATTAATGAAAAATTTTAACGTTATTATGCCATTGAAAAATTTGGGACTTGAAGTATAGTTCAAATTAAGCGAAGGTTCGAATTATCCGATATCGAATTAACGAGAGTCGACTGTATTGTAAAATCCTTTTCATAAAGTGGCATATCACAGAATCAACTAGTAGTTGATTACAAAGAAAACATAAAAAATAATAAATGAAAAAGTTGTAGAACACGCACCCTCAATTTGAAAAGTACGACATTAGGAACATTGTGCATATGGATGCTTATGCGGCCGAAAATATGTTAAAAATGCGGTGAATCTAATTCGCAAAAAAAAATAATTATCATTAAGTTAAAAAAAAAAAACTCAGAAAATGCAAGGAAAATTTGTATAAAAAAATCTAATATAACGTATATTTATTTCACCTGAAAAAAAACAAAACAAAAAGCGAAGTATTAATTAATCATTTCACTATTCGTAATAACAAAAAGCACTAATTGCAATTTGGAAAATACAAACAATGTATTAAAATATATATATTTGTATCAGGAAGGGCTCAAAGTGGCAAGAGAATACTAATTATTCCTTACCCAGTTTCAATTATTTTAAGAAAAGAACCTGGATATATTTATAAGAAGAAAAATCGCTTTCATTTTATTTTTCTTTAACTCTTGCAAATAAGATTGCATTCAGACTAACGTTATACTATTGCACTATTCATATGAGTTAATTATAATGAGTTAATTATTCCTATATTTAATTCAGTTGAATAATTTTGCCATCATAATTATAATATACAATTTAAATTTCATAGAGCGTAGAAATTATTCAAATACAGTTAATTTGAGTTGTGCATTTGTAGTAAAATTATTTTATTTAATTCATATAATGCATAGTTTAGAAACCAATTTTAGGGCATAAATTTAGAGAATATGTTATGAGACAATAAAAGACATCTAGTGAATAAACCCTTCTACTAAATCTAATTGTTAAACATTAATTTTGAAAACTTGCTGATTTCAAAGCTTCTGAATTGATTTTAAAGATATTGAAATAAATTTGAATATTGGATAACCTGCATAATGAGAGATATCCTGAAAATATGTTTAAAAAGAAAATGTTACAAATAATTAAAAAAAATAAATGTATTAAAAGCCATATTCGGTTTACTGTTACGCTATAATATTAAAAAGCAACTGTCCTAAACAATTATTGTATGCATTAAAAATATTATTGTATAACTTATTAATTCCAAAAAAATAAAAATTAAGTAAAATGTAATTTTTAAGTAAAATATTTTAAGGAGTTTTTGACCGTCGCTCAATTACTGAGAGTGCATAAAAAACGGTCCAAAACTCCTTAAAAACTTTTACTTAAAAAACTGCGTTTCAATTTTTAATTTATTTATCTGAAACTGCAAGAATCAGCCACCAGAGTAGGATGATATTTAAAAAGTCCTTTAGGCGTAATTCACCTTTGCATGTAAGAATAAGCGTAAACATGAAAGAATAATAATAATAATAATAATAACGTAAGTTACTAAATGCCATCATGAGCTGTAGAAGTACGTAAATTGGTCTCATTTCAAACACCTGATGAACCAACATAGCTACAGTCATAATTCTAATGTTTAGTGAAACAAGGTATAGTAATATGATAGATATAAGAGTTATATTTGAGCATCAACTAATTGCAGATTACGTAGAAAACAGAATAAAAAATAAAATACAATAAGATTTGTAGAACAGCCTCAATTTGGAAAGTACAGGTATATTGTGCACGTGAATGTTTGAGCGGCCGAAAATTTATTAAAATTACGGGAAAGCCAATTACTGAAGAAAATTAATTTAAGAAACTTTATCATCAAGAAGTTGCTAAAAATTCAGAAAATACGAGGAAAAATTTGATGACAAACTTGTATAGCATCTTGGATTCGTAAATAAAGACGCAATATGCAAGAAACTTTGAAGAAACCTGAAGTAACTAAAAACAATACAGTAGACGACTAACTACTATATGTTAAAAATTGTTTGCATTTACTTAAACCCATGTTACAATTGAATCTAGATAAATTTACTAAATAGGTTTCAGGCGATTTTCGCGAGCCGTCAGAAGACTTTTAGCAATTGAAGTCATCATTTAAAGTGTAACCAATCTAAATTGTTCTAACCTATTTCTATTTTAACTTTTTGAAAAATAAGAAAATTTATCATCATTAATGATTATTTAAGTCAGAAATATGATTATTCTGATTATGTATATGTATATGTTCTTCTTCTGGTTATGTATATGTTCATAGGTTTACCTTAATTATTTATATTGTGCATATAATTTTGTATTTATCACTGTGAAAAATTTTTAAATTATGTTTACTTTTTAAGCAAACCCTGAATAAATAGGGCAACCCGTTGTCATAGTGTTTACATTCTATTCTTTCATTTGTTATCTAATATATTTTTGACGACGGTCTGGTGACCATTCATGTAATGTCTCTGGTATCTCCTGGAGTTACCACTGTATCATCTACGGAGAGTCTCCTTTCCCTTTGGCAGTTCTGTCTTCGTCCATGGTTGGAGCATGGTTTGGTCTTTTTATCATAGTTGTTACAACATGCTAGGTGGTACATGTTGTGCTTTAGTCATTTGGTAGGCCTCCGCACCTATCTGAAACTGAAACTGAAACTGTGACCAACCTAACAGTACTCAAAGATATTAACTCTGATGTATGTGATGTGAACGAGAGAAATATCAATTGGAATCGAAAAAAGTGGATACCTTGAATACATTTATAAAATTTTCTGGGAACAACAGTTCCTCCAACGATGCGAAGATTGTGAAACTGACAATACATTTACAATACATCATCCAATTACCTTCCTAAAGGAAAAATAAGAAGAGAGAAGACTACTACATGAAAAAAAAAATATATTCGAGATTTATTCCATTTTTAGCACAATCAAACTGATTGGTAAAGTTATCATACGAATTAAATATTTCCAACTGAGCGAAAAATTGCCCAGTCCGGGAATCGAACCCAGATACTTGGCTTACCATGTTATCTGAGCGAAAAATGCTCACCCGTTGTCGTGCTTCGTTAAGCACGGTACAAACGTAAAGCATTGGCTTTGTAAGCCAATTATCTGGATTCGATTCCCGGCTTGGGCAATTTTAGGTAGATTTCGTATGAAATACTACCTATTGCAATCGTACCAGTTTATATATATATATATATATATATATATATATATATATCTCACTTTTTTATGGACACGATAACTTCTATAATTCTTCACCAATCTCCACCAAACTGATACATAAAATCAAAGGGGATAAAATCTCGGCTAAGTTCGTTAATGGGCAAAATCGCACCAAGAGGGTCGGAATAAGGGGCGTTTTTCTGAAAACCGAAAAAACGCCATAACTTCTTTATTAAAGTAGATATCGAATCGGTTTAAAGTTTATATTACTTCTTAAAAATGGGCCAAAAGTTTATGCATGATAGATTTTTGATAAATTTAGAAGTGGGCTCAAGGGACGAAAAAACAGGGGTTTTGAGAGAAAAAAATTCATAACTTCGTCAATTTTCAAGATATCAAGTCCAACTAAATTTTTTGTAAATGCTCTTAAAATTATCTAAAACTTTTGTATTTACAAGTTTTTGATAGAAACAACTTTTACCCATGAAAAAAAATAAAAACGAAAAGAAAAAGGGCGGTGAAAAAAGAGAAAAATCCACAACTCCGTCAATTTTTACGATATCAAATCTGATTAAATTTATTTTACATCTTCTTAAAAATATCTATAACTTTTGTATTGACAAGTTTTTCATAGGACCAATTCGTATAGCAAAAATAAAATTAAACAAAAATAGGAGTTGGAGAAAAAAACCTCAAATCCAAACTGCTTATATTCTGACTCATTTTTAAATTCATTTTTGATTTTAAACGCATCCAAATGGTAGATCCTCTTACTTAGAAACTGTATAAAGTGACGCACTGGTCAAATTTTTGATAAAGACAGAATATATTTCAAAAAAAGCTACCAAAAAGGGTATTTTGAACAGAATTTCCCAAAGTCATCGGGACTGAAAATTGAAGGAAGTATTCAAATAAGAAATTGCGTTTTATTCTGACTCGTTTTTAAATCCATTTTGTTCTCAAACGCATCCAATTTACAGATCCTCTTATTTAGGAACTATATAACGTGATGCATTGGTCAGCTTTTTGATAAAGACAGAATATATTTCAAAAAAGGCTACCAAAAAGGGTATTTGGAACAGAATTTTCCGAAATCATCGTGATTGAAAATTTAAGGAAGTGTGTCAAATAAGAAATTGCGTTTTTTTCTGACTCGTTTTAATATCCATTTTTGCTCTCAAATGCATCCCATTTACAGATCCTCTTATTTAGGAACTATATAATGTGATGCATTGATCGGTTTTTTTGATAAAGACAGAATATATTTCGAAAAAGGCTACCAAAAAGGGTATTTTGAACAGAATTTCCCGAAGTCTTCGTGATTTGAAAATTTAAGTAAGTTTTCACATAGCAAATTGCGTTTTTTATGATTCGTTTTAAAATCCATTTTCGCTCTCAAACGCATCCAATTTACAGATCCTCTTATTTAGGAACTATATACTGTGACGCATTGGCCAGTTTTTTGATAAAGATAGAATATATTTTTTAAAATGCTGTCAAAGTGAGTATTTCGCATAAAATTTTCCGAAGCAATCATGATTAAAGAATTAAGGATGTATTCAAACAACAAATCGGTTATTTTATGACTCATTTTTAAATTCAATTTTTTTCTCAAATGCATTCAACTGACAGTTTCTTGTTATTTAGGAACTGTATAATGTACTGTTTTGGTCGATTTTTTGAAATAAATTCAGAATTTATTTCAAAATATGTTGTCAAAATGGGCGTTTGAGCTGAATTTTTCTTACGATGCTTCTGATAAAACCAATTTTTGCAGAAAAAGGAAATTAAATTTTTTCATAAACGGCCAAATGAAGTTATTAAACTGGGTTTATCTCGCAACGTGTATATATTTTTTGTTGAAATGAGCACTCTTTGAAATCTATTTCCGCCTATAGACCCAGCCGACAGGGATTTTTTTTTAGCTCAGTTGAAAATATTTAATTCGTATTCGAGATTTGTTAAAGATGGCTTTTAAGAATAGTTGCAAGTTTTTATTTTATAGCCATGTACAGATACTGTACATTGCATTATTAGGTATTTTTTTTAATTCTAATTTAATAGTTTAAAGAATAACTTCTACAAGGTTTTTTTCAGATATTCATACTGTAAGTTGAAAAATTTTGTAATCCGGCATGCTTCAAGTCCCGAAAGTGCCGGAAAAGAGGATGTTTGCTGCATTCAAAGTTTGAATAAATTAATTTCCAGTAAAGTATTTGTAGATTACAATTGATTTTATGTTTCGACTTTAAGTAAGCGGTACAATAAAGTTTTTTGAACAACTGTGATTGTTAAAATTTTCATTTAAATATGTTTCATTTATCTACAGAGTTTAGATCACCGAAATAGAAATAATGTTCTATTACAGCTCACATTGTTCGTATTGACTGTTGTTTTATTGCAACTCAGCTTATAAATAAAAAAATCTAAATGAAAAATAATGTTTAAAAAAGCCTTTTAAGTATGCGAAGGTACCGAAAATAAGTATCTTGTAATAAATCCTAGCTATATTTTGCTGCCAGTGTGCGTATTTATTATTATTATTATTATTTGGGTGTGAGGGAGAATTATATTAATAAATAGGGTTAAAGGACGTGCTTCTAAAATTTTCAATTTATTTTATTTTATTATTTTTATCATATTTGAAATATATTTAAAACACATTTACTTTAAAGAAATATACACCTAAAAGATAAAAAATGTTCAGCCTAAAAATATTCAAACACAATTAAATCTTGTATAAATTTAGATAAACGGGAGCATGACCAATTAATGATAAATAATTGACTTGGAATCCTAATAATAACATACAATATTGTGACCTAATCAGTGCAGAGGATACAAGTACAATGTTTATTTGATGAAGTCCCTTAATCATGATTTACAAGTACTTCTGTAATTAACATGTCAGTTAGCTCTGATCGTGTGTATTAAATACCAATACGTATTATTTATTAATTCTACTGTTTCTTGTTTTCTTTTACATACATATTTATTTGATCATTCATTATTTAGTCTCTTATAATATAACATAAAAAAAATAACATCTGATAAAGTACATTATAAATATTAGAATTAGTGACAGTATTTGGATTACTATTCAGATTTCCAGAGAAATTCAAAGGCTTGTCATATATACAAAATATTTTCTAATAACTGTACTAAACATTAATAATTTATACAAAGTTATACACGAAAAATCTTAAAGTAGTTACAGAGACTTTATTAGAAGAATATTGGACAATTGAACAATTATGGATTGAAACTGTGATACAAAATTATGAGAAGGGATTGCAAATCCTGCTTTTTTTACAGGTGTTAGACATGCGCCTCGTTATATTGTTTCTGTATGTGTAATTCAATGTTTAGGTATATTTGTGAGGCATGCTTCTGACAGTTATTTAATGAACTTTTTTTTAACTTTCTCGGCTCCGGTGTACTATTAATAGTAAATGTCTTTTAAAAAAGTACTTTTTTTTTAAATTTAAGAAATACTTTTGTTAATATTTATATGTAGTAATGTTACTATATGTTTTTTCATTTACTATATGACTTCATTTACGTGAAAGCATTTGGTAATAATGATAAATATTATTATTTTCTTAATTTTTTTGCAGTTTTTTTATTTTAAATACATATTTCACACTTGATATTTACAATTAAAATTACTTTTCTAAAAGAATCAGGTGTAATAAAGTTTAAAATAATAAGAAAGTTGTGAAATAAGTTAAACCTTAATGTAATACAATATTTTCTTAGTATCTTAGTAGCAAAATTTCTTCCTTAGCCTATTATCATATGAATATTAATTGAATAGTATTCACAACAACAACATTCGATATGTTTCAGACAACTACAAATTCCTTAAATTCTAATTAATCAATTTGGATGGCTAGTGTTCATGCTATAAACGTAAAAGTAATTTTTCTAAAAATTGAAATAAATTCGAACCCGAAAGGATTAAAGAACGTGACATTTACTTATTATTCCTAAATTTACCTATAAAATAACCTTTCAAATTACACGAAAAACACGTCTACACCAACAATTTCTTTCAGTACAACACATAAAATTTTAGGATAAAAGTTAAAATTTTTGTAATGCTGTTTTATTTTAAGTAAATATATTTTAGTTGAATAAATTCATTTACAAGGTCGCATAAAAATTGGGAATTTTTACAAAAATAATTGAAAGACTTCATTAACAAAATCTTATTCCATGCATTGTTTATTAATCAATTTAAAAAAATTGCATGAAAATTTTAACTAGTAAACTACTGTATTTTACTACAGAATTGTTTCACGAATATTTTCATTTAATAATTTCAGTTCAAAGATCAATCAATTTAAAGTTTAAAGTCAGAATAACACTTAAAAAAATATATGTTTACTTACCGTAATTACAATACATTTTCTTTAGATATGATCGAATTTCATTCTGGTTCTTTTTTTATTCTCTTCTTAGATTAAATATTTCTGTTCGGTTGCACATAAATAAATTGATTTTCTTTAAGTCTTTATATATGGCAAGAAACCTTTTAAATCATCATTTATATGATATCAGTAAAACGTATTTATTTCTTTCGAAAATCACTATTATTAGTTTTAATGAGGTACAACAATAGGTTCAATGCATTTAAAATTATTTTTAGTTTGATAACAATGAAAATATGTTTTTATTTTACATTAATAAATAAGGTCTAGTTTTAAAAGAAATTTTAGCAGTTTCTTTTTTTAATGACAAACAAATTTCATGCTTCAACATGCATCCTTTTGCTAAAGAATTGTTAAATTAACTATTTTTATTACTCAAATTAATCTTAAAGTTTATCTTAAAGTTTTTTATACATATCTTTCTATTATTTTTTTTTTCTAAATTAATAAGATATGTTTAAACATTAGATTTACATATTTGTAGCTTAAGTCTAGTTTTGTATTGCATTTCTTATAATAAAATATATAGCTTACTATACCGGAAAATATATAAATTGAATGGATTCTTTTAACTTAAAATGCATAAAAGTTCTGTCATATCATTTTTTTTTTACTAAACGAGTTTTAAATTTATAACAGAAAATATAGTATTCATCAATAGAAGCTTGTTTGCAATTTTAAATGTGCTATTATAAGTTTTAATGAGGCACAAACAAAAACTGTAGTTTAGATCGAAAAGGTTTTTACTGCGAGAATTTTCTTTTACTTCGGAAAATAAGTCTTTCTTTTTTGAAAAAAAAACCCATGCTATTTTTAATGATAATAAAAATTTAAATGGAGAAAAAAGGTTAACATTTCTTTATCTAAAGTCTAATTGCTTGAACGGAAAAAAACTATAAATGGCAGTTTACCGTGAAGTATTTAAATGTATCTCAATCTAATAAAACTAAGTATTATTGATATTTATATTATTGTGAAATATTTTATACTTGTATATATATATATATATATATATTTACGATTGTTGCTGTATATCCAAGCCTAACGTCTGATGCTCAGATGCCTGTATGCTCAATTTCAGAACCGTGCTGCTCTACTCATATAGTTTTTGGGTGGAATCAGTTAAAGGGGAGATTTGGGGATGAATGGTTTACTTTAAGTTCATGGGGCTAAATTTTTAACAGTAGATGAAACGTAACTACAGTTGTTTGGACTCCGGATCAGAGAGATGTTGCCACATCTCATTTACTGTAACAAATGTAACATTATAAATTCCAAATCAGCATTTCACCATCACTTAATCCTTAAAAACTCCCCCCAAAATAGGTCTTTCAAACTTCAGACCTCTCTTCAAAACTATGTTAATGCAGAAACTACGGTTCTGAAATTGAACATATAAGTGTTTTTTACATTAGGTTTCGATATTCCACATCAACAATACCAATACAAATAGCTTGTATACAAGAGTGACACTAATTATTGAACAACCTACGGGTTTCGTAACTTTTCTGAAACTATATGGCTACAAATAAAAGTTAATAAAACTTCTTTAACGACGTATTAGTATTTTTATTCTTTATTTTACTGTTCAAGATGCATGTGCGTTCTTTAGTATTTTAATCCGTGAACATTTTTAAGTGTAAAAAGTAAACGGGAACAATGAAATTAATTCTTTTTTGCAACGTATGAATTATTTTATGATATCAAATAGATACATCTTTCAGTTTGTTATTTATTTCTCTATTACAACTTATATATAATATATATATGTGTGTGTGTGTGTGTGTGTGTGTGTGTGTGTGTGTGTGTGTGTGTGAAATCTGTACTACAATAACCTCTTCGGTCCCTGGGTCCTCAAATGGGGACCTCCATTTTATCGTATTTTATTAGTAATGCTCGAACATACTGAAAATTCCGATATCATAATTTATAAATGACAATTTTATACAATTGACATGTTTCAAAGTCTGTGATTGGAACTAATGCAAGTAAAATAAAAATCTTGCTCTGAAGTTCAATGGGAGAAGAAACATTTCAGTAATAATTAAAAATACTGCATTAATACTCGATAGTGAAGAGGTTAAAAAGTTGAGATTTTATTTTAATTTACAGCTTTTATTTAAAGCTTGAGTAAAATATAATTTTCAATATAATTTTCATGTATTACGTAAAAATTCAGTTTAAAGTTGAATGCTCCTCGTGAAATATTTTTAATAAATGTTGACGAATATAAAAGTTTAACTAGATTACTTTCGAAAAAAATTTATGTAGTTGCTCCCTTATTTTTTCATACCATAACAATATATATTTTTAATTATTTAACTATGTTTCTCTCTCTATGAAATAGTTAATTTAAAATTGCTCTTCCTCATAAATATATGTATTTTTAAATCTGTGCAGAAAATAAACTAAATTTATCAATTTCTGTTCTTTTTTTACTTAAAATATGGTCATTTTGTTCTGTAGTTTAGATTTTATGAATGTTTTTTATGTTTCTAAAAATTAATTGATATTGACCAGTTTATTAAAAATTCTTCAAATTATATTTACCATTGGAGGCTTTTTTTTTCTATATAGAATATTTCTTTAAATTAAAAACATGTATGCTGTATAATTTAATGCAATGTACTCGAAGTCGAATGGATCGTGAACTGTCATAAAAAACATTTTCTTTAAATTGAATAATTTCTTTATTCAACATTTTCTTTAAATTCATAAATTTTCTCTAAAATTCAATGTTATATAAGATAGTAGTTACATTTATTGCCTATTTTGATATTTTCTGTCAGAAAAGCTACGGTTTATTATTATTTTTAAAATTTTTCAATGTATGTTTCTAACTATTTTTTAAATTAAAATGCGAAAATTTTTCACTTTTATTTATTTATTTATTTTTTCGGAACAAGTTCGTTTTTGCATGAAAATATTTCCATGCGTCATGATGATAATTCAGTATAGCTGAAAATTTTTGTAATTTATATAAAACAAGAAAGAAAAATCGTGTGTGAAGCATTGAAAACTCTCCATTACGGAAACACTTTTCAGCACCTTCACTGTTTTGTAAGTTGAATTATGATAAAAAAGTGCAATTATTTATTTTTATTTTTTAAAAGCATTAAAAAAATGATATACTTTCTATTCACTGCAGGTTCAGGTCGGGTTTCTGGCTGAAAAATGGCAGGATCGGGTCGGATGTGGTTTGAAATACGTCAAGTTCGGGTCAAATTGCGAGTCGCCGAAAATTATTTTTATCGTATTTGGGTTCGTTTGCGAGTTCACTTCAAATGGAAATTTGTAGTTCAGCTCTGATACAACCCGATTGCCGCAAAATTTTACTTTGGTTTATCTTTAATAATTTTGCATTAATCATTTTCTAAACATAAATTTGGTTTTTCAAATAATGTCAATTCATAAATAAATTTCATATTAAACAGACTAAAACTCTAAATTAACAGAAGAAATGTATTGTTAATATTACTATTATATTGTTATTCTTATGTAAAGAGGGTGTCTTCTTATAATGCGTAAAATCTGTTAAGAAACGCAAAACATTTAATTGCGAATAAATAGCATACTATGAGTAAAAATTCTTTGTCAAAAAACTAATACACATAAAAGTTAGATACATATATTTTTTTAGTTTCTTTATTTTTCCTTATTATACTTTTATTTGTTATATATTTACAAACTGACAGCAAACGAAACTTTTTTTGAAGAAATTCTTTACTTATTGCATTATATAATAGTTTCTGTAATCCTTGAAGATAAACGAATGCTTTATGAAATCGTGGATAACACAGAAATCTTCCTATTATATTTTCGTAGTTTTCATAGATCATGAAATATTTCACAGTTTATACTTACGGGTATACAGAGATTTTTTATGTATAATATTTAAAAAGTATGTATCTCTATTCTAAAAAAAAGTAATTAACGCCGTCATTGCTGCTGACGGGGAATTTTTGTACCCGAAGATCTTCCTTCGTTAATATTAAGAAAACTGTTACATACAAAAATATGGAAAACGGTGGTATTTTAAAGGAAAGTTTGATAAATAAGCTTACGCAGGCAGTTTTTAAATCGAATAATTATTATAAAAGATGTTTAATGTTAAAATTGGTCCGTTTCATTAAAAAAGTTCTATGGAAGCAAAAAATATACATATGAGATTAACCATTTTTAGTTCATTTTATGCATTAGAAGTTCTGGGTGTGCAGACTGCAGTTATTTATTTTTTTTTTTTCATTTTTTTAGGAATTGTTTCAATTTTAAATTCAAATTTTCAACATTTCGAGATATATTTTTTATTACATATTCTAGAAAAATATGTAATTATGAGTTGTTGCCAATTTTTAAAAACAACGCAAAGAAAAATGTTTCCTTCAAATGAAAAATTTACAGACATGTGTCTATTACAAACTAAAAAAAACCCCTCTTAAATTCGAATTAAATAATTACATGCCAATACGAAAGAAACTGATGAAATTTATGCCATATAAAATATATTTATAATTTTGAAAGATAAAGAAAATTGAAAACATTAAATACGTCATTATGCATTAAAAGTCGTAAATGGGGGAAATTGAATCATATTTAAAATAACCGAAATGCAAAACTCAATATAATTAAAAATTATAATGTACAACTCAAAATTATTAAAAATAATAATGAAAAACAGAATAAATTTATAACTATAATAGAGAGACATTTATTTCTTTTTAACTATTGTTGTGAATTAAAAACAATTACAAATAATACAGAAAATTTAATTTAATTTTTAGAAAATGCATAAAAATTATATTAAAATAAAGTATGAAAAGTTTCGAACTTATTTAAAGTTCCTCATCAGTAATATAAATAACACAAAATCACGAGATACAACTTAATTCAACAAATAGTTGAATCAATGTGCCAGAAAAAATTAAACACGGAGATAGGCGATTGAGTTAGATTAAGATTAATTTAATATACTTTTTATGTGCTTTCTAAGAATTAAATTAAATTGCTTGTATTTTTATAAATGTTTTTAATCTATTAAGAAGAGACGTAATATATTTTTTCACTTTAAATATTGTTGTGAATTTTAAGGTAGCAAAAATAATGTTCCTTTCTAACAACAAAGTAATTTTCACGTGAATAGTAAAAAAATGGAAGGAAGAACAAAATGGCGAAAATTACGTAACGATTTAAAACGACGCATTTAAAAATAACTTTTTTATATGGTTGATTAAAAAAAACACCGAAGACAAAGACTCTGTCTTAATTAATTTTACATTAGCCTATTTGGTATTTTTAATTATTTTTTTTTAAATCAAAGATGAAAACAATCATTGTATCTCTTAACACATGTTCGTAAACATCAAGAGATTTTAGTTTTTTTTTACACAAGAAATTTCGTCAAGTATTAATCGCTATATCTAATGATATAATATTTTTTGTCATGAAATAAGGCAAATATTACTATACGAAAATTCTGGTAAAAGATGCTTGAAAGTTCTTGAAGCGTACGAATCCTGTAACTTCAGCTGATTTGGTCTTAAAATCCCCAATCACAGGAAAATGAATGGAAAGCCGTCTACAAAACAATCATAAGTTTTTTTTTTTTTTTTTTTTTTTTTTTTTTTTTTTTTTCTTTAAACTCTAATTCAATCTTTTTTAAGCTGATCAAATTTATAAGGTTTTAGAATTCGGGATATCCGAACTGGGTTTTCGTAAGGGGTGGAGTCCCCTTGTGTTTCAAAAAATGGCACAGATGTTAGTAAAGTATACCTGAACAAAAAATAGAAAATTTTCAGATAAAAGGAGTTATTTTTATTTCGTGGTAAAGAGATTTAGTTTCAGCAAACTGATGAAATATAAATAATTGTTATAATATTGTGATAAATCATTTAACTTCTACGTTTAAAATATGCATTATGACAGGATTTTATTTTGTAGTACTTTTGATGGTTTTAATTTTATAGGCCTATAATGATGAACAGCATTATGCTCTGTATACAATATTTTAATGAATTGATAATATAAGCAGGGAGCTGCTTACGCTTCTCCACACATAAAAAATAGACCTAAAACGGGTAGAAAATGCCCGATTTTGGTAGAAAGACTCTTAGGTTACTAAATTTATATTTATATACCTGCTTTGGTAGCCACTGAGTATAAAGTTTGGGCACTGTTAAATATTTATTTTGGATAAATATATAAACGTAAGTTTCTTTCTACCCAAATTGGATATTTGTCTACTTAATTCTACTCTACTAATTCTTACCTCTACAATTTCTACTCTAGATTTATTTTTTCTGTACGCAGCCAGTACAAAATGAAAAAACATTTTTTTATGATTTTGTATTATTTTCATAAAAGAAAAAATAATCAAAACCTCTTAAATTGATATCAAAAGATCACGATTTCCAAATAAAAGTGGAAATGAGCAAGCCTTTCTTGAAACTATTCAACAAATCCTTTTTATTAATCTTGTATAACAATAAGCTTTTAATTTAAGGTTATTAGTATAAAAAGTTCATTTTATTCAAGGAAAGACTTCTTGTTGTTTTATTTTATATTAAATGCATCGAATCATATAACATATAGTTTATCTTTTAAAATACATTCTATGAATAACGATGTAAAAAAAGTGTTTTTATTCACAATTAAAAGAATGGTTTACTTGTGCAACCATTACAAAGGATCTAAAAGCTAAGAGATTAAAATATCATACGATTAGCATACACATAAACGTAATCCTCTAATTTAATTATTTTAATTCTTTTAAAAGCTTCCGGAAAATAACAAAATGTAGTTATTATTTTTTTCCTTTGCTAATATTTACCTAATACAATAAATAAATAAATAAATAAATGACATTTAATCAACAAGCATTGCTTATGTTAAATGTACCTGAAAAAGACTTACAGTGTGCATCTAAAGTGTCAACAATTTTAAAAGAAAGTTCCCTTGATGAAACCATTATCATTATTTATCCTTTTGACTTTATAAATTTCAAAAGGAAAAGATAATTTTAAAGTTAAAAATAGCTTATTTCCTTGAAAAAGATACTAGAATAAATGTATTAATAACAACTCAGTTGAAAATCTTTACACAAATCTTTATTTTAAAACTTTCATAATTAAATGCTAATGCAACAGTTTTGAAGTAAAAACTACAAACTATTTAAAATACTTTATTTTTACATAGAAATTACTGTCTTTAGTCATGTTATGAATACTCTTGCATAAGCTGAATAGGCTAAGAGTTTAAAACATTGTTTATTGCATGTATCATTATAAGGATCTTTATAGATTTCGTATGATTTTTTCTGTAGAATAGAATAAAGAAAAATAATTTACAGGTTGTTTTATAGCCACAACCATTTTAGATGCAGTAAATTTTAGGGTAATAAAATTGAATTTGATCATACATTATTTAAATTTTTTCTGAATGTTTCTATGAATAAATAAACGCAAGAAAATTCGGAACTTTATTGCAATAAGAAAGTTGTAACCAGCTGATCATCTTTTCTCTAGCTATTCATTATTTCCTGGTTGATTTCCAACCTCGCCCACAATTCTCTCTGATATCAATCAGAGCTTTTCTTCTAGTACTTGTTTGACCATAAATGGTCAACGTGTGACGTCATATTGCAGTAGAAACATAGGAAATATACGTGAAAGTAATATTTATTGAAAAAGCCATTGACAAGTGTTTACAATAACTAGTTAAAGGGGCGTCAATCAACAGTAATAAATACCTTACGGCACCGTCAGAACAATTAATGCACATATTCAAAAATGTCACGTATTTTACGCAAAATTGCAGCTGCAACGGATATTCAAGCTACAACCCCCCCCCCCAAAAAAAACCAAATGGAGGGCTGCCATCGAAATACTCAAGGCCGGAGGACACGCTATGTGGGGTGTTCACTAATGGGCCGACTTCTGACTAGTGTTGAAATTCCCCCCGAAAATTTTCAATAGCAATTTTATTTTATTTAAGGAAAATCCATCAACTTATTAAGCAATAATGACGGTTTAACACATTCGCTGCTGATCACGCGCTAGCGCGTGATATGGCGCCAACGTTGAGAGGCCACTCAAGACCCAGCGCGTGATGTAAGGTGATGTCCAATAGCCAGTCACGCGGGAAAATCTTTCACTGATTCTTTGTTAAAAAAAGTAAATCGGCTTCTGGAAAAAACCCACTTCTACAGTGCGGCATTAACTATCACCACAACTATACTTAAGCGGCAGCGAACGTGCTAAGCTTACTGGTGAGAATTTGGAATCCAAATACTAATACTAAATTAATAAGTTTAGTCAGATGATACAACACTGTAGGCATTCCGCATTTGGTTGAAATTCTATCGATCATTCTTTTTGAGAAGTTGTACTTCGAAATCAGGGTCTTATTTGATCGACACCCTGTATAAAGAGGAAAATTGGGATTGTCAAAGAACTGAATCAGCCCTCCAAGACAGGCAGTCTTGATCGTATTTTTCTGAGGAAGTTTCTACAAAAACTAGTTCAAGATATGCCGATAGCCATTCGTAAGCGACAGTATTGCGGTGCCTTTCTATTACTATACTGTTGTGCGTAATTACCTGGAAGGCATTTTTTTTAACACAATCAAACTGATTGGTAGGGTTATCATACGAATCAAATATTTAATTCGTATGAAAACTTTACCAATCAGTTTGATTGTGTTAAAAAATGCAATTTATCTGTGTATCCATTGTTCTATGGAGTTATTTTACCTGCGGTCAATTTTGTTCAGCTGTCTAAATGATAGATCAGATGTTATGACCTACAAGGTTTCCTGGGCTAAAAATGCGCACCGCTTGTCGTGCCCATTCAGATTAAACAGTAAAGCATTGGCCTTGTAAGCTGGGTTCATTTCTCGAATTTTTCGCTCACTTGGAAATATTTAATTCGTATGATACCTGGAAGTCACTTTTAGAATACGTTAGATTGGAGATGCATGTTTTTTGCGACTACAAGGAAATATCGTCGGTCAAATATCTGTTGCTGCTGTAAGTATGCATCCTGGCATTTTCTGAGCATGTAAACCAATCGCTCCAATGATGCTGAAAGGTGTGTATTACTGTTTTTTGGCAAAATTTTTAACGCTTATTGTAAAAATAGAACTTGTCAATGGTAATATCAAAAAAAAATTCTTTTCATGTCTTTTCCGCTGTGTGCGCCTCAAGGTGTCATTGATGTTCGATTAGCTTTACACAATAAATAATTTGTGTTTTCTATCAACACTTACCAATTATTGCATCTAACCCTTAATTTGTTTTATAACTTCAGGGACATCCTGTAAAAAACTATTTGTTTTTGAACGTGAGATATGTTCCCAGTTGATAAATGGAATATTTCCTATTTTATTGGATTATTAAATATTTGATAGTATTTTAGCTAAGGGACAATAATAGCGTTTTTTTTTTCGAATTTTGGTCATTTGCGTGAAGTACTTAGGAATATTTTCCCACAAAGTTTTATATTTAAATGTAATGTAATGTAATGGTTTGTATAAAATTTGGAAGAAAATCAGATTCAGATAGCGCTTCGATGGTCGGGGGAGGGAGGCGTAGTAGCTTTTGAAAGAAAATTATACTAAATCTTTCAGTTGCCCAATCTAGGTTTAAGTTAAATATTTGTAATGAGCAAAATTTGTCACATTTTTTACATAACTTGCTAATTAGATTTTATTGCAAAATGTTTCTTTGCTCCCATCTCCACGGAGTTTTAAAAAAACTTACTGACATGATATTCGAAATTTAATTTTAAAAAATAATAAAATGTCTATTAACTGTCTATTTTTTGTTTCCAAAATACAAAACTAAAAAAAATTAAACTTTTTTGAAGTATTAACATGTATGCGATAGCAGAAGGTTTTGGTCGAAATACCCATGTTTGGTCGGATACATTGGGCTTTTATATGTACAGCAATCTTTTTATAAAAATACTTTCGGATCTTTAAACCTTAAGTGTCTAGTGGCCGGAAATTCTTTTAAGTGCGAGATGATAGAAAGACAATCAAAATCTCCCAATATTATCAATAATTCATTCTTTATTTTTTTTCTACTGCATAAATTTATTTAAACACAAAATCTAAATCGGATGTTATTTTTAATTTCTGAGAATATTGCTAAGTTCTTTGTTCTTCCGACTGACGTGACCATTTTACTGAATAAATTTATATATTTTATGAATAGTTATTTAAAGTACTAGCTTTACTAGGATATGCCCAAATGCAGCGTCTATAAAACATACGCTCCTTTCTTTAATGGCATTCTGCTAAAAAAATAAAAAAATATTTTCCGCCAAATGACATACTTTTTTTCAAAAACCACACGTCGAAATGCACCAAGCTGGTGCGTTTTCTAACGAGAAAAATGTTAGAATACATGCCTAGTATACTGTTGGAAAATCAGCCCCGTTGCTACATTTGAAATTTTACTCTGCTTGGACGGATAGTCATGTGAGTTATTTGCGAAACAAATGTATGGTTACATGAAGAAAGAAATCCTTTTTACTTACCCATCATACGTAGTAAAGAGTAAATATTGCAATCGTCTTGAAAATCGATTTTTTTGACGGATTTACACGTTTCAGACATTAGATTACTAGTTGAGATGGAGGCTTGAAGTTTGGTGTGTACTCATCATGTAATAATGGAAAGACGTTTATTGAATATCAGTAACCTCGTTTATCTAGAACTATTTTTTGCGGACTCTCGAAATATTCGTTCTGATGATACGTATGTAAAAATTTTCAATTTTTTTTCCTTTTAAGAAATGGGTGTAAAAGGTAAAAAAAATAACACAAATTTTGCATAAAGGATGAATTCGATTGGATAATTAGTTGTTGAGATATTTGTAAGACTATTTTCCACATTCTTCGATTTTTCATGATCCTGTGTTTCATTCAAATTTTAATTCAAAGATATATTTGGATTTAAGGCGCTTAATCCAACGCAGTCAATTTTTTATTAATACGATAATTTTTCTCGCGATATAAAAATCTTTCTTTTGCGCAATTTGGTACTACTTAAGTAATTTGGCGTTTTACACAATTTGTCGAAATTGGTTCATCAGCAATTCATTCATAAAGCATTACTACGTGATAAAAATATTTAAATATACGTTTAATTTTTTTTTTGGAATTGTGATGTTATACATACTTATGCATGTTTAATTTTCTTATTTTATAATATGCATATCCATGATGGATAAATATTACGGTGACCCACCAACGACTAGTTTTTAGTGCATAAAATATTAGAGCAATAAGTTGTACGCTATCATAGTACGTTTTAATAATGACCTGAAATTTTACTCGACGTTAAGAAAAAATAAAAAAAAAACAGCTCTCTTAAATAAATAACAGTTTTTACTAAACTATGACTTTTGCATATGGTGTATATAATGTTGCCACGACACCTAGATTTTTTTATCTGCTGATTTCATCTAGCGGCTCATTTAAAAGATAAAGTGAGATGGAAAATGTGCCCCTGTTTTCCATATTATACATTAAATTAATAAATAAAATAAAAAATAAAATTACAAAATGAATACATTTAAACATTATTTTCCCGTATAACTAACGCATTTAAATTTCGGCGAAAATAAGGGAAGTATATCCTGTAAAAAATACTTATACAATAAGCGGAAACGTTTTTCATATTGCTTACTGTAGTAATTATGAAATATTCCTCTTTCCGTGCATGTATTTTTAATTTATAAAGCGAAAGACTATAAACTGTACATTGTTATCTTTGTAGAAAAAAAATTATATACATATATATATATATATATGCTTTTTTCAGAAATAAATGATATGCAAGTCAATTAATTTGAAATAATGATTTACGTTTCAATAATACCTCTGTCTGTCTAGAATAAAAGAATATTATATACAGAGCTATAATGTAGTTATAATATAAGTGTTTCTATTTAGAGATGCCTGAAGCTTGAATGAACAACTCGAAAAAAGCCAAAATCTGTGAACCTACAGAAAAATTGAGCAATAAAAACATGAAATATCCCCGAACAGATGGCACTGCGAGTCATGTCGGCACGAACGCCGTTATAATCATTAGCTAAATTAAGAAGTGGTAATTTTTGCTGGTCATTTTTCTCATTACGTAAAATAGTTTTAAAATTAAAGAGCGATCGGGCAAACAGAGATGGAAAGAACTCGCACAACGTTCCTGGCAGAAATGAACACTTTTTGTTTTTGATGAAGATTCTATGGGCGTTTTCACTGATAGAACCCATTTCGCCATCTGTTGGCAGTTATTGCTATTATTTGTTTTATTGCTTCATTATTCTTCGCCTATTTCGGATAGTAGTCCAACGATTTGATCTCATTTCGGTTCTTCCTTCAAAATAAAGACAGCTCAAATAGCGATGATTATTATAGCCGGCTCATGATAAATTAAATAAAACATTATAAGTTAAATTAAATGTAACTACTTTTGAAATTTGTCAAGCACAATATGTTTAAATTTGTATCTAAATCTACAACAGAATCCAAAATGCTGCAATATCTTTCACATTCTTAAAACACTTTTCTCTGTGTAACTAATTTTCTAAGAAAACTAGGATTCTAAAGCATTAAAAATTCTTTTTGTATGGAATATATCATTTATATTTGCATCCATTTATTTTTATTAAAAGATTAGATTAACGCTAAAGTGATTTTCTAATTAATGGAACTTAAAGTAAATATTTGTAATGGACTTTCAATCCTAATAAATATATTTTTATTTTAAATGATAGCATTGTATCCTTTAATACTGGTACACGATAAAGAAGAAAAAGTACTACCTTTAAGTAATACATAAATCCTAATTTGAAAATAGTAATAAAATTTTTTAAACGATTTACAGTAAATAAAATTCAGGTGAAAAATGTTAAAATATAGAGATAACTAAATAAATTATACATTACACGATTAAATTTTAACTTAAAATCTGTAAAAATTAAAATAAAAATGGATAAATCTTTAGTATCTGTTTTAAATTTCTCCTTTGATCTCTTAAAGTGCTTTAGTCAAAATAGAATATTTAATCGTTTCCATTTTTATCATTTGAAGTCATCTGAAGATAGCAGTATGAAAAAAATATATATATATATATTAAATCACACATTTTTACGTTAAATTCTCCGCTAAACAAATTTTCTTTAACTTCATTTGAAACTAATTTTCTTTTAAATCAATTATTCGATGAATAACTTTTATCCTTTTTATTTCTCTGTTAAATGTGTTAAATGCAAATATATGTATATATATATACGTATAACTGAAAGGTAACATCCTATAATAATTTATTTTTAAAAAATAGCGAACCCTTTTTAAAAATGCATATGAAAGGAATTTCTTCGATTCCAGCTGTTTACTTTATAATTTATATAAAAACATAGCATTTAACTGTTTTACAAAGTGAAGTTAAATAATCTTTCATATTGCACTATAAAAATTTAAAAATAAATTACATTAAAAAATAACATGGAACACAGCAGTTGTTATACATTGATTTCTTTTGAATTCAGAATAAAATCAAATAAATCCCATTTAAAACTATATTGTATATTTTTTTAAATTTCGTTCACATTATTTTTATTATTCTAAAAAATAATTTGAGTTTTAATTGGTATTAGTTTAAATTATAAATTTTTTAAAATAAATATTGATGCTATGTAAAATTTTTCAAAGAAATTTCAGAAAAATAAATATTTCCACTAGCATGCTAATAGCCATTTAATTGAAAGTTGTTGGTGTAAAACATTTTCCTGTATTATTTTTAAAAATATTTGTTTTAAACTTTAAGTTTTAATTATATTTTTATAATATCTTTGATATCGGACTTATTCTATTCAATCGGCTTTTTGAAAATAAAATAAGAAAAAGGGGGGACATAATGTTCTCTTAGAAATGTTAACAAAAAGCTTTCACAGTGTATTAAACAGTTTCCTCTAATCAGAATATAGGTTTTTAAAATGGTGTATTAATTCTCAATTATTTTTTTAATATGTATAACTGAATTGATACATCCAAGAGAAACTAATCCGATGTGGCAATCCCAAAATTTTCTTCTATCTCATACACGTTAATATTACGAGAAAAATTAAACAACGCAGCGTCACCGGTTAAGTAATTTACACTAAAATCTATTCTGCTACAAGCTATTTCAAGTTCTAACAGAATTTGAAATTTCATGAAAATCCGTTTAAAGTATTTCAGATAAAATCGAAAAAATCGTAAAAAAAATTACCTGTTCAGCCATTTACTTTGAAATCTAAAGAATACTAATTTTTAAAAAGGACTGACTGAATTTTAAGTTTGATAAAAATCCGTGCATTATTTTTTGAGATAGAGCCATTGCGTCAGTCATGAGTAATGCCGCATACCAGCGAACATGTTGAACGATTTACTCCAAAATCTACATAATACTAATTTGTATTCTTACTGACTAAATCTGAAGTTCGATGAAAATTCGTGCATTAGTTCCTGAAACAGACCTACTGCGATAATCATGGATAATACTGCATAGCAGCGCCACCTGTTGCGCGATTTACATCAGTACATACTTAGAATCATATTATATAAAGGACTAACGGAATTTAAATTTAAAAAAACCATTTGCTAGTCTTGAGATATTGCTATTGTGAAAATCGTGAAAAAGCACTATAGCAGCGCCACCAGTTGGGCGATCAGTTCAAGATTATATTAAAATCTAACTGAATCTAAAGCTCTGTGAAATTCCGCGCATTGGTTCTTAAGATAGAGCACCCACAAAATTTGTGCCATATACAGACAGACTGACACACTCACAGACAGACATTTTGTAAAAGCATGCTTCTCTGACCCTAAAACGTGTAAATCCGTCGGAATCCAGAAATCAAAAATTTTCACGAATCCAATACATTTATCTTGTAAAGAAAATATTAATTTAAAACATAACCATATTATAATACGTGCTTCTTACTACTTCTGAGAAAACTGTTGTATTTTTAAAATTCACTTTAGTCTCCTAAAATTCAAAATTTAACCAGGGATATTTTAAAGCGTAATCTTCTTTTCTGTTTTAAAAAAGAAAATGTATTAAAATAGGAATATATTGAATGCAATTTAATTATTCAAACATTCAAATGACATTCATTTTATATATAATTATTAAAATCATTTATATAAATTAATATTATACTTTTTATTATAAGTTAATCTGATTAATGTATGCAAAGAGGAGATGTTTTAATCAATTTTTCACTTACTTCCTGTAATATTAGAATCATACAAAAGTATACATAAGTGATTGCAATGATAATATATTAATTTAATTTAGTTTAAGAACTTATTTCTGAATTAATAAATAAAATGCAATATGTTTGTTTTTTCGCTAACCGGAAGCTTGTTTTAAAATGTGAAATATTGTGTGTACGAACTACAACAATGGAGTTAAGTATTCGCCAAAAAATTTAGCTAAAATCTTTCAATTGTCTATGATATTGCCACAAGGACTTATATTAAACAATAAAAAATAGAAAATATAGTATAATTTAAAATTGAAGAGGGAAATAAAATTAAAAAATATATATTCTTGTAAAATAGTCGTTAATCTTTTTTTCTGCATTCTTAAAATCCAAATATACAATACTTAAAAAATGTTTCCCGAAAACGTAAACAAATTACTTTTATTACTTTTTATAAAAATATTTAGATATCTGTTATTCAGATTAATCTCACTAAACGTATAAATCAATGAATAAGAATGTGCAACATTGTACAGGCTTTATAGAAAACATTGTATTAAAATATTTATATTTTACGGCTAATTTAAATAATTTAATATTTTAAGACAAATTAGATTGTATTTTACCGTATCGTTTAATTCATTAAGAAAATTAATCGTTAAAGTACACGACAGAAAAAATCAACTAATCTCAATAAAATGTATCCTGTATTAAATTATTCTCTTTTAGTGACGCATTGCTTTTAATATGGAAACATATGTATTTAGTATTTATACTAGTTTTGCAGGTAAAATTTTAATAAATATCGCGCTTATTTTTACTAGCCCTAAACAAAAATAAAATTTTCTGTTTATTTTTAATACGTGCTTTAAAAAGATAAACACAATTTCTAGATTAGAATATTAATTCTTGGAAACTCATTAAAGCTGAAAAAACATTTCATTTAGGTCTATTTTGAATAAATAAAACAAAATAATTTCTTGGTTGTTTAATTATTTTTTTTACATTTCATAAGAACGGCGAAAAAAAGGTAAATTGAAATTTCATCAAATTAAAACATTGTAGTTGTTTGTTACAAAATATTTCTATGTTCTAAATTAGTTATGTTAAATATAATTTAGTTAAAAAATATTCCAGATTAATCATTTTTTGTGCTGTAAACAAATGCATTAAAATATCAATTTAAATAAATAAATTATTTAAGTATTCATGAGCCGTTTAATTTCATTCACAAATAATTTAACCTAAAATAATTTTGTTCTTTATCAATCACTCTGTTTTTTCTTAATCTAATGTAATTTTAATGGTACATTTTAGTTTAAATTGTTTTTACAATCTAGTTAAATAATCTAAGAAATAGTAATAAATAGACAATAATTTGTACACTATTAAATCTTTTCTCTGGAAAATTTTCAGAGAATCTATGGGTGATGCATTAGCTTAAGGGAGACCCGAACCCCATTTTCGGCAAAAAATGATCAAAAGTTCAATTTTTTTTTCTCAGAAAACGATAAAAAAGATATTTGCGAATATCCATGCAAAATTTCAGAACTCGGGGACACTTGGAACAGGTAGAAAATGATCTTTTAAAATTGTACTCACTATAGAGTTTAAAGGACTAGCGGCCATTTAAAACGTGTTTTCCTGAAAATGACCTTTTTCATATTTTGTTCAAAGTACTAAGGCTCAGTGGTAAAATGATTTAGAAACAAAGTGTTTATGTTTTTAGAATCTTAAAAAAATTTGCAACAAAAGTAAGGAGAGATATATTTTTTAAACTATTTCTGAAAATTTTACATAAATTGGTAAACATGAAAGTTATAACGATTTTAAGGAAATTTACCATGCGTGTATATATATATATATACGTGGGAGCGATTCTTTCTCCAACAGCCAAGTATCATGTCTTGTAAGGTTCTTCATATCGCAGCTCTGATAGAAAAGGTCTTTAGAAAGCAGACGATTTTCTGAAAAAACTCCATTCAGACGAAAAGCCGAAGAAAAAAGAAATGAACGGAAGAGATCGTTGGATGGAATGTGGGGAGAGTTGGTGTTGACTTGAGAAGAATGTTGATTAAGATGACGCGATTAAGATGTTTTAATTAAAGTTTCCTTTTGAATGTTCGAATTGTAAATATTAATATGTAAATATCTTTTTTGTAAATATTAACGTTTAATATAAGTTTTTTAAAAGTTTAAAAACGGTGTCAGAATTTGATTTACCTCCGAGTTTATTTACTTATGTGTTCGAAAGAACTTTTATAAGAAGAATCTCCATAAATTTTGGTGTCAGAACCGAGACAAACGAACGCCCACAGAGAAGAAATATATATATACTTTAAATAATCTGGAAGCCGTTATTATTTAGAATTGTGATGGAATCCTTGCTGGAAATTATTATGAGGAAATCTTTTTTGTATGGTTGATATGTTTAATGATATGAAGCTGTTGGATACTGCGACAACAATGCTGTTTAAATGTGTGAAGCTGAGCATCTGATTATGAATTGAGTTTATTATTTCATTTTTCTTTTCAATAATGGAAAAATTAGTTGATTTAAAGGAATTAGAGTTTTCTTTGAAAACTGAAAAATCAGCTAGTATTAAGATATTGCACAAATTAATTTTTGGAGAAATCGGTGACAGAAATAATCGACGTAGAATTCGGAATTTTACTGGGTTTACGTTTGAAGTAGATTCCGATGAATATCAAACTAAATTCAAAGAAATTAAAGATAATTTTTCTGTTAACGACTTAATTACCATTTGCAATGTTTTGTGTATAAATAATTCGGGAACTTTTGATGAAATTGCTTCCAGAATAATTTCTAGTTTATGTGATTTTAATATTTTAAAAATTAATATGATAGCCGATGTAGGTACTCTTAGTGATGACGAAAGTGTTGATGAATTTAATGATGATTTACAAGATAAAACTAAAAATATTTCAACTGTTTTTGAGAATAATATGAGAAATGATTCTGGTAGTTCTAATTGTGAAAGTAAGGAAAATCAGAAAATTCTAATTCCTGATTATGTTGTTAAACCAAGCATTTCTATTAATGATATTGAAAGTATGATTACAATGTTTGAAGGTACTCAAGTACAAAATATTAATAAATGGATTGCCGATTTTGAAGATATTGTTTCATTATTTAACGTTAGTGATTTGCACAAATTGATTTTGGCTAAACGCCGTATGACAGGCAAAGCAAAATTATTTCTTGAAAGTGAAACAAATATTAATTCGTGGTCTAAATTAAAAGCCCTACTCATACCTGAATTTGGTCAAACGTGCAATTCAGCTGAATTACACGAATTGCTGTCCAAAAGAAAAATTAGACCACATGAATCGTTAGATGAAAATTTTTTAAATATGAAACAATTATGCTCAAAAGGCAATATTGAAGATTCTGCCCTTATTCAGTATGTAATAAATGGAATTAATGACCCCATTTCTAAAAAATCTTTTTTGTATGGTTGTCCCAATATTGCTGAATTTAAACAAAAATTAAAGATTTATGAAAAAATAAGATCGGAGTATGAAAATGCAAAATTTCATAAATATGAAGGAGCTAAGCCTAAAATTAAATCCGAAGTTGAAGTTAAGAACAAATTTAAGCCTGTAAAGCCAAATATGCGTTGTTTTAATTGTGGCGGGAATAATCATAAGAGTATTAACTGTGTAAATAAAGATAAAGGGCCGCTTTGTTTTGCTTGTAACGCTTATGGTCATAAATCATTTCAATGTAATAAATCTAAAGATACAAGTGTTAAAAATGCTCAGTCACAAGTAAACATTATTACATCCCAAGATTTAATTCTGAAAGAGATAAAGCTTTATTCTTTGCGTTTAATCTCTTTAATAGATACTGGTAGCCAAAAGACTTTGTTAAAGAAAAGTATTTATGATAATTTGAAGAACTTTGTAGAATTAAAACCTACGAGTATCTCTTTGACCGGTCTAGGAAAAGCCTCAATTAAACCAGAAGGTTGTTTCAATTCAGAAATCGAAGTAGATGGTTCAAAATTTAAAGTTACTTTTTTTGTCGTTAAGGACAGTTGCATTAATTTCGATTTAATTATTGGCACTGATGTTATTCATCAAGGTACATTAACTATTTCTGAGAATAAAGTGAAACTGTTTAAAGCTGAAGTTCAGTCTAATGACTTTTTAGTTAATATTGTAAATGTTTTGGATGAGCCTAAAATTGATTTATCTCACATTGCTGACAAAAAATTACGTTCAGAGTTATACTCTTTAATTGAAAATTATGTACCAATTAAAACTAAAACAGTAGATGTTAAAATGAAAATTAATTTAACTGACGAAATCCCAGTTTGTTCTTCTCCTCGAAGATTACCGCCATGCGAGAAAAAAATAGTCGAAAACCAAATTGAGGAATGGCTAGCTCAGGGAATAATTCGAGAAAGTTCTTCTAATTTTTCTTCGCCGGTTGTGTTAGTCAAGAAAAAAGATAATACAATGAGACTTTGTGTTGATTACAGATGTCTTAACAAAAAGACAGTACGTGAGCATTTCCCCTTGCCAGTTATTGATGATGTAATAGACCAATTACATTCTGCCGAAGTATTTACCACCATAGATTTGAAAAACGGTTTCTTTCATGTAGATGTTGAAGAAGACTCGCGGAAATACACCTCGTTTGTTACTCATGAAGGACAATACGAATTTTTGAAATGTCCATTCGGGTTGACCAATAGCCCTAGTGTTTTTCAAAAGTATATTTATAATGTATTTCGAAACCTATTAAAAGATCACATTGTTGTCATTTATATGGATGATTTAATAATACCTGCTAAAAACGAAGCTGAAGGTCTAGAAAAATTAAAACTTGTACTCGAAACTGCATCGGAATATGGATTAGAATTAAATCTTAAAAAATGCAATTTTTTGAAGCGTGAAATTGATTTCTTGGGGTATAGAATCATAAATGGTAAATTATATCCCTCTCCACTGAAGACTAAAGCAGTAATAAATTTTCCCGAACCAAAGTGTACCAAAGATGTTCAAAGTTATTTAGGATTGACTGGATACTTTCGAAAATTTATAAGAAATTATTCGGTTGTAGCTAAACCGTTAAGTGACCTGCTAAGAAAAGATTCAAAATTTAAATTCGATATAGAAGAACAAAGAGCTTTTAATGAACTCAAACGTATTTTGTCGTCAGAACCAGTACTTTTAATTTACAATCCCAAAAGTGCGACCGAAATCCATTGTGATGCCAGTATTGATGGCTATGGAGCTGTTTTAATGCAACAATCTCCAGTAGATAATCAATTTCATCCAGTTTATTTCGCAAGTAAAAAAACCACCGAAGCTGAACGGAAGTACGCTAGTTACGAATTAGAAGTTTTAGCTGTAATTGAAGCCCTGAAAAAGTTTAGAGTATATGTGCTAGGTATCCCATTTAAAATTGTAACCGATTGTAATGCATTTAAAATGACTATGGATAAAAAAGAAATGAGTACAAAAATAGCTAGATGGGCAATAATGTTATCCGATTTTGATTATGTTATTGAACATAGACAGGGTAGCAGTATGAGACATGTCGATGCATTAAGTAGGTATCCTATTTGTATGGTAATCCAAGATAGCTTAACTTTAAAAATTATCCAAGCTCAAGAAACCGATGACCATATTAAAACAATAAAAGAAATCCTAAAGGTGAAATCTTATGATGATTATCTAGTTAAAAATGATGTTCTTTATAAATGTGTTAATGGTAATGATTTATTAGTTGTACCGGAAGACATGCAAATGAATATAATCAAGGCCGCTCACGAAAAAGGTCATTACGCAGTTGCAAGAACAGAGAAAAGTTTAGAAAATGATTTTTACATCCCTAAAGTTAAACAAAAAATTGAGAAATGTATAGCAAATTGTGTTCCCTGTATTTTAGTTAATAGAAAATGTGGTAAACAAAAAGGCTTACTTCACCCAATAGAAAAAGAAGAAACTCCATTACATACGTACCATGTTGATCACTTAGGTCCATTAGAAAGCACTAATAAAAATTACAAACATATCCTTTCGGTCATTGACGCATTCACAAAATTTTTTTGGTTGTATCCCACAAAATCTACCGATGCTGCCGAAGTAATTTCTAAATTAGAAATCCAAAAATCTATCTTTGGAAATCCAGTTCGAATTATATCAGATAAAGGTCCTGCATTTACCTCTAAAGCTTTTGAAGATTATTGCATCAATGAAAATATTAAACATATCCCGATTACCACTGGATTACCCAGGTCTAACGGCCAAGTTGAGCGTCTAAATTCTGTCATAATATCTGTTCTGTCTAAATTGTCTGTCGATAATCCTAAAAAATGGTATACACAATGGTATACACAATGGTATACACAATGGTATACCAATATATATGGAATCTCCATATATATATATATATATATATATATATTTTATCCGATTAAAATAGAAAATTAAAGGTATCTCTCCTTAGTTCTTTTCTATATACTATAACACTATTTAAGAAATTTTAGTAACACCAAAATATTAAAAATTGAATGAGAAGTAAAAATTTTAAAAAGTGTATTTTTCGACAAAAACAAAATCATAAAAATCCCCATAAAAAATATACTTTTTAATAAAAAGTGATTTTTTTGCTATTTATTCCTTACAAGAAGATTCTTAAATAGCACACCAAAATTCATTACTTTAAAATCAATAATAAAAAAATTGGTTTTTTTTCTTACGGGTCTCCCTTAAGTCTTATGAAAAATTGCACAAATTAGAAAAATCGAGATCTGTAAATTAGTCTATAAATAGACTTTGTAAATGAACATCGTTGAAAATACCCAAGTCTCCGTAAATTTACTTATATTGATAATAGTTTAATTTAGGCAGGTGTACATTTTCCAAGTGGGTGAAAAAAGTCCGAGTTAGGATTCGAACCAAGAATGTATAGCCTGAGGGCTCCAATGCTCTTCAAAATGCGCCATCCCGGACGAATTCTGAAGTACTAATTCACCCAATTTGCCTTAACAATTAGTCCTCCAGAATTAGCATTGGCGGCCTCAGGCAATATATTCTTGGTTCAAATCCCGTCTCGGACTTTTTTCTCTTACTTGGAAAATTTACACCTGCCACAATTCATTTACCAATTCAATAATGGTGTTATAAATTAGTCTAATATAATTTTATTTAGTTTTTAAAATTAGTGAATCACTCAATCGTCCGTGATCTTCAATGGACTTGAATTTTCTGAGTAAATTTGAACTGCTGTATCGTTAAACTTTACACAATAAGTCTCTAGTTATCTTTGGATTTAAACCCGAGATTTCTTGACAGCAGAAGAACATTCTACTGACTGACCTGTAGGAGCTAATGCTAATAAATACAAAGTATGTCTTTTATAATTCACCGGAAATAAATCTCCACTAAACTTGATGAGATGATTTTTCCTCTTGTAAATTATTCCAAGTTTTAAAAAAAAACAATATTTAAATTAAATTTTCTTCTGTAATATTTTAATAATAACAACAACAACAAAGAACCAGTGTTTGTCTTAAATTAGAAATTTAAACAACGATAAATGTATTTTTAAATAAAGACATAGAAATCCCTAGGGGGAATTACATATAAGATAAGGAAAATGTTTGTAAAATGATGACCGAGAAACTCAATCGAATGCATTTAACCGAGAACTAGCGTAAATTTACAGAGAGTTTCGCTTTTTTTCTCGGTGATTTTGCAGAAATATTTGACAGTTTAGAATGATAAAATTATTTTCCATGAACTGACGTCCAAATACTAAAACAACGTTTAAGACGATCACATTTTATATACGTTTCTCTGAATTCTTTTGCTTTTCTTTATTCATTCTGTTGAAATAAACTTTGTTTGACTTTGTCTTTATCAATTTGTCAAAAAAGAAAAAAAAACTCATTATTATTGCTACGTGTTAAAATAAATCTTTCAGATTTTTTATAACAAGCATAATGAATGCGCCTCTAAGGCAGTTTGCTCTTCGCAAAAAAAACTTTTTGAGGCATTTTTACTTTTTGTTTATGTTAGCTATTTGAAATGTATTATTATAAAATATGTAGCATGATTGTTAATAATTTGAGAAAAATATGAGTAGCAATATTATTCATGAAAAGAACATTTTTATATAGAAAACACAGTTTTTTAACCATATTCTGCACTGTAAAAAAAAATTGGGAAAATTACAAAAGTTTTTCTAGTAGAATTGTATTCCAAGAACTTTTTATGTAACGGCAACAATAAAAATTCATGTAACAGATACAGATTTGCACTTTGAATCAAACAAATTTTAAGGTTACTAAGAATTTTTTTGGGAAATCGTATTCCAAGAACTTTTTAAGTGACGATAACGAGCATTATAGATAAAATTTTAGTAAAGTTACCAAAATTTTAGTAAATTCTTTTGTAAAGTTACAGATGGTTTTAGTTTTGCTTACAAGTTTTGTAGATTGACACCATTTTCTTGTACAGTGTACACATAAAATTTTAGTAAGCATAAGAGATTTCGGTTAATTTAGATTACTAAGGTTACAGATTTTTTTTACAGTGTGCATTCAAAGTTCGGGAGTGTTTTACACTTAAATTTAACCTGGATTTCTGTTCAGAAATTCAAAAAAGATAAAGATGTAATTATGAAATTTATAATAATTTCAATTTCCTTTTTAAGTTCGTTCGTAATTATGTAAATTCGTAGCACCTGTAGTAGTCGTTCGGTCCGTCCGTCCGTTTATCCTTCAATTCCCATATCGTCTGTCAGCGTATAATAATGCAAAAACTACCCATCTGAATCGCTTTAAATTTAAAATATATAATTGCTGCATAATTTTGTTGAGTCATTTAAAATTTTATGAAAATCAGATATATAGTTTAATTACAGGGACAATAAAAAAATTCCTTTACATTATGGCGAATGGGAAATAAATAGCTTCAAAAGCATTTTAATGATGTTACACTCTTTCGAACATAATAAAATTGTTATTCGTCTATGAAGTGTGTACTGGAATAAACATTCTGTACAATCTGTGGTGCAATGAATATTTTATATTAATTCACAGGGCCACACAAAAGTATTGCATTATATAATAGTATAGGGGAAACATTGTTTGGGGTGCGTTTTATTTATAATAGAGTGCTACCCATCTTATGGAATTAATACGCGTTGCTGAAGTTTACTATAAGTTTTTTCCTGTATAATAAAACAAGACAGTATTTACAGGGATACACAAAAATTTTCGAATACAATATAGTATTGTATACTTTTACGCCAAGATCTAACTTTTTTTAAACTTCTTTATAGTATGAACACACCTCATTTGGTACGTTTCACGTGCAATTTCTGATTACATATAACGATGGTAAATAATGGAATCTCAACTTAAGGGTCCTGTCCCTGCCCGTAAAGACTCTCGTGAGCTAATGCTATTCCAATGGGGAGGCATTTTTCTAATAAGTCTTTCGCATTTTGACATTTTTTTTTGGTATTGATAGCTGAGGTCTCTCTCAAGATCACTCCTCACTAGCAGATATTTTTTATAAAGTTACCTTCACTTTCAGAGCCGGTTCAGAAAGTGAAAGTAACTTTATAAAAAATATCTGAGACTAAAATCGAATAAGTAATTAAGGAACGATCTTGAGAGAGATTGACAAATGAAAAACAATGAAAAAAAACAAAAACGTCAAAATGCGAAAAATGCCTCCCCATTGGAATAGCATTAGCTCGTGAGTGTCTTCGCGGGCAGGGACAGGACCCTTATTGTAGACATTCACATACAAGTATACTTGCATTTACAATATGAGTGCAGAGAATCTAAGTTATTGTCTTTTTTAAGTGACAAACGCCATCTAAAGCACTCTTTATTTGTCATTTTTTTTCATTGAAATCAGAATTACTATTATGAAACTATCTTTAAAACAACTTTATTGCTTATTACTATTTATTTATTAATGAAATTATGAAAGAAAATCCGTCTTTCTTTTGGAGTATGAAATCTTCGTCTATGTAAGTAATTTTTGACTCTGAATTTCTACACGGAAAATGTTTAAATTAATTCATAATATAACGGATATAGTTTTATAGATACAATTAACCACTACCAAAAATTTTAACAAAAGTTGCTTCAAAAATTTGCAAAACATAGAGGAGTGAAAATCATAATTCCGTTTTTAAGCTCCAAAAGAACTTTCCAGTTTATTTTTCTTTTTACTATCTAGCTAACTCTAGCTGTGAAATAATCATAAAAATAATAATAAAATGACGTTGTAGACAATATTCTTTAGAATGATAATACTATATTTCATGAATTGACGTCAGAATAATAAAACAACTTTTAAGGCGAACACATTTCATATGCTTTTCTCTGAATTCTTTTGCTTTTCTTTATTGACATCTGTTGAAATAAATTTGGACTGACTTTGAATTTATCATTTTATCCAACAAAATAAATATATATTTTTTCGTATTATTACAGCTACAGGTTAAAATAAATCTTTCAAATATTTTATTATAAACATAGTAGATGTGCCTCTAAGATACTTTACTTTTCGCAAAAAAGTTTTCTTGAAGTATTTTTAATTTTTGTTTATGTTTGCTATTTGAAATGTTTTATTATAAAATATACAGGACAATAGTAAGTAATCACATGAATAGCAATTTTAGGATAGCAAAATATTTTATAATAAACATAGTAGATTACAACACAGTAACTTTTTATTAAAAAAATATTAACATTATTGATATAAGTTCAGACTAGAAAATGTACCATCAAAATTAACAGTAAAAACGTCACGTTATTGAGATAATTTGAGAATTAGAGAATTTTAGTAGAACATATTTCTTAATAATTATTGAGATGGAGCTTGGTACAATATAATGGAATATAAAATGTAAGCATTGTTAAAAGCATCAACTATATTAAAATATAGTGGAAAAAAATCTCCAACCTGGGGATCAAACTTGGAAATCTTGGAATAGCGCTCCAAGTTTGTTTGTTTGTTTGTATTTATGTCGGCCATATGGGATATAGGCCCTATGGGGTGGGATGCCGTCCGTGGGGGTCTTTCTAAGGGATCCTAACCCGTATTTACGCAAGGTTGAAAGAAAACCATGGAAAACTCTGAACGGTTAGGCCCACGGTCGCGATTGGGTTCGAACCTAGCACCTACCGTCTACCAGTTTGGAGGTCAGAACCTCGTGGCCACTGGTGGGGCAGCGCTCCAAGTGCTCTACCATTTAAGCTAAGAGGACGATGCCCATCTTGTCATTTTTCACTTACATTTTGTTGGTAAGGCTGCAACTGCAGCACACGATCTTAACATCTACATGAGCACAAAAACCTGTGGCGTAACATGAGAGAAATAACACAGCATCGGTTGCAGTTGCAGCCTTACCAACAAAATGTAAGTGAAAAATGACAGGCTGGGCATCGTCCTCGTAGCTTAAATGGTAGAGCACTTGGAGCTCTATTTCAAAGGTTCCGGGTTCGATCCCTGGTTTGAACATTTTTTCACTATGTTGGTTTTACGACTTGTAAGCAATGTGATAGTGACATATTAAATATTCAATAATTTCAAGCGTATTAATTAAAATATTAATTATTATTTAAATGATATATTAAATATATTTTGTGCTTTTAACGTTGCTTACTTTTTATATTCCATATTCCTTAGGACACAATTTCTTCCTAGAATCTCACCCTAATATAAACGCTTGGATCTATGAAGATTCCAATTTGTATTTGCAATTTCATGTCTTACGATGCATGGTAAATTTATCTGAATAATACATATTTTATCTCACCATTGAATTAATTTCACATAAAACTTTTAATGAGAAACAAATATCGACTTAAAGCTCGGATATACTCCATTTTTATTTTCTTTTTTTTTCTAATTTGTTTACTGCATAATTTCATTCTTTAAATAACTTCTTCTAATTTGTTTACTGCATAATTCCATTCTTAAAGTAACTTCTTCTTTTAAACTAATTTCGTGTATAACTCAAAAAGGTTAGCTATAAAAAAAGAGCAATCGCAAAAGCTTTGTTTGTGTTTTGTTTAGAAAACGTGAATCTTGAATATTTCAAAATACTTCATTTGTTTTTATCTTCGTAGCTTATTGTTTGCGATTAAAAAATACTTTTGAATATGCGCGTGGTTTATGCATGATCTTGTAAAATCCTTATTACCTGTATTCCTAAACTTATTTTGTTACAATTTATACTTCGGAAACTAGAGAACGATTTCTTCAAAATACATTAGAAATGTATATTTTTAAAGATGCCTTTTATTTATTTTGAATACATGTTTTCATACAAAATATACTGAACATTTGTGATTCTAAAGCTTTCTGTTTTGCATCTCTGATTTGGTATTTAACTCCCTTTTCCGATAATCATGAATTGCTATGATAGAAGTAAAAAGTCTGCAAAAACAAAAAATGTTTTTGCATATTTTTAAAATTATGTTGAAATTAAAAGTAAATAAGAAAGAGTAAAAACTTAATTTAAGCGAAATCCAAATTGATCAGATATTTGTTACACTAGTCCGAGAACACTAGTAATGGTATATACTTGTATCATCTATGGAATGCATAGTGTACAAGTATAATACTGTCGCAATCATGTGTAGTAGTAATTATGGATTGTAATTGACATTTGAGATTGCTTAGTATGTTAATGTAATTAGGTACCAGTGCTGAATGCATATTGATTGCTTGAAACTAGCGGAATATTTTCTCAATATATATTACAGCACTTTATTTTGAAAAAAAAATAATGCTTCTGTAATTGTTTTTTTTTATATAAATAATGAAATTACAGTTATATGTATCAAATACAGTTTGTTTTTATTATTTTTTATCAAATTACTAGTACAAGAACAAAATAGAGTATTTCATTAGATTATTTTATTTTGATAAATATAGTTTTTCATTACGTGTTCGTTTTTTACATTAATAATAAAAAAATCTAGTTATATGCATCAAATAAAGTTTTTTACATTGATTTGACTGAATGATTTTGTCAAATTACTCATAAAAGAACAAAACACAAAGCAATTTAAACAAATAACATTCAATTAATTACTCTATTTTAAACAGTTTCATTACTAATGCTAAATTTTTGTATATTTTATTTCTTAATCTATTTATTATTTTTTACTAATTAGATCGCAAAGTATTTAAAAAAAGATTGACTTATTTTCTACTATGCAATGCAAATATAATATCTCTGATGAATAAACTTCAAATGGAAGCCTTTATTGCGAAACAAATATCGATTAAATCTCCGATATATTCCATCTCAAACTCACTGCAGCTATTGTAATATATGAAAATGAATACAATAGAGAACTCATTTTAGTTCGAACAAGGCACAGATAAGTTTATTATTATTATTATTATTATCTCGTGAAAATATATACGATGTGAATTTTTGAATCAAGGATGTAGCGTATACGTTTAGAAAGGTATTGTAAAATTAATTTTATATTCAACTAGTTGTAAACATGTGTTTCAGGTTTTTTTTATTTGTTTGTTTTATTTTTGTTTTTGCATCCAAAAATGTTTATAAAGTTGGGAAATTTTGGTCATATATTACACTGAGTAAAAAATATATACCGGCTTCATCTGGAATAAATAGTCAAATATTTTCTGATTCACTAAACGAGAATTATTTTTTCCTGAACAGTGAGAATAGGGTAAACTACTAAGAAGTATAGACAAAATGATCTATAAGTTATGATTTTCATTTTCTAGGTGATAAAACGTTATTGAATTGTTTCAAAAGCGAGAAATATGATCGCTTGATTTCTGGAATAGTTTCATAAATTAGAATTATAGTTACCAAAACTAATCTCTTGTTTTTGCATCTATCTGCAGAGATTTTTAAATAAGTTTAACCACGAGAAGGTAATTAAATGCTCTTAAACGCAAGAATTCTCTATCAAAGGGAACTAGAACTTATAAAGATGACATGGAATTATTTTTTCTTAATTAGAATTTTGAATTTTGATTCTAGTTTCCAGAACGATATTCTATTTTACGTGCACCATTTCGCGTTTTCGTGGTCATCGCACTTCATCATACGTTTTTGTCTCTACAGACGGTTAAAATTCATGTATTCACATGAAAATTGCTAAGTGCGCATCCAATGAATATTATGATTTAAAGTAAGATTCTGCATTGTCCTCATGCTATGATTAGAGTTTACTGCAATCTTTCGTATGAGATGCATTGTCATATGTTATCGCTTTCGGAGGATAATTTACATTTGAACATTTTGTTCTTATTGCTTAAAAAAACATATGCGTTAATGGGTTAAGTCAGTGAATTTCAATTTTCAAATGAAAGTGAATAAATAAATAAATAAAAATTAAAATAATTGCGTATTTAAATTAGTTTTTTAAAAATTTTAAGAAAATTTAATGTTTTTAAAAATCTTTTCTTCTTTTTTCTTAAATATTAATGTTTTTGCCCAATTATTATAGATACATACATACATACATATATATATATATATTGTATATATATATATATTAGATTTTCAAATGTATAATTCACAAAACTGCACATGGATATTTTGATATCTCAGATGATTAAGATTATTATTGTTATTAATGACTTTCATTATATTGCCTGTTATGCATCACGCAATTTCTATAAACTATCTTATACACATATAACACAAGGAAACTGTCTATTTTACGAGTAACAATGCATCAAAACCTCTTCTACTTGATGATTCTAGCTCCACCTCTTGCTAAATTTACCTTTATTCAAGATTTTTGGAATGCTGATAATGCAAAACGTCTATTCATAGACGCGTTCCAAAATATGCCATTAAAATATCTTATATTACATTCGTTGGCATAAATTCATATTAGATCAAGTAACATGATCCTATTTTCAAGTGATATTTAAATTTTATCGTAAAATATAGTGTATCAAAATCAAATTCATTCTAAATAAAGATATGAAATAAATATACTAAAATGATATTTTTATGTATTTCTAGCATGTTTATTTAACGAAAATAAAACAAACATATGCATATTGGCAAATGAATAACACTTTAAAAACGATAGCATGGAAAATCGCATAGTATAGAGTTCTTAGTATTCCATAAGTTTATATATGCTTATTGAAGAATAAATTTATTTGCCACTGGTATACTATTTTTTTTCTCTTAGCAATTAAAGTGTCGTCTCTCAAAAAATAACGTTCCATTCTATAAGCCAGCCCTAAATCAACAATTAAATACGGATAACCTTTGCATTATTTTTTTTTTAATTTTAAGAATTACACATCAAATAATTTTTATACCTTTAAATACGGAAAAAAGTACTTTTAAATGCAATTTGTTTGAAAACTGTACCTCAATTTGTTTTTGAGAAAGTATTATTGTCATCATTATTATTATTATTTGTAGTTTTTAAAACTTTTTCTTTCAAATTACAATCTGAAGTATTCCATTTCTGTAAAAAAATTAATTAAAAATACTTGAATATAGTACATTATCATATCTTTCGTATGCCATTTTTCCATAATAAATGAAAAAAAATGTAAATAAAATTTGTGCTATTCTGAAAAAATTATAAATGAATGGTTTGTGATAGAACATGGAGCCATTTAAAACTATGTGTAATTATGTGCATCTATATTAATGTTACAAACAAATGAAAGTATTCGGATAATCTTTTATATTTTGCTCAAGTTTCTTATTATTAACTCTTTTTGCTAGATTTTTATAGTATTCTGTGTTAAAGAACATTAAATCTCGTACGATTTTCATCATCATGAAGACCAGCAGGTGACGCCACATGTCAAGGACACTTTCCTTATTTACGAAATGATAAACATTCCTGCTGTAAACATCTGCTCGCTGTCTTACTTTTTTTTCTTTACTTTCTTCTCTGATTTTTCTTGTTCAGTGTAATGTCTGTACTAGAACGGATACCATGTTGTTAGCGCGAAGCTCTATATTTTTATGTTCAGATTAATAATTAAATTGCCTCTTAACTTAAAGCTAATTAAAGTCTAATGTAAATGTATATATCAACATACTTTATAAAATACAGTAGTCAATTATAAATGGTTTGAATTCTTCACGTCAACACAACACTCCGTGTTTCATCTCTTCTTTTTCCCCCTTGAGCTTCATAGCCTGCATCGAAGAGTGATATCGAAAGAAGAACTGGTGAGATCGGAATATGCGTTGTGCTTGCCAAACGGACAGAGGGGAATAAGGCAAGTTCCTTATTTCACTTATTTATCATGTTTTAAGTACTGATTACTGCTTATACGGGGCTCAAAATTTAACAATTAATTTTAAAATAAGAGATTATGAGTATGATGCGATAGCCCCAATTAACATTTGAGCAAAATATTGAAGATAAAAATAAATAAATGAATGAGCGCAATATATGCACACATAAAAAGGAAAATATTGTATAAAAATAACAATATAATATTCAAATGCAAAACAACTGCCAACTGCATCACAGTGTGTAACATATTATCTTATTATCTTATTTTACTTACTTATTTACTTAGCGTAATAAATAAACTGAAAAATACGAATCACAGTTGAATTAGATTCGTGATTAAGATAAATCATAAAATAAACAAAACAGTCATAAAATAATAATTGATCTGAATAAAACAACAAAATTTAGCAATTACAAATATGGCTGCTGGAAAGGAAATCGCGCTAATCGAAAAATTAACCGATCAAAATTATAGCAATTGGGCCTTTAAGGTTGAAAATTTATTGCTAAGGGAGGATTTATTCACCATGGTCACATCCGAACCTCCAACCCCAGAAACTGCCCAATGGGTTAAAAATGATGCAAAAGCTAGAGCTTTGATAAATCTGTGTATAGACGATTCCCAAATAATACATGTAAAACACCTCAAAACCGCGAAAGCCGTCTGGGACGCATTAAAAAAAGTACACCAACGTGCTAATTTATCAAGCAAACTATTTTTGTTACGCAAATTATACTCACAAAAATTAAATGAGGGCGGCGATATGATCGAACACATAAATAATATACTGTCACTAAGAGATAAGCTCACTGCTATCGGAGAAGATATAGCTGATTGGCACATATGTGCACTACTGTTATGCTCGCTTCCACACTCTTATGATCCTCTCGTGACTACGCTGGAAGCCCGTGATGAGGAAAGTCTGACTTTAGAGTTCGTTAAAAACAAATTAGTAGACGAACACAAACATCGTTGCGAAAATCGCGAAGCAAGCTCAAGCTCGCGTGACTCAGCGTATAAAGCGGTAAACAAAAACCATAAAAGCAAGAAATTTTGTAGTTACTGTAAACGCCTTAACCATGATGTTTCAGAATGTTTTCACCTAAAAAACAAAAATACAAACAATTTTCAGAGAAATGATTGGAACAGAAACAAACCTAATAACAATAATGCGAACGGTTTCAGAAATAATTCCGCAAGTAATAGGAACGGTCAAAGCAACCCAAAGAACGCTTCCAATTTTTGTTTCAAAGGCAAAGCCGACACTCTAGAAAGAACGGATGACACACTTCCCACCACACGTTCCGAAAATACTATAGAATATGAAATACCGTTTATAAACGAAGCGCAGACAATTAACATGAATAAATTCATCATAGATTCCGGATGTACGCGTCATGTTGGGTTCGCAAAGGAAAAATTTACAAATTCCGTGTTTGAACCCGGAGATTACGGAAGTATAGTGATAGACGACGGGAAAAGATTGAATTCACGCGGAATAGGGGACATAACGATAAACACCAATTCGCCTCATAAGGTTACACTGAGGGACGTTTTATACTGCCCGGAACTACAGAGTAACCTGCTGTCTGTAAAGAAAGCTACCGAAAATGATTTTAAGGTTATCTTTGAGAAAAACAACTGCAGCTTCATTAAGGATAATGAAACAGTTTTAACGGCAGAATTAAATAATAACCTGTACGAAATCGAACCGAAGGACGAATATGGATACACCATTCGGACACAGGCGCCCTGTGACGATCCAGATTGCATAACCACTTGGCACAAACGACTCGGACATAAAAATTTCGAAGCAATCAAATCTATAACGAACCAAAACCTCGCGGAAGGTATAAATCTTAGCAATTGTAAACATAATACAACATGCGAGAAATTCATCGAGGGAAAGCTAACGACACTACCCTACCCTAAAAAGGCTTCGAATAGGTCAAAAGAAATTTTGTCGTTAATCCACAGCGATATTTGCGGGCCAATGAGCACCGAAACTTTTACAGGAAAAAAGTACTTCATTACATTCACCGACGACTATAGCAGATTCACTACGACTTACTTACTCTCACACAAGGGAGAAGCGATAGTCAAATTAAAGGAATATGCGGCACTCGTCAAAAATAAATTTGGGAAACAAATTAAAGCAGTCAGGACAGATAACGCGGGAGAGTACCTAGGTGACGAATTTGAAGATTACCTAACATCTAACGGTATAGAACACCAGCTTAGCGTGCCGTACTGCTCACCCCAAAACGGCGGGTCGGAACGTAAAAATCGTACGCTCGTCGAAATGGCACGGACCATGCTCTCCGACGCCAATTTGCCTAAGCGGTTCTGGGGCGAAGCAACTCTTACCGTTACATACCTGACGAACCGTCTACCCACGACGGCCAACGATAACAATAAAACTCCGTTCGAATTGTGGAACAACAGAAAACCAAATTTATCCCACATAAGAACTTTCGGATGTAAAGCATACGCCTACGTAGAGAAAATAAAAAGATCAAAATTTGACGAGAAAGCCGTAGAGGGAATCCTTTTAGGGTACGATAACAGGAGCAAAGGGTATAGAATTCACACTGGCGATAACAGAGTGATCATATCTAGAACCGTTAAATTCTTGGAAAAAGAAGCAAATAGCACGAAACAAAGTTCGCAAGAAAATGAAAACCCTTCCGGAGAACTCCGGAGATTTGAACCTTAATGGACACAATGAGGAAACCGATGAACCAGACACACATACGCAACCCCGAAGGTCACTAAGGGAAAACAGGGGAGTGCCCCCCGAACGATTCGGAATTAGCGCAAATATTTGCCAAATCGAAGAACCCAAAACTTGGGAGGAAATGCAAAGCATACGAGATCCCGAAATAAAAAACAAGTGGTTAGCCGCAACCGATGAAGAAATAAAATCACTAAAACAAAATAAAACATGGGTACTAGTGAAACCAACCCCCGGAAAACGCATAATTGGATGTAAATGGACGTTTAAGAAAAAATGTAACGCTGAAAAATGTAACGAACAAGTAGAGTGCTACAAGGCTAGACTCGTAGCGAAGGGGTATACACAAAATTTCGGATGTGACTACGATGAAACCTTTGCCCCGGTTGTAGCCCACACTACCATTAGATCATTTTTGAACGCAGCTGTATATAAAAATCTAGATGTTACACACTTCGATGTAAAAACGGCGTTTCTGCATGGAGATCTCGACGAAGAGGTACTTATGTACCAGCCCCAGGGGTACGTCGAAAAAGGAAGTGAAAACAAAGTGTGCAAACTAAACAAAGCCCTATACGGTCTCAAACAGGCTGCCAGAGCATGGAACGTAAAAATCACGAAAATATTAAAGGAACTCCAATTCAATCAATGCAAATCGGATCCATGCCTCTTCAAAAAAGAAGATAACTCAAATGATTCCTATGTGATAGTTTATGTAGACGATATTTTAGTAGCGGCAAGCACAACGAAACAACTTATACGAAAATTTGTGTAAATCAATCGAAATAAAAAACTTAGGAAAAGTGCGACAATACCTAGGAATAAACTTTACCCACTTAGAAAATGGCAGTATATTACTAGATCAAGAAGCAAAGATAAACGAAATAGTAAACAAATTCAACTTGGGGAACTCAAAGCCCACATACAGTCCAATGAGTCCCGACTACTATAATGTCGACTCAAATTTAAACCTGCTTGAGGACAATAAGAATTACCGCAAAGCAGTGTATCTCCTATATGTATCAACTATTACTCGCCCCGACATTTCAGTATGTGTAAACATACTCGGGCGCGGGAACGAAAACCCACGAGAAGCCGATTGGCTCGTGGTGGATAAGGTAATAAGATACCTTAAAACCACGAAAGAGTTCAAATTCAAAATTGATAACAGTAAGCTCCCGATACTAACAGGATACTCTGACAGTGACTGGGCGGGGGACAAAACGGACAGAAAGTCCACAAGTGGACACGTGTTCAAACTCGGGAACAACATTGTTTCGTGGACCTCCAGAAAACAAGGCTGCGTGGCTCTGTCTTCAACCGAAGCAGAGTTCATCTCCGCATCGAATGCCGCACAAGAACTCGAATGGATACTTGAGGTGCTCGAGGATCTAAACTTACACCAAAAACCACCCATCACCATATATGAAGATAACATCGCATGCATCAAATTAAGTGACTCTGATAAACATCAGGGAAGATCCAAACATATCACCGTGAAATTTCACCATCTCAGGGACCTCAAACTGAGAGGGACTGTGACTCTTGAATATTGTGCTTCAACGGAAATGGTGGCAGACGCGCTTACGAAGCCTCTGCCCAAACCTCAGTTCGAAAAACTGAGGTCGCAATTGCAACTGATAGCCCCGCACTTTGAAAATCGTAAGTTGGGGTGTTAAAGAACATTAAATCTCGTACGATTTTCATCATCATGAAGACCAGCAGGTGACGCCACATGTCAAGGACACTTTCCTTATTTACGAAATGATAAACATTCCTGCTGTAAACATCTGCTCGCTGTCTTACTTTTTTTTCTTTACTTTCTTCTCTGATTTTTCTTGTTCAGTGTAATGTCTGTACTAGAACGGATACCATGTTGTTAGCGCGAAGCTCTATATTTTTATGTTCAGATTAATAATTAAATTGCCTCTTAACTTAAAGCTAATTAAAGTCTAATGTAAATGTATATATCAACATACTTTATAAAATACAGTAGTCAATTATAAATGGTTTGAATTCTTCACGTCAACACAACACTCCGTGTTTCATCTCTTCTTTTTCCCCCTTGAGCTTCATTGACTGCATCGAAGAGTGATATCGAAAGAAGAACTGGTGAGATCGGAATATGCGTTGTGCTTGCCAAACGGACAGAGGGGAATAAGGTAAGTTCCTTATTTCACTTATTTATCATGTTTTAAGTACTGATTACTGCTTATACGGGGCTCAAAATTTAACAATTAATTTTAAAATAAGATTCTGCGATAGTGGCATCATGTGCATGCTTTTTTATAGTTATTGTTTAAAGACTGTACGGTAAGCGTAAAATTCTTTAGTGGATGCAGATAGCATCATTATCTATATTGTAAAAGCGTGTTTTTAGGTCTTATAACTAAAACATATTTTATACTATCTGTATTAATATATATTTTTTTCATTGTGGTTGTCACTAAATTAAGGAAAAGTAGAACGAATTCTTGTTTTTACATATTTTTCTATCATATAATTGTTGTTATAATTTTATTCACTTTTATGTTAACAAAAACCAGCTATCTTAATTATTTTAAAAACATTTATGCATTTTTAATATAACCAAGATCCTCTGTATTAAATATACACACATTATCGCAATTTATTTGCTTATTAATTTATTAAATTTATGCATTCAGCGTTACCCTTCTCAAACTGCAGGTTAATAAAACCTGGTTCATATACATTATAATCAAAATCAAAATGAAAATAATTAAATACTTTTTTATCAAAATATTTGAAATTTGTCAAATATTATTTCTTTTATGTTGAATCTAAAACTAGAACACAATCATATAATCCTTAATCATTCTAAAGTTCTCTTTTAAGCGTTTTCTAAGAAAAACAGATTTGTAAAATTATTTTTTTAATCTATTAGATAAAAACAGTTCTTTTTTATATCGTTTCATTCATTATTATCATATCTAACGTTAAAATGGTTTTTTAATTGGTGTGACTTTTAAATTAGCATTCTTGATTCGTTACTGTATGTTTCAAGTAAATACTTTTTAATTTCCGATAATGAAAACCCATTTCGATAAAAGCTATTATAATGTATAATTAAGTATGTTAAAAAATGGCTGTCATTTTTTCGTGCGTCATTTATTCATTGTGTCTTGCGTTAAAGTTTTTTTTTTTTTATGGACTGCAGCGATAAAAAATACAGTGACAAATTCTTGAAATTAAATGAAATATGTAGATACTTATTTCAAAATAATTAAGAATTAAATTTTTTAGCGACTGAAAAGAAGCAAATTCTCTAGTTAGATTTCTTTAGCTGTCTTTTTAAATTTTATTAATTTAAAGTTTTTAAAGCAAAATTTGTAATGTAATTGTTTTTATACTACGCCTAATTTTATTAAACTTATGATGTCATCTATTAATATAATTTTAACCATAAATTTTTACACATTTATCTTTTGGAAATGCATAATTTGTAGTTTCTTCTCAGTTTTGTGCAACTACAACTATTAAAATATCAATTTAGAAAGTTTTGTTAAAAAATAAAGATACTCTATCAAACCTTCGTTAACTTTTGTGGAAAGGCAATATTGACTCAACACTATGATTTGCGGGACAGCTAATGCTTCCCATTTAGCTGCTAGTTCTCTTAAACATCGTACTGTAGACAAATAAGAAATCTTAATCCAGTACTCATGTATCCTGCCGTAATATTATTATCAATCAATGGAAAATCTAATCTCTAAATGGCTATAGCTCTTAAATCCCAGTTAACAAAACTTTTAAGCCTTTAAAACAAGAAATAATAGAGCTAGTGATGAAATCATCAAGAACTATTTGAGTCTGTAAAATAGGGTCGCTGCTGAATATATATTTCGAAATCAGCCAGACAGCATTTCGTTCAAAACCCTGCGAAGCGGTTGTATGTAATATTTTAAATATAAAATAAACATTTCAGAGGATCACTACAGTAAATGGGAAAGTCTTTCTATTATTTGGTAAATCTTTGATCGATTACGCTGAATTTGCCACCATGGTAAAAACTTCAATCGTTTTATACAAAGGGCCTGGGTGTCCGAAATTGACTGAAGGGAGCCATTTCCGGATTTCATAGCTAAAGAATGAAAACAATAAATGTGTATCAACACATTTCACATTTTTAACCTAATGTTTAATAAACGTGTTTTTTAAGAAGATCATTTATTTACGCATGCGTTTGCAATTAAAAATTTGTTCAATCGCTACCAGTTGAAGCTTATCTCTTAAGATCTTAATCTATGTATTACGGGTATGCATACGTTTATACCCGTAATAACACCAAATTTCTTAATTGGAACACTATTATCGTCTTAATGGGAGACATAAGCCAAATGTAACATACAACTTCACCACTACTAAACGCTTAGACAGAAAATATTGTTATCTGGGTATATCCACGAGTTCCCTTTTATAGTTTAAAAAACCTTACATTTGCCGAAATCCACTGTAAGTACGAGTCGTGTTTTTTAAGTAAGTGCCATTTTGTTGTAAACATTAATATGTGGTGCGCTCGCCGCAACGAGTACTTGTATCGTATCCCGGCGATTTCTATTTTTTCGGCTATCACAAACATCAACTCAGCGACAAACATAAAATGATGACGAAACATGAAAAGGCCATGAACTTTGGGTTAACGGAGCTGGCGGCAACTTTTTATTAAGAGGATTTTCAAAATCTAGTTGGAAATTATGATCAGTGTTGGAATAAACTTTGAAGCATTGATGAAAAACAGAGAAATACAGTAAAATCTGTCGAAGCCGGAATCTGCCTAAGTTGGAAATCTGTCTAAGATGGAAACATTTCCTCGTCCCACATTTTTAAACATAGAAATTTCCAGGAAATCTGTCTAAGGCGGAAAGAATGTATGTAACGCGGTGCCGAATATTCATTTTGGATCCCACGTAGCAAATTTACTCTTTAAGAAGGAAGAAAATTTTTCTGCGAAATATAAATGGAAGGAAATCTTTTCGTTTCATAATGAAATGTCCAGTCGCTTTCCCAGAGGTTAAGAAAAGGAGTCACTGATTACTGACAATAGTTTGGGGATTATTTTATTATTGTATATGACTAGGAACTGTTAAACAAGTAGGTCACATGATTTTTGACAAGTTTTTGACGAGTGTTGATTTATATAACATTTTTAGATCTTGATTTTTCCATTTATGCAACATTTTTAGCTCCGGATTTTTGGATTTATACAACATTTTTAGCTCCGGACTTTAAGATTTATTCAAAATTTTTAGCTCCGGATTTTTCGATTTAGTTAAAAATTTAGTTCCGGATTTTTCGATTTATTCAAAATTTTTAGTTCCGGATTTTTTGATTTATCAAGAGTTTTTTAGCTCAGATTTTTACATTTATACAACATTTTTAGCTCAGGATTTTTCGTTTTATGCAACATTTTTAGCTGCGGACTTTTAGATATGTTCAAAATTTTTAGCTGCGGACTTTTAGATATATTCAAAATTTTTAACTCCGAATTTTTCGATTTATTCAAATTTTTAGTTCCAGATTTTTCGATTTATGCAGAATTGTTTAGCTCCCGAGTTTTTGATTTATCAAGAATTTTTTAGCTCTGGATTTTTTGATTTATGCAGAAATTTGTAGCCTTTTTTTTTTTTTTTTTTTTTTTTTTTTTTTTTTTTTCTTATTTGTGTTGAAATCACTTTGGAACGATATTTAGAATATTAAAAGGGTTCAAATAGAAAACTTTCTCATTGGAACATCTCATTTTCTTGTATTTAAATAAATATTTTATAATATAATAGAAACACATGTGCTTCTGTAGTATTAATATAAAATTTATCATTTAAAAATGTCTTATTTATTAATAAAATGCAACCAATAATATCTGAAAGAAAACATAAACTGGCTTTCAGGAAATTGTAGATAACTACAAACACAAGTATAATGCTTTCATATATAATTTACTTTATCAAAAATACCAATTATAGGCATTAGTTTTAGATCTTTTAAAAAAAAACCGAAGATAATTTTATATATCATAAAATACATTGTCACTATCACAATAAAAGTGTAGTAAACAAAGAAGTTTGTATAATCCGAAAGTTAAAATTGATCATAAAATACATTGTCACTATCACAATAAAAGTGTAGTAAACAAAGAAGTTTATATAATCCGAAATTTAAAATTGAGCCAAATTATCTTCTTTTTTTTAAAAAAAAAGATCTAAAACTAATGCCTATAATTGGTATTTTTAATAAATTAAATCATAAACCGGCTTTTGAACCACGATTATTCGAACCCTCAACGTCTGATAGCAAGCTCAACACTCTAACCGTACGGCCATGGGACTCACCTTCAAAATCTTCCTGAAATGTTCAAATGTCCTGAAATTCAAAGGTTGCTTTATCTAAAAAGCTCTCCAAAAGTTAGACAGACATCCGAAGTCCTAAACGAAATTGGAATAACGCGTGCATGGTGGAGTCTTCGAATGGAGAAAGTTCTTTCAGTGCGTGAAGAGCATTTTACGAAGTGTAAGTAATTGTAGTTTTTGTTTAAGTCAGTAAGTGTTATTGTTTTCTTATAAACTCACAGCTTATAGAGAAGAGATTTTTTTTATGATTTAAATCATTATTCTTAAATAGATAATAAATAAAAAACGTCAAATATTTTATCCTTAAGCGACAAAATTTATGTTATTAAACTCAAAGAACAAAATATCCCAGTTAAAGGCTTATGTGAAAAATTCAAATGTGGAAAGACTCAAATCTGTGACGTTCAAAAAGCACGATGAACTTCGTAAAGAATTTGAAAAAAGGTGGAGATCGCACTCGCAAACGTAAAAGGCAAGTTTAAAACGAAGATATTGATAAACTAGCATGAGAATGGTTTTTCCAATGCCAAAGCGAAAAATTTTCCCATATCAGGAATTTTACTTCGGAAAAAGGCAAAAAAAAAATTGTTGAAGAAATTGGTAAAAAGATTTTAAAACATCAAATGGCTGGTTGATAAACGTCAGAGCACGACATAATCTGTCATTGAAACAATTATGGGGCGAAACAAAAGATTTTCCGGGTTCTGATGATAAAAAAGGATGAACAGATTTTCTACATTATTAGATGGTTGTGGTCAAAGTGATATTTTCAATTGTGATGAAACTGGACTATTTTTGTGGGAATTGCCAACAAAAACTCTGACTGAAAAAAACAAAAGCATGTTTTGGTGCAAAGCACTCTAAGGAACGCCTGACTTTGCTTCTTTGGTGCAATATGAAAGGAGAAATGGTAAAGCCATTAGTAATCGGAAAATCACGGAAACCAAGATTTTAAAAAACATTGATATGCCAAATTTACCGGTTATCTGTAAATCTAGAAGGAAGGGATGGAATACAGCAGTAATCATGGAAGAATGGTTGAAGTTGTTTAATAGAAAAATGCAAAGCGATATCTGGCATGTGTTATTATTTTTAGATAATGCACCTTGGCATCTCGAGATAGAGTTAACAAATGTGAAACTACAGTTTCTTGCAGTGAATACCACATCTAGAACTCAGCCTTTGGATCAAAGGATAACAAAAACTCTAAAAACTGTCTACAAAAAATATTTCCTTCGATCAATTTTAGCTGCAATGGGAACAGCTAAATCTGCATCCGAAATAGCTAAGACCGTGACCGTTTTGGATGCAATTAAGTGGATTGACAGGACCTCTAAATGATGCAGTAATAAAGGGCTTTAAGAAATCTGGATTCAGTTTCGACATCGAGACAGTGATAAAGATGATGTTGAAAAAGAAGAGTTTAAATACCTGATGAATAACATCAGCGGTTTCATTCCAGATGGACAAGGACATACAAATGTTACTGAATACATTCATGGTGATGATAAACTTACTACAAGTGATTATTATGATTCAGTGGATTTTCTCATTGCGCAAAAGCTAAAGGACAACAGAGGAAGAAACACTGATGAATATGAAGTCGAAGACGAAGTGACAGGCATTAAATCATACCAAGAAGCTCTTAAGAATTTAAAGCTTTTACATAATTTTTACATATAGCGAAACAATTATGAAATGATACCAATGTTAACTGAAATATAATGTGCTACGGAAAAAGAAGCCAGTAAGAAAAAAAACAACAATATTCGATTTTTTTCTAAATACGTTTAAAACAACATCATTTTAAGGCATTTATTAAGGTAAATATAATTTTATTTTCACTAAAATCTGTAATTTTGATTGATACTAGTGCGTTTGTGTATTTTTAACTTGTAATGTAAATTATTATTGGTATAAATATATAAAAATATGTAAACATTTCATGTCTATTTAAGTAAAAAAAATTAAAGATAGGTTAGTTTTAACTTTCAGCCAAAGAAATGTTTAATACTCTGAAAACGGGATGTCTATAAAGTTTTTCTGTCTAAGATGGAAATATGTCTAAGGCGGATTTTTTTTCAGACACAAGCGATTCCGCCTTAGACAGATTTCACTGCATATAAAGAGTCTGAAAATATTTTTTTTTTTTTCGAAAATTTCCTAATGTTCGGTTTTTGTTTTCAAACGGTCCGTATTAAAAAAAAAAAAAAAAAAAAAAAAAAAAAAAAAAAAAAAAAAATCGTTAAGTGGCTGCCATACAATAACCCTCGGACGCGTATCAATGGAAACATGTATCTTCCTAAAATAAATCATTTTATAAATAGTCATTTTAACTTATAATCTTTGTTGTTGAGAATTTAGTCAACTTCGTGAAGCATTTTAGAATATAAAAAGCATCTGGAAGGGGGGAGGGAGTTGCTAGAAGATAACAGTGACTGTGCAAAAGAGCTAAAACCAGATTAGGCTGATAATCTAACAATAAGTAATGATTATTATTTTTTTCTAAATATTTACCCTCTTCGGGTAATAATTATATAAAGTTTTTATTGGTATATTATTCATCCTTTAAGTTATATTTTTAGATTTATTCACATATTATTTAATAAAAATAATTCCCAAAACCTGTTCAAAGCACCAAACTCTTTAATTAACACAATCGTCAAAATACAGAGATATGGACTCTTGACTTCTTAATTAAAAAATGCTGTAATATACTTTAGACTGGTACAGAAGATACCCTTTCTAAAAATACAAATGACTGGAAAACCCGGAAGAAACTTTTGAGTAATAATAAGTTAAACTTTTTCAACTCACATTTCTAAGATAACCTTTGGAGTAACAGGTCGTTTTGATATTTTGAGTTTGACCTGTGGATGAAAAAAAGAAAAACCTCGCGTATTGCCTCATAATCGTTGAGGAAAATAATTTTTTAATGTTTTCATAAAAAAGTTTTTCGTTTCGGGACAGAGTAATTATTGCGACTTAAAATCATTGGGTAATAGATGAAAAATTTTTGGTTCGTAAAATATTTGATAAATGAATTGCCTGTTTTACAATTTGACACTTCAAAGCAAACCAAATTATGAAAAAATTAGATTCCAAATAATGAAACTTTATCCGGCCATTTCAAAAAATGTGGAATTAACTTCTTCGGCCCTATTTTGAATTAGTACAAAAAAATGGAGCTTATAGCGCATTTTATGTATCATAATTTATATATATCAAACAAATTATGTAACATATTTTGTTTGTTTTAATTTAAATAGGATCTATTTATAGGAAAATATTTGAAATCGAACCAATCATTGCTACCCTTAAAAGATTCTTTACAAGGAGAAGTAAAAGCTCAGCCGTAATTATAAATAAAAGAACTGTAAGTATATATAAAAGTCATCTAAAAAATGCATGCCATAGTATGAAAACAGTTACTCTCTTCGATTGTGTATTTGAATTTTGAACTATTAACTGATAATTTATCCCACATATTCATTTAATGTGATAGATTATAGTAATCTGAAATAAAAGCTTTTAAGTAACTCCTTAAAAATTTTAGCTTATTCTTAAGTCGCATCCAAATAATTTTAAACTTAAACTGCAAAAATGAAAGAAAATTTAAGTCCTTGCATTTTGCTGCCTTTATATTCTAATCCTAATAAAAGCGAAGCCTTGAAACTTGTGGACTTCTCTAATATGCTAACGAATAGTTTCAATGCACAAATGGAATTCGACATAATTTAAAGATAATAGGATGTCTAAATTGAGGATAATAAAGTAAATGTCTAAATCTGGATAGAAGAAATGGTAAAATGAAATTTTTAAAAAAGAGGACGTATGTTTTAAGCATCTTAAAAGACAAAAATTTTTCCCTTCATAAATGGGCCATGAAGTGCAGGGTGATTAAAATTTAAGCTATCCTGTTTAGATCTACTTAGAGTCCGTTCATATAAACGAATATCGATTATATGGACCTTGAGGGGGAATCTGTAGTAAAAAATAGCAGTAAAAGTTTCGACTGGTAGATGGTGGATTTTATCTATGAGAAATAAAACTATGCGATTTGGAGCGGTTTAAAACAGACAGTAGATATAGTAAAGTCATTCTGCATTATGTCGTTATATAAGTAGATAGGAGCGTTTTTGGTGTGGATTGTTTTATCAGAAAGGCAGTAAATTGTCATGCACGATAGTGCTCCACCTCACATAGCCTAAAACAGTGACGGTACTGCTTTGTGTTAGTTTGGAAATGATCGTGTAATTTCAAGATGGTTTCCGAGAACTTCGATTCCTCTTTCTTTTGACTTAAATAGCTATGACTTCTGGTTGTGGCGCTTCCTGAAAGATAATGTATATGGAGAAAACACACGGCTTTATTTAAAAACTGTTGAACACGCTGTAACACGTTTTGAATATGTGCTTAATGTAAATAGAATGCATATTAAACACACATTGTTAATAAGTAAATTTTTGTGTTTCCAGTTTGTGTTTTGTGGTCGCAATGTTCCCCTTTCTCACCTGGTGGTCGAAATTTGAACTACTATTTTTTATTGCAAGTTTCTTTTTTAATAAATATATTAAAAAAGATTATATAATATACACTCAGAAAAAATAATTGATTAAAACTACAAAACATGTTTAATTGATTACATTTTAGTTGTTTTAAGCGAATTTTTTAGTTAAAGTAAAAAATCGTTTTAATGCTCAGACAAAAAAAAAAAAAAAATTAACACTTTTATAAAATTTTAACAAAATTTCATCAATTTTATTTGAGTATTACTAAAGTCTTGTATTTTCAATTTGTAATGCCAAAACAATTTTGTAGTTTTTGCAAAATTTAAATTGATGTGTAGAAGACATAACTTTTTCATGTAATTTTGTTTAATTATATAGCTATAAAGGATAAATATAATTTTTAGATAATAAAAACTTTTCATATTGACATGGATTAATGACGTCATAATCACGTTATTATGCATTTCGGGTGAAAATTATGGACGAAAAATTGAAAATAAAAATCAACAATATTATTGTTTTTTATTATTCACCCAAATTTTTCATTGACCCATATGGAATCATGGAAGATTCCTTTAAAGACCACTAGATATTCGCAATTATGCGAACGTCCCCTTTCCAATAAACACCGAATGTGTGGTAAAATATTCATAAATATTTTAATTATTTTTTTGTTCCCTACTTTTAAATTTTCTGATTATACGAATGTTTTCAAGTACAGACATTTCCTCTTCAATACCTCCATTCAGACCAATTTACAATATTTTGCAAAACAATGCAAAATTAAGATCTCGGAATATTTAAATTCGGTTCTTACGAACTGAAGACTTAAAATTTCTTTCAGAAGATTTACACAAAAAGCACTGCTTTCAACTTATAAAATTAAACCGGGGAATAAATTTTATCTTATTATTTAAAATACCTTATTTTACGAATGAGCATGTTAAATATGATGCAGCGCAAGATGTAGTATGTTCAATAATACATTTGAGGAAAATAAATACTCATTATAAATTTAAAATGTGCTATAGGATAAATAAATTATAAATATTCTATAAAGCATTATATCTTACGTAAGATTATAGTACATAACGTCCTTTTCATTCCATTTTCAGTATTATAGTTGCAGTGGGTAAGATTATTTTAATATTATAGATAATTTATAACGTTATCCGAGTTCGATTAAAGAATATAACTTGTTGTGTGATTTTGCCTTGAAAATATTTTTAAAAAATCAGTATAAATTTATAAAATTACCTCGAATATTTGAAAGCAAAACAGGGTTTTTTAATACTAAGGAAATTTATTTTTAATTTACACATTTAATTTTAACATTATTTTCTTTTAAATACGGATTTACTATTCATAATGTATGCATCAAATAAGAAAAAAAAATCCATTTTTTAAATTTGCAGAACATTTTAAATTTCTAAAAGATGAAACATAGAAATTTTATCAAATTGTTACATTATTAAACGGAAATTTATTATCTATACATTTGTTTTAGCCACGTTTCCACAAATCCGAATATGTTACACATGATAGAAAAATAGATGGATAAAATACAGGGTGTATCCGGCATTTGAGAACGAATCAATGCCTGCTTTGAACCAGGAATATAAACTAGAGTATTTTGTTCATTTTAACGTTCTGTGCTAGTGATCACATACACACTGGAAAATTTCTTTCATTGAAATCACTACCAACTGCAATAATACCTATACATTCTGTCAAGATTAACTGCAGATAATGATCAGATGAGTATTGAGAACATTTGACAATGCATAACACTGTAAAAAATGTATAAATAAAAAAAGTGTCAGGTTATTAAGAAATTTTTAGGAAACTCTGATGCCTAGAACATTAATTTTAGTAGATTCTTTTGTAAAGCTGTAAAAGTCTGTAGCTTTACAAAAATTAGTTTTGTAGTTTTACATCTATTTTGTACAGTGTACGGATAAATTATTAGTAAGCATACAGACTTCTGCAACTTTTCATGTATAGAATTACAGATTTTTTTACAGCGCACACAACAGCTAGTTTGAGGGCGCAAGATCGCGGAGAGGTTTATTAATGCAGTCCATCTCAACTACGCCACTTACATAATAAGCCATTCGGATAACTGCGCCCAGAAATTAAGGATGACATCATAATTAATGCTTTAACCATCTATATTTCGTTTGTACAGTTAGTATGGAATAGTGGAAAGCCTTCTTCAAAAAACCTACATCCTTCCTTGGTTACAGAAGTAATTTAGTGCTTTAGCACCTCGGTATAAGCAACGATTGATTCTGGCACCTTAAAGAATGCAATGTGGGAATATCAGATCATTTTTACTTTCTGAACTCCCCGGAATCATCAGTAAGGCTGGAAAATTTTTGCATGTGTCTGCCAAAACTTCTTCGGTCATTTTACAACATGTAAATTTTTTTGTGGTTCATTTTCTTAACTTATGAAAAGTATTTCTTATTGGAAAGAAATAAGAGCATTCCTATCTTCTCTTGTTGTTTGATTTTGTTAAGGAGGTAATTGTGTCTGGTAGGCAGTTTTCTCTGGCTCTTTTCTATATCTCGTACGACATCTAACGAAGATTGTCATGAATCACGCATCAGATTGTGAACACATCTACCTGCATCTCCCTAGCTAGTGCTCCTAAAATTTCATAGGATTTTTTGTCTACATTGGAAAAAAAAATCCGTTGAACTTACGGCAAAAACGGCTGACAGGAATGTTGCCATTGTTTTTGCCGTAAAACTTGCAGTAAAATTGGACGTAGTTTTTTTTTATTACATCTCATTTTACTGCAATTTTTACGACAAAAATTACGTATGGCACTCGGGGACTGCCGCGGTAAAGCTACTGCATAGCATTTTTTATCAACTTATGCAATTATAATTATTTACTTATTTTTTATTTATTCAGTTTTTTTTGTCTTTGATGTTAACTCAAGTTACACTTTTTGAGCGTGATGACCGATATCAAAATTTTTTTTCTTTTATTGAATAAATGAGAAGTTAATATCGTTTAAAATAAATTTATTATCTTACAATACATGTAGGTTAATCAGGAATTTTTATCATTGAAACTATACGTTTATGGTAGCTGAAATAAAAAACATAAGTTTGAGACTTGATATTTTCAAAATATCTGAAAAATACCGCGTCAATGTCTGCCGAACTCTACCGAAGGATACCGTGCCGAAGTCTGCCGAACTGAAGCGGCGTTAGCCGGAGTGTTAGGTTTTTTTCTCGTTACGGAATTTCTAGATTCTTTCGCCGCGCTCAAAGCCCGCGATAAAAGCTATGCAATACCTTAATAAATTACCAAACAAAATTTCGCCGCGCTACGAAAATTAGATCGCGAGTTATGAGCATTTTAAATTTTCCGAACCTCACCGTGGGGGGTCTCCTGTCACCAAAAATTAACACTGTCTCATAATAAATTACCAAACAAAATTTAACCGCACTACGAAAATTAGATCGCGAGTTATAAGAATTTTAAATTTTTCGATCCTCACCATGGGGGATCTCCTGTCACCAAAAATTAAAACTATCTCATAATAAATTACCAAACAAAATTTGGCCGCGCTACGAAAATTGATCGCGAGTTATAAACATTTTAAATTTTTCGACCGTCACATTAGGAGGGGGGGGGGTCTCCTGTCACCAAAAATTAACACTGTCTCATAATAAATTACCAAACAAAGTTTGGCCGCGCTACGAAAATTACATCGCGAGTTATAAGCACTTTAACTTTTTCGACCTTCACCGTGGGGGGGGGGGGTGTCTCCTGTAACCAAAAATTAAGACTGTTTCTTAATAAATCACGAAACAAAATTTGGCCCCGCTACGAAAATTAGATCGCGAGCTATAAGCATTTTAAATTTTTCGACCCTCACCGTAGGGGGTCTCCTGTCACCAAAAGTAACACTGTCTCATAATAAATTACTAAACAAAATTTGGCCGCGCTACGAAAATTAGATGGCTAGTTATACGCATTTTAAATTTTTCGACCCTCACCGTGGGGGGTCTCCTGTCATCAAAAGTAACACTGTCTCATAATAAATTACCAAACAAAATTTGGCCGCGCTACGAAAATTAGATCGCGAGTTATAAGCATTTTAACTTTTTCGACCTTCACCATGGGGGGGGGGGTCTTCTGTCACCAAATATTAAAACTGTCTCATAATAAATTACCAAACAAAATATTGCCGCGTTACGAAAATTAGATCGTGAGCTATAAGCATTTTAAATCTTTCGACCCTCGCCATGGGGGGGGGTCTCCTGTCACCAAAAATTTAGACTGCCTCATAATAAATTACCAAACAAAATTTAGCCGCGCTACGAAAATTGATCGCGAGTTATAAACATTTTAAAATTTTCGACCCTCACCGTGGGAGTTCTCCTGTCACCAAAAATTAACACTGTCTCATAATAAATTACCAAACAAAATTTGGCCGCGCTATGAAAATTAGATCGCGAGTTATAAGCATTTTAAATTCTTCGATCCTCACCATTGGGCGGGTCTCCAATCACCAAAAGATACATTATCCTACCTTGTTTTATCTTAAGACGATTCTTTTCTATACACATTCTATCAGGAATTTTTATTATTGAAACTATAGATATATAGTAACTGAAATAAGAAATATAAGTTTGAGACTTGATATCTCTAAATATCTGAAAAATACCGCGTCAAGTCTGCCGAAGTCTACCGAAGGATACCATGCCGAAGTCTGCCGAACTGAAACGATGGTTAGCCGAGTGTTAGGTTTTTTTCGTTACAGAATTGTTTTTTTTTTCGTTACGCTCAATTTTTCTCGTTACGGAATTTCTTCATTCGGTCGCCGCACTCAAAACCCGCGATAAAAGCTCTGCAATAGCTTAACTGCTGCCAACATTGCTGCCAGTATTTTTTCCGTATATTTAACGCATTTTTTATATTGTACTTGGCTAACGAATTCTGGTATTTTGATGTTTTCATATTGATAACAATTTTGTTTCAAACAATTTCTAAATAAAACTTGATAGTTTCCAGTTCTCTCCTTATATTAAAGATAAATGACCGCGCGAGTTTCAAGAATGTGACCCTCTTTAAATCGAAGTGTTCTTCATTCAATGAGTTAATGACAGCACGCTTCCTCATTTCGTCAATTACTCTAGGTTCTGACATGTTTACCTATAATAAAAAATGTAACTAGGATATACAGAGTGAAATCTCTATTATAACGAATGCTATCAAATACCTGACGGACCCTGAACAGCTTGCAAGAAAAAAAGAAAATCCTCTTTTGGAGCATAAACAAAGAAAGTCTGATAAAGAAATAAATTATTTATGTGTAAAAATTAAATCCTCCTTCAAAAATAGAATCAGTTGGGTAGATTTAGAACTTTTATTAGTGGACAGATGGACAGGCAGACAGATGGATCACAAAATGAATATAGGCGCTACATATTTATATTATTAAAAATGCGCCTAAAAAAGACAGGTACTTTTAGGATATCTGTATTTTATTCTGAATTATTTTTAACAGAAGATAATCTTTAGTTTTAGAAAAAGGACAAATATCTTCTGTAAAATGTGCTTACAATAAAAATAACCATCCTTGTTAAAATTTATAAATCTTTTGAAACAACTATCTCTATCTTGAAAAATCCATTTTATTGTTAGTTAACATTCACATCAAATTCCAAATAACTTCATCATTAATGAAAGTTCCTAGAATTCGTTTATGTTGAATAATGCTTTATTCACAAATTCATATATTTATTTAAAAAAAAGTGAATAAATGATTTCTGTACTTCTGCAGTCACAGAAATCCCAATAAGTTTTTATAAAATATCTGTCTGCTGTAGAAGCTTTCACATTCAAGTATATTGATATAAAAATATATTTTTACTTTTTATTTCTTTTGCAATGAAAATTTTAGTTTTTACATTAATTTCATTTATGTGATATGTAAATTTTAATGAAGACTATCTCTCAATGTAGCGACGCATAGTAAAGAGAAAAATCAAAATACAATTATTGTTATATGTCACATGGAATACATAGTTTTATTTATTTAGGTATCGTAGTCTTCATTTTAGTAACTAGGTTGTTTTCAAAAAGCTATATGTTTGATAATCCCTGTCCAGACAAAGGAGGCTCAAAAAATGCAAATAATTTTCCTTCTTTGAAACATCTTCGCCAATTATGGAAAATTGATTAATATTATCACGATTAAAAAAATATCATAGCCACCATAGCCGTATTATCTAATTGAATTGTCATTCATTTCCATTTTAATAAGAAATTTTTCGATTTTTATCATTGTGTTTGTGTATATTTTCATAAAATCCAATGACACATTTCTTAAAATTGTTTATACAAATGTTTAAGTAAAATATTTCGATTACTCCTGTAATTTTCGTTCGCAAATGCTTTTTACACTTTAATTATTAATTTTGAAACATTTTTAATACTAAAATATAAATGTATTTTCAATTGAAAAGCGTTTAGAAATATTATTGTTTGAGGTTTTTTTTAGTTTTGGAGGTAGGAGGTAAAAAATGGCTGTTTCAAAATTTCAGTTACATCTCTGTTGCAAAACTGAATTTTTCAAAGTTCATATTATACTAGATGAAACCCGTCAAAACTTCACGGAAAAAAATTACTACAATGTTGTTTAAATAAGCTTCTTCATCGTTGAACACTTTTAGGGGACGTTAAGGGCAATCAGGAACATAAAGTAGTTTACTCAAGATTGATAGACTAATATTGATAATATTTTTTTTCATGGAGGCAATCAACAAATTTTGCAGGGTTTTTTTTTTTTTTTTTTTTTTTTTTTTTTTTTTGTTACAGACAACCAAATGATTCCTTGATTTTCTTTTCTCCATGACCTATTAGCTAATTTCACATCTTTTCTCAACCAATCGATAAACTGTTTTTTTTTTTTTTTTTTTTTTTTTTTTTTTTTTTTTTTTTTTCACGGCCGATAAATGACATAATTTTTTAATTACAGCCAACTGACACATTCTGTGCAAAAAATATCTGAAAAGTATTAATGTAGTTTGAAAATTAACGCCAAGCAATAACGTACTCAGAAAAGCATCACTAAGTGCAGTCCATTAATAACCATATAAAATAGAATAACCATATAATTTAGAATTTTAAATTATACTTAAAAAAATATATTATTTAACAGATGGTTACTAAACTTTTTTTTAAAATTTTACTATAATAATTATTCTTTATTTCATTTCTTTCCCTCTGGATATTTACAGTTTTAATATTTTTAACTCAAAATCTCGGAACTTCAAAACCCATGTAAAATTTCTTATCTTTATATCATAGTTTGATAACTGTCATAATTTGAAATTTTAGATAATACATATTTCTTAATTTTTTTTCTAACTTTAAAAAAATTTATAAATTTGAAGGACACCCATCTGAAAACTATATTCCTATTTTAGAAAAAAAAATGTAATTTTAAATTAAGTCGGTTAGGAAAAATATTTTTAAAAATTATTTCTGAAAAAAAAATCAAGTTTTTACTGACCATACAAAATTAATTTTTCTTTCTTTCTTTCCTTCCTTTCTTTATTTTTTAGCTGCGAAGAAATACATCATTTAAAACGTTGGTTAAATTTTTTATTATGATTTAATTTGAGAGCGCGTTCAGACCTTCTCGTCCGATCCATTTTTATTTTCAAAACGGTATGTTTTTTATTTCGCACTTTGTTTTTTTCGTATAATGTATGCTTATGTCGCGAAACTTTTGGACGAAAATAGATTTAAGACGCGCAAAGTCTTTTTTCTCTTTTCATTCATAAGTGTCAAGACTAATGCATATATTTCGGTAAAAAACAGTCAAAAACCAAAAGCATATGTTTATTTCCATTAAAAACGCTAAATGGCGCCACCTCTCAAACCCCCAAGTTTTCGAGAATCCTTTTAGAAAAAAAAAAATAAAAATCAAGTTGGCGGTTATACATTGAACGAAAAACCTCCCACAATTCCCATCACTTATTATCCGTACAACAAAGTTTTCCATTCTAAAAAATGATTTAAAAATTCAATAATATCAACATCGTGGGAAAAACAAGCTTGTAGTTAAGAATCGCACGTTCCGATAAAAACACAACCGGCTTCCACCACTTATGATAATTCAACTGAGCGAGCATTTATACGCATGCGTAGATTGCGAGCATGAAAGATGCTCCAAGGTGCAGATTAGCACTTATAGATTACGCATGCGCATAAGTGTATTTTTAATTGATAATTACAGTTACTTAATAACAGTTCTGATCAAAAGAATGTACGATAACAAATCTGTGGACAAATATCTTTCATTTAAAAAAAGAATGGTGTAATTTGATATAGTCATTTTTGCTCACGAACTGTCGAAAGAAAACGCTTAGCGTTTTAAATACAGTCGACTCTCGTTAATTCGAAATCGGATAATTCGAATATTCGCTTAATTTGAACCAAAGATGAAGTCCCGAAATTTTCAATGGCAGAATAACGTTAAAAACTTTCACTAATTCGAACTCATTTTCTCTTGACTTCGTTTAATTCGAACTAACGAGAATTCCGTTTTTTCATTTTTCTTTTCTTTCTCACGGATTTCAGATCATTTGAATAACTTTCTTTCTTTGATTTTTGTGAAAATTGTTCCGAACGAGCATACATATAATCCAATACATTTGATATCCATTTTCTTAGTGCCCCGTCTGTACATCAGTGACACCTCAAATTTTTCTTCCATTTTGCTCGTTTCTAAACACTTAAATAGTTTATGTATTTATACATTCTAAATTATTATTAAGTCATATTCTAATGATAGCAGACGAAATATATTTAAAAAACACTGTAACATTAATTCCTTTGTAATAGTACCATATTAAGCAGTTTTTATTTCATATTTTCCAAAATTCGAACTTCGGATAATTCGAACATTTCTTGTAGTCCCGACGAGTTCGAATTAACGAGAGTCGACTGAATATGGATGTTTGAATTAATATGAAAAATTGCGCTTCGTCTTATAATTTAATTTATTTTTAATGAATATTGAAAATTTTGAAAAATTGATCACAGTATAAAGAAAAACACAAAGCAATTTCCTGTAAGGATGTGCGTTATTAGTAACTGCAATTAAAAATAAACATGCGCATCATTATAATTCAAAAAATTTCTGTAAGATTTAATATTTTTACTTATTTGCTTATCATTATTCATTTCCTAAACTATTTTAGAAAAGACTGCGCGAGCGCTTTTCTACTACTTTATGCACATATAATATCTCAGATGAATAAGCTTCAATTGAAAGTCCCTTATTGCGAAATAAATCTCTATTAAAGCTTCGGTATTTCGTCTTAGAATCACTAGCAGCTATTACAATAAATGGAATCTAATGCAAATGGACAAGGCGCAAGTATGTTGTTTTCTTTATTCTTTCCACTGATATAACGCAAGATGTGAGTTTTGTAAAAGATACAATCTCTGAATATTTTGCGTAAGTTTGCTAAGGTATCATGAAATGGGTTGCGTTTTGGCGAATATTTTACAAATCAACTGAATTTAGCATGTTTTCATGCAAAAATACATAAACATGGTTTCATCCAATTTTCGATAACAAGCGCCATTAAAATAACAATCTTTGTGGAAATACAGAATGCCCGTAAATTATCTTTACAAGTTTAAATCGAAATAACGTATATATTCGTGTATAAGTCGATTCTTAAACATAGCATATTTTCAGCTTATTAAAGATAACAGGGTCATTAAAATAACTTTTTTGATGAAATACAGTGCGTCTACAAGTTATCTTTACAAATTCAGATCCAAATAAGTGAAAATGGAACAAGATCTCTCAATTCAGTTTTATTCATTTAAGAGATGAACTCTGAAAGTTTATGTTCTTGGTTTTTCAGGTCTACTGAGCAAGTGGTAAAATGATGACGTCATATTTTCATAAAATGAATACCCCAAAAGGAAAGCCCACCCACCAGTATTCGAGAGGTTCTGCTCTGGAAGCGATAGACGGAAGGTATTAGGTTCGAGCACGAGTTCTCGTCGTTTTCCGCGGTTCTCTTCAAACCTTGGACTTCCTTGCTGAATTCAGTTAAAGATCTCTTAGAAAGTACCCAAGGAGGGAACTTTACCTTAGGATTTATATCGTGTTAATAACTGGACGTTATACACAAAAACAACCACGGGTAGAAGACGCAGTGCTTTTTAATGTTCATAGAAATAAAATCAGATATACTGGTCCACCGACCTTTCACGTCTAAATATATCCTTGTCGATTGCTCTTTTCCGTATTTAGTCCTAAACACGGGCGTAAATCACGGGGGGGTATGGGGGGTGCGGCACCCCCCCCCCCTGAGAAAATCAGTCGGAAAATTTCGCGTTTGGTCGGTAAACAATACACTTAATTGGAAAAAAATGGTAACTTATCTGTAAAAAACCTATAAATTGGAAAAAAGGAAAAAATCAGTCGGGAAAATGTTATTTACTATAAGAAATTGGAAATCAGTCGGAAAAATTCCCATTCGATAGGGGAAATGTACGTTTAGTCGAAAAAATGGTATTTACCTATAAGGACTTACAAATTAGAAAAATGAAAAAATCAATCGGAAAAATGTACGTTTAGTCGGAAAATTTTATTTACTATATAAACCTACAAATTGAAAAAATGAAAAAAATCAATCAGAAAATTTCCGTTCGATAGGAATAATATACGTTTAGTCGGAAAAATGGTATTTACCTAAAAGGACTTACAGATTGGAAAAACGAAAAAATCAGTCGGGAAAATTTCCATTCGATAGGGGAAATGTACGTTCAGTCGGAAAAATGGTATTTACCTAAAAGGACTTACAGATTGGGGGGAAAAAATCAGTCGAAAAAATTCCCATTCGATAGGGAAATGTACGTTTAGTCGGGAAAATGGTATTTACCTATAAGGACAAACAAATTGGAAAAATGAAAAAATGAATCGGAAAAATTTACTTTTAGTCGGGAAAATGTTATTTACTATAAGAACCTACAAATTCAAAAAATGAAAAAAATCAATCAGAAAATTTCCCGTTCGATAGGAAAAATATACGTTTAGTCGGAAAAATGGTATTTACCTAAAAGGACTTACAGATTGGAAAAACGAAAAAATCAGTCGGAAAAATTCCCATTCGATAGGGGAAATGTACGTTTAGTCGGAAAAATGGTATTTACCTATAAGGACTTACAAATTAGAAAAATGAAAAAATCAATAGGAAAAATGTACGTTTAGTCGGAAAAATGTTATTTACTATAAAAACCTACAAATTGAAAAAATGAAAAAAATCAATCAGAAAATTTCCCGTTCGATAGGAATAATATACGTTTAGTCGGAAAAATGGTATTTACCTAAAAGGACTTACAGATTGGAAAAACGAAAAAAATCAGTCGGGAAAATTCCCATTCGATAGGGGAAATGTACTTTTAGTCGGAAAAATGGTATTTACCTAAAAGGACTTACAGATTAGAAAAAAAAAATCAGCCGAAAAAATTCCCATTCGATAGGGAAATGTACGTTTAGTCGGAAAAATGGTATTTACCTATAAGGACAAACAAATTGGAAAAATGAAAAAATGAATCGGAAAAATGTACGTTTAGTCGGGAAAATGTTATTTACTATTAGAACCTACAAATTCAAAAAATGAAAAAAATCAATCAGAAAAATTCCCGTTCGATAGGAAAAATGTACGTTTAGTCGGAAAAATGGTATTTACTTAAAAGGTCTTACAGATTGAAAAAAAAAATAAGTCGGAAAAATTCCCATTCGATAGAGAAATGTACGTTTAGTTGGAAAAATGGTATTTACCTATAAGGACTTCAAATTGGAAGAATGAAAAAATCAATCGGAAAAATGTACGTTTAGTCGGGAAAAATGTTATTTACTATAAGAACCTACAAATTGAAAAAACGAAAAAATCAATCAGAAAAATTCCCGGTCGATAGGAAAAATGTACGTTTAGTCGGAAAAATGGTATTGACCTAAAAGGACTTATAGATTGGAAAAATGAAAAAATCAGTCGGAAAAATTCCCGTACTATCGGGAAAATGTACGTTTAGTCAATATATATATATATTAAATTATAAAAACTTGTGAATTGGAGAATTTTTTTTGTAGTCTTTAATTAGAAGAAAAAGAAAAAAAAACAATTTTGCACAAAGAAAACTTACGTAAATTTGTTCTTAGTCGGAAATATTTCAGATTTTCTTCTTTTGATAAAATCTATACAGATGAACTTTGATTTGTCGAATATTGTGAACTCAAAAACCTCGATATGACGAAAAAATACATATATACATGCTCCAGTGATGTTAATTTTATATGCAACCTTGGTATTTTGATCAAAAACCTTGATATTCCGAATTTTTTTCGCGCACTTTGACATCGAGCTATCGAGATTCTGTTGTATTGTTGAAAATTTTTTACTTTGGTGTGGAAATTTTAAGATATGCTGATTGAAGTGATGAAATTTGTTCGTTTTCTCTAACTTTGAATTTATAGTTAATTGTATCACTGAATTTAGGTGATGTCCAATGAAAATTCAAAAGTGAATTGCAAATACTTAGTGCTTTTCCTTATCAATCTGGTTATTTTAAAAGCTACACGAATTTAACTTTTAATCAAAATTAAATATGGTTTTATTTTTTCTATTAACTACTTTTTTAATGTGAATTCTGTTTACTTTTCGTAATTTTAACGAAAAATGATAGATGAAAATTGAAAACACCCAAGTACTTTGAATTTTTACATCGAATTGAACTGGATGTTTTACAATCTATATGACTTTACTTCTATCAGAAATAATTCGTTCGTTTTCTTCTTCCTTGACCAATTGTAGTCAATTGTTTTTTCATATTATTATAACTACATTTTGTTTAGTCGGAAAAAACGCAGTTGACACCAAATTTTTACTCAGATTTAAAGTATGCCATTAGAAAGATTTATAAACTTAAATTAAAAACTATTTTTGACAAGCTTTTGGTCTTTAAAATAGTACTTAAGCAATCAAAATTCAATTTTACTCATAAAAGAAACGCTAAAAAGATTTTAACTGATTGCTAAAAATTAAAGAGATAAAACAAATTTTTCTGCTTCCAGGTATTTCTTTGGCACACCCAGACAACTTTAACCCTTCCCATGTGTCAGTTACAAAACAAAACTACGATTGCGCCACGATGGGCATTCCTACGAATTTCTTATAACCAATATCTTAATATCTAATTTTATTCTGCTTAAACCATTAGTATTCTAGCTCATGATCATATCGCACGAGATCGTTCAGGTCGTTAATCGTTATATGTTGTTGTTCATGCGAATATTTTTATATATATTTAATAATTCAATATTTTTTGTATCAATTATGCCACCTCCTAAATGTAAACAACAAAAAATGCAATGCAAGTCGTGCAGTTCGCTTTTGTTAAGACAGCGTTTTATAGAACAACTGGCCATATTTCTGCAGTCATTTTAGGTAGGAACATGAAATTCAAGAAAAAAAAAACCTGATAAACAAATAATTAATAACATATTTTAGCATTTTAGAAATTTTTACCCTACAGAGGCAAATGAGGTCGAAAATTTTTGAATATTTGGTATATCTCATCAGCCGTTTTAGATAGAAGTGTTGAATTAATGAAAACTACTAAAAAATAGCACAACCCTGCAAAATTGAAGTTTTTGAAAAATACAAAAGACGTTTCAATTGGTTTTTATGTTACTTGGTGTGCTGATTTTGTAAATGACCTCCATTTTCCCCCATCATGTCAAGATTTTTTATAAAATTGATATGAATATTTTTGCTGAAATCTTATTTAAAAAGGTATTGTCTCGAACAATTTTACATATACTATCTGCAACAGTGGTTTTAAATCCATTTAAATCTATGTAAAATAATCGTTTCTTAGTGAGGCAAATTGAATTTTCAGAAATCGATTATTTTTATAAGTTTAAACAGATGAAAATCACTGCTGCCAGACCGCATTTCTTTTTGATCTAATGTTGAGTCTTACCACGACTGTCCCACTCACCAATGAAGCATGGGTATTTTATGTATTCGCCTTGTTCACCAAGATAACTTTCAAAACACCGCAAATAGTCCAACCCAGGTCGGCATATTTTATTTTGTTGAGAACGAAAGCCAAGTTTACTTAGCGTTCTTTTAAATGTACCTATTTACCAACTGGTGCAAATACATACTGGCTTCCGTGATAAATTACAACTTTAAGATGAATCTATTAACAGCCTCCATTTATTTTTACCGTAAGTGATATTAAAATTGCTGTCCAGTCCCCGAACAGCAGAACAATAGACCAACTTCTCTTCTTCCTCAAAGTACTTAACACATCCTTTTTCTAATTTTTTCCCGATTCCCGTACTAATAGAAACAGGTTTCTTTGGCCAATATTTTTTTTTTCTTTCAATTTGAAGTGTAAATTTAAACTGCCTCTTTCGAAATCCTCAGATCTCTAGTTAGATCATTAAGTTCAAGTGGAGAGAAGGACTGAGGAGAATAGCTTCTTAATTTTTAGCATCGAATCCTTAAATTCTGGATATTCCTAGTCTGAAGACTCTGAAGCGATAACTGACAATTCAATTGAAGGTACTAGCACATCAAATCCATGAGGAATGGGATATATGATTGATGGAATGTTCGTAAAAATCTAAATAAAGCTTTTTTTTTCCAAGAAAACGTGACCTGATAAAACTTTTTCATCATTATTCTTTAAATTAGCACCAAAAAATACACAAGGTTCAGCTATCAGTTCTTTTATATATATTTTTCATCGCAGGCCAGTGTAATTAAGCACGTATTTCAGGACTTTAGAAATTGCCCTCTAAGTGAGTTAAAGGGAGTCAAAAATTCTAAAATATTTGACCGTATTCTGGCGGCAGTTTTAGGTAGGGGCATGAAATTCAAGATAACAAGCTAATTTAAAAGTAATTTTACATGCATTTCACAGAAATCTTATAAATTTTCCCACATTTAAGAGGATTAAAGGGAGGATATTGAAACTCTTAGATTATTTCGCAGTATATTAAAACATACTTAAACATATATTTTATTGGTTTTAGAAATTCTCAAGTAGGTTGGTTTAATGGGATGATGGTAAGTTTTGGGTCGTTTCACCATATCTAAACACAAATTTTAGATAGGAGCGTAAAACTCAGTATAACAAACCTACCAAAAAAATTATTAATTACAGTACTTTATATAAAAATATAGTTTTATTTTAATTTTATCTGTGATATTTTTTTCTTCAATAATCTTTTAGGAAAACCGACTATAGCGTATCGGCTGCCAGAATATATATATGTATATGCATGTGTGTGTGTGTTATATAAACATTTCATTTCGCAATATTCATCTAAATTATTCTAAATTTCCGGCATATTCTTCATCTTCCTTTTTTTAATAATACCTGTTATTTGTTTCTATTTAATTTCCCTTTAATTTTAAAACGCGTATATTAATAAATGTCTCATTCAAAATCTTAATCTAGCATTTTTAATCCTTTATAAATTTTATCAGCTATCCAATCTATAATATTCTAAGAGAAGCTATATACTATTTTCGAATGTTTGAAAAGCCATTTTGTTATTTTTATCTCCAATCTTAATTCCTGTAATCTATGTTCCCACGGTTTTTGGATGCTAGGCTTTTTGCCTCAAAATCACCACGCTACGAAGTATGGGCTACTTAAGCCACCCCCTCTCTCGAGTGATTAGCTTAGCTGCCCACATCTAGATGTACTCCTTTCATTGATTGGCTCATTTTTGTACTACGTCGATATTTGTCGTCCTCTGCGTATCTAACAAAAAGCAGATGCAGAGATTTCGGAGCTTAGATTTCTGTCTTGTTTGAAGTGTTTCGACATACATTATCTCCTTTCTACGACACTTGTTAATTTTCTAAATTTTCTTTTTAAGATCATATATTCGTGCCAAAGAATGAAGGGCTTCGAATTTTTTCATTTGTGAGACTCATTTTAATTTTTCATGTTCGATGAATAATCAACTTAGAGAACAAACTGGCTCCGTTTCTGGTGGAGAAATCACCAGATTATGGAATCCATTGCCTTGCTATACTTATGCTCTGACCATATAGATCAGTAGTACGACTTCAAAACAATCACCTTGTATTCTCAATTTAAATTCTCTGATATCAGCTATGATCAATAATTTCACACAAGTTCAAGTTAACTAGATTTGTCGGCTGCAGAATAACACAATGTGTCATAAGCCGCCAGGATTCCATGGAATTAATGCATGACATTTTATATATATGCATGTATATACAGATACATACATGTATGTATGTATATTATAGTCGGTATTTTATTTTTCATACTACTCGGAAAATTTCCTTCTTGGAGTCGGAAATTTATGAGTCTACACCCCCCTACGCAACAAGGGTGGTTTACGCCCCTGGTCCTAAATTATTGTTGTACCAGTGAAACTTTCTTTTTTTTATGAACCGTAAAACAATTACGTCTTTTCCTGTGGAGTAGTCATTATATGAATATGTGATGTCATCTTTTCAGCACTTATTCTACGTTTCTGTAAACAAAGCAATCACAAAACTTTCAACGTTGTTCTACTCTTTCATTTCTTTGTTTTGAAGATGTAAAATGTTATCATACAAAAAAAAAAAAAAAAAAAAATAACTGAAATGCGTCAAAAAATATGTTAGATAGATTTTTTATGTAATATTATTAGTTTTTCACGAATGAAGCATAAATAAATTTCGATGGAAAATCCTTTGAATTAAAACGACTTTAATGTATTTTTAAATGATTAGATATTATATTTTATGCCCTTTTAAGCAATGTATATATTAACATGTATTTTTATGAATTTTAATTATAAATATATATATATATACATAGCATAAAATAAGAGCTATTTTAAATGTGAAATTTCACATGATATGAAGACTTTATTATTATTTGGACGAGGCACAGAAGGTTGCAGTTCTATATTAAGTCATAAAATTATTTATTTAATACACATTTATGCTTATCTTTTTAGCAATATTGAAATGTGGGATTTAAACAATGTATTTTCTAACGCATATATTAGACATATCCTTCTAAAATGCGACAGATTTTATTAAAAATTAAAGTAAATGTTAAAAACATTATTAATCTTTACTACACATCTAAAAAGAAATACCACTTTCATTTTTAATCAAACGTTCGGAAACGGATTAAATTAAAAAAAATCAGTTGTCGGATGATGTAATAAAAAAAAATCGCCTGCAAGTTCTCATGATTGTCAGTCGGTTCCTTTAAAAGCGAGGGGAAACGCTAAAAAAATGATTAGCTTAAAATATAATCAAATTATGAGCCGTAACGCCTTATTCCTTGTTACAAAGTTGATATTAAATTTTCTGTAATTCAATTGAGTTCCGTTAAACATAAAATTTAATCAGAAATATTTTGTACCTTAATTCCTTTATGAGTAGAAAAAAAGGAAAAAAAACCTTGAATATATAAAAAGTTGACACAAATATTCAAAGGTCATTACATTTTATTCATAATTCATTTATCTAAATTACTTTTTCCAAATGAAAATTTTAAGTTCCTTCTCTTATTTTTTATTATGGATAATTTAATCTCCTTTAAAGGACTTTCCTTTAATTAATTACTTAAATGGAGTTTTGGATGATAATCTGCAGATTGTTAAATCTTCATTCCCTTTACAAAAATGTCACCTAATATTATAATTTATTAATGAGTATTTATTTTAGAGAAGATTTTCTGCTCCTTTTGACCTTTTTATAAACGCAACATTAAAGATATATAGCTTTTCATGTCCTTGATTTATATAACAATAGAAATATATATTTTAATTATATTATAGATTTATGTTCTAATAATCTGTTATATGTATTACGAAATCCTATGTTTTAGAAACATCCTGTTTCAGAAGGAATAGTAATTCTTATGCAATTTTTGCCTCCAGTATTTTTCATTATGGGATTTGTCAAATAAATTTTAAATCTTAAGCCAGTGTTTTAAAATCTTTTAAATGATATAAAGATAAATGACTTACATTGGAGCACACAAAATTTACAGAAATATTTTCTTTGAAATCACACTAAGTATGGTATGTGAAATGTTGAAGTATTTTTCCATTCTGTGTAGTCGTTTAAATATTTTTTATGATAAAGTTTTTCTTTCAATTGAGTCCGCCCGTAAAGAACTATTATAAGAACTGGTCATACTTAAAAAAAAAATGCATTAACTTTATAACAAAAACTGCTGGCATGTATGTTGCCAGCAATTTTTGCCATAAAAATTGCAGTGAAATTAAATGTAAAAAATTAATTACATCTAATTTTACAGTAATTTTTAAAGCACAATTAAACGGATATTTTTAGAGTACACTTGTGGGAGCTAATTTCCAGGTGTTTACTTTTAGAAATGTATAGGAAGAATATCTGGCGGCAATAACTACATATATTTTTAATTTTCTTAACAAATCAATTAAGGACATTTTTTGTGCACTTTATTATATAAATCAGGTTTGTCAGGTTGAATTAAATTTTAAATTATTATGAACAGCATTTCTCAAATATTAAATCAGCCTAGCACTGATAAACAGTAAAGGTTTAATTACAAGAAGGCAATCTTTCCTCTAGGCATACTGCCTGTTTAACAAAACCTATTAAAATATACAAAACTACATCTGTATATTCGGAACAAATTAAGAAATCTTACACTAACTAATTACGACTGCATTAAATATATCTAAAATTATTGGTTAAAAGCTAAAATGATTTTTCCTAAAATTTCCAATGTGTTTTCTTACTCAAAGTATTGACATTATTCTGTGACTTACTAGCTAAAAATACCCGGCGTTGCCCAGAATTTTAAGAATATTTTTATTAAAAATTCTATTTTGAAAAATCAACGACTGCGTGTTAATTAAAGTAATTTTCATTATTGTCGACTTGCTTTCTTCATGAATTATCTACTTGCTTTATAAATAGAATCTATGATCTCGATTGAGACTGAGATTATATACATCCACATGATAACATCCATAATATTTTCGATATGATGAAATATCATTGTTATTGTTTTAAATTCGTCAATTTATTAATTCCAGTTTCATTTTTGCGCGGAACATTTGAAAAGTCATCACGTAATATTCATTTTTTTAACTATTTACTTCATTTGCATTTTTTACGTGGAAATGTTGCAATAGAAAATTAATTGTTGAGATAAAAAATTTATTGCGGATTTTTAATTGTTCGCAATTGCTGTAATAAAAAAAAGTTACAATTTTATAGGAAACTGCTATTAAATTGGCGTTTTTTTATAAATATTTAAGTACACGTTATTTCTGTACCGGATTATTTTAATTGCCTCGGCCGTGTTTTAATGCAGATGTAAGTGTAGCATTTCACAACTCCTGCTTCTAAACTGAGATTTGGTATAGAATTACAGACAGACAATCTTCCATTTTTTTAATGATAGGTGTCACTAACTATAAGAGAAAGTAAAAATTAAAAAATATAAAAAATATATCTTTTAATTTTTGCAAAAGGGAAAAAAGTATACCATTTCGAATTTTAATATATAACAAGTTATAAAAGTTTTTAGAATATTAAAACTTGTATTTACGTGTTATAAATTCTGAATTACTAGCATTATAATTACATTGAAATTTTCCTTTATCCGGATATATACCCAAATAAAGCAAAATAGTTGAGGCAACGTTGGCTAATTGTGGAATACCACAGTACAATAGCCAATAAAAAGCTAATGATCTATTCCTACAAATAAGCAAGTATGTATATCTACGAAAGCTCTCATAGAAGGTTTAACCAATTATTCTCACAATGCTCCAACAATATATTCTTAGATTGTCCCGACGACTGTAAATAAACAATTATCCTATTATATTGATTAATATAGAAATATATATCCTTCAAATACACAATGATACATTTATCTACGAAAGTTCAACATTGTACTACCATTAAGGCCTGATTATTAATTCCCCTAATGTCAAACAATATTACTTCACAAAACCCCGACGACGAAGATGAGCGAAGAAAACTAACAAAATTATATCAGATAAGGTGAGCTAATGTGGTCAGTGAACTTTTATACTATTCTAGATAGCTATACACATTTTTTAACATATGGAAATAATTGTCTTATTTCTTATTTAAATTTTAAAATTCCAAAAAACGCCAAAGATAATTATATCAGATAATAAAAGGTAATGTGTTTAGAACACACTTATACAGGGTGTTTAAAAAATGATCGATATATTTGAAAAATCCATAAAAATTAAACGGGCAGCATTAGAAATACACCGTTTGATGCAATATGTTAGGGACAACAGTAAATTTTCAGGCATACAACTTTCGAAATTAGTTAAAATTTTCAACAACAGATGGCGCTGCAGACATTTGGAAAGCTATAGTAGAAGACGCAATCTGTGAATTTGCCATTCTGTAAAGCCTCTGTCCCTCCCGCGAAGGCACGCACGAACTAATGCTATTCCTATGGAGAGGCTTTTTTGTAATAACTCTTTCGCATTTGACATTTTTTAATATATTTTTTTTTGCATTGCATAGCTGAGGTCTCTCAAGATTGCTCCTTGATTATATTTTTTGCTTTTGGTCGCAGGTTTTTTCTATAAAGTTACTTTTACATCCAAAACCGATTTCGAAAGTGAAAGTAACTTTATAAAAAATATAGTATGTGACCAAAATCGAAAATGTAATCAAGGAGCGATCTTGAGAGAGACTTCAGCTATGCAAGGCAAAAAAATTATTAAAAAATGTCAAAATGCGAAAGATTTATTACAAAAATGCCTCCCCATAGGAATAGCTTTAGCTGGCGAGTGTCTTTGCGGGCAGGGACAAAAGCTTTACAGAATGGCAAACTCACAGATTGCGTTTTCTACTATAGATTTCAAATTGCCTGCAGCGCCATCTGTTGTTGAAATTTTTAACTAATTTCGAAAGTTGTATACCTGAAAATTTACTGTTGTCCCAAACATATTGCGAGAAACCGTGTATTTCTAACGCTGCCCGTTTAATTTTTATTGATTTTTCAAATATAGCGTTCATTTTTGAAACACCCTGTATATTCTATTTTGCTATAGACAAGTTTAAACTTATATTATAGAAATAATTGTCTTATTTCTTCTTTAAATTAAAATTGTGCAGAAAACCCTTCAGTTCTGATTGTCACTTTTTAATTTCTGACGCATTCAATGTACAGGAAGTATCTTGGGCTGAAAGTCATCCAGTTATATAGAATAACTGTTGAAAAAAAAATCCAAAATAAAGTATGTTTTTAATGTCTTAATCCTACAGGCTAAAAATTTAATATACTAGACCTGATTATTCTGTAAGTATATGCTAAATCTTACCCAATCTCATTTTCTCTTCGAAAAAAGCAATATAATTTTTGTAAAATCTTTTAACTTGTCTTCTACCTTTCAAAATCAAAATCGAGATGGAGTGGATAAGGAAATGAAGTTTCTCTTGTTCGCTATTAAAACAGAAATGTACCTCTTCGTATTAAATAATCCCACGCGTGTGCGAACTTTTCTTTTCATTACGTACATTTTTTATGGGTCAAGAAGACAAACTAAAATAACTTTTTTAAATGTAATTTTAAAGCTGTTTGTATTAAAAATACTTAACATCAATTTCGTGAAATAATTTATTTCGTAAAAATTTAATTTATAAAATAAACACGTTACATATTTTCTTGAAAAAACGCTTTTTTTTACAAAACCTGCTACAAAACTTTAACATAAATATGAAAAGTATGCTCCCCCCCCCTTCCCTAAGAATATAACTTGTACACTTTAGACTAAAAAATAATAGATTTGTTTTTCTAATGTATTTAGCGAAAAATAAAATGTCAAATGAAATGGTGTAAGTTTTATACAATCCGTGTACAAATGTTGCAAAAATAGACACGTGTACGTACGGTCTAAATCGATATAAACATATTGACAATGGATATATATCGGTAATCGTTATAAAAAAGAACTCATTAGCACAAGACTCAAAATGGCGTTGTTTAGGTACTGAATTCAGTAAAGCTTGAAGGTGGGATAAAAAAAAACATAATGCAACTGAATGCTATCATATTCAGAAATTTATTTTGTAAAAGCAACCAGATCTGCGATGAGAGATTTGACAGTTAAAACACGCCTAAATGTATTAAAAAGTTAATACATTTAATATGAAATACTATACGCTGCAATACATAAATATGCGGAGCATGGAAAACCAAACTAAAAAAAAGGTGTTAATGGATGTAAAATAAGCTTGCATAAATTTCAAAATTTCAAAATAATGTCAGTCACGTATGTTGCTGATTTTTTCTGAAAAAAAAACTGACATTACAAAACAACAGTTTTTATATCCTTAGGATTAAGAAATTTTTTTAGCTTTATCTTACAAAAAAAATGCTTTTTAGCTGACATGCTATCATAGCCTGAGAGCTTATGTGCCCGTCCGTTCTGTATGTATGTTCGTACGTTCGTACGTGCGTACCGCGATAACTCATGATAAAAATATCGGATACACTTGAAATTATGTATATAGGTATATCCTGATAAGGCGCTTCCCTGATTAGTTTTTGGAGTTCATTCGATATGTATAAGAGGGAGAACGTGAGCCCTTAATTGATATAAACGGGATTTTCGTGCAGAAATAACAGTTTTCGTTCAAAATTTAGATATAGGATCATTCTGATGAGGCGATACCGTGGCTGTTATTAGGTGTTCATTCAATAAGTATAAACAGGGGGAACGGGGGGGCTCATGCCCCTCCCCTTAATTGATATAAACGGGATTTTCATGCAAAATTAACAGTTTTCGTTCAAAATTTAGATATAAGTATCAAGTTTTAAGTGTAAAAAAGGAGAAAGGGGAGAGCTGTTTCCCCTTCTTAACTTTTTTTTTCGAACGGAATTAACGAAAATACAAGGCTGTAATGTACAATTAGTATGCGTAGCCTGTGAGCTCAATGCCATCAGTTTAACTGGGCAATATTCTTTTTATTTAAAATTCCTCTCGTATCGAAATCTCTGCTGAACCATAGACAAGTTATTGATTGAAATAAATGTATACTGACTTAAGCAAGGACTTTCATTAATTTTCCATTAAAATAAAAAAGGAACATTAAAAAATCCATTAATGTGAAATAACTTCAGTTCAAATGCGTTATTTCCTTCCAGACTAAAACGTTCAAAAAAGCTTTAGTGCTAGTTCATTTAATATGAGTAATAATAACATATGGAAATTTATTTGTTATAATTCTTATTTTGTTAGTTTATTAGAGGACAAATATATGTGCTACTTGAGTAAAGTATATCATATTAAAAGCCAACATTACTAATATATTGATTTTAAAACGATTAAAATGCAAACTTACTTAAATAGAATAATAAGATTATAAATAGAATAGTTTAAATATCTAACAATTAATATATAAGAAATAATATGGCAAATACTTTGACTGCATAGTTCTATATTATTATAATATATATAAGACAATAATAATAATTTGTAAATTATCAAAATAATTTTTTTAGAAAAATGCTTAAAAAAAGGTAAAATAAATGTTAAAGCATTTTTAAATGTACAATTATTTGTCTTTTCTTCTAATTAATCATATTACAAATCTAATACGTTGACTACATAATTCTCGCTATATAGTTTTTAAATAAAATAAATAATAACATAAATAATAAAAAAAATTAAAATAAATAATAACATAAATAATAAAAAAAATTAAAATAAATAATAACATAAATAATAAAAAAAATTAAAATAAATAATAACATACATAATAAAATAAATTATAAAATAAAAAATAGCTTCATAAAAATAATTAGTAAATTTTCGAAATATTTATTTTGAATAAAATGATTAATAAATTAAAAGAAAAAAATAGCATTTTTAAATGCACGAGTATTTATATTTTCTTATAGCTTACTACTTACTATTGCATGCATAATCTCACTGATTAATAATCTTCAAAAACAAGCACTCGATACAGATTAAATATCGATTGAAACTTCAATATGCTTTCACTCAGAAGAGCAAGCAATTACTGAAATACAGGGAGAATGAATAGAATGGAGAAATTTATGTTTCAGTTTGAAGAACAACACGTTATTTCTACTTTTTCTTTTCTTTGAAAATACATATTATTTGAATGTTAAAACGGAAACAAGCTCAAGATTAACATACGTTCCGAGAAATGCAGTTATCCTAGTTTTGATTAGATTGTAATTTTACCGATATTCGCTTCTGTACATCGTATTATGTTAACATTTTCAAGCATACACGTCTTTCAGCTTATGAATACGTACTATATTTCATTTTTTTTTAATTTGGCTTTATAAATTTTTGTTAGACTTATGCATTTCTGTACTGCATCTTAACTCTTTCTTAGATACAAATTTACTCGCTTAAAACTATTAGTTAGTCACAATAAGCTATCAATTTGTTTCACTATCATGCGTAATTTCCTTTGAAATAGAATTCAGGGACATTTAGATACATTTTTCTATGCAATTTTGTTTTCAAAAAAGATTTCTGCAACGTTTTGAGCCAAAAACTACCATGTTCAAAACATGGCCTGAACATATTTTCCCTCATTTGGATAAATGGAACTCGTAGGATTAGTGTAATAATTTAAAAAAAATGTTTTAAAATCAATAAAAATTTAATTATGAATTAATATTAATCTAAGACTTACATTGCCTGCAATTAATTATGTTGAGATGCTTTATATATTTCACCGGATGCCATAATAGACAATGTTCTGTGGGTGGAATTTGTCTTTCAGATTTGTGCTGGATAGTTTAGTTGGCATAGTACAGCAGCTTATGCCAGAAACTGGTTTGGAACCTGGTCTAGACTTTCTTTACTGAGTTGGTTTATTTACCAATTAAAATATCTGTCTTAAAATTAATAAAAATAGTATTGCTTAAAAAACATTGTTTAAAAAATTGCTTAAAAGACTTTTTTATGTAAGACACACTTAAAATTCCTTTGACTATTATTAGTGAATGAGATCGTTCTATTATATTTGTGAAGTAAAAAAAAAGTCACCATGTTTCGATTTCACGTCGTTTAATCCATAGCATGAGGTAGATATTTGGATGTCAGAGAATAATCTAATGTCTTTTAAAACATAAAATTCTTTATAAAGGAAGATGTTTCAAAAAACAGCAGAAGGTTCAAGTAGGTGAGGATTCACTGCACACCAAAATCATTTAGAAAAGTTGTTGAATTTGACTTCCATTATAAAGATGACTTACGACTTTCCATCATACATTACAATGAAAGATAAATTCCGGTATTTTTAATTTATTCCAAAAATTATATTGACAAATTTTTGATTGGACCAAATCTTACAGCAAATAATAGTAATAATAATAAATATACACTTTAATAAAATGATGATGATAATAATAATAATAATTAAAATAATTGTCTTAAAATTAGAATTGTTTAAGAAACAGAATTTGTTTTATGTAAGACACACTTAAAATTCGTTACACGATTATTAGAGATCGTTCTATTATATTTATAAAGTAAAAAAAAAAACATGTTTCGATTTCACGTTGTTTAAACCATAGTATGAGACAGAACTTTGGATGTAACAGTATAATCTAATGCCTTTTAAAACGTGAAATTCATTTAATCTAATAATTTTATTAATTTAATTTAATAACAACAACAAACACGTGGTAGTACTGTAAAAAAAAAAGAAATCACATTAAACGAATCTTGTAAATATAAGTGCTACAGAGAAACGAAATTAAAAACTTATCAAAAGCTTTTTAATAACAATTTTAATTTTTTTTAAGAAAGGTGTTATAGTAAAAATAAAATACATTGACATGTTTCGGAACCGTCAAATAAGTTCCATAGTCATAATATAAATAAAACAAAATTTCAAAATATTTCTCGGACAATACAAATGACACGCGACAATGAGATATAAATAACAAAAAACACGCGCTCTATTGCAAAAAATTAAATTAAAATATGGAACTATGGAACTTATTTGACGGTTCCAAAACATGTCAATGTATTTTATTTTTACTATAACACCTATCTTAAGAAAAATTAAAATTGTTATTAAAATGTTTATATAAAAGGTGAATAGTTTAAAATCTGATGATTTAAAAAATCAATTGGATTTAATTAACTTTTTATCATTATCAAAAGCTGTCAAATAAAATTGGTGCCTTTAATTATGTTTTAGTTTTTGTTCTTGAAATTAGTATTTAACTTCGAATTCTACCTACCAAAAATATTACGTAATAAAAATCCGAAATAAGCATAATTTTTTTTTACTTTAAAAATCAAATTTGATTAATTATTTATAACTGATTGATCATGAGCATAATTAATGGCGTATAGTATTATGAACAATGTAATTCATGTAGTAATAGTATCCTCTTGATCATGTTTGAAGCAATCTTGATTAATTTACATTTGAAACTGCTTACTACACCGGTATATCAAGATTTCCATCCTGTATATGTATTGAATTACTTTAAATGAATGTATCCCATTTTAATTGGAGCAATTTTCATAATATACATTGTAGATATTTTTAAAAGAAGTGTAATATTTAGGTTTTATTGTTCAAGCTTACAAAATAGCGAATTTAATTTACCAAAAGTATTAAATATAATTTAATTAATTTAATTAACAACGGTAGTATTAAAAAGTTTCGTAGCCAAATGAAAACAATTTTAAACAAAGTACTATGTAATTTACCATTGCATTTTAAAAAAACGAGTTCTTCATTAGAGCAAAAAAAAAAATCCTTTTTTTTCTACATTTCCTTACTTATTACTGATCAATTTTGCGAATTTTATTCGTAAAATTATTTCAGAAGAGATGACAAGAATTTCTACTTCTAGTTAATAAATACATATATAATATCTCTGATAACGTATATTGTAAATAGTTTAATTAATGAATAAAGAAACATAGGTTATGAATATTAAATGAATTTTCCTAAATATTTTAAATTAATATTGATAATGTTGAAACGTTGTTCACAGTATTAAGAAAAGCACAAAACAATTACAAATAGAGTGGTACGTATTGAATTATTGCTTTCTAAAATGCACACGTACTTCATTATAATTCAAAAATTCATGTACTTTTTTTTTCTTATTCACTTATCACTATTCATTTCCTAAACTCTTTCTGAAAATGATGCATGATTTTCTACAACTTAATGCAAATTTAATCTCTCTAACTAATAAGCTTCAAATGGCATCCCTTATTGAGAAATAAATATCTATTAAAGTTTCGTTACATTTCGTCTAAGAATCACTAGCAGCTATTGTAATGTATGAAAATTAATGCAATATAGAAGTCAATTTATTTTGAACAAGGCGCAAATATGTTATTTTTTGTCTTCTTTCCATTGAAAATACATAAGATGTGAATTTTGTAAAAGATATAATCTCTGAATATTTTGCGTAATTTGCTAAGGTGTTATGGAATGAGTTGTATTTTCGGCCTGTTTTACATATCAATTGATTTTAGAATGTTTTCATATAAAAATACATGAACATATTTTCAGTTCTTTAAAGATACATTGAGTCATAATAATTTTTTTACTGAAATACAATATGAGTACAAGTACCTTTATAACTTCAAATCTAAATAATTGTAAAATGAAACAAGATTTCTCAATTCGATTTTCTTCCTTTAAAAGATGATCTCTAAAATTGATTTGGTGTGTTTTTCAGGTAAGCTGAGCAAATGGTTAATGAGGACGTCACATTTTCCTAAAATGATTATCCCCATAAGGGAAGCCGCTCCATCAGGAGCAAAGAGGTTCTACTCTCGATGCTGGTAGACGGGAGGTGCTGGGTTCGAGCCCATTCGTTCTCGTCTGTATAATCGTTCGGAATTTTCAGTAGTTTCCTTGAATAAATACGGGTTATGTTTTCTTAGAGAGTCGCCTTTGCACGTTACAAACACAACCAACGACAGGAGAAAACGTGTGTTTCAAAGTACGAAATAAAATCAGCGTTGGACCTGTGTGTTGGACTTTATTTCTATGAACCATGAAACACACCGCTTCTTTGCCTGTGGAATAGCCATTGTATGGTAATGTGACATCTTCTCTTCACCTCTTGTTCGAAAAGCAAACACAAAACTGAGATACCTCGTTCTGTTCTTCATTTATTGCGATTTGAAGATGTAAAGATAAATTGTAAACACTCTGTATTTATTAGGTAGATTTCGTATGAAATACTACCTACTGCGGTCACTCCCATATTGGAATTTCTGAAAAACTATAGCAGATCTACGCCGATCATGATCTCTGGACCCCAAAACTACCATCAGTAAAAGTTAATCTATCTATCTATCTATCTACCTATCTATCGGTCTATATCACTTTTTTATAGAAACGTAACTTCTCCAATTATGCTCAAATATCTTTCAAACTGATACATAAAATCAAAGGGAATAAAATCTTGGTCAAGTTCGTTAAAGGGCAAAATCGGACCAAGGGGGTGAAGATAGGGAGGGTTTTTATGAAAACCGATAAAACGCCATAATTTCTTAAATAAAATAGTTATCGAATCTGTTTAAATTTTGTTCTACTTCTTTGAAATAGGCCAAAAGTTTATGCATGATAGATATGTTATGAAATTAAAAATGGGCTGAAAACACGAAAAAAACAGGGTTTTTGGGAGAAAAAAAAATCATAAATTCATCAATTCTAAAGATATCAAATCCAAGTAAATTTTTTATAAATATTCCAAACCAATTGTTTTTGATAGGACCAACTTTTACCGATGAAAAAAAATTAAAAACTAAAAGAAAAATGAGGGTGGAAAAAGAAAATAATCCATAACTTCGTTAATTCTTAAGCTATCAAATCTGATTAAATTTATTTTACATCTACTCAATAATATCTACAACTTTTATACTTACAAGTTTTATAGGACCAATTTTTATAGCAAAAATAAATTAATGAAAGTTAGGAGTTGAAGAAAATACCACAAATCCAAACTCCTTATATCATGATTCATTTTCGAATTTATTTTTGACTTTAAACGCATCCAAATGGGAGGTTCTCATTTTTAGGAACTGTATAATATGACGTATTGGCCAGTTTCTCGATAAAGGTAGAATATATTTTAAAACAAAAAAGCTGCCAAAAAAGGCACTTTGAACTGAATTGCCCTAAGCGATTGTGATTGAAAAATTGAGCAAGTACTCAAATAACAAATTGCTTATTTTATGACTCATTTTTAAAACCATTTTTGTTCTCAAACACATCCAGTTGACAGGTTCTCTTATTTAGAAACTGTATAATGTGCGCCGCATTGGTCAGTTTTTCGATAAAGGAAAAATATAATTCAAAAATGCTGTCAAAGTAGCCATTTTGAACAAAATTTCCCGAAGCGATCATGACTGAAGATTAAAGGATTTATACAAACAAAAATTGCTTATTTTATGACTCATTTTAAAAACGTTTTGCTCTCATATGCATTCAGTTGGCAGTTTTTCTTATTTAGGAACTATATAATTTATCATATTGGTCAATTTTTTTCATAAAGGCATAATATCTTTTTAAAAAATGTTGTCAATGTGGGCATTTGGCTTAATTAGCTTAAGATTAATGGAGAGCTTAAGATTTTGGCAAATTTAGCTTAAGATGATTCTCATAAAACCGGCTCTTACACAAAAATGAAATTGAAATTCCTTCAAAAGCGGCCAAATTAAAATTGTTAAACTGGGTTTTTCACTAATTATATTTTATTTTGTTGTTGTTGAAATGAGCACTTAACGAAATCTTCCTCCGCCTATAGGCCAAGCCGACAGGGATTTTTAAAATTATGCGCGAGTAATATTTTCAATGCGTTTTAAATATAAAGCTATAATGCAGATTACGATAATAAATGTTATAATATTAGTTATAATATTGACTAATGTGTTGAACCATTACATCTGAGTTCTTAATACTAATGTTTTTACATCTTATTAAATATAACAGGTTGAACTATATACTGTGCATGTAAATCATAAATACAAATCTATCATCAAATAAGATTGGCATTAAAAATGAAAGTAAACACTTTTTAAGAAAGTGCCAAGGAAATTTGTTATAAATAAATGTCAAGTAAAGCACGATGGCAGCGAAGGAAATTAAGGATAAATATGTTGATAAGTGTTAAGTTTAGGTCCCGCACGTTGACATCAGTATAGATAAATCTTTAAAGTATAACTAATTTTTCTTTAAGCAATTTAAGTAATATTTATCGCAGTTATTATTATAAAATAAAATAGACGATCAGAAATGCTTCTATCGATTCTGTTATCATACAAAAAAAAAAAAAAAGTTACGACAAAAAATATAACATGCTAGAATATTTTAACATATTGTAATTTAACATATATATTCTAACATATTGCACATGCAATATTATTAGTTATGCATTATACCGGGTGTCTCAAAAATGACTGATGGTTTTTAAAATTCAAAAACTTGCAAACGGTGACAGCTATTTAAAAAATTTTTTGCAGGAGGGTTATGTATAATACCAGGAGTTTTTTACCGTAATTTTTTATTTTAGTTCGCATCTCAAACAATAGGTGGCGCTGACGGCGATTGAAGGCTAGGTGATCAATGCTGAGTGAAGCGTCGATATATATATATATAAATAATTCTTAAGCAAGTTACTATATAGCAAACATCTGCGACAATTCCGTGATTCAAAAATATAGTTATTTTGTTTATTTTTTTATTATTATTTTCTTTCTGTTGGCTGTATATCTCCAAGAGCACGTACGTATAAAGTACAATCAGAGCAATATTGAAATATTAGATTGAAACAATGTATTTACATATGTGTACAATAGACATACCCTTTTTCAATGTGTAAGTTATTTATTACATAATAGAGAAAATGTTAAAAACTTAAGTAATATTTTTTCCGCACGTCTAAAAAGAAATAGCACTTTTACTTTTACTAAAACAAGCAAAAGCTGATTAAAGTTTTAAAACATTTCATTTGGCTAATGATTTAATAAAACAAAAAATCGTCTGTAAATTCTCGTGAATGTCAGTCGGTTCATTTTATAAGCGTAGGATGGACGCTTAAAAATGATTAAGTTAAAATATAATCAAATTATGAGCCGTAACGTCTTACCCCTTGTTACAAAATGAATATTAAATTCTCTCTAATTCAATTCAGTTAAGTTAAACATAAAATTTAATAAGAAATATTTCGTAGCGAAATGCCTTTATATGTAGAAAAAAGTGAAAAAAAACCCCTCAATATATAAAAACTTAAAATAACTACTGAAAATCTTCAAAGTTCGTCACATTTCATTCATAATTCATTTAATTCGTTTATCTAAATTACTTTTTCAAATGAAAATTTGAAGTTTCTTAATTATCCTTTTTATTCTGGATAATTTAATCCCCTTTAAATGATTTTTCTTTAATTAATTACTTAAATGAAGTTTTGGATGATAATCTGCAGAATGTTAAATCTTCATTTACTTTACAAAAATGTCATCTAATATTATAATTTATTAAAGAGTATATATTTTAAAGAAAGTTTTCTGCTTCTTTTGACCTTTTCATAAACTCATTATTAGAGATATATAGCTTTTCATGTCCTTGTTTATCTAACAATAGAAATGTATTTTTTAATTTTATAGATTTATGTTGTAATAATCTATTATATGTATTACGTAATCCTATGTTTGAAAAATAGCTTGTTTCAGAAGGAAAATTAATTCTTATGCATTTTTCGCCTTCACCTTATTTCATTACGGAATGTAAAATAAATTTTAAATCTTAAGCCCGTAATTAAGAATTTTTTAAAATGATATGAAAATAAAAGACTTATATTGGATAACTTAAAATTTAAAGAAATGTGTTCTATAGAGTCATATTAAAGATGGTATGCGAAATGTAGAAGTAATTTTCCATTATGTGTATTTGTTTAAATATTTTTTCTGGTCATGTTTTCTTTTTTTTTAAATTTTAATTGATACCGTCAGTAAGCAGCTATTATAAGTCTTGGTCACATGTTGGAGCCAAAATCCAGGTGCTTACTTTTAGCAGCACCCAAATGTCAGCGTTGTTGTGGTACTAAATTTAATAAATCATGAAGTTGGGATTTTTTTTAAAGTAAGTTTATGCTATCATATTCAAAAATTTTTTTTGTGAAGGCAACTAGATCTGCGTAAAAAGATTTAAGAGTTAAAACACGCCCAAATGTATTAAAAAGCTAATGCATTTAAGGGTGTATTCGAAAAAACGCTTTTCCACCTTCAACAGCTCGAAATTTTCCGATACAATTTTAGACATATTTTTAAAAGTAGCAACATGAAACTTGCTGAGGGGATTTTTGAGGTGATGTACAATAGGGTGGGCCGAAAAAAACTTTTTTTCGATTTTCGATTATGGCGGGTGCGGAAAAGTGGCCACTGGTGGCACTCAGTTCATACAAAAAATTTGAGATTTTTTGGACATTTCCTTACCCTGCCGCAAACGGCTTAAAGTTTTGCAAAAAAGCTGATTTTTGAACTTTTTTCGAAAAAACTTAAAAAATGTTAAATTAAATTTATTTTGACTGTATTTACTTGAAAAGGCATATTTAATGTACCAAATGTTTAAATAAGATCTGATCATGCATTATTTAATATCTATGTGTATTATAACTTAGTTTGTTTTTATAGCTTTTTCGCGTATAATAGGCAAAAGTTGTATTTGTTTGAATCGATCGTTAGTTTCTGCATTATTTGTGTTCCTTGGTCTTCTTTATATATTTTCTATGTATCAAGCGTCATATATTTGGGGAAAAGACAGCAGTATACTTCAAAAACAAATCTGGAAGGTGAGAAAGTGGTGAAGCAGGACTCTAAGCGAGCGCAATGAGTCGTCGTAATACTCAGGGACTGAAGGACGAAATAGTTGAGAGCCAAAATGCGATGAAGGATTCTTATTATTTATCCTTGCTAAGTTACCTGAGACATTTGTTCAGTGTTTACGTGAAACCCTTTTGTGGTGATATACAGTGCTTTTGGGGTCGTTTAACGTGCTATTATAGTGTTTTGTGCGTTTTATTACAACGAGCTTAGAAAAGGCTAGTATAAAGGGCCATCACAATGCAAAGACACGCGATAGAGTGAAAAGTAATTCTTTGGGGGCATCATGCATATTGAAAAAATTGCAATTGCCAACTTATGCTGATAATCATGCGCCACTATTACTTGTTGCTTCACCATGTAGAAGTTGTCACAGCAGAGGATACGAATCTTGTCATCGATAAAAACAAAGTCCGAAGTGAGAAATAGAAACTTGGAAAGAAGATACAGGCAGAAGAAATTATTGAAAGAAGGAAACTTAAAAGCATATTTTTTGATGGTAGAAAGGATAAAAGTATATTTAGAGGAAAAAAAGAACAAGCGGCACTGTCGAAGGAAAGGCACGGAATACATCACCGTGTTGTTTGAACCTGGTTGGGAATACTCGGGTCACTTGATACCTTGTTCCGGTCACGGAAAAGAAATAGCAAAATCATTATACAATCTTCCAAGTCACCACAAGTTAGACTTTTCTGAACTGACGAGGTATCAAGGTAACGGAATGAGGTATCAAGTGACACAAGTATTCCTAACCAGGTTCAAACAACACGGTGATGTGTTCCTCGCCTTTCTCTCGACGGTGCTGCTTGTTATTTTTCTTCCTCTGAATATACTTTTATCCTTTCTACCATCAAAAAATATGCTTTTAATTTTCCTTCTTTCAATAACTTCTTCTGCCTGTATCTTCTTACCAAGTTTCTATTTCTCTCTTCGGACTTCGTTTTTATCGACGACGAGATTCGTAACCTCTGCTGTCACAACTTCTACACGGTGAAGCAACCAGTAATAGTGACGCATGATTATCAGCATAAGTTGCCAATTGCAATTCTTTCAATATGCATGATGCACCCAAAGAGTTACTTTTCACGCTATCGCGTGTCTTTGCATTGTCATAGCCCTTTATATTAGCCATTTCTAAGCTCGTTGTAATAAAACGCACAAAACACTATAATGGCACATTAAACGACCCAAAAAGCACTGCATATCAATACAAAAGGGTTTCACGTTAACACGGAACAAATTTCGCAAGTAACTGAGCAAAGATAAATAATAAGAATCCTTTATCGCATTTTGGCTCTCAACTATTTCGTCCTTCACTTCCTGAGTATTACGACAAATCATTCCGCGCGCTTAGAGTCCTGCTTCACCACTTTCTCACCTTCCAGATTTGTTTTTGAAGTATACTACTGTCTTTTCCTCAAATATATGACGTTTGATACATAGAAAATATATAAAGAACACCAAGGGACATAAATAATACAGAAACCAACGATCGATTCAAACAAATACAACTTTTGCCTATTATATGCGAAAAAGCTATAAAAATAGCCTAAGTTGTAATACACATAGATATTAAATAATGCATGATCAGATCTTATTTAAACATTTGGTACATTAAATATGCCTTTTCAAGTAAATACAACCAAAATAAATTTAATTTAACATTTTTTAATTTTTTCCGAAAAAAGTTCAAAAATGAACATTTTTGCAAAACTTCAGGCCGTTTGCGGCAGGGTAAGGAAATGTCCAAAAAATCTCAAATTTTTTGTATGAACTGAGTGCCACCAGTGGCCACTTTTCCGTACCCGCCATAATCGAAAATCGAAAAAAAGTTTTTTTCGGCCCACCCTAATGTACAAGGTGCCTTGTGATGTCATTTTACGCTCAATTCATTAGCATTTGATTTATAAACATTATCTTCTCAGTATGACACTTTTTTTCGTTCACACATCTCCCACATCGGAAAAATAGATTCAAAATGCCGTTTTTGATTGCTTTTTTTTTTTTTTTTTTTGGCAATATTTTCTGCATTTATCGAAAAATCAACAATCATGGCACTCTGTGTACTTTCTAAATAAGACAATTTACCAGTTTGATACATATGGGAGCAAAAGTGAATTTAAAAATAAATTGGAAAATAAGCAGTTTGAATCGAAATACACCCTTAATATGAAATCCTATACGCTGCATTGCATAAGTATGCGAAACATGGAAAAACAAACTAAGAAAAGTTATAAACAGATGTAAAGTTAACATGAATAAACTTCAAAATTTCAAAATAATGTCATTCATGTGTGCTTTTTTTTAACACGGACATTACAGCAGTTTTTATATCCTTAGTACCACGGATTTATGAATTTTCTAAACTTTACCTTACAAAAATGCATCTTTAAAGTCCTCTCATACTGAAATATCAGATGATCCATAGACAGATTATTTACTGAAATAAATGTATACTGATTTAAGAAAGGACTTCCGTTAATTTTCCATTAAAACGAAAAAGTAACATTAAAGTTCCATTAATGTAAAATAACTTCATTTCAAATGTATGATTTACTTGCAGACAAAAACGTTCAAAAACGCTTTAGTGCTACTTCATTTAATATGAGTAATAATAGCACATATGAAAGTTTATTTTTAATAATTAGTTTTTAGCTCACATGCTATCATAACCTGAGAGCTTATGTGCCCGCCCGTTCTGTTTGTACGTTCGTACGATAACTCATGATAAAAATATCGGATCCACTTGAAATTTTGTATATAGGTGTATCCTGATAAGGGGCTTCCCTGATTAGTTTTTGGAGTTTATTCGATGTGTATAAGAGGGGGAACGGGGGGCTCATGCCCCTCCGCTTAATTGATATAAACGGGATTTTCATGCAGAATTAACAGTTTTCGTTCAAAATTTAGATATAGGATCATTCTGATGAGGCGTTTCCGTGACTGTTATTAGGTGTTCATTGAATAAGTATAAACAGGGGGAAGGGGGATTCTAATGCCCCTCCCCTTAATTTATATAAATGGGTTTTTCAAGCAGAATTGTCAGATTACGTTCAAATCTCTGAATAGTTTTGGAAATTTAATGGTTAAGTATAAAAGAGGGGGATAGCTCCTCTTAATTATATAAATGCTAAATGGGTTTTTATTAAGAATTATCCGATTTGCTCTGAATTTTGAATATAAATTTTTTATATGATAAAGCATGTCCTTGATAGTTTATGAGATTCAATGATTAAGTATAAAAAAGGGGAAAGAGGAGAGAGAGCTCTTTCCCCTTCTATTTTTTTTTCGAACGGAATTAACCATTGAAAATACAAGGGTGTAATGTACAATTAGTATGCGTAGCCTGTAAGCTCAATGCCATCACTTTAACTGGGCAATATTCTTTTTATTTGTTAGTTTATTAGAGGCCAAATATCTGTGCCACTTGAGTAATATCATATTAAATGAGAATTGTAGTGATATATTAAAGTTTTAAACGTCTAAAATTTAAACCTAATTAAATAGAATAATATAATTATTAAAAAAAAAAATAGTTTAAAAACGTAACAATTATTATATAACAATCATATGGGAAATATTTTGACTGCACATTTCTATATTATTATATATATAAGAAAATAATAAAAATTTGTAAACTATCGAAATGCTTTTTTTGGAAAAAGGCTTCAAAAAAGAAAAAAATCATTTTTCTTTTCTTCTAATTAGCTACTAAATAATGCATACATAATGTCACTGTTTAATAATCTTGCTTAAAGTTGTACTGTTTAATAATCTTGCACTGTTTAATAATCTTGTTTAAAGCAAACATTCGATACAGAAGAAATATTGATTGAACGCTCAATATATTTTGAATCCAAAGAGCAGGCAATTATTAAAATGTATGAAAACGAACGGAATGGAGAAATTTTATTTAGTTTCAGACACAATATATTATTTTTTATCGTCTCTGTTCTATAAAAGTACATATTTTTTAAATTTTACAAAGCAAACAAGCTCAAGATTTGTATAAGTTTCGAATTATACAATTAAGTTAGTTTGATTAGATTGTAATTTTACCGATATTCGCCTCTATATATTGTATTATATTAACATTTTCAAACATATACGTTTTTCAGTTATTATAAATAAATCAGTTATTATATTTATTTTTTTTTAAATTTGGCTTGATAAATTTTTCTTAGAATGATGCATTTCTATACTACATCTTAACTCTTTCTTAGGCACAAATTTAGTCATTTAAATTTATTTTTTAGTCACAATAAGCTATCAATTTGTTTCGCTATCATGTGTAATTTCCTGTAAAATATAATTCAGAGACTTCTAAATACACTTTTCTATGCAAATTGTTTTCAAAAAGATTTCTGCAACATTTTGAGCCAAAAGTTCCCAGGTCCGAAACTTGCCCTGAACTTTTTTTTATTCATTTGCAAAAATGGAACTTATATTATTAGTTTAATAATTAAAATAATTGTATTAAAATCAATAAAAAATTAATTATGAATTAATATTATTCTTAGAAATTCATTACCTGCAGTTAGTTCTGTTGAGCTGCATTTTATCTGAGACCGGATGTCATAATAGACACTGTTGTGTGGGTGAATTATGCCCGCCAGATTTGTCCTTGATAGTTCAGCTGGCAGCTTATGCCATAAATTTACTGGTTTAAAACCTGGTCCAGACTTTTATTTACTGAGTTGATTTATTTACCAATTAAAATAACTGTCTTGAAATAAATAAAAATAGAATTGCTTAATCTAAAACAATCGAAAAACCTAATTTTTTACATAAGACATACTTAAAAAAATTTTCACCATTATTAGTGAAGAGATTTCTCTATTATATTTATAAAGTAAAAAAAAAATATCAACATTCAATTTCACGTTATTTAATGTTTAAACCATAGCATGAGGTAGATCTTTGGATGTCACAGTATAATCTAATGTCTTTTAAAACATAAAATTCTTTATAAAGGAAGATGTTTTAAAAAACAGCAGAAGGTTTAAATAGGTGAGAGTTCACTTCACTCCAAAATCATTTAGAAAAGTTGTTGAATTTTACTTCCATTGTAAAGATGACTTACGACTTTTCCATCATACATTACAATGATAAATAAATTCCGTTATCTTTAATTTATTCAAAAAATATATTATATGAAATTCTTGATTGGACCAAATATTACAGCAAATAACAATAACAATAATAATAATAATATGTATACACATTGTTGCGAAATCTTCTCCGATGAAAGTGACGTTTCTTTCTCGCCTGCGAGCGAGCAAATTTATACGATGCTAAGTGGCAACCAATTTCGCGTGTCCTTGACGATCGCAATGTTTTGGAATGTTTTAGTTTTTTATTAGAGCTGTTGAATTTTATGCAGCATTGGAATGTTATATTTATTGAATGATTTGGATTTACCAGATTGTCTGGTAATGTAAAAAACGGTACAGAAATATATTTCAACATTTAAAATAAATTTAATATGAAAAATAAACCTTCTGATACGGATTAATTTCATTTCATACATTAAAAAATAATAATAATACGAAGAAAAAGAAAAATTTAATAATAACAAAATAATGATAACACAAATTAATAAAAATAAGCACGTGGTAGTATTGTAAAAGAAAACAAATCACATTAACACGATTCTTGTAAATCTAAGTGTTAGAATAAAACAAAAATAAAAACTCGTCAAAATGTGTCGCACAAAATTGTAAAACCTTGTTTACCTTTAATCTTGATTTAGTTTTCGTTGATGAAATTACTATTTAAATTCGAATTCTGCCTGCACCTGTAGGCCGAGCTGGCAGGGATTCTCTTCTTTTTTTATTCGATTTGTAATAAAATCCTGTGACTTCAAAAAACTTTATTATGAAACAAAAACTAAGTCGTCCATTCTTATTATGTTTTTAGTTATTGAATATTTGATTTATGTCAAGTAAAATACTCGTAAAAAAATAAATACATCTTCGAAGATGCCAAAAAACTACGTAACAAAAATCTGAAATAGGCATAAGATATTTTATTTTAAGAAATCAAAATTTCATTAGTTATTTATAACTGGTTGATCATGAACATTATTAATGGCGTGTACTATTATATACAATGTAATACATATAGTACTAGTATCTCCTTGATCATGTTTTTTCTCGATTCATTTACATATCAAACTGATTAGTACACAGGTATATTAAAATTTCCATCCTTAGTATGTATTGATTTGCTCTAAATAAGTGTATTCCATTGCAATTAGACTACTTTTCACAATTTTTATTGTAGACATTTAAAAAAAAATGTGTCATATTTAAGTGTCAACTTTGAAACTTTCGAGAGAGTGAATTTAATTAATAAAGTAGTAAATAATTAATTATTGCATTTTAAAATACACGAGTTGTTCATTAGAACATAACATTTCCTCTACTTTTTCTATATTTCTTTACTTATTATTCATCACTTTTAAAATTATTTCAGAAGCTATGACCAGACTTTCTACTGCTAGATAATAAATACATATACAATATCTCTGATAAGTGTATTGTAGATATTTTAATTTATGAATAAACAAACATAGGTAATGAATACTAAATGCATTTGCCAAAAAATATTTTAAATTAATATTGATAATATTGAAATGTTGTTCACAGTATTAAGAAGAACAGAAAACAATTACAAATATTGCCTTCTAAATTCCCACGTACTTAATTATAATTAAAAAAATCATGTATATGTTTTTTCGTATTTAATTATTACTATTCATTTATTAGATTCTTTCTGAAAATATTTCCTGTTTTTCTACTACTTAACGCATATATAATGTCTCTAATGAATAAACTTCAATTAAAAGCCCTTATTGCGAAATAAATATCTATTTCAACTTCTGTATATTTCGTCTAAGAATCACTACCAGTTATTGTAATACATGAAAATTAATGCAATATAGAAGTCGATTTATTTTGAACAAGGTGCAAATATGTTATTTTCTGTCTTCTTTCCATTGAAAATGCATAAGATATGAATTTTGTAAAAGATACAATCTCTGAATATTTTGCGTAAGTTTGCTAAAATATTATGCAATGAGATGCGTTACAAGTTAACTGAATTTAGCATGTTTTCATCTAAACGTACCTGAATATATTTGCAGCCAATTATCGATATTATGTGACATTAAAATAAATCTCTTTTTTAAAAATACAGTATGTCCGCAAACTATATATGCAAATTTAAATCGAAATATCGTATGCAGTTTCTTCAGAAAAATCAAAAACCCATGTATAATTCGACCCCAAAATTTTTACTTCAATTTTGCACAAAATCAAACCAAAGATGTCCCATACCAGTCCGTAAAATTAGAAAATAAACAAAAACAAATCATTGAAAAAAATTAAAAGTTATAATTCATATATTATTTTATTATACGTAAACAAACAAAGCCAGAATTTTGCAGTATTCGAAGTTTAATTATCTTTTTTATTTGACTGGTATAAGTTGACATTCCCCCCCTTCTTCCCTAATTTTTTTACTGACAATGTGGATCTCTGAAATTTACTTTGCGGTTTTTTTTCTTTTCAAGTATATTCAGCAAATGGTAAAGTGATAACGTCACAATATCATGAAATGACTATTCCACCCGGGAAGCCGCAGTCTGTTTCAATGTTCATAGAAATAAAATCAGATATACAGGTCCGACGACCTTCCACGTCTATATATGCTCTTGCCGGTTGCTCTTTTCCATATTTTGTCCTAAGAAATCGTTGGACTTGTGTATCTGACTTTAGTTCTATGAATCATAAAACATATTTCACATTCTTCTGTTGAATAGTCATTTTATAAAAATCGTCGACGTCATCTGTTTACTACTTATTCAATATTTCTGAAAACAAAGCAAACACAAAACATTCAAAGATATTGTTTTAAATTAAAAAACAGAACTGAGGTATCTCGTTCTTTTCTTTACTTAGTTCGATTTTAAGATGTAAAGATAATTTGTGGATACGCTGCATATGTTAAAATTATGCACTTATAAAGTTACAAAGCGGCATATAATAACAGAGATTATATTGATAATTATCATATTATTTCTAATGCTTAACCATTACAGTTGAGTTCTTACCACTAAAATTTCTACATTATATTAAAAGATACAAATCAAACAGATTAAATCATATGCCGTGAGTGTAAATCTTAAGTAAAAATGTATGACCAAATGTCCTTATCATTAAAAATGAAAATAAACAATTTATAAAGGAGTGCAATGGAATTATATTTAAAACAAACCTCAAGCAAGTCACAATGGTAGCAAAAAAGTGTAATATGTTGATAAGGGTTAAGTTTCACCCTATTTTGTTAAGAACAGTACAAAAAAAATTTTAAAAGTTAAACTAATATTTTTTAAACAAGTTAAACGATATTTATCGCGGTTATTATCATAAGATTAAATAGTCGATCTGAAATGTTTCTATTAAAAGTATTATTATACACAGAAGCATACATTGAAATGCAGCAGAAAATATAACATGTTACAAAGATTGCACACATACATTAATATTATTAGATTTTCATTGACGAAGTCAAAGAAAATTTCAGTTGAAAACGTTTGACTTTAAAAAGACTATAATCTATCTTTAAATGATTCTGTATTATTTTTTACACACTTTTACGCAATGTATTCATTTACTGTAATTTTATGAATATTAATTATGTATATATAAGTAGCAAAAAATAATAGGCATTTTAAATGTGCAATTTCACGTAAGATGAAGATTTTATTATAATTTGGAAAAGTACAGAAGGTTTAATGGTATACAAACACGTCTATCATAAAAAATCAGTACTACAGTTATGTAATCTGCTGCAAAATTATGTATTTATTACTCTTTTTGAACAAGCTTAATAAACTTCTATTGTACACTTTGCCTTATTGTATATATTTGCTTTATAATTACATTAAACAGTATGAAATTTTTATACAAGCATTGCACTCATTTTAAAAAAATGTGAGCTTCAAAGAAAGTGTTTTAAATAACAATCTAAACAAAAATTCGTTATTGAAAATTTTTAATCAAATATAATTTTTATTATGAATTCTGAATTCCTTACTTAATTTTTTATACATAAATTTCTAGAAGAAATAATTTCAAAGAAAATGAATATATAGCAAACATCTGAAGCAATTTCAAAATGCAAATGTTTTTATTTTTCTTTCTTTATTTATTTTTGTCAGCTGTATATGTTAAAGAGTACATAAAGTACAAAAAGAGTAAATTGAAATATGCGATCTTAATAATGTATTTTCTAAAGTACATATGAGTATATTAGACATATCCTTCCAATGTAACAGATTTTTATTATAGATTAAAGTAAATGTTAAAACCTTGAGTAATCTTTTCCACACATCTAAAAAGAAACTCCACTTTTATTTTTAATGAAACTACAGTACACTGATTAAAGTTCAAAAACATTTCAGTTGTCTGGTGATTTAATCAAAGAAAAAGAGAATCGTCTGCAAATTCTAATGCATGTCAGTCGGTTCTTACAAGCGTAGGATGGACGCTGAAAAATGATTACCTTAAAATATAATCAAATTATGACCTGTAACGTCTTATTCCTTGCTACAAAGTTGATATTAAATTATCTGTAATTCAATTCAGTTCCGTTAAACATAAAATTTAATCAGAAATATTTTGTAGCGGAATGTCTTTATGTGTAGAAAAAAATGAAAGAAAAAAAAACCTGAGTATATGAAAAGTTAAAATAACTACTTAATAAAATATTCAAAGGTCATTAACTTTCATTCATAATTTATTTAATTCATTTATTTAAATTCCTTTTTCAAATGAAATTTTTAAGTTCTTAATCTCTCTTTTTATTCTGGATAATTTAATCCCCTTCAAATAATTTTCCTTTAATTAATTATTTAAATGAAATTTTGGATGATAATCTGCAGAATGTTAAATCTTCATTTACTTAACAAATAACATAATATTATAATTTGTTAAAGAGTATATATTTTAAAAATGATTTTCAGCTCCTTTTGACCTTTATCTAAACTCATCATTAGACAAATATAAAATTGTAATATAAAAGCCACTTGGATACATTCATGAAATGGTATTAAATAATTTTAATTTTAGGAAATATTTTATATTTTAATTTGTAAAATAAATGAATTGCATATTTTCATGCAATGCAAGGAAAAAATGTCTTTTTTACACATACTGCTTTAAAAACTGAAAACAGCTATGAAAAACGTGTTTTTTTTCCCTCTAAAAACAAACTCATTCATTTTAGAATAAAGAGCAGTAGAATGCTTTTTCAAATGCATTTAGCCAGAAATATAACGACAAAAACAATGAGATGAGTTTTATTCTATGCGTGGACTTATGTTACAAAAGTAGGCACGTGTGCATACGATGTAAATTCCATACGAAAATCGGTATAAACATATTGGCAATAGATGTAAAAAAGGTAAGTCTTTAGCACTATATCCAAAATACAGTTACTGCGATAAGTTTAGATAAAAACTAATGTAAAGTAATGCTATCACATGGAAAAAATTATTTGTAAAAAGCGACCAGAGATGCGATGAAGGATTTGATAGTTAAAAGATGAGCAGATATATTGAAAAGTTAAAGCATTTAACATGGCATATTTTAAGCTACAATGTGTAAGTATATGGAACATAGAAAATCATACTAAAAAGTTTTTTATAGATATAAAATTATTCTTCCATAGAATTTTTAAAAAAATGTCATTCGTATGTGTTGATGTTTTTTATTTATTTATTCACTTATTTATTTATTGGTCGCGTATTTTACAAAATAACAGTTTTTATACCCTCAATACCTCGAATTTTTATATACAATTTTTACTTTCTTACAAAAAGTGCATTAAAAAAGCTCTTTCATATTGAAATCTCGACTGAGACTCTGCCATATTATTGACTGAAATAAATGTATACGTCTTAACTAAGAACTTCCATTTATTTTCCATTAAAAGGAAAAAGTAACATTAAAAAACGATTAATATGAACTGACACTAACTGACACCAACTGAAATTATTGACTGAAATAAATGTATGTTGACTTAAGTAACAATTTCCATTAATTTTACATTGAACTAGAAAAGTATTATTAAAAAAAATCATTAATATAAAATAAATTCAGTCCAAATGCATGATTTTAATGCAGACTGAAACGTTCAAAAAAGTTTTAAAGCTAGTTCATTTAATATGAGTAATAATAGTACATGTAAAATACATGTTTGTAATAATTAGCGTTTTGTTACTTTATTAAAAGTCAACTATCTGTGCTACTTGGGTAATGTACAAGCTAAATATACTTTGCTCTCAATACTTTGCGAGAGATACAGTTAATCTAGTTTTGATTACGTTGTAATTTTACTTATATTCCCATCTGCATATTGTATTTTATTAACATACTCAAACATATACGGTTTTTTTAGCTTAATAATGATATATGATATGTTTAATTTTTTTCATTTGGTTTAATAAATTTTCGGAAAATTATTCATATCTTTACGACATCTTAATTTATTCATAGGTACAATTTAAATCATTTATGAGTATTAATTAGTGACAATAAACTATTAGTTTTGTTTTTCGCCCTCATATGTAAGCGACCTTTAAAATATAATTTACAAAATTTTAAATACATTTTTCTATTAAAATTTTCTTTAAAAAGATCTTTGGGACTCTTGGAGGTAAAATGTCTTTGGATCGAGGCTTAGTCTGAGCTCTGTTTTGTCTGAAATTTAAAATAATTTTATTAAAATAAAAATACATAATTTTTATTAATATTATTAATTTAATACTATTGGTTTATTTTAATATTAGTATTATTTCAAAATTATTTGTTTTTTGCTAAAGAAGGCAGAGTAAGTTTCAGTTAAAAATGTTTTGATTTTAAAATTTTTGATTTAAAAATGTTTTGATTTTATGTTTTTAAGCAATATATACATTTATTTAAACTTTTATGAATTTTAATTAAATATAATATATATATATATATATATATATACACATAAAATAAAATAAAAGGTATTCTAAATGAGCAATGTCACCTAAAATTAACGTTTTATTATTATGTCGATAAAGTGTAGAAGGTTTCACTTTACATAAATTCATGTATCATAGAATATACAATATTGCAGTTGTATAATCAGCTTTTGAACTGAGTATTTATTACTCTTTTATGCACAACTTAAAAAACTTCTATTGAAAAGTTTGTCTTAATGTATATATTTGCTTTGTAATTATAATAAACATTGTGGAATATCCATAAAACATATTACACTCATTTTAAAAATCTGAGCTTCAAAGAATGTCGTTTAATGAAGGGTCTAAATTAAAAATTCGTCATTGAAAATTATTAAGCAGCTATAATTTTTATTATGAAGGTAGCATTCTTAAGCTTGTTATGTACAGGGTTGTCCAGCAAATAACACCCTGATTTCAAAATTAAGTTTCTCAAAAACAAAGATCAATAGTAATATGCGGTAAATGGTTTTCTCATTAGGTAAGCTGTAAAAATCTTATACAGAAATTTCAAACAGTGAATATTTTGAAAAAATTGCGTTCTGATTGCATAGAATGCTTTGATTTGACATTTTTCTTGTTTTAGATTGCCTGCAGAGAAATACTTTTTCAGCTTACAGTGCAATATTTTAAAGATTTTTCGAAATAAATTTTTAGAATTTCAAAATTTCAATTATTTAATTTAAAAAACTATGAGATATGACACTTTAAGCCGAAAAACACATTCTCTGGCAGCAATCTAAAGCAAGAAAAATGTCAAATCAAAGCATTCTTTGCAATCAGAACACAATCTTTTCAAAATATTTACCGTTCGAAACTTTTGTATAAGATTTTTACAGCTTACGTGATAAACAAACCGTTTACTGCATAATTCTATTGATCTTTGTTTTGAGAAATTTAATTTTGAAATCAGGGTGTTATTTGCTGGACACCCTGTATATATAAATATATAAAAGAAATAGTTTCAAAGAAATGAGTACACAGCAAAAGTCTGTGGTAATTCCGTGATTCAAATATATAGCTCTTTTGTTTTTTATTTCTTTTCATTTCTTTCTTTCTTTCTATAAATTTATTTTTTTTCTTATCGGCTGTATAACATATATGTTTAAGAGTACATATAATATAATCAGGGGAATATTGAAATGTTACATATAAACGTTGCATTTTCTAAAGTACATATGTGCACTGTTAAAAAAAAATTCTGAAATTAAAGAATATTTTTTCGTGAATTTCGCAGAAAAAGTCTCTTTTCACAACAAAAGGGCATTTTCCGATAAAAATCAAAAAACTTCACCATTTTTCCTGAAAATAACGAAAAGGATGGAAATAAAAACAAAAAACATACACAATTGGAATCTCCGTGGCGGAGTGGTCAAGGCACCACACCGCCAATCGCCTGCGAGCGCAGATTGTGCGTTCGAATCCCACTGGCGGTATGAAACAATGAAAACATAAAAAACCTTTTAAAATACATTTTTTATTTTTATCTTATTTCATATTAAAAAAATCTTTTAACTAATTAGCCAATAAATAAATAAATAAATAGTGTATGACAATTTCAAAAAATTGTCTATAACATTATTTTTGTAAAAAATGAATTAATTTTTTTTTCATTCATTCATTCAAAAAAGTAAAGAAAGAAAAGAAAAAGAAAGAAAGAAGAAAAAAACGAAAAAAAAAACACAGTGATTTTAAAAATTTTTTTTAATTTAAACTAGTTAAAAAATTAAAATTGATTTAAAAAATGATAAGTATTATGCATCAGTCTAAAATGAAATAAAATAAACCGTTTATAAATATTCTAACGAATATATTTCAAAAGAAATCTTTAAAAAGCGTAACAGATTTTCCCACTAACTCATAAAAGACATACTTCGTACGCGCCGATATCAGCAGCTTTGGCTCTGTCAGTAAGGATTTGTTCTGCTATTAAAAGATCTCGAGTTCGACCTTCAGGACGGCTTGAGGTAAATTATACAAAAATAAGTAAAGTAAAATAGTACAGCAGCTTAAAATCACTCGGATATTTCGAATTCTTTGACGATTAATCAATTCATTAATTATATTAAATTATTATCATTAAAAATCGAACCTTGTAACATAAAGTTACTGCTTTTTCAAACGGAGTTTTCTTTCTTTTATTTCCTGAAACGGAAAATCTACTAACGGAACGGTAAAACTTCGGCTACTTTACTACCAGTAGTTTCACCGTGAATTCACAAATTTATTTTTAACAGTGTGTATATAAGACATATTCTTCTTAAATATGACAATTTTTTAATAAAAATTTGTATTTAAAATGAATGTTTAACACGTAATTAATCTTTTCCACACATCTAAAAAGAAGCACTATCTTCATTTTTAATGAAACTACCGCAAACTGATTAAAGTTCAAAAACATTTTTTTTGTCTGGTGATTTAATCAAACAAAAGAAAGAATCGTCTGTAAGTTCTCATGAATGTCAGTCGGTTCCTTTATACGCGAGGAAAGACTTTAAAAATAATTGATTACTTTAAAATATAATTTACCAATGAGATTAATGTCTTTTTCTTTCTTACAAAATGAATATTAAATTCTCTGTAATTCTACTCAGTTCCATTAAGAATAAAATTTATTTAGAAATATGTTGTAGCGAAATGTCTTTATGTGTAGAAAAAAAGTTTTTAAAAAAACCGGAATATATGAAAAGTTAAAATTACTACTCAAAATATTCAAAGGTCATTACATTTCATTCAGAATTCATTTAACTCATTTATCCAAATTCCTTGTTTAAATGAAAATTTTAAGTTCTTAATTTTCTTTTTTATTCTGGATAATTTAGTCCCCTTTTAATGTTGCCTTTAATTAATTACTTAAACGAAGTTTTGGATGATAATCTTCAGAATGTTAAATCTTCATTTACTTTACAAAAATGTCATATAATATTATAATTCATTGAAGAGTATGTACTTTAAGAAAGATTTTCTGCTTCTTTTGACCTTTTTATAAAAGTCAGTTTTAAAGATATATAGTTTTTCATGTCCTTGATTTATCGAACAATACAAATACATATTTTAATTATATTATAGATTTATGCTATAATATTTTGTTATATGATTACGAAATATTTAGTTTTAAAATCATCCTGCTTAATAATGAAAATTAATTCTTATGCATTTTTCGCCTCCACCATTTTTTATTACGGCAGTGTCAAGTAAATTTTAAATCTTAAGCCAGAGTTTGATTTTTTAAATGATATAAAGATAAAAGACTTACATTGGCGAACACAAAATTAAGATAACTTCTTTCATTTAAACTTGCCGTCTATCTTTCAAAGACAAGGTCTAAATGTGATGGATAGGATAATGATTTTTCCTTTGTCCGCTAAGTGGCGAGAAATGTACCTCTTATGATTAAATAATCCCACGCGTGTACGAACTATTCTTTTTAATACGTACTTTTTTAACGCGTCAACACACATTAAAAAAAATTTTAAGTGTAATATAAAAGCTAGCTGTATGCATTCATGAAAGGATATTAAATATATTTAGCATCAGTTTCGTGAAATTTTAATTTGTAAAATAAGTAAGTTGTATATTTTCTTGAAAAAACGCGTATTTTACAAAAACTGGAAATAAATATGAAAAATACGATTTTTTCTCCCTAAAGAATAGAACTTTTACATTTTGGAATGTACAGCATCAGATATACTTTTAAAATGTATTTAACCAAAAATATAATGGCAAATACAATGGGGTGAGTTTTACTTATTGGGCGTACTAACGTTACAATAATAGACGGGTTAACATACGGTTTAAATTACATACGAGAATCGATATAAACTTATCGCTAATCGATATTTAAAAAAAGCTTTAGCACCACATCCAAAAATCGAGTTATTATGGTACGGAATTCAACAGGCCATAATTTTCGGATAAAAAATAATATAAAAGAATGCTATAATATTCAGAAATTTATTTTGAAAAAGCGACCAGAATTATGGATACATATTTCAGAGTTAAAACATGCCCAAACAGGATAAAAGCTAATGCATTTAACATGAAATATTTTACATTCCAATGTATAAGTATGTGGAACAGAGAAAACCATACTAAAAAAAGAGTCACAAACAGATAAAAATCAAGCTTGCATAAGTTTAAAATTAATGTCATACGTGTGTGTTACTCATTTTTTGTAACACGTACATTACACAATGTACATTTTACTCAGTATACATTTTTTATTCCCTTAACAAAAGATTGTTTAAATGGAATTTTCAAAATTTTGCCCCACAAAAAAGCATTTTAAAAGACCTGTCCTATTGAAACACAAGCAAACTATTTACTGAAATAACTGTACATTGATTTATGTAAGATCTTCCATTAATTTTCCATTAAAACGAAAAATGTAACATTTAAAAATCCACTATTATGAAATAACTTCAATTCGTATTCATCATTTTTTTTCAGATAAAAACGTTAAAAAACTTGAGTTCTAGTACATTTAATTTAATAACACGCATAAGCAGATATGAATTCGTTCAAAACATGACGCTCAAAAAAGCTTTAGTGCTACAACATTTAATTTTATATTACTCATGAGCATACATGAATATTTAGTTGTGATAATTAGCTTTTTGTTAGTTTATTAGAGGTCAAATATCTCTACTACTTGAGTAATGTATATAATTTTAAATGCTAATATCAGTTACATATTGAGTTTTAAACGACTAAAATTTAAACCTAATTAAATAGAAATAATACGACAGTAAGTAGAAAAAATTAAAAATCTAACAATTAATACATAAAAAATCACATTGCGAGAGCTTTGACTACAAAGATCTAGATATATATATGTATACAAAAATGTATATAATAATAATAATTTATAAATTTTCAAAATATTTTTTGGGAAGAAAGTGCTTAAAAAATAAAATAAAAAGTCATAACATTTTTAAAGTACGAATACTTGTCTTTTCTTCTAATTTACTACTTAATAATGCATACATAATCTCACTGATTAATATTATTCAAAAGAAAGCATTTGATACAGAATAAATATCAATTAAAACTTCAATATACTTTGACTCAAAAGAGCAGGCATTTATTGTAATACATGAGAATGATTAGAATGGAGAAATTTACATTTCAGTTTGAAGAACAATACGTTATTTCACATCTTTTCTTTTCAATGCAAATACACACTGTTTGAATTTTGCAACGGAAACAATCTCAAAATTTGCATACTTTGCGAAAGATGCAGTTAAGCTAATTTTGATTAGATTGTAATTGTACTGATATACGCATCTGTATATCGTATTTTATGACAATGTTTAAAAATATACGTTTTTTAGCTTATTGTTAATACATGCTATGTTATTATTATTATTATTATTTGGAATTGTAATTTTTTGTTAAAATTAAACATTTCTTTACTAGATCTTAATGTTAATCACTCATAACATCCATTTTGTCACAGCAAACTGTTATTTTTTCTCGCTATCATATGTAAACGATCTTAAAAATATAAATCAAAGACTTCTAAATACATTTTTCTAGGCATATTTTCTTAAAAAAGATATCTGGGATCTTTTGAATCCAAAAATCTCTGGTTCACAGCTTAGCCTGAAAGCTTTTTTACTCATTTGGAAAATTCGAACGCATATGATTTGTTTTTAAATTCAAATAATTGTATTAAAATCAGAAAAAATATAATTACGTATGAAACTTTTTCTTATAGTTTCATTGTCTGCAATTTATTCTATTTAGCTGCTTATACATAAGACCAGATGCCATTATCGACAATGTTCTGTGGATGAATCGTGTTTGTATGATTTGTCCTGTATACTTCAGTTGGCACAGTATTGGAAGCTTATTTCAAAAATCCACAGGTTTAAATCTGGTCTGGACACTTTTTACTGAGTTGGTTTAGCTACCAATTAAAAAATTGTCTTAAAAGTAATAAAAATACAATTGTTTAATCTAAAACAAATAAAGCAGCAATATTTTATATAAGACATAATTAATTTTTTTTAATGACGCATTTTTATTATATTAATTTTTAAACCGCTGCGAACTGATATATCCGTTCACTAAGCTGCAGGTTTTACTGCAATAAATGCATTATTTACTTTAATATAATACTGTAAATAAAATCCAGTTTCAATAAAATAAGTTATAATTAATGCTATCAAGGCTCATACACTCATATGTAATATTTTTTTATATCATGTTGGAAAACGTATCTTTTTTAAGCATTTTAAATATATTGCAGAGAAAACATTACAATTTTGGCTTTTTTGTTGGGCGGTCAGGGGATTAATGAAGTTAAAAAATTACCAATTTTCGAATTCACGGTATTTAAATTATAGCATGAGGTAATATTTTCAATGCCCCTATATAATCAAATGGCCTTTAAAGTCTAAAGACCTTATTGTTAAAATCTAATGTCCTTTAAACTATAAAATGTTTTATATATGTGACTGTTAAAAAAAACACATAAGTTTTAAGTAGTCAGGATCATAAAAATAAACTATAAAAGTTGTTGTTTCTGACTTCTCTTATAAAAATGACTTGCGATTGGCCCACTATACCTTACAATTAAAAATAAATTACGTAAATCTAGTTTAATTGGTTCACATTTCAAAAAAGTTTGCAACTGTATCGAATCATATATTTGAATTGTTTTTGAAAATGTTGTCTTTGAATTGTTTTGAATTGTTATTATCATTTGAATTGTTTTTTATTCTAATGAAGACATAATTGCTTTAGGACATTGAGAAAAACATATGATTTCGCCATCTAAAATCTAAATTGTGGCTCTAGAATAAAACAATAACATCCTTATAAATTCTAGTTCCCTTGGCTAGAGAATGCTGGAGTCTCCTATTAGAAGGCAAGAGTATCTTCTATATAGATCAAACTGATTTAAAAATCACTATGAATAGATGCAAACACAAGAGGTTATTTTTAGTAACATAATTCTAGTTTATGAAACCATCCACTAAATCAAGCAATAATTTCTTGCTCATGAAACGATTCCTTATCATTTATCTACCTAATAAATAAGAAATTGAAAATTCTGTATCATTTCGTCTATTGAGCTTAGTTATTTACCCTAGTCCCATAGTTAGGAAATTTATATTCCAGTTAAGGGATTAAAAAAATGGCTATTTAATTTTTTGACGGCAAATTGTGGTTTTTTCTCTATGTAGAATAAATGATTTAAGTCGAAACATTTAGAATGAGCCATCTGTTAACGCTCATCTTTTAATTATTCATTTGCTGTTAATCTGTCATCTGAAAATAAAAAAGGTTGATATGTTTCCAAGTTAAACTTAAGAGGCATTTCCCAATTCACTGATAAAAATTTGAAACTTTTTCTGCATCTTCACTCCACCGCTTTTATAGAAAAATATTACGTCACTTTATTATGAGGCATTCTCATTGGTCAAAATGGAGATATTCTATAAAAGCTGTGAAGTGACGATGCAGAAAAAGTTTCAAATTTTTAACAATGTACTGGATGTTGGGGTACGACTGAAACTACAAAAAATAAAAAATATTATGAAATTAATGTTTTGAAAAACGTTATTCTTCGCGTAGTCGCTAGGTCATCTCATCCAGATATATTGTACGCTTCAACAAACGACAAAGGTTTCTGATGTCTTCCAATATAACAATGGCGTTTTTCATTTACGTGATTAATTAACGTACCGATTTTTTCTCACAAATGTTGGCCAATAGTCTATCAAGTACGAACTATTCCAAACGAGCTTTTTGTTCTATGTCCAATCCGTGCAGTCCATTAAAGACATTCTCAGTTACTTGACAAGTTAAATGCCTTGTATAGACGGATAATGTTTTTGTGTTCATTATAGAACTCACACATCCGACTTGCATACTTAGCATCAAGTACCCGTATACAAGCCGTTATGTAAGGACATGATAAATACAAAGAAATACAAGTACCTTAATATTAAATTCTTGAACTCTACAAAGACGAAATACAATGGAGTCTCTCATAGTTCGATCTCGTACCATTCCTATACTTTCAAATGATTAGCGGAGTGATGTGTATTTGCTCACGGAGGGATCGAGGCAGACATAGTTAGTTTTTCACATCGCACTATGTTCATTATATTTAAATTCAGTAGAAAGAAAAGTTCTTTATCACGTAGTTATGTGAATTTACCTCAAGCAGTACCATCTGTTTTCAAGTATTGTAACTAATTCTTTGTACTAACTGAAAAAGAAAGCCTTCTACAGAATGCATTTCTCACAAACTGTGTTCAATTATAACTATTAATCCTTTAATTTTCCTGAATATTGCAAATGAAAAAACACTTATGGAAAACATTCCATTTTTTTTAACCCATGTCACAGTAGTTTACTGAAAATACATTCTATTCCAACATACTTGACAATTTGTATTTAAAAAAAAAATAGTTTTGAATCACATCATAAATATTAGCAACGAATACAAAGTCTATGTAAATAGTTTTTTTAATTTAATTTTTTATAAAAGAAATCAAATCACAGCTTAAGGATTACCTAAGTAGTTTTGTCTATTTCAGCATTCTTATAACTGTTAAAATATGTGTGTAATTAAAAACTAATTTTGAATAATAGGACAATGATCCAGTAATCTTCTTGTTCATGTATCCTTCCCTTTTTTTAATCTTTTAGAACTAGATAAGCGCTTTTGAAATTTTATGACTAAAAATTAATGAATAAAAAATCAATTGTATTGCAACAAGTAAGCTACTTTACTATTCATTAAACTACAAACATATATATGTGAGTCTGCAAATTATAGAAAGTAAAGATAAAAGAAACTGTCAAAATAGAACTTCATCTGATTAATCAATTCTCAAGTGCAGCATTAAACATTCGGATGCTATGAAAGTTGAAAGTAATATAGAATAAGACAATGTAACTATGAATTTCCGTAAATTTTCACTTGTGTGAAACTTATGTCAGAAGGAGGATCAGAATTTTTTTAATGAGTTATATTTTACTGTAGCGTCGGGTCCGGTGGGGGAAATGTTATGATATCAAATGTTTTTGTGCATTTGATTTTTTACATTGTGACATTCTGATCAAAACCCTCTGCCACTACATATAATAGTTTTTTGCATATTCATTCTGGAGCATTGCTGTGTTTTTTAAAATTGCCCACCGCTGATGAGATTCACAGCTTTTGTGTTTTTTGTGCTTGGATTTTGTTTTACTTGTTCGAGTTTTATCTCTTTTTAAAATCCTTTAAAGTTTCAATTGCTTGACATCAATTTTATTATGGTATGAAACTCTGTTTCTGCTGATACACTTTAAACATTAAGTGCTATATATATAATTTATGTGATTATCTGTAGCTATAACGCTGGTCACGTGAATTTTGTAATTTTTAAGTTTTACTTAAAATTTAATTAAGGACTGTTTGGATTATATATATATATATATATATATATATATATATATATATATATATATATATAAGAGAGAGAGAGAGAAAGCGACTCATAAATAAGTGACAAAAATAAAAGATCAAAACTTTTAACTGAAGGGCCAAAACAATTCAATTTATTCGTCATTCAAAAGAGATAAAAAATCGGTTGGAGAAACAATGAATATTATTCGCAATGGCTTTCTCCTGGGGCTATACATGGACCTAGCTTTTTTGGAAATTTCTTCAAGATAGCTGGTACAGAATATTTTTGGTGTGATTTCAGCCCAGCGTTTTTCCAAGTCGCGTTTCGGTAAATCCAGGGACTTGTGCTTGATTGCACGGGCTTTTTACTCAAACATAGCTCAAACAAAGAAGTTTGTTTGGGGGTAATGATTGTTGGAAGAATGAAGGATTATCCTTCGCACATCCTCTTTCTCCCAAACAGTGAATTAATATCAGCGAAAATAGCAATTACATTGAAAAAAAGCTGCAGCAAAGATTCACTGCAGCCGACATTCCAGACAATGTCTATAAAAAAACCGAACTTATACGTATATCAACAAACTTTGCCATTACATTAACAGTTTTTGCCCGCAAAACACAAAAAACATGTATACTTATGACAATTGACCGTTTATGTGAAAAAAAGTGATCTATTCCGTAAATTGGCTGGATAATTCACGATAAAGTACCGTAAATTTACAATTTTTTTAAAGTGTAGAACACAAAAAGACACGAGGAACATGAATAAAGCAATGATTTTGTTCAGAAAATGAAAAGGAAACATTAAACAATTTTTCTTATTATGTCACAGTAATTATTTCGCTCTATCTCTCTCTCTCTCTCTATATATATATATATATATATCAATCAACTGCTTAATTAATACTGGCTAACAGCAAAATTATTTTTATTTCATTTTGTGATATTCCACAATGAAAAATTATTTGAACTCTATTTAAATAATATTCAAACATGAGTTAAAAAAGCTGTCATTATCAATAAATAAATTCACAGTTTAAAAAGTGCATAACAGTTTTGGAAATATTTAGGCGAGCAATTGATACAAAAAAAGAGCAAAAATCCGAATTCAATAAAATTTTGGAACAAAATTTCGAAGCGCATTATATCAATTCAATATATTATACAGAAAACATCTGATATAAAAAAGCGGAAAATGCAAACGTGACAGGAGTTTATTATTTCTTAATCATAATCACATAAAATACTTTAATCAGATATGAAACAGCAATCTCACAAAATGTGAATTTGTTTTATGTTTTATATTTCATCTGTGAAGAAAAAAAAAATATTTAAAACCAAGAAAGTGTTGATCGATGAACAACATTTTCAGTAGCTAACAAAATAAGTAAATTTTCAGCATCCGGTAAATAAGATTTAAAAAATAAAAAACTGGATGTACTTTCGATAAAACATATTATTATATCATGGGAAAATATGTATGTCCATTTCAATTACTGTTTGCTTACTATAAATAAAAAAAATGTATGAAGATACCATTGAATATAAGAAGGCTTTGAATGCGTAGATATTTCTAGAATTATTTTATATCCTAGAAAATGAATGTAGAAAATGTTTGGATTGTGTTTATAAATTTAATATTTTTCTCTTTGATGAAATGAAAAAAAACATAGTTCTATTTCCCTGAAACTTTATATAAAATTACTAAACCCGCGCGAAGATTTCATAATGTAAACTTTGATATTATTTTGTGATATCTTGTCATTTATTTTCAATTAACTACATTCTTTAATCAAACAGCGTGCTTAAATTACCCTAATTACCGGCCTAAATTCGTGGACAAAACAATAATTTTTCGACCCAAAACTTTTATTTAAAAATTGAAGTTAAACATGTAATAGAATTTTAAAAATCACATTTTATAAAATAAAGTTTTTGGCTTCAAACGTAATTGCTTGATCTGCAAATTATAGGCCGAAAATAAGGGAAATGTGAGCATACTTTGTTAGAAATCTGGTTAGAGCATATCATACTTCAGTCATCTTTATGCATACATTACACTTGCTTAGAAAAAGTGGGATTTATAAAATATGATGTTTGGTTCCGACGTTAATTGTTTGATTTCTAAATTATAGACAGGAAATAACGGTAAATATGATCGTACTATGTTAAACCTGCTTAAAAATCATATGAAACTTGCATTTATATGATAAATCAAACATCATTGTGCATAGAACATCTTCATCGACAAAATAGATTAATAAAATAAATAATATGTATGGTCTGAAATGGGATGTTATTGAATTTTCAAATGTTTTATACAGGGCTGCGCAAAACAAACCTCATTTATTTTCTGATAGTTGGTGGTAATAAGAAGAACTGAATTTTTAAATGCGATATGAATTTTCCAAATTTTTTATTTAAATATAATTTTATTACAAGGAAAAGTTTTGTTGTAGCTTTCCGAATTAGTTGGAAATTGCATCGTAATCAATACCTGATGCATGATTTATCTTTCTTCTTTAAATTACGTATTTACTTTATTTTCTTTATAATTGTTTTCTTTATTCTTTTACTCACATCTTTCTTATAACCCCAATGTGAATTGCAATTTTTATCAGGAGAATATCTTTCAAATGATTTGAAAAAATCCATTGAAAAATATTACAACCATTTACATATTTATTTATTTATTTAAACGGGGATCATAAACGCACCGTAATGAAATCAATTTGCAATTCATTTTAAATATTTCCCTCGCAAAATGCTCGGTAACCGTTGTTGGTGTAACATTGGGCTAATTTTGAATTTCAGATAAAGGAGATTTATGAGAAAAAACAAAACACTGTTTGCAGAATGAAAATAAACACAAAATAAAATGTTTTTATCGCTTTTCGCCTTTTGGCTAAAATCAAAATGATCACAAGAAATGTTTCGCGCGTAAATTTCGTTGCTTGTGTTTACGCATTAAATTAAATTTATTATACCGAAATAGAGAGAGGTTAGGCCATAAAAATGTCTACTAGCGAAATTTTATGTACATAATAATCTCAGTGTTTTGTTTATTAATTTGCTTTTTATTTTATGCGGCGAAATCTACATGTATGCTAATAAGAGGACGCGATTGTTTGTTTTGTAAAGTTTAGTTTTATAACGGAAGGATAAAATCTTTCGTTCTCTATTAAAAAAGAATCTCGATTGGAAAAATAAATGAAGTCGAAAATCAATAAATTAATTTTATCTAAATCATAAATTTATGAATCCTTGTGATATTTCATTTAATTTCTTCAAAACTCGTGTATCCTACAAGATTTCCATCGTTACAATTTTTTTTATGTATATAAGTAAATATTTTTAAAAAAATCTTGTGAATGGATTTTAACTTATAGCAGAACTAAACAAAGTATCAAATTGTTTCTTATAGCGCTTTTTAGCGAGCTAAACATTACATAAAAATGGTTTGCTACAATCATGTACGAAATATACAAAAATGAAAATGTAAATAATTTTACTGTGCATTAAGATACCATTTGCAGAGTACAATAACAATAAAAGACATCAAATATACATTTATTTTATGATTTTCTATGTTTTTGCAATACAAAAATGTAAAATTAAAAAAAAATTCTGAAAGAATTGTAAAAAAGTAAACTCTTTGAGTCCCCATGTATTATCAATTTTTATATGCAAAAAACAAAAATTTAATTATTTTCGTTGTTCAATCTATCTTAGTTATCAGTCTGTTAACGTAAATCTACAACTAAAATTTAAAAAAGAACATATATAAACTTCATGGTTCTGAAAATATTTTAAGCCATTTCTTTTAAAATAGACGAGGTGGAATAAGTGAAATTTCGAAGTAAAAAATTACTTATAATCTTGAAGTCAAATTTCGACGAAAGAAAATGTTTTTTAAAAAGTTTCCGTTAAATGATATATAATAGACGTTCAAGCAATCTTAACTCTTAACAGTCATTAGTCTAAGTCTTAAAACAAATATTATTTTTTAGAGAAAATATACCAAAATACTGTTTCCATATACAGTCGACTCTCGTTAATTCGAACTCGTCGGGAGTACAAGAAATGTTCGAATTATCCGAAGTTCGAATTATAAAAATATGAAATGAAAACATGCTTAATATGGTACCATTACAAAGGAATTAATGTTATAGTGTTTTTTAAACTTATGTTGTCTGTTATCATTAGAATATGACTTAAATTAGAATGAATAAATACCTAAACTAATTAAAAGATTAGAAACAAGCACAATGGAAGAAAAATTTAAAGCCTCAGTAATGGACAGACGGGGTTCTAAGAAAGTGGATATCAATTGCATTGTATTATATGTATACTCATTCGGAACAATTTTCACAAAATCAAAGAAAGATAGTTATTCAAATGATCTGAAATCCGTGATAAAGAAAAGAAAATGAAAAATCGGAATTCTAGTTAGTTCGAATTAAAAGAAGTTTAGAGAAAATGAGTTCGAATTAATGAAAATTTTTTACGTTATTCTGCCATTGAAAATTTCGGGACTTCATGTTTAGTTCGAACTAAACGAAGATTCGAATTATCCGATTTCGAATTAACGGGAGTCTACTGTACTTCAAATCAGTTCAAGTTATTAAAAAATTAACATTACTCGTATGCGTTACCTGTAACACATAATCATAATCAATAATTCTGATGAAGTTATCAATTAGAGGTTTTATGTTTGGTATTAATCCCTTGGCGACGAGCGACACATACACGCAAAAAAGGCTTAAGAATCTTGGTTTATCCCCACCAGTATAATTTTACTGTAAAATTTGCTTTTTTTAAGTGGAACATTGTCTCGATTTAATAAGGCACAAATATCAATTTTCAAAAACCCGCGAATAAACGTTAAAAATTTCTTAAAAGGCACCCGTCGCAAGGTGGTTAAAAAATGAAAAATTAGCAAAAAATATTTTTCTTTTCATATTAATAGATTTTTATTTCGGGAAATTTGAATCTAATGTCTTTTTTCACCTCCGCAAATTTTAAAAAAAATGCATCTCTGATACCTGATTTAAACATTCAAAAAATATTTTAACACGTATTATGCCATTAATAAATATATTTTAACACGTATTATGATATTAATAAATATATTTCCATATTTGAAGTCACGTTTATCGGATACACCATTCCATTCTTAAGTTGAGGTTCTAATTTCAGTACCTGTGAATAAAAATTCTAGAAATTAATGCATTTTAAATGTATTCTAGGTAAAATATTTAGTTTTTTGAAAGAAAATGCTTTAAATATTTTTATTTAAATGTTTTTAAATGTTTTATTTAAATGTTTTTAAATGTTTCCTTTTTTCCCCCTCACTGATGTATTTCGCTCAAATTCAGTATGAGCAGAATTAAAAAAAAAATTTGAAGTATAATACATTTATGAGGGAAAAGATATTTTTTAATCGTAACTTTTTTTATTGTTTATATATATATATATATATATATATATATATATATATATATATATATATATATATATACTTGAAAATTTAATACGAAAATGCAACAAATAAGTATATAATAAAAAAAGGTTGGAAAAACCAATTATTTTTCTTTTATTTGCAAAAATGGTAACTACAATGGTTGTCACCACTAGGAATATATATATATATATATTAAAATTAAATTTAAAATTAAATTGGTACTATTAAAAAAGATAGTTTGGGGACATCTACAAAAGAACAGCTTCTATAAAAAATAATTAATAAAATTGGTTCAGTAGAAAGCTCGTAAAAGATGTTTAAAAAAACATTATTGTCTTTTAAATATAATGATTATACACAAATGAGCAATTTTCAATGTTTTAATGCCTTAATGGTTTAATGCACATTCACTGCATTCTTTAAAATACAATCTTTAACATTATGCTTACTTTCTTTTTTTTCACAATGAGTAATGGAAATACATAAAAAAATAATAAAATTTCTTTCAAATTGACACGATCTTAGAATTTCACGTGAAATCTAAACTTATCATACTTTTCATCTTCTCAGAATTTACATGCGCACATTTCATTTTTTATCAATTTTAAGACAAAATGGCATAATTCTGTTGTCACAATTACAAAATTTGCACTAAAAACTATAAAAAAAAATAATGTGTCAAGCATAAATAGAGATACAGTTTTCAAACAAATTGCATTTAAAAGTAAATATTTTTCTCTATACGATGATGTAAAAATTGAAAATGTGCAATGCTTAGAAGTATAAAATTTGCAGTATTGAAAATTGCAAAACCGAACTGCATGTAAAAGCGTTGTCATTTGCAAAATGACCTATACGTTACGCACAGATATAATATAGATAGATTGTACACAAATACATAATTTTTAATGTCTTACTTTAGACTAGCTTAAAAAATATGCTTAATTACAAGTCACTATGTTATGTGTCTGTTTAGGTTCTAATAATTATATTTTGAGAGTTTTAGAACTGAAAGTACCGAATACACATGCACATTCACTGCATTCTTTAAAATACAATCTTTAACATTATGCTTACTTTCTTTTTTTTCACAATGAGTAATGGAAAAATTATTTCGTGGCAAGAAAGAACTTAAATATATATATATATATATATATATATATTAATAATAACTAAGGTTATTTTTGTGAAATGTGTTTGTTTTTTCTGCTCTTTAAACATCGGGGTTAATAATATGAATTCTAATTTTTTTTAAATTACAATTAAATTTTAATGTATGTTGTTAAAATAACTACCAAACACGAAGATTTGACATTTATCCCCCCTATTAAACATTTTGAATAGGAAAACTGTTACAAATACCACGGTTTGGTATGAAAATAATGTATAGTAACAGAGAATATCAAAGTAAATTTTAAACATAATTTTTATTCCAGAATAGATTTAAACCTAAAAAGAAAATTCAAATGTGAAAAAAAAATGCATTCATAAAATATACATAAAAAAGCAAAAACGATAAGAGATGCAGGATTTATCCTGATTTTGAAGTTTAACGCTTCATAAATAATGTGACGTGTGCATAAAGCTTTTATAAAAATAAAATATGTAATCAAAAAATCTTGAATCTGTAATAGTGGAAAGCGCAGTTGCCACAAACATGAAATAGAATAACAATGCGGCATGGAGACCTGAGTATCGCATTTATTTAGCATGATAGGTTTATATTTTTAATGGACAAATATAATATTATTATTCACATTAAAAAAAACAATTATAGCATGGATTTTTTTAAATATTAAATTTGAAATAAGAAATTTATTTACAATGTCTGTTAAATAAAATTTTTGAAGATTGCGTTTTGCAGATTACGGAATTATCCATGCAAAATTATCATAAATGTTATTAATCCCTTCGGGATGAAAAACTATTGCATTTTTTTTTTATCTTTTAACATCGCTTTTTAAAAACAAAATTTTTTACCTAATTCAATTGGAAAAATGCTCAGATTAAACAAGTCAAAATTTATAATAAAATTTTACTGTTAATCAAGCATTGATAGTAATCAGGGATTCTGGGAATATTAAGTAGTAGATATACTCGTCTCTCAACTCTAAGGGATTTAATCTCAAGTTTCAAACGTAAAATCTCAATAAAAGAATAGATTGAATAAAACTTTCAAAGATTACATAATAATCAAAGCAAAATCGTTATAAACAGGGCTCGTAACGATTCAGGCATTTTCCCAGGTGTGTTATCTGTATTATATATAGTGAAAAAAATCTAAGTTAACGAGGCAAAATTTCGCCTTCTTTTAAAAAAATAATTTCTTTTGAGAAAATACTGGTGCCTAAGAAGTTTCTAGTCTGAAAAATACCAGGCGGCGAACGAACTCTGATAAATCTTATTAAACATGAAGGGGGCTCAGGGGTTGATCGATACGGAAAAACATGTAAACAGAGCTCTCGCTTCGAGTCCATATAAAAAACAGAAGTATTCAATGTAATTAATTTAAACTTTCTGTTATTTTTAAGGTATGTTTTTAGTCTTTTAAAATTATAAAATGAAGTACTTCAATGTAATATAATTAGAAACATATCAAAATTTATGTAACACAATTTTCGAAAAACATTTATGTGTTATATTACCAACACCAAAATATCTTAACGTTGAATTGACTTAAGAACCTAATTTTTGCTTTAAAATGATCCGGAAACTTTACTTTATAGAATGAATTAAGCATATAACTATAACTCAAAAACAACATTATTAAAAAACTCTCAAATTTGAAAATTGAAAAATCTCCTAAAAATACAACTTTTTATTCATTAAAAATACTCAAAATATTAAACTATCTAAACGATATTAATTCATTCTCTAGATAATGATGTTATATGAATGCGAAAAAAATTTAAGCCATTCCATCAAATAGTTTTTTTTAAATCTTGGTGTTAGTCGTCAAAAATCAAGTTTTGAGAAAATGCGAATTAAAGTTGAAATTATATGGGTGCGGCTATGAAAGTGTTGATATATAAATGCTTATAACTCCGTTAAAAATGCAAATATTTTATGCGGTTTTTTGCATTGAGTTCAGAATTAAATGAATAATCAAATTAGATCATTAAAAAAATTGATTTTTTGAGAAGTTTTCAACCTCTGAGCCGCCTTAAGTTTCAAGTAAGAAATTACATTTATAATGCAGGTTAACCTTCTAAAGCCCAGGGTCGAAGACGTTCCAGAAATGGCGCAATTCAGCGAATTGTAATTCATACCAGTGTATCTAATTAGGGTTTATTTAGGTTTTTTAAGTAAAGAAACGTGTTTTATTAAATAAAGCTAAAATTTCTCTTTTAAATTTCTGGTGCGAAAACAGAATATGAGAATAAAAACGACCCCACTAAATCGCAGACACAGACGGAATGACATCAAGGACATTAAAGAATTAAATAAAAATTTCAAAGATTTTAGAGATTACATAATAATTTATGCGAACTGACCATAAATGTTTTTAAATATTAAGTTTTCAATAGGAAATCGCATCTAAAATATTGGTTAAATAGAATTTTCGAAGATTACATTTTTTAGATTAAGCGATAATCCATGCAAAATCATCATAAATCTAATGAAATATTAAGTAAAAAAAAGAAATCACATTTACAATCCATGTCAAATAAAAATTTCGAATATCACATATTGAAAATTACGTAAGAATTCACACAAAACTTATCTACTAATATATTTTTTCTTTTAATATTTGACTTTTTATTTTAGAGTTGGTGAAATAAAAATTACCCCCGTTTGTAAAAAAAAAAAAAAAAAAAAAAATTGTTTATCAGCTTTTTGAATTAAAGCAAATGTTTTAAATGATTTTAAAATAATCTCATTTTTTATGCGATAAACTATTTTACTTTTTTATGACCGTATGAAATGTTTTTAATTGTCATATTTCAAAATTCTTTAGTCAAAAAAAAGTATTGCTTTTTCTTGAAATCCATTCCTCCTGATTAGAGAGCAATAATTATGAATCTAGACTCAAGTTTGTTTAATCCGTTTTCTTAGAGTTAAATTTAAAGCTTGAAAATACCTACGATTTAATCATTTTTAATGTTAATATGTCGGCTGAGGATTTTTTATAGAATAAATTCATTGATTAAGCTTAAATATATATAAAAATAAGTTTTTATTTCTTTACATTTATTTCGAATATTTTTTTAAAGAGGAGGAATTTTTTTCATAACCGATTCAAGTTTTTTTTTTTTTTTTTTTTTTTGAGAAAATGATACCGATAAAAATTTAATGAATTACTTCATGTCTTTTTTTTCTATCTTTTATTCACATAAATAAAGTAATTTAACTGCCATCTTTAACGAAATTTCGTTAAAAAATGAAATTTTTTTTATATAAGAAGCAAATTGAAGTTGAAATTTCTGAGAGGTTATGTAACAACATAATTCCTACGGATCACTGATAATAATATAACTGATATCTAGTTGCGTTTTTTATTCTAGAAGGAGAAATTGTGAAATAAAAACTTGCAATAAAGTTTTCAAACAATACATATATTGATCTTTATTGTATTTTATTTATTTATTCAGCCATAGAATGAAAAAATGACGTTGATATTAACTCATTAATGCCCAGCGTCCTTTTTTGAGGACGGTTACAAAAACAGTAAGAAAGCGGTTTTCCCACCAGTAAAGAGGAATATAAATATATACCTTATTTCAAGAGACAGAATCCGCGATAAATTTAGATAAAAGTTAATTTGCTTTTAAAAGTGGTGGAAAATACAAAATTTAAATTTTAGCGAAGAAAATAATTCGGGCGTTAATGGGTTAAAATAATAGTTAAAAGACTTTGTAGAAAAAATAATGAAGACATTTAAAGTTTGACGCTCTAAAAAATTCCCCGCTTTCAAAATTAAGTATTAGAATAAATCAACTTTTATTAAATCGTTGTATTGCGTAATCGTATATAAAAAAGTGATGTTACATAATAACATATAGTGTGAAAATTCCTACAAAAATAATTCAAAATTGAGAAGAAAGTTTAGAATCTATAAAAAACGTACCACTGAAAAAAAAGATGAAATAAAACAATTGCAGTTTTATTTTTACTTCCTGCGTTGGTCATAAAAAAGTTTTGTTGCATATTAAAATACTAAATGAAAAATCTTCTTAAAGATGTACACCGCCTGGAAATTTTCATCTTAAAACAAACATCACTACAAAAACGTGAAATGAATAAATATCTTTGTTCATTTCTTAAGTTAACCATTTTATATAAAAAATGACGTCGCATATTGAAATTTCAAATGAAAGTTATTAAAAAAACTTAAAAGGTGAAAAAAAAGAAATATTTTATTAAAAAAATAAAGAAAGAAAGAAAAGAAATTCGCATAAATTTAATAAGATTTATTTTCTCAGCTTTTAAAATTATTATTTAACCGCGGATTACAAAAAGTACACTGCATATAAAAATTTTAAATGTAAATTTAGAAAATGTGAAACATAAAATGTCTAAAATAAAATTTTGAACTCAAAAAGAAAAAAAATTCTGTTATTTAATCCTTTAACTCTCTCTAATCTCATTGTGGAAACATGTAGACTTTCTTTTTTTTAATACAGCGTTGTTATTGAGTTTTTTAAAGACTAATTAATTAATATTTTCGCTTGTTAAAATATCATTAAATAATAAAAGTATCAAAGAATTATTCGCATATAGAAGTTTCCAGTTAAAAAGAAACTTATGTTTTGTTAATTAAATTAATCATTATTATGGAAAGTTTGTCACTAGCAACAGAAGTTGATACTAGCGTAATTGCTAAAAGAGCATTTTTGTTCCTACTATATGTAATCTAAATATGTGCTTTTTATATGAATATGTAAGTACTAATTAACACTTTCGGGTCTGCGATTTTTTTTATTAGTAGTATATGTCTCTTAAATAAGTATTATTTTACTATTATTTTAACACAATCAACTGATTGATAAATTTATCATATAAATTAAATATTTCCAACTGAGCGGAAAATTGCTCAGTCCGGGAATCGAACACAGATACTTGGCTTACAAGGACAATGCTTTACCGTTAAAGCTAACTGGTTGATAATTGGCTGGGATTTTTCGCTCACATAACCTTAAAGATCTTTACATCTGGTCTGTCATTTAGACAGTTCGGCAGAATAAACCACATGTAATGGAACTCCATATAACGAAGGATACATAGATATACTATTATTTTATTACAATCAACTGATTGGTAAATTTATCATATGGATTGAATATTTACAACTGAGCTAAAAATAGCCCGGCCAAGCCTGTCTAAATGGCAGATCAGATGTTAAGACCAATAAGATTATCTGAGTGAAAACGTATAGCCGTCTCTTGCCCAGTTAGCTTAACAGGTAACGCATTGGCCTTTTAAGGCAAATATCTGGGTTCGATTCACGGCGTCGGCAATTTTTCGTTCATTTCAAAATCTTCAAATCATAAGGATTATTTTGTTTAACAAATACTTTTGCTACTATTTACATTAGGGTGGAGCGAAATTTTTTTTTTTTTTTTTTTTTTTGAAAATCAAAAACGGGTAGGTGCCAAACATTGCCCTTATACTAGTACATCAACTGTGTGAAATTTTACCGCTGAAAAAAAATGGCTTGAGTCTGCGCTTTTGCTCCAAAAATCGAAATTTTGGGTAAAATTTGTCATTTTTTGACATTTTTTCAAAAAAATTAAAAAATTCCTACAGAGCTGGTTAGTATTTAAAAGTGTTGCTTAGATCTTTATATTTATCTGCTTAACATATTTAAACTATAAAACAATATGTATATTCCCTATAGCTGGAGCAAAACAGACAATTTTTAGTAAGAAAACAGCATTACCACTCTATTGGGTCATACAACGAATTATTGTTTTTTATACAGCTCTTGTTTTCAAAACTACCTTGACATGCGTGGCTTGGACATTAGGGTGGAGTGAAAAATCGAAAGTTGGAATTTTGATTTTGGATAGCAGCCAAAAGTTGCCTTTTTGTACCTCTAATACACATTCAAAATTTCATTAATTTTGAAAAACTTCTTGAGTCCCCTACCAGGCCATTTATATTTTCATTGATTTATACGATAGATTTATACCATAAATTGTACATTAACAGGATTTTTTGGTAATATCGTTTGATATTTTTATATTCAAAATGTATAGTGTATTTCCTTTCATCATTTTCAAACTTTAAGTCTATATTTTTAAATATTTGAAATGGTTAATTGAGTTTTAAAAATTGTATGTTGTCATTTTTATAGTCAAAATGAGTACGTGTGTAAGCAAATCGAAGTTTACCATTACTAGAAGTTGGTGATTCTTCAAAACTAAATAAAGCTGTTTTGCCAACAATAGCAGAATGCTATAAAATATTATTATTATACAAAACAATAAATAAAACACATTGTAATTGTAAAGTTTCGCGAAAATCACAAGTAAAAAAAAATCCTGCGAGAAAACATCGAAGGCATCAATTATTGTAGTTTCCCAAAGACCTATTGGTCAAATGATAGATAAAAAAATTTCTGAATATCAGAAGCTTATTCAATCCCCCAAAACCAAAGGAAATTATGGAAAATTGGAGATATATGAAAGAACTATAAGTTACAAACACAATTTCGGATTTTAAGAGTCAAATGAATTGTATTTGGGACACATTACACCATCTTTTGGACCAGGAAAGATCATTGCAGGAAGTATTAAAATATTGTACTGAAAAACATTTAAATCTTGATAAATTCATGGCAATAGGTTGTGACGGAACAACTGTAAAAAGTAAGATAAAAAATCATGGTAATAGATTTTTGAAACAAAGATTTAGTCTTCCGTTTTAGTGGTTAATATGTCAGCTCTCTGCAAACGAATTGCTGCTAAGTCATTGAACTTGATAAACAAAATAAAGGCTCACAAGCTTTTCCTGTTCCAATTGGAAAGTCGTTGGATCAATGTGAAACAATAGACAGTTATGGAAATTAAAAATATCTGCTTCTATCACACAGAAATGAACTAAGGAGAGTTAAGCGTAGACCAAAATTATCTTTATGACATTTGCATCTGGTTAATGCTCCTCAAATTTGGTAAATTGGAATCCAGCAAGAATGTCGCACTCTAAATGATTGACAACTGCCAATTGATTTGCAGAATTCATCCCAAAATCTGAAGATTATAGCTGAATTTGTAATAAAAGTACATTCGTCTATGTTGTTTCACTTCAAGAAAGATTCTTCTTGCAACAATAGAGCTTAAAATGTTTTTTTTTATAAACAATTAAGATCTTTTGTTATTTGAGGGAATATTTAAAGAAAATTCTCAATCCCGTTATTCAACAAAACGTATATTTTTGTCATTGAGATGAAAATTTACTGGAACGATAATTGATAAAAAAAAAATCATGTTGGAGACTTTGGATTCCGAAGAATATTGAAGATGAAGGATATTATATGTTTTACAATAAGACAGTTTCATATTCCAATATTGAAATTCAGTGTTACAAACTATAAAAGCATCATTAACTGGCAAGAATGTGAAATCACCCCTCATTCTTAAAAGTGTACCACGAGAGAAACTGGAAATTCTCAGAAAAAATCGAAAGTCCCATCTTTTCAATTGAAAAAGTTCCCTGTTAGATTAAAGTATTTGAAAGATGCGTAAACTTAGTTTTTGAAGCGCCATTAGCGGTTGTAGTAGCGGAAGCAAGAACCGGATATATATGAGCAAAAATCAAATCACGAAAGGTAATACCTTATTTTGATAACAAAGACTAATATAAATTGGAATGAAATGAAAGACCGTTTTGCAATATATCGTATATATTCTTTTCATTTCATTACTATATATTCAGAAAACTGCATTTCCTTTATATTTAGAAACTATCTTTCATGTGCATTCGAAAAATAAAAGTGAAAGCATGTCTAATTATTGTGTTTTCTCTTCTCTGCAACAATACGATTTACATTTTAGGGTTTTATTCACGATTCAAAGAATTAAAACGCAACTGTACTTAGATCGTTCAAAAGTAATACTTTAAGAAGTCATTTTTGTGGGTTATTTTACTGAAATAAAAAAAAAGTTGATTAATTTACGCTGCATTGTGAAATCTTGATTTTCACATAAAAAGAGCATAATCTTTAAGAGCTGGTAGGGAACTAAAATGAATTTCAAATGAAATGAAAATTTAACAATATATTCAGTGTGCCAAAAAGCAACATTTTAGACCTATCCAAAGAAAAAATTCCGAAGAAAAATGTTTTTTGGTCATTTACACTACATAGTGAAATCTTGATATTCGCATACAAAGAGCATAATCTTTAGGAGCTGGTAGGGGACTAAAGATGAATTCCAAACGAAATAAAATTTTAACCTTATATTCAGTGTGCCAAAAGGCAACTTTTTAGACCTATCCAAAGAAAAAATTCCGAAAAAAATTTTTTTTGGTCTTTTTCACTCCACCCTATTGGACATGGTGGCTATATTTCCTATATCACCCGGCCCAGCTATTCGATCATCTTAGTACAGTGTTTTATTTATACATTGATTTATGATTTTCTTTATAAAAATTTGGCATGTTTTCGATGCTTCCCCCTTATTTATCTGTTTTTTGCATCCACATGCTGATGTAACTATCTTCATGCATATTTTTACAGTTTATACAAAAAAAAAATGACAAGCAGAGTAATGCACGGGAATATTATTAAAGGGATCTATTCAGCCATCTATTATATTTATCAAACTTACATTCAGTTGATGAATAGTGATTGGAAGTTCTGTTACCACAACATTTTTTCAGTCAATTGTATTATTTTTACGTAATGATTTGCTTCAAAGATGATTTCAGATATTTAACTATAAGTATGCCATCATTTATTCTACTTTTGCATTTTTTATATGTTGAGAAGCGAGCTGTTTCATGTGATGGTGATCGTCAGAGAGAATTGCTATGAAAATTTATTCTCCATGTGTAAAGCAACCGCTGTTGTAAATAACTTTTTTTTGCATTAGTTTTATGCCGTTTTCTAAGTGTTTTTGTATCTAGGTAATTTCTTATTAACTTTTAGATCCCCTTTTTATGAGCGGACAACATTTGATGGTGAAATGTCTTGGGCATAAACTTATAATGCATAGTACTTTAGGTATGTTGAGGGAATGTACGGATTCTAATCGACTATAAGTGCTCATTTAAAATTAGGAGAATTTTATTTGTCACTGTGAACCATTTTGCATGGCGTAAGCTTAGAATTGTGTATAATATTGAATCATTCGCTACTTCAACTCTAGTGAATTTCCTCTGCGTCAATTACTTGAGAAGTCGATTTAAAACGTTCTAAGCTACATGGATTCACCGGATCAATAAGGAAAATCTTTGTCTGCGTACTATTCACTTCCTATTGCAATTTTTTTTTATAAAATAGAGAACAATTTTGAAAAATTATTTTCTCAAATTGAGAAAAAGATACTCAGAACAGACTAGAAATTTCTGTCGGAGATTGCAAAGCTAATTCTTAAGGAAAGCTATATCCTCTGTGACAATCGTTATAATATTAAACAGCTAGCTTCTCAGCATATATTCAATGTAATAGGTTCAATAAATGATGACATACTAGAAATTGAATTCATACAATCAATTTTTAGGCAAATCATTGCATATAAAATGTAATTGATTGAAAGAATGCTGTGATAACAAAACTTCCAATCATAATGTACTAATTGCATGAAATTTTAATGAAGATAATAGACTGCTGAATAGGTTCAATTAAGAACATACCCAATACATTGCTCAGCTTATCTTCTGTTATACATGGTATAAAAATATACGTGCAGCAGGTCACATCAGCATGATCCAAATCATCCAAATTCAGTGAATATAAAGAAGAGATAAATTACTTTGATATATAGAAAACTTATACTCGTCTTTGTGAAAAAAAATAACAATTCAATACATAAATAAAACACTGGGCCTAGATGATTGGATGGTTGAGACGGGTGGGATAATGCAACCACGTCTATGAGTTATATACACAGTAGTTTTGAAAGCAACTAGGTAAGAAATGCATGCAAAACAACATTTCGTTGTATGCTCCAATAGAGAGGTTTACGCTGATTTTTCACAAAAAATTGTCAGATTTGCTCCAATTATACAGACTACAGATATTGTTTTATAGTTTAAATATGTTAAGCAGATAAATATAAAGATCTAAGCAACACTTTTAAATACTAATCAGCTCTGTAGGAATTTTTTAATTTTTTTGAAAAAATGTCAAAAAATGACAAATTTTAGCCAAAATTTCGATTTTTGGAGCAAAAGCGCAGACTCAAGCTATTTTTTTTCAGCGGTAAAATTTCACACAGTTGATGTACTAATATAAAGGCAACTTTTGGCACCTACCCGTTTTTGATTTTCAAAAAAAATTTTTTTTCGCTCCACCCTAATTTACATGTAATAATGTTAGTATGTGTCTATGCATTTACAATAAAATTTCATCGGCGTTTAGGTATTTAGTTATAAGAATAACTATTATTATTTGCTTCATTCTCTTTGCGCCGCTTGCGATTCATTTATTTAAAACATTTCACTCTTTAAATCTTTAAAATTAAAATAAAGATTACTTCCCTGAACGAATTATATGTAATAAAGCGCAAGAATATTAGAAAGTTGCATATTAATTTAATTTTGCTGTAATATAATATTCTTTAAATATCTTTAAAAAATTTCCTTAGCCTATTATGACATGAATATGAATTGACTAGTATGCAAAACAACAATATTCGTTATGTTTCATACTGTGAAATATGCATTAAACTATTATTAATCTATTTGGATGGCTAGTGTTAATGTCACTAATGTAAAAATATTTTTTTTTCTAAAAAAAAAATAAATAAATAAAAATAACAAAATAAAAAATCGTACTAGAATGGGTTGAGTATTTATTTTGCTAGTAGTTGAATATACGTGCATGCAAGTAAAAATATTCTTTTAAATAACTGCATGTATGTTTTGGAAAAAAAATGGATGAATGGATGCATGGAATTAAGAAATATATATACTGAAAAAAAAAACGATATTGAAAAAAAATTGATTTTAAAAAGTAAGTAAAAAAAGCATTTTAAATACATTGCATACTCAAAACATCTTCGATCTAAATGCACTCGAAACTGCTAAAAGCATGTACGTGCTCAAAACATCTCTAATCCATATGTACTCGAAATTTAGAAATTCATGTACATAGTCATTTTATGTTACATGGATGAGTTCAAATAAGAAACATGATGTATTGTCACCTGTTACATTAACCCTTTAGCGGCTGGTGTACTATAAATACTACATATCTTTTTGTTACTGTAGACATCGGGTAACGGTAATATTTGTCTATGCATTTCTTCATGTGTCTCCATTAATATTTTGGCGCTCAAGTAATAACAATTTTAATAAAAGTTTGCTTAATTTTCTTTTCGTCGTTGGTGATTCCTTTGTTTTAAAGATATATTTCTCTCTTAATTCTAAATTCTTCTTAAAACTTTCTTCTTTCAATATTTCTCGATTTAAATTTAAAATATAGGTGATTTTTTAACATATCAGGTCTGATTAAAAACAAAAATAATCGTAGAAAGTTGTAACAGCAGTCAAATCCTGTAATAATTCGATATAAGTCTCCGAAAACTCTTCTTATTTTTATTTTTATTATATTTCGTATTTTCGTATTATATTCCGTATTTTATTATATTATTTTTATTTTTATTAAATTTCATATTTTCAAATGAATATGAATCGAATAGTAAGTAAAATAACCACATTCCTTTTATTTCAGGCAGTGAGATATTCGTTAAACTTCATTAAATCAATTTAGATGGCTAATATTATCAAAATCATAGAATCTTAATAAAATATTTATATGACCATAGGATTATTTTCAAGTTAAAATGTTGTGCATAATTTAATATTTACATTAATGTACATCTTTTATATAGTTATGAAAAAAAAATAATTACAAAATCAACGCTTTGTTTTGGTTTGATCAAATGTGATGTTTCAAAACTTAAATGAAAATGCCTATTTTTGACCCAAAACAATCATCTTGATATATTTAAATCAATTTACACATTTTTGAGTTACTTCCTTTTTTTCAGCGATTAAATATAAAAAGTATCAAATAAATCTTTTATTTTATACCTGTAATATGCCTGCTTATTTATTATTTACAAAATATTATCTTCGACAATTTCTGAAATAATTTATTTACCTTCCAGCTATCAAACTCTTTTCACACCTTGTATTTTCGAAAATTTTCTTGCATTTAAAAGCCAATAGAGAGGGAAAAAAGTTCGAAGGAAGTTTCCGATAAATTAGGGAGTTTTACACTGCAGGAGCGAAAGGATTTTTATAGATTGGATGGAAAATTGATCGGAACTAAGTATTGTTGTATCGTTCAATAAGAAAAAGTAAGTTCTTTTCAGGAGATTACTTCTTTCATATTAAAAAGTCTTTATTATTCTTGTGAAAAATGTACTTAATCATAATAACTATAACCGTGACAGTTACCAAAGATATCTTGTTAAAACATTTTTCGCGGTAACATTCATAATAAAAATATGCTCTCTTAAAATAAGGTATTGTTATGGTAAATAAATAAATGTACGTATTTTTTATTTATGTCTTTCTCTAAAAATTTGTGTATTTTTTAAGAAAGGATAATTTTTATTTCTTATGCATGGCAATAATTACATTTAAAATACTTTCATGGCGAATTCTTATGTTATTGGGGGTATAGAAGATGAAATATGTACCATAAAATGACATACTCTAGTTGTTTATATGTATATCACGCCAAAGAAAATAATTATATATATTTTACACATATAATGTAAAACTTGAAAAATAATTTTATATACAATTTAATTTTTTTATATTTTTATAAGCAGTGTGATATCTTGTGCAAAATGATTCTTAAAAATTCCCTTTGAAATTTACAATGTATATGTTATATGCATTTTGGAATGGTTTTCTTAAACAAATATTTATGTTACTCATTTTAATAATATATTATTATATAATTTACATTGAGAATAAATTGTGGTGTTCATTCCTTATCAATTCATACATATTATTCGCATTTTTACATGTAAAAAGATATTCGAGGCAATTTTCTGCACAAAGAAAAAAAAAACTTTAGTTTGTATGTTATTGCCGCGAACTGATACATTCGTTTACTCTGCTCTGAGTTTCACTGCAATGTATGCATTATTTAAATTGATATAATTCAGACATGTATGATTCTATATTAATGGTAATGTAATTCAGTTTTTAAAAATTAAGTTATGATTATTAATTTTAAGACCTATTTTTTATATATATATATATATAATAAAATTCTTTACATTATCTTGGAGAAAAGCTGTTTTTTCGCATTTAAAATAATACAGAGAAAACAGTTTTGTCCTTCTGCTAGGCGGTCAGATGGTTTTAATAACGCATGTTTTGATATATCATTTTTCATTTATCATTTTTTATTTCATACATTTCAAAAGCACATTTATATGCAAGCTCTGTAAAACTTCTTGTATTTTTCGCCATATGATTTAAAAAAATATAGTATGTATGTAAGGGATCTTCATGTAAACATTAGTGATTGGATCTCAGTAAAAATACTATCAAACCTCAATTATGTTGAAATCATGTGTTTTAATTGTTCTTATTATTATTGTTTAACTCTAAATCAAGACTTCTATAGAGTTAATTCAAAATTTACGCATCTCTTTACTTAAAAAAAAGTTGGTCGTTTCTATATATGTATAACTCGATTGTAAAACCCGCTATAGATAATTATCAGATAAATAATAGGAAATAAAAAGTGTCCCAATGAAAAAATTTCGTTGATATGATTTTGGAAAAAGAAAACCAACATATGATGAAAGTAATAAAATATATTTCTATTTCAGAATATTTTATGTATTTTTAAAAATAATACGGTTAAAAAATATATATATATCTTCTTTAATCCAATGAAATTGTAATAAGCATTATAAAGACAAAAGTAACATAAAATCTACCTAAAAAATAACTTCAAAAATTTTAAAAACTATAATATTAATATTTCCAAACTATATATTTTCACTTGAATATTTATACATAAAAATTGAAAACAATAATAACAACTTTAAATAATTAAATTTTTAAGCAAAAAACATTCAAACTTGTGAGAATTATCGTCATATTAAAAACCAATTACGCATTTTTATATGCCGAAGTATCTTTATTAAGGGGGTAGTAAGGTTAATTCGAGGGAAAAAAAGCATATTTTCTATCATTTTTTGTAAGGATACAATTAATATTCATTTATTTGTATAGTTATAGTATAATTATATGTCATTTAAAGAGTATTCTGTGAAATTTTCATTAAGAAATATTAAAAAATGAGCCGATGGCAGCGAATCTTCGAAGACGTCCCAAAAAAAAAGTTGATTCGCGGTGAACCGCATAACTCATGACTGGATCAACTGAAATTAAAAAACCAAATTGATTTAATTAGTTGATAAGTTTCCTCAGGGAACGCTGTCGAGTTTTTTTTTATTATTATTGATTTTTCAATTTTTTACAAGGCTCGGAAGTCAAAATACTGATTTTTCATCAAAAAAATCTGATATTTTGTTTTTTAAAAGTAAGTTAAAATTAAAAAAAAGAAAAAAACTCGACAGCGTTATCTCGTAATTTATATAAAGTAAAATTTAAAAAAGATCGGTTCAGTAGATTTTGAGCTACATAGTTCACCGGCTTCGAAAAAGCGAAGTGTTAGAAAAACACGTTTAAAGTTTCACAGACGCTTTTGTCGAAATCGGAGGGCGGATACTTACAAGTGTATATCTCCGTCAGTTTTACTTCAATTGCTTTCAGATTTTCACAGAATAATCTTAAGATGTTGTACATTAATATAAAATAAAAATTAAAAAATGCAAAAAAAAAAAAATACCTTACTACCCCCTTAATACAAAAAGCATAAAGTAGTACATAAAGATATGTATTAAGTTTAAAATCGCGGTATATCTAACAAGAGACATATATTTATATAATTTTTTGAAAATCTAATTTTGACTTTAAATAATTTTTGAAACAAATATTTAATTTTCATTATAATATTTTTTTCTGTTATGAAAGAAATCGACGATGATTAAATATATATTTTGATGGAATTGATTAAAGAAACGAATAACTTTCTTTTTCATACAATACACTGTATAAAATATATGCATACATCACAACAGCAACTTTTCCATTCAAATACTATGCAAGCATGAAAGTGTAATAAACTTCGTTGTTTCGCATATAATTTTCGTAATATGAAGATTATTTTGCATGTTAATGGTGCTCAAAGTTCAGATAGGAATTTCGTTAAGTATACAATTTCGTAAAATAAGTTCAAGGAAGTTCATCCGTATTTTATTATTATTGTTTCTTACGCAATATTTGAAAATGATGATTTTGTACAGATTTAATTAGTTAAAACAAATATTTATTCCAATAGAACATATTTATATGATGATTTCGTATATGCTTTATAATATTTTCCGGCACACGGGAATTAATGGCAAAATGGGATATTTATGTTAATGTTTATTACCTTAAGATATCGCTTCCTCCGCAATAGTTTGAGTTTAACTTTCATTCCATAAAGCTGTATGTGGTAATTTATGAGCATTTTATAGTCTGAATAAATTTTATTTGTACTGGATGATAAAATCAAATGCGAGTTCATTCATTTATGAACTAACAAGCTTTTTTTTTTTTTTTTTAACATACATATTTTTACATGATTTATAAAAATAATGAAGGATAAAATACGCCTTAAAGTTTAGTATACTTAGTTTTTTAATTTTCTCTAATTTTTTTAAATAAAATTTCTATATTCTAAAATAAACATATAAATAAATAAATGTAATTTTATAACTGTAAATTTAGGGAGATCTATTCGCTTACTAAAATTGTATCTATACGCTATGCAAAAAGATGTAAATTCATAAAATTAATTTTTGTACAGTTACAGAAATCTGTAGCTTTTTTGAAGAATCTACTAAAATAGAAGAAAATTTACTAAAATTTCATGAGTAACACGGGAATTATTACATGAAACATTCTAAGCATCCCGGTTTCCTAAAACAATTTTGGTTCTCTTAAAGATTTTTCATTTACAGAGCTAACGTGTATCTCTGTTACACTATTTTTATTTTTTCCAATAGCCAATACATAAAAAGCTTTAGTTAACAAGTCTACTAAAAAGTTCTTAACATTAATAGTTTTTTTAATGAATTATCAACAGTATGGTTTTTTTTTTTTTTTTTTTTTTTTTTTTTTTTTTTTTTTTTTTTACAGCGCAGTAATATCTTTATCAATTATCGACGGTATGTGTAATTTTTTTTTACGACATATAATTACATAAAATAACATTTGTGATCACCGGGTATTTGTAATATACACGAAAGAATTCTTTAAAAAGGGAACCGTTTAGGCCTAATATGGAAAGTACACTACAAATAATGACACATTACATAATGTTTATTAATGTAGAGTTGTAGGTTTTAAAATCTTTCCTTAATTTTTTTTAATTAAGTAGTCATCAAGGAGGTTTATTTGCTGCAACGTAAAAGTCGGTGAACAGTTGTATTCGCTTTAATTATAAATTTTAATATTTTTAATTATCTGTTTATATATTTTTTTTATTGAATCTCGATTTTTCATAGCTTTGTATCTTATAATGAATGACGAAAAACATTTACGTTATAAATCACTGTTAGCTAAAAATCTTCGAAGGATTATATAATAATAGAAAAAAAGAAGTTTTTATTACTGAAAATTTTTATTGGGGACTTTATTATTCTGTTTTCTGTTGCAAAATTTTTTCAGCGTTATTCTGATGTTCTGTTAATAAATATTACTAATTTTATTATAAACGTTGATTATTAAAAACACACTGAAGGAAACATATATTATCGTTCTATTATTATATTTTTTAAACTTTTATGTTACTTCAGCTTTGTAATCATTGTCGTTAAAAAAAGTTATTAAAAATCAAAGTACAAATTTTAAGCCAGAATTATATCTGCATTTTGTTGAAATGCGTGCTTAGATAAATGCAGTTTTATTTATTTATAAATTTTATTTTATTTTTTACTATGCATTTTATGAATCTTTTCAATATTCTGTTTTAACCCAAAACAAAGTCTACAGCACGACTTTAGTATCTTCCCGGTTATCTATTTTAAATTTTTCGTGGATAATAAAATCGCCGAATGAAAGATGTTTGGCGTATCATTAAATCATAAATTTATCACAAAGATTGTAAAAATACATTATTCCTCTTTTTTATATACTTGTTAAACTTCTATGTTGCTTAAACTTTGTAATCATTATCGTAACAAAATCATCCAAAATGAAAATACAAATTTCAAGATGGAGTTAAACCTGCATTAAATGAAACATACCGAAATGCGCGTTTAGATAAATGCACTTTTATTAATTTATATGTTTTATTTTATTTTTACATACTAAATTATAGGTAGCTATAAATCTTCGAAAGTTTAAGTAATAATAATAAAAATGAGGCTTTTATTATCGAAAATAATTATTAGAAATTTTATTATCATATTTTAACAGTGTTACGAAATACCTGACTTCAAACGTTACTCTGATGTTGTATTAATAACTATTGCTAATTTTATTTATAATATTGCTTTTTATAACAAGCTAAAGTAAAAAAGAAAAAAAAAACATTATTGCTCTTTTTTTATATTTAATAAAACTTTTAACTTTTATTCTATTGTATTCCATTTTATTTTATTTTTTGTATACGTTTTATAAATGTTCTCAATATTGTGTTCCAACCCAAAACAAAATCTACAGCACTAATTTAATAAGTTCCCATTTATATTTTTTGCAATTTTCGTGGATAATAAAATCGGCGAATAAAACACGTTTATTCGAGGCATATAGCATTAAATCATAAATTCATCCATTTCACGCATCAGCATGCAATAAAATGCATTTGCTCATAACTGCCACAGATAAAAAAAAAGCCATAGTGTACAGAACTGCAGCATCTATAAAAATAATAAGAAGAAGAAATCGTAATAAATCTTAGGCATTTTTTTTCCAAATTTAAGTTGCAAATATATCCACTGCAGTTTTTGTATTATATTTATGATAGGTGTAAACAAAATTAGAACACACATCTAAATTACAAATCTAAAAATTCTATAATTTATTTCGATTTCGTTTGAATGGAGTCAACGATAAATGCTGTTTTGAATGATTTTTAGTCTGTTTAAGTATCATATTTTTTTTTCATTTTGTATTTATTTTTAACATTCATTTGGTTTAGTTTATTCGTTACAAAAATTTAGTGTTTAAATGTAAAGCAAACTGAATGAAATATCTTCATACCTATCCCTTCTTGGGCTTAAATAACGCCGGAAATATTTTATTTATTTGTTCTGCAAATTATGTTTTAATTTTATTTTATTTTTTAGTATTCATTATATGAATATTTTTAATACTGTGTTTCAACCCACAATATCTACAGCATGACTATAATATTTTCCCATATTTTTCATTTTGCATGGAAAATAAAATCGGCGAACGAAAAACGTTTTTCTTGAGGAATGTATCTTTAAATCATAAATTCATCCATTTCACGTTAAAACATAAATTCATCCATTTCACGCATCAGGCATGTAATAAAATGCATTTTGCATTTACCTTGAGCATAACTACCACAGATCAAAAACACCACAGTACACAGAACGGCAGCATCTATAATAATAATAAGCAATCTAAATAAACCTTAGACCTTTTTTTTCCAAACTTAAGTCGCAAATATATGCACTGCAGATTTTGTATTGTATTTACGATTGGTGTAAACATAATATAAATTACAAGCTTAAAATTAAAAGTCTACGATTCATTTCGATTTCGTTTGAACGGTTTTTAGGTATTTTATATTTATATTTTAACATTCATTTGGATGAAAAGTTTAGAATTTATTTGTTAGAAATGTTCAACGCTAAATGTAGAACTGACTAACTGAATGATATATCTTAATATCTGTCCCTTCACGGGCTTAAAAAATGTCGGAAATTTAAAACTTTGTTCTACAAATTATGTTTTTATTTATTTTATTTTATTTATTTATTTTTTGTGAATGTTTTAAGCATTCTGTTTCAACCCAAAAGAAAATCTACAGCAAAACTTTAATATTTTCCCAGCTATCTTTTTTGCATTTTTCGTGGATAATAATCGTGGATCGTATCTTTAATCCATAAATTTATCCATTTCAAGTGTCAGCATGCAATAAAATGCATTTTGCATTTACCTTGAGCATAACTGCCACAGATCAAAAACACCATAGTGGCACAGAACGGCAGCATGTATAATTATGATAATAACAAGGAATTGGAATAAAACCTAGACCTTTATTCCGCAAGTCGAAAATATATCCACTGCAGATTTTGTATTATATTTACGATAGCTGCAAATAGAATTATAAGGAATATCTAAATTACAAACTTAAAAAGTCTACGATTTATTTCGATTTCGTTTGAACAGAATGAATGATAGTCGATCGTTTGAACGATTATTAGGCTGTTTAAGTATTTTATATTTATTTTTTAACTTTCATTTTAGTTTATTTGTTAAAAAAAATTAACGGTAAACGTAGAACAAACTCTGCTCCTTCTCGGACTTAAATGATGCCGGAAATATATATTTTCAGTTCTACCTATTAAGTTTTTGTTTAATTTTATTTTTTTGTGTACATTCTATAAATATTTTCAATACTGTGTATAAACCCAAAATCAAAATCTACAGCACGACCATAATATTTTCCCATATTTTGCATTTTTCGTGGATGATAAAATTGGCGTATAAAATACGTTTACTCGAGGTGTGCATCTTTAAACCATAAATTTGTCCATCAGCATGCAATAAAATGCATTTTGCTCACCTTGAGCATAACTGCCACAGATAAAAAAAACACATTGTACAGAACGGCAGCATCGATAATAATAATAAGCAAAAAATCTTAGACCTTTTTTTTTCCAAATTTAAGCCGCAAATTTTACACTGCAGATTTTGTATTATATTTACGATAGGTGTAAACAAAATTACAATGCACACCTAAATTTCAAAACTTAAAAGTCTATGATTTATTTTGATTTCGTTGAACGGAATCAACGACGAACGTACGTTTGAACGGTTTTCACGATATTTATCTATTTTATGTTTACTTCTTAACATTCATTTGGTTTAGCTTATTTGATATAAAAATTTAATTTTAAATGTAGAACTAACTGAATGAAGCTATTCCTTCTCAGGCTTAAATAATGTCAGAAATAAATTGTTGTTATAATTATTACAGTTATGTATTTATTGGTTCTGCAAATTATGCTTTTGTTTAATTTTATTGTTTAGTATAAGTTTATCGAATGTTTTCAGTATTGTGTTTTAACCCAAACAAAATCTTCAACACAACTTTAATATTTCCCATTTGACTTTTTTTGCATTTTTTATGGATAATAAAATCGGCGTATCTTTAAACCATAAATTTATCCATCAGCATGCAATAAAATGCATTTTGCTCACCTTGAGCATAACTGCCACAGATCAAAAACACCACAGTGCACAGAACGGCGGCATCGGCCCACCACGTGGTTGCAAGTGACGGAGACATCTTCTCGCATAATCCTCTCATATTCGCCAATATCTCATAGCCGCGGCGTAAACACTCCTAAACGACCGTCGGATAAAGCGCGACTGTTGGATCTTAAGCCCCAGCCGACCAGACTTAATGGATTTTAAAAGGTATCGTGGCGCCATCTGCTGCCTCATCCAGGTAGAAAATTTCGATCGGCCCTGTTTATGTACAGATGACACGGTACACTTATTTTCTCGTTACGAAGCCTATCGTTATTAAAATTGACTGGAAGTGTGAGGAGACGATTTTAAATACTTTATGAGTCGTTTAATCAAAGAAGAAATTCATTTTCGTTTGGTAGTTATGGGAATGGAAAGTTATTTTAGATTAATTATGGACAGTACATGTAAGAAATATACTATTAAGAATGCAAGAGTTAAACTAGGTGAGAAAATTATTATTTTTTGTTTATAAATTGTGTATACAATTTTAAAAGTAAAAATAAATGTGTTTAAGTAAATCTTTTATAATAAGCACCCAGAGCAAATATATACTGCATATAATATTTGTAGTTATTAAATGTTTGATATTGATACTCTCTCAACAACTCAGTTTTTTTCACTTAATGAATAGCTAATTTCTTTTAATGTGATATTCAAGTTTAAAAATAAAAAGAAATGTCCTTAAGTAAATCTTTTACAATAAGTTCTTACAATAAAATAGTGTGCTAAAGAATAAAAAAGTATATACAGCACATAATATTTATATTTATCTAAATGCTTGATATTAATGCTCTTTCAACATTAAAAGTTATTTATTAAACTTAAAAAAACAATGAATAGATTTCCTTTAAAGTCGTTTGCAAATTTAAATGTAAAAATAAATGCCTTAAGTAAAACTTTTTTCATAAGTTTTTTAATACCTTATGTGTTGTTTAATCAAAGAAGAAACTCATTTTCGTTTGCTATTTATGGGATTGCAAAATATAAGTCACTTTAGAATTTTATGAATCAATAGGTGTTCGCTTTTCAGCAAAATTTCAAATAAAAATTAATAATTGATATTGAATTTAAAGAAATATTCTATTAAGAATGCAAAGGTTAAACTAGATATGAAAATTATTTTATTTTTTATTTAGCTACATTTATTGTGCCTGCAATTGTAAAAGTAAAAATAAATCTTTTACAATAAGATCAAACAGTAAAATAATAGGCTAAAGAATAAATAAATATATATATATATATATAGTGCAGGTAAAATTTTTATTTATCTAAATGCTTGATATTCATACTCTCTCAATATTAAAAGTTACTTTTTGCAATTAAAAAAAAATGAAAATTTGATTACTTTCAAAGTGGTATCAAAGTAAAAAAGGAAATGTCCTTTAAGTAACTCTTTTGTAATAAAAATATGTAAAAAAAAAAACACAGTAATAAGTTCCAATTACATAATATTGTGTTAAAAAACAAAGAACAGCATATTGCCGATAATATTTAAATTTATATAAATAATTGGTAGTTATGCTCTCTCTACTTAAAAAATTATCTTTTGTACTGTAATTTTAGGTAGATTTCGTAAGAAATACTACCTATTGCAATCGCACCAGTTTATCTATCTATCTATCTATCTATCTATCTATCTATCTATATATATATATATATATCTCACTTTTTTATGGACACGATAACTTCTATAATTCTTCACCAATCTCCATCAAAATGGTACATAAAATCAAAGAGGATAAAATCTTGGCTAAGTTCGTTAATGGGCAAAATCGGACCAAGGGGGTCGGAATAGGGGGCGTTTTTGTGAAAACCGAAAAAACGCCATAACTTCTTAATTAAAGTAGATATCGAATCGGTTTAAAGTTTATATTACTTCTTAAAAATGGGCCAAAAGTATATGCATGATAGATTTTTGATAAATTTAGAAGTGGGATCAAGGGGCGAAAAAAACAGGGATTTTGAGAGAAAAAAATTCATAACTTCGTCAATTTTCAAGATATCAAGTCCAACTAAATTTTTTGTAAATGTTCTTAAAATTATCTAAAACTTTTGTATTTACAAGTTTTTGATAGGACCAACTTTTATCAATGAAAAAAAATTAAAAGCGAAAAGAAAAAGGGCGCTGAAAAATGAGAAAAATCCACAACTCCGTCAATTTTTAAGATATCAAATCTGATTAAATTTATTTTACATCTTCTCAAAAATATCTACAACTTTTATGCTGACAAGTTTTTCATAGGGCCAATTCGTATAGCAAAAAGAAATTAAACAAAAATAGGAGTTGGAGAAAAAACCTCAAATCCAAACTGCTTATATTCTGACTCATTTTTAAATTCATTTTTGATTTTAAACGCATCCAAATGGTAGATCCTCTTATTTAGAAACTGTATAAAGTGACGCATTGGTCAATTTTCTGATAAAGACAGAATATATTTCAAAAAAGGCTACCAAAAAGGGTATTTTGAACAGAATTTCCGAAAGTCATCGGGACTGAAAATTGAAGGAAGTATTCAAATAAGAAATTTCTTTTTGAATTCGTTTTTTTCTGACTCGTTTTTAAATCCATTTTTGTTCTCAAACGCATCCAATTTGCAGATCCTCTTATTTAGGAACTATATAATGTGATGCATTGGTCAGTTTTTTGATAAAGACGGAATATATTTCAAAAAAGGCTACCATAAAGGGTATTTTGTACAGAATTTTCAGAAATCATCGTGACTGAAAATTTAAGGAAGTGTTCAAATAAGAAATTGCGTTTTTTTCTGACTCGTTTTTAAATCCCTTTTTGCTTTCAAATGCATCCAATTTACAGATCCTCTTATTTAGGAACTATATAATGTGATGCATTGGTCGATTTTTGATAAAGACAGAATATATTTTGAAAAAGGCTACCAAAAATGGTATTTTGAACAGAATTTCCCGAAGTCTTCGTGATTTGAAAATTTAATGAAGTTTTCACATAGCAAATTGCGTTTTTATGACTCGTTTTAAAATCCATTGTCTCTCTCAAACGCATCCAATTTACAGATCTTCTTATTTAAGAACTATATACTGTGACGCATTGGCCAGTTTTTTGATAAAGATAGAATATATTTTTTAAAATGCTGTCAAAGTGAGTATTTCGCACAAAATTTTCCGAAGCAATCATGATTAAAGAATTAAGGATGTATTCAAACAACAAATCGGTTGTTTTATGACTCATTTTTAAATTCAATTTTTTTCTCAAATGCATTTAACTGACAGTTTTTTGTTATTTAGGAACTGTATAATGTACTGTTTTGGTCGATTTTTTTATAAATTCAGAATCTATTTCAAAATATGTTGTCAAAATGGGCATTTGAGCTGAATTTTTCTTAAGATGATTCTGATAAAACCAGTTTTTGCAGAAAAATGAAATTAAAAATTTTTCATAAACGGCCAAATGAAGTTATTAAACTAGGTTTATCTCTAATCATATATATATATATATATATATATATATATATTTTTTTTTTTTTTTTTTTTTTTGAATAGCTAATTTTCGTTAACTTAAAATGATTCTACAATGAAAGTGTAATTAATAAAAAGCAAAATTAATTTATAAGTTATATCAAAAATAAATCAGTGATATTAATAAGTTTATTCAAGCCTACTTTGCTTTAATATCTAAGAATTAATTTTAATAGTTCAATATCATTACGTAGAACATTTTATAATAAATTTCTTCAATAAGCTTCCACACTGATAAAAGAATTAGTATACATATTATATATATATATATATATATATATATATAAATTTCACAAAATATTTGCAATCATCGAAATGTTAAATAAGTATTTATATTTTCTTATCATTGAAAGGGAATTTTTGCACTATCTTTAATTATAAAATTTATATACCTAATTTCCACTAAATTAGAATTATTTTATCGATGAAGAATAGCATATAGTTGCCCAATATCTTACTTAATACCTTTTAAAATAATAAAGTAATGTTAAAAGATTTATTTAAGCTTTCTTTTTTAACCTCCTGACTGCCGCTGGCTGATTTTTTTCGCACACTAACCTGCAGGATTCACTGCAGCATATGCAATATTTAAATTAATACAATTCTACAAATAACACCCAGTTTAAAAAAATTAAGTTAGGATTAATACACTCAAAGATTATACACCTATACATAATAACATATTTTGTATCAGGTTGAAAAAAAAAAACTTTTTTTAATAATTTTAATAAATTACAGAGAAAACAACATTACCCTTTTGCCGAGCAGTCAGGGGGTTAAGTAACATGGAACGTAATCTTTTATTCGTTCAAACTTATTTTTAATAGTTTTATAAAAAGAATTTAAAAATTAAAAAATGAAAAATATGCATGAAATAAAATGTAAAAATATTGCTTAGAAACATGTAAAATTCGGAATGTAAAAAATAAAGAAGTCCGAACCGAAAAAAACTCACAGAATCAGAACCGGATAGGTAAAGTACGTGCAAGGAATTTTTTTTTTTTTTTGAAATAATTAAAACAACTTTTGAAATAATTTTTAGACTAGTTTTATCTTTTAAAAATTGCATATCAAATACCCCATAATTCTAAATACTTCATCATACCAGTGTTTTGTGATTTCCACGACCCCTTAAATCTGTTTAAAATGGAACATTTATTATTTAAGCACAACCACCAATAGAAATCTGAAAAAGACACAATTCTTATTGTTATAAATGGCTATTATACAATGTACAATTACGGCAGAGAGACATGAGTTTTGTTTTTCAGTAATTCCAGAACAGTTTTTGGAACCAATGATTTTTACATCAATTTTTGGAATTCCGGGGAGGAAAGTTAAAGATTTCCAGGGCTGGAGGGGGGATTGCTCATTTTGGCTAGTAAAAAAATAAGATATCAAATCTTTCTGGAAGGGGATATCATTTTTCCGAGGAGGAATGTCTCACCGGGTCACCTCCAGCATTCAGCACTGCCCAGAAAAACCCGGGTGGGTTTTTCTGGGCGGGTCCACGAACAAAAACCCACCTGGGTTTTTGTTAAATGTGGGTTTTTCCTAAAAATCACTTCTGAATCTGCAAATCCCCCTAATAGTATAATAAAAATTTTCCTTTTAAGTCCAAAACCTAGATAGTTTCTTTTACAAAATCACATTTAAGAAAAAAAAAAGACAGTCATATTTATGGTAATCAGTTGATAGTTTATTTCAGAATGTTTATTTTTTCAAATTATTTATTTTATAAAAATATATTTCAAATAAGTTACACTGTAAAAATTGAAGACCCAAATTGGGTTGAAAGATTTCTGGGTATAGTAATGTTCCTAAAATGGAACAGTAAGGATTCCAAAATGGTAGAGTATTGTTCCCAAAATAGATAACCCAAAATGGTTCTAAACAGAGCAGATCTTTATTAACATTAAATTAATCAAAATTTCTGAGGTATAATGTATATACTGTCTAAGCTATTATAATTGTTTTAATATCATTAAAAATCAGACTTTTTTAAAACGATTTTGTGCTATAAACTGAACTTTCCAAATTGGAACAATGCTGTACCCAAAAATCTTTCAACCAAATTTGGGTATTTTGTTTTTACAGTGTACGTAATGTAATACAAAATAATTATATTTGATCTTTTTTATAGTTTACCAAATCAAAATCACATTCACTTTAATTTTTATTGTAATATTTATAACATTTTACTAATTTTTCACACTGCTCCGAGTCTAGTCTGTTCTATAATTTAGACTATATGAATCCAAATGTAGAGAAAGTCCTCTTGATGGAAGCAGAACTAGATGGAACAGAAAGGAGAGATTGAAAAAAAAATACAAAAATCAGAATCAAACTTTTTTTTTCTGTATTTTTCCTTTAAGATTTTCCCACCATTTTGGAGCTGTGAATTGTGACATACTTTCTGAGAAAAGTGATTTAGGAAAATAGTCTATGTCATTAATTTTAAATGCCAGTATCACAGGTAACCACTCTGAATGATACTGCGTTATCCATTCATCAGTTTCTTCCTCTTTTGTTAAATTAAGCCTTTCCCATCTAAACTTTGCATCCATTATATTAGCTAAAAAAATTTCTGTCCCGATGATCTGTTTGTAGTATTTCAGCACAATTTTCTTGTGTTATTTCAGTTCTTCTGATTCCATCCAATTTCTCCAAATCTTATTAGAACATGACAGTGTGGTTGTATCTTTATGCAGCTCATCAAGAGCTGGAGATATAATTGTTAGCTGCTTTTTTAAATTCAAACACTCCTTCCCTCAAATACCACTATTTTATATTATTATTTTTTGTAAAATCTTAAATTCTTGCCTGATCTGTTTCAAACTTTAAGACAGCTAAGCTTATAACATACGATAAAAATTAATAAAAGAGAATGCTGTGTCAAATACTGCTATTTTCAGTAATAATTTCTGCAAAAATCTTAATTTCTTGCCTTAAAATGCTACTCCCTCGACTTATATGTCTACTGATAGGTTGTTTAACAGAGCTTTGTTCAAATATGTTTTTGTTAAGAATATAGCGCACTACCTGGTAGTGTGCGCACAGTATGTCTGCTATACACTGCTGTATGCAGCTCGAACCAAGTTTGAGGTATGTTCGGCACGATATTTGCATATCAATTACAGATTTATTTAAAGGGAAGAATCCTTCTGTGCATGTGCAGCATCCTCTGCATGATGTTGTAGGTAGCAGAGATACGGTTTTAGATGTGCATCTAAATTAGTGATTTATGTAAAAGGAGGGGCCCAGTAATGCATGTTTTCAACCTGTTATGCATTGGCATAAGCAAAGGGAATCCGGTTCGAAGTTTGTTCGCTTCGAGATTTACGTATAAAAGAACCAGCCCAGCTAGCAGACAAAGCCAACTAGTTTAATTATCATATATACTAATTATTATAGCAATTTTAATTATTATAGCTAGTACAAAAACAAAATTAATTATTCTTTGTGATAACTAAAATATATTTAAAAGTGATAAGAACTCACTTTCATCACTGAAAATAGTCTTAAGTTAACTATAATAGTACTATTATTATTAGTAATAATAATAGTCAATAATAGTATTAATAATAATTAACATAAATTATTAATAGTGTGAAAATTATTTTATATCAGTTAATAAAATTATTCTGAGTTTTCTATTGATATTAGTATTAATAATAATATAAAAATAGAATAAATTTATTAACTGATATTATAAATAATAATATTATTTAATAATAAATAGATCAGATGTAATTAAAAAAGTCCTTCCGGCAATGCCGGGAGGAAGAGGTAGCTTTCATATACTTATATATTTATTTATTTATTTTAAGGTAAGTTACATTGTTCAAAAATACTAAGCTGAAATTAGTGGAAAAAATCTTATAAAATTAGTGATTTTATAAGATTGAATACTAGTTTTTGTCAAGACTGAATATTAATAGAAATTTTTAGAAATTAGTCATCTTTTATTCAACCTGGTTTTATTTTAAGCGATTTAGAGCGTCACCAAATTCCACGATATCATAAAGTGTATGCCATTTTAAAGCAACATTGTGGATCGTTCAGATCAGACCGTTTCAAAATGTCAGCCATAAGCAAAATTCAAAGTGCTATAACTCAATCATTTTTTAAGGTATAGACAAAGTAAAAAGTGTTCTGGAATCGTTGTTTTAAGTTCTAACACGTAAAAGAAAAATATTTTTCAACTTTTAATTTTTTCGCATTTAATTTTAAATTTAAAAAAAATTAAAATGGCCACCATTTTGAAACAAAATGGTGGATGATGCTGGCCAACGAACTCGGCCGAGACATTTGTATGTACTATGTACATACCAAGTTTCATTGAAATCGGTTCATAAATGCGCGAGTTATCACGTGACAAAAATCAGATCGTTTCAAAGTGTCAGACATAAGAAAAATTCAAAGTGCTATAACTCAAACATTTTGTAAGATATAGACAAAATAAAAAGTGTTCTGGAATCGTTGTTTTCAGTTCTAACGCGTAAAAGAAAAATATTTTTCAAATTTTGATTTTTTCGCATTTAATTTTAAATTTTAAAAATTTTAAAAATTTTAAAATGGCCACCATTTTGAAACAAAATGGCGGATTATGCTGGCCAACGAACTCGGTCGAGACATTTGTATGTACTATGTACATACCAAGTTACATTGAAATCGGTTCATAAATAAGCGTGTTATCACGTGACAAAAATCAGATCGTTTCAAAATGTCAGCCATAAGAAAAATTCAAAGTGCTATAACTCAATCATTTTTTAAGATATAGACAAAAAAAAAGTGTTCTGGAATCTTTGTTTTAAGTTCTAACACGTAAAAGAAAAATATTTTTCAACTTTTAATTTTTTCGCATTTAATTTTAAATTTAAAATTTTTTTAAAATTTTTAAAATGGCCGCCATTTTGAAACAAAATGGCGGATGATGCTGACCAACGAACTCGGTCGTGACATTTGTATGTACTATGTACATACCAAGTTTCATTCAAATCGGTTCATAAATACGTTAGTTATCGCATGACAAAAATCAGATATATATATATATATATATGGTTATATATATATATATATATATATATATATATATATATATATATATATATATATATATATATGTCAACATTTGAACGGAGGGTGGTTTTGGGGTCTGGGGGTCATGATCGGTGAAAATATACCAAAATTTTCCGGAAGTGCTTTCCTCCGGACGACTGCAATAGGTAGCTTTTTACTTTTTGTCATGAAAGCTACCTAAAATGCAACTTAATAAGTATATTTTTAAATGAGTACATACATGTATTATTAAATATACAAATATACAGAAGAATAACTAAAAATCACAAAAACCCACAAAAACCCACAAAAACCCACAAAAACCCAGGTGGGTCGGGTTTTTGCCAACCCTATAGACAAAGTATATCTCACAGTTCCTTTATGTTAATAACATTGATCGTAAAAAGGGCTTCAGAATCAGATTTGATGTCTCTCATTTCTCACAGTAATAAAAAAATTAATTTCTCTTCCAAACTGAGTTTAAAAATATTATAAAATATTTCAAGAAGCTTAAAATAGATTCTGAGTTGTGAAATTAGAAGTTATTTTTCGCTTTTCTTATCTTTTTGCTAATAGAAAGAAATTCACGGTGAACTGAAGCCCGAAATCTGGTAAAAAAAATTTATCTTGAGCATTTTTTTTTCGGGCTCCGTTATTTTTAAACTGTGTTTTTGAAACTTTTACAGAAGTTGCTCCATACATTTAGCTAACACAATATGCAATGGAATTTTTATATCGTTGACGCATGCGCAATGAAAAATTATTTACTAAACCTACTCATTTTTCATACAATTTTTATTATTTTTAAATTATGATGACAGGGTATTGTGTACAATGATGTTTGTCATATTTTCAGAAAAGAACATTATTTTATATTAAGAACTCTGCAAATTATAAGCAAAAAACTTAAGACTGTTTTTATAAAAACCTTAATTTCTCCACGAGTAAACGTGCTATCCGTATAAATATAAACACAGTACATTACAATAAGCCACTTAATCATAATGTGCAGTTTGAACGCTTTTACTACATTAGTTTTGACAGGGTTATCCAAAAGATCTTCGTTCTTTTTCAATTTGTTGACGGTCCCCTGTTCGATTTCGGGGAAAACTCTTCGCGAAAATATATGACGCATACTATTTTGTTTACACACCTGGAGTTTCACCACATTTCGATTTATATTTCTTTCATTACTTACTTAATTACCAATTATGCTTAACTTTTGGACTTCAGTGTATCTGCATTATTTTCTTATACGTAACGACTTATATACTTTTACTGGTGTGAAAATGATTCTAGTAATAAATAAATGAAAATGTACTAAAATGTCAGACTGTCACACCACAAATAAAAATAATAGCATCATATAATTATTCCATCTTACCTGCAACTTTTTCTAACATAAAAATAAAATAGTGTATATGTATATTGATTAATAATTAATTTAAAATGTATTTTTACTAAATGTTGAAAATATATATATACTCAAGCTTTTTAATACGCTGTATCCATATTAATGCTTTCAATTTCTAATAAATACAAGTTAGAAATTACACGTCAAACGTAGCAAATGACGTGCGTTCGTTCTATAACGAAGTTTTAAAAATATTCAGGTCTTGCTGTAGTAATAGTATGCAGTACATCAAATATAGGGGTAGTGTTGGAAATCTTTTGTGTGTTTCTGTAAATACTATCTCAATTCTATTATACAGGAAGTAACTTGTAATAAACCTCAGCAATATATATCAAACTCACAAAATGTGAAATAGCATAATATTATTAAAACGCGCCCAAAACAGTGTTCCCTTCATACCACTATGTAATGGAGTACTTTTTCTTGCCCTGTAAATTAATAATAAATATTCTTTGCACCGCAGATTAACAGAATGTATATTTTAGTACATACTTCTTGATGCATATCATTTCTAATATGTTCGAAAGAGTGTAACAGCATTCAAATGCACTTCAATGACATTTAAATGTACGTTGAAATGACTTAACAAAATTATGAAAAATTATATATCTTAAATTTCGAACGATTCGGTTGGGTAGTTTTAGCTCTGTTATATGCGAACAGATGGACCGACTGAACGACGTTTATAGGTACTACGTATTCATATAATTACGAACGCATCCAAAAATAAGGGTTAGAACAATAAATATAAAATGCACTGACGGCTTATACATTACACCGCTTTCGAGAAAATTTTAAATTAATAAAACTCTTTTTCGGCAATAATTATTTATAAAAGATAAATCTTTCATTTGTTGTATTCAAGCACGCGATCTCAGACATTTCCGAACACGTACAACATAAATTTGTACGGAATGTCATTACAATTTATAAATTTGTTTGTTTCAATTGGAAATTTCATTAACTAAAACTGATATACTGAAGTCTCATTTTAAGTCATTAAGTCATACCTTTTTAACAAAAAGGTAATTGATTATGTGTCCGAAAATATTTGACAGTTGCAGAAAATCGTTTCCTGAAAATATGTTTGTCATTTCAACTTTCACGGAATAAAAACCTTTAAAAGACGAAAGCGATTTGAAAGCTATTTTTAAGATGTAAAACAATACACTGTATACGTAAGAGACAGCAGAGACACATGCTCTTTGTATATTAGGTATGGCTTAAACTCATAAAAGTACAATTCTTTTAAAATAAGCACGCTAATGTAATTTTTCAAATGTTTTTTGGACTTTCTCTCTGTTTTAATTCTAAAGCGAGTGTCTTTATTGACTATAAATTCTAGTTTATTTTAAAGACAAAAACAGACTTAACAAATTTGTAACTATCGCAATACTAATGGACTTTTATGTTTACACATAAATAGTTTTTAAAATTTCGGTTACCGTAGTTTTTAATTATTGATTTATTATTTAACTATTATTTAACTTTTTATCTCACATTTTCTCATTTTTACATTCTTTGCTGAATTCCTCGTCCAGTTTTCTTTTAAACTTTGATGGCTGAACGCTTCAGTCTGGAGTATTTTTTCAGTGTTTTTTATTGTATAAATTTTATATGTATAATTTTAGATAGTATGGTTCCTAAATGAATCTTAATAAAGTAACTATTATATGTAGAAAAGATTATTTGTCAGTTTATCTGTACTAGTAGTTGGGTTATTTAATTAATTTGTCATGTGTTACAACATAAAGTTTCCACGTTGATTAAAACAAACATCCCAATACAAATAAAAAACCTAATATAGTACACGAAAGTATATACTTGTTTAAATAAGAAACCAAGATTTTTCTGTGTATTTAATAACAAATACACGGTCTTTCACACTACTTTACCATAAATGATGTTCACAAACTCCACAATGATTCAAAAATTAAAAAATACCTTAAAAAGAGTTAACCTTTTTAGCGCTAAATATAAATATGTCACGAGGTGTTATAGAAGTGATGAAGACCTAATGCACTGTAACAAACGGACAAATGTTTCTCATTAAATAAAATATATAAGTATTACTTTCAATGGTAAACAACACTATTTAAATACAGGATAATATATGCGTTTTGAGTATTACTCATATTTTTTTTCACTATGCGTACACAATCACAAAATATCAAAGAACTAAACACTTTTGGTTTATTAATTTTTGTGTCTGTGTATATATATTGACGGAGAGTACCGTACATACTCGAAACATATATTTTAAATGTCTTTTATCATTGAGTGTCTGTAGTATAGATTTTATTTAATAGTCATTTGTTTTCCAGAGGTAATTATGTATGTATTTTTGAATAGTTCCTTCTTATGATACATATTATACATTCTTATTATATATTTTTGTAGATTGTAAAGCATTCTCTTTTAGAATGTAAATTTTCGAATATAGTCGGCACTACATACTATTTAACAACTATTCGCCATAATGTATATTTCCAGCATTTTTTTACATAATTTTATTTAAAATAAAGCAGGCTAAGCCTGAGAATCATGACCCGGAGATATATTTATTTTCATTAATTCTATGATTAATGGTTTTAACCGGATAGGAATACGAGAACCTCTATTTATGACTAAATGAAAGGACAACGTTCTTTATTTCCTGAATAAAATTTGCTTGTTGCAGTTGCTCTACAATGTTTGTGATCTTGTACCTTTTTAACACGTCAAAATGCAAGAAAAAAAATTTAAAGTTTGTATTAGTTTAAAGCCTTATTATAATTAAACATAAAATTTCATTGATAATTATACAGATTGTACAATTTAATATACACTATTAGAAATAAGCTAGTTTTTGAAGAATTTGTATAATGTTAAAATTAACATAGTTTATTTATTTATTTTACTCGATAACTTATTTCATGCAAAATATCTTCAGAAAATATTTAGTATTTGCGGAAATTGATATGCATAATAAACATATAAGCAGGGTTTTTGCTGCTCCTAAATTTTTCATACTTTCCTACCACAATTATTAAAAGGTAATATTTATTGTATAAGTCTATTGTATATGTTAAACGGACCTTCCATGAAGATTTTTGATTTTAAAATACTGCAAGCAACGTGTAAAAATTTTAGGAACGGTGGGAACCCTGTATAAGTATTTTAAAAATGATATACTTTTAATTATTTATAGTGATAAATGTTTTAGTTACGACTATGTTTATTCATTAAAAAATGCAAATGTTTCATTTTTTTAGAAAAATATTTTATCTACATGGTTTACAAAACAACTTTGACCTAAGAGTAGATCATCTTAAAAATACATCTGTGCTTTAAAATTGCATCAAATTTCATAAAAATTCATGTATATGTTCTAACAATATCACGCACACAATGGCAGACGGATCTTTTTAATTGTCTTTTTAAAAGTTAACAGAACACCCACTGTGTAAAATTCTAGTCAATTCCTAATGTTAGTATATTACAAAGCACAATTTTTTGGGGCGTTCATAATTATGTAAATACATATTACCCTAGTCATCGATCAGTCTGTCCGTGTATACGCATATAACAGAGCAAAAACTGTCCAACCAAATCATTTAAAATTTAAAATACATATTTGCTGCATGATTTTGTCGGGTCATTTCAGCTTTTATGAAAATAGGATGCATAGTTTAATTACAGGAATAATCAAAAGTATACCATTACATTACGGCCAATGGGAAAAAGCAATTTTAAGTGCATTTTAATGATCCGTTTAACTCTTTCAAACATAATAAAATTGATATGCATCATAGAAGCATATACCAAACTATACATTATGTATAATCTGTGATGCAAAGATGATTTATTATTGATTAACAGATCTACACAAAAGTATTCCATTACTTAATGGTATAGGGGAAAACAATGTTTGGGTCGCGCTTTAATTATATTAAACTGTTTCTCACTTTATAAAATTATTACACGTGGCTGAGCTTTACTACAAGTTACTTCCTGTATAATACAAAGCAGATTGTATTTACAGGGATTCACGAAAGATTTCGATTACCCTATTGTATCCGGTGTATTGTATATTAGTACACCAGGATCTGAATATTTTTAAAACTTCCTCATAATACGAACACTACGAACATCATTTGCTACGATTGAAGTGCAATTTCTAACTCGTTTTAATAATTAGTCAAAATTTCTGCTTATTTCATGCTTATAGGAAGATTCTGAAGATACCCTACTAAATGAAACTTTGCATTTTTTTTCATCGATTTAAATGATATAAGACCCATTAAAGTTAGTCTAAGAATATTTCAAATTTCAATAAATCAAATTATTTCCATTGAGAAATATGTAGATTGTTTGAAAAATTTAATATAAAAGACTCCTTTTCCTTACACAACATAACAATAATTTCTTAAAATACGAAAAATGAAATGTACCATTTTAAACAAAACGTAAAATAAAATAAAATATTAAATGTTTGAGAACTTTCAAATTTTAGTATGGATATTTTTCTATCTTTCTTGAACTTTAAGAGGGGAAAAAAATTCAACCTGCATTTCATTTTATTTCGTTTTCCATTTCTATGCATTAGTTCTTTTCCTGAAAAATGCTTTTTGAGAAACATCTGAAGTGTATCACTCGATTTAAAAATAAATAAATACTTTGTTTTTTCTTTTTGTGGTATTGTTTTCCAGGTTCAAGTATTTAAGTTTTTTCTTTAAACAATTTACTTAAATTTTAACAAAAGAAAGAAAATGGAGAGAAATACTTTTATTATTGGACTGGTTTTCTCTTGCATTATAATAAAGTAAATGCATGATAATAATTCTTCTGAGATAAAAATCGTATTCAAAGTATGTGAATAACAAGAGTTTGTGTAAATCGTTTGAATATTATGATGATTTAAACATTTAGCTTGCACTTTCAGAAGTATTGTGGAATAAAATTAGAAGCATTATTAAATAGCGAATGTAATAGTGCATTACTTAACTATTTTTAGTATTTCCTATCTTAATTGGAAATCTATTATGGTTCATTTCGTTTGTATACATAGGTGCCAACACGACATTAATCTTCCATAATAGGAGCATCAATTTTGACCCTAGTTTAATGAATTTTAAGCCACAATTAAAAAAAATGAAATTAAGTATGTTCAACTTAGAAATCTGAAATTAATAAGTAAAGTATCTGAAATAAATAAAGATTCATGAAATAAATTTTCTGACTCAAAATAAGATTAACCTGGATCAGATTAACCCAAGTTCAGACTGTCTGTTGTCCGTTTTGTCTGACAATCAGCTTATTCTGATTTCTGTTAGCATTCTAGAACTGTGACAAAATTTACGCTTATTATTAACACTCGGTTGCATTTCACTTTATTGAAAATAATATCTGATATTTTTTTGTTCAAAACCGAAAAATATATACATATAAAACATCTTTATCTAAAGGCAATAAATATTTATCGCACAATTGTGGGAAAAAACTGATAATCTCTGTATTCTGAAATAAATAATAAGTTAAATTTGAATAAAAGAATATTGCCCAGTTAAACTGATGGCAATGAGCTCACAGGCTACGCTTACTAATTGTACATTACAGCCTTATATTTTCAAGAAATAATTCCGTTCGAAAAAAAATTAAGGACGGGAAACAGCTCCCCCCTTTCCTCTTTTTATACTTAATGATTGAACCCCCTAAACTAATCAGGGACATGCTTTATCACATAAAAAATCCATATCCAGAATTCAGAGCAAATCGGAAAATTCTTACTAAAACCCATTCATATTATTTAAGAGGAGTTACCCCCCTCTTTTACACTTAATAATTAAACTTTCAAAACTATTCAGAAATTTGAACGGAGTCTGATAATTCCACATGAAAAACCCATTTATATAAATTAAGGGGAGGGGCATTAGACCCCCGTTCCCCCTGTTTATACTTATCCAATGAACACCTAATATCAATCATTAAGGTGACTCATCAGAAGGATCCTATTTCTATATTTTGAACGAAAACTGATAATTTCGCATGAAAAAACCCATTTATATCAATTAAGGGGAAGGGCATAAGCCCCTTGTTCCCCCTCTTATACATAACGAATGGACTCCAAAAACTAATCAGGGAAACGCCTTATCAGGAGCCAACCTGATCACCAGCCTTACCTGTGAGCTAAAAACCATTCACAGTTTAATTTTATGCATGCATTATTCTTTGAAAACGCATTTCTCATCTTGGCCTATGAAGTCGCGAATTAAACGGGATTTTTAGAGACTTTAATGCACAATAACCGTTTGTGTATCGACATTATCACATTAATTTTATGCACGAAACTCAAAAGAGCCAAAAAATTCCGCGTATGACATGGCATCGCGTAATTACCGTTTACGCCTTACCTGATCACACTGTATTTTTGTGTGAAAGTATTTGGCTGAATTTCTTACACAAGACTTCTCTTTGCTGGGGACAACTCTGACTGAAATCCATATTTAAATTGACCTGCAATTTTTTTTCATTCATGTATTTACATGTTTTATATTTATAGTTATTGTTTTAAATTTATATTTCTTATACAAATATAGTAAACAAATTCAGTTGCTTTTAAAATGTAGCGATTAAATGTAGTGAAACCTCCAACAATAATCATTCCGAACAACGATAACCTCCAAATACAGGACATGTTTTAGTGTTACAGAGCCATTACCATGGAAATAACATTAGGGACTGTGCATATATAACGTTATCAACATTTTGGTAGTTTTGGACACCCTACCCCCCATCCGATATCATACGTTATTATCCCTCGAACCCCCCCCCTCCCCTGATAATGATATCATTAGCAAGGGAGGGGTGGAGAGATTTTTATTAACAAAACAAGTGGGCAACATTATTTCTCTTTCTCTATTATTTAATAGTAAAAAAAAGCTTCATTTCATATACATTTCACTTAGGGTTTCCCAAACAGGGATTTTATTTGCATACACATAAGAAGAAGACAAATAATGTCAAATATTGTGCTATTTCACATAATAGAATTAAATATTTATAATAATTTAGTAATTTTAAGAAAAACTTCGTATTTTCATGAAAATAAGTAAGATACAAAAAAGTATAACATACAATTTTGAACCAAAAACCATGTTATTATTATTATTAGTTTGGTTGGATCAAAAACATTATCGATATCAAAAGACACCCCCCCCCCTCCCTCTAGTGATATCTTATGATATTATTTGCCGGACTCCCCGCTCCCTCCCGTCTAAAATGATAACATTGTATTTGCACAGCCCCTTACACTAAGACTCCCCGTAAGTCATGGCGACGTCACTGCAACGTCGTTGTGAAGTCATATTGTGACTTTGTGACCATCGATTGTCAATGTGACGTCACATGATGTCGATATGAAGTCACAGTGACTAAAATGTAAAGTCGTTATGACCTTTTTAGAGCTTTTTTGTGACGTCGCATTGTGACCACTTTATGGCGTCACAAGTGACCAATTTGTGAAAAGTGTGTCATTTGTGACTACTTTGACATTAACATTGTGACGAAACTGTGACAAAAGCGACAATATTTAAATTGCCATAAACATGTTTTTTAAAGTAAGTAATTTGTTTTGAAGAATATTTGTAATTTTCTAAAATTTTTTAAGAAAGTTACATCTCAGTCACTATGTGACGTCACTGAGTGGTGGCATGTTCGTCACAGATGTGATGTGACCAATTACTCACAGTGACGTCACTGTGACCATGCATGCTATGAGGGTCGCGAACATTCTAAACAACCTATACTCCACAGCAACTTTTTTTTTATCATTTTTTCTTTTTCACGCTTTTCCTTTTACGTTTATTACAACATTAGAGCATCCGGAAATTTTACCAAACCTTAATAAAAAAAATTAATAACAGAATTTTTATTTAAAAGAATTTCTCTTATTCATTTAATCGAGATTTCTTTAGTTACAATTTAACTAAGTTTACGAAAGACGTCTTTACAGTTTCTATACTATTCTCTATATATAGCTTAGCAAAACCCCGTTCGTAAATAGATGTTGGTTTTTGTGTGCATGTGTGCGAGGGGGGTTGATGGAATTAAAGTGTGAGAAAGCAGTAATATTTTAGCCTTTTTGTTTGTCGTGTTAGGATTTCTCTTGTCTATGTGCAGAACGCGTTTTTCACTAAAAGAGTAGATTCAAAGTGAAAAATCTTAAATGATAAATTTAATTCATGACGAGAAACTTTTCGCCCTTTTAATTTTTTATCTTCTACCACCGGTTTTTTTAAATTGTCAAAAAAAAAAAAAAAAAAAAAAAAAAAAAAAAAAAAAAAAAAAAAAAACTTTTTTTTTTTGGACCAATGTTGCAAGAAATTGTCTCGGAAATTAAAGAGAAGCTGTGGAATTAAAAATTTTGCGCTCACTAAAGCTGGTAGCGAATCCTACAATAAATCTGTGAAAATGATTTTTTTAAAAGCTGGGTCATTCCATGTCAAATGAGCAAAAATGTAAAAAAAAAGCCGTGGCTGCATAGAATCCGATTTTAATAAAATTTGAGATACGTGTTCATTTCATATTTAAATGTATGTTTGCAGAATATTTTGACGAAAAATAAATTATTTTATCAATTTTGGACATTTAAAAAACTTGTGATATAGAATGGCTTGCGGATAATCGTCGAAAGTCGCAAGTTTCAAGTTCTATATTTTGAAAACTATTTAACAAAAATGAAGTTTTTTTTTATAATATTGATGTCTCTGGATATCAATCTTTATATTTATAGAGTAAAAATAATCTGGTAATATCATAATTAATCATAAATTGGTTGTAAATATTGAAATTTTGTATTTTTTTTTTTAAATTTTGAAATGTTATAAAAATCAAAGGATTTAAAAAACATCTGTGAAATTGATGCAAGATGTAGTACTATGTATGAAGATCGAATTCTGAAAGTTTCAAAGTCGTTATTTATTTCCTTCATCTTCAAAAAAACTTAGAAACTTTAAAAAAAGACAAAATCATAATTATTCCTCTTATGTTACCTCAAAAAATAATTAAAAGAAAGCTCCTACATCAACAATATATACATACATAAGAATCAATAAGTCCATGACACACTAAAAAAGTTTCAATACTTCCTTTTTAATTTCTAACATAACAAAAATGGGTTCAAAACACTAATATTCCAGACAGTCTAAAGACAATCTTTCTTTAAAAACACGCGCTTTTTTGCAAGTTTCTTAATAATAAAAGATGTGTGCTGCCATCTATGTTTGCTACTTGAATTTAAGATTAAAATACAGTTATTTTAAGAAGAAAATCGTTTTTCTTCTATACAAATTTAAAAAATATTCTTGAGGCAAAAATAAACTGAAAGCAAGAATAAAACTCCGTATACTTAAAGTATACACTTTTATCTGTAATATCAAAGAGTTTAAAACTTTTGAAAGCTTTTATTTGTCTCCAAAAAATGATAAAAATGTTGAATTTTTAATCAGCAGTTTTCACTATTTATTTTTTTTTCTCATAAAGGAATGAAAAAGGCATTAATTAAATTATAGATGTATTAAATATATTCAATTAGCTATAATGGCAAAAAATTTTTAATTTGGAAAAAGTGTCCTTCATTTTAAAACATATAACTGAAATATTTTATTTTTTCCACGATTTTTTTTATTATTTATTTACTTTTAAATTATGAAATAAAAATACAATTACTAAATTATGTTAATCTGTTACTTATAGTTCATTCTTAATGTAAATAATTTTTATTACAATCTTTCCATTCCTAAGGTTAATAATCAAACTTGAAATTTCAAGCATGTACACAAGACCTCGATTTCTTATCAACTTAATTGTAAATTTTTATACTGAAATAAACTAGTCTGAACTCTACTACTTTGCGTTTCCTCGTAAATGATTGTGATCTACTTATATGATGATTTTTAATAAAGTCTGTGACATGTCAGCCACACCTGATTTGCTCATTTGGTGTGGAATGATCAGCTGTAAATTATCCATTATTTTAGTGTTTTAACTGTAAAAAAATAATAATTTTGGCACAGTAATAATTTTGACTATTCAGAGATTTCACTGTAATAATTTAATCACTGAATAATTTGGTTATCTAAGATATCCTTTTCATATTTGAATTGTCGCTATTATTCTTTTCAATAAAATGAATTTAGTGTGAGAGTTTATTTATTAATAGTCAATCGCTATGATTTTTAATATAGATCAAGGCAAATGAGTGGGGTATACAGTATAAAAGTATCTTCAAAGCTTAATAAGTAAAATAAAGCAATTAAATTTTTATTCAACATACGGGTATATTGAATTCTTATTTTTATTAGCGTGTAAAAACAATAATTAATTGCGTTTAATGTTACTGTCTACGTTAGGCAGCATTATATCTTCCTTAGTCCTAAAACAAATGTTAGGAAGGACCACAAAAACTTTTTTAAATCTAATTTAAAACATCTCAAGAAATGTATCAGCCTATATATCATTGGTTATAATATGGAAGAAATTTAACGTCTAGAAATAATTTTAACAATTCTTTAACAATTTAAACAACTTCTTAAATTTTAAGAATTCTTTAATGTCTCCTTTAGGCGACATCAGGACTGAGGGGGATACAATTTGGTTTTTAAAGAAATATTTAAATGATTCATTGTATGAAATTTAAGATAAAAAATTTCTTCATGTAAGTAAATATGAAAAATGCATTAATTCACATGGTCTGTAAAAATTTTGATCGTAAAATTAAACAAAAATACTTCTCTTTGTTTATAATATCTAATTAAGTAATTCAAAATGCTATAAGAAGCTTGTATGAACTAGCGGCCTCTTCCCCCTATGATGTATGCCCTTGAACCCCCGTGTAAACGAGTATTCATTATTTTCCGTTTTACGGAAATGATTTAGGTTGAATGAGCTGCTGTTAATGACTGTTTTCTCAATTGATTAAATAAGATTATTATACATTTCAGAATCAATTAATATAAAATTAACTTAGCCAACTTAATCTTTGCTTCAGAGTCTGTTTTAAGAATTTTATAAGGTAATGGATTTAAATAAGTAATTCTTAGATGTAATGCTTTAAATCTTGCGTAATTTTGACCAAACTTTTTTTTTCAAAATTTTTTTTCAAACTTTTTTATCTTTGTAGTATTTACGCGTAAGTATCTTCATCGTTAAAAAGGAAATACATTTTCTTTCGTTTTTTTTAATTAAATTGCAAATATATTTTAATAATATAATTTTCAATATTTTCTGCTTTCAGCTGGTAAATATTTAATTCTTATTTCAAAGTTTTTTCTCCGATTGTAATAATTACTAATATGCATATTTTTAATTTACAATCTCAGCAAAAAAAAAAAAATCTTGACACTTGCGATTTTACACGTTTTGATTAATATCTAGAAATATACATAAGGAATTATACTGAAACTCTAGGTGTGTAAACAAAATAGTATACGTCATATATTTTCGCAAAGTGTTTTCCCAACACCCCCTATAGTCAAGGCCTTCACACCGTTTCAAAATGGCCGATCGCGATGTCCGACTTCCCACGTCCATAATATGAATTTACACAAGCTCACACAAAGTTGCATTTCTTGTAATTTTCAAAATTTTTAGCAATAGTGTTTACTTTTTCAGTTAATTTAATGTGTAATCAAGTAAATAATTGTCATTTCCTATAAGTATAAGTTGTAATTTAAGAGGGTTACTTATTGTTTAAAAAATATACTAAAAAGGACTTGCTTTGGATTTTTAAATAGATGTGATTTAATTTAGAAATAGAATATTTCTTTTGCATTATCAATATCACACTATTTTAAATAAGTAGGATTAAAAAAAAAAAAAAAATCTATATTAAAGCATCAAATGAACTTATACATTGGAGAAAAGAAAGAATGAAAATAAAAGAAAGAAAAGAGAAAAAAAAAAAAAACTCAGCAAAAAAACTTAAGGTTAAAATTATAACAGTACATCATTTTTTCTAAAAAATACATTAAAATTTATATTTTAAATTAGCTTCATAATTCTGAAGCTAAATTCGTTTACATGGCTGGAATTTGATGACTTGATTAAAAAAAAAAAAAAAAAAGAATTGGGAAAAAAATGTACTAAATAATATGTTGTGTGAGAAGAGTTTTTTCATTTCAAATATACCCCCCCCACACACACACACACACTTTTCACACTCACTCCCATGTATTTTATTTGTTTACTTTTTTCTTATTTGATGAGAATTATTTAAAGACAGAATGCTAAGTGTTATCTCATTTACTTATGTCATTGTCTTAATATCATTATTATGTAATAATTTCTGTTATACATATGTATGATATAAAATGTTTTTTATTAAATCAAAACAAATAATTATAAATAAATAAGGTATATTTTATTTGCTTTCTAGCTTTAACTTATTTATTATTCAGTATTTCCTTATAAGATTGTTTAATCGTATAAATTAATATTAAATATAATATCAAGTGGCATTGGAACAAAGAAAAAAAAAAGATGCAATAACTTATCAATTTATAAATTATTTTTAAATTAATATTACTATTCTAAATTATTGTTATTAAAGAAAGCATCTGTTCTTTATTAATTTATAAATTATTTTTAAATTACAATTATTATAAATTATTATTATTAATATTATTGAAAAAAAATCTGTCAGTTGCCAATCTATAAATTATTAAAGTATAAACTTTAAAGTATTATTATTATTAAGGATAAAAATGTGTTCAGTATCAACCTATAAATTATTTTAAAATTATAATTATAAATTATTATTAAAGAAAAAAATCTATTCCTTATCAATCTATTAATTATATTGAAATTGCTATTATCATTATACATTATTATTATTAAAGAAAGCATCTGTTCCTTATTAATTTATAAATTATTATTGAAAAAAATCTGTCAATTGCCAATCTATAAATTATTAAAGTATAAATTTTAAAGTATTATTATTATCAAGGAAAAAAATGTGCTCAGTATAAATCTATAAATTATATTAAGATTATTATTATAAATTATTATTAAAGAAAAAAAATGTATTCCTTATCAATCTATAAATTATCTTTAAATTGCTATTATTATTATACATTACTATTATTATTATTATTAAAGAAAGCAGATTACTTATAGTAAATTATTTTTAAATTGATAGCGAGATAAGTAAATTCGGATTCAAACTAATAAACTGGAATTTAGAAAAATACTTAATAAACAAAGAAATAAACAATTGCTAAAGGGCAGTAATTTTCTTATAAAGATATATTACACATAAATATTAACAAAATCCCGTGAGGAAATACTGAAAGTTAAAATCAACAGGATAAAAATTCAGATGAGAAGCAAAATTATATATTTTTTATAATTATTTTAAACAAAATACTAATTCATCATAGATGTAATTGACTTGAAAACCACTGTTGCAATACATATAGCTTGAAAACTAAATCGGTAATCATTAATCTTGAAACAGATGTGTGTAACAGAAATTATCTTATAGCTTTGTTAAAACAATGATATAAGGAAAAAGAGATAACACTTACTTTTAGTCTTTATAATATCCAAATTTTGTAGAACGCAAAACAAAATAGAAAATGGCGAAATGCCAGATTGAAACATGCCGTACTAGCACTGGACTGATGCACACTGACTAGGTATTTGCGAATAAAGGTCACCGGTAGGGGAGTCGGACCTTCGGACTGTAGGGGCAGCCATATTGAAACTTCTGGAATTCGCTGCGGAGGCCTTGACTATAGGGGGTGTTGGTTTTCCTCGAAATCCAGCACGGGACCGTCAACGAAATTGAAAAAGAACGAAGATGTTTTGGATACCTGTCAAAACTAATGAATGAAAATAGTTTAAACTGCAGATTATGATTAAATGGCTTATTGCAACAAACTGTGTTTATTTTAATGAATATAGCATGTAAATTCGTAAATAAATTAAGGTTTTTATAAAAACGGTCCCAAATTTTAAAAAGTTTTTGTGCTTATAATTTGCAGAGCTCTTCAAAAAGCACAATGTTCTTTTTAGAAAATATGACAATCAACATTACATAACACACTGTACATAACAACCACTCAAAACGTTATTTCAAGATTTAAATGAAATTCAGAATCCAATTTTAGTAATTCATTTATACTTAAAATTTTAAACGGTAGAATAAGAGAAATAACACAATCTTTTCTAACAAAAATAATATACTTGCACTTTGTGTCTTATATAGGGGAAACCAGGGCACATTGATACACCCCCTCTGCTGCTCACAAGGTCATTACAGGAAGTTTCAAAACAGCTCCAAAATGTGATGCTAGTGCACTCAACTACATACAGAGAGTCTTGGGATGATTCAGTTGTTAGATGAAACGGGATGGTGGTTTATCGTTTTTGTAGGTCAAAAGTAAATTTGAGTTGTACCATTGCAATGGTGTTATACAACAGCTCCAGTATTTTCAACCGAAAAGAATACTCTACCTGGCAAGTAAAGCTACTCTTTATCAGTTCCTCATTCTTCGTTGTAAGATAAATTATGAAGTGTTGGATTTGAGGTTTATTTTATTCAAAATGGCTGTATATTGATACAGTCTAGGTCGGGGCACTTTGATATAACATAAATGCTTTTCAGGTTCATTTTTTCATTACCTTTTGTTATTTTTTAACACACACTCCTTAATCCAAATATTTTTTGCCAAAAATTTCTAATGTTAGTTTTTAATTAAGTGAAAAGGCTCTGATTTTTTTTTATATTATAGCATTTTGTAGTATTTTTGTTTACAGAAGGCGTACGAATTTATTCAACATCTAGTTCTAGTAGAACGTACAAAAGAAAAGGACGGCAGCCTGGCAAATCTCGAATTCATATCGATTTTCGAGAGAAAAATGTATTTTCGAGATGAGAAATCTTATGTTAGAGAAACAAGCTGCAGAATAGCAAACGATAATTATATTATAAACAGATTTTTTTATATAATTAGCATTTATTTTCTGTTTATAAACCGATATATAAACAAAAAACCTGGTAATTTTTTCATCTTTCCTAAGAAAAAAGATAATGCTGCGGCTGAATTGCCTGATATGGCAATGTTACCACAGCCAACAATCAGAGAAGGAACAGCCAGAATATCAATTTATTAATCATTTAATTTTTATTGCTTTAATGCTACTTACAAAGAAATTGTGGGTGATTTGAATTTCAATAAATAAATATAAAATGATTTGGTAACTATTTTTCTATGAAAAATATGCATTGGTGTTATTTTGTCACCATTTTTTTCAGACGTATCAAAGTGCTCCATGAGGTGTACCAATCTGCCCCGGGGATGGGGCAAATTGATACAAATGACTTTATGCAAAAATAATATACAAAATAACGATTGTATATTTTTATAACACACTACACAAGTTTTGCTGGCATCACAGGGAAAAATAACTTGAAATTTCTGCTTTCTGAATACAAAAAATTTCTTAGAAAAAAGCTGTATCAATGTGCCACAGTTCCCCCTACACTTATTTAATTTCTTAATAAGAAATACTTACTTTTTAATAATGTGAAATGCCTGGATCTACCTTTCAGATAAATGTAAGAAAGGAAATATAAAACTATAAGCGAAAATACGAATTTCGTCCTATACATACATATTTTTTAAAAAATGGGATACTCGGTCAATATAAGAGCATTTTATTCAGTAGTTGTAAAGTTTTAAATTGTAAGGAAAGAGATATGCTCTGTATCTTTTCATTTTTTTTTCTCTAACTATATTTCTCTTTCATGTTTCGTAACTTTTATTATTATTCGCTTTCTAAGAATTCATACTGAAGCTGAAGTAAAGCTTTAGAAGTAACATTTTTCATCTAGAATTTGATTTAGAGAAATTTATTTTACTGCACTGGATAAACTAGTTTTATTGGTACCAATATATTCTATTCTTGCATGTGATACCATTTTCTGAGAAATGTATATATTTGTTTGGTAGTGTAGAGTAAAAACAAATATATATATAGGCATAACTTACATTCTTGAATGCAAATTCTTTAAAGTTATGAGACTGAAGCATGATTTTCTTTTATTTGAAGTAAGTTATGGGCATTTCCAAAGAAAAACTTACTTCTAAAAGTGTTCAGTTTTCAGTATTCTAGATCCGATAATCTGTCTGTTAGCTATATTAGAATTCGAATTATTATATTTCATAATGTTATTATGTTTAGGTAACAGACTCGGTTCTTTATTAAATTATTCAAAAAGTCAGTGTTTGGTATGTTGCAAATACGGATGAATGTTCTAATAGAGGAATGAATTTAGATCAGCTAAGCTCAAATTCACTAAAAACTTCGGAATATTGCTTCGAACTTATTACAGAAATGGATGTCATTTTACCGAATTAGAAACCATGGTTATGTTAAAAGAGCGAAGTTCGTTAAACTGATTACAACTATTATGAAGAATATAAACTCTGTGATGCGTGTATATTCGCAGAAACTTTATTGTAAAGGCCCAATTACACAATGTTTTTATTTTCCTAAGTATCTTATTTATCAGAGGTTTAATCTTTCAAAGCAGCAATAAATCTCGTGTAAAACCTTGTTAATCATATATTTGATGATATGTCGTTTGAAAACCAGATTCCATAGTGCAATGGAGCGCCTGAAATTACATTTTGGAAAGGGCTATTACAACTTATTAATCTGGAAGACTGGGCCAAGACCGCTTTTCTTTCATTAGACAATGTCCTGGACTTCAATCTTTCTAGTTATGTCAGATAGAAGGACTTTCTTCGTAAAGATTTTTGTTATCTCTCTCATAGAGAACGCTAATATACATCATATATTAGCGACATATATTAGTACACAACACATTGCGTAAAATGTAATAATTTTCTTTTGCTGATGTGAACAAGTGGTTTGGTTAAAAAATCAAACTTGCTAATCTGACTTTGGCCGGCTTCACTATTTTTTGTGGTGTAAAATATTTCGCCCTTTTTTTCTCAAAAAGTAAATTCCTTATAATTCAAATATTTTATAAAATAAACATTCATGTACGTAACAACAAAAAGAACGTATACATATTTTGTCAAAAGAAACGTGCGGTTTGTTTAGAAAATCAAACTTGCTAAATCTAACTTTAGCCGTCTTCTTTACTTGTTACGTTGTGAAGTAATTTGCCTATTTCTGGCGAAAATTTAATTACTTATGATTTTAATATTTTAATACGACTATGTTTTGGTGATGCTACAATGGTTTTGTTGATGGAACGACGTACTCAGACGCGATGACGTTTCATATGTACAAATAATATCTATATAACAGTGTAAGTTCTATCAAAATCCATTCAGTAAAACCGGACGACTAAGTGGAAAATTTTTGTTTGTATTTTATTTTTGTAAGTAGATTACTTTTTTGTAACAAACGCTTGCAAAATATGCTCTTGAGGGACATAATTTAACTGGCCGAATATTTAAAAACAAATTCTAATATTTTTTTCACATGAAAAGTATACATAAAATAAAATTGTAAAATGGAGACTCCGTAGTTATGGATATCTCTATTTAGCGAATTCTTTTCCAATCCTTAATACCTATGCTTTTAATTATTTTTCCTCTAAGTAAGAGAAACCTTGGATAGCGAATAGTTTTCAAGGTTAGAATCTTGAGAGGATAGAGTTGTACCTCAACCGAAACTAAAAATCTATTTCGAGCTCAAGACGTAAATTTATGCAAACTAATGTTAACATACTTACAATTAAAAAATAAATAAAATTATGCGAATGGTCTCTTTAGTAAACTTGCTCTTTTTTTCATACAGGGTCTTGTGTACAATGTTGTTTTGTCATATTTTCTGAAAAGGTCGTTTGTTTTCCTATTAAGAAATTTGCAAATTACCAGCAAAAAATAATTGGCAAAATTTGAGACTTTTTATATAAAAACTTAAAATAAACGACGTTTATTACAATAAGCCATTCAATCATAATTTGCAGTTTGAACGCTTTTGCTAGATCAGTTTTGATAGAGTTATCCAAAAGATCTTCTTTATTTTGCGATTTGTCGACTGTCTTCTCTAGGAATCCAGGGAAAATTCTTCGTGGAAGTATATGACTTGTACTATTTTGTTTAGACACCTGGAGTATAAAAAAAATTCCTCATGTCTGTCTCTTGAAATATACTAAAACGTCTAAAGTCGGAAGTGGCGAGTCATCGTTGGCCGTATAGTGTATGCTGGTTGACTGTAAAAACGGATTAGTCCAGCTCATTGCATACAGCCTAAGCTCTTTTGTAAGGATCTGTGTCTTTTTCAATAGTGATTCTTTCAAAGCTTGAAATGCAATTAAGTATGCGACAACATTTTGCTTAAACAAAATTTTTCATTACGAAGATGAGTGAAGACTTAAAATAAAAATCATTGAAAATACCAAAATATATTTTTTTTTAAGTGTTTTTAAATGCCCACTAAAATTCTTGAAGCGCCTTTTCTAAATATCTAGAAAAATACAAGAAGAATTATCCTGAAACTTTAAATGTGTAAACATAATAGTACAGTGGAATACAAAACTGAGCAACGTTAGAATGTACCAAATATATTATATAAGCAGCAGACCGGTTTCGGTAGCATTTAGCGTACCGTCGTCAGTGCTCTATACAAGCTCTATCTGAATGTTAATAATAGTACAAGTCATGCAATTTTGTAATTTTTTTTTTTTTTTTTTTTTTTTTTTTTTTTTTTTGCGAAATTTCATAGATAGTTATCGACAAATTGAAAATATATATATATATCTTCTGGATAAACCTGTTAAAACTAATGCAGCAAAAGCGTTCAAACTATACATTAAGTAGCTTATTGTAATAAACTGTATTCATTTTTACGCGGATAGCATGTACGTTCGTAGAAAAAATGAGTTTTTTTTTTTCCTGAATGTTTTCAAGTTTTATGCTTAAAATTTACAGAGTTCATAATATAAAATAGTGTTCTTTTCCGAAAATATGAGAAATAATATTCTACATCAGAATTAAATGTCTGCATTAAGAATTAAAACACAATAAATATTTTATAAAAAATGAGTAGTTTTACAAAATAAGTATTCATTGCGCATGCGTGAACGATATGAAAATTTTATTTGCACATTAAATGTAATAGCTAAATGTACCGAGAAACTTTTGTAAAGGTCTCAAAAACATAGTTTGATAATTGTGAAAGTGATCGTCTATAAAATAGGCTCAAAATCCGTTATTCCCAAAATGAAGCAAAAAGAGCGGCTGTATCTATTTATCCATTGATTAATGTCAATATAGAATACATAATATGGCAAGTACCACGTTTTATACAATCCCTTTTTTTGCTTCATTTTGCTATTTAATTTTGGCATTGTAATGGCGATTTTGAAGTTATTAATATAAATGAAATAGACGAAAGCTTTGGGATTGACACATTTGTAAGTTAAAAATGTAATTGGCGTCAATGGAGCCTAACGGATAGCAGAACTAATTAAAATAACAGTTTGTTTGTGATAGATTTTAGCGAAATACCGTATTTACACGTGTATAGGGCGCACGCGTGTATAAGGCGCACCCCTACTTTACAAGTAAAAATGGCGATTTCTTAAAATCTTGAGTATAACGCGCACCATAAATTTGATACGCTAATGAAGAATAACCAAATGAATTTCAGTAAAAAAAAAAAAAAGTCGAAACAAACATTACACCAGAGAAGAAAACAAGACTAAAATTCATTTTTAGACTTCGGGTTGTAAGAGAATGACGGGAAATAGGAATGAGTGACGGTAAAGAGAATTGCTAATTAGAGTTTAGATAATGTCACTAGCTCTGTTGCATAGAAAACTGCAAGGAGTGAAATAAATATGCAGTAATACTTCAATTAAGTAACATTTTCGAGTTTTAATATCTTCTATGAATAATTTCTCGTTTCATATGTATATAGTTCGACTACATTCAACAGCAAAGAAAATATATTCCGAGTATAAGGCGCACTTAGGAGTTTTGTCCTAATTTTTTGAAAAAAAAAGTGCGCCTTATACACGAGTAAATACGGTATGTGTTATATTATAAAAATGACTTGGAGCAAAAATGGGCGAAATGTACAAAACGTAAATAATTTGTCGGTTTCTTAAGACATAATTCGAAGAGTCTATTACTTATAAAAATTTATTAAATATATATTTATTTCATATTTCGCATTCTTTTTGAAATAAAATAAAATAAAAGATCGTAACAGATTGTTAAAAAAAGTACTCATTAAGTCCCTGTTTATCATAAAATTTATATGCGAAAAATAAGTTTTAATATTTTTCGCTTTTTATTCGTCTTAGTTGTTAGTTTATTAATATAAATTTATAACTCAAGTTATATATACATATGTATATATATATATACATAAAATTTTGGGTTCTGAAAAGTTTATAATTAATTATATGAATTATATATATATATATATATATATCTTTTTGATATGTTTTCTAATTTAAAAATAGAAATAGAAATTAATTTTCCTTCAAGTGGATAAAAAAGCCTTTTTTCGAGAGCTCATAATTAATACTGATAGATAATTGTATTTCTTCAAGTAACTTGAAAGGGAAAAGAAAATGATTTCAGATAAACATCATAAAAACTTATTAAATATTTTTGACATTTGTGATTTGATGTTGGGCTTATTATTTGCCTTTTCTAAAGAGTAAAGAAATAAAATATTTGTAATATTTATTTTGATTTGTTTGTATTAATTCTTTATCTTATTTTCCTTTGGTGATGAAAATACTTTGTGGAGGGAAACGTCCAAAATAAACTAAATAAAAATTACATGTTAACTTCTATATTCTTCAATATGACAGCTTTAGAAAATGTCATATAAGTTTTATTTGAGATAAAAAGTGAAATATTAAGCAGAATGTTTGAGAAATAAAATTAAGCTTTTTCTTTCCATTTGTTGTAAAATAATAACTATTTAATGTATGTACCTTCGTATGGATGGTTAGAAATAGAATATTGGTCAAAAATTATTTATTATACATAATACAATAAAAATTAATTATAAAAAAATTAATTGCATTTGATATCTTGAAAATTGACAATGTTATGAATTTTTTCTTGGAAAAACTCTATTTTTTTAGCCCCTTGAGCACATTTTTAATTTTATCAAAAATTTGTCATGCCTAAACTTTTGGCCCATGATGCTATATTTATTATATACATTTTCTGTAAAATTGTACTTTAAACCAAGATGTAATAATTTGTCTAGCTTTGTAAAAATTATTTAAAAATATAACTTTTATGCATTAATTTTTATTATTATAGAAAAAAAAATAATTAAAATATAGAATAGTTTATATAAAGAAACCGAAGACTAAAATATACACTGCTGTAAGCAATATGTGTTGTAGAATGCAAGTATTGGCAATGTAGACTGCTATAGATTAAAATATAGAATAATCATTAGCATATCTAACATGTTTCAGTAGCATTTTCAAAACAATTTCTTTAACTCTTTCTACTACCGCGTTGCGTGTCCGGAAAATACTCAAATGACAAGGCTACTGATATAGTGGTCTTTAAAAGATGATTTTATTTATTAAAAATATATTCCAACTTGACAGTTAATATACATTGTTCGTAGATTTCTCAACATATGGTGATACTGAGAATATTTTATGTAGTGTGAGCAATTTCTTATCGTTTTTGCTAAAATGAACTGCGTATTTTTTAGTTAAATTGCTGCAGACTTCCAAAGAAAAAGACATACTTTTCGGTTAGTCAGGTACCAATGTTTTTTATACAAACATATCTATTCATATACATACACACATATATGTATATACACTACATGACCACTGATGAACGTCCACCTGCGATTTTAGACATTTTGTTAAATATCTAGATAAATACATGAGGAATTATCCTGAAACTCTAAGTGTATAAATATAATAGTAAAAGTCATACATTTCAGTGAAGATTTTCCCCCGAAACTCTATAGGGGACCGCCAATAATTTAAAAAAGAATGAATATATTTTGGATAACCCGGTCAAAACTAATGTAGCAAAAGTGCTCAAACTGTAGATTACGATTAAATGGCACTTTTTAATTAACTGTGTTCATTTTTATGTCGCTAGCATGTATACTTGTAGAAAAAGTAATGTTTTTATAAAAACAGTTTCAAATATTCCCAAGATTTTTGTTAGCAGAGTTCTTAATATAAAATAATATTATTTGCGGAAAATATGACAAAGATTGTACATAATATAGAGTAATCGGAATTAAAAAATAAAAAAAAATGTATAAAAAATGAGTAAGTTTACTAAATAATTTTTCACTGCGCATTCGTCAACGATATCAAAATTTCATTTGCATATTATGTTAGCTAATTGTATAGAGCAACTGAAATTTGAAAATCTCAAAGTCATAGCTTGAGAATTCTGAAAATAATCGTCAATAGAATAAGTTGAAAATCTGTTGTTCCAAAAATGAATCAGAAACAAGAGGGGTTGTATCCATATATATTCGTTGATTAGTATCAATATAGAATGCACAATATGGAACGTACTACTACATTTGGATAAAACATCTCATTTTTTTTCTTCATTTTGGGAACAACGTGTTGTGTTAATTCTATAAACGATCACTTTCAGAATTTTCAAGCTATGATTTTGAGACTTCCACAAAAGTTTATCTATGCATTTAGCTAGCATAATATTCAAATGGAATTTTGATATCGTTGACGCATGTTCAGTGAAAAATTATTTACTAAACCTACTCATTTTTCATACAATTTTTATTATTTTTTAATTCTGATTACAGGATATTATGCGCAATGTTGTTTGTCATGTTTTCAGAAAATAATATTATTTTATATTAAGAACTCTGCAAATTATAATAAAAAAAACTTGAAAAATTTTGGAACTGTTTTTATAAAAATCTTAATTTTTCTACGAATCATTCTTTTTTAATTTGTCAACGGTCCCCTATGAAGTTTCGGGAAAAAATCTTCACCTGAATGTATGGTTTGTACAATTATATTTATACACTGAGAGTTACAGGGTAATTCCTCATGTATTTTTCTCGATATTTAACAAAATGTCTAAAATCGCAAGTGGACGTTCATCAATGGCCATGTAGTGTATACAAATGTAATATACATATATGTAATGTATACAATATAAGTATATATACATATATATACATACATATATTGTATACATAAAACTGACGCTCAGCTAACAAAAAAAATACCAAAAATCACTTCTTAAAAAAAAAATAAGGATTTTATCATTTTGTATTAGAAAATTGATAATATTTAAAGAAGTACAGTAAATCCTCTATAAGAGCAAAGATTTAGTATAAGACGCAAATCTTTCATCGGCTACGAGTTATACAGTTGCTACCTTTACTATTAACGGCTACGAATCTTTTCTCGTTTCCTATCAATTTCGCCTTAGATAAAGTTTACTGAACTGAATTTTCAATTTATTACAGATGTGCAAATAATATCTTTTCTGTGTGTTCATGTGTGAGTACATTTAAGACTTGCACTAATAACACCTGATGATGAAAGACACTCTCGAAACTCGAAATTGCTCTCGAAACTCGAAATTGCTCTCGAAACTTGAATTGTGCTCTTAAATAATTGTATGTAAAATAAAGAATATACTTTTGTATATTTTCCTTTTTCAGTACTATTTCAACCATTTCTCTACAGTCCTGTACTTATTTCACAGTAAAGCACATAATCAAGCAAACAAAAACTATCACAGTTTTCTTTCGAAATTTAATTTACTTATATTGAAATCTTTAAACGTCTGCTTATCAGTGCATTTCAATCCTGTTCTAATAATATCTGATGATGGGACCTATTAATTTCTTTTGAAACTTGAATTGTGCTCTTAAATGATTGTTTGAAAAATTAACAATATTTACTTTTGTATACTTCCTTATCCCAATTATATTTGAAGCAAATCTCTCGAGTCCTGCTTATTTAATAGTAAAAGAAATACCTAATTAAACAGAAACGTATTAGAGAGTTTTCTTCGAAATTCTGTTTACTGATGTTAAAATCTTCAAACTTATGCTTTTCAGTTCATTTCAGTCCTGTGCTAATAATACCTGATGATGAGAGGCACTAATTGCTCTCGAAACTTTAATTGTGATCTCAAATAATTGTATAATGAAAAATAATATTTTCTTTTGTAAATCCCCTTTTATGTGACTTTTGAGACATCTTTCTATAGTCCTGCTTATTTAATAGTAAAGCATATACCTAAATAAACAGAAAAATATGAGAGAGTTTTCTTTCGAAATTTTGTTTACTTATGTTGAAATCTCCAAACTTATGCTTCTCGTGAAAAGTACCCTGAAAAATCTCGAAACCGTGATATGAAATTCAAGTAACACTATATTTCAAAACATATAAATATAACAAAATAAGGAAATGTACAAGGAACAACTGCGTTAGATATCTAAAAGCATTTTGAGGTTTATTGAACATATTTTTCCGTCATTTCAAAACCATGATTGAGCTTCTTCACTATACGTTTATCTATTTCTGATAGAATTGTATTTCTTTATTTTTGAGTCGAAAAAAATATTTTTTCAGATAATGTCAACAAAATACCTTTAGTGGAGATAAACTTGGAATTTTTTTTCCTGATTTCGTGACTTTTTTTCAATAATATTATTTTTCGATATTATATATAAGACTTGAGTTAATTAATTAATTTTTTCATAAAAGAGGTAACTCGGGGGAATTCATCGTAGAGTGTAAATGTGTGACAATAATTTTTTTTGTTTTGTACCTTACAAAAAAGAAAAAAATCGAGTTCTAAAAAGAAGAGGCACGTGAGAGTTTCTAACTCGCATTTTTTACATGAAATGGTGGCCCTTACAGCTTAATACAGTTTAGAATTCTCCTTTTATGATTTTTTTATAGTTTTTGATACTGGTTTGAAAATAGATATTTTTAATTTTTTATCTGCAAAAAGAAACATTTCTGGTACTCATAATCGACGTAAAAACTTACAATCGTTGAACAACTTCGTGCTGTTGCTTTATTAGAACAAAATGTTCCTGTAGGTTGCAAAACCTTAGATTTACCAGCACAGGGCAAGCATTTTACGTCCTAAAGAAGGCCAGGTTAGCATACCACATGGCAGTAAACCAAAACGAAAAATAGGGTAAAAAAGATTTAGCCAGATCTGATAATTTTTTAAACCGTGACGTACTGTCAATAACAAGTATAAAAACTGTAGAAATAAAATAAAGAAACATTACAAATGAATGTATGAGTGACGAACATCTGTCACAATCTTCACGTTTTTTAATGAGTGTCAAGATTTTTTTTAATATTTGAAAATAGTTTTTTATCCTCGGTAGAGAATTGGAAAACCTGAAGTGTATCTGAATGTTTTCATTGGTTTAATTCCGCAACTTTATCTAACTCATTTTATTCGTTTTCTCACTGGTCTATGTTTAAGAGCCATTATTTCGAAAATCAGACAAAGTGTGATAGTTGTATTTTTTTATTTGCTTGATTTTTTTATATGTGGAAGTAGATCACATTTAATAAATAATGTGCTATTTTGAAGTCCTGAAAAAAAAATCCCATTTCCTATATAAATGTCAAAGTTCAAGGTTGTAAATGCCTTTTTCATGAAAAGGGAAATGCTGGTATGTTTGGAGCACTATATTTCTCGTAAGCAACAATATCTCAAAATTCTCGTGGCATAAACTGTTAGTGTAACCTGCTTAATAGTACCTGCTTATTAAAGTTTTTGTTACCATGGATCCTTGTTACTTTATATTGTCAAAATGACATTTTTGTCCATTTTCCGCACATAATATCTTATTTAAGCAACAGTACTCCAAACTTTTTCCTATAGAATATGAAAGTGCTGTACTAGGACAAGATAAATAATATTGTACTGCACGGAGATATTGTTTCTGTTAGTAGATATAACCTGTTAAATATTCAAAATTTTCAAAATCTGCAACATTTAAAGTAGTGATATTTTAGAAAAGCCAAGTTTTTAAATTTTTGTGACATAAAGCTTATTTTTAGAAGCTATAATTTATAATAATCAGAAAAAAGTCTTTGAATTAATGAAGGTAGATTGACTGACTTGCAAAATATTACTACAGCAAATATCCGCTTCATTTTTTACAATATTTTGAGATTTTGTAATTTTTTGGAAAATAGTTGTTGTCCTCGATAGAGAACTGGGAAATCTGAAGTATAGGTGATTATTTTTATTGCTTGAATTCCGCAACTTATTTTATTTTATTCCCTTTCTGATTGGTCCACGTTTAATTCCAAAAATGGAATGTTTCTGTCTTTTATTTTATTCGTTTTCTCATTGGTCCATGTTGAATGTCCAGAAATTGTATACTTCTGTTGACACAATGACAAAGAAAAGTAATAAAAATTAAAAAATAATAATAATTTAAAAATAAATTATTATAAAGATTTTAAATAAATTTTATTAAAAAATGCATTTTGTCTCTACGCAACAGTGTAAAAAATTAAAATGTGCGATATTTAGAAGTTTAAAAACTTGAAATTTCGAAAATTGTAAAACTGAAATTTCATTTAAAATTTGTTTGTGATGGGGCCAGGAATATTGATGCTTAATGCATGTCGTACTTAATATGAGGCTTTCAAAAGTCAGTATGATTAACTAATCCAATAAAAATTCTCGTTTTTAACAGTTAAAGATGTATATCTTTATGTATGTCGTATGATGTATGTCTTTAAAATGTTAGTCTTTGGAAATATCATTTTACAAATAGTCATTGTAATTTGTTAAGTTACGATTTTTTTAAACCCAAAGTTTAGTATATTCATGTATATTTGGTGTTTCCAATTTTCTTCGTATCTATTCTCTATAAAATTTTCCGTTATTTCTCTATAAAATTACTTTGTAAAGCCTTCGTCAAAAAATGACTTTCTTTTTTAAATTTTACTAAAATGCGCATTTTTTAAAAAATAAAAATTCAATGGAAAAAATGGCAATAAAAACAGTTTTAATAATCTTCATAATAATCAGGTTAAAAAGGGTACGGACTTAAAAATCTTCAAATGTTTCATAAAACATTTATTCCATTAAAAATGTTTCTGATTTTTTTTTTTTTTTTTTTTTTTTTTTTTTTTTTTTTTTTTTTTTACGTTTAAAGCATGTTTCAATCTTAATTGGAACAACAATTTTTTTTGTTTGTTATTGGTTCGTGTTTTTAATTATGTCTTTCAAGCAATGATTGCCATAGAAACAATTAGTTGTGAAAAAGAGTTTTTCTGCATGAAGATTTTTTTCACCTTTTCACGCATTTAAATCTATATATATAAAAGGAATTCTGAGGATAATTGAGGCACAGATAGGCTCTCATCCTCTATACCTTTTATTTATAGAGATTTTACACAGCTTAGGTAAACGCAGAAGAAATATAAAACAGATAATGTATTTATCACAAAAAATCGTCTGCTAAGAAAATCTTTTTTCATTTTGAACTCTATAAATAAAAGGAATAAAGCAGAAGAAATATAAAACAGATAATGTATTTATCACAAAAAATCGTCTGCTAAGAAAATCTTTTTTCATTTTGAACTTCTATAAATAAAAGGACAGATAGGCTCTCAAACAGTGAATCGTCGAATATAATTGAAGAACAAATGGAAGAACAAATGGAAGAACAAATGGAAGAACAAATGGAAGAACAGATGGAAGAACAGATGGAAGAACAGAAAGAAGAACAGATGGAAGAACAAATGGAAGACCTCTTCATTAACAATAAAAAAAGATATGCAAACGAAACCCCAGAACACCGAGAAGAAAGACTGGCGAAGAAAAGAGAGCAGAATAGAAAAAGAAGAGAAAATGAGACTGAAGAAAAGAGAAGAGAAAGATTAAGTAAGCAAAGATTAATAAATCGAAAGATTCTCAGCGATGAGACTGAAGAAAAGAGAAGAGAAAGATTAAGTAAGCAAAGATTAATAAATCGAAAGATTCTCAGCGAAGAATCAGAAGAAAAGCGTCGAGAGCGATTGTCCAGAAATGATGAGTATAAGAAAAGAAAATTATATGAAGGGAACGAAGAACAGAGACTTCACAGATTGAATGAAAAGAAATGTTATGATTACAACAGAAAATACATCGTCGTTGGATCTTGTTACAACAGAGCCTTCTTGCTATTTTTTGATGAACCCGGGCAACGCCGGGCAGAACAGCTAGTTATTATAAATCAAGAACCTCATAGTGTTTAAAACTTGGGACAAGTCTGTTTGAATTCTTTTACTTCAATTTGTACTCATGAAATTAAAAATATATATTTTTTTAAATATTACTTTCTTTTCGAAATTTTTATTTTAAATGTTTTTATTTTTTATTTAAATTAATATTTTTATTAACTGCCAAATCTTACTTAAAACTTATATATTTCTATATATTTAAAGAAAAAAATGAAAGAAAATAGTAAATATTCTACAAGTAATATTTCGAGTTATAAGGAGTTTAAATCATCCCACTTTATTTCACCACAAGTAAATTTATTTTAAACATTATGATAAATTTTACTATGGATTTTTTTAGAAATAATATAGTTAATCATCGCAAAAGTTTCAATATATTAATTCAATAAGTAAAAATTAGTTTTAAAATGTATCCCTGACCCCCTTGTTGGCTTCCGTTTTTAAATCTATTTGCCGACAAAAATTAGTATGCATTCGCAAAGAAATGCAGACGTGCTGAAATACCTTCTAATGATGTATTTCTTACAAAAAATCGCAAATTCGATTTTATTTCTAAAAACGTAAGAAAAATCATTCATTAATCATAGATTATGAAAGACTTTCCAACACTTCCTGAAATATTTAACAAAACTTCGTTATTTAGGGAAATGAAGTGTTACTGTCCATAGCCATATATGTATTCGAATTCTTTCGAACAGTGCGGAAGATCTTTCGGTTGATATATATACTATGTAACGGGAAAATTTAGTTTAGCAAAAAAAAAAAAAAAAGCCTAACGATTGAAATTTCTTTTTTAGCGATTTATACAAAGAGATGAAAACATACATGAATAATTCAGCCTTGTAGTTTACCTAATACTTTTATTACATGCCAGTATTTTGCTAAAATTTAGTTCAAACAAAAACGTGCATAGGTGGCCATGTAGCCATATTTTTGCGTGATCGTGAATGTAATTTTATCTATGTTCTGCAACAATTTCTCAGTAAAAGGAAAGCAGCTCAACGTAAAAATGCATGACTTATTTAAAAACAACTATTAACCTCTTCAGACCCAAGGTACACATTTTTGCACCTCTGGTTTCAACTGCGTATCTCACTTATTGTTCAAAATTATTTTATTGAGACGACAGGATATCGTTTGAGTACGTTAGCCTTTTCTAGTTTCAGAAAGAAATGGCGCTAGCAATCATAATTCATATGATTTTTGAGAAAATAAATGAACAATGGCAAAAAATATAAGACTTAAAAAAGTAAATAAATTTTTATAGTTAGAAAATTAATTTTTATTCACAATAACTTTTAAGAATGCTTATAAATTCTTCACTATTGCATAAATCATTTAAATCTTTTAGCTAGATCATAATATCTGTTTAAATTAGATGTAATTTGTAAGGTGCACGTATGTGCACCTTTGGCTTCAATTATGTGATTTTGGAAAGAAAGTCGTCTCACTAAAAATTTTATACTAAATGATATATAATTGGTGCAGTGCTAAAGTTGTTGAATGATTCAAAAATTATACTTAATTATAAATAAGGACTCATTTTGTTGATGTTTTAAATTAAACAATAATTTTAAAAAATCATAATTATTATATCTTTGTAAGAGTAAATAAACTGATGAAGCGATGGTGAGTCTTCTGACAATGAAAATTTAGATGACACACATATAACCACTGAGGATATTGCTCCAGTTCCTATTCTGCATCCATGTAGCAATAATTTAAACTAACAGACATTTGTTATGGAAAGCTGAAAATAAGTACATTTTTAAAACTTGTGTTACAGCAAACTAGAATAATGATGCTGTACGCAGGTGTACTAAGTTAAAAAGAAAAACTAAATTAAAAAGAAATAGCAAGTGGACTGCAAATTTAATGGAATGTTTATTTTGTTAGAAACGCAGCTAGTTGCTGCATTCAGAGCTAGTTGCTAAGAGACCGTTTCTCTAAACCAACTGCGTCACACAACACGTGAGCAGGGTTACACTAAATTGCCGATTGGCGTATAATTGGCGTAGGCTGTGTTTGTCGCCAAGGCGGTGTTACAAAGTTACAATACAGGTGCGGAAAATCCCGCCCGGCGTTGAAATATTTTTATATTTCAAGATACAAATGCAATACAAATAATAACACAACATGATACAGATTATAAGCAAAAAAAAAAAAATAAATAAACACAAATAATACATGAACTATTAATACATAATAAAGCGCATTTAAGTTTTGGGATCTAAAATGTTGTTCTCAATGGGTTATATACTTATTTTTGAAATAGGTCGTTTAAAATTACCCTTAGCGGTGCGAACTTCAACTACCCTGACTATCCCGTCCGCGCCTGAGAAAACCTTATTAATGCGGCCTAGTGACCAAGTGCAAATGGGAAGTTGTGAGTCCTTAAGCAAAACTAGTATTCCTTGCAGAATATTAGGCTTTTAAATAGCCACTTATTTCTTTCTTGTAACTGGCTCAGATAATTATTCTGCCAACGTTTCCATATTAACTGCGTTAATTTTTGAGTCCTTTGCCATTTATTTAGCAAATTATCTTTTACCTGACTTAAATTGGGTTCTGGAATTAAATTAAGAGACTTTCCTATGAGGAAGTGACCAGGAGTCAACGCCTGAAGATCGTCAGGATCTGTTGACAAAGGACAAAGTGGTCGCGAGTTTAAAATAGCCTCTATCTGTGTGATAACTGTCAGGAATTCCTCGATCGTGAGATGAGCTGAGCCCACAGCTTTTTTTAAGTGGTATTTGAAAGATTTGACTCCTGCGTCCCAAAGGCCACAAAAATTTGGCGCCCTAGGAGGGGAGAACTTCCAGTTAATACCTTCAGAAGCTAAAAAGTTCGAAACTTCATCACTCGTAACAAGTCTGCGTAAACGTTTTAGTTCTGCTGAAGCCCCTACGAAATTTGTAGCATTGTCGCTAAAGATTACAGAGCTTTTGCCACGACGAGCGAACAATCTTTTTAGAGTCACTATTATGGCCTCGGATGTCAAATCTGAGACAAAATCCAAGTGTACAGCTTTAGTGACCATACATACAAATATGGCAACATAGATTTTCTGAAAAGTACCCTTTCTTTGACCTTTATATTTTATTTCAAAAGGCCCACTTAAATCTAATACCACATTTGAAAATGGGGAACTGGGCACTATTCTTTCAGGAGGGAGATCTCCCATAATTTGATTAGCCGTTATAGGATTAATTTTAAAGCATTGTGCACACTCATGTACAATTTTATGCGCAATATTTCTGCCATCCAGCGGCCTATATTTTTGACGCACAGTGTTCAAAAGAGCTTGGGGTTCTACATGAAAATCTCGTTTATGAAAATATTGAAAAATTAATTTCGTCAAGCGACAGCTCGCCGGAAGTATAATGGGGTGTTTGTGGTCAAAATTCAAATTTGATTTTGCTAGTCTTCCTCCCACCCTCAATAAGCTATCTCCATCTAAAAAGGTATTTAAGAATTTTAACTTACTTGCGCGATGAACCGAAGATCCCGCTTGGAGGGCCGAAATTTCATTTTGAAATGCTTTACCTGTTCATTTTTTATTAAATAAATCTCTGCTCTCTTTAATTCTTCCATCAACAGAGGGCCGGTAGCAGATTTTAATTTTTTACATTTCTGAATGAATCTAAAAATATAAGGTAGAATTCTAATTAATTTTTGAAAATGATTGCTCAGATTAATTAAATTAGCACACAAATTAAAGTCATTATGTATAGAGAATGTCAAGTTGCTGCTGGGAGCTTTAAGCTCACTAGAATAATGTTCATCTTTAATGTCACTTATATTAGAGTCAGTTTTTGCTATTGTTTCTTCAAGAATTGAAAGAAGCGGGCCATGCCACCACAACTGGTTAGAAGAAAGGTTTTCCACACTTGCACCTCTTGATATCAAATCAGCTGAAATTGTGTTCTGACGGAATATGAAACCATGGAAAGTTTTTAGTTTGTGCCTTAATTTGTACAACGCGGTTTACCACAAACGTTTTGAGGATATGAGGAGCAGTGTCTATCCAAGCTAAAGCAATGGTTGAATCAGAAAACAAATTTACTGAAGCTACCTGTTTGTCTAATGAATTTAAGACCTTGTTAGTGAGTTTAGCTAGAAGAAGACATGCTGATAGTTCGAGACGTGGCACCGTTATTACTTTGGTTGGACACACGGGGGATTTACTACATAATAAATGATTCATGGTTTCACTAGAATTAGATGTTTGCATGTATATCACTGGGCCATAAGCCTTGGAAGACGCATCTGCAAAACTATTTAGTACCACTGATTGGTTCACAGCTAGGAAGCATCTTGGTACTTCAATGGATTCCAGTTCTTTAAGACTTTCGAGGAAGGTTTTACATTGTTTGGCAACATGAGAGGGCAGCTTCTCATTCCACTCTATTTTAAGAAGCCACAGCTCCTGCATGAATAATTTTGCTTTAGCAATCACTAGCTTTAAGAGACCGAGAGGATTATAAATGCGCGCAATTTGCAAAAGTACATCTCTTTTTGTGAAATCATTTTTTCTGTTAATATTAACTTTATACCTAAAGGTATCATTTTCTTTTATTTCATGCATGTGATTTAAATCTCTATATTCTTTAATAAATTCTGTATATAACTTTTTCATAACAGGATCTCGATCTAAACGTTGCCACAGAGAATTTAATCTTTTCAAAGCAAGATTTTTGGAATTTGTTCTAAAACCTGTGGTTTAAACGGCATCGTGACCACAAACCTACCATCCGGTTTTCTGAAGTGCGTTTTATCGAAGTGATCATTACAATATTCTAATTCTTCACTGTTACAGGGTTTTAAATTTTCAACTTCTTCAATTTCCCAGAAAGACTTCAAAGTGTCATTAAGTTGTTCAAGATTTTTTGTTAAGAAACAATAATAAGTATTATTATTATTTACTGTTTTGTCATAAATACAATCAGATACTAAATATCCAAAAATACTTGATTGCAAATATAAGTTATTGCCTAACTTTATTTTTTCTTCATTTAAAAGAGAAAAATACAGTTCAGCACCGATAATTATCTCCACACTGCTTGGAATGTTAATTTTTTTATCCGCTAAAGAAATATTTGCTGGAATTTTTAAATCTGATATGTTTATCTTTTTCGAGGGCGTAAAGTCACAGATGTTTGGTACGATTAATAGCTCAATATCATAACTGGTACTATTCATTTTATTTGACAGGTTTGATTTAATTCTACATTTAATGTAAATAGGCAATTTATTTATTCCACTTACAGGAATATTTATTTTCTCTTTTTTCAAACCTAGTATTTGTGTTGCTTTAAATGTACAAAAACAATTCTGCGACTCGGAATCCAATATTGCTCTGAAAGGAATTTTGATGCCATTTACATCTGTCAAATAAATTATTGCAGTGCTAATTAAGACAGATTTATTATTACCATTTTCATACGAAAAAAAATGAATGAGCAGTAGTTTCATTTTGTGATAAATCTTCCGAAACAAAATTGCTATTTATTATTTCATGTAAAGGGAGATTGTTTATAGGATTGTTCACTGGTGTTGTATAACTATGTAATGATGAATGATGGCTTGCGCTCTTGCAAACATGACAAGTGCTTTTTGAATTACAATAATTAATGAGGTGGGCTGAACTTAAACAATTGAAGCAAAGTTTATTTTTCTTAACAAGGTTAATTCGCACACTTAGCTTCATGTTTTTATATTTAACACAATGGTATAAAGGGTGGTTTTCGGTTTTACATATTACGCAACATTTACTTTGAGGTTTGTTTGTTTTTATGAATAAGGATTTTGCAGTATATTTAGAGGATACGTTAGAACTTATACTATTTAAGATATGACATCTTCCGTCAGGCATCATTGATAATATACAATCCTTCGGATAGAATATGCTATCTGAAATCTTTTCTGCGTCCCTGTAAATGCTATGGATTTCATATTATGCATAAAATATTAGGCCTCAGCGGCGTGAACGAATTTTATTATGCATGAAATCTTTTAACATAGTTAAAATATATCGCAAACAATCCCTCCCTTTTTACTTTTGAGTAATATAATTTTTTTGAATGGCCTTGTAAATAAATAATAACTTTTATTTTCAATACATACTTCAGAAATTGCATATTTTAGTGTACTTCCCAAATGCATGTAAATCTAAGTATGTTTGACAGGGTTTGACACATTTAAAACTCATTTGAAACGATTTTTTCCCATAGGCTGTTTTGTAAAAGAAAACTTTTGACTATCCCTGTAAATAATCTAATCATGATATAAACTTAATTTTCAACAGGATTCGTGCTAGGGTAAACATCAATAGCATGTAATATTTTATGGCAATCCGAATATATTTACGAGAGTTAGAGCGCGGACAGAAGGCGAAGCAAACCGACAGCATAAAAACTTTTCAACTTTGTTCGAAAGTGTTAAAAAAATGGTACTTTTTTTCGTGTTTTTCACATTAGCCCCAATTGTTTTGGGGTATCTCTTTTTTATTTTCGATGGATCTAACTAGAAACTTGTATTTTTGAATCATTTTATGGTTTTTGTCCTCGAAGTTCATTTATATATCTTATTAACTCTTTGGAAAATAATAGTTGCCCTCGGTAAAGAACTAGAAAATATGAAGTACATTTGAATCTTTTTATTGGTTGAATTTCGCAACTTCATTATTGATCCATATTTAATGTTCAAAAATGGAATACTTCTTTTTTTATTTTATTCGTTTCCTGATTGGTCCATTTTTAATGTTCAAAAATGGAATACTTCTTTTTTTATTTTATTCGTTTTTTGATTGGTCCATGTTTAATGTTCAAAAATGGAATACTTCCTTTTTTATTTTATTCGTTTTCTGATTGGTCCATGTTTAATGTTAAAAAATGGAATACTTCTTTTTTTATTTTATTCGTTTTCTGATTGGTCCATGTTTAATGTTCAAAAATGGAATACTTCTTTTTTTATTTTATTCGTTTTCTGATTGGTCCATGTTTAATGTTCAAAAATGGAATACTTCTTTTTTTTATTTTATTCGTTTTCTGATTGGTCCATGTTTAATGTTCAAAAATGGAATACTTCTTTTTTATTTTATTCGTTTTCTGATTGGTCCATGTTTAATGTTCAAAAATGGAATACTTCCTTTTTTATTTTATTCGTTTTCTGATTGGTCCATGTTTAATGTTAAAAAATGGAATACTTCTTTTTTTATTTTATTCGTTTTCTGATTGGTCCATGTTTAATGTTAAAAAATGGAATTCTTCTTTTTTTTTATTTTAATCGTTTTCTGATTGGTCCATTTTTAATGTTCAAAAATGGAATACTTCCTTTTTTATTTTATACGTTTTCTGATTGGTTTAATGTCCAAAAATGGAATACTTCTGTTGACAAAGGGACAAAGAAAAGTAAAAAAACTTAAAAAATAATAATTTGAAAATAAATTGTGCTAAATATATCAAACAAATTTCATTTAAAAGTTCATTTTTTTCACTTCGAATCGGTGTAAAAATTTAAAATATGCGATGTTTAGAAGTTTAAAAAATTGTAGTTCCGAAAATTGGAAAACAGAAATTTTACTTAAAATTTGTTTATGATGGTTCGAGGAAATCAAATTCTGAATGAAAAGATCAAATTTACGATTTTTTCCCCTATTTCAAAACTTTTTAGTACTCTTCTTATGCCTTTTATGAACAACAGGAGCAAAAGTAGAGTTCTCTATCAAATAATATGGATAAAGAAATTTTTTTAAATAAAATTATCTTTTTTATAAAAATTTAAAGGTAATAACATTTTGTACGATTTTTACATATTCACGTACCCGATAGTAACGAAAGGAGATATTTCAAGATTCGAAACTTCATACACGTCCATGAAACAAAAGCTTATTTTAGTTTATTCTTTTTCTCAAAGAGGAAAAAATATACAATAAATCCAACAAATACTGTTGTTTTAAGAACGCTTTCATATGTATGAATGTTCTTCCTAAATCTTAACTCTATTTTCTTCTAGATAACAGCATAAAATGTTCGTCAAATCCCATGGAATTTCTGCCAATCTTAAAATGTTTATCTGAGAATCATATTATAATGTGTTCTGAAATTTTCTGTCGTATGTTTTTTGTATTTTAATATTTTACTTTATTATCTACCTATAAAAAAGGCACATATATTTTTAAAATATCCAATTGGTTAAAAATCAAAATTAAAGCGTAAATTATACATCACACTTTAATAAAATTAAGTGGAAAATTTACATTTTTTATTGAATAAAAAATAGTTTGTTACGGTGATATCCACACTATCTTTTAAAGAAATATTACTCGAATACTAACTGAAGCTATGATAATTTATAAATAAGTTTCTTTATGTTAATTATTATGTATGATTCACACATGTACACTGTTAAAAATAAATCTGTGAATTCCAGGTGAAACTACCGGCAGCAATGTAGCCGAACTTTTACCGTTCCGTTAGTGCAGTGGTTCCCAAAGTGTGCTCCGTGGAGCCCTTGGGGCTCCGCCTGAACTTTCTAGGGGCTCCGCGATGTTCCAGGAAAATAATCAAATTATGAAAGAAATTAGCATATTGCAAGTGAAAGATTTTCAAAAGTATGTAAGAATTTGTGTGTGTGCGTGTTAAAAATAAATATACCTTTAATTGGGATGGAAAATACAATAATACACCCCAAAACTATTAGAGTGTTTGCATTATACATGTACTTATTTTCTGTATAATACTTTTGGTTTGAATTGCTTTATTATATGTTTCTGCATTTAATGTGTTTAAAAAATTCAATTTAAATTAGGCTACAAGAAATAGTATTCTAAATCGAATGCACAACGTCAATCAAAACAGAAAAGGCCCGCCAGTGCTCTTAACTCTGCTTGCTGAATAACTGTGCTTGAGAACAATTTTGTTCTTTGAAGCTGCGCCTATTCATATGTTTGAATTTAATTCTTTATTTCTCACACTTCAAAATCATATGAAGCAACAAAAGAGCTTTTAGACAATGAAATTATTTCTGTACCGTACACCCCAAATGAAGTATTGTCATCAAAGCAAGACAGAACCGAAATATTGGGGGGGGGGGGGGAGCAATCTCGATAAAAAACTAAAATACGATGAAAATTACTAATAAAATAAGATTTATTGAAACATATGATGATCGGCTTCTCTGTGTGATTTGTGGTAAAGTTCTGAACAACAGTTCAATGTTTTATGTTATTTGTATATTTAAACTTTCTATACTGTTTTTTTTTTGTACAACAAGAAAAAATGCCCCTAGAAAAATGTTATTTAAAATGCTCCTTTTTTGTAATCGCGTGTATCATTTAACAAACCCCTCATTAGATTCCTTTAATATTTATATACGTTGTGTATATAGTTTTTTTTTCCTTTTCGTAACTTTAATTGCTTTAATCTGTTTGTTTTATTTTTATAATTTCATAGTTCTTTAAATTTTCTATGCTATTTTACGTAATTGTATTTAATTTCAGAATCAATGTACATTGCTGAAAACGCATTTTTTCAGTACTACAACCCCTGTAAAATTTTCTTTTAATTGGTCTTTGCCACATTTTCCATTCATAAATAAGTCAATAGCAATATAAAGAATATATATTGGTTCTTTACATTTGTTATCACACTAAGAATTTGAAATTTTGCTCAGCTCCAACTCTTGCTTAGACGTTTGGTCAATGAGTGCCGGCTCTGATATAAATTTAATCCCACCCATACATTCTATTTTGTTAGTAAAGTTTTTCTACTAGTTGCAGTTCGTTTAATATGTGTAGTTTTTACCTGCTTATCTGTTTTGAGGCAGAAACAATGACGAAAAAAAGTTTCTTTCAAAAGTATAATTAATAGCCAAATACTTTAAATAAAGTATCCAAAAAAGTGAACAATTTTTCACCTAACAATTCAGCTTATAGATTTTTCCCCGCCCATTTAAATGTTAAAACGATGACTTGTTTCTAAATGTATTTTTTAAAAATGATTCAAAAAAAGAAGATGAGAGGGGATTCATTGTCGTTGGATGTTTAGAAGTAGTACTAGAGACTTAAAGAAGCACGAAAAAATATTCCATAATCGCATAATTCTAATACGGGTAGATGGTACTAGCGAAAACCTGTTACATATTTTCTCATGGATGAATGGAACTCCCATTTCCTTTTTTTAGGGAGTACCCTATTGGAATTATACAGAAGTATCACAGTGCAACAACTGTATAACTTAACTTTTTTCTGTGTGTGTGTGGTTTTCGCCATAAATAATCGTTTTGCGTAAGCCCCCATGCAATACATAGTCCAGACATGGTTACCATTTTCATCTTTAATTCAGAATTCACATTGGAAATCCCAAAAGAATATTTTATGTTTTAAAAATGGATGTCATGAATCCATTAACACTAGAACCGCCATTAGGGGTCAAAATGACACCTGCTAGATTGATAATAATCGATTCGAACCAGAATTTTCTTCATAAGATATATTAAAAGTATGTAGCTCAAAAATAGATTAATTAAATATTTTAAATAGTTTAAAATTATAATTCTGGTAAGAAACACTTTTTATAAAACTTGTGTAAAATATCCGGCGGTTCTAGTGTTAACACTTGCACTGCCATGGCTGTCATTTGTAAAAGCCAGTGATGTTTCCGTTAGGCCATTGCCTATCAGATATGATAGCCATGGTGTTTCAACACTTCAGGCCTTGGCTATCAAAAACGGTACGAGTTACATGAAAATGGTTTTGGAGTTTGATTATTGGACTCCTTATATATGATGTGTCAGACATAAGTGGTTTGTGCAAATTGATAAATGTGCTGATTGTATGAGCTAAGTGTTGTAGAAAATGAAATACTTTCCACATTTTTCTCTTTCTTATTGTAATTAAAATTAAAAAAAAATTTAACCTAATATAATAAAAAATAAATAAAAATATAGAAAATAACGTAATAGAAAAAATAATAGACAGAAAATCTAAACAAATAATCTCACAAGCTTATCCTTACATATATTTAAAATTTTTCCAATTTAAGAGATTATACGGTAGAAATATAAATCTTAATAAATGATTTGAAGGCTAAATGACAAATTTAGTTGGCTATCAAATAAGCCTTGACCACTCATGTAAGAATTTATACTAACTTTCGTCGGGAGCTTTGGCTATCATTTTTGATAGCAAGGATGAGAATCTCCCTATGTGTTCAGGCATAAAAATGGGAAATGGAAAAAAAGGTGGAAAAATTTCTTCATCTATTTCGTGGCACCAAACTCGTATAATTTAAGCGTCATTTTAATAGCTGCATATAGAATCAAAATAAATGTAACTGCACATATTACTGTTTTTTTTTTTTTGTTGTTGTTCATAACTTAGAAATTATTAACAATATCGTTTGCTTCAGACATACATCTCGAAAAAGTTATCACAGAAATTACCCAAAAGTGTTGTATAAATAGTACAAATTATTCTATTCCAAAAACACTTCCTTTCACTTTGCATTTTTAAAGTAAAAAAAAAAATCATTCTTAAGACATTTTAAACATCTTCATTTATATGACTGACTTTCAGATGCTTATATAAGCTAATTTTTGATTTTATGTCTTTTCCACAACAATTCAAGAACAAACTCCAAGGGTTTGAATCGACAAAATGTCAGGCAATTTTTCAACCCCCACCCCCTAATAGCCTTCTAAAATTTTCTTTACATTTTTGCATTAATCCAGAGAATGTCCAAAATTGCTTTCAAAAAGGTGGAATTCCTCCTTTAGGAGGAACTCTTTCATGCCTGTGTGTTGCAAATTGAGTCAGATTCAAATTATTGATTTTATGTTCCAAATATTCAAATTACACACATACACACAACTGGCACCCTGGTGAACATTAACAGATTTTGCTTGACAGTCAACGTGTCAACAGTACTGCTTGAACACCGCTCTGGTAAAAAAAATTTGTTGTAATATTTAAGATTTTAAAAATTTCTAGTATGAATTTAAAATTTCTGTATCAGGAAAGGGCCAAACTGAGAATCATTTCTGACTCGGATTTTATCCATCAGATTTTTCTGTGCTCCATAGGCATAAAAAAATTTATTTATAAACCATAGAGTATCATTGGGTTCAGGGGCTCCGCCTTAGAAATTCTTCCTAAAAAGGGCTCCGCGAGCCAAAAAGTTTGGGAACCGCTGTGGATTGTCCGGTTTGGGAAATAAATTAAGAAAAAACTCAGTTTTAAGATGCGGTAATTTTCCATTATAAATTTTGGTATTTCTCCGTTATTTCTTACCACCAGAATGGTCGCTTCCCGTTAGTTAATACAACAAAAAAGGTATATATCCGTTATTTTTCCAAGTTACTGTCCGTTAATTACTGTAGCAAGAAGGGTATATTTCCGCTTTTTTATCAGCCCTTTTTGAGTGCACTGTCCGTTAATTAATATACAAGGGTATGTTTCCCTTTTTTTATCAGCTCTTTTTCAGGTCACTGTTTTTCATATTCCTTTTTAGAAATTACTTTTAAAATATATCCACACTAATACAATGAAAGCATAATTTAAAAGTAAATATGGGCATTTTTGAAGACAATAAACGGTTATTAACATCAGAAATTACTGCATTAGTTTTCCTCAAAATTCTCAAACCGTAATATGTAGATTTTACAGAAAATAATCCAGAGCCATGTTTTCAAATGGTATTTTTAATTGTTTTAAATGAATATAGAATTTTAGAGTTTAAAAATTCAGCTGCTGAACACATTTTTTTTCAGAAGTATGTAAAGTTTTATGTAAGGAGTAAAGTTACAGTGGTCTCGCAGTTGTGATGGATACAGACTTCAAACAAACAGCTACTACGTTTTATTTTTCATTTAACACAAATGTATAAATTTATCACTGCATATAATGTAAAAAAAAATTATTAAGCTATAATATACAAATGAAATAGAAAGTTCATCATATTATCTATTTGTTTGGAGTTAGTTTTTGTTTTTATTCGCTTCCATGAAATTCCAGTTCAATGTTCATTAAAAGCATCTATTAATTTTTTACAAATATATTCTTATTTGCAATTTTACAAATATAATTTTAATTGCAATCGTAAGAAATTGTTTGGCTCATTCTTGCTCAGTAGCACAGAGGTTTGAGATTATCTTTGAACTCATCTTTAATTTATAAAAGAAACTCGCAATACCTTTTTTATTTTCCTGTTAGTATTCGTTTCTTTATTTCTGTTGCAGGAAAATAGGTTAACTATTCAAGTGAAAAATCTGTAGATGAGGTCCCATAAGCCTAAATAAACTTGTAAGAATATGAATTTTTACATTTTTTTTTTTTAAATGACTCTTATAAAGACCGTAATTTGTGCGTTAAGTTTTAAAAAGCCCTCTTGTTTTGACATCTAAACTGAATATTGCCATTTTCCCCACTGCAGTTTGTATATCCTGTATCAAATACACAAATGTATATACTGTGGTAAATCCTACTACTACAGTAATTTAAGACTAAGTCGATGTTTACACAATTGGATTTTTTTCTTACTTCAGAAAATCTCGGTACTTTTAAATAGCTGCAAATTTAACAAAATACAGATTAGTGTGCTGATTTATGGAAAAGTAATTTGTGATTCACGAACTTTTTTTTTTGCTTTGACTAAAGCGTAGAGCTCTACGTTTTAAAGTTAAATATTTATCACAGTATATACATATGATATCCTGATGTAATGTTCTTAACAGAATAAATTCGAATTGAAGGTTTTAAAACTGTTGTTGTGTAATTTACATGTATTGTATTTAAGATTTTTCAACCTATAATTACTAATAATCATATGTTAAATGTTTAGAGAAAATTGTTTTCAGTTTAATTCATTTTGTTATATCCAACTTTTTCAAATGCTTAAGAATTCGTTTGAACAAATTGAGTAGACCAAACAAAATTGATAAATTGTCTGAAAAATAATTAAATTTTCATTTCTAAAATTTCATAGAAATTCCTGGTAGATATTACTACAAATGTCACCGAAAAATTCTTCTTTTTGAGATCTATGGTTTTAAACAATTTACCATAATTCTCAACTATTAAGAATGCTTTGCCACTATATTACTGAAAAATAAAATCTCAAAACTTAATTTTTGTTTCCGATTTTTCTGCCTTTGCTGCATTTTGACTTCCCCATTCAACAATTACTATTTCTTAGCAAAGGATGGTATGTAGAGCTAAAGTTTTGTGCATGTAGATTTAAATGAATAATAAAAATTTCTCAATTGTATTACACAAAAACTTATAGCAAAAATACATTTATTAGAAGATATTATACAATACAATAATGAAACAAATATGAATAACTTAAGTATACAATAATGAAAAATGTTTAAAGGTTGAAAACGCTTTCAAATTACTTCAATTCGTTTACCAGTTTTAATACTTTAGGAGAAAGAGAATATTGTGTAGTATTTTTTTGTTCTTGGGTGCTTTAGTTCCTCTTTGTAGATTTATGTTGGCATAACACCTAAATTTATAATAAAATGAAATGCTTATTAATAATGTTAAAATAGATATGCATATAGTTGTTAAAACTAGAAAATAAAACAAATACAAAATACAATAAGCACTCAAACGTTTTGGAAGATTCAAACTGGTTTTCTCAGTGTTTTCATTTCTAATCACTAAAGATGTTGAGATATGTTTTTTTAACTGAAAAAACATTCTATTACAAAATAAAGTTTACAGAAACTTCCTTCCTCTTTTAAATTTCATTTTTTTTCTAGAAAGACACCTTAACAACAAAACATAAGAACATAATTGTGATGTTTTCTCTCAATTTTTAAAAATGCTTAAAAAAAGTTTTCCAACCCCCCCCCCCTCCCCATACAGGCATATAAGCCTTGAGAATATCAATTACACTTGTTTTTTTTTAAATTGATTTATAAGTTCATAATTATATTCATTTATATAATACGTCTATAGCAAGAAAACCTACATGTAAGTGAATAGATATATCATTTCATAGAAATGAGAAGGTTAAACGACTTATTATAAACAACTAATTCCAAAAACGTATAAAAAATATACCCTGTGAATAGGATGACAAAAGTAAAGCATGCTTTAATGCTATCATCTTAAAATTTTTGTAGCAATTTGATGCAACGGTGAAAAAAGAAAAACTAAAAAATAATAATAATTGACTTTTGCAAAGACAATAGATTACCTGTAAAATCTTTGTTACTACACACAAGAAACCAATGCATCTGGTTCTATATATTCTTGATTCAAGGAACTTAAAATCTATCTTTAGGGACATACATTAAGCTCATAAACGAACTTCAATTTCCGACTATTAAAAAAAAATATGGTCTGAAATTAAAAGTTAGATATACATATTTTAGATTTTAATTAGAAATTCATTAATCATTCAACTGAACCGTATATTTTATTATTCTGCTTGTTACGTAACCATTTTAAGAATAATTTTGTCTTAACATTTATTTAAAATCTAATTTTTACTGAAACTTTATGCATCAATTTCAGGCAATCCCTTGCACCAACGTATAAATGATGGGATGTTGTAAATGATTTAAAACAAGTTTGAGAAACGAAAGATGTGTTATTTCATATCATATGCTTAAAAAAATTGAAAGATGCAGAATTAATACTTATACTGTGCTTCAAATTGTGAGGCATTGGTCGAGCAGAAAATTGGCAACGCAGGATTATAAAATATATTTTACAACTACAAGAAAAATTGTGACGCTTAATCATATTTAAAATTTCTTGAAATCTGGATAAATTTGTATTTAAAGCATTTTTATATTCAACACAAAACTGTATTTAACTAACACAATTTTGAAAACTAATAGTATAACCACTTAATATTTTTTGAATAATAAAGAAACGAAGAAAATTTCTTTAAGCTAACATGGAAGATATTGAAAATTTCATGAAAACTTATTAAAATATTATGCATGTTACGTCCAAAAATATCATTGAGAAAATTGATAGTTTCAGAAACATCACTTAAGCTATTGAACAGGTATAATTCTAAAATATAATTTTTGCACTAATAGGAATTTAAAGGAAGCATTTTCCCTGATCAAATCATGTCTCATTCTTCCCTTCACTGGCACGTCTCATTTCTCGACACTTCCTTCTTTTGTATTAAATTCCTTATCTAAACAAAAACGCTGGTTTTAGAGTTAGTTTAAGTTATAGATAATATACAGTATAGTATTCCATAAATAGATAAACTATTGCATCTATGCATAAACAAGTCAATATACAGTAAGCGTAAAAAATATATGAAGCAAATTTACTTTTGACTCTTTCCTTTATATACAAGTAAGTTTATACAGATCAACACTTTTTTCCAACTGAAGATTGGACTACCAATGGTTAATCTTCTGTGAGATTGATACAATGTTTAAAATGATACATAAAGAGTAAAACATTCTGTCCCATTCCTCCCACAGTCCCACTTCACCCCACTCTCTGCTATATTATAAGTATCGATACATCGATTGATACATCTTTGGTGATGGTGTATAGTAATTTTAAACGGGTTTTTGTTGTCCCTCGTAATATTTGCTTCAGGACTGAAGAGGTTAAAATCTAATTCATATTAATAAAACATGAAAATGAGAATGGTGAATTATTGTTTATAGAGTAATATTGAAAAAAAAAACAGAATGTAATTATAACTAAAGTAGATAGCGGAAGTGGAAAGATACACACTTTCCATAAATTTTGGTTTTTTAAGCAAACACATTGGTCTAAACTTGTGTAATTAATGATTAAAATCTTATATTGTAACCTTTTCTCGCCCGTGCCACAATCAACTGATATTCAGTAAAATTATAATTTCCCGAGAAACTAATTTTTAAAAAGGCATTGCTCAGCGTAAATTTGCCCCATTGGTTGGGGTAATAAAAATTAAACTATAGCAGTTGTTTAACTGAAAATTAGAAGTTAATTTGTGGTCTGCTGCTACATGTAAACTACATGTACCATCGGTCTGCAAGTCTGTTAACAAAAGTTAAATTCTAAGATCTAAAAGTGTTTTATGCAACAAAAATAGAGTAGGTCGGAGTAAAAGTACGCATTTTCAATAAATCTTTATTTTTAACGAACACATTGGTCTAAATTTATGTAACGAATGAATAATATCTTAGGTTAGAAACTTAGGCAAGTACCAACATCAATCGAAAATGTGTCTATTGTGTTTATTTCGTGAGAAACTTCATTCTTTAGAAAATATTACTCCTTTGCTTGAGTAAAAGTATACAGTGATGGGGCAAAAATACGCAAGTGCATAATTTTGCTTCATTACAGTCGGCTTTTGTCCCATTTCCGATACAACGAATGAGTTATGTAAAACGTATTAGTAAATTTCTCTAATATTTATATCTTAATTGAAAATTATAACTTAAACAATTAAAAAAAGAAACAAAGTGGTATTTGAGATCGCAAATACAAGTCAACCACTGTGACAGCAGTCAAAAATTTCAGCATAAATAATATGAGTAGTCTCAGAGACCCCTTGATCGTAAAATGAATAAAATAATCAAATTTTTTATAAGATTGTGTTTCTGTGTTAAACATTACGTATAAACATGACGAAATCCCCCTATTCAAAAATCTAACGATACTGCTAAATTTCCAAATGAATAAAAAAAATCCCTAATATGAATATTTTAATTGAAAATTACAAATTAATCTGAGACAACTGAATATAGCAGTCTTTAAGATCTGTAGCTGAAGTTGAGGGTTAATGTTTAAAACAAATGCATTATATAAAAGTAGAATATTGATATTTAAAAGTAGGAAGGTAGATTCTTACTTTCTATGTCAAAAAAACAAACTAGAAAAAGGAAAATGTTAACTGTTTTATAACACTTAAATAGCTATTATTTTTATACAATGCTAACATGTATAAAAAACAAATCTTTCCACAAGGTAATTGTAAAAAGCTTTGCACCTAGCTATAATAGAAAAAAAACATCTTTGCTTCAAGACGTATGTATACTTTTCCTCTATTCTGCAGTATTTCTGTTTAACTGGCTACCTAAAATTAAAACAAATGCGATCGAGATAAACAACACAGCATTTAAAAGCAAATGAGTTTGTGTTAAATTTAGGATTTAAAAATTCAAGGTATTGCTAGCTAAACAATAAAATGAAAATTTTAAAATATTAGATAAAAATTCGAAAATTTAAACTTGCCTATTTTCTTGTCACGGAATGCTACGTTTTTCACAAGATTTGAACACCCAACTATTGCATTTCAAACCAAATTACTACCTAGTGGTCATGATTTCTTCATATTAAATCAGCCAGTGAGTATCGATGACCCTTGCGTATCTTGACCCCATCTGCTCTACAATTAGAAAAATAAAGAAATCCTTAAGGGACTTCATTACCGGCACATTTTCTCTCTCTCTGTATATATATATATATATATAGTTTGTGTGTGATGAGGGGGGGGGGATTGCTTGCACAGAAAGTGTTCACAACTACATTTTGGATCTTTTGATATATTTCTGTTATTTGCAAAAACATTTTGATCAATATTGGGAAAGTGGGCTATGCAAATAATTAAATATTATTAATAGATTGATATATTATTGAAAATATTAGAAAACAATAATTACAATTATTAATGAAAAATAATTTCGTTTATAGTTTCTTAAGACATACATTACATGGACTCTGCCTTTTTTTAAAAAGCTTATGTGGTATAGGTTTAAAAGCATGGTAATTTAGGAGTTTTTACTAGATAACATTTCATGTAAATTAATACATATACACGTTTTATACAGGGTTATAAGCATGCTTTTGATGATGATTATCAGCTCCAATGTTGAATTCAGGAATTCCCCCCCCCCCACCAAACACACATCTAAGGTTTGATATTTAATGCTTTTTAATGGATTAAATAGAAATTGAACTCTAAAATGTCCTATTTTCCTCCACCGGAACCGCAGAAACCTCTCCCGTAGAAAAATGTCAAAATTCAACACTGAAGCTCATTCTGTATAACTAATATAAAATTTATTCAAGCCTGCCAAGTTTAATTATATGAGAATTTAATTCATTAAAACATAAATCGACAAAATATCATAATTTGTATCATAAAATTTCAGTGAAATCAAAACAAATATGAATAAAATTAAGAATTATATAAAATAAGAATTCTGAGCTTCAATTACAATGGCGCCATCCTGCTTTTATATTACATAAATTAATACTTTTGAATTATAAACGGTCAATTATGGCATCACAATAAAAAATAATAGAATATTATCACAAAAATTCAGTCTAAAACTATAATTTAAAAAAGTAAAAAAATCCAGATACTTACTTCTGATTTTGAGTGAAAACTGTAAACAAGGCTTGAAAAATGTTAAACAACGGAATGAAGCAACTTTTATTTTGATCCTTTTATTTTGAACTTAGTTCTTCTATAATTTGATAATTCATCCGAGCGATGATCTTGTGAACAAACTGCGTGGCGATACGGGTCACAGTCGAGAAATATAATAGTCTTTAATCTCGATGACAAAAAACAATATAGTTGCAATTCAAATAAAAGAGACAGGCTTCTTTCGTTGAGTTTTATAATTTCTGTGCAGCCACATCTCCATTTTGTAAACATTCGAAATAAATTCGCAGCAGATAACGGTGAATCTCCTTCTATCTTTGTTCGTTTCGTTATTTTCAGAAAATATGATGAAATTTTCAGATTCTTAACAGAAAATGTCCTTTTGTCGTAGAAAGGGACTTTTTCTGTGAAATTCAGGAAAAAAATATTCGTGAATTTCAGAATTTTTTTAACAGTGTACATTCGAATTTCAATTTTTAATCAGTAAAGAATGCGAAGAATCTTATTCTCAATTTGTTAACTTCATACTTTTTTTTAATTAATTTTTATATGATTCAAGATATATGCTCCCTTTCGAATAAAAAACAAGTTGGAAATTCCACGTGAAGCGTAGCAAACGATGTGCGTTCGTACGATAACGAAGTTTTAAAAATATTACTCTCATATATCAATTTCATAAAATTGTAAATAGTGAATTACAATTAAAACGCTCATCAAACAATGTTCTCCCTATACCAATTATGCAATGGAATATGTATGTAATGGTGGCCTTGTAAATCAATAACAAATGTTCTTTGCATCACAAATTATGTAAAATGCATATTATAATATGTACTTTATAGTTGCATATAAATTTTATTAAGTTCGAATGAGTGCAACACCATTAAAATGCATTTGAAACATTTTCCCCCATTGACCGTAATGTAACGAAATACTTTTGATTGTCCTTGTAATTGATCTATGCATACGATTTTCATAAAATTTGAAATAACTCGACAAAATTATGTAATAACTATGTATTTTAAATTTCAAACGATTAAAATGCATTTGAAACTTTTTTCCCCATTGACCGTAATGTAACTGAATACTTTTGATTGCCCCTGTAATTGATCTATGCATCCGATTTTCATAAAATTTGAAATGACTCGACAAAATTATGTAATAATTATGTATTTTAAATTTCAAACGATTCGGTTGGGTAGTTTTTGCGTTGTTATATGCGGACGGACAGACAGACAGACAGACGGACGGACTGGGCGACAACAATAGGTGCTACGTATTTACATAATTACGAACGCACCTAAAAACAGCAGTTGGAGATTATTCTTAGCAGAGAAAAGAAGTGAACTCATTTGTTTTTCGTGATATAAAACAAACCATCGCTATTCCTACCGTTGCCCCATGATCGCCTGACACTATAAATCGCCGTGGAGAGATTCCTTATAACGGGTATATGGTGGTTCCACAGATATACAACAGTAAAAATTCAGATATGACAGCTATGAAAATTTTTGGGCCAGTTTGGTTGATTTCTTTGGCATTCTTATTGACCTTGACAGGTATAACTCGAAATTTCATTGGAAAAATTTTAAATTAGTCTCGTCAGCGTTAAGACTGTGTTCTGAACCGGTCAGGTTTCTAAGCCGTCACTTCTCTAAGGAATATAGTGATGTCTTGGAACCATTTCTGTATGCATTCTTTGCTGGATAATGTAAATATTTTTTATTGCTTCTTTTGTTCTGTTTTATTGGTTTATTCAGTAATTTCATTATAAATACACATTCCTCATCTTTTCCAACTCTAAAAATCAAAAATTATGTTTTGTAACTGATAATGCATGAATAGAACATAGTACAGTTCCTGTATACTGTTGATCTTTCTTATAAGATTCAAAGCGAAAGCTAGCAAATTCAATTTATGTTTCTCTATTTTACTAACTGTTGAATAATATTGTAAAAGCTAATCATTGTTAATGTATCTAACCATTTGCAGAGCAACTGAGTCTTCCCCCAGTATTGCACTTATACTCTAAAGCGAAAGCTGGGTTCCTGGGACAATTTCCCTCCTTTTCATCCCTGCATTCTTTGATGATGTTTACGCTGGATATTTTTAATGCTCACTGGTGATCGCCGTGTCTTTTCGGGGGCACTGTCAAAAATAATTGCAATGTTCTATTGTAATCCTGAAAAACACGAAGAAGGGAATAATATCACTATCTACACTGGTGTAAGAAATAAAGAGAATTTTCATATTTGATTTATTATCTCCAGAACTACGGTACAGATTTTAATAAAATTTGGTGTGAACAAAGGTTGATGAAATAAAAACAAAATACAAATTCAACAGTTATAATAGACACACATGTTCGTGCGTAACACTCATGGGTGTCTGAAGTTATGAAACACAGGATGCAGAATACAAAAAAAGAAATAGATAAATAGGGGGTATGGTCTCCTCTTACATCTATACAGGCCTCGCAGCGTGATGTCATACTGGAAATAAGGCAGTTTATCCATGCCTGTCTCAACTGATCCCACTCATTCAGAAACACTGTTAACAGTTCCTGTATGGTTCTCGGAAGTGGATTGCGAGTTGCAATTGCCCTCCCCATTGCATCCCAGACCATCCCTACAGAGTTGAGGACTGGAGACCTGGCTGGCCAATCCATCCGGTGAATGTCCTCACTCTCGAGAAATTTGTCGACCAGAAAAGCTTTATGTGGCCTCGCGATATCGTTCTGTAAGATGAACACGGGGTCCAGTGTTTCCCGGAATAGGCAAACATAAGGCTCCAAGACCTCATCCCTATGCCTTACATCAGTCAAAGAGCCTCTATCAAAGATGTGGAAAGGTGTGCAGCCGTCAAACATGATGCCTGTTCAGACCATTACACCGCCACTACTATAATTGTTGATTTTACGGACATTGAAGGGTAGGTAATGGGTCCCTGGCTCTGAATGTATAGCGAGAATCGGTATTTATGCTAAAATAGGATTCGTCAGTGAACAGAATGGTCGCCCATTGCTCCATACTCCAATCACTATGTTTCCTGCACCATGCTAATTGGACTGCCCTGTTCGTAGACATGAGCGGGACGCAAACAGCTGGTCTTCTGGGAAGCAGCCCTCTCTCATTCAGTATTTTGGCAACAGTCACTCTTGTTACAATGGTTTCTGTGGCTGCATACAGGTCCCTAGTGAATTGAGAATCGTTAGCCTCTCTATTATGCCTCGCTAAAATGGACAAATGGCGATCTTCTCTAGCCGTCGTGGCTCTTGGACGAACTTGTCCAGGCTTTCTCTCGATGGATCCAGTATCCTGGAACATTTTTCACAGCTTACACACAACACTGGGCGTTAAATTAAACTTTCTGCATAGCTAGACTTCTAATTGGTCTGTGGCTAGCCTCCCCAGAATTCGTCACCTCATTCCATTATCTAAACGTTGATGATTACTCAGTTTTTCTATTCCGATGTGAATTTAACCGATTGTTGGTAGATAATGTCGAGAAATTCGTCGAGATGTCCTAGCGATCGCAATTCGTCTTACCCTCCACTTTCTTATATAGCCTGTTTTTCGGCTGACTTCATTTACAGACAGGTGTATGCGTACATATTTTGCCGTTGATGATTTGCATTTTTATTTGGAAGCATTGGCTTTTTTCTTTATTTCAGTTCTTTTCACGCAATTCGATAAAATATGCAAATTTCCTTAATTTATTTTACCAGTGTATTTCTGTATGTAAACCGTGATTTAGTAATCTGTCGAAAATAAAACAAGTTTTGAGAATTGCTGACATTAAACAGTGTTTGGCCAGTTATTCAAATATAAAACAAGCTTTTCTATAGATAAAACATTTCGAAATTGGAAAAAAAATAGAAATGAATAAACTCTTACCTTTGAATTAAAATAAATATTTTTCATCCTACTATTTCTGATTTTTGTTCAAGCACTTTTTTTAACTGCATTTTTCAAAAACTGTCAGTCGATAACTAATTACCATTTTAGAAACTTTACTGAAAAAATTTCAATTATTTCAAAACTGGAGATTTCATGAACATATCTTATTAATTAAAACACAGTTTCTCTACGGAATACTTGGTTTTAAAAAAAGAAATTTAATTTAAATACAGTAAGACTTCATTTCTAGTTTCTTATAATTAATTGTTTTTGTTGTTCCAATAAATTTATTTTCCACACTTGCTCATGCACTTAGCTTGATAATGCTTTACTCTTAATGAGAAATATCTAATGAAAAAGAAAAATCTAATTCAAATGTAATTTAAAAACGTATTATTTTAACTTTTTTCAAACACGTATTTTAAAATATAATAGTCTTAGAATTTGAAAAAAAGAATTATATGTATTATTATATTTATATATTATAAGAATTATAAGTATTATTAAAGTATTTTTGTTGTACATCTGAATTGTAATGTATCTCTGATTAAACAATGTAAATGTGCATTTAAATAATATTAGTTCTGTTATCCCACTTTTTGAAGTATGTGACAAACATTGCTATATAATTAAGAAGAGCTGCCGAAGCAAACGTAATACTGTTATATAATTTACTAAAATGCATTTTATTAAATAAATCATTTTGTAAAATATTATTGATGTTGGTTAATTCATATTTAAATTTTAATGAATTATACTGATTTCCTATTTCCACAAAAATAAATAAAGATAAATTATATAAATATTTATAAAAAATCAAACAGTCACTTTGTGAAGTAATCTTTCGGGAGTAGAATATAAAAATATATAATTTAAAATCTGTTTGTCAATAAATTCTCGAGTCTATAAAAAATTAAAATAAGAAAAAAATGTAAGAGATTTGAGTTTAGTTTGTACCTGAGACCCTTCTGTTAACAATCTTGAAATTTTCCCTGAAATTTTGAGATATAAGCATGTATCAGTATATGTTAATAATGGATATATATCGGAATTCCATAACTGATATTGCTCATAAATGGCAAAATTATATTAAACGATATAAAACTCAGTAATTTCTTATAAATAGCAATCTTTTTTTCTATTACTCTGAGTACATTGAAAATTTTAATTTTTTGTGCATCAAATTATAGCTGAAAATAGATGATAGCTGAAAATGATTCTTTAACCGACGAAACGTAAAAAAAAAAAAAAAAAAAAAAAAAAAAAAAAAAAAAAAAAAGGGAAATATTTCTCTATCTTAAAAGCTTGGCTTGAATATTAAATACACATAGAAATGTTTTTGAACTTCATGATTGTCTTTATAAAAAATATTAAACTGGATGGTTTAATTTGTTTACTTTTCTCTATTTTCATGAGAAGAAAGTACTGATGATGAAGCCTTAGATGGTTTGAAAAAGCAGTCAGTGATTAACATACACTTCCGTTTGTGCTTTCTTATGGTTGTTTTTCATTTTTAGCTCACAGGCTATCATAGCCTGAGAGCTTATGTGCCCGCCCGTTCTGTATGTATGTACGTTCGTTCGTTCGTACATGGATAACGCTATAACTCATGATAAAAATATCCCAGCCACTTGAAATTTTGTATATAGATATATCCTGATAAAGCGCTTCCCTGATTAGTTTTTTGGAGTTCATTCGATATGTATAAGAGGGGAAACGGGGGGTCATGCCCCTCCCCTTAATTGATATAAATGGGTTTTTCATGCAGAAATATTAGTTTTTGTTCAACATTTACACATAGGATCATTCTGATGAAGTGCTTCCGTGATTAGTATTAAGTGTTTATTGGATAAATATAAACAGGGGAAATGGGGGTTCTAATGCCCCTCCCCTTAATTTATATTAATGGGTTTTTCTTGCAGAAATGTCAGATTTCGTTTAAATCTCTGAATAGTTTTATAAGTCTAATGGTTATACATATAAAAGAGAAGGATAACTCCTCTTCAATTATATAAATTGGATTTTAATAAGAATTTTCCGATTTTCTCTGAATTTTGCATATGGATTTTTTTATGATAAACATGTCTTTGATAGTATAGGAGGTTCAATGATTAAGTATAAAATGGTGAAAGGGGGAAGGCTGTTCTCCCCTCCTTAATTTCTTTTTTCGAACGGAATTAACCCTTAAAAATGTAAGGCTGTAATGTACAATTAGTATACGTAGCCTGTGAGCTCAATGCCATCAGTTTAACTGGGCAGTATTCTTTTTATTAATATATTGGCAGAAAGTAGTATTCTCCTCCCAGCTTTTTATGTTCTATGTTGGTTGTACATTGCCGAATAGGAGTCACTTTTATACTCTTTAAGTTGAAAACTTTAATTAGAGATATCGGATAAAATACATGCCGAAGTTCGATGATTTGATTGAAAGATACAATTCTATTATTTCTTTTTTAAGTGCACATTAAAACAATCAAAATCTGTGATTGTCAAAGTTGGCCTTCTCCTTGTAAGTATAAATTTCGGTGAAAATCTGCACTGTCAAGAGAATAAAAATGAAATTCACGTGCATATTTTTCCTGAATTTTACAAAATAGGTTCCTCTTCACAACAAATGGGCACTTTCCGCTAAAAATCGAAAAATTTCCTCATATTTCCTGAAAATAACAAACAAATGGAGATACTAAAAAAGAGCGGAGATACTTCGTTACCTAAAACAAATTTATTTCGAATGTTAACAAAACTGGCATGTTGCAACACAGAAATCGAAAAAACTAAACGGAAGAATAATCGCTCTTCTGTGAGACTTCTATCGCGCTGCTGAATTGCAACTGTATTGTTTTTTGTCACCGAGATTAAAAATTATTTCATTTTTTATCAACTTCCTAACAACTTTATAATACTAACTTTATACACTGATAAAATATTCTGTTAAAACATAGAAAAAAGGAAACTCTCGGCAAACTTACGCTAGTTCTTGGTTAACACGCTAGCTGCCGCTTACATGAAAAGGTGATGATAGTTAATGCCGCACTGTAGAAGTGTGGTTTTCCGAGAACCCGATTTACTTTTTATAACAAAGAATCAGTGAAAGATTTTCCCGCGCCAGCGCGTGACTGGCTATTGGACATCACCCCACATCAAGCGCTGGCGCGTGGGTGGCCCCTTAACGTTGGCGCCATATCACGCGCTATTAGGTGAGTGGCAGCGAACGTGTTAAATGAATTCTATTGCGCTTCTCGGTCATCATTTTGTACGCATTTCCCTTATTTTACACTGAATTCCCTGGAGTGATTTCCATATCTTTATTTAAAAATATTTTTATCTTTGTTAAAACTTGCAAGTTGAAACATACAGTTTTCTAATTAATTTGCAATTTTATGAAAAATAATAAAAAAAAAATTATTTAAAAAATTACAAAAAAAAAAAAAAAAAAAAGTCCTTCCGGCAATGCCGGGAGGAAGAGGTAGCTTTCATATACATATATATTTTTTTATTTATTTTAAAGTAAGTTACATTGTTCAAAAATACTAAGCTCAAATTAGTGGAAATAATCTTATAAAATTAGTGATTTTATAAGATTGAATACTAGTTTTTGTCAAGACTGAATATTAATAGGAATTTTTAAAAATTAGTCATTTTTATTAAACCTGATTTTATTTTAAGCGATTGAGAGAGTCACCAAATTCCACGATATCATGAAGTGTATGCCATTTTAAAGCAACATGGTGGATTGTTCAGATCAGACCGTTTCAAAATGTCAGCCATAAGCAAAATAAAAAGTGCTATAACTCAATAATTTTTTAAGATATAGACAAAATAAAAAGTTTTCTGGAATCGTTGTTTTAAGTTTTAACACGTAAAAGAAAAATATTTTTCAACTTTTAATTTTTTCGCATTTAATTTTAAATTTTAAATTTTTTAAAAAATTTAAAATGGCCACCATTTTGAAACAAAATGGTGGATGATGCTGGCCAACGAACTCGGTCGAGAAATTTGTATGTACTATGTACATACCAAGTTTCATTGAAATCGGCTCATAAATACGCGTGTTATCACGTGACAAATATCAGATCGTTTCAAAATGTCAGCCATAAGAAAAATTCAAAGTGCTACAACTCAATCATTTTGTAAGATATAGACAAAATAAAAAGTATTCTGGAATTGTTGTTTTAAGTTCTAACACGTAAAAGAAAAATATTTTTCAAATTTTGATTTTTCGCATTTAATTTTAAATTTTAAATTTTTTTTTAAATTTAAAATGGCCACCATTTTGACGCAAAATGGCGGATGATGCTGGCCAACGAACTCGGTCGAGACATTCGTATGTACTATGTACATACCAAGTTTCATTGAAATCGGTTCATAAATACGCGTGTTATTACGTGATAAAAATCAGATCGTTTCAAATTGTCAGCCATAAGAAAAATTCAAAGTGCTATAACTCAATCATTTTTTAAGATATAGACAAAAAAAAAGTGTTCTGGAATCTTTGTTTTAAGTTCTAACACGTAAAAGAAAAATATTTTTCAACTTTTAATTTTTTCGCATTTAATTTTAAATTTTAAATTTTTAAAAAAATTTAAAATGGCCGCCATTTTGAAACAAAATGGCGGATGATGCTGACCAACGAACTCGGTCGAGACATTTGTATGTACTATGTACATACCAAGTTTCATTCAAATCGGTTCATAAATACGTTAGTTATCGCATGACAAAAAAGTCCTTCCGGCAATGCCGGGAGGAAGAGGTAGCTTTCATATACTTATATATTTATTTATTTATTTTAAGGTAAGTTACATTGTTCAAAAATACTAAGCTCAGATTAGTGGAAATAATCTTATAAAATTAGTGATTTTATAAGATTGAATTCTAGTTTTTGTAAAGATTGAATATTAATAGGAATTTTTAGAAATTAGCCATCTTTTATTCAACCTGGTATTATTTTAAGCGATTTAGAGAGTCACGAAATTCCACGATATCATAAAGTGTATGCCATTTTAAAGCAACATTGTGGATCGTTCAGATCAGTCCATTTCAAAATGTCAGCCATAAGCAAAATTCAAAGTGCTATAACTCAATCATTTTTTAAGATATAGACAAAATAAAAAGTGTTATGGAATTGTTGTTTTAAGTTCTAACTCGTAAAAAAAAAATCTTTTTCAACTTTTAATTTTTTCGCATTTAATTTTAAATTTTAAATTTTTTAAAAAAATTAAAATGGCCACCATTTTGAAACAAAATGGTGGATGATGCTGGCCAACGAACTCGGTCGAGACATTTGTACATACTATGTACATACCAAGTTTCATTGAAATCGGTTCATAAATACGCGTGTTATCACGTGACAAAAATCAGATCGTTTCAAAATGTCAGACATAAGAAAAATTCAAAGTGCTATAACTCAATCATTTTGTAAGATATAGACAAAATAGAAAATGTTCTGGAATTGTTGTTTTAAGTTCTAACACGTAAAGGAAAAATATTTTTCAAATTTTGATTTTTTCGCATTTAATTTCAAATTTTTAAATTTTTAAAAAATTTAAAATGGCCACCATTTTGAAACAAAATGGCGGATGATGCTGGCCAACGAACTCGGTCGAGATATTTGTATGTACTATGTACATACCAAGTTTCATTGAAATCGGTTCATAAATACGCGTGTTATCACGTGACAAAAATCAGATCGTCTCAAAATATCAGCCATAAGAAAAATTCAAAGTGCTATAACTCAATCATTTTTTAGGTAGCTTTCATTACAAAAAGTAAAAAGCTACCTATTGCAGCCGTCCGGAGGAAAGCACTTCCGGAAAAATTTGGTATATTTTCACCGATCATGACCCCCAGACCCCAAAACCACCCTCCGTTCAAATGTTGACATATATATATATATATATATATATATATATATAACCATATATATATATATATATATATCTGATTTTTGTCATGCGATAACTAACGTATTTATGAACCGATTTGAATGAAACTTGGTATGTACATAGTACATACAAATGTCTCGACCGAGTTCGTTGGCCAGCATCATCCGCCATTTTGTTTCGAAATGGCGGCCATTTTAAATTTTTTAAAAAATTTAAAATTTAAAATTAAATGCAAAAAAATCAAAATTTGAAAAATATTTTTCTCTTACGTGTTAGAACTAAAAACAGAGATTCCAGAACACTTTTTACTTTGTTTATATCTTAAAAAATGATTGAGTTATAGCACTTTGAATTTTTCTTATTACTGACATTTTGACACGATCTGATTTTTGTCACGTAATAACACGCGTATTTATGAACCGATTTCAATGAAACTTGGTATGTACATAGTACATACAAATGTCTCGACCGAGTTCGTTGGCCAGCATCATCCGCCATTTTGTTTCAAAATGGTGGCCATTTTAAATTTTTTAAAAAATTTAAAATTTAAAATTAAATACGAAAAAATCAAAATTTGAAAAATATTTTTCTTTTACGTGTTAGAACTTAAAACAACGATTCCAGAACACTTTTTATTTTGTCTACATCTTACAAAATGATTGAGTTATAGCACTTTGAATTTTTCTTATGGCTGACATTTTGAAACGATCTGATTTTTGTCACGTAATAACACGCGTATTTATGAACCGATTTCAATGAAACTTGGTATGTACATAGTACATACAAATGTCTCGACCGAGTTCGTTGGCCAGCATCATCCGCCATTTTGTTTCAAAATGGTGGCCATTTTAAATTTTTAAAAAAATTTAAAATTTAAAATTAAATGCGAAAAAATCAAAATTTGAAAAATATTTTTCTTTTACGTGTTAGAACTTAAAACAACGATCCCAGAACACTTTTTATTTTGTCTATATCTTACAAAATGATTGAGTTATAGTACTTTGAATTTTGCTCATGGCTGACATTTTGAAACGGTCTGATCTGAACGATCCATCATGTTGCTTTAAAATGGCATACACTTTATGATATCGTGGAATTTGGTGACTCTCTCAATCGCTTAAAATAAAATCAGGTTGAATAAAAATGACTAATTTTTAAAAATTCCTATTAATATTCAGTCTTGACAAAAACTAGTATTCAATCTTATAAAATCACTAATTTTATAAGATTATTTCCACTAATTTGAGCTTAGTATTTTTGAACAATGTAACTTACTTTAAAATAAATAAATAAATATATAAATATATGAAAGCTACCTCTTCCTCCCGGCATTGCCGGAAGGACTTTTTTTAAGATATAGACAAAATAAAAAGTGTTCTGGAATCTTTGTTTTAAGTTCTAACAGGTAAACGAAAAATATTTTTCAACTTTTAATTTTTTCGCATTTAATTTTAAATTTTAAATTTTTTTAAAAATTTAAAATGGCCGCCATTTTGAAACAAAATGGCGGATGATGCTGACCAACGAACTCGGTCGAGACATTTGTATGTACTATGTACATACCAAGTTTCATTGAAATCGGTTCATAAATACGTTAGTTATCGCATGACAAAAATCAGATATATATATATATATATATATATATGGCTATATATATATATATATATATATATATATATATATATATATATATATATATGTCAACATTTGAACGGAGGGTGGTTTTGGGGTCTGGGGGTCATGATCGGTGAAAATATACCAAAATTTTCTGGAAGTGCTTTCCTCCGGACGGCTGCAATAGGTAGCTTTTTACTTTTTGTAATGAAAGCTACCTAAAAATCAGATATATATATATATATATATATATATATATATATATATATATGGTTATATATATATATATATATATATGTCAACATATGAACGGAGGGTGGTTTGGGGTCTGGGGGTCATGATCGGTGAAAATATACCAAAATTTTCCAGAAGTGCTTTCCTCCGGACGGCTGCAATAGGTAGCTTTTTACTTTTTGTAATGAAAGCTACCTAAAAAAAAAAAATCTTTAGGAAGGGAAAATATTAGAAAATTTACAAATGGTTCAACAGTTGGTGCTGCTGTGCTGCGTCTTTCCCAATTTTTGCAATAACTCTGTCTCAAAAACTAAAGCATGGAATTTAATAAAAATTTATATTCATGTAGTCTCCAATATAAATTGATGCTGGTTAGGCTTTAGTATAAATCTATTAATAGATGGCTCTGGTATACTGCATTTTTTTACGATTTAAGCAAAATTTATATGTGATGTTGCTATTACGATGTTGCTATTTGATCTTAGATTCAGTTTGTTCTTGACACGAATTGATGCTGTTAACATTTTGGTGTAAATTGTTCAACAGTTGGCGCTGCTATACTGCGTCTTCCACGATTTTTGCAATAGCCCTGTCTCAAGAACTAGTGCACGGAATTTAATAAAAATTTATATTCCAATTTTCCCTGATGTATATTGACTTTGATTCGTTTTTGGTTCAAATAGCTCCATAAGTGGCTCTGCTATGCTTCATTTTTTACGATTTTTGCAACAGCTCTATCTCAAAAACTAATGCACGGAATATTATAAAACATATATTCGTGATATGAACTAATTCAGTTTAAGTTTTGGCGCCAATAGCCCAACAGGTGCTCTGCTGTGTTGAATTTTTCCGATTCTTGCAATAGCTCCATCTCAAGGACGAATTCAAGAATTTCTTCATCAAACTTCAGATGCTGGTATAGCTTGATAAATATTATTGTTGTCTATATTTTCGAATAATTCGGAAAAGAAGTGACAACGTTATGTTGCACTTTTCCCGATATTCGCAAGAGTCCTATTTCATGAAATAATGCGCAGAATTCCAGGCCTTTAGAAACCTCGCGATGAGCATAGTTTGTCATTTAATTTTGACACTGTCGTAGTGACTTATAAAGTATTATCATGCATGAGATAGAAGAAATTTCGAAATCACCACATCCGAGTATATTTTTTTTCATGAATTGTGTAACATATTAGAATCAAAAAAAAAAAAAAATACCTTTGAAATTCCACCAGTCTATAGGATTCTCTAAATAGGACAAATTAAAAGATTCTGAAGCAAAATAATATTGATTCATTTTCTACAACGTGCATAAAAAATAAAAATTTCATTGGATTTTGTAACATATTTGTCACATAACGTCGCAATATGTACAACTCTATCAAACAATAAATATGGAATAAATTTATTCATTATTTTGTAAAATAATTTTATAATCATATTGGAAATCTTATTAATTTTATAAAATTCATGAAATACTTTATCATTCGCTTATACTTAATAAGATTATTTGTATTCGTATACGTTATTTTCTAACATAAACTTATTAAATCACTTATCAAGATTTTAGCTAGTTAAGTACATCTCCTTCGTTATATTTCAATGTAATTTATTATATAGATTTTACATGTAATGTTAAATTATATTTTTGAAAACATCTTACTTTAAAGAAGAACTAATCCGATGTAATGAATTTATCAGATTTCTAGATTCTAAATCAGAATCATAACAAGTTTTCACAGGTACTTATAGAATTAAACGAAAGAATGTTTACATTTATTAATCAACTCAAGATTCCCCTTATTATATTTTAATAATTTTCTATGCATACAGTTTCTGCAGACATTGGATTTAGTTTGGTAGATTGTGTTATATCGATATATTTTATTAAATGAGGACAAAAAATAAATTTGTGTTATATGAGAATGTTTCAACAATATTCAGGTTATATTAACTATTTATTGTTCTACTTTTATCCTAAAGAGTCTTTTTAGGTCCGCTCCTAATTATGTAAATACGTAGAACCTGTAGCCTGCGTTCAGTCCGTCCGACTGGCAATCTGCATAAAACAGAGTAAAAACTACCGAACCGAATCCTTTGAAATTTAAAATATGTAATTTTTGCATAGTTTCGTCGAGACTTTTCAAATTTTATGAAAATCGGATGCATAGTTTAATTACAGGAACAATCAAAAGTATTCCGTTATATTATGGCCAATGAGAAAAAAATAGTTTCATGTGTATTTTAATAAGGTTACACTGCCTCGAGAATAATAAATATAATATGCATCTACAAATTATTACTAAAATACATAATTTGTACAATATGCGGTGCAAAGAATATTTGTTATTAATTTACAGGGTTACACAAAAGTATTCCATTACATAATGGTATAGGAAGCTGGGCGTTGTTTGGGGGTCGATTTAATTATATTAAACTAATTTACATTTTATGAAATTGATACATGATGCCTCGGTTTACTACCACTCACTTCTCTATAACAGAAAGCAGGTAGTATTTTCAGGGACGGACAAAAGATTTCGGCTACTATACTGCATCCGAAGTACCGTATACTATTACACCAAGATATGGTTTATTTTTAAAACTTCGTTTTAGTACGAATGCACCAACTTTGCTACGCTTGACGTGCAGTTTCCGACTTGTTAAAATTTGTGCTTATTTCATGATTCTTGTAATTTTTTTATATTAATGAAAAGTAAGTAAGAAAGAATGGTGTTTATTTATTCTTAATAGTGTCATTTTCACATTATAATTGAAATTATATTTTTAAAAGTTTGAACAGAAAATAACGTCACGCTTTAAAAATGCATTTTTTCTCATAAAGTTATGTTAAATTGTATTATACAGGGTGTCCACTCTCAACGGTGGCCAATGGCTAATTTCTAAACCGTTAGTCATAGACATGTAGTTCCAATTGCAAAAATTCTTTAATAAAGGTAAAGAATTGTTTTTTCAAGCGATTTAGGTAAAAAAATGTTTTATTAAAAAAAATTTCGAAAATTAAATTTTTATACGGTCCCCCGGTCCTATAAGTGATATTTAATAATTTTTTCCACTACTCTAACAAGTAATACACAAAAAATTTCCATTCCTCAGCGATTAAAACTGACTGAATAATAGCTGTTTGAATTTGACGCATATGTTTTGCTGCAAGTTAGGGGTCAGTCACAAATTTACTGGAAATAAAAATAAACGCCAGGTATAAAATTTAGCATTAAACATTTAGAGTAAAATAATTTTTACAATATATTTTTTTTTAATTTATGTTGTTTTTTACATATTAAAGCAAAATTCTTACTAAAAATATAAGTTAAAAAATAATAGAAACTTTGTTAAATTATATTATGCAAAGCAACAGTCACAATTTGTTACAAAATGACACATATTTAAAATTCTATTAGATTACTTAATTTAGCATAATTTAATGTAGTCCTATAAAATAAATAAATGCTACGCACCTAAAATTGTATTAATATTACATAGTCATTCGATATATAAATAAGTGTGATATTTGAACCTCGGTCGGATATTTGGAAGTGAGTTAAAATATGATTACAAATTTTTAACAAGGAAAGCATACGTACGGACGTTTTAAGCAAAATAAAAGCTTATCAAAATAACGCACCTTTTTAAAAATAAAATCACGATATACCAAAATTTGATTTTCTCGATAAAGAGAATTTTAAAACTCACGTCCTCAACTATTTTAACCAATCTATAAGTTAATTAATAAAAATTAACATTACCGTAAAACTTATACGGTGGCAGCACCTTCGGTTAAATCGCTTTAATTTTTTTTTTTTTTTTTTTTTTTTTTTTCTCAATTATTTTTATCTCAATTTAAAACATTTTTGTAATTGGAACTATATGTCTGTGACAAATGGTTTAATAATTGGCTATTGGATAGCATTGGAAATGGATGCCCTTTAAAATACTTTAAGCACTTAGTGTACGTTCCCTGAAAATTTAGTCCAACTCATCCGTTTGCAGCTACAGAAAAGTGGTTTAAGTCATGAAATTTAAAGTTTCATAACTCGGGCAATTTTAATGTTAGATGAATGGGACCTTTTTTGTATTTCTTGTTAGGGTGATGGAAAATTTTTACTAAATATCACTTATAGGACTGGGAGACCGTATAAAAATTTAATTTTCGTAATTTTTTAATGAAATTTCTTTTTGACCTAAATCGCTTAAAAACAATTCTTTACCTTTTTTTAAAGCATTTTTGCTATTGGAACTATATGTCTATGACTAACGGTTTAGAAATTAGCCATTGGCCTCCTTTGAGAGTGGATACCCTGTATTTTCATTTTGTTGTCAGTTTCAGTTTGAGTCCGTAAAGTACACTCCGTAAGTACATTTTTTGAAAGTTCCTTTTTTTTAAGGAAAAAATTTTCTTTGATAAAGTAAACTTTTTGCAACGAATTCGTTTAAAACTCACCTATTTCAGCAATTTCTACTGACGATGGCACTGAGATTAGTACTTCAAGTCCGCAGGGAAATTTTTCACATCAAAAAGTAGCAGCTAATAAATATGACTTCACGTTTAAAACTCTATGCATATTATAAATGGCAAATGTATTCGTGCGAAAAGTTGACGTCACTTTACGAAATTGCAGCACCTGACGATTAAATTTTGTTTTTACAAATTTTGCTTGTACGACATTTTTTAAAATTTCTAAGTATCGCATTTATTTTTTACATCTTTATATAGACAAAGAAAAATCTTTCCAATGCAGTCTGCTTGAAAACTTTATTTTTATTTATCTATTTGTTATGGCTTTTAAAAAAAATTTGCAAGCATTACTTTTCCTCCATTGCATGGACTCTCCATTACGAAATAATCCATTTGAACTCTAAACGATGTAAATAGCTCAGCCGTTATCCCTGTAAATTTTCCCATACTGAAATTTCTTCTTTGATCTCTTATTTTAAAAGGTGATTATCCTTTAAAAGCTACTGTTCTTTGAATATGAAATGTTGAGCGATAAAATTAACACCAATTTTTTCTCCGGATCCGAGGATGTCAAAATTGTCATAGAAATTAAAAATTTGAATTAGTTTTCGAGATATAGTTTTTTTTCGTTATTTTTAATATAACAGTAAATTGATGTTATGATGGAAGCTATATTACTCCACTTTTGGGGATAAAAGAAATAAAAGGGGAAATGATAGGAAGTATTTTATGTCATTATTTAAAATATGTTATTAATTGAAATCAACTTTTACTTATATAAATACTGAAAATATTACTGTGAAATTGAATAAAGGTTTTCAAGAAAATTTCAAGAAATACTAATTTATTGTGACGTATTCTAGCTTTAGAAATAAGATTATTTTAGAAAGAAAAAAAATCGCCTGTTGACTGAAACATTGAGATAATTTATATTGAAGTAAAAAGAAAAAAAATACAGTATGATATTTTTATTAAAATTAAAACAAAAAAGTGGATTTTTAACTATCACCTAAAGAAACACCGCATTTGCTAAATGATATACATATTAATTTTTTGTACAGAGTACAGGATAAAATTTTAGTTAGCATACAGATTTCCGTAAATTTACATCTGTAGAACTACAGATTTTTTTTACAACGTAGTAGAAATTTTCATCATTTACATAAACTTAATAAATTATTTTCGTATATTTTAGTATTCAATAGTCCAATTATATTAAAAAAATTAAATTTAAAACGGATTATAAAACGCTTATAAAAACTTTAACAGCGTGATTATAAATATAGCTGCATCGTTCTGCAGCATAATTAAATTATGTCAGTTCGATTTTGAACACATTTTTAAATTAAATTTTGCGAAAAGATTTAATTTTAAAATAGAACCTAAACCATAGCGTCGAATTTCTCCTTCTTCGCATTGCTAGATAAGGATCATAAACAGTTTTATGGGGTACTTATAAAATCAATTGAAATAATGCTTTTATTTAATAATCCGTACTCGCTCGACGATCCATGTTATACTTTAATAATAGTCTATGTAGCGGATTCTGCAAAATTCGGAATTTATTCTCTGTTAATATTAGTAGATTACAATGCATTAAGGAACATTTTAAACGTAAGAAATCTTACTTATAAACAAGAAAGAAAAATTAAGTGCTAAGCATAGAATATGACACATTTTCAAAACACCCAAGAAAGTGTATCGAAATTAACCGTTAAAACTAAAAAAATGTGTACATAAACTGTTTATGGGTAGGCCAAAAAAAGATTTTAAGAGCAAAACCGAATCTATGTAATCTTCCTATTTTGGACTATAAACGGAAATAAAAACGAAAATATCCTAAAAAAATTTAAGTAATTAATTTTTTTCATATACTTTAAGTAAATAATGCATGCATAAATATAAATAATTATTAATAATTATATTTAGTTTTTAAATATACATAATTATAAATTAATTATGTGTATTTATTGAATGTACACAATTATTAATTAATTATACATGTGGCCCATACTGGCTCTGTATGCCGACACTAAACATTTTATTATGATAAAAAATAAATCATAATTAATTCATCAAAACCCAAAAAGATTTTCTAAATGTTAGAATATTCTTTATTAAAAACATGTTTTTGTTACACTCTTCGATTTATCTTTTAGAACAGTTTTTTAAATAATCATCTGTTATATTACAACTACCTCAAAAAGCATTCGAAACACTTCTGCGGTTTGAAACAGAAAATTGTCCACTACTATTATATCTTCATGTTTTAATAAGACGTGGAAACGTTTACTCACACATGCACTGCTTTCCTTATAAATTGTATTCACGTCTTGAGTTAGTCATGACTGATAATAAACAGCGAAGCTCGTAGCAATAAATAGTCTCATTTGAGCAGGTATAGCTTAAATCGATGAGCAATTTAGAAAATTTTCGAAGAGGTTTTTGGAATACTATAGCATCGGCCGAGTTTTGTTCCGGCCAAATTTTCAGCTACATTTTCGCCAAAAACAAGTTTCCTGCGAAATTTTAGCCGAAAGCGAAATTTAAACTGAAATTTCGATCGTTCTCTAACTGCTAAATCGGGACCATAAAAAGTGGTGTTATGTGCTTATAGAACTTACGAAAGAATGTTTGCATGTAATAATTCCTACTCGCCAGACAACTCTTGTTATATTTTAATAATATTCCATGTATCTGATTTGGATTAATTCTTTGTTACATAAATTAATATCAGTAAATTCAAACACATTAATATTTTTTTTTAAATGAAAAACCTTATTATTTACAAAAAAGAAAAAAAATGATGTGTCAAGCATAGTAATTGGCACACTTGCCAAAACACATAGAAAAGTATATCGAAATTAACTGTTAAATAAAGCCAAGAAAATGTAATTAAGCATGTAGTAAACAAATATTTAAAAAGATAAATTCAGTGTTTCATAGTCGGTAATCACCTAATCTATATTCAATTTATAAAGAAAAGTCATGCTTAAAGCATAGATTATGAAACACTTTTCAACACATTTAGACTAACGTAATAAAATTATACCGGTTAATAAGTTAAATATTAGTTCTAATTCAACCACATGGAAACGCATAAAACACTTGAAAATCCAATTTCAGCTGTTTTCACCCCCATTCGGAAAAATATCCTGATTCTTTGAACAATCCTTTATAGGAAATATTCATCTCAATCTATTAACTACATGAATGCCAAATTAGATCAGTTAAGAAATACACATATATTTAAGTATAAAATTTCCCTTCAGAAATTTCGACTAATAATAGCAGGACGTGGATTTTTTGTGAAGTCCTGTATATAGGGTATAGAATTTATATACAACTTGTGAAATGCAAAATTATAGTTAAATTTAAAAGCCCATTCTAAAATTGAAGATGCGGATAAAAAACGTATAAAACGATTTTTTTTTCGGTAGCACGTAATGTAACGGAGTACTTTTAAATGTCCTTGTATAGGAACTGGAGCTGATACACACTTCATTTTCAATCCCGAACATTTTATAGTGAATATAAGTAACATGTATCAATTACATGGAAATCGGAATATATTTGTTCTAGTTAGAGCGTGATAGATGGACGAACAAATAGACAGACAAACCAAAGAAAAGAACTTGTAAATTTGCTTCAATTACATTGGAGAATGTTAAAAACAAAAATTTTGATCCAAAAAACATTGAAATTTAACATCAAATACACTTTTATAATATGGATAGTAAAAAAAAACTTAGGAAATGACGTCATTTTTATATCAGCCGCCATCTTGAATTTGTACGACTTTACAGGTTGCCTACCCCTTTGATATGTTTTACATTAATTTAATGTAGATACTTACCAATCGTTATATTCTTATCACGATTTGCAGTTTTCACCTTATTTTGCTTGTATAGCACTCGGACTATACAAAAACCAAAATGATATATAAATGCAAAAAACTAATAAAACAGAAAACTGACTTTTATATTTGTAAGAGTGTGTAAATTTGATATTTAATAATCGGTTTTTAAGTTTTATTTTAAATTTTTCAAGTAGTTTTTCCCTTAAAATTTTCTTATTCTTATATTTACCTATAACTGTAATGAATTTTTTAAAATGCAATAAACATCTACGGGAAATGCAGATACGATATACATCCTTCAATCTGAATTTTTTCTGACTAAAAAGTTCTAAAATATCCGGATTCTATTTTTCATCAATTATGATGGAATAAAGAATCTTTTATGGAATCTTTAGTTAAGACGATATCAGATACATATTTCAAATTATATGTAACTTTCAAATGGCGTTATAATTTATTTTCTGTATTAATTTTACATTTTACTTTTTTTAATTTCCTGTCACCTACATTTTAAGTCTTTTCTTCCACTATTACATCTTTTTATTTTCTCCCTGATATTAAATTTTCGAGTGCATAATACCCACGTTAAAGACACTTATAAAAAAGAAATATGTGCAATGCCGCTTGGAGATAAGATTGTATTTATGGACAATGTTGTTTACAGAATACTTGAAAGCAGTTTTGTAAATAAATTGTAGAGTACGTGGCTTTTGAATTTAGATCTTTAACGTGTCTAATAATTATACGTTAACATTCTATATCTTTTGTCAAATTGCTCTTAAGAAACAGAAAATAAAAAATAAAAAAACATATTTAGTCCCCCAAAACCAGTAAAAAAGCAATTAAATACATATCATTTAACTGAAAGTAATACAGCGGGAGCATAAAATTGCAGTTTTATCTTCTTTGCCATGTTAAGTAAACTTCGAATAAAAAAGACAAAAAAAAAGAAGCTCTTAAAGTACAAACAACAACTCTGATATCAATATTTAAAAAAAATAGACGTAATTCAATATTGAAAGAAAATATTGAAAGGTAAAAAACACAGACGTAAGCTAAAGAAAATTTCTTCTGTTGCAAATCGTGTCTAATGCCTCAAAATTTATAAAGAAAAATGAAGGTAATGATGGTTGTCTGTTATGAAAGTTGTAAGAACAATAAAATAGTAGAAAGGATTCACTGTTCAGTTTATCCAATAATGTTTAATGTTGCGTGCAATAGATAAAACAGAGGAAAAAAAGAAATAAACCTTGCATCATTTCTTAAGAGATGTTAAAGAAACTGACAATAGTTCTATAATTTCTAATTTCAATTCCTTATAACTTTGATGTACATTTTGAGTACATTTTGATATAAAACATCTACACTCACTTTCAGACGATTCATTTTATATTTTATTTCATTGCTGCTGATTTGTTTGTTTGTTTCATTAATTGCAAACTTTGCTTTTTGTAAAATTAGATATATTCCCTACTTATTAAAAAATGACTAATGTTGTATGGTCTCATTTAAGAGACTAAATGGCATCTTAGGCATTTAATCACTAAATTTGGACTACTTTTAATTTTTTTTAATTAAAATGAAATATCAAATTTTCAAAAAGAAAGTATTCGAAGGTATTCGAAAGTATTCGAAAGTATTATTTACATCGCGGCTGTATATATTGATCTAGTGCAGGCCTATCCAACCTTTCAGTAACCTGGAACGTATCTTGGCTCTTGGCACTCAACGAAGGGTGCCATTATTTACGTGACTAAAAATATGTGGTAATATTGTCGCACATTATTAGTGTACACTCACGTCTTAACATAATGCAAATGAATCGCACAGCGGTAAACAAAAGACACCTACAGTTCTGGAATTACACGATTTAAATTTCAAATTATACATTCCTTTTTTTTCATGAGAAGTCTATATCAAATATATTTGTAGGCTAAGGCGCCAGAAATTTGTTATCACACTGTACAGTATAAATCACGCTGTGTATCACTATAATAATAACAATAACAACGAAATAAATAAACATGGAAATCAGAGATATAGCTAGGTTTCTTTTAGGATGTGAAAATACGGTTTGATTTATATTGACGGCGTGGATTAGTTTTATGAAAAGTACAAAAACAGACAAATATGATAGTGACCAAACTATGTGGGTGGTTTCAGAGGGATAGTCTGGAAGTGCTTTCATAGATGGAAATCATTCTGCGCTGTTTATTATTTTTTCTAAACAAAATTATACAAAAAAAAAACCCTCTAAAATTTCAAAAGTCAAGAAAAAAAATTAAAGCCCTTTTATCCTCTATATAAAACAGCCAATAAGCCAGTGTGACAACAATAAAATGAACTAGTCGTTGGGGGACCACCGTAATACTTACCCATCATGGACATGCATAGTATAAAATATGAACATAAAATACATGTAAACTATTTATTAAATGCACCGCAATTCCAAAATAAAATTTAAACGCGTATTTAAATAGTTTTAATATACACTGGTGTCCAAAAGTTAAGCATAATTGGCAATTAAGTAAGTAATGAAAGAAATATAAATCGAAATGTGGTGAATCTCCAGGTGTGTAAACAAAATAGTACGCGTCATATATTTTTGCGAAGAGTTTTTCCCTAAATCGAACAGGGGACCGTCAACAAATTGAAAAAGAACGAAGATCTTTTGGATAACCCTGTCAAAACTAATATAGCAAAAGCGTTCAAACTGCATATAATGATTAAGTTGCTTATTGTAATGTACTGTGTTTATTTTTATAAGGATAGCATGGATACTCGTAGAGAAATTAGTGTTTTTATAAAAACAGTCCTAAATTTTTTGCTTATAATTTGCAGAGATCTTAGTATAAAATAATATTCTTTTCTGAAAATATGACAAACATCATTGTACACAATACCCTATCATCAAAATTTAAAAATAATAAAAATTGTTTGACAAATGAGCAAGTTTAATAAATCATTTTTTACTGCGCATGCGTGAACGCTATTAAAATTTCATTTGCATATTATGTTAGTTAAATGTATAGAGCAACTTTTGTGAAAGTCTCAAAAACATAGCTTAAAAATTCTGAAAATTATCGTTGATAATGAGATCAAAATCCTTTATTCCCTAAATGAAGCAAAAAGATGAGGGGCTGTATCCATATTCCATTGTTTAGTGTCTACACAATATTGCACGTACGACTATATTTGGATAAAACCCCTGATTTTTTTGCTTCCTTTTAGGAATAAGGATTTTGAGTTGATTCTATAGGCGATCATTTTCAGAATTTTCAAGCTATGTTTTTGAAACTTTTACAGAAGTTGCTCTATATATTTAGCTAACACAATATGCAAATGAAATTTTGATATCGTTGACGCATGCGCAATGAAAAATTATTTACTAAACCTACTCATTTTTCATACAATTTTTATTATTTTAAAATTCTGATGACAGAGTACTGTGTACAATGATGTTTGTCATATTTTCAGAAAAGAACATTATTTTATACTAAGAACTCTGCAAATTATAAACAAAAAATTTAGGACTGTTTTTGTAAAAACCTTAATTTCTCTACGAGTATAGATGCTATCCTTATAAAAAATACACACAGTACATTACCATAAGCCACTTAATCATAATGTGCAGTTTGAACGCTTTTCCTACATTAGTTTTGACAGAGTTATCCAAAAGATCTTCGTTCTTTTTCAATTTGTAGACGGTCTCCTGTTCGATTTCGGGGAAAACTCTTCGCGAAAATATATGACGCGTACTATTTTGTTTACACACCTGGAGTTGCACCACATTTCGATTTATATTTCTTTCATTACTTACTTAATTACCAATTATGGTTAACTTTTGGACACCAGTGTACATAGTAATGGTCTATCAATGAATTGCTGATGAAAGAAACATCCGTATAACTCCAAAAATAAAAATCATATTAGCTAACAATTTACTGCGTCAGATTAAACGTCTCATTTCCAATTAAAATATATTTTTGAATTGAAATTTAAATGAAATACAGGGTCATGAAAAATTGAAGAAAGCGAAAAACAGGGTTACTCATATCTCGGCAACTAATAATCCGATCAACTTCGCTTTTTATGCATAATTTGTGTTATTTTATTGCCTTTTATATGTATTCCTTAAAATAAAACATTTCAAAAATTTTTGTGTACCTTTCATCAGAACGAATTTTTCGAGAGTCCGAAAAAAATAGTTCCGGATAATCGTGGTTATTGATATTAAATAGGCTTCGTCCCATTCTTATATACTAAGCACATACAAAGTTTAAAGTCTCTATCTCAATTTCTTCGGGAGATAGAGCGGTTACAGACAGACAGATAGACAGACAGACAGACACACAGACGGACGGACGGCATTTTTTTTTCTAAAAATATGTTTTTCGGAATCTCCAATGTCTAAAACGTGTAAATCCGTCAAATTTTTTTTTCGATTTTCAAAACGATTGCAATACTTATCCTATACTACGTATGATGGGTAAGTAAAATAGCTGAACATTTATGCATATGTATCTGAAAACGAAAGAAGGGACAGATGAAAGCATTTATTTTTCTCTTACTTCTTGAGTATTAAAAAGAGCTATTTCCAACTATTAAGAAATTAAACAATCATAATCACACTATGTAAACAATACAGGGTGATTCATAAAAGATGGGCAGAACTTTAAGGGGTTATAGTACACTTAAAGACAAATAATATTAAATAGGAGACTAAGGGTCCCAGACGTATTCCCAAGGAGATAGGGGGCATTAAAGTTTAGGGTCCGAAATTTCAAATGATTATAAAAAATGGAAAAATTGGTCGATTCGTTTGCGGTTTTTGCAAAAAATTTTCTTTATGCCAATATTTTCTTGCAATAAAATTTTAAAGTTCAATTTCAAAAAATGCCGATAGGGGGCGCTTTAGACTTTGGAGTAACAAACAACTATTTTTTAACGTTATTTTTTGTATTTCTTTAAATGATTTCGAAAGCTTAGACTTAAACTTAAATTTTGATCTAAAAATCTGAGTCCTAACGAGTAGTTAAGTAGCGTAAACTGAAATTTGAAATTTGAAACCCTTCTCCCCCCAGAACAAAAATCAGTTATTCCCGATCTTTGTGTCGTAGATTAGGCTCTAACTACTGCCGCGTTTTGCTAAAATTATTCTTTATGTCAGTATTTTCTTGAAAATAAATTTTAAAGAAAATTTTCAAAAAATTCCGATAGAGGGCGCTTTAGACTTTGGAGTAACGAACAACTATTTTATACCGTTATTTTTTGTGTCTCATTAAATGCTTTCTAAAGCTTAGACTTAAATTTTCAGCCCAAAATCTGAATCGTTAGACGTGGTTAAGTTTCTGGGGAGAGGGGTTTGAAATTTCTACTCCTGAGCACAGTTCAGTTTACCATGTCCACACATTGTGTGCTGTGATACGAGGTAAAAAGACACAAATTAGGATTATGTTACCAAAGCATATTTATTAACATGTAATTACAATAAATGTTCAAAATTGTGACCACCAGAGGTTATGCACGCAGAACAACGGCGAAGAATGGAACGGCGAACATTCGCGAAAAAATCAGGCTTTTCGAGCACTTCCCCTACAGCGGCGGAAAGTCTGGCGACCAGTTCCTCGGGGGATTCAATGGGTGTCTCATACATAAGAGCCTTCAATTGTCCCCAAAAAAGAAATCGAAGGGTGAAAGATCTGGCGAGCGAGCAGGCCAAACAACAGGACCACCTCGACCAATCCATCTGTTCGGAAATGTGATGTCCAGATAGTTGCGGACGTCTCGTACGTAATGGGCTGGCGCTCCATCGTGCTGGAACCACATGACCCGCCGGATGCGTGGAGGAACAACGTTTAACAGGTCTAGCAGCACATGTTGCAGAAATGTGAGGTATGTTTTACCGTTGAGGCGTTCAGGAAGAAGGTACGGTCCGATTAGGTGGTCTCCGAGGATTCCTGCCCAAACATTGATGGAAAAGCGTCTCTGATGAGCATGTGGATACGTAGCATGTGGATTGACATCCGCCCATACATGTGCATTGTGTGTGTTAAATGTACCTTCACGTGTGAAGGTACATTCATCGGTGAAAAGCACAGTTCGTCCAAAATGTGGATTTAGCGCGTTCTGCTGCAGAAACCAGCGGGCGAATTCAATATGATTTGGATAATCCCCTGGAGACAGTTTCTGGACTCGTTGCACATGAAACGGGAGCAAATGTTCATCCTTCAGTACCCTCCAAGTCATGAACTGTGAGGTATCCACCTGCCTAGCCACTGTTCGTGTACTTGTACTTGGCTGCTCCGCTACTACATCCAGAATGGCTTCTGCAACAACTACGGATTCGTCCTTTTTTGCACGACCTGCATTCGACCGGGAAGCGAGAAATGATCCCGTCTCACACAACTGTCTGTGCAAGCGCTCGAAAGTTTTGCGGTTAGGAAACCGCCTGTTGGGAAATCGCTCTCCGTACATTCGTTGTGCCTCTGCACCATTTCCATCTGCCGCTCCGTAAATAAAATGCATCTCAGCCTTTTCCTTATTCGTGAAGGGCACCATCTTCCGATTCATTACTACAGCGACTTACACTTGACTCACCGTTCAGTGGTTTTTATGCCTGAATCGTGTCGAAATTTTGCATACGTGTTCTTCTTCTTCCCCATTTGACATTTGCATACTTTCTGTCTCCTTCTTCACCCAGTGACTAGCGTCAGGAATGGAGCTTTAACGTTTGCATGAGCGACGTTTCCAACTGTGCCAGTGCCTTTATGAGTGAATTCCGACTATGCAGTCCTTGACGAAAGTTGTATTTTTGCCTCGTATCACAGCACAGAATCGTTGGGCATGGTTAAGTAGTGCAAACTGAACTATGTTCAGAAGTTGAAATTTGAACCCCCTCCCCTCGCTACTGAACCACGCTCAGCGATTCAGATTTTGAGCTGAAAATTTAAGTTTAAGTCTAAGCTTTAGAAAGCATTTAATGAGACACAAAAAATAACGGTATAAAATAGTTGTTCGTTACTCCAAAGTCTAAAGCGCCCTCTATAGGAATTTTTTGAAAATTTTCTTTAAAATTTATTTTCAAGAAAATACTGACATAAAGAATAATTTTAGCAAAACGCGGCAGTAGTTAGAGCCTAATCTACGACACAAAGATCGGGAATAACTGATTTTTGTTCTGGGGGAGAAGGGTTTCAAATTTCAAATTTCAAATTTCAGTTTACGCTACTTAACTACTCGTTAGGACTCAGATTTTTAGATCAAAATTTAAGTTTAAGTCTAAGCTTTCGAAATCATTTAAAGAAATACAAAAAATAACGTTAAAAAATAGTTGTTTGTTACTCCAAAGTCTAAAGCGCCCCCTATCGGCATTTTTTGAAATTGAACTTTAAAATTTTATTTCAAGAAAATACTGGCATAAAGAAAATTTTTTGCAAAAACCGCAAACGAATCGACCAATTTTTCCATTTTTTATAATCATTTGAAATTTCGGACCCTAAACTTTAATGCCCCCTATCTCCTTGGGAATACGTCTGGGACCCTTAGTCTCCTATTTAATATTATTTGTCTTTAAGTGTACTATAACCCTTTAAAGTTCTGCCCATCTTTTATGAATCACCCTGTATATGAATATTGCAAAAATATCCATTATTAAATTTTCAAAGTATGTTTTTGTTTTTTAATGTACAAAGGCAAGCCAACAATATGCCAAACACTGGTTTTTAAAACTATTTCTGGTAAAATATTAATGATTTTAAAGAAAGCATTTTTATAATAGAAATTTACTTCTAAAATGTTTAATAACAGAAAATCTTCAAACGGGTGCCAAGAAAAAGTTCAAAGGGCGCCGCGTTGCACAGTCCTGAACTAGTGTAATGATATTTTGCAGATATCCAAAGATGAGGTGAGTTACACCTGAAGTTAAGTGAAATGTTACATATTTTGCTATTCTGTACTACTTATAATAGAAATGCTTAAGTATTAATAGTTTATTAAATGTTAATTCCATTTCAAAAAACACAGATCTGATATTTTATTTTCCGTAAAATAAATTAAAGAACACACATTTTATAAGATTTTGTCTACTGCTATTCCAGACTTCTTACTTATTCTTGCCATGGAAAACTATCTCAAATAACTCTCCAAAACGTGATATGAAATTAATTCTCTTGATATTACATTTCAATAGATAAATATTAATAGTTAAAATGTTAATTATTAAAACATTAATAGTTTGTTAAAGGTTGATTCCATTGCTACAAATACACATTTGATATATTATTTTCCTTAAAATCAAATAAAGAACACATATTTTATAAGATTTTGTCTATTGCTTTTGCAGACTTCTTACTTATTCTTGCCATGGAAAAGTATCTCGAATAACTCTCCAAAACGTGATATGAAATTCTCTTGACATTACATTTCGATAGATATCAATAAACAAAATCAAGTTTAAAAAAGGAAGACATGGACAAGTATATTAGATATCTGAAACGTTTTGAGGTTTATTGGACATATTTTTTCGTCGCTTCACAACCTTTATAAAGCAATAATATTTTTGGTATTTTTATACATTTGCTATCTACGAGTATATAATAAATAAATCAATTTTTCAACTATTTTCATGGAATAAAATGGTTTACACTGCTTTTTCTGCTCTACTCATATTACCATTATTCCATCTTGAAATATTAGCTTCTTTTTTATGGTATTCTGTATCCATGTTTACTTTTTAAAATTAGGTTACTCCATCGGGGATAAATTTTAATATATATATATATATATATATATATATATATATATATATATATATATATATATATATATATATATATATATGTTTAAGTTTTACTGCCCTAATAATTCTTTACTCCCCTTTTAATGACATTCAACACTGAATATAGTTTTTTAAAGGATACTGCGAGCAGTAGTTTTTGATAATTTACTAATTCGTTTTGTAAAATGTGGTTCAACATTTTCAATGATTTTCTATTATGCCTTTTTAATTCAAAGTATAACTGAGATCCTTGAGACAGAGGAAATTTGTGTAAAATTACCATGGTTTAAATATTGACTACCTAATGAATGTAAAGGAATTATGTTGTGAATATTCGTAAAAATGACATGCAATGGAATAGCAAGAACTTCGGATAGATAAGTATGCATTACATTTCTACTCTACGCAAGTCGCGTTAGTCTTTTACCCACGTGACTTTTATGAAATAGAGCACACTTTTAAAGAATCCATATTAATTCAAGCTAAGTGAAATCCTATTTCTCTTTTAGACCTTGAATAACGTAAGGGGCTTCCATAAAAAAAAAATGTCACGGACTTAATGTAGAGCACATGTTTTGATTGGTATGTTTGTTTCATAAAGGCTGCCAAAATTCTGAACTTGAAGTGCTGATTGGTATAGAAATAGGCTGACGACAGGGACGTTGAATAATTGGTTGTTCCTTTGAGGCTTAAATCTGGTGACAGCGATGCAGCATGAAATCTCTGCGATAAAATGATCGTCTATAGAATCAACTCAAAATCCGTTACTTCGAAAAGAAAAAAAAAAACAGGGGTTTCATCCAAATATAAGTAATACGTACCATATTCTATATTCTATATTACCATTAATCAATAGATATATGGATACAACCCCTCATTTTTTGCCTCAATTTGGAAATAACAGATTTTGAGCTGATTCTATAGACGATCATTTTTACAGAATTTTCAAGCTATGTTTTTGTAATATTAACAGAAGTTGCTCTATACATTTCGCTAACACAAAATTCAAATGAAGTTTTGATATCGTTGACGCATGCGTAATGAAAAATTATCTAGTAAACGTGCTCATTTTTCATATAATTTTTATTATTTTTTAAATATGATGACAGATGAGTATTGTGTACAGTGCTGTTTGTCATATTTTCAGAAAATAACATTATTTTATATTAAAAACTCTGCAAATTATAAGCAAAAAACTTGGAAATTTTGGGGCTGTTTTTATAAAAACCTTAATTTCTTTACGAGTATACATGCTATCCACATAAAAATTAACACAATATATTACAATGAGCTACATAATCATAATCTACAATTATAGCGCTTTTGCTACATTAGTTTTGTCAGGGTTATCCAAAAGATATTCGTAATTTTTCAATTTGTTGACGATTCCCTATAGAGTTTCGAGAAAAAATCTCCACAGAAATATATGACCTGTATGTACTATTATGTTTACACACTTAGAGTTTCAGAATAATTCCTCGTGTATTTTTCTAGCTATTTAACAAATGTCTAAAATTGCAAACGGACGGTCATTTTGGTCATATAGTGTATACAGGGTCACGCAAAGCACTGGATACAGGGTTGCTTATGGATTTTAATTTCTGGAAATGTGATTTAAGTATTTTAAAGAGCATTTTTGTTTGAACTAAATTTTAGAAAAATAATTTTGCGTAATAAAGGTACTAGGTAAACAGGGTTGCACAAATGCATTCAAGTTGTTTCCATCCATTAACATAAATTGCTATTTTTTTTAAAACCAGTTAGGCGTTTTTTTTTATTTGAAAAAATATATTTACGCATTCTGTAGTATATGTATCAACCGATATTCAAAATACTGGCATGTAATAAAAATACTAGGTAAAATACAAGGCTAAAGTTTTCAAGTATGTTTTCATATCTTTGTATATATTGCTAAAAAAGAAATTTCAACCATTAGGCCACTTAATTTAACTTAATAAGTTTTTTGCTAAACTAAATTTTTCCTTTATATAGTATATATATCAACCGAAAGATCAAATCCCACGCTGTTCAAAAGTTTTGGAATACATATTTGTCTAAGAACAGTTAAACCTTAAATAACGAAGTTTTGTTAAAGCTTCCAGGAAGTGTTATACGTTTCATATATGTTCATAATATACGTTTAACACATGTTTTTTCTTACTTGTTGAATACAACAGCAGTCGTTCCGAGGTTAAAAAGGGGGGGGGGGGGGCAAGCGACTTTAGTCGGTATACTGCATTGAATCTATAAAATATGTCTGTTAAAAAATATTTTCACAGTAAAGTAAAAAAAAAAAAAAAATAAATAAATAAATAAAAAATCACATCTCACTAAAATATTGAGCTTTCTTTCCCGCTCTTTTATCCGAAGGGCTAGTTTGTGCTCCAGCGGCTAAATCTAGTCTGTAAATTATTTCTGGTTGAACGATTAATTAGTGATCAGATAATATTTTATGAAATTTTAATGCATGTAAAAGAGAGAGAGAAAGAGGCACCAGTATTTTTAAAATAATTTTCATTACAAAACTTAATAAAATAATAAATAGAAATAATTGTTTCTAAACTGTTTTATTATTTAGAGCAATTAATAATTTTTAATGTGTTAAAAACCACCCTAAATCAAATAAACACGTGCTATTTCAGAGTTTTCTGATTTTTTACAATTCTGTCTGCAAACCTTTTTCCAAGTAGGTGTTATTGAAATATTAATTATTGAAAATGACGTTACCTAATAAACTCTAGTTTAATATAATAACTTTAAAATACGTCTTTCTGCAAATTTCACTTTGAAAAAAAAATTGTTTCGTAAAATTAATGAAAAGCCACCGACGCACCTATATTATTAATTTTAAAAATCTTTTATATAAACCTTACAGGAGGTTGCGAGCTAGTTTGAATTAAAAATTCGGTACTACTAGGTTATCCCGTCAACCAAAAAATTATCGCTAAACTGTAAGATTAAATGCCAATAATGGACGATCGTGAATGTCCCATTTAATGACATTAAATACGATTCACGAGTTTATAATGTCATTAAGTGATTTTTATTTCGACTTTTTATTTATATTTTTATTAATATTCTACTAATTACTATTTTTTTGTTGTTGTTATTTAAAATAAAAATTATGTCAATATGTATAATTTGGCTATTAGTTTGGCGATTTGTATAATTTGGCGAAATTGGTCGACGAGATAACAGAGTAGTACCAAAAATTCTATACAAGGTGATTTTTCTACCTATATAATTGATCTTAGTCATAAGAAGAAGTGACAGATGGGATCCCAGCGCACGCAAGGGATTGAGCCCATATTACTGATTCAGAAAGACCCGGATGATAATGTTACGTCTATGGGGGCGTACTTTTCAAATATCTCGCTCAAATTGTAATATTTTTATGCTATTTCTTTTGCGTGGGATTGCTAAGGACGATCCAAAACTGGCCTGGTTTTTACTTTTTGATTTTGGTTACATTCTTTTTATATTACGATAGTTTCAATTTCATAACCGTTCTGAAAGTTAGTTTATTTTTTTTTAAATCAGAATTAAATTGAAAATGTAAAATCAAGGCTGGTTGTGGACCGTCCTTAGCTATCCTACGGAAAAAAAAAATAACGTCAAAATATTAAAATTTGAGCGAGATATTTGAAAAGAAGGTCCCCATAGACTTTACGTTATCATCCGGGTCTTTTTCACTCACAAGGAAGGTCTCCATACTGGGCATACTCAGATTTTTGTGAAAAAAAATACTAATTATACTCATGCATGTAATAAAGGATCAGTGAAAATTAGCGGCGGAATTCCAGAAGAAAACATGTAAAAAAATAAAATACTTTCGAATATTTGGCGTGAAAAGACAAAAGTGTCACACAATTTGGCGAGTAGCACTTTTCCCCGCCAAAAGCAAACGATTTTAATGCAACTGAAAACTTAGATTTTTAGAATCCGCGTAAAAGATGTTTGATGAATTTAAACATAAACAATGAGAGAGTTTAATATATTTTATACATATATATGTATATTAAATTGCATATGTATATGTTATTTGTTCGTGTGGTTATTTAATTTAACACTGGAAAAAATATTTTCCTATATAAAAAATTCTTATTCAGTAAAATTATTTTCATACATTTAAACGTATTCAAAAATAGAAGCTAGATGTTTCCATAGCAACAGCATCGAATTGACAATGCTCAAATGGACTTTGAACTTGAAGCAATTTTAATTAATTTAAATTTGAATTTCGTTTCAAATCTCAAATTTTGATGATTACATTTGGATTAAAAACATATAAATATCAATATAACGAAATTATACTTAAAACAAGCTAAAACAAAGATATTTAATTTATCTAAACACGTTGAACATGAAATTTTTTTCCTTTAAAACGCATTTGACATATTTTTTTTTTTAATTGCTTTTCATCGCCAACCGATGATAAATCGCCAAATAACGAAATTTTCATTATTTTTTTACGGACATGGAACGGGGTTCCGCCGAAATTTTTTTTATAAACGTATATATCCTCATGAGAAGAACATTCTGTAATTTTTCAGATTTTTCGGGATATGCCCGTATGGAGACCTTCCTTGTCAGTAGTATGGCGTCTCTTAAGATTAGATTTATTAAGTAAGATCAATTGCATAATAGAAAATCCATTTTTAAATATATTTTGCCAAAAAAAATCACTGCTTTAAGTACCATTATAAGTGCTTAATAAATTATCAATCATTTATTTCTCTGACGCATAAATATTATATACTCGCAATAATTAAGGACTTTATGTTGTAGAATAAAATACTAAGCATGAAAGAGGTTGCTGTGAAATGTATAATTTATTCATATATTCAAACCTGATATAAAAAGGTATTTAATTAAACAGTTTTGTTTTCAATTTTTACATCATTATTAAATGTATAAATAAAGTATACGTAAGGTAGCAAACTCTGTTTTGTATTTTGTAGTCTTTTTTATATATTACCTCTGACAATAAAGTTCGGAGAATAGTCCTGTAACATTAATGTAGATGAGATATTAACGAAAGTTACCATAACATCCTTTGAAATAGTCATCTCCCATAACTAAGCACCGCTGAGATCTGCTATAAATGTCCTGGGAAATTTGCAAGAAGTCTTCTTTTGGGATAGGGTTCAAAAGCTTCGTCACGTTTCCTTGGATGGTCAGCAATATGGTCAACTCTCTTTCAAAGAGAGTTTGAGTCGTGAAAATAGAAAGAAATCTGGAGGATTGAGATCTGGCGAATATGATGGGTGTTCAATTTGCCCCACCCCTCATGAATTTCATTCGGTGTCTTCCAAAGCTTAAAACCAAACTTTAAACTGATCTTTTGTTCGTTCATTTTCCTGTTCACAGTTACGAACCAACACACTGAACAAGCACTTAGTAAAGAATGTCTTACTCAGAACATAAACGACGCTCAACTGAACAACGGCGGGAGAAGATGGTCTGCACTTGCCTCTATGGAGGTGCAGCGTTTTGTTTCCCCAGTGTTGTCAGATTGGTAGTTCTGAATTCATTCACCGAACTTTATTGTCTGAGGTAGTATATACTTTGACAATTTATGACAGTCAGATTCATTTCAACAGGTTCATACAAACGTCTTCATCTTTCTTTATGTCTAAATAACAGCATATATATATTTTCTCAAATTTTCTATTTTTGTGTACATATGATAAGTTGGTACTACTTGGTTATCTTGTCGACCAAAAAATATCGCCAAATTATAAGATTAAATGCAATTACTGGATGATTGTGAATGTCACATTCAATGACATTAAATACGTGTTTAAAACAACATTACGTGATTTTCATTTCGATTTTTTATTGTATTTTTATTAATATTCAACTAATTATTTGTTTTTTCGTTATTTAAAATTAAAACTATGTCATTATGTATTATTTAATTATTAGTTTGGCGATTTGTATAATTTGGCGAAATTGGTCGACGGGATAATGAAGTAGTACCAATAAGTTTTATAATGTTATTTTGCTTACTAATGATACGTTTAACCATCAAAGCAAATTTCAAAATTTTAATGCAATAAATGCACATTATTTATATATGTTTCCAGCACCCCCTTAAGGCGATCATTACTAATAAGGTATAGTAGTACATTTTTTAATAATAATAATAAAAAATCAGATAAATTTGAAACAATTCAAATCTTTGATACGCAAACTAACATTATTTGTCCCTCTCTTCGTACATATGTTTTTACTGCAGTAGAGAGAGAATTTAAGATATTAAAATGCATCGTAAAAATTCTTATCATGATAAATAATTATAGCTGTTGTTAGTGGTGTTTTATGTGTACATTATATCACTAATATTTTTATAATGCATATTATAGAGAATAAAAATCTCATAAAGGTTAAACAAATAAGACTGCGGTTGTACGATATTTTTTTGTTTTCTGTGTTTCTTTACATTTTGTTATGCTAACATATTTCTAAAATAATGGCTTTAATTACTGTATTGTACTTAAAAGATTTAATATTTTTTATTTTTGCTAAGAAAATTAATCTAGCATATTTATTTTTATGTTTGTTTCTAAATTATTCATAAAAATTAAAGTCATTTTTGAATCAATATCGATTTTCAGCTATTACTTATCCATTCATTCGCAGTATAGGGTAAGTCTTGCAATGGCTTTGAAAATCGAAAAAACAATTTGGACGGATTTGCACATTTCAGACACTGGAGACTTCGAAATACATATTTTTAGAAAAAAATGAAGTCTGTCTGTGTGTCTGGAAACGCTATATCTCCAGAAAAAATTGAGATAGAGACTTGAAACTTTGTATGTTCTTAGTATGCAAGAATGGGACGAAGCCTAATTATATCAGTAACCTCGATTATCTGGAACTATTTTTTCGGATTCTCGAAAAATTCTTTCTGGTGAAAGGGTATATAATTTTTTTCGAAATTTTTATTTGAAGGCGTGAACGTAAAAGGTGATATGATATTTATTCTAGTTTAGGCGTGAGTACGATGTAGTGTCCTCTTTGTGTCTTTAATAAAAACTATCTTTCAAAACTTCAAAATGAAAGGTAAGTAAAATATACTCACCCGATTTATGAATTCTTCTTTTACGATGTATCCAATGTTATCCACATGGAATATTATCCCGTGGTATTTTGCAGCTCCGAGCACAATATGTTGTATATCCTAGTTTAGGATTCTTATTCCTTAGAAAAAGGTATATTTCATTATTAATTCTTTTTCACACAAACATTAAGAACATTGATTCAAACGAAAAGAACACATATTTATTATTTTACCGCGAGAAAAAGGACAGAGCATTACTGCTCTACTCAGTGAATTACATGACTATAAAAGAAAATCAGAAACGCACACAATCACATGAAAAAGGCAAATAAAGAAATAAAAAATGTTAATTTAGAGTTTTGACAGTTCGAACAATACATAATGATTCTTTCCTCTGTAATCATTTTTCAAGGTCCCGCTAACAAGCACTCAAGTTGATTTACGAAGTAATTTAAACTGTCATTTGTTTCGCAACACAGGAAATTAGTTCCGAATGATGAAATCTTCTATCAACTCCTCCTTAATTTCTGTAGTTGCATTATCACTTAAATGTAAGTTCTTCCTGTGAACTTCAAAAATAGTCTTTGGCAGGGGTTTTGTAAATAAGTCGGCTAGCATGACTTTTGTTGGGCAGTATACGAGGTTTATTATTCCTTCTTGTTTCAAATGTTTTATAAGATGAAATCTTAGTTCGATGTGCTTTGTTTTACTTGAATGTTTTTCTAATTCTATCATTTTAATGGCCGATTGATTATCTTCATACAGTGTTATCGGATATGTTTGTGAGAGATTAAGTTCGTTGAGTAGGTTCACCAGCCATTTAACTTGATTTGCTGCATTTGCTGCTGAGATGTACTCAGCTTCAGCTGAGGATAAGGCTATACAGGACTGTCTCTTAGTCGACCAAAGTATGGGGTTTCCACCTAACAAATATATATTTCCACTGGTGGATTTCCTCGATTCTGTGTCTCCACCCCAGTCAGCGTCCGCATAAACTTCAAGTATAGGTTTTGACTTTCCATCAATAACTAAATTAAAGTTCTTTGTTGTCCTGAGGTATCTCATTACCCGCTTTACACTGTTCCAATCTTTCATTCTTGGCCTTTCGGTTCTTCGGCTCAAGATATTAACAGCTGCACATATATCAGGTCTGCTCACTGTGGCAAGATATAAGAGTGCTCCGATGGCTTGTCTGTATTGTGTGTTGTTTGGTAAGAGATTGCCATCATCTTTAAAATGTGTGTAATTTGTTTCCATGGGTGTACTACACGGTTTTGCTTCTTGTAAATTGAATTTATTAATTAACTCTTCAATTTTTGGGGTTTGGTTAATTAAGTAGTTTTTATTTACTTTTCGAATGTTCATGGATAAATAATTACTTATATCCCCTAAATTCTTTAGTTCATATTCTTTATTTAAGTTCGCGATTATTTCCTCTATGGCTTCGTCTTTTCCTACAATTAAAAGGTCATTGACGTACGTTATTATGTAGATTGTGTCATTATTCCTTTTCTGTGTAAAAAGACATATATCGATTTTACTTTGAATGAAATTCATGTTTTTTAGTGTTTCTGTTATTTTATTATGCCACGCTCTCGCGGCTTGCATAAGTCCGTAGATTGCTTTATTCAACTTACAGACTTTGTTTTCCTGATTTGGTTCAACGAATCCTTCCGGTTGCGTCATGTATATCTCCTCCTCAAGTTCCCCATGTAGGAACGCAGTGTTTATATCTATATGCTTAACATTCAAGTTTTGGTGCAACGCCGCCATTAATAATGCTCTTATCGTAGTATACGACACGACCGGTGCGTAAGTTTCGTCATAATCCTCTCCGAACCTTTGCGTGTACCCTTTAGCTACTAAACGTGCTTTATATTTTTGAATTTTTCCGGTATTGTCACGCTTTAATTTATAAGTCCATTTACAACCAATTATTCTCTTATTCGGTGGAGGATCTACAATTGACCACGTTTTATTTTTCTTTAATGAATTCATTTCGCTCTCCATGGCTTCTATCCAATTCTGTTTTACCGGTGAATTTTCCATAAATTTAATTTCCTTATAATCCTTTGGTTCATTAAGTTTTTCATCTTTAACCATGTATATTAGCCTATCAGGAGGTACGCCTTTATTTATTCTATCTGAACGCCTTGGTTCCGCAATTTGTTGTTGGGACGCGGATGGTGTTGTTTTGTTGTTTGAAATTTCTATTTCTACAAGATTTTCACAATTGCGTTTTTCACCCTCATCTTGTTTTGGTTCGTTTTCAGTCTTGTCGTTTACATATTTAAATTTATTTTCAAGAAATTTCACCGTTCTCGCGATTTTTATTTCATTTCCTCCTATATATATACGATATCCCTTAGATTGATTGTCGTATCCCACAAAAATGCCTTCTACAGCTTTATTGTCTAATTTTTGTCTTTTGGCTTTATCAATGTAAGCGAAGGCTTTGCAGCCAAACACTTTAACATAGCTTAAGTTTGGCTGTCTTTCTGTCCATAATTCGTATGGCGTTTTTGCATTTGCTTTTGTAGGTAGTCTATTTTGTAGGTGGTTTGCCGTGCAGATTGCTTCCCCCCAGAACTTTAAAGGTAAATTTGATTCATTTAACATTGTCCTAGCCATCTCGACTAACGACCTATTTTTTCGTTCAGCCACCCCGTTTTGGCTCGCACAATATGGGACTGTGTGTTGATGTTTTATCCCATTTGACTTGAGATAATTCTCAATTTCATCCGATGTAAATTCCCCCCCGTTATCCGTTCTGATTTCTTTCGGTTTTTCATCAAACTTGTTGCTTATTAGAGCGACGAACTCTTTAAGTTTTTCATAGACTTCACTCTTTTTTGACAATAGATAGATTATCGTAAATCGTGAGTAATCATCGACGAAAGTCAAAAAATATGATTTCCCACCTATCGTGTGTGTTTGAAAAGATCCACAAACGTCCGAGTGAATGAGTTGAAGCCTTTTACTTGCTCTATACTGAGCAACTTTGGGATAGGGTTCATCAGTTAATTTCGCTTTAATACACGGTTCGCAATCTATATTATGTTTACAATTGTTTATTTGAATACCTCTTACTAACTCTCTTTGTGTAATTTCTTTAATCGATGTTAAATTTCTGTGTCCTAACCTCCTGTGCCATAGTTCTAAACAATTTTTATTGTTGCACGTTTGTGTTATGTTCGCGTGTTTTTCGTTTGTTAATTGGACTTCATAGAGGTTATTTACTTTTCGTGCTTCTAAGCAAATTTCTCCATTAAGTTTGAAAATACACTTGTCATTTTTAAATACAATCTCACATCCGTTTTGAGTTGCTTTACTGACCGATAGTAAATTCGTTTCGATTTCGGGTACTAGAAGTACGTCTTTAAGCGTTATTTTATGGATTTTATTATCCGATGTCAGCGTATTTAAATTTACATCGCCTGATCCATAAGCGATAAGTTTTTTTCCATTTGCGATAGTCACGTTTGTTTTTTCCCGCGATTTAATCTCTGTAAACATTGATTCGGAGGATGCGATGTGGCTTGAGCTACCGCTATCCACAATGAAAGTTTTATTTTCTTTTCCCTGTGTTATAAAGGCATAATCTTTGTTTTCGCTTTCTCTCCATGTATTGTTTTTGCCTTCATAGCGATTAAACCTGTGGTTCGATTCCGATATTTGTTCATTCTTAAAATTGTTTTCGCCCTTTTGAAAAACAAGTGATGTTGAATAGTGTTTTTTACTGTATTTGTTGTGTTGATTTTGTTGTGTGGTGTGTGCTTTGTTTTTATTATGCCAACAATCTTGAGTGTTGTGGCTTTTCATCCGACAGTAGGTGCAAAATTTGTTTTCTCTTTTTGTCGGGAACCTTTTCTGAGCTTTAAAAGCTCTCGCCGGGTTTTCAGAATTTTCGGTATTTTCATTTCTACGATTAAACTCATCTATGAGTTTACTTTTTATATATGACGGAGTGAGTTGTGCTTCTTCTTTAGATTCGAGCGCAGTTATAAGGTGATCATAGGACTGGGGCAGAGAACACAATAAAAGTGCTGAAATGTGATGATCGTTAATGACTTCGCCTATTGCTCCCAGTTGATCGACAAGTTCCATTATTTTTGTTATATGGTTAAGCATGTTGCCTGATTCTGCTAATTTTATGCTGTAGAGTTTTCTCAGGAGAAAAAGTTTGCTTGTCAAATTTGACCGCTCGTGAATTTCTTTTAGAGCCTCCCAAGTTTGTCTCGCGGTTTGTAAATTTTTTACATGTGTAATTTGGGAGTCATCAATAGTTAAATTTATGAGTGCTCGGGCTTTGCGGTCATTTTTGGACCACCCATCGTTCATAGGATTTGGTGGATCGTCTGTTATTACATTAAATAATTCTTCCTTTGTCAACAGCATCTCGACCTTAAATTTCCAGGTCGAATAATTTGTTGCTGTGAGCTTTTCTATAGAATAATTATCTCTTAAGGTGGCCATTGTTACTATGTTTTTATTCTACGGTATTAATGTTTTTCAAATGGATATAATTTTTTTTTTAATCTGTATCATAATCTTTGATATGATATTTATTCTAGTTTAGGCATGAGTACAATGTAGTGTCCTCTTTGTGTCTTTAATAAAAACTATCTTTCAAAACTTCAAAATGAAAGGTAAGTAAAATATACTCACCCGATTTATGAATTCTTCTTTTACGATGTATCCAATGTTATCCACATGGAATATCATCCCGTGGTATTTTGCAGCTCTGAGCACAATATGTTGTATATCCTAGTTTAGGATTCTTATTCCTTAGAAAAAGGTATATTTCATTATTAATTCTTTTTCACACAAACATTAAGAACATTGATTCAAACGAAAAGAACACATATTTATTATTTTACCGCGAGAAAAAGGACAGAGCATTACTGCTCTACTCAGTGAATTACATGACTATAAAAGAAAATCAGAAACGCACACAATCACATGAAAAAGGCAAATAAAGAAATAAAAAATGTTAATTTAGAGTTTTGACAGTTCGAACAATACATAATGATTCTTTCCTCTGTAATCATTTTTCAAGGTCCCGCTAACAAGCACTCAAGTTGATTTACGAAGTAATTTAAACTGTCATTTGTTTCGCAACACAGGAAATTAGTTCCGAATGATGAAATCTTCTATCAAAAGGCAATAAAATAACACAAATTTTGCATAAAAAGCGAAGTCGGTCAGATTATTAGTTGCTGAGATATTTGTAATCTTGTTTTTTACATTCTTCGATTTTTCATGACCCTATATTTCATTCAAATTTCAATTCAAAGATATATTTTAATTGGAAATGAGTCGGCAAATCCAACGCATTAAACTGTTACATAATATGATTATTATTTTTGGAGCTATAAGAATGTTTTTTTACGCAGTTCTGTATTACTTGAGTAGTTTGGCGTTTTATATAATTTGCAGCATTATTCATGATTATCGCAATAGCTATATCTCAAAAATAAACTCACGAACTTTTATCAAACTTCAAATTCAGTTAGTCCCTGATATTTTTAGAGTAAATCACTCAATAATTGGGGCTTTTATCGGGAATTATTTTCGTTTTCTGCAGTTATTCTATCTAAGAAACTAACGCACGCTTTTTTTTTCAGATTCAGTTAGTATTTGATATAAATTGTTGCAGATTAAATTTTGGTGTAAATAACCTAACCGGTGACGCTGCTTTGCTTCATTATTCTTAAAGTATTAACGAGTATGAGATAAAAAAAAAGTTTTGGTATTGCCACATCGGATTACTTTTTAGTATGTAAATATTTACTTTGAATAACCAAATGTATGAGTATTTAGTTTATAAAAGAACGAAACCTCATTAAACGGCTTTACTTTTTAATATGTAAAAAATAAAATATAATAAAATAACACGCAGTTTGGCATAAAATGGTTGTAATTGTTAAAAAAAAAAAACAAGTAAAACGAAATTCTATATGACCGCAAAATAGTTTGAAATCAAGAAATAACAAATGGAAAAACATAAATGTATAGAGCATAACATAATTGCACATCATTTGCTATGGACATTTGCAATTTCCGAATTGTGCATAAGTAAATATTTACTTTGAATAAACAAACTTATGCATATTTAGTTTACAAAAGAACAAAACCTTCATAAAAATCTTTACTTAAGGAAATATAAAAAATAAAAAAAACACGCATTTGCCATAAAATTTTAGGAACTGTAAAATAAATAAATAAAAATAAACACGCCAAACGAATAAAACTAAATTCACTGTGACCGCAAAGTAGGTTGAAGTCAAGATGGAATAAAACATAAGAGTATCGAAGATAAACAAAAAGCTCCGGAAATCATCAAACATCCATTTTTGGCTCAAAAAAAAAAAAAAATCAATAACGCCTTTTTTTTCAATCATTTTTCCGTATGTTATTCTTTCTGTTCATAGTTTTACTTCATGGTATTGTTGCTTTAAAGAAAAATAAAAAAAGTTTTGTTAACAGCTTGTATAGACACATAAAAAGAATGAAAATTTTTTAAGTTACTATGTTTTTGCTGAAAAAAAGACTATTTATTTTTCATATAATACTTTTTTATGCTCGCCATATTTAACATACATATTTTTGACTTAAATATTACCCTTTATTTCACGATCGTGCATATTAATGCTTTTCAAATGGTGTCTTTTAATTTTTTTTCCAGCTGATTGAACATGCAAAGATCAAAAAAAAAAAAAAAAAAAAAAAAAAAATACAAGTTGAATGTAGATTCTGCCATTGCAGAATTCAGTTTCGCTTTCGATTAGAAAAAAAAATCGGTAAAGTTATTTTTATATGCATTTCATCAGAACGAATTTTTCGGGAGTCCTAAAAAAATAGTTCCGGATAATCGAGGTTACTGATATTAAATAGGCTTCGTTCTATTCTTACTTACTAAGTACATACAAAATTTTAAGTCTCTATTTGCATTTGTTCGTGAGATAGAGCGTTTACAGACTGACAGACGGACGGCATTTTTTTTTTCTAAAAATATGTTTTTCGGAATCTCCAGTATCTGAAACGTGTAAATCCGTCAAAATTCTTTTTCGAGAGTCCAAAAAAAAAAAAAATAGTTCCGGCAAATCGAGGTTACTGATATTAAATACGCTTCATCCTATTCTTACTTACTAAGTACATACAAAATTTTAAGTCTCTATCTCCATTTGTTCGTGAGATAGAGAGTTTACAGACAGACAGAGAGACGGCATTTTTTTTCTAAAAATATATTTTTCGGAATCTTCAGTATCTGGAACGGGTAAATCCGTCAAAATTTTTTCGAGAGTCCGAAAAAAATAGTTCCGGATAATCGAGGTTACTGATATTAATTAGGCTTCATCCTATTCTTACTTACTAAGTACATACAAAATTTTAAGTCTCTATCTTCATTTGTTCGTGAGATAGAGCGTTTACAGTCAGACAGACGGACGGCTTTTTTTCTAAAAATATGTTTTTCGGAATCTCCAGTATCTGAAACGTGTAAATCCGTCAATATTTTTTCGAGAGTCCGAAAAAAATAGTTCCGGATAATCGAGGTTACGGATATTAAATAGGCTTCGTCCTATTCTTACTTACTAAGTACATACAAAATTTTAAGTCTATCTCAATTTGTTCGTGAGATTGAGCGTTTACAGACAGACAGATGGACGGCAATTTTTTTTTCTAAAAAAATGTTTTTCGGAATCTCCAGTATATAAAACTTGTAAATTCGTCAATTTTTTTTTTCGATTTTTCAAAACGATAACAATACCCTACACTACGTATGATAGGTAAGTAAAAGTGGGCCACAATTTTTGACACGACACTTTTTAGCTTGTCTGAAAGAAATAGCATCGGAGGCTAATTAAGCATAAAACAATTGTTTTCTCATTCATTACGATCGTTTTTATAGGAAAATACAAAATTTAATGTTAGAGATTTGGCAGTTTTAAAGTATGCAACGAAAGGTTAATGTTGAAAACAATTAAATTTCAATCTCTATATATACACTATATTGCCATTGATTATGGGACACTTGCGATTTTAGACATTTTACTAAATATCTAGAAAAATACATTAGGAATCATCTCAAAACTCTTAGTGTATAAATATAATAGTATACGTCATACATCTCCGTGAAGATTTTTTTACCGAAACTCCATAGGGGACCGTCAACAAATTAAAAAAGAATGAATATCTTTTGAATAACCCTGTCAAAACTAATGTAGCAAAAGCGCTCAAACTCTGGATGATGATTGAATGCCTTATTGTAATACACTGTGTTCATTTTTATGCAAATAGCATGCATACTCGCAGAGTAATTAAGGTTTTTATAAAAATGGCCCCAAATTTTTCTAAGTTTTTCCCTTGTAATTTTCAGAGTTCTTAATATAAAATAATATTTTTTTCAGAAAATATGACAAACAACATTGCACACAGTACCCTGTAATCAGAATTAAAAAATAATAAAAATTGTATGAAAAATGAGTAGGTTTACTAAATAATTTTTTACTGCGCATGCGTCAAAGATATCAAAATTTCATTTGCATATTATGTTAGCTAAATGTATAGAGCAACTTTTGTAAAAGTCTCAAACTTATAGCTTGAAAATTCTGAAAGTAATCGTCTATAGAAAAAGGACAAAATCCGTTGTTTCCAAAATGAAGGAAAAAAATGAGGGATTTTATCCAAAAGTAGTCGTAACATCCCGTATTGTGTATTCTATATTGACACTAATCAATGAATATATGGACACAACCCCTCTTGTTTTTGCTTCATTTTGAGAATAACGGATTTTCAACTTATTCAATTGACGATTATTTTCAGAATTTTCAAGTTATGATTTTGTGACTTTCACAATAGTTGCTCTATACATTTAGCTAACATAATATGCAAATGAAATTTTGATATCGATTACGCATGCGCAGTAAAAAATTATTTAGTAAACCAACTCATTTTGTATACAATTTTCATTATTTTTTAATTCTGATTATAGGGTACTGTGTGCAATGTTGTTTGTCATATTTTCTGAAAAAAAAATATTATTTTATATTAAGAACTCTGAAAATTATAAGGGAAAAACTTAGAAAAATTTGGGGCCATTTTTATAAAAACCTTAATTACTCTGCGAGTATGCATGCTATTTGCATAAAAATGAACACAGTGTATTACAATAAGGCATTCAATCATAATCTAGAGTTTGAGCGCTTTTGCTACATTAGTTTTGACAGGGTTATTCAAAAGATATTCATTCTTTTTTAATTTGTTGACGGTCCCCTATGGAGTTTCGGTAAAAAATCTTCACGGAGATGTATGACGTATACTATTATATTTATACACTAAGAGTTTCGAGATGATTCCTAATGTATTTTTTTAGATTTTTAGTAAAATGTCTAAAATCGCAAGTGTCCCATAATCAATGGCAATATAGTGTATATGTAAATGACGCGATGTTTGGCTTTAATTTGTAAATGAAAGCTTTCAAGTTCGTTTAGACAATTAGGTTAGGACAATTAGGTTCGTTTAGACAATTTGTTTAGACAACCTGGTTAAGTCCGTCTTAACCAGGTTTGACTCTACATTAACTGTACAGACTTTTTTTTAGTATGTAAATATTTACTTTGAATAACTAAACGTATGAATAATTAGTTTATAAAAGAACACAACCTTAAGAAAAATCTTCACTTTATAAAACACAAAAAAAATAAAACAAAAAAATAAAACAAAATAAAATAACACGCATTTTGCCATAAAATATTGGTAACTGGAAAAAACGATATTTAACGAATAAAGCGAAATTCAATATGACCGCAAAATAGCTTGATATGAAGATGGAAAAACATAAGTGTATCGAGGATAAACAAAAAGCTTCGGATATCATCAAACATTCATTTTTGGCTAAAAAAAACATTCAATAATGCCTTTTTGTTCCCCAATACGACTTTTCCTTATGTTATTCTTTCTATTCATAGTTCTACTTCATGGTATTGAAAAATAAAAAGTTTTCTAAGCAGCTTGTATAGATATATGAAAGGAAAAAACATTTTTTTAAGTTACATTTTTTTTTTTTTTTTTTTTTTTTTTTTTTTTTTTTTTTTGCTGAAAGAAGAAAAAATAAGACGAGATTATTTATTTTTCGTAATTTTATTTTATTTCTTTATTTTCTCGTCATATTTAATACACATACTTTTTTGACTTGAATATTACGGCTAATTTCACGATCATGCGTATTAATGCCTTTAAGGGTGGAATATTTAATGTTTTTTTTTTTTTTTTTTTTTTTTTTTTTTTTTTTTTCTCAGATGAATGAACATGCAAAGTATGCTTAAAAAGCTTCTCTTTCATATTAATATATTTCATTTAAACGTTTATTTTTTTTACAATAATTTATAAATTGTATTTTCTTTTCTTATTATACCGTTAAAACAAACAAAAAAAAACTGGAAGAAAAATGTTTCTATATTCTAGAAAAAAAAAGAAAAAAAAAAGTTGTTTCAGTCTTTATTTATTGTAAAGTTACCTTAGTAAGTGAAAAAGTTTATATTGAGTAATTTCTCGCGGATAAAGTTTAATAAAAAAAACCCTTTGAAGCATTTTTAAGCGCGTTCTTAATTATATAAATACGTAGTATATATAGTAGTCGTCAAGTCCGTCAATCTGCTCGCATATAACAGTGTAAGAACTACTAGAACAAATGGCATAAAATTTAATGCATAAAATCGTTGTCGAGTCACTTCAAATTTTATGAAACTAGCATAAAATTTTGAAGAAATTATTAAAAGTTTTTTTCATTCTATTACATCCTATCATAAGTAAAGAATTCAATGCTGTTATATAATAGATGGTGATTATTCTATTAAATTCTATTATAGTTAATTAATTTAATGATAACAAATCTAAGTTTAATTATTTACTAAGTTACAATTATTTTTTAAACTATATCTACATTATAAAGGCCAAACGTATCTGTGCGTAACGCATATGTCATTTTGCGAATGGCAACACTTTCCCATGCAATTCGGTTTTGCAATTTTTGCTCATGCAATTTTTATACATCGAAACACTGCACATTCTCAATTTTTACATCGGCGTATAGAGAAAAAATGTACTTTTAAATGCAATTTGTTTGAAAGCTGTATTTTAATTTATTTTTGAGATATTAATTTTTTATAGTTTTTGTGCGAATTTTGTAATCGTGGCAACAAAAATACGGCACTTTCTCTTAAAATTGGAAACAAAAAATTAAATTAAAATTCCGTATGTAAACTTTGAGAAGATGAAAATGATGACGGGTTTAGATTTCACGTGAAATTTTATGATCATGTCAATTTGATTTTTTTTTTTCATTTTAACTAAGCATAAGAGTCGCAAACGATAACTTTATCATAATAACTTATCTTTATCATGTTTTACTTATTACATATGAGATTAAAGTTTAATTTAAATAATTTGGGCAACTAACTTTTATGGAAATGGTATTTTTTTAAATTTTAGCTTAAAATAATGGTTTTTTTTTAGAGTTATCATTATTATAGTTATGCATTTTTTATGCAGCTATTTTTGTAGGTTTATTAAAAATCAATGGAACAGTTCCTTCTAAAACATTTTCTTTCGTCGAAGTTTGACGGGTTCCACGTCGTCTATATAAAAGACGCAATTTCTGACTTTAAGATATAAAAGGTATAAAATTCGTTTTGATGATTAGATGTGCAAATAAGCCCAGTTACCGCAACATTATACAAATCACGTTTAATATGCGACACATGTCTATTCCGTTAAATCCCGTCTTAACTAGATTTGACCGAACTTTGACTAAACCGTCTTTTTTCGGTGCGTTCGTAATTATGTAAACAAGGTAGAACCCGTCAAATTTTGACGAAAGTAAATGTTTAAAAATGAACTGTTTTTTATTAATTTATAAAAAAAAAAAAAAAAAAAAAAAAAAAAAAAAAAAAAAAAAAATTCTATAAAATTAGTTATTGTAAAAAATGCATTTTACAATGGTCAGTCTAACTCTCAAACAAATATTATTTAAAGCTATAATTAAGAAAAAATACTATTTCTATAAAACTCTGTTGTCCGAATTATTAAAATTAAATTTTAATCGCATTTGTAAAAATATAATAATATAGCAAATATAATAAAGATCAGTTATTAAGAAAGTTATCAATTGAGACCCTTCTGTTTGGTATAAATGCATAAGAAAAAGAAAAACAAAATTTATTTCAAATTCACACGATCTTAGAATTTCACATGAAACCTAAACCCGTCATAATTTTCATCTTGTCAAAATTTACATGAATACATTTAAATTTTTATCAATTTTATGAGAAAAGGGCGTAGTTCTGTTGCCACGATTACAAAATTCGTACTAAAAACTAGAAAAAAATAATATATCAAGAATAAATTGAGGTACAGCTTTCAAACAAATTGCATTTAAAAGGACATATTTTTCTCTATAAGATGGTGTAAAAATTAAAAATGTGCGATGTTTAAAAGTATAAAATTTGCAGCGCCGAAAATTGCAAAACCGAATTACATGTGAAAGTGTTGCCATTCGCAACATGACGTATGCGTTGCGCACAGAAACGTTTGACCTTTATAATACAGATACGTAGCACCTTTTGTCGTCGTTCAATTTATTCGCTTATCCACATAACAACGCAAAATCAACCCAGCCGAATCGTTTTAAATTTAAAATATATACTTATTGCATAATTTTGCCAGGTCATTTCAAATTTTATGAAAATCCCATATATAGTTCAATTATAAGGACAATCAAAACACTGCGTTACATTACGGTCAATGGGAAAAAATAGTTTTTAGAGAATTTTAATGATGTTACACTCTTTCGAACATAATATAATCCCTATGCGTCTATGAAATATAATATGCCTGTGGGGCAAAGAATATATTTTATTAATATACAGGACTATACACAATTATTCTATTACATAATGATATAGAAGAAAACATTTTTTAATGTGCGTTTCAATTACATTAAACTATTTCACATTTTATGAAAAGGTTTACTACAAGTTAATTTCTGTATAATAGAAAGCAGTTAGCATTTACTGGGATGCACAAAAGGTTTCGAATACTCTCTTGTATCCAAAGTTCTGTGTATTGTAAAAACTCTGTTTTATAGTTCGAACGCACCTCATTTGTTACGTGTGACGTGCAATTTCCGACTTGTTTTTTTATATACTTTGAGTAAACAAACTTATGTATATTTAGTTCTGAAAAGAACAAAACCTTCATAAAAATCTTCACTTTTGAAAACAAAAACAAAAAAAAATTAAATAACACGCATTTTGCCATGAAATATTAGTAACTGTAATATATATATCTAACGAATAAAACGAAATTCAATGTAACCGCAAAATAGCTTGAAGTCAATATGGAAAAACATAAGTGTATCGAGGCTAAACAAAAAGCTTCGGATATCATCAAACATCCATTTTTGGCTCAAAAAAACATTCAATAACGCATTTTTCCCCCAATACGTTTTTTCCGTATGTTATTTTTTCTGTTCATAGTTTTACTTCATGGTATTGTTGTTTTAAAGGGAAAAAAAAATTGTAAGCAGCTTGTATAGATATATAAAAGGAAAGAAAAGAAAGAAAATTTTTAAAGTTACGCCTTTTTTCTGCTGAGAAAAAACTATTTATTTTTCATGAAACATTTTTTATATGCTGGCCATATTTAACATACATATTTTGGACTTTAATATTGCTCTTTAGTTCACGATCATGCATATTAATGCTTTTAGAATGGTGTCTTTTAATTTTTTTAATTGATTTAACATGCAAAGCTCAAATAATAATAAAAAAAATATACATTACACATATAACAATATTTTCTTCATTCATTATGATCATTTTTACAGGAAAATATAAAATTTAATGTTGGGGATTTGCCAGTTTTAGAGTATGCAACGAAGGGTTAATTTAAAATACAGTTAAATTTCAAACTATATATATGTAAAGGCGAAATGCTTGGCTTTAACTTGTAAATGAAAGCTCTCAAGTTCGTTTAGATAATTATGTGTGTAAATAAACCCAGTTTCTAACATTATACAAATCACATTTAATATACAACCCTCTTGATATGCGACATCTGACCTTTCCCTTAGAGTCCGTCTTCCTACTTTAACTGTACTGTCTTTTTTTTTTTTTTTTTTTTTTTTTTTTTTTTTTTTTTTTGTATGTAAATATTTACTTTGAATAACTGAAAATGAATATTTAGTTTACAACAGAACAGAATACTAAGATAAATATTTACTTTATAAAACTCAAAAAATAATATAAAATAAAATAACACGCATTTTAACATGAGATATTAGTAACTGTGAAAAAAAATATATATATCTAACGAATAAAACGAAATTCACTATGACCACAAAATGGCATGAAGTCAAGATGGAAAAACATAAATGTATCGAGGATAAACAAAAAGCTTCGGATATCATCAAACATTCATTTTTGGCTCTAAAAACATTCAATAACGCCTTTTTTTCCCAATACCTTTTTCCCTTATGTTATTCTTTCTGTTCAAAGTTTTACTTTATGGTGTTGCTGTTTTAAATAAAAATAAAAAAGTTCTGAAAGCAGCTTTTGTAGATATTTAAGAAAAGAAAGAACATTTTTTTAAGTTACTTTTTTCTGATTTAAAAAATAAGACAAGGGTATTATTTTTTATGAATTTTTTTATGCTCGCCATATTTAACACACGTATTTTTCGACTTGAATCTTACGGTTTATATTACAATCATGCTTTTAAGGATAGTGTCTTTCATATTTTTTTCTTTTTTTTTTAAGATTATTGAGCATATATTTTTTTAATGAATTTTTACACTGAAATCACAAATTGTAGTATTTTTCTTATTATAGCGTTAAAGCAAAAGAAATTGGAAGAAAAAATATTTCTTTCTTCTAGAAATTAAAAAATATATATAATGCTTCAGTCTGTATTTGTTGTAAAGTTAACTTGGTAAGTTAAAAATTTATACTGGGTAATTTCTCGCGGATAAATTTTAATAAAAAAACCTTTGAAGCATTTTGATCGCTTTCTTAATTATATAAATACGTAGTATAAATAGTTGTCGTCACGTTCGTCAGTCTGTATGCAAATAGCAGTGCAAAAACTAGTCGAACAAATAGCTTAAAATTTTATGTATATAATCTTTGAAATTCACTGCAAATTTCATGAAAATAGAATAAATTTTAAAAAGAAATTAATAAAAGTTTTCTTCACCGTATTAAATTCTATCATAAATAAATAATTCAATGACATTCTATGATAGATAGTGATTATTCTATTAAATCCTATCATTGTTAATTAATTCAATGATAACCAATGATAAGTAAACGATTCCAAATTGTCATATTGATTACATCATATTAAAGATTGATATTTCCGTATTAATGAATTTCTTATGTGCATAATCGCAATTAATTTTGCATTCATGAATAAGGCATTTTCACACCAGTATTTGCACCAGGATCTTATATTTATAAAATTAGATACAGTATGAAAGAACCTAACTTTCTACGTTTGATCTGCAAATTTCACAATTGTTATTCAGGCCAGTTTCCATTGAGGTGTTTAATTTTCAGTACCACTATTTAAGAATAGCAATTTTTGACGGATTGCTTGCAGTAATGCAAGCAGTTATATGTAGTTATGCAGTAATACACCTTTCCCTGCTCATTCGTAAGTATATCACCTGTACATATTATTTATCTAAGAGTTTTAAAGAGAAATTCGGAAATTTACGCTCATGAAATACATGTATAAATTGAAGATTGCTAATTTTGAATGCTTACATAGATTTTATAATTTACAGTACATTTCATGACATATGTTTTTTGCAAATAATCACATTTTTTTTTAATAAGTTGAGTTAAATAATTTCTGACGACTAATTAAATCAATTTACAATTAAATCATTTCAAATCACTTCCAATTCAATAATAAAATTTCTTCACATCATTTGCAAATAATAATTTCAAATGAATTTAGATACAATATAAAATTTTTACGACAGAACATATATTTAGAAGTCATAGTATTAATTACATTGAAGTATCTGTTTTTTATTTGAGCTGCATTAAGGATTTATGAAAAAAATTTTCAGATTGTTATTAAAAACTACTGTATAAAAAATATTTCAAGAATGTATTTTCAGAATTAATTTCCTTAATTTTACTAAACGTTGTTATTGTAATTATAAAAATATTTATATTAACGAAACTCAGATTTTATACCAAGTTTTTGTTTGATATATATTTGAAATATATTGAAAATTTCTAATTTTGAATGTTTACATAAATTTTATTATTTACAGTTCAAATTCATCATGTTTTTGAAAATGATGACATCGAAAGAAGTCTAATAAATATTTTTTTATTATTTAATCTCTTTAAATAATCTTTAAAATCTGCATATATAAATATATATATATATATATTACTCATATTAAGTTTCAGATACTTGATTTTGTGTTAAATTAAACACATTAATCGGAATTTAAGCATTTTTAGGCACGTTCGTAATATATATACACTGAGCACCTATAGTTGTCATTTAGTCGGTTCATCTGTCCGCATATAACAGTGCTAAAATTACCCAACCGAATCGTTTCAAGTTTAATATATATGCATATATATATATATATATATATATATATATATATATATATATACAGGGTGTCCAGTAAATGACGGTCCCATTTTGAATGTAAATAACAAAAAAAAAAAAAAAAACGGTTTGCGATAAAAATGCGCGGTTTGCTGTATTGTTATTAGAATATCAATAAATTTTAAAACATGCACTTTGTTAAAGTAATATATTAAAATATAAAATAATATCTCAGTATCAGGACTCATCAGTTTAAATGTAATACAGAATGTTCAATCATAATTATTATTTTAAATCTCTTTTCAACAACACGCCCTATTTCTGAAGATGTGTCGAGAGTCGATTCAAGATATAGATTCAGATTCGACAACATATAGCCTCAGATTCAGCCGAAAAAGCTCATACCTATGGAAACTAGAGTCATTTCTCTATCCAAACAGCCTGTTGCCTCCAGCGCTATATTTTGGCCTAATTTAAAACTATATTAACAAAGTGCATGTTTAAAAATTTATGAATTTTCTAATAACAATACAGCAAACCGCGCCTTTTTATCCCAAACCGTTTATTTGTTATTTAAGTTCAAAATAGGTCACTTATTTACTGGACACCCTATATATATATATATATATATATATATATTGCTTAATTCTGCCGATTCATTTCAAACTTTATGAAAATGAGATGAATAGTTTAAGTACAAGGGCAATCAAAAACATTCCGCAACATTGAAGGCCAATGGGAAAAATAGTTTCGAGTGCATTTTAATGATGTTGTACTCATTCGAATATAATAGAATTGATATGCATCTATGAAGTTTATATTAAAAAATACATTCTCTTCAATCTACGGTGCAAAGAATATTTGTTATTTATTTTCCAGCGCCATAATATGTTATTCCATTAGACAATGGTATTTGTGAAAACACTGTTTGGAACGTGTTTTAATACTAATAAACTATTTCACATTTTAGGAAATGGATATACATTTACTGTACTAGTTACTTCCTATATAATAGAAAAAAAGTGTTTATAGAAACACAAAAAAGATTTCGCCCACTTCTACAGTATTCGATGTACTGTATACTATTGCACCAAGATCTGAATATTTTTAAAACATTGTAATAGTACGAATGCACCACATTTGCTACGTTTGAGATGCAATATCCAAATTTTTTGTGTCGTAAAAATGTAAATCAAACTATAATAAACAAAATTTCGTGTGATAAACTCATAGATATGTGATTTTTAAAATTGAAAATAAGGTATCAGCGAAGTTATGATATCACTATATCGGTGTCTTCTAAGTTTGTATGTATGTAAATTCTAAATTATTTCTAATATTATATTTTTAATATATAAACAAATTTTTGCAAAGCTAATTAAAACATCTCTATATTAACTTTTTTTTTTGACAATTCGGTTTAAAAACATTTTTTTTGTGTTTGTGTATTAAATAAAATTCAAAAATTAAAGAACATAATTTTAATTTTTTTGTGTACTTAATGCGTAAACCAAAATACAGGGTTATTACAAATGGATCATCGGGTTTTGATACGTTACTACGTGTGAACTAGGAAACGTATAGGTTTTCATGACAACTCAAACGAGAGGGCGGTAACTGCAATTTCGCGCTGCGTATGTGTCATGTGTGTCTGATTTCCATGATTGCTGCGCGAACGTCATATTCAAAATGGCGACTGGACAGCAGATAACGTTTTGTGTGCTAGTATTTTCAAAGTGTGAATCACTTACAACCGTCCTGAAAGCATTTTGTAAAACATACTAATGCAACCCAACAGAGCATTATGCGTTGGTACCGACAGTTCAGAGAAACCGGTTGTTTATTTAAAGGCAAATGTTCCGGCAAACCAAGCGTTACTGAAGAAACAGTCAACCGAGTTAGAGAGAGTTTTCAACCGTAGTCCCAAAGATTTGAACTGACGACGAACTGAAATTGAACGTGGAGCGTAGTAAATGAGGTGCGTTCGTACGATAACGTAGTTTTAAAAATATCACTCTCATATATCAATCTCATAAAACTGTAAATAATTACAATTAAAATGCACACCGAACAATGTTCTCCCTATACCATTATGCAATGGAATACTTTTGTGTGGCCTTGTAAAACAATAACAAATATTCTTTGCGCCACAGATTATGCAAAATGTTTATTATAATATCTACTTCATAGATGTTTATCAATTGTATTACGCTCGAATAAGTGTAACATCATTAAAATGGATTTGAAACATTTTTCCACATTAACTGTAATGTAACGGAATACTTTTGATGGTCTCTGTAATTGATCTATGCGTCCGATTTTCTTAAAATTTTAAATGACTCGACAAAATTATGTAATAATAATATATTTAAAATTTCAAACGATTCGGTTGGGTAGTTTTTGCGTTGTTATATGCGGACGGAAGGACAGACAGACGGACGGACTAAACGACAACAATAGGTTCTACGTCTTTACATAATTACGAACGCACCTAAAAATTATATTCGCTACTATAGACGTTAATCTTGTATACTTTCGCTTTATTTTCATGTGTAGCTCGCTGTTGTGACACCCAATTATGTTCCGAAATAAATACTTCGGAAACCCGATGATTCTTTTGTAATAACCCTGTATAATAAATAAATCTCGCTATAGTATCATCTAAATTATTAAAAAATCAAACATTCGATTTCATACACTGTTAAAAATAAAGGTGACAAGCCGGTTGCATTTGTCGCCCAGGGGTGAAAAGGTGTTACCATTCGACACCCGCGGGCTTGAAAATGTGTTTGGGGTGCCGTTGGGTGTTTCACGCTAATTAGGGTGTCGCGCAATGCATACCGTTGGAAGATTTTCATCTCTTAGTCATTTGCGCATGCTCTGTGATGTGTATCCTTGCCCTTCAACTCGCTGTCACTGGTGGATCAACACAACAATTTTTTCCTACGATGACTATCACCGCTATACGCTATTCCAATTTTGTTTAGAACTTCGAATGGCTAACTTTTGGCGAGCTTTTTATATAAAGCAACCTTTGAATTTCAGGACATATGCACATTTCAGGGAGACTTTGAAGGTGAGCTTGATGGCCCAGCGGTTAGAGCGCTGAGCTTGTAATCAGACGTTGTGGGTTCGAATCCGCCGAGGCCAAAAGTCGCTTTGCGTATATTTTAATTTTTCATTATTGGGCACTCTGGATTAAGGGTGCCATCTTTTCATTTTAATTAAAGGTGTCATTTTTGCTCCTTTAGGTGTGTCACCAGTGAGACAAGCCTTTCACCCTTAAAAAATGCAGTGTGTCACCATTAGTTTTAACAGTGTAGATATAAGGTTTTGGAAACTTTAAATCAGATGTCTCAGAATTTATATTTAGCTATGTCATTTTCTTTTTAAATTCAAAATTATTTCAAGTATTTATATTTCTTTTTTCAAATATAACTTTGTTAAAATAAATTACACATTATTTTGAACTCGAATTATTTTGTTCATTAAAATAACTTTCATGTATATTTCAAATAACAATTTGATATAATATCTCAGTTTCGTTAATATAAATATTTTTTATAATTATAATAACAACGTTTGCTAAAATTCAGAAAATTACTTCTAAAATTAAATTATTCAATTCGTTTATTGTACAGTAGTTTTTAATAACAATCTGAGAAATGATGTTATAAATAATTAATGCAGCTCAAATAAAAAACAGTTACTGCAATGTAATTAATAATACGACTTCTAGATATATGTTCTCTCTTTAAAATTTTACGTTGAATCTAAATTCATTTTAAATTAAATTTTTTAAATCTTAATATGAAGATTTATAAAGTGTAATAGGCACATCACATATATGTTCCATATAATATATTTTAAAAGTACAAATTCATTTCTTCAATGGATATAATTTATTTTCTCTGACAAACATAATTATAAAAAGTCATATTTTCTCTAAAAGTCAAAGATTTACGCTTGTCATAAAAAATTACATTTCATGGTTTTTGTATTTTGGAGTGACACATTAAATGTTGTTTATTTAATTTCCGGGTATACGGCTTTTACTTTATTACATGGAATAATATCATATTAGATGAATGAAGGACTACTTTGTCCTACATTGAGATTTCTGATAGGGAAAATGGGATGTATTGTATTATCTAATAAAAGAAAATGCTTGATGAACATTAAGAACTCTTCTTCTGTTTTATTGCTGTTGGCAATTTTTTTAAATTACTTTTGTTAGATTATTATTATTATTATTATAATTTTTAGAAAATCATTTTTTTATGTAACTTTTCATTTCTGAAATATTTATTATTTTATGAAAATTTCAGATTATTTCATAAATATAAAAAATGTTAGTTCATATAGAGGTAGTTTGTCTAGCATCAAAAAAACAAAACTAATCGTAAACAGGGCATGAGTGAGATGAACGTGAATTCCGAAGCTTTTAGAAGAGTTTACAACATTAAAAATGGCATAAAAAGTGCAATTATGTCAATCTAGCAGTATGATTACCATCAGGATTCACGTAGAGTTCCGAAAACCTTATTTTTAAGTGAATATCTTCACTGTATTAGACAAACTTCAAATAACTAATTCCATAGAATTAATCCAAGTAAAAACTAATGTGGAACACAAACAATTACTTAAAACAACATAAAAATATATAAATGCGCTATGCTTTTCAAAAGAGTTTGGTCTTCCATCATCAGGTGAAAAGAACACACCCAACTATTTTGGAAGAAGCAGGAAGGCTGATATGAAAGATATGGGAAATGAACGAATGGAAGAAATATTCAATAGACAAGCACGAAACAGACAATCACTGAGAACCTTACGAAATCAGACAAATACAAAGAAGAAATATGGTGATGAAGCGAATAGATTGAAAGCAAAAATAAATAAATGAAATATATATGTGTGTCAGTGAGTTTTGGAAACGTTTCGAATAATTTTTAGATTCAGTTATTCTGTTTTCTTAACCTGAAATGCAATTGCTTTTCCTAAAGTAAATATTTTTTATGTCTAACACAATTTATTACAGAATTAAAATAATAAGTAAAATTAATATTCACATTATTTAGTGAATATCGTCTGTATAAATTCAATTAAGCAAATGAAAATATTTATTTGAGAATGAATGTCACTCTAAACACCAATATTCAGTTTTAGAAAATAGATAATACAAAGTAAAATCTACTTAGAATCTTTTTCAAAAATCGGTATTTTGTTTTCTTTTAAATATAAAAGTACAATTATGCTGTATTTAATATTTATTTGCGTATTAAATCATCCCGAAAACTTATATTCAGGTGAAGTATTTCTAATTATGACCAGTGATTTTTTTTTTTTTTTGCAAATGCTTTTTTAAATCTAGAATATCTATTTATTACTGTTACTTCTAACGATAAAAGAACATTTTTCAGAATCGTGGGAGACTCGGGATTTTTTTGCATATTTACGTTAGTAGTGATATCTTTATCGATAAAGAAACATTTTTCTTTTTTACAGTATATGTACATGTAGAATGTGCTGAAACTTTTGTGTTAGGTTGAACAATTTTTTGTTCTGCAATAGCTAGAACCATAATATGACTCAATCCAGCACAAAATTGGCGATCAAAATTAGCACACATTTGCGAAGATATAAGAAACAGGATTCACATTAAAATTTAAAGGTACCATAATATGTTTCTGAACTTAAATGAATATTTCTCAAAATTAGTCAAATATGCCAATCTCAAAACTATTTCATCTATCCTTTACGTGTTATTACTTGAAAATAATTTATGATTATTCTAAAGATATAAAATTCCGTACATTAGTTCTTGAGGTATGGCTTGTGTAAATATTTAAAAATTCAGCGTACACTGTAAAAATAAATAAATAAATAATAAAAGGACGATTTTACAGAAATGGTACTGGCAGTTGGGACGCGAGTACAATTTATTGTTTTTTAACAGAAAAATTACGATAAGTTCCAGACACTTTTCCATTTTTTTTCTGAAATTTACGGTACAATTTTTGTAAAATCGTCCCTTATTTCGTACAGTGTAGCATTAGACGTATTTTTTGATACATTGAAATATTTTTAGCAGCAACTTATGTCTACATGTTACTGACTCTGAACTTTGATGGAAATTTGTGCATTAGTTTTAGAGATAGAGCTATTGTGGAAAATTGGGATGAATTTTGCATATCTACGCCACATGTTGGGCAATTTATACCGGAATTCTAAACAACACCAATTTATATTAAACACCAACTGAATCTGAAGTTTGATGAAAATTTCTGCTTTAGATATAATTATTGCAGTCGGAAAAAATGCAGCATAGTAGTGCAATATGTTGTGTGATCTACACCAAACTGTTAACATCCCCAAATTTTGCAAAGGTAAATCTCAATCTGAAGTTTGAAGAAAATCCGTGCAATGAGACTTGAGATATAAGTATTGCAAAAATCATGAATAATGCAGCAAAGCAGCGCCAAATGGAGACGATTTAAACTAAAAAGTAGTCAATACCAATTAATATGAGGGACTGACTCAATCTAAAGTTTTATTGAATCCAAGCGTTGGTTCTCGAGATAGAGTGTTCAAAAAATTTGCACAACATATCGGCGGACAGGTCAAAAGATATATTCACCGACTCACAGTTTAACAGCGAGGCCTTTTATGAAAATAATTAAATCGTGTTCAAGACATTCTAAAACGTGCAAATGCATCGAAAAACAAAATTCGAACCTTTTCACGAATTTATACTTCCTTCTTACACTGTAAGAAAAAGTCCTTTAAATTTACGGCAAAAACTGTTGTAGAATTGGGCGCAAATTTTTTATTAAATCTAATTTTGTTGCATTTTTTACGACAGAAACTCCTGTCAACATTGGTGCGATTAAATTTAACAGATTTTTTTTATTTTATTTTTTTTTTTTACAATGTATAAAGACAGAATAAAGTAAAATTTTTTTATGTATATTTTTTCTGCAATTTATACATACCGGGTGATTTAAAAGTCAGGACGAAATTTAAAAATGAATAATTCCAAAACTAATCAAGATATAAAGATACGGTTTGTACAAAATGATATAAAAGAAACCGAGTTTTGAGTGGCAACGAAGAAATATAGTTCTGTTGGCGACCAACGGCATCACTGGCAGCACGGAAAGATGCTATCCGCCGAAATGTGTCTGGCATAATGCAAGAAAGGCTGCTAAATGCTTTGAATGGTGTGGTGCCTAATCTCACAGTTGCACTTATGAATGATGGACAGCATATTGAACATTCACTGTATTACTAATTTACTGTAATTAAGCTGACCTGTAAGTTGTCAACATTTTTTTCATTTGTAAATCGTCTTTTGGTGCAATAAAATACTATAGGGCTATTTGTTGGTCACGAACAAAACTATTTTATCCATTGTTACACAAAACCCGGTTTCTATTCACTGTTAAAACTAAAGGTGACACATTGCACCTTTTAAGGGTGAAAGGCTTGTCTCACTGGTGACACCCCTAAAGAAGCCAAAATAACACCTTTAATTAGGGTGAAAAGATGGCACCATTAAGCCAGAGTGCCCAATGATATACTAACCGAAATATATTAACCGACTTTCGGCCCTCGATGGATTCGAACGCAGAACGTCTGATTACAAGCTCGACGCCCTATCCACTCGGCCATCAAGCTCACCTTCAAAGTCTCCCTGAAATGTTCATATGTCCTGAAATTCAATGGTTGCTTTATATAAAAAAGCTCGCCAAAAGTTAGCCATCCGAAGTTCTAAACAAAATTGGGATAGCGTATAGCGGTGATAGTCATCGTAGGAAAAAATTGCTGTGTTTATCCACCAGTGACAGCGAGTTGAAGTGCAAGGATACACGTTACAGAGCATGCGCAAATGACTAAGGAGTGAAACTCTTCCAACGGTATGCATTGCGCGGCACCCTAATTAGCGTGAAACACCCAACGGCACTCCAAACACATTTTCAAGCCCGCTGGTGTCAAGTGGTTTAACCTTTTCACCCCTGGGCGTCAAATGCAACCGGTTTGTCACCTTTATTTTTAACAGTGTTCGGTGCAAACCGTATCTTTGTAACTTGATTCGTTTTCGAATTATTCATTTTTAAAGTTCGTTCTGACTTTTGGATCACCCGGTATATTTAAGCTCTTTAATCCATTTATGAAATATTTATTTAATTAATATTCTTAACATTATCTTCTGAAAATCTGTAATTATATTCCATTTATTTTTCGAGCAAAGCGAATTTGAATAATTATATATCAAGCAAAGGTATCTCTAATTTATAAAATGTTTCGAAGAAAATTAAGTAGTTCATCTAATTAAATAATTTTCACTAGAAATAATTTAAAATTTCATGAGCTTATGATCGAATATTCGCATAATTTCGGTTTATGTTGAGAAATTTTCATTAATAAACATTTGGTTTTCTGAGCAAATTTAAATTTAACTCCAAGCTTGCTTTCATGATGTTATTCTAACATAATGCATGTTTTTAAATTTATAAGCCTCAAAACATATAATATAAGTATTAATTGTCAATTTTGTGAAAAGTACATATTATTTTTATTAAGATATAAAATCAGCGTTTAGAACTGCACAAATAATGCCTAGAAAGGTAGCAAATAGCTGTTTCGAATCTACCACTGACATTCTTCATCAATGTATTCACAGCTTGCTAAAATAAGCAAAGATGGACTAATTCTTCTAATAAGCTGTATCTTGCACTGATGAAAAATCTAGGTAGTCGATTCGAAATAGCTGTTTGCTACATTTTCATGCATTATTTGTCCATTTCTAAATGTTAGTTTTCTATCTTATACATTTTGCACAAAAGCTTTATTTGATATTTTAACATTTTCCATTATTTAATCCTTTAACATACGCGCGTACTTTAGTAACATTAGTAAATTCGTAAGATGAATCTCATTCCATTTTGTCTCTCATTATATTTACAAGCAGGGGAGACCGAGCTTAGCTCGGTCAAAATTAACTTTGTGTTCAACTCGATATAGTATTTTCACTGTATCATTAACTCTGCATTATTACTGTAAAACATGTTTATAATAGTATTATTTAGAAAAACAATCAATAAGAAAACTATGTTTTTATGCTCATGTTTATAAATTTTACTTTATTTTAAAATTTACAACTAAAGGACATCGATCGAAATCACTTTTTTAGCTCGACTCTGATTGGTTTAACCATGCATCTCGAATCCTCTTAAGAATATATAAAAAAATTCTTTACATTCTGAAAGACAATATTTTTTGCTAGATATAGCCAAAGTTGGAGGCATTCTTTCATTTGGCTCCAAATACGTGTTTTGGTTTTCGTAATTTTTATAGACGATTTTTTGGCCATATGTCGCCAATATTTTGTCAAATATCACCAAGTTATTGACTTTTGCCATATTCTCGTGACCCTGACCCGTATTACCCAAAATGAGCCACTAATCAAATTTGATCAAGCATGTGACATAGCTCAATCGTCTTCAGGTAATCAAAAACAGTAGAATATAAAATTGAATCAAAATCGTTTAAGCCATTTTTTAGGTAAAATTAGCTTGGCAGCATTCAGCAATGAAGCGAAATGACCCACTAATATAATTTTGTTTAACATGCGACTGTTATACATTTTCAAATATTTGTCCTTTAGTTAATTAATTCTAAATACTGCTATTTTCTAAATTATCTTATAGAATGTAAATGGACATTAAAATCTTATGAAAATCATTAGCTAATTTTCTAATATCAGTATAAAGACATGTAAAGTGTAAAAATCTCTTCTCACTCTGAAAAATCTCTTTTAAAACAGAAAAAAACTAATATATACGTTTCTAAATATTCATAATGGCTAAACCGTGAAAATTTATATTTGAATAATAACCTACCGACTTAAAGCAATTGTCAATAATCGAATATGATAAAAAAAAGTTTATTAAATAGCTTTCCATTAAATCGGTGATATGTCTTGATTAGATTCCTAATCTATTTTCTTTGTTTCTTTGTTTTACATCTCCATAAATTTATTCAAAGTGCTTTTTTAAAAATTGTCTCGACGAAGCTATGTATTTAAAATAATTATAACGGTAAATGTTTAATGTACTAAGAGTTGAATATTCAGAATAAAATTTTAAAATAAACGCATCTAAATTTCACTTTTTAAATTTTAGTTCAGAAATTTCAATAAATGTAAAAATAATCATAACAATTCTCAAATTTAGAATTAAAGCTCTTCAAAATTTATAAATTGAAAATTCTTAACACATAAAAATATACATTTTTATGTTTAATAATTGCTGGACTACTATTTATTACCTTGTTATGTATGATAGTATCATTTCAATCACTTAAGTATTTGTTTTTATCTCATTTGAAAATCATTAAAATCATCACGCTTAAAAGGTTATTCGTCATTTTTTAAAGTTAACTAAAAGAATATTTTTTTAATTATAATCTTGAATTTAAATTCTTCATATATAAGTGTTATCAATACATTAGGAGATGAATTTGAAATGTTATTATTTTTTTTATAGAAGTGCACATTTCATTTTCGGAAATTCAATTAAAATATATGTTAAACATATTCAAAAATTATTATTAAAATGTCATGACAAGAATACAATTTTTTGCGATAATTTTTGAACTTTTGGAGTGACTTGATTCGCATTTAAAGAATGTTTATTAATTATTTATGATATTTTTATTCTGGCGTTTATGTAACAAAATATTCGATTAAAAATTTACTTAAAAAAACCAGTCTTTAAAAGTTTCCGCAAATTTTGATATGCAATTTTTACTCTATTTGATTTTTGTTAAACTGTTTTTAATTATTATTAAATATTGCAGTTTACGAATAATAAACTGTAATATACTTCTTTGAGCTGTATTTTTAACAAGCAAGTCTAGATGGAAAGCTAGATACGTTAAACTAGAAGCATTTAACATTAAGAAAAAATTAAGAAATTTAATGTGCTTGGAACATTTAATTTTGTTATGCGTATGATATATATATTTCTAAATAACTGTTTAACCCGTCAGTAGTCGCGTGCCGGTCTTTTCGCCGCCCGTATAACTTATCTTCTCCTAACTTATATCACATTACAAATACAGCGGAGATCTACCATGTAGCTGACTTTGAAGCTTTCTCGAGCATTTTAGTGAAGTAACAGGACACCTCTATTTTTCTTTCATGTAGATGTTTAGAAACAAAGTTGAAATTGGCAAAAAAGTCTACGTAAAAGGCACTAATGCGAGTTCATTTTTACTTTTTCCAATTACTCCAGATCTCATGAATAAAATGCATAATTTAAGAAAACTGCAAATTTATATCTTCGTTGTAACGTTATTTTCGTATATTAGGTGAAAAATATTTCTTATTTTACATGTTTGGTATGCGGGGAGCCAGCGGCGAAAAGACCGAGCGCGACTAATGACGTTGTGAAAAAAGTCGCGACTACTCGCGGGTTAAGCACATCATTTGAATCAACTGTAGTTGTAATTTCATTTCAACCGATTTAATAGAACATACTACAGAGCTGTTTGTAGGGGTTTATTTATAACTTGCTTGTCCTGTATTAAGTTTCAAAAACACGTACTATAATACACGATTTCATATGTATTCTATAATTTTGCGCTTCTATAAAGCTGCTGATTAGAGCTGTCTGTACGAAAATTTTTAATAAGGAGTGGAACATGTTAAAGTAGGAAACATGCAAGACATTTACCGACACATTTCTTCTAAGCGTTTTAAACAATTTAATAAATTCTAAGAGCTAGAGAACGAGTGATTCGGAGCGCTCTGATTGGTGGGAATCAACCTGATACCAACCGTTGGTACAAGTAGCGATGCTGCTGGCAAATTGATGTGTAAAGAAGCACAAAATATATTTTCGCCCGTTTTCAGGACAAAAGCTTTTTTACTTTAACTTAAATTTTGACTTAAACTTTTTGAAATCTCTCGGTTACGGTTCGAGTGAAAAAAAATCTAAATTTTTGAATAGTGACACCTTTTACTTTTTTCTTCCGCTAATTCATAAGCGCGTTGAAAATTCATAAAGGGCGTTAGAACGATACATGTATGACAAAAATTACCGGTGTAATATCGGGCACTCAATCCTAATCAGTTCCCATGTAACGCAATATTCAGCACTCAAAAAAACTAATGATTACATTTTTATTTTCCCTACGTACACAGAAATAAAACTTAAAAACACATTTTTAAACAATTATTGCAACATTACATAGTTCACAAGTGAAAAAAAATCGGATATTGTGAAACATGTCTTATAGCTATTCCTTAGTTTCTCGCTATCGAAAAAATTCTCTTTCGCTACGGCGATTGAAAGGACCAAGTCCTGCTATCATGGGTACATCTAGAGTTTATTTGGGTTTTCGCATCTTGTAAAAAATCATGCATTTCTAGTGATATTTAAGTACGTTACACTAGCATAAAACATTTGCAAAAAAATAGTATTGTAAAGGACTAATGACAATGCAAAGGCGAGGTGAACTGACGCACTTTGAATAGCTCATAGATAGCAGAAACACCAATCGCAGAGCTCTATGGGAAAATCTTTAAGTGTAATTTTTTTAATAAACTGTATGGTGAAATTATTTCTTTAATCAATTGTCCGTACATGCCAATAAGTAAAGGCTTACAGTGAAATAACGATGTTCGGTCGTATTTATTCTGTATTTTTGGCAACGATTTTTATCGTCTGCATTTGTTTTTATGAGTTTAGAGTTTTTAAGAGAACGCAGCCATGAGCGGCTGAGTTGTGAGCTAGTTAAATAAATATACATTTCATAGAGTTTTTTCTTAAATATGAGTTTTATTGAGTTTTTTAATTTTTTAAATGAGTTATCGACATAATTTGTGGTCCGCCGACCACGAAGGATCAGCGATAATAAAGTGCAACGCGTAAATTTCTGAATTATTCGAGTTCAAGAAGAAACGATATAGTTTCGTGCAGTGGAATTTTTAAAGTAAGTGAATGTGATTTTTCTAATCTGTACTGTTATATATAAATTTAAAACAATGTTTAAAGGAGCAAAAAAGGAAGATTTAAGGCAAATAGCCACTGAAATAAATTTAAATATTAATGATAAAATGACTATAGCTGATTTAAACAATATTATTGAAAATAGCGAAATATATAAAAATAAACCAGATTTTGTAACAGAAATAGCTAACACCATAATTGAGAGTCGTAAACATGAAGAACAAAGGCAATTTGATCTTGAAAAATTTAAACTTGAACGATCAAAAAACGAATTTGAACGATCAAAAAATGAATTGGAATTAGCTAAAATTAAATCTGAAACTAAATCTTTTATTACTGAAAGTGAAGTAAAAATGGAATCGTTAGATCAAATAATAAAAAGTATTAAAACTTTGACTGTAAAAGTTCCAACTAAGCCTGAAGGATGGGGTTTTTTCTTTTCTTCTTTAGAACGGGCTTTCAAAACTAAAAATGTTTCGGAAGAAAATAAAGCAGAAATTCTGCTGAATTTATTAGGTGACAAAGCGTCTAACATTTTAACTTATTTACACGATACAGATATCGAGAATTATGAAAAATTAAAAGAAATAGTCTTAAAAGAATTTCAACCAACACCTTATTTTTGCCTAGAACAATTTAGAAAAGCTTTTAAACTACCAAATGAGACTCATGTACAATTCGCTTCACGACTGATGACCAATTGGAATTATTATCTAAATTTAAGAAATGTGTCCGATTTCGAGAGTCTAAAACAATTGATTGTGTCAGATAAATTATATGAAACATTAGATAAGGAGACTGCTTCTCACATTAGTGTGAGACAAGGAGATAAATGGTTTTTACCAGAAGAATTAGGACGTGAGATTGATTTATATTTTACATCACGCGGGAAATCTCTTACTGAGAATTTTAGTGTTAATCGAAAGTATAATCCCAAAAGTGTAAATAAAGTATTTTTAACTGATGTTAAAACATTAAACTGTATTTTGTGCCACAAACAGCACCATCTTTCAAAGTGTCCAGATTATTTAAAGTTATCTGTTAATGAGAGAGTAAATGTAATAAAATGTAACAAGTTATGTTTCAATTGTTTAAATTTACACCCAGTAGCCAATTGTACATCAAAGAACATTTGTTTCTGCAAGAAACGACATCACAAAACTATTCATTTTCCCAAAACAAATAATACATATATGAAAGAATATGTTTCTTCAGAACATAATATACAAGGTAAAATAAATGTAGGAGAATGTTCAGATTCAAGACTAGCAAATTATGGCACGTCAATGTTAAACGCTAATGCAGAAGAGTTCGTTCAGAAAACTTTTATTAGTAACTATTCGAATAAAAAGAATAAAGTTTTACTTTCAACGGTTATGTGTTTTCTAAATGATGAATCAGGATCTAAATATAGAGTAAAGTGTTTGTTAGATGTAGGCAGCGAGTCTAATTTTCTATCCCACCATTTAATAGACATGATGAATTTGAAAAAAAAGAGAACAAACATTTTAGTGTCAGGTCTAAATGATGCCACCTTAGTAATAAATCATAAAGTTAATGCATCAATAAGCAATAGAGATGGAAGTTTTATAAAAAATTTAGATTTCTTGATAGTTCCAAAAATAACTGCAGATTTAACCCCTTCGCGTCCAATTGAAATTTCAGCACAGGATTTCCCTAACGTAATATTAGCAGATGAGAGATTTAATATCCCAGAACATGTAGATATGCTTCTCGGAGCAGGAATTTTCTATGAACTTTTAAAACCGGGCCAGATTCGTATTAATAATTCTGATCTTATTCTGCAAGACACAGTTTTCGGTTTTGTAGTATCTGGAAGTTTTCCAATAGAAAATGAAAATAAAGTTCATTGTGGTTTAATAAAGAAAGAAACTAACTTAGATAAAACACTTCGAAAATTCTGGGAAATAGAAAATATCGAGATAGAAAAACCAAAAAGCAAAGAGACTTTAATTTGTGAAAAACATTTCATAGAAAATTATACCCGAGAAAAAAGCGGCAGATATGTTGTTAAAATGCCCCTAAAACAAGATCCAACTACATTAGGAAGTTCTAAACAGATAGCAATTAAAAAATTGAATTCTTTATGGAATCGCTTAGCAAGGGATCCCGAGTATTTAAGATTATATTCCGATTTTTTGAAAGAATACCAACAGTTAGGCCACATGGTCGAAGTTAACGAAAGCGAGGAAGAAAATGGATCCTATTACATTCCCCACCTTGGAGTGTATAGAGGAATAGAAAAAAGTATGTCAACACCTTTGAGAGTAGTTTTTAACGCCTCTTCTTTAACGACAAAAGGAAACTCACTTAATTCTATTCAGTATAATGGGGGTGTAATACAAGATGATTTATTCTCAATTATGCTGAGATTTAGAAAATATATTATCGCTTTCACTGCAGATATTAAAAAAATGTATAGAGCAATTTCTATTCATCCAGATCAAAGGAAACTACAAAAAATTTTATGGAAAGAAGGTATAAACGAACCAATAAAGAATTTTGAACTAACTACTGTTACTTATGGTACTGTTAGTGCACCCTTTTTGGCCATGAGAACACTACTTCAATTGTCTAGGGATGAAGAAAGCAAGTTTCCTTTAGCAGCACCCGTGCTGAGAGAAGACATGTATATGGATGACATCTTATCTGGATCTGATTCTTTAAGTTCTGCATTAGAGCTCCAAAATCAATTAATAGAAATTTTAAAAAGCGGAGGAATGTTATTACATAAATGGTGCAGTAATGCTCCACAACTTTACCAAACAAATGACAAGATATATCCTTTTGGTGATTCAGAAGAATCCAAAACATTAGGTGTCTTGTGGAAATCGAGAAAAGATTGTTTAAGTTTCGATGTAAAAATTCATGATGAGGTAAATGTCACTAAAAGACAAGTGTTATCAATTATATCAAGTTTGTTTGATCCTCTTGGATTAGTTTCTCCTATTATAATTAAAGCGAAAATATTTATGCAAAAATTATGGTTATTGCAATTAAATTGGGATGACTTGTTACCGGAAAAAGAAGCTAAGGAATGGGGAGAGTTTTCAGATAATCTACAGTTAATTAACAAAATTGAAATTAGTAGGTGTATTTTATTGAAAAATGCTATTATAATCGAGTTACATGGTTTCAGCGATGCTTCCGAAGCAGCCTATGGAGCAGTAATTTACTGCAAATCAGTATCAGAATCTGGAGAATTGTCAGTGAAATTAGTGACAAGTAAATCAAGAGTTTCCCCCTTAAAGCAATTAACTGTTCCCAAACTTGAGCTGTGTGCAGCTGTTTTATTATCAAAACTAATTAAACGTGTGATTTCTGCTCTCAAGATCAATATAAACAAAATCTTCTTATGGTCAGATTCTATGATAGTATTGTCATGGATTAAAAAAGAACCGTACATACTAAAAACATTTGTTGCGAACAGAATTTCAACGATACAAGAGCTAACTGGAGGGATGCAGTGGCGACATGTTTCTTCTCAACATAACCCAGCAGACCTTCTAACAAGAGGAATTAATCCTGATAAGCTAATCTCAAATGAGTTGTGGTGGAGTGGCCCAATGTTCCTAAAAGGAAAAGACTATCCAAATACAACCATACCTGAAGCAGTTGATTCCAATGATTTTTCAAAAGAACTGAAAAACTTTAAAACTAATGACTTTAAAAACATGTCTTTTTTTTCAGTTTCTAATAATACCTTTGTGCATGATATAATTGATTTAAGTAATAATTATTGTAAGATAATTCGTATTTTAGGATTTATTTTCAGGTTTCTTAGCATTTGTAAAAAAGAAAGAAAAGAAGGTCCTTTAGACATCGAGGAGCTCAAAAAGGCAGAAACCTTTTTGTTAAAAAGTGTTCAACGAGAATTTTTTGACAAGGAAATAAAATCCTTGCAAAAATCAGGTGAGGTAAATAATAATAGTCAGATAAGAAATCTTCACCCATTTCTTGATAAAGCAGGTCTTCTTAGAGTAGGAGGTAGGTTAGCAAACAGTAACTTAAATGATAACCAAAAATTTCCAATTTTACTACATAATAAAAGTAAACTTACTCAGATGATAGTAGAATATTTTCACAAACGATATTTACATTTAGGCCCACAAGCTTTACTTTTCCAGTTTAGACAGAAGTTTGGCCTTAAAATCTAGCAATGTGTGGAAAAATAATTTATAATTGTTGCTTATTTTATGTTATAAATCTTGTAAAAAGTTTTTATATTTTCTTAATGCAATGTGTTCTGTAAGATATTTTGAGTTATATATTTGGTATATAGTTATTGTGCGTGTACATATGTAAATTTGAGCTAATTTCTATTTGATTGAATATATTATGTGTCATCAAAGTAAATATTAATACAAAATGTGTATCGAGAGTGCATATGTATGCTATTTGAGTTATTTAAATGACATCCATTTTGTTCAGATAGTTGATAGAGTTTTTATTGATAAATTCGAGTTTCTTAACATTTAAATACTTTTGAAATAAAGTATTTCTGAGTTATTTTTGAGATAAAATATGAGAAATGAGATAAATTCTTGCATCATTTAGAGTAAATTTGAGTTCTAGATGTCATGAATGTACATCACTATAATGAATGCAGAATTTTAGATGTTCGAAAAACAAAATGTAAAAATAAATGATTTAGTAATTATAAAGGAGGACAATGTTGCTATTTGCAATTGGCCTCTAGGTAGAATTGTAGAGTTGTTTCCAGGTAATGATGGAATTATTAGAGTAGTAAAAGTGAAAACACAAAGAGGGTTTTTTAAGAGACCAGTGTCAAAAATATGTTTATTACCCTTGGAAAAGTAATTGTTATTCATTTAATTTGCTATTTATTGTTTATTAGTATGTGTTGTATTATTCATTTAAAAATTTCATGTGTAATAATGTATTATAATTGTGGTTGAATGAAAATCATTCAACGGGGGCCGGTATGTTCGGTCGTATTTATTCTGTATTTTTGGCAACGATTTTTATCGTCTGCATTTGTTTTTATGAGTTTAGAGTTTTTAAGAGAACGCAGCCATGAGCGGCTGAGTTGTGAGCTAGTTAAATAAATATACATTTCATAGAGTTTTTCTTAAATATGAGTTTTATTGAGTTTTTTAATTTTTTAAATGAGTTATCGACAAACGATATGCATTTATACAGCTATTTTATCTGAACGTGCACAATGCAGTTGCAGTAGTGCGAGTTTATTGCGGAAATAATAAGTTACGAAGAGGCACATGTTCCGGAAAAACTGAACATAATTTAGGAAAAAAAAATGAAGAAACGGGCGACCATCTGTTCTTGTTGCAATTGTTGCGGAAGAGCAAAACAAGATTACTGCTAATCCATTTCATAGCACAAGAAATGTTGCAGGCAATTTAGATTTACCGAAAACAAGAAACCTCAAGATCATCCCAATAGTAAATTTCAAGATTCTGTTCTGCGTTTGTTTCTCTATCGATTTCAATACGTCCAACTCTTAGATGAACAACAGTTCATGTAAATTGCAAATTGTTTTCTCGTAAGGTATTATGACGATAACAGCTGGCTATTATGAATATTATGGGCGAATGACGCACATTTTTCTTAAACGGAAAGCAGAAACTCCACGAACTTCGTTTACTAGGCTGGAAAAAAATCCTCACGATATGACGCCAATGTCTTTACAAAAAGCTAAAATGATTGTAGGGTGTTATGGCATCGCAAACATATTCGTCCTTCAACCGTACTTTTCCGAAAAGCTTACATACACATGTATGAAAACGCTCTCCATCACAAATGCTCGGTATTCAACAATATTGTACGAAATTTGGATTTATCGAAAACATCAAACTCAAAATTAAACGCAAAACTCAAGTCAAAACTCAAAATTATCGCATGATGCTTCTACATTAATTTCAGCGCGTCCAACTTGCAGACGAGTAAAAGTGTTTGGAATTTTCAAATTATTTTCTTGTAAGATATTATGACGATAATAGCTGGCTATTGCGAATATTATGGACGAATGATGTACATTTCTCTTAAACTAGAAACGGAAACGCCAAGAACTCCGTGTACTGAGATGAGAAAAATCCTCATGATATGACGCCAATGCCTTTACACAAAGCTAATTTGACTGTGTGGTGAGGCATTGCAAACATGCTCGTTTTCGGTATGTACTTTTCTGAGAAGTACACTTTTTGTATAAAAACACGCTCCATCACAAATGTTCGGTATTCAACATTATTGCAGAATTACGTAATTCCAGAATTGCAGCAGCGAGAAATTTTTAATGATACTGTACGGATACAATGTTACTTTACACGTTGCCCTATTTGACTGGAAAAAAGATTGAAGGTAACAGCTGGCTATTGCCATTATTATGGACAAATGAGGAATTTTTCTCTTGAACTAGAAACATAAACTACAAGAGCTTCGTTGACTGGGGTCATGAAAATACTCACGATGTGGCACCAACGCCTTTACACGAAGCTTAAATGACTGTATGATGCGGCATCGCAAACACATTTATTCTTGATCCTTACTTTTTTTGAGGAAGTCACTTTCACATTTATGAAAACGCGCTCCGTTACAAATGCTCGGTATACAAAAATATTGCAGAATTACGTAATTCAAGAAATGCAGCAGCAAAATGTTGATAATATCATATGGATAAAATACTCCACCTCACGTCACCATATTTGACTGGAAGAAACTGGAAAATTTTGGCTGGAAGTAGTATAAACTTCCCTAATAAGCATCTTACTTCTTGCCTATCACTGTACTTTTCAAATTATTAAATTTATATGTATATATGTTACTTGGTATCTTAGAAAATGCTATTTTTATATAATTTTATTAAGCTGAAAATATTTGTTAAACTGTTATTCTGTAAATAAGGAAGTAACATTTATCTTTAAACTTTTTTTATCAACCTAAATCTTTTTTTTTCATACTGGAAAAACTAAAATAAATTTTAATTTGAATATTTAAAGTATAAAGTTTTTGTATAGCATTGGGAATTTCTTAATTAATAAGAAAACATGTGAAAAGCAAAAATAAGTAACAAAAACGTTAATTAATTTTCTTCTAATCATCAATAGAATTAATTTTATTAAAGTTTAAATAAAATCTGATGGCAATACGAGTTATTTAGATAAAATTACTGTCTTCAATAAAAAATGAATCTGTTGGGGAAAAAATTGAAAAAAATATTTAAAGGATTTTTTTTTTTTACTTTTTGTGAAATTTAAACTGTATTTTTTGCGACTAACATGAATGTAGGTGTCTTTTAATTGCCTGACAGACGTTTTTTATGAAACTCAGCAAGTTTTAATTGAAAAATGTTATGTTTTTCAATAAAATGTAATTAATTAGAAAAATATAAACATTGATATATATTTCTTTAAAAAAATTGGAACACCATTCTAAGGGTGTTGGAACTCAATGAAACAGAAATTTATTTACTTACCATTTGACATTGGGTGATGAATAATTGTACATGTAGCTTAAAATCAGTATTCTTTTAAGTATATCATAAAAATGTGGTTAAGTTATTAAATTGTTTAAAGTAGACTCAAGTTTACTGCGTAAAGGACTCCTAATAATAAAAAAAGATAGACTATAATTATAAATGATATACTTACATTATGGATGTAAAATACGTCGTGGGTGCAAAGTCCTTCAAGTTATCAATAAATTATACTTCTGGAGGGGACCGCTAAAAGAAGGTCTCGGCATCTGGTTAAGTTTCTAAATCCCGAGATCAACTTGTGCAGCATTTCGAAAGTTTAAAACAGATATATATATATGCTAATCAAAATGCATACATTTTTTTAACCTCTAAACAGTAAGCATTGCCAATAGGAAGATAAAGGAGACGCCCCTCAAGTTTATTTCCATTATGCAGTGACTAGGTGGTTATCTACCCTGATATCAGGTATCAAATCCATTTGACTGGGGCAACTCTGCAGTTGGGGCCTGGTCAACGGTTAGGTAGGTAGATAAAAATATATAATAAGTAAAATACTTTCTATAGATTCAAATGATACTTTATCTTGTAGAATTAATCTTTAGCAATCTTTTACAATTATTCTGTTTCAAACTTTTACTTTCTATTTGTTTTTGTTTTATTATTATTATTTTATTCGCATTTCATGTAAACTTGTCTTACTTTATTATCTATTTAAAAAATCAATATTATTTTGAACAATGCTATGCAATAAATATGGCGCCTTTTTTTCAATGAAAACTCGATTTAATTTTTTCCAATTCGAAAAGTCATAAATGGCTTGAAAAGGTATAGAATTAAAAAAATATTACCCAGTTAAACTGATGGCATTGAGCTCACAGGCTATGCACTAGGGTGGAGTGAAAAATCGAAAGTTGGAATTTTGATTTTGAATAGTAGCCAAAAGTTTCCTTTTTGTACCTCTATTACACGTGCAAAATTTCATAAATTTTGAAAAACTTCTTGAGTCCCCTACCAGGCCATTTATATTTTCATTGATTTATAAGATAGATTTTTACCATAAATTGTACATTAACAGGATTTTTTGGTAATATCGTCTGATATTTTTATATTTAAAATGTATAGTGTAATTCCTTTCATCATTTTCAAACTTTAAGTCTTAATTTTTAAATATTTGAAACGGTTTATTGAATTTTAAAAATTGTATGTTGTCATTTTTACAGTCAAAATGAGTACGTGTGTAAGCAAATCGAAGTTTACCCTTAATAGAAGTTGGTGATTCTTGAAAACTAAATAAAGCTGTTTTGCCAAAAATAGCAGAATGCTATCAAATATTATTATTATACAAAACAATAAATAAAACACATCAGTAATTGTAAAGTTTCGTCAAAACCAGAGGTAAAAAAAAAAAAAAAAATTGCTGCGAGAAAACATGGAAGGCATCAATTATTGTAGTTCCCCAAAGACGTATTGATAAAATGATAGACAACAATTTTTCTGAATATTAGAAGCTTATTCAATTCCCCCAAATTCAAAGGAAATTATGGAAAATTGGAGATATATGGAAGAACTATAAGTTACAAACATAATTTCCGATTTTAACAGTCAAATGACTTGTATTTGGGACACATTACACCATCTTTTGGACCAGGAAAGATCATTGCAGGAAGTATTAAAATATTGCACTGAAAAACATTTACACCTTGAAAAATTTATGGCAATAGGTTGTGACGGAACAACTGTAAAGTGTAAGATAAAAAATCATGCTAATAGATTTTTGAAACTAAGATTTAGTCGTCCGTTTTAGTGGTTAATATGTCAGCTCTCTGCAAACGAATTGCCGCTACCGATTGTTTATCAAGTCATTGAACTTGATAAACAAAATAAAGGCTCAAGAGCTTTTCCTGTTCTAATTGGAAAGTCGTTGGATCAATGTGAACAATAGATAGTTATGGAAATTAAAAAATATCTGCTCCTATCACACAGAAATGAACTCTGGAGAGTTAAGTGTAGACCAAAATTATCTTTATGACATGTGTCAAACATTTGCATCTGGTTAATGTTCCTCAAATCTAGTAAATCGTAATCCAGCAAGAATGTCGCAGTCTAAATGATCGACAACTGCCAATTGATTACTTGGTTTGCAGAATGGAAGTGAGAATTCATTCCAAAATTTGAACATTATGGCTGAATTTGTAATGAAAATACATTTGTATATGTTGTTTCACTTCAAAAAAGATTCTTCTTGCAACAATAGAGCTCAAAATTTTTTTTTATAAAGACCAATATAAATTAGAATGAAATGAAAGATCGTTTTACAATACATCGTATATATTCTTTTCATTTAATTACTATATATTGAGAAAACTGCATTTCCTTTATATTTAGAAAACTATCTTTCATGTCTAATTATTGTGTTTTCTCTTCTCTGCGACAATACGATTCACGTTTTAGGGTTTTATTCGCGATTCAAAGAGTTAAACACAACTACACTTAGATCGTTCGCAAGTAATACTTTAAGAAATCATTTTTGTGGGTTATTTTACTGAAATCAGAAATTTAGTTTAAAATAAAAAGATGATTAATTTACACTACATTGTGAAATCTTGATTTTCACATAAAAAGGGCATAATCTTCAAGAGCTGGTAGAGAACTAAAATGAATTCCAAATGAAATGAAATTTTAACAATACATTCAGTGTGCCAAAAAACAACATTTTAGACCTATCCAAAGAAAAAATTGCAAAAAAAAATTTTTTTTGGTCATTTACATTACATAGTGAAATCTAGATTTTCACATATAAAGAGCATAATCTTTAAGAGCTGGTAGGGGACTAAAGATGAATTCCAAACGAAATGAAATTTTAACCATATATTCAGCGTGCCACACGGCAACTTTTTATACCTATCCAAAGAAAAAATTCCGGAAAAATTTTTTTTGGTCTTTTTCACTCCACCCTACTATGCACATCAAATGTATATTACAACCTTATTTTTTAAAGGAATAATGTCCTTCGAAAAACAAATTGAGGGGGGATTATCTACAATATTTCCCCTCTTTATACTTAATTATTGAACATCTCCCCCCAATAAAAACTAATCATGGATACGTCTTATCATATAATAAACCTATATCCAAAATTTGAAGAAAGTCAGATCATTCTGCAAAAAAACCTATTTATTTAATTTAAAAAAGCGTTTACCTCCGTTCCCTCATTTATACATAACTATTAAACCCTTAAAACTATTCAGAGATTCGTCTTATCAGAAAGAATCTATACTCAAAATTTAAATCAAATCGGATTATAATTAGTATTATAATCCGATCAATATCGGATTATAATTAATATTATTATTATAATTAACCATTATATCTCCATAGGAATATACTATACGTAAAATTTAAAGCAAATCGGATAATTCTACATAAAAACCCAAGTATCTAGTTAAGGGGAGCTAATCACACGTTCTTCCCCATTGTACTTAACAACAGAACCCCACAACTAATCAGGGATGCGTCTTATTAATATGAACCCATATCCAAAATTTCAAACAAATCGGTTAATTCTGCAGGAAAAACCGTTTACCTAAATTAAGAGGGATAGCCCTTCTTGATTACTCCTTTATATTTATCCAATGAATCCCTAAAACAAATCAGTGAAGCATCTCTTCAAAATGATGCCATATGCAAAATTTTAAGCAAATTGGTATATTCCGCGTGAAAAACCTCTTTACATAAATTATGGGGCTACCCCCATTTCGCCCTTTTATACTTAACCAATGAACACCCAATATTAATCTGGGTGTCCCCCGTAATCAAAATGATCCTGTACCTAAAATTTGAATAAAACTGATTATTCTGCCTGAAAAACCCATTTATCTAAATTAAGGGAGGTGGAGTTGATTTGCTCCCGTTCTTCTTCCCCTTTATACTTATCCAATTAACTTCCAAAATTATTATTGGAGGTGCCTCATCAGAATAATCCTATACCTAAAAATTGAATGCAAAATGAAAATTCTGCTTTAAAAACCCATTTATATAAATTAAGAGGGGATTAGCGATCTGCCCCCCCCTCCTTATTCAATGAAATCCCAAATCTAATCAGGGAAACGTCTTGATAGAATAAACTACATAAAAAATTTTGAGTAAATTGGATATTTTTATCATAAGTTATCGCGTTACATACATACATACATACATACAGAACGGGAGGGCACATAAACTCTCAGACTTTGATAGCCTGTGAGCTAACAGGTTTGTTTAGAAAAATTTCCTGTAATTTAATTCATGATAGGTAGGTAACACTTCAATATTGATAAAACTGTTTATTTTGCAAGAGCTTTATTTTACATTACTCTATTTTTGCATATTCTATTGATGTTTTACTTCTTTAATGAAATCAGTTTTTTTAAGTTATTGCAGAAAAAAATCAAATGTGATTAAAAGCAAGAAAAATAATTCACTCTATGTATAATGTATCATTTTGGGATATTTCATGTGTGCTAAGCTCTTTTAATAGATATAGGAATCAGGATCTGCCTATTTAAATCTTTTTATGTTTAAATCTAGTAGGTCAAATTTATTGCATATAGAATTTATGGTAAATGACGAATTGTAATAATTTGTTATTCAATGATTTCATGTTAAATTTTGCTGTCTTATGTATTATTTAAAGCATATTTCATTTTACAGATATTATAGAAAGCATCGAAAATTCTGTATGATACCTAACCCTAATCTAAGATGGCGAGCGGCAAGACACTGTTCCCACCATTGAAGTGTAGAAGTAAGAACTGACATCCGTTTATGGTTTGCAGAAAGAGCAGATATCAGTAACTTTTTAAAATTTAAGATTTATTTCTCTTGTATTAAATCGCTTCACAGACCGTACGTCGAACAAGCAAGATTTTTTTTTTTTTTTTTTTTTTTACAATTTTACATTATTTAAAAGTAGAAATTTTTGGACTAAATATTACAAATATTTTAGCTTAAGTGGTGCTTATCCCATATTTACAATTTATTGCATGTGAAAAAAAGAAGCAGTTAAGTAGTTAAACTAAGACTTATATAGGTAAATAGACAAGCCAAATATTTTGCACACTTACCAGAAATGTTAATACAAAATAAAAATAAAAAAGCTCTACTAAAAGAATTGTTAATAAACGCAAATGGAAATTACAGTATCAATAAGGAACCCCTTTGCTTATAACTGAGCAGCGCGGAGATTCCCCACAGCGGCTGCGCAAATAAAACTACGTGATACGGCGTATCTCATCTCAAGTTACCCTACTATTAAAAACTAGAAGATAGCATGTCAAAATGACGTGTTTGCATTTTTAAAGGATGATAAAAAATTACAACAATTGTGGTCAATCATAGCCACTTTAGGCTGAAACAATTTTGATAAATACAGCAATTAAACTTGGAGAGGGAAAAATCTAACAAAAAAATTTTTCAACAGAAATTTGCATTTAAAACTACAGCAAAACTATCTGGTAGAAGGGGTAGGAATTATAATGAAATTTAATACGCACCCGCGGTTTGCTTAAATAAAAAGTTTTAATTAAATATTGTTTTTGAAATCATGAAAAGATTTCAAAGCGAAGTAAAATGTAGTGTCATCATTTACAGCTCCCACTGTGAATCTGACCAATGAGAACGCTCCATTACGACTATGGAACGGTTTCATTGGTCAGAAATCAGATTGCCTTTAAAATTGGAGGTAACCTTTCACAATGTTTTTTATAGATTTGAAATTCTCAAGAGTCATTCACGGCTGTAAAGAAAAAAAATAAAGCAACCCGAATATAAAAATTTTAACAATATTGCACTTAAAACGAGCCTTCGCTTTCCTTTAATAAAAAGTTTTAATTAAATATACTTTTTGAAATCGTGGAAAAATTTCAAAGCGAAGTAAAATGTAGTGACGTCATTTACAGCTCCCACTGTAAATCTGACCAATGAGAACGCTTCATTACGACTATGAAACGTTTTCATTGGTGAATGAGTTTCTTTTTCTCGTGGATAGGATGACCCCGGAATTGTTATACACGGAAGGGTTTTATATATACAATTATATCCAATGTAAAAATTATTTAATTCGTCCACTAAAAATAGTAAATTACAGTTTTCATACAAGTAATTTGTTTAATCATAGTTATAAAGCACAATGAAACAGTTCAAATTAAATATTTTTAAATTTAGTTATTTCATTACCTTTTAGCCTTTTACATAAGTGTAACTTCTATGCTATTAAATAATGCTATACGAAAAATTTGCAACCGCAAAAAAAATTCTCTGTTACAGATAGGACCAAAATGCATTTATTAACATTGTTCTTATAATAATTTTGAGATTTTTAAAAAAATATTTTAAATTATTGTAATATATTTAAATAGCTTAAAGTATTGTAAGTTATTCTGAATGTTCTTGTAAATATTTTTAAAGAGCTATAATTACTGATTTATTAAATAAATTTGAATTTAAAAATTTTCTAATTAACAAATTATTATTATATATGTTATTATGGACATCTTACATATAAAAATAAATGTTTTTTTTTTTAGGTGCAGCAAATTTGTATTACAATTTTTGGATTTAAAGGATTAAATGTTGTTTGTTATAATAATTTTGTTACTTGTTTTACCAATATTTTTACTCAGTTTAAATTTTTTAGAATTGTTTTACCTATTGTAGTTTGTATATCAAATACGTACAACAGAATAGGTTAATAAAGAGTTTATATCTTATTTACAGATATTTCTAGCTAAGATATTTTCGAACCCATTTTCTATATTTTTCTTTTGAATAATAAGTATGAAAAAATGCATAATGAATAGAACAGATTTTGTAAATGATACCTTTTATTCTCCGTACATAGATTATAAATTAATTAAAAATATCGTGATAAAAAACTTCATGAAACTCCAATCGCTATAAATGTATGCACAGAAAAAGCATGATAAATAATTTCCAAGCATACTTTGATACTTATAAAACATTTTCTATTAATTAAATTTGTATATGTAACAACATATGATAGATTGATAGAAATCCGCTTCTCCTGTTCTAATTTTGATGATAATGTGTTTCTGAAACTTAATCTTCCTAACAATTATGTATTAACTAAAAAAATCTCACTATTATTGCTATTAGATATCACAGTTCTGTTTTATAAACAGTATTTCATTTATGCTGAAAAACATAAAACAATAGATGGAACATATTTTTACAAAATAAGAATATGTAGATCTAAAATAAAAGGAGAGCACGGTCTTTACTGTTTAAACTCAAGTTCAGCAATAAACTCTCGGCCATTACGCTTGCCTGTATACAAACTATGACAAATTTAACTTGAGTCTATGCAATAGTATCTACATTGTGTGAGATAAATTGGTTATCCAAATCTGATGTTCACCTTGTTAGTTAAAAAATCTTTAGAAATATGCAACAGAATGATGTATTCTTTTTCGTAAATTAAATTTTATTTATTTTATGCATTACTTTGTACAGTCACACAGATAAATTTTATAAATCCCATCAAACTGCATATCGTTAAAACCGATATTTAAAAGATAACTCAGAACTGTTTTTTTTTCCTTTTGTTTTTTATACTGAGACATTAGGAATTATAAATATTAAAATTTCTTTTAGAATTTTGATTGCGCCGATAGACCTGCCAAAACTGAGATTATTAAAAAGTCAATAAAAATATATGAAATATAAGCATAAAAAAATCCAATAATGTGCTCAAATTATGCACAGACTTTTAGTGGATGAAATAACCGCTCGAGTGAGGAATTTGTGGAAAACTGAGTAGTAAAAATAAACAATGTTGAAAAAAAAACAAAAAAAAAACAAACTTATTTTAAGTATTTAAAGCGCTTTCTGCTCCACTCCTTTTGTGCTCTAGTTCGAGATTTAGTTCTTTCAAGATATGTCTCCACAGTGGGCATAGTGATAATATTTTAAAAAGAGTACTAATTAAACTACTTATATAAGTGCTAAAGGATCAGTCAAATTTAGAAACGGAAATACAGTAAAACATATGTAAAAAAATAAAATACTTTCAAATATTTGGCGTGAAAAGATGGATGAGCCATGCGATTTGGCTAGCAATACTCGAACGAAGAATCTGTGAAAAATTGAGCAGTAAAAGTAGAAAATGTTAAAAGTGAAAAAAATGAAATTATTAGAAAAAAAAAATCGTTTACTTCTGGTATTTTAAGCATTTTCTACTCCACTCCTTTTCCTCTCTTACTTCAAGACTTCGTTCTTAGGGGCCGTCCATAAATGATGTCACGCTTGGAGATTGGAGGGGGGTTCGTGAGGATGTGACAGTTTATGACAAGGGGGTAGGAGGGGGTAAGAAGAAATCTGACATCACACATTTTGGTTAAAATAAAAGCATTAAATTTCAGCAGATTCAAGTTTTAAGTTATTATTAAATTAAAGCATTTTGTGTTCATAAAGTAAAGATAAAATTTAAAGACAAATATATTATTGAATTCCATTTCAAATTCCAAAATATGATTGTTTAAAGTTGCTCTTTTGTATTAATATTGCGTTACTATTGTATATTAAATATAATCCTTGTTGTAAAAAAATTGGTGTTTGCATCTTATTACATACAAAATAAGTGCACAAATCACTTTTTTATTGTTAATTTCACAAAAGTCAATAAAACACATTATGATCGATAACATAGTGCTTTGTTTCTGAACATGTCGCAAGGGGGGGAGGAGAGTACGATGAAGTGTGACGCTTTGTGACAAAAGGGGGGGGGAGGGGTCAAAAATATTGAAATAATGTATGACATAATAAATGACCCTTAGTTAAAGACTAAAATGTTCGAACCCTGCTTCCTCTCGTCAAGTGTTTAAATACCTAATATTTAAATACCATTTGTAAATATTGTTTTATTTATGTTTTTTTATCTTGCTTAAAAAATTTCCCACAGATGTTAGCAATAAAGCATAATCAAGTTTTGTAGTGGACACCAGTCACCGCGCATTTTATCACTGGCACTTACAGGGCACTTCACTCACTTCACGTGGCATATTCAGTGTTATAGACTTCACTTCATTAAGCCAGCAGATTTTTCTATTATTTTTGTTCAACTATTTCCACTAGGGTTGGTAGTTCAAAAGTTATCTTGCTTGTTAAGCTAGGTATTTATTTATTTATTTATTTGTATATATATATATATATATATACAGGGAAGAGTTTCATATCGTGACCTGGTTGGCACGATTGGCTAGAAAGTCGAAAATGAGATCAAAAAGCCATTTTTGCAATTTCTCAAATTTCTCAAAATGGTAGAAAAACATGATTTTTCAATATTTTAGAAACACTATATTTATTTAATAAATTTTATGTATGTCACATATAAAACAAAAAATACAATGTTTATATAAATATTTTTATGTACATGTTTATATAAATATTTTTATGATTATTTATCTACATTTTAAATATATTTCTATATATATGTAATTTTCTTAGAGATATATCTATATAAATACATAATATATACATAAACACCTATACTTAAATATTACATACTTATATATATTTTTATGTCTTTATATATTTCCTATATTTATTATATGTGTCAAATTTAAACAAAAGCTATAAACTTTTCCGAAGAAATGTGCTAAATTCAAAAAATGTACAAAAAACAAATGAATAAAGTTCACTCCATTAGTAAAAAAGCAAACCTAAAAGCTGGAGATCACAACCACATCAATTCAATTTAATGCAAAAAAAAAAAAAAAAAAAAAAAAAAAAAAACAGGATATGGAATTTTCCCCTATTTATATATATATTCGATTTTTGGTACTTTCAGTGTTTTTCATTTTTATTCCTCTACTATTCTAGGTATTCTAGAATGTTCTAAGAATATGCCTGGATGAAGACTTTCTAGGTATTCAAGATCACATTATGCTCTTTCTAAATGCTTGGGATTTTGCTTGAATGAAATTAGACAAGAGTTTTTGTTTCTGTACGATAAAATGATGTAGTCATTAACTTCACTTGCTCTAACCAATTAAAGAAAAAAGTATTTTTTTTATTCTGTGCACAGACATGACCTACTCCATGTGACAAACATTCTTGCGATTAATTATCTAATTTTATTGTGCGGTTCGGTCAATGTACATGAACATATTTTTATTTACATTTGATTCTTATCTGTTACACCCAGCAATCATTACCCTATACAAATATAAACTGTCTGATATTGAGGAGCAACAACCGTAATGCATAATATAATATGCAAGGGTTCTTAATTTGTTAATATATCACATCTTATCATTTTCAGTTTGGAATCGTAGTAGTCTAACTAAATAGTTTATAAATAGTTTGCTGTAGTAAATGAATTCTATTAATGTAATGTTTTCGCAATTTAAACCTCCATGTAAATCCCAATTAACTGCCTATTGATATAATTAAATATTTGTCCATCCTGAAACTTATCCGTAAAATAGTATGAATGTAATGGATATTTCAAAATCGTATTTCAAAAGACCATTTCAAAAACATATAAATACTTTGAATTTTAAAAGTAGATTAAAGTTATAGGGAAAAAAAACACAAAGCAAATTTTTTTGGCGTATCATATATAGTTAATTAATTTAACAATATAACTTTTTTATAATGTAATAAACTGAAATGACAGTTGACTTTAAAAAATATGGAATTATATTTAAAATAACTTGATTAATATTTCAAATTTTAGATATCTGTTTAAGCTGATATTTTAACATTTTTTAAATAATGGTTAGAAAAAATATGAATTAATTAATCTTTTTAATTTCCATGGTAGAATACATTCGAAAATTTCGTAATTAAGAGAATCTATATTTATATCATAAAATTTAAATAATATATTTAGCTATATTATATGGCGTAACATCTGCACTAAACATATTAAATGCTGCTCTTTAACGTTCGCTTATTGATATGAAGGAGACATAAAGTAAACATATGAATAAAACATATTTTAACGTTTCGGTTTATTCTTCTAAACCATCTTTAGGGGGAAGAAATGTAAATCGAGAAAAAACAGTCACATTGTTGCATCGTTAAAAATTAGATTTAAACTGTGATAGGTCGAACAGAAATAACGGAAATCTTTTCAAAATCAACTCAGTGGCACTATCTGTTATTCAAACAAAGATAGAAGAATCAAGATCTGGAATACTTAAAAATTTCAAAGTGCTTTCAAAATGTAAAGCCAGATTTCCGGAATGTGAAAAAAAACGTAATCATTATAGATTTTCTGGTTCCTTAAGCACATTTCTAAAGATTCCGGAATGACAGGTTTAAATGATTCAACTTGTTTTGAAATAATTATAGCTTGACCAAAGTCAATAAATGAAATTCATCCAATATGAAAATTCCTTTACAGGGCTGTAGAAAATTTACAAAACTTCAAATCATATTTATGTTCTTTCAATCTTTCAATATAAACCGGTGTTTAGTCATACTAAAATATGAGGACAATGTTCCATCTGTAAACCTAAAGGGGATCTCATAAACTAAACAGATAAATGTAAGCGGGTTTATTTTCTTGTTCTTATGACTAAGAAAATTCAAAAGAATGTCTGTAATTAAAGAAAGAAAGCATTGTTATATTAATTTTCTATTTATTTAAATTCTAATTATTTAAATATGGAGACATTGTTTCATCTATACCTAAAGGAGCTTTTATAAATTAAACACACCTTAAAAAAGCCATTAAATTTAAGGCAAAAACTGCTGTCAGCAATGCTGCCAGTTTTTGCCATAAAAATTGCAGCAATCTTAGATGTAATTTTTTTATTACATCTAACTTTACTGCAATTTTTGCCCGTAAATTTAACTTTTTCAGTACATATAAATAGAATCGGATCTATTCTCTTGCTTATAAGATTAAATAAATTCAAAAGAACATCTGTAATTAAAGAAATGAAACATTGCAATACTAAATTTTTTATGTAGATTTGAAATATCTGACTTAAAAATTCCATTAAATCGGAAAATTTTTTGGTGGCATATATGCTATACCATAGGTATTGGAGGATCAAAATCCCCAAAGTTCATACATACAGATTATGGTATATCATTTTCAAAATTAAATATTGTTTTCAAATTTCATGCGACAAAATATGTAATTATTGTATTCCTTACTTTTGTTAAAATAAAGAAAATGTAAAAAAAAAAATATTTTGCATAAGCTAGAAATATCTTCCTATCCTTTTCTGAGTGCAGGCCTATTTCAAAAAAATTCCTTTCTGATTTTAAAACAATTTATTGAATTTTGATTAATAATTTAAAATCGTATGTCCTAATTTTTCATTGAAGTCAGTTTAGATACTGACGTACCACGTTTAATAGAAACCTGGAGCGAACTTCGCACATATGAAAAGGGCTAGTGCATGTCGAAAAATGGGGGAGTTTGAACCATCTTTGGATGAGTTTGTTTAATAAACATTTCAAATATAAGCTTTTTTTAAATAAAATGCTTATTTTTTCTGTCGCTAAATTATGTGATTTTAAATATTATGTTGTAATCTTATTACGTTAAAATTAGTTACAAAAAGACAAACATAGTAAAAACGATCATTTAAAGATATGATTATTAAACTAAACTTAAAAACTTTTACCTTCACAAGATAGCACTTAATCCTTTTAGAATTAGCGATACATGCTAATTCTAAATTTGACGGGTAAATCACGCCATTCTTGGCGTGATTTAAAGAAAAAAAACGCCAAATCCATGATTTTTTAAAATATTTTTTACATTATTTATTTATATTATTGTTTACAATACTTGTTAGATTATTTATTTATATTATTGTTTACAATACTTGTTACATTATTTATTTATATTATTTGTTTACATTGAATGTGAAATTTAGGTTGACAGAATTGGCGAATTTATCTCATAGTTGTCGCATAGTTAGTTGCCAAGCAGCCATTAAAACAGCGGCTTAGCTAAAAATATAAATAAAATAAAATAAACATTTTTTATTGAAATTCACAAACATGTAGAAAAAATGTATACTGCGGAAAGGTCTAATCTGAGAACATCTAGTGGTTATTTATTCATTTAATTAAAAAGATAATTTTACTCAAAACAGAAAATAGAAAACAATATTGAAGAAAGCTACTTTGGATACATAGATATATCGCAGAGACTTTTCTCCCTACAGTGTAAATAGAAACAGTTTGGCCTTTTTCCAGCCGGTGTTGTTTTAAATGTGGTCTATCAGTGTATTTCAAATCTATAATCCGATTTGAAAGTCTAATGAAGGCTCCACAATAGTTATTTTAGAGCTAGAGCTGTTTCTATGTTCTAAATATTATGGTACTTTTAAAAAACGGTTTTATCGTAGGTTAAAGAACTATTTGATTATCAGCTTGGATTTAATCAATTCTGGTTATGGATCCATGTATGCAAATTTAGACAATTTATTTATGCGAAGGGTGGGTTAACGTGATAAATTGTTCGCATATCAATTCGTATACCATGTAACATTTCTAATAGTTTTAGGTTTCAGTTTATCTTTTGATACTTTTTATGACCTTTTTATGCTTTCTGCAAACTTTTTTTAACTGTAGACTTTGGAAACTACAAAACTTTTGTTTTCTTGAAAATCATTATAGTGGTTCTCGAGAACCCCAAACAAAATATATAAATAAACAAGAATTTCTCGCTTGATAGTATAAGATAGGTATATACAAAAATAAATTTATTTAAATAATTTTTAAATGTCTGCAAATTATTTCTTATAACCTTTTTCAACATATTGTGTCATTGATGGCATGGTTGTATCTTCAATTGCGAATATGCTTTATTTTTATACCGTTTTAATCCCTTTCATTCCTTATCTCATGTTATTACTGGATGTATTGAGTGCGGTAGCCTAAATTTTGCACTTTTAGCTTCTTGTGAATTTTTGTAAGAATGATTGTATACAATTTGTTTGTGAAACTAGAGATAATTTGGGCCTTATGATTCTGCCTTGGTCCCACGAAAATTCCCTTTTATCCAATGTTTACCATATTTTAAATTTCTTGTCACACTTCTTATGGTAATCTATTTCGAAGAAATTCATAAAGGGTAACATATCATTTTTAATTTGCATGAAAATTCATTTCTAATATGTGTAGTCAAAATTATTGACGATAATTTGTATAGGTTTACAGCGGTTAAAAATTTCTACGCATAGTAGGTACATATATAGATTGACAGTGAATTAAAATTTTAAATTTTCTAAACCACGCATATGTGATAGATTCAAGAAGTTCTAACTAGAAAAAAATGCGTATTAATCGAAAATCAATAAATTTAATTTTAAATCTTCATTTTATTTGATAATGAGGACAAGAAATAGAAAACAAAATTTTCAGTGACGTGGAAACATGTATCGATAATCAGAAACGTTTCATATAATTCATTAAAAGTAGATTAAAAGTAAAATAGATTAACATGAATGTATCAAGAATAAACAAGAATCTTTAGCCATTATCTAACATGAATTTCTAATGCAAAAGCGACTTCTGTTACATCTTTGTTTCTACTGTTTTTTCCCAATGATTTCCTTTTTCATACTAAGGAGAAAAAATGTTTCTTCTGCAGATATGTAACATAAAAGACATTAGAAGCTGAGATAAAAAGAAAAATGACTGCAAAAATACAAACTCGAAAGCCATTTGGAAAATTAAAAAGCATTAAAATTAAAATAGCTTTATATTTATTAAAATAAAATGCCATCGCCCGCTACACCGAAGAAAAAGGAGGTAAATATCTAGGAAAGGAATGTCAATGATATTTTTCGAATTTTCTGTAAGGTTATTATTTTAAAGTTAATGATTTATAAAATATGAATATGAAGCTATTATCGAATACAAATTCCTGTAACTAATATTTAAATAATGTATTGATATTAAAATTATTTACACTTGCTCTGTTTCTTTTTAAAATATGGCAAGAGGCAACAGATAATTAAATCTGTGATTGTTAGAAAGATCTTTTTTGACTAGCCGGCATTGTTTTTTTTTTTTGTTTTTTTTTTTGTCACACCAATGGAGTTTCCAAAATTATGAGTGCTCGCTTTTTTTTTTTTTTGGAGAATCTTGTATTAATAAAATCTCTCTATATATTTATCTTACGTGGTCACAAATTGAGGCTGAATTTGTATCTTGCCATTTGACAACATCCGTAACAACGATCCTCAGGTCTGTCCCATAATGCTAATCAACATTCAGAAAGTGTCTCTTTATAAACATAGATGGTTTAGTCAATGGATGAAACGCAGCGTGATTGGATCATTTTACTGTGGCTTATGTAATCTGCAAATCAGTTGTCTGACGATAAGACTGTCTTTTAGACACAGAAGAATATGTTTTGTTTACAGTTCGTTAGCGTGCTCATAGAGTTTTCCAAAAACTTTAAACGGATGTACGCCGCTCTGTGCAGTAATATAGGTTTAAAAAAATGCAATGTGATCCAAAAGTCAAGACGAAATTTAAAAACGAACAATTCGAAAACGAATTAAGATACAAAGATAGGATTTGCATCAGACGGATGTAAAAGAACCCGGGTTTTGCGTGGCTACGAAAACAAATAGCTCTATTGGCAACCAACAGATGGCGCTATGGGTTTTCTGAATTGCAAGTGCGACAGGCACTCCAAACAGTCACCTTTATGAATAATGGAGCACCCCCTCATATTGCTCTGCCTGTGTAACGCCTGCTAAGTTCAATATTTGGGGGAAGATGGCGTTATCAGAATCTTCTTTAATCATGCATGGCCCCCAGGATCTCCTGATCTGACACCCAGTGAATTTTTGCTGTGGAGATTATTGAAGTCAAAAGTGTACCACTACCAACCGGCATCACTAGCAGTATTGAAAAATGCTATCCGCCAAAATGTGTCTACCATAACGCAAGAAATGCTACTCTATGCTGTGAACGATGAAGTGCTTCGTCTCAAAGCTGTACTTCTGAATAATAGACAGCACACTGAACATTTACTGTAGTACTAATTAATTGTAATTAAGCTGAATTGTAAGTTGGCAACAGTTTTTTCCTTTGTAAATCATATTTTGGTGCATTAAATCTCTTATAGCGCCATCTGTTGGTCGCCAACAGAGCTATTTTTTTCGTTGCCACACAAAACGCGGTTTCTTTTACATCCGTTTGGTGCAAGCCCTATCTTTGCATCTTGATTCGTTTTCGAATTATTCATTTTTAAAATTCCTCCTCAATTTAAAATCACCCGGTAATTTTTATTTGCATTTTCAACGGTATTTTCGTTTGTCTTTTCATACATTGAAAATAGTTGTAAAATGTGTAATATAATAAACTTATTTATAAACCGTGCTGTACACTATTATAAGGGAAAATGCATTTTTAATTGAATTTCATATATTAAAATGAATTATGATAATATTCATACTGACAAGAATGACCGCGTAACAATGTCTCCCAATGAGAATTGCACTGCACTACACTACACGGGATTGGCGAGCGTTTCCGAGCAGGGGGCTAGCTATCTAGTGTGTTGTAATTGTATCAGAAATATTTATCTGCTGCTTTTCATAAAAATGGGTTTATTACAGGAGTTATGCACACTAATTGGGAGTTAGTCTGAATAAAGAATAATATTCTACAATAAAACTGATTACGTGAAGTAATTCAATTTAGTATAAAACTGAATCCAGGAGATCGAATCCTACTTTTTTACACCATAAAGTAGATGATAACATGAAATACCACGCATTATACGATTTCTACTATATTCAGAAGTAGGTTGATTGAGATTTGATTCATTATTTATTTAATGTTTATTTTTCACTAACATATGTATACATATGGTTTACCGGAGACGTTTTTGCAGCAATGAAAGTTTGTTTATTATAGATAGCTAGATATAATTTAATAAAAATTTAAAGGAAATTACAATAAAAATTGTTGACGCTTCAGAGGAATAGCAAAAGATGCAAGTTCATTTCTTGTGAAACTCGAGATGATAGTGCCATTTATTATCTTGAAAGACGTACTAAAGTTTAGCTCCCTTAGATAAAAACAAAAAGGAAACAACCCCTTGAAAAACACAATTTAAGATATAAAAGGTAAAAACATGACAAATTTCTTTTTTTAAGATAGATAAATAGAAAAATAAAGATTAAATGTTCTTTCAAAAACGCAAAAGAATATTATTTGTGTAAACGAGAATAAACAACAAAAATTTATGCTCGTAAAAAAATAAAAATAGATAAACAAAGATTATCACTTAAATATAAACTAAATATCTGTGACTATTATCGTTTTCCCCTGACTGTTTAATTTATAAGACACGTGAAATTCATTTTATCAAGCATAATACAGCGTTTTTCCAACAGTACCTATGATTGTTTGATTTATTGATGGAACTTATCTACACGATCCCAATTTTTGAACAAAAGAGGGAACGGACATTCATTTTATTGTTACTTACTCAAATAATGAATTATATTTCTGCAAAATAAAGGAAAATATAAAAGTTGAAAATATGATGTTTCAGCTTTCAACATTTTATTTCTTACGCTTGTGTCATCACAAAAAACTTCAAGAAATATCTTTGAGGTTTTCAATTTATTTTATATTCGTTGTCGATATTTTATTCTCATTCCGCTAAAGTGGCTTTTCTGGAAAAGCATTTGAAGTGGATCACTTGATTTAAAAGTACACGAAAGCCTCTTTAGTTATTTTTCTGTCGTTTTCTTTCGAGCTGTTTGCGATTTATTTTGCTTCTAGAAAAAATATGAAGGAAAATGAAGGAAAAAAGAAAATAAGATACTTTTGGATTTTCTGAAATACAATATTGCGAGAAAGGGTTATTTAATAATTATCATTAGTGTTATATCATTTTTATACACAATTATTAAATACATTTAATTATACATTTCGCACTCTGACATAAGTACCTCTGATATCTTACAAATAAATTTATGAAATACGTTAATTTTTGTTGCGTTGTTTTAATATTTTCGGTCCCTGGATCCCCTATTTGAGGATCTCAGCTCTTTTACTTATATAAACTAAAATGTCTCTTCTTTTCTTTACATTTTGACATAATTTCTTACTAGCTGAAATTTTTGCCCGCTAAAAGCAAATGAATAAATATTTGCATCTCAGCTGAGTATCTCAAAAGATAAATGTTATTTTCATTTAAATTTGCAAAATGCTTAAAAATGTCCAAAACACAGTGTGACCAAGAAAAAAATGCATTTTGTTATCTATTTAATTAAAATGTTTTTCTATATTTTTTTGGGGGGGGGGGGAGGAGAAGTTGTAGATTATTCACTTGCGTAAACTCTTAAATTTGTGTATGCGTTAATTTAGGTAGGTACAGGGTTATTAAATTGATGTTTTAAAGGGGTTTTGTAATTTTAGATCCATATTTTTTAACCTAAATTACTAAGCACCTAAAGGATCAATATCAGAAATGATATTTTTTTCTATCATTTACATTGTCATTTTCTTTGAAAAGAAAGAATGTGTAAGCATTTGTATTATTCAAAAACTGAAGAGGTCGTAACGGAAGAGGTTAAAAACTAAACAGACTAAACTTAGACTATACTTAGACTATACTTAGACTCTGTCTAAATATTTCTCCACTAACCTTTGTTTTTATTTGAGTAGTAAAAGGACATAAATTTGAATTTCATTACTATCTAATCTTTGGTGTTAATATTTAGTTAGTGAAAGTAAAATAATCTTCATTTCCTCAAGTATGCAAGTAACTTCAATTCAATGTTGATTCCAGGGAGTGATTTAGTAGAAGGTTCACTTAATGTAAAACAAAATTTTACCCAGAACAGAAAATAGAAAACAATATTGAAAAGGTTTCATTGGATACATAGATATCTCGCAGAGACTATTCTCCCGGCAGTGAGAATAGAATTGGCTTGGACTTTTTCCCAAAGGAGTTCTGTCAAATGTGGTCTATCAATATATTTCATATTTATAATCTGGTTTGAAAGATTAATGAACGCTCCACAGTTTCGTTTTTTAGAGCTAAAAATGTATCCATGGTCTAAATTTTATGGTACGTTAAAGAAAAGGTTTTATCGGAGGTTTTTAGAACTATTTGGTTATCAGCTTGAATTTAATCAATACTGATTATGGATCCATGTATGTAAAATTAGACAATTTACTCATGCGACGAGTGGGTTATCGCGATTAATTGTTTGCATATCAATCAGTATACCATGGAATATTTCTATTAGTTTTATGTTTCAATTTATATTTTGATAGTTCTTGTGTCTTTTTTATGTTTCCTGCAAACTGTTTCAACTGCACGAAAAGTAATTATTGCATGAAAAAGATTTTCTTTACAATTACTGACAAATACATTTCTAGACTCGGAAACCTATTGAACTTTGTTTTTCCCGAAAATCGTTATAATAGTTTTCGAGAAACCCAATATGTCTAAATAAACTAAAAATTCTCGCTTGAGAGTAAGAAATAAATATATACAAATAGTATTTTATTTAAAATATCTTGCAATACGTGCAAATCATTTCTTTTAACCTTTTTCAACATATTGTATCATTGACGACATGGCTGGATTTTCAATTGCTAATATGCTTTATTTTTATACCATTTTAATCCCTTTCTTTCTTTATCTTATGTTATTTTTGGATGTATTGTGTGCGGTAGCCCAAATTTTACACTTTTAGCTTCTTATGACTTCTGTAAGGATGAATCTTTTCATAAATATATACAGGACAGCTGCACCATAAAATTTAACTAATAAGAATGTATTTATTAAAATACAACACACTGCTCAGTGGTGCACAAAACAGGAATTTTAATATACATTTGTACAATTAAAATAAAATAAAACTATCAACGTTTCGCGCCGTCTTCTGCGGGCATCTTCAGGAAAATATGATAACGGAAGGACTAAGTTTGCATCTTGATCGAGAGATAATATTTCTAACACGATCGAGAGATAATATTTTAGAAATATTATCTCTCGATCAAGATTCAAACTTAGTCCTTCCGTTATCATATTTTCCTGAAGATGCCCGCAGAAGACTGCGCGAAACGTTGATAGTTTTATTTTATTTTAATTGTACAAATGTATATTAAAATCCCTGTTTTGTGCACCACTGAGCAATGTGTTGTATTTTAATAAATACATTCTTATTAGATGAATTTTTTCATTTTATTTGTGAAACTCGAGATAATATGGGCCTGATGATTCTTCCTTGGTTCCACGAAAACTTCCATTTTTTTTCAATGTTTACTATATTTTAAATTTCTTGTATCACATGTTATGAAAATCCGTTTCAAATAATTATATAAAGGTTGATATATCGTGTTTAATTTGCATAAAAATTCATTTATAATATGCGTAATCACAATTATTGATGATAACGTGTATAGGTTTATAGCGGGTGAACATAGCTACACATACTAGAAACATATATAGATTGATAGTGAATTTAAATTTGAAACTCATCTAAATCACGTTTATGTGATAGATCGAAGAAGTTCTAATTAGAAATTAAAAAATATATATTAATTTAAAATCAATAAATTTAATTTAATCTTTATTTTATTTGATAATTAAAAGAAAAAAATAGAAAAAAAATTCTATTTTAGTGAACTGGTAACGTGTGTTAATAATTAGAAACTTTTCCATATAATTCCTCAAAAGTAGATTAAAATTAAAATAGATTAGCATGAGTGTGTCAGGAACAATCAAGTATCTTCAAACATCATCTAATATATAATTATATCATAAAAGATATTTTTTTTACTTAATTTTTTTATGTATATTGCCATCCTTTTATAATGATATTTTTAATTCTAGGGAGAAAAAATACCAGTGCGTTAAACTTGCTTGTAAGTTGCAAATACATGACATAAAAGACATTTTTCGAAAAAAATATTAAAAGCCAAAAAAAAAAAATGAAAAATGACTTCAAAAATACTAATACAAGAGCCATTTGGAAAATTAAAAACCATTAGAGGCTCCTTTTGTTTAATAAAATGTCATTGCCCGCCACATCGAAGAAAGAGGAAAAAAAAACCTAGGAAAAGAACTATGAAAGAATATGTTTTTGAGATTTATCCAATTTTCTGTAAGTTCATTATTTATAAAAGTACATGATTCATTAGATATGGGGCTATTATAGCATTAAAAATTGCTGTAATTAATATAAAAATACATTTATACACATCAAGATATAATTTAATAAAAAATTAAAAGAAATGACAATAAAAATTGTTGACGGGTCAGAGGAATAACAAACGACGCAAATCCACTTTTTGTGAAATTGAGATGGCAGTGTTATTTATTAGCTTGAGAGACGGACTATAATTCAGCTCACTTAGATAAAAGCAAAAGGAAGCAATCCCTTGAAAAACACAATTTAAGATATAAAGGTAAAAACATGACAAATTTCTTTATTAAACGCACATTTGAAGGCAGATAAATTGCAAAATAAAAATTAAAAATAAAGATTAAAAGTCCTTTGAAAAAAGCAAAAGAATATTGGTGTAAACGAGAATAAACAGTAAAAATTGATCTCATAAAAAATAAAAATATATAAAGAAAGACTATAACTTAAATATAAACTATTTATGACTATCATCGTTTTTCTCCAGACTCTTCAATTTATAAGACACGTGGATTTTTTTTTTCTTTCTTTTTTTTTTTTTTTTTTTTTTTTTTTTTTTTTTTATAAAGCATAATACAGAGTTTTTCCACGACAAACTATTGGTTGATTTATCGATGGAACTTATCTACACGATCCCAATATTTGAACAAAACAAGGAACGGACATTCACTTTATTGCTACTTACTCAAATAATGAATTATATTTCTTCAAAATAAAATGGAAAATAAAAGAGTTGAAAATATGATGTTTCAGCTTTCAACATTTTATTTCTTACGCTTGTGTCATCACAAAAACGTTCAAAAAATATCTTTGAGGTTTTCAATTTATTTTATATTCGTTGTCTATATTTTATTCTTATTCCGCTAAAGTCGCTTTTCTGGAAAAGCATTTAAAGTGGATCACTTGATTTAAAAGTACACGAAAGCGTCTTTATTTATTTTTCTGTCGTTTTCTTTCCAGCTTTATACGATTTACTTTGTTTCTAGAAAAATATGAAGTAAAAAGAAAGAAAATAAGATACTTTTGGATTTTTTGAAATATAATAAGACGAAAAGTGGTTACTTAATAATTATCTTTAGTGTTATGTTAATTTTTGTGCAGAATGAATTAAATAATGAATTTAAATTTGAAACTCTTCTAAATCACGTTTATGTGATAGATCGAAGAAGTTCTAATTAGAAATTAAAAAATGTGTATCAACCTAAAATCAATAAATTTAATTTAATCTTCATTTTATTTGATAATGAAAAGAAAAAATAGAAAAAAATTCTATTTCAATGTATTGGTAACGTGTGTTAATAATCAGAAACTTTTCCATATAATTCCTCAAAAGTAGATTAAAATTAACCCATTTTAGGCCAAGCACAGAAATTTTATAAAATGTAGCATTATTTTTATTGAAATATGCTTAAATTACATGCATTAAGACACAAAAAAAGATTCGTGCATGAAAAATAATATTTTATATAAGAAATAATATTTTATATAATAATATAAAATATTATTTCTTATAATGAATAATATGAATATGAATAATATTTTTATGACTTTTGTTTTATTCTTATTTCATAAACAGAATTTGCAACTTTAATCTATTTTAAAAACAGATAATTCATTTCAATTGGAATAATAATATATTTTTAAAAAGTCGAATTTGTCAAAGGCGTTTCAAATTAAAACTCTAGCGTAATTTGAAAATTTTTTAAGAGAAAGTGTTTACTCCAATTGAATTACTAATATTTTATGGATGTCTTCAAAAGCCTTAAAAAATAGAAGAAAAATAAAATTCTTGAAAAAAATGTGTCAGAGTGTTAAAAAAAAATATTTATCGAAATGTTTCGTATACGAACCTTTGGCCGAAAATGGGTTAAACTAGATTAACATGAGTGTATCAGGAACAATAAAGAATCTTCAAACATCATCTAACATGTAATTATATCGTAAAAGATATTTTTGTTACTTTATTTTTTTTATGTATTTTGCCGTCCTTTTATAATGATTTTTTTTAATTCTAGGGAGAAAAAATACCAGTGCGTTAAAGTTGCTTGTAAGTTGCAAATACTTGGCATAAAAGACATTTTTCGAAAAAGATATTAAAAGCTAAAATAAAAAGACTAATGACTGCAAAAATACTAATACAAGAGCCATTTGGAAAATTAAAAAGCATTAGAAGCTCTTTTTGTTTAATAAAATGTCATTGTCCGCCGCACCGAAGAAATAGGAAAAAATTCCTTGGAAAGGAACGGTGAAAGAATATGCTTATGAGATTTATCCAATTTTCTGTAAGTTCATTATTTATAAAAACACATGATTCGTTAGATATGGGGCTATTATAGCATTAAAAAATGCTTTAATTAATATTAAAAATTATGTATCTATATCAAAATACATTTACACTTGCTCTGTTTCTTTCTCATATATGGCAACAGGCACCAGATAACTGAATCTGTGATTGTTGGAAAGATCTCTTTTTGACCAGACGTCATCATTTTCTTTCGTCACAACCATGGAGTTTCGAAATTTATCAGTGTTCGTTATTATTATTTTTTTTGAGAATTTTGTATTAATAAAATCTATATACATATTTCTCTTAGATGGCCACAAAATGAGGCTGAATTTGTAGCTTGCCATTTGGCAACATCGTAAAAAAGATCCTCAAGCCTGGTCCATTCAGCAAATCAACATTCAGAAAGTATCTCTTTATAAACACAGATCATTTGGTCGATGGATTAAATACATTGAGGTTGGTTCAATTTACTGTGATATATCTATTCAGCGAATCAGTTTTCTGACGACAAGACTGTCTTTTAGACACAGAAGAAAATGTTTTGTTTTTTTAAGGTACTCATAGAGTTTTTCAAAGAGTTTCAAACGAATGTATGCCACGGTGGGCAGCAATACAGGAGAAAAAAATGCACTTTTATTTGCATTTTCAACGAAGTTTTCGGTTGTATTTTTATACATTAATAATAATTGTAAAATTACTTACAATGTAGTAAACTTATTTATAAACCGTGCTGTACAATATTATAAGGGAAAATACAATTTTTTAATGTCATATGTTAAAATGATTTACAGGGTGATTAGTAATTAACATGAGGTGTTCAGAGCCCTCTAGCGAGTAAAGTTTTGGGCGAAACATAACCAAATTTGATCAGCATACATAGTAGACCACAGGATTTCGAATTCTTAATTTTTTTTTTTATGAAGAATTTAAAAAATCGCCACAAGGGGCAATTTTACCGACTAAAATGCATTAATTTGCGTAAAATCAGTTTTGTGTAGCGATCATGATTATAAAAGGAAAGGCTGGGAGAGTTCTCTGACTAACTGCTTTATGATGGCTCTCACTTAAGGGATCATGCTTTGCTAGTCCAAACAAAAATCGCCATTAGGGACAATTTTGGTGCACCAAAAGTGTATTAGTGTAAATGTTGAATAATTAAAGGCAAAAAAATACAGTACAGATCAATTTTATACTGCTGAGATACTTCCCGAGCACTTGTGGTACCTGCACATTTTTCATCTCTTGTTCGACAATAGCAGTTACAACTTTGTCAACTTGTTATTGAATAGTCATTTTGCGTTTTTGGCCTTGTTGCAGCATAGTTTCAAATCGATGAATCATCTGTTGTAAATTTGTAATGCTCATCCGTTCTTTTGGCAAATTCTGCAATCGGTGAAATTCAGGAAGCGCAGCTTTGCAATTCTCGTTCTGCTGATAACAAAATTTGACTAGTAAAGTATGGTAACAGTTGATAATGATGAGAATTCGCCCAGCCTTTCCTTTTATACTCATGATTGCTATACAGAACGGATTTAATGCAAATTAATGCATTTTAGTCGTTAAACAACTCTAAAATTGCCCCTAGTGGCGATTTTTTAAATTAAAAAAAATTTAAGAATTCAAAATCTCATGGTCTACTATGTATGCTGATCAAATTTGGTTATGTTTCGACCAAAACTTTACTCGCTAGAGGGCTCCGATCACCTTACGTTAATTACTAACCACCCTGTGTAATAATATTCATATTGGCTAGAATGACCGTATAGCGGTGTCCACCAATGTGAATTGCATTGCAATTCACTAGAAATGGCAAGAGTTTGCGAGGAGGAGGCTGAGCCCCCTAATGTATTTTAATTGTATCAGGAATATGTGTCCTCTGCTGTTCATGAATTTATGTATATTACAGGAGCTATGCACACTTACTGGCTGTCTGTTGAACAAAGGATAAAATTCAACTATAAATTTGATTGCACGAAGTATTTCAATTTAGTATAAAACTGAACCCAGGAGTTCGAATCCCATTTTTTCATATCCTTAAGTAAATGATAATGTCACCACGTTATCGTAATGTCGTCACGTTAACGGCACGTCACGTTAATGCATACTGTTAACAAGAGACGTTTTTGCAGCAATGCAAGTTTGTTTATGGTAGATATAATTTAATAAAAATTTAAAAGTAATGACAATAAAAATTGTTGACGGGTCAAAGGAATAACAAACGATGCAAATCCACTTTTTGTAAAACTTGAGATGGCAGTGTTACTTATTAGCTTGAGAGACGGAGTATAAATTAGCGCCCTTAGATAAAAGCAAAAGGAAGCAATCCCTTGAAAAATACAGTTTAAGTTATAAAGGTAAAAACATGAGAAATTTCTTTGTTAAACGCACACTTGAAGACATAAATTGCAAAATAAAAATTAAAAATAAAGATTAAAAGTCCTTTGAAAAACGCAAAGGAATATTGGTATAAACGAGAATAAACAGTAAAAATTGATCACATAAGAAAAATAAAAATATATAAAGAAAGACTATAACTTAAATATAAACTAACTATTTAAGACTATCATCTTTTTCTCCACACTCTTTAATTTATAAGACACGTGAAATTTATTTTATCAAGCATAATACAGAGTTTTTCCACGAGTACAAACTATTGTTTGATTTATTGGTGGAACTTATCTACACGATCCCAATATTTGAACAAAACAAGGAACGGACATTCGCTTTATTGTTACTTACTCAAATAATGAATTATATTTCTTCAAAATACAATATAGAAAATAAAAGAGTTGAAAATATAATGTTTCGGCTTTCAAGATTTTATTTCTTACGCTTGTGTCATCACAAAAACCTTCAAGAAATATCTTTGAGGTTTTCCATTTATTTTATATTCGTTGTCGATATTGTATTCTTATTCCGCTAAAGTGGCTTTTCTGGAAAAACATTTAAAGTGGATCACTTGATTTAAAAGAACACGAAAGCTGCTTTATTTAGTTTTCTGTCGTTTTATTTCGAGCTTTATGCGATTTATTTTGCTTCTAGAAAAATATGAAGTAAAGATGAAAGAAAATAAGATACTTTTGGTATTTTTGAAATATAATATGGGGAAAAGGGGTTACTTATTAATTATCATTAGAGTTATATTATTTTTATACAGAATTATTAAATACTCTTAACTATGGATTTCGCACTCTAAAGAACTAATAAATGAAGTTCTGAAGTAATTTGAACTTTCTTTGCGTCGTTTTAAAAATAAAACAGACTAAACGATTCTGAATAAGGCACATTGACTTATGTTTAACTAAATTTGTGAAACTCGTGATGATAGTGCCATTTTTTACCTTAAAAGACGTACTATAGTTTAGCTCACCTGGATAAAAGCAAAAAGGAAGCAATTCCTGGAAAAACACAGTTTAACCCTTTGCGGCGCAGAGCAAATTCATTGCTTAAGTGCTGAAATTCATGTCTGACACCGGAATTTGAAAACAACTTTATTTGTAAATAAAAAACAGCTGCATTTCTCGCATTCAATAAACCAAAATTGTTTTTACCAAAATTCTTGTGACAGTGAGGCGTTTTGGAATTAAAATTAAATGGTTTCATAGGATATACCACCGCGCCGCAACGGGTTAAGATATAAAAGTAAAAACGTGACAAATTTCCTGGATAAAAGCAAAAAGGAAGCAATTCCTGGAAAAACACAGTTTAACCCTTTGCGGCGCAGAGCAAATTCATTGCTTAAGTGCTGAAATTCATGTCTGACACCGGAATTTGAAAACAACTTTATTTGTAAATAAAAAACAGCTGCATTTCTCGCATTCAATAAACCAAAATTGTTTTTACCAAAATTCTTGTGACAGTGAGGCGTTTTGGAATTAAAATTAAATGGTTTCATAGGATATACCACCGCGCCGCAACGGGTTAAGATATAAAAGTAAAAACGTGACAAATTTCTTTTTTAAAAACACACTTGAAGACAGATAAATAGCAAAATAAAGATTAAATGTCATTTGAAAAATGCAAAGAAATATTGGTATAAACGAGAATAAACAATAAAAGTTGATGCTCGTAAAAAAATTAAAAATAGATTAACAAAGACTATCACTTAAATATAAACTAACTATTTGTGACTATCATAGTTTTCCCCCGTTTGTTTAATTTATAAAACGTGTGAAATTTATTTTATCAAGCATAATACAGAGTTTTTACTAGATACAAACGATTGTTTCATTTATTGATGGAACTTATCTACACTATCCCAATTTTTGAACAAAAGAGGGAACGGACATTCGTTTTATTGTTACTTACTCAAATAATGAATTATATTTCTTCAAAATAAAATGGAAAATAAAAGAGTTGAAAATATGATGTTTCAGCTTTCAAGATTTTATTTCTTACGCTTGTGTCATCACAAAAACCTTCAAGAAATATCTTTGAGGTTTTCCATTTATTTTATATTCGTTGTCGATATTTTATTCTTTTTCCGCTAAAGTGGCTTTTCTGGAAAAGCATTTAAAGTGGATCACTTGATTTGAAAGAACACGAAAGCTGCTTTATTTAGTTTTCTGTCGTTTTATTTCGAGCTTTATGCGATTTATTTTGCTTCTAGAAAAATATGAAGTAAAAATGAAAGAAAATAAGATACTTTTGGTATTTTTGAAATATAATATGGGGAAAAGGGGTTACTTAATAATTATCATTAGAGTTATGTTATTTTTATACAGAATTATTAAATACTCTTAACTATGGATTTCGCACTCTAAAGAACTAATAAATGAAGTTCTGAAGTAATTTGAACTTTATTTGCGTCGTTTTAAAAATAAAACAGACTAAACGATTCTAAATAAGGCACATTAACTTATGTTTAACTCCATTTTTTATGAAACTCGAGATGATAGTGTCATTTTTTACCTTAAAAGACGTACTATAGTTTAGCTCACCTGGATAAAAGCAAAAAGGAAGCAATTCCTTGAAAAACACAGTTTACCCCTTAGCGGCGCAGAGCAAATTCATTGCTTAAGTGTTGAAATTAATGTATAACACCGGAATTTGAAAACAACTTTATTTGCCAATGAGGCGTTTTGGAATTAAAATTAAATGGTTTCATAGGATATACCACCGCGCCGCAACGGGTTAAGATATAAAGGTAAAAACATGACAAATTTCTTTTGTAAAAACAACCTTGAAGACAGATAAATAGCAAAATAAAGATTAAATGTCATTTGAAAAACGCAAAGAAATATTGGTATAAACGAGAATAAACAATAAAAGTTGATGCTCGTAAAAAAATTAAAAATAGATAAACAAAGACTATCACTTAAATATAAACTAACTTTTTGTGACTATTATAGTTTTCCCCCGTTTGTTTAATTTATAAAACGTGTGAAATTTATTTTATCAAGCATAATACAGAGTTTTTACAAGATACAAACGATTGTTTCATTTATTGATGGAACTTATCTACACGATCCCAATTTTTGAACAAAAGACGGAACGGACATTCGTTTTTTTGTTACTTATTCAAATAATGAATTATATTTCTTCAAATTAAAATGGAAAATAAAAGAGTTGAAAATATGATGTTTCAGCTTTCAAGGTCTTATTTCTTACGCTTGTGTCATCACAAAAACCTTCAAGAAATATCTTTGAGGTTTTCAATTTATTTTATATTCGTTGTCGATATTTCATTCTCATTCCGCTAAAGTGTTTTTTCTGGAAAAGCATTTGAAGTGGATCACTTGATTTAAAAGTACACGAAAACTACTTTATTTATTTTTCTATCGTTTTCTTTAGAGCTTTATACGATTTATTTTGCTTCTAGAAAAATATGAAGTAAAATGAAAGAAAAAAGAAAATAAGGTACTTTTGGATTTTCTGAACTACAATATTGCGAAAGAAGGTTATTTAATAATTATCATTAGTTTTATATCATTTTTATACACAATTATTAAATACCTTTAATTATACATTTCGCAATCTGACATAAGTACCTCTGATATCTTACAAATAAAATTATGCAATAAGTTAAACTTTCTTGCGTTGCTTTAACATTTTCAATCCCTGGATCCCCCCATTTGAGGACCTCAGCTCTTTTACTTATAAAAACTAAAATGTCTCTTCTTTTCTTTACATTTTGACATCATTTCTTATTAGCTGAATGTTTTGCCCACTAAAAGCAAATGAATAAATGTTTGCATCTCAGCTGAGTATCTCATAAAATAAATGTTATTTTCATTTGAATTTGCAAAACCTTAAAAATGTCCAAAAAACAGTGTGACCAATAAAGTAATGCATTTTCTTATGTATTTATTGTTTAAAATGTTTTTCAATATTTTTTTTTTTTTTGGGGGGGGGGGGGGAGGAGTTACTTACTTGCTTAAAGCTCTTAAATTTGAGTATGCGTTAATTCAGGTAGGTACAGGGTTATTAAATTGATGTTTTAAGGGGGGTTTTAATTTTAGATTTATATTTTTTAACCTAAATTACTAAGTGCCTAAAGGAACAATATCAGAAATGATATATTTTTTCTATCATTTACAATGTCATTATGTTTGAAAAGAAACAATGGGTAAGCATTTGTATTATTCGGAAACTGAAGAGGTCGTAACGGAAGAGGTTAAAAACTAAACGGACTAGATAATTCTAAATATTGCTCCACTAACTTATGTTTTCTTTTGAATAATAAAAGAACATAAATTTGAATTTCATTACTAGCTAATCTTTGGTGTTAATATTTAGTTAGTGAAAGTAAAATAATCTTCATTTCCTCAAGTTTACAAGTAACTTCAATTCAATGTTGATTCCAGGGAGTGATCTAGTAGAAGGTTATTTATTCATTTAATGTAAAACAAAATTTTTCTTAGAACAGAAAATAGAAAACAATATTGAGAAGGTTCATTGGATACATAGATATCTCGCTGAGACTATTCTCCCGGCAGTGAGAATAGAATTGGCTTGGCCTTTTTCCTACCGGAGTTCTATCAAATGTGGTCTATCAATGTATTTAATATTTATAATCTGGTTTGAAAGGTTAATGAACGCTTCACAACTTCTTTTTTTAGAGCTAAAAGTTTATCCGTGGTTTAAATTTTATGGTATGTCAAAGAAAAGGTTTTATCGGAGGTTTTTAGAATTATTTGATTATCAGTTTGAATTTAATCAATTCTGATTATGGATCCATGTATGTAAATTTAGGCAATTTATTCATGCGACAAGTGGGTTAACGCGATTAATTGTTTGCATATCAATTCGTATACCATGTAATATTTCTATTAGTTTTATGTTTCAGTTTATATTTTGATAGTTCTTTGTGTCTTTTTTATGTTTCCTGCAAACTTTTTCAACTGCACGAAGAGTAATTATTGCAAAAAAAAGATTTTTCTTTAAAAGTACTGACAAATACATTTCCAGACTTGGAAACCTACTGAACTTTGTTTTTCCCGAAAATCGTTATAATGGTTTTCGAGAAACCCAATATGTCTAAATAAACAAAAAGTTCTCGCTTGATAGTAAGAAATAGTATTTTATTTAAAAAATGTTGCAATATGTGCAAATCATTTCTTTTAACCTTTTTCAACATATTGTATCATTGATGGCATGGCTGGATTTTCAATTGCTAATATGTTTTATTTTTATACCATTTTAATCCCGTTCCTTGTTTATCTTATGTTATTTTTGGATGTATTGTGTGCGGTAGCCCAAATTTTACACTTTTAGTTTGTTATGATTTTTGTATGGATGAATCTCTTCATTTTATTTGTGAAACTTGAGATAATATGGTCCTGGTGATTCTGCCTTGGTTCCACGAAAACTTTCATTTTTCCAATGTTTACTATTTTTTAAATTTCTTGTATCACATGTTATGATAATCCGTTTCAAATAATTATATAAAGGTTGATATATCGTGTTTAATTTGCATAAAAATTCATTTATAATATGCGTAATCACAATTATCGATGATAATTTGTATGGGTTTATAGCGATTGAACATAACTACGCGTAGGAAAAACATATATAGATTGATAGTGAATTTAAATTTTAAACTCTTCTAAATCACATTTATGTGATATATCGAAGAAGTTCTAATTAGAAATTAAAAAATAGGGTAACACCCCCAGTAATTGGCATGCACCAGTGATTGGCACATCCTACAAACATGTACTAAAATAAGATTTATATCCAGTCTTTTAAAAATGCAAGACCATATACCAGTTATATGTTCATTTATGTTAAAGATTATAACTTTGATTTATGCTACTAGATGACAATAGTGCCTAGGAAAGAGAAACAATTATGGCTTGTATGAAATTAGCCATTTTTGTTGCAAATGCTTCTTCTTTGGTTTAAGCAAGGCATGCTTTTCAATTCATTATTATATGATTTATAATATATTTTAAATTTTAATTGACAACGGTTTTGTTTATTTAAAAGGGGTTACTTTAATTGTGTAAAAGTATTTTCGACACAAACATTTGGATTTCTGAATTAATGATAGATGCCAATTAATGGTGCTTCAATTTTGCTAGTTCCAAGTAATTGGCACTTATTTTAATTACAAGGAATTCGCAAGGAATTTGAGATTAAACCACTTATTTTGGAAGTACTTTTAAAGTTATAGACTAATTTTGTTTATCATTTGTTTTTATATGAAAATATGAAATATTATCAGTAATTGGAATCCATTAAAGCTTCATATGACAATTACTGGGGACAGCATGACAATTACTGGGTATTAATATAAGTATATTGTATTGTTTTAAAGTGTTCACATTTCAGACTAATATGCTGATTTCTTACTCTCAAAAACCTGAAATATGGCATCTTCATCTATGGTAAATTCTTTTACATTTTGCATTGGGTTTAATCGCTTTAAAGTTTTTTTAAAATATAAACTTGTGCCAATTACTGGATCACAAGGTGTCATACATTGGTGCTCTAGGTGCCAATTACTGGTGATTTCAGCAACTTTTTATAAATATATTTTTATAAAAATACTTTTTCAATTTTTTTGCTTTTAGTGGGCAAAATAGATGCACAGATATGCATTCTTTGATTTAAAAATATTTCCAAGTAAATATCTTATTTCTTTGTAATGAAAATTGAAGTAAGTTTAAAGACAAATTCTTAAAGTGCCAATTACTGGGGATGTTACCCTATATATTAATCTAAAATCAATAAATTTAATTTAATCTTCATTTTATTTGATAATGAAAAGAAGAAATCGAAAAAAAATTTCTATTTCAGTGAACTGGTAACGTGTGTTAATAATCAAAAAATTTTCCATATAATTCCTCAAAAGTAGATTAAAATTAAAATGGATTAACATGAGTGTATCAGGAACAATAAAGAATCTTCAAACATCATCTAACATGTCATTATATCGTAAAAGATATTTTTGTTACTTCATTTTTTTATGTATAATGCCATCCTTTTATAATGATATTTTGAATTCTAGGGAGAAAAAATACCAGTGCGTTAAAGTTGCTTGTAATTTGTAAATACATGAACATAAAAGACATTTTTCGAAAAATATATTAAAAGCTAAAATAAAAAGAAAAATGACTTCAAAAATACTAATAAAAGAGCCATTTGGAAAATTAAAAAGCATTTGTTACGACTTCATTCCTTGGGGAAAGAAATGATCCCTATGGGGATTTTGTCGTGATAGTAGGGTTTGAAATGTCGTAAAATGTGGCTGCAGCTGGATTGACGTGCTAAGTTTGATATTTTTGTCTTATTCTATAGGTTTTGACATCTAGATTCCAAATATTTTAGATGCCATTTTTTTCTTACACATTTTTGATGTGATTTTCAAGATGGCGTCCAAGATGGCTGCCATTTTCTGACTTCTTTAATATTTGTGGCATATTATTGACCAATATGTCAAACTATATCTTTTCGGGGTCAAGAAATACAAATCTGTCATAAAATTAAGAGTCAATCGAGTTTTTGAAGAAATTTAAGGGATAAGATTCAAATAAAGCTCAAAAATGTGGAAAAATCAGATATACTACCGTTTTATTAACCAGTTATACATAACCAAAGTATTTAAATGAAATAATATAAATAACTGAAGAAATTTAACATAATTATTAAAAAGAGCATTTATATTACAGTATTGGAATGTTATACATTCTCTTCTGAATAGATACTGTTTCTCTCATGGTATTGACAGTCCTGTGTTGTTGCAATCACTGTATTTGCAGAGGGCAGTACAAACCAGATAATTCTTTAACAAGAACATTTTTCAACTATACACTTTCTCTTACACTCACATTTCACAAGTTCAATAACTTCTTTAGGCATAAATAAATCCAGGCATTTGTCTGGAGAAATTACTCCTTACTCATTTATTTCCCAACCATTGCCAATGAGTGGAGGTACTGTAGGTCGAGGATTTTTCTAGCTCTTTTCACTGGTGCAAAATAAGTTCGATCATAGAATATGCGGCTTTATTACTCTAAGGATTGGTGGTTATTTCTCCCCCCCGAAACTTTTAACTCTGCTAAGATGCTATCTTAACTCTGAATTGCTTGAAAAATTACTATTTTTAAAATAAGCCAAGTTGGAGAATTTTTCAAACAACGACAGATTGGATAATAAATGATTATTAGGCTCCTCAAGATCTTGAAAAGCTGTTTTAATACCATCATCGCATTGTATATTTATATACACTTATCCACTTCTGTTTTGAAATTCCTACAAATTTTCCTCCCCTTTCTTTACCAGTATATGAAGTAAGCTTACTAAACCTTTGATTTTATGAGCACCTGTTGCCCGGCACCTTTTATTAATCTTAATTTTTTTGTGTTTGTTGCCTTGACCAGTAACAAAATTGATTTCACTGTTTACTAGATGGCTTGAAACTAATCTAATCAGCAATATGAAAATGTCAGTATCTTGTGAAAATACGTCGATCTCATTATTATCGTAATGGTTCACTATGTCAAGTACATGATGTGATATATTGGTATCTGCTTCTTCATGTGTATGATCACATAATTTTGAATCGAAAACATTCGCAAGGTTACTGTATGCTTACTGATAAAAACGACAATAGTTTTCTCCTTACAAACAGAAAAACCTGTAGTAATTTATTCCCGAGACACTCCTTTAGCTGTGACTTTGCTTCATTACGTGAAAGAACCATCTTTGATGACACCAACGTTGTATTGGTACTGTTTTTAACAATAAATCTAATAGGTTCTGTCGCTCCCGATCTTTTCTTACAAGTTTGCTCCAATTTTGGTCAAATATTATTCTCCCCTCAGAATATCCGTTGCCACTTTCAGAATGATCTCAGTAAATTATTTACGAAATCTTTACATGTTTTCAAGGCAAATATTTTTTACTGATTTTACGGCTGCCATTCCATACGTACATATAATACGTACTTTTTCTGCCGGAGAAGTAATCAAGGATTCTAATGATTGAAGTATGAGAGAATGGTTATATTGTTCTATTTTAGCAATAAATGAATTTTGTCTGATGAAATATGAATATATACATCAGAAGAAATTAATTATCTTGGTATCACAAAAAACTCATAGTTTCCAATTGCATTTTTTAGGTTTGTAATTATTTGAGGTCGGAATTCCATGACAACAAGAAAACAGGCAAGAAATTGCCAATCTGCTCGAATTTTAACCAACTAATGACTAATCTTAAATGCAGTCTTCTTGTTACAAGTGCTGAATGTTTTTAATTTCTTTTTTTTAATTAGAAACCAAAGTGACAACTTAGCTTGTTCACTATCATCTTTCGCAGATGCTGGAACGTTCATAGAAGATGCAGTATTCATTAGTGTGGTATTGCTTTGGAAAGAATATCCTCCACAATGATTCCAAATACTCTCCTTGGCGATGGCTGTATTGTGAAAAAATTTTTGTGACTTGGAAGTCTGAAGTTGACAGTGTGTTTTGGGCTGCTTATAGATTTCATTTGGACAGTACTTTCCAAAGAAACTTGAAAAAATGCTTAATACCACTGGTGCACAAACTCTCGGGGTCGCTTTCATTTTGAATTAAACCAATAGCTTCACCAATGTTCTCTAATTCTGTGATTTTCTATTCCAAGTTTTGATGCAAATAGTTTCGTAAACGTCATACTGGATTTGGATACTGCAAAACGACCAGACTGAATAGTATTCGATACTTCTGGATATGTTGTATTAAGGTCCTTCATCTGTGCTATGAATACTGGAATCTGTAAACATAATGAAATAAATCACGAGTAAAATAATATTTGATTTGTTCCTCTAATGATGCGAGATGCAATGCCCAATCTCCTCGACGAGTAGCACGGATGAAACATAGCAAAAACCCAAATTGGATTATATACTGCAGCAGGAACTTTCCTAATGTCATCACTGCATTGTTTAATATCTGGAGGTCAATCTTTTCGACTACTGTTTTGATCTCTTCAAATAAAGTTGTAGCTTCAACTTCAAAATGGTGACATTTCTCAGGTAGTCAGATGCATTTTTCTAGCAGAGAAATAGTCTCTGTAGGATGTGGCAATGTTTCAAAGAGGAGATCGTAGAATGCCAAATCATTAGTCATATGAAACTTTATGCCTCTAGTGTAATTTCTTCTCTCCAAAATACTCACGAATTGTTGTAAAAGAGTATAGAACAATTTCAGTACATATAAAATCAAGGCCACTATCGTCAATGTAATTTCCTAGTGCATAGAGAGATGCAAAACAAGCAAGAAGCACTCCTACCAGTAACATTTACTTTTTATTGACGGTAGACAATTGAATTTACAGAGTGGACAGAGTGAAGCTAGCTTTGACTCGTCGAATTTTGTTCGATTTGTAGCTTATTCTTTCAGTTTTTCGAATTTGTCTATTTCAGGTTTTTGACATAATTATCCACCTTTCAAGCACACTAAACAATACATTGTGTATTCATAACACAGTCACTCTTATTAGTAAGTATCATCCAACGAACATCTAGTTTTATGCCTGCAGCAACAGAGAAAACAATCAATGCAAGAAATTTTCTAGTAAATTTATATAGAAATAATAAATAACACCATTTACACCTATTTTGATTGTAGATTTGTATTTCTTGACCCCAAAAACATATAATTTGACATACTGGACAACAATATTCCACAAATATTAAAGAAGTCAGTAAATGGCAGCCATCTTGGACGCCATCTTGAAAATCACCTGAAAAACGTATAAGAAAAAAATGGCACCTATGATATTTGGAATCTACACGTCAAAAGCTACAAAATGAAATAAAAATATCAAACTTAGCACAAAAATCCAGCTAGAAAACATTTCAGACCCTACTATGACGTCATCCCGTCCCGAGGGAAAAAATAGTTTAGAATGTTTTTTTGATTCCCGCTTGGATGGAAGATGTTTTTTGATCCGGCGCAAAGTCGAGAAAACTATTATTTAATATATGTTTGTGAAGTTTAGTGTATGTTTATGTGTTTTGTGAATAATAAACTGTATGTGTTCAAAAAAATGGATGATTTGATGATACGAACACAAATATTATAATTCGAATGACTCGATGACAAACGATTACAAGAATCTTCAGCATTAAAAGCCCTTTTTGTTTAATAAAATGTCATTGCCCGCCGCACCGAATAAATAGGAAAAAAAAACCAGGAAAGGAACTATGAAAGAATATGTTTATGAGATTTATCCAATTTTCTGTAAGTTCATTATTTATAAAAGCACATGATTCGTTAGATATGGGGCTATTATAGCATTAAAAATCGCTGTAATTAATATTAAAAATTGTGTATTGATATCAAAATACATTTACACTTGCTTTATTTCTTTCTTAAATATGGCAACAGGCACCAGATAACTGAATCTGTGATTGTTGGAAAGATCTCTTTTTGACCAGCCGTCATTATTTTCTTTCGTCCCATCCATGGAGTTTATAAATTTATAGTGTTCGTTATTATTTTTTTTTAAAGAATTTTGTATTAATGAAATCTATATACATATTTCTCTTACATGGCCACAAAATGAGGCTGAATTTGTAGCTTGCCATTTGGCAACATCGTAAAAAAGATCCTCAAGCCTAGTCCATTCAGCAAATCAACATTCAGAAAGAATCCCTTTTTAAAGACAGATCATTTGGTCGATGGATGAAATGCCTTGGGGTTGGTTCAATTTACTGTGACATATCAATTCAGCGAATCAGTTTTCTGTCACAAAACTGACTTTTAGACACAGAAGAAAATATTTTGTTTACATTTCTTTAACGTACTCATGGAGTTTTTCAAATAGTTTCAAACTAATGTATGCCACGTTGTGCAGCAATACAGGTGAAAAAAATAGACTTTTATTTGCATTTTCAACGAAATTTTCGGTTGTATTTTTATACATTAATAATAATTGTAAAATTACTTACAATGTAGTAAACTTATTTATAAACCGTGCTGTACAATATTATAAGGGAAAATACAATTTTTTAATGTCATATGTTAAAATGATTTACAGGGTGATTAGTAATTAACATGAGGTGTTCAGAGCCCTCTAGCGAGTAAAGTTTTGGGCGAAACATAACCAAATTTGATCAGCATACATAGTAGATCACAGGATTTCGAATTCTTAAAAAATATTTAAATAAAGAATTAAAAAAATCGCTACTAGGGGCAATTTTAGCGTTGTTTACCAACTAAAATGTATTAATTTGCATAAATTCAGTTCTGTGTAGCGATCATGAGTATAAAAGGAAAGGCTGGGAGAGTTCTCAGACCAACTGCTTTGTGATCGCTCTCACCTTACGGGATCATGCTTTGCTAGTCAAAAAAAAAAAAACGCCACTAGGGGCAATTTTGGCGCACCAAAAGTGTATTAGTGTAAATGTTGAATAATTAAAGGCCAAAAAATACAGTACAGATCAATTTTATAGTGCTGAGATACTTCCCGAGCGCTGGAGATTACCTGCATATTTTTTATCTCTTGTTCGACAATAGCAGTTGCAACTTTGTCAACTTGTTATGGAATAGTCACTTTGCGTCCTTGCCCTTGTTGCCGCATAGTTTCAAATCGATGAATCATCTGTTGTAAATTTGTTATGCTCATCGGTTCTTTTGGCAAATTCTGTAATCGGTGAAATTCAGGAAGCGCAGATTTGCAATTCTCGTTCTGCTGATAACACAATTTGACTAGAAAAGTATGGTGACAGTTGATAATGATGAAAACTCTCCCAGCCTTTCCTTTTATACTCATAATTGCTACACAGAACTGATTTCATGCAAATTAATGCATTTTAGTCGTTAAACAACGCTAAAATTGCCCCTAGTGGCGATTTTTTAAATTAAAAAAATTTCAAAATTCAAAATCCCATGGTCTACTATGTACGCTGATCAAATTTGGTTATGTTTCAACCAAAACTTTACTCGCTAGATGGCTCTGAACACCTTACGTTAATTACTAACCACCCTGTATAATAATATTCATATTGGCTAGAATGACCGTATAGCGGTGTCTACCAATGTGAATTGCATTGCAATTCACTAGAATTGGCAAGAATTTGCGAGGAGGAGGCTGAGCCCCCTAGTGTATTTTAATTGTATCAGGAATATGTGTCCTCTGCTGTTCATGAAATTATGTATATTACAGGAGCTATGCACACTTACTGATTGTCTGTTGAACAAAGAATAAAATTCAACTATAAATTTGATTGCACGAAGTATTTCAATTTAGTATAAAACTGAATCCAGGAGTTCGAATCCCATTTTTTCATATCCTTAAGGGAGACCCGAACCCCATTTCCGGCCAAAAATCATCAAATGTTCAATTTTTCAAACGATAAAATACATATTTGTGAATATCCATGCAAAATTTCAGAACTCGGGGACACATGGAACAGGTAGAAAATGAGCTTTTTTAAATTGTACTCCCTATAGAGTTTAAAGGACTAGCGGCCATTTAAAACGGGTTTTCCTGAAAATGACTTTTTTCATATTTTGCCTAAGTTCAAAGTACTAAGGCTCAGTGGTAAAATGATTTAGAAATAAAGTGTTTATGTTTTTAGAATCTTAAAAAAATTTGCAACAAAAGTAAGGAGAGATATTTTTTAAATTTTACATAAATTGGTAACCATGAAAATTATAACGAATTTAAGGAAATTTACCATACGTCACGTTAATGCATACGGTTGACCGGAGACGTTTTTGCAGCAATGCAAGTTTGTTTATGGTAGATATAATTTAATAAAAATTTAAAAGAAATGACAATAAAAATTGTTGACGGCTCAGAGCAATAACAAACGATGCAAATCCACTTTTTGTGAAACTTGATATGGCAGTGTTATTTATTAGCTTGAGAGACGGATTATAATTTAGCAATCTTAGATAAAAGCAAAAGGAAGCAATACTTTGAAAAACACAGTTTAAGATATAAAGGTAAAAACATGACAATTTTATTTTTTAAACGCACACTTGAAGACAGATAAATTGCAAAATAAAAATTAAAAATAAAGATTAAAAGTCCTTTGAAAAAAGCAAAGGAATATTGGTGTAAACGAGAATAAACAGTAAAAAATTGATCTCATAAAAAAAATAAAAATATATAAAGAAAGACTATAACTTAAATATAAACTAACTACTTATGACTATCATCGTTTTTCTCCAGACTCTTTAATTTATAAGACCCGTGAAATTTATTTTATCAAGCATAATACAGAGTTTTTCCACGAGTACAAACTATTGTTTGATTTATTGATGGAACTTATCTACACGATCCCAATATTGGAACAAAACAAGGAACGGACATTCGCTTTATTGCTACTTACTCAAATAATGAATTATATTTCTTCAAAATAAAGGAAAAATAAAATGGAAAATAAAATAGTTGAAAATATGATGTTTCAGCTTTCAAGGTTTTATTTCTTACGCTTGTGTCATCACAAAAACCTTCAAGAAATATCTTTGAGGTTTTCAATTTATTTTATATTCGTTGTCGATATTTTATTCTTATTCCGCTAAAGTGGCTTTTCTGGAAAAGCATTTGAAGTGGATCACTTGATTTAAAAGTACACGAAAGCGTCTTAATTTATTTTTCAGTCGTTTCCTTTTTAGCTTTATGCGATTTATTTTGCTTCTTGAAAAATATGAAGTAAAATGAAAGAAAATAAGATACTTTTGGATTTTTTGAAAAACAATAAGACGAAAAGGGGTTACTTAATAATTATCATTAGTGTTATGTTATTTTTTGTACAGAATTATTAAATATTCTTAAGATTGTTTTCAACTTCTCTGTTCAACAAGAGGAAATCGTTTTGACGCATTTGCAAAATCATTTTTCAACAGAAACACATAAAATTAGATGGCCTGACTATGGAAGCGATTTCGAGTTGAAATTAGTTTCCCATTTTTATGATAATTAAATTACATATCAATTTATCAACGATTTCGATCACGTTATCACCCGTTTTTCTCCTGCTTTTTGACCAGTTTTTCTGCTTTCGTTAGGAAATGTGTTCAAAAACGTCAAATTTGAAGGTTTATTATGAAAGATCTATTGCGTTTGTAAAAAAGCAGAAAACTGAGTACAATTTGACAGTTTCTGATTAACAACACCTGCTAGTTTCATGCATTTCCGAAAAAAAAATTAAAACTTATGTCACAAAGTTGCCTTTTTTAGGTGCGTTCGTAATTATGTAAATACGTAGCACCATTTGTTGTCGTTCAGTCCGTCCGTCTGTCCGTCTGTCTGTCCGCATATAACAACGCAAAAACTACCCAACTGAATCGTTTGAAATTTTAAATACATAATTATTACATAATTTTGTCGAGTCATTTCAAATTTTATGAAAATCGGATGCATAGATCAATTACAGGGACAATCAAAAGGATTCCGTTACATTACGGTCAATGGGGAAAAAAGTTTCAAATGCATTTTAATAGTTTGGAATTTTAAATACATAATTATTACATAATTTTGTCGAGTTATTTCAAATTTTATCAAAATCGGATGCATAGTTCAATTACAGGGACAATCAAAAGTATTCCGTTACATTACGGTTAATGGGGGAAAATGTTTCAAATGCATTTTAATGGTGTTACACTCATTCCAACATAATAAAATTGATATCCATCTATAAAGTACATATTACAATATACATTTTGCATAATCTGTGGTGCAAACAATATTTGTTATTGATTTACAAGGCCACACAAAAGTATTCCATTGCATAATGGTATAGGGAGACCATTGTTTGGTGCGCATTTTAATTGTAATTATATACAATTTTTTGAGATTGATATTTTTAAAACTTCGTTACCGTACGAACGTACCTCATTTACTACGCTTCACGTGCAATTTCTAACTTGTTGATTTAAGAACACCCTTAACTATAGAATTTGTACTTTAAAGTACTAATAAATGAAGTTCTGATATATGAGAGTGATATTTTTAAAACTTCGTTACCGTACGAATGCACCTCATTTGCTACGCTTCACGTGCAATTTCTAACTTGTTGATTTAAGAACACCCTTAACTATAGATTTCGTACTTTAAAGTACTAATAAATGAAGTTCTGATATATGAGAGTGATATTTTTAAAACTTCGTTACCGTACGAATGCACCTCATTTGCTACGCATTACGTGCAATTTCCAACTTGTTGATTTAAGAAACCCTTAACTATAGATTTCGTACTTTAAAGTACTAATAAATGAAGTTCTGAAATAAGTTGAACTTTTTTTGCATTGTTTTAAGAAATTAAACAGACAAAACAATTCTAAATAATGCACATTAACTTGTGTTTTCTTTTGAAGAAATATAAATGCCCTTCCTAGGACAGTGGGTAAGAAATGTGTTTTTCATTTAAAATTTGAAAGAAAATGACAAAATAATTGACAATATTGAAGTGTTTAGATGAACAAAGTTTGGCTTGTTTATATCTATATTATAAAGGCCAAACGTATCTGTGCGTAACGCATACGTCATTTTGTGAATGGCAACACTTTCACATGCAATTAGGTTTTGCAATTTTCGGTACTACAAATTTTATACTTCTGAACATCTCACATATTCAATTTTTACACCATCGTATAGAGAAAAATATACACTTTTGAATGCAATTTGTTTGAAAGCTCTCTCTCAATTTAATCTTGACATATAAATTTTTTTTATAGTTTTTATGGCGAATTTTGTAATTGTGGCAAGAGAAATATGCCATTTTCTCTTAAAATTGATAAAAATTGAAATGTGCTCATGTAAATTTTGAGAAGATGAAAATTATCTGTTTTATAAAGGCCAAACGTTTCTGTGCGTAACGCATACGTCATTTTGCGAATGGCAACACTGTCACATGCAATTAGGTTTTGCAATTTTCGGTACTGCAAATTTTATACTTCTGAACATTTCACATTTTCAATTTTTACACCATCGTATAGAGAAAAATATACACTTCTGAATGCAATTTGTTTGAAACCTCTGTCTCAATTTAATCTTGACATATTAATTTTTTTATAGTTTTTATGGCGAATTTTGTAATTGTGGCAACAGATATACGCCATTTTCTCTTAAAATTGATAAAAATTGAAATGTGCGCATGTAAATTTTGAGAAGATAAAAATTATGACGGGTTTAGATTTCACATAAAATTCTAAGGCCGTGCCAATTTGAAATATTTTTTTCCAAAGCATTTAATTGATAACTTCATCTTAATAACTGATGTTTGTTATATTTTGCTTCATTATTATATTTTTACATATGCGATTAAAGTTTAATTTTAATACTTTGGACGACTGAGATTTATAGAAATAGTATTTTTTTTATAGTTTTAAATAATATTTGTTTGACAGTTAGATTGACCATTGTAAGATGCATTTTTTACTTTAGCTAATTTTGTAGGTTTGTTATAAATCAATGAAACAGTTCCTTCTTAAGCATTTACTTTCGTCGAAATTCGACGGGTTCCACCTTGCTCCGATAAACACAGTATTAGCATTAAGACTTCTGTGTAAACCAGGCTTTCCGAATAATATAACATTAGAAAACTAAGATATCTTTTAAAACAAAAATCTAAGAAATATGCAATGAAACTTCTTAATTTAAAAATCTACTGCAACTATTGAAATAATACTAATTATTAAATTAAAATAATACTAATATATTTTTTAACAATCTGAATTTGTATTTTTATCGTTTATCCACCCCCCCCCCCCTCAAAAATAAATATATTGAATTATAAATAGAATAAATTTTAAAGAAAAAAACAGTCGCAGTGTTTTTTAAATTTGTCAATAAAACTTCAAAGCAAAAGACGAAAGCTATTTTTATTCAAGTATACTTTTTATAAATGCTTTTTAGTCTTTTGTAATCTTAATTTTTTTATATATCTGTGTAGTTTTTTAAATATTGCAAGACTAAGAAGAATCAAACCTAGTTAATGCCTATTTTTAATAGTTGTACAAAACCTTTGAACTTAATGTTTTATTGTATCGAACGAAAATTATCGTTTATCCTTCCTTTCTTAAACAATGCTAACTTTGTCTGTGAATTGATCTTAAGGGAGGTACCGTAGCCTCAGTCTCAGAGAAGGCATTGTTAAAAATTTTCTTTACGTCTATTGGAGTCTTTCATATGTGTGCCCGCGGCTGAAAAGCTGATGCCACATGAATAAACAAGGATAGTATAGGTTCAAGTGACTTCTAGTTACTTGGTTTAAGGTTTTTTTTTTTTTTTTTCAATGAATGATTTGAAAAAGAGAATGATTCTCTACCACAGATCTTGTTTACACTCTACGCTACAGTTGTTTACAACTCGATTTCTTTAATGTTTCTTTAACTACGCAAATGATTGAAATATTGTTAATTTTGAATCTCTAATAGAAAATTATGTTTAACCTAAGGGATTTCAGGTAGAGAAAGATCTTATTTAGGCAGATAAGTTTTCCCATAACAAAATGGCTATTATATGCATCACATAGTAACCCGGATATTGTTTTTTTAATTTTTTAATAAAATGTTTATTTTTCTTATTTTCTATTTTTAAATGATTTAAATTGTTTTTTTTTTATAATTATCTTTTAATTTTTTTTTGTTTAATATTATTTCTTTTTTTAATAATAGAAAATAGTTAAAAAATATATATGCAACTGATATTTAAAAATGAAGTTTTCGCTAAATTGATGCATTATAATTCTTTTACGTATTTAATTTATAATACGTAACTTTAATTTAAAACTGAAACGTTTGAAATTCGCGACTTTTATTTACTTTATTTGAGTAAAATGAACAGAAAAAAACCCAAAATAATGATATTTTAAAGCTCTATAAGTGCAGCGAAAGAACAAAACGTAAACAAATCTAATTTACCACTGCCTAAATTCTGCGAAAGGACTCATAACACAAACTGATAATACAAAAACTGATAAGATTCGTTTCATTTCGGCGTTGTCATTAAAAAATTAACAAATAATCGCGATTTCTGTGCTACATGTGATAGCTTAATATACAAATTTTACTTATTTATTTATTTTTAGGTCTAAATTTGACAGTATTCTTGTTCAAAATTTAAAAAAATTGTCCTAATTAGATAATAGAATATGGACAATGATAAAAAAATATTTTTTAATTGTATAACAGTTTCATATTTAATTGATTAACATTTCGTCGTGTACATTAAAGAATCGAAATGCTAAAGAAACTGAACTATGCAGGTATATAATTAGGTTAATTTAAAGAAAATCATGAATAAATATTTATATTAATATAAATGGATTAAAGAAGAAAAACAAAAAATTTCAAAATGTTTTTTTATATGCAAATTTAAAGTAATTTTGCTTTCTTTAAAAGTTTTTTTTTCTTTGAAATGCAAAGTGTTAGAATTAGTGATGTTTTTAATTGCATAAATTTCATATGCAATACACCTCAAATATAACTTACAAAAGAAACATAATTTTATTTCCAGAAACTTTCTTATTAACTTATATATATTTAAAATTTATTTATAAAATATACAAAAGTTTTAAATACTTTATTAGCTAAAAAATGAATTTTCAATGAAAAGGTTAATGGGACACAAAGTTGTTTTATGAGATACAAAGATTTGTTTACTTAATCTTTTAATTTTTGAATATATTTCACTATTTTAGAATTAAAAAAAATATATATTTAAAATTATAGTTTGCATAAGTAGATTTAAAATTTTGTTTAATTTGATAAATTATTTTTCATATATTAACATATTTTTCAGACATATAATCAAAAATCGCTAATTAGATTAAGTCTCAAAGCGAGTGTGCTTAAATCCTTTATAATAACATTACTTTGATATGATTTTTCTTAAAGTAGACATTCCAAATGTAATACATTCCGTAACAATAGGATAATTACTAGAGTAATATTATCTATCGTTACTAAATATTTAATTTTTAATTTGATTTCAGTTATAAAATCAAAGTGTGATATCAGAACTCGACTAGAATTTTCTAAACGATCACGAAGTCACAAAATAATTGAATTAAAGTCGATTCAATTAAAATCGAATTGCGAATCCTGTACTAGGCTAGAGATATTACATCTTGTCGCACATATTTACAGAAAAAAACTTTCAGTATTTTGACATAAAATTAAACATAAAAATAAATTATGATATGAGGATATGTACAATATTATTTCATTTACAGAATAATCTTAAAATTATTATTTTAATTAATTTATATTACATGTTTTCCATTACGGACACATTTTTGCAAAGAAAAAACGAAACGCGAATATTTTCAGAAGACAAAATAAATCATAGAGTTGATAATTATATATAGTATCATGATTAATTAAATAAATAAAAAATGTCCGCATGAAACGTCTTTTTTAAAAGAATTATATTATATTTTTTTGAAGTGGCAACAAACAAGAACAAACATAAACAAATGAGATTAATTGGCACAGATGTCATATACGCACCACATTTGCGCGTGCTTTTTTCTCCCGCCAATTGGCGAAAATTTTGCTTTTGAATATAAGTTTCAAATTACATGCAATGTGAAAAATTGAATGAGATTCTAATATGTTAAGAAAGGAAATAATAAAAGTAAATAAATGATATTTTGATATAAATAATTATTGATATAGTATATTAAAAATAATTTAAAGAATTAAAATAAAAAGTAACAGAAAATAAACATAAATTTAATAAAAAATGAAATAATAAATAAACAATTATAAATAATAAGCCCAATAAGTAAACAGTAAATATATATATATTTCACAATAAATCGTAAATGCTAATACTTATAGCCATGTTGAATGCATGCAGTTGTATCATTTAATCATTTCATTTTATTGAAATCTTTAATTTTTTCCATTTTATTTTCCTAACAATTGTTATAAACTTGTATTTTTACAAATGCATTCTTAGTTGTTATAAACTTGGGGGTTTAAAACTTTTGGGGTTTTATTTTTACTTAAAAGCAATTGGCAATAATTTATAAAATCGTCTGCAGTATTTCTCTCCAGTTTGTTTTGGAATTTTTGTGTTTTTTAGCTCTGTGTAGCCATGAATGCTAAACGAAAAGAAACTTCGCCTGAAATTCGAAAATTAGTTATTAATTTGCATATTGAACGTGGAAAATCTATTAGAGAAACTGCTGGAACAGTTAACTTGAGTCGTTCAACAGTTTTCAATATCATTAAACGATATAAAAAGAATCGTATAATTCAGGATAAAAGAAGACCTGGCCGACCATCAAAGCTATCCAATGGAATAAAGCGAATTATCGTTCGAAATAGTTAAAAAAATCCAAGAAATAGTGCTTCAAAAGTTGCTGCTGATTTACAAGCATTATATGGAATAATTGTTAATCCTGAGACTATTAGAAGGGTAATTCGATCTGCTGGATATCACGGTAGAGTAGCCAGGAAAAAATTCTTCATAAGTGAAAAGAATAGAAAACTCAGACTAGCTTTCGCAAAATCCAACATAAATAAGAATTCTGATTGCTGGAATAAAGTTATATTTGCTGATGAGAGTAAATTTAATATATTTGGTTCTGATGGTAGAATCTTGGTGTGGAGAAAACCCAGGGAAGAATTTCGCAAACAGAACTTTGTACCAACAGTAAAACATGGTGGAGGAGGAGTTATGGTATGGGGGTGTATGTCGTCCGCTGGAGTTGTTAATCTTGTTTTTATTGACAGTATAATGGATCAGTACATGTATATTGATATTTTAAAGCAAAATTTGAAATCTTCAGCACGAAAATTGAACCTTCATAACGATTTTAAATTCTACCAAGACAATGACCCCAAGCACACTGCTCTAAACGTTAGACTCTGGCTGCTATATAACTGTCCTGAAATAATAAAAACACCACCACAATCTCCAGACTTAAATCCCATAAAGAATATTTGGCAAGAATTGGAATCAAGAATTCGCAAACACACCATTTCTTCAAAACAACTACTAAAATCGGTGCTTCAAGAAGAATGGGGTAAAATCACTCCAGAAATCACAAAAAAAAAATTAGTCGAATCCATCCCAAAAAGATTAAATCATGTTTTAAAAGTAAAAGGAAGTCCAACAAAATATTAAAACCCTTTAAAAAGTAAAATTTTTGGATAAATATTTTATGGAAAAGTACGTGTCCCATCACTTATGTGAGCCATTTTTTGCTCCGTTCTGAACAACTGTATTTTTACTAAATTAATATTTTAATATTTTGACAAAATGTATGTTATGTAATAATTGTTACTAACTTTAAATATGAAACACACCCAAAAAATTTTTGCACATGTTTGTTTATTTATTTTATTGCAGTTTCTTTTTATAAAGCACAAGTGTCCCATCACTTTTGTGAGACACTGTACATAAGTAGTTTACTCAGATTTTTTTTCAAAATATTCTGAGTATGCCCAGTAAGGAGACCTTCCATGTGAGTCAAACTGGAACTGAATAGAAAAACCTTCTTGCAGTCCGAAACATAAATTGATTTCATTTGTCCCCAATTCACACTCATGGAAGCCTTTGAACCAGTCCTTTGTTACGCATGGGAAATTCTCGAATTCTCTGTTATAACATGAGGCATGATTAGTTAAATTCCGATAAGCATATTACAACGCAATCGGTCTGGCAATTCATATCTTGGAGAAAAATGCCTAAAAACCCCACTTCAAAGCTCGACTCTTAGGTTTACCTTTATGTTTTCCTACATCAAAAGCATGAAAACATGGAGAATTGGGTGCAGGGAAAACATAATGGTAAACCTATGAGTTAACCGTTAAAATCGAGTTTTTAGGTGGCTTCCAGCAAGATATGGCTGACCGATTGCGTTTTAATATGTGAGTCGAGATTTAATTAACCTTAGATTTTCAACCGTGAATTCAATGAGGTGATTGTCTGCCCGTGACCTAGTCTGACGTATTTAAATAAATTAAAGTTAGTTTTCGATAATTGTTGAACATCCAATAATTAGATATATTGATAATTCTATCACTAATTAGATAGATTTTAAATATATTAGGGAGTAGGAAAATATAATTGTTATCCTATTAGTCAGCCACTAAAGTCTGGTTTTTCTAGGTCTCCACCAAGATATGCTTTAACACACCGATTGCGTTTTAATATGCGGATCATGATTTAACTAATTCTAGATTTTCATCCGTGAATCTAATGAAGTGATTGCCTTTGCTGCCGCCTTTCTGTCTATGTCCAAAAATTTCTTCTTCTGTCTCTCGCAAGAGAAGGAATTTCTTTTTAGGCTAAAAATGCTACTTCTCTTACGTTCTGTGATTTCATTGTTACAAAAATTTTGGGACAAATCACATCTGTCCTGCAATTTCCTATAGCGAACTCTGTGAAAATTTGAAATAAATTTGTATAGTCGTTAAATTATTCAATTATAATATTTTAATTAGGGATCTACCGAATATTTCAGTTTTGGAACAAAATCTAAGTTTTCACCGAAAATGCTGTTGAATATTCGGTCGGACCGAAACTCGACTGAAACTATGTACATACTAAAAATATCTTTTCTTCTGTATGATTTTAATTAAGATTTCAATTAATTTTCAGTAGTGAAATCAGGCTCCAAATTATTGAACATTTATCACGTAATGATCGACGATAACACGTATCTATTGACGTCTCACGTATTAGGTATTCAATATGCTTTCTTCCTTCTAGAAATGCCAACATTACTCATTGATTTCATCTGTAGAGGCTCAAATGAGACTTTGTTTGTTGTTATAAACTTCTCTACTTGCAATCATCTGCCAGGAGTAGCTCAAGACTTGAATGCAGATGATAAAGGAAGTAAAGAAGAAATAAGTGAACTTTGAAGATGCCATTCAAGTGCTCATTAAAAGCTCCAGTTTTAACAATAATACAAAAATTTTATTTTGAAATCGCAAATATATTTCGAATACTCTAGTAAGTCGAATACTCTAGTAGTATACTAGTAAGTTCTAATATATCAGGTGATCATTTACGAAAACCATTATAAAAGAGAGATCGAGATAATCAGCTTTTAATATGGTGAAGTTTGTATCACTGGAAAATCTTTCTGTATTGTGGATGTTTTTTTTAAATATATGAAAACAGAAATTTTGGTTAAAAGATCCACAGAGAACCAAATTATGTTACACGCATAATTAATGAATAATTATGCACGCTAAATACACACGTAATTATAACATCAATAAATGTATGTATCAATTTAACAAAAAGATTTTAATATTTTGGTTTCGTTTTCGTTTTCTGCGGTAGATAGAAAGATCGCCGAAATTTTGTACAGGTTTCAATTTTGGTTTTAAGACATATTACTACCGATCCTCAATTGTAATACAATTTTCCGCAGTTTTAACAGTATGTTTCATTCGTATTCTAAAATGGGTATATATTGCAGTGTTATGCTTTACCTTCTAAGTAACATTTTCTGACATTAAAATATACTGTAAGAAAGATGCATCCGTGAATACTATACGCACACATATATATATATATAGCTAACACTAATACGGGTACATGGTATTTGTCATGGTAAATCTGAATATATGTGAAATAATTTCGCGAAAGATGTTCTGTTGAATTCCCTTTCTAACAATTCTTCACTTTTCTGTAAACAGATAACAAAATCATCACATCCATTTTATGTATCCAAATACGTGCTTAGAAATATCACCTCTGAGATTTAAAATTCTTGGAAATATGTTTATTTATAGATTGAAAACCAACACAAATCAATATTATAAAAATAAATCTAAAATGCACTACATTCTCGAAAGACTAATATTTAAAAAACATATATATGTATAAAATATATTAAATATATTAAAATGTATTTAAAAAAACTCATTCTAAAAACAAAGACATTTTATACAAAATCTACTTAAAGTTATTGGTGCTGTAAATATTATTTTTATTTTAATGCTTTGATAACGGAAATACTGGTATTTTTTTCCATTGCACTATGTTATACTTTAATCGTTTATAATTAAAAAACCTGTGGTGATATCTTTGTAAACGGATTTCCAATCATTTTACTTTGAAAGTCTAAAGCCTAATCAGCTGCTGTTAAGAAATCTAAGGGCTGTTTCCGTGTTTGATTAAATAAGATCAATTAAACCTTTGTGAACGAGCTAAAATGAAATGAAATAAGTAAACACAGTCTTTGCTTCCCATTAATTTTTATTAATGCTATAAGAAAGTTGTTCTAAATAAGACATTTTAAAAGCGTCATTTTAAATATGTTGTATTTTTTCCGAAATTTTGTTTCTCTTTCTATATTCACGTAAAAATGCTATAGTTGTTATAAAGAAAATATCTTTTGCGCTGTCTGCCAACTCATGACTAAAGTTAAAAAGATCATCTCAAAATATGAAATAAATGTCTCGTGTAAATATGTTTTTATATTTAATCTGTTTTGCAATATGATTCATTAGTCATATTTAAAATGACGTAATTTCTCCTATTTCTTGCTTTTAAAACATAAAAGTTTTCTTTCTCTTATTAATTCATGTAAATATACTCTGTTGCAAAAAAGAAGACATTTTTATTTGCACTGCTTTTAAAATTGGCAATAAAAGGTTTAAAAAGATCATGTACAGACGTGAAATAAATCTATATTTTTACAATTAAACTTTTTGACATTATTGTTATTTTCAAGTATAAATATGATGCAATATCCTCTAGTTACGACATTTTACACATCGTATTGTATTTATTATTTTAAAATTACGTTTCTCTTTATAATTTACGAGTAAATATATTTTTATGACGTCTATGACTTCTTTCCTTTCTTTAATACACAGTCATTAAATCTAAATTTGAAAGTTTTTTCTGTTTATAATAATCACGAGTAAATAAATTTTTAATTTGTAGGAAATAGAAATCTTTCCGTCGTTCTCACAATTAGCAGCAATTTAAAATAATAACTTTTTTCTAAAATATGTCAAAAATTTCGTTCTAAATTCCGAAACTTGAATTTAAAATAAAAATAAGTTCTCAAGAAACTAGTCAAATAAAAAAAATAAATGCATTCTGCACACCGAAAGCTTCTAATTTATAGCATTTGAAAAAACGATTAAATTCCTATGAAACATTTTTGCTCCTATGAAGCAATTTTGAGCAACTTTAACATTAAATATCTTTTAAAATAATTGTTACATTTCAAAGCTGTCTTGTGTTTATGAACCCTTTCTGTAGAATAACACAAATTTTCATATTTCCTATTTAGTAATTTTCTTAATAGTAAAAGAATGTATCCGAAAAATGTTTTCAAAAAAATTTCTGATTACGAAAATTTTTATAAAGTACTTAGTCTTTTCCTTATTGTTATGAGAATTTTATGGACAGGTTATGCTCCATTATGTGATGTTCTTCAATTTACATATAAAATTTTTAAACTGTATTTCAGTACCTTACTTCGAGATAGAAATTACAAACGGATAAATATTTCAATTTATTTTTTACATCTTTTACAAATTTAGATGCTTCACCGTATTTGCATTCCGACTGATACATATTTCTTAGTGATAAAAAGTATGTTAGATTTTCAATTATAATCATACCACAAGCATATTAGACTCAGATCACTAAAGAAAGATTTAATATCCTGAAACATTTTATTAAAAAATCATGTATTGTGTGCACCAAATAAGAACTCGATTATTTAAAAGAAAAATTTTTTGAATCTGAAACTGAAATTTAATTATAATCGTCTTCAAATATGTTGAAAGAAATTTCATTACCCTTTTCTTCCAGTTTTCATATAATAAAATTTTATAATTTCCTGAAACTAATATTTGAAGTATTTTTATTGACTCTCTAATTTAAAGAAGTTAATATGAGTAGATATACATAATGTATAACAATACCTTATGAGCTATTGTACAACATATTTTTCCTTTTAATGTAATACCATTTTTAGAAAATATCACACTGAATGTGTTATATTATCAGTCTCTAAAACCACTTCAACATGTTTTCATAGTAAAAATTTATAGGTAATAGAAAACACATTGCATTAATAAAGCCCAGTGTCTAAATATAAGAATCATGTTTAATTCTGATGTATTGGAGTTTGTATACATGTCTCAATTTTTAATTGGGTTTTTATATTCCGAAATTTTGAATAGATATTGTGAAACAAATATTCCCTTATTATTTTATTTTCATTGAGTTTTTCAAAAGTAGGACAATAAAAATATTATATTACGTTCACAGCTACTCGTTGTATGGCACTATACAGGAGACAAGAAAAATGTGCAATATAAACGAGATTGCTGCGAAAATTATGAAAAACGTAACTTTCAATTAGTTATTTTATTGTTATCTGCAAAATTACATTTTACGAATATTAAGATTAACTTGACAAACTTAATAGTGGAGAAACATAGTACTTATTTACTGTCATATGTATGTATATTTAAATTATGCAGATGCTTAAAATATGCAAAAAATTTTAAAAAAAATCTCCAGATATTTTTTTTAGTTTTTAGGAACTAGAAAAAAGGAACGTATTACAACCTAATTACTGCCTTATTGAAATTGTTTTGACATCGTACGTAAAGTAGCTGAATAAAATAGAAGGTGCTATATGAAAACGTCAATTGACATACATTTTGAGAGGTATACCGTCATCAGTGTGTCCCAAAACCAGTTTCTCTCAAATAAGAAAAATAAGACAATGTTGATTCCCATTCTATCCGTTAATTTAAATGAGAAACGAATCCCATGTCATCAAAGTCGCCGACACACTGATTATTCAGATTTCTATAGTTGGAGTGACAACTTTACTGTTAATGTTTAGGATGAGAATATACTTTTCTTCTCCCAGGCATAATCCCTTCAGATAAAAATATGTACTTACAGATACAGCTCTGGCAGAGAAATAAACAGTCTCTTGATATTCGGGGTTGGAAACGCAAGCTTGTTCTTACGTCAGTGTTAATCACAAACCCCAATCTTTTTGCCCCGGAAATAGTACTAAACCTCATCTTCTGCCAGTGAGCAACTTGTTGTAGGCACAAATAGGGATATAAATAAAAAGAATATTCCCTTGTTAAACTGATGGCATTGAGCTCACAGGCTATGCATACTAATTGTACATTATATCCTTATATTTTCAAGGGTTAATTCCGTTCGAAAAAAAATATTAAGGAGGGGGGATCAGCTCCCCCCTTTCCCCTTTTTATACTTAATCATTGAACCCTCTAAACTGATCAGGGACAGGCTTTATCATATAAAAAATCCATATCCAAATTTAGAGCAAATCGGAAAATTCTTAATAAAAACCCATTTATATAATTTAAGAAGAGTTATCCTTCTCTTTTATATACTTAACCATTAAACTTCCAAAACTATTCAGAGATTTGAACGAAATCTGACAATTCTGCGTGAAAAAACCATTTATATAAATTAAGGGGAGGGGCATTAGAACCCCCATTTCCCCTGTTTATATTTACCCAATGAACACCTAATATCAGTCACGGAAGCGCTTCATCAGAATGATCCTTTGTGTAAATTTTGAACAAAAACTAATATTTCTGCATGAAAAACCCATTCATATCAATTAAGGGGAGGAGCATGAACCCCCCGTTCCCCCTCTTATACATATCGAATGAACTCCAAAAACTAATCAGGGAAGCGCCTTTTCATAATATACCTATTTACAAAATTTCAAATGGATGGGATATTTTTATCATGAGTTATCGCGTTACGTACGAACGTACGCACATACATACAGAACGGGCGGGCACATAAGCTCTCAGGCTATGTTAACATGTGAGTTTAAAAAACAGGAATCACATGTTCTTCCGCCTGTTACTGCTGACATGGAGAATACTTAAACAGTCCATCACCAGTGAACAAGGATGTCTTACGCTGCTAAAAATTTTGCTCTAATTTGAACCAAATTTTGGTGCTCAGTAGCTGCCAGCATGCGATGGTGAAATCTCGTACCACATTCAGAGCTTCCTATTTCAAGCTCGCTCCAACTATTGGAACTGCGCTTCAACCCGAGCTCCAAACATTGGTTTAAAGTTTCACCATCTTACAGTGGCAATCATTAAGCACCAAAATATGGTTCAAACTAGGGCAAGATTTTTAATAGTGTAATGGAAATGGAATACAAATCAGCATCTTCTGAAATTTTACAATGAAGCCGGTTCATTAAAGTAACCGTGGACTTGAGTGTACCTTTTATACCTATATCATTGTATGTTATGCATTTTTCATTTTTATATGTTTTTTGTTAACAGAAAATGACAGTTGTTGAAATTATTGTTCAGGCTTCCGAGATCCTCATCACAACATTTTTAAATTTTCGTTTAAACTTAATTTAAGTAAGTGTAGTGTAAATGCCATTGACTCGCTTTTTGGCTCTAGTATGATTTTTGTCAAATTTCTTTGTTATTTGAATGCAATTATCTCGTATAATATTGACTTTAGAGAAAAATGTATGGAACAATTTTTTGTAGAGAATCTCATTGTCTTTATTTGTGTTTGAGACATTTACGTAGAATATATAGATTACGCGACATTAACAAAGAAATGAAAAGAAGTACCTCTTCCTCCTTGAACTCATTCCCCATTCGTTTGGACTTTTATTAAGTTCATTAGTAGGCTTTTCTAAACAATATTATCAAGTTTCAAAACTTTCGAAATTTATATCACAAAATGGTTTAAAATCCGCCTAATTTGACTAGACTATATACTAGTTCTTTTATTAAATACACAACAAAATATGTGACTAACATTAGAAATAATGATAAATTTAGAATAAAAATATATTTTTTTAAAAACCAATTTCTATATTCTCTTACAGCCCAAATAAAAAAGTAAATAAAGATAAAAAATTACCACATTTTCTCAAACCGCTTTAATTCTACGTTTGATTACAAATTTAAAATCGTTGATTGAATAACTAATCAAATTATCAAAAACAGCATCGCTAATAATTTTTACGTAGAATCTATGTTTCATTTTTTAAATGTAATTTCTTGGTAGTAGTTTTCATCGTTAAAAGATTTTAAATCAAATTTATATAGATAATAAACCATCAAAAATATATCGTTAACTTTATAAGTAAAAAATGATCAATTTTTTGAAAAAATAATTATAGTAAAGCGAAGCATTAAAGTTACTAATGATAGTTAGTTTAGTAATGTAAGCAAGTTTTTAAATTTTATTTCACTTTAAATTTTTTAAACATTTTATTATTAATAGCATCGTTAAACTGTAAGAATATTTTACGAGGAAATCAGTTTGATAAAAAAAGCATTTATTTAGCTCTATTGATTTTTGTTCTATAATTGTAGTTAAGTCTTAACTTTTTTTGGAGGGGGGAGGGGCAAAAAAGACATTACTCATATAAGATTTTAAATGGTAATAAAAATTACAAAATGAAAATGTCATAATGATCTATATATTTCTACACGAGAAATACGTCATGAAAAGTTATTAATTTCCAATTTTTAAGTCATGCTTCTTTCATCATTTAATTTTTTTTAAAGTAGATTTGGTAATGGCTTTTTAAAATCTTCTAAACTGCATTTTATTTTGAATTGATGAAAAAGATTGATGAGTATAAAAGATTTCTATTAATCACTTTAGTTTGAATTCAGGATTTATTACACTACTGTATTGATCACAATTTTTTATCCCTTTCTATTTGTACAAAAAAAGTCGCAAACCATTGTATAAAAAATTTATAGAAACAAATGATTAATTCGTATTAAAGGCTGCTTATTACTGTTATGCTTAAATTGCTAAAATTTTGTTTAGAGGCTTGTCTGCATATAAAAATTAAACTCAACTGATTTTTTTTTTGTTTTGTTTTTCAACATAAACATCTAATTTTGATATCATGTTATCTATCTCATATCATGTATGGTGATGTTTATTTTCATAATCAAACTATTATTCTTTTGGTTTTGTAGTTATTGAATTATGCAGATTTAGATTTTGGAACTCTGAAAGTTTAAAACGTTATTATCCATTGTACATGAGATTATAATACGTATAGATTTTTATGCTTAATTTATGAATTACTTTCTGGAATGAATCAAAATTTTGCATTCAAATATTCGACGTTTCTGGAAGTCTATTTGGGCTAAACAATACACCAATTAAAATTCATATACGTAAAATTATATGCATTATATATCTAACTCTCTCACTCTCTATCTTTCTCTCTATATATAAATCACATGCATATAAAGGCATCACGTAGCACAATTTCTTACCCTTGCCGCTTGTCTACAAATTTCATATTTCTTTGTTCTTGACATTTTAATGTTTAAAATTTTAGTTAGCTGCTTTTTCCCGTTTTTTAGTTAGCTGGCTTGTTAGCTGCTTTTTCCCGTTTAATTTTGTGAGATTAAATTTATAGGTATGCATATGAATACCTATAAATTAAACATCAAAATACATAATACATAAATTATTACATACATAAATAAATACATAAATTATTTAAATTATAGGCATAAGAGAAATATCCGTAGTTTCACTTGCATTCTGACTGATTTTTGACTGCATTTTGACTATTCTCGAAGCTTCTTTGAGCCTAGCAGTAATAGTAACTGTTTCGAGATTTAAAGGCAACGAAGTTGTGTGAATTGAAAAGGCAGAAAAATTATATAGAATGAAGCTTTGAAGAATATGACGGCTGGTGTTGTCAGCATAGAACTTTCTTTCGACGGAATAAAATAGAAGGTTTGACGAGATCTAAAAAGTCTGAATTATTGAATGACGTATTGTGTATAAAGTTAACGATTGCCGTGTTTAAGTTAAATGTTTATTATGGTACGAGAAATTAGTTGTATTCTTGTTTGTATTCCTCTGTTTGCCTTCACTAAATGTAGCCAAATCACTAAATTATTCCTGAGACTTCGTAACATTGTTTAAATACCAATTTTTCTGGAGTGTGTGCCTTCCGCATCATATAGGCCAGTTTATTGCTAAATGTGGAAGGTGGTCATAATGTTTTGGCTCTTAACTGCTATAATACATTTATAAAGATCGGAAATTTCAAATTATTACAATTAAAAATATCAAATAATTTCATCAAATGTTCTTTTGTACATGCTTTATAATTTATATTTCCCCATCTTTAAAATCCATAGATAAAGTTCACAATATCATCTTTTAATAGTATAATATTGTACAATAAATGATTCTGTAAAACAATTGAATTATAAAATTACATATAACATTGGACACATTTTATTTTGAAAATTAAAACGTTTAATTTTATAAAGTTTGTTATTCTGTATATGAAATAAATGTAATTACTTATCAAATATTACTCGGGAGAATTAATCTCTACAATGAAATTTTTTTTATACTATAGAAAAGGTAGAAAAAAATGCTTCATTTTTTGTAAATGTCAGCCTATTTTATGTCTGTGTGAAAAATACTCCCCCCCCCCTCCCTAATAAAGAATAATCATGCTCCCTATTAGATTGACATGTTATATATTATTTCTGTTGTTATGATATTTCACTTCTTTTATATTTCTTTTAGAAGAAAAGAAGTTCAGAACATAATCATAGCAAACGCGGTAGCGTTTGGTATAATATGTTAAAGAATGGGAAATTGAAACGTCTTTTTGAAATTTCTGGCGAACCAGTTGACGTACGACAATGATTTTTTTTTTTTTTTTTGTTAAAAGACAGAACTTGATGAGATAAATAAAATTATGGTGTAGCGATCTCATCTCATTCGATCAGTATAAAGCGAGTGACTAGCTGAAGGTAACTGGCTTGGGCCTTTGCTTGACGATAACGTTCTCGCCTCCTGATCACGAGAACCCTAAATTGAATACAACCGGCGCCAATTCACCCATTCTCCTCATTGGTGACCCGGACAAACACGCAACTTTTAACAACAACCATAACAGCAATCAATTCACCTCATATTCAACAGACGGCAGCACCAAACAAATAGCACAATGCAAAGCCTGTCATTCATACATCACACTATGCGTATGACAGCATTCATTCACAAGTGCATATCACTCGTCGGACATCAATACGTCTTTCTCACTGGGGGATACTCCTGTAGCGATCTCATCTCAATTGATCAGTATACAGCGAATTCCTCGCTGAGAGTAACTGGATTGGCCTTTTACTAGACGCTAACGTTCTCGCCTCTTGATCAAGAGTTCCTTAGATTAAATACAACTGACACCAAGCCACACATTTACCTCAATAGCATTAAAAAATTTCGTAATTTACTGTAGATTTTCATTTAACTTTTAACGAAAAAATGAAGACGAAAAATTCAACAAGTTGTAGCTAACGATGGATGGATTAACTTCATTTTGGTCTTAATTTTATCTTCATGATAAAACTTAATTTTGATTTTTTTTATCTTTGTATGTTTGACGGTTGCTGAGAAAATCGAATTTGTGACTTTAAACTCCTATTGAACATTGTTTCTTGATGTTGCTGTCGTAGTTTTTTTTAATTCTTTGCCACCAAGTTTAAATAAATATAAAAATTGTTACGCATGTAACATAATTCATCCAAAATAAATAAATCACGTGAAAAACATTGTTTTTTGTTTTTATTGCGTAGCTTTCAGTTACAATTATTTGAATAAAGTAGTTTTTTCGTTCGACTCCTTAGTTTATTTTTCAGATATTATGCATTTTATATGACAATGCAATGACTTTCCTGTTATTCTAATACAACAATAAAATTTTGACAGCAGCAATATTTTTGCTTTTCAAGATATGAAAAATTCTTTAGTTTTTGTAAAAAAAAAATTAAATAACTAGTATTAAAAATGCTCTGACGATCATAAAAAAAGATTAATATATTTTTAACTATAAAAAATGGTCTGACAAGTGCTTGTATTAATAGTTGAGCATGAAAGAGGACAAGGAACCCCTTTCTGGATACAGTTCACTTCAATGCCAACTTTTAAAACTAGCTGGATGTGCCAATGCCAATCCCAAAACTTTCTTCTATCTCATACGTACATTTTAATATTTAAAAAAATAGTTACTCATTTTAATGCTTTAATAATTTTAATTCAATACAATACGAACTTTGATTTTCATCTTAAATTTCTGCTTCAATCAATTAATCGGAGTAAAAACGAATTTTCCTCAAAAATCATTACAAAAATCGCGATTGCAGCGCCCCCTTCCGGCGGAATATTTCAAAACTGACGGAGGACCTGCTTGCCACAGCCAAAAACATTCACAAAAAAATTGGTTCAATTCTATGCATAACTTCATACACTTTTTGATGGTAGAATGGCGACATACAGACACACAGACAGACACACAGACGGACAGACATTTTGTGAAAACATGTTTTTTGGAATCTCTAACCCCTGAAACGTGTAAATCCGTCGAAAACCGGAAGTCGAAAAAAATTTCGATTACAATACTTTCTTCTATTGAAGACAGAAGAAAGTAAAAATCACATTTGCGCTTTTTCTCTGAAAACAAACCAGTCACAATTACTACAAAAATTTGTAGTGTAAAAACGTAGTTAGTAAAGACGCAGCTTGATTAAACATGAATGTAAGACTAGGCGACATAATACCAAAAGCCTAGTTCCTGTAGCATATCATACTGATGTAGTTCCACCAAGCACTTCCGTAGAGTAGAATTGCAGAGAAAATTGATTGTAGTGAACAGTGTTGTAAACATATACAGCTCGATGGAAAATTCGACTAAAGCTACAGCAAATTTCTTTTATATGAAAGAAGCGCAAATATGATTTTTTTCAAAGCTGGCATTGAAGTGAATTGCAGCCAAGAAGAGATCTCTTGGTCTCTTTCATGCTCAATTATTAATACAAACACTTGTCAAATCCTTTTTCTTACTTAAAAACATATTAACCTTTTTTGGTCAGGACATTTTTTAATAGTAGTATGTTATGTTTGACTTTTTAATCAAATAAGTAAAACGTCAGTTCTACATTATTGTTTTTTTTTAATTGGCCGTTAATTTATCACAAATTTATTCATTTTAGAAAATAAACTATTTTTTATATGTCGGCGAACACTTTTCTTTTCAAAAATTTATTACCTTTCGTGTTTGCATGTATATATGTGACGATTTAAGGGAAAAACTCGAAAAATCGTCATTGGTTCCCCTTTTTTAAAAACGCACAGTCGTCGCAATCGAGGGAAAAAACAAATTAAATAAATGTAGAAGATTCATTAAATTACACATTGGCTGCTGCAAGTTAATTTATTAAACTGTAGTCATGAGAGAGGGTAAGGCTCCCTTTGCAAGCCGTCTTTAACTGAAACATCAAAAAGAATATTCCATCATTACTTCAGCAAACCGTACTCCTCGAAGAAAAAACCAAGAATCTATCTCACCACCTCCAATTTCCCTCTTAAATCTCAAAACAAAGTTCTAGAAAATTCTCTATTCTCTAACCATCATTTTCCCATGTAAACATAATTCATGTCCAGCGTCCAGATTTTTATTCCACAGACGATAATTTTATTTTTAAAAAATATTATTTAACTAATTTATAATCGACTCAAAATTTCGAATATATTAGGCAGACGATTAATTTTAAGAGAAAAAAAAAAGAAATGAATTTATTGTTATGCATAAATATCAAATGTTGAAGGTGGGAAAATAAATAAATAAATAAAAATAATGATATTTTTTAAAGGTATGGTTTTGGAATAAATTTAATAAGACTTTCTTAAAAAGGGTTGATAAAAACATAGAAAAAATCAGTTTTATTTGGAATATTAAGAAATAAGTTTAATTGAGAATATTTTTAATTTAGAGCCATCTTTTTAAATTTACGCATATTGGAATAAATGTTTTTTAAGGCGAATTAAGAGTTTATATCGTTTCCATAAAGATTAGTAGATTAGATCTAGAAACAAGATTTTAACTTAATAAGTTGAACTAAGTACGGAATATTGTTAAAAGGAAATTAATATAGAATAAAGGTTAATCTTGGCGAAAAAAAAAATTAAAATTTGTAATATTATCCCCCCTTCCCAAAACTTTGTATAAAATTGATAGTTAAATAAAACTACATGTTCAGACAACAGAAATCTAACACCTTAGAAAAGTTAAATTTTGGAATAAAACAGTCAAACCCAGGAAGCCAAGAGATGGAAGAAAAAGAAAATTAACGCAATATATAAAAAATAGCGATTAAAAAAATAATTAAGAACAAATTAAAAAGAATTAAAATTAGGTAGGAGCATTTCCCTGAAAGAAATACAATAATATTACAATATCACTTACCATTTGTAAGTGCATAGGAGATAATACATACAATAACAGTAAAAAAGTTATAAATATTAATAAACAAGAGATAAAAAATATAATAAAAACAAGATAAAATCTCTTTTATGGGAGTTATAGAATTTTAATGACTTAATCAGTAGTTGTTTCAGTTCAAAAATTAAATTTATTAGATACAGTCCTTATAGTAAATAAAGTCTTTAAAGGCTACCATAAATGTTCTTCTCAAACTTAGTTGACTACATACAGTCCTTCAAATCAGAAGTCTCTAAATATTTTTAAAAATGCAATTTTTCAATGTAAATTGTATAATTTTTGTAAATCTAGTTTTAATCTTTGGTTTTAATCTTATGTTGGATCCAACATCTTTTAATAATCAAATCTTTTATTTATTAAATTTCTTAATTATAAATAGTCTCAACACCAATAACAAATAATATAGAAATTTTTAATGATTATAATAACATTAATAATAAGAGGCAGTATAATAAGACTCAAAATTTATAGAAACAATAATAATAATTCTCCATATCCTAATATTTCTCAATAAGAGTATAATTAATGCTATACTTCATTATAGAAATCATGATGATAATAAAACAAGAGTATATTCAAAAGAAAATATCACAGTTTGTTTATTATTGATAGGAAAAATATTGGTTGAGGATAAAAATAATTACATAGCAATTAAATAATTTTCTTATCTTCTAATAGGATAAGAAAGTATTTTTTGCTAGCCGAAATTATACATAAAAATGAACATTTTAATTTGATTCTAATCAAAAATCGTTTTCAAAAAAGTTTAAAAATTATAAGAAGGGCTATATCATATCAAGTACTCTCTAAGAATTACTTACTTGTTCAGATTCTTTAATAATCTGATGAATTTATATTAAAAAATACTTTTGTCTTTTAAGGATTTAAAAACATACCGTGTATTCTTACGTTACAGTTTTAAAAGCTTTTTCTTTTTCTATTTTAATTTCCTGATACATTTTTTTTAATCTTTTCGCCGAATCGCTATTATTAACATTCTTTTCATCATGTTTTTCTGGAGAGCTATTTTATTTACATTTTCTGGGTGAACAAGAATTTGAATATTCAAAATCCTTGGAAAGTATCTCATATTTATTAAATTTTCCTAGAAAGATTAGTGGTTCTTGTTGTTAAAGGAATTTCATTTTAAATAATGATAATTTTTTAAGAAATAAACAGTTTTTTTTTTTTTTTACTGTCTTTTAAAAAGTTTTCATTCGATATTTATTTTTAATCGCAAGTATTGGATGTATAAAGAGGATTTACAAGAGGGTTCTATAAAGATATTTGGCTTGAGGTTTTATTCAATTTAATAAATTAAATGAAAAAATTTAAAAAAATGTTCTTAAAAAACAATGAATAAGAATTCTTTTTGGAAATTTTATCTACCATATAGGGTACTTAGAAAACCATATAAAACTAAAAAACCCACAAAAATAAGAAATAATGATACGGAAGTAAGATATGCGATAATAATATTATCAAGATGCGAGATTTTTTTAAAATTAACACAACGATTGTTATTGTTACATAAAGAAGAAGTAATATCGCCCAGTTAAACGGATGGAATTGAGCTCAGAGGAATTCACTTTAATTGCCTAATTTTTTCAAGGAATAATGCCCGTCAAGAAAAAAAATAAGGAGGGGAATTAGCTCCCTCATTCTCTCTTTATACTAAATCACTAAATCTCCAAAACTAATCAGAGATAGACCTTATCATAATGCACATATTTCCAAAATTCAAACCAAATCGGATAATTTCTCATAAAAATCCGTTAATTTAAATTAAGAATGCTTATTCTCCGTTTCCACATTTATACTTAACAATACAGAACTATTTAGAAGTTCGCAATCAGAAAGAGCCTACATCGAAATATGAAGTAAATCGGATAATTCTACATAAAGACCCATTTATCTAATTTAAGGTGGAGATCCACCCATTATACTTAACAAAAGTACTCTAAAACTAATCAGGGAAGCGTCTTGTCAGTATGAACCTACATCCAAAAATTGAACCCCAAATCTGTTCATTCTGCAGAAAAAACCTATTTACTAAAATTAAGGAAGTTAGCCCCCCCCCCCATTTCCTAGTTTATCATTAAATTGATCCTTTATCAAAAAATTGAGCCAAATTGTTCAATTTGATATCATTCGAATCAGTGGTTCGTTTTTTTAATAGCGTTTTGAAAATTTAATTATAATCACCGTGTACATAGTTGCCAGCCCCCTAATCAATTTAATATCATTAAATTCTTACAAATATTTCGCTTTATTGTATTGAAGAAATCAACATATTATATAAAACAAGTAAGTCTACATTAAAATAGGGATATTAAAAAATTGGTAGGTTGGTAACTGTAGTTATATTATATTTTCCTAATTAAAGAAACATCTGTAATTTTTTTACATTTTTTTTTTTTTTCAAATAAAAAATTGGAATTTCCCCGTTTGGAATTTTATTGAAATAAACTTGTTAACATGAAAAGAAAAATCAAATACCGTAATTTAATATTATTTAAACTCTTTTGACGATAACAACAAAAATAATAAGAAATCGGTTTGAGAATACATTCTACGATAACTTTAAAACAAATAGTCTGCATCAAAAACCCATAATTAAAAAAATACTTCCAGGCATTCTAAAGAAGCAGAATCTATATTTGTTTAAATTCAATTATCTTAACTTAAAATTTAAAATAATTGACTTTTTTTAATTTAAATTCGTTTTTCTTTTTTTATTTGAATCTCTGTGATACCTAAAATTATTTTAACAAAAATCGGTTTCATAATAGCATTAAAAATTTTTAAAAGTGCTAATTAAATATTAAAATTTTGAATTCGATAATAAGTATTATAAAAACGTCTGCTTAAGTGCTAATTTTGTATTTTTTTTTTCTGGAACGTAATAATGAAATTTCAAAAAGGAAAAAAAATATTGCAAATAAAAACTCAAGTTCCAAAAACAATATATGAAAATTAGATTCAACAAATAATTAATTTGAATACCGTATATTTATTTAAATTTAATTCAATAAAGGAATTAAATTTCATAAAGACGCAAAATATAAACTAAGAATTAAAATTTTGCAATGCTTTTAAATGAGAAAATTTATCATCGTATTTGATAACTATTTGTTAACTATTTGTTAATGATTTAGTTTATTTATTGTATCGTTTCTATTATTTATTACAGATAACTATTATCTTCACTACCTTGAAAGCCCGAAACTAAATTACATTCACTATTTTTTTTTTTTTTTCGTTTGAAGATAAATATAATTAAAATGATTCTGTTTCAATCCTGTTAATATTTTAGAAATTATATATCATTTGTTACTTTAATATAAATACACGGTATTAAATTTAGAACACGAAGAATAATATACAAGGTAATTGGTAAAGAGAAACCCAATAATATATTCCCTTAATTATTGCCCGAATACATATACTTCCAAATGCAAAGTTTCTTGAAAAAATTAATAATTGTGCCACTTAATTTAATTTACCTAGAGCAGTATTTCACAACCTGCGGGAAACATATATCCCTGGGGAAGATGAAAAATTATCGACAATGCTTGAAATTAAACAAGATGTAAATTTCACGCTAAACGTAGCAAATGAGATGCATTCGTACTATAACGAAATTTTAAAAATACTCAGATTTGGTGTAATAGTATACAGTACTTCGGATAGAGTATAGCAGTCGAAATCTTTTGAATTTCCCTGTAAAAACTATATGCTTTCTATTATGCGTCAAGAAACTTGTAATAAAACTCAGATTTTCCAATAAACAGTATATCACAAGTTTATAGTGTAGTATTTTTCAATGCATTTTGGGTTGTTCCGATATTTTACAACAATACTGATGACTGATTTTTAACTTTTTCCTTGATGAAGTTGTTTCTCGTTTAATAGTTGAATTGTCCTTAACAGTACTCCGACAAATGTAGTTTCAGTTAGATAGAGTTTCTGTGCTAAGACCCTGGCTAAATCGGAAGTTTCGTAATAGGTGGTTTGGGTTACAAGGACCGGTCTCTGTTGTTTTTAATTTATTCTATGACAGCGAAACTGCAATTGTTACCATAAATTTTCGTCATCTTGCGCAAAAGAATTAAATTTTAATATCTGACTATTTTTACTTTCTTCTATCTTTATAAGAAAAAAGTAGTGAAAATTTTCGAAATCTGGTTTTTGATGGGTTTACACGTTTTAGGAGATAGAGACTCCAAAACAAAAACAAAAACAAAATTAAAATAAAAATAAAAATAAAATAATTTTCTGCAGTGTCTGTCTATATATGACATAAATTTCATGGGCGCTCTATCTGCAACACTAACGTACAAAATTTGATGAAAGTGTAAATTCAGCTAGTTCCTATTATATGTTGATGCTGATTAGATTTAGTTTAATTCGCTCAACATGTGGTGCTGCTATGTTGCTTTTTTTACGATTTCTCCGACAGCTCTGTCTTACGAACTAACGCGCGGATTTTCACTAAATTACATGTTCTGTTAATGCATGACATTGAATGGATATTGTTTATATTGTAGTGTAAACCGTTAAGTAGGTGGTGTTGCTATGCTGTTTTTTTCACGAGCTCTGAAATAACCATATCTCAAGAATTAAAGCACGGTTTTTCTAGTCGCAAATGTTTAATTTAGATTATTCATTACAAATACATCATAAACAAAAAAAATGTAGTGTCACATAAGGATGAAAATATCATGTCGCCCATTTGAAACGTATGGATGTCGCAAAGCTTCAGTTACAGGCGAATATATTTTTAAGCTAACTCGCACATTTTTTTCAAAACAAAAACCTTTTACATACGGTTTTTTTTACATACGCTTCTAATTACAAATGCATAACATTTTTTTTTCTTTTTTAAGTAATGGTGCGAATAGAATGTAAAAATATTCGACATTAATTGACACTTTGCAATACCCCCCTCCGCCATACATAGAATAACATTTCTCTCACCTCCTCCTCGCTCTTGAGTTTCAATAAATTTATAAAGGAATTTATCTCGATTCAATATCCTACGCTTGTTGAGCACATAAAAGAAATACCAACTTCACTTTTATATCAACAAATTATAAGTTTTTGCTGAAGAAATGAAATAAAAAACATTATTTACACTTCTAATTTAATTAAATAGACTTTATAACTGGAAAACTGACATTTATCTGGAACAGTCTATTTTTTTGCCTTTTCTTAGCTGTTAAAATTTTATTTTTGTGTATTTTAAATACACACTAATTTTTTTCTTCACATATAAAGACTATTTTTTCTTCTTCATTGGAATTTTCTAATTAAAAAGAAAGTATCTGAACTTTAAAAATGAAAATGTAAATAGTTTTCTCAAAACCCTAAGAAGAATTAATTACATTAAAGTGAAAATGAATTCCGGAAGAAGCCATAGATATTTAGATGAAGTGATTTTCTAACAAAAAAAGTTCCATGGAGAAATAGATTAAAAAATAAATTCTCTTTTCATACTATAAATGAAATGAAACATGTTTTTGAAAATGAAAAAAAAGGGATTTATTTTTAAACCTCAAAATTAGCCTTTTGAGAATTCAGGGAAAAAAAGTTAGAAAAAATTCACAGCTCTAAAAATATCAAGTTTTATTTATATAAAAACTAAACATAAAATCAAATGTAATGTATAAGAAATATTTTACAAACTCATGATTAATCAGAAAATATATTTTGCAGTATTAAATAAATGATTTGTTAGTCATTTTTACATCATTAGTTGCCTTTTCAGTAAAAAATTCCTTAAAATGATGCTTTTAAAATTTGATTAAAGGTAGAATGTGACAAGATGCACTGGGGTAATATCGCCATGATAGATAATAGCGCCAAGTGCTAATATTAGATGTAATTATGAAGTACTTCGGAAGACGGTATCTACTGGTTTTGCTCTGAAGCTCTCTGAAATATCTGTATCACAACAACTGCTAAATGTTAATTTCTCCCATTTGTGAACCTTATCGCTGGAAAAATTCATAAAGAGACACCGCTCGAAGAAATACCGAGAGAAATACTTTGTTTATTACAACAATCTGTAGTTTAATTCACGTACATTGAAAATATTGGGAGGATTCTGGAACTGTTATCGCGGTAGTTTGTAGTTTAAAATATAATGCGCAATAAATATACAGGGGTAATAACGTCAACTACTGGCGGTATTATTGAAGTTGATTGTTTTCAGTGTCCGAACTACATCCGAAGAGGGTATCTATTTTATGCACGAGAGAGTATTATTGTCATTGTTGAAAACCAAAAAGGATTAAGAGAAATTTTTATGTCCTCAGTGTTGCTATTAATTTGCTCATGTCAGAAGATTAAAATATAAAATAATTATTAATCTATTCTCACTGTTAAAACTACAAGTGACATATTGCACCTTTAGAGGTGAAAGGCTTGCCTCACTGGTGACACCCCTAGCGGAGCCAAAATGACACTTTTAATTAGGGTGAAAGCATGATACCCCTAACCCAGGGAGTCCGATAATAAACAGAAATTATAAACTGACTTTTGACCCGAGAAGGTTTCGAACCGACAACGTCTATATGCAAGCTCAATGCTCTAATCGCTCGGCCATCGAGCTCACTTTTAAAGTCTCCCTGAAATGTTCAAATGTCCTGAAATTTAAAGGTTGCTTTATATAAAAAACTTGCCAAAAGTTAGCCATTCGAAGTTCTAAACGAAATTGGGATAGCAAATGGGCGGTGATAGTCATCGTAGGGAGAAATTGCTGTTTTGATCTACCAATGACGGTGAGTTGAAGGGAAAGGACACATGTCAGAGAGTATACGCAAATTACTAAGGGCTGAAAATCTTCCAACGGTATGCATTGCGCGGCACCCTAATTAGCGTGCATCACACAGTGAGGGATCAAACGGCACCTGAAACACATTTTCAAGCCTGCGAGTGTCAAATAGTAACGTCTTTTCTTCACCCCTGGGCGCCAAATGCAACTGGTTTGTCACCTCTATTTTTAACAGTGCTGATATCTCAATGATAGGCAAGTAAGAGAAATTTATCAATTTCAAAGGCTATAGTATTAGAATTGGGCAATTTACTTGTAATTATTCTATTTTGTTTTAAGGTTTTGTTTGCATGACGTTATTACCACATGGGTGGGTAATGGCGTCAAATAGTAATGGGAAACCACGTCATTGCATTTTATGAAAACATATCTGCTAAAATATTCTTTCTTGCATGCATAGTCAATAATTTGCTGAATAAAATCCTACATTTGTTCGAAAAATAACTTCTAAAACTAACCGGTAAAATTTGACAGAAACTTGATATTTTTTAACTATTTCAATTACAGTAATAAAGCCCTGACTCGAAGATCCCAATACCGATAACTGAGATCTTTTTCTAACCTATACTTACAAAGAACATTTCTTTTTTCTTTTTAACGAACTTAACTTTAAACATTGAAAAAAAGTGTAGAATTTTCAATACCCGTATTGCAATATCTTCTTTTCCAAGCCACATTATCATCCTCTATGTCTATATATCTTTGTTGTTAACGTGTACCCGAAAGGCAAGAAGGGAGCTGAAGTTTCCATTGAACTGTACCCAGAGGGTTGAAAGTCGGACTTCTGCAGCATAGGGTGTTCGGTGAAGCCCCAATAGATGGCAGCACCAAACATCGCCATCTTTTAAATTTCGATATGTCCCTGAAGGGGACGGAAGGTTTCTCCAGAGATCAATACCCATGTTAAGTGTTACGACTGACCACAGGACTTTCAGAACCCCTTCATTTAAGTTATTTAATGGTTACGTTTTGTCATAATAAGCTGCAAGAATTGAAAACTGTTTCATAATTTGTGATTGGTGCATGACTTTTATTTCTTGTTTCATTTATTTCTTTATTTTTTATACATGTAAACAAGCAAAATATTTATGTTCAAATCAATATGTTTTCATAATTAAAATCGAGCAACATCTTTCAAATAATTAAATAAATATTTAAAAATTGGTATTATCGGAAAATTATTCATAAACGAGCAATGAAGAATGAAGTATAAAAGTATTGCTATCTTAAGAAATCCAATAAATTAAATAATTATTACGAACAATGAAATTTCAATTTATTATAATTTGAAACTAAAAAAGTAATTTCGTAAATATTATCAAGTAAATTTATTGTTCTAAATTGAATCAATATGCTATATAAATGTAAACATTTTACAAGCGTCATATAAAATTATGCATTTTATTTCATCATTTTAAAATATTTATTTACATATCTAATAATATTCATTGAAGAGTCATTTTATTTTTCCTAGCATTATTGTCGCTTCTGTTTATTGTTTTACTAAGTTATGTTAGACAAAGGAATCGCAAATGTTACATTTCAAGGATGCTATTGATTAAATCTCATTTTTAAAAATAACAAAATTTAATGTTAAAGCGAACAAAATGAATTGAAATATCTTGTTGCACTCATGGTGAAAGAAAGAAAAAAAAATAGTTCTATAAGGGTGTTTCGCTATCAGACCTACAAACTTTGAGGGGTGATAGTAGACATGAAGACAAACATTATTAAATAGGAAACCATTGGGCGTAAACGTCTTCCGTGGGAGCCAGGGGCCATTAAAGTTTAAGGTCCAAAACTTCAAACGATTATAAAAAACGGAAAAAAGGGTGGATTCGTTTGCAGTTTTCGCTAAAACCATTCTTTATATCCCATTTTGTTTGTAAAAAAAAAATTAAAGGTTACGTTCAAAAATTGTCGATAGAGGGCGCTTTAGAGTTAAGAGTAACAAACAACTACTTTTTACCCTTATTTTGAGCACGGGGTTGAAATTATTCTAAAGTTTAGATTTTAACTTAAATTTTAAGCCCAAAATCGGAAACATTGTTATCGGGTAACTAGCGATAATTGAACTGTGAACAGAGGAGGGGATTTTGAACGCTCATAAACATTTGACAAACTAATCGATTTTATTGCGGTTTGCGTGTAGGTCATTCCCATGGTAATTTTTTATTCAAAATGACATACAGCATTGGTGTCCCCATTTTTTGTTAGAGGGCGTTTCCGACACATCTCCGAAATTTCAATGGCATTAACCCTGGGTGTTTTACTACCAGACCAACATACTTCCAGGAAGTGTTATGGATGCAAAGACGACTCGGAATCATAATATAATGTAACGTCAAAAATATATTTTTTTCGAGTTAGGGTTAAAAGAAGCAGAGAAAAAAGCCACTTGATATTTCTAGAACACGTGCTGTCGGAACTTCTAGTAAAAGCACATGCCCCTCTTTCGTTGCGCCACTCTATAGCACGATGGGGCTCCTCCACATTTTACCAATGATGTTCGCAGACACCTGAACGTAACACGTGGACAGCGGTGGATAGGTAGTGGTGGCCCGGTTCGTTGGCATGCCAGATCATCACACCTACTTCATTATATCAATTACTTTTTGTTACCTACCTTTATTTTATTACTGTATAATTGTTCTGTATTTTTTTTCAATAAACATTGCTGGGTGGGGCTAGTTCAGCTCAAACCAATTAGTAGCCCCTCCCACCACCACCTGGCTCAATCTGAATATGAATCTGTATGGACTTCTTCTGCTAGGATCAAATGAAAAGTTGAATGTATGAGACTGCTGTACCGTTAGTGGAAGACCTGTCAGCTCGAATTTTTGTAGCTGCCAGAAAGCTATCCGATATGCCAGGAGTAAAGAAGGAGTACCTTTCAAAGCGTAAGGAATTGCATGCTACGCTGCTTTTAAGCATGTCCGACTACTTCTGGTCATAAATTCTGATACCTTTTGTAGTAAAACCTTTAACTAAATTGCTTTCTGCCACATTAACGTGTTGCTGTTTCACTACCTGTTTCTGTTGCTTTTTTCTCTGCTTTTTTTAAACACAGCTCGCTAAAAAGTCATTTTCAATGTTACATTCCTATGTGATTCCGAGTCGCTTTGCATCCCTAACACTTCCTGGAAGTATGTTGGTATGGTAGTAAAACACACAGGAGTAATACCATTGAAATGTCGGAGGTGTGTCGGAAGCGCCCTCTATCAAAAAATGGATACACAAGAGCTGTAAGTCATTTGGAATAAAGTAATTATCAAGGGAATGAACTACACGCAAACCGCGACAAAATCGATCAGTTTGTATAATGTTTATGAATGTTTAAAATCTGCCCCTCAGTTCATAGTTAAATTTTTGCCAGTTACCCGATCCCAATGTTTCCGATTTTGAGATTAAAATTTATGTTAAAGTCTAAACTTCAAAGTAATTTCAATCCCATGCACAAAATAACGGTAAAAAAAAGTTGTTCGTTACACTAAAGTCTAAAGCGCCCTCTATCGACAATTTTTGTACGTAGCCTTTAAAAATTTGTTTACAAACAAAACGTTATATAAAGAATGATTTTATCAAAAACTGCAGACGAAACCACCCTTTTTTCCATTTTTTATCATCGTTTGAATTTTTGGACCTTAAACTTTAATGGCCCCTAGCTCCTACAGAAGACGTTTGCGCCACACGGTTTCCTATTTAATAATGTTTGTCTTCATGTCTACTATCCCCCCTCAAAGTTTGTCGGTCTGGTAGCGAAACATCCTGTATAGATTTTTATATTAATATGTGCAATTTACATTTCGAAAGTCAACTAATCCATGAATTTCAGACTGGTATGAATATGTAACGATTAATAATTAAAAATGTCGATGTTTTTTGAAAAGATGTTTTTAATGTTTTTTTCGTTCATTAATAAAATAAAAAAAATTTATAAAAATAAATCTCACAACTGAACTTTTCATAGAACTTCATATAAGAATCAGTGTTCTACATTATATTCATTATGTTATCAACAAAGTTATACATAGCTGGAATTATGGAATGCCAAATCGCAGTAGTATAGGGAGACCGGGAATTAAAGGGACACTGAAAATTTCACGAGGATAATAAAAAGTACAAAGTTTCAACAATAAATCAATCGATGGCTATACATCTTTTATCTTAATAATTATTATAACTAGCGTCAGCAACAGCAGAATTATAGATGGTGAAGGCAAAATCTGTTTTTGATATAAAAAAATAAATTTTGATATTCCCTTTCTTTTTTAGGGTTTCTTTCTTAAAAAATTAAAACGGAACTCTTATAAGATCACTCTTGTGTCTGCTGTTTGTCTGTCACAGCAACTTTACTCGTAAACTAGAGAGCATGGAAAGTTAAAATTGGAAGAAGTGATAAGCGCTTTGACCAAAATATGTACAGACTATTAAAAATTCACAGACATATTTCGAAAGAAAAATAAGTGGGGGGAGGAAATTATGTTTCTTGAAAAAAAAAATCTTCTCTGAGTATCTCGTGTTGAGTATCGTGCGAAAGCATTCGTAACGTAAAAGTATCATAACGTAAAAGTAATTCGTAACACAAAACTTTTTTTTTAACATTAACACATTTTTTTTTTTAATTTTAGGCATTCGATCACAGATATAATCAAAAATGTAATGAAAAAAATAGCACCTCCCCCTTCATCAATTCCGAATCTACTGAAAGTAAAATTATGAAAAAATTAACGGTAGTAGACGTTAGAAACTAGCAGGAAAACTATAAAGATTAACTTAAATCACATGTTTTACTAAATGCTTTACCTAAATATGTGTCAAACGTATTTTTTTTGTTGCATTCAAGTGTTAGTTTGAGGCATTCTGCAAAGTTGTTAAGGGGCGCTGGTAACACCTATCATAACAAAAGGACAAAAGCAGTACTGATAATGATTTTCGAAAAGATCGTCGCTAATTAGCTGAGTTATTAACCCTTAAGGACACGGACGATTTGGACATAAATAATGACAGAAGTAGCATACTCTATGTGCCATCGCTTTTTAAAGCCTAGCTAATAACTTTTACTTATATATTTTTATAAAACAATGGTCAGTAGCAATATAAAAGTAAAAATCTATGCCGGTTCGATCTACAAGTGAGGTAGATTTCTAAATAAAGTACTCAATCATTTCCCTCAGTTCCCTTCCATCCCCCCCCCCAAAAAAAGCTATTCAAAATCTCCATTTTGACAGTATATATATTTTTTTAATATATTCTTGCTTTCTCAAAAAACATCTAATATGTAACTTTATATAGCTTCTAAGTAACAGAAGCCTGTCAACTGAATGCATTTAAGATCAAAAATAAGTTTTTAAAAATTAATCGGTAGATAAGTAGTTTGAAACAATTATTTTCTCAGAACGACCTATTTTCCCTTTCTAGCACTATCACTTCAGGAAATTCAGTTCAAATTGCCGAATTTGACAAAATCTTTTGAAATATACTCTTTTTTAATTGCAGAAGCCATTTATACGGCATATTATATAATTTCTAAATAAGATAATCTGCCAACTGGTTGCTTTTAAGATAAAAAATGAATTTAAAAATGAGTCGAAAAATACGCAATTTGGATTTGAGAACAACCTTAATACAATATTTTTTCCTTCAAGCATGTATTTTTAATTTGTTTTTGAGGTAAGAATTAGTCCGATGTCAGCGGACTAATTCTTACCTCAAAACTTGTCAGCGTGCAAGTTGTAGATAATATTAAAAAGATCTATAATAAATTCATGTCTTGTGAGTTACGAAGTTATGTATTTTTCCTTCTTCATCCCCCTCTTTTGCTTTTGTTTTCGTCTTTATTTATTTTCTCTGAAAGAGTTGGTCCTGTGAAAAATTTGTCAATAAAACGTTATCAACAATATTAAGAAAATTTAAAAAAAAAATTATTGAATATGATGCTTTGAGAATTGACAAATTTATGAAGTTTTTTTCTCATTAAAATACTATTTTTTCACTCCTTGAGCTTATTTTAAATTTTCTCATAAATCTGTCATGCATAAATTTTTGGCTCTTTTTTAGAAGTAATAAAGGTTTAAACTGATTCGATATGTACTCTACTATGTATGTTACTTTTTTTTCTATTTTCACAAAACCTGTTCTTATTTCCATCCTCTTTGTCCTATTTTGTCCATTAACGAACATGACCGAGATTTTGTGCCTCGTGATCTTATGTATCACTTTGGATGAGAGCTGTGCAGAATTATGGAAGTTATCGTGTCGATAAAAAAACAATATAGATAGAGAGATAAAGTTTTTGACTGGGAATGGAGTGAAAAATTTTGGTTCAAGGGATCATGATCGGAGTTAATCTGCAAAAGTTTTTAAGAAATTCCAACATAGAGGAGAATGTAATAGATAGTATTTCTTATAAAATCTACTTAACAAACGTCAAATTGTTTGAAAAATTCGAATTTAATTAGAATTATTCACATAAATATTATGGACTCCTCACTAGTTTGCTTTGAGGGGTTCCGTTAATATCCCTACAGTGTCTTTAAAATGTAATTAAAAATCTATCTGTATAAAACACGTCACGGACCAACGCGGTGTTGCAACATAGCGCTCACCTTTCAAAGCGCGTTTAGCACAGTGCTGCATTTAAACATTAAACAAGGTGCAACATTATTACTACGCTAAATTTAGTTTTATGAAATGCCAAATGAAGTTTAAACATGCACTACTTTCATTGTCAGTAATGAATTATATTAACCTTAAGCAAATTAGGGGCAGATAAAAAAATGAGTTATATACAATAACAATATTTGATATTATTCGAATTCCTATCTCTTTGAACTTTTATGATATACCAATTTATATTTTTCTGATATCTGCAGCTGTACTCAACCCTACGTTGTATATATACAGGGTGATTCCAAATAAAAGAGGGGTGATGGTACACATCAAGACAAACAATATTAAATAGGAGACCAAGGGTCCAAACCGTTTTCCAAAGGAAATAGCGGCCATTAAAGTTTAGGGTCCAAAATTTCAAATAAATATAAAAAACGAAAAAATTGGTCGATTGATTTGCGGTTTTCACTAAAATTATTCTTTATGTTGGTATTTTCTTGAAAATAAATTAAAAAGAAAAATTTCAAAAAATGCCGATAGAGGGCGCTTTAGACTTCGGAGTAACGAACAACTATTTTTTGCCGGTATTTTTTGCATCTCATTAAATGTTTTCGTAAGCTTAGACTCAAACTTAAATTTTGAGCTCAAAACCTGAAAGTGGGAGAGGTTAAGTAGCACAAACTGAACTGTGTTCAGAGGGTTCAAATTTCAAATGATTATAAAAAACGGAAAAATTGGTTCATTGATTTGCGGTTTTTACTAAAACTATTCTTTTTGTCAGTATTTTCTTAAAAATAAATTATAAAGATAATTTTCAAAAAATGCCGATAGAGGGCGCTTTAGACTTTGGAGTAACGAACAACTCTTTTTTGGCATTATTTTTTGCATCTTTTAAATGCTTTCGTAAGTTTAGACTTAAAATTAAATCTTGAGCTCAATAACTGAATAGTAGGGAGTGGTTAAGTAGACAAACTGAACTGTGTTCAGAGGGTTCAAATTTCAAATGATTATAAAAAACGGAAAAATTGGTCGATTCGTTTGCGGTTTTCGATAAAACTAAATTTTGAATGACCTTTTTCTTGAAAATAAATTTTAAAGATAAATTTCACAAAATTCCGATAGAGGGCGCCTTAGACTTTGGTGTAGCGTACAACTATTTTTAACTGATATTTTTTAAATCTCATTAAATGCTTTCAAATGCATAAACTTAAATTTTAGGCTCAAATTCTGAATCGTTGGGAGTGTTTAAGTAGCGAAAAATTGAACTGTGTTCGAGGAGGGAGGGAGTGTTAAATTTCAACTCCTGAAGGCACTTCAATTTGCGCTACTTAACTACTCCTAATTATTCAGATTTTCTGCTCAAAATTTACGTTTAAATCTAATCTTCCGAAAACATTTAATAAGTTTTTGCAAGCATTTAATAACAACAAAAAAATTATGGTTAAATTTAATTGTTGGTTACTCTGAAGTTTAAGGCGCCCTCTAATGGAATTTTTTTTAAATTTATCTTTAAAATTTATTTTCAAGAAGATACTGACTTAAAGAATAGTTTTATTTTAAACCGCAAAGTAATAGACAAATTTTTCAATTTTCTATAATTATTTTAAATTTGAACTGCCCCCCCCCCTTAAACACAGTTCAGTTTGTACTACTTAACTACTCCCTACTATTCAGATTTTGAGCTCAAAATTTAAGTTTAAGTCAAAGCTTCCGAAAACATTTAATGAGATGCAAAAAAATAACGGCAAAAATAGTTGTTCGTTACTCCAAATCTAAAGCGCCCTCTATTGACATTTTTTGAAATTTATCTTTATAATTTATTTTTAAGAAAATACCAACATAAAGAATAGTTTTAGTGAAAAACGCAAATCAATGAACCAATTTTTTCGTTTTTTTATAATCATTTGAAATTTGAACCCTCTGAACACAGTTCAGTTTGTGCTACTTAACCTCTCCCACATTCAGGTTTTGAGCTCAAAATTTAAGTTTGAGTCTAAGCTTACGAAAACATTTAATGAGATGCAAAAAATACCGGCAAAAAATAGTTGTTCGTTACTCCAAAGTCTAAAGCGCCCTCTATCGACATTTTTTGAAATTTATCTTTATAATTTTATTTCAAGAAAATGCCGACATAAAGAATAATTTTAGTGAAAACCGCAAATCAATCGACCGATTTTTCCGTTTTTTATGTTTATTTGAAATTTTGGTCCCTAAACTTTAATGGCGGCTATTTCCTTTGGAAAACGGTTTGGACCCTTGGTCTCCTATTTAATATTGTTTGTCTTGATGTGTACTATCACCCCTCTTTTATTGTAAAAAAAAATTGGAATCACCCTGTATATTTTTAAGTTCTTATTATTCTTTAAGCAACGATTATTTCATTAATCCAGTTTATAATTCATATATTTTTTAAACCGAACACTCAGAGCACGAGTAATATTCGCACTTGATCGTTTATTTCTCTAAAAAATTAATATTGTGTTTAACATTATATTTACCTTTTTTGAAATATAAAGCATGCACGTTCTGTGATTACAAACATATTTACCATTGAAATTTTTTATTAAGTTTTTTTGCGAAAGGCATACCTGGAAACATCTTTGGAGAAAAAAGTAAAGAGTATTTTAAAAAATATGAAAATAATGATGAATTTAAATTTGGTGTTTTGTTTGATAAATTTATAATAATTTTCGAAACGGGTTTTATTTTTTTAAAAACTCATTAAAAAAACTTTCAAAATATACTGTGTTCGACAGCCTTATTTTAAAGCAGCTTTGTTAAACATGCGTTGAATTATTTGTCAGGATCGCCTTTTCCATAATGCAATAGAATGTTGAAAATTGACACCATTCTTGAAATTTCCCCTTAATAATAAAACTTAAAATTTGAAATAAACCGTTGGGTGCTTGTGCTGTTTTGCCCCATCAAAAGATTCCATGTTAAGCACAGTTTTTTTTACAGTTTTTTTTTCAAATATTTTTTTAAGTTTCTTTTTGTTCATACAAATTCATCTTTTAATTCGTAAGATGAACAAATTTTAAATGTCCATTAATTTTACATCGGCAAAAGAAACATTACAAGAAACTTAATAATTAAATTAGATCTTTTTCTCACTTTAAATTAAACGTTATTGTAAAAAAAATAAGTAATTCTTTTTTTTTTTAATTTTTAACTGATGAATTCCTTTTAATTTAAAATTTAATTCCTTTAAATGTGAACTTTCATCAGTTTATTCTATCAGTAAACATTTTTAATTTTAAAAAGTATTTTTAACTATATTTTTTCTAAAAAATGTTTATGTAAGAACTTTATAAATATATTTATTTTCCCTTTATATAATGAAATTAACTAATTAAGAGAAAAGCATCTAAAAAGTAAAATCTTTAAAAGCATTAGAAGAAAGTAAAGTTATATACTAAAGCAAGTTTAATTAAAATTGAACTAATTTTCTCTAAAGAAAGAAGGAAACGGTTTATAAAACTGTAACTTTAATTAGTTTTATTCCCTTTTTTTTCTTTGATACAGATAATTTAATATATTTTTATAATTTCACTGATATTTAAATTTAACTATCAAAAAAGAAAGTATTGCTGTTATTTAAAATATTTATCTACTTCTAAACATATTATGCATACATGATACTCCTTAGTGAAATTAAGTTCTGTTTGCAAACAAAAGAAATTCTTGAAAAATTTAGCATAATTTAGCAAAACGTGGAAAATAGCTACAACAAAGACAACTTGTAATATTCAATTTTAATCTAGATACTCGTGAAATTTTATTTTTTTGGGGGGTGGGGGATTCTAGTACAGTCATCAGAGACTTCTGAATAGGAAAGCTTTAATAGCAATAGATAGTAATAATATAGCTTAGAACAGAACCATTATCCTATGTTTTGAAACATTATCCTATGAGTTAAACCTTAACTGGTGTTGGCTATATCACAGACCTCAGCTTTATTCAGTTTTCAATATTTAACTTGAAATTTTGAGTTTAACTCTAGGTGGTAGTGAAATTTTATTTTGTTTGAAATTTAGTATTATCGATAGACGCTTCTGAAAATTTTAATCATAATAATCTTATACAACAAAGTTTAGCCTAGAAACAACATCCCAATAGTGAATCGAATCTTCTACCAATGCTTCGATCAAGGGGTCTCAGAGACTGCTTGCGGTAGTTATGTGACAATGTACAGTGTGGTCATAAAAAAAACTTTGCCGATATACGGAGCTCTAGCGGCCAGTCCGCTCAACCGATCGAAATGAAATTTCAGATATAGCTATTCAGAGGTATGAGCTCGAGATTCTGAGAACGACAACAAAATGGCGCTCACGGTTACGGTTATAGTTACAGAAACTCGAAAATTTCCAATAGCAACACCCATTTTTTTTCATCGCAAAATGCTCAGCGCATGCGAAAACCCTAAAGAGCGTTGGAACCGTACGTGTATTGCAAGAACCGAACATGTTATACACGCACAAAAAACCGTTCTGCGAATCCTTCCCCCCATAAAAAAAAACTCGATTGGGGTGCAAGGAGGAAATTTGCATATGACACAGAGTCAGTACACTAATCTCTGATTACAATACAGATCGGAGAAACTAAAACTTTTATTTTGATTACACATTTTCCACATGGGTGTCATCACAGGCAATTAATGGTGATGGCACTCGTTTTCGTGACTCGTTTGCATCAAACCGATCACTCAATACGCCTTCTGTGCCTTTAAAAGTTGATTATAAACCTATCTAGAAAAACGCGGCATGTAACAAGGTGGCTGTTTAGTTTTGCGATCTTCTTTCGAAGCGCGTTTAACAAAAGGAAAAATTTAAACTTCGAACAAGGGCTTTGATTTAGATACATTAAAAACAGGAAAGATTTTTTCTACGCATACTATTTTACTGTATTACTAGTTTTATGAAATGTCAATTGAAGTTTAAATAAGCACTACTTTAATATGTTCTACTAAAAAAGTTCATTATAAACAGATTAGGATAAGATTAAAAAATGACGGAGTAGTTTGATATGTTTTTTGCATCATATCGCTTTGAATATTTTTTGTATTACCCACTGATACTTTTCTGGATATATCCAACGCTACGTTGCATAATTTTTTATAAAGTCTTATTTTTTTAAAGCAAAAAATTTTTTAATACAATTAATATTTCATATATTTACTCTCCAGAATCTTCTAAAAGCAAGTATTACTCGAATTTAATCTCTTTTTCTTTTGTAATATCTAAAAATTCCAATGTAAATCACTTGTGTCTGTTTCATTTTTTTTTTTTAATAAATTTTCAATAAAATCTTCCTACACAGTTGGATAACTTTGTATAAGAAAACGGAAGGAGTTTGTCATGTAAAATGGACTATTTATACAAAAAAAACTTTTGCATGAAAAAAAAAATTTGCATTGCAAAACTTTTACTTAAATGAAGATTACATTTTGCTACCATTTCTTTATAGGCATAAAACAAAATTATAGATTATGAAATAATTAAATGAATGTCCTAAATTAAGGCCGCATATTATGCCGTATAATTAAACCTTTAACAATTTCCCTTTCAAGACTTTAGAAAACGTCTCAATCCTTATTCTGAATTTTTGTCTGCCAATTTTTGAGTTATACAAATACTTAGAGTTTTCAAATCATTACAAATTGAAATTATATTCCTATAAATAATTGGCAAAATGTAATCAAAATAACTAATTACAAAATTATCAACTAAGATTCTGATCTTTTGGTTTAACGAAATGAAAAATTGCCGCACTTTTTTAATCAGCAAAATACCATTTTAATCGTCGCACCATTTATTTACATGCGTACTTTTCATATTCGTATTCATAAAAAAAAATTCAACGCACAGTAAAATATAAATAAACACATTTCCAAGCTGCAACATTTTATGTGAACAAACACTCCTCCCCTCCCCTGAACACAGTTCGGTTTGTGCCACTTAATCATGCCCAGCGATTTAGATTTTGAGCTCAAAATTTAAGTCATTTGAATTAGGATTATTACTGAAAAAATATTGAAAATTTTGGAATAAGGTATTTTTTGCAGATTATTGACAAATTTTGAAACAGTTAGAATTATAGTAATAGTAAAAAAAAAAACTGATTTCTGGAAATTTAAAAAGTTTTGTGGACCCTTATACAAATGGATGAAGATTAACTAGAAACTGGTTTTTTTTTTGTCTCACGAAAATAATGCACTAAAAAAATAAATCTTAAAACACTTTTTTTACAATCTTTGCATCATTTCCTTTCTTCTGTGAAAATGCCGCATAACATATTAAAAAAAACTTAGAAAAAAATATTTAATTTATATGTGTGTTTCCAATTCGGAAGTTGCATATTACAAATCCCTACACCTTTTTTAATTTCCTGAATATTTCAATAAATTTTGTATTTGACAAGTACTTAACAATTCTTCATGAATGCTGCAGTAAAGAAACTGTTTTACTGTTTCAGAATTTAATTTATTTTTCTTTATATTAAAATGAGAATGTTTTTTTCTGCTTATATTTCTTTCTTCTTTTTTTTTAAATATTTGTGTAATTTCCTGACTTAAAGTTGAAAAGTAATTTTGTTGTAAACTGTCACTTTCATAATTATAAAGTTATACAATTACTGAAATTAAATTTAGTTAACAAGCAATTAAGTTGATACAATTTGATTCTGCTTAGGAAAGTGTCTCTTTAATTAGTTCTTTAAGAATATTTCTTAAAAGCTGTATCAGCGTTTTAATTTATAATGAACACCACAAACATAATTACATGATTAGTATAAAATATAAGATGAATAAATTAGTTTATGGATGCTTTTTGCTTTTCTTTCAATCTAGAAATTTTTTTACAGTCAAATAATTTTTTTCGTCTTCCTGTTTTCGGCGGATTTAGACGTTTCACAAGGGGTCAGAGATCCTCTAAAACATGTTTATACAAAATATCTGTGTCTCCGTGTGTCAGTGTACATTCAAAAACTTTACAAAATTATGCATATAATTGAACATAATTTCATGTACATGTTTCTGGCTATGGCAATTAGGTACTATTTGAATTTCAAAATATAACACGGGAAGGTGTGCTGTATTAGCAATTGCACCTTTTTCTTTATTGTACATAGAAAAGTATGTATGAATAGAATGAAACCAAATTTCATGTATGTTCATAAATATGTAAAACAGATCCTCTGTGAATTTGGAAATGTTCCGCCGAACAGCGGAACTGCACCACAGATTTTTGTGTAATTTTCAGCAATTTACGTACAGCCCAAGAGCCGACTTCACAAAAACGTATGTCATCGTGCACAAGAAAAAAAGCTTTATATTCTGGAAGGGTAGTGATAGGGGAATCCAATAATCCATGTCTGCCGGAAGTTAAGTGGTGCATAAGCCAAAAATTAATACCAGTAGTGCTTTACTGTTAAGTTTAACATTGTGTTTCCTCCTCCCAGTTTTAACTGTTTTCATACCTTTATTTTTTTCTTGTGCTCGATGATATAGGTTTTTGCGCTGTCGTCTCTTGAACTAGTAGCTTTGTTACACATCAACAGCTAGTACACTGTAAAAAAAAATTCAAGAGGTTACTAAAAATTTTTTAGTAAATTTGTATTCCACAGAATTTTTAATTACCCATTACAAACTTTTTTTTTTGCAAGTGAAACAAACATTTTTTTGTAAACTGAACAAAATAATTTTTTGTATAACTAACTTAAAACTTTTTACTATGAGCCACCAATCAAATTTTAGTAATAGCTCCAAAATTTCTTTAAGTAACCATTACGTGTGCCCGAAGGGCAGGAGCTTCTTTGCAACCTTCTTTGCTTCTTTCAACTGCATCCAGTGGGTAAGAAGACAGACTACTGAAGCGGAAGATTTTCGGCGAAGCCGCAATAGATTGCAGCACCAAACATTGCTACCTGCTCTATTCTGACATGCTTCTAAAGGGGAGGGAAAGTCCAGAGATAATTACCCATGATAACTGCTACGACAGGATTTTCATAATCCCTTTATTTAACGAGTACTTACATTGCATACATTCGGTGCATATTTGGTGACATCCAGCATAGAACCCGGTTACTTTCAGCCTGGAGTTCGGTGCGATGGCAACTAGGCTATCACGGCCACACTAAGTGAGTTTTAGTAATAGCTTTTAAAAAAGTAAAAATTTAACTCTATTCGTTGCTAGCTTTTTTCTAGTAATTCTTACAGATTCCTTGTAACCGAGTAAGATTACTAAAAATTTTTTAGTAATTATAAAGATCACTAAATTTTTTTAGTAGATCGACCCCTTTTTTTTACAGTGTACAGAGACGGAAGCTTCGCATCGTGCTATGCCAGCGATTCGAAAAGAGTTGATGTACAACAGAATAATGAAAAATACTGATTTTATTAAACATCATGATCGATATTATTTTACTCTCTTAAAACGAAAGAATGGATTTGGCTTCTCAGGAAAGAGCTGTAATTTATTCAATCATGAACGAGTTGTTTTTTAAATGCTTTACTCATCTTGATTTTGATTGCTTTTTTAAATAACTCATCTTGAATTAAATTGTTTAAAAACAACTCAATTACTCGAGTAGTTTCAACTCTTTATGAGAAAATGCCTTTTAAAACGTGAGATGAGCGAATTTCAGCAAAACTTGAGCTATTTTTTTTGGCTGACATTTTAAGAGAGTATTTTTATTCCGATTAATTGATTGAAGTAGAAATTTAATATGAAAGTTGGATAGTATTGAACTAATAATATTGAGGTAAGTATTTATAGCTATTTTACAGATATTTTAAGACGCAAGCGATAGATGAAAAATTTCTAATTTGCACAGGCAAATATTTCTGTTTTTTAAAGAGGGAAAAATAATATTTTTATTTAGTATAGCATTTGTAAACACATGTATATATATTTTATAAATATAAATATTTGCATACAAATATAAATAAATATTTTAATATAGACATAAATAAGAAATTTTAAAATATTGGTGAATAAATAAAAAATACATCTACTAGACCTTTTAAATTTTTACATTATTTTATTTAAAGACAAATATCTGTTATTTAATATTAAAACAATTCTAGTTTTAACAGCTTACACAATACACTATCTACCAAAAAGTATTTGTACACTTTCAGTTTTTGACATTTTGTCAAATATTTAAAAATATACTGGTCGGATTCTTCTGGAACTTCAGAAATATAAAGATTATGTTTCACTTTATATTTATTTACATTCATTTGTTAAGCGGGTAATTAGGGGGCCGGCAAAAAAACAAAGAATAATAGAAATATTTGGTATCGCCCTGTACATGAAAATGCACGAAACGACTTATCGCTTTAGAATACAAATATACGAATACAGTAGAATATGTACACTAATTTTTGTGAGAATAGCATGTATATTTATGGCGATAGAGCGATTTTTTTGAAAAATTCAAAAAATTCTGGTATGTTTTTTGTTTATATCATGCTGGGTTTTTGACCAAATTTAACGCAAATTTCAGAAAAATTGGTAAAATGCAGTAGAAAATATGTAGCGCAATTGGAATATAAATATATTAAATATTTTATGAAATATGAGTAGTTGTATAAAATAATTTTTATCTGCGCATGCGCGAACTAGAAAAACATTTTTTTACATCATTTAATAGTCAATTCTATGGAGTGACTTATAAAAAAAATCCAATCAAATATCGTGAAAATTCAAAAAGATATCATTATTTTAGTGAGATGTTTTTACTCTGCTCTCTAAAAACGGCTGAATCTTAAGGGATTCTCCACAAATTGACATTTTTTAATAACTGACTTTTAAAAAAAAACTAGTATTGAATTGATACAATATCTAATACAATATTGCTGCTAATAAGTACTTGACAATTGTGATAGAAAAGAAAAAGAGCTTTATTCACATTCAGGGCCAAAACTAAGAGAGGGTTGGGGGAAAAGGGCATGTGCCCCGGGCGCTAGGATGAAAGTGTCCCAACCCGTAAGACATGGTGACGTCACGGTGACGTCGTAGTGAAGTCACATTGTGACTTTGTGACCGTCGATGTGACGTCACGTGACGTCGATGTGAAGTCACAGTGACTCAAATGTGAAGTCGTTATGGCCGTTTTAGAGCTCGTTTGTGACGTCACATTGTGACCACTTTGTGACGTCACGATGTGACCAAAATGTGAAAAATGTGTCATTTGTGACAAAATTGTCATTAAAACTGTGACTATTCTGTGACGATAGTGACAAGGTTGTGAAGACAGTTTGCGATTATATTTTTATTTGTGACAAATTTTGTCGCTAACTTTGTGACGGTAGCAGCATTGTCAATGTTGCGAAGTCATACTGGGACACAATTATACAGTTATGAACAATGTTATTTAGTGTAAAATCACTTACATCAATAATTTTATTATACTTTGGCGATACATCTCAATTAAAACTTGGGAGCTGCTATAAAAAGAATGTTCGAAGAGAAAGTTACTGGATCAAAATGTAATGCCATGCAGACTTTAATCTTTGATACATTTTTTTTCTGTTGCAATAAATAAAAATATTTAAGACAATTGAATATTCGATCTATCACAATTATTTCAAATTTAGCAATTTTTTATTCTAATAAGCATTAAAATTATCAAAGAAACACTTCCTTAAAGATGCAACACTAGTCACAGAAAAAGAGCCGGATGATAATATAAAGTCCTTGTTAGCGTTCTTTTCAAATATCTCGCTCAAATTTTAATATTTTTGCATGTTTTTTGCATAGGAAGCTGAGGACAATCTACTACGGGCCTAGTTTTTACTTTTTCGATTTTACTTGCATATATTTTATATTTTGATAGTTTCAATATTAGTACCGGTTTAAACCGGTTTTGAAATTTAAATATTTTTTTTTTAAACTGAAACCAAAATCAAAAAAGTAAAAACTAGGCCGCTTATAGATCGTCTTCAGCTATGCTATGCAAAAAAAATCATGTAAAAATATTAAAATGTGAGCGAGATATTTGAAAAGAACGCTGCCACGGACTTTATATTATCATCCGGGTCTTTTTCTATGACTAGTGTTGCACCTTAAAGGAAGTGTTTCTTTGATAATTTTAATGCTTATTAGAAAAACAAATTGCTAAATTTGAAATAATTTTAATAGATCGAATATTCAGTTGTCTTAAATATTCTCATTTATTGCCACAGAAAAAAAATATGTAACAAAGATTAAAGTTTGCATGGCATTTTGATTCGGTAACTTTCTTTTGGTACATACTTTTTATAGCAGCTCCCAAGTTTTAATTGAGATGTATTGCCAAAGTATAATAAAATTATAGATGTGATTTTACACTACATAACAATGTTCATAACTGTATATTTGTGTCCCAGTGTGACTTCACAACATTAGTAATGCTGTCACCGTCACAAAGTAAGTGACAAATTTGTCACAAATAAAAAAAATAATCACAAACTGTCTTCATATACTGTCTTCTATGAATATTAAAATATTATTAAAACATGCAAAGAGTAATTATGGAAAAAATTAAAGCTAAATATTTATTAGTATATTAATAAACAAAAAACATTAAGGGGCTATCCATTACTGCAAGGCTATCCATCACAGACACATCTATCTAATAAAAATTCCGACGATAAACATAAATTAGAACAACAAATACGTTAATCATAATTATTAATATTTTATTTATAGTATTAGAGAGTATTTATAATACCCACTTTAATCACGATGTTCACTTATACTACATATAATGGATATTCTGAAATTTACCTCTGTAAAATTATTCAGGAAAGGAAATAATAAAAGTTTCTGAAATGAAAAGTTAATAATAAAATACAGTTATTACTTTTTAGCTTCATACCGCTCAACTATTTGCGTCATTTGTTTTAAATTCAATCATGTTTAAATTCTTATCGATTGCATAACTTCCAAATTTTCATCCAAACTTCTAGTTCTTTCTGAAAACAAACCAATAAGAATATTTACAACTGAAACGTTTTCACCCACGATGACTATCCATTCAGAAATTTTATAACATTTCACAAGTTGAAAAATACATTAAACAATCATTAACATAATTGTTTTTTTTTAATATCAAACATCTACGATTTCTTTTAATAGTTCTTCTCGTTCTCTTATAAATTCCTCTTCTGAGCAGATACAATTTTTTTAAATAAAATTATGAAATGTTTCAGAAGATTACTTAATACAAAAATTAAAAAAGGATGTTTGTAAATAATTTTATTCCATAAAAAAGCTTCTTTATTACAAAATATAATTATCTTTAAATGTTTAATAATTATATTATCGATTTATTATAATTTACTATCATATGATTTTATGTTTATGGAAACACATTATTTTAACCAGATATTTTAAAAAAGGAAACAACGCAGATTAGAATGCTATTAAAATCCCTACCTGTAAGAACCTAATCCAAATTATTAAAAATCAAGTTCTTTATGACAACAAAATAAATAATGAATGCATTACACTTTATTAAGTTAATGAAGCATTGATGTTTTATAGCATGTTTTTGACAATGTAATTAAAATCGTTCTGAGAACAATAATAATAAAAAAGCAACCATTAAAAATAATATTTTCCATACCTTTTTTCCATCGAAGTCATTCGTTCTAGTTATTCTTGCTGCACTAACTAAATCCGATAATAATTAAAGTGGCAAAGACCAAATTATTTTAACAGTCAAAGCCCCATTAATTTTCTCGGACTTATATTTTACCGCTTGGAAGACCTGTAGTGGACATTCTTCTTTAAATTGTTAAATCCGTGTCAATATGCAACTACTCACAACTGCCATAAATTCCAGCCAACTAACTTCTTGCGTCTATCACCAATTTAAAATATTTCTGTTTACGTTTATTTATTCTTTCGTTTGCAAACGATTTTCATTTCCTATGCGCATGACCGTTTAGTTTTTCTTTTTCTGCGCAACAGCTTCGGAAGTTAAATACGAATAGTTTTATGAGAATGTCTTTTTTTAAGTGTATTTTTACTTTTTATTTTTATTAGTTTCAAAACAATTCAAGTTAAAGCAAATTGTTAAATAATAATAATAAAATTCATAATTAGATATTATTGGATAAAACATTGTTTAGGTTTTAATAAAGTAAAAATAATAGCTTTAATGATAATATAATTTTTTTTAATCATTACCATTACTTGTATCAAACGCAAACATACAAAGTATCTTCTTAAAAAAAAGGAGCGGGAGGGGAGGGGAGTTATAGAAATAAAAAGAATAATAAATAAATAATAACTAATAATAAAACTAATAATAAATTCTAAGAAGGTCACATTTCAGTCACAATGTGACGTCACTGAGGGGTGGCATTTTGGTCACAGATGTGACGTCACATTTCAGTCACAATGTGGCGTCACTGAGGGGTGGCATTTTGGTCACAGATGTGACATGACCACAGTGACTCACAGTGATGTCACTGTGACGTCACTGTGAACATGCATGCTATGTGGGAAATGTACATTTTGTTTGGCGATTTTTTCCATGTCTATGTTTAGCATGATATTGTCAAAATCGTCCCATTCAAAGCATTTCTCCTATACCAAAGCATAGAAGAATCTAATGATGATGGCATAAAGATCCCGCATAAAGCAGATTTTTTTTTTCGTTTTGATTCGGTTTCACGATTTTAAGGTATCATTTTTTTTAAACAAAGCAGACTACTTTAATCAATATTACATATTTTAAGTTTTAAAATAAGTCGGCTATTAATAAATTAGAAAATTTTTCTTTTCAAATACTTTTGCAGATGCTTTGCAAAGAAGAAAAGGGACGGGGGGGGAGTTCACCAAAATTCATTGAAATATAAATATATTAAATATTTTCTAAAATGTTCTATGTTATGCAATATTTTCAACCAAATATAAAGCCACATTCAGAAAAATTCGCAAAATGTAGTAGAAAGAATAAGGTGCTATTGAAATATAAATATATTAAAAGTTTTCTAAAATATGAGTATTTGTATGAAATATTTTTTAATCAGCGTATGCGTGAACGATAAAATTTATCATTTTACATAATTTAATATTCAACTCTATGGAGCTACCCATAAAAAAATCCGATCGAATTTCGTGGAAATTCAGAAAGTTATTGTGGATAGGAGTGAACTGATTTTCAATTGGTCTCTGAAAGCAGTTGAATGACGTCAGATTTTACGCAAATTGTCAAATCTCCATTTACGTTTTTTACTGGTGATTTACTTCTTTTCTTAGATAATTACCAGAACGAACCTATTTCAGGATAAAAATAATTATAAAAAATCGAAGCATTTGTGTCAAATCTACCCATTGATACATAATTAATAATGGCTCTTATGCAAATGCCGATATCTGCGATCCTGAAATACATCAAGTTCTCCACTGTTAAATGTGGTGTCGAAAACAACACTGACATCAATCGCATGCATGATGCCAAAAAGAACAGAGCTGTCTGATTTTGAGAAAGGTATGATCATCGGGTACCACCGAAATGGCCGATCTTTAATCGACATATCTAGCGAGCTTAATTACCCCAAAACGACTGTGGCTTATGTGATTAGAAAATGGAAACTGAATGGTGATTGTCAGAATGTGGCCAGAGTAGGCAGACCGACGAAACTGGGAGATAGAGACCGACGGGATCTGTCTAGAGAAATTCGGAAGAACCGCAACCAACCAATGTTACACATACGCCAAGAATTTCAACAAGCTTCAGGATGTGTTGTTTCCATGAATACCATCCGTAAAGAAGCTCATCTGCTTAATTTTTATGGCCGTGCTGCCGCCCATAAGCCTTTAATCACCAAGTCCAACCGCGCAGCTCGGTTAAGTTGGTGCAAAACACGCCAGCAATGGACTGTACAGCAATGGAAACAGGTACTCTGGAGTGATGAATCAAGGTTCACCCTCTACCGTTCTGATGCTAGGGTCTGGGTCTGGCGTCTGCCTGGAGAACGCCTCCTACCAGAATGTATTGTGCCCACAGTTAAATTTGGCGGAGGGGGAATTATGTTCTGGGGTTGTTTTTCCTGGTTCGGACTAGGACCCTTGGTCAAAATTCATGGTAAGCTCAATGCCGATGCCTACTGTAATATACTGGACAACAGTGTACTTCCTACGTTGTGGCAATACTATGGATTGGACCCATGTTATTTCCAGGATGACAACGCAAGCTGCCATGTAGCGAGGTCCAGCATGGATTGGTATGCTGATAATGTAGTGCATCGACTCGAGTGGCCTGCCCAGAGCCCAGACCTGAACCCAATAGAGAACCTCTGGGACGAGTTGGATCGTCGAATTAAGGCGGGTGACACACGCCCAAAATCAGTAAAAGAGGTTACCTGCCTTGTGCAAACAGAGTGGAATAAAATACCATTAAATGTAATACAAGGACTAGTTGAGAGCATGCCCAAGAGAATCGCAGCTGTAATTGCCTCTCGAGGAGGATCTACAAATTATAAAAAGGTGAACAGGGCCAAAACCAGTCTTTTTTTCCCGAGGCAAACGTGGATTTTGAAGGTACCCCTTTCCCCCTCCTTCGCAAAGCATATTTACAAAGAAAATTTCTCCAATTTATTAATAGCCCACTTATTTTAAAACTTAAAATACGTAATATAAAATAACGTATTCTGCTTTATTAAAATACTCCAATTCGATACTTTAAACCGAATCAAAAAAATTCTACTTTCAACAGGATCTTTAAGGCCCTTGTCCCTGCCCGCGAAGACACTGCTGAGCTAATGCTATTCCTGTGGGGAGGCATTTTTCTAATAACTCTTTCGCATTTTGAAATTTTCATTTTTTTTTTTTTTTTTTTTTTTTTTTTTTTTTTTTTTTTTTGCATTGGATAGCGGAAGTTTCTCTCAAAATCGCTCCTTGACTACTTTTTCGATTTGAGTCATAGATATTTTTTATAAAGTTAGTTTCACTTTCAGAACCGCTTTTGGAAGTGAAAGAAACATTATAAAAATATCTACGCCAAAATTGAAAAAGTAATCACGGAGCGATCTTGAAAAGGACTTCCGCTATCCAATGCAAAACATATTATTTAAAAATGTCCAAATGCAAAAGAGTTAGAAAAATGCATCCCCATAGGAATAGCATTAGCTCGTGAGCATCTTCGCGGGTAGGGGCAGGGACCTTAAGCCATCATCATTAGATTTTTTTATGCTTTAGCATAGCCCAGATATAATAATTTTAACAATATTATGCTAAACATAGCCATGAAAAAAATCGCCAAACGAAAGATACATTTGGAACACTTTCATCATAGCGCCCGGGGCACATGCTCTTCTCCCCCCCCCCCCCTCTCTTAGTTTTGGTCCTGAATGCGAATAAAGCTCTTTTTCTTTTCTATCACAATTGTCAAGTACTTATTAGCAGCAATATTGTATTAGATATTGTATTAATTCAATACTAGTTTTTTTTAAAGTCAGTTATTAAAAAATGTCAATTTGTGGGGAATCCCTTAAGATTCAGCCGTTTTTAGAGAGCAGAGTAAAAACATCTCACTAAAATAATGATATATTTTTGAATTTTCACGAGTTTTGATTGGATTTTTTTTATAAGTCACTCCATAGAATTGACTATTAAATGATGTAAAAAAATGTTTTTCTAGTTCGCGCATGCGCAGATAAAAATTATTTTATACAACTACTCATATTTCATAAAATATTTAATATATTTATATTCCAATTGCGCTACATTTTTTCTACTGCATTTTGCCAATTTTTCTGAAATTTGCGTTAAATCTGGTCAAAAACCCAGCATGATATAAACAAAAAACCTACCAGAATTTTTTGAATTTTTCAAAAAAATCGCTCTATCGCCATAAATATACATGCTATTCTCACAAAAATTAGTGTACATATTCTACTGTATTCATATACTTGTATTCTAAAGCGATAAGTCGTTTCGTGCATTTTCATGTACAGGGCGATCCCAAATATTTCTATTATTCTTTGTTTTTTTGCCGGCCTCCTAATTACCCGCTTAACAAATGAATGTAAATAAATATAAAGTGAAACATAATCTTTATATTTCTGAAGTTCCAGAAGAATCCTACCAGTATATTTTTAACAAAATGTCAAAAACTGAAAGTGTACAAATACTTTTTGGTAGATAGTGTAAAAGTCATTTTTATATAAAATCACTATAAACGTTTAAATAAATGTTATCTAAAAATCTTTCCAAGCACAATCTATCAAGCAACAGTTACTTCAAAATAATATTAAATGGATATGTATTTCATATTACATTTTCTGAAGCAATTAGACCAGTCTTGGAAATTAATAGCCGCACTTTGCATAGATGTGAGCCTATGTATACGTATGTAGGTATGTAACCTAAATGATTGCAAAATATCGATTTCTAAAGAAATTAAACGTAATAAAAATGCCTCAGTTTTTTTAATTAATGCCCGAAAACTATAGAAAAGAACATAAAAATATAACTATAATACAAAGAAAAAATATTTGAAAATATTTCTTTCCAGTCTTTCTCAAAAAAATATTTTTTTAACATTAATATGTATTACATTCAAATACTTTTTTTTATATAAATAAAACATACATGTAATTACCGCATAAAATTTTCATAGAGTAGATCTTAGATCAATGTTCTGAGTCGTTTATCCAAACACGTTTAGTTTTTATCGTGAGTGTACATCAGTTCGTCTATACCGATCGGGATAAAACCGGACGTGACATGAATAATTCCACTTTGGGAAAAACATCTAGAAATGCTTCAATTTATTCCACTTTACCGGCAATGACCTCCTTGGCTGAGTCTGCCTCGACAGAATACGTGAAAAGAGACATTTATACGATGATACATTTGTTAGAAAATATATATTGTGCTAAAAAGAAAATGTATTATAATTTTTCTAGTAATTTTCCTCTTTTTTCCCCTATAACCTTACATCAATATTTTTTAAAGAATAATAAAATAATAATAATTACTATATTCAGAATACTCGCTAATGAAAGCAGTTGTCAAAAAATTCTTTTTAAATTTTTACCTTTGAATTTAATAACATATTTTTACTTTCATCTATCTCGACAAGAAAAAAGAATTGGATTGGTGAAAATTTTCGAAATCCGGTTTTTGACGGAATTTAATGTTTTAGAGGTCAAAGATTCCGAAAAATATATTTCTATAAAATGTCTGTCTGTGTTTCTGTGACTCTGTCTGTTTTTATGTGACATAAACATTCTGGGCGCTCTATCTCAAGACCTCATGCATGAAATTTCATAAAATGTTATATTCAGGTTGTGTCAGATATCAATTGCTGCTGACTAGTATTTGGCAAAAGCACTCGGGTAAAACTAGCGTATAAAATATACGGTTTAATTCAACAGCTTTTAGGGAGAGTAAACCCAAAAATAATACTAAATAAAAAATAATAATACTCTACAATGATCTGCATTCTTAGAGTAATGCAATTTGCAAATTAATATTCTCCACGATGCGGGATTTTGTATGGCATATAAAAAATAATTACAAACACCGCATAGGTGCCAACCTGACATTGGTTATCCGTAATACGTGCGTTAATTTGACCCTGGTTTAATGAGTTTCGAACCAGAATTTTTTCAAAGAAATGAAATTAAGTATGTTCCACTAACAATGCTAAAATTAAATACATAAAGATTCATGAAATATATTTTCTGGTTTGAAATGACGTTAATTTGGATCAAACTAATCCAGGTATTACGGAAGATTAGTTGAAAGTTGGCAGCTATGATATCGGCATTATAGTAAAAAGCAGCAAATAATGCAATGGTGGTACAGTATGCGTACGATTTTCATAAAGCAAAATTAAGATCTCGCCTAAATATATTGTGTAATTTCTGGTTGTGAACTACTTAAAATTGTTTGTTTAAAAGGGGAACTACATTTCTTACAAGTAATGAAAAATGTCCTACGGTAGGATATAGCACACATTTTAGCTAATATATAAAGGAAAGTGATGAAAAATAACATATGGCAGGAAGCAGTGGTTATTTTAATTAATGTAATGTTTTATACCGTATCAGGCGTAATACTGTAATGTGATGGTAAACATATTAAGCATTTGCAGTTCTGTTATTTAATAATTATAAACTTTTGTTCATTTCTTTGCTTCGGCGTCCCTTATTCTTAAGATTTAGAACAAAATATTTTTTAAATATTATACAAAATGCTGCATCATGAGAAATTTAGAAATCTCTTCAATTCTCGGATTATTTCTCCTTATGCATTTTACTGCTGCTCTGAACTTAATATATATATATATATATATATATATATATATATATTTCATGATGGTTTGTATTTTCTCAATTACATTTTTTAAAGTTTTCATTAAAAATAATGCACCCACTCGAATGTCAGACATGAAGATTTTTAGCTTCAAAGAAATTTGCTCCCACATATCATTATCGATATGAATTCAAAATTATACTAATCAGATGTAAGAATATTCAAAAAATGTTTCTATCTTATACAAGTTAATAGTTTTTGAAAAAATCAGCATAGCAACGCTAGCGCTTAGGTTGTTTACACAAAAATCTAATCAGCAACAACTTGCATCTACTTATAAACGAAGCTGAAGTTTTACGAAAATCCGTGCATTAACTTCTGAGACAATTGCAAAATGTTAAAGAAAAACCTGCATAGCAATGTCACATGTTGGGTGGTATACAACAAAAACTAATCAAAATCACTTGGTACTAACTGAATATGAAGTTTGATGAAAATCCGTGGATTAGTTCTTGAGATACAGCTATTGTGAAATCGTGAAAAATGGAGCATAGTAGCACCACCTGTTGAGCGATATGCATCAAAAAGTAAATAACATTGATCTATATCAGGGACTAACTGAATCTGAAGTTTTAGAAAAATTCGTGCATAAGTTCTTGAGATAGAGCTATTGCAATAATCAACAATAGTGCAGCAAGGCAGCACTACCTGTCTAGCGTTTCGCTTCAAAACGTTGTCAGAACCATGTTTTATCAAATGCTAACTGAATCTTAAGTTTAATGAAAATCCGTGCATTAGTTCTTATGATAGTGCTGTTGTATAAATTGTGAATAATGATGCATAACAGCACCAACTGTTGAGCGATATGCACCAAAAACGAATCAATTTTAGTTCATATCATGGTCTAACTTAATCTAAAGTTTAGTGAAATTCCGAACATTAGTTTTACAGATAGAGCGCCCAAAAATTTTGTCATATACAGACTCACAAAGCGACAGTGGCAGACAGATTCACAGACAGGCATTTTCTAAAAACCGTCGAATCGTGTTCAGGGCGTTCTAATACCTATAAATTTATAGAAAACTGAAAACCGAAATCTTTGAAGAATGCAATACTTTCTTCTTATAAAGATATTTAAAAGCAAAAATTAAAATACAATGAACTTATTTTAAATAGCAGTATTTTATTCGTGATTTATAATGAATTATTAATTTTCGCGATGTTTGAAAAAAAAAAAACATAATTTATATTTTACTTCGACTAATAAATTTATTAATATCTGTAAATTATTCCCGTCGGTTTTCATAATATTATGAAAAATAAGTAAAAAAAAATATTTAATCAGAAAATGATTTTCGGACGATAAAATTTTGATACATTACTTTTTGTTGAAAAATAATTAGTCTAGGTATAAAAAATAAGTAAAATATTAAAAACTAAATTTCCAAATAAAAACATTTTAAGAAACATAAAAATTAAACCATGATTTAATTATGTGAAATCAAAAATATTAATATGTCGAAATGAAGGAAAAAATGTGGAAATTGAATGTCAAAGCTTTGGATTTTTTTAATGTTTTTTAATTGCTATAACTTTTCAAAAAAATACGTTGATAATTTGATGCTCTTTTGGGATTATCAAATAAATTAAGGACGTCATTTTATTTTTTATTTATTTATTTTTTTTTTTTTTTTTGATTTATTGATTTGAAAAGAAGAAAAATAATTCTCAACTTGTATTTTTCTGAATAAAATCGTAAAAAAAAATGTTGTTTAATTTTTTTTTAATTTCAATTTATATTTTTTCTGGGTGAGTTTATCTTCAAACGTAATGATGTACTTCCAGTTTTATTTTCGGAGCATTACTAGGGAGCCGAATCTGGGTATCCTGGTTACAGAACATAATACTCGAAGAATCGACAGCACAAAAACCTATGTTATCGAGGACTAGGAAAAAATCCTGTATTTTATGAAAGAGTATTAATAGGGGAATCTAATGATCAATATCTGCCGGGAGTAAAGTGGTACATAAGCTAAAAATTAATGCCACTAGTGGTTTACTCGTAGGTTAACATTGTGTTTTCCGTGAAATCAAAAATAGGAAAACATGGAAATTTAGGAGAGGAAAACATAATGGTAACCTACGAGTGAGCCATTCATGGAATTAATATTTGGCTTATGCACCACTTCACTTCTGGCAGACATAAATCATTAGATTCCCCTATTAGTACTACTCTTCCATAAAATAAACGTTTTTTTTTTTTTTTTTTTTTTTTTTTTTGCTCGATAACATAGGTTTTTGTGCTGTCGGTTCTTGGACTATGTTGTTTGATGCACAGAAGATAGATACAAAATCTTTTTTTATTGAAGACTCTAAAAGAAATCTCTACATTAATATATTTTATAGATTGCCAACTAATAACACCAAAAATATTTTTTATATGAAAGATGTAAATTATATTTTCAAATAGTGTGTTGAAATTTATTAGAAACTTTTATTATTCCATTAGCAGCATGTCAGCGATTGACAGCCAAATAAATTATGCTTTATTATTTTATTCTATTCTGCTTTATTATTTTATTATATTGCTTTATTAGTTTTTTTTTTTTTTTCATTCCGATGTTTTCTTATTTCAGTAAACAGTTCAATTTTTCTGTTTATACTGCCGGAGATGAACTGCGGAAACAAAGAAACCAAGTGTGTAGAGCACAAATGTCCCTCCCGGTCTCATTAATTCAAGTAAATTAAAAAAAAAATACAAAATCCAGACAAAGCTGCGCTGAAAGATAATCGCCGCAAAAGGCGAAGTGGTAAACAGCAGATAAATGTATTTTTTTATTTATATAAACTCTATTTTACGTGCTATGTTTGTGATTCACATCTGACATAGTTCAGAAATAATAATGTTGAAAAAAGAAGATGCGATAGTGAAAAAGGCTTAAAATTCAAAAATTTTTACTTGATTAATACTCATATAATTCATATCGCCAAATAGCACCTAAACAAAACACTGGACAGATATATTGAAAAAATATTGTGGAAGTACAATAAGCTTTGCAATGGATGAATTTTCAGCTCGGTAGATGTAAAATATATGCAATATTGCACATATAAAGCACATATAAAGCACATATAATTGCACATATAAAGTATTTACTTTCAAAAGAGCCACGGTGATGAGAGCAAACCTCTATACATTACTACTATCATTATGTAATTACTATAATTGGGCGATAATGAAGCTTGAATGCTTTGAAATGTAATAGAAGCTAGAGTCTCAAGTATAGCCACTAATTGAAATCTAAAGACTATGTTACAAGCATGGAAATTGTTGATTAATGTATGGATCTTCATTCTAACATTTATATTAGATAACTGTGGAGTGAGTTTATTATCAAGAGAGAGTTCAGTGGGTTGATGGTTAAAATTGCTCTCAAGTAAAATCTCTTGAAGGTTAAAATTTCAGCAAGCGCAGATTTTACATTGTCATTTACTTTTACTGTAAAACAGTAAATTCTAAAATGATGAACTAATAAAGGATTCTTTAATACAGGTATTTCATTTACACTGATAATTTATACTGATTATTGGGTTGTTTTGCTAAATCACTGGAGTGAGCTGTGGGGGCATCTTAAATGCTATCAATTTTTGGAGAAATTGATAGCAAGCTGCTCACGAATTTCCATGAGGATCAATTTAATTCTCGAACTCATATTTTTTCGTGTAGAAAAAGTTATAAATAACCCTTTTATTTATAATATAACTTAGGGAATAGGATATATGTTTTTTCTGCCGCCCGATGGCTTATTGCGTGTCAATGGAAGTAGGTTTAATTGATATTTACTTTCATCTAGATGTTCTTCTGATATTTTTCTGTTGTTGTCATGTGTAAATGATGTCTGCATTATTATACGCTTTGTATTATTCAACTTGTAATATCCGTTTTCAGTCGACAATGTATAACTTATTCAAAATGCAAAGCTGTGTATTTCTTTAGCAGTTATATTCTTTCATCTTCTAGTATGTTTCATCTGCTAGTTCATTCTAGCCTATATTACCGAGAAAGTAAGATATTTAAACAAGTAGAAGAAAAGATAAGCAACTTATCCTTTCTAATTTTTATGACATTAAAGTTTATTAATTTCTTACAGATTATTTGCGATTTCAATGACGCCAGAATTACGCCTTTATTGAAAGCATTTTTAAATGAGAATTCTGGAATTGTAGTAATTTGTCAGTTGTAATACGGAGTTCTCTCAGCAGAGTAGTAGTGTTTTTCTCCTGACTATCAAAATCTTTTAAGAAACATAAAATATTTTTGTATATTTTTTAAGATTGGAAGCTTAAGCTCATAAAAATATCATTACAAAAAATAGATTCAAATAAATTGTTCCAGTCTGGCTTTTTTTTAACTACCATTTATTTTTTTATACTTGTATGAAATTTTTTAAGTATTGGGTTAAAGTAATTCCCTGATATCAGTTTTTCAGAAATAGTAACCTTTGTTATAGGTGAATAGTTGACATAGGACCTAATATCTGAAAATAACATATATAATTCTAAGAATGTTTATTTAAACTTGAAATTAATTTAGAAAATGAGCCAAAAATGCCTCATAAATTCTATGAAAATGAAAACCTATTTTAGCTACCATTTTGCGTACCATATTTTTTGCTAATTGTTATCATAGAAAATTTGCACATGGCCAATTTTTCTAAATGTCCATTTTAATCAAACATGACGTTTTCTCTCCTGAGCATTTCATAACTTTGATATGACAATTTCATTTCCAGAAAAACAATTTTAAATTTATACATTATGTAACATGTAGACTGTCAATTTACAAAAATTCAAAAATAAAATGTAATTTTTAACATGCACTGAAATTATAATCTTGAAAAATTACCATCATATTGACTTTTTCTCTCACTTACAACTTGTAGAACTTCCAAGTCTTCGGCTTTTTGGATACCGGTATTTTAATACACAAAATGTTGCATTACTGAATTGGAACATTCTGCTGATTTAAAATAACAACATTTTCTCTGAGATTATACTGTTGTGCAAAAAGCCTGAGACTTGGCAACTCTGAACTCGGCATATTTAATTTGCTTTTTCTATTGAAAAACTCCAAAAAAGTACTTTTTTCTAAATACAAATGTAACACAACCTTAATTTATTTTGTTTCAGGATAAGTTTTTTTTAATTTTTTTTAATATTTCTCAGAAGTAAAACGCATTAAGTCTTTACTGGATAAATACTTTTGGAATACGTGAAAAAACTATTTTTAAGATGAGGTAAGTTGAAAGCTTTGCAGGAAATTGTCTCTTGAGATTTACTTCAAAGTGCTTGTAGTAAAACACATATTTCTTAACAAGATAAATAACTACTAAACTCCACAAAGTAAAAAAAAAAAGTTAAAAGTGTGTATTTCAAATCTCTAGTGCATCGAATGTGACAGAAACATATGTCCAATAACAAAATAATCATAACGCATTTTTCGTAACATCGACATTTTATGAACCATTTTTTTAAAATGTTCATTATTTATTTACAATCTTATAATTCCTAAGTTACAAGACTTCAAACATTTTTTCTCTGTGTGTGTGTGTTTTTGTAATCCGTTATGATAAATAAAATAATTCAAAGGATTTCTATATAATAGACAAATATAAAACAAGAACGAAAATTCATACATTCAACATAGATTATGTAGCATTTTCAACATATTCAGAATTTTGTAACAAAACTTCAGAGTTTAAGTAGGTAACATAAGAGATATAAATAAACAATTTTGAAAACTCCAGAACACATTTTTATTTACAATCAACAACGTTATTTATTGACAATCTTATTATTCCTAAGTTACAATACTTCAAACATTTTTTTCTGTGTGTGTGTGTGTTTTTGTAATCCTTGATGATAAATAAAATAATTCAATGGATTTCTCTATCATAGATAAATATTTAAGAAAACGAAAATTCATGCATCGAACAAAGATTATGTAGCATTTTTAACGCATCCGGAACACTGTAACAAATTTTCGGAGTTTATGAAGGTAACATATGATGTATTAATAAACAATTTCTAAAACTAACAACGCATTTAAAAACCTAATTTCAGCTATTCTGTCAATACTCGGGAAAATATCTGTTTTTCTTGTTGGTTTCTTGGATAAATTTGTATATAATTTAATGAATTTTTATGTGTACTACATAGGTGCGTATACACAGCTTTACACGTTTCATTGTTTATGAGTAAAATGGGTGCGACAGACGGACAGACAGACACGTGAATGATATGGTTATAATGGTCCCGTTTTCACTTTAAAAATATTGAACCCTTAAAATGCTTAAAAGTTAAAAGATTTTACTTGATCAATTGTCATATAATCCTAGACATAGAAGACTCATTGCTAACATGTTTTTTTTTTAAATATGTTAGATAAAAATCGCATATGACCGATTTTCTAAATGTCCATTTTAATTAAAAAGGACGTTTTCTCTCCTAAGCATTCTTAAACGTTGTATAACAATTTAAAAAATATATTTTGTAAATTTATACATCATGTAAAATGTGGACTGTCAATTTACAAAAATTCAAACATAAAATGTAATTTCTAACATAAACTTAAATTACCATCTTGATAACCATTACAACCATATTCCTCGATTTTTTCCTCACTTGCAACTTGTCATATTCAATTTATATTTACAATTGAACAAATCCAATTAAAGTAACCTTTTATTAAATACAAATGTAACACAACTGTAATCTTTTTTTGGTTTGTTTGTTTCAGAATAAATTTTCTTCATTCTCTTTAAAAATATTTCTCAGTAGTAAAACGCATTAAGTCTTTACTGGATAAACACTTTTGGAATGCATAAAAAACTGTTTTTAAGACGAGCTAAGCAGAAAACTTTGCAAGAAATTCTCTCTTGCGATTTATACTTCAAAGTGCTTGTAGAAAAACACATATTTCTTAAGAAGATAAATAACTACTAAACTTTACAAATAAAAAAAGAAAAAAGTATGTATTTCATTTTTCTAGTGCATCGGATTGGACAAAAATATATGTCTATTAAAAAGAAAAACCAGAACCATTTTTCGAACATTAAACAAAATATTTCGTTATTTATTTGCAATCTTAGAATTACGAAGTTACAACACTTCAAATATTTTTTGTGTACGTCTCTTTGTTGTCCTTTTTGAGGACTAAATATTTCAATATATTTAAACTTCATAGACAAACATAAAACACGAGAGAAAAATCATGCGTTCATCATAGATTATGTAACACTTTTTACATATTCAGAATACTGCAACAAAACTTCAGAGTTGATTAATGTAACATACCATGTATAAGCCCTTCATACCTTATTTTAAATTAAGAATGAGAACACACATTCATTCTCTTTTGCTCAAAAAAAAATAATAATAAATACATCGTAGATGAGAGAAGGAGCGCTATTCTGAAACTTAACCGGTAGCAAGCTAATAATTTAGGTACACAAATACGGATCTAACACCTTTAAAATTTCAGTTTAATCATCCATAACCTAAATTATGCAGCAGCAAATTGAAGTCCTTTAATTAATTGTATGAGCCTCAAATCCTCAAAATTTTTTATTGTAAAGCTTTTAAGTTAATTAATTTTGAAAATTTTTAATTTTCCAAGATACACTATCTGGAATGCATGCGACAACAAAGTGGCGAGTAGTCAGGGAAAACCGGGAAAAATACAGTCAAGAAAAGAGAAAACTACCAGTATTTTCATACAGAAAATACTTCAAATAATATACAGAGATTATATAAACTGAATTTATCTTTAACAAAATACTGGTATTTATCATCTATATTGACTGTGTTTTTATCTAACCACTCGCCACCGTGGATAACGATAGCAGACGATAACCCTTCTGAAGGGTTACGTTAACCTTAAGGATAACGTTATGTATGTACAGTAGGGTGGAACGAAAGTATAGGGAAAAATATTTTCTTTTGAAAATAATTTTGTAATAGCAATTAAAAGTTGCCTTTGTATGTTAACAATAAAACTACGAAGTTTTGTCGTTCTAAACTTATATCTTGAGGTGCCGCAAGAGCCTTAAAAATAGGGATTTATTTTAAAAAATGCAAATTTAGCATAATATTAAAATTTTATTTTCACTGTTTTAATTTTATATTTTAAAAATCAAATATTCTTTTTAATAGCAATCTATACATGCTTCTTTACTATAACAATAATAATATTAAGTTCAATTGAGGTAAATTTATGCATTAAGTTTTTGCAAAAGTCAAATAAATTAGCTTTTTTCAAAAAGAATCAAGATGTAATATGAGTTTGAATTTAGCAGTTGCAATTAATTTTTTTTGCTTGCAAATAGTTGTTCAAACACTGTTTTTTGATAATATGTAAAACTTTTTAAAAACCCCTTCAAATTCATCAGGACCCTTTGTTTTTCTGTCCAATTCACGAAACAGGTGGTGCAAAGGCAATTCATTTAAGTGGAACAGCCAAATCAGCCACTGCAGTCGTCTGTTCAGATCTTTTGCCATTAGAGCAATCATAACGTTATTAACTCCAATGTTTGTGGGTGTCCCATCGCACTGAAAAGCAGTTTCAGTTGATATGTTCAAATGATTGTTACAATTAAAGTACTCTATTATGCTGTATTTTATAGCTTCGCCTGTTCCCAAATGCAGGGGTTACATGCCCTAGAAAGGATGAATTGGGCTCTTTTACTAAAGAAATATGTTCTTCTATGACCGCCTTTTTTGTAAAATTTGTTCCCTTTTTTATCTTTCACAATTACTTTATGCTTTCTTCCATCGAAAAACAAACCTATATTTTCTCCAACTTGGTTAAGGCTTCTTACTATCTTTTTGTCCGATTCTTGGCTCTCTCTCTTCAAATTTTCATCCTATCAATTACTTTACCTTTGTTCTCCTCTGTAATCATTCCAACATCTTTAAGAGCAGCACTTGCTATAGTTGCAGCAACTCTGTCTGAAACTCCAGATCGGTTACCAGACACTTGCTACTGTAGGAAGTACTACTCGCTTGCAGTATCCAAAAAAGTGATAAAGTAATTTTTGGGACTGCATGTCAAGTTTCCCTTAAATGTTTTCTCAGGATCTGATTGAAGGGCATCATTTCCAGCTTTTCTAGCAGCCTTAACGACTAATTTCTGATTGTACTTGTACTTTAATTGTTTCTGTTTGACCTGTTGTTTCTTCTATTCTCTTTGTGTTAAAATCTTGGAAATAACTTTATCGACTCCACTTTTACTCATTTTTCTCACAGTTCTGTGGTCAATGAAAAAATCTTGTTCAAGTTTAGGTACTTTTTTCTTTTTTCTCACTTACAGACAGAAAATACCTTGCACTTACTGGTTGCTACATCAAAAGACGTTTGTTTTCATTTAAAAACTTTCCTGCAATTAAATCACATTTTTATGTACCTTTTCTACTTTTTGATATTAAAATACTTCTTTATTTATCGTGATAGGTTTTTACCATTTTCAACATGCGGGTATGAGATACTATAGGAATAGATGCTTTCGACCAAATAGATTCAACTTTCTTAATAAGAATATCAAGTATTTCATTCGAAGTTGGTTCTTTTGATGTTTTTTTCTGGTTTCAGCTCATGTCAAATATAAAGATATTTCATAATGTCATAATAAGTTGGAAGAATTAAATCGCGTAATTCTTTAGGGGATCCAAAAATTGGTCATTCTAACTTTTGTCTCGTCTGAACTGACACTGCCATCACACTAAAGTTAAAATATTAACTAATAAATTTAATACTACCAATAATATTCAAGTTTACATATTCATAAACAAACAAAATCCAAAAAGAACTGCATAATAAGATTTGTTACTCAAACAATTCATTTGCTTGCGCGGACTTACGCGAGAAACATGTGACCCGACTATTGCTACAGCTACATGCATCCCTTACTCTTTTGCCACCCTACACCAGCCAATAATATACCGCCTGAATCAAGGTTACTTCAAACCACGTACTATTCTCCTGTTGACTATTAATTTTCAGAATTAAAAAATGTTTTGATGCTTTTTTAAGTTAAAAGTAAGGTTAATCTTTTCTATTATGAAATACTGTTAAAATCTAAAGAAATGGAAGTTAAAAAGTGCAGATTTAGTAGCATAAATAATAAAGGCATGCAGTATAAAACTATAATATCTACTGTAAAGTAGTTTATGTGTGTTATTTAAAAATTGTAAAAGGACATTTGATATTTAAAATGTTTTTTTTTTTTTTACAAAACCAAATTTATCAAAATTCGTAAAATCTGCTTAAAAATCATATATTCAAGTCCTTTGCGGCACCTCTAAATATATTATGTTTGTTAAAATATTTTGATACTGTCATAACAAAGGCATCAGACAACTTTTTATCGCTATTACATATTGAAATTAAAAAATATTTTTTTTCGTTCCACCCTAATGTACAGCCCCAAACTCTCAATTTACTTGCCTGGCTAAATATCATATAAACGTGCATAGTGGAACTTTTATTTTATTTTTTTTTTCAAACTCTATATAGGAGTTTAATTTTTTTTTAACTGACTCCGAATTAGTCTATCTTAGACATTCTAAATTTGGCACATATCAATCATAAAATTTAAAAATTTCATTAAAAATTTTCGATAAAAGATCATAATTTTATTTACATTGTAAAATCAACATTATCATAGAAAAACAATTATTTTTTTGTTTCAGATTCATTTAAAAAAGTGACCTGAAGTTTTTCTAAAAAGTACTTCTCAATTGAATTTTCCAGAAAAAAAAATATTTTTTACAAGTTGTTATCATCCTCTCCTTTAAATAATTAAAAATAACAGAAATATTTAAATAAATAATAGAACTAAGCTTCAAAAAATTGTGTAGAAAACTTATATAAAGCTTATCCTATCCCAACAAATCTTTTAATTCTAAACAAAAAATAAAAAGTCCATTAACTGAAGGCCTCATAATAGTAAATCTGGGAGAAATGCCATTTTCACGAGAATGTTGTCATTCCAGACGACGCGACGTTAATCATTGTGGCGACGTCACGAAAATGACGCATCGCCAATAATTCGTTCTATTATTAAAAGCATGTTTTCGTTAAACCTAGATCAGCACATTTCCTTCATCTGTTTCACATTCTATAATAAAATAAAACTAATTATTATATTTTAAATTTTAAAATGGTATATATTTATTTTTTAAGCATCTCGAAAATCACAAGCAATAAACATACGCATAGCATATAAACAATAAAAATAATGTTATCACTTACTTATTTTTTACTTTCTTCAAACTTTTTCTGCCACACGTGCTTAATGTAGGTTTCCAATCACCAAAATACTGTTAAAATTAATAGTAGCGCCATTCTTTGACCGTTTATAAAGTTATTTTCGCGTGTCACAAAAATGATGCATAGGCTTTTATACATACAATTTATACTAATAAAAAAAATATTTTCCTTTGAAAATAAAATGATTTTTTTTACAATAATTAGCATTTTTTATAAATATTATTATTATTATTTTAGAATAAACATACTTCATATATAGATATTTTGTCCTAGATACTGCCACAAAAATAACATTTTTAAGATTTAAAATTCTCTAAAAAATAATGAAATTGCAATAAAATAATATTTTTTTATTAATTGATTTTTAAAACAATAGTTGTAAAGAATAGCAATAAAATTTTACATTGTATTTGCTTAAAATCAATAATAAAGGTCTGAAACACTAAAATGCACATTTATGGGATATTCAGCCGCCTAAGTAAAATGCATAAAATTTATCTGTGCAATTTCAATTATGCATCAAATTATTTGAACCATCAAAATTTCTTTATCTATACATGTGTGTGTGTGTGTATCTGTATATAAAAATTAGTTTAATGGAAGTATGACCCTAAGCATAACATTTATTTTTCGATCAAAACTAACTTTTCATACTGTTCTTTTAATAAAATTTTACAGTGATTCAAAATAACGGATAGACGATAAAACAATTTTTTATTAAATATCCTCATTCATTTATTATATATATATTTATTATATATAAATATATATATATATATATATATATATATATAAGAATTTTTTATTTTAAAAAGCGGTATCTCTTAAATAAACCACAAATAAGTGTTTGAATAATTTCTAAAAAAGATCAAAATAATTTTTAAATTATTTTAGATATAAATTTACATATATTCAATTTAAAAAAGAATGTTGTTTTATAATACTAAGTTTTATTCTTTTAAGAAAAAAAGGGGAAATATAAAATAGCGGTATTCAAGTTATTACTATTATAATACTAAATTTTATTCTACTATAATAAAGGGGAAATACATAAAATAGCGATCTTCAATTTATTATTTTAATTAAAAATTATAATAAATATTTATATGTGTTTTTTAGCATATCTTTTTCAGCAGACTCTTTTACTTTTAAATGTCGAATTTCTTTAAAATCCCGTTGGATGGCATAAGTTTTCATTTTCAGTCTCACATTATAAATTAATTTTATGTGTTTAAAATTTTTATTTTTGGTTATAAAATTTCCAGTCAGCTTTTTTTTTTTTTTTTGTTCACTTATTGGAAAACTTTCGAATAAAAAAAATACTAAACAATGCACGAATATTTTCATATTTTTTATAAATTATGCATATAACTAATTACCAAGTAGAGGAAAATTTTTATATATTAATTAATGCAAATGAAATTTAAATAAATATAGCTTGTTCTTTTCTTAAAATCTAAGCAAATGAGAAACTGGATTTTTCTAAAATATTTTCTTTTAAAAAATATATTTTTTATAAAGAGAAATACATCTTTCGAATATTTAGGAAATTTGTTTTTCTATTATATTTTTTCTGAAACTTGTAATTACTTATATAATTAGTTATTCACAATTCAATATATATATATATATATATATATATATATGAACGGGAATCAGTCACTAGACTCCTCAACTATTTCTAGAACTAGTATGTGCTCAAAAGTATGTATGTATGTATGTATGTCGGCCAATTATCTGCACTATGGGATATGGGCCCTAAGGGGTGGGATGCCCTCCGCGGGGGTCTTTCTAAGGGAACCTAACCCGTATTTACGCAAGGTTCGAAGAAAACCACGGAAAACTCCCAATGGTTAGGCCGACGGTCACGATTGGGTTCGAACCCAGCACCTACCGTCTACCAGTTTGAGGTCAGAACCTCTCGGCCACTGGTGGGGCAGGTGCTCAAAAGAAACTAATTTATTTCAAATGAAAATGAAATTTCAAATTTCTTAAGAAGCACAAATGCCAACATATTGAAAAATGTTCTATGCCGGGAGTCGAAGTGGGGTCTTCAGTTAGAGGTCTGCATGGGCCCGTGCAGCGTATTTGACATATTCACTTCATATAACGACCAGTCGAAATACTGCCCTGTGATTGGTTTAAACCATAGGCGTAGCGTCGGGGGGGGCACGTGCCCCCCAATCATCTGTGCCCGGGCGCCAAAACAGAAAGCGTAGGGGCGCCAAATGAAGACTTTTTTGTCTTTACGTGCAAAAATGTACATATATATACATACACACACACACACACACATATATATATATATATATATATATCGAATTTGAATAAAAAGATCTCACAAACGGAAAATTCAAAAGCAAAACTGAACCAAGTATATGCTTATGCATTCTGTCCTTTAAATAAATCAGTCTCAACTCAAAAACCCACTTCTGTGTGAAACAGTACTTCACCGACAATTGCCGAAACCACGCGATTTCCCTAGGGGTTGCAAAGGGGGCGCCAAATGAAGATTTTGTTGTCTTTACATACGAAAATGTATATTTATGGAATTCGCATAAGAATGTCTCACAGCCTGAAACCAAGTGATTTCCCTAGGGGTTGCAGAGGGGGCGCCAAATAAAGATTTTGTTTGCTTTTACATACAAAAATGTATATGTATGGAATTCGCAAAAGAATGTCTCACAGCCTGAAACCAAGTGATTTCCCTAGGGGTTGTAGAGGGGGCGCCAAATGAAGATTTGATTGTCTTAACATACAAAAATGTATATGTATGGAATTCGCATAAGAATGTCTCACAGTCTGAAACCAAGCGATTTCCCTAGGGGTTGCAGAGGGGGCGCCAAATCAAGATTGAGTTTGTCTTTACATACAAAAATGTATATGTATGGAATTTGCAAAGGAATGTCTCACAGCCTGAAACCAAGCGATTTCCCTAGGGGTTGCAGAGAGGGCGCCAAATGAAGTTTTTGTTTGTGTTTACATACAAAAATGTATATGTATGGAATTTGCAAAAGATTGTCTCACAGCCTGAAACCAAGCAATTTCCCTAGGGGTTGCAGAGGGGGCGCCAAATGAAGATTTTGTTTGTCTTTACATACAAAAATGTGTATGTATGGAATTCGCATACGAATGTCACACAGCCTGAAACCAAGTGATTTCCCTAGGGGTTGCAGAGAGGGCGCCAAATGAAGTTTTTGTTTGTGTTTACATACAAAAATGTATATGTATGGAATTTGCAAAAGATTGTCTCACAGCCTGAAACCAAGCAATTTCCCTAGGGGTTGCAGAGGGGGCGCCAAATGAAGATTTTGTTTGTCTTTACATACAAAAATGTGTATGTATGGAATTCGCATACGAATGTCACACAGCCTGAAACCAAGTGATTTCCCTAGGGATTGCAGAGGGGGCGCCAAATGAAGATTTTGTTTGTCTTAACATACAAAAATGTATATGTATGGAATTTGCATAAGATTGTCTCACAGCCTGAAACCAAGCGATTTCCCTGGGGGTTGCAAAGGGGGCGCCAAATGAAGATTTTGTTTGTCTTTACATACAAAAATACACTGGTGTCCAAAACTTAACCGTTTGACTGCTACGCGGCGCAAAAGCGCTGCGATAGTTTATCTCGAAAACCGCGGCGCAGCGCTTTTGCGCTGCGAGTTCTTTATAATACAAAAAGAATTATTAAAATTGATTGATATTTGTCTAAATAACAGTGTTTTATATGACAACATTATTTTTTCCTTTAAAGAAATCAAAATATGTACCGCAATTTTCGTGCATTCTTGCAAAAATTGCTTAGCACTAAAACGGTTAAGCATAATTGGTAATTAAGTAAGTAATGAAAGAAATATAAATCGAAATGTGGTGAAACCCCGGTGTATAAACAAATTGGTACGCGTCATATATTTTCACGAAGAGTTTTCCCGGAAATCGAACAGGGGACCGTTAAAGGGCAAAATTAGCACTAGCTACCAGCCACAGGGCCAGTAACTGAGAAAAAGTGGCTAGTGAAAAAATGACTATCAGGGGCCACTTCCCGGCCACTTTTTCATATGGAGAGAATCAAATTTTCTTGGATTTCATAAAAGATTCTACTTTTTTTGTTCCAATATAGTTGTATTAACATATTTAATTGGGCTATTCAGTTTTAGATTAATACTTATAAAATTTTTACTGTTTAGTATTTTTTAATGAAAAAGTGGCCACTAGTTTAAAGAAAGTGACTACTTAAAAAACTAGTCCTACAGACCAGTGGCCAGTAATGAAATTTCCCAATTTTGCCCTATAGGGACCGTCAACAAATTGAAAAAGAACGAAGATCTTTTGGATAACCCTGCCAAAACTAAAGTAGCAAAAGCGTTCAAACTGCACATTATGATTAATTGGCTTACTGTAATGTACTGTGTTTATTTTTATAAGGATACCATGTATACTCGTAAAGAAATTAAGGTTTTTATAAAAACAGTCCTAAGTTTTTTGCTTATAATTTGCAGAGTTCTTAATATAAAATCATGTTCACTGTAAAAAAAAAATCTGTGAAGGTACTAAACATTTTCTAGGAAACTGGGATTCCAAGAACTTTTCATGTAACGATAACAGGAAAAATTCATGTAATCGATTCTGAAACTTGAATTTTTGCTATTACCGTTACAGGAAAAGTTCTTGGAATCCCAGTTTCCTAGAAAAGGTTTAGTACCTTCACAGATTTTTTTTACAGTGTTCTTTTCTGAAAATATGAAAAACATCATTGTACACAATACCCTGTCATCAGAATTTAAAAATAATAAAAATTGTATAAAAAATGAGTAGGTTTAGTAAATAATTTTTCATTGCGCATGCGTCAAAGATATCAAAATTTCATTTGCATATTGTGTTAGCTAAATGTATAGAGCAACTTCTGTAAAAGTTTCAAAAACAAGCAAAAAACTTCTCTATGAGTATACATGCTATCCTTGTAAAAATAAACACAGTACATTACAATAAGCCAATTAATCATAATGTGCAGTTTGAACGCTTTTGCTACATTAGTTTTGACAGGGTTATCCAAAATATCTTCGTTCTTTTTCAATTTGTTGACGGTCCCTGTTCGATTTCGGAGAAAGCTCTTAGCGAAAGTATATGAAGCGTAGTATTTTGTTTACACACCTGGAGTTTCACCACATTTCGATTCATATTTCTTTCATTACTTACTTAATTACCAATTATGATTAACTTTTGGACACCACTGTATATATGTATGGAATTTGCATAAGAATGTCTCACAGCCTGAAACCAAGCGATTTCCCTTGGGGTTGCAGAGGGGGCGCCAAATGAAGATTTTGTTTGTCTTAACATACAAAAATGTATATGTATGGAATTTGCATGAAAATGTCTCGCAGCCTGAAACCAAGCGATTTCCCTATGGGTTGCAGAGGGGGCGCCAAATGAAGATTTTATTTGTCTTAACATACAATAATGTATATGTATGGAATTTGCATGAAAATGTCCCACAGCCTGAAACCAAGCGATTTCCTAAGGGGTTTCAGAGGGGGCGCCAAATGAAGATTTTGTTGTCTTTACATACGAAAATGTATATGTATGGAATTCGCATAAGAATGTCTCACAGCCAGAAACCAAGTGATTTCCCTAGGGGTTGCAGAGGGGGCTCCAAATGAAGATTTTGTTTGTCTTAACATACAAAAATGTATATGTATGGAATTTGCATAAGATTGTCTCACAGCCTGAAACCAAGCGATTTCCCTGGGGGTTGCAAAGGGGGCGCCAAATGAAGATTTTTTTTGTCTTAACATACAAAAATGTATATGTATGGAATTTGCATGAAAATGTCTCACAGCCTGAAACCAAGCGATTTCCCTATGGGTTGCAGAGGGGGCGCCAAATGAAAATTTTATTTGTCTTAACATACAATAATGTATATGTATGGAATTTGCATGAAAATGTCCCACAGCCTGAAGTCAAGCGATTTCCTAAGGGGTTTCAGAGGAGGCGCCAAATGAAGATTTTGTTGTCTTTACATACGAAAATGTATATGTATGGAATTCGCATAAGAATGTCTCACAGCCAGAAACCAAGTGATTTCCCTAGGGGTTGCAGAAGGGGCGCCAAATGAAGATTTTGTTTTTCTTAACATACAAAAATGTATATGTATGGAATTTGCATGAAAATGTCTCGCAGCCTGAAACCAAGCGATTTCCCTATGGGTTACAGAGGGGGCGCCAAATGAAGATTTTATTTGTCGTAACATACAATAATGTATATGTATGGAATTTGCATGAAAATGTCCCACAGCCTGAAATCAAGCGATTTCCTTAGGGGTTGCAGAGGGGGCGCCAAATGAAGAATTTGTTTGTCTTAACATACAAAAATATATATATATATGGAATTTGCACAAAAATGTCTCACAACCTGAAACCAAGCGATTTCCCTATGGGTTGCAGAGGGGGCGCCAAATGAAGATTTTGTTTATCTTAACATACAATAATGTATATGTATGGAATTTGCATGAAAATGTCCCACAGCCTGAAATCAAGCGATTTCTCTTGGGGTTGCAGAGGGGGCGCCAAATGAAGATTTTTTATCTTAACATACAATAATGTATATGTATGGAATTTGCATGAAAATGTCCCACAGCCTGAAACCAAGCGATTTCCCTATGGGTTGCAGAGGGGGCGCCAAATGAAAATTTTATTTGTCTTAACATACAATAATGTATATGTATGGAATTTGCATGAAAATGTCCCACAGCCTGAAGTCAAGCGATTTCCTAAGGGGTTTCAGAGGAGGCGCCAAATGAAGATTTTGTTGTCTTTACATACGAAAATGTATATGTATGGAATTCGCATAAGAATGTCTCACAGCCAGAAACCAAGTGATTTCCCTAGGGGTTGCAGAAGGGGCGCCAAATGAAGATTTTGTTTGTCTTAACATACAATAATGTATATGTATGGAATTTGCATAAAAATGTCCCACAGCCTGAAATCAAGCGATTTCCCTAGGGGTTGCAGAGGGGGCGCCAAATGAAGATTTTGTTTGTCTTAACATACAATAATGTATATGTATGGAATTTGCATGAAAATGTCCCACAGCCTGAAATCAAGCGATTTCCTTAGGGGTTGCTGAGGGGGCGCCAAATGAAGAATTTGTTTGTCTTAACATACAAAAATATATATATATATGGAATTTGCACAAAAATGTCTCACAGCCTGAAACCAAGCGATTTCCCTATGGGTTGCAGAGGGGGCGCCAAATGAAGATTTTGTTTGTCTTAACATACAATAATGTATATGTATGGAATTTGCATGAAAATGTCCCACAGCCTGAAATCAAGCGATTTCCCTAGGGGTTGCAGAGGGGGCGCCAAATGAAGATTTTTTTATCTTAACATACAATAATGTATATGTATGGAATTTGCATGAAAATGTCCCACAGCCTGAAATCAAGCGATTTCCCTAGGGGTTGCATAGGGGGTGCCAAATGAAGATTTGTTTTTGTCTTAACATACAATAATGTATATGTATGGAATTTGCATAAAAATGTCCCACAGCCTGAAATCAAGCGATTTCCCTAGGGGTTGCAGAGGGGGCGCCAAATGAAGATTTTTTTTGTCTTAACATACAATAATGTATATGTATGGAATTTGCATGAAAATGTCCCACAGCCTGAAACCAAGCGATTTCCCTATGGGTTGCAGAGGGGGCGCCAAATGAAGATTTTGTTTGTCTTAACATACAATAATGTATATGTATGGAATTTGCATGAAAATGTCCCACAGCCTGAAATCAAGCGATTTCCCTAGGGGTTGCAGAGGGGGCGCCAAATGAAGATTTTGTTTGTCTTAACATACAATAATGTATATGTATGGAATTTGCATGAAAATGTCCCACAGCCTGAAACCAAGCGATTTCCCTATGGGTTGCAGAGGGGGCGCCAAATGAAGATTTTGTTTGTCTTAACATACAATAATGTATATGTATGGAATTTGCATGAAAATGTCCCACAGCCTGAAATCAAGCGATTTCCCTAGGGGTTGCATAGGGGGTGCCAAATGAAGATTTTTTTTTGTCTTAACATACAATAATGTATATGTATGGAATTTGCATAAAAATGTCCCACAGCCTGAAATCAAGCGATTTCCCTAGGGGTTGCAGAGGGGGCGCCAAATGAAGATTTTTTTTGTCTTAACATACAATAATGTATATGTATGGAATTTGCATGAAAATGTCCCACAGCCTGAAACCAAGCGATTTCCCTATGGGTTGCAGAGGGGGCGCCAAATGAAGATTTTGTTTGTCTTAACATACAATAATGTATATGTATGGAATTTGCATGAAAATGTCCCACAGCCTGAAATCAAGCGATTTCCCTAGGGGTTGCAGAGGGGGCGCCAAATGAAGATTTTTTTTGTCTTACATACAATAATGTATATGTATGGAATTTGCATGAAAATGTCCCACAGCCTGAAACCAAGCGATTTCCCTATGGGTTGCAGAGGGGGCGCCAAATGAAAATTTTGTTTGTCTTAACATACAATAATGTATATGTATGGAATTTGCATGAAAATGTCCCACAGCCTGAAATCAAGCGATTTCCCTAGGGGTTGCAGAGGGGGCGCCAAATGAAGATTTTTTTATCTTAACATACAATAATGTATATGTATGGAATTTGCATGAAAATGTCCCACAGCCTGAAACCAAGCGATTTCCCTATGGGTTGCAGAGGGGGCGCCAAATGAAGATTTTGTTTGTCTTAACATACAATAATGTATATGTATGGAATTTGCATGAAAATGTCCCACAGCCTGAAACCAAGCGATTTCCCTATGGGTTGCAGAGGGGGCGCCAAATGAAGATTTTGTTTGTCTTAACATACAATAATGTATATGTATGGAATTTGCATGAAAATGTCCCACAGCCTGAAATCAAGCGATTTCCCTAGGGGTTGCAGAGGGGGCGCCAAATGAAGATTTTTTTTGTCTTAACATACAATAATGTATATGTATGGAATTTGCATGAAAATGTCCCACAGCCTGAAACCAAGCGATTTCCTAAGGGGTTTCAGAGGGGGCGCCAAATGAAGATTTTGTTGTCTTTATATACGAAAATGTATATGTATGGAATTCGCATAAGAATGTCTCACAGCCAGAAACCAAGTGATTTCCCCAGGGGTTGCAGAGGGGGCTCCAAATGAAGATTTTGTTTGTCTTAACATACAAAAATGTATATGTATGGAATTTGCATAAGATTGTCTCACAGCCTGAAACCAAGCGATTTCCCTGGGGGTTGCAAAGGGGGCGCCAAATGAAGATTTTGTTTCTCTATACATACAAAAATGTATATGTATGGAATTTGCATAAGAATGTCTCACAGTCTGAAACCAAGCGATTTCCCTTGGGGTTGCAGAGGGGGCGCCAAATGAAGATTTTTTTTTGTCTTAACATACAAAAATGTATATGTATGGAATTTGCACAAAAATGTCTCACAACCTGAAACCAAGCGATTTCCCTATGGGTTGCAGAGGGGGCGCCAAATGAAGATTTTGTTTATCTTAACATACAATAATGTATATGTATGGAATTTGCATGAAAATGTCCCACAGCCTGAAATCAAGCGATTTCCCTTGGGGTTGCAGAGGGGGCGCCAAATGAAGATTTTTTTATCTTAACATACAATAATGTATATGTATGGAATTTGCATGAAAATGTCCCACAGCCTGAAACCAAGCGATTTTCCTATCGGTTGCAGAGGGGGCGCCAAATGAAAATTTTATTTGTCTTAACATACAATAATGTATATGTATGGAATTTGCATGAAAATGTCCCACAGCCTGAAACCAAGCGATTTCCTAAGGGGTTTCAGAGGGGGCGCCAAATGAAGATTTTGTTGTCTTTACATACGAAAATGTATATGTATGGAATTCGCATAAGAATGTCTCACAGCCAGAAACCAAGTGATTTCCCTAGGGGTTGCAGAGGGGGCTCCAAATGAAGATTTTGTTTGTCTTAACATACAAAAATGTATATGTATGGAATTTGCATAAGATTGTCTCACAGCCTGAAACCAAGCGATTTCCCTGGGGGTTGCAAAGGGGGCGCCAAATGAAGATTTTTTTTGTCTTAACATACAAAAATGTATATGTATGGAATTTGCATGAAAATGTCTCACAGTCTGAAACCAAGCGATTTCCCTATGGGTTGCAGAGGGGGCGCCAAATGAAAATTTTATTTGTCTTAACATACAATAATGTATATGTATGGAATTTGCATGAAAATGTCCCACAGCCTGAAGTCAAGCGATTTCCTAAGGGGTTTCAGAGGAGGCGCCAAATGAAGATTTTGTTGTCTTTACATACGAAAATGTATATGTATGGAATTCGCATAAGAATGTCTCACAGCCAGAAACCAAGTGATTTCCCTAGGGGTTGCAGAAGGGGCGCCAAATGAAGATTTTGTTTTTCTTAACATACAAAAATGTATATGTATGGAATTTGCATGAAAATGTCTCGCAGCCTGAAACCAAGCGATTTCCCTATGGGTTACAGAGGGGGCGCCAAATGAAGATTTTATTTGTCGTAACATACAATAATGTATATGTATGGAATTTGCATGAAAATGTCCCACAGCCTGAAATCAAGCGATTTCCTTAGGGGTTGCAGAGGGGGCGCCAAATGAAGAATTTGTTTGTCTTAACATACAAAAATATATATATATATGGAATTTGCACAAAAATGTCTCACAACCTGAAACCAAGCGATTTCCCTATGGGTTGCAGAGGGGGCGCCAAATGAAGATTTTGTTTATCTTAACATACAATAATGTATATGTATGGAATTTGCATGAAAATGTCCCACAGCCTGAAATCAAGCGATTTCTCTTGGGGTTGCAGAGGGGGCGCCAAATGAAGATTTTTTATCTTAACATACAATAATGTATATGTATGGAATTTGCATGAAAATGTCCCACAGCCTGAAACCAAGCGATTTCCCTATGGGTTGCAGAGGGGGCGCCAAATGAAAATTTTATTTGTCTTAACATACAATAATGTATATGTATGGAATTTGCATGAAAATGTCCCACAGCCTGAAGTCAAGCGATTTCCTAAGGGGTTTCAGAGGAGGCGCCAAATGAAGATTTTGTTGTCTTTACATACGAAAATGTATATGTATGGAATTCGCATAAGAATGTCTCACAGCCAGAAACCAAGTGATTTCCCTAGGGGTTGCAGAAGGGGCGCCAAATGAAGATTTTGTTTGTCTTAACATACAATAATGTATATGTATGGAATTTGCATAAAAATGTCCCACAGCCTGAAATCAAGCGATTTCCCTAGGGGTTGCAGAGGGGGCGCCAAATGAAGATTTTGTTTGTCTTAACATACAATAATGTATATGTATGGAATTTGCATGAAAATGTCCCACAGCCTGAAATCAAGCGATTTCCTTAGGGGTTGCTGAGGGGGCGCCAAATGAAGAATTTGTTTGTCTTAACATACAAAAATATATATATATATGGAATTTGCACAAAAATGTCTCACAGCCTGAAACCAAGCGATTTCCCTATGGGTTGCAGAGGGGGCGCCAAATGAAGATTTTGTTTGTCTTAACATACAATAATGTATATGTATGGAATTTGCATGAAAATGTCCCACAGCCTGAAATCAAGCGATTTCCCTAGGGGTTGCAGAGGGGGCGCCAAATGAAGATTTTTTTATCTTAACATACAATAATGTATATGTATGGAATTTGCATGAAAATGTCCCACAGCCTGAAATCAAGCGATTTCCCTAGGGGTTGCATAGGGGGTGCCAAATGAAGATTTGTTTTTGTCTTAACATACAATAATGTATATGTATGGAATTTGCATAAAAATGTCCCACAGCCTGAAATCAAGCGATTTCCCTAGGGGTTGCAGAGGGGGCGCCAAATGAAGATTTTTTTTGTCTTAACATACAATAATGTATATGTATGGAATTTGCATGAAAATGTCCCACAGCCTGAAACCAAGCGATTTCCCTATGGGTTGCAGAGGGGGCGCCAAATGAAGATTTTGTTTGTCTTAACATACAATAATGTATATGTATGGAATTTGCATGAAAATGTCCCACAGCCTGAAATCAAGCGATTTCCCTAGGGGTTGCAGAGGGGGCGCCAAATGAAGATTTTGTTTGTCTTAACATACAATAATGTATATGTATGGAATTTGCATGAAAATGTCCCACAGCCTGAAACCAAGCGATTTCCCTATGGGTTGCAGAGGGGGCGCCAAATGAAGATTTTGTTTGTCTTAACATACAATAATGTATATGTATGGAATTTGCATGAAAATGTCCCACAGCCTGAAATCAAGCGATTTCCCTAGGGGTTGCATAGGGGGTGCCAAATGAAGATTTTTTTTTGTCTTAACATACAATAATGTATATGTATGGAATTTGCATAAAAATGTCCCACAGCCTGAAATCAAGCGATTTCCCTAGGGGTTGCAGAGGGGGCGCCAAATGAAGATTTTTTTTGTCTTAACATACAATAATGTATATGTATGGAATTTGCATGAAAATGTCCCACAGCCTGAAACCAAGCGATTTCCCTATGGGTTGCAGAGGGGGCGCCAAATGAAGATTTTGTTTGTCTTAACATACAATAATGTATATGTATGGAATTTGCATGAAAATGTCCCACAGCCTGAAATCAAGCGATTTCCCTAGGGGTTGCAGAGGGGGCGCCAAATGAAGATTTTTTTTGTCTTACATACAATAATGTATATGTATGGAATTTGCATGAAAATGTCCCACAGCCTGAAACCAAGCGATTTCCCTATGGGTTGCAGAGGGGGCGCCAAATGAAGATTTTGTTTGTCTTAACATACAATAATGTATATGTATGGAATTTGCATGAAAATGTCCCACAGCCTGAAATCAAGCGATTTCCCTAGGGGTTGCAGAGGGGGCGCCAAATGAAGATTTTTTTATCTTAACATACAATAATGTATATGTATGGAATTTGCATGAAAATGTCCCACAGCCTGAAACCAAGCGATTTCCCTATGGGTTGCAGAGGGGGCGCCAAATGAAGATTTTGTTTGTCTTAACATACAATAATGTATATGTATGGAATTTGCATGAAAATGTCCCACAGCCTGAAACCAAGCGATTTCCCTATGGGTTGCAGAGGGGGCGCCAAATGAAGATTTTGTTTGTCTTAACATACAATAATGTATATGTATGGAATTTGCATGAAAATGTCCCACAGCCTGAAATCAAGCGATTTCCCTAGGGGTTGCAGAGGGGGCGCCAAATGAAGATTTTTTTTGTCTTAACATACAATAATGTATATGTATGGAATTTGCATGAAAATGTCCCACAGCCTGAAACCAAGCGATTTCCTAAGGGGTTTCAGAGGGGGCGCCAAATGAAGATTTTGTTGTCTTTATATACGAAAATGTATATGTATGGAATTCGCATAAGAATGTCTCACAGCCAGAAACCAAGTGATTTCCCCAGGGGTTGCAGAGGGGGCTCCAAATGAAGATTTTGTTTGTCTTAACATACAAAAATGTATATGTATGGAATTTGCATAAGATTGTCTCACAGCCTGAAACCAAGCGATTTCCCTGGGGGTTGCAAAGGGGGCGCCAAATGAAGATTTTGTTTCTCTATACATACAAAAATGTATATGTATGGAATTTGCATAAGAATGTCTCACAGTCTGAAACCAAGCGATTTCCCTTGGGGTTGCAGAGGGGGCGCCAAATGAAGATTTTTTTTTGTCTTAACATACAAAAATGTATATGTATGGAATTTGCACAAAAATGTCTCACAACCTGAAACCAAGCGATTTCCCTATGGGTTGCAGAGGGGGCGCCAAATGAAGATTTTGTTTATCTTAACATACAATAATGTATATGTATGGAATTTGCATGAAAATGTCCCACAGCCTGAAATCAAGCGATTTCCCTTGGGGTTGCAGAGGGGGCGCCAAATGAAGATTTTTTTATCTTAACATACAATAATGTATATGTATGGAATTTGCATGAAAATGTCCCACAGCCTGAAACCAAGCGATTTTCCTATGGGTTGCAGAGGGGGCGCCAAATGAAAATTTTATTTGTCTTAACATACAATAATGTATATGTATGGAATTTGCATGAAAATGTCCCACAGCCTGAAGTCAAGCGATTTCCTAAGGGGTTTCAGAGGAGGCGCCAAATGAAGATTTTGTTGTCTTTACATACGAAAATGTATATGTATGGAATTCGCATAAGAATGTCTCACAGCCAGAAACCAAGTGATTTCCCTAGGGGTTGCAGAAGGGGCGCCAAATGAAGATTTTGTTTGTCTTAACATACAAAAATCTATATGTATGGAATTTGCATGAAAATTTCTCGTAGCCTGAAACCAAGCGATTTCCCTATGTGTTACAGAGGGGGCGCCAAATGAAGATTTTATTTGTCGTAACATACAATAATGTATATGTATGGAATTTGCATGAAAATGTCCCACAGCCTGAAATCAAGCGATTTCCTTAGGGGTTGCTGAGGGGGCGCCAAATGAAGAATTTGTTTGTCTTAACATACAAAAATATATATATATATGGAATTTGCACAAAAATGTCTCACAGCCTGAAACCAAGCGATTTCCCTATGGGTTGCAGAGGGGGCGCCAAATGAAGATTTTGTTTGTCTTAACATACAATAATGTATATGTATGGAATTTGCATGAAAATGTCCCACAGCCTGAAATCAAGCGATTTCCCTAGGGGTTGCAGAGGGGGCGCCAAATGAAAATTTTATTTGTCTTAACATACAATAATGTATATGTATGGAATTTGCATGAAAATGTCCCACAGCCTGAAACCAAGCGATTTCCCTATGGGTTGCAGAGGGGGCGCCAAATGAAGATTTTGTTTGTCTTAACATACAATAATGTATATGTATGGAATTTGCATGAAAATGTCCCACAGCCTGAAACCAAGCGATTTCCCTATGGGTTGCAGAGGGGGCGCCAAATGAAGATTTTGTTTGTCTTAACATACAATAATGTATATGTATGGAATTTGCATGAAAATGTCCCACAGCCTGAAATCAAGCGATTTCCCTAGGGGTTGCAGAGGGGGCGCCAAATGAAGATTTTTTTTGTCTTAACATACAATAATGTATATGTATGGAATTTGCATGAAAATGTCCCACAGCCTGAAATCAAGCGATTTCCCTAGGGGTTGCAGAGGGGGCGCCAAATGAAGATTTTGTTTGTCTTAACATACAATAATGTATATGTATGGAATTTGCATGAAAATGTCCCACAGCCTGAAACCAAGCGATTTCCCTATGGGTTGCAGAGGGGGCGCCAAATGAAGATTTTGTTTGTCTTAACATACAATAATGTATATGTATGGAATTTGCATGAAAATGTCCCACAGCCTGAAATCAAGCGATTTCCCTAGGGGTTGCAGAGGGGGCGCCAAATGAAGATTTTTTTTGTCTTAACATACAATAATGTATATGTATGGAATTTGCATGAAAATGTCCCACAGCCTGAAATCAAGCGATTTCCCTAGGGGTTGCAGAGGGGGCGCCAAATGAAGATTTTTTTATCTTAACATACAATAATGTATATGTATGGAATTTGCATGAAAATGTCCCACAGCCTGAAACCAAGCGATTTCCCTATGGGTTGCAGAGGGGGCGCCAAATGAAGATTTTGTTTGTCTTAACATACAATAATGTATATGTATGGAATTTGCATGAAAATGTCCCACAGCCTGAAACCAAGCGATTTCCCTATGGGTTGCAGAGGGGGCGCCAAATGAAGATTTTTTTTGTCTTAACATACAATAATATATATGTATGGAATTTGCATGAAAATGTCCCACAGCCTGAAATCAAGCGATTTCCCTAGGGGTTGCAGAGGGGGCGCCAAATGAAGATTTTTTTTTTGTCTTAACATACAATAATGTATATGTATGGAATTTGCATGAAAATGTCCCACAGCCTGAAATCAAGCGATTTCCTTAGGGGTTGCAGAGGGGGCGCCAAATGAAGAATTTGTTTGTCTTAACATACAAAAATATATATATATATGGAATTTGCATAAAAATATCTCACAACCTGAAACCAAGCGATTTCCCTAGGGGTTGCAGAGGGGGCGCCAAATGAAGAATTTGTTAGTTTTTACATTCAAAAATATATATATATGGAATTTGCATAAAAATGTCTCACAACCTGAAACCAAGCGATTTCCCTAGGGGTTGCAGTGGGGGCGCCAAATGAAGATTTTTTTTGTCTTTACATACAAAAATATATAAGTATGGAATTTGGTAAAAATGACTCATAACCAGAAAAATCAAAAGGAAAACTAAATCAAATGCATCTCTATACCTTCTGCCATTTAAACAAGCCAGTCTCTACTCAAAACTCTCTTCTATGTAAAGCTGTACCTCACCGATAATTTCCAAATGCCAAACGATTTCCGTAGGGGTACAAAGGGGACATGGGCCTTGAACGCGCTAACGAAAGGCAAAAGGGTGCGCCAAATGAAGATTTTGTTTGTCTTTACATACAAAAATGTATATTTATGTACATTGAATTTACATAAAAATGGCTCATAACCGGAAAATTCAAAAGGAAAACGAAAACTGTATCAAACGCATCTCTATGCCTTGTGTCATTTAAATATGTTAGTTTTTGCTTAAAAATCTGTTCATTGTGAAACTGTACCCTCACCGATAATTGCAAACGGCAACCAATTTCCCAAAAAATTGCTAAGGGGACATGTGCCTCGGACGCCAGAACGAAAGGCAAAGGGGGCGCCAATTAAAATGTTGTTTGTTTTTATATATACTATAAAAAAAAGAATTTGAAATTAAGTGTCGAGCCGGATCCATATAAATTTAGCTTTTGTAATTATTAACAATTACTAAAGATATAAGTTAAACTAGAATTTTTACAGAATTTCATGCTATCAATGTAATGAAGGAGCGAATAAAATAAGTAAATTGATTTTGTATATCAATTTGATAAAATCTAAAATAATGATAAAAATCAGTGTATGTTATATATTAAGATATTAAAGCAAAAGTTAGAAAGAAACTATCATAATGTCAAAGTAATCTTTCATGTTGGGAAAGTATAAAATTGCAGCTTAAGTCTGCCTGTTTCTTAATTTAATTAATTTTGTAAATATGGTTTTCATTTATTAATAACTTGTAAATAAATATGATTAATCGAGACGCTATCTCAGTCTGTTTTATCTAGTGATAAGTTTATGTGTGTCATCTTTTCTAGAAATAATTCCCTTGTAGCATATTTGTTACATTTTACTTACCCATCATACGTTGTATAGGGTAAGTCTTGCAATCGTTTTAAAAATCGAAAATTTGTTTAACGGATTTACACGTTTTAGATACTGGCGATTCCGAAAAACATATTTTTAGAAAAAAAATTGCCGTCCGTCTGTCTGTAAACGCTCTATCTCCCGAACAAATTGAGATAGAGACTTGAAATTTTGTATGCTTTTAGTGTGTAAGAATGGAACGAAGCCTATTTAATATCAGTAACCTCGATTAGCCGGAACTATTTTTTTCGGACTCTCCAAAAATTCGTTCTGATGAAAGGTACATAAAAATTTTTGATTTTTTTTATTTTAAGGAGTGATCGTAAAAGACAATAAAATAACACAAATTTTGCATAAAGAGCGAAGTCGATCGGATTATTAGTTGCCGAGATATGTGTAATCCTGTTTTCCACATTTTTCGATTTTTCATGACCTTGTATTTCATTCAAATTTCAATTCAAAGATATATTTTAATTGGAGATGAGACGCTTAATCCGACGCAGTAAACGGTTAGTTAATAAGATTATTATTTTTGAGGTGATAAAGATATTTCTTTTTCGCAATTCGGTACTACTTGAGTAGTTTGGCGTGTTGTATAATTTGTCGCAATAGATTCATCAGCAACTCTTTAATAGAGCATTATTATGCGTAATAAAAATATTTAAATACACGTTTAGATTTTCTTTTGGAATTACAATGCATCTTGTAAATAGTTTGCAAATGTGTTATTTTTATACATTATACATACATATATATGATGGGTAATTATTACGGTGGCCCCCAACGACTAGTTTCTTTTAGGGTTACAATTGATTTACAAGGAAAAACTTCTTATAGTCCTATTATAAATACAAGGTAGAACCTGTCGAAATCCATGACGAAAGAAAAAAGTTTCAGAAGGTACTGTTTCATTGATTCATAATAAACCAACAAAACGATTTATAATTAAAAATGCACCTTATATTGGTAAGTTTAACGCTTAAACAAATGATATTTAACATAAAATTAACGAAATACTATTTCTAAAAAACTCGGTTGTAGAAATTATTGAAATTAACTTTAATCGTATATGTAAAAAATAAAATATAATAAAGATTTTTTATTATGATAAACTTATCAAGTAAGGCTCTTATTCTTTTAGCACTTTCCAACAAAATTGAAAAGTGCTTATGCATTTGGTCTGTCTGTCCGTCTGTCCGTGCTCTCACTCTCGTAAATATAGTCGGATTTCCATGAAATTTTTGGACGTTAATGACGTTTACCCGAGCACGAACCCTAATGAAAATGAACTTTATGCCGTGATTAGTTTATTTACAGGGACAATAAAATTTTTTCATTACATTACGGTCTATGGGAAAAAATCTTTTCAAATAGATTTTATAGATGTTACACCCTGTAAACCATCTTCAAATTTATATGCATCTCCGAAGTGCACTAAAATATGCATTTTGTAAAGTATGCAGCAAAAAGAATAGTTATTTATTCCAAAATGAAAAGCAGCTAAATGCATTCCACTTTGACTCAATCATAAAATTTTTCTCCTGTGAAATCTAAATCCAACATTATTTTTACCATCTCAAAATTGACATTTGCAAATCTCTGGCACAAAATATCATTTTATAATTAGCGCATGAAGCAAAAATATAAAATGATATAAAATACAACTCAAGATTACCTTATTATTTTATAAGAAGCCCGAAAATAACTTTTGCTAAGTTGGTAATACTTTATTATTGATCTTATTTTTAAAAAAACCTACAAACTAAAATTTGTATCATTGCTAAATATTATAAGAAACTGTTTTTTCAATGTAACTCTCATATCCAAACTGCATTTTTTCGCATTTTTTTTTATAATTATTATCCGAACAGGTGCTCTTATTTTCAATTTTATAGAATAGTATTTTCTACTTTTTGATAAACTCAAAAATGCTTTTAGAAGATGTTGTCAATTTGGCATTTCGAACTGAATTTCCGGGCGGTGATAGTGCAAGGGAGGCAAAAAAGTTACCGCCATGAGACAGTAACCTGCCTTAAGATTTAACTGGTTTATCGGAAAATCGAAATAAAAACATTTGATCATAAATCTCTTCAATAATCACGATTGCAATTGTCATGCTTTTACGTTTAAAACTTAGTCAGAAAATATGTCAGAAAGTTTTTTGTTGTTATGCAAGGAAAAAATAATATCTTTTCGGGAATCGGCTTAAATGTCTATCTAAATTCTTTATTTTCTGTGTTTCTCAACATATATTTTCTTTATATATTTACAAATTAATTTTCATTAGTATATATAATACAATGAAGATTTGAAACTAGGAAAGTCCTGAAAATTTTCACCATGATTTTCAATAATATATTCAACTGTCTTCGAGATTTATTATTGATATTCTTCTTATTATTACTATTAGGGATTTTTTTCCAGCATATATTTTCAATGAATCTTGTAAAAAAGAATATGAAAAATACTATTTTTTCTTTTAAAAGATATGTTTTCAAAAATAAATATTTTTGAAAATAGCAAAGATGATTTAATTTTTTTTTCTCTGTAAAATTCAAAACTTTAAAAAAAATTTAATAAGAATTACATTTTTTAGAAAATATATCGAACTTCAGATATGATTAATATTTAAAATTTTTAAATTAAAATTTATATTTCGAAATCGAAATTGACCTGTTTTTATTATTATTATTATTATTATTATTATTATTATTATTATTATTATTATTATTATTTACAAATTATACGTAGCATAGGGTAAATTTTGCAATCGTTTTGAAAATCGAAAAAAAAATTGACGGATTTACACGTTTCAGATATTGGAGATTCCGAAAAACATTTTTATTTCCAGAAAAAAAGAATTGCCGTCCGTCTGTGTGTCTGTAAACGCTCTATCTCTCGAGCAAATTGAGATAGAGACTTGAAAGTTTGTATATTCTTAGTATGTAAGAATGGAACAAAGCCTATTTAATATTAGTAACCTCGATTATTCGGAACTATTTTTTTCGGACTCTCGAAAAATTCGTTCTGATGAAAGGTATGTAAAGTTTTACGAAATTTTCTGTTTTAATGAGTGGATGTAAAAGGCAATAAAATAACACAAATTTTGCATAAAGAATGAAGTCTGTCGGATTATTAGTTGCCGAGATATTTGTAATGCTGTTTTCCACATCCTTCGATTTTTCATGACCCTGTATTAAAATTTCAATTCAAAGATATGTAATAATTGAAAATGAGACCCTTAATCCGACGCAATAAACTGTTAGCTAATATTATTATTATTTTTGGAATTATAAGGATGTTTCTTTTACACAATTCGGTACTACTTGAGTAGCTTGGCGTTTTATATAGTTTGTCGAAGTTGGTTCATCAGCAGTTTATTAACTGCTTCGCGACGGAGCCTTTTACGAATTTTTAATGTTTGTCAACAATTTTTTAAAACAGGAATTTGTGCCTTAATAAATCGGGATAATGCTCGAATTAAATAAGGCAAATTTTACAGTAAAATTTTGCAGGTGCACTGTAAAAAATCTGCGCAATGTTCTTGACATTTACTGTGTAACATTCCTGGGTTTTCTCGGTTTATTTCTTCTGATACAAGAATACCGAGAAATCCAGTGTAATACCTTCCACAATGTTGTGTAACTTTTTGGAATAGTTGAGAAAGTGGAAATTATTGATCAATTGTGAAACGTTCCGAATATTTTCTGTGTAACATTCCTTAGTTTTAGTAGGCATAATTTTTGTGAGCTTTAGTGTAACTTTTCAGATTTATTGTAAAATAGAAGTTATTGATAATCTGTGCAAATTTATATATGTTTTGTGTGTAACATTCCTTATTTTGTGTTTGGTCAGAAAAATCGTTATTGCGTTGTATGTCATTTTATTATCTCATTTGTGAAAAGACTACGGGATCTTGCGCTATAAAAAATAGCACAAAAGGTGCGTATATCCTACTAATTCTACATCTCAAGGCTCTTATTCAAATCTCTGCCCTGTATAGTTCCTGAGCTATATTTTGCATGTAAAAATCAATTTTTTGTGTGTGTATCATTTTGATCGCTTAGTTATGAATCGAGTATGAAACTAGAGTCATTAATTTTTACCGAAGCTTTTACTACGCATTTAATTGTGCATCTCGAATATCTTTTTCCCCAGTTTAGACTCTGATGACACTTTTTGACCTTTATTGTCCATATGAACTTCTTTTTGCCTGTGGGTAATTTTGTTACCTCAGATGAAAAAAAAATATGGGATCTAGAGCAATTAACTTTGGTATGAAAGTGTTTGTGTCCGTCTTATTGTACATTTTGAAACCTGTTTTTCCAAATTCGACCAATCATCGTTTTGCGAAATTATTTTATCAGTGATTGTTTGAAGAAATTCTTGATTTTAGTACCGCGACTTTTTATCCAAAACCTACTATTTCCGATTAGTAATAATCGTCTTATTTAATCAGCTATGCCAGTCTAGACGATTTCTTTTTCCAATGTCTATCATTATTTTCGAATAATAATCTTTCTGCCATTAACCCATTAGCGCCCGAATTATTTTCTTCGCTAAAATTTAAATTTTGTATTTCCCACCACTTTTAAAATCAAATTAACTTTTATCTAAATTTATTGAGGACTCTGTCTCGTGAAAGAATGTATGTATTTTTCATTCTCTTTACTGGTGGGAAAACCACTTTCTTTCTGTTTTTGTAACCGTCCTCAAAAGAGGACGCTGGGCGCTAATGGGTTAAATAAATCGATTATTGCTATTCGGAAATAGTTTGATGTTCACATTAAAAACTTAATATCTCGGTATATGAATTCGCGTCTTAAGCGAGATCTTTTTGTTCCAAGGGATGAAAATTTTTACATTTGTTGTAAGAGCGATGTTCTGGTGATGTTGGAACTGGAGTAAATTCGGGTATTAATCGGTATCACGTCTTAAGTGGATTTCGACTGTTTCCTAAAACAATAAATCTAGCATAAAAAATATTATAAACAATGACAACGCTTGAAAGGGAAAAAGGAGAAGCTCTTGCGAACTATTTTATTTTTCAAAATATTCATTCTATAACATGAAATTAAAGAAATATCAGTAAAGAAATGTTTAAATTTTGTCATTTCTCCGCCCCCCCCCCCTTCTCCTCTTTAGTATCTGTAAGCTATATATGTTTATAAAAGATGAAAAGGTACAATTTTAATGCACTTACTACAAAATATTACTAATTTTGTGGTAAGGTTAGTGTGCCTAAATGTGACTCCTAAGTAGGTAATGTTCTTTTACTTAAAATTTTAATGCAGAAACCCCAAATGCTATATAATAAGGAATTCGATCTATAACGAAACACTAAGCATTTTTCTGCATTGATAACATTTTCTTAGAGATTTTCGATCAAATAGACATCGTTCATTTTATAGCACCCCCATGTTTCGTAAATTTATCAAATTTCCCTAAATTGCCTCTCGAATTTTTAACTTCGAAGATAAAATAATCTTATTAACGCCAATAAACTATGTCTGTTTCATTTAACTGACCAATAAACTGTTAAAAATAGTGCCCAGTTTGTGGATTAGAATTTAAACAACTACCAGGTAAGTTTGTATGATATTCTTGATACATTGTATTAAAATAATTAAAGCAAATTTTATGTTTAATGAAGATGTCGTAAATCACATAATCCTCCATTTAAAATTTTTCTTTAACTTAGCACTTATGTATGTATTTAAGATTATCAAAATCGAACAATATACTTCTTTTTAAATTTTTTAATCAAAGAAACTCAGTGTATATTTTATTAACAAAATACAGGGTGTATTTAAACTACTGGGCAAAACTTTAAGGGGTGATAGTATACATAAAGACAAATAATATTAAATGGGAAACTAAGGGTCCCAAACGTCTTCTGAAGGAGATAGGCGCCATCAAAAATTAGGGTCCAAAATTTGAAATGATTATAAAAAACGGAAAAATTGGTCCATTCGTTTGCGGTTTTCGCGAAAACTATTCTTTATCTCAGTATTGTCTTGAAAATAAATTATAAAGATAAATTTAAAAAAATACCGATAGAGGGCGCTGTAGACTTTGGAGTAACGAACAACCATTTTTACCGTTATATTTTGCATCTCATTAATTTTTTTTAGAAGTTTAGACATAAACTTAAATTTTCAGCTCAAAATCTGTGGTTAAGTAGCGCAAACTGATGTGCGTTAAATGGGAGTGGGTAGGTTCAAAATTCAAATTACTATAAAAAACAGAAAAATTGGTCAATTGATTTGCGGTTTTCACTAAAACTATTCTTTATGTCAGTATTGTCTTGAAAATAAATTATAAACATAAATTTCAAAAAATGTCGATAGAGGGCGCTTCAGACTTTGGAGTAACGTACAACTATTTTTTACCGTTATTTTTTGCATCTCATTAAATTTTTTTTTTAATCTTAGACATGAACTTAAATTTTGTGCTGAAAATCTGAATCGTTGAGAGTGGTTAAATAGCGCTAACTGAGCTGCGTTCAATGGGGGTGGGAAGGTTCAAATTTCAAATTAATATACAAAACGGAAAAATTGGTCGATTCGTCTGCGGTTTTTCCTAAAACCATTCTTTATGTCAGTATTTCCTTGAAAATAAATTTTAAAGATAAATTTCCAAAAATTCCGTTAGAGGGTGCCTTAAACTTTAGAGTAACCAACAATAATTTTTAACTGTTATTTTTTATGTCTAATTAAATGCTTACAAAAGCTTAGACTTAAATTTTGAGCTCAAATTCTGAATTGTTGGCAGGGGTTAAGAAGTGCAAACTGAACTATGTTCAGGATGTTACCCTGCCCACCCTAGGAACACATTCAATTTTTCGCTACTTAATTACTCGCAACGATTCAGATTTTGAGCTCAAAATTTAAGTCTAAGCTTTTAAAACATTTATTTAGATTTTTAAAAAATAACGGTTAAAAATATTTGTTGGTTATTCTAAAGTTTAAGGCGCCCTCTAACGGAATTTTTTGAAATTTACCTTTAAAATTTATTTTTAAGGAAATACTGTCATAAAGAATGGTTTAAGAGAAAATCGCAAACGAATCGTCCAATTTTCCCGTTTTTTATAATCATTTGAAATTTGAACCTCCCCACCCCCATTGAACACATATCAGTTTGTGCTAATTAACCACTCCCAGTGATTCAGATTTTGTACTCAAAATTTAAGTTTATGTCTAAGCTTCTAAAAAAATTTAATGAGATGCAAAAAATAACCGTAAAAAAAGTTGTTTGTTACTCCAATGTCTAAAGCGCCGTCTATCGGCATTTTTTAAAATTATGTTTATAAATTATTTTTCAAACAATACTGACATGAAGAATAGTTTTAGTGAAAACCACAAATCAATTGACCAATTTTTCTGTTTTTTATAGTTATTTGAAATTTTAACCTACCCACTCCCATTGAACACAGATCAGTTTGCGCTACTTAACCACAGATTTTGAGTTCATAATTTAAGTTTATGTCTAAACTTCTAAAAAAATTAATGAGATGCAAAAAATAACGGTAAAAAATAGTTGTTCGTTACTCCAAAGTCTAAAGCGCCCTCTATCGGCATTTTTTGAAATTTGTCTTTATAATTTATTTTCAAGACAATACTGAGATAAAGAATAGTTTTCGTGAAAACCGCAAACGAATCGACTAATTTTTCCGTTTTTTATAATCATTTCAAATTTTGGACCCTAAACTTTGATGGTGCCTATCTCCTTCGGAAAACGTTTGAGACCCTTAGTTTCCCATTTAATATTATTTGTCTTGATGTGTATTATCACCCCGTAAAGTTTTGCCCAGTTGTTTAGATACACCCTGTATATCCACATGATTATTGAAATTACAATAATTTTAAGATGGAAACTCTGGAAGATTTTGTGTTGATTGAAAATTTTGTGTTAAATATTTATTTCAATGAGGTTAAGTTAATTTTACCAACGTTATACAAATCGGTAGCTTAAATGCAGTCTCCGATTAAAACAGAATGAAATTGAGTTATGCCATTATTTAAGCGTAACTTTAGCGAGCACGTTTTTAAATCCTTATATTTGAATTCTGTTTTCATTTTTTACTCATAATCGTTATTTTTTACTTTTATATTAGAGAAAAGATAAAAAATAAAACTACGTTTATTTAAATGCTTATTTGTTTCAATATACTTATATTTAAGTACAGAAAATGTTCAATTCTTTTTTTAAGGTAAAGAATATATTTCCGAGTAATTGGAGTAACTTGTATATTGGTGCAACTTTCAAACATGCACTTGTCAGCTGATTATCCAAACTTTGTCAGATATCCTTTACATATCTTTTATGCATGAGACAGTGTGCCACTACATGTATTTTACAGTCTGCAGAGTTCTTTTTTATAGAGTTTCACAGCAAGACATTTACATTTAAAGAAAGTTATTTTTAAAAAATGTTTGCAATAAAATACAAATTAATCCAGTTTTATTGCTTCTAATTTATCAAGGGTCAGAAACTGAAAATTTCTTGTGCTCGAGTCAAAGCTTACTTTGATGATGGAACAGAAGTAGATGATGGTGATTTACTGCTTTTGAATATACCTCATGGGAGTGTTATTTATCTCTTAGTAATGAATGATAACGTAATTTGTTTGATTTTTAAATTGAAGAAAAAAATGAAGACTATTTTACACTTCATTACATGTGCAATTTAACTTATATGCATAAGCAGACTATAAAAATTCTATACACATTATCAAATTATTACATTTATTACATTTTCTATCAATTTATAAGCTAAAAACTTTGTGAAAGATAAATGACGGATTAAGTGGAAACTAAAAAAAAATGTATAGTATCAATTTATAATCTTAATTTAAGAAAAAAAATACATAAATTAAAAATTGCTGGATTTTTCTCAGATTTTAATAAAGTCAATACTTTAACTGCTGAATTTTTTAACATTTGTTAGGCATACTTTTTGAATGTTACTTTCTTTTAAAAAATTCTGAATAATTGGAATAATTTATGTGCATGTGTCTTTATTATATCTTTCATTTGTATGCTTGTGCAAAATATAGATAAAAATTAATATTGGCTACTGGCCAGTACGCAGATTTTTAATTATTGACAATTAACAAAGTTACGAACACTTCATACAAAATCATATCAAATGGTTCGTATATTTCTAACTATCAACATTGCAGCTTACTAATATTTTTAAATTTCCATTTGATCGGAGTAAACTCAAATGAAAGCTGAAATTGTATATAACAGAAAAATATGTAACCAAGAAATTACCGTAGTCAAATTTACAATATTTAAAATGAGCTCGGAAATCCGCATTAACGTGGCTGTGTGTAGGGGAAGGGGGGGGGGGGAATCGGCAAACCCCAAATTAAATTCTATCTACTTAAACAGGCATCAAAAAGTCTAAGAAAATAATATTAAAATTAAAATTTATAAATAAAAGCTACATTAAAAAACTGCTCTGAATCCCCGTTAAAAGGTGGCGTAACTTCGAGAATTTCTCAATCTTAATTTCCAAATTTGAATATATATTATGTAATCAAACTTAAAATATGCATTATGACCATACTGAAAAACAAGAGCTCGGATATCCGCGTTAGCAAGCCCTCCAAAGCCCAACTAAAATCCACGCAAATGGAGGCTTCTAAATCTCGCTTACAAAATAACTTTCAGTATTATAATTTATCATATTAACATAAAGCTGCATAAAGAATTGGAAAAGTATTCGAAACCACATTAACAGAGAATGAAGTAACATCGAGGATTTGTGTGATTTGATTTAAAAGAACACAATATTTATGTTATATAATTCAACAAACTTACACTGGTGTCCAAAATTTAAGCATAATTGGTAATTAAGTAATTATTTTTAAGTAATGAAAGAAATATGAATCGGAATGTGCTGAAACTCCAGGTGTGTAAACAAAATAGTACGCGTCACATATTTTCGCGAAGAATTTTCCCCGAAATCGAACAGGGGACCGTCATCAAATTGAAAAAGAACGAAGATCTTTTGGATAACCCTGTCAAAACTAATGCAGCAAAAGCGTTCAAACTGCACATTATGATTAATTGGCTTATTGTAATGTACTGTGTTAATTTTTACAAGGATAGCATGTATACTCGTAGAGAAATTAAGGTTTTTATAAAAACAGTCCTAAGTTTTTTGCTTATAATTTGCAGAGTTCTTAATATAAAATAGTGTTCTTTTTTGAAAAAATGACAAACATCATTGTACACAATACCCTGTCATCAGAATTAAAAAATAATAAAAATTGTATGACAAATGAGCAGGTTTACTAAATAATTTTTACTGCGCATGCGTGAACGCTATTAAAATTTCATTTGCATATTATGTTACTTAAATGTATAGAGCAACTTTTGTAAAAGTCTCAAAAACATAGCTTAAAAATTCTGAAAATTATCGTTGATAGAATGAGATCAAAATCCTTTATTCCCTAAATGAAGCAAAAAGATGAGGGGCTGTATCCATATTCCATTGTTTAGTGCCTACACAATATAGCACGTACAACTGTATTTAGGTAAAACCCCTGATTTTTTTGCTTCCTTTAGGAATAACGGATTTTGAGTTGATTCTATTGGCTCCCATTTTCAGAATTTTCAAGTAATGTTTTTGAAACTTTTACAAAAATTGCTCTATACATTTAGCTAACACAATATGCAAATGACATTTTGATATCGTTGACGCATGCGCAATGAAAAATTATTTACTAAACATACTCATTTTTCATACAATGTTTATTATTTTTAAATTCTGATGACAGGGTATTGTGTACAATGTTGTTTGTCATATTTTCAGGAAAGAACATTATTTTATAATAAGAACTCTGCAAATTATAAGCAAAAAAACTTGGAAAAATTTAGGACTGTTTTTATAAAAACCTTAATTTCTCTACGAGTATACATGCTATCCATGTAAAAATTAACACAGTACATTACAATAAGCCAATAAATCATAATGTGCAGTTCGAACGCTTTTGCTACATTAGTTTTGACAAGGTTATCCAAAAGATCTTCGTTCTTTTTCAATTTGTTGACGGTCCCCTGTTCGATTTCGGGGAAAACTCTTCGCGAAAATATGTGACGCGTACTATTTTGTTTACACGCCTGGAGTTTCAGCACATTCCGATTCATATTTCTTTCATTACTTAAAAATAATTACTTAATTACCAATTATGCTTAAATTTTGGACACCAGTGTAAATGCACATTAACTAGTATATTAGAAACAGGAATTCTAGAAATATGCTTCCAAAAAGGCTTTCAAAATTAAATTTTAAAAAAGCATGCCGAATTATTTATTACCAAAAGAATTGAGAAGAAACGTGAAAAATAATTTCGTACTTAACATGTGTGAGCTTACTCCCATATTTAAAACGTAAAGTATCACTTTGAATTTAAATCTTATTACATCTATTGTTTTGATTTGCTGAACTATTTCAGTGTTACACAGTATACCTTGAATCTGACAAATTTTTTAACATCTTTATTTTGACAGGGTTGACAAATGCATTTTGAAAAATTCCCAATACTACTTTTATAAAAAAAAAAAACATCGGATAAATTTTATAAGTATTTGAAGTGAGGGGGGGGGGGTATGGGGGAAGTTTAAAGTTTGCTGCAATTATTATGATAGTTAAAAAATATAATTAAGTATCTGTGAGATTAATCCATTTTTCTATTAAATATGTACCCAAAATTTGAAGCTATTTCGATAATTTTATGCAAGGATAATGCAATTTAAAATAAACAAAATGAAAGTGGTGGATTCCCCGCCCCCCCCCCACCCAAAAAAAATACTTAACCTAAAAATCCTTGCATTAAGGTGTTAAGTGCCATGTCATTCACCGATGGCAGACATCGAAATTTCCATTTTAGCCGCGTCAGTCGTCGGTGGCCGACAGCGTAAAATTATAATAGAAAACTAAATATTATTTTCTATTATTTTTACTAACTATTATTATTATTAACACAATCTAACTGATTGATAAAGTAATCATACGAATTGAATAATTTCCAGCTGAGCGAAAAATCTTTCTTTCGGAAGTGGATGTTTCGCTCAGATAACAGGTTATCTGAGCGAAAGATCCCAGTCGGCTGTCGCACCGGTAGCTTAACAGGTAGAGCATTGGCCTTGTAAGCCAAGTATCTGGGTTCGACTCCCGGCTTCGGCAATTTTTCTCTCGGTTGGAAATTATTCAATTCGTATAAATGTTATATCGTTTTAAGAAATTGCTGAAAATGTATTTAAAATTTTCATTTTATTTTATTAAAGGATATCATTAAGAAAACGGAAATTTCAGTGTCAGACATCTGTGACTGGCGTGAAATGCAACGAGTTAAAGGAGTAATTTATCTTTCTAATAAAAGGAGACGGAAATTTGAAACTAATTGTTTCTCGACAAGGAAAATCTAAAGCTGAATTAGTTGGAGAGAGGGGGGTCCTTTTACACTTGACCTATACTTGACCTAACATTGTTGAGTTGTTTAAACTTGCCTAATTTTCTAATAAACTGATACCCAAACTTCAAAGAAAACGTATAATTCTAAACAAAAGTTTTTGTTTAAGCCTATTTAAGAGGGGGGGGGTTACCGGTCACTTTATATTTGATTTAGAACCCACCACTACCGAAATAATCAGCTTCACGAAGTAAGTGGACTTTATTTAGTAAATTTTAGCGAGTTTGCGCAGGAACATGGGTCTTGTATAATGCAGATTCATCAAAATTTCGGGTTTAGAAGTTTTTCAGCAGATTTTGTCAATAGGCACACTTTAATTTGCAAAGGAATGAGATTCCTGGATTAAGTATAATAAAAGTAACATTTACTTGAAATTGCGTTACATAAATTTTGTCATAAATGAAATTAATTGTATTGTATAATAAGTCGGAGGAAGAGATTTTAAGGAATTTCAGAATTAAACATTAAAATTAGACATTTCCGGAAACTTTTTTTTAATTTCAAGATAAACTACGTCCTCTGTTTTAAATATTTCATAGTGTATAGTAGCATGCGTAATTAGCTCGGATGAAAAAAGATCTCTTGGCAATTAACTATGCCTTCTTACCTGCAGCGATTAAAAACTTTAAACCAAGAAGAGTTATCTACTTTCTTTTCTAGTGTTTGGGATAATCGTCAATTTGTATACAAATTGCGAAAATTATAAACGATTTTTTCCTTTTTATTCCTGGTATCGATATATCTTACAACCATCGTGCTTGGCGAGTAGCACCCATCAAGTTTCCGACTGATTACGGTAAAGTTAATCTTTTTTTAGTGTTACTCGATGGTGGAAATTGCTAATTTTACACTATATTGCAAGGAGCTAACCAAAAAATGCGTAAAAGCGTAAATGAACTCATTTTGTATATCAGTATCGAGGACAACGGCAAAACTGAGATCCGCAAAACCCAGCGACGTAGGGGGGAGGGGGCTTTGAAGTAATTGTGAAAAATAAACATCTTAAACGGTCATAAACGGTTGATCATTTTTGGATTTTAAGAACGGAGTTATTTGTATTGAATAACGAATGTATATTTTGCGTACTCCTAACCTGATCTGCGCGTAAAAAATTATACCCACAAGACGGGTCACGAAACGGGGACTGATAAAAAGATGATGAGAAAAAAAAGGTGGGGGGGGGGGAGATATAGATTCCTTGTGGAAAATTTTTCTGAAGACTCACAAACTAAAATTAGTCTACTGAATGGAGATTTCACAAAATCAATACATAATTGAGAGAAACATTTTTCAACGATGTATAAACCCTTTTTTATCTAATAAATTCACATTTCTCACTTGAAATCTAAAATATTACAATCCATTTTTCAAAATGGAACAAAACCCTGTACATTTCATGGATATTCATTTTTGTTCATGCGCAACATGACAACAGTGCACTTGCAAAAACTCCCTATTTAAAATGTATATATTGAATATTTTGCAACTTTTTTCATTTTTTGCAAAGCATTCTGGGAGTACACAAAAATAGTTGCAGTACTTTACGTATTGTTATTACAGTCTTTTTAGGACATATATTCAAGTATTCTATATTATCAAGCTATTGCATAATACAAAGTGTAAATATGAATAACTTCTCGAATAAACATTTTGATTTTTCCAGAAACTGAATAAACACTATTGCATTCAATAATTTATGCATAAAAAAATAAAACCCATAATATGCTTTTTGTTTCTTTGTAGCTACCTTGGATAACAATCAAATTTGAAGATAATGATAGTTCATTAACAGAAAAAAATGAAGACCTTCGAACAGCAGAATTAAATTTAAATATTAGCAGTCACTTGTATTTTAAAGCACCCAGCAAGCAAGGATTTTCAGATTTTTTTCAGAACATTTTTCTTCTACTCTAACTAAAGCTTTAACTGAAGATTTCTTGCAATGGACAGAAAAATGTGAGTTACTGAATCATTTAGCTTTGAAGATTTGCAAATTCATAGACAATCCCTCTGCAGCTGAACGAAAGCAAGGAGAAAATGAAATTTTAATTGAAGATGTCGAATTTGAACAGAGTGCATTTTCGACAATCTCTTTATATAATTTTTGTAGCATACAATATCGTTTCAAAGGCACTGGGACTCGCACTTTCATTGAACTAAAACTGTTGAAGTTGAAAGTTGTTGAAGTTGGTGTAGTTCCCCGAAAGGTAGTTAGTTACTTTATGTGAAAAATTAAGCAAATTGCGATTAAACTCCAGATTTGTAATTATTCTAGGTTTTAATTCTAGATTGTAATTTTAGCCATAATATGAATAAAACTCTGTGCTTATAATAAAAGTTCTGTGAATTTTCATTTATATTATTTTTTAAATTACAGTATTCTTGCGGTATCTTAAGTCGAAGGGATTCTAAAAAAATATTTTGTAATTGCCAATTGTTAAATAAGTCAATGTGATAAGTCATTAAGAGGAATTTATAATATCAAAGAGAAAAATGTACTTCATTTGAAGTATCAAAAGTACACTATATTAAGATTTTCAATTAAAAAAAAAATATTATCTTCATTCGGCAGCTAAATATAGATTTTATTGTATCTCTTGACATCTGAATCTGAATTTTGTGCATAAACCACATGGATGAATGTTTTTATATATGCTAATGCTTAAATTACAATTTATAAGTTATTTTTTACTATAATTTAAAAAAAATCTCTTTCAAACATTTTTGCGTATTTGAACTTGCTTTGAAAAATTTTGTTATTAAACCTTAACGTTTTGGAGTAAAATTTAAAAAAAATTATGCCCTGTATAAAACATGCATCAGAACCGTTTTTTCATTTATTACTGTGGTATTATATATATTATTTAAGGAATAGAATTATTAAAGAAAATTAATCCAAGTAAAGTAAACATAGTGGGGGAAGGGGGGAAGCTTCGAATAGACACATATTTCCCCAAAAAAGAGTAGATATTCAGATATTGTAAAAAAATTTAAGAATGATTTGATAGAGATTAAATTTACCCTGTTATGCAAAATGTCACGAATTGCTCATCTGTTTAAATTATTAAATAATGTGGTAAAATTATCTAAAGTTTATTAAAAACTGCTATGTATGAGATTTTGCCAAAAATGTACTTTTTACCTCATCTCTTAATTTATTTACACCTTCAAATTAATATGCTGAGCTTGATATAAAAGTAGAAAAACTTAACCATGTATTTTGTATATCCCAGCACAATGCACTCATTTGGATATTTCTTTTGTTTCTGAGTGTGTATTTATCATAATTTATCCTTGCATCAATATTTTAACCAATTTATTTCTGTTATGAGAAAGACAAAAGAAAAGTCAACGAATTACAGACGATTCTAATACGAAAGAAATAATTAGAAAATATGAATTCTGATGAGATATTACGATAACTGTGGGGCATCTTAAAACTCTTTGAATAATATGCTGAAGATTAGAAGTAACTTCTGATTGAAAGATAGCTTTAACATACTTGATTATAGATTTCTGGACTTTTCAGATTTGTATAATTTTCCAGACAAATTTTTCGCAAAGTTCCTGTGAAAATCTGTGGCAGAATTGCTGCCACTGGCTTACCCAGGAACATTACCGTATTCCGTGAAATGTTTCAGATCTTTACACAATGAAGAATCTTAACTGAGATTTTATGTGTAACATACCAGGCTATAGGTTTCAGAGTTTTTCAGAGTGAAGGAACATAAATGAGATTTCATGAGTAGTATTCCAGATGATAGGTTTCGGAATAGCGGAACCTAACTGAGATCTTATGAGTAACATACCAAAATAAAGATTTCGGAACTTTTCAGAAAGGTGGAACCTACCTGAGATTTTATGAGTAGCATTCCAGATTATAGGTTTCAGAGCTTTTCAGAATGGTGGAATTTAACTGAGATTTCACGAGTAATGTTTCAGATTTTAGGTTTCAGAATGGTGGAACCTAACACAGAAGAAATGAGTAACGTTACACATAAAAAGTTTCTAGACTTTTCATAATGGTGAAACATAACTGATATTTCATGTGTAACATCCCAGATTATAGATTTCTGGACTTTCCTGGCATATGTAAGTTTCCTGGCATTTTTTGGATTAAATTCCTGGGAAAACCTGTGGCAGAATAGCTGCCACACTTTTTTTAGGAAACTTACACAAAATTTTTTACAGTGCGGAGACAAACAAGGATATACGCCTTTAGTCTTTTTGCGGCACATATACGTATCGCTTGTTCCCAAGGGATTAATAGAGCATTACTTTGTTTATATATGATGTTTATATATGTTACTATAGAGTATTACTATATTAAAAAAATCAAATAAACGATTAAATTTTGTTTTTGAATTGCATTGAATTTTATAAATATTTCACACATATTTTATTTCCATATATTATATTATGCATATCCATGATGGGTAAATATTACGGTGGCCCCCAATGACTAGTTTTTTAATCATTTTATTTATTCGTTCATTTCACATTTATTCATTCATTAAAGGCTCTAAAAAAATTTAAGCGAAGCCGATAAAATATAAACCATTTTTATTGGTTATGACTTTCGCGAGAATAACAATTATAAATATGTTTTTACGAACCGAAACTAGTTGGAGAAAATCACAATAGAATTTATAATATGCCCAGATTAGAGATCAGATAATCGGACAATCATATCGTACCTGAGCACAACTCAATTTCATAAGCAGACTCGTGCTGGACCGAGTCTTATGTATATATATATATATATATATATATATGTGTGTGTTTTTTTTCTTTTTTTTTTTTTTTTTTTTTTTTGGTGTGTGTGTGTGTTTTTTTTTTCTTTTTTTCAGCATAGTTGAGTCAGAGAGAAACTGCATCTAGTTGTTTACAGTGGGACAAGCAATATGTTTTGGAGAAATATTTATAGATTAATCGGGCCTCTAAACAAATTTAAAGGACCTGGTCAATAAAAAAAAATTTAACGAACCTGCCGTTCCGGATCGATAAAAAAAATTAAGCAGGCCTACAGGCCTGATATAAAAATATCTACTGGGCCGATGGAATGCGACTTTCGCTAGAATATGTATAAATGTGCATCACGAGCCGATGATAGTTTGACAATATAAATAAAAAAATGTACGAAGTGTCCAGCATATAGATCGGCATCGGACAGTTACATGGCATCTGAATCCGGGCTAATTTTTTTTCAGCAGACTTGTACCGGGCCAAGATCAGACGTGCATTTTTTTACACAGTCGAAAACTAGTTCAAGAACAAAACTAGGTTTAATTTTTCTCAGGATGTGGAGGGCAAGGAATATGTCCAGTAAAAATAAGAACAGGGATAAAGAACGTACATTAACATAATCTTTGTAAGTACAACTTAAGGTTATTCTCAAATTCCCAGTTCAACAACGTGAAATTTGACACACTTTCTGATTAATTTTTCTTTATAAAGGCATAAAATTGACAGGCCTGATGATTGAAGTAATTTGGAATCGAGCAGTATTTTTCATTTTTTAATAAATAAATAACTTTTTGATTTATAAACTATTCTAATCACTTGATGACAAGTTTTTCTTCTCCCCAGTACTATTGCGTCTTGAATTTCGATTCAAAATGACAACTTTGGCAGTATCGTCTCAAAGATTTTTTGTCTTTTATGAAAAATGAAAAATTCCATTCGATTGCATAGTTTCTGAATAAGAACGTCTGCCAATTTTATGTGTTTCCGAAAAGAAATGAATTCAGAAATGTGTCAGAAAGTAATTAAATTGGATCAGAATAATAATTTACTGAAAAATACGAGGAATATCCGTAAAATAAGCTTTTCGTGGATAGAAAGAAACAAAATATAACTACCCAAAAAGAATTATTACAAAAGATACAGCAATGTTTTAACTACATCTCCACATTAGAACCAACGGAATTAAAACGCTGGTCACAACATGGGATAAGTTTTTGAGTCCAGTGTCATACAAGTCTGCCACCTGGGAATGGAGCCAGGAACTTGTTACTCGCGAACGGAGTTGTCAACTCACGTCTGATCAACCGTAAAAATCTTGTTGAGGTATTCATTTCCATCATCGTGATATCACTACAGAAACATCAATGCTGCTTTCCAAAGTTTGTTTTTGTGTTAAGGTGTAAGTTGATTGGGCACCCACCTGGCGCACAGTTTCAAGATAAACAGGTGTTTCGAAAAGGTTTCCTGCATTGGTAATCTTTTTCGCGCTGTTTTAGAGCGATACCACGATGAGGGCAACGAGTACTTCAACAGGATCCAGTTCAATTGGATCCAACTTTCTGGATCCAATTCCAGATTCCAGTTTTGTTTCTTTTTTAATTCCATGGAAAACTCGTTTTTCGATGAACCTCGTATTTCAAAATGTACTTTTTTATAGTTTCAAAAGTTTGGATTTTAGGTAGATTTCGTATGAAATATTACCTATTGCAATCGCACCAGTTTATATATATATATATATATATATATATATATATATATATATATATATATATATATATATATATATATCTCACTTTTTTATGGACACGATAACTTCTATAATTCTTCACCAATCTCTACCAAACTGGTACATAAAATCAAAGGGATTAAAATCTCGGCTAAGGGGTCGGAATAGGGGGCGTTTTTGTGAAAACCGAAAAAACGCCATAACTTCTTAATTGAAGTAGATATCGAATCGGTTTAAAGTTTATACTACTTCTTAAAAATGGGCCAAAAGTTTATGCATGACAGAATTTTGATAAATTTAGAAGTGGGATCAAGGGGCGAAAAAAACAGGGATTTTGAGAGAAAAAAAAATCATAACTTCGTCAATTTTTAAGATATTAAGTCCAACTAAATTTTTTGTAAATGTTCTTGAAATTATCTAAAACTTTTGTATTTACAAGTTTTTGATAGGACCAACATTTACCGATGAAAAAATTAAAAACGAAAAGAAAAAGGGGCGGTGAAAAAAGAGAAAAATCCATAACTCCGTCAATTTTTAAGATATCAAATCTGATTAAATTTATTTTACATCTTCTCAAAAATATCTACAACTTTAATATTCACAAGTTTTTCATAGGACCAATTCGTATAGCAAAAAGAAATTAAACAAAAATAGGAGTTGGAGAAAAAACCTCAAATCCAAGCTGCTTATATTCTGACTCATTTTTAAATTCATTTTTGATTTTAAACGCATCCAAATGGTAGATTCTCTTATTTAGAAACTGTATAAAGTGACACATTGGTCAATTTTCTGATAAAGACAGAATATATTTCAAAAAAGGCTACCAAAAAGGGTATTTTGAAGAAAATTTCCCAAAGTCATCGGGACTGAAAATTTAAGGAAGTATTCAAATAAGAAATTGCGTTTTTTTTCTGACTCGTTTTTAAATCCATTTTTGTTCTCAAACGCATCCAATTTACAGATCCTCTTATTTAGGAACTATATAATGTGATTCATTGGTCAGTTTTTTGATAAAGACGGAATATATTTCAAAAAAGGCTACCAAAAAGGGTATTTTGAACAGAATTTTCCGAAATCATCGTGACTGAAAATTTAAGAAAGTGTTCAAATAAGAAATTGCGTTTTTTTCTGACTCGTTTTTAAATCGATTTTTGCTCTCAAACGCATCCAATTTACAGATCCTCTTATTTAGGAACTATATAATGTGATGCATTGATCGATTTTTTGATAAAGACAGAATATATTTAGATAAAGGCTACCAAAAAGGGTATTTTGAACAGAATTTCCCGAAGTCTTCGCAATTTGAAAATTTAAGGAAGTTTTCACATAGCAAATTGCGTTTTTTATGACTCGTTTTAAAATCCATTTTCGCTCTCAAACGCATCCAATTTACAGATCCTCTTATTTAGGAACTATATACTGTGACTCATTGGCCAGTATTTTGATAAAGATAGAATATATTTTTAAAAATGTTGTCAAAGTGAGTATTTCGCACAAAATTTTCCGAAGCAATCATGATTAAAGAATTAAGGATGTATTCAAACAACAAATCGGTTATTTTATGACTCATTTTTAAATTCTATTTTTTTCTCAAATGCATTGAACTGACAGTTTTTCGTTATTTAGGGAACTGTATAATGTACTTTTTGGTCGATTTTTTAATAAATTCAGAATTTATTTCAAAATATGTTGTCAAAATCGGCATTAGAGCTGAATTTTTCTTAAGATGATTCTGATAAAACCAGTTTTTGGAGAAAAATGAAATTAAAAATTTTTCATAAACGGCCAAATGAAGTTATAAAACTGGGTTTATCTCTAATCATACATATATATATATATATATATTTTGTTGAAATGAGCACTCTTCGAAATCTACCTCCGCCTATAGGCCCAGCCGACAGGGATTTTTTTTAGCCAACTGTTTTAAAAATTGTAAACTACATCAAGTTTTATGAAACTTTATTTAAATGTTGAAAAGTCTTAAATGTATAAGAAATTATTAATGCTGCTATTGAGTATTTTCTGGCTTGTGAATGCAAAGTAATTTAAAGTATACTGTAAAATTACGTAATTGATACTTATGTTTTTTCACTGATTTTTCATACGAGCAGGACCTGGCCGTAAACTATGAAAATATAGACGGGCCGGGCTCGGGTGAAACTTTTAATACCCACACCGGGCCGTGCTGAACCCATGCATGGAAACTCCGGTCCATGTAGACCTTTAGCATGTTCCACTGGAGGGACATGCTAAAGAGACGATCACCACATGCGCGAAATTTATTCTGCGAGCCACGATTTTATTCATTTTTTGACCGAAAATCATTTTTAGGGAATTTTTTTTATCTATCTTGATAATTACCCCCCCCCCCTGTTTTAAAACATTGTGAACTCTTTGATAAAAAAAAATACAAATTTCTGTATGTTATTTAGTTTTGAATTTCTAAATTAAAATTAAACCTTTTAAAGTTCCAAAATAAACGCGAAATAATTATTATTTAGAATTAATTTATGTTTGTTAGTTTTATGACGCCTACCAAAAGAAAAAGATTTTTTGTTACTTTTTTGGGCCTAGAAGGAGGGGGGGGGGGCCGCCATATTGAAAATTGCCAATTTGTTTGGTCACGCTATGCCTATGGTTGAAACAAAGATTATAAGAGAGATTATATATCCATGTTTTGTTTGAAAAAATTTCGCTTCTGCAGGCAAATGATTCTTCGTGTTTTCTTTATGCTTCCGTTATGACAGAAATGAGAAATGATTTTATAAATCACGGCGGTAATATAAAAAAAATTTTGCCACCAATTTTCGACTTTAAAGTTACTGAAATTACGTGTGCTTTTGAAGAAAAATTCTCTTGTTTATTAAGAATAAAATCAATCTGGTGAACAGAAGCATATGAAAAAGCTTTAAATTTTATACCTTATTAAAAAAAAAAAAACATGCATGTTATTATTTAAGATTTTACTCAGTAGATATCAAAATTGCTAAATAAAGGAAACTATCTTATAAAATAAGTTCAATATATATATTCAATAAAAAGTAATTGAAAATTTTTTAATAAAAGTAAAAAAAAAAGAAAGAATGAATGAAAGGTAGAGAGAATTTTTCAATTTTTGGTTTGAAAATTACATGATTGAAGTAATTGAAATATAAATATAAAAATTAAAAAAAGGTTTTTTTTTGTTTTAAATAATTAAACGCTAAATAATTCTATTTTCATCAAGAGTTTTATTTCTCAAAATCATATTTTTGTGCAGTGTAATAATAATGTTTAAAAAAGGTCATTTAATTAGAGAGATTTAATTTTAAACTATTACAAAATGTATTCCATTCAGACTGTTCTGAAATATAGTTCTTAAAAATTTTTTCTTTATTTCTGAAATACATAAATTTTGGGTTTTACAACGGGCCGGGACCGGGCTTGGAAATTCTGGCACGTGCAGACATCTACATTCCGTATAGCTCACTGCTGACTATCCCGCATGCAAAAATACCCATCTAGGAAGTTCTGAATATTACATGTTGCCAAAACTACGAATGGCAGCACGTTTTGAAATATTTTCCGTGAGTCACTGACAGGAGGCAATCACTGAACTTAAGTAAATGCAACATCGATTGAATATAATAATACTTGGAAATGTCTCCAAAGAGAGAATATTCGCGCTTATTAAGCAATTTGAAATTTGATTTTCATTTGAAATATTGTATGCAAAGCAAATTTTCTCTCTCTGAATTTTTTTTCTCCACCGCTGTCATGACAGCTGATGGCTGCTTTCGTGATTATATAATATCTGTTAGATAAATTAAAATTGATTTTAAAGATTGTTACCAAAAAAATGTCTATGCCTCCCAGTTTTTTAACATCATTATAAGAATGTTATTTTAAATAATACTTCGTTCATGTGCAGTTTCAAATATGACATAATTTTCAGCCTTAAATGCCTGTTGCATGTAATTTTTTAATTATTTTGAATTTTCGTTGCTTTTTAATTCCCGTGTTTTTCAATTCAGAAGTGTTTGGAATTTTTTTCTATTTCGTGATTTCAAAAAAATTGTGACAGTGGATAAATCCTGAGTGAAACATTCTGAATTAAATCTTTATTCAGATAACAAGAATTTGAACAAAAAACTGGAAAAACTAAAAAAGAATAATAATTAAAAAATGATTTAACACTAAATATCACAATATATTCCATTTGTAAAGAGGAGAGGGGGCATTTCAGCATTTTTTATAAAATCAATACATTTTATACTTGAATTACATTCATTGCCTTTTAAATATTACATTTTAAAAATAATGCATTTCTTCATCATATGAACCAGAGATAAAAAGTTTCCCAAGTAAATAAAAAAAAAAAAAAAAAAAAAAAAAAAAATAAGGATTTAGAAAGATAAAAGATTTTTGTTCAAACCTGCCCCATCTAGGAGAACCTTTGAACAAATGAGAGGCACCTTTGAATAAATAAACAAAATATGAAAATAATGAGAGTTTTTATAAAAATCTGCATATGTTTCAGAAACATAATGTAATATGAATAAGATTAAATAACTACATTTAACTGTAATTAGAGTTTTTTATTATTTAATCAAACTTAAATCGATCAAATTTGATGTCAAAACTCACTGATGTCACAGAGTGTCTTTCCAGTTATGTTTGGTAGTGAAATCTTTTTTACCATATACTTGAAATACATCAATGTGATATTGAGAAACACCGCTTTGCTTTGTGATGCTTTTGGAAAATTATGGTTTCTGATGCTTTTGGAAAATTAAAATTTTTCATTCACTCTTTTTATGGAGAAACCTGAGGTATAATTCCACTTTATCCGTTACGAAAATCAGAAATAATGTTCAGGTAAGAGTAAATGAACGAGTGTAAGCTTTGTTAGAAAAAAGTGCTAAATGATGAATCATTATTTTGTATCCAGGATTTCCAATTATCCAATAAATTAAAGTCATCATTAATTTAGATTTGAAACGGCCCACTACTGATACATCCCGAGGCATCAAATGTGTGCAGCTACGGGAATTGTTAACAGCATAAGTGCATGTTCTTTAACATTTTTAATAAATTTCTTTTCCCATAAAAAACTCCAAAAATATTAATATTTAGATATATCCATAACTATTTACTTCATAGATTTAATTGTTCAATAGTGCCCCATCACATGGAGTTCAACATTACAACTGTTTACTCAGTTTGGCTGCTGAATTTGAATAAAACAAAGCTTAATATCTAGACACACGGCAGTGTGTCAGCCAAGTTCACAAAGTAAAAGGCGACACACCGGCCGTGGGTTATATTACCCGAACCATTTCGAGCCATTTTTGACCCCTCAATAACTTAAATTCTATTTGACCTACACACTTGCAATTTTTTGTGTCGTGTAAGACCATCTTCTAATTTCCGAATCCTAAATTTTTTTTGAAAAATCTTTTACCGTTCACGAGAAATTGACGCCTGAAAACCACTCTTTTTACCACTGACTCACTGACGCACTGATTCACTGACTCACTCATATAAATGTTTGACTACTTCCAGGTGACTCAGGAAGTTGAAATTTGGTGTGGAGGTAGGTTATTGGATCTATAAATAGGAAAAAATCAGAAATCACCATTAATTAAACATTAATGGTTGGTTAGAGGATAAATTATTGGATTACAATGGAAGTTTATGAGAATTTCACAAAATACCAGAAATAGTGCCAAGTTGGCGTCACTTTTGGCGAGTATCAGGGTTAATCTCTGAAACTACCAAACCGTTTTCAAAAGTAATGGTACCAAAATGATGGTATTCGCCCCGGTTCAAACATAGACTATATCTTATGTCTGTGCCACTAACCAAAAGAGGGTTCAGAAGCGAAAAACATTCTAAAAATGTGATTTTTGTTTTACTGAAGGGCCTAGAAGCACAAAATTTGGCATGTTAATTATTTATAAGATATAAATGATCACTAATGACATTTGCTAAAAAATATCAAATTTAAATGGGTGAAAATCCGCGAAGAGCGTTCTAAAAAAGTTCGAAATACCAATTTTAAAACAATCTCAGCAAACAACAAACCGATCTTAAAAGTAATGATATCAAAATGATGATGACAGTCTTTGCACCAACATAGGATATATCTTATGTCGATTACACTAACCCAAAGGAGGTAAAAGAGCATAAAAACATTCTAAAAATGCGATGTCTGTATATTAAGGGACTAGACCGGAAACATAAGGTTTGGCATTTTTGAGTTATTTCGCGAAATATCAGAAATAGTGCCAAGTTGGCGACACTTTTGGCAAGTATCGGGACTACTCTCTGAAACCACCGAACCGATTTCATTTCAAAATTAATGATACCAAAATGATGGTATTCGCCCCGGTTCAAACATAGGCTATATTGTATGCGTATACCATTAACCAAAAGAGGGTGAAGAAGCAAAAAACATTTTAAAAAATGCAACTATTGTGTTACTGAAGGACCTAGAACTATAAGATTTGGCATGTTAATTATTTATAAGATATAAATGATCTCTAAGGGCATTTGATAAAAAATACGGAATTAAAAAGTGGTGAAAATGTGCGAAAACCGTTCTAAAAATGTTCTAAATTGGGATTTTTAAGCAATTTCAGCAAACAACAAACCGATCTTAAAAGTAATGATATCAAAATGATGGTGATAGTCCTTGCTCTAATATAGGCTATATCTTTTGTCGATTCCACTAATCCAAAGAGGGTAAAATAGAAAAAAGCGTTCTAAAATTGTGATGTCTGTATGTTAAGGGCCTAAAAACATAAAATTTGGCATGTTCATTAATTATTAGATATAAATGATCACTAAGAACATTTGTTAACAAATACAAAATTTAAAAGGGGTAAAAATGCGCGAAAAGCGTTCTAAAAACTTTCTAAATAGCAATATTTAAGCAATCTTGGGTAGTTAGCGAACCGATTTAAAGAAAAAAAAAAGATGCCAAAATGATGGCGACAGTAATTGATCTAACAAAATTATTGGATAAATTACCAGATTACAATGGGAATCTATGGGAATTTGGCAAAATACCAGAAATAGCGCCATGTTAGCATGACTTTTGGTGCGTAATTTTTGTCGTCAATATAGCAATATTTCGCCAAGTTGGCTACAAACATTTTTGGTCGACGAAATAATCAAGTAGTACCCAATCACGTAAAAGAAACATCCTTATTAGTGGAATTTAAAGGAACATAAGCAGTCCTAATGTTAAATTTTTAAATTTGACTGAAAAAAACAGTGAATAAATGCCGGAAAAAGCTGAAAGATTATTTAATATTAAATAAAACTAATTTAACCTATTTATTTCAAAAAGGAAACAAATACCTACTTATTTGACAAAAAATAATGATATCCTATCAAAAACATGAATGTGAAAAAATGCCAAGTTCGTTAAAGGTTTCGCTCATAAGAAGTGATTTGACAAAAAATAATGATATCCTGTCAAAAACATGAATGTGAAAGAATGCCAAGTTCGTTAAAGATTTCGTTAATAAAAGAAGTGAGATCTAACTGGAAACCAAGTTCTTTCGGAGCTCCTTAAATCATAACTCCTGTCATGCATAATATTATTCAATTGCTTAAAATGATTTGTTATGTTACTTGTTATTCAATAGAGCGACTTGGCAAGTTTTCAGCTACCAACTTTAATCTGTGAGTCGGAGTACAATTTAATCTAAAATCTGATTGACAAAGATCTAGTCAATCGAGTGTTCGAATAAGTATATTGAAGTTAAGGTACTGATATATTAAGGAAGGGATCAACTTTAATTTCTGATCAACGAAATAGAAAAAATTGAATAAGAGAAAACTTGCTAAGTCGCTCTGTTGAATAACAAGTAACATAACAAATCATTTTAAGCAATTGAATAATATTATGCATGACAGGAGTTATGATTTAAGGAGCTCCGAAAGAACTTGGTTTCCAGTTAGATCTCACTTCTTTTATTAACGAAACCTTTAACGAACTTGGCATTCTTTCACATTCATATTTTTGACAGGATTTAGATATATCCATACCTATTCACTTCATAGATTTAATTGTTCAATAGTGCCCCATCACATGGAGTTCAACATTACAACTGTTTACTCAGTTTGGCTGAAGAATTTGAATAAAACAAAGCTTAAAAACTAAAGCTAACATGTTTGGGTACTGAACAATAAATTAAAATTTTAGGGATATTAAATTTTCAAACAAAATCTTACAACTTTCTTTTCTTAAGTTTAGATTCAAGAAAGAGAAAAATACATACCTTGATTAGACAATATTGTATATACAAAATGGGGCAACTTTGTCTAAATTTGTATAATTATTGCTTTGAAGCAGTAGTAATGTACTCCCATATAATTTTTTTTTTTAATAATTAATTCGAAGGAAAATATTTTTAGTGTTCAAAGATGCCCCTAGTTCAAACGTGACCCACTCTTCCCTACTTGTGAATGATTGTAAAATTGTTGTGCAGTTTTGATCCCATATACTGAACTTTCTATAAATTAATCTTTTTGACCAAATTCAACATTGAAAAACACTTGAAATAACTCTTCTGTGTAAAAACTTAACTCGTAATTTTTTTTTAAATATAAATCTACCTATTTTCATGATTTTTATGGAATAGATTTTGCTGTATAAGCCCACAAACTGAATTTTTTTTTAGAACAGAGAGAACTATTTGCAATGCTGTTAAAAAGAGAAAAAAAATAAAATCTGAAAAAGAAAACAGTGTTTCATTAATTAAACATTCTCATTTCTTATTAGATATTTAAGATACTGTTACACGTTTACTTTAAAATTCGGTATTTCTAAAAATCAATATTGAATTGTAAAATAATAATAATAATAATAAATTCAAATAGTACCTTTCAGGCTATTTTATTTATAAATGTACAGATATTCAATTTCAGTATAAAATGTTCAATAGAGGATTTTATTTATTTATAAAAAAAGGAAAATAAATTAAAAATATATCCAATTTACTACTACAAATGAGAAATCAAGTATTGAAATACATGTTTTACCTTTCCTTCTTTCTTCAAAATATTTTTTTAATTGTAAATATACAATTTCGGTAATACTCTGTTATCCCGTCGACCATTTTCGCTAAATTAATATCCAAATTATACATGTTGACATAATTTTTATTTTAAATAACGAAAGAATAGATAAATTTGTAAAAAATAAATAAAAATACACATAAAAAATGGTATTAAAAACCATTTGATGACGTTTTAAACTTGTGTACCGAGTTTAATGTCATTGAATGCGACATTCAGAATCATCCATATTGGCATTTAATCTTATAATTTGGCGATAGTTTTTTGGTCGACGGGATAAACTAGTAGTACTACGATTTATTTCAAAACCCATTCAAAAACACAAGATATATTTTTTTAGTTTTTTTATTAGAAATTTATTTTATATATTTAAGATTTTTATTTTTATACATAAATTTCAATTCCGCATCTTTTTATCTCCGTGTTAGAAAATTTCTGAATAAAAATAAAACATTTTATTCAAACTCTATGTATTTTTTCACTGAATTCATAAATTATGCATATAACTAAAAATCCAGTAGATAAAAATGAATATATAATAGGTTAATACAAATAAATGTTAAATAAATAAAGTTTTTTCCTTTATAATCTATGTAAATATGAATCTTATAGAGAAATTTTCTGAATCTTTCTGAAATGTATGCATTAACCAAACAATTAGTACTTTTTTGCTATAGTACAAAAAAGATAAAAATATTGCGGGTATTTACAAAATATTTTTTCATAGTTTGTCCGATAAAAAAAATTATTTTACCTTATGAGAATAATTTGACATTGCAAATAAAGTAAGTTGAGAGCGATTAAATAAAAATTAACCAAATATTTCAGAAAAATGTAACACTGTTAAAATAATAATAATAATAATAATTTTGGTAAAGTTTTAGAAATCTGTATGCATACTAAAATAATGTTATAACATTGTACAAAAAAAGTGTAAATCTATAAAACTAATTTTTGTAAAGCTAAAGAAATCAGTAGCTTTAAAACAGGACGTACTAAAACTGCAGAAATCTCGTTAAAATTTTATACTAGTTATCTGTAACCTGGATTGCAATTACATGAAATATTCTGGGCATCCCAATCTCCTGAAAATAATCTTAGTAATCTTAAAGATTGTTTAATTTACAGTGTAAACGTGTATCTGTTATACGAAGTTTTGCTGTTGCTGTAACTTAAAAAAATTTAGGCATCCCAGTTTCCTAGGAAATAATTAGTAACTTTATAGATTTGATTTTTTTAAGTTTATAAGTGATTGATTTAATTCTATCTTGGGGATTCTTTTAATGCAATCCATGCTCATTAAACATGCGATCGGGCTCTCTTTTCAAAACTAATCTCGATATAGAAAGATTTCGGCAGAAAATTCTTAATAACACTTTAAAATTATTTCAAGATTTATTTTCATATTTAAAAATCCCTTCTAACTTATAGATATATTTCAGTCCATTTATGCTCTCTCGTAACAATATTTTATGATCTTAACGTCCATGAAAATCGGCTCAAAATAAAAATTTGTTCTTTTATCTTAACCACATGGCAGAAACGGCCAAAACTTGCAATTTTTATTCGTTAAAACTACCTTTGTATAACTATGCCAGAGACATATGAGTCGTGATTTCTAAAAATTTCTAAAATAAACTTCAAATAAAAAGTGAGGAAAGACAAAAGAAAACTCACGACCTCTTTATGTTAACAACCTCTTACGCTTTACGATGTACGCTGCCTAAGTTAGTCTATTTTGGTCATTTGCAAAAGGAGATTAAACGGATATTGTAAAAACAACGATGCAGCCAGTGGAAGTAGATGCACCCAAACCTATTTAGTGACCTAATTTATTTCGCTGTCTGTGTGAATCCGTAATTTTATGTCACTAGATCACATAGCTGACGAGCTGCAGTTGTCACAAAAATGGTGAAAAACACAGCACAGAAGCGTCACCTGTTCAGTAGGCTACACATAATTAATGACCAGTTATTGCAACTTCTAACAGAATCAGATGATGGATTAAAGTGATAGATCACATTGAAATTTTTTAAAAAGGCAAACATATTTTTTTGTTGTTTATTATGAAAGAATAACCTGTTACCAAACTTTACAAAAATTATGACGATAATCCAATTAAAATCTGTTTTATGATTAAATATGCGGAACCAATACCTATCCAAATCAAGGTAAATTTCAACCACCGTTTTAATAAGATAAGTTATTTTTGATATTGCACGCATAATGTTTCCAAAACTGAGTAACACAGAAACAAAAATTGCTAATCGTATTCTATTTTATATATCTTTATAACTTATACATATTTTTATCTAAGTACCTGTAATTAAAAAATTATTGAAATTTTAATAAAATAATGAAAAAATTGCAGCCAATGGCAACCCTGCTTAATTAAAACTCAATTCATTTTAAGTCCTATCTATGATCATGTTGTATAAATGAGAAATACTGTTTTAACTTACGTACGCAATCAGTCGTTTGCGGTTATTTATTCTGAGAATTAGAAATTCCCTTCTTAAATCTGCGAAATATCATGCATTTGTACCTTAAAAAGACACCTTTATCCATTCAAGATTTTAACATTTGCATATTTTTTTGTGATTGCTTTCTCGCCGATACACATTCGCCAAAATATTTTAAGAAAGTCTCCTTAAATTAATAATCCGCAGTAATTTTACCACATTGAACTTTGTCACTATCTATCACTACAATGTTCAAAATTAAATCCGCCAAAGGAACTACTGTAAAACATGCATCTTATCTTGCTAGAACCCAAATTTACAAATTGTTCCGCAAAATCAGCAGGGCAAAAACAATTTATGTTTTAAAGATTCTTTTGACTATGCTACATTTTTTTTTTACGATTTCGTAATAGCTCGATCACCAGATGTAATAATGGATTTTCACCAAAATTCAGATTCAGTTAGTCTTTAATATGACATCTTGTTCTTTACAATTCGGTGTAAATGACCTAACAGGTAGCTCGGCTACACTGTAAAAAAATTTGGAAAATTACATAATTTTTTCCAGTATAATTATATTCCAAGATTTTTTTTTATGCAATGGCAACAATAAAAATTCATGTAACAGATTTGCACTTTGAATCAAAAAAATTTTAAAGTTACTAAGAAATATTTTGGAAAATCGTATTCACAGACCTTTTCAAGCCACGGCAACGAAGATTACAGTTAAAATTTTTGTAAAATTACCAAAATTCTTGTGAGTTCTTTTGTAAAGTTACAAATGTCTCTAGTTTTGCATACAAGTTTGTAAATTGACACCATTTTCTTCTGCAGTGTACAAATAAAATATTAGTAAGCAAAATAGATTTCGGTAAATTTAGATTACTAAGATTACAGATTTTTTTACAGTGTATGCTGCATTTTTTTGCGATTTTCGCAATAGCTATACCTCAAGAACTATTGCGTGGAATTTCATCAAACTTCGCATTCACGTAGATGATGGTATATGATACTACAGATTATGTTTCAATGTAAATCAACAAAAAAGCGATGCTGCTAGGCTGCAGTTTTTTGGTTTACCTGATTTTAGCGATAGTGATATCTCAAGAACTAATACTCGGAATTTTACGAAGGTCATAGAATGCCACTTAAATTTGGAACTGTGATAGCAAATTTTGAAATATTAACTTATATGAAATTGAAGAAAGTTTCGGAATTGCCATACCCATCCAGTTTCAAGCTGCTTTGTATTTCTTCAAGTATATTTTTAAAAAAAATCATAAAAAATAGAGCACCACTCGTATGCCGAACATGAAGGTTTTCAGGCCGTCATAGCCACAAAGAAATTTAGTTCTATATACCATAATCTACTATCCATATGAATCCACAATTTAAATTAAATTAAAGTACAGTGAACGTATTTTAAATCGCATTATTTTATTCATAATCTATAATAAATTATTTATTTTCGCGATGTCTAAAAGAAAAAAAAAACTTTCTTAATATTCTTTTTGAACAAATAAATTTATTAATTATCTGTAAATTATTCCCTCCATTTCTCATAACATAAACAAAAAAAAAAAAAAAAAAAAAATATTTAATCTGAAACAGATTTTCAGAAAAAGTAATCTCCATATATTTTGTTGAATATTAAAAATAATTAAAACATTAAAAAGTAAATTTCTAAATAAAAAATTTTAGAAGCAATAAGTTATATGATGATTTAATTATGTGCAATCAAAATTATCGGAATGAAGAAAAATATATGTAAATTAAAAGTCAAAACTTTTAATTATTATTTTTTTTTTCACTGCGACAACATTTTTTTAAAAAAAATACTCAAACAAATTAAGGATTAAGGTAGACTTTTTATTTTTCGAAATGTATTAATTGAAGCTGAAGTAAAATAATATTCGAACTTGTACTTTTCTTTAAAAAAAAATAAAAAATGTTGTTTGCTATTTTAAATTTAATTTTTCGCTTTTCCTAGTCGATTTCATTCAATAAGTTTTACTTCAAATGCAATTATGTATTTCCATCTTATTTGAAACACATTGCTAAGGAGTAGTGGTCTGCACGGGCCGAAACTTCCAGGCCCAGCTCGATCATACTCGATACAATTTCTACTATTTCAAAAAAAAAAAAAAATTTATCATAATATTAAGATTTTTTATTAAAGAACACGCCATACATATTTATGGAATGATTCTACAGTATGTTTTACAGAAAACACACACTAGAAATATTTATGATTAATTAAATTCTTAGACTTTCAACATTCAAATAAAGATTCATTAAAAAATTAATTTGGTTTGAAAGAAAAAAAATTAAAAACACCATAAATTTTGAAGCAGTATAGTAAAAAGTAGATTTACAAATATGTTTCTATATCATTTTATTAAAGGTTTTCTCAAATTCAAAGGAGCTGCTTTCTGATACATATCTGAATTCATTTTTTTTTTTTCGGAAATGCAAAAGATTAGCAGGTGTTTTTATACAGAAACTGTATAACAAAATGGCGTTATCCAATTTTTGATACAAAAAATTTAAGAAAACACTGTCAAAGTTAGCATTTGGAATTGAATTTCCGGAAGTGACAGCATGGGAATGGAGGAAATCTGCAACCACGTGACGAAAACCTCTTATATCTCAATAAAAATATACAAGCATCTTATTTACCAAAAATGAAAAACGCTGTTCCATTCCAAATCCCTTCAATAGTCAGGCTTGTCAGTTTTATAACTTTACCGTTAGAAATTAGTCAGAAAATGTGTTTGACTTTCGCGTTATTGAGAAGGGAATTTTAGAACCATCAAGAAGTGTATTTACAAAGTTCCGGTCCAGCTCGATTATACGTAGCAAAACGATGCAAGCCTGATCTTGGCCTGGCACGAGTTTGCTAAATCAGGGTGGTCATAAAAAAAACTTTGCTGATATATCGAATTCTAACTGCCGGCCCATTCAACTGATCAAGATGAGATTTTAGATATAGTTATTCACTGGTATGAGCTCAATATTCTGTCAACGCCAACAAATTGGCATTCGCGGTTACGGTTATAGCGGCAGAAACTCGAAATTTTCAAATGGTAAAGACCATTTTCCCCCTCACAAAATGCTCAGCGCATGCTAAATCCTTAAACAGCGTTGAAACGGTGCGCGTATCGCAATGAACGGACGCATTATGCTCGCTCAAAACGACCCCTGCGAACTAAAAAAAAAACCCTATGACGGCGCACGAAGGAAATTTCCAAATGACACAGGCAAAAAACCAATAACAGAACGCCGTTTGCCAGATAGTCAGCGTAGAAAACGGATAAAAAGTGGGATGGGAATGTTAGTTCTTCAGTCAGGAGCTTGCACATGCCGACGAAATGACTCTCCCAGCGAACATTCATGGTGAATTGGTAAAACTCTATTATCAGAATGGGATGAATGCTGCGAAAACCTTGCGTGTTTACCGTCTAAACCACTGTCAAATGCATTGCCCATGTAGCCCGGAAGCTCATTGTGATTTTGTAAATAAGAAACTGAAAGAAACTGGCTGCACCTGTGGTAGACCGCGATCCAGACGACCAACTCTTCCTGAGGATATTGTTATGGAAGTGCATCACATTGTGACTGCAGGACACACGCAAAATTGTAAGAGGTGCATCTCTTGTATTGGATACACCGAAATCAACGGTTGTAAAGCTAGCGCGCTCTTTAATCCACAAGTTTCCTTACCTGTATCAGTGCGTCCAGATAATGAAAGTAGGGGACCATCAACAACGTATAGACTTTGCTAAGCAATTGCTTATCAAATATAATGGAGATAAGAACTAGCCTCTTCATTTATTATGGACAGACGGAGTACATTTCACCTTAACTGGCAATATAAATACGAAAAATTGTGTGCAGTAGGCAGACAGTAATTCCCACGTTGTGGCACCTGAATTTTACACGACGTAAAAGTTACTGCGTGGTGCAGCATTGCATGCACAATTATTCCCGGGCCTTATTTCTTTTAAGGAAGTGATACCAACGGGATTTGTAACTTGCTCTGTCACAGGCTCCCACTATACGGCAATCCTGCAAAATTACGTCATACCAGAATTACTGCAGCGAACTGGCTTGGAGTGTTTAAATCAGTGATTGGTATAATGAATCTGTGCCATATGCAAATTTCTTCTCTGTACTCCAATCATGGTTTTTTTGGGGGGGGGGATGTTTGAAGAGCAGTTTTTTATGCGTGCATAACGAGTCTCCGTTTCTTGCGATACGCATACGGTTTCAACGCTCTTTAGGGTTTTCGCATGGGCTTATCATCTTTCGACTGAAAAAAATGGACGTTTCTACTGAAAATTTCGAGTTTCTGTACCTATAACTGTAACCGGGAGCACCAGTTTGTTGCCGTTCACAGTATTCCGAGCTCATACCTCATAATAACTATATCTGAAATCTCAGCTCGATCGGTTGAACGGACCAGCCGCTAGAGCTCCATATATCGGCAAAGTTTTTTTATGACCACCCTGTATATTAAGACCGGAAAGGACACAATGTAACAGTAAGATGCCGATAGCTAGGCTATACAATTTACATTTCTGTATTTAAATACCTAATTTTATTTTATATCATTTTTTTTTTAATTTTACTGTACCAGAGGAGCTGCGCAGACTAAGAAACCAAGTCTGAAGAGCACAAATGACCTTCCTGGTCTCACTAATTGAATTAATTAATAAAATACAATTTTCAGCCGAAGCCGCGCGGACTTGTAATCGCGGCAAACGATCGAGTGGTAAACAGAAGATAATGTATTGATTAATTATGAGAACTCTACTTTACATACTATGGTTGGGATTCACATCTGACATAGCTCAGAAATAACAAGATTGAAAAAAGTAAATGCGATAGTGAAAATGCTGAAAAGTCAAAAGTTTTTATAGGAAAAATGAACATAAAATTCTAGATATAAAAGACTTATTTAGGCTAAATATATTTTTGCAAAAATTTAGGCATGTTTTCGCCAAATATGTGTCAGAAAAAATCGCTTATAGCCGATTTTTCTCAATGGCCATTTTAATCAAAAAGGACATTTTCTCTCCTAAGCATTCCATAACGTCATGTGACAATTTCACTCCCATGAAGATATTTTTAAATTTATACATTATGTAACATATAGACTGTGAATTTAAAAAAAATTAAATATAAAATGCAATTTTTACCTAAACTTAAATTATCATCTTGAAATTTTACCACCATATTACTTTTTTTTCTCACTGACAACTTTTGTCTTATTTAATTTGTATTTTCTATTGAACAGCTCCAAAAAAAGTACATTTTTCAAATACAAATGTAATACAACTGTAATTTATTTTGCTATAGAAAACATTTTCTTCATTTTTAAAAAAATATTTTTCAGTAGCAAAATGCATTAAGTCTTTACGGGATAAACACTTTTAAAACGCAAGAAAAAACTGTTTTTGAGACGATCTAAGCAGAAAGCTTTGCAAGAAATTCTCTTTTGAGATTTATACTTTAAAGTGTTTGTACTAAAACACATATTTCTTAAGAAGATAAATAACGACAAAACTCCAATTTTTTTTTTTTTTTTAAGAGAGAGAGTAAAGTATGTATTTCAAATCTCTAGTGCATTCGATGTGACAGAAACTTATGTCCAATCAACAAAAAATTAAAAAACATTTTCCAAACGTTAAAAAAAAATCACTCGTTATTTTTTCAGAATCTTATAATTCCAAAGTTCAAGACTTCAAATATTTTTGTGCATGTCTTTTTGTTGCTTTTCTTGATAACTAAAATATTTGAATAGACAAACACAAAACAAGAACGAAAAATCATACCTTCAGCATAGATTATGTGACACTTTCTACAGATTTAGAATACTGTAATAGAAATTCTCAGTTCATTAAGGTAACATACAATGTAAAACCTCTTCAGACGCAATGGTAAAGTGAGAATGAGAACACAAATTCATTGTTTCTGCACAAATGAAAAGACGCCGTAGATGAAAGAAATAATCCTTCTGCTGAAATTCAAACTTTAGGAAGCTCGTAATTTACGTTCAAAAATACGGATAAAAAATGACTAACACCCTTAACTGTTCAGGGTCAGGTGCACTATGTCATCAAGTATTATTTTGATTTAAGAAACACTTTTGCTTAGATTTTACATGTAATAATGTTTGTATATGTTAATGAGGATTACTAAATGACTTCATTTATGTTTAAGCATTTAATAATAACAATAATAATTATTATTATTTGCGTCATTCTATTTAAGCTTTTTGCTACTTAAATATAAATTAAAAGTTGCTTTCCTGAAACAATCACTTGTAAAAAAACGCAAAAAATATTTGAAAGTTATAATATAAGTTAAATCTTATTGTGATGCAATATTTTCTAAACATCTCTAAAAATTCTTCCTTAGCCTATTTTCATATGAATATTAATTGAATAGTGGGCAAAAAGAAAACATTTGTTATCTTTCAGATAATGAAATATTCATTAAACACTAATTAATATATTTGGGTAACTAGTGTTCATATTATTAACGTAAAAGTAATTTTTTCTCAAAGCTTTTAAAAAATTCGGACACTAAACGGTCAAAATATCAGTTTAATCATCCAAAACCTACTTTATGCAGTAGCAAATTGAAGGCCTATAATTAGTTGTAGGATCTACAAATCCTCAAATTTTTATTGTAAAACGTTTAAAATAATTAGTTTTGAAAATTTCAGAATTTCTCAAGCACAATGACAAACATGCCAAAAATGATAACGATATCAAATGATAATCCATCCCTCTTCCACGTAAAATGATAAAGATATATATGTATAACCCCAAACTGTCAGTTTACTTACCTAAGTAAAATGCATAAAATTTATTTGTGCATTTTCAATTATTCATCAAACAATCTGAATCATAAAAAGAAATATATATATACATATAATATATATAAATTATATATATAACCCATTTTGAACTTAAATAACAAATAAACGGTTTGAGATAATAATGCGCGGTTTGCGGTATTGTTAATTAGAAAATCAATAAATTTTTAAACCTGTATTTGTTAATATAGTTCAAATTTCAGAAAAAAATATCGCGCTGGCGGTAACAGGCTGTTTGAATAGAAACATGACTCTAATTTTCATAAATATGAGATTTTCGGCTGAATCTCAATCTATGTTGTCGAATCTAAATCTATATGTTGAATAGACTCTCGAATCAGCTTCAGAAATAGGGTACGTTGGTTGAAAAGTGATTTAAAATAATATTTATGATTGAACCATATGTATTATACTTCACCTCCTCACCCTAGAGACTGAAATATTATTTTAAATATTATTATATTACATTAACAAAGTGCATATTTTAAAATTTATTTATATTCTAATAACAATACAGCAAGCCGCGCATTTTTATCTCAAACAGTTTTTTTGTTATTTATATTCAAAATGTTTCAATCATTTACTGGACACCCGGTATATACGTGTGTGTGTGTATGCATATGTATATATATTAATTTAATACAAGTATAACATCATGCATAACATTCGTTTTTTGTTTAAACCAAACTCTCCATATTTTTCGTTTTAATAAAACTTTGCAATGATTCGAAATAACGTATAGACGAAAAAAAATTTTTTTTATTAATTAAACATCCTCATTCTTTTGTTATATATTTAATCTATTGAGATTTTTTTTACTTTAAAAAGTGGTATCTCTTAAATAAACCACAAATCAGTGTTTCAATAAAGATACTCTTTAAAATAGCAAATTACTTTTTTAAATATTTTAGATATAAATGTACATATATTCAATTTAAAAAAGAATCTTAGTTTCTACTATAAAATTTTGTTCTCTTATAAAAAAGGGGAAATATAAAATAGCGATATTTAATTTATTACTATAATTAAAAAGTATATTAAATATTCATATGTGCTTTTTAGCATATCTTTTTCGTGGACTCCGTTTTTAATTATAAACTTTCGTATCAGCTCTTTTCTATTCATTTGTTAGAAAAATTTCGGATAAATTTTTTTTAAATAATCTCTAAACAATGCATGTGCATTTTCATAGTTTTTATAAATTATGCATAATAACTAATTGCCAAGTCGAGAAAAATATTTATATGGTAATTAATTCAAATGAGTTTTAAATAAACATTGCATGTTTTTACCTTAAAAACTAAGCAAATGAGAAACTAACAAAAGAATTTTTGTAAAATATTTGCATTAAAAATATATTTTATGTAAAAAACTTTATTGAAAATGAACTAAATTTCTTTTGCTTTAAATTTTTTTCTAGAGCTTGAAATTAATTAATTAATTTCAATTCTTAATGATATGAATATATATATATATATATATATATATATATATATATATATATATATATATACAGGGTGAGTCATAATTTTTGAAGCAATAGGCTATTACCTTAAATGTTGCCTCTAAGCATATACTTTCAATTACAAAATTTCATTTGGAAAAAAATTATGCGCAATGTCATGATATAAACTGCACATTCATGGGGGAGGTCTATTTTGAAAAATACGAAAATTAAATTTTTATACGGTCCCGTAAGATAAAATTTACAATTAGGAAATTATTCTCTATCCATTCCTGAATTAAGCAAATCAAATTTCATCTCCATATCTAAAAACCTCACATAGATATCATACACCAAAAATCATGACTTTCATCACTTAACAAGCCTCTAAATGAAGCGCTTTGACTCATTTTGAAAAGAAGTTAGGGATCATCCACAAATTATCCGGTATTAAATGCCGATAAGACAGTGCCTCTCATTTGGAAATGATAAAACAGCGTATAGAGTTTACGCTAAACCAGCCTTCAAAATATGCTAGTAGGCTGCGCTAGAAGTCTGCACTAGAAGTATGCATGAGTTTTAATATGTAAGTTCGGTTTCGAACAAACCACACTGAGAAAAAAAAATATACCGCCTTCACCTAGAATTTATAGTTAGTCACTTTTCTAACTAGAACTATAGATGATCGAACTGTGCGAATGGATTAATCAACTAAGCTGAATAGACGAAACGACCTAGCATTTCTAGTTTCGTGTTTTCTAGGTGATGAAATGATATTGAATTATTTCAGTAACGAGACATTATCGGTTGATTTCGGGAATAGTTTCGTAAACAAGAATTACAGTTACCATATCAAACCTCTTGAGTTTGCCTCTATCTGCAGAGATTTTTAAATGATTTTGACCACAAGAATATAGGAATACACTCTTGAATTCTAGTAAGAGACTATAGAACTTTCAAACGTACTGAACTAGAATTTATAAGGATGACATGGAACTATTTTTTCTAGGGCCACAATTTGGAATCTAGATGCCTGGACTATATTTTTTTCTCAGTGCAATAGAAAAAATATCGGTCTAGCTTGATGAAAGTCACTGCCCGACCAAGCTTAACTAAATTTCTATATAGTTTTTATATTGATAATGTTAAAAATTTTTTCGTAAGAGTGATTTCGGACAAAAAAACATATTATAGCTTTTTTCTTTTTCTTGCTTAATAATTTTTACTTTTAAAGAAGCGTGAAAAGTTGTGATATATTTGTTTTATTAATGAATCTCTATTTATACGTAACTGTTTCACCTTCCCTTTAATATTAATCGTTTGCTATAGAGCAAAATCTTTTAAGACGAAATCTCATTGGAAAGAAAAAAAATGCGTTACAGACAAGTTCATTTCTTAGGATGTATAAATGTAATCTATTTTTTCTCAGGTATTATTATATTCACATTGCATGGATCTTTTCCGTTTAAGACAGCTAAATCATTTTCACTGGGTTTACTTTATTTTCTCTTTTTCCCTTTTAAGTCTACTATCCCAAAAAATATGAATTTTAAAGTTTTTATTTTAAAATAATGCAATTTTAAAAATATGTGAAATTTTTTAAACAACTTTGTATTGGGAAAATTTTATTTATTTTTGCACAGATTAGATCGGTTAGAGACAGTGATTTAAATACGGATTGTATCGGGACCGGAAATGAAAATTTCACCTCGTTATCTCGTTACGTTGATTATTATTATTATTATTATTATTATTATTATTATTATTATTTATTCTCAATAAAGCATTCAAGCTGTCATGATTGCTGATGGCTGTTTCTGTGACTAAGCAAGATCTGTTACATATTTTGAAATCCATTAGTGAAAACTTTAGTGTCAAAATTTCGATGCTTTCCGGGTTATTAACAACGCTATAAAAAATCGCTTTAAATATGACTTCTTAAATGCGCAGTTCTAAATATAATGTAATTTTCTGCCTTAGATACCTTTTCGTAATACCTGTAAGTAATAGTTTGATTATTTTCTTTCTTTGAATTCCGGTGTAATTATATTTTTCTATTGAAACGCATTTGATAATATTATTATCTGGTCTCTTCAAAAAATCGCGTACGGTAGATACATCCTCAATAACAAATTCTGAAATAATCTTTACTTGAATAGCAAATAATAAAGAAAGAATTTGAACAAAATATTTGAAAAAAAAAAACTTACAAAATATAATAGTAATTGAAAAATGACTTAACACTGCATATCACAAAACATCCGTTTGTGTGCTTGTAAAATATTGCAAAATTCTTGTGCACAGTTTTCATAAAATAAACTAAACTTTCTGCAACTGAACCTTTGTAACCAATTTTAACAATTAAAATCTTTTAAAATAATTCTTCTGCGTAAATACTGTTTGCTTTAGCAAGTTTGTTGTCCATATAAAAAATAGCTGTTTTCGTGTTTTTTCATGGAATAGATTTTACATTAAAAGTGAGCAAAGCCCTGAAAGTAAAAGCAACACAATAAGTTCAATTATGAATGCAGCCAACGTTAGTTACTTTATTTTAGAATGGCGACAACTTTTTGGAATGCTTTCAAAATTAAGAAAACAGGGGAAAGAGAAAAACTATTAAAAAGAAAAAACACTTAAAAAGAAAAAAAAAGCAATATTAAATGAAGTTTCAGCTTTACAATTTTGGAATTGCAAATTTTTAAACTTCTAAAAATCGCACAATTTATTTTTTCACAACGTTTCATAGAAAAAAAAATTAACTTTTAACTGAAATTTGTTTGAAATCAATATCACAACTTGTTTTCAAATTATTATTTTTTTTTTCAGTTTTTTTTTCTTTGTCATTCTGGCAACATAAGAATCGTATTTTTGGACATGAAACATGGACCAATCAAAATTAAATAAGTTGCTAAATTCAATCAATAAAAAGATTTAAATATACTTCAGATTTTTCAGTTCTTTACTGAGAACAACAACTATTTTCCGAATAGTTAAAAAAAAGTGTTTTATTAATAAAAAAATTTCAATCCTTTATTGGATATTTAAGACTTCTTTTTAAACTTTAAAATATGATATTCCATAAATAAACTGAAAATCAGTGTTGAATAATAAAATTACAATAAAAGAAAAAATTCAAATAATTTTTACGCTGTTTTATATGTAAATATATACATATTCAAATTCAAAAAAGAATGTTACCGTTTTATAATAAATTTTACTTATTTATAAAATAGAAAATAAATAAAATAAAAATATCCAATTTACTACCAAAAATTAAAAATTATATTAAGTAATTAAATGTATGTTTTATCAAACATTTTTTTATTATTTTAAACATACAGTTTCTTTCAAAAACCGTTTTATATATTTTTATTTTTTTCTTTGAAATTTATTTTATATATTTAAGATTTTTATTTGTATGTATAAATTTCAATTCAACATCTTTTTATCACCATGTTAGAAAATTTCTGTAAAAAATAAAATAATTTACTCAAATTTCATGTATTTTTTCACTGACATTATAAATTATGCATCTAAGTAAAAATCAGGTAGATAAAAATGAGTATCTAGTACGTTAATGTAAATAACTTTTAAATAAACAAAGTTTATTTTTCCTTTAAAAATCTATATATGTGAATCTTAAAGAAATATTTTTCTAAAATGCACGCATTAAACAAACAATTAGTACATTTTTTTCTATATGATATAAAAACTAGAAAAATCTCATGAGTATTTACATAATTTTTTTTTCATAGTTTGTTTGATAAAAGCAAGCGTTAATCGTCAGTGTATAGTTAAATCTCAGAAATAAAGAAAGTTAAGTGTGATAAAAAAAATATATATATATATATAAAGAAAAAGAAAAAGAAACTGTGAATCTACAAAACTAGTTTTTGTAAAGGAATCATTAATAAGAAATCAGTAGCTTTACAAATACTTCTACTAAAATTACCGAAATCTTTTTCAAAATTTCATCTACAACCTGTGTTGCAATTGCATAAAAAGCATCCCAGTTTTCGGAAAAATTTTTAGTAAACTTATAGAATATTTGATTTACCGCACAAGCGTGTATCTGCTACATGAATTTTTGTTATTGCTGTTATGTTAAAAGTTTAAGACATTCCTGTTTCCTAGAAAATTCTTAGTAATTTTATAGATTTCTTTTTACTTTCGCTGGTTTACTTTCTTCTGACTTTAAAAGAATGAAGCATTGGATTCATGAAAATTTTCGTATTCCTGTTTTTGACGGAATTACACGCTTTAGGGGTCAGAGATATTAATGGAATAATACAAAATACGCAACAATTTTTTTTTTTTTTTTTTTTTAAACTAGTGAACGATTTTTTTTTATAAAAATGATTTTAAATTTTAATTCCTTTTCCAGAATCAATCAAAATTAATATTATAGCCAACAATCGATTTTTTATATTGTATTTCTTATAATAAATATGTTTATAATGCTACTATGAGGCTGCTAAATTTTCTCAAACGGACCTTGAATCAAACGAAAAATACCCGCGGATTTGAACCTGAGTTTTAAAGCAATCAGGACTTTAACTAGAATGTTCTTTGATTTGCAGAAAACATACGAATCTTATTACTGTATTATATTCTATAATGGATCTGAAAACATTTGGACTACGACATTTACAATAAGATTTGTTTAATAATGCTGGAACGACATGCAGTGTACGAATAATAAAATCATACCTGATAAACAATCTAACAATCCAAGTCTCGTCGAAATCCGCTTAATAGATATTTTTAAAAAAGCTAATCTTTTAAAATCACGTTTGCTTGATTTTTGAACTTTGCCCAGAACCGTCCTTAGAGATGTGCGACAGGTGCGGTCGCACAGGGCCTCGCGCCTAAAAAAGCCTCGCGCTCGGGTAAAAATAAAATAAAATAAAATAAAATAAAAATAAAATAAAATAAATTGTAATAAAAATAAAAAAAGATGAATTTTAAAAACATCATTTTTTTTAATTGCTGCAAGTTATTAATTTTACGAGTAAATTTAGATTTTTAAAAATGGTTATTTATAAAACGAAAAACTTTTATCAATAAAAAGTTATCCACGGACATTCGAAAGCAAAAAATATTCCTTGAAAAAGAAAAAAAAGGGAGAAATTAAGGCTTTGTTTTAAAATATTTATCGCAGAAATGGTCAGATGGGATTGAATTAATCAATTTAATTAAGATTATGTAAGAATTTTCCAAAATTTTATGATTTGCATATGATCAGACGCATTCAGCTATAAGTACAAAATTTCATGTCTCTAACTTACGGCAGTTTTGGAGAACGAACTCTGAGAGACAAACAGAGAATTGAGACTAATAGAGTTTAGTCAGATGAATATGAAACCCTAAAAATGAATGTCCACCTGGCTCGATTCAATTTAAGACTCTTGAAGGAAAAGGCCTCGCAAAAGTTCTCGCACCCGGCCTCACTTTGCTAGGGGCGGATCTGACTTTGCCCCATTATTCTATAACCAAACAACGAAAAACAACATGGAAAATACTACAGCCTTAACTGAAAAATTATCTGACTAATCGTTCGTGTCTCATCAAAATCGATCCAATAGAGCTTTTAAAATGGATTGATTTTTCACTTGATTATAAATTTTCCCCATAGTTCTATTAATAGGCAATGTATAGCTTTATTCAATATATTAAAACCTTCCCTTAAAATTATATAAGTAACAGTAATATTCAAATAAAAATCCATTTACCATGACTCATGTTATAAGTAAAGAAATTTTCATTATATATATACAGTTGAGTCTCCATATAACGAAATCCATCGTTCCAGTAAAAAATTCGTTATATAGAGAAATTCGATGTATAGAGAATGATGTTAAAAATCGTATTTAATGTGTAAATTTTGAACAAATATTATTTTTGATCTTTTTAATTAAGAATTTGAAATGTATAAAAGTATATATTAACCTAACATTTTATTAAATTAATAGAGTTAATAATTATTAAAGTTGTTTCAAAAAATGAGAACAGACATTTATTTGAAAGCTTATTAAAAATTAAATATAAAGACTTGCATTAATTTCAGACAAATATATCTGTAATTTTTTGTTGTTTTGATTTTGAAATTCTTATGCTCTCAAAAAAGGCTCAAATATTAGCAAGGAATGAAAAATTATAGTTAACATTTTCCTCCATTTGAAGGCCTCTCTTATGTACCTCTCATTGATTCCTCTCTTTGTGTAACAATCCAATTGACTCGGTTTCAAGAAGGATGTGGAAAAGTGTGTTGGAGGTAGGATGAATTCATTGGATTTAAAGAACGAGGAGAAAAGTAATAAAAAAAAAACTCAGCACTGAAAGTTATATTAAAAGTAATTGGCGGAAAACTGATTCCATGTGATTTTGAAGCTTTTTTAAAACTGAATAAATTAAGACCAATTTATGAAAAAATTCGTTATATGGACATAGATATTTCATTATATAGAGACTGTTTTTAATGCAATCATGCGAAAGGGAGACCGTTCCAACTAAAAATTCGTTATATAGAGAAATTCGATGTATGGAGTTTCGTTATAGAGAGACTCGATTGTATATAGTAAGATTATCGCTTAAAATGATAGAAAAAATCTATTAACATTTTCAATTAATCTAGAAAAACGAAAAAATAAAAACAGTTTTGGAAGTTTGCTGATTAAAGTTAATTCGCAATCTTTAAAAATATACTTCCGTCAGTTGCTCGAAAAATTTACTTTCCGGCGAGAATTATGTAGGCAAAAGTTTAAACAAAAATTAATATTTACCTAGTCATTTTTATTCTAATTAATTCATAGAATGAGAGGATAAAGAATTCTATGCCATCCAAGATAATATTTTATGTTTAATTTAAGGATAACTTTTAAAAAGTATGTAATACACTTAATAGTGATCTGAATAGTAATTTTGTCGTTAAAAGTCACCAAAATGTTTTTAAAAACTACCGAAATATGTTATGATTTTATTTTATCATATTCATTTTTATTACATTAAATAAAATGAATTTTCGAATTGATTGCTGGAAAACATTATCGAATAAACTTAGTGAATATGTATAAAAAATCAAGTGGTTTGTATTATTCGACAAGTGATTTAATTTTTAACCATCTCGAAAATGGTTGTTGATTTCGATCAAGAATGGGTTTTGTGGTGCCGCATTTTATTTTTGGGGTTTCGTTCATCTGACGAAACCCTATTCGTCTCTGTCTGTCTTTCTATCACAGAGTCCGTACACAAAAACTATATAAGTCAGAGCGTTCAAATTTTGTGTGCTTATACTGAATATTTCTTGTCACACAACAAATCATAAAATTTCGGAAAAAGACTATTATTTTAATTAAAATGTCAAATTTAATATCATCAGTTCATGTATTTTTTTTGTTGTTGTTGTTTTCTTTTTTCTAATTACTCCATTTCTTCCACTTTTAAAAGAAATAGAGTACTTCTGTTGCCACACTTACAAAATCGGTATTAAAAACTACAAAGAAATTAATATCTCAAAAATACATTGAGGTACAGCTTTCAAACAAACTGCATTTAAAAGTAAATTTTTCCCCCTATACGATGGTGTAAATGTTGAAAATGTGTGATTTTTGCAAGTTAAAAAATTTTGCAATAGTGTAAATTTCAAAATTGAAATTTCATTTCTTCTAATTGTTGCAAGCAAATTTAAATAAAATTATTATATATGCAAGATAAATTAATGCATTATATAAATCACGTGTTCTTTTTCATCCTATTTATGTTCTAGTTTGACACGCGAAGTGAAATATTTTACTTATTTATTAAATTCTTATTCAATTACTAGCAGCCTCTGATGACCAGCTTTGTCTCCCTCAAGTTTATACTAATCTTTGTGATATTTTACTTTTATCCATTATTTTATTTACTTGCGTAACTTCACCGAGTCTGCAGATTCTAATAGAGAAATCAAGAAATCAATGCGAGCAAAGCAGCATTTAGAGGAAAAATTATATATTCTGTTCTGGTTGGCGCGATTGTCGAAGAAAAGACAAATAGGGCCGAAAAACTTTTTTTCGTTTGTTAATTTAATGATGAAGTGTTTTGAAGGAGATGCTAAACAAAACTCTCTGTGCGATCTGCGATCATACTTACCTGCTTGTTTATTTTTTATATTTTTTCACGTCTGTGATCCTTTAGCACTTTTTCTTTTAACATCTGTATCTTTTAGTTCTTCTTATCTTATTACGACTTTTTAGCGGTAGCTAGGTTCAAAGATTCCCACTTACGTCCCGAACAACTGAGTATCTAGTTGAAGTCAGACTGAAAAAAAATTGAATTGAAACCGGACAAAATTTAAAATGAAAATAAATCAAATTAAAGACACCGGAAAGCGGGAAGAATCGTCTTGGGGCTCTTGGGGCTCTGAAGCTGCCAAACAATCGTAGCTTCATGGAGGTTATTATCAATAAACCATTAACTGGCCATTTGCATCTGTAATATCGAATCTGAATCCGGTAAATTTAAATCAGGGAAACTTTCGTTATCTGAATATAAATCTAATATATAAAATTGATTAGAATTTCATTTTCCAAATGTTGTTATTACAATTTGTTAAATATTATTATTATTATTATTATTATTATTTAGTTTTGCAATTTTTAAAAAATTATAATTCAGATTTAAAGGGCATTCACAAAGAAAGCAATTTTTCAAATTTATGTTGCAGCTGTTCTTCAATCTTAGAAACGCCGTTGTCACAAAGACTGCAGGATAGACGCATGCTAAAATGTGCCCTAAAAATGACTGGTTTAGTTTTTAAAAAAATATATGGTATTATTTTATTTCTATTATTTTTATATTAAATTCGTATTACATAAATATCATTCTGTTTTTCAAAGATTACTGTTTTGACAAGTACGTTGTAGCAAACGATGCATTTATATAGATTGCCATTTTTGAAAAATTAATCTTCCAAATAGAACCGTCGTTTTGGGGGTACCTGGTAGTAATTTCTGTTAATGTTCTTGAAAACCGAAATACCTGTAATGCCTTAATCATACACCATGAAGTGGCTGCGCAAGCCCTTACCATATCAAATTGGCTGCTGATATTTCAGAATTATTGAAACTCGAATAGCATATTAAAATTCAAGTGGACTGTCAAGTTAAATCGTGGAGACAACCACTTACGAACTGCATTTTAGTGGTACATACATATGTTTGTCAGTGAGATTTCCTGAATCTAAAGGTGTATTAAGACGGAGGAATGGGAACTGGAAACCACAATGATAAACATACTAGTCAACCACTAAAATCTGATTTTCAGATGTTTTTCACCACGGTATGACTGGGCAGACCAGATTCATTTTAATACGCCAATCAAGTTTTATCTAATACTGGAATTTTAGAGCTCAGCACGATGATATGATGGTTTTTCTTGCCGCCCCTCGGTATATCTTATAAAATTTGAATACATGCAATTATCATGTAACTGCACGTTACTGGTTTAAATTATATATTTACTACATCTAATTTTTTCTTAATCTTAATATTCAGTAGATTCAAAAGTAGATGGCGGGAACATACTTTTGCACTACATTTTCGACGTATCTCGGGAATTAAATACGTAAAATGAAAAGAAAAATATTTTTGAATACAACGTTACGTAAGCTTTCCCAATACACAATATACAACGAGAAGATTTTTTTCAAGTAATTTAAGTATCCCTTCGACATTTTCCAAACTAAATTTGATGTTTAATAATCTGTAAATATGTTGATAATAAGTAGTTTTTATTAATTCTCCTAATTTCAAATTTCCCTATTCCATAGTTTACGAGTAAAATGGCAGTCACAAACAGACAGACAGACACAGGAGTGAACTTATAATGGTTCCGTTTCCTCATTTAAGGACGGAATCCTAAAAAGAAACCAAACTCAAAATTAATTAAATCATTAATCATTTAATGTTGAAAATTACGTCATATTTAAAACAATATATCGCAACTTTGCTACAAAAGTGAAACAATTAAAAATTAAACTTAATGAGTTATGTCTGACATTCTACGTGGTTTTCGGTCGTTAAAGTAGGTGATAGTGCATTTTAAATCCAGCAACTAGGGAGCAGTTGTATTTGCAACATGTCCATTGAGCCAACTACAGTTTCGCATTTACTGTAAAACTAAGGTTTTTGATAAACAATTATTTTAACACAATCAAACTGATTGGTAAAATTATCATACGAATTGAATATTTACCTGCGGTTTATTATGCCGAACTGTCTAAATGACAGACCAGATTTTATGACCATTAAGGTTATCTGAGCGAAACATCCCAGCCGGCTATCGCCCAGGTGGCTTAACAGGTAAAGCATTGGCCTTGTAAGCCAAATATCTGGGTTCGATTCCCGGCCTGGGCAATTTTTTGCTCAGTTGGAAATATGCGATTCGTATAAGTTTTTTGAGTTATGTCTCCATTTGTAGCAAGGGGAGTCAACCCTCAAGTTTAATTCAACTTTCTAATAGCATTTAAAGGAAACTTTATTCTAAATGTTATAAAAGTCCGAGAGTTAGCGAAATTTTTTACATAACTAATTTACACCAGCTTATAAGAAAATTTGATTGATCTTACATACTGAATCAAGATAATATCCGTCAGCTGTCACGACAACGGCGGATGAGGCCTTGGGAATCAATTTATTATTCAGGATATCCATAAAAGAAAGTCCCAGTTATAAAATTTAATAGTAACTGTAAGAGTTGTAGAGTACTAGTTCATATTCTAAAATAAAGAATAACACAACATATTAAAATAGCAAATAAAGCCTTTGTGCACAAATGTTTAAGGATAGAGAGCCAACGAATATAAATGCACAAATAAAGTATGAGAAGGTAGCAAATAGCTATTTCGAATCTACTAACGAGATTCTTCATCAGTGCAAAACTCAGCGAGCTAAAGTAGCAAAACTGAGCGAAGAGACAGAGAGACGCAGGCTTATATACCCGCTATGGGAACAATCCCGCTTAAAGGAAAGCAACCAATGAGAAGAAAGCAGCCAAAATCAACTGAGTGGACAAGTAGCGACATCTATCGGAGAACAAGCAAAACAAAAACTAAAAAGTGAGTGAAAAAAAAAGTATTAAATTAACGATTTCCAAATACTTGGAAAATAAGGAGTACTAGATAAGTCATTGACTAAGGAGTGAGAATTTTTTATGATGTGGTAAGCTTCCCAAAAATCAAGATCAAGAATAGAAGGACATTTATGGATGATGGAGGCTGAAGAAAAGTTAAACTTATGTTGAGAAGACCAACAATGTTGAGCAATAGAGGAACGTTTAAGCTCCTGATTTTTGACATACCTTTTATGTTCCATTAAACGAAATCTGAGAGCACGTTTAGTCTGACCAATATAAGAAAGACCACATTGGCAAGAAATTTGGTAAATACCCCAGTTATCTAAGTGATCTATGGGGTGCTTAAGATTTGAAAAAGCAATTTTATTAACTGGAGAAAAAATAACATTGAAATCGAATCTTTTTAAAATTTTAGCAACTTGCTGACAAATTTTGGGGAAAAAAGGCAAAACAACCAAAGCATTGGAGTTCGAATTAAAGTTCTTACTTTCAGATTGTGTAGATTTTGTCAGTTTTCTATGAATAGAATCTATAATATTAGGAGAATAACCACGATCAACAGCAATAGCTTTTAGGTAATTAAGTTCATCACTGAGTAACTGAGGAGTTGAACAAATATTGGAAGCCCGGAAAACAAAAGTTTTAAAAGCCGCAACTTTCTGGTTAGGAGGATGAGAAGAATATCTGTGAGGTGGAAGACTGACCGCAAAAGGTTTGCGAAAGACAGTAGTCTGAAAATTATCTTCATTGCGAATAACAAGAACATCCAGAAAAGAAATTTACTAAATTTCTTGCCAATGTGGTCTTTCTTATATTGGTCAGACTAAACGTGCTCTCAGATTTCGTTTAATGGAACATAAAAGGTATGTCAAAAATCAGGAGCTTAAACGTTCCTCTATTGCTCAACATTGTTGGTCTTCTCAACATAAGTTTAACTTTTCTTCAGCCTCCATCATCCATAAATGTCCTTCTATTCTTGATCTTGATTTTTGGGAAGCTTACCACATCATAAAAAATTCTCACTCCTTAGTCAATGACTTATCTAGTACTCCTTATTTTCCAAGTATTTGAAAATCGTTAATTTAATACTTTTTTTTTTCACTCACTTTTTAGTTTTTGTTTTGCTTGTTCTCCGATAGATGTCGCTACTTGTCCACTCAGTTGATTTTGGCTGCTTTCTTCTCATTGGTTGCTTTCCTTTAGGCGGGGATTGTTCCCATAGCGGGTATATAAGCCTGCGTCTCTCTGTCTCTTCGCTCAGTTTTGCTACTTTAGCTCGCTGAGTTTTGCACTGATGAAGAATCTCGTTAGTAGATTCGAAATAGCTATTTGCTACCTTCTCATACTTTATTTGTGCATTTATATTCGTTGGCTCTCTATCCTTAAACATTTGTGCAGAAAGGCTTTATTTGCTATTTTAATGTATTTGGCGTCAACCGGCCTTGATTCCACTATCGCTGTTTTTATTTTACTTCTCTTTACTATGTCACAAATTAATAGATTTTGTAATTTACGGCGGAAAAAGTATAGGTTTTTGGAGCACTTACATTTTCTACGTGACTGTAGACGCAAAAAAGTGTTTCCTAGATTTATTTCAATACGTTGTAATTTATGTAATTCAAGTAGGATAGATAAGGTCTTGTTTCGATCTAAATTAGCTCTTTTACGGGCTTTGATTCAAGAGACTCGCCAGAAAATTGCTCATATAGAGCGCGAGTTATATCACTTACATATCTCTCTTGGTAATTCTTTTCCTGATTTTGATTCTATAGACAGAATTTCATGGAATGGAGTCCTCAAAGCTTCTTCGATTCATTGCGCAGTTCTAAAAAGGAAATTTATTACGCTTTGTAATAATTCTTTCGCCAACAACTCTATAAATTTACCTACTGTTAACAAAAATGCTGTTCTTAATCTTTCTAGTGTCGCTTTAAGTAATAATCAGCTAAATGCTCTAAAATTAAACAACAATTTCTCTGTTTCTGCCCCTCCTTCGTTACCCCGTCTAATTGGTCCTATTGAAAGAGCCTTTAAGCATAGCGCTATTTCTCCTTCTCAAAAAGAGTCTATTAGGCATCTCATTGCCAATACTGTTGATTTCAATTTGAATGTTTATAAGCCAAATCTTAATAGTTCAGTTAAACATTGTCTAAAAAGTTTGTCTTCTGATCCGAATTTGATCATAACTAAGGCTGACAAAGGTGGTCAGAATGTCGTTCTTGACAAGTCTTCATATTTAGAAAAATCCCATAAATTAATTAATGATGGTCCCTATGTGGATATCCACAAAGACCCTTCCTCTAATGAAATTGCTACTATCAAATCTGCCATTAAGTCTTCACACATTATTCCTGCTAAATTAAAGAGGTCTCTTATTCCTTCAATTGCTCATTGTGCCAGGTTTTATGCTTTACCTAAGGTCCATAAACCTGACATTCCTTTTAGACCCATTGTTTCCAGTATCGGTACGGCTTCTTATAAACTTGCCAAATATCTTGTTTCCATATTTTCTCCTCTCTCAAGCAATAATTCTTTCACTGTTAAGAATTCTTTTGAATTTACTAAAAAACTTTACAGTTTTAAGCCACAAGGCCACACGATGGTTTCTTTTGATGTTAAATCATTATTTACCAATGTTCCTGTCGAAGGTGCTTTAGATTGCCTCAAGAAAAGGCTCTGTGAATTTCATTTTTCCTTTTTCGAAATCGAGGAGCTTATTCATCTAACTCGTGTTTGCTTATCTCAAAATACTTTTGTTTTTAACGGGAATTTCTTTCGTATGATTGACGGTTTGGCTATGGGTAATCCTCTTAGTCCGACTTTATGCGATTTGTACATGCATTACTTTGAAATAAAATTATTTGAAGTCTTAAAATTTCCGTTCTATGTTCGTTATGTAGATGATATCTATGCTTTAGTTGAAGTGAATTCTGATATAAATCATATTCTCTCTGTCATGAATTCTATTGATTCTTGCATTCAATTTACTTTTGAAACTGAATCGGACAATTGCCTCCCTTTTCTGGATGTTCTTGTTATTCGCAATGAAGATAATTTTCAGACTACTGTCTTTCGCAAACCTTTTGCGGTCAGTCTTCCACCTCACAGATATTCTTCTCATCCTCCTAACCAGAAGGTTGCGGCTTTTAAAATTTTTGTTTTCCGGGCTTCCAATATTTGTTCAATTCCTCAGTTACTCAGTGATGAACTTAATTACCTAAAAGCTATTGCTGTTGATCGTGGTTATTCTCCTAATATTATAGATTCTATTCATAGAAAATTGACAAATTCTACACAATCTGAAAGTAAGAACTTTAATTCGAACTCCAATGCTTTGGTTGTTTTGCCTTTTTTCCCCAAAATTAGTCAGCAAGTTGCTAAAATTTTAAAAAGATTCGATTTCAATGTTATTTTTTCTCCAGTTAATAAAATTGCTTTTTCAAATCTTAAGCACCCCATAGATCACTTAGATAACTGGGGTATTTACCAAATTTCTTGCCAATGTGGTCTTTCTTATATTGGTCAGACTAAACGTGCTCTCAGATTTCGTTTAATGGAACATAAAAGGTATGTCAAAAATCAGGAGCTTAAACGTTCCTCTATTGCTCAACATTGTTGGTCTTCTCAACATAAGTTTAACTTTTCTTCAGCCTCCATCATCCATAAATGTCCTTCTATTCTTGATCTTGATTTTTGGGAAGCTTACCACATCATAAAAAATTCTCACTCCTTAGTCAATGACTTATCTAGTACTCCTTATTTTCCAAGTATTTGGAAATCGTTAATTTAATACTTTTTTTTTCACTCACTTTTTAGTTTTTGTTTTGCTTGTTCTCCGATAGATGTCGCTACTTGTCCACTCAGTTGATTTTGGCTGCTTTCTTCTCATTGGTTGCTTTCCTTTAGGCGGGATTGTTCCCATAGCGGGTATATAAGCCTGCGTCTCTCTGTCTCTTCGCTCAGTTTTGTTACTTTAGCTCGCTGAGTTTTGCACTGATGAAGAATCTCGTTAGTAGATTCGAAATAGCTATTTGCTACCTTCTCATACTTTATTTGTGCATTTATATTCGTTGGCTCTCTAACCTTTAACACAACATATTTTAGATAAATGCATGCAGGAGTAGTGTTTTTTATTTATTCGTTTGTAATTCCGCATACACAAAATTGTAAGTCCTCAATGCAAAACGTTCTGCTGGTCTGAAGATGTAAAAACAGTTAAAGACATGCGATTTTTTTTTCTTTCGGCCTTTACAAAAGATCATGTCTACGTTCCCCGGCTATCTAATGGTTTAGAAATTTTGAGACGCAGAATGGAAGAGTCTATCACTTCCATTATTCTTGATTTGTTAACCGAAGTGTGATTAGAGCAGGACATTAGGTTGGGTGTCTGCCAGTTAAATAAAGGTACGCATATTGAACATCTATAAGAAAAACTAGTTTAGTTTAAATTCATTGTGTTGTATTATTTGTTGTAAATAGTCTAAGTGAATCTGATTTAATATACCATCGAAACTGAGGCATTCTTTTATCTACACCTTTTATAGTTTGAATAAATATAGTAATGCTTTAGAACGGAATTTAATTATAAAAAATTAAGAAGCTATTTCAGTCAAGCGTAAAGATACGCTCGCTAATGCTATTTTTATGGAAGTAATTTATAAAGATATCTTCCTTCCATTTCATTATCTTTTTTTTTTTTTTTTTTTTTTTTTTTTTTTTTTTTTTTTTTTTGCATTAGATTGCTGAGATTGATCTGTACAAAGACCGTTTTTTACTTTTTCAATTCTAACAACATATATTGTGAGAATGTTCTCTTTTTCAAAACCAGTTCCAAAAATGAAAATTTCCTCAATAAAAATACACTAGCAGGGAGACCGAGCTTAGCTCGGTCAAAATTAATTTTGTGTTTAACTCGATATAGTATTTTCACTGTATCATTAACTCTGTATTATTACTGTAAAACATGTTTATAATAGTATTATTTAGAAAAACAATCAATAAGAAAACTAAGTTTTTATGCGCATGTTTATAAATTTTACTTTATTTTAAAATTTACAACGAAAGGACATCGATCTAAATCACTTTTTTAGCTCGACTCTGATCGGTGTAACCATGCATCTCGAATCCTCTTAAGAATGTATAAAAAAATTCTTTACATTCTGAAAGACAATATTTTTTGCTAGATATAGCCAAATTTGGAGGCATTCTTTCATTTGGCTCCAAATACGTGTTTTGGTTTTCGTAATTTTTATAGTCGATTTTTTGGCCATATGTCGCCAATATTTTGTCAAATATCACCAAGTTATTGGCTTTTGCCATATTCTCGTGACCCTGACCCGTATTACCCAAAATGAGCCACTAATCAAATTTGATCAAGCATGTGACATAGCTCAATCGTCTTCAGGTAATCAAAAACAGTAGAATATAAAATTGAATCAAAATCGTTTAAGCCATTTTTTAGTTAAAATTAGCTTAGCAGCATTCAGCAATGAAGCGAAATGACCCACTAATACAATTTTGTTTAACATGCGACTCAGCCCAATAGTCTTCTCGTGACAAAAAATGTTTTGTTTCAAAATTTAGGTAAAATTGATTGAGTGGTTGTTATATATAATTAGAATGACCCTAGCTCATTAAGACCCAAAATGACCCACTAATCGAATTTTCGCGAGCATGTGTCCAAGCCAAATGGTTTTCTCTTGCTCAAAAACGATATAATACAAAGTATAGTCAAAATGGTGAGTACCATTTTCTACATAAAATTAGCATGACCCATCATGACCAACAAATGATCTTTATAATCGAAATCTCTCGAACGTGTGGCCTAGCTCATTAGTTTTAGCATGCCGAAAAACATTAGATACAAACATTAGATAAAATCGATTGAGCCGTTTTTTAGATATAGTTAGTTTGACCCTGACCCCTTATGATCCAAAATGACCCATTGATCGAATTTTCTCAAAAATCTATCATAACCCAATGATTTTCTTGTGCCCGAAAATGATAAAATACAAAATTTAGTCAAAATTGCGCGAAATGTTTTCTAGATAAAATTGGAATGACCCAAAAGTGGCCCACTAATCGAAATTTCTCGAACATGTGACGTACCCCAATGATTTTGTCATGCCAAAAATATGTTGTATACAAAATTTCGTTAAAATCGACCCATCCATTCTTTAGATATAGCTTGACCTTGACCCATTAAGACCCACAAATGACCCTTATAATCGAAAGCTCTCGAATATCTGACTTAGTCCATTAGTTTTCTCGTTTTTAAAAATTGTTACATACAGAATTTCGTTAAAATTGATCCTGCCGTTCTTTAATTATATATAGCTTGACCCAGACCCTTTATGATCCAAAATGACCCATTAATCGAAATTTTTCGAACATGTAACCTAGTTCAATGATTTTATTGTGCCAAAAAAATGTTGCAAACAAAATTCCATTAAAATCGGTCCACCTGTTCTTTAGATATAGCTTGACCATGACCCATTATGACCCATCATGACCCACAAATGACCCTCATAGTCGAAATCTCTCAAACATGTGATTTAGCCCATTAGTTTTCTCATGTCAAAAAACTGTTACATACAAAATTTCGTTATAATCCATCACGCTGTTCTTTAAATATAAATAGCTTGACCCAGACTCTTAATGATCCAAAATCACCCATTAATCGAAATTTTTCGAACATGTAACCTAGTCCAATGATTTTATCGTGCCAAAAAAAAAAAAAAATGTTGCATACAAAATTTCGTTAAAATCGATCCACCTGTTCTTTAGATATAGCTTGACCATGACTCATTATGACCCATCATGACCCACAAATGACCCTCATAGTCGAAATCTCTCAAACATGTGATTTAGCCCATTAGTTTTCTCATATCAAAAAACTGTTACATACAAAATTTCGTTAAAATCCATCTCGCCGTTCTTTAAATGTAAATAACTTGACCCAGACTCTTAATGACCCAATATGACCGATTAAAATTTTTTCTCGAACATGTAACCTAGCCCAATGTTTTTCTCGTGCCCGAAAACCATAAAATGCAATTTTTAATCAAAAGTGCGTGAGAAAATCTCTAGATAAAAATAGCATGACCCACAATGACCCCAAAAATGACCCACTAACCGAATTTTCTCGAACATGTTACCTAACCCAATGGTCTTCTTGTAATCCAAAGCGATACAATATAAAATTTGGTCAAAATCGTTAGAGCCGTTTTTTAGATAAAAATGGTTTGACCCATAATGACCCAAAAATGACCCACTAATCGAAATTTTTCGAACATGTGACCCAGCCCAATAGTTTTCTCGTACCGAAAAACGATTGGGTACAAAGTTTCCTTAAAATCGATCCAGCCGTTCTATAGATATAAATAGCTTTATCCTGACCCATTATGACCCAAAATGACCCAGTAATCGAATTTTCCCGATCATGGGACCTAGCCCAATGGTCTTCTCGTGCCCGAAAATGGTAAAATCCAAATTTTTGCGAAAATCGTTAGAGCCGTTTTTGAGATAAAATTTACCCCCACAGACACACACACACACACACACACACACACACAAACAATTTTTGCTCACATTATAGTATAAGATGTAAACAAAACAGATAAAGTAAAAAACGCCCTTTCTTACAGATCAATCTCAGCTATCCATTGCAAAAGAAGTATTTTCAAAATATTGAAATACAACCGAGAAATCTTTATAAAATTTTTCCATAGGAATAGCATTAGTGAACAGATCATTTCGCTTGTCTGAAGTAGGTTCTTAAATATTAGTTGATTTATATACACACGCTGCGCAGCGTAAGTTTTGAATTCGCATTTGACATCTTAAGCATATGATTTTAACAGATGTGATACATAGGTAAATTCATCCTCCTCTAAAATTTAAAGAAACGTGTTATTAAGTGCATATTTTTTTATACATTCATATTATTTTTTTTCGTTTGATTAAAAGGCATGTATCATTATGTACATTCTTTCTAATTCCTGCTACTCTAACTCTTTTTTCCAATTGCATTCAATTTAAGGATACTTTTTTTATCTAACTTTTAGAAAAAAATGAATTAACTGTTCTTAAAAAGTCAATTAGATAAATCTTTTAAATTACCGTTTTTCAATTTATTTTTAAGACTTTTTTAAGAGTACTAATTATTTTTTAATCCTCCAATGTATGTGTGTATTTTAGTATCAACTTTTTTTATAGTAAATTTTGCTTCTATTTAAAATATATATATATACTTCAAATTCATTTTACTTTCTTTTCTAAAACCTTTTTCTTACACTGTAAAAAATTTTGGTCTCGAATCACGGTGGTTATACCGTCAACTTTGTGACACTTCCTTTTACCGTAATTTTACTGGACGGTATATATACCGTAAAATACTTAAAGTACATGTACCGTAATTTAACTGAACTTAAATTTAAATATTTTGTGGTATATGTACCGTAAAATATTTAAAGTATATGTACCGTAATTTAACTGGACGGTATATGTACCGTAAAGTATTTAAAGTACATGTACCTTAAAAAAATATCGTTACAGCATATATACCGTAAATTAAATGTAAGGTATATGTACCGTAAAAAGTATTTTTACAGCACAGATACTGTAAATTAAATGTACGACATATGTATCGTAAAAAATATTTATACAACATATATACCGTAAATTAAATGTGCGGTATATGTACCGTAAAAACATTTGTAATCAGTATGTGTACCGTAAATGAAATATACGGTATATATACCGTAAAAATACAGGATGATCCAAAAAAAACCCTCCCACATTTGACAGGTTAAAAAAAACAAAAATGACTCTAATGAGAAACTTATTTGTTAAAAATATAGAATAGATATGACGAGAGTTTAAAATGACTATTTTTCAGAAATGACTTCTGGAAAGTGTCTTCCATTGCGAGCAATATAGATTTCAAGACGATGTCTGGAATCTATCATCACGAACGCATCGTCTTGTGGGAGAATTGCTACTTCTACTCTCTTGAGGTGAGAATGAATGTAGGTCTTGTCTCAAGATTGTCTCAAGCAGAAGTAGCCGCTTCCACAAGACATAATATGTTAGGGGATGATATATTTCAGATATTGTCTAGAAATTTATATTGCTTATAATGGATAACACTAACCAAGTATCATTTCTAAAACATAGTCATTTTAAACTCTTGTCATACCCATTGCATATTTTAAAACAAACAAGTTTCTATTTACAGTCCTTTTTTGTTTTATATTATCTTGTCAAACATGGGATATTCTTATGTGTTATTCTGTAATCAGAATCGACGAATATACATGGTAAGCACAAGTCTCACTCTTATTATAAAAACTTATTTTGGCGAGAAATATTAGATATGTGAGGATACATTTAAATATTTTGATTAAAAATTCTAATAAAACCATTTGTAGATCATCAAGTTGTGCAATGATATGCATGCTGGTAAAAAACAATACATATATATATATATATATTATTTTTCATAAATATTAAATTTTCTGTATTTCTTAAGAAATATTTTTTTTTCTTTTTGTTTTTTGTCATTACGTACAATTGTTCAAAAAAAAATTATGGTAAAATGTAACTAAAAACAATGAATTTGAATTATACTTACATAGCTGCCAATTACTACACCTTTTCTACATTCATTTTTTATACCACTATTTTAAAATAGTTACTGCTGTCACATTTCAGATTTAAATATACAGCGAAAATTATTATTTTAAAATAGAGGTATAAAGATGCTGTAAAAGTAGTATGCACTTAGAGAATTAAAAATAAAAATCACAAAAAAGTGTTTACATTTGTGACCGCTATGATAATGTGAGATGATCTCTGATAAAATAAAATGCTAATACTAAATTACTTTCTTACATTTCTATAAATTATTAAAATTGAAAATAATTAATTGATCTTATATTATTTTTATTAAATAGTAACAATTTATTAAATTTTATTAAATATTAACAAATAATTCAAGAGTACTGACTGCCGAAAAATTACTTCACACTTCTTTTGTTGTTTCACAGACATAATTATAAAAACTAAAGGATCAGAAGGGCGTGAAGAGAACACAAATCACATACACTTTCAAAAAATAAAGTAAAATTAATAAAAGTGGTCAAAATTATACATATACATTAATATTCTTGTTACTTACTTGGAAATTGGGATTTGTATTTTTATTTTCTCAACATACAAATCTAAAATTTCTTACATTCATTTAAAAGTTTAAGAATGTCACTGTCTAGCAAATCACCACTTTTTAATTTTTTTTTTTAATGGAAATGTGCTATTATATTATTCTATATTGATATGTAATTTATAGCTTATAATCTTAATAACAAACTTTAATTCTCCCTACAGATCAAGAAAAGTAAAAACTAGTTGTCGTGGGCAAAATTGCCTATAACGCGAAAAAAGTTAATAAAAAATGAAAAATGTATTTTCCTTCCAAATATTTAAATAGTCAAGACTAAATTTATACATTCATGCTTAAAAATAAGTTTAAAATTGTATAACAACTTTGCATTGTTAAGGAGAGAGTTTGAGAATCATATTAAAATTACAAATATAAATATTTTAGAACATTTACAAAATAAATGAATATCATTATGATTCAGACATATTTAAAACAAGCAATTAAAATATAAAAAGATATTTATTACAACGATTAAATTACATTAATACACTGTATCATGATGCATTTTTATAATATTTATGTATACAATTTATTTTCTTCTACACATTGTGTCATTTACATTTATATAAAAATTCCAATAGTTTTGCCCACTTGCTGCATTTTGATTATCCGCCAATTGATTATTTGTAGTTTGTACCACACACAGGGTTGACCAACATCAAGTACCTTAAAGAAAAAGATTCATTCAACATGGGTATAAGCATTAAAATATATTATCGAAAAAAAATACAAAAGTAATTTGTAGAAATGGTTTCACAAAATCACCTCAAGAGGTTATTTCAATATTCACAAAAAGGAACAAGAATGCTAATATTAATCCTATGGGAGCGTTATTTTCAATTTTCTCGCTTTGATTTTAATATATATATATATATATATATATACAGGGTGAGTCATAAATATCGAAACAATAGGCTATCTCCTTAAATATTGCCTCTAGACCCATACTTCCAATTGCAAAAACTCATAAAAAAAGTTGAAGTTTCTGATAATATAAGTTGCAACTCCATGGGGGGTCTAGTTGAAAAAATACGAAAATTAAATTTTTATACGGCCCCCGTAGAGCAAAATTCCCAATTAGGAAATTATTCCTTATCCATTCCTAAATTGAACAAAAAAAATTTCATCTCCCTATCTGAAAACCTGACAGAGATATCAAAATCTAAAATTCTCAAAAATTCGTGACTTACACCACTTTAAACGAAACGTTTTTCATCAATTTTCAAAGCAAATAAGGGATTGTCCACAAATTGTAACGTTGTTATATATCGGTTTAAGACCGTGCCTCTTACTTGGCCATAATAAAGCAGCGTATTGATTTAAAATTGAAACTTGTTTCTAAAACATGTTGATCGTTAGCACTGAAAGTCTGAATAAATCGTAGTATTTAGGTCCGGTCCTAGATCGACCCATAGGGAAAGAAGTTCAGCCCGGCATGAAATAATGTTAAAATCATAATCCGGACCAGCCAGGAAAAAAAGCTTAAACCATAGCCGGCTCAGCCGTGAATTTCTACATAGTTTTTTACTTCAGTATAGTTTAAAATTGTTTTGTGTGCAGGAGTTCTGACCAAAAATATTTAATATAGAATTTCGTTTTTTATATTTATACTTTATATTATTAAAGAGGCTCCAAAGCCTGTGATATATTTATTTTATCTATAAATCTATGTTTATATGTAAATGTTTCACTTATATTTTATTATCGCTAATCCATATCCCGTGCGTTGAAGAATTTGAAAAATGTTATACAGTAAAACCTTTTAAGACGGAATCACATAGGAAAGAAAAAATACGTAATAGACAAATGCATTTCCTATGAAGGTTAAATGGAGTTTATTATATTCTCAGGTATTATTGTATTTATTTTGCATGCATCAACACATTTTCTGTTTAAGACAGAATTCCGTCATAGGCAGGTTTTTTTCTCTGGTTTTATTTTGTTTATTTTTTTGGCATTTAAATATACTATTCTAAAAAAAAATAAAAAAATAAAAAAAAAAAAAAAAAATAATAAAGTTTTTTTTTTGTTTTGTAAAATAAAAGCGGTTTTAAAATTTATGTGGTTTTCGTAAAAATATTGATTAAACCAAATTTTACTTATTTTATGTACGTATTAGTTCTGTGATTTAATTATGGATTGTTCGAGACCGTGATTAAAAATTTCGTCCAATGCAAGTCTAGGAAAAAGGTTGTTGTTGTTGTTGTATGTATGTCGGCCAATTATCTACACTATGGGATATAGGCCCTAAGGGATGGGATGCCCTTCCTTGGGGGTCTTTCTAGAGGAACCTAACCCGTATTTACGCAAGGTTCTAAGAAAACCACGGAAAACGCCGAACGGTTAGGCCGACGGTCGCGATTGGGTTCGAACCCAGTACCTACCGTCTACCAGTTTGAGGTCAGAACCTCTCGGCCACTGGTGGGGCCTAGGAAAAAGGAAGCAGTCCCCTCCGGTATGAAAAATACATTAGACCCGGATAGGCGAGTCTTCAGAAAAAAGTAACGTCACGGTCCTGATCTGACTTGAGCCCAGAATACAGATTTTTTGACAGCCTCTACCGGACGATAAAAAGCTTGAAGTTGAGAGAGCTAATTTTTTAAAAAGGACTTAATCTGCATCTCAGAAAAGCATTCTTTTAAATAACTAATGGCAGTAACACAGTACATTTCGCTTTTCTCTATAATGAATTTTTTTTCCGACTACTTCTTGTCTTTAAATTATTAAAAGTTAAGAATTGTTAAAGAAAAAAAGTACAAACTTGAAACATTTTTTAATTATTTTACATTAGTTTTGTTTAAAAAAATGAAAAATTATTTTCTTTTGAAAATATGATTTTTTAAAAGTTTTTTTTTTTTTAATAAATATTTTTAAAGCTCTAAAATAAATATTGAAAAACAAAAACCTCGAAACAAAACTAAAATCATATTTTTATTTTTAGTTAAATAGAAAGAAATTGAAATCCCATAAATAATGTTTGGAGTTATAAGGATTTTTAACTCTCACATTGAAACCAGTACTAACACTATGAAACTTTTTAAATTTTATGATAAATTTTAGCATGTGATTTTCTTAGCAAATTATATGGCTAACCATCAGAAAAAAGGAAAAAAATCAAAATTCTAACTCAAAAGACTCAATTCAACTCATTTTTTACGCGTTTCCTACAACTGTTAAAGTAACATTGTCTTTTGAATTGCGCGCATTTCAATTTGTGTCTAATCCCTTAAAACCTGATGAATTATTCAAACGGTTATAACTCCGCGAATTTTTAAGATATGACGATGCAACTTTTTGTGTATTATTCAGGACTGGACAAGCAAAGTTTCCCTAATTGGAATTTTTATCTTACGGGGGCTGTATAAAAAGTTAATTTTCGTACTTTTTCAAATAGACCCCCCATGGAGTTGCAACTTATCTTATCAAAAATTTCACCTTTTTTTTATGAATTTTTGCAATTGGAAGTATGGGTCTAGGGGCAATATTTAAGGAGATAGCCTATTGTTTCGATATTTATGACTCACCCTGTATATATATACAATAGATGATCTACTGGGCTACTTTTCATTTTCCTATTTTAGTTATAGATTTTTTATATATATTTGGGTAGTTTCAATTTCCAAACCAGTTCTGTAAATGAAGGAAAACTAAAAAAAAGTCTAAAACTAAGATCTAAAAATTAAAAAACTACCGCAGGTACATCGCTCTCAGTTATCCTACACAGAAATTACTAATCAATATTTATATTCATGTTAAATATTATAAAATAACGCTCCCATAGAATTTACATTAGTGTGTTCGTTTCTTCCCATGACTAGTGTGGTACTTCCCATGACTCTTAAGAACCTACACCAGTCCCGTGGCTAAATGGCAATATTTAATGTTAAATTCACGGAAAAATTTCTTAGAATTTTCTAACTTGTATTTTAGTATTTTTATTTTTACTTTTTTTTTTTTTTTTTTTTTTTTTTAGATGTGAAATTTTAAATTGATATATATTGTTGTGTGTTTGTACTTTTTCAACTTTTGTAACCATTTCTTAAGGCGAAAATAGTTTTATTTTCAGAACTGCTTTCAAAGTAGAAGCATCTGCACATAAAGTCCTTCCGACAGTGCCGGGAGGAAAAGGTAGCTTTCATATACCTTATTTATTTATTTATTTATTTTAAATTAAGTTATGTTATTCAAACATACGAAGCTCAAATTAGTGGAGTCCGATTATATAAGATTGAAAACTCGTTTTTGGCAATACTGAATATTAATGGGAATTTTTATAAATTAGTCATCTTTTATTGAAGCTGGTTTTATTTTAAGCGATTTATAGCGTCTCCAAATTCCACGATATCATGAAGTATATGCCATTTTAAAACAATATAATGGATAAAACAATCCTATGAGCTTGGTCGAAATCTTAATTCATGTACAAGCGCACACTCACGTCGAAATCGATTAATATATACAAGGGCTGTCGCTGGCAACTTGATTAAAAAAAAAAATGTCATCCACATTAAAAATTCAAACTGCTATATCTCACGCGCTTTTTAAGGTAAAGACAAAGCAAAAAGTATTCCGTAATTCATTATTAATATCAAACACCTTAGAAAGAATTTTTCCTCAATTTCTAAATTTTTCTTTGTACATCATTATACATTTAAAAGATTTATGATAAACTTAAATGGACACCATTTTGAAACAAGATGGCATCTGATGCTACCCAACGAACTCGGTCGAGCCATTTCTATGTACTATGTACATACCAAGTTTCATTCAAATCGGTTCATAAATACGATAGTTACAGCGTGACAAAAATCATATATATATATATATATATATATATATATATATACATACAGGGTGTATCGAAACTATTGGGCAAAACTTTAAGGGGTGATAGTACACATCAAGACAAACAATAATGAACGGGAAACTAAGGGTCCCAAATGTCTTCCGAAGGAGATAGGCGCCATTAAAGTTTAGGGTCCAAAATTTCAAATAAACATAAAAAACGGAAAAATTTGTCGATTTATTTGCGGTTTTCACTAAAACTATTCTTTTTGTCAGTATTTTCATCAAAATAAATTGTAAAGATAAATTTCAAAAAAGGCCGATAGGGGGCGCTTTAGACTTTGGAGTAACGAACAATTATTTTTTGCCGTTAGTTTTCGCATCTCATTAAATGTTTTCGGAAGCTTAGATTTAAACTTAAATTTTGAGCTCAAAATATGAATAGTTGAGAGTGGTTAAGTAGCGCAAACTGAACTGTGTTTAGAGGTCGAATATCAAATGATTATAAAAAACTGAAAAATTGGTCGATTCGTTTGCGGTTTTCGCTAAAACTACTCTTTAAATCAGAATTTCCTCGAAAATAAATTAGAAAGATATATTTTAAAAAATGTCGATAGAGGGCGCTTTAGACTTTGGAGTAACGAACAACTATTTTTTACGGTTATTTTTTGCATCTCATTAATTTTTTTTAGAAGCTTAGACATAAACTTGAATTTTGAGCACAAAATGTAAATCACTGGGAGTGGTTAAGTAGCGCAAACTGAACTGAGTTCAAGGGGAGGGGCAGGTTCAAATTTCAAATGATTATAAAAAAAGGAAAAATTGGTCGATCCGTTTGCGGTTTTCACTAAAACTATTCTTTATGTCAATGTGTATGTAATATGTAAATGTTTATTTGAAAATAAATTTTTAAAATAACTTTCAAAAAATTTTGTTAGAAGGCGCTTTGAACTTAAGAGTAACCAACAGTTATTTTGAACCGTTAATTTTTGTATCTAATTAAATGCAAAATCTTAGACTTAAATTTTGAGCTCAAATTCTGAATCGTTGGGAGTAATTAGGTAGCGCAAAAATGAACTGTGTTTGAGGTGGGGGGAGGAGTAAATTTCAACCTTTGAACACAGTTCAATTTGCGCTTTTTAACCCCTCCCAATGATTCAGAATTCGAGCTCAAAATTTAAGTCTAAGCTTTTGCAAGTATTTAATTAGATACAAAAAATAATGGTCAAACATAGCTGTTGGTTACTCTTAAGTTCAAAGCGCCCTCTAACGAAATTTTTTTAAATTCATTTTTAAGAAAATACTCACGAAAATACTGAAGAAAATTGCTTGCGGTTTTCTCTAAAGGAAAACCGCTAACGAATCAACCAATTTTTTCTTTTTTTTATAATCATTTGAAATTTGAACTTGCCTTCCACTTCAACTCAGTTCAGTTTGCGCTACTTAACCACTCCCAGTGATTCAGATTTTGTGCTCAAAATTCAAGTTTATGTCTAAGCTTTTAAAAAAATTTAATGAGATGCAAAAAATAACCGCAAAAATACTTGTTCGTTGCTCAAAAGTCTAAAGCACCCTCTATCGGCATTTTTTAAAATTTAACTTTATAATTTTTTTAAAAAAAAAGACTGATTTAAAGAGTAGTTTTAGCAAAAACCACAAACGAATCGACATATTTTTCCGTTTTTTATAATCATTTGAAATTTGAACCTCTAAACACAGTTCAGTTTGCGCTACTTAAGCACTCACAACTATTCAGATTTTGAGCTCAAAATTTAAGTTTAAGTCTAAGCTTCCGAAAACATTTAATGAGATGCAAAAAAATCGGCAAAAAATAATTGTTTGTTACTCCAAGGTCTAAAGCGCCCTCTATTGGCATTTTTTGAAATTTATCTTTACAACTTATTCTAAAGAAAATACTGACACAAAGAGTAGTTTTAGTGAAAACCGCAAATCAATCGACAAATTTTTCCGTTTTTTATGCTTATTTGAAATTTTAGTTCCTAAACTTTAATGGCACCTATCTCCTTCGGAAGACGTTTGGGTCCCTTAGTTTCCTATTCAATATTGTTTGTCTTGATGTGTACTATCACCTCTTAAAGTTTTGCCCAATAGTTTAGATACATCCTGTATATATATATATATATATATATATATATATATATGTCAACATTTGAACGGAGGGTGGTTTTGGGGTCTGGAGGTCATGATCGATGAAAATATACCAAAATTTTCCGGAAGTGCTTTTCTCCGGACGGTTGCAATATAGATAGCTTTTTACTTTTTCTAATGAAAGCTACCTAAAACTGTAACAAGCAATTAAAAAAGTAGAAATGCACAATAAAATTTACGTACTGCACCCTGTGTGAAAAAAAAAATCATTTAAAAATATTAAAAGGGGGGGGGGGGGCAAGAGGTCTGTAAATAACAATACCATAGAATTAATATTTAGATTGAAAATTTCTTACCGATCCTAGTGTAGGCTATGTGTTTAAACAAAAATGGAATTGTCGGAAATGAAATCCTTAATTTAATACATTCTCTCAACAATGCACACATTATCAAGTAATTGTTATTTATTCAGTTAAAATTTTGAAATTTTTTCTGATTGTTTACCATATCATTTTGAAAAAAAGCACGTGACATAATTTCTCATAATTTTTTTTTTAATTTAATAGTTATTAAAAAGTGGGGTAATTTAAAATCGTTATAACTCGAAATATTATTTGTAGAATTTCTTTTCATTTATATAAACAGAAATATATGAGCTTTAATTCTGATTTAGGAATTTTAAAAGCATTAATTTGAATAAAATTAAAAAATATTTAAAGTAAAAAATTTAAAAAAAATGTAATTTTTAAAATTAAATATATATATTTTTTAATTTGCTGAAGCAAAATTAATATAAAACAATTGAAAAAGATTTGTTCCAAATTTAAACAAGGTTTTTTTTTACCGCTATTGGGTTAAAGTAATTTAAATACAAGAAATGGTGAAAAAACTCATGAAGAAAAAAAGCGTTTTCACACAAATTCATTTTTATGAGAACGATTGCTTTGAAAACTAGATTTTAAAAAGAAACCAAAAAGAAAAAAATAATATTTCTTGTTACAGTTAAAATAGAAACAAGGTTTTAAACGTAATTTTAAGCAGAATTTTTAATGTAATAAAACTGTTTAATAAAATTTGAATATTTTTGTTCCCCGCACCCCCTTAAGCACCAAAAGTTACAGGTCGCAGCATAAAATTAGAAGCGTGTGGCATCTCGCGACAGTGAATCTGTAATTATAATGAAGGGCAGGGTATGAAAAAGAAGTCAATTAAAAAACTCTGTTTATTTGGAGAATGGAAGAGAGGTTAAAAAGTTTAAAAAAAATTCTAACTAGAAATAAATAAAAAGCATGCGTTTAACAATGATAATACTGAGACGCTATTTTAGCTAGATTATGTGTGAGTTAAATGTACCTACAAATAAAATTATGCTATTAGTAATAACTAATAGTCATTATATTATTATTACCATTATGGGTTTGAAATATTACAAGAAATGTATCAAGCCTTTGATTTAAAAAAAAATCAAATATTGACTTTGTGTTTGATTTTATTTGTTTTTCAAAAATTAAAATAAGAAACTATGATCAAGACTGTGCAATAAAAAATGCTGATACTCAGTCATATCCACTATTTTTTGCAATCACTATTCATATTGCAAGCCTTATAGCAGAAAGGTAAAGAATGAAGACGGGTGTTACACATTTTCTTTTCTTCTTTGTAGATTATTTTTTCATCAAACATTTCTTTTGTTTTAAGTTATATTTAACACTTTATTACTGAATGCAAAAATGTGAGTTAGTTATTAACAGAACTGAATAAAACGCGTAAAATCGTTAAAAGTAAATGTTTAATTAACGCTGCAATTGCAGAACATTTTACCTATGGATTATTTTCTGCCTCTGTAGTATCTGCCGCAGACAATCGAGAATTTTTTTTGGTACTGGGTATCCAAGTTCCAAGGGTTAGTTCCAAGTCTACTCCTCCATTATACTTCAAAAATGAAATTGGGTAGCCATATTCCTTCTCCATTCCAAATTTTCTGTTATTGAAAATAAACATATATTATTTCTTAACGTTTTAAATATACCAAATGAAAAAAAGTCTTTATACCAGCCATTTTATTAATATATATCAATATTTTTTCTGGATTGCTTGTCAAAAACTGTGAAAACATGTTTTAATTCCAAAAATTTTTGAAGAGTTTGGACGATAATGACTACGAAAATAAATAAATAAATAAAATACCAGAGGAAGACCCCTAGCTTTTCCATTATATTAAAATTACTCAATATCAAAAAGTAAATGTTTAAAAAAAAAACCCGAAAATATAATAACTATATTCTTATAATTCTCTAAGTAATCAATTTGAAAAACAAAGAAATCACACAAGGTTTTGGCGTGTAAGAAACTAAATAGTTATACTGTAAATCAATGATTTTTACTGTTATTAATATTTTATCACAAAAATTACGCAGGCTGATTTCGAAGATCTCAAATAGATGATAATTATAATTTACACTTCCCGTAAAACTTCTAATATTGAGAACATGTGATAAAATATGGATTGGTAGGTACACCTCTTTGTTTTAAGACAGGGGTGCAAAAGTCTTTGCGCCAGTTGCTCCTATGCTCTCACTACTAATTTTTTTTCGACTTGTATCATCTAATAATTTGTATAAATTTCTTGCTAGAATGCTATTAAATTTTACTCCGTGGTGAGTGATTGCCCCCCGCTGGTGCCTAGATTTTTACACCAATAGTCTAAAATTTAAATATGTAAAACTGTAAATTTTGAATGTAAACTTACGTAATTAGGCACAATCAAAGCGAAATTTGGGGCCTATTAAAAAAAAAAATTCATTGAATAATAGGCTCTTTCACAAAATCAGACATTTCATCATTATTTTTACCATCCAAATTAAAAAAAAAAAAAAGTACACCAAAAAGTAAATTTTTAACACAAAGACTTAAATCCGATTCAATAAACTCTATGTGCAAAAAAGACAAATTAAAATAAAGAATACTGCCCAGTTAAACTGATGGCATTGAGCTCACAGGCTACAAATACTAATTGTACATTAAAGCCTTATATTTTCAAGGATTAATTCCGTTCGAAAAAAAATTAAGAAGGGGAAACAGCTCACCCCTTTCCTCTTTTTTTATACTTAATCATTGAACCTCCTATACTATCAAAGACATGCTTTATCATATAAAAAATCTATATCCAAAATTCAGAGCAAACGAGATAATTCTTAATAAAAACCCATTTAGCATTTATATAATTTAAAAGGAGTTACCCCCCTCTTTTACACTTAACCATTAAACTTCCAAAACTATTCAGAGATTTGAACGAAATCTGAAAATTCTGGTTGAAAAACTCATTTATATAAATTAAGGGGGGGGGGGACATTAGAACCCCTGTTCCCCCTATTTATACTTATTCAATGAACACCTAATAACAGTCACGGAATCGCCTCATCAGAATGATCCTAATCTAAATTTTGAACGAACACTTAATTCTGCATGAAAATCCCATTTATATCAAATAAGGGGAGGGGCATGAGCCCCCCGTTCCCCCTCTTATACATATCTAATGAACTCCAAAAACTAATCAGGGAAGCGCCTTATCAGGATATACCTACATACAAAATTTCAAGTGAATCGGATATTTTTATCACGAGTTATCGCGTTACGCACGAACGAACATACAGAACGGACGGGCACATAAGCTCTCAGGCTATGATAGCCTGTGACCTAAAAAGTATCACTCCAGAAATTTGACTTTAACTGGGTGCTTTTCTTTTTCTAGAGAGGAGAGGGGGGGGATGAAGAAACGTCGTAATTCGCATTTATTCAGCGAAGTATTTGAATTATAGGCTACACATTTTTAATTATTTTTTAATTAGTTTAATGACACTTATAATCGTATAACATGCGGAATCACAAAATACCGAATTGACTATTTAATCAAACACTAGTTTTAATGACATTTAATTGACTTAAAATTTAATAAATAACCCAGTTTCTCACTAGTGAAAACATAAATATTGTAATAACACATAGATATGAGTTGCCAGTGAATTTTTTTAATCAGACTTGCAAATATGCCAGCTGAATTTTAAAAGGGCTATATCAACTGGTTTATTGATTTACATTGACTTAATTTCCTCCCCCCCCTCTTTTTACTGTGTTCTATGAAATTAAACAGGACGATGACTCTAATTTTAACTCGGAAGGACGCGCGCAGGGCCTAAAAGACCCTGAGTGCGTATGGTTTTTACAATTGTAACCACTAATTTTTTTAAAGTAATCTTCAACTTATTTTATCACAAAATTTTTATGAATTGTTTCCGTCTAAATAAAGTAGTTGTTATATTTTGATTTTATTGGTGACAAAGTTAAAACCATTCAAACACTGGGTAAGGGCGTGTTCTCCCGGGTTAAGAGCAATCAATGCACAAGTCTTTTTTTATAAACATTTAAAACCAAAAAAGTCTTAATATAAACACCATTTTCTCACTATTTTCATAATTAGTATTATGAATGGAATATGCATGAATATGCATGCTTTTAAATAGCAACTAAGGAGCAAAACAATCATAGTTTAAAAAATATATATGTATATCTTTGTTTAAATCAGATTCTTTTTATTTAAATCAGGTTTTTATGATTTTTTTCGTGTGTTAATATACTATGTTTTCAAACTTTAATTAATTAATGTTATTTACGTACGGGATATATTAGTTAGTACTAGTTCTAATATTAGTAATAAATAGTACTAATATTTATTACAATATTAGTTAGTAATGGAGAATGGGATAGAATGGGACAAAAATTTTTCCTCATTACGTATTATTCTAAACATCAATCACAATACTAGATGGAGGCAGTGGCGTAGTTAGTGGGGGCAGGGGGGGCGGTCCAACCCGGGTGTCACCCAATATTTATTTGAAAATAAATATGTATAATCTTACACCATTGGGAAAAAGAATTCTGAAATAAAATTAAATTTCTAGCGTACGACGAAATAGAGTTAATTTTCTTTTCTAAAAGAAGTTGAAATTTTATGCAGACTGGTGTGTTTAAATAAGATATTTGCACCAGAGAACAAAAATCTAATCTATCCAACGAATGGATAACAAAAGCAAACTTTAAAAGGAAGAATTTTCTTCGACATACAGACACCACATTGATTTAAGCGGATTATGGGTTAAGTAAAAATTCGCCCCTCTGTTTTTTTTTTTTTCTCAATGCAGGGCAAAAGGTAAATGAGAAATGATATGGCCATTTGTTATAATAGCGTACAATTGTGAATGAAAAAATATAACGGATCGGTGTGTGTGTGTGTGTGGGGGGGGGGGGGGTGACACCATGGTGGCTGGCGGTAACACAATTTACATCCGCTCTGGGTATCACCTATCCTAGCTAAGCCACTGAGATGGAGCAATGACAACCAAATCTTCAGTTGAAAAAAGTTGCTTTTCAGCATAAACTTAGATTTGTATAAAAAAATTGTTTATTAAAACACAAATTTGCTTACAATAATTTTAATATTTGCAGTATATTAATGACTTGTTTACCTGTAGCTGTAATAGTTCCCATCTTTAGAAAACCTAATATTATACATTATCCATAATTTTAACTAAACTTAAAAGCAGCACTGTTGTTTATATAAGTAGTTTAACATAAAAACAATAGCGGAGGGGCGTGGGACAGTCTAGCAAAAGGAGGAATAAAATAAGTCGAATTCCTTCTTTTGAATAAGATAAATGTAAATTACTAATATTACGCAAATATTCTAGTAAAAATGATTAAATTTAAAAGGAAATAGTTGAAATATTGAACAGAAAATATTCAAAATTTTATAGATGTCAGTTTGCTATTTTTAACGCAATTTAATCCAACACGCACATTTCAAAAACAAAGCAATTTATTTTCCAATTTTTATATAACTTAGCCAAAGAAATGAATAACATACTTTTAAGAAAAAACAATTTAAAACATGTATAGTTCAAATTAGCTATCTAATTATGTAAGTTAAAGGAAAACAAGAAATACAGCCGATTAACTTACTTAAATACGAATGACTGGATCTCAAGTTCTTCATTGCCCGAAATCAACAAACTGACGCCATTAGATTTGTTGGTTGGTTGGTAAATACGAAACTTATTCTGCTACCCGTAAAGAAGGCTTTTGCCTCAAAAATTTGACACCATTACTTCGGCCGAAAGCAAACTTTCACGCTCTGCATTATCTTGCCTATAAACAGACATTTTCAAAGAAAATGTTTTGCTCAGTCAATATTTACGATGGTTTTACTAGAAACAAGAATGATATATTAACTTTTTTTATTAGGTGCTGTGAATATATAACATTATTCTTTTAGGGGGGATGGAGGGTCTGACACATGATATCGTAAGATATCTCTAGGGGAAGGGGGAGGATTTGCCTTTTGATATCGATATCATTTTTGACCCAATTATAATTATCTCTTTTTCTCTGTAACGTGGTATTTTGTTCAAAATAGTACATTATCTTTTTTTTATTTTGTTAACTATTTTTATTTGAATAAAGCGATATTTTATTAAATTATCTTCAATTGAATCAATAAAGTTTGCGAAAAATAAATTTAACCCGTTTTGTATGTTAATCAAAACAAAAGAACTAAATTCTAAAAAAAATTTTTACACTTTGATAATGATATCATTACCAAACCAGGGAGTTTGATGGAAGTAACGTATGATATTTAAAGGGAGGGAAAGGGTCCAAAATTACCAAAAAGTAAATAACGTTATACCGCGTTTAACATTAACCGCGTTTCTATAATTTACTTGAAATATGGTAAAGTGAGTGCAAAATCAGGGAATAGGGAATCATTATTTTACAGACATCTTTAACTGAGCAAGGTCGATCCATCCGATGGATCATACTGAATCGGGTAGGAGGCATCGACTATTTCTTTTAAAAACATCAGTGGTAGTGTTTGCATCAAAATTCCAATGATGACCACTGAAGTAACCTGAAAATATCATTCAACATCTAGTCTGAATAATTTATCCAAGCCGGACTGAAGAGAGATCGGGGGAGGGGGGATTGTCCAAGGTTTGAAGACATATGGATGAGACTGTGAATTAACTTAAACTGTCTAAATGGTTTTTAGTGTTTAATTTTCCAAAATTTGGAGGGGAGAGATTGAGTTACCGAATGAGAGACCTTTCTTTTAACAAAAATAACAGTCTTGCCATATCAGTGTTGAATTAATGGGGTGCCCCAGAGGGAACCCCCCCAGTGCAATGAAATGCCCCCCCCCCCGGAAAAATAGAGTTCTTGTGTTTTCACTGGGGAAAAAGGTTTCATTCCCCCACCCCTCGGAGCCACAGAAGTCCCTCCCGGAGTAAAGTGTCTGAATTCAATACTGAGCCGTATGGCGAAAGAGCGTCGAGTGAGATAGGTTCTAAAATTTTGATTTGCGATTTTTAGAGTTTTTGAACTTCACCACCTTTTTAAGGATTAGATCAACAGAATTGTTAATTACGAAATTCCTGAGCTCATCGAGATTGGGGTCTGAGTTCGATAAAATTCTAACAACGTAAGCGAAAAAATTTTTTGAATTTTAGTTATTTATGAGGTTGGTAGAGGAAAGAGGACCGGTGTTTGGAGTTTTACCGGTGGTTTAAGCGTAAATCTAAGCCAACTGACTGTTTGGTATTTTATTATTTTTTTCTGATAAGGATGTATTTTTTTCTAGTTTTATGATAATTTTGTCTAAATTTTGAACGTGGGGATTCGCGGGGGATGGAGCTTTATAGGCACCAAAATTTCACCATCTGTACACACACGCTACGTTATACCATATCATTTTTTTTTTAACAGACAACTTACTAGCCGCCGATCTTCATTATTTGAGAGAGGCGACGTTCGATACATTAGAATTGTAGAGAACGTGAACATGCGTGTTACTAGTGTGTCGCTGAATAAGGAAAAAGAAAAAGGTAAAACGCTTCGTGTTGCCCAGCTTGGAGTTTTCAAAAAATAAGCAGTACCATGTGTCGGTGCTTCTCTTTATTTTACTTCATGAATAGACTCCACTTTGAAATTCCACCACGGAAATTTTTCACATTGTATTAATAGATTCTTTTTTAAAGAACTTTTAATTTCAAATAAGTTTTAGCTGAAAAAATTGTTATTTGTCATACCTAAAAAATATTAATTATTAATGTCATAATTTTTAAACCCAAAATAAATTAATAAGACAAATATATAACAGTAAAGAAGAAGTTTATTAAGAACTAATGCAAGTTAAAAATGTAATAAAAATACATGCATAATACACTGCTCAAAACAATTAAAGGATATTTGAAGTTTTATATAAAATAAAGATATAAACGAAATTTTTTTGCCGAAAATAGAAGAAGAGAATCACAAATGCAAATTTTTCTGGTTTTCAAACTGTGGAGAATGCAAATTTTGAGTTCGACGTCAAAAACATCGCTTCAGCGGCAGCGAATGAAATTTGACTTACAACTGGATAAAAGAGAATGAAGACAAGGATGATCGGCATTCAGTGATTGCTTTGTTTCGATGAGTACGATGTCTCAGCGAAGTCATTTGGCAGATTCAGAAGCTTGGAGAATTGTTGGTAGGTTAGAAGGGGGCCAAACTCAAGCCGAAGTAACGCAAGCCATTGGAGTGTCACAAAGTGTCATTTCCAGGATCTGGAATCGTTTTCTGGAGAGTAAATGTGCAGGCCGAAGATCAGGGCAAGGTCGTAGACGGGCAACAACACCCAATGAAGATCGGTATTTAGCGTTAACAGCTCGGAGACACCGAAACATGAACGCTAATCTTCTCCAACAATACCTTCGCTCGGCTACAGGCACCACGATTTCAACTCAGACTGTCCGAAACCGGCTCCATGCTGTAGGTCTGTATGCTCGCCGAACGATGGTATGTGTTAGATTAACATCAAGGCATCGTCACGACCGCAGGGAGTGGGCAACCGAGCATGTCAACTGGAGGAGAAATGAATGGAGCAATATTCTGTTTTCTGACGAGTCCCGTTTTTCTTTGTATCCGGATAATAGGCGTATTTTCATCTGGAGGGACCGTGGCAGTAGGAATAAGCCTGCGTTCGTGCACGAAAGTGTCAGATTTGGCGGTGGAGGAGTGTTGGTGTATGGTGGCATCTCCATTGACGGGCGCACTGACCTCTACATCATTCGAGATGGAGTTCTGACTGGTCGCCGATACAGGGATGAGATCCTCAGACCTATTGTAGTCCCTTACGCTGCAGAAATCGGAGATAACTTCATTTTAATGGACGATAACTGCAGGCCACATCGTGCAAACTTGGTGGAGGATTTCCTTTTCGAGGAAGGAATCGTTCGAATGGAATGGCCAGCGTGTTCTCCAGATATGAATCCAATCGAGCACGTTTGGGACGCTCTATGAAGACGAGTTTCTGGCCGCCAACAACCCCCACAAACTCTCCAAGAACTGGAAAGAGCTCTTCTGGAAGAGTGGGGCAGAATACCCCAACTCCTCATTAATAGCCTCATTGAGTCCATGCCTCAAAGGTGTTCAACGTTGCTGGCCGCCCGTGTAAACCATACCCCCTACGGAAAATGATTTTCTTTGAAGAAAACACCTTTTCTTATTCTTTTTTCTCATATGCACAAATTGTGATTTTTTCCTTTTGCACACAAATCGCAATAAAATGCATTTTTGTCTGCCAAACATGTGTAATTTATTCTCATATAACCTACTATGTCTGTCGACCATGTATCAATCAGCTAAAAAGTTTCCCAGATACAAAATCCACTTAAAACTGCAGTATCCTTTAATTGTTTTGAGCAGTGTAGTTACTTTCACTTAAAAATAGTTAAAATGTTACATACTTCTTTGTCCTGCACGTCCGGTATGAGGATCCAACTGAATGAAACACAAAGAGCATACACAAAGTTGAACAAACTCTTTTAACATATAAGAATATCACTGGTATATATTCAATCGTACATAATATTACAATTCCAATTGCATGACTATGAATAAGTAATTAATTAAACTAGTTTAAAATCTTAGAATTTCACTTCTATGAATTGTATAATTCTCCAATAAAAATTAAGGATGGATTTGACATCATTCAGTATGATAGATTAAAAGTTCCCACTAGAAAGACAACATCTATTCAGGCCGTCGAGAACCGTGACGGGCCCAGAATCAGTCCCCCCCCCCCTTACACAGACACGCAAGACACATAAAATGCATGTGAATCTTTAATAAAGCCTCGTCTACTTTGTAGACTACTTTAGTCATCTTTCATAAATTACATTATTTATTTTCTTGTAGTTAAAGATAATAATTATAAATTCTAATAATTATCTATTCTTCTTTAATACTATTTAACAAAAGTAAATAAGTCCTTTCTCCTTTTTTATTGTTACATTATGGTATCTATAAAAATTATAATAAACAGTGTGTATTGCAGGAGTTGGGACCTTTTGAGATTTTTGGACTCCAAAACAAGTTAACGGCTGCACTCCCCCCCCCCCCATCTCCTCAGATCTGCGCGCATTTACCTAGCAACAACAAGAACATCGCTTGAGAAAATGCCGTACACCGAGGCGAGGATACCATATTTTCCCTTACTGAAATATAATTTTTTTCAGTATAAATATCGCCTTTTTACTGAAAAACAATCATTTTATGGTATAAATACCGTTTATAATTGAAATAGCACAGAAATTGGTCATTTTATGGTATAAATACTGTTTATAATCGAAATAGCACAGAAAATGGTTTTTTTAATGCCTAATATATCTTAGAAATACGGTACTCATACAGTAAAGAATGATAACAGTAGACGTACCGTAAAATTTAGGTACATCTATTGAAATGCTACGAAAATTTTTACAATGTCGTTTTTCTTATTGAAAAATAATTATTTTACGGTATAAATACCGAGTTTTTACGGAAAAATAATAATTTTACTGTGTAAATATCGTTTTTAATCGAAACAGTACAAAAAACTGTTTTTTACACTTAATATACCTTAGAAATACGGTATTCATACCGTAAAGAGTGAAAATGGTAGAAGTACCGTGAAATTTACGGTACATCTACTGGAATTTTACAAAAATTTTTACAGTGTAGTTAAAAAATTATATGGCAGAAGAATTAAATTTGTCTCTTAAAAATATTTCGAATTCACACTAAACTCTTTTTATTTTTACAAGTAATTTAAAATGTATACGCGTTTATCAATAACTAAAGTTTGATAAATTTCTGATGAAAATTTGTAAATAAATAAATAAATAAATAAAGTTTTAAGGAACGTTTTCAAAGCTGTTTTCAGTTAAAATGTTTTTCGCAAATATTCTGCTTCAAATTTATTTCAGATTTTCGGATTTTTATAGCCAACTGAAAAACATATTTTTAAAGAAGCTCAATCATAATTAAAATTTATATGAAGATTTTAATATTTTCGTCTGAATCAATACCACCGGCAAAAAAAAGCATGATTCTGAACACGGTGTAAAAAGGCTGGAATTTCGTCACTAGGCTATTTCAAATAATATTAAATGGGATGTTTATTTAAAAGGTACTTAAATATCTACATAAAAAATATTTCTTCATTTATATACCTGGTTATAGCAGATCTTACTCTATGTTAAAGGACACTTCTGGATATTATCTATGTACTGGGTTTTATCATTATAAATACACTATTGATCGATTTGATGGTTACGATCAGTATTAATCGTACTTATCTACACTTATCCAAGGATACGACTGAAACGATATGCCTGAATTTTTGGAATATACGTATATTATTTCTTAAAAAATACTTCATGAATTTAGCACAACAAAATTTTTACAACCTCCACTTCAAACTAATTATCTTAAAATGTTTTATTGTAGCTGCTAGGAAGAATGGATTACAATTTATCCCTAATAAAACACTAGTTAATCTATATATTTGAGGAAAGTGAGATTCATCAATAGGGTCTTTTTTAAACCAAAAAAAAGGAGAGACTTCTCTGTCTTCTTCATATCGATTGTAAAACCAACTGAATAAAATGTAAATAATATACCATTATAAATAAAATATAAAAAAGTTTTAAAGTAATTATCTGTTTGGAGAATAAATAAACAAGAACTGCATGTCATGTCAAATAGAAACAAAATAAATTCTCGATCCGAATTATTCTTTAATTAAACATGTTAATGACAAAAGACTATTTACAGTTTATAATACGTATTTAGAAAACATTAAATCATTATTGGGAGACATAATGTTCCTCGTTCATATTTCTTTACTGACAATAATGCGTCACATCTTTATGCCATGACAAAATCATTCCGTTCTAAATTAACATTCCGTTGCATTCTATTAACAAGACAAACTATTTAAAGCGTAAAAGTAGAAGTTGAAATTATACAGTGTATAGCTACAGTCTAACAGTAAATATTTTTTTTCTACACTTGGTTTTAATTTGCATTTAAACTAATGTTCACTTAATAATATCCATATAGCACACTTCCTTTGCCAGGAGGATTTACAATAAAACACCATCATCTCCAAGGTATCCCTGGTATAGTAGAAAAATGTCACCAGGACATCCCCAGAGACAGAAAATGTCCACTTTATAACATCCTGGGAAACTCCCTAGGCCTTCCTTCAGAGTGCGCCTCGGGAGGCTCCGGGGAAGTTTTTAGGAAGTGATATTGGAAGACTTTTGAAAACTTCAAGGTCACTAATGTGCTAAAAAAATTAAGCTATGATTTTATTTTATTATTATTATTATTATTATTATTATTATTTTTTTTTTTTGAAGAAAACGCGCAAGATTTTTTCTACTTATTATTCGGACAGATTCACATATAATAGAGGGCATTCGGGCACATATTTTTTACCTTTATTCTTACTTCCGGATTTGAACCCGAGTACTTTTGTATACTGGACGCGCGCTCTATTCGTTGCGCTGTGGGGAACGAATAAATGTTTCTAAGGTATTCATGCATTTTTTCTCTCCTTTTGTTATTCAAAAGTAGAAAATATCCACATTTTTTGTGCATTTAATTATCTAACTTCTATTGTATATCAAAATGCATAGCTTTTTGTATACATTCGATGTAAATAAAAATTTAAATTAATAACTCTATGTATCAACAGTTCTTCTTATGCTATATCTTGTGCTATAACATAAATGTCTTCGAATTTTTAAATTTTTACGTGAAATTATATTTTTAAATTTTAACAAGATCCTTTTAGCTTTAAGCCCCACCAGTGGCCGAGAGGTTCGGAACTCTCAACTGGTAGACGGCAGGTGCTGGGTTCGAACCCAATCGCGGCTGTCGGCCTAACCGTTCGGAGTTTTCCGTGGTTTTCTTCGAACCTTGCGTAAATACGGCTTAGGTTCCCTTAGAAAGACCCCCACGGAGGGCACTCTCCCCGGTCCTATATCCCTAGCGTAGATAATCGGACGACAAAAATCAACCAACCTTTTAGCTTTTAATATTTTAAATCCATTATAATTATCCAAATTAAATATTTCCAACTGAGCGAAAAATTGCCCAGGCCGGGAATCGAACCCAGATACTTGGCTTACAACGCCAATGCTTTACCGTTTAAGCTAATTGGGCACGACAAGCGTCGAGCACTTTTCGCTCAGATTACCTTATTGCCCAGATAAAAAAATCAGCAAAAAACCTTTAGAAAAAATTAGATTTTACAGGGATTTTGATGGTTTCTACAGGGATTTTGAAGGCAAATTAAAAGCGCAGGTTTATTTGAGGGAATTTACTGTTTATCAAAAGATTTTGTGCAGGCATTTATCTGACCTCCAAATTACTAATCAGGTATTTTGAAGGTCACTTCAGGTATTTTGAAGGAAATTGAAAACTGAAACAAAATGCACAGATTTTTAAAGATTGTATAGAGGCTTTTATCAGCAAGTTAATGGCTTTCAATTTACTTTTAGTGACTTAGCTGATTTTCGATAAGTATACTTCATGTATTTTGAAGGAAAATATAGCCTTCAATTTACCTTCAGTGATTTAATGACTTAGTGAATATTTACAATTTCTTAGTTCAAGCCTTCGTTTTGTTACGTGAGGACGTGTCCCAGAAATGCTCTTCAAAATACAAGAATAGGCGCGACCCACGGCCCGCGGGACAGGAACATTCTATTGATTTAGTTGCGAGAATATCTCAGCTACATTTTGAGGTAAGTTGCATGTTTTTAGGACAATTATTAATTAAATTATAAGTAATTAATTGTCACATCCCTTTGCCAGTTAATTCCATCGGCGCTTACAGATACTAAGTCCCACAATTCTAAGTATTTAATTGCTTAAACTCTTAATTAAAAATTCTCAAATCATGTAAAAATCATCTCCATAGTCTAATTTTCAATCAAGATTAGTTTATAAAAATCTTCTCATAAAAATTCTCACGTTAATTAAAGTTTTATTATTATTTCTTCCAAATTAATCTAGAACCACGTGTTCGAATTTGAGCTAAATAACGCTAACTTCAGCCTAATGGGGATAAGTATTAAGATATACATCCACAAGATATCGTCCCATTCACCCCTGCTGGCAGCGAATCAGACCCCGTAGCGAACACGTGGAATTTCTGAACTTTGAAAAAAATCTGAAGATTAAAAAACTTTAAGACAATACACTGGCCTCAAATGTACCCAGTAATTATACATTCTAATTATATTTATATATTGTAATTATATGCATTTATATAAAAAACTTTATTTATTTTCTCCATTTTAAATGTTTTAATTTCTAAACTTAGAATATTTTTCGACTTTTTTTTTCATTTTTTCGCAAAAATATTTTTTTCGAATTTTTAGATAAAAACTGGGAAATTGGCTAATTATTACATAAAATTAACGATTTTAATTAATTTTCTTTAAAATTAAAAAGTTTTTTTTAGTACGGCATTTTTGTTTTTACCGGCGGTCGGCATGATTACGCCGCACTCACCTTACTATCCATCCAGCCGTAAAACACTAATTTCTAATTATCTCATTAATTATTTAATATTTATTCTTTTTCGCTGGATTCCTATACCTACTACTTCTAAATTGGGGGGAGGAGGGGTTATTGTACATTTTGAGTACAATTGAGAAATGTGTAATTTAAATCTTTGTTTTCACACATATCCAGGGAAACTGAAGGTTTTTTACCTTCAAGAAACCTTAGTTCCAAATACCTGTAAAATACCTGAATATTGTTTTTTCAGGGAAAATGCGGGTTTTTTACCTTCAAGAAACCTTAGTTCCAAATACCTTCAAAATACCTGAATATTGTTTTTTCAGGGAAAATGCGGGTTTTTTACCTTCAAAAAACCTTAGTTCCAAATACCGGTAATTTACCTGAACTTTTTTTTAAAGGTTTTTTGCTGATTTTTTTACCTGGGTGGTCATAACATCTGGTCTGTCATTTAGACAACTCAAAAGAATAGACCGCAGGTAAAGTAACTCCATAGAACGATGGGTAAATAGATAAATAAAATTTTTTAACACAAACAAACTGATTGGTAAAGTTATCATTTGATAACTTTACCAATCAGTTTGATTGTATTAAAAAATGCAACTCATCAGCATATGTCAATCCCATGGCAATCCGAGTAATTTTACATGAATAAGAGCAGACGGACAAACTGAATTTATAAAAATTTTCAACAATGCTAGAAAGCAGTAAAACGAAACATTACTTCAAGAATCCTTACTAATATTATAAATCGGAAAGTGAGTTTGTTTGTCTGTTCCGCTTTCACGCCGTAACTACTGAACCGATTGCTTTGAAATTTTGCAGACGTAAAGTTAGAAGTCCGGATTAAATAATAGGGTACTTTCTATCCCGGAAAAAATTGATATTCCCGAGGGAAAACAAAAATATTGTTTGCTTGATGGATGGATTGGAGATGGCGCTGTGTGTCGTTTAAAACAAGATAAAATATTGCAAACGAATATAAACATGTAAATTTAGAAGCTAAATGATACGATAATGAATCCCCGAAAAAGAGGAATTCCCGAGGGATGACGTACAATTTGTTTTATCGTCTAAACTGTTTTTTTACATCTACTTATATATTGCAAACGAATATGAGCATGTAAATTTAGAAGCTAAATGATACGATAATGAATCCTCGAAAATGAGGAATTCCCGAAGGATGACGTACTATTTGTTTTATCGTCTAAAATGTTTTTTTTACATCTACTTATCCTGAAATAACTATAAGTCAACGAATTACTAATTGGTATAAGTATTAGTTACGTTATTTACTTCTTGAGGTATGCGATAGATGGCGCTGGGTGTTTTTTAAACGTGGTAACGATGTGCAGCAGCTGTATAATAGTTAGGTTAGGTTAGTTTAGTGCTTTTTTTTCTAGGGAGATATCTAAAGTAGTTATTGTTTTTTCGATAGGTAATTACGTCGCTTTGTTCGTCGTTTAGATTGTTATAGTTTAGTTTGTTATTTTAGTTTAGTTTAGGTTTATAGTTTACTCATATTTTCACAATGCTTCGCAAACGTAAATCTAATTTGTCGAGCACCTCATCTAAAGCTCGGGCAATGAAAATTGCCCGATCTCAAGAATCGTCTCTCCATGCTGAATTAAGAAGGCGCGAACAAGCAGAGCGTCAGGCTGCTTCGAGAGCTGCTGAGCTACCATCTCAGCGCCAGCAAAGACTTGAGGAGCAAGCCGCTCGCCAAGCTTCTTTGAGGGCTTCTGAGAATGATACTCGTACTCAAGTCCATTTATCGCAACAGGCTCAACGTCAGCATGGTTAGCTCTATGTAGCGTGTTCCTGGGTTTCCAGTGCCCAAAATCTGCATGTTTTTGCTCCACAAGGGAAAACATATAATATAGTGTACCATTCAGTTTTGGTTTAACAACTAATCGTATCCAGCGTTACATCGCGCTTCTTACATTTTTCCGTGGAAATGAGAAGTTTTCTTATAGTTGTGCTTTATACCGCAATATAACCAAATTCCACGCGGGCGAAGCCGCGGGCGGAAAGCTAGTATTTAATATAAAAAAAGAGTTGAAAATATAAATTTCCCCAGGAGGTTTTAAAATATACGAATGGATCATATACCCATAGCTTTAGCATTTCCGAAGGGGATTTCTCACTAACTAACTCTCTTAAACAACATTATAAATGTATTTTTTTATTTAAAATTTGCTATTTAATAAAAATTATTATTAGTTTTTCTTTAGATGTATAATTCTATTAAATATTTTTTCTCTCAAAAAATCTCACGCAATGTAAATACAATACATCGGGTTGCCAATCAGCTAATATATATATATAATTAGTGTGCAATTAGTTAGAACCCAAAGCTGTTTATTCTTTTTAATTAGCTTATTCACTTGCAAATATCCTCGAAAAAAATCGCTAATTAATTAATCTTATTCATCAAGACTTTTTTGCATTAATTATTTTGCAAGTAGATTTTTTTATTCACTTTATTCCGTCGACATTTGAAAAGAAACAAGTAAAAAGAAAACAAAAAAAAGAGAAAGAATCATTTTGTAAAATAATCGTTAATTTAATTTAAATTTCATTACCCAACGGCTTTCCTATCTTTTGATAAAAAGTAATCCTTTAATTTCACATAATTAAATTCATACTTCGTCCCCTGATAAATGTCGCTCTATCTTTTATATTTGCGGTTTTTTAAGGTTTTAATTTTTTAAACGCTTCATTAAAATTACTTAAATTCGAAATTTTTATTTTGATATAAAGCTGTGGTACGTATATTATTTCTTATGTGCACTTTTCTATGCAATAACAAAAACCACAGTGATGATTGGTGTATTATAAGAAAATATTTTAAACAGATTTTTGACATAAACTACAGTTGGCAAAAAATTATTTGTACACTTCATTTTTTTTAAATTACAATGAAATTAAAGATTTAAGCAAAAAATGCTGTAATACATTAATTTAATGCATTATAATAATAAAAAAGAAAAAAAAAAAGAATTGATTTTTTACATTATAATAAACAAATATACAAAAATATAATGCAAAAAAAGTATTTGTACACTACATTAATGTACTATAATTAATGAAAATTTAGTTAAATGATAGAAATTAAACTTTTTTGTGAATTCCTTTAGTGTTTATGACTACTTCTAGATGGTGTGACATAGATTCCACCAACTTTTTTGTAGCGGTCTTGTTTATGTTATTCCATGACTCAATAACAGCTTCTTTAAAACTGTTTTTCCCTGATACATATATTTTTGGATTTTTGCATCCAATAGCATCCACAAAATTTCCGTTGGATTCAAGCCTAGAGAGTGTGAAGGAGTTACCAGTCGCCTTCGAACATTGTAGAGTAACCATGTGCTGACGATCACAGCAGTATGCTTTGGTCGTTATACTTCAGAAAGTGAAAAGCTTCCTCTACGCGTAATTTCTTAGCTCTTACACATCAATTTATGTTAAAGCTGTCATTCCAATGTCAATAAATTCCAAACGTCCTGCTCCATTAGAATCTATGCAACCCAAAACCATAATATTCTCTCCACCATGCTTGATAGTTTGAAGTATACGTTATGGATCTAGAACAGTTTTATTTTTACTCCAAATTTTTTGAATGCTTGTGGTAAGAAAATTCCGAATTTTCTCTATCATCAGAAAAAATTACTGTTTTCCAAAAGTCCAATGATTTACTTCTGTATGTGAAAGCGAATTCTATGCGCTTTCGCCCATTTATTTCACTAATGAATGGATTTTTTCTTGAGGTTATTCCTTTTAAATCTGCATTGAGAAGAATATTTCTTATTGTTTGAGGTATTACTCTGATGTTAGATAATGTTGCACGGTCTCCAGCAAATTTTTGAACTGAACCCATAGGATTTTTTAAAGCTTTTTTAACAACACTCCTTTTTTCCCTCATTGTTAAGGGAGACCCGTACCCCCTTTTCGGCCAAAAATCATCAAAAGTTCATTTTTTTCCCTCAGAAAACGATAAAATACATATTTGCAAATATCCATGCAAAATTTCAGAACTCGGGGACACTTGGAAAAGGTAGAAAATGAGCTTTTTAAATTGTATTCACTATAGAGTTTAAAGGACTAGCGGCCATTTAAAACGTGTTTTCCTGAAAATGACTTTTTTCGTATTTTGCCTAAGTTCAAAGTACTAAGGCTCAGTGGTAAAATGATTTAGAAACAAAGTGTTTATGTTTTTAGAATCTTAAAATAATTTGCAACAAAAGTAAGGAGAGATATTTTTGTTAACTATTTCTGAAAATTTTACATAAATTGGTAACCATGAAAATTATAACGAATTTAAGGAAATTTACCATGCGTATTTTTTTTTTTTTTTTTTTTTTTTTTTTTAGCCGATTAAAATGGAAAATTAAAAATCTCTCTCCTTAGTTCTTTTCTATATACTATAACACTATTTAAGAAATGTTAGTAATACCAAAATATTGAAAATTGAATGAGGAGTAGTAATTTTAAAAAGTGTATTTTTCGACAAAAAAATATCATAAAAATCTCCATAAAAAATATACTTTTTAATAAAAAGTTAATTTTTTTGCTAATTATTCCTTACAAGATTCTTAAATAGTACACCAAAATTCATTACTTTAAAATCAATAATAAAAATTTTGGGTTTTTTCTTACGGGTCTCCCTTAATTTGCTGAGAAGTCCTGGTTTTCATTGAATTTCGATGCAACCAATTTCTTCATACTTTCTCACTATACATCCAATAGTTGTAAATGGTAATTTAATAGCTTTACGAAATTCTTGTTGCGAGTTTCAATTTTTATGATGCTCAATAATAGGATTTCATATATCTAGAGGTACCTCTCTAGTTTAGACGCCATTCTCAATTACTTCAAGAGCAAATTAGATTAAATAAAAAAAAATATAATATGAAGTTAAAACTTATTAAAAGTTCTGTATAAATAGTCCTTTGAGACATAAACATTATAAAACACAGTGTATATCAGGATGGGAAAATGTACAAATACTTTTTTTGCAACAAATTGTGAAACTTTTCCTAATAGAAAATTATTTTACATCTTTATCGAAATTTTCTGTTGTTTAATTTAAAACGCACAGTAAACATGGTCTGTTAAACCCATTTTTGACAAAATATCTGTTTTTATTTAGTTAAAAATTAAATATTTTAGAGTGTACAAATAATATTTTTCCAACTGTATATAATTATCGGACACTTTCAATTTTAGACTTTTTGAAGAATATTTTAAGAAAAAAATTGATTAATTGTTCTTCAGGCATACGTGAATTTTGCCCAACTTGAACTTAATTCTAGGAAATCCTTTCTTCTCCTCCATTCTGCGGTTTATTGACAATAGAAAGCGGGGAGATTACAATGGTTTAGGAGGTAAGCAGATCAACCCTAATTGAAGGAAAGGTTTCCTGTTCTGCAATTGAATTCAAGTTTCTTTTTCTTTGCATGGTAAAGTCATTATATATAAATCAGGATGCCTGTGGACATAAAACATGCCAACTAGGGACCGCGAGTAGTGGTTATGTCTGTCTAGACCTTAAACATTTAACTGCAGGACTAGGGCAATATTAACAGGACAAATAAGAAGATGAGGTGATGTTTGTAGATGATAATGATCCACCCACTTCAACTGATTATTGTATTCAAGGCAAAAACAAACCTGACTGATAATGATCCCTTCTTAAGACTTATCTAATTCATATTTACATAATATTTACTTAATGATAAAATAATATGCACATACTTTTAATTTTCTCCATACTTCCAGACATTAATAAACACTTCGTTAAAAGTAAATGTTTATCTTTCATGCAGTATTGCAATACTGGAGTGTTTTCTGTTTTATTTTATTTATTTTGAGAATATTTAAAAATTTGGCAAACATTAAAAAAAATTCCAAAAAAGTAAATTTCTTTGTGGAAAATCCGTCAAGGCTCAGGCCCGTGACAGACGGATATTTGAGGTTCCATTCTCAATGCATCTCATTTGTAGAGCATACATATACACTTTATTTTGTACTGGAATCACTTTTTCATGAAAACTCACATCTGAGATATTTAAAAAAAAACTGCACAAAAGGAGGGACAAAACTTATTTTTGTCGCCGCCCCACCCGCTTATTTCCTATCCATAAATAATTTAATTCAGTTAATATAGGTATAAATAAACAACTACACCAAATTTTTATCTCCGTTGCATTTATTATGGCAAACTTTCCTAATAAGACCTTATCTAAAGACAATTTCTCTAGAGATAAGGAATATAAGTACTTTCTTTTGTGTGTGTGTGTATGTGCTTCATCATAGAAATGTATTATTGTTTCATTGTGTATGTGTAAGCAGAAACACAAAATTGAAGTAATAAAAAAATATGACTGCAATTTTTATGGATCTAGTAATTCTTCAGAGATTTATCTCACTTTATTTTGACTTTTTGATTTTCATTTTCTACTTTATCATGCATCACATTAGTATTAATTTGACTTTATATCTTCGTAGAATCGAATTGAAAGAGTTATTCAGGGTAATTTTATTTATTTATTATTATTATTTTTGAAACAGTTTAAAACATTTTATCAACACTGAATAATTTTTCAGTATATTTTATTTCATATTATGTTATTTTTTTAGAATAAATATAAGAAAAAATAATTTCTCTACACTTGTTCAAAGACTTCTAATTTACGATTAATAAGGATACGAAAATAGAAAAGTAAAAAAAAATATATATATATAAAATAAACTTAAACATCGCAATTATTTAAAGCTACATGTTCATAGTTAAGAATTCTAAAAATTTCACTCATTCAGGGTTTCTTTCAAATCCTTGGGGGTTCAAAAAACATTTCACATTGTTACCTTCAAGAAAATAGAATGAAAATAGAGAAATACCATCCAAGTATTGTGTAAGTACTGCTGGGATAAAAGGGTTTTCTAGGATTTGGTCACACTTATCTTCCTTTTTTGAGATATAAAACGAAAACAGAAACAGTTTCATTTTCTTTCAGTCAATATATTTCTGTATCACAGTCGTATATTTTAAACTTTTTTAATAATATATTATTTTCTCCTTTCTCCTTTGCGTTTTGAACCGAAAATTTCGTTCACCAAGTGTCACTTCAATATAAGAAATATTAAAGAAAATTTAATTATATTGATTTAATGAATTTTCAATATATTTTTAAATAATTAATACTCTCAAGGATTACATTCATACTTGTAATTATTGTTATTTTTTTATATTGAAAGAATCATATTTTCTGAGCATTTAAAATTAAACGTAGAGAAAACAACGTCACAATTTTACCCATTTGCAAGACGCCGAGAGCGTTATTGTGGTATACATATATTACATTTTGTTTTTAAACAAAATAAAGTTACACTGGTGAAGTATCTATTTTTTAAATTGTTCATTATCAAATATATAAGATACAAATGTCTCTCTATTACATATTATATTAATTTTATCTATCAGATAATTTTTAAACATATAGCTTTATATTATTGTTTCACTTTAAAAATATTAAAATATTTCAAAAGATATGATTTTGTCTTATGAAAACCCATTTAATACAAAATAGGTCTATTTTCTGCGTATGATAAATGTGTTCAATCACAGGAACATTCACTTGTTTCATTGCGTATATGTACATAAAAATATATATATGCCTCTAATTTTTATGAATCCAGAAACTTGGAGGAAATGAATTTTCTCTTATTTTTCCTTTTAATTTTCAACTACTAGTTTATAATGAAATCCAATTAGTTTAAATTGGTGTTTATATCTTCGTATGATAAAAAAAAACAGCAATTTTGAAGGTTTTTTTTTTTTTTTTTTTTTTTTTTTTTTTTTTTTTTTTTTTTTTTTTACAGTTTAAAATGTTTTATCAACATTGATTAATTTTTCACTATATTTTTTTTCACATTGCACTATTTTTTCTGAAAGCAAAAATAAGAAAAAAGTAATTGATCTATATTCATTCTAATACTTCTAATTTATAGTAACAAAGGATACGAAAATAGGAAACTAAAAGAAACACAAAATAAATTTAACATAGAAATATTTTAAAGTTTCGTATTCATAGTTAAGCATCCTAAATATTCCATTCTCTCAAAGTCTATTTCCAATCCTTGAGGATTCCGAAGACATTTCACATTGTTAACTTTAAGCAAATCGAGTGAAGATAAAGAAATACCATCCACGTATAGTAAAAGTGCTGCTGAAATAAAAGGGTTTTCTAGGATTTGGTTATATTTAACTTTCGTTTTTCCAGATATAAAAGAAAACAAAATCAGATTAATTTTCTTTCAGTGAATGTATTTCTATATTATAGTCGTATATTTTAAAGTATTTTAATAATATATTATTTTCTCTTGTATCCCGCATGTTATGAACATAAAATTCTTTTCACTAATCTACAAGCTTCACTTCAATATAAGAAATATTAAAGAAAATTTTCAACAAATATAACAATACAGATACGAAATACAAACATATTGCATTTCGTTTTTAAGCAAAAAAAAAGTAATTTGTGAAGTTTTTATGTTTTAAATTATTCATTATCAAATATATAAGATATTCTCTCTATTAAATGTTTTGTTAATATTGTCCATCAGATAATTTCTAAACAAATAGCTATATAGTATTGTTCCACTTAAAAAGTATTGAAATATTTTAAAAAAATCTGATTTCATCATATGTTTACCCATTTACCACAAAATAGTTCTTTTTTTGCGTATGATGAATGTGTTCAATCATATAAACATTTAATTGTTTCATTGTGCACATGTATATAAGAAAAATAATATGCCCCTAATTTTTATATATCCAGTAACTTGGTCGAAATCAATCTTCTCTTATCTTTCCTTTTAATTTTCAACTTCTAGTTTATCATGAAATCCAATTAGTTTAAATTGGTTTTTATATTTTTGCAGAATCGAAGTAAAACAGCAGTTTTCACCTTTTTTTTTTGAAACAGTGTAAAATTTATAAACATTGAATAATTTTTCACTACATTTTATATCACATTATATTATTTTTCTGAGAACAATGATAAGAAAAATTAATTCATCTACATTTATTGTAATACTTCTAACTTATGGTAACAAAGGATACAAAAATAGTTAACTAAAAGAAATATAAAATAAATTTAACATCGAAATGTTTTAAAGTTACAAGTTCATAGTTAAGCATCCTAAACATTCCACTCATTCAGGATCTTCTTCAAATCCTTAAGGATTCAAAAAACATTTCACATTGTTATCTTCAAGAAAATGGAGTGAAGATGAAAAAATACCTTCCATGTATAGTAGGGTGGTGCGAAAAAACAAAAGTTTTTATTTCCGAATCGCTATAGTGCGGAAAAGTTGCGATTGGTAAATACAAGAAGAACAAAAAAAAGAATTTTTCAAATCGGACTTTATCTTCCGATCGCGCAAACCACCTAAATATTAAAAAAAATTGAATATTTCCGATTTTTTCAGAATTTTTAAAAAATATTACATATGCATATATTTTATTACTATAGTGACAAATATTTGCATATTGTACTGTTTAATAATAATAATAAAATAAATTATGTTTAGAGAATATCTTCCGATCGCGCAAGCTCATTAAAAATCGGGAAAAAATTCAATTTTCAGTGATTTTGTTGTATTCAGAAAATGACTAAATGAGTTCAGTTTGCGGTTTCCTGTTAAAATTGAAATGAAAATTAATACATTGAGAATGTTATGCCATTTTTGAACAATCTAGATATTATCATGACGAGATCGCTGCAGGGCGAAAAGGATTAGTTGTTCGCACAACTCCTGTTAGCTACTTTGCCAAACAGCAATGAAGTTACCGTACGTGTGCACACCCATCTCTCCCCACCCCGTCCATTTGCACAGTGCGCCATTTCGTATCAGTGAGCCCATGAACGAATTTCATTTATTAATTGGGTGTATTGTGTTATTTTCAATGCAATAAGTGACATGGATACGGATATGCATAATAAAATTACTAAACAATCTTTTCATTTTCCTATATTTGGTCATCCAAGAGATGTTTTGCCAAATATTCTTCCAAAACACGAATATAGCGTTTGTATACCTAAGAACAGTATACGTAAGCCTGTATACTTAAGACACTGAAGAACACCCTTTAAATGAATTTAAATGCTTCTAGAATTGTTAAAAATACTTCTAGACTTTTTCAATAAATGCGTCCATATAATACCCATTGATATATAGGATGATACATGTTTGAAGATGTTTTATAGTAATTTTAAACAGGTATATGTTGTTCCTCGTGATATTTGTCTCAGAACTGAGGAGGATAAATAAAGTATCGTCCATTCCTCCATCAAAGTATATGTCATGTGGTTCTTCTAATTCCATTTGACTATGACATATTTTTTTTTCTACTGCGGCTGATTTCCATTCTAATTTTGTATCGGACAATAACTTGAGAAGCATCTGTTTTAGTTATTACAGCAATATCTTCTTGCACTCTAAACGCTTTAGCAGCACCTGCACGGTCAGCTACACCATTACGATCGCAATGTAAAGATGTAGATTGTAACTCCACATTCATTTGCCATGGTAATTTCTTCTTCTTAAATATGATAGGCTGTATCGGTCATGGTAATGAGATTTTACATATACCTACATTAGCATTAAAACTCTCCTGTATTTCATCTAAATGCTCAAGATCTTTCATTTCCGCTTCAACAGATTTGGAAGGTTACATTTCAATATATAGTTTCGTCGTCTAAGTCTTGTACTCAGTTTTTTTTCCTCCTTTTGATTTATAGTACCAATCTTTCCCGTTCTGTACTTTCTCTGGAGGTAGATAAATCTATGCTTAATGACTGGAATTTTGTTGTGTTTTTCAGAAGTACAATTAGTCTCAATCGGATACTCCTTCATATTTGGAGACTTTTTAAAAGAGCAATTTTAATTCATTACGTATTTGCAGGCTGTAATATCACACAGCCTTCCTTCTTTTTTATATTCATCAACCTTTTATATAAGGTCTGGCTTTTCCATATCTTGAATATAAGATTTCTTTAGTTTATAATACTTATCGTAATAGACATTAATTATCTAATTAATTCTATACTCAGAAACTTTTGGGATTGACGCCTTCTAATAAATATATATATATATATATTTTTTTTTTTTTTTTTGTGCCACTTTATCGCTGACAGATGAGAAACTCACTTTAACATTGTTGATTTTACTTGCTAATAGAAACCTCTCCTCAAAGCAGCATCGAAGAACATCTTCGTGTATTGGAAGAACATTTGGCAGAAAATCTCTTGGATGACCGAATATAGGACTATAAAAAAAGATTGTCTAGTAATTTTCTTGGTCAACGACATATGCATATCCGTTTCCATGTCACTTGTTAATGTATATAAAATAACACAATACACCCAATTAACAAACGAAATTCGTTCATGGGCTCAAAGATACGAAATGGCGCACTTTGCAAAAGAATGAGTTTGGGGAGAGATGTGTATGTACAAGTAGGGCGGCTTCAGTTCTGTTTCGCAACGTGACTAACAGGAGTTGCACAAACTACTAAACCTTTTCACCCTGCAGCGATCTCGTCGTGGTAAAATCTCGGTTGTTCAAAAATAGCATAATGTGCTCAATAGTATTAATTTACATTTAAATTTTAACATGAGACCGCAAACTGAACTCATTCAATTATTTTCTTAATACATCAAAATCACTGAAAATTGAATTTCCCCCGATTTTTAATGAGCTTGCGCGATCGGAAGATATTCTCTAAACGCAATTTATTTTTTTATTATTATTAAACAGTGCAATATGGAAATATTTTTCACTATAGTGATAAAATATACGTATATATAATATTTTTTTAAAAATTCTGAAAAAATCGGAAAATTTCAATTTTTTTTTTTTTTTTAGGTGGTTTGCGCGATCGGAAGATAAAGTCCGATTTGAAATTTTCTTTTTTTGTTTTTCTTGTATTTACCAATCGCAACTTTTCCGCACTATAGCGATTCGGAAATAAAAACTTTTGTTTTTTCGCACCACCCTGATGTATAGTGAAAGAACTGCTGAGATAAAGGGTTTTCCAGAATTTGGTTACACTTAACTTCCCTTTTTCAGATATAAAAGAAAACAAAATTACTTTAATTTTCTTTCAGTGAATATATTTCTGTATCATCTTTGTATATTGGTAACTTTTGTAATAATATGTTATTTTGTTACTTGTCCAAGTGTTTTGAACCGGAAAATTCCGTTCACTAAGCTCTAGGTTTCAGTTCAATATAAGCAATATTTAAGATAATATAATTATATAGATTCAATAAATTTTCAATACATTTTAAAATTATTCATACTTTCAAGAATTACTTTCATATTTATAAATATTATTGTTTTTATGGTGAAATAATCACATTTTCTGAGCATTTATTATAAAATTCGGAGAAAACAACTTCACAATTTCATCCATTTGCGAGATTCTAAAAGGATTAAATTATAAAACAAGCATTTTACATTTGGCCTTTCAGCTACAAAGAAGTCAAGTACACTTATGAAGCATTTCTATTTTAAATTATTCATTGTCAAATATATAAGATACAAATACTCTGTATTATATATTTTGTTAATTTTGTCCATCTGATAATTTCAAAACAATTACCTTTAACAGTGTTGGTTCACTTAAAAAATATTAAAATATTTCAAAAGATATGATTTCATTATATGAAAATCGATCTTTCACAAAATATTTATTTATTTATTTATTTATTCTTTGCATATGATGAATGTGTTTCATCATAAAAACATTTAATTGCTTAATTATATATATATTTATAAGAAGAAAAAATATGCCTCTAATTTTTATGGAACGGGTAACTTGGGGGAAATCAATCTCATTTTATCTTGCCTTTTGATTTTCAATTTCTAATTTATCATGCAATCCAATTTGCTTTAATTGGTATTTATATTTACATAATACTTAATATTGCTTAATTATATATATATTTATAAGAAGAAAAAAATATGCCTCTAATTTTTATGGAACGGGTAACTTGAGGGAAATAAATCTCATTTTATCTTGCCTTTTGATTTTCAATTTCTAATTTACCATGCAATCCAATTTGCTTTAGTTGGTATTTATATTTACATAGGATCGAACTGAAACAGCGATTAAGAATAAATAAAAGTTTAAAATATTATATCATCATTGAATAACTTTATACTATTTTTTTATTTAATATTACATTATTTTTATCTGAGAGCAAGTTTAAGAAAAATAATTTATTTACATTTGTTCGGATACTTCTCATTTATGGTAACAAGGGATAAGAAAATAGGAAACTAAAATAAATATAAAATAACACTAACATCGAAATATTTTAAAGTTACAAGTTCATATTTAAGCATCTTAAATATTCCTCTCACTCAGGGTCTACTTCAAATCCTTGAGGATTAAAAAAACATTTCACATTGTTATCTTCAAGCAAATAGAGCTAAAATAGAGAAATACGATCCATGTTTAGTGAAAGTACTGCTGAGATAAAAGGGTTTTCTAGGATTTGGTTACACTTAACTTCCTTTTTTTCAGATATAAAACGATAACAAAATCAGTTTAATTTTCTTTCAGTCAATGCATTTCTTTATCATCATCGTATATTTGAAACTTTTGTAATGATATATTATTTTGTTCTTTATATTGTTTTACAAGCATTTTACATTTCAAAACTGCCATGTAAATTTTGAGAAGTATTTCTTTCTTAAAGTATTCATTGTCAAATATATAAGATACAAATATCTTTCTGTTATATATTTACCGATTTTGTCCATCAAATGAAGAATTAATTTAAGGAGTATTGCTCCACTTAAAAAATATATTTCAAAATATATGATTTCATCATATGAAAACACATTTACCACAAAATATTTTTTTTTCTGTGTGATAAATGTGTTTCGTCATTGAAACATATTATTGTTTCATTGTGTTTATGTAAGCAGAAAGACAAAGGTGAACTAATAAAAAATATATGCCTGTAATTTTTATGGATCCAGTCATTTTTCGGAGATTAATCTTTTTTTTTATTTTCATCTTTTGATTTTCAAAGTCTACTTTATCCAATTACTGAAATCCAATTAGTTTAAATAGGTGTTTATATCTTCATTAAAACGAAGTAAAACAGCGATTTTTACATACTTTTTTTTGAAACATTTTAAAATATGTTATCAACATTGAATAATTTTTCACTATACTTTATTTAATATTAGATTATTTTTTCTGATAACAAGAATAAGAAAAAGTAATTCATCGACACTTATTCTAATACTTCCAAATCATATTATCAAAGGATACGAAAATGGGAAGCTAAAAAATAAATTCAGCACCGAAATATTTTAAAGTTGCATGTTCTCAGATAGGCATCCTAAATATTCTACACACTCAAGGTCTACTTCAAATCCTTGAGGCTTCAAAAGACATTCCGCATTGTTATCTTCAAGAAAATAGAGTGAAGATGGATAAATACCTTCCATGTATGGTGAAATTACTGCTGAAATAAAAGGGTTTTCTAGAATTTGGTTACACTTAACTTCATATTTTTTCAGATAAAATACGATAACAAAATCAGTTTAATTTTCTTTCAATCAATATATTTCTGCAGCATCGTCCTACATATTAAATTTTTTATTACTATATAATTTTGTTATTTATCCTTCTAAGTGTTTTGAATTTAAAATTTCGTTCATTAATCTCCAAGTTTCATTTCAATATAAGCAATATTTTAAATAATATAATATTTAAAGATTTAACAAATTTTCAATTTATTGAAGAATGATTAATACCCTGAAAGATTACATTCGTTTATATATATATATATAATGTTGAAAGAACCATTTTTCCTTAGCATTTAAATTAAAATGGAGAGAAAACAACATTACAATTTTGCCCTTTTTGCAAAACGCTCAGAGGATTAAAGTATAAAACAAGCATTTCACATTTCGTTTTTAAGCAACAAACATGCCAAGTAACACGAGTTGAGTATTTCTTTTTTAAATTAATCATTATGAAACATATAATATACAAATATCTCTCTATTACATATTTTGTTTATTTTCTCCATCGGATAATTTCTAAATAATTAGCTTTAGGAGTATTGTTCCACTTTAAAAATATTAAACATTTCAAAACATATGATTTCATTAAATGAAACACAACCTTTTTAACACAAAATATTTTTTTTTTTTTTTACTTTTTACTTACCCATCATACGTAGTATAGGGTAAGTCTTACAATCGTTTTGAAAATCGAAAAAAAAATTTTGACGGATTTACACGTTTTAGATAGTGGAGATTCCGAAAAACATATTTTTAGAAAAAAAAATTTGCCGTCCGTCTGTCTGTCTGTCTGTCTGTCTGTCTGTCTGTAAACGCTCTATCTCCCGAACAAATTGAGATAGAGACTTGAAATTTTGTATGTAGTTAGTATGTAAGAATGGGACGAACCCTATTTAATATCAGCAACCTCGATTATCCGGAACTATTTTTTTCGGACTCTCGAAAAATTCGTTCTGATGAAAGGTATATAAAAATTTTCGAATTTTTTTGTTCTAAGGAATGGACGTAAAAGGCAATAAAATAACACACATTTTGCATCAAGAACGAAGTCGATCGGATTATTAGTTGCCGAGATATTTGTAATCCTGTTTTCCACATTCTTCGATTTTTCATGACCCTGTATTTCATTCAAATTTCAATTCAGAGGTATATTTTAATTGGAAATGAGACGCTTAATCCGACACAGTTAATTGTTAGTTAATAGAATTATTATTTTTGGAATTATAAGGATGTTTCTTTTACGCAGTTCGGTACTATTTGAGTAGTTTGGCGTTTTATATAATTTGTCGAAATTGGTACATCAACAGTTCTTTAATAAAGCATTACTATGTATATTAACAATATTTAAATTTTGTTTATGAATTGCAATGCATTGTATAAAAAGTTTCACATGTTTTATTTTCATGTACATATCCATGATGGGTAAGTATTACGGTGGCCCCCAACGACTAGTTTTTTGCTTGTGATGAATGTGTTATATTATAGAAACGTTTAGTTGTTTCATTGTGTATATGCATATAAATAGAAATATATATACGTTTAATTTTTATGGATCCAGTAACTTGAGGGAAATCAATCACACTTTACGTATCCTTTTGATTTTCAACTTTTAGTTTATCATGCAAGCCAATTCATTTAAATTGGTGATTATATCTTCATAGAATCGAAGTAAATTGGTTTATCATGCAAGCCAATTTTTTTAAATAAGTGTTTATATCTTTATAGAATCGAATTAGAGTAACGATTTTGAATGATTTTTTTTTTCAAACAGTTTAAAATATTACATGAATATTGATATATTTTTCACTATGTTTAATTTCACATTACCTTATTTTTTTCAGCGGAAAAGAATAAAAAAAAAAGTAATTATTCAACATCTGTTCTAATACTTCTAATTTATGGTATCAAAGGATACGAGAAATAAGAAACTAAAAGAAATATAAAATAAATTTAACATAGAAATGTTTTAAAGTTCCATGTTCATAGTTAAGCATCCTAAATATTCCGTTCCTCAGGATCTACTTCAAATCCTTGAGGATTTAAAAAACATTTCACATTGTTACCTTTAAGAAAATAAAGTGAAGACAGAGAAATATCATCCATGTATAATGAAAGTACTGCTGGGATAAAATGTTTTTCCAGGAGTTGGTTATACTTAACTACCTTTATTCAGATATAAAACTGAAATAAAATCGAATTAATTTTCTTTTGGTCAATATATTTCTGTATCATCGTCGTATATTTGAAACTTTATTAATGATAAATTACTTTTTTATATAATAGGATACTTAGTACCCATGTATTTGGAACGTAATATTGCGTTCACCAAGTTATCGGCTTCACTTCAATATAATCAATATTTAAGATAATATAATTATACTAGATTTAATGAATTTTAAATATATTTTAAAATGATTAATACTCTGGAAGATTACATTCTTATTTGCGATTATTATTTTTTTTTATATTGAAAGAATGATATTTTCTGTGTCCATTTATACTTTGATTGGTGTCAATATAGAATGCACAATATGGCACGCAATACTATATTTGGATACAATCATTCATTTTTTGCTTCTTTTTGGGGAACAACGGATTTTGGCCTTATTCTATGGACGATCACTTTTATAATTTCCAAGCTATGTTTTTGAAACTTTTACAAAATTTGCTCTATACATTTAGCTAACATAATATGCAAATGAAATTTTAATAGCGTTCCCGCATGTACAATTTAAATTATTTAATAAACCTTCTTATTTTTCATACAGTTTTTATTACTTTTTCATTTTTAGTACAGGATATTGTGTACAATGTTGTTTATCATATTTTCGGAAGTGAACATTACTTTTCTATTAAGAGCTCTGAAAATTATAAGAAAAGCAATCTAGACAAAATTTGCAGCTGTTTTAATAAAAACCTTAATTTATTTACGAGTATACATGCTATCTGCAAAAAATGAAGAGTTTAATATATTAAATAACTTAATCATAATGTACAGTTTGAATGATTTGGCAACATTAGTTTTGACAGGGTTGTGCAAAATATAATCCTTCTTTTTCAATTTGACGGTCCCCTATGGAGTTTCTGGAAAAAAAAATCTTCATAAAAATGCATAACGTGTACTGTTATGTTTACACACTTGGAGTTTCAGGTTAATTCCTCATGTATTTTTACAAATATTAAAAAAAAATCTACAATCGCCAGTGGCCAGTCACCTTTTGTCATATAATGTATAAACCTTGTGCTCTCTCAGCTCCTTTGCTCAGATTTGCTTTTTCTAACACGATAAGACTTGCACTTAATACGAAACTCTATAGTAGATTCAAAACGGCTATTTACTACTTTTTCATGCGTTATTTGTGCATTTTTAAACATCGCCCTCATAGCATGCATGGTCACAGTGACGTCACAATGACGTTACTGTGAGTCACTTTGGTTACATAACATCTGTGACCAAAATGCCACCACTCAGTGACGTCACATTGTGACTATATAATGTGACTTTATTAAAAATTCTTAGAAAATTCTAAATATTCTTCAAAACATGTTATTTACTTAAAAAAACATGTTTCTGACAATTTAAATATCGTTGCTTTTGTCACAGTTTCGTCACAATGTTAATGTCAAATTACTCACAAATGACACATTTTTCCCAAATATGTCACATTGTGACCACTTTGTGAAACGTCACAAACGAGCTCTAAAACGGCCATAACGACTTCACATTTTAGTCACTGTGACTTCACATCGACGTCACGTGACGTCACATCGACAATCAATGGTCACAAAGACACAATGTGACTTCACAACGACGTCACCATGCTTTACGGTCGTTTAAGAGAGAGAAAAATAAAAAGTTAGAAAAAGAATCAAAAAGTAAATTTTATATCAGGTTTTATCTGTTGTATCTTTTTTTTTTAACTTCCTATTATAAATATTTTAGTAAGAACGAATAAATAGTCATCAAAGACATAACAGATTTTGAACTTTTAGAAAATAATGGCACGTGAAATTGGCAACGATGCCTGACAAATGCTTGCAATTTATAAAACATTCCATGATGTTCGATAACGTTTATTTTTTAAAAAATATTTTTTATTTTTATTTATTTGCTAACAAAAGTCTAAGCATATCGGAACTGCCTTTTATCTAATACTTTTCTGAAAAGAATCTATGAGCTGTGTTCAATAGCCCTAAACAGTAAGATAAAATTGTTTTTATGCGAGTGAAAACTCCGTTTTCTATTATTTGAAGAGAATTTTTTTCTTTATATGCTTTCAGATATAAAGGATAGAAGGGAAGAGAAAGGTAGGGCTAATTTTGCTTAAGATAAACATTATTATTTATTTTTATTTATACAGGATTTCCATCCTGCAAAAACTATGATACAAATTTTACATTTACAAGACTTTACACATTCGTTATAAAATATTCTAATTTTTTACCCGTGAAAAATAAACATTGAATTCTACTTTAAAATTTGTAAATAATAATAATAATAATAATATCAAAAATAAAGCTTATTAATTAATAGTTACTAAATTTTAATATACTTTGTTTTTAAAAACTCGCTTAAGATAAATCTAAAGAGTGATGTTGTTGATATGAAAAGCTGCACACTTCCATACGTTATAGCAGCCATTATAAATCTTTTATTTTTCGGGTGCCGCAAACATAAGTTTCAGACTTTAGACGGGACACGGAAATACTTAAAATTTTAAAAACTAGCTATTAAATTAACGTAAATAGTCTAACACAGCAATAAAGGGTGTCCACTCTCAACGGTGGCCAGTGTCTTATTCCTAAAATGTTAATCATAAACATACAGTTACAAAATGTTTAAATGAGGCAAAGACATATTTCGAACTCGAAAGCATTTCGAACTTGCTTATTGCTTTAACTTACTAGGGAACTGCAAGAAGTGTAAGTCACCGATTTTGAAGGAAGTGGTATCGTTGGAACGATCTCATCGTGAGCAATAAAAAACTCAATGGAACTACCCGTCGCAAAAAGCCGTTTTCGAAATATCGGACAGTTTATATCTGGTAGCTAGTGCACACTTAATGGGGGACCGCAAAAAATTTTAGTCTTGATTTTAACGAAAGTGGTATCGTTGAAAAGATATCAACGTGAGGATTAAAAAAATCAATGGAAACACCCGTCAGAAATGAGACGTTTTCGAGATATCCGACAATCTGTGTCACGTTGCTAATGCACACTGCTGGTAAACTGCATTATGTGACATAAATTATCGGATATCTAAAAAAGGCTCATTCCAGATGGATAGTTCCATTGAGTTTTTTACTTCTCATAATGATATCTTTGCAACAACACCATTTTCATCAAAATCGATAAAATAATTTTTTGCGGGCCCCCCATTCAGTGTGCACAAGAACAGTATGTATTAGCTACGTGACATAAATTATAGGATATCTCGAAAACGGCTCATTTCCGAAGGGTAGTTCTATTGAGTTTTTTCTGCCTCATGATGATATATTTTTAACGATACTACTTTCGTTTAAATCGAGATTCAAATTTTTTTAGGACCCCCATTAAGTATGCACTAGTTACGTGACATAAATTGTCGGATATCTCTAAAACGGCCGATAGCTCCATTGAGTTTTTTACTGCTCTCGATGAGATATTTCCAACGATACCACTTTCGTCAAAATCGATGACTTACACTTCTTGTAGTTCCCTAGTTAGTGAGTTCACAACCTTAAACTGTTTTCAAACAGTATAAACCGCATTTTATGCAAAAAGAGTTTTCTCAATCTCGACGGGAATAGAAAGCAAAAACTATTAAACCCAAAACGATCTTGCCAAGTTTATTAATAGTATTATTATTATTATGTAAGATAATATAAACAATAAATATTTTTAAAAGCACGCCAAAGCACAAAAAGCGAAGTCAGAAGCAGCCCATTTTTTCCCAAATGGTTGCAATTTTCTCAATTTACAAAATTTTGGCCTCAAAGCCCTTGATGATCCAGAAAATGTTCTCTACTTTATCTGAAAATTGATTTACTGAGAAAAAAAATATAGTTTTAGCATCTAGAATCTAAATTGTGGTTCCAGAAAAAATAGTTCCATGTCATCCTTATAAATTCTAGTTTTCTTTGTTAGAGAGTTCTAGAGTCTCCTAATACAATTCAAGAGTGGTTTCCCGTATTCTCGCTGTCAAACGTATTTAAAAAATCTCTCTAAATAGAGGAGAACAGAATTGGTTAGTTTTAATACCTATAAATCTAGTTTATGAAGCCATTCCTGAAATCAAGCGGTAATTTTTTGACACTGAAACGATTCAGTAGCGTTTTGTCACCTAGAAAACAACAGACTAGAAATGCTAGGACATTTCGTCTATCCATCTTAGTTGTTTAACCTATTCGCATAATTCACTAATCAATAGTTCTAGTTTAGATATTCAAAAAGTGAGTAACTATTTATTCTACGTGAAGGCGGTACATATATATATATATATATTTCTCAGTGTCGAAACGACTCTGGCGATCTATCGGATCTCGCCTTATTGGAAGTGCACCCACGCAAAATGAACTACATCATTATTTTTTTATTAATTTTACTATCTTCTATCTTTACAAGAAAAAAGTATTGGATTCGTGAAAATTTTCGATTTTATTTTTCGATTTTTTTAATTTTTTATACGTTTTAGGAGTCAGAGATTTCTAAAAACATGTTTTTACAAACTGCCTGACTGTCTGTCTGTGTGTGATACAAATCGTGTAGGCTCTCTATCTCATGAACTAATGCACGAAATTCAATAAGAATTATATTCCTGTAGTCCCTTATATAAGTTGGAGCTGATTCGTTTTTTGGTGTAAATGACTCAACAGATGCCACTTCTACGCAGCATTTTTCACGATTCGCGCAATAACTACATATCATGAACTAATGTACGGATTTTCATCAAACTTGAGATTCAGTTATTTCATAACATGAATTGACAATTTCTATATTTTGGTGTAAATCGCTCTATAGATGGTGTTGCTATGTTAATTTTTTTTTGTGATTTCCGCAATAACACTATCAATAAAATTAACACACGGATTTTTAGAAAATTTCAGATTCAGTTATTCCTTAATATGGCTTGGTGTTTTTTACATATTGGTGTAAATGGCCAAACAAGTGAGGCAGCCATGCTACATTTTTCACGATTGCCTCAGTAGGTTTAGGCTCTAGAATTAATGCACGGTTTTCCAATAAACCTTAAATTCTGTTAGATGTTGCAAATTAGGTACCAGTGTAAGTCACACAACAAGTGGCTCTGATCAACAAGCAGTTTGTAGGAAATTTTGTGAGACCAAATCGATTTTTTATAAAATACTTCCAGTCTTGCATTTATTTGAAATTTGAAAAAGTAATTATATAATATTGATAAATTTCATTAGAATTTTATTTTCTTATATTTCAGGAATTTTTGGTGGAAGCAACCAGTTGACACTGGATTTTTAGCTACCATAGTTTGCAGGAATGTGCTATTTTTTAATTATGAAAAAATCATTTCTCTCCTAGAATAACTTAATGCATTAAATTCTTTGCCAAAAATTTATGTTTCTTATCAAACCGACGAAAAATTCTTAAATTCACGCATATCTCTTGAAATTTGACATTATTAATACGTTTCTAAAGTAATATTGTAAGAGAAATGTCGTGACATTTATTAACAATTAAAAAATAATAATAATGGATTAGTTGGTAAAAGTAAATTTAGAATTTTAGATATTTTCTCTTTTAAATGTAAAATATCCTACTACACTGTTAAAACTAATGGTGACACATTGCACCTTTTAGGGGTGAAAGGCTTGTCTCTCTGGTGACACCCATAAAGGAGCCAGAATGGCACCGTTAATTAGGGTGAAAAGATGGCACCCTTAATCCAGGGTGTCCAATAATAAAAAACTAAAAAATATACAAACCGCATTTTCGCCGTAGAAGGATTCGAACTCACAACGTCTGATTGCAAGCTCAGTGTGTACTAACCGCTCGGCCATCGAGCTCACCTTCATTCACTCATAGCCATAGATTTTAGTTGCCGTCACAGAAAACAGAAAGACACACGTCATAGCGCATGTGCATGGTTCCAGTCACCCGATGAGGTGCCACATTGCTGCCAATACGAAGTGCATGGCACCTTATTTAACTTCAATCACCCAGTAAGAGACCTGTCTGCACTGCAACCACATATCCAAGCCCCTATGGCACACTAGGGTCCAAATGTCCCGGGTTCCAATGGACCTTAGGTCCGTTTCACCTCTGGGTCCCAAATGGCACAGGTTTGTCACCTTCACTTTTAACAGTGTACATTTATTTCAATAAAACAGACATTACAAAAAAACTTAGCACTTATGAAGGAACAATTCAATTTCAAACCTATGTGATTTGAAAAATTCAACCACTTGATAAGTTTTAGCATATGCTTTACCTCTTCGTATAGAAATTGTACGTTCTGTTCATTGTACGTCTGATTAAAAATGGTATGAAACTCGAGTTTTTGTTCCTATTTAGAAAAAAGAATTTCGTATTTACATTTATTTTTATGAAACAAATGTGATAGTTGTTTTCATGAAAACATGGTATTATTTATTTTCATAAATTGCATTTCTGTGGCATTAAGTATTCATATGCACTTCATAAACTGGTGAATTACTTGGAACAAAAGTATTAAAGAATCACAACAAAACATGTCTGAAAAAGTACACTTTTAACGTAATATGTAAAATACACATTAACCGAAATCTGAATGGCAAAGTAATTTTTTTCAATTATTTTAAACTGAAATGTAAATAGATGGTAAGAATAAATTTAGAAAACCTGAAATCTTCTGTATTTAATTTATAAATTCACACTAGATTCCTTTCTAAAACACCAGATTTATTCAAACAAAACAGCTTAAATAAGATATAATCATCAGGAGACATTATAACCAGATAGATAACTTCTTACCATATGGGATTCGTAGAACTCACCAATTTGGTAAATTTTAGCATTTAATTTCTTTCAGAATTTTTAAACATCTACTTTTTATTTCTTTTTGAAAATAAAGTGAAATTCCAAGTAACTCAAATTTGTTTCTTTCTCTCTAATTCTCAGTCAGCCGCTTCCAGTTTACGTTGCTTTCTTGAAATAAATTTAATAGATATTTCTAAAAAAAGTTTTACTGTAAAAAAATTGTATGGGTAAACATTTAAGATATTACAAATAAATTTGTTTCGATATTTAAATGGTAAAATGCTGAATCAGAGGCTACAAATTATTTTACCCATTTTTTGCTGGCGTTGTATGAAAGTTACTGAGTACTAATTTTTGTTAATATAGCTGAACAAAATTTCAGAAAATGATTGCGGCACACACGTGTTAAGTTTTTAATAACATAAAAAATGTATGATGATTGTATTTGGTGGAGTAAAATGTATATGTGGGTTATAATCTGCTCAAGACATTATAAGAAAGTATTTTTGGAGGAAAATACGCTGTTAAATTGCTTGCAGAAAAATCGAAGAAAAGACACTTCATATTGGATATGACAAGTGATATTAACATTACCAGTAATATTACAACATTAAAAAGTCAGGATATATATAAATTTCACTACCTGCCAAAACATAAACGATTGATATTTTACTACATACGGCTTATTTCAAGGCACCTGCGAGTACAAACAATAAAAAAGCAGGGAAAAAATTGTTTACATTATCCCATTCTCCATAGAACATAAAAAAAGTTTATTTTATACCGTATGACTTCATGAAAATTTAAAGAATTTGCTAAAATAGCATACACTTAATATAAATTTTAATAAGCTTAGTACAGCTTTTTTTCAGATTGCACCCGAATGAAAATATTATAAGCTTCAACGAAGCAAAAATGATCATTTCAACATTAAGCCGTTACTCTTGAATAATCTGTGAATCCTTTAAAATTTTGCTCAGGAAAGATACGGTTTGTAATGATATCTCTTCTTATAATATTCCCGCAATTTGGTATATCATCCTTGATGTTTCAATGAACTCCTGATATTTAGAACTGAATTTTTAGCCTATCTTTCGATAAGTGGACTGAACTTTGCTTGCGCATGCGTATTATTTTTGTTATGTTTTTCTTAGCTCACAGGCTATCATAGCTTGAGAGCTTATGTGCCCGTCCGTTCTGTATGTTCGTTCGTGCGTAACGCGATAACTCGTGATAAAAATATCCGATCCACTTGAAATTTTGTATGTAGGTATATCCTGACAAGGCGCTTCCCTGATTAGTTTTTGGAGTTCATTCGATATGTATAAGAAGGGGAACGGGGGGCTCATGCCCCTCCCCTTAGTTGATATAAATGGGATTTTCATGCAGAATTAAGTTTTCGTTCAAAATTTAGATTAGGATCATTCTGATGAGGCGATTCCGTGACTGTTATTAGGTGTTCATTGAATAAGTATAAATAGGGGGAACAGGGGTTGTAATCCCCCCCCCGTTATTTTATATAAATGGGTTTTTCAAGCAGAATTTTCAGATTTCGTTCAAATCTCTGAATAGTTTTGGAAGTTTAATGGTTAAATATAAAAGAGGGGGGATAACTCCTTTTCAATTATATAAATGCTAAATGGGTTTTTATTAAGAATTATCTCATTTGCTCTGAATTTTGGATATAGATTTTTTATATGATAAAGCATGTCTTTGATAGTAGGGGAGGTTCAATGATTAAGTATAAAAAAAGAGGAAAGGGGAGAGCTGTTTCCCCTTCTTAATTTTTTTTTTCGAACGGAATTAACCCTTGAAAATATAAGGCTTTAATGTACAATTAGTATTTGTAGCCTGTGAGCTCAATGCCATCAGTTTAACTGGGCAGTATTCTTTTTTCTGTATAATCTCGTCAATCAACTTTTTCCCCTTTTGTACATGGATGCGTTTGCTTCCGAAAAATCTCAGGGATACATTGAATAAATAATATCTTTATGCATCTGTAACGCCTTTTTAAATTATTATTCGTATATTTTAAAATTTATATTAATATAATTGAATTTAAGTAAGGTGAGAATACCTTTCAAGACACTGTTATTTAAATACAGTGATTTGACTCATTGAATACCAACTTTTCGCTCAATACAGAACAGTTTAACAAAAACTGAAGATGATTTAGATGATGAAGATCTGAGGTTGAAGAGGAGATGCAAAACAATCGATGGTTTTATAGACTTAAAACCTAGAAGAATACGATAGGTGAGTCAACATTTCAATGTCCCCTTAAGGAAAGTTTTGAAGCCAATAAACAAGTTCTTTTCGCTTTTCCTAAGAATGCCATAACTGAAGTTCACAGACAGCACTCATCAGATTCCAACATCCAGTTTTAAGCAAGGGTTGTGCATATATAATGCTATTTTAGACCCTTCCCCTTATGATATCATACGTTATCATTCCTCGACCCCACCCGGAAATGATATTGTTAACAATGACAAAATTTGTTTTGATGCATGGAATTAATTTCTTTTGTTTATTATAATGAACAAAAATTGTTAGATTTATTTTTCACACACTTTACTGATCCAAATGAAGAGATGTATGATATATATATATTTTTACATATGAAATTGTTTATACCGAAACATAATTAAAACAAACTGATATTATTTAAAAGTGTTTTATAACAGCTTTTTGTTTCATAATGCATTCAGCATTAGCAAATCTCATTACTAAGTTAGACTATGTATCTCTTGTTTATTAAGTGAACAAGATAGAAACTTTCATACTTATTTATGCAAAATTGAATGAATTTAATTTCAGGTTTTTTAAATACATGCATTTCACAGAAATTAATATTAGCTTTCTAATTATACTAATATAACTTTTTGAACGTGGCCTGTAACAAAAATAATGGTAATAATCCTTATATTATTTATTAAGCACAGAATTTTTACTTTTAATTTTTTAAAACAAGATTTTTTTTATTAAGCAATAATTTATTTATTAATACATTTAAATATGTATTCCTAAATATTTATAATTATCTTCTTCTAAAAGTGATTCAAAGAGAATTTAAAAAAAAAAAAAAAAAAAAAAAAAAAAAAAAAACTCTGAATATAAAATACTTTTTTCTTCCTTTTATCATGTTACACTGTAAAAAAAATCTGTAAAGTTACTAAACGTTTTCTAGGAAACTGGGATTCCAAGAACTTTTCATATTACGGTAACATGAAAATTTCCTGTAACCTACTCTAAAACTTGAATTTTTGCTGTTACCGTTACAGGAAAAGTTCTTGGAATCCCAGTTTCCTAGAAAACGTTTAGTAACTTTACAGAATTTTTTTTACAGTGTAGTCATCGGTGACTGACCATGAACTTTCCGTTTAGATCGCATCAGTGACTGGTGTCTGACAGTCGAAAATATGATATACAACTAAAAAAATGTATTCTTTTAGTTAATTTTTGAAAATTTATTTAAAATTTACTTAACTTTTATTTATTACAGGATTATATCGCTAAATAAGCGGAAAGTCCAGTGTCAGTCACCATTGACTGACATGGCATCCTAAAAGTTAAGAAATATATCTTTTTTTACTGCATAAAAATATATAAAAATAATTTAAGAATTCTTATTTGAATTGTTTGGAACACAAAATGTGACGTTTGTCTAATAGCTTTTTTGTATGATTTTTAAACAAAATCGCTTTCAAATAAAACGACTAAGTACAATAACATGAAAAACCTCGTTAAAAAAACAATAAAGTTGCTTTCAAATGTTTAAAAATAGTAATAATAAAGCTACTTTCAAAAAGTTTTTTAAAAAAGTCAATCTAATTTCTTTTCAGCGAAACCATTTTCCTTTTATTCAATAACAATAAAATCACTCGAAAGAATTGAGACAAATTAAAACAATGAAAACATTTCTTTTGCATCACGAAACAAGCAACACAAGCATTCATGTAGCAGATCCAGAGAGAAAAACAATCAAACTTGAACCCTTACAGTTTCATTATGTTGTTAGTAAATGTTTAAATTTATTTACTAACGGACAATTTTTATTTCGAGAAAACGGTTTATTTCTTGTCCACGTTAATAAAAATATATGTTTATTTTTCTGTATTTTTTAAAATCTTTAAAAATTCAGTGTTTTTTTAATGAAATTTTATATAGAGTGACACTATTTAGCAAATTATTGTAAATGAAATGTTTTATAAAATATCTAAATACATTTTCTGGCACAAATATACAGAGTGGCTCAAAAATCCTTGACATATTTTAAAATTCAATTGAAAATCAAGAAACTAAGCTTGTAAAATGTTTTCCCATGAAATTTTTATATATAAAACAGTTTCAATATCTATCCTTAGATGGCGCTAAAATTCGAGTTGTTATCAAAGCACCTATTTGATCACAGAGGACCGCCGCTAGATAGGCTTCAATAGAAAATATTAAACTAAAAAATCGCAAATAAAATATAGCAGAAATTGTATGAATCATGTAGAAATAAACTGGAATAACAAGAATAATTTACTTTTATTAAGTTAAAATACATTTTAAAAGTATTTGAAAAATCCATTATACAACCAATAATAAAAATAAAAATTATTACACCGGCAAAAAATTAATTTGATCATTTCTAAAGAACGCTAAAAATCTGTAAACATTCAAATCAAAAAATTAAAACTTCTATTTTTATTTAAATATGTAATATTTTTATCAGCCTATTATTATGTATTTCTTTTGGATTTAATAAATAATTAATTCACATCATAAAAATTGAATATTATAATTATAGCTGATATTTGTCTGTATAATTCACAGAAATATAGCTTTCAGCTGCGATTTATTAGTTTAAATGTTTATTTTAAGAGCCCATACTTTACAGCTTCAAAAATTATGAAACAAAAAGGGGGAGAGGGGGACACAAGTAATCCAAAAAATACTTTAACGGAGCGAAAACGGCATTATCAATGACCAATTGTTTCCTTATCTTAAGGGGGGGGGGTTATACAATTTAGCTCATTGTAGAGTCATATATGGGAAGTTACATAGAAACATTTATTTATTTATTTATTTATTATTTGTTTATTTTGTCTAAAGAAAATATTCGACAACATTTTTCTACAAGCATTAACTGATATCTATAATATGAAGGCCAAACGTATTTGTGCTTAACGCATAAGTCGTTTTACGAATGGCAACTCTTTCAAATTTTAAATGAAATTTCGGTATTGCAATTTTTGCTACTGCAAAATTCTAAACTGTTGAACATCGCACATTTTCAGTTTTTACACCATCGTATAGGGGAAAATTTTACTTTTAAGAGTGTATTTCGATTCGAACTGCTTATTTTCCGATTTTTTTTTTATTCATTATTGCTCTCAAATACACCGAACCTTCAAAATTTTTGATTATTTGGAAAGTACACAAGGTGCCGTGATTATCGATTCTTTGATAAAAGCAGAAAATATTGCAAAAAAAGCAATCAAAAACGGCATTTCGAACCGATTTTTCCCAAGCGGGAGATTTGGGAACGAAAAAATGTGTCATACTGGGAAGATAATTGTTTATAACTCAAATTCTAATTAATTGAGCGTAAAAAAACATCACACGGCACCTCATACGTCCCTTCAAGAATCCATTCAGCAAGTTTCATGTTTCTACTTTTAAAAATGTGCCTGAAATTGTATCGGAAAATTTCGAGCTGTTGAAGTTGAAAAAGCATTTTTTCGAATTACACCCTTAAATGCAATTTAATTGAAACTGTATCTTACTTTGTTTTTGAGATATTAATTTTTTTTAAGTTTTTAGTACCGCTTTTCTAATTGTGGCAACAGGAGCACTTCATTTCTTTTAAAAGCAAAGGAAAAATGGGAAAAAATTACTATTGTATCTTTATGTTGCCATTTCTTCATTAAAAGGGTTTCAAAGAAGTTTAAATACGCACGTGGTAAATTTTAATTTCATTTACAAAATTTGATTTATACTTAAAAGACTATCAAAAGTTTAATTATGTGTTTCAGCTAATAGCATCGGTACTTCAAGTTTTGAATCAAAATGATTAAATTAAATGCCATTTTTTAAAGGTAAATACAGATACGAAATGTGCATTTGTAAATTTATATGGTGAAAATGATGTCGGGATTATATTTCAGGTTGAAGAAAATCCATGATTGAGACAAAGTTGAAAAAATTTTGCTTTTTTCTCATTTTGAAATACTAGCATAAGATCCTTATTTGATAGTTTTTTCATAATAACAGTTCTGTATTATTTTTTACTGCTTACATGTACGATTAAAGTTTAATTTTAATAATTTTTACAACTGAGTTTTATAGAAATAGTATTTTGTTGAATTTAAGTTAAATATAATTTTTTAAGAGTTAGACTTACCGATATAAAGTGCATTTTTTACTATAACTATTTTTTTAGGTTTATTATAAATTACTGAAACAATTCCTCCTTAAACATTTTCTTTCGTCAAAATTTGACGGGTTCTACCTTGTGTTATTAAATTTTAAAATGAATAAAAAAAATGAACCGCACTGCATATCGTTAACGTTAATTTTATGATTTAACCTACAGATTTTATAATTAAAGATTTTATAAAGATTGATATAGTAGATATATTATACATTACATTTTAATGCAGTTATCAATATTAGTTTTTAAAAATGTATTTTAACAAACTAAAAACAGAATATTTTTTGGCCAAAATTAAAAGCATTGTGATTTTTAGCTATTGCTATATTTACTTCTATAATATTTTCTTGAATACAAAACAATAAAAAAAGTAGAATACATGTGAATGGCAATTTTTATTTGTTAAATGAAATGTTTAATTGAATTTTAATTGAATTAGTTAAATCGTGTTAAAATATGCTTCAAATTTTCCATTGACCAATTTGTAACAGAGTTGTTTTTTTAATTATAATGTAAAGGAAACTTTTTGTGTGCACCTGTAAATAAACTATAAGGGCTACATATATCTTTTTACTTAAGGAATGCCCTATAGTCAGCTTCAAAATCATTGATTTAACTCATTCATTCTCATAAATTTGAAAATATCCAAACGATCAGACAAACGGAAGGGAAAAAAACTTTTAAAGTATCTTGAAAAATGTTGAATAATACAAGAAATAGATAACTTCGTCAAAAGAAACAACAAAAAAAAAGATAAAATAAACACTCGTTTTTATTATTTTAAGTGAAACCGTTTTATTTTATTCTTATTCTGTGATATGAATTTAAACAATGAAAGCATTAAATCATCTATAAAATCAAAGACAAAACTGAAACTTTTATGAACAAATTATTACTTTACTTACTTCGGGATAATATTTAATTCGACAAAATTCTTTATTTAATTATTAAGTGAAGAAAAATGAAATTCTATTTTTCAAAAGATTTTTTGGTAATTGTTTTCAATTCAATGCTTTTTCACATGATTTCCAGAGATAATATTTTATTTGTTTTGTTTACGGGGACAGCTGATCTTTGTTTGAGCGAAATCTTCGCAAAAAAAGGTCTATTTCTGTGTTATAATAGTACCAAAACAGATTTTTCTTATTGAAATATCATTTATGACGGTTTTAAGAAGTAAATAATAAAGGTAAGTATATTTATATACAGGGTGATTATAATTAAAGTCCGAGTTTCAAAACGCTCTAAAAAGCGAACCACTCGTTAGAATGGCGTCAAAATTTAACAGCGTATTATTGAAGAAGGGGGAAAGAACATGAACCAAAAAACAAGCTCCAAATTTTAGCGACAGATGGCGCTGTAAGCGTCAAAATTTCGACTACAAAGCCTCAAGACAATTAAAAACCGATTGGATGGATGCTTTTTACGCGGTTTTTGGCCTCAGGACAATTAAAAAACGATTTTTCCCATCCGATGTGGTACGACCTTGCCGTGGTGGACGGGCTTACGTAACTAACAGTATCACACGCGTACAGTCATGCACACTGAACAATACAGTTGGTTTATATCGTGTAACTTACGCCTTAGCCATTGTTTTACGATTTGTCCTTTGTAGTCGAAATTCTGATGTTTACAGCGCCATCTATCGCTAAAATTTGGAACTTTTTTTTGGTTCATGTTCTTTCCCCCTTCTTCAATAATACGCTGTTAAATTTTGACGCCATTCTAACGAGTGGTTCGCTTTTTAGAGTGTTTTGAAACTCGGACTTTAATAATAATCACCCTGTACTTTAAATCTGTTTTTCTCAAAAGTAATTTTTCAGCGTTTTTAGATTTTTGAAATGCTTTTTGCGACGTAATTTTTTATCAATATGTATGGAACTGATAAGGAAGTATCCTGATACTGTTAAGAAAGAAATTGTGTAAGCTTTTTAAAATTCGTCTTTATTAAGATTGTCAAATATTATTTTTTACTTCTGAAAAGGCAAAAATTGAAGGAAATCTATATGGAATTTAGAAAAAAAAATCTTTAAAATATTAACTATTCAATACATTAAAATTCTGTTTATAAATCTGCCAAATTTGTTTATAATAGAGTTTTAAGTAATAAAAATGCAAAATCAAGAAAATAATCTAAAAAAATTAAGACACGAGGAACATTTTTAAGTTTTGCTTAAAAATTTAAAATTTTTCAAAATATTTAAAATTTTAAATAGGATTGGAAATTTTTTCGAAGGTGTTCTATATGCTTTTGGTGAAATGGATACATTTACAAAATTTCATATTGCTATAATGAAAAAAACATTAACGTCCAATATCCCTTTAAATTACTATTATGATTTCTCAGATATCTATAATCTTCTGAAATTTTAAAGTGAGTGACCAGTGAATACTTTAAAAAATATACATCAAGAAAACTTCTACACTGTCAGAAAAAACGCGTCTGTATACTCTAAAATATTGAGCGCTTTTAAAAATTAATTTCCGTATTTTTAGAAAATATGTTTTATCCATGAATTCTCCCCAAAAGTCTGAAAAAGACGGAGTAATTTTGCACGCATGCGTGTCGGTTCCACAATCCGAATTCGCTTTGAAAAAAAATCTGTAAATCAAGATTTCTAATTTAAAAAATATAAAGATATAAAACTCAACCATTAACAAAGAAAAGAAGCATTTTCGGATTTAAAAATGCATATAGCAATTAATTTTCTCATTACTTTAAAAGTATTCTTAAATTATTGATTAGTATTTAAAAAAATGTTTTCATTTAAAATATCTTTTAAATGAAGACATATAAAATAGATATTTAAATAAAAATATTAAATTAAAAAAAAGTTATTTTACTCGTATAAAAAGATAATATTTATATTCTATAATTAGCAATTTAAATAAAAATATTTATAATAAATATTTTTACCATATTTTAATGCTATGTATAAAAATCCCATCCACAATATTATCAAAGTCATAATCTTCCCGAAATTAACTTTGAAATTCAAAGCTTTTTAAAGAAATTAATCTAGCCATACCTATACGGAAACAAGTAAGAAAAATCACGAGTTAAGCATAGATTATGAAACACTTTGCAACACTTCCTGAAATCTTTAACAAAACTTCGTAATCCAGGGAAATAAGGTGTTACAGTCCATAACTGAATAAGCATTCGAATAATTTTCAACAATTGTGTATTTGATTTGACAATTGATGTACACTGAAAAAAAAGTTCAAAAGGTTACTAAAAGTGAAACAAACATTTATTTGTAAACTGAACAGAAGATTTTTTTGCATAACTAACTTAAAACTTTTTAGTATGAGCCACCAAGGAAATTTTAGTAATAGTTCTAAAATTATTTTTAGTAACCATTACGTGTGCCCTAAGGGCAGTAGCTTCCTTCGAGCTGCATCCAGTGGGTAAAAAGACAGGAAGTGGAAGATTTTCTGCAAAGCCAAAATAGATGGCAGCACCAAACGTTGCTACCTGCTCTATTTTGACATGTTTCTAAAGGGGAGGGAAAGTCCAGACATAATTACCCATGGTAACTGCTACGACAGGATTTTCATAATCCCTTTATTTAACAAATACTTACATTGCATACATTCGGTGCATATTTGGTGGCGTCCAGCATCGAACCCGGGTACTTTCAGCCTGGAGATCGATGCTAAGACCACTAGGCTATCACGGCTACACCAAGTGAGTTTTAGTAATAGCTATTAAAAATGTAAAACTATTAACTCTATTCGTTCCTAGTTTTTTTTTCTAGTAATTCTTACAGATCCCTTGTAACCGAGTAAGATTACAAAAAATGTTTTAGTAATTACAATGATCACTAAATTTTTTTTAGTAGATCGACCCTTTTTTTACAGTGTATATACTATATAATGGGGAAATTTTGTTTAGTAAGAAAACGCCTAGCTGAATGAAATATTCCTTTTAGCAATTTATACTATCGGATGGAAACATACTTTAATACTTTTGTTCAGCCCTGTAGTTTACTTAGTATCTTTATTTCGTGTAATAAAGATACTAGGTATTTTGCTAAAATTTAGTTTAATTAATACTCTTCAAACTACTTAAATCATATTTCCAGAAATTATCGTCCATAGTGGACCTAGTATCCAGTTCTTTGCGTGACCCTGTGTAACATTTTATCTATATTCTACAATCAATTTATAGTAAAGTGTATGAAATTCAACGTAAAAATGCATAACTTATTAAAAAACCCCCTTTAAGTAAATGTCGCTCATATTCATTTGCCTTTCATAGTCCTTTTGTGTAACTCTGTATATCTTAATTGCGGATCTATTGGCATTTATACACACCATAAAATGTGCTTACATTTAGAGGAACTTAAAAGCGCATATCATAATTATAATTGCATTTCATCCATCGAACAGTCATCATCTATAATATACAGTACATCGGATAGAATATACTATTTCAAATCCTTTGTATGTCATTATAAATGCTATGCACTTCGTATTAAATATGAAATAACTCATATTAAGTCTCAGCGAAGTATATTAATTTGATTACACATGAAACCGTTAACCATCATTAAAGTATGTTGCAAACAATTTCTTCCTTTATTATTATGTATTAGAATTGTTTTGTGTATCTCTGTAAATGAATAATAATTATTCTTTTAACAGCACATTTTGCAAAATACATATTTTAGAGGATTTCGTAAATGCATATAAATTTGAATATGTTTGACCGGGTGTAACATCTTTAAAATTCATTTGAAACGATTTTTCCCAATAGGCCTTAATGTAACATGAAAGTTTTGAATGTCTCTGTAAATAAACTAATTGTGGTAGAAACTTCATTTCCAATAGGGTTTGTGCTAGAGTAAACGTCAATACTGTCCAGAAAATTCACGGCAATCCAAGTATATTTAGGAGAGTTAGAGCGCGGCCAAACGGATAGACGGACAGACAAACCGAATGCACAAACGCTTTTTAACTTTGTTGGAAATTGTAAAAAACATACTTACTTCAACTTTTTTCACTACTATACACCTGTGACCGAGTGGTTAGAGTAAAGGTTTCGTAAAACTAATGTAGCTGGTTAACAACTTATATTTTATCACCATTTTCTTCAATTGGCGTATGTTTTACCTGTTGTAACCGAAAGAAAAAATAGAAGCGCATGTTCGTCTATAAAAAGAAAAATCCAGATTTTACTGCAGTGTAAAAAATGTCAAATGTTTCAGAATATATAGAAATGTGCTGTAATCAAAAACGAAAATATACAGTAACCTTTTCTAACTTACCTAAGGTTTGGAAAACCATTCCTTTACCTTTAAAAATCCCAAAAAACTATTTATTTTCTAAATTTTGAAGAAAAATTTATAAAAATTAATTTTTATCAGCTGCCCGTCTTTTTCGGAAACGTTTCTAAGTAGCTTTTACAGCACAATAATCACTTTTCTCAAATCAAAATATCACTTTTTCGGATGCTATCAATTCATACGATAATATTTTAATATTCAGAGAGCATGTTTAATAGACAAACATACAATATTAACAGTATTAACATTAATATGAAAATTAACATTATTTTGCTGAAATTGCATGCACAAAATCAGTTATGCAACTGAAAATGTTTACTTGAGAATTGATAGAATCCGAAAAAGTGATATTTCGATTTGAGAAAAGTGATTATTGTACTGTAAAAGCTACTTAGAAACGTTTCCGAAAAGAACGGACACCTGATAAAAATTAATTTTTATAAATTCTTCTTTAAATTTCGAAAACAAATAGTTTTCTTGGATTTTTAAAGGTAAAGGAACGGTCTTCGAAACCTTAGGTGAGTTAGAAGAGGTTACTGTATATTTTCGTTTTTGATTACAGTACATTTTTATATATTCAGAAACATCTGACATTTTTTTACAGTGTGCAACCAGGAAAATTTCTTTGAAAAGAAGAAAGCGTTTCTTAGAGTGTATGCATACCTCTTTTGTTGACTATTATACGTTTTTCAACAAATAGTTCTTGTTAACAATTTAAAAATGCCGGAAATTGCACATCCACCGTAGCAAATAAGGTGCGTTCGTACTATAACGAAGTTTTAAATAGATACATATCTTGGCGTAATGGTATACAGTACTTCGAATAGAGTATACTAGCCGAAATATTTTGTGTGTCCATGTAAATACTATCTGTTTTCTATGATACTGGAACTAACTCGATGTAAATCTCAGTAACGTATATCGATTTCAAAAAATGTGATTTAGTTTTATGTAATTAAAATGCGCCCTAAACAGTGTTTCCCCCTATACCATTATGTCACCGAATACTTTTGTGTAACCCTGTAAATTAACAATAAATATTCTTTACACCACAGATTTTACAGAATGTACATTATAATATATAGTTCATAGATAAATATCAATTTTATTATGTTCAAAAGAGTGTAAAATCATCAAAATGCACTTGAAACTATTCTCTAGAGTTGGCCAAATGTAAAAGAATATTTTTGACTGTTCCTGTAATTAAACTACAGATCCGATTTTCATAAAACTTCAAATGACTCAACAAAATCATGCAACAATTATTATTTTAAATTTCAAATGATTCACTTGGATAATTTTTGCTCTGTTATATTCGGACGGCAGACGGACAGACAGAATGACTACTATAGGTGCTTCGTATTTACATATTTACGAATGCTTCTAATAATACATACTTTTTTTTGTCAAATTCATTTCAGCCGGAAAATTAAACCGTTGAATTTTGCAGAAATTAATCGCAGATTAAAAATATTTAAGTTCAAATTGGAATGTTATTTTTTACAGCATAGAAAATGGTAATCATTTTTCTATAAATTACTATACATAAAACTTGATTTATAAACCTTAAATGCATGATCTTTTATTTTCTTTCGAAAAAATTATTTATGGTTCTCAGCAAAGATTTCTACACCAGAAAAATAACGAAAAAAAAATCGGACATACATTTTTTGAACAGAATGTCAATTTCTTCTTATAGTGAAAGAGTCGACCGCGCGAAACCCTAAGTCATCCAGAATAAGAGAAAATCCTTTATATTATGTAAGAGTAGTAAGGGGGGGGGGAATCTAATTATCCATATCTGCCCGAAGTGAAGTGGTGCATAAGTCAAAAACAATGACCTAAGATACCTAGACACCACACCGGCAACTTTTTCTTAGGCCGACATCTTTGCCTTCCGTCACGTGACGGAGGGCAGATTTAGCGCGCCAAACCGGTTTTTCTCCCGCCGAAACTCATATTGTTATGTTTGTCTTGAGTTGACCGCACTTCTGCTTTTCTCTTTGTGAAAACTGAAAGATGCCAATAAAGCGATCACCGACAAAAAACGGCATATTTTCGCCAAAGATGGATTCGAAACTATGCCGAGAGAACAATGGGATGTGGCGTCTACGTATATTAGAAAGTCAATGGTAAAAAATTAATCCCGCTAGTGGTAGACTCGTAGGCTTAGCATTGTGTTTTCTTGCCCCCAGTTTTCCGTGTATTCATACTTTTGATTGTACGGCAAACACAATGCCAAGCCTACGAGTGGGCCACTAGTGGTATTCATTTTTGGTTTATGCACCACTTCACTTATGGCGGACATGGCTCATTAGATTCCCCTCTGACAACTCTTCCATAATATAAAGGATTTTCTCTTATGCTCGATGACTTAGAGTTTTGTGCGGTCGGCTCTTGGACTATTATGTTGCACATCTGCAATACAAGTAAAAACTATTTGTCATAAATAAACAATTGCAAATTAGTAAATACTTTGATAAGTATGAATCTAAATACCTAATTTTACATAAGTTTTATTTTTTTTTAATTTAACCTTTGAATGCTAGATTTATTCTTTTAGAATTGAATTTTCTATTCTTATATTAAGGATTAGACATTGGAAATTTTTTATTTTATTTAGTAAAATATTATTAAAAATGGTTACAAGATTAATATTCTTATATAAACATAGTGGTTGCTAAGAGTTAAAAAAAAGTGATGCAAGTATGCATCTGTGATGTAACACACATTCTATTTTATATATTTCTATTAATATTTCAAATGTTAGTCCCCCTCCCTTCTTTAAAAATAGTTCTATGATGGCAAATATATAATAAAAACCACCTTTATGTGATTGGCTGAGATCGCTGTTCTATATTGTAAAGTACACCAGGTCCTAGTTTACATTTTCTTCTGGGATAAAACAATGAAGACAATTCATCAAGGAAATCCGTTCTTAGAAATAGTCTTGACTAAATCTTTTATTTTCCAAAACACAAGAAACAGAGCACTTATAAACAACAAGAATACAGTACGCTAAAATAAACGCTTTCAAACATAATAAAGAAATATTTGTCATTTTTGACAACTGCGAGCGTGCGGGTTCACTTCACCATGACAAAACGTAATCTGAATAAATTTTCACCTTTCACAAACGCCAAGAGAAAATGTCTTGGCATACAATAGATTTCCAATCCGATCTAAAAAACGTACAGGTAAAAAGGACCGTTATATATAAAGCAATGGAAAAAAAAATGAGTGTTGTCAAGAATACAACAATTATCGCTCTTGGCGAAAAACACGCAACTCACAGTAACCCTAAAACAAAGTTACACAATCGGTAAAAATTAAGTTCTTTATACAAGATAAAATGAGATGATTGGGAAATAAAAATAGCAGTTATTTAAAGCAGAAAAAATATTTAATTCGTTTGATATTTAATCAATTGAAAAGCAAGAAAGAAAAATCTAGAAATGGAATGGTATTTTAAAACTAATTTATTATTTGTTTTTTATTTGTTATTATTATTTTATATGCAATTTGGAGACGGACACTCAATAAAAATACCTATTAAAAATGCTTTTCTTTTAAATTTAAATTTTAAAAGACATTTAAAGGACTAACATTTGAAATATTATTATTAGAAATATATATATAATAAAATGTGTGTTACATCACAGCATCACTATGCATACAATACACTATTCATACAAGGGTTAAATGTGTAGTTCATAAATTTTATTTATTTATGTCTATTAATTATAAATACATAAAATTAATATTTCAATTCTTACTTTTGTTTTTCGGATTTAAAAGTTGAAGTCCAATTTATTTTTTAGATATTTGACTTTTTACAGTAGCTTTAAAATAAAATTCTAAATACAAAAACATAGAAAACACTGTGAAAAAAAAGCTATTTTGTAAATTGTTCGTAACAAAAAAGACGTACTTTTATTCTTTTTCGGTGTAACACTCTTTTTTTTTCTTCTTTAATAACAATAAAATAAACCGAAAGAAGTGGGACAAATTTAAACAATCGAAACATTACTTTAGCATCAAGAGACCGAGTTAACACAAGCGTTTTGTCTTTGAATCAAAGAGAAAAATATTAAACTTATAATCGCATTATTTTTTCAGTAAATGTTTCAAATCATATACTAAGAGTCTATAATTAAAGTGCTTTATTTTGTTACGTTAATAAAAATTTTTGTTTAATTTAGTCATTTTTTATAAATAGTATTTAATTTTTTTTTCTTTTTATAAAGATTTTCTGTGAAATGGCACACAATTTAGAAACTGATTAATGCCAGCAAAATGTTGCCTAAATACAGGAATCTCTACCGGAAATAATATATACTACAGGAGAAAAAAAATAAATGAAAAAGATTAGTGTTGTTTATTTTATGTCGGCCGATTATCTACACGTGAGATATAGGCCCTAAATGGGTGGGAGTGCCCTTCGAGGGGGTCTTTCTAAGGGAACCTAACCCGTATTTACGCAAGGTTCGAAGAAAACCACGAAAACTCCGAACGGTGAGGCCGACAGCCGCGGTTGGGTTCCAACCCAGCACCTGCCATCTACCAGTTGAGAGGTCAGAACTTCTCGGCCACTGGTGGGGCATAAATGAAAAAGGCATTGAGCTCTTTATTGTGATTTTGCTGTAATTTTCTTTAAAACTGACAATATTATTTATAAAATAATTTTTTAGTTCACTAATATAATTTTAGAGCATAAAATATGCATGGTGCATTTCTAATCGTATGAATAGTTGTGAATTTGAACGTGTAAAAGGTAATGTTGCTTAATCTGATTCCATTATGCTAATTATTTTTTGAGGTACTTCGTTCTCTTTTAAACACAAAGTCATTTTTCCATTTTAACTTTTTGTTTTATGTTTCTTACATTTTTGAAGCAAAACATGAACACGTAAGGAATATTTTAAAAAGCATCTTGATATTACTGCTTACTGTTATCGTAGATAAAAGAATTATATTAAATTATAATGTGTGATTGAAGTTGTAATTTAAAGCTGGATGTTAGTAAAATTTGTTTGAAGAAAAACCGAATAAAGACTACATAAGTCAGACTTCATTTAACAAAATTATGTATTAACAAGCAAAAAATTTTTATACTTTATTGTAACTTTTAAAATTATACATAACTGTGCGTCAGTATAAAATGCATTGGAATATTTTTTTTAAATTATGCCACATTTTTTTCACGATGACAGACTTGGATTTAGCGTAACATGATAACGGATATGATGTCGATATTTGTAGGTCTCACAAAAAAATTTTAAGGAAAAAAAAATTTTTATATTCATATTTATTAAATTATTTTGAATGTTTTCTCATTAAGTTTTTGTGCACACCACGATTACAATAGTTAATAAGTCAAAAAAATTTCAGTAGAATTATACAAAATGTTAGTGAGAAACAAGAATTGCATATATTTTAAAACGTTATTCTGTTCTCAACTGCTTTGCTCAACAAGCGAAAAATGTTTTGAGAAATTTACAAATTCACTTTTCAACGGAAATACATAAAGTTGCAAAATTTGACTATGGAAATGATTTGGAATCTAATTTATCTTTCCACTTTCGGATCAATAAATTACCTATTGAATTATAAGCATTTTGATCACGTGATCACCACTTTTTCTCCCTTTCGTCAACAGGTTTTACTGCTTCCGTAGGAAAACGTAATTCGCGAACTTTGACGGTTTGTTCTAAAAAATCTATAGCGTTTGCAAAAAACAAAAAAATAAGTGCGATTAGATAGTCTTTGAACAACAATATCTGCTAGTTTCCTGCATTTCCGAACAAAAAAAAAATTAAAACTTATATTACAAAGTTTCCCCTTTTGAATTAAGAACATCCTTAAATATGAATATTTCAAATTGTTATGCTGTATGTAAAAAATAAAAGTTCCTCCTCCCTCCTTTTGCAAAATTTGTTTAAAATTCAAACCTAGATTTATGTATGAATGATAAATAGCTAATATTAGTGAAAATTTAATGCATATTTTTAACTCTATTTACCACATTTCTTCTCTGCAATTCATTTTAAAATATTTACCGCTCTATACCTCCTCCACCATTTTTTTTATTTTTTAATGAAACGAGTCTGAATAAAATATGCATCGTTGATTTCCAGTCAGATGAATACTTTTCAAATTTCAGAATTTCCGAACGTGTCAGAGGAAATCTTTCTTAATAAGATTCCATTATGGTAATTACCTTTTAGAGAAATGTATTTATTTTTATGATTGCAAAGTCATTTTCTATTTTAACTTTTTTATTTGTTTTGCATTTTATAGAAGAAAATGTACAACAAAAAGATTAAATAGTTATAAAATATATGACGGAATGAACTTTTCGCCTTGCTTTTAACATAAAATGAATAACGCTTACTTAAAAGGCGATTAAATAATCAATTATAGATGTTAAAGATTTATTTTATTTAAAAATTTTAGTACTTTCAAACTTTTTCCAATCCATGAAATTTATGAAATAAATTTCATGATTCAACAATCAAATAATTTTTTTTACCGTTCACCTAAAATATTATTAACTCAATCTTCAAGCCACGAGTCTCGTTCATTTTTCAAAACAAAATCTTATATTTGTATTTATAAAAGAAAAAATATTCTCTGAGGAAGAACCTGTTTGGTAAAGGTTTGAAAGTACTAAGATTTTTAAATAAAATTAACTTTTAACATCTATTATTGATTATTTAATCGTTTTTTTAAGTAAGCATTATTCATTTTATATTTAAAGAAAGATTATTTAAAATGCATCTTCATATTCCTGTTTATTTTTATTTCAGGAAAAAAAGTGGTTGGATACTTTTAATCTCATTAGTGATTTGAGATATGTGTATCGATAAAATCACGTAAATATTGCAAAATGCAACATAGCAGTGCCACGTGTTGGGAGATTTATACTGAAACCTAATTTGCAATAACTCATGTCAAAATCGTAACTGAACGTGAAGCTTAATGAAAATCCTTCATTAGTTCTTGCGATAGAGATATTGCAGAAATCGTGGAAAATTCTGCTTAGTAGAGTCACCTGTTATGGGATTTAGCACAAATATTGATCAACACCAGTTTATATCATAGACGAACTAAATATAAATTTTAATGAAAATCCGTGTATTAGTTCTTGATATAGAATGTCCTCAAAATTTGTATCACATATATACAGACAGACAGAATCACAGACTCACAGATTCACACGCACACATTTTATAAAGACATGTGTTTTGGTGTCTCTGACCCCTAAAACATGTAAATCCACAGAAAATCGAATATAGGAAATTTTCACGAATCCATTATATTTTCTTGTAAAGACAACAGAAAGTAAAAAGTATATTAAAATTTATTCATCAATATATATCGGTATATCGATAAAATATTATATTTCAATTTTGACTCCATTTTTCACATCTACACTGTTGGTTATGAGGTAAAGTGATATCGACATTTGTAGACATACACCATAGGGAAAATTTAAAATATGTTTATTAAATTCCTTTATCTATATATTTACTTATATTTTAAAAGATTTTCTCATTATGTATTTGTCCCATTGTAAATTAATTTGCCAAAAAATATTGAATAGTATAAAAATGTTGCTGAAGAAAAAAAAGCATAATTTTTTAAAAAGTTATTTCAAATATGCCTGTTTAAATAGTTAAAATGTGTGAAAAACAGGTCCCCCCTCCCCTCCTTCAATTAAAACATTTGTCTTAAAATTTAAACCTAGATTTATGTATGAATAATAAATGATTAGGGTCATTTTCAAAAAACTTGTACATTTGGGAAACTTTTCACAATTTTTTTTTTAAATACAACTTATAAAAATATTAGATGATACTAAAACATTTCTTGTATATATAGTCTGTCTCAAAAGTTTAAGCACTCTGCAAATCTCGTTTAAAATAATTGAAAAAGAAAATATTTTATGCTAATTTACAATAAATACTCAACATTTAATCAAAATAAAATAAAATAAGACTATTTGGGTAGTTAAAATAAAAAATATATTTATTTTTATTTCTTTTTTCTTGAAGAAACGCTGTCTCAAAAGTTTAAGCACTTTATGCAATTTTTTTTAGAAACACGGGATTGGTATTGTGTAATGACGTTGTATGACATCATATTGCACTTTTATACAAGTATAAAAGGTGGAGAAATTATTTCCTAATGTTTTAAACATGACAAAGGGCAAATAACTCACAAAATGTGAGATTTTGAAAGATTTTAAATTGAAATCTCAAAATAAAACTGTTTCTGAAATTGCAAAAGCTTTAAATTGATCAAAGCTATGTATATATCAAGTACTTTCTAGAAATGATAATTTTAAGCGGAAACCAAGATGCAGACGACCACGTATGACGACTGTTCAGATTGATCGGAAAATACGGATATTGGCATTTAAAAAAAAAAATATGTCCCCATACGGCAAATTAAAAATAATTTCAGAGTACAGATGTCCAAAGACACTGTAAATAGACGTATTAAAGCGTGTGATTACATCATGTAAAAGAAATTGGCTCGCAAAACGTCTCTTAAATTACATCACAAACACGTAAGAATGAACTGGGCTAAAAAACACATGACCTACGGGGACAAATGGCTTACTGTTTCATTCAGCGATGAGAAAAAGTGGAACTTAGATGGCCCTGATGGTTGGAAGGCGTATTGGCATGAGTTACGCAAGAACCGAAGGATATTTTTCAAAAGGCAGCAGAGCGGTAAATCCGTTATGGTTTAGGGGGCATTTGGGACATTTGCCAGCCCTCTCTAGCTTTTCTAAAAGGAAGAGAAGAATGAAAAAAGTTTCAAGAGACCCTAAACCAACATTTGCTTCCATTCGGTGACATTTTGGGGGGTTTTGAATGAACTTTTCTGCAAGACAATGCCTCAATCCACGCATCCCATTCTACAAAACTTTGGATTTTTCAGAAAAATGATAAAGTACTTGACTAGCGAGCTTTAAGTCCAGACTTAAACCCGACTGAGAATGTCTGGAATACTTTAACCCGCCAAGTTTAGGCAATGGAAAGCAGTATGACTCTATTGAAGAACTCCAAGAGGCTATTGAGAAAGCATGGTATTCTTTGCCACCAGAAACCCCACAAAAACTAATAATTTCGACGAAAGCACGTTTGTTTGAACTAATCCGAAAACATGGAAAAAAAATTGTTACTAAAAGTTCTGTAAAAATTATAAATATGGTTGTTTTTGACATTGTGCATAAACTTTTGAGACAGTTTTTTTATAACTTTTTTTAAATTGTATTTTTTAAAATTATGTAATTTATTTTTTTCTATTTTTGATATTGTTTATTTAAATAATATTGCGAAATATGTAAATAAAAAAATGTTATTAATTCTAACTTTTTATAATTTATTAAAAATCGATATTTTATGCTTGTGCTTAAACTTTTGAGACATACTATAAAACTGAAAACAGCAATTCACTTTTTGATTTTGAACGTCAAATAAAAAAGAAAATATGAACTTGCAACAGTAAAATGTTCCCCTTTGTTACCAACAGTCAAAATTTTTTATTTAAAAAAATAAAACACCTAAAACAGTAAATATCACATTTTCTTTAATTACATGATTGCTACTTTCAGAAAATCCTAACTGTTGTTTTGTTATGATTATTTTTATTTTTGTAAAATACAAAGGATTTCCTCTCTGTTACTTTTTTGGAAAAATCATAAGTTTTAATTAAATGTGCATTCACATTTTTTCAGTTAAATTATAAAAAAATGTTACATAAATAAAATATTAGTTAAAGTTACACAATTAATTATTCAAAATGTTGATTGATAAATTTTTTAGTGAAATAAACCAACTTAAATTGACAGTAACAGAGTGGAAAAAAAGTAACCGAAGGGAATGCTGATTGATAGTGGAGTGATATTTGATGTGGCATACTTTTTATAAGTTTATATCATGTATTGTATACGATCTTAATGTTTCAAACATATCCAGCAAGAATTTAAGATTTTTACAGAAAATACTATTGGAAAATAGTGGTATTTGGCAGGGCATTCTCTTTTGTAAATTTATATCATGTACTATGACAAACGCACTTCTTAGTTTTAAAAAAAATCTCATCATATATTAGTCAAGGTAGTTTTGCTTTAAAGCAAGAATTTAAGATTTTTGCAAAAAATACTATTCAAAAATAGTGGGATTAGACCGGGCAATTTTTTTATATAACTTTTTATTATGTGTTATAAGCTATCATGAAGTTTCAATGTTTCAAACAGATCAAGGCAGAATTTAAGATATTTGCAAAAAGCTACTATTTGAAAATACTGATATTTCATGTGGCACTGTTTTTATAAATTTTTATCATATGTTATAATCTGTGTTTCAATTTCTAACAACTCGCCTTAGATTTTCAAATTTTAACAAATTGGCGTGCCAATTGGATGATGCTTTAACCCAAGAAATAATGATTTTTACAGAAATTACTATTTGAAAATAGTAGTATTTGACGTGGTGTATCTATTTTATAAATTCTTTTCTACTTAAATAATGATCTTTTCTTCTTTAATACATTTTTATCATGTGTTATAAGATATCTTAAAATTTGAAACAGACTAAGCAAGAATTAAAGGCTTTTACAAAAATTAGTATTCGAAAATAGTGGTATTTCACGCTGCATCATTTTTTCACAAATAAGTAGTATTGATTCATAAATATAAATGACTACAATTAAAGAAGCATTTTGTTTGAGAAAATTAAAGCCTAATGTTTATGGCAACTAGCTCACCACAAAAACTACTGTTTTATATTTAAAAAGAAAAATGCATATTTTTAATTCTGTTCTAAGAACATGAAACTAGAATGTGCAGCCTTCAAGAACAATGCTCAAATAAACTTGTTTTTTTAGTAGTTTCTTACTTTGTTACATTTTGTTCCACTCTGTTACCATAAGCATTGCATAGTAACAGAGGGGAATGGTAACAGAGGGGAAAAACTACAAATAATTTTAGCAGCACGAAGTGAATTAAAAACAAGAAAAACCAAGCCTATTTATTTAAGAAGCACCATTTGATCTTATGGTTAAAAATTTATAAAAGTATTTAAAAAATAAATATCACATAAATAAGCTGGTAACAGAGGGGAAACTGAATAAAACATCCTTGTCTTGTAAATGCTTTACTTTAACACCACGGTGAAAATAACTTAATAATTAAAAAAATGGTGGCCTCATCTAAAAATAGACTGTTCAAAGAACTGCAGAACCTTTTGTTGAACACTTAGTAGTAATAATTTATTACAATAAATATGGTGATAGAGTGGAAGTAACAGAGGGGAAAAAATCTGGGGACAACAATAAATTGTTCCATTTTTATAAGAAAACAAGTTAAAAAATATATATTATATGGTGTATACTACAGATAAGACATACAACAATTGTCACAACTGAAAAAATTAGCACTTTTGATAATTGATTTATAATTTTACAGCAGTTAAAAAAGTAAAAAGAGAAGAGGGAACATAGCATTTTAGCTGTAGCTGACACATTTAAAACAATAACTACACTAATATTATTTTTAATTTCTGACAATATTTAGCACACATTTACTCTAAACAGTCAGACAAATAATGTAAATGCTTAAATTTTATTTTTTAAACTTTATTTTAGTTATTAAAAATTGTTAAAGTTGGGGGACATAGAATGTACAAGTTTTTTGAAAATGACCAATTAATCTCAGCGAAAATTCTATGCAGATTTTTTTACTCCATTTGAAAGAGCACATCAAACACATTCTTTCCGCAGTTATTTTAAAATAACTGTTGTTTTTCACCTTCTCAGGCATTTTTTATTGAAAGTGTTTAAATAAAATATGCAAGGGTAATTTCTAATTGGATGAGTATTTGAGAATTTGAACATGTGAAAGCTATTCTTTTTTTGGTCAGATTCCGTTATGCTAATCATTTTTTCAGAGAACGAATTTATTCTTATAAGAAGAAAAAAAATATTCCATTTTAACATTTTCAATACTTTCTTCTATTGAAGATAGAAGAAAGTAAAAAAATGTTAAAATGGAATAATTTTTTTCTTCTAATCGAAATTTTTTCCGACTTTCGGTTTTCGACGGATTTACACGTTTTAGGGATCAGAGATTCGGAAAAACATGTTTATACAAAATGTCTGTCTGTCCGTGTATCCGTGTGTCTGTGTGTCTGAGTGACTGTGTGTATGTCGCCATTCTACCATTAAAAAGTGTATGATTTTATGCATAGAATTGAACCAAATTTTTTGTGAATGTTTTTGACTGTGGCAAGCAGGTTCTCCTTCAGTTTTGAAATATTCCGCCGGAAGGGGGCGCTGCAATCGCGATTTTTGTGCCATTTTCAATATTGTACCGACCAAAAGTATATGAAGTTATGTATCAAATTGAACCAAATTTTTTGTATATGTGTTTGACTATGGCTAGTTAGTCCTCCCTGAATTTGAAAACAATACCCGGAAGGGGGCGCTGCAATCGCGATTTTTGTGCCATTTTCAATATTGTGCTGACCAAAAGTACATGAAGTTATGCATCGAATTGAACGAAATTTTTTGTGTAAGTGTATGGCTATGGCTAGTTAGATCGCCCTGAATCTGAAAAAAAATCCACCGGAAGGGGGCGCTGCAATAGCGAATTTTATGCCATTTTCAATATTGCACCACATAAAAGTGTATGAAGTTAGTTCTAGAACTGAACTAATTTTTTTGTATATGATTTTTTTTTTGGTAAGCCAGCAGATCCTCCCTGAATTTGAAAAAAAAATCTGCCTACCATTCTATTGTCCATCGGCACGTGCAGAGACGGAAATTCGTTTTTACTCCGATTAATTGATTCAAGCAGAAATTTAAGATGAAAATCAAAATTGGTATGGCATTGAATTAAAATTATTAAAGCATTAAAATGAGTAACTATTTTTTTTAAATATTAAAATGTACGTATGAGAGAAAAAAGTTTTGGGATTGGCACATCCAACTAGATTTTTTATACTTTTTACTTTTCTTAAACAAGAATAAAGATAGAAAAAATCATTTTATAAGGTACCTGGATGTTATTATTTAAATTTATAAAAATTATATTGTATTATAATATGTGATTGAAGTTGTAATGTAAAGTTCAATGTTAGTAAAAACTCTACATTTCTTAAAAAAGAATAAAGATAGAAAAAATCATTTTATAAGGTACTTGGATGTTATTACTTAAATTTATAAAAAATAAGGTACCCTGGGGTAATAACGCCAGGCGGGGTAATAACGCCAAGTGCTAATATTT